>OW387023.1:104011128-114011128 GCA_936439885.1 Nowickia ferox
AGCTCTTCTTATCAACCTGATTGGACTCAAAACATTTAACATCTGAAATTCACTTGCAGATATAAAACCTATGCCAACACAATATTTTCTATCTCCATAAGAATAGCAACGTCAATAGCCTTGAAAACATATATACATTAATTTGTAAATATGCATGAAAAAGTGTTGATGTAATTCACACAAGCAATGATATTCTTCAAAGCAAAAATATATACGATCACATACATGAATCCAACAACATATACATACATTACCAAATACATTCCCTGTCCACTTCCATTCATAACAGGGTTAGATTATTTCCCCAGAGATCGCAAACATAAATGCATACATACAATAACCCTACATACGCATAGCAACGATAACTCAAAACAGCAAACCAAAGTCTATCAAATAACAATCACTACATACACACAAATACACAGATCCCTTGTCAATACCCTGCAGTCAGACTGGGAGGAAGTGTCTTTGTGTCAACACTATAATTCTAGTAACAATTTTGGTATAATAAGTTTTCTTCTATCCGTCAGTATAAAAGAAGGCGAGAAAACAGATATGGTGTATTTGTGGTGGAATTGTCAATAACTTGTCAATATACATACATTTGTATGTACGTAAATTATAGAAATGTACTCGTAACTAACTGTCTGGTTGGTATGTCTCATGACCGCATAAGAACTACGTAGTCACTACCTAATCAATTGTTTTAGTGTTACTAGTAGATTTTCAATGACAAGCACATGCTAAATGTCTATAGCACAAAGTATTGTACGGAGGATAGTTAGAGAGTAGTACTGGTGACAAGTGAAAGTGAAAAGCTAGTCAGCATATTTTCACAATCAACATTTCCTACTGGATATAATAATGATTGTCTGCCACTACAACAAAAGTATCGGACACCATCAAACAAACATGTAAATACACACACACACACATACTCATACACACACACACACTGTCATACACACATACAAACATCCATGTATAGATCCATCCGCTGTAAGCACAACGTTTCTCTACAATAACAACAAAAGCTGTACACACAAGTATACAAACATACACATAAATAAAGAATCAAACTCACACACACACACACAACACACAACCAGCCTAACGAAATCTCAGTATAAAAATACCCAAAATCCTCTCATTCGTAACAGGGTTGCCACAATTTTTGTTTTTTCCCGGTTTTGAATTCCCAAACTTGGACTATCTCCGCCATTACTAATCTACTACTTATATGTAATTCTAATTTTATTGTGTATCATCCCTAAGTTCTTAGTTCAAATTAAAATTTACTCATACTTAAATCTTTGAACTTTTTAAATTCTGGAAATTCCGATAGGGCCCTACATTCATTATTTATTTGTTCAATTTTGTTTATTTTGTTTGAAAAAAGTTTTATAACAAGGTGGTAATCCCATCCTATTGAATTACTTAAAATATGATCTGGAGCAAATTTCGGAAACCAATTTGAATAAAAATCTCGAAAAATAAAAGTAGTGTTTGAAACAGGAAAAAACTACATTAAAAAATTTACTCAAAGGTTTGAAGTAGCTAGCTGAATTTTGCGCTGAAAGGATCCAAATAGCTTAGAAAGTATCAAAGGGCCATCTAACATCCAAAAGTGCCGCAAATGGCCCAATTGTGCCACATTTTGCATCATTGGTTCGCGTACACAACATACAATGAATGAGTGGGAGAATATAGAAACTAGATGATTCCTTTTTAAAAGGACCACTCCACTCGTCGGTGTCAACCTATGTAGAAGCGTATCTAAGTATTCGGATACGGTGATAGGTACTAGATGCAAGATGGACATTCGCAAGGAAAGTGGAAGATTGTCTCTTCTTTGCTTTATTCTCGACAGAACTCATTATAGGACTGCAACTAGCGTCACGGGCCTAGTCGCAAATGCATCACTGGTTATGCTTTTTATTCACAAAAAGTTGGCATCACTTGTTTTTACTTTTATAATTATTTGTCAATTTCAAAGCAAACATTAAGATATTTTTCATATTTATTAGTGCTCAGTATTTAGTTTCTCTTTAAATTGATTCAAAAAAGTTAATGCACAAGTTGTAATAGTTCGAAGAAATACTGTTTCGTGCGTTATTTTGAAAATGAGCCAACGCAAGAATGACGCACTCACGCGTTAATAATTTTAAATTTAATTACGATGACGAGTGATTCATGTGTGACACGAAAAATTCACGACATATTCACATCTACACTTTTAAAGATTCAAAGTACGTTCATTCCCTGCAGTCAGACTGGGACCAAGTATCTTTATGTCAACACTCAGATTCTAGTGATAATTGTAGTAGTTAAATTGTCCACAAGTTTTTTTCTATCCGTCAGTATAAAAGAGAGACAACAGATGTGGTTTATTTGTGGTGGATTTGACAACAACTTGTCAATATACATGAATTTGTATGTACCAATTTGAACCAAAATGTAAAAATTTGCTTAGAAATCTTCTGAAAGATTGGTTTTGTAGCATAGCAAACTACAAGTTGTTTTTGTGTAGTTGTATTGTTGTAGTGATAAGGTCACCTGATATGTGTATGAATTCGCCTTGGTATGTACGTAAAGTATAGAAATGTACCAGAAAATGTCTGGTTGGTATGTCTCCATAAGAACTACGTAGTCCCTACATAGCCAATTATTTTAGTGTTACTAGTAGATTTTCAATGACAAGCACATGCTAAATGTCTATAGCAGAAAGTATTGTAAGGGGAATAATTAGAGAGTAGTACTAGCGTAAAATTCAAAAGCGACTCAGTACATTTTCACCATCGACATTTCCTTCAAGGCCAAAGTATTCGCATATACATACATACATATGTATGTATGTATAATATGTAACTCCCAACAAATAGACTGATCCCAAAAGAGATCAAAAGAGAGAGAGATAAAATTCGGCAAAATTAATAACTCGACACTAATATTTTAGATATTAATTACAAATTAATATTTATTGGTATATGAATTCATGTATGGAAATGTATAGGATTATACATTGGGAAGAGTATTATATATGAATTGATATATGGACCAATATATAAAATGTATTAGAATGTATGAGCTCACAAATGGAAATTTAATTATGAAGCTCTTATAAGGATCCATATATAGAAATACGATGTAATATATCTGTGGCCACAAGGAGAAAGTGCTTCGAGTCATATTTGACTGTTTTGCAGGAGAGCACTTTTAAGCTTTCAAGTCGATTTTCAGCAATTTATTTCTTTTACAGTTAAATTGGAAAATTCTGTGTTCACCTTTATTTTTTTAAGCAAACATCGTTCTACACACTGTAAATAATACATTCAGGTTGAAATATACCAAAGTATGACCTAAATGAAGATATTATTCCAAATGAGATTAGAAGTCTTAAAAAGATAAGATGCAATTCATTTTGCTATAACTTCATGAAAACTCGAACAAATTAATTGAAATGTTTCCCAGGGGTACTTTTAAATGTGCAGATTACGGCGGTACCATTAGCTCGACTTAAGTACTTTTTCCTTTTTGTCACAGATATGGAGCCGTATGGACCGAAATGTATTTATACATATGTATATGATATCTCAATTAAAATCGTTTTTGCAACCAAAAAAGCTTGCATTTTATTAATTCTTTTTACCACTGTTGAACTCACTGTTGCCAACTTTTTTCCAACAAATATCGCTGAAGTAGATAATAAAATAGCTTCAAAACAGCTAAAATTAAAAAATTTAGCGATAAATAGCTTAAAAAAATGTATTTTTAGGTTTTTTAAAAAATTATGATGCACAAAAAATCGCTGAATTCCCGCTAATAGCTAAATCATACTTTTTCCCGCAAAATGTACTTTAAGCTTGTAACAAAAAAAAAAAACAATTCTTCTTCCACGATTTGATACATTGTGGCCTTATTTAATAAATCAAATAATCAAAAGGATATTTTAAGAAACAAAGTTCATATTACTGCAAAAAATTATATTAAAAACTAGTGTTAGTATAAGAACGGATTATTTGTTCTTTTTTTTATTAATTGCATTAGCTTTTAATCCGATTTCTTAAATACAATTGTGTGTACGAATATAAGTTTTGTGTTTTGAAGTAACCAATTCAGCTTTTCTCTAAAAATTACGAATGAAATATCTTTTAGTTTTAGTTAATTTTAATTAATATTGTTCGAACTTTTAGTTCGTTTTTAATTACTTTGTTCGAACTAATGTTTCATTAAATACAGCCTCCCTGTGTGAAATCTTACAAAACAGTAATTTTAGTAATCTAATTTATTGCACAGCTGTGCGCATTTTTAAATCCCATAGAAACTAGGGGTCTAAACTCAAAACCTAGCTCCCCCCGAGATGCATCAAAATTGAAACTTTTCGTTGGGTAATAGCGTTTACAACCATGTACTCGTAACAAAAGTAACATTTTAAATATCTTCGCTTCCGATTTTGATAAATTTTTCTAGGAATGATGCCTCCTGCATAACTACCGTTAGTAGTTCAAAATTCGCAAACCATAACGTTTAATGATTCAAGATTTTGCACTATGGTAGAAGCTTGAATGTTGATGCCTCTCGGCGGGAGCTAGGTTTTGATTTCGGATCCCTAGTCTCTTAGGGTAATTTTCCTGGAATCATCCATTTAGATTTTTCTGATTCCTCATAGCAATATATTCCTTTTAAGGGTATAAAATATGTTTAATTTGTAAAGAAAAAGAAAATATTTTAGTTGGTTACTTTTATTTACCAAAAAAAAAAAAAATTTAAATATTCTAAGCCCGGAATCGTCTTTTCTTTATTTAAATACCAATTTTATTCTTACTTATAGATAAAATAGGTTTATTTATAAAAAAACAACAGTTAGTTTTAGCTACATAGTTGCTTTTAAATGCCAAAAAAAAGTTAAATTTTCCAACTCTAAAACCGTCTTTTCGATTTTGCTGATTTTCAATACAAATATATTTCGTACCATTTCTGATACACCAGTGTAAGACAGAAGTCTTTAGCTTTTCTGGGAGTTTCGGAAAACCGATTTTACGTACAGACAGACTGACGGACATCGCTTATTCGTCTTCTCTATTCACAAAGATCCAGAATATATATTGTTGCTAAAAAATATTTGAACAGAGCTAATGTATGTAAATGTTTTTATAAGAAAACATTTGGTAAACAAAAAAGAAATATCTAGAATTATTTAGCTAAAGAACTAAATGTACACAGGTATACACATACAAGCACCCTGCAGTCGGCGTAGCTGGCGAATGTCTAGCTATTTCGTTAACTACCAATCGTTACCACTAACTACCAGCATAGCTACTAGCAATGCACACAACTTACGATTTTAACATGGGATGACATTGACGGTCAATTGCCACCATCTGCAATAGCCCTTCGTCAGTGATTTCGCTAGTCAGTACAATTAATTTTTATATTGATAAAACAATTAATTATTAATACATTTTTCAATTAATTGTTCTTTTTTTATGCGACGTTTTAATTTACTTATTCTGCTCATTTTACCTTTCTAAAAAAACGCACTTTTTCCACTTAAAATTACACATTCACTGACCACGAACTTCCAATTGTAACTGACGCCAATATAAAATCAAAATAACTATAGTATACTTAAAATAATTTTTTTCTTGTTGATTTTCTTTGGAATAACAGCCAGTGATGCCAACACTTGAATCATCAAAAGCATATACATTTAGGGTAAAAACGGATAAAAATTAAAAAAATTGCGGTTAGAAAATAACTGTTATTTATATTTTTATAACTATATTTTCTCTGTTATTTATGTTTAATATAAATAAGTATTTACTTTTTGTTTGACTATGACATATTAAATCGCAATGCCGAGCACTAAGCCACCTTTTGAACGCTCGATAATTCTGTCAAGCTTTTTCTATATTGTTGTTTTTCTATCTTAAAGAAAGCCATAATAAGTTAATAAGATTTAACAAAAATTTAATGCCAAATTTACTTCAAAAAAATTTCATAGGAACTAAAACACTTTTTGTATTCGCACATACGAATTGAAATAGTAAAGTCGTTGCTTAACAAATGAATAAAAATAATTTCTTATAAGGAATTAAAAAATTGATTGAGAAAAGTCGAGGCGTTTGCTTCTTTGCTTTGTTTAAGTTTAAAAAATTTTGATTATTGAAATAGCACTAAAAAGCACTGCTAGAAATTATAAAAGCACTATAAATACTCGTTTTTCTGAAACGAGTAAGAAATAGTTTCGGGTACTTAGAAAAGAAAAAAGCACCAAAAATACCCGAAAAGCACCAAAATGGCAACGCTAATAACAGCAGAGTTTTTTTCCACTTGCAACAAAAAGTTTGAGGTTGAAGACATTAACATATCCATGAGCGAGAGAGCCAAAAGACGAACTCTTGCATTACTTGTGGCAACTGTAGTAGATATTTGATTTTTCATCAGGGAAATAGCTAACGATTTTGAGTCAATTTCTAATTTTAAAACTGCAGGGCAAACAGAAGAACTGTTGCAACAACAATAATTGTATAGATACACACCCACGCACACGACACATAAATGTGTAAAACACACATGGTATAAACAACTCTATACATATTAGCAAGAGCACACAGTATTTATTATCAATATAAAAGTCGTTACAAAGTAACTCTGAAATTCAAAATAACGGTCAATAGAATTATTGACCGCCTAGAAACAGGTCAACATCAATCGTCGTTGGCAATTATTTCTTAAGTGCAACCAGGCAACTGTTGTTTATTGGCCTTCGAGAGTTTTGCGTCTCGCTCGCACTGGTTGACTGATCTGCCACGGATAACCATATATTCTTGCGGTTCTTCTGTGGAATTTCTTTAACAACCACGTTGCTACTTCCTATGTGAAGGCATAGATCAAGTACAGTCGGTCACAAAACCTTTTTAAAATACTGTTAATACCATCTTGGGCATATTATCTAGTTACTCCGCCCATATTTGTGCAACCATATTATGCAAATTTACTTTGCATAATATGTATAAATAAATAAATATATTACATAATATATATGTAATATATAATATATGTATATTATATATATTGCATTAAACTTCCTTATGCATAAAAAATAATTTTGTTTTATAAAGTGTTTATAATAAAAAATTTTTATGTTTTAAAAATCGAAAATATTTTCTATCAATAAGGCCTGAAATATTTATTTTGTTTCCATAGTTCATTCTGCTGCTACATATATGTATAATGTGCATTTAAAAACTAAGTATGTATGTATATATGTATGGATATGTATATATGTATCTAATAATAAAAATATGTATCTAAAAATAATAGTAATTATATAGTGCTTAATGCAAACGGTGAGCCAGGTATATGTTCATCTCCCCACTTCGCAGCCAATAGATAATCGCCAGGATCTTGAACTTGATAAATTACTTTGTATACATTTTTACCCATATGCTTAATAACCACTTCGTCACATTGTCCTTTAGGTCCAAATATACCCACAAATAGTATGTTATTTCCAGCCTCTGAACCATCTATACTAAATTCGTTTTTCTCATTTAAAATTATTTGACTGAGGCCTAGACCACGATAGACAACTTTTGAAGCATCCGATTTGAAATTTGGCACTGTAAAAAAAAATTTTCCATGGCAATAAATATGATCAAATAAATGTTTTTTTTATCTAAATCGCAACTTGGATGAAAATAGTTTTCTTGCACCATTTTTTAATTTTGTGTAAAAACGTATACATATGGACAATTCCCAATCGGCGGACGCGACATTCGTACACTTTTAGTTCGATAAAAAGCAAAAAAGGAATGGAACGAATGGAATAGTAGGAATGGAGTAGTATATTTCAGAAAAAATTTTGGGCGATATCAATAATATGGAAAAAGTTATATGAAAATGTCAGCGAGAAGCGGACGCGATAAAAATAGAATCTATTTTTGTGCACTTATAGAAATATACATACATAATTCAAAGAAATTTTATGTAGAATATTTTTTTGTGAATGTGGAAATGAAGGGGAAATTTGACCGTTTATGTGTAGATTTATGAGATATGAAAATTTTGTTTTAATTTTTTTTTTAAATGGGTAAAGTACAAATACGGACTCGACCAGACGGACGTGATAATTTTTTTCCAAGAGAACTAAACGCAGTAACTTTGCTAATATTGATTGAACTTTGATCGAAAAGAAATTGAAGAATAACAAATGCTTATCTACTGCGGAAACAAGTAGTAATTCAAAGAAATCATAAAACCCGACTGCGGCCAACTTTGAACCGATTATTCGAAGTGAAAAATCGTAAGAGAAGCCTAAAAATGAGATTTTAAAATACCTGTCGAATGATAACCATTTTGATATAATTCGCCGACTTTTTTTTCGTGTTTACAAAATGGCGACTGTTGTACGTCATACTGAATTTTTACTTTAGTGACACTACCGGGATTAAGACAAATCGATTGACGTAGGAATCATTAAAATCGGTCCACGCGTTCGGTTTATATAAGGCCGCAAAGGAACACACCTACAAATATGTAGGCTGATAAACACAAAACCCTTCTTTGCGTCGCGCAGTCGGGTAAAAATTTATAAATATTGATTTTATGCGACGGATGCGACATTAAGGTATAAGTGAAAGCAAACTCAAAAAACTTCCCTTATTATAGTATGTTTCCACCGACTTAAATCAAGTAGATTTAAGTAAATCACTTCAAAGTGTTTCAACCGAGCTTGTGAGTGATTTGTTGTTCGAATTTTCCTGCTCAATTTATGCACGTGCCTTATAAGGTGGGTGCAGCAGCTGTAATGTGAATTTTATTCACATGTAGTTGATATTTAAAATTTACTAAATATTTCTTAATGTAATTTTTTCTAAATTATTAATCACTATTGATGGATGACCCAGGGATGGAGTTTGTAGTTTTAAAAGCAACACAAAGTTGCATACATAAATCAACTACTTTGAGGTGATTTATCCATGTGCAAAATGTATGGTAAATCGTGTATAAATTAGCATGATTTGCACAAATCATCATGGTTTTTCTAAATCATGCCGGTGGAAACATACTATTAGAACTCCGTTCTCCTTCTTTTATGCTAATGCAAAAATAATAACAAAAAAAGAAAAATAATACCTATTACCTTAAATAATCGCTAAAAAAGGGCTCAGCAAAAACATATTTCGATAAAAAAATTTCAAAAATTAAAAATGCTTTTACATTTAAAAAGTATAGAACTTTCAGCTTTATTATTAAAAACAAAACAAAAATGTTTGAGCAAAAAGAAATTTTTTGGTTGACCTTTTTCTGGAATTACCCATATGTGTGTTGTTGAAATCGAAACTCAATTCAATTAAATTAATATACTATCCCTTTCTATTCCTCTCTCCCCGCTAGTGAATATGTTAAGACCTTCTGCAAAAAAAAGTTATCATCCAAGCTGGGACTAATACTCACACTCCATTTTATTTTTATCACCGCATAAATCATTACCACTTACAGCCACGATGATATATGGTGACTTAGGCAGTACTACTGAATTGCATTTCATATGTACCTTGTATAGACCAGCTTCGTTTAATTGAAAGCTTGCCTCAAATCTCTCAGGATCAACGATTTTCAAAGGAATATATGAAATATGACCTGAAGGGTTCTCTAGCTAAATTTATACGAGTAATTCTCTGCTTCAAAGCAATTTGTTCAATAAAATTTTATTCTTACTAACCTTTACTTCAAAGTTTCCTTTTACACCATTTCTTTTGATGATAAAATTCACATTTGTATTTACGCGTAAAGCTCCCATTGGAAAATGTAGAAGTTGAACTTTATTGGGATCCGTTAGTTCGGGTGCAACAAACACTTGAGGAGGCTGTGAAGAATATTTATCTGGAAAAAAATATAAAAAATTTTAATTAAAAGAAGTTTTAGTGCAGCAACTCTAGCTCTCTTCAAATAATGAAATGTTATAAAGGTTGTTATTTATAACCTACTCCTAAAAAATTATATGCTAAATATAGCAAGTGGGTATGACACTTCCTTTACAAACTAAATTTAACTTTGTGTAACTTTAGTATTAGGTTAGGTAAGGGTGGCAGTCAGAATACCGAATTCATTGTGATATCACGGTGACCTTGCTTAACCATAGTGCCAGCAATAGAATCAAGAAGAGCCTAGTATAAAGCTAATAATACGAGTACACTGCTCTTCAACATCAATTGTCCCGGACGAGAATTTTAACAATGTGCGCCTACAAAACGTTGCATATATATCCCACGCCTTCATGGGCTATAATTCGTGATACAATATCCTATATACAACTAGCTGATCACTCCGGCTTTGCTCGGAAGCTTTTTACTAATGATTAGTATTTCATATAGAATTAAAAATTAAAACAAAAAATTTTCAGTGCAAAGAATAAATAACCAATTTTTCTTAATTTATTGCTTAAAAAGTTGCTTCTAAATTCGTTTATTATTAAACAAACAAAAAAATGCTAAACATATAATTCTCTTAGAGCTTGATGATAAACAATATTTTTTTATTTTTCTATTTGGAGAAAAAATTAATAGTGTTGACGCTGTGCCGATTCGAGACTCGAGCACGCAACATACATTTGACCGTGGGAAAAACATTGGGATTATAGGTTTAACCCACACGCTTTTATCGTTTGTTCTTGAGATATATTAATCGTCATTGCTTGGTATCATAAGTATCCTTGGAATAAGCGCTTCTTCACCTTTAAACTTTCTTATGGTTATCTTTGCTTTAATAGCGTTTTTCATCAGCGTTTTAACAACCAATCTAGGAAATGAAATCTGGCCTGTAGTAGAGTCAATCGGTATTTTCCCATTGCCCATGTCTAACAATTGATTTGAAGACACATACCCTGATTGATAATTTTGAAGAGCAACTTGCATATTTTCTGTTATTTGAGAGTTTTCACTTATTTGCATAAAGATGATGCCTTCAAGCAAGCGTTAATTTCATCATCTTGGCGAAAGTATCCAGCCAATAGAATCATCATCCCTCCGAATATCTGTGGATTATTTCGCAAGTCTTTTAATGTTCTGCCAAGTGACTCTAAGCCATTGTACATTCAACCCAAATAATATGTTGGCTCATCTACCTCTAGTAGGGTAGCAGCAATCCCAGAAGAGGCTACTGCAAGCGCAATTTGGTTTTGTGAGCGAACCGAAGCCAAAATGAGGGAAAGTAAAAACGTTTTGCCTGTTCCACTAGGTTCATCGAGAAAGAAGATTCCTCCATAACCTGCTTTAACCGCTGTCATAAGAGTTTTGTACGCGTTTTCCTGCATGTTGTTGGACATTTGTTCTTGCTGACTGACTTAATTAATTCCGATCATATTGCCGTTCACGTAGAAATACTTCGGTAAATGCTTCTTGTGCAGGACGATTTGGAGCTGGCATTCCTAATTTTTGCAACATTTTTCCAGACATTCCTAAGCATAAGTCCTCAATTGAAATCAACGCCTCATTGAATATTTGTTCCACAAATGGGGTGGATTAGATGGAAAACATGTTGATACAATGATGACAAAAAGTGTTACAATTTGTTCTCTTATGAAGAATAATGAAAAGTGAAAAGGAGACAGTATAATTAAAATATTGCGTTTCCCTTTGTTATTTTTTTTTTCTTTACAAACCATCTCCTGAAAATTCCGAATCGAATAAAAAAGTCAGCCAAATCGCCAGCCGTTCTCATGATAAGCGATAGCATACATGGACCTTTTCATTTTTATATATGTATATATATGTAAGATATATATGTAAAATTCTCGAGTTACGGCTTGACCGATTTTTAAAAAAATTTCTATGTGTATTCGATAGGTCTTGAGAATACGTCGTAGCCTATTTTTAGTAACCCCAACTCCATACGAACGAACAATCTTATATCTTGAAAACTATAGGGGTCAGAGTATTCACATTTGGTATCGACTGTTTTGAGAGCGAAGTGCAAAGTAATTCAAGATATTGGATTAATAGGACCGCGGGAACGGGCACCCCCCTTACAAAGTAATTAATAATAATCTTAGATCTTGAAAGCTATAATAGCCAGAGCCCTCAAATTTGGTATGGATTCCTTTGAGAGCGAGGTGCGAAGTAATTCAAAATATTGGTAGAATAGGACCAAGGGAAGTATATAAACTCTGGATATACACAAGTATTTTTTATGTAGATAGTACTTTTTACCAACAGCACAATTTTTAGGAAGCACAATGAAATATGGTAATATGTATGTAATTTTTTAAAATTAAAATGACAGGTGAGACTTCATTCAATGATCACGTATATAGTTATAAATAACGATTTTTGAGAAAATTGTATATAGGGTTACATATTTGAATATGAGCGCTCTGTATGTATGTAAGTATATCTGTGGTTTTCATTGATAACAGCCCATATCCAAAAATTAAATTTTTTCAGTTGAGCCAAAAAAGTTCTTTTTGGAGCTTATTTCAAAAAAAAAGTCGAAGTTGTGTTGTTTTCAAAAATTTCTTAGAACTTTTTAAAAAGCATTTAAAATATAACAATTTGATATCATAAACTCGAAATGAGAAATATGTAACATAGGTTGTTATTAATGAAATCCACAGATACATACTCGTATGTATATGAAAGGCTTATTGTAATAACATCATATTCCATAAAAAAATTATTTTGAGAAATCGACTTCAAATTACGGCACCCGTTATCGAACGAAATTACGAAATATTTCAAAAGAGTTTATATGGGAATATTTTTAAATTTAAAATTTTAAAATCGTTGGACAACAGAAAAATAGCGGAAATCTCTGTTTTAAAAAATTAATGTGACTTTTTGAAAGCCTGTGTATAGGATAAGAGTTTTGTGACTGTTGGATTTATTTATTTTAAACGACTCCTCAATTTCCTGAATTACAACAATTTTGAAGTTCAGTTTTGTTAAAAAATATCCATAAAAATCGCCAATAAATTTATTTATCGCCAGAAAAATCGCCATCTCACCAAACCCAAATTTTAGACGCCACGTTTTTCGAGAAATCGCCATATGTGACAGCCCTGGCCTCAACCATATTTTTTCATAAATATACACATATACATATGCAAATATCGTCGCTGTTTTAACTACCCGACCTAACTGACATTTTTTTGAAAAATGAGTTAAGTCCCTTACTAGACTTTATAAGTCATAATACACCTTGTCTACAATTTTCATGACTGTAAGCATTACTGTTGTAAAAAGATTTCAGACGTAGCCATAAGAATGAATGTATAAAAAAACCATAAAAGCTGCTCTCCTTTTAAATTTTTAAAATGTCAGTTAGGTCAGTCGAATATTCAAAAGTACGTATCATCAACAAATTGAAAATAGACTCTTTGATTGATTATGATGTGATTAACCAAAATACATCTTTCCTTAAAATTTTACTCACATATGTTCAAAAATACCGATTTTATTCATAATTAAATTTGGCACCTAACAAATTATCGAACATCGAAAACCGAATGTTAAATTCATATTATCAGAATCGAAAATTTCGCTGAGCACCGAATTTTCTATCGAACAGAATTTAACTTTGGAGGAATTATTTTAATTTAATTTATTTTTTTAAATCTAAGTGTTAAGCAATGTTTATTTTTTAACACACAAAAACAAATTGTAAGCTATTTTTTGTCGATTTTATTCACAATAACAACGGTCTTTGTCGAATGCTCGTCATAATACCAAATGAAAATTCGTTCGATTAGTACTTTCGACTACAGTCGAAGATCGAAAGTTGCTCATAATGAGGGCCTTAAATTTATAAAGTTTTTTAGTTCTCCTGTAAAATTAGAAAGTGCTGTTACGTACTTTGGGATTTTCGACGACGATATATATACATATGTATATATACATTCTTCTTTACAGAAAAAAAAACTTACCACTGTCTGGTGTTTTTAGGTATTTTCCAAAAATACAAACATCGTTTTCATTATCATTATGATTTGTATGGAGCGCAGCGTTCGATGTATTCAAACGTATTTCTTGTGATGATTTAAACATTGTGTTTGTTCAAATTGATCTTTTTTTATTTTCAACTACAAATATGTATGTATGTACATACATACATAAACATTTATTGAGAAACATTAAAATTTGGTGAACTTTTAAATATGTACTTCTGTATATAAGTATATGTACATATATACTCGTATGTAACTACCGTCCTATTAATAAAAAATATTTTAGGTTTATTACAGGTTTATTTGACAAAATTTCCCACAAAAATATGTCAAATAACCGCTTAATAAACCTGAAATATTTTTTATGAATATGGCAGCTAATATGTAATACGTTATTTTATAATTTTTTATATTATTTTACTGAATTATACAATTTTTGAATTGCGTTCTGATCGGTAACTTTTTCTCATGAGCTTAATTGTTCAACTAAATTGAGAATATTAAAAGAAAATAATTTTCCATCAACGTATTCATAATTTAAACTCATAAAAAAATAGAAAAATATTGTATACTCAAAACTAGAGATCTTTTCATATTGTATCGAATATATTTACATATGTACTAGTGATGTGCCGAATGTCAATTTTTAATATTCGCGTAGACGAATACGAATATTTCAAACAGTTTTCGAGAATGCGAATACGAATATCATCATATATATGTATGATATATCAGAATATATCAGCTGTTTCCTCCTACGTTGCAGTTACATTCGATTACAGTCGGCTAAAGGCTGAGTTAGCCGACTGTAATGGAATGTAACTGCAACGGTAGGAAACAGCTGATCGATATTGTTATGTGAAAAGTAATGAAAATGGTTATAGAGATGTAATGTAACGTAACCTACTTTTCACATAAAAATATCGATAAGCTGCTTCCTATATTAATCGGCGTTATATTTACTTACGTCTGCAAAATGAAATATGAAAAATTTTGTATGAAAAATAACTTCATACTAGAAATGGGCGCGTGTCGTGCTTTTTTCATGAGACGGACACGCACGACTCAATACAAAATATTCGTGACAAAAAATCTGATTTCGTGCGTGGTCGGTCCTTCGGTGTTGAGCAAATTTGGCAAGAAATTTATGCATTAGCTTTGCAAGCAAGAAAAAATTTAATATTTTGTGTCGTCAAAAATGCAACACCAGCAAATTTGTTAATAGCGTATGGGTCTCTTAAGCTTAAATTTCTGAAATTTATTTATGTATATGAATACAAAAAAATTTTTTTGCTATTCAAATTAATTTCGTGCGTGTTGTGCAGTATAGTACTGAGAAATTTTTTCGCGTGCGTATTTCGTACATGTTGGACATCTTGGAATTCGTATTCGGCTCGTGTCGTTTTGGAAAATTTTGACACGCGCCCATCTCTACTTCATACTTCTGTTCGCGTACATTTAAATTAATAAAAACTATCGAAAATTTTAATGGTCGTCATTAAACAGTTAACCGTCATTCGGTTAACCGTTAATCGGTTAAACGGTTAACTACTACCCGATTAAGTCATCGGTTAATTTAAAATTAGCTTTTTTCGATTAACGGTTAAACCGGTTAATCTTAGTCGATTAACCGATTAATCGACGCAAACAAAATGTTCATTTTCATTTTGTAGTATTACAACGTATTTTTTGTGGGTTTAATTATTTGTTTCGTCTAAAAATTATTAAGTTTTTGTTTAATAATTTAATAAAAGCCAGTAGTAGTGTTACCAACGATTTAATTAAGAATTAGATTTAATGAAAGACGAATTCAATTATTTTATAGCTACACTCGCAAATATTGCCTTCTAGCAACAGTGTTTTAAAATACAGTGCAAAAAAGAAAGCTAAGAAATTCAGAAATAAACTTTTTTGCAGAATGTTCGTCGCTGAGCTCTGCCAGTATGATGACCCGCCAACGGAAGAAACTATCGATAGTAATACTCGTACAAAAAATGTTCTAACAAAATAATAAAACAATTAGAAGTGTTAAGAATTTGAAGCAAAAAATAAAAAATAAAACAGCACTCTAAAGGCATAATGAAAGATTTTATATGTTTAGAGAAATCCATTAAAACGACTGAGACTCTAGATATTATGTATTATGAATTGCTTTCGATTTCCTCAATATCTACGATAAGTAAAAGGATTTTGTTTTACTAATAAACTAAACTTGATTTATGAAAAAGCTTTATTAATCGCTTAACCGGTTAATACCGAAATTAACTGATTAAGCCAAAACCTGGATTAATTAATCGAGCGATTAACCGATTAAAGTAAAAGCCCGATTAATTGAATACCCTATTAAATAGCATTTGATACAAAACACAGATTTTATAATAAATTAATGAGCTTCCTTCACTGCATGAAACATTTTAATTTTGAATATTTTGCAGAAAAGTAAATTTGTACCAAACAACCTAGAGACAAATTGTGGTCAAACTGTTTACATTGTTTTCCTTTCCTCATCTCTCTCCATTTAAATTTATAAATATTCTTAATACACACATATGTATATGTACATTAAAAAACTTATTAACATATCAAACTGCAACATTTATAAACGATCCAAATACATAAAAGGAAATGGTCTTGCAAGAATTTATAAAAATGTTTCTTCTTTTCTCCCTTCTCTCCTTCAAATTCAAACTTTTGCAAAGTAAACTTTGCGTGTGGAAAAGGCGTCTAACTCTCATGGCCTAAAAATGCTATTTCAAACAATATATCAAACTATTAAGTTTTAAAATTTTTGTCGGCTCACTTTTTTTAGCTTGAAAAACGTATTAGTGGACTTTTTTCAAAAGGATTTTTTTTTAATTTTTTTTATAGCCAAACTTAACAAAATATTCCTATAAAACAACAGTGCCTGGGAACTAGATCGTATGCCGCTCCAATTCCAACGTATTTTTAAAGACTATTTAATTATATATTAATATGGTAAAATAATTTTCGGACAAATACGAGTATCTACTAAAATAAGTCTTTTAAAAAGAAAATGAGAAAAAATTTAAAATTTTCTTAATTTTGTATTGAGAAAAATGCAATTTAACGTTTGCTTAAAGAAAAATTTAAACTCGTAAGGGATGATATAATAACTTCGAATGAACTGTCTATTTCAAAGAGCCATTTTATCCCGAATTTTCATAGAAAATAGCAATAAATGTAACATTATTTTCGCATTCCTGTCTTTCATAATGGATATAATTTTGAGTCATTTGATCTCCAAAAATGCCCCAACAATATGTATGTATGTTTAAGGCCGTGATACACTAACATGCACAGTCGTGCGATTTTGAGAAAATACAACCTTGTTATGATGAAGATTATGAAAATTTTCAAAACCCCCGAATACATCTAGGTAAGATGTGATATCTTCTAAACAGCTGGACCAATTTTCTTCAAACATAGCTAAGAACACTCTCGATTAAATCAGCTTTCAAACAAACAAGCAAAAAAGTCAAAATCGGTCCAAAAATAAAATAAATAAATAATAAAAAATAAATAAAACAAATAAATAGTACTTCACTGTTTTATGTCGAAACTTGTTCTTTTGTAAACGTAAAATATGGAGCACTTCTTAAAAATCATGTGAGCATTTAAAAATGTTGCCAAATCACATGTAAGATATACGTTACACTTTTTTTTTTTAATATATGTAGAACTTTGAAGATTTGGCTTGTTTTATGGTTAAGCAATTGTCTATATGCATTTCGTTCTCGCTTTTGGAACTCATCAATAGACTTCAAAACAAATAAATTTTTTGATTTAGTTAACAAACTTCGTATGTTTATAGTAAGACTCTTAATGCTATATTGAGAATCACAGTATACAAACATAATAAGTTTGAAAGCTTCAAACAAAAATCTTTGTAAAACAAGCATTGAAATGCATATAGACAATTGCTTAACCATAAAAACAAGACAAATCTTCAAATTAAATAAATAAAGACTTTATGTCAAATAAATATACTTCGTTATTTCATGTATATGTAGAACTCTCACTTGCTTTTTATTTATTTGGAAAAAAATATTAAGGCGAATACGAATATTTAAAAATTACTCGAACTCGAATACGAATATTCGCGGATCACTAGTATGTACATATGTATATACATAGCATCAATATGTGTATGGATACATATGCATGTATGTAATATGTACAAATGCATTTCGCATAAATTTTTGTTTTCAATATTGTAAGTGAAATGACCAGAGATGGTACAGCGGCATACCAAGCACATCTCTTTTTATAAAAATAAAGATATTTTTATTTTTATGAAATTAATTCTGAAATGAAATACGAGTATGTCACAAGTTTACCACCAATTAATTGAAAAATATCGTGATGTTTTTCGAGATCATGTGCATGCTAATTAAAATGCTTTCATTGTTGTATAAAATATGAATATAATTTTGATTACAAATAAATTTAAATTTAGCGATACTGAAATTAAAATAAACTTTTATGTATGTACACCTATCCCTCGATTTACACGATAGATAAGTTCCTGAGAAAGTCGTGTAAATCGAAATTTTAAATTTTTGTATGAAAAATCGTGTAAATAGAAAACAAAGGCAGAATCACGTAAAAAATTGATTTTATTAAGAAATTATATATGTATTTCAACTTAGTTTTTAAAATATCAGAAGCGTTTACTCAAAACACATAAAAATAAAACTTTATTCATTAAACAAAATAAATGCTATTCATAAAAACAAAAACAAAATTAATGTAATTCATATCATATATTGTACATATGTATTTAATTTATTCGTAGTTGTTTCGATATGCAAGTGAAGTTTGTAATTAAGATCTGTGTAGATTTATTGTTTAACTCTTTATAAACCTCCACATATTGTGCTAAGCCTTGGGTAATATGTCTTTGGAATGCGACTGCCTTTTCAACATTCGGATCATTTTTTCGAAAATGATTTGTCAATTTTCTACCCATTTCTAAACCTTCAGTTATAATTTCGGTTGTCAGGTCTACCGTTTCCGCATTTTCCTTTTCTGCATCATTTACAGTTTGGCTTTGTTGGTTTACCATATCAACTAAATCACCTGCATCTAATTCTTCATCTGCCATAAGTTGCAAAATATCAGTTTCCGAAAAATCATCAAACCCTTCTCCACCAATACTATTAGCTAAATTAATAATCTCAGAATATTGTTGATCTAATATTTCCAAACATACAGAACTTTCACATACCGCAGGCCACAGTTTTTTCCAGCATCCTTGAAGGGTTGATTGTCTAATTTCAGTGTACGCAAGTGCAACATGCTTTACACAGTCTAATATCGAAAAAGTTTTCCATGCGTCTATTTGTTCTAATATATGCCTGAAAGATAGCTTGATGTACAATGCCTTAAAAGTTGCAATTATACCCTGATCTAGTGGTTGTAATAGAGAAATTGTATTTTTTGGAAGAAATACAACTTTTATATTCTCATGCTCTAAGTCAATTGGATGACCAGGCGCGTTGTCGATTAGTAGCAGGGCTTTAATCGGTTGTCTTTTACTGTTTAAATATCGTTTAACATCTGGAACAAACATGGTATGAAACCAGTGACTGAAAGTAGCAGCAGTAACCCATGCCTTTTTATTGGTCATCCAGTAAACGGGCAAGTCATATTTTTTTCCTTTAAATACGTGTGGCGTTTGTACTTTGTTAATGACCAACGGTTTCATTATGCAATCGCCGGAGGTGTTGGAACAGAAAAGAATTGTTATGCGATCTTTTCCAGTCTTATAACCACTAGCAGATTTGGTGGATTTTGCTACAAATGTTCTATCTGGCATTTTCTTCCAATATAGTCCTGTTTAGTCAGCATTAAATATTTGGTCACGTGTGTAAGAATGGGCTGAAATCAACTCAGAAAACTTTTCTGTATATTCTTGAGCAGCGTTTATATCAGCTGAAGATTGTTCACCTTTCAGCTTTAAGTTGTGTAAAGAATGTCTTTGCTTAAATTTTTCAAACCAAACATGGCTAGCACAGAAAGCTTGTTTTGATGTTGATGTGGATGGTAGCTGGTCATTTAGCTTTTCAAAAATCTGAATTGCTTAATTTGTGATTGCATTGGTATCAACAGGTATTCGCTTCTGAGTTTGATCTTCTATCCATATCATCAATGCTTTTTCCATATTTTCAATTTGGATATTCCTCACGTAAGAAGTTGTACTCATGCTCGCTTTAGTTCCAGCTGCTACACTCTTTCTGATTTAAGGCTCAGTTAGCCGACTGTAACGCAATGTAAGTGTAATGCTGATCGATATTTTTATATGAAAATTAGGTTACGTTACATTACATCTCTATAACAATTTCCATTAATTTTCACATAACAATATCGATCAGCTGTTTCCTACCGTTGCAGTTACATTACATTACAGTCGGCTAACTGAGCCTTTAGTATTAATTTTTTCTTATTGTTCTTATCGTTGCTTCATGAATGGAATATACATTGGAAACTCTTGTAACTGTTTCACCTTTACATAATCGATCCAAGATTTGTATTTTTGTTTCCAAAGAAATAACTTTCTTTTGTTTTGCTTGTATATCTTTCGGCATCTTTGCGACACACACCAGTCTGTTGATAGAAACTCACTGAAGCAATGTTGTTGATATTTATATTTCAATTTGTTTGCAATAAATTGGGAATTCCCTTGTTACTGCCAATTTCGGTGTTGCCACATGAATCTTAGTTATTAGAAATAGACGTTATTTTAAAAATTGATGTGAGAACACATTGATTTAACAAATATGGTAAGAACTGACTCGAACGTCCTATTTGAGACAAAAATATTTAATAAAACACATAAAAAATCGTGTAAATCGAGGTATTTCATAAATCTCTCAATTTACACGAAACCCAAAATAATCGAGTAAATAGAGGGATAAGTGTACATACTAGTGATGCACGAATATTCGTATTCGCATTGCCGAAAATTCGGACATCTTTATTTTTCCAAAAAAGTTAAATAAATAAATGCATAAAACCTAAACGAAATTTAAATAAATAACTAAAAATATTAGTTTGTACGAATCAATTAAATTTTTTATAGAAATTTGTGTTTTGTATCATTTTAAAACGCTATTTAATGATGGTCATTAAAATTTTGGGTAGTTTTTATTAACTTTAAAGTACGCCAACAGGAGTATGAAGTTCTTTTCATAACAATTTTTTTGATATTTCAGCAGCAACGAAATTCATCTAGATGTGCTAAACCAACAAATAAATACTGTAAATAAAATAAAATGCTTACATTTTTTCACATAAATAAAATAAAGAAGAACTCATACCCGGGGGATTTTTGGTACCATGAAGTAAGTCCCAAATGAAATAACTCCCAGCGAAAATTAAATAAGTCCCAATCAGAAAAAAAGAAATAACTTCCAATTGTTAAAATGAAATAACTCCCAATGAGAAGTCTAAAGGAAATTAAATATTTCCCAAAAAATTAAATATTTCCAATGATAACAAAATTTAAATAAACCTTAATGAAATAAGTCCCAAGAAAAATGGAATAATTCCCAAGGCAAATAAATACAAACAAAAATAAACCAACACATTATTAGCGGGATAACTAGCCAATCCATTTCAATTTTTTTTCACAACCTGCATCTCGATCTAAAGTTCTTTTGCATCAGCGGTCTTTCTCATTTCATGGAAATACGCATAACGGCGTTGTCAACTGAAGATTTTCTGAATAGCCGCCCTCCGGCCGGAGTTACATAATGTTCACACCTGATGAATTTATATCATGATGAATGTCAAATTGATATCATGATGAAAATTCATCACGTATAGACTCAATTTATTAATAAAATAACTCCCAAAAAAATTAAACAACTCCCATTATGAATTTAATTTTTTTCTTGGAATTAATTCATTTTTTTCTTGGGAGTTATTTCATTTCGAACATATTTTATGTTTCCTAATAGTTTTTACACCAAGCTCATCTTATTTTGGTATGTGTTTTGTTTAACCATTCTTATTACAACGTTTTTTTTCCATATACCACGTATATATGTATAAAACATAAAAATGTGTTCTGGGATTCCCAAAACTAAAAGTAAATTAAAAAAATAAAATTATAAAACTAAGTAAACTTTGTTCAAGTTTTAGAGCTTTCAGCATCTGTTCACGTTTTAGAGTAGTCAATGTAAAAATTAAAGTGTTCACTTTTTCGAGTCCTTCATGTATTCGAGTATTTACGTTTTCGCGATTTCACTGTACATTGAAATTGATTATTGAGGGGCTTATCTGGATCCTATGCGCATTTCACTGTTGCTAATGCAGATCATCAGGGGTAAAGGGTCCCCTTCAATTTCAATTTATTTTTAATTAAAAAAGAAATACTTTAATGAATAAGTAAAATAATAATTTGGGATTATTAGTGCGTTAAAAAAAGTAAAACAGCAATTTTCCAAATGTTGTTAGCAAAAAATTAGGAGTCCCATAAGTTATTCTGAAAAAAAAGTAAAAAATTTTTTTTTTTTAATTACTAATATATTTATTGATATAAACAGTTTCCAATCATGTTGGATTCTATAAAATTGTCTATTAATTATGTATGAAAATTTTTAACTTAAGAAGTACGTGTATGGTACAAACAGTTATTCATTACTAATAAGTGGTTACGCTTTTTTGGGCACATGTGTTCAAGATGTGTACTCTGCACTATTTAAGGGATTTTGGCACTATTTAGAAACAGATGCGGCACGAAATCCAGATTTCCAATTTCCATCACTGGGAAATTGTATTATGCCGAGTACACATCTAGCATTTCCTGTGTTGTCATTTTCAAAATGTGTACAACGCCGTTCACATTATGTTTTTTATATGGAAAGCAATGCCACACAAGGATAAATATCGGAAATGGCAAACGTTGCCACTAGGACACATTATTGCGATGTCACAAAATGCCATAGTGTGTACTCGTCATTACTCTATATACATACATATGTATGTAAATTACAGTCTGTTGTCTTTCGAATTATTTTTTGTAGTTGTGCTTTCCGAACAAAATTATTTATCAACTTTAACATTTTCTGTAGCGTCCATGTTTTCTTATTATAATCATTGATCATAAGTGTATTACTCATAAATTTTGAAACACAACAGCAAATTGGCACTGCGCCAAATAATTGTATGTAGAAGTGCATACATATATACATACAAATGTACATACATACAAATGTACATAAGATTGTTTTCTTTGCTCTATAACTTTTTTTATTTATTAAAGATGCTTCTTGCGCGGGTGATTTGTTGTGCAGATGAGCATTTAATAATAAATAAAAACACACATCAAGTGCATTTCTATTTACTACAAAAAAAAAAAAACTATACGAGTGCATGCACAGTGGCAGTATGTAACGGTATGTAACGCACATTACATTTAACAGATTGATATCTAGAAACAAGGGGCATTAGCCTCCATGGTGACATAAAACAGTGGTTCGTAAATACTTTTTTTATGAAAAATTGTTTTTTCTGCAAAAATAACAACTGTAAAATACATTTTATTGAAAATTTAAGGGAAACAAATACTTGTGAATATTATGGGCTGGAAATAATAGACATGTAGCCCTCACTACAAAAGATATGTTTTATTAAACTTTAGTATTCAACATTAAAAAAATGAATTTCGTCGCAATTACTTTTTTAGGAGAGTATTTTTTATAAATTTTTTATTTTTTATAAATTTTTATTTTTTATAAATTTTTATTTTTTAATAGCTTTTTTATTTTAATAACTTATGAATATATGTATAATTAAAATGCTTAATTTATTAACTTTCATCCTCTAAACACAAACAAAATAAACTTTTTATGAAACATGTTCGTGTGTAAATCAAATAACTATTTTTTTCGTGCTTTTTAAAACGTAAAAACGAATTCGATTCTACATCAAAATTTATTTTAACTGAATACATACACAGTATATGCTTTGTGTAAAGATCATGATATATTTTAAGATTCTTTCCCAAGGACCTCTTTTTTTTACACAAAATGTTGAAAAACAAGTTTCCTTTAAATAATATTATGTGTTTATATTATGTATTGGTAGGGAATAAAATGGAAAATTGCTAAAGTACTGTAGCTTTTGTAATAGGTTAGTTTTATCCGATTGCTGCTGTTACCAATTCTGCCACGTCTGGATCTGTGGTACGGACTGTCAATTGCATAGTGACTCCATCAGATAAAGCCAATTTAGAACGTACCAATATTTGTGCACCTCCTCTAAATGTGCCTGTATTAAAATTTATAATTACTTCCCGATTCATTGAAATTTTTAATAAGAAAAGTACCTGAACAAAGTAGTGTATGTGTGGCCACGCCCTCGGGGACTGTTTCGGAAAGATTTGCTGCAGCTAAGCCTAAAAATTTTATTATCGTATTAACTGCTTCTTGAAGAGTATTAACCGCTGAGAGGGAGTAGGTATCTTCAGCTTCAACCCATTCTAAATTGATTTGTAATTTGGTCATTAAAAAGTTTCTAAATATACATTTATTGGTGGCTATTCTTGAGAACGCGTCGAAGTAGTGATCATTTCTATTGAAACAAAACCAAAGTTTCAAAAATTTGTTTTTGTTTACCATATATTTCTTAAATCAAATAAACGTGAGAATTTCAACGCGCTTCTTTCTCTCTACTTTAAAAACGATGAATTTTGTATGATAAACAAAAACAAACTTTTTACATTTATGCAGTTTTGTTTTTGCTTTACATGTAACTTTCACCAAGTCGACGCGTATTCCAGAATAACCACCATTGTTTGAATAAACAAAACAAACCTTCTGTATCTGCCGCGTCCCATGCTGCTTGGAAATTACTCTTTTTATTTTTTTGTATTTGATCGGCCACAGTAATTTCCAAATCTTCCAACATATATTCATCATCGTATCCTTCTTCTGAATCTGGCTCGCCGGTGTTTGGATCACAATCTTTAACCACAAAACGCAAAGTAGCTCCAAATGAGGCTGAAATCAACATCCACATAAATTTCATAGTTTGCAAAAAAAATTACAACAAACTTACCGGCAGAACTGCCAACTTCTTGTGGGAATTCAACAATAACAAATGTGGTTTGCAAATCATTGTATGATAATTTTGGACAAGGTATAACAGCACGCGTTATAAACCCGTCAGGTATCGTCAATTCGACACGTACGTTTTCCAAAATTTGATCCGATAAAGTATTGAGACAATCAAACTGAAAATATATAAATATTTAATATTACAAAACAATAAAATAATCTTTCAAATGATGTACTAATATCTCAAATAATTTTCACCAGGGACAATAACGGTTATAATTTTTATTTTAAAAATTACTTTTTAATCATTATTTCTTGATTTTTACTTATTCCTCAAAAAATAACAGTTATTTCTTTATTTTTATTTATTCCTCACAAAATAACAGTTACTTTTTGATTTTGATTTTTTTTTAAATTAATTTTTAAAATGTAAAATGCGTGCTTTTTGCATTAAAATTAATATTAACCGATTTAAACTTGAATTTATCGCCAGAGTTTGAAGAAAAAAAACTATTATATGTTAAATTAAGTTTATTTTTTTTATATTTTATTCAGTTTAAAAATTTAAATTTTTTTAGCAAAATAATAAAAATCCAAAATTAACTGTTATTTCGTGAGGAATAAATAAAACTAAAAAATAAAAGTTATTTTGTGAGCAATAAATAAAAATCAAGAAATAATCGGTAAAATTGAGTTTTTTAATAAAAATTAAACAAATAGAAATCAATGCATCTATGGGTAGTCCATTTAACAGGAGTACCATGGTGTATTCCTTCTGCACGTAGCACTTCTCTATTAGTGTGATTTTTTCAGTTTTAATTTGGAAAATAATTGTTATTTGCGATTTTTACTAATATTATTAATGTAAAAGAGAGTTTGTTTGTTCGCTACGCTTTCACGCCCAAACCGCTAAACCGATTTTGAATTGTCTTGCACCAATGAAATATAGGAATTTTTTTTATCCGGTTCGGGTCTGGGTTCTTTTTATTTGGTACGGATTTTTCCGAAAACACACATTTTTGGGCTGGTTGGGGTAATTTATGTTTCGGGTTTAATTGTTTAACCAGTTTTTAAATCGGTTTTAATTAATTGTTTAAACAGATCAACGCGGGTATATAAATATAATTTTAATGTAAAATATATTTTTACCTGAAATACAACATGATTGGGGAATATATGTTTAATACAAGAAACAGTGTATTCTGTTTCGCTTTCGGTAAGTTGTATAACGGGTGTAGTGCGATGTATAGGACCCAACGCTTGTATACCAGGTAGTTGAGCCAATCTGGCGGCACTTTCTTCTTCTCTAGTAATTTTGGCGACACGAGGTGCTGAGATAAAAAAGTAAATAAATTTACAATTCGAATTAAAAGAAAGAACAAACATACCGCTGGAAACCAACATTGCGTCATCTTTTATTTCCTCTTTAACAACTGTAGCTTTAGGTACAATCGATATATCGAATCCAGTGCTACAATCAGTATTCAAATGCTCTACTAAAGCCTTTTCCAACAAAGCTAGTGAACAAGTTTCACGCTCAATAATATAGTGCTTATATAATTCTGGCTTTTCTGTTTGTAAAAGATGTAAGTAGTAAGTAGCACGATCACGAACTTCATCATCGGGATCCATTTGACAGCGACCCAAGAGAACAAGAATATTTCCTAGAAGTGCTGGACAGGATGCTCCAAATTGTGCTAAGGCAGT
This sequence comes from Nowickia ferox, assembly GCA_936439885.1. Taxonomy (NCBI): domain Eukaryota; kingdom Metazoa; phylum Arthropoda; class Insecta; order Diptera; family Tachinidae; genus Nowickia; species Nowickia ferox. The sequence goes on from OW387023.1 coordinate 104,037,868, forward strand.
AACAGCAGCTGCTCTTACAATGGGACTTTCTAAAATAACGCGATTATAGATGAACCTTATATACTTGGAAGGTTGAACAGCAAAAGGTCCCTCCTTTCCCAGAAGGTGTAATATGCGTACTGCTAAAGATACATGTTCACAATCCTCAATGAATTCACACAGATGTGAAAGGCCAGATTCTTTAGCTTCTACGTTTTCCTCGATAATTGTTATAATAGTATCCACAATGGAGGTTTTATATTCCAAACCTCCTTCTTCTCGCAACATGCCACTAAGAAAATTCATCAAAACACTGTGTTTTCGTGGATATTTTGTGCATAAAGAACATATGGCTTGAACCACGACTACCTTGAATTCATCAGAGATTTCTGCGACAAATGAAGAAATCTGCTTCATCAAACGTTCTACGGATGATTCGGCACCCGTTTTGAGTAAAGTAGTAATGGCAAGAGTAGCTACCGAACGGTTGGAATCGGCAATAAGTCCCTCTAAATCTAAATTACAAGTTGTTACCGCCGCTGGATGTGTCATAGCCACTTTGTTGAGTGTACGTACAGCGGCAAATCGTAAAGTAGCTTTTGGAGAGCTGCAGAATAGTTGAAGTATAGAGAAAGCTGGAGATAAAACACGGGCATTGGTGTTTTTCAAATTGACGATGGCATGAGCAGCTTCATAGATTACCATTTCACTTTTGTGGCGCAAGCAAGATTCAATAAAAGTGAACATGGGAGATTCAGACATTTCATCAGCTGAAATATCTTCTTCCTCAATAAGTTTGCAAGCAATGCGAATCTTAAATGAAGTAAGATGAAATCATTACTAATTCTTCTAATTTTTTTAACCTCTTTTTCAATTATAATATTCTCTAATTTTATATTGAAAAATTGTTTGTTTATATAAAAGACCTTAAGCTTAATAAAATTAGAGAATATTATAATCAATCATTACAAAAAATAGTAAAATACAATAATTTTTTAAAAATCTCTTACCAACATGCAAACTGCATAAGGACTTTTCATAGAATTACGAGTTAATTTATTAACCAATTTGGTAACAGCCAAACGATCCGATTTTCGAATGTGATACAAAAGGCCTAAAGCATGATACTGAACCATTATGTTATCACTGTTTAGTGCTTCTTGAGCTTCATTCGCCCAACGTTTAACCACATCTCCAGCAGTACTAGCCAGCCTCAAGGAGCTCACCAAGGCAGCACAAGACACCGCTGCGTTTTTGTCTACGATACATTGTTTCATATAACGCTCCACTGCTTGAAGCATGGTATTGTCAGTAATACTGCAGAGAGCACGTATGGCGGCGGCCCTATATAAGTCTTCCTTGCCAGTCATGTCCTTGGTCAAGGAGCTCGTAACAATAATCACATCCTCAGCGATAGAGGACAACTCTTTGATGCCTAAATAAACCATGCGACGTAACACTACATCCTTAGACTGAAATAACTTGGTCATGGCGAAGAAACAGTCGGTGGCCTCACGAGTACCTAACTGTTCCCCTTGATTAATCAAATACAAAATCTTTGTTAAAATGTGTATGCATTTTCTTGGATTGACGGGAGTGTCGTTGAAGGCTCGTGTTTCTTGCAATACTGATGTTTTCTCCAAATTTTGGTAGATATTGTTATGACCTGATGATAATTTAAAGGCTTTTACTAAAAACATACTTAACCAGATTTCTTGAATTTCGAAATGACTTTTTATTCAATGAATTACTATCATTCTATATTTTATAAGAACTAATGCGGTCGGCGTACATTATCTTGGTGCAAATTTTGTACACTCGATTTTTATAAACTTACCCTCATCTTCATCTTCTTTTTCACGACGGAAAGAACCCATTTTATTTATATTTTAAGCTCTTTATAGAATATATTTTAACTTTTCTTAAAAAGTTACTAGAATACTTTTCTTTATCCAAAAAATTTACACGTCACATAGATTTCTATCAAATGTCAGAACCAGCGTTACCGTTGTAAAATTTCAAAAAGTGGCACAAAAAGGGGATTTTAAGAAAAACAGGGTCAACCTTAAAATTAAGAAAAATTAAAACAAATCTGCTTATTTTTAAAAACATCCAGAATAAAAATTAGGTTTAGGTACAAAAAAGTATATCTTCATTCAGTAAAAAGTATCAAAAAGTGGCAAAAATTAGAAAAAGTATCAAATTTGGTGCATTTTGTGAAGGTAGCACAATAGTATCCAAGCAGTCGAAAAAGTGGCAAATTGCTACTTTAGTAGCACCAACGGTAACGCTGGTCAGAACTGCTGTAAGGCACTGTCAACATATCATTTTTATGAAAGTCTAATGCAGGGTATACACGTTACTTAATTTCGTACTTAGCGTAGTACGGTCACAGAATACACAGAAGTGAAGAAAGTGACAGGTAAAATAAGCTTCAATCAGTTTTTTTTTTAAATTCGCGGAAAAAAGAGAAAAATATAGGGTATCTGATATTGCAGTGCATTACTATTTACCAATTAATACAGCTAATAAAAAGCGTTGTAGTTTTATTGCATTAGAAAGAAGAATCAAAACAAAAACGCCGAAAAAATTAGAGGGAAAACGAGACAAACAGAAAAATACCCTTATCTTCCGTCTCATCACACTTCTGTATGTTTTGTGGTAAGGTTTTAAAGTATAGTACACACTATCGAACATGAGTGACAAGTCTGCTCAAGAAAACATTAAAATAATTCATTATAAAATTTTTTGTTAGCAACAATGCGCATCCAATTTGTGTTTTTCTATGTTTGTGTGTCCAATTTTTTTCTTGAATGAAGGTTTGAGTGTCGAATATGATCGATAGTCTGCACAGCCAACACTATCATTCAAAACTGATGAATTTTTGACTGTCACTCATGTTCTATAGTGTGTACCCCACTTAAGATACACGTTACTACAAATCATATTATTTCATTTGAAAGAACATTTTTAAGGCGATACACACGCGAATATATGAATAATGTGGTGGATTTATTAATAATAAGTGAACTGCAGTTAAAAAGAATAAAAAAATAATGCAGAAAGAGAAGGGGAATCTTGTAAAGAATGGTTAAAATAATGTTTTATTTTCTAATTTTAAAATTGAGTTGCAGAAACACTGCGTTTTCTAAATCAGCTCCTCATAAAACCAATTTTGCTGTACAACAGCATGTTTAGTTAATTAAAGTTTGTGTTAAAAATTTAAAACAAAATATCTAATTATACAGGAGTAATACATGTTAACTCGATGAGAATTTGCATGAAACGAAATGTTATAAGAAAAGTAAAATTACGCAGCATAACGTTGGATGGTTACTGGTTTGCCGCACAGATACTAAGAATACATTATTGATGCGGTAAACCAGTAACCACCCGACGATAAGTGGAAATTGTTCTACATTCTTTCGTAGTTAATGCCATCTAAATACTGTATTATGTTCAATATAATCGGCATTTTAAAAATTTTAACACACAAAAATTTTACAAACAGTATTATAATAACTTAGGAATTGTACACAAACAAATTATAATTAAACATAAAAAATGTTTTTTAAGCAACACACACATAAGATATGTACATATTTACTTTACTTTGACAAAATAAACTTTAAAAAATTTAAATTTTAGTCATTAATTTTTTTTGTGAGTTTAAATAAAAGATAACAACTGTATTATATTACTTATACATACTTTTGCTGCTACATATTTAAATAAAAATGTTGTAATCAAATAAATTAACATATTTTTGGCCCTATCGCAGGTATTTTGGGCCCTTTTAAATTGTTATTTTGGCTCTAAACCAAAAACTCAAAGTGCATCACTGTTGCTCACTACTACCTATAATGTGGCATCATGCTATGCTGTTTAAGAATGTCGATGACAAAGGAAAAACAAAAGCAAGAACCAGCTGTTGGAAAACGTTTACATATTAATGCAGTGTTGCCAGATTATAGGATTTATCCCCAAATTGGGGATTTATTTTTGCAAATGGGGATACAAATTTTGGTTTGGGTTTTGAGGGATTCATTAGGGATAATTTTTGTTTTGGGGATTTTATGGGGATTTGTACTTTACGTAATATTTTTTATTTATTTCTTAGATTATTTTAATTTCAATACATTTTCCAATTTTTATTTCATAAATAATATAAAATTAAATTTATTTGCTGGTGGTTAAGCGATGTCTATATGCATTTCATTGTTGCTTTAACAAATCGTCAGTAGACTTCAACAACACATTTTGAACAGTCACAAACCTCTTATCTTATGCACAGACTTTCATAAACTATTTGAGAATTCACAAATATTAATATTTTTGAAAATCACAAAAGAAAAATAAGCATAGTAGACTTAGTAACTTATACCCAGCAAATAATTTTTATTCGATATGAATCTATTTTTTGTATAAGTTACTAAGTCTACTATGCTTATTTTTCTTCTTTTTCTTTAGATGCGTGCAATCCTGACAACAAAGGAGCGCTCATAAGTGCCCTTTTACATTTGGGAAATTGAAAGACAGACAGACGAAGTTTGTAGAAGAAGGGGCGAAGATGCAGAGTGTGTAGTACACGACCCTCTGTACCGGACATTTTTTGTTTCTCTTTTCTACTTTTCGCAATTTATTCTTGTTGCTTCATATGATTTTTCACATTTCAGCGGAAGTATGTATACTTGATGTGTATTATCAAGGTATTTATGTGTATGTGTATGAGAAGCAATCGCGAAAAAGAAGTAAATAAACCACAAAATTTCTGTCTGTCTATTGATTTCCAATACGTAAAAGTTTCGGGCAAGAACAAAAGAGAATTGAAAAAATGTCCGCCAAGAAATGCCTCAAATGTAAAAGAGGACTAAGAAGCAATAGTATTATTTTTACTAGGGATTTTTGGGGATAGTAAAAACTACTTTTTATGTAATTTTGGGGATCAAAATTTTCAAATTGGGGATGACAGTCTAAAGAAATCTGGGAACCCTGTATTAATGTGGACTTGTAAAATTGTTCGCAGTTTAAAACAATTATAAAATACATTGAATTAGATTGATATATATTTCAATAATGAGATCGCCAAGCAGATCTAGAAGCAGGCACAGATCACCATCAGAACGCAACAGGCGTAGCAGATCAAGATGTCAAGAAAAGGCCATCAGACAGAAACACTCGAGAAGTAGATCTAGATCGGATCAAAGAAAAAAAAGCCCCACCCGCAAAGATGAAATGTGGCGGTATTCCCGCAGTCTATCACCATTTGATAAAAGAATTAAGAAAAATCGTAGTAGAAGAGATAGCAGACGTAGCCGTAGCAAAGGCAAAGCTAGAAGTTCGTCATCAGATCGTAGTCGTAGTTCCCGTATAAACACCGTTGATCGTTGGCCTCACGATAAGTTTGAAGAAAACAATCGTAGGGAAAAAGGAAACAATCCTTTTCGAAAGCAAACTTCAACAACTTTTTCACAAGAGGAAAGAAAACATCATGGGTTAGGCTACCGATCGAATGGACGAAATGACAGATACATCAAATTAGATGCAAAATATCTAAAGCAGCGACGTGAGGAACGTGAAGTAATCGGTATCGAAGGAGCAGAAGAAATGTGGGGGAAAAGTCCCCATCATCCTGAAGTTTATTCCGATGACGAGGACGATGACGTTAAATTCTTAGAACATACATATCAAGGACCCAAAAAGAAAAAATCCAAAAAGAATAAAAAGAAATCGAGTAAAAAATCCAAGAAAAAGAAACCAAAAAAAAGAAAAAAATCTGTGAGCAAAAAGAAAAAGGAAAATTCAACAGACTCATCAGATTCGTCCTCTTCATCATCGAGTACAAGCTCAGGCGATTCCTCAGGAAGCGAAACCTGTACAAGCGATGACGACGAAGTTTGGGTGGAAAAAACAGCCGAAAATTTAAGGACTATATCAAGAACCGCTAAATCTAAGAAGGTTAAGAAAAAACAAAAGAAAAACAAAACGAAAAAATCAACCGATTCGGATGATAAATATCTTGCAAAAGGCGATAATTCAAAGATTAACTACAGCCAGGACCGGGAAGAAGAAGGCGATTTCGGACCAACGATGCGTCAAACAGGTGGACTTAATCAAAAAGATTTCGGACGCGCTTTGTTGCCAGGTGAAGGTGCTGCTATGGCAGCCTATATAGCGGAAGGCAAACGTATACCTCGTCGTGGTGAAATTGGCTTAACATCGGAAGAAATTGCCACTTTTGAGTCCGTCGGTTATGTAATGAGCGGTAGCAGACATCGTCGCATGGAAGCAGTCCGTATACGTAAGGAAAATCAAATTTATTCGGCAGACGAGAAGCGCGCTTTGGCCATGTTCAGCAAGGAGGAACGTCAAAAACGAGAAAACAAGATTTTATCTCAATTTAAGGATATGATAAATTCAAAGTTACATGCTAAGGAAAAGAAATGAACAATAAAGCATTTATAACTCCGTATGTATGTATATCTCTGTATATATGTTAAAGTACTTATGTATGTATATCTATGTGCATATGCAAAAGTAAATAAGTACAACTATAGTTATAGTGTTTTTGCACTGAAATGGCTTTAATAAATCTTGGATTTAACGTTAAGATCAAGTTATAACCTGGTGTAGCCATACAAAATTATTATTATTTTATTAAAACCAACTTAAAACCTTTTCAGAATTGGTTTTAAGAAGTTTTATTGAAATACAACCTTTTTTCGCTAATTAAGATAGTGAACAATCACAGAAAATGTATATAATAATCTAGATAATTCGCCCCTTTAAATATGTATACATTCATATGTACATACATACATATGTATATATGTGCATTAGAACTCCACATTCAGGTATGTGGTGAAAAACGATTTATATAGTTTTAAAATTTGCTTTTAATAGATTTTTCAATAATTTTTAATAAATTTCGTTTCATAGTTATATTCTATTGTTTATATTTTACCTTCTAGTGTGCTTTTTAGAAGTCTAGTGTTTGATATTAGTTTAAAATTGATTCCCCAAATAGATAAGAATTTATCACACCTTTTCAAACCGATCGTTTTTGAACCGTTTTGAAAACAATCCTTTCCATCACATACCTGGGGCTATATTCTGTATTTTGAAAAGAAAGAAAATGCTTTCAAGTTTGTGTGTTATTAGCATTACAATTCGAAAGCATATGCGCTGTTGGTTAAGTATTTAAACTTTTCTAAAATTGTATTCATTTTGATAAGTGTTAAATAAAAATAAGAATTTACAATAGGTAGTGCACGTTACATTAAACCACATTGTACACAAAAATATCAAACTTTAACCATATAAAATTCATTTGGCTCGAATAAGAAATTTCACTGTCCGATTAAATGCGCGACATTAAACGAATACATATATTACATCATTAATATTAACTATTATACATTCTAATATAAATAGGTGTTTCCTGAGCTTTGCTATTTCTTTATATCGGCTTGTGAGCCAAATAATTAGTGGTTAAAATAATCAGGTATATGATGGAAAATGATCGTTTTCAAAACGATTTCAAAACAATCGTTTTGAAAAGGTGTGATTGAATTCTGATCGATTTCGAGAATATGTATGTATTGAATAACCTTAATAGATATTCAATACATACATTATTCAATACATTAATTGCTATGTCAGATGCATTTTTGGCCAAATTGCTTTCTGCATAACAATATTTAAAAATATTAAATAAATAATCACTTCACTTAATTTAAAATTGGTTTTTGGACTCCTTGGTTATTAGTAAGCAAGAAGAGCTTAAAAGTGGCCAATAAAACTATCTTTAGAATTTTGTTAAAATTTTCCAAAAAAGTTTTTTTTTGATGAAGGCTAGATATTTTGAATATTTATCTAACTTCTTAATACATGATGTAAATCGAGTCCAAGAATGAAAAATCTTAAAACTGAAACTCTTTTTCAATACTTTTTAATAAATATTCATATATGTACATATCGTACTTGTTCCTCAAAAGCGTAACAACTCAAAATTTTCAAATTTTCACTTTTTGCAAAAAACCAAATAACAGAGGTCATATCTATCCACTGTAAAAATCTCCCTTTGATTTGTCTTCTTTTCCGTGAAAAAATAACCGTTATGACTCTCTTTGTGTTTTTAGAATAACTACTACTAACAGAAACAGTTTTTGGCCTCTACTGAAAATTCATGAATTTTGAGTTGTTACGCTTTTGAGGATATACCTATTTCAAAAATTCTTTTGTATTGGTTACATTTTAACATCTTGTTTTCGAAGTCCTTAATTTTCTAAAAATTTTGTAATATCCTCACGCTATCTTAGCAACTGCTATTTATTTATTTATTTATATATTTCATTCATAATTATATAGATTTTGTCCCAAAAAAAATAAATAAATTCACCACACGTGATCATACATTTTCAAAACTATCGTTTTCAAGATTTCATTTAAAATTTTCGTTCTCACCGACTTTCAATCATTACTGAATCGCTTACCAACACCAATTAACAATATGACGACCCTGTTTTCGTTATTCCCCTTCATACTGAAATTTTAGTGATAGTGGTTGCACGAGTGTTTACATGTTTTTATCACATGAAGAAAAATAAGGGAAAATAACAAAAAGAGCTTAAAAATTCAAGTACAATTCAATAAAGTCATCAAAGCGAATGTTTATAAACTATAGTTGTCCACTAAAAACTTGACTATATCTGAAGAACTCAATTTGCCAAATTTCTAACCTTAAATATCAAGAACATAATTGTGAAAAAAGAATATACATATGTATGTAGGTGTTTCGAATAAAAAGCACACATGTTCTTGTTTGAAAAAGGGTGCCTGTTGTGAAAGGGTGGGTGAATACGTGTAACAAATGAAGCTGTTAATGCATGTATATAAAATATATAGAATGAACGGACCAAAACAAACTGTAAAAAATATACCTATATGCATTCATACTGGCATTTTTATTTACATATGCATGTACATACATACATATCTACACATTATACAAAATGATCCACATTTATTTAAGTTGGTGTGACTAGTATTGTGTTTAATTTTCAACAATAGCATCAACGATTGACTACATATAAACCGGCATTTTTTGCCAACGGTACAAGTAAACAATACTCTATTGTTTATTTATTTCGTTATATTTTCTAAAGTAAATGTGAATGCGAGCACATCCATATTAATAATTTATTGCTTATTATTTTAGTTGTAATTATATTTTAGTTGAGTTCGAAACGCGGAGCTGGCTGAACGCTTGCCTGAAGACGAAAAATGCCTGCAGAAAATTTGCAGTCACCCACAAGTGAAATGGTGTTACTAACACCTATCGCAGAAAACCCACCAAATATTATTGGAGACTCAGTGTCAGAGACGAATAATCACAACAATAAGCGCGGTAGCTCTGAGGAATCAAGCAATAGCAGAGTGCAAATGAAAAAACAATTGGGATTGCTTGAAGGAGTGGCCATTATTTTGGGTATTATATTCGGTTCCGGTATTTTTATTTCGCCAAAAGGTGTAATATCTGAAGTTGAGGCTGTTGGCACATCTCTCATAATATGGGTGCTTTGTGGTATGCTATCTATGATTGGTGCTCTATGTTATGCTGAACTGGGAACTTCCATACCAAAGTCTGGTGGTGATTATGCATACATTTTGGAAGCTTATGGGTCATTGCCCGCGTTTCTCTACCTTTGGGATGCTATGATGATTTTTGTGTAAGTTAATTTTCTATTTAAAATTTATGATAGATAATTATCACTTTGATATTTATTATTTTCGCTGGTAGGTGTGAAACAATAAAATTAATGCTTTTATCAGTCTATTGTGTAAATAAATGTACATATCGTCGCTGTTTTAACTAACTGACCTAACTAACATTTTAACAATTTAACAAGAGAGCAGCTTTTATGATTGTTTTATACATTCATTCTTATGGATGCGTGTGAGTCATGACAAGGTGTATTATGATTTATAAAGTCTAGTAAAGTACTTAACTCATTTTTCAAAATAAAATGTCAGTTAGGTCAGTTAGTTAAAACAGCGACGATATACACATGCTTACATAGATATGTATGTATGTACATATGTGTACACATATGTACACATGTACATATGTACATATGGGTTGATAAAAATGTTTTCAATTATAGCTTGCATACATATTTATGCTTTATATCTAACTTTTATGGTTTAAAGAATATATATCTAAACCTCGGTAAACCACGGTTCAAATTGCCCGAGTTTTAAACTTAGTGAACATACATACATATGTAACTAATTTTCCAGCCACTGCATTATATTGAAATATTTTTAAATTTTTTTATTATTTGTTATTTATTGTGGTACTTATGCCTACTCACCAATAGACGTTTAACGAAGTATATGCAATGGGGAAAAGCTAGAAAGCTAAAATCTTGTATGTTATACTGCATTTACACTGTCTCGAAATCTAGTATATTTGATTAGAAATCTTTGACGAAATCTATATCGTTTACACTGAGGTTTTTAGACATTTTCCAAGATTTTGTATCCGAGACAAAATCCTTTGTCTGAAATTTAATCTTATAGGGCACTTACATTGTCTCAAAATCTAGTACTTACGAGATTCTGAACTAAATCTAGTTGCTTTTTACTAGATTCCCCATACAAAACAAAATCGAATTTTTCAATAGATTTGTAGGAAATCTACTAAAAATTTAATATTTTTATTTATTTTTTACTATCCTGTACATCATAAGTACTAGATTTTGGGACAATGTAAATGCCCTATTATTACATAAAAATTATACAAAGTTCTACCTTTTAAAAATATGGTTAAAGTTCACATACATATATAAAATAAATATCAAATCCTTAAGCACCCCATACACTATTCAATAGAATATTCAGTTGAGTCGGTTGTTGTCCAAATCAAAACGTGTATGGGTCTGTCAATTGATTAGTTTGGCAGTTGTCGAAGTTGTTGGTTGAAGAAATATCAAAAGATTTTGATTTTTCATATTGAGTAGTAAATCTCAATTCTATTGTGCTGTGTGTTCGAGTCTTTTGATTAGCTGTCAAAATTTGTTGTAGCTTTATTTTGTATAGAAAAAGTTGTGTATTTTTAAAATTAAATTTCATTAAATTTTAAATGAAAAATATAAAAATTAATGAATGAATGCAATAGAAGTTTAAAATTTTGAAATTTGTAATTGTGAAGAAAATCTTTCAATTCAGTTTATGAAGTGTGTGACCAAGAATCAGTTCAATTGAAAGACTGAATTTACAATAGAATTGAAATGTATATGGGGGGCTTAAAGCCTAGTACTCTGTTCAAAAATGTTGATTAACATTGATTATTCCATACGAAAAATTTGACATGTAAACAATAATTGTGTTCGCGTACTCAAAAGTTTTTACAAATTTTTAATGATCTTTACTGCAATTTAATTGCGTTCGTTTACCCAAAATACAGTAATGGTAGAATTACTGAAATCGTATCGTGCTGTTGCGTGTCAGCTGACAAAATCCGTAGCATGTTGATGCTTATTGAAAATGTGTTGGCAACGTTTGCTACGTAAAAATCTACAGAAAATACATACATACACACACACGTATAAAGCAAAGTAACAGCTGACACTTTCGCTGGCAGCCTCACGTTTTTACTAACTAACATACAGACTTAAACGATACGACAACTTCAAAAGTAAGACGATACGATTTGACTAACGAAGCCATAAATGAGAACACAAATTGAGAGAGTAAAGTGACAGTTCTTGCCGGAGTATTTTATAAATTTTTACTACAGAAATTTGTCGTAGTAAAGTTTAGTAAGATAAACAAACAAAAAGTGAAAAAAATTTAGAAAAGGTTAAATAAAAATTGTGAAAGTCATTTCAAAAAAGACAATTTATAAAGAATAGTAATAATAACTGTTAATATATGTACATATTTTATAACATAATATATTAATTTTTTTGTTTTGTGGATGACTTTAATTATTCAGAGTTGTGAAAATGTAAAGTATCTGGTTGTCTGGTTTTTAAGGTAGTCAATAACATTAACAAACATTCATGTAATAATTAATAAATGTAACCAACAACAAATCGGAAAAATCAAAATGAAATTAATTGCAAATATTACATAAAATAAATTTAAAATTTATTCTTAGATTGGCCGTGTTATACAAAATATTGTATCGAGTACCAATAAGAAAAATAATTGAATAGTCAAAAGTGCATATATTTTTCAGCACTATGTGGAGTTGGAGTCAGCTGTTTCCTTAATCTTACTAATTTTTACTATTTTTCTCTTCGCGTACTTTTTGCGGCAACAACTCTTTTTGAGAGTAAATTTTAAAATTTTTGCAGTACTCATTTACTGCATTTTACTACAAAAGTAAAAAATACACCTATTGATAAATTTTCGCAAACAAAAACATCAGCTGTCAATATTTTGGGCGAAATAAATGCCAGTAACATTAGGTGTGTTCCACAAGATTACGTACAAGTTCGGACTAATGAGAGTAAAAAGAGCAAAATTGCTGGAACGCAAAAAACCATAATTGCACATCTTGGAATACTAATCTTGATTACCTTTTAAATTAAATTAAATTTAACTGATTTTAGTCGCTTAAAACGCATAACATCACAAAAACAAAAATTTGCATCTTTGGCAACAGCTTATAACTGATCCGTAAAATAACTTTAATATATTAAAAGAAAGGGATAAATATGCACAAATGTATTTACAAATTCAAGTTTTTAAAACAAAACCTTCCATTTTGCTTGTTAATAAATTTTTAAATAAAAACTTTTTTCCTATATTTGCAAATTTTCTGATTAATTTTTCAGAAAATGTTGCCAGATACATTTCATAAAATTTTCACGAGTTGAAGAACAGAGTACAACTTTTGCAACATTTTTTCATGAATATTTCATGTAAATTTTTTTTATATGGATTATGTCAACATCAGGTGTGTTTCTTTACTTCTTAGGTAAAGTTCGGTAAAATGAGAGCAAACTGTAATTTCTCTCAATACTCGTATATTAGAAAAATGCAAAAAAGTACGGGAACGCGAAAAACCAAAATTTTTAACACAAAATTAAATGTCAATGCATGTATTCATATACATATGTACATACGAGTACGTATACACATAACTAAGCACATACTTATGTATGTATATACACATGTACTTATTTACTTACATGATTCAGCATATATAGAAGGTTTTTGTATCGTAATTTCATATAAAAACTTATAAAACTTTGTTCGCCACTAGTTTTTGAATATATATTTTCATAAATTTTTCCATTTTTCTAGTATTTAGAAAAATTAAATTTTTCTTTGTTATTGTTTATTTTTCAAACAGCTAATTGATTTTCTATGGGCCCAAACTAGCACGAAGAAAAAGTACGGGCTGTTTCGTGCAAGAAGAAGAATAACATTACTCTCACAAAACCCCTCTCATTTACCCAATTTTCGAGTACGGGAGCGCTTTTCGTGCAAATTGGGATCCCGCGGGATTTCAATGTAGAGTAAAGAAACAAACCTATTTCGCGTGAAAATTTGAACACAGTACCGGGCTTATTTTGACAGCATTTCACGTGAAATGGTGAACAGAGTACCAGGCTTAATATTATAAATGTGAAAGTGAGTTTGTTTGTTTGTTTGTTTGTTACGCTTGCACGCGCAAACCACAGAGGCTAATTTTCATCCGGTTTGGAACCGGTTTTCTTATATTTGGCACGATCAATATCACCAATAGAAAGCTACGTTACTAGCGTAAAACATATGCAATTTTTTGATCCGGTTCGAAACCGGTTTTTATGTGTTTAGCTTGGATTTTTTCCGAAAAACATATTTTTGGGCTAGTTAGGTCAATTTTCGTTTCAGATTTGATTGTTTAGACAGTTATAAAAGCGGTTTTTTCTGTTTTTAACTTTTTATCGCCGACCGGTTTTATTGTTTTTTTAACATTATCATTGAGTAAAAAAACATTCATACATTTTAAGTATAGTTTCCAAAATATCAGATCAACGCGAGCGGAGCCGCGGTTAAAAGCTAGTATTAAATAATTTTGTTACCTGTAGCACAACGATACCAAACAGCACGTCGGGACATGCGTGAATTTAGAAACCTCGCAGGCAGAAAAAGACAATCAGCATGACGTTGCTACGATGGTCTGAGGGTACAACTGACATTAGTACAACATCTGTTTACCAACATCTGAATGTATTCATAACATTAAAACGCCGAATTTCCGTCCTCCGTCCCTTTTTTCAGTGTTGTCACAATACTCTAAATACAAATTTATATAAGGTCGTCACAATAGAAATTTCCAGACTAAAGTAAAACTTTTGTATTTACGGTGTTGTAGCGATATAGAATTATTGTAAACGGAGTATTGAGAAACTAACGTCGAATTTTTGTATATACAGTGTTGTGTAAACGTAAAGTCATACTTTTGTGTTTGTAGTACTGTGGTGGTGCAAAAATTTTGGAAGAGTCGTAATTTTGTATTTACAGTGTTGTGGTGGTACATATTTTTTGTGCAAAGTCACAATTTCTGCCTGGGCTGCTTTACTTTTCTTATATTAGTTATAAATCAGCATGAATATATTTATTTATTTATTTATCCATTGGAAGGAGCTGGGGTCTGAAGGTAGTAAACTAGATTTACACATCGATTGTCAGGGCGGTTATTTCCTATGGTTCAGTGGTATAATGGGAGGCAATGAGGAATGATATCCATATGAGATAACTTGTTAAGGTCGAGAGTGCGCCTCGCTTGAAATCACAGGTGCCCAGGGGAGCACACCTCCGGCTGCCTTGGACGTCATTTTGCACCTCTTCCCATAGATATCTTTGCGGTAAGAACGGTGGCGAGAAGTCTTCTTAGACTCTTAAGGGCTGGTTTGGTGAGGTCAGGATCAACAGCTTACACAGCTATCGTGAATGAGATCTGTTTTATCGGGCGTGTCTTCGCAACCCCTGGGTTCATGGACTATAAGGTCGTTTAAATTGATTTTATTTATTTTCATTGGTAATTCTGGATAGGGACAAATCTAGTAAACTATATGAGGGTGATGAGGTCTTTACAGACGTAAAAATGGGATATGCACGGGTGCTGGTGTCTATATCTTGGGGACGAATATTCGTAGTTGTTTCAGACTACCGAATGAATACAGCTGAGATCTTGCTTTTGGACAAATATAGTAGTGTCAGACTACGTTGGGTTCCTGATTAAGAATAGGGTCAGCGTTCGATGAGAAAACGTGTAACAGATCGGTTAAATTACCGATGAACTCAGTAGTAGTGCACAGTGCCATCCGTTCAAGGGGTACCAAGGAGGATTATAGAGTCTCGATGTCCATATGACCAAAACTTGACTTAGAAAAATCCAAACTGCAACATTGGCTGATAAGACGTTTTCATGAAAGCATGAGTGATATCGCAAAGTGCAAACTAGAGGATACAAATAGAAGATAATCAAATTGGATGCAATTGGGTCTCCGAGTGAATGTGTTAGAACACTACCCTTCCTGACCTCACCTAGCATAAATGACGAAATTGTATTGGTTTTAACGCGTTCCTCCGTAAGATTTGACACTAGAAATCAGTGCATAATGTAGATAGTTTTAACTCACTATTACATCATTGCGTAATTTTTAATGCAAAATTTTAATGCTGGTTAAATAAAACCAGGTTATGCTAACTTCATTTCAGCTTTGCGTTCATAATTTAAACTTATCCGCTTTTATGCTACTGGTAAAGAACAAATTGGGATTCCTTAAGTTTCATATACCAAGTAATTTTTCAAATAAAAATGAAGGTACGAAAATATATACAATAGCAGAAATGATGATTCAATCACTTGCTGTTAAAAAATGGAGTTTCTTGCAATATTTTCTCACCACAGCGACTAACCCAGTTTTTTTTTTGCAAAATCAACTTTCCGCTACATTCTACGGCGAAAACTTTTATATACCAAACTAAAGGCTTACTGCCGTATTCAGAAAAAATAATTTTGGTTTAAAAAAGATTTAAAAAAAAATTATAATTATTTATTTTAATTATTTAAAATTTTATATGGAAATTGGTTTGTTAAACGTAAATAATTTTGCACACCTAAATAATTTTTTTTCTGAATGAGGCCCTTAGGATTCATTATCCTGTGCAATCGTACGACTTTTGAAAAAATACATCCCTGAAGCCGGATTCCGCAACTATGAGTTTTGAAGTGGTCTCCAATTTCAGTGTTCACTTGTTGATTTGTGTGTCTGTAACGGTGAGAATGATTTGTTTTTGACAGTTATAGTGAACACTAGTGTCAAACTTTTTCACTGGAAAATCTGCGGTGAATTGCGAACACTAAAATTTGTATACACTTCAAAACTCATCGTTGCGGAATACGTCTCCTTATGAACATTTTCAAAAGTCGTACGATTGTGTATGATAGTAAATCCTACAATTAAACTACAATTACTATTTTTTTTCGTAAAGTCAACATGAATTTTGGTCATGTGTATTTTTTTTTTTCGTAATATTCCCAGTTGGCCATGAGTGTGAAGAAAAGTACATCTAGTTAAATGAGTTTTTGAAAAAAATCGCGAGATATAATTTGTTTTTCATACATATTGTAAGGATTTCTTTCGAATTGAATTTCAATATTTTTTTTTTTTTTTTGTTGAAATTACCATAGTCTTCTTACTAATAACAAAAGCATTGCTAAATATCAAGTTGAATTCGAATACGACATATTTCTGGGCTTAAAAGCGATAACAGCATAAGTAGACTTCAGACAAAATCCAGTTATATACGCAACATTTTACAAACGAACCTTCATATTTACGTGAATGCCCCATGTCTCGAACGACGCGAAGTTTATTATAAAGATATGTATAAACAAAATACTTTTGAACTGAGTCTTAAAAAAAGTGCAATAAAATTTATTATAAGCTCCAAATTATATTAAAAACTCCGTTTTCATAAAATCTTGGGTGAATTCGTTATTACTTTATAACAAATTTATTTTTAATTTGCCCATTTTGATTTTTTCAAAAAAACGTTCATACATTAAAAGTGGTTTTTCTCGAAAGTGTTTTTCTTTTTACTTCGCTTGTGTCCACAGATTTAAGGCATTTGAAGCCAATAGAGTGCAGATACTGTTCTTCTTTCGAATAATTAACGTGTTATGTCTTAATGATAAACTGAATTGATTAAATCTTACGTATAAATTGCTACATATCGTCGCTGATTTAACTAACTGACCTAACTAACATTTTGAAAATTTAACAGGAGAGCAGCTTTTATGATTGTTTTATACATTCATTCTTATGGCTGCGTCGGAAATCTTTTTACTTATATAGGCACAACAGTAATGCTTACAGTCATGAAAATTGTAGACAAGGTGTATTATGACTTATAAAGTCTAGTAAAGCACTTAACTTATTTTTCAAACAAATGCCATTTAGGTCGGTTAGTTAAAACAGCGACGATATGTGCCCTTAATTATGAAAGTCGTCTAAGCTACATACATATATATTTATTTGGTCGACTTATTTAGTAGATTACATTTGAACAAACCAAAAAATATTTTTACAATATGTAATATTTTAATTTGGGGCATAATTTTGTAAAGCGTAACGCTTGGCGTTGAAACATTTTATATGTAGTATTTTGTTTTTGTAATTAAAATTATTTCCATATAAAATTTGTCAACGCCAATCAGTGTTGTCAGATATGGCGATATCTCGCCAAATTTTTGCGATTTACATGGCGATATTTTTGGCTATATTCTTACGATTTCAATAAAATAGAATAATAATAAAATTGAGAAATTTTTTATTTAAGGAATTTTTTTACAACATAAAATATTTCGTGCACAAGATTAAAATATTTCGTGCACAAGATTCTTAATGTTGTAACCCTTTATCTCAAACAAAAGTTTTTGAAATTCAAGAAGCTTAGAAACAAAATTATGGACCACACAATCTTATTTGGTGGAGAAAACGACCTTTTATAAATTGGGACCAACATTTTGATAATGAATCACCAAAAAGCCTAACGAGTTCTCGCTTAAAGTGTATGATTACAACGATGCTGCTGGTACTTAAACACACATTTAGGGCCATTATTACAACTTGCCGATAGTTAAAGGCAAGATTTTGTCAGACGGATAAATGGCTTAGCATTATAAAACCATCATTTATTATTTTTTATGCATTAAATATTATTATTACTATTAATAATAATAAACAAAAATTTAAGTTGTAATAATGCAAAGCACAAAACCAATACACACACAACTTAAAAAACAGCAAATGTTAAGTGTAGAAATGTGCACGTGAGCGTTTTTTGACTCACGACACGCAGAAAAATATTTTACTCACGTACTTTCACGCACGAATGATTTTGAAAATTTTCACGATCACGCACGCTCACGTATAAAATATTCTTAGTCACGGACGAGGGGTGTACAACTTATCACGATCACGCACGCTTAAGAAAAATATATAATTAATTTTTTATGTTTTGGTTGAAAAATACATACGTATGTATGTATGTATGTATGCATTATGTTTGCAGGCTCATTCTACCTATATGTATGTATAGATATATGTATGTACATAGATCAGAGCTGAAAAAAAAGAATGGAGGGAATCGATCCCGACGTTCACGCCTGATGCCCCGTGACCAAGGGAAATAGGAAATAAAGATATTTTGCTACAGAATTTGTTAACCCTCTAAATTTTGAATTTTATTTATTTGTGCCATGTATTGCTCTACTCTGTATTATAGCAGGCTAGTAAATAATTATAAAAAAAAAAAAATATATATGTATATATGTACATACATATGGATGCATGTACGTAACGTATTTACGCAAATCACCTATTATGTCATTAAATTAGAGGAATGTAAAAAACTGAAAAGAAGCAAAATTTTGTAATAAAAATTTATTTGCTTACGAATAGTATTTTTGTTTTGTGCGATGGATGAGAACCTGCCTAGCTTTCATTGTATACACAATTCAATTAATATTATGAATACTTCCATACATACATACATACATATTTAACTGAAATCGTTGTAGGGTCTTATAGAATTTAATATTTATCAATTGATCTCAATTAATAAAATATTTGTATGAGCGGTATTGGGTAAGATTTGTGTGACTTACACAACCTAAAGTCTTTTAAAGGCAGTTCTTCTCAAGATTTAGACAATTATGTGAACTACAGCTACATACTCATATATGCATATAAACTAATGCTTTACTTAAAATGTAATAATAAATATTAAACGAGTACTTGACGCTTGCTAACGAGATTGATGGGAGAATATTTCGTTAAAAAATTTGTGTTTTATTTGAGCTGAGAAGAAAATTGAAAAAAAACTTTTTTTATTAGGAAACTTATTATTAAATTATCTTGTAATTGAATTTTAATTAATTAGCTTGCCCCCGATACATA
Organism: Nowickia ferox; assembly: GCA_936439885.1. NCBI lineage: Eukaryota > Metazoa > Arthropoda > Insecta > Diptera > Tachinidae > Nowickia > Nowickia ferox. Next base: position 104,057,322 of record OW387023.1, read on the forward strand.
CATACATATGTCTATTTATTATATTGCGTTAAATCTAAAGGAATGCTTTCTTCTGTAAATAAACAGGAGCACATAACAAAATTTGTTTGCAATTTTTTTTTTCGAAAACATGGCTTTTTATAAAAATTTAATTTTTTCTTGGCTTTAACGATATTATCTAATGTTTTGAGATCCGAATTTTATATTGAACATTCGAAAAATTTAAGAAAAAAATAACTTTTTTAAAATCTGAACTGCTTAACAAAAAATTTTACTCACAAAACATTATTCCATTATAGATTTCAAACGAAATATAGTAGATTTCCCATACAAAACAAAATCTACTTGGTCACTAGATTTGGGCTAAATCTACTTTAAAACTAGTAGATCTTACAAACTACAAACAGGCTGTTAGTGTTGCAAATAGAGATGTGCGTGTGTCGTGTTTTTGTTCGTGACAGGAACACGCACAACTCAACACGAAGTGTTCGTGACAAAAAATCTGATTTCGTGCGTGTTCGGGTCGTTTCGTGTTAAGCAAAATTGACACGAAAAACACGAAACGATTTTAGATGTAAAATACTTATGTACTCGTATGAATGAATTTCCAGCAGAGAAAAAATTTATTTTATTTATTTATTTATTTATACATATTATACAAAGTAAATTTGCATAATATGGTTGCACAAATATGGGCGGAGTAACTAGACCATATGCCCAAGATGGTATTAACAGTATTTTAAAAAGGTTTTGTTGGCTTGACTGTACACGACCTATCTATATATTAGGAAGTAGCAACGTGGAACTCCTACTCGACTTAATAAGTATGTTCAAAATCAGCATTTAAAATTGCTCCAGCTGTATTTGTACTGACATATATTGGGTTTTCGAATAGATTAATTTCATGTTGTGTTTTTGCAAATAAGTGTTATTTTGCATTTTTGAACTTGCCATAAAAATAAAACATGTTGAAAATTTTTTTCTATAGAATAAAAAGATTAAATAAAGCTTTTTGTAAACAAAAATTAACACTAAAAAGTCAGAAATAATTTATATTCAATCGAATAAATAAAACTTGGTGCAAACAAAAAATAACTGCTTAAAAGTCAAAAATAATTTATATTCAATTTTTATTTGCTACATACTACAGTGATATTCGAAGTCGGTGCTAATCAGATTAGAAAATTCTGCGGTTTTCGTGAACTACAGCGCATGTCCAAAAGTCTTATGGCCTAATTTTGTAAAACGGAACGCCAAGCGTTGATAAATTTCATATGGGAAAAAATTTAAATTACAAAATACATAAAAAATTTGTCAACGCTAAGCGTTGCGTTTTACAAAATTAGGCCCTTAATTTTTTCACCAGAGTCAAAAAAGTCTTTTTTGAAGCTGATGTAAAAAAAGGTAGAAATTGTGTTGTTGTTTTAGAAAAAAATTATGTCCATTCATACAAATTTTTCCAAAAATTTTGTAGTCCTTTTTAAAAGGCATTTAAAATATAAATAACAATTTGTCATCATAAACTCGAAATTAAAAATACATATAACATAGGTTGTTATTCATTTAAAATAATAAAAAAATATGTGTTTAAAAAAACTGCACCTACGAAATAATTAGCCAATTCACAAAGTCTTCTAAAGTCATAAGTGATAAATTACTATTTAAGAACAAATAGCACCGTTGTGAACGGATGGTGTACGAGTATTGCCATATAAAAAATTATCATAAACGTTAAATTCAAATGACAGAAAATAAACACATATGTGACAGCGCATACCTAAGGGTAAAAAAAATCAATTTTTCTTTTTGTTTTGATGTGGACAACATTTGAGCATCGAATAAGACCGATCCCATGCCCCAAAAGTGTTCCCTCCCAGAGATATGCGCGTTTTATTCAGTGATGGTACACCAAAGATACACGTATTTAAATCTTTAAAATGGCTCTCCTGAACAAAACCGGTTTTTACCCTTAGGTCCCTTTCTATTTTGCGCGTCACATATGTAGGTTTGCATGAAAAAAGTTTGGCATGAAAAATGGACGATGTATAGTCCATTAATTTTTGCATAAAAAAGACGATGTATATATATTCCATTATATTTTTTGCATTAAAAAATTTTTGGCATGAAAAATGGACGATGTATAGTCCATTAATTTTGCATAAAAAAGACGATGTATAGTCCATTATATTTTTTGCATGAAAAAAATTTTGCCATGAAAAATTGACGATGAATAGTCCATTAATTTTGCATAAAAAAGACGATGTATAGTCCATTATATTTTTGCCATGAAAAAATTTCTATTTCTTACGTCGTTGAAAGATGGCTAACTGTTTAAATTTTTTGTTTTTAATTCGAAAATATTAAAAGATGTCCATTGTGGTGATGTGGTGTGCCGATCTTGCGAAGTATCGCGAATTTTTGCAATATTCGCGATGAAAACAATTTTTTTGTTTTTTTTTAACAGTTTTGGCGATTTTTAATGTATTTTAAAGAATGTTTCCGATGTTGCGAATTCTCGCGAAATTTTTCTGATTCTTAACAGTTTTTTGCGAATTTCAAACTTTACGATTATGATGCTGTTAGCAAGTTTTTGCGAATTTAAATCATTAGAGTTTTAGAAATTTTTAAATAAAAATTATGGTTTGTTTAAAATTTTGCATTTTTTCGCGAATTTCTGCTATTTTTGCAAATGATTTTTGCCGAAGTGAATATTTGCATAATTTAGTATCCATTGGAAACAAAAATATCCATAACGACGCAGAGGTTTTGACTAGCGATGTTAAGTTGTCAAATTTAATGGTGTTGCAAAAGACGAATTTACGCAACGAATTCTTGAAGGCAAGTTTGTCGAACTATGCGAAGTTCATCGTTGTTCCAATTGTATTTTTAGCATAACTCTTGAACGCAAAAGAAAATAATATTTATTTAAAATAAATAGCAGACTGAAAAAGCATAGTTAACAAAGTTTTATTGTCATATACATACATATGTAATACTTTCATATGAAAAATATGAGCAAGATTTTATGACAGTTTGCAAAAATTTAAACTTGGCCACAGTAAAGGACATTTAAGGTAAGTAGTTTTAAATATGTACATATGTACAGTGATAGTTCATATTTGGCACGTGTCTACGTGGCAAATTTATTATGTTTTAATCGTTAAAACATTTTAACAAAATCAATCATATACTACGTTTATACACGCACTATTTGCAAATAAATTAACGCACTGTTTATACGGCATTGTAAATGCATAAAAACTTGGTAGCACTTCTATAGAAATGTTACTTATGTTTACAAAAAAATTGTGTAAATGTATAAAATAATAAATAATAATTTGTTTTTATTGCCATTATTTTCTTCTATCAATGTTTTTTTGTGCAATATTTATCAATTTATTGTTTTTTATTAGCAAACATTTGTAAGTGTGACAACCTCAAGCATTTTGTTTGCAAATAGTGCGTTAATTGCGAATAATTTTCTGAATTAGTAAGTCGCAATAACAACAATAATATGGCAACAATTTACAGTTTTCTTTGCAAATAAAGGCTCAGTTAGCCGACTGTAATGCAAAGTAACTGTAATGTAGGAAACAGCTGATCGATATTTTTATATGAAAAGTAGGATACGTTACATTACATCTCTATAACCATTTTCATTACTTTTCACATAACAACATCGATCAGCTGTTTCCTACTGTTGCAGTTACATTACATTACAGTCGGCTAAAGGTTCAGTTAGCCGACTGTAACGCAATGTAACTGTAATGTAGGAAACAGCTGATCGATATTTTTATATGAAAAGTAGGATACGTTACATTACATCTCTATAACCATTTTCATTACTTTTCTCATAATATCGATCAGCTGTTTCCTACTGTTCCAGTTACATTACATTACAGTCGGCTAACTGAGCCTTAAGCCGTGCGTATAAACTTAGTAATAGATTACTGTGACTTTCCACAACAAATTGATTGGCCTCCACTGACGCCTAATTTGACTGCTCCGGACTTCATTTTTGTGGGAATATCTGAAAAGCAAGGTTTATGCAAACAAGCCAGAAACGCTTGAGGAACTCAAACAAAATAGTTGTGATGAAATTAATGAAATACCGCGTGAAATGTGTGAGAATGTAATGAAAAATGTGCTCAAAAGGGCTCGCATTTGTGAGGCTAACAAAGGCGGACATTTATCTGATATTGTATTCCATATATAATTGCCGACATTAAATAAAACATTTATCAATATAACATCCATTCTCTTTCATTTAATCAAAAATTAAACAAACTAGTATACCTTTCCGGCGGACACCCTGTACATAATTTTGTAAAGTTGGTTTTTGCTAAATTTTCCCATTTTGAAGTCGCTATATTTCGTAAACTAGAACGTATAATGATTCAAGATTTCGCAGTAACTAAGTTGTGTCAGAGGCATCATTCGTACAAAATTTCATTAAAATCGGAAGGGAAAATTTTCAAAATGTTGCTTCTGTAAGATTTAATATTGATTTGTAATAATAGGAAGTTTAAATCATGTATGTACATACATACATATGTATGTATGTATATTGTAAAAGTATTTTAATACTAATAATAATAATAAAAAAGATTAAATTTTTATGTCTGTCGGCGGGAGCTAAGTTTTAATTTTAAAACTCTTAGAATCTTGTGTAGATTTCGTTTTTGCTAGACGCTTGTTGACAAAAACAATTGACCCATCCTAATAAATATACTTTGTTTTATTATTTATTTAAACTATAGAACACAACATTCTACGTCAATCTATATTTTAAAATCGACACATGCCAAAATCAAGATTCTAACTGTCGTATCCATAAAAAATATTTTAGGTTTATTGCAGGTTTATTTGACAAATATCCCATAGAAATATGTCAAATAAGCACTTAATAAACTTGAAGTATTTTTTATGGCAGTAACTGTTTAAATAACTGTTAATTAATTTTTGTTTGCGTAGCACCCGTTCTAGTATATTTTAGATATTACAAATGAAATGACAAATTTATATACGTTCATAGAAAGTATATACATACATATGTATGTATGTATGAAGTGGCTGCAGTATGTATGTATAGGGTCTTACAACAGGGACTTCCAAACTTTGACAGTTGATAACGATCATATTGTTGAAGCTACGTGTGTCAAATTAGTTGTCATTTATTCAGCCTGTTTAGCCAAATCACGTACAAATGATAAGATTGTTCTATAAAAATGTATGTTATGTTCGGGCAATGTTCCCCGCGCTTCATTTATTTTAGAATCAGGACCATTTCTGGAAGAATGGGCATGTCAACAAACAAAATTATCGAATTTGGGAGAGTATCAATCCACATGAGATCCAAAAGAGTGCAAAGCATCCCGAAGAAGTTAGTGTTTGGTATGGATCTTTGAGAACGACGTTAGCCTGGACATCACTGTCAACGGCGAGCGATGATTAAAAAATCATATGTGTACCAAAATATCTGGTTTCAATAAAAATGCACTACGTTTCACACAGTTCACGCCACATAGGAGGTGATGTGAACTGGCCACCGGGATAGTGCAATTTCACGTTATCCTTTTCCTTGTGGGGTTTTCCTAAGTCGCAGGCAACGTAACCCATGCCGTCGGTAAAATTTTTTAGCCTGATTTATTCTCCAGAAAAGCTCTGGAGGACATTTGAACGATGTTATATTGCACACATAATGTCATCAATAGGTCTTTTATGCGAATGATGATTTTTCACACACAATTTGTTTTATTTAAATTTAAAGATAGGAAGCGCTTAACGAAAGACTCGTATATACATACGAGTATGTACATATGTATATACATAGATGTATTTCAATATTTGGAACTTAAATACTTTGTTTATTGTCGTCATAAAATAACTTTACATCTCATACATACATACATTACTTGCATATTTATATATCGCTCATTTACTCAACCAGCGTCATAACTCAAAAAAATAAATTTTTTTGTGTAAAAATTTCATACAAATATATTGGCGGTATTCGATTTTGATGCTAATTGTCTTGCGTAAGTGCAAATGCAAAATATCGTAGAGATGGGTCCAACTCGTTCATTCGTTCATTTTTGCCACAAACCTATGATCAAACCCATTCAATTTACATGGGTCTGATCATAGGTTTGTGGCAAAAATGAACGAATGAACGAGTTGGACCCAGCTCTAACTCAAACAGCGTCAGAAATCAAAAAGCTCTAGTTTGAGTAAATGTTTAAATATTCAATGAAGAAAAGTGGTAACCAGTGTTGTCAGATATGGCGATATGTAGCCAAAAGTGGCGACGAAAATTTATTTTTGGCGATGAAAATTTTCAAATGGCGATTAGCGATTTATAGGGTGTTTTTTATTGAGGTATAGAACTTTAAGTTGGCATCACTTTTTTAACTGGCGGCCATTTTGTCAGCTGTCAAGTGATTAATATTTAGTTTGGTTTGCCATTTCATCATGAACAGGTTGACAAAAGAACAACGCTTGCAAATCGTGCAAATTTATTTCGAAAATAATGGTTCAGTTCGCGAAGTTTACCGCAAGCTCCGTCCATTTTATGGTCGACATAATCGTCCATCAGAGCAATTAATTCGGTTAACCTGTCAATTGGCCACCAAGATCGTGTGATTTGACACCATTGGATTATTTTCTTTGGGGATATGTGAAGTCGCTCGTCTACGCCAACAAACCAGAAACGTTAGGGGACTTGGAAGCCAACATTCGTGGCGTTATTGCCAACATACGGCCCCATATGCTCGAAAAAGTTGAAAATTGGACCTGTAGAATTGGCTTTATTCGAGCCAGCCGCGGCGGCCACATGCTCGAAATCATATTTAAACGTTAATGGCATAAAATTATCCTTCCAATAAAGCCAAATTGATGGACATTAAAACGATTTTCTTGTGTTTTATTTCAATTCGAAGTTCTATACCTCTAAAAAAACACCCTGGACTTGGCGATATTTGAACTCCTTGGCGATATGTTTGGCGATATTTTTACGATTTCAATAAAATAGAATAATTTTAAAAACATGAAATTTTTTTTGTAAAGAATTTTTTGTACAACATAAAATATTTCGTGCATGATTCTAAATGTTGTGACTCTTTATCTCAAACAAAATTTTCTGAAATTCAAGAAGTTTAAAAAATATGGCCCACAAAATCTCATTTGGTGTTTATAAAACACAGTGGGGAAACTTTTTTTTTATTAATTAGAACCAACATTTTGATAATGAAGCACCAAAAAGCCTGCACGAGTTCTCGCCTATGCCAGCCATACACTACACAAGTTCAGTGCTCAAGTCTGGCACTGAGTAAAATAAGCTTGTGACACACACTATACAAGTAAACTGTGCAGTTTTTATTTTAATGCTCCATAATGCAGGCGATTCTTTGTATAATTCTAGGACCTCTGTCCAGAATATTTTTTCGGCGCTCATTTCTAGTTTTGAACTCCTAAAAAATCACGACACAACTGAGCGTTTGCAACATATACTACACAAGTTCACTGTACAGTTTTACAAACTTGAAATATAAAAATCGTTTTGATATTTAGTCAGGTCACTACGTAAATAGCAGAACCACCCCCATACACTACACAGACGCACTGCAGTGTGTAGTGTATGGCTGGCACTAGAGTGGATGAATACAACGATTCTGATGGTACTTACCACTTAAATACACATTTAAGTAAACGTTAATTTAGTTTTATCACAAGATTTATATGTATGTGGACTTATTTCATTAAAAACGAAATAACTCCCAACGGAAGTAATAACAAATAATTCAATATTTCCCCAAAAATTAAATAAATCCCAGTTAAATGAGTCGCAATAATAACACTGTTCTTGTATCGGAAACTTTTTGCAACAAGCCGAGGACCCGGTGGGTAAACCTAATTCGAGTACGCTGAATTTTGTGGTGCTAACCGTTTTTTTAGGTTAGCTCTTGTTTAAAAAATAACCAAGTTTTTAAAATGAATATATTTTTTTTCAAATTTAAAATAATGGTATTTTTTAATTTGGGAAATTTTTCCAATTTTTGTTTGCAATTTTTTTCTTTAGGATGCGTGTGCATCAAGAATATGGGTGTGTTCGTAAATGCATCACTGCTCTGCATCATACTTGCAAACTTTCATTGAAAATGCAATACAAGTTCGCTGATAATTAATTTTAGTAGTAATCATGTTTGTATACCATATTTGATATGTATTTATTAAATTTCCAGTTGCAGCGCAGTGATGCATTTACGAACACACCCTATGTTATTTTAATCCATATAAAAATTAATAAATGGTAGAAAATTAAGAAAATTTTAATTTTTAGGCACTTTTAACCAAGTTTTCAATCTTAATTAAGTCGGTAGTAGTTAATTGGTGATGACGGATTTTCTCGCCAGATAATGATTTGATACTGAGGTCCGTTGGACTGATTAGTATTTGTCTATAAATTTTCTCTACGTCTATTGTAAAGACAAATTTTGGCAATCGAGAACGAATGAGGATCGAAAACAATTCGCTTTGGACAACTGGTCCAGTAAACATTAAATCGTTCAAAGAATATCCAGTATATGTTTTTGCTGATGCGTCAAAAACTACTCGAAGCTTTGTTATGTTACTTTCAGGTTTTAATACGCAGTGATGAGGAATAAAGTACCTAGAATGTAGTACCTCGTCAATATTTATCTTTAGCATATTTCCCCAGCTCTTCATATTCTCTTATGAATTGTATGTATTGATTTCGAATGCTATGATTCCCTTGTAGTCGTTTTTCTAAGCTGTAACCCCTGGCATGCGAATCAGCCAATACAGATGGATTTTCGCGAAATGAAAGGCAAACAATGAAACGATTATTTTTGTTACTTTTGGTATTGTGAACAAAATGAGCTTCGCACTGTTCTTCTGTTGAAGACATAATTTGCTCAGTGGATTCTATTTCGTCCGATTTCCATAGTTGTTCAATGTTTTGTTCTAGTGTTGAATCATCGCCAAATATGGCACATGTAAGTTTCGATAAGGAGTTTGAATTAATAGCTTGATGAATTGAGCCACCTACGATCCAGCCCAGTAATGTATTTTGCAGAGTAGGAATGCCGTCAGCTAATTTTATTATCCCTGGAAGCATAAGCTTGAAGTAGTAGTAGTAGTAGAATCTGCTAGGTGGTTATTGTCTGGAATGTTTCAGGTTGAAACATCAATGTTATGATGTGGTTGTGGTGAAATGATAGTTGGAAGAACGATAGCTACCAAATTTTGTCAAAAAAAAAATTTACCTTTTATTGATGACAAATTCGACATTCACGCGGTGAGATGCTCGTTTCTGAGTCCTTTCAATTCCTTCGATGCACAGAGAAGTCTCAGTTCAATGATAACTTCCTGACGAGACGTGTAGATACAATGTTTACTTGTGAGCCTGAATCTAGAATAGCTCGAAACTCAGTGGAAATACCATTTGGAGCTGCTGTTGCAGATGCTGATGAAGCTGCTGCAGTGTTCCCTTTGCATCCGAATCTGGTGGAGGCACCTTTAATATGTTTTGTTTATGTTGTGGATTTTGTTGCAAATGCAATGACGTGTTATGTTTTTTATTGCACCTTCTACAACCACTAGAAGTACAAACTTTTGATATATGATCAGCCTTCAGGCAATTAACGCAGAGTGTTTGGTTCTGTACCCACTTCAACCTGTCTGATTCTGTCATGTTTAAGAATTGCTTGCACCGATAAATATTATGGTTTCCATTATTACAGAGCTTACAGTTTTCGTAGCTAACCATTGATGTTACTGATGAGACGGTTTTTGTATTTTGATGAGTAGTTGATTTCTCTCTATAACCAATAGATTCCATTGACACAATTGAATTTCAAGAAAAGAAAAGAGTTCGTCCATTATTGGTATATCTTTTGGTTTAGCTAGTGACTGTATGAATCGGATGTAGATAGGTCGATCCAATTTTGTAATCAGTAGCTAGATCAGTATATCATTCCAGGATGTCGTGTTGACGTGTAGGTTGTTTAGCGCCAACAGAAATTCTTTAGTGGTGTCATGAAGAGCCTTTATTGATGCATTAGACAACGTTTCTGTTGGTTGGTTCAGAATCATGTCTACCAAAGTTGCCACTATGACTCTTTTGTTATTGAATCGCTCCTGCAGTAGTGTCCAGGCCGTTTTGTAATTTTCTTCGGTTAGTGAAAAATCAGTTGTGAGTCTTGCTGCTTCTCCTGAAACGTTTGATTTAAGGTACCACATCTTTTGCACCTAAGGTAAGAGTTGTTTACCGACCATTTCGGTAAACAGTTCATAGAATTGACACCATTTTAAATAGTCCGCATTGAACTGCGGAGTTGTCACTTTCGGAAGAGTCAGCGAACCATATACTTCTGAATTGCTTGGCCAATTATACTTACGATTGTTGAGTTAAATCTTCTAAAATATAGTATTCATCCTGATGGAACCCCAATGTTGAGGGATCCTCTACCTTCTGCCATATTTCGTCAGATAATTTTTGTATTTGAGACCACAAGGTTTTTATACCTTCACTTTTTATTTGATAAAATAGTGATGGTTGGCCATTCAACTTTCTAGAACATATAAACTTCCTAGGAATGATTCTTAACACCGTTTAGGTACCGCTTAGGTAGCCGCAAAAGTGAAAAATTTCCAAACAAATGAAATTAAATAATTTTCGGGAAATTCTTCACTTTTGCGGCTACCTAAGCGGTACCTAAACGGTGTTAAGAATCATTCCTAGGAAGTTCTAGAAAGTTGTCTATTGAGATCTTAGGTACATTTTAGTAGTTGAGTGTTTTCTTGAATTTTTAACGGTTTGCTACCTATGGACTTGCACAAGGGAAGAAAGGTAAAAAAATAGAATTTTTTAAAATTGTTTGCGATTTTGATCTTGAAGATGAAGTTTTTTTGATTTTATGACAAGAGCTACAACTATGCCTCAGAAAGTTAATGAAATTTCCAAACGGTTTGCAAGATAGCCCATAAAAAAAGTGCATGACTTGGGGCAAAACTGGGAGACACGGGTTGTTTTTTTTACAGTTAAATAGGGGAATTCTGTATTTGCTTTTATTTTTTTTAGAAAAACATCATTCTGCACAGCATAAATACTACATTCAATTTGAAATATACCAAATTTTAAGCTGAATTAAACTTTTACTTGGTAAAAAGATAAGTAGCATCTCATTGCGGTATAATTTCCTAAAAAAACTGAATAAAATTATTGAGATTTTGCACCGATTGGTGTCATTAAATCGAAACTTAAGTACTTTTTCCTTTTTACCACAGAATTCTTAATCAATTAATTTATAACAATTAATCGGTTATAACTAATATCTATTAATTCTTAAATTTTTTAACTATTTATTTTACTTCCTGTTTGTGTGTTTTTTTAAATAATTCAAAAAATTAATGATCATATCTGATGGGGGATGAGGCTTTATCTTTCGACTTTTTCTCTCTAAAATTTTTCCGAGGATACAAAGAGTGTAAAAAAATGCACAATATTGCAAATAACTGTAAATTTTTGGTTTCCAAAATCGCATATTTCGATGTCACGTGCGACATTGGAAAATAACAATTGTTATTATTAAATTAATACAACTTTTCCAAAACAAATGGAATGAAATTGTACGATCAATGATATTTATATACTACTGCAAAATAATACAATCGATACAAAAAGAGATTTTACATTTTCGTTTACCCCATTTTATTTTTAGACCCACAACAAATGCCATCATGGGCCTAACCTTTGCTTCCTACGTGCTACAGCCTTTTTTCGAGGGAAACTGTGAAACACCCACAGCTGCCAAACAACTTTTAGCTGCAGTAGCAATATGCTTTCTCACCTATTTGAATTCATTTTACATGAGAATTACAACAAAAATGCAAAATATTATCATGTTTACCAAAATAGCAGCCTTGGTTATGATTATTATTATAGGTTTAGTGTGGCTGTTCATGGGTAAGTTAGACAATTAATATTATCATTTATTTTATAAAAGTTTATGCTGTAATTTTATCAATGACAGGCAATTACGAAAACTTTACTGATGCTTTTGCAAATACAACAACTGATCCTGGCAAATTATCTATAGCCTTTTATTCGGGCATATTTTCCTATGCCGGTTGGAATTATTTAAACTTTATGACGGAGGAACTGAGAGATCCCTATCGCAATTTGCCCAGAGCCATTTATATATCATTACCCTTAGTAACCATAATTTATGTTTTGGCCAATATGGCTTATCTAGCTGTGCTGAGTGTATCTGAAATGAAAGCTTCTGGTGCTATAGCTGTGGTAAATACAATTTTATTATGAAACAAACAACTTTTTTTCTTTTCAATTTGAATTCGCTTATCTTCTTTCAGACATTTGGCAATAAAATTTTAGGTGCTTGGTCTTTTATAATCCCCATTTTAGTAGCCATATCAGCCTTTGGTGGACTTTCAGTGCACATTATGACTTCATCGCGCATGTGTTTTGTCGGTGCCCGTAATGGTCATATGCCCGCTATTTTGTCTCACATCAATATTAAAAGTTTCACACCTCTGCCCTCATTAGTATTTTTGGTATTTATAATTTGTGCCAATATTTCATTTCTTTTATAAGCTAATTTAATTTTTTCCAGTGCGTTTTGTCAATTATAATGTTGGTTTGTAGTGATGTCTATGTACTTATCACTTACAGCAGCATAGTGGAATCGTTTTTTATTATGTTGTCGGTTTCGGCTGTATTATATTTTCGCTATACACGGCCTAATATGGACAGACCTATTAAAGTGAATATCTTGATTTACTGTTTATATTTTCTCTTTTATAAATGTGTTAATTAAATTATTTCATTTTTGTGTGTGTTATATTTAAAGGTTTCTATGTGGATACCAATAGCTTTTGTCATCATCTGTGCCTTTCTGGTTATTGTGCCGGTTTATGTGGCACCTTACGAGGTGGGCATGGGCGTCTTGATCACTGTCATTGGTGTACCATTCTATTATGTGGGTGTTGTATGGAAATCAAAACCTCAATGGGTATTAGATCTGATAAGTAAGTATACATATGTACTAGGATTAGTCTTTTACTCCAAAATTTGTACAACTTTACGCAAATTTGTACTTAATTTTACTGAAATGCGTTCGTTGAGATAATAAATTGAGAGAGAGTAAATTGATAGTTGTTGGCTGAGAATTTGCGAAGTTTTACTCGAATATTTTTTGGCAGTAAAATCCTGTAGATGAAAAAACATAAAACAAACACTTAAAAGCAAGGAAATAAAAAATACAAATTTTTAATAAAAACATTTATTTAAAGTGCCACAAAAATTGAAAATAATTATTTTCAGAGTGAACCATATTAAAAAATAATAATAACACTATAAGTAAAATTTTAACTTTGGAAATGACACAGAAAAATACCGAGACACCCCAACTTAATTTTGAGCCGTAGAAAACGTTTTATATGAGCACATTTGAAAATGATTTTTTAAAATTTGTTTAGTTAATAAAAAAACCATAACCATTTGTGTGATTGTTTTTCGTCTTCTCTAGGAATAATTGTGCTTTGTACGGTGTTTATCCTTATTTTAAGTCTTATTTTATTTATATCCCGCATGTATGTACACATATGGACAAAAAAAATAAGTACACGGCGATGTTTTAATTTTTAATGTAAGTTAAGAACAGAAAATATATTAAAATTAATTAAAAAAACAGAAAATATGTTAAAATTAATTTTTGTAACCTCAATCAACTGCAACAAAGTGTTTTTTATAAGATAAAAACATAAGTTGACATATTTATGGTATCAAAGAGAAAATGTGAATAAAAACGACTTGTCAAAGTAATAAGTACATTTTGATATTATTAAATAATAAGTTTAAATTCTAGTTATATTGCTCTATTTTGAATATTTGCTTAATATCCCAAGCATCCTCCCTTATTTTGAAAAAAAATTTTGCATTCGGCTTGGCATACTGTTAATAAGTTTGCGACAGGTGTCTAATAGAATTTCATACCAAGTTTTTTGAACAAAATTCCAAAGATTTTCTTTATTTTGAAAATTATGCTTTTATATCCTTTGCTTTAGCTCTTCCGAAAAGTTTTGAGTAAGTTTTATGTGTGGGGATTGACTTGGCCAGTCCATAAGGTTAACACAATTGGCTTGAAACCAATCCTTCACATAACGTGAAGTGTGCTTCGGGGCGTTATCTTGCTGAAACCCCATCGAAGCGACATTTCTTCAGCATATGGTCAAGTTACCCGGCCCTATAGGTGGAATGGATCCATTACACAGAAACAGAAATTTCAAAGCGAGGCTGATTTTCGCAAAAAGACATTTGAGTTGGTCGCAACAATTACTTATTAACAAATGGGATAACATTATTTTTAGGAACGAAACAATTTCATATACGGTGCACAAAAAAAGACCGTCAAGCACGGAGGAAGCAACATCATTGTATGGGGCTGCTTTTTTTAGTATGGCGTTCGTGCAAGTTTTGGTATTACCGATACTATAACACGATTTGAGTACAAAAACATATTGCAGAATATAATACTGCTATATGCTGAAGAAAATATACCGCTTCGATGGGTGTTTCAGCAAGATAACGCCCCGAAGCACACTTCACGTTATGTGAAAGATTGGTTTCAAGCCAAGTGTGTTTAACCTTCTGTACTCGCCAAGTCAATCCCCGGACATAAACCCTATTGAAAACCTTTGGTGAGAGCTAAAGCAAAGGATATCAAAGCATACTTTTCAAAATAAAGAAAATCTTTGGAATTTTTTTCAAAACACTTGGTATGAAATGGCGTTAGACACCTGTCGCATACATATTAACAGTATGTCAAGACGATTACAAACATTTTTTCAAAATAAGGGAGGATGCACGGGATATTAAGCAAATATTAAAAATAGAGCAATATAACTCGAATTTAAACTTATTATATTCAAAATGTACTTAGTATTTTGACCACTCATTTTTATCCATATTTTCTCTTTGATGACGTAAAAATATAAATTTTTGTGTATATTTTGTTCATACAGCTTTTTTACATTTGATTTGGGTTACAAAAACGAAGTTAAAAATTTTTTCTGTTGCTAAAATAAACAACTTTTTTTAATTTATATTAAGGACTAAAACATTGTTGTGTACTTATTATTTTGACCACATGTGTAGATACATACACAAATTTAAAATTTTAGCATATTTTTTTCTGACACAGGTATTATTTTTCTTCAGCCACAATCACTTACATTGACATATAGTCACTCCATAAACTGAGTGCTCATCCTTGCCTGAAATGTTTAAGTAAATATTTTAAACAAACTTAGTTAAATCCATTAATATTAAAACTGTATTTCTGCTTCACTTTAAGTAAATTTTAAAATTATACACAATTCAAATGAAAATATGTCATATACCAATAAATAAAATATAATTCTTAAATAAATTTTTGTTGTAGTGCAAAAAGTGAGTGCTCACTTCATAGTAATATTTTTGAAACATTTCTTAAACTTCAATTTAGTAATTAGCATGTGATCCCAAGATCTTTATTATCACTTGCAGTCATCTCGGAATAAAATCGCCCAAATTTTGGGATATTTAATATGAAATTTTGGACAATTATTCCTGTAGAGCAAATATCAATTCACATTTTCATGTTACTTTTTTTCTCCAACTTTGGGACTTATATCTGGCGATTGAGGGAGATGTAGAAAAGCTTCATCTTGGTGTTCGGCGCCGTCTGTTTCTGATCATTGTCTTCAATAAATATAAGATTTTCAGCTATTACCATTTTTCTGATACTGGGTTGGAGATGGGCTTTCAAAATCTCGATATATTTTTTATGCTCCATTATTCCGTCCACTTTGTGTATATTTCCGAGTCCAGCCACACTCATGCATCCCCAAACTGGCACTGACCCACACCAGTTACGAATTAGATACATTTTTAATTAATTCTTTTTACAACAAAAAAGAATTGAATGAAATTTGAATCACTTCAAACGAAATAGCCAAAAATGAATTTCAATTCATTTCCAATTCAAATGAATTTGTAGAATGAGTTGCAATTTGTTTTCAATTCAAATGAATTTGTTAAAGTGAATTGCAATTGCTTTCCAATTCGTTAGAATTGAATTGATTTTGAACATTTTTGAGAACAATGAATCAATTCAATTCAAATGAGCTGGTAATGAACTGCTAATTATTTTTCTAATTCATTTGAATTAATTCAAAATCAATTCAATTCAAATGAATTGGAAATGAATTGCAATTCACTTTTACTAAACTCATTTGAATTGACTGAAAAAAATTAATTCAAAATTGGCTAATTCAGTGCATGAATGATTCGCCAATTAACTCAAAAATGAATGATTCAATTTGTTTAATTGTATCTTAGAAGCGAAATTAAACTAAAAAAATATAACTCATTCAAATAGTTTGAATAGAAAATGTTAGTATTGTTAAAAATTTCTTAAATGCAGAGTCAGAATAAAATATTCAATTATTGTCAATATCGATAATAAAATCGAGTTCTTTAGTCGAAGAATAGACAAAAAATAAATGAACCATTTCTCTTTCACAAACCAAATACGAGTACATACTCGTATGTGCATTCATATATACTACACGTCGCTGGAGGGTATACAAGATTCGGCATAGCTGGATAAAGCTTTGATACTTGCATTTTGACGCCTTTTATAGTATGTTTTCACCGACTTTAAATTCAGTAGGTTTAAGTAAATCACTTCGAAGTGTTTCCAAAGAGCTTGTGAGTGATTTGTTGTTCGAATTTTCGTATTGAATTTATGCACGTACTTTATAAGGTGAATTTTATCCACATGTATCTAATTGATATTTTTTAGTATTCCTTACATAGTGTCCACATCTGATGATTTTATATCATAACTCGTAATATAACGCCGGCAGAGCAACTGTCATTCTTTCATTAATATCAACACAAAGGGGTGGACGTTGATGATTTTATATCATGATGAATCAGACAAATATTTGCAAAATACTTGCCAAAAATATCTAATTTGCGTGTTGTTTAATTTTCTGGTCCTTGTAAAAGAAAATTTTTTCATAAATAATTTTTAAATGCACAAATTGAAGTCCACCTGGTATTCAATTCCCAAATGTATGAGCGTAGTAGTAAAAAAATGTGAATGCATTGAACTTTGAAACAAAAATTGAAGCAAAAATTTAACGTGTGTTAATGCAATTTTTTCGAAATTGTCAATCACTATTGGTGGATAACCGAGGGATGGAGCTTGTAATTTTAAAAGCAACGCAGGGTTGCATATATAAATCTAGTTTGAAAAATATTATTTTCGAAATAATTTAAAATAAATTAACTACTTTGAGGTGATTTATCCATATATAAAATCTACGGTAAATCATGTATAAATTAATTGATTTGTCGAAATAATGCCGGTGGAAACATACCATTAGACAAGCAAATCTGACTGACAATTTTTTTTTAATTCTTTTCCTATAAGCCAAAGACTTTTCAAAGTAAAGTTTGCGTTTCTTAAAAGTGTATTAATATGAAAAATAATTCTCTCTTTGGTAAACATATTCGTGATGCAAGTAGCAATTGCAATTTTAAAATACTATTTGCGTAAAAGCATTTATTAATTTTTATTTATTTTGCCTTTATTTTACAGATTCCTTAACATTTACATGTCAAAAAATATTCATGGCCGCTAAGGAGGAAAAAGATGACTAGATCTTCAGAGAAGTCAGGGTTGTCAATTCAATTGAAAATTTTTCTCTTTTACAATTTGATTTATTTGAAAAATAATTTTCTCTTAAGTAAACACATTCGTGATGCAAGTATCAATTGAAATTTTAAAACATCATTTGTATAAAACAATTTGCTTATGTACGAGTATTTATGCATTTTTTTCATTCTTTTACAGATTCCTTTACATTTGGAAGAAAAAGATGATTAGATTTTCAGAGTACTCAGGGTCGAGAATTAAATTATTAAAAGAATTATAATATTAAAAAATTGTCCGTAGGAAAATATAGGAATATCATGTCATCCAAAGAAGGGATTATGTATTTGTTTTTGTAGTTTTACTTTATTTTCAAAAATGTAATGCCAGAATTTGTATTAAGTGAAATGCTTTAAAACATTTTTACTTTATAAAAACACTATCGTTTATAAAATGCAAAGTAAAGTCAGGAAGTTGGTTTTGTTTTGCATAAACTTTTATTGACTTATTCATCATATGCAGGTTCAGGTTTTACACGCAACAGTTTTTGTTGCCTAATAGTGAGAAGGGAAGAGATAGGTATACAAAAGGTACATATGTACATAATACTTTCGCTCTCTCTCTCTCTGTCTCTCTCTCGTACAAAATCGAAACTTGAGCAACAAAAACTGACGCGTTTGAAAATTGACTTTGATTTTGATTTACGAAAGGTTTGCAAAACAACATTTTCTATAGAAATTAGTTTGATAAATATTTTGTAAACCAAAAATATTTTTTATGAATAAGGTCTTTATAAAATTAATGGTGTCTATTCTGGAATACGCGTCGACTTGGTGAAAGTTACATGGAAAACAAACACAAAACTGCGTAAATGTAAAAAATTTCTGTTTGTTTCTCATACAAAATAAACAGTTTTCAAAAGATAGAGAAACGCGTTGAAATTCTTACATTTATTTCATTTTAGAAATGAATGGCAAACAAAAACAACTTTTGAAAAATGTTTTTGTTTTAATGTAAAGTTTCACTTCTTAGACGCATTTTCCAGAATAGCCACCAATATTTTTTGCAAAAACATGTTTATGTGTTAATTATAACCAGTCAATTTGCCTAGAAAATTTATATGAAAAGCACAAAATTATTTGAGTAACTTTCATAATATTTTCAAGGCGAGTTGACTTTTTGCAATATGGAAACTACACAGATAAATAACACGTTTTTTTTCATACCAGTAGGCATCACAAACACCAAATAATTTAATTTTAATATCTTAGGTTTCATAGACAAAGAATATTTTATAAGTTTTATTAATTGAACTCTCTTATTAGCATTGTATAACTAAGAATAATGCTTTATTTTATAAATTAAATATCCTTTTTTATGCAGTCTGCTTTAAGACTAAAACCGCATTCAAAGCCAAACAAAAAAAAAATGATCTGTGCAAACTGTTACATTTTCTATAACTTGTACACAAAGCTGAACGATCAGGCAAGCTGTAAAGTAGAACGATACGTTTTTACTAATTCTACCTTAAGAAAAAACTACATACCTACTCTTATTTCTTATTTTTTTTTTTTCAAGATAACTTTTAGTTGTTTATCTGATTTGATGTCGCTCATTTACTCAAACAATGCAGTGATGCAGAATTAGTCCTCATATCTTTCTTCATATTATGTAAAAATTTCATACAAATATCTTGCTTACTCAACTCTTGAGAGAAAAATAAATTTTTTTTCCATGAAGTTGGGTGTAAATTAAAAACTTCAAACTCATTTCCTGGCAAATTGGCTTTTTTGAGTTATGACGTTGTTTCAGTAAATGAACGATATGTAGATACATATGTATGTTCCTTACCAGTCTTTGATTTATGCATTATATATTGTCTTTTTAATGTTAATTTCTCCATTAAGCTGATATATCGAGCCTTATTTTCGATTTAATTATAAGCGACAGAAATTAAACTTTTCAGGAGAATGTATTTTTAATAATCAAATATGTTTTTTGTACGTAAATTGTTGCGATAAAATTTTACAGCACGTATCTTAATTTCAATAAAAAATTCTATTTTCGATAACATGTCGCTTACGATAAAATCGAAAAAAGGCTCGATATGTATGTATGTATTTTCATTTGTTTTCAATTTAAATAATTTCATTCATGACAAACAATTTCGTTGGTTTTTGTATTTAATTAATAGTTTATTTATTTTATATGTATAATTAGTATAAAGTGTTTGTATTTTTGTTGAACTGGTTACATTTTAAGTGTAAACTTAACTAAAAATAAACAAGGCTTTTTTATGTCACAAAAATACAATTTATATTTTTCAGTTATTGGATGGTTATGTACTCGTATTGGATTCCGCACGGCAGGGGAAATGCAATAGAAGTAAATATTGATCGATACGAAAATTGCAATTAAAGGGTCCGCCATCTAACGTTTTTTTCAACTAGTGCTTATTTCGTGAATGGTAACACTTAGCTCATGTCTGATTTGACAGATAATTAGTTTTATCCTTCCGCTGAACGAATATGGTTGTGTATACGCTTGAACAACGCTGGGAAATATTGCGACATTACCGATGCCGATTTTGCCAAAAAAATCATCTTTTCAGATGAAGCTCATTTTGATCTTGGCGGATATGTAAACAAGCAAAATTGTCGCATTTGGGGCACAGAAAACCCGCACGCATACATTGAAAAGCCGACGCACCCAAAACGAGTCACTGTTTGGTGCGGATTTTGGTCCAGAGGCATAATTGGGCCAATGAGCAAGGAGTGGCCGTTACAGTCAATGGCGATCGTTATCGGGCCATGTTGAACGAATTTTTGTTCACAAAAATTGAAGAGCAGGATATTGGCAACATTTGGTTTCAACAGGACGGCGCTACGTGCCACACAGCCGAAGCTACACTTGATGTTTCGCGCCCTGTTTTCAAAAAAAAAAAAAAAGTTATCTGGCGGACCCTTTATAAATTCTTTCGGTATAAGCTTTCCGCGAAATAGATTTAATTCTTCCGTCAAATTCTGCAACGATGAATTTTGAAGTGTACACCAATTTTAATGTTCACTTTTGACTTGGTGTCCGCAACGGTGAGAATGAAATGTTTCGACAGTTGAAAGCGAACACCAGAGCCAATATTTTTTCACTGCAAAAAGTGTGGTGAAACACTGAAATTGGTCAACACTTCAAACTTCATCGTTACCCTTGAGTTGGTATAGTATGAGCTGTTTAAAATACATCTTAAAATAGTAAAGGGAAGTGAAAGTCAAGAAGCGTTTTCTTGTTTGTGTTTTTTTTTCAGAAAGCAGTTATCAGCATATTGTCGTTACTTAGGGTTTACACGTGCAAGTTCAAATTCGAAAATCTCAATACACTCAAGCTTTTTTACTAACACTCTTACACTTCCGGAAGTACTTTTATTTTGAAATTTTCGTTGATAATACTTACACAGAAAGTACATGCAAGTACTTGCATGTCTAAACGAAGGGTTTAGCGTTTGTTATTTAAAACGAATTTAAAGCTAAAATTTGGCATCACCGTTGGCGTTATCGATATTCACCATTTTGAAACGAAGATAGTAACAACAAAGCAACATTCTTTCTGTGTCGTCGCCATTGAAACGACTAAAACAAAATAAGTTAAAAATTAACGAACTTATTTATAAAAATTACTAAAGGCCGTGATACACTAGCCTACACGATCGTGCGATTTTTGAGAAAATACAGCCCTGGTATGATGGAGTCTATGGACATTTTCAAAAGACAAAAACAATTCATCAGATCAGGGTTGTATTTTTTCGTAGATCGCGCGATTGTGTAGGATAGTGAATCATGGCCTTAAGGCTTTATAAATTGTTTAAAAACAATTCATAAAATATTTTTCTTATTAAGCCCTTATAAAGCATTAATAATTTTTATAAATAAGGGTGTTAAATATCAAACCTTAATAGGCCGTTCAGCGTGCCACCAAATCAAGTAATTTCATGATTTCGGAAGAAATCAAGTTGAAATTAAATAATTTCCCATACATTTTGACACATTCAAAATTAACTCATTTTACTTAATTTCAACGAAATTAATATGAAATTGCAATGGGCAACGCTGTTTTTGTATGAAAAACTCCTTTTTTTCCAACCATGAAGATATTTCCAACCACGAGAAGCAACAAAAAAATTGAATGCCTCAATTTGGTTAGAAAATGTTTTTTTTAATTCAATATAAAATTAAAATACATATGTGTAAAAACCATTATATTGAAAAATATTGTCATGTGAAAAGCCTATTTAAATGCGAAAAAGCTTTTATTCAACTGAAAATAATGCTTCAATGAATGCCGCAACGAATCAGATGTTTACGAAATTAACTCAAATGTCATTTAGCACCAGCATGAACACCTTTAATTTCGTTCTTAATTTCATCTTGAAATTATTTGATTTCGTTGCACCCTGAAATTTTAATTTCTCAATTTCGACAATTTTTGGAAAGAAGTTGCAGAAAAATAAGTATTTTTTTAATAAAATTAAATTCTTTTTTAAATTTTGGTGCAAAATTTTTATCCACTATGTAGTACTAGACCTGGATCACACACATCAAGTCTTATTGATCAAGTTTTGAATTGGTATGAGAGATTAGAGGAAATATATCGTTACCTTAATAAAGAAAGGCTCTAACTTATTATTTTTTCGAAATCGACCAAAAACTCGATTTCTACATTAAGGCAACGATATGTACATATATTCCTTGTATATGTATTTCTCTTTTTCTTTCTCAGTATAAAAACAAAACTTAAGCAAGAAAACCATTTTCTTTATATGTATTTCATTGATGCTTTGCCAAATCATTAGTAGACTTCAACCACATACAAGGTGGACCAAAAGAAGTCATCCGATGTTGTATGGCTCTCATTTTTTTCTATGTAAATGAAAAACTTCGATTCTATTTTTTGATTATGTTTATTTGAACCTTTAGAATTTTATTGGTCAAGACGAGAAGATGTAATCGGCCAAATGGGCGCCGTCACAATTGATTGCTCGTTTTATGGCATTTTTCATCACTTCGGCGAGAACTTCGGACGACAGATTCTCGCACTCGTGTCGAATGTTGTCCTTGAGGGCTTCCAGCGTCTCGGGTTTGTTCACGTAAACACAGGACTTCAAAAAACCCCACAAAAAAAGTCTGGAACGGTTAAAGCGGGCTATCTTGCGGGCCAGTGTAATTCGCCAAAACGAGAGATGAGGCGACCCGGGAAAGCCACGACACGATTATTCCGCGTTCTTGGGGAGTGTATCACTCCATGGCTTGTTCACTTGTATTCTACATCTGTCTAGTTCACAAATGTCAAAACAGATTTGACATTGGCCGCCATTTGCAAAAATAAGAGCATCTTCCAATAGGGTGATTTCTTTTGGCTCACCTTGTATTTTGAACAGTCACAAAACTTCTTATCTTATGCACAGGCTTTCAAAAACTATTTGAGAATTCACAAACAATAATAATTTTGAAAATCACAAAAGAAAAAGAAGCCTAGTGAATTTCAAAAATATTATTTGTGAATTTTCAAATAGTTTTTGACTATGTAATATGAAATAATTATAAAACTTTTTTTATTTTTTTTGTGAACCTCTTTTTAGTAAGCACCTATAAAAAGCATGTGTCTTTTAATGTTCAAAAAACCCAGAGTCCCGAATAATTCCTGAATCGCAACAAATTTCGGGATCCCGAAAAACTCCGAAATCTCGGTACATATTTGATTTTTTGAAATCCCGAATCCCGTGATCGCAAAAACCAGTGCCGATGGCATCCCTAATACTAACCCTATGTTTCCACATAGCGAACTGTCGACTTGAGTACAAAATTTATATCAAAAGCACTACTTTTTTTGTTGAGTGATTTTCATACAAATTTCCTACACGAGTCGCCTTCATGAGTTATAGAAACAGGGGCTAAGTGTCACAATACCCCGTCTGGGATTTTATGAAAAGTTTTATTTCCAATGCCACTCTATTGTACAGTGAATTGGCACTGTTTTTTTTTATAAATGGAGATCATATTCCTTAATTCATTAAATTTTTAAATTTGGCTAGACTTCTTGGGCATTATTCTTAAAAATTGCCGTCTCAGTCGAATTAACAAATATGGATATGTATGTATGTATGTATGTATGTATCTAAAAAAATTTGCATTTACAATTTTAGGGTAATTATTTTTTTCATTGTTATGCAATTTCAATAGTTTTATTCTTATTCAATTTTGCTATTCTAAAAATGTCGGTTTTTAATCGCTTTTGGCCATATATTCAAATATTTGTCTACAAGTATGCAACCTTTTTTCTCCGCCAATTTTTTTTTTATATAATTTATAACTTGCATTTTATAGCTTAACTAATTCGAGTCAAGAATTTCAATGAGCTTAAAAAAAGGTTGGACATTGTTCTCTTTATATGTACATAAGTATGTAAATATGTATTTTTGTTCTATAAAATAGTACCCGTATATTAATGATAAAAATGTATCATTAGTTGATAGCGGCAGAAATAATTCGTAAGACTAACGGCCTTTTTCATAATGTAAAATTAAAATATAACAGGGACTTTAACGGCAAGTTTTGTATGAAGAACTTATAGTTAAAGTTCATGTTAACTCTTAATCATACATTGTGAAAAGGGACGTAATGAGTGTCTATGTTTATGGTTAAATTAGATGTTCATATAAAAACTCTTGAGTAAATTTCTTCCTAGAACACAAAAGAAAATTTGAATTAAAAGGAAAGAAATAGTTTTATTTAGGGCGACTTTTTGAGTTCAAACTTAGAGATTAAATTAACCTTTGCATAAATTTTATAGTCTTCCACTTTGTCAGCGTAACATGCATCATTATCGTTCTGTTTTAAGGGAACCTGAATCTTCATTTGTGGTTTTCGGGTAGTCGATTTTACTTGCTAGTTTAAGCGGCAGATCGTGGTGGTTTAATCTTACATAAATGCTCACAACATACACTTGTGAAACATATAACTTTTTGTAAAAATTATATGATAAAATAATTAAAAAATACATAAATAAATAAATATATTTTATATTATTTATATATTTCCTTTACGCTGCAGCCATACGTTCAATAAATCGCTTTCAATTTCATCACACATACTGTGTGTCAAAATTCTTTGAAATTGATAGTTGTGACACAAAGTGACAAATTGATTTGTAGCTTCAATCAAGGTGTGCTGTGACTAGCTGTTCTAATTGAAAATTAAATTGCCATATAAATGGATAGGTAAATTTGAAAGCAATCTAGTTTTCAATTTAAAAAGTTTGAGTGTATTTCAAATTGAATGGAATTGAAAGGCAAAAATTGAACGCATGGCCCCCAAATTAAAATATTTTACTTGTAAATAACAAAATATGGCAGTTTCTTCCTCTTCCCACAAAAAAATCAAAGTGTGTTGATAATGTTGCCACTATTTTGTTCCTCAGTGTGGTAATACTACACATAATAAGAAGTTTAAACTACCACTCAAAAACATCAAACTCAATTAAGAGAGAGTAAGTTAATTTTCGAATTAGTTAATTAGAGAAATAAACTAATCTTAATCTCGAACCAAAAAAGTCGACCTTAGTTGATTTTATATACCAACAAAATTAAAATTTTCCTGCTTTGGAGTTACTTTTTTCCAACCCTGAAACACTATTTTTAATTTTTCTGATTTTTTATACTAATTTATTCCCTTTCAAAATATAAAATATTTTTAATTTATAGAGAAAAAGAAAAAAAAAATCAAATTTTCCAACTCTGGCATCGTCTTTTTGATTTTTTTTTAATTTAATACCAATTTCATTCTTACAGAAATATAAAATAGGTTTAATTAACAAAAAACCAAAAACTAGTTTTAGCTATATACTTTTGCATACCAAACAAAGTTTAAATTTTCCAGCTCTGACACCGTTTTTTTTTAATTTTCAATCGGAGTTTTGTTTTCCTGTCTTCAGTTTAATTTTAGTTACAGACTAGGAGAGATGAAGTGTAAAACAAACTAACCCGGAAAAACTGCATCTACCGCTTCGAAGTTGTATAATGAGGAAAACCAAATTCCGATCGGGGCAAAATATATATATGTATATATATCAGTTAATAATATCCGAACGGCAGGTATATAAACTAGCATAACCCACCGATTGGATTCATATGAAACTTCGAACATCTTTAGAGGAGGACTTAGGCTTGATAACACATGTCTTGACAGCCTTCTGGCTTAAGCTGGAAAGGCGTTACAGTGGGCCAAAATTTACCACCCGGCACTCAAAAAAACTTCTGCGGCTTGTAACTTTTTTAAAAATTATCCGATTTTTATCGAATAAAGCATTTTAAGCTAAGCTCAAAATTCTTAAGAATTAATTTCCTTATCTCTCATGATATTTGACTTAAGACAAAAAAAAATTTTTTTTTGCTTTGATTTTTTTTTTAGTTTATAGTTAGATTTTAAATTAAAAGACAGAATTAAATAAATTGCAACGATAACATTTAATTATGTAGATAGTTTTGAACATTTTCAACAAAAATTTAATAGAGCCTTTTCATAAAGGCGGACACACGCGCAGATTTTCTGAAAAAAGCTAAAATTTGGGAAAAAGATTGTTTTGTGCCATAAAAAATATGTATTAAGCAAAAATTAAAAATTTTTTATGAACCCTCTCGACCTTTCAAACAGAAAAAACTAAATCAAAATCCGTCCATCCGTTCGGTCTTACGTGGACACGGACAGACACACACATACACTAGTTTTCTTTTCTTATATTGGCGTTTTGACTTCTATATGAGTCTTTTTACTTCGCCTGAAAAAATTATTCCAATATATTTAACTAATTTCGAGGTATTCCGATTGTAGGGTGCAATTCAAAAAATATATAGAATGTGCTTAACTTCCTTCCGTGTATTCACACATCAGCTGTTTACAACTGTTGTGAATTCTGAAATCCAAACCAAATAGGAAAATAAAAATAAATTTGCAATGTTACACAATAAGGGCCTGTCCCACGATGTCGACATCGTTCCACTTGTCGCTCACTTACACTTGAAGAAAAAAACAAAATTCTAAAATTTGTATTTGTGTTGAATATAAATAAGTTTGCGATCGAACGTTATCGATATCATGGGACAGGCCCTAAATGCTCAGTTAGCCGACTGTAGTGGAATGTAACTGCAACGGTAGGAAAGAGCTGATCGTTATTGTTATGTGAAACGTAATGAAAATGGTTATAGAGATGTCATGTAACGTAACCTACTTTTCACATAAAAATGTCGATCAGCTGTTTCCTACATTACAGTTACATTGCATTACAGTCGGCTAACTGAGCCTTAAGTCTATGTACACTTTTCGTAATAAAAAATATTTATCGTAATTATACGATATGTTTTATCATGTAAGTGTACTTAGCGCTAATAACAGGTAGAATTTAAAGAATAAAAAAACACATTTACTAATTTACTTAAAAGAGGTTTTCGCGCATTACATAACAGCGGCATCGGGAGATATATAGCATTATACTACTTTTTAAAATAAATAACCTTTCAAAGCACCAGATAATTAGAAAAAATTTGCAAAGGTGCTTATAAAGTATGCTGTATTATAAATATTAAAAATTTTAAAAGTTTTATTTGTATGTATTTTTTTTTCTATTTACCAATAGATAATCTATTTAATATTAGGCTATAACTAGGAAAAACTTTGTAAAACTAACTAAAGTATTTATTTTTGTTCATTGCCTTAAATTTTACAATTTAGTTATTTCAATTATTTTTGGCGCTATGAAATAAGGCCCAAGGAAATAACCCAAAAAGATATTTGAAGTTTCATATGTACAGGGTGTCTGCTGGCAAATTTATATTTTTAAACACGATTATTTCAAAAAGTAATAAACGGTGCGGAGGGAGGGTGGCGCCATTGGAATTATCGATTGTGCGGATTTTTTAGTCACGATGTCGCAGTGGTCGAGTGAGCATCACGTGTTCGCTGTGGAGACATTTTTTAAGTGTAATGATTCTTGCGTAATTGCTCGTCGGCAATTTTGTTGAAAGTTTGGTATTCGGCGAATACGTGATGGACCGAGTGTAAATTTAATTGATTCGTGGGTGCAGAGATTCCGCGCAACTGCTTCGGCTATGAATGTCCCACGGCCAGGGCCCAGTCGATCTTCAACGACTCCCGAAATTTTAAAAAAGGATCTAAAGTTCCATCCTTTTAAAATTCAAATCGTTCAAAAACTGAAAGAAAGTGACTTTGATTTTCACAAAAATTTTTGTGAAACGATGTTGGAGCATTTTCGCACTGTAAATCCCATTTTTTCGAGCGACGAGATTCATTTTCTCTTAAACTGCCACTTCAACAAGCAAAACTGCCGTTAATGGTCTGTAAGAACTAGAAACCCTCGATTGAAACATCAAAAACCATTGCATTGCCCCAGGGTAACTGTTTGGTGTGCTTTATCCACGCATGATATAATTAGACCATATTTTTTTTCCGCAAATTCTCGAGGTCAGGCGACGAATGTCAACGGTGAAAATGATCGACGCATGATTACGGAAATCTTTTTGCCAAACCTGCGAGCTCATCCATTGTACTCTTCACACAGGTGATTTCAACAGCCAGAGCTTCGATGAATTTTCTTGGGGAAAATGTCCCCCAAAACTGATCAGTCGCCTTCGAGACATCCCATGGCCACCGAGGTCGCCCGATCTAACTCCCCTGGATTTTTTTTTATGGGGCTAACTCAAAAAGTGGCTTTATAATGACAATCCCCAATCTCTTGTGGCTTTAAAGGAAAATATTAGTCGAGAAATCAGCTCAATTGAACCAACTTTACTGCAGCGTGTGGCACAGAACACAAGGTTCCATTTCAAACAGTGTGTTCAACTCAACGGAAGACATGTGGGTGACATACTCTTTAAAAAATAAAATGCGCATTTCCATTCTATCGTTCAATGCTCTTAATAAAACTTTGTGTCAATTATTACGTTTTTTATTTAAGTTAGAAAATATAAATCTGCTACCAGACACCTTGTATGTATATTTATTTAATTATTTATCCTAACGTTTCACTGTCTGTGGAACACTTTTTCTGTGCGAAATTAAGAACGCCTACCGAATTGTGGTATTTCAGCCAATCAATTAAAACAATGACTTTTTTTGTAAAAGATCATTTTGATTATTATTACTTTTGCACAGAAAAAGTGATAATTTGACCAAATTTGCGTTTGTAGGATGGGCCAAGTTTATTTGACGTTTGATTGTTTTCAGGAATAAAATGACGAAAGAAATTTAATTATTTCTCGAACTGCAGCATATACTCGTACATAATACGTTGACCGTTCTAATTTGCACAAAGTACTTACAGAGATGTCAGGAGACGGAAGATAGTTTGTGTTTTAGTTCACTCTGTCACTGCGTCTTCTTTAAAGTTTCTTTCGTGGTGAAATTTTTTAGTGTATTTTTGTTTTATACTTTGTAACCTCATTCGCTGTACGATTTTTGTAAATAAATGGTGAAAATTGATATTTTTGAATGAAATGAAATCAAATGACTTCTGTAATTATTTGAAAACAATTTTTAATCACCTTCTTAATAGTAATAAGCTTATTCGCATTATGGTTTTTAATTCAACACAACAATTTTATTATTATTTTGTTAACATCTTAATAACAAATATACTATAGTTGTCCCTTTCTCGCAGAACCTGCGTTACAGCGGATTTTTAGCCTTTTTCATCACTCATTTCCTTCAACTCTGGTATCCTCCGTGCTAATTTGAAATGAGCATGGAGCACGACAACTTTTTGGATCATGCCTTATTCTTGGCTTAGTCTAGTCAAAGCTTGGAGTTCCGATCTTTCAATCTTAGGAGATATGGTCTGGAGGAAACAGTATTACAATAAGAGATACATTTATTGTATCTTTCTTGTTTTCTATTTTTTTACTTAAACAATTTATCGGTTCTTAGTTTTATTCCACACTGTGCGTATTTCATCTAAGGCAGACCACAGTTTCTGTATTTGCATTCAATATTGGTCACAATTCTTTTATAGTTTTTTAATAATTACCTTTTTTTTAAATTTAATTATAAAGAAATTCATTATAAACGCTTATTTATGTACGAGATTGTGTTAAAATATTTGCTAATTTTTTTATAGCACACTATAAGAATATTAATTTTTAAATTTTTTTTATTAAATAACTTAAAATATTTGTGTTATCACCAAAATTCAAATGCAATATTAAGCTTTTAATTCCTCGGACCTTTAAAAGTTTTAACGGGCTTACGTGTGCAGAAAGAAACAAAAAAAAACAATCCTGTTTGTTAAAATTGGTTAAATTATTTTATGACATGTATTCGATTCGGGCAAATTACGGCATTCGGTACGACTCGAAATTTGCACCCTGAACTTACACTAGAGCGTTGAGCGTTACGTTAGCAGCATGGCACGTAATTTGACGGCCTGTCCCACGATGTCACTCGAAATCGTTCGATCGACAACTTGTATTGCAAACAACAATAACATTAGAAAATTTGAAGCTGAAAACGGTGGTCATTTAAGAAACATTATTTTTCATAATTAGTGTAAAAAAATTTCCATTTTGTATATTATATAATCTGAGAAAAAAAGTAAAAAAATTAATAAACCAAAAAGTTATTAAACTTTTAAGCCCCATGGTAAATTTTAGCCCACCCAGTATTTTTGGCCTTGATGGCTTTGTCTTACTTTGATGACAAGAATACATTATCATACCGTGCTCCGACCGAAGTCTAAGCACTGCTCCAAAAAGTTCCGACTGACGTCTCCTTGCGGCTACATCAGTCGGGATTTTCCCAATTTAAGTATAAAAGAAAAATCGATTTGAAGGCTTAAAAGTGCTCTCCTGCAAAACAGTAAAATATGACTTAAGCACTTTTTCCTTATTGCAACAGATATTCATAAGTACACTGTTACGTATGATTTGCTAATGAGAAATAAATATTTAAATATTTTTTCTCGCCCAAAACTGTTAAGTGTATAAGAGAATTTATAACTATTTTTTTGCATATAAAATTGCTTTTCACAGACAACTTTGAAAAAAACACCAATCTATTCGAAATATATGTATACATACATACACACATTTGTATTCAGTTTATATTTGCATTAACAATTTTAAATACTTCACATATGCATACGAGTACATTCAAGCGCTGAAGAAAAAAAAACCGGCAAAAACAAGATAAATAAAATAAATGTGCTAAAGCAACAAAAAATTCCTCCCGCAAGATTCCAGATAACTTCGAAACAAAATTTCCCCGATTTGATTGTGTTATCGATTTGAAGAAGTTTAACTGAAGCATTTTTCGTTTTAATTTTGTTTGAAAATGATGATCAGTGTTTAGTGTGTATCGGCTCCCTGTCGCGAAGTGATGGTTTTGTAAAACATTTTAAACAAACGGGCGCGTGTAAAAATTCATGTAAAACAAAAACCCTGAGCGTGTCCTTACATAAGTATATCCTTAAAGTGTTCATTTAAAAAAATATAGTGAAATACTAGTCAATTAAAATATTTTTAATTATGCTGCCAAAGATTTTGTTTATTTTTGCAACAATTCTCATTGTTAGTCAAGGTAATTAATTTTTTTAAGTATTTCTAGATAATAAAGATAATAAAAACAAAAAAAAAAACAAAAAGAAAAACAAACAAATAAATGTGTAATGAAGTAAAAGTAACGATTTATGGAAACTTGTCAGTTTTTTTCCCCAGAAAAATAAAAATTAAATAAATTGTATGTCTATGTGTGAAAACTAAATAATGATATTGCTATTTTAATTATTATTATTATCTTATTAGCAAATGAGTTAGGAACTTCTTAAATACCAAATAAAAAAATTAAAGCGTTGTTAATGTCACCTTCTAATAGTAAATGGAATATTTGGAATGTTTTCGCGAATGATAATTTTGGGAATAAATAATAAATTTACAGTCATTCCCAACTTACAAAAAAATTCTTTCACTGTTGCAATCATGTCACCTTGTGGAGAACATAAATAACGTCGCCTGGGGGTTTTAGGTGCTCTACGTGCCAAAAATGCATTTTGAGTAAATCGATGTTGAATTTTAACATAATTAAAAAAAAAAAAAAACATGATAAGATTTTGTGATTTTAATAAAATATATTTGTTTTAAAAAGTTAATTTTAAACGGAATATTTTCTAACGACAATAAATGAAATCTATTCACAAATTTATTGTAGAATATATCAAAAGGATAATAAAAAATTGACTGTATAATCAAAGTACATGGGAGACAAATTTTTAAAATTTCTTTTACGTTACCTTTCCCTCTCTTAATGTTTCTTAATGACACGGGCATTGTTGCTAATTCACTTTTTGCAAAGTTCTGCTAAATGCTTCTGTAGTAGAATTTGTCAGGTGAATCCTTAATGGGTAAATTCACGATAAGTCAGCGTTTAGACACGAAAACATTTGGATGGGAAACATTTACTTTTGCAGCAATTTACGGGTGGGGAAGAGAGAATCATTTTTGTGTTCGGTACTCGGCGACACGCTTTGTTTTCATATTCTTTGCTACATATACACACATTCATGTACAAATATGCTTGCTATTATAAAATAATATTGGAACAACGCCGGCAACATTTTCGTCTGTGTGAACGTGAAGGAAGCAACAAAAGAGAATTCCAGATGTTTTCCTTCCAAATGTTCGCCCATCTAAACTCGGACTAAGAAGTAACAGCTTCCCACTTGACCTGAGATTCGATATAAACGAATGCTCACTAAAGCGAAGAAATTTAGAAAACAAAATTGTAAAATTGTTCGATATTTGCTCGCAAATCTAAAAAATTCGAATGTTCGATAAGTCTTCGAACTTCGAGATTCTCTCGGTAATTTCTCGAATGTGTAAGTAAGTTAAAATAAATAAATTATAAAATCGAATTACTTTTTCTGCTGCCTTTTTGCAATATCGAATTTAGTTCAATATTCTCTCACTTTTGATATTGGTAGCAAACCTACGAAATCGAATTTTTTTTTTGGAACAAAACTGAGCGACAGGTGAACTTTTTTCGATTAATTTTTTAGTGGCGATCTCGATAGTTTTACATGATAAATGTTCGAGATATATTCGAAATCGATATCATTAACGAAACTCTTGATTAACTGGGTATGTAAATCTAAATAAGCGCGTTTAGCGTTGCGTTGACTGTAGCGCTCAGAGTTTCTCACTACGAACCAAAAAAATTAAAATATGTTCACAATAAAGGCCATGTCAGATAAAGCTTTTGCTTCGCGTTGCGTTGAAGATTCGCTTTGACATGTACATACATGCTTATATGAAGCATGTGACATAAAGTACTTTCAACGCAAAGCGAAGCGAAAAGTTAGGCAACTCTCAACTTTTTGCGTGCTTTGACAATCACTTGGTATAATTTTCTTAATTTCTTCGGCACAACTCGCATGTAAATATGACGTTTTATTAAACTTTTGGTAAATTTACATAAAAAACGATTTAGTGGCATTAGAGTAAGCGAATTGTGCTGTATTTTATGCATAAAAAAAACAGTGAAACAAACAATGAGTGTTGTCAAAGTTTTTATTGTATCATACATATTTTGCTTAACACTTTTCTGCCAACTGTTAGAAACATCACGCAAAGCGTTAATGATGTATCTGACAAGGCCTTAAGAAATTAGTTAAGGCCGAGTCACATAGAATCCGTCATACGTCTTAAACTTCGTCGTTTTCAACTGACAGCTACATAAATTGAAATACAGGGTTTGTTATGAAATGTTTTGATTTAGGTTTTTGTTTTTTGTGGCAGCAAGAATAAAATAAAAACAAAGAAATAAATTAAAAAAATAAAATAAATGAATAATAAATGAAATGAATAACAAATCTATTGAATCTGCTCAAATGTTTCCGTCAGCAAAGTATTCATTATATCAATTTCCTCTGTCGTTGCATTTATGTCAGTTCAAAAAGGCGACGTATTCCGTATGAAGGATTCTATGTGATTCTGCCTTTATACTTTATTTATACTTACATATGTATGCCCTCTAGTCAGCCTAGAACTATATGTCTCCATGTCAATACTCTTTTCTCTAGTGACAATTGCACTAGTTTAAATATCTACAAGTTTCCTTTTATGCGCGAGTAGAGATACGTTGGAGACAACAGTTCTAGTGTATTTCTGGTGACATTGTAAACGAACGCGTCAATAGTTTAATTTCTTTTTGTATTATGCTGTTCATTCAATAGCAGAGTTGCAAGCCAATCGTCGGCTAGCCGCTTCAGATTGACTGTTTGAGTTAAAAAAAAAATGTTTTTAGTAGAATAATATACATATTTTTTTTGTAGACGATGGTCACTAAAATGTACTAGTGAATTTTTGGTTCAAATGTATCTCCACATGGTCGTAAAAAAACTACCTCGACAATAGTGCTAAAGTCTACTTTTCATTGAAAACCTTATGTTATATGTCAATAGGCGATTACATTGACTGGGGTACACCTGGTCAGTAATACTATTGACAATGTCACTAGTAAATCACTACAATTTTACAATTGACATCGAGCAAGGAAATATCGATATTGTAGGCTAGAGTCCTTAAAATTTATTAGTGAATCTTTAGTGCCAATATCTCCATGTGGTCTCAAAAGAACTACTTAGTCAGTAGTGCTACAGTCTACTGTTGGATTTTTAATGACAAGCTAATGTTAAATGTCAATACACCTGGTCAGTAGTACTACTGACAATGTCACTAGTAGATCACTGCAATTTCACTATTCTCATTTCCTGCAGGATATTTCAAATTGAATATTTGTATTAGTTATAGTGTGTAGAACGCTGTTTTCCTAAATAAAATAAAATTGAACACTTAGTTTAATTTTACTGTAAAACAAATAAATTTCTGAAAATCGATTTGAAAGCTTAAAGGTTCAATCAGACGAGGCATATCATAATGCCATAGACATAACCATTGCCATAACCATGTTAGTGCTGCAATAATCATAAACAGCTGTTTATGTTTTCATGTCTTTATTCATTTCAAAAGGGCAACACAAATATGCCTAACCAGCAATTAGATGTTTATGGTGTTGCCCATAATTAGAGTTCGCACTGCGATTATAATTGTAATCGAAACTGCGATTAATCACACCTTTTAATCGTAATCATAATCGAAGCCATTAATCGCTCGATTACGACTGACTTTTAACCTTTTTCAAGCAAAGAATTTATGTCATAAAGCCTTCGCCAATGGTTTTTTTTCTAATCTAAGATTCATTTGAACTGTTTCAATTTTCCTACAGGACAAGTTTAACTCATAAAAATGGTAAATTTAAAGTTTAAATACAAAATACGTTCAATAGAATTAAACTGCTTATAGTCTAAGCTCCCAATTAAAACAAAGTTTTACTGTATGCAAACCGCGTACAATATCGCTCGTGGCAATTATAAAATACAAATAGATTCTCTCTATCTTTCATTTTCACTCAATTGGTAGCCAAACAAAATATTTTCCAAAAATTAAATTAAAGAAAATATTCAAAAACAATTTATAATGGAATCGATAAAAATATGAAATCAAATAAAAAGGAAAATAAGAATAACAAAAATTAAAAATTTAAAAAACCCCCGATATATCTAGAAAAGATGCGATATCTTCTAAATGGCTGGACCGATCTAAGATCACTCTCGAGCAAGTCAACTTTCAAACAGAAAAAAAAAATAAATCAAAATCGGTCCAGACGTTTGGTCTGTACGTGGACTCGTAGAGACACACATACACAAACACACACTACAAACTTATAACAACCATTTATTTGGTCGGGGGTTAAAACAAGACTTTAACGGCCTGATGTATAATAAAAAACTGTCATGAAGTTAGCATAAGTGACAGTTTGACATTAAAAATCGCTGCATAATGTAGTTTTAACGCACGATTACACCCTAGTACATGTTAAATTGCATCGTAAAACACGTTAAGACCATGTTCAATTTTGCCACTTATGCTAACTTGATGCCAGTTTTTGATTATACATAAGGCCGCAACTGTTTTGAAAAAATGTTGATACGAGTAGTATATTTTCCTGCTTAATCACGATTATCGGTTAATCGCGATTAGTCGCATATTTTTTAATCGTAATCGCGATTATGAAAATCTGCGATTATTTACAAACCGTACCCAAAAGTTTTGTTCGAGCAGCTGTTTTGTATGGTTATGCCACGTCAAGCTTAAGTTAATTAATTATTCCACACAATTTAAGCTTTTTTTTGGAATATTTATATTATTATATTATTTTTTATAAACTACAACTGGAGGTTAATGGAATTATTTGCATACATTTTATTTGAATATAAATTTTTCGATTCGAAATATGTGACCCGGTCTATGAAAAAGTGGCTTATGACTCAAAAACAAAATTTCGAGAAATCAGCTGTTAAAGATAAACAATGCATTTCGTCAGTTTCTCGGTAGGAGAACAACCCCCTTCATTCTGTTTCTGTTGGTCTTTTCCGTTATAAACTAGTGAAGTTTTGAGAAATGTCATTAAAATGTCATTTATTTCCAATTTCTCCTTTTCCACTCTAGGAAATTTTGACGTGAATACCTATAATGTCTGTCGATGAAGAATTTTGCGAGGTTTTTAAAAAATATTTTGGAGAAGATGAAGATGAAGAGAATGATGATGATTCTTTCGATGATGTTGGTATCAATTACGACGAGGAACTACAATCATTATTTCTCTTTCTTTCTCTACATTTTTAGTACACTTCTAAGCAAGTTAGGACTTTCTGCTTTTCACCATGTTAAAGAGCGCCTCAAAAACTATCCGAACCAAAAAAAAAGTGAAAAATAATTTTTTGAGTCATAGACCAGGTCACATACATATGTTTTTTTTTTGCGGACAGAAAGAAATTCGCAAGCAATTTTATTTGGAAGACTTATTCAAAATTTTATATTACATACTCGTATTTATGTATGTATTTATGTACATAAGTATATAAAACTATTTATAATTTTTATGGGTAAATATTTTTCCTAACCAAATCAATCAAACTGTGTTGTTGACACTAATTATTTAATTTTTTCATTTGCATTAGTTATAAATAAAAGTAAAATAATTTGCAACTTGATTAAACTTATTATGACATGACAAATTTACTGTACTTATTTATTTATTTATGTACACATGTACATATGTATGTACTCGTACATAAATACATATGTTGTGTGTGCAAGTTCAACATAACAATAAATAAAAAACTAAACGCACAAATTGTACTCGTGTATGAATATAAAAGTGAAACAAATAAACCGATATTTTTTTGCTACATGCGTTCAATCTAATTCGAAGGCGGCTACAGAATTATTAGATCTGGCAAAGAAAACATACATACATACATAAGTAGTTTATGCCGCTTTACTTTCTAGAAAAAAGTGCAAATTTTTTTAACTTTTTATTAACAAAAATGGAATTTAAAGCAAAAGTTTTCACTCGTAGGGTATGATACAATAATTTCGAATAAGCTCTCTATTTCAAAAAGCCATTTTATTGCGAATTTTCATTGAAAATATCAATAAATGTAAAATTTTTTTCTAG
Organism: Nowickia ferox; assembly: GCA_936439885.1. NCBI lineage: Eukaryota > Metazoa > Arthropoda > Insecta > Diptera > Tachinidae > Nowickia > Nowickia ferox. The sequence goes on from OW387023.1 coordinate 104,094,673, forward strand.
AAAAGAAAACGCAATTAATAATAACTTATTGCATTTCTGTATAGATTCGTTCAATATAATAACGTAATTCTTTTAGCAGCATTAAGGCTTCTTAAATTCGATATATGTACATACGCAATTTCTAGTAGAATATGTGCATAGTAATTTAATTAATATAATTTAAATGGGTTTGATCATAGGTTTGTGTCAAAAATGAACGAATGAACGAGTTGGACCCAGCTCTAGTGCATAGGTACTTGTGGCGAACTTGCTCACTAGTTCATTTTAGACACAAACCTGGCATCAAACGCATTTAAATTAAATGTGTTTAGACTTGTATCAAACTCATTCAGTAGCTCGTTTTTGACACAATCCAATGATCAAACTCATGCAATTTAAATAGTTTGATCATAGGTTTGTGTTAAAAACGAGCTACTGAATGAGTTCGATACAAGTTTAATATACAAAACGAAGAGCTTCAGCTGTCTACATGTTCGTACAGTTTTCGGTTTGAATGACTGCTGCTTCAAATAAATATGAAGTTAAAGAAACAGAAATGTTTGTGTGTGTGTATGAGTGTTTTTTAGACTTGTATCGAACTCATTCAGTAGCTCGTTTTTGACACAAACCAATGATCAAACCCATGCAATTTAAATAGGTTTGATCATAGGTTTGTGTCAAAAACGAGCTACTGAAAGAGTTCGATACAAGTCTAGTTTTTTTTCCTGTATGTACAACAGAGCTGGGTCCAACTCGTTCATTCGTTCATTTTTGCCACAAACCAATGATCAAACACATGTAATTTAAATGGGATTGATCATTTTTTTGTGGAAAAAATTAACGAATGAACGATTTGGACCCAGCTCTATTGTACAAATATAATAATAAAACAAACAACAACAACATTTCTTCCAGCAAGCTATTAAATACGCTATTGAAACTGCAAAATCAAAAGAAAAAAAAGACACAACATCACTACTGCGTTAACTTCCGAATTTATTTAAAGTAGACAGCTGAAGCTCTTCGTTTTGTATAGCTATTCGTTTATTGTGTTAACCTTTTCTGCGACTCTTGAATTTTCAGAAGCAGAAGTATGAGCAGAAGCAAAAGAAAATGCACAAATGAGAAGTTTTTAAACGCTGCTTTGAATCAAATTCTTTAGTCGTAAAATACCCATAGGTCACTTACTATAAAATGCACTAGAGAAAAAACTAAATGATGCATTTTTGATCAAAACAAATATTTATGTATGTATGTATATATATATACTCCATATATCTTCGTCGGGGAAGGGTATATAAGATTCGGCACAGCCGAATATGGCACTCTTACTTGTTTTTATTATTTTGGTGCATTTTGTTCCATCCCAGTAAGAAAAGACACTCCAAAGAAGTCATGAAAATGTAGAGTTTGCGATTCGGAATTAGTGCAAATTTGGATAATTTCTAATGATTTTTACATAGGGTTGTCATTGCAAGAAGTTCTCTTTGTCCATGTCTAATCACTGAATTGGAACCGATTTTAAGACAAATTTCGTTTTTGGCGCTTTTTAATAATATTTTCCTCCAGGAAAAATGGTAAAAAGTTACCAATTTTTACAATTTGTTTCTTCTTATAAGAATTTAAGCGCAAAACAGTCTTTTCATGTAAATTTAAGTAAATAACTTAAAAGTTTTCACCAAAACTAGTTTATAAATTTCTTTAAAAATAATCGATATTTTAGATTAAACTAAACTTCTACTTACATTTCTGCTAATTATGGGCAAATTAAAAATATATATTTTTTGGAATGACTTTTTTTCATTACGATTATTTGATTACGATTATTTACGAAAGCAAATAATCGATTTTGGTCAAAAAATCAAGTTCGAAAATTATGTCGCTTAAGCTTTTTTTTTGGCGATTATGGCATGCATAAGAAATTTTATGACAAATAATAAAATAATAGTTAAAAACAAAAAATTAGATATATTCAAGAAAACGTAAAACGTTTACTAAACTTTATTGCGAAAAATTTGCGCAGTAAAAATTTAAAAAATACTCAGTCAAAAACTGGCACTTTAATCTCTCAATTTGTGTTCTTATTTACTGTATTTTGGGTAAACGAAAGCAATTTAGTAAAATGCAGTAAAGTTCAGTAAAAATTTGTTAAAACTTTTGCGTACTCGAACACAGCTAATGTAAGCAATTTATTTGAAAATGAGAAAATATATATATATAAAAACGTATCTCTGAGATAAATACATTTTCGGTAGAGTACTTTAGAAACCACCCTCGCAGTTGTTAGAACTTGTTCATTAAGAATCGCAAAACATTATAACTAAAATAAACAGCTTTGGTGAAAATGTGTTTTGTGTGAATGTTATAGCGTCACATGACAGTGCCCAATTCAAAATATCCATAGTTTTAAGGCCTTAGATATACATACATATGTATGTACTTACACACTTTTTTAAGAACGAACTATCTATGAATGTATGTACATATATAAAATAATAACTAATACATTACGAACAGTTTTTATTTACCAAAAAATCTTTTAGGGTCAATAACCCGGTAATACGTGACTACTTGTCATAATATACTTATATGTATATGTGAACTGAAATCCTCATGTGTTACAGTGTGAAAGCGTTAGCCTAGGGTTGGATCAACGTAGGAGCAGAATTAGTAATTGCTTTAGTCTATTCGCGTAACGTGGCGTCACATGCATCAATGTCTGTTCCAATAATTTTTTTGTTTAGTGTATGGCAAAATGCTGTCATAACCCAGCAAAAACGTTAAGAGTTTTTGTAATGAGTAGTACTTTTTAATTGGTTACAATTTCAAGTCTCGTGCCTACGCATCTCATTATTGTGGTAGCTGCGAAGACTACTTTTAAGTAATGAAATTTGTGGGAAGGAAGGTAGAGGGAGTAGTATGTGCACTGTATTAGAACTTTAACTCATTGCAAGTGACAGGAAAGGCCTCTGCAGGTAGTTTATTCCACATATGAATAATACGGCTAAAAAACGAATTCTCTCTGTAATGCGTGGTGCGATTCACTGTTCAATTGACAACAATTTATTATTTATTATTTTCATTTCCTTTACAAAGTTGCAACAACTTTTTCTTTGGATAAGTTCGGACAAGAATTAAATAATCAGTGGGTTTACTCTCTATTGCGATGCGAAAGAAAAATTGTACGAAATCTAACGATTGGTACTCTCTAATGCGTTCGCGCATTTGGTTTTCGCATATATTTTTCTTTTCTTTCGCAAGCCTGGTATCACCGCACTCTGTAATGCGAAAGCGTCTGCCAAAATCGTCCGATTATCGCAAATATCTTGCGATAGGTAAGTATCAAACGCAAAGGGAGAAAAATATGTGAGTACGTTGAAAAAATATTTATATTTGATATTGAAATTATTTTTAGAGAAAAAAAAAATTACATTACATTTTGTGATCACATACATATGTATCTAAAAATGTAAAACAAAGTGAAATATAATTAACCAAACCATAGCATTCATACTGTCCTGCAATTTTGTGTTGAAGTGTAAGTGCTTGTTTTTGTCCGATCTAACCATCATAAATCAAATTTGATATGGTTGGAATGTAGTATTCTTTCAATGCCGAGCAGACCTCTAAGCAATGTGATACATACAAATAAGTTTCGAAACTAAGTGATAGGCTGAATTAAAAATATTGTCTAAATAACGTAAGAAAATAAAAAATATGTTGATTATTGAGTTCTTGTTTCAACTTTGATATTAGTTGAACTTCTCATTTGTTTAAATGGAAGTTTAAAATAATATCTCTAGTTGTTCTAAGAAAATTTTTCGGTAAAGGTTCCCTGATGATCTGCATTAGCAACAGTGAAGTGCGCATAGGATCCAGCTAATTATTATTATTAGTGCTTTAACAAATGTTAAACTCAAATTGTAACAATTCCCAAAAGAAAAACTCTACTTAAAATTACTCTCTATATATTTTTTTTGGGAATTGTTAGATTAAAGTTGAATATTTTTATCGCACTTGCTCAAATTGTATTGTTCAATTCACAAGCTCGCATTAACCTCGTATGCGTTGTATAATCGTCTAATTGTATACTCTTGTATTTTTCTTGTTGGCAATTTTAATACAAAGGTGTATTCTAATTACACGATAGAGTTCCATATGGTTTTTAAATAGTTGTATTAAAGCAAGGTCTGGGAACAATCTATTTGTTAGATTAATTTGTAAAATTCTTTTAGATATGTGATAACCAGGGCTCGGACTTTCATGCAACTAAAAATTGATTTTAAGCGCTTAACAAATGCACCTAAAATTGGAAAATATACAGAAAAAATATACATTTACTGACGAAACAAGCACCAAAAATAAAATAATATTAAAATATATGTTAAATATAAATATATAAAAATTAATGAAATAAAACTCAAAAATTATTCCAAACAAAAATCAGAAAATTTTTACACAAAATATGTATCCTGTTTAGGGGTCTTTTACATATTACGTAACGCTGTTTCTTCGAGAATCAAATTTGAAAAAAAATCGCGATATTATAGAACAATTTATAAAAGTGGTAAAAATTAATAATTATTAATTATATTGCAAAGTAGTTACAAATTCGTGAAATTGAAGAAAATTATATCGCATTATCTTTGTCAAGTAAAATTTTAAAATTAACCAACAAATTTATTGATAGACTTAAAAATTTAACAACCACGAGTACGTAATTACCATTAACATTTTTATTGGTAACTTATCTTTGAAAAAAAAATTTCAGAAATTAATTTGCAATATACACAGAATAGCAAAACAAGTTCATTCTTGGAAAATATTAAAGCATTAAAGATTTTTTACATAGTTTTCCAGCAAAAAATTAAAAAACAAATCATTAGTTACAGCATTGATGAGCTCAGCTCCAAGTTCTAGTTCTGGTGAATCATCAATGAACTTAATACATGGTTGTCATAGGACGGAAGTGATCCAAATAACTAAGTGGTATGTGCTAAAAATGTTGTCTAGAGCAATTTTTTATATAAACAACAGCCTTAGAATATTCAATTTAGTAATAAACATTTGAAATTAATTCCGATTTTTTTTTTCGCTGGGTTATTACAAAAAAAGTTCTTAAACTTCCAGATAGTAAATACATCTTTTTCATCAAGTGATTTATATTTGAATTAGCTCAATAAATTATGAATGGTTGCTTTTATTATTAGAATACATATTAATTTATAAAAATTTGTAAATTTCCCCATTATGTTTTAATACAAATTGACTTATGGAACATTTTGAATGACACTTCAAAATGTATGAATCCCAACATCGTCATTCTGTCAATATGTGAAAAAGTTTTCCTAAATCACATTTACATTTTACGTTTTCTGATATGGGTAATTGTTTACTTATTTATTTATTTTAAGTTATTTATTATTGTAAGTTCTACAACAAAACATTGATTTAAGGGAGCCGAAAATTAATAGAATTATTATATTAGCATTTAAATCATTTTAAAATTAATGAATGTAATAAATAGTTTATTGTTGGAGTGGTCACTAAACTTATATCCAAGAAAATGTTGTTCATCATTCTACTTTCTCTTTAACTAAAATGGAAAAACATTGTTATGGAATTTAAAATAAAAAATACAATTTACTAGATTGAATTCTGTCAAATTACACTGTTCTGCCTTCATTTTGTATTTTGTATAAACATAAAATGCACTCTAATATGAATATAAGCTTTATAAGTAGTATGTATCTGTCTGTCTGTTTCCAATGCTGAGTTTAACGCCGTCGGAAGTTGTTTTACATGATGCCGCCGGCAATATCATTCGATGTGTGTCTCTGTACTTTCTGCGGTTGCTTGAGTGTGTGGGTGTTTTGTTTGCTTCTTTTTATAGTTGCTTCCATACCTTTTGTGTTAAAAGTGGTGGTTGTAGCTTACATACGGTATTTGTCAACTTTTATTAACATGGGGATATAGCTCAGTGGTAGAGCATTCGACTGCAGATCGAGAGGTCCCCGGTTCAAACCCGGGTGTCCCCTGCTGCAAAGCGTTCTTCTTTTTTTATTATATTAATTCTATCAAATTAAAATCTGAATCTTTGTGCCTCGTTTCTGTAACGATTTCAAGAATATTTTGAAATCGAAAAATTTCTTTTTGTTATGTGAGCGTTTAGACACGAAAAAATTTGGAAGGGAAACATTTAGTTGGGTAAGCAATTTACGGGTGGGGTAGAGAGAATCATTTTTGTGTTCGGTAGTCGGCGACACGCTTTGTTTTCATATCCGTTGCTACATATACTACATACTAGTGATGTGCCGAATGTCACTTTTTGATATTCGCGAATACGAATACGAATATTTGAAACGATATTCGCGAATACGAATATTATATGTGAAATTTATAGGCATTAAATTGGTGTTATATTTGCGCCTGTAATATGAAATATGAAAAAATTTGTTATGAAAAAGAACGTCATACTCCTGTTGGCGTACTTTGAAGTTAATAAAAACTACCCAAAATTTTAATGATCGTCATTAAATAATATTTGCAAATGATACAAAGCACAAATATCTATAAAAATGTAATGGATTCGTACAAACTAATATTTTTAGCCATTTATTTCAATTCGTATACGCCTGAATACGAATACTAATATCTAAAAATGGCCGAATATTCGGCAATTTGAATACGAATAATCGTGCATCACTTATACAAACATACATACGATGTATGGTTGGTATTATGCAATAATATTTGAATGTCGCCGGCAACATTTTCATCTGTATGGACTATTCCACTTGTTCATTCTTCCAAATGTTCGCCCGTCTAAACTCAGACTATGCAAATGATGAGTGAAGAAAATAGCAAATAGTATTCGATTGAAGTTCAGGAGGTTCGCGGTTCAAACCCAGGTATCATATATATACTAATGCAAACGGATTTTTATTTTGAAATTAGTATTTATTGTATTATTATTATTATTAATATTGAAATTAACTATTTCTACAGCCAAAGAAAACACCTCTTTAATTTTCAGGTCATATTTGATTTTTTTTTTATAAATTTTTCATTAACTTTTTAATTTTGGAGACTTTCCCTCATACATGTTTTTTTTGCTTTTCATTTGTAGCTGCATTTTAGGTATACATGTATGTATGTGTGTATGTACATATGTATGTATGTATATTGGAATTATCCATACATAAAACTGTATGCATTGTATTGTATTAATTGTTTCCGTGCTTGTATAAAAATTTTTTAGATTTCTGAGAACATTTGTGAAATATTTCTTTTAATTGAAATTTTCGGTATATTTACATATAAATTTAATTCTTAAATTTTTTTGCAAAATTTTTTTATATATTATGTGATTTTAATTTCTTGGTGAGATACTGAATTAATCGAGGTAGAATAGGAAAATCGCCAACTCTGATAAGGCACAATAATATTTTGTTAGGTGAAAATTAGATTTTCCCTGATATTTACGGCCTGGCCTACTATGTCGACAAGAAAGTTTCTTTCGCTTACTTATACTGAAAACAAAAACAAAATAAGAGAATTTGTTTTTGTTTTCAATGTAAGTAAGCGAAAGAAACTTTCTTGTCGACATCGTGGGCCAGGCCGTTAGTTTTTTCGCCAGACTTTTTTTGTTTCTAATTTACTTTTCATATAAATTCCAATGTCTGCAACTTCCTTAGACTTATAAAATACTCGTATTAGATAATTTTGTGTTCATATATGCGCTCTAATTACAAAAATGCTTTTTGATTAGAAAGTCATCGAAATCCTTTAAAGAATGAAGCGCCAAGTTTTAAATTTTATTTTATAAACTAGCATAAAAAACCAGGGGACACCCGGGTTTGAACCGGGGACCTCTCGATCTGCAGTCGAATGCTCTACCACTGAGCTATATCCCCATGATTAAGTAATTGACAAAATTCATTTAATTACTTATATGCTATAAAAACCAATCATGCGCATAAAGACTGAAAACAATTTTTAAGCAATGCCACCCCTTAAACACTTTGCAGAATAAAAGTTTATTTTAAGCATTAAGGTTTGTGAATGTACTAAATTACAAATGTGCGGCAAGCGACATCAAACAGCAAACCACTTAACCCTTGTTGATACACTTGAAAACAAAAATATATCTATACAATTATATTGTACCTTGAATATTTTATTAGAATGACGTCATTTTCATGTTTCTTTAAATGACTTACGGCCTTATGTATAATCAAAAACTGGCATGAAGTTAGCATAAGTGCCAAAATTGAACTACGTGTTGACGAGTTCCTCTATACAATTTGACATTAACAATCGCAGCATAATGTAGTTTTAACACACGATTACATCCTAGCATGATTTTTAATGTAAAATTGTATGGCAAAACACATTAAGACCGTGTTCAATTTTGCCACTTATGCTAACTTCATGCCAATTTTTGATTATACATAAGGCCGTAAGTCTTTTAACGTTTTAATATTCCTATTTATCAATCGATCATAATTTTTAGTTGTTGAATAATTCTTTTCTGAACTTTTTAATACTTAAAATTATAAAAGTAATAGAAAGATATTACTTATAAGAATACTATATTACATACATACATACATAAATACGTACATAAGCGTACAGTTAAAAGTCAAAGTAACGAATAAGTGGCATTTAGATGTCAGAAAGAACTAGTAAAAAAGTGATAAGAAATTAAGTTAATTTTTAATTTATTTTCTATCGCATTCTATTTCAAAGTCTTCTTCAAATTTCCCATAGAAATATGTCAAATAAGCGCTTAATAAACCTGAAATATTATTTATGCATATGGCAGTTACTGTTTTTGTGAAAAAGATGAGTAATTGTTAATGTTTTTTTTTTATTATTTAAACATTAAACACATTCACCACAGCAGGATACATGGCTGTACGACTACAAGTGCCGCTGGCAAACAAAATGTCAGTACGACATGAGAATCTGATATTGAAGTATAAATATATACGCACAAAATTTTACCCGCGTTGATCTGATGTTTTGGAAACTATACTTATTATTTATGAATGTTTTATTTGTTATTTGTTACTCACTGATAATGCAAAAAAAAACGACAAAAACCAAAAAAAGGCGATAAGAAAATAAAAAACCTAATAAAAACCAGTTTTAAAACTGTTTAAACAATCAAACCCGAAAAAATGTGCTTTTGAGAAAAAATCCGAACTAAATATAAAGAAATCGGTTCTGAAAAACATAAAAAATAGGCGATGCTTGCCGCTGGTAATGTGAAAGAATTTTCAAAATAGTTTGAAAATCCGTGCAAAATATAAAAAACCGTTTCCAAGCCTGATAAAAAAATGGTCTATGTTTGACGCTTATATTATAGATTTCTATTGGTGAAAGAACTTTCAAAATCTTTTTTGTGGTTTGGGTGTGAAAGCGTAGCAAACAAACAAACAAACTCACTTTCACATTTATAATATTAGTAAGGAGTAAGGATAAGGATTTCATTGGTGCCGCTTTCAAATATTTCTCATTTATAAAAATAATATAATTTTCATGGCTTTCGCGATTTCTAATAAATTTTAGGGCTTGCTTCCGATTTTGCAACTTCTTGCGAGTTTTTGCAAACTTTGCAATTAAAGCATCTTTTGCATATTTTGAGTTTCCTGGAAGTTTTGTCGTTTTTTAAACAATGTTAGACTTTTATAAATTTTTTCCGTTTGGAAACGGAATTCAATCCACCCGATTTTTGTAGGAGATGGTGTCTAAAAAAGAAAACTTAAATACGGTTATTTGTCAGTGTGTCCAGACTGTTGGGGCGTTGGTATGCTGGCGTTTGCTCCGGCTAGGGCTTGACATCTTGGTGTGGATTGAATTCCGTTTCCGAGCGGAATTGAACCCTGTGACATGGCCGATAAACATGACATTTTGAAGTCGGTAGCTTGCTGTGGTGAATGTGTTTAATGCTTTATTGTTCAACAATTCAAATAATAAAGAAACATACATGATTTGAAAACTGACTTATACTGTATTTACATTGTCTCTAAATCTAGTACTTACGAGATTCCTAGCTAAATCTAGTTACTTTTTTAACTAGATTCCCCATACAAAACAAAATCTAATTTTTCAATAGATTTGTAGGAAATCTAATAAAAATCGAATATTTTTATTTGTGTTATACTATCCTGTACATCATAATTTATGTAGAAGGTGTGTGAATCAGCTACGCTCTATACAATTTCCTATTGAAGGAGTGTGAATGAGCTAAGTCGGCAGTTTTTTCGTTACAATTTAAGACTAAATTTCAGACAAAGGATTTTGTCTCGGATACAAAATCTTGGAAAATGTCAAAAAAGCTTAGTGTAAACGCTATGGATTTCATTTAAGATTTCTAATCAAATATACGAGATTTCGAGACAATGTAAATGCAGTATTACGGGGTAAAATTAATTTTATAAATACAGGATGGCTCATGATTTTTGCTAATTAAAATGAAAACCCTATTCGACTCGAGTAATTCTCAATGGCACAATTTACTGGAACAACTAAAACGAATCAAGATTTTATGATTTTATTGTTCCAAATTTAAAGGGAATTTGAACGTGTAACCCTACAAACACTAATAATTATTCTATTCTATTTCATTTTATTTTTAGTGTCCTACGCTAATCGATTTGGTTACTCTGAACCAAATCAAAGACGTTGGGCTCGTCATCACGGTCACTGCGCGGGTAAAACACAATCGCCGATATCGGTGCATTCGAGTAAGGTAATATAAATTAAAAATATGATTAATATATTTATAGCGAAAGTGAAATAAGTCTTAAAACTGCAGCAGCATAGATTTAATTGAAATATTAATGAAGAATATTATTTTTTCTAAGCAATCTCTAAGTCGAAAAAATTCAAGAATAACTTTTTCTGTTTAGTGATTGATGTTTAAAATTTAAAAATTAATATATTTCAGATGTAAGTAAAATTAAATTAAATTTCTTTATGTATTTGATAACTCTAAGCTCGAACAAAGACTGAGGTAAAATTGATATATTTAACATTTTATAGTGAGACAATTTTAAATTTTTAGTTGAACTATAGTGAATTTTAATCAGAAATAATTCCTTAGTCCGGCTTAAGTTCAGTAATTTCAATTCTTGTTGAATGAAATATTGTTATTAATTAATGTGAGTTTCTAAAGAAAAGATGAAAAATTAAATTAGACTTTATAAGCTGGGGGAAATACCGATATTTTTCTGTGCAGCCACGCACTTCATCAGCACCCATGTCTATCTACTGGGCTAGTTAGAGATTGTTATTAACATCAGCTATTTAACTCAAATTTTCAATAAATGGAATATGAGAAATGATTATATTGCGTATACAATTATTGATTTACCTTTCGTAATTACATTTGTAATTTTCTGTTTATCTGTTTTTTCATTTTCTATTCAGTTTAGCACGAAGTTATATCGCTCTCCCTAAGTATGTTTAACTCTTCTTGCTTAACTTTTACGATCATCACATTAATTATTTTTACTTATTCGATGTACATTAAAAAAAAAAAATTTTATATAAATTTCATAACTTGGAAATTTTGCTTGTTTTTATGGTTAAGTATTGTCTATATGCATTTCGTTCCCGCTTATGGAACTCGTCGGTATACTCGTCTATAGACTTTTTTTATTTTAAACCATCTTTTTCCAATTAGCTGCCACACTGGGCAACAATAAAAGTATGAGAAAGCCAAACGAAATATAAAATATTTATTTTCGGTATTTGATGTATAAATTCCATAACCGCGTTACTAATTAACCAAGAGATTTTTCAATAAGTTTGTAAATTTTTATTCATACTCAAATCTCGTTTTATATTTTTAGACCATCCCTCTTCATATGCCTGCGGTGGATATGGTTGGGTATCATAACGTGTTGCCATATCCTTTAAAAATTCTCAACAATGGCCACACTGGTAAGTTTGAAGTTATTTTTGTAATAAATGCTTATTAGAAACGCATTTAAAAAATTCTCTACTGGACTGTGTGGCAATAAAAAATAACGGCCGTATCTAAGAAAAAAATATCATGTGTATTTTAATATCGTTTTAACATGCACCTCAAACCCAAATTATTTCATTGTAGAATACGGCAGTAAGCGTTTATCATCAATCGACTTCAAACAAAAAAAATTCTTAATGAATTTAAAAACACCAAAATTTATAGAAAAACTCTCGAAATGTTTCTGAGAAATGTCTCAAAGATTATGGAAGCAGTTTTGCCAGAAAATGATGATGGAAGAATGCTAAAACGATTAAAAATGTCTGCTCTGATTTTCTGATTTTTACAAAATTTACCACACACCTTGATCTCTAAAATAGACACAATCTTGCATTAAAAAAATGGGCGGAATTACGCAGATTAAAATTTTATATTTTATTTTAAGTGGTTCTACTTTACCGATTTTTACAAAACTTAACACACCCTGAGCTGTGAGAAACACACAATCTTGCATTTAAAAAATGGGCGGAAGCATGCCCGTTAAAATTTTATTTTATATTTCACATACTTCTTCTTAACCAACAGGGTTTCAAAAAAAAATCTTCTGTTTGAAAGAGTTTACTTACAATTTCGTTCTATCAGATCTCTGCATTGAAGTCGGTTTTTTTTGGGGAATGGTTAACTTTGAGAATTGTTACAATTAATTAATCAATATTTGTTAACGCACTAATAATCTGAAATGATTATTTTACTTATTCAATTATCATAAATAAATGTTAAACTTAATTGTAATTTTTTAAGAACAAATAACACCAAAGTTAATTGTAAATATTCTGACAAACACTAGCAGAACGGAACAACAACTACCTGTTCAATAAGGCGAACAACAATCTAAATAATGCTTTTAAAAAAGGATATTTCTTCATTTCTTTAACTTTATTTTTTCATTGCAGATTTTTCTAATAATTATTACAAAAATTCAGCAAATTATTTATTAAGTGTAATCAATTAGTAATTGTGTTTTACTGGAAACACTTGTTGCACTTAAATTGGAAATGAAATTTTCAAAGAGCGGCTACATTTGCTTGCAGTCACTTCTCACACACATACATACATACATGCATGCTTATGTATGTATGTTTTGTATTTAGCTGTAAAAATTTTTCTACTTTCTTTCACTTAGGACTTGAGCAATCAACTTTGTAAATAATCAGATTTTAGACAAGTAACACCCACATACTCGTATGTAAAGGGTGTTTTTTATAGAGTGACACAAGTTTAAATCATAAGAAAACAAGTTAATATATTTTTAATATCAATGAAACGGGCTTTATTGGAAAGCAAATTTTATGAAATTAATATTTAAATATGATTTATGACATGTGGCCGCCACGGCTGCAGCGTAGAGGGCGCAATCTGGAACACTAATTTTCAACAACGTCCTGTTGGAACCACATATCAGTAAGATAATGCCAAGTAATTGAGGTACGAAAAATTTTCGAATCATGTTCCTATACCGTGCACCATTGACAGTAACATTCTGACCATCAACGTTTTCGAAGACATATGGGCCAATGACTCTGCCAGCCCATTTTCTGTATGTGATGTAAAGGTGCTTCGACAAAAGCTTGTGGATTCTCCTCACTCCAAATGCGAAAATTCTGCTTATTTACGTACCCATTCAACCAGGAATGGGCTTCATCGGAAAATAAAATTTTGAAGGGATATTCAAAATCAATATCAATTTGTGCTTCAGCTTATTCGCCGAATTGGCGGCGCATATGATGGTCGTTTGGCTTTAATTGCTGCACAAGTTGAATCTTGAAAGCTTTTAAGCCAAGATCCTTTCGTAAAATCTTCCGTAAAGTGGAAAGACACAACCCCAGTTGCTGAGAACGGCGACGAATTGATTGATTAGGATCATCTTCAATGATTTCCTGTACAGCGGCTACAGCTTCTTCAGTGCGCACTGTTCGGCGTCTCACGGGATGCACATTATCAGTAACAGTAAATGTGGTGCGAAAACGATCTATTGTTCTTCGAATAAGGCGCTCTGAAGGACGATAATGTACGCCATAAAATGGAAGAAGTGCACGATGAGTTTGACGAATAGACAATTATTTTGATTAAAACTTTCAACAATTTGTACGCGTTGCTCGGGTGTAAGTCGATTCATAATGAAATTTCAAAGCAACCTTAAATGGGTGCTCAAATAGAGCAGTAATGCCAACTTCAAGTTGTGACACTCTAAAAAAACCCGCTTTACATACATACATATGTACATATGTATGTATGCATATAATTTTTTTTGGCCTCGGCCAAATTCAGTGACACTTTAATTTTTTTCCTTTTTCCATAAAACTTGTGTGTTAAGCCTACTTGATATGCGACATCACTTCTTTCAATGAATTTTTGTTTTTTTCCTCACACAGTTTTGTTCGTCTCTTGTCCTCAATGAAATCTTTGTTATCTTTACCTGCGTGTGTATGTGTAATTTTTTTTCCAAACTCTTTCATTTATTCCCTACAGTATCAATTGCCATCCCAAAACTAGCTGGCGCAGCAAAGGATAATGGCGAATTTATGCCATATATACGCGGTGCAAAGTTGCCGGGTGAATTTGAGGTTGAAGGCATTCATTTCCATTGGGGCGATAAAAATAATCGCGGTGCCGAGCATGTTGTCAATGACATTCGTTACACTATGGAAATGCATATTGTGCATCGCAACAGGAAATATGCCTCATTGAAAGAAGCTCTGGATTATTCTGATGGTGCTGCTGTATTGGGATTCTTTTTCAATGTGAGTAAATAGTATTTACTTTTTTTTTGCTTCTCTTGCGTGCATTAAGTGAAGTGTGTATGTGTGTGTCACTCGTGGACAAAAAATGTTGCATTGTTTCAATTAAGGCATTTTAGTTTTTGTGAAAGGCGAGATTTTTCATAAAGAATTTCTGAAGTGTGGCACTTTTTTTTAGATAAAATGCGCAACATCACAGAAAGATGAAATAAGCAACCAACCAGATTTCTAAAAGTTTTCTCGTTATAAATAATAAAAAAAATAAGCGAAAGTTTTCTATTAAATTTAGCTAGTTTTAAATTATTTTGTTGGAACTTATTGTCTGTTAATTTGATTAGGGTAAATTGTGATAATTTTTAAGAAGCATAGTGCAGTTTGCTTCATTTGTAAATTATCATTATTTGGACAACTGAGTGTGGTGTCAATTAGTGTCAAACTCAGCCCTATATATGTACATATGTTTATATAAATGAAAATGGAATACGTGAATTGTTTTGAGTCATCGTGCTCCAATTTGTTGAAAGCTTGTATGTAATGAAAGCTCAAATTTACTATTCCTAATTTACAACAGTGTTGTTTGTTTTTGCTAGCCATGCACTTGTCTGTTAATTTGCTTATTTTTGTTCTACTTAAGACAAATCTTTTTGCATTTTTTCTAAAAGTACTCGTACATGTGTACTTTGCCTTAATTTTGCTACAAGCCTATAGATATATAGACTTTTTAGATAGTTAGTTTTTTTTCTGTTTATGATTCGATGAGGCTAAAATTCTTATAAAATTTGAAAGTTTAGGCAGTCTTACAACTTTATTTTATACACTGGGTCTTATCTCGATTGACGATTTTCGCCTCCGGATCCAGAAGCTCGTAGTAGATTAAAGAAAACTGTTGTATGTTTTCATTAATCTAATATCTAATTCATTACCAAAAATTTTGCCTTAGGCTCCACTGTCAGTGTCTGTTCAAGTCTCAATGAAGCCAATAGAAGAAAAGAAACTATAACGACTTTTAAAGCCGTATAAAGCAAGCGCATTTCATTCAATTGCTTGTCTGCACTGTAGTTCAGTTAATGATTTCGACTATGGATCCTTTAATTAGGGATTAGGGAAAAGTAACAACTATAAGTTTATTTCTAAATTGTGAGAAGAAAAAATAGTCTGCTGATTTGCAATTGCTTTTGAAGTTACTGGAACTGCTTGGCTCTAAAGGAAAAAGTCCTGAGGAGCCATACTCGTATTACATTAAATATGTATGTGGGCATTTGTTGCACTTGGAATAAATGATTTTAAAGTTTTTTTTTCAAAATAAATAACAAGCAAAGAAGAAGCATATTTATGTACACAATTTTCTTTTCGAAACACATTCATTTTGCTTTTTTCAGCATTTTAAATGAGACAATATTGCAGTTCATTTAGAAATAATTTATTTCGAAGAAAAATATATACACATTATTAAATTTCCTTTATTCATACTTGTTTTTAATATTTTTAGTTAGACGAAGATGAAGGCGCTGGTCTTAATACAATATGTCGTCATTTGAACTTGATACCGGAAGCCAATAATGAAGTTGCTTTGAATGTCACATTTTCACTTTCATCTCTGATACATGGTGTTGATATTGATAAGTTCTATACTTATAAAGGTGAGTTAAAATTTATTGAAAATTGAATCAAATTTAAGTTTTATTGTGAGAATGTTGCAAAAAATGCATGACAGACTTATGCTACGTAACTTTTTTTATGCCACTATTATCCCTAGCTCTGCTCTTAGCAAATAAAAAATAGTTGCATATAACAAATTTCGTGGTGTCGAAGCCATATCGCAATGTGCAAACTTTTACAAAAGAGCTTTTATGCGTTCACATCGACGAGAGCTTAATAGGCAATCAGATCGCGGCCAGGGTTGTCAGATATGGCGATTTGACGCCAAAGGTGGCGATTTTTCAACTTGTTTGGCGTCTAAATTTTTGATTTGGCGACATGGCGATTTTTTCGGCGATAAATAAATTTGTGGACAGTTTTTATGGCTATTTTTTTTTAGTAAAATTGAACTTTAAAAACTTTTGTCATTCCGGAAAATTAGTTTGTTGAAGGTGTAGTCTCGAAAATAAATTCTACCAAAACCCGTCTGCAAAAATTAAAACAATTTGATTTTGATGATATTTCTGTTGTATTCTGTGTTCCAAATGGAACAAAAAATTACAAAGGCACGTGGCCAAAGAGCCAGGGTATTCCACGTGTAGAAGCTTCCTTCGGTTGCTGCGAACGACCTATACCTTCGTATAGGAAGTAGGAGTTTCCAAGATCTACTCCTAGAGTTTTTTATGGTCTCCACCAATTAAATCTTATTAAAAATGTTTGCACTTGATAATGGAAAATACCACAAAATAACTAACTGTAAACGATACAATTAGTTGCGGTACCCATTAACAAGTGCGAGTGAGACGCAAAACTCTCGAAGGCCAAACAACACACACAAGCCTGACCTGAGTTTTTTATGGTCTCCACCAATTAAATCTTATTAAAAATGTTTGCACTTGATAATGGAAAATACCACAAAATAACTAACGATACAATTTGTTGCGGTACCCATTAACAAGTGCGAGTGAGACGCAAAACTCTCGAAGGCCAAACAACACACACAAGCCTGACCGCACTTAAGAAATAATTGCGATGACGCGAGAGCTGTTCCCCAACCCAGAGCTGCTTTATGACTGTGATGATATTTCTTATTATATTGGAAGAGAAAAATTTACAAGAAATAATTTTTGGCGATTTTATTTAAATTTTTGGCGATTTTCTGCCAAATTTTTATGAAGTTATTTAAACAAAATTTATGTTAAAAAAATTATTATGTAAAAACAAAGTGTCACAACTTTGAGTTTCTTTGAGTAAATCAATTGCAGCGATCGCTGTGTGGCATGTTAGAACCACATATCAGTAAGATTAATGCCATGTAATTAAGGTACGAAATAATTTCGAATCATGTTCCTATACCGTTAACCATTGACGGTAACATTCTGACCATCATCGTTTTTGAAGACATATGGGCCAATGACTACGCCAGCCCATAAAGCGCACCAAACAGTAATTTTCTGTGGATGTAATGGTGTTTCGACAAAAACTCTTGTATACTCCTCATTCAAATAAACTTTTGAATGGAAAATCAAAATCAATATCAATTTGTGCTTCAGCCCATTCGCCGAACAATTTGCACGATTCCTAATGAAATTTCAAAGCAAACTAAACAAAAATGCAACTATCAGCTGTTAAATGGGTGCTCAAATAAAGCAGTGATGTCAACTCAAAGTTGCGACACTGTAAAAAAACACCCTATATTAAAAAGACTACATGAAATTGATTTTGGCGACTTTTGACGATTTTTAAAATGAATTTGGCGAAATAGGTCTGAAAAAATCTGACAACCCTGATCTCGGCGATAACAATGCTTACTCTTACTTTGCAAATAAATAAGAACATATTTAAGACCTCAGTCGTTAAGCAGCTCTGCCCCCGTATTCTTTAACTCGCTAAAGCTTAATCTCTATCGCTAAAAATCTATAAAGCTGATTTATCGATTTTCGGCTACGAATACAATTTTCAAACGTGTATTGCTAAATCAGGCAATGGCTTAAAAATCTAATTCGCCGAAATTTTACTGTTTTATGTCATCACCAAAAATCTTACAGTTTGTATTTGTTCAGCATTTTAGCGATCGAATTTAGCTTTAGCTTTAGCGAGTTATAGAATACGGGGGCTGGGCTGAAGAACTGCCCAGTTTTTCGTATCGCTTGCACTGCTTGACTGATTTGCCACGGATAACAGTATAGTCTTGCGGTTCTTTTGTAGAATTTCGTTGGTTTGGATTGCTGATTTTATCGTTGTAGTTTATTTAACAGAAAGAACATCCCGAAATTCATGTAAAGGAATAAATTAATTCATCTTTATACTTTTGCTTGATAGAAGTATATTTTAAAAGAGAACGTCAGTCGGTCAGCAGCCAAGCTAAGGCAATCCTAGCTTTTACTACGCTTTTTGCATGTGAAGTATAATAATTAAAGTTAAATTCATTACAGGTTCATTAACAACACCACCCTGTTCAGAAGCAGTTACGTGGGTCTTATATCCAGACCCAATACCCATATCACCCAAGCAGGTAGAACGTTTCTTCAATAGATGCAAATTGATATTTAATATTTTTCCTATCCCACACTTCCTAGATCTCCCGTTTCCGACAATTGTCCGATAACCAAGATGGTGCCCTGGTGGATAATTACCGTCAATTGCAACCTGTGGGAAATCGCCGCATTTTTATGCGCAATGGCAACACTCAACATACTCTAATCGCCAGATTGACCTCTGAAGTTGATTTTCGAAAATGGGATTGGTTTTATTGATGTGGTTTCAAAATCCGTTGAAAGTATTTTCGTATAAATTTTATTGTTTGATTGTAAAATTTTTAATTTTCATATTAAGTTCTCTTGTTCTGTACTTTTATTTTCCATCGCTCCCTATCTTTCTCTCTCTCTCGCTGTAACAGTTGAACTTAATTTAATACATCATAAGAAGAGCTGACCAAACGAAATAATACTATTTACTTTTTCCATTATTTATCCTTGCTAAATATTGCTTAATACACAATTAAGTTTGTTAATAGTACATATTTAAATTTTGCGAAATATGTTTTTTTAATCAGTTTATACTCGTAACTAAAGTTATAAAATAAAGTCTTGAGATTTTTTAAGGAATTGGTGAATGAATGTTTTGGTCTTAGAGTATAGCGGTATTGGTGTACCATATAAAACACTGCACAGTGGTGCCAGCTACCAAATAAATCAATACTCTGGTGTTGGACTCGGCAGTTTTAGTTCCTCAACTTTTGATTTTGTATGAGACAGTTGAGAAAGTAATATATACCTTTTGTATAACTATCTTTTTATTTCACATTCTCTAAGGCCAGAGATATGAATTTATAATTAAAAAATTATATACTCATATAATGTAAAGGGTAATTTCTCGCGGCACCTTATTCATTTCTTAGTCCTAGTTTACACTATGAAAGTCTTATTGCTAAGCTGATTAGTTTGTTAGGAAAGAGGGACGAGGGGAAAAGAAACGTTACTGCTCCCCTCGTCTCTCTCTCCGTCAAACTAATCAGCTTAGCAATAAGACTTGCATAGTGTAAATGTGGACTTATATAAATGAAGCAAAACAAGAGATAACTTTACTTCGTACGTTTTTGTATGAAGAATTCGTCGCAATCGCCAAACAGTGGCGTGTGCAGCAAAACAATACTTATTAAACCTAAATATAGTGAATATGGAGCAAAAGTAATGCTTAATATCAGAAAGAGATTTTTAAGAATGGTCGGTAGAGCAAAAAAAAAAAACTATTCTGGGGCGACGATATGTAGTTAAACATTTTAGATGAAAATTTGTTCATAAAATTCTTCGAGAAAATCGATTTTTAGAAAAGCATCGTGAGTATTTTCTAAACTATTATGGAATATAATTTTTTTTGTATGACTTATATCAATTTTTACTTGCTTTTCCATTTTTTTGAAATGAAAGTGTAGTTTCTTAAAAATTACTTCCATTTTTTTACTGGGAATATTAATAGCTCTCATAGCTTCCTCAAACCAGATTCTCATACGCGGTCTCTATTCCATATATTTTTCGAATTGTTTGAGTGGTTTCAGAAATTACCATACAAACATACAAACACATACACATATTATACATCTTTATAATCTTACTACAGATTTATTATACGGTGTACATAACGTAAATCATTTAAAAATCCTACTGCTTGCTGCCATAGAGTTTGTCTGGACTGGGTATGTCTTCGATCATAAAATTGGCTGGTATTATTAAGAATACTGGATGTAATATATCGTACAGCACACGTTCAACTGTTTCATTTATGAGCGGTCTTAGGGCCTCAAAGAACTCTTTCCAATTCTTATTAAAGGATTCATTAGTGCTGCGCTCTACCTCTTTATTATTGCCACCGAAAAGATCATCGAACTGGGTACGAAGCTTAGAGATATCCAAGTCCACCTTAATACTGGTGATGTTGTAGAAGGTAAAGCCATCTTTTTCAATTAGCTTGGTTTTTGTGCGCATAGTAATGTCCATGTTATCTAAGAATAAAAAATATGTACTTGTATGAAATTTTTTAAGTATTTATTAGTTCAGTATGTAGTACCAATTTCGATGAAAAAGTGACCTGCACCACTTAAGGGCAAAAGTAATATGCGACCATCCATTTTGTATTGGCCTTCCAGCTTGAATTTTGGTATGAAAATTTTGGTCAACCAGCCAAAATCTTTTTTGCTTACCCTGAAAATTAATAAAGAGGAAGTCATATTTTATTTGAATTCTTCTTACTTCTTAATATTTCTTTTAGGAACTGTTAAAACCTGGTTAAGATTTAAAACCAAGGCAAATTCATATAAGGTATACTCAGCTTAATTCGCTTTGAGAAATTTATATTTTAAATGTCAAAAAAATGTAATGAAAAATGTGTGTTGACATGCAACTTATATTCAAATTATAAGCGGCGCAAACCTGATGCCTTGCGACCACCTAGTATGGATTCACCTTGATTTAAAACCATTATTGTATGGAATTTAAGAAATTTGTATGAAATGCAACCTTGAATTCAATGCTGTCAAGTTAAAATGACCGGAAGCAGCTGATAATGTTTATATCAGTTAATAGAAATAAATACTGATTGAAAACTTTCCAACTTAAAAATGGAAGCATTCGCAAGAATTATTAAAAACTTGCGGAGAAAAAGAATTTTTTGGACGGAAAACAGCGAAAACATTTTCACTGACCTCTGGGAAGTGAAAAAAGATAATATGACTGACATCCATCTGCCGATAAAAAAGGTTTAGCTTATAATGTATTTGTGAATTTTTCATATATAATAACTTGATTTCCTAGAACTTCTTCACTTTGTTATTAGACAATCTGTTGTTTAAGACATGAATTTATCAAACTTGCAGTGTGAACGCAAAATCAGCTGTTTATGATTTTAACGATACAACCAGGCTAACACCTAAAGTTAGATGTGAAAACACTATTATTACCTGCTCTCCTTTATGACCAAATCCTTCAATCCCGTTGCTTTTAAATTGGTTAAGTCCGCTCTCAATGAAGCCGATTCTGTATTGTCTTGCCTGAAATTGATTTCATCCAGTTTAATGGGATCAATTGAGCCAATAACAGCATCTACTTCAGGAACTCCTGTGCAAACAATGTGACATAGTTTGATTAATATTATTATTATATCTGAATTATTTGTTACCTTTTCCTAATGCCGATATTAGTCTCTGGGTATTTTCAGTGGAACAGGCTGTAAATCCAGGTTGATAGATCTTACAGGGCGTCAAGAAGTCGGCTGAAATTGATATAGATTAATTAGTTAATTTTTTAACGGAAGCAAATTTAGCATAATTAATTATATGTTTATAAATTAGTGCATTTCTTACAAAAATCAAGATGTACAGTTACTAGCACAAATAAATACATATGTGAGATATGTCTTACTAAAGCGCAGTTCAGACTATTATACAATATTGTGAATGCAAAATGTCATAACGAATGGTAAATAATACGATAAAAATATGACATCCCATAATACTTGACCATTTTTTGAAAATTTTCTAAACGGTAATACTTTTCATCTGATCAGAGTTGCATTATTACAAAATCCAAACTAACAAGTCGCCTTTTTCGACGCCGATGCCGTGCCGTCGTTTATGGTATATGTCTTTGTCTTAAACACGATATAAATATTGAATATGCTTATCGTATTGAATAATTTTCCGTCTAAGGCATGCCTGAAAGTTAACAAAACTGTCTTATTTTCATTTTCTTTATCTTATTTATATCAAGTACTTTAACCGCCGTCTATTTTCAAAGGCCGGCACGACCACAGCTTGCTTGAAACTGCTCTGCTTTCTACTTGTTTTTTTTAATGTAATATGAGGTGTGATGGTGTGAACACAAAATATAACTTTAGGTTAGATTTTTTGACAGTCGAAACAAATGTCTTTAGATTTTTTTGTCGTAAAGTGTGATGAAAGTCTTTATACATGTATAATAGTCTGAGTGGCCCTTTACTCGTATTAAATAAATGTCAAAAATTCAAATAATAATTGCAAGTGCGATAGTGTGAATGCAAAATGTAATGACGAATTTTATAATTGTTCTAAACGGAAAAACTTTTCATATGTTCTTGGTTGCAGTTTTACAAGACCATGTTATAAAAAAAAAATTAACGTGTCATTTGTCTTGACGCCGCACAGTGGTTCAGAATTGTTTTTAATCGGCCAAAACACTGTAACTTTTGAACTAATGAAGAATTTTTCTTAAATTTTTGTTTGTAGATAGATAATATCTTCAGCTTTTATCCAGTTTTAGTTTCATTAAAATCAGTACAGTGGTTGTGGAGAAATTTAAGGTTAAAGTTGAATTTTAATGAATTTTTTTTTAATTTGCTTAGAAATGCGCGCTTTTTATTTTTTATTTTTGTTGAAAAAAGACTTTATAATAAAACTTAAATTATTTTTATAAAAACAACAAAGTAAGTTTTTGAAAATTGAATATATATGCCTAGTTTTTTCAGTCATAAATAGCTTATAGAATCTTGGTTATTTGAATATACATATATATACATACATAAGTACGTAAGACATGTGCAGACATAAATAACTGAACCGTTTCTACTAGATGAATATCTGCAAGACACTGTATTAAAAAAAATTACTTAAACACTACTTATGAGAAGCATAAAACTAGTTTAAAATAATTAAGTGTCACTTAAAGCACAAATTACCTGTTCATATTTAAAATATAATTAGGTATCATAAAGCCCTTACGCTAAGTATTATATAATGAGGGATTTTTCCCAAAATCTGGCTTTAGGTTTTTTTTATTATTTTGGACTTATGAGAAACTTTAACCATAATTCAAAAGTAAATATTAGTACCTGAAGAAATATTAATCTATGGATATATCCTAGATATTTATATTTGATCTCTTTTTATACAATGCACAAAACACATTAAAAACACGTTATTTTAATATCATTCATTAAATATTAATATTTTTATACTTTATTTCACTCAAATAAAAGTAAGTAAATGCAAATTATAATTATTATTCATTTGGCTGGAATATTGCTTGTAGATATTACATGTTCAGTTCTGTATTACTTCTGTCGTGTAGCAGTCCCTTAGCTTCGGCTTCCACTTTCGTTAGTTGTTTTTGTGATCGCAATTGGAAAAGTAAACTATCTTTAATGTTTTCACATCCGATTTCTTCATTTATATTTTTCAGTTTTCGCCTCTTATATCTATCGCTACACTTATCTAGCGATTTTTGTGGTCTTCCTCCACTATTTTTACTTGTAGTTTCAGAATTTATCTGGATAGTAAGTTTATCTTGTAACCATTTTGCAAAGCACATATTGAATTTACTTTTACTCCAATCAGCTTCCTTGTAGCGTTTTTTCAAATTTTTGACAAAAGCAGATACATTTTTTTGTAAGTCCAATTCTGTTTCACTGCTGTAATAATTTAAGATTAATTTTCTGTGAAAGTATCGTGTTTCCTAAAACGCTATAAAGTAAAACTTGCAAAGATTTATCAATCTTTTGAATGAAACTTATTTTTATTTCCAAATTATTGTCGTTATACTCAATATAAAATTTTTTAAAGCTAATCTAGGTTACTTACTTAAATTCTCAATTTTCGAATGAAATTAAGTCCTCCGCTCGCTCCCTCTCGTTCCTCCTTTATTTTCTTTCACATAAGCATGAAAAGACCTTCGAAATGAACGTGAGTTTATAGCTACATATATCTTCCCAGCAACCTGTCTACCCAACCTAATATTCAAAAATCAATTAACTATACAAAATTACAGGAAAACAATCAACATAATACGTTTTGCTACCTGCCATTTGTACTTATGATTATTTATTTGGAGTGTGCCGCATTCGGTCTTAAATATAAATCTCTATTTTTTTTAACTCAAAGTTATGTACATAATAAATTTGCTGTTGTTATTTTTATTTTGTTCAGGTAGAATGGCATTTACATGATTTCTAAGGTAGATTTTCTAGCAATTTGGGTACAAAATTTTTGTTTATAATTTTTGAGTATTTTCATTAAAATAAAAAAAGCTCTCCACAGGCGGGTCGTCGTGGGTGCAAAAGTATATATACGCCTAAAGAAGACACTTTCGGCTTTCTCTGGAGGGTTACGGTTTTTTGATCCCTTTTGATCTTCAAAAGTTATACACTACTAAACTTCAAGTTTTACGAAAATATGGGGGATTAAAATTTCTTACATCGCACTCTAACTACAAATTATACAGGGTGAGCACATATTATTTCTTAAAAAGAACAACAACACAACAAAAGAGACCGCAAACCTTTATCGATAATAGTTATCGAGGAATTATAATTTATTTCAGATAAAATATGAGAATTTTTTTTTTTTTAAATTAACATAAATTTGTTGTTTTTGGCAGCATGCCATGCCTACTATTAAGAATATTTTGACAACATTTTTTGTCTACCTTAGTTTTTATATGTTTCCTTTGTAATGGCGTAAAAATGTTTAGAATCTGTGTCAAGAAAAAATATAGGTTTTGCCCGATGAAAATTGATTCTGAGCCACCGTGCACCGATGCCGCGCCGTTGTTTGTATTGATTTTATTCTTCTTAAACTGACTTTAAGTTTTGAGTATGTTAATTACTTTGAAATATGTGTATTTCGCTTAAGACATGTCTAAAAGTTAATGAAATTTCTTTCTTTCTCTTGTATAAATCGATCGATCTGCACGTCCACAGATTGCATGACACTTGCCAACGATTAATGTAGGCATATTATTTCTGAACAGCTATTTCATTTCTACTTATATTTTTTATTTGGGGTGTGATGGTGTGAAGACAAAGTGTCATTTTAGGTTAGATTTTTTGACAGTCAAAACAAATGTCATTAGATTTCCTTCTCGTAAAATGCAATGAAAGCCTTTACACTTGTAGAATAGCCTGAGTAGCCCTTAGCTTTAGCGTACGAAATGTTCTACATATCAGAGAATGACAAAAGTATCGTTTTAAGTAGTCCTTGAGTATTGGACGTCAAAAAACTATGAACGCGTACAGCTAAAAATAAAAAACACACTCATATACAAACACACGCATTAATTTTAACTTATGTGATCAGGGATGGAAAATGGCTTTTTTATATACTTACATCTGTGTTTAAAGAATAGATCTAACAATTAAAAATTTATGTTAAAATATTTCATATAAAATATCGATTTTTAAACCCCGACAAAAAACGGAGTGTTATAAGTTTGTAGTGCTTGTCTGTGTATCTGAGTATCTGTGTGTCTGTACGAGACCACGTACAGACCAAACGGCTGGACCGATTTTGATTTTGGATTTTCTGTTTGAAAGGTGTTTTTTCTAGATATATTCGGTTGAATCGGTGTGTCTTTGACGCCGTAGCTCCCAAACGGGTAGACCGATTTTAATTTGTATTTTTTTTTCGTTTGAAAGGAGACTTGATCTTATACCTTTTCGATTATACTTGAAGAAGATTGGTCTAGCCATTTGGTCTGTGCGTTGGGAGATCTTAAAATTTTTAATTTTTGTTATTAAAAATTTCAAAACTTATGACCAAAATATGTTAGAAAAAGTGCAATTACATACTCGTATATGATGGTGTCCATCCATGTTTCTGATATAAATAATATTTTCTTGCAGTTTCTTTTCCCAGTAAAGCGTTCATTTAATTTTTCGTATCTGGAAGAGTAATTTTGTAAATAAGGACCGAAAATATATATTTCTTATGGTGTCACATTGGGGAAATTAATTACGGAATGACCCTTCACTTTATTTTGGTGGCTTTGTCGAATAAGTTTTTTAATAATTCTCAATTAATTATAATTAATCACCCGTATTGCGTATGTCGAAATGTATATTCGTCTATGAGTATTTTGTACTATTAAAGGAAACGTGTACAAGTTTTCTTTAATCTAGGGCAAAATTTTCGTAGACGAATATTCCTTTCGACATACGCAATACACAGAAAAAAGTATTCACCAATTAATATTTTCAATTAATAATTTAATTGATTCAATTAAATTTTTAATTGTATTAATTAATTTGAGTGGAAAAACTTAATTGATATTATCAAATTGTTTATAGGTGAAAATTTAGTTAATTTTTTAATTAATATTACAAATATTTTAATTAATATTACAAACTCATTCATATTACTTTTTTGTGTGTACGGGTGAATATAAACTAAAATTAAGCCTCAAAATTATAAAAATAAATATATAAAAAAGTTAATTTTTAAAAACAAAAGGTACCCAGCAAAAAAAAAAAAAAATCGGAACTAGTTCCAAAGGTTTGCCACTTTCATTGCATACAAATCAATACAGGTACTGAATTTAATTTTCTAAGACTGTCACTCATATCAAAAATTTTTCTAGGCAACCTTTGCTGCGCATACCACTCAGTTATTTGGACCACTTCCGTCCTTTGACAACCATGTATTAAATTCATTGATGTTTCACCAGAAATAGAACTACTTGGAGCTAAGCTCATCAATGCTGTAACTAATGATTTGTGTGTTAAGTTTTTGCTGGGAAGTATACATCATATTTAAAGTAAAAGCGAAGGCTGATGCGCAGGAAATTGTTGCATTGTATACGCAAGCATATGAAAATAATTCGTCACTTTGCCCACTTTTGAACACGCATATTCTGCAAATTTACTTTATAAGTAAATAAAAAAATTATTTGATTTAATTGTGATACAAGGAGTAATGAACCTATAATTCAATTGAAATGAACTATATTAAAATGCCTGAAACGTATGTATGGTGTTCAAGACTTGAATTGAGCTGTACTACAACTGGATTGCTCGAGTTGAATTCAAGTTTCCTTTTCACTAGAAAATTATATTGAAATAAAATTACAAATGCGAATAATAAAGGCAAGCTTAATTCGACGCTTGAAAATTGAATATATGACTTGAATTGCAATTGTGTTACACAGTTACATTTGACAGAAAAACAAAATTTTTGGATTTGTTTTTGTTTTAAATAAAATTGTTAGAATAAAAAATGTACCTCAACATCGATAGACAGAGTATTAGTGTTTAGACAGACGACGAAAAACGTATCAACTTTGAAACAGAACTTAAACAATTTCATCGTGTAAATTTAGTCAAAAAATCATTCAAACGAACTTTTGTAACACATACGAAGTCTAAACAAAAAATAACCGTTATTTTAACGCAATATCAGCCATTTTGGATTGTCAGTTTGTTTTTAACAGATAAAAAGGTTAGTCGTGTTTTGGTGTGCTCTTCGATTTTTTACAAAATTTTGAGCAAAAACAACGTCGCATGGACATCGCTCAGGAGCTGCTGAACATCCTCAACGACGATCCAGATTTCCTCAAAAAGATCATAACTTGTGACAAATCATGGGTGTATGGCTATGACATTGAAACCAAAGCCAAATCACCCCAATGGAAGCGTCAAGAAGAGTCAAGACTGAAAAAAGCACCTCAAGTTCGGTCAAATGTGAAGGTTTTGCTCACTGGTTTCTTCGACTGCAATGGCGTGGTGAATTATGAATTCTTGCCACAAGGTCGTATTGTCAATAAGGAATACTACCTTGAAGTTATGCGCCGTTTGCACGAAGGAATTCGTCAGAAACGCACAGAATTGTGGAAAAAACAATCATGGATTTGGACCATGATAACGCACCAGCTCACACATCGATGCTTGTGCGTGAGTTTTTGGCGAAAAACAAAACCGTTATCATGCCTCAACAACCGTATTCACCGGACTTGACCCCGCTGACTTTTTCCTCTTCCCAAAACTGAAGACACCGATGAAAGGAAAGCGTTTTGCTACGATTGAGGAGATAAAAGATAAATCGAAACAGGAGCTGTTGGCGATACCAAAAAGCGCGTTTCAGAAATGTTTCGAGGATTGGAAAAAATGCTGGCATAAGTGTATTATATCTGAGTTATTGATGAATAAATAAATACTTTTTGAAAATAACGGTTACTTTTTTATCAGACCTCGTACTCGTATGTATAAAAAACAAACATTGAAAATTTTGATATTAAAGTAAAACATTTTTTATAGAATCCTGCTATTTATTTTTAATGCCATATTACGACTAGAGTATTATCCACACAACTAGAAGCTTGCCAATGTCAAAACGATTCCAAAGCCGGCCAAAGATCTTTTCAAGGCTGATTCATACAGGCCAATAAGTATACTATCAACAATGTCGAAACTTTTCAAAAAAACTGCTCATGACAAAATTGTCCCCAATTGTAATTGGTAGTGGGTGCATCCCGGCCCATCAATTTGGTTTTAGAACTCAGCATAGCACCATTGAACAAACTCATAGATTGGTTCAATTTAAAAGAAGCACATTTGAAGAAAAGAAGTATTGTTCTGCCCTTTTAATTGATGTTTCTCAGGCATTTGGTAAAGTGTGGCATGAAGGCCTAATTTTAAAATTGAAATCATATCTAACAATAAACATTCTATATTTTTTTTGGAAAGTTACATTCTTGCCCGGAAGTTCACTGTTCACTGTGGAAGGAGACTTCATGAGTGTGCCCGAATCAATATTATCCGGTGTGCCACAGGGGAGCATACTGGGGCCAGTTTTGTATTTGATTTATAACTGTGATATGCCTTTGAGCAGTAATATCCACACATCTACATATGCCGATGATACAGCCTGAATTAGTTACAAGGCATCCCGATATCTTCAGGAACATATTATCCAGCTGGAACTATGGTTAAACTTATGGAAGATAATCAACAATCAAGTTGTTCCTCAACATTTACATGTGAAATATCTTGGTATACACCTTGACCGACGGCTTACATGGAAACAGCACATTGAATCTAGGCTAACAACAATGAAACTTAAATTAACTCAGATGCATTGGCTGATTGGTAGAAATTCAACACTTAGTCTAGATTGTAAAGCTACGGAATACAGCTATGGGGCACTGCTTCAGCTTCCAATATAGAGAGAATCCAACGAAGGCGAAACAAAATTTTAAGACTAATAACATCGGCTCCATGGTACATAAGAAACTCAAATTTACATCGTGATCTAAATATGCCACAAGTGACTGAAGAAATTGCAAAATACGCGGGCAAATATTTAACAAAACTCGAGTCCCATCCTAATCCCTTTGCTTGTAACATCTTGAACTTTACTGCACACATCCGCTTAAAAATGAGGGACACTAGGGCCCTAATAGTCAACACTCCAAACGAAACTTTTTGAAAATATATTTGTGCTTAATACGACATTTAAGTATTATTGATTACTATCACTAAGTTTATGCCAGACACTGGTTGGGCCTAATAACTCGTATTATGTATAGATTTATGATTGGAATATTTATTGTTTATTTTTGAAGATACAGGGCTAGTTTTTTTTACTAATAAGTTAAACTTAGTTGAACATACGTTTGAGTTAACCAAGAAACAAATTTAAACGGGGTATATCCGCCCATGCTGTTTTTCAGTGATGGATTAACAGATGTCAATTTAGCTAGAAATGCCATACTTTATTTTCAATATAGATGTGGCATTCTTGAAAATATTTTATGAAAATAGGGTAACGCTGAAAAAGCGATATGACAATTCTTTAAATTTATTTAAAAAACTTCAATAACTGAATTCTGAATTTTTGTAAAATTAAAAAATAAATAACATGGACTTAAAAAATAGTGACACTACAAAAATAAAACCAAAAAAGATAACCAAATTTAAAATCCAACGAAATATAATTTCTCTGCAACTATTTCTAAAATCATAATCCACAGACTCCTTTCTTAAACGAAATCTTCGCAAGAATTGCACTTCATAAATGATTTGGACGTGTTTTTATCTCTCTTATTTTTCTCGCAATTGTGCTATCCAAGTTATTCTGGCTTAATAATCACTAAAATTTTCGTCGTCATAAGAAACATCCATTTTATTTATGTATTTATTTATTAAACTTTTCAGCAAAACTGTTTTTTTAATTGCGTAATATTTTTATATTTATCATTTGAGAGTTCTAACTTGAGTTTAAATGAGCAATGTTGCTCGGTTAAACCTAGATTATTAACTAGTTAACCTTTATCTGAAAAACAATATTTTAAGTTTATACTACAGTTAACTGACAAGTAGAGTTTATCTTTATGTTAAAAACTAGCCCACAATAAATAAATATAAGCATGTAAAAAACAAAAAAAAAACAAAAAAAAGAATGAATCAAAATAAATATGAAAACATGTTTGTCTGAAAAGTGTATGTATTTATGAAATAAGCTGTACTTTTAATTTTCCGTTTTTCCGGGAAAATCTCATAAATTTGGCGGGAATATTAGGCAGACTTTCCCGCGATTTCCCGCCTTGAAATTCCCGCTACCCAAACCCTAATAATAACTAAAGATTTCCATAAGTTGCTCTACAACACTAGCACTAAGAAACTTTATGGAGAGTACACTTTTTCACTTGATCAGGCAATTAACAAATTTAAAATCGTTAACAGTTTTAGTTCATATAAAACTAAACATGTGTAGGCATTTTTATTAACTCATCTCTGCGCATAATATTATGCGCTGCATGTTTGTAAATTTGATGGTCGCCAATGCTACTCTGTTGTTTATTTCGCGCAAATATTCGCAACTAGATATCATTAAAATGCGTAGTTTAGTACAGAATAAAGTTAGAAAAGTCACAAGGCGATACTTTACAATAGTATTGTAGGCTATTCTTATGTTCACTTTCACTTCACTTTCACTTCATTTCACTATTATAGACTTTTTACAGTTTGCAAAGTTTTTCGCTTCTACTCTAAGGGTATGGTCACACTTGGGCAAACATTTGCCCAAAAAGCGTAACCCCTTAATGTTAATTAAGAAGATTACAACTCAGAGACGTGTTTGTTAAGTTAAACAATTTCCAATAATGTTGAATATAATGACATTGTCTATTAGTTATTTTTTTAAAACTGTTTAACTTAAGAAACACGTGTCTGAATGAAAATGTTTTTCACTAATATTTAGTGGTTACGTTATTTTGGGCAAATGTTTGCCCAAGTGTGACCATACCTTTAAGGTTTTCGAATGTTTGCTGGACTATTTACATTTTCTATGACGATATTTATCTAGCATTCATTAAAAAACATTGTTAGTTTGAAGTCACTTGGCTAAAGTTGTGAAATTTAAATAAAGCAGACACTTTTTCTCACGTATTAAATTCTCGCATATTGAAATATATAAAGCAGCATTAGTAAATAGCTGAAGTCAGTCAACAAGTTCATTGAATTTTGGTTATGCTAATAATCTAAAATCAATTATGTAGTTGTTTAATATACAATAGTATCATCTAAATTAATAACTTAATCAGTTAGTGAATTAATTAGGTAAATTTTTTTTATGAAAAGTAAACAGCACAACTATTTTTAATATTGTATTGCTCATTTTTGATATTTGCTTAATCTTAAAATATTTTATTCATTCCTAGACATAAAATAAAGAAATACAGTAAAGTTGGGCTATCATGAATGCTGGTTATAATGAATTACTGCGTATAACGAATAATCTCTCCGGTCCAGACGTTGTTACATTAATATTTTATACAAATGACTGGTGTTCTAGAAAACTTAGACTATAGCAGACTCTAACTCTCTCTTTTCTAAGTTCTATAAAAAAGCTGCATGGGAAATTAAACGCTTATAACGATCAAAAATCTGAAGGTATTGTCTGGAGTTTTTTTTTTTAATTATAACCATATACGGACACCACTACGTGATAAAAGACCTAAAAAAACCAAAGATTTAGGGCCTTTGTGTCATATTTGCATTTTCTCAGGCTCATATCTTGCAAACCGTTCGGACTTTTGATTTACTCTCTGAGGCAAAGTTGTAGCTCTTGTCACAAAGAACAAAAATTATGCACATATAAAATAAAAAAAACTTCATCTCCAAGATCAAAATCGCAAAAAATTTAAAAATGCGATTTTTTTTTACCTTTTTTCCAATGTTCAGGTCCATAGGTAGCAAAGCGTTCAAAATTCAAGGAAACCATCAACTACAAAAATGTTCCTAAAATCTCAATAAACAACTTTTTAGAACATATGAACTTCCTAGGAATGATTCTTAACACCGTTTAGGTAGCGCTTAGCTTAGCGTAGCCTTAAAAGTGGAAAATTTCACGAAAATTTTTTAATTTCATTTGTTTGGATTTTGAATTTCTTTCTTTAGTTTGCGGCCTCCCCCAATATTTCGGCAGAAAAAATTAATGAAAATATTGAAGTCGAGTACATTAATTTTTTTTGGCCCTGTCAAAGGTGTTTTGTCCTTTTTCAATCGTTAATTTGACCCCAAACCAAAAAACTCAAAATTCATCACTGCTTGAAATGTTAATACGTGTTGCTTTTTAAATTTAAATGTATTGCCGTGGCATGTATTATACTAAACCAACAATAAAGGATATCGTTTTTTTTATTTTCAGCGTTGCCGTAATTTTCCGGGGAAGTGTGTCTTGGCTTAAAGGCTCGTGACTTGGATAAGTGATTCGTGGCAACGATAGCTGAATGTGTCTTTATACGCTAGAGATGGGCAAAAATATCGATATTTGAGAAAATAAATATCGATATATATCGCCGATATTTAAAAAACCGTTATATCGATTCTTCTTTATGAGTATCGGGTTTAGATATTTTTAAGAGCTCTATAAATTTTAGCCGTTTTTTTACTGCACAATATTGTCATCACTGCTAGTGATGCGAAGGCGCATCTATAAGGTGACCCCACTAAGCCAGTGCCTGTGTTCTGTAACTTTCGCAGACGAAAAGTTTGTTATCATTCTGTGCAACACAGGATGAGCAACAAAAAGCTTAGTTCCCTGCTCATGTTTCTTGCAAACTTAAGGCTGGTACTCTGTTCAAAGTTGTGAAAAATTTTCAGCACCATTGATTATTTCGCGTGAAAAATTTGACATGTACTAAATGTAGCCCAACTCGCGGTTTTTTTTATAAATTTCTTGCTTTTATTGCTTGAAAGTATGCAAAATTGTTAAAATTCCGTGCGAAAAAAGCACTGCTCATGTTGTTTCGCAGCTAAACTAAAATGATGCCAGACTAATTTTGCATGGACAGACATGATTTTATGTGTTTTTCACAACAAGAACAGAGTACTACTTTTGCGAATTTATTTCGCAAATATTTCACACCAAATACTTTTATATGTAGTTTGACAGCATTTCGCACGAAATTGTGAACAGAATACCAGGCTTTATAGTATGTTCAGACGACGAGTTGAATCACCTGCTTCGCTCTCTGAATCTTGTTATTGAATCTTGCTGTTTACACGGTTCATTCGTGCTTCGTGTGCTGTATGCCAATTTAGTGCTTTTCGCCCTATATTTAGTGCTTTTTAATTCATAACAGTGCAACAATTTTCAACTTGGTGCTTTTTTAAAGAAGGCACTAAATTGGTGCTTTTTTATCTTTGATTTTAGTGCCTTTAGTGTGTTTTACAAATCTACTAAATTTATAAAACACCAAATAAGAATTTTACACTTTTCAAAAATTATCTGATTGCACTCCTTTTAGACACGCAAAGTTTGCAGAATTTTAATTCAGCTGGGTGAAATACGAAGAAAATATTATATAATAAAATATATATAATATTATAATATATATAATATTAAACTTTCTCTTTCACAGTGAAAAAAAACATATTTCTAGAAATTACAGAGGTTACCATACACGCTATAAAATAATAATTATAATAATCCCAGCAACAGATTTCTGATTTGGAAGCACTAACAACTGAAGGAAGCAATGTTGTGCTTTCTTGATAACGAAAGCTTCGAAAAATGCTTCTGAAAAGCACTAACGTAAGACGGGGTCTCTAACAATGTGGAAAAAAGTAAAAAAAAAATGTAAACCAATAACTTTTGCATCTGAGTAGACAGAAACTATACATTATTACTTCTGTGAAACGATTTAGTAATGGTCCGGACATGCAATTTTTATTGCAGCAATTCTTGAATATGTGTGAGATTGTTGAAATAGAAATATATACTTTTTCTATTGCTCTCTCTTTTGCACTAAAAAATAAAAAGTTGCAGACCGGCACTTAGTAAGCTAAAAAATTAATGGATTTTTGGAAGCTGAATGTATTGCTTCTTGCAATAAAAAAATCTAAAAAATCTAATTAACTTATTAAAATAGTTTTATGGCCAGAAGAAAACGAGGAGTATAATTATATATTAATATAAATATGTACATATGTATTTATATATCCACATCCATACATAAATAGTTTTTGTTAATTTATTTTAATATTGACACATACATACATATTTATACGCATATACATACACATAAATACATATACATGTATGTATATAATTAAGTGTACTCTGCAATTTGAAACAAAGGAAAATTCTTTCGATTAGTATGCTAATTACACGCAGAATGCATTTTATTTCGATTCGAGTTACAATGTACCCTCAGTAACAAATTGAGGGCCTCGATATCGAGCAAAATTCTAAAATATTTCCACGTAAATTTTATTCAAGTGTTTTGATATTTCGTCTATACGGAATGATTTAAACTTTATATGAATCAGATTGTGGAAAACAGGACAACCATTATAATTGTTTGATTTTTCTCTGCTCGAAAACTTCTTGCAAGTTACAGTCAATGGCGATCGTTATCGGGCCATGTTGAACGAATTTTTGTTCACAAAAATTAAAGAGGAGGATATTGGCAACATTTGGTTTTAACAGGACGGCGCTACATGCCACACAGCCGAAGCTACACTCGATATTTTGCGCCCTGTTTTTGAAAAAAAAAGTTATCTGGCGGACCCTTACAAGTCGTTAGTTTTTCTCTTTCGGCTTAACATGTGAAAATAAAAAACTGTTAAGTAATTGTAAGTGATAGTATAAATAAAATAAAAACAATTCGAAGTAAACTGTGACTGTGCTTTAAGAATTTAAAAAATTTAATTTTTACCAGAAAAACATACATAGAACTATAATGGGCCATGAATTTTTAGAATGAAATTTTAATTGTGACTATAGAAATAATTAATTGATACAACCAATATAGTTGGTATTTCTAAAGGAATCATTGGTAGACACGGCTCATATACGTACATACATACGAGGTTTTTTCATAACGGATCGCGAATTTTGAATTTTCGCGGGTTACGTATATTCGAATTTTGATTTTTTAGTGGCGTTATGTTGGTACTCATGTTTCTCATTTATGCCAACAATTTCGGTCATTTTGAATGTTCAGTTAATTGTTGACAGCTGCTTTCCTTGCTCGTCTTCGATTTTTACCTTGGTTCGTATGGCAGCTTTCATTGAGATGATTGAGCTTTGGTTTCCATGTCATAACCATAAACCCACGATCCGTCACCAGTTATGACCCTCTGGAGCAAATTTGGGTCGTCGTGGACAGAGTCAAACAACTCGTTAGCAATGTTGATGCTTTTTGCTCGAAATTGTGCAATTTTGGTACAAATTTTGCGGCGACCCGTCTCATGCCCGAATTATTGATAAAAATCGAATGGCACGAGCCAATCGATATGTCTAGGCCCTCAGCAAGTTCTCTAATGGCGATTCGATGATTGGCCAATACCATTTGCTTCGTCTGTTGTTGAAGTGCTCGGGCGTCCGGCACGCTCTTCGTCGTTCACATCTTCTCGGCCTTCTGAGAACATTTTGTACCATCGATAAACGTTGCTTCGGTCCAAGGTAGCCTCTCCGTATGCCACGGTCAACATTCGGAATGCATTCGCGCACTTAATTTCGTTTTTCACACAAAATTTGATGCAGAATCTTTGTTCCATTTTTTGTAATAGGTAAAAATCGAAGACGAGCCAGAACACGTGCAAGTAAAGCAGCTGTCAACAATTAAATAAACATTCAAAAGGGCCGAAATTGTCGGCATAAGTGAGAGACATAAGTATAAACATAACGCCACAAAAAAATCAAAATTCGAATATACGTAACCCGCGAAAATTCAAAAATCGCGATACGTTTTGAACAAACCTCGTACATACATACATACATAAAAACAATTTCTGCAGAATAAAAATGGTATGTAAGTACATAATTATATTTATAGCAAATTATTCTTAATTTTTTGCTTATATTCTGAAGTGAAATGTGCACATTTTTGATCCGCGCGGTTTATTGTAACATCCCTTGTCGGTATTCGGCTTTATTACACAGAGATATTTTCCTATCAAGCAACTACATATTATTTGCACAAATAATTTCACTTCACAATAATAGTAATAACACTTCAAATATTTTGCGATATATAATAATATCCTTACTTTTTTTGTTAAATCGAGATTTTGTGTAATTATTCTGCAAAATATATGTATTTTTTATATGACATTTCTATCTAATTTTTATTTTTTGTTTCTAACATTTAAATTTTTCCACAAATAAGGAATAATTCAATTGCGACAACAAAATTTGTTTTTCGTTTTGTATTTAGAATAAAAAATTCGGTTGAGAACATCAATAAAGTATTTCATTTTCTTTCCTTTTATTGCAATAGAATTTCAGTACGACGGCAAATGATTAGTTAGTTACAATAACCGAATTTTTATTTTCAAGTTAAATATTGTTTACAAGAATATTTTTTTTTTCATTTCAAAAGCCAATATTCAGTCACGTTACTTTCTAACTTGAATTTAATTTAGTTGTGTCTAGCAATACTTTCAAATGGTTATTAGAAATAAATGGAATCAATTGTTTCTATTTACATTGTAATTATGGTTTTTTGTTTATAAATATAAAAAAAATCGTACAATCGATTGATAATTGATAGAAAATATGGAATATTGGAATACATAATTAAATATTTGTTGCTGCAACAGATTTTTAAGCAATCTATTCTCTCTATAAATACAAATTCTAATGATGCTTGTTTGTGTCATTCCAGAAAAACTTAAAATTTAAGTTGTTTTCCATATTGCTTAAGAGCCGACTGATGCATATCAACTCTTTTTTTTCCCACAATGTGTTCATTGGTATGTCTAGATTTTGTGTGTAAATTATAATTATTATTATATAATTGTATAAAGAACATTTCTGACTTCCTTGCGATGAATGTCAGTTACACTGACTCAAACTATAACCAAATTAGAACTCAAATGGCAGGAAATTTTGTGCAGATTATGAATGTGCGAAAATATTTTATCATTTCGATGTCGAACTTGCAAAAAGTGCCTATACCTACATATAACATAAAAATACAAAAGTGCATATTACTAATAATTGTGTGTGTGTGTATTTTTATTTCTAATGATGCAGTTTTATGTTGCTCGTCATGGCCAATTGTACACCCAGAGCAAAAACAGCTTAAAATCAATAAAAACCATATTGAATTAATAAGAAACATTAACGACAGTCTAGTCATGTTGAAATTTCTTATTTCAATGTGGAAAAATATTAATTTACATTATTTATTTATTAATTTTATTTATTTTTAATTATTTTAATACTATTTTCTATTATATTGAAAATGATTGATTTAATATGACGCATTCTTATTTTTAAGTTGCAGCTTTTCCCTGAGTGTATGTCTATACACAGAAAAAAGTATTCACCAATTAATGTTTTCAATTAATAATTTAATTGATTCAATTAAATTTTTAATTGTATTAATTAATTTGAGTGGAAAAGCTTAATTGATATTATCAAATTGTTCATAGGCGAAAATTTAAGTAATTTTTTAATTAATATTACAAATATTTTAATTAATATTACAAACTCATTCATATTACTTTTTTGTGTGTAATGAAAAGTCAGATTACTTTTCAGTGTTGTTTATCAAATTAAATTGTTGTTGTTTGTATTTTCAAAGGATGCATTTTTGATAAACTAAATTTTTTAATCAAACACAAAAGTTATTAATTTTGTATATATTTTCAACAAATGTAGTTGATAAATAATATCAGGAATATTTTTTTCCGTATAGCAAAAAATACAAGGTAAGTAAGTAAATTTATTTAATTTGTCTTAAACTATTTTATTAATCAGCAATTTTGAACTGGTTTATACAAAAAATTAGGTGAAACTTGTTGAATTATTGGACAAGAAGCAGCAAAAAAATAACAATAAAGAATTGGTACAAAGTGGACCAAATATAAGAACGCTGATGATGAACATGCGGCGGCCTTCGAAAACAGCATATCGTTCCGTTCTGCTAGGGCTTGTCATAATAATTTACAAATGTCTTTAACAAAATTTGGTTACAGAGAGATGCGAGCTTTAGCCTAATCCAATCATAAGCAGAGAGTCAAATAAGTTCGAATAAATAATTTATTTTTTTTATTTTGTTTATTTTTTTATTTAATTTATTTTCTTTTTTTTTTGCTTAGCACGACTCTTATGTATTATTAATTTACTATGTCCGACACTGGCCAGTTCACCAACTCTATTTAAATATCAATTGATATTTAAATGTCGATTTTCATTAATTTTTGTATGGAAGAATTACTTTTAAATATGAATTGATATTTAAATAAGTTTATTGTTAGTTCATGTTTGAAGATACAATAAATAAATATATGTATTAAAAAAAATTTATTTAAAACGAAAAAAAGAATGATTTGAGCAATTTGCCACAGATCTAAATCAGTGCTGTACACCAAAAAAAAAATGTATTTATGTATGTGCATTAAATTGTATAAAAATCCAATTACAGTTCGGCGGCACATTGGTGCCCCTTTGAGCGAGTCTGCTCTAAATAGCCTAGGACTACTATCAAGAACTGCTCTGAACTGGAATTAGCCTGATATGTATAATGAATAATGATAATTTATTTGTCATGTAGGTTTGGCTACACTATATAGTTAAATGATGCATTTAAAAAATTCCAAAGTATCTATGTATCAGAGAACGACAAAATCTGATTGAAAAAATATTCACACGTAATCCATATCCTAAAAGCATGCCTTTGTGTTCATACATTCAAAGTTGTTCCAACATACATAATCGTTGCTGCTTTTTAATCATTCCAATCATACGGTTGTTGTTGGCTCTACGATTTTAAACATGTGTCGCATCATACCAATCAATTCGGTTCGGTCTGATGAAAAATAAAATAAGTAGGCAAAAGCGTTCGTTCTGATTATCAACAAATATTTGTATGATGAATAAAATCAAAAAAGCAAAAATGAGCACGTATGAGCGCGTATACATCAAGTGATGATGATTTTTTAGAAACAAGGGAATTTTATGTACTATGTATTTAGCAATTTATATACCTATACAGAACACCCAAAGCAGGGGCATTTTGTACAAAAGCAGCGGACACCGTGGTATACAACGTGAAAATGTTGGTTATATCGTGAAGAAATTTGCACAAAATACGTTCAAATTTATCAACGTTGTTGAGTATATGTAACGTCATATAGCGTGTAAATTGATTAAGTTTACAACTTTTATACATGTTATTTCATCGTATAAATATTTCAAGGTCATGCATATCAAATAGAAATTATTTTTAAATTTGACAAAAATTATTTCGTTGTATAAAAATTTGATTCCATCTCTTTATATACATATGTATTAATATTTATATATTTAATATTAGTAGCTAGTCTTTCGCATAATACTCTAACGAGAGACGTTTTAGTCTTTTCCTGGTCGTTTTCCATTTTTTCTTTTTAAAGTGTTTGCTTACTGATTTGGATTAAAACAATAATATTTTTCATAATTCCTCTGCTTTGATTTTATTCAACATGAAAATCTGATTATATAAAAATTTGAATAAAACATGTATGAAATTACTTGCAACTAACCAAACGATACGTTCGTAAGTATGATTCTGATTTTATTCAATATTAAGTTTTGTTGCATGATTAAATGTGAACAAAAGTTTAATGTATGATGAATGACGTGAATAAAACATGTTCGATCACTCGACTCACATTTACTTAAATGAATCGTTCACCATTACGATGATGATTTTACTCAATGTTGATTTATTTTGCATGATTAAAAGTGAATAACAAATTTATAGTATGATTAAATCAGAAAATACGTGATTTTTGTCGTTCTCTGCTATGTATGTATAGTATATTTATCTGACGTTTAGTCTGTAATATATTAATATGCATTTCCTTTCTACATAAGAAACTCGTCAGTAGACTTAAACTAAAAAAACTTTCGGGAAAAGCTTAAGGACTCCGTATAATTATAAGAAATCCCTAAAAATGTTATTGAGAATTATTTACCAGTTTCGTATTTCGACTACGACTACAACGATTTTGTACTTGATTAAAGCACAAATGTTGCAAAGTTCTTTAGTCTTGTAAAAAATTTCCGTATTCGAAGTCGATAATAAGTTAAAACAATTTTTCACAACCATCCGTTTTTCAATTTTTATAACCTTGACACATTGGGCAACAATAAGTGTATTTAAAAGGCAAACTTTGAAACAATTAATTGTATTTAGAAAATAACGAAAGTAGCTTAGTCAACAAAAAGCAAAAATTCGTCATGCTAAACCAAGCGCTTTAATGTAAGAAACTTGTTAACCTGCAAAAAATTTACTCAGATGCATTTAAACTAAAACCTTTTCGTAAAAGATTAATTCTAGCATTAACACTTTCGTCATTGCATAATATATCATAAGTCATGTAAATTTTTAACAAAATATAATTTAATTATTTATTAAAAAAGCAAACCATTATGAGCGACTGAATTTTACTGTTTTAACTTTTCGTCATAACAGCATCAGCTGCTTGTCGCTTTTCTAGGCTGACAGCATCAAGACAATTTAAAATTGAACTAGTTGCAATTCGTTATACCAAGAAAAAGTCTAGTTGTTGTTAATTTAATTTATATCAGTTTGAATTCATGTTTAGTTATTTTTTTTTTTTTTGAATTGTAAATAATATTTACTTTGGTTCCAAATAACTTCTTCTATAGAGAACAAAAATGCAAGATCCCTTGGAGCTCATAATAACCGCACTCCACTGTGCTATTTCCAATAAGTAATATTTCCTGAATTTTTGGAATGCAATTTGTAAGCTACATTACAAAACTAAGCAAAGATAAAGCCTAAATTTTTTTTTTACAAAATCTTAACAGCTCTATTTTTTATTTATTTTAATTAATTTTGTGGCTCCAATATATATATCCACCGACAGTAACTCCGATTTTGGTGTTGCCATAATTAAACCAGTACACCATGTATATTTTTTTTACTCAAATTTAGCTTCAAATGCAGCATTTAATAAAACTTTGATAATTTAACGCAGACATAAAACTTACGTTTCTCCTTAAAATAATCAAAGCTTGTTGAACCAATTATTAAATTAAAAATGCAGGCAAAACTCAAAAGGCTTAAGTGCCAAACGTTTGCACGCGAAACTCTATACATTTTAATTAATTATTTATTTAGTTAATTCGTTAATAAAAAACTTATTTTTATATTTTTTCTAAAATTCTTCAATTTTAACCGGTGCTCAAGCGCACTAAATTATTCACAACGTTTATTTGATTTCTCTTTTTAAAAACACAATCGCGTTTAGTTTTGTAAACTGTTAAAGTTCAACTGTTCGATAGTTTTGTGGCGAATAGCATTTTTATAAAATTGAGTCAAGTTAATGTCGACAAGTTGTTGAATTTTGGAATATGATCAGTTCTCCTTAATACTCTGTACTCGTTTCTATTAAGTATAGTTTTACATGTTCTTAACAGAGATGGAAAACGCACTGCCATTGTCTTCTCTAAAGCTTTATCAATATCAAAATGCTTTATCAAAATTAAAATTTTCCCTATAAGCTTGATAGATACGTATTAAATTAAAATATGTTAAAGTATGCTTAACGTAATGGAGAGTTAAGCAAGTTAATTTTTAACAAGTTTGCCCTAAACTGACTTGTTTTGTGTTTGGAGGCATGTTCAATGGTTTTTTGTTTTTGATTTTAGGATTGTGCTGAACATGCTTCCTAATGCCGGTACGTCATCAGTTAAAATTTATGTAAATATTCGAGCTGCTTAGCATCTGATTAAATTTTAAACTTTAATAGCGTAAATGTATGTAATCTGATTGATTCTGCTTAGGTTTTTCTTGCTTAAATATATACGTTTAATTTCATTGATTTTAATATTAATTAGATTTTTTAAATTTTGTGTGTGTTTGTTATAAAAGGTCTCAAAATTCATATTGTTACGAATAATAAATGTGTGTGAGATAATTCTTAAGTAAGAAAAAAACCAAGAAAAACTTATTATGGCAAATAGTTCAAATATATCGTGGGCCATTGATTTAATAAATATAACCAGTTGGCAACACTCGGTTTGATATATTGGAAAAGTCAACAAACTAAAGCGGCGTGATCACACATCAAACTTACGCGCCAAACTCTGTTTTTCTTTGATAGTGAAAAACTCACACGTATGTTTTGATGTGATTTTGATGAAAATCAGTTTGATGTGTGGCCATGTCGCTTAAAGTAACATGTACACTGCGCAATATTATTGATGGGATGGTCAAAAGAAAAAAAATAGCAACAGTTGAATATGCTCGTAGTGATATAAAATAAAATAAAAATAATTATATGGTGACATATACTACGTTTACGTATTTATAAATAAATATATTTGCAAATAAATTAACTCACTGTTTATACGGTATGTTAAATGAACAGAAACTTTGTAGCATTTCTATAGAAAAGTTACTTATGTTTACAACAAAATTGTGTAATGTATAAGGTAACATATAGTTGTTTGTTCTTATACATTACATTAGAAGAAAATATTAACATTCTTCTTTCAATGTTTTTTTTTTTGCAATATTTATCCATTTATTGTTTTTTATTAGCAAACATTTGTAAGTGTGGCAACCTCAAGCATTTTATTCGCAAATATGTAGTGCGTTTATGAGTCACAATAAAACAATTATATGGCAATTTACTGCTTTATTTGCAAATAAGTCGCGCGTATAAACATAGTAAGTCATGTTTTAGACTTGGCAGTTTTTCTTGAAGCAAGTCTGAGTTTATGGAAAAGAGGGGAGAGAAGAAAGAAGAGGGGTACTGACTTGCTTGTACAGAAAAGTTACTTCAATTCTCTTTTGTTATTTCATTCGTTGTATTAAAACAACAGCAAAATTGAACAAGAAACCGTCTTAGTGTAAACAAACGAGCAATTTTAAAAGAGAATTGAGGAGAACTGCTTCAAGAAAAACTGCCGAGTCTAAAACAAGACTAACAGAGAGTGACAAAATCATCGTTGAAGGTACTTTTTTAGTATCTGGCCGCCAAAAACCTATTAATGCATAGAGCTAAAAATAATGCGCATACTTGTACGAAAACATACTTATGAAGTTTAAACTATTTACTTATAACTATGTATAAACAACTAACGACTATGTTCATACACATCCTTACGCAGCACAAACGACTAACACTGAAATTTGTACGCTGTATCAGCTTTAATAATATATAATATAATATACTCTCAGCATTTATTCGGCTACACATGAGTATATACAGGAGTATTTTATTTGCATTAAATTCAAGCATCAGTG
The DNA here is from genome assembly GCA_936439885.1 of Nowickia ferox. Taxonomy (NCBI): domain Eukaryota; kingdom Metazoa; phylum Arthropoda; class Insecta; order Diptera; family Tachinidae; genus Nowickia; species Nowickia ferox. The sequence continues at coordinate 104,139,087 of OW387023.1, forward strand.
CTGCCAGAAAAGTGAATTGCAAAAAAACCAAAAAGTGCAACGATTTTCAATTGATTGCATATCATATATATTAATTATTGACTGTGATAAAAACGCGAGTAGACAATCTCCAATTTTCTGGTGTTAAACTGATGTGACGCCGATGTTGATAATAATAAAAATCAATCAAATAATATATTTTAAATTTTTTCTTTATCAAGTTTAGGTGACGACATGTACTTATTTATAAACTGATAAAATTAATACGCAATCATTTCAGTATTTAATAATTATATGTGTGTTCTTCTTTTTTCTTATAATCACTTTTATATAATCAAAAAAAAAAAAATCCCCATCACCAGACGCGATTATTATTTATAAAATTAATTGGTTTACAGGAAAATTAATTATGACTGAAATATTCTGAATTATAATTGCAATGCTTGTAATGGTTGAAATGTTATTGAAGGTTTAAGTAAAAAACTTTATAAAAAATACTTCCACAAAAATTTTAATTTACAAAACTTTTGTGAAACAAACAGTTGTTTTATATAAAATCTTACTGCCTTATTCATAAAAAATATTTCTGATTTATAAAAGGTTAATAAAACAAATTTTCTATGGAAATTTGATTAATAAAACTTTCATGAAACCAAAATATTCTTTTGTGTATATCTTGAAATTAGTTTCATGAAATGTTGCAAAAATTGTAGAGAAGCAAGTGGGTTATGAAACACGTATTTTAAGGGGATTTTTGAACACTTCCCAGCAAAAAATTTTTGTAATCTTGTAATGGGTAGTAATCTTTATATGGCTTACAAAGTAATGAATGGCACTTATTTATCTATTATTTATTTATTTGATATGTATGTGCAATAATCACCCTTATAATGGTTGGTGTAGGCGTTTTTCAACGAATGGCGTAGACGTAGTCTAAGTTAAAATTGTATGTTACCGTGTAAAATTTTCCCCTACGACAATTTAGTGAAAGAGCAGTAATGTAATAGATTACACCATATTAAAGATTTATGAGGCAGCCTGCCATGAAAATTGTCAAAAAATAAAAGTCAAATAGAAAATATTAAGACGCAATTTACACTGAGCCTTTTCTGGTTGCCTGTCCTGGCAGGCCTGTTTTGTTTGTATGTGAGAGGGTGTGAAAAGCGTGCGGGGTAAAGGCAGAATTAGTTTTTCTGTCTGTTCTGTTACGAGTCAGCTGACTCTTTTTTGTTTATAGAAATCTAATACAAGTCGTTAGTTTTAAGAAAATTGTTAAGTAAATGTATGTATGTAAGTGACAGCATAAATTAAATAAAAACATTTTGAAATAAATTGTGATTGTGCGTTTAGAATTTAAAAAATTTAATTTTGAAAATAACAATGGATGATGCAAAATTCATCACTTTAGTGGAAAACTGCGACCCTTCTGGTCAGAAACAGCTGATAAGCTACTACAGAGAAAGTAAGTACGCAAATTTAGAAGCAGAATGGCACAGCACAGAACAGAAACAGAAAGTAAAGACTAATGAAGCCTTAAAATGAAAAATGAAAATTCAAGGAGATTTTTGACTTTTCTCTTTGCCCTTTTCGTATTCTCAGCGTTAATTGACACCAAACGCGAAACTGTTTAATTAACTCTTTAGTAATAGATTTGTAAGGAGTTGTGTATACGCAAGCGTTTACGCCAATCACGGTATCATTTCATAAAAACGCATGAAATTCGCCACAAAAACGCCAACCGCAATAAAAGTGAATATTTTCCTCGTAATGAATAAAATCAGCACTTATTTATATTATAATGTGAAAGTGCTTATTTTATTACTCTCCAGTTATTAATTAAATTTTGTATAGAAAATAAATTATTCTTCGTTTAATTTGCCTCAGCTGGGGGTCATTTTAAAATCTCCATTTACCATACCTGACTGGCGGTTACTAATTCTTGTGTAGTTGCTGTTATTGCAAGTGGTGTAGTTGTGTAGTTTGTGCTTTGAAGTTTTTTATTACTTAATTGCTAGAATTATTTGTTTTCATTTATTTTTAATGTGTGTTGTTTTTAAGACATGTTTTTTTTAATATTTATATTTTTTTATTGCTTTTTTTATGTTAATATTTAGCGAACAATTGATTAATTCAGTAACTATTGGGCTACAAATTATAATATATTTTGGAAATTTTAAAATCAACATACGAGTACATACATACATACATACATACGTATGTACATATTTATGTAAGGGAATATTTGAAGCAACAGTGCTGTAGTAAATGATAGGATTCTGGCTTAGATTTCAAATATAAATATTCGCATGAGTACTTGGTAAGTTTATTTACTGTAGTGGGTAGGAGTTAGTAAGTTAAATGAGTTTGCCACGCATATATATTTATATGTATCTGTGGTATTGCTTAAGTGTGAGCAGGGGCGTTATCGTGGTGCAAAAGCCAATTTTTGTTCTTCTACAAATCCGGGCGTTCCTGGCGGATTGCTTCGCGAAAATTGCGCATAACATGCAAGTAATATTCCTTATTGACCGTTCTACCCTGTAGCAAGTACTCATGATGCACCACGGCCCTGCAATCGAAGAAAACTTTCACATTCGACCAAACTTGGCACGCTTTTTTCGGTCTTGGTTCGTGCGGCAGCTTATATTGAGATGATTGAGCTTTGGTTTTCACGTCATAACCATAAACCCACGATTCGTCACCAGTTATGACCCTCTGAAGCAAATTCGGGTCGTCGCGGACGGAGTCAACATCTCATTAGCAATGTTCACGCGATGCTGTTTTTGGTCGAAATTGAGCAATTTTGGTACCCTAATGCCCAAATCATTGATAAAAATCGAATGGGACGAGCCAATCGGTATGTCTTGGTCCTCAGCAACGTCTCTAATGTTGATTCTACGATTGGCCAATACCATTTTCTCCACTTCATCAATTTTTTCGTCTGTTGTTGAAGTGCTCGGGCGTCCGGCACGTCTTCTCGGCCTTCTGAGAAGATTTTGTACCACCGATAAACGTTGATTCGGTCCAAAATAGCTTCTCCGTATGCCACAGTCAACATTCAAAATGCATCCGCGCACTTATTTTCGTTTTGTTCCATTTTTTTAATAGGTAAAAATCAATGGCGAGCCAAAGCACGTGCATGCAAAACAGCTGTCAACAAGTAACTGAAAATTCAAAATGGCCGAAATTGTCGGCATAAGTGAGAGACATGAGTACCAACATAACGTCACAAAAAAAATCAAAATTTGAATATACGTAACCCGCGAAAATTCAAAACTCTCGATACTTTTTGAACACACCTCGTATATATATATATTTCTCTAACTCCCACTGGAGCAAAGGGCGCCATTAGCGATTCGTTAGCAAGTTGGATTTCAGAAAAGTGGGTTGCTGTCCAATCCCACGGCGCAGTAATGCTTCAGCAAATATTCATGCAAATTTACCTACTTGCCTGAAAGGTTACGATGTTCTGTAACCATTCAGACTACATGACTGAACGCCTTGTCACTCTACCTAGATTTCAAAGGAATCTGAAAAGCCATTGCGCGGGAAATACTTGGTCTATGCATATGCAACTTTCAACTTGGGCAGCGTAATAAAGCTAAATGTGTAAAAAGTCGTCTCAAGCGACTATTCCACATTGGCATTCCAGCTTATGATTGCCGGAACCAGAATCATGCTGCGCGTTTCAAACGAATTAAATTTTTCTAAATTCTGCTCTAAAACACAATAAAACAAATTAAGGCACAATAAATCATTTCTATCGAATTTTATTTTAAATACTGAAATGAGATAAGAGATTTTATGTAACAACGAATTATTTTTTTTGTTTTTTCTTTTCGAAATATAAAAGAGTTAAGATATAAACTTGGTCAGACAATTCAGCTTTTGTCTTAAGTCTTTTAATTAGCCTTTAAATTTTCTTAGTGGAATATAAAAACGAAAAACTTAAGACACAAACCTATTTGCCTGTTTTAGGTGATGAAATTTTTCTTGCATAAAGTCAGACATTTGGAAAGGGTATATCAAAATACTAATACTAATAAATACTTTTAAAGCATAATTGCTCAAATGTGTTAATTTCACTGGTACTCTTCTTATTACTTTTTCTCAAAATAACAGAACTGCTTCAAAAAAAATATTGCTGAACTGTGATCACGGTCACAGTTTAAGAGAACAGTGATTTAGAAATCACGTTCACAAGGAGCAATTTTATTAAAAAATCGCGGGATCGCTCATCTCTTGGTAGTACACATATTCATGTACTTGAAATTCGTTTTGCTCTCTCATTCATTATTTTAACACTGAAGGAAAAAATGTATTAATTTACATACATATCTATATACAAAGCGAGCTCGATTTGAGCAACCACCGATTATAGCAACGCGCCGATTAGCGCAACAGCTAGTTTTTATACGTTACATTACTTATAAGTGAAGCTTTTTTAAAGAACAGTCTCGATGGGTGCAACTTTTTCCGTGTTATTAAGTGTAAACAATTTTTCAAATGAATTAAAGTTTGTTGCCATTCAAGAAATTAAGGTAGCTGCTCTAATTTCAAAAAACAAAAAAAAAAAAACAAAAATATGAAGATTATCCTATTTATTGTCTATAAAAAACTATTATGTAAAGCTTGACTTAATGAATGATTTTTTTATGTTAAATTAATAAAAATAAATTAATGTTTGCATATTAAATTTTTAGTGGTCGAAAAGTTGCCCTATTCAGTAAAAGCAACAACACAGTTGCACAGTTGCAGCGAAAATTTTATGGTGTAAGCAGTATGAATAAAATTAAATTTTTTTCAAGGAAAATTTCATCATCTAAATTAGGATTTACCTCATTTATTTTATACTAACTGAGCCCTCAATTAATTAATTTTTTTTTACACTGTGTGTCTTATTTACACTAATCTGTCTATGATTAAAATTTCATCAAAATTGGTTAGATATTTCCTAATACGATAATTATTTTTATTTATGAGTATAGGAGGCTTACCACCCCTGGACCTTATCCTAAACACTTTCTTCCATTATTAATTTTGTTGAACAAATGTTTAAAATCAGATCTGCAATTCCAGAGATTACCTTTTAGAAACATATAAACATACAAACATAGAAACCTTCAAACTTTTCAGATTTATAATATTAGTATAGATTACAGCAGAAAATTTTTAATTTAAATTTTCTCAAAACAATGTTATTAATCATGCCTTACGAAACCTTTATATAACACTCTTATTTTAGCAAAGTTTTTAATTGAACTATTTGTGCCTTCAAGTTAACACATGCCAATTAATTTGTCCGATGCAATAAACATATTATTGTTAGTTGATACATGTGATTAGAAAGAAAACTTTCTGCATAACTGTCACATCACAAGTTGCCTTTTTTGAGATTTTTAGAAAAATCGACCATCGCAAACATGCAAATGTCAAAATTTGTTTACTTCATGAAACGGCTTATAAATATTTCCTATAATGGAAACTTACAACACATAAATAAAAAACTGAATTTAATTTATAAGTAATGAAAACTAGACTATTTATATAAATTACAGTAATATTTTTCAATGGAAAGTTTGAGTTCATTGCATTAATTTATTTTTTATTAAAATAAAACTCTGTAGTCTGACATCACAACCCAGCAAAAATTACTGCTTCCCAGAAGCGTTTTACAGAATCACTTGCTGTTGCGCATGAATAAGGTATGTTTTTTGTTCGAGATGAGCCAGCTAGAAGCAATACAGTCAGCTTCCAAAATGCCATGAATTTTTCGCCTTACTAAGGTGCTTCACAGAAGTAATACTCAGATGCAAACGTTACTGGTTTTACAAACTTTCTGTGATAATTTTCTACTCTGTTAAGAGTCCACCTTACGTTAGTGCTTTCCAGAAACGTTTGTTATCAAGTAAGCAATGCATTGCTTCCCTCAGTTGTTAGTGCTTCCAAATCAGAATTTTTTTGCTGGGAAGCAGTTGTTATGGTCTCCTGTAGAAGTTGTCACTTACACACAAGCATTAAAGTTTAAACCAATTACACTGCAAAACACAAAAATGCACCCGCTGATTTTCTCTAGTTTAACTTGTTTTGCTTTTGCTGCTATGATGCAGTTTATTATGAAGCAATGCACATATATTTATATCAAGTAGATGTTACTCTCCAACAACTAAAAATATTATTACAATAAAAGTGACATCCAGCCAAATCATAAATTTTCAAAATGTATGCAACGCCGTTCCCATTATGTTTTTTTTTTATATGGAAAGCAATGCTACACAACGAAAAATATCGAAAATGGCAAACGTTGCCACCAGTATACACTTATGCGATGTCATTAAATACCATCGTGTAAGTGTGCACTTGGCATGACGTATGTATATATTGTATAGGGTCCGCCAGATAACTTTTTTTTTTAAAAACAGGGCGCAAAACATCGAGTGTAGCTTCAGCTGTGTGGCACGTAGCGCCGTCCTGTTGAAACCAAATGTTGCCAATATCCTCCTCTTCAATTTTTGTGAACAAAAATTCGTTCAACATGGCCCGATAACGATCGCTATTGACTGTAACGGCCACTCCTTGCTCATTTTCGAAAAAAATGGCCCAATTATGCCTCTGGAACAAAATCCGCACCAAACAGTGACTCGTTTTGGGTGCGTCGGCTTTTCAATGTATGCGTGCGGGTTTTCTGTGCCCCAAATGCGACAATTTTGCTTGTTTACATACCCGCCAAGATCAAAATGAGCTTCATCTGAAAAGATGATTTTTTTTTGCCAAAATCGGCATCTTCTGTAAGTCGATCGCAGGCCCACTTAGCGAAGCGTTGTTCAAGCGTATACACAACCATATTCATTCAGCGGAAGGATAAAACTAATTATCTGTCAAATCAGACATTCACGAAATAAGCACTAGTTGAAAAAAAACGTCAAATGGCGGACCCTATAGAATTACCCGTATTTCTTTTTAAATCGGATTATTGGCTCGAATCGAAAACTTTGTTGCCAGCAAGTCGGGGACCCGGTGAGTAATCCTAGTTTCAGTACGCTGAATCCAGTGGTGCCTAACGTGTTTTTTAGATTAGCTCTTATTTAAAAAATAATAAGAATTGAAAATTATGGTTAAAAATACCTAAAAAATGCAACTTTTCCCAGTTTTCTACCATGCAAATTTAGTAATGCACTTGGTAATCAATGTGTAGTTATTGTGTCCAATCAAATTACATTCTCGTCTTGTTTTGCAAAATAATAAGTGGGAGTAGGTAGACATTGCCTGGCTTAGTTCTCTTTAAAATAATAAAAAATAAGATTTGGTTTGGTTTGGTCTTAATAAAACGAATATTGGACATACATTGTAAAAAGTGTTCTGAACGGATTTTTATCAAATTCTTTCTTCAGAATATAGCAAAATTTTAAATTTATTTTACAAAGTTTTTATTTTATTTATAAGTTGACATTTTGCTTTTGTGTCTGCAATGCTTCCAAGCTGTCTACATCAGATTCGTAAAAAGTGTGTGAGGAATGCCACACAAGCAAAAATATCGGGAATGACTGTCTTTTCGAAAATGGCCAGCACACACCATCGTCGTTAGTTCCATTCACTACAGAGACATTATAGCAACTTTTTGTGGCTACAATTGGCTAATGTTGATATCGATTGCATTTGCTTTGAGTAAGCAGGCGCATCACAGCGATAAATGCGGACTTTACACAAATTGCAGAGCTTTTTTTATGCAAAACAAATTTTTCAAGTACATATATGTGACCTGGTCTATGAAAAGCTGGCTTATGACTCAAAAACAAAATTTCGAGAAATCAGCTGTTAAAGATAAACAATGCATTTCGTCAGTTTCTCGGTAGTTCTTCTCCTTAGTTCTATTTCTGTTGGTATTTTCCGTTATAAACTAGCGTTCAATCCATTTTTTTCATTTTCAATTCCATGTATTTATTATCTTCATTCTCGATTTTCAATAAAATTCTGTTTTTCTTTCATTTGTGCTCTTCTTTCTCTACATGTTTAGTACACTTCTAAGCAAGTGAGGACTTTCTGCTTTTCACCATGTTAAAGAGCGTCCCAAAAACTAGCCGAACCCAAAAAAAGTGAAAAATAATTTTTTGAGTCATAAGCCACCTTTTCATAGACCGGGTCACATATTAACACATACATGTATGTACATATATATGTATGTTGTCTTTTCTATTCCTCTTCTATCTCTCGCCACCAAAGACTTTTTGCCAGAAGAATTTCATCATCTAAACTGAGACTTGCATTCAGCCGCATCACACTTCCTAGCGCCCAGTACGTGATTAAGTGCCAGTATTCTATTGGACGTATGGGAAACGTGATAAAAACAAATTTTAATGCTGTTCCTTGTTGCTCCCACTTTCAGATGACGATCTGGTAAAATGCTGTGAGTTTCCGCATGTTTATTTTTCTTATTAAATTTGCGTCAGTGTAAAAATATGTTACAACTAATCTGAAATCTACATTCATGTGGAAATCAATGAAAAAATTGTTATTCTAGTCCTAAGCTAAATAAAATTCGCTGTGCAATTAATATATTAAATGAAAACAAGGAAACACCATGATCGCTATTTTGCAACAATGACTTTAGTACGCTGCCAAACGTTTAGTTGCATATTAGCAGTTGTATTAATACAACTGGCATACAACTTTATTTATTTAAATATTTTCTTAAAAGTTTGTTTAAAAATACAAAAAACACATATGAACATGTTTGAGGTTTTACAACAAATTTTCAAGTAAAAAGCAAATGCTTTTTTCCCGCCATCCTGTTTTTGTACGGCCCACTTCGTAAGAAATAACATTTTGACTCTGTGCCCGGACCTATAGAAAATTGCTGAGACCATTAAAAAAGCTCCAGACAGCGATAATATATCAGCTGAGCTGTCGGAATTTTGCTATGCTGAATCCTGTATGGCGATCCACTCAGCTATCCAGCAACACCAAACTCCAAATCTTTAATTGAAACGTGAAGTCTATATTGCTTTATGACAGTGAATCTTGGAATGCTGCAACCAAAGACATCAATAGCATCAAAAGTTTTTGTAAGCAGATGTCTTCGTCGGATATTTCGTATATTCTGGCCTGCAAGAATAAGCAACATAAACCTATGGCATACCACATACCAAATGCCCATCCAGTTGGAGATACGTAGACGTAAATGGCGCTGGATTGGACATATGCTTAAAAAAGCAATCCGACGACATTAGCAGAATGGCCATCGACTGGAATCCCCAAGGTTGGAAGACCTGCTCATACTTGGAGGAGACAGCTGGATACTGACATAAGAACTTCAGGATGCAGCTGGAGCGAAATAAAACGCATCGCAAATGATAGAGATGATTGGAAGAACTTTGTTGTTGCCCTATGTTCCTTCTAGGAATTACAGGATATAATATATATGTGACGCGCAAAATAGAAAGGGACCTAAGGGAATTATTTTACCAATTACATTAAATTGTAGTTGGTTCTTTTTCAATTACAATTAATTGTAATTGTACTTTTATATGTAATTGTGTTTTTCCCTCAAAAACTTTTAATTGCAATAACAAAATTGTGCAATCCATTCGTTATCAATTACAAAATGAAATCATTACCGGCCGCTATCGACTGTCAAAGTCAAAGTAAAAGAACTCCCTATTGGAAGGGGCTTTGTAGGCCGCTTTACCCAGCAGTTTTAAGTATAGATCATTTTGGAGTTAAATTTGATATTAATTTTGAAATAATTTATATGTAAAACCAAAATTTTTTTATATTCATTATATGCTGAAATAAATTTAATTCTTTTTTGGGTTTGTTGTATACATACATCTTGGTATTAAAATTAATCAGATGCACCAGATTTTCAATTGACATCATTTATTTTGTCAGGTGTATTATTACAAAATGAGCTGACGCATGTATGTCCATATGTATAACTTCATAAATCACTCAAATGCCGGTTTTTGAATAAATAGATTTAAGCAAAATGTCAACAATTTGTTTTTTATTTTTAGATTTTAATTACAAGCAAATAAAAAGCAACTTATTTTTTTTTGTGATAATGGAAAAATTTATGCGCGCAGCACATTTACAAAAAAATTGGTTCGAAAGTTAAAAAATAAATAAATAAAAATAAGTAACTTAATTTGTTCTTTATTTATTTTAGGACTTTTACGTGCATACTTTTCTACATAATATTTATTTGAGTAAACACTTATTTTATTACTTTTATACTTAATCTCTACAATTAGTAAATATTTAAATAATAAAAAAAATAAAATATAGTAATAAAAAAAAACAATTAATTTGCAAAATTATCGTAAGCAAAATTGTCTTGGTGGATTGTTTTATATGTTTAGCATTAAAAATTCCTTTATAATTCCAGTTTGAATGTTTCTTTTAAATATAGTGTGCGTGTTATTATATGATACACAAAGTTAAAAAGAAAACAAGTTATTTAATGAAAATTATTTGAACTTTATGACAAATTTATTGAATTTTATTATATTAAACTATAATAATATTTTATATTCTAAGTTAAGAAAAAACAAATTACATACGATTCGCGACTGGTTTTACGAGTATGAAATTCACGTGTCTTATTTATACAGCAGAGTTTGGTTATTAGGAACACTGGCTATAAGGAATTATAGCGTGAAATGAAAAATTATATACGGTTTATATAAGGCCGCAAAGAAACACACGTACATACATACATATTTACATACATACACATACACACATACACAGTCTAATAAACACAATACCCTTCTTTGCGTTGCGCAGTCGGGTAAAAAGTGGTGGTTATTTATTTTAATTGTATAAGGGCCACAGAGGTAACCTTCTACGTCCACAGCCAGGCAGCTCTAAAAGCTTTGAAGCGACACAATGTCAAATCGAAACTTGTTAGTGACTGTAGGAGAGCCCTCGACTTGCTTATGTATAAATATTGTGTCAGACAATGTCGGGTTCCTGGCCACAGCAGCGTTGAAGGAAATGAAGTTGCCGATAAGCTGGCAAAAATAGGGTCGGCATTAAATGAAGGAATGACAGACAGGTCGGTGAAATTGCCGAAATTACCGATAGGTCATTACTATAGTTAACTCTGTAATTGGGTAGAAAGCAGCACCAACAGTTCATGGCGAAGTAGGGAGGATTGTAGAGTCTCGAAAGGTTTGTGGTCAAAAATTGACTCAGGAAGATCCAAACTGCTACTGGACATGAACAAGAAGGTGATGCGAATCGTGTCACTGCTCGTCAGAGCAAGAACCAGTATTTGGGAAACTGGCACTCCAGATTTTTGTAGGATGTGCGGGGATGAAGAAGAACCAGAAACCATTGAACATATTATCTGTCACTGCCCTAAGCTACAACGTCATAGGCTTAGATGACTGAGCAGACGTTTCCATGAAAGCATTACTGATATCGGGAAGTGTAAACTAGAGGACATCAGGGGCTTCATCAGGGAAATTCGGTGGCCCAAAAAGGGGGGGGGGGGGTAGGGTAAATATTATTTTTTGGGCAACAGAAGGGAATCACAATGGACCTGATTGGGTCTCCGAGTGGAGGTGCAGTGTAGCACCGGCCTTCCTAACCTAACCAAATATGCATAATTTTATCATTTGTATTTTAGTACTTTCTTAGAACTGAAGAAAATATTTACTTCGGTTGTAAAGAATTTCAACTAAAACGAATAAAATTGCCAGGTCCCCGGAGTTCGTTGTAAACGTACTCCACTGTAATTGCAGTAAATACAGGAGATAAAGTAAACTATACTAAAGCCCCCTTTTGAATTTTTCCGTTCGGTTGTAAAGTTTGGTTCAATCCGGCTTGCATCGTTTTGATTGCGATTTGTGTCGCTACGTTCGATTGGATATTTTTGTAGACTACACAATCATATGCACGGAATTTTATAAATTATTATATTATTCTGTTTGTTCACTCAAATACGGTCGTTTTTTTTCCCAATCCTTAGTAAATCGATGCAATAAGTTGGAATAGTACTCGCCATTGATTTCTTTACCCTTTTGCAGGCAATCAATGTGTATTAACTGACAAACCCACTTTGGCCTTCATATTATTTCATAAGTAATCATTCAAAATTCCAACCCCTGAGACATTATATAATCTCTCTCGCTTTCAATCTTTTATTGGCCAACACCATATCATGAATTTTTCAATTGTTTCGGGCATACAGACCTCAACTGGGCTTCCAGAACGTTTGGCAAAACAAAATCAGTAAATCACTTTGCTACGATTGAAATTGATGGCGAAGAGTGTCCATAGTATTTATCAAGCTAAGCCTTGGTTTTAATGATGGGTTGCTTCCACAAAAAATAATACTTAACGACCACAAGATATTCACTTTTGTTTTTTGCATTTTCTTCTCAAATTACTCGGTAGTCTGCTGTCAATTGCTGTCAAATTCGAACTAAATAATGCAGTTTGCTTTAATTTGAACAGAAGTCAACTGACAGTTGACTGTGGGCAGGAACGGTATTCCCAAACCTGAAGAAATGGCTCGGCGGAAAAATATTTCACTTCAACGATGAAATCATCAAATAACTATTTTGGTGACTTCGACAAATCTCAACTTTTGGAAAGGATAGAAAAGTTGTAGAGACGTATGACAATGTTTATTTAATGTTTAATGTTCAAAAAGTCATGGACTTAGTGATCTGTTGTAATTTTTCTCAATTGCTTATTTTGAGATATAATTGAGTTTCTCGTGGAATCTACTTAATAGTCTTCTATTCTCTTATACCGGTCTTCGTTCTCATGTGTATTCTAACAATTAGAACATTTTTGTTTGTACTTCCAGATCTAGTTTGGTTTGCATGACTTTTCAATATCTGACTTGTTTTAGGTATTCGTGTATAAAATATTTTAATTTTAGTATATTCAACTATAATTTCACGTTAAAAGGGGTAATTATAAACTAGTAATATTTCTGCAACAAATTTTAATATGATTTACATATTTAAGTGAGTTTTCAATTAAAATCTTCCAAGCCCTTAACAAATTTAAAATAATTTTTAATTACAGCCTGATTTGAATATTAATAAAAGTTAAATTATTGGCCACATACTGCACTCTTAAAAGAAAATTGAATCAGAAGTGGGTTTCTTTCAATAAAGGCTGGTTGCTTTGCGAGCGCAATGAAAGAAACCGAGTGAGAGGAATTCTAGAAATTTGGTAGTAAGAGTCTTAATTTTTATTCGTTCTCTGATCCCTGAACCTGCCCCCGTATTCTGTAACTTGCTAAAGCTAACGTTAAGTTCGATCGCTAAAATCCTGAACAAATATAAAATGAAAAATTTTTGGCGACGATATAAAAAACTAAAATTTCGGTGCAATACATTTTTGAGCCAGTGCATTGCAATGCCTTAGTTAGCAATACATGTTTGAAAGTTGCATTCGTAGGCGAAAATCGGAATGCAACGTTTGATGCAAATAGCATTGCAAAGATGCAAGTGCAAGATTCGTTGCATTTTCTTGCAAAACAACAATAACATGTTGCACATATTCCAAGTTCCAGCCCGTGTACTCAGCGCGTATATTACGCTCTACCATTCATCCTGTTTTTACCTTCCACTTTGAAAGTTTTCTCATGAATTCTTCCAGATATAAGAAGGTGTATAAAGTGCATCTTTTAAACACACTGGCTAACTAATTCAGTTACTCATCAATATTATGGGTACTTCTACTAAAGCTAAAAATCCAAAGCTAGTACACAGTTGGGTTTTAGTGAGTCAGCAATGGGATAAACCTGAAAATAAAAAAATTCAACTCAGCAGGCAAGGCTATGAAAATTAAAAGTCCATACTATGCATCATATAGCTTAACTTCTATCTAATACAAGTGAAAAGTGCCGTTCCTGTTGACGGACTCTTTCATGTACTTCTTCCAAACCGATTACTACGAAACTTTGCATACATGTTGAAGCCTTATAATAATACCAGCTGAGCCCGGCAAACGTTCTCTTACCCTCAGTTATTTTATTTATTTTTTAACTACAAATTACTCCACAAAACTGGTCACTTTTTGGGTCAAAAGCAAAACAAAAACCTACCGAGTACTGACCCGAACCTGTGTTGAAAATTTCAGCTCCACAGCTTTTATAGTTCCAGCGTTCATGCGTTACGAACAAACACACACTACGCAGATTATTCTGTTTTTAAAAATGCGTGTAGAGTCACGCCCATCAATACTTCAATTGAACTGACCCTATGAATTTTTGCAGACGTCCTATAGTTCCACTTAACCGTTTGTAACAAAATTTTGCCTGCACCACACGAGCAATTTGTTATGTCTTAACACAAGCAATGAAGCCGGCAGAATGATGACGTCAAACTGGCTGTGTTCAACAATGTATCTAGATGTGGCGAACACGTACATTCAAGTATATTTCTTTTTTATGCATATACGTACCTAAATTATCCTTTATGAGATCTTTTGCTAATTTTAAATTGAAATTCTATTTATTTTATTTATTTAAAATATTTTTTCTTACTTTTTTGTTAAAAAAAGAATTAATATTATTTCAATTTGACAGCATTTGTTAAGAGATTATTGCTCAGCAGTTTATTTTAACATATATTGCTTAATATACAATTGAACACATATTCATGCGGCCCACACGCTAATATCTTGTGTCGGCAATCAAATTTGACAATTGCCACGGCAATGATTGCCAAAATTATTGCTCGTGTGGACGGCTAGTTAAAGAAATGGATAGTAACAAGCCTACTAAACTGACATATATATTATATACAGCATATTGTTTTCGACGAGACTTTGAACACATTGTGGACTCTTGTAGTGACCCAGGTTTTTTTGTAAGAAAGTTGGCAGGACCATGCCTTTATACATCAACTTAACATTTTGTATACTTCTGAGCCACGTTTTCCTATGCAAGGCAGCTGTACACCTTGGGCTATTGTAACGGAACGGTTATGTTAAGCAATAAACTTAAAAAAAATATTTATAATTTATTTTTATCAGATAAATTTTAATAAAAATCGAATAAAAGATTAAAAATTTGAGAGCTTTAAAAAGCGGGATAAAAATTCGAGGTGGAGTCGACATATGAAAAGCGGGATAATCCTGCCTAAAGCATAACATACAATGAGAAAGTGAATTTAGCCACAGAAGATGGACTTCCTTCTCGGGTAGATTTTACTAAAAATATTCTTAGATCAATAGATTAATGAATGGACACACCTTTGGTATAGTCTATCTGTCTAAAAAGGTGGTACTTAAATTAATTTATGTCAGTAGTGTTTCACGCCCTACACTGGGGATCACATCATCATCACCAAGTGCGATAAATACAAACGGATAAGAAATATTCATAAATTTTTAAGCACTTAAACAGATCTCAATTAGTTTTTTTTTAATAAAAAATTTTTTCGACTACCACTCTCTTATTCAGTTAATAATTTACGCAAACATCGATATATAAGTTAATTCTTAAGGATATACAATACGATGTTGTTTTTTATAAAAAAAAATTTTAACTTTTAGAATTTTATTGGTCAAGTCAAGAAGATGATGGGCCGTCACAATTGATTGCTATACGGGCTCTTTTTATGGCATATTTCATCACTTCGGCGAAAGCTTCGGGCGACAGATTCTCGCACTCGTGTCGAATGTTGTCCTTAAGCGCTTACAGGGTCTCCAGGGTTTGTTCACGTAAACACGGGGCTTCAAAAAACCCCACAAAAAAGTCTGGAACGGTTAAACGAGAGATTAGGCGACCCGGGAACGCCGCCTTCAGAATACTGGTTGTGGCTCGCGCAGTGTGTGCCGTTGCTCCGTTTTGTTGGAACCACATGTCCTCCAGTCTTAATTCGTTCAATTGCGGCAAAAAAAACTCGGTTAACATGGCCTTATAGCGCGCACCGTCCACTGTTGTCGTTTGACCAGCGGCGTCCTCGAAAAAAATGGCCCGATGACTCCTCCAGCGTGAACAACGCACCATGCACTCGTGGACTTTCGGTGCCAGAAGCGATGTTTTGCTTGTTCACGAACCCGCTGAGGTGGAAATGAGCCTCATCGCTCATGATGATTCTGATCGAAAAATCGAGATTGAGGATGGCTTGGGTATAGGTTAGCAGCTGATGCACGGACTGGACTTTGTGCGGGAACATGCTCAGGTCTTTGAACAAACTTAGCCTTAGGGACGACCGGCTGATGGCTAATTGCGAGACACGGCGTCTGGTCGATGTTTCTGGCGACAGCTCGACAACAGAGGCGATATTCTCGGCAGAACGGGCACTCGGAGGCTGGCCACTCTTGACAGCGTCTCTTATGGTTTGGTGGCCAAATGGCACAGTGTTTGCGTAGTCAGTGTCGGACGACCGGGGAATCGGCGACGGAATTCGCGCTGCGCCAACACCTCACACGAATTGTTACGAAAAAAAATAGACACGATTATTCCGCGTTCTTGGGGAGTGTATCACTCCATGGCTTGTTCACTTGTATTCTAAATCTGTCTAGTTTACAAATGTCAAAACAGATTTGACATTGACCGCCGCCATTTGCAAAAATAGGAGCATTTTCCAATAGGGTGATTTCTTTTGGTCCACCTTGTATAATTAATCTTTTGGAGTTAAGCCTGCCAATTGTGAATAATTACATTCTGCCAACAATTTTTGGAAAACAAAAAACTTTTCAAAAAATTAGCCGATACTCACAAAATCATCACGAGTATTTGCTCAAGAATATTTGTCGCCCTTACTGATCAATCCATTATTTCAAGTATGCAAATGATGGCAATGTATGGATGCAGTTACATTATATGCATTTCTATGTACCCATGTATGTATGTACATAAATATATAAAATTTGTAACCAGTTTCACATTAATTTACTTTTTTTTCAGCATGAAAATACAAGCAATACTATTTAATTAGTGTGGCTAACATCTACAATTTTAATACTTCAAGGTGGTACTCGTAGTATGTTGTATTGAGGTACTTTTAGCTCATTTGATAGTTCAATGCATGATATAATATATTTCTAAGTACGTGTTTTAACCTTCATAAATGTTAATAACTGCAAGTTTAGTTGTTGGCAGAGTCAGATGAAATTAATCATCTCGATTATTTATTGGAAACAAGTACAACAGTTTCAGTCAAAGCAAAATCACAAAACGATCTATGACCACTTGCGCATTGCTTTCAGCAGTCGACCATTTGAATAGTTTGAATTTGGTTTGCTTTTGCTAAGTAAAAGCAGATGCAGTCTATATGATTTTGGAAGTCGCAAACAGTCACAGTCGAAGAATTAAAAACTCTTGCTTTTAGAAGTTTTAACCAATCGCAGTAAAGTGGTTTTTGTTTTTGCCTCTTGTCTGATGAGCAAAAACATGAGAAACACCACAAAAGCTGACTTAACCTACAAGAAACTTCTAAAAGCAAGAGCTTTTGCTTCTTCGACGGTGAAGGCGGTGTCAGATACAACTTTAACGCTTTGCGTTACATTTCGAGCGTTGGCAGAAAAGCGTAAAGCAAAATGTGTATGACACAATAAAAACTTTGACAACACTCACTTTTTATTTTACTGCTTGATTTAACGCATAAAATACAGCACAATTCGATTAATCTGATGCCACTAACTCGTTTTTTATGGAAATTTCTCAAAATTTTAATAAAATTTCATACTTACATGCGAGTTTGGCCTAACAAATTAAGATAATTATACCAACTGATTGTCAAAGCACGCAAAAAGTTGAGAGTTGGTTAACTTATCGCTTCACTTTGCGTTAAAAGTACTTTATGTGACATGTTTCATATAAGCATGTACATTTCATCTTAAATGTCAAAGCGAATCTTCAACGCAACGCGAATCTTCAACGCAACGCGAAGCAAAAGTTGTATCTGACATGGCCTTGACTGTTTGGTACTTACAAAAGCATACAGACTGTTTATGCTTTTACTACCGAAACTAGCCAAAAGCAACAGCAAATCAAATTAAAACTTTTGAGATCGTCGACTGTTGAAAGACCTGCTCAATTATTCATAAATCGTTTGCTGCTTTTGCTTCGACTGCGACTGATTTTGATTTTTACAAGCGCAAGCAAAAGCATTGGTTGGTTTTAAATAATTGGAAAAAGCAAAAGCAGAAAAGTAAAAATTTTACGACTTCTGCTACTTTTTAAACACTGCTTTGGAAAATTTTTTGTACAATTTCATCTGGAATTTTCTGCACCTCCAGCTGCACACGTTGCCACAACTCGATTCAGTTGCATGGAGTCGTTCGACGACAAGTTTTCAATTGGATTGAGGTCGGTGCTTTCCCGAGTCCACGGAATCAATTGAACATTTTTCCCAGTCAGCCATTCCTTAACGATTTTTGACCTCTAGAAAATCGGGAAGATGGATAATATGTTCAAATAACATGCCAGCATGTAAAACAGCCCCGCAAAATTATGCACAACCCCATAGAATGATGCTGGTTCTTCTGCTGTCGTCGAAAATAATTCTGTTTACCATCCGCCTGATATCGGTTAAATTTCGACTCATCTGAAACATATTACGCGCTTCCAGTCTTTAGTTCACACTTTGTGTTGCCTGGCAGGAGACCATGAAACGAAACCATATTAAACAAACGATCAAGTACGGCAGAGGCGACATCATGGTGGCATGGTGGGGTTGTCATAAATGGTGGCATGTTGGTCCATTGCAAAAAATTTATAGCATCATGAGAAAAGAAGACTATCTGAACATATCGCAGACCCATTATGCATGTAAAATCTTTAGATTCTATTGTGAACCAAAAGAGAGAATCTAAAAAAGTCTAATGGCGTTAAATCGCATGATATTGGTGACCAGTTGACGTCACTAAAATACCAAATGACGCGTTCTGAAAACTTCAAAATCGAACAAATTCGTTCCAATGGCACTTTTAGGCTATAATGCCAATCTGCATGTCTACGGCGTTGTAAATGGTCAGCCGGCTTTAATTGTTGCGAGCAAAATATACCATAATGGATTACCCTCCATACTTTCACTTTTGTAATCTTGTCAATTCCTTGCACAACAGCTCGATTAGGACAACCACAGTCTCCCGTATACTTCGAAAAGTTTATACTTTCAACATACGTTTCGACGCATTGTGCGATTGTTATACTTCGTAATACGGAGCCTTATGAAGCAAAGTATAATACGCCTCATGGCCACCAGAGGCGCTGCAGCACAGCCTTATTGAAAACGTGCAAAAAGCAGAATGGTAAAAGGATGAAGCTTTCCTCTATCTCTTCCTTCAGCACCTGTCGTCTCTATCACTATCCCCTTTCCTAAACAAGGTAACACCTAGTAATGGTAGTAGGCATTCATTGTCTGAGTCTTATTTCTCTTTAAAAAAAAAAAATAGAAAACATTTGGTTTAATATTATATTTGAACACATTGAATCTTTAAAGTTTAAATGAAGATTTTCCTACTAAAATTTGTATGATTCAGTTTTAAAAGTACATATGTATGTATGTATGTTTGTATGCGAGTTAAGTTTTTAACAAAACCAACCGCTTAAACATATTGACAAGATGGCATCACCCTTGACAATGCCACATACAAGTAAAAATAATTGTGCCGATGTGAACACGTTTTGCGTTAGATATGTATGTACAGTAGGTTCAACAAGCTTTTCAATGCCAAGACAAAAGAGGTCGAACGTAATACTAATAAATGAATTATTCAATGAAAATTGGCGTGATTTAAAGCCAACTATTTGCAAATATCTTCTATGCTAGAAACAATTTATTGTTAGGCAGGAAAAACTTCAATGAATTGTTTAAAATTACATATGTACATATGTTTATATATAGTATTTATGTACATATGTATGGATGTACAACAAACAATATGCTTATAAAACTAACATTAAATACACTGACAGAAAAACCTTCGCAAATGCAATGATTTTTTTGGATTATATTTATGATTTTGTCATTGTTTTTCAACCAATGCAACACTTCATTCGCATTACGAAATTAATTTCATCAGCTGAAAAAATGTCATATATACAACGGAATACTTTCAATCATGTAATGACATGTTTTTTTTACTAAGCAACGTACATTTTCATATTTTAAATGAAAAATCTAATTATACGGTGAAGTGACATTAGTCTTACATTATTTTACCGAATTTTTTCATTGAATTAACAACATTTTTCATGTATATCTTGACAGTAATTCATTAATGAGACATAACAAATCAGTTTTTGATGATATCGTATCATTGTGTGTGTTAACAACATAACTAATTGTTGCAATGACTCTGATTCATTAATTTAATCTAGTCATTGTATTAGTTTAACTTACGTGTGTATATTGGCACAGGCATCAGAAAAATTTTTGTATGAAATAATTGTCTTCTCCGGCCAAGATTTGAACTTGGAACTCATCGCGTGGTAGTCAAGTAGCCACAATAAGAAATAAAATTTTAATTCAACATTATTTAATTGATCTAATTAATTCAAAATTATATAATTTATTTCAAAAGTTATAACTTATAAATAAATATATATATCAATATGTATATATTTACCAAAAATAATTTAACTTGTCTCCAGGATTCGAATCTGCGACTACAAGGGTAGCACGCTGTCTACTACCCAGCAGCAGCAAGTTTTCTTTATTATAGTTACAAAAATATTTCATTAAAGTTTCAACTATAATTTTCACAACTATAGATTAATTGCAATTGTGGTTTGATACTTTGATCGTTTCTTATCTCACCTAATCAATTTAAAATAAACTATTTCGTAACATTAATGATACTACAAAATGTAAAATATTAAGCATTAGAAAGGTTCCATTCCATTAATCAAATTTGCATCAGTATAATATAATGTTTCATTTTATTAATGAAATTTGTCGTTGTATTAATGAAAGGGGTTCAACGTAATGGTTTCATTTCCGTTACGAAATGTTTTTCTTTCAGTGTAGAAACATTAATAATGAGAGAAAATTTAAATGAGTATTTACTGCCTGTTTTTGTATGTACATATGTAGTTTGGTACACGAAAATTTTTAATTTGTTAGCCAAATCTGTCAGTTAATAAATAAAGGGTGTTTTTTTAGGTGCATGGGAACTTAAAATTATAATACAAGACAGAAACATTTTTGGAATGCATTTTTTTAGATACGAGTAGATATGAGTAATTTCATGGTTTTTATTTTTTTAAATATGATTTCAGGCATATGCCCGCTGCTGCTACGATGGCTTCAATGCTGGCTTGAATAGTGGTTTCCAATGACTCTATGTGCCATTATTACAACTTGCCGATAGTTAAAGGCAGGATTTTGTCTGCCCGATAAAAAGCTTTGCATTATTACAACTTCAATTTTTCTTTGTTATTATTATAAGTAATAATAATATTTAATGGATAGAAAACAATAAATGCAGGTTTTATAATGCTAAGCCATTTATCCGTCCGACAAAATCTTGGCTTTAACTATTGGCAAGTTGTAATAATGGCCCTATAGTTGCTAGTTTGCTGGCGTAAGTCCACGACGTTGCATAGCCCCATAAAAAGTAAGTGCGGTGAAAAAATATAAGCAGCATTCTAGAGCTAAAAAATGTTTAAATTTTTTTTTACTGGATTGCGTTCGCGTATACATATTCTAGTAAATGAGAGGGAGAGTTGAGAAAGAACTGACTGAGTATATGCAAATGTTTGCTAGTAAAATTTAAAGTTCTAATCACCGCGCGTTACAAAGTGTATTAATACCAAGTAGCCTCATCATTACAACAACATACATACAAATTTGTTGTAGGATTATATTTATTTGTATGTTGACAGTTGGCGTTAAGATTTTGTGCTATTTTATATGGAGTTTGGCAGATGCGACAAAGTCAGCTGATGATCAGCTGACCTGAAAAGGCAACTTGATATTAATACACTTTGAATTAATAGAAATTTTTCAATTTCGCAGCATTGCATTGAAATCGAATGAAAAGTTTTTAGAAAGTATAACAAGCTTGTGTTATATCGGTTGTTGAATCCACTAGACAGTTTGTGTTAAATTAATGAAATTTTTTTTTGTTTCTTTAAGCTAGTAAAACAACTAAAGTTGATTTGACCACCGTAATAAGGTTTACATGAATAAAAATTTTCGCGTCTTATTTTATTTTATTTGCCGGTTTAAGTTTTCAACATACGATTTTATTTATATTTGTAGTATAATACAATTATAATTTTATCTTACTGTTTTAAATTTTAAAAGTGATTTAGAAACTTCAGTTTTTATGTACATATCAGAGATTGACAAAAGCGTCGTTTCAAGTACTTTTTGATTATTGGTCGTTATGTTCACACACATTTTTTAAATTACGCGGCATAAAAGATTCCTAAAATTTATAGACTGACTACTAATCGAGTACACATACGTATATACAGGGCTCTTTTAATACAAAAAATATCTTAAATTTCATTTTATATACACAAATACGGTGAAAAATTATGAATAACAGCCTTATGAACATATAAGAAAAAATTGGCATGAAGTTAGCATAAGTGACGACATTGATAGATCAAAGTTAGGCAAACACATACATATATAATATTAAAGAGAGTAAAATGCATGCTTGTACGAATGGACGTGTAAAAAAAGAGCATAACGAAGTGCCCGCGGGCGGCCTTATACATAAGGCTGTAAATATCCCAAATATCATTGGTAAATTTTTTTAGTCCGACTAAATAGCCATACTCTGAGTACAGGGACACTCCGACTATAACTATGCCAGAGAGCTGGATACGCATGTGCCTTTTTATTTAGTTTAGTTTGTCGCATAAACGAAGTAGATATGCTCTTGTTAGTTGGAATGAGTTATAGTCATATTTGCTTGAGAGAAAATATGTGAGCATACGAACTGTTTGCTCTACAATTATGGTTATAGCCAGTTACTAAACTTAAGACTATTTATTTAAGTATATTTTTTTGAGTACTCATTGTCATTCTCTGTATATATCGTATTGTGCATACGATAGACTCTTACTATCGAATGAACTTGATAGATGTAGATCTTGGATTGCTGGATGTCGAATGCCAATATCTTATATTACCATACTGCTCATTCGATATCGAATGCAATAATACCAAATTGAAAAACACAATAAAAGGAAATCATCGTCTATGTTCTGGCTGCCACATCATTTTCGTATGTTTACTTGTTAATTCGGATGTTAAAACGCATGCTATACCTGTTGAAGTTGAAACTTGGAAAATACAAATTAATAGTGTGTTCTAGCATCCGAATTTAGAAGAAAACTATTTGGAAATGGACGATTTCAAACTATTAGATTTTTTCGTTTTCACTTTTGAGCAAAAAACTCGTATTCTTTTCAGTTGTTAACAGTCTTGTGAAAGCAAAACGAAACAAGAAAATCAAAAAATTTTAAATGGTCCATTTCCAAATTGTTTTCTTCTTAATTCGTATGCTAGAATACATTCTCAGGGCAATTATGAAAAAAATTCCGTGAGAAATTTTTCCCGGAAAACAATTGCAACTAATGGCAAGTAATAGGAAAAACAAAAAATTCTAATTGGAAAAGGCAGAAATTTCACGAGGACTTTTATTGATTTTAAGCTGTTTTTTCTCTGGATGTAGATCAATGAAACTTGGCAGAAAAATGTGTTAAACCTTGAAAATTGGAAAAATCGGAAAAAGCGGGAAAAAGTTCCCCTCATAGACACTAATACTACCTCTGAAAAATTAAATTAAGAAGTAAGCTTATTTTTTATTAAAATAAAGTTACTTGATTTAATTGATTTTTTATTAAAAACTTACATATGTACGCTGCCTAAAATATGAGGTTAGCTGGCATTAATGCGGTCTTAATTTTTGTTTAGCTCGATCCGACGCACAGTGTTGTGAGACGGCCAAAAATAGTATAATAAAATGCTTGTAGACCGAACATATTTTGATGCTATTTAATAGTATACACTGTGACTAAGAAAATTGGAAAAGAGTTTAATAAAAATTTTATTTTAAGCCGAAGTTATAGAGCGTCAAACTTTCTCAAATGCCAAAGCTGGAACCAAAAAGTTTATCATACCAACTTAACACTAGATATGTTTTTGAATATTCCCAATAATATTACCTAAGCCCGGCGAAAAATAAGAAGAATACAGCAAAAATACTGAATAAATCCCATTCTTAGGATTTTGCTAATGATTTTTGGAATTGCCGGCAACTCAAAACTAAATTCTATTTGTTCTTATTCTTCTTACTTTCTGTATATTGTTTGCATAATTTTTTGCCTAAACGAGCATTTTCAGCCGAAAATATTGCTAAAATGGATCACGAGCTGTAGGATAATTTTCAAATACATGAGAAACCTTATATTAAGTTGGTATGTGATGTTTTGATCCTTTGATATTCGCATTTATCAATATTTTCGGCTGAAAATGCTCGTTTAGGTGGAAAATGTACATTGTTGTCCCTACATAAATATGAATTCAGTAAAAAATCTGTTTTAAGGAAAAAAATTATTTCCTTAAACCAAATTAAAATTTACTAAATTTAAGTACAAATTATCTAATTTAACTAACTTTAGTTAAGTGAAATAAAGTTTCTTGATGTTTTTAGGACGGTAATACAAAAGTCGTTTATTTCTTTCCATTGTAATATTTTTGAAATACATAGTTCACATCAACCGTAAAACTCGGCAGCAGTTGAAATATCTGCAATGAAATAGTTAGCTGGCACATAAGCGTATGCTTTCGACAAACGATCTTTCAATAATATTTCGGTAGTCTGTATTATAGCCGGATGCAAAACTGCATAAAAGTCTCGCCAGTTTTCGTTGAAAACAGCATTGGTACTCTCTCCCAAATCCTTTTGACCATCGTAGAGATTATCGAAATGTGTATGGAAACCACCAATATCTCGAATCTCCAACTTAACTTTGTCGATATCAGCAAACGTGTAACCACTTTCGTCACGCAGCCTCAACTTTAAATGTAGAGTTGTTTGGAATTTTTCTGTGGGAAAGATTACGATAATTAATATTAAATACATAATTATATCTTTTATGAAAACATTTGTTTCTTCTAATTAAATATGTATTTTCTTAGATCAAATAGAAAGGCTTTTTGCAATTTTACATACATTTTTAATTACTACGGCCCATAAAAGCAGAAAGAGAAGCATTTAAATTTCATGTTTATTTGGAAGTGATAATTTATTAGAAGTGAACATCCAAGTCCATATTATTTCTGAATTTTTTTAAACTGATTTTAAGTTTAAATATTTTTTTTATTATGTTTGATGAATATATAATAAATTATTTAAATGAATAAAAAATGCGTTTTTCATTTCTATTTCAGTAAAAATATTCAGGTCTATTCGGGAAGTCACTTTCACCACAATTACGCGCATCTTTCACTTTTTGCTATTCTAAAATACTGTGTTGGAGATGAGTGCTAGAAAACATATGTTTTTTTTCACATTGGAGGTATTCTAAAATACTTGGTCACCATGATTCAATGTCATATTCGTTCGACGCCAATTTTAACGCGTTAAGTTTAAATAAATAAAGAAAAAAGATATACGAAGTGTTTATGTGGTGTCTAACAATGCGCTAATTAAGCTTTAATGGCGTTCGGCCAGGGTCTAAAATACAATTAAGTTTTTTTTTAGGTTCTTCACAGATGTAAACACGTTCTTAAAACAAATAAAACAACTAAATATTTTCACTTTCACTATTTATAGTTTCTTTTTAAGTTACTTAGCACTTATACTGATAAGTTTTTTTATTAATTATTTCTTTAAATCCCGTTTTGCTTTCAACTTTTTCTGCATACAAATCAGCTGTTTTCAATGTTGTTGATGTTTTTATAAGAGATTACAAAAAATCGATTACTGAAAACGATATTTCTTCGCACGTATTTTAGAATCTGTCGACGTCGAAGAAGTGAAGCGCGTATTCTCGAATAGGCCTGATTATTTAATTTTTTTGAATTTGGTAATTGACCACAAAGTAAAATTTCTTCTGTGTGTATTTTACATCTGAGATGTCAAATTACGTATTTTTCACATTAAAACTTTGCATCTGTAAGAGTTAGGTGACAATGTCAGATGATAAAATTTCAATTAGAGCGCATTCTACTTTGATGTCACAAATCATCTGCCACCAGCTGTTTTTGTTTAACAACAGTGTGTGTGGTGAAAAAATAGGAAGAAAGAGCTTATGTCAGCTGTACTTAAACATGCACGTTTCAAAGAAAAAATTATAAATTGGTGATTTTGATAGGGATACCAAATTACATACCAAATTACCAAATTACATACATACTGAGAAGTCAGACGTAAAATACAGGTCGTGTGGAAGCAGTTTAAATAAATTGTTTAATTTTGTACATTCTCAGAAAAGCAGAAGCAATGAATTTATTTTTGTAAGTGTATGCTTTTGTTTTGTTCTATTGACCGGATTCCGCAACGATGAATTTTGAAGTGTTCACCAATTTCAGTGTTAATAATTCACCGCACTTTTGCCAGTCTACAAATAATTCATTCTCACTGTTGCGGATGCACAAATCAACAAGTGAATACTGAAATTAGTGAAAAATTCAAAAGTCATCGTTGCGAAATTTGGACCCGCAAACAAACAATAAATAAAGTCGACTTTATATGAATTGTATCAATTATAATTCATATTGGTCGCTTTCATAAAACGTAACAGTTGCCCAACCGCTGAGTGTTTGTCTTGAAAACGCATAGTTGAGCACTTCCACTCTACTCAATGGTTGGGCACTGGCATTTTTTCCATCATAAAGTTTTTTCGATACCTAAATTCTACATGATGTGCTCAGCCTGAACAGCTGATGGAATGAAGAGCACATTTAAATGCAACGCCGCTTTCTTAAGTGATGGCTTCAAATAAGTTTGTTAAATCTAGGCCGGCCTATGCACACAGTGTGTTTATTTACACGAAGCTATTCATAGTGTTTTTTACCCCTCTCATAACTTTGTTCCACGCAAAGTTTGAAAGTTTTACAATGAAAGCTTCCTTAGGTATAGAGGTGTACTTATGTATTTATTATTAAACTTGAGACGAATGACAGGCACAGACAAAAAAAAATTTTCCTTTAAAAAAAGAAGGCGTATTTATGCCATAAAAATAAAAAAAATTTAATTTGCCCTAGAGAGGTGACATTTGGTACACAAGTAGGTCTAGGTGAGAAACCACCCGGAAAAATCTAAAAACCCAAAAGTTTTGAACAGTGGTGACGGGACCACGCAAATATTGCTCTGAAGTAAAAACTAACGGCCTTATGTATAATCAAAAATTTGGCATGAAGTTAGCATAAGTGGCAAATTGAACATGGTTTTAACGTGTACATTTCACATTAAAAATCATGCTAGGACGTAATCGTGTGTTAAAACTACATTATGCATCGATTTTTAATGTCAAATTGTATAGCGGAACTCGTCAACACGTAACTCAATATTGTCTTTTATGCCAACTTCATGTCAGTTTTTGATTATACATAAGGCCATAAATAAACAGCTTTAAGCATAGATTTTGTAAATAATTTCTATGAAAAAAATATATTTTGAAACGAATTTTCGTTACTTTTCATAGAAATTTGAAACGTTTAGATACAAACTTTTTTTTAACCAAATTTGCCGATTAAACTCAAGCCATTTTATTGAAACTTTGCGTACAGGTTGCACGTATACAGGACTTTAAACTCTCATCTTGAAAAGTGACCGCGATCACGCCCATAAAACTTTAGCGTTGTGTTTCATCTACATACTGCGGCTAAGCAGATTTAAGTCTATTATTTACGTATTTCGTATCAGCCGTTTACTACAAAAATACGAAAATTAACATATTTAAATGATAAGTGCTGCTCATAACAAAATGATGAGTTTAAAAAAGAGCTGAAATTTTATACACAAGAACTTGGTCAACATTTTTATATTACGACTTTTGATGGCCGCAGTTTTTAATAGGAACTTGGCCGTTTTTCAATATTTATGTTTTAGTGAGGACATTCGTTCACAATGTGCCAAAAACATCACCGATCACATTCGATTTGGAGGATGTAATAGAATTTGTAGATATCACAAAATTATATGTTCAAAGTCTACAACGCCCAGAAAAAGTAATTTTTTCAAGCATAAATATAAGTGACGTTTTATATAACGGTATTAAATATAAACAAAATTATATCGCTATAGTTCCTTTAAAGAGGCAACTCAATATTGCAGGTACAATAAAGGCAAATAACTGCT
Organism: Nowickia ferox; assembly: GCA_936439885.1. NCBI lineage: Eukaryota > Metazoa > Arthropoda > Insecta > Diptera > Tachinidae > Nowickia > Nowickia ferox. The sequence continues at coordinate 104,167,320 of OW387023.1, forward strand.
TTTAATTTAATGTAATCTTCTATTGAAAGGAAGGATAAACCTGAATTTTTTTAGCGAAAAGAAATAGAGAAGAGGCAGAAGTTATAGACATACCACTAAATAACAAAGACAGGAACCTGGTAGAGAACTGAATGGTAGATAAAGACTGTATGTTTTCAGACCACAGTAGGATATCATTCAGTCTTAAATTCATAGAGTAAAGGCGTGACCCATAAATGAATCTAGGAAAGACAAATTGGGATGCCACTCCACAGAGTATAGACACACAAAAAGGAGTGGAAGAGGAGTAGGAATATTTCACAAATACTTGTATGGAAAGTTTTGAGCAATCCTGCCCATTGGTTTTTGCAGGTAAAAGAGAGCAGCCTTCGTGATGGACCAAAGATCTGAAAGATTGTTCAATAGGGTAACATTCACAGGCATTATTGAAGATTGGAACAACTATAAATTGTTGTATAATAAATACAAGGGTGATCCCTAAAGGGCAAAAAGAGCTTCATGGATGAAATAGTGTGAGGAGATTGATTCCGTAAATGAGTTATCGAAGTCACGGAGAATATTGTCAAAAGATTGCTGGGAATATTCAAAGAATGGATGGCTCCTAGACGGAATCCAGCTCTGAGACACTTTCCGGTATCATGGCCACTCACTTTCCCAGCTATGAGTAAGAAAGAGAAGAGGCAATGCCGGAGGTTAATTTGAACTACTTGTCGGAACCAGAACTAGGTGGAGCAGTGGACGAAATAATGATATGGATAAAGCAACATGGGCAATAAATACCTTTGAGGTGTATAAATCATCGAGCCCAGATGCAATTTTTCCGGCCGGATTAGAAGGTTTATACCGAAAGACGGAAGAGAGGTGAGGGTCATCTTTATACCCAAGGCGGGTAAAGCAAGCAACTCAAAGCCGAAAGATTTCAGGCCGATCAATATTTCTTCGTTTCTTTTGAAAATATTAAAATGACTGATTGATTTGCATCTTAGAAATAAGAAAAAAAAAATTAATACCAGCGTCATTAGTGGTGCCCAGCATGCCTATCAAAAAGGCATGTCTGTTGCGAGCGCGGTGACGTGGTTGGTATTATAGAGAGAAGATTGCAGCACAAGAATTACACACTGACTGCATTCTTAAGCATTGAAAGAGGCTTTAACAATATTAGTAAAGAGGCCATTGCGGAGTAGCTGGAGACACTAAATATTCACCACTTTCTAGTGGAGTGAATAGTTATCATGCTTAGCAGTAGAATCATCAACTCGAGTAGGGGAAGGGGAAAACAGAGGAGATAAGTGACAGATGTGTTTCAGATTAACGTGAGCACCTGCTTTTGAGGCCTTATCACACGGTGGTCTAAACACCGGGTGAAGGTAAGCGTCTAAGCATCGCCCCATGCACTCTTAGTCAAAACAGCTTCTGTTGTATGGCAACAGAACCAACAATAGTGTCTAGCTGACCACGTCACGCCAATCATTAGCATTGATTTAACACTGGGAAGCCAAGACTATTCTCCTAGCGTTTTTGGTAGCAACCACTACCACCACGTACAAGTCTTCGTGATCACACGCCGCGAGTATAATTGCTTACACCCCCTGCAAGGTCTCCAAAACAATTTCTCACCAATTAGCGGCACAGCTCAACCACTCATCAGAGCCAGACGAATGCCTGAGCCGACATAATCAAGTACCTACTCCACACAGCTTAACATTATCCATTAAACCCGTGGGGTTGGATGAAATCGACCTTTTAGTAAAGGATCATCCCGACCCGTTACGCTTACCCAACTGCTAGAGCAGCTCGGCTGTTGGGCTACTGGCACCCGTGGTACCAGTTACAAGCCACTGGTTAGACTTCTATGGTAGAGGCTTCACCTCTATCGTCTTTTGAACTCAGGGCAGTTCCAAATGACGCTCGACAGCATAGCAAACCTAAAGCCTTTTATAAATACTCGTATGTGCACATCTGTTCCTCTGTTGTCAAAGATTGGGTAGTAACACATAAGTTCTTTGGGTAAAAAGTCAAATTTACGCCGAGGGAAAAGCCAATTTACCGCACCTGGGGTCGCCGGCATTGCCACACCCGTAATCTCCTAAGTGATTCCCCTGAGGAGGAGATTATTGACAAAAGGTAGTCCGAGTTTTATCACTGTATTGTATTTGCTGACAATGAACGCAATTAATTGGCGTTTTGATAGAACCGGCTGGAAAATAGTTGTTTATGCGGATGAGGTGGTTTTACTGGTAACGGGAAAGTTTCATCCCACTATCAGTAAACTAATGCAGTTACCGTTGTGTGATCTACCCTCCTGGGCCAGCAGCAAAGAACTGGGACTCAACCCAGAGAAAACTGAGCTAGTCCTCTTTAACAGGAGATACAAAATAGAAAGCTTTGCATGCAGGAACTAAATAAGAAGAACAGACTCTAAGTTCTTTCTATTTAACAACCGATAGTAGTAAACTGAATTTACTCATCGGTTTATCAGACAGGTTATTTTCTGTGGTTGCGTGGTATGTGGGAGGCATTGAGGAAGGAAAGTGACAGGAGATTACTTGCTAGGATTCAGACGTATGTCTCGCTGGGCATGAATGCGCAGACGATCACACCTCAGGCTGCCTTGGACGTCATTCTTTAAATACTTCCTATAGAGGACTTTGTGGTGCGAACGGCCATTAGAAGTCTCCTTAGACTTATTTAAGCAGGTCTGGTAGGGACAGAAGTAAGAGGCCACACATCAATATTAAATGATATCAGATATAAGATCGTTAAAATTCATTTTAGTGAAACACCCTCACTGATTATTGCGGATAGCGACTATTGGGTCAAATCCCAAAATTGGGGAAGGCAGAAGATAAAGACACCAGCCACGTCTATATTTTGGAAATGAACATTCATAGTTTTTTCAGACTGCTGAATGAATGCGACGTTTTCCAAGAGGTCAGGGCGATCTTCAGGGTCACAGAACAAGTGGGCAAAAATTTAGCTGAAGCTTACAGCTACAGGCAGCGCTAAAAGCCTTGAAGGGACACCATGTTAAATCGAAACTTGTTAGTGACTGCAGCGGACTCAACTTCCTCAACTTGCTTATGGACGAATATGTTGTCAGACTATGTTGGGTTCCTGCTCACAGCAGTATTGAGGGATATGAAATTGCCGATGAATTGGCAAGAATATGATCAGTATCAGATGTGGAAATGTGTGAAATTACCGATAGGTCATTATTCAGAGAGCTCAGCAATTGTATGAAGAGAAGAAACCACTGTTCATGATGAAGTAGGGAGGATTGTAGAGTTAGTTTTGAGGGCGGAAAACTTGACTCGGGAAGATCCGAACTGCTACTGGATATGAATGGGAATGCGATATGAGTCATGATAGGAGCTTTAAATAGTATTATTAATGGGTGTCAATAGAAGGGAATAGCAACAGACTCAACTGGGTCTACGCTTGGGGGTTGTTATAGCACCACCTTTCTAAGCTAAACCTAGTATAGATATGAATGCATGTATGGAAATGTATTATATTAAACATGCTCAAAATTAAATATGAATTGATATATGGACTAATATATAAAATGTATTATAATATATGTATGAGCTCATATATTGAAAATTTAATTGTGAAGCTCTTCATATCGTCGCTGCTTTCACTAACAGACCTAACTAACATTTTTAATAATTTAAAGGAAAGCAGCTTTTATGATTGTTTTATATATGAATATGGATACGTCTAAAACATTTTCTCTTTTACAGGCATAACAGTAATGCATGCAGATATAAAAATTGTTGACAAGCTATATTGTGACTTATTAAGTGTAGTAATGGAGTTAGCTTATTTCAAAAAAAAAAAAAAAAATACTGATCTCTGACTGATTTCTATTAAAATTTTAAGGCAGGCAAACAAAAGTGCATTTTCATCTACAAATCCTTCCTCAATTGTTTTGTATAAATTTGAATGTACAACATTTTCATGTATTTAATTATACCAAAAAATGACTTACCGATTTCCAAATGGCATTTGCCATTGCCGAACAGAGCCAAATTCAAAATGCGTCCCTTTAATTTGTAATTACTATCAATAAAAAACTTTGGCATTAAAAGTTGAAATTCAGAGTTAAGGGTTTTGGCATTGAATCTGAAATGGATACAATAATCAGAAAAATATGTTTCTCATCTCTACGACATGTTAAAATATTTAAAGCAAACCTGGCATCCTTCACAATAATATTACTGGCACCTGCTAAGGTCAAATTAGACAGTTCAGCAGTAAAATCGACAGCACTTTTGGAGTTATCGGAAATAAGAACTCTTTTTACAAATAAGGGATCAAAAGAGCCGGGAGCTTTATAGCCAGGAATGCCTTTAAATTAATATTAAATTGATAGAATTACTTATTAGTATTTAACAAAATTTTGAGTTTTGAGAAATTTCTAACGAGTTTTCCATTCAATAACAAAAGAAAAGAAACAAATTTATATCTGATAATTATTTTTAGGAACATAAAACAAAAACAAAAAAATTCTTTCTTGTTTTGACCATATGCTTAAAGTCAAACTTACCATCTTTCCACTTATGAAAAATTACTTCAAAGTTTTTGATAAGACATTGATTGAAATTGGCATCATCCAAATGACAAGGATTTATAAAATCGGCTAAGTAAGCAAAGTTGATGTTTGGTTTGTATTTTTAAGTTTAAATTTCTATTCAATTGTTTTATTTAATAATTTCCACTTACGTTTCTTTTGTAGAAACTCTGCAGCCTTGACAATATTAACTACGACAGCTGCTGTGATGGCCACAATAACAAAAACTTTCACTACAATTTTCATTATGAAAATATTAAAAAATGTTAAAAATATCCTGGCTGTGTTTAATTTAAATCAAATTTTACGCACTGACACAGTCTTTTCTTATTTGCTAGAATTTAAATAATGAAATGAGTTTCATGTTTTCAACTCTTTTTTAAATAAAAAAAACATGCTGTAAATTTCGTTATTGTATTATGTATGTGTGTAATTCAAATTTGTATATTATATGTATTTGTAACTGAAATAGTTAAAGGAACCTGTAATTTTTATTAAGATTTTTTGTAAATTTAATTAATTTTAATTTTGAATTTCTATGTTTTGCAGTAGAAGCCAAATAAATATCTGTTGCTTGAAATTTACTATATACGCAGAACAAAATGTGTTTGATGTTTGAAAAAGAAAATCACAGATTCAATAAAAAAATTCTTGAATTTTTTGTGATGATGAGTTTTCAATATTTGATTAACAAATTTGTGTGCACGTGTATTGAAATACATTTTTTTTCAGTCAATAAAGAGATTTAAAGAATCAAAGAAAAAAGTTGTTGAGAAAAATTTTATTTTCAGTGTATAATAATAATATATTATTATTGTATGTTTGGATGAATGCGACGTTTTTAAAAAACTTCTTGTTTGTGTATGCAGTTAATGTTTGCTTGCAATTTTGATAAGCAATGTGTTCGAATCAAATATACGGCCATGTCACAGAGTTCAATTCCGTTCGGAAACGGAATTGAGTCTACCTCAAGATGTCAAGCCCCAGCCGGAGCATACACCAGCGCGCTCAACAGTCTGGACACACCTGAAAAATTTTCGTATTTTAGTTTTTCTTTTTTAGACACCATCTGCTACAAAAATGGGGTGGATTGAATTCCGTTTCCGAACGGAATTGAACTCTGTGACATGGGCGATAGAATTTTATTGATTTCTTTTTCGGTATTAAACAATAAAGGTGGTCTACTCTGTATTTCGAAACGAAAGAAAATGCTTTCGAACTTTTACGTTATTAGCATTCTATTTCGAAAGCATTTGCTTTTGTTTCGAATTACAGAGTATTTGAAATTTTTCCTGGAATATTTTTTCTCTGTAAGTATAACAGCTCTTGTCAAGAAGTTTGACTGCTCTGATGACCTGCTCAGGTTGAGAGTAATCACTATGAGCTTCATAGCAAATTTTTGCAAAGTCTTAATTCAGTTGGTCGAAAGACAGAAAGAGATAGTATTCCTAACTCTGTCCTTCACACAGCTGAATTAAGACTTTGCAAAGTAAACTTTGCGTGTCTGAAAGGGGTGATATCCTATAATATAGAAACATAAATACATATGTATCTAGGTTCCACTAAAATTTTCTCTTGGCCATTTTTTATTTCGTAAAAGTGATTTAAAAAGTAAAATTTCATTTTCAGTTTGTTTCAAACGGAATGAAGTGTTCTGCAAACCAATTTCACGACAAAAAAAGTAATTTGAAATTAACAGCAAACAGCAACATTGTGAGAGAAAATACTTGTTAGTAAGAATAAAATTTTTGTAATTATTTATTGCAAAAATACGAAAATGTAATCAAATTAATAAAATTTTTATATAAATTCTTTTTTTTTTATCGATTTTATTTGCGTTTTAAAGAGGTAAGCACAAAAACCCGGCACAAGAGGAAGCGTTCTAAAATATTTATATGACGAAAATCCGGGATTAGCTACAGGGTTCTGTAAGTAATTTATTCAATGCGCTTAGAATTTTGTTTAGCGAGTTTGCTTTGTTTCGCGAACTTGCGCCTTTTTCGCTTTTTTCTTAGTTGATTTTATTTTTAACATTTTTGACGATTTGTAAGGAATCTTAAGGCTTTTTGAGAATTTTCGCAAAAGGAGTTTTAGCGATTCTTAATAAAAATTATGCCTGGTTTAAAGTTTAGCAATTTTTCGCGAATTTCTGTTTGCCAATTTCTTGGCTTTCTTTATTTATCCTGAGTTAATCAGTTTCAGCAAGTTTAAATTTTAGTTTACGGCTTGTTTCCAATTGTGATTTATTTGACTTTTAATGAAGTTCAAGACTTGATATAGATTTTTTTAATTTAAATTTATTGCAAGTACATAATAATGATTTTTCGTTGAATATACGAGTATATGTATGCAAGTGGTTTCTGTCGCAGTGAATATTTGCATAATTTGCTACCCATGGGGTACAAAAATACCCATGGCAAGGCAAAGATTTTGAGTAGAAATCTTAGGTCGTCTAATGGTGTTTTAACAAACAAGTTCGTCCAATTGTATTTAAAGCATAATATGTTTTTTCATGTTGCTTGAAATATTTTTTTAAATAAACTGGGAATGAAATCGTCTTGAAGAAAGTTTCATTACTTTTCTAGAGCACAGTGATCCCGTCTTTGAGGAATGAAAAACATTTTAAGTTTCATATTGTAGTGGAATGTAGAACCATTGTTTTTTCTTCGGCTCTTTAAGTGGACCCCTTACACTCCTATTGTACGGGCGTGTTCTGACACTCGCATGTCGCCTAAACCAAACTTTAAAGAAACTAAAATGGTTAATAAATGAAACTAAATATGTTTTCTTTTGGTTTTAATCAAAAATAGTAATAGTTTCGCAAAATTTTTATTATTAAACTGAAATTTATAAAATGTCTTTTTGTTTTTTTAATTTTGACCTTGCATCGTTTGCTTAGAGCCATTGCACACTATGCCTTTTCAGCCTGCCTTGTTTTGACAAATTTTCTTTTAAGACCCCTAAGAAAAGTCACGCACAGTTACTTTAAGCCTTTCTTCTTCATGCTTAATGAGATTAGGAAAAAGACAAAGAGAAATGTAATTAATCACAGGCAAGCAGAAAAGGCACAGTGTAAATTGCATCTTATACACAAGATTTCAACAGCTGACCTTAATCAATATGGCAAGTTGCAAATTGGCGATATGCCATGGTGGACTTATAAAATTTTAAGCTTATTATTATATTTTTTTTTCAATGCGAACGAAACAACTATTAAAAGCAAGTTTTATTAATAAATGTTATTAATAGAACCATAATTTACACACATTTGTCCCGCACTGTACAATAAATGCTTAATTTTGTTAATTAAAGCACAAAACAAAATTTATGTTAATTGCTTCAAATAATACCGTTAAAAGTGAATACATTTTTATAACGGATAATGCTGGTTTTACACAAAATGTTTCTTACACCTGACTAGTAAGACCAGCATAAACGAGATAAACATTATACATTAAGGTTGTAGCTATTTGGCAAAATTTTGAATTAATTAGCAGACATTCCACCAAATGTTTACATTTGGTCTATGAGACATGTGGTGAAAATTCGAGGCAAATCAGAGATGTTACTTAAAAATTTATAGAAAAATTTGTATTATTTGAAATTTAAATTAATACAATTTGGTGCTTCTGCCGTTCAATAATTTTGTAATTAGCTGCCTTATTATATATCAACCCTTACAAGTCTTACTTTTAAATTTATTTTCCTTAATAATGTGCCACTACTCGTTCTTATAAAAAAAGTTTACTAATCCTTTATCACACCCAAGTGTGACCATACCTTCACATTTAGTATACTACAGTATTTTGTATTGAAATACTAGTTTTAAAACTCTTAAAGTATACTTTTATTCGTTGTGGAAATTGCCCTAAAACTAGAAAAGATCAAGATTGTCAATATAGAAGACGATATAAGACTAGCATTTTAATTTTTACGACCAAATATGGTAAAAAAAGTAAGTAAATAATTTTTAAAATTATATTTTTCTTTGTGTGCCGCCAAATTTTGACATCGTTAAAAGTGCGCCTTAACTTAAAAAATTAAGAATCACTGTTTTAGATGTTTAAGTGTACTGTACAATGTGACGAGTACACACTATGTCATTTTGTGACATCGCAATGGTGTATACTGGTGGCAAGGCTTGTCATTTGGCATTGCTTTCCATATGAAAAATATAATGGGAATGCCGTTGCACACATTTTGAAAATGAGACCACAAAATGACAACACAAGAAATGTCAGATGTGTACGCTACATAACGCAATGTTAAAAAATTTAATTTAGGTTAAGCTATTGGGGAGTGCGCACATGTTAGGTTGAAGTCTACTGACGATTTGTTAAAGCAACAATGAAATGCATGCTTAACCACCAGCAAATAAATTTCACTTATAATAAAAACTATTTTTGCGAAATCTGATTAGTTTTTTAAGGAAAATATCTAAGCTAAGTTATTACTCTAGTACTTTCGCGATTGAATAATTATTGCAAGTAAAAATTTTACTTGTAAAAACGTGCAAGCATTTTTCTGTCTCTCAATTTGTTACGCTCTTTTGACGCTCTCTCGTTGCACATTTTTTTGGGTTAATGAACGCTTTCTAGTTTTAAGGCTCAGTTAGCCGACTGTAATGTAATGTAACTGCAACAGTAGAAAACAGCTGATCGATATTGTTATGTGAAAAGTAATGGAAATGGTTATAGAGATGTAATGTAACGTAACCTACTTTTCATATAAAAATATCGATCAGCTTTTTCTTACATTACAGTTACATTGCATTACAGTCGGCTAACTGAACCTTTACAATTGTTACAAATTTGTAAAAATTTTTAGTAAATGAACACAACTAATAACTCACCAAAACTATTTGCAAATAACGCAGCTATTTGCATAAGTATAAGTATAAGTATATATTGTATAAGTGCCTACGGTTTTTCACGGTGCTTAATATATATTTTGTGTGACCGATAACAAAATCCAATATATTTTTTTAAGAACCACCCTAATATATGTATTTGAAATTATTACACTTTGACACATTTTTTCATTATTGAAGACAAAAAAATTATTTGAAAAAAAATAAAATAAACGAAGAACAAAATTATCGCAGAATGAAATGAACGACTTAGCTTATTTAATCTTTCAGATCAATGTGAACGATTGGACAAAATGAACTATTTCGCCAATTTCTAATAAAAAAAAATTGTCCCCAAAACTTTTTGTTTTTTCAATATTTTTATCTCAATGCTTCCCAAGATTAATATGTTGCTTTGTGTTTTTCGATGAAATTTATAATTGGCGGATAAGCTACTTCCTATGCGCATTTCACTGTTGCTAATGCTGATCATAAAGGGACCCTCACCCAAAATCTTCTTGGAACAACTGATGATATAATATTACTTTAATTTAAATAACTAATATCAAAGCTAAAAGAAGAACTCAATACTCAACAAGTTTTTTATACCATAATTCTGTTCGACGATTGTATCGTATTGCCTATGGACGAAAAAAAGCCACAGGTGTGATTCTTTAAAACAATTATTATTTATTGTCCATGCTAGAAGGTTCGTGTATTTGCTTTATGATTTTGCTCTAAACATTATATCCCACCCATAATTTTTCAAATATTTTTCAAACTATTGTATAATACTTTAATTTTATTTTTATGTTTTAAAAATTTGGTAATAATATTTTTATTTTTCATTATCAAAGACAACAACCATTTTTGAAGCAAATAATTTAGAGAATTCAAAAACAAGAACTCAGAAGTATTTTCAAACAAAAACGTCCTAAATCTTCTTACTGAATTAGGGCATTATTTTCCTACTTTACCATTAATACAGAGGCTGACTTTTATTTTAGCCAGAATTCTTTTGGGACTGCCCTCGTACTTTGTATCTCCGCTCATATGATTGGTTGTGTTGTGTTAAACAAGTCTAAGAGGCAAGTAGTCGCTTAATAAAAGTCAGTTGGCTGTAAGCTTATTCTATAGTCAGACGTAGTAATGATGTTTAGGTAATTGTTAAAATATGTAATATTTCACAAGATAAGTTACAGTGAACGATTGGAAATATTTCCTATTTTGTGTTTTGTTTCTTTATGAGCAATACTGCCATTGCAAAAGCACTGTTCAAATGGAGAGAAATAAGGTAAATTTTCAATATTCACATAAAACATTCATTTCGTTTAAACAAATTTTTAAAGATACATATGTATGTATGTACATACTTGTATATTTATACTAAAATAATAATTCTCCTTTATTTTAAAGTTGCGGTTAATTGTTGATCAACATTGTTGTAAACAGGGGACGGATTCCCCAACGATGGATTTGGAAGTGTTCACCAATTTCAATGTTCGCTTTTGACCTGCGTGGCCGCAACGGCGAGATGATGAGTTATTTTGACAGTAATAATTTTTTTTAAATTATATATTTTGAAATTTTTATTTTATTTTAGTTATGGAGAGATCCAAAAACATACTTAAGAGCAGAAAGAGGCACTTAGACCTTAAATGATCAAACATATTTAGTCCGCAACTTCAGGAAAAATCGCTGTCAAATTAACAAAGTCCATAATAAAATATACGGCAGTAACTTCAAATGCTCTCTAATTTTTGTTTTATTTTCGTTTGTGCTTATTTTTCTTTGTATGAAATTTATTGAAAGTATTGTAGCATTTTTGGGAGAATATTTATTTATAGTCAGTCGTAAAGCAGCTCTGGGCGAGTCAACATCAAGCGTCGTTGGCAATTATCTCTTAAGTGCAACCAGGCCACTGTTGTTTATTGACCTTCGAGAGTTTTGCGTCTCACTCGCACTGGTTGACTGATCTGCCACGGATAACCGTATATTCTTGCGGTTCTTTTGTGGAATTTCTTTAACAACCACGTTGCTACTTCCTATGTGAAGGCATAGGTCGTGTACAGTCAGTCACAAAGCCTTTTTAAAAAACTGTTAATAACATCTTGGGCATATGGTCTAGCTACCCCGCCCATATTTGTGCAACAATACTTTGCAAATTTACTTTGTAAAGTATTTCCTAAATAAATAAATAAATTTATTTATAGTATATGAGAGCATAAGAAAAAACGCTGTCAAAATAAAATAGATTCCATCTCGCGACTGCTTTCTGGGGCTGGTTTTTTTGTGTCAATTTGTATGGAAAATGTGTTTATGTCTGTTTGATCATTAATGATCATTTATGATCAAACAGAATTGCGGCATAAACACATTTTCCATACAAATTGACACAAAAAACCAGCCCCAGAAAGCAGTCGCGAGATGGAATCTATTTTATTTTAACAGCGTTTTTTCTAATGCTCTCACATATTGTTGGCAATACCAAGAATTACTGTAAATAATGTATAGACTGTGTAGTAGATATACATACTTGTATTAATTTATCAACTTAGAAAGCCATGTTTTAGATTGTCAGTCGAGTCAACAGTTGTATAATAAAAAAATCTAAACTTATTATTTTAGACTTTACTTCTTCTGTTTTATTTAAACCTTTTTTATATAAGTAAAAAAGAAGAACATAATAATTGGCGACGAGGTAAACGGAAAAGAGCGGAAGTATTGTTTTTGTTCAAATTAAAAAAAAAAAACAATGGCACAAAGATCTATGGAAAATGTTGTGAGCGAAATTTTGGTGCGCCAACAGGAGTCTATGGACAGACAGCAGAGGTTGATGGAGATGCTCACCACTATGGCACAAATGCAAATAATTATAAAATATCTTCAATGTGGTAAATGGCCCAATAATGTTGATAAAAATCTACAATGTTACTTTTCTAGAAAAGACAATTTCAGTTTTGCAAGTGGGGGTCTTCTGTAAGGTGATAGAATCATTATATCGAATTGTTTTAGAAAAAATGTGCTAAAAGAATTACACAATGGTCCTGATATTATTGAACGCTGGTCCATTAGAAAACTTTTATTATTTTATAATACATATCTAACGCGTTCTCTAAATGGCCTCAAATTTACCAGATAAAATCTATATCATCTTTAAATATACATAATTGATTGCCTGCAAGAATTTACTACAACTTTTGGTAATCCAGAACTGATTGTCAGTGACAATGGCACCCAGTTTTCCAGCGACAGTTTTCAAAAGTTTTTTTTAGAAAATGGAATAAATCATATGTTTACAGCTCCATATCACCCACAATCAAATGGCCAAGCGGATAGATTCGTGGATACCATGAAAAGAGCGTTACAATAGCTAGAAGGATCTGGAACTACAAAACGAAGCTTGTATACATTCCTTAAATGCTATTGATCCTCTCCTAACATATGAACGGGAAACATACCATCTGAATTATTCCTGGGAAGGAAACTAAGAATAAATCTAGACTTATTGAAAAAACCAAATGTAGAAGAACCAGTTTGTAACACACAAATGGAGAAAGAACCTACAATATAGGACAAGACGTCTTTATAAAATTATTTAAACAAAATAAATATACATGTCATGCGAATCAACTCAGATCTGACAAATCTGAACACGTGCAAGCAAAGCAGCTGTCAACAATTAACTGAACATTCAAAATGGCCAAAATTGTCGGCATGAGTACCAACATAACGCCACAAAAAAATCATAATTCGAATATACATACGTAACCCTCGCAAATTCAAAATTCGCGATACTTTTTGAACACACCTCGTACAGCATTCAGCCTTATATTACAATTGAATTCAAGTTTGTTACAGCCTTCAGAAACATTGTTTTTGTCTTCTAATAATAATTTTGTGCATATCTGGCTTCACTATTCTTTTCACGATTTTAATCATTTTTTGTTTTTTAAAAATTCGATATTTTCACTACAATTTCAATTTTATTTATAAATAAATAATGTATTTAACAAAGTTTAAACATATGTACTGGTACATATGTATATGTGTGTTGTCGATAGTGAACACCGTTTTTGATTAACCTTGCAATAGTGATTGCGAATTCAATTATTTATTTCCTGCGGCAAATTACGGCATTCGATATCGATCGGAATTTCCATACAAACACAAAGTTGTAGGAAAATTTGTTTGATATCGAATGTTACACATACACACACACACACACACACACACACATTTCCGCTTCGTTAACAGCTGATCGATATTATGTGAAAAGTAATGGAAATGGTTATAGAGATATAATGTAACGTAACATACCTTTTATATAAAAATATCGATCAGCTGTTTCTTACATTACAGTTACATTGCATTACAGTCGGCTAACTGAGCCTTAAGTCTATTCGTATCGTGAGTTGACGGATAAGCTGACAAAATCTGTAACAAAAACAAAACATGTTGCTGTTTATTTAATATATCATATATCGTAACGTATGTATGTGTGGTAGAAATCTAGGGAAAATAGATACATATTTACGTTGTACACGTCAATTTCTGGCTTACACACATACACATATACACATGTATAAAGCAAAGATCAATACAATAGTAATAATACAACAAACCGCTAATACATTCGCTGGCAGCATCACGGTTTTAATAACTAATATTAAGATTTAAACGATACGACAACGTTAGGAATCGACTAATTCCAACATTAGACTTGTTCGATACAATCACAAACCTTTGATCAAATTCATGCAATTAAAAGGAGTTTGATCATATGTTTGTGTCAAAAATTACATTATGAGAGAGTTCGATCAAATTCTACGACTGTTACAAGTCTAGCTTGCATTTTGAGAGGCAGAAGTATGAGCAACAGGATGTGGTTGGGAAGTCGAAAATAAAGAGTCAAAGAAATAGTATAATTTTACGACTTTTTTATTTCCACTTTACAACAACTTTAAGTTTTGTGCAAATATACAAGAGTAGCCAGAGCATTTCTGTATATATTGCAATTGTAGAGTAAAAATATGCTATACCACTTTGCAAATGCTATAGTGCAAGGCATTTTGCATAATATTGTGAACTGGGCTATTATTTGATAATGCAAACAGGATTTGTAAATATGATTTTTGAGGTTTTTTATTATTACTATTTCTTTTTAATAAACAAAATGTAATTATTACATATATTTTTTATGATTTCTTAAATTAAGGAATTATTTTTCCAATTAGTACTTGTAATTGTAATTGGGGTTTTCAATTGAAATAACATGCAATTGAAATTGAATTTTTCCAATTACAATCACATGTTATTGTAATTGAGATTAGTTTCACTAGTATTACTTTTATATAATATAATAATATAATTATAATTATATAATTACAAAAATATGTAACGATAGTTGTAAACTTTCACAATTACAATCACAAAAAAACCAAAGTATGCTGAATAAGTACTTAAACTTAAAAAAGGAACATGAGCTTGAAAATTTATGCTGCCTGTATTTGTTCTTTTCTCTCTTTGGTGTTATAAAAATAATACTAAAATTAAAGTTATCTGAATAAATGGTTTACCATAAAAATTATAACTTAAGGTAAATCTTCAATTAAATAATTTGCTGGTATATAATGGAAGATTGTTTTCAAGCGATTTAAAGCAAGCTTTTGTAAAGTTTCTTCCAAAGCAGGACGTACTAATTCATAGATATCATGCCAATTTTGATTGAATAAATCGTTGATAGTATTAACTATTTCGGCATTAGTATCACTTGTAAAATGGAGCTTTGTATTAGTGATTCTTTGAATACGCGTCTCAATGCCGGTTATTTCAAAGAACTTTTGATTATCAACGTTAACAAGTTTCGACTTAAGATGGAAAAGGACATCCAAGTCATCTGCAAGGAAAATAAAATGGTTTCTTTTTATTTTATAGTTACAGGAAAAACATTTTCAGAGTTACATACATGCGTCATTTTCCAAAATTCCAGTAAGGTTAAAATTTAACAGGAGAATAGAGCCCTTCATGCGGTATTTGGACTTTGTATGCATTAAGGGAAGATTTATTAAAAATTTCATTGTATAATCATCGCCGATGCTGAAATTTCAAATGCAACATATTAGAACGGTTTAAGTTTGTATGTTCTCAAAACTCACCTGGCCTTAGTAACTTTAGATTTAGAAAACCCTGTTATTACAATATCTTTCATAGCGACTTTTAAATCAATATTTTGATTACGTTGCATAAATTGGACTTGTTTCACTTGGAATGGATCATAGCTGGACAAGCCGGGTATAACTGTATGTAGGATAACGAATTAAGAATATTTGCTCAAGTTTCGCATTTAATTTTAAAATAAACTCACCGTCCTTCATTTTGTTGATAACAGTTTCAAGACCTTTTGCAAAACATCCGCCTTCGGAACTTTTGAGTTTACAAGGTGTTAAAATCGACGCTGCAAAATGGAAAGTAATGGAATATTAAGAGATTCAGTTAGTACGAGTATACTAGTGCATTTCTACATAGCGATGTAGTGTTAATAGATTTTGTTAGACTCTCTTCTTTATAAATTATTCAGATTTGCTACTTGCGAGGCTATGATATTTTCTATTAGCTTATTGCAGCGCAAATAAGTACTAAATATACTCGTACGTATATTCGACGCTATAGATACGATAAAACATACTACATATGTCAGGGTGTTTGATACTATTTTGATGTCTACCTTTTGTTTGAGTATAATGACTAAAGAAAGGGTTTAAGCATATAAGGTGGTCCTTATGCATGATCGGGATGTTGCGCTACCTGCAACCACTTTGTTCTGCACATTAGAATGTAACATAACATCACTTCCTTTCGTTTGTCGTACACATTGAAATAAGTTTGTTTAGAGGAAACTTTATAAATTTTAACATTTTTTGCGACTACACATCTACACATCGTTTCCATTTCATATTTTCGTTACCGGTACTTGTTCCCATTAATCGCTACGAGTGTTATTTATAAATTTTTTTTGAATTCTGTTACACGTATTTTCTTCATATTGAAACTTCGTTTAATGCCCATGCATTTATTTCTGCTATTCAAAGCTTTGATCTCTGTTTAAAGGCTGTTAAGTTATGCTTCAAATAATATTTAGATTATGTAAATAATTGCTGAGTTGCAAATTACTTATTAGAATCAATGTTGTGCAATATATCTATGCATAATACCAAAGTCCGTAGTCTTATAATTATATTGAATAATCCCTCTTTTTTTCAAAATTTTGCTATTATGGACCGATATCAGATAAAAGCGAAACCACCAGAATTGAAATTTGTTGGTTTGCTTAATTTTTCATTTCTTTTGGTTTGATTTATTAGGAATAGGTAAACATAAATGCACATCACATCGACTTTTAAATCTTTTGTTAGTGTTTTTTTTTTGTACTTTATGTATCGTTTTTAATGCAAACGAATCGCATACGAATTACATATTTGTTAATATACAAAATTGTAAACAGGAACACAACTTACGACGCTCTTTTAAATAATCTGCTCCTGCTGAGCTAATTATGAAAGTTGAGAAACACGCCAAGCCGAAAAGGATTAAATCACCACGCAAAAAGTTAAATACTTTCATGTTTCTTTAAATTAAAAAAAATACACGTTGGAGAAAAATATTTTTTTAAATTTTACAAATTTGTATTGTTCTTGGAAACTGTTCAGATTCAACTGCTTGATGACATGAAGATGATCCGTGTTTTTATATAATTTGGAAAAATTTTAACTTGTGTTTTGAAATTCTCCTTGCGTCAATGGTAAAACTGTTCTCAGGGATGGAAAGTTCGTTAATTTTCAAATGCTCATATATTACAAAACGTTTGGCAAATTACCTCTTAACTTCATTATTTAATGCGATGAATTTAATATTTTTCTCTTTTTACACTCACAAGTATGTGCTGCGCGTGAGGCAAAAAAAGTTCGTGTTCCAGTTATGGTACCAATATTTTTTGTTTTTAAATTAAATATATCCGTGATTTAAGTGAGACATTTTAAATTTTAATTATTCCTGATTAAATATTCGTGATAGTAATTTGCGGCAAAAAAAAAGAAAGAAAGTTGTTTTCATATTATAAAATTATTTTTTAAGTGATTTTTTTATGTTCGTGTAAAACGATGATTTGTCAAAACCGAAAAATAAACGATAATATAGTTTTTTTTTAATTTGGCATAATTTCAAAAATCTCAATTTCCAGTCCTGGCTTATTTTATCGTTGTAATCGGGGCACTTGGACTTTTGATATTTTATTGCGAACATTGTTTGTTTTGAAGATGAATATTTACGAACAAAACCTGCTGGATCTAATACTTTTTAGAGATATTTACGCAATTTACGGCCTGTTTTTATAGCATGAAAGAAATTTCGTTTGGGAATTTACATTGCAAATAACACTACGAAAGAGTAATTAATTTTTATTTTTAATATAAATTCTGGATAGAGTTCAGTTCCTATTTCTACAATAGTAATATAAAAAAATATATTAACCGGGAATAATACTTACAAGAATGAAGAAGTAACAAATAATGGTTTTTAAACTCAAATCTCAAACAATTAATTTGCTTTCAAGAACTTGAAAATAAAAATAAAATATGTATGTAATTTGAAAATTTACATACTTACATACATATCGTTACCTTATTTTAGAAAGGCCCTAACTCGTTATTTTTTCGAAATCGAGTTTTTTGTATATTTCGATAGAAGAACATCGAATGTATCGCAAAATGAAAAAACCCGACTTTCAAAAAAATAATGAGTTAGGGCCTTTCTATATTAAGTTAACGAAATACACATACATACATATGCATATCCATATATTAACTTGTAATTTCCACAAACCAATGAAGCGACTTGTCTAGAAAAAATATTTTGGAAAAACACTAAAATTTTTGAGTGATTCCTTACTTGCATTGTGGAAACTACACATACTCGTAAGGCTGCCTTTGATCAGATATTGATGTAATAAAAAATTTTAATACCGCAAATAGAAGTCAGGAAAATAATTGCAGCCTTTGCCATTAAGTAACTAACACTAATTTTGTACAATAACTTTTTTTGTTCAAGTCACTTTGTTTAAACTTTAAAATTATTAAAGTCCTAATTATGGAAATGACGTCACTAAAGCGATATTTATGTATGTATATAAAAACAAAAATTAAATTTCAAAGATTTTCAAAACTTTATCTTGTGTTTTTCATACGTCTTTTTAACCAAAGAAAAGCAAAAATAAAAAATATAAATACCGGCTTTGTTTGGACTTTGCTAATTTTTAGAATTTGAATCAAATTTTCATAATCTTGTTGTTGTTTTCATATCACATCGGTGACGTGATTTAGACAATTACCCATTAAATGTAAATTATTTCGAATTTAAGTCTAGTTTTTAAGTCAAATTAATTATTTCATATTTTTGTCTGACGACAACAAAAATGAGGGCATATACTAGCGATGGGATCGTGAGTAATTTTTCATATTATGAGTACGATTGAAAAAATTCAATTTGTAGCATTTAACTTAATATCAATCTGTTTCCGAAACAATTATTATACTACGTCCTAACCATATTAATTAGGTCTATGCAAGAGCTCAGATGAAAGGTAAGCTACCTATAAAATTACATAAAAAAACATGCTCAGCTTGAGCTTTCATTACAATTTGTAATACAATGAATCAAAGCAATTCATATATTCCATTTTGCGCTGAAAAACTGATTATATAAAGCAGAAATCCACATCAACTGACACCACACGGTGGGCTTTATTTAATTTATATTGGATATTTTTGCATAAATTTTCTCATGGGCATTATTTAATTTTTTTTTGGTTTTATTTTATTCAGCCTTTTATATTTGGGCGTTATTTCCTTGGGCCTTATTTCATAGCGCACAAAAATTTTCTTCCCAGCACGAATTTATAAGAGCAACATTAAAAAATTTTCCGCCAAATTCTGTGAATCGGCCAAAATTCGATTGGCAAAAAATTCAATTGTCTCAATGAATCTAATTTCTCTGCGTATAAAAGTTAATAAATTTCTTAGAATCATAAATTTAATTAATTTTATTAAGTATTCTAATTCATATCAATACTTTGTTTTGCATACGTTTATTTCAATAAATGTTTATGTTATTTATATCTTTTATATAAAATTTTTATGGAAGTGATATAATTTTAGTTATTCTTGAACGAAACTTTATTCAAATATACGAATTTAACCAAATTATAGTTTTATTAATAGCATCGCCTGTTTTAAATAAATAAATTGTTTATTTGATTCGTCTGAATAAAATTACAATTGCTCAATTTGCAAGCCGT
The DNA here is from genome assembly GCA_936439885.1 of Nowickia ferox. Lineage (NCBI taxonomy): Eukaryota > Metazoa > Arthropoda > Insecta > Diptera > Tachinidae > Nowickia > Nowickia ferox. The sequence goes on from OW387023.1 coordinate 104,187,093, forward strand.
ATTGTACGGGCTATGAAGTTGTATTTGAAAAGACAATTTCAAATAAAACATCTCAAAATAAAAACACTTTGTTTTTGCTAAGAGACATTTCAATTGAAATTATCTTTTCAAATACAATTTTAGGCAGTGCATCAGGACTTGTAAATTGAGCAAATATCATAGTCAATATTACTTACCACACTTGGCTCAGTGTAAACATCTTAAGCGTTGACTTATTTTCATATATTTTTGTATCAAACATTTTAATAGGTTATATGCCCATTTTCCCGATAGCGACCAAAGCACCTGTACGGAGAAGAGTTAAAATTTGCTACAAGAAGATTTTGCGTAAGCATGCTGTACACATCATATACTTAAGACGCAATGATTTCAGATGTATGTATATACATATGTAGCTTCTTATGCTGATTCATTAAAACAATGTGCAGGTGGGGAGCTTCATACTCCTGTTGCCCCTACTTCATGAAAAAGGAGTAAAATATTTGCTTCCATGAAAGTTTTGTTCTCCTTAAAGGAAAAATTGGTATCGTGAAGTTCATGTGAAATTTTCTTCCCACTACAACTTCCCAGTGAATGTGTTGAGAGTAAAAAAAAACTTGTAAAGCTTGAAAAATTATCAAAAATCAAGGAAACTTAATTTTAATAGCAGAGAATTACAAATTTTGAGTTTCAAAGAAATATCTTTAAGTGCAAAGTTTTTTGTTTAATATTCTAGGAGCAGTGGCAAAATATTATTTATTGCAACAAATTTACTGTATGTGAAAAAAGGATACTCTACGCAAAAAGTTGTTTGCAGGAAATTGTTGTTAAAAGTCATAAGCATTACTTACTGGGACGAATCATAGCATTCGATATCGTTCGCATTTTCAAAATACTTCAATAGAGTTTAAATGGAAATATGATTAAAATTCATACAATATCAAATATGTGTAGCGCCCTAACCGCTACATCGATTTTAAAAATTCTTTCACCAATGTGTTAAGCTACATTACCAGCGTCAAATAATTGATATTTTTTATCCTGTTCGGAACCAGTTTTTATATTTGGTACTGAATTTTCTTCCCTGAAAAACAATTTTTTGGACTGGTTAGGGTAATTTTCGTTTCAGGCTTGATTTTTTAACCAGTTTTAAAACCGGATTTTATTCTGGTTTTAAATTTTTTCTATCGCCTTTTTGTCGGTTTTTAGTCGCACGTGCGAGTTTTGTAACTTTTGGGATTTTCTCATTCGATTTCCAATAACATATATCGAAATTTCTAATGAAGGCATTCGATAACGAGCAGCCAATCGAATGCAATCGTTCGTGTCTTTAATCGCAAGCAAAAAGGCGTTGGAAATAACGTTCGACATAGAAGAAGCGAAGAAAAAGAAAATGTAACTTAATATTTTACTAATTTGTTTATATCTTTATTTGCATATGTATACATATGTATGTATAAAAATATATATATATATATATACATATATATCGAATTTCTAGTTGACTTTAAATATAAAAAAACACACTTTAGGCAAGAAATGTTTTGCCAAAAGGGAAAATAAAAATTTAACCAACTCTGGGAGCATCTAAATAACAAATTAACTGCTTCTGGTCAACCAATTTAAGAATTGGAAATGTGGTTAGTGCTTTATTCTCTAACTTTATATTAATTAATGGTTATGCAGTTGTTAATTAATCCGACTTATTCTACCTCAGATCCTTCTCACTTATAGCAAAAAAGTACGTTGGACACAATGGTGTGAAATTATCTCTCCAAATTGTTGAAAAAAAGATTGGATAAAAAAATTATATTTGTATATATCGTCACCTAAAAAGCAAAATAACGTAGCATAAGTTTTCATAAGTTTACAGGAGAAGCCAAAAACTTTGTAAAATTGAAACTATGAAAGATATGAATCCAAAACCTTTAAATCAAGGTTTAAATAAAACAAGAAATTCATTTTGAATATAAATGATCCGTTTATCAAAGTAAACTTAGTGTTATGTATGTGTCTTGTCTAAACCATATGAAAAAACCAAAGCTAAAATAAAATTATGGTTTTTACTGAGACAATTTTAAATTTTTAGCTGGACTATAGTGAATTTTATTCAGAAATAATTTCTTAGTCGGGCTTAAGTTCAGTAATTTCAATTCTCGTTGCATGAAATATTTTTATTAATTAATGTGAGTTTCTAAAGAAGAGAAGAAAAATGAAAGTAGACATTAACGGTTGCACAGAAAAATATCGGAATTTCCCCCAGCTAATAAAGTATAATTTAACTTTTCTTCTCTTCTTTAGAAACTCACATTAGTTGATAAAAATATTTCATTCAGCAAGAATTAAAAGTACTGAACCTAAGCCCGGCTAAGAAATTATTATAGTTCTTATTAATAATTGTTTTTTTTGCCAGAAGCCAGAAGCGTTTTTATAAGGGAGACAATGTTAGAGAATCACTTGCTGTTGCGCTTGAATAAGGCATGTTCTTTGAAAAAATATGGGATTTCCCGGGAAAAATTTCCCGGGATCCCGCACAATTTCCGGGAAAGAAATCCCGGCATATATTTGCGGGAATTCCCGGGATTTTTTTTTTTTGTTTTGATTTTATTATGGCAACTTTAGTTCATACGAGTATGTGCACATTCCTTGATGAGTGTCGTTATTCACTTATGAAGGTGATGGTGCAATAATAAGGTGATGGTACCAGCACAATAGCTAAAATTTTACAACAACAACTTATATTGCGTTGATTTTGTAGCAAAGAAAACGCTGTTTCGATTCAAAGAAAATCATTTTCATTAAAAAAGGAATTGCAATTTTTTGAAGGAAGTGGTGAAAAAACTGAAAGTGTCCCGAAATTATATAATGCTCTTCTGACTATAAGGCCAACATCCGTAGAAAGTGAACGTATTTTTTCATTAAAAGGAGTTTTTTTTTAATTAAATTAGAAATAGACTGTCGAACGATTCTATTAATGCTTATTCTGTACTTAAGTCCTATTTTCAAAGCAAGATTTTGTATTATTTTTTTAATAATGTAATTTGTTTTTTTTTTGCGTTATATCAATGCACTTGACTTTCCATTTATATATAATATTGGTATTTATGAATTACTATTATATAAAGAACTGAAATTATATTAGTTTTTCGACTAATGTGTTTATAAAACGTTATTGTTATTTGTTTTTTGTCGAATTAAATTAAATTAAAAAATATTTTGTATAGTTTTGCACTGGGCGGGAATTCCCGGGAAATAAAAAAGTCCGGGAAAAGTAAAACTCTATTTGTAAGATATGAGCCAGCTAGTAGCAATACATGAGCTTTTTGCCTTACCAAAGTGCTTCGCAGAAGTAATAATATATAACTTTTGTTATTGTAATCAGATGGAAAAGTTACTGGCATGCAAATTTTTCTTTCTACTTTGTTAGAGAGCCCGCCTTATGTTAGTGCTTTTCAGAAGCATTTTTCGAAGCTTTTGTTATCAAGTAAGCAATACATTGCTTCCCTCGGTTGTTAGTGCTTCCAAATCGGATTTTTTTTTCTGGGTAACTAAAAAGTCAATGCTTACTTCAAACAATAGGAAAATAAATGTTCTGTAGTTTTTTAAATTCGTATGAATGATGGATGATACGTTATATTATTTAAGAAAATCGTGCACTTGATGATAAGTTATTTTGAATTTTGCTTATAACTTTGGTATTTTTTATATAAGACCTGCAAAATTATGTACACATACTCGTATGTATGTAATATGATGTACTGAATCGTAATCAATAAAAAAAAATCAATTTTGAACTATTTGATGATGATACGTTATTTTGCATTTTAGGTGACGATATAATAATTAATACAAAAACTTTGAAAAATAACCCTAAAAATTAATTTTTTCGATTATTGCTTGATCTTAGCTAAACGTTTTCTGCGACGTTTATAACGTTTGTGTATAGTCGTGTATAGTTCATAAACGAACACTTTCAAATGTACCATTCAATACTTTGAACTAGGTTTTTTTAAGCTAGGTTAGGTTGAAAAGAGAGACAATAAATTTAAACCCAATCCCTTTCGGATTCCTTCATGCTTTTAAAGTATGTCGTGCGCTCTTGCTAAGAAATATTGGAGATATACCAAATAAAAAAAAACATGAAACCTATCAATCTTAGTCAGGTTAAGAACCTAGTCTCCTCAACATAGTTTCTTAGGTTTTTCCATTCTGAATCCCTAAGATATTTCATATCTGGTAGATTTGTCTTACAATTTGACTGAATGCTGGACAGTGACACAAGTAGTTGTCGGGAGTTTCCTCATTTTCCTAGCAATACCCATGCGAGCTAGGTGACTTCTTAGCTCTGTATATCCTGTTATTATACTAACAAAGTTCCGAACTTTTTTAAACTTGGAATCTCTATCGTCTTCTCAATATTTCAGTTGTCCCTGTCACAAGTCATTGCATGTAGTGCACAAGCTGTAGCTAAAGGCCGTAAATTAATGTGTAAAACGTGTATTTCCTCAGCAATAATTTTTAAAAATTCTAATTTACATTTGAGACATAAACCGATTCTATGTACTCGTAAGTATTTTATGGTAACAAAAAGTTATATTTTTAGGCTTATAACCCGTTTTTGAATAGTATTCATAAGCAATCCTATTAATAGTTCATTAGATAAAAGAGTTACAAATCATAATAATGCTGTATTTTATACGAAACAAATAAATTTAAATTTATCTTCTTTTATGGAGATTGAAACTGACAAAGTAAACAATTCAAATGTCTGAAATACAAGTGTAAACGGCATTGATTCTGAAACTATTTCAAATAAAATTTTGAATGAAAAATCAAAATACAGTTATAGAAAAAATATATATGTATGAAATCTCTGGACTTTTTATTCCTAAAAACCTTGTGATCTCTACAGCTACCTCCCAAGATTTCCGTGATCAGCATACCGCTACTGACATCCCTAAAGTTCGTATCACCAAAGTTAATTGTAAATATTCTCTCAACACTAGTAGAACGGAACAACGAGCAGTTTTGGAAGGTCACTGCACCTTTATCATCAGCGTTATTTGTGTTTAGTCCACTGAGTGGTGTCAGTTGATGTAGATTTCTGCTTTATATAACCAGTTTTTGAGTGCAAATGGAATATATGAATTTTTTTTTTGTAATGAAAGCTCAAGCTCAGCATGGTTTTTTATGTAATTTTATAGCTAGCTTACCTTCCATCTGACCTCTTCCATAGACCTAATTAATATGGTTAGGACGTAGTATAATAATTGTTTCGGAAACAGATTGATATTAAGTTAAATGCTACAAATTGAATTTTTTCAATCGCACTCATAATATGACAAATTACTCACGATCCCATCGCTAGTACATGCCCTCATTTTTGTTGTCGTCAGACAAAAATATGAAATAATTAATTTGACTTAAAAACTAGACTTAAATTCGAAATAATTTACATTTAATGGGTAATTGTCTAAATCACGTCACCGATGTGATATGAAAACAACAACAAGATTATGAAAATTTGATTCAAATTCTAAAAATTAGTAAAGTCCAAACAAAGCCGGTATTTATATTTTTTATTTTTGCTTTTCTTTGGTTAAAAAGACGTATGAAAAACACAAGATAAAGTTTTGAAAATCTTTGAAATTTAATTTTTGTTTTTATATACATACATAAATATCGCTTTAGTGACGTCATTTCCATAATTAGGACTTTAATAATTTTAAAGTTTAAACAAAGTGACTTGAACAAAAAAAGTTATTGTACAAAATTAGTGTTAGTTACTTAATGGCAAAGGCTGCAATTATTTTCCTGACTTCTATTTGCGGTATTAAAATTTTTTATTACATCAATATCTGATCAAAGGCAGCCTTACGAGTATGTGTAGTTTCCACAATGCAAGTAAGGAATCACTCAAAAATTTTAGTGTTTTTCCAAAATATTTTTTCTAGACAAGTCGCTTCATTGGTTTGTGGAAATGACAAGTTAATATATGGATATGCATATGTATGTATGCATGTGTATTTCGTTAACTTAATATAGAAAGGCCCTAACTCATATTTTTTTTGAAATTCAGGTTTTTTCATTTTGCGATACATTCGATGTTCTTCTATCGAAATATACAAAAAATTCGACTTCGAAAAAATAACGAGTTAGGGCCTTTCTAAAATAAGGTAACGATATGTATGTAAGTATGTAAATTTTCAAATTACTTACATATTTTATTTTTATTTTCAAGTTATTGAAAGCAATTTAATTGTTTGAGATTTGAGTTTAAAAACCATTATTTTTTACTTCTTCATTCTTGTAAGTATTATTCCCGGTTAATATATTTTTTTATATTACTATTGTAGAAATAGGAACTGAATTCTATCGAGAATTTATATTAAAAATAAAAATTAATTACTCTTTCGTAGTGTTATTTGCAATGTAAATTCCCAAACGAAATTTCTTTCATGCTATAAAAACAGGCCGTAAATTGCGTAAATATCTCTAAAAAGTATTAGATCCAGCAGGTTTTTTTCGTAAATATTCATCTTCAAAACAAACAATGTTCGCAATAAAATATCAAAAGTCCAAGTGCCCCGATTACAACAATAAAATAAGCCAGGACTGGAAATTGAGATTTTTGAAATTGTGCCAAATTAAAAAAAAACTATATTATCGTGTATTTTTCGGTTTTGACAAATCATCGTTTTACACGAACATAAAAAAATCACTTGAAAAATAATTTTATAATATGAAAACAACTTTCTTTCTTTTTTTTTTGCCGCAAATTACTATCACGAATATTTAATCAGGAATAATTAAAATTTAAAATGTCTCACTTAAATCACGGATATATTTAATTTAAAAACAAAAAATATTGGTACCATAACTGGACACGAACTTTTTTTGCCTCACGCGCTGCACATACTTGTGAGTGTAAAAAGAGAAAAATATTAAATTCATCGCATTAAATAATGAAGTTAAGAGGTAATTTGCCAAACGTTTTGTAATATATGAGCATTTGAAAATTAACGAACTTTCCATCCCTGAGAACAGTTTTACCATTGACGCAAGGAGAATTTCAAAACACAAGTTAAAATTTTTCCAAATTATATAAAAACACGGATCATCTTCATGTCATCAAGCAGTTGAATCTGAACAGTTCCCAAGAACAATACAAATTTGTAAAATTTAAAAAAAATATTTTTCTCCAAAGTGTATTTTTTTTAATTTAAAGAAACATGAAAGTATTTAACTTTTTGCGTGGTGATTTAATCCTTTTCGGCTTGGCGTGTTTCTCAACTTTCATAATTAGCTCAGCAGGAGCAGATTATTTAAAAGAGCGTCGTAAGTTGTGTTCCTATTTATAATTTTGTATATTAAAAAATATGTAATTCGTATGCGATTCGTTTGCATTAAAAACGATACATAAAGTACAAAAAAAAAACACTAACAAAAGATTTAAAAATCGATGTGATGTGCATTTATGTTTACCTATTCCTAATAAATCAAACCAAAAGAAATGAAAAATTAAGCAAACCAACAAATTTCAATTCTGGTGGTTTCGTTTTTATCTGATATCGGTCCATAATGGCAAAATTTCGAAAAAAAGAGGGATTATTCAATATAATTATAAGACTACGGACTTTGGTATTATGCATAGATATATTGCACAACATTGATTCTAATAAGTAATTTGCAACTCAGCAATTATTTACATAATCTAAATATTATTTGAAGCATAACTTAACAGCCTTTAAACAGAGATCAAAGCTTTGAATAGCAGAAATAAATGCATGGGCATTAAACGAAGTTTCAATATGAAGAAAATACGTGTAACAAAATTCAAAAAAAATTTATAAATAACACTCGTAGCGATTAATGGGAACAAGTACCGGTAACGAAAATATGAAATGGAAACGATGTGTAGATGTGTAGTCGCAAAAAATGTTAAAATTTATAAAGTTTCCTCTAAACAAACTTATTTCAATGTGTACGACAAACGAAAGGAAGTGATGTTATGTTACATTCTAATGTGCAGAACAAAGTGGTTGCAGGTAGCGCAACATCCCGATCATGCATAAGGACCACCTTATATGCTTAAACCCTTTCTTTAGTCATTATACTCAAACAAAAGGTAGACATCAAAATAGTATCAAACACCCTGACATATGTAGTATGTTTTATCGTATCTATAGCGTCGAATATACGTACGAGTATATTTATGTACTTATTTGCGCTGCAATAAGCTAATAGAAAATATCATAGCATCGCAAGTAGCAAATCTGAATAATTTATAAAGAAGAGAGTCTAACAAAATCTATTAACACTACATCGCTATGTAGAAATGCACTAGTATACTCGTACTAACTGAATCTCTTAATATTCCATTACTTTCCATTTTGCAGCGTCGATTTTAACACCTTGTAAACTCAAAAGTTCCGAAGGCGGATGTTTTGCAAAAGGTCTTGAAACTGTTATCAACAAAATGAAGGACGGTGAGTTTATTTTAAAATTAAATGCGAAACTTGAGCAAATATTCTTAATTCGTTATCCTACATACAGTTATACCCGGCTTGTCCAGCAATGATCCATTCCAAGTGAAACAAGTCCAATTTATGCAACGCAATCAAAATATTGATTTAAAAGTCGCTATGAAGGATATTGTAATAACAGGGTTTTCTAAATCTAAAGTGACTAAGGCCAGGTGAGTTTTGAGAACATACAAACTTAAACCGTTCTAATATGTTGCATTTGAAATTTCAGCATCGGCGATGATTATACAATGAAATTTTTAATAAATCTTCCCTTAATGCATACAAAGTCCAAATACCGCATGAAGGGCTCTATTCTCCTGTTAAATTTTAACCTTACTGGAATTTTGGAAAATGACGCATGTATGTAACTCTGAAAATGCTTTTCCTGTAACTATAAAATAAAAAGAAACCATTTTCTTTTCCTTGCAGATGACTTGGATGTCCTTTTCCATCTTAAGTCGAAACTTGTTAACGTTGATAATCAAAAGTTCTTTGAAATAACCGGCATTGAGACGCGTATTCAAAGAATCACTAATACAAAGCTCCATTTTACAAGTGATACTAATGCCGAAATAGTTAATACTATCAACGATTTATTCAATCAAAATTGGCATGATATCTATGAATTAGTACGTCCTGCTTTGGAAGAAACTTTGCAGAAACTTGCTTTAAATCGCTTGAAAACAATCTTCCATCATATACCAGCAAATTATTTAATTGAAGATTTACCTTAAGTTATAATTTTTATGGTAAACCATTTATTCAGATAACTTTAATTTTAGTATTATTTTTATAACACCAAAGAGAGAAAAGAACAAATACAGGCAGCATAAATTTTCAAGCTCATGTTCCTTTTTTAAGTTTAAGTACTTATTCAGCATACTTTGGTTTTTTTGTGATTGTAATTGAAAGTTTACAACTATCGTTACATATTTTTGTAATTATATAATTATAATTATATTATTATATTATATAAAAGTAATACTAGTGAAACTAATCTCAATTACAATAACATGTGATTGTAATTGGAAAAATTCAATTTCAATTGCATGTTATTTCAATTGAAAACCCCAATTACAATTACAAGTACTAATTGGAAAAATAATTCCTTAATTTAAGAAATCATAAAAAATATATGTAATAATTACTTTTTGTTTATTAAAAAGAAATGGTAATAATAATAAAACTCAAAAATCATATTAACAAATCCTATTTGCATTATCAAATAATAGCCCAGTTCACAATATTATGCAAAATGCCTTGCACTATAGCATTTGCAAAGTGGTATAGCATATTTTTACTCTACAATTGCAATATACACAGAAAGTTGTAACCAGTGTTAAACAAATTGCGGTCGAAATAAAAAAGTCGTAAAATTATGCTATTTCTTTGACCTTTTATTTTTCGACTTCCCAACCATATCCTGTTGCTCATACTTCCGCCTCTAAAAATGCAAACTAGACTTGGAGTAGTCGTAGAATTTGATCGAACTCTTTCATAATGGCATTTTTGACACAAACCTATGATCAAACTCCTTTTAATTGTATGAATTTGATCAAAGGTTTGTGATTGTATCGAACAAGTCTAATGTTGGAATTAGTCGATTCCTAACGTTGTCGTATCGTTTAAATCTTAATGTTAGTTATTAAAACCGTGATGCTGCCAGCGAATGTATTAGCGGTTTGTTGTATTATTACTATTGTATTGATCTTTGCTTTATACGTGTGTGTATAAAAAGTTATAAGGAATTCAAACATCTTCGGCCATTTTGCGCCACCCTGTATTTCTAGTCCTGATTGATACTATATTTGATGACATTGTTTATCAAAGCAATTTGTATGCCATCCAAAATGACAACATTCTCAACCTCGATAAAGAAGAGCTTTTAGCCTTTATATGAACATGAACTTTTACATGGGGTGCAATACTCGTCCTGCTTGGACTAATCATTATTCTTCTTTACCGGATCTACCCAATCTACCTATAAGCAAGACAATTCCCAAAGATAGATCTGCAGCTATATTGTCAAACTTACACTGTGATGACAATTCTAAAATACCTCCAAACTGCAAAGGTAAGCTACAAATCCATGGCCTCAAGTAGAAAGGCCCCAAATCGTATTTTTTACGAAATTGTGTTTTTCAACGATTCCAATACATTTTACACAAAAAATAGCACTTTTACAAACAGTTGTTCGAAGCAGTTGTAAAAGCAGTTGTACAAATAGTTGTATAGTTTCTATTATGTTTTTACCTTCTCCTGTAAAGATACAATTATTTGAGTTAGGGCCTTTCTACTTGAAACCATCGATATATGTATATACATATAAGAGAAGACCTGTAGTAGACAAGCTAAGCCGAAAATTTGATGAATGTTATCACCCAGAGGGAACAAGAAGGAGTAAGGATGCCTTCTAGAAGGCCTCTATACTTCTTCTTTTGAATGTACAAGGCCTGCTGGCTCCATTCCAAATGCATATCTTTTTTACAAGTGTTGTCATTGTTGGGAAGGCCTTCAAATTAATGGATTTTGCTTTTGCTTTGGTAAAAAACAAAACAAAACATGTTACTCTTCTCTTTTCCCTTCTCATAGAAGGGAGTGTGGAATGTGTGAATCTAAAAAGTTCATAAGCAGGCCTGCACCAAGAAAACCTTCTGAATTTTACCGCTGGGTATGGAACCAGATAACTGAGCGTAGATCAGAGATCTTCAAAACCGCGCACATGTGCGAGTGCTCTCACAATAATGAAGAGAGCAATAAAAGTTAATTTATATTTTTATTAATATGTAGTCTCTTGTTACTAAAAACCATTTTGATCTCAGACTATTTGTATGTGCCGGTTGTGTAGTCGCATATTACTAGACAACAATGGATCGTTTTTATATTAGTTTAATTTCAAGGTTTTATATTTTTTAGAGCTTGAAAGATCATATCTGAAATTAATTTATAATATACGATTCAAAATACATATGTACATCAAATGTACCAGTATTCTCTTTTTAAACACGAGAAATTTATTAAAATTAGAGTTTTACAAGTACGACCCAAATATGTCTTGGCAGCCCTGATATGATGAGAGAAACCTATGGGGCTATTCTGGAAAACGCGTCGAAAAAGTGAAACTTTACATTAAAATAAAACCAAAATTTAAAAATTTTTTTTGTTTGCCATACATTTCTAAAATGAAATAAACGTGAGAATTTCAACGCGTTTCTCTCTCTTTTAAAAACGGTTCATTTTGTACGAGAAACAAAAAGAATTTTTTTACATTTACGCAGTTTATATTTCGATCAAAACGAACAACCAATACAAACATAAATGTGAATGTATGTATGAGTGTGTTGATCACTAGTGTTGATGAATATCTATGATAAAATTGAAGGGAAGATCTCCTCCACTCAAACAATATGTGCCCACGAAAGCAAAAGAGGGTACAAGTTATTATGATTTCTAAAGGGTGGCACTCACTTACAATATTAAAACCCTTAAACAATTTTTAAAGTTTTTCTTAAGGTTTTTATTTTGTTTTTTTCTATTTTGTTTCTCAATTTGCTTATAATTAATGTTTTTTAACAAAATAGTTTAATTTTATGTCAAAAAATTTTGAAGTTTCTGGTCAATTTATAATGAAACTAAATACATATTTCTCAGCTCTGTCATTGGTACCATCATTTGTACATACATAAGTATTCATCGGTATGGCCAATAAAAGCATAATCAAAACCGACTATCAAACTTGATTTATATTTTATTATAGTTTCCTAAAAAACGTTAATTTTTCATGATGCCAATACATAGTGAGTTTCTTATCTCCCAGAAGTAATGGCCGGTTTAAGCAAGTCTTCCACATAATGATGATGAACAATAGAATTAATTGCTCTTGGATGAATTTCTTTAAACTCTAAGGCGTTTTTGTGTTTTACGAATTGAGCCGAGCTTGGGGAGCATGCAGCTCCAAATGCCAAAACTGTTATAATGTATACGTTCTGATCTTTTGAAGCGTCATTTATCCAAAGAAACCCCTTGGGCATATTGATCTTGCTACTCGTTTTATTCGGACGCCATAAAGGATGTTAAATAAAGGAGATATCAGATATGGACCTCGGATATGGACGTGTCTTTACATGGTAATACAATGTATTACGACATGTCAAAAAATGCTGTAGAATGTACAAAATATAATCATGTAAACGCATAATGCAGCGAGTGGGAGAGAATACGGATAGAAAATTTGACAAGCGGTCGGTAATGTTTATTTTCTAAACCATTTTAGAAACTTATGTATTCTCATCACACCAGAGGTGTATTTTAAAGTAAACATTGGCAGCATTAATGGTATTTATGGAAGGTGTTAACACTGTTTACAAAAACAACCAAAGCCAACTCAGGAAATTTTCATGATGTTTTTGTAAATATTGTACAACTGCAACCATCCAGTAGCTGATGGTACAGCAAAAGCAAACAAACAACAAACAAACCTCTAAAAAACTATATTTTGTAGTAAAATTACATTGAAATAATAAAATGTTTTCTCTTATACTTAGTTTTATTAGCAGTTTAATAACTTTGCTTGCAATTTACTTCATTTTACTTGTAGAATCAGTGTAAACATGAAAAATACCTACAACAGACTCTTGTTCTCTTTTTTTTTTACATGGACAGGGTTCCCAGACTTTTTTCGACTGTCATCCCCAATTTGAAAATTTTGATCCCCGAAATTCCATAAAAAGTAATTTGTACTATCCCCAAAAGTCCCTACAAAAAATAATACTATTTTAATTTATGTAATTATTTTTTTATTAATATTTTATTTGCACTGTGGTTCATATTATTTGTACACATGGTTTATATTTAAATATGTATATGTATATTAATTCTTAACAGACATTCGAGCAACACGCACTGAATTTTGTTTCTAATTTTAGTTTTTATTGAGTTCCTTGCAGAAAAAACTCGTTCAACGCAAGCGTTGCTCCTTGATATAAATAAACTTTTACCCAAAACATGTTTGTGTTGTTACAAATATAAACACTTTTAAAGAACTAATTGTCACAAAACTTGGAAGTTATATGCGTGTAAACCAAAAAATCAGCTGATGAGCAATCTCGCCAATGCGAGTACCTGTTCGATATGTCTTGTAATAAACCTTGTTTAAGTCTTGCCAACAACAAATGTTAAAAACGAGTTCATTGTCACCAGTAACAATTTTTATTTTAAGCGTTTTTGATAACATTTTATATTATTTATGAAATAAAAATTAGGAAATGTATTGAAATTAAAATAATCTAAGAAATATATAAAAAATATTAAGTAAAATACAAATCCCCATAAAATCCCCAAAAAATAAAAATTATCAATAATGAATTCCTCAATCCCCAAACCAAAATTTGTATTCCCATTTGCAAAAAAAAATCCCCGATTTGGGGCTAAATCCTCTAATCTGACAACACTGGACACGGAGAGAATTTCATAATATTTCGATTCTACAAAGTCGTAACACTTTGTATTACCATGTAAAGACACCTTTAACAACATTGAGTTTAATGAAATTCTTTTAACGTTGGCGGCAGCGTCTCACACTATATCTATTTTATTAGGTTTTTTCGGGTTTCTCACTGTAAATATTGGCAAATACCATACTCTGGCGTGCCGTCTAATACCTCATCTGCAATTAGTTTTCTGGCAAATCCTTTATCTACACAGAAAAAAATAGACAAGAACTATTTTCAACAAAACCATGTTATTGAAAACAAATTTTAATTTCAATAATATTTGTAACTTGTATTTAACTCAATACGATATTTTATCAATACCGCGCATTTTAAATATCATTTAATTTAATTTGCTCTTTGTTGGTGTTTATCTTGCTTGTTGATTGAACCAAAGCGATGATGTGCTATTGTTGTTATTTGTTTTGATTGCTCGTGTTGTATACGTGTGAATTCCGTTTTGCGTATCCAATGACGATTTGCTCTTTAGCTGAGTGGTAAGTACGTTAGTCTATTAGTCAAGAGGTTGCCGGTTCGACTCATCCCAAAAAAAAATTTATTTTTAATCGCAGCCAAGCAAAAACAAACGATAAGTGGTTGAACAATGTGACGTTCACCCACACACACAATAACAATTATCACTGAAAGTAAAATTTAAGTCAACTTTTTACTTTGATTCATTAAATTTATTTATTGACTGAAAAAAAATATTTTCAATAAACGTAAATACAATTTTATTTATCGATAATGCAAAAATCGTCATCACAGAAAATTCAAAAGATTTTTAAGCTATTGCATAACTTTTATCGGGGGCTTTGAGCGCGGCGACCGAATCAAGAAATTCCGTAACGAAAATAAAAAAACCTAAGACTATTTGTATTTGAATCGCCCAGTTTATGTGAACCCCTAAGGTATGCTATTGATTTCATTAACATACAGTGTTGCTAGAACATATTTTTACATGTAGGAAAACACAATGTGGCGTACTTAAGAGCAATTTGATGTCATTATTCTGTCGGCGTTATTACTTATGTTAAGACACAACAAATTGCTCGTGTGGTCGTAGTGTTAGGTTTTAAGAGAAATAACAATTTTTTTAAATACATTTTGTCGCAACACCTTAAACATAATTGTATAATTTATAAAATATTAATATTGGAAGAAACATTTTTGTTTTATAATAATCACCTCATTTAAATGCTGTAGTTCTAAAATCGTTCCTTATATTTGTTTTTGGCTTCAGTGTATGTAGTTAAAAACAAAAAAATTAATAAAATTTAAGGCAAGTCTTCAAAAAGATAATCTGCTGGCACATAATGAACGATTGATTTAATTCTATTTAAGGCTATTTCCTCCAAAGTTTTTTCAAAAACATCACGCCATCATTCGCTTACGCCTGCGTTATCAGATGTCATATGAAAATCTGAAATATTTTTAATATGCGATCTTACACTGGTAATATCAAAGAACTTTTGGTTATCAAGGGTAACCATTTTGAACTTGAGTGGGTTGAGGAGGACAATATCATCTGAAAGAGAAATATAATTTTTTATAGCTGTAAGAAAAACTTTTTCTTAAGTACATGCGTCAGATTCCAGACTTCCACTCACGTTAAAATTGAACTGTAAAATGGAGCCCTTCAAATAGTATTTCGCTCTAGTATTCAACAGAGGAACGTTGTAAGCGGCTTTAATAGTAAAGTGCTCATCGATGCTGAAATTTAAAATGTAATACTTTTTAATAAATGACAAATA
Organism: Nowickia ferox; assembly: GCA_936439885.1. Lineage (NCBI taxonomy): Eukaryota > Metazoa > Arthropoda > Insecta > Diptera > Tachinidae > Nowickia > Nowickia ferox. The sequence goes on from OW387023.1 coordinate 104,202,843, forward strand.
TACAATTTTATATGAAGTGGGTGGATTAACTAACCTGCCCTTGACTTTTGTTTTCGAAAGGCCCGTTAGTACAACGTCTTCCATGTCCAATTTTAAATTGATGTTTCATTATTTTGCTTTGCATGAATAACCTTGATATGAAATGGATCAAAGCTGCCCAAGCCGGGTATAACTACAAGATTTACATCGAATTGGAAATATTTAATTCTTATTTGTAATTGTATATGTATATTAATACGCACTGAACCAAAAGTGCCAGATTAAGAGATGAAATTATTAATAGAGTTTTTTTTAATCAAGGTTCTTAATTGATTTGATTATCAGCCTGTTTTTCGAAAATCAATAAGTACATACGGTCTTTAAAATAACGTACGAAACCATGTTTAAAGTTTTTGTAACATTTAATTATTTTCATGTGAGTGACAACAAAAGAGCTTTCAGTTTCTACACTCATAAAATTTTGTACGTAAAATTAACTAAAAATTGGTCTACATATTTTTCGTTTGACTTTATCGAAAATGTTATTTAATTTTTAATATTAAAATGTTAACGCTACATTTAAACTTGAAAGGACTTTCTTGCAATTTCTGTATACGTATTATGAATACAAATTTTAATGAAATAAATGACTCATGAAAATTTCTTGCTCGTTTTCATAGGAAAGTGAAAGCTCATTTTCAAAATATTCGTCGAAACATGATTTGAGTTCTTTACATATATTTGAAGATACGAAATAAAAATAAATATTTATAATTGAAATAAGCAATTGATAAAAAAATCTATCTGCCATTATCCTGTATATTTGTACAAATCTTTAAAGAGGGTAACACTGTTAACCTTTTTTCATTTTACTTTCTGAAAACGTCAAAAAATTACTTTCTTGAAAATATCGTTGAATTCTGGGTGAAAATTTAAAACAATGTGGGTGTGGTAGTGAACAAATTTGAATTATTTCATGTGTAAATGGTGGGCAACTGACTTAAAACAGAAATTATACAATTTTTTTCTTTAATTTTTTACTTTAACTTAAAATAAAAATAAATAACCGAGAAAATGCGAATGACTTTTCCTATAATCGGATCAACTTAACTTTCACAACAACTAATGTTAAATTTCGTACAAAGAAATTATGTTTCCCTTGTTTCTGTAATTTTTCTGCCAAATAATCAGCACCTAATTCAGTCAAACAAATCACAAAATTGTTTAGAATTCTATTAAAATAAAGTAAAGGTTATAAAAAAAATAAAATTAGTTCTAATAAACAACGGAAAATACGAAATACAATGAAAATCTGTAGTAATGTGTAAATGGTTTTCTAAATGAATGTTGGAAGCACTTAAAAATAAAATTGCTTACCTCCTTGTTCATATAATTAAAAATCAATTTGAAATTAATTTTATTTAAAATTTTTCACACGCAATTTTTTCTAATAGATTTAAATACATTCAAGAAATTTATTATTCGACATATTGTCATAATTATATTATAAGTGAAATTTATTTGCTGGTGGTTAAGCGCTGTCTATATGCATTTCATTGTTGCTTTAACAAATCGCCAGTAGACCCCAACCATACATTTCGCTTAACCACCAGCAAATAAATTTCACTTGTAGATTTAAATACATATAATTTCTTTATTCCGTCACTGTAATAATTTTGTGAGTGTGTATCTAAATTATACCAAAAACGCTTTTTTTATGTCAATACGAAAGCTTTAGAATATATTTTATAAAAACAAATTCTAAACGTTATTGTTTATAAACAAAACATAAAAACGAAAGCGCTAATGTTTTCTAAAAACTGGCTGTACGAGGTTTGTTCAAAACGTATCGCGAATTTTGAATTTTCGCGGGTTACGTATATTCGAATTTTGATATTTTGTGCCGTTATGTTGGTACTTATATCTCTCACTTATGCCGAAAATTTCGGCCATTTTGAATGTTCAGTTAATTGTGGACAGCCTTACTTTTACTTTTTACTTTACCTATTAAACAAAAATGGAACAAAGAACCTGTATGAAATTTTGTGTGATGCATTCCCATTGTTGACTGTGTTGATATAATATCATGCATTATTTAAGTCGAAAAATTTCCATCCAAAAATTATCCTGTAAGCAGGGTACAAATATTGTTAAGTCTAATCTCTCAGAAATTTATATTATATATTTAATTAATTTTATTGTTTTTTATTAATCAGGAATATTTTCTTAATCGAACTTAAAGTCTGGTATGGAGTTCTTACGGAATTAAATATTCGTAAATTTGCATGTATTTCTACACGGAAATATAATCGTGTAGCCTATTGTATAGAATTATATTTGCATACACACAATTTAATTTATTTTTTAATTTTTTTAAAAAACAATTTGTTGTTTCCTGAACAACTTAAATGTTAATTTAATTTAGCTTATTACTTATAATTTTATTTCACTGAGCCGACGAAAGTCGATAGATCTAGGCTTAAGAGTAGATATAAAATGAAAAAGGCATGAAGTATGGGCTTCTTTCTGCACACCCTATATGCATTCAGAAGCTCATACCTGGGCATCTACCAAGTGGAACATCACGAGCAAACATCATGTGATACCGAAGCAGGTTTGTAAACGAGAGTTGCTGTGGCGCGACACATAAACAATTTCTCAAGAAATCACTGAACTTGTATTGAACTCTTCCAGTAGCTCGTTTTGGACACAAACCTTTAATCAAACCCATGCAATTTAAATATATTTAATTATAGATTTGTGTATAAAACGAGCTACTGAAAGAGTTCGATACAAGTCTAGAAAGCACTCAGTAGTGAGTTGAAAATGCTTAATGTATTTAAACAGCTCACAGGGCTTAACAAACTAAACTAATTCGTTCATGTGCAGTAAAACTCTGCTATAAATCAGATGCTACGAAGTGTTCCGAATGAAAATTCTAATAAAAATTTTTTCAATATACACTTTAATTATAAAATATTTACATATATTTATTTATACATAGATTTTGTGGTATTTTATGGCAAATCTAAAAAAAAGTAATTAGCTGGCACATAATCAAATATTTTCTTGTAACGATCAAATATGATTGTACTTAAAGTTTCTTCTATGGAAGGACGCATCACTTCGAAAACTTGACGCCAATTTTGATTGAAGACATCGTTGGCACTTTCACTCAATTCTGTACTGCGACCAAAAAGATTATCGAAGTTAATATGGAAGTCACCAATATTCTTAATACTCGATTGGATACTAGTAATATCGAAGAACTTTTTACTGTTGGCTGCAAGTAGTTTGGTTTTAATAGAGAAAGATACTTCCAAGTCGCCTGTTAAAGAGAGTTTGTTTTTATTTTAAATTTAGTTATATCTTTATGTATAAAATTTACTTAGTTCAGATTTCATGGAGCCGGCGCTATCCAAATTTAAGAGCAGAAGAGTGCCCTTCAAACGATAATCCGCCTTAGAGCGCAAAGAAGGAACTTTCACCAATATCTTGAAATCGTATGCATCGTTAATGCTGGAAATTTGTATTAAAACATTTTAAAATGTATTTTATATAAACAAGTATATCTAGCATTAGAATTTGTTGGAAACTCACATGGCATTATTAACTTTCGTTTGCGATAATCCTGATAATTCGATGTCCTTTAAATCCAGTTTGAGATTAATATTTTGATTGTTTTGAACAAAATGTATCTTCTTTACATGCAATGGATCGATACTACCAATACTTTGTAGGCCAGGTATTCCTTCATGTATTTAAAAATACCAAAGTTTAATTCTTGCATAAAACGTTATAAAACTTAAAACTCACCGTTTTTCCAATTTGTGAAAACATTTTCAATAGCTCTGGCAAAGCAGAGGCCATTTTTGGGATCGCTAATTGAACAAGGTATCAAAAATGTAGCTGCAAAAGAAGAACAAAGCTGATTGCAAACTCAAAAAATACTCATATTTAGTGAAATATTAATATATATGTATATGTATGTACAATGTACATGTACAATGCTTAAAGACACATATGTATTAGTGTTGAGCGAAACTGTGATTTTGTAATAATGTTGCTTCTTGTGAATGTGATTTCTAAATCGCTGTTCTTTTAAACTGTGATTGTGATCACAGCTTAGCAGTATTTTGTTTGCAGCAGTTCTGTTATTTTGACAAAATCTAATAAGAAGAGCAGTTGTGAAATTAAGCAATGACTGTGATCACGGTTTAACACATTTCAGCTCTTCTGCTTTAAAAGTATGTATTAGTATTGGTATTTTAAGTAATACTTACTTAAGAAGAGCGACAAGAACAAACAATTAGCAACCAACCCCAACCAAATATTGATAATTGTCGTGTGAGAGCTATACTTAGTTGCCAGAAAAGACAATTTGACACGATTAGACGATTTTTTTCTCGACAAACGGTGAACGTATACAAATAAATTCATGTGGTAGCTTTATTTACTGTAAATTAAGCATACAAGAGCATTCACAGTTTGTATGAAAGAACTACATTTGCAAAACCTGTTACTTGATAAATTCAGTCACAGTTGTGATTAGTGATTTTTCAATCGCTGTGAAAAAGTAACAGGTTTCGAAAAAGCGCTTATCACTAATATGTAAATATGTATGCGTTTCTAAGCGTGCAACATACACAAATTGTGGCTGAGCGGTCGCGATGCTATCCTCTCAGTTCACAGGTCGTGGGCTCGATTCCCGCCATAGACCCTGGGTGTTTTCTTCAGACAAGCTAATCGCTTCGCGGGTTGTGTTTGTTAAACAAAAATACACATGTTTTGGTAATTGGTAAAATAACCAAATTTTCCTTAAATTTTTTACTTCACGGGAAATTTCTAAAATAACCTAAATTCAGTTAATTTTAAACTTTTTTGAGTGCGTATATGAGAATGTGTAAGGAAAATATTGATATATGAAGTCCATTTACATTTTCTTAATAAAAATGTTTTATTCAGTCTTATTTATTTATTTAATGCAGTCTAGGTGCAAAAAGCTGTTTAATAGCCGATGGTGATTAAGATACCACTCCTAAGCCAATCTCCGGATGATTATTTGGAGAGTGATATAGTTTACTTTCGGCCTTAGTATAAGAAAAAACTGGCATGAAGTTAGCATAAGTGAGGACATTGAACTAGGTTCTAACGAGTTCACCCATACAATTTGACACTGAAACTCGGCGCATAATGTAGTTTTAACCTAATATTGGGTTAATCCTGGCGTGATTTTTAATTTAAAATTGTATGTCAAAACTCGATGAGATCATATTCAATTTTGCCACTTATGCTAACTTCTTGCCAGTTTTTTCCTTATACATAAGGCCGTTTATGATTAACTCTCTTTTATAAATCTTACAATGCTTAATCGACGATACTTATTTTTGTTCTTTTTTATTTTCGTGTTTACTATTATAGATTGTTCTTTTTTCTTTATTTTTTACCCGACTGCGCGACGCAAAGAAGGGTATTGTGCTTATCAGCCTATGTATGTATGTATGTATGTATGTATGTATGTGCATGTGTGTTCCTTTGCACGTTCATATTATATTCATTCATTCATTCACAAAATTTCCCCAGATTTACCGTAGCTACAACTTTGCCACCAAATATTGTCCCTGCAAGTAATTTTTAAAAAAAATAAATAAAATTTTTACCTTAATCTTTGCAAGGAAAAAGTACACGAATAAATTACTTTTTGGCATAATATGTTAACAAGATTTGGTAGGTGACTCTTAGCTACATTATTGCGATATGTTTTTAACCGCTATCTTCAAGTCTGAATTAGCTGTCTGCCAAAAACTGATGACACCATTTTTTGGGGTCACACTGATTTTCATAATATATTTTTATACCACGATTTAGAACGTGTCTAAGGCTCTTAAAAGTTGCGGCCTTATTGACAAGATGGCAACTTTTTCAGACCTATCGGTCTCGGTATATTCCAGGTCTCTATTTCACTCAGAGTTTCTGAGATAATATATAGTCACAATAGTCACAGGGTCAAGTTATCGTCTGTACACTTTTTGTCAGTGTGCATGTATATACGAGTATACATACATATGTATGGATGTACATACACCTGTACGTACATATGTATGTATGTATATACTGGTGTATTTATTAATGCATTATGCATGTGGGAATGTGCATCAAAATATTTCGCAATTGCGAATCTAAAATGGCTACAACTTTAACAATTTCCTTTATGATTTTAAGTATCTTTACTGTAATCGAAAATATTTGATACTTTTTATGAGATTTGAGAAAATTTAATCCCAATATCCCAAAATAGAAATTTCTTGAAATATGTGAACAATACTTCGGCACGACGACCTACTTACGTACATATATATATATATATATATATATATATAATCACCCTAGTTCCACATATCGACGTCACTTTAACACAATACCAAAATATTTAAGCTTGTGTACCCGCTCCTGTTGGCACGTTTATTCTCCTTTCTAGACCTTAGGGAACAGAAATAAATTGTTGATCGCGAGAGCGAGTAAACAAGTCCCAATTTTTTGTTATTGTGTTAAATTGGCGTCGATGTCGACAACTGGAATAGGGTTGAATTAGTGTTGAGTGTTAAAAGCTACAAAATATAATCATATGTTAATTTTTTTTGTGTTGCACTGAAAATTTTACTTACTCAAGACGTATCACATTTATTTCGTTAAAAGTAAGAAATCAAATAATTTTATAAAACTAACAAATGTATATATGACGGCTCTTACACGCACAAATTGTATAAATTGAGTTTAGAATTTCAAAATTATACATGACTGGTTGTAGGCAGCAAACAGCCACGTAAGCCAAACAAACCATGTCATTGCTTTTCGTTCTATATGCAGACTTACACCGGAATGTTTTTAAGCCCAACTCAGTGTGGAGCAGCGGTTATGCAGCCTCCAGCTTTTAAACATGTAGTTTTGGATTTTTGACCAACTTTATTTAAGCTACAAACATATCTTGCAAATTTATAATTTGAGATACACTTACGTGCTTCTTTCAGATAACTACCAGCCTCCACACTATTGACGAAATAATTTAAGAAACCCACCAACAACAGCAAAATGCAGATGCACTGACGCAGCTGATAAAAATTTGACTGCATATCTTACTTAAAGCTGGGAAAGTTTCAAACAGACTGAAATCTAATTTGCAATCAAAAGACATTAAATAAATTTTTTTTAAATGCAAATATGAAGTAGAATTAAAATTTGTTTTGGTTAAATATGTACCAATCTGCATATAAATATACACACGTATGTGTATGCCCAGTTGACCAAGACTTTCGTTATTGATATCGATTTGGAATATATCTCGAAAATTTATCATGTAAAATTATCGAATCGAAAAAAGTTCACCTGACGCTCAGTTTTGTCCTAAAAAACATTCGATTTCGAAGTTTTGCTAGCAATATCAAAAGTGAAAGAATACCGAACTAATTTCGATATTGCAAAAAGCAGCCGAAAAAATAAAAAAGTAATTTTATTTTTTAATTAATTTATTTTAACTTACTTATTTTATTTATTTTTTTTAATACCTTAACCTACGCTGCAGGATTTGAACATTCTAACAAACTAACACACATCCACTCGGCTGCCGTCACACATTCGAAAAACTATCGAGAAAAGTTCGAAGTTCGAAGCTTTATCGAACATTTGAATTTTTTAAACTTGCGAACAAATATCGAACAATTTTGTTTTGAAATTTCTTCGCTTTAGTGAGCATTCGTTTATATCGAATCTCAGGTCAAATGGGTGGATGTATAATAAATGTGCATAAGTAATTTTTCTGTGCTGTCACCACTTAGCACTTTTCTTTTCATTAATCGATAGCAAGAAGGAGGCAAATCCGTTTTCAGAGGTAGAGCTATTAAAAGCATTTTGATATTTAGTAAACCTATTTTTGCAGCAAATACAAATCGCCCTATCAAATATTGTAAAAAAATTTTACACAGAGAACAACTTATTTAACAAATAGTTACACTACTCACTAGTCTTCTTAACCAACTTCAAAAAAGGAGGAGGTTTTCGATTCTTTTATATTTTTAGAAGTTGCTTATCCTTATTCCACTTGTCGACATTGAAGTCACGTCAATACAATACGAAAAAAAAGATTAGATCTTGTTTACCCGCTCTCGAGAAAAATTTTGTGCTACTGATAATATATTCCTGTTCCCTAAGGTGGTTTTCGACAACAGCTACGCAAGCCTAAATTTTTTGGTATTGTGTTAAAGTGACGTCGATGTCGACATCTGGAATAAGGGTGACTGATTTTTGCCAAATTTTTAAAAATCGACTTATCATCATATATCGACGTAAACAAGAAAATTTGCCAGATTCGACAAAGCTCACTTACATATCTGTGGCAATAAGAAAAACGTACTTAAGTCATATTTTACTGTTTTGCAGGAGAGCCTTTTTAAGCGTTCAAGTCGATTTTCAGAAATTCATTTCTTTTAAAGTTAAATTGAAAACTTCTCTGTAAACGCTTATTTTTTTAAGTAAACATTGTTCTACGCACTGTAAATAATACATTCAAGTTGAAATATACCAAAGTACTAAATTAAGCTGTTGTTCCAAATGAGATCAGAAGTCTAAAAAAAGTCGCAAGTCATAGTGCTATAACTTCCTGAAAAAACACACAAGTTAATTGAAATTTTGATAGGGGGTACTTTCGAATATGCAGATTAATTCAAAATCAGCTTATAGCGACTTAAGCACTTTTTCCTTTTTGGCACAGATATATGTATATCACTCACGTAAGATGGTGAATCAACTTGATTCTACCTCGAAATTGTTCGAAAAGAAAATTATCACAAAATTGCTTTTGTAAAACAACTTTTAGACTACTGAAACGATTAAGCTCAAAATCTAATCAGCTCTTAACTTCAAAAGGATAAGTCGATTGCTAGCTGGAATCGTCTGATTCGTTCGAGAGGTATCGTTGACGAAAAATATCGAAAATATCGTTTTTTTCTTTCCAATAACTTCAAAAGTCGTTGTGAAATCGATTTTATATATTAACTGGTTTTTATGGACTTAAAAAGTGTATCAGATACCGCAAATTTTTTTTAAATCTGTAGCTTTGCGGGAATTTTTAAGGATGGCCTGCAAGGACTACCGATATTTTTTACGTGTTACTTCATAACTCTGTCATTTTTAGACGGATCTTGAAAATTGTTTTCATCTATTTGGTCCCACTTCCAAAAAATTTGTTCCCTTGAAAATTTATAAAAATATCCATACAATAGTACCACACACAAACACAAATGCAAAAGTATTACAGTATATTTTCGTTGCTTAAAATTTAGTTTTTCAGTTCTCTTTCTAAATTGTAAATAATAGCAAAAGTTGTGCACCAATTTCAATGAAAAGGGGCTCCATTCCCTTGGAATACATTTAGCTATAAGCTACTAAACCAAAACTAAACTCCTTGTTGTATTTTAATTTTTTTATGTAACAAAAATATTTTAATTTTTTCGAAAATTCTTATCTTTTTTGGTTTAAATTTTTTATGATATCTCTGAAAGTACTGAGCAAAATTAGAAAGAATCAAGATTATTTTGTTATCGAACTTTGTTTTTTTTCTTTACTGAATAGAGAAACCCCTTCTGAATTTATGCAACTATATGTAGTGAAAGTGCCTGTATATTTTACATAATGCTATACCTTGAAAACTGGTGCTGCAGCGTTCCAAATAACTAAAGAAACAACTTTCATTTCTAGAGAACGGAAAAGTTTTCCGAAATTTTGTAAACATGTGTAATCGAAGTTAAAATTTTATGGGCATGGTAACGATAAATTATATATTTATGTGCAATGAATATGCAAAATTTCAATAATTTCAATTGAGTTTTTAATTATGAACTTTAACCACCTGGTAAACATTTTCGGGTTTTCAGATTTCTCTAGTTCGTTGCTCACGAAAGTCACTTGTTTACTAAATTTCAGCTCTCCAGCTGCAGCGGAATCGGTAAGTGAGCCAGTGAGCTTGTCTTAAAATATGAAATTTTTGCACTTTACAAATCTCAGAAAGCTTTCATTGCAAAAAGTTCAAGCTTATGTGGACCAAAGTTATGAGAGTAAAAACAGGACAAATGGCTTCCTGTAAATATGTTTATACAGCGTGTGCAATTAGGGCGTGTTGATTTTTTTTTAATTTCTTTTTTCAGAATGAGTAGTGTTAAAAAGTTGTGTTTCGACTACTTATTTACAAATATATTTACAACAACTGGTTGGAATTCCTACTTCAAATTCGAGATGTTTTCACGTTTCATTTGGAAATCGCAGCATTACATTTTATTATTATTATTATTTCTATATATTGTTCTGCTCTAATGTTAAGAGTAAATATATTAGAGTTGTGCTGTAAAGGAACGAACTAGTTCAATTGAACTATTCGCCTAAGTGAACAATGTGAACTGGTTCAGTCTAGTTGTTCCTTTTTGTTCTTTTGGTCTTTCTTGTTCTTTCGTCCGTTTTTGTTTCTTCGTTCGTTTTTGGTCTTTAGATCGTTTTGAGAATAAGATCTCTGTTCCTGACCAATACACAAGCAAAACATTTTTCTGATTTGCGTACTGTTAAAAAGAAACAAAATAGTGTGCCTATTAAATTTTTAGCACAATAATAAAAACAAACAACAGAAAATTTCTAATTAGTGAAATGAACAAGCGAGTTTTATTAAATTAAAATAAAGAATTTGTGGAGTTGAAATAAAAACCAGATTGTAAAAAAGATTATTAGTATTCAAAAAGAGATTCAAATTTGTTTTAAACTGATTACGGATTTCATTTTAAGTATTTCGTTCAAAAAGTTTAATTTCTACCTTTTACATACTTACCAAAAGTATACAGCAAATGAGACCACAAAGTACAAAATACGATTGCACAAGTGAACACCTACAAAATGAAAATAATTTGCTATGTTGAATTAAAAACAGAATGTGAAAAAGTTTATTAGTATCAAAAAATTATTTAAAATTTATTTTCAAATGATTACAGACTTGATTTAAGCATTTTCATTCAAGAATATTAATTTTTACCATTTACTGACAAAAACTACGCACTAAGTATAAATTAGAATAACAACACACGAAGAAAACATTAAACAGGATTTGATGACTTTGCAATCTCTGTTCCTGTTGTTCACTGAACGACTGAACGAAAAGAACAACTGTACGAAAAGAACAAACTAGTTCTTTTTTTTTGGTTGGAAACAAAAAAGAACAATCCGCAAAAAGAACAACTATGCCCAACTCTTAAATATATCGTTACCTTAATATAGAAAGGATCTAACTCATTATTTTTTTGAAACCTAGTTTTTTGTATATATCGATAAAAGAATATCTAATGTATCTAAAAATGCAAAAATCACGTTTCCAAAAAAATAATGAGTTAGGGCCCTTCTATATATATACATAAATATATATATATATATAAATCAGCAAAAAATATATGTTACTCGTAAATTTTTTTTACTAGCAATACTAATTAATTATTTTTTTCTTCATTTAATTATTTTAATGTCATCCGAATAGTTTTTTCTACTCATAGAATCTTAAAGTTTGAAACCATGACTAGTAAAAGAAAGACGAGACTGAAAACTTCGACCCACATGAGGAACTTTATTAGAACTAGTCGGGAGATGGTACCGTCCATTTCTTCATGATGTTTTAAGATATGGGCTTCTACTAGGACAACAAAGTAGAGAGAATGTACGAAATTATCCAGCAGCTATTGTTGCAAAAAATATTTATCCAAAAAAGGTGGGAAAGTGGGAGGTATCAAACAATTCTTTTGTGGTACCAGTTTTAAATTCGAAAGCCACAGTTCTGAAAAAAATAGAGAACAATTGGAAAATGGCCTAAAACATATCACTTGGCATAAGAAAACTGGAAATGAAAGGGGTAATGTTAGACCAGCTCTTTGACATACTTAATTCCAAGTGTGAGATTAAGTTATGTTTAGAGTTTGAGGGTGCATGTCCAAGTGGATCTGGCTGTAAACATGAAGTGCACATCTCGTGCTCACTTCCTGCCAATGAGCTAGTACTTATTAAGAGTCAAATACAGACGGTTGGATCTATTGGACATCATTACTTGATGAAGAATTTCATGAATGTATCTCCATTGATGGACGCAAAGATTCGACAAAAGTTTTGTTAAAAGCAAATAACTCAAGCCATCAGTCTTCAAGTATTGCAAACGAAGAGCATTACACTGTTTGTAGTGTAATATCAATTAAAAAATTAATTAAATTTCCATCTATAAACAATTTGATAGTATCAATTAAGTTTTTCCACTCAAATTAATTAATACAATTATAAATTTAATTGAATTTTTACTGTGTATATATAGTAGAATTTTTTAGTTAGCACTGTTTCATTTATGCAATAAAATAGTCGTGCAAAGCCGGGTTCAAAAAGCGTTTCAAAACAACTCGAAAGCTGCAAGTTAATATTTGTTTCAATGTCTTTCTTTTTGTCTAATTATCAAGTAATAATTGAAGTTGTTTAAACAATAATTTGGTTTGTCAAAAAGTCTTGTTTTAAAATAAAATTAGCATTTAAGTAAAAAAAAAGTTGCAAATCTTGAAATGTTGCAATTACGAAAAAACTTGGCAAATTATTACCGTTTGATATAATTTAATTGTTTATGTTTGCACAAATAAAACAAATAAACAAATTTAAAGTAAGTTTTAGAATTATACGAGTAGCTGCTATTAAGATTTATTTCAATTAGCATTCAGAGTGCTATCGTTTTATAATCTAAGGCACAGTGGCTACGCTCTCAGTCAAAGTGTACTTACCATTATATTATATAATTAAGGTTATATTTAAAAAAAAATAGACCGTATTTGAAATATAGTTGAAGAAAATTTTGTACGCAAACTTTTAAATAAAGTACGTTTAAAAGTCACGGTCCAGACTAGCAATTTTTGTTGCAGCAATTCTTGAATGTGTGGAAGGGTGTTTTGTTGCTTTAACAAATCGTTAGTAGACTTCAACCACACGTATTTAACGGTCACAAAGCTCTTATCTTATGCACAGACTTTCAAAAACCATTTGAGACTTCACAAAGAACAATATTTTTGAAAATCACAAAGAAAAATATTAGTATATGTGAACTCTCGGTTTGAACGGTTTTTGAAAGTCTGTGCATAAGATAAGAGGTTTGTAATTGTTCAAAGTGTGTGGTTGAAGTTTACTGAAGATTTGTTAAAGCAACAATGAAATGCATATAGACAATGCTAAAACACTTAAAATGGAATTATGATAATACAGGGATGTTATTGAAAGTTTTAAAATTGTACCAACAATTCTCAAACATTGTATTCTTGTGACCTTATTTGTACTAAAATATTTTTTACTTGAAATTATTTTTATTTATTTTTATTAAAATAGTAGTCTGTGTTCTGGCTACCGAATCGTTCTCATAAATTTGCTTGTGAGTTCGGATGAAATGTACGAGTTAATATTTTATGATTTTCTCCTTACTTTTACAATATTGTTTTCAAGTGAGAACAATATGAGTTTCATTGTTCAAAAGCGAAAATTTGCATATGGGCATTTCCGCAGAAAAGTTACATGACGTTGCTTGCTAACGCAGGCTGCTGTTTTTAAAGAAAAACTTATATTTTTTAAATACTTTTTTGCATGTTGGGTTAAAGCATAATCAGCTCTACGCTTAGTAAAATATAGGGAAAAATCGAACATCATTGCTCCGAAATACAAGCTTAATTGCTTGCTAACTTAACGTGACAAAACGTTGACTTTTCTGTGGGAATGCCCATGTACAGTTGTTTGAAAATAAATTCTTAGTGAAATTACTAAAACTGGGGAGATTCCTCAAATGTACTTAATTAACCATTTGTGTACTATTGTACTTTTCGAATTGGAATAGTACCAAAAAAAAAATACAATTGTACCAATTTTGCCATCCCTGTGACAATATGGCAAATATTAGATTTCTTGAACATTTTGCATTCCTCTATCGCTCTTTTTCACTAAAAAATAAAAAGTTGCTGCAACAAAAATTGCAAGTCTGGATCGGAACTAAGCAGGATAAGTCTAAATTGCACGGAACATTATTATAAGAAAATATTTTGTAAAATTAAATGGACTTGTCACATGTTTTATTTCGTGTTTTCTGGCAGTTAATAAAAGTTTGATACCACAATTATATACAACAACAGTCAACTGAGATACTGAACGGACTAATTTAAAAATACACATTTTAATTAATTTTTTCAATTAAGTGCGATCGATAATGTCATTTAAACCATTAAATATAATCAAACTTTTGACAACTCGATTTTCATTGATTGCAATGAATGTTCATTCATACAAATTCGTATAACTTCCTATTTTTCCACTATTGTAAAACAGAAATACATACATATGTATGCTTATATGTATGTTTATATGTACATATATACTATACATATATACAATTACAGCAAATCAATACTTTACTTCTATTATAAAGTCAACATCAAAGAATTTCATAATTTGATTTTCATTAAGTTTTATTTTGAACTACGTGGGGTGTTACCATGAAACAACAAAGGTCGTTGATATGGCTTTAAATATAGGAAAACGGTCGAAAATGTTACAGTCATAAGATTTGCTTACATTTGTACATACATAAATACAAAAATACGTGAGCAAGTGGTATTTTTGACGAACAAAGAAATCCAATCAACTTAAATTCCATGTGGGATTGGCATTTGTAAGAGCAGAAATCAAACAAGTTCACTCGTGCACTACTTTTGACTGGACTCACTCAGCCAGTTTATGTTTACAAAATAATAGGAAAGGGTATTTTGCAAATATAGGAAAAGGTTGAGTGTCAGTCAGCTTCTTACTATTAAATAGGCTCATAGCAATCTATGAAAACGTATCATTTATGATAAGAAACAGGCAATAGGCCAGAGTCAAAACGTGCAAAGATTATAATAAGGAATACGAAAAAAAAACACTTAGATCATGAAAAAAGAATTCTAATGAGGCAACTTAAGTATTTTTGAGGAATTAAAAAAAAGTTCATTTGTTGTTGGTTAAGCACATCTAGATGCATTGCATTGCATTTCCATATTCACAATCATATGCATAATTCCCATATTTTTACTCTATCAATACAATTGAATTTATCAAAAAGGTGTTTTTTAAGCCAACTTATGTACTTCCTAACCTTAAATTTGCCCACCCTTTATGTATATATTTCTAAGAAAAATACTTGACAAATAAAATTTGCTGTAAAATATTACGTTTTGCAGGGGAAAAGTTAAGAAAGGTAGTGAGTAACAAATGTATGGTTGCAAACACTCTTTACAGTCATAAATATTTGTTTACTTACTTTCAAGTCTACTCTCTCTTGCATTATTCTGACTTTTTGCATAAACTTCTAAAGTAATTGAAATAATATACACATGTGTTAATATTTTTGTAAAAACATTTCATTACATACAAAACTCAAAATAATTGCACAACTAACAACATTCCTTAGCTGATCTAAACTACAACTCAAATCATGGTTGTTAGTTTTATTTTATTTATCGTTGTAAAGCTCATTTTACATACATACGCCAATAACTGGCTGTTGAAATGTCCTAGAAAAGTTTTCACTCAAATAAAGCTTTAGCGGTAAGCAAGTGTTACTTAAAATATTATAACAATGACCAGAGTTGAAAAAAAAATAATAATTCAAATATTCAATACAATTCATTTGGTTTAGCTCCAACTGGCCTTAAAACAACTTGTTACGTTTTTTTTTCAATTATTTTTTTTTGTAAAACTTTTGTTTTATTAATATTATTGAAAAAAAAAACAATAATAAAATAAATACATGAGCAACAGGCAAATAAACACTTGTTATGCTGATGAGGGCGTAGTTTAAATTACACCACTGCTAAGAAAGAGTGTGTGACATGACTTAAAAACAATTTGTCCCAGTTTAGATGAAGCAATTTTTCTTGCTGCAAGTCTTTCTAGTTTGCGAGAGGGGAAATAGAAATGCAAAGCAGCAAAAATATGCATACACTTTTGACTTTCATCGAACTTGTTGTTCAGTTGTTTATTTTTGACACAAACCGATGGTCAAACCTATTTAAATTAAATTTAGACTTGGGTCGAAGTCACTCAGTCAGTCGCTTATGACACTAACCTATGATCAAGGTTTGTGTCAAAAACGACCGACTGAATGAGTTCGACCCAAATCTAATTACATGGGTTTGATCACCGGAATGTGTCAAAAAAGAACTAGTGATCGGGTTCGACACAAGTCTCATATACATAAAATTCCTGTTAATCTTTCGCTCGATATTTCAACTCCGAAGTTAGCTAGAAGTACAAGTTTCTGCAAGCAAAATTTTTTCAAGTAAACGCAAATACATTGGAATTTTGTTGGAAAAAAATATATAAAATTAATTTTTGTAAAGAAGACTGCACAAATCACGATAAAAATTAGCGTAGTATCTTTTCTGACCAATTTGTAATTCTTATGTGGAAGAGAAAGAGTGCCGAAACGCCTTCAAATCTATCTAATCTACTTTTTTTTTGAAATTAATTTAAAATTAGTTTTGAATTCTTGTTTTCCCTCAATTAATTCCGCAGATATTGCGTTACCGACTTTAGTATTTTTTTTTTCTTTTTTATCTATTTAATTTAATAATTTTCAACAGTTTTTTTTTGTATATCTGAAAAGGAAGCTGATAATAAAATGTACTTTATAAGTTAATGAAATTTGAGATCCAAAGGAAAAGTGCAAACAAAGATAAGATAAGAGAAAATAAAAGAATGCAATTTAATATTGATTTCTATGCATGGTACTTTAAAAGATAAATGTGTTATAAAGATTAAAAATGGAATAAATATGTACATATGCTTGTAAAGATTTTTGTTTGAAGCTTTTAAGCTTAAGCAGGGAGACTCTGTGGCTAAAATTTTAGGTGAATGAATTGCCTGCTGATGCTTGCCTTTCACATCATACTTCTATAGCGGTGATTATTCAGCTGGTTTACGAAATCAAACATCCTTCGCATTTAATTCTTACATTCATTACATTCTTACAATGACGATATTTACACATTTTGCTCTTCCGATTTGATAATGCTTTTGGCTGAAGCAATTAGGACGTGGAGCCCGAATTCGATAACTGTCATGATCCAGTCATATCAAGATCAATGATTTTTCCGATATGCGTTAGTCCTTATGCTAATCCATATCACAGCCTCATTCCTTGTCGATTTTTGTAACAATGACCGTCCGTGAAGTAAAAGAACTAAATGCTGAAACCAAGAAGGCCGATAACACTGTGCAACAGTGAAAAACTGCACGGTTTTGACAGTATAGGTTCGATAGTATTACCAAAAGGTAGTGTAAAACTCTATACTCAGTTTGGCGGTTCTGGTGACCATTTCTTTATGGGCCTCCAAAGATTGCGAAAATCACGGGGGACTCAAAAAATTTTGTCATCAGTTTTTCGCCAACAGCTTGTAGTTCAGACTTGGCGATAGCTCTAAGTTTTATGTGGCAATAATGTAGCTAAGAGTCTACCAAACAAATCTTGTTCACATCTATTGCCAAAAAAAATAATTTCTTCATCCAAAATTTTTTTTTGAATCTGACAGAAAACAATTTTGAATTTTTTAAGTATTTAAAAATTGTATGTACTCATTTGTTTGTTTGATAATCGCTTCTATATAATATAAAAGGGCGGCATATCACAGAGCGCCTAGAGCGGGAGCAGGCCTACATAAGTATTTTAGTTTTGTTTTATTTTCAATACAGTATGATCATAACCAGGGAAACCAGAAATGTGCTCTAAAAAAAGTGTTTTATGCAGGGACCGTAACGGTTATAATTTTTATTTTAAAAATTACTTTTTAATCGTTATTTTGTGACTTTTATTTATTCCTCACAAAATAACAGTTATTTTGTGACTTTTATTTATTCCTCACAAAATAAGAGTTATTTTGTGATTTTTATTTATTCCTCACAAAATAAGAGTTATTTCTTGATTTTTATTTATTCCTCACAAAATAACAGTTATTTTATGACTTTTATTTATTCCTCACAAAATAACAGTTATTTTTTGATTTTTATTTATTCCTCACAAAATAAGACTTATTTTTTGATTTTTATTTATTCCTCAGAAAATAAAAGTCATTTTTAAACTAATAACTGCCAGTTCATAGAAGTCAAGTAAAAATTCTTCATAATTAACACATAAGAGTTACCAGCTTGATAAATGAAACTTGATAAATGAAAGAAAAATGAAATGTCATATGGGCTTTAGCGAATAAAATAAAAACTTCGGCCCATTGGGTGGTCTAATGTACATGAATTTAATCAATTTTACTCTTTGTGAAGAATGATGCAACGCAAAAGTCTTCTGACTTACCATCATCTTCAAACGCTGAAACACCAAATGCTTTACCGTCGTCTGAAGACACAAACACGTGTTCATTATTAAACGAGTTCTTAAACTCTATTGAAGTAAATTCAGAGGATGAAGACTCAGATGGTGATCTGGAGGAGGAAATGAAAAGGGCGATAAGCGAAATAGATAATTACAATCCTAAGCCCATTGACGTGGATGCAGATGTAATGAAATATTGGGAGGAAAAAAAATATATATATCCATACCTGTACAGATTGGCACAGGTTTTGCATAGCATGCCAGCAACACAAGTCTCTGTAGAAAGAGCATTTTCTGCTCTAAAATTAATATTAACAGATTTAAGATCGAATTTATCGCCAGAGTCCATGCAAAAACTCTTATTTGTTAAATTAAATTAATTAATAAACACATTTTAAAAATGACTTTTATTTTCTGAGGAATAAATAAAAATCAAAAAATAACTGTTATTTTGTGAGGAATAAATAAAAGTCATAAAATAACTGTTATTTTGTGAGGAATAAATAAAAATCAAGAAATAACTCTTATTTTGTGAGGAATAAATAAAAATCACAAAATAACTGTTATTTTGTGAGGAATAAATAAAAGTCACAAAATAACTCTTATTTTGTGAGGAATAAATAAAAATCAAGAAGTAACTCTTATTTTGTGAGGAATAAATAAAAATTAAAAAAATAAAAATCATTGCATCTATAGGTAGTCCATGTAACATGGAGTATTGTGGTATATTCCTTGTGCCAGTAGCACTTCTCTATTATTGTGATTTTTTCAGTTTAAATTTGGAAAATAATCGTTATTTGCGATCCCTGGTTTTATGCGTATTCAATATGTATTAAAATTTAAAAATATGCACTAAAAACTACAAAAATATGCTCTTAAAATAAATTCGTTTATTTGTAAACGAATATATATAAAAATTTAATTCAACTTCAAAAGAATTAAAACTTTGGGACTGTATCTTAGAAAAATAGGACAAGTTTTTTATTTATAATTGTCAGTGCAATAAACAACAAAATATTGAACTAGATTTCTAAATAAATATCGTTGCCTGTCACATGTAAATATACTTTTATACGTTGACAATGTTCCTTCAACGTCTACTGATGTAATCGGTGCAGAGTCCGTAACAAATTGCAAAACCAAATTTTTATTGAAACTAACGTTCGTGATAACGGCGTAAGAAATAAGAAAAATGTATACACTACATTCATGGAACATTGCAATTGAGATTTAGATGGCGAAAAATAAAAATTTTCGCTAACAGATAAGTGGCTAGTAGGCATATCCAAACGAAAAAATTCTATAAAGCATCAAAATATGCCCTAAAAGCGAAAGTTATGCTCTAAAAATTCAAAAAAATGCTAAAAATATGCGTGTAAGACTGCAATATGCAAAAACATGCTGTAAAGAGTAAAATATGCAACAATATGCACTAACAAATCGATGCCAAAATTCATAAAAAGATCTGAAACGGATAAATATCTTATCTCCGCATTAATACGTCACACAAGTAAAAAGATGCAATTGCATATTTGCGGTTTCCCTGATCATAGCAAACATTATTCGATAGCTGTTGCTCACCTTAACAAATTAAATTTTGTGGAGCATTTGAAAACTTGAGAAATTAAAAAGCAAACTAAAAGTACGAGTATTTTAAGCCACTTTGAATAAAATATAACAACATATGAACGTTTGGCTGTATCTTCACTCCCTCACCCTTACAAAAATGTATGGCTGATTACAAATTGTTTTTATATATGAAATATTTTACACAAGTATTGTGTAGCATTCTTAACATATTTTTTTTTTCTAACAATCTTTATTTCATTACAAACTTGCTTTGTTGTTTTTCTTTTATGCATAAAATTGCGCGGAATATTGTTAATTTCTATGAAGAAAAAAAAAGAATATAAAAAGTTTTACAAGCTTTTTTGTTTCAATATTTTTATGTAAAGTGCTCCAAATTGAGCTCGTTTGCAGCTACATACAATAATGTGTGTATGGGTGTATGTATGTATGTACCCAGTTGGAGTACAAGTGCTGTTCGAGAGGGCGCTACATAAACCAAATGAATTTGCGAGTGGTGTGTTTCTACAGACACTACGGGCATGAGTACTAAATGTAGTAAACTGGTAGTTGTTGTAAGTAAAAACTATTTGTTATTGTTTTTTCTTGTCGGTTTTTTTGTAGTTGTTGTCGGTGGTGGTGGTATAAAAGCGTACACCTCTTTCATTTTCTTTTGAGTCCGTTGTTTTACAGAGTCTTGTGCAAGTGCAAGTTCTATTATTTTTTACGTAACTTATCGTTTTTTTGTTGTTGTTGTTATAATGTTGATATTTTGTTTAGACAAAAACAAATAAGTATTATATCGTTTGAATTTTGATTTTGTGTAAAACTTTTTCGTTTTTCAATATTGTAGCAGTGCACGTTGGTTTTTGTGGATTAAAAATAATTCAAAAAGAACATAAAAACTTAAGATTGGTTTAACAGCGAGCAAAAACCACAAAATATATTTTTTATAACTAAATCTG
This sequence comes from Nowickia ferox, assembly GCA_936439885.1. Lineage (NCBI taxonomy): Eukaryota > Metazoa > Arthropoda > Insecta > Diptera > Tachinidae > Nowickia > Nowickia ferox. The sequence continues at coordinate 104,223,795 of OW387023.1, forward strand.
GTGAAATATACAAATAGAAAAAGAAACTGATAAAGACTGTTAGACTGTTTTTTAATTTAAGTTAAACAAAGTATAATAATGTTCAAACTGGTAAGCGTTTTTTATTACATATTTGTTTAATAACAGCCTTAAAATTAAGAGTGTTGTTAAACTACATGTTTATTAAAGTCTTTTCTTAAATAATTAAATTAATGGCAAAAATGTCATGAACAACTTGTTAGTTCTTATTAGTGCACAGTGAATTATTTAATGGTTAACGAGTCTTTCTTTAATATATTTTAATTAATAATAAAAAAAAATTTAATCTTGAGCATCATTCCAAACAGCCACTAATGTATTTTTCAATACCCACTGACAAGATAGATTCAGCAAAATTTCATTTTTTAAGCGGATTAATGCAAAAAATTAAATAAAATTCTTTACTAAGTCCTCATCCAGACCTGCAATTTTCGATGCTGCAAGACTGTTGTAAAATTGAGCTTTACAAAAAAGCTTTCAGCAAATGGTAATACGATGAATCAAAACAATTCACAGATTCCATTTGCACTGAAAACTGCATATACAAAGCAGAAATCTACATCAACTGACACCACACACAGTGGACCAAACACAAAAGAACGCTGATTATGAATGTTTTGAGACCTTCGAAAACATCTAGTTGTTCCTTTATACTAAGTGTTTGTCAGACTATTTATAATTAACTTTGCTGTTATTTGTCTATTAATAATTATCCCATGTAATTTGGCTTACAAAACGATACGAACTTTAGCCTAATCAAATCAGAAATATAGAAATAATTTATTTTTTCTTTATCAGCAACTATTAAATTTATGCAACATATTTTTTATATGTTATTTCTGTTTCTTTATTTCTTAGTTATAAATTGTTTTTTTTTTGTTAATTTTTAAGAACAATTTAAGAACTGTTCCGATTTGTACTATAATTATTGTTTGTTCTTTTAGCAATAATCAACTTCCACAATTTCATAAATATCCCTCAATATTATCTTTACTAATGGCAAGTACACATCTGGCATTTCATGTGTTTTCGTTTTGTGGTGTCATTTTCAAAATGTGTGCAACGCCGTTCACATTATGTTTTTTGTATGGAAAGCAATGCCACACAACGAAAAATATCGGAAATGACAAACGTAGCCAATAGTACACACTATTGCGATGTCACAAAATAGAATAGTGTGTACTCGGCATAAGTTTGTCTTAATATTTTGCAGTTACAATTTCCTTAAATTTTGGCTCAAAATTGTGTACTTCCAGCTTTAACCCTAGAAAGATAATCTGCGTAAAATTTACGCATACTCTTTCAAAATATTGTCATTTCTCTTTATTTATAATGAATTCGCATTTGTACTTTTCAGACATTTCACTCGTTGATCAGAACTTTCATGAGACACAGTCGCTGCGGTTGGCATTTCTATTTTTGAAATATAAGGGGTATCTGAGTCAAAATTACGCATGATTATCTTTAGAGTGACTTTCAAGATTTTTATTTTTATGAACATTCGTTTTGTTTGTTTTTTCCCCTAACCACTTATTGTGCATAAATTGTTCAATTTTATATACAATTTTCGGTAACCTGAGTGGAAAAAAATTGCACGACGGAATAAGGATGAAGATGGCATCCTAGCAGCCCTTTTAGAGAGAGATGACTTGTGAAGAAACGGATAGCGAGGTAGAAAACCAATAGAGCAAAGATGATGTACAGAGCGACATTGAAGAACCTTTCGAACATGTAGAGACCGAAGAACAGCCGAAGTCTATCGCAGGCGAGTTCATATACGAAGTTAATGTAGAGCAACCAGCTTCGTTGTTAGTATCTATCTGTCACAGAGAGCTATAAAGGAAAGAATAGACATTGTTGGTTGTTATCGAAATCAAGTAGATGCGGCCGAGTCCCAGCATTGAAAATTTTTAGATCTCAAAGGGATCCTACACAAACAACAACAAAATTTTAGTTGGCGAGTTAATTACGAAAATCGAAAAATAGACTAATGCCGAAACATCTTTGAAAATAAGTAAATCTGTGACCAGGGCTATATTTCTGGATACGTGCGAAGTTGAAATTCGCGCTTTGATTGAGATTCTGGTAATAATATCAGTGAGAAAGGACTTGATAATATTGACATCTGCCTAAGTTGTGTCTGACTAATTTTATAAAATCTTTACATACGAATTTTATAAAAAATACTTTGTTTATTTAGTATATCCATTGAAATGACTGACTATAAGCCCAAAAACGGGTGATAAGTTTTCAAAGATATATGATCTTTAAGTTTTGTTAATTACTGAAGTTGTTCTTTTGTTTTTGATTTTTCTGATCATAAATATGTATTTACATATTTAAAATTCAGCTATTCTTACTTCAGTTATATTGAAAAACGTAATCAACATTAGTTTATTTTAAATTAATCAAAAAAAATGCCACAATTTAGCTTTCCAAAAAGCATGCGCAAATTTTACGCATGATTATCTTTAAAGTATGCCAGAAATTGATTATCCTTCTAGGATTAAATATAATGTTCGTTATAACTGTGTTTTGCTATATGATTTCGATAATAGTGCAGTTGGCTTCATATTTTCTTGAAAAATTTAAAGATCAAAGCTTCCAAACTGACTTGTGGTCAAAGTTTGTTTCTGCAGTCTTTTTATGTGCTGGATAATTAAGTTTGTTACTTAAGTCTTTTGCACGCGTTCAAAATTCAATAGTGTTTCATGACTTCTTGAGCATTGGTTTCTTCGAATGCATTCTGAATGCCATCGCAAATCGTAAATAATAATGCTATAGTTTTTCAACTGGGTAATATATTGAAATATGTAAATAATCGTATCCAGCGAAAAGGCATGCAAAAACGTCATTAAATCATCACATTGATACATTTTCATTAAACAAGTTTTATCTCCAAACAACAAATAACAAGAATACAATAACTCAGTGGTAGAGAGTATGCCTTGACAGTCAGAACAGAACAGTTTCGTAGTTACGTGAAAAAACGTCATCGAATCAGGGAACCTTGCATGGTTTCTAAGCACTCATTTCAATGATGAGCAGTTTTGTTATATACGAACCCAATGTCAATGTCAATGACACGCCTGTGTTAAAATCATGCGTTCTGCTCCTAAATTGCACAAATTCATTTTCAGCAAAACCCCTGCATTAACTATTTCTTTTGCATGTCTTTTTTTCTGAATATATATACGAGTAGATACATAAGTACATATTTTATAAATGAAAAGATTTTTACCTAAGGCTTTGATGTTTGCACAAGTGTGAACGTACATTTACAATTTTAGTCAACACGATATGTAGTACATTAATAACTTAAGTTTGTTGTTTCAATACTTATAGCTAATGTCAATAAGGTTAACCAACACCTAAATTAGTCTACCTGATGACCATGGTGAGCCTGCTGATATAATCGAGCTGCGTGATATCTTGTATGGTCAGTCCAGACATATCTATAAGTATATGTAGAACCCTCTAATAGTTCAAAGTTGACCCAGTCAACCCTTCTCACCAAAACTTCCCACTAGTTCATCAAACATTATTCTTAATGTTGCCAGTCTTATTTGCCTCAAGATTGTAATGTTCTGGAGCCCAGCATAGATTTACTATACTTCTTTGTCAGTCCGTTGAGTGCCCTCTTAGAGTTATTTACTAGCTTAGACTTAACAATATGCCCCTTCAAACCATTTAGCGTTACTTGACTGACGATGTGTTGAGTAACCTCCTCGCATTAAGTCATCTTTTCGGCCACTAATTCCATGACCTTCATGATCACTTTTCAATAGATCTTAAATAGAAATATTGTGAAAGTTTATTCGATCTCGAATGCGGGAATTAGCGCTTGGTTTCTCAAGCAGCCATTGCTACAGCGGAATGCAATATTTTTCAACGAAAATCTAGAATTCCAGTTTCTTTAGGGTGTAAAACCAGTTTAAAAATTTTTTTGTACTTATTTAAAAACAATTTAGTTGTGGTAATACTTTAATTGTATTGACATTCGTTTGTATTTGATTTTGTACTCGGTGTATTTATTTTTCATATGCACTAAATATTGTTCATAGTAAATATTTATTAACCAAACTGCATGGTCAGACTTACGTACATATACATATGTACATATGTATGTACATAATAATAACAGTTAAGCTGTTTTGAATATTAGAAAGGTGTGTCAGAGAACAAACAAAAGTGTGTGCATGCAGAGTTGAGACACCTCCATCGCACTATTAGTTAAAGTGGTTATGAATTGATGTTGAGCACCGCAGCTAAAGTGACAAATGAAAGTTGAGCCACAATTATACATGCCAAGATTGTGCGTGAGTGTTTTTTCTTCATCAAATATGTTAAGAGTAAATTCTTTGCCTAATTAGCGATTTCTTTGAAGACTTGCAAGATTCGCGATTTGTTGTGTTAAGTGCGAGATTTTAAAAAGCTCCAAAAGAAAGAAGTCTGATCCTGTAAGATACAAGAGATTACTTCTCCTGCGGTTACTTCGTCCTGTTGAAACCAACAATGATAGAAACTAGGGAATCCAATCGGGACTGGATTTTACGATCCTGGGATTCAGGATTTCAAAAAATCAAATCCCGGGATTTTTTTTTTGAGATTCAGGAATTCTTATAGTCTCTGTGTTTTTTGAACATTAAAAGACACATGCTTTTTACTGGTATTTACTTAAAAAAAACGTCTTTGAAAGAGGTTCACAAACAAGTTTTATAATTATTTCATATTACATGTCAAAAACTATTTGAGAATTTAAAAGTATTATTTTTGAAAATCACAACAGAAAAGTAAGCGCAGTAGACTTAGAAACTTTAACAAAACCTAGATTCATATCGAATATACATTATTTGCTGGGTTTTGTTGAAGTTTCTAAGCTTATTACGTATTTGTGAATTCTCAAATAGTTTTTGAAAGTCTGGGTATAAGATAAGAAGTTAAAGACTGTTCAATGAAATACATATATAGACACCGGTAAATTAATTTCAATTATAAAAGATCAATATTGTGTTGCTTCGGTTACTATCACGACCTTATGATTAATTTATAAAAAAAAAAAAACTTAGTAAACAATTTCGGGATTGACTTAATCCCGAAAATCCCATGATTAAAAAGTTTAAATCCCGGGATTCGCGGATCGGGATTTTGGGATTGGCATCTCTAATAGAAACTCAATACAGCAACTTGCGACAAAACAAACTTGTTTACCGTTTGCCTACAAATGCTAGTAATATACGATTACGGTGGTAGCCTTAACGCAGAATTAGTTTGTACGTGCTGTTCTGTTCTGAATCAGCTGTTTTGTTTCTGTTCAACTGAAAGTCTGTATGTGTGGTTTGTTTTTCGTTTTTCGTTCTTTTCTGTTGCGGGCAAATCTGTAGAAAATAGAATTCAACTTTAAAGGTAGAGGTCCATAACTCGCTTTTTGCGCGTTATGCTTTACACGCGTTTCATCCTCTTGTTTCATTCTATACTTTGTTCGCGTTGAGTTACATGCACTGCTTTTCATACGCCATTTTATTTTTGTTTTGATCAGCTGTGTGCGTTTGTTTATAAATACTTATAAAGAAAAAAAGGAGAGTGAAATCGAGTTTTTAAGAGAATTTGTGGAGTTATTCGTAAAAGTAATCGAGTTTTTTTTTACTAAGAAATTTTTTTTATTGAAAAAAAGAAAAAAATTATCCACGGCAAAATAATATTTATCGATAACGTAAGAAATAAAGTATTATTTAACATCTTTAGAATTCAAGAACAGCTGACTTTCTTTCATGGTGCTTGTAACGCGTACAAAAGTAGAAAGTAGACCTACTTTTTGCTTTGAACGCGCCTACGCGTTCTGCGCTTTTTGCAATGTACCTTGTCACATACTATTACATTGATTCTACTTTTTTGACAGATGCATAAAAAGCGTAACGCGCAAAAAGCGAGCTATGGACCTCTACCTTAAGTGACAGCCAAAAGTGTGTATGTATTGGTTTGTTGTGATATTTTGTATACAACTGAAATCAGTTCTATAGGTTGCCAGCTGATTCCTTGCACAGAACAAGTAATTGAAAAATATTTTATACAGAAAAGAACGGCATAGAACTACAACGAAAAGTAACAACTAATGAGGTCTTTAAGCTTGTTCGACGGTTAGCAGACAAATAATCGTGAATAGTTTGCATTTTTTCAAATCTTTCACCAAAATTCCTTGCAACGAATTTATGTATGCTCGTGCCTAATTATGTGCATCGTCAATTGTTTGATGTTTGTGAATAGTCTCTGAAGCAGCGAAGTTCTCGGTTGAACGACCAATACGAGGCCGGCAACCTCAGCCGTATCTTTATCTGTTAGAGCACATATCATACGGCGACGAGAACGAAGTTCACGTTGAAAAAACAAACACTACTTTTTTAAATGGCAGTTGTTTATTTTTATTTATAATACTAACAATTATATGTGTAGAAATTGTTTGCATTTTTCTATTGGGAAGCAAATAACTTTATAAAATTTTAACTTTGAACCCCTATAAATTTCTTCCAAATAGGATGAAGATTATTTTAAGCTATTCAGCTTTGATTGCTTAATGACGCTTTATACGGAAGTATACATAGAAAAATACAAATGTACCGTCATCTGGTAAATGTCCAAAAGGAAAATTTTTATTTTATTTTTCTTGTACTTAATACATGCTAGGGACTCTGAAAAATGCAGTAGAAACGTTAAAGCTTGCAAATGTTTTAATTTGTAAGCTAGTGCCATTCATTATTAACTCCAGACACTTGTTTTTTGAGATGTTACTATGATGCAATAAAGGAGCGACGTGTGTGCAAGGTTGCAATTGAATTACTTGAGTTTAAAATCTAGAATTTTGCTTTCTAATTCTAAGCTTAAACGGAGGAACCCATCCATATGGCTTGAACTACTTGTGTACCAAATTTAATCTTGGTATAGCGGAAGTACTTCGTAATACTGATTAGTGAGTCAGACAGTGAGTCTATCCTAAAATATGAATTTTTTTTATATTCACTCTAAAATGTTCAAGCTTTGCATGTGAATTTACCTTAATGTGGTGCACTTATGTTATCCGCCTTGATAAGAGTCAAAATGAACACAACTGATAATGGAATTGCCAGATCTGACAACGTTTGCGCTTAAACCACAATAAAAAAGCATTTTAAATTCGTATCCATGTAGACTTCTGGTTAAAAGCATTATAACAGTAAAATCGTAGTGCCTAATCTGATATAGTAAGCAAACATACATGACTGCGAGTGAAAATTGTACTAAAGTCCATCCCTGCATTAAATGTGTGATTATTTTTCGGAGTCGTTTAAAACAATTAAGTGTAATTTGACAACACAATCGCGTGAAAACAACACGCACAGCTGCAAACAACAATTAATACTAGCACAAACCCTGTGTATATATGTTTTCCCAGTGAACATTTTCTTACTAAATTCTGTCAGAATTCTATCAGAAACCCTATTCATTATTATTTAAATAATCTGTCAGAAAAGGCACCGACAATTGTGTGAACGTTTAACAAGAAAGTGAACCTATTTGCCTAAAAAAACTCATTTAACTTTTACAGTATTTCTGACAGAATGTGTAAAACTTCGCCAAAATAAAAAATAAAAAAATATCTGATTACTTTAAAAAAAGTTCTTCCTTAAGAAAATGTGCTTTAAGAATTGGATAAAGGAAAAGTGCGGACAAACAACATAAAATCATGTGTTTCTTGATATAATAAGAAAAAAAAACTGAAACATTAGTTCAGAAAACTTACGAAGTGTGCAGACTAATTTAAAATTTGTTATATAATAGTTACGGGTCACACTTTAATTCTTTTTGAAACTTTCACTTTTACTTAAAATTTTATTTTTATTTTTTCTGTTTCCAAAGCAAGAACTAAAATAAAAAATAGAAGAGAGGTGTCTTAGGATAACCCGATTAGAGCTATGCTGCTTAGCTATACAAAACAAACTGCAATAAAATGATTTATATTTTTAAAACTATTTATTTAATATTAATAAAATTTATTTATTTTATTATTATTTATAAAACAAAATAAATTCACCGCAAATATTTGCATGTGTGGACACTTTGCATATGTAAGCGCAGACATAACACACCTGTTTTTTTAAGTTTTCAATAGTAAGTCATCTGGCATTTCCTTCTTTATGAAAAGAGAAAAATAAAACAAAAGCTAAAATATCTAAACAAAGAAATCAAAACAAAAATTAATTTATGACTGCAATTGTTACCAAAATCACGTCCTAGCTCCTGTTTCTGACACAAAGAGCATAGCTGTAAAAAATTAATAAAAAAGAAATACAATTTAATAAAAGTTTAAAACTGCAATACAAAATATATGCTCACAATTACGAATTAAAAAACCAAACAGCATTTTCAAATACCTGAAAGCATGGGTTGTATTCCCATTATATTCTCTCCTCTCACCAACAAAGAAACATTTCATAGTTTGAACGTTGACATACTTACTTACTTTAATAAAGAAAAAATTTTTAATTTTCTACTAAATATTTGAGGAAATTTTAGACACTTGGGTTTGTTTATTTGCTAAATTTTTAGATCTTTTTTTTTTTTTTTTGATATCAGACATTTCGGGAAAAATGTTTACTGGGCTATTTTGTTTGACTTTGCAAAGGCATTATTGAATCACTGATAACGGATATACTTTTAATTGTAGCACACTTTTACCTCAAATTAATTACCATTAATAATTATTTTCATATTTATTTATATTATGCAGTAGCGGTTCCAAAGAACCGCACATATCGCACACAAAATCACAAACAGTCACAAGTCATAAAATCTCAGATGTTCAGGAGTGGCAAAAGATTTCTTGATACTATACAAATGGCAAAAGTACCACGGGTGTTCTGTAAATCGCGCGTTTTAAAATCGCCTAATTTCCTGGAAAGAGCCGCAATAAGTCACTTTTTAATTGGTTTTAATGTTTTAGATGCTTAAAATATTTTCTATGAATTTATCTTCGAATGCAGTAAATCTTCCGATCAGCAAAACACCGTTTTTCGTTTTTATAAATCACACGATTTCAAAACGTGCGGTTTACGGAACACCCTTCTATGTCACATAAAAACAAGCATAACTGTAATTTTACATTGTTCAAGCAGACTGTGTTGCAAAAGAAAATTTTGTCGTGCTCCTTAGAAATTTGTTCAGTGAACTGGCTTATGAAAAAACAAAACCATTCTCATAATTTTGAGTTGTGACTATTTATGATTAAGTGTGCGATATGCATGTTTGTATGTATTAGAAATACAATACAATGAATTGTTGGCTTACAAAATTTAAATCATTTATAAGGCCCAGAAAATTCAATTAGATGTGTATAAAGCCAATTGAATGGGTGCTGGTTGGTCTGATTCCTTAGTTACTTCCAAGTATGTACAGACATATATACACACATACATGTATGTCCGTATATATTTAGAAACACAAGTGTATTGTTGTGTACTTATACATATGTACATAGTACATTCATTTCGAATTAATAATTCGAAATTGTTAAGCCACTAGAACGGGCTTCTTATGATTAATCAATACTTATTAATTGTGCTTGTATAAATGCAAATGTTTGTTAACCAAGGACGTTAAGGTTGTGTTATTTTATTGGAAATTTTATGAAATAGTGGTTTTAAATGTAGAATTTTTGTCGAACTTACATACATAGTTATATATCATTTACAAATATTTTATTATACATACGTATGTGTATATAAATGTACATATGTATGTACTTGGTATTTTAAAGTATTTTATTTGAAATAACTGAATCTACATACATACATACATATGTATGTACATATGTATGTATGTATGTACAGACGATTGTAAGGTCTTACAAAACGAATGAATGACAAAATTAAATGAAGTCGAAATACCTGGGATGTGTTACTACATATTTTTCTGGTAGATATTGTCAAGTATAACCTCAAGCTGTTTTTTAAATTTTCTAAACACCCCAACATTTTAAGTTTGGGGTAAAACCCGGTTTTTTTTACCCGTATGTACTTATCAACTTCGTCGATTTCAGACCTTTCGAATATGTTAATTGAGAAAATCATTCTAGAAGTTTAATGACTCTGAATGTGCATAAATAGCACACGAACACACATTCTACAAGTAAGTATTTTTATAAAAAAGGTCTTGTCATAAAATAATTAATAACTCAGTACATTTTTAACAAATTTTTTAACACAAACCCGTGTTTGACTCGTAAGCAATTATGTTTTATAAAAAAAAGTTATAAATAGAATGGTTCCTATACAAAAACACTGCATAAGAACGAATCTAAAACAGAAAATTTACGAAAATAAACCGAAATAAATAGGTTGGGTAAAGCAATACCCGAATATGTGTGAAATTTTCCTAAAATATAATACACATTATTTGAAAGGTGTAAGTCTCTTCTCTATAAATCCGGTTATAAATTTAAAATCTTTTTATATGCAACTTAGTTAGAGGTCAATATGTTCTTACGAGTAGGAAACCACAGGTTTTTACCCCCTTCCATTCCAGGTATTGTTTTTCAGACCTAAAAAAATTTACAGATTTTTTTCTACAATATGAGCGTTGGTACTACGATGAATAAAGATCATTCCACTGCATATCCAATTGAGTTTCTGAACTCTTTTGCGATATGTAGATTTTCACAACATAATATTGAATTGAAAGTCGGTGTTCCCATTATATTCATACGAAACATATCGTCGCTGTTTTAACTAACTGACCTAACTGAAATTTTTTGAAAAAATGAGTTAAGCCCTTTACTAGACTTTATAAGTCTACAATGTTCATGACTGTAAGCATTACTGTTGTACCTATATAAGTAAAAAGATTTCAGATGCAGCCATAAGAATGAATGTATAAAAAAACCATAAAAGCTGCTCTCCTGTTAAATTGCTAAAATGTTAGTTACGTAAGTTAGTTGAATCAGCGACGCTATATGTACGCATCAAAACTATGCAATAGAAAAATTTTTAAGTATCGCATAGTTGCATTCGAGGGTGTGTAGTTCATGAAAGAATTAGTTGAGTTGAACGATTTAGAAAATTTAACGATTCTGGCTTTATCATTGTAATCTTTTTTATAGTTCATCGTTATTCTTGGTAAACGTCGGAATCGATATTAAAATTAACACCAATGTTTAAACATGAATTAAATATTAAGTCTGACACATATGAGTCAACAAGATTACTTATGATGATTCAAAGCTAAAAAATTAGAATCGTGCATGATAACATAAAGAAAACAAATCTGATGTTTCGTTCAATCACTCTGCATAGTAAATAAAAAAAACGATGAATTATGAACGAAGTGAACGAACTAGTTCATTTCATCGCTCCGATCAATCTGAACGATTCAGTTAAATGAACTATTTTGCAAAACTCTATTGAACTCTCATTGGGGGGAAACAATATTATCATTATATAATATATCATTTACTTCTTATCAGGAACATAGGACCTACATATATTTCTTGAAGTTTCGGCAATCAGATAGTTTAAGATGAGGTACCGCACCCGATCCTGGGCTGCCAGCATGGCCTCCAGGCGGCCCCGCTTAGAAGCCTTATATCACGTTTGAATAGCGAGCCGCTTGTTACAAGATCCAACACCCGCTTCCAGCCGCCTCTAACATTAGGAACAGTTGCTGGCAATAGGTGGCTATTTATTATTTGAAGGCGCCAATTACTCGCCTTGACGTTCAAAGTATCGTAGGCACTCCGACGCCACCCGAAAGCTGTCTGCGACTCTCCACTCGGAACCGCTGATTGTATTCGACTGCTTTAGCAGCTACTGCGCATATCTGCGGAGCTTTCCACTATCCACAACCTGTGGACGCTCCCGGTAGTATTTAGCTGTGCTTCCTTTCGGACGGGCATATTATTATAATATTAGCATTGACATTTATTTATTTATTTTTATTTATTTATTTACATATGCATTTATTTAATTATACTAATTATTTGAGTTGTAGGTCTGTTAATATTTTTATCTATTAGTTCGATATTTCGTTAACATTCGGTTAACTTCTTCAGGATATTTCTTGTGTTTGGTGTTTTTGATATTTAATTTTCTTTTTTCTTTTCTCCTGAAGAAGTTAACAAAATAACGAACTAATAAATACAAATATAAACAGACCTACAGCTCAAAAAAATAGTTTAATTGAATATATAAAAAAGGTCGAAAAATGAGAAAAAATAATTTATTTATTTATTGTTTCAATTCTACACACAAGACTAAAGTGTCTTATTGCAGTATATAATGTTTTAGTATTAAATATAATTATTTTAAAAATTTAATAGTAAATGATTTATAAGAAGTTTGCAAAAAGAACATTTAAAAAATTAATATATGTATGTATAGTAATTAATAATAAAAAAAATCAAAATAAAATTAATTATAAAATCAATAGTGTGTAGCAAAAATAATAGAAAATATGTAATTTACTTATAGAATATAGATAAGTTAAAAAAAAAACTATAAGATTATCTTGAGAACAATCAAATAATGCCCCCTTTAAATATTTGTGCGTTACTAAATAATTGCAAGTTATAAGGGAGAGAATTCCAAAGACGGCTTGCGTTAATGAAAAATTGCCAATCAGAAATATGAAATATGATATCTGAACCAAATAAGTATTCTAGCGTGTTCAGATATCGAGAAATCTAATCGATTATAAAGGTGCAGTGGCTGATGCGTATACATGATTTTATGAAAAAATATAAGTACCATTGTTTTCAAAATATCTTCAAACTGTTGCGAACGGTGATGTGTATGCAAATCTTATACAAATGCTTGAAATAAAAATAAGAAATTTCAATATCTTTAACAAAATTTTTATTTAAAATTTAAAAACTTATTGCTCTTCCAGTTCATAGTCTCCTGCCTAGTGACTGCCTTGCAAATAGTCAAAGCACAGCATCAACAGCACACTACACCAGTTCCAATTTTAAAACAAATCGATAGACAGAACTCAGATGGTTCTTACACGTACGGATATGAAGCGGCAGATAAAAGCTTTAAAATTGAAACCAAGTATCCAAATGGCGAAGTGTATGGCAAATACGGATACGTGGACGATCAGGGGAGTCTAAGAGAAATAGAATATGGAGCTACAAAAAGAGGGTTTGAGCCTGCAGGTAACAATTGAAATTACATGCATATTTAATAACAATTCATTACTTAACTTATATTTCCCATGCATAACAGGCAGTGATATAAATGTACCCCCACCCACCTTAACCAACAGTAAGGCTACGCCCTTGGGACCAAATGAAATTGACGATGGCCAATATCGTGAAGATCCTGCTGAATATTATAAAGACCAAAAGTTTAACCGTCCAGTGGCAGCTAGTAAATTCAGTTTAAACAATTACCCGCAGCCAAGACCCCAGCCAGCATATAACCAAGCACCAGCATATAATCCACCAGCGCCAGCATTTAATCATGCTCCTGCTTACAGACCCCAAGCTCCTGCGCCAGCTCCTCAGCCACAATATTATAACCCTGCACCGCCACAGCCACACTATCAGCCTAACTATCAACCCAACTATCAACCCAATTACTACAATCCACCTCAAGCTCCTCAACCCCAATATAATCCCTACAATCCAAGCAGTTCTCCGAGTCACTTTCATCCAGCAGTCAAGAGTCTTGATATTTGGAGTGGCTCTTACAGTCTGGATTATACGGGTAGGAAATAGACTTTTGCAGACTTAGGCTGTTGTTGAAGATGTGTCCTTAGTGTGGTAATTTAAGTGCAAAGAAAATTTTAAGATAAAATAAACACAAAGTATCCTCTTGTTATATCCCATAAAGACTAAACAATAAAACTTTTTTATATTATAAAAAAAATAAATAAACGAATAGATAACAAAATACAATACATAAAAATAATTTATAAAAAATAAAATGAATAAAAATACCATAAAATGTATGAAAATATTCAGGACCTATTAAATAAGGTCTATCCCAGCAAAATTTTGCAAGATTTTGTAATGGGTAGTACTCATTTAATGGCTTACAAAGTAATGAGTAGTACTTATTTATCTAATTATTTTATGCGTATAATAATGACTGTCCTGTAATGAATAAAATAACAACTTATTTATATCATTACGTGAAAGTACTTATTGTAGTATATCTAGAGAAAAATTTCTTGATCGTGGAAATGGGCTTCAAAAACAATAAAATAATTTCTATTAAAAAAATTTAATTATTTTCGCATATTCTTCATCATACAAATTCACATATTTTCTTTGTACAACTAAAATGTTTAACAATCCCAAAAAAAAAGGTACAAGTTTTATAATTTTGTAACAAAATTCCATTTATTTTTATTATAAAAATTGCCAATTACCTTTTGAACAATTTTAGGCAAAAAGTAATTTAAAATTTTTTTCAATTTGTGAGCAAAAAATAACCCATTAAATTTTTAATACTTTTAGGCCATCAGTCATCTATTAACATTTGGATTTTTGTAGGCAAAAAGTATAGGGTACCGCATACTTTTTGAACTTCTCAAACAAAAATAATGAGTAATTCAGTCAAACGGTAAGTACTTATGACTGGAGAGTACATACACTTTTTTGCATTCTATTAGGCAAACTTTTTTGCTGGGATGCAACTGCTTAGCTGATTGACATTATTATAGAAGCTTCTTGCACGTCCTGTCAAATATTTGGTAATTGCAAATTTTTTTTTCTAGTTTACACACAAAAACATGCTGAGTGTTTTCAATTATTGTAGAGTTGCTTGTTTTTAATATAAATATTCTTTAAAAATCACACAAAAGTCACAAAATAATGCGAAAATGTAAAAAGAATTACATATAAAGTGGTGGAGGTTTCGTTTAGAAAATATTTTTGTGGCTGAGACAAAAGGCATTTTTTCGCTTATATGCTGCTAGTGATTTAAAATAGTTCGAAAAAATCAAATTTAAAGATATAATCCCAAACGGTTATTTGTTTGTTATTTTAAAATCTGGTCACAATGGTTGTGGGCTACACCATTTCTCGGCTGATATCCTCCATTGCTCCATTGTGCAATGACCAGTTGCACAAAAAATAACCGTTTGGGAACATGTCTTTAGTTTTTATTTTAACTCTTCAGCAGCACATATTCGAAAAAAGCCTCATGTCTCTAAACATTCAGTTGGGTGAAAGACAGAACCGAAAATAATTTATACTTCTGTCTATTTCGCAGCTGAAATAAGGCTTTGCAAAGCAAACTTTTCATATGTGAAAAAGGTCTAACGTTATTCCACACAACGTAAAATATCAGAAATGACAAAACTTGCCACTAGGACCCACTATTGCGATGTTTCAAAAAGACATACATACATATGTGTAGTTAGCATAAGTTTCTCTATCTAATCAAAATATTTTGAAAAAATAATATTCAGGCTTATCCTCAATAAAATTTCACACAGAAATTTCCGAACGTGTGAAAAATCGGTATCAAAAAACTTCATACGATTTTGCGAAATAATCTGAAAATTTATGAAAAAAATCATTCACATAGATTTGTCCGTTGGAAAAAGTGGAAATATGTTAGTTTTTAATTTTATTGGAATTGATTAAACAAAATTAAAATCCTTGTGAAAGAAAAATTTGATTCGGAAATTTTCACATGTGGAATTCATGATAAGGCTGATAAATACCCTTTTTTTTGGAAAATAAATGAGTGTATACATTAGGGTGTCTCGAAAAAAAAAGTTCGCCGTGTACCACCGAATATAAAATATTGTTGTCAGACAGTTTCGCAAAACAATTTTTTTGCCTGTAAGGCAAGACTGTCTAGCATACATTCTTTAAAATAACGAACGCAACTATGTTGTAATTTTTGTAAAACTTAATCGTTTTAATGTAAGCAACAACAAAAGAACAGCCAGTTTTTCTACACACATAAATTTCTGTACGCAAAATTAAATGAAATAAATGAAAATCCTCTTAAAAACGGTCTACTTATATTTCATTTGAGTTTAAACAAAATGTCATTTAATTTTTATTGTTAAAGTGTTAACTGACTTAAAACCACAAAAAATTATTTGTTCTTTTATCTTTTACTTTAACTTACAAAAAAATTCAATTTAACCATTAAATGTGAATGACTGTTTCTAAAATCGGATTAATTTTACTTTCACAACTAACTAATCTGGAATTTCATAACAATAGAATATGTGTAACTTGTCCTGAAACAATTAACACCGAATTCAGTATAAATAAATGACTTTAGCTTTATTTTTCATAATGAAACTGTCAAACAAATCACAAAATTTTTTTGCATTTAGTCAAAATAAATCAACGAAATATATGAAATACAATGAAAGTCTGTAGATGTACTTAGTTTTTTTTTTTAATGAAGGATAGAATCAATAAAAATAAAATTGCTTAAACCTTATTCATAAAATTTAAAATGAATTTGAAAGCAATTTTATTTAATTTTTTTTATAAAAAATATCAAATACATATTATTTCTTTATGCCATCACTGTAATAATTTTGTGAGTTTGTGTTCTTTTCGTTGTACCAAAAAGCTCTTTTAAATCAAAATGGAATAAACGAAAGCATAAGAATACGTTTTATAAAAACGAATTTTTAAACATTATTGTTTATACACGAAACACAAAAACGAAAAGGCTTATGTTTTCGAAAAACCAGCTGTAAATGCCGTAATGAATTTTCTTGAAAACACAAATGAAATAACTTATAGGGCATTTACACCTGCACAAAATCTAGCAGATTTCAATTTAAATCCTTATGGATTTTTGGACACTTATCAAAATTTGTTTATCCAAAACTAAACCCATTAACTGGAAAATGTCCAAAACTACAATCAAACAAATGCCATTTAGTCAATTCACACACCATTCTATTTACATGACTTTTTGGTATAAATTTGAAGAAAAATCCACAGTTACATCACTAAGTTCTATTTTATTTTAAGTAAATTATGTTTTGTATAAGAAATGTACTAGATTTTGCCTGAAATCTCGTAGGTACTAGATTTTGGGCGTTAGCAAAGCGCCCTTTAAAGAATTAATAATACGAGTATAAATGTATTTACTGATGTATAAAAGAACTTTTCAAGATGAATGTGTACATTAGCTAACTTTCTGGCCTTAAAACCTCTATTGCTGTGGCTCTACTAAATCTACTTTTTTTTTATAGTTTGGTTCATATACGTTCACTGCTTCTAACAAGCTCATATTTTAAAGCGAATTATGATACGGTTTATTGCCGTATTGCTTCAAAAATATGAAAAATTTTTACTGGGAAGGAACATTTTTTGTTAAATTTGGCAGCTTTGAGCCAAAAATTGTGAATATAGATATAGGTTAGGTTAGTAAGGTTAGGTTAGCAGGCTGCTGGCAAGAAAAAGCGAAAAATTAGAGTCGAGCTCACTTGGGTCCATTACAATGATCACTTTGTGCTGCCTGTAAGTAGAAAGGAATAGAGAGAGAGAGAGATAGAGAAAGAGAGAGGAAAGATGGAAGAGGGTGAGAAAGTTATAAGTTGAAAAGATGTGTTTATTTTAGAGGAGGTGAAAGTGGGTCAGCGGCTATACCAGCCATTCTTCATAATATAAAGGCTCAAATTTTTGAGCTAAATTTCTGATAGCTCGGATAGGCTGCTGAAGGACATTCTGCTAAGAGGGTGTGGATGGAGATCCTCCAGAGCGGGACAAACACAGCGGAGATGCTGGATACATGGGTTCGGAAGGCACAATGATTGGTCAACGTGGGCACGAGGTTCCTCAAGTGCTTGCTATTAAAGTTCATGAGATTTTTCGTTCTATGGGAGTTTAGGCGAGGCCTGAGGGTTCTTGCTATTGTACAGTCGGGCTCATTGCGTCATCTGATTTGAGCTAATTCAAGAAAGGTAACATCGTAGGGTTCCTCCCGCTGCCAGGTCAACCGCAACTATATTGCCTGAAATAGTCCTGTGTCCACGCACCCAGTTTAATAAGATATTTGAGTACTGCGCAAGTCCATCCAGGGCGTTGTGACATTTTTGGACAAGAAGAGATGTGGTATTTACACCTATGAGAGACTTAATTACAGATTGTCTGCCAGTAATAATATGAATATATCTGTTTGAAATCCGATAAAACTTTAGCCAGTTTTATCGCTCTTTTAATAGCAGATAACCCTGCTTGTAATATACTACATTCGTCCGGGAGTCGGAAGAACATTTCAATTCCGTATTCGGAATACAAATGCCCCCACCAACTCTCCCAGCCCCCTTTTTGGAACCGAATTTGAAAGTTTCTATTGAAGTAGTGTTTCAGACTGCAGTAGTCAATAAGATTCAGTATATTATCTATGGTATTTAAAATGCTAGCATGACCCCAATGTCGGTGGTTCCATGCGCCTATTACGTTTAATCTTACGGCGGTACGTAGAGCTTGCTTTCTAGTTGTTAATTCTACTGAAAACCAACCCAACATAGTGATGTGCGCTTTTGTCAGCGTGGACTTTAGAGCTCTTTTTATCATAAGTGTCATTTTGCGGAGAATTCCCTCTAAACGGGACTGATTACTAGCTAAGTCGTGTACTTTCCACCAAACTGAAATTCCATAAAATAATATAGGTTTTATAACCATCTCTAGTAACCAACCGACTCCCTTAGGGCTTATTCCCCAAGTGGGGCCGATTGCGTTTCTACAGATGTAGATTGTCGTCATGACTTTCGCTACCCTTGCAAGCTTGCTATCAAAAACAACATCCAGATATTTGGCATTATCCGACAGGGTTAAGGTAATGACGTTTAGCTTTTGGTGATTGAAGTGGGGAGCTTTGTATCTCCTGGAAAAGAGTACCAGTTCCGTTTTGGTCGGGTTGACACTGAGGCCGCTCCATGCTGTCATATCATATCCAGATAGAATCCTGTTATTGCAATCGCTACATTATCTGCGTATGCAACTGTTTTAATATTCATGAATTCCAATTTTTTGAGCAGATTATTGACCGTCACATTCCACGACAGGGGTGATAGTACACCAGCCTGAGATGTACCTCTGTGCGCCTGCCTAGTGATTGTAGCTGTTCCTAAGGTGGAAGTGATGGTTTTGCGCACTAGCAAATTTTCAAAGAGCTGATAAAGGCACCTTCAATGTCCATGAAGGTTACCATGGTATAATTTTTATGCTCGAGTGACTTCTCTATGCATCCTACAAGCGAATGTAAGGCGGTCTCAACCGATTTTCCCTTGGTATATGCGTGTTGAGAGGCTGAGAGTAAAGAGTTATCAATTATTGTTCTAAATATATATAGAAAACTAAAAAATTTTACATTTTAGCAATTTTGAGGCACTAGATGTATATTTTTCGTATTAGTTTAATTTACTTATTGTTTCTTATAATCTATAACTACAATTATGCGGAAGACAGGAAAAAAAATTTAATTACTTTCCGAGATATATCCGCGAGAAAATTGCCAGTTCTTTGGAAAACAGCAAAACCCAAATGGGGTTTTGTTAGTTTCTGCAAGTAATTCGAGGAATTCTAAATGAGGAGGAGTTTGCATTTTACGTGTTACACAGAGTAAGTGACTAAATTTGTTTAATGTAATGACTTGTGCCACTTGCAAAATAAATAATTCATACATAACACAATCATAATTTTTTTTGTGCAAATTTCCCATTCAGCGTGATTATGCTTATAATAACTCTTTAACATTTTAACCATTGTCTTAACGCAGAAGGCATTAATTTTTATTCCCTCCACATTTTGAATGGGATCATTGAAGAATTGGTTGATCAATGAAAGTACGCTGTTTAATTTTTTGGGTGGCATCAACAGTCATTGTAATATTATTTGTATCTCTCGCTTATCGGGCTTAAATTATTGTAGTAATATTTATTTTCAAGATGTGAATGTAATGCTGAAAATAATAGAATTAAATGCCATTTTTCTTTTCTGTTATACTTACGCTTATTTAACTTTTTGTTTTCTTTTTTCATATTTATTTTTTTAGCTTAAATGAAAACGTAATAATGTATAGAAGGGATTGTGAACAAATTATATTTGAAAAAAGAAAAAAAAACAACAAATCAAAGATATAATAAAACAATGCAAAATCATACATATATAAAGTATATGTATCTATATAGAATTATACTGCAAAATTTTTAATTTGTTATATACTATGTACATACATCTGTGCTTAAAAGCGATAACAGCACAAATCAACTTAAGACAAAATCGAATTTCCAGGATTTTGGCCGGTGTCTCACCACCGGGAGCTATAATCTTACCCTCCAATGCTGTAATTGTGGCTTGTCCATGTACATGAAATACTTCACGTATGCTCACAAAAAATAGTCCAGTGCAGTCAAATAGCATGCTCGCATGAACCAAGTCCAATTCTTCCATTTCGTTAAAAATAGTGGGTTAATGATGCCAGCGGCCATAAGCTGCACCAAGCAACTAACATCAGCACAACATCTTTTTACCAAAATTTGAATGTACTCGTAAAAGCCATGTAAACAAATTTTTTTTTGAAAAAGTCGTTAATTTTTCCGTGGACTTTGTGCCACCTTAGCGATAAATTTTTACAAAAAGTTTGTACCTTTTGCTTCAACGAGGTCAAATTTTGTATATAAACATGATTTAAATCAATTTCACTGCTAATAAAATTGTAAACATCATAAATTTTTTAATTTTTATTCTTTTCACAAAACCCAAACATTAAAAAGTTCAGTATACTGGTTTCAAGAAAGAAAATAATCGGTCATGTTCTGTAAACCGAATCCGAATAAATTTCTCGTTTTCCAAAAATACAAACTAAATTAATTTCAGATATTATTTTTCAAGCTCTAAAAAATAGAAAACTAAAAAGACTTAATTTTTCTAAATGGAGCATTTTTAAATCGACTTGATTTACAGAACAGGCAGAAATATAAATCAAAAACCGAAATAAGAATAAATAAAAAAATTAATTCAGAATTATTTTCTTAACACTTTTCATCAAAGAAGAACATGGCCAACATTAGAAAAGGTTATGCGTAGTTTATACTTATGGAAAAAGTCATTTATTTGAGTTTTGAGTTACACGTTTTACATGTACATATAACAAAATTGTAAAAATTCTCTATATTATGCACGATTTCCTTCTTTTTGTTTAATAACTGATAAAAAAACATTTTAATTTATATCAAAATTACACTTTTTATGCTGCACGCAGCACGTTGCTTGCATGTGTCAACTTGGACTGTCCAAAATCGGCTGATTTTTATTGTTTTACATAACCCAAATATGCAGTTATTTGCTTTAATATATTCTCAACCGAAATTTATTAACAACAATTCTGCCAAAAAAAACCGACTTCAATGCAAAGATCTGATAGAACATTTTCGAAAAAACTTTGGGGATATAAAATAAAATTTTAATGGGCGTGCCTCCGCCGATTTTTTAAATGCCGTTAAATTTTTTTGTGGCACTAAGTCAAAGCCCGGATGGAATTTGTTATTTATTTAACTTTACTTTTGAAACGAAAAACGAATATTCATTCAAATTAATCTTTACTTCAAAAAAGTGGTTATTCTCCACATTATGTTTTCGACTTACGCTTTTATCGCTTCTGACGACATACATAACGTTTAAGTTTGTATGACTACATACATACTATTTATTCTGCAATTTTTTGTTATAGGTGAATGCTTTAAAATGGGTGTGGTTCCAGTCACTTTATGGATTACTTTTTTTAAGAGCCAGGGTTATTGGTCTTGCTTGAGTGGGTGGTAGTTGAAAAATAAAAGAAATACATACATATTTTTTATTTTGCCCATAGATTTGTCTAACAAAAAACGTTTTCTTGTACACCCCTGCTCAAGCGGATATGAGCACTAAATTTTATATACATATCTGGAAGGTGTTTAAATTAAATAAAGGAATAAAGGCCATGTTGATTGACAAAATTATAGTTTTGGTATATTAAAAAAAAAAAAATTTTAAATTAATATATTTCAAAAAAAAACAGCACTAATCTATTGAACAAGGGTATTTATTTACCATGAAAATACAAACCTCAGAGAGAAGAAAAGGTCTAAACCACAAAGAACAAATAAACAAAATAACCCCAATTAAGCTTTTGTCTTTTTATAGCCTCCAAAAATGTTCATTTATAAAAATGTTGGTTCAAAAGAAATATAAAGAAAGTAAATCTTATTAGATAAAACTGTGTGTTAGATATCAACTAAAATGTTAAAATAAACCCCCTGCAGCTGCGGTACATTATTTACTAATGTCACGGCTGTAAAGTAAAAAATGTTGACTCATGCTATTAATAAAATAAGCGACATGAAGCATGAAGGGAGTGTGGTGTAGGTCAAATCAATTTTTTAAATATATTTAAAACAATATAAACATTTTTAAGATATCAATATTTGAATTTTCGTTCAGCTATCAGAGATATTAAACTTGTTGCTCCAGACTATGTACCAAGTTGAATTCACGAAAAAATAATCTCCCAAATGCGTAGCAGAGCTCTATTACAGTCGATTCATAATAGCTTGGCCAATCTAGTGATACATACAAATATGAATTCTATTAATTTAGCGTTGAAGAGCTTAAAATGCTGTCATGGCTGATAAATACTGGCCTATGGCATTTAATCATGTTTAAAATGAGCCCAGTTCGGAAATACATCGAAAAAGAATTGAAATTTCGAAAGTCTGGTCATCCGAAAATAATCAAGTCATCGGATATTTGCAACGGATTTTCCTTTGAAGTACTTAATTTATTGAATAAGAAGCCATTTTCAGGATTTAGGTTAGATTAGGTTATTAGGTTGCTGGTAGGAAGGCGAAAATTAAGGGCCTAATATGTTGATCCAATTGGGTTCAATATAATGATCCCTTTGTGATACCTATAAGTTGGACAGAATATAGAAATAGAGTAAGGCAGAATAAAGGTGAAAGAGATAAGTTAGTAGTGGAGAGGAGACAGTGGGTCGGGAAAATTGACATGTGTGTATTCACTCCATAAGAGGGAGTCAGCGACCATACCAGTCTCTACTTCTAATATAAAGTCTCAGGTTTTTAAGTTTTATTTCCGATAACTCGGAGGAATATCTGCCAAGGTAGTGCAGACGGAGGTCTTCCAGAGCAGGACAGAAGTAGAGTAGATGCGAGATATTTTCCTCATTTTCTTCATCATTACAGCTAGAGCAGTAATAATTTTACGGAAGACCCATACATCTTGTATGGGTTGCGAAATAGATTCATCAAGTCCTTTCTAGTGGCCAAAGTGTTCTCGTTATCATGCAGGTGGGCTCATTGCGCCATCTGCCTTGATCTGATTTCAGAAAGGCAACATCAACTTTCAGAACTTAAGATTAGACGGTTGAATCGATAGCCGCTTACCTGACAGCACAACAAATTAGAGTCTATCAGTTTCCCGCAGTGGCACCTAATGGTTCTTCCGCTAATAATAAATCACATTGCTCAGCCCCTTTTGTTGATCTAAAGAAGTTATGAAAGTTATTTAAATGAATCTGAAGGCGCGTAATACCAAAGATTTGTTGTTTTCCTAAATATTTTATGTCTAGGATCTAGGAAGGCGTATTATGTTATTTTCCTTGAATTCTTTTTGATCTGGCATCAGTAGTACAGAACGAGTTTTCTCCATCTTTTATTTGCAGTTTGCTAAAATTGTTTGAGATTATTTTATTTCAACTATTTTCATTTGTAAAGGCTTATCCATTCTTTGGTTTCAAAATTAAAATTTGATAAAACACCCTTATTAAATGACCGCCTCTAGATTGCTTGCAGCAGTCAAGCACTTTTTCGCATATTTCGTGCAGTATCTCGGAGAAAAATTCACAAATGTTGGTTTTAAAAGGATCCAACTTTAAGGCAAATTGCGCGTTCTGGAAAATTCCCATGCTATAAATCCCAAATTGAAACCACATATGTCCAGTTCATAATTTTCAACTTGATCAACAATTCACAGAGCTATGCAGCCATAGATTTGTGAATTTGAGGTAACGGTTCTTCCATCCAATGACACCTCTAGACCATAATGCCAACAGTCACCTTGTCCGGATATAGTGGCTTAAATTATCCATGTTGACGTAACTACCGAGTGAGAAATAAGCTGCATCGCTGTAGAAAACTTTTTCGAAAAATCTGCATTGAAAGCATGTTGCTCTAGCACCCAATCAGTTTATCTACACTGTTGACAATGGTCAGCTGGCTGTTCCAATCCGCCTCAAAAATTCAAAATTCTAAGGGAGTAATATATTTTATAATTAATTTAAGCAATTAGTATCAACTTTTCATTAGTTTAATGTTCTCACGTCTTTGATATACATATGCCATGCAAAAAAATTTCTTATGTTTTACTTATTCCACATACTTAACTCTTCTATTTTTAGTTTTAATCCAAAGAGATCAACAAACGCATTTGAAATCTGTAAAATGCTTTATTTTCCAATATTATACAATGAGCCAATTCACAAAGTGTTCTATTGCGTCATAAACGTTTACGACTGTCATAAAATATTGCAAATATTTTTCATATAAAAATTTTATATAACAATAAAACTTTGTTACTTATGTTTTTTCAGTCTGCTATTTATTTTACATAAATATTATTTTTGGATATTTTTATATTCCAGGGATACTAAATTATGCAAATATTCACTGCTGCAAAAATCACTTGCACAAATAACAGAAACTCGCGAAAGAATGCAAATTTTTAAACAAACCATAATATTTATTAAAAATTTCTAAAATCTTAATCAGAAATAATTTCTTAGTCAGGCTTAAGTTCAGTAATTTGAATTCTTGTTAAATGAAATATTTTTATTAATTAATGTGAGTTTCTAAAGAAGAGAAGAAAAATTAAATTAGGCTTTATTAGCTCGGGGAAATCTCTAAAACTCTAAGGAATGGCAATAATAATAATCAGAATACTTGCAGAACTCGCTTTAATCGCGAATATTGCAAAATTTCGCGAGAATTCGCAAAATCGGAAACAATCCTTAAAATTCATTAGAAATCGCCAAAACTGTTAAAAATAAAACAAACTCGCTTTCATCGCGAATATTGGAAAAAATTCGCAAAATCGGAAACAATCCTCAAAATTCATTAGAAATCGCCAAAACTGTTAAAAATAAGACAATCTATTTCATATCGAATATTGCAAAAATTCGCAAAATCGCAAACAATCCTCAAAATTCATTAGAAATCGCCAAACTGTTATAAATAAAACAAACTCGCTTTCATGGCGAATATTGCAAAATTTCGCGAGAATCCTCAAAATTCATTAGAAATCGGAAAAACTGTTAAAAATAAAAAAATCGCTTTTTTTTTTTTTGCAATATTCGCGAGAATTCGCAAAATCGGAAAACCACATCACCACAATGGAAATTTTTTAATATTTTCGAATTAAAAACAAAAAATTCAAACACTTAGTCGTCTTTCATTCGAATTTAACGTTTATGAACGACGGTAAAAAATGACGTAGCATTAATCTCTGAAGCATTTTTGGCAACTTTTTTTATATCTGTGTTGCTTCTAAAGGGCTCATACTGACAAATGAAAAATTTTCATACAACTAATTTCATGAAAAAAGTCCTTAGTTTTAATAAGGTTAAACTTTATTTTGTGAATAAAATGTTGGGTTGCCAACTTTCAATGATCCTGGAGCACTTCTTAAATTTTTGCACAAATATATAAAAAACCATCCTTCTGTGTCCGTTGATGACTGCAGGATATACCAAATAAAATTCAATGAACTTGTTGATGTGTAGGCGTATTGATAGAGTCTCTTAATAATGAAGCTGATACTTACCTGAAGCTAAAATGTACTTATAAGTAATCCTTGCTTTCATTTGCACACTAAAAATACTCTTACCGAATCTAGTCTATTTTTCATGCAAAAAATTTTTTTGTGCAAAAAATTTAATGGACTATACATCGTTTATTTTTCATGCAAAAAATTTAATGGACTATGCATAGTCTATTTTTCATGGAAAAAATTGTTTAATGCAAAAAATTTAATGGGCTATACATCGTCTAGTTTTAGTGCAAAACAATTTTTTATGAAAAAATTTAATGGACTATACATCGTCCATATTTCATGCAAAAAATTAAATGAACTATACATAGTCTATTTTTCATGCAAAAAATTTTTTAATTCAAAAAATTTAATGGACTTTACATCGTCTATTTTTCATGCAAAAAATTTTTTATGCATAGTCTATTTTTCATGAAAAAAATAGTTTAATTCCAAAACCCATCGTCTATTTTTAGTGCAAAAGAATTTTTTATGAAAAAATTTAATGGACCATACGTCGTCTATTTTTCATGCAAAAAATTAATTGAACTATTACTCGTCTATTTTTCATGCAAAAAATTATTTAATGCAAAAAATTTAATGGGCTATACATCGTCTATTTTTAATTCAAAAAAAAATTTTATGAAAAAATTTAATGGTATAGTCCATCTATTTTTTATGGAAAAAATTAAATGGACTATACATCGTCTATTTTTCACACAAAAAAATTTTTATTGCAAAAAATTTAATGGGCTATAAATCGTGTATTTTCTTGTAAAAAATTAAATGAATTATATATCGTCTATTTTTCATGCAAAAAATTTAAGGGACTATACATCGTCTATTTTGCATGGAAACAATTTTTTCATGCAATAAATTTATTGGACTATACATAGTCTATTTTTCATGTAAAAAATTAATGGACTATACATCGTGTATTTTTATGCAAAAAATTAAATGGACTATTCATCGTCTATTTTTCATGCAAAAAATTAAAGGGACTATACATAGTCTATTTTTCATGCAAAAAATTTTTTAATTCAAAAAGTTTAACGGACTATACATCGTCTATTTTTCATGGAAAAAATTTTTTTGTGCAAAAAATTTAATGGACTAGACATCGTCTATTTTTCATGCAAAAAATTGAATGGACTATACATCGTCTATTTTTCATGCAAAAAATTTTTTAATGCAAAAAATTTTATGGACTATGCATAGTCTATTTTTCATGGAAAAAATAGTTTAATTCCAAAATACATCGTCTATTTTTAGTGCAATAAAATTTTTTATGAAAAAAATTTAATGGGCTATAAATCGTCTATTTTTAGTGCAAAAAAAAATTTTATGAAGAAATTTAATGGACTATACATCGTCTATTTTGCATGGAAAAAATTTTTTCATGCAATAAATTTATTTGACTATACATAGTCTATTTTTCATGCAAAAAAATTAATGGGCTATACATCGTCTATTTTGCATGTAAAAAATTTTTTCATGCAATAAATTTAATGGACTATACATAGTCTATTTTTCATGCAAAAAATTTTTTTGTGCAAAAAATTTAATGGGCTATACATCGTATATTTTTATGCAAAAAATTAAATGGACTATTCATCGTCTATTTTTCATGGAAAAAATTAAAAGGACTATACATAGTCTATTTTTCATGCAAAAAATTTAAGGGACTATACATCATCTATTTTTCACGCAAAAAATTTTTGAATGCAAAAGATTTAATGGGCTATACATCGTCTATTTTTCATGGAAAAAATTTTTTAATGCAAAAAATTTAATGGACTATACATCGTCTATTTTGCATGTAAAAAATTTTTTCATGCACTAAATTTAATGGACTATACATCGTCTATTTTTCATGCAAAGAATTTTTTTGTGCAAAAAATGTAATGGACTATACATCGTCTATTTTTTATGCAAAAAATTAAATGGACTATACATCGTCTATTTTTCATGCAAAAAATTTAATGGAATGTACATAGTCTATTTTTCATGCATAAAATTTTTTAATGCAAAAAATTTATTGGAGCACATTAAGTAGTAGTATATTGTTTCATGCAAAAAATTTGTTTGTGGAAAAAATTTAATGGATTATACATCGTCTATTTTGCATTCCAAAAATTAAATAGATTATGCATCGTCTATTTTTCATGCAAAAAATTTAAGGGACTATACATCATCTATTTTTAGTGCAAAAAATTTTTTCATGCAAAAAATTTAATGGACTCTACATCGTTTATTTTTCATACAAAAAATTTAATGGACTATACATAGTCTATATTTCATGGAAAAAATTGTTTAATGCAAAAAATTTAATGGGCTATACATCGTCTATTTTTAGTGGAAAAAATTTTTTCATGCAAAAAATTTAATGGACTCTACATCGTTTATTTTTCATACAAAAAATTTAATGGACTATACATAGTCTATATTTCATGGAAAAAATTGTTTAATGCAAAAAATTTAATGGGCTATACATCGTCTAGTTTTAGTGCAAAACAATTTTTTATGAAAAAATTTAATGGACTATACATCGTCCATATTTCATGCAAAAAATTAAATGAACTACAGCTCGTCTATTTATCATGCAAAAAATTATTTAATACAAAAAATTTAATGGGCTATACATCGTCTATTTTCAGTGCAAAAAAATTTTTTATGAAAAAATTTAATTGACTATACATCGTCTATTTTTCATGCAAAAAATTAAATGAACTATACATAGTCTATTTTTCATGCAAAAAATTTTTTAATTCAAAAAATTTAATGGACTTTACATCGTCTATTTTGCATGGAAAAAATTTTTTCATGCAATAAATTTATTGGACTATATATACATCGTCTATTTTTCATGCAAAATATTTAATGGGCTATACATCGTCTATTTTGCATGTAAAAAATTTTTTCATGCAATAAATTTAATGGACTATACATCGTCTATTTTTCATGCAAAAAATTTTTTTGTACAAAAAATTTAATGGACTATTCATCGTC
This sequence comes from Nowickia ferox, assembly GCA_936439885.1. Lineage (NCBI taxonomy): Eukaryota > Metazoa > Arthropoda > Insecta > Diptera > Tachinidae > Nowickia > Nowickia ferox. The sequence goes on from OW387023.1 coordinate 104,252,647, forward strand.
TATTTTTCATGCAAAAAATTAAAGGGACTATACATAGTCTATTTTTCATGCAAAAAATTTTTTAATTCAAAAAGTTTAACGGACTATACATCGTCTATTTTTCATGGAAAAAATTTTTTTGTGCAAAAAATTTAATGGACTAGACATCGTCTATTTTTCATGCAAAAAATTGAATGGACTATACATCGTCTATTTTTCATGGAAAAAATTTTTTAATGCAAAAAATTTTATGGAATATGCTAGTCTATTTTTCATGGAAAAAATAGTTTAATTCCAAAATAAATCGTCTATTTTTAGTGCAATAAAATTTTTTATGAAAAAATTTAATGGACTATTCATCAGTTATTTTTCGCAAAAAAAAAATTTTAATGCAAAAAATTTTATGGGCTATACATCGTCTAGTTTTAGTGCAAAAGAATTTTTTATGAAAAAATTTAATGGACTATACATCGTCTATTTTTCATGCAAAAAATTAAAAGGACTATACATCGTCTATTTTTCATGCAAAAAATTTAAGGGACTATACATCATCTATTTTTCAAGGAAAAAATTTTTGAATGCAAAAGATTTAATGGGCTATACATCGTCTATTTTTCATGCAAAAAATTTTTTAATGCAAAAAATTTAATGGACTATACATAGTCTATTTTTCATGTAAAAAATTTTTTCATGCAATAAATTTAATGGACTATGCATAGTCTATTTTTCATGGAAAAAATTGTTTAATGCAAAAAATTTAATGGGCTATACATCGTCTAGTTTTAGTGCAAAAAATTTTTTCATGCAAAAAATTTAATGGACTATACATCGTCTATTTTTCATGCAAAAAATTTAAATGGACTATACATCCTCTATTTTTCATGGAAAAAATTGTTTAATTCCAAAAATTTAATGGGCTATACATCGTCTATTTTCAGTGCAAAAAAATTTTTTATGAAAAAATTTAATGGACTATTCATCAGCTATTTTTCACAAAACAAAAATTTTTAATGGAAAAAATTTAATGGGCTATACATCGTCTAGTTTTAGTGCAAAAGAATTTTTTATGAAAAAATTTAATGGACTATACATCGTCTATTTTTCATGCAAAAAATTAAATGAACTATAGCTCGTCTATTTTTCATGCAAAAAATTATTTAATGCAAAAAATTTAATGGGCTATACATCGTCTATTTTCAGTGCAAAAAATTAAACGGACTATTCATCGTCTATTTTTCATGCAAAAAATTAAAAGGACTATACATCGTCTATTTTTCACGCAAAATTTTTTTAATGCCAAAAATTTTAATGGTCTATTTTTCATGCAACAAAATTTTTAATGCAAAAAATTAAATAGACTATACATCACCTATTTTTCACGCAAAAAAATTTTTATTGCAAAAAATTTAATGGGCTATAAATCGTGTATTTTCTTGTTAAAAATTAAATGAATTATACATCGTCTATTTTTCATGCAAAAAATTTAAGGGACTACACATCGTCTATTTTGCATGGAAACAATTTTTTCATGCAATAAATTTATTGGACTATACATAGTCTATTTTTCATGTAAAAAATTTTTTCATGCAATAAATTTAATGGACTATACATAGTCTGTTTTTCATGGAAAAAATTTTTTTGTGCAAAAAATTTAATGGGCTATAAATCGTGTATTTTTATGCAAAAAATTAAATGGACTATTCATCGTCTATTTTTCATGCAAAAAATTGAAAGGACTATACATCGTCTATTTTTCATGCAAAAAATTTAAGGGACTATACATCACCTATTTTTCACGCAAAAAATTTTTTAATGCAAAAAATTTAATGGGCTATACATCGTCTATTTTTCATGGAAAAAATTTTTTAATGCAAAAAATTTAATGGACTATACATCGTCTATTTTGCATGTAAAAAATTTTTTCATGCAATAAATTTAATGTACTATACATAGTCTATTTTTCATGCAAAGAATTTTTTTGTGCAAAAAAATGTAATGGACTATACATCGTCTATTTTTCATGCAAAAAATTAAATGGACTGTACATAGTCAATTTTTCATGCAAAAAATTTTTTCATGCAAAAAATTTAAGGGACTATACATCGTCTATTTTTCATACAAAAAATTTAATGGACTATACATCGTCTATTATTTATGCAAAAAATTGACTATACATAGTCTATTTTTCATGCAAAAAATTGTTTAATTCCAAAAATTTAATGGGGCATACATCGTCTATTTTTAGTGCAATAAAATTTTTTATGAAAAAATTTAATGGACTATTCATCAGCTATTTTTCACAAAACAAAAATTTTTAATGCAAAAAATTTAATGGGCTATACATCGTCTAGTTTTAGTGCAAAAGAATTTTTTATGAAAAAATTTAATGGACTATACATCGTCTATTTTTCATGCAAAAAATTAAATGAAATATAGCTCGTCTATTTTTCATGCAAAAAATTATTTAATGCAAAAAATTTAATGGGCTATACATCGTGTATTTTTATGCAAAAAATTAAATGGACTATTCATCGTCTATTTTTCATGCAAAAAATTAAAAGGACTATATACATCATCTATTTTTCACGCAAAATTTTTTTAATGCAAAAAATTTTAATGGTCTATTTTTCATGCAACAAAATTTTTAATGCAAAAAATTAAATAGACTATACATCACCTATTTTTCACGCAAAAAAATTTTTATTGCAAAAAATTTAATGGGCTATAAATTGTGTATTTTCTTGTAAAAAATTAAATGAATTATACATCGTCTATTTTTCATGCAAAAAATTTAAGGGACTACACATCGTCTATTTTGCATGGAAACAATTTTTTCATGCAATAAATTTATTGGACTATACATAGTCTATTTTTCATGTAAAAAATTTTTTCATGCAATAAATTTAATGGACTATACATAGTCTGTTTTTCATGCAAAAAATTTTTTTGTGCAAAAAATTTAATGGGCTATACATCGTCTATTTTGCATGTAAAAAATTTTTTCATGCAATAAATTTAATGTACTATATATAGTCTATTTTTCATGCAAAGAATTTTTTTGTCCAAAAAATTAAATGGACTATTCATCGTCTATTTTTCATGCAAAAAATTAAAAGGTCTATACATCGTCTATTTTTCATGGAAAAAATTTAAGGGACTATACATAATCTATTTTTCATGCAAAAAATTTAAGGGACTATACATCATCTATTTTTCACGCAAAAAATTTTTGAGTGCAAAAGATTTAATGGGCTATACATCGTCTATTTTTCATGGAAAAAATTTTTTAATGCAAAAAATTTAATGGACTATACATCGTCTATTTTGCATGTAAAAAATTTTTTCATGCAATAAATTTAATGTACTATACATAGTCTATTTTTCATGCAAAGAATTTTTTTGTGCAAAAAATGTAATGAACTATATATACATCGTCTATTTTTCATGTAAAAAATTTTTTCATGCAAACATTTTAATGGACTACACATCGTCTATTTTTCATACAAAAAATTTAATGGACTATACATCGTCTATTTTTTATGCAAAAAATTTACTATACATAGTCTATTTTTCATGCAAAAAATTATTTAATGCAAAAAATTTAATGGACTATACATCGTCTATTTTTCATGCAAAAAATTAAATGAACTATAGCTCGTCTACTTTTCATGAAAAAAATTATTTAATGCAAAAAATTTAATGGACTATACATCGTCTATTTTTAATGCAAAAAATTTTTTGGTGCAAAAAATTTAAATGGACTATACATCGTCTATTTTTCATGAAAAAATTTTTTAATGCAAAAAATTTTAAGGACTATGCATAGACTATTTTTCATGGAAAAAATTGTTTAATTCCAAAAATTTAATGGGCTATACATCGTCTATTTTTAGTGCAATAAAATTTTTTATAAAAAAATTTAATGGACTATTCATCAGCTATTTTTCACAAAAAAAAATTTTTAATGCAAAAAATTTTATGGGCTATACATCGTCTAGTTTTAGTGCAAAAGAGTTTTTTATGCAAAAATTTAATGGACTATACATCGTCTATTTTTCATGCAAAAAATTTAAGGGACTATACATCGTCTATTTTGCATGGAAAAAATTTGTTCATGCAATAAATTTATTGGACTATACATAGTCTATTTTTCATGCAAAAAATTTTTTTGTGCGTGCAAAAAATTTAATGGGCTATACTTCGTGTATTTTTATGGAAAAAATTAAATGGACTATTCATCGTCTATTTTTCATGCAAAAAATTAAAAGGACTATACATCGTCTATTTTTCATGCAAAAAATTAAATGAACTATAGCTCGTCTACTTTTCAGCAAAAAATTATTTAATGCAAAAAATTTAATGGACTATACATCGTCTATTTTTCATGAAAAAATTTTTTAATGCAAAAAATTTTAAGGACTATGCATAGACTATTTTTCATGGAAAAAATTGTTTAATTCCAAAAATTTAATGGGCTATACATCGTCTATTTTTAGTGCAATAAAATTTTTTATGAAAAAATTTAATGGACTATTCATCAGCTATTTTTCACAAAAAAAAATTTTTAATGCAAAAAATTTTATGGGCTATACATCGTCTAGTTTTAGTGCAAAAGAATTTTTTATGCAAAAATTTAATGGACTATACATCGTCTATTTTTCATGCAAAAAATTAAATGAACTATAGCTCGTCTATTTTTCATGAAAAAAATTATTTAATGCAAAAAATTTAATGGGCTATATACATCGTCTATTTTCAGTGCAAAAAAATTTTTTATGAAAAAATTTAATGGAGTATACATCGTCTATTTTTCATGCAAAAAATTAAATGGACTATACATAGTCTATTTTTCATGCAAAAAATTTTTTAATGCAAAAAATTTAATGGGCTATAATCGTCTATTTTCAGTGCAAAAAAATTTTTTATGAAAAAATATAATGGACTATACATCGTCTATTTTTCATGCAAAAAATTAAATGGACTATACATAGTCTATTTTTCATGCAAAAAATTTTTTAATTCAAAAAATTTAATGGACTATACATCGTCTATCTTTTATTCAAAAAATTAAATGATGATACCCCGTCTATTTTTCATTCAAAAAATTAAATGGACAATACATAGTCTATTTTTCATGGACAAAATTTTTTAATGCAAAAAATTTAATAGGCTATACATCGTCTATTTTCAGTGCAAAAAAATTTTTTATGAAAAAATTTAATGGACTATACATAGTCTATTTTTCATGCAAAAAATTTTTTAATTCAAAAAATTTAATGCAAAAAAATTTTTATTGCAAAAAGTTTAATGGGCTATAAATCGTGTATTTTCTTGTAAAAAATTAAATGAATTATACATCGTCTATTTTTCATGCAAAAAATTTAAGGGACTATACATCATCTATTTTTCACGCAAAAAATTTTTTAATGCAAAAAATTTAATGGGCTATATATACATCGTCTATTTTTCATGCAAAAAATTTTTTAATGCAAAAAATGTAATGGGCTATAAATCGTGTATTTTCATGTAAAAAATTAAATGAATTATACATCGTCTATTTTTCATGGAAAAAATTTAAGGGACTATATATATACATCGTCTATTTTGCATGGAAAAATTTTTTTCATGCAATAAATTTATTGGACTATACATAGTCTATTTTTCATGCAAAAAATTTAATGGGCTATACATCGTCTATTTTGCATGTAAAAAATTTTTTCATGCAATAAATTTAATGGACTATACATAGTCTGTTTTTCATGGAAAAAATTTTTTTGTGCAAAAAATTTAGTGGGCTATACATCGTCTATTTTGCATGTAAAAAATTTTTTCATGCAATAAATTTAATGGACTATACATAGTCTGTTTTTCATGCAAAAAATTTTTTTGTGCAAAAAATTTAATGGGCTATACATCGTGTATTTTTATGCAAAAAATTAAATGGACTATTCATCGTCTATTTTTCATGCAAAAAATTAAAAGGACTATACATCGTCTATTTTTCATGCAAAAAATTAAATGAACTATAGCTCGTCTACTTTTCATGCAAAAAATTATTTAATGCAAAAAATTTAATGGACTATACATCGTCTATTTTTAATGCAAAAGATTTTTTTGTGCAAAAAATTTAAATGGACTATACATCGTCTAATTTTCATGAAAAAATTTTTTAATGCAAAAAATTTTAAGGACTATGCACAGACTATTTTTCATGGAAAAAATTGTTTAATTCCAAAAATTTAATGGACTATACATCGTCTATCTTTTATTCAAAAAATTAAATGATGATACCCCGTCTATTTTTCATTCAAAAAATTAAATGGACAATACATAGTCTATTTTTCATGGACAAAATTTTTTAATGCAAAAAATTTAATGGGCTATACATCGTCTATTTTCAGTGCAAAAAAATTTTTTATGAAAAAATTTAATGGACTATACATAGTCTATTTTTCATGCAAAAAATTTTTTAATTCAAAAAATTTAATGCAAAAAAATTTTTATTGCAAAAAGTTTAATGGGCTATAAATCGTGTATTTTCTTGTAAAAAATTAAATGAATTATACATCGTCTATTTTTCATGCAAAAAATTTTTTAATGCAAAAAATGTAATGGGCTATAAATCGTGTATTTTCATGTAAAAAATTAAATGAATTATACATCGTCTATTTTTCATGGAAAAAATTTAAGGGACTATACATCGTCTATTTTGCATGGAAAAAATTTTTTCATGCAATAAATTTATTGGACTATACATAGTCTATTTTTCATGCAAAAAATTTAATGGGCTATACATCGTCTATTTTGCATGTAAAAAATTTTTTCATGCAATAAATTTAATGGACTATACATAGTCTGTTTTTCATGCAAAAAATTTTTTTGTGCAAAAAATTTAGTGGGCTATACATCGTCTATTTTGCATGTAAAAAATTTTTTCATGCAATAAATTTAATGGACTATACATAGTCTGTTTTTCATGCAAAAAATTTTTTTGTGCAAAAAATTTAATGGGCTATACATCGTGTATTTTTATGCAAAAAATTAAATGGACTATTCATCGTCTATTTTTCATGCAAAAAATTAAAAGGACTATACATCGTCTATTTTTAATGCAAAAGATTTTTTTGTGCAAAAAATTTAAATGGACTATACATCGTCTAATTTTCATGAAAAAATTTTTTAATGCAAAAAATTTTAAGGACTATGCATAGACTATTTTTCATGGAAAAAATTGTTTAATTCCAAAAATTTAATGGGCTATACATCGTCTATTTTTAGTGCAATAAAATTTCTTATGAAAAAATTGAATGGACTATTATCAGCTATTTATCACAAAAAAAAATTTTTAATGCAAAAAATTTTATGGGCTATACATTGTCTAGTTTTAGTGCAAAAGAATTTTTTATGCAAAAATTTAATGGACTATACACCGTCTATTTTTCATGCAAAAAATTAAATGAACTATAGCTCGTCTATTTTTCATGAAAAAAATTATTTAATGCAAAAAATTTAATGGGCTATACATCGTCTATTTTTCATGCAAAAAATTCTTTAATGCAAAAAATTTAATGGACTATACATCGTCTATTTTTCATGTAAAAAATTTTTTCATGCAATAAATTTAATGGACTATACATAGTCTATTTTTCATACAAAAAATTTAATGGACTATACATCGTCTATTTTTTATGCAAAAAATTGACTATACATAGTCTATTTTTCATGCAAAAAATTATTTAATGCAAAAAATTTAATGAACTATACATCGTCTATTTTTCATGCGAAAAATTAAATGAACAATAGCTCGTCTACTTTTCATGCAAAACATTATTTAATGCAAAAAATTTAATGGACTATACATCGTCTAGTTTTAGTGCAAAAGAATTTTTTATGCAAAATTTAATGGACTATACATCGTCTATTTTTCATGGAAAAAATTAAATGGACTATACATAGTCTATTTTTCATGCAAAAAATTTTTTAATTCAAAAAATTTAATGGACTATACATCGTCTATTTTTCATGGAAAAAATTAAATGAATTATACATCGTCTATTTTTCATGCAAAAAATTTAAGGGACTATACATCATCTATTTTTCACGCAAAAAATTTTTTAATGCATAAAATTTAATGGGCTATACATCGTCTATTTTTCATGAAAAAAAATGTTTAATGCAAAAAATTAAATAGACTATACATCACCTATTTTTCACGCAAAAAAATTTTTATTGCAAAAAATTTAATGGGCTATAAATCGTGTATTTTCTTGTAAAAAATTAAATGAATTATACATCGCCTATTTTTCATGCAAAAAATTTAAGGGACTATACATCATCTATTTTGCATGGAAAAAATTTTTTCATGCAATAAATTTATTGGACTATACATAGTCTATTTTTCATGCAAAAAATTTAATGGGCTATACATCGTCTATTTTATTATTAAATTATTATTAAGGGACTATACATCATCTATTTTTCACGCAAAAAATTTTTTAATGCAAAAAATTTAATGGGCTATATATACATCGTCTATTTTTCATGCAAAAAATTTTTTAATGCAAAAAATGTAATGGGCTATAAATCGTGTATTTTCATGTAAAAAATTAAATGAATTATACATCGTCTATTTTTCATGGAAAAAATTTAAGGGACTATATATATACATCGTCTATTTTGCATGGAAAAATTTTTTTCATGCAATAAATTTATTGGACTATACATAGTCTATTTTTCATGCAAAAAATTTAATGGGCTATACATCGTCTATTTTGCATGTAAAAAATTTTTTCATGCAATAAATTTAATGGACTATACATAGTCTGTTTTTCATGGAAAAAATTTTTTTGTGCAAAAAATTTAGTGGGCTATACATCGTCTATTTTGCATGTAAAAAATTTTTTCATGCAATAAATTTAATGGACTATACATAGTCTGTTTTTCATGCAAAAAATTTTTTTGTGCAAAAAATTTAATGGGCTATACATCGTGTATTTTTATGCAAAAAATTAAATGGACTATTCATCGTCTATTTTTCATGCAAAAAATTAAAAGGACTATACATCGTCTATTTTTCATGCAAAAAATTAAATGAACTATAGCTCGTCTACTTTTCATGCAAAAAATTATTTAATGCAAAAAATTTAATGGACTATACATCGTCTATTTTTAATGCAAAAGATTTTTTTGTGCAAAAAATTTAAATGGACTATACATCGTCTAATTTTCATGAAAAAATTTTTTAATGCAAAAAATTTTAAGGACTATGCACAGACTATTTTTCATGGAAAAAATTGTTTAATTCCAAAAATTTAATGGACTATACATCGTCTATCTTTTATTCAAAAAATTAAATGATGATACCCCGTCTATTTTTCATTCAAAAAATTAAATGGACAATACATAGTCTATTTTTCATGGACAAAATTTTTTAATGCAAAAAATTTAATGGGCTATACATCGTCTATTTTCAGTGCAAAAAAATTTTTTATGAAAAAATTTAATGGACTATACATAGTCTATTTTTCATGCAAAAAATTTTTTAATTCAAAAAATTTAATGCAAAAAAATTTTTATTGCAAAAAGTTTAATGGGCTATAAATCGTGTATTTTCTTGTAAAAAATTAAATGAATTATACATCGTCTATTTTTCATGCAAAAAATTTTTTAATGCAAAAAATGTAATGGGCTATAAATCGTGTATTTTCATGTAAAAAATTAAATGAATTATACATCGTCTATTTTTCATGGAAAAAATTTAAGGGACTATACATCGTCTATTTTGCATGGAAAAAATTTTTTCATGCAATAAATTTATTGGACTATACATAGTCTATTTTTCATGCAAAAAATTTAATGGGCTATACATCGTCTATTTTGCATGTAAAAAATTTTTTCATGCAATAAATTTAATGGACTATACATAGTCTGTTTTTCATGCAAAAAATTTTTTTGTGCAAAAAATTTAGTGGGCTATACATCGTCTATTTTGCATGTAAAAAATTTTTTCATGCAATAAATTTAATGGACTATACATAGTCTGTTTTTCATGCAAAAAATTTTTTTGTGCAAAAAATTTAATGGGCTATACATCGTGTATTTTTATGCAAAAAATTAAATGGACTATTCATCGTCTATTTTTCATGCAAAAAATTAAAAGGACTATACATCGTCTATTTTTAATGCAAAAGATTTTTTTGTGCAAAAAATCACATCGTCTAATTTTCATGAAAAAATTTTTTAATGCAAAAAATTTTAAGGACTATGCATAGACTATTTTTCATGGAAAAAATTGTTTAATTCCAAAAATTTAATGGGCTATACATCGTCTATTTTTAGTGCAATAAAATTTCTTATGAAAAAATTGAATGGACTATTATCAGCTATTTATCACAAAAAAAAATTTTTAATGCAAAAAATTTTATGGGCTATACATTGTCTAGTTTTAGTGCAAAAGAATTTTTTATGCAAAAATTTAATGGACTATACACCGTCTATTTTTCATGCAAAAAATTAAATGAACTATAGCTCGTCTATTTTTCATGAAAAAAATTATTTAATGCAAAAAATTTAATGGGCTATACATCGTCTATTTTTCATGCAAAAAATTCTTTAATGCAAAAAATTTAATGGACTATACATCGTCTATTTTTCATGTAAAAAATTTTTTCATGCAATAAATTTAATGGACTATACATAGTCTATTTTTCATACAAAAAATTTAATGGACTATACATCGTCTATTTTTTATGCAAAAAATTGACTATACATAGTCTATTTTTCATGCAAAAAATTATTTAATGCAAAAAATTTAATGAACTATACATCGTCTATTTTTCATGCGAAAAATTAAATGAACAATAGCTCGTCTACTTTTCATGCAAAAAATTATTTAATGCAAAAAATTTAATGGACTATACATCGTCTAGTTTTAGTGCAAAAGAATTTTTTATGCAAAATTTAATGGACTATACATCGTCTATTTTTCATGGAAAAAATTAAATGGACTATACATAGTCTATTTTTCATGCAAAAAATTTTTTAATTCAAAAAATTTAATGGACTATACATCGTCTATTTTTCATGGAAAAAATTAAATGAATTATACATCGTCTATTTTTCATGCAAAAAATTTAAGGGACTATACATCATCTATTTTTCACGCAAAAAATTTTTTAATGCATAAAATTTAATGGGCTATACATCGTCTATTTTTCATGAAAAAAAATGTTTAATGCAAAAAATTAAATAGACTATACATCACCTATTTTTCACGCAAAAAAATTTTTATTGCAAAAAATTTAATGGGCTATAAATCGTGTATTTTCTTGTAAAAAATTAAATGAATTATACATCGCTTATTTTTCATGCAAAAAATTTAAGGGACTATACATCATCTATTTTGCATGGAAAAAATTTTTTCATGCAATAAATTTATTGGACTATACATAGTCTATTTTTCATGCAAAAAATTTAATGGGCTATACATCGTCTATTTTGCATGTAAAAAATTTTTTCATGCAATAAATTTAATGGACTATACATAGTCGTTTTTCATGCAAAAAATTTTTTTGTGCAAAAAATTTAATGGGCTATACACCGTGTATTTTTATGCAAAAAATTAAATGGACTATTCATCATCTATTTTTCATGCAAAAAATTAAACGGACTATAGCTCGTCTACTTTTAATGCAAAAAATTATTTAATGCAAAAAATTTAATGGACTTACATCGTCTAATTTTCATAAAAAAATTTTTTATGAAAAAATTTAATGGACTATACATAGTCTATTTTTCATGCAAAAAATTTTTTAATTCAAAAAATTTAATGGACTATACATCGTCTATTTTTCATGCAAAAAAAATTTTATTGCAAAAAGTTTAATGGGCTATAAATCGTGTATTTTCTTGTAAAAAATTAAATGAATTATACATCGTCTATTTTTCATGAAAAAAAATTTTTAATGCAAAAAATTAAATAGACTATACATCACCTATTTTTCACGCAAAAAAATTTTTATTGCAAAAAATTTAATGGGCTATAAATCGTGTATTTTCTTGTAAAAAATTAAATGAATTATACATCGTCTATTTTTCATGCAAAAAATTTAAGGGACTATACATCGTCTATTTTGCATGGAAAAAAATTTTTCATGCAATAAATTTATTGGACTATACATAGTCTATTTTTCATGCAAAAAATTTAATGGGCTATACATCGTCTATTTTGCATGTAAAAAATTTTTCATGCAATAAATTTATTGGACTATACATAGTCTGTTTTTCATGCAAAAAATTTTTTTGTGCAAAAAATTTAATGGGCTATACATCGTGTATTTTTATGCAAAAAATTAAATGGACTATTCATCGTCTATTTTTCATGCAAAAAATTAAAAGGACTATAGCTCGTCTACTTTTCATGCAAAAAATTATTTAATGCAAAAAATTTAATGGACTTACATCGTCTAATTTTCATGAAAAAATTTTTTATGAAAAAATTTAATGGACTATAATACATAGTCTATTTTTCATGCAAAAAATTTTTTAATTCAAAAAATTAAATGGACTATTCATCGTCTATTTTTCATGCAAAAAATTAAATGAACTATAGCTCGTCTACTTTTCATGCAAAAAATTATTTAATGCAAAAAATTTAATGGACTTACATCGTCTAGTTTTCATGAAAAAATTTTTTAATGCAAAAAATTTTAAGGACTATGCATAGACTATTTTTCATGGAAAAAACTGTTTAATTCCAAAAATTTAATGGGCTATACATCGTCTATTTTTAGTGCAATAAAATTTTTTATGAAAAAATTGAATGGACTATTCATCAGCTATTTATCACAAAAAAAAATTTTTAATGCAAAAAATTTTATGGGCTATACATCGTCTAGTTTTAGTGCAAAAGAATTTTTTATGCAAAAATTTAATGGACTATACATCGTCTATTTTGCATGTAAAAAATTTTTTCATGCAATAAATTTAATGGACTATACATAGTCTGTTTTTCAAGCAAAAAATTTTTTAATGCAAAAAATTTAATGGGCTATACATCGTGTATTTTTATGCAAAAAATTAAATGGACTATTCATCGTCTATTTTTCATGCAAAAAATTAAAAGGACTATAGCTCGTCTACTTTTCATGCAAAAAATTATTTAATGCAAAAAATTTAATGGACTTACATCGTCTAATTTTCATGAAAAAATTTTTTATGAAAAAATTTTAAGGACTATGCATAGACTATTTTTCATGGAAAAAATTTTTTAATTCCAAAAATTTAATGAACTATAGCTCGTCTATTTTTCATGAAAAAAATTATTTAATGCAAAAAATTTAATGGGCTATACATCGGCTATTTTCAGTGCAAAAAAATTTTTTATGAAAAAATTTAATGGACTATACATCGTCTATTTTTCATGCAAAAAATTTTTTAATGCAAAAAATTTAATGGGCTATACATCGTCTATTTTTCATGCAAAAAAATTTTTAATGCAAAAAATTAAATAGACTATACATCACCTATTTTTCACGCAAAAAAAATTTTATTGCAAAAAATTTAATGGGCTATAAATCGTGTATTTTCTTGTAAAAAATTAAATGAATTATACATCGTCTATTTTTCATGCAAAAAATTTAAGGGACTATACATCGTCTATTTTGCATGGAAAAAATTTTTTCATGCAATAAATTTATTGGACTATACATAGTCTATTTTTCATGCAAAAAATTTAATGGGCTATACATCGTCTATTTTGCATGTAAAAAATTTTTTCATGCAATAAATTTAATGGACTATACATAGTCTATTTTTCATGCAAAGAATTATTTTGTGCAAAAAATGTAATGGACTATACATCGTCTACTTTTCATGCAAAAAATTAAATGGACTGTACATAGTCTATTTTTCATGCAAAAAATTTTTTCATGCAAAAAATTTAATGGACTATACATCGTCTATTTTTAGTGCAAAAAATTTTTTTCTGCAAAAAATTTAAATGGACTATATATACATCGTCTATTTTTCATGAAAAAATTTTTTAATGCAAAAAATTTTAAGGACTATGCATAGACTATTTTTAATGGAAAAAATTGTTTAATTCCAAAAATTTAATGGGCTATACATCGTCTATTTTTAGTGCAATAAAATTTTTTATTTTTTATTTTTCACAAAAAAAAAATTTTAATGCAAAAAATTTTATGGGCTATAATCGTCTAGTTTTAGTGCAAAAGAATTTTTTATGCAAAAATTTAATGGACTATACATCGTCTATTTTTCATGCAAAAAATTAAATGAACTATAGCTCGTCTATTTTTCATGAAAAAAATTATTTAATGCAAAAAATTTAATGGGCTATACATCGTCTATTTTCAGTGCAAAAAAATTTTTTATGAAAAAATTTAATGGACTATACATCGTCTATTTTTCATGCAAAAAATTAAATGGACTATACATAGTCTATTTTTCATGCAAAAAATTTTTTAATTCAAAAAAATTAATGGACTATACATCGTCTATCTTTTATTCAAAAAATTAAATGATGATACCCCGTCTATTTTTCATTCAAAAAATTAAATGGACTATTAATAGTCTATTTTTCATGCCAAAAATTTTGTAATGCAAAAAATTTAATGGGCTATAATACATCGTCTATTTTCAGTGCAAAAAAAGTTTTTATGAAAAAATTTAATGGACTATACATCGTCTATTTTTCATGCAAAAAATTAAATGGACTATACATAGTCTATTTTTCATGCAAAAAATTTTTTAATTCAAAAAATTTAATGGACTATAAATCGTGTATTTTCTTGTAAAAAATTAAATGAATTATACATCGTCTATTTTTCATGCAAAAAATTTAATGGACTATACATCGTCTATTCTTTATGCAAAAAATTGACTATACATAGTATATTTTTCATGCAAAAAATTATTTAATGCAAAAAATTTAATGGACTATAGATCGTCTATTTTTCATGCAAAAAATTAAATGAACTATAGCTCGTCTACTTTTCATGCAAAAAATTATTTAATGCAAAAAATTTAATGGACTATACATCGTCTATTTTTCATGAAAAAATTTGTTCATGCAATAAATTTAATGGACTATACATAGTCTATTTTTGATGCAAAGAATTTTTTTGTGCAAAAAATGTAATGGACTATACATCGTCTATTTTTCATGGAAAAAATTAAATGGACTGTACATAGTCTATTTTTCATGAAAACAATTTTTCATGCAAAAAATTTAAGGGACTATACATCGTCTATTTTTCATGTAAAAAATTTTTTCATGCAAACATTTTAATGGACTACACATCGTCTATTTTTCATACAAAAAATTTAATGGACTATACATCGTCTATTCTTTATGCAAAAAATTGACTATACATAGTATATTTTTCATGCAAAAAATTATTTAATGCAAAAAATTTAATGGACTATAGATCGTCTATTTTTCATGCAAAAAATTAAATGAACTATAGCTCGTCTACTTTTCATGCAAAAAATTATTTAATGCAAAAAATTTAATGGACTATACATCGTCTATTTTTCATGAAAAAATTTTTTAATGCAAAAAATTTTAAGGACTATGCATAGACTATTTTTCATGGAAAAAATTGTTTAATTCCAAAAATTTAATGGGCTATACATCGTCTATTTTTAGCGCAATAAAATTTTGTATGAAAAAATTTAATGGACTATACATCGTCTATTTTTCATGCAAAAAATTAAATGGACTATACATAGTCTATTTTTCATGCAAAAAATTTTTTAATTCAAAAAATTTAATGGACTATACATCGTCTATCTTTTATTCAAAAAATTAAATGATGATACCCCGTCTATTTTTCATTCAAAAAATTAAGTGGACTATATAGTCTATTTTTCATACAAACAATTTTTTAATGCAAAAAATTTAATGGGCTATACATCGTCTATTTTCAGTGCAAAAAAAGTTTTTATGAACAAATTTAATGGACTATACATAGTCTATTTTTCATGGAAAAAAATTTTTTAATTCAAAAAATTTAATGGAATATACATCGTCTATTTTTTATGCAAAAAAATTTTTATTGCAAAAAATTTAATGGGCTATAAATCGTGTATTTTCTTGTAAAAAATTAAATGAATTATACATCGTCTATTTTTCATGCAAAAAATTTAAGGGACTATACATCGTCTATTTTGCATGGAAAAAATTTTTTCATGCAATAAATTTATTGGACTATACATAGTCTATTTTTCATGCAAAAAATTTAATGGGCTATACATCGTCTATTTTGCATGTAAAAAATTTTTTCATGCAATAAATTTAATGGACTATACATAGTCTGTTTTTCATGGAAAAAATTTTTTTGTGCAAAAAATTTAATGGGCTATACATCGTGTATTTTTATGCAAAAAATTAAATGGACTATTCATTGTCTATTTTTCATGCAAAAAATTAAAAGAACTATACATCGTCTATTTTCCATGCAAAAAATTTAAGGGACTATACATCATCTATTTTTCACGCAAAAAATTTTTTAATGCAAAAAATTTAATGGACTATACATCGTTTATATTGCATGTAAAAAATTTGTTCATGCAATAAATTTAATGGACTATACATAGTCTATTTTTCATGCAAAGAATTTTTTTGTGCAAAAAATGTAATGGACTATACATCGTCTATTTTTTATGGAAAAAATTAAATGGACTATACATCGTCTATTTTTCATGCAAAAAATTAAATGGACTGTACATAGTCTATTTTTCATGCAAAAAATTTTTTCATGCAAAGAATTTAAGGGACTATAATCGTCTATTTTTCATGTAAAAAATTTTTTCATGCAAACATTTTAATGGACTACACATCGTCTATTTTTCATACAAAAGATTTAATGGACTATACATCGTCTATTTTTTATGCAAAAAATTTACTATACATAGTCTATTTTTCATGGAAAAAATTATTTAATGCAAAAAATTTAATGGACTATACATCCTCTATTTTTTATGGAAAAAATTAAATGAACTATAGCTCGTCTACTTTTCATGCAAAAAATTATTTAATGCAAAAAATTTAATGGACTATACATCGTCTATTTTTAATGCAAAAAATTTTTTTGTGCAAAAAATTTAAATGGACGTCTAATATTCATGAAAAAATTTTTTAATGCAAAAAATTTTAAGGACTATGCATAGGCTATTTTTCATGGAAAAAATTGTTTAATTCCAAAAATTTAATGGGCTATACATCGTCTATTTTTAGTGCAATAAAATTTTTTATGAAAAAATTTAATGGACTATTCATCAGCTATTTTTCACACAAAAAAATTTTTAATGCAAAAAATTTTATGGGCTATACATTGTCTACTTTTAGTGCAAAAGAATTTTTTATGGAAAAATTTAATGGACTATACATCGACTATTTTTCATGGAAAAAATTAAATGAACTATAGCTCGCCTATTTTTCATGAAAAAAATTATTTAATGCAAAAATTTAATAGGCTATACATCGTCTATTTTCAGTGCAAAAAAATTTTTTATGAAAAAATTTAATGGACTATACATCGTCTATTTTTCATGCAAAAAATTAAATGGACTATACATAGTCTGTCATGCAAAAAATTTTTTAATTCAAAAAATTTAATGGACTATACATCGTCTATCTTTTATTCAAAAAATTAAATGATGATACCCCGTCTATTTTTCATTCAAAAAATTAAATGGACTATAGTCTATTTTTCATGCAAAAAATTTTTTAATGCAAAAAATTTAATGGGCTATATATCGTCTATTTTCAGTGCAAAAAAATTTTTTATGAAAAAATTTAATGGACTATACATAGTCTATTTTTCATGCAAAAAATTTTTTAATTCAAAAAATTTAATGGACTATACATCGTCTATTTTTCATGCAAAAAATTTTTTTGTGCAAAAAATTTAATGGACTAGACATCGTCTATTTTTCATGCAAAAAATTAAATGGAATATACATCGTCTATTTTTTATGCAAAAAATTAAATGGACTATACATAGTCTATTTTGCATGCAAAAAATTTTTGTATGCAAAAAATTTAATGGACTACACATCGTCTATGTTTCATGCAAAAAACTTAATGGACTATACATCGTCTATTTTTAATGCAAAAAATTTTTTTGTGCAAAAAATTTAAATGGACTATACATCGTCTATTTTTCATGAAAAAATTTTTTAATGCATAAAATTTTATGGACTATGCATAGTCTATTTTTCATGGAAAAAATTGTTTAATTCCAAAATACATCGTCTATTTTTAGTGCAATAAAATTTTTTATGAAAAAATTTAATGGACTATTCATCAGCTATTTTTCACAAAAAAAAATTTTAATGCAAAAAATTTAATCGGCTATACATCGTCTAGTTTTAGTGCAAAAGAATTTTTTATGAAAAAATTTAATGGAGTATACCTCGTCTATTTTTCATGCCAAATATTAACTGAACTATAGCTCGTCTATTTTTCATGCAAAAAATTATTTAATGCAAAAAATTTAATGGACTATACATCGTCTATTTTTCATGCAAAAAATTAAATGGACTATACATAATCTATTTTTCATGCAAAAAATTTAATGGACTATACATCGTCTATTTTTCATGCAAAAAATTTTTTTGTGCAAAAAATTTAATGGACTAGACATCGTCTATTTTTCATGCAAAAATTTTTTTTTGTGCAAAAAATTTAATGGACTATACATCGTCTATTTTCCATGCAAAAAATTAAATGGACTATACATCGTCTATTATTCATGCAAAAAATTAAATGGACTATACATGGTCTATTTTTCATGCACAAAATTTTTCATGCAAAAAATTAAATGGATGGCTCGTTTTTTTTTTCATGCAAAAAATTATTTAATGCAAAAAATTTAATGGACTATACATCGTCTATTTTTAATGCAAAAAATTTTTTTGTGGAAAAAATTTAATGGACTATACATCGTCTATTTTTCATGAAAAAAATTAAATGGACTATACATCGTCTATTTTTCATGCAAAAAATTAAATGAACTATAGCTCGTCTATTTTTCATGCAAAAAATTATTTAATGCAAAAAATTTAATGTACTATACATCGTCTATTTTTAATGCAAAAAATTTTTTTGTGCAAAAAATTTAAATGGACTATACATCATCTATTTTTCATGCAAAAAATTTTTTTGTGCAAAAAATTTAATGATCTAGACATCGTCTATTTTTTATGCAAAAAATTAAATGGACTATACATCGTCTATTTTTCATGCAAAAAATTAAATGGACTATACATAGTCTATTTTTCATGCAAAAAATTTAATGGACTATATACATCGTCTATTTTTCATGCAAAAAATTTTTTCATGCAAAAAATTTAAGGGACTATAATCGTCTATTTTTCATGTAAAAAATTTTTTCATGCAAACATTTTAATGGACTACACATCGTCTATTTTTCATACAAAAAATTTAATGGACTATACATCGTCTATTTTTTATGCAAAAAATTGACTATACATAGTCTATTTTTCATGCAAAAAATTATTTAATGCAAAAAATTTAATTTTTTTTTTTTTTTTTTTTTTTTTTTTTCAGGTTTTATTTCATTAAGTTTTATTTTATTAATTTTTAAACAATTCTTATTAGAATAAATTCCGCAAAGCTTAAAAGCTTGTCTGCAGATAAGTCTATACTAATTTTCATTGTATTGCAATCTTAAATATAGATTATATTTTTTAATTTTTATGTAAATACATATGTATATTAAATAAGTATAAAATATGTACATATTTTATTAATTTTTTACTCCTAAAATTCTTTTCCAGATATATGTACGTGAATATTTAATAAACTAAAAGTGATGGCAAATAAAAAACTAAAAATGGCAGGTTAATACATACTGATAATCAAAATAATATTAACAATGAATTTATAGTAAAAAGTTCTGAGTATTTTAAGGATTAACTATTGGAGATTAATTAAATACTTCTTGATTAGCTGGTTTCGTTTAAATTGATTTGATGTCTGAATTATATTAATAGGGATTTTATTTAATATTGTGGGCAACATTACGGACAATGTGTTTCTGCCATATTCATTTCTAAAAAGGTTAACTTTGAATCTGCCCTCCGTACGTCTTCTGGTGTTGTAAGTGTGATCAATTGGCTGCAAAAATCTATTGTCGTTGAAAAATTCTTTTATTATTGTTGTGTAGTAAATATTCTTAACATTCAAAATCTGTAAATTTTTGCCAAGATTATTTGTACTGTTGTTGTTGTAGCTGGTAACGATGTTGGTACTATTGTTGCTGTTATGAATGCTACTGTTCAAGTTCAAACTGGTGTTGTTAATAACGTGGTTGACGTTGTTGTTGACGCTGTTGTTTATGCTGTTGACGTTGTTGTTGACGCTGTTGTTTATGCTATTGACGTTGTTGTTGACGCTGTAGTTTATGTTGTTGGTGTTGATGTTATTGATGCTGTTGTTTATATTGTTGACTCTTCTGGTGAAGTTGTTGTTGTTGTTGTTGTTGTAGCTGTTGGTGTTAATATTGTTGTTATTAATAACGTTGTTGTTGACGCTGTTGTTCACGTTGTTGACATTGTTGTTGACGCTGTAGTTTATGTTGTTGGTGTTGATGTTATTGATGCTGTTGTTTATGCTGTTGACTCTTCTGGTGAAGTTGTTGTTGCTGTTGTAGCTGTTGGTGTTAATGTTGTTGTTAGTGTTGTTTGTGTTGACATTGTTGTTGTTGTTACTTTGTGTTATTGTGTTGGTAATTATGTTGGATTTTTTCATAAAATTTTCAATATACGATTTTGTGTTTTTTGTAACGTGCTGCTATATTTTACGCTTCCCCACGCTGTAATGCCATGTCGAAGATACGACTCCGCTAGGGAAAAATATGCTTGTCGTAGAACACTGTACGGTGCACTATTACTTAGATGGTAAATCATATATGAAGTTTTTCTGAGCTTTTTTTGCAAATTTTCTATGTGTGTTTTCCACTTAAAATTACTATCTACGTATACCCCAAGATATTTGTAACTATCGACTTTCTCTATAATTGTTGAGCATATATCACTATAGCCGGTCCTGTTATTTGCTTTGGCATGCAGACAATTAGTATTATGAAATATTAAGTTTATTTGTGTATTAGGTAGATGACGTGGCTTGATATGCATAATTTTTGTTTTCTGAGCATTGATTATTAGTCCGTTATCGTGACACCACTTTGTTGCTATATCTAGTTTACTTTGCATTGCTGCTGTGGCATTTGAAACATTATTATCTGCTACAATAATAGCAGTATCATCTGCATACGCAAAAGTTTCGCATTCTTTTAAGAACCTCAGCATGTCGTTTGCATAAATTATGTATAAAAAATGAATTTAATGGACTATACATCGTCTATTTTTCATGCAAAAAATTAAATGGAATATACATCGTCTATTTTGCATGCAAAAAATTAAATGGACTATACATAGTCTATTTTTCATGGAAAAAATTTTTTAATGCAAAAAATTTAATGGGCTATATATCGTCTATTTTCAGTGCAAAAAAATTTTTTATGAAAAAATTTAATGGACTATACATAGTCTATTTTTCATGCAAAAAATTTTTTAATTCAAAAAATTTAATGGACTATACATCGTCTATTTTTCATGCAAAAAATTTTCCTTGTGCAAAAAATTTAATGGACTAGACATCGTCTATTTTTCATGGAAAAAATTAAATGGAATATACATCGTCTATTTTGCATGCAAAAAATTAAATGGACTATACATAGTCTATTTTGCATGCAAAAAATTTTTTAATGTATAAAATTTAATGGACTAGACATCGTCTATTTTTCATGCAAAAAATTAAATGGACTACACATCGTCTATTTTTCATGCAAAAAAATAAATGGACTATACATCGTCTATTTTTAATGCAAAAGATTTTTTTGTGCAAAAAATCACATCGTCTAATTTTCATGAAAAAATTTTTTAATGCAAAAAATTTTAAGGACTATGCATAGACTATTTTTCATGGAAAAAATTGTTTAATTCCAAAAATTTAATGGGCTATACATCGTCTATTTTTAGTGCAATAAAATTTCTTATGAAAAAATTGAATGGACTATTCATCAGCTATTTATCACAAAAAAAAATTTTTAATGCAAAAAATTTTATGGGCTATACATCGTCTAGTTTTAGTGCAAAAGAATTTTTTATGCAAAAATTTAATGGACTATACACCGTCTATTTTTCATGCAAAAAATTAAATGAACTATAGCTCGTCTATTTTTCATGGAAAAAATTATTTAATGCAAAAAATTTAATGGGCTATACATCGTCTATTTTTCATGCAAAAAATTCTTTAATGCAAAAAATTTAATGGACACATTAATTAGTTTTAGTGCAAAAGAATTTTTTATGCAAAAATTTAATGGACTATACACCGTCTATTTTTCATGCAAAAAATTAAATGAACTATAGCTCGTCTATTTTTCATGAAAAAAATTATTTAATGCAAAAAATTTAATGGGCTATACATCGTCTATTTTTCATGCAAAAAATTCTTTAATGCAAAAAATTTAATGGACTATACATCGTCTATTTTTCATGTAAAAAAGTTTTTCATGCAATAAATTTAATGGACTATACATAGTCTATTTTTCATACAAAAAATTAAATGAACAATAGCTCGTCTACTTTTCATGCTAAAAATTATTTAATGCAAAAAATTTAATGGACTATACATCGTCTAGTTTTAGTGCAAAAGAATTTTTTTTGCAAAATTTAATGGACTATACATCGTCTATTTTTCATGCAAAAAAATAAATGGACTATACATAGTCTATTTTTCATGCAAAAAATTTTTTAATTCAAAAAATTTCATGGACTATAATTCGTCTATTTTTCATGCAAAAAATTAAATGAATTATACATCGTCTATTTTTCATGCAAAAAATTTAAGGGACTATACATCATCTATTTTTCACGCAAAAAATTTTTTAATGCATAAAATTTAATGGGCTATACATCGTCTATTTTTCATGAAAAAAAATTTTTAATGCAAAAAATTAAATAGACTATACATCACCTATTTTTCACGCAAAAAAATTTTTATTGCAAAAAATTTAATGGGCTATAAATCGTGTATTTTCTTGTAAAAAATTAAATGAATTATACATCGCCTATTTTTCATGCAAAAAATTTAAGGGACTATACATCATCTATTTTGCATGGAAAAAATTTTTTCATGCAATAAATTTATTGGACTATACATAGTCTATTTTTCATGCAAAAAATTTAATGGGCTATACATCGTCTATTTTGCATGTAAAAAATTTTTTCATGCAATAAATTTAATGGACTATACATAGTCTGTTTTTCATGCAAAAAATTTTTTTGTGCAAAAAATTTAATGGGCTATACATCGTGTATTTTTATGCAAAAAATTAAATGGACTATTCATCGTCTATTTTTCATGCAAAAAATTAAAAGGACTATAGCTCGTCTACTTTTCATGCAAAAAATTATTTAATGCAAAAAATTTAATGGACTTACATCGTCTAATTTTCATGAAAAAATTTTTTATGAAAAAATTTAATGGACTATACATAGTCTATTTTTCATGCAAAAAATTTTTTAATTCAAAAAATTAAATGGACTATTCATCGTCTATTTTTCATGCAAAAAATTAAATGAACTATAGCTCGTCTACTTTTCATGCAAAAAATTATTTAATGCAAAAAATTTAATGGACTATACATCGTCTAATTTTCATGAAAAAATTTTTTAATGCAAAAAATTTTAAGGACTATGCATAGACTATTTTTCATGGAAAAAATTGTTTAATTCCAAAAATTTAATGGGCTATACATCGTCTATTTTTAGCGCAATAAAATTTTGTATGAAAAAATTTAATGGACTATTCATCAGCTATTTTTCACAAAAAAAAAATTTTTAATGCAAAAAATTTTATGGGCTATACATCGTCTAGTTTTAGTGCAAAAGAATTTTTTATGCAAAATTTAATGGACTATACATCGTCTATTTTTCATGCAAAAAATTAAATGAACTATAGCTCGTCTATTTTTCATGAAAAAAATTATTTAATGCAAAAAATTTAATGGGCTATACATCGTCTATTTTCAGTACAAAAAAATTTTTTATGAAAAAATTTAATGGACTATACATCGTCTATTTTTCATGCAAAAAATTAAATGGACTATACATAGTCTATTTTTCATGCAAAAAATTTTTTAATTCAAAAAATTTAATGGACTATACATCGTCTATCTTTTATTCAAAAAATTAAATGATGATACCCCGTCTATTTTTCATTAAAAAAATTAAATGGGCTATACATCGTCTATTTTCAGTGCAAAAAAAATTTTTATGAAAAAATTTAATGGACTATACATAGTCTATTTTTCATGCAAAAAATTTTTTAATTCAAAAAATTTAATGGACTATACATCGTCTATTTTTCATGCAAAAAAAATTTTATTGCAAAAAGTTTAATGGGCTATAAATCGTGTATTTTCTTGTAAAAAATTAAATGAATTATACATCGTCTATTTTTCATGCAAAAAATTTAAGGGACTATACATCATCTATTTTTCACGCAAAAAATTTTTTAATGCAAACAATTTAATGGGCTATAAATCGTGTATTTTCTTGTAAAAAATTAAATGAATTATACATCGTCTATTTTGCATGGAAAAAATTTTTTCATGCAATAAATTTATTGGACTATACATAGTCTATTTTTCATGCAAAAAATTTAATGGGCTATACATCGTCTATTTTGCATGTAAAAAATTTTTTCATGCAATAAATTTAATGGACTATACATAGTCTATTTTTCATGCAAAGAATTTTTTGTGCAAAAAATGTAATGGACTATACATCGTCTATTTTTTATGCAAAAAATTTAATACATCGTCTATTTTTCATGCAAAAAATTAAATGGACTATACATCGTCTATTTTTCATGGAAAAAATTTTTTCATGCAATAAATTTATTGGACTATACATAGTCTATTTTTCATGCAAAAAATTTAATGGGCTATACATCGTCTATTTTGCATGTAAAAAATTTTTTCATGCAATAAATTTAATGGACTATACATAGTCTGTTTTTCATGCAAAAAATTTTTTTGTGCAAAAAATTTAAATGGACTATACATCGTCTAATTTTCATGAAAAAATTTTTTAATGCAAAAAATTTTAAGGACTATGCATAGACTATTTTTCATGGAAAAAATTGTTTATTCCAAAAATTTAATGGGCTATACATCGTCTATTTTTAGTGCAATAAAATTTTTTATGAAAAAATTGAATGGACTATTCATCAGCTATTTATCACAAAAAAAAATTTTTAATGCAAAAAATTTTATGGGCTATACGTCGTCTATTTTTAGTGCAAAAGAATTTTTTATGCAAAAATTTAATGGACTATACAACGTCTATTTTTCATGCAAAAAATTAAATGAACTATAGCTCGTCTATTTTTCATGCAAAAAATTAAAAGGATTATAGCTCGTCTACTTTTCATGCAAAAAATTATTTAATGCAAAAAATTTAATGGACTTACATCGTCTAATTTTCATGAAAAAATTTTTTATGAAAAAATTTAATGGACTATACATAGTCTATTTTTCATGCAAAAAATTTTTTAATTCAAAAAATTAAATGGACTATTCATCGTCTATTTTTCATGCAAAAAATTAAATGAACTATAGCTCGTCTACTTTTCATGCAAAAAATTATTTAATGCAAAAAATTTAATGGACTATACATCGTCTAATTTTCATGAAAAAATTTTTTAATGCAAAAAATTTTAAGGACTATGCATAGACTATTTTTCATGGAAAAAATTGTTTAATTCCAAAAATTTAATGGGCTATACATCGTCTATTTTTAGTGCAATAAAATTTCTTATGAAAAAATTGAATGGACTATTCATCAGCTATTTATCACAAAAAAAAATTTTTAATGCAAAAAATTTTATGGGCTATACATCGTCTAGTTTTAGTGCAAAAGAATATTTTATGCAAAATTTAATGGACTATACATCGTCTATTTTTCATGCAAAAAATTAAATGAACTATAGCTCGTCTATTTTTCATGCAAAAAATTTTTTAATTCAAAAAATTTAATGGACTATACATCGTCTATTTTTCATGCAAAAAAAAATTTATTGCAAAAAGTTTAATGGGCTATAAATCGTGTATTTTCTTGTAAAAAATTAAATGAATTATACATCGTCTATTTTTCATGCAAAAAATTTAAGGGACTATACATCATCTATTTTTCACGCAAAAAATTTTTTAATGCAAAAAATTTAATGGGCTATACATCGTCTATTTTTCATGAAAAAAAATTTTTAATGCAAAAAATTAATAGACTATACATCACCTATTTTTCACGGAAAAAAATTTTTATTGCAAAAAATTTAATGGGCTATAAATCGTGTATTTTCTTGTAAAAAATTAAATGAATTATAAATCGTCTATTTTTCACGCAAAAAAATTTTTAATGCAAAAAATTTAATGGGCTATATATATATATACATCGTCTATTTTTCATGCAAAAAATTTTTTAATGCAACAAATTTCTATTTTGCATGTAAAAAATTTTTTCATGCAATAAATTTAATGGACTATACATAGTCTATTTTTCATGCAAAGAATTTTTTGTGCAAAAAATGTAATGGACTATACATCGTCTATTTTTTATGCAAAAAATTTAATACATCGTCTATTTTTCATGCAAAAAATTAAATGGACTATACATCGTCTATTTTTCATGGAAAAAATGTTTTCATGCAATAAATTTATTGGACTATACATAGTCTATTTTTCATGCAAAAAATTTAATGGGCTATACATCGTCTATTTTGCATGTAAAAAATTTTTTCATGCAATAAATTTAATGGACTATACATAGTCTGTTTTTCATGCAAAAGATTTTTTTGTGCAAAAAATTTAATGGGCTATACATCGTGTATTTTTATGCAAAAAATTAAATGGACTATTCATCGTCTATTTTTCATGCAAAAAATTAAAAGGACTATACATCGTCTATTTTTCATGCAAAAAATTAAATGAACTATAGCTCGTCTACTTTTCATGCAAAAAATTATTTAATGCAAAAAATTTAATGGACTATACATCGTCTATTTTTAATGCAAAAGATTTTTTTGTGCAAAAAATTTAATGGACTATACATCGTCTATTTTTCATGTAAAAAATTTTTTCATGCAATAAATTTAATGGACTATACATAGTCTATTTTTCATACAAAAAATTTAATGGACTATACATCGTCTATTTTTTATGCAAAAAATTGACTATATATAGTCTATTTTTCATGCAAAAAATTATTTAATGCAAAAAATTTAATGAACTATACATCGTCTATTTTCCATGCAAAAAATTAAATGAACAATAGCTCGTCTACTTTTCATGCAAAAAATTATTTAATGCAAAAAATTTAATGGACTATACATCGTCTATTTTTAGTGCAAAAAATTTTTTTGTGCAAAAAATTTAAATGGACTATACATCGTCTAATTTTCATGAAAAAATTTTTTAATGCAAAAAATTTTAAGGATTATGCATAGACTATTTTTCATGGAAAAAATTGTTTAATTCCAAAAATTTAATGGGCTATACATCGTCTATTTTTAGTGCAATAAAATTTTTTATGAAAAAATTTAATGGACTATTCATCAGCTATTTTTCACAAAAAAAAAATTTTTAATGCAAAAAATTTTATGGGCTATACATCGTCTAGTTTTAGTGCAAAAGAATTTTTTATGCAAAATTTAATGGACTATACATCGTCTATTTTTCATGCAAAAAATTAAATGAACTATAGCTCGTCTATTTTTCATGAAAAAAATTATTTAATGCAAAAAATTTAATGGGCTATACATCGTCTATTTTTCATGCAAAAAATTCTTTAATGCAAAAAATTTAATGGACTATACATCGTCTATTTTTCATGTAAAAAATTTTTTCATGCAATAAATTTAATGGACTATACATAGTCTATTTTTCATACAAAAAATTTAATGGACTATACATCGTCTATTTTTTATGCAAAAAATTGACTATATATAGTCTATTTTTCATGCAAAAAATTATTTAATGGAAAAAATTTAATGAACTATACATCGTCTATTTTCCATGCAAAAAACTAAATGAACAATAGCTCGTCTACTTTTCATGCAAAAAATTATTTAATGCAAAAAATTTAATGGACTATACATCGTCTATTTTTAGTGCAAAAAATTTTTTTGTGCAAAAAATTTAAATGGACTATTCATCGTCTATTTTTCATGCAAAAAATTAAAAGGACTATAGCTCGTCTACTTTTCATGCAAAAAATTATTTAATGCAAAAAATTTAATGGACTTACATCGTCTAATTTTCATGAAAAAATTTTTTATGAAAAAATTTAATGGACTATACATAGTCTATTTTTCATGCAAAAAATTTTTTAATTCAAAAAATTAAATGGACTATTCATCGTCTATTTTTCATGCAAAAAATTAAATGAACTATAGCTCGTCTACTTTTCATGCAAAAAATTATTTAATGCAAAAAATTTAATGGACTATACATCGTCTAATTTTCATGAAAAAATTTTTTAATGCAAAAAATTTTAAGGACTATGCATAGACTATTTTTCATGGAAAAAATTGTTTAATTCCAAAAATTTAATGGGCTATACATCGTCTATTTTTAGTGCAATAAAATTTCTTATGAAAAAATTGAATGGACTATTCATCAGCTATTTATCACAAAAAAAAATTTTTAATGCAAAAAATTTTATGGGCTATACATCGTCTAGTTTTAGTGCAAAAGAATATTTTATGCAAAATTTAATGGACTATACATCGTCTATTTTTCATGCAAAAAATTAAATGAACTATAGCTCGTCTATTTTTCATGAAAAAAATTATTTAATGCAAAAAATTTAATGGGCTATACATCGTCTATTTTCAGTACAAAAAAATTTTTTATGAAAAAATTTAATGGACTATACATCGTCTATTTTTCATGCAAAAAATTAAATGGACTATACATAGTCTATTTTTCATGCAAAAAATTTTTTAATTCAAAAAATTTAATGGACTATACATCGTCTATCTTTTATTCAAAAAATTAAATGATGATACCCCGTCTATTTTTCATTAAAAAAATTAAATGGGCTATACATCGTCTATTTTCAGTGCAAAAAAATTTTTTATGAAAAAATTTAATGGACTATACATAGTCTATTTTTCATGCAAAAAATTTTTTAATTCAAAAAATTTAATGGACTATACATCGTCTATTTTTCATGCAAAAAAAATTTTATTGCAAAAAGTTTAATGGGCTATAAATCGTGTATTTTCTTGTAAAAAATTAAATGAATTATACATCGTCTATTTTTCATGCAAAAAATTTAAGGGACTATATACATCATCTATTTTTAACGCAAAAAATTTTTTAATGCAAAAAATTTAATGGGCTATACATCGTCTATTTTTCATGAAAAAAAATTTTTAATGCAAAAAATTAAATAGACTATACATCACCTATTTTTCACGCAAAAAAATTTTTATTGCAAAAAATTTAATGGGCTATAAATCGTGTATTTTCTTGTAAAAAATTAAATGAATTATACATCGTCTATTTTTCATGCAAAAAATTTAAGGGACTATACATCGTCTATTTTGCATGTAAAAAATTTTTCATGCAATAAATTTAATGGACTATACATAGTCTGTTTTTCATGCAAAAAATTTTTTTGTGCAAAAAATTTAATGGGCTATACATCGTGTATTTTTATTTTTCATGTAAAAAATTTTTTCATGCAAACATTTTAATGGACTACACATCGTCTATTTTTCATACAAAAAATTTAATGGACTATACATCGTCTATTCTTTATGCAAAAAATTGACTATACATAGTATATTTTTCATGCAAAAAATTATTTAATGCAAAAAATTTAATGGACTATAGATCGTCTATTTTTCATGCAAAAAATTAAATGAACTATAGCTCGTCTACTTTTCATGCAAAAAATTATTTAATGCAAAAAATTTAATGGACTATACATCGTCTATTTTTAATGCAAAAAATTTTTTTGTGCAAAAAATTTAAATGGACTATACATCGTCTATTTTTCATGAAAAAATTTTTTAATGCAAAAAATTTTAAGGACTATGCATAGACTATTTTTCATGGAAAAAATTGTTTAATTCCAAAAATTAAATGGAATATACATCGTCTATTTTTAGTGCAATAAAATTTTTTATGAAAAAATTTAATGGACTATTCATCAGCTATTTTTCACAAAAAAAAATTTTTAATACAAAAAATTTTATGGGCTATACATCGTCTCGTTTTAGTGCAAAAGAATTTTTTATGGAAAAATTTAATGGACTATACATCGTCTATTTTTCATGCAAAAAATTAAATGAACTATAGCTCGTCTATTTTTCATGAAAAAAATTATTTAATGCAAAAAATTTAATGGGCTATACATCGTCTATTTTCAGTGCAAAAAAATTTTTTATGAAAAAATTTAATGGACTATACATCGTCTATTTTTCATGCAAAAAATTAAATGGACTATACATAGTCTATTTTTCATGCAAAAAATTTTTTAATTCAAAAAATTTAATGGACTATACATCGTCTATCTTTTATTCAAAAAATTAAATGATGATACCCCGTCTATTTTTCATTCAAAAAATTAAGTGGACTATACATAGTCTATTTTTCATGCAAAAAATTTTTTAATGCAAAAAATTTAATGGGCTATACATCGTCTATTTTCAGTGCAAAAAAATTTTTTATGAAAAAATTTAATGGACTATACATAGTCTATTTTTCATGCAAAAAAATTTTTTAATTCAAAAAATTTAATGGAATATACATCGTCTATTTTTCATGCAAAAAAATTTTCATTGCAAAAAATTTAATGGGCTATAAATCGTGTATTTTCTTGTAAAAAATTAAATGAATTATACATCGTCTATTTTTCATGCAAAAAATTTAAGGGACTATACATCATCTATTTTTCACGCAAAAAATTTTTTAATGCAAAAAATTTAATGGGCTATACATCACCTATTTTTCATGCAAAAAAATTTTTATTGCAAAAAATTTAATGGGCTATAAATCGTGTATTTTCTTGTAAAAAATTAAATGAATTATACATCGTCTATTTTTCATGCAAAAAATTTCAGGGACTATACATCGTCTATTTTGCATGGAAAAAATTTTTTCATGCAATAAATTTATTGGACTATACATAGTCTATTTTTCATGCAAAAAATTTAATGGGCTATACATCGTCTATTTTGCATGTAAAAAATTTTTTCATGCAATAAATTTAATGGACTATACATAGTCTGTTTTTCATGCAAAAAATTTTTTTGTGCAAAAAATTTAATGGGCTATACATCGTGTATTTTTATGCAAAAAATTAAATGGACTATTCATCGTCTATTTTTCATGCAAAAAATTAAAAGAACTATACATCGTCTATTTTCCATGCAAAAAATTTAAGGGACTATACATCATCTATTTTTCACGCAAAAAATTTTTTAATGCAAAAAATTTAATGGGCTATACATCGTCTATTTTTCATGCAAAAAATTTTTTAATGCAAAAAATTTAATGGACTATACATCGTCTATATTGCATGTAAAAAATTTGTTCATGCAATAAATTTAATGGACTATACATAGTCTATTTTTCATGCAAAGAATTTTTTTGTGCAAAAAATGTAATGGACTATACATCGTCTATTTTTTATGGAAAAAATTAAATGGACTATACATCGTCTATTTTTCATGCAAAAAATTAAATGGACTGTACATAGTCTATTTTTCATGCAAAAAATTTTTTCATGCAAAGAATTTAAGGGACTATAATCGTCTATTTTTCATGTAAAAAATTTGTTCATGCAAACTTTTTAATGGACTACACATCGTCTATTTTTCATACAAAAGATTTAATGGACTATACATCGTCTATTTTTTATGCAAAAAATTGACTATGCATAGTCTATTTTTCATGCAAAAAATTATTTAATGCAAAAAATTTAATGGACTATACATCCTTTTATTTTTTATGGAAAAAATTAAATGAACTATAGCTCGTCTACTTTTCATGCAAAAAATTATTTAATGCAAAAAATTTAATGGACTATACATCGTCTATTTTGAATGCAAAAAATTTTTTTGTGCAAAAAATTTAAATGGACGTCTAATATTCATGAAAAAATTTTTTAATGCAAAAAATTTTAAGGACTATGCATAGGCTATTTTTCATGGAAAAAATTGTTTAATTCCAAAAATTTAATGGGCTATACATCGTCTATTTTTAGTGCAATAAAATTTTTTATGAAAAAATTTAATGGACTATTCATCAGCTATTTTTCAAAAAAAAAAAAAAAATTTTTAATGCAAAAAATTTTATGGGCTATACATTGTCTAGTTTTAGTGCAAAAGAATTTTTTATGGAAAAATTTAATGGACTATACATCGACTATTTTTCATGGAAAAAATTAAATGAACTATAGCTCGCCTATTTTTCATGAAAAAAATTATTTAATGCAAAAAATTTAATACATCGTCTATTTTCAGTGCAAAAAAATTTTTTATGAAAAAATTTAATGGACTATACATCGTCTATTTTTCATGCAAAAAATTAAATGGACTATACATAGTCTCTTTTTTATGCAAAAAATTTTTTAATTCAAAAAATTTAATGGACTATACATAGTCTATTATTCATGCAAAAAATTAAATGGACTATACATGGTCTATTTTTCATGCACAAAATTTTTCATGCAAAAAATTAAATGGACTATAGCTCGTTTTTTTTTTCATGCAAAAAATTATTTAATGCAAAAAATTTAATGGACTTACATCGTCTAATTTTCATGAAAAAATTTTTTATAAAAAAATTTTAAGGACTATGCATAGACTATTTTTCATGGAAAAAATTTTTTATGAAAAAATTTAATGGACTAGACATCGTCTATTTTTCATGGAAAAAATTAAATGGACTATACATAGTCTCTTTTTCATGCAAAAAATTTTTTAATTCAAAAAATTAAATGGAATATACATCGTCTATTTTTAATGCAAAAAATATTTTTGTGCAAAAAATTTAAATGGACTATACATCGTCTATTTTTCATGAAAAAATTTTTTAATGCATAAAATTTTATGGACTATGCATAGTCTATTTTTCATGGAAAAAATTGTTTAATTCCAAAATACATCGTCTATTTTTAGTGCAATAAAATTTTTTATGAAAAAATTTAATGGACTATTCATCAGCTATTTTTCACAAAAAAAAATTTTAATGCAAAAAATTTAATCGGCTATACATCGTCTAGTTTTAGTGCAAAAGAATTTTTTATGAAAAAATTTAATGGAGTATACCTCGTCTATTTTTCATGCCAAATATTAACTGAACTATAGCTCGTCTATTTTTCATGCAAAAAATTATTTAATGCAAAAAATTTAATGGACTATACATAGTCTATTTTTCATGCAAAAAATTAAATGGACTATACATAATCTATTTTTCATGCAAAAAATTTTTTTGTGCAAAAAATTTAATGGACTAGACATCGTCTATTTTTCATGCAAAAAATTAAATGAACTATAGCTCGTCTACTTTTCATGCAAAAAATTATTTAATGCAAAAAATTTAATGGACTATACATCGTCTATTTTTAATGGAAAAAATTTTTTTGTGCAAAAAATTTAAATGGACTATAATTTTCATGAAATAATTTTTTAATGCAAAAAATTTTAAGGACTATGCATAGGCTATTTTTCATGCAAAAAATTGTTTAATTCCAAAAATTTAATGGGCTATACGTCTATTTTTCATGCAAAAAATTAAATGGACTATACATAGTCTATTTTTCATGCAAAAAATTTAATGGACTATACATCGTCTATTTTTCATGCAAAAAATTTTTTTGTGCAAAAAATTTAATGGACTAGACATCGTCTATTTTTCATGCAAAAATTTTTTTTGTGCAAAAAATTTAATGGACTATACATCGTCTATTTTCCATGCAAAAAATTAAATGGACTATACATCGTCTATTTTTCAAGCAAAAAAATTAAATGGTCTATTTTTCATGCACAAAATTTTTCATGCAAAAAATTAAATGGACTATAGCTCATTTTTTTTCATGCAAAAAATTATTTAATGCAAAAAATTTAATGGACTATACATCGTATATTTTTAATGCAAAAAATTTTTTGGTGCAAAAAATTTAATGGACTATACATAGTCTATTTTTCATGCAAAAAATTTTTTAATGTATAAAATTTAATGGACTACACATCGTCTATTTTTCATGCAAACATTTTAATGGACTACTCACATCGTCTATATTTCATTTAAAAAATTTAATGGACTACACATCGTCTATTTTTCATGGAAAAAATTAAATGGATGATACACCGTCTATTTTTCATTTAAAAAATTTAATGTCCCCATACATCGTCTATTTTTCATGTAAAAAATTTTTTCATGCAAACATTTTAATGTCATATCTAGCAATATCTAGCAATAGCATAAATTGATTAGAAGGATAACAATAGAAAATTGCCTTGACCAGCTACAAAATTCCTTACCGAGGTGAAATTTGTAATACCAGTTTTAAATCTTCAGTTAATACTGACATTTCATACCATTCAGGGTATGATGGATATAAAAAATTATGACAATATAAAGGAACTTTTAAATCAAATTTATTTTTTTACGACCCAAATCTATCCTACACTTTACTCGTACTTTTTGGGATATAAAATACCAACTCGTTCGCTAAAAAGAGTTTCAAGAATTATATGCATGTTCAATGTAAATACAATATTTATAGACAATAAATTTTACTAAACCTATTGAAACCTGCATCTCCTGCCGCTTGAAACAATAACTTCAAGTAAAACGTTTGCAACTACCGCTATCACTTTTCTACTCCCTAACATGTTACATCCTATTCCAACTTAATCCAAAAAAATTCCATCCGCCAGTAATTGTTGCCGATTTGGCTGAATAAACAACAGTCGTTTGTTTTAGTCGATCAGTTATCGAAATGCCGATGGTGACGTGACGATGGAGCGAGTTTGTGTTGCCTTGTGGTGTTTTGTATTTAGTTGTGGTCTAGTCTGCTGGTCAACATTTCGTTTAGTTATTTACTCTGCTGAACTAATAAATATTGCATAAGTGAATAGGAAACTTACTTGCTCATACATTTGTAGTGCTAGCAAATTCCAGAGCAAGAGGTGAAGCAACATTTGTAGTAAAATGAATAAAAAAGTAGATACATATGTAGATACGTATGTACATACGTTTGTATGTATGTATGTATGTATACTTTTACAAAATTCTTTTGTTTTTGTGTTAAGCTTTAATATTGTGTGTTCGTGTGTGAATATTAGGCGTAAAATAAATTACATATTTCATTTCCAAATTGTTGAATGCTCCTTTTTGAATCTATAGTTAATGATTTCTGCGGGTAGAGAAATGTTAAATAGTGAAAGCTCTAAAGGTAGTTTGAGGATTAGGAAATTAAAGTATTTTGATGCTTTAATGATACTCGTATATTGAATGAGAGTTTTATGCCCAAATTCATTTAGAAGATTTAAGACTTTTTTGTTGTTGTCTTTTTAATGACAAATAATAAAAATAATATTACCATGTTGTTAAAGCCCAAAAATTAAATTAAAGTGTTAAAGTGAGTTCACCAATTAATGTTTTCAATTCAGAATTTAATTGATTCAATTAATTTTTTAACTGTATTAATTAATTTGAGTGGAAAAACTTAATTGATATTATCAAATTGTTTTTAGGTGAACATTTAATTAATTTTTTAATTGATATTACAAATATTTTAATTGATATTACAAAATTTTTCATATTACTTTTTTGTGTGATTGTTTGAATACTATATAAAAAAATATTTATTGGATATAATGGTTTTGGGCAAAAGCGTAAAGCATACACACAACAGAGTAATATGAATAATTTTGTAATATCGATTAAAATATTTATAATATCAATTAAAAAATTAATAATAATAAAAACAATTTAATAATTTCAATTAAGTTTATCCACTCAAATAAATTAAAACAGTTAAAAATTTATGTGAATCAATTAAATTCTTAAATGAAAACTTAAATTGGTGAATACTTTTTTCTGTGTAGACAATAAATAATAATTGTTTTAAAGAATAACAACTTCGGCTTTTTTCCGTCCATAGACAAGAAAAGAATCAGGGCATTAAGCACCACTTCTGTATTTACTACAGTATCCAATTATTCGGCTTTAAGCTTTGTTCGAGTAAAAAATATAAATTTTGGGCTTTTAATATTTATTGCTCGACTGATTAGTCGAGTCCTGTAAATTATGTTTTCGAATAACTCGAATAATTGAAATAATTTTTTAATAATTTTATCCAATAAACTGCAGAAAATTTTACTCATTCCTTTGGCTACAATTAATTACTTATAAATAACAGGAGCGATTTACATAATTTTTTTTTAATCAAACTTCTTCTTAACGTCTCACAGTGGGTCTGAAAGCCCTGTTCGCACACCAATTCATGTGCCCACAACTGCAATAGTAAGGTACAGTAAATTTAATGTGGGTAACTCTTAGAACAAACTGCATGTTCCATCGAAATCTTGGTGGTATAGAAGTGCGAGACGGGTACTCACCATACAAAGTAACTTTTATTAAGTAATAAACATTTTTTGTATATAAAAAACACCACAGCCGGAAAATAATGCATATAAATCAACAAAAATTCATGCATACACGTGTATGTATGTAGTTTCATTTACTCAACGAATGTCATATCTAAAAAAGAAACTAGTTTGCCAGAAAACGAGTTTAAAGTTTTCAATTTAATGGAGAGGGAAAATTAAGTTTTTCTCTCAATATATGAGTAAATAAGATATTTGTTTGCAAGTTTTTACACAGAAAACACCCAGGCTCTATGCGGGAATCTAGCCCACGACCTCTGGACTGAAAGGATAGCATCGCTACCCCTCAGCCACAGGGGCACCCATAATACCCATATGAAGATTTATTCTGCGTAATTAACTAAAAAATCAAATTTTTTGAGTTATGACGTTATTTCAGTAAATGAGCGATATGTACTTGCTATGAAATATTTTCTTCGACAGTAGCAGTGTACTCGGGATGATATTTTAAATTTCTGTGCGAATTTTGCACCTCGCAAAGTTTGTAATTTTTTTATAAATTATAGCCACACCTGGTTTTGGGGTCCTATTTTCCCGAATTTAGAATGGAATAGGGGAAAAATCTGGCCCAAAGACCGGCACTGCCTCATCTGTTAAATCTTTTGTCCCGAACTTACTTCCATTTACAACGTACATATATTCTAAATATAAACATACATTTAATGCGAACAAATAAAATGTTGCTATACTGGAGTCATGTTCAACTTTATTTATTTATTAAAACTTGCAGAATATGGTTGTAAAAAAATGGGCCGGGTGACTTGGCTATATGCCCATGCTGTTATTAACAGTATTCTTAAAAATGTTTTTGTGACTGACTATCCTCGACCAATCATGTTGGATTCTATAAATTTGTCTATTAGTTATGTATGAATCTGTTTAACTTAATAAATAAAACAGGTTTTCATTAGTAATTGGTGGTTACGCTTTTTTGAGCGTTAAAATCATATACCTCCATATGTAAATGCTGAAAGTGTTCTACTTAATTTAAAATTAACGAAAATATAATGACTGTCTGAGCCGTTGTGCTTTCTTTTTCTCTAGAAAAGTAAATTTGATATTTTCTTTGTGCAGGCCATACATATACTTTGTAACCGTGGGTACAACACTTTGTTTTACTAAGTTGTATGTTTTGCGTACAAACTATACAACACCGTGTACAACATTAGTGCACAACTTCATTTTATGAAATTTTTTGAAATTTTATGAAAATCTTGTCGTGTTTTGTAATCGATACAAAAGAATTTGGTCAAAGGAGTGGTTTATATAAAAAGAAACGTATTCTAACAACAAGCTTTTGAAAGCACTTAAAAAAAAGTGAGCCAAAGGACTATAAAAATCACATATGTTTGACAGATGAACCATTTAATGACCTTTTGAGATTCGATGCATATACAAAAGCAAGATACTATATTAACCCTATGTTTCCACAACGCGAACGGTAGACTTGAGTAACAAATTTATATGAAAAGCACTAATTTTTTTGTGTGGTTTTCATACCAGTCGCCTCACCGCAAACTTTTATACAGTTAAAAAAATATACTTATTTCTGTTAAATTCTTCATTTTATATGTGCACAACGAAAATAAAAAGAAACTGAAATGAGGTTGTACAACATACGAGTACACCTAAATTTTACAACCTGTCTATCTTTTTAATCGTTCGTATAACCGAGACACATCTTCATACGATGACCCCACATACTTTACAATCTCATACACAACCTTCTTTCTAATGGTGTAGCAACGCTCGCAAGGTCTGTAACTTGCTTTAAATTTTATGTTCGATATTTGAAACTAAAAATATATTAGTACACCTAATAATATCTTGCAAAATATCTACATATGTATGTATGTATATACACATGTATGTTTGCATGTGCATGTATGTCCATATGTATGTATGTATGTATGTATAACAAAATGCAACAAAAAAATTTATTTAAATTCAGTGATAAACTAAATATCTTGTAGTCGTTCTAAATTTTTTGTTTGCAAATTTAATAAATTGGAAAGGAAATCCGCATTAAGCAAAATATTTATTTAATATTAAAAACAAAATTCTATAATTTAACAAGGTCGTTAACGTACGAATATTTAATGAGAGTGTGAGCACACATATCGTCACCTTAAATGCATAGGGACGCAACTACACAAAAATTCGAAATCGAGTTTTTGATTGATTATTAAAGAAGTTCAAACGAAAATAATTACGAATGCATCCAATCTTTATTACAAATAACGTAACTAACATAAAAGCTTAAATATATATGAAAAGAAAATAATTGTTCAAAAATATTGTATATGTATGTACATAAGTATCCTTACTAGCCGTCCACACGAGCAATAATCTTGGCAATTATTGCCGTGGCAATTGTCAAATTCGGTTACCGACACAAGATATCAGCGTCGGAACCGTATATATATGTGTTCAAATATATATTAAGCAATAAATGTTAAAATACATTGCTGAGCAATAATCTCTTAACACTTGCTGTCAAATTGAAATAATATTAATATTTTTTAAACAAAACAGTAAGAAATATTGTTTTAAATAAATAAAATAAAAAGAAGTTCAATTTAAAATTAGCAAAAGATCTCATAAAGGATAATTTAGGTATGTATATGCTTAAAAAAGCAAATATATTTGAATGTACGTGTTCGCCACCTCTAAATATATTGTTGAACACAAGCAATTTGATGTCATTATTCTGCTGGCGTTATTGCTTGTGTTAAGACACAACAAATTACTCGTCTGATCGTAGTGTTACTACAAGTGAATTTCGAAATTTTCAAGAACAACTTTGTTTTTATTGATTTTGAAACGCTTTTTGTTTCTCCTGTAAAAAATACAAAAGTGTAGTTACGTCCGTTTGCATTTAATGTGACGATATGCATGTATGTAAGTATGTATGTATGCATATGATTTTAAATATTTATTAGCAATTAACTATTTAATATTTGAATAAAATGTAATGCAAGTTTATTAGAGCAGTTAATTTCGGTTTATTATATTTCTTTGAAGTGATGAATAAGAAAATTTGCCAATATTAGAAGAATGTTTTAAGCAAAATTTACCAAGATTGAATAAAAATATGTGTGCACTAATGACTATGTGAATTGGAATTATTTCGTTTTATTTGAAACCAATTTGCTTGAGCTCAAATATTCTATAACTCAATTATTAATTGTGGTTGGAATTTCCGTTTTTAATAAATAAATTCATTCAAATATTCTAGTAAAGTTTATTTAAAGATAATATGATAATATTATGACACAAAATTCGATTGAAGTGAAAACACGGGTATAGACAACAACTTAATA
The DNA here is from genome assembly GCA_936439885.1 of Nowickia ferox. Taxonomy (NCBI): domain Eukaryota; kingdom Metazoa; phylum Arthropoda; class Insecta; order Diptera; family Tachinidae; genus Nowickia; species Nowickia ferox. The sequence goes on from OW387023.1 coordinate 104,292,760, forward strand.
TCTACAAAGCTTCTCATGAATTTAAAAAACATGATTTCGATTGTATGTTTAAAAATAGTATTGAAGGCATAGACCAAATGTTACTTGGATTAATGGTTTTTCGTTTCAGTTTAATGTTAATTTATCTTTCTAGAAAACTGTTTTAATACGATGAATTAGCGTACAACTTAGCAGGATACTACGATCAATAGTAGGCTATGATTAAATTTTTAACAAAAACCCTGAACAATTTGAAAAAAAATATGTTAAAAAGTTTCTCCTATAAAATTAATTTTTTTTGCGAATTGCGTATTTTTAGCGGTCAGGGCTCGGTATTCTTCTGAAAAAATTTCCAAGCAATAAAAATACTCCACTTTTACTAACCTTAATATGTCAACGGCCAATTATGTATATTGAATTTCCGCAAGGGTATCTCTTTAACCCTTGATAGCCTGATTTTTTTATTTTTTCTGAAATTATGTTATTAAACTTGCAATTCCAAGCAACTTCTACAATATAGAATGTTTTTAATTAAAAATAAACAAGTTTTATTGAAGAAAATATACAAAATATAAAGAAAAAATCACCAATAATAAAATTAAGCTATCAGCAATAACTGAAATTTATTTTTATTCGATATGAATCTATTTTATTTTGGAAGTTTGTGCATAAGATAAGAGGTTTGTGACTGTTCAAAATGTGTGGTTGAAGTCTACTGACGATTTGTTAAAGCAACAGTGAAATGCATATAGACATCGCTTAACCACCAGCAAATAAATTTCACTTACAATATAATTATGACAATGGGGGCTATTCTGGAATACGCGTCGAATTGGTGAAAGTTACATGCAAAACAAAAACAAAACTGTGTAAATGTAAAAAAAATTGTTTTTGTTTCGCATACAAAATTAACCGTTTTTAAAAGAGAGAGAAACGCGTGTAAATTCTCACGTTTATTTCATTTTAGAAATGTATTACAAACAAAAACAATTTTTGAAAATTTGTTTTTATTTTAATGTAACGTTTCACTTTTTCGACGCGTTTTCCAGAATAGCCCCCAATATGTCGAATAATAAATTTCTTGAATATCAGCAATAACATTAGATACAATCTACTTGCGAAGCACTTAAAATTGGTATCTTGTCTAACTTTTATCGCCAGTTTATCTGAACTAGCTATCAAAACAAGGCACGACAGTATGTCGGGTTTCTTCTTAAACCACGTAAGCACAAAAAATAAACTTTTCTGGAAACGAAAGAAACTTAATAACTTTTTAAATATGGGCTTTAAAACGATTTTTTCTTTAACAAAACATGCATTTGCGACTCTGTGAAGGGTGTAGAAACATTTTTTGAAAAATTTTTTACTTACAAGTACCTGTAGCCAAATTTGTCGCTTCGTGCTTTTGACTCAAACAGCAATTTGCAAATTGAGTCGCTTACGAAGTTTTTCTAACAAAAATAAACATTAGTTTCGGTGTGCAAATTGGCATTTATTCTAATATTTATAAAAAAAAATTTATATATATAATATATACAAAGAAACTTATTACTATTTATTTCACTCTTGAGCTCACTTAAAAAATACAAACTTTTTTGCTTTATGACGATTCTCGAAACGACTCGAGACAGTGAGTTTGTTATGAATTGTTTAGCAAAATAATCGAAACAAACAACAGAAAATATAAGAAACAAAAAAAAAACAGCAGGTAATTTTTTTTACAATATTAAAGTATTTTATATTCTTAGGAATAACAAATCATAAAAGACTCATGTTGCCAAAAGACCCACAAATAAAGAATAAAAATAAACTGCTTATAATATCTACACATGTATGTATATCAAATTAAAAAAAGCTCTTAACATGTTCCAAAAACTTAGGAAATATTAATGGCAATTTTATTAATTTTGTAATGGTCATACTGTTACTAAAAGCACGTAAAAAGGCAAAAGAAAACGAGAATGTGACAAAAACCTGACATGAATAACGAAAAAGAAAAACTAAAACAAAACAAAATAAACCCAAGTGCGCTCGTTCGTTCATTTCGTTCAATTGTACTTTTTGTCAGTACTGCTGAGCCAAAACAGCTCAGTAAAGTGACCGGCTCACTTCGTTCATTTTAATGATTCGTTCAATTGTACTCGTTCCTTCATGAACGACACAGCTGTATTAGCTGGATCCTATGCTTATTTCACTGTTGCTAATGCAGATCATCAGGGTACCTTTACCCAAAAATGTCTTAGAACAAATAGAGTTATTATGTTAAACTTTCATTTAAACAAATGAGAAGTTCAACAAATAACAAAGTTGAAACATGTTGAACATGTAGTTCATGCAGCGGCTGTGTGCAATCACAGTTGCTGCGTGTTAACACAGAGAATGGTTTTGGAGTTCTAGTGCCAGACCAATGCTAGCAATTGGTAGGACGCGATTCTGTTGTTCTTTAACAGATGCCACTCCTCATGGGGGCGGATGGTGTCATTATTTGAGGTATGGCTTTTGTTTCATACCCGTACTAGCAAGTTGGTTACTTTTAGTCAGGAATAAATATGTTGAAAGATGTGTTTACTTGGTATGCATAGAGGTATCAGAGGCGTTGGCAAACGCTTAAGTTCACCAGGTGATAAGAGCACCGTGCGGTAGAACCGTTCTGGCAGGTACTCACATTAATATTAGACGCATCTGTATATATTGTGTCGTATTATATTACAGCATTACAATAGTGATAAAGAGAAAAATATGTAGACTTGTATATGTATAGACTTTTTATTAAGCATCCGCAAAACACCATTGACTGCAATGGCTGTAACAACTCTCTATGGCTGTACGAATTATCGCCCAAAAATTGTTGTAAAAAAAATTGGGTATTTGATTGTTCGTCGACTTTGGGTGACTAAACATTTTAGATATTTGGGTATTTGTTCATAATGAATAATTGCAAAAATTCTGCAAAATGTTAAAAACCCAAAAAAAATTTTGGCAGATAATTCATTCCAAATTCGGGTGATTATACGTAATGAACAAACACCCAAAAACTTTGGGCGATTATTCATTTTACACTTTTTTTTTTGGGTATTTCTTCACAATGACTAATTACACTGTGGAACATTTTTGGGATTATTGTCTGGGGGGTGAGAAATTCCAAGTCAGGGTGATGGTACTAGGTCAGTATAGTAAAACCCTCAAAGGGTTTGGCGTTCGTATGTGTCAGTTTTTTTTATGACCTTTTAAATTTTTTCTTTTTCACTTGTCCGATTTTGATGAAACAAATTTAGAAAAATTAAGAATTACAATTTCTTTAATCTGTTTCTATACCGTTTTCCTATTTATATGTGCAACACTTTCGAAGTTAAAAATAAATTTGTGGAGGCAAAAAAATATTTTTTTGCCTAAAAATTAAATTTTTTTTTTAAATTCATAAAAAATCCAAAACGGAAAAAAGGATCAAGTGTTATTAATTTCGTGTTTTTTGCTCATGAGCTATGTGACTTTACGCGAAAGTAATTAGTTTTGGCACTTTTTTCCATTTTGGATTTTTTATGAATTTAAAAAAAAAAATATTTAAATTTTTAGCTAAAAAAATATTTTTTTGCTTCGAAAGTGTTGCACATATAAATAGGAAAACGGTATAGAAACAGATTAAAGAAATTGTAATTCTTAATTTTTCTAAATTTGTTTCATCAAAATCGGACAAGTGAAAAAGAAAAAATTTAAAAGGTCATAAAAAAAAACTGACACATACGAACGCCAAACCCTTTGAGGGTTTTACTATACTGACCTAGTACCATCACCCTGACTTGGAATTTCTCACCCCCCAGATTGGCTGTTGTACTATGTTACTCAACAATTTTGGGATTTCCTTCATTTAGCTGTTTTGGGCGATAGTAACTTGGGCGATAATGCGTACAGCCGTTCACTATTTTACACATATTGTTTTCGTAATATTCAGAACTGGTAAGAGAGTTTGCGCATATTATTGTTTCATATGAAGCACCCATGTTGATGCCGCTTAAGCATATTACTAAATTTAGTTCATACTTAATTTGGTCAAAGAGTGACAATAATACAGATTTAAAGGGCGTAAACATAAATCTAGTGCTAGACCAATTGGCACAACTGCCGATTATTAAAAGCACTTTTCTCTCCAAATTCATTTGTTCAATGGACTAACAGATCCCCGAGTAAAAGTGCTTAGCACTACACTTCCTAACCTTGTTTTAGCAACTAGTTATGAAAAATTGGTTGCTATTCAACAAATTACAGAAAGGCGCTGTTTTTAAAAAATTTAAAAAGATTATTACTGCCTTATTCATAAAAAATATTTCAGATTTATTAAGCGCTTATTTAATATATTTCTATGGGAAATTTGTCAAATAAACCTGTAATAAACCTAACCGTATGAATTTATATTTCTTGCTTTATTCTTTATCTAAGCAATAACTTTTTGACTTCGCTTAAAAAATAAATTTTTCGGTTATAAAACAAAAATAAATGAATTGAAGTTAAATTGTGGCTTTTAATGGTCCGTTATCACAACATTTTGTTAAAAGAAACAACTTTTTTTTTTTACTTAACGCAAATCGATTACGAGTGATTAATTTTTTTTTTTATATTATTGAGATAGTAATTGGCCAAGGGAGTTTATATAGTCGCAATGTAAATTTCATCGCTAAAAGCTGAAAACGAGATCAAATTTAGCATTGAGCGTTTTGAGCGGTAATATAAGTTTGCAGTTTTAATTAGAGTCGCATAGTTACACGCGTATGCTTGTGTGCTGTTACACATAAAGCGTTTCAAAAATATATTCGCTAATAATGACATAAAAATTTTAAATATTTCATAGAATAGAATATTTTAAAAACCAGGAAATAATAAACACTTGTGTCACTTTCCGCAAAGTTTCTTTGTACGTAATAAGGAATGCAACACAGTGACCTTGAGTTATGAAAACAACTATTTTATATACAAAGTTTTCTTTTCTAGTTCACATACTCGTATGTATTTCATTTAATAAATTTTTTTCCGCAAAAAATGCGTAATAACGTATATGATGTATGTACGTCTCTCATTCAGAGTTTGTTCAAGTTATTAATGTGTGTTCAAAATGTTGAACCTGCAGCAGTTTCAATCGAAACCACGAAGAAACATTTGGAAAGATATTTAACAAAGAGCAAACTTTTGTTGCTATTGTTATTTTTTTCTAAACATTTTCTGGTAATACAATTGTTAAAGTTTCTACCATTTCAGGTATTGCTTAAAGAATAAAACTTGTTTCTTTTTTCTTAATATTTTTTTTACTTAGTATTTTTTTTAAATAAAATTTTTGCTGTTTGTAACAACCAGATGTTGTATTGTGAGAGTTTGAGTTTGAAAGTGAGCAAATACATACATATACTGAATAGCTGACACTTTTACTTGTTGTTGTGGTTTTTGTTAAACATCGTCTACAATCAATATTCAATTTATTTCTCGCAACTTAATACTCTTGTTAAGTATAAGTGATTTTAATGGTACAAATATATACAAAATGAACTTACGCATAGAGTATTTGCTACATTTAGATGAAAAGTCAGGCAGTTTGAGAAGTATGTGGCCATGAACTCTTGTCGATTAGCCGAAGCACATACATGTATGTATTTTAAATTGTTTTGGCTTTGAAAACCACTGATGCCATTTAGTTACATTTATTAAATTTTGCGCAACTTTGAACTTTTTGTGCAATAATAGTCCCTTATTTCTTTTTAAGGGTATATTCGTTGGTAAACTTTTTATCTGGATCCAAAGTCAAGCAACTTTGTACAATAAAAGCTGTTCTTTTTCCACACATGCTTGTTTAAAAAATTCCAGTGCTTCATTTAATCACGATTTTGGTGCATTTTTGGATTTGAATAAAAACCCAGAGATTTGAACAATTGTACACTTAGGTGATTCTGGTATTGTCCTTCAGTCAGGTATGCGCAACTTTTTAAACTTTTTCGCTGATGGTTCAAAGATGGATGGAAGGGTGGGAGCTGCGGTTTACTGTCCGGAGCGCGGTGTAGAGGAATCTTCCAAACTTCCTGATTACTGCAGCATCTTTCAGGCGGTAATATATGCAGCCAAAAGGGCAGCAAAGTTAGCTTTTACCCCCCACACCATGAATGTGCGTGTGAATATGTATATAGACAGTAGGAACGAATTTTCGGTTTCCCAGGAATTTCCGGCAATTCCCAAGAAGAATTCCCAACTCTATAATCATTATTTCAGATTTTTCTGATTGTGCCAATCTTGTTCTTTTAAAAATATAAAATATTTTTAATTTATATTACATTAATTTTAGTTGGTTACCGAAAAAAAGTTCAAGTTTTCCAATCCTGGAATCATCTCTTTGATTTTTTTTAGTTTTTATTCTTACTGAAATGTAAAATAGATTTATTAAAAAAAAAAACAAAACAATTTGTTTTAAGTGTGACCAAAAATTTTAATTTTCCAGCTTTGGAATCATCTTTTTGATTTTCAATACCAATCAATATTGTGGAAATTACACACGGAATGACAAACCTACATACTCGTACATATGTATGTATATATATTTATTAGCCCTTAAGCACATTTTCCTTATTGCCACAGAATTAGTTATGTGGAGCTACTTCAATTTGTTTCATATACTATTTTCTCTTCGAACTAACTCCCCAATTTCAAAAAATAATAAGGTCCACGGAAAGCTTTTTTTTGGGAATAAATTATTTTTTCTGATTGTCAGACGAAATGACAAAATATCAATTTAAAACCCATTAGTTAAAATGAGTTTATCTTATCAATACTTTTTGAAAAAATAATTTCATAAAAAAATGTACACAAATTTCTTATGAAATAATTCGTTTTTTGTAAAGCCTGGATAATGTATAGATAAATAAAGTAAAGTGTAGGCTAGATATTCTCTATAAAACATTCCGTCGCAAGTGTAAAGAATACGAAAACACAGTTTCTTACCTGCTCTACGAGTGCCGAGCATTGCCTCAACGGGAACGAATTATCACTGGATTTAACTTTATATCCAGACCTTTCTTATAGGCTTGAACTCAAACGAGTAGATGGAATGTGGATTGCTTTTCTAAAAGGAGACTATATAATTCTATAGTTGAGTTTTTTTAAGTTAAAACTAGGTTTAGGATGAAGTACTCCAAAATAAGCAATCTTCCTTAATTTTGATTTTATCATAATCTAATAATAATAAATATAATAATAATATGTGTTGTTTTAAATTTACATATACCTGGTCTTGATTTAATTATTGGAAGTTAATTCGATGCTAAAAACGCATTCTAAAATATGAACAAATTTTAAAATGTGTACTTCCAGGGGAAAAATTGGTACACGTTCTTGCGAGTTCGCTGTATTTTAGGGTTTTGGTTTATTTTGTTTGGGACTTATTTCATCCCGAAATGGGGTGTTAATTCATAATGAATTAAGTTTCCAATTTTGGTTTTGCATGGCATGCCGCCGACAAATATACTTCTGAGTATAACAATTTCGATAGTCTGGGAAACATAGCGTCACGGAAATATTAATTCCCTCGTGTAATCAATAAATTTGCAATGATAATACTAATTACTTTATTTAAAATTTAAAATCACCGGATTTCTCCGAATGACTTGTAAGCAAAATGAAATTTTTCACTCAACCAATTTTCAATAAGCCTTTTACAATGTGTTCTTTATTCCGTTTTATTAGAAAAAGTTCATATAAAAAAGAATAAAGAGAGAAATAAAATATAATAAAATTTTCTCAATTCTCTTGATATGACTTGATAAAAATGTATCCAGTTATTTGAGTTGCAAAACTAACAAATGTATTATTTGTAAAGCAGTTGCACTTGAAACATTGGCACACCCACCTAATAAGTCTTTTTTTTTCTTTTGTTGTTCCATTTTAAATGAATCATATTTAAACATGTTTTGCAGAAATAAAACCATAAAGAAATGAAAATACTTTTAAAATGAATTTAATATTTAATAAGTCTGTTTCTTTACATTTTGGCTGAAGTTCGGTAAATGTTTAACTAACATAAAAGGAAACGTCAATGCATATACATACCCTATCGGAAATTCCGTTAACTTTAAACTAACTTTAAGCTAACTATTTCGCAACTAGTACTAACTGGCACTTGGATTACTTTTCAATGTAATCAACTGACTATTTTAACATTGCGATGTCCTAGGCAGTAGTCGATTGTCTCACTTTGCATTACTTTCAGCTAACTTAAAGTTGGCTTTTTGAAATGAACTGGTAGTCAGTAAATTTAAAAAAAAGTCAGTAAATTTAAAAAAATATTTTCTGGGGTTCGAACATGTACTCAACGCGCTATCTACACAGCCAAGGTACTATCTAAAATAGTAACAGCAAAATGTTAATATAAAACTGAAATGAGTTTCAAAGTAGCTGAGAATAAATTTGTTGGCTCTTACCGATTCGATTCGATTACGTACTCAACTTAAGAATTAATTTTGGATTTGTTCTGGATGACATTGCAGTTAGCTTCTAGTCAGTCCAAAAAAGTCAACTATAAGTTAACTTTTTTTGTAGACAACCACACATTCTCCGACAGGGTATGTATACATAAATGTACATACGTATACACATACTTATGTTTATACACACGTACATATTTACTTACATGATTCAGCATAATAATACATGTGTAGGTATTTGAGGGCTAATAAATCAGTCAAAGTTTTAACGCTGGATTAGTTAAACTAAACTAAAATTTATATGTAGTTTAAGCTCAAAAGGAGTAAATCAGTGAACCATACCTTATGTTTAGTTTAAAAAAATAATATTGTGGCAGCACTGGAATAAATGTAAAAAACAGCTGTTTTGCAGCAGGCTATCAATTCTTTACGCAATCAAAAATGCAAAAAACTTAAGAAATTTTAATTAAAGTTCGCTAAATTTTATTGAGGAAGGAATTATATTTATGCTTGGTGAAGTAGAATAGTATAAAAGAATAATAGAGTGTAAGAACAAGATCTGAAGAAGAAGCAGAGACTTGGAAAAAAGTTGAGTGCTCTTTTAATGCAAAACATATGGGCTGTAAGTAACAAAACCATATGGCCTGTCTTGGTAGTTTAAACGCCCAATTTTATGCGTTTACAGGTTTAAATACTGTATTGATTTATAGGTTTGCTAGTTTAAACACATTTTAAACGCAAAATATACATTAACTTTCACTGATTTATTAGCCCTTACTTAGACTGGTCGCAGATTGTATGTAATTTTTTTTTATTCTTAATACATATATGCGCTGTCTAAAGTATGAGGTTTGCTGTCACAAATGCGGTTTTCATTTTCTAGCTGGATCCGACGGTGCCTTGCGGTGCCTAGTAGGGCCTAAACTACCCCATACAAAGAATTGTAATAATTCTGCAGTTTCTAAAAGTGCCGTCCGACTATTAGGACTTTTTTTTAGCTCTTGGATAGAAAAAAAAAATCCCCTTGCAAAAAATCTCTTTTATCAGATCAGAGTGGCTTGGTCTTAATTTTTCATTAATCCAAGGTTTCCCAATTTAAGGCTTTGTGGCTCTGCTTTCTTTGAAAATATATAGTCAAAGTTCCAGATTTAAGCTCTGTGACACCTTCTCAAATGCTGTATGAAATTTCATAGCAATCGGACAGGTGGTTTAGAAACTGCAAAATTACTTAATTTTTTTTTTCAAAATCTCCACTTTGTACCGGGTACTTGAAGGGCCACTAGGCACCAGAAAGTAACGGCGGATCGAACTAAAAAAATTAAGACCGCATTTAAAACCTCATATTTCAGACAGCGCATATATTCACCTGTATTACGTATGTCGAGCCGAATATTCGTCTACGAGAATTTTGTTCTAGATTAAAGGAAATGTGTACAAGTTTTCTTTAATCTATGACAAAACTGTCGTAGACGAAAATTCAACTCGACATACGCAATACGGGTGATCAAGAATTAAAAAAAAAATCCCATACCAGCTACGACTGTTCTAATATACATATCGCTCATTTACTTCAATAGTGTCATAACTCAAAAAACTTGTTTTGTAGAAAACGCGTTTAAAGTTTTCAATTTACATACAACTCAATGAAGACTTATGTCTCACGAGGTGGTAGTACAAGCTATTTATATGAAATTTTTAAACAAGATAAAATTCGAAATGCCGAATTATTTTGCATTATTAAAGTGTATTATGACTTATAAAGTCTAGTAAAGGATTTAACTCATTTTTCAAAAAATGTCAGTTAGGTCAGTTAGTTAAAACAGCGACGATATATGCATACGGACATCATAAAATAATCTGAATAGGTTCCCATGACCTGAAGAAAATGCGGTTTTCGAAAATCTGGGTGAAATCAGTAAATTGCAATTTTTGATAGCGAGAAGTTAAAATGAGAACTTCTATAAAAAATAAAGCCCATATTAAAATTATAAAAATTTACACGAATTTGTGTTACTTCACCATCCGGACAATACTAAATACTCGTAATATCGTACCTGCGTATACTTAATGCGTGAATGAAAATGTCTGTTATTAAAGTAGTACATATGTATGTATGTATGTATGTGTGCATGCATTTGTATTTTATTGTTTCTTGTTTTCGTAAAAAATAATTTCTGTTGTTGCTAACTGTTCATTATCACGTTATTGAGAGTGTTAGTTTGTGTCTGTGTATGTTGTTTTATTATATTTCTACTTTTGCGTACATAGCTTTTGTTTTTATGCGGTTCTATTAATATCCGTATATGTAACAACGCATATAGAAAGGGATCTAAGGGTAAAAAAAAAATCAATTTTCACTTTTTTTTTTATGTGGACAACATCTGAGCATCGAATGAGACCAATCCCATGCCCCAAAAGTGTTCCCTCCCAGAGATATGCGCGTTTTGTGAAAGTGATGGTACACCAAAGATACACGTATTTAAATCTTTAAAATGGCTCTCCTGAACAAAACCCTTAGGTCCCTTTCTATTTTGCGCGTCACATATATGCACGTCTATACTTATTTATTTATTTGTGTACCATGTACCTAGGGAGTATTTGATTTTGCTAAAATTTCTGATGTCCGAAAAAATCCGAAACTTTACAAGATAAATAGCCAAAATATCCAAAATTCCCTCATATATTTTGCATACCATTAAACACCTTATTGGTATAACTCCTCTGTATATTTTCTGAAATATTTTTAAGCTTATGTTAGACTAGTCTGCACATTTTCGCAAAACAAATTTGAAATGTTTCAGTTAGAATCGTCTGAAGTGTCCGCCCATTTTCTTAGCCATTTAATTTTACGTATCAGCTCACTCTCTTTTAAAAACTTAGGACTTTTTTGCTACTTGTCTGCACTTTGGCAGAAGATAAATTTAAGATACGTATTCTTAAGATTGAATAGCTGAATAGTCTGCAGATGTTGCAATGTTAATATCGAAAATTAGTTTCCTGTCATCTACTGATACGTACGTTTGCACAATTTGACCAGTTTGAGACAGAATTAGGCAAAAATGCTCGCTGGGTTTGTACATACAAGAGTTGTTCTATTTATAACGGTTAAGCCGAAACTTTTTTTGTGGATTTTTTTATGCAATGTTGAGGTCACTGGCAATAATTAATTTTGTTCTATACATACTTCTATTGCTTAGTATTGGGTTTTATTTATTATTCAACGAAATAATTTTAATTAATGAGATATTGCGTAAGCCAATCGATATAATTACTGAAATTTTTAATCTTGTTATCAACTTTATATTAAAAAATTAAAAAAAAATCCTATTAGCAACGATTCATCTCTTGTGCTATCAAATGGGAAATAAATCCTCTTCTGTTTTTTGTTTTTTTGTTTTTTGATTAGCAGAAGTTTAAATATAGAAAAAGTTTCTTTATGAAATATTTTGTTTTTTAAGAACAATAGCAACATGAAGTGGAATAAAATGACTTATTAAAATCTCTATTTATTAAAGCTCTTATTTATTTCTAAGTGTTCATTTTCAAAGCGTAATATGTTTGTGAAACACTGTTATGTTGTAGGCGGATTGTGAAATATATATTATACATGTACATAAGGCCGGGCAAATTGTGTGGATGAAAAAAAAATAAAAAAATCGTAGTAAAAACGAAATCTACATATAATTCTGAGAAAATTTGGCGAAGAAACTATGGGTCTAAAATCAAACCCTATACAGCGTACAAACTCTATGTATGTAGTATACAATAATATGGCCAATTTGAATGTCATTTGCAAAGTTTGCACAATATATTGCTACAAATTAAAATTTATGATTTCATTAGGCTAAAGTTCGTATCGTTTTGTAAGCCATATTACATGTGATAACTATTAATGAACAAATTATTGTAAATATTCTGACAAACAATAGCAGAACGGAACAACTAGCTGTTTTCGTAGGTCACTACACCTTCATTAGCAGCGTTCTTTTGTGTTTGGTCCACTGTGTGTTGTGTCAGTTGATGTATATTTCTGCTTAAAATACTCAGCCTTCAGTGCAAATGGAGTATGGGAATTGTTTTGATTCATCGTATTACAATTTGCTGAAAGCTTTTTTTTTTGTATGAAAGCTCAATTTTGCCATCTCTAAATTTATCATGTTAGTTAATTTGCTTATTTTTGTTCTACTTAAGACAATCTTTTTTGGTTTGTTACTATTAAGTATATTTTTATTTAATTTTTTGCCACAAGTCCATAGCTATCAATTTAAGTTAGTATTGTTATTATTCTGCGAACTTTATTAACTTTTGTGTTATTTGTTCATTAATAATTATCACATGTAATATGGCTCACAAAGCGATGCGAACTTTAGCCTAGTCAAATCAAAAATACAGAAACAAATTTGAATGTTGCCGGCTTAATTCATTAAAATACTCATAATCAGTAAAAAAAAATTCATGTTTTTTTGAAGCAATAGGGCAATAAAGCGCATCATAATTCATAATTCATAAAGAAAATAAGGTGATTTAATAGAATCACAGCAATGCAGGTTTTAAAGCCAGAAATGTTCCTAATGTAATCTTAAAAAGTGCTTTTTTATAAGTAAATACGTTTATATTATTAATCCTTTAAAGAGCGCTTGAGATAACTGCTGTATTTGCATGTTTTATTAAATTCAAAAAAGCGCTTTTGTGAGCAAATAATTTAATACTCCAAACTCGCCATACAAAAATCAGCAGCGATATCAGCAGATTTGTCAGCTCAACTTTTACTCTTTCATAGTAAAAACCTGCTTTATTTGAAGCCAAATTTTTGCTGGGTATTTGTATTGCTTTTTTTAAGTACTCGTCTTGGTGCCAGAGAAAGACAATAGCCAGTAAAACTAAATTTGGTACAAGTAAGCACTAAGGAAAAAACCGCTTCGGAAGCGCGGTAAAGCACACAGTGCATCCGGTCTGACTTACGAGGATGCATTAACGTAAGCGAATAACGAAATTTTACACAAACACCATGAAATTGCTCAGCTGTTTATACTCAAAAGCTCAAATTTTTTTTTATGGTGCATCCTCTCTCGTTTACTTAGGCACAAGTTTTAATGCGCATGAGATTTTTACTTCGTGATTATATTTCTTTTTGAATTTATTTTTTAATTGAATTGTGTATGAAATTAAGTATGTGCTTCGGTAGGTCAGCGGGTGGTGTTCTTGCCTAATATATGGAGATCGTGGGATGTACATTAATGTACATAATTTATATTTTATAGAAACTCAATATTCCATAAATTCACTACATACTAATTGCACTGAAATAAGCACTTAAGACGTATTACTCCAAAGTGGGACATTACGAACAAATATGATGCCATACGTAATAGCAGCCTGACATTCCCTTATAAGCCGGCTTATGGCGAAGCAGTAATTTTTGCTGTGTTCTTTTAATCAGCCCAATGATGAATATTCCCTTGGAATTTATTTCTCGCGGAAAATAATTGTCTTTGTCTTTATTTGGGCATTACAGTAATTTCCGCTTAATTGATTTTCTAAAATTGTTAATTGATCTATTAACGTAATTAAAAGAAAACTCGTTTAATTGTATAATATATATAATATATAATATATAATATATAATATATAATATATAATTATATAGTATAATTGTATGTTCCCTGTAGTTTTAAAAGTGGAATTTGACTCAAAATAGTAAGGTATTTCCACTGTTGCCAACTTTTTTGCAACAAATATCGCTAAAGTAGACAACTCAATAGCTAAAATTCAAAAGTGTTTGAAAATTTAGCGATAAATCGTCGGTTGGTTATTGGTTTGTTGCTGACATAATATATATTGAATATACTGTGCCGCAAACCAATAACCAACCGACGAAATAGCTAAAAAAATTATTTTTAGGTTTTTTCAAAAGTTTTACGGTAACTTGTTAACTTCTTATATACTTCTGAAATTTTATAAAATACTAACTAAAAGCAATGTACGTAATAGGTTAATAAAAGGCTTATTTTATTATATATACATATTCAATATATATTTATATACCGCTCCTTTATTGCAATATAGTCATAACTCAAAAAAGCTAGTTTTGTAGAAAATAAGTTTAAAGTTTTCAATTTGTATACACTTAAATGAAAATATAAAAATATTTTCTTTTCTCAAGACATAGCTGATTTTTATATGTCGAGTTCCGGGTTTGGAATACAAAATTTTTGAATATAATAGAACATGCAAACATAGCAGTTATCTAAAGGGCTCTTTAATAGATTCATAATATAAACGTATTTACTTATGTAGAAAAGCGCTTTTCCAGATGGATGTGAGTACATTGGCTAACTTTCTATCTATAAAATCTGCATTGTTTTGGCACTATTCAATCAGCTTTTTTCTCAAACTATAGAGTTTGCTTCGAATAGGTTCTCTGCTTCTAAACAAGCTCACATTTGTAAGCAAACTATGATGCACAAAAAATCGCTAGAATTCCCGCTAATAGCTAAATCATAATTTTTCCCGCAAAATGTAGTTTAAAATCGCTAGATTTGACGAGAAAATAGCTGAACTGACAACAGTGGGTATTTCCCTAACGAAAAATCGGCTACCTACTACAGTTGCCACAAGTAATGCAATAGTTCGCCTTTTGAACTTCTCGCTCATGGATATGTTAATGGCTTCAATTTCAAAAAGGTTATTTGCGAGTGGAAAAAAACTTTGCTGTTATCAGCGTTGCCATTTTGGTGCTTTTCGGGTATTTTTTGTTGTCTTTTCCATTCTAAGTGCCAGAAACTTTATTAAATACTTGTTTCATAAAAAGGGTATTTATAGTGCTTTTTACAAATTCTCGCAGTGCTTTTTAGTTCCATTTCAATAATCAAAATTTTTTAAACTTGAGCAAAGCAAAGAAGCAAACGCTTTGACTTTTCTGAATCAATTTTTTTAATTTCTTATAAGAATTTTGTTTATTCATTTGTTAAGCAACGATTTTACTATTTTAATTTGCGTGAGTGAATACAGTTAAACAAAGTGGATTTGTCACTTGTGCAAATTAAAGATATAACAAAAGAGTGCCTTAGTTCCTATGAAATTAAAAATTTTTTAAAAATAAATTTGACATTCATTTTTTGTTAAATCTTATTAACTTATTATGGCTTTCTTTAAGATAGAAAAACAACAATATAGATAAAGCTTGGAAGAATTATCGAACGTTCAAAAGGTGGCTTAGACCAGCAAAAGATGCGTTCAAGGCATTATGCAAACAAAAATTAAATACTTATTTAAATAAAACATAAATAACAGAGAATATTTAGCTTAGGTCTTTTTTATCCGCAATTTTTTTATTTTTACCATACTTTTATATACTCACAGTACTTTTGATGATTCAAGTGTTGGCATCACTGGCTGTTATTCCAAAGAAAATCAACAATAAAAAAGTTATTTTAAGTACACAATTATTATGATTTTGTGTTGGCGTCAGTTACAAATAGAAGTTCGTTGTCAGTGAATGTGTAATTTTAACTGAAAAAAGTGCGTTTACTTTAGAAAAGTAAAATGAGCAGCAGAAGTAAATTAAAACGTTTCATTGAAAAAGAACACTTAATTGAAAAATGTATTAATTCTTAATTGTTTCATCAATAGCAAAATTAATTGTATTGACTAGCGAAATCACTGACGAAGGGTTATGCAGATGGTGGCAATTGACTACCGTCAATGTCATATCCATGTTAAAATCGTCAGTCGTGTGTATTGCTAGTAGTTAGGCTGGTAGTGTAGTTAATGGTAACGACTAGTAGTTAACGAAAAGGCTGGGAAATCGCTAGCTACGCCGACTTCAGGGTATGTATAGTATACATACAATCGCATATATGTATATGCAATATGTAATTTCATTTCTCTCAAACCAAATATTTGCTTAATGATTCCCTACTCAAATGCACCAGAGTATTTGTTAGACATGCATTGAAATTAATAATAAAGAAATGCATAGATATAAATACGAGTATATACTAAATATAAATGACCATGCATGTCTGAAACATGTAAGCGTTTTTTATATGAATTGTGTATGTTGTATGTGCAGGCACACATACACTCTTTCACATGTTAAAGCTTTTTACTAAGAGTTTTTTCTTTAAATGCAGAAAAGCTTTTCCATTGATTATTTTCTTTCATTTAAAATAAAGTGGTGAATAAAATGCGAGTAACTTTAACTTTGAAAATATTTATTTAATTAAACAATTATTTAATGCACAAAAATTCAGTAAAAAAACACACAAATTGTGCGTTAATAAAGTATACAACTAATTAATGAAGTTTAAAACCACAAAAACACAAACAATTACAGATCAATAATATTATTGAAGTAAGTTGAGTATTGAGTTAAATATATTTTACTTAAGACAGAGAGTAATGCAATATAAGACAATAAACTTTAGCAAACAACGCAGCAATTAGAGATGAAGACGTGAGTAATTTTTCCTCCACGATCAAATGTGTTTCGATGGGAACCCAGCGGGAAATTAATTAAAGTACGACTACTACGATAATAATCACTGACGTCAGTATGACATCGTAAGCGAGTAATCTAAGTACTTGGATTGTAATGTACTTGTAATCTGATATATCATGTGTTCCTATTAACTTCGATTATGATGTTGTCGATTACGCAACGTATATTTTTACCACCAAGAAGGTGTAGATAAAACTAAGGGGGGAAATGTAACTCTTATAAGTTAATGTCAGATATTTTTTATTTTAGCTCCCGTGAGTGCAAAAAATAATATATCTACACCACGAAAACAAGCTTCCGTTGAATATTGATGACCTTTTTGAAAATTAATCACATCATCCCAGCAAAAAAGACATTCCCAAGAAGCCATAAAAATGTACAATTTGCCATTCCGAATCAGTGTAAATTGGGATCATCTCTAATGATTTTTACACAGACTTGTCATTGCTAGAAGTTCTCTTGTACGATTATTAACCACCGAATTTAAAGCGATGTTGAGAAACTGTTCCTTTTTTTTCGTACTACATATAATGATATTTTTCGTAGGAAGAAGGGGCTAAAAATTGCTTCGCATCGCTTTCATATAAATTTCAGTAAATAGCTACAAATTTCGAGAAGAACTGTTCATAAATTTAAAAAAAAAATTTTTTTTTTAAAAACCTTGTAAACATTTTCTAAAACTATAACGGAATTACAAATTTTTGTATGACTAATATGAATTTGGTCTCGCTTTTCTACTGATTATCTGCAAATTTTTAATAAAGATTCTTTGGAAACAATGAAAGTGTAGCTCCTCAAAAATTACCAAATTTTTTTTTATTGGGATGCTATATATTTCATCTAATTTGGCTTTAAAATTAAAATCATTTCTTATTCAAAATTGTGCCCATAATTACGAGTATGAAAGAGGTCCAAGTCATTACCATTTTCGTTTGAAATATTAAATAAATCTTACAAAAGCCTCAATAAATATTAAATATAATTTCATTAATCTAGACCAACACAACTGTAAGTTATAACGCCTCATTATATAAAAATATTTTTTGATTTATTCTAATATTATCTGCCAAATATCTCGAAACAATAAATTGATTACTAGGACCACTTTTTTAATTATGGGCACAAGTAAGGGCTGAAAATAAAATGCCGAAGTGCCCATTACCTGTTAATATCAAAATCTATCACTCTAAACAAATTCAGACCTATATGATGACCTCAAACTGCCCCTCTCCCTCTCTCTCTTGACAAAATTTTAAAGTTTTACTAACATGAACTTAAAAGGAATAACACAAATTTTCTTTTTAGCACTTCTACTTCTCATACCAATACGAGTATGTGTAAAATTTTTTCAAGTAAATGAATGAGGCAAGATCGGTGCCATTCGCGTGAACGTTGCCCATCTCTGGCACCAACATCGCAAAGGTTTCTTGGTGTTTGCTGCTAGCTCTGGCTTAAGTCATATAAACTGCCAACTAACTCCAGTACCTCTACCACTAACACAATTAAAAGTTTATTTATTATATATACGAGTACTTCTTTTCATATTATTTTCCACCGTACAAATCAAGTACAAGCTATAAAAAGGCCAAGATAGTTTTCTGGCGGTTCAGTCCAAACGCAAAGTTTTACAAAGTCATTGAGAACGTAACGGGGTGCACACAGAAAACAAGATTAAGAAAAAAAGATAAATAAATTGCTTTAAATTAAATTAAATTGAATTAAATTAACTTTAACTGGTTTAATTAACTCTTTGAAAGTGTTGGTGAATTTGAAAGTTGCAAAGGAAAATATCGTTAAAAATTCAATGAAAAATTAAAGAGAATTTCCGTTTAAAATTTCTTAAAAAATTCTTGACAAGCCAAAACCAAGCAACAAAGCTTAACAATGCAAGTGGTAGGTTCAATTATTCTGAAGCAGTAAAAAAAAGAAACTAAATTTTATATACATACATACATATATATATAAAAAATTCATTGACAATATTACAATCAATCATTTTTAAAAGTTCAACCGAAAAGGTCAAAGTTAATAAATTTTTTTTTTCAAATTATGCGAAAACCATAAAAGTTTGAACAATGCAGTGAATTTTAAGCACAATGTGTTTTTTCTTAAAAAAATTGTTTTTTTTTAAACAAAATTCCTTGGGAAAATTTTTAAATAAAAAGAAATAATAATTGTGGTATTCATACCCAGACTGTATCTATATGTATCTATAATATGCGCATGTGCACTCGCTGGCTTGAATAGAATGAGTGTATGTTTGTAAAGTTATTTATAATATTGTATGCATGTGTGTTTGCTGGCTGCTGCCACTGTTTGCTAACTGAACAAGTTGTTGTCTTTGTTTTGGAATTTAAAAATTAATTTGCATACACTCATGTACCAACTTAATAAGTGTGCATTAAGCACTCGTACTACACCCCGCTTACTTTATTCAACAGTTGTCCAAATGATTTAAGTGCTTTCGGTTACCATGCAACTTGAGCTACAATTCTATTGTCTGGAAGTGGACTGACTGACTAACTGGCTGCCTTAAGGTGGTGTTACAATTAAATATTCACCCAATTTGGTTACAATCTATAATAAAAAGTGGATTTTCTAGTTAACTAAAGTGGTGCTTTTTATGTTTGTTTGAGTGTGTGCTTCTGTGTGTAATTGAAAAAAAAATCTCACAAAATATAATTAAAGTTATTTAAGATTTTTTTTAAATGTTGTATACTTTAAATATATGTACATGTATATATATATATATATAAGCTGATATGCAAAAGCACGTACAGTGAAACCTGTCATAACGGACAACTCCTATAGCCGGACACCTCTAATAAGTTTTTTAGTTTTTTTTCTTACAGAATGCATTCACATAGGTGAATGCGGACACTAAATTTCTAAATATACCTCTCATAAGCGAAAAGAATCGGTAAAACATGGCAACAAGAGTTGCATTTAAATAGTAGGTCTTTCTTTATTCAACTCTGATTCATATTTGTATTAGTGCCAATGATATTGGTTATTCCCCGGTTAACGCAAATGTAAACACTGATGCGTCGAAGACGGTAAATAAATTGCTGTTTATTTGAAGAAGTCGTTTACTTAGCTCGTGTCCCAAAATGGCACAGGAAAAACATTGGGCGGTATTCGATATTTGATGCAAATTTTCGTGCGTTAGTGCCAATGCAAAATATCGTAGCTTTTCTTTGGATTGAGTGTGTATTTTGTTGTTGGATTTGAAAGAAAAGCTATTTGCACATACGCAAGAAAATTTGCATCAAACATCGAATACCGCCATTGTTTTTATCAATAAAAAAAAAATTAAATTTGAAACGAGTTTGAAAAATAAAAATGTTCGCTACGTGAAATTGCGAAGATGTAAAGTTTCTTGAGTATTTTAACAATTAATATTGTTACATTTCTTACACAAATTGCCCGTTCAAATAATTTTTTCTAGAGGCGACTTTGTTGCATTCCAACAAATAAAAACATTGAAAGTAATTTTGAAACGCAACAGTTGAAATTATACCAATCCAAATTGAAACAGTCTACTCTTAATATAATTTTTCAACTACAATAAACTACCAAAAATGTGTACCTCTCTCATAACTGGACAAAAATACCACGACGGTGAATGTCCGGTTATGAGAGGTTTCACTGTAACTAAAAAAAGAAACACAAGATCGCATTTTTAATTAACTGGTATTGGGTATTGCATCGAAACACATGCCCCTACAAATTTTCAAGCCATTAAAAATTAAAATAAAGAATATTTACTTCACTCACTTGAATAATTTTAATTAGATTTTTCTGTCTCATGCGAGTATATAAAATTTAAAAAGTGTAGGTACGTGCTTTTGCATTCAGCTAACCAAATGCTTTTTTAATATCCCAGTAAGCAACATAAGACGGTTTGAGAAGGAAACTGATGCTATTTTCAGTGATATGAGTCGCAGTTCCAGCTTATTCATATAATGTGTATTTTTATACAAAACCATTACTTCTGTTTTACTTTCATCGTGAGTATGAAGGGTTTGTATTCAAATGAGATGGCACCCCTACAGTCACAAAATAAAGTTTCGCTTCCCAGAAGCGTTTTTGTTACAGATTCACTTACTGTTGCTTTGCTCAGTTCTTGGTGCTTCCAATTTATTGCTGGGTTGCTGCAAATTATAGTGAAAGGGGAATTTTTTCATACCAACTAGATATTTTAGCATGTATTGTTAAAAAGTGCAAAATTCACAGTTTAGACATATTTTGGCATTTGAGTTTTAAAGTACTCAGACACAGTTAGGAATATTTTCCACATTAAAAGCAGTCAACGTCCCTAAAAGATCTGCATGATAATTTTATACCTACGTCTTACACAAACACGCTATTAAAGTTAAGTCGCCTATTTTTGAGAGACAAATAATAAAATTTTGATTGACACTGGCGCTAATGTGTCTGTCTTTCCCGCTTCATATCAACACAAATGCCACAACCCTGAAACTTTGGTGCTCCAAATATTTCTTTAAAAGTTCTATTTTTTAATATTTTTCTAGCCATTCGTTGTTAAAGGTTTAAAAATATTAGTAAATTTTAAACTTTTAATTCCTTTTCTAAAGACGACTTATTTTTTGTATTATGTCTTTCCTGCAGCAAAGGCTCGATATGCTTGTTCAAAGAAACTAGCTAAGAAAATAATTTGTTGTGATGAAATGTAACATAAAACAAATATTTTCTGAAGAAATAGCCTCAATAGCTTCAAATGTTATTGAAGTGAATGCACATATATTATTCAGCTTATATAAAACTGGAAAGAATATATGAGACCATTTAAAATAAATATTTATACTAAGCATCTAAAATCATATCATGAAAAGATATGGGTCATAACTACGACATACTTTTCATATTTTTAAAGAATTTATTTGTTTTCTTTCATTCTACTCTACATTTGTCTTTTAAAGTTTTAAAGTTGAGTTGAGTCTTTTAAAGTTGCCTCGAAGACGAGCCAAAACACGTGCAAGCAAAGCAGCGGTCAACAATTAACTGAACATTCAAAATAGCCGAAATTGTCGGCATAAGTGGGAGACATGAGTACCAAGACAACGCCACAAAAAATCCAAATTCGAATATATGTAACCCGCGAAAATTCAAAATGCGCGATACTTTTTGAACAAACCTCGTATTTACATATACTCGTATGTACATGAATATATAAGTGACAAAGTCAGATCATACTCTTAGTTTTCAGTAAATAAAAAACTTTATAAAAAATAAATATTGTTCATTTTGGGAAATTAGAAAAATTTTGAAAATGCATGCACTAGAAAAAATTTTCGTTGATTAGCATAATGTATTATGTAGCAAATGTTTTTCTTATACATAATCATGCATTCAATTTTATTAATGGAAATTTGCCTTGTAAATTTTCCATACAATCATCCAAACTGCACTTTACCTCATGTCTGTTACAAAATTTATAACGAAAATTGAATGTTAAATTCAAACTTTTGGTAAAGAAAATACAACAAGTTGGCAAAATCTAACGAAAACTAGATCTAAACCATATAAAATATCAAAGGCTTATAACCGCAATAACTGGTTGGAGCAAACAATTTTATACAAAGTTTATAATAATGAAAACATTAACTTACATTTTATGGATATGTATGTGTAACTCTATTAAGGTGGCAGCTATTTGTAACTAAAAAAGTTTACAGATCTTAAAATATATAAAAAAATATACAATTTTAATGTTAATTAAGATTAAACAATGTGCTATTGCATTTCCTAAATCAGCAGTGCACACTGGAACGTTATGCAAAAATTAACTTTGAGTTTTATTATAAGAAGACGCATATGCAACGAATTTGGAACACGATTCACTGTTGTGGAATATTCTGCACTCTTTTTTGACTGCTTTACTACATTTTGCGGCGTTCCGTTTGGTTAATTTTTGTGCCACTTTTTCTCCTTTAAAAATAGCAATTTGGTTTTTGTTTTATTTACTAAAGACACTTTTAATAAATAATTCAGCTTTAAACTGCAAATTCTTCATATCCTGTCCCTGTTAGCTTTTAATTGTACATTGTGAATAGGGCTGTTAAGAGCAAAATAAAGCGTGATTTTTAGCAATTTTCTTTTTGGCAACACTGTTTTTGGCAACTCAGCTGTTTTCGTGTATTATGTTACTGTTAAACATGTTTAGTTTGGTCTATAATTTAACCATAAATCGACTTACAAGTGAACAACGCTTGCAGATTATTAAATATTATTATCGGTTAAGAAAGTGCATCGTGCACTTCTTCCATTTTATGGTAAGTTTGGGCGGCCTTCTGAGGCACCTATTCGGTATCTTGTGACTAAATTTGGCACAAAAGTTACGTTATTGAATATTAAACCACCAACACGCGTACGTAGACTGCGGACAGAGGAAAATATCGCAGCTGTATCCGCCAGTGTTGTTGATGACCGTGAATTATCGATTCGGCGCCATTCGCAGCAATTGGGCCCAAAATGGAAGAGCTGGACTTGGGTGACATGTAGTTTCAGCAAGACGGTGCCACATGCCACACGCGAAACAATTACCCAATATAGAGGCGAGTTCGGTGAAAAGTTTATTTCACGTTTAGGGCCGATCAATTGGCCGCCTACATCGTACGATTTAACGCATTTTGACCATTTCTTTTGGGGCGTATGAACCATTTTAGACATATCTGCCATCAAAATTAACATGAAATCATCTTTAAACATTGAATTATGTAGATCGTTCTGCCGACTCGAATAAAGATTTCATACATTGCTCTAAATTTTGTTTTTTTTATAAATTAAATCCGAAAGGTCTTAAAAAATCACCTTTTATTAAGACAATCTACCAAGTAGTCTATTGAGTCATATACTCGTACGTAGTATTGGGTAATATTTTACGACTGCCATAAAATGGCTGTTCTAATAATTTTCATATAAAAATATATAACAATAGAACTTTGTTATTTATGTTTTTTGTTTTCAAATTCAACTCAATATTTTTTTTTTAAATTTTATTTTACTTTCAAGAATTTTAAGCAGTTTAATAAAAGAAGTATTTAAGAATTTACTAAATTTTAAAATATCAAAATAATGTGGCATTGTCTTTCTCCATTTCTAATTTCCGTATTTTTAATATTATCTGAATTACACTTGTATACATTTTTTTATACGGCTGTTCACTACGGTTGTACTTGGCCTTAAATAATGAGCCTTATTACGACTGTCGTATTTCGACAACGACTAAGACGATTTTGTACCAGATTAAAGAAAAATTTAGCAATGTTCTTTCGTCTGGTACAAAATCATCGCAGTAGAAGTCGAAGTACGACACTTGTAATTAGACCCATTATCTTATTACTTATAGCTCTAGAAGACTTTGTCAATTGCCTAATGCCATTTTTAGTGGCATATTTACTGAAACAAGTTCTTTGTAAAAGAGTTCAAGTTATTAGAAAGCATATTGAATAAAAGAGATAACTAAAATAACAAATAATAAAAAAATATTCCGATAGACACGATAGACGTCACATGAAGGCGACAGTAAAAGTTTTCACTTGTCCACTCTTTCTCGACAACAATTGACTACTAATAACATGCTACACTAATTAACAAAGCCTTAGAGATTAGCAAGAGATTGTCAATAAGAACCAATTGTTGCCGATGAAGAGAAGACAAGAGACAATATTTACTGTCGTCTTGAAGTAACGTCGACGACGCCATTCACATTAAGGGGTACTATATATGACCCATAGTACTGTTCGAAGTCCGGGCCAAGCACATTCATATCCTTGCTATCAACCTTAAAAAGCAATATAACTGCGTCTGCATCTAATAATGTTTAATTTTTGACTTAAACTTAACTCTTTTGTCATATAGTTGAAACTGCGTATTAGACTAAGTTCTCTCTTCCGAGCATTGAAACAAGCCGATCGGCTCACAACCGGCTCAAGAGCCGTCGCCGACTTTCAATGTAACTTCAAGCCACCGCCGATGCATGCGGCTAGCCTCAGCTCAAAATTGCAGCCGGCTAATTGCTTTTTGTAGTTGCAAATTTGTACTATATCTTACAAATTATATGGAAGACATCAGGTGCTTGAAATTTTGTTATATACATGTGTTTAAAAAACTTATAAAAAGCGGTTGTCAATGTTAGCCGGTTCAAGCCAGCTTATGAGCCGCAGTCGACTATTTTTTCCTAAGCCGCCGCCGCCGACTTTTTAAGACGGCTTGTTTCTCTGCTTATGAGTCTCTCTGTAGGGTTTTGTTATTTCATACAGTTTGAAGAATATGAAAAAAACAATTTATGAAGAATACATATCCTTGTTAGTTGATCTAGTCCAGCTGACATATTTCGTTCAACCAAAAATCTTGAAAAGGCATACACTGCATACACTTATATAAGAAATCCCTTTGAGAATCACTATATATAAATACATCCATAACCAGCTTAACAAATCTTAACAAAAGTTAAAGTTAAAAAAAAAAAAATTGTATATGACCTCAAATCCTTTTTTATATACATACTTACATTTATTTTTTTTATTTAAGCACATGCATAAAGAACGAAATTACACTGCAAGAAATATTTTTTTTTGTTTCACGATATACATACATATGTATGTATGCATAATACACTGATTTTAGATTAATATTTTCTAACAATTTTATGGACAAGCAACCTAAACAGCTCAATTCTTAAATTCTTGTTGTATGGTAGCCTAAATATAGATATATTGGTATTTGCGAGCATGTGTAGGTATATTATACATGCATATAATTATCCAATGTGCAGTACACTTAACCCTCAGCTTGCACACATACCACCGTATTCATTAATAAACTCTCTAATTTAGAAACAAAATTCAAAGCACCTGCCACCAAATATCCTGAGACATATTTTTTCCCCCTATGTGTTCCATTACTGCAGAAAATTTGGTGGCAGTTGATCCGAACGTCTCGTCCCATGACTTGAGAAAATGGGGGTGTTACCAAAAGCAGGGAGTAGTGTATGCTGAAAAAAAGACAAATCCTGTAAATAATTGATGCTAATAATATTACTAATGTTGAAATTAATAAAATAATAAATCTTATTATCGTGATGCACCGTCTTGATCTTTTGTCAATTTAATTGGGAATCACACTAGTATTATAATAAATGGCACTGAAAAAATTTGATGTGGTTGGATCCAGGATCTATTAAATAGTATAAATATAATGTTAGTTGTTCCATCCAATGATACCGCCAAGCCACTTTGGAACCAGTCCAGTTAAGCTTAGATTAAGCCAAAAATGTCGGCTTAAAAATAAAATATAATTGCATTTGTAACAATAAAACAAAGTTATAGGTTTTCATTGTTACAGTTAAGTGTCGGAATGACATTTTAAAATTTATATTATTCTACACTGATTAGGTCCCTGTGAGATAGTTCAGTGACAAGTCACAAGGTGCATACAAATTAATTAACCCCATACTAGGCCATCCCCATGTAAAAGTGACTGATCCGCTTCATAGGAAGTGTTAGAACTCGGACTGGTCCCTATCACTTGGGAACCGATCACGTGACTAGCTTGTGTCAGTTCCATTTCCTGCAAGGATGAGAAAAAACAAAATCAGAAAAGAACTGCATACAAAACTATAAAAGAAAGAAATAGGTTCTGTTAAATATAATTGAACATGTACGTTTCAAAACAAATATTATAAGTTGTCTGTAAATTGCGGCTGTACGAATTATCGCCCAAATTGTTGTAAAAAAAAATTGGGTGATTGTTCATCGACTTTGGCCGACTCAAAGTTTTTAGTTATTTGAATGTTTGTTCATAATGAATAATTGCCAAATTTTTACAAAAAATTAAAAAACCCAAAAAAAATTTTTGGGCGATTATTCATTCCAAATTCGGGCGATTGTACGTAATGAACAAAAACCCAAAAGCTTTGGGCGATTATTCATTTTACACTTTTGGGTTATTACACTGTTTTTTTGGGTATTTCTTCACAACGACTAATCACCCAACAATTTTGAGCGTTCCTTCATTTAGCTGTTTCGTGCGATTTGCACTTGGGCAATTATTAATATATAATTTGCAGCCAGTATGAATATTGGTATCATTTTAAAGCTTTTGAGAACATCTTTCATAAAATGGTAAAATGCAGACATGCATAAAACTTTATTAGGAAAGAAAACTTTGCGAGGCACAAAATCATTATAAGGCTGCGCCGTTTCGGGAAACACCATGGTGGAGAAAACCCTTAAGCCCGGCCAAAGGCCGGCAGTGCAAGAAAGCGGTATTAGGTAGGAAAAATTTGCGAGGCAGAAAATCGTTATTAGGCTATTAATATTTATTTTATTATTATGTATTAAAGTATACGTGAGGGTTTTTTCCTCACGGTATATCTAAAAACGGCTTCGCTGAGTAAAGATTTCTGCATACATGGCTTTCGGCCGGTCTTAAGGGTTTTCTGTGTCGCAAAGTTTTCCTACACTGACGACCTTCCGTCGGGCTTAAAGATTTCTTCCACCATGGTGTTTCCCGACACGGCGCAGCCTAATAACGATTTTCTATCTCGCAAAGTTTTCCTGCCTTATAATTTTTTCTTGCGTGGCCGAGCAAGTCTACATTTTACCATTTCATTAAAAATGTTCTCAAAAGCTTTAAAATTTAAATACTGGTAAGTATTGGTCGTATTCGTGATTATTCATGAAGACCAATTAGGTTGAGTTTGCCAACGGTGATATGAATAACCTAAGTGAAAGTCGCCTGATAAAAAAATGTTGCATCGCCCAAAAATTGTTGTAAAAAAAATTGGGCTTTGGGCGACTAAACATTTTTTGATATTTGAGTATTTGTTTATAATGAATAATTGCCAAATTTTCACAAAATGTTAAAAAACCCAAAAAAAAAATTTTGGGCGATTATTCATTCCAAATTCGGGAGATTGTACGTAATGAACAAACACCCGAAAACTTCGAGCGATTATTCATTTTACACTTTTGGGGTTTTCTTAATTTTTTTTGGGCGATCGGGCACTGTTTTTTTGGGTATATCTTCACAATGAATAATTACCCAATAATTTTGGGCGTTCCTTCATTTAGCTCTTTTGGGCGATACTAACTTGGACGATAATTCGTACAGCCGTAAATTGCTGATTTTGATAGATAAACCAAATTATATATCAAGCTATAACCGCTAAAAATTCTTAAGTAACACATTTTTGGTCTTCGTTTTCTTTCTGAGGAAAATTAATTATTTACGATCGCAAATAATCGTTCTTGGTCTTGTCGCTTAAGCTTTTTTTGTGTTTACTGCCGATATTTGTGGTATAGCTGACAAGTCAGATGTAAAGTCAGGTCGTGTGAAAGCACTTATGCACGTCGAGTTCTGTTAACTGGAAAGACTTTAACGTACCATTATCGTAGACATCTTTTAGATCAGTATCTTAAAGCTTTGCTTGAGATGACAAGTCAGCCCACTTGTGTCTTCTAAGCAGACCTATAGTTAGATTGCTCAGGAAAGTTTTAATTATTTTTTTGGGTAAATTTTTTGATAATTTATAAAGAACACGAGTACTTAAGACGATTATGCTTGAGATTAATAATGTTAAAAAAAGTGTATAAAAGCAAGTTTTCCATTTCGTACTCTTAATAACTTAAGAAAATAAATTTCTAAACATTATCAGCCTTATGAAGTTACCACAAGTGGCGAAATTGGACATGGTCTGAAAGAGTTTTGCCATAAGATCTTAAATTAAAAATCACGCCAGGACTTAATAGTGTGCTTAAACTACATTATAAACCGATTTGTAATGTCAAATTGTATGAAGAAACTCCAAGTCCAGTTTCGTAACTTATGCTTCATGCCGGTTTTTCATTACACATAAGACTGTAATACAATTCAAACCAGCAATCAAATCAGATTTCTACTTATTTTGATTGAAGCTGATGAAAAAATACTTGTAATATTTATACTGATTTAAGGGATAAACTAAAGTTGCTAATCAAAATCGTTACAACACGAACATTTTAGAAATCTTAATAGTTTGTAATTTTCTAGGATGAATATTCATATACCGTGTAAATACAGTTATGGATGTAAATTAAGGCACAAGTATGGTTTGGATTTGCGTTGATTGTTTCTTTGGAGATTTATTTGCTAGTGGCTGTGTGTGTTTATGTATGTACTTCTTTTTATACACAAAATATTTAAAAACTCAAAATACCACCATCATCAAGGCTACCACATGTGTCGCCAGGTTACCAATAACGTCAATGATAGATTTATCGACAACAACGTAGCAATAGTTATTAAAAAAAATTAAAAAACAAACTGTAGCCTGTCTGCCAGCTTAAAACTAGAGAAGTGAAAGGTTTCCATGTGAATTTTCATTACAATTGTGTGAATAAATTCAAAACAAAAAAGTTATTTTCCAACAATATTTTTATGCCAACGAAAACTTTATTTGCTGAGCCCGACATGCGAAGTGGTTTTCTGTACACTAGATTCAATAAAAGGAAATTCTTTAGATGCTTGCAAATTGTATTGGTTGCTACATTTTTATAATTATACATATCGCTCGTTTACTCAAAGAACGTCATAACTAAAAAAAAAACAGTTTGGCAGGAAAAATATAGAATTTTTATTTCATGATCTGGTAAATTGAAAAGATTCCCTAAAGTGTGGTGAGTAATTTTTATGTTTCCTGATATAGAGTTCGCGAAAAAAGATTTTTCATTTTGTATGGGTTTGGTTACAAGAGAAGGCTGGATGGATATAATTTTTATTAGAGCCTGTGTCAATTAATATTTTCAATATTTGACCATTCTCCGCCTTACATTTGAAATATGGAAGCGAAGAATGCGCTAACCTAAAAAATGGATATCTGACAAATCTTCCGTTTGTATACCGCCTTCATCATCCTCTTGTTGCAAGTAACTTTGCATGTAATCCTGAAGACTTTCTTCTTGAATTGCTTGTTTGTAATTATTTTCGTAAGTATTAGGATAATCAGTCTGGTCATGACAATTATTACCAGAAGGAAGTCCTTCATCGATGCCGATGTGAAAATTTCTCTGTAATTTGGAATGTGGCATTGGAGTATGTAGTGATTGAGGTACAGGCCTTTGCCCATAAAATTGATTAGTTTGACGCGGTCTGTTTTGGTAATTAATATTTTAGGTCTGCATATAGAAGTATCAATGTTCATTGGCTTAGACCTTTGTGGCTTTCGGGCAATAGGTCTTCGTGGTATGTTTTTTTGAAAATACGGATTTTGTGACTGAAAGTGTTGTCGAGGCTGATTGTGTAATTGGAAATTTTGATTGAGAGTACGTTGTTGATATGATCTTTGGTTATTCTGATATTGTAATATGTTCTTAGGCTGTTTTATGGTAAGTTCAGGATGAAAAGGTAGTTTGCTTTAATTATAAGAATTTTTTTTTGTAAAAATGGTGGCACTTCTTTTCTTGGTCTTATATTATGGTAGTTCTGAGCGTATTCTATTCTGTAATTTTGGTTTTGTAATTTCAAAGTTTAGGTAAGTCTCCGTTGAGTCCTCTTATAAAAGTGTCAAGGGCTCTGTCACGATAAGTTTGTGTAAGAAGTGTTGCTGATTCTCTGCTTATATCCTTGCATCCTATTTTGTTTAATATCAATGAAAGCTGAGAATAAACTTCCAGATAAAAATATTGTATTGTATTTCTACCCTGAATTAACGATGTCATTTGGTACTCTAAGGTACCCAAATCACGTTCGTCACCATAATGAAGTGTTAAACATTTTACAATGCTTTTCCAATTGAGCGGGGTATTGTATGACTCTAGCGCAGCGTCTCCACTACCTATAATTTTGTTACGGATTACACTCAATATGCCGAAATATTTTGCAGATCCTTTAGTGTTATCGTAAATTTCTAGGACTCTTTCTACACTTTTACTCCAAGAGTTGAATTCTGAAGGATTTCCTGACAATTCCCTTAGACTTCGGACAATGTCCGGAATTTTATCTAGTTCACTATGTCTATGTTTACTATATCTGATCCGTTAGTTATGTTATCATCTGAATTGTGCAACAATTGAATTGTTGCTGTGACTGCTCTGAAACTGAAGTTGCTATTTGTTTTTGTAGTGAAGAATTCATTTGAAATTGGCCTTGTGCATTGGGTTGTTGGGGACTTTGGTCGGAATTAAGGACATATGATCTTCTTAGGTTTGAAGGATTTGACATGATTACGGGATTTAGTGTTGGTTAGTTTCTTGTTCTCTAGTATTAATTAAGCCTTGCAATATTGTGGAGCGAAATATAACCGAAAATTTTGTTTAAACTTTCACAATATTATAGTAAACACACAGATTTTAAAAAAAATAAATAGTATAGAGAGCACAAAGATCTGAAATTTACCTTTTCTAAATTTTAGTTTTTGTAACTTATAGAAATTGTTTAGGAATGATTCTTATTTTTCTTTTTCAAATTATTTTCAATTTATATTATTATTATTATATGTTTTCATACTACAGCTCGATGCAATTAAATTAGTTTTTAGATTTATTTCGTTCTTGCAAATTATTCTCAAAACTGAAACTTGTTTTTTAGATAAATCACTTGTTTAATTTTAAACTTGTTTTTTTTTTTAAATTTATAATTTTAAATGACTTACATTAGTATGATGATACCCCACATCTTTACTACCGATAGATCCAGATTATTCCCTTTTGTGCTTGTTGACTACTTGTGGTATTTCACTATACCAGTTGTAGTAATCGCTGTCTTGAGAAATTCAACGATGATGAGTCCAGCGGTGAGCTACTTTAGGTCGGGCTGGAATAGCTTTTAATCGTGTGTATTGGACTGGCTGAGCTACTTAAGATCGTACTTGGAACAATTTGTTAGCTTAAGGTATCCGTTTTCTTTTGCTCGGGCGCCAATTAATTAAAATAACTGTTTATCTTTTTTTTTTAGTTTCACATTTATTAATATTAAAGAATAAACATTGATTAGTTTGTCTTTTATTTTTAGTTTCACTTATTGTAAAGTCTGAATTGCAAGTACAAATGCAAGTGTGCAAGTGTTTTTAGTTTATTGAATTTACTTAATTTAAACCATTTGCTTACTTAAAAATTAAGCAGCAGTCATCAGTTTTATTTTATTAAAATATTCTCTTCATTTATTGCGACATATGATCCAATTACGCAATTGCTGATAAACAAATAAAAAGAATAAAAAGAAAAGGCAAAACATCTGTTGCGTCTTCAACCTTTCAATTAATGCTAATACAACGTTTGCAATCAAAAATAATAAAAAAATAATTAAAAAGAGATTAACAACTTTTGTGTCGTTAACTTATACTTTTTACAACTACAATTCGAGCTGAAAGAAGTCAGCCAATGTAGCAATGGTAAAGTAAGAAACTTCTTGTTTCGACTTTAATATTTGATGAGCTTCTCATTTGTTTAAATGAAAGTTTAACATAATAATTCTAGTTGTTCTAAGAAAATTTTTGAGTAAAGGTTTCCTGATGATGTGCATTAGCAACAGTGAAAAGCGCATAGGATCCAGTTTAACCCCTAAATAGTCAATTTCAGTGTATTTTTAATAAAAAAAATATTTTACCAAATAAGTAAGATAATTATTTGGGATTATTATTAGTTCGTTAAAAAATTTTAAACTTAAATTTTAACAATTCCCAAAAAAAAAAAATTTAAATAAACTAAAAAAATAAGCAAAAATATGTATATCCTATAATGACACATAAGTATTTTCCCAAAGTTTTTATATTGTGCCGCTAAATTATACACCTTTTTGTATTATCTTTTATGGAACTTGTAGCAATTGGTAGTTCATTATAATGAATTTGTTAATAATTATTAACAAATCGCAAAGGACTACAGGATTAATATTTTGAAAAGACAAGAAACTGCCAGTTTTTTTAGATATCTTCGTAATATTTACCTTTCTACAAAGACAAAGAATTCCTAATATATATGTACATATATATTTTTTTTCCTAGACCTCAAATAATTAATCGTTAACCTTGACCTTGACCTTGTACACACGCAATAATATTTGATTGTTTGTGTTATTAGTTATATGAATGTACATACTTTTTTTAAATTTTATTAATTGCCTTAAACTTATTTGCAAAGTCTTTAAAAATATTTACAACTGAATTAATTATGTATGTGAGAATAATTTTGATCCGCCCGTCACGTTAAATCGAAAGTCACGTCTTTAAATAATAAGCAATAACAATTTATACTTAAAAATTATCTGCCATCATGATTTACTCATTAATGCTTTGAAAGTACTTTTAACGATGTTTAATGAATTATTAATCGTTTGAGAAAAAATATCTTGCTTTGAAGATGTTTGTATCTCTAAAACAACAAATAACTCTGTTGTTGCAAACATCATGAAATCCTACCCAGCAAACAAGCAACTTTAGTCTTTGTGTAATAACTGAAATGGAGTTTTTTTCAAAGTTCAAAGGTAGAAAAAGCTGTGAAGATATTTCCGAAAATAAGTTTTCAATAATGATGCTAAAATCATTCAGCCAGATAGAGATGTGTATTTTAGCTTTTGTATGCCATTTTTTTAATTCTCTTTTAGTATTTATTTATTTTCACAGTATTTATTTCACAATAAGTAAATTTAAAATTTTTTGCAAATTCTTCAACTTATTTTCTTATTTATCCAAAGTCACACAAACTGTCACACACTTTATGCAAAATTTGAAATGTTTCTGTCTTTTGAACTTTATCCAGCTGGGCTTGTGGTGGATCAGTACCTAAAGTCAGTAACTTTTATTCCGATAATCAATCATACTGCTTAAAATAAATATGTATAACGAAAAATTTTTGTTTTTGCTATCCAGTAACATATTTTACTCAACGATATAACCCCTAAGCTCTAATTCGTTTAATGTTTTTTATTCTTCCGTGAGCTTTCCGCTTATTTTTACATTTTGTGTACACCCCATGATATGTCCCAGTTCACACTAGTCAAGTCGTATTGCAAAGCTTATCACTATTTCTTCCTTGAACTTTAATCGGTGTTCACACAATGTAATTCTTATTTTTCAGTTCATATTTTTTATGCACAGTGTATTGTATGCATGTGTGATTTTTTAACATTACGAATGAGAGAGCAAAACTTATT
The DNA here is from genome assembly GCA_936439885.1 of Nowickia ferox. NCBI lineage: Eukaryota > Metazoa > Arthropoda > Insecta > Diptera > Tachinidae > Nowickia > Nowickia ferox. The sequence continues at coordinate 104,326,846 of OW387023.1, forward strand.
GACAGTACGTGAAGCTCAGTACTATATAGTTTATTTTCCCCTCGTCTTCCTCTCCTACAATCAAATCAGCTTAGCAATAAGACTTGCATCGTGTAAACTTTGCATGGTGGGAAAAACACAGCAGAACTCTATCGTAAAAATTAAATTACGGAATAACATTATTGTTAATGCTAACGAATAAATATAGTATATCGATAACTATTATGATTTTTGGTTCACAAAAAGTCACTTGTTGTCCGCGAAATAAATTTAACATCAATGTTTTGATATATTCTGAGGTAGCATATATATTGTCAGCCTGCATCGCAGAAATGAATACAGGGCTCAAATCGTCGCATCCGTGAACGCATCGGCAATCGTACGAAGACAAATTAACTGAATGCGATTTCAGTACGTTCAGGTATGTCATAATCCGAAAATGTAATTTTTACGTGACGAGTTGTACGTTAGCGGATGTGACGATTCGACCCCTGCATTTATCACTTGTACGCACGTCGCACAGAGTAGTATTTGAGCCAAAAAGTTGGCCAAAGAGGCAAAAATGAATTTAAAGAAATCTTAAGCTCGATACACAACAAAATTTTACATCATATTGTATATTTTGAAGACTTTAAGTTGTGATTTGTAGCTCTGGGATACTGCTAAAGTCAGGAAACTGAAGGAAATTGCATTTGTTATTAATGATTTTTTCAGTTTCAACATCTTTATATCATATTTTTTAGTATTAAAACAAAAAAATTTTTATTGAATATTAATGTTGAAACAATTCGTTTAAAAATTCAAAAAAAAAGAAATTATATACTTTTTGCAAACAAAGAAAAGAAGAAGGTTTTTAAAAGTGAAGATAGCTACATTTGGAATTAATTTTTATACTGCAATAAAATTTAAAATCTCTAATTTTAGACGCACGAAAAAAAGTTTGCGCAGATTTGCGCAATTTTTTTTGGTGATTTTTTGAAAATTTCACTTTTTTTTGCTTTTGCTCGTCTTGCATAAGTAAATATGAGTAAGAAATCTTTTTGTCAGTCATTAAATGGTTTCGTTTGAGGAGAGAAGTACTTCCCCCTGCACACGATAGCTCAAAGGTTTAATGTTTATGATATTAAGGCGTAAGTAGGAAATTTTTTTAATATGTACATGGTTTTTGCAAATAATATTTTTGTCATCGCACGTGAAGCCGGGACGAAAATGGCATCTTACGGTCTCCTTGGTCCAAATTTAGGGTTAAGAACTTTCGCTGACGTTAAAAGTTGCATTTACTAAACAAAAGTATGAGAAAAGTTAAGAAAAAAATTTGATTTTTCGGAGGTAGAAAAACTAACTCTGAGGGGACCTTTTTTCCCTTTAGATTTAGATTTTTCTTGTATTGAAAGTTTAACATTCTAAGACTATGAGACATATTTCTACCAAGTTTGATTGATCTCGGAACACTCAATAATTTTTCACAAGCAATGTAAACTAACAAAATGGCAAGTTTTTTGACTCAAATACTCCTCTGTGAGTCGGTTATTTTCATTTAACGCTTGAGCAATTTTCTATTGGTATTTAAAAAAACCATAGTTATTTATTGTATTTGCATTTCGCTTATTTGCATTTCTCGCTTCTATGCAGCATAAATATTTGTAAAACTTTTTCAAAATCATACTCACATATGTACGGATTATTTCCCAAAAATCACATTTTAATTTTTTGCGTTATTTTATATAATTTTTTTTACTTGTATGCACAAAATAAGCCAGTTATATTTATCATTTTAAATACTGAATTTAATTAAAATTTTAAAAACTAAATTCGAAGTGGTATTTATTTACATACGAGTGTGTGTGTATGTGAGTTGTTTTTATACACGAGTATGCACCACTGAAGCATATAAAAGAGTTTTTATTAATACATTTTACGGGTTTAAGCACAAAATTAGTGCAAAATTTTTAATACATGTAACCCTAAATACTGTAACTGCAATATGCGCATCACTCGATATACATATGTATGTATGCATGCATTTATGTATATTTTCGTTGAACTTTCCTTTCCCTGCAAAATCAATAATGTCAACCATTATATGGATAATGTCCTTCTTTTTAAATACAAGCTTATTTGCACTTTTCCTTTTTATCTGAGTGGGTAAACTTTATTAAAAAAGTTTCGAAATATTTGTTTGCATTTGAAAAATATTTGTATTGGCTATATTTACATATTATTGCATTTTCAACTACTTATTATTTATTTTTCTTGTGTATATGTATCTAAATAGTGTATGTAAGTACATACCCTGTAGGAAGTGCCAACAGTATTAGTCACAATTTATGTCACAGATAAATGTTTTTGCTATAGACATTTAACAGGTGCAAGGCAATTCAGTCAGGTACCACAAGTTCTACAAGAAAATTATAACAGCACAAAAAACACACCCATTTTGTTTGTAGAAACATACTGAATATTTTAAAAATTTTTATATATTTTTATTTCTATGTTTTTAATAACAGACACACACACTGACAAACTTACCTGAAGGAAAGGTCGTAAGGGAAAATCTACTGACTCACTGAAAATCAATTTCGTGAAAATACGAATTAGGGCCTTTCTACTTGTTAACAGCGATATGTACGTGTAAAATAATACAAATATAAAGAAATTGTACTTGACTTTAAATATAACAAAACACACTGATTTGACAAAAATGTTTTGCCCAACATTTGTTGGGGAAAATAAGAAATCAACTAACTCTGAGAGCATCTAACTAAAAAATTAACTGATTCTGGCCAACCAATAAGAGATTCAAAAATATGGCTAGTGCTCTATCCTCTAACTTTGTACTAATTAAATATTATGAAGTTATTAATTATATAAGAATGAAAATATCATTTATAATCATTTCTTTTTTTGCCATATTGATATGCATTTACACACATATGTACATACAAACATATGGTTTTGATTATAATTTATTTAGTGTTGTGAAATGAATTTATTAGCCTTTTTTCAACACTGAAACAAAAATTCGATTCGACTGGTATCGATTGACATCACCAGAAAATTTTTTGCTATCGAAATAAATTTCTATTTGAATGCAATCTCGATCACGAGTTCAGGAATTAGCCCCCAGTACTACCCTCTAATTATTCCCCATACAATACTTTGCGCTATAAACAGTTAGCACGTGCTTGTCATTGAAAATCTACTAGTAACACTAAAACAATTGACTAGGTAGTGACTATGTAGTTGTTATGGGAACATGGAGACATACTCACCAGACATTTACTGGTACATATCTATAATTTACATGCATCCATGCAGAAAATGCGAATAGTGAAATTCCAGTGATTTACTAGTGACATTGTCAGTAGTAATGTAATGTAATCATCTATTGATATTTAACATTAGATTGACAATCCACTACTGACTAAGTATTTTTTTTTTTTTGGGACCACATGGAGACATTGGCACCAAAGATTCGCTAGTAAATTCTAGAGGGTTCTAGTCTACAATATCTATATTCTCTCGCTAGATGTCAATAGTAAAATTGTAGTGATTTGCTTGTGACATTGTAAATATTACTACTGACTAGGTATACCCCCATATAACATGTGGCTGTCATTGAAAATCTACCAGTAGACTTAAGCACTATTGACGAGGTAGTTCTTTTACTACGATATGGAGACATTTGAACCAAAGATTCACTAGAACATTTCAGTGAAGCTCGTTTACAATTTTATAAGGGTTGGGGCAACAAACTAAAACACATAAATACATATTTGTTTAATATTATTTATTTTTTTATTAAAAATTAAATTAATTATTTATAAATTATTTATTTTTAAATTATTTTATATTTATTTATACTTTTTTCGATTGTAGTTTAAAACGCATTAATTGAAATTAAAAGTTTTCATTCGAAACTAAAAAAAATTTGTTTAAAGTAGAAACAGTCAATCAGAAGCGGCAGCGGCTAGCCGCTGATCGGCTTCCAATTACGCTATTGACTGCACAGCATAATAAAAAAAAAGAAAACAAACTATGGACGCGTTCGTTGACAATGTCGCCAGAAATACACTATAAGTGTTGTCTCTAACGTATCTCTGCTCGCCCATAAAAGGCAAGTAGTCGACATTTTAACTAGTGCAATTGTCGCTAGAGAAAAGAGAGTTAACATAGAGACATAGGATTCAAGGCTCACTAGAGGGATACGAATTCATGTATATTCCACCGCAAATACACCATATCTGTTTTCTCTCTTTGTTTCACACTGACGGATAGAAAACAACTTTGTCACTAAAAACTTGAGTGTTGGCATAAAGGCACTTGGTCCCAGTTTGACGGAAGGGTTATTACGAAAAAAAAGCATACACTGACACACACTTTATGCAAAATTTTTAATATTTTTATATTGTAAAAATTAATCAGCTTGTCTTGTGGTGGTGCCTAATTGAACTGCTTTGCGAACGTTGGTACTATTGACTAGGTAGTTAATTTGTTGACCATGTGTAGACATTAGAAGCAGAGACCCTCTAATACATTTTAGTAACTCTAGTCTACATTACTGACGTTGGTACTATTGAGTGTATAGTTCTTTTGAGAAAAGTACTCTTTGGATAAAAAATATTGTGCCGCCTACAAATTGTAACTCAGCTGCCGCTACTGATAGTACCTGGCAAAATTTTTTCTACGCACCAAAGGCAAATACTAATACGTAGACGCTCCAAAAAGTCAGCAACATAGCCGATGAAAGTGGCGACTTGAGGCAGACACTTAACCACAAGCATCCTACTGGGTACATACGCATATGAATTTATAGAATATATTGGAAATATATTGTAAACTTTCATGTTTTTTGATTCTCATTATTCTGGTTACATTTTTTGCTAACAAACAGTTTAAAAACAAAGAGACACAAACTGGCCAATTAAATATGCAACAAACTTAACTACTCGTAAATTAAAAAACAAAATTGTTTTTTTTATCACATTGAAGTTCTTCCTGTATGACATTGAACACGATATTTATTTATTAGTGTACAAGCATCTATGGAATTTAACAACTAACTTGCAGGTAGTATAACTGCATTTTGCGAAAGTTAAAATATTGTTTATACGGTTAGTTGAAATCGAATACTTTATATAAAGTACAATGATACATGCTTATGTATGTACAAACATATGTATGTATGTACAATTGTACATACACAGATGTATGTGGGTTGTACAAAGTCATTGGCCAAGAAAAGTGAAAGGGCCAGTAAATTAATAATAATTTTATACTTCAACTACAAGTTTTATTTTTTTCACAATATAATTATCTAGTATTATGCATTGTTGACTCAAAGTTATATGAGTATGATATACGAGTACATATGCGCTTGTTTACTTTTTTAATATTTTTCTTTTTTTTAATTTCAGACTTCCTTAAATTTTTGTTCATTTCATTTAACTGTACAACAACAACTTTGGATTTTGCTTGCTTCCGTTTCCTTATTAGCGGGAAAAATGGTTTTTGCATAAAATTCAAATACAAATATAAGCAAATAAATATTATTGCATCTACTTTTATTTTCTATGGGCTCCAAAAGCTCACAGTGTCATGCCAAAGAGATCTATGGTAACGACAAAGTTTTGTTTACAAATATTTGATTAATAAATTTGAATCGAAACCAGCTGCAGACATTAAACATTTCTAATTTAATTTTAATTAAATGCTAAGGGTTGGCATTCAACTGTTACAATAGGTACAGAATCAAACACAAAAATAAAATGAAAAACATTAGAAAGCGGGGAAAATTTTTAATAAAAATAATAAAATCAAAAATAACACTGCTCAACAAATTGACGAAAACAAAATTAAACTGACATGACTCTTTGAAGTATCTGTACGTGCTGGGTACAGATTTTGTGTTATAGAAAAAAAAAATTTTTTTTCCAAAAATTTTAGAAAAATTCCATATATCATAACTAGTTTGTGAATTCTTCAAAATTGTACCTAAGAATCATAAAATATGTTTGCAGATTCGTAATATAGACAAGATTTCCTTTTCTTGCAGTGTATTGTTTTTGTTTTTAGTTTACATAATGTCCACACCTGACGATTTTATATCATAACTCGTAATGTAACGCCGGCAGAGCAACTGTAATTTTTTCATTATTATAAACACAATGGGGTATACGTTGATGATTTTATATCACGATGAATCAAGCAAATATTTGAAAAATACTTGCCAAAAATATATAATTTGCGTGTTGTTTAATTTTTTGGTCACTAAAAATTGTTGTGCCGCCTTTTTTAAACGAAAATTTTTTAATAAATAAAAGTTAAATACACAGTAACACATAAAATGACATTTGATACCAAGATGAATTTGTCAGGCCGTGAGCTCTAATGATTATCATCATGATATCAATTTGACATTCATCATGATATAAATTCATCAGGTGTGGACACTATGTTATTTGTGGGTGGATATGTGAGTTTTATCGCAAGGAATTTAGAAATGATTTTTCCATACCTAAAGTTAAGATCCGGTTCTAATGTTAAAACCATAAACAGCTGATTTTGCGTTCACACTGCAAGTTTGATAAAATTCAGGTTTAAGCAACCGGCTGTCTAATAAATTTGTTCGAAATAAAATAAATCTGCTGTAGAAATACATGTCTTTGTTACTGTACTTTTTTCTGCTTTATATAACACTAATTTGATAAACTGTAAAACAACTGCTTTTATTTATATAAAAAACTCAGAAATTTTACAATGCGCTCTAAAATTAAAATAATCTTATACTTTGTAAACAAACATTTGAAAACGCTGAAACTAGTACTTATTCAAAGTGAGGAAGTGCTTGGAAACGAAGTTATTATATATAAAAAATTAGTACGACGGCGGATCAATAAGTCCGTGACTTTTCGAACTTCCCTTGTAGTTATATGAAATGCAGCACTATTCCCATCAAGTACCACCTGTGGATAGACTACTGTCAAATTTTGAGCAAGTGTCGTCATTTACTTTGCGTTTAACAGCTGTTCAAAACATACAACCTCGTGTATTTTCCTAAAAATAATAATTGTTTGCGAAAAAAACCGTCAATCAAACAAAGGAAAAGCTCGATAAATTATTATGGGGACTCTGCACCATCGATTTCAATGGTAAAAAAGTGGTTTACTGACTTTCGTTGTGGTCGCACAAGTACAAATAACGCTGAACGTTCTGGACGGCCAATTGAGGTCAGTATACCCGAAAATGTCGAAAAAAATTCACGATATGGTGTTGGCCGATCGAAGAGTAAAAGTGCGTGAGCTTGTTGATGCCATAGGCATTTCATATGGTAGTGTGGTTTCGATTTTAAGTGATCAGCTGGGTTAAAGAAAGTTGTCTGAAAGATGGGTACCGCTTTTGCTCTCAATTGACCATAAAAGCAAACGTGTGACAACTTCAAAGGATTGTTTGGAGTTGTTTAACCGCAATCCGAATGAGTTTCTACGTCGTTTTGTAACTATGGATGAAACATGGATCCATTACTGTACTCCGGAGACCAAGCAGCAGTCTAAACAATGGCTTTCTCCGGGTGAACCTGCTCCGAAGAAGGCCAAGGTAAGTTTGTCGGCCAATAAGGTCATGGCAACAGTTTTTTGGGATGCACGTGGGAAAATCCACACCGATTACCTTCAAAAGGGAAAAACAATAAACGGTGAATATTATACTAACTTATTGGACCGATTTAATGAATATTTAAAAAGAAAGCGACCCCATATGGCCAAGTAAAAAGACATTTTTCATCAAGATAATGCATGATTGTACACGTGTGCAGTTTAAATGGCAAAACTCTATAAATTGGGCTACGAATTGGAACCTCATCCGCCATATTCTCCGGATTTAGTTCCTAGTGACTACTTCCTATTTACAAACCTAAAGAAATGGCTCGGTGGAAAGAGATTTAGCTCCAACGATGAAGTTATTGACCAAACAAATGCCTATTTTAAGGACCTCGAAAAATCCTATTTTTTGGAAGGAATACAAAAACTGGGGAAACGTTGGACTAAGTGTACGAGCATAAAACTCAAAGGAGACTATGTTTAAAAATAAAATATCTTCTTTTTGTAAAACCCTGCGTTTTTTCAAAAAGTCACTGAGTTAATGACCCACCCTCGTACATATATTATAAGCTTAATCTTTTTTATAGGCAAATTCCATATCGTCCCTTTTCACTTCCCAAAGTTACATGAAAGTATTATCGTTGTTTTCCGTCCAACAGATTCTTTTTCCATTTTTTGATTATTGTTACGGCTTCATTAATTTTTATGTTGAATTTCTCTGAATCGGTATGTATTTTTACTCACTGGCATAAACATTATCAGATGTTTCCGGTGATTTTAACTTAGCAGCACTGAATTTAGCACAGTGAAAACAAGGTTGCATTTCATAAAACCACTTAACCAAATTAAAACCAATTCAAAAAATGGTTTTAAGTTGGTTTTAACAAAATAATTTTGTATTGTAAAACTGTTCATACTAACAAACGTATTGTGCGTAAAAATAATTAAAAGATATTAAAAACAACATAACAATTTTGTTTAATTTTTTGACGATACAATTGGTATATTAAAAAAAAAAAAACAGGTAAAAAAGATATTGTAAATTTTCTGTAGAACTATTTTTTAAAAATGGCGATTTTTTTCATATTCTGCATTACTTTCCCCTGCAGCCTTGATATTGTTTTTGCATGATTATGATATCTTGATGATGTCTTGTTCGTTGTTAATAATGTACTTTAACTAACGTAACACGGGGCAGTGTGAATAAAAGGAAGATTTGCTTTTTACTTAAAAATTTATTTTGTTATAACACGTTTGAATTGCTAGAAATATAACTTGAAGAAACATAAGTGGAAATTTTTCCCTTAAGCCTGCTACTCTATTCACAATTTCGTGCTAAATGCTGTCAAACTATATGTAAAAGTATTTGGTTTGAAATATTTGCGAAATAAATTTGCAAAAGTAGTACTCACGTAAAATCGATCTGGCAGCATGTTTTTCAATGCAAAATTACTCCGACATTGTTTTAGTTTCGCTGCGAAACAACATGAGCAGTACTTTTTCGCACGGAATTTTGGCAATGTTGCATACTTTCAAGCAATAAAAGCGAGAAATTTATATAAAAAAACTTAAGTTGGGCTTCATTTAGTACAAGTAAAGTTTTTTACGCGCTATAATAAATGTTGCTGAAAATGTTTCACAACTTCGAACAGAGTAGCAGCCTTTAAGCAAAACCTTTCCGAACGTATGTTCTTGGTTATTTTAGCTTTGTAGTTTTAATGTAAAATAGCACATTATATCATAAATTTTTTTCCCATTATTACAACTCCACGACTACCTCTGATTGTTAAATATACTTATACTGGTCTCAACTGGCTTTTTTATTTTTATTTATTTTTTTTGTTTTATGTTTTGTGATGTTTTTTTAAATTTTATTTTGTGTCATATTTAGTTAAAATTACAAATAATTTAAATAAATTAAAGTTACCAATTTATCACTCTGATAACATTATAACTTCAACTTTATTCGAAAATTATATTAATGCACCAATTTTAAATTTTAAATTGAAAACTCAAGCAGTTGAAGAAAATGAATTCAAGCATCATTCTTCGTTTTAGACGGAATAGTTTCAATTTCTTGTTCTGCTTGATAATTTTCCAAGCATAACAATTTTATTATATTTATAATACAAATTTATCTATATTATTTACAGTTAAAACGTTTGATATTTATCACAATATTGTGTGCGGCCGCAAAGGCACAAGATTATCAAGATTATCAGGAAAATATACCACGACCTGCTCCTATAAGACTGCGACCCAGTTCCGGCCAAGTTGAAGCGCCAAAACCAACACCAGTGCCAATATTAAAACAAATAAACAAGTATGAAATAATTAGTGTTAAAATAATGACAGCGTTGTTACAATTAAATTACAAAATGAAATTAAATTAAACTTAGTTTAAAATTGGCATGAAGTTAGCATAAGTCCTAGTTTACACTATGCAAATCTTATTGTCAAGCTGATTAGTTTGAACGAGAGAAAGACGAGGGGAACAGAAACTTTTTTTCACCTCGTCTCTCTCCCCTAACAAACTAATCAGCTTAGCAATAAAACTTGAATTAGGTGTTAACGAGTTCCTCCATAGAATTTGACATAAAAAATCGTCTCATTAATTAATGTGAAGTTGCATTGTAAAACTCTTTAAGATCATGTTCAATTTTGCCACTTATGTTTAGTTCATGCCAGTTTAATAAGGCCATTGCAATCTACATAAATATATGTTTTTTATTTTTTTATTTAGGCACAATGAAGATGGTTCCTACACTTATGGTTACGAAGGTGCTGATGGTTCATTTAAAATTGAAACGAAACTAGCCACCGGTGAGGTAAAGGGCAAGTACGGCTACGTAGATGAGACTGGCAAAGTACGAGTTGTGGAGTACGGTGCCAATAAATATGGTTTTCAACCATCTGGTGAAGGCATTACCGTGGCACCACCCACTTTGGTGGATGAGACAAAAAGACAGCCTGAGCCAGATTATGAAGACGAATTGGCAGCGAGACCTCAGCGGCCACATGTAAATCAGTATATTTAAGTTATTTAAAGAACAGTATAATTAAATGTTTCATTCAACTCATTCTAGCGCATTAATCGTCCTCAGCAACAGTATAGACCAGCACCGCCACCCCCACCACCCAGACCACAGCCACAACCACAGCCTCAGTATGTGCAATATGAGGACGAAGAACCGGAACCAGAGCCACCTCGTAGACCTCAATATATTCCCCAATCTGCACCACCACGTCCTCAGCCGCAACTAGGACCAGCACCACCCAGGCTACAAATTCCCGGTGCTCAACGTACTACCGATGTTGTGTACTCACCCGTACAAAAACCCTCACGTCCCGACTATTCGCAGCAACAGTCTTCGGAGTATTCGCAATCGACTTCTTTTGGAGATGGTCAATCGAATTTGCGTATCTCACGCCCCGTGTATGCTCCTGCCCCTGTAACGCCAGCACCATCGAGTGCCCGTGCTCAAGGCTTCCTAGGCCCCTCTTCAGGTGGTCGTCCACACTTGGAGCCCTTCCAGTTTGGACCCTCTCCACAACCAGCTCCCGCACCACGTACCCTACCACAATCGATACCCGTGCAGCAGCCACATTATCAACAGCCGCAATCGCAAAGTCGTAGCAGTGGTGGCGGTGGCGGTGGCAGCCTATTGGATCAATTAGCTCGTGACTATGCCCTACCCGAGGGTACGTCTCAACCTCTGCATGACATTTCCTTCGGCTACTATTAGAGCGCGTGAACCTGTACAATTCATGTAGTTAGAAACTGTAGCTGAGTAAAGTCACTAAATGAATTTATGTTGTATTTACAGTTATTGAGTTCTATTTTTTTTTTTGGTAAGTTCGTGGTTGAGACAAACAAAATTAACTTTTCTTATATTTTACTGTGAGATTTAATGTTCACTAAAAAGTGATTGATATTATCCTAATAAAATTTAAAGTAAATTTGCCATTTCTTTTGGTAAGAGTTGTTAGTAGAAATTTTTTATGTTAATTTTATAAGTTTTTTATACCCTTTTTTATGAATGAGTTTGATTAAAGTAAAATAAAAGTAATAAAAGTGCAGCACTACAGACTAAACTTGGAATATGTATGCGTTTGGTATATTATTAAAAACTGAAAAAAAACTTAACTTTAAGGGCCTGTCCCACGATGTCGACTTGTCGCACACTTTCATTTCCAACAACAACAATATATTAACATTTGTTTTTGTTTTGAATATAAGTGTGCGACAAGTCGAACGTTGAGACATCGTGGGACAGGCCCTAAATCATGTTTTTTGCTGAAAAGAAATCTTACCGTACTTCAACTTTGACACTCACTATGAAAAAGTTGCATTTCTTAAGGCATGCTATAGAATTTGAACCACTTTTTATTTACAGAGTAAAAATATTTTGCTTTAATACATCTTGCTTAATTTAAACTTAACTAATTTATTACTGAACATTCGAACACAGAAAAATTGTCAAGAAAAACAGAGTTGCGAAAGAAAATTTCCATAGTTGAATGATAGATAAAGCTTGTGAAAATAAATAATTAAACATAAATGGAAATGGAAACTAAGCAAAAAAAAAAAAACACCAACTTAAATTATAATAGGAAAATTTTGCAAATTACATAGAAGCTACTTTATAAATACTTGCATACTTATAGGCTTAAACTTAAATAAGGTATCTCATCTCGTCCACAAACCAGCGCACACGAAACTGGTAACCGTTTTCGAAATATTCATTCATTGAATTTCGAAAGTCCAAGTTAGAAATTTTAGGAGTGTGTCCTTGAAGAGTTTTGAAGAAAGAAGTATTTGAAGAATTTATATGTGTTTTTTTTCCTCTTACTGGTAATAGTAGCCTGCAATAAAATAGGAAAATAATAGTTAGAATTTATTGTTAATATATGACATCATGGGTGAATATATTTGTCAAAATCTACAAAATGTCTGATGCATGTGTGAACTGGATGGAAATAAACTTGTATAACTGTTGATGCTGCGAAACATAATAATGTTTTATTAAAATATATATCAAAATTATTTTTCGAGGTACGGAAATTAGTATGGCTGGTGAAAACGAAATTAATAGGTAATAGTAGCAAATTTTGATATATTTTTTTTAAATAATTTAAAATGCATTACATTGTTTTACTGTATAAAGTTTTTTTTTTAACTTGGAAAAGTCAATTTCAAATAAAATTTCTATAAACAAAAACAAGTTATTTGTAAATTTTATTTTTGTGATTTTTTTAATCCCTCTTTACAAATACAACGTTAAATGATACAACAAGGGTTGTGAATTGAGCAAATGTTTTGCTGAAAATTAAAACAAATTTATTGAAACCAATTGGCGAAGATTAAACGAGTATTATCTACTTTAATGTACTGCAGTAGTTATCATACGAATGCACCTTGCACATATCAACAGCTAAAATGCAGAATCACGCAACTAACCAAAATTTCAAAATGCCATTTTGAATTAATTATTGGGTATTGTATCGAAGCACATGTCACTACAAATGAGTTGAATTCAAAATTAAAATACAGAAACTTTACTTCAGTTATTTGAATAATTTTGCTTACTTCTCCCTCTACCCTATGAAATTTTGAAAAATGGTAGGTAGCTACGTGATTTCGCATTTCGGCTAACGACACACAATTGTTACTGCAGCTAAAATAAAACAGTTTTAGAGTTATTCTACATATCGTCAGTCTAAAAAGGTTAAATATCCAACTACTATCACTTGAACGATTCAATCAACTTTTTTCTTTCTCCTATAAAATTAAAAAATATATACATTTACTACTTACAGGCTTATTTCTTTATACTGCATTTACATTGTCTCGAAATCTAGTTTTTACGAGATTTCGATCTAAACCTAGCTGCATCTTACTCGATTTTCCATACAAAACGAAATCTTATTTGTCAGTAGATTTGTAGGAAATCTACTCAAAATGGAATATTTTTCTTTTATTTATACTAGTATTACCCTGTACAACATATTTATACAAAAGATGAGTAAATTAGCTACGGTCTGCTTAAAAAGGTGCGTGAATTGACTACAATGCAGTTGTTTGGTTGTAGTTTTGAAAATTTTCAATAATAGGCTCTGTTTTGGATAAAAACGTCTTGAGAAATGTGAACAAAAAACGTCGTGTACGTAACGGTATATATGTTCATAAAGATTTTAATTAAAATCTGCTAGATTTTGTGCAGATGTAAATGCTTTATTAAGTCCTAATTTACACTGTGCAAATCTCTCTCTCTCTCCTAAGCTTACGATATTTTTGAATGTAACAGGTGGTGGCACAAGATTTTGTAACAATTGCCTGTAAATTTGTTGTAAATGAAAAAAGAGCTCTAATTTTATAGAAATTTTATTTCAGGTTGGTGCCTTTCCAAGTCAAGTCATTCTTTATATATCTACATCATAAATAATAAAGCACAGTGACATTTTTCAACATATGATATTATTATCATATGATAATGATATTACTTTTGCATATTTGTAAGAGTATATAAAACTGCTCGCAGCATGTATGAGATTTTTTAGTTTTTAATTCTTAACATAGGCGCTATCTAAAATATGATGCTTGCTAACGTAAATGTGGTTTTATGTTTTTAGCTCGATCCAACGGTGCCTTCTGGTGCCTAGTGGGGTCTAAAGTATGAGATTTTGTTAAAAAAAAGGGAAATAATTATTCAATTCCTAAACGGGCAGTCTGATTGTTATGAAATTTTATACAGCATTTAAGGAGGTGTCACCGAATTTTAATATGGAAATTGGTTGATATATCTAAAGATGGGGCGGAGCCCCAAAGTCCCAAGAAGGGCAGCCTTGGGTTAATAAAAAATTAAACCCTATTCCAAGTTGCTGATTCTTTGCAGGTAGGTTTTTTTTTCTATCCAAGAGCTAATAAAAGCCTGCTACATATGTATATGCAGTTTCGCTTATAGCTTAGGAAATATTCCAGAAAAAAAATTAAATTTTCGCTTTTTTACCAACCTTGTTGGTTCACTGTTCTGCTCATAAAGAAGTCAAATTTTGTTCGATATAGAAAAGGAAACTTAATACGAACTAAAAAATTTTTGGCATATAAAAAAATTTGTTATCAAAAGCACAATTAAAACAAAAGTTATACGTAATTTAAATTAAAATTTTTCGATTTTCGCCGTTTTTTCAGAAGACAGTGGGTTAATTATTTCTCTATTAAAAAAAATGGAAAATAAAAACCACATATTTTTATCTGCTGAAAAGGTAATACTACAAGAATTATTACAAAGAAATTTTTTGTGTAAAATTTTTGTTATTGTTATTAAAGGAACCAGGTCGTTTCGAAAAAGACCCTGTTATAAATATCATATGTAAGTAATTTTGTTCTTAAATTCCAAAGCTGGAACCAAGAAATTTATAATGAAACCTTAAGGCAAAGTATGTTTTTAAATATTTAAAAGAATACAGCAAAAATGGTTAAAAAATCCCCTTTTTGGGACTTAGGAATTTTTATTTTTTTTTAAATTCCCGGGATTTCAAAAGCAAATTCTATTTATTTCTGACTTTGTGTGTGTCAATTGCATAATTTTTTGACATAAACGAGCATTTTCAACCGAAAATTATTAACTACCGAATAATTTTTTAATTATTTGTTGAAACTACGTTATTGCACGACTAAATTCACTAGAAAAATTGTTTTAAATTAAAAAACACAGAAAAATCTGCAATTATGGAGAACTGTTTTTTGAAAAAAGTTGCACTTATAAGAACTGTAATATAAAAAAAAATTACTTGTTGCGCTAATCGGGATGTTGCAATAATAGGTGGCTGCGCAAAACGGGCTCGCACTGTAGTAATTTATATATTTTCGAATAATAACAACTCGAAAAAATAATATAATAAACAAATAAGAAACCCTACTTTTTTAGTTTACCCACTCTTAGATCCTTAAAAAAGTACATCCTATTTGCAGCTTTTTTTTACGAGCTATTGGTTTCAAAACCGCTGGTTTGTCCTATCAGCCTTGATCGCATGACAACCGAGAAACACGTCGTAAAAATAATTAATACTTTCTACAAAAGTAGTGGTTCAAAAGCAGTGTCCATTTTTTGAGCATTACGGGGTCATTATGGTCGTCATAATCCAGAAGGCGCTGGAAGCATTACAGATTTGGTCACGCATGTGCATCGTTACAATATCTCTTCTATTTCTAATTTTTTGACCTGGGCTTGAAGACTATAAAATGCATCATGGTTTTAACAAGACGTTGCCAAGAACCACGCAAGGTGACTTTTTTTTGTCTTGCGCATGTTAACTTTCTAGAACGCGTAATTTAATGTTTTGGTGACATCAATTCACCTCCGAAATCATTTAAGTTGATGCCGTAAAACTTTTTTTGTGGCGCCACTCCATGAAAACTCGAAGCATTTGAAAACCAACATTCATCAGGTTATCGTCGAGAAACTGTTTCGAAAAGTACCTCAAAGAATTCGAACGCAGCAACCAATCTTGGGGCAATCATTTAAATGTTATTGTATTTGGTACGTAGTTCAAGGTCCAAAATAAAATAATAGTTCATTCAAAATCATAACTTTGTGTGGGTTTTATTTGACTTTACTTTGCAACCGAAAAATGGATAACACTTTATTAGCTATTTTAATTTAAAAACTTTGTTATTGGCTTCATTAGCTTTAAATTTTTTAAAATTATTTTCCTACCATTTGCTTAATGAAGTATAAATGTTTTGTTTTTAATGTTTGCTGTATAAAATAGTCCAAAAAATTGCATTTTTTGTTTTGTTGGATTTTTGCTAAGGCGAGATTGATTATTGAGTAAATATATAAACATTTAAATTGCATTCAAGAGATTTATTATTCGACATATTGTCATAATTATACTATAAGTGAAATTTATTTGCTGGTGGTTAAGCGATGTCTATATGCATTTCATTGTGCATAAGATAAGAGGTTTTTGACTGTTCAAAATGTGTGGTTGAAGTCTACTGACGATTTGTTAAAGCAACAATGAAATGCATATAGACATCGCTTAACCACCAGCAAATAAATTTCACTTATATCATTTAAATTGCATTTATTAGTAAATTCTGCAATCTTTCATACTTAGTTCAATGTACGTACATATTTTGCTATACATACATACACACATACATAAATATAATAAAGTTTTTGCAACATTATTCAAGAGATGATTAACAGCTCCATTGCAAAAAAAAAAATACTTCACGCAAGCAGGGCAATTTCTGTTTGTGTGTGCGAAAACTTTAAGTTTTGCAAAAGGCGCTGAATATTATTAAATGGTATTTTATCTTCTTTTTATAGCATAACTTTAGGGACATGAGAGTGATGTACAGTGCCGTCAGATTATTGGCCTTATTCTCGAATTATCGTTCGTTTCTGAAACATGAATGTCAGCAATTTGGTTTGGAAATTGGGTAAAGGAGTTGAATGGTGAGTTCAAGTGACGATGAACTGGTTCGATTTAGGAGAAACATGCATTGTTTAGTCATTAACATGTCATTGGAGATCATGTGTTATTGCGGCAACTTAAACAAATTTGTCTTCATCAAAATTAATCAAATCGCAGCAATACCTCCAGCAAAAAGTATTGCATCCCAAAAGCGTGATTGTAAGGGAGACAATGTAACAGAATCGCTTGCTGTTGGGCATGAATAAGGGATTTGTTTTTTTTTGTTTGAGATGAGCCAGCTTGAAGAAATACATTCAGTTTCAAAAAATCCATGAACTTTTGCCTTAATAAAGTGCTTCACAGAAGTAAAACTCAGATGCAAAAGGTACTGGTTTGTAAAATTTCTGTAATGATTTTCTAATTTGTTAGAGAGGGCGCCTTACGTTAGTGCTTTTCAGAAGCATTTTTTGAAGCTTTTCTTATCTAGTATGTAATGCATTGCTTTCCTCAGTTGTTAGTGTTTCCAAATCAGAATTTTTTTGCTGGGACATGTTTTCTTACCCGAAGACATTTCTTTATGGTTAAAAAAATATTACTAGTCTGTGATGATATTGAAAAAATAATGGCAGATTAATTTATTTTATATTAAAACCTTTAAATTAAATTATAAAAAATTTCCTAAACTTTACGTCTCAATTAGTTCTGGCGTACAAACGCAGCAAAGCTCTGCGGTAGAGTAAGTCATGCGCATTGTTTTCGTGATTTTAAAGTGCTTGTTTCCTAATTTTAAAACTTTTTTGATGTTAATTTTCACCACTTCACTAATGACTGCTTTATTGCGGATAAAGGAAAGTTTTAAACATGAATTAATTCCTGTAATGATGACAAAGGCATGCAACTTGATCTCTGAAGTACTTAAAATTTTTTCTAGGTTAATATGAAATGAAAATACTCAAGAAATTTATTATTCGACATATTGTAATAAATATATTATAACATCGGATAACAATAAAAGTATTAGTAAGGCCAAATGAAATATAAAATCTTAATTAAACATTCAAGAAATTTATTATTCGACATATTATTTGCTTTTGTGATTTTCAAAAATATTATTACTTGTGAATTCTCAATCAGTTTTTGGAAGTTTGTGCATAAGATAAGAGGTTTGTGACTGTTCAAATTTGTGGTTGAAGTATACTGACGATTTGTTAAAGCACCAATGAAATGCATATAGATATCGCTTAACCACCAACAAATCAATTTCACTTATAATATAATTATGAAAATATGTCGAATAATAAATTTCTTGAATGTTTAATTAAGATTTTATTTTTCATTTTGCCTTATTAATACTTTTATTGTTATCCGATGGATTTCTAATTGTATAAAGGTGTAGAAAAATAAATTAGATTCATATCGAATAAAAATTATTTGCTGGGTTTTGTATAAGTTTCTAAGCCTTCTACGCTTATGTTGCTTTTAAATGAAAATACTGATATAAAACCCGATTAAGAAGTTATTCCTTGGTTAAATGATTTTCCTGAGTTAACAAATTTTTTACTGGTCACCAGTCATTATATTTAAGTTTAATCTTTCTGTCCAGTTCTGAGATTGAAAAAAACTAAAACTAAACTTTTTTTATGTTTGCCATTTTTGGTGTAAAATCTTTCATTTTACAAAAACCAAATATAAATTGAGTAAATGAAAAGGCTGTTTGTAGTCTGGTGCTCTGACCGAAATTTCACATGGCATATTATCCCGATACTTTTACGTATGTATACTTATGTTCTCAATACTACAAAGTGGAGCAGAAATAGTCACCAGATATTCTTTGAATGTTTTCTTTACATAAATGAAAAACAGTATGCACAATTGCTCCATCCTCTTGCAACCACATGTTGTCCAGTTACAATTCACCCGGTGGAGGAAGGAACAAATAATTGAGCATGTCTCTGCAGCGATCGCCGTTCACAATAGTAGTTATTCCTGCAGCGGATGTAATGACCGGATTTTCAGAGCTCCAGAAGCGGTAATTGTGCTTATTCAGGTATCCATAGAGATGAAAATGTGGTTCTTCATTCATGATAATTTTTGGATAAAATTTTTTCGCAAAACAATCGAAACAAATATTCCGCTTTCTTGCAGAATATAGCGGTTCATACCTAATTGATGTGTATTTTGTTTCTGTTCACTGCACAAATGTCAAATTTTTAGGTCGTTTTTGACACAAACCTATGATCAGACCCATGTAATTTAAATGGATTTGATCATTGGTTTGTGCCAAAAACGAACGACTGAATGAGTTCGAACCAAGTCTATTTTTATTAGAGCTGGGTCCAACTCGTTCGTTCGTTAATTTTAGTCATAAACCTATGATCAAACCCCCGTAGTTTAAATGGGTTTGATCATAGGTTTGTTGCAAAAATTAATGAACGAACGAGCATTTTTTTAATAGGCAATACAAATTTGATTTTAAAGCAAACGGAAAGTAAAAAAATATAATTAAATATATTCTTTATGGTTCACAATAATTTATATTTTCAATGTTTATATTTAACGCCAGCACAAACAATTAATAATTGACAGGTTTTGAAAAATTTTTGAATATTACAACCGTGTGAACTGATTTTTTTTACTGACAATATTGTCAGATAAACTTATTATCATATAATCCTCTGGAAATAAATTTTAATATTTTTGAAAAATTTGATACAACTGTATGAACTGAAAATTTACTTTGAGCTGCCAGTGGTTGATTGTTATAGTAGGTGCAGACTTGGCGACATGTTTATGCAACTAGGCAGATGGCATTGTCGGTCGCATGGTGTGCAGTCTTGTTTAGTGCCAGTTCACACTAGTCAA
Organism: Nowickia ferox; assembly: GCA_936439885.1. Lineage (NCBI taxonomy): Eukaryota > Metazoa > Arthropoda > Insecta > Diptera > Tachinidae > Nowickia > Nowickia ferox. The sequence continues at coordinate 104,346,714 of OW387023.1, forward strand.
GTCTTATTGCTAAGCTTTTCACTTTTTCTTCTTTGAACTTTCATCGGCGTTCACACAATGACAGTCTTATTTTTCAGCTCATATTTTCTATGCATATTTTATTTTTGTATGTATGTGTTCCTTTTTTAACATTGCGAATGCGAAAGCAAAACGTATTGACAGTACATTAAGCTGAGTACTCGTTTCTTTTCCTCTCGTCTCTCTCTCTCTCTCACCCCTGCAAATTAGTCAGCTTAGCAATAAAGGTGCAATCAGACGTGCCATAACCAGAACCATAGAAAACAGCCGTGCGAACCAAACTAATGGGCAATACTGTGTTTGATTATATATAAATCGCCATAACGCCATAGCAATTACCATAGCAACCAATTGAATTTTGGTTTGGTTACGGCTATGTCACGTCTAATTGAATTTTGGTTTGGTTATGGCTATGGCATTACGGCTATGTCACGTCTAATTGCATCTTAAGGCTTGCATAGAGTAAACTAAGGCTTATGGTTGCGTCCGAAGTTGCATTCGAAGTTTCAAAAATATCAAAATGTTTTGACGTTTATAGGTTGCATATCTGACAATATTGTAAAACCTGGCTACCGCCTGTACGCAGCTTAAGTGGGCTTTTTGAAGAGGGAGTAATTAAAAGTTCTTTGCAACATTTTGCTGAAAGAAAAATTTGTTTATTAAATCGGACATCACTGGACGTAGAATTAAATAAAAATTATCACTGATACATACTACAGTAATTATGAAAATAGGTGTGTATCTAAAGTAATCATATAACGAAACATAACGCTTTAGAATATTTTAAAAGTTAAAAATAATTATACATACATAAATAAATAAATAAACAATAAATAAATTAAAAATTTCAAACAATAACAAACAAATGTGGGCGAGTTTCCGAGAAATGCATAAAATATTATAAATGACTTAGACTAGCGACTAAATTTCAAAATTTCCCACAAATCAATAGTTTATGTTTGTTACTCAAATGTTCTTCTATTAAAAAGTCTTTAATATCATTTAAAAACTAGCCAACATTGGATTGTATAGAAGTGCATCATGATTTTCGAATTCACGACCCCAGAAAATCGGTACGGTATGCCCTAAACGTTTTGGAGCGACATCTACAGCATTACTTTTGATTTTGTGGGGAAAGTTATAGACCGGGCGGCTATAAGGATCTACATACTCAGCATTGCGCTTGACTTTGTAAGGACCATTATAGGCTGGTCTGTCATAGGGACTATGATATACATAATTGTCAGAAGAGGGTTTGTAGTAAATATATTTTGTTTTGAGAACTGCAGGTGGTAAATACTGGGATGCGCCAATATGTGGCTGATTTTTGTGCACATGTTTTTCGACAGCATATGAAACTTGAGTGTTTGCCGGCTTCTGGTGTTGGGCTACTTCAAGGGCTGCTACTATAGGTGTCAGATCGTCAAGAGCATTTTTGTTAGATCCTCCCGAGCCAGCATGGTAATTGTCATATTTGTAAGCGTTGGGATCCCCTTCTTTATGAGGTGACTTATAGTCATAACCCTCACTGGGATGTTTTTCTATGTAAGTTTCTTCGGCGGTTTGTTTTTGCTTACGCATTTGATGATACAAATCGTAGGAATTCTTGTCTCCATAAGCTGCTGTTATTTGCTCGGTGTGTGATAATGATTGCAGCGGCCCCAAATTATTTGGCAAACCGTAGGAATTTAACTCTGCTCCTTCTCCAGGAGCGGTGCCGTAGCCGGTACTACCACTGTATGTGCCAGAGTTTGATGTATCCAATATCACCGTTTTTGAGGCAGTGTATTCAGTCTTGCCGTTTGGCAACATGCTTAGAATTTCTTGTAGTTGTGCAGCAGCCTTGCGGGATTCTTCATCTGTTAGTTTATTATGACGTCCATAGATATTGAACTCATGACCATTCGAAACTGTTGCCGGTTATTTTGTAATTTATTTTATTTATAAGGTGCATTGAAGTTATGGAGAATTGTTGTAATAAAATGTGTTTTAGTGTTTTTGTTTTTATAGCAGAGTGGTGGTAGTTTGTTGAAATACATAGTTGTTGTTGCAGCATAAAAAATTTAAGAAAAAGAGAAAATCTCATAGTTTAAATGATGAGAATAATTTAAGAAGTATTGCAAATTATTTTGGGTAAGTAAAAATTAGGTGGTACATTATGTGTTATTTTGCATGTAAATGTGTTTATGTGTATGTGTATGTGTTTTCGTGTCAATGGATTTATGTATGTGTTAGTAAGTGTTATGTTCTTGTTATTTACTTACATTTAGGAATTTTATTGTATTTTACATCGAAAAGGTATGTTTTTCTATATGCTATTGTATAACTCTTTTTACAGGAATATATTTTTTTCTAATGTGTACCTATGTACCTAAATACACATATTACTTACGTCCCTTTTCATAATGTATGATTAAGAGTTAACGTGGATTTTAGCTGCAAGTTCTTCATACAAAGCTTGCCGTTAAAGTCTCTGTTAACTTTTAATTATTCACTGTGAAAAGGGCCGTTAAAGGCATATTCCGTAATTCTCATACGTAAACCTAAATCTTTGTCGCTGAAATTAAACGTTTTTCGTGATGGCATCAAACGCCAAAAATACGCAAAATTTAATTTATAACACATTTGACAACAACAGTGCAAATAAAATACAAAAAATAGCTAAATCGATTAAAGTTTAGCGTAAGGGAATTACAGAACAAGACTTCTGGTAAGTGAAACAAACAAAAATTTAATATATATAACAATACTATACAATATAAATAAAAAGGTTTTTCATTACGTTTAGGAAAAAAGTGTTTGTTTCTGACTTCCCTGGAGACAGCAAACAATATCACGTTCAGTCAGAACAAAAAACAGTTTTTGTTTAACGTAACGAAATAGATATTTATTAATATTTGTATATTATTATAAAACCATAAACAAAAATTCTTAGTTTTATTTAAACATTAGCAATGAAAAAATATGTGTTTTAAGACAAACAACATAAACTATTTGTAAAACTAAAAAATAAAAATAAAATAAAATTTACACATTTACACAAGTTTTTGTATATTTTACAACTAGTATCGATCACACTTAAATAAGTGTTCAAATATGAATTTTTTATATAGATATATACAGTGAACTCTCAATAACGTGAACTGATTTTTAGTAGCGATGTTCAAGCGTTCAAATTTGTTCATGTTTTCCAAAGTGACAATTTCAGAACAAATCTACAAGGTTTATCTACAGTAACAATTTTCTAATAATTGAAAGCATGTAAAATTGATATTTTTGAAATTTTCAAGAAAAAAATTTGCAAAAAATAAGCGAATGTGCTATGCGAGACCCAGGTGTAACAGAAATTATCCATTTGTATTATTAAATTAAGTCATCTTCTTGACCTCTTAAAAACAGATGACATCTATGTATCTCTATGGAAACTATTGAGAAGAAATTAAATAATTTTAAAACAATGATTACTCACTCGCACTCAGTCATTTCTTCTTTTTTAACTAAACTCTTTCGTGTATCAATCAAATAACAAATTCAACATGAAATTAATGGAAAAATAACTTAAATTTAAACACTTTTTATAAAATTATTGTTCAATATCTGCTTTGCTACTCGTAATTTGAATATCAAAGAAGCAACATTTTTAATAGTTTGAAAATTGTTCAAGCTGAAACACTTTAATAAATTCAATTTAATATTAAATACTTTATAAAAAAAAATTACTTAATAAAATTACATAATAAACATTGGAAAAATATTTTGCCGAAATTCAATAACAATAAAAACAATAGACCACAAACAACTAAACTAACCAGACATGGCTATAATAAAATATATAAATATTACGAAAACAACACAAAACACACAAGAAAATTCGAAATGGTTAAACCGCTTTTTTTAATACTCACAGCTGCGATCACGTTTGTTATTAAACACGCAATCGAAAGTCGTATACACTAACACACCTTAACATTAACTACGTCACTACGAGTATGTTTAAGTGAATGAGTGAGTGAATAATCTAGTGAATGACGACTGGCAGTTAGTGGAAGCCGAAGCCAAAATATGCTTTCACCTTCCTTCCTAAGTCTCATACAAAATCGGAAGTTTGTTGTTTATTTCTTTATTTATGGATTTATTCATGACTTTTAAAGGGTATTTTCTTTCCAGTTTGATTTTACATAGTAGATTTTTTTTTCAATAAAACTAAGAACAACACACAAGTTTCTAAGCCTGCAATTGAAGCCGTAATAGCAATCTAACCAGACAGAATTTCTAAAAAAGTTTAAAATGTTGAAAAAATAATTTTCATCGTTTAATTTTTTTAAAGAGAAGTAACACTGAGGCAATGAATACCTACTACTATTACTAGGTGTTACCTTCTTAAGAAAAGTGATAGTGATTGGAAAAAACAGATAGCGAAGGAAGAGATAGACGAAAGCTTCATTCTTTTACACACTTTGATTTTTTGCACGTTTTTTAATAATGCTGTGTTGCAGCGCCTGTGGTGTCAATAGAGCAAATTAAATTTCCAAGCTGTGCTTAGTAGTCATTTTATTGGTTATTTTACTTTGACAATGATTCTACTACACAACGGAGGAGGGCGCTGTGATGTTACATTAGGATTAGTATCCGCTGAAGCCGGTGTAGTACGGTGACTAGTTTCTAGTCCTTCATCACTTGAACTTTCCTTTCCAACAACTGATGCAAAGGGACACTAATGCACATCAGAAAAATGAGTGGTGTTGTTATTTGATGACTGTGGGAGACCGGGATCAAACCCAGGACCTTCGTTTTGTAGTCAACGTGCTAACGTGCAACGAAAGGTTTATATGGTTTCATATGCAAAAGAAATACGAGTAGATGGAGAGATTTCAATATAAACTTTTAAAAATACGATACACATATACTTTTGATTTGGTCTGCTCTTGATATTATTTGATCTTATGGCACTCTCTTGTTAGACGGCTTTTCCTCACATGCCAAGTATACTTTGCAAAGTCTGGAGTATGTAGAAGAAAAGGGAAAAAACTTCCATCATCTTTTCCCTTCTCTCTTACAATCTCAAGATCTTGCAAATTAAAACTGTTTTTTCTAAACAAAGTTTTAGCCCGAGCTCAAAATCTAATCACCTCATTGCCTCAAAACAATTCAAATCGGGTGATTCGTTCGGGAGATATCGTTGACGAAAATTAAAATAAAATTTTTTAATACATACTTTCAAAGGTTTCATTTAGAATTCACTGATTTTTATAGACTTAAAATGCTTAACGTAGCAGAAATACTTAGACTTAAAGAGTCAATCTCTAATTTTTAATCGTAATCAATCAGTTATCATGGAAAATTTAAATAATGGAGTATTTCAGTTTTTCATTATTCACTTTTTAAATAAAAATACTTAAATTTCTAATGACTACTATTAGTTATCATTATTTGAATGTATGGTTGGAAATAAAAGGGTCCTTGTTGTGAGTTGCATTCGATTTTCGAAAATCGAAGATCGAATGTTCAATTCATATTATGATCATCGAAAATTTCGTTGAGCAACGAATTTTCTATCGAACAGAATTTAGATTTCGATCAATTATTTTAGTATAAAAAAAAAATTATTATAAACGATTGTTTTTTATTTTTAGGTAAAATTGTTGCAAATTTTAAAAATCACTTTGAGTGACACTCACAATAAGGACATTCCTTGTCGAATGCTCGTCATAATACCAAATGAAAATTCGTTCGATAAGCTCTTTCGACTACAGCCGAAGATCGAAAGTTGCTCATAATGAGGGCTAATAACTAATTTCTTTATGAAAGTTGTTTTCAACAATACATATTACTTTAGCAAAATCAAAATAATTATAACTGCAATATAGCTCACAAGAAATATGTACATAATCTGAATCTTTTTTAAATAACAATTAAGATTTTGTAATAGAAATAAAAAACAATTAATTATAATTTTAATTACAATTAACTAAAGTTTAAATTAAATTTAAATTCTTACTTATATTGTAAATGTGAAAGTGAGTTCGTTTGTTTGTTTAATACAATGTATTAACAATGTCAAATAAAGGCTATTTTTAATCCGGTTTGGAACCGGATTTTTTATATTTGGCACGGATTTACAAACCGCTAAACCGATTTTGAAAATTATTTCACCTATGAAAAGCCATATTGCCATCATCAAACATAGACTATATTTTTATCCAGTTCGGGTTTTCTTAAATTTGGTACGGATTTTCAAACAGCTAAACCGATTTTGAAAGTTCTTTCACCAATAGAAAGCTACATAAGCAACGTCAGACATAGTTTATTTTTTATTCACTTCGGAACCGGTTTTTTTTATATTTAGTTCGAATTTTTTCTGAAAAACACATTTTTGGACTGCTTAGGGAAATTTTCGTTTCAGGTTTGATTGCTTAAGCAGATTTAAAACCGGGTTTTATTCTGTTTTTTAAATTTTTTAACGCCTTCTTATCGGTTTTTATGTTTTTTTTGAAATCAACGGTAAAAGCTAGTTGGCTATAAATTAATAATATCAACTAATTTTTTTAACTTGAGTTAATAGAAACAATTAAAAATTTCATTTAATTTATAATTTATAATATCAATTAATTTCCAAATACTTTTTTGGTGTGTAAAGTGTTTATGGAAATCAACTTATATTATAAAATAAATACTAACGGTCTAATTCATAAAAAATATTTTAGGTTTATTACAGGTTTATTTGACAAATTTCCCATAGAAATATGTCAAATAAACGCTTAATAAACCTGAATTATTTTTTATGAATAAGGCAGTAATAGTATATACATATATTTAATTGTTAGTTCAATGAAAATTCATAGTATAAAGGCAAACAAACAATTAATGATCTATTTAAAATGTTTATTGCTGATCATACGAAAATTATTTTAACTATTTGGTTAAACATGCGAAAAATGTTAAAATAGAGTTATATCAATGAAGACATTTTAACGTTGCATTCATTTAAGGTACTGATTATAAAAGACTTGAAAAAAGCAACAAATATCACAACTTTGTGTGAATGATTATGACATTAAAATTGATGAGAAAATTTTTGCAAAACTAAAATTTACGATGTATGAGTTCGAAATTGATGATGATGAGAGTGACGACATTGAGATGAGGAATTGGTGTAAATTTGAATTATTTAAACAAGTTTCGATGGTAGATTTATACGGATGAGTGGTTGTCCACGTATGTATGTATGGAAATGAAGATGAGTGGATGGTAAAATATACACATGCAGCATATGGGAATGAGGAAATTGATAAAATTTACATTTTATTAAATGTTTTATATATATGCGTGTATGTACATTGTACATACAAATGTCAGATATTTAATAATATAATATATACAATATCGAACGCAATTATTTACATGGAAAAATATTCAAACGACATAATAACAGAGCACGCAACTAGTTACATACATATTCGCATACATACATATGTACAAGCTCTATATACATACATATATGTATGTATGTACATACATATATTTACAATATAAAAAATAAATGAATAATATGTATGTAAATTACATAAAAATAACGCAAAAAGAAAGATAACATGTGCATAGAAAAATGAAAATGAGATGTTTGAAAATGATTTTTATACGCTTGACTTGATGATAATGAACAGTCAGTCGATGCGTTGACATTACAGTTGTTACTCAAAATGAGTATAAAAATGATTATGCAAATGATTTGATATGATCATACCTAAGCCACACCAATAATGAAAACGAAAGAAAAAATATGAAAAATAAGTAAAAGCTTTTTTCATTTCTAATAACGACACCCCGTCATTATTTAAATAATAAACTTTTATTTATACGCACCATCTGGTCCATAGGCTGTTGGCAAATAATTGCTAGATGGCGCTTCGAATGCTACATGTGCGCCACCGTAACCGGCACCACCACCAGTATAACCACCCGGAACGGATGGCGGTAAGTACTGATGTGTGGCGCCGCTAAATGTTGGTGGCTTTGATGGTGGACCGTAGTTATGATGACCAACTGGAATTTCGTATGTTGTTATGCCTGCAATGGAGACACATAAAAATATAGAGAGAGAGACAAACACACATACACAATTAAAAAAAGAGTTCAATAAACATTTTGAGCTTTCTGCATTTTCGTCCATGTTGCAAAACGGCTCTAAACAAATTTTTCATAATAATATGTTACATTGTTTTTTTATCTTTTGTGTTCACACTTAGAGAAATTATTTATATATGTATTCATGCATATTTATTTATTTAAGTTGAAAAGAGTGAGATTAAATTTATTTTAGGAAGAGTGAGTTGATTTATTGGTGTTATGTTATTCGTACATAAGATCAGGTACACATACAAATAAAATAAGTTGAATTATATGTTTCTAATGTCCCAATAACAGTTTTTACATAACGCTTATCATCTACTTCTTAAAAAAATATTGCATTTTAATGCCGTTCGAAAGATAAAGAGACGCTGCATTGACTAACTAAAATATTTACTTTAATTTGAAACTCTACATGTCGAAAAAACTTCATGTATTAGGCTAGTTTCTTAAGCTATGTATATGTTTTACACTCTAGGCCGACGATATCAAAATACAGTACGAGCTCGATTTGTGCAACCGAAAGAAAATCGAGGTTGTTGCTTTTACCGAAAATTTGCAATAATCGACCAGTAAAAACGTAATAAAAACCAAACTATAATTTAATACAAAATAATTTATTTTTAATAGTTAAACATAAAAAAATCATACCTGTGATTAAAAAGTTATAAAATAATATCTTATACATGCATTGAAACTTAAAACCAATCTTCATATTTTGTACCTGTGTAAATCTGAGTTCTACTCATGTTAACTTTTTTATAAACACAATCTAGTTTTAGGAGAATACTGTTGAAGTTAAATTACTGAATGGCAACTAATTTCTCATACGAAATATTTATTATTCTCTGTTTGCCACTTCGAACAAATGTTAAGTGCATTAATGACATCATCTTCTTTAACCTTTTCGGTGTTTTTATTTTCTATATTCTCTGAAGTTTCTTCGTGTGAAAAATCTATTGCTTCGCTTTCATCTAAATAGTCTTCTCTGCTCATACACATTTTTATATTCATGCACAAAGACTAAAGAAAAAAAAACTAAGAAATTTTTTTTGGGATGGGTTATTTTGTGAAACTGAAAGTACTTGTTAGAACTACTTTTTAAATTCAGAGAGAAAAGCGTTTAAAAATGAATTAAAGGACAAAAAGTTGCGCTTATCGAAACAATAAAGACTGTAATGTAAAAAAAGAATTACCTGTTGCGCTAATCGGGATATTGCAATAATCAATGGTTGCTGAAATCGAGCTCATACTGTACACACATGCGATACTTATAACAAGAAAACAATTTAAATTTTTTTTCTGTATTTTCCTGATGTTATAGGGCGTACCTAAGGCTAATACTTTTAAAAATAATATTATAGTTAGGGAAATAAGGCAACCGGCATACATAAAAATTTAAAAAAATGTTATTACAGAGATGAATGAGTTAGAGTCAAGCAGAAAACTGGCGAATAAGAGCGTGAGAAAGAGTGTCCGTCAAAGTAGAAGACCTCAAATTTGGGGTATGTTTCTTTGAAAATTATTTACGCAGGCAAGAATAAGGCTGTAGGACTAAGGCTATAGAGAAGAGTAAATTCAATAAAAAATCTATTATATACTTACCCTATATCGGGACAAAGACAATAGTAAGAGATGTTTAATTTACTGTGCAGTACTTTAGAAACGATCTTAATATGTATAGAAAACTATTTAAACAAGTCTTAAAATCTAGTATAAGTTACTTTGGAAAAAACTATATATTCTAAGTAAAAACCATACAGCATAGAATCGATATACCACGTACACATCTGGAACACATGTGATCATAAAGCGTAACCACTAATTACTAATCAAAAACTGTTTGATTCAGACACGTATTTAATAAGTTAAACAGTTTCATACATAACTAATAGACAATTTTATAGAATCCAAAATTATTGGAAACTGTTTAAATCAATAAACACATGTCAGTATCAAATAGTTTCTTATTAGTAAATAGTGATTACGTTTTTTTTTTGGCACATGTGTGCCAGATGTATATTCGGTAATAGTCTATGCAAAGAATTATGGACTGCAAAACAGAGGGACATACAGAATGGGACCAATCTGTAAAATAAATTAATAAAGAAACATTTTCAAATCAGTTCATAGATAGCGGAGTTCTGAGGGAACAGACATATACACCAAGAAATAAAAAAATACCCATGTAAGCTTCTTCCACTTTAAAGTCGAGTAATAAGCAAAACAACAAAATTAAAAAACACAAAATAAAATTTTAAAATTGAAAGACAAAAAAAGTTTAATAATCTTCATTAAATTTCAAGTTTATAAAAACAATTAATTATTTTCAGTCTCATTTAAATGCGATGAAAATTTGAAAAAATTGCAAAATTCAGCTGTTTAAGAAAAATAAATCATTTTGTCTGACTTTTTGACATCCTCTGATAAATTCTGTGCATAAGCCCGGGCTCATTTATATTGTGACCTTTTCCTGACTTTTTTTTTATGTTTAGCAAAATACTTCTAAGGACAAAGACTAATGACAAAACCCCTGCGAAAATACAATACGTGACTGCTTTTCCACCCCCTGGAGTCCTGAACACTAAACTTAAAAGTCATGTTTTCATAGCCAAGAAAAATATTAATAATGTAAAACTGAAAACTTGTATCAGTTCTTTTATTAATCAAAGTTGTTTTTTAAAATAAAGAATCTAGATTAAGATAAGTTATTAGCCCTGTCATAATATGGAATAATCGCTCAAGTCGACTTAAGCAAAGAAGTGTTTTTCGAAAGTTCTAACGCTACCGCTAAAAGACTAAATTAGAATTATATATATATAGCATTTCAACAACTCCAACTACAGCATAATAATGCCATTTGCTTAAGTCGACTGAAGCGATTATTTCATATTGCCACAGAATTGATAGAGCAAAAATTTTTAGGTTTTCTCTCACTGTAATTTTTAATTAATTTTGATCACAAAATAAATTTTTTTGTTTGTTTTTTTTTAATCAAGTGTTTCGTCCATTCAATTAAACATTTAAACTGAAATCATATATATTTTTAACTATATGTTTAATGAAACAAAATTGATTGGCTTGAAGTCCATTTGACTTTTTAAATTTTGCCATTCACCAAAAATAATGGGGTGATATAAAAATTTGTCATTCCATGTATAATTTCCATTTTTGCTGGATTTTGTATAAGTTTCTAAGCCTACTACGATTATTTTTCTTTTGTGATTTTTCAAAAATATAATTACTTTTGAATTCTCAAATTGTTTTTGAAAGTCTTTGCATGAGATAAGAGTTTTGTGACCGTTAACCAATAATAAACCTTTTTTTTCATATATTTTACAAATAGAAAATATTTTTAATTTAAACATTTCAACTAAAATTACTGCAATTTTTTTTCACTGCAGCCTGTAAACATAAAGTTGCGCTTAAAACCAAACACTTAAATTTTTATTTTGCATGCAAAACTTTATGAAAATTTTAATGGAATCACAAGCAGCATAATTGGCTTAACAATTGTTTCAATTACAAAGATTGGAAGCCGAAATTGTTAAGGAATTGCTTAATATTCCTTCATTAATATTAACAATTTGTTAAAAGCAATGAATGGGAAAATAAATGGATGTGTTCATATATATACGAGTATTTTCACTCAAAATGCGATAATTAAGTATGAGATTGTGACAAAGAAATTTTTTTGCATTTGCTTAATACTAGACTTGACAAGTTTTATATCGTGTGTAAACAGTTTTTACCCCATGAATTAGTTTTAGATTGCATATCCTTTTATTTATGAATATAAACTAAAAATTTACTAAATTGCAAAACTATTGACAAAGTAATGCCAATTTTAGTTGCAACTTTGTTATGTATTCAAATGTTATTAAGGCGTATATTAAGCGTCCATTCATAATATATTTGCCATCTTTGGCTATCAAAAACAGCTGACCTTTTTTCGTGATGCATGCGACGGATACAAAAGTAAAAGTTAAGCTGAAGGTCCATACCATCCGTTCCATGCGTTGTTGCGTTTTATGCATGTGTCAAAAAGTAGAATCAGTGTTATTGTATGTGGCAAGTTACAGAGCAAAACGCATAGGACGCATAGGCGCATACGACGGATAAAGTAGGTTTAAGCTGAAGGTCCATACCATCCGTTCTATGTGTATGCGTTGAATGTATTTCTGTACGTCCTATGCGATTCAAAATTCAACTTACATTCAATACGTTTTATCCGCCAGGTATTTTTGTTTTGATCAGATGTTGTGTAAATATTTTTATCAAATAAACACAATTTTGGGGAAAAAATGGAAAGTGAAATTATGACTGAAAGAATTTGTGAAATTTGTGGAATGTATTTTAATAAAAATAATACATAATATTTTCCACAGCTTATATTAGCTTCTCCAACATTGCACTTTCTTAAAAAATAATAAACACAACGGAGATGACACTCAGTACATACAAGCAATCGATAACTAAAATGCAAATTTCATTCGTGAAATAACTATGTTAAAAACTGATTTTAATGTATTTTATTCTTAAAAATAGTAATAAGACGGATACAAAAGTAGAAAATAAACCTACTTTATCCGTCGTATGCGCCTATGCGTTCTATGCGTTTTGCTCTATAACTTGCCACATACAATAACACTGATTCTACTTTTTGACACATGCATAAAACGCAACAACGCATGGAACGGATGGTATGGACCTTCAGCTTAACTTTTACTTTTGTATCCGTCGCATGCATCACGAAAAAAGGTCAGCTGTTTTTGATAGCCAAAGATGGCAAATTATATTATGTTTTCAATGATATCGATAAAAATGTTCGTGTGGTGAATTTGAATTTTAAATTTTTTGGCATAAAAAAAGTTTTTAATAAAAGAAAAAGCTTTTGAAATAAAGCTTATTACTATTTTTAAGAATAAAATACATTAAAATCAGTTTTTAACATAGTTATTTCACGAACGAAATTTTGCATTTTAGTTATCGATTGCTTTTATGTACTGAGTGTCATCTCTGTTGTGTTTATTATTTTTTAAGAAAGTGCAATGTTGGAGAAGCTAATATAAGCTGTGGAAAATATTATGTATTATTTTTATTAAAATATATTCCACAAATTTCACAACTTCTTTCAGTCATAATTTCACTTTCCATTTTTTCCCAAAAATTGTGTTTATTTGATAAAAATATTTACACTTCATCTAATCAAAACAAAAATACCTGGCGCATAAAACGTATTGCATGTAACTTGAATTTTGAATCGCATAGGACGTACAGAAATGCATTCAACGCATACACATAGAACGGATGGTATGGACCTTCAGCTTTAATAACACTCTCAATTCAATTGAATTTTCCCTTTGACCTTGTAGGATGAAAAGAAAACGTTTTGAGGAAAGCATAAAAGCAAAATGTAGCCGTAAAAAAAACTAATAAGAAAAAATTATATTTTCTTTTTCATTGTTCAGGAAAACAATACAAAAAAAAAACAAACATAAAATAACATTTGTATGCAAATTTTTCATATCCAATCTTACATAACCACATTCAAACAAAATTATTGCAAATATACATACGAGTACATACATATGTACATACATACATGTAAGTATTTATGAATGCGTGTATTAGGGCGACCATATACTGCAGTTGTAGAAACTTGATATTCGGATATTAAGTACTTGTAGATTAATTTTGGTAATAAAGCTGAACGTATTCAAAACTTGACAAGAGATAATGTTCAAGAATATAATTTGCATGGACATTATTTAATTTTTTTACTACACATATGTATGTGCCCTTAATTGTGGAAGTGGTCTAAGTCATATGCATTCGAAATATTTAATAAGTCTTAAAAAAATTCAGTAAATATTTAAAAAATATTAAATAAATTTATATTAATTTAAGCCAGTACAACTCTTAATTAAAATGTTGCATAATATAAACAATTATTAAAATGTAATCTACTATACATCACGGGATAAGAAATATATTTATTTATTTATTTATTTTATAAATACTTTACAAAGTAAATTTGCAAAGTATTGTTGCACAAAAATGGGCGGGGTAACTAGACCGATCATATGCCCAAAATGGTATTAACAGTATTTAAAAAGTTTTTGTGACTGTCTATACAAGACCTATGCCTTCACATAGGAAGTAGCAACGTGGTTGCTGATAACAAATATGTATATAACTTCGACTTTCTAACTAAAGTCCCATGTATGAATATATGCTTTAAGATATTCGTGTATTTAAAATTCATTTTCGAATGGGTTTCTTAAAAAGACTTTAGCTTGTTGCCAGTGGAAAGTCTACCAAAAAAAAATCAATCAGATCCAGTGATTGGCATCTAGAAGTAGTGAAAGTTTCGATCACTTCCAATGAGTTTTACATTGGCTTTGATTAGACATTAGAGGATATTTTTCCAATGCTGACAAATTTAGGTAAATTTTAGAAGTTTCCGGGAGTTATGTATTTACCATTAATTGTTTTTATTCTTTACAGTTTTAGTGGTTTCCTTTTCAGATTTTATGGCTGGATTCCCATTATAGCGATTGTCCAGGAACTCTCATAGTTTTCTATTGGAGATTTTGACAATTCTAAGGCGAATTTGAACTTGAACACTGATGATGAACATGAAAATATCTTCTGTCTTCTGTCAATTCATATTTAAACGTTGTTTGTCATATATAGATATGTACATACATATATTTTTTCCAATGAAAACGAATTTTAAATATGAATTGATATTTCAATAGAATTGGTGAAATGTGCTTCTTAGTGTTCGACTACTATAATAACACAAGATAGTTTTATTTTAAAAATTCATTTCTTTTTATTAGCACGCCTACATTCAATCAAAAAGAAGTTTCATGAAAATGCCTATTGAAACGTTTCACGCAGTATTTAAAAAACTTAAGTCGAAGCAGCAAGAGTCGTAAAATTTTTACTTTTCGCTGTTTCGGCTTTTTTTGCAACGGTTTAAAATCAACCAATGCTTTTGCTTGTGCTTGTGAAAATCAACAAACGGTTGCAGTAAAAGGAAAACCACAAAACGATTTATGGAGAATTGCACAGTACTTTCAACAGTCAACGATTTCAAAAGTTTGAATTTGATTTGCTGTTGCGTTTAGTTATTTTAGTTTTTGGAAGTCGGAAACAGTCACAGTCGAACAAGCAAAAGCTCTTGCTTTTAGGAGCTTTCTGCACGTCTAGTTCACTGTTTTGTTTCTGTTATTGTTTTTGCACATCAAACAGGAAGCAAAACCAAAGCCACTTTACAGCGATTGCTTAAAACTTTTAAAAACAATAATAGTTTTTGCTTGTTCGACTGTGACTGTTTGTGACTTCCAAAAGCATATAGACTGCTTCTGCTTTTACATTCTATACTAACCAAAAGCAAAAACAAATTCAAACTTTTCTAGTCGTTGACTGCTGAAAGTACTGTGCAATTCTCCATAAATCGTTTTGTGGTTTTCCTTTTACTGAAACTGTTGTATTTTTCAAAAGCGAAAGCAGAAGCAAAATCAAATGAAATGAAAATCATTACAGTTTTTTAAACACTGAGTTCACGGCACTTTGTTCCGTTTAATACCTAGCACGTATTGTCACAGAAAAGAAAAAAATAGTGACTGCTAAATATAACCGCGAAACGATCCGTTGGGATTTCATTCTAAACGGATTTCGAAGTTATAAAATACGAGTAGCTGGAGAATGTCGTAAAACGTTTTATTAAACATTTTCATTTGGTATGTTTTATTAAAATGGTTACATAAATTTTAAGACGTAAAATTGTATTAAGTCAAGAACTGAAGAAAATCACTGCGTTTTGTTATGAAGCTCCACATTTAAGGTCGTATGGTAACTCTAATGTAAACACATACATACATATTTATGCAATTATGGTAGCGGTCAATGTTAATGAATTAAGTATGAAAGTATGTGCATCAACATCTGGATATTATTTGTTACAAAGATACAACAAGAGCCAATTGAAAATTTTCTTACAAGAAACATGCAACATAAGGCAACAAAAATAAATGAATGTTATAGTTTCTTGTAAATGCTGTAATCAATTGGAAAGTTGTCTTTCAAAAACAAAATCACAATAGCATTAATACGATTTTAAAGTTTGGATCAATGTACTACGACACTTGTGCATAAATACAATAAAAACGCAGTATTGTGGTAAATAATAGCAGTTCTTAGAAAATTTTTCAAAATATAGGAGTACTTACATATAACAAAAAGTAGTTGAAGACTGTACTAAGAGTACAAAATGTTCACCGCTTTCAAAAGTTATTAAGAACACTTTTTGCAATTTAAAACTTTTTGTGTAAGAAATTTCTTCTTTATAAAACGTTTAGTGAGCTTCGTTAATCTATTTTGTGTAAGAAAGTTCTTGTTTATAAAATAATTAGTTGAACCATCACTCATGTATATACTTTAACAACGTCCTAATTAAAAAAAAACTAGTTTGACAGAAACAGAATTTAAAGTTTACAATTTACAATAAAATTAATGAAAAGAGAAATTTTTATTTTTCTCTCAAAAAAGAAGAAGAGTAAGAAAATTGTAAAAATTTCCATATGAAGATTAGTTCTATATTTAACGCAAAAATTGCATATTTTGAGTTATTTTTTTGTCGTTTCTTTCTCATACGTATAACAGTTCCCTCACACTGGGTGTCTATAACGTCTTTGGTTTTGAAAATGAGAAAAAATTAGTTTTGGATAACTTTTCTATTTATCTTACAAACCACAACATACGAAGAAGCGGAGACAGATATCTACTTCCACTTGCCTGACCATAATACAGTCTTCCATGGAGGTTTTAAAATGGATCAGAGGAAATATTAGGCCCACATAAGACAGTATATTTACCGACGCAAAGTCGGCAATTAGGGCAATCAAAACCGACTGAGGCAACTCTAGGACCGTTTGAGATTGCAAGAACATGATAAATGATTATGCAGTACATGGCAACATTCGTCTTGTATGGGTGCCGGCTCACTACGACGTAACCGGAAATGAACGGGCAACTGAACTGGCAAAAAAGCCAGAACGTTACGGAGAGTTACTCTAAATAATGCAAAACCTTTTAAGGCAGCGAATATTGAGTTACAAAATTTAACGAAGATGGCCGACAGGACACGATGGAATTTTGATACTGTGGTTAACCTAACCAAGTTATATGGGACGACCCAGAAGAAGATAAAACAAGGGGACTAAACAAGGCTGAGCTAGGAAAGTTGACCGGCATTGTTGAGAGCGTTTGTACTGGACTAGAGCCACGAATGACATTGAATGCAGGGCATGAATGGAGGACATTGTCCAGCTTTCGCCCAGCAGAGATTCCGTTATTTTGGGGATGACACCTTACCGGGCATTTCCCACCTTACTGGTATTGACTGAAAAAGTTTGAAGGACTACTTGAACGATCATGAGAGCGCACAACAGGCCTGCACTGGCTTATGTGCATGTCCCTGGACAGGACATGACTGTAATGGCTGCTTTCTTCAACCTTACCTAACCTAACCTAAATGAATCTAAATCATTTTGAACTTTTTAGTGTTTTTTTTAGAATTCGGTTAGATTTTCTCAAGTGTTATTTATAAATTTTTAGTGCCAATTTTATATTTTCGGGGACATAGTCACTCCAAGTTTTTCATATATTACTATACGCCCACTTTTTAAAGGTTGTTCCAAGCTTCGTAAAAATCACTCAAGTAGAAGCACGTGAAATCAACATAACTAATATTAAGCTTGAATGGGCATGGGCCCATTCCAAAGTTATCACATCCTATCTCAAATTCCCAAATGGTCTGCAGTACAAAAATTCGATTTATATAAAATTTTCTACCACCTTTCTTAGAGTTACCAGAAGCAATGAAAATTTTATTCCTAAATAACCACTTTCGTTCTATTTTGCTGTGATATATTTTATCCTACATAATGTATATGAAGTTACATTAAATAAAATGCTAATTTAATAAAATACACTTAATTCAAAAAATCAAAGGTATATTGGGTGGCTTATATTCCACTTGTGCCCCTTGCTTACACAAATTTTTTGTGTAAGTAAAAACAGAAAAAAATCGCTTTAACAGTTTGTCAATAACGTTTCAATAACATGTTCAGGTCTTGAAAGCTACCTTTAGTAAAGCCACAAGGAATTTGGCAAATTGTTTTTTTTTTGTTTGTTTTTGTTTATTTGGAGGTTAGAGAAAATGCCAAATTGCCCTTCCCTTGGATCAATGACGGATAAAATCAAATGATGACTTCCTTATGTATTTATTTATATGCACTGCTCTGTATCATAATCCTTTTATGCGGAAGGATAGCAAATTTGTAAAACATCTGTATCCAAGTGTTAATAGAATTGATTTAATTTTTTTAAATAAATAGAAATCAATTTATGTACATACATACGAGTCTGTATACGACTACTCAAGTGTGCATAAGCATATGTGGTAAGAAATCAATCAACGTTAGCAAATCTTTTTATTTTGTTTTGCTTTAACCAAATATTGTTTACTTTTAAAGTTGAGGGTTGGTTCGTAAATGGAAGTCAGTCAAAAGATGAAACACATTTTATCATTTCAATATTGAAATAAACCAAAACAATCACTCAGACGTACAAGAAGGTTTGTGATATTTGCAAATCATTTTAATCAAGGTTTTGGCATCTTCTTGTGTATAAGCATACATACATATCGTCATCTAAAATGCAAACGGACGTAACTACACAAAAATTCGAAATCGAATTTTTGATTGGTTATGTTTAATTTTACCAAACTACATGTTCGCGCAAATATTTAGACCTCTGCGATCGAAAATGACGACTTTATTAAAGAAATTCAAACGGACGTAATAACGAATGCATAAAAGCTTAAATATATATAAAAAGGAAATAAATGGTAAAAAAAACTACAAGTAAATTTCGAGGAAAATTTTAAAGAACACTTTATTATTATTGATTTTGAAACGCCTTTCTTTCTCCTGTAAAAAAATATAAAAGTGTAGTTACGTCCGTTTGCATACATACAGTGTGTACATACATACAGTACATACATACAGTATGTACATGTATGAGAATAGTTTAAATGATACAGATTCTAAAAATACATTCATTATTTTTAATATTCTTGATGGAAGTGGGGATGAATAAAAATGATTTTAGACGAATTTAGAAATTTTTTCTAAACAAGATAGTAAGTAACTGATTGATTTTTTTAAAAGTATATAATGACTTAGTTCTTCTTTCAGTCGATTACACTGTGCAACAGTGAAAAATACACACGGTTTTGATAGTATAGGTTCGATAGTACTACCAACGGGTAGTTTGGCGATTTTGGTGACCAATTTTTTTATGGGCCTCCCAAGATTTCGAAAATCAGTCTTTGAAAGCAGACAACGTCTGAGTTATAATAAATCGAATGATCAAAAATACAGTTTAACAACGCATGAGTGAACTAGTACTAAATGTAGGCGATAAAATAATATAAATTTGCACATTTCAAGTGGCAAATGTTATAGTTTGGAATTTTTAGTAATTCCAACAAAAAACTGAAGTCCTTGTATAGCAAAATTTAATTGAACTAAAAATTTCATTGGGTTGGGATATTGTGGTCAATGGAACAGCAGTGAATATTAAATTTGGATTAGAAAACTGAACAAAACTTTAGTTATGTTTGACTCGCAAAACCAATCTTGAAGTGAGGGATGTGGTTGATGAAAAAAGTATTCATAAGCCAAAAAAAAAAGCTCGAATTTCTATGTTAGAGCCATAAAAATTCAAATAGATTGGCTTTCGAATCGAATTACACAATAAATGCCATCCCCAGGATTAATTAACCGAAACTGAAACCGGTCGGCTTAAGTAAATTTTAAACCAATATTGCGGTTTTTCATTTTATCGGATTTTAGCAAACTCTACTTTATACAATTGAACATTAAAAATCGGCTCATAATGTAGTTTTAATTCATTATTAAGTACTAGCTTGATTTTTAATGTAAACTTTTGGCAAAACTCGTGAGACCATTTTCAGGTTCCGATGTCCATCTATCCGTCTGCCTGTCGTAAGAGCCACGGACCGTACATTTTCACAGAATATGTAAATCTTTAGCTGCTACTTAAAATTTATATCTATGGTATGTCCAAGAATCAAATTTCTTCAGTAGAGCCAAAAAAAGTTCATTTTCAAACTTTTTTAAAAAATAAACAGAAGTTATGTTGTTGTTTTAGCAAAATATAATGTACATGCGTCCATTTTTTCAAAAATTTCTTTGAACTTACTAAATGGCATTTAAGATATAATAATTATATAATAAAATTTAAAAATCCCAAAATTCAAATAATTCTAAATGAACAATTGTCAAAATGAAGAAAGCGCTTAAATGAAAAATATCACCAAAATTAAAATAAGTCCCACAAATGCAAAAAGAAACCATTAGAAGTAAAAAGGTGACAAAAAAAACTAAAAAAAAATTTTAAAAAACCTAAAAAAAACTCCAAAATTAAAAAATTGCAAAAAACAAAGAAAAAAGTCGCATATAAAAAACAAGCGCCAAAACTAAAAATCACTCGCTGTAACCAAGAAAAGGTAAAAAAAAGTCTACATCAATTAATATATTCGATAGAGTTCGTATTGTATTCCACATAATGTTACGTACGATGTCATGTACGTTGACCAATCAATTAAGCTTGTATTTCAGATCAATTCGATTAGATTTTTCCCTACATCTTATAAAAGTTAGAGCTACTTACGCTCCTCAAAAGTTCATAAAGAAATGGAGAAAAATTTAAATTTTCTCTGAAATACAAGCTTAATTGATTGCTCAACGTACGTGACATTGTACTTGACACTCTGTGGAATTGCTTATATGTGGTGCTAAATTCATTCCAATTTTTTGTTGTACATAAGGCTGCAAATAAATGGAATTGTAAGATTTAAGAACTAGTGGTGGAAAAAAAAAACATTATAAATATGATGAAGCATGCAAGTAAATAAAGGTTGATTTTTGGCAACACTGTGATGGGCAACTCATCTGTTTTCGTGTATCATGTTACTGTTAAACATGTTCAGTTTGGTATATAATTTAAATAGGAATCGACTTATAAGTGAAAAACGCTTGCAGATTATTAAATATAATTATGAATGAATGAATGATCGGTTAAGAAAGTTCATTAGTGTACTTCTTCCATTTTGTGGTCAGTTTGGGCGACCTTCTGATGCGGCTATTTGGAATTTTGTGACTAAATTTCACACCAAAGTTTTGTTATTGAACATTAACCCACCAACACGCATACGTAGAGTGCAGACAGAGGAAAATATCGCAGCTGTATCCGCTAGTGTTGTTGATGATCGTAAATTATCGATTCGGCGCCATTCGCAGCAATCGAGACTCTGTTAATTGGCTGGATTTGGCTGACATGTAATTTCAGCAAGAAACAATGGCACAATTGGGAGAAGATTTCGGTAAACAGTTTACTTCACGTTTGGGACCGGTCAATTGGCTGCATACATCGTCTAGTTTTTGTGGATCTGTGTTAAGATCGCAACGGCTGACGCAATGGAAGACAATATTGAAGAATTTATTCGCGGGATACCGCGCG
This sequence comes from Nowickia ferox, assembly GCA_936439885.1. Lineage (NCBI taxonomy): Eukaryota > Metazoa > Arthropoda > Insecta > Diptera > Tachinidae > Nowickia > Nowickia ferox. The sequence continues at coordinate 104,368,482 of OW387023.1, forward strand.
AATATCCAACACTAGACCCAGCGTATGAACCATTTCAGTCGTAGCCGCGGTCAACATTTGCATGAAATCATGTTTAAACATTGAATATATAGATCGTTCTACCGACGCAAATAAATATTTCATACATTTCTCTAAATTTTATGTGTGTTTTTATAAATCAAATCCGAAATCTCTAAAATATCACCATATACATACGTATGTAAAAAATTAGCAAATACTTTTGCGTGCTTGATTATTACCCAACAAAAATATATGTCTACCTGGAAGCAGGTCGGCAAGGGAGAGAGAGCACAACTCTCGCTTACCAAGGTGCTTCGGTATCACATGATTTTTGTTCGAGATGTCCCACTTAGTAGCTCTCCAGGTATGGGATTTGAATGCATATAGGATGTGCAGAAATAAGCCCATACTTTATGCCTTTTTTAAATACTCGTATATATGTATAATTAATAAACTTTGCTCCTTAGATCAGAATTTTATATCTACTCTTAGATTAACTTCCAATGATTTATTTTGTTTTTATAATAATTATAATATCAAATCCAATACTTTTTGTTCGGGCGTTGAATTAGAAGTCGATCCCAGTATTTCTGTATGTTAGGCTAGAACACTACCCACTGAACTACCGAAGCACATATTTTTTCATACAGAATGCATTAAAAAAATAAAAAATCAACATTCGAAGTAAAAATTTCATTCGCATCCAAATTTGTATCCAGGTAAGCGAGAGAAGATGCACTATAAAAAACTTTGGGAGCTTGAGTATAAAGTGTTTCTATTAAATTTTGTCATTCGTTTACGTTACTGCATCGTCGCAAGGCAGAAGGATGAATTGTGTGAAGCACTTCTTTTTGTCTTATTGCATTAGCAATAGTGAAATGCGTATAGGAAGTAGCTTCACCCCTCAATAATCAAATTGATTATACAAACATTTTTAGAAACAATTAAGGAAAAAGGAAGATATAAATATAAATAAACCTTTAAACAGATTTCACTCAGTTTAAAAACAATTTCTATTAAAAAAATATTAATTTTAACGTAAAGTTATTTGGAATAGAAATTTAATTTAAAATAATAATTCAAATTGCTTATGTACATTGATTAACTTTAAGTATTTACAATTCTATATACATATTTACATAAATACAATACATAAAGTAAATTAAAAAGAACAGTCGGAAAATTAAGACTAAAAAATTCTTATACACTCAGTTGAAAAGACCGAGAAACCAGTTTTATAGAATTTAATAAAAAATAATACTAAATGGCTTGAAAGTGCTTCTTGTTAAAACAAGTTATAAGTAAAAAATTAATTTCAAAACTTTCATTAATTTCTACTCACTTTCTGTGTGTACGATTGGACCAGGGGGATGTTTTGAGCCACCTCCACTACTACTGCTACCGCCTGAAGAAGCACCCGACAGGGAAGCAAATTTACCAAAAGGATGACCACCTCCACTGGGTATGGGTTGCAATTTGTTGTGGGCCGAATTAATGATGTACTTGCCAACGTCGGTAACTTTATCACCCGAGGCAGCCACCACATTTCCACTGGCACTTAAAGCATAACCACTGCCCTTTATCAATTGACCCTTGAGAGCTGTAACGCCGCCTGTTATGGCCTTAACCGCCTGGAAAATCGTGTTCAAAACAGCTTTTTTGAGAGACCAAGGATTATAGTCAACCGAATTTCCCTGAAAAAACCAAAACAATGTATACATACGCGTATATTTTCGTTAAGTTGTTTGTTTGTTTCTTTAATAAAATTAAACCTACATGATGACCATCACCGCCGTATGACTTATAGCCTCCTCCACTACTGCCTCCCGAGCTACCCGATGCTATGGAGGCTGAGGCATGGCCCAGACTAGATAAGAATCCTTGTTTTATATGCAGCGCGTACTCCGCACTGCCACTACCCGATCGCTTATGTAACTGCGACTCTTTGTCACTGGCCGACAAATCACTGTCCACCGTTACATCATCCAGTGAAACTGTCTTCTCTACCTCTGCTTCTTCTGCTGGGTACGCGTTTATCAGCAATGGCAGCGTAAGCAAAAGCAAATATAAATACTGCAAATTTTAAAAGTCGAACAAATTAGTATTATAAATTTGTTATTAAATTCTGTTTAGCAACATTGTAATTATGCAACTACTCGTATTAGGTAATATACAATAAGTCAATGTGTTTTCTATTCAATAAATATATACAGACATACGAGCGAGTACATACATTTTTTGTTAATGCACACCTCTCTTTCTTTGTCACGTAATGAAAAGCTTTCAACAAAATGAGGCATATTTTGTTGAAAGTTTTTTCTTCTGGGAATTTCTTACTTTATATAGGAATCTATGCCAATGGCAAGCATACTTAAGTGTGTCATATTTTTAACTGGCTTTAAATGTTCGTAATATTGAATATATATGTATGTATTCGTACATATATCGTCGCTGTTTAAAATAACTGACCTAATATTTTAAACATTTTACAGGAGAGCAGCTTTATGATTGCCGTATATGTAAATGCATTCTTATGGAGACGTCTGAAATGTTTTTACTTACATTCATAAAAATTGTTGACAAGATGTATTATGACTTATAAAGTTAGGTCGGTGAAATATGTTTAGAAATTAAAAGAAATTGGAATACATTCAATATCGAATGTATAAAAGTTTTAATGCGTGTGAATTACGAGTAGATTAATGCGAAAGTATATAACACTGTGAAATATATCGTCGCTACCATGTCAAACTATCCAATATGCAAATTGGCACTTTTCAGGAAAGCGATACATATGTATATGTAAATGTATATACGAGGTGTGTTAAAAAAGTAAAGAATTTTGAATATTCGAATTTTGTTTTTTTTGTGCCGTTATGTTGGTACTCATGTCTTTCACTTATGCCGACAATTTCGGCCATTTTGAATGTTCACTTAATTGTTGACAGCTGCTTTGCTTGTACGTGTTTTGGCTGGTCCTCGATTTTTACGATAAATTTACCACGCCCACTTATTTGTAATATATCTAAAATCGTAGACCTTCTGTTTTAAGGAGTGGAAAAGTGAGCGAGACGCCTCTTATATATAGCAAGTATTCTTGGGACCAAAAACGGTAAAACACCGGTATTTTATAGGAGTTACTCCATTGACTTTATAAATTGCTAAACAAATAAAAATTCGAAATTAAATAAGTGGGCGTGTGACATCACACATACAAATTCTTTTGTTTTGGAATATCTTAGCATCTAATGCAGTAAGAAACGTGAAATTTCGTAAAATTAACGATTTTTATACAGGGCAATCATGAATAAAATTACGCGAAAAATTTCTCCCTTTTCCAATTAGAATTTATTTGTTTTCCCTATTACTTGCTATTGTTTCAAATTGTTACCCGGGAAAAATGTCTTGGGGAATTTATTCATGATTGCCTTCATAATGTGCGTTGTCTTAAGGCTCAGTTGGCCGACTGTAATGTAATGTAACTGCAACAGTAGGAAACAGCTGATCGATATTGTTATGTGAAAAGTAATGAAAATGGTTTTAGAGATGTAATGTAACGTAACCTACTTTTCATATAAAAATATCGATCAGCTGTTTCCTACGTTGCAGTTACATTACATTAAGGCTCAGTTAGCCGACTGTAGTGTAATGTAACTGCAACGGTAGGAAACAGCTGATCGATATTGTTATGTGATAATTAATGAAAATGGTTATAAAGATGTAATGTAACGTAACCTAATTTTCATATAAAAATATCGATCAGCTGTTTCCTACATTACAGTTACATTGCGTTACAGTCAGCTAACTGAGCCTTTACAGTCGGTTAACTGAGCCTTTACAAAAAAGTTCCAATTGAGATATCTGGGAAATTAAAATGGGGAAAGCGTTGAAATTTTGAGGGGACAACTCTTTTGAAACAATTTCATACAGTGCATATATTTAATAATCTTCAAAAATAATACATCGTATCACTGATGGTGTAGAAGGAGCAGCACGCTATTAACTTTTCTATGACTGAAGTTGGCATGGCACTTCCCACATACTCGTAGAAGCAACATTTACATCAAGATATCTTGGAAGCTGAAACAGTAAAACTTTTAGAAATTTTTCTCTTAAAAGGTAACGCCGATAATGAGAATGGTATTATAAAAACGAGTCAATAATAGAGCAAAAGATGTGTCACCTCCTAAGTCAATTAAATATTAATTTTTTATTATCTTGTCATCTGCTACAAATAAAGAACTTAAAATTCTGCTGATTCTGACGAAATAGCAAATAATCGGGATTGGACATGTGGGCGTGGTTCCTCCCAAGAGAAAATATTTACTTAAAAAAATATCTTGAAAGCAATGAGAGTTTTAGAACTCTTCATGACTATTTATGTTAATAATGAGGATTGTGTTGTACAAAAATAGTGAAGGTTGAACAGCAAGTGTGACATTTCTAATATAAAAATTTTTTCTCTTCCTCTCAAAACGTGTAGTGAAGTGCATTATAGTTAAAAAATTATTTGTAATACATTTTTGTCAGTTACATTTTAATAAGAATCGAAAAGAGATCGGGGATTGTCCCGTCTAAAGCGGGATGTCTGGTCAGCTTAAGTGTGCCGCATTGTTGTTAACACATGTATTAACATATACAAGAATTGTTTACAGACAATTGCTGGAAACTACTTCTTGCATTAGATAATAACAAAGTTTTAACTTTTTAGTAGATCTTAACAAAAACCATGTCTTTACACTCTTAACGGCAATCGCAGCCAAAAATGCAGCAATTGAAATTGAGCAAACTTCTCAAAAGCATGTTGTTATATAAAAATTAAGTAAAAGTTCCAAAAGAAAATAAATACATGTCTTTTTTAAACACTTACGTAACTTAAAATTTTTAAGTGTTGGGCGGTGTGGCAACTGTTACCAGCGCTACATTGTAGCAGACACATGCTAACAATAAAAAGATATGTTGCATAAGTGCATGTTTGCATGCATTAGTGACTGCTTGTGTTTTTTTCTCTTGACTAAATTGTAAATTTCATCTTGTCATGCTTTGAGAAACACAAATTTTTGGGTTTTTTGTATTTTAATTTTCTTTTAACTTTTAGTTTGTTACAATTGCGTTTGTTTAAAGTTGAAAGACATTTTAATTACTGGCATTTATTATAAACGATACATTTTCTTCAATAATTGTTCAAGAATTTGCTAATTGAACCATTTATTGCTTTTATTGACAGAAATAATCATTTGATAGTAACAATTTCTATTTAAAAACTTCTTAGCATTGATTTTTATAATAGGCCAAACAAGTTTTTAAGTTGCCACAGCATGAATTTCTATGTTTAACATTTTTCCATTAACTTGTGCTCTAGCAAGTGAAGCATATAATTGAACATTTAGCACACTTTGCAATCATTGCTTTATTTATTTGCATGCCATCATTAAATGTTTTTTTTTCGACATACATATCGTTACCTTAATATATAAAGGGTCTAAAGCATTATTTTTTTGAAATCAATATTTTTGAATTTTCCGCTACGTTAGATGCTCTTTTATCAAAATACAGGCAAATCTTGGTGTAACGAATCTCTATAAAACGAACGTCCAGATTTTTTACACTAACTACCTTATATAGCGAATAATATCCTAATTTTATACTGAATATAACGAATGATGAAGGAAAAATCGCAAAATAAAAAAACAAAAAGTTGCGAGAAACATATTTCTAAAATTTAGTTCTTCTTTATATAGCGAATATTTTGATAAATGTGTGCTCTGTATAACGAACGGCAAGAAAAATATTAAACAAAATCTACAGCAGCAGTGTAAATGCAAAAAAATTTGATACCGTTAGTTTGTATTTGGTTGCTTATTTGAAAACAAATTGCCGTCATTCTTTTTATTGTATTGTATCATGTCTGCAATAATAATAATTAAAATAACACTTGAAAAAAACTTTGCGATATAACGAATTTTTCGGTATAACGAATGGGCATGACATTATATCGTTCGTTATAACCGGGATTTGCCTGTATACAAAAAACTCGGTTTCCAAAATTAATGAGTTGGGGCATTTCTATATTAAGGTACCGATATATATTTTTAAATTAGAGATGATTGGGTCATTTGAGAATTTGAAAATGTTTGCTAATTTTTCTTTTTCTGTTTGGACAAATGATTTGAGTAAATATTTAACAGTATTGAGTTGAACTCGGAGGACGATGGAAAACAGAATTCTTGAAACTAAAGTTTGTAAGATGCATACTTATATTAAAGATGTAAAATTTGTTGTGCATAAATGTACAAAATATAGTTTAAGATGCAATAAATTAATGTTTAGTACAAAATACGTATAATACTTTTTCTTTAGTAATTTTTAAATTTTGCGAAACCGTTGCACAGCCTACAAATAATTCAATTTTCAAACGTAAACTTGTTCGTAGGGATAAGTGCAGCAGTAGCTGAGGACTAACATCCATGGTGTTACATAAATAAATTTTTAATGATAATAAATTTGTTACTAATAATATTTTTAAAAGAAGAAGTTAGAGTTCGATGAAAGGAATCCTTCAAATTCTTCAACTAAATTTCAAAATATTATTACGACTCGAGACAAACATGTTCACGATCAGAAATATTTTACTCACTCACACTAACGATTAAAATATTTTTAATCGTTAAAATATTTTTAATCGTTAAAAAATTTTTAATCGTTAGTGTGAGTTAATGAAACTCTGACATGTTGAGTTGTTAAGTTGTTTGAAATTTTTGAAACAGAAATTAGATCAGGGAGACATTTTCGTCAAAAGTATTAACACTTGTATTATAATCTGAAACAGCCCTAATGAGTGTCGTTTAATCACTATAACAGAACAAAGTGGAGTACTTTGTATAAGTAGCAAATATTCCAGTGACCTTCCTTTCCTAAAAGAAATAATTTATTGTTCAACGAACTTGGAGTGCTTCTTCGCCGAATTAGGGAACAAATGTTGGAAAGTGTAGTGGAAGTTTCAAGCTGTAAAGACTTCGAATTGACAACACAGTCGAACTTCTCTATAATGTAGCAGTTGGGGACCGTCAAATTTCTACGTTATAGAGAAAATTCGTTATAGAGAAACTGCAGAAAATTTTGACGTTACATTTTTTTATATAAAAAATATAAGTGAAATTTATTTGCTGGTGGTTAAGCGATGTCTATATGCATTTCATTGTTGCTTTAAGAAATCGTCAGTAGACTTCAACCACACATTTTGAACAGTCACAAACCTGTTCAAAATGTGTGGTTGAAGTCTACTGACGATTTGTTAAAGCAACAATGAAATGCATATAGACATCGCTTAACCACCAGCAAATAAATTTCACTTATAATATAATTATGACAATATAAAAAATATATTTATTAAGACAAAAAAAATTGTTTTTACATGAACACATTAAATTTTTTTTATTAGTACATACATATGTAGAAAAAAATTATATTAGGAGAACATTTTTTTTTACATGAATACATTTTAGTTTTTATATGGTGTTAAAGAAAGATGTAATTTTCATTTGCTTTTGATGTTTCCACTTTTTTTCGTCAACAGAGTCTTCACAACGATTGAGAAGGGAAAAAATATCCCTAGGTACATTGTTTCGAGATTGCAAAAAGGTTCGTATCGTGTTAAAAGACGAGTGTACTTGGGAAAATGAAGGTAATTCTGAAACATTTTGTTCTATGTCAGATTCTTCATCGCCGTGTGTAAACTTATGCCTTTTTTTATGTGACAGTCGTAGCAAGCGTTGAATATGTAACGTCTTTTACAGTTATATTTTCTGTGACTAAATTGATGCAAAAAATCGATTGGTAAAAACTTCGCAATAGAGATATTATTTAGTGTGAAAAATTCTATTTAGGTCTTAAAAAATTGTACGTTACAGAGAGAACTTCGCTATAGGGAAGTTCGTTATAGGGAGATCAAAATGTATGAAAATACTCAAAAAAATATTGTGTTCACGAATTTTATTTGTTACAGAGAAGTTTCGTTATAGAGAAGTTCGCTATAGAGAAGTTCGACTGTATTTAAGTCAGCGCTATTATTGATACCTTGAAGGAAATGTTTCCAGAGAAAAAAAAATTAAAAATCAAAGACTGAAAAATTTACAAGAAAAATGAGAAACAAGCAAAGCCAGCCTTTAGTAAAAAACTTTTGGAGCTTTATAATAAATTTGTTTACAAATTGTTCACTTAAAATTTTATTTTAGAACAAGTGTGAAAAAACTGCAGTCGAAATAGCAAAAGTCGTGAAATTGTGCTATTTCTTCGACTTTTAATTTTTTGACTGCCCAATCACAACCTGTTTCTCATACTTCTGCTACGGAAATTAAAAGAGTCGTAGTCAAAGTTAACACAATAAACGAATAGATATACATACATAACGAAGAGCTCCAGCTGTCGACATGTTCGTGCAATTTTCGGTTTGAGTGACTACTGCTTTAAATAAATATGAAGTTAATCAAGCAGAAATATTTGTGTGCATTTGTTTGAGTGTGTGTTGTGTGTGTTTTATCCTGTATGTACAAATATAAAGGTAGAGGTCCATAGCTCGCTTTTTGCGCGTTATGCTTTATATGCGTTTCATCCTCTTGTTTCATTCTATACTTTGTTCGCGTTGATTTACATGCACTGGTTTTCATACGCCATTTTATTTTTGTTTTGATTAGCTGTGTGCGTTTGTTTATAAATACTTATAAAGAAAAAATGGAGAGTGAAATCGAGTTTTTAAAAGAATTTGTGGAGTTAGTACATATATTTAATTTTATGTGCAAAAAATGCCTATGAACAATTTAAAAAAAAAGAAATGGTTTTGGGTACGGCCGTTGCATTTAGAACGGAATTTAAGTGGGTTTTTTGAAACCTCATTTAAAAAATTAAAACTTCTGACCCTGAGCAATTTCGAACCACGACAAGAATGTCTGCAGATGTCTTTGACTATTTATTCAGCATTTTAAAAGATAGTCTTGAGAAGAACTCGGCCAGGGCTATTCCAGCAGATTGTCGGCTGTTGTTTGCTTTAATGTAAGTAAATTGAAAATTACATATAAATGTATGCACATTATTGGCTTAAGCAATAACTTTTCTAAGCAGCTATTTAACACAGATTTAGCGGAGATGACACTCAGTACGTAAAAGTAATCGATAACTAATATGCAAAATTTGTTACTGAGAAAAGTGTGGTGAAAAGTTAATTAAAATACATCGCATTAATGAAAATATTCACATATTTTATTAAACAAGTTTTTTTTTACTAAGAAATTTTTTTTATTGAAAAAAAAGAAAAAAATTATCCACGGCAAAATAATATTTATCGATAACGTAAGAAATAAAGTATTATTTAACATCTTTAGCATTCACGAACAGCTGACTTTCTTTCATGGTGCTTGTAACGCGTACAAAAGTAGAAAGTAGACCTACTTTTTGCTTTGAACGCGCCATACTATTACATTGATTCTACTTTTTTGACAGATGCATAGAAAGCGTAATGCGCAAAAAGCGAGCTTTGGACCTCTACCTTAATAGTAAAACAAACAATAACAACAGTTCTTGCAGCAAGCTATTAAATACGCAACTGAAACTGCAAAATCAAAACGATGAATTCCGAATTTACTTAAAGCAGCATTCAGACAAACAAAAAACTTGGCGAACATGCCCACAGCTAAAGCTCTTCGTTGTCTATATCTATTCGTTTATTGTGTTAACTTCTAGTGCGACTCTTGAAATTTCAGAAGAACTATGAGCAAACGTTTTTAAACGCTGTTTAGAACTGCTGTTAAATACTTTAACTTCTATATATTTAAAATTGAGGCTTACATTAATAAAATAATCAAAATTTTTTAAATTTTCTTTTAATAAATAAAATTAATTTAAAAAAATTAACTCCCCGGAATTCCTGGGAACACGATTTTTTATTCCCGTTTCCCAGGAAGTGCAAAAGTCTGGGAAATATCCAATCCAACACAAAACAAGAATAATACAAAATAAAAGTTATTGACCAAATTAGCAAAAGAAACTCAGTATTTTAACAAACAAATTTGCCAAAATTCATTAAAATCCGTAGCGAAAGGTTGAATAAGAAACAATTTAACAAATTCAACTTTTTGAATTTGTAATCTAAATACGCGTGAAGAAGAATTTGTAGAATCTGTATCTTTTTTTTACTTTTTTCTTAAGCTCAATATAAGAATAAATATAAATAAAATCTTCATTTCAGAAGTAATCATTAAGAGATTGACCTTAATTGTATGCAACTTAAGCAATTACCATTATGATTATGTACATTCCTGCAGCAAACTAATCGACTTGCTTCTGGTTAATTTGCAAAATGTTTTTATTCTCATACTAATTAATGAGTACTAGCATTAATCATGTTGTAATCGATTTAATTTCTTTCTTCTTTTCTTTTTTGATAATTTTTGATAATATTGCATATATATACTTCTCCCTTTAAGATTTGCTCATCCATCAATGTCCACTAATTATGAAATAATATCCCTTGTCTAACGTTTTGCCAATAGTTGATGAATAAGAGAATAATAAAAAGGAGAGAAATTACATCTTTTTATTTTCGCCAAAATAGCAAAATTAAATGGAACTTATTAAGAACAAAAGCTCATTGCTTAGTGAAACAACTTTATTTCTTCTTTTTCTGATATGATTGATAAATGACTGCAAAATATATGTATGTATGTATGTAATACATGCATAAACACAATATATACATATTTTAGAATTTCAACTTGACTTATTTATAGCGGTTGCACTTCCTCCCTACAAAATCTTTATTACGTACAGTTACGCAAGAAAAGTGGTAAAAAGTCAGCAACTTTTAAAGTATTAAGGCCCGATAATTGACTTCTCAATTAAAGTTCCTTTTCACAATGTATGATTAAAGGCTCAATCAGACGTGACATAACCATAATCATAGAAAACAGCCCTTCGAACCAAACTAATGGGCAACACTGTATTTGATTATAGGTGACTCGCTATAACGCCATAACTCTCACCATAGAAACCAATTTAATTTTGGTTTGGTTATGGCTATGGCATTATGGCTATGTCACGTCTAATTTAAGCTTAAGAGTTAGCGTGAACTTTAAATGCAAGTTCTTCATACAAAACTGGCAGTTAAAGTCCCTGTTAGCTTCTAATTGTGCCTTGTGAAAAGGTCCGTAAGTGTCATTTATTTTTAAGTGCCATTACAGTACAAAGTTGAGAGGCATTTAAATGAAACTTAAATGCCCAACCTTGTGCATTTAAATCCTACTTAAGTTTTACGAGCACACCATATGTATACTATTGTGATTGCGTGTGTTTATTGAAAATATGCATGGTGGTCGTAATAAAAGGAATTTCGTTTAATGTTTATAAATATATAACATATGCAATGGGGTATTCGCACCAGTGTCTTAAGTGTCATGATGTCTTAACATTTAAACATAGTTTAAAAAAGCTGTTATTAACTAGATTCGCATCGACATCAGGTGCTTTTGGCGCCTTGTATCAAGACAAAACACATTAAAATAAGATAAAAATTTATAAGAGATGTGAATTAGTGTAATAAAAGTTATTCAATGAATAAAAATAAAAAAAAAACAAAAATAATTTGTTGCAATATACGTAAATATGTTCATACAAAATTTTGTGTTTTCCAGAGCTCACCGTGTTAAGTTTTGTAAAAATCGGTACAGTAGAACCACTTTAAAAAAATATTAAATTTTAATGGTCGTGCACTCTGTTCATTTTTCCAAATGGAATATTGTGTCTATTTTTGAGCTCAATATGTGTGGTAAGTTCCGTAAAAATCGGTTAAGCTGAACCACGTGAAATATAATAATAGATTTCAATGGGCGTAGTCCCGCCCATTTTTTCAACTTTAAAATGTAATTACAAGAACCAAAGGTGTTTGCTAGGTTTCACAGCAATCAAATAAGTAGAACATCATAGAATTAAATACAAAAATTTGTGGGCGTATCCCCGCCCAACTTTTTTGCAATGGGACCAATAGGAAGCTATACCCTCTCAGGCAATAGAAAGCTTTTTTACAATCGGTCTAATATGAACCGAGTTATGAAGTAACACTGCCAAAAAAAATATAGACGAGTTAATAACTTTCTGCTTTTTTGTTGATGCCCTTTAAAAAGGAACAGCACACACGAAAATCTTTTACGTGAATTGACATTAATATGCTAAGATGATTACAAACATTTTTTTCTAATGGATTCGGAAACTTTTGATGAACTTGTATTCATGGTAAACCATCAATTACTAATTTAATTATAATAAATTTTCAATAATATGAAAATGAATTTTTTTCATCCGCGCACTTCATTATGTTCCAGTTTTTTTCTACAAAGAGCAATGGTAAATTTTTATGGAATGCAAAATAATTTTTTTTTTATCCGCGCACTTCTCCATGTCGTCACAAAACAAATGACGTTTTTTTTCGTGAATCTGATTTGGAGATGTTCAACTAATCAGCCGTCAAATAAAAATATCAAAATATTTTTTGATTCTCATCAATCAGTACCGACAACGTGTACGTGTAACCGCAAAAAAAGACTGCACGGACACAACTATGTGATTGATGGTTATATTTGAACGTCTCCTGGACACTTAAAGCGAGCAACGAAAAATGTTTAAATCCTAATTTAATATACACACAATTATATTTTCAAAGTTAGTGTATTTTCATGCAGACTACACCAATTAACACTGAAATCTAAAAGGGTATTCTTTCAGTCAATATAATTTGGACATCTTGCTGTATCTTGGAAACCGTAAGCTCTTGGAATTTTCAAAAACGCTCAAAAAGTAAATAAATCGCCAAAAACCGAAAAAAGCTTACGGATTACTTAATTTTTTTTTTTAATTTCTACATACGGTAAGATATTCGATTATATATGAAAAAATTTGTATAGTATTACATATCTCTTAAAGTTTTCAATTTACCTGCAACTTAACCGATAAAGAAAATTTTGTTTTGCTTTCAAGAGTTGAGTAAAAAAGATATTTGTATGATCTTTTTACAGAATATGAAGGACGATTCCTGGATTAATTTTGCACCATTAACTCAAAAAATTACGTTCTTTGAGCAAATGAGCGATTAGTAGTGTTCGTTTGCTAGCCAATGTCGCACTTTGCTGAATTTGTTTATAACACAGTGTGAGCTGATTAGAGATGTCACTTTCTCATATTTTGCTTTCCATTATATGAAAAACTTTCTAATATTTGGTTCAACTAAAAGCCTGGATAACACTATCGGTACAATGTACCGATTTTCGTCGGCAAACGACAACTTTGTGCGTTTAGAAAAAAATTAATTGAATTATTGAAATCAGTTAATAGGTTTGTTGAAATTGTACAAATTTCCTTTAAATATTGTGTAATTTTAAACCGTTTAATCTTATATTGTCAGCGTTTATCACATGGCAAACCAAAGACAAAATTCAAATCGATGTCAAAATCATTTTTTTTAAGATTTTTTCAAGCAATGTATTGCGTAAAGTAAAGTCAAAAGTATTAAAAAACAAATTATTCTCTCAGTGCACTATGGTTAATTGGTCTATCAAACTTTTTCTTTCAACTAATAATTTTATTATTTACTTCCACCACACTGATTAAAAATAATTTTTTTTTCTATTTTTCATCATGAAAAGTTCATTCTACTATGTTCATTACTTTTGTGTAATGACACGCAATTATGTCAATTTCTTTTACAATTTGGTTGTTGTAAAAAACACAATATTTAAAGAAAGCTAAGGGAAATAAAAAATTAGTCAAAAATATTTATTACTTAGCGAGATCATAATAAAAAAAAATTTCAAAACGAGTGGTGATGAAGACCTGATTTAAAAAACTAATGACTAATAACATTTGTTTATTTCGTTTTTATCTTTCTTTCTTTATGTCAATTTAAATTTAACCACAATTTGTCATTTGGTTAGCAAATTAATAATGAACTAACCTTTCAAAATAATTGGTCCATGGGGATAATTCTTTTGGATTAGTTAAATACTTGACAACATGAGAACTTTTAGCAGAATCATCATATGCAAGATTAAATAACTTTTTCAGTTTTTGTCACTAATTGTTTGTTTCTATCGATAGGAAATGGTTAATTAATCTCGTATGATTCTGCTGGAAATTTAAACGCAATTTCATTTGCAAGTGTGGGAGTATTAAGTGAAAGCTGATTATGTACATTTTAAAGTTTTGCTTTACAGTCTGAAATTACATTATAAAAATTTTAATGAAATTAATGTAGAAATGTTAAAAATTAGTTTTCATGACAAAAAACATTTCAGCAAATTATAATACGATGAATCAAATCCATTTGCAATAAAAGTTGCGTATATAAAGCAAAAGTCTACATCAACTGACACCACACACAGTGGACCACACACAAAGAACGCTGATGATGAAGGTGTAGTGGCCTTCGAAAACAGCCGGTTGTTCCGTTCTACTGCGTGTTTGTCAGAATATTTACAACTAACTTTGGTGTTATTTGTGCATTAATAATTATCACATGTAATTTGGCTTAAAACGATACGAACTTTAGCCTGATAAAATCATATATAAAGAAACAAATGAAGTTCGAACAATAACAATTAAAATTAACTAAAATTAATTCCAAGCAATTTTTTAATTTGTTAAAAGTAGTCGCAAGGTTGCAATTAGATTAAAGACAAGTAGGAGGGCCGTATTTTATATAACCTTCACCAACGAGCGTATGGAGTACGTACGAAAATTGGTTTTAGCAACAAGTTTAAATTTTCCAGCCCTGGAATCAATTTTTTAATTATGCTTATTTGAAATATCAATCTATTTAGGACCAATTCTGACATATCAGCCCACTATCGAAGTCTCTAGCTTTTCTGGGAGCTTCGGAAAACTGATTTCCCATACAAACAGACGGGCATCGCTTATTTGACTTTCCTATTTATAAGGAGCCGGAATATACGAGTATATATATACTTTATGATACCGCATATGAATATTGTGGAAACTATAGACGGATTGTTAAATCAATATAGCTGTGGCAAAATGAAAAACGTGCTTAAGTCGAGATATGTTTATTTTGGGTTAATGGCACTGCTATAATTTTTATATTCAAAAGTATCCCGGCAAAAATTTTAGTTATTTTGTTAAATTTTTCAAGAAGTTATAGCGCCATGACAAGCTGTTTGACTTTTTTACTAATGAATGTTTACTAATGAAGGTGGTTTAGCCAATGAAATTTATAAGAATAATCGTTAGTTAAACCGCGGGCGTTAGTGAACTATAAACTGTGAGTTTCAAGCTTACAGATTATTAAAGTTTATTATCCAAATTCATGATCGATTATGAAATTGCATCTTCCATTTTATCGTCAGCTTGGGCGCCATTTTGAGGCGGCTTGTGATTTAATTTCGCACCAAAATTATATAATCGAACATGTAACCATCAACATGGCAAATATCACAGCTGTAGATGCCAGTGTTGTTGATGACCGTGAATCATCGATTCGGTGCCGTTCGCAGCAATTGGGCCTCTATTATTTGGCCAAATTGGAAGAGCTGGACTTGGCTGACATGTGGTTTCAGCAAGACGGTACCAAATGCCATACATCACGCGAAACAATGGCCCAATTGAGAAGCTGGTTCGGTGAACAGCTTATCTCAATTTAAATTAAATTATTATTCCATATGAGATTATAACTCAAAAACAGATACGCAGCAGATATCGCATACAACAGAAGGTATATTTTTGTTTCTCATCTCTTTCATACAAAATCTCAAACTGGAAAAAAACGTTATGGAATCAGCTTGTTATCACAAGCGACGATTAAACCCCTGATTTTAAACAAAAAAATTATTGTCAATATTTTACAACTTTTAAGCAAATAGAGCGTCCATAGCGAGGCACATAGAATCCTTCATACCTTTTACATCACCCTCTCTAATGGACTACTGAGTTGAAATGCATGTTTCCTTTTTGTTGCAATTGGGCCTCTATTATTTGGCCAAATTGGAAGAGCTGGACTTGGCTGACATGTGGTTTCAGCAAGACGGTACCAAATGCCATACATCACGCGAAACAATGGCCCAATTGAGAAGCTGGTTCGGTGAACAGCTTATCTCAATTTAAATTAAATTATTATTCCATATGAGATTATAACTCAAAAACAGATACGCAGCAGATATCGCATACAACAGAAGGTATATTTTTGTTTCCCATCTCTTTCATACAAAATCTCAAACTGGAAAAAAACGTTATGGAATCAGCTTGTTATCACAAGCGACGATTAAACCCCTGATTTTAAACAAAAAAATTATTGTCAATATTTTACAACTTTTAAGCAAATAGAGCGTCCATAGCGAGGCACATAGAATCCTTCATACCTTTTACATCACCCTCTTTAATGGACTACTGAGTTGAAATGCATGTTTCCTTTTTGTTGTTGTCATATTCCGCTCTCCGTCATCAAGGTCTATCAATGTAAGGTCCCAGGCAAATAGTAAAATCCGTCATACGTTATACATCACCTTTTTCAACTGACAGCTAAGTGAAAATATAAATTTATGAGATCTGTGACATTCAGTAAGTCTCTGTCAACGCAAAGTGCCACTGTTTGACAAGTTTTAACTATCAACGTATGTTGAGTAGTTTGAAATCTATTTGTTGATTTTTTGGTTTGTTTTCATCAAGTGTTGTGTGCTTCTTGACAGTAAAAATTAAAAAATTAAAAAATTAATATTATATTACATTATTATTATTATTGGTCTCTTCAGATAATTCCGCCAATAAAGTACTCATTGTGTCAACTTTATCCTTTGTTGCGTTAATGTCAGTTGTAAAGGGCGACGTATAGTGCACAACAGATTATGTGAGGCCACCAACGCAGAATTGGTGTAACCCACATCTAGTTTTTTAAACAATTGCTCTGCGCAATCTGTGCAAAAACGATTTTTCAGCTCCATTTTCTTTAGAATACCAAAATGCGGTTTACCCTAATTTTGTTTGAATGTTGGTAACGTAAATTATGCATTTGTCACCAGAACAGTAACCAAAAATCGAATGTGGGTTGCGCCACTTCTGAAATGATAGTCCCCGGCTTTTAATCAGGAATGTTTTTTTAGTTATTAAGTTGCAAGTAAACAAATACAAAGAACTATTTTTTAAATTACTGCCGCCATCGATATGTCATGACGCGTCAGGTCGGCGAGTTTTGATACTGTTCTCGTATCACATGTAATTTGTCTTCCTCAAATATCAGAAATTTAGTCTAATAAAATTAAATAAAGAAATAGAATTAAGTTCGAAGAAAGGATTATTAAGTTAACATTTTGTACATTTTCCAGTTGTAAGGCAGGTGGTATTGTAACATTTAGGTTACATACACATAAATATAATAAAACTAATTTTTTTTACAGATGTAGGTTCACATGCATGTGTATACATTTACTAAGTTACGTATGTATGAATTTAAAATTTAACGTTCATGATGATATAAGTTCAACATTTAAAAATTTTATGGAAAAAAAAACTGTGAGTTCTTTTGAAATGTTGAATATTTTTACAAAACGTAAAACTGATTTCATTTTTATTACTTCGGTGATTTAATTACCTTCATCAGTTTGTATTACATATTCAGTTCGTTTTTGTATTTGTTTTCATTTGCTGATATATTAGATAAGAAAACGGCTGAATATTGTTTTAATTTAAATTGCATATTTTAATTTAATGATGTAAATATTTCAAAATTACTTTAAAATAAATGTTATAGAAATTCAAATTTAGTCAAAACTATTTTGTATCAAAGATTTATTTTTGCTGGATTTATTTTGGAAAATATAGTAGTAGTATTGAATACTTAAAACATTAGACAAAAAGCACTTCTGTTTACCTAGTCTTGGAAAATACATAAATACATATATTTTAAAATACTACCCTGCAGTCGGCGTATCTAGCGAATGTCTAGCTTTTTCATTAACTACCAATCGTTACCATTAACTACCAGCCTAACTTCTAGCAACGCACACGACTGACGATTTTAACATGGGGATGACATTGGCGGTAGTGAATGCATTACTCTTCGTAAGTGATTTCGCTAATCAATCGAATTATAATAATAATAATAATTATTATTATTCACCCTTATCGGGAATAAAAGGTGAACATTTTTTTCACCTGAAATATTTTCCGTGAACAAAAAATGGTGAACAAAATTAAAGAATAGCATACTGGCACAACAACAACGAAAACATTGGCGATCGCAATTTTAGGGAGAGGGAACACATTTCATGTGAACTTTTATTCCCGATAAGGGTGATTAATGAATTTTTCAATTAATTCTTCTTTTTCTTTTTTATGCAAAGTTTAATTAGACTTCTGCTGCGCATTTTGAAGTTCTAAAAGAAAATCACATATTCACTAAAAATTACACGTTCACTGATCATGAACTTCCAATTGTAATTGACACCAACACAAAATCAAAATAATTATGTACTTAACAGTTTTTTTTCTGAAAATTTGGCTTGTTTTTATGGTTAAGCAATTGTTTATATGTATTTCGTTCCTGCTTTTGAAACTCATCAGTAGACTTCAACCCAAAAAATTTTTGAATTTAGCGGGAATGAAATGCATATAGACCATAAAAACAAGCCAAATTTTAAAATAAATAAATAAAGACTTTATGTCAAATAAATATACTTCGGAATTTCATGTATATTTATATTCTTGTGGATTTTCTTTGGAATAACAGCACACATTTTTTTCCATTCGCAAAAAATTTTTTTTGGGGTTAAAGGCATATCTATGAGTGAGAGGGTCAAGAGGCGAACTTTTGCATTACTTGTGGCTACTGTAGTAGTGAGTCAATTTTTCGTTAGGGAAGTACATAGACAAGTCGGCTTTTCGGTAATTTGAGACTTATACTTTTTAAACTCTGTGAAAAACAAATTAAATGTATTTGTATTTAAATGTACATGTTTATGTATACATACGAGTATGTCTTGAAACATCATTCGTAATAAAATTACCTTGAATTCGCCCCCGAATGCAACTGTCTTTTGCTCAAACCGCCTTTCACATGAATGTTCCTTTCTCTACGTAATTTTTAAATAATATTGCTGTATAAGCCATACAATTTTATTGTTCACTTAATCAGTCAAGTAGGATTTTTCATTTATTTTGATATTATGAAGCATATACTTTTAGTCATAGACATACAGGTAGCGTTAGTTTTGAAATTAGCTTTAAAACTTTCATTTAGCTCATTGCTTATTTTTTAACTTTTTTAAAAAGTCATGTTCTCAAATAATATGTGAAAGACATAAAAACGATATAAAAATGATAATTTTTTAACCCCCGAATATTCTTATACGAATTGCCGAATATTCGGCCATTTTTAGATATTCATCTTCGCCAAATTCAGGCAAATGGGAATACGAATATTTTTCTAAAAAAAATTAAATAAATAAATGCATAAATCCTAAACGAAATTTAAGTAAATGACTAAAATATAAATTTGTAATCATTTAAAAAGAAAATATTTCAACCCAGCTAAAAAAATATGTATGGTCCATATATTTTTAATATATGAATGTAAATAAATATTGTACATACATATGTATATATATATGAATTCATGTATTGAAATGTATGGGCTTATACATGGCAAAAGTATTATACATGAATTGATATATGGACCAATATATGAAATGTATTATAATATCTGTGGAAATAAGGAAAAAGTGCTAAAGTCATATTTTACTGTTTTGCAGAAGAGTACTTTTAAGCTTTCAAGTCGATTTTTAGAAATTAGTTTCTTTTACAGGTAAATTGGGGAATTCCCTGTTAACCTTTATTGTTTTAAGCAAACATAGTTCCACATACTGTAAATAATACATTTAAATTAAAATATACCAATGTTTAACCTAAATTAAGCAGTTATTCTAAATGAGATTAGAAATCTAAAAAAGATGGAAGACGAGCCAAAACGCGTCCAAGCGAAGCAGCTGTCAACAATTAACTGGACATTCAAAATGACCGAAATTTTCGACATACATAAGTGAGATACATAAGTACCAACATAACGCCATAAAAAAATCAAAATCCGAATATACGTAACCCGCGAAAATTCAAAATTCGCTATACATTTTGAACAAACCTCGTACACACGTTAGGGAAAGAAAAACTATTGAAACAAAAAAAAAAAGTTCTTGGACGATTTTATATATTGTGGCCCTATTCAATAAATCAAATAAAAGTACAATTCAGTCATTAATTTTATAGGAAACAACGGAATTCTCTAAACAAAGTTTATATTACTACAAAAAATAATATTGAAAACTACTGTTAGTATAAAAACTTATGTTTTTTAAATAATTGATTCACATTTTCTCTTAAAATGATTTAATGTCTGTAAGTTTGTTGTTAAATACTTAGTTCGAAAAAATGTTTCATTAAAAAAGTAATTTCAGAAATTTATTTATTGCACAGCAGTGCGTTTTTTGAATCAAGGTTGTAGAATACAAACTTTGCATACTGTGTAGGGAATACTTACACATACATGTATGAAAATTTATGAATATATAATATACTATATACTATACATATACCCTCATTTTTCGGGTTCGAGCACCATTTATGGGATGTCATATATGAACTATGATAGTAAAATTAAGCTCTAGTTAGTTCCAGCAACTGATAGGATGCATTTATTTTAACGTTAATATAGAACGACAATTATAAAATTCAATTGATAATATTTTATTTGGTTGCTCTAATCATATCAGTTAGTTAGTCATGACAAAATCACTCACTCGGTTGATCCAGTCAATTTAATGCTATGTTTCCACTGCGAGTTGAATCACATGCTTCGCTTTCTCAATCTTGTTTATGAATCATCGCGTTTACACTGCACATTCGTACTTCTTACGTACTTTTGACATTTTTATGTATATTCACACATACGAGTATATTCATGTTGAATCTACTTGATTCGCTCTCATAATTTGGTATGGTGAAGCAAGGTTATTAGATTTCTTTCAACTGACTGACCAATTAAAATTCTTTCGAAAAAAATACCTGATTTGGGGATCTGACAATACTGTGGCGAAGCAAGTTGCTTCGCTCATTATTGGGGTGTGAAGCATGAATAGAGAGCGAGGCACGTAAAGTGGGAACATACTATAAGAATGATCAGAATTATATCTTTATTACAATTATGCTCTTATGTCAATCAACATGGATTGTTTTTTGGATTAATAGAAAATTGATAGCGTGAACCGAAATACTTATAGTTTATGCAAATTATATTTCATTGGCCTAATCATTTTCCAAACATTCTTTTTTCCTAATGTACAGATGTATGTATTTCTATGTACATTAAAACAAAACGAAGATAATTGTAATAAGATCTCATAAGATTTGATATTACTAAAAGTTTTTCATTCTATTTCAATCTTCAACAACGTTCTTTGAAATATTGCTAAGAATGATGTACGGTTTTACATACATATGTACATACATATGTACATACAAATTTAATGTTTGTTTTTTTAGTCTTTTGTTTATGAAATTTAATGCTCAGTCTTTATTTCGATACATGTACATATGTATGTATTTACATCTAATGAAGTAATATTACAAATGTACACATACTATATATGAATGCATGTATGTACAAATGTATGTGTGTATTAGAGCTATAACTATTTATTTGAAAGCTATTTTGCAATAACAACTTGAATTAATATTGTTAAATGTTTTGCAAATCATATTTTCGATAGCCTGCTGCATGAATACAAAATACCTCATTTAATATGCATAATTTTACAAGAAAACATGAAAAATTTTGTGCGAGTTATTAGAGTGTGAGATATTAAAATCAATAAATAGATTCATATTATATAATTTCTAATACACAAAAATAACTTTACTCATCCCACATTTTATGCTCTCACTGCAGCCCACTTAACTGTTACACTGGATCTCAAAAGAAAGTAAAAACAAAACGTATATTATGAAAATAAAAGTAAACCATCATTCCAAGACACTCACTCACATTCTTACAAGTTGAGTGTCAATGAAATTGTAGAGAGTAAAATGGTAAATGGCTGTGTGTATGTAAAATGGAGAGAGAATGCACTTGAACTTGTTTTATCACGATTGTGGGGTATGTGCAGTAATAATGGTCATGGCTTGCCACATTAGACGACTGATCAGCAATTTGCCGATTTTTTGACCTAAGTGGAACCATGTTTTTGTATTCCTCAAAAAATAACTTCCTGCTTTCTTTTTTCTTCAAAAAAGGAAGAGGTTATCACTTCGTCTCTATTTTTTTTTTGCGGTGTTATTTCATAACTCGGTTCATATTGGACCGATTGTAAAATTTTGTTACTCTCTGAGAGAGTATAGCATTCCCATTGGTCCCATTGTAAAAATAAATTGGGGGGGGGGACACGCCCACAATTTTTTTTATTTGATTTTATGATATTCCACATATTTTATTGCTGCGTAGCCTAGCAAAAACCTTTGGTTCTTGTGACTACACAATTTTAAAGTTGGAAAAATGGGTGTGGCTACGCCCGTTAAAATTTATTATTACGTTTCACGTGATTTTAATTAACCGATTTTTACTAACCGCACACCTTGAGCTAAAAAATAGACACAATCTTCAATTAGAAAGAAAGGGCGGATTCACGCCCATTAAAATTTAATGTTTTATTTTAAGTGGTACTACTGTAGCGATTTTTACAAAACTTAACGCATACCCTGAGCTCTGAAAAACACAAAATTTTGCATTAAAAAATAGGCGCAGGCTCGCCTATCAAAATTTAATTTTATATCCCATAAATTTTTTTCGAAAATATACAATCAAATTTTTGCATAAAAGTCGGTTTTTTTTTAGAATTATTTTAAATATTATTTAATAATGCTGACATTCAAAAGTATTTAATAAATATGTCAATTTGAAATATGTTTCTATAAAATATAGGGTGTTTTTTATTGAGGTATAGAACTTTAAGTTGGCATCACTTTTTTAACTGGCGGCCATTTTGTCAGCTGTCAAGTGATTAATATTTAGTTTGGTTTGCCATTTCATCATGAACAGGTTGACAAAAGAACAACGCTTGCAAATCGTGCAAATTTATTTCGAAAATAATGGTTCAGTTCGCGAAGTTTACCGCAAGCTCCGTCCATTTTATGGTCGACAGAGCAATTAATTCGGTTAACCATGGATCGTTTTCGCACTACGTTTACTCTATGTGATAATACGCATCCGCTGAAGTCGCTCGTCTACGACAACAAACCAGAAACGTTAGGGGACTTGGAAGCCAACATTCGTGGCGTTATTGCCAACATACGGCCCCATATGCTCGAAAAAGTGGTTGAAAATTGGACCTGTAGAATTGGCTTTATTCGAGCCAGCCGCGGCGGCCACATGCAAGAAATCATATTTAAACGTTAATGGCATAAAATTATCCTTCCAATAAAGCCAAATTGATGGACATTAAAACGATTTTCTTGTGTTTTATTTCAATTCGAAGTTCTATACCTCTAAAAAAACACCCTATACATATGTATAAAAAATTAAAATCCATGTGAACGAAAAATTTTATTCGGAAATTTTCACATGTGGAACTCATGATAAGGTTGATTGAGTTTTAAGTTATTTTGTATGTTATAAACATTTGTTAATGCTGAATTGTTCTGTTTTGCTGCCTTTTTTCATTAATAAACATATATTTTTTGCTGTTCTATTCTGAATATATGACGATTTTTTTATCAACATCATCTGGCAACCCCGACCACAATTGTGGTTAATGTGAACGTGTTTATAGTTTTTTTTCTCTGTTGGAGATTTTCACTTATATAAATCAAAAAAAAGAAGAGTTTTTTATTGTATTTTGTAGCCGAGTACCTGAACGGTTATATTAGCAATTTATATAGTAAATAAATCGATAATTAAATACTGTTTTTGCTTTTGCTGCTGCGAGAAAATTTATTTGACTTGTTGGTCATTGTCACTTTGAATAACAAACAATAGTGTTGTTGGTAAATTTTTGCATTTATTTTCGTTTTTAATTTATTGTCGCAAACCGACTTTCACTTATAACTTTAACATTTAAGCTTTGTAATTTTTTTCAACATATTACTCGCATAATGATGTTTATTTGCTTTATTTTATATTGCAAATGAATAAAGATAGTTGTGAAATTTCTTAAAATGGCAAATTCTTTTCTTCGTACCATAATTATTTATTATATCACTTGATGTCTTGCTTGTGTTAAACTCACCTTCATTTTTAAGTTTTGTTTTGGTTTCTTAGTGGAATGTGTTTGTTGCAAACAAAATAAAGTCTCTTTTGTTTAGCCTAAAGCTTAACTGCAAAACGCGTTGATAAACACGTCCGTTTCGTTTGGTATCGTTTTGACTTTTACTGGCTCAGACCGGCATATGTAACATTAACTGGCACTCGGTATTAACTATGGCTGGTATTATTATTTTTTCTTTTGTTTAACCTTTCTTTAGCTTTATTACTTTCTCATTGATTTGTATTTGAGTTATTTTACTTTGAGTTGCGTTAAAATTTTGTTTTACACTTTCTTTTAACTACTCATACATATTTTACACAACTCAATACCAAAGACACTGCTTGTATGTTTACTTTTATATATGTATGTATGTATGTACATAAATATTTTCTTTTAACTTTTTTTTGTTGTGATAAAAATACTTTTTATGTAATTTTTTTAAAATAAACTTATTTTGTTTTGGTAAATTATTGGCATTTTGGTGTTACTCGTTTAAAGTCTTAAAAACGTTTGTAAGTTTTTCCGCCTTGTAAGCGTCTTTTAAAGAAAATCTTTTTCAAATGCCTATTTTTTTGTGTTTTATTTTTAAGCTTTAAAGTTTTTTTATTTTTTGCTACTTTATAACAAACTCTTGTCTGTTTGCATGGATGCATTTGTATGTGTTTGTGCAAGACTCTTTTTTTCAACACGCTTGCCTTTATCTTGTTTCGTATGTAACTTTAGTTAAAAGTTTTTAGGCATGAGTTTTCATATTATAACCACCTAACAATTAATTTGTGCTCTTTTGACTTTAGTTTTGATCATCATTATCACCATCACCATCATTGCAAAGTTTGTTTTGTTGTTGTTAATGTTTTATTGCTCTTAATGTTACAAATTGTGTGTTAGTATAAACATAAATTTTTTTGTACATACATACATACTTCCATATGTATTTATGTAGATGTATTTTTTGCTCTTCTGTTTCCTTGAATGCTTTTCAAATTTTTTATGCTGAATACGCGTACAGTTTTTATTTTTGGGGTTTTTTGTTTATTTGAAGATTACAGAGGAACACGGGAATTCTTAATTTAGGTATTTAACAGTAAGAGCGTTATTTTCTAACGGCAAGACACAACACAATCCTACAATGTATATGAAAAATAATATTTTTTGCTCGTCTATATGCGTTTCGTTCCTGCTTATTAACAAGCTTATCAGTAGACTTTAACACAAAAGTTTTTGAAATAAATGGAAAAATAACTATCCTTTGGTATATCTTGTGTATAGACATGTATATGAATAAAAACTTGAAAAAAAATTAAACCGACTTTATGCACTAAAAAGTTAAAAATAAGAAAATTATGATATGCATTAACTATTTAACTATTTGTAGTCGGTGCCAAGAAGAAAGAATCTTATTAGTTAACAATCTAGAAATTAAATTCTGGGTTTAGTTAACAACGTTCTTGGCACTGACTGCAAATAGTTAAATAGTTAACGCATATAATACTTTTGATATTTTTAACTTTTTAAATTTTTATTTTTTATATGTAAACATAAACACTTATACCTTCTACCAAATACATTTATTAAAAATAGTGTTCGATGCAACTCTTCATTCCATTGCATTTCACTGTAAATTAAATTTTATTTAAATATTTAAGTCATAAATATTAATAACTTTATTTTTGGCGTTTTATTGATTTTAGACACTGAATTTAATTACTGTGTATGATAGGTAGCCCTGCCCTTGCACATACACCATAATTTTTATGTTAGATTACCTGTAGCTCGTTTCTGTAATTCTCGCATCGAAAAATTTCTCACATGAAGTGTGAAACAAAAAATTCCATCGTTTCTCGATTTGTGAGAAAAAAGTGTTTCTGTAATTTAAAGTGAAAAGAAGCAACACTAATTTCGTTTTTATTGGAATATTTCCAACAATCAAGTGTCAAATGAAAAGAAAATGTTACAAAAATATTATTTCAATAACAAAAAAAGAAATAATTTAAAAGAAAAAGAAAATAAAATAATGAACAAGAATATAAAATGAATGCAAAATGCTTGAAAGAAGTTTTTCTATCAACTCAAAAAAATCAAAGATAATTTCCCAAAAAAAATCTAAATAAATGTGAACATATCGACTTTTTAATAATATTTTGGTCCAACAATTCGTTGCATATCTTCTTAACTAGTTTATATTTCATATTTTTATACACAAATTATAAAGTTCATATGTTTTTGTAAAATTTTGGTTGTTCTCGCACCACTTTAAAATGCGAGTTGTTTTGACAGTTCTTGCGAGAAACTTTTCACAAAATATTGTTACAGAAACACTTTTTCTCACAAATTTCCAATAACATACGTCAAAAACGGTAAAATGACAAACAGTTCTCACAAAAAGTAATTACAGAAACACTTGCATGTGAGAAACGATTTTTTGTTTCAATTCACATAGTTTCTTCTTCATTGCCATCGTTTTCTGTGAGAAATTTTTCGATGCGAGAATTACAGAAACGTGCTACTGGTTTGACTATAAAAGAAGTATCACCCAGTTTCAATACTCTCACTGATATAAAATCCCAAATATGCGATAATTAATAACAGCTTTTTTGACAGACACCCATCCCTTCCCCTGCTCATACAGCAAATACTTTTCTACTGGGTTATGTGTATTGACTACAAAGGAATTAAGAGCAAGTTGGAAGAGACCATCATTGATAAAGCATGCTAGACATGTGATAATTAGTAAGTACTTTGTGTTGGAGGTATCCATGCGCCCACTACTACAGCACCACTTTTCTGTTGGATTGCGCGCATTGATTATAAAGGAATTCTCACTAAGATTGGAGACGCTCACTAATATAGTATTCGAGAGAAGCGATAATTTAATTACTTTGTATGAGAGGGAATCTTCCCCTGCTCTTACACCACCACCTTTCTCCTGGATATCGGATACTAACTGTGCAGTAATTCACATCCAGTTTGTAAACACTCACTGATATACTATTATTAATATGCAATAATTAGACATTACTTTGTATAGGAGGGAATCCTTCCCCTAATCTTACATCACTACTTTTCCTCTGGATTACGCGCATTAACTGTTAAGTAATTCTCATCAAGTTTGAAGCCTGTCAATGATATATTATTCCATATATGCCATAATTAATAATTACTTTGTATGGGGTTATCCATACCAGGGGTATGGTGGGACCACCTGTGTATTATACCATTTGTTACGCTCGTTTTTTTTTTCTCTCACCTTTTTACCAGACTTTAAGATAGATCTTATGCACCACCTTGCGTATTTAAAATTATATTTAAGTTTTACGATCATACAATGGTTTTTTTTTTGTTTGTACCTGTATGTGGCTATCGGAGAGATGTGTGTACGAAAATCCTCCTCTATATTGGAAAATTTTGTAGTATGGCCATGCTTCAATTACAGAACTTTAATTAAACACTAAATATATGAAAATGTGAACTTAAAATTTGAATAAATAAATTATCTAAATACGTATTTAAATACCAAGTAAAAAAAATTGGTTTTTAGTGTGATAAAAGCTGTAATTTTGGTTGGGATTCGTTCCTAAATGATCTAAGGCACGACAGTTTTAATTTCAAGGTTAACCGAGCGTTCTACTGACCTACATTTTACATACAGGTATAAATGTGTATGCATGTGTGCGTGGACAAATAATTCTTTTTCTTTCTTTTCCCTTTAAATTGAGAAATGTTAACCCTGCAATACCAGTTGTTGTTAGTAAGAATTGTTAGTTGAAAAAATCCGGAAACTATAGAATAGTAAAGAAATTTACGGACCTACTCATTAATCAGCGCATTCATTTGTCTACATTCTTTGTTTTTTTTGTCTACATGTTTAATTTTTTTTACAATTTTTTTTATGCTGGCCTGGTCTCCTAAATTATCATATTGTACAAATGAAGCAAAAAGGGTTAATCACGTGGAGTTGGTGGTATTCTTATTGTGTCTTTGTATATGTACATACATGCATATGTACATACATGCACATGAACATACATATTTTTTCTTCTAGATTTTTTTTCTTTTGGTACTCACGAGGGAACATAAAATCTTCCTGTGCGTTCTCTTTTAATATTAAGCACATTCAGGAAGAGTGATTTTATTTGCGGGCAGCAGAGTAGGGTTATAACGAACTGCACATATTTTTATCGCAAACTAAACTCGTAATACTTAAAGAAAATTCTTGTTTTAGTGACAAAACTTGATTTTAGATTGGTACGTTCCTACGTACCTTCAGTTCTTACAGACATATTTTTTTGTTAAACTAGGGAAGAGACACAAAGGGAATACTAAAGAAATCAATAACTCACAATAATTGCTAGAACTAGGAATATATTGACGCTACAGTAAAAGGATGATTCGTGATGAAAGCACGAGTTCACAATAACTGCTGTGTGACATAGCCGGACCATGCTGTATTTTT
Source organism: Nowickia ferox (assembly GCA_936439885.1). NCBI lineage: Eukaryota > Metazoa > Arthropoda > Insecta > Diptera > Tachinidae > Nowickia > Nowickia ferox. The sequence continues at coordinate 104,397,267 of OW387023.1, forward strand.
TTTTCTACATTTAACAATGACATTTTTTTTTTGATATTGAGAAGACATGTAGTTTTGCAGCTATAACGGCATTGCTTTCAACGTTCACTTATTAACAATTTAAGAATTGGACAGAGAAAAATCATTCATGAAGTTAAGTTTGAGAAGTAGACAGCCAAAGCGGAAAACCAATAAAAGGAAAAGAACAAATAAGTTAAAAAAAAAAGAAATTCATTGATTGGAAGAGACTATCCTGATTCTGAACTGGAATAATTCGTTCTTATTGGAAGAGGTCAAGTTGTAGAATTTTCGAAAAGAAAAAGGAAATTTTTCCCAGTTAATCCTAACATTTGGTGGCTTGGCTCCACTAAATTTCAGCAGCACCTATAGAAAAGAGTGCCTCAATTTCCAGGTACAATAGAATATACATCAATTCAGCAACGGTGAGTCGAGAACGAAGAAAAAAAATTTAGAAAAAAAAACGGGAAATATACAGGCACATTTAATTCACATGTAGCCTAACAATCACCAGGGACCACGTGTGAGCCTCGTATTACGAGACCGTTATTTTTCCTTAAAGATCCAAAATATAAAAAAAACCACATCAATACACAATAAGAAAATTATTGTTTTATAAAGTTTAAAGTTAAAAGGCCTTCGTCTACAATAAATCTTTTTTTTTCCATTCAACAAATTTTAAATTAAACCCTTAAACACAACTTACGAGGGCAACTCTAGAAGTTATGTAATTATATCAGGCTGACAGCTAGAAAAAAAAAAACCCTATAACAAATTAAATTTCCTGTATATCAAATTAATTTTACAACTCTAAATAAAACTAAATTTAAAAGCATAAACATGTAATAACTAAATACCCTGCACGGTACAACATCTTGCCGTGATGTATTGAAGTAAGATTGTTTCGTAGAGACTTGCTATTTTTACCATCTTTTTTTTATATCTTTTTGTAAAATTTTCACATACTCCATGGGTGTGGGAGTATGTTATATGTTTGCGCATCAAGTACGGGTCAAGAACCAACAAAAAATCATAACGTGCAGCTAGCCGGTCAACCTTTCATGCCCTCTTACCTGACTTTAAGCGGATAATTTTCTCATTTACATATATAGCAATTTCCTCAATTTTTATTATTGAAAATCTAGCGATGCGTAACATATATGGCGCCCAACGACAAAAAGAAATAATACAAGAATTTAGAATGCTTTGATGCTTGAGACAACATTTTTCTTAACGAATTGAATTCTTTGATGCTTACATTTCTACTTAAGTCATAGAGTTTTTGGGAGTGTATGACCTAGGAACCTAATCGCGATTTAGAAAATAAGTGTATGAATTTTTAGTTAGGTTGTTAGTCTTACTTTTTATTTCAACTCAACTACAGGAATATCCTTATGTGTGGTGGAGAAAAATTTGTTTCAAGGAGGTGTTTAACCAGATTAGATCAGGATTGGAATAAAGTGTCTGATGCCTTTGGAGGGTTTTCTTTTGAGTCTTAGAATTTTTATCGGAAATCATGTTTCTGAAAACTAATTGCAATTAGAAAATAATATGTACTTTGACCAAAACTGGTTGGTATTATTCCCAAGAGTCCTTATAACTGAATTGTTATTTTATTTGGTCTAAGTTGCCTTGGGAAGGTTGGGTTACACCGAGTAAGGATGTTGATGGTACTTGTCCATAAACAGGATGACTTACTAATTGAGTGATGTTGCAGTATATACTGTAAATATCACGTCAGAGCATTTATGTCCACAAAATTTCGAGACAACTTGTTAGTTATTAGAAGACATGATAGAGAAAAAAAATTATATATATATAATTTAATAGATTTGACACGATTTTTTTTACAACGATTATTATTATTTTGTTATGGTTTATCATTCCCCATCCGTACATGTAACTACTTATTTTATAACAAACAATTTTGCAGTATATACATATGTATATATACATACATATACTTGGTTTTAAATGATTTTTTTTCTCCCCAAAAAAAAAAAATAAAAAAAATAAAAAAATAATAAAAATTTAAAATTCGTTTTGTGTGATTTATACAAAATTCCCCAGATTTCTGTGTGAATTTTCATCTATTTTGTTCCTTACGAACGCGCGTTTCTTTAAGACTTGAACACATATCCTCCCTACTGGAAAGCTGAGCGATGAACACTAGGAGCTCATCTAAGGGTCCTAATAAATCTTCTAGGAGGGAATCGGCTTCGAGAAATAATATATCGATTGAGCTTCAGAGTAACTCTACCGGGGCAAAACCCAAAGTTGTTCATTCGCCTCTAGGTAGCGCAGCGTCTGCCTCTGCTATAGCGCAAGGTTCAGCTAATCTAGCTTCTACTACAAATCTTTTTCAGGACATACTTGTAATGGAAGACCAGGGTTCTGTTCCACAGCAACGCCATTTCGAAGATCCTGAAATACCACCTTCAAGATCGTCTCTTAATCCCAACGTAGACCCCTATGTTCAATCGGCCTGTTTTAACATAGATGCGCCATTAGTCCCTAACCCTACCACAACTAACCGGAATTCGGTGACTTCGTTTGACTCCTTGGTGGCCTTAATGGAGCGAACGATGAGAAATACACAAGAAGAGTTCCGAAGGGAGTTAACGGCTATTAGGGAAAACATTTCACAAATTGGTGCGTCTCGAGCTTCGACCTCTAATAGAGCACCAGAGGCTTTACCTAACCCTTACGTTTCAAATACACCAAACTCTAGCCGATCTTCTGATCCAAATACGCCATATGAAAGTTCGAATGTTAAACTTGAAAAGTGGAAAATCTCGTATGACGGCACTGGATCAGTTACAGACTTTCTCTTTAAAGTTGAAACTCTGTGCACGAGATCCAGATGTTCTGATCAGCATTTACTATCTAATTTTCATATCCTTTTGGAAGGTCGTGCTGAACAATGGTACTGGCTCTTCACAAGGCAGAACCGTAATACGACTTATCCCGCTCTACGTACTTCTCTGATTAAAGAGTTCGGACACGCAGAATCCGACCATGAGTTATTGCTGAAAATTTCGCTGCGGAAGCAACAGTATAAGGAATCATATGATGATTTTCATACTTCAATTATTAGTATGAACTTAAGACTTCAGAATCCTCTTCCGGATATGGCACTCATAGATATAATGAAGAGAAATTTAAACCAGAACTTGCGGTTTTTATTATTCAATGCCGAACCCATTGACATAAATGATTTTCGCGATGTTGCTCGCAAAGCAGAAAAAGTCTTACGAGATAACAAGTTTCAAAACCCCAATATAGGACCAACAAGAAACATAAGCGAAATTGACAACGCTTCAGAAGAGTTGTTAGATTCAGAGACAATAGACCCCCAAATTGAGGCAATTAATTGGTCTAATCGAAAAGTTAAACCTGATTTTTCAGGCATTCAATGCTGGAATTGCATGGAATTTGGCCACTCATACATATATTGTACTGAAGATATTAAGAGGCCATTTTGTTTTAAATGCGGCCACAAAGGTGTTCTGACTCCGAGGTGCCCAAATAAACATAGTTTTCAATTAAATCGGAGAGCGGGCGATCTGGCTACCGGGGACACTCGTCCGTCTTCCTTAGCCCCGAGTTTAAACTGAGTTTTTGCGAGGAAAACGAACAGGCCAGAGAAATTAATTATTTAGACATAAAAAACAAAAATGATACATTTTCACAGACTTCCAACATATATAATTTACCAGTTCCAAAAAGAGAAAGCTTCACTCAAACGAATGATCAATACCCATTTGAATGTCTTAGATTGACTCCAGAGGCTTCAAAACCTAATGTTTTGACAAAACCAACTTCTCGTATTTTGAAATGTCGTTGGCGTTTTAAGAAACGCAGATTTTTCTGTAAACTCCTGGAGTCAACTTTTATAGATGAGTGTGATGATAGGCCGTTCGCAAAAGTTAAAGTAAACGGTGCTGTCTTAGTGGGACTACTGGATTCGGGTGCCAACGTATCAGTGCTAGGTAGAGATTGCTTAAAATTTCTAGAAAAGAATGATATATCGTATACAAAATTTAGCTCGTCAGTTCGCACTGCAAATGGCAGCAAGCAAAACGTAATAGGATTTTGCACTCTCCCAGTGACTTTTAAAGGCGTAACAAAGCAAATTTCCTTTTATTTAGTTCCGTCACTGAGCCAAGGTGCTTATTTTGGTACAAATTTTTGGCGAGAGTTTGCGTTAGCTCCGGATATAGTTCCTCCTTACGTGGGTAGCGTTTCCGAAATTTCGTCTGATCCAGGTTCTGATCAAAATTATCACCAGCTTACTTCTGAGCAGAAATTGATTTTAGAAGAAACTATTTTAAAGTTCCCTTCGTTTGAAAAATTGGGTCTAGGGTGTACAGATCTCTTGCAGCATCACATAGATACAGGTGATGCAGTGCCAATTAAATGCAGGCACTACCCGCTCTCGCCCCCAAGACAGGAAGAAGCTTTTCAGGAGATTGATCGCCTCTTAAAACTTGGAGTTATCGAAGAATCGAACTCTCCGTGGTGTTCTCCAGTAGTACTGGTCAGGAAGCCAGGAAAAGTGCGTCTATGCATCGATTCCAGGAAACTCAATGATGTTACAAGGAAGGATTCGTATCCGTTGCCTCACATCAATGGACTCCTAAGTAGGCTAAAGGACACATTTTTTATTAGCGGGATAGACTTAAAGGACGCGTTTTTGCAAATTAAGCTAACAGATTCATCAAAGGAAAAGACAGCTTTCGTTATACCAGGTAAGCCACTGTATCATTACAAATACATGCCCTTTGGCTTATGCAATGGCCCCCAAACCATGAGTCGTCTCATGGATAAAGTTATTCCATCACGACTTAGAGAAAACGTTTTTATATATCTTGATGACCTGCTGATATGTAGCCCTGATTTTGAGTCACATATGAGTTTGTTGAGTGAAGTAGCCTCTTGCCTTAGGGCAGCCAAGCTGACAATAAATGTAAGCAAAAGTAAATTTTGCCAGAAGGAAATCCGGTACCTGGGATATATTGTAGGAAACGGATGCTTGAAGGTAGACCCAGTTAAAGTAGAATCAATTAAGAATTTTCCTCTGCCCAAGACACCGAGACAAGTTCGTAGATTTATTGGAATGGCGAATTGGTATCGCTCCTTCATAAACAACTTTGCAAACATTGCGGGACCCCTATCTGATTGTCTAAAGAAGTCAAAAGGATCTTTTTCGTTAACAGAGGAAGCCAAAGTATCATTTGAAAAACTAAAATTGGCTCTCTCCTCTGCCCCAGTTCTTGCTCAACCCAACTTCGGAAAGGAATTTATAGTTCAATGCGATGCATCTAAAGTAGGAGTCGGTGGCGTATTATTTCAATATGACGACAAAGGCCAGGAACGTCCTATTGCGTTCGTATCGCAAAAGCTCAACAAATCCCAAAGAAACTATACAGTGACTGAGCTCGAATGCTTGGCAGCGATTGTGAGTGTGAAACGATTTCGTCCATATATTGAGGGGTTGCCCTTCCGTGTCATTACAGACCACTCTTCATTAAAGTGGCTTATGTCACAGAAGGACTTGAGTGGGAGGTTGGCGCGCTGGAGCTTACAATTACAGCGTTATACATTTACTATTGAGCACAGAAAAGGTTCTTTGAATATTGTACCTGATTGCCTGTCCCGAATGGATGTAGACGCCCTGACGTTAGTGACTCCACCAGGCGAAGTTGATCTTTCTGCACGCGAATTTCAGGACGAGGAATATGAGCAACTTAAAAAGACAATTTCTGAAAATAAGGATTCTCTGCCGGATCTATGTGTATCTGGAAATGTAATTTTGAAACGCGTAGATTTTCGACGAGATTCAGTAGAAGAGGAATCCCTCTGGCGTGTATGGGTACCAAAATCATTGACAGCTCTTGTTATTAAAGCAGCCCATGATTCTAATACTTCCGGTCATGGTGGATTTATAAAAACATGGTCCAGGATTCGCCAAAAATATTTTTGGCCAACAATGGCTAAGGACGTTAAGTTGTACTTGGACAAATGTGATGTATGCAAAACTATGAAATCGTCAAATCAAATTTCAAGACCTCAAATGGGAAATCAGATTATGACAAATAGGCCATTCGAGAGACTATACGCCGATTTTTTGGGACCTTATCCTCTTAGTAAGGGAAACAATTCTATGATATTTATTTGCTTGGATCATTTGACGAAGTTTGTCTTCTTGAAACCAATAAAATCAGCCACCTCACTGAGGGTAATCTCATTCCTCGAATCTGAACTATTTCCGACCTTTGGAGTTCCTAGATGCATTCATAGTGATAACGCCAAACAGTTTACATCGAAAGAAATGAGGGATTTTTATCAATTGCATGGGATAACGCATATTACGACAGGTTTTTATGCACCGCATTCAAATGCATCTGAACGCGCAAATCGCGAAATAATTACAAAAATTAGATGGTTTTTGCAAGCTCATAGGGACCATAGAGAATGGGATAAATATATTCCCCAAATTCTTTCGATACTAAGAAGCGATTACCACTCGGCGATAAAATGCTCCCCATACTATGCTACCTTTGGACAGAACATGGTCCAACACGGCGCTACATATAAGATCCTTGACCAAATTGGCTGTATACCCGGTGAAGACATCTGCATAATGGACAATACTGCCAAGATGACTCAAATTCGGCAAAAGATCCGCGAAAACTTAGCTATTGCGCACTCAAAGGCTACAAAAACATATAATTTGCGAAGTAGGCCAATAAAATATCATACGGGTCAGACTGTGTTTAGGAGGAATTACATGTTGAGTAACATGTCGAAGCATGTTAATAAAAAAATTTCTGCCAAAATTTATTAAATGTAGGATAAGGAAAGAAGTCGGTTCAAACTTGTATGAGATAGAAGACGAAAATGGGAAATATGTGGGGAAATACCATGCCACTGATCTCAAATTATAGGATATAAACTTGCCCGGCTGTTCGTGGGTCGATCCACACGTTAGCTCTTCAATAATAAAAATTGTGGATATCCACCGGCTAGACATTCAAAACAGCAAAAGAAAAAAAAATTAAAAAAAAAAAAAAACTATTCCCTGTTCAAACTTAAATTTGAGGAAATTCATGTTAGAAGCAGGTTTGTTACGCTCGTTTTTTTTTCTCTCACCTTTTTACCAGACTTTAAGATAGATCTTATGCACCACCTTGCGTATTTAAAATTATATTTAAGTTTTACGATCATACAATGGTTTTTTTTTGTTTGTACCTGTATGTGGCTATCGGAGAGATGTGTGTACGAAAATCCTCCTCTATATTGGAAAATTTTGTAGTATGGCCATGCTTCAATTACAGAACTTTAATTAAACACTAAATATATGAAAATGTGAACTTAAAATTTGAATAAATAAATTATCTAAATACGTATTTAAATACCAAGTAAAAAAAATTGGTTTTTAGTGTGATAAAAGCTGTAATTTTGGTTGGGATTCGTTCCTAAATGATCTAAGGCACGACAGTTTTAATTTCAAGGTTAACCGAGCGTTCTACTGACCTACATTTTACATACAGGTATAAATGTGTATGCATGTGTGCGTGGACAAATAATTCTTTTTCTTTCTTTTCCCTTTAAATTGAGAAATGTTAACCCTGCAATACCAGTTGTTGTTAGTAAGAATTGTTAGTTGAAAAAATCCGGAAACTATAGAATAGTAAAGAAATTTACGGACCTACTCATTAATCAGCGCATTCATTTGTCTACATTCTTTGTTTTTTTTGTCTACATGTTTAATTTTTTTTACAATTTTTTTTATGCTGGCCTGGTCTCCTAAATTATCATATTGTACAAATGAAGCAAAAAGGGTTAATCACGTGGAGTTGGTGGTATTCTTATTGTGTCTTTGTATATGTACATACATGCATATGTACATACATGCACATGAACATACATATTTTTTCTTCTAGATTTTTTTTCTTTTGGTACTCACGAGGGAACATAAAATCTTCCTGTGCGTTCTCTTTTAATATTAAGCACATTCAGGAAGAGTGATTTTATTTGCGGGCAGCAGAGTAGGGTTATAACGAACTGCACATATTTTTATCGCAAACTAAACTCGTAATACTTAAAGAAAATTCTTGTTTTAGTGACAAAACTTGATTTTAGATTGGTACGTTCCTACGTACCTTCAGTTCTTACAGACATATTTTTTTGTTAAACTAGGGAAGAGACACAAAGGGAATACTAAAGAAATCAATAACTCACAATAATTGCTAGAACTAGGAATATATTGACGCTACAGTAAAAGGATGATTCGTGATGAAAGCACGAGTTCACAATAACTGCTGTGTGACATAGCCGGACCATGCTGTATTTTTTTTTCTACATTTAACAATGACATTTTTTTTTTGATATTGAGAAGACATGTAGTTTTGCAGCTATAACGGCATTGCTTTCAACGTTCACTTATTAACAATTTAAGAATTGGACAGAGAAAAATCATTCATGAAGTTAAGTTTGAGAAGTAGACAGCCAAAGCGGAAAACCAATAAAAGGAAAAGAACAAATAAGTTAAAAAAAAAAGAAATTCATTGATTGGAAGAGACTATCCTGATTCTGAACTGGAATAATTCGTTCTTATTGGAAGAGGTCAAGTTGTAAAATTTTCGAAAAGAAAAAGGAAATTTTTCCCAGTTAATCCTAACATTTGGTGGCTTGGCTCCACTAAATTTCAGCAGCACCTATAGAAAAGAGTGCCTCAATTTCCAGGTACAATAGAATATACATCAATTCAGCAACGGTGAGTCGAGAACGAAGAAAAAAAATTTAGAAAAAAAAACGGGAAATATACAGGCACATTTAATTCACATGTAGCCTAACAATCACCAGGGACCACGTGTGAGCCTCGTATTACGAGACCGTTATTTTTCCTTAAAGATCCAAAATATAAAAAAAACCACATCAATACACAATAAGAAAATTATTGTTTTATAAAGTTTAAAGTTAAAAGGCCTTCGTCTACAATAAATCTTTTTTTTTCCATTCAACAAATTTTAAATTAAACCCTTAAACACAACTTACGAGGGCAACTCTAGAAGTTATGTAATTATATCAGGCTGACAGCTAGAAAAAAAAAAAACCCTATAACAAATTAAATTTCCTGTATATCAAATTAATTTTACAACTCTAAATAAAACTAAATTTAAAAGCATAAACATGTAATAACTAAATACCCTGCACGGTACAACATCTTGCCGTGATGTATTGAAGTAAGATTGTTTCGTAGAGACTTGCTATTTTTACCATCTTTTTTTTATATCTTTTTGTAAAATTTTCACATACTCCATGGGTGTGGGAGTATGTTATATGTTTGCGCATCAAGTACGGGTCAAGAACCAACAAAAAATCATAACGTGCAGCTAGCCGGTCAACCTTTCATGCCCTCTTACCTGACTTTAAGCGGATAATTTTCTCATTTACATATATAGCAATTTCCTCAATTTTTATTATTGAAAATCTAGCGATGCGTAACACATTTCATATCAAAACAGAATTTTTAAATGGCGGGGAATTAAGCGAACATTTAAAAAAAATCATACATGACGAACATATAACCTCCTTTTTTTTAAGTCGGTTAAAAATAAAAGCAAACTTCAAATAAAATTTAAGTTTCATAGTTTTTATATAAACAAAATATCCTTATCCTTACTAAAATATTAACAGTCTTATTTATAAAAAAAAATATTAAGGCTTTATAAAGGCTTAATGGAAACAATTTTGTATGCAAATTTATTTTAAAGACCCTTTATATAGCCTCAATAATTTTTATAAATATGGCCATATATATATTTATATATATGTATATTAATATATATATTATATTTATATTAAAATGTGAAAGTGAGTTTGTTTTTTTGTTTGTTTGCTACGTGAAAGCATAGTTCCAATAACTAAACTGATTTTAAAAGTTCTTTCACCAATTGAAAGCTAAATTCTCAGCGTCAAACATAAATAATTTTTTATCCGATTCGGAACCGGTTTATTATATTTTTTAATACATTACCAGCGGCAAACATAGCCCATTTTTATCCGGTTCGGAATCGATTGTTTATATTTAGTTTAGATTTAAAAAAAAATAAAAAAATTTAAATAGTTTTAAAACCGGTTTTTAATTTTTTATCGCCTTTTTGTCAGATTATATAATTTTTTTAATATTATCAGGTAGTAACAAATAACAAAACATTAAGAAATATTAAGTATGCGGACCCGCGGGTAAAAGCTAGTACCCGTATTTTACTCATATATTTTGCTATTACAAAATTCACTATCAGCAAATCTTTTTTATATAAATTGTGTCTCATTTCTTAAAATTTTTTACATAAATAATCTTTTAAGTAATCTTTTTTTATCCACTGTAAAAATTCTGCATTTCTTCTAAAATTGCCTTTTTGAACTTAAAACAACAATTTTAATTAGGCAATATTATTAATTCTCGATGTCAAATAAATCCACATACTTTACTATTTCCTTTATATTAACATTAATTAATTTTGATGTTAAAATTTAGTCCATAAGACTAAAAATTTACATTTTCATGTAAATGTAAATTATTTTCCACTGTCTTTTAATAAAATGCGAATGTTGTAACACAACCACTCAAACAATGCACAAATTTAAAAAAGCATATATTTTTTTATTTACTACGTAGTTTTTAGTTTATTTAAAATGATTTTAAGTGGAAATTTGTATTAAAACATGCATCATCGAAAATTCAAAATGAAGTTTGCTGGTTGTACGAGTGCAAAAATGGATGAAAACGAAAGACTCAAGACACAAACTTACTCTTTAAAACCGCAAAAATTAATTTGAAATTTTTTGTGTTTTTTTTTCTTTTTTTGTGTGTTGAAGATGCAATTTATCATTTTTGGAATTTTTTCTATTTCTGTTTTGATGTTTCGTAACCAATTTCATTTTGGGTTTAAAGATTTTCTAAGGATTGCAACCGAAATTTTGTATTTGGCATTTATCAGGTTAAGCCTGCTGCTATTTCGTATTAAATAATTGAAGTAATAAGTTTGTATCACACTTGGTTATAGGGTGATAAATTATAGGAAAACCTAAATAAACTGGATTTATGGACATTAAAATGCATGAAATAATATTTATTTTATTTTGGAAATGTTTCATATAGAAGAATGACCAGCATTAAAAAATTAATGAGCATGAATTTGCGGAATATAAGAAAGTATAAAATTATGTTTTTTTATATTTTTGCAAATTTTAATGCAAACATGACTTTGAGTTTTACTTAATACCATGGTACGGCAAGGTATTTTATGAGTTTCATTAGTATTCATTTTATTTAAATAAGTGGATTGCTGATTATTAAAATTTTCCTCTAAATGCAATTCGATAATGTGATAAGTTTATGTCTTTATATTGCATTGCGAGAAAAATAAATAGTGGCAAGTCAAAAACACCTGTGGTCACAATTTACAATTAATTAAATCAAATAGTTTGTTGACAATAACAAAAATAATGACAAAAATAAAACGGTGATAATTCCATAGTGTAATGTGATGGTATGAGGCTCAATGGGGTCGAGTGTTGTAAAATGGGTTTTACTGAATGAACAATAAATAAATTGGTTCAAATTAAATACTAAAAGCATTTATCCTCAATATTAAAAGAACGACTTCCATATAATATTACAAATTGCTGATACATCCTCCCCAGAGCCTTGGCCATTGTATTAACGAGGTTCTGAGGGTGTATATGGAGAAGAAATAGTGCGAATGGTAGATTAGGGGCAACAATTACCTCAAAAGTGCTCTCCAGGGCATATGGGAAACATACCTCGCAATATTACCAACAACCCAGTTCATGCTTTGAGAATGTATTTGATGCTTGACGCGGACACATTTAGTACTAATTTTTAATGTATAACTGATTTTAAAGGTACTTTCTAAAACCAAAGGTAAGTGTACAATTGATGGCGTAGGCTGAAGTAGTTAGCACGTTGACTACAACATGTAAAGTCATGGTTTCGAGTCCATCCTCCGACTGTGATTAAACCAACAACACTACGCATTTTACTGATGTGCATTAGTGTCTTTTTGTATCAGTTGTTTTAGGAAAGTTCAAGTTATGAAGGCCTAGACACTGGTCACTGAAACACACCGGTCTTCAGCGGATACTAATCCTAATATAACATTACAGAACTCTCCTTCGTCGGTATTATGTAGCAGAACCATCGGCAATAAAATAATCAATAAAATGGTTACTAAACATATTTTCGAAAAATGTAATACTCCTCAATTACAACACTAGAGGCGCTGCAACACTGCACTACTAAAAAAACGTGCAACTTCAGAGCTGTAAAAAAATTAAGCTTTACTCTATCTCTTCTTTCACCAACTGTCTTCTAGGGATAGTGATAGCCTTTCCTAAAAGAAGGTAACACCTAGTAATAGTAGTCGGCATTGATTGCTTGAAAAAATTTTTCTTTTCCTCTTGAAAGTAGAGAAAAAAAATTAAAGATTTGCACAGAACTAATTTGCCTTTAATTAAATTGCTTTTGGTTTTATATTAAAATCTTAAAGGGCAACAGAGACACTTTGATTACAACAGCGGAGCGTTTGCTATTCAAGTGTTTTTTTTTTTGCTAACTGCTCATTTACTAACACAACGCCATAATTCCAAAAAACAAGTTTCCCAGAAATCGAGTTAAAATCCTAAATTTACACACAACTTTTTGAAAAATGAAAATTTTACTTTACTCTCTGGAGTTGTACTTGTATTGGATATTTGTATGTAATTTTTACACAATATGAATAACGATATGAGGATGGTTGGAGTTATGACATTGGATTAGTAAATGAGCGATATATAAAGACATAAAGATTTAAATAAATCCGAATAAAATATAATAAAATAAATGAGAAAGAGACGATAAAGGTCCTAAAGAAAACACTACAAAAATGTTAAATGCATATGTGAGTCAAAAATATATTATGTCCTTAAGCGGCATGGTCACACATCAAACTGACGCGTCAAATTCTGCTTTTCTTTGGTAGTGTTAGTAAAATAAACTCACACGTATAGTTTGATGTGAGTTTGACGAATATCAAAACAATTTAGATTCTCACTGCCATCGCCCGCAGAAATTTGAAGATAATTTGATGTGTGTGCGCTTAACTACTTAAAATGCCATTTTTGTTTCATTTTCCCAGCGACAACATTATCGTTTTTGGGTTACGCAGTGTGATTGATATATGTATAAATGTTTGAAAAAAATTTAATTTTGAATTTAGTGAAACTTGTCACAGTTTGCCTGCTTTATGGCAAGTTAAATGTAAATAATATATATAGTAATAGAACAGCCAAAAATACGCCGTAAGAAATTTGCACGATTTATCAAATAAAGGAAATAAATTGAGTTTCAAGCAAAATTAAATAATTCCCAAATTCTTTTCACAAAAACAGTTTTACTGCACTTTAAAACAATAAAAAAGGAATGAATTAATTGAAAAAAGAAGAAATTCAAAATACTTGGAAAGTATTTCATAATGCAAGAATTCAGAATACATTAGTGCGCAATTTTTAGGGAGTCGTTATATTTTTCTTTTGGAAGCAAAAAACATTTAAACAAGGTCAGAAATTTTATATGGACAAAACAGCGTTGAAAGCTGTATTATACCATTTAAAATATGTTATGGCTAATTTTGATTTATTTTTCCCGACTTCTTCATGTGCTCTAATTTTTTCTACTCACGTGAGTGTACAATAGTATAAGGTAAAAAAATAATTAATAGAGCGCATGAGTAATGTTTTTCTATGGAGTGGCCATGAGTGAAGTTCAGTTAGATTCTAAGTGATTCTAGTGATTCTTAGAATATGAACTCTACTAAAAAAAAAAAAAAAAAAAAAAAAAAAAAAAAAAAGCATGCTATATTTATTCTTACAATTGTTTTGGTAAAAAAATTAAATGATTAATGTTAAGTTTAAAATACAATTGCAATATATTCGTAACTGCTAAAAGCATCAAAAACTATCGAACTTCCGTAATAAAAACCGGCACACGTATTTTTGTTAACTCAAATTTTTAGTTTGTTCAAATCGATTAAAAAAAATTGTTTTTAAATTTTAAAAGCTTAAAATACATACATAAGTTACAACTACGTAAGTGCTAATGCAATAACTTTTGCAATGCGTTGAAATGAACATTTGAGCAATAATAATTTCATAATGTGTTATTTAAAATTACAGTTTAGGCATTAGTGTACATACTTGTGTACATTTTGACTTACTTGTTTTAATAACTAATAGCAAAAGTTGTGATGTTAATTTTATTTGACATCGATGACAATGAACTTTCTTTGAAAGAGTTCAAACAATCTTGTGGTTTTATGAAATGTTTCTAAATTCAGCCTGATCTTATGCTGTAATACAAATATATTTTTTTATATGTTTAGATTTTAAGCTTTAAATACTATGTTTGTTTTTACTAATCATAAGCAATTAAGTAGTTATATTCAGGAGCTTTGTTTTAATAAGGTAATTATTTTTAGTTACTTTTTGACTGTGCAAAGATCTTTATACAAATGCTTGAATTTTTAGTAGTGTAAATCAAAATTAATTTGCTCATAATTTAAGTTTTTTTTTCAGGAAATTACACGCAAAGAAAAGATATGGTTGTACCATGGTTGAGAAAACAATATTATGTTCTCCGAAAAAAATGTTTGGTCGTTGAAAACAAGTTATTGTTATTTTAAACATTAATTGCGTTACGATAAACAAAGTAATGTTTGAATTTAATAATTACATTATTATATTCGTAAAAAGTGTGATATGGTTAGAATTTAACAATATAGTTTTTTTTGAAAATTTATGACTAAAACATAATAATATAATTTCTATTATTATGTAAACATAGTATGATGTAAATAACAATATAATGTTATCCAAAACCATACTATATTTAGTTAAAAAAAATATTTTTCAGAAATATCTACTATCAGTTCAGTGTTTCGTTTGTAAGCTACCGGTATTGCACGCGTAGTGTTCAATAAATTAATAAATAAATGAAGTATAAACAAGACGATAGATCAATAAAAATATATATACATATATTTCTTTATACATGCGTGTCTGCATTTCGTGTATACTCACATATTTCTGTAAGTACACTTGCACATATATACATTTTATTTCAGCAATATTCTTTTATATTTATTTCGGCTTTGACGCACAGCTGTTTTAAGCAAAAAATCTCCCAAATATTGTGAAAAAACAAAATATTATTATTATATAGAATAATACTGTGGTCGTATTTAACAATATTATTATAATATTAGTATATGGTATAGTTAATCTTAATTATATTTTAGTCACATCTTATAATAGTATTGTCATATTTAACCAAAATGTGATAACTTTGAACAATACTAAGATTAGGTTGAACAAAGTTAATTGTTCTTGTAGATAATATTATTATTAACTCATATAATAATATTGCTAAAACTTTTCTATTCTATTGACAATAATATGATTTGACTGCAACCATATAATGCAATCACAGTATGTTGCTGTTTGATTATGGTTACCTCAACCATATTTTTTCTTTGCCTGTAGTATTTGTAAACTCTTGATAAAAACTTCTTGGTTTTATTAAATAATATTTTGTTGTTGTTAGAAATTTAATTGTTTAGTCATTATGTATTAAAGAACAAGCAGTTTGGTAATAATATCATAAATAAATTATTTTGATAATAAGCCTATATATATATATAAAGAGGGCACGCAATGTTTTATTGTGCAGTTTTAACTATCTTATTGTCTAGAAATGTGCAATGTATTTTAATGCCGAAAAATCTCCAAGAACCTAGAAGATCCCCGAGCACGACCACGATAATACCGAACATGCATATATATACATCAGTTTAAAATGTATTTTTCTCTTGATATCATAGTAAATATTGTTGCCTAAAAATCGCCGAAATTCCAAATTCACGGCAACACCGAAAATGTCAAAAGTCCACAGCGACAACGCTGAATATCAAATAGATATTGACCTTTCTGCCGGCTTCAAAGTTAAAACCGACAGTAGCCTAATTAAAAACACCCAGCAAAAAAAAAAAGTTCCAACAGAAATTAGCCAAAACTAAAAGCTATTAGCAAACAAAACAAATCGACTTACTTATAGTGCCAAACATGTTTGTCTTAAGTAAAACAAAAATAAGCTGTTCAATTCATTAAATATAGAAACAAATGCAGTTCGAATAATAATAATTAAATTAACAAAAGTAAGCAAATTAATAGGCATTGGTATAATTAGCAAATAGCAAGCAGCAATGGAAAAAGTGTTGTAAATTAGACAAAGTAAAATGGAGCTATTATTACAAAAAGCTTTTCAACAAATTGTAATAGAATGATTCAAAGCAATTCAGACATTCCATTTGCACTGCAAAATATGTGAAAAACGCAGAAATTTGCATCAACTGACACCACATTACGTAGAGGAAGCACTAGAACAACGCTGATGATAAAAAGTACCATTAGTTTTGATAGAATTGATGAAACTTTAGCAGAAAGATCGATTTTTGTCTTAGCCTTGCCTTTGCCGCTGTGGTATTTTCACGGCATAAGACTGTAATGTGCCAATACCGAGCTTTTCATTAGAAGACTCGGCCCAATCTAATTCCAGGATCGCTTTTAAATACGTTTCACAAAGTGGTTTCCTCAAGTCTTCGATGTGAATGTTTTTAATATCACCGTTGCCCAAAGTTGCCTAAAAGCAAATTCAATAAAACAAAAGAACTTTTTTAATTTTTGGTTAATTTTAATTATTTTTTTTCGAACTTTATTTGTTTCTATATTTATGATTTGATCAGGCTAAAGTTCGTATCGCTTTGTAAGCCAAATTACATGTGATAATTATTAATGAACAAATAACACCAGAGTTAGTTGTAAATATTCTGACAAACACATAGTTGAACGGAACAACTAGCTGTTTTCGAAGGCCACTAAACCTTCATCATTAGCGTTCTTTTGTGTTTGGTCCACTGTGTGTGGTGTTAGTTGATGTATGTAGATTTCTGCTTTATATACTCAGCCATTATTGCAAATGGAATATGTGAATTATTTTGATTCATCGTATTACAATTTGCTGAAAGCTTTTTTGTAATGAAAGCTCATTTTTACCATCACTAAATTTACAATAGTCTTGCCATTGTCGTTTGTTCTTTACTAACTATGCACATGCTACTTAATTTGCTTATTTTTTGTTCTACTTAAGAGAAACTTTTTTGATTTTTCTTTTTATTAATTTTCTATTAAATCTGCGTACTTGTTTTTTTAAATTATATTTTATTTACTTTTTTACTTTTTGCACTAAAATTTCAACTCCTACCGAATAATGCTTCGTACACTCAGAGGAAAACCTTCATTTAATCAATCTCATTAGTAAGCTAATGAACAATTTCATTCATACAATAAATAATTTTTAATGATGTCACTTCATCAGCTGAATGAATGTTTTTTCTCTTAATGTAATTATGTTGATCCTTTTTTGTTGTTTTTTTTTGGTTTTAACTAAATTAACTTATTATATTATGTGTTATTAGATAAATTCGTTACGATTGTTTGAAATGGAACGGTGCTAACAATCACAGTTTCTTATAAGCAACTTTGGGGTCGAAAGGGTTAAAAGCTGTCCACGTATGACCATCCATTTGAAGCACAGTTTTGCTTAGAGCATAAGAAGCATGTTGCTTCAAAAAAGTTTTGTAAAGCATCCAGAAGAAGTTCAATTAAAACCATCAAACACATAATCACCCTTATTCTATTTGGCGTCGGCAATATAACACGACGTCGTTTTTAATCTTTTTTAGCAAATCGCTACTCCCGGAGATAGTATTGTCATTTATATAAGACTGTCAACATATGTTTGGTATTCTGTAAGAAAAATTGATGATGATGATTGATTTGATTTCGTGTTCAGTTGTCTGTATGTCTCAACGAATTTGAAAAATAGTTTAAATTGTAAAAAAGTGAAACTTCAAAAATAACAAAGTATACATACGAGTACATATTTATTTGAAAAAATTTCTTAAAAAAAGTGAAAAATATAACATGTACAAACTTAAAATTATCAACCCCGACCAATTTGAAAAGCTTGTAGAAGAGTTGGAAAATAATTCTTCTCCTGTTAGAGGATTCCGCAGGGGGAGTGTTAATAATAATTTCAAGGAAAGTGTTGCGACTACACTTAATGCCCGCGGTCCACCAATTCAAATTTTCCAGCTCTGAAACCATCCTGTTGATTTTGCTGATTTTCAATTCCAGTATATTTTGAATCATTTCTGACACACCGGTCCAAGACCGAAGTCTCGAGCTTTTTTGAGAGCTTCGGAAAACCGATTTCACGTACAGACAGGCGAATAGATGGACAAAAGGACATTGGTTAATCTTCTCCCCACATTACATTACATCAAAACAAAAAAATTTTTTTAAATTTTTTTTCTTCATACTTGGAAAACATAAACTGCATGTGATTTGATTATATTTAGTAAAAAATGCCTTAAATTTTACATGCTAATGGTTTTTTGATGCTTCTTTAGCGATTTATTCGAATAATTGCATATTCAATTTACTTTCGATCCGGAATGCTTGATAGATTTAAAAACGAGTAAAGCTGTGTTAATACGTTTTCAAAATGAGAA
Source organism: Nowickia ferox (assembly GCA_936439885.1). Lineage (NCBI taxonomy): Eukaryota > Metazoa > Arthropoda > Insecta > Diptera > Tachinidae > Nowickia > Nowickia ferox. The sequence continues at coordinate 104,415,968 of OW387023.1, forward strand.
ATTTCCTAAACTCTGGTTTGCAGAATGGCCATTGTAGTGATGCATACCAGAGTATTTGGTGGGAATCAAAACCATAATCACAATACTGGTAGACTAACACAATACCTACTGGAGTACGGGGATAACCCTTTAATTTATATTGAGAACATTTTGTGGGTAACTAAATATTTAAGTGCAAGTAAACAATTGAGAATTACAAATCAATTGACAAAAAATAAAGTCAGCAGGGCAACAGAACCTATCGAATCGTTAGTTAGAAATTATTATTACATATTTGTCAAGACCTGGGGTCTAATCACCGCACACGAAATTTTATAGAAATTTTTCATTTTGGCATTATTGCATGCGATGTATAGTATCGTAATTTAAGGTCATAGCATTCGACATCTCATCGAGTTCTCATTCGATAAAAAAAAGAGGTTATTGTATACCAGGGATGGAAAAGTTCGTACAATTGTACCATTTTTAGCACTATTTGAATGCCAAAAGTACCGTAGCACCCCAATGACCAATTTAGCACTATTGAATTTTTTTCTATTATATTACCTGCCGCAAATAGCATTAAAAATATTAAATCAATAAGTAACCAGTTTTGAGTGCTGGTTGATGTAGAAGTTATTAAAACCTTGAGAATCGACAGCATACTCGTTTGTATGTACCTTTTGCTCGAAGGTATTAGAAATGAAAAATTAGGTAAACGAAGCGATGTTTTTCGATATTTCAAAAATTTGCTGGAGGATTGTAATGTATTCCAAATTCATCTGCAAATGTGGAAAATCTATTTCCGTACGATAGAGAGAAGGCGACCACATATTTGCATCGACTGTCTCCAATTGAATCAAAACAAATGACGTAAAAGTATATACTAAATGTAACTTTTATATTCAAATCTCAGCAACTAATAATCTTTTTTGTACGTTATGAGATTAAGAAATGATATTAATTAATTGTGTTAATTAATAATATTATAATAATTAAACTTCAAAGTGCCTTTTTTACACATATACTATGGCAGCCTTTTTAGTTAATTAATAAAAGTATTAAATAAATAAAACTAAAGAATTTGGTACTGAAAACAGTAAAATTTTTCTTGAAAATTAGTAAAATTTATAAATCTGATTTCACATCCCTGACACAATACGATATTCCGCTATCCACACACAAATTTAAGTTACTAAATATATGTATTTAAAGCTTAAAACAGTAAAATAAAACCATAATTGTATTGTCCAATATTAATAAAATAATAAAAAAAAACAAACGTGAATCTGCCATGGCTGTCGCGATGAGCAACGCATGTGCCACATATTTTCCAAACTCTAGCGCCACCAAATACACAATCAACTTAAAATTTCATTATTTGATTTTATGATGGGTGATAACTAGAAGAGGATACTTGACTTGACTATTAAAGAAAAAAAGGGCTCCTAGAGACAAAAACATCGATATATCTTACCTTAAGATCCAACTATAAATACCGAAGATATAACAAACAATTTAGAAAGCAAAAAAAAAAAAAAAACATAAATCATTTTTTAAAATAGTTCTGCTGGAATTTTCGAAATACTTTTATTTAGCAAAAGTGTAATGACTTTTCGCGAACTTTAATTTTCTGACATTAGAGTGGTACATTAGGGTGGTAGGAACTGAGATGTGGTGGATAAATACTAGAATGCGATATTTCAGTTCAATGGCTATTAAAACAAAACATTGGTTTAATCGAGACAAAAAAACCGAAAGATCCGAAGATATAACGAAAAATTTATTTTGGCGACTCCTACATTGGGCAAAAAAAAATGCTTTGCAACAATACTTTATATTCGGTAGTGTACGTAGAACTTTTTTTCAAGGCGAGACGGCCTAATTTACATGCACTAGCTTCAAGAATCACGAATCTTTTATTTAATTTAATACAAACTGTCTTAAATATCAAATGCAGTAATAAATCCATTCGATACATGACCAAAGTTTATTCGATACGATAGCCTACTCGATCACGCATGCGGCAATTTGGCTGCTGGTTTTAAAATCTAAAAGTATACTGCGTTTTGACTATGAGCATTTGCGAAAGTAATTGATCTATTTTAAGGAAATTTTGTGCGAATAATTTTAATTAAAATACATTTCAAACTCATTTTAAATTTCACAAATATGAGGGATAAAAAATACTTTCAACGCAATGCTCAACGCTCTAATTAAGGTTTGGCGGTTACGTACATAGTTATACATATATGTATATTTACATATAATTATGTGTAGGTATGCATGTAAATTATGTTATCCCGCCTTTCTTCTTAACGTTCAATAAAAAAATAACAATAACGATTTGTAAATCAATTTGAGATATTTTTAACTATTCAAGGTTGTGGGTAAATGTTTTATATTAATTTAGTTCAGCTTTAAAATAAATGTGCTTTTATTTCTTAATATGTAATTAAACAAATATTCATAACCTTTCAAATAAAAAAATTAGGCGAAAAAAGACAGTGTGTAGACAAAGTTAAAAGTCAAAAATTTTATTATGGCATAAATGTTGTTGTAATAAGCAAAATAAAACTAATACCAAGCTACATATGAAATAGATAAATATATTTAAGAAAGTATTATACCAAATATGTAGTTATGCTCTAAACACATAGATCACAGCAGGCTACATGGCTACACGACTACAAGTTTCGCTGGCAGCAAAAGTTGCATGGTAGCCAGCTACTTAATTATTTTGAAAACGGCAGCAGCACCATAAAAACCTTTTTTTTTTTTTTCTTCATATATTTATTTATTGTATCTTCAAAAATGAACTAACAATAAGTAATCAAATCTTAAATCTAAATATAGTTATTAGGCCCGACCAGTGTCGGACATAAGCTTAGTGATAGTTATAAATAATACATAAGTAGTGATAATCAAAAAGGAAAAAAAATTTACGTATTTTCAAGAAGTCCCATCTGGAGTGTTGAGAATAAGAGCCCTTGTGTCCCACTTTTTTAAGCAGATATGTCCAGTAAAGTTCAAGATATTACGAGCGAGCGGATTAGGATGTGACTCGAGTTTTCTTAAATATTTGCCTGCGTATTTTGCAATTTCTTCAGTCACTAGTGGCATATTTAAATCGCGATGTATATTTGAATTTTTGATGTACCATGGAGCCGATGTTATCAAACGTAAAATTTTGTTTTGCCTTCGTTGGATTTTCGCAACACTTAAAAACCTGATATGGAATTATAAATATATATTTCAGTGATGCGGCTTTCAAATATTTCACATTTATAAAAATAAATAGTTTATTCAAATATATTTCTATATAATTTTTTTTGCGAAATTTGCTATTTACACAGGGTTAGTAATTTATTCAATAAATTTAGCAACTTTTCGCTAAATTGCAATTTTTTTGGGGTTTTTTTTTTTGCAAACTCCGCGATAAAAGCGTGTTTTTGCAAGTTAAGTTCAGCTTCCTAATAGTTTTACCGATTTTTTAACTATAGACTCTGTTATAGTGTTGTTAATTATTCGTGGTTTATATTTGTTCAAATGAAATTTCATGATTTTTTTCTTTTTAGAACTTTTGTTCCAATATTCAAAGGAACAAAGAATAAAAAAAGTTATTCGAATAACTTCCAAAAATTTAGTAAAAATCACACGCATATACATTAGATTACTTTTTTTATTGACAAACAAAAAAACAATTCATTACACAAGAAAAACAAGTAATTTCAATAACAAACTTAGAAATATTATTAAAACTCGAAACGAAATTAGTTAAAAGTATATTTATACATTGTACAAAAAAATTCATTATTTTGTCATTATTATTTTAAAAGAAATCATTGATTTCTCATTGATTTCTTTTAAAGTAATCATTTAACAGGAGACGATTCTTTCTTTTAATTTTAATAGAAAGTAGAAAAATTTCTTTCACAAATTGTTGATGTTGGTGATACAGTTAAAATAGCATTAAAAAGCATATCCAGTTTGGGTGTTCTTTTCTTTGATGTTTTTAAGTAATTTAAATCAACTTCAATATTGTTGACGATCTTTATATTAGTACAATTTCTTACATTATTGATAGCACTTTTTAGATCACTTAATAAAACATTATCACTTACTTCAGAAATCTCAACTACTTCTTCATCCTAGTTGAGATCACTCGCAATATTTTGGTTACAAAATAATCGTGAAAACAAAATATTTGCGTACTCTTTTGTTTCACTTTTTGTTCAGGAATAATATTAGAGTATTTAATGATTTTATACGTCGTTCATTAATTCGAGTCTTAAGGCTTTTAATTAAATCTGTAGAAAAGCCGTTATTGGGTTTTTCTAAACTCTTTATCAGGAGTGTGGGTGTGTTTGTGCTTGCAAGAAAATAAAAGATGCATTTAGCGAACATATACAAACAGGCTTACACAAGTACTCGTATTTATAATTCAATTTTATTACTTAACATCTCATTGTGTGTCAACTACTTAAAAAGTATGAAATAAATGTAAAATATTTTTTGTACAAAGTACTCAAGGAAATTGTTCGAATATTCGACAAAAACTATTCGAATAATTTTTTATTCTAAATTGAAAATTTTTGTTCGTTCGAACAAAACTGGAAAAATGTTGTTCGAATATTCGAATAACTTTTGTTCGAATGACAACACTACTCTGTTATCATCCCGCTGTTAGTAAGATTATGAAAATTTTCGCCGTTTCCGCAATTTTTATCAAGTTTTGGCGATTTTTAATATAAATTATGGCTTGTTTAGAATTTTGCAAATTCTGGCGATTTTTGGAAAAGTCTTCAATAAACCAGACTTTTTTCATATTTTCAGCTTCCTAACAGTCTTGCCAATAGAAGACTGTTAGTAAGTTTTAGCGGATTTTCGTTATTTTCGCAATTTTTAAGGAATTTTTGCATTCCTTAAAGCTTTAGCAATTTTTAATCAATATTGTTGTTTGTTTAAGATTTTGCAACTTTTCGAAAATTATCGTTTTTTCTCGCTTTGTAAATATATAATTATTTTTGTAATTAACATTAAAATTTTGTAACTTTCTTTTTTTATCTTGCAATAAAAAATATTTCTTGGTAATAATTTGATTTACTTATTTTGCTACACTGTCAACACTGTTTTCGTTTTATAGCCATCAAAAATAGAAATTAGTTTAATTTGAATACAACAACAAATAAAGAGGGTACAAGAACCTGCAGCCTGTTGCCTTGTTGCCATCAAAAGAATCATTCTCATAACATGTGTATTCTATCCTTCACATTTTATAGTCGGCAGCTTGCTGTGGTGAATGTGTTTAATGCATAAGACTAGAGAAGAACTCATTTAAGTAACACATGTCTGTAACTATCAGTCTTGTACTGGCTAAATATTCTTCATATTTGACGTAGGATTGGTAGAATGCCGACTGTCTCGGTACTTTTGAGATAGGCGCTAAATTCACCTTATGTTCTAAGGATGTCCACCACACTAGCGATGCATACGTGATGATAAGTCATAGAACATTCAGTATTTATATCTCATTTGAAACCAATTGTTCTTTTGCAAAAGGTCCAAACTACGTCTAAGTGATCTTTTATAGGCAACTATGACTGTTCCGTATGCCACTTAGTGCAAAAGTATATTGTTTCATATTACTAAGCAACAACTACGAAGTCATACGTTTCTATAATCAGCAGTTTCAAGTTACTTTCGACACAAATAATTTAAACACTTTTTTTGTATTTTGTTCATCTAATTGGAAATGTCACTGTAACTGAAAGCCACTACGATATGCATGATAAAATGTATAGAGTGCAACTTTATTAAAACATACACATGGTGAAAATGTATCATGAAATAGAAATCAATAAAAAAAAAACTTACAAAACTAAATGGCAATGAAAAGTTTAAGTGAGCTGCTTAGAGAAAAACGAAAATTATTTAAATTAAATAAGTTGGTTCAGCAAGTCAATAAACTTCAGCGTATCAAAGTGCTTCGGGAAAAAAGAGTCGTCTTTTACTCATATACGAAATTTTTATTTTTTTAATTTGATTCACGAAAATTTTTTACTTCCTTGTAGATCTTCCGAAATACCAAAGAAAGTGCTTGTGGTTGTGTTAACTGGAAAGTGAAGTACTCCATTTCATTAAGAGGTAATCAGGTTTATTATGCAATGCCACAATGTATTTTGCTGCAACACTTGAACTTAAACTTCGCTAGTTTTTAAGACAGAAAACAATACAAACATACAAATACAAAATGTTGGTAAATTTGTGAATTTTTCATGTTAAAGACTATGTTGCATGGCTGCTGGTTTTGTGTTAACAATGCACTTTCAAAAAAAAAATAAATAAATAAACAGAAAGAAAAAGACTTTTCTGCAAGTATTACACAAAAATGAATAAAAAAATTAAAACTGTATAAAAAGGTGGAAGTGAAATATAAAAAATAAAATATGATATGTAAACTATATAAACAAATTTAATGAGCGCAAAACTTTCTAGAAAAACTTTATTTTATTTATTTATTTTTATTTACTGCAAACGTTTGTTCTTTGCAAACACACCAAAGTGGCCAATTGTGCCAAAGTATTATTTTGCTAGTTGGCTCTTTAAATTTGCCCACACCGCATGTGAATACAAATTCAAACTAGGAAAGTGTTTACAATAAAAAAAAACTAAAAAGCCACAAAATAATTCCATAGTAGCGATAGGTAAAGGTTGTGAGTAACTTTTTACTCACCAGGGGTCCCGATAAAAAAAAGCATGACAACTCGTGAAATTTTGTTCTTAAATAATTGAAATTATGTGAAGGCTTAATATCCCTTGAACTGTGCCAACGATACAGCACTGGAAGGAAATAAACTTAGAAAATAACGCAATTTTTCCCAAGTTTGAAAACCCCCAAATTTGGGATAGACAAAACTTGTGTAACAAAACTTAAAAGCAGAACCGCAACTCATAATTCATGCAAATCATTTGAGGTATATCCACCTTTAAAATCATTTGCACCAGCAATGAATCCCAAACCTTGACTGCTACTTTCCGTTTAACTATGTATATAGAGGGTGATTTTTTTAAAAGCTTTTGTATTTAGTTTATAAAAAACTACAAAAATGTTTAAAGCTGATCTTGGCATACTCTCGCCAACATATCGGCCGGTATCTCACGAATAATTTCTTCAATATTGTCTTCCATACATCCAGCATTGGTCGGCCACCGAGAGAGCACCAAAAGAAATGTACTCGCGTGTGCGTATTCATTTTTATAAGAAGCCGATTGATGTTTGGCACTCCAGTGCCAGTTTGGATAGCCGTGCACTAGACTGTCCTTATTGCACAACGTCCAGAAACTTCAGTCGTTAGAAAGTTATCTTGATTACTGAGTAGTCCAAGTTAGCTTTGGCAAAATAATAATGTTTCATCGCGACAACACAGCAAAAATTACTGCTTACCAGAAGCGTTTTTGTAAGGGAGACAATCTTACAGAATCACTTACTGTTGCGCATGAATAAGGCATTTTTTGTTTTGTTCGAGATGAGCCAGCTAGAAGCAATACATTTAGCTTCCAAAAAGCCATGAATTTTGTTTTTGCCTTACTAAAGTGCTTCACAGAAGTAATAATATATAATTTTTGTGAAAGCCCACCTTATGTTAGTGCTTTTCAGAAGCATTTTTCGAAGCTTTTGTTATCAAATAAGCAATACATTGCTTCCCTCAGTTTTTAGTGCTTCCAAATCAGTTTTTTTTTTTGGGGGAAACGCTGACAATGTTAATTCATCGATGGCAACTGCTGGTTTAAAAAGTATATGGATCTTTAAAGTACATCTCCAAAATATCAGTGTTGAATAAAGTACATGATTTTGTTTTGTTATGTTACATTATGTTGCTAAAGCTGAGATTACACTATCGTTGAAATATACCGATTTTCGTCGGCTCATTGCTATAAATTTAAAAATGATAAACCAAAATGGCCTTATTTCCCAACGAATTGAAAAATACAGACTTCCCAGCTAAAAAAATATGTATGGTTCATATATTTTAAATATATGAATGTAAATATGTATGAATTCATGTATGGAAATGTATGGGATTACACATGACAAAACTATTATATATGAAGTAATATACGGACTTAGATATGAAATGTATTATAATATATGAACTAATATATGCAAATTTAATTATGAAGCTCTTCATATGTGAATCCATATATAAAAATAAGATGTAATATATGGCGCCATATAAAAATGTATGCATACATCATATCTCACATATCTTTTTCTCTCTTTTCATATCACTAGTGAATTGGAAGTCTATTAGAAAAAACATGCGGTATGCAAAGCTTATATGCATAGAGTAGAGATAGGCAGGAACACGCACGACTCAACACGAAGTGTTCATGACAGAAAATCTGTTTTCGTACGGGTTCATGTCGTATCGTGTTGAGCAAAATTGACACGATAAACACGAAACGATTGTTGGTGTTAAAACATGTATGCATGAATTTCCAGTAAATAAAAAATTTTATATTTTGTATCGTCAAACATGTAAAACCATCAAATTTGTTGATAGTGTAGAGGTGTCTTAAGCTTAAAGTTCTGAAATTAAACAAAAATATGTATCTTTTTGAATATAGATATGGTTTTTTCCAATTCAATTCAATTTGTGCGTGTTTTTTCTATTGAAAGAATTTCGCGTGCGTGTTTCGTACGTGTTGGACATTTTGGCATTCGTGTTCGCGTCGTGTTGGAAAAACTCAACAAATAAAAACTCGTGTAACAAAAAGAAAATTATTCTTGTAGGATTTTATATTTTTTGGGCCTATTTAATAAATCAATCACAAAAAAAAAAGTAATATGAATGAGTTTGTAATATTAATTAAAATATTTGTAATATTAATTAAAAAATTAATTAAATTTTCACCTATAAACAATTTGATAATATCAATTAAGTTTTTCCACTCAAATTAATTAATCCAATTAAAAATTTAATTGAATCAATTAAATTATTAATTGAAAACATTAATTGGTGAATACTTTTTTCTGTGAAATAATCAAAAGGATAATTCTGTCATTAATTTTATAGAAAATAACGGAATTCCCTAGATATTTTTAAGAAACAAAGTTTAAATTACTACCAAGAATTATATTGAAAATGGATTATTTTTTTTCTTTTATACTTGCATTAGTTTTTAATCTGATTTCTTAAATTATACTTTGTGCACGAATATAAGTTATGTGTTTTTTTCACCCTTTCTCTTGAAATGTATTTTAGTTCGTTTTCAATTATTTTGTTCGAACAAATGTTTTATTAAAAACAACCTTTCTGCACAAAAACTTACAAAAAAATAATTTCATTAATTTAATTTATTGCACAGCAGTGCTGGGTTAATTACACTACACCACACAAAAAAGTAATATGAATGAGTTTGTAATATTAATTAAAATATATGTAATATTAATTAAAAAATTATTTAAATTTTCACCTATAAACAATTTGATAATATCAATTAAGTTTTTCCACTCAAATTAATTAATACAATTAAAAATTTCAATTTAATTGAATCAATTAAATTATTAATTGAAAACATTAATTGGTGAATACTTTTTTCTGTGACTGCACTGGTAATAGAGCCACATAGACTTATTCCGGAATCAATTGAGAGGTTAAGCCATTTTAATTTATTAATTATGATTTTATTGCTGACATGATCATGATGATAATCGGCGTGCTCACAGCCGTTTCATTTCATTTTATTTATTATGCTTAACATAGGGTCTACACCTAACATAATATGTAAGATGAGATCGTCAAATTCAGTTGCAGAGCGAGTTATGTTACGTGTAGACTTCATATTAGTGTTATCTCAATCTTATAAGATTTTTTATGAGAGAGTTGTTATAAGAAATCCCATAACAACAATCTTATGAGATGAATTGTCAAAAAACACACGTACATGAAAATAAATTCGTATGCATGTGTGAGTATTTCTTAAAATAAATGAAAAACAATGTTTTGGACAATATTTCTGGGATTTTATATGTTCAAATGTGTTAAATTTAATTTGTGAATTAAAGTTTGTGCGAAAAAGTGAAAACAAAATATATAATTATCGGCATTTTATTTTTGTTATTCTGCCGACGTTCTCTCACATATTATGACAGAGTTAATCGCAGTTGTAGACGCTATGTAAGGCTACATTCTATTTTCAGTGTACAATAAGGACGATTAACTAAAAATTTTTGACCTGTAAACTACCTTCCTTCACTTCTCGCCATATCATAAACTTACACATAAACTTGCATACATTTTGCATTCCGTTGCATATAGGTAAGCACAAAACATGTGCATGCATGAGCATGCACTTGTATGAAGTATGTATGTATGTATGTGTGTATCATGCAGTTTGTGTGTCCACAGCTCAGTAGCACTAATTAAAATACTTTGTACGTACTTGAATATTTAACAGGTTTCTTTTTATTTTTATCATCTGTTAATGATTTAATAGTTTTAGTTTTTTTTTGCTCTATTGTATACTTCTTGGTAAGATGATGTTATTATGAAGTCTGTTGCAACGGAAACCTCTTGACTTGCTTGTTTGCTCCTGCAAGTCATGATTTGGTCTAAAAACGCAAAAAACAAAAAAAATTTTGGCGGAAGTATTTTATGTTTTTGTAATAGAAACAAGTTTGGCTTAAAGCAACTTGCACAATATCAAATAAATTTAGCGCATTCACAGCTGGAGTTTTCGTAACTTTTGAGAGTTTTCAATACTGCGGCAAGAGTTTTAAGGTGTAAGTGGAAAAGTCACTTTTATTTTTAATATTTTTGTTCGATGTTTGTATTTATCCTTTATATAAAATTCAACTTATTATATCACCGTTGATTTTTCCAATAAATTTAGTTTTATTTATTTTTATCTGATTTTATCATGTGTCATTTTGTGTGCACTTCCTGCAATTTTGTTTGTAGTTTTTTTCTTCACATTTGATAAAAAAATTTTTTATGGAAGTGCCACAAAGTTATTAAGTAGATTTGGCATTTGTGACAAATAATTGAAATATTGATAGTTGATGGAACTGCCAATCTTAGATACCCATCACTTTATTTGAAAATAATGTAAATAATTTTTTTATAATAGAATAAAGTAGGGGATATTTTAAAATAAAACTTTGAAGTTTTTCAATTTACATTCACCTCTGACCACAAAAACACATATGAAGGGCTTATTGCAAAAATGAAAATACTGAGAAAATCGCCTTTGAAGTTTAAAATAAATGCAGAAAATAGGGATTTGATGAAATCATGATACAGATAGTTTTATTTAGTGCTTAAGGAAGACTACTATCACATACCCGTCGCTGTACACCAAGAAATCTTCGGAAATCGCTAAAATCGCAAAAAGTTGTGGCTTAACCAGTTATTGCATGAAATTTATTCATATTTTTTTTTTTAATATTAAAAGTTTTGTTATTTTGGTTGAAATAAAGTGGCATATCGTGTTTTTGCAGTTTAAAATTTATTATTTTTTCTATTTATTACAATTTCAAATAATTTCTAAATATAAGTTGTGATTGCTGTGGCTTATCGAGTTTTTGGGACAAATAATTCTGAATAAAATCAAAATGTAAAAAGTGACACTTGCGGCTAAGGCGGAAATTAAACGGAATATAGGTACAATATTTTAAGAGGACGTTCCGATGCTGTAAAGTAATTGAATGAACTGATAAAACCACTTTCTGAAATAGTGTGGCTTATCGTAATTGTACAATAAGCCCTTCATATAAATATAATGATTCTCCAATGTGTTGAAAGTGGTCTAAGTCACTTAATTGTGAAAGTGGGCTGAGTCATGAGCATTTTTGCTTCGAAATATTAAATAAATCTTAAGAAAATTTCAATAAATATTTAATATATATTAAATAACTTTTTATATTAATTGAGACAAATACAACTCTTAATTAAAATGCTGCACAATATAAAAATAATTTTTGATTTGTTCAAATGTAATTTTCTAAATATCTCGACACAAGCAATATATGACTTAGACAAGTTTCCTAGCTAAGGGCACATATGTATGTACTTATATAGTATTGGAACTACTCGTATTCAAACCTTTAGTATTTGTCAATAACTGAGTGTCTGATAATGAAGAAATTGCTTTTTATTTCCTATTTTTATTTAAGGCATTTTAAAATGAACACGAATTTAAAAATTTTAAAACATGTGTTTCAGAAACGGCATAGGTAATGTTTTCTGAAAGTTCGCTTTGCGCTTCCAAATTCTTCTATACATCAAATTTCATCATCACTATAAAATAAATGAATATTGTTATTAGTGCAGAAAGTTAATAAATGTAGTTCAAATTACATAAACTTGGCTTATAGAGTTTGATTATGACAAATGGTTAACAAACGTTTTATGTATACTTTCATCAACTTGAATTTTTTTAACTTCTATTTTGACAGACAAATAAATTTGATCCAATTTATATTCCGAACATTCAAATAACATGTCAACCTAATTTCTATATATTTTTACTTGATATAGGCTATTTACTATGGTTGTGTGGTATGGTGCAAGGCAATGATGAAGGAAAGTCCCAGGAGAGTGTGACTGCTGACTCTTTACAATCTAAATAAATGCACATGGACAAAATAAAATATCAAGTATTTGCCTTTACTCGTGACACTGACGATGCAGCATCGCGTTGATAGACGAAATATAAAAATTGTTGACTTCTAATCTGCATGACTGTAAACATATGAACACAAAATTGATGTCAAATATATACATCGTGCATATTTAAACATTTAGCTTATTGCACTTACACATATTAAATGATTTGAATATGTATAATCTGTCCTAAATACTTGTAGGGCGTACTTATTTATATGTAATGGACTAATTATAAAATATTTGTCAACAACAATATATTTTTGCTGTAGTTGCTGAAATAAATTTTATATTTTATTATGTCTGATGTCATGGCTGCTGACCATTGGGGTTTTCATTAATTTTTGCTTTATTTTAATTTAAATGAATTTTTTAATAGCAATATGGTATTTTCCTAACAAGAATTTGAAAATATAAATACGTGTATTTACAATTAAATCTGCTTTTTACAAATATATATATATATACGAGTACATACATTGAAATTAATTACGACTAAGTCGAATTGAGTGAGATTATTTATGCACATTGCACACTAAAGTTTAATTTTTATTAAGAGCCTGACCCACGATATCGACAACGTTCGACTTGTCGCACACTTACATTCAAAACAAAAACAAATTTTAATATTTTGTTGTTGCTTCAAATGCAAGTGTGCGACAAGTCGGACGTTGTCGATATAGTGGGTCAGGCCGTAAGTCTATACACAAGAACACTAAAAATTTTCTTTGCGTTGCATGAGTTAATAGAAACCTCTAGATATTATATCTATGAGATAACTTTTTTTTTGCATTAGTATTGATGTAATACCTTTTGGAGAGCTTTATTTGTTTTAATAAGGTTTAAGTGCGTATTTAGAGGAAATAAAATTACATGTGACACAGAGGAAACGGGAGGTGACACGAGACGGAAGATAATTGTGAGTTACGATGGTCTTGCTCACTCAGTCACTGAATCTTCTTTACTGCTTCTTTCGTTGTGGCATTTATTTAAAGTATTTTTAGTTTACTTTTTTTGGCATCATTCACCGTGTGATATTGATATTAAAAGGTTAAAACTAATACTTGTTAATGAAAATGCTTAAATTCAAATCAGGAATCATTTGAAAACAAATCATAACCATTTGTTTAATACTAAAAATCATTTTCAAATTCTGCTATTTAGTTCAACACTATACATTCTTTCATTTTATTTTGTTAAATCTTCATTTGTTCATTTCACAAAATACACATTTTCACATATTTGTTTTGGTTATTTTGTTAACAACTTAATGACAAATACACTAGAGCTGTCTCCTTCTTGCAGATGCTCCGTCAAAGTGGATTCTTGCTTTTTTCATAAGTCACTTTCTTCAACTCTAGCATCCTCTGGAATTTTTAAGGAACCAATTACATCAAAGGCAAAAGTAATTATTCTGACAAATACTATCAGATCGGAACAACCCTAGAAAATATTACCGGCAACTGGAAGCACGTATGTAAGAGGGAGAGGGAGCTTAACTCTTTCTTATCAGCCTACATCCGTTTTATTTAACTTTTTTTATATGTCCCACTTGGTAAGTCTCGTACAATCAGCTGCTTTGAGGTAGTCAGCTTTGGCACTCTCTAACTCAATCTCTATTGTAATAGGGTCACTCCAACTTTACAATTTCGAAAGCTTATACCATTGACTATAATCGGCCTATACATAATTTTTCTATTCGATTAACAGGTTAAAAATTATACATATACGAGTATTACCAATTTTTTTTATCGGAAGCCCTATGTTAAAAGTTACTATATCTCAAAAAATATAAAAATCCTTACGTGATTTGTGTTCAGCATGCAACATGCAATAAGATATGAGGTAGAAATTGTTTTGATTTCAAATTTATATTACAGATGAATATTGCATCGGGGATATATTTGCCATCGGAAACTTATTTTGACCAAATTTGAGTTGACATATATATTTTGAATACAGATTCTCGATTTGTAGATATTTTTTTTTAAATAGACTTTATAATTGATTTTGAACTTACATATATATCACCAACACTGAACAACAAATTATTAATTGTTTTCTTCCTATTGAAACAACATTTTTAACAGGAAAAGAAGAAACTGAGTAAGTTTTGTACTTCGACATAGAATATTTTTTTAATTTTTATATGTTATTAGTTAGAGACTTAAAATTTCAGGTACCCTGCTACAATTTAGTTGGCTATAAACTTTTAGAAAAGAAAACCTGTGAAGGATATAGAAGGAAACTTATTCGAATATTTTGCTGCACACATCACATTCGTAACACATGTGGTCTGGTCATATACGAGTATATATTTAGTACTGAAGATGCTGTATTTGTTAATTATAAATTGGTTTTCTCTTATATTGAAAGAAGATTGAATAACATTCATATAACCAAAAAATTTAGTACTCGTTCAGCTATGGAATCGATTTTGGGAAGGCCAATAAATTTAAGTTTTAGTTAAATAAAATTTTTGACTAATTTACTTGGTTGTGTTTATTTATTTATATGTTTAATCTATTTATCATCTTGACTGCTTTAGGCTACATCAGTAGTGTCCAGCGGTGCTGACACTCTGGGAAAATAAATGCTACAATCATTGTGCAAAAGACAAAAAAATTTACTGAAAGAAATGATTTTTTGTTCAAAGTGTACAACTCCAGTATGTCAGCAACATTCTGAATTACATTGTACATGCTCCAGTTGCTTTTAAAGCCCATGAAGCTAATAAATGCGAGTACTCTTATTTTAATGATACTCTTTTTTATAACAAATAAAATAATATTGCATTTTCTATGCATAAATTTTTTTATGAAATGAAAAATCAAGTAAGAACACAGCTCCAAGTAGTTCTATTTCTGGTGAATCATCAATGAATTGAACACATCGTTGTAATAAGACGGAAGTCGTCCAAATAACTGAATGGTATGCATTTAAAAGGTTCTCTAGAACAATTTTTGATATAAACAACAGCCTTAGAATATTAAAATTCAGTACCTGTAGTGATTGAAATGCAATGAAAGTTGGTAAACCCTTGGAAGTAGTTCCAAATTTGTTTGCTGGGAATCTGTTCTACAAAATGAGAAAACAGAAGTACTCAAAAGCCAACCAAATTATAAGTCGTCGTTAGAAGAAAGAGATTGAAAGCTCTTTGAAAGGCAATCCCGATACCAGAATCGAACGCGATCGGCCAAGAACCGGTCCATCTTAAACTTCAATGATTACAAAAACCACAACATATGAAAATCAAAATGATACCAAGCAGTTGATGCCCTTAAGCCTTAAATCAGGGACACAGTTCGCAACATGAAATGTCAGAATGCTTCTAGAACCATCAATACTAACCGAAGTATGCAAGTACCTTCTCTATCTTGGTTTATGCGATATAAGAAGGCCTGATAATGGCACCAAAATAACCGATAACATCACCTTGTTTTAGAAGGCTCCCCAAATCCCAGCTGCGTAGTTTCTTACTTACAAAGCAGCAGGTATCATAGACTAACGCAGGTTTCCCCTCATCCCTTAGCAGAAAAGAAAGCTAATCACACAATAGATGTGGCGCAGATGAAGGTTCAGATCACCACTTGCTTGTAAAGGAGATAAGACCAAAAATATCTGCAAATCTGGTGAAAAAAACGCAGTGTTTTCCCAGAAGATCTGACATTTTTATTCAACCTTAACAGCATAGTTCTGTAAGGCATTCACAATGAAAATCTTAGTGTTTCGGTAGCAGTTTAAAGAAAACTCAAAACCCAACTACATATACATTTTAAAAGGCGGGTTATTATGTAATCCGATTCGAACGGAAATGCTTTCGAATTGTAATGTTAATAACATACACATTCGAACATTTTTCTTTTCTAATCGAATTACATAATAACCCCCAGATTCCGTTGACATACATTTATATTTACAATTTGAATAAGAACCAATTAACAAATAAATTTTGTTATTGAAAAGGCGAAGAAATGTTCCAAATTTGGATTAATATAAAAGTTTTTCAAGCAAAACTGTTATAGAAATTTTACAAAAAAAAAAATTCAAAATCATTTATGGACAATTTGATTAAAATTCTGAAAAGGGTACAAATTTTAGTGATTTAAAGTTCTGATTTTGAAAATCAAGGTTCATGATGCAATTTTTTCAAAAGCTAGTACAAAACGAAATGATGAACGACAAACATGTTAGTGAATTGAATTGAAGTGTTTGGCATACATTAAAACAAAAAATTATTGCTAAATGAATAAAAATTATGTTGACCTTACCTTATCACTTATGATTCGATAATACTATTACAACTTTTAAAAGTATCCACCTCGTCTATCAGCATAATTATTTTGTTAATGAAAAGTGATTTTAATAAATATAACTACTTTCAAATCCAAATCATTTAAGACGTATGTAATTGAAAAGATCTTATAAACCGTAGAAACCAAAACCATTTTTTACAATTTCCTTCAACTGAGCAGCAGTCATTTCAAATCCAGAGTATTATCGCCAACTAATTTCAGCTTTGAGTAAATTTAATCATTGTCAATGCCATGAGCAGCAATAAATTTTTATTTTTTCCCCACATATTTATAATAAATAAAAAATTCTGCTGCATTAAAATGTACCAGACGTTTAACGCGTATACAAACGGAAGTCAATAAACATATAAAAAATATGTTTACAGATATAGAAAAAACAAATGGCAGGATATTTAAAACGAGTATATTTGTATGTGTGTAAAAGTGTGTGTACACACACTACACATTGAAACTACAGAGTAATTCAGTTATAACGAACACCGAATTATTGCATCCAAAGAACAATTTCTCTGGTTTGAATAATGCAACCTTCCAAAAAGAAAGTAAAAAATTATATAGAGTGAAATATTTTATGTGACAACTTTTTCACTAGCTATAACTTGGCAAAAACTTTGATGTTAGACAACAATTTATCTATATTGCGTACTTGCAACAAAAGGCGTACATTCGTGCCAGCAGCATTTGCCAAGCCGAAACGACGTGAGGCTGAATCATCAATGTTTGGGTTCTGTAATCACGTTACGATGTGCTCGTATGTTCCCAAGAAAAACAAGGCAGTTGTAATGTTGTCCACTACTCATTATACAACAGAAACGACCGGTCTTAAGAAGAAGCCATTGCTTATATTGGACTACAACAAAACCAAAGGTGGCGTTGATAACATGGACAAGTGCTTGTCCGAATTCGAGTTAGTAATGCAGAATTAATCCTCATATCGTTTTTCATACTGGCTAAAAATTGCATACAATTATCTTGTCTACTCAACTCTTGAGAGAAAAATAAAATTTTCTTTTTCCATTAAGTTGTGTGTAAATTGAAAACTTTAAACTCGTTTTCTGAGTTATGACGTTCTTTTGTAAAAAAGTTTCTAAGGGAAAATTTAAATTGTTTATTTATTACTCGTACATGGGAATATGTTTTTATTTCTCACAAAAAACAAACTTCAAAAATCTTTATTAAAAAAAGAGAGAATAGATGTATCTTCCATTTTTATAACATAGATGAATAGGTAAACAAAAATAAATTTGTTCTATCCGTTGTCGAAAACCACTGACAGACTCATGCTATTTTCTAGACCATAGAGAACAGAAATAGACTGTCAGTAGCACAAAATTATTCTCGAGACTGGGTAGATAAAGAACAATTGTTTTGTACTGTATTGACGTGACGTCGATGTTGACAACTGGAATAATAGTTATTACATTTTAGCCGTGCCACCTGAGTCGTGCCAATTGAGCTTGTCCCTAGAAGCGAAAATCATTATTCTAGCTTATATTCCAATGACAGTGACGATCAGCCACTTTCTAGTTTTCTCAAACAAAAGTTACAAAGCAAATAAAATCAAGGTATCTTGGGAGATCCAAAGACTACAAAATGTCAAGGATAGAATACACATGTTTATATGAGAGTGATTCTTTTGAAGACAGCAAGGCAACAGGGCGGCAGGTTGTTGTCTATGCTGATTTTGTCGTTGTAGTCCAATTAAACTAATTTCTATTTCTTTGGCTACAAGGAGAAAATTCAGTGTTGCCAGTATAATACAAAATGTTGAATGAATGATATTGTAAAATTATTTCATATTATTTAACAGAAACAATATCCAAAAAAAATACTTTTACGTCATATAAGTACATTTTGAAAGAGTAATTTAATTTTTATAAATGCGAAATATTTGAAGGTGGCAACAATGAACTACATACATACATATATATTTATACTTAAATATGAGGTGCAGATGGTGCCTCTGCTGGCTAAGAGGCGACAAGTGCTGCCAGCGGCATTTGAAGTCGAGCATTCGTGTAGCCTGTTGTGGTGAATGTGTTTACTGCATAAATGCTAATGATTGAGTTACAAACATTATTTGTAAATTACAACCTGGGAATGGGAGGTGTCGGTCAAATGGATCAATACATTACCCTTTACAGAGTATCCCTTAGGGGCAAAATTAAGTGGTGGTGTATATTTACGAGATTTGTAAATTTGGCAGTAAGTAACGCTTGGCGGTTATGTGTTTTGTTATATAGAGCTGATAATACAAATCTTATGGACCCGTTGTCATACAGAAGAAATATTACTGGGGCATATTTGCATCCCTCAATTTTGGGAAAAAGTTCAACTTCTTCCGCAGCATCTGATAATGATAGTAAAAATAAAGGCCGGAATCCCAAAATGATAGTAAATCAGTTGCGATGTGTTGTTTGTCATTGTACTCGTAAGTGCCGATGGAGATGCGAATTATGTACAAAAACATGCATTGTATTGTAGATCAAAATTGTTGTGATCGATTTCATAGCTAAAACGGCCGTTGTCCCCATATGGGAACACCCATTTTTCTAAAAAAAAACCAGAAACAAATTTATTTTTTTTTCCAATGAATTTATTTTATTTTATCCATAATAAAGCAATAAATAACAATAAAAGTTTATTTCAAGCAGTTTCCTTTTAGGCGTTAATGGGTTAATATAGTTTGAAATATTTAAGAAGCCTCAAGTTATACTTTACTTTTAAGCGCCTACTACTTGAAAATACAGTGGGCTGCTATAGTGCCGTATCAGATAAATGTAAATGTAATAAAAACAGTTGTAAGTGTATCTCGTAAAAACAAACCCTCAATAACAAATTGCTAAACAAAATTTAAAGAAAATACTCGTATGTGTGTTAATAAACTTAAAATCTTTATATGTAAAACGTATTAACAGAAATTTCATATATGAAATATATATGATATATTTTTGCAATTTCTACATATTTCTACATTTTTGCAATTTCTAATACAATAATAAAAATTACATGCCTTAAAATATACATTTGTAAGTATTTCTAAATGCTACTGTGCTTACCCAACATACATACAAAATCTTGTTCATAAATTCATAATGAAATTTCCATGCATATTTATTTGTTGGCGTATCAATTAATCTCAATTTTAACCCTACAGTACCAACATGATTGTTTTTTTGTAAATTGAAACTAATTGTTAGTCAAATCGACTAACATGAATATAAGTCAAATTCTCTTGTTCGCTGTACATGAAATTATTATTATTTTTGTTAAATTTGATCATTTATTTTGTCCGGTGTCTAAATAAACAAAAACATACAATTTGTTCCAATTAATTAATTTTTATATTAATTTCATTAAAGGTACTCTTCTAGGAACACTTCCGAAAACACAAATTTTTATTAAAAAGTAAAAGTAGAAAAATTCAAATAAAAAATCTAAATTCATTGATAATGTAAGAAAACATATCAAATAACACTGAAATGAAAAAAAAAATATATTTCATGGTTATATATACATTTGTGAAACTCTTCAATATCGCGGTTTCCAGAATTATTATATACGAGAAACGTACATAAATAGTATAAGGTAAATAAAAATAAATAAAAAAAGTAATTAAACTTCATTAAAGTTATATATGTATAAATACTTAAATAATAATTCAACTCAAAAATATAAATTTTTAGGAACAATTTCGGCATATCTCAATTTTATGTTGTCAACAAGTATATAGTGGTAAAAGTTACACATATGCTAATTGTTAGTCATTTCGACTAACATGACCTCAAAAACTCAAAGAAAGCATTACTTACAGCGGCAAAGTGACCGTTTTAAGCAAGAGCGCACCACCGACTGAGATTAGAAAAAAAATAAATTAAAGCTGTCGGTAGCAGTAAAAAAAAGCTAAACGCAAAAATAATAAATAGTGTTATGCATTAAACTCATTCACCACAGCAGGCTACCGACTACAAAATGTCAAGGATAGAATACACATGTTTATATGGGAGTGATTCTTTTGAAGACAGCAATGCAACATGGCGGCAGGTTGTTGTATATGTGACATGCAAAATAGAAAGGGACCTAAGGGTAAAAACCGGTTTTGTTCAGGAGAGCCATTTTAAAGATTTAAATACGTGTATTTTTGGTGTACCATCACTGAATAAAACGCGCATATCTCTGGGAGGGAACACTTTTGGGGCATGGGATCGGTCTCATTCGATGCTCAGATGGATCGGCATGGGATCGGTCGCATTCGATGCTCAGATGTTGTCCACATCAAAAAAAAAAAAAAAATGTGCTGTCACATATGCTGATTTTGTCGTTGTAGTCCAATTAAACTAATTTCTACTTCTTTGGCTACAATGAGAAAATTCAGCAAGTATAATACAAAGTGTTGAATGAATTTTATCGTACAATTATTTCATATTATTTAACAGAAACAATATCCAAAAGTTGATGTAAAGCATAAATTGATTCACTTTTATACTTTTACGTCATATAAGTACATTTTGAAAGAGTAATTTAATTTTTATAAATGCGAATTATTTGAAGGTGGCAATATTGAACTTTGCATTTATACTTAAATATGAGGTGCAGATGGTGCTGCTGCCACCTCCAAAATAATTAAGTAGCTGCCTACGAGGCGACAAATGCTGCTATCGGCATTTGAAGTCATGTGTTCGTGTAGCCTGCTGTGGTGAATGGGTTTAATGCATTAGTCGAAATGACTAACATTAGTACTGCAGGGTTAAACAATGTTTGGTTATAAAAAAAAGTATGAAATCGGAATCAAAAGTAAGGTTCCATGGATGGAAAATATTAACTTTATTCTTGCTGTACGAGTATAAAGGTAACTAAATAAATCTTTTCAATAATACGCTTTTAGTGTTGCTATACGAGTATAAGACATGGGCAGTCATTTCACAGAAATGAAATGGCCTGTTGTATTGCCATATAAAAAATTGTCATAAACGCTAAATTCAAATGACAGAAAAACATAGAAATTATAATAACTATAAATGCATTTGTGCATTAGTCTTGAAGGTAAGAGAAAATAAAATATAATACAAATAGCAGACTTTCTGATTTAGCTGATTGCTTTACGGTTTCTGTGGTAAGTCCTATTCGCACTTTTGAATTTAGTAACTGCCCAGCAAAAATGTTTAAAAATATTGTAATGGGTAGTACTCTTTTAATGGCTCACAAAGTAATAATTGCTACTTATTTATCTAATTATTTTATGCGTATAATAACTACTGTCCTGTAATGCATAAAATAACAACTTACTAATAACATTACGTGAAATTACTTATTGTAGTATTTTCCAGTTAATAATGAAATGTATCTAGAGAAAAATTTATTGATCGGGAAAATGAGCTTCGAAAAAAATAAAATAACTTTGGTGTACTACAATTTTTGTTACAAAATTTAATTATTTTTGCATATTCTTCAATATGCATATTCACATATTTTCTTCCAAAAAAAAGTAAAAGTTTTATAATTTTGTTACAAAATCCTATTTATTTTTATTAAAAAAAAATGCCAATTAACTTTTGAATAATTTTAGCAAAAAGTAATCTAAAAAATTTTGCATATTGTAAGCAAAAAATAATCCATTAAATTTTTAATACTTTTAGGCAATCAGTAATCTATTAAAATTTGCATATTTGTAGGCAAAAAGTATAGGGTACCGCATACTTTTTGAACTTCTCAAACAAAAATATACTCAGTCAAATTGTATGTACTTACGACGTGGGAGCACATACACTGTTTTGCATTCTAGTAGGCAAGTTTTTTTTTGCTGAGTGAATGCAAATACAATTCTTTTCTTTGTAAATTTACAAAATATTAAGGGTTTTCATGAGAACTCTTAAAATAGTCATTTGTGCAATTGGGCAAACTTGCGAGACTTATTTTTTGAAGCCCCTTCTGAACTTTTGCGCAAACAGCTTATGTAAATTTTAAACAAACGTCAAAAATTTCATATACAGGGCAATCATGAATAAAATTCCGCGAGAAATTTCTCCCTTTTCCAATTAGAATTTTTTGTTTTTCCTATTACTTACTATTACCGGGAAAAATTTCTCGCTGAATTTTATTCATGATTCCCCTGATAATAAAAATAAAATAAGAAAATTTCAAGCAATTTTTAATTTAAAAACATATTTATATATATCTATAAAAATAAAAAAGTGCGTGTGTGTGTCAAAAAATGCATAAAAACCAAGAAGTTGTTGTTTACAAAATGCAAAATTGCACAGCTTAAGTTTACGAGTCAAAATTGTTGGGCAATGAGTTCTTTTATCTCCGAGTATTTTTTGCCTAAACCATACTTTATTAATTATTTAATTCACTATTTAACTCATGTGCTTTTTCGCACTTAGAAAGCACATATAATAATAATAAAAAATAAAGAAATAAATTAAAAAATGTAAACACCAAAGAGCGTTATCTGAATAGAGACAAAACAAAGAGAAACTCAAGCAAAAAGCTTAAATTTTCGAAGTTTAAATTTTAAACTGTAAAATTAACATTAAACGAAGCTTATTAAAAAGCAATCTCATTGAATTGACAACAAAGTTGCTGTTTTCGTAGGATCGGACTAAAATTGATCGTTTGTATGGTTTCTTAAAATTTTAACTTCTTTCTCATAACTCAAATTTGCAAATTTCTTAACACATTGGTTCCACTTACATCTTTTTAGATGAGTAATAGATTCCGTTTGGTTGATTTCGAGAATTTTTCAATATAAAATTTTTTTTTTTATTTCTTAGCGCACTTATTGTAATAAAATATTATTTAAAGTATTGAGGTTGCACGGGCATTATTTTTCTTCAGCTACAATCACTTACATGGACACAACTTGTTTTGTCAGAACACAATTTCAATGTTTATAATACTTTGTTTTATTTTTAATTTCTCTAGGAGCAGATCCTGAAGAAAATATTTCCTAAAAATTAGTTGGAATATTGCCATTACCCATATCTACATGATAGTGTAAAAAAAGTTGAAAAATTTTGATACTGAAAGAGCAGTTAAAAAAAACCGTTCTGGCTCTCCTGGCTCTCGATTTTTGGAAATACGCCGTTATTCATAAAAACCACAGATATCATAGTTGAAACAACTACTAAATCTAAATCTACTAAGCAGATTCTACTTGCTTATATCACCAAGAATCTATAAAGTCAAGTTATCGATTTTCGGCTAGGAATACGATTTTCAAACATGTATTGCTAAATCAGGGTAATGGCTTAGAAATCTAGTCTGCCGAAACGCGATTGAACTCAGCTTTAACTTTAGCGAGTTACAGAATACAGGGGCAAAACCCAATAATAAGAGTTAGTATAATCGTATTGTTTTACACTACAGCTTTATTACTTCTAATGGACAATAGAAGGGAATCATAATTGACGCAATTGGGTCTCCGAGTGGAGGTGCGTTTTAGCACCACCCTTCCTAACCTTACTAAAGGTTATAGAAAATGTAAAAGTTTGCACAGCATATTATTTTTGTTCGGCTTTTAATGCTCCTTTTTTGACATTCGCAACAGAAAAATCTGTTTTCTGTTTATTTCAACGTGAGCAGTGTCAAAATATTTTATAACTTGTAACATGCATTGCATATATGGTTTTTATCAGCTGACACGCAACTTGACGATACGATGACTCAGTAAAATTTTAAGGTAAGATCACACGATTGCCGTAAATACGCCAATCTGACCCAATTTTTATTGACCTGAATTGGTGCACAATAATAAAATTGTCCCAATAAAATATGTTGCAGTCATATAATTTTTTATGAAAATTTGATTGCCGTATATTGGCGAAGAATAAATTTGTGGTAATTGCCGCGGCGCAGTCATACGATTGTTCTAACTTGCGGCAACACAAAAAAAGTTGTTGTGGTAGTTTTTAGTTTGTTTTGTTTTACGTGCAAATAGTTTTATTTTAAAAAGAAATAAATTTATTTGTTTTATTTTGCACGGGAAAATGTTTTATTTGTTTAAAAGAAATAAAATTGTATATGCTTTGTATATTTGTGCTCATTAAATAAACAAATCAGAGGCTCTTTTGGTTCTTTTAAACGAATAAAAACTAAATATATGGGTTAACGATTGACCCACAGTTCCATGTTAACATTACAAATAAGCTATAGTTTAAGTTTACAGTACTTACGAAAGCACTTGGCGCACACGAAAAAATAAATTATGGCCTGTCCCACGATGTCACTAGAAATCGTTCGATCGAATACTAATATTGAAAACAACAACAAATTTTCTAATGTTATTGTTGTTTGCAATACAAGTTGACGATCGAACGATTTCGAGTGACATCGTGGACAGGCCGTAAATTTAAGATATTGAACTTTTTTAATATTTTTGTTCGCGCATGATTGCCTATCAACCGTTCACACGTTTGCCGCACCAGAGTTGCATTTGACTGAGGCAAATCAGCACAATATTGTTTTATATTGTCGTATGGGACAATAAATTATGAAATCACACGATGGGCATATAAAATAGAATAATAATTGATGCATTGCTACAATCGTGTGATCCTACCTTTAGACACAGCAGTTTTTCTTGAAGCAGGTCTCTTCAATTCTCTTTTAAAACTCCTCTTTTTTACAGACAGACGGTTTCTTGTTAAATTTTCGTATTGTTTTAATTTAACGAATGAAATAACCAAACAGAATTGAAGTAACTTTTCGGTACAAACAAGTCTGTACACCTCTACTTTCTTATTTCCTCTCTCTCCCATTAACTCAGAACTGCTTCAAGAAAAACTGCCGAGTCTAAAACATGACTAATTCTACCTTCACTTTACCATTACTACATGCAAAGAAAAGATATGTTTGAGGCAACCACAATCACAAAGCACATACTATTGATTGATTAATATGATTGCAAACGAATCATATTATTATGAATATGTATAAAAGAATTTCCATCAATCACAAGTTTGTACATATTTTTTTTTAACAACATTAAAGTTGAACTAGGTTTTTTAATAAAATTAATTTCAATATTAAATAAAATTCACACGAAATCAAGACACGTGTGCATATATAAATATGTATGTACTATATTTTTGATTTATGTTTATTTTTTAATTTATTTAAAAAATGTGCTGATGAAGTGCGTGACTGCACAGAAAAATGCCAGTATTTCTTGCAGCTAAAAAGTCTAGTTTAATTTTTCTTTCATCTTTAGGATATCACATTAATTAATAAAAAATATTTCATTCAATAAGAATTGAAAATACTGAACTTCAGACCGATTAAGAAATTATTGCTGATTTTGTGACATACTTAAATCTCGCTTAATTTGTATTTACTTTGCTTTATTTATCTGGCATCTCGTAGTTAGTAAACACTGAACCAGTGTTGTTAGATATGGCGATATCTCGCCAAACGTGGCGGTGAAATTTTGTTTTTGGCTATGAAAACTTTGAAATGACGATTGGCGATATTTGAACTACTTGGCGATATTTTTTAAGTCCTTGGGGATATTTTAAGATTTCAATAAAATAGGATAATATAAGGAATTTTTTCTACAACATAAAGAACAATTCTAAATTTTGACTCTTTATCTCAAACAAAATTTTCTGAAATTCAAGAAGTTTTTAAAAAAATATGGTCCACAAAATCTCATTTGGTTTTTATGAAATACAGTGGGGAAAACTTTCATTTATAAATTAAAACCAAGATTTTGATACTGAAGCACCATAAAGCCTGCACGAGTTCTCGCCTAGATTGTATAAATACGACGATGCTTCTGGTACTTACCACTTGTACTTAAATACACATCTAAGTAAATGCTAATTCAGTTTTATCACAAGATTTAAATAATAATTTTTATCGTGGTGTTCAAGTTCAATTTATCCTATTTAAATTGATCTATTGGAATACTTTATTTTTTTGTTAATTTTGTTAAATTCTTAAATAATATAATTTTTATGTTTTACGATATTGTACGTTACCTACTGAATTTAAAATTTGGCAAAATTTGTAAAGTAATTACAAAATAAAAAAATATTTTTGTAGCTATAGTTTAATGTTTTATTATATTGGCGATATTCGACAGGTCATTTGGCGAGGAGGCTGAAAATAAATCTGACAACACTGCACGGAACGATTAATTTCTCACGAACTTAAAAAAATTAAGAGTAACTTATTTTTGTTGTTGTTAGCTTTGTTTTCGATTAAGCTTTTTTATATACATATGTATTACTAAACGGTCCAGTAATTCAACAACGGATTGGATGGATCGAAAAAACATAAATAAATTTTTATTTTTTAAGCACAATCAGTCAGTGCATGTTCGAAGCGTAACGGAGAGAGTTGAAAGTATTTTAAAATTTTGTTTAGTAAAAGTATAAATAATATTTTTAAGCAAATGTTAAATGAATAAAGATTTATAAAAATCCATTTATACAAAAGTATTAATTTATATGCATATTTTGAAAAATATAAAATTTTCAAGTGTTTTTGGTTGTTCGTATTTGTTACCAAATATCTGGTTTGGTAAATGCAATCTGTTTTGAGAAATTTTATTAAAACGTCAATGGAAATGTTCAATTAAAAAGTGGATTTTCTGTACATAGTAAAAATATAATATTCAATATAATTCATTAAATATAATACAGTAGTTGCTTAAGCAACTATAGAATAATATTTGTGCCATTTGCACAGAAAGCAAAATGTATGTACTTGTGTAGGAAAAATTCAAATAAGCTTACAGACAAGCTTAGTATTTGTTGTATAATTAATAGAAAATTATTGCAATTAAATTAAATATACAAACAAAAGCCACAACAGAAAAAAAATATATAAACATTTTTTATAAATAAAAAACGGTAACGACGACCAGTCTTCATTTAAATGGCTGCTGCTAGTTAGTTCAATGCTAAGCTGTGATTAGCAAATCATTTGAAACCACAAACACGCGCACTCTCTCGTGCATACAGATACTTACATAGAAACATATGCATGTACCTAAAAAAATTGAGAAAGAAATCAAAAACACTGGCACTGACGACATCTCTGCCAAAAAATCGGCCGGAGCGAGTTAATAAATAAAACAATTCCAACGATTATTGCCAAAAAGAAAGACCCAAAGTTTTCTCTCTATCATCAACATCAGCAAACAACAGCAGTGGCAGTGGCAGCAGCTTTGACAAGCAGCAGCACCCGTGTTTCTGTTCCTGCAGCCGTTTTGTAAACAACAAACCCACATTTGAGACATGGCGCAATTTTTGACACCTTTGTCAATTCTTTTACTCTTGGCTGTGTTGAATCCGGTAAGTTTTAAACAAAAAACAAATAAAAATCTAATTAATAATTCATAAACATTAAATTTTGCTGGTACAGTGGCCTCTCGATTTAACGCACACTCACTCTAACGAAATCGCGATTTAACGTAATTAAAAAGGTGTGTGAATCGGCTATATTGCATTTGTTTGATTGTAATTTAGGAAAAAATTCAAACAATGGTTTTTGTATTGTAGAGAAAATATTGGTACATGCCAAAAAAAAATCTGGGTGTAAACTTTATAAATTTTGATAAAGATGTAAATCTATATATTAAATTTCGTGCAGGTGTAAGTGCCGTATACAATCTTTTTTCTTATGAATGAAAGTAAAGCAATGAATACTTTATTTAACGAATTTTTCGACTAAACAAATCGGCCTGATAATATCATCGTTCGTTAAAGCGGGATGTCACTGTATTTCGGGCAATTGGCAGTATTTTCGTTTCGTCAAAATTACAACATACATACAATTGTCCATTAAATAAGGTATCATAAATTGTTAATTTATTTATTTTCTACTACGTATGAAACTGAAGTGAATTCATGAAAAAACAGCGTGTGCTCGTTTCTACTTAAAAACATCTGACGATCTTCAGTATAAAAGACATATATAATTACATAAAATTTATGTATCATAGAAAATCTAAGTCGTTAAATTTTTCAAAATATTTAATTACAAGCATAGTAAATTTTTTATTGTTTTGTTTTCCTTAAAAGTTTTATAAGAACCATTTGTTAGTTCGGTGATCTCGATAAATTTTTTTACTTCATCAATAATTTTTCCTTTCTAATAATAAACTCACTATGACTCACTATCCTACACAATAGCACAGTCTACGAGAAAATACAACCCTCATCTGATTAATTGTTACTCTCTTTTGAAATTTTTTCATAAGCTCCATCATGCCAGGGTTGTATTTTCTGAAAAATCGCACAACTGTATAAGATAGTGTATCGCGTCCTTTAAGCATACTAAAACCAGGCGATCGGCTTTGTGACAAAAATTTCATGCTATTGAAATATGTTTTTATTACTTTTGGAAGTCGTAAGTAAAAATTGGAGACCATCGTTTTCCCCAATGAACTTATACCGCAATATTATATGTACATAACGAATTTTAACATTTAATTTTGGTACTATTTCTTATTATTTTTAAATTGTTAAAAAAAATATTTTTTAGAGATTTTTAAACCAATTCAGAAAGAAGTCTTATCTAAAGATCAAAGAAATGTTACCGAACATCTTTGAACTTAAAAAGCAGTGTTATAATTTAAAAAAGTCTGTAAAAAATGTTATAGGTACAAGAAAGTTATTAAAATAAAAACTTCGGTTAACTTGACCATTTTTACAAATATAACGACTATTTGTTTCACCCACTTATAAATAACGTTAAGCAAACTTTTTCTCACAAATTAGTTCCAACAAAAGTTTTTTTTAATTTAACACAGATATGCGAGAATTTTTTACATTGGAAAGTAAAACTTTAATTCCTAAATTTCGATGACTGCTTCATTTAGAGTGCACCTCTCGATCGATTTGAGAATGTAATCATGTTGAGGTCTGTTCTTTTCCAAAGTGTTAAACAAATTCAACATCGTCTATATAAACTAATGAGAAAATCTTTGAACATCCACATTCAAATTTAATACTGAAATAAAAAAATTTAAGTTCTTGCAAAATTTTTATAGAATATATTTGCATATAACTAAATATAGTCAAGATAGAAAATAACGATTTCAAAGTTATTTCAAGCCATTGATGGCCACTAAAAAAAAACATTTGCATAATTTACGTTCTATGGAAAAATGTAGTCTATTTTGATACCCACAACGGAGCATTATAGTTACAAATTGGTTATTATTAAATATTTTGCTTATCATACAAAAACGGAATAGAGTGTATTTTTAACTGAGCTCAGATGAAATATGAGGGTGTTGCCGGCCAAAGTAGCTGGTGCGTCAACTACAAAACAAATGACGGTCTTCGAGAATCCTATTTCAATCCCACATCAGACGCAGTCATATCAACATTATGTTTTTTTCTGATGTGCATTACTACGGTGAAGTGACATATAAAATGGCAACATAGCTAAAAAAAATACACCAACTTTACACTAGATGCGCTGCAACTATGCTATGAAATTTTAGAACAATAAAAGAGTCTTAAAAAACAGCAAATGAATTAAGTTAAGCTTTTTTCCTTTTTCGCAACACTGTTTTTGGCAACTCAGCTGTTTTCGTGTATCATGTTACTGTTAAAGATATTCAGTTTTGTCTATAATTTATGGAAATAAGCATTTTCATATGCACACATGTATTCTATTTTTGACAGGTTGTAGCCGGTACTCTGCTGTGGTGAATGTGTTTAATACTTAAATATTGTTTCGCTTGTACCAGTTTATTTTAAGTCATTGTTTTTCTTCAAGAAGCACATTAGTCCGAGTTCACACACTTCAACTTTGGTTTCTCAACTCGTAATTTAGCTGTAAGAAAAAAAGAGCTATTTGTATTTCCTTCTCCATCTTTATTCCAGCTGAATTACTAGTTAATCAACAAAACTTGAAGTGTGTGAACCGGGACTTAGACAACAGAATATTACAATGTTTGAAAACCAAAATCACGAAACAATCATGGGGGAATTCCACTCATGAAGATTTTCATTTTAATAGCTCTTATGCACGCTCATGTGAGTGAAAAACTGTCCATCTGTAATTTAGACTTCACTATCAGATGTTTTTGATGTTGATGTCATTATCATATAGTCAGTTCAAACTACGTCATAATTAAAAAAAACAAGTTTGTCAGAAAACGAGTTTGAAGTTTTAAATTTACACACAACTTAAAGGAAAAAGAAAATTTTATTTTATGAAATTTTCACACAATATGAATAACGATATGAGAATGAATTCAGCATGACTTGCTCGAAAATTAAATTTTTTGAGTTATGACTTTGTTTAAGTAAATGAGCGATATTATTAATTTGGCTACGATTGCAGAATATGCAGCCTGATGGGGTCTCAGTTTTTAATAGTCCTCTTCAACAAGATAACTTTATCTTATTATAGTGAACTTCATTCCCTCGGTCACTGTTTTAGCGATATAATAGATGTTAAATTTTCCTTCAAGAGTTCCATTCTACCATTTATTCTGCGCCTTTTTTGCATAAATATTTTTTTATAAATTTATTTTGTTTTATATCAATTAAGCAGGAAATATTCTTGAAGTAATAATGAAGCATTTTTATTTTAAAACTTATTATTTTTATATTAAAAATGAATCGCTTAAATTAATAATGGAGAATTATGAAATTAAGAATGAAACGTCTTAAACTAATAATGCTGCATTTTTGAATTAAGAATGAAACGTCCTAAATGAATAATGCTGCATTTTTGAATTAAGAATGAATTATTTCAAGAATATTTCATTCTTAACTCAAAAACAAAATCTTTTAATTTGAGTATGTTCAACTTTATATCTTGATTTACATATATTTATTTAATAGAAATGACAAACAAAATCTCTACTTGCTGGTAATATGCTGAACGAGTGAATGAATTAGTTCCTGTTATTGTATTTTTTTTATGCATAATTTCCATTTTCTATAACATACCATGTGAACAAAATATGCAATTTCATTATTGAAAGTGTATACTAGAATTACTAAAATGTAATAATCAGTAGTACCAATGTCAGTAGTTGCTTTTCAATGACACGCACATGTTAAATGTCTATAGCAAAAAGCATTGTGTAGGGTATAATGAGTCAGTAAAACTGGCGACAAAGTCAATAGTGATTCAAGTACTGATTCATTAGTGACATTTCCTACAGGGTAAGTATGTACTAGACCCCTGCAAAAGATCACTTACAAGGACTATTAAGACATTAGGGATTTTTCAAAATGCTTTAATGCAGCGACGAAGTCTTCTAAAACAAACGCTAAACAACACTGTTGGCCAGACATTTATTTCAGAAGAAGAAGAAAATATTTCGTGACGGAAGAATTTGTGATGCTTGTTTCTTCATACGCATCGGCGCGTATACAAACGTCATGCATGTACATACGCACACACGTTGTGTGTATTATCTTTTATTTGTTTTTTCGCGAAATCGCTTGTAAACACTCATATATACGAAAATCAATACATCCATCGTTTTTCGCTTATTAAACTACAGCATTTATTATAGGTTTACTATAATACATGCCACGAGAGTGCATTTAAAAAACAAGACGTATTTACATTTCAAGACTGTTTACGCAGGCCTCAGGTATGTACATACGTACATATTTACTGTATTTACTCTTATAAAGTTCTTTTGCTATTGTTAAATTTTTTTTAACGGAATGCGGTTTTATTTTATAACGAGTGTAATTAAGATTTTTAAAAACCATTTCGTTTTATTTGATATACCTAAGTCCTTTTACATTTTAATTGTAGGATTGAGGTAAATTGTTAATTACAATTTAGCCATAGAAACAGATGTACATACATACATATGTATTTATGTATCTACTACATACATACAGACTTACATAGGTATAACTTTTGACTCAAAAGTTTTGAGAGAATGCTTTTCTTTGACTACAAATTAAAAATTAAATTTGCCTTTTCAATTAAATTGTGTAACCTCATTTCCCGTCACATTTTTCTTATTCTCCTTTTAAATAAACATTAATTCCGCTTAACAAGTCATTTATTCTTCCCTCAATTTACATTATTTCGTTTTTTGTTGTGCTTTGTATTATTATTATTTAATTTTTTTTTTAACCAAAAGAGCAAGTGTGAGCAAATAATAATGTTAACCCTAATCATATCTGCTAGTGTGTGAGGGATATACTTTCTTGTGTGAATTAGTAATAAAATCTACAATGTAATAATAATTCAATGAAGCTTTATACATGTTTTCTTTATTTTGATAGTGAGTATAATAAATTTAAAAAAACTTGTTTCGATTTCTATGTATGTGCAATTAATTTGCAAAAAATTAATTGCCTCAAAATTAACGGCTAATTTATTATAAATAATTAAGAATAGCTACTTTTGCTGCAGATATCAAAGCGAAACTTGTAGACTATAATTTCGCATTAGCGGAATTAAGGAGTCCTTATGGCATTATAACATCAGCAAATGAGTTCTAGTTATTAGAGGTATGCTGCTTAGCTATATAAAACAAATTTCATGGGTTACATAACAATGCAATACAATTATTTGCATTTTAAAACTATTTATTTAATATTCATAAAATTTATTTATTTTACTAGCATTTATAAAACAAAATAAATTTGCAGACTTAGCTTTAATGGTTTTTTAAAGTTGTCAATAGTAAGTCATCTGGCACATCCTTCTTTACGAGCAAAAAAAATATAAGAAATGGAAACTAAAAATTGCTAATAAAGCAATCAAAGCAAAAATAAATTTATAACTGTAATAGTATCGATTAGTTTTGTTACGAAAATCACGTCATATCTTTTGTGTCTGACATAAAGAGCATGGCTCTTAAAAACTATTTCTTCAATCAATATATAATTGAAAAAAAAAATTAATGAAAAATTTAATTTAGTTAATTCAGT
Source organism: Nowickia ferox (assembly GCA_936439885.1). Classification (NCBI taxonomy): domain Eukaryota; kingdom Metazoa; phylum Arthropoda; class Insecta; order Diptera; family Tachinidae; genus Nowickia; species Nowickia ferox. The sequence continues at coordinate 104,449,814 of OW387023.1, forward strand.
TTAGTATTCTTCATATATTTTTTCCAGACATGTCGCTTGCTTGCATTGTGTAAACTTTATAATAATAAAAATTTAAAAAGCTTTTAACTTTAAGTGAACAGATTCAAAGAAAGGCTTATATGTCAATAACTTTACTCACATCCAAATCTAGTTCATATATTTCGGAACTGAGTTATCAAATTGCTTCAAAAGCTCTAGTTTATACATCTTTTACATGATTTTCACAAGTCATTAAACATGACTGTGGAAAGATATGCTTAAGCTGATTAATTCTTGCATAATCTTTATAGACCCATAATGATATTATAAGGGTTAAGGTCAAGTATGAGTATAGTATGTATGTATGCATATCGATCCTTAATCTCAACATAGTCATATCTCAAAAATTGCAATTTTAGAGTTCATACTGAAGACGAACTCATTATATCGTATATACTGCCAGTTTATAAAAGTCAAGTATAAATTCTCATATGCCTATTTATGTATATTGAAAGCAATACCAACGCACTCAAATTTGTTATTGTTTACACAGGCGATTATTTTTACTTGTGTTCTATAAACTGGCAGTTAATCTTGTATAAATATTTCATACAAATAGCTTTTTCACTCATCTCTTGCGACAAGAAAATTTTTTAATATCTTCGTATTTAAATTGAAAACTTTGAAGTTATTTATGCAAAACTAGCCTTTTCGAGTTATTCCTATCTTGCAATAAGAGAGCGATGTATTGTTATATAAAAATATATAGCCAAACTGATTATGCATTACTTTTTATAAAAGAATGTAGAAATTCTTTTGAAATAAATAGGCACATAAGTATGTACATACTCGTAATTTTTTTAACATATTTTGTATGTACTTGTACTGAGTTCAATACTACCATATAAGACAACGAAAAGAATTGAAAATAACATAATTTAAAAAAATACATAAAAGCTGGAAGCAAAACTTGCAAAGCAATGGTTGAACTTTTTTCTTATCTTAAATTATTTTTAAATATTTCTTCTTTATCTCATGTTATGGGATGTTAAAAGCATTTTGAAAGGAAATAAACGTTATTAATTTAAAAACTGTGTCTTAAGACACCCAGTTATAGCTATGCTGCTAATATACTTACATATATAAAACAAATTTCATGTGTTAAATAACAATGCAATAATATTATATTATATAATGATGCTATATTTGCGGAAAATATTTTAAAACGTTTCCATTTATTTCCTCTTATTTTCTTTTCTAGCTGCAAGCGATTAATGTTAGGTTAGAAAGGGTGGTGCTATACCGCACCACCAATCGGAGACCCAATTGGGTCCATTGTAGGTAGAGGCGATTAAATTAATGCATTGTTTCTGCGCATGTGCCAAAACAATACAAAAACGAATTCAGCAATCGTTCTCGTTGTTTTTATTTTGTTGTTGTTTCACTCACTTCAAAGAACGAAACAAAATAAAATCGGTTATTTTCGTACTCTGGTTTTAAGTATAAAGAAATCAAAACAAAAATAAATTTATAACTCTAATAGTGTCGATTATTTTTGTTGTCATGTCCTAGCTCATAAAGAGCATAGCTCTAATAATTAAATTACTTAATAGTAATAGGGATGCATCTTGTAATTATATAAGCAACGCAGGTTTGATTTAACATAAATTACCTACTTTGAGGTGAATTATCCATATGCAAAATGTATGGTAAATCATGTATAAATTAACATGATTTGCTCAAATCATCATGATTTGTCGTAATTTGTCGAAATCATTCCGCTGGAAACATACGATGTGTGTTCAAAAAGTATCGCGAATTTTGAATTTTCGCGGGTTACGTATATTCGAATTTTGATTTTTTTGTGGCGTTATGTTGGTACTCATGTCTCTCACTTATGTCGACAATTTCGGCCATTTTGAAGGTTTAGTTAATTGTTGACAGCTGCTTTGCTTGCGCGTGTTTTGGCTCATCTTCGATTTTTACCTATTAAAAAAAATGGAACAAAGAACCTGTACCAAATTTTGTGTGAAAAACATAATTAAGTGCGCGGATGCATTCCCAATGTTGACTGTGGCATACGGAGATGCTACCTTGGATCGAGGCAACGTTTATCGGTGGCACAAAATGTTCTCAGAATTCCGAGAAGATGTGAACGAGGAAGAGCGTACCGGACGCCCGAGCACTTCAAGAACAGACGAAAAAATTGATAAAGTGAAGAAAATGGTATTGGCCAATCGTTGAATCAGTATTAGAGAAGTTGCTGAGGACCTAAACATATCGATTGTCTCGTGCCATTCGATTTTAATTAATGATTTGGGCATAAGAAGGGTCGCCTCGAAATTCGTACCAAAATTGCTCAGTTTCGACCAAAAACAGCATCGCATTAACATTGCTAATGAGCTGTTTGACTCTGTCCGCGACGATCCAAATTTCGTGGGTTTATAGTTATGACTTGGAAACCAAAGCTCAATAATCTCAATGGAAGCTGCCGCACGAACCAAGGTAGAAATCGCAGAAGAGCCAAAACACGTGCAAGCAATGCAGCTGTGAACAATTAACTGAACATTTAAAATGGCCGAAATTGTCGGCATAAGTGAGCCACAAAAAAAATCAAAATTCGAAATTCGCGATACTTTTTGAACACCCCTCGTACTATAGTGCAGCCGTACATTTTTTGGAATACGTACAATGTTAAATTGAAAATAAAAGGGGTTGTATACAAATGTAGGTATGAACATACATATATTCGACCTAGAGCGTAAACCTGCTATGTCCCTGTCCAGACTTGCAATTTTTGTTGCAGCAATTCTTGAGTTTATCGGTGAGAGCTGTGAGAAGATTGGGGAGAAGTACACAGTTCCATGTGCTCTGCAATTCTCTTTTGTTTTGAAATTCGTTGTTGATAATTAAATGTTGCTTGGTGTATTTGACGTTTTATTTTATTTTATTTCTTCAGTTGAATGAAAAACACAAAATATTACAAAAAGTAATTTAAAATTGTTAATTTTTCACAATAATTTGATGTGTAATAGAACTAGAATTTTATAATGTGGACACTAATGCAATTTCAAAGCACAATTTTATAAAGTTGCAAACAAATTTACAGGAGATACAAAAACTGTTAAGAAATTAGCCTAACACATATGCATGTTTATTTCCATATCTAAAGCTCCAAATTAACGTAAAGTTTTTAGAAATGTGTTATTAAAAGTGGAGCAAGCAGGCTTACACTCTAAGCCGACGATATGGTTTAACAGCCTAACTCAAGAATGTATTATTCAATTACTTTATAGAAATCTGGCTGTTTATTCAATAGTTTGTGCATGGACAGGGATTAAGTTGTGATGAAAGAAAATTTATTTTTTACTTTTATTTTCCTTTAATTACACAACAATACGATGGTCTTCCTCTTAAGAAATTAATAAGCAATTTAGATAGGTGTAGGTACTAAGCTTCAGAAAAATATTAAAAAACTTCCGTCACTTCAGAATTTTTTTATAAGCCTACCTAATATTTTTACGAGGTATACCATTATAATTCATCAGAACTCGAAGGTAGTAAGTCTAACGTTGATTAAAAATATGCCGCCGTCTAACTTACAAAATTTACCTCAAATCATCTAAATATGGTAAAGTAAAAAACAGTGGTTTCTTAGTTATTCGTGAAATAAAATTAAAAAATTAATTTTTTTTAAATTTAAAAAATTTTTTCTTCTAAAAGTTTTTTTTTTTTTTTTTTTTTTTTTTTTTTTTATGCATACATATATTTATTTATTGTATCTTCAAAAATGAACTAACAATAAGTATTCAAATCTTAAATCTAAATATAATTATTATGCCCGACCAGTGTCGGACATAATCTTAGTGATAGTAATTCATAATACATAAGAGTTGTGCAAAGCAAAAAATAAAAAAATAATTTCAAACAGTTTCATCTGGTGTGGTAAGTATAAGAGCCCTTGTGTCCCTCTTTTTTAAGCGGATGTGTCCGGTAAAGTTCAAGATATTTCGAGCAAGCGGATTAGGGTGTGACTCGAGTTTAGTTAAATATTTGCCTGAGTATTTTGCAATTTCTTCAGTCACTTGTGGCATATCTAGGTCACGATGTAAATTTGAGTTTCTTATGTACCATGGAGCCGATGTTATTAACCGTAAAATTTTGTTTTGTCTTCGTTGGATTTTCTCTACATTTGAAGCTGAAGCAGTGCCCCATAGCTGAATTCCATAGCACCATATAGGTTTCAAAAGCGACTTGTATATCAAAAGTTTGCAATCTAGACTCAGGGTTGAATTTCTACCAATCAGCCAATGTAACTGAGTTAATTTTAGTTTCATTTGTGTTAGCTTAGAGTCAATATGGTGTTTCCATGTTATCCGTCGGTCAAGGTGTATACCGAGGTATTTTACATGTGAATGTTGAGGAACAACTTGATTATTGATTCGAATGGGTGAACAGGTATCTTTTCGCAGAGTAAATGTTACCTGAACACACTTTTGTTCGTTTACCTTAATTCTCCATAAGTTTAACCATAATTCCAGCTGTGTAATATGTTCTTGTAGGTATCGGGAAGCCTCGTGAGGGTTTTCGTGCATACTAAGGCAGGCTGTATCATCAGCAAATGTAGATGTATGGATATTGCTGCTCAAAGGCATATCACAAGTATAAATCAAATACAAGACTGGGCCCAGTATGCTCCCCTGTGGCACACCGGATGAGATTGATTCGGACGCACTCATGAAGTCTCCTTCCACAACAGTGAACTTTCGAGCAAGAATATAACTTTGCAAAAGATTAACAATGTTTATTGGTAGATATGTCTTCAATTTTAAAATTAGGCCTCTATGCCACACTTTATCAAATGCTTGAGAAACATCAATAAAGAGGGCAGAACAATATTTCTTTTCTTCGAGTGTTCTTCTTATAAATTGAACCAATCTATGCGTTTGTTCAATGGTGCTATGCTGACTTCTAAAACCAAATTGATGATCCGGTATGCACGTATTATCAGTTAGAATTGGGGACAATTTGATCATGAGTAACTTTTCGAAGAGCTTTGACATTGTTGGCAGTAAACTTATTGGCCTGTATGACTCAGCCTTGGTAAGATCTTTGCCCGGCTTTGGAATCATTTTGACCTTTGCAAGCTTCCAGCTGTGTGGATAATACTCCAGTCTTAAAATGGCATTAAAAATGAATAGCAGAATTCTAATTGCAATACGAGGCAACTTCATCAGCATCTTATTACTAATTTCATCAATACCCGGAGCTTTTTTTGGGTTGAGTTCAGCAATTAGTTTTTGTACATCACGCATCTTAAACTTTAAGGGACGAGGGGGTAGAGCACCTACACATGGCAAATCAGCAACACCCATACATGTGTTTGAGGTAAATACGGTTTTAAATGCTCAGCAAATATGTTACCTTTTTCAGTATCGTTTCTTGCCCAACCTCCGGTAGAAGTACGCAGGGGTGGTTTAAACTCAACGGGTGTTTTAAGCTTCCTCGCAGCGCGCCACAAAGAATAATTAGATGCTGGTGTAACATCAAGACCTTCCAGATAATTTTTAAGAGATGCAGTTTTTTCAGATGCAAGCAACTCTTGGAGTCGTTTAGTGCACTCTTTAAACCTGATTTTATGTTGGGGTGATCTGTGTTGCTGCCATTCCCTTCTAGCTCTTCTTTTTTCACTTACGAGACGTTCAATATCCGTAGAATAAATTCTATTAAACCCAGTCTGCGGGTGGGAGGTAGTAGCATGTTCAGCAGCCTGTTTAATATTTCCGTTAAGATTCGCAATGTTAGATTCAATATCATCGGATGTACTTAGCGTTATGTTTTCTGTGCAATGACTACTAAGATATTTTTTGAATCTCAGCCAATTAACACGATTGACCATCTTCACATATGGATGAGGTAAGTCACTTCTTAGTGGATTACAGATTGTAACGATAGTGGGAGAGTGATCGGAGGAGAGATCTAGAGAAGCTTCAACATGAACTAAATCTCTAGAAATATTTTTCATGACGCCAAAATCTATAACATCCGGAATTTTTTGTATGTCAGTAGGCCAGTAAGTGGGCTGCCCACTCGAAATGACGTCCAAACCCATTTTTGAAATTGTGGTGAACAACGCTCTACCTCTAGGTGTAATAAGACGCGAACCCCAGAACGTATGCTTTGCATTGTAGTCGCCAGCTGCTACAAAACAAGGTCCAAGAGATTTGAAGAAATCCTCGTATTGATCCTCAGTGATTGAAAATCTGGGAGGGGAGTAAATTGATGATATAACGAAATTTGTACAAAAATTTTCGACGCAAATATTTGTAGCTTGTAGATTTTCTTCACAAACGTTGTCAAGAATATAGTGATTGAGTCTTGACTTTATTAGAATTGCCGATCCACCGCATGCTCTTCCTCTAGGGTCTTTTGTATCATATAAGTTGTAACCATTGATTTTGAAAAGGCTTCTCGAAGTCAAATGAGTCTCAGAGACCAACATTATATCAATATCTTTTTCCGTAAGGAAGTGCTCGAGCTCATTTTTGTGTTGGCGAATGCCGTTTGCGTTCCAGAAACATATTTTTAACGTGTTCATGGCTTGTTAATTAATGCTTGAAGCAGAGTATTCTGCATTCGAAGCATTTCTTGCATCATATTAGTCATATTTGTTGTGAAATTGTTTATAGTTTGCACCAGATTATCAATAGTGGCTTCAAGGCGACTGAAATTAAAACTTGTGTTCGCATTTGTTGAATTACTTGGTGGGGACACTTTCTGCGTGGGAATAGAATTTATTTTAACAGCATCGGCATACGATACACGTGAGGTACTAGGTTGGCTCATTGGAGGAAAAGTGACAGAGTAAGCGTTAGTTGATTGGGCTGGAACTAATTTAGGTTTTTGACCCATAGCCTGTTTAACGAAAGAATACACAGGGCATCCTCTGTAGTTAGCGGTGTGATTGCCTCCACAATTACTACATTTTTTTTCTGCTTGTTCTTTTGGCTTAGTACAGCTAGCAGTACCATGCAATTCACCGCAGATAACACAAACTGTAGGTAAATTGCAATAGGATTTTGTATGGCCATATTCTTGGCAATTATGGCACTGTACGGGACCTGAACGCTTACGTGGCTCTTCAACTGTGATTTTTCGGTGTAATAGAAACTTTACATTATAAATAGGATGCGTTTCATTTTTTTTCAACTGCATGTCATTCGGCTCCAATTCAACCCGAAATAGGGGTTGTGGGACCTTTTCTCTGTTAATTATATTGGTAACATTTTTAACCTTAAATCCTTTTTCAAGAAGTGCACATTTTACTTCTTCGGGGTCAACATATGAATCTATGCCCTTTAATACTATCTGTAGGCCTTTAGCACTCTTAAGTTGGTAAGTGTAAAAATTTGTTTTGTTTTTTTCAAATTCGCTAACAATTTTTCGAAAATTTTTTTCATCATAAATTTGGATTTTAGTTTCATCAATATTACCTCGTTTAATTGGAATGATGTGGAAAGTATTTTCACCAATGGCCGACAGCAGTTTTTTTAGAAGCGCGTTAGAATTTTTTTCTCTCAGATAGATAGGTGGTGGCTTAAAAGACTTTTGCGATGATGCAGCGGGCTTCTCGTTATTGTCTTGCAATATTGAAAAACGATTTTGACGATTAATAGAGGACGCGCTGTTATCCCTAGACATTTTTGGAGCAGATGAAATTTTAGAAGATTTTGGGCTTCGGCCACGCTTTACCACAGTTATATATCTGTCCATACCGACTTGGACTTTGGGTTTTGAACTGCTGTTATCTGTAGTGATAACTTTGTTAAGTGATGAACACGAGCCCGAAGGGGATGATATCGCTGACTTATATGAAGATGTACTAGGCAACTGTAATGTTAACGAATCACTTGTTGGCATTGGACAAAGCGAAGTTGATCGCTGACGAAAAAGTGGCTTTGCCGTTAGAAAAAGACTATCATCAGATTTTTTATTTTTATTGTTAACATAGAGAGCTTCAGAACTCACAGTAAAATATGCATTTCTGCCGTTTGAACTCACTTCACAATTTTTTGTTTTTGAGGTACTCATGTAGAGTATTCCTCAAGGGCACTTTGTTTGCGGTTTTTGTTTGTTTTTGTTTTTTGTTTCTTGCTATTTAAAAATAATATCAGCAATATTTGCTTTGCTTACTTATCAAAGTTAAGAGTATGTATGTATTACGGTTATTATGTATTACGAATATTTTTTATGATTTTTTGTTTGTTTAATATGTATATGAAAAAAAAAACTCCGCTAAGACGTCTGTTCACTATGAAGGTTCAGCGAATAATAATCCTTCTAAAAGTTTCTAAAAAATTCAAAACTGCAAAATATCGAATTTTTGACCATTCCTTGTAAATGGAAATATATTAAGAATAAAATAAGCTAAATATTATGAAAATCGGCTAAAAATTGTAGATTTAATTAGTAATTTAAAACACCCAAACTCACAAAACATCGCTATAGGTAATAACACAGGTTTTGCTTTTTTTCTCGCTCTGAAGAAACTTATCGTTTCTCAATCAGTTTGTTTTTACTAATTACTAATTAAGTCTAACTTAATAAATACTTGTCTGAATCGAACAGATTTTCGTTAGTAATTAGTGGTTACGCCAGATGTGTACTCGGCGTTATTCAATGCAGTAAAAATTCATAATCAAATCTTTTCAAAATTTAAAAAATGCTTAACTATGAATACCTGTTTATGCTTATTTGCTTTGACATACTCGTATGTAAGTCCTTTTGTGTCTCGGAGCAAGTAATATAATTTCATGATATTAATCCTTTGTAAATCAGTCTTTCAGTTTATAATGTACATATGATGTGAGGAGGTATGCAGCTGTATTTTACTGAAACCACTCTTAACAATCAAAATTAATCATTTCCAATTGCAGGACAATAAAGTTGTGAATTGGATATGCAATTAATTATATGTAGTAATGATTCCGCTGTTTTGAAACTGAAAATGAATGGTGCTGAATAGTGTTTAAACATTGATTTCTATTGTTTTATAAAAGTAGTGTACATACTCGTATACAGTAAGGGACACAATTTTTCACAAAATAGTTGTTATTAAGAATATGTTGCATTATATTTTTATAGATATTATTTTATTGGAACATTATATACTTTTTGTAATTCTTAGGCAATGATATGATAGAAAACAGTGTGTGAACAATTATTACTCTCTGCGACCACAGGTGTTCAATCGGATTCAAACGAGGCGATTGAGGAGGCCAATCTAAAATCTTATTATGATTATGTACTCAGTAGCACACATTTTATGCATTAACCACATTCCCCACAGCAGGCTACACGAACACACGACTTCAAATGCCGCTAGCAGCATTTGTCGCCTCGTAGCCAGCTACTTAATTATTTTGGAGATAGCAACAGCACCATCTGCACATCATATTTAAGTATAAATGCATAGTTCAGTATTGGCACCTTCAAATATTTCTCATTTATAAAAATTAAATTACTGTTTCAAAATGTATTTATATAACGCAAAAGTATAAAAATGAATCAATTCATGCCTTAGATAAATTTTTGGATATTCAATGTATGCTTTACATCAATTGTTTCTGTTAAATAATATAAAATAATTGTAGGATATAATTCATTCAACATTTTGTATTATACTGGCAACACTGAATTTTCTCATTGTGGCCAAAGCAATAGAAATTAGTTTAATTGGACTACAACGACAAAATGAGCATAGACAACAACCTCCCGCCCTGTTGCATTGCTGTCTTCAAAAGAATCACTCTCATATAAACATGTGTATTCTATCCTTGACATTTTGTAGTCGGTAGCCTGCTGTGGCGAATGTGTTTAACGCATTACCTTTTATTCGTCGAAGAAATCCAGAAGAAAACAACCCCAAGCCGTCAGTGAACCACCTCCAAATTTTAATGTGCTGCATATGTTGCGCTCTTTAATACCATGTCCACTGCCGTCCGTCTGATCCTATTCTGTTGATTTTGGTCTCATCTGACCACGTAACGCATTTCCAGTCTTCTACTGTAAATTTTACATATTTTTTGGCAAAGGCTAATATTTTCTTTCAATTTTTTTCACTTACAAATGGTTTTTTAGCCTTGATTCGGGCAACGAATCCACAAGCTCATAAATTACTCCGAACTGTTTTAGCGCTAACATCTATGTTATGCTTTTCTCGAAAGATTATTTTTTACCTGCACCGCTATATTAATCGGGTATGTAAATCACATTGTTTTTTTATTTTATTTACTAATCCAACTGAAATTTTATATTTTTGCGCAATTGTACGATATGTCAGCCCTTTAGTTATATCTTTAATGATATTTTTCTTCAAAGACGCTTCCACAGGTTTTGGCATTATTATATAAACACACTTTTTAACCCCTAAAAGTACTCATATTAAAAAAGTATCAAATGCGTGTCGGCTTATTTTTTTTAGCGACATTTGTATGCTTTTGGAATTTTTGGTCTATCTTATGTGGTTTCCGAGTTATTAAGATACCGATTTTAGCCTTTTTTTACCCCCTTAGAATTCGAATTGCCAAAAAATCCCTGCTTAGTGGATCTAAACATCGAAAGGGGAACCTACTCACCAAATTTCAGCTCACTAGCTATAGTCGTTTGGGCTGTGCGTTGATACATCATTCAGTCAGTAACGTTACTCTTTTATATATTTCGATAACGAAACACTCTAGATATTTTTAAGAAACAAAGTTTATATTACTGAAAAAAATTATATATTGATAACTTGTGTTAGTATAAAAACGAATTATTTTTTCTTTTAAAATTGCATTAGTTTCTAATCTGATTTCTTAAATTAAATTTTGTGTGCGAATATGGGTTTTGTGTTTTTTAAATAATCGATTCAACTTTTTTCATAATGACGAATAAAAAGTCTTCTGGTTCGTTTTTAATTATTTTGTGCGAACTTATTTGTTTCTCTGTTCGTGATTCGAGCTGGCTTAAATACGAACTTAAGCTCGTATCGCAACCAAATTATATGACAATCACTAATACAATAGAACAACAAACACTAGCATTATGGAACAACATGTTGATGTCGAAGGCCGCCACAAACGTTGCATTAAAAAAAACACCCTGTTCAAAGTTTTACACAAAAGTTATTTTAGTAATTTAATTTATTGCACGGTAGTGCGCTTTTTTAAGTCAAGGGTGTATGGGTATGATTTTTGCATACTGTATAAGGAATATTCACACACACATGTACAAAAATGTATGAATACATATTATCATATACATATGTACTCGTATGTCGATATACCCTCTTTTTACGGATCTGAACCATTTGTGTGACATCATATGTGCTTCATACATATTTTTTAGCGGTGAATGTGCAATTGCTTTAAATTTTGTACGTGCTAATAAAACATATTAACATTCTAGCAAAATACCATGATTTTTTTTATAAAATTTCTAAGCAAATAAATTTTTTGGTACACAGAGAAAAACGACTTGTAAATACAATTATTATTTTTTATATCAGTTAAATAATTAATTAACATACAAACATACATGTGATGTCGAACATCTATTTTGCCACTGTATTTTTTTTTGTACCTTTACTTATGAAAGTGGTCTGAGATATGGATTTTTGCTCAGAAATATTAAATAAATCTTATAAAAATCTTCAATATAAATGCATTCAATAAACATAAAATAAATTTATATTAATCGACACTATCTAAATTAAAATGTTGCATAATATAATTTTTTTTGTATTTATTGAACTACATACGAGCTTTTAATAAATACAGTAACAGTTTTATACGTACGTTATTTTATTTTACATGTATACGAGAAGATAATTAATACCAATTTCTCCTTTTTTAAAGCAACTATTTTGAGTTATGTTGTTCTTACACTAAACTAACAATCTGAACTTTACAATGCATTATCACTAAATAATTAATTTATATACATATAAACATTTACTTTGAATCGCTTATTGTAAATTTCTTACTCGCTGGGGTTGTTTGACATTGAACTTGAAATTTTTATTGTGAAAAAATATGAACTTTTGAGCAATGAATAGTAAAATATTTAAGCACCTGCTATAAAAATAGCTTTATTAATTTCAAATTAAACTTTTTTTAATATACACATGACTACAGTTGTGCGTAAAACACTTAGCATGCACGAGCTCTACTAGTTCGAATGGTGACAGAAAATTAAAACTATGGGAAACAATTAATTCACAAAACTCAGAATACAAAATTCGCTGCCAAAATCTACTATATTATAGTGAGGTATTGATTGTGTTTTTTTTCTAAGAAAACGTTACACATGTTAAAAAATACGATGAATTAAATCAAATCTGTTTTTAATATTATTGGGTATATTCTGTATTACACGTGAAATTAAATCGTTCGGAATTGCCATAGCATTGTTGTTATAATTGTTGTTGTTGTTTAATATGTATCTAATATTTCCAACAACAATTCTATGGCAATTCCACATGTTTTAATACCACGTGGAATACAGAGCACACCCGTATGTCTTCATTATGAATTATAAACATTTGCTACCTAAACAAATTGTTGACATAACATGGAACAAATATGCAAATAATTTTATATATAACATTGACAAAAACACAAATTATTTTATATTTACAGCCTGTTTGTAGAATACGACTCGTCGATAATAAACGCTAGCGTGTTAGCATTTTTATTTTTTGGTTTTTAAGATGGCGACTTTTGACTTTTTCAATTAAGAAACGTAACAACTGTCAATTTATTTTGGTTTGTATATAACGGTTGATTGGCTCATTTAAACATCAAAATGGGCGATCAAAAATTCTAATCGTGTACAAAAAAAGTGCACCAAAATAAGTAAAATACTGACAATACTCGTACACATTCACTCACATGCATTTTGCATATTTTCATAAAAATCAAACATTTTGTTCTTCCAATAACAACAGAAGTTTTGAAGAACAATTAATTTTTTTATAACAAAATAATAAAAAAAATATATAACGGCCTTTCCCACGATGTCACCAGAAATCGTTCAATCGACAATTTGTATTGCAAACAACAATAATATTAGAAAATTTGTTGTTGTTTTAAATATAAGTATTCGATCGAACCATTTCTGGTAACATTGTGGGACAGGCCGTAAATATGATTTTTCATTCAGTTGTCAGTTGTGTTTTTTTACCACTAGGATAGGGTTTCCACTTTCTCAAGTTGAATGTATAATTTTCTATGAAAAACGATAAAATGAAATTCTTTTTGGGCATGTTGGCAACATAACGTTTTGCCACAGGGTGGGATATATAGGCGAGTCAACGTAAGTCGCACGACAAAGTCAAGTCGCGTTATACAAACTCTTTTCATTACGTATTCGTCCATCAATTGGCTTGTCGTGAGTCGGCTTTGTCGTGTTCTACAAACAGGTTGTTAATATTTAATATTGACCCAATATACCAAAGGCCTTGAGAAACACATTATAATAAGCTTACTAACAACATAAGCATTAAGCTTGAAAAGCCTTATGATTGAAAATATATTGAAAAGGATTATCGTAGCAATTGTATAAACATCAAAATGGAACCCTCTTGATAATTTAACATGTGTATTATTACTATAACCTTCAGTGATGCCAATTCAGCGATTTTCTGGCTAAATTTTGCCATTTTTAATCCCATTTAGCTAGATAAAAAGTTGATTTAGCTATTAACCATTTTCTAAGCCCTTTTAATTTTAATCTAGCTATTTTTTTTAGCAATTTGTCCATAGAGGAAATATCTTTCGATTTATCAAAAAAATTTTAACTCGCAACAATGGAACTAACAGAAAACTATACATAACTACATATATAATGTCTTATTGTTTTTGCAATATTATCAATAACAGTATACACAACACTGGCTTTCAAAAAAGTGTGTAATCATGTGATATACATTTTTAGATGAAAAATTTTCAATTAACGCCATAATATGAAAGAAATAGCTAAATTGGTAACAGTAAGATTGGCTACTCCGTTCTTATAATCGCGGGAATTTCTTTGTAAGTTGTCGGGTCTAGTTGATCTAGTTGTTGGCATATAGTATCAATAAAACAAGTGTAATCTTTTTTATACACAAGTGAAAATAAAACAGAAATTAAAGTTAAAACAAAAATTTAGAAAATATAAAATGGACAAATTAAAATTGGATTAAAAATATCATGCATTTGTTGTTATAACTTATGGTAGGTATACACTTTGCAAAGTGTTTACGAAACACGTTTATATTACATCTTGCATATTTTGACACGGACACAAGCAACATCAAAACATTTCGATATTTAGGAAACTTCGAATGCAACCGTAAACAAGACTACAAACTACGCGACCGACAACGCAATCTCCCGGCGGTCTTCTCTGTATTTCAAAACGAAAGAAATGCTTTAGAATTTGTATGTTATTAAAGGTGTCTTTCTATGGTAATACAATGTATTACGACATGTCAAAAAATGCTGTAGAATGTACAAAATCTTATCATGTAAAAGCAAAATGTATCGACTAGGAGATAATACGGATAGAAAGCTTGACAAGCGGTCGGTAAATGTATATATTCTAAACCATTTTAGAAACTTAAGTATTCTCATCACACCAGATGTGCATTTCAAGGTAAACATTGGCAGCATTAATGGTATTTATTGAAGGTGTTAACACTTTTACAAAAACAACCAAAATCAAGTCAAGAAATTTTCATGTTGTTTTTGTAGCCAGGGCTACCACTTTAATTTCAGCCTATTCATATTTACCGGTTGTGTAGTCTCATTTTACTAGACAATTTTCAATTGTTTAGAGTTTGAAATATAATATCTGAAATTAAGTTATTTTATACTATTTAAAATACATCAAATGTGCATTACTCTCTGTTTGAACATGATAAACTTAATCGAATTACAGTCTTAAAAAAATATATTACAAATATGTCTTGGCAGCTCTGGTACGATGAGATAAAAATATATTGCGCTCAAAAACAAATCACCAACACAAGCATAAATTTGAATGTATGAGTGTGGGGATCACTGCTCTAAACTAGAACCAAAACGCTTGTGGTCATGGTTCACGATGTTTCCCGGCTACTTTTCGGCATTTACATGTACACAGCACGAACACTAAAAGTAAACAAACAACAAGACTTCAACAGTACGTTGTACCTATAAACAAACCAAATAAACATAAACACATTTATAACAAATTATTGCTCATTGATTTAATTTTGTCTCCGCCGGCATTTGCAATAGGAATGAAAAGAAATTCATATAAAAATTTAATTAATTCTCGTGTTCTTTTTAATTTTCTTGTTTAAATATTTAGGTGCGCTGGCCAACGAGAGTAATGTATTCGTGTATGTGTATGCATTTGTATAAGAAGCCGATTGAATTTCGGAACTCTTGTGTTCCCTTTTCCAGCTATGTTATACACTTTGTTAAATAAAAATGGCTGCTGATAACAATTGTAGCTGTATACAAGTCTCATATGCAATAAAATTTTTCTTATCTTTTGTGGAGAATCAATGTAATGCATTAATTGGAAATCCCATTTTTAATAACGAAACAAAAAATAAACCTGAACAGGTTCCAAAATATTATTACGTATATAAATTATTTAATATTTTTACAGTAATACTTTTCAGTAACTTTCTTAAATAATTTTTTCGTGATGATTTTAGCTGATAAACAAAATTTTGGGAAATCTGCGAATATATAAAATGCAAATATTTTTAATGCATTATTGAAATTAACAAGTAAAACGTCATCAAATTAAACTTGCTGATATTAATTTTCATTAAAAAGAAATATGACAAAATAAAAATAAATACTTTCATATAAGGCAAATTTAAATTTATTAAGATGAATATATGTGTGTATGTGTATGTATGTATATGCCCTCTATAGCAACAATTGCACTAGTTGAAATGTCGACAACTTTCCTTTAATGCGCGAGTAGAGATACGTTAGAGATATTGTCAATGAACGCGTCAATAGTTGTTGTGTTGTGCAATATTGTTAAAATACACATGTATGCATGTGTTTAAGTTTGTTGCTCTAACATTATGAAATTGTAGATGAGGGTCATTTAAATGTACTAGTGAATATTTGGTACAAATGTGTCCATATGGTCGTAAGAGAATAGTACTAAAGTCTACTGGTAGATTTTCAATGATAATCCCATTTTATATTTCAATAGAGGATTACATTGGCTGGGGTACACCTAGTCAGTAGTACTATTGACAATGTCACTAGTAAATTACTACAACTTTACAATTGACATAGAGCGAGGAAATATCGATATTGTAAACTAGAGAACCTACAATTTACTGGTGAATCTTTGGTGCCAATGTCTCCATGTTGGTCCCAAAAAAACAACTTAGTCAATAGTGCTACAGTCTAGTGGTGGATTCTCAATGACAAGCTAATGTTAAATGTCAATAGATGTTTACATTGGCTGGGGTACACCTGGCCAGTAGTGCTACTGACAATGTCACTAGTAAATCACTACATTTTCACTATTCGCATTTTCTGCAGGGTGGTTTTATAAACACATGTTTGTGTGTATACTATCCCAGCGGGAAACTTAGAAGACCTTCATAGTTAAGGCCAACTCCTAAAGAATGCCTTATAGGAGGCCTCGACTCTTTCGCATAAAAGATAAGACTCACATTCAACACTTCCTTCTATGAGATTCTATGAGAAGGGAGAAGAGAAGGAGTAACATTTTTTGTTTGTTTTTTTTTACCACAGCAAAAGCAAAATCTATTAATTTTAAGGCATTTCAGAATCGCTGGCAAAAGAAGCGAGAACGAAAAGCCTACCCTGCAACGACAACGTATGTAAAAAGATATATGAGTATGGAATGGAGCAAGCAGAGCCTGTATATCCAAAAGAAGGAGCACAAAAACCTTATACAAGGCATCCTTGTTCCTTCTTTTTCCCGCTGGGATATGATGCGCTAAAATTATTGTACGACTAACATGTACACATGTGCAATACAATTTTATCAATATGTATGAATTCGCGGATTACAACCGATTTAAAAACTTATCAACACGTACAGTATTTTATAAATAAATTTGAACTATGTAACAACAATGTAATACAGGTTTTATGTGTAAGGGGCTCCCAAATGCTTGTGTTAAGCAATATTTTAATGGAAAATTTTTTGGAATTTAATGAAAAACAAATATAAAATAAATACATTCTAAAGAATCTGTTTTAAATGAATTTTCATTGTTGAAGTGATTCATTTCAAACAAATCTCTTTGTTTTATACTGGCTTATTAAATGAAAATTTCCCACCAACTAAAAAAAAGTTATAAACTACATATTAGTTCACATGTCATTTATAGACATGCAAGTCATTAGCAAAGGCTGTGAGAATTATTTTTATCATATGTGTTTAATCTTGTTGTAAATAAGTGATATTTGTGAGATGTAAAGACTCCAACTTTTATTTTTAGTGATCCAACATTTCAGAGACTTTTATCACACGCACGCAAGGCTCTTACTTTATGCAGTTTTCACACTGACTTTTTAGCTGCACTACTCGTATTTATTTATTAACTTGGCATGTCTTTCAAAATCACCAGTTTGCAGACAGCTCTAGAGCATTTAGACCTGCATAAAATCGACTAGATTTCCATAGAAATCTTTATCAAAATCTATAATAAATACGTGTCAGAATTAAACAGTTTTTCATTGGTATTTCATGGTTACGATTTTTTGGGAAAATATTTGCCAAGTGTGAACGTACCTTTAAGCCTGGATCACACTATCGGCACAATGTACCGATTTTCGTCGGCTCACTGCAATAAATTCATAAATAATAAGCCAAAATCGCATATTACTCAATTGATTCGGGAATAAGTCTATATGGCTTTATTACCAATACAGTGTGGTGCAATTGTGTCCTTAGATTTCAATTAATTGAGAAATAAAGCAAATTTATCTGTTTACTTATGACTTTGTTTCAGTGAGCCGACGAAAATCGGTACATTGTGCCGATAGTGTGATCCAGGACTTAGAAGGCATTTTTTTTGTGGGTTGTACTCACTAAAAGTTCAAGTATCGAAAAGGTACTAAAGAGCTGTTGGATAATTTGTTAGTTAAATAAATAATGAAGCCATTTGAACATGTTTGCTAACTTCAGTGCTGTCAGATTAGGGGATTTATCACCAAATCGGAAATTTATTTTTCGAAATGGGGATAAGAATTTTGGTTTCGGGATTGAGGAATTAAATGGGGATAACTTTTATGTTTTGGGGATTTTATGAGTTTTTTTGGGGATTTGTATTTGACTTAGTGTTTATTTTTTTTATTTATTTCTCAGAATATTTTAATATCAATACTTATTCCAATTGCTCTTTTTTTGTTCATAAAAAATATAAAATGATAAATGGTAACAATGAACTCGTCTTTAACATTTGTTGTTAGCAAAATTTAAATAAGGTTTATTACAAGGCAAACAGGTACTCGCATTTGGGTGATTGCTCATCAGCTAATTTTATTGTTTACACGTATGTACTATATAACTTAAATTATTTGACGATTAGTTCTTTACCTTATTTGATGCTTACAATTTTATGTACAAATAACAAGCAACTTAAACATGTTTTGGGCAGAAGCTTATTCATATCAAGATGCCGCTGGATCACGGCCGTTTAAAGAACTAGTAGAGTATTGTATATATTAAATTTTCTTTGTGTATCAACGAGCAACGCTTGCATTGAACTAGTCTTTTCGGCAATGGAGTCAATAAAATATTAAATTAGAAACAAAATTCAGTACGAATTGCTAAAATCTCTGTTACGAATTAAAAATAATGGAATTTGTTGTGACAATTTTGATCCATCTCCAGAAATGGTAAAATTAGTACAAATTGCCTTTTGGGGAATTTTGGGGATACAATTTTTAAAATTGGGGTTGTTGGTCGAAAAAAATCTAGGAACCCTGGCTACCTTAAGTAGTGCAGAAAATGTAAGATTGTCGAATTTTGTTTATTATAAAATTGGAAATATGGAATAATCGTTTATGTAGACTCAAGAAAATGTATCTTTATTATACCTGCATTATGCATCAGTTAACCACTGACCAATGTTACATACATATGCGTATACATGATCACACGAAAGTAGAATCATGTGTTCTGGTGGTATTATTATCATAAGTTTCGAATAACTATATCTTTGCTCAACTAAGCGATTATTCCATGTTGCCACAGACATATACATTCCATAGAATGCCAATGAGTACTAAATAAGTAAATAGTTGGAATTTTAATAACTGCGTGTAATCATAATTGTAGCGCAAACAATTCATGCCATCACATATTTTCTCTCAAACAATTAGGAATATAGCCGATACCCACATACAACAGTATCCCTACTTCATTTGTGCAAAAATCTAAAATACGCTACTTAAAATAAAAAGGCACATGCGTATTAAACGCATTGACTTTATCTCTCTCATTTACAGTCTGAGTCAGTGTTGTCAGATATGGCGATATCTCGCCAAACGTGGCGACAAAAATTAGTTTTTGGCGATGAAAATTTTGAAATGGCGATTGGCGATTTACTTGGCGATATTTGAACTCCCTGACGATATTTTTTGCTATATTTTTACGACTTCAATAAAATAGAAATATATTAAAAATATAAAATTTTTATGCAAAGAATTTTTTCTACAACAGAAAATATTTCGTGCAAAAAGTTCAGAATGTTGTAACTCTTTAGCTCAAAAAAAAAAAAAAAAATACTGAATTTCAAGAAGTTTTTGAAAAAACTGTGGACCATAAAATCTCATTTGGTGTTTATGAAACACAGAGGAAAATTTTCTTTTATAAATTGGAACCAACATTTTGATAATGAAACACCAAAAAGCCTGCACGGGTTCTCGCCTAAATTGTATGATTACGACGATTCTGGTACTTACCACTTCATGGCCACGATATGTGTACTTAAATACACTTTTAATTAAACGTCAATTCAGTTTTATCACAAGATTTAAATAATAATTTTGATCTTGGTGTTCACCTACTGAATTTAAAATGTAACAATATGTATATATAATGTAATCACAAAATAAAAATGTTTTTTAATCTGAATTAATTTCTTAATCGGTCTTAAGTTCAGTAATCTCTACCCAAGTAGATAGACATAAGTACTGATGAAGTGCGTGGCTGCACAGAAAAATATCGGTATTTCCCCCAGCTAATAAAGTCTAGTTTAATTTTTCTTCTCTTCTTTAGAAACTCAATGTGAGTTATTATTAAAAATATTTCATTCAATAAGGATTGAAATTACTGAACTAATTCAGTAAAACGATTTAGGACGTTTTTGTTTGAAAATACTTTTGAGTTCTTGTTTTTGAATTTTCTAAATTATTTTTTTCAAAAATGGTTGCTGTCTTTGATAATGAAAAATAAAAATATTATTAGTTTATACTCACGCTACGCTTATGTTGTATAATCGAAATAAAATACAGGGATACTCGGGATATTTTAATTATTTACATAAAAAAACAAACTCAACGCATAGAGCCATATATAGTTGGTAGAGTAATATAAAATTGAAATATAAATATGTAGGCAACAATTATAAAAACAATAAAGATTTTAACAAACAATATTAAAACAAAATGTTCCTTCATAAAGGTATGTAATTATATACATATATATAATATATATAATATACATAATGTATATAAATGTATATAAATACATATAACTAAAGTCTCCAAAATGACAAATATGTAATATTTATTTATCATTCGCTATCGTATATGTAGATACTTTTGTGTGTGTAAAGAAAATATCCCAGTGTATACGCAGGTGTAGCCGATTAATAGTCAGAGTACTTTTGTACTCATTCGTCTCACACAGTCTATACACATTTTAGTTGTAGGTGCTTGTGCTGCGTAATTAAAAAAGAAATTTACGTGTTCAGTTTAAAATTAATGCGTGTATTTTTATAAGAGCGTTTTTTTTATTTTTATCTGTCCGCATTCATAGTTGTTTGATGGCCCACACCCGAAACGAAATGTTTGCATAAGAACCCTTCCAAAAATCAATTTTTTAATTTCAAATTTAAAATACGTAAAAAATAAAATAAATATAGCATATGTACATACAGGAAATAAAACTGAAAACGACGGGTATAAAGCTTCAGCAAATTTCTCTGATACTGCAGGCATTCATATGTATATACATATTTGCTTTTAATTTTATTATCTTCAATAATACTAATAGGAGTTACAACACTTGAGCGAATTATAGTAAAAAAAATAATTCTTAGTACTTTCTTTTTTTATACAAATAAATATATTAATATAAAGAATAATAACGCCTTACATTTTTTAATACTAAACGTTAAATGTTCGCAGCAAGACAATATTTATAGCAGCTACTAAGTATGTTTAATTTATGTTATTGTCACGTTATTTGCAAAAGCACGTCAACGCTTTTAATTTAATCGCACAGTGGGTAGTACTTAATGTTTACTTAGAAAATCATTTCTTTGAAAATATTAAATATCTTTTTTTTTGCAAATGTATTTAATTTGAATTAGTTGCGGCACCAGCAATTTAACTATAAGTGGAATAAAATTAGGCGTGGGAATAAATAATTTTAAATAGAAATGAGCTATTGCTCTCTCGTATATTCTGTGATTTAATTTGCTTATTATTTACATCATGAACTTGCATGTTGTGTGCTACGAGGCCGGTTCCGGAAAAAGCATTTACTTATTACATCTACTAGATGTGCTATATGGAACTCTTCATCGACATTAAATCGGGTTTAAATATTTATTTAAGCACATTTAATCTAATTACATATAAGCCATAGCATTAAAGAAGAAATGTATGGTTTTCATTAATAACAGCGTATGTCCAAAAATCAAATTTCTTCAGTAGAGCCAGAAAAAGTTCTTTTCCAAGCTTAGTTAAAAAAAAGTAGAAGTTGTGTTATTGTTTTAGCTAAATATAATGTACATTAGAGCGTCAGAGGAACACAATCAAGTCTAGTTAAAAACAGTTAATATAATAAACTTACAGAATAGTGTGTGCAATTCTGAATGCCTCCTCCGATACTTCCTGGACAGGTTCTGTTTCTTTTTTTCATTTTGCCAGCAATGAGCAAGCAATAGAGCATTTAATTAAAAAAATGTCTGAATCAAACAGTTTTTCATTAGTAATTAGTAGTTACGCTTTTTTGGTCAAATGTGTGCCATGGCAGATGTATAATCAGCATAAGGTAAAGGGTATGTCATTAATAATGGAACACAATATCAGGATAATGGTTACCATGGCTACGCTTGCAAGACCAAACTTATTTCAAGCAATTTCCCCTTACTAATTCGCACATTTGCTGCTGCTGTCCTCGATAACTTCATGAATGCCCCAGTACCCTTGATGCGGGGTCCACAGTAGAACGAAATTATTAGACAAAACTAATTTATGGTAAGTCTATATGGTTTTGGGCTGCTGATTTCGAAAAAAAAATTATTTAAAAATTTTAGCTCAATTTTTTTAAGAAATACGATAGAGTTTCGCTATTGCGAACTGCGGTAGTATTAATTTTACATATAACACCAATAGATTCGCATGAGTTTTTTTTATTTTTTAGCAACTTTTGAATTTGAGAAATTATTTAAAAATTCTTATATCATTTAAAAACGAACCCCACGTTCAGGTATTGTGAACTTTATATTCTAGATATATATTTTTTTTTTTGTAAAAAATAAACCAATTGAATTTTTTGTTTTCATTGATGTCAAAAAAAAAAAAAAAATAGAAATACTTTAAAGTAAATAAGATATTTATGATTTACAGGACTGTTAAGCTTTAACGAATGGAGAATTAAAGAAAAATTTAACTTGTATCGAATAACTTCATAAATAATTTTATTGAAATAAAACAACAGTTTATTTAATAAATAATTTAAATAATTAATATTATTATATGTAATACATAGTCGCTGTTATCGTTCTAAATTTTTTTCTAATCTCTTTCATAATCGGTGCTTATGTCATCATCGTCAGTGTCTCTGTCATCACATATGAGCGCTGAGAAAAGATTTACAATTTCTGGTCTAAGTACTTAAATTTTTTTTCTGCGTTCCACTCGGTAACTGTTAAAAAAAAGGTACTGACGAAATAAGAAAAATATTAATAATATACTCCATACTTTTTGTCTTATAGAATTTTTTGGTGTGATGCTCTCTGTATCTTCTATAATTTTTGTTGCGGTGCTCCTATTCAGACAATATTTAAACTAGTTGACTATCTTGTATAAGTAGCTTGTGCATACTTTGGGTCGTGGGTTAGCATCCCGCCAAAACTTTTGGTCTGCTTCCCTATAACGGGTGAAGGTCTTTGTTGCTAAGCTCGTCAAAATAACTTGATATAAAATTAGTAATTGTATTTGTAACAGTTAGTAGAAAAAACTTCTTTGATATCTTGAATAAATTGCGGGTCATTCGTATGGATGTTATCTTTCAGGTAGCTCCAAAGAAAAAAGTTTAAAGGTGTTAGATCACAAAATGTTGGTGGCCAATTGTGATCGGCTCTTCATTGCGGTGGTATCGTTACTGGTGTGGCACATAGTACCGTTTTGTTGCAAATAAATATCATCCACATCAATATCTTCCAGGCGCTATGAAATTAGGCCCAAGGAAGAAAATGCAATAAGGCCCAATAAAATTAAATTTTTTTTTATTAGGCTTTATTTGATTTATTTTGTACTTTGTTTCAACTTGAGATTGGTTGGGCTTTATTTGTTTTATTTTTCATTTTTTACTTGGGCTTTATTTCATTTATGGTGGGTGGGAGCTTTTTCAAAAATTTTCTCCTGGGCCTTAATTAATTTTTTTGGGGTTTATCTTAATGGAGCTTATTTCATTTTGTATTTGGGGATTATTTCCTTGGGCCTTATTTCATAGCGCCTATCTTCCAAGTTCGCTCACACAAAATCATTAAACAGTGCCCAATTTAAAAGATCGACGAGTTATGGACAAACCTGGTTTTCCTCAACATTGTGAACTATAAAATCAATATTCTGAGTTGTTCTTGAGAACGTGCACGACGATTTCGATTGTTCACATCACTAACTGATCTCAACAGTTAAATTTTTTCCACTATTTTGACAACTTTTGGCCGATAAGATGCTTCGCACAATTTTTAAATGAATTTTAATAATTCCAATGCATTTAATTTTGTCAATGATGTAGTTCTTACTTTTTATCTATTAAGTAGTTTTACAGCTTGAACTATTTTTTTTTATATGTTAATCATTAATTAATTAATCAATCAATCAATTTTAGGACCGCCTTCGTTATATTTATGCACAAGAAAAGAATTGTATGAACTTAAAAACTAAATTTAAGTTTTATTTATCATTAATTTATTTAAATTCGCAAGGGAACCTGAATTAAAAAAAAGTTATTGTAAAGGAGGGGGATTTTTCGCTACCTTGCAACAAAAAAAAAATAAGATTGTAATTAAAAACGAGAAATACAAGTTAAAATTTAATTTCAAAATGTTGTTTTTTATTTATGTACAATTATTCAGCAATCGATTACCATCTTTAACTTGTTAATTTGTGTCGTACTCGTCAAGCACATGTTTGCATTCTTGTATTATTTTGTATTTATTATGCGTTAAAAAAAATAAAATTAAAACGTGATGGTGTGATAAATATGCGATATATGCATTTAAAGAAGTTTCCAATAATAACGAGACTGTTTAAATACGACTTAACATAAGTCGGCCATGTCCTTGAGTCATGTTTTAGACACCGCAGTTTTTCTTCGATCAAGTCTAAATTTACAGTAAAGAAAGTAAAGAAAAAAAAAGAAGGGTGCAGGCTTACTTGTAACGAAAAGTTACTTTAGTTACTTCAGAAAAATTACCTCATTTATGTCTCAAGTACACAGAAAAAATAAATGTTTGGAGCCTATAAAAAGAAGCCTTGGCGATAGAAAATTAAAAAAAAAAACAATATTAAATAAAAAAGTTGGCGGTCATCCATATTTTCATATTTATGGTGCTCTGGTGTCTAATCGTCGCTTTCGATAACGCGCTGATTCGATCACTTTTTTTCAGTTTGAAATTATGGCATTCGATATCGAATCATATTATTACCATATTATTACATTGTTCGATAGCGAATGCCTTAATCTCAAACTGGAAAACGTGATCGGATCAGTTCGTTATCGAAAGCGACGATTAGACCCCTGATTTTTTCATAAGAAACTGTGAAGAATTTCAAAAAACCAATTTTAAATAGCTTATCTGATAGAAAATTTAAAAATAAAAAAAAATTTTGCTGTGAAACATGTTTCCCGAGTTATTGGTCTTAAAAATTTTAATAGAAAATACAGCTTAGTAAAGCAGCTCCAAAAAAATCGAAATGTTTTCTTATAAAGGGTTTTCCAATAAAAACTTGACAACTTTTTTTAAACTAAAGCACAAACCATATGAGATATTTCCGGAACTTTATGCTCGACTTGAAATACAATCAAAACATTTATGAATGGAACTCGACTTCGTTCATATGGCCACCGTGAGCACGTCGGCAGCGGTCAATTCGTTGGACCCAATTTACGATGACTCGGTCACATATTTCGGCCGTAACGGTCGCTATTTCGCGTTCAATGTATGCTCAAAGTTCTTCCAACGTCGTCGGCTTGTTGGCATAGACCAATGATTTGACGTAGCCCCAAAAAAAGTCTAGCTGCGTTAAATCGCATGAACGAGGTGGCCAATTAACTAGTCCATTTCTTGAGATAACACGCTCACCAAACTTACTCTTGTGGCACCGTCCTGTTGAAACCACATGTCGTCTAAGTCCACGTTTTCCAATTGAACAAAAAATATGTCCCAATAACGCCGCCGGCGTGCAATCCGCACCAAATAGTTATTTTTTGTAGACGAAGTGGTGATTCATGAAGCACATGTGGATTTTCACCATTCCAATAACGCATATTTTGCTTATTGACGAACACATTGTAAACCAAGATCTTTACGCAAAATTCGCCATAAAGTGGTCTTGGCGATGCCCAGTTCTTAAGAACGCCGCGGAATCGACTGATTTGGCAGCGACATTTTCGTCACTTCTACCAACCCGTTGTCTCATTGGCACGACAGCATCACACAATAAATATGTAGACTCAAATTTTTGCACTAAACTTGTTATTACTTGTCTACTAGGGCGAGAATAACGACCGAAAATTGGAGTTAACGCTCTTAAAGTTACGGACACCGACTCCGAATTTCGCTAGTACATTTTTATAATTTGCATACGTTGTTCGTTCGTGTACTTTACCATGATAAAAATTTTGAGTTTACTAAAAAAAATGGAGAGTAACAGTTAGATGATCAATGAAGTAGTGCGTTCACAAATGAAATTCAAAGTTGTCAAGTACCTATTGGAAAACCCGATACATACTCATTTCTTTTCTTAAACGTTTTGTAAGAAAAATGTGCGAAAAGCATTGGTGATCATAAATTTTTTTTTGCATACCTATCTAGCGTTCTATTGTACTTTGCGCAATTGAAGAACCCAAGCATGTGATTTATACATGAATAAATAAGTTATAGTGCCCAAACTAAAAAAAGTTTTTTTTTGCAGGAAATGCGTTTAACGTTTTCAAATTATATACAGCTCAATGAAGACATGAAAAACATTATTTTCTCAGGATATACCATAAAATAGATATAATTTGCCTCCTGTTCTTGGGCTATACTAGCAGAAGTAGATGTCATCATGAAAAGAAAGGCTACTTATAACTTATTTTAACATAGATCCACTCACACTTATTGAAAAATTAATTCCAATTTTTTACATTATGTTGGTTTCATTTTTTTCTTTGTGTGCATTTGTATTTTTATAAGAAACCAAAAAACGTGCTTTCCTGCTTTATTTTGGCAACAAATGTACTCAAACCGAATACAAAATTAGCCACAAAATTTAAAATTTAACCTGAAATGCACTCAAATTGTTAAAAAATTTATAAATGTGATGTACGTTTTGAAGGCCTTTTTCAAAGTAAATATTTAACAATTAAAATTTAATAGAATCCCTTATTGAAAAAACATCAAAAGAGTTTAATTATATGATTCTGTAACTGCGATAATAAGTTGAAATATTGCAAAAAAGAAGATGAAACTAAAAATTATTGCTCAATGTTTGGCTGCTAAGTACGACTGTTTTTATGCTCTTCATTCCATGTGTAATTTCCACAATATTCCTATGTGATACAGTATATATATTCTGGGTCCTTATGAATAGGGAAGATGAAAAATCGATCCCCGTCTGTACGTCTGTCTGTATGTAAAATTGCTTTTCCGAAGCTCGCAGAAAAGCTAGAGACTTCGGCTTTTGACTTGTGTGCCAGAAATGGTCCAAGCTGAACAGCAAAATCGAAAAGGGGGTTTCAGAGCTGGTAAAATTAAAAGTTTTTTTTGGCATATAAAAGTAAATAACTAAAACTAAGCTTTTTTGGTATATAAAAATAACCTACTTAAAGTATTTTTTTCGTTTTCTCTATATGTAAATTCAACACATATGATATTTAAAAAAAGGAGAGAGATGTTTAAGCACACCCGGTTGTAGCTACGCTGCTAACTTATATAAAACAAATTTCGTGTGTGAAATAACAATGCAATAAAATCCTATTTTATGATGATGTCAAATTCGCCGCAAATATTTCAAAATGTTTCCATTTATTTCCCATTACTTTATTTCCTAGCAGAGTAGGATTAAATTAATGTGTTGTTTATAGCCGGTGACAACTATTAGCCGGCTTACAGCCGATCGGCAAAAACAATACAAAAACTAATTGAGCAAGCCTTCTCATTGTTTTTGTTTCACTCACTTCAAAGACCGACACAAAACCCAATAAAACAATTTGTTTCCTTTATTTTCGTGCTTTTGTTTTAAGTACAAAGAAATCAAAACAAAAATAAATATATATGTAACTTTAATATTCGATTATTTGTGTTATGAAAATCACGTCCTAACTCCTGTATCGCGCAATAAATAGCACAGCTACAAAAATAGATAGCTCTGAAAATTCCCAAAAGTTCAAAGCGATGAATTCAAGGGTTAGAAGAATTAAAGTTTTTTTTGGGGGAAAAAAAGTAACCAGGTCATATTATTCCTTTTTTCTTTAGAAATTTTATATTATTATGTATATATGTATGTATATTTAAGAAATAAATGTATTGGCAGTAAAAATTAGAAAAACAAGATTCTTAGCTATAGAATGCACAATAAAATATTCAACTATTGCTAATATCGGAAATGAAATTATCCACTTCTTTTATAAAAGAAATATGTATGTATGTACATACTTATCTATGTACTTATGAATATACTTCACAAGTACGTCGTTGAAGAGTATATAAGATTTGCACAGCCAAATATAGCACTTTTTGCTGTTTTTGTATTTTCTTAATGATTTCTCTTTTTTCATATACTAGTACATACATATTTTATGGGAAAAATAATTATTTTCACGCTGCGGTTTGTATTTTATTCCGACGGGTCTACATATGTATTTATAAGTATATGCATACTGATATCGCGGTTAAGTTCTGCGTAATGCACACAGTGTGTATACTCGTATTAACATGAAACCGTTCATCCTATACTTAAAATCTTAGAACTTTGCTTTCATTAATCGTAACATGGTAAAACTTAACACATTTCTAGAGATACTGCATCTAGGTAACATCACTTACAAGGATTACAAGTTTTACACTGAAAACTTCCTGCTATATGAAGGTATGATATGACTAACTGACTCACTCATTCATGAGTATTATAGGGTACTTCCTCTACGCGACTAAGATAAAAATGGGTAGTGTGAATAAAAAGAGCATTTGCTATTTTACTTACAAATTTGTTGTTAAACTCGAAATATGTATGTGTTTGTGGTTTTTTAAAAAAAATTTTAAGTAAAAAGCAAATGGTGTTTTATTCACACAATCCAATGAAACGTTTTGAATACCAGCTCTACAAACACGATTTATTTGTACATATGTAGCTATGCTCGCAACGATAACAGTTGACGAATTTTGTATGTGTTTTGGTTTTGTATTTTAGATATATTTTTTTTATAATAGGATCAGCACACAGGGGATAACCCCTACTCATGCAATGCATTGTGCTAGAACTAGGAAATAGGTTATGGAGAGGAGGATAGAAAGGGAGTAGTGTCTGTGGACATTCGATTTAAACTTTCAACGCTTATTCTTACGTTTTACAAAATTAAGCCCTTAAACAACAATGAAATCAAATTGTAATAAACGAAAATCTTGATTGAATTTAAATATCGGCTAGCTAGCAGGAAGTCCAATCGGGTAAACCAATTTTCAATCACTTTTTTCAACTGTAGAGCCCCTATGCAAATGACAACAGTGAATATTGTCTTCCAGAGCCCCAATAGCCTATATATGGAATTCCGGTAGACTCACAAAAATTAGTCCAGAGGTGTTAAATTCCCAATTTACCGAATGTTTATTTCAGTAATTCAATTGTGACACTTGCTTTGTGGCATTTTCGGTACGCAATATATGTATGACGTCTCTAAAAATCACTCTTGTATTGCAGAGAAAAAACGGTGCGAAAACGTTTCTTGGCTAATGAAATAATTTTTTTTATGATTCACAATTCTAATAAAAGCACCCATGCCATGCACAGAACAAATCATTATATTTTAATTAACAGCCGGTTTTGTTTCGTTTATAAATAATACAGTTTGAAAATTGATTTTTGTAAGATGTTCCAAAGTTTTCTTTCGTCTATTTCATTTTGACTTAAAAAAACTTTTTTCGTTGAATGAAAAACACACACAAAAACATTTGTTACTCACATGTAAATGACTCAGTGTTAAAAAACGTAAAAATGTTTTGTTTCGTTATGTTTAAGAACATATAAATTTATTCATTTTCGAAAAACAGACTAAAAGTCATTGACTGATTTTGAAATAATTGCTCAATTAACAAGCAATGTTGTATCGTTTAAAGTTGTATTTGAAAAGACAATTTCAAACAAAATTTTCCCAAACACATTTAATAAATAATTTTTTTAGATACGTTATGATTGAAATTTTGTTTTCAAAAACAACTTTAAGCAATACAAGGCTTCTGATTTGAGCAATAATTCAATTAAAATATAAAATAGTGTAATTTTTGTTGCATGTGTTTTGATTTTAATGTTTAGATATTTCGTAAGTCTTAAATATATTTCGGAGGTTTTTAAATAAAGATATTAAATTTGTAAACCTTTTTAAGACTTTGTGACTTTAGGTATTTTAAAGAGTTGGCACTGGATTGATTGGTCAATACTTCAATTATTAAGTCATTTAATGCAATTATTAAATTAATAAATTTTAAATTTCATTTCAACTAAATTTTTCATTTATTAAAATTACCTTTTCTAAATTCTGCAATTCTGAATTTATCCAGTCTACTTGAAAGTGGAACTCAGAAGAGTCTAAGTGACAAAAAGACACAAAAGCAACTAAAGCCTGCTACTTGCAGATTTAACTTATATGACCCAATTGGAGCAGCCCTTGTAAGTACCCAATTTCAAACTTGAACTATTACAGAACTATAATTGTATAAATAAAACACCCTTTTTATTATTAACTAAATCTTACTAAGCTATATTATATAATAAAACCGACTTCTTGGGAAACCATTAAAATATCAATTTAAAATAAAACATGTTTCATTTCAATAAAATCTGTTTTGTTGCTGCATTAATTGCTGATTAAACCCTGAAAGCAATTGACTCGACCTAAATATCGCGGTTGTGCTATTGTCACAAGATTTTTAATTTCATACAAAGCAAAATATTGTTAAGAGGAAATTAATAATTATACATACGATAAATTGGAAAATAAGAAACTCAAAAAACATCTGTTATAATTTTAAGTTACTAAGTAATTTTTTAGTCATTGTTTTTGTTAACTTAGCATCTGTTATCGAATATATATTCAAAAAACAATTAAAAAACATTAATTTATTTTAAAAAAAATTCTGGCACAAATTCTTGAATTCCGGAGTTTGAGGTCTAGTACATTTTAGCAATTCTAATCCACACTTTTGATAGTGAAATTCCATACATATTTTGTTCACATTTGGTGTTTTATTAAGGAAATGTAGAAAAAAGGGAAACTAATGCATAAACAACATATAACAACCCTCTAGTCAGCCTAGCGACAATTGCACTAGTTGAAATGTCAACGTAGAGTAGAGATAGAGGCAACAGTTCTAGTTTATTTCTGTTGACATTGTCAACGAACGCGATAATAGTTTGATTTTTTTTTATTATGCTGTGCAGTTACAAGCCGATCAGCGGCTAGGCGCCGCAGCTTCTGATTGACTGTTTTAATTTTAATAATTTTAAACAAATAAACTAAAGTTTCGAATAAAAACTTTAAATTTCAATTAATATAATTTATTTTGCATTTACATTGTTTCAAAATCTAGTACTTACGAGATTCCAAGCTAAAAGCAACATCAAATTTTTCAATAGATTTGTAGGAAATCTACTAAAAATCTTATATATTTATTTATTTTTTGCTGCCCTGTACATCATAATTTATATAGAAGGTGAGTGAATTAGCTATGCTCTACACAATTTTCTATTGAAGGTGTGTGAATGAGCTAAGTCGCCAGTTTCTTCATTACAATTTAAGACTAAATTTCAGACAAAGGATTTTGTCTCTGATGCAAAATCTTGGGAAATGTCAAAAAAGCTTAGTGTAAACGATATAGATTTCGTTAAAGATTTCTAATCAAATGTACAAGATTTCGAGACAATGTAAATGCAGTACTAAGCTACAATCGAAAAAGGTAAATATATCAAAAATATTGCGATGTAAAAAATTTAAAAATAATTTTTAATTTTCCTTATAAAATTGTAGACGAGGGTCACTAAAATGTACTAGTGAACCTTTGGTTAAAATGTCTCCATAGAGTCGTAAAATAACTACTTAGTCAGTATTGCTACAGTCTGCTGGTGGATTTTCAATGACAAGCTAATATTAAATGTCAACAGATAATTGCACTGGCTGGGATACATCTGGTCAGTATTACTACCACTTCCATATTCGTATTTCCTGTGCGGAACTATTATGTAATTCATCCATTCATTCATCATTACCAGCAAGTTGGGATTTTGTTTGTCTTTTGTGTCTTTTGTTTGTTTCTATTAAATATATTAGCCCGTTCATCGTGCCACGAAATCAAGTAATTTAAAGATGAAATTTCGAACGATATTTAAAGTGAAGAAATTTATTATTTGACATATTGTCAGAAGTGTATATACAATAATTGAAATACGTACAATGTGCATCATAACTCAAAGTACCCCAGCTGAAATAAGCAAGTTCATCTATTTTAGAAAAAAAATATCTGACCAAATTTCTTTTATTTATTATTTTATTAATATTTTAATTCGTATACCCAATACAAAGCAAAAAATAAAAATAAAAATGTGGTATAAAACAAAAAAACAAAACTATGCGTTGAAATCTTTGGTAACTCCATATTTTTGCACAGCAAAAGTCGTGATACCTCTTAGAAACCAAGAAAGTAATTATGAAGATGGAGTAAATTATGACGATTTTTTTTGTACCTAATATTTAGGATGAAAATCTTTAAAACGAAGAACTTCATGTTACCAATCTGACATTGAATGAACAAGTTTTTTTATGTAATCGGGAGATATTTTTAGCCATACAGCCATGAACAGTTGTGAGCTGACTTTTAATAGAAATTGGGAGGTACGTAATTTTTTTTCTAAATGATCCCAGAAGTGCTCAGTGTTCAAGTCTTAGCTTTGTGGAGGAATATTAAGCATGGGGGCTGTTTGGTATACCTGTTAGAAGTAATAATCATTTCGAATTTTCAGTTTTGCATTTCTTTGACTTAATTTACTTATTAATAATTTAATTTATTAATTCCAAGTTATCCATATCTGCAGCTGACATACACCTCCATACCATGACACTACCACCTAACCATTTTACGCTTGCTGTTCTAAATAAGGTTTTCATTTATTTTTGCCCACGTCCATCCGAGCCAAAAATATTTTCTTGATACATCTGACAAAATTACTATCTCAAGTTTCTCACGTTTTCTACGTGTATTACCACCCGGCTCCTTTGATCGATCTTCGTACTGTGTCGGCAAACAAAATGTCGCCTAGAGATTCTTGTAATGCTGTGTCAAACCTTGGTGCACTTTCTAATGGATCCTTCTTAATTATGGCTCCTATTGTTCTATCTTCTCTTTTAGTTAGTTTTCAATTATTTTTATTTTTTTCTAAGGCGATTTATTGTTTTTTGAATAGCTGATTTGCTTTGATTTATTATATTGTCCATTTCAGAGTATGATTTTGCTGTTTAGGGTTTGTTAATTATAGTGTTACGTTCTTCAATTGCTGGTTCTTTTAGAAATATTTTTTTTTATCAATAAAACTCGGGATATTTTCTACTTGTTACCAAAAAAGACTTTTTACTACTTGTTTTTTAAAAGTTCAGTTACAAATAACTACAAACAAAATCCGAAACGAGCTTTGCCAATGTTTTTCCAACACTTTTGCAGTGCAAAAATGTGGAGTTACCAAGGATTTCAACCCAAACTTTTTTGTTTTGTTTTATACCACATTTTTTTTTTTGCTTTGTAGTTGGTATACGAATTAAAATATTAATAAAATAATAAATAAAAAAATTTTTATCAAATATTTTTTTGTAAAATTCATGAACTTGCTTATTTCAGCTGGGGTACCGTGAGTTATGATGCACACTGTTAATATACATGCTAAACCACCAGATTTCCCATACAAAACAAAATTTATTTTGTTAGCTGATTTGTAGGAAATCTAATCATAATCTAATATTTTTATTTATTTGTTACTATCCTGTACAACATATACATATGTATGTATATCTGCTTAAAAAGGTGTGTGAATTGGCTACATTGCAGTTGTTTGGTTGTAGCTTTGGACACATTTCAGTAAATGGGTTTTCTTTTGGATAAAAAAATCTTGATAAATTTAAACGATAAACGATAGAGATTTTCATAAAGATTTTAATTCAAATCTGCTAGATTGTGTGCAGGTGTAAATACCCTATAATAATTTTTAGTCATATTTTTATTTTATATTGAATTAAAAAAAACCCTTTTCTGACCAAATTGACGCATTAAATTTTTTGTGGTTGTAAATATCTTCATGGTTGGAAAAAATGAGTTTTTCATACAAAAACAGCAGTTGTTCATTGTAATTTCATATTAGGTTCGTTGAAATTATGTATAATGAGGTAATTTAGGATACATATGTCAAAATGTATGGGAAACTGTATAATTTCAACTTGATTTCGGCCGCAATCATGAAATTACTTAATTTCATGGAACGCTGAAAGGGCTATAAATCAAAAATGTAATGTTGCATTGAATTAGTAAAGTCAAACGCTTACGTACGGATCTGAACGTGGGCAAAATCTTTAACTAACTTCACAAAATGTTCCAAAGGCATAATTGACATTTTCTAAGTGAAAAGGATATGTGTAATTTTCAAATTCTTTACTTTTATACAATATGGATTTTTTTTAAATTTATTTTTTGCAATTTCCTTTTATCTGATTTTTTTTAATCATTGCTAAATAAATTTCTGTTAACCTTTTAAATTGATTTCGTAGATAAATTTTTATAAAACTTAAGTTTTGCTTGACGCCACTTTTATCGTCACCAAAAATACTGGACTAAAGTGGCGACTTGGGGACACTTAACCCCACGCTTCCTTCAGGGTACATACACATCTATGCATAAATTCTTTTAAAATCTTATATGAAAGTGATACAAAATTTTTCTCCATGCACTAAATTATGCATAGATTGTGATTGGATATAAGAATATAGAATTTTATTAATTTATTATTTATTATTATATATATTATTATTTTATTTATTTATTTTTATTATTTTATTAAATAATCTTAAATTAGCAGCTAATTTAGAAATTGCCTTAAGAGTGGTTTATAATAACACTTATTCAATAAGAAATCAAATACATAGTTATAAAATTAAGCATCGGTATTTCTTTTATAAAAAGAAAAGAAAGATGTCTGAATATATTTATACAATATCTTAAAAGTATCTCAAGAAGGAAAAAAGTATTTTTACTTAACGCTATAAATTGTGAATACTTTTAGATAGTTTGTCCTAGTAGTAAAATATTCGCCGAAAGACGCGAACGATCCTCATATATAGAGTCTGCTGAACATAGTTCACAATATTTGGGTGGTGACGCGGTTGGAAGTCGTTCAAGTAAAGTGACCACTCACTATAAGGAACATTCAACGCTCCAAGCACACAACTCACAAGGAACTGATGAACAGGAAGACAAAGATACTGTTGTGAACAAAAATATACGCAGTGTGTTTTCACTAAATTTTGGCGAAGGCTTACAGTTATTTAACGTAAGTTATATGTAATTGATTTATACTCGTATTTAAGAAAGTAAATTTTTATATATGTACATACATACTCGTACATATAATAACTGAAATAAATACCCGTATTTAGCAATTAATAAATACTTGAATTAAAAACTAATGTATCAATTTATGTACATATAGAATACAGTTCCATTTGTCAATCAAGCACATTTAAATTCATATAACTATCAAATGGTTGGTGATCAACCAATTCAATATGCACCACCACCACCACTACCATCTTCGCCAGCACCTAGTGATAAGGAGGCTTTTAAAGTTCAAAGAAGTCCCAATGGAACACTGACAGTAATCTATAATGAAGATTATGTGGCAAAAACGGAAAGAGATAAACTCAACCATTCTACTGATAAACAGAATAGCGGCTGTAAGTATAAAATTTTGAAATAGGAAAACAATCTGCTTGGAATATGAAGAATGTTACTCAAATAATGAATCAATAATTGCAGCATACAAAGAAAATACCGAAAATAGATTTCAAACTAATTTTTCCGTCGGACTTCCTTTGAAAAATGTAAGTTGATTTTTTTGTGTTTGTATATAATATTCTTTGTACATTTCAGAATGTAATTTATGTTAAAGAATAATGGTAATATTTATTAAATAACTCATAATTAATGTAAAATAATTAATTTTATCTATGTGTAAATTAATGCATGACTTAGCTTTAAGTTACTAATATGTAAAAAATTTACTTATATATAACAATTTTACTTAAACTTCCAATATCGTACGATAGTTGGCTTTAATCAAAAATTACCCCGACTAAAAATAACCGCAGAATAACTGTGTCATACCCTGCTTTTTTGGCTGAGTGCCTTTGCCGTTTTTGGATCCGTTTGGAACATAAATTGCAAACAACATAAATTCTTCACAATGAAAAAAATTTTAAATCTTTGATAGAAAAGTTTGCGAAGAATTGTATCATTAATAAATCTTAAACAAGTTTTCTCTTTTTTATGGCTTGTTTTTCTAAATGACCCATGTAACTTTTTCTTTATTTTTTTAAAAAGTCGATTCGGCCTGATTTTTCTCCAGCTGGTGATATTAGTAACACTGCAAAATATAACATACGAGTACATCCGCAGTCCAAAAAAATTAGAATTAATTACTTAGAAAGTACTTTTTCTTCACTTCCCAAGTATCAGTAATAGTATGTTTCCACCGACTTTAAATCAAGTAGGTTTAAGTAAATCACTTCGAAGTGTTTTCACCGAGCTTGTGAGTGATTTGTTGTTCGAATTTTCGTATTCATTTTATGCACGTACTTCATAAGGTGGGTGCAACAGCTGTAATGTGAATTTTATCCACACTTAATTTATTAAATATTCCTTAATATAAATTTTTTGAAATTCTCAATCCCTACTGATGGATGACCCAGGGATGGAGGTTGTAATTTTAAAAGTTCGAAAAATATTATGTATTTTCGAAATAAATTAAAATAAATCAACTACTTCGAGGTGATTTAACCATATGCAAAATGTATGGTAATCATGTCGGTGGAAACATACTATAAGTTTATACTTTTGAATTTTCAGCAATGTATTATTAACAACATCCAGGTAATTAATTAAAGAGCTATTCTACATATGTATGCAAAATTGGAAATTATTTGCAGTTTTCGCAAATGCTTACGATATGCCTTGATTTTTTAGGAAAATGAAATCAATGTCATGAAGTATTAGATTTTTATTTATGAAAAATATATTGATTTCAAAGAGATTTATAATTACTTAATGTCATGAATATGACTTTGGCTTCACTGAATATGTATCAAAAAAAAAAAATAACTTCTTGCAATTACAACCCTATGTAAAAATCATTAGAAATTATGCCAATTTGCACTACTTCTGGATCACAAGTTAGGGATATTATTGACTTGTATCAGTGATAAGTAATGAGTAGTGAAGAAGTAAGTAGAGTAGAATCATGACTTGTAATTTCTTGTACATATACACACTCATACTTATTGCAATGTTTTCCAACTTCATATTCATTTGCTTAGCAACATTTATGACGTTGTAGATTTCGATTCTCCCTAACTTAATGTTTATAGATGTTGCAAAATAAGTACGGTACGGCAAAGCGAACTTCGCATTCGAACATTAAAAAACTCATTATGAGGTTATGTGTTTGCTCATTATGAGGTTACATATTTGTTTCTTTATACACTTTATACTAGTTGTATAGGGTCCGCCATCTAGCGTTTTTTTTCAACTAGTGCTTATTTCGTGAATGGTAACACTTAGCTCATATCTGATTTGACAGATAATTAGTTTTATCCTTCCGCTGAACGAATATGGTTGTGTATACGCTTGAACAACGCTGGGAAATATTGCCTGCGATCGACTTACAGAAGATGCCGATTTTGCCAAAAAAATCATCTTTTCAGATGAAGCTCATTTTGATCTTGGCGGGTATGTCAACAAGCAAA
The DNA here is from genome assembly GCA_936439885.1 of Nowickia ferox. Classification (NCBI taxonomy): domain Eukaryota; kingdom Metazoa; phylum Arthropoda; class Insecta; order Diptera; family Tachinidae; genus Nowickia; species Nowickia ferox. The sequence continues at coordinate 104,487,815 of OW387023.1, forward strand.
ATTGTCGCATTTGGGGCACAGAAAATCCGCACGCATGCATTGAAAAGCCGACGCACCCAAAACGAGTCACTGTTTGGTGCGGATTTTGGTCCAGAGGCATAATTGGGCCAATGAGCAAGGAGTGACCGTTACAGTCAATGGCGATCATTATCGGGTCATGTTGAACGAATTTTTGTTCACAAAAATTGAAGAGGAGGATGTTGGCAACATTTGGTTTCAACAGGAGGGCGCTACGTGCCACACAACCGAAGCTACACTCGAGGTTTTGCGCCCTGTTTTCAAAAAAAAAAAGTTATCTGGCGGACCCTATAGTATATGGATGACTTGAGTGAGCTGAATCAATGTAAGTAGTCTAACTGCCAGTTCATAGAAGCCATATAAAAATTCTCGTCTGCCTATTTATATTGAAAACAAGAACAAAGCACTCAAAATTTATTTTTGTTTTCAATGTACATACCCAGACGAGAATTTTACATGGCTTCTATGAACTGGCAGTATGTATTTTTCTGAAATTAGAAATCAAACTGAAAGTGGGAATGTGATATGAGTATGATATTGATTACGCATTCATATTTATTGCAATCTATATGCTAGGAACACAACTGGGACGAACGACGAATTCAGTCCGCGTCGAGGAATTCGTCGATAAGAATTCACTGCGTAAATTCATCGTGTGAAGGACAACAACGACGAATGTACTCAGCGAATTAGTCTCTGATAATTGATAAAGTTGGTAATTGTGTGTGTAAAGAGAGAGAGAGAGAAAATTGTGTTTTCGTCGTTCGTTAGCGTCAGAGTTCGTCACGCACGACGAACGGTGTTGTGCTCATTTTCATATGCACAAATGTGTTTTATTTTTTATGACGAAAGTTTGGACCGAAAAATTCGTCGTTCGTCCCAGTTGTGTTCCTAGCATCAGTAAGAACAGTGAAAAAATTATGCATTCCCGATCACTGACTTGTATGACTGTTCCCAGCAAATATATTTATCTACATTCGGTATCACATGATTGTTTTTTCGTGATGTTTCCTTTGGCAGCTCTTCAGGTATTAGCTTCTGAATGCATCTAGGATCGGCAGAAAGAAGTCCATATTTCATGGCTTTTTCATATGTAAATAATTAAAAAAATTGCAGTTTAGATCAGAATTTTATATCTACTCTTAGATTAACTTTTTTGTTGTTATATTTATTATATATTAAAGAAAATATCAAATCAAATAGTTTTTGTTCGCGTGTTGAATCAGGAGTCGAACCCAGGGGCTCCGTATGTTGGACTAGAACACTACCCACTGACCTACCGAAGCACATATTTATTTTGGTACACAATTCAATTAAAAAATAAAAAATAAAAACTCGAAGTAAAAAATTCCATTCGCATCCAAACTTGTATCCATGTAAGCGAGAGGGGATGCACTATAAAAAACTCTAATTATTTGAGTATAAAAATTTCGTCATTCGCTTACGTTATTGCATCCTGGTAAATTGTTTTCCATTTAATCTAACAATACTCGTATATATGTGTGTAAATAATTTCCTAGTTTCTTCAGCAGGTATGTAAGTTCTTTTAATTTCTTATACAAATTTTAAATAACATAGTTTAAACGTATTATTTTATTATTTTTAATTTATGAAAACGGCAAAACACTTGTGAATACAATTTAAAAAACAGCAGTGAATTATGTTTATTTACATACGTCAATGAGCTTATTTATGTACATATGTATGTACGTCAATGTGCACAACAACAAAAAATTGACGCAGGTGTCTCCTCATTTTTAGTATGAGCAAATTTTGAAGAAATAACTTCTACAAAATACAGAGCCCAAAACACATGTTTTTTTTCAAGAATATAATATATGAGTAATACTGTGCACTTTTTAATGTATTGAGCTCACCTCTAAAAAATGCACAATGGGCTAAAATTTATAAAACTGCTAATAACACTAAGTTAAGTACAATTTTTATTTTGTTCTGAGAAATTTAAAACTATTTGTACCCCAATACACATTGTAAATACTGCACACCACCCAAACACAAATAATTTTCTTACATGGATTAAAGATCATAAAATCTCATCACACAACTATATTTATGTACTTTATCTGCACGTTGTGATATCTTTTTAATTTCATGCATAAATTAAGGACTCAAAAACGAGTTGCTACAATTGGTTTTAACCATTTTTTAGTTTTCGTATGATCCCAATGCACAAAAATACATTAAAATTGTTTTTAAATAAATTAAAAAATCAAAAATAACAAAAAAATCTTTATTTTTAGAAACAACTGGCGACATCATTGCCCGCTGCGGATAGTGGTAAGTAATTGTATTTATTATATTTGTTGTATTCACAATCAGGGAAATCAGGAATAAAATTCCGCGAGAAATTTCTCCCTTTTTCAATTATAATCTTTTTGTTTTCCCTATTACTTACTATTGTTTGAAATTGTTATCGCGGAATTTTTTTCATGATTGAACTCAATATTAATTGGTAGTATTTTAATTATTTTGTTCGAACTTATTTGTTTCTCTGTTTATGATTCGATTAGGGTAAAGTTCGTATCGCACTGTAAGACAAATTACGTATTATAATTTTTAAGGCACAAATTGCACTAAAGACTATTCTAAATTATTATGACAAATACCAGCAGAAGGGAAAAATATAATGTTTTCGGAGGCCTCCACACCTTTATCATCAGTGTTCTTCTGTTTTGTCCACCGTGTGTATTTTCAATTGGTGTAAACTTCAGCTCTTTATACATACATATGTACATATTTTTCAATACAAATGGATTATTGGAATTGTGAGTTGTCGTACTTAAACTTGTTGAAAGCTTTTTATCTGATAAGTAAAATTTACCAGCCCTAATATACAACAATACAATCAAAGTATCGGTTTTTCAGTTAGAGGCTGTTTGGATAGCGATTCGTTAGCAAATTTGGGATTTGGGGAGACGTGCGTTGCTAGCCCTCGTCCCCTAGATTGGTGATAGGGCTTCAGTGGTTTTTCGCCTACTTTCCTGAGACATCTCAGACACTCAGGATACATTGTTGTGTGCTAGCTATAAACTGTAGCTGCTTAGACAATTCAGGAAAGGAATCGTTCTGGCCTCTCCAAAGTGAGTGGCTATTAGCAACTTTCCACCTCTGAGAAGAGTTCCATCCAACAAATTGGCACACTACGATCCAATAGGAGTTAAAGGAACAAACATATACACACCTTCCCGTTGTGTGTTTTGTTCTTAACTAATGATTCACATGGCTTTTAATTTGCTTATTTTTGTTCTACTTAAGACAATTTCATTTTGCTACAATTCTATAGTTAATAATTTTAGTTAATTTTTAATTATGTTGTTCCTCTGTTATTGGTTCGATTCGAATTTACATTTTCCATTTGCACTGAAAAATATGTACATATGTATATATGTATGTACCAGTATATAGAGCTACAGTTTACACTTTGTCCTTGAGTTTTTGGTTGGGTTATATCGAATAAGTCGTAAAATTAAATATTTTATTTGTTCAGTAAAATATTAATTATTTCTCAAAAATAGATTAAAAATATTAATTTTGGGGAAAATGCGATAAAAATATTAATCTACAACTCGAGTTAAAATAAAGTCGGCCTATGTAGCTATAAAGTAAAGCAAGAAATTAAACAACGCGTTTATTATCATGTTCTTGTTTCATCTATGGCATAAGCTGAACTTCTCATGTGTTTAAACTAAAATTTAATGTTAAATTATGTTATGACTAATTATTTCAAGAAATTTTTGGGTACAGGTGCCCTGATGATTTGCATTACGAAAAGTGAAAGGAGCAAAGGAACTAGATTTGTCTCTCAATCATTAAATTCAATATATTTAAGAGAAATAATTAATAGTTTTACCGAACAAGTAAATGTTTAAAAAAGAAATAATGAAAACTTATGCCAATACAGTAAAAGCTCGTAAAAGTTAAGACGGACAAAAGTTAAGATAATTTTGACTTCTGTCAAAATGTAACTTATGTATACATATGTATATATAAATATGTAGTGCTGTACACATGTCCATTGTACATGTAACAGGTGGGCCAAAAGAAGTCATCCGATGTTGTTTGGATCTCAGTTTTTTCTATGCAAATGAAAAGCTTCGATTCTGTTTTTTGATTATGATTATTCAAGTCGAGATGATGATATAAGCCAAATGGGCGCCGTCACAATTGATTGCTTGTTTTATGGCATTTTTCATCACTTCACTTCACTCGTGTCGAATGTTGTCCTTGAGGGCTTCCAGGGTCTCGGGCTTGTCCACGTAAGCACGGGACTTCAAAAAACCCCACAAAAAAAATCTGGAACGATTAAGTCGGGCGATCTTGCGGGCCAGTGTAAATCGCTAAGACGAGGGATGAGGCGACGGGGGAACGCCACGACACGATTATTCCGCGTTCTTGGGGAGTGTATCGCTCCATGGCTTGTTCACTTGTATTCTACATCTGTCTAGTTCACAAATGTCAAAACAAATTTGACATTTTCCATCATTTGCAAAAAAAAGAGCATCTTCCAATGGGGTGATTTATTTTGGCCCACCTTGTATATTGCTTATTTACTCAAAGAACGTCATAACTCAAAAGGATGTTGGTTTCAGTGATTTCTTTTCCATGACATAATACCTTATGCTCAGTTGGCGCCATCAATCTCCATGGAGATAAGTTCTTTATCGTTATATTAGCAAAAGCTAAAAAAGCTTCATTGATTTTCTCTTTTTACTGTTAATAGTTGCCAGTATAATTTTTAAGTTCTTTTTTAATATTCTATCCAATAAGATTATCAAAGATGTAGCCTCAGTATATTCAAATACTTAAGCCATATATGTAGGTAGTATTTTGTTTAGCAAATGTTATCTGGAACTTGATACATAGAATTTCCTCTTAAATAACATAAACCCATCAGTTCTGTCCAAATCACATTGAATTAATGTGGGGAAAGCAGGAAATAGTTCTGAGACTAGGACTAAGTTTATACTAAATCCAAACTTAGAGAAAATTAGACTAGTTGACATATAAACTCGATTATAACAGATAAATATATGTGTTTCTCCTTAGCCATCTATTTTCCTACCGATGAACCAGATATAGGAACGCGAAGCAATGAGCCCGACATCACTGACTGTTTGGAGGAGGACGAGGTAAGAAACAACAAGCCGTTCTGCAGTCATCTTCGCAATTATCCTGAAAATAATCATCTGGAAAGTCTGATTAAAAAAAAGTTTCCAAATTTGGAATCCTTCTTCGGCGAGGATTTGGTATTGCCACAAAACATAACTCAACGCATGAACAATGCTCCCAATGAAGAATATTTGTGCCGAAGTCGCGTCAGAGTGATTTATCCGCAATCAGGTCAAAATAAAGATTGGGATTGGATTTATATTGTAAATTCGCCACAATATAAGCAAGGCATACGCATAGAGGAGTGTCTGTAAGTTGAAATTATTATTATCAAGTATGAAATTATTTATGTCTTTGCTTCACTTTTAACAGCGAACCTTACAAGGCATGCGGGGAAAATACAGGATTAAGTTTACCCAATCACTTTACGGCAACGTGTGAGCAAAATTACATCTATCGCTCCCTAATTGCCTACAACAACGATACAATTTTCAAGGATAGCTTTAGAATTCCCTCGTGTTGCAAATGTGTACTGAGGTCGTATTGATTAAGTCAAAATTTACATCAACGATACTTAAACAACGGAAAGGATAAGGTTGATGTTTTCTTTATTTTAAGCTCAATATGTGATTTAATGTAAGTAAGTGTTCTAAGTTTTGTTCCCTATAAAAAATTTAAATTTACTTTAGTTTGATATTGTGTGTGTGTGTTTTTTTTTCAAACACAATTCTAAGATTACATAATATTGTTCAATTCACAAGCTCGCATTAACTTGGAATGCGTTATATAGGGTGTTTTTTATTGAGGTATAGAACTTTAAGTTGGCATCACTTTTTTAACTGGCGGCCATTTTGTCAGCTGTCAAGTGATTAATGTTTAGTTTGGTTTGCCATTTCATCATGAACAGGTTGAGAAAAGAACAACGCTTGCAAATCGTGCAAATTTATTTCGAAAATAATGGTTCAGTTCGCGAAGTTTACCGCAAGCTCCGTCCATTTTATGGTCGACATAATCGTCCATCAGAGCAATTAATTCGGTTAACCTGTCAATTGGCCACCAAGATCGTGTGATTTGACACCATTGGATTATTTTCTTTGGGGATATGTGAAGTCGCTCGTCTACGCCAACAAACCAGAAACGTTAGGGGACTTGGAAGCCAACATTCGTGGCGTTATTGCCAACATACGGCCCCATATGCTCGAAAAAGTGGTTGAAAATTGGACCTGTAGAATTGGCTTTATTCGAGCCAGCCGCGGCGGCCACATGCCCGAAATCATATTTAAACGTTAATGGCATAAAATTATCCTTCCAATAAAGCCAAATTGATGGACATTAAAACGATTTTCCTGTGTTTTATTTCAATTCGAAGTTCTATACCTCTAAAAAAACACCCTGTAATTATACGATGATTGATATTTAAAGGCCTTAATCATAAAAAAATTTCTTTTTTATAAGGGGTTTGTTATTATTAAAACAATTTTTCCTGCAAAATTAGTTTTATAAACCCTTTATAAAATAAAATTATTTTGTATGAATAATGCAGAATTTATATGTTTTTATATTTATTTTTTAACATTTCAGTGACCCCAAACAACCATAAACCGAATTAACGGCTGAGGAAAAGTGTCCATTCCCTTAGATTCTCAACTTAAATTCAAAATCGATTCTCAACAAAATGATGCCATAGTCAAGCAACTTTACTTGAATATTTAAAGAAAAGAAAAAATATCAAATGCTTATTTAGTTTATAACATATAAAATAAATAAATTACACCAATTTATTTCAGCGTAAGTTATATTTTAGTTAATTTAAAGATAACAAAATTCAATTTTGTTTATAATTAAATCTATAATAATTCTTTTATAACTTTTGTTTAAGCTTAATTTGTTACAATATGAAGGGAATTGTTTGCAAAAAAATATATATAAATATGTATATGTATGTATAATAATTTTATATATTTCAATGAAATGTCCAAAAAGTATGTATATAATTACTGTTTGTAATAATGTACTAGAATATGGAAATAATTTTAATGTGATCAGATAATATACGAATATGCTTTAGAAAAAAATATATTGTTTTTAATTATAAATAATTAATGAAAACATAATTGTAAAGAAAAAAAAATTAAGCAAAAAATTTATCAAATTAAACTGTTTAAATATATAAATATATTTAGTTAGAAATGGAAAATGTTAATTGAGCTCTGCAATGAATATGGAAAATTATTGAAATATATGAGCCCTTAATTATGAAAGTGGTCTAAGTCATATGCATTTTTACTTCGAAATATTAAGTAAATTTAAAAAAATATTTCAAATGAAATAAATAAAAACTTTATGTCAAATAAATATACTTCGGTATTTCAGGTATAAAAACTTTAATAAATTTTTAATAAATATTAAATAAATTTATGTTAATCGAGACTAGTGTAACTATAAATTAAAATGTTGCATAATATAAAAATACTTGTTGATTTGTTCAAATATAATCTACTAAATATCTCGATCAGAGAAATATATGACTTAGGCCACTTTCACAATTAAGGGCACATATTTATGTATGTATATGTATATATGTTAATATGTCAATATGTATACTAGCTTTAATTATAATTATTAGCTTTCAAATATTGTAATTATTTCAAGAAAAAAAACAAAAAAAAACTAGACATTCAAAAAAGCATTAAATTAAAAGTATATAAAATGTATGAATTTTCACAGATGAGTAAAAAAAAAATCAAATTGAATCATAGTTATATCCTACATACCTTGCAGATTTAAAAGTAGAAATTGACTTAAAATCGTTAGGTATTTCTCTAACGAAAAGTCGACTACTTACTACAGTTGCCACAAGTAATGCAAGATTTCGTCTTTTCACTCTCTCGCTCATGGGTATGTTAATGTCTTCAAACTCAAATTTTTTTTCGAGTGGAAAAAAACTGTGCTGTTATCAGCGTTGCTATTATGGTACGGTTATTTTTTGGTGCTTTTTTCCTTTCTAAATACCCGAAACTTTATTAAATACCCGTTTCAGAAAAACGGGTATTTCTAGTACTTATTACAATTTCTCACAGTGCTTTTTAGCGCTATTTCAATAATAAAATTTTTTTAAACTTAAAGATAGCAAAGAAGCAAACGCTTCCACTCAATCAATTTTTAAATTCCTTATAAGAATTTTTTTTATTCATTTCTTAAGCAACGATTTAAATATTTAAATTCGCATGCGTGAATACAGTTAAACAACGTGGATTTGTCACTTAGTTCTTATTTTTTTAAATAAATTAGGCATTAATTTTTTGTTAGATCTTACTAACTTATTATGGCTTTCTTTAAGATAGAAAAACAACAATATAGAAAAAGTTTGAAAGAATTATCGAGCGTTCAAAAGGTGGCTTAGACCAGCAAAAGATGCGTTCAAGGCACTATGCATTTGATGTAATTTTAAAATAATTGCCGGTATAGCGATTATATATTATTTATATCAAACATAAATAACAAAGAATTTTTAGCTTAGTGATTTTTTACCGGCAATTTTTGTAATTTATACCCTTTTTTACCTTATTTTTATATGCTCACACAGTGCTTTTGATGATTCAAATGTTGGCATCACTGGCTGTTATTCCAAAGAAAATCAACAAGAAAAAATTATTTTGAGTATACTATAGTTATTTTGATTTTGTGTTGGCGTCAGTTACAATTGGAAGCTCGTAGTCAGTGAATGTGTAATTTTAAGTGAAAAAAGTGCGTTTATTTTAGAAAAGTAAAATGATTAGCAAAACGAAATTAAAAATTCGCATAGAAAAAAGAAAAATTAATTGAAAAATGTATTAATAATTAATTGTTTTATCAATAGCAAAATTAAATGTATTGACTAGCGAAATCACTGACTAAGGTTTATGAAGATGGTGGCAATTGACTACCGTCAATGTCATCCCCATGTTAAAATCGACAGTCGTGTGCAATGCTAGTAGTTTGTGGTAACGATTGGTAGTTAACGAAATAGCTAGACATTCGCTAGCTACGCAGACGTCGGGGTAGGGGCTGGCAACGCATACTACTACACTGCGTGATTATAAGTGTGATTTTAAACGCTTTGGTCTTCTCGAAGAATGCAATGAAATTAAGTCTTTAAGATAGCCCAAACAACAATTTTTGTATTTTCAAAGATATTTCTTAAGAATAGCAAAAAACCAAGAGAAAATAAATATGTATATAAGACTCAACAAAATTTAACCGAGTTCAAAAAAAGTACCAGATTGTTAAAAACAATTTAGATTCAGTTATATAAAACATTTTTACATATTGCATACTAAATCAAAAACAGTCAAAACAAGAAATTATCAAAAGGGTTTTTGTTCTCATACACTGAACACTGAACAAATATCTAATGACCGCCAAAAATTTCTTTTGCAATACAATCTTTTTTAACAATATCAAATAGCATTATGCGCCTTTTAATGTCACATACTGTCGTCATTTGTGAATATCCGGTACTTTTGAATTGTGACTGTTTATGATTTAGTGTACGATATGCTAAATATAGTGCTACTCGAAGTCGTTAACAGTCAGCTTAGCAAATAGCCCAATTCACAATCTTGTGCAAATGGTCTTGCATCGTAGCCAGAGTTGTCAACTTTTAAATTTCAAAAAGCATGAAAACAGAAAAAATGCGCAATTTCAGTAAAAAAGCACTAAGTTTAAATTTTGTTTTTATTTTATTAAAAAAATTATCATACATAAATATGTATACAAAAAATAAACGATATACATTTTAATTCTATAAGAATCACTGAATTCTCAAATCAATTCGACGAAGTATTTTTAAGTTAATGAACAAACGAATCTCTCGAGTTTAACCAAATTGGAAGTAGAGCTGCAGGTAATACATACACAAATGTTTTATTCATTGGAATATAAATTACTGTTTATTTTTGAAGTCGGGTAAATTAAAAAAAAAATTATTTTTAGTGCAAATTTGATATTTCCAGGGGCTGGCCATGCACAATTTTCCAAATATTAATTTCCGACCGCTTTTCTAAATTCAACTTTTTGTCACATTCCTAGCTCAAGGTGTGTTCCAAGATTCGTAAAAATCGTTCGCCCCACACACTTTTTTTAATGCCAGAATGAGTCATTTCCAGAGGTTAGAGTGCGTGCCAAGTTTCGTAAAAATAGGTTAAGTATTTGCACTTGAAATATAATATAAAATTTTGATGTATAACTCCACCCATTTTTCAACTTAGATATTGTGTCATTACAAGAGTCCTTTTTTGACAATTGGACTAAGCGGAACCCATATGGTCTTAGACAAAAACATTTTCTTAAATCATTCTAAAAGTTATGAAGTAAAAAACGTTAAAAAATACAGTCGAATTGGTAAAATTTTTTGAAAACAGCTTAAAAGAGTGGACAAAATACAAATCTTTGACATAACACATTCCACAAGCAACAGAATTATCCATTAAGTATTTCTCGAAAGATATCCTTAATTATCTTTTATATTTTCATGACTGAGAAGAGTTGGAATGTCCATTTAAAACATTCTTTCCTTTCTATATGAAAGCTCAACGGTTTCCTTCAGATCTTGATTATAACAGTTTCTGTAGAATTCGTTGCATTCTACGGTAGTTGCAACATGCACACCTAATTGAAAGTATCACACGCCAATGACTGTACGTACTATCATATAATATGGTGTAAGCATCACCGACGTAAGTGCTAAAATAAACCACCATCTAGTCACCACTTCATAATGTCTGAGGAACAAATATCACCTTCAAAGTCGTCAGTGTCCCTTTTCACTTCTTGGACAAAAAAAAAGTAAGGTGGGAATTATTCAGGCGCAGATTAACAGTACGTTACCCTTAATTCCTAGGTCTATTATTTGACAGCCTTCGTTACTTCACATAGCACGGCACATACATCGACAAACATAAAATAAAATCCAGGGAAAAGGTCCTGAAAGCTCTTTCTGGCACCTCCTGGGGCATGTATGAAAAGGTACTTGTAGCAGCATATAAAGCTATCAATCACTGCCTTTTAACGACGCCTGTGTATTTTTCGTTCCTATAAACCCATGGCTAAGACCAACATCTAAAGACGCACACTAACGTGAATAAATAATCTCTATTTAATTACAGGCCTTTAAAGATGCGAGCGTTCTTTAGTTCTGAAGATCTTTAGTTCTACTTGATATTTACAACACTTCTATGACATTCCGACCTCACAGCTTTGCTCATCCCGTCCACAATATCGTTTGTGATAATGTATCTACATCCTGGAATACAGAAAAGATCTGTTTTATTGAGAGAGGTCCACAAATTTCAAATCAAATTTGATGTCGTGTATACATCCGATAAATGTATAAATTCGATTTAAATGTCGGTACATGTTCTAAAACCCTTATGGTACTTCTTTTAGTTTCTTTGCCTCCTACGCCCTTGTCTGATTTCTGTACACACGTCAAGCACGCCTGCACAATGTTCCGTCTTGGCATCAGTTGTGCCATTGGCATTAATATGAAGGCCTTTATTTTACAAATATGTTCCGAAAAATCTTCTACAAGTTTAAGTATTAAATCTATTCCAGTGACGACATTTTTCCACGCTTTGGTTACTTTCAATTTATTCGCCGAGTTCGTTGCCAAACGCTTGAAAACAGCATTGGAAACATAGTCCAGGCCACCAGGCATATGGTAGGTTGACCAGTATTTTGAAGTGGCTTCTCAAAGTCCCAAACCAAAGAGTACTAACGTTTCATTTCAATTTTTCATTATCTTTGTAATTGATGTATCAATTACGTTCCAATCTTGTGTATAGTTACTTATTGAGTTGTTTTTCCTATTAGTACTCGTCTTTTTTGACCAGAGTTGCTTGAATTGTGTTTTTTGTGACTTTTTTGTAAAATATATTTGATCTAATCAAAGAAAGTTACTCGAATACGGCGCACCCTATATCTTTAATCAAATTATACAATAAAGCGCTCTAAGCGGACATTAACTGATGTTAAAATTTCTAAGTTTTCTGAGAAATACGATGATTCCAATACAAACAATGTTGACGTAGTTTTAAGTGATGAGGAATATTTGGATATTCCCAACGTAATCGAACAGGAAAGTATTCCCTTAAATATGCTGCCAGCAGCTCTTAAATAGAACATTGTTATATTAAAACAAACAAAAAACTTGGAAAAAGGCCACTATTATCTGATCGTTAAATTTGAGCTTATGCCTCTTGCTCAAACTAATTTTTAAAATTTTTTTATTTTTAGAGCTATGCTCTTTATGCCACGACACAGGAGCTAGGACGTGATTTTCGTAACAAAAATTATCAACACTATTACAGTTTTAAATAAAGATTTGTTTCGATTTCTTTGTACTTAAAATCAGAGTGCGTATATAAACGAAACAAAATGTTTGAATTTGTTGCGTTGCGTTCTTTGAAGTGAGTGAAACAAAAACAATAAACACGATTGCTCAATTTTTTTTATGTATTGTTATTACACATGAGCACAAACAATACATTAATTTAATTGTACGCAGCTGGAAAAGAAAATAATGGGAAATAAATGGAAACGTTTTGAAATATTTGCGGCATACTTGACATCATTATTATATAGTATAATTTTATTGCATTGTTATTTAACACATGAAATCCGTTTTATATAACTAAGCAACATAGATCTAACCGGCTGTCTTTACATAACTCTTTTCTTTGTTTGTTGTTTTACATTGTATTGAGTGTTTTCATTTTAAATTTAAGTTGATTTTGATTTCATAATTTACTCGTAGCAGTAATAATTTTTACTTCCTTTTTTGTGATCTCGGAATTATAAATAACACGAATTGTATTTACGGAAATTTTAAATATTTTACATATTTTCTCAATGCGGAATTTGATGTTATCGTCTTTTTAACATATGAGACATTATCAAATCCAATTATATTTCAAAGTTTTTAATTATGCATATCCTATAAAAAAAAATTTGTTAAAAAAAGACATCGTCGTATTGACGATCATTAGTTATAAAATATGTTAAATATAGTTAGTAGTTTAGGGTTAAATCTTTTAAATGAACATAATCTGTCTTTCAAGACATTATAACTATTGGCAACACCGTTTAAATCTTCTTCACCTGCAGTACTCGTACAGTTACTTTCGCTCAATACCAATGAGAGAATTATTTGAATATATAAAACGAAAACTATTTGTTAAGAATTTGCTAATTGATTTGTCCATATTTATAATATGCAAGTCTTATTGGTAAGCTGATTAGTTTGTTAGGAAAAAGAGATGAGGGGAAAAGAAACTTTACTGTTCTTCTCGTCTCTTGCATAGTGTAAATATGGACTTTATGTAGATATTTTTAGCCCAACTATGTTATTGTGGTAGTAGAAGTCGTGTGTTGAAGTAATTATCAATAATTATAAATGAAAAAATAATAATCACTAACACATGAGGCTTTTACTACTGAGTATCCATTAACGAGGAAAGGAAGTACTTTTTATGAGAGTTTCTTTTTATTAAAAATACCTTAAATAAAGATTGTGTTTAGTATATTATATATATATATATAAAAGCTATAAAAGGCACTTTCCACAAAATGTAAACTTTATAAAAGTAAATTTTATTAAAACGTACTTTATTTTTTTTTTTTATAAAAGGTACCATTGTAAAAAGGTACTTTTATAAAAGTGTCTCTTAAGGGTAATTTTAAGTTTTTTTAAAGAAAATTTCTAGCGCAACGTTACTGATAAGTAGGGATAGGTTGTTCATGCAAATACATGTAATATATCTTTGCGAATCAACAAATTTGTGAAAAAACAGCATCGATTAGTTAGAGCATATTTTTGCATATTTTAAAATAAATACATATTTTTGCATATTTCATTACAAATGCACATTAAAATGAAAAATTATTGGATTATTGGCAAAGTATTTAAAACCTGCAGTTTTTACGATTGTGTAAGAACAATAAAGAGGAAAACGAAAACAATTTTAACAGGGATGGACAATTTTTTGTGCTATTATTCGATATTCAAAACACCGTAGGACTCCTTCAACTCATTTGAAAAATTCAATATCTTGCCTTAAGTCAAGAATGCCAACAGCGTTGAAAATAAAAAAAAGGAATGATATCCCTCTTAAAACCAAAAATTTTTGTGTAATTTTTTACCATATTAATTTCATGTGGATAGATAGCGTTTAAAAGAAAATATCCGGGGACAGGACTATTTTCACAGCCTATAGTAATTAGATGGGGAGCGTGGTTGAAGGCTGACGGATACTATATTTCTTTTAACAACTTTAAAGAAATTTATTATTCGACATATTGTCATAAGTTCATTTTAATTGAAATTTATTTGCTAGTGGTGATTTTCAAAAAAATTATTATCAGTAAATTCTCAAATAAAGGGTCCGCCATCTAACGATTTTTTTCAACTAGTGCTTATTTCGTGAAACGTAACACTTAGTTCATGTCTGATTTGACAGATAATTAGTTTTATCCTTCCGCTGAACGAATATGGTTGTGTATATGTTTGTATTCGCTTCGCTAAGTGGGCCTGCGATCGACTTACAGAAGATGCCGATTTTGCCAAAAAAAATCATCTTTTCAGATGAAGCTCATTTTGATCTTGGCGGGCATGTAAACAAGCAAAATTGTCACATTTGGGGCACAGAAAACCCGCACGCATACATTGAAAAGCCGACGCACCCAAAACGAGTCACTGTTTGGTGCGGATTTGGGTCCAGAGGCACAATTAGGCCATTTTTTTCGAAAATGACGTTATCGGGCCATGTTGAACGAATTTTTGTCCACAAAAATTGAAGGGGAGGATATTGGCAACATTTGGTTTCAACAGGACGGCGCTACGTGCCACACAGCCGAAGCTACACTCGATGTTTTGCGCCCTGTTTTTGAAGATCGCATTATCAGCCGCAGAGCTGATGTCGTTTGGCCACCTCGGAGCTGCGATTTGACACCGTTGGACTATCATTTGTAAGGTGCCGTCAAAGATAAGTGTTACGCCGACAAGCCAGAGACAATTGACGCTTTAAAAGATAATATTCTTGAAGCCATTGGTGAAATACAGCTGCACACAATCGTTAATGTGCTTAAAAATTGGACCGATCGTGCAGGCTACCGCATGTCCAGCCGAGGCAGCCATTTGAATGAAATTATTTTTCATTATTAATCGGAAGGATTGTACTTTCATATAAAAAAAGAAATTTGAGAAAATATTCAGTAGTTTTTTTATACCATTTAAAAAAGAAAGTTATCTGGCGGACCGTTTAGTTTTTGAAAGTCCTTGCATAAGATAAGAGGTTTGTGATGTAGTTAAAGTATACTGATGATTTGGCCAAGCACCAATGAAATATATAGACAATGCTTAACCACTATCAAATAAATTTCAATTAAGTTTAGAGAAATTTTAAACTAATTTAATAGATCAAGTTGAATAAATTTAACATGCCTTTAAAAAAATTTGTGCTCTAAAAGTGAGAATAAGTGAAGAACTTAAAAATAAATTCGATAAAGTTATACAAAAAAAGTTATGGACTGAAAAAAATTCAACAAATTGCATCAATATTTTACAGTGCTAACAACGAAAATTAGGAAACTGAATATTCCACAAACGAACTGACAGCACTTGTATGTGCACCAATAACTTCTGCTGACGTGAAACGTTAATTTTTATAATATAAAAGCCTTTTCAAAAGAAATCGTCAAAGATTTAATTTTGACAATTTACAATAGTCGCATTCAAAAGGCGTAACTGTTGCACAAGCGTTGAATGTTTGGCTTAGAAACGCATAGTTGAGTAGAGCAACAGATGAGTATTGGCTGTAATTTTTTGGCTGCCTATAGCCAACATGTTTACATGACATCAGCTATTCATTTGCCGTATATCCATCAAACCGTTTATAAGGCGTAACTGTTGAGCTCAACAATTTTACAACTGCTTCTTATTAATGCGCCCAACAATATTTATTCATTCATGTAATTAAAAGTTCGACTTAACTTTATTTGTAGTCCATATGATTTCACAAAATCTTTGTTAAGAAAGCATTGAAGCTGAGTTTATTAATGTTTTTTAAGTTTTTAATGAAAAAATGTTTGTTAGGAAAGCAATAAAGCTGATTTTTTTTAAATGTTATTAACTGTTGAAAAAAAGTTAATCAATGCATATTTTATTAGTTTTAAGTACATTTTTTTAATGTATATTTTATGTACATAAAACGCAGTTTTAAATGCATGAAAATTCCATACGTACTGATAAGTTAGAGTTCAAGTTGTTAAATGTTGTAACTATGACATTATAGGCCGTAAAAAAAGGTCGTATGTTAATTTGTTTATTTAAACGACCCTTCATATTTGTCTGTTTAGATAACTTGTTGGTGTATTTCAATTTTATAGCATTTGGTATGAAATAAATGGAATCAAACACAAATCGACAATATTGTGTTAAAATATAAAGTCCCTGTGGGAAACTTGGCTTTAAGTGTTTAAAAGTTTGGAGACATTGTCTGCATATTGGTACTTACTTTTGCTGATTATAATATACTGTCAAATACATACTCCCATAATTGACGGGCGGCATAATTTTTTTTACCCAGAGTTTTTTTTTCAATTGTGATGTAATATAACAAAGAACTAACTAATCATGAGTATCAACGTCATTAGTGTGGGCTAGAGTTATTCAAATGTTACAACGATTTTCTATGGCTATAGCAAAAAGGTATTATAATTCGTCAGTTGTACTGGTAACAAATTCAATAGGGAATCAGTACTGTTGTACTACTGACACTTCCCACAGGGGTCCTTTTAACAATATTGTTAGAATGTATAATATCCATGAATGCGAGCTAAAAGCCAAAATGAATCAAAAAGGAGCTCAAATAATAAAATATTCTCGCGTGCACTTATATACTTATTTGAATACATACAAACAAATAAACAAATGTCTATAATAAAAGTACATATGGGTAATTCCAGAAACAGGTCAACAAAAAATATTTATTTTGCTCAAAAATTTTTGTTTTGTTTTTAATGATAAAGCTGAAAGCTCTATACTTTATAAATGTAAGAGTATTTTTAATTTTTGAAATTTTTTGACAGAAATATGCGACTTAAAAAAATTATTTTTTCCTGAGCGTTTTTTTAGGGATTATTTCCAGTATATGTATTATTATTCTTTTTTTGTAATTTACAATTTTCTACTAACAATAACCTTACGCATTAGCACAAAATATGGAGAACGGAGTTCTAATACGGGAAGTTTTTTAGTTTGCTTTCACTTATACTTTAATTTCGTATCTGTCGCATAAAATCAATAAGGGTTTTCGTGAGAATATTCAAAAGTCTCGCAAACTGTGCAATTGGGCATGTTTACACTCTCGTAAATAAAATGTCAACAATTGTATAGAAACTTATTTGCACCAACCTCTTAAGTGTGCCCAATAATTTTGACTCGTAAACTTAAGCTGTGCAATTGTGCATTTTGTAAACAGCAAATTCTTGCTATTTTGGAATTATTTAGGCATTTTTAGACACACACACATACACTCTTTTTTTATTTTTAAAGAAACATATAAATACATATGTACATATGTTTTTAAAATTAAAAATTGCTTATAATGTTTTTAATTTATTTTTATTAAATGAACTGTTTGACGTTTGTTCCAAATTTACATAAACTGTTTGCGCAAAAGTTTAAAAAGGGGTTTCATAAAACAAGTCTCGCAAGTTTGTGCAATTTTGCACAAATGGCAATCTTAAGAGTTTTCATGAAAACCCTTAATATATATTATTTTTTTAGCACTAAATAAGCATTTGTTATTGTTTAATATTTTGAATTAAATGTCAATCAATATTAGTAAAGTTAGTGCGTTTAGTTCTCTTGGAAAAAAATTGTCACGTTCGCCTTTTCGAGTCCGTATTTGTACTTTACCCATTTAAAAACAAATAAGACAAAATTTTCATATTTCATAAATCTACACATAAACGACCATCTTTCACCTTCATTTCCAAACTGAATGCTGAATTATATATATAATTGCTGAATTATATATATTTTTATAAGTGTACACGGACGCGGCAAATACTTTTGTCGCGTTCGTTTCTCGCTGACATTTTTGATTATATCTTTTTGTTATATTATTGATATCGATAAAAATTTTTTCTTAAATATACTACCTTAAAACATTCCTTTCTTGTTTTTTGCTCAACTAAAAGTGTACGAATGTCGCGTCAATCGTCTGGGAGTTGCCCATATGCGCCCTTAATTATGAAAGTAGTCTAAGTCATATGCAGTTTTGCTTCGAAATATTAAACAAATCTGAAAAAACTACAATAAATATTTAATAAATATTAAATAAGCTCGAGAGAGGCACTAGCACAACTCTAAATTAAAATATTGCATTATATAATAATATTTTTTTGCTTTGTTCAAATGTAATATCGACCAAAGATACATATATATGACTTAGACCACTTTCATAATTATGGGCACATACATAGGTATTTGCGTGTACATGTTCATATGGATATGTATGCAAGAAATTTATAAAAAGCTCTCCTTGGTAGCAAAACTGTTTCAATTCACCGGTATTCTTTTGGTAAGAAAAGCCACTGCCGCAAGGACATATCGGTATTTTTAATTTTAAATTTTTTTTTGTTTCTTTGGTCTTCGTTGCTCAACATTCAAGTCACTTGGTAATCGAAGTGCAAGTGTTTCAGTGACTGAGTGAATACAAGCACAGTTGAATGTAGGTAAATAGGGAAAATAAATGGGTTTCCAAAGGATAATTTGTTTGTCTTTTATATGAAGAAATAATTTGAATGTAAATAAGGCAAGAAAAATATATTAAATAATTGCAGAACTTGGTAATGTGACGTGATTATTATTATTTTAAAGCAATTTAAGTACATAAAATAATTATGAAAAATAAAATAAAATAAAATAACAAACATTGTATAATAAATATCGGTTTTATTTTTACGCCCAATACCATGCCTCCCTCGAGTGTTAAGGTAAATTAAAACAAATACTTAAGTTTCAAAAAAAAAAAAACAAAAAAAAAACGGCATGATGGACAGAACTTATAATACAAATAACGTTTGGACAACAACTAATGGATTTACGATACAAAATCGTCGACCAAATACACCGGGTAAGTAATTAATGAATTATAACTTTTAGGCATACATATGTATGATGTACATTTGTACGTAAAGAGAGTCCTTCAATTCAGTTTACATTTAAATTTAATAGAAAACGTAGAAACTGTTTTTATTTTGAAATACTAGCCGCATCCAGTGGCACCATACTATTCTGTCAAAGTAACATTTATCAAGTTTCACAAGTTTTGCATAGTCTATACACTAAGGTATTCAATCAGTCCGATTGTTTGTTTGATTAAATTAAAATTGCTGCCTGATTTTGTCTTTATAATTTGCTAGCAATCCTACATAATTTTGCATTGAAAACTTTTTTTCACTAGTAAGCCCTTCTGTTGCTAGTCAACTGTTTATAAAACTACTATTTGGCTCATTTATACATAATCTATACAATTTATAAAAAAAAGTATATAAATTATTACTATACAATTAAATTTTCTCGAAATCCCTTGTACTGAGTAAAATCTACGTAAAAATTTTAAGAGCTATACGTACTTTGAAAACGCAAATATGTATGATCATTTCACTCTGCCACTATTAACTTTGTGTTTGAATATTTAAGAAATTTATTAAAAACAACAACACTATCTTCAGAAAGCAGAATAATGATGGAACAGGCTGAGTATGTGCAGGGTCTCAAAGAATATGTGGCCATGTTTCCACGACAAACAATTAGAACAAATAGTAAGCAAAAGTAAGAAGACCGTCTTGCGGTGCATATCGGTTTTTACGTCCACGTCTTCCCCATAACATGTAGTATCTGAATTCAACGGGGTGGATCTAGCATTGGATGCAGACTTTTTCATAGCATAGAACTCGGACGAGTGGAGTGGTATGCATCAAAATTCAACATGTTCTATATATCTCGAACAGACTGCGAATTCAGTATTGCCACGATTTAGGAAAGTAGTTTGCATATAATATGATGTTCTCATAATTGTCAATACGATTGAGGCAGAAAGACAGACTTGTAAGAAATTCTTGTTTTTTTTTAATATTATTTCTTCAAGTGTCTCGTTTTGTTAGTATCAAGGCGAATTGACTTTATAGGTGGAAGACATTATAAAAAATTACAAGAATGTAAAAAGCAATATTGAAACAAGGCGAATTTATATAAAAATATAAAAAATATGGGAAGTCAGTCGTTAAGCAGCTCTGGGCCGAAGAACAGCTCTCGCGTCATCGTATTTATTTCTTAAGTGCGGTCAGGCTTTGGTGTGTTGTTTGGCCTTCGATAGTTTTTCGTCTCGCTCGTACTTGTTGCGGTTCTTTTGTGGAATTTCTTTAACAACCACGTTGCTACTTCCTATGTGAAGGCATGGGTCGTGTACAGTCGGTCACAAAACTTTTTTAAAATACTGTTAATAACATCTTGGGCATATCGTCTAGTTACTCCGCCCATTTTTGTGCAACCATATTATGCAATTTTACTTTGTATAATATGTATCAGAGTTTTTTTAGGGTAAATTTTGCATTTTGAGTTTTTTTAGGGTAAAATTAACGATTTAAAAGAGCCAAAATACGTTTGACAGGTCAAAAAAAATTTAAATGATTTTTAGATTATGGATCTTGCGATACTGACCTAAATTCATTTTTTATTTATTCTGTTTCCTTTGAGAAAAGTTTAATAGCAAGCTGTACAATACTATTGGCTTCCCCACTTAAAATATGATATGGCGCAGATTTAGGAAACCAGTTTAAATTAAAATCTGCAAAAATGAAAATAGTTTTTAAAGCGAAAACAACTCCATTAAAAAGTGTACTGAAAGGTTTGAAGGAGTTAGTTAAATTTTGAGCTGAAAGGGCCAAAATAACCTAGAGAGTACCACAGGGCCATCAAACATTGAAAAGTGCCACAAATGGCCCAATTGTGCCTCATTTTGCATCACTGATATGTATCAATAAATAAATGAAGTGGTTGACTACTAGGCTGCAGATTTTCGGTAAAATTTGCGGCATCCGATAAAATTCTTAGGTACATAAAAGTTAGTAAAAACTAAAATTGATTTGACGAAGAAAAGCCTTCGTTAAAGTTATATAGGGTCCGCCATCTAGCGTTTTTTTTCAACTAGTGCTTATTTCGTGAGTGGTAACACTTAGCTCATGTCTGATTTGACAGATAATTAGTTTTATCCTTCCGCTGAACGAATATGGTTGTGTATACGCTTGAACAATGCTGGGAAATATTGCCTGCGATCGACTTACAGAAGATGCCGATTTTGCCATCTTCAGATCATCTTTTCACAGAAGACCCGCACGCATACATTGAAAAGCCGACGCACCCAAAACGAGTCACTGTTTGGTGCGGATTTTGGTCCAGAGGCATAATTGAGCCATTTTTTTCGAAAATGAGCAAGGAGTGGCCGTTACAGTCAATGGCGATCGTTATCGGGCCATGTTGAACGAATTTTTGTTCACAAAAATTGAAGAGGAGGATATTGGCAACATTCACTCGATGTTTTGCGCCCTGTTTAAAAAAAGAAGTTATCTGGCGGACCCTATACAAAAAACAAATTTTTTTTTTTAATTTTTTGTCAAGGATGTCTCTCGAACGAAATCACCCGATTCTGGTCGAACTGGCAGTAATCCAAGTATTTTTTTGAGGCTGAATGTAGAACTTAGTAGTTTACATTATTTTCTGAATATTTTATTTTCCAAAATTTTCAAAATCTACCGAACTGAATCAATTCACTGTTCTACTACATCTAAGTGAGTTCAACATCTTTCGAATGTGGCAAATTTTCTTCCGATTTGTTGACCTGTTCCAGATTTAAACGATACGACAACTTCAAAAGTAGCACGATACGAATCGACTAATTCTACCATTAGAAACGTCGATATATGATGTAAACTCTTTAGAAAATTGGCATAAAATCAGTAACTTTCCTGCAGAAAATTTGGCGACAATTGATCCAAAAGTAGTCGTCCTATGACTTGAGAAAATGCGAGTGCTATCAAAAGTAGGGAGAAGTGTATGAGGAAAAAAAACATATCGTGTAAATGGTTACATTTTCGCAATTTTTCTGATGTATCGTCTGGATCTTGAGTCAATTTAATTGAGACTCGGTCTAGTACTGTAGTACACGGTCGAACATGTTGGATGTGGTTGAATCCAGGACCTATCAAATAGTGTAAATACAATGTTAATTGTTTCCTTCAATGTGACTCTGGAACCATTTTACAAAGACAAAATACTTTTGTTTTGTTAGAAATGGTTTTATTTTAAAATTTTATTTATACTTTTCTTAAAATTATTTAATCAACTTTCTACTAGCTCAATAGGAAAGTAGTTCAATACAATTGCTGAAAATGAGCGAATAGGGTCAATTCTTGTTATGTGAAATGGGGAATTAAAAAGCTTTTTCAACTTTTCATACCAGTTTTGATTATCGCTTAATGAAACAATGAAAAGTAATGTTCTAAAATCCCAAAGCTAGGACTAAAAAAAATTACTACGTCCTTATACACATATACGAGTACATATGTGTGCATATGTATATTCGCCAAATCGTCCCTTACACTAGTGCATAACAGAAAGCTTAAAACTATAATTTTACGAAGTGTAGCGAACATGATACGACGACAATACGAATGTCTGGAAGCTTCAATATTCCATGAACTCACTACATACTAATTGCACTGAAATAAGCACTCAAAACGAAACTCTCGTAATTCTCATGCCACACGTAAGGATGTATGTAAAGGCTTCGTTAGTCTTTACTTTCTGTTGCCGTTCTGTGCTGTGCCGTTCTGCTTTTTCTGTAGTAATGTATCAGCTGTTTCTGACCAGAAGGATCCCAGTTTTCCACTAAAGTGATGAATTTTGCATCGTCCATTGTTATGTTTCAATATAATTTTATGTTTTTCTTTTCAAAATTAATTTTTTTAAATTCTAAATGCACAATCACAATTTATTTCAAAATGTCTTTATTTAACTTATGCTGTCACTTACATTTACTTAACAATTTTTTGATTTTCACAGGTTGAACCGAAACAGAACAACTAACGATTTGTATTAAATTTCTATAAATAAAAAATAGTGAGCTGATTCGTAACAGAAAAGAAAGTAAAAACAAATTCTGCCTTAAGGTCGAGTTTACATCTGTTGTCATTTTGTGGTGTCATTTTCATATGCGTGCAGTGCCGTTCCCATCAAATTTTTCGAAGACACACAATTTTGTTGTGTGATTGTGACAGGAAAAAGTCCCATCTCTGAAAAATGGCAATACGGTATCATTGTCTACATCAACTAATTTTGACATAATGACATTTATTGTCGCTTGCTTTATCATTCTGAGACTTTGTTTTTCGTATTGTTTGTTAATTAATATTTATACAAAAGGGTAATCGCAAAATTATTCAATTGGCTAGTGCCACCGTGTTTGCCAATAATAAGAAAAAAATTAAGAAAATCTAAGAAATAGCAAATAAAGTGGTGGAAAAGAGCAGGACTTAATATGCGCACTACCAGACGATTTTATTGTACTCTGCATTCCAGCTTACGGAGGCAGGATTCAAACGCTGTTCCATTTGTACCACTTCTGAACGTGACAGCCCCAGTTCTTTCGAAATTTCTGCCCATGCAGATTCCTTCGCATTTCTATCCCTATAAATGCTACATTAGTGATTCCACTAGGGTTTAATTTTTATTGTTCTTGAAACTTATCACAAGCGAAATTACGGCTTCCTAAAAATACGAAATTTAGACTAAGCAGACCTAAAACAATCTTAGTAATCTTTTCTTGCATGTTATTTAGTTTAATTATCTATATCTGCAGAAACTTATATTTAATAGCATTATGAAAAAATATAAATATAATATTATATTTATATTAAGCGCGTGTCAAAATAAATATGTATTTATTTCTTGTTGGTTTAGCACGTCTTTTGCTTTTCGTTGCTGCTAAGCAACACATCATTAGTTTGATAGACCAAAAACAAATGATTTTTTTAAATTTGTTTAGATATCATTATATTATTCTAAATTAACAGTTTGTAGAGCAGGATTAGTGATTAACATAATCTTTATAAGAAATCATATAATTTTTTTGTATTACAAGAACATAATTCGTTTACAAGAAAACACTTTAATTATGCGGTCAGTGAACTTTTTTTTTTTCTCTTTTTTAAAGAGAAATAACACTCACGCAATGAATGCCTACTACTATTACTAGGTGTTACCTTCTTTAGGAAAGGGATAGTGATAGTGAAGACAGGTGGTGAAGGAAGAGATAGAGGAAAGCTTCATTATTTTACAACTCTGCTTTTTGCACGTTTTTTAATAATGCACTGTTGCAGCGCCTCTGGTGTTGAATGAGGCGTATTAAATTTTTGAAGCTGTGATTAGTAGCCATTTTATTGGTTATTTTACTTCGCCGATGATTCTGCTACACAACGAAGGAGGGCGCTCTGATGTTACATTAGGGTTAGTATCTGCTGAAGTCGGTATAATTCAGTGACCAGTTACTATGCCTTCATCACATCAGAAAAATGCGTGGTGTCGTTATTTGATGACTGTCTGATACCGGGCTCGAACCCAGGACATTCGTTTTCGTAGTCAACGTGCTAACTGCTTCAGCCAACGCCACCTCGCCACTTGTGTTATTGTAAATATTTTAATAGAATTAATATGAAATAACATATTAAACTACATGTCAAGGAACGATATGGGTGTAAAGGGATTTCGATGTTTATCCGTAAATTAACTAAATTTTATAATACACGTTATTATAAAAATGTAAAAAAAAAATTAATAGACAGATTATAATAATATGTACATAATATAGAAAAAAAAATTCAGCTAATATATTATTTTATTTTAAATAAGTTTGTATTTAAGCATGCAATTGTTTTGTGTTTTCTCTTTAGATTATCAACAAAATGGTACAATGAACTTAAGCCACACACGCCCGCACATGCATTTTTCATAAAATTTTTTCTTTTTTCTTTTTAATTATAATAATTGTAATAAAAAAACTTTTTACTTTTGTTAATAGTGTTATGGTGCAGGATATGCAGGACTATTTGGGTGACACATATGAATATGAAAAACCTTCCCTCAAATGCTTTCAAATACTGACGCGCTTAAAGCACGTCGGTGTTTGTATTTGGTCATTATATTGGACACATGAAACTTACATCAGCGGCCAAAGTTCATGCATACGAAAACATGGTTTAAGTAAACAAAAAGACAGTAGAAGTGGAAATGACAATAAAATTATGTGCACTTGTATAAAAATTGAACTATTTTAACCATAATAACAGGACAGTGACATGTTGTTTTCCACATTTTACCACGTTTTATCAAGATAATAACAATGATTGATGGCAAAAAGTTCACTTAACCGAAACCATTAACCGACCCACGTTGCTATCAATTCTCTAATTGTCTGTATTTTATCGAACATGTAGATTGTCATGCAAACCCAAACTGAAACACTCAAATTTTAACCATCAAAATTCTTTGAACTCGAATGCCAAAGATAGTATTACATGCTGTAAAAAATATAAATGTAAATGACAGATAAGCATAACCAAGAAAAATTTTGTTAATACAAAAAAGCTTAATTACAATATGTGACATAAATGTACAAATTTAAAATACTTTTTAAGGGTCCTGTTTCAGCTTTTCCATTTGCTAACAAAACATTGTCGCTTGACTCACAAAGCAACAGCAATAAAATAGTTTTTTTTTTTAATAATACCTTATTTATTGAGGGTTATTGCTCATTCTAGCGCGCATTAGCTCTATCTGAAAGTTTCTAAGAACAACTGGAGCTATTATAATAAACTTCCTTTAAACAACTGAGAAGTCTAACTAATATAAAAGTTGAAACACGAACTCAATTAAAAAGGGCTAAGATTTTTTAGATTAGATTGTAATTATGAGAGGCACGTAATTAAAAACGGATTATCCATTTGTCGGTTTCAAAAGAAAAATTTATTAAAACACACACAAGCTACGATTTCGATAGAACTTTTATTTCATTATAATGCTTGAATTTTATCACTAAGTATGAAATATAATGAGCTGAATTCATAAAAATTATTTTGATTTTTTAATAAACCTCTTATTAAACAGAAATATTTTTTATGAATAAGGCAGAAT
The DNA here is from genome assembly GCA_936439885.1 of Nowickia ferox. Taxonomy (NCBI): domain Eukaryota; kingdom Metazoa; phylum Arthropoda; class Insecta; order Diptera; family Tachinidae; genus Nowickia; species Nowickia ferox. The sequence goes on from OW387023.1 coordinate 104,514,258, forward strand.
GTCATTGAAATGAGTTCCTCTAGATTTATGGCAGCAGTCGATCCTTTAAAGGCAGTTTTCGTCCGTTTTTCCGCACATTTCGGCGGTATCTCGAGAATAACTTGACGAATATTGGTTTTCAAGTCCTCCAACATTGGGGGCCATACACATATTACGTAACGCTATTTTCCCCGATTTTTGATCCCCTCCCCCCAGTAACAGATTGTCACAAAACCATGAACCATGGTATAACGTAACAATGAGTTAAAAATCAAATTAAATAGTTTCAAAAGTTTTTATTTAAAAAAATTTAATTTAATTTATTGTATTAAAATCATTTTTTTTACTAGCACAGGACGTAGACAAAAATTAAATAAGCTTACTTATGAACGTACTCCAAATATTGGTAAAATTATTTTTTTAATTTCTTCCCAAATGTCCTCAAACTCCAAAAATTATGGTTTTATGGAGAGCTTATTCCTAAACTGTATTTATGTGTTAGTGGTGCGTATTCGAATTCCCAAACATTCGGCCATTTCTAAATATTCGCATTCGGTTAAAAAATATATAAAGAAATTTATAAATCCAAAACGAAATTTTTTAATCGAGTTATAAAAGATGAACAATCTTTGAAAGCTTTCTAATTTGAAAAGCAAAAACGAATGCGCTTAAGCTAAAAAATGATGTAACGTTAAAATTCTGTGTTTGTTAGTTGCGGGGATCCTACTTTTATAAATATGTACATAAGTATATTTATTTGTTAAACTAATTACCCTAAAAGATGAACAAAGTTAGAAAGAAATCTCTATAGCTGGAACAATAAAAACCAAATGCGCTTGGTTACGAGAAAGTTAAAACGTTAATATTCTGATCTGGGTTAGTTCGGAGAAATTTCATTTAGATTAAAACACTAAGTGGCATTATTACAACTTGCTGATAGTTAAAGGAAGGATTCTGTCTGCCCGATAAAAAGCTTTGCATCATTACAACTTGAATTTTGGTTTGTTATTATTATAAATAATAATAATATTTAATGGATAAAAAAATAATAAATGAAGGTTTTATAATGCTAAGCCATTTATCCGTCCGACAAAATCTTGTCTTTAGCTATCGGCAAGTTGTAATAATGGACTTAAATGAAATTTATAACATAATTAACATAACAATAACTACTAAATGAAATTTATTGCGAAGAAAGCTTGTGTAGCTGAATTTAGAATATGTGTTCTATTAAAAAAAATCTCAGATAATCACTTTTTTGTGCTGCACAAATGCTTCAGGTACACATGACCCTTAAACTTTTAGTAATAAGAAAGGCCAAAAATGTTAAGACATCTTAAGAACTTCAAGTGCCCTACTGCATACAAAAGTTCCAAATCAGCCTGGATGAGTTCAACAATTTTGTTCTTCTATTTTGAATTTTCGAAAAGGTGTACAATTCATAAACGTGAACGCTGGCTGAAATTAGTTCGCGTCGCTGTGAGTGCACTGTATATGTATTAATATTAAAAACAAGTGCATACATAGATTTTGTTTAGCGGATTAAAGATATCTTCTAAAATAATCTTTAAGAAATAGTATTACGTTCAAATGCTTAAACTTTAAACGATTTGTTTCTTTAGTTTTAATAAAACTTGACTTAGAACACTCAACAAACTTCTTGTTTTTTATGAAAACCAACCTCACATTGACAAATATATTTTGTATATAAGAAGGAACGATTATTTGTATTTGAAATACAGTGCAGATTTGGTAAACGCAACCAATCGAAATTTTGGGCTGTTGAAAACCTGAGTTTGTTGCTAAACCCGAGTAAAAAATTTATGTGCCTCTTTTATACTAAAAAGTTCATTTTAAACCAAATAAAAAGTTTCCTAAAGAACCAAAAATTAACTTTTTAAAACAAATGCATTTATTTAATAACAAATATATTTAAAAAAATCAAAACCCCGACTACTACCCAAGAACAACTGAAAAGACAAAACAAGTCCATTAGTGCGGACTATGACTTTTACAATTAATTATGGCCTTGCTTGGCCTTTTATAATTCTTTGAATTGGAGGAAAAACAAACATTGTTAGTGGTTTCTTGGAATGATCCTTTTGAACACATTTCGTTCGTTCGTGTTCTTTGAACTTAACTTTTCACTTTTGCTGTTGACCACTGCGCAGTTACTTAGAAGAAAAACGCTTAATATTTTTTCCGAGCCGTTTCTTTGATTATAGTCGTCTGTAGTACGAAGTCACAGCAAAACAAAACTGTACGAACGCAAACACAATAAAATACTTTTCAACAGTTTCTATTTACTTTCAAAGCAGAAGCCAAAGCAAGAGTTTACTTTTTGCACAAACGTACTATTGCTTCAAAGCAATCGCATATTAAATATATTAAATTAAATATCAATCATACGTAGATCTTTAAACGGAAACTGTTGCATACTTCGTTGGATACTGATACAAAGAGGGAACTGCAAATCAGTGCGTATGAGTAATAATGATATAAATGAAATCGCCAGCTGCCCAGGAAAAACAAAAAAAAATTATTTAAACTACATTGGTTTCAAAAACAGAAGCACCACGCAAAAATTCTTTGGCATTCCTAGTACATCAAAATGATTTTTGTATGTAAGCATAAGATTTCATTCACAAAGGTTTATAGTTTTGAATTTATTTATAAAAAACTAGCGTAAAAAAACAAAATGAAAGAGAGAATCTTAACTTTGTTTGTGTCTTGTTTTTTGTAAAGCTGCGTTAACAGGGTCACCAATGTTAAGAATTTGGGTGTTGCAAATATCGAGATGTTGCGCTTATCGAAGGTTGCGTTAACCGAGTCTGCACTGTATTAAATGTTGCAGAAACGGTTAATCGAACGAAATTAACCAGTTTAATCGTTAATCAAAAATAGCAAATTTTAAATTAGTCGAAAAGGTAATCGGGTGGGAATTAATCAGTTAAGCGATTAACGGTTAATATGGCATTGTTTATTGTCACACCCCCACAAACAAGGTCTTTCATTATCAGCTTCCTGACTTTAAATTTAAATAAGACATAGTGTGTGTGAGATATCACAGAAATTATGTCATTATGCATGGACTATAATATCGTGGTTTTGCGGGGTGGCCCGCATTAGATAATAATGATATCCAATTCCACATTCTACATATGTTTGTAGCTTCGACCATATGGCTGCTATCAAATGTAAAAGTTCGAAGGTGCCTATTGAAAGACCCTTTATTGAATAAAATTAAGAACGCAACATAAATAATTTCTAACATACTAATAAATGTTATAAATTTCAGGAAATTTAAGCATTCATTCCACGATTTCTGGTCGAGTTTCCACAAGAGGTTATAATGCTGCCGGCGCTGACCATGTAAAATCAAATGGTAATGGCACGAAATCACCACCTGCTTTACGTCACTATCAAAACAATAATTTAATAGGGGTAGAATCCAGGTGAGTAATTGGACGACAAATACTAAAAAAGTTGTATATTTGCTCGAATATAATTGCATTTTAATTATTGTGTCTGTTTTATCATAAATTGAAAAAAAGAATCAAATACTAAAGCGCGTACGTAAAAATAAATTATTTCTGAGTTCATACATTACTTTTGTGAAAATATAAAGTGTCTTTAAACAAAGCTGAAAGTTATTGGTTAGCAACATAATTTATACTCTTACTTTATTTTTAATAAATAAATCTTAAGTAAACCACGAATGATTTTTTCACACCTAAATGGTTTTCTAAAAACGTGCATTATAGAAAGAAATACTAGAAGTCAGAAGGGAACAGCACAATGGGCCTTAGCGATGCCAAATCTATATTTGTGCAAAGCAGGGAAATGAGGTTTAATAAAGCTGAACCATTCAAAAAAGAATGGACATATGAATAAGTAATTACGCTTTTAAAAAATTTTCACGCATGAACTTCCAAAGCTGTGTATGTATATATACTAGGGATGAGCGATACCGTGATTTTTTAATAAATTGCTCCTTGTGAACTTAATTTTTAAGCCGCTGTTCTTTTAAACTGTGACTGTGATAATAACTAATAAGAAGAGTAGCTGTGAAATTAGACAGTGACCGAGATTTTAACAAATTTCAGCACTTCTGCTTTAAAAGTGTGTATTAGTATTAGTATTTTGGAATACTAATAAGAAGAGCGAAAAGAACAAGCAATTGGCAATCAACGCCATTCAAACATTGAGAATTGTAGTATAAGAGGTAGAAAGACAATAAAATTGCAAATACAAAAATCTGAGAGCTGTACATAGTTGACATACGAGTAAAGACGATTTAACACGATTAGATGATTTTTTCTCGACAAAAGCTGAAGGTATAAAAAAATAATGTGGTAGCTTTATTTACTGTAAAGTAAGCATGCAAAAACAATCACAGTTTGTATGAAAGTACTATATTTCCAAAACCTTTACTTGATAAATTCAGTCACAATTGTATGTAGAGATTTTTCAATCACTGTGAAAAATTAACAGGTTTCGAAATATCGCCCATCTTTAATGTATACATATCGCATGAGGATATCCAACAAGAGAGTGGCGTTACCTGAAGAAGTTAGCACGTTGATGTTTTCCAAGCAAGTTATCAAAATTACATTAACTGAAGAAATACCCTTTAATTTTTTTTTGTTCCAGCCTTGGAATTTGAGAGAAAAGCCTTAAATTTGATGATTATAACAAAAATAAGTATAATTTGAAAGGATCTGGCTTTCTTAAAAAAATAAATAATTTTGAACAAACAGTTTTTTTTTACAATTTCTTTGTATTATTTTCTGTAGTATAACCTTTTAAATTAGTATAATAATATACCAAATAGTTGCAAATTTTTTTTATAATAGCGAAATAAATAATCCACCTTTTTCCTGCAAGAAACGCTAATAAATCGATATTTCTTAAGATTTTAATTTAAATTGCGTATAACTTTTGACTTAAATTAGATTTTGATACTAAAATCTTTCTTTTTTTAGTCCACAACAAGTTTTCTTTTTCAATTCGAACAAGATTTGACTTCTCTAATAACAGAACAGTGCGTGGCCCAAGGTTCGTAAAAAAGCCAAAGTTTTTTTTCTCGAATATTTACTAAACTGTAAGCGAAAACAAAACATTTAGAAGATTTTTTTAGCTATTGGATAGAAAAGACAATTTACTTGCCCACCTTAAGGTTATGTGGTTCCGATCCCTTTTAAAGATGTACGAGTATAGTCCAAATTCAAAACTTAAACTCTGTGACACCTCATACATACATATGCATACATATATAGATGAAATAGAGTTAAATTAAATTAAAATAGAGTTAAACGTAAATTTCTTATCAATAAAGCTGCACTGCTGTATGAAAACTGTATAAGTGTGAAAGAGGCAAAGTTCCTTTCAAGAATTTCGGTCGTGCAAACTAAGGGTATCAAAACTAGTTAGTTGCTCACATTATAGATCACTTGTGTGCCAAATTTTGACTCTAGAGCTATAACGGAAGTGCTTCATCAATTTGATGATTGTGTGAATGGTCAGTGAATCAGTGAGTATGTCTTAAAACATACACTTTTTGCATCTCCATGTCTGAAGAAGCTTTCATGCTAAAACCTTCAAACCTAACACTATAATCTGCTATACATTACTTAACTTTGTCATGGTCTTACCTTCTTCATCTTTTCTAAATATATTAAGCATACCATATGTTAATATCTTATTCATACGTACGAGTATATTATTTTCTGAAAATAATTAAGAAAGCTGAAACTAATCTTTATTTTTATATATTTCTAGATTTCGTCGAAAATACTACAACAAGACTTCATTTATTTTGCTCATAGTATTAATAATTCTATTGTTAATAGCCATCATTATTTTAAGTGTTCTACTAAGTAAGTAAAGTCGAGAATACATGAGTCAGTCCATAATTGAAGTAACCAGTTTGGCATGATATTAAATATAGTGCAACATCAATTTAGTTTCATTAAAAAAATTGTAAGAAAATTTACCTTGGAAGCAATATGCTGTGGTTGCTTCAACGTTTGCTTCCTGACTACTCGACCTAAGAGTCAAACCTAAATTAGAGCGTCAAGCGTTGCGTTAGCAGCAGGGTACGTATTTTCAGTGCATTTAAATAAATAAAATGCAACGATTGACGCTGTAATTTAGCTTTGACTCTAAGCCTTTTCTTTTGGTTTAAATTTTATTAAAATTGAAAATATTTTATCAGGTAAAAACTCTATTAGTACAATTTGCCGCTCCAACGAATGTGTGCGGGCAGCGGCAAGTTTAATTTATACAATGGACAAAGAGACTGATCCCTGTGAGGACTTTTATCAATTTACCTGCGGCCGGTGGACAGACGAACATCCGCGTGCTGATTCTCAAACATCAAACGACTGGTTTCGCGAACGTCAAAACAGAATAATGCGTCAATTAAGGAAGTTTTTAAAACAAAATATAACTGACGCTGAGCCAGAAGCTGTGGCTAAAGCAAAACTTATGTACAAAGCATGCATGGATGCAGAGAAACTAGAAGAAAGGGAATTGGAACCATTAGTGCATTTTCTACAAAAATTTAAACTACCCATAATACCCAGCGCTTTAAATTTTACCCTGAGCCCGGGAAAAGCTCGTAAATATATAAAAAACGAAAAGTTTAATTGGCTAGAGTCCATGGTTTTGATGAAGAAATACCTTTTTATGGACTTAATGATTGGTTTTGATATATTGGCCGATCCGCGTAATCGCACAATTAATCGTATTGTTCTGGGTACTCCGGAAGCAGATTCAGCATTGCCTTTGTATGTCATGAATTAATATAATTAAGCAATTTCTTGAAAATCTTAACTATTTTCTTTGTATTTTAGTAACAATGATGATGTTAATAAAATCATTAAAAAAGTTCGCAAGAAATTCATACTTGATGATGATAGTGATGATGACGAAAACGATATCGACAGCCATGAGGAGGAAGAAGAGCAATCAGCTAAAGCAACGTCAAGTGGTTTAAAGGCTTATGTCTCGTATATTAAGAAAGTGTTGGACATTTTTATTTTATATTTAGATCCGGAAGCAAAGCCTGAAGATAGTGAGCAGATTATTGAAGAAATGACTCGAGAAGCGGTTAAAGTATCCAAAAAAATTTATAAGGTAAATAAACTGAAGTTTGATTGATATATTTTGTATAATTTTAATTGATACACTTGTACGAACCATCATTTCCTTGCCTTAGGCAGCCATAAGCGACTAAAGTATCAATTTACAAATTTTTTGCACCCTTGCCTCTTCTTCAATGCGAATTGACAACTGTCTACATGACAGCGACCACTAGAACACAAGCAATGCACTCTAGCTGCCTTTCTTTGTATGTATATGTAGAATATGCTTTTAACAATGTAGCCAGCGCAGCTACTTAGAAAGTTATATTCCTGCAATTAACAACTTTAATTGAAAATAGAAACAAAATCAATTAAAAATGTATTTAACTCCATTAGACTTTTGTTTAAAAGTTTAATTAATTGCAAAGTGTAATTAACACAATTAAATTTTTCAATGATTTTTGATTTTATTTTCAATTAAAGTTATTGAATGCAGGCATATTTTTTTTGTGTATAAAAAACGCCTCCAAATTTTGGACATGGAGGAATATATTAAAATCTAGACAACAACTATGTTGGAAACAGGAAATATCACTGAAATCTTAGGAAGCAGCGAGAATTCAAATTTTCAAGAAAAGGAACAACGCAAGGTTGGGTAATTTCCCCCTATTCTCTCTTCTTATTTTTAACACAATCCTTTAGGTAGAAAACACTTCCTGATTCAACTGTAGCGTGAAGCAGGGATGTGCATGGACGTGATAGGCGAAATTGTGACTAATGCTGTGAGTGCACTCAGCAAGTAGAGTGTGGTCTAGAAGTAAACCGAAATAGGAAATAATTGGTGCTATCAAGAAAACAAAGTATGCATTACAGATACAAAATGGAAATGGGTATTTGCTACACCTGCACAAGATCTATACAGAAGTTATATGCTCAATATTTACACATGGTTCGATACTATGGTGGACCGCAATAAATAAGAAATATGTGGCAGAGCAAGGTTTCGGCTGTATCGGAATTACGGACTGTTTACGTACGAGGTTTTCCAAAGCCTTGAATGCCATAGTGGGTATTATTTCTATAGGCGTACACATAATGGCCACACTCACAAGCAGTTCTGCACGATTGGCGGCATCTGGCAGAAAAAAAGTCGGTCCTGAGTAGAAGAGGTACCTAAAACTGGCTTTGGTAACTTTAACTTGACTTTAAAAGTCCTTCCCCCATAGAGAAAACAATGAAAATTGGGAGAAATAGTCAATGGTTATGAGACCAGAGTCCACACTGACAGATGAAGAACGATCTGTGGGAAATTCGGAAGCAATATCTGCATTTTTGCATAAAGAATACTTCAAATTTCTTCAATTTTAGTTACTCACTGCAAGAATGCAGTATCCAAACTTTCTCATCAGACTAACACCACATTTGACAGCGTTGTCAAATTAATTTGGACGTTACTGTTTTTCAAAATTTATTAATTTCCAACAATTTTTTTTAAATATCACATGACTTTACAAAATTATAATCTCAAAAATTTATTTAATTGATTAATTCTCATAACCCTATTTTTGTGGGAATTAACGAATTTGTAACAACTGTTACTAACGCAAAAACTCTCTGTGTTTTGTGTACAAATTTAATTATTTGAATAATATCTGAAAAACGAAAACTTAAAAGAAATTTTAACAGAATCTATGCAGACGATTGATGGTGTAAGAACGGGAAAAAGGCTCCCTCCCATACAAAGTAATATTGCAAAAAAAATTAATCGACTTGAAATACAAGTATATGCACGAAAAACAAACAAAAAAAATTAAAACTTAAAAAAAATTGAACTAACCTTATGTACTACCAAGTTTAAAATAACAAAAATATTATTATTAACTATTTGCAGTCGGTGCCAAGAAGGCGGAATCTATCTTATTAGTGGACAACTTAGAAATTTATTTCTGCCTTCAGTTAATAACCATCTTGGCATCGATTTCAAATAGTTAAGTCGTTAGCGCATATAATAATATTTTTGTTATTTTAAACTTGTTAGTACATAAGGTCAGTTCAATTTTTTTAAAGTTTTCATTTTTTGTTTTTCGTGCATACATTTAAAGTCGATTTAATTTTTTGCAATATTACTATTTATGGGAGGGAGCCTTTCCCCTGCTCTTACACCATCAATTTTCTGCTTTATTTCTGGAATTAACTAGAAAATAATTCACACCTCACTGATATAATATTACCAATTTGCAATAATTAGTGATTACTTTGAATGGTAGGGAGCCCTTCCCAGCTCTCATTCTCTCAATAATATAGTATTCCATATAAGCAATTAATAATTACTTTGTATGGGGTACCGATTCGTCTGCTCCTATCGCATATTGGTGAAAATGGGACCACTTGTGGAGTATAAGATTTCATATAGAAAAATACTTTTTAAAATCGCTACACAAATGAAGAAGAAATTGGTGAATATAGAAAATATAGACAATAGACCTCCTCCTTTTTTGAAGTCGGTTAAAAAGAAAGCGTTTTTCCTTAATACACTCTCGTTGTAAGTTTTTGCTACGAAAGTGTATGAACACAACTAATATAAATCTTTTTTTTTTAATATTTATTTTCTTTCTTTTTGCGCTTTCATTACTTTCTTAACTTTATTTTTCATTATCTTTATATCTTTTAGTTTTAATATTAATAATATTTATATAACTACAATATGAAATTTGCCTTGAATATGTCAAAGAAACATGTGATTTTAGGTAACTAGTTTAACGTCTTATCTTTGTTATTTCATTACAGCTCAAAAATGAGGCAGAAAACTCAACGAAATCCTCAAATAATCCCTTTAACGATATAATTTACATCAGTGTTAAAGACTTGCAAAATCAAACGGACAAACTAATTGCTGACAAATCGATGCCCCTTTGGGAGGATTATTTACAATTTTTGATGGCTGATACCTTGCACACAAAAAATGGCAAATTCAATACAACAGACATAATAATCATTACTAGCGAACCCGACATTATGTATTTACAAACCCTGACGGAATATTTACAGGATCTACCGCCCTCTCATCTGGAATTCTATTTATGGCTTAGTGCAGTGGAAGAGTTAATCCTTCATACCACAAGTGAAATGCGTCTGCTACATGCTGAATATATGCTCTTAATTATTGGTACTGAAGGCAGTTCACCTCGTTCATTGTATTGTGCTAACAGCGCAAACACTCTCATGGGCATGGCACTTTCGTATGCATTGGCAGACGACGACTTCACTCGCCACAAATTGCCAAACGTCCAACGTATGCTGAACCATATACGACGTTCGTTTAACAATTTGGTGCGTTCCACCACGTGGATGGATGAGCCAACGAAACACGAGACTTTGCAAAAGTCTGCGGAAATGAAAAGTTTCATTGGTTATCCCGAATGGATTACTAATGCCACCGCTCTAAATAAATACTATGAAGGGGTGAATATTAATGATACCACACACCTGGAGAATATGATTGGTATATTGTATTGGCAAACGCAAACGAAATTGAATGATTTAAACGTACCAGAGTCTCTTGGTTGGGCCACCTCTCCGTCCAATGTCAACGCGTTTCATACTTTTCAGGCAAACGCTATAAGTAAGTATCGTTGTGAATTATTGTTTAAATATTGAAATGGACTGATAATTGGAATGAGCTCAACACTTTGTAGATTTGGATTAGATCTATCCGAATCATTTTCTTTAATTTAATAGTAACTTTTGGGCCATTCCAGACGAAGTAGTAAATAATTTTGATAATTTTACTTGAATCAAGTGAAAAAAATTTAATTATACAAAATTTTTACATTTTGCTGACGTGCATTTGTGTCCCTTTGTATCAGTTCCTGTAGGAAAGTTCAAGTGATAAAGGATATAGTCAGTGGTCACTGAACTATGCCGACTTCAGTAAATGCTAATCCAAATGTAATATCAGAGCGCCCTATTTCGTTGGTATTGTGTAGCAGAATCATCGGGAAAGTAAAATAACCAATAAAATGGCTACTCAACACAGCTTTAAAAATTTAATACGCCTCATTGACACCAGAGGCGCTGCAACTCTGCAGTATTAAAAAGGTGCAAAAAGCGAAGTTGTAGAAATAATAAGGGTTTCCTTTTTCTTTTCCGTCACTATCCCTTTCCTAGAAAAGATAACACCTAATAAAAATACTAGGCATACATTGCCTGACTGCTACCTCCCATTTAAAAAAAAAAATAATACAAAAAAGTGTAACTGTAATGTACAAAGCAAATTTAAGGTTAAGAAGTAAATTGGCTTAAAACACACACTTGTAAAGTAGAAATATGGAAATTAGTAATGGAATATGATGTCGGGCTAATATCCGACTTTTTTTTTAATTTTGAACCACATTTTGCAATAAAGCTTCGCTTACCTCGTCAATGCAGCGCCGAATTACATCTTATAAAGCGTCAGTACCTTGTGGGTTGTTCAGGTAAGTCCAGTCTTTCAAATAGCTTCAGAAAAAATAGGCCAGCGGCGTTATATCACAAGAAGGAGACGGTCAATTGACGCAAAATTATGCGACCGGGAACTTCCTCATGCAATAACTGAATTGTTTGGCAAGATGTGTGGCTCGTGGCAACGTGTTGCTGATAGAAAAGGTCGCGTTAGCCCGTTGTGGTCACAAAAACTTGGTTATCATGAATTGGTAGCGCAGGGAATTCATGGTAACGGCATTTTGATGTTTTTTTGAGCACTGTTTGTGAATTTTGTGAGACCTATAATCGAAAGTTTTGTTTGTTTACATAACCGCCTAATAGCATGCTTACACGGACAGCAATTATTGAGATTCGCTCTCTCATTCACGGTTCGCGGTCGAATCTTGATTGAATCAGCATGGTTCGCCATACAAGTTTTTGAGGGCGAAAAATCTTGGTTTGAACCTTGTTGCGAACCGTGACGAAATTTGCTATCATCTCTAGTTTTAATAACAAAGTATCACTAATTTATCTGAACAAGCTATTAAATCAAAATAAGTACATACGAGTACATACACACATGCACATGTCTATGTGTAAACAAAAAAAAAACCAAAAAATAAGATGCGTGTATGAATTAAAAGAATTAGAAGACATTTTATTCATAATTTTTACTTAATTTGTTTGTCTATTGTAAAAAAGCAAATAACACAGAATATTAAACTCGCATATAAGTATTTACATATCGTCGGCTTAGAGTGTAAACCTTCTAGCTCACTTCCAGCAGAGAGCGAACCAAGTGGTTCATGTTGCCGTCTGAACATAGTATAATTGAAAATAGCCTTCATCACTGAAGATGATTTTGTTGAAAAATGCGTTGTTTTCGTTATGTTCTTTTTTATAATAAACTTTTACAATTAAAATTCTTTGTTCAAGAGTGTAGCGTTCCATGGTTCAAATTATCCAAATTTTGAATTCTTGACATTTCATCATTTGACAGCCAATTTACTTCCTAACCTCAAATTTGCCAAACCTTTCAGACTCTCAATAGATTATTGAGAATTACAAAACTACAATCATCCTTCCAAAAAAAAGAAAAACAATAATATTATTTATATTAAAGAGATTTATTATTCGACATAATTATATTATAAGTGAAATTTATTTGCTGGTGGTTAAGCGATGTCTATATGCATTTCATTGTTGCTTTAACAAATCGTCAGTAAACTTCAACCACACATTTATATTTGAGAATTCACAAATATTAATATAGTTTTTGGAAGTTTGTGCATAAGATAAGAGGTTTGTGACTGTTCAAAATGTGTGGTTGAAGTCTACTGACGATTTGTTAAAGCAATAATGAAATGCATATAGACATCGCTTAACCACCAGCAAATAAATTTCACTTATTATTTATATTATTCAGCAAGTGTAGAAAGAGCAAAAGTATCGTCGACAAGTATTAAAAACGCCGCAAACAAGCAATCAGAACATCGGTTTCAAAATTGATGTTCATTGGTACAATGCCTTGCAACGTCCTAGCAGAAATTATTGCTTACCAGAAGCGTTTTTGTAAGGAAGACAATCACCCTTATCGGAAATAAAAAGCGAAAAATAATGAACAAAATTAGAGAATAATATACTGACACAACAACAACGCAAATCATTGGCCATCACAATTTTAGGGAAAGGGAACACATTGTACGTGAACTTTTATTCCCGATAAGGGCGTACGAGTATGTTACAGAATAACTTGTGTTGCGAATGAATAAGGCATAATATTTTGTTCGAGATGAGCCAGCTAGAAGCTTCCAAAAGCAATGAATTTCTTACCTAACTAAAAATTATTGGTTTTTCAAATTGTATGTGATAATTTTCTACTTCTTTAGAGAGGCCGCCTTGCGATAGTGCTTTTCAGAAGCATTTTTCGAAGCTTTTGCTATCAAGTAAGCAATACATTGCTTTCCTCAATTTTTAGTGCTTCCAAATCAGATTTCTTTTGCTGGGGTTGTGTTTATGCGCGATACAAATATCACAAACCCAAAAGTATACAAACTTTGTATCATACGTTAGGGAGGTCTTCCATAGTGTAGGCATTTTAAATCTCATATGATTTGTTATTGTGGTATTGCAGAATGCAGCATATATTCTGCATATTTGCTACATCTGCAATTTTTGCACCAGCAATTTGCAACTAAGAGTGATTTCCGCTATTGTATCTAATGTGTTTGAAGTTTTAATAGTATTAGTAAAGTTGATAATGGACGAAGTAGAAGTTTAAAGAAACAATAGAGTGTAAGAAGACAGATCGAGCAAGTGTGGTTTTTTAATGTAAAAAATGTGTGTAGGTAACAAAACCATAACTTCTCTCATTGGTTATTTAAACCAGTTTAAAAAAACTGCAGTCGAAATAGCAAAAGTCGTAATATTGTGCTATTTCATCGACTTTTTATTTTTTTTGACTGCCCAATCATAACCTGTTGCCATAGTTCTGCTACTGAAATTCAAAGAGTCGTAGTCGAAGTTAACACAATAAACGATTAGATATACACAACGAAGTGCTTTAGCTGTCGACATGTTCCTACTGTTTTTATTTAAAATTTAATTTAAAATTTAACGAAGCAGAAATGTTTGTGTATATGTGTTTGAATATGTGTTTTGTCTGGAATGAATATTTTTTCCTTTATATATAAATATAATAGTAAAACAAACAACAACATATCTTCCGGCAAGCGATTAATGCATGAAACACATTCGTCACAGCAGGCTACCGACTACAAAATGTCAAGGATAGAATACACATGTTTATATGAGAGTGATTCTTTTGAAGACAGCAAGGCAACAGGGCGGCTTGTTTTGTCTATGCTCATTTTGTCGTTGTAGTCCAATTAAACTAATTTCTATTTATTTGGCTACAATGAGAAAATTCAGTGTTGCCAGTATAATACAAAATGTTGAATAATTGATATCGTACAATTATTTCATCGCACAATTATTTGTAAAGCATAAATTAATTAATTTTTATACTTTTACGTCATATAAGTACATTTTGAAAGAGTAATTTAATTTTTATAAATGCGAAATATCTGAAGGTGGCAGTACTGAACTATGAATTTATACATAAACAGATGGTGCTGCTGCCGTCTCCAAAATAATTAAGTAGCTGGCTACGAGGCGACAAATGCTGCTAGCGGCATTTGAAGTCGTGTTTTCGTGTAGCCTGCTGTGGTGAATGTGTTTAATGCATAAATACTCAATTGAAACTGCAAAACCAAAAGAACAAAAAACACACAACATCTCTACTACGTTAACTTCCGAATTTATTTAAAGCAGCATTGGGACAAACAGAAAACTTGTCGAACATGTCGACAGCTGAAGCTCTTTGTTGTGTATGGCTATTCGTTTATTGTGTTAACTACTACAGCGACACTTGAACTTTCAGAAGCAGAAGTCTGAGCAGAAGCAAAAGAAAATACTCAAATGAGAAGTTTTTAAACGCCGATTTAAACGTCCAATTTTATGCATTTAGAGATGGTTTAGATACAGCACTGATTTATTGGTTTGCTGGCCTAAACACATTTTACATCAAAAATAGATATTAACTCGCACTGATTGATTGCTCCTAAAGTAAAATTGTATAACAAATATCTTACGCAAAGGTTTAAGTCTGTTATATCCTTTTAAAAGTCCCATGCAGAGAAGAGCTAGAGGCTAAAATGTGACAAAAAAGTGTTTGTTGTAAGAGTTTACATAACTGCTAAACATATCGAGCCTTATTTTCGATTTAATCGTAAGCGACAAAAATTAAATTTTTCAGGAGATGGTTTTTTAAAATATAAAATAAATAATAAATTAATATATGTTTTTGGCGCTTATGATAAAATTTAACAGCCGTTATCTTAAAAGCTATAAACAGTTTTAGTATTTTGATAGTAAAGTTTTAATTTGTATAAAACAGTATATTTTCGATAACATGTCGCTTACGTTAAAATCGAAAAAAGGCTTGATTCACTGTCACAATGTGCAAAAGAAGGGAACTTCAACCATCAATTATATTAGATTCACACCCCAGCCTTCAAAATGCCGATACAGAAATTTTTTATTTTTTTACTATACTAAAATCCTTAATTGTATACAATTATTTAAACAAAATCATGATTAATAAGATGCCATGAATATACTAATACCTAATGGTGGCCATGAATCATTTTTAGTTATTCTTTTTCGCCTTGTTTCTTGCCATATGTTTTATTAAATTTTATTTGTATTTATATATATTTTTTTAATGCTGCCTTCATGTAATATTGTAGCTATACCAATTGCTATTTTACAGTTTCCATTTTATGATCTGGGCTTGGAGTAAGTAATATTCACAAATTTGTCATAATTTAAAATTTATTTTTATCGTTTTTAATGCACAAGCACCTTACACTGTTTTAGATTTTTAATATACATAAATAAAAGGTGTTTTTTAAAGAAGTGTAAACTTTAAATTCACAACACTTTTCTTCACTCGCGCCCATGTTGTCACCTGTCAAGTGATTTATGTTAAGCTTGGTGTGGCATTTCCACATGAATAGGTTAACGCCTGAAAAGCGTTTCTAAATTATGCAAATTTATTTTGAAAATCATGGCTCTGTTCGAAATACCTATTGCTCACTACGTCCATTTTACGGTCAATATAATCGTCCATCAGAGCAATTAATTCCATTAACTATGGAACACTTTCGCACCACGTTTACTCTAAATGATAATACGCATATACACAGACGTCCTAAAGTAAGTACATAAGAAGTCATTGGTGCTGCAGAGCGTAGCGTAGAAGAAGACCCGAATCAGTCTTTTAGCCGCTTATAGAGCAATTATTACTGACTTCTTGGTTCATCAATTTAACAAACATGATGTGCAAGAGCTGTGTTTCAACAACAAGGCACAACATGTCACACAGCTCGTGCCACAATTGATTTATTGATGGCAACGGTAATTGGTAATTGCATAGTTGCATAGTTTCACGTTTCGAACCCGTGAATTGGCCCTCCAAGATCGCGCTATATAATGCCACTAGACTTTTTTCTGTGGGGATATGTGAAGTTGCTATTCTATGCTGATAAGCCCGACACGATTGACCACTTCGAGGACAACATTCGCCCTGTTATTGCCAATATACAGCAACAAATGTTGGACCTCCAGATTAGACTACGTCCGAGCCAGCCGTGGCGGTCATATGCCAGAAATTATATTTAAGTTATAATGCTAGAAGATTAACTTTCGAAGAAAGTTAACAATAAGTATTAGTAGTAATCAATAAAATGTAAATGTCGTATTAAACACAAAATAAAAATTTAATAATAATTTCTAATGAATCAGTTTTTACAAATGCATCCATTAATTTGTAGAAACGTTGTAAAGAGCTTTGAATAATTTCCTTATGATATTTGCCTTTTTAAACGCCAATATTGTGTTTCGCTCACAAATAATTATTAACGACTGATAAAAAATAAAAAATTATGATAAAATAACAAGGACTAAAAAATCGAACAGAGAACCCTACATTATATCGAGCCCTTGTATCGAAAATAATGTCACTGACGCATATTTCCTAATTGACTTTAAGATCCAGAATTGCTTTGCAGCCTCCAATGCTTCGGAAAACATTGAAATAAAAACAATAATATTTACAGAAATACAAATCTTTCGATTTTAGCATAAGCGACACATATTCTTACGACTGCAAAAAAAAAACGTAAGCGACATAAAAAATTTTGCGAGTGCGTGAAGAATTAGCGAAATAAACAAATAAGTTAATTGTAAATTTTATCTCATGATCATGGGATTACGATAGGAATATCACTTAGGCATGGCCTTGAGTTTTGCTCACACGCATGTATAGTTACGTTAATATAATTAAAAATTAATCACGATCAGAAAATCTTATGGTCACGAGATACTAAAGGACAAAAATTAAATTAACGAAATTAAATACTATATTATATTAAAATTTCCTAAAAACTTATGAAAATACCAAATAACACTTTAGCAGCCCTCTTCACATTCTATGATTTTTAATTTTAACGAACAATTAACTAATTTCCGGATTGTTAAACCAAAAAAAAAAATTGCATTGTTGTCGCTACCCTGCAGAAAATTTGACGACAATTCTAAATGTACTCGTCCTATGACCTGAGCAAATGGAAGTCTTACAAAAAGTAGGGAGTAGTGTCTGGTGAAAAAGAGAAAAAGTGCTATAGCTACATATTCATCATTTAAGTGATGTATCGTCTTGATCAACTAAGTCAAATAAGCTAAATTTAATTGGGACTCGGTCTAGTATTGTAGTAAACGCCACTGAACATGATCGAATTTGTATAAAATCACTAACAAAAAGAGTGCTTTTCATAAAAATTTTGTACTCAATTTGACCTTCCGTGTTGTGGAAACATAGGACTAATCTCGACGTGACCAGATAGTTTTTGCAAAAAGCAGGATAAGAGCGATTGAAAAGCGAGATTTTAAAGAAAACATGATAAAAATATGATGTTTAAAAAAAATATCTTGCTGAAAGTGAGATAGTGTAAATACACTCCATTTCGATATTAATACATACACATAGTATTATGTCTTTTAAATATGCACTTAGAAAATTCATTAGGTAAAATTAAAAAAAAAAATAATTTTTAGATATTGTTTTTAAATTCATCACTTTTAATTTCTCCATTAAGATAAAATAGAAATTTTATGAATTATTTTAAATCGAACGCGCGAAACATAAAATCGTTAAGATTTGACTAAAATAAAAAAGTTATAAGCCAGCTAAAGCTTGTTTCCTCAGAGCTTTTTTCGTTATATTTCATAAAAAAATTGCTCAAATGTAGTTTGTAGTCAAAAGAAAATTTTTTATCAAAATCTATTTTTTATTAAAAACAAATCGAATTTTTAACGGTTGGCTTGTAAGCTTTCTAATTTTTTTTTTCAAAATATAAACTATCTTCTATGTATTCGGCACAAAATGATATTTAACTTATGGTTTTCAAAACGTGTTTTAGATTTTTGGAAATGGACAAAATGTAGTAATGTTTAAATAATGAAAGTTTTAAAGGAACTTTTTTCAAATTTAAAGATCCTTAACTCAATGAGATTTGCTCCGATCAATACAATCGTTATACCGGACAAAAAGGGAAAATTATATCTATGTCCGTATCAATAGCAGTTTTCACGCTGTGTAGTAAACCAGATTTGTAGATATAGCAGATCTTGTTGATATAGTACATATTAGTGTTGAGCGAAACTGTGATTTTTTTAATAATGTTGCACCTTGTGAACGTGATTTCTAAATCGCTGTTCTTTGAAGCAGTGATTGTGAACACAGTTTAGCAGTATTTTGTTTGTAGCAGTTCTGTTATTTTGACAAAATCTAATAAGAAGAGCAGTTGTGAAATTAAGCAGTGACTGTGATCACGGTTTAACACATTTCAGCTCTTCTGCTTTAAAAGTATGTATTAGTATTGGTATTTTGATAAATGCTAATAAGAAGAGCGACAAGAACAAACAATTAGCATCAACCCCAACCAAATATTGATAATTGTCATATAAGAGTCAGAGAGACAGTAAAATTGCAAATCCAAAAATGTGAGAGATATACATAGTTGCCAGAAAAGACGATTTGACACGATTAGACGATTTTTTCTCGACAAACGGTGAACGTATACAAATAAATTCATGTGGTAGCTTTATTTACTGTAAAGTAAGCATGCAAGAGCATTTACAGTTTGTATGAAAAAACTACATTTGCAAAACCTGTTACTTGATAAATTGAGTCACAGTTGTGATTAGTGATTTTTCAATCGCTGTGTAAAAGTAACAGGTTTCGAAAAATAGCTCATCACTATTACATATTCCACTCTTGACATCAAAACAACAACAAAATATATTATACTGTAGCTTACCATATGGTTCTTAAAGGACCATACCAAAAACTTTGGTAAGGCTTGTACATACATACATTAACTTACAAGTATGAAAATAGCTGCATGTTCTGTCTTTATAAATAAAAGATTTATTTTAGTTTTGCTCGCTGCAAATTTCATTTGATCAAATGAATTTTGTGCTCGAAAATTTATAATTAATTGAATCTTTCTTCGTTATTTTAGTAATTTTTGAGTTGTGAATTATGTATAATTTCTTTAAGCAATCCAAATAAGCGAAAAATTCCATTTGCTAGTTTTACAACACAAACTAGCTCAAAAGCCACAACAAACATCAGCTGCTACGATTTGCTTACAATACCTTGTAGTTAAAAATCCTAGTATTTATATCTAAAATGGCTTTAAATGTACGACCAAGCGAGAAAACCTCTGATGTAAAATCTTTTTTATTCAGTTGAAACCTTTTCAATACATTTGGCAATAACTAAAAAACGGGAAAAGCAAGTTTTCGCGATTATATCGCAAATGTTTGTAAGGGGATAAAATTAATGAATTTATATTGGTCTTCAGCGAACTCAAACTTGTAAACTGATGTATTTCGATCACTTTGTTTGGGATTGTAAAAGATTATTTGCTGTTGCGTTGCTTGATATTTTCAGCAAAGCTGTTTTTATGTTTTGCATTTTTTATATAAATTTTCAAACTCGAAAAGCGGAATAAAGGTGGGATCGACCTCTTAAAAACGACATGTCTGTCTGGTCAGGTTAGGTTGATCTAGACTACTAGAATATAGTTTCTTTTTTTTATTATTATAAACACATAGTGCATTCATACAAAAGTAACATTGCACTTGCACCACTTTAATTATTTTAATATTTTTTCTTAATTAATGAGCATCAGTTAATAATTAAAAAATTCTTGTAGAGCACTTCATTATGGTTCAATCGGCACCATACTGGGCCATGAGTTAACACATGGTTTCGATGACAATGGGCGCATGTTCGATAAGAACGGCAATATGGTACAGTGGTGGTCGAACGAAACTGTAAATGAATACATCAATCGAACGGAATGTTTTATAGAACAATACAACCGTTACTATTTGTCGGATATAGAAGAATATGTAAGTTTCTCTTTTTTAATAGAATTCATTAGATAAATATTTATGTCAAAAACATTTTTTAGATCAATGGCGAATTGACTTTGGGTGAAAATATTGCTGACAATGGTGGCATGCGTGAAGCCTTTTATGCTTACCATTTATTTATCGAGGAAAATGGTCGTGAGAAAATGAAACTGCCCGGCTTGGAACACTTTACCCATGAACAATTGTTCTTTATATCATTCGGAAATATTTGGTGTGAAAATTATACGCCAACTGCTTCACGCTACGCTATAGAAGATTCCCACTGTCCGGGAAAAGTGCGACTCAAAGGTGTTCTGTCGAATTCTAAGGAGTTTGCCCAAACATTTAATTGTCCAAAAGGTTCTGGTATGAATCCTGATGAGCCCAAGTGTCGTATATGGTAAATGAGTGAAACGTAAGTGGGGAAAGGAAAAGCAAGATAAATCAATTGGTTGTGTATTGCGGGAAAATAGCAAATAAAGTGATTCAAATAAAGCTCAAAGTGATGTACGTACTTATGTATAAATATACTATATATATATATATTTTTTAAAACGATGTATAAATATGAAAATATTTTAGATAATTTAAAATAAATAAAAAATTTTTACTTGTAAAACTAAATTTGTAGCTAAGGCATTGGATTAAAAAACAGATATCTGACGAACTGAAATTAACAAACAATTAGACTTTTTAATTTCATATTGCAACATATTTTTTTTCGACGTAGCTGTCACTATTGTTTGTCAAATAAAAACAAAATTTCTTTTGTCAGTTCAAAAATTAAAAAAAAATATAAATTTATTACAACGCAAAGGTACACACCCTCAGAGAAAAAAAATATTGAAAATAAAACCAAAAATCTATTAAAAATTAAATTGAGTCAATTAAATATTTTTTAAATTAGAAATAATTTCTTAGTCGGGCTTAAGTTCAGTAATTTCAATTCTTATTGAATGAAATATTTGTTATTAATTAATGTGAGTTTCTAAAGAAGAGAAAAAAAATTAAATTAGACTATAAGCTGGGGTAAATACCGATATTTTTCTGTGCAGCAACGCAATTCATCAGCACCCAAGTCTATCTACTGGGGTAGAGATTGTTATTAACATCAGCTATTTAACGCAAATTTTTAATGAAATGGAATATGAGAAATATTGTGTAGACAATTATTGATTTACCTTTGGTAAACATATTTGTAAGTATCACTATTCATTTTCTGTTTATCCGTTTTTTCATTTTTATATTCAGGTTAGCACGAAGTTATGTCACTCTACCTAAGTATGTTTAGTTAGGAGTATATATGTACATATAATTATAATTATGCTATATTAGAAGGTTTACCAGCTGTAGCTCAAACGATTTCTTATGAAGTTAGATTAGCTTTAGTTTTATTGAGATTTGTTTTCTTTTTAATTGACGGTTATAATATATTAATATTTTATAAATATCAGACATTTATATGATTTTTATTTTTAACATTTCCTATATTTTAGTATGATTTATAATTTCTTTAGCTGAAACTAATCGAACTCTGTTTGATTTTGCAGAGGGACAATCTGAATTAGTATCAGGGTTTAATGTAGAATAGAGAAGAGGAGGATTTCCAAAAGTTTTTGTATGTTTATTGGTAGATATGTTTTCAATTTTAAAACTACGCCTTCGTGCCATACTTTGTCAAATGCATAAGAAACATCATTGAAGAGGGCAGAACAATACTTTTTTTCTTCAAATGTCTTCCTCATAAATTGAACCAATCTATGCGTTTGCTCCAACTGATGGTCCGAAATGCAACCATTATCAGCTACAATTTTGGGAAATTTAGTCATAAGCAGCTTTTCGAAAAGCTTTGAGATTGTTGATAGTAAGCTTATAGGACTATATGACTCAGCTTTAGTAGGATCTTTGCCCATCATTTTGATCTTCGCAAGTTTCCAGTTATTTGGAAAATACTGCATTCGTAAAGTGGCATTAAAAATAAATAGCAGGATTCTTATTGCAATATGAAGCAAGTTCATCAGTATCTTGTTACTAATTCCATCAATACCTGGAGCTTTCTTTGGGTTGAGTTCAGCAATTATTTTTTGCACTTTACGCAGCTTAAACTTTAAGGGTCGACGGGGTAGAGAAACTACACTCGGCAAATCAACAGCACCCGTACATGAATGGAGATTTTAAATGCTCAGCAAATAAGTTACCTTTCTCACTATCGCTTCTTGCCCATTCTCCGGTCGAAGTGCGCAGTGGTGATTTAAGCTCACGGGTCTTTTAAGATTTCTAGCAGCGCACCATAAAGATTAATTAGATGCTGACGTGACATCGAGACCTTGTAGATATTTTTTCAGCGATGCAGTTTTTTCCGACGATAGCAACTCTTTGAGTCGTTTAGTACATTCTTTGAGTCTGATTTTATTTAGCGGTGATCTGTGTTGTTGACATTCTCTTCTAGCTCTCCTTTTTTTCATATACAAGACGTTCAATATCCGTAGAATGAATTCTATTAAGTCAGCGAATTGGAGGTAGTGGCATATTCAGCAGCCTGTTTAATATTTTCGTTAAGATTGGCAACGTCAAATTCAATATCTTCGGATGCTCATAGCTAAATGTTTTCCGTACAATGACTACTAAGATATTTTTTGAACCCCAGCCAATTAACACGATTGATCATCTTTACATATGGGTGAGGTAAGTCACCAATTATGACAAAAAAAAAATAAAAATTTAAGGACTAAACTAAGAAAGTACGATTTCTAGCACCCTTGAAATAAGAGTAGGACATCAATGTGCTTCTATCCAAATGAAAACAATTTTTATTGAGATAAATAATCCAGCAATTATTTTTAAGTAGGACTACCATCTGTGAAATATTAAGCGAATACTACAAAAAGTGGTGTAAATTATGCAAATGCGAAATGTTACAATGTCCTTGAAATTGGAACAGCTAGAGAATTGTAATCAGGAGATAAAAATACATAAGGATCAGCTATTTTTATTTCAACAACGGAAAAATTCTAAATTTTTGTGCTGTTTTATCACTTGAATTTATATACTAGAGCTTCGTATAGTTATTACTTTTTTTTTTTGTTAACAAAACTGCTCTTGGCGCTCAGAACAAACACAAAATTAAAATGTTTGCTTGAGGATTAAAACGACACTAATACACATTCACTCATTGACGATTTTATTTAATCCTCTCAAGAGCCCAAAACCTGTCGTATATTTAAAGATAAGTCTCATGTTTTGGCCTCAAAGTTTGCGGAAAAAAAGTTTTAGTGCATCGTTCTACATACATCCCTTTTTGAAGCTCAAGTTTTGATTTTGTGTGTGTGTGAGAGAGAAACTAATACATACTTTTTCTATAGCTGTATTTTAGTATTTCATCATAAAATCTTAATTTGAGAAAAAAAAATTATTACTGTAATATATGACTAAATTTATTTCACATTATTAAGGAAATTTTAGTATTGTACGTATATACATATGTATGAGTACAAAATAAGGTAATTTATTTAATTTTTTCAGTATATAATAAAATTTAATATTGCAAAACTACTTAATGTCCCAATGAGAACTTCCAGTTGTCAACGTTGCACGTTCAGTAATATTATGATATCAGTTTAACATTTTATTCCCTCAGAATTTTCGATTTTGTTCAGCAGAAAGTGGAAAAACTTCAGGGGAATAACATGTTGTTTAGTTCCTTTTCTTTAGCGCTATATTTTATCTTCTTTTTGTGTACTAAAAAATTAATAAGAACTTTTTGTCGACGTATGTCTATCGATTTGAAACATAGGACCGACTGCTTTGAATTGTTTAATTGAATGGCTTAACTAGATAACTAATACACAAATTGGCCAAATATAAAAATTTATAATTAAAATTATTTAATTTAATATTTGCATTTTTGTTAACGCACTAATAATTCCAAATCAATAAGTTACGTATTCAGTGAAATATATTTTTATTAAAAATACATTTAAATTATTATTGATCCTATGCGAATTTCACTGTTGCTAATGCAGATCATCAATAATGCAGGACATCATCTTTATTTTTAACTCTAGTTGTTCTAAAAAATTTTTGAATAAGAGTTCCCTGAGGACTCAAGAAATAACTTCTAAATTAATTATGTAATTAATTAATTATATTATATATTGGTAATAATCACTTCCTGAAAAGTTAAAAATACACACTTATTGATCATTTTTGAGTAGAGAAAAAGTAGTTCCCGAATAATTATTTCCCAATTTTTTCACTGGATAGTTTTATGCAGCAAAACTAAATCATTTTTCAGCCCTGGCTTATAGCAGAAAAATGCAAGTGTCGGTAGCCGTCTTTAAGGCGCTACATACATACATACATATTTACTTATACTTACTTAAAAAACACTCTAGTAGGTAAAAGGAGAAATTAATGTGTGCGGCTTTTAATTTAAAATTCCTAAAGTAAAACTTAATTTAATTTAACATTTGTATCCCTGTTTTATTTAGAAAACTTTGAAATGATTAATGACAACATTTAAATATAAATCTTCTGGTGAAAGTTGTTTAGTTGGAAAAAGGTTCTGCAAAGTTTCGTTATTTTGTTTGAGAATATAAAAAGAATCGCTTGATTTATTTTATCGTAAATAACTCTATAAATTTAAAAAGTTAGTCGGTAAAAATGCCTCAGGGAAGTAATTTGTACTACAAAGTAAATTCAAATTCGAAAGTACTATTTATAATGGTTAACCTTTTTGGTTTGTTCTGGAGTGGCAAACAATAAATTAAAAAAAAAAAAATAAAATTTTTTGCAACCAATTTCACATTAACTCTACAATTTTCAAATAACTAAGACCAGAAAACCAAAAGTAACGCAAAATAAAATATACATCTTGTAGATATTTATCAAACCTTCTGTTACTAAAGACCCATTATTACATATATTTTTGAGCCATATTAAATTTTTGAAGGCATTTTCTTACAGGGTACGGTGTCTCCAAGCAGAGTCAAACTTGAGAACTAATTTTTATAAATGTTAACATGTTTGTTATGAATTCTTGTTGCTGATATATGTATGTTGAGCTTTACATTTATTTAAATGAAAGTTTAACATAATATCTCTAGTAGAGCTGTGTCGTTCATGAATGAATCAGTAAAATGAACGAAGTGAGCCGGTCGCTTTACAGAGATGTTTTAGTTTAGCAGTACTGATAACAAGTAGTAATTAAAAAAATCAAAAAACCCAACTGCGACCAACTTTGAAACGTTCAATATCCTAAACGGTAATTCGAAATGAAAAATCATAAGAGAAACCCAGTTTAATATAGTTCGCGAACTTTTTATTTTTTTCGTATTTATAAAATGGCGTCTGTTGGCCGCCATATTGACTTTCTACTACTATCATATCTTTCGTGACACTCCATGGATTATGAAAAATCAATTGACGTAAGAATCATTAAAATCGATCGACGCGTTCGGTTTATATAAGGACGCAAAAGAACACACATACATACATACATACTCGTAGGCTGATAAACACAATACCCTTCTTTGCGTCGCGCAGAAGTGTAAAAAGTACAATTGAACGAAATGAACGACGAGCGCACTTGGGCGTTTTTGTTTGGTTTTGCTTTTTCTTTATAGATGTAAGATTTTTTGTCATATTCTCGTTTTAATTTGCTTTTTTACCTGCTTTTACTAACAGTATGACCATTATAAAACTAATAAATTTGTCATTAATATTGCTGAAGTTTTTAGAACATAGTAAGCGTTTTTTTTTTTAAACTTGATGTACATACATAAGTAGATATTATAAAAACTTTATTTCGATTCTTTATATGTGGCTCTTTTTGTAATATGAATCTTTTATGATTTCTTATTCCTAAAGCGGCCCACCCACTTGCAATATAGTTGTGCAATTTTTCGTATTGTAGAATAATATCGCCAATGTGTATGTCATATTCGAATGTGGCACAATATATTGACAAATACCAAAAGACAATCCAGACAATTGTGTAATGTGCTGGCAACGTTGTGGTTCAATGTTGTTTACTTTTTCACTGGGAGGAAAATTGTTCAATATTTTTTTTTGAAAATATTGTGCCATCTATTGCATAGTATAGGTGAAAACTAGAATAATATGAACAACAACATATGCAATAATATGTAAGTATTCAAGTAATTTAAAAAAAAAAATTTGCAAAAAAAAGGAGAAACCGCAAAAAGTATCGCGAATTTTGAATTTTCGTGGGTTACGTATATTCGAATTTTGATTTTTTTGTGGCGTTATGTTGGTACTCATGTCTCTCACTTATGCCGAAAAATTCGTTAATTTTGAATGTTCAGTTAATTGTTGACAGCTGCTTTGCTTGCACGTGTTTTGGCTCGTCTTCGATTTTTACCTTGGTTCGTGCGACAGCTTCCAATGAGATGATTGAGCTTTGGTTTCTACGTCATAACCATAAACCCAATATACTTCACCAGTTATTACCCTCTGGAGCAAATTCGGGTCGCTGCGGACAGAGTCCAACAGCTCATTAGCAATGTTCATGCGATGCTGTTTTTGCTCGAAATTGAGCAATTTTGGTACCCCCATGCCCAAGTCATTGATAAAAATCGAATGGGACGAGCCAATCGGTATCTCTAGGTCCTCAGCAACTTATTTAATGGTGATTCGACGATTGGCCAATACCATTTTCTTCACTTCAACAATTTTTTCGTCTGTTGTTGAAGTACTCGGGCGTCCGGCACGCTCTGAGAACATTTTGTACCACCGATAAACGTTGCTTCGGTCCAAGGTAGCTTCTCCATATGCGACAGTCAACATTCGGAATGCATTTGCGCACTTAATTTCGTCTTTCACACAAAATTTGTTGCAGGTTCTTTGTTCCATTTTTTTTTTAATGGGTAAATATCGAAGACGAGCCAAAACATGTGCAAGCAAAGCAGCTGTCAACAATTAACTGAACATTCAAAATGGCCGAGATTGTCGGCATAAGTGATAGCATGAGTACCAACACAACGCACCAAAAAAATCAAAATTCAAAATTCGCGTTACTTTTTGAACACACCTCGTATATTAATAACAAATATAGTTTTCTTACACTTTTGTATATCTTTTTCTTAATTTGTAACCAAAAAAAATATCAACTGGCAATTTAAGTAACTCCACGTCATATAACGTAATGCCAGATACTAAGGGCTATTTTCGCAACGATACAAAAGTAAACTTTAAGAATTTAAAACCAGTATTTTGTATTGAAATACTGGTTTTAAAACTCTTAAAGTATACTTTTATTCGTTGTGCAAATGGCGCTAAGGCTTACAGAAAAAAGAGAAAAATATTTTTTAATCTAGAAGCTTGGAAAATATATGTATATATATACTCGTATATCAGTCCAAGTACTAACAAAAAAGTTCTGTCTACAAAGACTTGCCCAATTCACAGATTTAAGCAATTTTTTTTAGCCAAGTCAAACCTTACTTCTGTTTTATGTAATGTAACTAACGCCTGGTCATATTTTGCGTATATCTTGAAATTCTTAGGTTTTATTGTTAGCATTTTTACTGAATATAGAGCTATTTAATAGCTTCACAAATGTAAGAAAAAAACTTTTTTCAAACATGATTTTAAAATTTTTTTGTCAACCTTTTGTCGTGCAAATGTCACGTAATGCCAAAAAATAATGTACCATATACAAATAATTTTTAATATATCATAAAAATAGTCATTGAAAAGCCGCAGATAATTCAACTTTTTAGCTTGTAGACGAATCTTTCTTTATTACAAAGTATAAAAATTTCTTTCCCGACTTGTTGATGTTGATGATACAGGGCAAATCGTATGTGTGTTCCTTTCCTTGATGCTTCCATATAACTTAAATCAACCTCAATATTTTTGAAGATTTTTCTATTTGTACATAATTTCTTACTTTATTGATGGCATGTTTTAGATCAGTTAATAAAAATATTTCGAACAAAATAATCATGTCTAACTTAGCAATGGAAACCACAAACATTTTTATTTAAGTTACTGATTTATTTAAAAAATACCAAATATTTAAAACAATCATATTTACTTAAGTATTTCTTTAAGTTTATAAAAGTTGATATTCGCTATTTTAAGAAGACTCTTGTTGTTATAAATTTGATATCTGCTTAAAAGTTAATTAATTATACATACATACATACATTAATTTAAATATTCGATTCACAATCATTTGGTTTTATTTCAATTAACGTTTATGTATCTTTACTAAAGCTTATTACAATTAACGTGCACTTAACTCGTTTGCATATTTTCACACAATATTTCTCTTAAAATAGTTTCAACATTTAACAACTTTTAATCATATCAATATACAAAAATGTACAAACTCGAGTCTTGATGCAATAAACGTATGTAAATTTTGCAAATTAATTAACTACAGTTCACTGGCGTAACACAGCGTTATTAAATTGTATATGGAATCATTACACATGATGAAGTGTTTTTTATAATTAAAATAAAAATTTAATTATTTATGATATAAGTATGTTAAGGGTTGGTCAATTTTTAAATATAAAAGTTTTATCTACAAGCACTAAGTTATTTACTAATTTAAAAATTCTGCTGCTCGGTACATGAAAAGTCAGTTAATACGTTGCTTTATCAGCCGTTAAGACAAGCCAAGACTTACGACCGCGTGGCTATCGCAAGTGCGGTTTTGTAATATTATTAAATTAAATTGATTGAATAAAAACATGTGCATAATTTTAGGGAAACAAGATCTACTCAATAAGGAATAGAATAGGAAACAAACACCAGCATATGTATCTTGATAGTGAACTGAAATGATAGAAACAAGTTTACATGTAGAACATGACGATAGCAAGTATAAAACGATGTACAGTGGTTAAAATAAAACTATTCACATTTACCAAAAAAAATTTTTTTTTCATCCATAATTTTGCAAAAGGAAATTGGAAAACATTTTATTGAGGAACTTCAAATTAATTAATTAAAGTAACTAATATAAAAATTTCATCAAACAAAAAATTAGTTAAGAAATTCAAACAAAAAAAGGTATTCGACATTGCTAATATTGTTGTAATATGAAGTATTTAATGTTGATTTACAAGCAAATTGCTTTTCCTTGGCAACGTATTGTCAGTCAGCATATTATTGGTTTGACCCAACGACCATTTAAAAAAAAAACTTAGTTAGGTACGGAGTATATATACTTAGAATATCTCCTTTCTGAATCCAAAATATGTTTCGCGCAATTAATTATGGTTTCTGAGATATTTAGCATTCATTTTGCTGCATTTCAACTATTTTAAGCTTTAATTAGTATTGTTTTGCTGCACATGCCACAGTTTGGCGTTTGCGTCACATTATTCATACAAAAATATGCGAAGTAAGGTTAACTCTTGTTTTGCTTCATTTCTATAAGAAATGAATAATAAAAAAGAAGGTACCATAAGAAAAATTCAACGGCGATATGTTAACTGAAAACATCATCACCCACACGCAACCGCCGATTAAATGTTTTAATATAAACTTATTAAACACTAAAATAAAATAAAGGAAACCTTAATTATGCATGTTTCAGTATAACAGATATCATTTAATTCCATTCTTTATATTAAATACACTTCAATTACTTGTTTTTCTTGTGTAAGTGGATCGATAGTTAAAAATATTATTATATATTATATTACTATTGTAGTAAAGTATACGTATGGAGCACAAAAAGCTACTTTTTGAAAATAAATAAGGAAAAGTGGTGTATGCGGCACAAAACGTATTTTTACTTTTACAATAAAATAGTATTAACTTCTAACTTTATTCGTGAAAGTTTACACATTTATTCCAAACATGTGTCTGAAGCAATGGTGAAAATACAAAAAAAAAAAAAAATTCTATCGGGTATACTTTGAGAAAACTTCATGTAAACCTTCTTTGTCGTTTTTCTCCATTCCGGCTTCTTGGCATATGCTCCAAACCAATAATGGGCTGACGATATATCGTTGGCTTAGTTGGCAACTGTCTAAATTTAATGAAACTAAATATGTGTGACGACTGGACTTAACAGATGTAGCATATTTGCTTACCACTGCATAACAGCAAGAAAAAAACAACAAAACTACATTTTAATTTTTGGAAATGTTGTGTTTTGAGTTACACTAGCATTCTACATTAAGAACTTTCTATGCATAAAAAGTGAACTTAGCATATATGCTGATTAAGCCAACGATATATGTATGAAGAAAGTTGGCTATAAATTCAAGTGAAATAAAAAAAAATTAAGTAAACCTGTGTTCGGTACAATTAAGTTAAATAGTTAAAATAGAAATATTTTATGCAATTTTTTAACTACAATTCTTTAATTTTAAATAATAAACTAGAAGTGCCTTACGCACACATACTATATACACATGTAGATTTAATTTTATTGAATGTTAATATACAGCATATCTATTTGGTTTCCATTATCAAACAAAGATTTGTTACAAGCGGATGCAGTAGAACGTATGTGTACTTTTATTGCCAATGCAAACATACATTTATGTGGTTGTAATGATGGAGGCAGGAGGGTTTTGTGTTGTAGTATTATCTGCTTGATTGTTGGCGTGTGTGCTAATTACATAAACTTCTCCGCATTGTCCATGAATTTGTTGTGTTTAGCAGCCCGGCACTACCGAAACGCCGTTGTTTCCGCACATGAAGATTGACTCTGTAATTAAGAGCATATTTGTAAACATGTCTGTTGAATTATGTGTATGTACATATCGTTACCTTAATATAGAAAGGTTCTAACTCCTTAATTTTTTGAATTCTAGTTTCTTTTACATATTTCGATAAATTAGATGGATGTTCTTCTATCGAAATATACAAAAATCTCGATTTCAAAAAAATAATGAGTTGGAGCCTTTCTATATTAAGGTAACGATATGTATGTATATTTGTAAACATCAATATTTTAAATAACTTTATTATTCAATATTAAACAATAAATTTATCTATAGTTAGCTTAAAATCAGATAGCGAAGTCAAGCAGTTTTTGGCGACTTCGAGCCGGCTAACAATTAAAACGTATAACGAGTTTTGAAGATTTTGTATTATTACAGCGTTTTGTGGCCTTTAAAATGTTATAAAATTAAATAAACATATACAAAAGACATACATATCGTCAGCTGATATGCAAAACCACGCAACTAAGAAAAATTCAAATTCGCGTTTTTAATCAATTATTGGGTATTAAATAAAACACGTGCCCTTACAAAATTTCAAGCTTTTGTCATAACAATCAGCCAAAAATAAAGAATCTTTCCTTAAGCCAATTGAGTAGTTTTCGTTTGTTTTTTTTTTCTCTCATATAAAAAACTGTAGTTACTTGATTTTGCATTTCAATTAGCGATATATAGAAAATATTTATTTTAATATTATATTTTTATTTAGCACTTGTCAAAATAAATACGAATTTAAGAACTTTATTTATTTATTTTGTTAAGCACGTCTAGATGCATTTCCTTGATGCTTAAGCAACTCATCAATAATTGAAGTCTACTGTTGAGTTGCTTGACCAGAGACGAAATGCTTCTAGACTTGCTTAACCAACAACAAATAAAAGGCTTATTATTGCTTTTAAAGCTCATTTAAAACGACTTCTATCACAAATCCATCGCTGGACAATAGCAACATAGCGGAAATTTCTGCTTTCAAAAAGCAATGTGGCTTATGAAGCTACTACGGAAAAAGTTATAATTTTTTTAAGACAAAATTTTCATGTACATATTTGCTTTTAAATAAATTATTGCACAATATGTCTTTCTAGCATAATGAAAACAATTAAAATCAGTACAAAAAATTAACTTATTCCTTAAATTCTGCATCATTATGGTTGTTCAAATTATGCTTGCTCAAATAATACAAAAGCATTCAGATTTATTTGTCATTCCTTCACGAAACGTCTTGATTAAATAACGATCATAATTTTAATAAATAATTTCTTCAAAACTCACAATTTTGAACTAAGCTGTAAATAATTGGTGTGATTTATGATGTTATTACGAAAAAAAAAGTTCAAGAAAAACATTAAGATGTAAAAACTCAATAATAGTATAAATCAGACACTAAATGGGAAAATAGTTTAAAACTTTTGAGCGCATGTTCGGATGGTTATAGTAAATAGAAAAACATATCTGTGGTTTTCTTGAATAAGCGCGTATGTCTAAAAACCAAAACAACTGCTCAATAACTCTGCTGTATGAAACTTTACAACGTTTAGAATTTGTAGAATTGCATATTTCAATTTTTTTTCCAAAATCGCCCACTGTGCCACGTTTACAATTATTTTTTATGAAATATGAAAATCGAAATATTTGTCATTTGCATACATATTGAAATCTGAATATGAATGCGTGAAATTATATTTTCCACTCAAAAAAGTACATACAATTGTATGTTTTATATGTTTATTTTTTTTTTTTTTTTGCAGTATTCATGAAATAATAAACAGGGTAAAATTGTCTAGTGAGATGTATGGGTATGCATAGATATTTTTCTATTTGCTCTATGAACTTTTCTTCTTTCTCCAACAATAGCAAGCAAGTAGAACTTTTTTTGTGTAAAATACTTTAAAGTTGTCAAAGAACAGAAAGCAGAAATATGAAGAAAAATTAGTTACAGTTGAGTTATAAAAATTTTACAAGAATCACACGAAAAAACACAATCACCCGAGCTCTTTCATAGACCATTTTTAATAGACATTTTCTATAATTTGTTCATATGTTTCACACCAGCAAAAAATCTTGTTCTTTGTTTTTGTAGTTTTTAATTGTTGTAAGGAAAGTATTACCAGGCTTGCGGTGTTATATAATGATATTTATGTACATATGTATGTACATTAGACTTTTCGCAAAATTTTTTTTCTTTAATTTATATATTTGCACTATATCAAATATGTCATAAATGCGGTGGCAGAGCTACGAAGCCCCAAAGTGCCCCACCTTGGGTTAATGAAAAATTAAAACCGAAGCAAAGCTGATGTTTTTGATGTGATAAAAAAGAGTTTTTGCAAGTGGATTTTTTTGCTATCTAAGAGCTTTAAAAAAAGTCTGCTACATTTTTGGGTTTTCGCTTACAGTTTAAGAAATATTGGAGAACAAAATTTAAATTGTTTGCTTTTTTACCAACCTTGGTCCACTGTTCTGCCAATGGAGAAGTCGAATCTTGTTCGATTTAGATTTAGGATACTTATTATGAGTTAAGGAACTTAGGAAACTAAGGAAATAAATCAAGAACAAAATTGGTAATATAAAAAATAGTATCAAAAGCACAATTAAGTCAAAAGTTATACGCAATTTAGATTAAAACTTTGAAAAAATTCGACTTTTTGCTATTTTTTGTTGAAAAAAGTGGGTCCATTATTTCGACATACTTATTCAAAAGATAATTCTATTGGAAACATTACAAAGAAATATTTTGTTCGAAATTTTCGTTATTGAAGAAACCATAGGGGTTTTTATGCAAATCCGAATCCAACGGAAATGTTTTCGAATTGTAATGCTTATAAAATACAAAATCCAACAGTTCTAGTTCAGTTCTTTTTTCTCAAACTTCAAAGATGAAACCAAAAAATGTATTAAGCCACTTTAAGACCAGATATGTTTTTAAATCTTTCCAACGATATTATCTGCGCCTGGCGAAAGATAAGAAAAATGCAGCAAAAATACTGAAAAAATCCAATTTTTGGGATTTTGCAAATATGAATAGCAAATGCTATTTGTTTTTTTTTTGTGTATTAATTGCATAATTTTGCACCTAAAAGAGAATTTTCAGCCGAAAATATTGGTAACATGGATCACGAGCTGTAGGATAATTTTCCAATACATAACAAAGCTTATAATTAGCTGGTACGAGTATGTGATGTTTTGATTCATATATTTGTATAATATATATTTCATATCAATCGGGCGGCCCGTTTAGAAACTGCAGAATTATTTTAATTTTTTTAACAAAATCCTTAGTAATTCAAACTTAAAAATTTTTTTCTATTCAGTTAAGTAGCAAAACTTTTGATCAATAAGGTTCAGTTTAAGATTATTTTATAAGGTGTTGGTTGTTGCATCTAACTAATTTTTGTTTAGTTTGGCAATTGTACCCCTTTGCTTTTAAGCCCCTCAATGAAAATTGAACAAATGAGAGATTAAAGTTTTCCATTCATACTCACCGCGTGCATAGAATTCGTGCGCAACTTTCGCCTTGTGCTGATGTATGTGGTGCAAGTGTTCACACGCTGCAGGTGGAATGCATCGTCCGTTCCTATGCAATATAATAAAATAAAGTTAAATGAATTAAAATTATTACGTTTGCTTTTAAGCTAAGGCCTCAGCTACATGCTACAGTTTTCAAGTTGGCGTATGTTTTTTTATTGAATAAAAGCAGTATATATGAATGCACAAAATATATTTGATAATTATTTCACTTTCGTTATGCCCATATGTGATACAAAATGTTAAATATTTTTTAAAAATGTCCAAAACTACAGTTATTTTCTTTTTCTTTTAAAAACTAAAGCAAAACTAAATGCTAATAATTACTTACTTATTGGCATATGAAGTGTCTATAAAATAAAATTTTACCACACAGTAACTTTGGGCCATTGAAGAAGTTTTTCATTTTACAGCATATTTAAATAAGCTCATTGAACGAATGCATTTTTCTATTGCGTATACGTACCGCTATTACGTATACGTAGAATTATGATGTATACAGGAGACTATATGTTTAGAGACTCTTTAAACATATACTCCATAATATAGACCCAGTCTTAATTTTTTCCAATCCGGAAGAGCTGCCAAAAATTATGCAAGTTGCGAACTTGATAAGAACTCGCACCGAAAATTAAAAGAATTTTTGAAAAGTAAACAAACATCTTTTTCGATCAGTTTCAGAAATTGTCTTTCGACAAACTGCAGATAAGTAGTATAATATCATATGATTGTAAGCTGGATATATCGAAATTCTGATGAAATAATTTAGAAAAGGGCCTCAATTCGCTTATTAAAATATATAGGAAATTAAATAATGTGCAGACTAGTCTATTTCCTAAAATGTACTGCGAGGTTATACCAAAAAAGGTGTTGAATATTATTAAGCTTAAATTTTGGAGAAATTTAAGACAGTGCGGAGTGATTGTTTTATAAAGTTTTCGATTTTTTTCTGATATCAGACACGTCGATAAAAAATGTTCCATGGCAACATACTAGATCCATAAGCGAACGTACTCGAAAATTCAGAGTTTGCCGCATCAGAACCACTAATCGCTTTTATATCTTTATATCGCTCGTTTTCATAAATAACATCATAACTCAAAGAACCCCGTTTCCCAGAAAAAGTGTTTGAAGTTTTAAATTTACACACAACTTAATGGAAAAAGAAAATTTTATTTTTCTCTCAAGAGTTCAGTAAACAAGATATTTGTATGCAATTTTTACACAATATGAAAAACGATATGAAGGTTAATTCTACATCACTATTTCAAAAATTAAATGAGCGATATGTGGAATACATCTCTATTAGCCTGATGAATCGTCACCATAACTTTTTCCGTTGATACATAATGTTCGCAATTAGTTAAGATTACCACTGTTTCGAATTCCTTATTACCGTACAGATCTAGATTGAAATACCAAAGTTAAAAAAAATATATATGAATTTATAATATATGAAGTCCCATATATGGCTAGGATCCAAAAAATTTTAGTATACTAGATATACGCTGCGGTAAAACTAAGAAGACCTTCTTACTTCAGGTATTTTTTCGACTCAATTACCATTCTTATCAAACTGCTAAAGAATGCCTTATAGAAGGCCTCGGTTTTTCCGCATAAAAGATAAGGTACACATTCCACATTCCCTTCTATGAGAAGGGAAAAGAGAAGGAGTAATATTTTTTGTTTTGTAACCAATACATTCACAGTGCCCACCAATGCTCTATAAAAACACCCTTGATATAAAATGAAGTGTATATTGCAAACACCATTTCATATGCTTTTAACCAGTTATTTCGTTCAGTTCATATTATATTAAACAACATTAAATGATTAATTTTAATGCATCTTTTTAGGCGGCTATAAAAATATGTGTACACCTGGCACATGCTACGGTATCATGCAAAACACTCAAAGCACCGTCAATTAAAACTTGACGGTTGAATACTATAAAAAATAATAAAGGCCTTATTCATAAAAAAATTTAATTTTAGCACATAAAAACTTTACAAAACAAATTTCCATATGAAGAAAGCATTTTAAATATTTTCAAGAACAAAATCTTTTTATGAACACGACAGTAAAAATTTAAGTAACAAAAAAAAAACTCATTGATTTATAAAAGGTTTATTTATCGAAAAAAAATTCACGCAAAATTTGTTTTAGAAACTTTTTATAGGTCGAAAGTATTTTTTTTATGAATAAGGCAGTAGTTATTAATTAAACAAAACGGAAAAAATGTTTTTCGTGTAATTATAAATATATAACAAGAAACATAATTCAGTTAAACAAACAATGCCAAAGAAAACATGGAGGCACCTAATTCGTATTTTAGGTTTCCTTCTAAGACCTCCACCATTATGACGATTGAATTTGAAGGTCATCTCACCAGTAGCTTCATAACTACGGTCTCCACGACTATGCAGATAGCGACGCAAGCAACAACAGCGACGCAGGCCTGGCACACGATAAATAATTTGCAGGAAACCACCGCGAAAACGGGCATTCATGTAACAGTAAATGATGGGATTATAACAGCTGTGCGACATCGCTAGCCAATGGAATGCAAACCAGAAATATGGCAATGGCCCCCATGCCAATAAAACATCATCATTCAATAGCAACTGATGCAAAGAAAATATAATATTAAAGAGATAAATTATATAAGTTTGCTTCAACTTAAATTTTAATAGAAATTACAATAACAAAAAAAGATAAAAGAAATGGCGCTATAATGAGAAATGATATAAAAAATAAATTAAAATTAATTAGTGATTATACAAACGTATAAATATGATTGGAAAGAAAGCAATAATAATAAAAGAGTTTTTTAAAAACTGGTTCATTTCATTACAACTTACAATCAGTATGTTAAAAGGCAGCCAACATATTGTGAACACAATCACTACCGTCACCATCATTTTAATCATCTGAAACAAACAAGAAATAATTTACTTTTCAGTTGCAATTTACACAGAACAACAATCGCATGAATAATTACTAATAAGGAAAAATATCAATAATAGATAATTTGAATTAAAAACATTACGTTTAATTAATTATTTAAAATCAGATTGACATGTGTCACAACCGGCTTCTTTTCATTGATGTTGAAAGAAACTATCTTTGTACTCGTATGCATATTTATTATAACTAGCGTTTTGGACCCGGCATTGCGTAGCCGGTTAGGCTAAGAGCTGTGAAATAGGCGATGCTGTTTAATATTACAACTCTTAAACCAGTCTTCTGATGATTATTTGGACAGTGATATTGTACACTCTGTGTTCAACTCTCTCTTATAAATCTTGCAACGTTTAATCGACGATACATTTATCGAAAATGTGTTTGTTCTTTTTTATTTTCGTGTCTACTGTTATAGATTGTTATTTTTTTTTTTCATTTCTTAGCTGTTGATTTTAGTTAAGTTTTGAATAAAAGTTTTGCCGGTTGCTTCAAATGTTTTATTGTTGTTTATTTTTGATAAGAATTAAAGATATATAAACGTGAAGTATAAGTTTAATGTGTTTTTTTTTATTTAACTAAGGTTTTCATAGATCTGTGCTATTAAAAGTTCATGCAGCACAATTTCGTGCACGCCAAAGATAGAAGCGGTAGACGTTTGAAAAAGCAAAATTGAACATACTCGTAGTTATAATATAATAAATTTCACATTTAAAGAGGCATTAAATAGTGAATCATTTTCTATTTTTTTTATCTTTTCCATTTTGACTTTTGAAACTAAAACTTTCCGTATTAAGTAAAAAATTTTAACTTTAAATTTTTAAAAAAGGCTTAAAACAAAAAATGAAAATAAGTTTTTTATTAATAAGTAATACAAAATTCTATTTGTTTTTTTTTTATTTAACTTCCAAATTAAAAGCCTGTTGAGTATTGTCCGATTCCTAAAATTGTTATCGCATGATTGTTTTTTGTTTGGCTTATATAATATTAAATAATATTAAAAATATCGATATTTGAAAAAATAAATATCGATATATATCGCCGATATTTCAAAAACCGATATCTCGATACATCTATTCTTATTTAGGAGTATCGGGTTTCAATATTTTTAAGAGATCTATAAATTTTAGCCGTTTTTTAACTACGATATTGGCATCACTGCTAGTGATGAGAAGAAAAAAAAGAGAAATTTCATAATAACAGTAGAGTCACCACTAAGACAGGTGAAATTTGGCTGTTAACTAAGACCGAGTACACACTATGGTATTTTGTGACATCGCAAGCAAAAATAGCAGTGGGAACTAGTGGCAACGTTTGTCATTTCCGAAATTTTTCGTTGTGCGGCATTACCACACAAACTGTTTATGGATCTAATAAAGACAGTTGTGAGAATAAGTTGGCAGCACTGCAGACACAAAAATAAAATGTCAGCGTGGTGACATTTTTTCGCATTAAGTATGTATGTATATATAGAAAGAATTTTAAATGTATGCGGTTATACAAATTTAAATGTATGGAAAACGAAATGGAAAGTGGAAAAGTACAGGACGCTTGATATGACTACATAGCTCATTCAACTTATGGAAGTTCGTGAAGCTGTACGGAATCATCTATGTGGCATTTATAAGAATAGAAGTGCAAAGGAAACTGCATGGACAGAAATTTTGGTGGAATTAGGCTTCATTAATACGAAATTTTTAAACCAACTGGAATGCAGAGTACAATAAAATCAATGATCTTTTCCACCACTTTATTTGCTGTTTCTTAGATTTTCTTAATTTTTTTCTTATTATTGACAAACACACGGTGGCACTAGCCAATTGAATAATTTTGCGATTACCCATTTGTATAAATATTAATTAACAAGCAATACGAAAAACAAAGTCTCAGAATGATAAAGCAAGCGACACTAAATGTCATTATGTCAAAATTAGTTGATGTAGACAATGATACCGTATTGCCATTTTTCAGGGATAGGACTTTTTCGTGTCACAATCACACAACAAAATTGTGTGTCTTCGAAAAATTTGATGGGAACGGCACTGCACACATATGAAAATGACACCACAAAATGACAACAGATGTAAACTCGGCCTTAAGGCAGAATTAGTTTTTACTTTCTGTTCTGTTACGAATCAGCTCACTATTTTTTATTTATAGAAATTTAATACAAATCGTTAGTTGCTCTGTATCGGTTCAACCTGTGAAAATCAAAAAATTGTTAAAGCCCCGTTCAGACTATTATACAAGTATTAATACTTTCATCACATTTTACGATACAGAAATTTAAATACATTCGTTGCGACTGTCAAAAAATCTAACGTAAAATCACATATTGTGTTCAGACCATCACACTTCAAATAAAATGTGT
The DNA here is from genome assembly GCA_936439885.1 of Nowickia ferox. Taxonomy (NCBI): domain Eukaryota; kingdom Metazoa; phylum Arthropoda; class Insecta; order Diptera; family Tachinidae; genus Nowickia; species Nowickia ferox. Next base: position 104,554,406 of record OW387023.1, read on the forward strand.
AATACAAGCAGAAAACAAAACAGCTGTTCAATGAAAATGTCTGTGCTATTCATTGACTAGCGGCGGAAAAGCGGTTTCATGTAGGCGGGGACGTGCCGGCACTTGAAAAAATTCAGCAGTTAAAAATATTCAATGTAAATAACAGAAAAAATTTAAGAAAAGATATTACAAAAACGTTAAAAAATTACGTCAACGAAATATACTTCCATACTATTCACTTATTCAAAATTTTAAGCAGATATACATATAACAAAACATTACATCAATGACGACACGCTATCGGCGGCGAAACAGCCGACTTCGAAATTTGGTTTGTGTGAAAATGCAACCCTGATCTAATGAAAAGTATTATCGTTTAGAAAATTTTCTAAAAACGAAAAAGTCTTATGGGATGTCAAAATTTTTATCGTATTATTTGCCACTTTGATAACATTTTGCTTTCAGACTATCACACTTGCACGTATTATTTGAATTTTTGGCAAGTATAAATACAAAGTATAATAGTCTGAACGCGGGTTAAGTAAATGTAAGTGACAGCATAAGTTAAATAAAAACATTTTGAAATAAATTGTGATTGTGCATTTACAATTTAAAACATTGAATTTTGAAAAGAAAAACTTAAAATTATATTGAAACATAACAATGGACGATGCATAATTCATCACTTTAGTGGAAAACTACTTGTGCATTCGAAATTAATACATACTGTTCTACAGTTTTTCAGAAATCATCTTATAATACAAATTAAACATACAAATGTATGGGTAAATTTATTTCCTTTTTCGATTTTTTCGATATCAATATCAACTTGGGGTTTCTCCACTCATAGAATTCAGTAAGATTTAAGTTATGTAGTTGTTGCGATTAATTTAAATATTTATTCATTCTTTAATAATGCCCAGTGGATATTTTTTTATTCCGCAACGATCAACTTCGAAGTATTCAACAGCGTTTATTCATTAAACAATGATTAACGCCTTATTTCTAAAAACTAGTAAGGCTTTGATATAATTTTTGAAAGCAAAAAAAAAAAATAAAATAAAACGTCAGACAAAATTTTTGTCCGGACAAATTGGTTTTTTTTAAGCGGTTTTGACAAAAAATATACATACATACATATTTTTAGAATAGATATTTTGACATTTATACACAGTTAAAAGTTAAAATTTTTTGGCGGTTACAGTACGATATGTTAGTGTGTGTATTTATTTAAATTTGGGTTATTTCTGCAACATTTGTAGGGAAAAAATATCGATGTATCGAAATATCGATGTTTTAAAAAAATATTTATCGATACTTAACGTTCTTCATAAAAGATATCTAAGATAATCTCTAAATAAATTTCAAATTATCGAATCTACGACTGCGGAAGCGCCTTCCGCGGCTCTTGTATAGGGTGATTTTTTAAGAGCTTTCAGACAAAACTCATACAATTTAGATAAATGTTTGAAACTTTATTTAAGGCGGTAGAATATATAGATCTATAATTCAATGTTTAAAGATGATTTCATGTAAGTGTTGACCGCGGCTACGCCTGAAACGTTCGCTATGTCCAGTTTGGCCATACTCTTGCCAACATATCGGCTGGTATTTCATGATTAAATTCTTCAATGTTGTCTTTCCCATAAACATGGCCCTTAAAATACACCCAAAAAAACTAGTCTAGAGGCGTTCAAACGCGCGATCTGGGTGGACAATTGACCGGCCCCAAACGTGAAATAAACTGTTCATCTCATGTCAGCTAAATCCAGCTCTTTCATTTTGAGCAAAAAAATATATATACGAAAATATTTCGTTAAAGTTTCAACGTAACTATAATTTCCACAACTATATATTAATTGCAGTTGTGGTTTGATACTTTGATCTTCTTTTATGTCACCTGATGATTTAAAAATATTTGTTTGTATGAATTCTTTATAAAAACGTGCATTTAAGTTTTTCATTACCCGAATTAAAACTATTTCATAACGTTAATGATACTGGGACATGTAAAATATTTAGCATTAGAAAGGTTTCATTAATGAAATTTGCATCAACATAATATAATGTTTCATTTTATTAATGAAATTTGTCGTTGTATTAATGAAAGGGGTTCAACATAATGGTTTCATTCCTGTTACGAAGTGTTTTTATTTCAGTGTATGCGTTTTGGCTGTAATGTCAATGTGGTGCGAAATTTAGCCACAAGATTCCGAATAGCCGGCTCAGAAGGTCGCCAAAGTGACCATCCAATGAAAGAAGTGGACGAGGCAATTTCTTAACCGGGCATGAATTTTGATAATAAAATTTAATAATATGCAAGCGTTGTTCATTTGTAAGTCTATTCATTGTTAAATTATAGACCAAACTGAACTGTTTAACAGAAACATGATACACGAAAACAGCTGAGTTGCCAAAAACAGTGTTGCCAAAAAGAAAGTTGCTAAAAAATCACCCTTTATATGAATCGTTTACATGTAACAGTTTCTCCCGTGCGAAGCATCTTCCACAACTAAAATATGCGCTCCTTTGCAACTAAAAATGCTCCATACGATTCTGCGATTGAAGAGGCTATCGCGGTGTATACATATTCGATATACATAAATTTTTAGTATTTAGTGGTCTTTACCACTTTTTTTCTTTCTTTCTTTCTTTTCTTAATTGAAATTTATTTACTGGTGCTTAAGCATTGTCTATATAATTCATTGGTGCTTAGACAAATCATTAGTAGACTTCAACCTTAGGTTTAACAGTCACAAAACTATTATCTTATGCACAGACTTTCAAAAACTATTTGCGAATTCACAAATAATAATATTTTTGAAAATCACAAATGAAAAAACAAGCTTAACACTTAGCCACCAGCAAATAAATTTCAATTAAAATAAACTTATGATAATGTGTCGAATAATAAATTTCTTAATTCTCTTCTTAAGGTACGTTCACACTTGTGCAAACAATTGAACAAAAATACGTAACCTGTTCGTTTAGATACGTGCTTTTTCTATGACATTGTTTATTAGTTATGTGTGAAACTGTTTAACTTAATAAACAATTGTCTGAAGCAAAATATTGTTCCTTTAATATTTGGTGGTAACGTCTTTTTGCTCAAATGATTGCACGTATCTTTAGTGATGAAAACAAAACCACTCATATCTTGTATTTATGTGCTTATTAACATTACTGAAAATTTTCTTTGAAAGGTTAATAAATTAATTGGTAGTCTTTGTTTTTACATTAAATATTTAAAAAAAGCAAGCATATTGTGTGAAATTTTTTTTGCCAGTTTTACTGAGAACTGCAAACGTCTTAAATTTAGACTCTAAATTAAAATGGAGGTTTTTTTGATATTATTGGTATATGGAGGGGCTACAAATATGTTTATTCATTTTTAAAGGTCCCTATCATTATTGCAGCTAGAATGAAATTCCAGCTCAGATGCGGTACTCAAAGTCTTGTTCCTGGGCATAGTTTTGGTGGACATATTTTTCGTTTTCATATAACAGGAACATACATTTTCCATTCAATTGGATGTTTTGGAACTCAAGATACTTCAATACAATTCAGAAGCTCAATTGGATGTGTAGTGTAAAAAAATTTCCATTTTGTATATTATATAATCTGAGAAGAAAAATAAAAAATAAATTAATAAACTAAAAAGTTATTAAACTTATAAACACCATGGTAACTTTTGGCCCACCCTGTATAAATCAAACTTTTATAATACTCGTATCAATTAAAACATAATTTGATAGTATTAATTAAGTTTTCTCCTCCAATTTATTGCAATTAAAAATTAAATAGAATCAATAATATCCTTAACATAGTGTCCACCCCTGATGATTTTATATCTTAACTCGTAATATAACGCCGGCAGAGCAACTTACATTTTTTCATTAATATCAACACAAAGGCATAGTTGTTGATGATTTTATATCATGATGAATCAAACAAATATTTGCAAAATGCTTGCCAAAAATATCTAATTTGCATGTTGTTTAATTTTTTGGTAACAAATAATTGTAGAGCCGCCATTTTTAAACGAAAATTGTGTAATAAATAAACGTTAAATGCACACTGACACATAAAATGACATTTGATATCAAGATGAATTTATCAGGTCGTGAGCTCTGCCATAATATTAATAAAATTAGTCTATAAGTGATGAGTTTTCATCATGATATCAATTTGACATTCACCATGATACGAGTATAAATTCATCAGGTTTGGATACTATGTAATTAAATTAGAATAAAAAACAACGGAGATGCAATAATGTATAAATAAAATTTAAGTTGCCTCGTAATATTTTAAGGGAGTTGCCAGCATGAAATTTAAAAAAATTGCAATAGATGTATATGTACATATATTTTTTTTATAATTTTTACTGTATATCATCATATATTACATCGTATTTCTACATATGGACCGATATATGAAGAGCTTCATAATTAAATTTTCTTATATTAGCTCATATATCATAATAAATTTCATATATTGGTCCGTATATAAATTTAACCTCGAATAAAGCTTAAGCGACATTTGCTTCGAACTTAATTTTTTGACCAAAAAATTTGTCGGTTAAGCTTTTTTGGCGCTTATGGCACGATATTATATTTTTCCCATGTGTAATCCTATACATTTCCACACGTGAATTCATATACATATACATATGTATATAAATACATTAGGGTGAATCGCAACAAAAATTCGCTGTACACCACTGAATATAAACTATTGTTGCAAGGCAGTTTCGAAAAAAAATGTTTTTTTGTTGAACGTAGGGGTTGCCAAAATACATTTTTCATTATGTCTTTGGCATTTACAGTCGGATCTTAAAGTTTGCCTAGAAAAATTTTTGATATAAACAACAGCGCTTTAGAATTTTAAATTCAGTACCTGTAGTAATTGGCATGCTATGGAAGTGGTAAGCCCTTGAAACTCGTTCCGACTTTTTTTTCATGAGTAATAAATAAATTTTTATAACATTACCACCACACGAGCAATTTGTTGTATCTTAACACAAGCAATAACGCCGCCAGAGCGATGACGTCAAATTGCTTGTGTTCAACAATGTATTTAGAGGTGGTGAACACGTATATGCAAATATCTTTAGTTTTTATGCATATAAACACTTAAATGATCAATAAATAGATATTTTTCTAACTTTAAACTGAAAACTTTTTTTTTTTTACTTTTTTGTTGAAAAAAAATTAATATTATTTAATTTTGACAGCATGTGTTAAGAGATTATTGCTCAGCAATGTATTTTAACATTCGTTGCTGAATATATATTCTAACACATATTCATACGGTCTACACGCTAATATCTTGTGTCGGCAATCGAATTTGACAATTGCCAAGGCAATAATTGCCAAGATTATTGCTCATGTGGACGGCTAGTAAATCTGTGGCAAAAAGGAAAAAGTGCTTAAGTTGAGTTAAGCTGATTTTGTGTTAATGGTACATTCGTAATCTGCATATTCGAGAGTACCCCGGGTCAAAATGTCAATTAATTTGTGTGGTTTTTTAGGAAGTTATAGCTCTATGATTTGCGACTTATCTTTTTTAGACTTATCATCTCATTTGGAATAACAGCTAAATTTAGGTTATACTTTGGTATATTTCAACTTACATGTATTACTTTTAGTGTGTAGAACGTAGTTTAAGCTAAATAAAACGTTATTGTAATTTAATTTCATACAAAGGAAGCAGTGCTGTTCAAGGACTTCAAGCAGGAGTGCTGGTAATACACACAGTATTAGTTTACTTAACTGAAACAAAATTATCTTCAAATTTAATTTAGTGAATTTAGATGGAATCTATGCTAAAAAAATTGTCTACTTACATATTACAAGTATTTTAATTTCAATTTTGTTTAATATTTAAAATTAAGTTTTGCTACCAAAATCTTCCATTTTATTTTTCTCATTCTAATGGCTTGTCCCTGGCTACATAAATTCAAACAATTGTGCTGATTACAAGGGTTCAAATGGTTTATCAGTCAGAATTTATACTTTAGTTCGAAGTAAAATTAAATCACTAATGATAAAACACTTTCTACTAACGCATGACAGTTCTCGTCATACATACATACGAGTACTTCCATTGTATTGTCAAACTATCGAAAAAAAAAAAATAGAATTTAAGCGTAAAGAGGAGATCGAAAAAGTGATAAAACTTTGATGTGGTTTTTCTTTATACTAAGAGGCAGCCACAATTATTTGTTAGTTGGCAAATATGTTCGTATGTATGTTGGCCAATCAGTATTTCAGACAACAGATTAGTTATTCATTTGAATTTCATAGTTACAAGCATGAGTATGAACTATTTAGCAATTACCACAGTATTGGCTTTTGTGTCGAAAGAGACAATAACTGCAATACAACATCATTTATGTATGCAACAAATGCCACAACTACGTTGTATAGATGCTTGGATGGATTGTACATTTTATAGCATTTTTAATGTTTTTTTTAACATTATTTTTAGTCCAGAAAAATAAAATGAGAATGCTATTGCTGTCACCATGATGACATCAGGGTATTGGAGCAAAATTATGACTTTTTAAATGTCTTCGTGTTACACATGTTGTACTTTGTAATTTTATTTTATTAACTTTTTTATTATTGTTATAGGCTGTTGTTTCAATTGCTGGTTGACAGAAAACTTGTCTTTTTTTCTCGAAATTTTTTATTACGAAGTGTTAGTGTAAAACATAAAACATCTGGCATATGATCATTTCATGCGAGTTTACTCTCTTACTTTGCAGTGTAAAATAGTAAAAAATTTTTTTTTTTAATTTTTACTAAATAAATAATTATGTTAAATGTTGGGTTAAACAACTGAATTAAGTTTTATGAGCGAAATGGAATTGTCACATCAAATTAAGATATAATATCATATCTGAAAAGTGTCACACCATACATGAATAAAACACGACATACCTGAACAAAACTTATAAAAATGAAAATACTAACATAACGTTCGCTACTTTTTTAGGAATTTATTTTTTAGTACAAAAGTCAATTTCCAGAAGGTTGAAAAAAAAATTAAAGAACCATCAAACATTATTTTTAACACACCCTTGCAATATCAAGACTTGTTTTTGAAAAAATTCTTTTCATGAAAAAGTTACGCCACTATTATGGTTCTCTCAACTTCTAAATTAGTTTCCTTCGGATTGCTAAATTTGCATTACCATTCTCAACAAAATTAACAGCTGGCATTTAAGTTGCGTTCTTGTTATTGCCATTTAAAAGTCTACGTAAGGAAGAGTACTCACTGTGGCATTTTGTGACAAATATGGCAAAAATAGCAGTGGGAACTAGTGGCAACGTTTGTCATTTCAGATATTTTTCGTTGTGTGTCATTACCACACAAACTGTTTATGTATCTGATGTAGACAGTTGAGAGAATAAGTTGGTAGCACTGCAGACACAAAAATAAAATGACAGCGTAGTGACATTTTCTCACATTAAGTATGTATGTACATATGTATGCGGGTATACAAGTTTAAATGTATGGAAAACGAAAAAGAAAGTGGAAAGAACAGGATGCATGACATGACGACTTAGCTTATTCATTTTTGTGGAGGTTCGTGAAGCTGTATGGAATCATCTATGTGGCAATTAAAAGGAAACTGCATGGACAGAAATTTTGGTGGAATTTGGCTTCATTAATACGAAATTTTTAAAACAACTTGAATCCTGCTTCCGTAAACTGGAATGCAGAGTACAATAAAATCCTTTGGTAGCGCGCATATTAAGCACTGGTATTTTCCACCACTTTCTTTGCTGTTTTTAGATTTTCTTATTTTTTTCTTCTTATTATTGATAATCACACGGTGGCACTAGCCAATTGAATAATTTTGCAGTTATCCATTTGTATAAATATTAATTAACAAACAATACGAAAAACAAAGTCTGACAATGATAAAGCAAGCGACACTAAATGTCATTATGTCAAAATTAGTTCCTGATGTTCTCGTATTGCCGTTTTTTAGGGATGGGACTTTTTCCTGTCACAATCACACAACAAAATTGTGTGTCATCGAAAAATTTGATGGGAACGGCACTGCACACATATGAAAATGACACCACAAAATGACAACACATGAAATGCCAGATGTAAATTCGGCCTAAAGGCTCAGTTAGCCGACTGTAATGTAATGTAACTGCAATGGTAGGAAACTGTTGATCGATTTTGTTATGTGAAAAGTAATTAAAATGGTCATAGAGATGTAATGTAATGTAACCTACTTTTCATATAAAAAATATCGATCAGCTGTTTCCTACATTACAGTTACATTGCGTTACAGTCGGCTAACTGAGCCTTAAGTTTGGTTGAGAAAAACGTTAAAGGTAGAGGTCCATAGCTAGCTTTTTGCGCGTTACGCTTTCTATGCATCTGTCAAAAAAGTAGAATCAATGTAATAGTATGTGACTAGTTACATTGCAAAAAGCGCAGAACGCGTAGGCGCGTTCAAAGCAAAAAGTAGGTCTACTTTCTACTTTTGTACGCGTTACAAGCACCATGAAAGAAAGTCAGCTGTTCTTGAATGCTAAAGATGTTAAATAATACTTTATTTCTTACGTTATCGATAAATATTACTTTGCCGTGGATAATTTTTTTCTTTTTTTTCAATAAAAAAAATTTCTTAGTAAAAAAAACTTATAAAATATGTGAATATTTTCATTAAAGTGATGTATTTTAATTAACTTCTCACCACACTTTTCTCAGTAACAAATTTTGCATATTAGTGTCTTCTCCACTAAATCTGTATTAATTAAATAGCTGCTTAGAAAAGTTATTGCTTAAGCCAATAATGTGCATACATTTATATGTAATTTTCAATTTACTTACATTAAAGTCAACAACAGCCGACAATCTGCTGGAATAGCCCTGGCCGAGTTCTTCTCAAGACTATCTTTTAAAATGCTGAATAAATAGTCAAAGACATCTGCAGACATTCTTGTCGCGGTTCGAAATTGCTCAGGGTCAGAAGTTTTAATTTTTTAAATGTGGTTTCAAAAAACCCACTTAAATTCCGTTCTAAATACAACGGCCGTACACAAAACCTTTTCTTTTTTGAAATTGTTCATAGGCATTTTTTTTAAGTATTTATAAACAAACGCACACAGCTGATCAAAATAAAAATAAAATGGCGCATGAAAAGCAGTGCATGTAACTCAACGCGAACAAAGTATCGAACGAAACAAGAGGATGAAACGCCTGTAAAGCATAACGCGCAAAAAGCGAGCTATGGACCTCTACCTTAAGTACACAAGATTGTTTATTATTAGTTAGGTTGTTCTACTTACAGGTTGGTGTGATATAAAAAGAAGGAAAATTACAAAAATCGTAACTAGAAATATTTGTTATGGGCAATAATATAAGTTTCTCGCAAAGATTTCTTTAAATAAGTTCTTAGGTCATCCAACAAAAAACAAAACGCTACTTTACTCTGTCGAGAATCACTAATAAACTTGCCAAAATAATATTTTATGAATTCATTCTTCTTTTTAGCTTACATAGATGTTAGCAAATTTCTTTTTCGGCGTCTTAAATTAATTCCATTATTAGTACAACAGAGACACAACTCAAAAGAGCTTGTTTTGAGGAAAATAAGTTTAAAGTTTTCTATGTATTTGTATGTTGTTTCTCATTTCATTTTACATACAACTCAGTGAATCAACCTTATGCCAGTTGTCGATATCGACGTCACTTGTTTAATCGCTCTCGAGAATAATTTTATGCTTCTTACAATCTATTTCCGTTCCTTAAGGTCTAGAGAATAGCATCAACCTGCCAACAGGAGTCAGTTGTTTGCGATTTTTTGGTATATTGTTAAAGTGACGTCGATGTCGACAACCGGAATAAATGTGAGTTTATAAAAATCAGTAAGTCGAAAATATAGTTTCGAGAAAACCAAATTTTAACGTACGAGTATAAACATTTTTTTTTCGAAAAAATCAAAATGGACAAGTTAAGAAAGGTTTTTCGTAAATTAAGATTATTGTATTAATGGCTGCATCCAAGATTTTATGAAAATTTAGTTTTAAGTATAATTTGGCGCTTATTATACAATACAATAACACAATATTAAATATGATATAACGATTTTTTTGCATTATTAAATCAATAAACTCACTTTTTGAGATATGCTATGTTGCAATTTATAAAGGGTGATTTTTTAGCTATAAATAAATAAGTAATACTTCATTATTTTGTAAGCCCTAAAAACAGTACTAACCATAACAAAATCTTGAAAATTTGTTTGCTGGGAGATGATTGAAAAGCCCACTGTTTGGTTTGCGCTATTTGTTTTGGTTTATTTCATGCACAAGATGATTTATAATGTTTTGAGAATTTCAGAAAACGTTTGCGAAACGTTTTCCTTATTTTCATAAATGAGTGTGTGGTACAGGAACTTTCATCTTTTGTCAAATTTATATGCACCGAAAACTCAATTATTAAAAATAATTTTACTCATATATATCCGGGGCAAAACCTCGATTATTTTGTACGATTACTATTTTTCGACTTATGTACATACAAATGTGTAATAATAAGGAGTAAGGATGCCTTCTACAAGGCCTCTATACTCCTTTTTTTTTGTATTTAAAAGTTAAATTAAAATTAACATCGCATTTTCCAATTTTAATGTAAAAATATAAATTTCTGAAAATCGACTTGAAAGCTTAAACTCCCTAAGTGATTATTTTTTTTAAATATATATTTTTTAATATCTCCATGGATGAGGCTCTAATTTATTAAAATACACATGCAAAAACAATCGATTTTTAAAAAATAATGCCTAAGGGAGTTTCTTGATTAAGGCAACGGTATGTACGAGTATGTAGTACATAAAGGGTGATTTGTTAGCAACTTTCTTTTTGGCAACACTGTTGTTTTCGTGTATCATGTTTCTGTTAAACATGTTAAGTTTGGTTTATGGTCTGCTTGGACGACCTACTGAGGCGGCTATTTGGAATCTGGTGCTCAAATTACACATCAAAATTACATTATTGAACATTAAACCACCAACAGGTATACGCAGAGTGCGGACAGAGGAAAATATCGCAGCTGTATGCTCCAGTGTTGTTGATGACCGTGAATTATCGATTCTGCGCCATTCGCAGCAATTGGGCCTCTGTTACTTTGTTTTGCCCAAAATGAAAGAGCTGGATTCAGCCACCCACACCATGCGAAACAGTGACCCAATACAGAGGCGAGTTCGGTGAAAAGTTTATTTCACGTTTGGGGCCGATCAATTGGCCGCCTATATCATGCGATTTAACGTCTTTAGACGTCTTTAGTGGAAGACAATATTGAAGAATTTATTCGTGAGATAACGAGCGTATGAACCATTTCTTACGTATCCGTGGTCAACATTTACATGAAATCATCTGCAAACATTGAATTATAGAAAGCATCCGTCTCAAATTTTATGTGTTTTTTTTTAAATCATATCCAAAAGCTCTTATAAAATCACTTAATTAAATACATTCCCCCATATTTATAAAAAAATAAAATGTGTTTGAAATCCATTTTAAGAAAACACTGCTTTTCTAAAAACTTTTTTTTTTTAAGTTATCACACAAGTAACGTGGTGACAATTTCTACTCTGAGACGACCAAACCGAATTGAGTTGAGAGTCGTAAAAAGGGAATTAACTTTCTATAACACATACCTTTGAGTCAATGTTGATTTTAAAGGCACGCCTGGAAGACCTTTTGGCGCAACAATATCTTGAAAAAATTATAAAACTATTTTTCAAGGAATAGCATTCTTTTCTTAAAAGTACCACATCAGGGAGTTATTGCTTTTACATATTTTTTCAAAAGGTATCATTTAACAAAATTATCTTTTTAACCCCCGACCAAAAAAAAGGATGTTATAAGTTTGTAGTGTGTGTCTGTGTATCTGTGTGCCGGCTGGACGGATTTTGATTTAGTTTTTCTGTTTGAAAGGTGACTTGAACGAGAGGGTTCTTAGCTATGTTTTAAGAAAATCGGTCCAGCCCTTTTTTTTGTTTAGTAGATTTTTAAAAACCTTTAAAAAGATTACTTTTGCAAGAAGTAATTTTTTTTGCAATTTTTTTAAAGAAGCTTCTCATACAATAATCTTAGTAAAGGTAGGTATTTTCTTTTGAGATGATTTTATCGTTTGAGTAAATGTCTTTGCGCCGAGCTATTTCTTCAGGTTTGGGAGCAAAAAGCCAAAGTTATGAAAATAATAAATTTCATCATTCAGCCCTAAACTTAAATCGAAAATGCTAAGTTCGTATTTCAATATAGCGATGTGCTGATTAATAGTGAAGAAAAGAGAGGAAGTCAATGGTATAATTTAACTTTTGCGACTTATGTATTTAATTTAGCCAATTTTTACAACGCTGTTGGTGGACACGAACCAGTATGCGCAGGCAGTTGCTAGTTTAAAATATAATTATAAAAGTTAAAAGTCATTAGAAATTCAAAACACATGAATTAAAGCAAATACGAGGTTTTATAGCAATTTTTAAATTTCATTTTAATTATATAACTTCAAATTGGTTTTGCTTATGTACATATAAATATGTACAAACTTACAAATTTTAATGCTAAATGTGTGATGGCATATGTGTACGAACAACCGTGTTAAAATGATTAAAATCTTAATCACATCAAAAAAAAAAACGCCTGAAGACTAAATACTTTTATTATACAGACAAAACTAATAGTTTTTACTTTGATATTGGTTGGCTATTTCTTTGAAATAAAAATGGCCAATACAAAGTCGAAATTTTCAAATTCACATTCCCTATAAATGTTCAAACAAAGCTAAAGCTTCATAAACGACATAAACAATTGTTACGTTTTAAAATTTAAAATTTTCTTACATATCACATTTTCCTACTTTATAAGTAATCGGCCGTTTTGTAAAAGTTCATGTGTATGGAATGTGTGCTTTAGTCATAATTTTTTAGAAACTTTCGTTTAACCTACACTTTAAACATACGCAAGAATATTGCTAGGAACACAACTGGGACAAACGACGAATTTCGTCCACGTCGACGAATTCGTCGATAAAAATTCGCTGCGTAAATTTGTCGTGTGAAGCACAACAACGACGAATTTACTTAGCGAATTCCTCTCTTATAATTGATAAAGTTGGTTATTGTGTGTGTTCGTCGTTCGTTGCCGCGGCGTACAAAATAGAAATAAGTCTTTCTCAGAGTTCGTCACGCACGACGAATTTCGTTCACCGGCGGTGTTGTGTTCATTTTCATATGCACAAATGTGTTTCATTTTTTATGACGAAAGTTCGCACCGGAAAATCTGTCGTTCGGCCCAGTTGTGTTCCCAGCATATCTTTTAATATTGAGGAAGTGTACACAGTAAGGGTTCTCATGAAAACCTTCCAAAGTCTCGCAAACTGTGCGATTGTGCACTTTTACACTCTCGTAAATAAGTCCCAGTTCAAATTGCAAAAGTGTTATTGCCAAACTTATCCCTTTCTTCTTCTTTGAACTTTCATCGGCGTTCACACAATGCTAGTCTTATTTTAATTATTTTTGAGCACATATTTTGTATACATAGTTTTGTGCATGCATGTGTTTTTTTTTTACATTACGAATGAGAAGGCAAAACATATTGACAGCACATGAAGCTGAGTACTCGTTCCTTTTCCCCTCGTTTCTCTCACCACAAACTAATCAGCTTAGCAATAAGACCTGCTTAGTGCGAACGGAGACTAAGATGTCAAAAATTTTATAGAAACTTATTTACACAAACCTAGTAAGTTTGCGCAAGCTTAAGCTGCCCAATTGTACATTTTATAATATTTTATTATTTGAATAATCCGAGCAATTTATAGTTTTTAGCCTTTTTTATGAATTTGTAGACACAAGTTAATCTTTTTCTCCCGTATTTATAAAATGTCATAGTGCATTTACATTTGAGCAAAATCTTACTTAATTGCTTACGAGATTTAAGTTAAAATCTGGTAGATTTCTGATGCAAAATAAAACCTACTTCGTCACTACTAGTTTCTTTTTTTCAAATTTGTAACTGTGTACACTGAACCAAAAAGGTACATAAAAACAACGAAAAAATTCGTTGATTCAAAGAATTTATTCCTTATTTTTCACCTAAGGAACAGGTTCATTGAACTCGAGGTATGCCAATCATTGGCTTGTTGAAGTTAAGAATCCATACGTTGAAACCTTACGTAAATTCATTATAGCTATATATTGAATGCAATGAATTTATTCCTTGACCCAACGTATTTATACTTTGAATTTAATGAAATAGTTCCCTGAATTTAAGGAACCTATTCCTTGGCCCAATGAATGCATTCATTGATTTATTTATTTATTTATTCCGTGACCCAATGCACCTATACATTCAAAATTTCACTTTTAATAAATATAATAATAGGCAAGTTCATATCAAATTGAATATTTTATTTAAAAATTCATATTATAAGAAAGAATTTACACATATATAAGTAAATATGTGAGTATGTACATAAAAAAATTTGGTTATGATAATATCATAGTCTACTAAATTATTACTGCCTTATTTATAAAAATTATTAAAGGTTTATAAAGGGTTAATATGGAAATCTGTTTTATAAACCCTTCATAAAGCCTTAATAATTTGTATAAATTAGACTCTTAATTTATAATTCATGTATAAATTTAAAAATGCAAATGTTAGTTTACAATACAACAAACTTAAATTATTGGATGCTCTCCGACTCATCCAAATTATTCAATATTTCTATCAAAGCTTTATCTTTGATGTTGTTCTCTTCGCGAATTGTTCCGGCCAGTTAAAGAAAAGTCCTTCACGTTTCCCAAAAGCAACGCCAAAGTCTTTGTCAATCTGAAATATAGTTATAAATATTTATTTTGCAATAAATACTAAAGTATAAAACTGTAAAAATTTATGTACTCACATATCGAAATCTACTCGGTTTCTTATACTTGAGCCATCTGTTAAAACTTCGGCTAAAGTGAAAGCTTGGTTTACTTCATTAATTCTGAAATTGCTGCATGCCTGCTAAATGCTATTGAATTCCTCTGCACTCAAATTGTTGTATCTGAGGCTTATAATGCAAACCTCCGCGTCAGTTCCTGAATCTTTTAAATTAACATACATACATAAATATGTATAGTGTATGTATAAAATTATACTATCTAAATAGCATCCAACCAAAATAATTACTTACATAAAACTTGAGAATTGGAACTGATTTTCTCATTTTCCAACTTTGAAGCAAGTTCCTGATATTTGGGATATTATACAAATACATATATTTCTTTTTGCAATGAAAATTAATTATTATCACTTCCTATTATTAACTTACTTTTTGACACTTTTTTATTTCAAACTTTCTTTTTTAATTGCGCACAAACTTATTTGTGAAACGAAGAACAATAACTGATTTCTTTATGTTTATTTTTTCTTTTTAGTATCTCTTTTTTCATTTTTACGTTGAATTGAACCAAGTAAAACAAAAATTCAAATGATGGTTCCTTGATTCAAAGTACTCGTTGATTGAATAAAACATCTTCTTCTTGTTCTTGAAGTCAAATTCAATGTACATTACTTAAAATCAACGAACGGGTTCATTGAATCAAAGTACTTTCTTGCAACTTGATAAACTTTTTTCTTTTATTTATATGAGAATGAACATGTTCCTTAAATTCAACGTATTGTACGTTAAATCAAAAAACTAGTTCGTTGTTAAATTCAACGAATAATATCAAGGAATGGTTCCAACGTTCAGTTCATATCTGCATAAAATTTTATGTTGAATTTTAAGGAATATTTTTTTGAAACAACGTATAATACTTTGAATTTCAATGTATTTAAATTAATAAATGCGAGCCAGTTCGTTGAATTTATGTAAAACTATTTTTTCAGTGTAGTTTTTGCTGTGATGCTGTTTATTAAAGTTTCTGAAAGTTCTTTTTAATATGCAATGAGCAATGAGAGCGATCAACAAGAAAACAGTAAAATTGTCCATCCCTGATATCAATGCCTTATATTTGTTTACTCTTTATTAAAGTTTTAATTTATGCGTTAAGTACAATTTTTTAACTTTTAAATGTTTTCCTCTCCGCTTTAAAGTATTTTTTTTCTTCCGCATCAAGTCGCTATATCAAAAAGTTATTTCGCTCTTATTGGCTTTTAAAGAAACTTGAAACTTTCGTTTCTTTTTTAACTCTTTTTTTCTTTGGCAAAACGCACACCTTTTCATAGATTTAATCTAATAAAACACCTTGCTATAATGGATTCCCTCCACAACTTGAGAAAAAGGTGAAGTAAGAAACGAAGTTCAGCCTAAAGTTATAAAAAAAAATACAAAAGTTATACATACTAATAAAAATAACGATAACTAAAATGATAATAAAAAGAATAACAATTGAAACTGAAAACGGCACAAGTACTAGAAATTTTTTTCATAGTCACGGGAAAGACAGAGAGTAAGAAATCACAGCAAAGCAAAAAGGCAAAAATGTATTAAACTAATCGCCAGAAGCACCGTACAATTTTTTTTTATTATTTTAGTGATTTAACTAAACCGATTTGCTGCTTGTCTTAATATCATAAACTTGTCTAAATTTAAAACCCGAAAATAATCTAAATGTGTTTTTGTGAATTCTCTACTTAAAAAGTTTACCGTACTGTGCTGTCAATCACACAGCATAACAAATAGCAGCAAATTACAGGTGTAAAGGAAAGTTTACACGATGCGTATTTGCTATAAGAAATGCCAAGTTTTCTGTTAAAAAAAAATTAATAATAAAGGGTGGGTTAATTTGAGGTTAGGAAGTAAATTGGCTGTCAAATGATGAGATGTCATAAATTGAGCTGTCATCCTTTGACATTTATTTAGTAAAAAGCTGGAAAATTTTAACCATGAACAAAGAATTTTAATTGTAAAATTTGTCAATTTTAAATTGAAAGAACAAACCAAAAACAACTGACGCTCTGAACGATGAAATTCGGCACTGCATTGACGAGATAAGCGAAGCTTTGTTGGTATTAACAAAACTGAATTTGTCAGAAAAAATTGTGTTTAAGCCAATTTACTTCCTAACCTTAAATTAGCCCACCCATTATAAAAATTGTTTCCTCACTTGATTTATAGAATGAAAATATATCATAGTGCTGAGTACACATTTGACATTTACTTTGTTGTCTTTTTGTGGTGTCATTTTCAAATGTGCCACACAACGAGAAATATCGGAAATGATAAACGTTTATACTAGTACACACTATTGTGATGTCACAAAATACCATGATGTGTACTCAGCATAAGTTCTTGACATGCTAATGTAAGATTTTATATGACAGTGTACACGTCGTCTTAATTCAGTTCAAGTAACTGCTACAATTCCCACAATGGCACATGCGGTTTTGTTTTACTTTTGTTTAGCCGAAGACGTAACAAGTAGCCCTTTGCCATTCGAATATATCCGTCAAAACGATAATGAATGTTGTGGTTTGAGTTCAAGTATTTTATGATGAATGCTTTAACACCTTTAACGACAGTTGAAATTTACGCTTGTGATTTTGTTGTTATTGTTGCTGTTGTGATGGAAAAAGCCAAGCCATTCATATTAATTATACATTTATGCGTCATTATGATTATAATATGGTTGCTACACTAAAAGAAATTTATTATACAGATTCAATGAAACTATTTTTTTAAGTTATAGGTTAATTTTTTTTTTTGTGATTGAAAGAAAAAAATTCAAAAACTAAATATCAAAAGAAAAGAAATATCCTCAAGAAGTTAACCAAAGGTTAACTAAATATCGAGAAATAAAAAACTATATACATATGTATATTAAATTGAGCTATAGCTTAAAAAAATAGTTTCATTGAATATACGAGTATACAAAAGCTCGAAAAATTAGATAAACAATCTATTATACAGAAATTTCAATAACTAAGAACTGATTTTATAATTCATGCTATTCAAAATTGTTTAATAAATTTTAAATCATTAATAAATTTTTTGTTTTTTTTTATTATTTTCCATTAATTTTGAAAAATAAATAAATATTTCTATAATATACAACATCTTGCTGTTATTATATCTGCGGCAATAAGAAAAAAGTGCTTAAGTCATATTTTACTGTTGTGCAAGAGACCACTTTTAAGCGATCAATTCGATTTTCCGAAATTTATTTCTCTTATTGCTAAATTGGGAAATATTCTGTTAACTTTTATTTTTGTAAGCAAACACCGTTCTACACACTATAAGTAATACATTCAAGTTGAAATATACCAAAGTGTAACTTAAATTAAAATACATATTATTCCAAATGAGATTCGAAGTGTGAAAAATACTTGAGCTTTTTATCAAGGGTACTTTCGAATATGCGGATAACGGAGGTACCATTAAATCAAAATCAGCATAAGCACTTTTTCCTTTTTACCACAGATATCTTGTAGGAAATATCTGATACACATGGGGCTTAAGAATGAAATTATCTGTACTCAAAGCTGACCAGATACCACAAAATCCAGAAAGCTTTGAAAACTTAACTTTTGCGTTACAGCAAAATGTTTGCGCATGATAATAGAGTACGAAAAATAAGCGGAAGGAAACTTTTGATTTCGTTTTGTTTTGTTCTCTGCTGTGAGTGAGACATAGACAACAAGTTTTGCTTGCTTTTTGCTCATGATATAATAAATTTTACTTTATTATAAGAAAGCTCTATAAGATCAATATGCCGTTAAATATAAATAAAATGTACAAAAATATGCATACATACATTCATTTACAATAGCAATAATAACTTAATGAATCATTGGAAATCTACATTTATGATTTTTTACGAGTAAAATGGCATCATAGCAAGTAGTCCAGCAAAAAAGATTACTTGCTAGAATGCAAAAAGTGTATGTGCTCTCCAGTCGTAAGTACTAACAATTTGACTGAATAACCCATAATTTTTGTTTAAAAGTTCAAAAAGTATGCGGTACTTTATACTTTTTGCCTGCAAACATCCAAAAGTTAATGGATTTCTGATTGCCTAAGAGAATTAAAAATTTAATGGATTATTTTTTGCAAAATGTTGTAGATTACTCTTTGTCTAAAATTATTTAAAAGTTAATTGGCAATTTTTCTATTAAAAAATGGTATAAAACTTGTACCATTTTTTTTTTTGGTTGTTTGAAATTATAATTTTACAAAGAAAATATGTTTGTATATTGAAGAATATGCGATAATAATTCAATTTTGTAATAAAAATTATAATAAACCAAAGTTATTTTATTGTTTTTGAAGCTCATTTTCACGATCAATAAATTTTTCTCTAGATATACAGGGTTCTCTAGATATACATGGTGTCTGGTAGCAGATTTCTATTTGCAAACTTAAATAAAAAACTTAATAGTTGAAAAAAAAAGTTTTATTAAGAGCATTGATTGAATGATAGAATGGAAATGAGGATTTTATTTTTTAAAGAGTATGTCATCCAGATGTCTTTCGACGAGTTGAACACATTGTTAAAAACGGAGCCTTGTGTTCTGCGCCACACGCTGCAGTAAACTTGGTTCAATTGAGCTGATTTATCGACGAAAATTTTCCTTTAAAGTCACAAGAGTTCGGGGATTGTCATTATAACCCCTCTCTTTGAGGGAGCCCCATAAAAAATCCATGGGAGTTAGATCGGGCGACCTCGGTGGTCATGGGATGTTTCCAAAGCGACTGATCAGGTTTTGGGGGAAACTTTCCCCAAGCAAGTTCATCGAAGATCTGGCTGTGTGAGCAGTGCCCCATCCTGTTGAAACCACGTATGTGAAGAGTACGATAGATGAGCTCACAGGTTTGGCAAAAGGAATTCCGTTGACATTCGTCGCCTGGCCTCGAGAATTTTCGAAAAAAAACTGTCCAATTGTCTCATGCGTAGATAAAGCACACCAAACAGTTATCCTGGGTCAATGCAATAGTTTTTGATGTTTCAATCAAGGGTTGCAGGTTCTTGGAGACCAGTAGTGGCAGTTTTGCTTGTTGACGTGGCCGTTTAAGTGAAAATAAGCCTCGTTGCTCCAAAAGATGGGATTTACAGTGCGAAAACGCTCCAACATCGTTTCACAAAAGTTTTTGCGTATATCAAAGTCTTTAAGTTCTTGAGCGATTTGAATTTTTAAAGGATGAAACTTCAGATCCTTTTTTAAAATTTTATGAATAATCGCTCTTGGAAGTCCCAGTGAGGCTGCTCTTTTCCGTATTGAAAGTCGCGGATTTTCACGTAAACTGCTTTCAACTAGTTCAATGTTTTCGGTAGTTGAAGATCGACTGGGGCGTGGCCGTGGTACGTTCATAGCCGAAGCGCGGAATCTCTGCACCCACGAACAAATTAAATTTACACACGGTCCATTGTATTCGCCGAATAGCGAATTACGTAAGAATCATTACTCTTAAAAATGTTTCCACAGCGAACGCGCAATACTCACTCGACCACTGCGACATCATGACTAACAAATCCGCACAATCGATAATTCCAACGGCACCACCCTCCCTCCGCAGCGTTTATTGCCTTTTGAAATAATCGTATTTAAAAATATAAATTTTCCACCAAACACTCTCTACTCTGTTAAGAAAATAAATAAATATGTGAACCTTATTTTTTATGCTTCATTTAGTTCTCTCAAAATCGCACAGTTCACATTGTTTGCTTTTTGTCATTTCATGGATTATAATTTGGAAGACACTAACGAAAGTGATGATCAAAAAAACTCAATCATTTATGGTTCATTGACTTGTTCAAACACTACCCAATATTAGATAGTAATTTCTTATTTATAGAAACTTTTAAGCCAAATTATCTCTGCTCATAACATACAATATGGTGGCTAAGCCAGCGGAAAAAACTTGTATTTCATTTCTGGTACTCGTAACAACACTTAACGTTAAATTCCAAGACAGCTTATTTTTACTTTATTGTATTTTATTTTCGTATTCCATTACATTTTAATATGATGACGGCACTATTGTAGCAGTAGTGTTAGTAGCAATTTTGGTAGCAGCAGCAGCAGCAGAAGCGTCAGCAGTAGTGAATGACTGGTACCATCTTCACACCAGCACTCAACTCATGCGTACAATCTCAGTTAAATGTTTTAATAAAATTACTACGTTTTACGATATCTATCAGATTTTTGCGGAAGATGCAACACAACTGATGTTGTCTTAATATAAAACGAAAAAAGACACCTGCTGTGTGCGTGCGTTTTGTATGGGTTGGCTTCGAAAACAAATATTTCAAAGCACCGCCAAAATCAAAGATTTTTGTGGCAGAATTAAATAAATAAATTTAAATACATATTTTATTAACAAATATGTATTACGTATTGTGTCTCTCAATTAAGAAACCGACACACATAAATTGTTAAACCATGATATGGAACACAGTTGGACTCTCCAATTACCATTTGGCAATAGTATAAATTAAGTTGTAATTTCAAATGGCTACGAGCTAAATTGTAAAATTCAAATTTCCTTTAATTTAATACATACATACATACTCGTATATTGATAAAAAAAAATATATATGTATGTGTTCAAATTTTGGTCGTACATGTCTAGTGGGTAAATTATCGTTCAATATTAATGTTACACTGAAAGGAAACCCTTCATTCAGGGAATGAAATTCTTCATTTTATCAAAGAAATTTTTCATTGAAAGTCAACTAATGAAGCCCTTCATTGGATCAATGAAGAACTATTCATTGTATTAATGAAGTTAATTTTTGGCGGAAATGTCATAAAAGTATGAAACTATTTCATTAGTTCAATGAAACTGTTTTATGAATTCAATGTAATTGTTTCATTGATTTAAAGAACTTTTTCCACACCATAACTGAAGTACATTCATTTATACAAAGAAAACTTCTCATTTAATGATTGCTTTTCATTAAATTTATGTAATTACTTCATTCATTCAGTGATTATGTTTCATTAAAGTAATGAAGATATTTTTATAAACCTAATGAAACAGAACCATTAAATAATGAACACTCATATGCCAATTAATAAAAAATAGATTGATTTTTTTTTTAATTTATTTAATATATACATACATTAGAGTGGGTAAATTTTTTTTCAACAGCCGTCTAGCAAAAATGACATCTACACAAAATTGTAAGAATATTATCCTAAGAAACTAGGGTCTAAAATCAAAACCTAGCTCCCGCCGAGAGGCATCAAAATTCTTGATTTTCGTTGGGTAAAAACATTTATTAGCCAAATAACAAAAGTAATATTTTGAAAATTTATACAAATGATGCCTATGGTATAAATTGCATTATTGCAAAATCTTGAATAATTACACGTTCTAGTTTGCGAAATATAGTGATTTCAAAATGAGAAAATTTGGCAAAATCCGACTTTACAAAATTATGTATATGTTCACAACTACTTACATTAGATGTTCCATTAAAAAGTCATGGTATGTGTTAATAGTTTGGTTTCCGATTTTCAGAGGTCAAACCTTATTAACCTTATGTTCCCGGCCGATTTTCTCGAAAAATTTGTAAAAAGATGTTTACACATTAATCCAAGATAAAGAATATTCCCATACTTGGCCTGAATACAACTATTTGAAAAGCATATAAAATTCAATCACACTATTCTATAAAATTATTAACAACAAAAATAAAATGTTGTATAATTAAACGATTATTCAAACGCTGATGAATAAAATGGAAAAGTTGTCTTATTAACAACAACTTAAAAAATGATATCAAAATTTAAAATTTTATGAAATGGGTAATTTCTGACTTCAGGGTAAAATAGGGTTAAATATATTATAAAAAGCTTAACCAGAAATTACGGACTGAGCGATCAAAAACTTATTTTTGATACTTTATTACAATATTCGCTTTATTACAAAAGCATAGAAATCTTCATTTGCTAAAATACGGAAACTGCGTCAAATTTGATTTATACGAGGGCGGATCAATAAGTCTGTGACTTTTCGCACTTCCCTCGTAACACTGTTCCCATCAAGTATCACCTGTTAATAGACTACTGTTAAATTTTGTTGTCATTTACTTTGCGTTTAACAGCTGTTCAAAACATACAACCTTGTGTATTTTTCAAAAAATTAAAAAAAGTGCTCATTAAACATTATTTTATGCGAAAAAAAACCGTCAATCAAACCAAGGAAAAGCTCGATAAATACTATGGGGACTTTGCACCATCGATTTCTATGGTAAAAAAGTTGTTTACTGACTTTCGTTGTGGTCGCACAAATACAAATGACGCTGAACGTTCTGGACGGCCAATTGAGATCAGTACACCCGAGAATGTCTAAAAAATCCACGATGGTGGATCGGCCGATCGAAGAGTAAAAGTGTGTGAGCTTGTTGATGCCATAGGCATTTCATATGGTAGTGTGCTATCGATTTTAAGTGATCAGCTAGGTTTAAGAAAGTTGTCTGCAAGATGGGTGCCGCCTTTGCTCTCAATTGACCATAAACGTAAACGTGTGACAACTTGAAATGATTGTTTGGAGTTGTTTAACCGCAATCCGAATGAGTTTTTTCGGCGTTTTGTAACTGTAGATAAAACATGGATTCATTACTGTACTCCGCAGGCTAAGCAGCAGTCTAAACAATGGGTTTCTCCGGGTGAACCTGCTCCGAAGAAGGCCAAGATAAGTTTGTCGGCGAATAAGGTGATGGCGACAGTTTTTTTTGGGATTTACGCGGGATAATCCACATCGATTAACTTCAAATTGGAAAAAAAATAAACGGCGAATATTATGCCAACTTATTAGACCGATTTAATGAGGATTTAAAAAGAAAACGACCCCATATAGCCAAGAGAAAATTTCTTTTTCGTCAAGATTTTTTTATTTTTTCGAAGGGATACAAAAACTGGAGAAAGGTTGGACTAAGTGTATTGAGTTAAAAGGAGATTATGTTGAAAAATAAATTTTTATTTTGCTTATTGATTTGCTTATTGATTTGCCCATGTAATCTCTATTTTCAAATGAGCACCAAAAGTTTGAGAAGCAAATATTCCCATAGGCAAAGTTATCTGCCATTAAAATAGCGATACACTGTCTAAGGTGCTATCGAATTTCAAATAGAGATATCCATATTATAACTGAGAGCCAATCTGCAATAAGGCCTCCATATGTGTGTATACCACATCTTTTCTTGTCCAAGAATGTCTCAAAGACATTAAATAGATAACTATTATCTCTCTTCTACTTATACTATTCTCACTCTTTTCCTTCGTCCTTCTCTCTCTCTCTCTCTTTCTCCATCCTCTTTTCAAACATACAGGTAGCACAAAGGGATTATTGTAATGGTCCCAAGTGAGCTGGACTCTAATTTTCCACTTTACCTTGCCAGCAGCCTGCTAACCTAACCTAACCTAAATATTCGCATAATAGTGCCATTGTTAATGTTAAAATATAAAATAAACAAATACAATTAACTGTAAGAGAAATACAATTAGTTCCACATTCGTCTGCAAATATGGAATATATTCGAAATATTGAATTATAGTAAAAACAGGATAAATAGTCTTTTGAATTCATAACGGTGTAGTGGTATATATAAAAATTTATCAGGTGTATTATTTTTTAAATAATCGTATAAAAAAATTATGTAAACTATAAGAAATGTTTTAAATATAAACAGAAAGATAAAAGTAGTTCCTTGTGGGTACAATTTTAAAATTTTGAATTTCGTCCCTGGAACAGTTATTCTCGAAGCGACAAATATGGGAAATGCACTCTTATTAGTTCTTAATATTTTATATAATTTGTAACTTAGAACGTTTAAAAATGTAAACCTCATACGGGATGTTTTGCATCCAACCTTGACAAATGTTTCTTGGCATTTTCTTGCAAAACACAAATTAAATGTTTTAATTTTAATTTATTTAAGCAAACTGCTCAAACCATATTTTTAATTTCTTTTTATCGGTTTACTAACAGCTTTCAATTAAATTATGGCCCAAGGCAATTATTGCTTAATGGATTGTCAATACAAAAAGAATATTGTGCCTTTCCTTCTTCAATATCCATGGCAGGCGGGAAGTAAAATTTAAAATTTATGTTTGTGGTATATGGGCTTTAGCAGAGTGGTTTTAACGGTAATAAGATACACATACATACATACATTTGTATACATACATACACTTGTACTCATGTTTATAAAAGTCTTACATGAATGACTTCAACACAGTTTTCTTTTATAAACAATCAATAGAGAATATGGATTTTCTGTGAAATCCCATCAATTCATTTCCAAAAGGAGTCATTTGGGACTTTCTTTCTAACTGAAGCAGCTGTGAGTATTACTCGCCATAAAAAAGTAATATGCCTGATTGACATCTTGTCCAATCTTTGTCCAAGATTCAATGAACTAAACCGATTTCAATAATCTACTTTCCTGATTTTTTTTAAATACATACATACATATGAGTATGTATGTATTTATGTATGTATGTGTGTATGTTTAAGAATTTTGATGTGCACTATTCAACAGATATTGAAAACCATATTGCAACTGAGATGATTGGCCGTTGTGTTTGACTTAAGGACGACCGGCTATGAATTAAATTTGTAGGAAGCGGAATCGATAAATGAAATACCACAAAGAAAAATATTATTTGCTAACTGTGGACGGGTGAAGCTGCCCAAGCTCTTTGTAACCAAATTGTAGATTATAAACACGAGTATAAGGATTTTAGAATACAATTATTATTTATTGCCTCGTACTTCAATGTTAAAATTCCTAGAATATAATTCACAACTATTATAAAGAAAACTTATATACTATGAATGTGGATACTGACTTTTCATGTATGGCTACTCGGAGCGAAACTTCTCGATCTTATCAATTCGGATGATTAGATTATAAGAATAAAATATGACTTTTTCGTAAAAAAAATATGGCTCGCTATTTAAACCGCGTGGAATGATAAAAGAAAAATTGCATTTGACAGTTTAACCGATAATAATAAATAGCGATAAAAATGATGCACTTGCAGCGATTTCTTAGTGGCGGTAACACTAACAAAAAATTTACTGGAATGTTTGACATAATAACAAAATATCAGGAATAATTTCTTAATCGGGGAACAAAACATAATTAAATCGTATCTTCCTACACTAATTCATAGCCGGCACTAAACCCACTATACACTAAAATTATGGGCAACTGGAAATATTCAATTAAAACTACTCAAATGTATAAAATGTTTAAATTTAAATTGCAATTTTAATCGGGAATAATTTCTTAATCGGGCTTAAGTTCAGTATTTTCAAATCTTATTGAATGAAATATTTATATTAATTAATGTGATTTTCTAAAGAAGAAAAGAGAAATTAAACTAGACATTTTATGCGGGGGAAATGCACATTTTTCTTCGCAGCCACGCCCTTCATCAGCACCCATGTCTATCTAAAAAAAACCCTCGATATATCTAGAAAATATGATATCTAATAATCTGCTAAACTGATTTTCTTCTTACATAGCTAAGAAAACTCTTGGTGAAGTCACCTTTCAAAAGAAAAAAATTAAATCGAAATCGGTCAAGACGTTTGGCCTGTACGTGGACTCGTACAGACATACACTACAAACTTGTTCTTAATAAATTAAAGACCTTTAGAAAAGTAATAAAATATTTTTTACAACTTATTAATAATATAATATTATTTTATAATTGTGGTTAGACTATACTAATGAGTTGTTTAAGCAGCAACGAAATGAATGCCGCTGTGGCTGAGTTGAAGCGATGCCTAGATCGCTTCGCGGACTGTGTTCGCTTAAAAAAAAATCTAGACGTGCTTAACCAACAAGAAACAACCTTTCTTAGTTAGCAGATTTTAATTGTTAATTTTTTATTTATTTTTATTAAAATAATAATAAAATGTCAACATACTTAAGTACATACATACATATCAGGGCTGTAAATTAATGATTCATTTTTTAATACATTCATGCACTGAATTAGCAAATTTTTATTAATTCTTTTCTCACAAACAAAAAAAATTAATCGAATGAAATTTGAGTCAATGCAAATGAATTTGGTAAAAATGAATTGCAATTCATTTCCAATTCAAATGAATTTCTCAGCAGAATTGCAATTCGTTTCTAATTCAAATGAATTTGTCAAAGTGAATTGCAATTCATTTCGAATTCATTTGAATTGAATTGATTTTGAATTAATTCATTACCATTTGAATTTAACTTATGCAATTCATTTGAATGAAATTAAAATCAACTCAGTTCAAACGAATTTGCAATGCATTGCAATTCATTTTAACAAATTCATTTGAATTGAAAACGAATTGCAACTCATTCCACAAATCCATTTCAATTGGAAATTAATTGAAATTCATTTCTGTCTAATTCGTTTGAATTGCATCAAATTTCATCCAATTTTTTATTTTTTTTTGTGAAAAGAATTATTTCAAAATTTAGCTAATTCATAACGAATTAAAATCAATAAAGAAGGATTCATTTACAGCTCTGAATTAAAATTAAGTACATAGAAAAAAAAAATAAAAATTATGATACACAAATTTTCAAGCTTGTTGGTTAATTCAATTATTTTCAATTAAGTTTTTAAATATGAGACCAGGAGAAAACTTGTTCAAGTAACTTACATACATACATATGTTGTAAGCTTCATGGCAAACAATTTTTTTTTATACTATCTTGTTGTAAAATTAGTATCTTTCAAGTTACAATACATTTAGGACATATTTTCAGAGAAATTATGGTTTTCCCAGAATTTCAGTGGGTTTGAGGAACGCTTTAATCTTCACCAATTGACTTGAAATTTTGCAGATCATATTTTGTTTGCCTATTGTCACCAGTTTGGGGGATGAGACTGCATAAAATCCAAAAATTATTTAATTTATCAATTGCAAGTGATTCCATTTCGTTGTCTGCCTTACGAAAATTCTTCCAGCAAGCAAAAATTTTTGCTAAAAAAGGCTTTAATTAAGAAAAAATCTGATGACATTTCCTTCTGTGTATAAATTATTAAATTTTATTTGTAATCCTGTTAACGTTTCTTATTATAATTTAAAGAAAAAAGAATTCCAATGACATATGTACATACATATGTGTATACTGTGACAAGCCACGTACATACATACGAGTGCATGTGTATATCAATATTCAATATCATATATCAATAAATATTTCAACACTTCGACAGTTAAAGTTAGTTCGGCACGCATATGGTATACATACGAGTACATACATTTCCATATATACTCTTATGAATACTGTATGACTGCGTGCTCATCTGTTGAGTGCTGTTTTGATTTGCAAAGCTTTGATTGATTTTGATTTTGTTTCTAGAAACCACAAATGTGTTAAAATAACTTACATATGTGTCCCTAATGTGGCTTAAATTTTCCATCTTTCCTTGTGTACACATTTTTGTGAAAACATAATAAAACAAATATCTTTAAAACATTTCTTTTATCACCACACGCAAAGAAAATATATGGTTGTAGCAGAAAACAATATTATGTTATCCGAAACAAATGTGTGGTCATTGAAAACAAGTTATTGTTATTTTAAACATTAATTGCGTTACGATAAACAAAGTAATGTTTGAATTTAATAATTACATTATTATATTCGTAAAAAGTGTGATATGGTTAGAATCTAACAATAGAGTTTTGTTAAAAATTTATGACTACAACATAATTTGTATTATTTTGTAAAAATAATATGCTGTAAATAACAATATAATGTTATCCAAAACCATACTATATTTAGTTTAAAAAAATCTTTTTCAGAAATATCTTCTGTCAGTTCAGTGTTTCGTTTGTAAGCTATCGGTATTGCACGCGTAGTCTTAAATAAATTAATAAATAAATGAAGTATAAACAAGAGGATAGATTAATAAAAATATATATAAATATATTTCTTTATACATGCGTGTCTGCATTTCGTGTATACGCACATATTTGTGTAAGTACACGTGCACATATATACATTTTATTTGAACAATATTATTTTATATTTATAGCTGTTTTTAGCAAAAGATCTACCAATATATGGTTAAAAAATAAAATATTATTATTATATAGAATAATACTGTGGTCGTACTTAACAATATTATTAGAATATTATAATATGTTATGTTTAGTCTTAATTATGTTTTAGTCACATCCAATAATAGTATTGTCATACTTAACCAAAATGTGATAACTTTGAACAATACTAAGATTGGGCTTAACAGAGTTAATTGTTATTGTTTCTATTGACAATAATATGATTTGACTGCAACCATATAACTCAATCATAGTATGTTGCTGTTTGATTATGGTTACCTCAACCATATATTTCTTTGCGTGCAGCAAATTGAAAAACGTTATATCTTTAAAAAAAACTTAAATATATGTACAAACAACTGTCTGTTAAGAAAAAGAAATAAAAATACACTCGCCCTGACTACTCCCTTTAATCCTTTAGTCATTGCTCTTACATCTTTAAATATTATTGTCATATTTCTTTCTTCGAAGCCAAAATAAATTACTTAACAGGAAACAGAAATTTACTTTAAAAATTGTATTAAAACCAAATAACGTTTAATTTTATGAGCCCTTGAGATGTGGGAAACTAAATGAATATCGTTGAAACTAGCTGTCATGCTAATGAAGTGTGTTTGACTTTTTTTCGGTATACTTAGGCAAATTTTCATGCAAACACTCCCACCGAAATTTGCGCTCTGTCCGCGAAACTTATAAAGCACTTCGTCAAGTCTACGCAATATTATTGATCGATTCATGATCACATTTACTCTTTTGGAAAATATTCATCTAGATCCAGAACGTACCTGGCGTACAGAAGGTGCCCTCGCCGCTGTAGACATGAGTATGATTTGAGGATTGGAATTTATCGATCCGACGTCATAATCAGCAGCTCGTCCTTGGAAGATTTCATACATCCATATAAGATGCAACTGGTGCAAGAATTAAGGCCACGAGACCATAGTATGCGTCGCGCCCTCGTTGAGTGGAAGTTAAACCAGACTTTTATCGTCAAACCGTCTTCAGTAGTGGGCTTATGTCCGGCTTATCCGGTGTGTGTACAACCATAATTATCATTTATGCAACAATCCTTATGCAACTCCTGAAACTTCATTACATCCCAAAAAAAAACACCATTTACTGCGATTTGCATGCTGAAAGCATCAACGGCTCATTTGTGCTTAAATCCAAAACTGGTGCCAACATTATCGTGAATGGAAAACGCTACAGGCAAATGTTATCCTTCATGTCATTATATGGGTCTAACTAGTTTGTGCAACATGTCATACAGCACGTGAAACCTTCCATCACTTTGTTAAGCCAAAGGTTTGGTAACCTAGTTATTTTAAGAAATGGATATAAGAATTGACCACCTCATTCGTGTGATTTGACACCTTTGGTTTATTTTTTTTTTGGGCAAAGGGTGGCGGGGTACGTCAAATCACTGTTATATGCTGATAAGCTAGCAACGATTACTTAAAAGACAGCATTAGACACTCTATTGAATAAATAATACCGAGTATGTAAGACTGCAGTTTGTAAATGGGGCGTGCAGCATTTGAGTAGGTGTCATAAAGCTTAAATCTTGAATTTGGACTATATATATATCTTTAAGGTGGACGGCTACCTCGGGTTAATGAAAAATACAAACTGATGCCAGCTGATGTTTTTGATCTGATTAAAAAGATTTTTTACAAGTAGATTCTTCTATTTAAGACCTAAAACAAATTGAATACATTTATGGGTTTTGCCTACAGCCTAAGAAATATTCGAGAAAAAAATTAAAATTTTGCCTGTTTTACCAACCTTGGTCCACTGTTCTGCTAATGGAGAAGTCAAATCTTGCCCAATTGAGAAAAAGAAACTTATTTTGGATTTAAAACAATTAAGTCAAACGTTATATGCAATTTAACCTTTCGCTTTGAAGCAAGTTTGACTTTTAGCACCGTGGCATTGTAAAACAACACATAGAATTAGTTTAGTTTAGTTCTTAAAACAAAAAAGAATCAACATTGTCGGGATCAATACAACTACGATGCCTTATTCGGTTCGAAGTCGGGCGAAACGCAGGTGTTGAAATTTTAGTGCAAAAAGTAAAAAATAAATAAAAATACTTGGAATAATAATTTAAAAAACAAGTGCGCAATTCTAACAGGAGAAAGTTTAATAAAAAATAAATAAATAAAAAGAAATATCAAAACAGTTGTACTGTTACCATGCAATATTTCTTTGTTTATTGAAGTTGCTTTAAAGCAACTTTGGCCAACATGGTGATAGTAAAAATATTAACATCGAAGATATGAGCAAACTTCTGATGAAAAAGCTTGGTATTGGATCCTATGATATGAAGTGCAGTCCCTTTCTGCATTTATTGGAAATGAGCCAATTGGAACATACTGCCGTTAGATCCCAAAGAAAAATATTTATTGATGTCGCAAAACCAGCACTTGGGAGGAGTTAATCTCTCTGACATGCAAGTTGTGCTTGATATTATAATTATATCGCTCTACCAAATAGTACTGGGCTTTGGGATCCGCATTAACCAATTCATTGCATTTGTATCTCAAGCACCTCGACATCATCGAAAATAAAGTAAAGCATATATTGCATATACAATTTTAGTTTGAAATAAAATCAAATAAAATAATATAAAATAAAATAAAAACAACTACAATAGTGATAGCCTCTAAAATTGTTCAGGTTTATTTTGAAGGCAATGTGCATGGCAGCAATCAAATAAAATATTGAGATTCCGTTTTAATGATGTCCATAGTCGCTGTAGAACACTGTACACCTCATACAAAAAATGTTTACTTATCACTTATCTGGAGGGTCCCAGATTCTTGTGATACTTTCAAGATCATGTGCATGATCAAGCAGAAAATGGCGCGAAAATAGAGGTGCGAGCTGTACCGTTGTATAAAATTTTTTTTAGTTAACCACAATATATCTGGAGGACTGCATTAGTTAAAGTCCTCAAGTTTGGTATATGCCTTTCATGTAAACAAATGTTTATTCTATATCTGGAGACCTGCAATAGTCACTTGGGTTACTTTAAAAATAATCTGCGTAGACACTAATACGGCTAGAGTCTTACGACTATTAGTTGTTAAATTCTACGAGGACGAAGTCGCAGGCAATGGCTTGTTATATATACTTAGAAATGAACTCTTTAAACATTTTAAAAAGTAACAAACTCTTTAAATTCCGTACATTTTCTTTTGGATTAACAGACACATACATACATACATACATACTCGTACATATATATGTATACATAATAATATTAATGCTTATATATTTAAGTATTTAAAATATACTTAAATTTTAATATCAGTATTAAATAATATTTTCTCCAACACACATTTTTTATCTCCAGCAGTATTAATACCACAATTCAATGAATTTTCATTGGAAGTCCAGCCTGAACTGGACAACCAATTTTTTGTCTGGTTATCTATTTTTAATGCGATTCAAAAAGTTCAAAGACAAATATAATAGTATTTACCAAGGTAACATAATCAATACTTAACAATATATAGAGCAAAGAAAAAAAAAATGTTAACTACATAAGAATGTTCTTTGAATAAAAAATTGCACACTTAAACTTTCCAAGTTCTGCGAATACTCGTATTCAAATCACAAAGAAACTTATTTTCTTTGGAAAAACTCCAAAGCCTTAAAATAACTACAAAGGAGGAAACCATAAATGTAAATGATGGCGATGAAAATATATAAATAAGAGAGTAAGTAGCCTTGTATATGTTACAAAAAAAATACGTATTAGGGAGGCCCTAACGGGAAACCACAACAACGAAAATAGCGATGAACTAATAAGTTGTTGAAATATCAACAAGAAAATATATAATTTTTTTGCATATTCGTAAAGAACTAAATTTCAAAGTAAATACACCAATGTCAGGCAATGAGAATGTAAAATACGATTATTTTAAAGAGTTGTCAGAGTTGTCAGTTGTCTGTGGCTGCAGATTTTACTTCAAACTGCTTTCGCAAGGAAAAACAAAAAGTATCCTCCTTACTATAACAACACGTATTCATATTGTGTGAATGAATTTTTTTTATGATTACAAAAACTTTTTAGGAGTTTTCTAACGCTGCCAAGAGCTTGAAAATACAAATATTGTTAAATTAGTTTTTTGTAGCTTGTTTAGGGCTTTTTTTTCTTAAACAGTTTTTCAACTACTTACATACATACTTCTAATACACTTCTCGTTTAAGTTTGTGGAATGATGAAAGGATAAGATATTTAATAAATTAAAGTTTTTTGCTTCAATGTAGTATTTTTATCTTGTAGCAAATCGCTTGAACGATAATCCTTTTCGAAACATGTGTATGTGTGTATATGCTTGTATATATGTACGGATATTACTCGTATATTATTTAAAGCTACAATAGTTTAACTAAATTATAAAGATGTTTGCTTTCATATGCACATTTGTCTTGCGAATGATATGAAAGGCTAGTTGGGATGCTGAAAATGTTAGAAAATCTGGTAAATCTTAAAATTGTAGGCGTGACGCTGCAAATCGTTAACCCTTAGAGTAAGGAGTGGGGGACTTTAGGTAACCCAAGACTAGTTTTTGTTTATCTCTTTTTCCCTTTAAGTAGTCGACATTTAATTAAAATAATATATATAAAAATTTCTTTTGTGAATTTGTTTTCTAATTATAAAGGAAATTTTTCGTTTGGGGGACCCAAGTTACCCAAGTTTGTTTTCCTGAAGCCAAAAATTCAAAATAACACAAACAATTATACCAGCGACAGATAGAATACCATTTGAATAACATAACTGACAGTGAGGAGGATCCTGGTGATACAAAAGTAGATTGTGACAGTGACAACTCTAATTTTGTACCGGATATTTATGCTAGTGTAAGCAGCGAAGAGGAGGATGATACTTGAAGAACAAGCAGTAAATGTTCTTTCGGATATGGATATTAGCGAAGATGATTTTGCTTTGCCTTTGAATGCTGAATATTATACTGCCAAGTCGGATCGAGGTTAGCATGCAATATAATAAATGTAACTCCAAAAGTAACTATAGTTACATCAGTACTGAAACCGAAATTGATAATATGTTAAATCATCTTAAAACAACAAAGATGACAAAATAAAATTAAATTCCTTAGCTTGTGTTCCTTATTTCACTTAACAAGTATAGGGTGTTTTTTTAGAGGTATAGAACTTCGAATTGAAATAAAACACAAGAAAATCGTTTTAATGTCCATCAATTTAGCTTTATTGGAAGAATAATTTTATGCCATTAACGTTTAAATATGATTTCGGGCATGTGGCCGCCGCGGCTGGCTCGAATAAAGCCAATTCTACAGGTCCAATTTTCAACCACTTTTTCGAGCATATGGGGCCGTATGTTGGCAATAACGCCACGAATGTTGGCTTCCAAGTCCCCTAACGTTTCTGGTTTGTTGGCGTAGACGAGCGACTTCAGCGGATGCGTATTATCACATAGAGTAAACGTAGTGCGAAAACGATCCATGGTTAACCGAATTAATTGCTCTGTCGACCATAAAATGGACGGAGCTTGCGGTAAACTTCGCGAACTGAACCATTATTTTCGAAATAAATTTGCACGATTTGCAAGCGTTGTTCTTTTGTCAACCTGTTCATGATGAAATGGCAAACCAAACTAAATATTAATCACTTGACAGCTGACAAAATGGCCGCCAGTTAAAAAAGTGATGCCAACTTAAAGTTCTATACCTCAATAAAAGACACCCTTTATAACTATAAATTTATTTTAGGTGAAAGTGTGAAATGTTTGAAAATGAATTTAATTTAATTTAAATTTGATTATTAAAAATAAATGAAGCTAATTGAATTAAATAATCGTACCTACTTTACTAACATAGCGCTACAAAGAGGAGTATTTGTGCCAAAAAGCTGCTCAAAAGTGAAAAAATACACAACAAAATTTTACATCATATTGTAAATTTTGAAGCTCTGAGATATTGCTAAAGACAGGAAAGTGAATAAAATTACATGAGTTTTTAATGTTTTTTTTTTCGGTTCAATATGTTTATATAACATTTTTTTGTGGCTAAAGGTGTCTTTATATGGTAATACAAAGTATTACGACTTTGTAGAATAAAAATATTATGAAATTATCTCCGTGTTTAAAAAAAGAGACCAAAAGTCTGTTGTAGGTACGAGTATTTTTCATGTTTACACTGATACTATAAGTAAAATGCAAGCAAAGATATTAAACTGTTGAGTTAATAACAAAAATTGGAAAATTGCCACAAAAAAAAAAAGAAATATGTGTGCTAATAAATCTAAATATTGGAGAAAATATTTTATTATTTCAATGTAATTTTACTACAAAATAAAATTTTTTTTATATGTAGGTTTGTTTGCTTTTGCCGTACATGAAAATTTCCTAAGTTGATTTTGGTTGTTTTTTGTAAAAGTGTTAACACCTTCAATGAATACCATTAATGCTGCCAATGTTTACTTTAAAATACACCTGGTGTGATGAGAACACATAAGTTTCTAAAATGGTTTATATTTTCTCCTACTCGATTTTGTACATTCTACAGCATTTTTTGACATGTTTTAATACGAGGTCTGTTCAAAAAATAACCGTTATTTTCAAATTTCGTGAGTAACGTATGTTCGATTTTCGCATTTTTTTTCTGTTATGTTGGTACACATGTCTGTTATATATGTTGGCAATATCAGCCATTTTGGATTGTCAGTTTGTTTTTGACAGATAAAAAGTTGGTCGTGTTTTGGTGTGCTCTTCGATTTTTTTGCTATTCGAAAAAAAGGATCAAAGAAACTGTATTAAGTTTTGTGTAAAAAATGAAATTAAATGCGCAAGGACATTTGAAATGTTGACTGTGGCGTTTGGCGAGTCTACTATGAGCAGAACACAAGTTCAATTGTGGTATAACCGGTTTAAGAAAGGCCGAGAAGATGTCAATGACGATGCTCGTCCTGGTCGTCAAGTTCGGTCAAATGTGAAGGTTTTGCTCACTGTTTTTTTTCGACTGCAATGGCGTGGTGCATCATGAATTCTTGCCACAAGGTCGTACGGTCAATAAGGAATACTACCTTGAAGTTATGCGCCGTTTGCGCGAAGCAATTCGTCAGATACGCACAGAATTGTGGAAAAAACAATCATGGATTTTGCACCATAATAACGCACCAGCTCACACATCGATGTTTGTGCGTAAGTTTTTGGCCAAAAACAAAACCGTTATCATGCCTCAACCACCGTATTCACCGGACTTGGCCCCCGCTGAATTTTCCTTTTCGCAAAACTGAAAACACCGATGAAAGGAAAGCGTTTTGCTACGATTGAGGAGATAAAAGAAAAATCGAAACAGGAGCTGTTAGCGATACCAAAAGGCGCGTTTCAGAAGTGTTTCGAGGATTGGAAAAAACGCTGGCATAGGTGTATTATATCTGAGGGGGATTACTTTGAAGGAGACATGATAGTTATTGATGAATAAATAAATAGTTTTTGAAAAATTTAAAATAACGGTTATTTTTTGATCAGACCTCGTATATTGTATTACTATGTAAAGACACCGTAACGAATAAAGGTTTTAGCTATTGTTAGTATTAAAACAACAAAAATATCTTAAACATTAATCTGGAAACAATTCGTTTTAAAATTAACTTTTTTTTTGGAAACAAAAAAGATAAGGTTTTTAAATGTGAAGGTAGATACATTTTGAATTATGTTTTATACCACAAGAAAAAAGTTTGCGCAAATTTGCTCCATTTTAAATATATAAATATATAAATATAAGTAAAACACCTTTTTGTCGGTCATCAAATGTTTTGATTTGAGGGAAGGGATACTTCCCCGTGCTCTTAGAAGCTCAAAAGTTTAATTTTTCTGATATTAAGACATTAGTATTTTTTTTTATATTTACACCCACAAAAGGAAGTGAGGACGAAATTGGTATCTTAAGGTCTTCAGGTTTAAGGTTTTGAACTTTCGCCGGCGTTAAAAGTTGCATTTGCTAAACAAAAGTATGGGAAAAGTTAAGAAAAAATTAATTTTTCAGAGGTAGGATTAGTTCCTCTGAGGGAAACTATTTTCTCCCATGTCTCATATTTCTGATTTTTAAGTTTTAATAGCCTAGGACTAAAACACATTTTTGCGCCAACTATCATTCATCTAATCAATAAATTTTCACAAGCAATATAAACTAAAAAAAGTAATGGCCAGCTTTTTGGCTCAGATACTCCTCTGTGCGCCACTTATAAACAAACCAAAACCATTTTTGTGTGAGGGACCTTAGTGACCACACTCCGTACTTTGCCTATGCCGAGTCTTATATACCCTTCACCAACGTATTCATTCATATGTACATGCATACATATTTGTGTTCTGTGAAAAATTTATAATTTTTTGTTCTATTTTTAGTAAGTGAACTCTCGGTATTTTTCGAATTAAGAACTTGATTCAAATATTTTATTTTCGATATAAGCAATAGTTGAATATTTTATTCTAAACTCTGTATTTAAGAAATATTTTACATTTACCCTTATTCCCGTTGGCAACATCGACGTCACGTCAATACAATAAAATAAATTCCGGCTTGTTTACTCGCTCTCGAGATGTTCACAAACCGTGCTGCTATTTAATATTCCTAAAATAATCTTAGCATTTTTAAATTCTTAGTTGAACTTTAGTCAATTTTAATCGGAAATAATTTCTTAGTCGGGCTTAAGTTCAGTAATTTCAATTCTTTTTGAGTGGAATATTTTTATTAATTGATTAATTAATCGATAGACTTGGGTGCTGATGAAGTGCGTGGCTGCACAGAAAAATATCGGTATTTCCCCCAGCTAATAAAGTCTAATTTAATATTTCTTCTCTTCTTTAGAAACTCACATTAATTAATAAAAATATTCCATTCAACAAAAATTGAAATTACTGAACTTTGGCCCGACTAAGAAATTATTTCTGATTAAAATAATCTTAGCATTTTACCTCCATACCAAGTAAACTAACTTCTTTTATATTTTCTCGAGATTATGTAAACGGAAATTTTTAAATTATTTTCAGTAGAAAGGAATGGTTTCAGGGAAATGAAATTAATTAATTTATTTATTTTATAGTTATGACTGTTCTTTAGCGATAATTTTATTTTATCTCCATTTACAGAAAGACCATCGATTTGAAACATAACTGTGCTGAGAGCATAACAAGCAATATGGCACAACCTTCGTTTATACTTAAATCCCATATCCATATAAAAATTTAACAAATATAAAAAAATCTTGACTAAGGATTTTCCAAAAACATTAAATTTGTTTAACTGGAAAAAAAATTTTTTTGGTTATTTTTTTAACCAAATTTTTTTTTTTTTCAATTTCCAACCGTGGAACCATAATTTTGATTTTTATAGTTTTTATTACTAATTTATTTCTTTCTAAGATATAGCATATATTTAATTACCAAAGAAATAATAAGTCTTATTTAATTAGTTTTATATTTCAAATAAAAAAATAAGTTTCCCAACCCTGGAATCATCCTTTTAGATTTTTCTGATTTCTTATACCTATATATTTCTTTTAAGAATGTAAGATATGTTTAATTTATAGGGAAAATGGAAAAATTATACAAGAAAAAAGTTAAAGTTTTCCAGCCCTGGAAACGTCTGTTTGATTTTTTTAATTTTATTTATTTAAACCAATTTGGTTCGTACTGAAACATAAAATAAGTTTATTTAAAAAATTCAAACAAAACTTAGTTTTAGCTAATTATTTTTATATGGCAAAATCAAGTTTAAGCTTTCCAGCTCTGAAACCGTCAGCTCGATTTTGCTGATTTTCAACACCAATCTATTTTGAACCATTTCTGACACACCATTCCAAGATCGAAGTCGCTAACTCTTCTGGGAGCTTCGCAAAACCGATTTCACATACACCAGACGGACCATTTTTGGTAAAAGGTATAATAATAATAGAACTTTTGTGGAAAATCTTAAGTTTTTTGAGAAAGAACATTTTTGAAAAACCTCTCCCTCTAATAATGAAATCATAGAACAATGCTTTTTTTTGAAAGTGAAAGAAAATCCAAAGATGTAAGACATAAATTTCAGTGGCAGAAAATTAAAAACAAGGCTAAATAATAATGAATCAAATATCCACATCTAATTATTACATTAAAACTTAATTATAATCAGATATTTTCTACTGTAGTGGCAGGCCCACGTTAATATTATCCATATTTTCTAGTACAAAGGAGCAATATTAATAATATTTTTGTACGGAAAATACCACGTATAAAATTAAGAAAAAAAACTAGACTTTCTGGCAGATAGTCTTGCATGTGGTC
Organism: Nowickia ferox; assembly: GCA_936439885.1. Classification (NCBI taxonomy): domain Eukaryota; kingdom Metazoa; phylum Arthropoda; class Insecta; order Diptera; family Tachinidae; genus Nowickia; species Nowickia ferox. The sequence goes on from OW387023.1 coordinate 104,593,761, forward strand.
ATATTGTGGCAAAGTTAAAAAAATGGAAAGCTTGTAAAACTAATATTTTCTCTGTCTAAGCATCAGGGCAAGTTCAAAACAATATTTAGAAGAATTTGTCATAGTAGAATTTTTCTGTTCAAATGGAAAGAGGAAAGACGCATAAGAAGTGCAGCACAATCAGAAAATTCGATCTTTCCTGCTTTTCCCAATTTTCTATTTCGACAGACACATGTTTTACAAAATTAAAAATTTTGTTTGTATGAATGCAGTAGATAGTTTCAAGATGAAGAAGAAAATAAATATTTCATCATCTAAACAGGTCCTTAGTAAACTTGTTTGTTTCCTTCGCTTTATTTTTTATGTCCTTTAAGATGTTCCTTTATTGTTCACGTTGTTAAAAAAGAATTCTTCTTTAGTTGACTGAGTTTAAAACTAATTGTTCTTAATTAAAATGAAAGAGTAAAAAGTTGTATTTTTACATTATTCTTCTTTTATTCAGAATTTTGCTCTTCTTAATAATTTATCTAACAATGAAAGATTGCTGTCAGCAGTGTTGCCGTTTTTTAGTTAACTGTTAACAAATTTATACATATTTTGAAATTTTTTACGAAATTCATGGTAGTAGTCATGAAAAAAAGGTACAGGGTGTTTTTTTAGAGGTATAGAACTTCGAATTGAAATAAAACACAAGAAAATCGTTTTAATGTCCATCAATTTGGCTTTATTGGAAGGATAATTTTATGCCATTAGCGTTTAAATATGATTTCCGGCATGTGGCCGCCGCGGCTGGCTCGAATAAAGCCAATTCTACAGGTCCAATTTTCAACCACTTTTTCGAGCATATGGGGCCGTATGTTGGCAATAACGCCACGAATGTTGGCTTCCAAGCCCCCTAACGTTTCTGGTTTGTTGGCGTAGACGAGCGACTTCACATATCCCCAAAGAAAATAATCCAATGGTGTCAAATCAAACGCTCTTGGTGGCCAATCCATGGTTAACCGAATTAATTGCTCTGATGGACGATTATGTCGACCATAAAATGGACGGAGCTTGCGGTAAACTTCGCGAACTGAACCATTATTTTCGAAATAAATTTGCACGATTTGCAAGCGTTGTTCTTTTGTCAACCTGTTCATGATGAAATGGCAAACCAAACTAAATATTAATCACTTGACAGCTGACAAAATGGCCGCCAGTTAAAAAAGTGATGCCAACTTAACGTTCTATACCTCAATAAAAAACACCCTATATAACGGCAAAATGTTCCCAGAAACGTTGACCGATTTCTGCTGGGAAATTAACAGTGAAACAGCAGACAAAACTTATAAAAGAAAGCGATCTACGAAGGAGTAGTTAACTTTTTACGTTATATTAGTATTTAATTTCATTTAAGATTTTAATTTATATCATAGAAGCCATTTACTTATAAGACTTTTTACTGTATCATAATAAATACGTATTTAATATTCCAATATTAGTATTTTATTTTAATAAGAAAATCTCAAAAACCAGACATGATGGAATCAATTTGTAAACAGATTTGGATTCATCACACTAAAGAGCATTAAAATTACATAATGAAGTACTTGCTCCCGAATACTTTCTTCTTTGCAGAACAGTAAAGTTCTTTGAAATTTTCCAAAATTAAAGCAATATTTTTGATTTTCTCTAAATAATTTTTACATAAGAACTTTTTACGTATGGATGTATCTAAGATGAAAAAATTAGCATAAGTGTTCCCCGCCTCAGGCAAGAATAAAAAAAACATTATGTTATTCTGTTGACGTTTTTGATTGTGCTCAGCAATTAATACCCAGCAAAAATATTCGCCTACCTGTGCCCTCTCCTACCTGAGGGCACAACTCTCGCTTACCAACCTGCTTCGGTACACAGAAAAAAAAAGATTTGTAAATACAATTAATTTATTTGTGAATACAATTAAAATATTATTTAAAAAGGCAGCTACAACGATTTTTGTAAATACAAACACAGATTTGTAACATAAGAAAACAAAATCAACTCAATTATTTCCAATTAAAATGATTGCGTTATTATTCACAATTGAGTTAACAGAAAACAAAAATTTTTATTAAATTTGTTTTTCAAAATTCAATTGAGTCCTTCAATTGCATTGATTCTTGGCCACGGACTTCATAAACTGAATTGAAAGATTTTCATTCAACTGTCAAATTTATATTTATTTCACAGTTACAAATTTAAAAATTTAAAACTTCTATTGCATTTATCAGCCTATGTATATGTGACAGCGCATAGAGAAAGGGACCTAAGGGTAAAAAAAATCAATTTTCACTTTTTTTTTTTTTTTTTTTTTGATGTGGACAACATCTGAGCATCGAATGAGACCGATCCCATGCCCCAAAAGTGTTCCCTCCCAGAGATATGCGCGTTTTATTCAGTGATGGTACACCAAAGATACACGTATTTAAATCTTTAAAATGGCTCTCCTGAACAAAACAGGTTTTTACCCTTAGGTCCCTTTCTATTTTGCGCGTCACATATATGTATGTACATATGTATGTATGTAACTGTGGTCCTTTGCGGCCTTATATAAACCGAACGCGTGGACCGATTTTAATGATTCTTGCGTCAATCGATTTATCTTAATCGGAAGTATCACTAGTAGTAAATATTCAATATGGCGGCCAACAGTTGATTTTTCTTCAACCAACTCCACAACTGCCAAACTAATCAATTGACAGAGCCATACACGCTTTGAATTGGACAACAACCGATTCAATTGAAAATTGAATTGAATCGTGTATCGGGTGCTTAATGTTTGTTTCTTTGTTTGTTTTTTTTTTTAATTTTTATTTAGAATTCAATTTTTTGTTAAATTTTAAAGTTATTTATTTTTCCACACAACCCTCGAAACGATTAAAACTAAATCAGCCCAATCATGAATATTCCCTCGGATTTATTTATCACGGAAAATAATTTTCTCGAGAAAACATTCCTGCAATCATAAATTCCTTGGGAACAAAAAAGAGTAATAGGTGGCATCACCGCATTACAAAGCTCGTTGTTTTGCTTGTTTGTTGACATTTTGTTTCTCCCTTTTTTTTGAGTGAGAGAGAGAGTAAACAAAATTATTAAAATTCACCAACTTGAAAAATATGTAAAAAAAAGTTTATAAAAGATTTATTTCGCCATTATTTGTGTTTTTCAAAATAAAAGAGCTATAAGATACAAGTTTATGTATATAAATTTTGTTTTAATGGAGTATTAATCATGTTTTTATGTAAACTCCCTTTTGTTTTGCAAGAGAACAATTTTTAGTGAAAAAAGCAAGTTTAACTACGTTCATAATACCTATTTTTTCTCGTTTAATTTTTTATTCCCACATTTGGTTAAAAAAAAGGGAAAAAATAAATTCATGATAGGAGAAAAGGGAAAAAGTGAGAACACTCGTGCGGAATTTTTGTTTATGATTGGGCTGAATGTGTTTGGGGTGACTCGAACCGGCAACCTCTAGACTAATAGACTAGCGTACTTACCACTCAGCTAAAGAGCAAATCGTTATTGGAGACGTAAATAATGACTACACGCAAAACATGATTTTTATGTTTCTTCTACACATGTGCGGCTTGCGTTATGTTATAATTTAACAAATAACTTTGTTGAGTAAAAAAACAAGCCACGACGTTTTTCGGCTTCTTATCGGCATTTACACGTATACATCACGAGCAGTCAAAATAAATAACAACAATAGCACATCATCGAGTTGGGTCAATCAACAACCAACACAAGCAAATTAAGGCCCCTATAATGGTTCTCAACTAAGTTCAGTTTGGTAGTCTAAGAGACGACCAAGCTTATACACCACCAAACTGTTGTGTGCAGGTGTTATAAACCACAAATGGTTTTTACTTGAAATGGTCATCGCGTTACCAATTTAAAATATCCAGTTTTACAGAAGGCAATAATGCTTTTTATATTACACTCACCAACCAACTACTCGTAGAAAAAAAAAATAAAAACACAGACCCAACTTGTGTATACTCATTGGTTTTCTCAACCAAACTTACGGAGAATTGTAAATGACAATACCAAAACACATTTGAAAAGTCAACTGCGAATGTAGTGGAGAATGGCAATGCGAATTTATCAATACCAACCAAACTATTTTAAATGATATTTTAAAATGCGCGGTATTGTTAAATATTGTATTAAGTTAATGACAAATATTATTGAAATTAAATTTTTTTTTTCAATAACATGGTTTTGTTAAACATAATTTTTGTCTATTTGGATTTGTGTATCACATGATTTTTGTTCGTGATGTCCCACTTGATAGCCCTCAAGGTATGAGCTTCTGAATACATATAGGATGTGGATTTTTCATATGTATACAATTAAAAAATTTACTCTTTGGATCAGAATTTTATATCTACTCTTAGATTAACTTCCAATACTTTATTTTGTTTTTATATTTATTATATATTAAATACAATATCAAATCAAATATTTTTTTTGTGCGTTGAATCAGGAGTGGATTCCAGGATCTTCGTATGTTGGGCTAGAACACTACCCACTGAACTACTAATAATTCAATTAAAAAAAAAAAAACTGGAAGTAAAAATTTCATTCGCATTCAAATTTGTATCCAGGAAAACGAGAGGGGATGCACTATAAAAAACTTTGAGAATTTGAGTATAAACAGCCGACCAACTTCGTAGTATTTGCATTAAACTTCGTCATTTGCTTACGTTATTGCATCCTCGTAAGTCAGAGGGAATGCCACTGTGTGCTTTTTAGACTCCTTGATGGAAGAGATTTCGTGAAGTATGATTTTTAAAACTAGCAAGGAAGTCCTAATAAAAAAGTCCATAGGGGTCAAATCAGGACTCTGCGGAATCCAATTTATGCCAACTCTTCTGGAGATAAATTTTACATGGAGGTCAAGACTCCAACGGCAACGCATGGGTTTGAATTCCTATAAAATTTGAAATAACGATTCTCTGAATGGAAAAGTTAGGATTGTTACAAGCAATTGCTGATGCCCACTCTCCTTCTATTGCACCGTTCTTGTTGATGTTAGTCGCCCCGATTTAGTTTTTTCCAATATTAAGATGGTCTATTCCAACTGTTTGATCAATTTCAGAAGGAGAGGCATGCTTGCCACATAATTTAAGTTGTGCAGAATATTCTTCGCACCACAGTGGCCAAACTAACGTCTTTGTTAAAGTGTTACGGCTCGGCACAGAGAATGGATTTCCAAGAGTGATGCTACAAATGGACATAACCTACACGCTCCTCAGATTCGTTCGTCGTTTACGCATTAAAGTTAAAAAAACAATGAGAATGAAAAGGTTTCTTAAATGTCTGCATTCTGAATTATTCGTTTAATCTGAAAAACATTTGGAAAACTTTTCCTAAAATCCAATACCGGCAACAGAAAATGTTAACTTTTTTTACTTTATTCCTTTATCGTTTCGTCTTTCTCGAGTTTTTGCTTAATTTCCTAAAGTGTCCGTATACAGTTTCTATAAGTTGTTGTAAAGTTCTGGAGTATTTTTTTTCAAAATTTACAAGCTGGCAGTAGTTCACAAAGTTTTTATGTTGTATGTCTTTTTAATTAGCAAATATATTGCTTTCTTAATTCTCTCTAATGTATTTGAACTTTTCATTGAATAAATTAAATAATAGCAATTGCGCATAAGTAAAAAGGCGTGATGTCTTGTTTCCTTTTAAATACATTTTTTTTTCTCTCAAATTTAGTTTATAGCGTCAAAAACATTAATTATGTATTAAGAAATAAAGTCACTTTCTAGTTGTCTTATAGACATGAGAAGCAGCCAAGCAAACAGTGTTTAATTAAAGTAAGAGTTATTAGTTTTAGAAACAAAGTAAGACAATACAAAATTCAAAAAAAATATTCTTCTAAAATACATTAATAAATAATATAATTGAAATAAATAAGTTTTGACATAATGGCGTAAAAAAGTAATAGACACAAAATACGCATAAAATTACAGTAGACTTTCGGGGAATTTTAAATTATATAACTTTATATCAAATGATTTATTAGAAAACATTTTTTAAACAACAACAATGTGCTCTCCACAAAGCTTTAACATCATCTAATTTAGAGCGCCAATAATAATAGACTTGAGTCCTTTTAACACGCCCTTAAAAATAAATGTAAATTAATTATTTATGTAATTTGTTAGCAACAACAAATTTGCTCAATTATACAATTTCTTGTTTTTTATAACTCTTCATGGACATGAATTAATTAAACGTCCTTTGTTCCAGTAACATGATAAAAACAAAAACTAAAAAACTTTTCATTTTCTGAGCACAAAGCAATTGAAAAAATGACTTTATTACAAACTTCATACATAATTAATGTCTTTGGCACTACAAAATAACTTTGAAAAAAAAATTAGAAATATTTAAAATTTATATTGTCCTTCACTTGCAGTTACTGCGCACCTTTTTATAAATTTAATACAACGATAAACAATATTTGCTATTTAAGGTGTCTTTACATGGTGATACAAAGTATTACGACTTTGTAGAATCAAAATATTATGAAATTCTCTCCGTGTTTAAAAAAAAAAGAGAACCAGAGTCTGTTGTAGGTATTTTTAATGTTTACACTGATACTAAAGGGTCCGCCAGATAACTTTTTTTTCTTGAAAACAGGGCGCAAACATCGAGTGTAGCTTCGGCTGTGTGGCGCGTAGCGCCGTCTTGTTGAAACCAAATGTTGCCAATATCCTCCTCTTTAATTTGTGTGAACAAAAATTCGTTCGTGAACAAAAATTCGTTCAACATGGCCCGATAACGATCACCATTGACTGTAACGGCCACTCCTTGCTCATTTTCGAAAAAAAAATGGCCCAATTATGCCTTGGGTGCGTCGGCTTTTCAATGTATGCGTGCGAGTTTTCTGTGCCCCAAATGCGACTATTTTGCTTGTTTACATACCCGCCAAGATCAAAACGAGCTTCATCTGAAAAGATGATTTTTTTTGGCAAAATCGGCATCTTCTGTAAGTCGATCGCAGGCAGCAATTGGAAAATTGCAAAAAAATTGGAAAAAAGCAAAAAAAAAAAATATGTGTACTAATAAAACTAAATATTGGAGAGAACATTTTATAATTTCAATGTAATTTTATTACAAAATATATGCCCCTATCATGGTTTTCAACTTTTAAAATAGTTTGGTTGGGATTGATAAATTTGCATTGCCATTCTCCACTAAATTAACAGTTGACTTTTCAGTTGTGTTTTGGTATTGTTATTTACAACTCTGCGTGAGTTTGGTTGAGAAAAACGTTGAGTATACACAACTGCTTTTTAGTAATTGGGTCTGTGGTTGGGTTTTTCTAGTTACAGGTTGGTGCGCTATAAAAAGCAGAAAAAATGGAAAAATCGTAACTAGAAATATTTATTATGCTGAATAAAAAAAATTTTCTTAACAGTTTCAGTATCGGCACATACAAAGATTTCTTTAAATATGGTTTTAGGTGATCCAACCGATAACTAAACGTTTCTCTGTTCTGCCGGAAATAACTAAAAAACCTTTCAAAATTATTTTTTTAGGAATTTCCTTCCCTATTTGGATTATTTCTTATCTTGCATTGCATTGGGTAGTTCAAGAGGGTTGGAATCATCACGAATTTTTCTTTTGATACGTATCACATCTATATTTACGACTTCATTTTCGTCGTCTTAAAATAAATCTATACTTATTTGTATCCATTTGGTATGATTTCTTTGCACTAAAATAATAAAAACAATATTTTTTTTCTAAAATTTTGTGTTTTAAATTTTCACGCAAATTAATTGCTTTCTGTCAAACTTGATATTTTAAGTTGTCAACACGATAAGAATTTCAACTAAAAAAACATTTGTGGTTCATACTAAAACTAAAACACAGTTTGGTAGTGTGTAAGTTTGGTCTACTCTTAGACGACCAACCTGAATTTGGTTGAGAACCGTGATAGGGGCAATAATTTTTTCTTAGGTTTGTTTATTGTTTATTTGGTTTTGCTGTACCAGTTAAGTAGCTGATGGTTGCAGTCGTAAACATAAATATTTCCTGAGTTAATTTTGATTGTTTTTGTAAAAGTATCAACACCATTAGTGCTGCCAATGTTTACTTTGAAATACACCTCTGGTGTGATGAGAATACTTAAGTTTCCAAAATGGTTTAGAAAATAAACATTTACCGACCGTTTATCAAATTTTCTATTCGTATTATCTTCTACTCGATACATTTTGCTTTTACATGATACGATTGTGTATAATCTACAGCGTTTTTTGACATGTCGTAATACATTGTATTACCATGTAAAGACACCTTTAGTACAAAACTTTAGTATTTGGTGTACGCGTGATATTTAAAAAACGTCGACAAAAATTGAAAAAAAAACTAGATGAATTCGAGTCAAAGCAAATGGCCAGCAAAAAATAAAAACTACCAGAGAAGCAGGAAGTGTAGAAAACGAAACAAATAAATAAGTAACAACAATTTTTTACAGTTTAATAACTGGGGAAAAAAGAGCAAATGCTGAGTAAGACAAAGTTTGTTAACGACACACAAACAACATTTTGGACTATTAACACCATTTGCATACGATGGAAGAAAACATTTTACTAAGCCAATTTACACAAACCAAGATGTGCAATTTAAAGAAAAAATGAAAAAAATTGTTGACCCTTTATGTAAAAAAAACTCTTTTAAAAGAAATGGAAAACTTTGCAGAAAAAAAACCAATAAACAAACAAACAACCGCGTTAACAACAGCGTAATGAACTTAAACTTCGTGCGGGGATTGCATCACGCCACCGCAGTTGTTGCTGTCATTGACGTTGGCAAATGAAAAACAAACAAGAAAACAAAGTCGTGCATATGCAACCTTCAATAATGTGGATACTGTACGACTGTTGCAATCCCCAAGAAATTTGCATAGATATACTGCTCTGGAAGTAAATACATAAAAAGTTCTCATTGTATAACAGATGCTTTCTATATAACTTTCTTTAAATCTCTTATTGTTGTAAAGATTTCAATTATACGAGTATATGGCTATTTTCCAAAACTTTGTAAAAAAAGGACATTTATTTTAACATTATTCAAATCAGGATCAAATTCAAACATTAACGATTACAGAGGAATCGCCAAATTAAGTTCAATACCGAAATTATTCAATAGATTTATTTACGAAACGATTTGTCATCAAATATCATCCATATTAACGCCATTTCAACGTGGATTTTGTAATTAGTCGTGGCTTTGCAAATGGACAAAAGAAATTATATTTAATGGTATTCTCCAATATAAATTTGAATTAAATAAAAAATTTTATACTTGGCAGGCATCAACGTGTTCGCTTTATTAGCAATGTTGGTAGGAAAATCAACAAAAAATCTGGTGTTCCACAAGGCAACCTTCTAGGACCGATATTGTTTATTCTTTATATCAGCAATTTTCTAACAGGCAATTATCTGAGTCAGTCATATTTGCAGCAAGATTTGGAAACTTTGTTACTTGGTGTGATTCGAACCTACATATTAGATTGAAATTAAAAAAGGGCAAACACATACAAACACATGACAGGTGTTTCACTCTAGGAGGTCAATTACTGTAGATAGTCGATGAATTTCTTGATCTAGGAGCACTTTTTCAGGGGGGCGTTGGCTGAAGTAGTTAGCACTTTGACTACAAGACCTAAGGTGCTGGGTTCGAGCCCGGTCTCCGACATTTAATAAATCACAACACCACACATTTTTCTTACGTGCATTAGTGTCCATTTGTAACAGTTGTTATGCATAGACACTGGTCACTGGACTCCACCGACTTCAGCGGATACTAATCCTAATGTTACATCAGAGCGCTCTCCGTCGTCGGTATTGTGTAGTAGCACCACCGGCAGAGTAAAATAACAATTAAAGTATTTGTTAAGCACAGTTTAAAAAATGTAATACGGCTTATTGACACCAGAGGCGCTGCAACACTGCATTATTAAAAACGCGCAAAAAGAAATGAAGCTTTCCTCTCTATCTCTTTATTCACCACCTCCTCCTCTCTAGCACTATCCCTTTCCTAAAGAAGGTAACACCTAGTAATAGTAGTAGGCATTCATTGTCTGAGTATTAATTCTCTTTATAAAAAAAATAAATTTAATTTCACTAGTCATTTCATCATAGTTTCCCTCTTTTTTAAGCCGATGTGTCCAGTAAAATTCCAGATGTTACGAGCAAAGGGATAAGGATGAGACTCGAGTTTTATTAAATATTTGCGTGCCTATTTGCCAATTTCTTCAGTTACTAGTGGCATATTTAAATCGCGATGTAAATTTGAATTTTTGATGTACCATGGAGCCGATGTTATCAAACGTATTATTTTGTTTCGCCTTCGTTGGATTTTCTCAACATTTGAAGCTGAAGCAGTGCCCCATAGCTGACTTCCGTATTACTACATTGGCTTCAAAAGCGACTTGTATATTAACAGTTTGCAGTCTGGGCTGAGTGTTGAATTTCTGCCAATCAACCAATATATTTGAGTTAACTTAAGTTTTATTTGAGTAAGCTTAGAGTCAATAAGATGTTTCCATGTAAGCCTTCACTTGAGAATGTTGAAGAATATTTTGATTGTTGATTCGAATGGGAGAACAAGTATTTCTTCTTAGAGTGAACGTTATGCGGACCCAGTTTTGTTCATTTACTTTAATTCTCCATTAGCTCAATCATATTTCCAGCTGGGTAACATGTTCCTGAGATTGCGGGATACCTAATAAGGGGTTTCGGGCATACTCGTACAGGCTGTATCATCGGCAAATTTAGAGGTGTGGATACTATTGCTCACAGGCATATCACAAGTGTATTTTAAATACAAGACTGGCCCCAGAATACTATCATGTGACACACCGGAAGATTTAGATTCGGACACACTCATAAAATCTCCTTCCACAACAGTTAACTTCCTATCAGTAATATAATTTTCCAAAAGTTTTTGTATTTAATGATCCGGCCTTATCAAAGCAACTATAAAGATACTTCTTTGGTTAGACCGATACTGCAATATTGTTCCGTCATTTGGTGTCAGTTTGATAGCATCAATAGCGACCGCAGTAAATCTGTACAGAAACAGTTTTTACTCTTTATTTTGCGGAATATACATATGAATATCCATAACTGTCATCAAACTTACCTTCTTACGAATAGAGGCTATGTCAGATCAAAATACAGACCTTGATGAGTCGGAGCAAAAGTTTTAAACGTTATATTCAAATGTAAACTGATAAACGATGCTAGTAGTTCCGAGTTTCTATTGAACCACAACGTCTCCTACGTCAATTTCATTCCCTGGCAATATAATATTTTTGTCAGAATTAGCATAATTATTAAGTACCTCCTTAGGAATTTTTTGGATTCAATTACTTTTCTTATATAACTACTAAAGAATGCCTTATAGAAATCCTCTACTCTTTCGCATAAAAGATATACATACACATTCCACATTCGGTCCGTTGAGAAGGCAAAAGAGAATGACTAAATTTTCAAATTTTTTTCTTTACCAAAGCAAAAGCAAAATGCCTTAATTTGAAGGACTTTCAGAATCGCTGGCAAAAGAAAGGGTAGCGGAAGTCCTACACCGCAATGACAACGCGTGTAAAAAAGTTATGAGTTTGGAATGGTGAGAACTCCTCTCTCCTTAGGGCACAAAAAAATATTTTAAATCTAGCAGTGAAAATTCTAAAATGAAAACCATGTTCTGTATATCTGCCGACAATATTTTATAAATTGCAGATGAACTGATTGTCCATGTCTATTTCGAGAAAAGCTTTAAGTAATTTTTGTGATATTTTTAAATCATTTTGTTATTTTGTACATTATTCACCATTTTATAGAAGACAAGTAAAAATTCTCATTTCGGATAAGTTAATGAATATTGTTACTGATGTGTACCAACTTTATGCTTGATTGTACATACCAACATTTTCTTAAGTTAAAAAACAGAAATAAAAGACAGAATTCGTTTTTGCTTTCTGCCACAACTCGTTTCCTTAAATCAATGTAATATGTACATAAAGTCAACTTACTCAAGGTATGATTCAAACAAAGGTCGGTCGCACGTGTAAATGAACTCTTAAAGATCACGACGAAGTGAAAACAGCACAAAATTCGTTTGCATACACTATCTTTAATAAACGTAAGAAAATGTATTCTACGAGTAATAGGTGTTAGGAAAAAAAAGAAACAACTAAAACCTTAAAACTGAATAAAATATTTTTATTAGTGGAAATCAACATATTTGTATAAAAAATTAATCAAATTATGAAAAATCAAAAGATTTAAAATTTTAAAAAAAGTATAATCGCACTGACTTCTTAAAGGTCACTTGCAATATAATTCCTATCCTAAATGTGTTATTAAATTTTTTGGGTAAATTTTTCTGCTTCAAATAAGTGATAAAAAAAATATTTTACGTGTGCTTTTTTTGGCTTGATATTACCATGCTTGATGGCCCATCAAAAATTAATTTTTATTTTCATTTTGTACTGTTCGTTTGGTTAGAAAAAAAACAGAAAAACAAAAATAAAAAGTTCTAAGACTTCTTTTTTTCACACGTCAAATTTCTGTTTTTCTTTTATCAATTTAGATTTTTATAGCAACTCTTCATAAAGAAAATTGTGTCTTTTTTAAAAGAAATTTGTTTGGATTTGTTGGATCAACACTATACACACATTAACAAGTGACACATCAAGCATCGTTGGTATCACACATACATACTAACAAATTTTCACTGATACTATAGCCAAGCATTTTGATCGTATTTCCACACTTAAAGTTAAAATCCGATTTTAACGTTAAAACCATAAACAGCTGATTTTGCATTCACGCCTCAAGTTTGATAAATTAAGGTTATAAGCATCAGGTTGTGTACCATGTGCTCAAAAAGCGTTTAGTGGTAAGTAACGTTTACTAATGAAAAACTGATTCAGATATTATTTGATTCATCGTGTTACAATTTGCTGAAAGCTTTTCTGTAATGAAACCTCATTTTTACCATCTCTAAGTCTACAACAGTCTTGCCATTGAGCAAATTGTAATACGATGAATCAAAACAATTCACATATTCCATTTGCACTGTAAACTTGAGTATATGTATAAAGCAGAAATCTACATCAACTGACATCACATACAGTGGACCAAACCAGTGTTGCCAGCTTAGGGGATTTGTTACCCAAATGGGGATATTTTTTCGCTATTAGGGTTAAAAATTACGTTTCGGGACTCTGGGGATTTGTTAGGGATAATAACTAAATTTAAGGAAATTTTTTGTGAATATTTTTTATAACTGATGGTAACGAGAATGATTTTTGAGCTAAGAAATGTGCGTCTCGCAGGTCTAAAAATGTGTGATATTATTCATAGGGAATGGTTTCTAATGAAGAAGAAATGTCAAGCTAGATTAACCAATAATGAACACTGCCAAACAAATATACGTAACATAATGCAAATAAAAACAAACACAGACCTTAAAAATAATTGAAATTTTTGTGACAAATTTAATCCTTCTGGTGAAATGCTAAAAAAAAATTCTATGTCTGCTTAATCAGCAGATTTCGATTCTGAAGTTTTTGAAATGGTAAACTTTATTCAAAAATTTTTTATCTTGTGTATATTAAACTATGTGTAATTTTTTCTTTACAAGTTTAATAAGTAAAGATTAAATTAATATGAATGTTAATATAGGTATCGATATAAATGAATTTTATTGAATAAATGTTATTTTTGTATTTTTTTTTAATAAAATAAAAAAATCAATTTTTTCACAAAAGAAATATTTGAATCAACAAAACTCAATTAGGGGATTTTCGGGGATGACAAATCAAAAGTTGGGTATAAGCTCTAAAAAAACTTGCAACACTGGACCAAACACAAAGAACGCTGATGATGAAGGAGTAGTGACATTGGAAAACAGCCGGTTGTTCCGTTCTAGTCTTGTTTGTCAGAATATTTACAATTGACTTTGGTGTTATTTGCCATCATTTTTAAACGTGTTCTATTAAATTAGCGTAAAATAATCACGTAATTAAAAACAAAGGTTTCTATTATCAATTCGTGTGACTTAGAAATAGCAAGCACCAGCAAATTAAGCTTAAGATCCTGTACATAGACCGATATTCATCAGTATCAGCTGTTGGCAGCGCAAACTTGGCGCCACAGTTTGGAAATCGACGCTTGAAAAAAGCAATTTATTTTTGAGATTTTCAATAACAAATAAATATATGTACCTGTAAGTTCAACAACAAGTGAGAGGGTATTCAACACTTCTGGATTAATCTTGAGCGAACACCACAGAAAATTATGAAGTATAAATCTGTTTCTCATACGAGTATGTACAAACATACCCATAAGTCTTGCGGGTAACGTTAAAATTAAAGAAAAATGGGTAAAATTTTAACATAAAAAATGATTTTCGTATATTAAATTTAATTTTGTGCATGTTGTGTCCTTGGACACGGTCCCATTCCTAGCTCGAACCTATTATCACAGTCGAGACTTGCTTTTGTAGTCCACGCGCAGACAACTTCAACCAACAGCTCTCTGTGGTGGTGCAGTTACTCTCAGTTAAAATGGTTTTAGGTCTCAATCTATTAACTGATTATGAGACATTGATACGCATGCGTATATTCTCACAGTCTAAAGGCTCAGTTAGCCGACTGTAATGTAATGTAACTGCAACAGTAGGAAACAGCTGATCGATATTGTTATGTGAAAAGTAATGGAATTGATTATAGAGATGTAATGTAACGTAACCTACTTTTCATATAAAAATATCGATCAGCTTTTTCCTACATTACAGTCACATTGCATTACAGTCGGCTAACTGAGCCTTAATTAAATTTTTCCTGTCTGCTTTAGAGGATCACACTTACATTTATTTCACAAATATTTAAATTCTAAAAAACGTGTTGAAAATAAGTCTGGACTTCTAGTCTTGATATACCAGTATTTTTATCATAACGAAAGTCAAACTTTATATTGAAAAATAATTTTTTCTATATGGAATTTGACATTTGTCATGATAAAATAATATCAGGTAGACGTGGGGTTAAGGCAGAATTAGTTTTTACTTTCTGTGCTGTTACGAATCAGCTGACTCTTTTATGTTTATAGAAATCTTATACAAGTCATTAGTTCTTCTGTTTCGTTTTGTTCTGTTTTGTTTCAACCTGTGAAAATCAAAAATTTTTAAGTAATTGTAAGTAACAGCACAAATTAAATAACAACTTTTTCAAATAAATTGTGATTGTGCTTTTAGAATTAAAAAAAAATATATTTTTACCAGAAAAATACAAAATTATATCGAAACATTACAATGATCGATGCAAATTTCATCACTTTAGTGGAAAACTGGGACCCTACTGGTCAGAAAGAGATGATCAGGTACTACAGAAAAAGTAAGACTTAAGGCCTCATTAGTTTTTACTTTTCGTTGTCGTTCTGTGCCGTTCTTTTCCGTATAAAATATTTTGCAATTACTTTTTCTGTGCAAGGAATCAGCTGGCAACCTATAGAACTGTATTCAGTTGTATACAAAATATCACAACAAACAAATACATACACACGTTTGGCTGTCACTTAACGTTGAATTCTATTTTCTACAGATTTGTCCGCAACGGAACAGAACGAAACAGGAAAAATAAACCACACACACAGACTTTCAATTGAACAGAAGCAAAACAGCTGATTCAGAACAGAACAGCACGTACAAACTAATTCTGCCTTTAATATTTCGAAACAGAACGGCACAGCACAGAACAGCAACAAAAAGTAAAGACTAACGCGGCCTTTACAGAAAAAAATATTTTTTGATTAAACGTTTATTGCAGCGCCAACGAATCAAATAATTCATAAATTTTAAAAGTTAATAAATATAAACTTTACTAGATCTCAGTAATAATAATAAAAATTAAAAATTTTAAAAACCCCCGATATATTTAGAAAAGATGTGATATCTTCTAAATGGCTGGACCGATTTTATTAAAACATAGCTAAGAACCCTCTCGATCAAGTCACCTTTCAAACAAAAAAACTAAATCAAAATCCGTCCGGACCGACACACAGATACACAGACACACTTACAAACTTATAATACCCCTTTTTTGGTTGGGGGTTAAACATTATATGCATTTTTCGCAAGAATGTTGGGTGTCTTCTTTATAAGTAGAAATATTAATCAAAACCATTAAAAACTGTTAGTGTATGAATAAAAAAAACACAATTTTTAATATATACTCGTACACTGAATTCTCTGGAAAGAGATTTCGCCTACTTAGTTATAGTTATGTAAGTACTCGTATACTGTAACTCTTTTGAGTATTTTGCATAATTCTTTTGATTTTGTATTTATTAATTCTTGTATCTTCATTTTCATTTGGATGGATGTCTTTGATGGCAGTGTTTGTATGAAGCAAAATACATTCATTTTCTTCAGAGGCCTCGAGCTGTTTTATATGCAATAAACTAAAAAATATTTTCTTTTATTACTTTCGCTGGAAAAATTCCCAAGATAATATATTTTTCCTAAAGCATTTCGCTGAAATCATGCTCTTATAATGCAGAGAGCCAAGTTTGTAAGTACTTCAGTCAGTCAGTAAGTCAGCCAGACAAGCAACCAGACAAGCAACCAGCCAGCCAGCCAGCTAGCAGAGTTAAGGCAGAATGCATCATCAATTGTATTTAGCTTAAAAATAAAAGGCAACAAAAAATCTGCAGTTTTATTTTCTTTATTGCTTCTTCTGTATGCAGTACTGGCATGTAGTACGATTTACCTCCTAAGATTTTTTGTTATTCAACTTCCTTGAGCGAATAATTTCGTTGTTTGGATTAGTTTTGAGTATTTGTGTGTGTGTGTGTGTTTAAGTTAGCTTGTTTGCTGGAGGAAATGAAATTAGTGCTGAAGATGCTGGTGTGCACTGTTGCCAATTTAGAGTTTTTAAAGCTAAATCTGCATCGTTAAATTTTTTTAACACGTACTCGTATGCAGTTTCTTTGTGCATATGTGCAACATTGATTAAGAAGTTGTGCACTATTTGTTGTAAAAGTAACAAATAATACAACCAAATGTGTAGTTATGTATATTTATTATGTAGAGTTTCTTGCAAAGCGCAAAGCTAAATAGTTAAAGTATAAATATAGAAAATTAATTGAAAAAAGAAGTAAAACTTCGGACAAATGTGTGAATAATATAAAATATATTTACATATAAACAAGTATAAAATGACAAGCTTATAATAAACTGGTATGTGATGTTTTGATCCTTATACTATTAAATTATAAAATAATGAAAACGAATTATAATTATCGCTATCCAATATTTAACAAGAGCCGTTGAAAAAAAGCCTTTCCAAAAAACTTAGTTTCGTCCCATTAAAGGACCATGATAGGCCATATTGAGGGCAAAACTATGTACAGGAAAAATGTTGTGTTATTAATCTAAACCAAAATGGTTATAAAAAATTGTTCCGAAAAAACACGGTATTTGAAAGTTATGGCGCCAAAAGTGTTTATAGTGTTTATAGGTTATTTTTTGGGGTGCAAAGTGTAAAGCGCATGGTCTGTTCGCACGCTATCAGTGGAATTTTTTCGTACATCAGTGTGTATGAATTAAATAAAAATTTAAGTGCATATTTATTACATGTATGCATGTACGAATATTTATGACACACAAACTTATGTATGTTATTAAAGAAATTTATTTTGCAATAGCTATTAGAGAAGCTTGGGTCTAGTTTTTTAATTTTTAGCTGTTTTCCATACTTGTTCTCGCAAAATAAAAAATTTAGCGGTTTCTGGCGGTTTTTAGGTATAATTTGAAAAGCAATTTCGGGAAAAAGTTGGCAACAGTGCTGGTGTGGCTGTGCTGTATGGTGGTGATGACGAAATTCATGGCAATATAAAGTTTTTCTTTTAAGAAAAAAATTTTAAACAAAATATTGTAAATGATAACATTATTTTTTATATATATAATATATTTTTTAGTTTCGCTGCTAAAATTGCAATTACTGCACTGGAATTATGTTTAAGTCTTACAAAGATTCCTTAGGAAAACTGCTCAAAAGTTATTTAGAGGGAATCTTAAGATTATTTGATATAATTTGCATAAGTGGAGTTTAATTTATTTAAACGAAATATAATCCGAGTAAAAGAAAATATCTTAAATATACATACATACATATAAAAGAGTCAAATTAAAAGTATATTTATTATTATAATTTCATTCTTGACAGAGCAATTGGGCAATTTTTATCAATTGTGGTTCTTTTTGGCATACCATCTCTATTGCTAAATACTTTCTGCCTAATTCATAAAAAATATTTCAGGTTTATTAAACGCTTATTTGACATATTTCTATGGGAAATTTGTCAAATAAACCTGTAATAAACCTGAAATATTTTTTATGAATTAGACCGTTTATATATCATGTGATTTTTTGCTATTTGTTTTTTAAGTGTAAAAAAAGATTCACGGCATGTGATAATGCCAAATATGCTCAGTAACGTCCCTTTTCACAATGTATAATTAAAAGCTAACAGGGACTTTAACGGCAAGTTTTGTATGACAAACTGTCAGTTAAAGTTCATGTTAACTCTTAATCATACATTGTGAAAAGGGACGTAAGTCCCAATTCACACTACTCAAGCCTTATTGCTAAGCTTATCACTTTTTCTTCTTAGAACTTTCATTGGCGCTCACACAATGCAAGTCTTATATTTCACCTCATCTTTTCTAGCCATAGTTTTGTGTATGCATATGTGCTTTTTTAACATTACGAATGAGAAAGCAAAACGTATTGACAGTACATGAAGCTGAGTACTCGTTTCTTTTCCCCTCGTGTCTCTCTCCGCAAACTAATCAGCTAAGCAATAAGACTTGAATAGTGTAAACTACGACTAAGGTTTATCATTTCACAAACGAACAACGCTTGCAAATCATTAAATTTTATTATTAAAATTTGTGCTGTGTGAGAAATGTGTTTCTATCGAAAAATTGTATTTTTGTTGGTGAGAACAGCAGATACAGGCAATCAAAAAGCTGCCAATGAACCCTTTAAAATGCACTGTTTGGTGCGATTTGTGGGCCGTCATTGGGCAAGCAGCCGTGCGATAATTACCGACTTTTTTTTCGCAAATGGCTGCCCGCTGCCGAAAATATTTCACTTACTTTCGAAAAATTTCTGTTCTTATTTTCAAATTTCAAAACTCAAACGGTTAAAATATCAGCCACTGTGTCAACATTAATTATTAAAACTTAGTTGTATATCTGGACTTAAGTACAATACTATTATTTATTTATTGGTGCATACTCTACAAAGTAAATTTGCAGAATATTGTTGCACAAAAATGGACGGACTGACTAGACCATATATCGATGATGTTATTAACAGTATTCTTAAAAATCTTTTTGTGACTGCTTACACCCGACCTATGCATTCACATATAAAGTAGCAACAAAAGAAACGCAAGACTATACGGTTATCCGTGGCAAATCAGTCAACCAGTGCGAGCGAGACGAAAAACTCTCGAAGCCAAACAACACACACAAGCCTGAGCTGTTCTTCAGCCCAGAGCTGCTTAACGACTGGTGCACACAATATTATTATATTTTTCAATTTCCATAAGTCCTCAACACTTACAATAGAATATATCGAAACTGTTAGATAAGCAAAAATTACCTTTTGTAAACATTTATTTTTTTTTTCAAATAAGGGCTTTATCGAAACGCACTTTTCCAAATAGAACTTCTTTTGAAATACTTTTTCCAAAAAATTTATTGTCGCACCATTTCTTTTAACAATAAGTACACTGTCGAAAATACAACACTTTGCAGAGTAGTACGGAACACTAATCGTAGCAAAACTGAGGTCAATACTGTTTGCTCCCTCAAACAGAAAGAATTAAAGTTCATGTTTATTAGGATGTGAAATTAATTGGGAGGTAGTGCTAAGAAAGGTCATATAATTATTTAAGTGATACCGAAATATATGATTTCTAGCTAAGGAAAAAAAAATTAATGCAATACACATATTCCAAGCATATATAAGTCACATAATTATTTATATATCGGTACTACTTTAAAGAAATTTATTAATTATGTATTTGCTTACGAGATAATCTATCTATATATCAAACCTTAACAAAGTTTGCTTAATTAACCCTTTAGCCTAAAAATCGTAACAAACAAAAACTAAAATTTAATTTGTTATGCAGTCAGTCGACGGGCGGTCGGACATATATACTGGAATAGCGTACTCACGATAATAGAGTTCTGTGATCTTTTGAGCATGGAACCCTGAGAGCTATTGCTTCAATATTCGCATATCTCTATCTCAAGCTCTTACGAGGGCCAATATATATATATATATCATGTGACCATTGGGAGCCCCCATTCTATATTCTGTTAAAATCCGACTAGAAGCATAGGCGTTGAAATGCAATCCTGATAGCGTTGCCCCCTCCCACCAAAAAAATAAAAAAATAAAATAATGTCTGCCTCAAAAAATTTCCAGCTACGAGTAGCTACGCCAATGTGTAGAAGTATAAATAATAATGAAGGATTTTGTGATGGAGGCGAAATGGATCATTCTGACTACAATGATTAAAGTCTGCTATTCCATGCAGAAATGATGAATTTCCTTTTGTGATTTATCAACAAGTAGAAATGTAAATCCTTCATTTAAGTCACTTCCCTCATAAAATAAATGAAACAACGGTCCCATTTTGGGGTGCGAACTCAAATGTATTTGAAAATTCATATCTAATAAATAAAAAAAATTTATTGCTTTCAAAATTGTAAGAAAATTATAAATTTCTTGCCTAAAACCAGTGTTGTCAGATTTATTTTGAGCCTTGTCGCCAAATGACTTGTCGAATATCGCCAATATAATAAAACATTAAATTATAGCAACAAAAATATTTTTTCATTTTGTAATTATATTACAAATATTGTTAAATTTTAAATTCAGCAGGTAACGTCTATCGTAAAACATAAAAATTATACTATATAAGAAAAATTAAGAAAAGTGTTACACATTAACATATAAATAGTGGAATACAAAAAATAATTAAAAATAACTTATTCCAAAAGATCAATCCGAATAGGATAAATTGAACTTGAACACCAAGATAAAAATTATTATACATATAAATATTGTGATAAAACTGAAGTAACATTTACTTAAATGTGTATTTAAGCACACATATCATGTCCTTGAAGTGGTAAGTACCATCAGAATCGTTGTATTCATACACTCTAGTGCCAGCCATACACTATACAAGTTCACTGCACACGTCTGGCACTGCACAGTGCGTCTGTGTAGTGTATGGGGGATGGTTGTGCTATACGTAGTGACCTGACTAAATATCAAAACAATTTTGATATTTCCTCAAGTTTGTAAAACTGTACAGTGAACTTGTGTAGTATATGTTGCAAACGCTCAGTTGTGTAGTGATTTTTTAACAGTTCAAAACTAGAAATGAGCGCCGAAAAAATATTCTGGACAGAGGTCCTAGAATTATACAAAGAATCGCCTGCATTATGAGCATTAAAGTAAAAACAGCACAATTTACTTATTTTACTCAGTGCCAGACTTAAGTACTGAACTTGTGTAGTGTATGGCTGGCATAGGCGAGAACTCGTGCAGGCTTTTTGCTGCTTCATTATCAAAATGTTGGTTCTAATTAATAAAAGAAAGTTTTCCCCACTGTGTTTTATAAACACCAAATGAGATTTTGTGGGCCATATTTTTTAAACTTCTTGAATTTCAGAAAATTTTGTTTGAGATAAAGAGTCACAACATTTAGAATTTCATGCACGAAATATTTTATGTTGTAGAAAAAATTCTTTACAAAAAAAAAATTTCATGTTTTTAACATTATTCTATTTTATTGAAATCATAAAAATATCGCCAAGGAGTTCAAATATCGCCAAGTAAATCGCCAATCGGCATTTGAAAATTTTCATCACCAAAAATAAATTTTCGTCTTATTATATTACTTAGTATGCTCGAGATTTTTTTAATTAAATGTTGTATTTTTTTAATTAAATGTTGTATCTATTGTTTTCAGTTACGAAACAAATTTTAATGTTTTTAAAATTTTGAAAATCTTTTTTTATTACATACGAAATTTTAGAAATGCATTAGTCGTAACTCCGGTGATACAGATTTTAAATTCTTTTACATTTTACTGCAATGGACTTTCGTATATTTTTAATATTCGACACAAGTATTGCGTAGTGCCAAATAATGAAATATGTATTTCGAAAATTTTGCATATTTTTTTCAGTGTATTTAACACTATTGTACATACATTAAAAATCTTGTTTCATGAATTGGATCGGAGTGCTTCTAAGAAATGAATGAATGAATGATGAATGAATGAAAATTTTACCTTTGATTTTTTTTTCAAATTTTGTCACCGTTCTTTTTTTTATTGTGCATAATAAACAAATACTTAACAAATTAATACAAATAATTAAAAATATTTATATATTTAACATACACACACGCTTATAAGAGATTTACTAGCCCACCAAAAATTTTGAAGGCAAGCAAAACAAAAATAGTAGATTAGGGTTTTGGGGGAAGTAGGAATCCCTAAGAAGTTGTGTGCAAACTTAAGCTATTAACAAGTTAGATTAGAGTATCTCTTTAGATAGTGTGAGAGACAGAGAGAGATAGATACAGAGATAGAATAGGTATTTACAGGGCAATGAGATAGTTTGAGAGATTGAGGGGAAAATGGCTTATATACAACAGTTGAGTATTATGATGAGAGCAAAAAATAACCACAGATCGTTATTTAAGTTACACTTTAGCACAAGGATAGCTTTCCCACAGCTTCTATACATTCCGCTGATACCATTAACGATGATTAACGGAATATAGAAGCTTATATTTTTTTTATAGAAATTTCCTTAATTTTTTTTGTTATGGAAGTCACAGCATTAGAGTTGTTCTTACGAATTTTATGGATTTTGTTTCTTTTTTGTTTTCTGTTCGCTAGGGTTTTTGGCAGTAGTTTAAGTCTCGTATTAGAGGTCAAAATGTCAAAGTAAAGTTTTTGTGTTAAAAAAAAAATTGCAAGGACTAGCCAGCAGCGTAAGGTTGCGTTAAAAACACAAGTCAATTGTCAAAAAAGCGTTTTAGCCAAAGTCAGAAC
The DNA here is from genome assembly GCA_936439885.1 of Nowickia ferox. Taxonomy (NCBI): domain Eukaryota; kingdom Metazoa; phylum Arthropoda; class Insecta; order Diptera; family Tachinidae; genus Nowickia; species Nowickia ferox. The sequence continues at coordinate 104,616,952 of OW387023.1, forward strand.
GTAAGGATTTAATAAGGGCCAGATTTTCCAGGAGGACCATAGCTGGTGGAAGGACCACCACTGCCGCCACCGCCACCACCACCGGAACCACCGCCCAAATCGAAGCCGCCACCACCGCTGCCACCTCCAATGCCAATGCCAATACCGCCTCCGGAGCCACCACCAGCACCGCCATCGAAGCCACCAGCACCGCCTCCGCTGCCGTCCTTTTGGGTCTTGTACTTGATGAAGTAAACTTCGGGTTTGGAAGGTTGAGTGGGAGCTGGTGTGGGAATAACGATATCTTGCTGATCCTCGGGTTTCTTGACCAAGACATAGACCAGAGTCTTTTCTTCGTTTTGAGGTTGAACAGGTATGATGGGAGCCTGGTAGGAAGGAGGAGATGGAGCCTTAATGAAGATAATCTTGTAGTGTTTCTGGGATTGACCAATGGGAATGTTGGGACGAGGACGAGATTCCTCTTGCTCTGGTGGAGGCACATGAACATAAATGTGTTTTTGCACCAATGTAGTGCCGCCACCACCACCACCACCTCCGCCGAAACCGCCGATTGATCCACCACCGCCAAATCCACCACCGGATCCTTAAATGGTACAAGATAAAATATTATAACAATAAGAACTGCAAGTTTCCCTCTTCAACAAGTTATAAGCTCATAGACTTACCGCCACCGAAACCGCCTCCACCACCGGAGCCTCCGCCAAATCCACCACCGGAGCCTCCACCGAAACCGCCACCTCCAAATCCACCACCACCTCCACTAGAGCCTCCACCGAAACCGCCACCTCCGAAACCACCACCACCGGATCCGCCGCCGAAACCGCCACCTCCGAGGCCACCGCCACCTCCAGAGCTGCCACCGAAGCCACCTCCAGAGCTACCACCGAAACCACCTCCGGAGCTACCACCAAAACCACCTCCAGAGCCGCCACCGCCTCCAGGTCTGTTGTACGCATACCCAGCTTCAGGCCTAGCAGCACTCAAGGCCAAACACGACATTAATATAAAAGCTCTCATTGTTCAAACAATAGAAAAACTTTGCGAACACTTTTAACAACACGAAAAAAAGAAAGTTTAACGCGTTTAACGAGTATTCAATATCCTTGCACTATCCACACACACACACAAACACTGTTTTAATAGTAATCCTTTTTAGTATCTGTGTGCTGAACTTCAAATGTGGTTGATTTTTTTAGTTGTATAAGCAAAATAGTAGGGGTTGGAAAAGATGGAAAGTTCTGATTCGTTGCGACTTTATGTTGCGACGATGATTGTTGTTTATTAAACTAAATCAAATGGTTTACTGACAATCTACAGTTAGCGTCCCATCCATTTATACCAAAATTGACGAAATTTACTTATTACTGCCAAAAAGCACTTCATACAATCCATGCATACTAAGACTACACATACAACAGCAAAGGCAACTTTTAGCAGGCTGCTGTTGCCATTGTTGTCTTTGACTTCTGTGGCTGGGAGAAGGTTCACATGACACACAACACTTACAACTTACCAAAAGATGAACCAGCCATCCAACGAACAAACCAACAAGACAAATCGGACAGATGTTAAAAAAACACAACAGCAACAATATTTTGTTAGTTCAGCTCTATATGAGTATTTGAGCGTAAGTTGTATGTATCTTCTTCGTTACTATTTCATTGTTGCTGTTGCTTATTTGCAGCAGCAGCAGCAGCAACATCGTCAAGCTAAAAATATGTATGTACAAGTGAATGTATATTTGCCTGATTGCCCAGAGTTGTTGTTATTTTTAGGCTTAAAAAATTTTTTTTTGCTTTTCATTGAAAACTTCATCAGCAAATGAGACCTCAGATTGAGATTGTGTGAGATTTCATTTTCATTTTGAATGTTTTAGAGAAGATTTTTCTTATTGCAATTTTTGCATGTTTGCTTTTGAAATAAAAAACTAACCAAATAAGTTAAATATACATAGATATGTATGTATGTACATATGTGCATGTATGTATACATATGTATGTAAGTGTATAAAAATATAATGAAATGAAATACAATAATATCTGAGACTCTCCTTGGTAATTGTTGCGTATTGTATGTAGGCTTAGCAATTGTTGCAGATAGTAAAGGCTTAAGCTAAGCGCAATTCTTCTTTTTTTTTTTGCTTATGGTTACAAACCACAAACAACAACAACTGGACCTGCAATCGTGGAGTGTGGCCAGATTTCAGATTAAAAAAAAGCAGATGATTTATGTGTCTATTAGGGATAGCAATGAAACATTATTTTGATGGCTTATGGATAGCAAATGAAGTTCAGCTCGGTTGCCAAAACGCAATACAGTACCAATTATATCTGCAGTATATTATTGAGTCAATAAAATTAATAATTTAAACTCCAAAGCCAAACTCATCAAATTCAATTTTCTATAAATAACGATAAATGTAATAATAATAGAATAAGTAGCAAAACGTGATAAAATATTATATACAAATTTATTTAGTTTAGTTTTATGACCAAGTGTTATTTGGGCGGGGACACGCCCACAATTTTTTAAATTTTATTTTATGATATTCTACTTATTTGATTGCTGCGAAACCTAGCAAACACCTTTGTTTCTTGTAATTACACAGCTTTAAAGTTTAAAAAATGGGCGAGGCTACGCCCATTTAAATTTAATACATATTATATTTTGCGTGGTTCTGTTTAACCGATTTTCACAAAACTTAACACACACCTTGAGCTCTGAAAAACACAAAATCTTGCATTTAAAAATGGGCGGAGGCACGCCCACTAAAATAAAATAAATTTTTTCGAAAATGTTCCATCAGATCTTTGCATTGAAGCCGGTTTTTTTTGGCAGAATCATTTATTATTATTGCTGTTAGTAAACTAATAAAGACAATTTTATATTTATCTTATTGTCAGAAAAAAATGTACTTCACTGCACAGAATTTCAATCATCAATAAATAAATAAGTATGCAAAAATAAAAAACTGTACAGCACAACACAAATTAATAGTCAAAGTTAAAGCAATAACTTTAATATATAACGGGCGTGACCTCTCTCCTTTTTTAAGCCCAAAATTATACCAGTGCAAGAGCTCAAACTGTGTGTCAAGTCTCATGAAAACTGGATAAGCAGAAGAATACATAATAGTATACTAAATTTGATTGGGTGTTGGACCGGCCACTATTTTAATTGCAAAGTTGTAGCACTTTTAGAGCTCAATGGAACCAAATTCAGACAAAAAATGGCCGAGATATTAAGTAACATATAGAAAAGAAAAAAAAAACAGAGACGAATTGATAACCTTCCTTTCTTCAAGTCGCTTAAAGAAGATTGCTTCTTTATGGTAACTCGAAAAACATTGCATACCAAGCAAAAAGTCTTAAGTAGTGTGACTGCAATTACAGTTCAAAGAAATAAACATAAAGCAACAATAATATTAAAAAAACAAAAACAATAACAGAAACAGCAACAAGTAAAATTACGGCACAATCAAGGTATTACAGCACATCTTAAAGCAGCAATAACAACAGCAACTGGGTAACGTTAACAACTACGACAACAACAACCGCATTAGCCAGCAATACCCATAATGAATGGTCAAAAAAAACACAAAGCTCAAATACAAACAAAAACAAAAAATAAATAAATAAAAAGAAGAAGCAGCTTCAGCAAACATGCTGTAACAACAACAGCTTTAACGGTTTTAACTACCATTAAAACTTTTTTTGTTCCCTCTGTCATACAATTTCATGATGATGGAGACCACAATGACGTCCCTACTCAGAGATGGAAAATTCAGCGGGACTGTGTTTTTAAAGCACTGCCTATTTCGGGCATATGTTGCCAAACAATTTAATTTTACCCAGGATTAGATATGAGATATTTGTGTTAATGCCCTTAGGTATTGTGTGTAAAAGCGGATTTTCGAGGTCAAGAATTATCATTAAATTAGTTTTTTATATAGAAATTCATACCCTTTAAGCATAAAATAGTGTTTCCTTATATACAGCGAAGAAATTTTTAAATAAATTTTATGTATCCAAGTGTAAAAAATTATAATTTTTACATTATTAAATTTTGTTACCTAGATTACCCTTACAAAAACATAAATGTGAAAAAAGGCCAATTTCCTATCCAAAATTTCGGCCATTAAAAGTAAGATAAAAATTTTGACCAAGTTCTTCTTTGCACAATACATATTGCTACCATCTACGATGCATTATACAAATTTGTAATCGTCATGGTGTCATTTGTTGTCGGGAATGTTTTAGTGCATCAGTTTTCATTTCATATGCCTTCGACTAGAGATGGGCGCGTGTTGAATGACAAGATGTCCAACACGTACGAAACACGCATGCGAAATTATTTCAAAACACGAAACTGCACAACACGCACGAAATAAAATTGAAAGCAAAAAAAGCATTTTTTTTATGTTCAAATAGATACATATGTATAAATTTTTGTTTAATTTCAGTACTTTAAGCTTAAGAGACCCCTACACTATTAACAAATTTGATCGTTTTACGTGATTGACGATACAAAATATTAAATTTTTTCTTTACTGGAAATTCATGCATACATATGTATTTTAACACCAAAAATCGTTTCGTGTTTATCGTGTCAATTTTGCTCAACACGATACGACCCGAACACGCACGAAATCAAATTTTCTGTCACGAGCACTTCGTGTTGCCATGCGCCCGTCTCTACCTTCTACTATACCGTTAGCTTCTCTACACCTATGATCAATAAAAACCATTGTCACATCGAAATCGCCCTCAATGTAAAACCGCTATTAAAAAACTTCTTGGTACCGACTTTGTACAGCACTGCATTTAAAACATACATATGTACGAATATGTACATATAATAATGTTTCATTTAACGGAATCAAGATTATTTTGAAAGTTCTGGTGCCTTCTTTAAAGTTATGAAGTTTAACTTTTGTTTAAACAAACTTAATTTAAAGTAAAATATGTAAGTGCTCAATATAATTATGCAATTTTTATTTTCCATACCTGTCAATGATGCTTGAGCATGCTTTTGTTACTTCATTCAAATAAAAGTATGCAGGCAACGGAAAACCTGCATACAATTACGATTATTGTACGTTGTTTAAGCTTACCTGGTAAAAAAACAAAAATGCTGAAGAGAGCAACAGTTAAAAAATTACATTATTAATAAGTATTTACCACTGTTAGGATTTGTAGTACAATTGTACCAAATTTGGTACAATCGCATTTGCATTGGTACACTGGTGTCAATACAAAAAAAAGTACTTTGCCATACAGTAGTAACAATTTCTCCTAACATACATAGTTACACAACACTGATCATAAGTGCCAAAATTTGTAACATTGGTAGTTATGATCATATTTTTCATTTGTTTTGGTATCACTTGTCCCAGTTCTTTAGACTTTGTATGTATACCTACATACGAGTATATGAAAAACTATTTGGTTCGATAGTATTAGTTGTTTTCTTTATGTTTTTGTTTTCAATAAATGAAAAATTGTTATGAATTCTTGCTGTGTATGCTTGTTTAGCAGATGGCTACATTTTGGTACAATTGATGTTAATTTGGTACAATTTTACCATTTACAATTTAAGAATAGCCTTATCCCAACACTGGTACAGACAGAAATGTATCGAATCACTTACATATATTGTTCAAGTAAAGAGAGCGAAAAGTTAATGTGACCATTTAATTTTACTCTTCTTTAAATTAAATTTTGCTAAAACTCTATAAACAATAAAATCAGATGGTTCGGTTACGAACAGCACACGAACTTCACTTGCTGTATCAACTGCCAACACGACTGTAATTAATCACCTTTATTCCATTTCTCAACATGAAAGCAAAACGATATTGTTTTGCCTTGTTTACTTCAAACTGTTATTACAGTTGTCGTTATCGAAGATTATTGGGAGATAGATAACAAAAGGTAAGGAACAAGACGAATTGACACCTTTGTAATGTGAATTCGCCTTGTTAAGCAAATAATTAGCGTAAATAGTGCAACATAAAAATAAAATTTTGGGATAGTCCCATGTTGAAATCGTTGCCAACACCTTGTGCCAAAAATCCTAACGTAGCTGCCAACTTCATTGGAAATGTATGTTGACCTTACCCCGCTTTTCAAATTGGGTGTTATTGTTTCTAAGACATATTTAAAACCAATCGTGCTTACTCGTAAAGTAACTTCCAAACCTTTAAAAAAAAAAAATTAATTATACAAACATTAAAGCCACACACTGAAATTGTTGCTTACTTGTTGTCCGGTAGTTTAAATATGTTGAATTGCTATTCCAGAAGCTTCCCTTCTAGTATGAGATTTGGTTTTATTTTATTTTCATTATCATTCGAGTCTGAATTTATCTCACAAATAGAAAAAATTTTAAGGTTTTAATTAAAAGTTTTTTCGAAAATAGCCAAGCAGCTGACTCAAATATTTGGAGATGTGTTTGCGGTATATTGACATACAAGATAAATAGTCAACGTCGTCGTCACCTTGTTATAGAATGCAAAATTGTTATTGAATTGATGATGATGTTGACACTAAAATAACGGCGACAACTGGAATAGCCTTAAAAATATTAGTAATATGCATGACAACTTTCTCCATAATACGATTATGACAGATTGGCAACTGAAAGTAATGTAAACAAAACATATACCGCCGTATTTATAAATAAATATTTTAGCGGCCTGTCCCCTAAATCCACAACTTGTATTAAAAACAACAATAAAATAAGAAAATTTGCGTTTGTTTTTAATATAAGTAATCGATCGAACGTTTTCTGTCGACATCGTGGGCCAGGCTGTAAGTTTATTAAAGGCTTATTTGACATATTTCTATGGAAAATAAATGGGAATAAATATAAGTGAGAAAAATTGTTAAGTGAAAATTCTTAGAAAATTACTTCACATAAAAATGATTATTCCAGCGGAATAATTTTTCGATGAAGGGAAGCAAGTACAAAATATAATGACAATTAAAATGCTTACAAATAACCACCTCTACTATGAATAAGTGCTATGCAACAACTAAAAGTTTGGGTGGGGCAATATAGCAATTGAAATTAACAGCTGTTAGTTGTCAGTTACCATCGTAATACCATTTTAGTAATTGGCAACGCAAGTTACAACTTCGGTTGCTATCTAAAATCGAGCCCAAAATATCAAAATGAAAAATAAGGAAACAAAGAAAACATAATTCGTGAAATTTTTCCCGGGGAACAATTCCAACTAATAGGGAAAACAAAAAATTCTAATTGGAAAAGGAAGAAATTTCTCGCGGAATTTTATTCATGATTGCCCTGAATATACCAGGAAAAATTACAAATTACTTGCATAAGTTCACACTCTTTAGTTAACTAATGAAGGTGCTTTAACCAATAGAACTGATAAGAAAAATCTTTTGTTAAACCACGGGCGTTGGTTAACTATAGACTGTGAATTTGGACTTAACAGTCTAAGGGTCAATTTCACCAACTCTATTTAAATATGAATTGATATTTAAATGTCGATTTTCATTAATATTTGTTTGGAAAAATTACTTTTAAATAACTTAGTGAAATAGGCTCTAAGTATAACTGATTAAAATAAGTAAATGTCGATTATTTTTTGAATGTCAAATCTTGATTATGCGCTACTGAATCATTTCATTTTAAGTTAAGTACTCCTCCAGTTGGTCAAAAAGCGAGAAAGATGTTTTCACAAATACAATTTTGACTGATCGATATTATAAAAGGGTGAAAATTATTTCTATAGTATAAGAATGAAAAAGAATAAACAAAATATATTTATATAGTACAAGAACAGAGGAGCATATAAAGCATGTGAGTAGAAGGGCAGAAGGCCAACTTAACTTGAAATTACGCTGGAAATAGCGGTGGGGATACCGTATCGGCAACAGTGTGCCCAAACTTGTTCAAAGCCGAATAGAAATCATTTTGGGAGGCGTGAACTCAACTCTTTAACAGATATCACATAAAGGAAAATTAGAGCTTACGGATATGGAACAAATTTTTGACTGTTGCCATACAAATCAAATCAATCAAAACCGCTAATCATGTAAAGCTTTAAAAGAAGAAAAACCAAAGCAAAATTATTGAAAAATTTACAGCGAGACTGATGACAATAATATTACGTACATATAATATTATCTAATGTAATGCCGAGTACACATCTGGCATTTCTTGTGTTGTTGTTATGTGGTGCCATTTTCAAAATGTCTGCAACGCCGTTCCCATTATGTTTTTTATATGGAAAGTAATGCCCCACAATGAAAAATATCGGAAATGACAAACTTTGCTACCAGTATACACTATTGCGATGCCAAAAAATGCCATAGTTTGTACTCGCATTATTTATGGTATTTACATGACCGTGTCAATAATTTCCTCAGTCATATAAGACAATAAAGTAAAATATGTTTATACCTTTCTTTTATTCACAATCCAATTTATTATTAAGCATTTATAGTTGGCAAAACGTCCTGTACATTCTGAAAGCATTGTACATGTCACTTTTACGTCCGATTCTGGAATATGGATCAATTATATGGATCACCAAATTCACATTGATGCTATTGAATCGATGCAAAAGCAATTTCTGTTATTTGTCTTCGAGGATTACGATTTAACCCAGATAACTTGCCTTCGTACTCGTCTCAACTCACCCTTATTAAGCTGCCTACTCTAAAAAGCCGTAAAACTACGCTGAACGTGTCATTAAAGGTGATACTCGTATCTGTTCAGGATTTTTGATCATGTTCCTCAACGTACATCCCGTAATTTTATTCCTCCATCGGGAAAAGCTTATAGAGGCAATTATGCTGATGGCGATCCTCTTTTCATATAGATTTAAAGACTTTTCATTAAACGCTAATGTAGTAACGAATGCTATTGTAAATTTTCGAAACTCATAAGAAACTGTTTTTGTATCTTTTTATATTTTTTGTAATTTATTTAATGTTGTGAAATGTTAATTTAATGTTTGTTAATAATATTCATTAATTGTCTGCAAGGAAATCAATTCCATACACAAATAATAAATGAAAAAAAGGCCCTTGTTCGAAGTGTCCTCATGTTTTTTTGCATAAAAATAATATATTTCTAGCACTTTCAATCTCTTGTAATGAATTTCATTAAAATTGATATATGTACATACATATGTATGTATGTAATTGCGTTTTAAGTATATTAAAAGTATAAACAAAAACTTCATTTATTATCATAAATATTTAGAAAGACGCAAAAAAACAAGTAAACAATATGTAAATTGTATACTAAAGTAATGGAACAAATGGAATGACATGAAATAAACAAAAGGATACTACTCGTATGTACATATGTACGCCCTGAATATAAATATAATTTGTAGACGTGGCTGTAATCAAAATGGTAAGTTCTATAAATGAAATCTTTTTTTATCCAATACACATTTTTATTAAACATAAATTTAATGAAAGTAACAAAATAAACCCCCTTGGGTCTTACTAGTTTAGCTGCTGGTCGAATTTTATTGCTTCATTTACATTTTGGTAAAGACTAGATTTTTCCGAAAATCTTGCAATTATCTCACGGATAAATCTAGAAAACCAATTCAAAGTTCTTAGGAAATATCAAAAATCCGTACACCTTTGGTGTTCTGAAAAAGTAGCGAAGCGTTCATTATTTTCGTCTTTAGTACATGCATATGTATGTATGTATGTACGTATATCGTAATATATAGTTTTAAATCTTTTTTGATTTCTTTTAAAAAATATATAGTACTGTCTTCACACCTAAAGTTAAAAACTGGTTTTAACGTTAAAACCATAAACAGCTGATTTTGCGTTCCCAATGCAAGTTTGATCAATTCTGGTTTAAAAAAACAGGTTGGCTAACAAAGTTATTCAAAATAAAATAAATTTCCTGTAGAAACACGTTTATTTGTCAGAAATTTTACAATGCACTGTAAAATGGGAATTATTTTATATTTTGTAAATGAACATTTTAAAATTATTGAACTACTTAAACAACGTAAGGAAGTGCTTAGAAATCATTTTATTAAAAAAATACATTCAAAGCTTCAACTTTTTTATCCGCAGATGGATATCAGTCATATCGTCTATTTTCGCCTTCAGTCAGTGAAAATATTTTCAATGTTTTCCGTCCAAAAAATACTTTTTCCCCACATTTTGTTTTATAATTATTGCCGCTACATCCATTTTTAAATTAAAAATGTTCTAATCAGCATTTATTCTTATTCACTGGCATAAATAATATCAGCTGTTTTCGATCATTTTAACGTGGCAGCACGGAGTTTAGCACAGCGACAACAAGGTTGCATTTCATGAAACCAACTTAAAACCGATTCAAAAATGGTTTTAGGTTGGATTTAACAAAATTATTTCGTATGGTAAAACCAGGCTTAACGGTTGGTTTTAATGTTAAAACCAACTTTTATGAAAACCATGCCAGTGTGAAAACGCTATAATATTGTTTGTGCATTATTTTCTGGTATATCATTTTACAAATTTCATATTGGCTCAAAACTTATACTCAAAGTCGTTCAAAATCTATCACACCTTTGAAAAGCGATTGTTTTGAAATCGAATTCATACAAAATGCTCACAGAGTTTAATTGAATTACAAAAACCTGGCCACCCTTTTGATACCAATGGTGTGATTTAACTACTACTGTTTTTTTTACAACACAACTTAAACACAGTTTAGCCCCTTTTTACAAATATCTAATACAAAATTACTACAGTTGCGGTTATTTTGATTCATTTATTCACGGAACAGCCATATGTAATATCCCTGCAGGAAATGCGAATAGTGAAATTGTGGTGATTTACTAGTGACATTGTCAGTAGTACTACTGACCAGGTGTATCTCAGCAGATGTAATCATCTACTGACATTTAACACCACCAACAGACTGTAGCACTACTGACTAAGTAGTTCCTTTGGGACCACATGGAGACATTAAAACCAAAGACCATTTTAATGAATCTCCCCTTAAAAAAAATTACATAGGGAATTCACAATGAGTATATTAAAATTTTAATGTGGCAACATTGAGTCATCTTAATTTTTTATTGTGAGCAGGCAAATACATAAATACACATACTGTGTATATCAAAGTCAGGCAAACACACATACATCTTTATATTATTTACATATAACAGACCAACCTAAATTACGACGCAAAACGCAACGTAATTTAGCGCTCAGCTTTTACGCTGGAATGAGTAACCTAAATTAGAGCGTTAACGTTGCGCCAAAAACAGTAATGCTTACTCTCTTTGATTAATAAAAAACTCTAAATAGAAATAATAAATAAGAATGAAAACGCTAAATTGACCTGAAAGTAGCTAAAGTTACATTACTTAACAAAAACAACAGTACTTTTGCAGCCAACTTCACTTCCTTACGCGCTGTCAAAATTGGATTTTCCAATTGCAAAGCGTTGACGCCGCGTTATTTCGGTTGGTTTCATACATATTGTATGGGCATAAGAAAAGACACATTTAAAATGCTATTGTGAACTCCCTAATTATTCGACTAATAAACATTTGTTTAAAATTGAAACAGTCATTCAGATGCGGCAGCGGTTAGTCGACGATCAGCTTGCAACTCTTCTATTGACTGCACAGCATAATAAAAAAGAAAACAAACTATTGACGATTTCGTTGACAATGTTACCAGAAATACACTAGAACTGATGTCTCTAAGGTATCTCTGCTCGCGCATAAAAGAAAAGTTGTCGACATTTTCACTAGTGCATTTGTGGCTAGAGAAAAAAGTGTTGACATAGAGACATATGGTTCTAGGCTGACTAGAGGGATGTATATGCATACATTTATATGCATGTGTATATATGCATACATACATGTATATATCGTGCATATATCGATATATGTGTTGATATAAATATGCTTATAGGCCGAGGATGGAAAATTTCATACGATAGTAATGCTTTGATTCGTTCTGATATGCAGCCGGTTAATAAAACTATGTTACCAAATTAAAAAAAATTTGAGATACTTTTGGAAAGACCTAGGTTAGGATGTGTACATACATGTGTAGATGATTCTACAATTTTTAGAAATTCGATTTCACCCTAAAAGTCTAAATTTATAGGTAAAATCCGGTTTTTTGGTAATATAAAAAAAAAGAAAAAAGATTGGTTGAAAAATGGTTAGGCCGACAAAATTATATATACTAGTATGTATGTATATGTTCATTAACGTATACATACATATTTTTCTGTACATGTTCTTGCATGTTCTGCTAAAAATGTTTTAAGCGATGTGACATTTAAGAATTCCTTGCCTTTGAAAAAAATTTCCGATAAATATAAAATCTTGAGGAGCAAATTAACAATCAAATTTGTAATCGTACCTTCAATCAATTAAATTTCTAAAGAATAGTTTAATTTACTCGATTAAAATTTTAATTAATTACACAATCGCACGAAATACAAATTTTTGTTTCCCCTTCAAAAATTCATTAAATTTTTTCAATATCTAAGAGTATTAAAACAAATTATGTACATCATTGGTTTTTCTCCATCACTTTGCAATTTGTTGTTATGAGCCTACCGAATATTTTCACACGGTATGCAGTATAATTCATCATAACTCGAAGGCAGTATGTCCGACATCGACCAATAAGACACTCTATCGTGTAACTAACAAAATTTGCTTCAAATTACCTTGATAAAAAAGGTAAAAAAAATCAATATTTTCTTAGTTATTCGTAAAATAAAATTGGAAAATAAATTTTTTTTATAATAATTTTATAATTTTTTTCTTTAAAAAGCTAATAAAAAACTCCCAAAATACAAAATATTGAACTTTTGACCATTGTCTGTAAATTTTTTTAGAATAAAATGAGCTAAATATTATAAAAATCGGCAAAAAATTATAGACTTTACTAGTAATTTAGTGAGAACAAACGTTAAGTTTGTTCAGAGCGAGAAAAAATCAATATTGTGCAGTTTTGAATTTTTTATAATTAATTTTATTTTGCCAATACAAAAAAAACTTTTGATTTTTTTAGCTTACCGTATTTAGATGATTTGAAGCAAATTTTGTTAGTTAAACGATGATGTGTTTTTGATCAACGTAGGACATACTGCCTTAAAGTTGTCATGAATTATAATGGTATACCTTGTGAAAATATTAGTGTGTTATTTGTAAGTTTTCATTAATTGAAGAACATTTTTCTGTGTACTTGTGCTATTGACTATAATACTGTTTTCACACCGAAAGTTAAAACCTGGTTTTAACGTTAAAAGCACAAACAGCTGATTTTGCGTTCCCACTGCAAGTTTGATAAATTCAGGTTTTAAACAACTGGCTGTCTTATAAATATGTCCAAAATAAAATAAATGTGCTGTAGAAATGCGTGTATTTGTTGCTGTATTTTTTCAGCTTTTTATAATACTTATCTAACACCCTGTACAACGGTTGTTTTTATTTACATGAATAACTCAGAAATTTTACAATGCAGGGTGCAATATATTTTTATATTTTGTAAATGAATATGAAGTGAAGAAGTGCTTGTAAATCATATTTTATATGAAAAATGCACAAATTTATTGTAAGCTTAACCTTTCTTTCCGCAAATGGATGTCAGTCATATCGTCTATTTTCACTTCCCAGAGGTAAGTGAAAATATTTTCGTTATTTTCCGTCCAAAGGGTACTTTTTCTTCAGATTTTTATTTTTTTTTTGATAGTTATTGCCTATTTTTAAGTTAAAAATGTATCAATTGGTATCTATTCTTTTTCACTGGCATAAACATTATCAGCTGCTTCCGGTCATTTTAACTTAGCAGCACTGAATTTAGCACAGCGAAAACAAGGTTACATTTCATAAAACCAACTTAAAACCAATTCAAAACTGGTTTTAAGTTGGTTTTAATAAAAACAATTTGTATGGTAAAACCAGGTTTTAGCAGTTGGTTTTAACTTTAAAATTGTGAAAATTGTGATTGCGAAGATTTCATTATGGCTATACGATTATTGTGTACAAAATTTGGCCAGCTTTAATGGTTCTAAAAAGTATATCAAACTAAGTTTTTTTTTATTGAGTATGCTAGAGTAATTAATTTGCTACAAGCTTTGAATTAAGAAAGAAATAATAAGAAATTGTACCCAATGTACCGAAAAAGTATAGAGATCCGAAAAAGTATAGAGATCCCATCTCTGACATAGGAGTTTTTATATAGAGAGCTACTCTCTTTCTATTCACAAAAATTTTCTCTCTATCTAATTCAAATAATAAAACGATATTTTTTAGATTTTAAATTTCTCTGCTTCAAAAACCCAGAGTTGAAGGAAGAGAAGAGGTCTTAAACATTCAAACGCTATTTTAGCCATTTATTTGCTTTTGGGTTTTGTCATGGTTTTGGCAGAAGCCTCCAGTGTATTTTAAAGAAACTCGACTCAACACAAACTGAAGAATTGTAGTGCAACAAACACGAAATAAATAATAAAATAAAAAAAACTAAATTAATATCTTTTTCATTTTTGGTCTTTTTCTATTGCTGTATTTAACTCACGATTTTCTGGGTTCCTTGCAAAAATGAATTTGGAAAAATTGAACAAATTATAAATATTTTTTATTTATTTTTTTTGTAAAGGAAATGCAAAAATTAAGCTTAAAACAATAGATAATATTCGTGATCATGTAATTTGCGATTATAAACAGTGTTTTCACTTGCTTTTATGCAGCTTGTGTTTTTTGTTTTAATAAAGTTAAGAAATATGTATGTAAATTAAACGGAACGTGACATCATAGTCCACAGTTGGTTTTTGAATTTTCTTGTATGCTTTAGATCTGTCATAATTCAAAAATTGCCAAAAATAATCAGCCAATAAATATTACAATAGGAACCAATAGACGTTTAAATTTAAATAAAAATAAAAGAGGAGCCTCAGGACGTCTGATTACTATAGCAGGAAAGAAAAGTGAAAAGTGGCTTAGTAGATGAACAAAAAAAAAAATATTAAAATTATATTTTTTTTTAATAAAAAGCTGCAAATATTTTGCATTTTAACTGATTGTTTCTAATTTTTTTTTTTTAAATCTGCAAGTGAATACAGAATCATTTAGTGATGTTTTTGAATCATGATTATTATTTCGTTTTTATAGCAACAGCAATCAAAGGAAAATATTAACTTTGAAAAATAACCCTAGTTTGCAGATTCCTATTAAAATAAAATCTTAAAAATATTAAATTAAAATTGATATTTAGTTTTGAATTTTTTTTTATATAATTAACTTGTGCTGATAACAATTATTTTTCCTAGCTAAAAAAAACTCTGAAATTAAATGTTAAAATTTCTTTTACATAAAACTCAAACAAATAACAAATAAGTGCAACTCAAGGTAGTCCACGTAGCAATGATTACAATTCATCGGGTGGTTACAGGTTTGCCGCACAGTATATTAAGAATACATTATTACTGCGGCAAACCAATAACCACCCGATGATATGTTGACCTATGAGTATTTTGTAATATTATGGCATTTTATGCCCATAATGAGATTCTTCGTTAAAATTGCAAAACGAATAATTTTTATGGACAACTATCAGAATTTTGCAACACTAGTACATGCCCTGCGCTTTCTAAATAATTTCTTCATTGCCCAACTTCGGCCATTTGCACGGATTTTCTGCTCTCAAGCATATTCTTTAAAAGTATTAATGTACATTAATTTAAATTTTTAAATCAATAAATATAGTTGCAGCTCCTAAAAACCCGAATCGCAAAAGAATACGATCTAAAAAACGCCAACACTAGGAGACATTTTTATATTACAAACATTTCGAAAAACTTTATACATCTGAAAATAAAACAAACTTTAAAATTAATATAGAACCAATCGACTGAAAATTACTTTAAGATTTATATTGTAACAAAAATTATATAAGCGCAGTTCACACTTCCTTTGGTACAATGGGAAAATTTAAAAAAAAAATTTTTATATATTATTTTTTACAATTTTAGTTGTTACAATTTTAGTTTTTAAAATTTATGAAAAACAAAATGTATTAAAAGTTTGTCCAGAGAACAAATAAAAATTTTTATCAACTAAACAAATAACAAATTTGGGGCGTGGCAATGAAAATTACTCGTGTTTTAGAAACTTCATTGACATATCTTTCATTCCGGGGAATGACTGGTGGATTTTTTTTGTTTTACCGTGGGATCGACCTGATTTTGCGTAGCGTGTAGTATGTGACAAATGAAAAGGGGCTAGGACTCACCTAGACAGAGTGTTGTCAGGTTTATTTTGATCCTTCTCACCAAATGACTTGTCGAATATCGCCAAATTGTTATTTCATCATGAAACTGACCTTAAATTATAGCTACAAAAATATTTTTTTATTTTGTAATTAAATTACAAATATTGTTAAATTTCAAATTCAGTAGGTAAGGTCTATCGTAAAACATAAAAATTATATTATATAAGAAAAATTAAGAAAAGTGTTTGCATTAACAAATAAATACTGGAGTACACTAAATACTTAAAAAAAAACTTATTCCAAAAGATCAATCCAAATAGGATAAATTGAACTTGAACACTAAGATAAAAATTCTTATTTAAATATTGTGATAAAACTGAAGTACTTAAATGTGTATTTAAGTACACATATTATATCCTTGAAGTGGTAAGTACCAGCAGCATCGTCGTATTCATACACTCTAGGCGAGAACTCGTGCAGGCTTTTTGCTGCTTCATTATCAAAATGTTGATTCTAATTAATAAGAGAAAGCTTTCTCCACTGTGTTTCATAAACACCAAATGAAATTTTGTGGCCCATATTTTTTTAAACTTCTTGAATTTCAGAAAATTTTGTTTGAGATAAAGAGTTTCAACATTCAGAATTTCATGCACGAAATATTTTATGTTGTAGAAAAAATTCCTTACAAAAAATTTCAAATTTTTAACATTATTCTATTCAATTGAAATCGTAAAAATATCGCTAAAGAGTTCAAATATCGCCAAAAACAAATTTTCGTGGCCACGTTTGGCGAGATATCGCCATATCTCACAACACTGCCTAGACACATTCTTGCCAAGTGAAAAGAAGGTTTGATTAAGGGAGGGATTCGAGATGGCGTATCTGGCATCCAGAATACACAAAAATAGACTTTAAATGGCTGCGCAGTATTTTTGGTTGCGGCAACAAAATTGATCCTGCTTTAGAAACTTCATTGAAATATCTTTCATTCAAAGGGGTGACTGGCAAACATTTTTTTGTGTAGAGGCCGACATATTCATAAATTTTATTAGCTAAATTCACAACTTATTTATTGTAGAAGTCGTACATCTTATAAACGTTGTTGTTGTTAGTTTCTATAGAAACATTTGTTTACAAGCAATGCTTTCATTGAGTTTATAAACGATTCCTGTACGACCTACGACTCATACAATAAGTTGTGAATTGGGAAATTGATTTTGAAACGTTTAAACCAACTAGTCCTAATCTTTTCCCAAGGGTTATATTAAGCAAAATCATGATTTATTGCCATTAAATAATACATATTTTGTATATTTCATTCTATTACATCCCGTTTTTGGGCACTCCGATATACAAATGTATTTGATATAATTTTCTAAATTCTCCAAAGAGAAATAAATTCTTCACCATTTCAAGTCATTTTTTCAACAACCAATTCATTGTATAGGGTGTTTTTTTAGAGGTATAGAACTTCGAATTGAAATAAAACACAAGAAAATCGTTTTAATGTCCATCAATTTGGCTTTATTGGAAGGATAATTTTATGCCATTAACGTTTAAATATGATTTCGGGCATGTGGCCGCCGCGGCTGGCTCGAATAAAGCCAATTCTACAGGTCCAATTTTCAACCACTTTTTCGAGCATATGGGGCCGTATGTTGGCAATAACGCCACGAATGTTGGCTTCCAAGTCCCCTAACGTTTCTGGTTTGTTGGCGTAGACGAGGGACTTCACATATCCCCAAAGAAAATAATCCAATGGTGTCAAATCACACGATCTTGTTGGCCAATTGACCGGTTAACCGAATTAATTGCTCTGATGGACGATTATGTCGACCATAAAATGGACGGAGCTTGCGGTAAACTTCGCGAACTGAACCATTATTTTCGAAATAAATTTGCACGATTTGCAAGCGTTGTTCTTTTGTCAACCTGTTCATGATGAAATGGCAAACCAAACTAAATATTAATCACTTGACAGCTGACAAAATGGCCGCCAGTTAAAAAAGTGATGCCAACTTAAAGTTCTATACCTCAATAAAAAACACCCTATGTTTAACATATTTTCTTTCCTTTCGTTTTCTTATTGGCTTTTACTGTGTGAATTGTTGTTATGCAACCAACAAGAGTGAAGCCACTAGCCATTCCGTTTATCCTTTCAAGGTGAAATTGCCCATATACGAGTACAAGAAAATATCTACAAAAACAAGCGGAAATGTAGTGACTAAAACTTGTTTATTTATTTTTATTTTTATGAATTTTTCGTCTTTTGCACCTTCCTTGGCATCTTTTAGCGTGTTGGTTTTAAAGATGCAAACAAGATTTGTATTTTGTTGATTTTAATCTTCAACATGCAGTTGAAAGTTTAAATAATGACTGTGCAGTGGAGGTGGTTTACGCAAAATGTTGGAAGAAATAATAAAATCCACAAGAATTAAAAAGCATTATTTATGTAAGTTTTTATATTCAAGCAAGTCTTAAATGCAATCGATGTCATTGGAGTAATTAACTGGAAATATTGAAGAAACGAAAAATAAGAGGAAAGAAATTTCCAAAAGCCTATCGTAAATATTTTATATTGTGCAAGTGCTTTTAATTTTACTTTACTTAACTTTACGATATCTCTTGATGAGATTTTCAAGTGGGCGATTGCGGTCAATCACTTTACGAAGATTGAGTTTTGTGACTTGATTAATAGAAATTGAACAATTCGTTTTGGTTTGGATCAAAATAAATTTAATTTTAATTATTAATTATTCCTCTACCACCTGTCTTCTATATCACTATCCCTTTCCCAAAGAAGGTAAAACCTAGTATGAGTAGTAGGCATTCATCGCCTTCTTCTTATTTAAAAAACATGTCATGGGAAACAAAATAAATCAGCTGCATATTTCCACTTTACATCTACGTGAATTTTCTCTTTAAAATGCCATAAAACGCTGAATATGTCTTCATTAAATTAATTTTGTATATTGAGTTTCGCATTTTGCTATTAAAACTCCCAAAACTGCCTAAATGACCATTCTGGGATTATTTGTGGTGGAATAAACATAAATCAGTTGATTGACATCAACATGTTCGCTTTTGCTCTGTCGGTCACTCATAAAAGTGACAAGACCGGAAGTAAAATCTTTTTATTATTTACTTTTCCTAAACCATGGCTCCTCTTCATTTTTCTGAAGCTGTTTCTCACATTAACACATGATTAAACCAGCATCTTGTTGACTCAAGACACAAAATGTTAAAGTAATACCAGAGGGGAAAGGAAAAAGCTACATTGGCAACAGCAACGAAATAAGCAAATGTACTCTGCACACTAACAATGTCAACAGCAAATAAACATGAAAACTGCATAACACATTGTTAACAACAACTAAACAAATATTTTTATAAGAAATCACTGCAGCTGAACATCATCAATTGTATTGATGACAAGAAAATATAAACTAAAATATTTATAATAAATGATGATGGTAAAAATTTACAAGAGTCTTGAGGAAAAATGCTCTATTAGTTTTGGAAGACAAATATTTTAATAATCACTTGTAGTTACAATATGATCATATACATATATTACATACTTATGTAAACAATGCGAGCATTTGTGATATTGGACAGGGTGACATTAAATATATGACACGAAATCCGCTAACATATATAAATGTCTCTTTATATTTGCAATTGTATAACTTATGGCAGCTGGATACTGAAAAACTTAGGGCCGGAGATCAATGAATCCATCATACGTTAAACTTCGCCTTTTTCAACTGACAGCTAAGTTGAAATACATGGTTTCTTAGGAGGTCTGTTACATTCAGTACGTGTCCATCAACGCAAAGTACAAAAATTGGTAAACTTTTAAATTTTTGCGTACGTTGAGTAGTTTGACAGATACTGGTTGGATTTTTTGGTATGTTCTGATTTAGGTTTTTGTGTTTTGCGGCATCAAAATTAAAATAAAACAAAACAAATAAACGAAATGAACAAAAAAAACCTGGATTTAATAAATAAAATGAGAACCAACCTATAGAAATGCTTCCGCCAATAAAGTACTCATTGTGCCAAACGTCTCCGTCGTTGCGTCAATGTCAGCCTTTACAAACCAACCTAAATTACGACGCAAAGCGTTGTCTGGCTGTCAAAATTTCTCATGCCCATACAATATGTATGAAACCAACCGAAATAACGCGGCGTCAGCGCTTTGCAATTGGAAAATCCAATTTTGACAGCGCGTAAAGAAGTGAAGTTCGCTGCAAAAGTACTGTCGTTTTTGTTAAATAATGTAACTCTAGCTACTTTCAGGTTAATTTAGCGTTTTCATTCTTATTTCTATTTAGAGTTTTTTATTAATCAAAATGAGGAACATAACTGTTTCAGGCTTAACGTTAGGTTACCCATTTCAGAGTAAAAGCTAAGCACTAAGTTACGTTGCGCCGTTACGTTACGTCGTATTTTAGGTTGGTGAGTTAGTTTTCAATTTAATTATGTACCTTAATTCATGGTCTTTTGTGTAAAGAGACTCCAAAACAACACCATTAACGGAAATTTGTTTTCTTCCGCTCTGAAGAATTCCAAGATTTTATTTTATGGCCTGGGAAATATTTTCAGTATTATTTTGGCTATTTTGGACACTAAAAAAGCAACAATAAACTAAATGAATAATAAACGAGATAAGAAAATTAGTTTATAGTTTCAATATAAGTAATCGGTCGAACGTGTTCGCAAATTCACTCATGATTTGGACATTTTATAAAACTGACAGTGCTGATTCTATAACTTAATCTTTGTGCTGTGTTAAACATATTTTTCAGCTAACCGAGGGCCTCACTAAAACTTTTTTGAATTTGTAAAGAAAATTACATCAAGTAGATCCTCATGATAGGTACTTACTGAAATATTTTTACCCAATACATTTATATTTCATACTATAATTCACAATCAAACTATCAACGCAATCTTAAAATATCAAAATATTTTGGTATTCTTGAAACCTCTAATGCAACACGAAATTAAACCGTAAACCAAACTGCACACTAAGCGATCATTGATGAAATATCTCTGGTTGCATAAATATGTCGCAAAGTGTGTACCTGCCATCACATTTTATCTTAAGCAGTATTGCCAGATTTGTTTTATCTTGCTATTTTCATCCATTTCGCAAAAGACTAAATATATATAATTATGTACTTATTTGTTATTCACCATTCACACACGAGAACAATTGTGCTGACATAACATGCAAGTTTGTTGGTGAGAGAGGCAAAGAGATTGGTTTTGTGGTTGGCATAATTTTTCAAACAGGTACAACCCTGCATCAGCAGCACAAAACCAGTACCTAAACAACTTAAAAAACAGCAAATGGTAAATGAATACAAAAAACACTAATACACACAAAGGTGTGCGCACGTAATAACTTGTTAATGCCAGATGCGTTAGTCTCGTGTGTTCTAAAAAGAACAAAATTATGCGAAATAAAAATTAGTATCGTGTGTGAAAGGCCATTCACTATAATGCATTAAACATATTCACCACAGCAGGCTACCGACTACACATTTTTATATGAGAGTGATTCTTTTGAAGACAGCAAGGCAATAGGGCGGCAGGCTGTTGTCTATACTCATTTTGTCGTTGTACTCCAATTAAACAAATTTCTATTTCTTTAGCCACAATGAGAAAATTCAGTGATGCCAGTATGATACAAAATGTTGAATGAATGATATCGTACAATTATTTCAAATTATTTAACAGAAAAAATATCCAAAAATTGATGTTAAGCATAAATTGATTCATTTTTATACTTTTACATTTTGAAAGAGTAATTTAATTTTTATAAATGCGAATGTATTTAAGGCTCAAGGCTCAGCTAGCCGACTGTAACGCAAAGCATCTGTAATGTAGGAAACAGCTGATCGATATTTTTATATGAAAAGTAGGTTACGTTACATTACATCTCTATAACCATTTCCATTACTTTTCACATAACAATATCGATCAGCTGTTTCCCACTGTTGCAGTTACATTTCATTACAGTCGGCTAACTGAGCCTTTATACTTAAATATGTGGTGCTGCTGCCGTCTCCAAAATAATTAAGTAGCTGGCTACGAGGCGACAAATGCTGCTAGCGGCATTTGAAGTCATCGTGTAGCCTGCTGTGGGGAATGTGTTTAATGTATAAAGCTTGATTGACACTTTTAGATTTATATTTTTGAGTGACTTTGACTTTTCAAGCCCTTTTAAAAATGCAATTTGTGGTATTTGTTTTTTGCAGCTACTGGCAACACCAATCGAAATATATGCAATCACTTCAATCTTAACGTTCATACCACAAACTTTAACGAGCTACAAAATTGATTGATGCGTTTTATGTGAATGTTAACACAAAATCAATTATTTATAATCATGAAGGTAAACAATAAAAACATGCACAGCAGCCACATACGAGTACAACAAACATGCAAACTTCTCAAGCATATTGTGAGAAAAGAAGACCGTATAAAAAATAACAACAAAGCAATATGGGAATACATTATAATAATGAGGTAGTTGCAGTAAAAGTAATAAAAAGACACATTTCGTGTCCAGCTACTCGCATCTCTTGTACTCTTCACCAGTAGAGTAATGGTACATGTGAATGTGTATAAAAAGATTGTCATTATGTTTGCAATATATATGTATCTATTATATACAATATTATTAATGGTTGTTGTTAAATTTTGTCACTACACCTGCTTCCAATTAAAATGTTGGTCCTAAGTCGACCAGATAACTTACTGATCTTAGTTTTATGTACTTTAATATCCGTGGTAGCAGTCGTTATTTGGCTAACACCAAATCAATGGTCGTACATTTGCAACATGTACTTGAGGTCTTTTTAATTTGTAGTAAATCGAAATTACATTATATATAACGCTAAAGAACATTCATAACGACAAAATAAATTAACGGGCATGTTCTGTTTGCTTTCCCTGAAACTATTCCTTTATGCTGAACAAAATCGAATCGAAAAATTCTATGAGAAAAAAATGTTTATTTAATAATTGCAATATTTGCAATGAGATGTTTGAATTGAGATATTAAATTTTATTTAATAGGGGAAAATACGAAATAGTCGTTAGTTAGCTTCTAATGTGGCATATTGATGAACATTATATTTTATCAACAAAATTATGGTTGTATCAACTTTTCAACCTCTGCCATTTGTAAAAGCAGTATTTAAATTTACTCAGATTTGACATGCATCGGTTTAAATAGCTACAAGTATTCATTTTATGAGAAAGAAAAAGCATGATCTACAAAGGATATTTCTCTCTCTCTCTATCACATAACATCAAAACTTGAGCATCAAGGACAAATGTACACAGAAAAAAGTATTCACCAATTAATGTCTTCAATTAAAAATTTAATTGATTTAATTAAATTTTTAATTGTATTAATTAATTTGAGTGGAAAAATTTAATTGGTATTATAAAATTGTTTATAGGTAAAATTTTAATTAATTTTTTAATTGATATTACAAATATTTTAATTGATATTACAAAATCATTCATATTACTTTTTTGTGTGTACGTAAAACGGCGCACTATGACCCGTTTTAGAAAAAAATATTGCCGCCAAAATATTTCAGGGTACACACGTACGTAAGTTTGTAATTATTTAAGGATGCTTGCAGATGTTTTAAAATTAAAAATTAATTGAGTATCATTATGTATTGGCAATAAAAATATATATATACCTCGATAATTATTATATAAAATATTTTGATTTTGTGTTCGCTTCAAAGTATTTTTGCTCAACTTGCAACTAATTGTAAAAAGGTAATTAAATCTAATAGAGTTGTGTTTTGATAAAGATTTTTGTTTGAGGCCTCATAACTTATTATTATTATGTTATTATTACGTATATAATGATTCTTAATAACGTTCTGAATAACATTCAACACAACAAGCTATCGACTGCAATATGTCAAAAAGGGAAAGTTTTCATTTTGAGGATACCGCGACAGCTTGTCGTTCATGCTACTTTTGTCGCTGTTGTCCAGTTAAACTAATTTGTATTTTTATTGGCGACAATGAGCAAATATAGTGATGCCAATATACTACAAAATGCGGACCGAATGATATCTTACAATTAAAAAACGTCGCGAAATTATTGTAAAGAATTAAATATATGTATATATATATATATATATATATATATATTTTAAATAAAATTATTGTAAAGAATTAAATATATATATATATATATATATATATATATATATATATATATATATATATATATATATATATATATATATGTATATATATATATATTTTAAATATATTTTTTGATTGTTTATGATGTGATTAACCGAAATACGTCTTTCCTTAAAATTTTTTATTTTTATTTTCTAAAATACCGATTTTATTCATTAAATCCAAAAGACCCTATAACATAACAGGCTGCCGATTTATAGTAAACCAGCCCACTTGGGTCCTTAGAGGTCCCGTTGTGCCAAATAAATACTCTTAGGGGCTTTTTCACAATGTACAATTAAAAGTTAACAGAGACTTTAACGGCAAGTTTTGTATGAAGAACTTACAGTTAAAGTTCAGGTTAACTCTTAATCATACATTGTGCATAGGACGTTAAATTAAAAGGTTTTTTGCTTCTCTTGTAGAAAAGTAAAAAGTGTACTTATGACTTTTTGAATTTTAGGTCACTATATCACGTGCTTATGACGCTGGTGCCGTATCCAAAATAATGAAGCAGGTGGTAACATGGAGTTAAATACAGCTAGCGGCATTTAAAAAGGCGTGTTCGTGTAGCCTGCTGTGGTGAATGTGTTTAATGCAGTACTATAAGCATTTGAAGTGTTTTAGCTTATATCAAAAATTTTTGGGTTCAAGTCTATTGATGAGTTCCATAAGTCCTTGTTCACACTATGAAGCATTTGCTGCAAAATTTGGTACTTTTTATCGTCTCATTCTCATGAGAAATACATGAGAAAATGTATTAAGCTGGAAAATAAAACTTCACAGTGTGGACACGATTGCGAATTCAAAAGAGAAATCAAAAATGTTTCGCAGCAAATGTTTCACTGTATGGACGGGATTTAAGCAAACCGAAATGCATATAGATGTCACTTTAACAAAAAAAAAAAAAAAAAAAAAAAACAAGCAAAAATTCCTAAAAACAAATATTATTTTGTTAACATAAATATTAGTTTTTATCTAATATATACATATACTTTTAATCAAATTTAATTCAAAATATATGTGGCTATAATAACAGTTAGCAACGCTGAACGTGTGTCAGTGGAACATGTTTGGAACAGAGAATGATAATGAATACTCAAAAAAAAAAAAAAAAATCAATAAATAGTCTTAATTTCAGTAACCGCATCGTAGTTGTAGCGCTAACGATTTGTATGTTCATATTTACACTATGCAAGTCTTATTGCTTAAGCTGATCAGTTTGAGGGAGAGAGAGACGAGGGGCACAGTAACGTTTATTTTCCCCTCGTCTCTCTTTCCTAACAAACTAATCAGCATAGCAGTAAGACTTGAATAGTGTAAATATGGACTATGCCCACATATTTTATCTCAAGCAGCTATGACCGATTCCAACATGCAAGAGTATCTCTACTTCGTTTATGAGAAAAACTGAAATACGCTACAACTAAAAATAAAAAGGTACATGCGTATCAAGCGCACTGACTCTCTGTAATACTTATAGTCTGAGTATTTTTATACTCAGACAATGGATATTTAACCGGGGAAAAAATATAAGCATGATAGTCGGCATATTTATTCATCATTCGCCACCATACATTTGACTATTGATGGCTTAATACAAAACTGGCGTATCTCACTTTTGTTAGTAATCGTGTTTTTAACGTTTTCTGGGAGACAACGTACAATTGCATCATTCTTGAAGATCTTCGTACATTACACTTCAAAATCAAGGAATTATGGTCACTTAAAAAATTATTTCTGCATGTAAGTGCTTTAGTTTTTCTTAAGTTTTTTGCTTCTCCTATAAAATATCTAAAATTCGAGTTCCGCCTTTTTTATATTAAGCCATCGATATATAAAATGGAATGGAAAATGGGTGGTGTGAGTGGATGTATGAAAACATGCTTTCTGTGTGAGTGTAAATAAAACAGCACTGTATATACGCCGATTAATAGTCAGACTATTCTTATACTCATGCGAATGATTGTAGCTCAAACTGTCTATAAATTTTAGTTATAGTTGTTTGTTTTTTGGCGTTGTCGTTGTTTGGCGTCCAATACCCAGAGACTACTTAAAACGATACTTTTCTCATTTTTAGTTTTGTGATGCGCATTATTTGCCTCATTCACAAACTCTTTAAAAAACATCTTTGTGTCTTTTAATCAACAGCAATTATGTGATAAATATTATTTGCCTAAATTGCCAGCATCTAATCTCATGTGTTATAAAAATCAAGTTTCTCCTTCAATAATATTTAAGCACGCTTTGAAATATGATGAGCTTAACGACAGTAGCGTGCAGCAAACTATCAAAATCATCTGAGTCAAATGACATTTTATCTGAGACATGATTTTTCCACTGCAGTGCAGACAATCACTTACTGTTTGCAAACATAAAATTAGATCATAAATCGCATTCGAAACCACATACGACAAGTTTTTAGATTTCTTTTTCTTTTTAAGATATACATTGAAAAATTTTCTGGCCTTAAAAAATAAAAGAAAAACTGCCAACGAATTTATTGTTTCTGGCAATGAAAACTGTAACAAAGTTGACTGCTTAGCAGTCATGGCAAAGTCAACAGAAAAGAGTTGCAAGATCCAGCGGGGAAGCAAATGAAACAAACAATGACAAATGAAAAACTAGGCTACTTAATACATTTTCATTTCAGAAAATAAACATGTTGCACTAACGACTACAACAAAAAGTTAAAGTCACACACAAAATGTACATTTGCAGCATTATTGGTTTGAAAGGCTAAAACTCATTTGTATTATTATTTAAAATGGACTATTTTATTTACTCAACGCTGGCCATTGAAGCCAACAGAGAAATCAATGATTCAACAAAATGTATTGAATCACTTTTAAGCCACAAAAAAATTCGAGTCATGTTGCAATGACATTAATCCACTTATGTATGAAAAATGTGTGTATGTGTGTAAGTATATCCATAATAGTATTAAATGTCAGACAGTAAACAACCACTCAGCCATCCTTCAGCTTCAACAAATATTTGGGTTTTTTCTGTTTCAGTTTTAACGCACTGTGGTTCTTTTTAGGCCAAAAGTGTACGATTTTTTTTATAATTTAACTTTTTTTTTAATTTTCGAAGTTAAGCAAAAAATTGCTCGAATAAGGCTGGAGAAAGTGGTATTCATTAATATTGGGCATTGGGCAACTAATTGTGAAAAATGTAATCGAAAATTAAAATTTATGCTTTTTCTGTCGTTCTCAACTTAACGAATTTCTGTTTTTGTTAGCGATAATACGCAAATATAGTGCTGGCAATGTAATACTAAATGTGGAATGACTGATAGCCTACAATGGGCATTATCCTAGATTAAAGAAACAATAACGATGAAACAAATACTTCGTAGTTGAAATACGCCAAGCAAGATAAGGTGGAATATTTCATATTATTTAACAGAAAGAACCTCCTAAAATTTATGTAAAGAAATAAATTGATTAATTTTTATAAAACAACAAGATAAAAGTACATATTAAAAGAGTAATTTTTTTTTTATAAATGTCAAATATTTGAGTGTGATAACCATGAAATATGCATTAATACTCGAATAAATGGTACTTACGATACTGCTGGCATCTCTAAAAGCATTAAAGGTGATTTTTCAGAAAATACAACCGTTGTATGATGGAGTTTATGAAAATGTTCAAAAGATAATAACAATTTATCAGATCAGTGTTGTATTTTCCCGTCGAGTCATGGTCTTAAAGCGCCATTCAGACTATTATACTTTGTATTAATACATCGTCCCCCCATTATTGGTTAGCAGCATATGCCAAAAAGTCGCAATGGAGAAAAACGACAAAGAATGTTTACATGAAGTTTGCTCAAGGTATACTCGATAGAATTCTTTTGTATTTACAGCATTTCTTCCAACACATGTTTGGATGAAATGCGGAAATTTCAGGGAACTTTCACGAATAAAGTTTTGAAGTTAATATTACTTTATTGTAAAACGTTTTGTGCTGCATAAACCACTTTTCTTAATTTGTTTTCAAAAAGTAGCTTTTTGTGCTCCATACGTATACTTTACTGCTGTGAATTGAACGTCGAAATACATTAAAAATGAAATAAAAACATCTTTTATTTACATTTGGAGAAATTGAATGACCTTAAAAGCCTGAATAGATACAATATCTATAATACCACATTAATTGATATTAAAAACAAGGTCGAGAAATTACATACAAATGATAATTTTATTGTATTGTATATTCTTCTTGCTGTAATAAGTCGATCGTTTAATGCCGACCAAGAAGCTGCCGCCTTAATATTTTTACCTATCGATCCGCTTACACACTTACACAAGAAAATCAAGTAATTGAAGTTTATTTAGTATAAAAAATTAAATTAAATGATTTATGTTATACTCAAACATGCATAATTAAGGTTTCTTTTATGTGATTTTAGTGTTTAATAAGTTTATATTAAAATATGTAATCGGCGGCTGCATCTGGGTCACAGAACATACAGAAGTGTCACGAGATGGAAGATAAGGATATTTTTCTGTTTGTCTCGTTTTCCCTCAAATATTGTCGGTGTTTTCTAGTGCAATAAAACTACAACGCTTTTTTTTATCAGCTGTGTTAATTGGTAAGTAGTAATACACTAAAAATATCAAATACACTATATTTTTCTCTTTTTTCGACGAATTTTAAAAAACCTGACTGAAGCTCTTTTTACCTGTCACTTTCTACACTTCTGTGTATTCTGTGTCTGGGTGATGATGTGTTTGCTTAACAGTCACCGTTTAATTTTTCTTACGGCACTTTCATCTTTTATTATAAATTTCTTATAAAAATGAAGCAAAACAAAAGCTAACTTTACTTCTCATGTTTTTGTATGAATAATTTGACGCAAACACTAAACTGTGGCATGTACAGCAAAACAATACTTATTAAACCTTAAAATATTTAAAATGAAGCAAAATGAATGCTAAATATCTCAAAAACCATAATTAATTTCGCGAAACATGTTTTGGATTCAGAAAGGAGATATTCGTAATATACAGTAGTTTTCCTGTTTAACGAACCTTCGATTCTGCGAACATCGCATTTAGCGAACACACAAGTGCGCTCCATAGAGTACCTTATATAGCGAATAAGAAATATTTTTTATGCTCAATTTAGCGAACAAATAAGATTCATAATTTTAGTTGAAAAAACCATAATGTGAAGTAATTTTTAACTAAAAACAAAGTGAATAGCAAAAAGTACCACTATTTTAGGTTCTGTTTATGTACTGTTATGTACGCATATTCTTTCGTGGTGTAAACATAAAAATGAGTACAAGAAAGAGACTTTTTTTAAAAGAAAAACTAAAAATTGTGCATGATTACCAAAATGGATTGCGAGTTGTAGATTTGTGCAAAAAATATGGCTTAAGAAAATCGACCGTATGTACAATTTAAAATCAGAACAGTCTTATAAAAAATGCAGGAAGTGCAAACTTTAAAAATATGAAAGCCGTGAAACAAGGTCAATTTCCAAGAATAGAGAAACAACTTTTTTCTTGGTTTATACGACAACAAAATAATGTTAATTTGTCAACTTAATTGCTTTTAAAAGAACTTCGGGAAGATGTCACAGAACAAATTTTATTTGTTCAAAAAAAAAACCAAGATTAATTACTCAACAAAATTTTTATGTAAAATTTTCAAGGAAATTCAAGATGAATTTGAATCTTTTTTTCATTCAAATTGTTTTATGTTTTATGCTACCAGTGTAATGAATTGTACCTTGTTTAATTTTTTTAATATATTATACAGATCTCTAAACATATTTCAAAATAAACGACAAATATTACAGCTCTAGTTATTTATTTATTCATAACATGGGTACTAGATATAAGTATGGCCTATAACGAACTTTTCAGTTTAACGAACAGGCCTGACAAAGTACTGGTTCGTTAAACCGGAAAACTACTGTATGTACATATATACGTCATACCAAGTTCTTTTTTTAATGTTAGGTGTGTCAAATAGGGCTGTGTCGTTCCTGAACGAACGAGTAAAATTGAACGAATCACTCAAATGAACGAAGTGAGCCGGTCATTTTACTGATCTGTTTTGGTTCAGTAGTACTGACACATAAAAATAAATTGAACGAAATGAACGACCGATGACCGAGCGCTCTTTTTTTTTGTTTTGTTTTGCTTTTTCATCGTTCATGTGGGATTTTTTTTGTCATTTTCTCGTTTTCATTTGCCTTTTTATCTACTTTTAGTAACAGTGTTACCATTATGAATTTTTTAAACTGCTTTAACTTCTCACATATGTAATTAAGTTATTTTCGCTCCCGCTTTTTGACTTTTATTCATTGGCCATAAATTTATTTACCAGCAGAAAAATAAAAACACATCTTGAACACTTCTTAATGCTATTAATATTTTCCAAATTCCTTATTTTATGTCACACAAAAAAATACTTTAATATTGCAAAAAAAATTTACTTGCTGACTTTTCTTTTGTGTAATTTTGTTTGTTTTGATCATTTTGCCAAAAAATAACAAAAACATTGCATTTGTCTCTTTTTATTGACCGAATCAACTGTTTGTTTTTTCATTTCGTTCTTTTTCTTGAAAAGAGCGGATGAACGAAATGAACGAACTCGTTCTTTTTTACAAAATGAACGAAAATGAGCGATCACTTAAATGAACGATGTGGCACAGCTCTAGTGTCAAACCAATAATGGACGATAACAATTTGACATCCCATAAAGGTAGGATCACACGATTGCCGCAAATACACCAATCTGACCCAATTTTTATTGTTCTAAATTGGTGTACAATAATAAAATTGTCCCAATCAAATACGTTGCAGTCACATGATTGCCCCATTTTATAAAAATTTGATTGTCGCAGATTGGCGAAGAATGAATTTGTGGCAACAATTGCCGCAGCCCAGTCACACGATTGTTCTACGGCAACAGAAACAAACGGCTGTTTTGGTAGTTTTTAGTTTATTTTGTTTTACTTGCAAACGGGTTTCTTTTAAAAAGAAATGATTTTTTTTTCTGTTTTATTTTGTACATGAAAATGGTTTATTGTTTTAAAACAAATGAAATTGCATCTGCTTTGTATATTTTGTGCTCCTTAAATATTCAAAGCCGAGGCAATTTTCGTTCTTTTAAACGAATAAAATCTAAATATGTATATGGGTTAAGATTGGCTCACAGTTCCATGCTAACGTTTCAAATAAGTTATAATTACATATAAAAGTAAGTTTAAGTCGATACTTATGATAAAACTTGGAATACACGAACAAAATAAATTAATTTAAGAAATTGTCGCGTATTGGCTACTTTGATTGCCGCTCGAGAACACAATAAATATTGGTGCATTTTTAACATTTTTATTGGGGGAATGGTTGCCTATCAACGGTTCACACGATTGTCGCACCAGAGTTGCATTTGATTGCGATAAATCAGCACAATATTGTTTTCGATTGTCGTATGAGGCAATAAATTGTGAAATCACACGATTGGCGTATAAAATTAACCAATAATTGGTGCATTGCGTCAATCGTGTGATCCTACCTTAAGACTTGATAATTTTTTGACATTTTTCTAAACTATAATACTTTTCATCTGATCAGAGTTGCATTATTACAAAATCAGCTAACAAACAAAATAACAAGTCGTCTGTTGCGACGCCGTTGCCGTGCCGTCATTTATGGTATATGTATGTCTTCGTCTTACACCGGCTATAAATATTGAATATGTTAATCGTATTGAATAATTGTTCGCTTACACGAAATGAGCGAAATTATCGCATTTTCTTTTACTTTATCTAATTTAAATCAACTGCTTTGAATGCGGTTAATTTTCAAGAGCAGGCACGAAGACAGCTTTCATGAAACTGATCTGCCGCCGGAAGTCAACGATTAATGTAGGCATCTTAATCCTCAACAGCTGTTTGGTTTCTACTTGTGTTTTTAATGTAATATGAAGTGTGATGGTGTGAAAACAAAAAATGTCACTTTGCATTATATTTTTTGACGATCGAAACAAATGTCTTTAGATTTCTTTATCGTAATATGTGATGAAAGTCTTTATACATGTATATAGTAGCAGGCTAAAAGCCGACAAATGCAGCTAGCGGCAAATGAAGACGTATGTTCGTGTAGCCTGATTTGGTTAATGTGTCGAATGAATAAAAGTGTTATACCGGCCTGTTCTGAAAATCTCGGCGATTTCAAATAACGTGATTTCGAAAACAAACTCTTAAAAGCTTATTGTTAGTGGATTTTTATTGTATTTGAAGCTTATGTTTGAATATTTTAATCCAATTTCCAAAGCTATAAATCGTGTAAATTACAAAAGCAATGATTTATCTACTATAATTTTTTGAAATCACTATGACTTCATATGTCGTAATTTACAGAACATTTCCGATAGTTCCGAGTACAAGAATCTATTTGACTCTCATAAATTTAATTTTTCAATTAATTCCCAATTTGGGTATCGAAAATCGATCGATTGTATTTGAAATCAGAAAAGAAGGAAACTGGTTATATTAACGCACTATTATTAAATGCAAAAAGTGGAATCTTTTGCGAGAGGGCTTATGAGTCACTTTGTTTGTACCATATCGGAAATTGCTATTCTGAAGCGAGCTTACTGAATATTGAACTGTTTTTCTCAGTTCAATATTCAAATATCAAATCAGTTTTATAGGAATCAGTTGCAGGAGTTGAAAGTTTGCTAGAGGTGCACATCAAGTGGTACTTCATATTTCCTTACACTATTTATGGTAGAAGAGACAAATAATAAATATAAACTCTTATCGGCCTTTTAAAAATTTAAGTTAGGTTCTTATTGAAAGGAGTGTGATGCTAACCCTGTCCTTTTGCTGATTCTTGAGATGAATTGGCAAGGGAAACCAATATCTG
This sequence comes from Nowickia ferox, assembly GCA_936439885.1. NCBI lineage: Eukaryota > Metazoa > Arthropoda > Insecta > Diptera > Tachinidae > Nowickia > Nowickia ferox. The sequence continues at coordinate 104,650,329 of OW387023.1, forward strand.
CTCAGCGTTTTTATGAAAACTGATACGAAAACATTTATATGAAACATTTTAACCCTTTAACTCTTGACTACAAAATATTTTTCCCGGAAAAAGGGTGAAAACTTACATATTTTAACTTCATTTCCTACGAAAAAAATTTATGGGGGCTTACTTTGAGTTCCGGAACGAAAGAGAATGCTTTCACAATTCGAAAGCATTAGCTTTCGTTTCGACTTGCGGAATAGACCGCAACTGTAGTCACATCTTTTAGCTGTACAATTTGCAAACTCTGATTAAACAATCCCATGCGTCATTCAAGCTGTCGGATTAAAATGACAAAATGCTTGCATTAACATGACAAGATATGTCACAAAACGAACTCATACAATTTTGTCAGACTTCATTTAAGCAAAACTAAATGAAAGGAATCCTTCGCGAACTTGAGGTATTTTGTAAGTTCAACACAATTGATTGCAGCTTATTATTTCCTGCCATTATTTTCCAACTACAATTCAATAAGCGTTTCTTAAATATATAATTTAACTCTTACAGCTTTTTTAAAACCACTAACTTCAATACGTTTAATTAATTCAATTCAATTTTATTAATCTGATCTCATCGTTTAACTTGTTTATTGTTGTAAGTTATTTTTTATGTTTTTACAATAAGCAGTTCCTCGTATTACATCTAATAATTTGAAGTTGTAGTTTTTGCAATCAAATAATGGAGTGAGCGTGTGTGTGTATGAGTGTTGGCAGCCATTGAGTCTGACGTTTTTATAGATTTTCATATAAATCTTTGATTTTGTCACTCTACGTGTCTTTGCGGCTGTTTATTACCACAAAGTTGTGTGGTTTGTCACATTTTCGCTTCAATTAGCAGAGTGTCGTCAACTTACGTTGGGTAGGAGTAGATACAGCCAGTGATCAAAAGTGGTACTCACATTCTGTTGACACACTTACATTGTAATTTAATGAATGAACAATTAATATGAGTTTGCAATAACTAACAATAGCAATTAAAGCATTTATTGATTAAACAACGAAAGCGTTGGGCGAGTGTAATAATTAAGCAATCAATAGCGTTATTGACGAAGATTTATTTGTTTGTAGTTGATAGCAGAAAGATAAATAGCGAGATACATTTGTATGTATGTATTTACATATATGAGTACATATGTATGTATAAGAGGAAGATTTAGACTTCTATTTTTGATATTTCAAAAAGCCAGAGAAAAAATTTATAGTCCTCGTTAAAACCTAAAGCACTGAAATATCTCCGAACACAATTAAAAATTTTGCGAGGAGCAGCATTTAAGCTTAAAACATTTATCTACGAGTTCTGATCAAAAAATAACCGTTATTTTAAAAATTCGTGAGTTACGTATGTTCGATTTTCGCATTTTTTTTCTGTTATGTTGGTACACATGTCTGTTATATATGTTGGCAATATCAGCCATTTTGGATTGTCAGTTTGTTTTTGACAGATAAAAAGGTTAGTCGTGTTTTGAAGTGCTCTTCGATTTTTTACTATTCGCATAAATGGATCAAAGAAACTGTATTAAGTTTTGTGCAAAAAATTAAATTAAATGCGCAAGGACATTTGAAATGTTGACTGTGGCGTTTGGCGAGTCTACTATGAGCAGAACACAAGTTCAATTGTGGTATGACCGGTTTAAGGAAGGCGGAGATGTCAATGACGATGCTCGTTCTGGTGTGAAGGTTTTGCTCACTGTTTTCTTCGACTGCAATAGCGTGGTGCATCATGAATTCTTGCCACAAGGTCAATAAGGAATACTACCATGAAGTTATGCGCCGTTTGCGCTAAGCAATTCGTCAAAAACGCACAGAATTGTGGAAGAAACAATCATGGATTTTGCACCATGATAACGCACCAGCTCACACATCGATGCTTGTGCGTCAGTTTTTGGCCAAAAACAAAACCGTCATCATGCCTCAACCACCGTATTCACCGGACTTGGCACCCCGCTGACTTTTTCTTCTTCGCAAAACTGAAGACACCGATGAAAGGAAAGCGTTTTGCTACGATTGAGGAGATAAAAGAAAAATCGAAACAGGAGTTGTTGGCGATACCAAAAAGCGCGTTTCAGAAGTGTTTCGAGGATTGGAAAAAACGCTGGCATAAGTGTATTATATCTGAGGGGGATTACTTTGAAGGGGACAAGATAATTAGTTATTGATGAATAAATAAATACTTTTTGAAGAAAACTTAAAATAACGGTTATTATTTGTTATAACACTATTTTTTCCAAAATATTATTTTAATTTTTCAGTAAAATAGTTTTCATTAAACATTTATTCACATTGCTAATGACCCAGCTAGCCTTTTCAATTGCAGAAGAGTCTATTGCGAATCGCATGCAGAGCATTTTCAATCGCAGACGACCTCATGTTTTAATCGTGGAAGACGCGTCGCACGGGAGAAACTGCTACCGAAGACGATTCGTGTGCAAGAGTCGCAGAAGGCGCTTTTATTAGTCAATCATTTGATATTTATCTAGAGATTATCTTACAATTCTTTTTTGAAGAACATTGAGCACCGTATGAGGCTCTTCAACCTTAATCTTATATGAGCAATTGGGAGAGTTATAAAAGAATCATGCCTAGTCACCGAATTGGATGCGATTTTAAAAAAATTTCCTTTTTTGCGTTTTATTATAAAATTTTAACAATTTGTTTCTTTTTATACGAATTTAAAGGCGAAACAGTGTTTTTCTGTAAATTTAAGTAAATAACTTTTAAATTTAAGACCAAAATTAATTCAAAAATTTCTTTAAAAAAATATTTTTTTTTTTAATTCTGTGCGTATTTTCTAAAACTATGCAGGAATTAATTACAAGGTTTTGTATGATTTAAATAAATTTCTACTTTGTTTTTTTGCTAATTATCGGCAAATTAAAAATATCGATTTTTTGGAAGCAATGAAAATGTACTTTCTTCAAAATCAATCAATCAAGTGAGAAAATTAAAACAAAATATTGATTTTTGAGTTCTTGTTTCAACTATTATATTAATTGTACTTCTCATTTGTTTAAATAAAAATTTAACATAATTACTCTAGTTGCTCTAAGAAAATTTTGTGTAGAGGATCCCTGAAGTTCTGCATTCAGCTAGACCCTCAGTAAACAATTTCAATATACTTTAATAAAAAAACATTTTACTGAAAAAGTTATATATGTATGAATTTGTCGAAAATTAGTGCCCTATGAAATATTAAATTTAATTGTAATAATTAATAAAATCATTTTATTCTGCTGATCATAAAAAAAGTTCAACTTACTTTGATTCCCCAAACTAAAACAAAAAAATAAATAAAAGTTTCAGAGGCAAACATGAAAGTTAATTTTTTGTAAACATTAAAAAACGCTTTGCTTTTTTAATAAAGGAACTGAGACTCTAGCGCGCTATTTCAGATAGATATTGTTGAACTTACTATCTGGGACTTTGAATTCTTTGTTTTCTTCAGAAAAGGCAGAAAAACATTCGCACTATTTGCGTAGTAGTGAAACTAAGGTTAGTTCAGGTTGCTACATTAGCAAAGCTCAGCTCAGTTGTGTTTTGTATGTGGAAAGAGGATGGAAATACATCAGTTTACTTCGTGTTAAACAAGATTTATTTTAAAATAACGAGTTTACCATATTGTTGTCATATTCCGATATACTTTCAATATTTTGCAGACTTGGAATGTCAATGAAAAACGCCCTCTCTCGACGAGAATAGAGTAGTGGCAAGGGAGCTACTCAATAGTGCACCCCTACTTTTCGCCATTTTCTACAGAACGTGCTAAATAGTAGATTTTCTATCCTAGTTTGCACAATTATATGATATTAACAGAGAAATATTGCCACTAATGTGCGAAACTGATCCTTGGGACATCCTTCGAGAAGGATCATGGACGGGTTTATATGGTTTCTTGAAACAATAACATCATTTCACCATTTCGCTGACTCGTCTCTGAATAGTTCTTGCTATGCTGGTGCCTTGCGTTGCAGTCACATTCTGGAAGTCTTGTGTAAAATATAAAAAGGGTGACGCATCTGCTGGCAGTTGGAGTGAGCGTCGGCAGAGTGAGTCTTGTGTGAAGAACAGCAGAGAGAGGCTATTTCTTCAAGAGCAGCACCGCCAGTTTTGTGAGACTTGTATGTACAACAGCGGAGTAGACGTCGTAGCAACCACCCATCGGCAAAAAGAAGGAGTACGGATGCTTTCTAAAAGGCCTATGTACTCCTTCTTATTGAAAGGGGTTTAATAAAGGTTTTCAACTGCTGGGGCCTGTATCTCAAAACTTACAAGTGTTAAAATACAAGTAAAATAGTTGTGAAAATATATTTTTTATATGAATATAAAATGTTTTCCCAACTGTTTTACTTGTATTACAGCACTTGTAAGTTTTGAGAAACAGGCCCGAGGTATTCGATATACACATCCATACATATAATGTTTTGACGTTTATTTTGTAATCAAAAGGGAACTTCTGAAAATAACAAGAACCCACATAGTATTTATATACATAATAATGATCAAACAACACGACTGTCTTTTTCAAAGTATAAAACTCAACTAAATTAATTTACGTATTTTTTTAATCGTTCTGTATTTGGTATTTTTAAATAGAATTTTTCTTTGGGTTTTGCCTTGGCAAAAAAAGCAAAACAAAATACTTTACTCCTTCTGTTCTCCCTTCTTATAGAAGGGAATGTATATCCCATCTTTTTTTAATAAAAAAAAAAGATGGGAAAGGCCTTCTTCAGAAGTTACATAAGAATGTTAACTGAGTCAAAAACATGAATTCGTTTGCTTTTGTTTTGGTAAAATCACAAAACAAAAAATGTTACTCCTTCTCTTCTTCCTTCGCATAGAAGGGAATGTGGAATATGTATCTTATCTTTTATGGGGAAAAGCGGAGGCCTTCTATAAGGCATTCTTTGGCAGTTAGATAAGAATGGTAATGGAATCGAAAACACTCCTGAGCAGGCCTTTAATAAAGCCTGAAGTTCTTCTGAGTTTTACCGCTGGGTAAATAAAGTGTCATTCTTAACCCTAAATAGTACATTTATTTGCAAATCATCGAGTCCACAGAAAAGCGTTTCAAAGAATAAAAACGTATCAATATATAAGAAGAAAGTTCAGATAGACGATATTTAAGAAATTTTCTAAAATTCCGTAAAGCAAGAATGTTTGTAATTTTTTTCTAGCATAACTCCTTAAATTTTTTTAAGTTTATAAAAAAATATTTTTCTCGGTGGTCGAAATCTTTTCATTTTGAATGTCGTGCCTTCTTAAATATTTTAAGTACTTATTAAGTTATTCATATAAAGTGTCTTAAAGGTTAAGCTGTCATATTTTACATTTACTACTTACAACTGAAGATGAGAATCCTATGAGTTAGTTGAAAAGAGTTTACAGTCTTGAGTGGTCGAATTAAGTTGTTTAAAGGTTGTCTAGATTTTTCTAGAATAAAATTGCTGGTTTCGATTTGCATTTGATTTATTATTATTTAAAAGTTGAAAATTGAAGTTGCCCAAACCTTATCCTTTTTAACTTTACTTACTTAACTTACTTAAATTAATTTTTGTACTTCTTATTTGAATTTTAATTCCAAAAATCCTTTTTACAAAATTTGAAAACTGAAAACTGAAATATTTAAAATAATTTAAAACAATAAAATAAATAAAATTTTCAGTGTTTCTTATTTAACAAACAATATGTATTACATTCATGTAAATTCTTTTCAACTTGTGATATGATTTTTAATTATATAAAATTAGATTCTTAAACTACAACACACAAATATTTTTAAATCTTTTAACTTTCATTTACGCAAAACTTTAACTTATATTTAAGTTATATTAAAAAGCATGCATACAACCTCAATAGAAAGTAGAAACCCTAAGGAGAAAAGTTTCAAAATTAATATTTTCTTTTGCATACGAGTAAATACACAAACAACGTTTCTAAGTGATGAAAAGCAAAGGAAGTTGATAAGATACACATGAGTATGTTACTTATAATTTTTAGCTTAAATACAAGAAGCAGAGCGTGTCTCGTAGCAGATCGGCGTTGTGTTTTCCAACATTTTCTACAATAACACAGCGGAACAGTGGTTTTGTTGTTTAAATATGTAATTTCATCAGCTGATTGCAATAATAATACAAAAAGTTGTGTAAATTATGTAAATGTTAAATGTCACTATGTATATCTTTAAAACTAGTGCTTATAGGGAAAAATTAATGATAAGATAAGAAGATAAAAACACAAGAATCAGCAATTTTTATTAATTCAACACAAAAAAATAACTCGATTTTGCAGCAGCTTTTTGGCAATGATGTATGTAGCTTATACTTTCTCATATACATTTTTTTTAAATAAAAAAAAGAAACACTCAGGCAATGAATGCCTACCACTAATACCAGGTGTTACCTTCTTTAGGAAAGGGGTAGTGATAGAGAAGAGAGGTGGTGAAGGAAGAGACAGAGAGAGGAAAGCTTCATTATTTTACAACTCTGCTGTTTTGCACGTTTTTAGTAATGCAGTGTTGCAGCGCCTCTGGTGTGAATAAGGCGTATTAAATTTTTGAAGCTGAAGTTGGTATAGTTCATTGACCAGTTTCTACGACTTCATCACTTGAACTTTCCTACAACAACTTATACAAATGGACATTAATGCACATCAGAAAAATTAGTTTTGTTGTTATTTTTAATGAATATCGGAGACCGTGCTCGAACCCAGCATCTTCGGTTTTGTAGTCAACGTGCTAACTACTCCAGCCCACGCCACCCTCAGGAGGATGTACTGAAGAAAACGGAAACAAGGAAAATCATTTGCTATATATAATTGAAAATTAGTTTTACAGAAAACTGTAACTGTTGCTTTCAAAATTAGTTAGAAGGATTTCGATTAAAATAGATCTTAAAAATTTTAAGCTGTTGTTTTTATTATTTAAGTAAAATACACTTTTATTTCTTGCATGCTTGTAAGCTCAAGATCTTGGAACTAAAAGCCAATTTACGGCAGGTTTCAGACAATCCTACACCTACTTTTTCTTTAACAAAATATGCCAGATGTTTCTGTTTCTTTCCTTCCTAATGCACATATTAAAAACGGATCATAAGTCTTGAGCCCAAGCGAGTGGAATAATTTTTATTCTGTTAACCTTACGTAACATAACCAAACCAAATCAGTCCTACTTTAATATTACACAACTGAAACTAATTTAACTGAACCTAACTTTTCTGCATATAATCTAGTCTTATCTAACATAACCTAACCTAGAATTGAGTTCGTCTACCTGGAATTAGGTTGGTAAGGGAGAGTTGTGCTTCAGTATCACATGATTTTTTTTCTGATGTCCCACTTGGTAGCTCCCCAGCTATAAGCTTCTGAATGCATACAGGATGTGCAGAAAGAAAGAAGCCCGTACCATACCCATACTCTTAGATTAACTTCCAATACTTTATATTGTTCTTATATTTATTTTATACATATTAAATACAATTGAAAACTATATTTGTACTACAAAGTACATTTTTATTAAATAATTTTTGTTCGCGCATTAAATCAGGAGTCGATCCCAGGATCTCCGTATGTTTGGCTAGAACACTACCCACTGAACTACCAAAGTTCATATTTATTTTCGTACACAATTCAATTAAAAAATAAAAAATAAAACATTAAAGAAATTTATTATTCGACATATTGTCATAAACACTCGAAGTAAAAATTTCAATCGAATCCAAATTGTATTCACGTAAGCGAGAGTACTATAAAAAATTTTGAGTATTTGTGTTAAATTTCTTCATTCGCTTACGTTATTGCATCCAGTGATCGGTAATGATTCGTTTTTTCGCTATTCATACTGGCTATTCATACTGAAATTCTAAATATAAGTAAGTAGACATCATTTAAACTCAACTACTCTGATTTACGCATACTTACGATGATATTGATTTATAAGTATAGGTTGAAATAAATATGAATGCGACGTCAGTGAAGTCAGCATCATAATCATACCACACTCACACTCATCAGGCTGTGTCATTCTTGAATGAATTAATTCAACTGAATGATTCTTTCAAGTGAAAGAATGAAATAATTCTATATTTTTTCTATATTTCTTTCATCTTTCTTTTTTATTTTTCTATTTACTTTCGTATTCTTGCTTGCTTTAATTTTTCTGTTTTTCTGCTAATAGAAATCAAGACTGTGGATTTCGCTCGAGAAAATGTAGTTTCAAATAAGTATTAAAAAAGTTTTTGGGTTTAAAATAACATTTCACGAGAATTGAAACATTTTCAAAAAGAGATAGACATTTCATTCTGAAAAGTGTATAACATTCAGAAATATGAAAGAAAAGAAAGAATTACTTCACTTAACCTTTCTGAAATTGAATGAAAGATTCACACAAATGAAAGATTTTGCCTAAGACTAACACTCATAAATCACCTCAGTTTGATTTCTAATTTCAGAAAAATACTTATACTACTCACATTGATTCAGCTCACTCAACTCATACATGTATCTTTATTGTTTTATACTACAATAGTAGTAAATAGGGTTGTTTTTCAATTCCTGCAAAAAAAAATAAAATAAAAAATAAGAGCAACAGAGAAACACATAACCTCATAATAAGAATTTTAATGTTCGTATGCGAAGTTCGCATTTTGAATCATGATTATTTCGCATCGCCCATAAGTCTTGTTTTAGACTCAGCAGTTTTTCTTGAAGCAGTTCTCTTCAATTCTCTTTTAAAACTGCTCGTTTGTTTACACACAGACGGTTTCTTGTTCAATTTTCCTATTGTTTTAATGCAGCGAATGAAATAACAAAAGAGAATTGAAGTAACTTTTCGGTACAAGCAAGTCAGTACCCCTCTTCTTTCTTCTTTCCCCCTCTAACCCATAAACTCAGACTTGCTTCAAAAAAAAACTGCCGAGTCTAAAACATGACTAAACATTGAGTTAAGGAGAATCGAAATCAACAGCGTCATAAATGTTGCTAAGTATGAGTTCGATGCGGACTTCAAATTTTCGAGTGAATATGATTCATAGACAACATTGCAATAAGTATGAGTGCGCATAAGTACAAGAAATTATAAATCATGATTCAACTCTACTCACTTTTTCACTACTCATTTCTGTTCTCCGATTGCATCCTTGTAAGGCAGAGGGGATGCAATGTGTGCTTTTCTGCGGTTCCGAAGCGTTTCTTTTTGTCTAAGTGCTTACTTGCACCAAATTTATTTTTGCTGGGTTATACCATAAAACGAATTATAATTTAAATTTTCTTTAATTTTTTTTTTTTGCAAATATGCATAATAAATTCATGATATTAAAACTTGTTTTTTTTTGTTTGCCAGCTCATCAGTGCACTTTCAATTACAATCAAAAAAGCTTACATATCTCCAAGGTTTATCAGAATTGCAAATATACAAACATACTATATACGTACACAATTTTAATTCATGTTTTAAAATAACACAGTACAACAGCCAATCTGGGGGGTGAGAAATTCCAAGTCAGGGTGATGGTACTAGGTCAGTATAGTAAAACCCTCAAAGGGTTTGGCGTTCGTATGTATCAGTTTTTTTTTATTACCTTTTAAATTTTTTCTTTTTCACTTGTCCGATTTTGATGAAACAAATTTAGAAAAATTAAGAATTACAATTTCTATACCGTTTTCCTATATGTGCAACACTTTCGAAGTTAAAAATAAATTTGTGAGGCAAAAAAATATTTTTTTGCCTAAAAATTTAAATATTTTTTTTTTAAATTCATAAAAATCCAAAATGGAAATCCATATGGGCTGTATTTGTAGTAAATACTCTATGATTTATTGGTCTGCTGGATCAAACACATTTTAAACCCAAAAACGAGGTTGAGATGCACTGATTTATATTTTTACTATAATAGAAGAAAATTATATACATACATATTTAAAATAAAATTAAAGAATTAAAAACTTTTTAAAATACATCCATATACATATGCACATATACATACATACATACATATGTATGTATGTATATGTGCATATGTATCCCTGCAGAAAACATGGGGTTAAGTGTCCCCAAGTCACCACTTTTGTCGACTATTTTGGTGACATTGTCAACAGAGCGTCTATTAATAATGGTTTTAATGCGTAGAACACATTTTTTCAGATACACACAACTATGCTTCTTCTTAATGTTTTATTGGTTTGTTGAAAATAAACGTGACGTCAAGCAAAATTTAAGTGTTTATAAAAATTATCTTAAGAAATAGAATTGTAAGGCTAATATACATATATAAATGTATTTAACAATAATTAAAAACATAATACACAAAAAAAATTAAAATACAAATAAAATAACAATCAATATTGTATAAAAATATAAAATGTGAAAATTGAAGACTTTTAAGTGAAAGGTGCCAATTATGGAAATTATGACCCTGTGGAAGACTTTGTGCCATCAGGTAAAGATTTGTCACATTTTAAGATCCATACGTAAGTGTTTGACTTTACTACTTCAGCAAAACATACAATTTTTAATTTTAATATACATACATAGATATGTACTCGTATGTATTTAATAGAACTGACAAACAATTTCCTGCAGGTGGTGACAGTGTCTATAGTGAATCAGTACAGTTTTACTACGGACGTCGAACGAGGAAATATCGATATTGTAGACTAGAGCCCCCAAAAATTTACTAGTGAATCTTTGGTGCCAATGTCTCCATGTGGTCCCAAAAAAACTACTTAGTCAGTAGTGCTACAGTCTACAGTGGTGAATTTGCAATGACAGGCTAATGTTAAATGTCAATACGCGATTACATTGGCTGGGGTACACCTGGTCAGTAGTGCTACTGACAATGTCACTAATAAATCACTACATTTTCACTATTCGCATTTTGTGCAGGGTATGTCATACTATATATCTACATGTGTATATTATATACAAAAAAGGTAATTGTATTTCTTGTTAGTAGTTTTTTCCATCTTTTTTGCTTCTTTGCGATATACGAGTACAAAATTTATTTCTTTCCTATTTGCATAGGAAGCGAAATAGTGAATAGCAACAATCCAACAATAACGACAAACTACATAAATCTCTTTCATATTGTTGTTAATAACTTTAAGTACTTTTAAGTTTAACATACACTCTGGCACAAAATTTTAGTTACCGGAAAATGAGCTGAAGTTGTCATTTTTCAGTTACTGTCGCGGTTTGATATAATTAATTACTTATAAACCGGTCACATTTGCATTGTTAATATCTTAAGCTTAGAGTTCATTATCCTGCACAATCGCACCACCTCTGAAAAAATACGACCCTGAAGTAATGACTTCTTGATGTCTTTTGTCATACCAGGGCTGTATTTAAAAAAAAAAATGTACGATTGTGTAGGATGGTGAATCTTAGCCTTAAGCTTCGCTTGAAAATACCTCACACAGATTGTGGTGTAACATCGATAACAGTATAATAAGAAATAGTTATAGCATCGACCACACAAAATATTTGGTAATTTGCTTTAAATTTTTTTACATTTAAAAATTGTGAATTTTTATGTTTTTATTAATACAAATAATTAAACTGTCAAAATTATAACTTAACCATTTCACATGAAATGTGAAAGCCTGGCACACGTTCTTTCTTTTCATTTTCAAATCACAAAATTCATCAATATATATTTTATATTCAATCAAAAGCTTTTACCAGAAGTTTAAATTTTCTTCTTGATGTAAATTTTTTTTTAATTTTTTTACCATTTCGTTTCTTGTTTCTTAAAACAAGATGCGACAGGTTTTGCAAAAGCGATAGGGAGTACCAAATTGGCATTTAGCTTTTGAATCGATATTGTTTTCGCATAATATTGGAGAATAACCCACGACTTGCATTGCAAATATTCGTTGCATCCTGTCAATGCTAATAAGGCCGTGATTCACTATCCTACACAATCGCGTGATTTGCCAAATATAACATGTGTGCTAAAAAAGTGTGGTAGTGGTGATTAAAAATGCATATGTGTGACAGAAAAATTTCATAAAATGCTAGATTCCATGCGACAGACAGCTGAGAATGTTGTTTTTGATTAGTTTTTGGATGATAGTGTGGCACCTAAAACAATTTTTTAAAGTCGGTCAGACTTCTGCAAGATTTTCTTGTGAATGAATGGTGCGATTGTGTAGAATAGTGAATCAGGCCTTTATTTAGTACCTTAAAACATATATTGTTATTACAGTTGCTGATTGTAACCTTTTAATGGTCCTTCGAGCCCTAAGTACGTGACACATAGTTATTTATTTTAATTCTAGAATGTATTTATGGGCTTACCTAAATAAGAAACATTAGCTTTCTCTTATTTAAAGAAATAGGAAACAAATCTTTTTCTAAACTGCCTGTTGATCGAATATTGTATCAAAGGCAGGCATGCACAGAGAATAAGAGATGAATATACATATGTAAGTATAAAATGCCAAGATGTGGGTGAAGAGGAAACATATGACACTTTTTGTGCCGTTGCACTGGATGAGCAAGGAAGAGAAAGACCACAACGGCCGTTCTAGAGTTAAGAAACTTTCCGATGCCGCCAGGGTTGAACTGCACCTGTTACTAACTTTATATTAATATTAATTTAGTTCGGAGGTGGGCATGAGAGGAACAAGTCGTTGAAAAATTATCGGCAGCGGCGGCGCTCAGAGAGAATTTTCGCAGGCTCAAATAAGCATTTGATAGATTAAAGAGAAAATTTGAAATTGAAATTGAAAATCAATTTTCAAAATGTTTTCTCCGAAATTGTACGATTTTGTATTTTTTAGCAAATAAAATTTCGGCTGGTTTTGGGCAGATGCGAGCCGATGCAATCGGCAGCGGCGTTATAAATAATAAAATAACCGGAGGTGGTGCGGCGTCGGCTTCGATCCGATCGACTTGACTTGTTTCTCTGATGGGTACTCTACTCATTGCCGGAGCTAACAAATTTTTCCTAAGGAGGTATTACTCCTGTTGATTTTCATGAGTAATATTAAAAAAGATAATTGCAGGCAATTCTTTCTAAAAAATAGGAGTGGCAATAGCAATTCTTTGAGGATACAATGCCCTTCCTCCCAAAAATGGCTTTTCTACGCATGTGACTCCGCTTAAACCAATTCTTCATGGTATTACAATGAACCAGAAGGTAATAACTGTGTCCGGGATTCACACTGCAACCTTTACCTAACCTAATCTAATCGAATCGGATCCACTGATATGCAACTGGTTTTATATGATTGATAGCTTAATAATATAAAGCATGAAAACTGTGGCATTTGCAGAAGAGCACGTTAAATTTACAGAAATTTATTTCTTTTACAGCTAAATTGGTAAAGTCGATGATTACTTTGATTCTTATTACATAAACATCGTTTTACACAATAAATAAAACATTAAATCTGAAATATACAAAAAAAAAGATTATAAGTTTAAAAAAATATATATATCACACAAAATAATTTTGATTCTGTCTAGTACTGCCATTTACTCAAAATCCACTTATCTCGACTTAAGCACTTTTTCCTTTTTGCCACAGAAAGGTAAACAAGATACACGGTTTCTGAGTCAGTTCACGGAAAAAGTTTTTTCTGCAATAAACACGTTTAATTGAAAGAAAAACAAAAATCAATTAAAAATGTAATTAAGTCAATTAAACTTTTGTTTAAAAATTTAATGTAATTAAAAGTTTAACTGACTCAATAAAACTTTTAATTGATTTTTTTTCAGTTAAACGTGTGTTTCGCAGGAAATTTTATTTTCTGTGATTTAGTGCAAATAATTAAAATTATTTAATTGCTGAATGCTCTTATTTACAAGTTTTGGTGTTCAATAGCAAAAGGAAGGCTTCAAAATTGTAGTTAAACGGAAATTGCAAAAGTACTTTATAATGAAACTTTCATTCCTTAAAAAACGCTTTTCATACAATTGAATAAGATTTATGGAAAAATTACGTGCCTTGGGTTAAAATTTTTAGGAATTTGCTGAGTTTGCACTTAACATGTACGAAGCAGGGCGGAAAAAATTACTTTTAATTAAACAGATGCATTAAATATATACAATAAATCCTGAAAAAATGCAATAAAACATATATCCTAAAAAACGTACTTGTGAAATAAACCAGAGTCGCACAGAATTTGCAACTGGAGTACAATTTTATTAACAAATTTGAGGAATGAAAGTTTTTTATTGCCTTTTATATATTCGCATGTTTATTGCAAATATTTACATGGAAGATGTGCATTCTGAAGAATCGCTGTTAAATTGTACCTTTTATTACATCCAAACTGTAAATTTTTGTGCCACAAATAAATACTCTTCGTCACCACAAATGCTCACGTTGTACAATAACAGCCCTCCAGGCAGGCATGACTTACAAAGTAAAAATAAAAGTGTAGTTTGAATTTTTTTTCTTTTATTGCATGGACATGTGCAAACTCCATGTACTTGTACGTGTAGGAACTTTTCTAGTAAAAAAAATGTTTATATTTATATTATTACATAAATATGTACGTACAATATGGAAAATTTATGGATGGAAGTACGAATGTGATGTGCCACAAACTGTTATAGTTTCATACTGTTGTTTGTTGCGAGTTTCATACTGTTGTTTGTTGAGTACGAGAACTTGCTGCGTACTCACACTTTTTGTTTTATATTTTATTCATTGTAATAAAAAATGCCTTAACATAAGCTAATTTTTAAAAATGACTTCATGACTTTATAAGTCATTTTAAAACTTAACATTTGTTTGGTATTTTCTTGTTTTTCATTCCTACAGAGATGAACGATCTAGTGATTGTTTAATATCGTTGCTTGTAGTGAATATAATTTATAAATAAATGTTTTTTAAACAGTGACCGTAGTCACAGTTTAAGAGATTCAATCATGTACCCACACTTCTACATACAACAATGCAACATTAACCAAAACCACATGCAATTTGTTGGTATAATTTATCCAGGCAGTTGTCAAAGTCAACACATGGTAAAGCATGTGTGGCATAAATTTAAGACTATGACTGCCCAGGTTCTACATTCCACTAAAATATGAAACTGAAAACGTTTTTAGTTCCAGAAAGACGGTATCTCTGTGTTCTAGAGAAGTAATACAACTTTTTTCCACGACGATTTCATTGCCAGTTTATTATTACATGGAAAATATGGAATATATGGTTGGTGTATGTGGAAAATGTGGGTCTCAAGGAAAATAGTTTGGCGATCACTATTGTACCAATTTTATACTCTGTGTTGATAAGCGTCTATTTAATTGTACTTTCATCATCCTTAAAGCGTAAATACATCGAAAATGCATAAATGGAACACGAAACACATTAACACAAAAAGTATTCTAATAAAATATTTAAGAACGCACTAAGTTTCTCAGGAATTTTTCAACACAAATTAATTAATAAATTATGTTTTATAAACAAAGTTATAAACAGTATGTTTCCAGTACAAAAATACTGCCTGAAAACGAATCCAAAGTAGAAAAGTGACGAAAAAACCGGAAACATTATGTTTGGTGGAAAAAATACACACATATACAGTGCAGACTCGGTTAAAGCAACTCTCGATAAGCGCAACACCTCGATATTCGCAACACCCAAATTCTTAGCATTGGTAGCCCTGTTAACGGAACTTTTCAAAAAAAAAACACCTCAATTAACGCAACTTCGCAAACAGATTTAAGACTCTCTCTTTCGTTTTATTTTTTTACTCTAGTTTTTATAAATAAATTCAATTCTATAAACCTTTGTTCATGAAATCTTATGCTTACGTGCAAAAATCATTCGGATATACCGCTCGGAATGACAAAGAATTTTTGCGTGGTGCTTGAAACCAACGATGTTGAAATTAATTCGTTTTTGTGAGTGATTGTTCTAGCTGTATAGGTTTTTATTTAAGCTGGCGATTTTATTTACATCGTTATTACTCAAACGCACTGAGTTGCAGTTTCCTCTTTGATCAGTATCCAACGAAGTATGCAACAGTTTTCGCTTTAAAAAAATACGTATGATTAATATTTAATTGCAGCTGAATAAATTACCAGTGTTCAAAAAACTGGCAGCAGAAAAGTAAAGTTTCACTCAATATGCTATTGATTTGAAGCAACAGTTTGCGTTCGTACAATTTGGTTTTGCTGTTACTTCGTACTATAGATGAGTAAAATCAAAGAACCAGTTCGTAAAAAAATATTAATCGTTTTGCTTCCAAGTAACTGCGCAGTCGTCAACAACAAAAGTAAAAAGTTAACCTCAAAGAACACCAACAGTTGCTTGCAGCATAAACTCACAGCTTTTACTTTGAAAAATAAAAATTGTGAAGCAGTAGCACAGTCGAATTTTTGCCTTTGTGTAACCAATTTTACAACAACAAACCAAATGTGCTCAAAAAGGTCATTCCAGGAAACCATTAACAATGTTTGTTTTTCCTCCAAATTCTAAGAATTATAAAAGGCCAAGCAAAGTCAGAATCAAGTTATTTAATTTTATTTAAGCCTTTAATTAAAAAAAAATGTCATCAAAAAAGAAACAGAGTCGAAAGTTTCACACTTTTTCCATTAAAAACATGAATCTTATACTTGATAACAACCATCAGTACAAATTTAAATACCTTAGAATGTGTATATTTTATTTATTTTAAATATTTATTTGTTTTAATTAATTTAATTTAATTAAAAAATAAATGCATTTGTTTTAAAAGTTTACCTTTGATTCTTTAATAAACCTTTTATGTGGTTTAAAATAAGCTTTTTTGTAGTAAACAGGCATATAAATTTTTTATTTGATTTTCGCAACAAACTCAGTTGTTACAACAACCCAACAATTTCTATTGGCTGCGTTAACCGAATCTGCGCTGTATCTGAAATTGGCTGAAACAAAATATGTGTGCCTCGAAAGGTCTTAGTCTCTTCTTTCTAAATCGGCTTATAAATTAAAAATCGGTTGATATTTGAGATAGTTAGAGGTTGATAAGTGCATACGGGTACGAAAAACCGGTTTTTATTATTATTTATTTTAAGGGGTGTTTGGAAAATTTAAATACAGATTGTCGTTAGAATTGACAATACCTACCAATAAAAAAGTGACACGTCCCAGGTAAAATAAAATAAAAAATTGTCACACAGTTTAATAATATAAAAATTTTAAATTTTTTTTAAATAATTTTCGATGCCGATGGACCTTTCATATACAAAGTTTATTAAAACTATTAAAAAAAATTTAAGAAAAATTGTATTATTAGAGAAAAATTACAAACGGTAAGTTGTGTAAAAAACGAGTTCAGAAAAGAATATTTATTTAAGTTTACACGGATCCCACATTTTTTTTTTTATATAAAATTTGTTGGAAAGCCTTTTTTCTTTAATGTATTCATGTTTAATTTTAAGTAAAGATATATCTTTGTTATTTACATCATTAAGTTTAAGAAGTTTTTTTTTTAATTTTTTTGTCAGTTAAGGGATATTCACATATTACGTCACACTATTTTCGAAGTTTTTGTATCCTACCTTCACAAATTTGTAAACCTTTTTTACTGAATTTTCAGTATATATTTTCTAAATCCTAACAAATCCGTAAAATTAACTTAGAATAATTATGATTATATGAAAAAAGTACATTTTCAGAAGTTGCTACTTCAAAAAAAATTCAGTCACATTAGTGACTAGTGATTTTCAATCATTGCGATTAAGTAACAAATATGGAAATATTGCTCATCTCTGGATCTTGCGTTGTTGTTTATACATACTATTGCTTTTTTAAATTATTATTTGCAAACTTTATTAATATTTCTAACATTCATTCATGCATCCAAATGTGCTACAAAAATTTTCACATGCAACATAATTAATTTCATTTGCTATTTTAAATATTGAATTTGTAAATATGTACATAGTATGCACTTTCAACAAAATTAGTTTAATTAACATATGTGAATGTATATTTATGTAATAGAGAAATATGTGCATAACCAGTAATTGATCTCAAATTGAGAATGATTTTTAAACAACTTGAATATAACTAAAGAATCACAGCTTGCTTAAAAAAGAGCAAACCGTTTTCAAAATGTGTTAACAAAAAATTAAATAAATTATATGCAGCCAAAATCTGAAGACGGAATGATTACAATTGCTTCCTTATGGTCCATCATAATTTATATACATATTCAGTTCATGTATTTAATACAATCAACACAATCACAACACAGTACAATCGATTGATAACTGAGAATTTCTGCCAAATGACTTGAGTCTGTCAATGGTAGGGAACATTACTGACGTTTTTGCATACGGCGACCGTGTATACCGGACGATTGCGATACATTATTTTTTGTTTTATTGTGCTCACAATTTTTTATTTTCAGTTCATCGGCAAATCTGATAAGAAAGCGCATCATCGAAATCAATTCTTCTTCCATTGCAAAGGCAGCTATTAGGAAAAATTCATAAACATATGTACATACATATGTTTAACACAGAAAAAATTATGCCCAAATTATTTTCAAACAAATGTTTATTTACAATAAAGTTTCGTTTCACTAATTACTTTTTGCTGATCCAGTAAATTGTTTGTTCCAACTTCATGTATGTATAAAATACATAGAGAAAGGGACCTAAGGGTAAAAAAAATCAATTTTCATTTTTATTTATTTATTTTTTTATGTGGACAACATCTGAGCATCGAATGAGACCGATCCCATGCCCCAAAAGTGTTCCCTCCCAGAGATATGCGCGTTTTATGTCAGTGATGGTAAACCAAAGATACACGTATTTAAATCTTTAAAATGGCTCTCCTGAACAAAACCGGTTTTTACCCTTAGGACCCTTTCTATTTTGCGCGTCTCATGTATACAACACTATCAACAAAAATTAACAACAACAAGAGCACAAGAGTGCATTATACCTACCCTGCAGAAAACATGGGGTTAAGTGTCCCCAAGTCACCACTTTTGTCGACTATATTGGTGACATTGTCAAACGAGCGTCGACATATTAACATTGTTTTTGATGCGTAGAAAACATTTTGTCAGATACACACAACTATGCTTCTTCTTAATGTTTGATTGGTTTGTTGAAAATACAAGTGGCTTCAAGCAAAATTCAAGTTTTTATGAAAATTAGTTTACGAAATCAATATAAAAGGCAAATAAAAAAATGTATTAAAAAATAATTCAAAAAATCAAATAAAAGGAAATTGCAAAAGACAAATAAAAAGCAATCCATTTTGTAATTATAAACATAAAAATATTTTAAAATGAAATAATTGTGGAAATTTTTATAAGCCTGTAGAAGATTTTGTGGGATCAGTTAAAAAGTCCAGTCCAGTAAGTCCAGATTCATATTTAAGTGTTTGATTTTAATAATTCGACGGAACCTTGAATTTTTCATATATATTGAATACAAACTGCAAACTAAATCCTTCACAGAAAAAAGTATTCACCAATTAATGTTTTCAATTAATAATTTAATTGATTCAATTAAATTTTTAATTGTATTAATTCATTTGAGTGGAAAAACTTAATTAATATTATCAAATTGTCTATAGGTGAAAATTAAATTAATTTTTTAATTAATATTACAAATATTTTAATTAATATTACAAACTCTTTCATATTACTTTTTTGTGTGTTACTTGCTGAACGAATGTTCTCTTTTTTTTATGTATTTTTTTTTTTTTTTATTAATACAAACATTTTTAATAAAATATTCAGTTTTATTATCATTAGAATTACTAAAATGTAAATGTCGCGATATGGTTCCAATGACACGTACATGCTAAATGTCTATAGGAAAAAGCATTGTCTGGGGTACAATTCGTCAGTAGTACTGGTGACAAAGTCACTAGTAAATCACTACAATTTCACTATTCGCATTTTCTGCAGGGAATCAACAAACAAGATAAACACCGACACACTTAACAAATTCTTTCACCAGAACTCTATTAAATTAAATTTTTTACAATATTGTTATCAGAGTCTACTACAAATTTATTTGCATGTACGCATTCATACAAACTATTTATTTACTGGTTCAATGAATTTGGTTACTGAAAACGAAATTTAGTTTTTTCTGTGAACATCATTGGGAAAATCAGACTAGATAAATGAAACCTCATCTTCCAAATACAATTTTATCATTTTGAAATTGTGATCGATGAATAATATTTATTGAATAATAAACAATTGATGGATCTTGTCAAAAAACCATCTCCGAAACAGAGTGTTCACATTGCCCCAACTTTGTTGCAAATTATTTGGACTGAGCAGAGCATAGTTTCTAGTTATGGCTTGTATTTTCTAGCTACATTTTACACATATCACACTGTACGGCCAAAATAAAAGTTCAAAAAATATATTTTCTCGTTTTCATGCAAGTTTTTATTACATTTTATTTACGTGGTTTTTAACATTTATAAATTGTGGGTGTAAATAAAATATTGAGCAAAATATGTAAACCGGCCATAACTCGAGTTTAATATTGATGCCTTTAAATGTAGCTGCACGTATAAATTTCGGCATTTTTTTGCACAGAAGGGAAAACAACGCACAAGACGACTAAAAAATATTTACGATTTTCATAGATTGTAAAAATAAACGTAAATGTTGGCGTTATTCATTTTGTAACTTTTTGTCTGCCTTTTTATGGAAGGCGTGAGTGACTACGCAAGAGAAAAAAAGAAGGGAAAATAAGATTAATGTGTTCGAGAATTTAAAAGCTTTTTTTTGTAAAATTGATTACGGAACATTTTACATGAATGGCGGAATGCAAATAAAAAGGTAAAAATATGGCTGGAATATCCGAGTAAAATGTTTTTAGTAAATTTTTTAAAACATTTTTTTAACAATGAAATATTTACCTCAATCACGGACAAAAAATTTTTTTGTGCAATTTTATTATAATTTGTAAAATCATGTTTCATGGTTAAATAAATAATAAAATATGTACAAGGGAGCTTCGTTAATGTTGTTATATATATTTAACTTTAAAAAAATTTTATTTCAAGCCATAATACAATAGTTATATTGTGATCTCCCTTGTTATAATTATTTTAAATGTTAAACTTTTTCTTTTGTTCACCCCAAAAGAAACACAACAAAAAAAACGCCAGCCTATAAAAAATTTAAAAAAAAATATTTTTTTTTTAAATTTACAATGAAACTAAAAAGTTTTTAGAACATTAACTCCCAAAAATATTTTTCACATTGAATGATTAATATTAATGTTATAATTATTATTATTAAATAATCTTTATATATAAAATCGTAGTGTGTGTTTGTTCGTACAACATTATCTCTGGAATTATAAGAGCTGTGGAGTTGAAACACATGTTCGAGTTAATACCCTGTAGGTTTTCGTGGTCACTTGTTGAGTCACACAGTGGTCACATTAACCATTATGTTGATAGACATATATATCGCCTGAAAAGAAATGTTCTGATGAACTTGCATCCTGAGAAAATTTTGAAAAAAATTACAATTTTTTCGAATTTTTTTGCGTCAATTTTTTTGGTGCAATTTTTTAATTTTTTTATTTTTTTTTTCAAAAACTTCTTTAGAACGCATGTTCATCCATAAAATGTTCTTTTAATTTATATCAAAATGAATGAATAGTAGAAAACTGGGAAAAATTGCGATTTTTAGATGATTTTAACCAAGTTTTCAATCTTAATTATTTATCAAACAAGAGCTAGCCTAAAAAAAATGCTTAGCACCATTGGATTCAATGCACTCGAATTAGGTTTACCCACCAGTCCCCCCGCTTGTTATATTTTTGAACTAGCAGGTACAGTGTTATTAAAAATATTTAATTCAATAAGAATTTAAAATACTGAACTTAACCCATTTGGCTCTAAACAAAAACCACCGGGATAAAATTTAAAATTTCTTTATATTATTATTAAATATAATACAAACAAACAACAAATTAGGAATAAAATAAAAAAAATTTAATAATTAGTGTTTTTTGTGGGAATTGTTACAATTTAAGTTTAAAATTTTTTAACGCACTAGTAATCCCAAATTATTATTTCACTTATTAAGTAAAATATTTTTTGAATAAAAATACATTGAAATTGATTATTGAGGCGTTTAGCTGGATCCTCTGCGCATTTCGCTGTTGCTAATGCAGATCATCAGGGAAGCTTTACCCAAAAATTTCTTAGATTAACTAGAGTTAATATCTTAAACTTTCATTTAAGCAAATGAGAAGCTCAACAAATAACAAAGTTGAAACAAGAACTCAATAATCAACATGTTTTTTGTATTTTCTTACTTTATCATTACTACATTGGCTGACTTTTATTCAGCTTCAAATTGTAGTTGTAAAAGTATGTAAAGAAAATAAATGTAAATAACAACAACAGCTATTCAAGAATAGAGTGTTGCCACACAAGTATTTTTTTAACCGGGTGCTGTCAATTTAATAATTAGTGTTTTTTGTGGGAATTTATGTTTTGAGAAATTAAAGCGCTGTACTTAAATTGGCACAATAGTCACTAATAAAACTTTGCAAAGCAACACTTATCAATGCAGAGTTTTCTTGTATTTTTTGACACCCCAATAGCTTCTGGTGTGACAAATAACATCGCTCACGATTTGGTACCTTCTCGGGTATATAATAATTGCCGTTGTAAAACTTCAATACTTGATTAGGATGGATGAGGAAAATATTTTTGTTTCAATTAGCTAATAACCTAGCTATATTTCTTCGAAATAATAACTGATTTATTCTATTTTCTTTTGAAATTACATGAAGTCGCCACACATTTGATGTGACCATATCAAGCATGTAGGTTTATAAAACCTGCGACCATTTTTTTCAATGTATAGAAATTCTATACAGTGAAATCCGGTTCAGTTCATCGATCCGCCTCGCCTATGGTTTTATCATAATTTTGAAATAAGTATGGAATTTGCATGTAAGTTTTTTTTTGATTTTTTTCTGAGTTCCATCTTTTCACATTTCCCACAGGATTATAGGAATCATAATTCGTCGCCATTGTGCAAATGCTGTTGTTCTTCCAGCGGACCAGTAGTATCGCAATATTTTTGCCTAACCTGTATTCAAACTTGACTCTGGATTTCTTATCAACTTCTTGAGAGTAGGCAGTAGGTTGTCACGTATAGTTGCCGTGGCAAGATAGCCCAAGTCGTGTAAGTCCGAAAGAAGAAGATATAGATGTTTTCATGAAATACGTTCCACTGGTTAAATTTCTTTTATTAAAAGAGCTTTCCAACTTCAAATAACAATTTACAAAACGATTCAGTGAGTTGTTTTGTTTTTATTTTTCTGCGTAGAATTCTAATATAAATATAGCACACTTGTGTCCGTTGTACCCAAATGGGCACAGCAATATTTCAAGTGCTGTAAAATCATATAAATTTATTTTATTACATCTAAAAGCCTTTTAAATGTTTTGTCATTTATTGAATTTATTAAAAAAAAATTTGGTTATTTAAGAAGATTTTCCCATAAAATCCAGTAATGCAATAATTTTTTTGGCATTATGTATAATGCTTGAGCTTTCAGCTAATCAATAACGCAAACATATTTTGAATAATGTCAACAGCTTCATAATCAAGTGTCCCAGATTGGCACAGCGGGCGCAAATGGGTTAAAATCATTCTAGTTCAATTAAACTTACGGCCTGGCCCACGATGTCGACAAGAAAGTTTCTTTCGCTTACTTACATTGAAAACAAAAACAAATTCTCTTATTTTGTTTTTGTTTTCAATATAAGTAAGCGAAAGAAACTTTCTTGTCGACATCGTGGGCCAGGCCGTTAATGTTCGTACATATTATTACATTTGGTTACACCGCATGGATACATAATAAGGTGTAGATACTAGTGGCAGCAGTATGCCGAGTCCACACTATGCTATCTTGTGACATCGCAATAGTGTGTACTAGTGGTAACGTTTGTCATTTCCGATATTTTTCATTGTATGACATTGCGTTGTAAACAAAGAACATTTTAAAAATCACAACAAAATAAATGCCAACTGTTTTCAAAGTATAAGTTAAAAAAGCTTTTATTTTGGTTAAAAGAGTAAGTATAGAGGCCAAATTGTCAAAGATTTGGTAAAAACAATTCAACACAAATAAACCATGTTTCTGTCGAAATGAGTTACCAACTGCCGCCATACAATATATATTATGCAAGTAATCTCAATAATAAATTTTTGTTTCCAAAAACTAATGAGATAATTATCAAGAAATTGAGGTTTCAACACATCATTTTAGTCATAATTTTTTTTACGATTCGTGCGTTTTTACGCTTTTTGAGTACTTTAAGTCCACGAGTTGCATTGACAATAAAACACGTCTTGACCCATCGGAGATCAACATAACTCATGCCCTTAATAAAATTATACAAGAAGTTTTTTTCAAAGTGGCCAAAAATTGAACTGATGGCATGAGCTTTGTAACAGATACTCCTGGTAGTGATATCTTAGATATAATTTTTTAAATAAAACTTCCATGAAATTCACTCGCCCAAAAGAATAATAATGTCCTTCAATTCATTAACTTTTACGTTTGCTTTTATAAAAATTTACTGTCATTATGAATACGAGAATTTAATTTTCCCATATTTTAACATTGTTTTATCAGCCTCCGTTTTAAATCTTTAAAGGATCATAACCCAATAAATAGTTTTTAATTCTTATACACACACACACATACATACATATGTACATATGTACGAGTATGTATTTTTCTTAAAACTTTAACTGAATAACCCAGTTTCTCAGTCATTTCCGTATCGAAATTATTTTACAAGACCTCACGTGAACTGCAGAGTTCAATGAATACATTCGCTGTTTAAAAACTATCCATTGGTGCGTAATTTTGTTTGCCACCATTCGCAATGATGCCATTAAGTGTAATTTTTTTTTCTTTTATGCTTTTTTCATGCAATTACCTCTAAAATAAAGTATGTAACTGAAAGAAATTGTAATGAAATTAACAAGAAAAAAATGTGTAACAAACATGTTAGCTCTTTGCTAACAAAGCAAGAAAAACTAATACCAAAAAAAAAATAATATAGTTCATGGGAAAAGTTTGGGATAAAAATAATATTCCATTGCTTGCTTCAAATTGAAACACTTTCTCCCGCATAAAAGGAAAAAACAAAATGCAATTGTTACGATAAAAGCAAAACCATCAACAACAACAAATTCACCCTTCAAAAGGAAAAACAACAGCGAACAACAACAACAAAATTAATCAAATTATAGTAAAATTGTGCTAAAAAAAAAGATGTTTTAAAATAGTATACTTTTTTAATTTCCAACATCATGTGCGACGTATTTAAAAAATTCATTTTTCAACCACAATGTTTGTTAAAAATAAACTAAATGAAGAAAAAAAAACTGAAAAATGCAAATCGCATTGTACTTTTTTAGTGTAAAAAAATTCAATTAAAATTTATTTTTTGTGCATATTTAGTATGTATTAAATTATTTTTGGGAAAATATTATTTATTTTTTTTAAATTCACACCTCAAAAGAAAAATATGTAAATATGAGAGAAAGAGTTATTGTTTAAAAATGTGAAGTAAATATTTGGTAAAAATCAACAAAAAATTTAAAAATTAAAGTGAAACACTTTTTCTGCAATGGACACTAAAGATATAAAAAAGTAAAAATTATCCCATTACAAAAATGTGAAGTAATTTTTAAGAAACTATATTCTAATTGCTTCCAACGAAACTGCGTTAAAAATATCCAGATAATAAGCAAAAAGCGAGTAAAAATTTATATTAGTCATTAATGTAATATTTTTAATACGAGTATTTTTAATAAAATACTAATAATAATGAATTTTTTAAAGATATTTTTTAATTGTTTACTGAAATTTATATATATGAAAACCATTTTTTGTCTTCAAGTTTGCATGAAAAGAAACGAGTTGCGAAAACGATAAATTTTTCTTAACATTTCCTCCAGCGCGGTGATTAGAAATCGTAAAAGAAAACTTCTGGCAACGAAAAGTCCATATAAAAATCATTAGATATGATCCAAATTTGCGCCACTTGGGACCAACTTTTCTCAATTTGCTATCCCAACCGCTCAAAGTTTAAAGACACTAATTTTTTTTAACTGTCGTAATATAGGGTGATTTTTTTAATAACTTTCGGATTTGATTTAAAAAACACAAACAATTTAGAGAAATGTATGAATTCTTTATTTAAGTCGGTAGAAAGATCTACATACAACAATGTTTGAAGATGATTTGATGTAAATGTTGACCGAGGCTACGCCTGAAGTGCTTCATACGCTGGGTCCATTTAAAGCTAGAGTTTGCACTAGATAGCTTACAGTCGATACACAAATAAATCTAAATGAGAGATCATCAAGAAAGATCTAAAATCCTGGAAGCTTCAATCGAGGTGCCTGGACACGCACTTTAAACTCGAAATTAAGAATTTAAGTTAAGTTAAGGGGTGGGTTACGAAAAATCCGAAAGCACCCATTGTTATATTAGGGAGATAGGGCCACGTTCATAAGAAATTAACGTAATATTATACGGTAGAGAACTGAAATTTTGCAAACAAATAGACAAGTAGGCTTAGGTAAGTTACCAACTAGAAAAATTAAAACACAAGCTACTCTACTGAAACTTTGCATGCACATTGCACTTATGCCAGCCTTTAATTTTGCGTTTTAAAGAGTACTTCGTCTAAGCAAACTTTAGAAGAATAGGCGTTGTCACTCCCACTAAAATTTTCGCTATATTTTATAATAGTGCACTCCTCACACTCTAACCCATTAGTTTATGTAACTCTGCCCCTTTAAACTGGCGCATTCATTACGAATAGAAATATAGCAGACTAGAAATTTTAAGGTTAAAAAGCCTTGTTAAAGAAAACATTTCAAAAAGTAGTCAGATCCTCACAAAAACATAAATGTGAAAAAAAGGAAAGTTCCTTTCCAAAATTTCGGCCATCGAAAGTAGTGAGATAAAAATGTTTACCAAGTTCTTGTTTGGCACAATACTTAAGGCATAGCTTCATAATTTCAGCAACATTGATTATTTCGCGTGAAAAATTTGACATGTACTAAATGTAGCCCAACTCGCGGTTTTTTTTTTTTATAAATTTCTCGCTTTTGTTGCTTCAAAGTATGCAACATTGTTAAAATTCTGTGCGAAAAAAGTACTGCTCATGTTGTTTCGCAGCGAAACTAAAATTATGCCAGAGTAATTTTGCATGGAAAAACATGCTGCCAGATAGATTTTACGTGTTTTTCGCAATAAAAACAGAGTACTACTTTTGCAAGTTTATTTCGCAAATATTTCATACCAAATACTTTTATATGTAGTTTGACAGCATTTCGTACGAATTTGTGAACAGAGTACCAGGCTTAACACTGAAATATGCTATGCATTATATAAATTTGTATAATAGTCACTTCTGGTTACAAATGGGGGGCAATAGAAGGGAATCACAATGAACCCAACTGGGTCTCCGAATTGAGGTGCGTTATAGCAACAACCTTCCTAACCTTACCTAAATGTATTTTCTAATCAATGCATCAACTTAAATTACCAGTATTAATAAAGATAAAGAGATACAGAAAAAGAATTATATTTATCCCAACCGCTTTTGCTTGACGCGCTTTTATTTTGTTGACTTTTTTAAAGTATTTATTTTTAAGGATATTATTCTTTTCGCTAAATAAAAATTTCTTTCTCTTCTTAACGATAGTTTTTACCATAAATTTTCATATACTTACTGCTTTTCAAGAAGGAATAGTTATAAATTTATATTAATAAAAATTACATGATTGTGTTCATGTTTAATGGTGCACAAAAATGTGTTTTTCTTACATCTAGCTGAACCTAATTAAAATTAATTTCGTGCAAATGTTCAACTTGCAATGAGGAAAACTTAAGATCTTAGCAGACAAAAGAAGAAAAAAACAAACAAAAAATGACTACGGTTACATGTGCAGAAAAGATTTTGCAACATCTGAGTAAAGTGAAGGTAATAATTCAAGGAACTACTTGCAACAATTTTTTTTTTTCCTCTGATTTTTTCACCAAATTTTTATTAGTAATGAGCGGTTGCTAACAAACGTTAAATGCAGCAAAAATATAGAGATTTGCAAGGTTTTGGGGCAACTTTAAAATCAAACAAAGACGCTTGCGGCTGGCAGTGGCAGCCACATTAGGTAAACCAAAATATAAGATGTGCAAGAAAACTAATACCAAAGTTCAAATGATATTTAATAGTTTTATTGGCAGATTTTATGTTCGTTTTAGCTTTTTTCTTGTTTTTTTTTTGTTAATAACGACATAAAGATCTTATTGTCGTTGATTTATTTTATGTTTGAGGTTAAAAGGATACAACTTCAAATGGATGATGGCACATTGTCAACACATACATCCATACATACACATAAAAAAAAAAGAAAAATTAATTTACATAATTTCCTTGGAAAATCAATTTGCTTTCAGCGATACGAAATGCAATGAAATATTTTATAATTTCAATAACATGGATTCACTTGAAAAGCTCAATAAACAAACAAAAATAAATAAGAAGATAAAATAGTATATCCCAGCAAAAAAATAAAAAATACCCAACCAATTAATAAGATCCAGTGATTGGCAGCCGGAAGTAGTTCAACTTCAAGAGAAAAAGTAGGATCCTTGGTGTTTTTTATTCGAACAGATTTAACTTCAACAAAATTAATTTTAATCGTATGTTAGAAAACATAAAATAATTAACTAAGTTTATCCGTGCGTGCTTCTTATTTGAGATTCTAGAATTTTTCCAATATGCATCCCTAAACAGTAGAAACATTGCACTTACGAGATGCCTTGGAAGCGAAGAATGTAAGAGTTTATGAAAACAATTTCCAGAGTACATTGTACATAGATATATACTATATTTGTATATAAATAGCTGTTGAGATGTGCTTATGTGTCAGTTTGGGGTTGAGGTGTTCGGTTCCCTGTCGTATGCTAAAGTTTGTAGCATGCAATATAATTTTTAATTTTATTATGCAGTCATAAAGCAGCTCTGGGCGAGTCAACATCAAGAGTCGTTGGCAATTATCTCTTAACTGCAACCAGGCCACTGTTGTTTATTTGCCTTCGAGAGTTTTGTGTCTTACTCGCACTGGTTGACTGATCTGCCACGGATAACCGTATATTCTTGCGGTTCTTCTGTGGAATTTCTTTAACAACCACTTTGCTACTTCCTATGTGAAGGCATAGGTCGTGTACAGTCAGTCAGTCACAAAACCTTTTTCAAATACTGTTAATAACATCTTGGGCATATGTTCTAGTTACTCCGCCCATATTAGTGCAACAATACTTTGCGAATTTACTTTGTAAAGTATTTATTAAATAAATAATTTTATTATGACATTTGAGCTAAGAAAACTACACTGAACCAAATGTCGTAGGTAATATCAACTAAAAAAAATTATAAGATCCTTAACGAAAAGGCTTTTTATTCAAAACTAAAGAAACTTTATTAAAATAAATAAATTTTCTTCAAAACAAATAAAAGATGTTTTGTTTGAATAAAAATTAATTAAAACAATATCTAAAACTAAATTTTAGTTAAAACAGTGGTAAAATAGTAGAATCGCATGGTAATCAAAACTACACCTAAATTGTTAAATTAACATCCTGAACTGATTTCCTAGTCAATTAGAATAATGAATCGTTCATTTTTAATAAATTTTGTTAATTTAAGTGAAAAAAATGTGTTAATTCATTAAAATTTCGTTAAACCAAGAAAAAGATTTAATGAAATAAAGCGTTGTAGATTTGCAGAAACTTCGTAGAATTAAACTAATTTCATATATTAGAATTGAATAAAATTAGAAAAAAATGTGCCTTTAACGCATTTGTTGCCATTTGCTCCAGCAGGAGGTTAGTTGTATATTTAGATTACTCGAATATGTATTGAAATAAAGTCCGTGATTGAATATCTATCAGAAGGATACACAATATCAGTTTGGGTTTTGTGAATGCCGGATGTCTGTCAACGAGATGAGTGCGAAATTGCGACCTAGAGTTGATGTTGTTGTCGGAACACGGAAATATACTGGGGGTGATATCGCAAGCGGGCTGGTCAAATATGTAGCTCGTTTGCTACACTAACACGACGATCAACTGGTCGTAGTCCCAATGATGAAATGGGAAGCAAGAATTTTTTATACTCGAGCAGGCCAGGTGGCCAAACGAGGATACTTGTTCAACTTACAGATTGCTTTCGTCCCGTTATCGTTTATTATTTTCCACCTTACTGGAAGGAATCCCAAGAGATGCGAGTTGCGATACTAACAGGTGGTTATTGTATTTGCATGCATGCTACGAGATTAAATTTACTGTATAATCAGCTCTGTAGCTGTCGTAATGAAGAGCAGGAGGAAGACGTTGAGCACACAGTTTGCCGTTGCTCTATTCCTGCCGATAAAAGGTGTCTTTGTTTCAACAAGATCTTGGAAAATATTGAAATAATAGAGCTAAGTTAATGCAACGATGAACTCACGAAAATGAAAACATGAACATTAATACTTTTCCCAATATTAGATAGCATAACGGGACCAAATAGTACTCAAGTGAGCTTGTTTTTGGAACTGACAGTATAACTTAACTTAACTTAATCTTACCAAACCCAAATTTCTTTACAGAACTTAAAAAACCGGGTCGAATGCCTCAAATTTTGTATAAATTGATTTTTCAGCTCATGTACTGTTTTGAGCTCGAAAACTGTGATAAATACTGCGAATTTTTGGCTTAAGCCAATTAAAATTACAAGATATTTTTTTCCATTATCTTCAAATATATCCTTCCATTTACAAATTTCGTAAGTTTTGTTTTAAGCAACTTGGACTTGAAAAACTGCACTTCAAAGAGCCGAAGTGATATAGAATTTAAAAGTTTTCGATTGCCTTGAACTTGAGGAAAGGCTGAAAAGTCAACTGTTTAATGCATTTTTTCTAAGTGGCTCAAGGCTTAAATAACACGAAGTATGTGTGAGATATAATCAAACTGTTTTATTCTTTTGAAAGGCTTATCGTTTCCATTATTTATGAAGCATAGTAGCGTGAAAATGTCCATGGGACCACTCGTGCAACCAATTCAACAGATGCACTTAATGAATATAGCTGCTGTCAACCGTCAAAACTCGGTATGTAATGCTTAGAAGTACAGCATACATACTTTCTAATGCTGGGTATACATTAGGCATTTCTTTTGTTGTTATTTTCAAAATATGTGGGATTTCGTTCACATTAAAGTTTTTGTTTAGAACGCAATGCAAGCAAGAGTTTTTGCTTCTTGGACTGTGACTGTTTGCGACTTCCAAAAACATATAGACTGCTTCTGCTTTTACTTGCAATACTAAACAAAAGCAAAAGCAAATCAAATTAAAACTTTTCAAATCGTCGATTGCTGAAAGTACTGCTCAATTGGTCATAAATCGTTTTGTGATTTTGCTTTGACTGAAACTGTTGTATTTCTCAAAAGCGAAAGCAGAAGCAAATTCAAATGAAATGAGAATCATTACAGTTTTTTAAACACTGCTAAAGACTGTCCAAACTGGCACCAGAGTGCTGAACATCAATTGGCTTTTTATACAAATGAATACACATACGAGAACACATTGCTCTCGGTGTTCTTTCAGTGGCCCGTCTTGATGTATGTACATATGCTTTTTCGGCACTCTGGTGCTACTTTGGGCAGCTCAAACTTGATATAAATAAATATATTTGGACATACGCAGGCAGACATTTATGAAGGTTATATTATTGTTTATTTGTTTTTACATTTTATCTTTAAAACGCTTCCACGTGTCATAATTTGCAATAATTTTTGTTTGATTTTGCAACGACAATTTAAATGCAAGTGCAAATTATTTGTTTTAATATTTATGTTTTTTTTTATTATTATTAAAAAGAGATTGTAACTTAAATCAATGGGTTAATTATAATTGGCCAAATATGTTTAAAAATGAAGTCTGCAATCTGCTGCGAGGTATCAAGTAAGCAACCTTGACCGTTTTTTTTATTTTTTTTATTTTGATAATCGGTTTTAAATTATAAATTTTGCTTTGACACCACTATATGATTATTTGTGTATATGCCTGCATGCATTTTTGATATTCATAACCATTTGGTTTGTAGTTTATTTCTCTGCCTGCTTTCTGTTTTAATTCCTTTGTAATAATGTTTCGTGGCCACATGTCATTTCGCTTTAGTTACCCTGGAATAACTTTCACAAATATTGGACTTTTAATACTTGACTTGTTCCCTTATGTGTTTCCTGAACAAAGTCCGGAATATTTTTGTTTTATACTACATACTCGTACATAAATTTGTACATATTCATTATGTAAGAATGACTTGTTACGTTTGTTTTATTTCAACGCATTTCATTTTCCTTGGTTTTGTTTGCAAAAGGGCGACATATTTCTGCCTCAATAGATTAAAGATTTTTATTTTTATTTTAACAGAGTTTCAAAGCAACGTATTAAGAACATGAGTAGAATATTAATAACTGGTGACATGTGTTTAATATGCATCGCCATATATCACTCAATGTTCTATAGGAGAAAACTAAATAATGGATTTAGAAACCAATCTTACATTAAGATGAAGCTAAATTACTAAATTAAATGAAATTACATCCTTATTCAGTTTTATTTATAGCAATGTAAAGTAGAAATATGGAAATTAATAATGGAATATGATGTCGGGCAAATCTCCACTTCTAGCTCTTTTCACTAAATTTTGAACCTCATTTTACTACAAAGCTTCGATTATCTCGTGAATTCAGCGCCGAATTTCATCTTGCAGAGCATCAGTTGTTTCTGGTTTATTCACGTACACCCGGTCTTTCATATTAAAATTCACAAATTTCACAACTAAAATTCTTTGTGCAAAAGTGTAGCATTTCATGGTTAAAATTTCCCAACATTTTACTAAAGACGTGCTATTTTCATGCTTTTTTGCAATAATTAAACAAATCACTCCTTTAAATCTTCACTGTTATTGTACACACATGTGGCTGTTCTTGACTTGTCTTCTCTCCGTTTTACCTTTAATGATTCACTTGTCTTGCAAAAGGACAGATGTTCCCTGTTATTTCGTTCAATGCACTTCCTTTTTGCTTCATCTTCTTTTAGAATAATACATGTACATATCGTTGGCCACAATTAGAAAAGCCCTGACTCATATTTATTACGAAATTGAATTTTTCAGTGATTCCAATACATTTCACATAAACACACTCGTTACAAAAATGTATTGCAATAGCGTACAAAACGCTTTTAGAAGCAGCGCGGTTCCCAGATTTCTTTCGGCTGACATCTTCAATTTTAAAATGTTTATCCCAAAAGGTAATTTGTACTTATTTTACAATTTCTGGAGATGGATCAAAAGTGTCACAACAAATTCCATTATTTTTAAAATGTATGTTGATGCCTAACAGACATTTTAGCAAGCGTAATGAATTCTGTTTCTAATTTAAGTTTTTATTGACTTCATTGCCGAAAAAACTCGTTCATAACAAATTGAATTTAATATATACAATATTCTACCAGTTCTTTACACGGCAGTGATCCAGCGGCATCTTGATTGAACTTCTTATGATTAAACTTCTGCATAAAACATGTTCAAGTTGTTTGTTATTTTAATATCAAATAAATGTTTCACTGGTTGTAGTATTTTTATGATTGAGTTAAATTCAGTTTGTCTTAATCCATGTTTGGAGCAAATTGTTTATATGTTTTGAAAATTTTGAGATTTGATAGAAAACGTTTTAAGATTTGCTGCAACAACATTTTTAGTTATAAAAAACAAGTCGTCTCTACTTTAAATAACTACGTCGACTTTAGTACTTCCTCAAAATCAAATCCACTGAATCTAGGGGTAAGTACGATTAATTAAGCTCCATTGAACGTTAAGTACAGATACTCGCATTAGATTCAACTCTGCGCTTTTCGGAACGTAAATGTTTAAAAATTGTAAACATCATGCAAGGTAAAGAACTAATTGTCAAATAATTTGTAAGTTATATACGCGTTAGCAAAAAAATCAGCTGATGAGTAATCTCTCTTGCAATCTTGCAATAAACCTAATTTAAATATTGCCAACAACAAATGCTAAAGACGAGTCTTTGTTACCATTTATCATTTTAAAAGATTTATGAACTAAAAAAAGAGCAACTAGAATATGTATTGAAGTTAAAATATTCCGAGAAATAAATAAAAAATATTAAGTAAAATAGAAATCCCCAAAAATCTCATAAAATCCCCAAAACATAAAATTTAATCCCAATTAATTCCTCAATCCCTAAACCAAAATTCTTATCCCCATTTCGAAAAATAAATTTCTATTATGTTTTTACCTTCTCCTGCAAAGTTGGGCCTTTCTACTTGTGACCAACGATATATACATACTTATGCATAATATGATCTGGTGTTAAATTAGTATGCATTTTAAAATAAAAATGTATTTTGCTCACGAAATTTGCTTAAATCAAAAGTCACTTTCAACCAGTTGCCTGTTTTCTTGCTTTGCTTTTCATTCTACAATTTCGACATGTAACTGGCACCAAGAAGGTAATAAATCATCGAAATATTTTTACTTTGTATACTTTGGCCACTCAATCGTGCATTTTATTGCGGTATTGCTGCTGTCGAAAGGTGAGATATTAATGTATTGTATAACTTACATATATTTATATTTCTTTCTTTTTTCGATGAACACAGGAAATTTATGTTTTATTTTATGGCTTTTCAATTAATGAATTTCATTTGGTTTATTTAACGACATCGTAACAAAAAAAGAAGAAAAAAATTAAAAATAGATGACAGTTTCAAATTAACAAATTTAATATATGTAA
Organism: Nowickia ferox; assembly: GCA_936439885.1. Classification (NCBI taxonomy): domain Eukaryota; kingdom Metazoa; phylum Arthropoda; class Insecta; order Diptera; family Tachinidae; genus Nowickia; species Nowickia ferox. Next base: position 104,685,207 of record OW387023.1, read on the forward strand.
ATTAAAAAAAAAAGCCGAAAATGTTGCAGATGGAATTTTCCATAGCACGAATAAGCGACCAAGTTATTTATGTAGATTTTAGTTGCGTTGGCCCCACCTGGATAACTATCTTGTCGTGATGGGGTGGCTTAAGAGCAAGCTATGGTTACTGTCCTTGCTTCAGGGGTCATTGTGATTTTCTGAATTAAGGGCAGTGACTATAAGGGCAGGCATACTTAAGGTTATCCAGTTACTACAAGTGTCTGGTACATAGTTATGCCTACTGTCGTATTGTCTGTGTTCTAGCAGGCACACTTTTTAAGGTCCAGGTAGTTGGGGCTGAGCCGATGATCTGAATGGCTAATTTAGTGTAGAAATAAAATTAGTCGCTGGCAGTAACCCTCCTCCAACGGCTATGGCACGCGTTGGTTGTAGACGCCTTTTCCCAAAACTCGTGGCAAATGAATTTTGAAATGAAATTTGATGACAAATTTTTGTAAAATCAATGAACACATCGTATAAAGAGCTTTTTACTGATCCCAATTCAAAAATGTTTTTCTTAATTAGATAAAAATTATAGGTGTTGGAGCTGCTTAAAGTCGACAATTTTTTAGAAAGCCAAAAAAGGTGATCTTGAAATACTACGAACAGAAACATTGCCGTTTGATCAGTACTTTTTTGAAATTGTTTTAAAGTTATGTTTATTTTTTAATAAAAAATATAACAAAATGTTCAATAGATGCCCTACTTTTTCGGCAGTTGCCCTTTTTCAGACACGCTATATTTAGGTAATTTTTACAAATATATTAGAGCATATCTAAAAATGGCTAAAAATGGTACCGCCCATATTTTCTAAAAATATTGAAAAAAAATAATAACATATGCAAAAGAATCTTCAGAAATAACCAAATCTACAGTAAACGATATAAAAAAGCTAATTTCTGAAGTAAAGACTTCTGTTCTTGAAATGAAGAATGGGAAAACTTTGTTCATTGATGTAATAACAGATACTTCGGCAACTTTGACGTGTGCGATTTGCAAAAAGTCACCGAAAGACTTTCAAAATTTTGATGATTCAAGTGATAAACAAAACTATGAATATGGAATTTGGCCGTTACATGGCAGAAGCTTGGACCGACAGTTGACTGCCCAAAGCAAGGGTATGGAAACACTGACGGTGGAAAATGATGAAGTAACAGCACGAATTGCTGGGGCCGACAATCATATTGTAAAAAGGTTGGCAGTTATCCTAAATGTTATAAACTCTAGAGAAATGGTAAATGGCCCGAAGTTTCATGATTATGCATTAAAAACTGCCCAATTTTGGCTCAAATGTACCCTGAGAAGAAACTTACTCTTATGGTCTATAAGAAAGTTACCAGAAGAAGCCCAGAAATGCAAAAACAAAGATTACAAACCATTTAGATACATTAATACTTGGAAAATTTTACGGATTAGAAACAATAAAGAAGGACCTTTTAAATATAGTGTCGGCCACTTCAGACCCACTAATTTCATCACGGAGACATGTAAGATCTCGAAAGCGATATGTTATGTATATTAGATATCGCTCCCATTTTTAATTACTATTTTAAAGAAAACTAACTAGTAAAAAAATTATTCTAGTTTGAAAAAATATTTTAAATAAATTAATATAATTAATATTTCAAAAATGTGTATCTGTAGTAGTAATACAACGTATAATATAAGTCTAACAAGTTATATTAAAATGGTATTTTTTCTAGAATTCCTTATGAGAATAGCATTTGACGCACAAGAAGTTGTGTTTTAAGTGCTTTTTAAATTTTAAAAATATCATTACTTCAAAAGATATGACTTTTGCGACAAAAAAGGTCAAAAGTTGTCACCGTACCCAGTGCCTATCACAATGCGGGAGCACTTATTTTGAAACTAAAGGATTTAAAATTCAAGTGATTTTGATTTTTAACCATTAGAAATATCTTAGTAACTTAAAAAATTATGATTTTTGCAATGAAAAACCCACTGTGCGTAGTGCGCCTGGGAACCTGTGGCCATGCAAGTTAATTATGTTTAAGCGAAAGGAGTGGTCTTTAAAATGCTTTATAAATTTTTGAAATATCTGTATTACTTTAAAAATTTTTGTAATGAAAACAGTCAAAAGCCGACATACAGTGCACAGTGCCGCGGCTAACCTGTGACCGTGTAAATATATGTATATTGAAGCTTCTTTCAAATACTTTTAAAAATTTTTAAATATCTTTATTTTATTTAACTTATGGTTTTTGCAACGAAAGAAGCCAAAAGGCCCCCCTGTGCGCCGTCACTGCGCGCATGGTCCACTCATTTAATGGCATAGTCGTGGCAAAAACATAAACTTTTCAAAATCAAAAATTTCAAAGGACGATTATGTTGACTCCACGGGCGATACGTGGGGGGAGACGAGTTGCTGACTCTAGTAAATGAGAATTTGTTCACGCAGAAAAGTCCGTTGCTCAACGAACTGGAGGGAGTTGGTGAACTCAATGCTCCAGGGGTCAATTAGAAGCTGGGAGATCTAGCCTTGGGGTAGGAGGAAGAGAGGGAATAACAATGATTTCAACTTGCCGGCGGATTTCAGAGGCTGGTCTCTTAGACTTCGGATCTAAGCAGAGAAATGACTCGGCGGGCAAGGGAGGGCATTCATCTTCCTCAAATAAAATTGTCCGACAGCAATTGAATTGATGAAGCAACGAGTTTCAACTAAAATAAAAAATTACTTAATTGCTTATATTAATAGTGCGCATTTATGTAAATTGAAGTTTTTTTTATCTACTAACATTCAATTTACGCAGCCAAAGACCTTGTATTTAGAATTTAGGCCGACTGACATGACAACCAATAAAATCAGCGTTACTAGACATGCACAAACATAAAACTCTAATTAATCTGATCTGTCTATTGGACTGCGTCATCTTTTAATTACATAAAAAAATTAAGATAAGAAATAAATATACAAACTGCCACTGATAGACAAACAAATAAATTTACAACATCAAATTGAATATTAGCAAATAGATTTAAAATCAAAAATTTAGACTTAGACAAAAAATGAACAACAAAAAACTATAGACGAAGAAAACAACGTAGAAAAAGAACTGAAGTTAAGATAAATTGCCAATACAAGTACGTATGAAACGGATGGATGGATGCATGTATGGAAGACTAAGATGAATGGAGGCAGCATTTGTTAATACAATTTGAAATATTAGGCAATTCGCTTAATGGCCCAAGTTTGGTTAAAGTTGATTTTCTTATTTTTGTTGTGTATGCAAAAAACTAAAATGAAATTGCAAAAAAAAAAAAATATTTTATACAGAAACATAAAACTACTAAATCCAATTATATGAATACAAACAAAAAGACGCACGCAATCCCAACACGTGAATTAATGACTAGCAAAAAATAAAAAAAATAAATATATATATATATGTATGTACATATGTACATACAACGTATTACGTTTTGAGAAATGGCTAGTTTAAATTAAAAATTGTACATTATATTCCAATATACATACATACATAAATACATATATCCTTACTACCATTTTATAGAACACAAATAAACATCTTCGTCAGTCTTTTTATATTAGAAACAAAAAAAAGCACTCAAATTTGTTTCTATGTTCAATACAAATACACCGACAAGAATTTTTACTTGTCTTCTAAAGGGTCCGCCAGATAACTTTTTCTTTTTTGAAAATGCTATAAAAAAACTACTGAATATTTTCTCAAATTTCTTTTTTTATTTGAAAGTACAATTCTTCCGGTTAATAATGGCAATATTGCCCAGCGTTGTTCAAGCATATACACAACCATATTCCTTCAGTGGAAGGATAAAACTAATTATCTGTCAAATCAGACATGAGCTAAGTAAGTGTTACCATTCACGAAATAAGCACTAGTTGAAAAAAAACGTTAGATGGCGGACCCTTTATAAACTGGCAGTTAATCCAATTGTTTGCCGCGATAGAGCATCTGATATTATTTTATGGTGTTTTCTTTTCCAACATTAAGGGTGAATTCCTTGCCCTCTCAAAACGGGGGAAATAAAATTCATGATCATTGGGAATTATATGTGATTCCAGGGTTGGAAATTTTAAACTTTTTTCGTTAAAAATATAACTAAACAAAAAGATTCTTTCTTTCAATTAATCTATATAAGAATGAAATATTACATGTATGTTATCGCATAACGAGAGAACGGTTGAAGCGATTTGGCTGATTTGTTATTTATTTTATTCCAAATTGTCCGCAGAAGATGGTTTGCAAAGTAAAAAAAACTTAAAAAACTTTTGTTAAAACTCGAAAAATATAAGTTTTTAAATCATTGCCTACTATTCACTTCTCATTTTTTCTAAGTACAAGGGAAACGTAATATTTTTAATACACTGCCTTCTTTTCGCTTCTCATTTTTCTTAGTATGAGTTTTTTAGGGAAAATTCGTATTTATTTTTATTATATTTCTTCCTATTCACTTCTCAATGTTCTACGTAACTTCGTTTTAGTGAAACACGATCCTTTTCACTTCTCAATTTTTAAACTTAACCAAAATTAAACTTCAGAAATATCCTAATTAGTGCTTGCGTTCTGATTTCATTTAGTCGTGTTGGGTAACACCAAAAGTGAAAATTTTAATATAAATTTGTAAATTACCCGTGCATTCAAATTATTGTGTGTCATTTTATTTAATTTTTGGTGAGTGTGAGTTTTAGTTAACAGTTTTTATAAGAAAAAATCCATTCGTCCACTCGTGAAAGGAAGAATGTTTTTACCTGCGTTTGTTCTTAGTAAATAAACGTGGACCAACGTTTTTTCAATTATTACGGACCGTCAATGGAATATTGTGCACAACATATAGAGAAACATGCCAGCTTTTACGCTTGCTAGAGCATGACAACAAGTGGAATCTCACTATGGCAGATGCTGTTGTTTCGTCTACACCCCAACAATTTCGAACACTTTTTGCCACCATTATATCGACATGTTTCCCATCTAATTCACCACATTTGTAAAACAAGTATAAAGAAAACATGGCTGATGATATTTTGCATCGTATTCGTACAACGGCCATAAATCTCAAAATTGATTTCAATGCTGAAATATTCAATGAATGAATGATTTCAATTGAAGACTTGTGCTTAAGAATGTCCTATATGGGAATCACTCAAAAATTTGAGTGCATTGTGCAAACTACTTATTTAGTAAAATATTAATTTATTTTAAAAACTCATTAAAACAGATTATTGAGGGGTAAAATGCCAATAGCATCTAGACTAAAGTGCGAATTCGAATAGAGTCTAGATTCTAGACTGCTGCTAATGCAGATCATCTGTGAACGTTTACCCAAAAGAACAACTTAAGAACAACTAAAGAGAAGCTCAACGAATAATATAAAGGGTTTATAAATGAAATCTTGAATGGAAATCTCTGTTGCAAAACTTTTATAAATCAAGTATAATTTTTTTAACAATAAGGCCCATCATTATTTTTGACGTTTTTTAAGTACCCTTTCATGTTAATATTTTATTTATTATAAATATGTATTAACATATGTACTTGTTTGATTTTTATCTTATAAAATATAACACACTGCAAACAAAAATATGATAAAATAATTAATAACATTGATAAATGTATTTATCAAAAAAATATTTTAATTTCTAAGAAGCATTCAAAATATCATATATTAATCTAAATAAAAATTATTCCTTGAATAAAAAATTCACAAAAAATTTACTAACAAGTAATAAACAGTAAAAAAAAAAATACATCTACAACTTCCCAGCAAAACAAATCGGAACTAGTTCTGAATTTAATATTCTAGGGCTGTTGTTCTAGACAACCTTTTAAGCGAATACCATTCAGTTATTTGCATCACTTCCATACTATGACAACCATATGTTAAATTCACTCATGATTCAGCAGAAATAGAACTACTTGGAGCTGAGTTCATCAATTATATAATTAATGATTTTTAGTTTAATTTTTTGCTGACTGGGTTATTGTAAAATTTAAACATTAAACAGTTGCATGCGCTAAAACATCTTTTGAGGTTCAGTATACAACTTATTTTCAATTTATGCTTTTAGTTATCAACACGACAATATTGAATTTCTATTGAATCAAACTTCTTTAGAAAGTCTCAGTTCATCATAAAATACTCGTGATGCCCTTATCAATGAAATACGTGTCAGGAATTCATTTTTGGTATTTGAGTCCTTTATTCAGAAAGGAATAAATAACAAGAGAAAATCCAGCTTTCTTAATGAAATAAAACATAATTTGAAATTAATAATAGTGTAACAAGCAAACAGAAAATGTAGAAAAGAAAAAGTAATTGAGAACAAGAAGATTCATTCAACGGAAATAACTTAGAATTTAAAATTTTATCTTAGATCCGAAAATCTCGTTTCCCAAAAATCGATAATTATTAATAAAATATTCATTATTTATCTTTGATTGTTTTTCTTTTAATTCTCCTGAAAAGCTGGAAACAAGAGAAAATAATCATAATTTTGCTACCTAATAATAAAAAATAACTAGCATTTCCACTTTAAGAGTAACAACAAAATTTAAATTAAATATGCATATCGCTCATTTAGTCAAAGAACGTCATAACTCAAAAAACTGTGGAGAGAAAACTTAATAGAAAAGTGTAACTAGAATTTTCGATATTTTACAGGAGGAGGAAAAAACTGAATAAAAACTAAAACATTTGTAAGCAAAAATAATTTTTTAAATGGCCATAAATGGTTGTTTTCAAACTGTATCGTATTTATTTCTTCAAGGACAATTTAATTATACGTTGGCTACCAGAAAACGTTAAAAACGCAATTTTGAACAAAAATTCGCGTTACGCCCTTTTTATTAGATCGATATGTAAGTGGCATGTGTTTCTATTTTAAATTATTATGTCAGGCTAAGGTTGGTGTTCGAAAGAATACGAGTATAAATGTCATGTTTTTTTTTTGTTAACAGAAAAAACATCTGTTCATGTTAATGGTGATCCAATATTATTAAAATGAAGAGAACATCCGTTTCCGAGCGCTGCAGGGCTTATTTGCTCCGGAAACTGTGTGAAAAAGATTTTCAAATCGATTTCTGCACTTTTACTTTCCTCTTGGCACTAAAAGTTTTAAAGCAAATTGTTTCTCAACAAAATCGTTCCTTTCGTCTAAGTATATTACAAGAGTATAAACTAATTTGGTGCTTATATTTTTTTATCATTTTATTCGAAATGAAATGCGGTGAGGGGCCTAGTTTAAAAAAAATCCATCATCTCCTAGGTCCAACTTTAAAAAATGTGTAGCTTGTACTTTCAGACAGCTGACAGAACAAAAAATTCACTCACAAAGTACTACACTGAGAAAAAACTGCCTAATAGAATCTAGAAAAGCGAAAATTTTTCCATAGCGATTCCTTGTTATTTTTATGTGGTAAGTCTTTTTAATTTTATCAAGAAAAAAAAACACATAAAATCAAGAAGAAAACTTGTTATTCACAAATTTTTTTTACTCAATTTTCGTTATTTTTGACAACAACAAAACAATCCGCAGAGAAATACTTTTTGATTCTATTAGGTTTTCTTCTTAATTGTATAAAAAGGGATTTCTTATTGATTTCATTATCTTGCCTTATTGATTTTTTCAAAAAGGTATTCCTGATTGATTTCATTAGTTTCCTATATGATTATGTGTAAATCATCTTCTTAATTTTTTTAATAAGGGTATGTTCTTGTTATTTCATATACATAAATAAACAAAGAGACAGTTTTCACCTCGTTTACGCGACACAAAGAAGGGTATTGTGTTTATCAGCCTATGTATGTATATATGTATGTGTGTTCCTTTGCGGACTTATATAAACCGAACGCATGGACCGGCAGTGTCACCAAAGACAGTAGTAAAAATTCAGTTTGTAAGTACGGAAAAAAGAAAAAATCGGCGAACTTTATCAAAATTTGATAGTTTAGACTGTTTAGGATATTGAACGGTTTAAAGTTGGTCGCAGTCGAGTTTTTTGATTTTTTTTAATTACTTCTTGTTTTCATTAACTTTTTCGTTTTTGTGTAAGCATGTCTGTGCTTGTTATCCTATTGGGTAGGCTGCTTTTCTATCAGTCAAGAGGTTGCTGGTTCAATAGGTGTCTCCTCTCAAGTGAGTTAATTAAGAATATAATATAATATACATATGTATACATATATGTATATAAATCAATAACATCTACATATACTACATACATACATATCGTCGGGTTAGAGTGTAAACCTGCTAACTCACTTCAACCAAATTTTACAGGAGAGACAAAATACTGTTACACTTTTCCATACATAGCTTAAGAAATAAGCGTAATACATTAAGTTTTTTCGACATCCAGAATTTACAATAAAACAAATATTTTAGACATTAAAATGTCATACGTAACAAAAAGTGGATTTTGCAGGTTTACACTCTAAGCCGACGATATATAGTATAGAATTTAAATGAAAATAAGTACAAAGAATAAAGACATACAATTTTTTTTATTGTGTCGCCTAATAAAAACAAGTAGAAAAAACTTTTTGAAAAAATCAATAAGATAACCTAATAAAAATTACAAGTTTCCTTCTTGATTTGTTCAAAAAGATTTTCCTTATTAAATTAATAAGACTTCCTTCTTGAAAAAGAAAAACATAGAGATATCTTATTAATATTGTTGTCTTTTATGAGATATTTATTGGGCACTATTTTCTCTGTGTACATAACCACTCTGCTACCATCGCGAAACATACCGTCATTTTCGATATAAAATCACTATAATTATAGTTATTTTTATCAATTATATTACTGCTGCTGCCTCTGTAACTATGCGGGGTATAAGTATTAAGGAATCAGATGCTCTTGATGTTCTTGGCATGAAAATACAGTGTGAGGTTCGATGGACTGAACACATTTTTCAAGTTGCAAAAGAAGCATTCAAGTGTCTTGGGTTTTTGAAACGGCGCAAACAATATTTCACCCCATCTGATCTTCTTACTATTTATACCACTTATATCCGATCGAAAATGGAATATAGCCCTTATGTATGGGCCGGCGCTTCGAAGTCTATTTTAGGGCAAAGAAGCTCATCGGTGATAGTAGGGTATCAAACTCTATTGATTCATTGGAGCATCGGTGCAATGTGGGGAGCATTTCCCTGTTCTATCGTTACTACAACGGAATGTGTTCTAATGAAATTAGGGAACTTGTTCCTGAAACCCGCACATTTATACGCACAATACGTGCCTCATTCAGAGCACATCCCTTTGTAGTCGATTGGCCAATGAATCGTACTACGCATTACAGAGAAAATTCCATTTTTAGCCTCACTGTTCATATGTGGAACCAACTACCTGCGGTGGTCTTTCCTGTCACTACCAACGTGAAAAGGTTTAAATCAAATGTCCACAGACACTACTCCCTCTATCCTCCTTCCCTTTAACCTATTCTCCTAGTTCTAGTACAATGCATTGCACGAGTACTGGTCCTATTTAAAAAAAAAAATTATATTACTATAACTAATTAATGAAAATATTTTTAGTTATAATATATAGAATATTAGAATGATTGAAAATTCTGAACTTAATCCTGATTAAATAGCCGAGTTGGAGAATCGGTCTTGATAACTATTCTCCATTTAACGTATGTATATGTATATGTATGTTCTGCAATTGAATAATTTAATTCCATTAAATGAATGGTACATTTTGCAAATTGTTTTTAATTTACTTTCAAAAAAAAAAAAAATAGAAAATCTTAAAGTAAACTGGACTTGCATTTGCATTATATGTTTTTGTGTGGCTGAGAAGACACAAAAAAAAGTAATTTGAGATAGAGATAATCATCCCTCTATTTGACGCATTAACAACTGCATTTCCATAAAAATTGCAACAATGCTCTTGTGCCACAAACAACATTCCAAACGCACTCTGCATGTAATTATTGGCAAACAAACAATTCTACAAACAAAAGATATTGTCATTATACCAGTATCTTTGTTAATATCAGTTCGGTTTTTTTCTTTTCTCTTATATCGTAGATTAACATTTGCCCATACATACATACGAGTACTGAGTTGACAAAGACAAAACATCGGTATTTCAGTTTTCATTATTAACGCCAAATGCTACTACACCATTTCCTCGTTGATAAAATATTTAATAAATAAAATAAAGGAATAAAGTAAAAGTTAGTTAAATAGTTCATGGTGAAGTAGTTCAAGTTTATTACTAAATTTTTTTTTTTCGTTAATTCGGTTGTTGTTATAAAGAGCAATATATAAAGAGACTTTGTACTCATTAATTTTAACTTTGTGACACAGTTTTCTTGCCGATCTGAAGTATCCAAAGTCTGTTGAGGCTCATCATGTACATACTATGTATGTATTTGCTTTCCTTGCAACGTTGCCTATTACTCTGCTCTGCTGTAGGCGCTTAACGCTAGAATACTAACGCAATTTAATAATACATTAATACTAACGCCACGTAAATTTTACGTACTGTAGAATTTTTCCTAAAGCACTTCAATTAATTTGATTTTTTCTCTAAATAATTTTATATGTTAATTATATAACAGCAACAAACTTATAATTTATATTAAAGTAATCAAAAACAATTTTAAAAGCGAAATAAAAATTCATGTTTGGGATCAAGTCAAAGATGAAATAAAATAAATGCTGATGTGTTTGTTCATATACATACATATGTATATCATATACGAGTACACACATATGTATATCATCAGTCCTGCTGGTTAATACAGTTTTTATATGGTTTTATTTGATGCCACGCTTTTAGCGCCTTAGTTGCGAAATCGAAAGTTATTCCAAACATAGTCATTCTTGCCTTAATTACGTTTTTTTCTGGTTCTGCATTAACTACAGTAATTTGTTGTGTTAGCCTTGTTTTTTGCATCTTATTTTGGTCAATATAAAGCTTTCGGTGAGGCTTCTTTCTGCCCATTCTTTTTCGATGTTATTTTAATATATATGTTGCAGTGGGGCACCACATCTTATCAGCGGAACTTTCACCGCTATCAAAATCCTCCTCCTCCTCTTTATGACTAGCGTCGCTGATGTTGCTGAACTCGCTGAAGTTTAGTAATGCCGCAACAAAAACTTTCAAAAAAACACTCATGGAATTTGGTACCGTTGGGCTGCTTGATACATTTGTAGCAAAAATATTAAAAAAAACTAGACGTAAATTTTACGTGGCTTAAATAGTATTCTAGGGTTAAACCGAAATGAGGTTATGCTCACAAATCTACGAGTATGACCCAGATCAGTGGCAATAAGGAAAAGTGTTTATGTTTATGTTTAAAACTTTTAAGTTGAAATTTATTTCTTTTACAGTTAATATGTGAAATTGGCTGTTGGTTGAAGTAAGCTATTCTTCCATATGAGATTAAATGGGAAAAAATCACAAAAAATATATAAAATTTTTCTAAGAAGTACTTTTGAATATGGAAGCAAGAAAAAGTGCTATATTGGACTGTGCCGAATCTTATACGAGGTGTGTTTAAAAAGCATTGCGAATTTAGTGTTTTTTGAAAAATTATTTATTTATTTATGAATATATATTTTGTCCCCTTCAAAGTAATCCCCCTCAGATATAATGCACTTATGCCAAAGTTTTTTCCAATCTTCGAAGCATTTCAAAAAATCAATTTTTTATCGTGTTCAGCTCTTCCTTCGATGCCGTCTTTATCTCGTCAATCGAAACGTAGCGTCGTCCTTTTATGGGGCTCTACAGTTTCGGGAATAAGAAAAAGTCTCAGGAGGCCAGATCTGGGGAATATGGTGGCTGCGGCATCATTAGTGTGTTGTTTTTGGCCAAAAAGTCCAAAAGAAATTTGGTCGAAATTGAGCATGCCCAAATCATTGATGATTCGACGATTGGCCAATACCATTTTCTTCAGTTCATCAATTTTTTTGTCTGTTGTTGAAGTGCTCAGGCGTCCTTCACTCTCTTTGTCGTTCACATCTTCTCGGCCTTCTAAGAACATTTTGTACCACCGATAAACGTTGCTTCGGTCTAAGGTAGCTCGGTATGCCACAGTCAACATTCAGAATGCATCCGCGCACTTAATTACGTTTTTCACACAAAATTTGATACATGTTCTCTGTTCCATTTTTGTTAATAGGTAAAAATCGAAGACAAGCTAAAACACGTGCAAGAAAGGACGCTGTCGACAATTAATTGAACATTCAAAATGGCCGAAATTGTCGGCATAAGTGAGAGACATGAGTACCAACATAACGCCACAAAAAAAAATCAAAATTCGAATATACGTAACCCGCGAAAATTAAAAATTCACGATACTTTTTGAACACACCTCGTATACCCTTCACCGAAGTACTTATATTATATTAGACCACACAAAAAATTTATGGGCTGCCGAAAGTATTTATTTTATTAGCTGCACCGGCAGTTTCTGATAAACTGACCCAGGGATGAGAAATCAGATTTAGAAATTGTACTAATTTTCAAGAAAAATTTTACTTTTTTCAGTACGATTGTACCAAATTCTTTAGTTTTAATTTTTTTAATACTTCTATTAATTAACTAAAAAGGCACACATAGTATATGTGTAAAAGCTTAACAATTGACAAAAATTAATTAAATCAATGATTATAATATTATTAATTAATACTATTAATTAATATTATTCTTTAATGTCAGAACGTATAAAAAAGACTATCAGTTGCTGAGATCTGAATATAAAAGTAACATTTAGGATATACTTTTCCATCCTTTGGAAATATATTTTTCACATTTGCAGATGAATTTGGAATAGACAACATTCCTCCAAAATATTTTTGAAATATCGGAAAACATCGCTTCATTTACCTAATTTTTCATATCTAATACCTTCGAGCAAAAGGTACATACATATCCTGTCGTTTCTTAAGGACTTAATAACTTCTACATCAACCTGCGCTCGAAACTGGTTACTTATATATTCTATGTTTTTAATGCTATTTGTATTTATATTACATAATAGAAAAAAAAATTCAATAGTGCTAAAATGGTCATTGGGGTGCTACGGTACTTTTGGCATTCAAATAGTGCTAAAATTGGTACAATTGTACCAACTTTTCCATCCCTGAACTGACCATAAAAAATCATATGTGTGTAATAATTGCATTGATAGCGTGCATTGCATAGCGCATTGCACCTTTCACCCAAAAAGTTACCTATCTTCACCATAACTTTTAAATACGGCGTTTTTCGGAAAAATTTTTTTTAACCATTTTTGTTTAGAATAGAAAGCACAACATCTTTCCTGGACATAATTTTGTCCTAACTAGAGCCTATCAAGGTTTTTTCAACGGCTCTCGCTAAAAATTTAATAGCGATAATTATAATCCGTTTTCATTATTTTAAGATATGTATATTGTATAGCTCCATTGCATCATATACCAGCTTATTATAAGCTTTGTTGTGTATTGGAAAATTATCCTACAGGTCGTGGTCCATTGAATATATGTTTTGTAGAACACTTTAACCCTATAAATGCTTTTCGTATTAACATTTTTAGTCCCTTGCTAAATACCTTTAAAGTACCTTTAAAAAGGAAATTCAATTATATGCTTAAATGCCCTAAAAATTAAATCCATAAAATTTTGCTGTAAATATATAAATACGCCGCACCTTAAAGTCCCCCTTAAAAACTAGATAAAAAGTGGAAAGCATACCATGGCTAAACTGAAACTTGTTCAGAACTGATGCCTTTAAACCAAAGTTAGGCACACACATACATCTTTATATTATTTATGTATTACTGATAAAATGAAAGAGTATAAAATGTATGCTGTTTCGAATGCTGATGAGAGATTGAGTAGTTTTCTTCCGTACGTGTGTACGTGTGCGTGTAAATAAGAGCATAACGAAGTGCCCACGTGCGGCCATTTTCTTATCTGTGCTTTAAACCCTACAAATCCAGAATTTAAAATCTCGCAAACATTTTTTATCGCAACATTTTACACATTCTATTAGAAGCCTGAATAAGTACGAAATTAACCCTTAAGCGCATTCCAAGTTGAAAATTATTTGTAAATATTTGTCAAAAAAATTCAATAAGCTCAAGATTTTAAGATCTCGTTTTTCTTCTTTAACCGACTTCAAAAAAAGGAGGAGGTTATCAATTCGTCTCTATTTTTTTTTTTTGCGGTGTTACTTCATAACTCGGTACATTTTTAACCGAATGTAAAAATTATTTCTTTTTTCTGAGATATACCCTCTCTTCCTATTTTTCCCATTGTAAAAATCGGTTGCATGATATTCTACTTATTTGATTGCTGCGAAACCTGGCAAGCACCTTTGGTTCTTGTAATGGCACAATTTTAAAATTGAAACAATGGGCGGGACAACGCCCATTAAAATTATTATTACATGGCACGTGATTCTACTTGACATATTTTTACGAAACTTACCACACATATTGAGCTTAAAAATAGACACAATCTTCCATTTGAAAAAATGAGCGGAGTCATGCCCATTAACCGGTTTTTACAAAATCCGCCCATTTAAATTTAATTTAATTTCCCATAAATTTTTTGAAAATGTTCTATCAGATCTTTGCATCGAAGTCGGCAAATTATTATTACTGCAAGTCGAAACTGTTCATTTCTTTTTACTCCAGACGCAATTGCAATTGAATCTGTGGTGAGCTGCAACATCCAATAAGCAAGTTTAAATATATTCATGAACTGTATAGGCAATTATGAAGTACCCTTGGATTAACCTCTTTTTTCACACAAATGTGCTAGCGATCCAGTGTTGCAAAGAGAAGTGGAAGACTATCGGGCTGAAAAAATCACTAAAGGCTGATGATTAAGTGACAGTTGATTTAAACAGCTACCCCTGAGGCACGATAGAAACTCAAGGCAGCCTAGACACGCTGAAGTTTCATACCCATACTAATATCCCCGGCAGATGGAATTACAATTATGAAGTGGAAACAGTGCCACTGTATAAATTTACATAAGTATGCTGACCACATTCCATTAAGAAAAAAAAAGTAAACAGAAATGCATATTGTCTTGCAAAAACGCTGGGCATTAAGAAGAGATACTTCGGCGCCGTGGGCTCAGTGCTTGACTGCAGCATTGGATGGCTGGTGTGTTACAGCATGTAACCTACGCAAGCAGCAATTACAACCATATTGTTGGGAATCCTCTCACTTTTCATGTTGCATGCATTTATTACCATCTACCACAGCTACTTTTATAATGACGATGCCAAACATCCATCAGTGATGAGCAAGTAGATACTAGGGTGACCGACTCGGTTTTTCAACCGGTTTTAAAAACCGATTTTTCGCAATACGGTTGTGGGTTTTTTTCAAAATTTTGATTTTTCGAATGTCGAATAGTCCGGTTTTTTCTATAATTAAAAAACCGGCTCAGTCGAACACTGCTCGATTTGTAGATTTTGCAATAATATTAGTTTTCACTATATTAAACCAACATTATAATATAAGACATGTTCTTGTTGTATTGTATTTACCCAATAAATAAATAAATAGATAAAATAAATCAAACTTAGACGAACATTTTCTGTTCATTTTCCTAAATATGTTTTTTTTCAGTGTAAAAGTTCAAGGCGTTGTTTTGGGTATGGTAACACTTGCTACAACATTAAATTAAAGCCATTTTTTGAGGTGGTAGCAGAGGCGATAAAAAGTGTTCAGATGTTTCAAGTATGTAACATAAAAACAAGCATAACGATATCTTATATTGTTCAAGCAGACGGAGTTGCAAAAGACATTTTTGCGGTCATTAGACATTTGTTCAGTAACATTTTGATATTTTTAAGTTGTGACTGCTTATGATTTAGTGCGCGATATGTACTTTACATATGTATGTACATATGTATATGAAGTTATTCTTTATGTTTTACCTCTAATTTTTATTTATATTATTTTATAGTATTTACATGAACTGTTAACCCCTTTTTTTAATAAAGCAATTTAAAATCAAAATTGTTTATAATAATTTTCCCACTATAAAACCGGTTGACCGGTTTTTCTTGAGTTTTAAAAACCGAAACCGGGTTTCGGTTCGAAAACCGGTTTCTGGAAAATGTCGAATAATCGATCACCCTATTAGATACTCGTACATACACACGTTGGTGTTATTAGCGCATTACCATTACATAATGGTATTAACATTTTTTCCAACTTCTCTCTATCTTTTTTTTAGCTATCCAATTCATGTTAAAAAGGCGATGGCTGTGTCACTGCTGGTTTATTTATGTATGTATTTTTTATGGTGATGGTGATGCGAAAACGAGCTGTGTGTGCAGAGCTGTTGCTCTATTCGCCACCACTAATTGTATTTGTGAATGAATCTTTTTATTTTTAAATGAAACAAAGCAGAAAACTATTTCTTTGCTCGGAATGTCTAAACTTGTTTGTAGAGACTGCACAAATGAGGCATAAAATACTACATGGGCTATTTTCAATGTACGCTTGCAAATAAGATGTAGACGGACAGTGGAGGAGAAGCTCATTTGCATGAGTATCATCATTCGCATTCGCAAATGGCATAAAAGTGTCAGCTTTAGCATTGAAAGCGCACATTGAAGCACTTTTTTTTAGTTGATTATTTTGTTGTGGTAGATTAAACTTCGTTGTGGCACATAAATGAAGGAAACAAAAGAACACGGTTCTCTCCACTTGTACGCGGTTCTTTTAATTAGAACATAATAATGAGATGTCAAACGGTGGATAATACTTTAATGTCGTTTAATATTTCATGACATTTATTTATAAGAAATTCTTAAATGAGCAGCCCAGTTGAAACAGCTGAACATCAGGCATTTTATTAAATTGTAAAAATTCTCTTTAAAATAATATATGTACATAAGAGCGACTCACCAAAAAAGTGCTCGATGTACCCTCCTAAAAATTAACCTTGGACTTTTTTAAGATGACATTTAAAATATTTCGGCTCCAGCTTAGACCTCTCGTAAGCTGGACCATTTTGAAAAATTTTGTATTTTTGCGTGTTTTGTCAATTTGAAAATCTGTTTCCTTACCTACATATAAATACAATATGGGTATCATAAGAACGGGTTTTTTAAGGTGGGTCCAACTGTATATACAATTTGTCCAAGGGCGATCATCCATGTCCTTGTTTTTTAAGGATATTCTGTAAAAAATAACGGTTTTTGAATTTTTTTTTCGGGTTTGTTTGTAATAAGAATACCAAATTAACATATTTTAATCTTTAGTCGATTTAATTAAATACGGGTCTCAGCTTTTTTTGAAATTCGTGCTAGTGCGCGTTTTGACAAAAATGAAATGGGGTGGTAATAACCCTTCGTTTTAAATAGGGCAATATGGGTATAAAATTTTTTCTTTTGCCAAGTACATCATCTTTGTATGTATATAATTTAGATTTTGTTTTTGAAGACAGTTTTGTAAATATAAACAATAAAATTTAATAACATTTTTTAATTTGCGAAAAAAAATATGCCGCCAAAAACTTGTGGATAATTTTTTTTCTTTATTTAGTCCTATTTTCATCTATACATAATCTAAAAACTAAATCCTCTATCATATTAGAGTTACCACAAGATTGCATTTATATATATTCCAGAGCACCGTATAAAATGCATCTACTTTGCAAAAATATAATACTCTTCAACCTATGTGCGGTATTTGTAGTCAAGTAGCATTAGTTATGTTCTGTTTTGCTCAAATTGTGCTATATATACTCGTAGATCCTTTTTTTATTTTATCGAGAGCGTCATGTTATCGAAAATAGACTTTGTTTATTGAAATTAAAATTTTATGGACCTTCCCATAGTTTACAATTATCAAAAAGCCAAACACATTTTCAAATAAATGATATACATATGTACATATATCGTCACCTTATATGCAAAACTTTCTGTTTAAGAAAAAAATAAAAATTACCTTTGTTGTAATTTTTCCTATACTGCAAAAATTTGCATTGAACTCCTCGATATTTTCTGTTTTGTAAACTTATAAAAATTATGGTAGGGCTAATTTTAATTACTATTGCGCGAAATTTATTTGTTTCTATATTTATGACTCGATTTATTTACATGTGATAATTTTTAAGGAACAAATAACACCAAAGTTAATTGTAAATATTCTGACAAACACTAGCAGAACGGCTCTTTATACATATTTGTTCAGTTTAAATGGAATATGTAACGGTATTTTGAATTTCAGATAACGATATATACAGTTGAATGAATGATTGAATGAATTATTAAGTTAAAGGGAAATACAGGACACTGCGACCAAAGTAGATCTATTGTATCCCCTGCCAGGTGCTAGAGCACTTCTTCCAGACCTACTCTCCTGATGAATCTCAAGATCGCCAGTGGGCCTAGTGTTGGCAGTTCCCAATCCTCCAATAGGTGCTTGCCCAATTGCATATATCTTCTGTGGCATAATGCTTCACAGTCCTTCAGAATATGCTCTGGGGTTTCATCATCGTACTCACAGCATCTGCACAGACTGTTACTCTCAATGCCAAGTCTGCTGAGGTGTTTTCTCAGTCTACAATGACCTGTGAGGAAGCCTGTGAGCATTCTTAGATTGTTTTTACTAAGGGACATGAGAGCTATGAAACGATTTTAGTTATACGTTCCAATCATTAGCTTTGCATGCCACAACCCAGGGAGATTGAGCCAGAGGTGTTCCCTATTACTCTTAATCTCCGTCGATATATCTTCCCGGATTTTGTCCAATCCGAGACCGCAAAACTGTTCTGGTCCGACCATGGGTGTACTAATCCGGCATTCCCAAGCTAACTTAGAGGTAAACTCACATGAGCTTAGTGCTTTGATGGCAGCCTGACTATCTGAGCAAATGGCTATTTCTTTCCCTCGGTAGCCCCTATCAAGATTAAATTGTGCGCATCTCTCAATGGCATAAACTTCCGATTGACAAATGGTAGGAGATTTTCCCAAGGGCTCGTAGTAGTTAGTCCTTGGTTCTACGACTCCCACTCTAGAGCCTGCTGGCGTTCTGGCGCCATCAGTGTACCACCTGATGGTGCCAGTTCCAAAGGTATACCGAGGTTCTATTTCCCCCCATTCCCTTCTATTGGCCAGAACAGTTCTAAACCTCTTGTCGAAGTCATACACTTTATTCATCACGTCAGAGGGTTGCGCAAGTAGGGGAAATCGTCTTGCCAGGGATGATTACTCCCACTGGCTAATTAGACCGTCCCTGTATGTGCCCCTCCCAGCGATGCTTATTACTTTTTGTCTGGCAGCAGTCTCTATGACAATCGTCAGAAGTGTGCGTTCAGTGAGGACTTCCATAGCCGCTGTAGGACACGTCCTCATAGCCCCTGTTATACAAAGGTATATGCTAGCCTCTGTAATTTCTCTAACCGATCTCTGGTCGTAGCCAGCCTGACACTGTCCGACCAGGCAACAGCACCATAAGTGATGATAGATCTCACTATCATGGTGAATATCCATCTCAAGATTTTGAGTGTGCAACCCCATGTTTTTCCTGCGACAGATCTACATACCATTAGTGCTTTTGTTGCCTTGTCAACAGTCGCCTCTAAATGCTGTTTAAAAAGCAGATTTGAGTCTAATATAGATACTTGATCTCCGATGAGCTTTCTATTTGCACGCTGTCTACTCGGATGTTTTGCCAGCGTGGAAGTGTTCTCCTCCTTGTGAAAGGAACGATGGTAGTTTTTG
This sequence comes from Nowickia ferox, assembly GCA_936439885.1. Classification (NCBI taxonomy): domain Eukaryota; kingdom Metazoa; phylum Arthropoda; class Insecta; order Diptera; family Tachinidae; genus Nowickia; species Nowickia ferox. Next base: position 104,704,929 of record OW387023.1, read on the forward strand.
CCAGATTGATATTCAGTCCTACAGATACACACCATTTCTTCGCTATCCTTAACCTGTTCTGTATTATATCACACAACGTCTCTTCAAATTTTCCTATTGCAATGATAACAATGTCATCGGCATATGCTAGAAATTCTATGCCATTGCTCGTTAGTATATGCAAGAGTTCATAAACTACAAGGCAGTACACCACCTTGGGGACATCCCCTGGTCGTTTTTAATGCAAAATATTCCTCCCCAACTTGGGTCTCCGCAGTCCTACTCTCACGCATGGCCCATATCAATTGGATATGGTGTTCCCAACTCCTTTCCTTCTAAGCGCAGATGCCACGGCAGAGTGCTCTGTGTTGTCGAAGGCCCCTTCAACATCCAGAAATGCACAGACCATGACTTCCTTAGCGTCCAGACAACTACGTATTGTGCTCGTCAGTTGATACAGCGCAGTGTCCGTTGAACGACCCGCCCTGTATGCATGCTGCCGCGGATGTAGAGGCTCCCTACACAAGGTAGTTGATCGGATATAGTTGTCAGTTAAGGACTAAACTGTTCTTACACCCATAAAATTTGGAGATTTGGAAAGATATTGAAAAAAATATATTACGTCAATATTTACGGTGGTAATAATTATGTTTATACAAAAAATTAGTACTCACATAACAATAGTAACAAAAATGTTAAAAATGCAAAATACTTGGAGTCGTCAACTTGGAGAATTCGGTGATTTCCGGTACCAAACCGTCGGAACATGGCATCTAAGAAACACTTATGTTAAAATAATATAAAACATTACGACACTACGGCACACATTTCTTTGTCGTGCTCTTTTAAGTATCTTATCGTCCACCAATATTGTTGGTAAATTAAACATAATACATTAAAAAAATAAAAAATTTAGTGTAGTTTCTCGTTTTTTTAATGTTGCCCTTTTTTCGATAAATCCCTTATTTGGTGCTACTTTTTTTAAAAATCCCCTTTTTGTGCCTTTTTTTTTGAAAAATGTCATCCGTCGCCCTGCTTTTGACTATTCAACTCTTCTTCTTATTGGTGCTTGATACAATATCTAAGAATAAATTTGTAATTTATTTTAATTTAATTTAATTTATTCATTCATAACCTAGCCTTATGGCCATAATCGGTTTTTACTAATACTATTACAATACGTTCTACTACAATATTTATTGTATTATTTGCAATTAATTTCTTTTTGATTTCCCTGATTTTAGTTTGTAAAATGTAATAAAAATTACATGACTATTTGTTAATGTTATGCTATGTTTCCACTACGAGTTGAATCACAATTCTTCGCTTCCTCAATCATGTTTGGGAATTATGCTGTTTACACGGCGCATTCGTGCTTCGTTTGGCATTTCCACACATATACCTATTTTGTTTGGATACCTAGTTCCTAGATAAACTGGCGATGAATGAACTGCGATAAATGTTAGAGAAGATACACATTTTACGTGATTCGCAAGTAGATTCATATTGAACCTACTTGATTCGCTCTCATAATTTTGTATACTATTACTGAGAACATTAACAACAAGTGCAGTACTAAGAGCCTATTTCACCAAACCTATTTAAATATCAATTCCTATTTAGATCTCGATTTTCATTAATTTTTGTTTGGAAAAATGACTTTCAAATATAAATTGATATTTAAATAAGTTGGTAAAATAAGCTCTAAGTAACCAGATGATACGAATTTACAAAACAACTGGATTAATAAAATATATTACAAAATATGTACTCGGATATTAATAGTTATCATATTATGTACCATACTTTATAAAATATTCCTTTTAAAAATTTTTACCCTTTTCATTTGCTTACTTTTGTTTGTTTACCTTTTGAATCATTACCACGAAAAATTTCTGGAGTAAAAATTGGCAAAATACTCTCTCAAGAAGTGTCACTTTACACTCTCAATTGGTCATCTTATTAGGGGTGCCCCTGTGGCTGAGTGGTAGCGGTGCTAGCCTCTCAGTCTAGAGGCCGTGGGTTCGTTTCCCACCATAGACCCTGGGTGTTTTCCGCAGACAAGCGGATTATGTTTGTTTATATATAAAAAGAATTAAATTCACTGTACTTTGTAGCAGAGTTCAGTAAATTTTTCTAACAACTTTTGCGTACTCGAACCAGAAAATGGCCGAAGTATATTTGTAAGTACTCTTGGAGCATTGGCCGTCAAACTAATATGAATGCGTACAGTTAACAATAAAAATACTAACTAACTATTAACATTCAACAACTAGGTTTATACACATTTTTTTAAATTAAGCAGCACAAGCAGATGTAACTAAAATTTATACAGTGTCTGAGCCACAATCACACGCACGAGTATGAAAGTACTCTGGCTATAAATCGGATACACATGCGTATATATAGGGCTATTTTACTTCCTCACACACATAAATCATGTTTTCCATCAGCCACACACATCGGACATTGCTGAGGCATTAAATCATTAAAACCCAACAAAGCCCCAATCAACGATAATATATCAACTGAACTCATTAACTTATCACATAACATCAGCGCTAAAATTCTTCTCCCTATTATATAACAATTTTGGAACTCTGGTTACCTGCCAGCCGAGCTTAAAGAAGAAATCATTATTAAAGTTCCTAAGAAAGGAAATCTCAACAAATGCCAGAACTGGAGAGGGATAACGTTGCTTAGCGTGCTCTACAAGATAATTGCAAGCATTATAAACTGTAGATTATGGCCAGCGCTAAGTAGAGAGTTGCGACAAGAACAAGCGACATTTCGCCCTGCAAGATCATGTGTTGATCACGCAAATAGCCTCAGAATAATAATCGAGCAATCCGTGGAATGGCGCTATCCCCTTTACCCAGTGTTGTCAGATTAGAGGATTTATCCCCAAATCGGGGATCTTTTTTTTAAATGGGGTACGAATTTTGGTTTGGGGATTGATTAATTAATTGGGGATAACTTTTATGTTTTGGGGATTTTACGAGATTTTTTGGGGATTTGTATTTTACTTAATATTTATTTTTTTAAATTTACTCTCGGAATATTTTAATTTTAATACATATGCCAATTGCTCTTTTTTAGTTCATAAATAATATTAAATGATAAATGGTAACAATGAACTCGTCTTTAACATTTGTTGTTAGCAAGATTTAAATAAGGTTTATTATTTCAAGACAAACAGATACTCGCGTTGGGGAGATTGCTAATCAGCTAAGTTTATTGTTTACACGTATGTACTATATAACTTACAAATTATTTGACAATTAGTTTTTTGCCTTATTTGATGCTTACAATTTTATATACAAATAGAAAGCAACTTAAAAATTTTTTGGGCAGAAGCTTGTTCATATCTAGATGCGGATGGATCACGGCCGTTTAAAGAACTGGTAGAGTATTGTATATATTAAATTTACTTTGTGTATCAACGAGCAACGCTTGCATTGAACGAGTTTTCTCGGCAATGGAGTCAATAAAAAATTAAATTAGAAACAAAATTCAGTGATAAAATTTCTGTTACGAATTAATATACCTTTTAAAAATAATTGAATTTATTGTGACACTTCTGATCCATCTCCAGAAGTTGTAAAATTAGTAAAAATTGGCTTTTAGGGGAATTTTGGGGATAAAAATTTAAAAATTGGGGATGTCAGTCGAAAAAAATCTGGGAACCCTGCCTTTACCAAATGTTCAATGACTTCCAGCAAACCTTCGATACTCTCTCACATTCAGCTGTATGGGCAGCATTACGATGCAAGGGTATCCCAGAGAAAATAATAGCGCTCATAAAAAATCTTTACCTTGATGCCAATGCCGCGTACTGCACGAAAATAGAACTGGTGGTACAATTGCAGTCAGGAAGAGCATAAGGCAGGGATGCGTACTATCTCCTCTATTATTTAATATCGTGTTTGACGTCATTATGGCAGATGTTACACACACCAATGGAGGCATAAGCTGGGGACTGCAGGGATATTTGGAAAGACCCGATTACGCAGACGATATTTGCCTTCTTGCTTATCTTGTATCAACCACTAAGCCATTCTTTCTACGACACCAACCTTTGGAAGATGTAACTTCTTTTTGCTATTTGGACTGCACTACCACAACTACCGGCGGCTCATCCCAGGATGTGAAATCCAGATTGGACAAGGAGAGACGGGCTTTTGCTATGCTGAATCCTGTATGGCGATCTACTCAGCTATCTACTAACACTAAACTCTGAATCTTTAATTCCAACTTGAAGTCTATAATGCTTTATGGCAATGAATCTTGTAATGCTGCAACCAAAGACATCAATAGCATCCAATATTTTGTAAGCAGATGCCTTCGTCGAATACTTTGTATATTCTGGTCTAAAAGAATGAGCAACTGCCCATCCAGTTGGAGATACGTAGACGCCGCCTAAATATCCGTAGCCTGAGTACAAAAATACTCTGACTGTATGTATGATAGAGAGAGTCAATACATTTGATACGCTTGTGATTTTTTAGTTGCAGCGTATTTTAGTTTTTTACATAAACGAAGTAGAGATGCTCTTGCATATTCGAAACGTCTACAGTCCTATTTGCTTGACACAAAATATGTGAGCAGGTGCTTAAATTAAGACTAGTTACTTATGTATATTATTTTTGAGTACTCATTGTCATGCTCTGATTGGAACACAGCTTATATTGTACAACTTTTGCAAGTCAAAGAAGAAAAATAAATTTCTAATTCACCTGAAGAACTTTACGCATTGAAAATTACTTTCCAAAAACTTGGTATCTATTTAGTTATATCTCTTTTGCGATGAGCTTAAACAAACTTTTTTCATATCTCTATTTACTTTTAGATTATTTTAGATGGAAAAAGATTTAAGAAATCTTATAATCCTTATTTATATTTAAAAATTGTTTATATGTAAGTCTTCACTCAAGTAAAACAATAAGTAATTTTAAATTTAAATTTTTAAGAAATTTACTTTTGTGTTTGTGTGTGTCAATTTTTTCAGCATTTTTTGCAAATGAGTTATAAGAAACAAATTGTACATATAAAAGTAAAAAAATATAACAATGAATTGTACTTGTAACTTCAAAGTTTTGCTGCCAATATTAGAATGCAAACCATAGCGGAATGAGGTTGTTTTCCGAGAATTTTGCAACCTGCCACAATGTTTTCATTGTCCTTTTGATTTGCGTTATTAAATATTTCAAATGAAAATTCTAAGAACTGTAATTGAACACCTTGGCCATTAAACAAATCGCGGGACCTATTTGACATTAATTTGCTAGCAGCCGGCATACTTCTCTTTTAAATAACATAATGTGTAATCTAAGCAAAATAAAAAGACACAAAAAACATTTCCTCGAATTTAATTATTTTTAAAATGCTGGAAAAGGCAAGTAAGTGAACCTTAGTTTTTTTTTGTTTCTCCTCATAAAAAAAACCATTAGTAAATGTTACTTGCTTTCGGTTTAAAAAATAATTTAATGTTTTCCTCTTTCAGACAATTGTATAAAAGAGAAAAATAAAAAATAAAGAAAAAGCATAGCAGCACTCCAACACGATTATACAAGGTTGTCTTATCACTCATCCCATCCATCCATGCAATGGACTCCAGTTATTGTAAACGAAAGATGTTGGTATGCTTGTACTGTGTTTTTAGTTTTAAAACTGATGTAATGATCTGGAAGCAGAAAATGTCTTCTTGCACCATGTGTTTGAAATTAAGTACTTACGAAGAATAACTTTAATTATATACGAGCATCTCTGAACATATTTTTGTCTGCTTTTGTATTTGTCTCTTCACTGGGTGAAACGTTCATGGTACTTGAAAATAAAAACTGTTCCGATAAATTGTGAATTGTGTAACATTTATTTTTGAAGCACGTGTTTGTATTGTTCGCTGAAGATGCGACAGCTTCCTGAGGGAAATTTAAGTTGTATGTACGAGTATGTATGTACATATATAAAATTATATCAATAAGGTTTAGAAGGTGATAATGTTGGATGATGAGACTATAAACTTTTCTCACATCGTTTGAGGCAAAACAAAAACAATAATAATAGGAAGGAAACTGTTCGCTAATAAAATAATTACAGTCTGTCATGAATCACTTTTCACACTGAAAATTATTATAAAACTTTAAATGTGTTAATAAAAAAATTTAATTTTTGTTGCGCGTTTTTGTGTTAACTCATATAGTAATTTATATTCTTTATTTATAAGTGAAAAAGAAACAAAAAAATATATAAAAATATATGCCTATCAACTAATCAATTTTGGTCTTAAATCTAGTTTAGTGAAACAGATCCAAACAAAAAAGAACACGATCTAAGAAAAACTGTTAAATACGAAAAATCCAATCCAAAAACGTCCTAAAATTTATCAAAACTAATAAATGATAAATATATTTTCAAAGAAAATCAACTTTATTTTTTTTATCGTTGTGAAATTAAAGATATTTATTTACTGCCCCGGTGTTGGAGAAGAGTGTATCTTATATGAAGAGTTTCATGGGAAACAACAACAAACCTTATCAAAAAAACAAATAAATAATTTTCAAGATAGTCACGTAAAAAGCCAATTCTAATGTCTGCAGTAATAATAGACAAGCGTTTCTTCTTTGCCATGATAAAAATTTCGTAACCAGTGGACTATTGTGACGACGTCTTATTCTGCGATGAGACCAAAACAAAGATGCACCAATCGTTAATATCTTTAGAAACCCGTAACATCATTGCAACAGTAAAATTAAGGAATGTGTCAGTAACGATTTGAGTTTCATCTAAGATAAAGTGGTAAAGATGGATTCGAACATTTCGAACATTTTGTCTGGAAAATCAAAGCTACCATATGAAATGCGAGTGTAAACGATGCGTATTAATTTTACAAGTGGCAGCACAGTGGCAAATGATTACAATTTGCTGTGTCACAGACATCTTTTTAATTGATCAATGCACTTCTTTCGTTCAACTCCATAAAGGTGAAAGTACATAACACGCGTTAGTGCGCGTGCGAGCTGTAGGCATCTGTCAAAAAAAAAAGTTGAAATAGTGTTTTTGCATACGACAAGTTACATACAAAACTCTTGGACGCGTTTGCCGCAGAAAGTTGGTTAACTTTCAACTTTTTAACGTGGTGTGTTGCTTTGACAACTAATCAGCCGACAATAAAAAAAGGAGGAATTTAAAAAAAATTAGAATCATTGAGGAAAACCTTATTAAAGAATTTGAAATGTATGTTTTATTGCATAAAAGAGGAAATGAAAATGTTCCAAGTCAATTTTTCAATGTAAAAATAAACAAAAAAGCTAATAGAGGAGGCGTTTATAACACGTGTTGTGTAACTTGCTATTTTTCGTGCGGTAAAGTTTTCAAAAGCACGAATCTCATCGACGAACTAACGCGTGTTATGTATTTCTACCTTAAGTATTTGTTTTATTTTTCAATTTTTCTTTATATCTATTCTAATAAATACAATTATAGTCTCTGCTTTTATTATTCATATAACAAGAAGTGGCAGCTCAGTTCAAATTTGGCTGTAAAATTAAAATAGTTGGCAGCTCAGTCCGATTTTGTCCTGACAAAATATAAGATTAAACCCATGGTAAAATTATATAAGGTACCTGTACAAGCCCAACCCGTTAATGTATACAATGCAGAAAGCTGTCAAACTTTGTTTACAAGCTGCAAAAATGTTATTGTATGTGTATGAATGAAATGATTACAGTGTTGCCAATAAATTTGCACATGGCTGTGTCTCCAATTACACATTGAAGAAAATTACACTACACATCTTTTGTGTGGGTTAAAATTAAAACCAAAATAAATAAAAATTAAACCGAAAGTATAATTACACACAGATTATACATGAATCTCATTACATGGCCCACACATGAGAGTAGAAATTACACACTGTGTATTACACACATATTGGCAACGCTGAATGACTATAATCATGCATAAATGCCGCGTCTGCAATTGTATTTTAGTTACCCTGTGATTGTAATTTTTAAAAACAAAAGACATCTGTTTCTGACAATTAGCCGTTTGTTTCTACCAACAAAATGCGTGTGTTTTTTGGTGTTGTAATTTTGTTGTAGTCGTGCAAGTAGCTTGTATAATTTTACCACGATTAAACCAATTCAATATGAGATTTCTTCGTAAAAAATAATTTCTCTCTCAAAAGAAGAGAGACGTCAAACTATGTACATATAACAAAATTTTGTACCGACAAAAATTTTCTTCGAATGGGTCTACCGAACTTTCATAGACATAAAAAGCAATATATCAGCATTTTGTAAATCAATTTGATTGGAAATGCATTTTAAATTCTATCAGCCTTATTTATAAAACTTATCAAGTCTTTATAAAGGGTTTAAAGAAAATTCATGCAAATTTTTTTTAAAAAGCTTTTATAAAGCATTAATAATTTTTACAACTAAATGATGACGAATACGTCTGCAACTTCAGGCAAAATCGCTGTCAAATTAATAAAGCCCATAATAAAATCTACGGCAGTAACTTCAAATAATCTCCTATTTTTGTTTAATTTTCTTTGTAGTTTTCTTAAAAAAATTTATGAACAGTGTTCGTATCTCTAGGAAGAGCAACAGCACATTAAGCTGTTGCAAAAAGTGTAAAAAGCGAAAAAAAAATTGGTAAAAAAGCACCAATTACAAAATTATGATTAATTTAATAAAAATAAATAATATCTAAAACGAATAATCATAAAAAGAGAAGTCAAATAATATAAATTCATACCAAATGGTAGGTGAAGCTTAGGCTTAAATTAAGATATATACATATGTACGTTACTGAAAAATCATTTACACATAAAGGATGCATTAAAAATTTGCTCTAGGATGATTAAATATTTGCGTGAACTTTAAAAAATGCTTACTGCATACTATATTGTTTTTAACATATCGCCAGCCCATTATTGGTTTGACCCACCGACCATTTAAAAAAAATTAGTTAGTTATGGGATATATACATATGTATATTTCGAATATCTCCTTTCTGAATCCAAAACATGTTTCGCGAAATTAATTATGGTTTCTGAGATACTCAGCATTCATTTTGCTCCATTTCAACTATTTTAAGATTTAATAAGTGTTGTTTTGCTGTACATGCCACAGCTTGGCGTTTGCGTCAAATTCTTCTTGTTTTGCTTCATTTCTATAAGAAATTAATAATAAAAAAATAAGGTGCCATAAGAAAAATTCAACGGCGACAACAACATCATCACCCAGACGCAGCCGCCGATTAACTGTTTTAATATTAACTTATTAAACACTAAAAAAAAATAAAAGAAACCTTAATTATGCATGTTTGAGTATAACAGAAATCATTTATTTTAATACTTTATATTAAAAACACTTCAATTACTTGATTTTCTTGTTTAAGTGTGTAAGCGGATTGATAGTTAAAAATATTACGGCGGCTTCTTGGTCGGCGTCAAACAATCGACTAGACAGCAAGAAAAATTAACAAAACAACAAAATTCTCAATTCACAGCAGTAAAGTATACGGCTGGAGCACAAAAAGCTACTTTTTGAAAATACATTAAGAAAAGTTGTGTATGCGGCACAAAACGTATTTTTACTTTTACAATAAAATAAAATTAACTTCTAACTTTATTCGTGAAAGTTCACTAAAATGTGCACATTTATTCCAAACATGTTTCGAAAGCAATGGTGAAAATACAAAAAAATTTTTATCATGAAACCTTCCATGTCGTTTTTCTCCATTCTGACTTTATGAGATATGGAAATGCAAAAATCTCGATTCCAAAAAAAAATTTGTTAGGACCTTTCTATATAACGATATGTATATATGTATATGTAGCAAAGAACATGAAAACAAAGCGTGTTCTCGAGTAGCGAACACAAAAATAATTTTCTCTTCCCCACCCGTAAATTGCTTTAAAACTGAATGTTTCCCTGCCAAATATTTTCGTGTCTAAACTCAGTCTGGTTTGTAATTCATATTCTTAGATAAACCTACCAAAAGTTTGGTTCCGATTGAAAATTGATTGTTTATCTTCGGGAAAAAGTGTATACAGACCAATATGAGGAATGGCAAAACAAAGCAGTTAACCATGAGTTGAAGAAGTGAAAAGGGCAATGCGTGAGAGACGCAAAAATCAAATACAAAAATGACTAAACAATATTTTTTTAATAATATAAATGGCAAATACAGTTCTCAGTATTAAATTAAATTAAAAGAATTTATGTTTATAAAATAAGATGAAAACGTTTATTTTGCTTAGATGTGAAAACTTATTCTTGACATACTGTAAATATGTATGTATGGCTGTGTGTATTTTTTCATTTGTTGTTTGGAATCTACTTCAAAAGGTGAGTGAGAAACGATAATTAAGATAAATATAACTTGAAAAGCTCCATATAATATGACCCTCAAAATCTGAACTCTTCCATTAGTTTTATACAAAATAGATATATGTACATACTCGTATGCATATGTATGTATGTATGTATGTGTAGCGCAAATTGTTAGAATTTTAAATTTTGAGTTTAGAGCCAACTTGGTGCAAAACTTTTGTTATTTCGGTTTCGACTTTGCAACGAACAAAAAAATTCTCTCTCGCCGTTATTCAGGATTATTATGAACAGCAACCATCAACTGGTTTAAAAGTGAAAAAATTTGTGAACTATGGTTGAAATGGGTATTACGAAAACCAGTTGATAGATAAAGTTGTGAATGATTAAGTAGGTATTCACAATTGTAAATATGCATTTAAAGAAAAAAAATAAAAGCTGACAAATGACAAAAATAATAATAGACCCCTTCAAACTTACAAACCTTTTTTTGTTTATTTCTAACCATTTTTATTTATATTTATTTACTACTTACATTTCGATTGTATATCTCCTGCTGTTTATTAGTTGCAAAAAAGAGACTAAATTTCCATTAATAAATAGCTATTCACAATAGTGATTTTGTAGTTGATTGTTGATAAATTATGGTTGATACTTCTTTTCAACCGCTTACATTTCGTAATACCAATTTATCAACTTTGTTGTAATAATTTCTCTTATCAACCGAACGTTGCTGTTCATAATCAGATAAGCCTGATAAGTCATATTCCTATATCAATTATTATTTAAGCTCTGCTAAGAGATGCTTAGGAAAAATTTAGCAAAATACACAATAATACTTTTGAACAATCAGTTAATACATACATACATACTTATGTATTCTGGAAACCTAAAACAGAAAAACTCAAAACTTAAGAGAAAAATTTAATCTAATTTCCTAATTTCTGTGTTAAAGTAAATTGGCTTGCCTGCTTTTTCACTTCGAGTCTGTTTAAGAAATGTAGTACGATTCTTTTTGAAGTTTTTTTTTAGGTTTGTCAACAATACAAATAAAATTATCTTGGCTGACTTGGTTTTAGCATCAGCTGTTGAGCCAGGGCGCCAGAGGTTAAATCATGGTTAGTGATTTTCCTTTCTTCTACCATTTCCTTATTTGATAAATAACAATAGCAATGCTTCAATACAAAAAGTTTTAGTTGGCTGCAATATCAGTGCAATTACGATTCATTTATAAAACTAAACTCTTCTTTCACTACCATCATCACCATTTTGGTGAGAAAGAGAAAAAATGATAATATCGTCAGTAACTTTTTAGGATTATACAATTGTGAACTTTGCAGGGAATAAATAGTATTTTGAGTATATTTTTTTTTAAATTTTGTATACCAATTTAATTTTTACTGAAACATAAACTAGGTATATTTAACAAAGGAACAAAAATTTGTTTTAGCTAGTTTAAATTTTACTTAGGGCTGTAAAATTATTATTATTAGTATTTTCGAATTTGCCATGTTTACATTTACGTGTTGAACGCCTCATTAGAGTTTAAAGCCTGCTCTGCTCTGTTCACAATTTCGTGCGAAATGCTGTCAAACTACATGTAAAAGTATGGTGTGAAATATTTGCGAAATAAACTTGCAAAAGTAGTACTCTGTTTTTATTGCAAAAAATACGTAAACTCTATCTAGTAGCATGTTTTTCCATGCAAAATGACTCTGGTGGCATCATTTTAGTTTCGCTGCAAAACACCATGAGCAGTACTTTTTTCGCACGTAATTTTGATAATGTTGCATACTTTCAAGCGATAAAAGCGAGAAATTTATAAAAAAAAAACCGCAATTTGAACTACATTTAATACACGTCAAATTTTTCACGCGAAATAATCAATGTTGCTGAAAATATTTCACAACTTCTATCAGAGTACCAGCCTTAAGAGCTTAAACACGACTAGTTTGAGATGTCTTACCATACATTGACTTGTTTTGTTAAACATCTCAAATGAAGTGTTTAAAGGCTCAGTTAGCCGACTATAATGCAATGTAACTGTAATGTAGGAAACAGCTGATCGATATTTTTATATGAAAAGTAGGTTACGTTACATTACATCTCTATAATCAATTCCATTACTTTTCACATAACAATATCGATCAGCTGTTTCCTACTGTTGCAGTTATATTACATTACAGTCGCCTAACTTGTCCTTAAGATTTAAACACTTCCTTAAACACGCAAATGTAGTCTGTTCAGTCCGTTTTTGATAACTCTGGCAACTTTGTATTGTTATTAAACCTAGAACGTCATACTTATTTTTTGTACACTAACGTCATCCTTCGTCATTTTGACTACGACCTATTTCAAAAGCCAATAAAAAATGTCGTGACCAAAAATAAGTACCAAAAATGGATTTATTATTGATACTTAGTTAGTTTTTAATTATCATATAATGAAATTCATATGTTTCTTTTAATTGTTTAACGTAAAATTAACATTTCACAGCATTAATTGTATGAAATATTACACTTTTTTTCCATTAACTCTTGTAGTTTCTTATAATAAATTTATTAAACTAAAAAAGCAACATTAGTTTCGAGTAACTAACATTAGAGGCTAAAGCTATACGAAAAACGAAACGAAAACAAACACAAAAAATATGTTTTAAATCGAAAATAAAATCGCGCGTCGTCATTTCGACGAAGTATGATGGTGCAGGGTTAAATGACGGCATGTGAAAAATTATTTGTTAAAAAATACTCAACTATTTACAGAAACATTTGTTATTTGAAAATAGTAACCCAATAAAGAAGCATAATTGTTCGTAATATTTTACAAACACATTAATTTGCTGACGTAACGTCAACCTTAAACATTTCAAATGTAATGTGAACGGTCGTGTTTAGTTTTTTAAAACACTTGCCCTAAACACGTTTAGGGCCATAAGTGTGAATATAGTATTAAACACGTAAGTGTGAATATGGTATTACAGTATTGTTAGATCTGACAACCGTAGTCACGTTGCATCACTAAGCAATTAGGCTTGTATTTTTGAGCCATGTTGTTCAATTTTTTTTTATTTTTTTTACTACATATAGAGCTAATTACGATATACGCCTACATGCAAAAAATGGAATAATATTTTGAAGATTATGCACAATATGACACAAAACCAAAAAATTAAAAGAATTCACAAGTGTTTCGTCAACAAAAAGAAAAAGGAAAATCGTATTTTATAGTAACTTAAATTATAGAATTTGCCTCATATCACATTCTTGAGATTAGGTTGAAAACTTGATTTGTAATTGTAAGCAAACTATTAGCCACGTTTATGTGTAGAATGTACAACTCATACACAGAAAAAATAGATAAGAATTATGTTCAACAAAATTTTGTTATTAAAAAAAATATTTAATTTCAATAATATTTGTCATTAACTTAATACAACATTTAACAATGCCGCGCATTTTAAAATATCAATTAATTTAATTTCTTTGGTTTGACTCAACGCGGTGATGTGCTATTGTTGTTGTTTATTTTGATTGCTCGTGGGTATACGTATGAATGCCGTCGTGCAGGGTGACCGATGACATTTTTCAATAAGTGGCACAAAAAGGGGGATTTTGAAAAAAAAGTAGCACCAAATAGGAGATTTATAAAAAAAGGGGCAACATTAATAAAAGGACATAACTGCACTAAAATTTTTATTTTTTAATTTATTATGTTCACTTTACTACACAAAATACCTTTTAAGCCATATATGCTTCATCAATATTGGTGGACGATAAGATACTTAAAAGAGAACAACAAAAAAAAACGACGAAACGACATATATATATATATATATGTAAGATATTTGTGGGATTCAAACGGTCATAGTGTCATAATGTTTTATGTTATTTTAATATAATTGTTTCTTGGATGCCATTTTCTGACAGTTTGGTACCGGAAATCTCTGGATCATGAAACAAGCTGATGACTCCAAATATTTTGAATATTTTTTAATATTGTTATTGTGATTACGAACAAATTTTTTATATAAACATAAATAATATTACCGTAAATATTGCCATAATATATTTTATTTAATTTCATTTGAAATCTCCTCAAACTCCAAATTTTATGGGTGTAAGAACAGTTTAATCCTTAACTGTATATATCGTTATCCGAAATTCAAAATACCGTTACGTATTCCACTTAGACTGAACAAATATGTATAAAGAGCTGGAATTTATACCAATTGACACCATTCACAGTGGACCAAAGACAAGAACGCTGATGATGAAGGTTTGGCGGCCTTCGAAAACAGCATGTAAGTCCGTTCTGCTAGTGTTTGTCAGAATATTTACAATTAACTTTGGTGTTGTTTGTTCTTTTAAAATCAAATGTAAATTAATCGAGTCATAAATATGGAAACAAAAAATAAATCGAACAATAGTAATTAAAATCAGCCCTACCATCATTTTCATAGTTTTCCAAAAATGGAAAATATCGAGGTGTTCAACGCAAATTTTTGCAGTATAATAAAAATTATAAAAAAGCTAATTTTAAATGTTTTCTTAAACTGAAAGTTTTGTATTTAAGCTGACGATATACATATGTACATATATATATATATATATATCAATTGTTTGAAAATGTGTTTCTATATTTTTAACAAGATCTGCACTGGGAGTCCGATATTCCAGATTTACCTTCGACCTATTTGTTAACTTGTTTTTCATTAGCGCTAAATTTGAAAAACTACGTTCAGCAGATGCCCTGCGGTGGAGTAAAGTAAATATGTAAACGGAAAATGTTAATAGGTTTGAAAATAAAAATACTCGCCAAAGCCATTCTTTAAACTTCATACTTCATGCCAAAGTTTAAATTTGTGGTCATTGTTTTTGTCATTTACTTTGGATTCTAATAAATTTAATTCATTACAGTTATTACATATGTAAGTAAACTCTGAAACACTAAACTTTTTGTACGTAATATCAACTCTTGATAGTATTTCTCCATAAAGTTTTTGATAAAAAGTTAAAAGTTTACTTTTAATAATAATTAATGTATCTCACTTTCGGATTCATGGACAATATATACATTTGTCAACGATATCTTTAACGTATAAAATGTTAATGAAATCTATATTTTCTACTTTTTTGGTATTTGCATATTATTTTTTTACAATTTAACAAAAAGGGGCAAAATATCACAAAAAGTAGCTGATTCAGCTCATAAAAAAAGGGGGACAGAAAGTGGCAAGGCAGTCGAAAAAGTGGCAAAAAAAGTGGCCACGCTGACGTCGTGGCTTGTTTTTTTATTCAACAAAGTCATTTGTTAAATTATATCATAACGCAAAGCGCACATGTGTTGAAGAAACATAGAAATCATGTTTTGCGTGTATTTATTATTTGCGTATACAATAACGATTTGCTCTTTAGCTGAGTGGTAAGTATGTTAGTCTATTAATCAATAGATTGACGGTTCGACTCATCCCAAACACATTTAGTTTTAATCGCAGTCAAGCAAAAACTAACAAAAAAAAAATAATTGAAAAATGTGACGTTCATGCACGCACACAATAACAATTATCACTGGTGTGTGAAAAAATAAATAACTTTAAAATTTAACAAAAAACCAAATTATAAATAAAAATTAAAAAAAAAACAAACAAAGGAACACACATCAGAATTTGAAAAACAAATTCATTAAAAATTTTTGTTTTCTGTTAAGAACTCAATTGTGAATAACACAATCATTTTAATTGGAAATAATTGAGTTGATTTTGTTTTCTTATGTTGCAAATGTATGTTTGTATTTACAAAAATCATTGTTAGTTGCCTTTTTAAATAATATTTTAATTCTATCCACAAATAAGTTATTTGTATTTACAAATCTTTTTTTTTCTGTATACAATGTATAATATAAATTAAAGAAATAAATTATGCAACTCTTTTAGCTATTTTTATAAATGTCTATTGCGAATTAATGTTGTCATTCCTGCTTTCGCAACATTTAATATTAGTAAGTCACACTTTTGAACATTGTAATAATTATGTTACATTTTAATAATTCAGTTAATTAATGCATAACTAAATGAAGAAAATTATTGGGTGTTTGAACAATACGAAAAGGTTTGCGGTTTAGGTTTACTTGTCAACATGAATTTCACTTAAAGCATACAATTAAAATAATTATTTTGTTGCATGGTGTGTGGTTGCTGGTTAATGGCTGGTGACGAAATTCGAAATTAATACCTTACTTTGTTTCCAGCAGACAGAAAATAATATAAATAACATAAAAAAAGAAACAATTTAGGTGATTATAGAGGCTGAGAAATGTGAGGCAAAAGTGATGACTAAAAATTACATCAGTTTGTAACTACGAAATTCGGGTGACCATCGTTTTAGCCGTACAACCTAGACAATGTCACCACATTAATGGGCCAAGGACCAAATTATTTTCCTTGAAATCAAAGTAATTTATACTAATTATTAAAATTGCATAATATCATTAATATTATCCCACTTATTATACGAGTACTATATTTTAATTAGTGACTGCGCTCTCCACGAGCTCCTTATTTCTGACCGCGCTCATTAAAATTGATAAGTTTAAATTTAATTGAAAGACTGAATCGACTTCGTGTTTTTCTCTCTCTCTCTCTCTCTCTCACGGTCTCAAAAATCAATGAATTTTTGTAGACGAATCCTGGACATCGCTGAGTTTTAGCCCAGCCTATGAAACATCGTCAGAAGTTTCTGTTTTGTGTTTCTAACGTTAAAATTAGATAAGGAAGTACATTCGAGTCAATTCTTATGTAAGTCCATATTTACACTATGCAAGTCTTATTGCTAAGCTGATTAGTTTAATGGGGAGAGAGACGAGGGGAACAGTAAAGTTTCTTTTCCCCTCGTCTCTCTTTCCTAACAAACTAATCAGCTTAGCAATAAGACTTGCATAGTGTAAATATGGACTTACATAAGAATTGACTCGAATGTACTGTATGTATGCAAGTCTTATTGCTAAGCTGATTAGTTTAATGGAGAGAGAGACGAGGGGAACAGTAAAGTTTCTTTTCCCCTCGTCTCTCTTTCCTAACAAACTAATCAGCTTAGCAATAAGACTTGCATAGTGTAAACTAGGACTAAGTTTCAACTTCAATTTAGTTCAAAAGATCATAAACTGAGAAAATTTTTCTTCTTATATACATAGATTTATGCATAATTTGGTGAACAGCCATACAAATTTGGTCGAGAGATTTTAAGTCAAAGTTTTGTGAGGCACAAAAAGTTAAAAACAATTTACACTTCCACATGTAAAAAAGAAACATTTTTTTATATGTTTTACATAAATAACCTTTCCGACCTTTTTATAAATTACGATATATAAATAATCAAGCTTAAGGTATTTATTTTCATAAAAATTATATTGTAATTAATTCCAAAGAAGTAGCGAAATATTGGAATTAATATCAATATAAATTTTATAAAAGACAAAGACTTTAAGATTGATTATTTATTATTTTATATATATAAATGTTACAGTGCTTTTCGAAGTTGTTGCCAAACACACTACCAAATTTAAAATTTTACATATACATACATAAACTGCAGGAAAAGCGAATAGTGAAATTGTAGTGATTTACTAGTGACATTGTCAGTAGTACTACTGACCAGGTGTACCCCAGCCAATGTAATCATCTGTTGACATTTAACATTAGGTTGTCATTGAAAATCCACCACTATACTGTAGAACTACTGACTAAGTAGTTTTTTAGGACCACATGGAGACATTGGCACCAATGATTCACTAGTAAATTTTAGGGGCTCTAGTATATTTTAGTGATCCTCGTCTACAATTTTATCAGGGTTGAGGCAACAATTATTTTCAAATTATTCATAATAATATTATTTTTTATTAAAAATTAAATAAATTATTAAGACCGAAATATTTTTGACATTTTGTATATAAAATAAACTATTGACAGGTTGGTTGAGAATGTTACCAGAAATACACCAGAACTGTTGTCTCTAAAGTATCTCTACTCCCACATAAACAGAAAGTTGTCGACATTTTAACTAGTGCAATTGTCGCTAGAGAAAAGAGTGTTGACATAGAGACATATGGTTCTAGGCTGACTAGAGGTTACATACATATACATACATACATACATACATACATACATATTTATGTATTGGTAAGTTATTAATCTTCTTAAGGCACACAGAACCAAAAATTTTCCTTAAGAAGAAATGAAGAAAAGTAGGTTATTATACAGCTAACAAATTAATTGATAATTTTTCTTTTCTCACTTTCACATGTTGTCACACTGTGCCCCATCACTACCGAAAAAAGGACAGTAAATGTCATGACTCACTATCCTACACCATGGCATGACTTGCGAAAAGTACAACCTTGATCTGATGAATTGTTATTGTGTTTTGAAAATTTTTACATACCTCATAATATCAGGGTTGTATTTTCTCAAAAATCGCACTGTTGTGCAGGATAGTGTATCACGGCTTTAAATACTGTTGCATGGGTAAAAAATATTACTGAGACTATTTTTATTGACATGACATAACCTTAACAAATGAAGAGCCAGATCAGGTACCATAAACGCTTAAGACGTTCAAACTTTGCCGCGGTATTTTTTAATTTAAGTTTTTTTGGCTAATATCTCGATAGTTTCTGCCTTTTAAATAATACGTCATCAAACGTTTAGTTATATGTGAATGCTTTAAGCTACTGGGCTGTTTAACTCTGTTAATGGAGAATGAAATTTTGCTCAATGTTGTGAAAACATTTTAGTACACTCAAGGAAAAGCTGCAACTTAAAAATAAGAACGCGACACATTAATTCAATAATTTTCAATATAATAGAAAATTTATATTGAGGTACTCAAAAATAAATAAAAATAATAAATTAATACAGTAAATTAATATTTTTCCATATTGAAATAAAAATTTTCAACATGACTAGACTTTCGTTAATGTTTCTTATTAATTCGATATGATTTTTATTAATTTTAAGCTGTTTTTTTCTGGGTGTATATAAAATAAGTATGTTTTGTATTCCACAATATATTATAATTTTAGTTTTAGGTCAAGGTTGGTGAATGGTGTCGTAAAGATACCGCTACTGGTTTAAATAATTATTCCAGGTTGCTTACGAATTAAGGATGGGAAAAATATATCGATACAATAAAATATCGATATTTAAGGAAATAAATATCGAAATTTATCGCCGATATTTCAAAAACCGATGTATCGATACATCGATTGTTATTTATGAGTATCGGGTTTTGATATTTTTAAAGACTCTGTAAATTTGAGCAGTTTTTAATTTGTATAAGTTTTTTTGTGTAAAATTTTTTTGTGAATCGTTCATGGAAAAATATTATTGTCCCCAAGTACCATCCTGGAAAAAACATATGAAATGTATCTCAAAAGTTGTTCGTATGCCATTTGCAACAAGTTTCAAGGGCTGGCTAATATTGATTACATATCAAATTTTTCGTACGAAATAATCAATGCTGCTGTTCTTTTTTTTATTTAATAGCTACAAGCCTAAAATTGTTATCTTATTATCTTCAATAACAATCACTCTACAGTATTTAGCTTTGTATGGTGTTTGATACATCTTACAAGTGTCATATGCACATTCTGAACATTTTACGCTTTATTGACAAATATTTGACATATGTCACTGTTATTTATACCAACGAAGCTCATGTAGTTTTTGTGTTGTTGCATCATTTACAACTAGGGGTACCCTATTGATGTGCCTTCTTCAATACAGAGAAACTATAAGGAATTTTTTTTATGAGGTTTTGGTATGATATAAGTTGGTTTCTGCAAAGATATTAAAAAAATAACCCAACGAACACGCTTCGTGCAATTTGTATAAGACAAACAAAACCTGTGGGAACACAACTTCGATATATCGAAATGTTGATGTTTTAAAAAATATGTATCAATTTTGTTAAAAAATAATGATACGATATATGTATATATATACAGATGTATTTTTCGATTTGTCCATCTCTATTACAAATATGTATTTTAAAACAGAAAACATGCAACGACGCAAAGAAATTTATTATCCCTGTCGGAAGAAGTTAAACTAACTTTAAGCTAACTATTTCGCAGCTAGTACTGTCTGACACTTGGATTACTTTTCAAGGTAATCAACTAACTGTTTTAATATTGCGATGTGCTAGACGGTAGTCAATTATCTCACTCTGCATTATTTTTCAACTAACTTAAAGTTAATTTTTTTAAATCACCTGGTAGTCAGTAAATTTAAAAAATTGTCTGGGGTTCGGACATGTATCATCACATGTTATATACTCAACGCGCTACTACCCAGCTAAGGTACCATCTAAACTAATAACAGCAAAATGTTAATATAAAACTGAAATGAGTTTCAACGTAGCTGCGAATAAATTTGTTGGCTCTCACCAAATTCGAATACGTACTCAACTTAAGATTTAATTTTGGATTTGTTGTGGATGACATTGCAGTTAGCTTTTAGTCAGTCTAAGAAAAGTTAAATAAAAAAACCCGACTGCGACCAAGTTTGAACCGTTCAATATCCTAAGCAGTCATTTGAAATGAAAAATCATAAGAGAAACCTAAATATGATTTTAAAATACCTGTCGAATGATACCCATTTTGATGTAGATCGCCAACTTTTTTGTTCGTATTTACAAAATGGCGTCTGTTGGCCGCCATATTGCATTTTTACTACTGTGTTTAGTAACACTATTGAGATTAAGACAAATCGATTGACGTAAGAATCATTAAAATCGGTCCACGCGTTCGGCTTTTATAAGGCCGCAAAGGAACACACATACATACATTCATACATACATAGGCTGATAAGAATAATACCCTTCTTTGCGGCGCGCAGTCGGGTAAAAAAATATTTTTTTTGCTATGCACACTGTGTGTCTGAATTAAGAAGCTTAACAGTATACCGGTATATTAAACTAGGTAACGGTATACATATATGTACATATCTTTAATACCGATACAGGAAAACAAGACAAAAAAATATAAATACCTATAACGGTTTACGGCCCGGCCCACGATGTCGACAGGAAAGTTTCTTTCGCTTACTTACATTGAAAACAAAAACAAATTCTCTTATTTTGTTTTTGTTTTCAATATACATAAGTAAGCGAAAGAAACTTTCTTGTCGACATCGTGTGCCAGGCCGTTAAGCTTCTGTTAGTCGTTTGTCTTTCGCCTAGCAACAGTGGTTATAATAACAGAAAATACACACCTACTCACGTACATATAAAAATCATCCAAGTGCAAATTGTTTTGTGCATGCATGTGTATCACACGTTGTATAAGTAACAAACTAAAACTTTGCAAATGGGTGGTAATTGGAAATGAAATAGTGGGAGTTAAACAGCAACCGACGCGCTCTCTTTCTTGAGTGGTATTTATAGATTTGAGTTATTATTTATTATTGTTAAAATATTTTCAATTTAAACCAGTAGATAAGTTGCACGTGGATTACTTTTTCAAGTATTATTTCATTAAGTTAGTAAAGTGATACAATGCAGTAGCTTTGAACTTAACAACACTCACCTATTCAATTATACATATCTTCGTTTTTTATTAAGCAAATCAATGAGGAGCAAATGTATTTGAAGCAGTGTTGCCAGAAAATTATGATGAGAGAATGCTAAATCGGTGAAAAAATTCTGCTAAAATGTTCTACAGAAGAGAAGTATAATGCCAGATTTAAATGTAGAAATAATTATTGAAATAGCTTTGAATTTCATGTTTATACAAACTTATTATTATTTACAGAGATTTTTTTTAATGCACATACAAATATAAAATAGTTAATAATTGATGTTTTATGGAAATGTTACAATTACGTTTAAAATTTTTTAACGCCCTAATAATCCCAAAATATTATTTTACTTGTTCAGTAAAATATTTGTTTTATTAAAAATACATTGAAATTGATTATTGAGGAGTTAACTGGATCCTATGAGCATTTCACTGTTGGCAGTGCAGGTCACCAGGGAATCTTTACATGTAGATTTATGAGAAAAATCCTTCATACAGAAGAATTTTTTTAAGAAATAAAATTTTTTTATTTTCAATTCTGCCAGTAAGCATTTAGCAGAATTTTCTGAAAGTTGAATGGTTTTAAACTAATGAAAATGCCAGCTCTAGCAGTGAAAATGCTAAAATGGCAACAATGGGTTGAAGGCCAACATAATAGAAGAGAGATAACTTTATTTAATTTTAATTATGGCTTCACTGCGCAAGTGAGTGAGCGCATCACTACAATCTCTTTTAATGCAAAATAACTGTCGGGATTGCATCTTTGGTCCCACATTCGGAAAGTTCAGTCTCCATGAAAATACAACCGATAACGGATAACGTGATACTAACCTCCGTTGCCTAGGGGTTTTTGATATATGACAGTCGGTAGCATCGGGTGTCAACATCGCAATATTTAAGGTGGCGTTGGCTAAAGTAGTTAACACGTTGACTACGAAAAGGAAGGTCCTGGGTTCGAGCCCGGTCTCCGACAGTCATCAAATAACGACAGCATGCATTTTTCTGATGTACATTAGTGTCCCTTTGTATCAGTTGTTGTAGGAAAGTTTATGTGATTAAGGCATAGTCACTGGTCACTGAATTATACCGACTTCAGCAGATACTAATCCTAATGTAACATCAGAGCTCACGCCTTCGTTGTGTAGCAGAATCATCGGCGAAGTAAAATAACCAATAAAATGGCTACTAATCACAGCTTCAAAAATGCAATACGCCTCATTTAACACCAGAGGCGCTGCAACAGTGCATTAATAAAAATGTGCAAAAAACAGAGTTGTAAAGAGAATGAAGCTTTCCTCTCTCTATCTATTCCTTCAATACCTGTTTTCTCTATCACTATCCCTTTCCTAAAGAAGGTGTCCCCTAGTAATAGTAGAAGTCATTCATTGCAAAGTGACTTCGACATCACGTGATCGAATAATGCGTAACCAAATTGATCATGCTGATGTGGATGGTTAAATATTAATTCTGCTTGATTTTTTGCTTAGTCATAAAAATTATTTTTACATTGTGAGAATATCCTTTCAAGTTGCCATAATTAAAATTAATTTCCTTATCCATACCATACAATATTTTCTGAAGCAATTATGATATCACATTTCATATTATACTATCGTCCCTTGTTAATATGAATAACTGTTGTTAATATGCGATAAAAACGATTATCTTCATATTTATTCTCATCACCATCCATATAATCATTCATGAAGTATTACACTTCTAGCTTTTTGTCGTCCTGCCCACATCATTGTTGTAACTATAAATTCAAGTTTTAAGTTTCCATGACAGTGACGGTGAACAAGCCACCTTTTTTGTTATAGTGTTACGAAACGTTTTCTGTGTAATTGAAATAACTGTTAGAATGTGAATGGGGATAAAGATGATTACCTATTGGACCATAAAAACAAGTTGATTTCACTTTAGTAACCATGTGTTTTTCTTTTTTTTTACTGTAGGAGGTTGTCTAGTTTATGGCAGTACTGCTAAGGAATTAATTATTTTTTAGATTGCCTACTAAATGCCAATTTTATTTGACACAAAAGATAAAATTTTATAGACAATAATTAATCAAGGACTATTCACTCTTTTGATAATCTGTTGCCAATTGCCTTATGAAAACAATGAATTATAGCATTTTCACTTTTAACAATGAGTTGTTTCTACTTTTTGTGAGCTGCCAACAATAATAGTTGGATACTACTTTTCTGAGGAAGTAAAATACAAAAATAGCCACAGCTGAAAAATCATAATGCTATAAACACATAGACCACAGCAGGCTACGTGGCTACACGGCTACAATTTCCGCCGGGAACAAACGTAGCCTGGTAGCCAGCTACTTAATAATTTTGAAACCGGCAGTAGCACCATAAATATATATTTCAGAGTTGCCGCTTTCAAATATTACATTTATAAAAATTAAATAGTTTATTCAAAAATATAAAAACAAATCAGTTTATTTCTTTATATTTTTTTGCGAAGTTTACTGTTTACAGGTTTTGTAATTTCTTCAATACAATTAGCAATTTTTGCTAATTTGCGATTTCTTCGTATTTTTTCCAAACTTTTTATATTTTTAATGGCTTTTGCGATTTCTCCTAAATTTCAGGGTCTGCTTCCGATTTTGCATATTTTAACCTTCCTGACTGTTTTATAAACAATATTAGAAATTGTTATTATCTCGCTGTTAGTAAGTTTTCGCCAATTTTCGCCGTTTTCGCCATTTTTAACTACTTTTTTGCATTTATGACAGTTTTGTTGAGTTTTGATCTTGATTAAAATTTTGCAAATTCTCGTGATTTTTTTGCAAAGTTCGCGATAAAAGAAGGCTTTTTGCGTGTTTTTCAGTTTCCTAAGATTCTTAAACAATGCAATCCTGCAGACTTTGCAGGATTATACGCTGTTAATAAGTTTTTGCAAATTTTCCCGATTTTCGCGATTTTTGCCGAATTTTTTGCATTCCTAAAATTTTTAGCGATTTTTAATCAATAGTATGAATTGTTACAAATTTTCTCTATTTTTCGCAAAGTTCGCAATAAAAAAGGCTTTTGGTGTGTTTTTCAGTTTCGTTACAGGTTTTAAGATTTTTAAACAATATTAGCCTGTTATCATTCCGCTGTTAGTAAATATTGCGAATTTTCATCATTTTCGGGAATTTTTTGCATTCCTTACAGTTTTAGCGATTCTTAATCAATATTAAGAATTATTTAAAATTTTGCAACTTCTCGCGATTTTTTCAAAGTTCGTGATAAAAGCGAATTTTTGCATGTGTTCAGCTTCCTAGCAGTTTTGCCGACTTTTAAACACTACAAGACTTTGTTATCATCCCGCTGTTAGCAAATTTTTGCGAATTTTCATAATTTTCGCAACTTTTACCAAATTTTTCGCGAATTATGGAGGTTAAAATTAAAATTTTGTAACTATCTGTTTTATTTTGCAATAAATTTTTTTTCTAAACACTAATTTTATTTAAATATTTTGCTATATTGTCAACACTGTTTTTGTTTTGTAGCCATCAAAAATATATAGAAATAAGTTTAATTTGACTACAACGACAAATGTAACAACAACGACAACAACCTGTATCCTGTTGCCTTGTTGCCTTCAAAATAATTATTCTCATATAAGCATGTGTATTCTATCCTTGACATTTTGTGGCCGGTAGCTTGCTGTGGTGAATGTGTTTAATGCTTAACTGTTCAACAGAGGCCACAATACAGCAAAAATCATTTTCATGACTCCCATGTATTTGACGTATTAAGAAACCTAAGGTATAAAAAACAGCCCACTCATTAAGGCCGAGGCTCAATGAATCCGTCATGCGTTAAACTTCGCCTTTTTCAACTGACAGCTAAGTTGAATTACGTGGTATCTTATGAGATCTGGTACATTTAGGGTTTGCGAAGCGGGAATTCCCGGGCGGGAAATAATTCGTTGTGTAGCAGAATCAGCGGTGAAGTAAAATAACCAATAAAATTACTACTAAACACAGCTTCACAATTTTTATACGCCCTGTTAACACCACAGGCGCTGCAACACTGCATTACTTGCAAGAAAGCAGAGTTGTAAAAGAATGAAGCTTTCCTCTATCTCTTCCTTCACCAGCTGTCATCTCTATCACTATCCCTTTCCTAAAGAAGGTAACACCTAGTAATAGTACAGTAGACTTTCATTGCCTGAGTGTTACTTCTCTTTAAAAAAAAAATTAGGAAATGAGTTTGAATTTTGGATTAGAGATGGCCGCGTTTCGAATTTTCTAACACGACACGAACCGAACACGAATACTAAGTTGTCCAACACATACGAAATACGAGCGTACGAAATAACATTGAATATACAAAAAATTAGACAAAAAATCTACGAAACGTCGGGAAAAACTGTAAATAAATGGATTTTTATTTGCATTGAAATATAAGGCCCAACTAACTAGCTTAAAAGGAAATCAACTTAAACCTAAGCACTGGCCAAAATAACAAAGAGATAAAAAATTATTTTTTGTTTATTCAAATAAATACATATGTATATATGTATGTATTTTTGTTTACGACGATAAAAAATATTCAGTTCTCTTTTATTGGAAATTAATTCATGCATATTTTACACCTAAAATAGTTTCACGTTGTTCGTGTCAATTGTGCTCAACACAAAACGACACATCGTGATTTAAATATGACACTAGTGACTGAAGAAATTAAAAAATACGCAGGCAAATACTTAACAAAACTCGAGTCTCATCCTAATCCACTTGCTCGTAACATCTTGAATTGAATTGAACAGCTTGAAAATATTTTTGTGCTTAATACGATATTTATGTATTATTGATTACTATCACGAAGTTTATGCCTGACACTGATTGGGCCTAATTATTATATCTAGATTTAAGATTTGAATACTTATTGTTAGCTCATTTTTTGAAGATACAATAAATAAATATATGTATAAAACAACACGACGCGCGCGCATCTCTAGTTTGGATCATTAAATTTTGCATTTAAAGCAAGCGACTTAAGTTCTTTACCTTATTAATGAAAAATGTTTTAACTGTATTTGAGAGCTTAAAGGAATGAAATGCAATGTAGCTCAGCAATAACGAACTACCATTGTTCTATAAGGGCCATTTTCACAACGATTAAAAGTTTACTTTAAGAGTTTTAAAACTAGTATTTCAATACAAAATAGTGGCTTTAAATTCTTAAAGTTTACTTTTGTTTCGTTGTGAAAATGGCCCTAAATGTTTTTCTTATCTTTTTTAATAGTAAAAAAAGTTGCAAAGCTTATCTGCAGAACCAGCGATGCCAATTTAGCGCGATTCGCGCTAGATTTAGCGCGTTTTATCTATCCCAAACGCGTTTTTTTTCGTCTTAGCGCGTTTATTAAAAAAAGCGCTAAATTAGCGCGTTTTGAATAAAGTCATCATATCAGTTCAATAAATTTTTCCCCTTTTTCTTCTTAAATTTAACAATTTTCTACTATTCAAAACTCATAGAATTTTTTTAATTCGTTCATGATTTAGCTGTCGCAAATAAAATTCCCTTGACTGTGGTTAGAATTAAAAACGCATTTTAATACTGTAAATGGCAAATATATATTTTGAAATTTTACAACTAAAAATATGTACTCGTACTCGTGAACAAAAACCCTTATTTAACTTATTAAGCATCTATTATAAGTTGTTAAAAGTTTGAAAAATAAAATAAAAAATTAAGGATTTCGATTATTTGGATTATTTAATTTAGCGCGTAGATAAATAGCGCGTTTTGGCTATAAATAGTTGATAAGTCCATATTTACACTATGCAAGTTTTATTGCTAAGCTGATTAGTTTGACGGAGAGAGAGACGAGGGGAACAGTAATGTTTCTTTTCCCCTCGTGCCTCTTTCCTAACAAACTAATCAGCATAGCAATAAGACTTGCATAGTATAAACTAGGATTAATGCTGTAACTTAGCGCGTTCTAGCGCGTTTTGCGAAGGGGAACAGCTCGTTTGGGTTGTAAATAGTTGGCATCGCTGTGCAGAACTCGTAACCGTCCGAGCACTCTTGTTATAACCAAAAATATTGTATACAATTCAAAGAGAATAACAATACATTGAATTTTTTAGTCGAAGATATACGAGTTTTATTCTTGAGCTGCGAGACAGTTCTTCAAAAAAAAAATAAAATAAAATAATTTGTTATTATTTGGTTCGTTATAATACTCGTATTAGTGTTGATTAAATAAAGTGTCTTACTTGATAAGAATTTTACAATTAGATCTTTTTTTTTATTTAGCTTCATATCTACGATCCTACATAAAAAGTAGTTTTTAAGAGGCAAAAAATGTAACAATAAACAAATTTTATAAATAAATTTCAGAAATAAAATTTGGCTTAAACATTAAAATTTTTTATTAGAGCAATAAACTATTCAAAAATAATGAAGAGCGCAAAAAGTCTAGAATGTATGTAATTGCTTATTGTATTAATAAAATGGTGCATTACCATCATGAAGAACATTTCATGAAATCACTTTTCCATGTGAATGAATGCTGACTCAAAAATTTCTTATTTATACTACAAAATCTAAATAATGACTTTTTCCCCGTCTTTTTATATACATAAATTTCGTTTGTGTCGGTGCCCCTCTAAACGCCTCATGATCCCTTTCGACCATAAACTCTAAAAAAGTTACGCTAAGTCCTAATTTACACTATGCAAGTCTTATTGCTAAGCTGATTAGTTTGTTAGGAAAGAGGGACGAGGGCAAAAGAAACGTTACTGTTCCTCTCGTCTCTCTCTCTCTCTCCGTCAAACTAATCAGCTTAGCAATAAGACTTGCATAGTGTAAATATGGACTAAATAGTCGTTTTGTATACATATTTTTTTTTTGGAAGCCAGTTGAGATAAAATTGCTTTAGTTTTTAGCTTCGTTTTAAGTTTTTACAAATAAATTTTTGTTCCATTCAAATTCTTTTTATCACTTAATCAATAAAATCGCGTGTGTATTAGATGCTCTGCCACAAAATTGAATTTATTTATTTATATGCTTTAAACCACCTCAGCATTAAAATAAATAAGATACCTTAATTTTATTACTTTTCTGTAAAAAAAAAAACCAATTGAAACCAACGTAATAAATGCCAGTGTATTTTCATTAAAGTGACACTAAATTTTTATGATATGTGTGTCTTAAGAAGTTTATCACCGAAATTGACTTTTTTCCATTTTTAGAAAAATACGCGAGGTTGTATGTTTTGAACAGCTGTTAAACGCAAAGTAAATGACGACACTTGCTCAAAATTTGACAGTAGTCAATTAACAGGTGGTACCTGATGGGAACAGTGTTGTATTTCATATAACTACGAGGGAAGTTAAAAAGTTCTTACTTGTACTTAACTCGCCAATCATAAACGAAGTGATGGCTTAAGTTTCTACTGTAACTGTTTGTAAACAGCCATTAAATTAATTTGTCAAAGTGTAAATAGAGTTGAAAGAGTGTCAAAAAGTTTGGAAAGTTGTCAGACAAACGATAAATTACAAAGTTTAAAAGTGTTTACAAGACATTTTATAGGTGCAAGGTATTTATGTAGATATAAGTACTCGTATAAAAAGTATATTCCCAAAGGACAGAAGAGAAAGTTACAGCATGCAAAGAAAGTAACAGAGAAAGTTACAGCATATTGTACAAATTGTTATTGACAGCTTGTTAATGTTGCAGCAACAATATTAAAATAAACGTGCAGCTAAAAGCGACCGGACAGAAGACAAATATAGAATATTTCCATATTGAGGCAAAAGCAGAAAGCAAACCATTGGGATTTGAAATTTAAATTTTATAAAAGAAAAATAATAAAATAACAGCAATCAAGAGATTTATTATTCGACATATTGTCATAAAGGTGTAGAAAAATAAAATAGATTCATATCGAATAAAAATTATTTGCTGGGTTTTGTATAAGTTACTAAGCCTACTGTGCTTATTTTTCTTTTGCGATTTTCAAAAATATTTATATTTGTGAATTCTCAAATAGTTTATGAAAGTCTGTGCATAAGATAAGAGGTTTGTGACTGTTCAAAATGTGTGGTTGACGTCTACTGACGATTTGTTAAAGCAACAATGAAATGCATATAGACATCGCTTAACCACCAGCAAATAAATTTCAAATAACAGCAATATTATGCGATGCTGGGCGTGCACGTGGATTTATGCACTTGAAGTTATGTTTATTACCGTAAGATTAAATTTGCATCTGCACACTATAATTAATAATTACATAAGCGGAACTGGGTTACTGGTGTTTCTTAGCCTTTCTTAGCGGTTCTGTATAATTCTTTTAATTTTGTTTTTAAAGTAACTGCCACACTCTTCGAAATTTTAAGTTATTTGTCAAAACCTACTCTAAAATAGTTTGTTAACCCTTTCACGCACATGGGACATATTTGTGCCCGTCACCTTTTATGTCTTTATGATAAACTCATTCAAGTAAATTTTTTTTTCATGCGTATATTTATTTATTGTATCTTCAAAAAATGAACTAACAATAAGTATTCAAATCTTAAATCACAGTCAGGCATAAACTTCGTGATAGTAATTAATAATACATAAATATCGTATTAAGCACAAAAATATTTTCAAGCTGTTTCATCTCCAGTGTTGAGTATTAGAGCCATAGTGTCCCTCTTTTTTAAGCGGATGTGTCCAGTAAAATTCAAGATGTTACGAGCAAGTGGATTAGGATGAGACTCGAGTTTTGTTAAGTATTTGCCTGCGTATTTTTTAATTTCTTCAGCCACTAGTGGCATATTTAAATCACGATGTAAATTTGAATTTTTGATGTACCATGGAGCCGATGTAATTAGTCTTAAATCTTGTTTTGCCTTCGTTGGATTCTCTCTATACTGGAAGCTGAAGCAGTGCCCCATAGGTGTATCCCGTAGCACCATATAGGTTTCAAGAGCGACTTGTATATCAAAAGTTTACAATCTAGACTCAGCGTGGAATTTCTACCAACCAGCCAATGTACCTGAATTAATTTTAGTTTCATTTGTGTTAGCTTAGATTCCATGTGGTGTTTCCATGTAAGCCGTCGGTCAAGGTGTACACCAAGGTATTTCACATGTGAGTGTTGAGGAACAATTCGATTATTTATTATAATGGGAGAACAAGTATCTTTTCGTAGGGTAAATATTATCTGAGCACACTTCTGTTCGTTTACTTTTATTCTCCATAAGTTTAGCCATAGTTACAGCTGGGTAATATGTTCTTGTAGACATCGGGAATCCTCGTGAGGGTTTTCGTGCATACTAAGGCAGGCTCTATCATCGGCAAATGTAGATGTTAATGGATGTTACTGCTCACAGGCATATTACAAGTATAAATCAAATACAAAACTGGCCCCAGTATACTACCCTGTGTCACACCGGATGAGATTGATTCGGTCACACTCATGAAGTCTCCTTCCACAACAGTGAACTTCCGAGCAAGATTAAGAATGTTTATTGGTAGATATGTCTTCAATGTTAAAATTAGGTCTTCATGCCACACTTTATCAAATGCCTGAGAAACATCAATAAAGAGGGCAGAACAATATTTCTTTTCTTCAAATGTTCTTCTTATAAATTGAACCAATCTATGCGTTTGTTCAATGGTGCTATGCTGACTTCTAACACCAAATTGATGATCCGGTATGCACGCCTTATCAGTTTTATCATGAGTAGCTTTTCGAAGGGCTCTGACATTGTTGACAGTAAACTTATTGGCCAATCAAGTAAATGACTTTAAAAGTTTTCGAAATCGTTCGATCGACAAATTGTATTGCAAACAACAATAACATTAGAAAATTTGTTGTTATTTTCAATATAAGTATTCGATCGAACGATTTCTAGTGACATCGTGGGACAGGCCGTGTAAAACTTAAAAGTTGGTTCTATTATGTTAAGGTTGGCATTACTGAAAAAAATTGTGTAGAGAAAGAAGATTTCAACGCCAAGTTGCCAAATTTTCAGTCGACTGGATGTGTGTTAATTTATGTAATTTTAAATAAAATCGTGTTTTGTTTTGCAAAATTTGTGCCTTTAATTTGATTCTTTGTTAAGTTTTCCGTGAGCTTTATTATTTTGTTTACATTCATTATAAAGAAAAAATACTGTTTTTTGGGAAAAATTGTAATGGGACAGGGGTGTGCCAGTGTACATCAACGGAGTTTTGCCGAATGTGCTAAATAAACATTTGTTATTTAGTTCCTTTTTGTAAATATTAATAATTATCTAATACCAACGAAACGTCGGATACATTAAAAATTAAATAAGAAAACGTCTTTTATTTACATTTTAAGGAAATTGAATGACCTTGAAAGCCTGAAGAGATACAATATCTGTAAAACCATATTAATTAATAACTATCTACATATAATCCATTAAAATTATAATAACTTACTTCAGAATATGTTTAAAGGAAGAAGTAAAGAATTTTCATTGAAAGAAAATGAGATATTCTAAGTTTAAATGGTGAACAATAGTGACTGTTTACTATTAATGATGAAGATCAACAGTTTCTGTCGCAAGACATTGATGCAGGTCTCTCCACCATTGAGTTTGAAAACAATTTTACACCGGCAGTAAGTGAAAATGTAGGATATCCAGAAAAGAGTGCAGATCCACAAGATATAGAAGAAGATTCACCTTTTAAATTGAAAAAGAATTCTTATGTACCTCATAATTTTTGCAATCAGGAATTATACAACTAACACTACTACTAACAACTATTACGAACTTTAATGCAGCGACAAATTTTGATATATTAATCCATGATATAATTTTACCTGAATCGGAAAGGTACGCACTACAAAACGGAAGACCCTTTGCTCTTACAAACAAAGAGGCGAAGGCTAATATAGAGATGAATTACGTAATGGGATATCATTTTCTGCCAACTGCTGCTGGTCTTCTGATCCTGACATGGGAGTTTCTTTAATTGCAAACGTGATGCCACTTAACCGGTTTGAGGAAATGTGAAAAATTCTACATTTTAGTAATACTCACCTTTCTTACGATAGACTCAAGCAATAGATGAGCATATGATAAGATTTAAGTGGGGTTTTAAAATGTGGTGTAGAGCGGATTCACGCACATGATATATGTTTCAATTTGATTTGTACACAGAAAAGAAGCAGGGAGGTTCAGAAATAGGAATATCTGATACATACGAGGTGTGTTGAAAAAGTATCGCGAATTTTGTGTTTTTTCAAAAGTTATTTATTTATTCATGAATATCTGTTATGTCCCCTTCAAAGTAATCCCTCTCAGATATATTGCAATTATGCTAACGTTTTTTCCAATCATCGAAGCACTTCAAAAAATCATTTTTTTATCTTGTTGAGCTCATGCTTCGGTGCCATCTTTATCTCGTCAATCGTAGCGTAGCTTCGTCCTTTCATTGGCCTCTTCAGTTTCAGGAACAAGAAAAGGTCGCAGGGGGCCAGATCTGGGGAATACGGTGGCTGCGGCATCATTAGTGTGTTGTTTTTGGCCAAAAGGTCGGCGTACAAACAACGATGTGCTATCGTGGTGCAAAAGCCAATTTTTGTTCTTCCACAAATCCCGGTATTTCTGGCGGATTTCTTCGCGCAAATTGCGCATAATTTGCAGGTAAAACTCCTTATTGACCGTTCTACCCTGTGGCAAGAAGTTATGATGCACCACGCCCCTGCAATCGAAGAAAACTGTAAACAAAACTTTCACATTCGACCGAACTTGGCGCGTTTTTTTTTGGTCTTGATTCGTGCGGCAGCTTCCAGATGATTGAGCTTTGGTTTCCACGTCATAACCATAAGCCACCGATTAGTCATGAGTTATGAACCTCTGGAGCAAATTTGGGTCGTCGTGAACAGAGTCCAACAGCTCATTAGCAATGTTCATGCGATGCTGTTTTTGGTCGAAATTGAGCAATTTTGGTATGAATTTCGCGGCGACCCGTCTCATGCCCAAATCATTGGTAAAAATCAACTGGCACGAGCCAACTCAGCAACTTCTTTAATGGTGATTCGATAATTGGCCAATACCATTTTCCTCACTTCATCAATTTTTTCGTCTGTTGTTGAAGTGCTCAGACGTCCTGCACTCTCTTTGTCGTTCACATCTTCTCGGCCTTCTGAGAACATTTTGTGCCACCGATAAACGTTGCTTCGGTCTAAGGTAGCTTCTCCGTATGCCACAGTCAACATTCAGAATGCATCCGCGCACTTAATTACGTTTTTCACACAAAATTTGGTACAGGTTCTTTGTTCCATTTTTGTTAATAGGTAAAAATCGAAGACGAGCCAAAACACGCGCAAGCAAAGCAGCTGTCAACAATTAACTAAATCTTCAAAATGGCCGAAATTGTTGACATAAGTGACAGACATGAGTACCAACATAACATAAATCAAAATTCGAATATACATAACACGCGAAAATTCAAAATTCGCGATGCTTTTTGAACACACCTCGCAAATGAGCGGAGCAGTCATGAAGTTTTAGCTGATCGGGTATATTTTACAAATATCGTTATTGCCAGACTTTCAAATCGAATAAAAATTAAAAGTAATCAATGAGAGAAACTCCTGTGGAGCTCTGTGAAAATCAGTTATATTTATATAAGAAATTAAGAAAAGGTTTCCTTATAAGTAGTGTTGAGAAGTAAAACCCTCTCCTGCTGGAAAAATATATGTATGTATCCTATTAACATTAATCGTTGGCAGTTGCTAAAAAAAATATTAATATTTTTAAGAAACTTTTCCTTTTCATAAACGTGTAGTTAACATAAATTATGAAGTGTTTCATAAATTCATCTGTGACAAACAACTAGTTTGACATCATCTCATCCATGTCATCAATTAATTTTGATAGCTTGCCTCCATCACAGACAACATTCCATCAATGTGGTTTTCAATGGAATCTACAGTCAGTTTTTATTTTATTAATTACTTATATATATGTATGTATATTTTTTTATTTTTTGAAAATTTTGTAATTGCGAGCTCATATAAAGGCTTTTTTTCTTACGATCTCTTTTTAGAAATATACTGGATGAAAAAGTTGTTATTACACAAATATTTGAAAACAAGACTTCAAATCTAATAAGCAATACAACTTTTGTTTGATCTGCAATAGCCTTATCATGGAAAATTTTAAGCTGTATTCATTTTTTTTTTATATGTATTATTAATGTTTATTTTATTCAATTGAAAATGGTAAAGTATATTTAAGTTTTTAGAAGCGGCAAACATTCTAATGTCGGTCATGAAACCGAGACATCTGTTTGCTCTTTACTTTAATGTCAAGTGTATTTTGCTGCACATTGAAACTTTGTTGGCAATTGTTTTGAATTAGTTTTTAATTTTTTTTTTCGATTGTATTAAATGAAATTCAATTTTTGGTTAATAAAATTTTGTTGGCTTTTCATCACAAACATAATTAATGCAATAAACTTTAAACTTTATTAACGAAATATACTCGTACATACTCGTATGTCTAACTACTTTTGAACTGAGAACGTGAGGTTATTAAAATATTAA
Source organism: Nowickia ferox (assembly GCA_936439885.1). Lineage (NCBI taxonomy): Eukaryota > Metazoa > Arthropoda > Insecta > Diptera > Tachinidae > Nowickia > Nowickia ferox. Next base: position 104,740,352 of record OW387023.1, read on the forward strand.
ATTGTGCATGTGTAAAATTAAGTGCGATTTGTTTGATAGTAAGGTAATATTTTAAAAACTAACGCAATACATTGGGGCATTAACAGATGACATTTCAGAATGATTCACCAGCTGCCAACTTGTGTTCGAAACAAATTAGTATGATATCATCTCTAAAATTAATTAACCATTTATCAGTTTATCATACACGCAAAGAAAAGATATTGTTGTAGCATGGTTGAGAAAACAATATTATGTTCTCCGAAACAAATGTGTGGTCATTGAAAACAAGGTTTTGTTATTTTAAACATTAATTGCGTTACGATAAACAAAGTAATGTTTGAATTTAATAATTACATTATTATATTCGTAAAAAGTGTGATATGGTTAGAATCTAACAATAGAGTTTTGTTAAAAATTTATGACTACAACATAATTTGTATTATTTTGTAAAAATAATATGCTGTAAATAACAATATAATGTTATCCAAAACCATACTATATTTAGTTTAAAAAAATCTTTTTCAGAAATATCCTTCTGTCAGTTCAGGTTTCGTTTGTAAGCTTTCGGAAGTGCACGCGTAGTCTTAAATAAATTAATAAATAAATGAAGTATAAACAAGAGGATAGATGAATAAAAATATATATAAATATATTTCTTTATATATACATGCGTGTCTGTATTTCGTTTATACGCACATATTTGTGTAAGTACACGTGCACATACAGGGTGTTTTTTAGAGGTATAGAACTTCGAATTGAAATAAAACACAAGAAAATCGTTTTAATGTCCATCAATTTGGCTTTATTGGAAGGATAATTTTATGCCATTAACGTTTAAATATGATTTCGGGCATGTGGCCGCCGCGGGTGGCTCGAATAAAGCCAATTCTACAGGTCCAATTTTCAACCACTTTTTTGAGCATATGGGGCCGTATGTTGGCAATAACGCCACGAATGTTGGCTTCCAAGTCCCCTAACGTTTCTGGTTTGTTGGCGTAGACGAGCGACTTCACATATCCCCAAAGAAAATAATCCAATGGTGTCAAATCACACGATCTTGGTGGCCAATTTACAGGTCCATTCCGCGAAATTATGCGCTCATCGAATGTTTCCTTCAATAAATCGATTGTGACGTGCGCTGTGTGGCATGTAGCGCGGTCTTGTTGGAACCACAACTCATCCACATTCATGCCATCCAATTCGGGAACAAAATAGTCGGTTATCATGGCTCTATACCGGTCTCCATTAACGGTAACTGACTCTCCAGCATTATTTCGGAAGAAGTATGGCCCAATGACTCCACCAGCCCATAGAGCACACCAAACAGTCAGTTTTTGTGGATGTAATGGCGTCTCGAGGGTCTCATGTGGATTCTCTTCACTCCAAATGCGGCAATTTTGCTTGTTGACGTAGCCATTCAACCAAAAATGAGCCTCATCACTGAACAAAATTTTGCGATGAAAATCAGCATCGAGATCAATCTCATTTTCGGCCCATACACCAAAATCACGACGCATTGCATGGTCTCGCGGCTTTAATTCTTGCACAAGCTGGATCTTGTAAGGTCGCAAGCCAAGATCTTTGCGCAAAATCTTCCATAAAGTTGATGGACAAAGCTCCAATTGCTGTGCACGGTGGCGAATCGATTCATTCGGGTCCTCTTCAACACTTTGCTCTACAGCGGCAATTGTTTCTTCGGTGCGCACTGTTCGACGTCTCTGCGGATGCGTATTATCACATAGAGTAAACGTAGTGCGAAAACGATCCATGGTTAACCGAATTAATTGCTCTGATGGACGATTATGTCGACCATAAAATGGACGGAGCTTGCGCTAAACTTCGCGAACTGAACCATTATTTTCGAAATAAATTTGCACGATTTGCAAGCGTTGTTCTTTTGTCAACCTGTTCATGATGAAATGGCAAACCAAACTAAATATTAATCACTTGACAACTGACAAAATGGCCACCAGTTAAAAAAGTGATGCCAACTTAAAGTTCTATACCTCAATAAAAAACACCCAATATATACATTTTATTTGAACAATATTATTTTATATTGATTTTGGCTTTGACGTATAGCTGTTTTAAGCAAACGATCTACCAATATATGGTTAAAAAACAAAATATTATTATTATATAGAATAATACTGTGGTCGTATTTAACAATATTATTATAATATTAGAATATGGTATGGTTGTTCTTAATTATATTTTAGTCACATCTAATAATAGTATTGTCATATTTAACCAAAATGTGATAACTTTGAACAATACTAAGATTAGGTCTAATAAAGTTAATTGTTATTGTAGATAATATTATTATTAACTCAGATAATAATATTACTAAAACTTTTTTTCTATTGACAATAATATGATTTGACTGCAACCATATAACTCAATCATAGTATGTTGCTGTTTGATTATGGTTACCTCAACCATATTTTTGCTTTGCGTATAGCTATGAGAATTAACTACCAGAACTTAATTCAATAGCAATTACAATAACCAGCAATGTCATTTTGGTTTTTTTGAGCTAGATTGAAAGATTTTCAGTGCACAGATTTGGTATTATTTAGGAAAACTTTCTCAGAAACATGTAATCACATGCTCAGAAGAGATAGGGCTAAGAAATAACTAACCACCAAATATATGTACATAAAAGTCGGAATGGAGAAACCCGACAAAAAAGATTTACATGAATTTCTCTTAAAGTATAATCGATAGGATTTTTTTTTTGTATTTTCTCCATTGATTCCGACACATGTTTGGAAGAAATGTGTAAAATTTAGTGAACCTTCATGAATAAAGCTGGAAGAAAATATGCCGCATACACCACTTTTCTTTATTTATTTTCAAAAAGTAGCTTTTTGTGCTCCATACGTGTAGTTTACTGCTGTGAATTGCGAATTTTGTTGTTTTGTTTATTTTTCTTGCTGTCTAGAGAAATAAGTCGATTGTTTGACGCCGACCAAGAAACCGCCGCCGTAATATTTTTAACTATCGATCCACTTACACAAGAAAAACAAGTAATTGAAGTGAATTTACTATAAACAATGATATTAAATGATTTCTGTTAAACTCAAATATGCATAATTAATTTTATTTTAGTGTTACACACTTTATATTAAAACATGATGATGTTTTTGCTTTACAGTCGCCGTTGAAGTTTTCTTACGGCACCTTCATTTTTGATTATTACTTTCTTTTAGAAATGAAGCCAAACAAGAGTTAACTTTACTTCGCATGTTTTTGTATGAAGAATTTGACGCAAACGCCAAACTGTGGCATGTACAGCAAAACAATACTAAGAGTTGAATAGTCAATAGCTAACTAATTTTTTTTTAAATGGTCGGTGGGTCAAACCAATAATGGGCTGACGATATGTATGTTCACGTTACAGGCCTGTGGGTCTACGAAAGAATAAGATTCGAAAGCATTTTCTTTCGTTTTGAAATACACAGTAGACACCCTGAGAATTTTTTTCAATTATTAAATACCTTAAAAACATATATTTTATTTCAAAACATAGAGTTAGTTATATCAAAATATTGATTTGTAAAAAGCTCTGATATATCTCGAAAATATGTGATGTCTTCTCGATCAAGTCAAACAAAAAAACTGAGTCAAAATCGGTCCAGCTGTTAGGCCTCTACGTGGACTCATTCAGACACACAGAACGCAGACACAGACACACACTGCAAACTTATAACAGGTCATTTTTTCGTTGGGGGTTAATGAATTGTAAACCTTTTGTTTGTGAACCTCTTTCAAAGATGTTATTTTTTAATAAATACCGATAAAAAGCATACAACTTTTAATGTTCAAAAAACCCAGAGTCCCGAAACATCCCTCAATCTCAAAAAAATTTCGAGATCCCGTAAAATCCCTAAATCTCTGGATTTGGGATTCGTGAAAACAAATCCCAATTGGCATCCCCAGTTACTCTGATTTAAAATTAGGTATACTTGTGCTCAAAGTAGATTTATATAAAGTATATGCAAGTACTCAGGTGATTAATTTTTTTCTCGTTTCGTGGCAATGCATGAATGTCAAAAGTTGTTTACAATTTTTGTACGCCATTTTGTTTTGTTTTGCTTTGTTATACACAATTGTGTATACTGAAAACGTATGTGAAAAAGTTTAAATAAATTTTTACTTAAAAAATGTGTTACAAAACATTTAAAAATAATTATATTTAATTATTAAAGTACATATGTATTCTTTATTATACTTATTTCACATATTAAAGGTTTATCAATTAATAAACTTACTTTGGTTTTATCTATCCATACATTTTCTTTTTGTTGTATGCAGATCTGGGACTATTGCATTAAATAAGCAAACGCATTCACCATTTTCCCACAATAAACCAAATCAATGCAAATGCAAATTTATTACATTAGCACTAATTTTAATAATATTAGTGCAATTTTTTTTTGCATTTTATTAAAATCCCTTCAAAGACATTCATCAACATTGCATTGTTACTTTTAGTGCACTATTTTTTGCACCACTAAACACATTATGAATAGTATTATTGCATTATCAGTGAAACATATAGTGCAAAATATAACGTAAATGTGTACATACATAAAAACATACGTACATACATAAATATGTAAATTTTTCCCTTTGTACATATCGTCATCTAAGAGGAAAAATCATATCACTACGTTTTTTATAATTTTTCGAGAGAAAGACAAAACATGATGAAATTGTTCCAAGCGGTAGTATTTTTCGTTTATAAAATCACAATTTTTTAAGATATAACTTTACAATAAACGAAAACCTAAGTTCTGATCTTTTGTCAATTGCACGGTTTTTCATATAAGCTCGAGATGCAACGTACTTGAAGTATGAAAGTTTTTAATTTTTTTTAAATTGGTTCTGTAATCTAGTTTGTATTTATATTGACAGTTTTTTTTTCGTTAATTTGTATGTACGTACTTATAAAAGTGCCCTCAATGAACTTTAGTGTATTTTTTATTTGTGCTATCTCCTAAAAATATTTTCACGTTTTATTAAATTTTACTGTGTACAATATGTGATAGTGCAATAATATTGCATCACTTCATGATGTGCTTAGTGGCAACACAAAATTAGTGTATTTTTTGTCATGCGATTAGCTGCTAATGCAATATTAATCCATTACTTTTAATTTGCACTATAATTTTTGTTTTTCAATCATTGCTTATGCAAAAGTAATGCAAGTTGCCCAGGTGTGGTTGTATCCATCTGTTTTTGACATTCATCCATTATTCTTACACAGACAAATCGCCTGTTGTTTTTGTACTTTCTTAGTTGTTGTAGACCTGCATATACTTTATATAAATATGATTTGCTTGTGCTATTAGCACAAAAAGTCTGTCGGGAAAAGTTGGCAACTCTCATGGCAACTCCTACACACAAACAAACAGAAGGACATACACGCATATCAATTAATCATAAAAAATATGTAGATATGTATATGCTTATGAACAAACAATGCCTCCCTCATTTTTCTTGATTATTTCTGGATAATTGAGATTGTGTCTCTAATCTCAAGAAAGTAGGGAAATTTAATGAACTCTTAAAATAATTCGCTCAAAGATTTCATTTCCCCAATACAATTAATGATAATGCTTGCAGCAATTTATGAGCTTCAGCTCCAAGAAGTGAATAAATTTATAAATTGTGTCTCTTACGTATGTTCAAGTAGAATAAAGTTTTAGGATTTACAAAAAATACATATCGATGACTTAATATAAGAAAGGCGTAACTCGAATTTTCGATATTTTAGAGGAGAAGGAAAAAACGGGATAAGAACTAAAGCATTTACATGCAAGAATATTTTTTTAGTTGGCCATATTATTATTTTTTTTTTTACTGTTACTTATTTAGCTCTTTAAGGAGGATATTATTATACGTTGGCTAACAGAAAACGTTAAAAACGTTATTAAACCATCAGATATTATATGCCAGCCTACCTACACCTATATATCGCACACTGGATCATAAGGACTCAAAAAATTCCAGATGTTAAGGAGTGGCAAAAAACTGTTGATACTGTACAAATGACGCAAGTATGTGATGCAAAAATATGTGTATTTATTAGTCAAGAAGACTGTGATGCAAATGAAATTTCAGCGAACGTTAACAATTTATTCAGTTAACTTGTTTATGCAAAAACAAAACCATTTTCATAATTTTGAGTTGTGACTGTTTATGATTTAGTGTGCGATATGTTATATCAGCTTACAAGTAAATAATTTTTTCAACATAAATTGTTTAAAAATAGACAATTTTCTCAAACATTGTATTCATTAGTATAATTGAGGCATAAGATAAATTCACGGATTACATTACATACATATGTACGAGTGCAAGTGTGTACACACTTTTGAGCAAAAAAAAAATAAAAATAAAAAATAAATAAGAAATATCAATATACGAGTATGTATTGAAAATAATTAAATCTCATACAAATTCAATGACATAAATTTTACTCAATATAATATTGATGGTGCAGCCAAAGACACATTCATACACACGAGTATATACAGTTTTAGCCGTTTGTCGGTCCATATTTATACCTCTTGCCTGCCTTTCACTTTTGTTTACTGTGCGCATTTCTGATTTCTGATTGCGCTCGTATTGTATGCAGTTTGGCCACTTTGAGTTTGATGTATTTTTACGATATATTGTTTTTTTGTAGTCGCATCGTTTGAGTTTAGTGTCAAACATCTCTTTACCCAACAAACATGGTTTTATCACTTGATATCGAACGTTATTCTCAAGGAATTCGAAATTAAGTCTTATACTAAGGCCTGGATCACACTATCGGCACAATGTACCGATTTTCGTCGGCTCACTGTAACAAAGTCATAAGTAATGAGCTAAATTTGCTTTATTTCTCAATTAATTGAAATATAAGGACATAATTGCACCACACTGTATTGGTAATAAAGCCATATAGACTTATTCCCGAATTAATTGAGTAATAATGCGATTTTGGCTTATTATTTATGACTTTATTGCAGTGAGCCGACGAAAATCGGTACATTGTGCCGATAGTGTGATCCAAGCTTAATACTACAATAATATTTTATAATTTACATACTTACATATCTGTTTATGTATGTGTGGCTGTACATTCCCTGCAGAAAACATGGGGTTAAGTCACCCCCCAAGTCACCACTTTTGTCGACTATTATGGTGACATTGTCAACAGAGCGTCTATTAATAATGGTTTTAATGCGTAGAAAACATTTTTTCAGATACACACAACTATGCTTCTTCTTAATGTTTTATTGGTTTGTTGAAAATAAACGTGACGTCAAGCAAAATTTAAGTGTTTATAAAAATTATCTTAAGAAATAGAATTATAAGGTTAATATTGTATATAAATGTATTTAATAATAATTGAAAACATAATACAAAAAAAAAATTAAAAAACAAATTAAATAACAATTAAAATTGTATAAAAATATAAAATGTGAGTTTTAAGTGAAAGCTGCCAATTATGGAAATTTTGACCTTGTGGAAGATTTTGTGCCATCAGGTAAAGATTTGTCACATTTTAAGATCCATACGTAAGTGTTTGACTTTACTAATTCAGCGAAACATACAATTTTTAATTTTAATATACTCGTATGTATTTAATAGAATTGACAAACAATTTCCTGCAGGTGGTGACAGTGTCTATAGTGAATCAGTACAGTTTTACTACGGACATCTAGCGAGGAAATATCGATATTGTAGACTAGAGACCCTAAAATTTACTAGTGAATCTTTGGTGCCAATGTCTCCATGTGGTCCCAAAAAAGCTACTTAGTCAGTAGTGCTACAGACTAGTGGTGGATTTTCAATGACAAGCTAATGTTAAATGTCAATAGGCGATTACATTGGCTGGGGTACACCTGGTCAGTAGTGCTACTGACAATGTCACTAGTAAATCACTACATTTTCACTATTCGCATTTTCTGCAGGGTTTTTATGGTATGGCTAATTTTATATTAAGTTCAGCAGTTTGCGTTATTAGATTATATTGTCGCTGATTTAAATAACTGACCTAACTAACATTTTAAAAATTTAACAGGAGAGCAGCTTTTATGGTTGTTTTATACATTCATTCTTATGGCTACGTCTGAAATCTTTTTACTATATAGTCACAACAGTAATGCTTACAGTCATCAAAATTGTATTATGACTTATAAAGTCTAGTAAGGGACTTAACTCATTTTTCAAAAAAAATGTCAGTTAGGTCGGTTAGTTAAATTTTAATGGATTTAATCAGGTAAGTGGGTTAAAATTTATTTAAAAAATTTTTTCGAAAACTTTATATACGAAAAGTTTTCAAATGTATTATTTCATTATATTGAGAAATTCAAGTTGGTCAATAAATCTGTGGCAAAAAGGAAAAAGTGCTTAAGTCGAGATAAGCTGATTTTGAGTTAATGGTACTTCCGTAATCTGCACATTGGAAGCCACCCCTGGTCTAAATCTCAATTAATTTGTGTGGTTTTTCAGGAAGCTATAGCACTATAACTTGCGACTTATCTCTTTTAGACTTCTAAACTCATTTGGAATAATAGCTTAATTTAGGTTACACTTTGGTATATTTCAACTTAAATGTATTACTTATAGTGTGTAAAAAGATGTTTGACTAAAAAAATAAAGGTTAACATAGAAATTCCCAATTTAACTGTAAAAGAAATAAATTTCTGAAAATCGACTTGAACGATTAAAAGTGCTCTCCTGAAAAACAGTAAAATATGACTTAAGCACTTTTTCCTTATTGCCACAGAAATGTCTTGAGAATGCCGTAAATTTGGTTCCGATCGCACAGTGGGGGACTTTTTTAAAAAAAAATGGAAATAATTCTGCAGTTTCTAAGCGATTGTTATAAAATTACATACAGCATTTGTGATGTTTTGATTCTTATATTATTAAATGATACATAATTGATCCAAATGTTAGCTCCATTACATTTGGAGCAAATATGTCCAAAGGTCTTACCTTATGAAATAGTGAAAACGGATTATGATTATCGCTACCGCAAAAACCCTTTCCAAAAAGCTTAGTTTCATGCCATTAGCGGACCATGATAGGACATAGTTAGGGCAAAACTTTATTCAGGAAAAATTTTGTACTATTTATTCTTAACAAAATTGGTTATAAAAAAATTTTCCGGAAAATGCCGCATTTGAAAGTTATGCTGCAAAAACTGTTTATAATGAAGATGGTTATTTTTTTGGGTGAAAAGTGCAATGCGCATGGTCTGTTTCCGCGCTATCAGTGCAATTTTACACAAATGTGTGTGTGTGTATTCACAGTCTATTGGAAACTGCCGGTGAAATTAATAAAATAGTAAAATTACAAGTATTTTCTTAGGCATTTAAAAACAAAAATAGTCGTAGCTGCATAATTACATACAACAACATTACAGGAATAAATTCAATAATCAAAAAATATATAAGCATTAATTTTCTTATAAAAATAAATTTGAGCTAATTTTTTTTATAATTATCTGCATCTGCTGGCAACATATAAAGATTTTTCTGAACAGTCAGAGGTCTTACACAAAGGAATGCTATAAAATTCGCATTTATCAATATTTATTTATTTTGAAAAATTTCTCTTATAGAATAGAATTTGCTTTTGAGTTCCCAGCAATTTCCAAAAAACATTTCTTAAAAACCCCAAAAATGGGATTTTTTCAGTATTTTTGCTGTAGTTTTCTTATCTTTCGCAGGGCGCAGATAATATTTTTGGAAACTTTTAAAAACAAATCATGTCTTAGGGTGGCATGATAAATTATTTCGTTCCAGCTTTGAAATTTTAGAAAAAAAAGACTAAATTTTATATTTATAGCAAAAATTGGTCTATTTCGAAACGATCTGGCTCCTTTAAGAACGGAAATATGAACAAAACATTTCTTTGTATAGCATTAACTTTGAACAAATAACGACATGGGGTTGGTAGTTTTGCAATATTTTTTAATTTAATTTTATTTTTTCTGAAATTTTATTTATATGGCGTATAACTCTTGACTTAATTGTGCTTTTGATATTAAACTTTTTTCTGCATGTTAAAAATTTTGTTCTTTTTTTTAGATCGAATAAGATTTGACTTCTCCATTAGCAGAACAGTGGACCAATGTTAGTAAAACAGCCAAAATATTAATTTTTTTTGTCGAATATTTTCTAAAATATAGGTGAAACCCCATATATGTAACAATTTGTTTTTAGCTCTTGCATAGAAAAATCCATTTGCAAAAAATCATTTTTATCAGATCAAAAAGATCAGCCTGGCATCGGTTTGAATTTTTCAGTAACGCGAGAGTGCCCACTTTGCAGCTTTGTGGCTCCGCCCCTTTAAAGACATGTAGTCCAAATGTCAGATTTAAGCTTTGTAGCACCGCCTTAAATGCCAGACTACAAATCCATTTCAATCAATTTTCAAGAATTAAAGTTAGTTAGTTAGAAATGTAGAGGAACGGCAAAGTAGAGTGTTTTTTTATAGAAAAGCAGTGGGGGTATCACATATAAAAGTTCAAACAAAGAAACTTGCATTTGTTTAAAAATTTTACATTAATTGCGTGTAATATATTCATATATACTTATTTGTTGATTTAAAAGCAGAGCTTGAGCAATATTTGAAATAATTGGTGGAAACATGTTGCTCAAACTGCTGTTAAATAATTTTGAAAATTTTAAATTTCCATTAAGACTAATTTTATATATCCTAATACCAGATACAGATTGTGTGTTTGCTGGGTACATACGAGTACTTGTGTAGGAGAATGTAACGTCTGCTTGTGTACTAAACTTTTATTTTTCTGTACGCATCTTTATAATCAAATCGCCGACATACAATCGTCAACACCACTGGCTTTAATGGCCACAATATTTAAATGCCTGTAACCAATAAAAAGTTTGCGAAGTTATGCAATTTTTTTAGTAAAACAATTATTGTGTTTAGTTTCTATTACAATAAAATGTGCGGCTAAACTTTACAATGAAATTACATATACAGAACTGGCAAAAATCTAATTTTTGAAAACGGCTTTCTGCTCCTCGCCAAATAAGGGAGAACAGGTTTTAAGGATCTATAAAACCATTGTATAAACAAGAAGAAGTGATATTTAAAGTATCAATTTTTCAATTGTTGCATGTTTTAAATTCCTTAGGAATTTATACAAAAACGTTCCAAAGCCAGCAAAAACTAATGTTTGAGTTTTCTCAGACTTTCGCGTTCCCCACTAAATAGATAAAGTTAAATCAACCTCCTGGGTAATGTTGGGAATTCTAAAGGGATTTCACAAGTTAATTAAAATTTTTAAATTTTTAGTTGATATTCGTATAGTGAATCTTATGCCCTAATTCTGTTCGACGATTGTATTGTCTAGTCTATGGACGAAAACAAGCCGCAGTTGCGATTCTTTAAAGCAGTTATTATTTATTGCCGATGCTAGAAGGTTCGTGTATTTGCTTTATAATTTTGCTCTAGACATTATATCCAACACATATTTTTTCAAATATTGTTCAAACTACACAGAGAAAAAACTGACTAATAGAATCAAGAAGAATTTCCCTATGAAACGTTTTTAGGCTAAGGGCTATCCCAGCAGAGAGAAGCGAATATTTTTCCATAGAGATTTCTTATTATTTTTATGTGGTAAATCTTATTAATTTTATCAATAAGAAAACCACATAAAATCAAGAAGAAAACTTGTTATTCACTATTTATTTTATTAAATTTCCGTTATTTTTGGCACCAAAAAAATAATCCATATAGAAAAACTTTTTAGGTTTTCTTATACATTGTATAATATAGAGATTTCTTATTGATTTTATTAGGTTGCCTTATTGATTTTTTCAGAAAGGTTTTCCTTATTGATTTCCTTAGGTTGCCTTATTGATTTTTTCAAAAAGGTATTCCTTATTGTATTCATTAGGTTCCTATATGATTATGTGTAAAGCATTTTATTAATTTTTCTAATAAGGAAATCTTCTTGATTTTATTAGGCTTCTTGTTATTTCATATCTATAAATAAACATAGAGAAAATTTTTTGCATCATCTTTATCGTTTTTGTATAAGCATTTTTGTACAATAATTTCAATGATTCAGGATTCAGGCTGCCTGTAAGCATATTAGTTAAAATGCTTGTCTATTAGTCAGCAGGTTTCTGTTTCAATGCTTGTCTTTTCTCAAGTAATAATATATATGTGTGGTGAGTTAGTTAATTCAGAATATAATATAATATGTATGTATGTACAAATAAATAACATCTAAATATACTAAGTATATACATACATACATACATACATACATACATATATGGTATAGAATTTAAATGAAAATACATAAGTACAAAGAATAAGGACATACAATTTTTTTTTATTTTTTATTAGTTCGCCTAATAAAAACAAGAAGAAAACCTTTTTGAAAAAATCAATAAGACATCCGTATAGTTTAAAAATTATAAGAAAACCTAATAAAATCAAGAAGTTTCTTTCTGTGGATTGTAAAATAAATTGAGTAAAAAAGTTGTCAATAACAAGATTTCTTCTTGGTTTTATGTGGTTTTCTTCTTGATAAAATTAATAAGATTTACCACATAAAAATAATAAGAAATCTCTATGGAAAAATCGTCGCTTCGCTCTGCTGGGATACCCCTTAGCCTAAAAAACGTTTCATATAGAAAATCTTCTTGATTTTATTAGGCAGTTTTTTCTCTGTGTACCTTTGGTAAATACATTTGTAAGTATCACTATTAATTTTCTGTTTATCCGTTTTTTCAAGTACAAGTCGCCTTTTTAAACTCACAACTAATTTTAAATACATGTTTTCTTTTGGCTTTATCACATTCCGTACTTCTCCTTTAATGCAAAGTACAAAATTAGGGAAATTTTTAACTTTTAAAGTACATTGAAGAGTTTTACAGCTGTTAATTAATTAGTTTTGCTTGTTACGATATAATTGCAAAATTTTAAGAAAATATATAAAACATTGGCACAATACACTATTTCCCCCTGTTCTTTAAAAATGTCGAACCTTTAATACCAAATATTAAGTATAGGCTATGGGGGATGGGGCCATGATCATTGTCAGGGATGGTAAATCTATTTTAGTGGGCGTTTTTACTTATGAATTCCTTAATTTTGCACGTTTAAAATATAAAAGTAGACATATCTTTTATAATTTACAAAATTATGTATAGTTTTTACTAGTGCAAACGGATTTGAACGATTTTAACTCTTTGAAAGCCTTTGTGCAAAACAAGGGAAAGAATTTTGTTATTTGGTGTCTTGTGCATATTAAATTTTTTTTAATAGCATAAATTGATTGATATCTCCGAAGGAAATTTTTGCAGTTATATAGAAATTTATATACTTGATAATGTGCAGGAGATACCTTTCAGGTAAGTTTGGTATAAGTTCCGAAAAAACAGCGCTTTGTTAATAAACAGTTTTTAAATTTTCAAGTTCAAAGTTAAATATTTTTCAACTCACATGGTAGAATTTCATGACAAAAACGGTTTGAAAAATTTAGAAAATTTAAATATTCATATGAATGTAACTCACTTACTAAAAGAGATTAGTGTGCATCTTAACATGTTTTAAATTGATCATAGAAACACTCAAAGAGAAACACTACGTAACGGGAATGGAACCGTTACGTAGAACACCTTTCATTAATACAACAACAAATTTCATTAATAAAACGAAACATTATATAATATTGCAGCAAATTTTATTAATGGAATGAAACCTTTCTAAGGCTTGATATTTTACATTTCGCAGTATCATTAATGTTGCAAAATAGTTTTTATTCCGGTAATAAAAAACTTAAATACATGTCTTTATGAAGAATTCATAGAAAAAATATTTTAAAGTGATTAGGTGGCATAAAAGAAGATCAAAGTACTAAACCACAATTGTTATTAATATATAGTTGTGGAAATTATAGTTTCGTTGAAACTTTAATCAAATATTTTCATAACTATAATGAAGAATACTTTCTGCTGCTGCTGGCTAGTAGGCAGTAAGCTACCCATTATAGTCGCAGGTTCGAGTCTCATAGATTTTCATCAATCGCAACAATGAGAAGTTGGAGTAATTTAGTGAAATATATACAATTTATAACAAAGTAAAAGTAATTTAAAGTAAGCTTAGTAAAGAAATACTTAGAAAACTATGTAACTTTAAAAAACATCCTTAACAAAGTTGTTTTCATAAAATGATTTTTAAAAGTGCCCTCAAAATTTACTTTAAAATAAATAAATAAATCATCATCTCTCAAAAAATTACTTATATATGAAAAAAAATGATTGCTTTATAATTTACAGAAGAAAATAATCTTATCTTTTTAAACAACTACCTTTGAAGAGATCGTATTAAAAATACTATACATATATTGAAATTAAAAGGGTTGCTTTGACAACGCTTGATTATGGCAGGCCAAAGAGTATATATCACCTTGAAAGAGCTTCTTCTTTCTATTTGTATAAATCCAATATTGCTAGAAACTCTTTGGATTTTTTTAAATATACAAAGCAAATACAAATATTTAACAGGCTTACAAATGGCAATTCAAAGATTTCGAAAAATTTCCAATCCCTCTCCGGGCTGTGTTTTTATAAATTCCGAGTACCCTTTAGGTAAGATATTTTGGAATGTGTACAAGGTGATTATAAGTAATAATAGGTTAAGTCAACAACCATATATATTTATGATATGATGATAAGTTATTTGTCTTAACATAATATTCTTCTTTAGCGTACGTACATCTCTAGATACATGTTTATATTTCTGTGAGTATATGAAAGTAGGTGTATGCAAATACATTTATTTGTTTAAGTGCCATAAAATAACAATAGAAATAGATCTATAAAATAACTTTTAATGCACAAGCAAATACTTTCTACGAAAATACCACTTTTCCACTTTCAGGGCAGTAAGAAAGAAATATTACTAAAAATACTCTCATATCTCTACCCACATATGCACGTGGGTTTGGATACAAATAGTCATAACTCAAAAAAACAGGGACCGTAACTGTTATGCATTTTATGATAAAAATCAGAAGATACTAGTTATTTTCTGATTTTTATTTTTTTTAGCAGAAATAAAAGTTATTTCCTGATTTTTATTTTTTTTAAGCAGAAATAAAAACCAATGTTTTATTTTTACATTAAAAAATAAATTTGTTTATGCACATGTATGTACATACATATGTATGTATGTTTGTATACAACGATGAGATCAACCTGTGGACATTCCGCTGACGACAAAAATATGGTGAACACTCTTTTTATCACTTTTATGATATGGGTATCAAATGAAAGGGATTTTCGAGAAGATGACCAAAATGCAATGGAACAAATGGCGGAGGCGCCAAAAAGTGGAAATTTATGTCCATTTATCACTTTCATGATATGGGTATCAAATGAATGGGATTTTCGAGAAGGTGACCAAAATGCAATTTAAAAATGCGTTCGTAATTTTTCCTATATTTTATTTTTTAACTTTAGATTTTCTGCTAGCATGACTCAAAAAGCTAATTTTGCTGCATAAATTAAGTTTTAAGTTTTCAATTAACATACAATTCAATGAAGTTATATCGTCCTTACCACGTCAAACAATCCAATATGCAAGATTAGTTTTTTAGATTCCTTATCTTGTTACCCTAATTTATACGATATGCCGGGTTTCAAAATGCTGAAATTCTCATGGACGATAGATAACTCAATAAGAAATATTTTAAGCCTGGCATTTTTAGGAATACGCCGACTTTAAATTCACAATTGACGGGTCTTCGCGCTCTTCTGTAAAGTACACATTTGCATATTGGATAGTTTGACGTGGTAGGGACGATATAACGATTTTTTCTGCATCATTAATTCATTGCCAGAAAACGAGCTTAAAGTTTCAATTTACACACCAAAAAAGAAAAAGAAAATTAAATTCTGCTTCCAAAAGTTGAGTAAACAAGACATTTTTATGAAGACTGTTGTTTGAGTAAATGAGCCATATGTCTACATCAGCTACGTCCAAACACACATACTCTGATACCTATATTTGAGGTGAACAGCTTTGAAAGCTCTTAAATTTGTTCCTTTTTCTTTGCAAAATAAGAGCAAGCAATTTTGTCGCCGAGATCTGATTGGCTGTTATGCTCTCGTTGGTGTGAAAGCACAAAAAACTCTTTATAAAAGTTCGCACATTATGCATACTCGCACGGCTTGGACGTAGCTGGTCTATACATGTTGCAATAAAGGAGATATATACATTTCCATATGTACATGGTGTTTTTTTTAGAGGTATAGAACTTCGAATTGAAATAAAACACAAGAAAATCGTTTTAATGTCCATCAATTTGGCTTTATTGGAAGGATAATTTTATGCCATTAACGCTTAAATATGATTTCGGGCATGTGGCCGCCGCGGCTGGCTCGAATAAAGCCAATTCTACAGGTCCAATTTTCAACCACTTTTTCGAGCATATGGAGCCGTATGTTGGCAATAACGCCACGAATGTTGGCTTCCAAGTCCCCTAACGTTTCTGGTTTGTTGGCGTAGACGAGCGACTTCACATATCCCCAAAGAAAATAATCCAATGGTGTCAAATCACACGATCTTGGTGGCCAACCCATGGTTAACCGAATTAATTGCTCTGATGGACGATTATGTCGACCATAAAATGGACGGAGCTTGCGGTAAACTTCGCGAAATGAACCATTATTTTCGAAATAAATTTGCACGATTTGCAAGCGTTGTTCTTTTGTCAACCTGTTCATGATGAAATGGCAAACCAAACTAAATATTAATCACTTGACAGCTGACAAAATGGCCGCCAGTTAAAAAAGTGATGCCAACTTAAAGTTCTATACCTCAATAAAAAACACCCTATATATGTATTCGTACATTCTATATGTAAGTAGGCGTATGAGTATTATGCAATTTACATAATAAAGTGATCATACGCCTCTTCTACAAAGGATCATCAAAAGTGACAAAACATACATACATACACACATACATACATACATACATACATACATACATACACCCAACTCTTCTTTAACACCGTCTTTTCTCCAATAAGAACAAATTATTTTTTTCCATGAATTTTTTTAACTGGATTCTTTATTTATTTTATAAGCGAATTCAATAGAATTTCCAGAACTATTTTTATTAAAATCCTATATAGTTGTTTTTTATTGTCTTTTTCGTTCTTCATTTATTCATGAGCAGGCACGAAGTTATTTTTATAAGCACGCACCAGCATACAATTGCAACGTGTAAATATATACAGTTTGTTTTGGTATTAAAATAAAGATTTCTTGATAAGAAAAACGCTGATTGTTACATATTTGACGTAACGTGACAAAAGGCGGGATTTTCTGTGAAAATGTCCTTATACATATAGTCTACTGTACGTGTGTATGTCACTGAACTTCTCCTAAGCGGCTGAACCGATTTGAATAAATTTTTTTGTATGCGTTTGGGTGGTGCCCTGGATAGTTAAAATTCACAAAACTAGGACCAGCAGGGCGATTCGGGGGAAATTTCTGCCCTTCCGAAACAATCAAACTGATTTTAATGAAATTTAGAACATAGATCTGAATCTAAAAAGTCACAATGGTTATGTACATTTTTAAAAGTAAGATCACCTCAGAAAAAAATAGACAAGGATTATTTTCAACAAAACCAGGTTATTGAAAAAAAAATTTAATTTCATTTTTTACTCAACAAAGTTATTTTTAATATTATATCAACGCAATGCGCACATGTGGAAGAAACATAAGAAATCTTGTTTGCGTGTATTCATTATTTGCGTGGGAAGTACGTTAGTCTTTTAGTCAAGAGGTTTCTGGTTCGACTCATCCCAAACACATTTAGTTTTAATCGCAGCCAAGCAAAAACAAAGAAAAACGGATTGAAAAATGTGACATTCGTCCTCACACACACACACATTATATTTGCTTAGCGTTTTATTAAAGCTACTTTTTTGAGTGTTACAGCCGTAACACGATAATTGCTGCAGCAATAACATTTTTTATTATACAATTCTACTTCTCATACGAAATTTCTAGAAAGAATAAATTCAAGTCGAATCGTTGTTTTGCATTGTTGCCAATGTAAGATTTAAAAGACCCGAAACAAACAATAAACGAGGCAATAGTGGAATAAATGCATGCAAGAATTAATATAGACAAAATTATGTCCGCAAACATATTACATCAACGTTCGTTATTTAATGTAAAAAAATAAATTAATGGCCCATTAAAATTACTCAGTAACACACACAATAACAACTATCACTGAAAATAAAATTTCAGTCAACAACTTTTTTCTTTGATTCATTAAATTTCTTTATTGAAATTATTTCCAATAAACATTTATACGATTTTATTTATCAATAATGCAAAAATCGGCATCACAGAGAAAAAAAAGAAAAAAAAGATTATTGAATCAAAGATTTTTGTATTCAAATATCAAAATAATTTTTTTCTGTGAGGAAAGCGATAGGGGGAAATTTCTGTCTGTCCGAAATGTTCAAACCAATTTTAATGATATCTAGAACATATGTTTCCTTAATTTTGAAAGTGTTCTAAGTCATATATTCCTTTGGTCGACTTATTTAGTAGATTACATTTGAACAAATCAAAAAATATTTTTATATTATGCAACATTTTAATTTAGAGTTGTAGTAGCCTCGATTACTATAGTTTTATTTTATATTTATTAAATATTTATTGAATTTTTTTACAGATTTATTTAATATTTCTAAGAAAAATGCATATGACTCAGACCACTTTCATAATTAAGGGCACATATATAGATGTGCGTGTAAAAATACGCATAGGGTATGTTTATTTTCAAAAGTATGATGAGAAGGGCGACAGGGGTAAATTTTTGCTTCTCCGAAACAATCAAACCGATTTTAATGAAATTTAGGACATAGATAGATCTGCGTCTAAAAAGCCACAAAATGACCACAGCCATTTTAAGTCTACTCAGTTTATTTCTGTTTTTATAAATTCAAAATCTACAAAATATTTTGTTTCTCTTGAACATCATTTTTCTGCAGCTTATTTCAGTATAACAAATGTGCAGTACATGAAATTTTAATGTATTATACATTTCAACAAGAATGGCAAGAAAACATATGTATATCGTTGGCCGCAAGTGGAAAGGCCCTAACTCAAATAACTGTAACTTTACAGGAGAAGATAGAAACATAAAAATAAATAGTATCTACAGCTGTTTGTACAACTGCTTGTAAAACCGTTAGTTTTCACACTATTGCAATAAATTTTTGAGATGAGGTGTATTTGTGTGAAATGTATTGGAATCAGGGATGCGAAATCAGATTTTCAAATTGTACTAACTTTTAAGAAAAATTGTACTTTTTCCAGTACGATTGTACCAAATTCTTAATTTTTTTCAATGAACTCAAAACGTACGTAAAATTCATTTGTATATGTATGCATGTATTTGTGTAAAAACTTAACAATTAACTAAAATTCACTTTGAAGTTAATTTATTATAATATAATTAATTATTATTATTAATTAATATTAATTTTTAAACAATATTAAGACTATTAGTTGTTGAGATCAATAGGTATACAAAAGACTATTAGGTGTTGAGATCTGAATATAAAAGATTCGATTGGAGGCAGTCGAAGAAAAGTCTTTATTACTTTGGTTTTATTTATATGTTGGTACGAATACCCTTTCCACATTTTCAGGCGAATGTAGAATAGATAATATTCCTCTAGCATTTCTGGAAATATCGGAAAACATCGGTTTGTTTAATTCATTTTTAATTTCTAATACCCTCGAGCAAAACGTATAAATGTTGTCGTTTCTTAAAGCCTTAATAATTCCTACATCAACCAGCTCTCGAAACTGGTTATTTATTGATTCATTTTTTTTTTTCATGTTGTATAATAGGAAAAAAGTTTCAATAGTGCTAAATTGGTCATTGGGGTGCTATGGTACTTTTGACTTTCAAAAAGTGCTGAAAAAAGTACAATTGTACCTACTTTTCCATCCCCGATTGGAATCACTGAAAAGCTCAATTTCGTGAAAATACGAGTTAGGGCCTTTTTACTTGTGAACATCGATATGTGGGTATTCAATAAATTAGGTTTTTGTTTAATTTTTTCTTTATTAATTAGAAAGAAATATATTGATGTTAAAAATAAATTTAAAAAAAATACAGAAAGACCCTTCCTTCTTTTTTGTATCTTAAAATAAGAAAAAAAAAATTGTTTTCTTCAATATCTGAGTATATTTTATGTTTTAATAAGCAACTTGAGAGTTTTTTATATATTTTTACTTTAACTCTTATATGTTGTTAGTGTGCAACGGGAATCGTTAGTTGTTACAGTTGTTTATTGATACCACAATTTTGCTAAGAGCTGCGAAGTTGAACATTTTTATTTTTTATTTATTAAAGTATATTGACTTACTTTTTATTATATTGTATGTAATAATTAATTAGAAGACATACCTGTAAAGAAATAAAAATAGCAAAAGATTAGTTAAGACTTCATGTAGTGAAAATTATGAAATTAATTTAAAATTACACAACATACTGATTTTCTCGAAAAAACATTTTCTAATTCAATAAAAAGCACTAAAATTAAAAATAATTTAGATTTACATAGTCAAACAAAACATTATATCTTGGAACTTAGTCCATAAGGCGTTACATTCAACCTCTAAACTCTGTGTACTATACACATGTCTCTCTCATGTTGAAATGAGACAAAATATGATGTTCCATCCATCATAAATACATTCTTTGTGCTCCTGATTTTTTATAAAGAGAAGTAACACTCAGGCAGTGAATGCCTTCTAGTAAAGGGTCTGCCATCTAAGATTTTTTTTTTCAACTAGTGCTTATTTCGTGAATGGCAACACTTAGCTCATGTCTGATTTGACATATAATTAGTTTTATCCTTCCGCTGAACGAATATGATTGTGTATACGCTTAAACAACGCTTTGCTAAGTGGGCCTGCGATCGATTTACAGAAGATGCCGATTTTGCCAAAAGAAAATCATTTTTTCAGATGAAGCTCATTTTGATCTTGGCGGGTATGTAAACAAGCAAAATTGTCGCATTTGGGGCACAGAAAACCCGCACGCATACATTGGAAAGCCGACGCACACAAAACGAGTCACTGTTTGGTGGGGATTTTGGCATAATTGGGTGGAGTGGCTACAGTCAATGGCGATCGTTATCGGGCCATATTGAACGAATTTTTGTTCACAAAAATTGAAGAGGAGGATATTGGCAACATTTGGTTTCAACAGGACGGCGCTACGTGACACACAGCCGAAGCTACACTCGTTGTTTTGCGCCCTGTTTTCAAAAAAGAAAAGTTATCTGGCTCTAGGTGATAGAGCAGACAGGTGGTGAAGGCAGAGATAGAGAGAGGAAAGCTTGAATGAATGACTGAATTAAGTCAAAGGGGAAACACAGGACACTGCGACCAAAGTAGATCTATTGTATCATTTGCCAGGTGCTAGAGTACCTCATCCAGACCTACTCCCCTGATGAATCTCAGGATTGCCAGTAGAGGAAAGCTTAATTCTGTTAGAACTCTGCTTTTTGCAAATTTTTTTTTTAAATAATGCAGTGTTGCAGCGCCTCTGGTGTCAATGAGGCGTATTCAATTTTTGAAGCTGTACTTAGTAGACTTTTTATTGGTTATTTCACTTCGCCGATGATTTTGCTACACAATACCGCCGAAGGATTAGTATCTGCTAAAGCCGGTTTAGTTCAGTCACCAGTGCCTATGCCTTCACCACTTGAACTTTCCTACAACATTTTATACAAAGAGATGCCAATGCACATCAGAAAAATGCATGGTGTTGTTATTTAATGAGCTTTGGAGAACGGTATTTACATTTCAGGTAAACAGCTTTGAAAACTCTTAATTTTGTTCTTGTTTCTTTTCAAAGTAAGAGTAAGCATTGCTGTGGCCGAGAGATGCTTGGCTGTTGTGCTTTCGTCGGTGTGAAAGCACAAAAGCCTTTTAAAAAAAGTTTGCACTATCTGCATATGGCTTGGAAGAAGCTGTTTTAGATAAATTGTTAGTGCCACAAACCTTATTGATTATAATATTTAAAAATTTTTTGCACTACTTTTTTTCTGAAAAAGTGAAGTTTTTTCAAAAAAATCAATTTTTTCTGATCTCTCAATGTGTAACAGTGTTCAGTTGTCATCATTAATTCTACACTCTCGTTCACAAGTGCTTATGGACTATTTTATAATAGATGTTATAGTTAGATGAATATAGTAGATGAATTGTGTAAAAGGATATTTTTGTGAAGCCTTCATTTGAATAAAAGAAATTTATTTATTGCAAGACCGTCTCGATAGCTAATTTTGTTATTAAAGTGGCCAAAGTTCGGTAGTTCACTCATGTATAAAGTTTGTTAAATTTTTACTGATATATTTACTAAGTTATGCTTTTAGGCTTCCGCTTCTCATCCCAACAATCAAATCTCATTACTTTTACACTTGGAATACATCCATTCATTAAAAAAATATCTCTAATGCATACTCTATGCTTATAAATATATTTGCAATTCAAAATTATTTCGAAGATTAAAAAAAGTCGTCTTGTTTTGGTTTACAGTTTTATGGCTGAAAATTTATGTTGTAAGTGATATTAAATTTTTGTTCAAGACTTCTGCGAAAAAGACTCTTGAGGCTACAAGTTGTGTTATTTGCGTGTGTGTGTGTGTGTGTGTGTGTGCGAGTGTATATTTCGAATCTGCGTTTATTTCTTTCGCATTTTTTTCCATCGTATGTTTGCATTTTATAAATTTATTTTTATGTTTGGAAAATTTATGCGAATTGTGTCAATCTTTTGTGCTGATGAAGTTTGTTATATGTATTTCTCGTCTGTTTTGTGCAGTATCTTCTCCGATTTGAATTTATTATTCATCATTTGAATGAATATTTATTTTCAAAATAAATAATTATGTATTTTATATTTATATACAGCAGCATAAATATTTTTTCCATTATGATTTTTTTTTTTCAAATGCACTACTGAAAGAGTTTCAGTTGAATTGAATCATTCAATTGTATGCGAACACATTTTTGTTTTCAATTGTCATGACTTTGAGCAATGAATTTGTAATGGTTATACTCACATAAATTGTAAGTGATGGCTAAATTGGCATGACATGGAAATGCAAAAAAATATGTACATACGTACATACATACATATGTACATATGTACATACATATATGCAGTAATAATCGTAATTATGTGTGTGATAATCTTATGAATTACATTAATATGTTTATTAGTTTGTTTTTTTTTAGCCTATTTTATTTGTATTTTAAATCGAACGTAACAGAGACATTTTATATATATATTGATGTGCTGCAGTAAATGTATTATTATATTAGGAAATTGGATAACGCGATACTTAGATGTGCTTAACGGAAATAAATATTCTCTGACCACTGAAAGAAAACACCTCGTAACGGGAATGAAACCATTACGTTCATTAATACAACGTTTCATTAATACAACGACAAATTTCATTAATAAAATGAAACATTATATTATATTGCTGCAATTTTCATTAATGGCATGAAACCTTTCTACACTCAGGGAAAAGCTGCAACTTAAAAATAAGAATGCGTCACATTAATTCAATAATTTGCAATATAATAGAAAATAGTATTAAAATACTTAAAAATAAATAAAATTAATAAATAAATACTGTAAATTAATATTTTTCTATATTGCAATAAGAAATTTCAACATTACTAGACTTTCGTTAATGTTTCTTATAAATTTAATATGGTTTTTATTGATTTTAAGCTGTTTTTCTCTGGGTGTAAGGCTTAATATTTTACATTTCGTAGTACCACTAATGTAACGAAATAATTTTCATTGGGATAATGAAAAACTTAAATACAGGTTTTTATGAGGAATTTATACAAAAAAAATATATTGAAATTATTAAATGACATAAAAGAAGATCAAAGTACCAAACCCCAATTGTAATTAATCTATTGCTAGGAACACAACTGGGACGAACGACGAATTTCGTCCATGTCGACGAATTCGTCGATAACAGTTCGCTGCGTAAATTCGTCGTGTGAAGCACAACATCGACGAATTTAATCAGAAAATTCCTCTCTGATATTTGATAAAGTTGGTTATTGTGTGTGCAAATATAGAGAGAGAGAGAGAGAGAGAAAACTGTTTTTTCGTCGTTCGCCGGCGTAAGAAATAGAAATAAATCTATTGCTACTTTCGCCGCGTATGACGAATTTCGCCCTACGCCATGATTGTATTCATTTTCAGATACGCCAATGTGTTTTATTTTTGACGACGATTATTCGCAACCAAAAGTTCGTCGTTCGTCGCAGTTGTGTTCCTAGCATATAGTTGTGGAAATTAGAGTTTCGTTGAAACTTTATTGAAATATTTTAGTAACTTTAATGAAGAAAGCGTCCTGCTGCTGGCTAGTAGGCAGTAAGCTAGCTTTGTCGTCGCAGGCTCGAATCATGGAGACAAAACTACGTATTTTTTTAAATAACTTTTTAAATAAATTTTATGTCAAATGCTTAATAAATAAAATAATGTGAAATGAAAATTATTCCGGAATAAATTTGAATTATAATTTTATTAATGATGCGCTGTATTAAAAAGAACATTTAAGGTTGTTGTAGCTGCAGCGGTAAGAGCGTGTTGACTACCGCGCGATGAGTTCCAAGTTCAAATCCTGGCCGGAGAAGACAATTTTTTATACATACAAAAATTTTTCTGATGCCTGGGCCAATATACACACGTAAGTTAAATAATTAATAAAATAAAATACAACGAACGGCTACATTAAATTAATGCATCCACAGTTATTACAACAATGAGTTATGTTGTTAACACAATGATAAGATATCAGCAAAAAATGATTTGTTGCTCTCAGTAATTAAATACTGTCGTGATATTCATGAAAAATGTTGTTGTGACTAACGTCACTTCATTGTATAAACTAAAAAGTTTAATTGCAATAATTAATATTTTCATTTAAAATATAAAAATGTACATTGCTTAGTAAAAAACATATCGTTACATGAATGAAAATATTTCGTTGAAAAATCCGAGTTAAAATTGAAGGGCAATTAATACACTAATAGTGTTTTGACATTGACATGGTTTCAATAAAAGTTAGTTTTAACGTTAAAACCAACTGGTAAAATCTGCTTTTACAATACAAATTGTTTAATGTTAAAACCAACTTAAAACCATTTTTGAATCGGTTTTAAGTTGGTTTCACGAAATGCAACCTGGTTTGCGCTATGCTAAGTTCAGTGCTGCCAAGTTCAAATGACCGGAAGCAGAAATAGATGAAGCGGCAATAATTATCAAAAAAAAAAAAATATGTAAAGAAAAAGTATACTTAGGACGAAAAACAACGAAAATATTTTCACTGACCTCTGGGAAGTGAGAATAGACGATATGACTGACATCCATCCGCGGAAAAAAGGTTAAGCTTATATGCAATACATTTGTGCACCTTTTTTTTATAAAATAATGTGATTTCCAAGCACTTCTTCACGTTGTATAAGTAAATACATAATCCTATAAGTAAATACATAATCCTATTTTAGGGTACATTGTAAAATTTCTGAGTTTTTCATGCAAACAAAAACAACCGTTGTACAGGGTGTCAGATAAGTCCGAGTATTATAAAAAGCAGAAAAATACAGCACCAAATACACGCATTTTTACAGTACATTTATTTTATTTTGGACAAATTTATAAAACAGCCTGGTGTTTAAAACCTGAATTTATCAAACTTGCAGTGGGAACGCAATGTCAGGTGTTTATGGTTTTAACGTTAAAACCAGATTTTAACTTTCGGTGTGAAAACAGTATAATTCAAGGAAAATATTGTTTGCCCTATAAAAATATTTCATGCGTACATATTTATGTATGTTGATATTGATGTATGTCTATATATTTTTATAAAAATTTGTTTATCAAATGAAAATTGTAGACATGAAACCATTTTATTTTTATAGCTATGCTATTTATGTCACGACACAAGAGCTATGACGTGATTTTCGTAACACAAATAATCGACACTATAACAGTTATAAATTTTATTTTATTTTGATTTCTTTGTACTTAAAACCAGAGTAAGAAAATAAACGAAACAAATTGTTTAATTTTTTTCGTTTTGTTCTTTGAAGTGAGTGAAATAAAAAGAAAACAAAAGCAATGAGAATAATTGCTCAATTTGTTTTTGTATAGTTTTTGCACATGAGCACAAACCAGAGAACACAGTCGATCGGCTGTAAGCCGGCAAACAACAGCCGTCTGCTACAAACAATACATTAATTTAATTGTACCCCACTACAAAAGAAAATAAAGTTAAATAAATGGAAACGCTTTGAAATATTTGCCGTGAATTTGACATCATCATATAATGTAATTTTACTGCGCTTTTATTTAACACATTAGGTTATTATTATATAGCTAAGAAGCATAGCTATAACCGGGTATCATAAGACATGTCTTTTGTAAGTTTTAATTTAATTTTATTAAAAATTCCTTAAATGAAACAAATGAATACCAAAATATAAACAAATTATATACAAAATAGAATGTACATTCTCATCCAAATCAACCATCTTATAATCTGAAAATCCTGAATTGACTTAAAAAACATAAATAAACTAGTGTAAGTAAAATATTTTTTTAATAAAAATACATTGAAATTGACAATTGACGTTTAACAATTTTATTAAAAAATTCCATTTTGTTTCTTTAAAAACCTTCACTCAGTACCACAAAAAAAGTTTGATAAACTATTTTCATCTTGCTATTCTTACAGAAAACAAACGTTCGACTTCTATGCATACGAGTACACACTGAAAACTAAAGTTAAAATTCACTTTGTATATGAAAAAATAAATAAACTCAGAACGAACAATAAAAAATTGCCGGGTAACAAATTTTTTTTAATTGTTGCCATAATAGAGTCTACAATGTAAAAACTTTGGCTGATGCAATAGGGGAAGAGCTGCGTTAGTTGAGGGTTGCATAAGTCGAGAGCGTACTGTATAAGGAAAAACTGAAGTAACAATAATAAATAATAATGCATAAATTTTTTTGCGAGGGTTCTTAATAAATCCGCAAACAACATTATAGACGAAAGGGTTTTACATTAGTTAAAACAAGAAGTCAGGAACAGTAAAGCAATCTTACTTCTTGCCGGAATTGGTGTCAAGGAAGTTTAAGGTCAATGATTTACTTTGAAATATTTATTGAAAAAAAAAACTTTCTTTTGGCTGCAACTGTACTATGTTGCAAAGAAAACAAATTTTGTGCGAAAAATTTTTTGAAAATATCATCCTGAATTAAAAAAAAGTTCTTATATTTGAAATATTGCGATGTACTCTTATGCTGATTCCAACATTCCAAAATACATAAGTACAGTAAAACGTATAGAAGCTCTTACAAAAATGAATGGAAATGCCACAATATGTATAGAGCTGGGATACAATCATCTCAATTTCATGTGTTCTAAGCAGCTGTATGGCTTAATGTAAATACTTCAAATAAAATAAACTTTCTGTAGAACTCATCCATACATACACTAATCCTTTTGCATGTCTCTTTTTGTTGGTGAATTGTTCATACAGTTTATTGCAATGCAACGTGCTTGCAGACGTTTTATTTTTAATTATAACTAAAACAAAACTCTTTACAAGTTCCAAGTGAACTCCGCACTAAATTAAGATCTAACTAACATCTTAAACTAGAAATCATTAACACACATCAACCCTAAAAGTTATCTGCAAATCAATTAGATAAACTTATTTTTAATATGAAGATCTGCATAAATATATTAACAATTTTAGCGCCCAATTTCAAGGCATTAAAATCATGCATATAAATATAAAAATAAAGTGAAAGTAAAATTGCTGAAAAAGTTAAGCGAGCTTTAAAACAAGGGATCTCATGTTATACCGTAGATCTCATAAAATAATGTTCAAAATGTTCCCACAATCATGTACGAATATTGTGTTAAACAGATGTACTAACAACAAACCGCAAAAATATTTTTGCATTTCATGTACATGTTATAGCGACAAATTTTCTTTTAACATTAGACACCTTATAGTAGCATTGTGGGGCGCATTTTGCCACTACTTGATCAAAAAACTGTTTGCAATTAATTATCAAATAATAAATATTTGCCTTAATATTGAAATGCAGAATATGAAAAACATAATCAGATAAGACTTAGAGAAGTCATACATGGCGATTTTTTAAGAGCTTTCGCATTTGATTCTCAAAAAAAAAACCTAAAATCGAGAGAAATTTACAATATCTTTATTTGAGCCGGAAGAACTACGTATAACATTTTTTTTTTTTTTTTTTGATTTCATGTAAATGTTGATCGCAGCTACGCCTGAAATGGTTCATACGCTGGGTGCAATTTTGACATACTTTCGCCAACATATCGGTAGGTATCTCACGACCTTGTCTGTATAGACATGAGCCTTAGCGTAACCCCACAAAAAACAGCCTAAAGGCGTTAAATCACACAATCTAGGCGGTCAATTGAACGGCCTCTCCATTGTGCCATTGTTTCGCGCTGTGGGACATGTGACACCGTCTTGCTGAAACCACATGTCAGCCAAGTCAAGGAAAAAAGTAACAGAGGCCCAGTTCCTGCCAATGGCGTCGAATGATAATTCACGGTCATAAACAACACTGGCGGATATAGCTGCGATATGTTTCTCTGTCCACAATCTACATGTGCGTGTTGGTGATTTAGTGTTCAATAATGTCAATTTTGTGCGAAATTTCGTCACAAGATTCCGAATAGCCGCCTCAGAAGGTCGTCCAAACTGGCCATAAAATGAGAGAAATGCAATATGCACGATGAATTTTGATAATAAAATAATCTGCAAGCGTTGTTCAGTTGTAAGTCGATTCATGTTTAAATTATAGACCAAACTGAACATGTTTAACGGTAACATGATATACGCAAAACGCTGAGTTTCCAACAACAGTGTTGCCAAAAAAGAAACTTGCCAAAAAGTCATCCTATATAATTAGCTTATTAGCGAATACGAAGCGTTTGTTGCTACGCTAAAAATATGAACTTGTTTTTTTTTGAAATACATGAAAATTTTGTTTATTAGCAAGGAAAATTCTTTCAGGACCCTTATATATGTTCCAAAAAGTACCCTACTAAGCGCAAGTAACCCGTTTTAGTGAATTGTTTCTGTCTCTTTTGTGTTTCTTTTTATTAATTGAGGGGTTTAATAATAATATTCTATATTAATGTACTTAAAAAATATTTAAATAAAAAAGTGCTAAAAACGGGGATAAATTTGAGCCCTTATACATTCAATTTTCAAAAAAGTGCCCAAATCCATTTAAAATTCTTGGAAGAACTACAATTCCGTTTAAATTTAAATTTAAATTTTTTTGCTTATTGCTTTCGAGCATAAATGGCATACAAGTCACAAGTACCAAGGTCGGTTTTTGTCCATTTATTTCCTTTAAAAGTACAAAAATAAAAATTAACCAAAAACCTTACAATTTTTGATGCCAGCTTTATTAGTTCCGGAGATGTACTCGTATAAATACCGATTTTACCCTTTTCATTTTAACCTCCATTAAATTTGAATTTCAAAGAAAGTCGTTCCACACATCGGGAGAAGGGCCTACGAACAAGATTTCAAGATATACAAATTGTTTAATTGTTCAAAATTAGGAAATATTCTTGTATGGGAAGTTCGTGTGGACCTAATGCAGTGTTTTTAGTGATGACTGGAATATCTTTTTCCAAACTTTATGAAAATTATAAAACGTAAAGCACATTTTAATGGTATTTAACAGAAGAAATAGTGAGGAGAAGATTCTCGTAAAACAGATGCGCTGGTTAATTTTATAAAATTTCCTAAAACATGTGAAATTTAGCTTGAGTAAACTTGTGAGTTTCATTAAATTAAAATTAATTGGAATAGCTTCTGGAAAAATTCAAATAAGATTCATAGCCTATAAAGAATTTTCCTTTTTTAATGAAAATTAATTAAATAGTAGGAAAATAAACTTATTTTCTAAGAGTTCACAACTAATACGATAATAATGAGATAATAATAAAATTTTGAAAAGTGGAGTTAGGTCTTTTAAATAGAGAAATGTTGTTATTAAAAAAATTTAAATTTCTGAAGAAACTACCCCTTTTTGCTTCCAGGCAAACTAAACAGGTCAGAGATTAGACGAAGTTAAGCTTGCTAATGTAACATTCAGGCGGCAATGTCAGATGCCATTAGGTTGTGATCTGACAAGGCAGCTGATATCAGCTAATGGCCGGTGGCAAAAATATAAAAAGGTTATATCAGATGTCACTAATTTTTA
Source organism: Nowickia ferox (assembly GCA_936439885.1). Classification (NCBI taxonomy): domain Eukaryota; kingdom Metazoa; phylum Arthropoda; class Insecta; order Diptera; family Tachinidae; genus Nowickia; species Nowickia ferox. Next base: position 104,770,765 of record OW387023.1, read on the forward strand.
ATTTTTCCCTTTTAAGAAAATGCATTTCATCCAAATTTATTATAATTATAAAAAAGGTTTAAAAAAATTGTACAAGTTCAAAAACAGGCTCCAAAAAGTTTTAAACTAATTTAGATTTAGCTAAGTTAAACATAACTTTTAATTTTGTTTGGTTTTGCTTAGGGTAAAATTCATATTTTTAAGAAGCCAATTACATGTGATCATTTTTAAGGAATATAAATTCAAGGTTAATTGTAAGTATTCTGACAAACACTAGCAGAATGGAACAACATGCTATTTTTGAAGGCCACCACACCTTCCTCTGTGTAAGGTGTCAGTTGATGCAAATTTTAACTTTATATATTCCTTTTTTTAGTGCAAATGGAATATGTGAATGATTTTAATCAGTGTAATATATAATTTACTGAAAGCTTAATATATAATTTGCTGAAAGCTTTTTTGTAATGAAAGCTGGAATTTACCATCCCTAATTTACAACAGTCGTGTCATTGTTGTTTTTTTTTCACTAATTATGCATATGTAAGTAAATTTGCTTATTTCGTGTTCTACTTAACACAAACTTATTTGGTTTAGTACTATAAGTAGGTATATATTTGTTTATTTTACTACATACGTTGTACCTCTCTGTGGAACGGAAATGGAACCGGTCACTGTAGAGTACTCGATGACGAAGCTTGTGGATGGAGGATTGACCAAACCTCCCCTTCTCTACTGATGAAACGTCTTTATAAAACATGGATACCATCCACAGAATTGTGGATAAATGGAACTACAGGTAGAAGAAAAATTTTTGATTTTTATACGGACGGCTCCAAAACACAAGAAGGTGTGGGTTATGGAGTCTTTTCAGGGGCTTTAGGTCTTCGTATTGCAAAGCGACCTCCGGATCACTGCAGTGTCTTTCAGGCAGAGATCCGTGCTATAAGAGAAGTTGTGGATTGGTTAAAAGTGAATGTGACTTCAACGACTTTGATTAACATATACAACGATAGTCGAGCAGCTATTAAGGCCATTAAATCTCCGCTTATAAGAACAACAACAGCCCTCGACTGCCGATCATCTCTAAATGAGATGGCAAAGCAGTTTGATATTAGGATCATCTAGATCCCGGGGCATACAGGCTTTCAGGGGAACTCTAGTGCTGATGAGCTTGCTAGAATTGGGACAACCCAACAAGTTCCACCAGATTTGGAATGTGTGGGCTTACCCCTACTCTCTTGCAAACTCAGGCTTAGACGCAGGATAGAGGATGAAACAAATAGAAGGTGGATCTTTAATTTTGAAGAATAGGAAACAGATCTCGATTCTAGCGTCCGTGCTAACCGGACACTGTCTCATAGGTAGGCATGCACAAAGGTTAAATGTTGAACACAATGATTTTTGCTGCAGCTGCCAGAATATCCATGAACAGGAAAGTGTAGAACATTTTCTTTGTCACTGTCCTGGACTTGCAAGAAAGAGAATGGCCACAATGGGCGCTCTTGAGTTCAGGGAACTTTCTGACGTTGCTAGTGTTGAACTGCAACGTATTAGTAGCTTTATATTGAGCTCTGGTTCGTTCGCGGGTAGGGATTCCTCATAAACAGAGTCTCCGTGGTATCACAATATACCAAAACGGTCTAAGTGAATCGGGCTTCTGACTGTCACCCCTACCTAACCTAACTTACATGCTATTAATTTTAGTCAATTATGTATGTTGCTTACAGTGTTCGAAATTGGTAACAAAGATGTTAGTTAGCAAATTTTATATCTGGCACCGACATCGAACATAACTGTCAGTTAAAATTGGATGGAAGTCTATATATTACAATGTTAAAATTTAGTGGTGTTACCCCGCCCACCTTACATATGCAAAACAGTGTCATCAAAAGTGCACAAGATTGGCGGCAAAATATCTTAAAAATGTAATAAGTACAAGTTCGTCATGTAGTATCTTAAATTTTTAATAAACATAAAAAATACAATCGAATTCAAAACCACCTTCTTCTTTGAAGACGGTTGAATTACAGTGTAACATCAAAAAAATATAACCATATACGAACATCACTACGTGAAAAAAAGGACCCGTGTCTCCCAGTTTTGTCCCAAGCCATGCACTTTTTTATGGGCCCCCAAAGATTTGTCATTTTTGCATTTTCTCAGGTTCATATCTTGCGTACCATTCAGAATTTTGATTTACTTTTTGAGGCAAAGTTGTAGCTCTTGTCATAAAGAACAAATATTGTGAAAACATAAAATCAAAAAAACTTCATCTTAAAGATCAAAATCGCAAACAATTTAAAAAAATTAGATTTTTTACCTTTTTTCCCCTGTTCAGGTCCACCGTCTTAACAACGTTTAGGTAGCGCTTAAGTAGCCGCAAAAATGAAAATTTTCCAAACAAATGAAATTAAAAAATTTTCGGGAAATTTTTCACTTTTGCGGTTACCTAAGAGCTACCTAAACGGTGTTAAGAATCATTCGTAGGAAGTTCATATGTTCTAGAAAGTTTTTTGTTGAGATCTTAGGTACATTGTCTAGTTAATTTTTTCCTTGAATTTTTAACGGTTTGCTACCTATGGACCTAAACAGGCGAAAAAAGGTAAACAAATTTAACTTTTTTAAATTTTTTGCGATTTTGATTTTGAAGATGAAGTTTTTTTTGATTTTATGTGTTAATATTTTTTGTTCTTTATAACAAGAGCTACATCTTTGTCTCAGAGAATAAATCAAAATTCCGAACGGTTTGCAAGATATGAGCCTGAAAAAATGCAAAAATGACACCGATGCCTCAAATCTTTGCGGTGGTGTCCGTATATGATTATATTTCCATGACTTAAAAAATTAAACACACTGTAAGTGAATAGTGGCACACACCAACCTTACAAAATAAATGTTCATTTCAGTCTCTTTAATAATTTTGAGCTAATCGGTGCTAATGAAACTTACCAGAAATTTTCACTTTTTAAACATCTTTCTGTATAATGCCCCAATGTGCGACTGCCAATTTCAATTTAACATATTTGGTGTACAAATATTTTTTATTCCTTTTTTGGTATATCCATATGTTTTTAGTTTTTTGTTCATAAAATTATTATAATCATTTGAAGATGCAGTCAAGTCTTGTGGCCTATGGCAAACTACCTGGTCACAATGTTATGCCTGCCGTTAAGCTGTAACAGGAAATTGTTATTTATATTTTTAATTTATTTCTGTGGCTAACGCGGCTGGCATACATACATGCATACTTGTAGCTATTTTAACAAAAATATGGACACATAAATGAGAGCTTAGACATGTTTTTATTTTTGTTTTAAGGATAATCAAGAAATCATGTAACTTGCAATGGAAAGACTCTAATGCATCAGACACATCTTTAACGAAATTAACATGGTTAGCAAGATTATATGAGAAAAGACAACCAATGCGTCTGGAGATAAAGGAAGAGCTTAAGTTTATTCAATAACATCGGAGTTTTCCGATATTAGTGGTAGTGGTTGTGTTCACTTGTGGCTATCAATGAATATTGTACATAACAACTACCGTAAGCCAGATGCTCTGTAAATTTACCAAACCTCACAAAAAACATAAGTGTGAAAAAAGGCCAAGTTCCTATCCAAAATTTCGGCCATCAATAGTGAGACAAAAATGCAAGTTCTTGGTTGGCACAACACCTATCACTACAATCTGCTGTGAGTTATATAAATATGTAATCATCAGAGTGTCATATCATTTCTAGGCAACCTTACTTGGCAATATTTCCATTAATACAGAAGATAATAACGGTTATATATTTTCTTCTTTATTAAAAAAAAAAAACTTTGTCGAGTTGCCTAGAAATGATATGACCCCCTCAAGATTACAAATGTATAGATGTTAAAAAGAAGGGCAATCAATATTGACTCAATCCGTTTTGGATTACACTTAACTATACTTTCATATGCTGTTGTTTATATTGTGTGTTCTTAATAATATATATTGGGTTAATTCATAACTTTTATATACCAAAAAACAAAACAAAATATTTAAATTTTCTAGCCTATAGATATATAGCCTATAGTTTGTACCAAATCAGAAACATCAGCCGAAGACCAATGTCGTTTTTGGGGCCTTCGCAATACCAATTGCATGGACAGACGGACATGGCTTATTCTACTTCCCTATTCATAAGGACCCAGCTTATATATGTACACTTTATGGGATCGCATTGGAATGTTTTGAAAATTACACAAGCAACAACAGTCCTGTAAATTCCTTTACAATTCTGGGTCGATTTTCGCACTATTTTATACTAAGAAAAAGCCAACTCGGAGGCTAATATGTTGCCAATTTGTTTTTGTTACAATTTCTATGCGCTAAAAGTACTTGTATTCTTCATAATGAATACATTCGTTTAAAAATGCGGAAAATATTTTCCATTATAATCTAAAAGTGGTCCAACTAGTATTTTATTTATTGCCAATTGACTTGTAGTTTTTATTGTTTGTTGGCGGCGGTTGTGCAAATCTTTGGTCTGGTGGTCTTTATGGCAGCCAAGTAAAAAAAAAAGATTTTGTATTTGGTGTCATCGCTTGGTAGTCAACAAGACAAATAAATGTTTGTATTTTAATAAGAGCTTTACGAACGTACATACTCGTATACATATACATATGTATATAAATATGTACATATGTAAGTAAATATCCAAGAAAAATGTGAATATACACATGTGTGAACACATTTACATTGTAATTGTTTTCTGTAGCCGGTAAACTATGTACAACAAATGACTTTCGCCATGGGCAAAAGGCGATAAAGTAATAAGATACATACGAGGTCTGATAAAAAATAACGGTTATTTTAAAATTTGGTGAGTTACGTATGTTCGATTTTCGCATTTTTTTTTCTGTTATATTGGTACACATATCTGTTATATATGTATGTTTGGATTGTCATTTTATTTTTGACAGATAAAAAGGTTAGTCGTGTTTTGGTGTGCTCTTCGTTTTTTTACTATTCGAAAAAATGGATCAAAGAAACTGTATTAAGTTTTGTGTAAAAAATTAAATTAAATGCGCAAGGACATTTGAAATGTTGACTGTGGCATTTGGCGAGTCTACTATGTATGAGCAGAACACAAGTTCAATTGTGGTATAACCGGTTTAAGAAAGGCCGAGAAGATGTCAATGACGATGCTCGTCCTGGTCGTCAAGTTCTGTCGTCAAATGTGAAGGTTTTGCTCACTGTTTTCTTCGACTGCAATGGCGTGGTGCATCATGAATTCTTGCCACAAGGTCGTACGGTCAATAAGGAATACTACCTTGAAGTTATGCGCTGTTTGCGCGAAGCAATTCGTCAGATACGCACAGAATTGTGGAAAAAACAATCATGGATTTTGCACCATAATAACGCACCAGCTCACACATCGATGTTTGTGCGTAAGTTTTTGGCCAAAAACAAAACCGTTATCATGCCTCAACCACCGTATTCACCGGACTTGACCCCCGCTGAATTTTCCTTTTCGCAAAACTGAAGACACCGATGAAAGGAAAGCGTTTTGCTACGATTGAGGAGATAAAAGAAAAATCGAAACAGGAGCTGTTGGCGATACAAAAAAGCGCGTTTCAGAAGTGTTTCGCGGATTGGAAAAAACGCTGTCATAGGTGTATTATATCTGAGGGGGATTACTTTGAAGGGGAAAAGACAGTTTTGATGAATAAATAAATAGTTTTTGAAAAAATTTAAAATAACGGTTATTTTTTGATCAGACCTCGTATGTACTTGTATGATGGTTAAAGTATAAGTTTCGGACTGGCAAATTGTTCTAACATAAAAGAGTTATTCAAAGCTATTTGTTATTTTGAAATTTCTAGCAAACTTTTATTAATTGGGATTTATTTTGAAAAACTAAAATTAAAAAAAAATAAGTTTAGAAATCAATTTTAAAAAAGTAAGAGTGATATATTCGGCTGTGCCTAATCTTATGTACCCTTCACCGAAGTACTTAAGGCGTATACATATACGTTTGAGTGATTGACCTTGCTTGAAGGTGAAAAACGCAATTTTGTTACCAATTTCAAACTAAAGATCGATCTTTTTAATGAGGATTCCCAAAACATTTGAGGGGTCTGGAGATGACCGTTTATGTGAACTTTTGCGAGAAATAACAACAGAAATAACTTTACAATGACTCAAATCAAGTAAGACTTAAAAAATAATAGAATTTATTTTAATACAGGGTGTCCGCCGGGAAGGTATACTACTTTGTTTGTTTATAATTTTTTATTAAATTGGCATATGTTACGTCAATTGACGTAACTTGTGCAGAATTGTGGCCAAAGTTGTTCTTTGAAGACCAATCTCCTGAGCACGACGTCGAATTGAGGTTGACGGATTGTTTTGAACACTTTCTTGAGCAGCAGTAATGTTTTCAGATCCTCTTTCTTCGAAGTCATTCACTACACGATAAATAGTGCGTTTTGTTGGCACGTTGTTTTTCCCAAAAATTTCACGTAACTTTCTCATCGTCACAGTAATCGGTGATTGATTTTGATAAAATGTTTTAACGATTACAACGCGATTCCATAATAAATTCTCGACTGCCAAATATGAACTGTCAATACTAATGTTTACCAAAATGGCGGCAAAACAAAGTAGTATACCTTCCCAGTGGACACCCTGTATAATTAGTACCTGCTATTAAAATGTTTAAGGAACGATGGTTTTTATGGATGATAGTATAATCGGTAAAGTTAAATGCACCATTGGAGCCGGCTTAAAAAAATCTTTCAGTTGATGCATCTTTTTTAAAATATGTTGTTCTGGGAGAATATACAAAGAGGTGCAAAAAAAAACTTCAAAAATTTATCTTTTTTAAACACGGTTCAGCTCACGAACGGTCATCGCTAGACCCCTAAAATATTTGGGAATTCCCATTAGAAAGAAGAAACTTCAATTCGAGAGTGGTAACAAAAACTGTTCTTCAGTGAGTCGCTCTAATATAGATACATACATATTTGTCTTGTGAAAATCATACATGATTTACTTTTTACCCTAGTGCAATTTATAGTAAGTGACCTAAGGGTATTCTTCGACTAACTATTTGATTCAAAGATTTTATTTTTCATATTGTCAAGAGTTGAAAATTTTATTACGCGTTTTGTATTTAAGATTTTATTTACATTATTAGTACTTTCCCTTTTTAAAATAAATGCGGAGAAAGAAATTATTTAGAAAGGACTTTAACAAAGATCAGCACTTTCTAATGACAATTAATTCACCAACATCTAAAGCAACTTGAACTGCATATGTATACATACTTAATATGCCCTTAATTATGAAAGTGGTCTAAGTCATATATTTCTTTTGTTGACTTATTTAGTAGATTACATTTGAACTTATCAAATACTATACTTATATTATGCAACATTTTAATTTAGTAGCTTCGATCGAAAAGTTTTAGTAGCTTCGATTAATATAAATTTATTTAATATTTATGAAATATTTATTGACGTTTTTTTAAGATTTATTTAAAATTTCAAATAAAAAATGCAAGTGACTTAGACCACTTTCATAATTAAGGGCACATATATAAATTAAAAATTTTGCCATCCTTTACCGTATTAATCCCGACAACGAAAAGTGAATTAAATTACTATCCATTATGGTACTAAACCAAATTTCTATGAACAGCTGCAAGCAACCTAAACTAATTATACACCCACGTTTGTGCATAATACGCAACATATTCAAAGCTTCGTTCGTATGACTTATAAATGCCCATGTTTATGGTTAAATTAGATTTTCATATAAAACCAAAACTCTTTCTTATATATGAAATATGTTTATTTATGTAGAAAACAATTTAGTATACTGTTATATATATACTAAAAATATAATTTTCCAACCCTGGATTTTGATTTTTCTTATTTTTAACACACTAATTTCTTTATTTCTTACATATATAGAATATATTCAATTAAGAAAGAAAAAAATATTGTTTTATTTAGTTACGTTTATATACCGAAAACAATCTTAGCTTCCCAGCTCTGGAGCTGTGTTTTTTATTTTTCTAATTTTATATACCCAACTTTTATTTCTAAAGCATGAATTACATTTAATTTCTCAAGGAAAATAAAAAATTATATTGAAAACAAAAAGAAAAAAATATTTTACTGTTACTGTTGTTGTACATAAGTAAACAAGTTACAATTTTCCAATCCTGGAATCGACTTTTTGATTTATTTTGATTCTTAATACTTATTTAATTCTAAATGAAATTTAAAATAGGTTAAATTAATAAAAAACCCAAAATAAGTTTTATCTAGTTACTTCTATATGCAAAGGAAAAGTTTCAACTTTCCAGCTTTGAAACTGTCTTTTAAATTTTTCTGATTTTCAATGCCAATCTACCAGTATTTCGGACCATTTCTGACATACCAGTCCAAGACGAAGTTTCGGAAAACCGATTTCACGATTTCGTATTGCCTATTCATAAGGACCCAGAATATACAAGGTGAGCCAAAAGAAGTCATCCGCTGTTGTTTAGCTCTCATTTTTTTTTTTTTTAAATAAAAAACTTCAATTCCGTTTTTTGATTATTTTTATTTGAACCCTTAGAATTTTATTGGTCAAGTTGAGAAGATTATATCGGTCACAATTGATAGTTATACGGGCTCATTTTATGGCATTTTTCATCAGTTCGGCGAGAACTTCGGGCGACAGATTCTCGCACTCGTGTCGAATGTTTTTCTTGAGAGCTTCCAGGGTCTCGGGCTTGTTCACGTAAACACGGGACTTCAAAAAACCCCACAAAAAAGTCTGAAACGGTTAAATCAGGCGATCTTGCGGGCCAGTATTTACACCAAGACGATAGATGAGGCGACCCGGGAACGCCGACTTCAGAATATCGGTTGTGGCTCGCGCAGTGTGTGCTGTTGAACCACATGTCCTCCTGTCCTAATTCATTCAATTGCTGCAGAAAAAATCGGCCGGCCGGCCACTCTTGGCAGCTTCTCGTGTGGTCCCATATTCTTCAAGGTTGGTATGCGCCAACACCACAGACGAATTGTTACGCGTTCTTGGGGAGTGTATCGCTCCATGGCTTGTTCACTTGTATTCTACATCTGTCTAGTTCACAAATGTCAAGACAGATTTGAAATTGTCCGCCATTTGCAAAAACAAGAGCATCTTCCAATAGGGTGATTTCTTTTGGCTTACCTTGTAAATATATAACTTATGTGTCGCATATTCATATTGTGGAAATTACACACGGAATGACAAACCTATATATGTATACCCTTTAGCATTTTTGGGTGAAGGGTAAAAAAACTTTTCTACAAGTCTGTAAAAAAAATTTTAGAAGTTAAATTTGCTGGAACAATCGAATTTTTATGACGGTCTTTTTTCAACGCCTATTAAAAATTATATCTTGAAGAAAGTTTCTCATCAAAAATTATCTTGGAATATACTAGCATAAACAAACTCACTTATCAGCTATTTCGTAGTAAAACCTTTTATTGAAAAATTTTTAAGATTAAGTAATGTTAAAGGTTTGTGAAACTTTTCAGTTCGAAAAGTCTCTTTGAAAAAAATGTCTAAGCAAATTATTACATTATTTCCATCTCATTCGTAAGCACCCTCTACTAACAAATTAATTTTCAAAATCATTTTTGCTACAAATATACAATAAAACTAACAAAATGTGATTTATGTGCCTTTTTCTTTAAACGTATAAGCGCAAGTTGTGACAACACAATAAATGAAATGACCCAACTGCATGTTTTATATATATTAGTGGCCTCATGTTTGAACCATTCCTTTTGGTGTCTCAATTTCAAAAATACATTTCTAATGTTTCGATTTCATAAGTTATCGACAACATTTCAACCAACAACATTCTCTTTTTTTCAGTGACTTCTGCATGCCATAAATCATGCCTTGGGATTAGCAGATGATGATGAATGTCTGATGATACAAAAGATAAACTATCGCTTTTTTTTATTGTGGCTAAAACAGAAATAAATTAACTATAGTTTTTTAACTTGTGGCTTAGACAGAATAAATATTTAATTGTCTAAATATCTCTGTATTCAAATTTGCAGCAATTTCCGCACAACTTGATTAGTTTGTTGAAATACAGAAACTCATACTCAAGATAAATTAATAATTTAATTTTTTTTTAGTTTTTTGAAAGGAAAATTTGTGGTTTCCTAACAATGTTCATAACCAAATTTTCATGCAAATCTAAGTAGACCTCCCTCATGTAAAAGTTAAAACAAATAAGTTTTCCGCAACAGTTAATTTGTTAAGATGCATTTGGTTGGAAATAGAAAAAAAAGTATTGATTTGTAGTATATTCAGCTGTACAGAAACATATGCACCCTTAAATTAAATATAAACGTGTGTAGTAGTATCTACTTTTAATATAGGCCGGCCATTATCTACTCTGCATGTCAGCTGTGCAGTACAGATGGCAGCTCACATATTGCTATATGAAGTAGAGATGGGTGCTTGTCGAGTTTTTTTCGTGACACGAACACGCACGACTCAACACGAAGTGTTCGTGACAGAAAATCTGTTTTCGTGCGTGTTCGTGTCGTATCGTGTTGAGCAAAGCTGACGCGATAAACACGAAACGATCTTTGGTGTTAAAATATGTATGTATGAATTTCCAGTAAAGAAAAAATCAAATTTGTTGATAGTGTAGGGGTCTCTTAAGCTTAAAGTTCTGAAATTAAACAAAAATATGTATCTATTTGAATATAAAAAATGCTTTTTTTTCTATTCAATTTGATTTTGTGTGTTTTGTGCAGTTTCGTGTTCTGAAAAAATTTCGCGTGCGTGTTTCGTAAGTGTTAGATATCTTAGCATTCGAGTTCTGTCGTGTTGGAAGAATTCAGCACGCACCCATCTCTAATATGAAGTACACACAGTACACTGCCCGATATTCACACAGCACAACACAACTCTACTGAAAAGCAAGAAAAGAATAACTGAACAAAATGAACGAGCTATAGTTCTTTTAGTTGTTGAGAACAAAAAAGAACAATCCGCAAAGAGAACAACTATGCCGAACTCTGGTACCAGTGCAGTAATGTACATTCAATTCTAGAGAAGAGCAATATGATACAGTAAGAGAAGATGTTGGGCAGATGTTTGCAATGAAATAGACGGTGATCCCTAGTTCAAACCGTGTAAGATAGTGGAAAAAAGCTAGGTTGCTTTAATCCTTCACCTGGTACTAAATACATAGAGTGAACAACTGGTATAGTGAAAACGCGTTTCACATTTGATAAAGATAAGTTAACTTTCAAAAAATTAGAACAAAAAATAAATAAAAATTTTAACAAAAACATACTATTCATTTAATTTTAAAAAGAAGCGAGGTGTCCTAGGACACCTAGTTATAGCTATGCTGCTTAGCTACATATGTAAAACAAACTTAAACAACAATGCAATTAAACTATATTATATGATGATGTCAAATTCGCCGCAAATATTTGAAAACGTTTTCATTTATTTCTCAATATTTTCTTTTCTAGCGGCGTACGATTAGTTAACGTATTGTTTGTGGCCGGCAGCTGCTGTTTGCCGGCTTACAGCCGATCAGCTGTGTTCTCCGGTTTGTGCTCATGCGCAAAGACAATACAAAAACAAATTACGCAATTCTTCTCATTGTTTTTGTTTTGTTTTTGCTTCACTCACTTTAAAGAAAGAAACAAAACAAAATAAAACAATTGGTTTTGTTTATTTTCGTAATCTAGTTTTAAGTACAAAGAAATGAAAACAAAAATATTCGATTATATTTTGTTACGAAAATCATGTCCTAGCTCCTGTATCGTGACATAAATAGCATAGCTATAATAAAAACGTTATAATTAATATCAAATCTAAACTTAAAATTGCAACAGTTTGCAAAAATTTTGACTTGATAACGCCTGAGAGTAACTTGCAAAACGTTTACAGTAAGAACATGTACAACACACGGTGTATCAAGTAATTAACGAAAGAAAAAATAACAAAAACTATAGCTAAACGCTGGTCAAAAAAGTAAGACTTTTCCGAATGCCAGGACAGATGACAAAAAAGAGGACAGTGTCCGGAAAAAAAAGAGGACGGATAACAACTCTAGTTAACTAAAGCATCGCATATAATATTTTGTTGCTTTTAACATAGAGAAGCCTCAACAAGCAGCTAGTTAACTGAACATGGGCCAGAGTGGCAGACAAAACATGGCTTTATTTTGTGTGAGCTAAGGCTCCAATCATTACTCAGTATCTTCAGTACATGCCTGTTAAAGAAGGAGTTTTGCTGCTGCATGAAAAATACAATAGCTGGTGCTGTTGCGAAAGTGCAATGAACCATTAAACGAACCTATTTCATACAGACCACTGAGCTTATAAGACTTGGTGAAGAAATTGAAGTAGCTTGCGAAAATTACGGCATTTGATATCAAACAAAATTTTTAAAATATTTTTTTATTTTGTTTAAAAGAAAGTAGCGTGACCTGCCTATAGGGAGACTCGACACCGGGACGAAGGTGCGCGACATTTTCAGTACTTCAGAGGTTTCGCTCTAAAATTTTTATTTAATGCTCTTGTTATTTACCTCAACTCTTACGGAGCATATCACACCAAGCGTATACTGAACTAACTGACGGAATACAATGGGATATATTTTCCTAATTGGCTAACTATTAGGGTGATCGACTCGGTTTTTCAATAGGTTTTAAAAACCTGTTTTTCCACAATACGGTTGTCATTTTTTTCAGAATGCTGATTTTTCGAATTTCGAATAGTCCGGTTTTTTCTTTAAATTTAAAAACCGGCTGAGTCGAATTCTTTTCGATTTGTATATTTTGCAATAAAATTAGTTTTTACTATGTCAAAACTTAGACCAACGTGCTCTGTTGATTTTCCTAAGTATTTTTTTTTTAAGTGTAAAAGTACTAAGAGTTTTTTGACCATGGCAACACTTATACCTAATTTACATTAAGCATTTTTTTCATGAAATTAGTTGCATGAAAATGTTTTATTTGTCCATAGGAGAGCTGGAGGAGCAACTTATATCAAAAAAGTTGCAAAAAATGGATCAGAGATTCATTCCACTTCCCTCGTATTTATATGAAATGCAACACTGTTCCCATCAAGTACCACCTGTTAATAGACTACTGTCAAATTTTGAGCAAGTGTCGTCATTTGCTTTGCGTTTAACAGCAACTATGAAATTATTGACCAAACAAATGCCTATTTTAAGGACCTCGAAAAATCCTATTTTTTGGAAGCGATACAAAAAAGATCAAAACTTTTGTATAATAATTTTCTTACTTAAAAACCCCGGTTGACTGGTTTTTCCTGAATTGTAAAAACCGAAACCGGGTTTTTCATAATTTCAAATATTATAACTATTCGAAACCGGGTTTCTGGAGAAAGTCGAATAATCGATCACCCTATTAACTATGTAGCTTAGTGTCGCGTCGCCTATAGGTGCTATAGCACAGTTGTCGCTTAGTGCGATTTCATTCATAAGAATAAGAGAAAATAATGTTTCCTGGTGATGTGGCTTACAAATATTATGGAAATTGCAAACGGTATGACAATCTTATTTATATGAACCCTTGTCACCTGTGGGGAAGGGTGTTACGAGTAAAAAAAATAACTTAAGCATCTATAAAATGTTTTTGTTGTTGGTTTTTTTTGTTCTTCTTTATGATGACAGCTGAACAAATTGCTGAGACGTAGAAACTAAAAAATCAACAATCACTGGCTGGCAGGCAAGTTGAAACTGATTATAATCAGCAGCGTTAGCTTCATAATCATGATTTTCATCATTATTGTGTTCGGCATGCTTTAACGTCACTTTTATCATGGGAAATTTATTATTTATTTTTAACTAGAATTTCAACAATGATGATGTTATGTACTTTATTTTTATATTTTTATATTACCATCATAATAAGATATGCATACATATGTATGTACATCCAGCGGGAAAACTCAGAAGACCTTCTTGGTACAGGCCTTATTAAAGGCCTGCTTAGTATATTTTTTGATTCAATTGCTATTCTTTTCCAACTGCTAAAGAATGCCTCATAAAAAGCCTTGACTCTTGCGCATAAAAGATTACACAGAGAGAAGGAGTAATATGTTTTGTTTTGTTTTTTAACCAAAGCAAAAGCAAAATCCATTAATTTGAAGGCCTTCAAGAATCTCTGGCGAAAGAAGCAAGAACAGAAGACCAATCTCGCAATGGCAACGCGTGTAAAAGAGATATGAGTATGTAATGGAGCGAGCAGGCCTTGTACATCTAAAAAAGGAGTATAGAGGCCTTCTAGAAGGCCTCCTTACTCCTTCTTGTTCCCGCTGGGTACATATATTCTAAATAATCTTCTTAAATGGAATTTTTAGATATGCAGGGACTGAAATGGAACAAATATAAACAATAATAGTGAAAATATTTTCATGAATATTATTTCAATGGAATATAATAAACTAAATCAACTTTGGAATATTTTGAATTGCCGTGCTTCCAAAAATAGAAAAAGAAAATTAATTTGCATATATTATTATTTTTTATTTTTTATTTTTCGTTGAAATGACTTAAAGCCACAACAACGGTCATGGGGGTTGGCATAAAATTTTTTCCTTGAAATAAAGATGTACATACGTACAGTAATAATTAAAATGAATTGAATTTGTCTCTATGCTTCAACAGGCAATCGATATGAATTTAATTTTAGCTTTTTATCATTATTATTCAATGTACCCTGCAGAAAATTTGGTGACAATTAATCCGAACGCACTCGTCCTATGACTTGAGAAAATGCGAGTGTTACTGAAAGTACGAAGTAGTGCATGGTGCAGAAAAGACATATCGTGTGAATGGTTACATATTTGGCATTTGTCTGATGTCTCGTCTTGATCTTGAGTCAATTTAATTGCGACTTGGTCTAGTATTGTAGTAAACGGCACTTTAATATGTTCGATGTGATTGAATCCAGGACCTATCGAATAGTATAAATACAATGCTAAATGTTCCCTCCAATTAAACCGTCAAGCCACTCTGGAACCAGTCCTGTAACTATACTTAGATACTAACCGTAGCTTAACTCGTGTTTATACCTTTTAAATATGAGTGGCCTGTGGTTGAGTCGGTAGTGTGCAAGCCTTTCATGCAGGAGTTTGTCGGTTCGAATCTCAATAAAATTTCTGATTAAAAATAAAATGTCTTTGCATTTGTAACAATAAAAAATTTGTAGGTGCTCATTGTTACAGTTAAATGTCAGAATGACATTAATATATAATTTATATTATTCTACACCGAATAGGTCCCTACAGAATAGTTCACTGACAAGTCACAAGGTGCATACAAAACATCAATTAGCCCCATCCTAGGCCATCCCCATGTAAAAGTGACTGGTCTGCTTCATATGAAGTGTTAGAACTCGAACTGGTCCCTATCACTTGTGTCAGTTTCCTTTCCTGAAGGGTATATACATTAATGTGGCTGTTAGCTATATGGCACACAATTGATTTGTCCCTATCACTTGTGTCAGTTTCCTTTCCTGAAGGGTATATACATTAATGTGGCTGTTAGCTATATGGCACACAATTGATTTGTTCGTGAATTTACATAATAAAGCTAGGCTAGGCTACGCCTGAAATGGTTAATACGCTGGGTCAAATTTTGGCATACTCTCGCTAACATATCGGACGGCATCTCACGAATAAATTATTCAATATTGCAATTTGTCCCTATAGGCATGAGCTTGAACGTAGTCCTAGTGAAATAAACTGTGCACCGAACTTGCCTCTCAATTGGTTTATTGCTTCGCATTCTGAAACTACGTGTCAGCCAAGAACAGCTCTTACATTTTGGGCAAAAAAAAAAAGTCAAAGAGGCCCAATTTCTGCGAACGGCGCCGAATCAATAAACCACGGTTATCAAAAACACTGGTGGATGCAGCTGCGACATTTTCCTCTGTCCGCAATCTACATATGCGTGTTTGGTGGTTTAGTGTTCAATAATATAAATTTAATCATAAGACTTCGAATAGCCGTCTCAGAAGGTCGCCTAAACTGACCATAAAATAAAAGAAGAGCGCAATGTACTTTGTTAATCGATCATGAATTTTGATAATAAAATTTAATAAACTGCAAGCGTTCATAATTTTTAAGTCGATTTATGGTTAAATCAAAGACCAAACTGAACATGTTTAACAGTAACATGATACAGAAAAACAGCTGAGTTGTCAATAACAGTGTTGCCTAAAAGAAAGTTTCTAAAAATTCTCCCTTTACTCGTATATGCAAGTATGATTTCTTTATACAAAAATATAGTTTCTTCTATCGTCTATATTTGTATCTAGTTTTGTTGAGATATATTTAATGGATCACAGCTGTAGTATAGTTTTCAAATACATAACAAAACTTATAATAAGCTGGTATGTGATGTTTTGATCCTTATAGTATTAAATGATAGATAATTGGTGCAAATGTGATAGGGTTATGTAATCTTTAGATTATTAAATAATGGAAACGGACTTTAATAATCGCAATCTAATTTTTAGCGAGAGCAGTTGAAAAAAAGTCTTCCCAAAAAAGTTTAGTTTCATCCCATTGAATGACTATGATGGGCCATAGTTAAGGTAAAATTATGTACAAGAAAGATGTTGTGCTATTTATTCTTAATAGAAATGATTATATAAAATTTTTCCAAAAAACAACGCATTTAAAAGTTATGGTACCAAAACTGTTTTTAGTGAAGATAGGTTATTTTTTTTTTGTGAAAAGTGCAATCAATGCGCATGGTTGGTTTGCACGCTATCAGTGCAATTTTTACACACATGTGATTTTTTGTGGCCAGGCTATCAGAAAGTGCTGGTGCAGCGAATAAAATAAATACTTTCAGCATCCCATAAATTTTTTGGGTGGTCTAATGTACATACTTACACTACTACAACACTTCTTGAACATAACATAAAAAAATAAAAATAAAAAGAAGAGAGGTGTTTGAGAACACCCGGTTATAGCTTTGCTACTTAGCTATATAAAACAAACTTAATGTGTGAAATAACAATGCAATAAAATTATATTATATGATGATGTCATATTCGCCGCAAATATTTCAAAATGTTTTCATTTATTTCTCATTATTTTCTTTTCTAGCGGCGTACGATTAAATTAATGTATTGTTTGCGGCCGGCAAAAACAAATTGAGCAATCCTTCTCATTGTTTCAAAGAACGAAGCAAAACAAATTCAAATTCGTGCTCTGGTTTTAAGTACAAATAAATCAAAACAAAAATTTATAACTGTAATAGTGTCGTCGATTACTTTTGTTACCAAATTCACGTCCCAGCTCCTGCGTCGCGAGATAAATAGCAAAGCTATAAAAAAAATAGTTCAGTTGTTTTCATACAAAGGTTACCCACTAAAAAGAAGCATTACTCGCACAACGCAAAAAAAATTACTGTAAAATAAATTGCAAATAACTCATTGATTATAATTTAATTTATATTCTAAGTTTGAAAGGGGTCAAAGATTATTTAAGCTAATGAGTTATTTTAAAGAATACCGTTATAAATATAAAGAACTTTTCATAAAAAACAGCAATACTTTCTTGTCCCCAGGGTTGGACAGTATATGAAATACATGTATTCGAAATATGTATTTAAAATACAAATACGTATTTTGTATTTGTATTTTAAATATATGACGTAGAAGTATTTTGTATTATGTATTTTAAATACATGACCAGCAAGTATTTTGTATAATGTATTTTAAATACCGCAAACCATGTATTTTTCCCAACTCTGCTTGTCCCTTTATTTTCCATTTTACGCTAATGAGTTAACTCCAACGCAATTCGAGAAACATGCGCCTAAAGTTGACTAATTTCTACTGAAGTCACAATTTTTTTTTTCAGATAAAATCAAATCTAATGACTTTGATGCTCAAATATATGGACAGTGCTTAGTAATTTCCAAAAATTAAAATAAAGTGTCTATGTTTTAAAGTATTGAAAACAATGACAAAAAAAATTAAAAGGTCACTTTAAATTTGTATTACCTTTGCATAGAAAAAGTGATTATTTGACATAATGTGCAATCTCTCGAGAAATGGAAGGACTAACTAAGGTTTTTCTTATTTATTACAAGTTAATTTTTTTTACTTTAACATGTTTATCGGATTATTATGTAAAATATTAGCTGCTTCTTAAAAATACATTAAAATTTATTGAAGAGTTTTTGTGATCAAAATTAAATTTAAAAAAAATTGTATTGCTACATAAGGCTATTAACTCATCTCGAAACTGCTCTTGTTACACGCACATACCATATTATGAGTATTAATAAATTTTTAAAAACAAATTGCTTACAAATACAAAGATAAACTTTTCCCCATACAATTGTTGTCAGTAAGCACTAGCCATTGCTAAAGGAAAAGTAAGCTATTGTTTAAAATAGATTTTTTTTATAATTTATGCAAGTTTAAACATCTTTGACAGCGCCTTAGAGTAGATGTACAAAAAGTTTTTGGAAGTCAAGAGTTTATACAACAAGCCAGCAAAGTTATTTTTATTTGAGTATAATTTCATAAGCAAACATGGTGAACAACAAATTTTGTAAAATAAGAACACTGACATCACAATATAACTTTTTAAGGACATGCATTGCAGAAATGATTCTCTTTCTACATACAACTACTTTACATAAAGTTTTTGGGAAATATTGTACTATAAGCACGAGAGTAACAAAGGAATGAAAATCTTTACATATGTAAATGATTTAAAGTAAATAAAGTTAAGCATATTATTTTAATTAAATATATTGTTTTATTTATAACTTGTCATATCGTTTTTACCACATCATGCTGCTGTAAAGTGTGCATATTTTAAGTCATTAAGGGAAGAGAAGTCGATTTGAAGAGAATCTATGTTAAATTATTTTCCGAAGATTAATTCTTAGTTGAATTTTTTTGTGTAATGGGTATATATATTCTGAAGCTTCAGAGATAAAAATATCTCTACGCCTATGTACATACATATGTTGTTCCATAAGATGAAAAACTGATTTTTAAAAGGATGCACATATTGCATACTAAATCAGAAGCAGTCACAATAAGCATTTTATTTTATTTTGAAATTAATTTTATTACCAGCCTTAACGAAACGAACTACCTTCCATCCGCAGACTGGGTTCAACATAATTTATTCTACAGATATTGATATTCCAGTGCAATGCATGTGTTTGGTAAATATACCGTGAGTTGTTGTTGTATGTGGCCCACTTCTATATTTATGGGAAAATAATTTATTACTGTAAATATATCAAGCGACAATAGATTCATATCGAATAAAAATTATTATTCTACAGATATTGATATTCCAGTGCAATGCATGTGTTTGGTAAACATACCGTGAGTTGTTGTTGTATGTGGCCCACTTCTATATTTATGGGAAAATAATTTATTACTGTAAATATATCAAGCGACAATAGATTCATATCGAATAAAAATTATTTGCTGGGTTTTTTATGAGTTACTAAGCCTAGTATGCTTATTATTCTTTTGTGATTTTCAAAAATATTAATATTTGTGAATTCTCAAATAGTTTATGAAAGTCTGTGCATAAGATAAGAGGTTTGTGACTGTTCAAAATGTGTGGTTGAAGTCTACTGACGATTTTTTAAAGCAACAATGAAATGCATATAGACATCGCTTAACCACAAGCAAATAAATTTCACTTATAAATGTAAATATTTTTAAAATACTCAAAATATATATATATATATATATATATATATATATATATATATATATATATATATATATATATATATATATATATATATATATATATATATATATATATAATAGAAATAAGATATTGAGTGTATTTTAGTAAATCACTCATTTTTACAATCTAGATTCTTCACATAATTAGTATATAAGCCGAAATTATTTGTATGAAAATTCAATCAACAAACTTCTGTCAAAAGAGCTCCTCTTTGAGCTCTACTAAAATTAGCATACTTTATTGGTTCATAGAAAGCATTCATCTGCCTACAAACAATTTAGAGCCAGTGGCGTTAATTAGCGCCGGCACCATCGGGTAGGGAGTCAACCTTTGCAAGTTTTTCTGGCCTAGCACCCTCTAACTTAAATAGCAGAACCTTTTGATATTTACAGAATTAGTAACAAGATGCAATTAGAATCCTGCTATTTAATTTCAATGCCATATTACGACTAGAGTATTATCCATAGCAGTGGGAGCTTGCCAAGGTCAAAATGATTCCAAAGCCGGGCAAAGATCTTACAAAGGCTCAGTCCTATAGGCCAATAAGTTTACTGTCAACAATTTCAAAGCTCTTCTAAAAGCTACTCATGATAAAATTGTCCCCAATTCTAACTTTTAATAGGTGCATCCCGCACCATCAATTTGGTTTTAGAAGTCAGCTTAGCACCACTGTACAAACGCATAGATTGGTTCAAGTTATAAGTAGAACATTTGAAGAAAATAAATATTGTTCCGCCCTCTTTATTGATGTTTCGCAGGCAATTGATAAATTATGGCGTGAAGACCTGATTTTAAAATTGAAGTCATATTTACCAATAAATTTTCTAAAGCTATTGGAAATTCATTGTTGTGGAAGGAGACTTTATAAGTGTGTCACAGGGGAGTATACTGGGGCCAGCTTGGTATTTGGTTTGTACTTGTGATATGAGCAGTAATATCTACACATCTACATTTCCCGATGATACAGCCTGCCTTAGTTTGCACGAAAACCTTCACGAGACATCCCGATATTTTCAGGAACATATTACCCAGCTGGAACTATGGCTAAACTTATGGAGAATAAAAGTAAATGAACAGAAGTGTGCTCAGGTAACATTTACCCTAAGAAAAGATACTTGTTCCCCCATTAGAATAAATAATCAAATTGTTCCTCAACACTCAAATGTGAAATACCTTGGTATACATCTTGACCGGCGGCTTACATGGAAACACCACATTGAATCTAAGGTAACTCAAATAAATCTTAAGTCAACTTAGATACTGATTGGTAGAAATTCAACCCTCAGTCTAGACTGTAAGCTTTTTGCGTTAAACACATTCACCACAGCAGGCTACCGACTACAAAATGTCAAGGATACAATACACATGTTTATATGAGAGTGATTATTTTGAAGACAGCAAGGCAACAGGTGGCAGGTTGTTGTCTATGCTGATTTTGTCGTTGTAGTCCAATTAAACTAATTTCTATTTCTTTTGCTACAATGAGAAAATTCAGTGTTGCCAGTATAATACAAAATGTTGAATGAATGATATCCTAGAATTATTTCATACTATCTAACCGAAACAATATCCAAAAATTTATATAAAGCATAAATTGATTCATTTTTCTATTTTACGTCATATAAGTACATTTTGAAAGAGTAATTTAATTTTTATAAATATGAAATATTTGAAGTTGGCTATACTGAACTATGTATAGGGTCCGCCAGTAAACTTTTTTTTTTTGAAAACAGGGTGCAAAACAGCGAGTGTAGCTTCGGCTGTGTGGCACGTAGCGCCGTCCTGTTGAAACCAAATGTTGCCAATATCCTCCTCTTCAATTTTTGTGAACAAAAATTCGTTCAACATGGCCCGATAACGATCGCCATTGACTATAACGGCCACTCCTTGCTTATTTTCGAAAAAAATGGCCCAATTATGTCTTGGGTGCGTCGGCTTTTCAATGTATGCGTGCGGGTTTTCTGTGCCCCAAATGCGACAATTTTGCTTGTTTACATACCCGCGAAGATCAAAATGAGCTTCATCTGAAAAGATGATTTTTATGACAAAATCGGCATCTTCTGTAAGTCGATCGCAGGCAATATTTCCCAGCGTTGTTCAAGCGTATACAAAACCATATTCGTTCAGCGGAAGGATAAAACTAATTATCTGTCAAATCAGACATGTTACCATTCACGAAATAAGCACTAGTTGAAGAAAAAAAAACGTCAGATGGTGGACCCTATACTTAAATATGAGATGCAGGTGGTGCTGCTGCCATCTCCAAAATAATTAAGTAGCTGGCTACGAGGCGACAAATGCTGCTAGCGGCATTTGAAGTCGTGTGTTCGTGTAGCCTGCTGTGGTGAATGTGTTTAATGCATTTAATAAACAATTCGCTTTTGAAACCAATATGGTGCTACGGGGCTATGGGGCACTGCTTCAGCTTCCAAATGTAGAGATAATTCAACGAAGGCAAAACAAAAATTTTACGGTTAATAGCATCGCATTCATGTTAAAAAAGAAATTAAAATTTACATCGTGATTTAAATATGCCACCAGTGACTGAAGAAATTGCAAAATACGCATGTAAATAGTTAACAAAACTCAAGTCGCATCCTAATCCCTGGCATGTAATATCTTGAACTTTACTGGACACATCCGCTTAAAAAAGAGAGACATAAATAAGGGCTCTAATACTCAACACTCCAGAAGAAACTGCTTGAAAATATTTTTTTGCTTAGCACGACATTTATGAATTATTAACTATTATCACTAAGTTTATGTCATTAATACATTGTATGCATTAAATTACAAGCATGTTCTTTAATTAAAAATATATTTTTTAACATGAAAACATTATATCAATATTATGATTGATGGAGCTTCTTTTCATATTCATATTAATATGATTTAACTGTAACCATATAATTTAATTATAGTATGTTGCTGTTTTTTTAGGTTGCGTCAACTATATTATAACATTCTTGATATTTATTTACGTTAGAGAAAGCGAGATAGAAAAAAGTTATTAAAATAAATAGATTTGACCGCGTACTCAATGTTGGGAGTCCGCGCACTGAACAAATGTGACAGGATTTTTTTTTTTCTAATAAACATGTTTTTGAAATTCATTTGAAGATTTATTTTTGTGTGTATTTATTTTCAAGAATCTATAGTGAATTTTTTTTAATGAAAAATGCATTTTTCACTCTAATAAATTTTGACTATTTTTAAACTTATTTTTTTTTAATTTCAAGACTTACCTTGCGCTTAGATCTTGCCATTCGTTGATCTCTGGAGTTTTCTGCTTCTCCCGGTGGTCTTTTACCCCATACGGCTAACGCTATGCGTGTGTAAGTGAATACGAGCACTGATAAGGGCACCAAAAATTGCAGCGTCAATAAAGCCCACGTGTAGTAGTAATTTTGTTCCTTAGAAGCCCATTCCTCTTGACAAACGTATCTGCAATATGAGAGTAATAGTTTTAGTTTTAGTAAATTAGGTTCTATATATTTGATACTATTTACAAGTGAAATATATAAGTACATTTAAATACATATGTACTCGTATATACATAAGATCGGTTGGATTTGTATGGATGAAAAAATAAATAAAAAATGGTATACTGAAACGAAATCTACATATTATTCTAATAAACTTTTGCGCAAGAAACCATGGGTCTAAAATCAAACCCTATATCGCCAATCTCGACATGAAAATTTATTTGTTTGGCTACTATGTACCTGCTTTATTTAAAGACATTCATTCCCCCATATTCATAAAAAAAATAAAATGTATTTAAAATCCATTTTAGGAAAATATTGTATGAAAAATTTGAAATAAAATACATTTCAAATTCATTTTAAATTTTATGAATAAGGGGTATTGACTTTAGAGATAAAATGGGGAACCAATTATTATGGATAAATCTAAGGTAGAGCGCGAAAAAGTTAAAAGCAGGGAGTACGTAAGTGCGAGGAAGCATAATACTCGTAATTCGAACTTAGTAGCATTTGTTACAGTACATACATTTTTCTGTTTGAATAAATTTTAATTAAAAAAAATATTGCTTTTCTAAAGAAGAGGAAATGCATTTTCATGTCGAGAGGCGCAGTATAGGGATTGATTTTAGACACATAGTTTCTTCGGAGAATTTTCTTAGTTTCGGGTACATCACGTTTTTGTTATACGATTTTTGCAACAAAAAAAAATTGACTCTCCCTAATATATGTACATATTTCGATATACTAAAACAAATTTTTATCAAAGATTGGCTATGACCATGGCGTTACCCACTGGGAATTAAATAACGACTAACTTTATGGAAAACTGGGGAAAATGGCGATGATTTTTAGGAGCTTTTAACCAAATTTTCAATCTTTTATTATTATTTAAGCAAGAGCTAACCTAAAAAATGGTTAGCATTATTGGGTTCAGCGTTCTCAAATTAGGTTTACCACCCACCAGGTCCACGCTTGTTACAAATTTGAACTAGCACAGTGTATTTTATGGGTATGCGGGGCTAACACCCCTCCATGCCTATAATATAACTGTATCGGTTGGGAGGATCCATTTTACATTTTGCTAAAAGAATTTTATACCAGCGCACAGTGGGATTTTGGTTTCAAACCCCTTTTGTCTAGTGCGCAAATTAAGAAATCTAATAATGTATAAGGTTTTTACTATCTTTCCCCCCTTAAGCTGTAAATATATACAGGGTGTCCGCCGAAAAGGTATACATTAGTCATGAGAGTTCATATTTGGCAGACGTGAAGTAGATACGTGACAATTTATCATGGAAAAATATTCGATATACCAACGTGTTTTAATCGTTAAAACATTTTATCAAAATCAATCATCGATTACTGTGATAATGAGAAAGTTACGTGAAATTTTTGGAAGAAACAACGTGCCAACAAAACGCACTATTTATCGTGTAGTGAATGATTTCAAAGAAAGAGGGTCTGCTGCTCAAGAAAGTGTTCAAAACCATCCATCAACCTCAATTGGACGCCTTGCTCAGGAGCTTGCTCTTCAAAGAACTACTTTGGCCACAAATTTGCACAAGGATTTGCATTTGTTTCCATATAAGATTCAGTTGACACAAAACCATTTACGCCACCATACATATGCCAATAGGATGGACAACCCTATTTTTCATAATGAGTGATGAAGCACATTTGTATATAAAACTGTTTTCTAAATAATACTAAACTAATTCTAATTGCTGAAATACTTTTAAGGGTGGCGTTGGCTGAAGTAGTTAGCACGTTGACTACGAAAATGAAGGTCCTGGGTTCGAGCCCAGTATCAGACAGTCATCAAATAACAACACCACGCATTTTTGTGATGTACATTAGTCCCTTTGTATCAGTTGTTGTAGGAAAGTTCATGTGATGAAGGCATAGTCACTGGGTCACTGAATTATACCGACTTCAGCAGATACTAATCCCAATGTACCATCAGAGCGCCCTCCTTCGTTGTGTAGTAGAATCATCGGCGAAGTAAAATAACCAATAAAAACGGCTACTAATCACAGCTTCAAAAATTTAATACGCCTCATTTAACACCAGAGGCGCTGCAACACTGCATTATTAAGAAAAACGTGCAAAAAACAGAGTTGTAAAAAAGAATGAATCTTTCCTCTATTTCTTCTTTCACCACTTATCTTTTCTATCACTATACCTTTCCTAAAGAAGGTAACACCTAGTAATAGTAGTAGGCATTCATTGCCTGAGTGTTACTTCTCTTTATTAAAAAAAAAAAAGTAACATCTCAAATATTGTATATATATAAAGTTTTTAAATATTTTGCAAATGCTGTGCTGATAGATAAGTATATAAAAAAAATCTAATAAATGTATAAGTAAGTTTAGTGTACATGAAATGTGAATACATTTTTCAGTAAATTTAAGCCCTGTACTACGATGTCACCAGCAAACGTTCGATCGACAACTTGTATTGCAAACAACAAAAACATTATAAAATTTGTTAATGTTTTCAATATAAGTATTCGGTCGAACGATTTCAATTGACATCGTGGGACAGGTCTTTAATTTTTTTATGGATTTGTACGGCTTAGAAAAATTTTATTATTTTTGGTTTCCAATGGAAAAGAATTATTTATTCTCACTTTTTCCCTAAAGCCTTTGATAAAAAAAAGTTTAACTAATTTCCGGAACTGAAAGAAAACTATACCTTTCTTTAAAAGTCAAGCAACTAGTCATAAAAAATTTCACAGATAATATTGCATACTCCCAGGAGACGTATTTATTGAATAAACATACATACACTCAAAATATTTCATGCTTAAAGAAACGAAAAACTTTTTCGTAATTTGATTGTTGTGCAATAAACGAAAAATGTTGTACATTTTACGAAATATTTGTCGTAAAATTATGAAATCTGTTTTCCTGCACAAGATTTCATAATTTTATTTCGTACAATTATTTTCGTATATAGTATTCGTAACATTTTTTTTCTTTTATTTTATTGAATTTAGGAGAAAATAAAACATTTTTATAAAATTTCCTAAAATAAACAACTTTTGTTTTGTCATCACTTTGTTTACAGTACAAAGTTATTTTTAAATCCACACAACATAGAGAAAATACTGCCTAATAGAATCAACAAGGTTTTCTCTATGAAACGTTTTTAGGCTAAGGGCTATCCCAGCAGAGAGAAGCGAAGATTTTTCCATAGAGATTTCTTATTATTTTTATGTGGTAAATCTTATTAATTTTATCAATAAGAAAACCACATAAAATCAAGAAGAAATCTTGTTATTCACAATTTTTTTTACTCAATTTCCGTTATTTTTGGCACCATAAAAACAATCCATATAGATAAACTTTTTTGGTTTTCTTATACATTGTATAATATAGAGATTTCTTACTGCCTTATTGATTTTTGCCTTATTGTTTTCATTTGATTCCTTTATGATTATGTGTAAAGCATCTTATTAATTTTTTTAATAAAGAAATCTTCTTGATTTTTATTAGGTTTATTGTTATTTCATATTTATAAATAAACATAGAGACAATTTTTTTCATGATCTTTATCGCTTTTGTATAAGCATGTTTGTACAATAATTTGAATGCGGATTCAGGCTGCCTGTTAGCATATTGGTTAGAGTGCTTGTCTGTCAGTCAGAAGGTTACTGGTTCAATACTTGTCTCCTCTTAAGTAAATAATATGTCTGTGTGGTGAGTTAATTAAGAATATAATATAATATAACGTGTATGTATGTATGTATGTATAAATTAATAACATCTACATATACTACATACATACATACATGTATGGTATAGAATTTAAATGAAAATACATATATAAGTACAAAGAGTAAAGACATAAAATTTTTTTTTTTTTGTTAGGTCTAGGCGACCTAACAAGACAAGACAAGAAGAAACCCTTTTTGAAAAAATCAATAAGAGAAAATTTCTTTCTTCTTGATTTTTTCAAAAAGTTTTTCCTTATTAAATTAATAAGATATCCTTATTGAAAAAAAAACATATAGATATCTTATGAATTTTGTTCTATTTTATGAGGTATTTATTAGGCACTGTTTTCTCTGCGAAGTTTCGTGAATTTTACGAAAAAAAAACTTTCAAATATAAAAATAAAGACTGTTGTGTTGTTTTATTTTTAATATTTTCTATATTAATTTTCCTGTCGTTGTGTATATGGTATAAAAAATTATTGCGATAAAAAATTAGTTTTTGGTTTAAGGCTTCATTAGTCTTTACTTTCTGTTGCTGTTTTGTGTTGTGCCGTTGTGCTTTTAAATTTGCATACTTACTTTTTCTGTAGTAACTTATCAGCTGTTTCTGACCAGAAGGGTGGCAGTTTTCCACTAAAGTGATGAATTTTCCATCGTTCATTGTTATGTTTGAATATAGCGTTATGGTTTTCTTTTCAAAATAAAATTTTTTAAATACCAAATGCACAATCACGATTTATTTCAAAATGTTTTTTTTTAATTTATGCTGTCACTTACATTTACTTAACAATTTTTTGATTTTCACGGGTTGTACCGAAACAGAACAGAACGAAACAGAAAAACTAACGACTTGTATTAAATTTCAGCTGATTTGTAACAGAACAGAAAGAAACTCGAAACTTTAATTCAGGAGACGGGAAGTTGCCCTTAAAATTATAAATTGTGCTACAGAACTGAAACCGGACACATACAAAATCGAGATATGAGATCAGCTAAACAAATTTAAGAAACCTGGAATTTATCATAAACCATCTCCTACGAAGCTTTACATGAACCATAAGGACAGGCCTTAGCATATTCATGAGATAGAAAAGTTCTTATATAGAAGTGAACAAATATCCATTATTCTTGCCTTTATTATAAAGGGTAAAAATATTGCCAAGTAAGCAAGTTGCCTAGCAATGATACGACACCCTAACGTTGCGAAATTTGTATAGTGCATAGAAGATTGTAGGGAAAGGTATTGGGCCAAACAAGAACTTGGTCAACATTTTTATCTCACTACTTTCAATGGCTGAAATTGTGTAGAGGAATTTGGCGAAAGTTGCGAATTCTTGCGATTTTTCTAAGTTTTTAGTATTCCTTATAATGTTAGCTATTGTTAACTAATTTTTGGGCTCGCTTTCAGTTTTGCAGTTTTTTGCAAATCATGATTATTTTCCAATTCTTGGATTTTTACAGTTTTACCGACTTTTTATCACTATCACACTCAGGTCAGATTTTTCCGACCTTTTTGGCTTTTCTATTAACTTTAGCTATTTTAAAACAATTTTAGGGCTTATTTTCATTTTTGCAATTTTTCTCCAATTTCCGCAAATTTTAGTTATTTTTAATGTAAAAGTGATTTTGGCTTTGTACAATTTTGCATTAGTAAATAATTTTTAATATTTGGCATTCAACAATTTATTTTTATATTAAATTTTATTACAAAGTACGGGTACATTTGGTGAATAATGTTTTTATTACCTTGTTGCCGGAACACCGGAAGAAATTAAAGTTACAATAAATTTACAGGTTCGGTTACAAATTTATTATTACCAAATTACAAGAATAAGGCTGTAAATAATCATTAAATTGAAAATGATAATACCTCACAAATAATTTGCTGCAGTCATACTTGGTACTTTTTTTTGGCAAAAGCCAAGTTCCGATCTCTAAAATACTTTAAGAAAATAAAAAATGAAAAAGTTATGATGTTACCAAACGCTGGCGTTGGCTGAAGTAGTTAGCACGTTGACTACAAAAACGTAGATCCTGGGTTCGAACCCGGTATCAGACAGTCATCAAATAACAACACCACGTATTTTTCTGATGTACATTAGTGTCCCTTTGCATAAGTTGTTGTAGGAAAGTTCATGTGATGAAGACATAGTCACTGGTCACTGAATTATACCGACTTCAGCAGATACTAATCCCAATGTAACATCAGAGCACCCTCCTTCGTTGTGTAGTAGAATCATCGGCGAAGTAAAATAACCAATAAAAACGGCTACTAATCACAGCTTCAAAAATTTAATACGCCTCATTTAACACCAGAGGCGCTGCAACACTGCATTATTAAAAAAAAAAACGTGCAAAAGGCAGAGTTGTAAAAGAATGAAGCTTTCCTCTATTTCTTCCTTTACCATCTGTCTT
Source organism: Nowickia ferox (assembly GCA_936439885.1). Lineage (NCBI taxonomy): Eukaryota > Metazoa > Arthropoda > Insecta > Diptera > Tachinidae > Nowickia > Nowickia ferox. Next base: position 104,800,140 of record OW387023.1, read on the forward strand.
CTCTATCACTATCCCTTTCCTAAAGAAGGTAACACCTAGTAATAGTAGTAGGCATTCATTGCCTGAGTGTTATTTTTCTTTTAAAAAATAAAAAATAAAAATAAAAAATTAGGTGAAGTTAAGTTTTTACATCAAAATACGTTACAAAATATTTTTGATTTACGAAGATTTTATAAAATGAATATTCATATAAAATATGTTTCATGTGTTTCTCTTGTGAATAATACCGAAAGGCAGAAACGCAGAAATGTTTATGCACGTGAGTGTGAGTTACATTTGTAATACTCGTACATTGTCATATCACTCATACGTCAAGCAAAATATGAGTAAGTATGGCTGTTATACGAGTATGTACATACATATATTTTGAAAACAAACAAAAAAATAACAACTTGTGTAATGCATTCATTATTCTATAAACTACAAATCGTTTCTAAGAAAACTCTGTTATAAGACATCAAGAGGAGTAACGTCAGCAACGAGCCACCACCTTTTGTATGTTCATTATAATGGGATGTTATTCGTAAATGTTTGACATTAATGTTTACTAAAGCGCCAGATGGTTTAATTTTTATGGGAGGATTTTCTATGTTAAATGTACAGTAAAGTGCAAGAGAAAAGCTACACACTCAGCAAAAATAGTTCTGACCATATTTTGTTTGTATTTATATTAAAGAAATACTATTTTAAAAATAATGTTCTTCAAAAATGATCGTATATAGTCGAGGCTTAGATTTGAAGCTGTGCATAATAAAAGAAACAAATGAATGCTTTTTATATAATCTTTATGCGTGCGCATAGTATGTATGGGAGGCATGAATTAATTAATATTGTTTTGTACATTAAGGAATACGATTCCCTAAATTTTATGTTAATTCGAAATTTTCGTTGCAATTTGTTTAAAATCAAATTTTTTCCTGACTTTTTTACCCAAATTTAAAAAAAAAAAACATTTTGAATTACTATCACATTGAAACTTTCATAGTAGAGTCATATTTAATTCAAAATGCCAAATAGTGTTTGCATGTAATTATTTATTTTTGTTTTGCTGAATGATGTAAGCTCACTGTCAATTAATCGCTGCTATGCTTAACCCTCCGATGAGTGAGAAGGACCCTAGGGACCTTATTGCCTTTTCAAACTGAAATTACTCCTACTTCGGCCACTACAAGCCCCCCCCCCCTCCCCAAAGTTACTCTGTATTCCAAGAGTATTTTGTTGCGCATCTTTTGGAAAAAAAAATCAAGCCGATCGGATCATTACTTTAGGAGTTATTGAGGTTTTAGTGAGAATAGTAAGCGGACGTGTGAATAGGTCCGTGAATTTCACTAATAAATGCATGTTTTTGGGCATCATTATAATTTTTTTATTGTTTCAACACACAATTTACTTGTGCTGAACACAAAGACCTAAACTCAAAGACATTAGGGATGATGATAAAAACAAAAAATTCTAAGAAAAATTCGAAGACATGAACTTTATTGCTTTCAACGAAAGGCACAATATTCTAATTTTATACTACTAGCAATAAACCAGTTCTTAGAATTTTTTGTTTTTATCATCATCCCTAATGTCTTTGAGTTTAGGTCTTTGTTTTAATTATTTTTGTATGTAGAATTTTGTTATAAACAATAAAAACAAAAAAAAAATCAAAAAAAAATTTTTATATGAAAAAAACATGATTTACAAAAAAGGTCCGTAGGGACCTTTTCGCACGGCCGTGAAGTTCAGAACTGTCACTCATCGAAGGGTTAAGACAAATTTTGAGATTTCATGGCAAAAACTGCTCGCTAAGCAAGCGCCGAATTGTAGATCTGGAAATTATGAAATTGTGGCATTCGCTATCGTACAATGTAATAATATTGTTCGATATCAAACTGAAAAAAGGTGAACGAATCAGCTCGTTCTCGAAGGAGAGATGACTAGACCCCTGATATACCACTGTCTGATGTAGAATGTGAATTCTTTAATAAATCAAAAACTTTTTGAACTTATTGCGGTTTAAGTATGACATGATTAATGAGACTCCATTTAAAGCTACTAAAAACCAATAAGAATTTATCAAGTAAAATATATGACACGTTTGAAGAAAATTAATTGTTTCGAAGTATCTCTAAGTCCCAATAATTGACTTCTCAATTTAGTGTAATTTAGCTTTAAATGCCAATTCAGTAACGAATTAATTTTTTTAGTACAAAGTTATGAGACATTTAAATGAAACTTAATTGCTCAATCTTGTATATTTAAATCCTAGTCAAGTTTTACGAGCATAGCATATGCTATTGTGCTTATGTGTGTTTATTGAAGACATGTACATGAACATTAAAAAAATTTTTGTTTAATTTTCATAATAAATAGTTTCATATCATGGAAAAATAAATAGAAAAATGCGCTCTGATGCTCTCTTTGTTTCATACATTCTGTTTTTATGCAATTTCAGTATTCTGCATTTTGATAATTTAACATTCGTTTTTATGATTCACAGCTGTTTGAAAAGTCTTCCAAAATACTGGGAAATTTTATAGTGCTGCCGTACTTTCACTGTTATATAAAAAGAACTTTAATTAACCACTGAAAAAATTAAACTACATTTGAGTGCAACTTAAATTTAAGTGGCAATTAGCTAAATGACATATAATTAAAAAGTCAATTATTGGGCCTGAGCCAACTTTGGTATTTTTATGTTCTGTAACTTTTTAATTTGCTTTATGCTGCACGTCTTTTCTTTTTAATATAATTCACATTCAAACATTCTGGCTTTATGAACTTGCTAGTAACAGCAAACGAGCTTTTTGGATTACATCAGATGCATTTTTCTACTATAGACTACTGAAGTAATCAGCAGACGTCAGAAAATATTCTCAATACGTAATTCTATTGCCGAAATATTACATACATACATTTTCTAGCACTTTTAAGCAATTAATGGCAAATTTTCCCACGCTTTTAAAGCCTGAACTGTATACAGATTCAAAAGTTCAGCAATATCTAATAATTTCCATTCTTACATGAAATACCGAAGTATATTTATTTGACAGAAAGTATTTATTTATTTAATTTGAAAATTTGGCTTGTTTTTATGGTTAAGCAATTGTCTATATGCTTGTTTTGTAAAGATTTTTGTTTGAAGCTTTCAAACTTATTATCTTTGTATAATGTGATTCTCAATATAGTATTAAGAGTCTTACTATAAACATACGAAGTTTGTTAGCTAAATTCAAAAATTTTTTGGGTTGAAGTCTACTGATGAGTTCCCAAAGCGGAAACGAAATTCATATAGACAATTGCTTAACCATAAAAGCACTCTCAATTTTCAAATTAAATATCCATTCTTACTAGTTAAACCAGTACAAAAAACATTTAAAAACAAATTTTTAAATCTAACATAAGGAAAGCTGTTAAGTAATGATTAGTAATCGTAATGATTACTTATTTGATTACTTTTTTTTGAAAGGCGAAGTAATGATTAAATTACTATTATATTCAGTTTCCCACGATTACTAACTGATTATGATTACTTATAATGGAAAAGTAATCTGAATTATTTGAAATTACAACAAAATAAAATCAAATGTTACATAAGCAATACGAAGTACTTTTAAGCATTTTGTTAGTTCTCTAATTTATTGCTGCACAGAAAAAAATAAGTTTAATTTTTGATAACAAAAAATCCGGTATTCAATAATTTTTTTTTTTTTTTTTTTGTTAATTTCCTGTGATAAAGAAATCCGCTGTATTAATAACCAAAATTATAAAAGAATAATATTTGAATGATTAAAACATATTATCAATAATTTATATTTTTTTCAAATAAATATTGCAAATATAAGTAATTTTTTTACTAAAACGTGAGGAAATTTTTATATAAAATTTATTTCATTCAATTCTCGCAATTTTAAACTAAATTTTATTCAAATAAATATAAATACTACTATATTGGCAATAAGAACATTTTCAACAATTACATTATTTAATTTGGTAAAATTTGTATTGAAATAAAAATAAATATAATAAAAATTTTAATCACAAATAATTTCTTAGTCGGGCTTAAGTTCAGTAATTTCAATTCTTGTTGAATGAAATATTTTTATCAATTAGTGTGAGTCTCTAAAAAAGAGAAGAAATTTTAAATTGATCTTTATTAGCTGGGGGAAATACCGATATTTTTCTGTGCAGCCACGCACTTCATCAAAGCTTCAATCAGGCTATTTAAAATTCGTGGAAAAATGAGAAAAATATAGTGTATGTGATAGTGTAGTGTATTACTATTTATGAATTAATACAGCTTATAAAAAGCATTGTAATTATATTGCACTGGCAAGGAGAATCAAAACAAAACGCCGACAAAATTTGAGGGAAAACGAGACAAACAGAAAAATACCCTTATCTTCCATATCGTGACATTTCTGTAAGTTTTGTGCCAAAAGATTTTAAAATTAGCTACAAACTTTTGTACGTTTATGGCAAGACTCTTAATACATCATTGAAAATCACAATATACAAACACAATAAATTTAAAAGCATCAAACAAAAATCTTTACAAACAAGCATCTCCATTCACTTAGCTAATGTACATGTATAATTTTAAATATTAGTGTTTTTCATACGGGATTTCCTGGGAAAAATTTCCCGGGATCCCGCACAATTTCCGAGAAAGAAATCCTGGGATATATTTGCGGGAATTCCCGGGATTTTTTTTCTTTTGATTTTATTATGGCAACTTTAGTTCATATGTACACATTCCTTGATGTACATGTATAATTTTACATATATATATAAATATTAGTGTTTTTCATACGGGATTTCTCGGGAAATTTTTTCCGGGAAATCCCGCACAATTTTCGGGAAAGAAATCCCGGGATATATTTTCTTTTGATTTCATTATGGCAGCTTTAGTTCGTTCATATGTACACATTCCTTGTTGAGTGTCGTTATTCACTTATGAAGGTGATGGTGCAATAATAAGGTGATGGTATTAGCACAATAGCTAAATTTTACAACAACAACTTATATTGTGTTGATTTTATAGTAAAGAAAACGCTGTTCCGATTAAAAAAAATCATTTTCATTAAAAAAGGAATTTCAATTTTTTGAAGGAAGTGGAAAAAAACTGAAAGTGTCCAGAGATTATATAATGCTCTTCTGACTATAAGGCCAACATCCGTAGAAAGTGAACGTATTTTTTCATTAGCAGGAGTTTTTTTTAAATAAAATTAGAAATAGTCTGTCGAACGATTCTATTAATGCTTATTCTGTACTAAAGTCCTATTTTCAAAGCAAGATTTTGTAATATTTTTTTAATAATGTAATTTGTTTTGGTTTGCGTTATATCAATGCACTTGACTTTCCATTTATATATAATATTGGTATTTATGCATTACTCTTATATAAAGAACTGAAATTATATTAGTTTTTCGACTAATGTGTTTATAAAACGTTATTGTTATTTGTTTTTTGTCGAATTAAATTAAATTAAAAAATATTTTGTATAGTTTTGCACTGGGCGGGAATTCGCGGGAAACTGAAAAGTCGTTCCCGCTTTCCCGGGAAATGAAAAAGTCCGGGAAAAGAAAAACTCTAATATATATATATATATAAATACATAGTATGTATGAAAATAAAAAAATTTCAATTCAATGTTGGTTTGAAATTAAATTTAGTTTCAGTAAAAAAAAATGTATGTTCCAGTAAATTGTTTGTTTCAAAAAAAACTGTATAGAGCAGAAACCGGCCACGGTGTACTCGTATGTAAGCTTCTTGTCGTCATTTACATGTATACAACACGATCAATTAAAACAAACAACAACAAGAACACAACAGTGCATTGTGTCAATCCAGAAGCAACCCTACAGAAAACATGGGGTTAAGTGTCCCCAAGTCACCATTTGTGTCAAAGGACCGTCTACATATTAACATTGTTTTTGATGCGTAGAAAACATTTTGTCAGATACACACAACTATGCTTCTTCTTAATGTTTTATTGGTTTGTTGAAAATACAAGTGGCTTCAAGCAAATTCAAGTTTTTAATGAAAATTAGTTTACGAAATCAATATAAAAGGCAAATAAAAAAAATTTAAAATGAAATAATTGTGGAAATTTGTATGAGCCTACAGGCCTACAGATTTTGTGCTGTACGTCCAGATTCATACGTAAGTGTTTGATTTTAATAATTCGACGAAACCTTGAATTTTTCATTTATATATAATACAAACAGCAAACTAAATCCGTATTTGCTGAACGAATGTTCCCTTTTTATGTATTTTTTTATTAAAACAAAAAATTTTAATAAAATACTCAGTTTTATTATCATTAGAATTACTAAAATGTACTAGTGACTATCTGTTTCCAATGTCTCGATACGGTCCCAAAAGAAATAAATACTCAGTAGTACCAACGTCAGTAGTAAGTGTCTATAGCAAAAAGCATTGTATGGGGTATAATTTGTCAGTAGTACTGGTGATAAAGTCACTAGTAAATCACTACAATTTCACTATTCGCATTTTCTGCAGGGAAGATAAACACCAACACACTTAAATAACAAATTCTCTCACCTCTGTTAAAATCAAATTGAATGGTATTTAAAAATGCGCGGTATTGATAAATATTGTATGAAGTTAATGACAAATATAATTGAAATTAAATTTTTTTTTAATGACATGGTTTACATCGTGATTTAAATATGCCACTAGTAGTAACTGAAGAAATTGCAAAATACGCAGGCAAGTACTTAACAAAACTCAAGTCCCATCCTAATCCCCTTGCTCGTAGCATCTTGAATTTTACTGGACACATCCGCTTAAAAAAGAGGGACACTAAGGCTTTAATACTCCAGATGTAGCTACTTGAATATATATACTTTTATACTTTTATTTTTTTTTCGCTTAGCACAACACTTATGTATAATTAATTTACTATTACTAAGTTTATATCCGACATTGTTCGGTCCTAATTAATTATATTTAGATTTAAGATTTGAACACTTATTGTTAGTTAATTTTTTGAAGATACAATAAATAAATATATGTACCAAAAAAAAAAAAACAAACAAAAAAAAAAGTCATGGTTTCATTGAAAATAATTCTTCTCTATTTTTTTCTGGGTGTTGTTGTGCACAATCTTGATTCATGAACTTGTGAATATTCGTTTTTATATTTTTCGGAAATATAAATATTGAAAAATGGAAATGGTGATTATGGTATGATTGCCTACAAAAACTTGAAAACAAAGATGCTCTAAATAATCAAAAGACTAACTAAGATATTAAAATTTTAAGTCAAGTAGGGACTTAGTGGCTTTTGCTTTGCACAGTACTGTAAATAAATTAAAAAGCTCCATCTGGTCTACCTGTAATCGAACATAGTTTCGATATAACAACTCATCTCTTTTTGTTAAATGGGGACATTGTTTGCTGTATATTCAGCCCAATTTTATGAAAAATATCAGTTGATTATTATTAGTTTACTTAAATGCTTGCTAAGCAACACTTTTTTTTAAAATAATAGATCGGAATCGAAAAATAAGCATTAGCAAGTTAAAGATAATATTCACATTCAGTTAAATAAGATAATTTTGAGTGACCCCGGTCACTTTTCTAATGAAAATTACGATTTTCTGTAATGAATGTGAACAATTTTCTAGTCGAAATTTTTTTATCAACTTGTTAAATTACAGGATGAGTAAGAAAAAAAAAAGTTTAAGTTTTTATTGTAGTGTACCTCACTTACTGTAATGCACTGTATCACAATACAATGGCATTGTAACACAGTTCATTGTAATAATTTATAACAGAACGCTGATCTAATAAAAATTAAGTGACACACTTTTATTTTCATTATTAAATTATTTAACTGTATGAGTAATCAGCAAAAGCAACGAAAGAAAGAAACAAACAAAAAATTGCAAAATCTTAACTTATTTTATGAGTAGTGAAATAATCAATAAAATTTGATTTTGATTTGATAAACGCAGCCAGCAACATCTGCTTAGTCTAATTTCTAAAGTTTTCAACTCGTTGCGTCAGTTTTTTTGGACGTCTACTTATTAGGTAAAACCTTTTCAGCGATTTAATATAAATAAAAAGGATATAGAGATTGGATTAAATAAGTTCCCCCTACATTATATAAATAACCCTGTGAAAATATTTATAACGACAAGATAAAGACACGGAGCTGATATTTCGTTTGAATCGGATAAGCAGAAAATGCAAAGTTCTCTTCTCCGCCTAGTATTCAAATGTTCTTACCTTAAGGCTAAGTGCAGGGTAGCAAGAAAATCTTTGCTCAAGGAATCTTCTAAGACACAAAATCCTTATGCTGAGTATACATTTTGAATTTTTCTTGTAATCATTTTGTGATACCATTCTCAAAATTTGTGTTGTGCCATTCACATTATGTTGTTTGTTTGTAACGCAAAGTCACACAACGAAAAATATCAGAAATTTTTTTTTGCGATGTCACAAAATGCCATAGTGTGAACGCAGCATTACTCAGCTATGTCAATATTCTGCTATGTCTCATTTCGGGGGCATTATATCCTTTTTAAAACTTTACGAATGGAAATAGTAAGAATTTCCAGGAATTTTGTTTTTATTTATAGAAAACAATGCAACGTACTAGCAAGTTTAAGTATTAGGGAAAAGAAAAGTTTCTTTTATCAGGCCTGTTCTACACAATAAGCTTTTTGAATTTTTGTGATATGTTTTCGAAAAATTAAAACAATACGGAAAAAGCACATTTGTAATTTGAAACCCACATGTGACTTGAAAGCATATTATTTTCAGAACAGGGCTTTTTTATTTTTTTTTTTTTCCATTACTACATATGGGCTTAGCGAACGAATTATACCAGGTATTGCAATTAATATTTAATAGAAAGCAAAAGTTTCTTTTATCGCTTGACTTGTTTCCTTATTTCAAGAGTTAATGTCAACTCACCTTTCGCAGTAAATATGCCATTCACCAGGTTGCACCAACTTAGAGACGATTGGTATAGGAAATGCCGTTGCCAAGGCTACAATCCAAATGGCAGCTATTATAAACTTTGCGTACCTAAAAGAAAGAAAAATATAAAACAAAAAACAAGTAAATTATTTATAAGACATTAATTACTAAAAGCAAAAACATGTCGTTAAGACTTCTGTTGAAGGCAGCAACAAAAGTTAAAGCAAAAATGTGTGCTTTAAGTTTATTTTAGCAAGTTGGACATGACAAGCGCTTACACGATTAGGGGATTAACTAGTCTGTTTAATCATTTTTATATATTATTTGCTTTGGGTGTTCTAAAATTATTTACGTTAAAACTACTTACAAGCATTAACATGAAGTTTGGTTACAAAAAAAACTTTCAGTTAACTTAAATGTGTATTTTAACAAAAATAAAGAAATAAAATACTCACGCATGAATTTTATTCACTTGGCGTCACAAATCATAAGCAGTTGAGAAATTTCAAGCACTGGTGCTAACATGTGCAATGTGTTTTATTTTTCTATTCTATTTTACCATGAAGCCTCGAAATGAATGAATGAAACATGGACATACTCGTATATCACATAATTTTTAATAGAATTTATTTAAAATTCAAGTCTTATTTTGTTGCGATTGCAACATCCCCATCGCAGATTATGTTTACTTGTTTACGTTTAAGTTTAAAATTATTTCCCAGTAAAAATATTCATCTAAAATTAATTTGGTACAAGTTAGCACTAAGACAAAAGGAAACGCTTCGGAAGCGCGGAAAGGCACACACAAGCAGCCTTTTGAATAATGAAAAAGTGCACAACTCGTATATGGAAAATATAATAAATCGTTTAAATAAATTAAATATGGCTTCTGATATTTCTTTTTCGTTTGAGGATTTTAGCTTTGGAATGCCAAATAATTTATCGATACCTTGAGATCTGCACCTGGATTCAGTAACTTTTATTACGATAAATCTATTGAAATTTATGGACCTTTCTATTCAGTAAAATATTTTAACGATATTGGCTGTCGGTTGGACGAAAAGAAAATAAAACCACAAGCTTAAATTGATTGAGCTTTTCTTTATTATTCTTTGTGCTTTTCCCTTATTTTCACATTTTCTATACAGAGATATCACATAATATTGAATTAAATAGTGAGTAAGATAAAGCTGGAGACTATCGTAAAAAAGATATTGCGGAATCACATTATCGTTACCGCAAACGAATAAATATGTCGATAAATATTAGGATTATCGGTTCGCAAATAGTCAAAGAATCCAGCTACTGAAAATGATTGGCAACCGATAAAATTTTTCTCTACCATGAATTTACACAATTTAGTTTTCGATTCATTTTTTAAAGTTTAAAAACGCAGTTTTTTGCATTTTTTTTATATATTATTTTCCCACAGTTAGGTTTTTGATTTGTTTGTTTGAAATTCGCTTTTTATAGGCTTTTTTTTTTTTTGGTTTGTAATAAGTAGGGAAAGGATTTTCATGCATTTAAATTCGCGTTTTATGTAAATAAAATATACATTAAAAATATAAAAAATGTATTAAAAACTAATATAATATGCATTTATTAAATGTATTTTCAACATTTAATAACATTAAAATATAACAAAAAAATCAGCTTCTTCAAATCAGCTTAACAAACATTTTGTCAAATCCTATGGAATGCAAAATAAGTTAAGAACATTTTTTATTTACGTAAATGAATAGGTTTTTTTTTGTAAATTGTCAAAGGTAAATCTGACTATTTTTTCTGTCTTTCAGAGACCGCATCTGCAATTAATTCAAATTGAGCTGTTAAAGAATCAAAACCATTTAATTAAGCTATAGTGTCAACACGAAAGCCATCCTCTGGGTGCACAAATATCAATTCAGTGCTTAAGTTTTTTTTTTTTAATTTAAAATTTCTTTAACTTTGTTAATATAATATAGTATTCGACAGCTTTCAAACACGGTCCCCATCTAGTTACTATAGGCTGTGGGGGAATTCGTATCCCTGAATATTTTTATTTAAAGGCTGCAACAAGCAAAGGAGCTTTTAAAAACACTTTCTATCCACATGAGCACCAAAAAAAAATTACGCAAAAACATTTTTGGGTTTAAAAGTGCTTTTATCCCATGATTTTGTATTTATTTCTTGTATTGAATTTTTCAAATGAATTGAGTTTTCATTCCAGTTGAAATTGTTTTCGTTTTCCTCTTTTTTGTTCTCACACAGTCGTAAGAATTACAAAACTACTTTGCAACTAATCAAAAAATACCAAAATTTGCTTTATAATATGGAAAAATTAAAAACTGTATTAAAAATATACATTTATAATGAAATATGCAAAAATATGTATTTATGTTAAAATATGCAAAAATATGCACTAACAAATCGATAATTTGTTGATTCGCAAAGATATGTTATTTACGTTGAACTACGACTAACGACAGAAAACATGTATTTACATGAAAATCCTTTCCCTAGTAATAAGTTTTAGACCGTTAAAGAGTCTTAATCAATAATGATAAGGGAAACATAGGGACGATTTCAAATACATATTCATTAATTTAATGTAGTTCGCCTACTTTTTTTTATTTCGCCGCCTTTAATAATTTTGAATACTTTCATACATTGAGTGACACTTAAAAGATTAAGACAAATCGATTGAATTAAAAAACATCAAAATTGGCCCATGAGTTTTGTTTCTAGGGCACCACGAATGATCAAACATACAAAATCTGATGAACAAAATAATTGCCTTGACGTCGAGAAGTCAAGTTAATATAAAAAGTGGCTTGAGGCACAGCTGAAAACTATTCAGTCGTGCTCAAAATTGGTTCTTTTTAGAGACGAAATAAAATGTTTCTAGTGCTTGACGTGATTCAAATTCGAAAAAAGTAAAATAAAGACCGGTCTATTGATCAGCTGTTGCACATGTTTTGCAACTGCTCAACATCCGTGCACAGTTAAAATTTTTGAACTAACTGCAAAAAGTGCTTAAGGTTTTAATTGATTTTATTTTAGAGGACTTTTTTTTTTTAAATAATAATAAAAACAAATCGGTTGTGCCGAATCTTATATACCCTTCACAAATCATAAAATTTAGAGATTTGCATGCATATTCGATACGCTGGGGTCCGTAGTTTTCTACAGTTAAAAAAAATCCATGAGATAAAATTTGTTGGGGTGGGTTGGGGTGGGTTGGGGTTAAATCGGCCCTCATCAGGGTCAAAACTAGGAAAAACGATGCAAAATCCACAAAAAGCTTCACACTGTCCTTGAGTTGCTACTAGAGGAGTAAAACTTAAGACTCACCTCCACTGATATTTTCTCCCCTTCATTTTCTATGAACATACCAACCCCCTATTTGCGCTCCTTAAGGGAGCTACTAGACAAAATATTATTTTTTATACAATTACCCTCCATCGCACTAACTTGCCCCAGAGTGCCCCTAGAGATCTGAAATATATGATTGACCCCAAATATTTTTGTGGCCTCAACAGTTGTTCAGAGCATGCCTAACCTACATCTTCAATCATTAGGGTAGTTCCCATACAAAAATATTTAATATCTAAAAAGTGTTTTATTAGGAATATAAAAACAACTGTTGTATAATTATAAAACTGGCTGATTTTATGTAACATATTGGAAAATTGTGATATATTGGAAATATGTGAGAAAATAAATATGTATGTGGAATATTTATACAAACATGTAAATATGTATGCATATATACAAATGAATTAATATATATTACAATATACGTACATATACATATATACCATCATTTTGGATCCGAGCCATATATAAAATCTGGCAGTGAATGCCTACTACTATACTAGGTGTTGCCTTATTTCGGAAAGTGACAGCGATAGAGAAGACAGGTGGTGAAGGAAGATATAGAGAGAGAAAAGCTTCATTCTTTTACAACTCTGCCTTTTGCACGTTTTTGTAATAAGGCAGTGTTGCCGCGCCTCTGGTGTCAATGAGGGGTATTAAATTTTTGAAGCTATGTTTAGTAGTTATTTTATTGGTTACTCTACTTCATCGATGATTATGCTACCTAATTATGCTAAGGATAGCGCTCTTATGATACATCTGCTGAAGCCGTTGTAGTTCAGTGACCAGTATTTATGCCTTCATCACTTGCACTTTCCTACAACAACTGTTACAAAGGCATACTAATGCACATCCAAAGATTTATAACACTTTGGATAATTTTGTAGTTTTGTCTGTGTAAAATTTAACTTGGATTCCGGCAATACTGGGGCTCTATGCACAATTGTGCTATGAATTGGCTTCCTACCGCACAAAGCACAAGGATGAGTTGTCTCACGAACGAATGATGTAGATGTTTTTGTATGCGCTGTGAATTTCTGGATGCTACTGCGAAATTGAACTAGGTGTTATTTTCTACTGTGAAATATAGTTCTTTCATATGCATATGTATGTATATGACGAATAGTATTTTATGTAAAGGGTCCGCCATCTAACGTATTTTTTTCCACTAGTGCTTATTTCGTGAATGGTAACACTTAGCTCATGTCTGATTTGACAGATAATTAGTTTTATCCTTCCACTGAACGAATATGGTTGTGTATACGCTTGAACAACGCTGGGAAATATTGCGACATTACTTTGAAAATCGTTGTAATGTTGCAGAATGTGCGCGTACGGATTTTGGAAGAAGAGAAGCACCGTCAGCTCCGTATGTTCATTATCCCCTGAAAAAAGTGAAAGAAACTGGCATCCTCAGCGATAAACCAAAGCGTGAAAAGCCAAAAACAGTGTGCGTACACCCGAGAATATTGCTGCTGTGCCAGAAAGTGACAATTAACGCTTTAAAGGACAATATTCGTGAAGCCATTGGTGAAATACAGCTGCACACAATCGATAATGTGCTTAAAAATTGGACCGATCGTGTAGGCTACTGCATGGCCAGCCGAGGCAGCCATTTGAATGAAATTATTTTTCATTATTAACCGGAAGGATTGTAGTTTCAAATAAAAAAAAGAAATTTGAGAAAATATTCAGTAGTTTTTTTTATAGCATTTTCAAAAAAATAAAAGTTATCTGGCGGACCCTTTACATATATTTATAGCAGCGTTGCCCAAGCCATATGCGCTTGATGCAAATTTATAAATATTTTGTGTGTTTTAATAAATACACAAACGACTGTGTCTTATTAGTTTTTTTCTCGCTCTTCACTGTACATATACACGCAAGTCAAAGCAACAACACTTTCGTATGATTTGCTGGTAAACATTGACGACAGCCAGTGTTGTCAAATATGGCGCTATCTCGCCAAAAGTGGCAACAAAAATTTGTTTTTGGCGATGAAAATTTTGAAATGGCAATTGGCGATATTTGAACTCCTTGGCGATATTTTTGGCTGTAATTTACAACTTGAATAAAATAAAATTATGTGAAAATTAGGAAATTTTTTATGTAAGGATTTTTTCTACAACATAAAATATTTTGTGTGAAAAATTCTAAATGCTGTAACTCTTTATCTCTATCCAAATGTTCTGAAATTTAAGAAGGTAAAAAAAATTATGGATCACAAAATATCCATTTCAAGCATAAGCACGAGATTTAAGTAATAATTTTGATCTTGGTGTTCAAGATCAATTTATCCTATTTAGATTAATATTTCGAAAAATGTTATTTCTAAATATTCCTTATTCGCCAGTATTTAGTCCAAAGACCGGTGTGGCAGTGCCGTCTATAGACCAGAGTTACCCCTATTATGTACGCCAGTATTTATATGTCAATATAAACACTTTTCTTAATTTTTCTTAAACAATATCATTTTTTTTCAGAGTTTAGCTACAAAATTTAAAATTTAATTATATTTGTAATGTAATTACTAAATAAAAATATTTTTTTGTAGCTAAAATTTATTTTTTTATTATATTGGCGATATTCGTCAAGCAATTTCTCGAGGAGGCTGAAAATAAATCTGACAACACTGACGACAACGATCATTTTTTCTTTGTATGGATTGGGTTTTACAACAAAAAATATTGAATTAAAATTACTTTTGCTTTAAATGGATTGGTGTTTGCTCTTCCATAAGGAACCTTGGGGCACCCCTGCTAACACATAACATAAATTTAACGCATAAAATTTTTTATATCTTCACTTTTTGTAGGAAAAAAAAAATTGTAAAATCATATATTTTAGCAATTGTAGCTCTCACATTTTTGTCCTCTTAATTTTATTGTCTACCTGTTTCTTGATTTTTGATATGATTGCAAATTGTTTCTACTTGTTGATTTTTGATATTTTGAAGGGTAATTTTCAAAATAATAGAAACAAAATACTCTTAAAGCTAAAGTACTCAAATCTCTTAGGGCCTGTGTCACGATGTCGACAACGTTCGACTTGTCGCATATTTACATTCAAAACAAAAACAAATTTTAAAATTTTGTTGTTGTTTCAAATGTAAGTGTGCGACGAGTCTTAAGCTGTGATAACGGGCATTGCTTAAATAAAGTGTCTGAATTAATGTAATAGAAAATCTTCGAACCTGCAAAAACAACCTTTTTAAAAAGTAAAAAATTTAACTATATAAATGATTTCATATTCGATAAATTTAAAAGCATCTATAGTTCCAATTGACAAACAAAAGGAGTCAATTAAAAGAAACGATTTCATTCACCAATAATAGAAATGACATAACAAATGCTTTTATTATACCTTTTATATAAATAATCTCAAGCTTCTAAATACCATTGTTACTCTGTGCTGTGTATTTGAATATTTTAAACAAACCATTTAAACTATTTCTATTCTCAATTGCAGCTTCAGTAATTTAATATCTAACTTTTATATTTTACACTCTTGAGTATCGATTTCAAAAAAGCTGTTTTTTTTTTTTTTTTTGAAGTGAAAAGGAACTTGAAAGTGATTTTCTTTAAGTGCTGGAGAACCTTTACATACAACAGAATAACGAGGAGGCACAGAATACAAAGATAACTGGCAATAGACAAAAGATTAAAACGTGAATGCCGGTACTATGCGACACTAAAGTGATTTATTCCAATGAGATAACAAAGGTGGTCTCTTTTGAAATAATACATATAAAAAATTAAGATTTAATGCAATGGAATGAATTTCTATGTATGTAAAAATATCTGTAGCAAAAAGGAGAAAGTGGAGACAAGTACATTTTGAGTTAACAGCACCTCCGTAATCTCTATATTCAAAAGCACCTCTGACAAAAAATTTCTATTATTTTGTGTGGTTATAGCGCAATAAATTGGTGTTTATCTTTTTTCGACTTTTAATCTCATACGGAATAACAGCTCAAATTAGCTTATAAAGGATGATTTTTTAGCAACTGTCTTTTTGGCAACACTGTTTTTGGCAACTCAGCTGTTTTCGTGTATCATGTTGCAGTTAAACATGTTCAGTTTGGTTTTTTATTTAACCATGAATCGCGTTACAAATGATGAACGCTTGCAGATTATTAAATTTTATTAGTAAAATTCATGCTCGCTTGAGAAAGTGCATCGTGCACTTCTTCTATTTTATAGGCAGTTTGGGCGACCTTCTGAGGCGTCTATTCGAAATCTTCTGACTAAATTTCGCACCAAAATTACGTTCCTGAATATTAAACCACCAAGAGGAAAATATCGTAGTTGTAGCTGTCGTTGATGACCGTGGATTATCGATTCGCCGCCATTCGCAGAAATGTTCCTTTTTTTCCCCAAAATGGAAGAGCTGGATTTGGCTGACTTGTGGTTTCAGCAAGACGGCGCCACATACAATACAGCATGCGAAACAATTGCTCAATTCAAAGGCAAGTTCGCTGAACAGTTTATTTCATGTTAGGGGACGGTCAATTGGCCGCCTAGATCGTGCGATTTAACGCCTTTCGACTGTTTATTAAGGCTTATATCCTAACGAGACAAGCTCGCAATGGTTGACGCACTGGAAGACAATATTGAAGAATTTATTCGTGAGATACCGGCCGATATGTTGGCTAGGGTATGCCAAAATGGCACCCAGCTTATGAACCATTTCAGACTTAGCCGCGATCAACAGGTATATACATGAAATCATTTTTAAATATTAAATTGTATACATGGCAAATAAAGATTTCATACATTGCTCTAGATTTTATGTGTTTTTGTTATAAATCAAATCCGAAAGCTCTTAAAAAATCACCCTATACTTTGATATTTTTCAAATATCAGTTTGAAAAAAACTTTATTAGTCTTAGTGTGTAGAACTTTGAATACCTTCTTTCTATATCTCACTGCAAAAGAAGTTAATTTCTGAAAATCGAGTTGAAAGTTTAAAACTGCTCTCCTGCAAAACATTAAAATATGACTTAAGCACTTTTTCCTTATTGCCACATATATATTGAGAACTACTTAAAGGGGTGCTATTTGACTACTTTTTAGCAAATAAGAGACGTGCAAAAAAATGTAAAACGTCAGTGAATACCTAAGAAGAAAACAACACCAATATATAAAGTATATCACGTCTTTTTAGTGATGTAACGTACGTTCGTATTCGCAGTCGAAAATCTTTTGCTTACTCTTGCTATTTGCATTTGCAACATTAACAAACGTCAAAAACATGTAAATTTAATACTTAGAAAATAAGAAATGTAAACAAAGATTTAACTTTTTAAAGGAAAACTCTTCCATGAATAACTTGACATTAGTATCAAAATGAAAACAAAAGCCAGTGGTATCTGGAAATATTTTTCAGTTTTTGAAAAAAAAAAATGCAAACTGGTTGATTTAAGAGAAAATAGAAGTCGGTTAATTGGCAAAAATTTTGAATTTTGAATTTATTATTAATATTTATTTAAATATTGTTTCGCAAATCTCTCTGTTCTAGGAATTTATACATGTAATAAATTAAAAAATATGTGCTTAATTCACAAAACCTCCTCTATCTTTGTATCGATTGTACGAGTATTATCATATTAAATACAATAGTGTAAACTTTGTTGTTGGAAATTTTCATATAAAAATGAAATCCACTATTACACTTTCATATGTTTTTAAAATGTTGTATTTAGAGAGAGGCTTGCTGAGAGAATTTGTATGTAGTTTGTTCTTATTTTTTCATTACAAATACAAAATACATTAATAATACACTACACACAAGGTGATCACAATGAAATAGATAGTATTCCTCCCTCTGTCTTTCACACAGCTGAATTAAGACTTTACAAGGTAAACTTTGCGTGTTTAATCTATTCAATACAATATTTTGTTCATTCTGGGTAATATTTTAACTATTGAATTGATTGTTTCAGTTGTAAATGTCCAATTACTTGTTTGATTAAGTGTTTTAAATTTGTGCAAATCATTTTAGTAATAGAAAGAAAATTTAAAATATTTTTCTTTACATTATTTACTAAATGTTAAATAAAATATTTTTTTTTTTAATTCCAACCCGGCTCCAGAAGTGTGACTGACCAACAGCCCTTTGCAAACTTTTTATTTTAAAACAAAATAAGAATTCAGCTATAACTGATGTAAAACCAAACATACACAAAGATTTTTATAATGTCAGGTATATTTACGCATATAGATGATTCTTTTATATCGTTACCACGTCATATACTAGTATATACATTTGTACATTTCACACTTCGTGCACGTTTTAAGCACACTTTCAATTGTTTGATTTAATTAAACTTGTAGCAGCTTATTAACACTTTGTTCTTTCTTTTCTAGCAAATATTCCAGTTTCCTTTATTATACAAATCTATGTATGAATGTGATAAGTGTTGTCGACGACTAACAACTTCTGCTAAACGGATAATGAAAGAATTGTCAAATTTATCTAATACTGGCACAAAAGTTTTGTTTCTGCTCTATTGTTATACAACAAGACAATTGGAACAAAGAATGTTTGACATATAACGAAAAAAAGTACTTTATTCCTTACGTAGTTTTTTGATAACATTGATTTAACGAAGTATGAGAGACACTTAATGCAAAATAGAAAAAAAATGTAAAAGTTTCTAAGCAACAAATTGGTTTTTCTTTTGAACGAGATATAAAGTGACTGCAGAAAATTAAAAAAAAAATTACAGTTCTTTTCCCGTCTCTCCAACAAGCTGAAGGATTTGCAAAGTTAGCTTTGCGTGTGCAAAAGGCCTCAAAAATTATGCATTAAAAACTGTGTTACTGAAGTATCAAATTTACTTCTTTTTTTCACAGTTTTCCTAGACAACCCTTTATGAGTTTCTACATTATATTCCAATTTGAACGTCACTACTTCGGAAGGTAAAAAATTTGCTTACAACTGGTATATTCCATTACCGTGGATGAAATTTTTAGACGCATATTAAGTTCATTATTATTAGAATTAAAACATATTTTCAATGAAATTACTATTTGAGGGGCTAAATGTTAACATGCTCTCTTTGAATTTAAATTTAAATATAGTAATTAAACACAAGAAATAATCATGAGTGAGGTATAACTAAAGTATAATCGTGGGTGCAACGAAAGTATTAAAAAACAAATTGAACTACGCAAAGTTTTATTTTTCCAGTTTTCTCTCACAATATTTAACTTTATACAATATTGAACTCAATACTTACGGTCCAATTCATAAAAAATATTTTAGGTTTATTGCAGGTTTATTTGACAAATTTCCCAAAGAAATATATGTCAAATAAGCGCTTAATAAACCTGAATTATTTTTTATGAAAAAGGCAGATAATATATAATACCTATTTGAAATAAATTTTTTTAGTGATATAGAATTTTATACTCTTTAAATGACTCACTATCATACAAAGTCGTGCGATCTACGAAAAAGTACAACCCTGGTGTGATGAATTGTTATTGTCTTTTGAAAATTTTCATAAACTCCATCATACCAGGGTTGTATTTTTTCGTAGATCGCACGACTTTGTATGATAGTGTATCACGGCCTTAAGCAAGTACTTTCACTTTTCACGATACTTGAATTTTATTTTATTAATGTGCGCAGGTACTACCTCTTTTTTTAATTTTAATATTTTAACTGTGTTGTTAAAACAGATTCCTTAACAACCATGTTAAAACCTTAACCAAACATTAACTTGAAAGTAATGTTAAACTTATTCATTTTATGTTGGGTGTAGACCGTAATCGCCACATCGTCACATGTAAAGCCCAAAAGTATGCTTTGCAATACTTATAAAAAGCAATTGCTCTTAATCACAGCTAGATACCAGTGTCACCATGTTTTTATACTTGTGAGGCAGGGATGTGTCTTATCAATTCAATACATATTTTGCAATTTAAATTTCAACTTAAGTTATTTTTTTTCTGGGCGTACATATAAAAGGTAATTTTTTAAGAGCTTTCAAATTTGATTTATGAAAAAATAAATTCAGTAACGCGCGACTGTGACTCGCACACGAAGGGTTCCGTACTGTCACTAGATATGTAATACTATACTAACTTTGGCCTATATAATATAAAGTTTTGAAATTTTTTTTCGTCTTTGGAATTTTTTCGGTTCTTGGCGCTCTTTTGGTTTTGGCGATTTATTTTTGTTTTAGCGATTTTTTGCGAGTTTTGACGTTTTTTAATTTTTTAATTTTGGCGATTTTTATGGTTTTTCGCGATTTATTTCAGTTTTAGAGATTTTTTTTAGTTTGGAGCTTTTTTCGTTTTGGCGATCTTTTCGGTTTTGGGCAATTTTTTTCGGCTTGGCGATTGTATAATTGTGGGATTTTTTAGTTTTAGCGGAATGTATGGTGCGTGTATGAGAAAAATGTGGCTCTGAAGTAAAAAAGTTTGGCGACCACTGTTGCACTAATTTTATATTTTGTGTTAATATACGTCTATTAAATTGTACTTTGATCATCGTAGAAGCTTAAATACACAGAAGCCGCATAAATAGAAGGCGAAAAAGATCATGCAGGTACTTTTTTTAACAAAAAGTATTTCAATAAAATATTTAATAACTCAGTCAACTTGTGAGGAATTTTTTAACACAAACCTGCGACTAGCTGCCATATTTATAAAAAATATTTCACGTTTATTAGGCGCTTATTTGACATATTTCTATGGGAAATTTGGCAAATACACCTAAAATATTTTTTATGAATTACACCGTAAGTCTTTATCAATTATGTTTTATAAATAAAGTCATAAATAGTACAAAAAAAAAAAACGAAAAAATTATATATCGTGAAGAAATACACACATTCGAGTATATCTGAAATTTATTGAAACAAGATATTTATGGTTCAAAAGTTCTTAGTGTCTTTTTTCTAAGTCCGTTTATGAATTTAAAATCGGTTAATATTTAAGTTAGTTAGAGGTTGATACGTGCGTAACTCATAATTTTGAGGGTGTTTGGACAATTTCAAATACAGATTGTTGTTATGCTCGACAATATCTACTTTTTCTGTTAGTAACACGTCCCAGGTATTTCGATTTCACTGAAATTTGTCACACAATTTAATTGTATGTATTATACATAGGATTTTAAAATTTTTCGTTGTCAGTTTTGGAACACCCCTTAATTTTTAACTCTCATGTATTTATTGTTGTAGCGGCCAAAGTTCTACATAATCGTTCAAAATTTCAGGTCCGTAGCTCTTACGGTGCTCGAGAAAGCAGCCTGTGACGGACATCGTAGCGACATCGTAGCGAAAACAATAGGGTTCATTTTCACCTTCGACTTTTGAGGCTTAAATGTGGCCCAAACTGACCATAAATTGGAAGAGATGCATGGATCGATCCACTTTCTTAACCGAGCATGAATTTTGATTATAAAATTTAATAATCTGCAAGCGTTGTTGAATTATAGACCAAACTGAATATGTTTAAGAGTAACATGTTACACGAAAACAGCTGAGTTGCAAAAAAAAAACACTGCTGCCAAAAAGAAAGTTGCTATAAAAATCACCCATATACTCGTACAGCAAGATGCATCTTAGAAATGTTTAATTTTCTTTGCATTTGGTATCTTTCTTTAAATCTTTTTTAGCTTCTCTGCTTTCTTCAGTCTATTGAAATGTGTACTGGTAATATAAAACTTTTATATCTAACAGAGAGAAAGGCAACAAAAAACAAAATTTAGAAACACTTTGGAATATCTATCTCATGGTATATATAAAAATAAAGTAATTCCATCCGCCCAGGTGTAGATGTAAATTTTTTGTTTTTTTTGAGCGTCGAAAGTTTTAAAATTCAGTTTTTATTTCTTAAAATTTGTGTTTAACGTTTTTCATGCTTTTGATATACAAAAAACTTTTCGCACTAAGAAAAAGCTCTTTTCTGTTTTTTATCACTTTAATTGTTGTAGGAAGTCGCTCCTTATGCCAAGATCTACCCTAGAAATAAACTAAATGAAGACATGGCTAAAGTTATCTTATGTCTGCTTTCTGATTTCGAATACAGTTTATGCTTTTTTATGAAATTCATTACTAAAGAAATATCATAATATTTGGGCAAAGTTTATGTTCCTCTTGCAATTCACTAGAAGTTAAGTTGAAAAGTTTTTTTTAATTCTCCCACGTTTTTGCTTTTTTAGCAGGGCAGGCCAAATAGTAAATTTGAATAAAATGTATGTATAAGTATAAGAACAATATCAAACATTTACTTACCTCTTCGTGATGCGCGGTCTAAGCGGCCACATTATCGCAAAGTAACGATCAACTGAAATGGCCACCAGCGTATAGGCGCTCACTAGCACCGAAACAGCTTGCGAATAGTTGACCAGATGACAAAGAGTCATGCCAAATGGCCAATAGCCCAAAATAAATATCGATATGAACGATGAGGGAACACAAAACAAGGACATCAGTATATCACCCACAGCTAAATTGGCAATGAAATAATTGGTAACGGTGCGCATGCGAGGCGAAGATTGTACGATATAACAGACGGTGCCGTTGCCCAAAAGAGCAAACACAAAAATTGGAATGTACAGCAAATAAACGGCGGTTTTAAAGTAAACACTCGACAAAGCCTCATCCTCACCACCACCATCTCCCACAGCATCCATGCTGCTGTTATTGCGACCAGCTGCCAGGGAAGCATTAAAAGCACCCAAAGCTTGTGATTCACCATCGCAGGAAAATAAACCAAATGTAGTTTCATCTTCTAAATGCGGAGCCATTTGGTGTGTTATCGATGATATTGTGGTGGTGGTAACACTAGCCAAAGAGGCCAACAAATGCAAGGCAGGTGATGATGGCAACGACGATGATGATAATGACGTTGATGTTGATGTTGATGTTGATGATGATGATAACGGTGAAGTGGAGGATATTATTGCTGAAGCTGGTGAGGAAGTGTCGTTGTTAAAATATTCGACATCATATTGATTGCTAACACCCATATTGATAATATTATTGCTGCTGCCCACAATATCTACCAGCAATTGTTGTTGTGGTTGTATAAAATACAAATTATCAGCATCACCTGCTGCATCGCCTGCAGCCACTTCACCTTCAACACTGCTTTCAGGGTTTATAGTAAAACTTTTATTGTAGCTGTTGTCGATATTTTCAATAAATTCTGCTACAGTTGTATTAATAGCTTCGTAATAACGGTAACTGTTGTTAGTGCGGCTCTTAGCATTGTTTATACTTGCAGCCGCCTTATGTAAATGAGGCAATATACTGCGTGCCGCATATTCACGCAAGAAGTGTTCCATTTTAAATTCACTATGCTAGCACAAAACTGTAAAGCCAACTCCCACACTCGTGGCATTTACATTTAATAGACCGGCATTAAATGACTGCAGTACACGTAGTTATGATGTATAAACGCCGCTCTGTAGTTTTCGCTGTTTTTTTTCGCAGTTGTTGTAGTAGTAGTTTGTTTTTTGTGTTTTAAATTAATTTTGTACATTTTTTTGCAATAACAAGATTATAAATTGCATGTACTTCATGCCACTTCAACTGAAGTATGTGTTTCATGTTAAAATTTTAATATGTTTTCACTGAGTTTATTTTTATTTCATGGAATCTGACGCAAAATTTTATTTACATTTATTCATTCTCATGTCATCACTTCACCACTTGCAACAAAATTTAATTAAGAGATTTGTTAATCAGCTAAAGAGAAACTACTATAAAAGTTATTAATTACAAGTCTTTTTAATCTCTTTTAGTAAAGATTTACAAAAATTAGGAATTTTTATAGCTATGCTATTTATGTCACGACACGAGAGCTAGGAGGTGATTTTCCTATTAACAATAACACACGTCAACAGAAAAAAATTTATTTTTGAGTCTGTTATTTAGTGAACATTTGCTGATTGTATACATTGAAAAGTAAACAGAAACTTAATTAATAATAAATAAAGTTTGCTTTTGTACTTTATATAATGAAAACTAAATACATATTGGTCTATTGGCAAATTCAACTTATTTTATGTGTCGCGAGGCCTAAAAATATCATCCAAAAAGTGTAAAAATAACGTAAAATGCAAAGCGGATACACTAAATATCCGTTTTGCGTTTGTTCATGGGATAATAGAGCCGATGCACCTCACTACCAGCAGCAGTCATGGCCTCAACGAAGCGATTTTCAAATCACACATCATAGTGTCAAAAATAAATCAATTGTGGAGCCTGATGTTTTAACGCCTCCACTGCACATACGCAGTTCGTAAAGGCTCTGCCTCAAGACTCTGACCTTTCAATATTTCATATTATTTTTCACAAAACTGTTAGAGGCTAAAATTAAAGCTTGTATTTTCATCGGTCTTCAAATAAAGAAATGTTTACAGCTCCTGAGTACCCATGAAAAACAAGCGTTGCTCAGCCAATAAGTAGTCATGCATGGCTTCCTTCGAAACAAGAAGGCTGAGAGTTACAAAAATATTATTTTTAATATGCTTGCCAGCTTGAAAGTAATGGATGTCACTTAAAGTGCACATGCTACTTGCGGACTTGGATAAATTCAAAGATTACTTGAGTGAATATTCAGAAGACAACGGAATCAAGGACAATGCAATGAAGACATAATGAATGAAGACATAATGAACGAATACATTTGGGGGCTCATACGACAAAGTTCCGACTTTCACAAAAAAAAATTAAAAAAAAATGCCAGAACCATTAATTTTTAAAGCTTTTTTTGTATTCTTTTTTGTACACACAAAAAAGTAATATGAATGAGTTTGTAATATTAATTAAAATATTTGTAATATTAATTAAAAAATTAATTAAATTTTCACCTATAAACAATTTGATAATATCAATTAAGTTTTTCCACTCAAATTAATTAATACAATTAAAAATTTAATTGAATCAATTAAATTATTAATTGAAAACATTAATTGGTGAATACTTTTTTCTGTATAGTTTTGTGTTTATTTATGTCATCTTTTATAATTAAATTTAATAAAAATATTTCATTCGTAAGTTGTTTTTCTTTTTAATTTAATTGAAAAGGAAAAATAGAGATTTTCCATAATATTTGAATTTTCGTTCTGGCATAAGTAATCAAAATCAGAGGTACCGAACTCAGACTCAAAGTTCATGTTGACCTGTGTAATCGACAAGATTACAGTTAGAAATTTATTTTTGTTTTGATTTCTTTGTACTTAACACCAGAGTACGAAAATAAACAAAACAAATTGTTTTATTTTGAAGGATTGTTCAATTTGTTTGTTTTTTTTTTGCACATGAGCACAAACCACTGAACACAGCCGATCGGCTGTAAGCCGGCTAACAACCGCCATCGGCCACAAACAATACACTAATTTAATTGTACGCCGTTAGAAGAGAAAATAATGGGAAATAAATGCAAACGTTTTGAAATGTTTGTGGCGACGAATTTTACGTCATCATATAATATAATTTTATTGGGTTGTTATTTAACATATTAAGCCAGGTGTCCTACGACACCTCTCTTCTTTTTTCAGCTTAGAATCTCATAGGAACTAATAGCTTCATTAAATATGTGCTTTTTGGTATATTTCACATTTAATGTTTTATTCACAATGTTTAGAATAATGCTTTTTTTAATTAATGAATACCAAATTTGCCAATTTAACTGTAAAAGAAACAAATTTCTGAAAATCAAATTGAAAGCGTAACAGTTCTCTACTGCAAAACAGTAAAATAGGACTTAAGCACATTTTCCTTATTGCCACAGATTTATTGAAAGTTCAAAGATTGTGTACAATATTTTCACATTTCGCATCGAAAATGAAAATATAGGAAACTTTAACCTCCCCCACTTTTGCCTTCCGCTTACAACAATGAACTTTACATTTTTAATTGGTTTTTCCTTTTTGTGGTTTGTTAAACCAAAAGTAAATGAAGGACGAAATTAATATTTGTTTATGAGCGGTCGTCATTTGTCTCCTCACAGTTTTATATTCATATTCATATTAAAAAATTCGTTTCATTTAGTTGATGTCATTTTATTTTTCTTTAATTGCGGCTGCTGCTTTAATTTTATGTAATTTTAATCTCTGATGTTTTTATTTTTGAATTATGATAACGTTATTATGGTTATATTTATTTAGAAAAAAGTCTTCTTAATTTTTTTGTAATGTCATTATTTTTGTCGGAATTACTAGTGTTCTTTTGAGCAGTAAGGAAAAATTCTGAAAAGAAAAGAAAAATAAAAATATTATTTATATACATAATATAACAACCACATTAAAAATAAATAATACATAGTTGCAAGGTTATTATTATTTAATGGATCTGCCCGAAGTATTCGTATGAATATATAAGGCCTCCCACAAACAATCGCTCAAATGAACAGTCACACAAAAATAATGATAGACGGCTCAAATGTTAAAAATTCTTTTTAATTTGTGCTTTTACGTTTACGTTTTTTATGTTATTCTGGAAATGTAGGTTTTATTTTATGGAATTCTATTTAAGCTGTATTGTTGCAACCAACATTTTTGTTTGTACAAACTTTTTTTTTTTTTTGGTTATAAAAAATACTTTTGAGCTAAGCCTAGTACTTTGTTAAAATCTTTATAATATATATATATATACATATATATAACGGGTGTTTTTTTAGAGGTATAGAACTTCGAATTGAAATAAAACACAAGAAAATCGTTTTAATGTCCATCAATTTGGCTTTATTGGAAGGATAATTTTATGCCATTAACGTTTAAATATGATTTCGGGCATGTCGCCGCCGCGGCTGGCTCGAATAAAGCCAATTCTACAGGTCCAATTTTCAACCACTTTTTCGAGCATATGGGGCCGTATGTTGGCAATAACGCCACGAATGTTGGCTTCCAAGTCCCCTAACGTTTCTCGTTTGTTGGCGTAGACGAGCGACTTCACATATCCCCAAAGAAAATAATCCAATGGTGTCAAATCACACGATCTTGGTGGCCAATTGACAGGTCCATTCCGCGAAATTATGCGCTGATCGAATGTTTCCTTCAATAAATCGATTGTGACGTGCGCTGTGTGGCATGTAGCCTCGTCTTGTTGGAACCACAACTCATCCACATTCATGCCATCCAATTCGGGAACAAAATAGTCGGTTATCATGGCTCTATACCTGTGCACGGTGGCGAATCGATTCATTCGGGTCCTCTTCAACACTTTGCTCTACAGCGGCAATTGTTTCTTCGGTGCGCACTGTTCGACGTCTCTGCGGATGCGTATTATCACATAGAGTAAACGTAGTGCGAAAACGATCCATGGTTAACCGAATTAATTGCTCTGATGGACGATTATGTCGACCATAAAATGGACGGAGCTTGCGGTAAACTTCGCGAACTGAACCATTATTTTCGAAATAAATTTGCACGATTTGCCAGCGTTGTTCTTTTGTCAACCTGTTCATGATGAAATGGCAAACCAAACTAAATATTAATCACTTGACAGCTGATTATATATATATGTATGTATGTGTGTATGTATGTATAAAAAACTTACATGAACTGTTCATTAAAAATTTTTCCGGAAGTAGTAGTCTATTGTTTTGTTAGAAACTTGTGAAATTTATCCGATTACATTTAGAGAAACTCATGATGCCAGTTATTTCATGTCAAATTTTTAAGAACAGCTGAACAAATATAAAATACATACGCCAAAGCGAATTCATATTAGGTGGTCTCAACTGCTCAGGTGGCTATATTCGACGCTTGTAATTTGAATATACATAGCGTCACCTTTAATACAAACGGACGTAACCACACAAAAATTCGAAATACAGTTTTTGATTGATTATGAATCGTTTTATCAAACTACATGTTTCACGTAAATATTTAGACCTCTGCGATTAGAAGTGACGACTTTATTAAACAAATTCAAACGGACGTAGCTAAAAATGCATGTGTTTGTAATTGCAAAGAGACGCAAGTACTCATGTATGACAAAATATTTTGCACAAATTTAGTTCAGCTTCAATTTAGCTTTGACATATTATTACGTGAGATTAATTCTTTACATGCATAAGAAACGCCTGTAGTTTGTAAGCTGGTAAACAAAAATTTTAAGGGTTCTTTGAACTTGTTCATCGTGTTTTTTATTCTTTTCAATTACTCAATTGTAATAAATTAAAAATTTTAATACAGTGCAGATTTGGTTAACACACCCAATAGATATTTTACGCTGTTGCGAAAACTGAGTTTGTTGCGAAAACCGAGTAAAAAATTTATATGCCTGTTTTGCTCTAAAAGGTTTATTTTAAACCAAATAAAAGGTTTATTAGAAATCAAAGGTAAACTTAAAATAAAAATGCATTTGCCACGAACTTCTTTAGTGGTTGCTGATTTTTATAGCTATGCTATATATTTCACGACACATGATTTTCGTAACAAAAAAAATCCACTGTTACAGTTATAAACTTATTTTTGTTTTGATTTCTTTGTACTTAAACCAAAGTACGAAAATAAACGAAACAAATTGTTTTATTTTGTTTTGTTTTGTTATTTGAAGTGAGTTAAACAACAACAAAATAAAGGATTACTCAGTTAGTTTTTGCACAAACTAGAGAACACAGCCGATTAGCTGTCAGCCGGCTAACAGCCACCACCGTCCACAAACAATACATTAATCTAATCACATGCTGCTGGAAAAGAAAATAATGGAAAATAAATAAAAACATTTTGAAATATTTGCGGCGAATTGAAAATCATCATATAATATGATTTTATTGCATTGTTATTTAACACATTAAGTTTTTTTATATAACTAAGTAGCATAGCTATAACCGGGTGTCCTTAGAGAAAACACTAAACAAAATTATTCATAATTTCCATTTTTAATTCGATCTCTTTGTTATGACAAAGCTTTGAAAATTTATAGGGACGTGTGCTTCGATATAATACCCAATAATTAATTAAAAATGGAATTTGGAATTTGTTTTGTTAGTTACATACGTGGTTTTACATTTCAGCTGACGTTATGTCGGTTATTTTTAAGGCTGGTAAATTTTTTAAATAATTATTGCCCAAATATTTCAATGTAAGACACCAATAAGGGAGAAAAACATTGAGAGAGAAAAAAGTTATAAGGTTTGGGCGAACAATGCGGAAGGCAATTTGGGTTTTTAATACAATATTTGGCAACAATGACCTCAGCGACTATTGAGTGAAAATTTAAGCGTTCTTTCGCCTAATACAAGGCAAAATCTCTGACTTTATCCTCTTGCTTTGGGCGAGTAATAAATTTTTCTTTTCCGACATTAAATACATATCGTTCAAGTAGAAAGATCCTAACTCAAATAATTTACAGAAGGTAAAAACATAAGAAAAACTTTACAATATGCATTTTTTTGTGCAAGCGCTATTTTTTCACTATTGCAATTAATTTTTGTGACGATGTGCATTTTTGTGAAATGTATTGAAAGAACTGAAAAACTCAATTTTGTAAAAAAATAAAACGAGTTAGGGCCTTTCTACTTAAGCCATCAATATATGTATCTACGTACATGTATTATTGTAACAATACATTGATTGATTTTTAGTTAACTATGAGAAATGTTCAAAGACCAAGAAATTTTAAATTCGTTTCATATTTTAACATTAGATTATTGTTGTCCAGAATTTGAAGCTAATTTAAATGCAAAATTAAGCAGCTTTACTAAACTTGTAAGCAACATTTGTGTCATTCTCCTCACATCTACAAAACTATTCAACGAATTTCGTTGCTTTAGCTCATTAATTTGAGCTTCGTAGTAAACATAAAAATGAAAATATATGTATGTTTGTATTTATGTACAAATGTACAAATGTATGTGTATACCTTAGGGATAAGGACACATTGTTTGTAGATTCATACAATTCTGTATGGGCCATTACATGCTAAATTGAGCATTTGGCTTCTTTTATGAAGCAAAGAGGATTCATATGGCCACGGAAGAGAAAACAGTTCTAGCATCTACAACATACTAATATTTTAAAGCTATGTATACTGTTGAATTTAGGTAAGATAGTATCTTTGATTTATGGAAGATACGTAATTTTTTTAACTAAACGAGCAAATTTCGGAGTCCACTGTACCTTCCTCATCAGCTTAACGTGTTCTATTTGAATTAATAATACATAGGGGTTATTCACATTTATTACGTAACGCTATTTTTAGTAACGCTTTTTACAAAATTTTCAGTATAAATTTTCTAACCGTAACAAATCCTTAGCACAGTAATAGTCATAGTCATAGTCATAGTCACTGAACTATACCGACTTCAGTAGATGCTAACCCTAATGTAACATCAGAGCGCTCTCCTTCGTTGGTATTGTGTAGCGTGATCATTGGCGAAAATAACGAATAAAATGGCTGCTAAGCAGCTTTGAAAATTTAATACACCTCGTTGATAGCAGAGGCGCTTAAAACTCTGCAAAAAGCAAAGTTTTAAAATAATGAAACTTTCCTCTCTCTCTCTTCCTTCACCATCTGTCTTCTCCATCACTATGCTTTTCCTAAACAAGTATCACTTAGTAATAGTAGTGGGGAATTAATCCCCTGAGTCTTACTTCTCTTAAAAAAAAAACAAAATAAAAATTCATGATTTCCTGCATTCCACTGTAGTACAGATAGAAAAAATAAATGCACCCAACATTGCGTCGATGTTACAATGAATCAATGGAGTTGGCTACCCTAATGTCTCCGATGAGCTTCTTCGTCTCGTCCTATTTTGTTCGCAGCCAAACAGGCTCAAAATAGATTTTGAAGAGCAGGCTCATATATATATATGAGAGTTTCGATCCATTTTCGAACGGAAAACATAGTGATGGTTTCAGATGGAGATCTCTCAGAGCGTTAAACAATAAACACTTGAATGCTTCTTTTGAGACTTGAAAAATGAAACCATTCCACCGACTATCACATTGACATTCCATCACAAGAACATCTAGAGCTTGCGATTCTTTAATACAGATAAAGCAATTATTTCAGTCATTTGCCTCTGAGCGTACAAAATCTAAATAAACAGATTATTATTAAATCATAACTTGAAGTTTTATTCATGTTTTGCCTCGTACGCTCAACCTCTGGCAGGTTTAATGAGAATGAATGGCAAATGCTGTTTATGTCTGCGAAAGAGCAGATAAGAATGGCAGTTTGACATAAAACGTAATTTAGAAGAATAAGGAACAGAGAATGAGAAAGACGGATCCTTTCGGTACTACTAAGTTTACCATCCCTGAGGAAGCTCGATAAAAATCAAGAAAAGTTTTCACCGATAAATGCAAACCATTTTGACAAAAATTAACCATGCAACACTCTATGAAACGCATTGGGGATACCTAGAGCCACCACCTTACTTTCGCCAAATTGATGAAGGTAAGTAGGCCACCCGTAAATTGGCCTCTACGAAAACCATACTAGCGTTCGTGAAGTAACCTGTTGGACTTGATATCCCTCATAAGATAGACGTTTACGATACTTTTCATCACTTTGGGGTTATTAGCCTCCAGTGTTTAAGAAACTTAAGTAGCAAAAATCGTATAATTTTTTACATTTCGCTGCTTTGATTTTTCCAACTGCTTAAAATCAACTAAATGCTTTTGCAACAACAGTCGCAGTCGAAGCAGAAGCAGCAAACGATGTACTTTCAACAGTCGACGATTTCAAAAGTTTGAATTATATTTTGCTGTTGCTTTTGGTTAGATTCGGTAGTAAAAGCATAAACAGTCTGTATTCTTTTGTAAGTACCAAACAGTCACAGTCGAAGAAGCAAAATCTATTTGCTTTTAGAAGCTATTTGCAGGTTCAATCAATTATTTTGTGGTGTTTGTCATGTTTTTGTTGTTGTTTTTGCACATCAAACAAGAAGCAAAAACAAAAACCACTTTACTGCGATTTTTTAAAGCTGCTAAAAGCAAGAGCTATTGCTTCTTTGACTGTAACTGATACTGAGCAAAAGCAAAAGTTTTGTCAAATCAAATTAAAAGTTTTCAAATCGTCGACTGCTGAAAGTACTGCGCAATTTGGCATAAATCGTTTTGTGATTTTGCTTTGACTGGAACTGTTGTATTTTTCAAAAGCGAAAGCAGAAGTAAAATTAAATGAAATGAAAATCATTACAGATTTTTGAAGACTGTTGCATCTTCTTTTATAGGAATTGGCGTAATACTAGTAACCTTCTAGTGCATTGGAAACTCGCCAGACTGTACAATGTGCTGAAGAGGTTAGCTAATGCACTTCTTCCAAACTAGTGCAGGAATTTCATCCGGCCTAGGAGCCTTGTTTTATTGAGGTCGAATAAAATCCTTTCTACTGCATGAACTCGAAAGAATATCTCAGGCTTCCTTCTCAAGCACAGATAAGGGCCGATTGCTTTCAGGCAACTAGGAATTACCAGCAAATATTTCAGCCAGGAGGTAAACTTTATCAGCCGGGTCTCTGAATGTATGTTTAGCTAGCTAACTGGGGTAAGTTTCGTAGAAATAATATTGAGTGCAAGATTATGTCCTTTTTAGAGTTCAGGGTGTGTAACCAAGTAACGTAAATATCGATTAAATAAAATCACGTGAAATATAATATTAAGTTTTAATAGGCGTGGGGGGAACCATTCATTTTTTTAACTTCAAGATTGTGCCGTAGCAAGAGCCCAATGTGTTGGATACATTTCAACAATCGCATTAGTAATAAAATATTATAAAATCAAGTGAAAAAATTAGTGGGCATATTCCTGCTTAGTTTTTTACTATGAATCATAATCGGTTTGCAAGTTACCGAGTTATGAAGCAACAAACACACAAAAAATACAGACGAATTGAAGCTGGTTAAGAAGTCTAAAAACATCGTCTCTTTTGAACAGTTTTTTATTGTTCCTGCTAACTAATGAACACACTTTGAACCAAAAGCATTCAATGCTGCTGATAAATTGAAAACAAAACGTCGTTCCCTTCCGCTAGTGTTCCTCAGAATAATTGCCTTCTCTCTATGGTATAAATTCTTCCCTTAAAGATATCACATGTCATTTGGTTAAACTTAAAGATACCAAGAAACATTAACCTAATTATGTCTTATGAATGAAACTTTTTCTAAACCGTCCAATTTGGTATGGAATATACCGTATACAAATGCCCCATATAATATTAAAATATGTATTGTTTATTTTCTTACCCATTTTATTGCAGAATGAAATAATTTAATATGCGTGTCATCCCCATAAAATAGACTTTTTGTATATAAAAGTGCAGCTACGTGAATACTTAAAATCCAGTTGATACACCAGCTTAAACGGCACATTATTTTATTAAGTTTATAGCGCTTAGGAGCGTAACTATTAAAAGCCTTTAGACCTTCTTGAATAATAAAACTAATACATTTTTTTAATTATCTGTATAGACAAAAGTTTTACTATCTGCGTATTATTTCGAAAATCAATTTGGCTACAAGGCCATACGCCTCTCGCAGAACTCAATTTAACAATTTTCGTCCCACAGTTTTTCTACACATCATAAATTTATGCTGATCCAAGTATAATTACATTTTCGTTGTTTGAGAAATTTCATTTTTTTTTTTATTACTACAGCCAGAGAAAAACCATATTGAATTAATAAGAAACATTAACGAAAGTTTAGTCATGTTGAAATTTCTTATTTCAATATGGAATATATTAATTTACTGTATTTATTTATTAATTTTATTTATTTTTAAGTGTTATTGAATTCATGTGACGCGTTCTTATTTTCAAGTTGCAGTTTTTCCCTGAGTGTACTATTTTGCTGTTTGAGTAATGTGACAATAAGTTCAAGTCCCCTGGGGTGTTACTGGCACATTTTTGGCAGTTGAAAATGAAATATCTATTTAGAGCTTTCAAGATGTATTTTAATAGCAGATTCGCCTCATATAAGAGTGACCGAAATTCAGACATTTTTAATTTTTAATAGAAAACAGGTTTAATTTAAAAAAAAAAAACTAAAATCTAAAAATCTAAAATGCTTATGAAAATCTGTACCGTTTACACCAATTCGTTGACTTTT
Organism: Nowickia ferox; assembly: GCA_936439885.1. Classification (NCBI taxonomy): domain Eukaryota; kingdom Metazoa; phylum Arthropoda; class Insecta; order Diptera; family Tachinidae; genus Nowickia; species Nowickia ferox. Next base: position 104,834,465 of record OW387023.1, read on the forward strand.
AACAAGACTTTTATAGTATAGTATAGTATTCCTGATGATTATGAACAATTTAGAGTAGCAATTAGAGTTTTTCTTTTCCCGGACTTTTTTATTTCCCGGGAAAGCGGGAACGACTTTTCAGTTTCCCGGGAATTCCCGCCCAGCGCAAAAATATACAAGATATTTTTTAATTGAATTTATTTCGACAAAAAAACAAATAACAATTCATGAGATCGATTAAATAATAACGTTTTATAAACACATTAGTCGAAAAACTAATATAATTTCAGTTCTTTATATAATATTTAGTAATGCATAAATACCAATATTATATGTAAATGGAAAGTCAAGTGCATTGATATAACGGAAACAAAAAAAAAAAAACAAATTACATTATTAAAGAAATATTACAAAATCTTGCTTTGAAAATAGTCTTTAGTACAGAATAAGCATTAATAGAATCGTACGACAGACTATTTCTAATTTTGTTTAAAAATAACTCCTGTAAATGAAAAAATACGTTCACTTTCTACGGATGTTGGCCTTATAGTCAGAAGAGCATTATATAATCTCTGGACACCATATGTGTACATATGAACTAAAGTTGCCATAATAAAATCAAAACAAAAAAAATCCTGGGAATTCCCGCAAATATATCCCGGGATTTCTTTCCCGGAAATTGTGTGGGATCCCGGGAAATTTTTCCCATATGAAAAACACTACTAGCAATAGAAACACAAGAAAATTTGCCAGATGCGGAAACTTTAAAATTAAATATTACTGATGAGTTTGAGGCCCGTAAACGTAATTGTAATTAAAAAGTAGCAGATGCAATGTTTACTCAGAACAACAACAGAAGAAGACAACAAAGTAAAGCAATATATGAGAGAAAAAAAGTGATCAGTGTCACTGTTGTGGTAAGATTGAGCACAAGGCTCGAAATTGTCGATTCAAACCTAGAAATCAAAGTTGCTATGAAAATAAAGCTAAGCATGTACAATCGAACGACTCGCCTACAGCTGTGCAGGTATTAAGCGAAAAAAGACTGTGGTGGCTTGATTCAGGCACAATATCACACATGTGCTCGCAGAAGCAAAAATTTCAAGATTTGAAGAATGTAGAACAATTATTGAAACTCGCTAATGATAAGTCCACAAAAATTTCAGGAAGTGAAAATATTGAATAAGAAAACCTCAAGGTTAACAATTTAATATTGCTGAAACTTTTTTCGTTCCAGATTTGAGATCAAATTTAAAGTCAGTGTCTCAAATCACAGCTCATGGCTTTGAAGTAATTTTTCATCATAATAGTGCAGAAGCAATTGATCCTAAATCAAATAAGAAAGTGCAAACATTACCCAGAAATTTACATTTTTTCAAAAAATGGCATGAAAAGTTTGGCCACTTGAATGCAGCTGATTTGAAGACCATGATCCGACTTCAAAAATTATGACATAAATGACATAATGCTAATTTAAATGTATGTGAAATCTGTGTTCAGGGGAAGCACTCACAGAGTCCATTCCAAAAATCAAAATCGAAAAACTTACTTGAATTTGTGCATTCAGATGTACATATGTGGACCTATGAATATTCAGTGCCACGATCATTAGAAATATTTCGTCACTTTTATCGACAATAAAAGTAAATGGTGTGAAATATTCTTTATAAAGCATAACAGAATGAGGTACTCGAAAAATTTAAACAGTAATAAAACGGGAATGAAAATTAAAACCTTGCGATCTGACAAGTTTGTAAACTCCGACTTCAAAAGGTTTTTAAAAGATGAAGGCATAAGACCTGAACTAACCGTTGAGAATACACCCCACGGCAAAATGGGGTAGCCGAGAGAAAAAACAGAAGTTTAGTGGAAATGGTACGGTGTATGTTACTGCAAAGTGGACTTTCAGCTAATTTCTGGGCAGAGGCGGTTTTCACAGCCAACCATATAAGAAGTAAGTATTCATCCAGTAGTCTAGAAGGTAAAATAACATGTAGCATGTGGAAGAAACATGCTCCAGGAAAAAGTAAATTTGATTCAAAATCTATCAAATGCATTTTTATTGGATACGAACCAAACTCAAAAGCTTATTATAAACTTTAGAATCCAAATGCAGGGAAGATTTTAAAAAACCGAGATGCCAAATTCATAGGAGATTTTGAAAGCAGTGAGAAAGAAACTTTATGAATTACAACTGCAACTTATTGATGAACCCGAAATGAAAACTAGACAGATTTTAAATCCGGAAAATGAAGCAACTGTAAATGAAATCACCACTCACCACTAACTACTAAAAGAAGAAGAATGATAACGAAAAAGAAGAGCCAAGCAACCCTGAGCACTATGCAAATTCATTCGAACAGAATGAGTCGAAGTCAGTCGAAGAAGCTTTAAGTCGTCCTTATTGTGAAGAATGGAAATGTGCTATGGTGAAAGAATATTTAGCTCTCTAAAAAAATAATAATACTTGGTCTGTAGTAGATCGGCCAAAGCGGACAAAGTACTATGCACACTGTTCAATTGAAAAAGTTAAAGCTTGACTTGTTGCAAAAGGTTTTACTCAAAAACCGGGAATTAATTAAAACGAAAGTTTTGCACCTGTTGCTGGAATGAGTTCTATACGCATGTTTATGGCTCTAGCTGCAGAATATGAAATGGAAATCCATCAATTGGATTTTGTAAGCGCGAAATAAGTGAAGAAATTAATTTAGAAACGCCGGAAGAGTTAAGCTTAATCCTTGACAAAGAAGAAATAAAACAATACGATACTGGTAAAGTACTGAAAATAAAGAAAGCATTGGACGGTCTAAAACAATCCGGCCGTCAATGGTACCGAAAACTTGATGAGAAATCACGAGAACCCAAATTACAAGCACTTAATGCAGACCCACCCTTGTGTGTACAAAAGTTATGACAGTGACAAAATTTTTATGTAAGTAGACGTCATGATGATTGCATCAAATAATAAAGAAACACTGAGCGAAATGAAAGGAAAGCTTGCAAACAGTTTTGAAATGAGAGATATGGGTATTTTAAGTTGAATTTGAACAAAATCCTGAAAAAAATTAAATTGAAATGCATCAACGAAAGTATACAAACCAGAAAATCAGAAAATATAAGATGCAATATGGAAAAGCAGTGATGACTCCATGAACGCAAAATTATCAATAGAAATGTGCTCCAAAACCTCAGGAGAAGAGTCCTACATGAAAGAAATGCAATATCAAAACCTAATTGGTTCACTAATGTACCTCACTGTATGCACCAGACCAGATACATCACATACCACCAGCGCACTAAGCCAGTACAACAAAAACTTTGGAAAACAATCAGTATCGGCATTTTTTAAATAAATCAATAAAATCTAAAACTAGATTTCGAGATTATGCAAACTCGAAATTCTTACCTTTTTATTCTATAATTTTGTTTTTTAAAACAAATCTTTAAGTGAAAAGCAAATACTTTTTTTATTCATACTACCCATTATTAGCATGTTTTCCCAAAATTAGTAAGTCTTATACGAGTACGTTCTTAAAAATAACGAACGAAAACGTTTGTACGTTTTTGTAACATTGAATCATTTTCATGTGAGTGACAACAAAGTGTTTTTAGTTTATTAGAACGAATTTTTCCAATTCAACTAAAAAGCTTTCTTCGCGATGTTAAAATACTAAATGAAAATTATGCAAAAAGGTGATACTCTTGACTAACAAAATCAGAATATAAACATTTCAACTTTCTTGTAACTGAGCGCATTTGGTTTCTGTTGTCCAAAATACAGAGTTATTTTCTTTCTCACTTTATTCCTATTTAAGGGTAGTCAATTAATCGAACGTTGTTAATTTTTTTAGAATAGTCAATTAAAAATTGCTTTTGTCAACAGGCGTCTAGTAAAAATGAAATCTACAGAAAGTGCAAGGAATATTACCCTAAGAATTTAGGAGTCCAAATTCAAGCTTTCCCTTGGGTAAAAACATTTATAATCTATATAAATATATAAAAGAAAGTAGTGTTAGTTACACCACTTATAACTCAAGAACGGCAGAACAGATTTGGATGAAAATTGGTAGGGAGGTAGCTTAGAGCCAGGAGACGGACATAAGATACTTTTTATCCCGTTCGACAGCGTTCCCGTGTGACTTGACATGAAACGTCAGTCACTATAAAACGTGGTGTAACAAAAAAGAATCAGACTTGTAATAACAAAACGCAAATGATAGCTATGTAATTGACGTATAATGACAGCTATGTAATGACGTATAGATGACAATTTGATATTTGTAAGAAATCAATATTCAAACTATTTCTATTAAATAAATAATTAACAATTATAATGTAATGATAGTGCCATTGCCCATTCGTATAAACAGTGAAGTGAACTATAAAACTCGGTATGGTTGAAAATTTGAGTTTTGAAATATATTTTTAGGTGAATTGAAGTGAAGTGAAGTTTAATTAATAATGCCGCTAGCAAGACTATCGAATCTTTCCCGACAAAGCCGTAATGCAAGAAGAATACGAAATACTGCAAATGAAAGGACTGAAGAAGAACAAGAAATTACACGTGAACAGCGCCGCGATAGTATGGCTCGACTTCGTGCTTCTCAATCACGAGAGCAAAGTGAAGCAGCCCGTGAAACAGCTCGGTTGGCAATGCGGAATCGTCGAGCTAACAACAGAGGTCAACAAATAGATAATTTGCGACGCAGAACAAGATATTTATCAAGTACTGATTTGAATCGAGCAGCGTTTCGATACGATTGCAGCAATGATTACAGCTTGCATCCTAGCGTTTGCATTGGGCAAATGGACGTTGTTTGTGAGTATTGTGGTGCATTAAAGTTTTCCGGAGAAACGGCTAGATTATGCTGCCTTTATGGTAAAGTGAAATTACCGTTGTTGACTCCGCCACATGAGCCATTGTATTCATTGCTTTGTGGCGAAACACAAGAATCACGCCACTTTCTTGCAAACACTCAAAAATACAATGGTTGTTTCCAAATGAAGTCATTTGGGGCAGATATTATCGAAGAACGAGGATTTAATCCGACATTTAAGGTATTTATTTTTGTACTTACATAGAATGTAGTTAAAGAATAACTTACTTTATCTATTGGTATGTATTATATTTGCTAATTCTGAACTCTACTCCCCCACCCAAAAATATTTGCTAATTCTGAACTCTACTCTCCCACCGAAAAAAGTGTTTATAACCCAGTTAATACTGTCTGGTTTTTATTTTGTAGATACAAGGACAGATTCACCATCGAATTGGATCATTACTACCTTTCGAAGATACACAGAATAAATTTTTACAAATATATTTCATGGGCAACATGGAAGAACAACTTGGTCGACGCCTAGGGATCAATGCAGGATTGAAGCGAGCAATTCTTCAAGACTTGCAGTGTCTGCTTCATGAACATCATGCGTTGGTCAGGTTGTTTAAGAATGCTTTAGAGCGCATGCCAAGTGATGACTATAAAGTTGTCATCAAAGCAGATAAACGACCATCTGGAACACACGAACGCACATTTAATGCTCCAACATTAGACGAAGTTGCCATCCTGATTGTTGGTGAACAATTGGAAAAACGCGATATTGTGCTTACACGTCGCGATACTGGGCAACTGCAACAAATATCTGAAACCCATCGATCATATGACGCATTGCAATACCCGCTGATGTTTTGGCAAGTAGAAGATGGATATTATTTTAATATTAAAATGATAAATCCATTGAATGGTGAGTGTCAGTATCATAATTTATTTCATTTATTTGTGAAAGACACTGATTTAAAATAATGCTTATTAAAAAAATGGTTAATGTCTGTATTGTTTGCCTTTGAAATTTGCCTTTGAAATGGTTAATTATCAAATTTTTAATTTCAGGTGAAGAAACTACAAAGAAAGTTAGCTCAATGAATTATTACGCATATCGTTTGATGATTCGTCAAAATGCTGACAACTATTTGCTGCGGTTTCGTCGATACCAACCAAAACTGTGCAACGGTACGCGTTTGGTGGTTAGAAAATTGATGAACAATGTAATTTACGCTACGATAATGATAGGAAAATTCAAAGGTGAGGAAGTTCTTATTCCGAGGATCCCGATGATCCCAACCGATATGCCATTTGAATTTAAAAGACTTCAATTTCCGATACGTCTTGCATTTGCCATGACCATCAACAAATCACAAGGCCAATCCTTAAAAGTTTGTGGTTTAAATCTAGAACATTCATGTTTTTCCCATGGTCAATTATACGTGGCATGTTCACGGGTCGGAAGACCATCTGCGTTGTTTGTTTTTGCGCCTGATAATAAAACAAAAAATGTCGTGTATCACAAGGTACTTAAGTGAAGAGCAACCTATGTACTAAAATACAGAAATAATAATGAATGATTAATGTAGGTATTTAATTTTTTTGTATTTTTTCCAATAAAAAAAAACACAATCTGCTTATTTATTGCCATTAAGGCGGAACAAAGTTAGCCGGGTCAGCTAGTCAATAATAAAAGTAACATTTTGAAAAATTTCGCTTTGGATTTTGATAATGAAATCTTGTACGAATGTGCTATGACCTGGGCTTATGACCTTCGGAGGTCAAACTTTACTGACCATATGTATCAGTCTATTTCGGTCTATTTTTTACACACCAGCGCAAGAGCGAATTCTCTAACTTTTCTTGGTGCTTTGGAAAATCGATTTGACGTACAGAAACACTGACAGACGAACGGACGGACAGACGCAATCGCTTATTCGTCTTCCCTATTCATAATGACTCAGAACAAATATACTTTAAGGTTCGAATATAGGGTGATCGAGTCGGTTTTCCAACCGGTTTTAAAACCCGGTTTTTCACAATACGGTTGTGAGTTTTTTCCAAATGTTGATTTTTCTAATGCCGAATAGTCCGGGTTTTTATAATTAAAAAACCGGCTCAGTCAAATACTTCTCGATTTTTAGATTTTGCAATAGTATATATTCAGCCCAATCATAAATATTCCCACGGAATTTAATTCTTACGGAAAATAATTTTCTCGAGCAAATAGTCCTCCAATCATAAATTCCTTGGGAAAAAAAAAGAGTAATACGTGGCACCACCGTATTACGGTGCCAGTCGTTTTGCTTGTTTGTTGACATTTTGTTTCTCCCCATTTTTTTGAGTGAGAGAGTAAACAAAATTATTTTTTATGATTTGATCAGGCTAAAGTTCGTATCGCTTTGTAAGCCAAATTACTTTATCCTGATCAAATCATAAATATAGAAACAAATGAAGTTCGAACAATAACTATTAAAATTAGCAAAAATTATTTTTTTTTTTATCAAATACAAATTTATGTACAAGTATATAAATTTTGTTTTAATATAGTATTAACCATGTTTTTATGTAAACTCTCTTCTGTTTTGCAAGAGAAAGATTTTTAGTTCAACTGCGTTCATAATACCTACTTTTTTCCCCGGGAGTTTTCTTATTCCCACATTTGGTCAAAAAGAGGGAAAAAACAAATTCATGATAGGAGAAAAATAAAAAGTGAGAAAACTCGTGCGGAATTTTTGTTTATGATTGGGCTGATTAGTGTTCGCTATATCAAAACTTAGACGAACGTTTTTCAGTGTAAAAGTTCTAGGTGTTTTTTTTTTTTTTTTTTTTTTTTTGATGTGGAAAAACTTACTTCAATTTGAAATTAAAGCGATTTTATGGGGTGGTAACAGGTCGAATTAAGTACAATGGATGTCAATAAAAAGTGTTCACATGTTCAGAAGTGGCAAAAATCTGTTGATACTGTACTGTACTGTTGACGCAAGTATGTAACATAAAAACAAGCATGACGATATCGTGTATTGTTCAAGAAGACTGTGTTGCAACAGAAATGTTTGCGGTCATTCGACATTTGTTCAGTAACTTAGTATTTACATGAACTGTTAACTCTTATTTTTTTAATAAATAAATAATTTTCCCACTATTAAACCAGTTGAGCGGTTTTTCCTGAATTTTAAAAACCGAAACCGGGTTTTTCATAATTTCAAATATTCGAACTATTCGGACACCGGTTTCTGGAAAATGTCGAATAATCGATCAACCTAGCCGCATATGAATATAGTGGAAACTACACACGGAATGACGAACCCATGTATGCCCTTTACAATTTTTGGTGAAGGAAATAAAAAAAAACAGAAGCACAAAATATAAGTACGAAAACTTTACACGAAATGTTTTGTCACTTCATTCTGCTTATGTTCAAAAATAAAAATTGCTCATCTGGATGGGCTGTTTAGGCTTTTATCAAAACAAACCAAAGTTAACATTTGGCTTAGTGAGATAGCAATAGTCAGTCATCTGGCCTGGCTAGAGGAACCCCATTTTAAAGATGCGCCTTGGGGGAGCGTGCAAACGTAAATAAGGAATACAAAACACAAAGGGAAAGCGGTAATAACATATTCATAAAATTCCACTGAATTGAAAGGGGGAAAAATCTTTTAAATTTTTCCTGCATGAATAATTATGTTCAATAGATGATTCTCAGTATTGTTGACATTACATAACAAGTGGATCAGAAAATACGTCAACAACTGCTGATGAAGTACCCAACGGCATAGAAAATGTGTTATCAGAATAATAAAATTGTCCCTTTGCTACTTATATGCACAAAAGTTAATCGAATGCTACCTTAAAGATTTTCTTTGTTAAAAAACAAACACAAAGACGATGAGTTTTTACTAACTCTTATAAAAAAAAGAACAGAAATACCTATTTACTTAACATCGTGAAAATGACTTTGGTTTCACTGCATTCAGAAATTCGTCAGTTTTGCGCTACTTCCGAATTACCAGTTCAGGCTCTTGTCGTCTTTCTTGGAAGCTCTATTTTTACCGGGATGGTGATTTTATTTTCATATAGTACCTGCACTTAAAAAAATAGACATACTATTACTAAATAAAAAAAAAATCTAAATTTAAGTAAACAAATTTACACAGTTTGAGTATTTGTTTTTAAAAAGCAGATTTTGTAAAAAAAAATCGTTTCTAAACATTTGAAATTTGTGTAAAAAATAACGAAAATTTTTTTCAAAAAATATTTTTTCTATACAAATTTCAAAACGACAAAATCTACCCTTAAGTTTAGGTAAAATTGTACAAAAACAAGTAAAAATTACTATATATGAGTTTAAAATAAATATGCAGTTCATATCGTTAAAAATATTTTATAAAAATACACAAAAAATTTCTTACATATCGAGCCATAACCGCTAAAAAAAAGCTTAATCGAAACAATCCCAGCAAAAAGTTTTCAAGATTTCGTAATGGGTAGTACTCTTCTAATGGCTTACAAAGTAATGAATGGCACTTATTTATCTAATTATTTTATGCGTATAACAATGGCTGTCCTGTAATGAATAAAATAACAACTTATTTATATCATTACGTGAAAGTACTTATTGTAGTTATTTCCAGTTAATGATGAAATATATCTGGAGAAAAATTTATTTATCGTGAAAATTACCTTCGAAAGGAATAAAACTACTTTGGTTTACTATAATTTTTATTATAAGTGAAATTTATTTGCTGGTGGTGAATCGATGTCTATATGCATTTCATTGTTGCTTTAACAAATCATCAGTAGACTTCAACCGCACATTTTGTACAGTCACAAACCTCTTATCTTATGCACAAACTTCCAAAAACTATTTGAGAGTTCACAAATAATAATATTATTGAAAATCACGAAAAAGCAAAATAAGCGTAGTCGGCTTAGGAACTTATATATACAAAACCCAGCAAATAATAAATTTACTGAATGTATAATTTTTATTAAAAAATTTAGTTATTTTCGCATATTCTTCAATATACATATTCACATATTTTCTTTGTAAAATTATAATTTTTAACAATACCAATTAACTTTTGAATAATTTTAGTCAAAAAGTAATCTAAAAAATTTTGCATACGAGTATTTGTAAGCAAAAAATAAACCATTAAATTTTTAATACTTTTAGGCAATCAGTAATGTATTAACATTTGGAAATTTTGTAAGCAAAAAGTATAGGGTACCGCATACTTTTTGAACTACTCAAACAAAAATAATGGGTTATTCAGTCAAATTGTAAGTACTCACGACTCACAGTGGTTCCTTTTTGGGGTTTGCGTAGCTAAAATCTGTAACTTTTGATCTAGAAAACATTTTTGAGTTGAGCAATTGATCCTAAATCAAATAAGAAAGTGCAAACATTACCCAGAAATTTACATTTTTTCAAAAAATGGCATGAAAAGTTTGGCCACTTGAATGCAGCTGATTTGAAGACCATGATCCGACTTCAAAAATTATGACATAAATGACATAATGCTAATTTAAATGTATGTGAAATCTGTGTTCAGGGGAAGCACTCACAGAGTCCATTCCAAAAATCAAAATCGAAAAACTTACTTGAATTTGTGCATTCAGATGTACATATGTGGACCTATGAATATTCAGTGCCACGATCATTAGAAATATTTCGTCACTTTTATCGACAATAAAAGTAAATGGTGTGAAATATTCTTTATAAAGCATAACAGAATGAGGTACTCGAAAAATTTAAACAGTAATAAAACGGGAATGAAAATTAAAACCTTGCGATCTGACAAGTTTGTAAACTCCGACTTCAAAAGGTTTTTAAAAGATGAAGGCATAAGACCTGAACTAACCGTTGAGAATACACCCCACGGCAAAATGGGGTAGCCGAGAGAAAAAACAGAAGTTTAGTGGAAATGGTACGGTGTATGTTACTGCAAAGTGGACTTTCAGCTAATTTCTGGGCAGAGGCGGTTTTCACAGCCAACCATATAAGAAGTAAGTATTCATCCAGTAGTCTAGAAGGTAAAATAACATGTAGCATGTGGAAGAAACATGCTCCAGGAAAAAGTAAATTTGATTCAAAATCTATCAAATGCATTTTTATTGGATACGAACCAAACTCAAAAGCTTATTATAAACTTTAGAATCCAAATGCAGGGAAGATTTTAAAAAACCGAGATGCCAAATTCATAGGAGATTTTGAAAGCAGTGAGAAAGAAACTTTATGAATTACAACTGCAACTTATTGATGAACCCGAAATGAAAACTAGACAGATTTTAAATCCGGAAAATGAAGCAACTGTAAATGAAATCACCACTCACCACTAACTACTAAAAGAAGAAGAATGATAACGAAAAAGAAGAGCCAAGCAACCCTGAGCACTATGCAAATTCATTCGAACAGAATGAGTCGAAGTCAGTCGAAGAAGCTTTAAGTCGTCCTTATTGTGAAGAATGGAAATGTGCTATGGTGAAAGAATATTTAGCTCTCTAAAAAAATAATAATACTTGGTCTGTAGTAGATCGGCCAAAGCGGACAAAGTACTATGCACACTGTTCAATTGAAAAAGTTAAAGCTTGACTTGTTGCAAAAGGTTTTACTCAAAAACCGGGAATTAATTAAAACGAAAGTTTTGCACCTGTTGCTGGAATGAGTTCTATACGCATGTTTATGGCTCTAGCTGCAGAATATGAAATGGAAATCCATCAATTGGATTTTGTAAGCGCGAAATAAGTGAAGAAATTAATTTAGAAACGCCGGAAGAGTTAAGCTTAATCCTTGACAAAGAAGAAATAAAACAATACGATACTGGTAAAGTACTGAAAATAAAGAAAGCATTGGACGGTCTAAAACAATCCGGCCGTCAATGGTACCGAAAACTTGATGAGAAATCACGAGAACCCAAATTACAAGCACTTAATGCAGACCCACCCTTGTGTGTACAAAAGTTATGACAGTGACAAAATTTTTATGTAAGTAGACGTCATGATGATTGCATCAAATAATAAAGAAACACTGAGCGAAATGAAAGGAAAGCTTGCAAACAGTTTTGAAATGAGAGATATGGGTATTTTAAGTTGAATTTGAACAAAATCCTGAAAAAAATTAAATTGAAATGCATCAACGAAAGTATACAAACCAGAAAATCAGAAAATATAAGATGCAATATGGAAAAGCAGTGATGACTCCATGAACGCAAAATTATCAATAGAAATGTGCTCCAAAACCTCAGGAGAAGAGTCCTACATGAAAGAAATGCAATATCAAAACCTAATTGGTTCACTAATGTACCTCACTGTATGCACCAGACCAGATACATCACATACCACCAGCGCACTAAGCCAGTACAACAAAAACTTTGGAAAACAATCAGTATCGGCATTTTTTAAATAAATCAATAAAATCTAAAACTAGATTTCGAGATTATGCAAACTCGAAATTCTTACCTTTTTATTCTATAATTTTGTTTTTTAAAACAAATCTTTAAGTGAAAAGCAAATACTTTTTTTATTCATACTACCCATTATTAGCATGTTTTCCCAAAATTAGTAAGTCTTATACGAGTACGTTCTTAAAAATAACGAACGAAAACGTTTGTACGTTTTTGTAACATTGAATCATTTTCATGTGAGTGACAACAAAGTGTTTTTAGTTTATTAGAACGAATTTTTCCAATTCAACTAAAAAGCTTTCTTCGCGATGTTAAAATACTAAATGAAAATTATGCAAAAAGGTGATACTCTTGACTAACAAAATCAGAATATAAACATTTCAACTTTCTTGTAACTGAGCGCATTTGGTTTCTGTTGTCCAAAATACAGAGTTATTTTCTTTCTCACTTTATTCCTATTTAAGGGTAGTCAATTAATCGAACGTTGTTAATTTTTTTAGAATAGTCAATTAAAAATTGCTTTTGTCAACAGGCGTCTAGTAAAAATGAAATCTACAGAAAGTGCAAGGAATATTACCCTAAGAATTTAGGAGTCCAAATTCAAGCTTTCCCTTGGGTAAAAACATTTATAATCTATATAAATATATAAAAGAAAGTAGTGTTAGTTACACCACTTATAACTCAAGAACGGCAGAACAGATTTGGATGAAAATTGGTAGGGAGGTAGCTTAGAGCCAGGAGACGGACATAAGATACTTTTTATCCCGTTCGACAGCGTTCCCGTGTGACTTGACATGAAACGTCAGTCACTATAAAACGTGGTGTAACAAAAAAGAATCAGACTTGTAATAACAAAACGCAAATGATAGCTATGTAATTGACGTATAATGACAGCTATGTAATGACGTATAGATGACAATTTGATATTTGTAAGAAATCAATATTCAAACTATTTCTATTAAATAAATAATTAACAATTATAATGTAATGATAGTGCCATTGCCCATTCGTATAAACAGTGAAGTGAACTATAAAACTCGGTATGGTTGAAAATTTGAGTTTTGAAATATATTTTTAGGTGAATTGAAGTGAAGTGAAGTTTAATTAATAATGCCGCTAGCAAGACTATCGAATCTTTCCCGACAAAGCCGTAATGCAAGAAGAATACGAAATACTGCAAATGAAAGGACTGAAGAAGAACAAGAAATTACACGTGAACAGCGCCGCGATAGTATGGCTCGACTTCGTGCTTCTCAATCACGAGAGCAAAGTGAAGCAGCCCGTGAAACAGCTCGGTTGGCAATGCGGAATCGTCGAGCTAACAACAGAGGTCAACAAATAGATAATTTGCGACGCAGAACAAGATATTTATCAAGTACTGATTTGAATCGAGCAGCGTTTCGATACGATTGCAGCAATGATTACAGCTTGCATCCTAGCGTTTGCATTGGGCAAATGGACGTTGTTTGTGAGTATTGTGGTGCATTAAAGTTTTCCGGAGAAACGGCTAGATTATGCTGCCTTTATGGTAAAGTGAAATTACCGTTGTTGACTCCGCCACATGAGCCATTGTATTCATTGCTTTGTGGCGAAACACAAGAATCACGCCACTTTCTTGTGTTTTTTTTAGAGGTATAGAACTTCGAATTGAAATAAAACACAAGAAAATCGTTTTAATGTCCATCAATTTGACTTTATTGGAAGGATAATTTTATACCATTAACGTTTAAATATGATTTCGGGCATGTGGCCGCCGCGGCTGGCTCGAATAAAGCCAATTCTACAGGTCCAATTTTCAACCACTTTTTCGAGCATATGGGGCCGTATGTTGGCAAAAACGCCACGAATGTTGGCTTCCAAGTCCCCTAACGTTTCTGGTTTGTTGGCGTAGACGAGCGACTTCACATATCCCCAAAGAAAATAATCCAATGGTGTCAAATCACACGATCTTGGTGGCCAATTGACAGGTTAACCGAATTAATTGCTCTGATAGACGATTATGTCGACCATAAAATGGACGGAGCTTGCGGTAAACTTCGCGAACTGAATCATTATTTTCGAAATAAATTTGCACGATTTGCAAGCGTTGTTCTTTTGTCAACCTGTTCATGATGAAATGGCAAACCAAACTAAATATTAATCACTTGACAGCTGACAAAATGGCCGCCAGTTAAAAAAGTGATGCCAACTTAAAGTTCTATACCTCAATAAAAAACACCCTATACAATGGTTGTTTCCAAATGACGTCATTTGGGGCAGATATTATCGAAGAACGAGGATTTAATCCGACATTTAAAGTATTTATTTTTGTACTTACATAGAATGTAGTTAAAGAATAACTTACTTTATCTATTGGTATGTATTATATTTGCTAATTCTGAACTCTACTCTCCCACCCAAAAATATTTGCTAATTCTGAACTCTACTCTCCCACCGAAAAAAGTGTTTATAACCCAGTTAATACTGTCTGGTTTTTATTTTGTAGATACAAGGACAGATTCACCATCGAATTGGATCATTACTACAAATTTTTACAAATATATTTCATGGGCAACATGGAAGAACAACTTGATCGACGCCTAGGGATCAATGCAGGAATGAAGCGAGCAATTCTTCAAGACTTGCAGTGTCTGCTTCATGAACATCATGCGTTGGTCAGGTTGTTTAAGAATGCTTTAGAGCGCATGCCAAGTGATGACTATAAAGTTGTCATCAAAGCAGATAAACGACCATCTGGAACACACGAACGCACATTTAATGCTCCAACATTAGACGAAGTTGCCATCCTGATTGTTGGTGAACAATTGGAAAAACGCGATATTGTGCTTACACGTCGCGATACTGGGCAACTGCAACAAATATCTGAAACCCATCGATCATATGACGCATTGCAATACCCGCTGATGTTTTGGCAAGTAGAAGATGGATATTATTTTAATATTAAAATGATAAATCCATTGAATGGTGAGTATCAGTATCATAATTTATTTCATTTATTTGTGAAAGACACTGATTTAAAATAATGCTTATTAAAAAAATGGTTAATGTCTGTATTGTTTGCCTTTCAAATTTGCCTTTGAAATGGTTAATTATCAAATTTTTAATTTCAGGTGAAGAAACTACAAAGAAAGTTAGCTCAATGAATTATTACGCATATCGTTTGATGATTCGTCAAAATGCTGACAACTATTTGCTGCGGTTTCGTCGATACCAACCAAAACTGTGCAACGGTACGCGTTTGGTGGTTCGAAAATTGATGAACAATGTAATTTACGCTACGATAATGATAGGAAAATTCAAAGGTGAGGAAGTTCTTATTCCGAGGATCCCGATGATCCCAACCGATATGCCATTTGAATTTAAAAGACTTCAATTTCCGATACGTCTTGCATTTGCCATGACCATCAACAAATCACAAGGCCAATCCTTAAAAGTTTGTGGTTTAAATCTAGAACATTCATGTTTTTCCCATGGTCAATTATACGTGGCATGTTCACGGGTCGGAAGACCATCTGCGTTGTTTGTTTTTGCGCCTGATAATAAAACAAAAAATGTCGTGTATCACAAGGTACTTAAGTGAAGAGCAACCTATGTACTAAAATACAGAAATAATAATGAATGATTAATGTAGGTATTTAATTTTTTTGTATTTTTTCCAATAAAAAAAACACAATCTGCTTATTTATTGCCATTAAGGCGGAACAAAGTTAGCCGGGCCAGCTAGTTAATAATAAAAGTAACATTTTGAAAAATTGCGCTTTGGATTTTGATAATGAAATCTCGTACGAATGTGCTATGACCTGGGCTTATGACCTTCGGAGGTCAAACTTTACTGACCATATGTATCAGTCTATTTCGGTCTATTTTTCACACACCAGTTCAAGAGCGAATTCTCTAACTTTTCTTGGTGCTTCGGAAAATCGATTTGACAGACGAACGGACGGACAGACGCAATCGCTTGTTCGTCTTCCCTATTCATAATGACTCAGAACATATATACTTTAAGGGTCGAATATAGGGTGATCGACTCGGTTTTACAACCGATTTTAAAACCCGGTTTTTCACAATACGGTTGTCAGTTTTTTCAAAATGTTGATTTTTCTAATGTCGAATAGTCCGGGTTTTTTATAATTAAAAAAACGGCTCAGTCAAATACTTCTCGATTTTTAGATTTTGCAATAGTATATATTCAGCCCAATCATAAATATTCCCACGGAATTTGATTCTTACGGAAAATAATTTTCTCGAGCAAATAGTCCTCCAATCATAAATTCCTTGGGAACAAAAAAGAGTAATACGTGGCACCACCGTATTACGGTGCCAGTTGTTTTGCTTGTTTGTTGACATTTTGTTTCTCCCCATTTTTTTGAGTGAGAGAGTAAACAAAATTATTTTTTATGATTTGATCAGGCTAAAGTTCGTATCGCTTTGTAAGCCAAATTACTTTAGCCTGATCAAATCATAAATATAGAAACAAATGAAGTTCGAACAATAACTATTAAAATTAGCAAAAATTATTTTTTTTTTATCAAATACAAATTTATGTACGAGTATATAAATTTTGTTTTAATATAGTATTAACCATGTTTTTATGTAAACTCTCTTCTGTTTTGCAAGAGAAAGATTTTTAGTTCAACTGCGTTCATAATACCTACTTTTTTCCCCGGGAGTTTTCTTATTCCCGCATTTGGTCAAAAAGAGGGAAAAAACAAATTCATGATAGGAGAAAAATAAAAAGTGAGAAAACTCGTGCGGAATTTTTGTTTATGATTGGACTGATTAGTGTTCGCTATATCAAAACTTAGACGAACGTTTCCTGTTGGTTTTCCTAAGTATTTTTTTTTTCAGTGTAAAAGTTCTAGGTGTTTTTTTTTTTTTTTTTTTTTTTTTGATGTGGAAAAACTTACTTCAATTTGAAATTAAAGCGATTTTATGAGGTGGTAATAGGTCGAATTAAGTACAATGGATGTCAATAAAAAGTGTTCACATGTTCAGAAGTGGCAAAAATCTGTTGATACTGTACTGTACTGTTGACGCAAGTATGTAACATAAAAACAAGCATGACGATATCGTATATTGTTCAAGAAGAATGTGTTGCAACAGAAATGTTTGCGGTCATTCGACATTTGTTCAGTAACTTAGTATTTACATGAACTGTTAACTCTTATTTTTTTAGTAAATAAATAATTTTCCCACTATTAAACCAGTTGACCGGTTTTTCCTGAATTCTAAAAACCGAAACCGGGTTTTTCATAATTTCAAATATTCGAACTATTCGGACACCGGTTTCTGGAAAATGTCGAATAATCGATCAACCTAGCCGCATATGAATATAGAGGAAACTACACACTGAATGACGGACCCATGTATGCCCTTTACAATTTTTGGTGAAGGAAATAAAAAAAAACAGAAGCACAAAATATAAGTACGAAAACTTTACACGAAATGTTTTGTCACTTCATTCTGCTTATGTTCAAAAATAAAAATTGCTCATCTGGATGGGCTGTTTAGGCTTTTATCAAAACAAACCAAAGTTAACATTTGGCTTAGTGAGATAGCAATAGTCAGTCATCTGGCCTGGCTAGAGGAACCCCATTTTAAAGATGCGCCTTGGGGGAGCGTGCAAACGTAAATAAGGAATACAAAACACAAAGGGAAAGCGGTAATAACATATTCATAAAATTCCACTGAATTGAAAGGGGGAAAAATCTTTTAAATTTTTCCTGCATGAATAATTATGTTCAATAGATGATTCTCAGTATTGTTGACATTACATAACAAGTGGATCAGAAAATACGTCAACAACTGCTGATGAAGTACCCAACGGCATAGAAAATGTGTTATCAGAATAATAAAATTGTCCCTTTGCTACTTATATGCACAAAAGTTAATCGAATGCTACCTTAAAGATTTTCTTTGTTAAAAAACAAACACAAAGACGATGAGTTTTTACTAACTCTTATAAAAAAAAGAACAGAAATACCTATTTACTTAACATCGTGAAAATGACTTTGGTTTCACTGCATTCAGAAATTCGTCAGTTTTGCGCTACTTCCGAATTACCAGTTCAGGCTCTTGTCGTCTTTCTTGGAAGCTCTATTTTTACCGGGATGGTGATTTTATTTTCATATAGTACCTGCACTTAAAAAAATAGACATACTATTACTAAGTAAAAAAAATCTAAATTTAAGTAAACAAATTTACACAGTTTGAGTACTTGTTTTTAAAAAGCAGATTTTGTAAAAAAAATCGTTTCTAAACATTTGAAATTTGTGTAAAAATAACGAAAATTTTTTTCAAAAAATATTTTTTCTATACAAATTTCAAAACGACAAAATCTACCCTTAAGTTTAGGTAAAATTGTACAAAAACAAGTAAAAATTACTATATATGAGTTTAAAATAAATATGCAGTTCATATCGTTAAAAATATTTTATAAAAATACACAAAAAATTTCTTACATATCGAGCCATAACCGCTAAAAAAAAGCTTAATCGAAACAATCCCAGCAAAAAGTTTTCAAGATTTCGTAATGGGTAGTACTCTTCTAATGGCTTACAAAGTAATGAATGGCACTTATTTATCTAATTATTTTATGCGTATAACAATGGCTGTCCTGTAATGAATAAAATAACAACTTATTTATATCATTACGTGAAAGTACTTATTGTAGTTATTTCCAGTTAATGATGAAATATATCTGGAGAAAAATTTATTTATCGTGAAAATTACCTTCGAAAGGAATAAAACTACTTTGGTTTACTATAATTTTTATTATAAGTGAAATTTATTTGCTGGTGGTGAATCGATGTCTATATGCATTTCATTGTTGCTTTAACAAATCATCAGTAGACTTCAACCGCACATTTTGTACAGTCACAAACCTCTTATCTTATGCACAAACTTCCAAAAACTATTTGAGAGTTCACAAATAATAATATTATTGAAAATCACGAAAAAGCAAAATAAGCGTAGTCGGCTTAGGAACTTATATATACAAAACCCAGCAAATAATAAATTTACTGAATGTATAATTTTTATTAAAAAATTTAGTTATTTTCGCATATTCTTCAATATACATATTCACATATTTTCTTTGTAAAATTATAATTTTTAACAATACCCAAAAAAGGTACAAATTTTATAATTTTGTTACAAAATTCTATTTATTTTTATTAGAAAAAATTGCCAATTAACTTTTGAATAATTTTAGTCAAAAAGTAATCTAAAAAATTTTGCATACGAGTATTTGTAAGCAAAAAATAAACCATTAAATTTTTAATACTTTTAGGCAATCAGTAATGTATTAACATTTGGATATTTGTAAGCAAAAAGTATAGGGTACCGCATACTTTTTGAACTACTCAAACAAAAATAATGGGTTATTCAGTCAAATTGTAAGTACTCACGACTCACAGTGGTTCCTTTTTGGGGTTTGCGTAGCTAAAATCTGTAACTTTTGATCTAGAAAACATTTTTGAGTTTTGTAAAAAACCGATTGCAGACAAGCAATCAGCGATTACTACGACATATCAACATTGAAAATCGCACAGTGGGGTATATCGTAAAAAAATTTCCAAAGTTGATTTTTATTTTTTGGATTTCCAAGAATGCAGAAATTTAAATTTTTTGTTTTTATGTTTTTTTGAGTTGTTTTGATGGAATTGTTTTTTTCGTCTTGCAAATATATATTAGCTTTTTTGAGATTTTTTTGAGATTAAAGTTTAAAAGTTATTTTTTTTTTTATTTTTACTTCCAAGTAATTTTTTTAAATATTATTTGCACAACAATTCTTTATGATAATATTTGACATTTAAACCAAAAAATAAAAAACAAATTTTGTTTAATTTTATTGGAAAAACTTAAAAAAATGCATATTCCGAAATGTAGTAGTTAAAGTATTTTGTAAATATTTTGCAGGCTGGCAGGTATTAGCAGCTAAAATTTTTAGGTCGAATAAGTGAAACATATAGCAATATACCTGTGCTAATATCTAAGTGGAGGGGAGTGGCGGCAAAATTGTAGGTCGAGCTTAAAATTTAATTCTTAAAATTTAAAGATAGATCGAAAAATTTGTTGAAATTTTTTTTTTTTTTTTTAACCACATTGATAAAAACTTAACACAGTTTTATTTGCAATAAAATCACCTTTTTAAAAATATATAATATGTAAGTATGACTCTTATACTTTTAAAGTTATAGGTCTTCAAAACTTTAGTTGTTATAAGTCAACTTTTTTGATTACACATATATATATAGCTAATTTATGCAAGGATATTTCCTAAAGAAAAATAAAGTCTATTGATGAACGTAGTAAAATATGTAAATTTGGACATATTTTTATTGAAAAAAACAGAAAAAACATTACGTCTCAAACACTTGAAATTTTGAATTTATCTACGCTCTTACACTAGCAGGAACCATTGTGCGACTGGAGAGTTTTTTGCATTCTAGTAGGCAAACTTTTTTGCTGGGATATTTCTTGGACTTACTTATTTTTTTGACGAACATTTATTATTTATAATCGCAAATAATCCATTTTGGTCAAAAAATTAAGTTGGAAAATTATGTCGCATAAGATTTTTTGGCGTTTGCGGCACGATATAATGAAATCTTTATGGACTTAAAGAAAATATTTACTAAAAATAGGAAAATGGTTCGTATTCTAATTTCATTTTAAATCAAAAATAAAATTTTAGGAAATGACTTACTCCAGATTATTTCATAAAATTTTACTAACATAAAGATCAAAAAAAAAAGCTATTCTACATTTGAGAAAATTAAATTAAATCTTTAAATTATAGAAAATTTGCACTTGGGGATAAATCTGTGTGAGTAAATATTTCCGAGGAATATTTGAACTAGAAAGATATTTTTGTAAGTAAAATAAAATTTTGAAACAGGCTGCCCTGTTAGGCTATTGGTTAGAGTTCTTGCCTATCAGTCGGAAGGTTGGTGGTTCAATACCTCTCAAAATTTAATTTATCAGGAGATACAAAACGGGTTATTTTGAAAGCTGCGGTCTCAGTATCAAAATTTTTCAATTTTTTTTTTACACTTTCATGTAGATATACATACATAGGTAACGACTATAATCCAAATTATTTTTAGGAAACATTTTCTTAAGGATTAGATCCTAAAGGAATTAAAAAAAACCCAAATATTATAAACATTGAAATTGTGTTCTGACAAAACAAGCTGAAAACGGTGGTCATTTAAGAGACATTATTTTTCATACTTGTGTAAAAAAATTTTCCATTTTGTATATTATATAATCTGAGAAAAAAAATTTTAAAAAATTAATAAACTAAAAAGTTATTAAACTTTTAAGCCCCATGGTAACTTTTGGCCCACCCTGTATGAGCATTTCCACAGAAAAGTCCGCCTTTTGTCACGTGACGTTGCTTGCTAACGTAGGCTGTTTTTTAAAGAAAAATTTATATTTTGAATGATTTTTTGCATGTTGGTGCAGAGCGTAAGCAGCTCTACATTTATTAAATACTGGAAAATAATCGAAGAGCATTGCTACGAAATACAAGCTTAATTGCTTGGTGACGTAACGTGACAAAAAATGGACTTTTCTGTGGAAATGCCCATATACATACTTGTACATACATACCATACGTGCTAGAAATATGGGTTATTTTTGTACTAGATTATTTTCCCATTTGGTATGTAATTTAAAGGAATGTTGCTGTTTTTATATGCAAAAACTAAAATCAAACTAGTTTTGGCCTTAAGCACACAAGTACTTTAAAATTTATTTGCAATAGGATTTGCCTAACTTTACGATTGATTTTTCAATTTAAGCGTATTACTTGTAACATTCCCGGGAAAGAGTATTATCTTAAGCAAAACAAATTGAGATTCTAACAGAAAGATTTTATAATTTTGCAAACGTAAATCAAATGTGTCTTTAAAAGGAGATAAGCTCTACCCAGCATCATGATTTAAAGTTATTCGAAGTAAATCTTGTGTAGACCATATCAGCAGTCTAGGTATAATAGTGCAAGAGTTTGTCGAAAGGAGATCTCCCTTAAATTTGTTGTTTATTGACTTCGAACGGGCACTTGATGCTTTAAAATGTAAAGGAATTCTTGAACCACTAATTCAACTCACGAAATGCTTATATGATAACGCAACTTGCCGTGTATTGCATGAGGGACTTGTAAGCAATAAATTTACAGTTGAAAAAGGTCTGCGACAAGGTTGCGTGCTCTCTCCCCTTCTTTTCAACATCGTTCTAACCATTGTAATGGCTCAGTCGATGAAGGGTGATCGTGGTATATCCTTTGGACTCCAGGGTAGACTAGGCAACCTGGACTATGCTGACGATATATATCTTTTGTTCCATAATTGCAATAATATGGGAACCAAGATCAATATACCTGTTGAAAATACATCTAAAGCTGGTCTAAAGGTTAATATACATAAAACAAAATCAACACCGATTCTCTGAAGATTCAACAACACCCATTTCTCGATGTAAAAACCTTCTGTTATCTGGGGCTAGTATTATAATAACTTCGGGTGGCAGTAAGGAAGACCGCATTGCCAAAGCAAATCAAGCTTTCGGCGCACTTAATAAGATATGGAATTCGAATCGCATTAAAATTAAACTATTTAATTCGAACATAAAGTCAGTTTTATTATATGGATGCTAATCATGGAACATCACTTCAGAAAACTCAAATACACTACAGATATTTGTCAATCGCTGCTTGAGAAGGCTATTGTGTATTTTTCGGCCGGAAACAATCACAAACACAATCATGTCGAATCACAATCGACATCCGTATCAAGAAGATGAACTGGCTAGGTCATATCTTCAGAAAAAGCCATGACGACGTCACCAGAAAGGATCTTGACTACAATTCCTAAGGCAGCCGATGCAGAGGAAGACGAGCAAATACGTGCAAAGCGCCAGATTCAATCAGAGCTACGTGCTGCTAAAATAGCGTGGAGATAATCAAAAAAACTAGCGGAAGACAGAGACCAGTGAAAAAATTGTGTAAAGGCCCTTTGTTCCACCTCGGAATCCCAATATATATATATATATATATATATATATATATACGAGGGCGGTTCGGAAACTTCTTAGCCTAGCACAAAAAGAGCGGTATAGAAAACAGAAAAAAGTTAAGTGTTTTGGAAACTTCCATCTCTGCTATGAACACATGTTAAATTTTGCTTCGATCTGGCAATTCCTTCATATAGAAACAGGTGTTCACAAAAGACGCATCCGCGAATTTTTTACAATGGAAAAATTAGAAATGCGTGGTGTCATTAAATATGTACATAAAAGAGGTTTATCGGGACAAGAAATTCATAATGATATGGTGAATGTGTTAGGTGAAAGTGCTCCTTCATATGCAACAGTAAAAAATTGGGTTGCTGAATTTAAACGTGGTCGTACAAGCATTGAAGATGAACCACGTAGTGGACGTCCAAAAACAGCAACAACAACAGAAATTGTAGCCAAAGTGCATGATATGGTATTAAATGATCGACGAATAAAAGTGCGTGAAATAGCTAATAACATGGGCATCTCAAATGATCGAGTCCATTTAATTTTGCATGAAGAACTACAGATGAAAAAGCTTTCTGCAAGATGGGTGCCGCATTTGTTAACAGTCGACCAAAAACGCATGAGAATGAACATTTCTCAAGCTTGTTTGGATAGTTTTAAGCGAAATAAAATGGATTTTAAGCGTCGTTTCATAACTGTTGCTGAGACATGGATCCACCACTATACTCCAGAGACAAAAGAACAATCCAAATAATGGACTGAAGCTGGAGCAAGTGCCCCAAAGAAGGCAAAAACAATTCAATCGGCTGGTAAGGTTATGGCAGCGGTTTTTTGGGACTTCAAAGGTATTTTATTGATTGACTGTCTGCAAAAGGGTAAAACAATAAATTCAGAGTACTATTGCAACCTTTTGGATCAATTAAATGTACAAATTCGAGAAAAACGTCCTGGCTTACAACACAAAAAAATTATTTTTCATCAAGACAACGCACCAGCGCACAAGAGTGTTTTAACAATGGCTAAAATCAACGAATTAAAGTACGAGTTGCTTGACCACCCACCTTATTCTCCCGATTTAGCTCCCAGTGACTTTTACCTGTTCGAAATCTAAAAAAATTCCTTGCTGGCCAGCGTTTTACCTCAAATGAAGATGCAATTACAGTTGTAAACCACTATTTTCAAGACCTTGAGGAAAACTATTTTAATCAAGGGATAGAATTGCTAGAAAAGCGTTGGACTAAGTGTATTGAAGTTTCAGGAGATTATATTGAAAAATAAAAATATTTTTGAAAAACTAACTATTCTCTTTCATTGATAGGGTAAGAAGTTTCCGAACCGCCCTCGTATATATATATATATATATGTATATAAAGTCATTTGAAATGTAGGGAACATTTCAATCAAAAATATCGCACGCAATCATAATTTGTTTACATTCGTAATGTATGTTTATCAGTATTGATAAAAGAAGGTCTTATAAAAGTGCGAGTTATGTCCATTTTCAGTAAACTTATTAAACACTTTGATAGTGTAATCAAGTTTTATTCACAAAAAAATATGCAAGTATTATGGTTGATGATTCTTGGCGGCGTAGCAGGTAACTAAAACGAATTTTCAGCTCAATCAACCCCAATTAATAAATAATTTCTGTATAGTTTCAGGTACAATCTTCAGCCCAAATGATACCCGCATTAATGGCGAAAATGGCTGGTATGTGCCAAACTTAAATGGTTCATTTAGCTGGATGGAAAAGAATGAGTTTGAGTCGTATTTGTATGGAACAGAGAATACCACAGACATTAGAATGCCTTTTGGTGGCCTTACATATTATTTGTATACAAAGAAAAATCCTAAGAAGGGCAAAAAAATTAAAGTTACCACTCAATCCATTTATGCCTCCGACTTCAATCCTGCTGATCCAACACGATTTGTGATACATGGTTGGAATCAAGGACATCACAACATTTTGTATAATATTAACAAAATTATACGTAATGCCTGGTTAAGGATGGGCCAATACAACATAGTATTTGTTGAATGGAAAGCTGCTCGCCTTGACTATGTCAGTGCTGCAGCGGCTGTTCCGAGGATTGGTAGAAAGGTGGCCAGCATGATTGACTTCTTGGTGAAGGAGTGCAACATGACTTTGAATACTCTGCATATAATTGGTCACAGTTTGGGTGCTCATGTGGCCGGTTATGCTGGAAAAAATATTCAATCGGGTCAAATTCACACTATTATTGGCTTAGATGCCGCTTCTCCTGGTTACCATTATAATAAACCAAAAAAGCGTTTGTCTGCTACAGATGCTTTTTATGTGGAATCGATTCATACTAATGGTGAGTTATTAGCTTTCCTGAAGCCCATTGGCAAGGCTGATTTTTATCCCAATGGTGGCAAGTCTCAACCCGGCTGTGGTCTCGATGTTTTTGGTATTTGTTCCCATGAACGTTCTGTGACTTATTATGCCGAATCTGTTACTCTAAATAGTTTCGGTTCCATACGCTGTGAGAGTTATGAAAATGCTATTGAGAAGCAATGCGGGTCCACTTATAGCACTATACGAATGGGTGGTGATAAAAACTCCTACATGGCTGAGGGTTACTTTTATGTGCCGCTGAAGAAAAAATATCCTTTCGGTATGTTATCGTAGAATCGCTGTAAAGTATTTATATATATGTATGTTGTAAATAAAATTCGAAATTATTTCTGCAAACAAATGCGAGTATAGTTAATCAGTTTATATAGAAATTATAAATTATTAGTCGACTTCACTGCTCGCGATAGTTCTTACACACATATTTTCGGGAGGTTGCTGTTGACTGCAGTAGACTTGTATCGAACTCATTCAGTAGCTCATTTTTGACACAAACCAGTGATCAAACCCATGTAATTTAAATTGGTTTGATCATAGGCTTTTGTCAAAAAAGAGCTGTTGAAAGAGTTCGATACAAGTCTAGAGTCTAGACTGAAGTCGTTAGTGCATTGACTACAAAGGAAATCATGGTCTGCGAGCGCCAATAATACCAAATTTCTGATGTGTGTTAGTTTTTGTGCCAGTGATGGAAAATTGAGTACTATTGTCCTATTTTCAGTACTTTTTCGCAACAAAAATACCGCAGCACGCCCACGTCATATTTAGTACTTTTTTGTTTTGCTTTATTCCCAGTTTAGAAATCTAGTGTTACTGTTTTTACAATCATTGACCACATTGGCTACAAAACAAGGACATAAGGAATGCACAAAATTCGTTACTAATATTGTTATAAAATGAATACATTTTTAGAAAACACACATTGCACAAGTACGGAATTAGCAAAAAATTAGAAATAATGCTATGTTGGTTTGTGGCAGGACACAACTTGCCATTTGCTATGCTTGAGCACCTCAACGGAAATTCTGATTCGCAAATAACTAAATAAATTTTGATTAATCGACACAAGTCAAAAAGTATCATAACATCTTTAATAGCACCAGAGAGTACTAAAATTATTTTAAAATTTTGTAAAGATAATTATTTTTTCAATTATTATTATTTATTATTTTTTAATTATTATTATGAGACTGCACGGTCGCAAAGAACTTATCAATCGTTGTCAGAACTTTCGTTGAAAAATGTAGGGATAGATTTTTATCATTGGAACTTATAAGCGATCTTTCTGCAAAGGGAATTATGGAAAAAATTGTATACGTCTTACGGGAAAGCAAAATATTCCCTTGGAAAAAATGATTGGGTTAGCGGCTGATAATTGCAATGTAATGATGGGACAATTTAGTGGTGTTCAGGCCAGATTAAAAATGATATTGCCACAAATGCCACAATTTAAACTTACCCCCTGTTCGTGTAAGACGTTGACGTTAAAAGTATTAGCGTTACACAAACAGGCTGCTAGCTTCGTCTGCAGCATATTTATGTCAAACTAAAGACATTGAGAAATTCATTAAGGAAATAAGCTTTTACTTTTGTAACAGTTCGAGCCGAAAAGAAGAATTTCAAAAATTTCCAGAATATTTTAGTACAGATGTAAACGTGATTCTAAGAAATGCCCAAACTACAGGGTGTTTGTTTAGAGGTATAGAACTTCGAATTGAAATAAAACACAAGAAAATCGTTTTAATGTCCATCAATTTGGCTTTATTGGAAGGATAATTTTATGCCATTAACGTTTAAATATGATTTCGGGCATGTGGCCGCCGCGGCTGGCTCGAATAAAGCCAATTCTACAGGTCCAATTTTCAACCACTTTTTCGAGCATATGGGGCCGTATGTTGGCAATAACGCCACGAATGTTGGCTTTCAAGTCCCCTAACGTTTCTGGTTTGTTGGCGTAGGCGAGCGACTTCACATATCCCCAAAGAAAATAATCCAATGGTGTCAAATCACACGATCTTGGTGGCCAATTGACAGGTCCATTCCGCGAAATTATGCGCTCATCGAATGTTTCCTTCAATAAATCGATTGTGACGTGCGCTGTGTGGTATGTAGCGCCGTCTTGTTGGAACCACAACTCATCCACATTCATGCCATCCAATTCGGGAACAAAATAGTCGGTTATCATGGCTCTATACCGGTCTCCATTAACGGTAACTGACTCTCCAGCATTATTTCGGAAGAAGTATGGCCCAATGACTCCACCAGCCCATAGAGCACACCAAACAGTCAGTTTTTGTGGATGTAATGGCGTCTCAAGGGTCTCATGTGGATTCTCTTCACTCCAAATGCGGCAATTTTGCTTGTTGACGTAGCCATTCAACCAAAAATGAGCCTCATCACTGAACAACATTTTGCGATGAAAATCAGCATCGAGATCAATCTCATTTTCGGCCCATACACCAAAATCACGACGCATTGCATGGTCTCGCGGCTTTAATTCTTGCACAAGCTGGATCTTGTAAGGTCGCAAGCCAAGATCTTTGCGCAAAATCTTCCATAAAGTAGATGGACAAAGCTCCAACAGTAGTAGAACGGAACAACTAACTGTTTTCGAAGAACTCAAATAAAGTTAGCATAAATGGCAAAATTCATAATTTTTCACTATTGAGGTATAGAACTTTAAGTTGGCATCACTTTTTTAACTGGCGGCCATTTTGTCAGCTGTCAAGTGATTAATATTTAGTTTGGTTTGCCATTTCATCATGAACAGGTTGACAAAAGAACAACGCTTGCAAATCGTGCAAGTTTATTTCGAAAATAATGGTTCAGTTCGCGAAGTTTACCGCAAGCTCCGTCCATTTTATGGTCGACATAATCGTCCATCAGAGCAATTAATTTGGTTAACCATGGATCGTTTTCGCACTACGGTTACTCTACGTGATAATACGCATCCGCAGAGACGTCGAACAGTGCGCACCGAAGAAACAATTGCCGCTGTAGAGCAAAGTGTTGAAGAGGACCCGAATGAATCGATTCGCCACCGTGCACAGCAATAACCGAATATTTTGTTCCCGAATTGGATGGCATGAATGTGGATGAGTTGTGGTTCCAACAAGACGGCGGTACATGCCACGTCACAATCGATTTATTGAAGGAAACATTCGATGAGCGCATAATTTCGCGGAATGGACCTGTCAATTGGCCACCAAGATCGTGTGATTTGACACCATTGGATTATTTTCTTTGGGGATATGTGAAGTCGCTCGTCTACGCCAACAAACCAGAAACGTTAGGGGACTTGGAAGCCAACATTCGTGGCGTTATTGCCAACATACGGCCCCATATGCTCGAAAAAGTGGTTGAAAATTGGACCTGTAGAATTGGCTTTATTCGAGCCAGCCGCGGCGGCCACATGCCCGAAATCATATTTAAACGTTAATGGCATAAAATTATCCTTCCAATAAAGCCAAATTGATGGACATTAAAACGATTTTCTTGTGTTTTATTTCAATTCGAAGTTCTATACCTCTAAAAAAAACACCCTGTACAATTAACTTGGTGTTATTTGTTCATTAATAATTATCACATGTAATTTGGCTTACAAAGCGATACGAACTTTAGCCTCATCAAATCATATATATGAAAGCTATTTTTCTCACTTACATGAAAATGATTCAATGTTACAAAAACGTAAACTTGTTTATGTTAGTAATTTTTATGAAAGTAGTCAGTGTATTTTTACTTAAAATAATTACTTAAAATTATGTACTTTGTATATTGTTACAAAATTGATATGAAAAACAGAAAGGATTCCAAATTCTTACATAGTACACAAATTTGTACTAATATACCGAAAATTTTACAAATAATATTTCTGAAAGTAGATTATAGCTGGAAAATGCTAAATAAATAATTGAAAAATGCTAAATGCTAATTCGAACATTTTGCAGCTAAATCAACAAAAAAAATGCTAAATTTAGCTGCAAAACTGCTTGAATGGTCACACTGGTTGTTATCATCGACAAAGTAAAATAATTAATAAGGAGTGCTAATGTTTATTAAAAAACACTATCTACAATTTTAAAGGACAGCGAATAGATGTATTTTTTCTTATCCCCTGTTTATGGAGACGTTGACGCTAGAAATCTTGGCTTTTTTGTAATAGATTAAAGGAAATAAAAAACAAGCACAAAAGCGCCGCTTATTTTAATTCACCGTATTACTTAACTTGAAATGAAGAAATAGGAAGAAGATAGTATTTCTTGCTAGTGAACATATCTCTCTCAACTAGGGTTTGCCTAATATTCCCGGGAAATTTTTATGATTTTCTCGGGATAACGGGAAATTAAAAGTTCACGTTATTTCATAAATACGAGATGTGTTCAAAAAGTATCGCGAGCCAAAACACGTGCAAGCAAAGCGGCTGTCAACAATTAACTGAATATTCAAAATGGTCGAATTGTGAGAGACATGCGTACCAACATAACGCCACAAAAAAAAATTCGAATATACGTAACCCGCGAAAATTCAAAATTCGCGATACGTTTTGAACAAACCTCGTTCATATTAACGTACATGCATATGAAGGTATATACATTTAATAAGAAAAACCCAAAAGCGAATAAACTGTTTGCTGCTTTTGTTTAAATTATTGTGTATTATTAATCTTAATGGCTTCGTGGAATATTTTTTTATTTTAATTTTTTTCCAATAATTTATTGCTTAAGTAATTTGCTTTAATTTGTTTTGACTATTTCCTGCTAATCTTTTTAATTCTTCCCATAAACGAAACTCATTACCCAATAAACCAAAAGGTGTTGTAACGACATCGGAACGTTATCATCTGCGCGATAAATTCTGACATAAGAGATAATCATTTTCATAAGTCATAAGTTATATTGTTTTCGTACTATATTCGGTTAGCTTAAGTTTAAAAAGGCAGGCAATCAATGTTTACACTTACTTTAGTTTTTCCAATCTGAATCCTTAGGATCCCAGCAAAAATATTCGTCTACCTGTAAACAGGTTGGTAAGGAAAAGAGCGCACAACTCTCGCTTAGCAACCTGTTGTTTTTGTTCGTGATGTCCCACTTGGTAACTCACCAGGTATGAGCTTCTGAATGCATATATGATGTGCAGTAAGGAGCCACTATTTCATGCCTTTTTCATATGTAAATAATTAAAAAATTTGCTCTTTAGATCAGAATTTTATATCTACTTTTAGATTAATTTTTCTTGTTTTTATAATTATTATATATTAAATGCAATATCAAATCAAATTCTTTCTGTTCCCAGAACCTCCGCATGTTAGGCTAGAACACTACCCACTGATTTCCCGAGGCACATATTTATTTTCGTACACAATTTAATAAAAAAAATATAAACTCGAAGTCAAAATTTCATTCGCATTTAAATTTGTACACAGGTAAGCGAGAGAGGATGCACTATAAAAAACTTTGAGAATTTGAATAAACATTCGACGAACTTCATAGTGTTTGTGTTAAATTTCGTCATTCGCTTACGTTATTGCATCCTCGTAAGGCAGAGGGGATGAATTGTGTGCTTTTTCGCGCTTCCGAAGCGCTTCTTTTTGTCTTAGTGCTTACTTCTACCAAATTTATTTTTGCTGGGATATTCCATATCTGGTATATTTTCAATAAAAACATTTTTTGTCTGTAGCTTCTTTCTGAATTACTCTCATCGAAAAATTTTCCACGTGAAACCTATTAGTGTTTTTTAATTTCCCAATATTCATATGCGACCCATAAAGTGTATATATTCTTGGTCCTTATGAATATGGAAGAAGAATAACCGTTGTCCGTCTGTTCTTATGTCCATCTGTCTGTACGTAAAATCGGTTTCCCGAAGCTCGCAGAAAAGCTACAGACTTCGGTCTTGCAGTGTTGAGTCGGAAATGGTCAAAATTAGATCAGCATTCAAAAGCAGCAAAATCAAAAAGATGATTTCAGAGCTGGGAAATTTAAACTTTTTTCGAATATAAAAGTAAATAGCTGAGCTTAATTACATACTCTTACAACTGCAATTTGAAGCTGAAAAAAGAAAATAAAAAAAGAAAAGAAAGAGAAAGAAATAAAAAAGAAAATAAAAAAAATATGTTGATTATTGAGCTCTTGTTTCAACTTTGTTATTTGTTGAGCTTCTCATTTGTTTAAATGAAAGTTTAACATAATAACTCTAGTTGTTCTAAGAAATTTTTGGGTAAAGGTTCCCTGATGATCTGCATTAGCAAACATTAAATGCGCATAGGATCCAGCTAAACCCCTCAATAATCAATTTCAATGTATTTTTATTCAAAAAATATTTTACTTAATAAGTAATATAATAATTTGGGATTATTAGTGCGTTAAAGAATTTTAAACTTAAATTGTAACAATTCCAATATGAAACACAAATTTTTGTTTTTTTTTTTTCTTAAATAAACCTATTTTATATTTCAATAACAATTAAATTGGCATTCAAAATCAAAAGAAAAGACAAATTAATTGACGATTTGCGTTACGAAAGAATTTGTAATGCTTGCTTCTTCCAACGCATGGGCGCGTATACAAACGTCATGCATGTATATACATCCACACACACGTTGTGTGTATGCTCTTTTATTTTCCTGAGCACGTACAACCGCAAACATGCATTGACATTAGTTGTGCGCCCTTGCTTTAGAAAACCACCTTAAAGACATAATAAGTTACCATCTACATCCTAAGCGGCCCATCCATTATACAATATTATTGCATATGTTGTTATACATACATATTATTGTCATTTTGACCTATACTATGCAATAAATAGCACAATATTTTTAAAGAAAATATTACCACATTACACAATTGTCTTGATTGTACAATAAAAATCAAAAGTCTTTTGATATTTGCCAATATATTGTGCCACCTTCGAATATGACATACACATTGGCGATATTATTGTACAATACGAAAAATTGTGCAATTATATTGCAAGTGGGTGGGCCGCTTTACACACACACTCAAACGTACATTATGCAAAATAAAAAGCATACACGCATCAAAGGTGAAGACATTACTTCTTTTCAGTGTTTGTTATGAACAAGAAGTATTCGCGACATCGCTTGTTAACACTCATACGTATTTACATTTCAGGACTTCTTACGCAGGCCTCTAATACATACATATATTTATGTAAAGTTATACATGTACACTAGCTAAGTGAATAGAAGAGATGCTAGTTAATTTAATTATTATTATTCGAACTGCATTTGTTTCTATATATATTTAATGAATTGAACAGGCTAATGTTCGTATCGCCTTTTAAGCCAAATTACATGTGATAATTATTAATGAACAAATAACATCAAAGTGAGTTGTAAATATTCTGACAACACATAGTTGAACGGAACAGCCACCCGTTTTCGAAGGCCACTATGTTCTTCTATGTTTGGTCCATTGTGTGTGGTGTCAGTTGATGTAGATTTCTGCCTTATATACGAAACTTTTTTGCAAATGGAATAAGTGAATTGGTTTGATTCATCGTATTTCAATTTGCTGAAGTGTGTTTTGTAATGAAGGCCCAAATTTACCATCTCTAAATTTACAACAGTCTTACCATTGTTGTTTTTTCATTACTAATTATGCACATGTTAGTTAATTTGCTTATTTTTGTTCTACTTAAGACAAACTTTTTTGGTTTGTTACTATTAAGTATATTTTTATTTAATTTTGGGCTTGTGGCAAATAATTATCACATGTAATTTGGCTTAAAAGGCGATACGAACATTAGCCTGTTCAATTCATTAAATATAGAGAAGAGATGCTTGTTTGCAAAGATTTTTGTTTGATGCTTTTAAATTTATTGTGTTTGTATATTGTGATTCTCAATGATGTATTAAGATAGTCTTACCATAAACATACAAAGTTTTGTAGCTAATTTTGAAATCTTTTGGGTGAATGCATATAGACATTGATTAACCAAAAAATAAATTTTCAAACTAAATAAAGGTATTTCATATAATAATAATACTTTTTATTATATATTTTTTTTTATTTTAATACAAATTTTATCAAACTAAATAATGCGATTGTTGAAAATTTTCTAATTTCCAGTAGTGTTTTTATTGATTTAAAATTTAAATTTTATATAGAACTAGCTTAACACGGTGCGCTTTGCTACCCCCATCAGTATGAAATGAAATAAAAAGTGTTTATATAGTTAAAAAAAAACTATTTTTGGTGTTCTTAAAATGTTTCCTTTCCTCATTGGGATTTTATTTGGTTACTTTGTTTGTACGTTGCGAAAGTGATGTTTTTTTAGGCATTTTATTGTTTTATGTTAAAAATTATTTCTTAGTTAGTTTTTAGATCGCAAATTGAGAGAGAAAATAAAAATTATAATAATTGACAATTTTTACATTGCTAATAACATTTTAATTTTATTATTTGTCCCAAAGTTCAGAATAAGGAGGTTATTATCATAAATTTGTGGTAATTGCAAAACAAACTTTATTGTACTTAAAACGTAAATTATTTAATAAATTTTTTACAAAGTTTTTGTTTTGATTGTTTAGGTAAGATATTAACGTATTATAAATTTTTCGGGCTGGGCGTTTGCATCTCCCCCACAATTAAAAAAAATTCGTGAACCTTTTCCATATGCAGAGATCATTTTGAAAATTGGTCGACTAACGACGAAGTTACAGAAATGATATTTGATAACAAATTTTTGTGGCGGGCATTTTGCTTCCACCCACCCCATCATTAAAAACAAGTTTAATGAACCTTTGCCATATGCAAATAGAATTTTGAAAATTGGTGCACAAACGACAAAGTAACTTGATAATTAATTTTTTTTGGTGGGCACATTTTGACCCCTCCTCACCCTACCAACATTAAAAAAAACTTGGTAGACCTCTTTTATAAGCAAAATACAAAACGGGGCAATTTACAACCTCCGCCCCCACCCTCTAATTTCCAAAAAAAAACTTAGTGGAGCTCTTCCGCATGAAAAAAGAATTTTGGAAATTGCTTCACATATGACGAAGTTATTTGATATTCACTTCCTAAAGGCGGGCACTTTGTTTCCTCTTCCCCCTAAAATTTAAAAAGAAATAGTTGACCCTTTTCCATATGCAAAATGAATTTTGAAAATTGGTCCACAAAGGACAAAAATATTTAATAATAAATTTTTGGGGCGGACACTGTCCTTCCCCCTCACTACAATTTAAAAATATTAGTGGACATTCTCTATATGCAAAAAGAATTTTGAAAATTGGTCCACAAAAGACAATGCAATTTGATAATCCAATTTTTTAGCGGACACATTTAGCCCCTCTCCCCTTTCTAAAATTTCCAAAAAAAAATTAGTGGACCTTTTCCATATGCAAAAAGCACTTTGAAAATTGGTCGATAAATGACGAAGTTATTTTTAATAAATTACTGAGACGGGCAATTACCTGCGATACCCTCCTCCCCCCCACCAAAAAAAAAATTAGTGGACTTTTTTATATTTATAAAAAAAATTGCGGAGTTATGCTCGTTAATATTATAAAACAAACCTGTTAAATACTATGTGGAAGGAGTAACATAATTTAAAAAAGTTAGCGCAAAAGTGGGCGTGGGTGAAAAAATAGCCTATAATTCAATCCCGATTTCCAGACAAATGTTATGAGAATTTCAGGAAGATCGGTCAAGAGGTCTGGTCTCCTAAACAAGCAAAAAAACAAACACACATTCCGTTTTATATATATAGATTTCAACAACATCTTTTATTGAATGAAATAAATTTTATATCAATATTTACTCAAGTTTTAATAAAAAAATTACTTAAATGTGAAATAATGCTATAAACACATAGACCACAGCAGGCTACATGGCTACACTACTACAAGTGCCGCTGGAAACAAATGTTGCCTAGTAGTCAGTGGTGCCGCTTTCAAATATTTCACATATATAAAAATTAAATAGTTTATTCAAAAAATATAAAAACAAATCAGTTTATTTCTTTATATTTTTTTGCGAACTTTACTATTTACAAGTTTAGTTATTTCTTCAATACATTTAGCAATTTTTCGTTGCCTTCAAAATAATCATTCTCATATAAACATGTGTATTTTATCTCTGAGATTTTGTAGCCGGTAGCTTGTTGGGGTGAATGTGTTTAATGCTTAAGGTTTATTGACAAAATTATAAATTATTGATAAAATGCTTTATTCATTTAAATATTTATATTATTAATTTTGAACTTTTGTTATTAATATAGCGGATTTCTTTATCACAGCAAATTCGAAAAAAAATTGAACACCCGGGGTTTTGTTATCAAAAAAAAAATTTTTTTTTTAATACATATATTTATTTATCGTATCTTCAAATATGAACCATTATCATAAATGAAATTTATTTTTTTTTCTGTGCATGCTTTGCAAGAACAAGGGAATGGATCGGCACATGCATATTTTTGAAAAGAAAGTAGTTTTACTACGTTGCCAGTACAGTTGCAAAGTCACCTGGAACTGTCCAGAGAGGATAGAAGATGTGATCTACTGTGATATGTCTGCATCGTCCATCGACCAAAACCGATAGGGGACTTCATTTAACTCTATGGGTTACGCGGTATCCGGTGATTGCTGAGGTCTCTTCTTGGAGGACACGCTACGCGGAGCTGCTCTCTACCCCAGTCGCTGCTTGTTATCAAGAAGAAATTTTCGTAGTTTCTATGATAGCAAAAAATCGCTGGAAGAATTTTCTGGAATCTCCAGTGCCAAATCAATGCTAGTGATTGGTCTGTCGTGGTCAGCCAGATACTATTTTAGGCGCTGTTGCTATTCAACGGCTAGATAGCTCGAACACATCAATAAGGTGCTTGCTCATAGTCCGGGATACTTCCAAAGATAGCTGCTACTTATGCGTTCTTTCCAAAATCACATAGTGCTTTCTAGGGTGTATTGGGGGTGCTGGCAAATGCTCAACTTCACTCAGTGCTAAGACCACCTTACAGACTTAAGTTTCGTCACACCGAATTCCGTTGAAAGGCTAAACAAGCTAAGCTATCCGAGCCGATCAAAAATTAAGGAAAGCTATTCAATAATTTAATTGGTCTAAATCGAATGCTTAGTGTACAAAGTAGAAATCATACACAAATATATTTGAAAAAATGGTATTTATATATAGAAATTTTAGCATAGCAAAATAAAAAAAACGGATTTAACACTTAGATATTTCATTATGAAATATCCCATGTTTAAATACAAATTAAGTGACCACAATTGTTTAATGAAGCAGTACATATACATCGATTAAAAACTCAAATATCTAAAACAAATAAATGAGTTCTCAGAAGTAGCTTAAGTACATAGTTCTGATAATGCTCCAAATTAAGTTTTTTTCCAGACTAATCAATTTCATTAATTTGTATGCACATGCTTTTATTAGACAGATAGCCAACCTCATGTTTAATTATGAAAATGTTTAATATTAAAAGCAAATGCAGCACATTAATTATTTTTACTTATTCGATGTACCGTCGCGTCGGTACATACGCACAGAAAAAAGTATTCACCAATTAATGTTTCCAATTAAGAATTTAATTGATTCAATATTTTTAATTGTATTAATTAGTTGAGTGGAAAACTTAATTTATATTATCAAATTGCTTATAGGTGAAAATTTAATTAATTTTTTAATTGATATTACAAATATTTTAATTAATATTGCAAAATTATTCCTATTACTTTTTTGTGTGCACGCAAGTGTTATTGTTGGGCACGTGACAAATTTGTGTTCACTTGGCAATCACAGTTAGTAAACTGAAAAGTTAAACCAACTGTAGGAAGAAAAAACAATCTAACACAATATCCACTACAATACATTTCCCATATTCCATTTTATTAAAAATGTACATTAATCTACTTGTTACTTTAAATTTTTTTTTTTTTTTATCAAACACTTAAAGGGCAAGGATCATGAGGAAATTGTTCAAAGCTCTTTACAATGTGGACCAAAATTAATGCACGCATTTGTAAAAACTGATTAACTAGAAATGATTCTATCATGTATTGTATGTGTTAAGCTGTCTTTACATGGTAATACAATGTATTACGACATGTCCAAAAATGCTGTAGATTATGCAAAATCTTATCATGTAAAAGCAAAATGTATCGATTAGGAGAGAATAAGGATAGAAAATTTAACACGCGGTCGGTAAATGTTTATTTTCTAAACCATTTTAGAAACTTAAGTATTCTCATTACACCAGAGGTGTATTTCAAAGTAAACATTGGCAGCACTAATGGTATCTATTGAAGGTGTTGACACTTTTACAAAAACAACCAAAATCAGCTCAGGAAATTTTCATGTTGTTTTTGTAAATATTTTACGACTGCAACCATCAGCTGCTTAACTGGTACAGCAAAACCAAACAAACAATAAATAAACTTTAAAAAAAATTATATTTTGTAGTAAAATTACATTAAAATTATAAAATGTTTTCTTCAATATTTAGTTTTATTAGTACACACATCTTTTTTGCAATTTTCCAATTTTTGTTATTAACTCAACAGTTTAATATCTTTGCTTGCATTTCACTTGTAGTATCAGTGCAAGCAAACATGAAAATACCTACAACAGACTTTTGTTCTCTTTTTTTTAACACAGAGAGGAGAGAATTTCATATTTTGATTCTACAAAGTCGTAATATTTTGTATTACCATGTAAAGACACCTTTAGGTGTCCCTACTATAACTTTACTTACCATTTTTGGTGCATCAGAAATTGCTCGAAAAAGATTGGTATTGAAAATCAGCAAAATCGAAAACACGGTTTCAGAGCTGGAAAATTAAGCTTTATTTTGCCATGTAAAAGTAACTAGCTAAAACTAATTACATATGGTTTTTTTGTTCATTAAACACATTTTATGTTTTAGTAAGAATAAAATTGGTAATAAAAATCCAAAAAAAACTTTAAAAAACGATTCCAGGGTTGGAAATATGATTTTTTTGATACATAAACCTACTAAAATAATTTTTTAATTTTCTCCATGAATTAAACATATTTTATAATTTTAAAACAAATATACTGGTATAACAAAACTCAAATTTAAAAGGTGATTCCAGACTTGGAAAATTTAACCTTTTTTATATAAAAGTCACCAGGTCAAACAAATTTTTTCTTTTGCTTTATAAATGAAATATATTTTTTCCTTTTGAAAGAAAGAGCTTGGTATAAAAAATTTAAAAAATATAAAACAGCTCCAGAGCTGGAAAGCTTTAATCTTTTTTTTTTTTGTATATGTATAAAAATAACTACATAAGACTAATTTTTTTCCTTATTAATTAAACATATTTTATATTTTATAACGAGATGAATTAGTATTCAAATCAGAAAAATCCAAAATAAGATTCCATTGTTAGAATATGAAATTTATTTTGGTAAAAATTATACTCTGAGCACAATTTTATTTCATCAATCTCCACCAGCACTAAAATAACAATATTCAATTCGTTCGTGAAGTCTGTGCTCCTCCTATGGATGTGAAACGTGAAATATGGCTGCAAAAGGCGTGAACAACTTGTACGTTCTTACCAACAAATGCCTTAGCAGGATATTAAGTATTTTCTGGCCCAACGAGATATCGAGCACGCACTTCTGGTTATGTACACGTCAAAGCCGAATTAATATCGAAGTATTGGGGAGGAAATGGAGATGGATTGGCAACGCCCACTTGGATATTTACATCCAAATTTAGAAAAAATTTTAAAAATTATATGTTCAAAGTTGAAGGTTATTCCTATAAACACAAACCGCCATTTGCAAAAGAGAAACAATCGGTTAAAACCGGTCGTATAAAAACTGGGGGTCTACTCTGTATTTCGAAACGAAAGAAAATGCTTTCGAATTTGTATGTTATTAACATTGCGTTTCGAAAGCATTTGCTTTCGTTCGTTGTTCGTGTGGTCATTGTACGGTGTAATAAATGGAACAACTAAAGACATTTAACTAACAAAAATAATTTATGCGCAGCGTAAAGTAGCATTTTGTTATCGATTTTTGAGTGGCGACATAAATTTTAAAGCTTTGACGATTATCTAAGGGAATTGTGCATAAGACCATTTATCATAATTGTTCAATGCAAAATAAATATAGTTGCAAATGTTATCACAGTTGCTGATTACAAAATGCCAAGGCACATAATAAAAAACAAGGTAATAAAATAAATATTTGCTAAATTTATCAAAGTTTTTAAGAAAACTGTTAACAAGTGAAAAATGTTCAACCACCTTAAAAATGAGAACAAACTTCATTTTGATATAAAAAACAGTTATAATAAAGGTAAAAGCGTCGGCATTAAAAGTGCTTGATAATTTTTCATCTACTATATAGTAGAACAATTGTAGAATCTATTTTCGTTTTTATTAATTTGCGTTTGCTATTATAAAATGATAAAATTTACGGCCCATTTTTAAAAATAACTATTTATTGCTTAGTAAATTTTTTTATAAGATTTATAAATTTAAATAGCTCCAATGAAAGCTTAAGGTTTCAAGTTTGCAATAATTATATATTTGAATAAGTTGGCGAAATAGGCTCTAACAGATAGCGATCTAAAAAATAAGAAAGCAAAATGCCAAAATGATCTTAAAAACGCAAAAGAACAACCCAAAAATATAAATAAACGCACTTATTTTGATATATCGTACATATGTACATATGTGCCCTAAATTATGAAAGTGTTTTGAGTCATATATTTTTGTGTTCGAGAGATTTCGTACATTTTATTTAAACAAACCAAAACATATTTTTATGTTATGCAACATTTCAAATTAAGTTGTATTCAGTGTTAAAAAACCTGCAGTCGAAATAGCAAAAGTGGTAAAATTGTGCTATTTTTCGACTTTTTACTTTTTGGCTGCCCCATCACAACCTGTTGCTTATACTTCTTACTACTGAAATTCAAAGAGTCATAGTCGAAGTCGTTTATTGTGTTACAACCCAGCAAAATTTTTTTTAAATTTTTTAATGGGTAGTACTCTTTTAATAGCTTACAAAGTAATGAGTGGTACTTATTTATATGATTATTTTATGCTTATAATAATGACTGTCCTGTAATGAATAAAATAATAACTTATTTATATCATTACGTGAAAGTACTTATTATACTAATTTCCAGTTAATAATGAAATATATCTAGAGAAAATTTCATTGATCGTGAAAATGAGATTCAAAAACAATAAAATAACTTTGGTTTACTATAATTTTTATTACAAAATTTAGTTATTTTCGCATATTCTTTAATATACATATTCACATATTTTCTTTGTAAAATTATGATTTTTAACAATCCCAAAAAAGGTACAAGTTTTATAATTTTGTTAAAAAATTCTATTTATTTTTATTAGAAAAATTGCCAATTAACTTTAGAATAATTTTAGGCAAAAAGTAATCTAAAAAATTTTGCATATTTGTAAGCAAAAAATAGCTGTAAGAGGAAAATTCCTCACTTCTCTAAGGGACATCCTACAGGATGGTCTTTCACATTTAACAAGATGGGCGGAGAAACGAGGGCTCGCCGTGAATCCTAATAAAACGGAACTAGTCTTCTTCTCCAGGAAGTATAATATACCTGTTTTTCAACCTATCACCCTTAATAATACGGAGATAAAAGTGTCCAACACTGCAAAATATCTCGGTGTTATTCTTGATTCAAAGCTGAGTTTCAAAACTAATATTCTAAAGAGAGTGAAAAAAGCAACAATTTCACTCTATCTATGCAAAAAATCCGTTGGGAAAAATTGGGGTCTTACCCCAAAAATCGTTCATTGGATCTATACTGCAATAGTACGTCCAATTCACATGTATAGAGTTATCTTGTGGTGACCGTCCCTGGAAAAAAAGACGTATCTACATATCTTACACAAGGTGCAAAGACTTGCATCGGAAATGGAACCGGCCACTCTAGAATACTCGATGATGAAGCTTGGGGATGGAGGATTGACCAAACCTTCCCTGCTCTACTACACGAACGTCTTTATAAAACCTGGATACCATCCACAGAATTGTGGATGAATGGAACTCCAGGCAGAAGAAAAAGTGTTTATTTTTATATGGACGACAAGAAGGTGTGGGGTTATGGAGTCTTTTCAGGAGCTTTAGGTCTTCGTATTGCAAAGCGACTTCCGGATCACTGCAGTGTCTTTCAGGCAGAGATCCCTGCTATAAGAGAAGTCGCGGATTGGTTGAAAGTGAATGTCACTTCAACGACTTTGGTTAACATATACACCGATAGTCGCGCAGCTATCATGGCCCTCGAATCCCCGCTTCTAAGAACAACAACAGCCCTCGACTGCCGATCATCTCTAAATGAGATGGCAGAGCAGTTTGATATTAGGATCATCTGGATCCCGGGGCATAGAGGATTTCACG
The DNA here is from genome assembly GCA_936439885.1 of Nowickia ferox. Classification (NCBI taxonomy): domain Eukaryota; kingdom Metazoa; phylum Arthropoda; class Insecta; order Diptera; family Tachinidae; genus Nowickia; species Nowickia ferox. The sequence continues at coordinate 104,876,478 of OW387023.1, forward strand.
GGAACTCTAGGGCTGATGAGCTTGCTAGAATTGAGACAACCCTACAACTTCCACCAGATTTGTAATGTGTGGGCTTACCCCTACTGTCTTGCAAACTCAGGCTCAGGCGCAGGATAGAGGATGAAACAAATAGAAGGTGGGTCACAAGAAATGATTGCGTGATCACAAGGAAGTTATGGACACATCTAAATAGGAAAAATACGGCTTCTTTAATTTTGAAGAATAGGAAACAGATCTCGATTCTAGTGTCCGTGCTAACCGGACACTGTCTCATAGGTGGGCATGCACAAAGGTTAAAGGTTGAACACAATGATTTTTGCCGTAGCTGCCAGGATATCGATGAAGAGGAAAGTGTAGAACATTTTCTTTGCCACTGTCCTGGACTTGCAAGAAAGAGTATGGCCACAATGGGCGCTCTTGAGCTCAGGGAACTTTCTGACGTTGCTAGTGTTGAATTGCAACGTATTAGTAGCTTTATAGTTAGCTCTGGTTGGTTCGACGGTGGGGACTCCGCATAAGCAGAGTCTCCGTGGTATCACAATGGACCAAAACGGTCTAAGTGAGACCGGGCTTCTGACTGCCACCCCTAGCTAACCTAACCTAACCTAAGCTAGAAATAACCCATTAAATTTTGAATATTTTTAGGCAATCAGTAATGTATTAACATTTGGATATTTGTAGACAAAAAGTATAGGGTACCGCATACTTTTTGAACTTCTCAAACAAAAATAATATGTTATTCAGTCAAATTGTAAGTACTTACGACTGGGGAGTACATACAGTTTTTTGCATTCTAGTATGCAAACTTTTTTGCTGGGAATAAACGGTTTGACAGCCTGTGTATGTGTTTGAATGTGTGTTTTGTCTGTACGAGTGTTTTGTCCTGTATGTACAAATATAATAGTAAAACAAACAACAACAATATTTCTTCCAGCAAGCGATATATACGCAGTAGAAACTACAAATTCAAAAGAAAAATCAATTCAGTAAAGTGCGACTTACTCGCACACGAAGGGTTCCGTACTAATACTGCATATGTAACACTATACGAACTGTAACCTACATAATATATAGTTTGGCGTTTTTCGGTTTTCGGCGGTTTTTTAGTATTGACGGTTTTTATTTTTGTCTTTTTTTTAATTCTTGGCGATTTTTACGTTTTTGACAATTTATTTTAGTTTAAGCGATTTTTTTAGTTTTGTCGCGTTTTTGCGATTTTTTTCCTTTTTAGTTTAAGATTTTTTTTTAATTTATGAATTTTTTTCGTTTTGGCGATTTTTTTTTGGTTTTTGGCGATTTTTTTCGGTTTGGCGATTTTACACTTTTTGGATTTTTTAATTGGTTTTTTAATCAATGACAATTTTTTTATATTTTCTTAATTTATTACTAGTATTTTCACGGAACATACAGTTTGTCAAAAAAAATGTTTTCAATACTCAAAAATTCTACTAATTTTTGATTCAAACATGAATTACAACAACAAATAAATTCCTTTTTGTTTTGTTTTTGCGCATACCGTTAGCTCTGCTTGTCTACTACACTTGTGTCCAACAGCTCTTTTTGAACTAGTTCGTTCTGTTGGACACAAGTCCGGTCAAATATATCAATGTAAATTAAATGGGTTTGAGACAACTTTTGATTCGAACGCTCTCGAACTAGTTCAAAAAGAGCTGCTGGACACAACTCTATTGTCTACGGCAACATGGCGCCAAAGTTCTACAGACATAAGCACTCATCACCAAAAAAATAAAACAACAACAGAGGGTAAACCTACAACACATTACCAACAACAAGTGACGCTCGAAATTCATTTCAAAAAGTGTCCGGAAAACAGGTTAAAAATAATGTCAATCAATTAGTACATTTCAATTACTGCAAAGGAAAATCCTGCAAAGTTTGAAATAGTTCAAAAAGAAGGTAGACTGGAACCAAAGCATTCGCGAGGCAGACAAAAAAAGAACTCTGCTGCCAGCTCAAAACATTGAAAACCAACTGAAATTAGCTATTGACCATATTTCTTTTCCTTTGGGATAACGTAATTTTTTGTGATGAGACAAAGCTAATGTTTTACTATCATAATGGACTACAAAAAGTATGGGACAAGCCTCCGATTGCACTAAAAAATAAAAATTTAATACCCATAGTAACGTTTTTAAAATTATCTGTCATGGTATTGGATTGTATATCATACAAAGGAGATGGTGAAATTCGCATTGTAGAAGGCATAATGAACCAAGGTATTCTGAAGAGCGTATTATCTGACAATACTCTGCATGACGCAGGAAGCCCAAGAAAGCTTAGTTATAAATTTTATCAAGACAACGACCCGAAGCAAAAATCATCTCTCTATAGCACAATGTTGTTATATAACTGCAGAAAACTTATTGACACTCCAGCACAAAGTATTGACTTGAACACCATCGAACATTTCTGGGCTCACCTAAAGAAAAAGCTGTAGCAAAAATAAAGTACAGTTAATCAACCCTATTCTGCATTTCGATTACGTTCCCGCATTCAGTTACGCACGGATCGAAAAATGGTATTCTGCCAAAAAAAACCTAATCGAAAGAAAAATAAGAAGAGAACAGTTTGTTTAAACCAGCTGCTTTGCTATGAAACGTGTGAAATTGGAACAGAAAAAATAAGCAATTTTGAAAAAATTTTAGCAAAAAGTTAAATTTAGTGCAAAAAACCAGTGATTTAAAAATTTAAGCAAAGAAGAATTAAATGTTGTGAACATTTTTATTAAAAAAAATTACAAGTTAACTACTGAAAGGCCAAAAAAAAAGCAATAAAATAAGCAAGAGGTATTTTGTAGCAAAAATATTCCAATGTGAAGAATCCTGTCGCGCCGGAGGATATATTTTAATTTTTTATATATAATTGTAACACAAAAATAAAGTTTCTTTGTTTAAATTTAATTTAGTCTGCAGAAAATACGTCTTTCGTTGCCATCACATTTTCTTACTTTTTATACTGTTCTACATATTGTTGATGATTTCTATTTGTAATAAATAAAAAAAAATCACATTTCAGTACAAAAAAAAACAAAACAAAATGTGTAGATCATTAATTAAATCATCTATTACATTTAATACTTACATTATTTTTTAAATTAATCACTTTTGGAAGCTAAACAAACAAAAATCGAAAGACGCTCCATCACTAAAATAACAACCTACAAAAACGTATGTAGTTACGATTGAAATTCAGAATACATAAATATAATCGAAAGAGAAATCGAAGAACGGAACACAGAATACCAAAGTTACCAAACGGAGAAAATTTCGATTCGAATCGAAACGCAGAATAGGGGTGAATACATTTTATTGAAGTGAACACACTGTTTATTAAATGTGATATAAATTTGTAAACATTTATTTAACAGTTCGAAACCTGAACTATTTTGTTTTCAGCTATCATTACAAATTTCTTATTGAAGTGAGATTAATTTTTTTAAAGTAATATAGTTATAGGCAACTTTGAGAAGGTACACATAAAAAAAATATCCAAGTCTTGTAATTCACTTCAATGAAAACATTTTGTGTTTGACAAGCTGTATGTACGAGTATGCATGTATGTATAGGGTGTTTTTTTAGAGGTATAGAACTTCGAATTGAAATAAAACACAAGAAAATCGTTTTAATGTCCATCAATTTGGCTTTATTGGAAGGATAATTTTATGCCATTAACATTTAAATATGATTTCGGGCATGTGGCCGCCGCGGCTGGCTCGAATAAAGCCAATTCTACAGGTCCAATTTTCAACCACTTTTTCGAGCATATGGGGCCGTATGTTGGCAATAACGCCACGAATGTTGGCTTCCAAGTCCCCTAACGTTTCTGGTTTGTTGGCGTAGACGAGCGACTTCACATATCCCCAAAGAAAATAATCCAATGGTGTCAAATCACACGATCTTGGTGGCCAATTGACAGGTCCATTCCGCGAAATTATGCTCTCATCGAATGTTTCCTTCAATAAATCGATTGTGACGTGCGCTGTGTGGCATGTAGTGCCGTCTTGTTGGAACCACAACTCATCCACATTCATGCCATCCAAAATCTTCCATAAAGTTGATGGACAAAGCTCCAATTGCTGTGCACGGTGGCGAATCGATTCATTCGGGTCCTCTTCAACACTTTGCTCTACAGCGGCAATTGTTTCTTCGGTGCGCACTGTTCGACGTCTCTGCGGATGCGTATTATCACATAGAGTAAACGTAGTGCGAAAACGATCCATGGTTAACCGAATTAATTGCTCTGATGGACGATTATGTCGACCATAAAATGGACGGAGCTTGCGGTAAACTTCGCGAACTGAACCATTATTTTCGAAATAAATTTGCACGATTTGCAAGCGTTGTTCTTTTGTCAACCTGTTCATGATGAAATGGCAAACCAAACTAAATATTAATCACTTGACAGCTGACAAAATGGCCGCCAGTTAAAAAAGTGATGCCAACTTAAAGTTCTATACCTCAATAAAAAACACCCAATATATATTGCCTGAAGAAGTTACCCAATGTGGTAACGAGATCTTAAATAAACTAAATCTCAAGCTCAATAAATAAAAATACAAGTATTCTTTTTTATTTAAATAGAGAAAATGTTGTATCCCTGATGTTAACCTATCTCTTGTTCTGATAAGTAGCAAAATGAATTTATTATAACAAAATACTTCGCTTCTACCAAATATAAATTTACATTGGTCACAATTACTTTTACTTTTACAATTTTTTACTTTACGCTGCTTGCGGTATCTTAAGCAGCGATGCCAATTTAGCGCGTTTCGCGCTAGATTTAGCGCGTTTTAACTATGCTAAACGCGCTTTTTTTCGTCTTAGCGCGTTTACTAAAAAAAGCGCTAAATTAGCGCGTTTTGAACAAAGTTATCATCACTTCAGTTCAATATATTTTTTTACTTTTTTTTGCATAAATTTAACAATTTTCCAGTATTCAAAACTCATAATATTTTCTAAATTGGTTAATGATTCAGCTGTCGCAAATAAAATTCCCTTGACTGTGATTAGAATTAAAAACGCATTTTAATACTGTAAATGGCAAACATTTTAAAATTTCACAACTAAAAATATGTACTCGTGACAAAAAAAAATTATATTACTTATTAAGCATCTATTCTAGTTGAAGTACAAAAAGCATTTGAATCGCAAAACTATTCGACAATTTATATAAGTTGTTACAAAATTTGGCAAATAAAATTAAAATAAAAACAAAGGATATCGATTATTTGGAAGCAATTCTGATTCTGTGTTGAATGATTTAAAAGAAAGAAAAGAGCTACTAAGAAAAATTAATTGTATTTACTAATGCACATGTATGTACATCGAATTTTATTAAAATTTAATTTAGCGCGTAGGAAAATAGCGCGTTTTGGCTATAAATAGTTGACAATGCTGTAACTTAGCGCGTTCTAGCGCGTTTTGCGAAGCAGAACAGCGCGTTTGGGTTATAAATAGTTGGCATCGCTGATCTTAAGGTAAGCTTCGAAATAAATTTAGATTGTTTCATGGTCTCATTATCAAAACATCGATAGTCAACAGAATAATCTGCCTTATTGTGCTTGGCGTTATTCGCCTACGGCCGTAGACTAGTCTAGTCTAGTTTTGGTTCTAGTTTAAAGAAAAGTTGTTGAAATATACTTTAATCTACTCGTATTACAAAAACGTTATAGTCAAAGCCAAAATACGCCGTCCACGATAAGGCTGAATATTTTTTAAATAATTTCCCATTTGTTTTTGGTCGATAGTACATACATGTGTTGTTCTTAATGCATGTTGTTGTTTCAGATCACACTCGTTGTAATGTTTCAATAGCTCTTTATAACGACACATTTATGTGGATTATTTCATTATCAAATCATAGATAGGCTAAAGTTAAATATTTTTTTCCAAATTTTTTTTATTATATTTACAAATATTTATGTTTGCTAACTATTATTGCGTTTACTTTAAAGTTCATGTTGTTGTTCCAGAACACACCCACTCTAGCATTGTATCAGTATCTTATTTATTACCAGCAATCAATCGGGTAGTTATGACGTAATGGGGTTGTATGTATGAATTCTTCGACGTTATGAACCTATAAATGTGCCCTTAATTATGAAAGTGGTCTAAGTCATGTTTTTCTCTTGTAGAGATATTTACTAGATTATATTTGAACAAATGAAAAAAAAAATTTATATTATACAACATTTTAATTTAGAGATGTTATTTATAGTCTCGATTAATATAAATTTATTTAATATTTATTAACTATTTATTGCAGTTTTTTTAAGATATTTTTAATATTTTTTTAATATTTCGAAGCAAAAATGCATATGACTTAGACCACTTTCATTAAAGATACTATGACGTGTTCTCGTGTCACGCGTGATTCTTTCGTGATAGTGATAAAATTAAAATAAAATACAAGCGAGTGATTTATAACGAACGTGTTTTATAATTTTAAGGTCATCTTTAATTTTTAATTCTATATATACATACTTATTAGATCGATCAGTTAACCAATAGACTGTACTAACTCTCGTTAGCAAAATTAACAAATAAGATAATTAAAGAAATATTAATATACATAAGCGTTAGCTTTAAACAAGAAACAATTTTTAAATACTTTTCCATAGCATTTTAAGATCGTTGTTACTAAATAAATTTTGCAATTGACATTCGAACTATCAAATCAGTAAACATTTGAAATTAGTTATTAGTTAGTTATTTGAATTAAAAAACAATTTCCACTAAATATTAACCAAAGCCTATGCCCTGTTTCTGTAACTGATGATAAGATCCCGCTTCGATAAAAATTAAATAATTATATTGATTGTACCATTTTCTGTACAGATCGTACAGACACACAGCCATACTCCACAAACTATTATAACAACGCTTTTTTTTGGTTGGGGGTTAAAAAGGTTTTATTTGAAACTCAAATTGTTATTATGAGTCCCAATTAACTTGAGGAATTGGGGGAAAAATTTTATTCTAGAAATAATTTCTTAGTATGGCTCAAAGTTCAATATTTCTTTTAATTTTTTTTATAAATTAAATAACTATTACTAATTAAGTCTAATTTCATTTTTCTTATCTTTCGCACAGTACTAAATTTTATTGAGCCAGATTAAGAAATTATTTCTTAAATAAAAGTGAAATAATAAGCATTAGAAACAAATATGTAAATGTTTTCTTCTGAGCCGACAGCCCTGGCAGTTAAAGCAATTTAAAACTTTAGTCTTAGAATAAATTCGTAAAAGTTTATTTTTTTTTTAATTCAAAATTAATATAAAATTTAAATTTCAAACTTTACCATAAACTTTTTAATGAGCGCAAAAAATTATTTTTTTGTTTTTTAATTATTCATTAATGTAATGAGTCGGCTTCATTGATATTTCCTCATCATATGAATGAAATGAGTTTTCATTTGCTGAATGAAATTGCTTATGAAATTGATATTATGAAATTAAAATTTTTCTACTTTTAAGAAGTCTCAGGTTTCTTGAAATCCTGGGCTTTGGGATTTAGTGATGGAGACGGGACTTAAAATATTATACACCAAGCCTGTTTTCGTTTCTAGAAAAAGTGTCAAATTTTTTAAATTTTTATTAAGAAAAATTAAATTTGGCGTTCGTTTTAAGCAAAAATTTACGTTCGTAAGGTGTGATACAATAATTTCTAATAAACTCTCTATTTCAGAAAACCATTCTATTAAAAATTTTAGTTGAAAAATTGTATGTGAAACTGGAAAAGAAAACGCCATAAGATATATTATGTATATACAATATAATATATACATATATGTATGTTCCCATCGTTCCTATAAGGAGCATAGGGCCTCAAACAACAAAATACAATATAATATTATCTTCTAAAATATTTATTCAAAGAATTTTTTTTACCTTTTTATAATAGGGAGTTTCTAATAATTTATGATATAGAATATGACAGTCAAAGACATAATTTATGCAAAAACGGTATTCGCATAGTCCCGGAAATCCTGGGATTTCTCGTTTAGCATCTCTATACACGATTTAAATACCGCATCCGAAACGTTTACAAATTTTCTATTGATACATTTTGGAAGTCAGCTTTAATTTTTATGTTCGAAAACTAGAAAGAAAAAGTTATATGCCAAAAAAAATTTTTTGAGGCTCAATTATACTTTAAAAGTCAAGGGTCAAGTATTTTTTGAGATTTTTTTTTCAGATTTCTCGAAAGAGGTTTCGAGGTCGCACAAGTCCATTCTTTGCCAAAATCGAGTTTGGTGGGCGTCTTTTGTAATTTCTTCATAACTTTAACCATAACCACGACTTTCTCTTAATATTTTTTCAAAAAATTCTATTGTGATTGCCTTCTGTTGCCCAAAAAAAAGTAATATTTACCCCCCCTTAGTAGCCAGAGCCACCGAATTCCCATGATGAAGCCCCTGATGTCTTCTAGTTTACACTTCCCGATATCAGTAATGGAAACGCCATCTAAGCGTATGACGTTGCAGCTTCGGTCAGTGACAGATAACATGTTCAATGGTTTCTGGTTCTTCTTCATCCCCGCACATCCTACAAAAATCTGGAGTGTCAGTTTCCCAAATGCTGGTTCTTGCTCTGAGCGAGCAGTGATCTGTCAAGGCAAACTAAAAACAAATCAAACTTTTTCTTTTGTTTTGTTTTGTTCAAAAATCATTTATTGGGCTTCTTACGATGTAGTTCTATGCCCTATTATAAATTCTGAAAATAAGTTTCAGAAGTTGTTATATTGATGTAAGTATTGGCCAAAGCCACAGCTCGTTCCGCCACATAATTTAACACTTGTATATGTTGAACTTTGTACAATTGTTTATGCCAGTGAGTAAGAGTAGATACCGATTGAAACATTTTCAACTTAAAATGGATGCAGCCGCAACAATCATCAAAAAATTGTGGAGAAAATGAATTGTTTTCACGGAAAACAACGAAAATATGTTCACTGAAGTGAAAACAGACGATATGACTGACATCCATCTGCAGAACAAAAGGTTAAGCTCATAATGTATTTGTGATTTTTTTTTATATAATAATATCATTTGCAAGCACTTTTTCATTTTGCTTAAGTAGTTCCATAATCTTAAAATGTTCATTTACAAAATATAAAATACTTTCCGTTTTAGAGCGCATTGTGAAATTTAACACGAAGTTCAGTTATATTGAAAGTTTACTAACTTACAGTTAGCTTAAGCTTTTGTTTTAACTGGAGTTTTAAAATACTCGTTAACAAAAAACAAAAATTACTTAACTTGCTGTTATCAATTATTTTGAATGAACTGAAAAATAAAAGTCAGAATATGGACGTATAAAAAATAATTAATTTGAATAATCAAATACGCAAGTAAGCAGAATTAAATATAGAGAAAAAGGGGTTCGGTGATTATACATACATATCGCACCCTAAATACAAAAGGGGCACAACTCAAAATTTTCCAAAACTGACTTTTTTCCATAAATTAATTCAGAATACACATCTCTAACTACTGCAAAAATTTCTTTCACATCACTATCTTCACGATGAACTAAATAAACAGTTTTTTGTCTCTCCTGAGAATTTTAGTGTTTTGAGTTGTGCCCCTTTTGTATTTAGGGTGCGATATGTACATATGTATATGTTACAGTTACCCAAACTTTTCACCTATTCAGAAAGATATTTTGTTGGCCACTATCGAGAAGAGACACGTTTTCAATATTTATTTAAATTTGTTTTTTGTTCATTCTTGGTAGACTTTATTTTTATTTATTTGGACATATTTCAAATTTTTTCCTTCAGTTAAAACTTAAACTAATAAATTGTTTCAGTTAAATTTAACTAAAATTTATAAATTGAAATTGAAATTTAAAAAGTAATTGAAATATGTGTTAGCAAGTTTGTACAAACTATAGTTTAAATTTTAAGTTTAGTGTTAACTGCAGTTTCAATTTTTTATTGTTAACGGCCCTTATTCTTTAAAAAACCATTGTACAGGGTGTCAAATAAGTATTATAAAAAGCAGAAAAAATACAGCAACAAATACACGCATTTTTACAGTAAATTGATTTATTTTATTTTGGACAAATTTGTTAGACAACCTGTTGGTTAAAACCTGAATTTATCAAACTTGCAGTGGGAACGAAAAATCAGCTGTTTATGGTTTTAACGTTAAAACCAGCAAAAACTGTTTTAAACTCTTAAAGCATACTTTGTTTTATTTTATTAAATTATTGGGGGGGGGGGGTACGTAAACCGCTTTCAAAATAATCTAATTATTTTCATTAATTACACTTTTTATAGATCTGTGCCATCTGGAGTTCTTGCAGCACCATTCTGTGCACGCCAAAGATAGAAGCGATAGACGTTTAAGAAAGCTAAATTCAACAAAGTAATCATGAAGTTTGCATGTAAAGGGGCTCTTTCATCTACATATCAGTTTCGATGCTGTCAGTTTTGAATTAATTTATATCTGCCGTTATGACTTTTGCAACTAAGTATTTTTTCGTTTTAGAAAGAATTGTAACTTTAATTTGTTTTAAATATCTTTAACCAATAAATAAAGGAAAGTTTTTTATTAATACGAGGGCGGAGCAATACATCCGTGACTTTTCGAACTTTGTAGTTATATGAAATGAAACACTTTCCATCAAGAACCACCTGTTAATAAACTACTGTCAAATTTTGAGCAAGTGTCGTCATTTACTTTGCGTTTAACAGCAAAAAAGTCAATTTCGAATGCTCATTAAACATTATTTTTTGCGAAAAAAAACCGTCAATCAAACCAAGGAAAAGTTTTATAAATACTATGGGGACTCTGCACCATCGATTTCAATGGTAAAAAAACGGTTGTGGTTGCAAGAAATGACGCTGAACGTTCTGGATGGCCAATTGAGGTCAGTACACCTGAAAATATCGAAAAAATCCAGTGTGGTATCGATTTTAAGTGATCAGCCAGGTTTAAGAAAGTTGTCTGCAATGTGGGTGCCGCGTTTGCTCTCAACTGACCATAAACATAAACGTGTGACAACTTTAAAGGATTGTTTGGAGTTGTTTAACCGCAATCCGAATGAGTTTTTGCGACGTTCTGTAACTGTGGATGAAACATGGATCCATTACTGTACCCCGGAGACCGAGCAGCAGTCTAAACAATGGGTTTCTCCGGGTGAACCTGCTCCGAAGAAGGCCAAGGTGGCAACAGTTTTTTGGGATGCATGCGGGATAATCCACATCGATTACCCTCAAAAGGGAAAAACAATAAACGGCGAATATTATGCCAAATTATTAGACCGATTTAATGAGGATGTAAAAAGAAAACGACACTATATGGCCAAGAAAAAAATTCTTTTTCATCAAGATAATGCACGGGTGCACACTCTATGAATTGGTCTACGAATTGGTATCTCATCCACCATATTCTCTGGATTTAACTCCTAGTGACTACTTCCTATTTCCAAACCTAAAGAAATGGCTCGGTGCAAAGAGATTTAGCTCCAACGATGAAATTATTGACCAAACAAATGCCTCGAAAAATTAAATTTTTTATAAGGGATACAAAAACGGAAGAAACGTTGGACTGAGTGTCTAGACTCAAACAATTCTTGGTTGAAAAATAAAATAACTTTTTATATAAAAACCTGTGTTTCTTCAAAAAGTCACTGAGTTAATGATCCACCCTCGTAAGTATTAAAAAAAATTTATTTGTTTCCTACATGTTAAACTTGCAAAATAAAAAGCCTGCAGAGTATTGTACGATTCCTCAAATCAAATTATTATTTTACAACTCTCGCATTGGCTCATATAAGATTAAGATAGAGAAACTTTGCACGATTCTTAATGTTCTTCATAAATGATTTGTAATATAATCTAAAACTAAATCTACCATGATTGCACTAACGATTAATGAAAGCGCCTTACGCGGATGTTGTATATAAATCATCTACATGTAACAGTTTCTCTGCGATTGAAAGCGCTCTGCACAATAGATTCTTCCGCGATTGAAAAGGCTAGTTTTGGTGAGAATGTGCAATTGAAGGCTTTTGTTTTATGAGAGTGCATGGTTGTGGAAAATTTATAACTTTATCGTGTGTGCATAAGAGTCGTACAAATATCTAATGTTAATGCTTCAACCATTCTGGCAAACAAATTTTATATATTTTCGTTATTTGCTTTTAAAGTTTAAAATTTAAATTTAAAATTTAAACACTTTCAAAGTGAATGTTTTTGTTGCTTGGAGATATACGAGAGGTATTTCTTCAGGATGTTTCTTTTCTTTTTGATAAATGCTTATTTCTGCTGGTGGGTTTTTAAGAATAAATTGTTGTTTTAAGCCTCATTCGTAAGATTTATTTAGGGTATCCCATAATTCAATGCCAAGCCAAAAATAGATGACAGGGCAGGTGGGTACTGTAGAAAACAAATTATGGAGCTTATATCGTATTTCAGAATTTCTTACCGTACGGAAAAACACATCAATTTCATGTTTCTTTTTTTCTTGCTGCGATGTTGTTGTAAGTAACCACCTACTTACTTGATTGTCAATGAAATCATCACTTTTTTTAGCATTCATTCAATATGCAATCTATTAGTACAAACGGGCGTGATGAAAAAAATTTTATAAGTTTTATCAAGACTTTGCGCATTTTGCTCCAATTCCCAAACGATGTAACATTTACCAGTTTCGAAAATTTTTTTAAAATTTTAAATAAATTTTAATCCGAAGTAAATTCTTAGTCGGGCTTAAGTTCAGTGATTTCAATTCTTATTGAATGAAATATTTTTTATTAATTAATGTGAGTTTCTAAAGAAGAGAATAAAAAAAAAGATAAGCAAGAATAGTTAAACATACTTAGGTAGAGTGACATAACTTCGTGCTAACCTGAATATAAAAATGAAAAAACGGATAAGCAGAAAAATGAATAGTGATACTTACAAATGTGTTTACCAAAGGTAAGTCAATAATTGTATACACAATATTTCTCATATTCCATGTCATTAAAAATTTGCGTTAAAAGCTGATGTTAATAACAATCTCTACCCCAGTAGATAGACTTGGGTGCTGATAAAGTGCGTTGCTGCACAGAAAAATATCGCTAATTCCCCCAGCTTATAGTCTAATTTAATTTTTCTTCTCTTCTTTAGAAACTCACATTAATTAATAAAAAATATTTCATTCAATAAGAATTGAAATCACTGAACTTAAGCTCGACTAAGAATTTACTTCTGATTAAAATTCACTATAGTTCAACTAAACATTTAAAATTGTTTCATTTTAAATAAATTTTGAAAATTTGTTAGAAATTTCCAAAATTAATCATTTGCTCAAAGATACTGTTTTTGAAAATATATTTATTTTAGAATTTATTTAGAAATTTCTAAAATTACAGTTTAATTAAACTAACTGAACTTTGTTTTATAAGTTTTAGCCTCAGCAGACTTGGAATTGAGCTTAACGGTCTGTGCAGATTCTGTGAGTACGATGATGAAACCCCAGAGCATATTCTGAATGCCAAAGAAGATATATCCAATTGGGCAAGCACCTATTGGAGGATTGGGAACTGCCAACACTAGACCCACTGGCGATCCTGAGATTCATCAGGAGAGTAGATCTGGTTGAGGCGCTCTAGCACCTCGCAAGGGATACAGTAGATCTACTTTGGTCGCAGTGTCCAGTGTTTCCCTTTAACTAAATAATTCATTCAAGTTTTAGCTAAAAACAATAACAAAAATTTTAGAAACCCATTTTGTTAAATTTTTCACACTCACCACTTGCCTTGTATAAGTACAGTAAAGAATAATTGCACATGTTTAATGGAAAGATGTAAATATTTCATTCAAATCGAATTTGCCCAAACAATTTTTTACAAACATTCTAGTATGTATGTATATACAATATATAGATCTTGCTCAGATTCGAACAATAACGAATGTAACTAATACGAAAGTATGCAAGAAGTAAACTTTTGCTCAACAGCTTTTCTAATTTATGCTGACGATTTTGCACCAACTTGTGTCCGTGAAGAAGTATATGTGTACTTTGGAGCCAATTAGAAATATGAATAAAAAATAAACAGTTTCTGTCCCAGCAAAAATATTCGTCTACCTGGAATCAGGTTGGTAAGGGAGAGAGAGCACAACTTTCTTTATTTTTTAATCAGGAGTCGATACCAGGATCTCCGCATGTTAGGCTAGAACACTACCCACTGACCTAACGAAGCATATTATTATTATTTTCGTACAGAATTCAATTAAAAAATAAAAGCAGGGTGGTTAATCGTTCAATTTCGTAGCATTTTTCTTTCACATCGCAATAGAGAGTAACCTCCCAGGAAGTAAAAATTTCATTCGCATCCAAAATTGTATCCAGGTAAGCGAGAAAAGTAGCGCTTTAAAAACTTTGAGAATTTGAGTATAAACAGCCGACAAACTTCGCAGTGTTTGTATTATTATGTTATTTCATCGTCGTAAGGCAGAGGGGTTACACTGTGTGCTTTTCCGCGCTTCCGAAGTGCATCTTTTTGTCTTACTTGTACCAAATTTATATTTGGTGTGGTAGACAGTAAAAAATTTGATGTTCTTCATCAAGGCATATATCTTTTGATGCTTCTCAGTAAGCAGGTTGTCGATAAATCACATTTCACCCTGATGGTGAGAAAAAAAAGGGATATTATTATGGTGGACGAAACTTGGTCCTTATTATGATCTCAGTATGCGAAGTTTTCTCGGCTTTATTTTCACATTTCTGCTTTGTGAAAATCTAACTTTTTTTTTTTTGTATATAAAATATTATATATGACACTTTCTAAGAGATGTGCTTTCGCCCACTTCTGTGGGAATATCAGTTGAATAGAAGCAGGTAGAAAATTATATAAAACTTTGAGGGGCATAGTTGTCTGCACACTTTTTTTTACTTTTTTTTGTGTCATTGTAAAAGTCCCAAGTACATACGTGTGTATGTGTAAGGATTCCTTAAGAATCACTGTACGAAGAAGCAAGTAAAATAATATATTAAAACTTAATTTACGTGTCTCCGCCTACGCTAAGTACTGCAGAGTTGTGTTACTGCAAGAGTCCAAAGTTGGTTTGTATGTAGAGTTCCCTAAGAATGAGTTTTACGTAAATACGTAAAATACTCTGTTAATTTTGAATGCATGTAACTTCACCCAATTCTTCAAATGCAGAATTCCGTCGTTAATATTGCGTAATAAGTATAAAAGGTAGAAATCGGTTGGAGTCCCTATAATACTTTTCAAAACTATAAGGTTATGTCATTATAAGGGCCCAAAGGTTAAGCAAAGATTATAAAAAAAGTAGTTGGGCGAAATTACGTGAAATCGGAGATCAAAATTTTAATGCAATCATCACGCGCGCTTTACAAAACGCAGAACTTTAGCACTACATAAGTGAAATATGTGTGCAGAGTTTCAATAGCTTCTATTGGTTTTGTAGCAAGCGTTTAAATTTTAATTTTATATAGGGTGATTTTTAAGAGCTTTTGTATTTTATTTATAAAAAAACAAATAAAATTTTAAGAAATGTATGAAATCTTTATTTGAGTCGCTAGAACAAACTATATAATTCAATGTTTAAGGATGAAATGTTTCATACGCTGGATCCAATTTTGGCATACTCTCGCTAACATAGCGGCCGGTATCTCACAAATAAATTCTTCAATATTGTCTTCCAGTGCGTCAACGGGGAAGGGGTTATCCTTATAGATATGAGCCTTAGCATAGCGCCACAATAAGTAGTCTAAAGGCGTTAAATCGCACGATCTAAGCGGCCAATTGACCGGCACCAAACCTGAAATAAACTGTTCACCGAACTCGCCTCTCAATGACAGCTGACACCGTCTTGCTGAAACCACATGTCAACCAATTTCAGCTCTCCCATTTTGGGCAAAAAAAAAGTACAGAGTCCCAGCTGCGAATGGCGCCGAATCGTGACTGGTGGATACAGCTGCTATATTTTCCTCTATACGCACTCTACGTATGCGTGTTGGTGGTTTAGTGCTCAGTAATATAGGGTGTTTTTTATTGAGGTATAGAACTTTAAGTTGGCATCACTTTTTTAACTGGCGGCCATTTTGTCAGCTGTCAAGTGATTAATATTTAGTTTGGTTTGCCATTTCATCATGAACAGGTTGACAAAAGAACAACGCTTGCAAATCGTGCAAATTTATTTCGAAAATAATGGTTCAGTTCGCGAAGTTTACCGCAAGCTCCGTCCATTTTATGGTCGACATAATCGTCCATCAGAGCAATTAATTCGGTTAACCATGGATTGGCCACCAAGATCGTGTGATTTGACACCATTGGATTATTTTCTTTGGGGATATGTGAAGTCGCTCGTCTACGCCAACAAACCAGAAACGTTAGGGGACTTGGAAGCCAACATTCGTGGCGTTATTGCCAACATACGGCCCCATATGCTCGAAAAAGTGGTTGAAAATTGGACCTGTAGAATTGGCTTTATTCGAGCCAGCCGCGGCGGCCACATGCCCGAAATCATATTTAAACGTTAATGGCATAAAATTATCCTTCCAATAAAGCCAAATTGATGGACATTAAAACGATTTTCTTGTGTTTTATTTCAATTCGAAGTTCTATACCTCTAAAAAAACACCCTATATAATTTTGGTGCGAAGTTTCGTCACAAGATTCCGCATAGTCGCTTCAGAAGGTCGTCCAAACTGACCATAAAATGGAAGAAGTGTTCGGAATTACGGAGTTTTGATAATAAAATTTAATCATCTGCAAATGTTGCTCAATTAAATTATAGACCAAACTGAACATGTTTAACAGTAACATGATACACGAAAGCAGCTGAATTGCTAAAAAACAGTGTTGCCAACACGAAAGTTTATCAGCTGTTTAATAGACATGTTCCTGCCCTATTGGCTAAAGATTTCGTAGTAAATCAGTGTGTCTTAAAAAGCACTAATCCCCTGATTTACTTCACTTGGTAGAATATTTTGTTCCTGCCAACTTCGATTCTCATTGCCATTCGATTTATATAGCCTAAATTGATTATTAATTGATTATTAATTGATTAAATCAATTTATAAAACTTCAAACTTTTCGTATGAGACAAGTTCGACGGATGTTTTTTACGTTTAAGGGAAACAAAGTCATAAGGGGGTAAAAAGAGCGCGCATGATTTCCTGTACACATACAAACTGTGTGCACAGGCTGGAACTAGACCTGGCACATTTAATTATTTTTTAAAGAAAGTACTGCACAAGTATTTCAAGGAAAAATATCACCAAATAAAAAACAACAAAACACTCAAGTGCTTTTGGCGATAAAATTGAAATGATAAAATCACAATCATAAATCGACCAACAGATTTGCATTTGTGCAAATTTGTATAAAAAGAGGTGTCCGGTCAACAACGAAAGCACATTTAATTCTAGTTTGTTGAAATGAAATTATTATTGATTTTGGCTATTGGAATTTTAGCGGGTAAAAAACACTCGATATTGTATAACGAAATTTATATTAAATTAATCAGTAAATTTTTTCTTTAAGTGAACGCTTCTAGTTTTGAAAAGGAAGACTCACGCGTTCATGGAGAAAATGGCTGGTATGTGCCGCTGGAAAATAATACATTTTCCTGGATGGACAAAGAAGAGTTCGAGTCTATAGAAAATTCTAACGCCAATTCCAGGGGCGTAACTCTCACACCTGTCAAATTCTATTTATTCACCAAATCGAACCCCACTAGAGGCACCCATATTACTGACAGCGCTAAGAACATTAGGAAGTCAAACTTTAACCCAGAACATAAGACGAAATTTGTTATACACGGATTTATACAAGGCCGTTTGTCCAGTATGAATAAGGAAATACGCAAAGCAATTTTGAGTAAGGGCGATTGCAATGTTATAGTCGTTGACTGGGCGCGAGCTCGTTCCATGGACTATGTGTCTTCTGTTTTGGCTGTACCCAAGGTTGGTGAAAAGGTAGCGGACATGATTAAGGCATTGATGCTTCACGGCATGTCCTTGAAGGATACAACCCTAATTGGTCATAGTTTGGGTGCCCATGTCTCCGGCATGGCTGCCAAAAATATTAATAATGGTCAAATCGATTCTATTTATGGATTGGATCCTGCTTTACCTTTATTCGACTACGATAAACTTGATAAGCGCTTAAATAAAAATGACGCCCGTTATGTGGAGACAATTCATACAAATGGTGGTACTTTCGGCTTTCTGCTACCTATTGGCAAATCTTCTTTCTATCCCAATGGTGGCAAGTCTCAACCTGGCTGTCTCACTTCTATTTGCAGCCATGCGCGTTCTATATCATATTTCTCCGAATCCATTGACTTGGATAATTTTGCTTCAATCCAGTGTGAAAGCGTTGAAAATGCTATTGCCAAAACCTGTGGTGAAACTTATAGCTCCGTTCGCATGGGTACTGATACAAACTCTCTTTCGGTCTCTGGCATTTACAACGTGCCAGTCAAAAAGAGGTCTCCCTTCGGTATCATGCAATAGAATCAGAAAACTTAATCGTAAAACTGATTCATATGTAATTAAAACTATAAATACGTTTTTGGTCTCATTCTAAGCAATTGGCCAATTCACAAAGTGTAATATTGTGTCATACTGTCACAATGCACTGAAAGTTTTGTTTGAAAGCAAAAAATTAAAAAATTATATTGGAATGATTTAAAATATTATGACGAAATTACATAATAGAGCCATAATAGAGCACCTTGCGAATTGGCCAACTGATTATAAGTTTTTATTGACAAAATTGCAAAATTTTCATGGCAGTAGCAAAAAAAATAGAAAAATATAGCAAGCGGATTCCCTTTTGCTTTGTTTTTATTAAGTAAAAGTAATAAATAAAAAATAGAACTTATTTTTTCTACAAATTTTGCAGATATGCTTTAAGGTTAAGATGCCAAAAATGTAGCGAGTTTTAGCATTTCGCGAAATAAAGTTACGCAGTATTTTCTCGCAAGATTTAAAAAAAAATGTTTTAACAGACCAAACTAAATTACGACGCAAAGCGTTGTCTGGCTGTCAAAATTTCTCATGCCCATACAAAATGTATGAAACCAACTGAAATAACGCGGCGTCAACGCTTTGCAATTGGAAAATCCAATTTTGACAGCGCGTAAAGAAGTGAAGTTGGCTGCAAAAGTACTGTTGTTTTTGTTAAGTAATGTAAATTTAGCTACTTTCAGGTCAATTTAGCGTTTTCATTTTTATTTCTTATTTCTAGTTAGAGTTTTTTATTAATCAAAGAGAGTAAGCATTACTGCTTTTGGCGCAAAATTTTGAGAGTAGAGTAGCACGAAGCAAAACTTTTGATTTCCATAGTAAATCCAAAAAAATAATAGAATTTGCAAATAAATACATATGTATGTCAAATGAATCTTATCATAATATGGTTTTCTCAGATGAAAGAAAATACTGCGTTTTTTAAATTAAAGTTCATAAATTAGTATGGCGTAGGAAAGGCGCTACATGCAACAACTCATGTTAGTATTTTTGTTACATAAACTACCAAAACAGTTTTGCCACCATACATATGAACAGCGTTTAAAAACATCTCATTTGTGTATTTTCTTTTGCTTCTGCTCATACTTCTGCTTCTGAAAATTCAAGAGCCGCAGTAGAACACAACAAAGAGCTTCAGCTGACGACATGTTCGACAAGTTGTCTATTTGTCTGAATGCTGCTTTAAATAAATTCGGAAGTTAACGTAGTAGAGATGCTGTGTGTGTTTTTTCTTTTGATTTTGCAGTTTCAATAGCGTATTTAATCGCTTGCTGGAAAAAATGTTGTTTGTTTTATTATTATATTTGTACATACAGAAAAACAACTCATACACATACATGTTTTGTTACAATCCTGCAGTCTTCGTAGCTAACGAATATCTAGCTATTTCGTTAGCTAGCACTTGTTACCACTAACTACCAGCGTAACTACTAGCAATGCAAAATACTGACGATTTTAACATGGGGATGAGATTGACGGTAGTCAATTGCCACAATATATATGACCCTTCGTCAGTGATTTCGCTAATGAATACAATTAATTTTTCTATTGATAAAACAAATAATTATTCACACTTATCGAGAATAAAAGGCGAACATTTTGTTCACATGAAATATTTTCCGTGAACAAAAAATGGTGAACAAAATTAAAGAATAATAACGCAAACATTGGCGATCACAGTTTTAGGGAAAGGGAACACATTTCACGTGAACTTTTATCCCCGATATGGATGATTAATATATTTTTCAATTAATTGTTCTTTTTCTTTTTTAGGCAACGTTTTAATTTACTTCTGCTGCTCATTTTAACTTTCTAAAAGAAAAACACTTTTTTCACTAAATATTACACGTTCACTGACCACGAACTTCCAATTGTAACTGACGCCATCACAAAATAACTTTGTACTTAAAATATCTAGTCGATTTTTCGTTAGGGAAATACATAACGATTTGGAGTCAATTTCTACTTTTAAAACTGGGGGGAAAACACACATTCAAACACATACACAGAAACATTTCTGCTTCGTTAACTGCGTATATATTTAAACTTTAAATTTTTAAGTTTAAAAGCATAACAAACTGCCCACAGCGGCCTTTTGCTTATCTCTGATTTAAAGCAACAGTCAATCAAACCGAAAACTGTATGAACATGTCGACAGCTGGAGCTGTAGCGTGGCTTGATTATCACTATAACCAACACTGTATAGTGAACATGTGAAGCCAATATTGCCGATACACAGAGAAGTGTCAAGTTGCAAAATTTAAACAGAAGTACAAGTTCTAAATAGGAAGGAAACGAGGTAATTTTGTGTTGGCAATTCAGGAGTTAAAAGGTATAACGAACATATTTTCATCATTTAGGCAATAACAAAAGTAGGTTATGTGTTATGCGCAATTTTTAACTTAAAAATTAAACGGGTTTTAAACTTAAGTTCCATTTAAGTAAAAAATTCATTTTTACACATCCTACTTAAATATGACTTAAATCGCCGACCCCATCCATTTAAGTGAAACTTAAGTATTTCATACTACCATATGATTTTGACAGTTCTGCAAATTATGAAAATTGCACATTGAACTTTTTCATTATTTTATAAAAATATACAATAAATAAACTCGTGATTGTGATTGTGATTGTGTTATTATTAATATCAACTAAAACAATGAATTCAGATGAAGAAGATATGAATGATGCAGCATTCTGTGCAAGATTAAGAAGACAAATTTTGCGGCGTCCACGTACAATAAGAAGTAGACCAAACCATTTTCATTTTGCAGCTGTTAAGTGAAAAAGTTGTTTATATTTTTTGACATTTAATTTTATTACAAATATATACACAATTTAATAGTGCTACCATACTTTTATCACAATTAAATACCAAACACATTTTCACACTGAAAAACTGAAACCCTATTTAAATAAAGCTTAAGTTTTAATAAAAATTAGCTAAATACGTACTTAAATATTAAGTTAAAAACTGTGGGTTAGTCTAAGTTAATAATTAGTGTCAGTAAGTTTTGTTTATTTGCATATAAGAAATACCCAGTGGGAAGTCGCGAACACCCCTGAGTAGTAAAAGATATTTTATTTCATTCCTTTTTTTTTTGAAATATTTTGTATAACGGTCACTTGACACTCACGAGTTTGATCAAAGGCCGCATAAAGCACTTGAATAAATCTTATTTAGTAACCGCATGTGTTTATATACAAAATCTCTGTTAAACACATCCCATGCATTGTTTGGGTTTTACAAATTACTTATGGGACGCCGCACGTCTACCGTGGGAAACTAAAAGAAACATTTTAGCTAATAAGCATATACCTTTTCTTTTCCCTCTTTTGTTAAGATAGCCTAAGCATTATTCTCATAGTTAGTATATAAGGCAATGTAATTTTGGTTTACATTATTATTTATTAACCGTATCCCCATAAGCTCCTCGTTGAGCTCTGAGAAATAAACTAAACATAAATTTAAAATTAATAACAAAGGAAACTTCTTTTGATTTAAATAAAGACAACCTATTACATGGCGATCCTGCCAGATACAGCTATCACTGCGAAATTTTAAGTCACATAGGCTGTCACAAAAATACATTTTGTGCAATAAATACATGCATTATAAAAAGCAACACTGTGAAGTGACCAATTTGTCCAGACAGATAAGCCGAAAATTTGTCTGAGGAGAATGAAGTACGCCTGGCCAAAAGGGAAAGCAAACCATAGCAAAGTATGACGAAACCGGGTCCACAACCCATTGTATAACAATCTTGTTTTAAAAAAAGTGGGCGTAGCCACGCAAGCATGTGTTTAAAAAAAGTAGGCGGAGATACGCCCGTGTAAGTTTAGTATTTATTAAATTATATGTACTTCTGCTTATCCAATTCCCATGACACGACGACATAATAGCACATACCTCGAGCACTGAAATTTATACGATTTTGTATTTAAAAAGGTGGGCCCATTAGCATTTAGTATAATATTATATGTACTTCTTCTTCGTGATGTACTGTAAATAAAGTAACTAATATTAGGAGCATAGACTAGACCATATTTCTAAATACAAGATTGTGTCATCTTAAGAACCTGAGGTGTACTTAAACTTTCATGGTAATAGATTGTGTGCAAGTATATAAAATACAATATTATTTTAAGGAGCGTTTTTTTTCCAACCAGTTTTTTTAGACACGAGACTTAAGTTTCGAAAAATCGGTTAGGTAGAAATATAAATAAAATACAGTATTACGGTATAATTCATAAAAAATATTTTAGGTTTATTAAAGGTTTATTTCACAAATTTCCCATAGAAATATGTCAAATAAGCGCTTAATAAACCTGAATTATTTTTTATGAATAAGGCAGTTAAAGTTTTGCGGGGCGTACCCCAGCTACTTTAACAAAGCTAAAATTGTGTCATTACAAGAGCCTAAGGCGTGTGAGGACTTTCGTAGATATCGGTTGTATGAAAGTATATAAAATTAGATGCTAAATTTTAGTGGAAATGGTCACGCCCATTTTATTTAAATTAAAAAGACGGCAGCTATGACCACTCAGATAAAAAAATTATTTTTGAAATCGATCATTAGGTGACGGTTATTCGATGTCGGCGCAATCACCATTAATTTTGCAGCTTATGTAATAAGCTCATGAATTTAATCATATTGAGTAAAAGAAGGACTAATTATATATTGTGAAATTCAAAAACATATGCATTATTTTTTAACTCTTCGGTGTATATTTTGCTTCAAACCGATCTTTTCCAAAAAAATCTCTTAAAAAATTAATATACTCGTAATTAATTTTATTTTTCTAGATATGATCCGAACTCAAAAGTATGCACTAAAAAGGTAAAAATAAAACTTAAAAAAAATTAAACCGACTTCAAAAATAAGCACTAAAAATCTAAAAATAATATAGATCTAGTTAAATTAAATATTTTTACATATGGTACCTATAGTGCTGTTTGAAGTTGGTACCAGTAATAATAGTACTAAACACATAAGGCCATGATACACTATCATACAAAGTGGTGCGATCTACGAAAAAATACAACCCTATAGGAACATGACTGGTAAAAAAAATTTCAAGTACTTTTTATGTACATCAAATTTAAACAGCACTATAGGCAGCGATGCCAGAAATCTTTCACAAATAATGGCAAAATGTGAACAAAAAAATGGCTAAGCGAGATCGAATGCAAAAATCGTGAGTATTAAACAAAATTAAGAAGATAATTCATAATACTTTTTTTTACAGCAAATCGGGAGAAATTTTAAAGCAAATAAAGGTAAATATGTATAATAAATTAAAGCAATAATTCAAATAATTTTTCTTCAGGTACTCAAGAAGGAAACAAAAAACTAAACACAAAAATTAAGAACGATATACAAATGTATATCTGTCGTGTTTGTGCAAATAAATTTTAACAAACTCTCAGACATTTCATAGTCGTAGCAACAACTGCGTGATATTTTCAATCGAAACCTATTTGGTCCACTTTCTATTTTTTAACTTTTATTTCAACTTTAATTTCTATTTTATTTTCACTTGGATAAAACAAACATGACACATGTTTTACTGATATCATAACCCACCAACTAGACCCGTCAACTTTCAACGACATTACCACCATTGTAAGAAAAGAGTAGCAAATGTTATTGTTACCAATTTAACTATATCTTTCATATTATGGTGTTAATTGCCAATTATTTATGCATAAACGCAATTTTTGTATACTCTGTTATTGACAATAATGCGAAAAGAATGACATATTACTCTGTTGTAATTTTTGGTAGTTTCTTTGTTGCGAGTTAAAATTTGTTATGAAAAATCGCAACAAGTTTCATGTATGGGAAAATTGCTAAAAATAGCTAAAAATAAAATAAAAGTGGCTAAAAAATGGCTAATAGCTAAATTGACTTCTGGCTAAATGGGTTGAAAAATGGCTAAATTTAGCCAGAAAATGGCTAAATTGGCATCACTGACTATAGGTAATATGTATATGTAAAAATATTTTATTTAACTAGATCTATATTATTTTTAGCTATTTAGTGCTTATTTTTGAAGTCGATTTAATTTCTTTTAAGTTTTATTTCTGAACACATCATAAGCTACATATGGTAAAGGCAGTTTTATGTATCTTGTTTGTTTAAGAAAAACAAATATATACAAACTAATGTGTTTTTCTCATTTGCTCATTGCCCAACCATACAATAATTGCTTAAAAAAATCAACATTATTAACTAGTAACAGAAACGCTGAATAACTTACTATTTGTTCATACCAGAACCAATACACACGGAAAAATTATGCAAACAGGTATATCTGCGCCGGCCTTTAAAGTATATACAAATGTCGTTTGAGAAATTTAATTTTCATGAGGTATGTACATATGTTTTGTTCGTGTGTTAAAAACGTGTTATTGGCAATACTGATTAGAATAACGCCTTAAGGTAGGCTTTGAATTTTTTTTTTTTACATTTATTCTCAGGGAATACTATACAGCAGTGTGACCAGGTTGTTACACCCATGTGTATGGTAGTTTACATGCAATCAATAACGTCCATGGACATTATTTCCTTTTTCGAAAATATTAATATGTATATGTACAAGCAAAGCAAGTTCTTCACAAAGTGATTTGGAGGCCTTATAATAAAAAATGTTATAAATTGCGGCAATAGTCGTCAATTAACCTCTTATTCAGAAAAAATAATTTTGGTTAATAGAGGTTTAACAAACAAATTTCCATACAAAATTTGCCATTTTGTAAATATAAAAAATAAACAAAAAAGTCGGTGAAATACATATCGTGGGCCCATTATTGGTTTGAAGCATATGCCAAAAAGTCAGAATGGAGAAAAACGACAAAGAAGGTTTACATGAAGTTTTCTCAAAGTATACTCGACAGATTTTTTTTTTTGTATTTTCACCATTGCTTCCGACACATATTTGGAATAAATGTGTAAATTTTAGTGAACTTTGATAAATAAAGTAAGAAGTTAATATTACTATATTGTAAAATTAAAAATGTGGAATATTATTATAACAACACCGCGCATTTTAAAATATCCTTGCAGAAAATGCGAATATTGAAAAAGTACTGATTTACTAGTGACATTGTCAGTAGCACTACTGACCAGGTGTACCCCAGCCAATGTAATCGCCTATTGACATTTAACATTAGCTTGACATTGAAAATTCACCACTAGACTGTAGCACTACTGACTAAGCAGTTTTTTTGGGACCACATTGAGACATTGGCACCAAAGATTCACTAGTAAATTTTAGGGTCTCTAGTCACAATATCGATATTTCCTCGCTCGATGTCCGTAGTAAAACTTTACAGATTCACTATAGACACTGTCACCACCTGCAGAAAATTGTTTGTCAGTTCTATTAAATACATACGAGTATATATGTTTATTAAAATTAAAAATTGTATGTTTCGCTGAATTAGTAAAGTCAAACACTTACGTATGGATCTTACAATGTGACAAATCTTTACTTGATGGCACAAAATCTTCCACAGGGTCAAAATTTCCACAATTGGCACCTTTCACTTAAAATTCTTCAATTTTCACATTTTATATTTTTATACAATTTTAATTGTTATTTCATTTTTTTTTTTAATTTTTTTTTTGTATTATGTTTTTAATTATTGCTAAATACATTTATATATATATATATATTAACCTTATAATTCTATTTCTTAAGATCATTTTTATAAACACTTAAATTTTGCTTGACGTCACATTTATTTTCAAGAAACCAATAAAACATTAAGCAAAAGCATAGTTGTGTGTATCTGAAAAAATGTTTGATACGCATAAAAACCATTATTAATAGACGCTCTGTTGACAATGTCACCAAAATAGTCGACAAAAGTCGTGACTTAGGGACACTTAACCCCATATTTTCTGCAGGGATCATTTAATTTAATTTGTTTGTGTTGGTGCTTATCTTGCTTGTTGATTGACCCAACACACTGATGTGCTATTGTTGTTGTCTATTTTGATTGTATACGTGTAAATGCCGACAAGAAGCCGAAAAACGTCGTGGCTTGTTTTTTAACTCTACAAAGTTATATCGTCAGCCCATTATTGGTTTGGAGCATATGCCAAAAAGTCGGAATGGAGAAAAACGACAAAGTAGGTTTACATGAAGTTTTTTTGTATTTTCGCCATTGCTTCCGACACATGTTTGGAAGAAATGTGTAAATTTTAGTGAACTTTCACGAATAAAGTTAGATGTTAATATTACATTATTGTAAAATTAAAAATACGTTTCTTAATTTATTTTCAAAAAGTAGCTTTTTGTGCTCCATACATACGTATACTTTACTGCTGTGAATTGAGAATTTTGTTGTTTTGTTAATTTTTCTTGCTGTTTAGAGAAATAAGTCGATCGTTTAACGCCGACCAAGAAGCCGCGCGTAATATTTTTAACTATCGATACACTTACACAAGAAAAAAAAGTAATTAATATAAAGACCCAGCTAAAAAAAATATGCATGGTCCATATATTTTTAATATATGAATGTATATAAATATATATAAATATGTATGAATTCATGTATGGAAATATATGGTCTTATACATGGCAAAACTATTACATATGAATTGATATATGGACTAATATATGAAATGTATTATAATTTATGAGCTCAAATATGGAAAATTAGTTATGAAGCTCTTCATATGTGAATCCATTTAGTATAGAAATAAGATGTTATATATGGAGCCATATAAAAATGTATGCATACATGATATCTCACATAAGATTGTATTTGCTATCAAAAGCTTGCATATTATTAACTCCATCTTTTCTCCCTTTTTTGTCACTGGTGAATTCAAATCTATTAAAAAATATATACGGTATACAAAGTTTATATGCGTAGAGTCTCAAGTTTAAAAAATAAAAACCCTAGTAACAAAAAAAACCATTCTTGTACGATTTTATATATTGTGGCCCTATTTAATAAATCAAATAATCAAAAGGATAATTCAGTTATTAATTTGATAGAAAATAAGGGAATACCCTAGATATTTTTAAGAAACAAAAAACATATTACCGCAAAAAGTTATTTTTAAAAATAGTGTGAGTATGAAAACGGACTATTTTCTCTTTTATAAGTAAATGCACTAGTTTTTAATCCGGTTTCTTAAATTAAATTTTATGTACAAATATGAATTTTGGGGTTTTTAAATAATCGATTCAGCTTTTCTATTAAAATGATGAATAAAATGTATTTTAGTTCGCTTCTAATCATCTGTCCAAATTTAAATTATTGCACATTAGTGCGCTTTTTTGAATCAAGGAAATCTAGGAAATATATATCCATACATGTATGAAAATGTATGAATATATATTATCATATATGTCCATATAACCTCATTTTTCGTATCCCAAACCTATGTGACGCGCAAAATAGAAAGGGACCTAAGGGTAAAAATCGGTTTTGTTCAGGAGAGCCATTTTAAAGATTTAAATACGTGTATCTTTGGTGTACCATCACTTTCATAAAGCGCGCATATCTCTGGGAGGGAACACTTTTGGGGCATGGGATCGGTCTCATTCTATGCTCAGATGTTGTCCACATCAAAAAAAAAAAGTGAAAATTTATTTTTTTTTACCCTTAGGTCCCTTTCTCTATGCGCTGTCACATATATGGAATATCATATATGATCCATACATATTTTTTTAGCTGCGTAATTAATTTTATTTTAGTGTTTAATAAGTTTATATTAAAACATTTAATCGGCGGCTGCGTCTGGGTGATGATGTTTTTGCTTTACAGTCGCCGTTGAAATTTTCTTACAGCACCTTCATTTTTTAATATTAATTTCTTAGTCCATATTTACACTATGCAAGTCTTATTGCTAAGCTGATTAGTTTGTTAGGAAAGAGAGACGAGGGGAAAAGAAACTTTACTGTTCTCCTCGTCTCTCTCTCTCTCTCTCCATCAAACTAATCAGCTTAGCAATAAGACTTGCATAGTGTAAATATGGACTTAGAGAAATGAAGCAAAACAAGATTTAACTTTACTTCGCATGTTTTTGTATGAAGAATTTGACGCAAACGCCAAACTGTGGCATGCACAGCAAAAGAATACTTATTAAACATTGAAATAGTTGAAATGGAGCAAAATGAATGCTAAATATCTCAGAAACCATAATTAATTTCGCGAAACATGTTTGGATTCAGAAAGAAGACATTCGAAATATATATACTCCATACCTAATTAATTTTTTTAAATAATGGTCGGTGGGTCAAACCAATGAATGGGCTGACAGGTATTTTAAAATCATTTTTAGGTTTCTCTTATGTCTTTTTACTTCGAATGATTATCTCATTGGTTTTCTAACCTTAATTCTAAAATTTGGCTGCTAAGTAATAAATAGTCTTAAGTTAATAAAGATTTTTGATTTTCATGTTAACAGTGCAGTTACGACTTTTGGGATTTTAGGTGACGATATATGTACATATGCTATCGCCATTAACTCTTATCCTATATATATTTGTCCAATAAATTTTTGCAAGTTTGTTTTGTATTGAAATATCAAAAGTAATGCTCCTTTAGTAGCAATGACAATTAATTGATTTTAATATGTGCGTTAATAATTTAACAACTTGTATTTAGTAGATAGATAACAGTTTAGGTAACATATTCAACAAAATGAATGAAAAGAGTCCAACCTAAATTAGAGCGTCAAGCGTTGCGTCAGTACATTTAAACGTATAAAATATTGTTTGATTGTACTGAAAATACGTACCCTGCTGCTAAGGCAACGCTTGGCGTTTGTAGTCTAAGAGTTAAGTTTTTGTTATTTTAAGCAATCTCGTGCGATTAATTAGGCATAATATGTACATTGTTCTTTCTCGATCCACAATTATGCTCAATAAAAATTTTAATTAATCAAATATTTTGAAGTTTGATATAATAAATAATCTGACATGACAATTTTATCGTATCTAATTTGAAGTGAATCTTAATAAAATGATAATTGGATGCAATTTTATTATAATACTGAAAACTTTTAAGCCTCAGAAACGATTGTCTGAAGGCTAGAAACCTATTTGAGTAGATTATTTTGTTATTCTTAAGCTTAGATCCCACTATTGGCACAATGTACCGATTTTCGTCGGCTCAATGCAATAAAGTCATCGATAATAGACCAAAATTGCATTATTTCTCAATTTATTCTGGAATAAATCTATATGGCTGTATTACCAATGAAGTGTGATGCAATTATGTCCTTATATTTCAATTAGTTGAGAAATAAGGCAAATTTTGCTTATTACTTATGACTTTATTTCAGTGAACCGACGAAAATCGGTACATTGTGCCGATAGTGAGATCTAAGATTTAGGCCCAAATTCACAGTAATTAAATTAACTAATGACAATATTTTGATCAATTTTATATAATTCACAGTTCTTTTTTATCGATTGCACCTTAGGTTAGTTAAGAGGAGTGGTCGTAAGACGCACTTCTGCTCGGGGACCCAGTTGGGTCCATTGCAATTCGCTTAAGTTGTCAATTAAAAATAATATTTACCCCCCTTTGGACCCAGAAGGGACCCTCTTATCCGTCATGAAGCCACTGAATTTCCATGTTGAAGCCCATGATGTCCTCTAGTTTACACTTCCCGATATCAGTAATGTTCCCTTGGAAACGTCTACTCAGCCATCTAAGTCGATGACGTGGCAGCTTTGGGCAAAGACAGATAATCAGGGGTGTCATAGAAACCAATCTTGTCAGAATTGGTTTTAAAAACGACAAGAAAAAATGCTTTGGTGTCATGAAAACCAATGCTGTCGGTTTTATATTCGAACTAGAATTGATGTCCTTTTTAGGTGTCATGAATCGTGGGTTTATGGTTATGACTTGGAAACCAAAGCTCAATCATCTCAATGGAAGCTGCCGCACGAACCAAGACTGAAAAAAGCGCGCCAAGTTCGATCAAATATGAAAGTTTTGCTTATAGTTTTCTTCGATAGCAGGGGCGTGGCGCATCATGGTAGAACGGTCAATAAGAAAATGGCGAATTAATCCGCCAGAAACGCTTGGATTTGTGGAAGAAAACAAATTGGCTTTGGCACCACGATAACGCCCCTGCTCACACATCGTTGCTTGCACGCGACTTTTTGGCCAAAAACAGCACACTAATGATGCCGCAGCCACCGTATTCCGTAAATCTGGCCCCCTGTGACTTTTTCTTGTTCACGAAACTGAAGAAGCCCATGAAAGGACGACGCTACGCTACGATTGACGAGATAAAGACGACATCGAAAAAGGAGCTGAACAAGATACAAAAAATTATTTTATGAAGTGCTTCGAAGATTGGAATAAAACGTTGGTATGAGTGCATTATATCTGGGGGGAGTTTACTTTGAAGGGTACAAAATAGATATTCATGAATAAATAAATAATTTTTGAAAAAAACACAAAATTCGCGATCCTTTTTGAACACACCTCGTATTCATTAAAACAAATAAAGAAAATAATAAAATTTAAAATCAGTTTCAAAAACTTGCTTGTTAAAACAAAAACTTGTCTATCATAAATTTTTCTGTTTGGTTTTTACAAAAACCAACACAAACTCTGGCAGGGATGGAAAAGTGGATGCAGTCGTAATTTTTTAATAACATAAGATGTGAAAGAACTGTGTTACTATTACATACTTTCTTTAAATAACTTTTAAATCTACTCTAAGCACATACGAGGTCCAAATAAGCTAACTCGTTCCATATTTTCCGGTATTTAATAAAACTTAATATTACAAAACAGTTTAATATCCCAATTAAAAGAAACCATTACCAACATTGCACATTTACATACTTTTATCGCGGTATTAAGTAAACATTTAATTCCCGCAGAATTTTACGATCTTGTTGAGCAGAAAAGAAAAGTTTCAAAGAAATGGAATGAAACATTTAAACGTTACATTTAATGTTATTTCCAATTACAAAAAATTAATAAGAACTCAGTTACGATCATATGTAGGTCACTAGGAGTTGCAAATAATAAATGAACAATTGTTTCTTTTACAAAACAAATTTTTATGTAATTATATATTTATGTGTATACCCCATAGGTCGGTGGAGGTTCAGCACAAGTAACCCTCTAATTGTGTTTTCTGTTTCACACTTTGTATAGTACGTTAGGCCAAGGCATTTAACATTCTGTGAGTACGAATTCTTAAGATATCAAAACTATACACTAATGCTGGTTTTCTACTAATAAGTTAAACTTAGTTTAACATACGTTTGAGTTAACCAAGAAAAAAATTTAAACGGGGTATAACCGCCCGTGCTGTTTTTCCGTGATGGGTTAACAGTTGTTAATTTAGCTAGAAATGCCATACTTTGTTTTCAATATAGATGTGGCATTCTTGAAAATATTTTACGAAAATAGGACAACACTTAAAAAGCGATATGAAAATTCTTTAAATTTATTTTAAAAAAAAACTTCAATAACTGAATTCTGAATTTTTGAAATATTAAAAAATAAATAACATGGACTTAAAAAATAGTGACACTACAAAAATAAAACCAAAAAAGATAAAAGATAAAATTTGAAATCCAATGAAATATAATTTCTTTGCAACTATTTCTAAAATCATCATACACAGACCCCTTTGTTAAACGAAATCTTTGCAAGAATTGCATTTCATTAATGATTTGGACGTGTTTTTATCTCTCTTATTTTTCTCTCAATTGCCCTATATAAGTTATTCTGGCTTAATAATCACTAAAATCTTCGTCGTCATGAGAAACATCCATTTTATTTATGTATGAATGTATTTATTTATTAAACTTTGCAGTAAAACTGTTTTTTTTTTTCAATTGTGTAACATTTTTATATTTATCATTTGACAGTTCTAACACAGAACATACAGAAGTGCCACGAGACGGAAGATAAGTGTATTTTTCTGTTTGTCTCGTTCTCCCTCAAATTTTGTCGGCGTTTTTGTTTTGATTCTTCTTTCTAGTGCAATAAAACTACAACGCTTTTTATTAGCTGTATTAATTGGTAAGTAGGCATACCAGGGATGGAAAAGTTGGTACAATTGTACCATTTTTAGCACTATTTGAATGCCAAAAGTACCGTAGCACCCCAATGAATGATTTTAGCACTATTGAATTTTTTTTCTATTATGTAATATAAATACAAATAGCATTACAAATATAGAATATATAAGTAACCAGTTTCGAGCGCATGTTGATGTAGAAGTTATTAAGTCCTTAAGAAACGACAGGATATGTATGTACCTTTTGCTCGAAGGTATTAGAAATGAAAAATTAGGTAAATGAAGCGATGTTTTCCGATATTTCAAAAATATGTTGGAGGAATGTTATCTATTCCAAATTCATCTGCAAATGTGAAAAATATATTTCCAAAGGATGGAAAAGTATATCCTAAATGTTACTTTTATATTCAGATCTCAGCAACTAATAGTCTTTTTTATACGTTTTGACATTAAAGAATAATATTAATTAATAGTATTAATTAATAATATTATAATCATTGAACTTCAAAGTGCCTTTTTGTCAATTGTTAAGTATCAAAAAATTAAAACTAAAGAATTTGGTACAATCGTACTGAAAAAAGTACAATTTTTCTTGAAAATTAATATAATTTCTAAATCTGATTTCACATCGCTGAGTCATGCACTACAGTATCAAATACACTATATTTTTCTCTTTTCTCCACGAATTTTAAAAAACCTGGTTGAAGCTTTTTTTACCTGTCACTTTCTTCACTTCTGTGTATTCTGTGGTTTTAACTTGAGTTTAACTGAGCAATGTTGCTCGGTTAAACCTAGATTATTAACTAGATAACCTTTATCTTGAAAACAATATTTTAAGTTTATACTGCAGTTAACTGACAAGTAGAGTTTATCTTTATGTTAAAAACTAGCCCTAATTGATAAAAAAAAATATGCGTAAAATCACCACACACTTTCACCACATTAATATCAGATTGAAAATTTTTAAATTAAATTAAACTTCCTTATCGCTTAGGACATTAATTCTTTGAATGGGCCGACCATTTCTAATACGAGTATGAAAAGTAAATTAGCAGTAGCGGCGATAATTTTGTATTCCCTTCGTATACATAATACAAATATAAATGGCAAAATACACAAATGTTCTTTTCGCCATACGATTATCAGGGTTTTCACAAACTAATTCAGTGGCATTTATTTCTTATCTTTGAAACACTCCAAACCATCTTGATAAGAAATGCTTCAAATAATCTTAATGCGAACTACCTAGATTTAACAACTAAATTCACTTAATATTTAAACAAACGAAAAACATATCGAACCATTTTCAAATGCAATAACAATATAAACATTATCATTTTAATATAATGAAATATATGCCTGATTTATGGACATTCAATAATGATATAAAAACAAAGATTTTGTTTTCAAAATTGGTAAATGGATTGTGAATTCCGACTTAACATGAAGTTCTTTGTGGTGGTTGCCTTATGTGCGGCGGCAGGTAATTAAATAATAAATTAATTTAAATAAATATAAAAATAAAACTTTGACTTTTTTGTACTTTTTAGCCACTTGCTACGTTATTCCTGGTGAAGAGCAGCGCATTAATGGCGAAAATGGTTGGTATGTTCCCCAGATTGATGGTACCTTTGTATGGGTGAGTGTGGACCAAGCAAGGAATTCCAGTAATAGAAGAGAACCCATACAAGGCCGTTTATCCACCAATCCAGTCACTTTCTACTTGTACACGCAAGAGAATCCTGAAAGTGCACAAGTTATTACTACTTCTACTAAATCTATTGAGGCCTCCAATTTCAATGCCCAGAATCCCACCCGGATTTCTATACACGGCTGGAATTCTGGCATAAACGACTTCATTAACTTTGGTGTCCGTGACGCCTGGTTGGAAAAAGGTGACTGCAATTTCATATTTGTAGACTGGGGTCGCGCTCGTTCCATAGATTATGCCTCTTCCACGTATGCAGTTGCTGGTGTTGGCAAAAAGGTTGCCGCCCTATTAGACTTTTTGATTGACAATTATGGTTTGAAATTGGATACTTTGGAAGTTGTTGGCCACAGTTTGGGAGCCCATGTAGCCGGTTTTATTGGCAAGAATATTAAGTCGGGGCGAATCAACACTATTATAGGCTTAGATCCGGCCCTTCCCTTATTTACGTATGGCAATCCACATCAACGTTTGTCCAACAACGACGCCAATTATGTTGAAACTATTCAAACTAATGGAAATCAATTGGGTTTCTTGCAACCCATTGGCAAAGGCGCTTTTTATCCTAATGGTGGCAAAACTCAACCTGGTTGTAAATACGATTTGACCGGTGCCTGTTCCCATTCCCGCTCAATTGAGTACTATGTTGAGGCAGTCGCCATGGATAGTTTCCCCTCCTACAAGTGTGAAAGCTATAAGCATGCCATTGCCAATAAATGCGGATTTACTTTCAGTTCCGTGCGAATGGGTGCCGTTATTAATGCCTACATGGTTTCCGGAGAATTCTATGTGCCAGTCAAAAATGCAGCTCCTTACGGCATGTTAGAATAAGTTTAATTTTTTTATTGAGATTATATTAAATTAATTTTAAGAAGATTTTGTTTTAAGAAATCTTTAATTGGAGATATTTTTTTAAAGCAAGGACAAGTTTGATCAGGTAAATATTAAGACTTTCTTTTATTATAAAATGAACTATATATTTGGTTTACAATGAATTATTGTTCAGTTTTGAAGCAGCAATTTGAATTAAAATAATTATGTATGTATACGTAGATATTCTCCTAAACGGCTGGACCGATTTGAATGAATTTTTCTGTATGCATTTGGGTGGCGTACTGGATGGTTTAGAATCTAAACTTTAGATTCGCAATTGAGCCCGCAGAAGACGCTGCAGTCGGTATCTAGGTTATTTATCTATACTTCAACTAAACGGCTGGATCGACTGGATCTGAGAATAGGTACTAATCTATATTTCTAAGTGGGCTGTGCCACGCCCATAGGAACAAAATATCTTATATGTTGAAAGCCAGCAAGAGTCTTCAAGTTTGGTATGGACTTTTTTGAGGGCAAGGTGCTATGATCTCTTTTGAGTGTGTGGTGCAAAGTAATTTAATATATTGGTAGAATAGTACCGGGGGAAAGGTCACCCCCCCCCCCCCCCTTACAAGGTAATTAATAATAATCTTGAATAATATATATAATAGCAATAGTCTTCAAATTTGGTATTGACTATTTTAAGAATGAGGTGCGAAGTAATACAAAATATTGGTAGTATAGGACCAAGGGAAGGGGCACCCCCTATACAAACTCATTAATAATAATCTTATATCTTGAAAGCTATAAAATAGCAAGAATTCTCAAATTTAGTATGAACTCTTTTGAGAGCGAAGTGAGCAGTAATTCAAAGTATTGCTAGAATACGACCGAGGGAAGAGGCACGCCATATACAAAGTAATTATAAAAATGATATATGTATATATAAAGTTATAATAGCAAGAGTATTCAAATTTGAGTTAATTTGAAAACAATTAATATAAGTAGAAATTAAAATAAACTTAAAACAATAACGGTCTAATTCATAAAAAATGTTTTAGGTTTATTACAGGTTTATTTGACATAGAAAGGCCGTAAATGTTTGGTGTTCCTTCCCTGCTTCTATCACTCATTTACTACATTCTCACAGACTTACAATGAGTTAGTTATTATTTTCTACCCTAGAAATTCTCTAGAAATAATTTATGTGGCAAAACAGCGTTTGCCAGGTCAGTTAGTGTGTATGTATGTATGTATTTGCATGTGTGTGTATCTGCTGAGTAATTTTTGGACACTTGAAGGCTAGGATTCACTATTCTACACAATCGTACGAATTTATAACTATCCTACATAATCGTTGTACCTTGGAGTTGTTATTGCCTTTTGTAAACTTTCATAAGCTCCATTTGATCAGGATTGCATTTTCTTAAAAGTCGTTTGACTATGCCTTAGCTTTCAAGATATCTAGAAGTAAATTTATTTATTTTCTATGCAGTATATCCCACCTACACGCCATCTTTAGGCATTAAAAAATTATTAGCCTACTGATCCTTTGCAGAGACAAAGCACATTATAAACGGAGTTATTCCTATAAAATATCAACATTCTCCATATATTAATTTGCCAGATATCTCAAAGGAAATATTTCCTTCATGTGCAATTCGAACTGTTTTTTTTCTGAAGGAGAAGTAAAACTCAGGCAATAAATGCCTACTACTATTACTAGGTGTTATCTTCTTTAGGAAAGGGATAGTGATAGAGAGGACAGGTAGTGAAGGAAGAGATAGAGGAAAGCTTGATTATTTTACAACTCTGCTTTTTTGCACGTTTTTAATAATGCAGTCTTGCGCTTCGTATTAAATTTTTTTGAAGCTGTGTTTAGTAGCCATTTTATCGGTTATTTTACTTCGCCGATGATTCTGAGGTACTGTGTAACCGACGAAGGAGAGCGCTGTGATGTTACATTAGGATTAGCATCTGCTGAAGTCGGTATAGTTCACGGACCAGTGAGTATGCCTTCATCATTTGTACTTTCCTACAACAACTGATGCAAAGAGACACTAATGCACATCAGAAAAAAATGTGGTGTTGCTATTTCATGACTACCAGTTACTTGGCTCGAACCCAGGACCGCCGGTTTTGTAGTCAACGTGCTAACTAAAAGGTGTTTTTTATAGAGTGATAGTGACACAAGTTTAAATCATAATAAAACAAGGAAATATATTTTTAATATCAACGAAACGGGCTTTATTGGAAAAAAAAACTTTATGAAATTAATGTTTAAATATGATTTCCGCCTAGAAAACGCACTATGAAACACCAATTTCCAACAATCGTTTTTGAAGACATATGGGCCAATGCCTCCGCCAGCCCATAAAGCGCACCAAACAATAATTTTCTGTGGATGTAATTATGTTTCGGCAAAAGCTTGTGGATTTCCCTCATTCTAAATGCGACAATTCTGCTTATTTATGTACCCATTCAAGCAGAAATGGGCTTCATCGGAAAGTAAAATTTTGAATGGAAATTCAAAATCAATATCAATCGATGAATTTAACGAATAGAACAATTATTTTGATTAAAAATGTCAGCAGTTTGCACGCGTTGCTCTGGTGTAAGTCGATTCATAATGAAATTTCAAAGCAAACTGAACAAAAAGCAACCATTATATGTTAACTGTGTGCTCAAATAAAACAGTGATGCCAACTCAAAGTTGTGAGACTCTAAAAAACACCGTATACTTCAGCCAACGCCACATTATAAAATCGTTATTTAAAAAAATTTCAGTCTTAGGGCAAATTTCACCAACTTATTTAAATATCAATTTATATTTAAAAGTCATTGTTTCACACAAAAATTAAGGAAAATCCACACCTTATTACTATTTCTTATTTTCCAACAGTTCTCCAATTTTAGATAATTAATGAAAAGTGGGCATGGTTCGTAAAAACATAAGTAGGGTTGTGACAAATATTAAAAAAAAAATTTGTATTTAGTAAAGCCATTCTTAAGTGATACAATTTCCAACGAACGCCATTTGATTTTTATTAGTAGCAACATTAAGAAAAAATAGTTAAAACTAATTATTATTACAAGAGTTATTACGAGATCGATAAGTCCGTGACTTTTCGAACTTTCCTCGTAGTTATATGAAATGCAACACTGTTCCCTTCAAGTACCACCTGTTAATAGACTACTGTCAAATATTAAGCAAGTGCCGTCATTTACTTTACGCTTAACAGCTGTTCAAAACATACAACCTCGTGTATTTTTCTAAAAATGGAAAAATGTGAATTTCGAGTGCTCATTAAACATTATTTTTTGCGAAAAAAAACCGTCAATCAAACCAAGGAAAAGCTCGCTAAATGCTATGGGGACTCTGCACCATCGATTTTAATGGTAAAAAAGTGGTTTACTGACTTTCGTTGTGGCCGCACAAGTACAAATCACGCTGAACGTTCTGGACGGACAATTGAGGTCAGTACATCCGAAAATGTCGAAAAATCCACGATATGGTGTTGGCTGATCGAAGAGCAAGAAAGCGTGAGCTTGTTGATGCCATAAGCGTAAACGTGTGACAACTTCAAAAGATATTTTGGAGTTGTTTAACCGCAATCCGAATGAGTTTTTCTGGCGTTTTGTAACTTTGGATGAAACATGAATCCATTACTGTACTCCGGAGACCGACCAGCAGTCTAAACAATGGGTTTCTCCGGCTGAACCTGCTCCGAAGAAGGCCAAGCTAAGTTTGTCGGCCAATAAGTTGATGGCAACAGTTTTTTTTTTTTGATGCACGTGGGATAATCCACAAAAAGGAAAAAACAATAAACGGCGAATATTATGCCAACTTATTAGACCGATTTAATGAGGATTTAAACAGAAACGACGAAAGTTCTTTTTCATCAAGATAATGCAATGGCAAAACTCTATGAATTGGGATACAAATTGGTACCTCATCCGCCATATTCTCCGGATTTAGTCCCTAGTGACTACTTTCTATTTCCAAACCTGAAGAAATGGCTCGGTGGAAAGAGATTTAGCTCCAACGATGAAATTATTGACCAACTCGAAAAATCCTATTTCTTGGCAGGGACACAAAATTTGGAGAAACGTTGGACTAAGTGTCTAGAACTCAAAGAAGACTAGGTTGAAAAATAAAATAACTTTTTATATAAAAACCTGTGTTTCTTCAAAAAGTCACTGAGTTAATGATAGTTCTCAGTTGTACACATTTTCCTGCCTTAAGACAAGCAATGAGGTGAAAAGGCAATCCTCGACTTCTCAACATTTTGAAGTGTGTAAAAAGGTAAGTTGGTTGTTCTGCGTCTTATTTCAAATATTTAAATACATATTTCCATCTGTCTTTTTTTAGTTTTGATGCTTAAAGTCGTTTTTGGATACTTGGATTTCATCACTTGTACCCCATGTCAATTTTTACACTTTTAAAACATACAAAATTCTTCAAATAACTCAAGTGTTTTAAGCTCTGGGCGAGTCAACATCAAGCGTCGTTGGCAATTATCTCTTAAGTGCAACCAGGCCACTGTTGTTTATTGGCCTTCGAGAGTTTTGCGTCTCACTCGCACTGGCTGACTGATCTGCCACAGATAACCGTATATTCTTGCGGTTCTTCTGTGGAATTTCTTTAACAACCACGTTGCTACTTCCTATGTGAAGGCATATGTAGGTCGTGTACAGGCAGTCACAAAGCCTTTTTAAAAACCTGTTAATAACATCTTGGGCATATGGTCTAGCTACCCCGCCCATATTTGTGCAACAATACTTTGCAAATTTACTTTGTAAAGTATTTCTTAAATAAATAAATAAATAATAATAAGACTTATACTATTTGTTGGCAACTACCCTTTTAAAGCTCAACGTATGTATGTTGGTTACAACATTAAATTTGAATATCGAATTTGTTTACCATTAAACAGCCTCAACACTTTTACTGAAGGTTATTTAATATTAAACAAATAAATTTTCTTATACCCTCTTAAGTATTCCTTGAATAAAAGATGTTATTTATTGCATAAAACTTAATTCCAAGTTTTCATGTTTATGTTGACAACTAAGAACGCAATAATGAAATGTAATTCCCATAACCACAATGTCCTGTTGTCAAGTTTTCAAAATAATATTTTTTTTTTGTTACTAAAGTAAATTTAAAAATAAGATTGAGTAAAAATTCATAGCTTTCTCTGTCGTATGACAGAAGTAACAAGAGAAAATGAATTTAATGTTTATAATACAACTGTGCTTTACCAGAAACCTTCACAAACATTTACAGAACAGTAGAAGGATATTAGCTACCAA
This sequence comes from Nowickia ferox, assembly GCA_936439885.1. NCBI lineage: Eukaryota > Metazoa > Arthropoda > Insecta > Diptera > Tachinidae > Nowickia > Nowickia ferox. Next base: position 104,916,864 of record OW387023.1, read on the forward strand.
AACTAACTGTCTGTTTTGACCAGTAATTGCTAGCAAAGCCTTAAAACATTTGATATCATAAAAGCATTAAAGTTTACACCACGCCAAGATTTTTTCACACACATATCGTCGGGTTTCTTCTTAAACCACGTAAGCGCCAAGAACTAATTTTTCAGGAAGCGAAAAAAAACTTAACAACTTTTTAAATATGGGTTTAAAAACGATTTTTTTCTTTTACAAAACATGGATTTTCGACTCTGCGAAGGGTGTAGAAACATTTTTTGAAAAAAATTCTTAATTACAAGTAACTGTAGCCAAATTTGTCGGTTGCGTGTTTTTGGCGCAAATAGGATTTTGAAAATTGTGTCGCTTACGAGGTTTGTCTAAAAATAATAAACATAAGTTTCAGTGTGCAAATTGGCATTTATTCTTATATTTAAGAAAAATTTATATATAAATTGTATACAAAGAAACTTATTACTATTTATTTCACTTTTGAGCTCACTTAGAAAATTCAAACTTTTTTTGCCTGTTTGTACTACAAACTCTCGAGTCGATTTTATAAATGCAATAAGCTCCATTGTGACGCAGAAAAAATTTAACAAGAGTGTATTAAACTAGTAAGCTGCAGCTAAAACAACGACGTCAATTATTTTGTAGTTTAATTAACAAACCGGATTTCTCTCCCTAAGTTCATATCCTATACGTATAATTATAGTTTTAAGTTATTTTTAATTTTATTATGTTTGCTAAAAATTTAAATCGGGGGTTATTATGTATTTCTATTCGAAAAGGAAATCATTCGTACTTGTATACTATACATTGCATTTCTAAAATGTTTTCCATGGAATCGAAAAACATTATAACCTCCCAGGTATTCTAATTCGACAAATTTCATGTTTTTTCCATACATATTACGGTTTGTATGGAAGCTACAAAAAGGAGCAGAGATAGAGCTTTGAGTGCTCTAAAAGAAATATTGGTTATGTAAAAATAAGTGGGGTCAGTCTCAGAAATTAACCCTCTATGGGCATGCGTTAACCACTTATGGCCCGAAAACGAATTTAGGCTCAGAAGGGCTTTTTGTATGGAAGCCATGTTTACATATCGAGATAGAGCTTTGGCATACAGGAAAAAAGCTGCATTTTATTAAAATAATGGGGGCTCGAGGAACATTTGTGCTGCATAGAACATATAGTTTTTGAATTACATGACGAAAATTTTTCAATTTCAAGATTTTTGCTCAAAATAAAAAAAATTGGTGGGTAAGACTTTAATATTTTCAACTCTAAATACAAAAACCATTCTAATTGCATACAAATGTCATTTTGTATGGTGCTTAGGAGGTTTTGGAAATGGCTTAAATTTTTGTTTTTTTTTCATACAGAGTTGTTAAGATGAGAATGCAATCGGGTAGAAAATGTTATTTTTACCGCAAAAACCGAAAAAGTCAATTTTGAAAAAATGGCGCTTACGTGGTTTAAGAAGAAACGCGACGATATTATGTATCTTTCTGAAAATAAAAATGCAAAAAAGTAATTTAATCCCACTTTTTTTTACTTTTAATAAAAGAACAAGTAGAAAACTTTCCTTCGCAAATTGTTAATGTTAACTCTTTATTAAAAAGCATATTCGGTTTGTGTAATCCCTTCTTTGATGTTTCCAAATAATTTACATTAACTTCAATATTGTTCATAATTTTTATATTAGCACAATTTTTTACTTTATTGATAAAATTTTTAAATCAGTTAATAAAATATTATCAGTTAATTTAGAAATGTCATCTAATACTCAAACGTAAAAACAAAGTATTTGCGTACTCATTTTTTCACTTGCTGTGGCATATTTTAAAAAGTTATTATTGAATCGGAAAGCTGACGAATAATATTAAAGCAATTTAATTATTTTTAATTCGATTTTTATTAGATCTGTAAAAAAGCAGATATTTATTATAAACTCTTTATCAGGAATTGTAACACACCTTCCTATTCCATTAAGAAGCATTTCTTTTCCCAGCAAGAAAAGAAAAGATGCGTTTAGCGAACATTTTTATACAAGATTACACAAGTATTTCTAATTTGGAATAATTTGATTACTTAACATCCTCTCGTTAACAAATTAAAAGGTTATGAAAAATAAAATACTTTTTATACAAAGTAATTAAGGAAATTGTTTGAACATTCGACGAAAATTATTCGAATAATTTTTTATTATAAATTGAAAATTTTTGATCGTTCGAAAAAAATGAAGAAAAGTTGTTTGAATATTCGAATAATTTTTTTTTATTCGAATGACAAGACTAGTATTCACACGGAAGCATTCGTCGCTTTTTGCTCCTCTCATAACCTTGCACCCCTCAATTTTAAAATGGTGGAACTTAAATCATAAGAACTCATAGGAGTAATCCCACATGAGAAGTTTGAAAAATTTACAATGAATGAGATATGGACGTGCAAAAAGTGGATATTTTAAGACATTTTCACTGATTCACTGATTGATTCACTCATCAGTATTATGATGAACTTCCGCTATAGCTATAGAGCTGAAATTTGGTGTACAAGGTGAGTAACCAACTCGAAAAGCCTGAAAACCCTCAAGCGATTTTATTGAAACTTTGCATACTTTGCTGTACCTATGCAAGGCTATACATTTTTTTTATAATTATATTTTTCTGTCTCACGTACTTCGGGTTATCAGATCTATTTCTTATTAACTGTTTTCCATTTAACCATACATTAGTATCGAGTAAAAATGTGGGCGGGGACGTGCCCATAAATATTAAAAAATGCTGAAATTTGAAACGCAAATAAGTCGAGATGAGTGACCAACTGAATATTTAAATAGGTCTAGGCGAACTAACAACTAGAAAAATCAAAAACCTTAAATTTAATTTAGTCTCGCCCTTAAAACTCAGAGTTATAATTTAAAATTAAAGGTTTTCAACACAAGTTTTGGATTTTCAATAGACAGTAATGCATTAAAAACATTCAGCACAGCAGGCTACCGAAAATTCACCGCAGCTGTTCTAAATTTTTCCAGTCATTCCATTTCACATAAATTTTGATTACTTTAAGTATTTTAAGTAAAAGAAAATAATAAAAAGTCTTAACATAAAATTTTAATGTCGTACATTGACTTGACTAGCTAAATCGAAAACTTAATAAGTATAATATTTGTAAAGTAAATTATTTTTTATTTCATGTAACATGTTGTATATTTTTTCCAATTTTGTATGTCCCAATAAAAGGTCATTTACTTTTGCCCACTGACGCCAGAGGTCAAAAATTATTTGAATTTCTTTTCTCTCAAGCTGAAAAAGGAAAAAAATCATACAGTATTAGCAGTCGGTCTGGTCTGGCTGTTTTTTATTTAATATAGTTTCCATGAAAAAATGCTGCTTAAACGTGGCAAAAGCACTCTTGGTGGGCACAAACACACACGCATACATACATACATATACATCTACGTTTTAGATATATGTATGCATTTTATTTATTTATTTATTTCATAAATAATTTACAAAGTAAATTTGCAAAGTATTGTTGCACACATAAGGGCAGGGTAACTGGACCATATGCCCAAGATGGTATTAACAGTACTTTAAAAAAGGGTACGTTCGTAAATTCAGCAAATTTATGCATCTATGCAGCAGTTCTGCCAAATTTTACTGCGTATGCGTGATCAACTGTTGCACATGCTTTGCAACTGCCCAACATCTGTGCATAGTTGACATTTTCGAACGAAATGCAAACAATTTTTAAGTCGGCAACTAATTTTATTTAAGAAAATCATGATAACAAAAGTGACAATTTTCTTTTAAATTATAGTAAGAAAAAGATTGGAAAGAAAATTAAAGCAGTTAATTCTTATAAGAATACATTTGGCCGTAAAAAGAAGACAACCGAAATAAAAAAAACTACTTTGAAGTATTAAAAAACTACCAATATTATGTGTTTCAGTCATTTTCGAATATATCAACCTTCTTTTTAGGTTAAATTCGAAGCATGGAATTTAAATATCAAAATACATACACACACATATTCAACTTATTGTTCCACTGCAACATCTTGCATCTCCAAATAATTTAATGCGCCATTTGCAGAGATTTGCGGCAGGTATGCCGTTTACTAGCATTAAAAAACGTTTGACACTAAACAGTGCTGCCAAGTTATGCATTTTTGAACGTTAGATGTTCGCGATGCTGCCAACGTGCACTATAAATGCTTTTACGAACTATACACGACCTATGGCTTCACATAGGAAGTAGCAACGTGGTTGTTAAAGAAATTCCACAAAAGAACCGCAAGAATATACGGTTATCGGTGGCAGATCAGTCAACCAGTGCGAGCGAGAAGCAAAACTCTCGAAGGCCAATAAACAACAGTGGCCTGGTTGCACTTAAGAGATAATTGCCAACGACGCTTGATGTTGACTCGCCCAGAGCTGCTTTACGACTGATATATGTATTTATATATTAGAGAATACTTCATGGTAAAATTATACTAGGTACATGCACGACTACGACAAAATTCAACACTAAAGGCTCAGTTAGCCGACTGTAATGTAATGTAACTGCAACAGCTGATCGATATTCTTATATGAAGTAATGAAAATGGTTATAGAGATGTAATGTAACGTAACCTATTTTTCATACAAAAATAATGATCAGCTGTTTCCTACATTACATTTACATTGCATTACAGTCGGCTAGCTGAGCCTTAAGAAACACACGCATTTTGTTGATAGAAACAAGCAAAGCATATTTTTATAAAGTATATGCAGGTCTACAATAACTAAGAAAGTACAAAAACAACAGAAGATTTGTTTGTGTAAGAATAATGGATGAATGTCAAAAACAGATAAATACAACCAGACCTGGGCAACTTGCATTACTTTTGCATAAGCACTGATTGAAAAACAAAAATTTTAGTACAAATTTAAATTTGATGCTTGTAGTGCACTATTTTTTTCACTTCAATAAAATCTCTTAAAAGTAATGGATTAATATTAATATATGAAAAACGTATTTTTTTATGTATGTACACATTTACGTTGTATTTTGCACAATAATGCAATAATACTCTTTATAATGGCGGTATACGATGTTTGATGCAAATTTTCGTGCGTTAGTGCAAACGCAAAATATCATAGCTTTTCTTTGGATTATGTATGTATTTTGCTGCTGAATTTTAAAGGAAAGCTACGATATTTTGCATTTGCACTAACGCACGAAAATTTGCATCGAACATCGAATACCGCCAATGTGTGTAGTGGAAAAAAAAATAGTGAACTAAAAGTAACAATGCAATATTCATGCATTACTTTGAAGGGATTTTAGTTTAATGCAAAAAAAATTGCACTAAAATTGCACAGTTAGTGCTAATGTAATAAATTTGCATTTGTATTGATTTGGTTTAGTGTGGGAAAATGGTCAATGCATTTGGTTATATAATGCAATAGTCCCAGATCTGCATACAACAAAAAGGAAATGTATGGATAGACAAAACCAAAGTAAATTAATCAATTGATAAACCTTTAATATGTGAAATAAGTACAATAAAAGATACATACTCGTATGTACTTTAATAATTAAATACATATAATTATTTTTAAATGTTTTGTAACACATTTTTTAAGCAAAAATTTATCTAAACTTTTTCACATACGTTTTCAGTATACACAATTGTGTATAACAAAGCAAAACAAAACAAAATGGCGTACGAAAATTGTAAACAGCTTTTGACATTCAGGCATTCACACTACACGAGAAAAAAATTAATCACCTGAGTACTTGCATATATAGGGAGTTCACAATAGCATTTTAAAATGTGTCTTAAGGCTCAATCAGAGGTGCCATAACCATAACCATAAAAAACAGCCGTTTGAACCAAACTAATGGGCAACACTGTATTTGACTATAGGTGAGTCGCCATAACTCTCACCATAGAAACCAATTTTGGTTTGGTTATGGCTATGGCATTATGGCTATGTCACGTCTAATTTAATCTTTAATATTGCAACGTTTCAACTTTAATGCTTTAATATGGTCTGGCAAGTTTGTTGTTTTTGTTTATGTGTAAATCAAATTTATTACCAGGTGGCAAATTTAAAAGTATAAAAAGCATGTAATTTTCTATATGGCAATATGGTAATGTTAAACTAAACATTTTAAAACTGTCAGCGCAGCTGTAGTTGGTGAAAAAATATTTGTATTTTTCGCAGAACAAAAGTTATTTTGAAAAATTTATCCAACAATAATTTTTAGTTTAACAAATTTTGTTATTTTAATACGTAAGGAAGAAAATAATTCAGTCTCTCATAAGCATTCGTACAAACATGCATTTTATTCTCCCTCTCTCATATTATAAACTAATATGTAAATAATATAAAGATGTGTGTGTGTGTTTGCCTGACTTTGATATACACAGTATGTGTATTAATATCGTTGCCTGCTCACAATGAAAATTAAGATGGCTCAATGTTGCCACATTAAAATTTTAATATACTCATTGTGAATTCCCTAATACTTTATATAAATTTACTTTGGAAACAAGCAGAAATTAGTCAAAAACAAATTTTTTTGACTTTGTTTTTTAAAAATAACAATTACAGGGTAAATAAAGTACAATTGCAGGCGCGGCATTCATACATGATTATAGTCATTCAGTGTTGCCAACGTAGGCCACGTAATTAGATTCATGTATATATAATCTGTGTATAATTCTAGTTTGGGTTCTATTTTTATTTAATTTTGTTTTCAATTTAACCTATGCGTAAGATGTTTAGTGTAATTTTCTTTATTGTGTAATCGGAGACACAGCCATGTGTAATTTCATTGGCAACACTGTAACCATTTTATTCACAACACATACACTAATATTTTTGCAGCTTGTAAACAAAGTTGGACAACTTTTTGCATTGTATACATTAAAGGCTGGGCTTGTACCATGGAATACTTTTTGTTAAACGTTTTTCATTTTCAAAGAAGAGCCTGAACGTTTGTTTATAGGTCACGTATTTACTTTCCGTGCTAAAAATATTCGTTAACGACTAGACTAGAAATATTTCCGTGTCAGCAAAGCAATTTTACATTTTGTGTGTTCGATAATGTTTAATTTTATCCAAATGGGAATTAATATCCAAGTAAAAAAAGACAGTCCAAAGAAGTCATGAAGATGTACAGCTTGCGATCCGGAAGTAGTGCAAGTTTGGATTACTTATTATGACTTTAACATAGGCTTATCATTGCAAGAAGTTCTCTTTTTTGATTCATAATCATCGAATTGGAAGCGATGTTAAGAAAAAAGTCCTTTTTGGCGAATTTAAACGCGAAACATTGTTTCATGTAATTCTAGTAATTGTGTTACAATTAATTTTTACACCAAAATTATTTCATAATTTTTATAGCTATGCTATTTATTTCACGACACGTGCTAGCCCGTGGTTTTCGAAACAAAAATAATCGACACTATTACAGTTAGTAATTTATTTTTGTTTTAATTTCTTTGCACTTAAACCAGATTACGAAAATAAACGAAACAAATTGTTTCGTTTTGCTTTGTTTTGTTCGTTCTTTGAAGTGAGTGAACCAAAAATAAAACAAAAACAATGAGAAATATTGCTCCATTTTGTGCTTGTATTGTGTTAGCACATGAGCACAAAGGCAAGCAGCCGCCGCTGGCCACAAACAATACATTAATTTAATCGTACGCCGCTAGAAAAGAAAATAATGGGAAATAAATGGGAATATTTTGAAATATTTTTGGCGAATTTGACATGATCATATTATATAATTTGATTGCATTGTTATTTAAGACATTAAATTTGTTTTATAAAGCTAATACAGCACTGCAATGAATAATCTAGCATGCTCATGGCGTTGATTGTGCAACGCTCTAATAGCTAAGCAGCATAGCTATAACTGGGTGTCCTAGGGCACCTCTCTTCTTGGTTTTTTTTTAATTTCGAGTTTTTAAGACGCATGGTGAGTGCTTACTTTCTAAGACTATAAAGGAATGTCGAATTTTGGTATGCCTAAAATTAATTTTTAGTTACTTTTCTGCTAATTATCTGCAGAAAATATCGATTGTTCCGAATGACTTCCAAAGTTTTTTTACTGGAACATTTAGGCCGTTTTCTTTACTATTTAGAACGAGTTTTTTACATTTATGCTTATATGGAGATATTATAGTAACTCCAAGAAACTTTTAGCACATTCAATGCATTTTTAATGGTAGTGTTTAGCAATTTTTATGTATTTGTATATAACGGTTGTATCTATGCCCAACTTAAGGGCTTGGATGCAAGGTGAAGTTTCAACTTGTTGCTACTGCTCTAAAACAGCAGTATCTCGGGAATTTCGAATGCATAAAAATTTTAAAGTTTATATATTTATATCCATCAAACAACCGATATTTTGCTATAGATGGGGTTAAAATCTCCCAAAGAACATGTTTAATCGGTAGCGTTGTTTTTGAAAGCGTTGACATTCACAGTGAGTTTTTAAAAGCATGTTTTCAAATGTCACTTAATGCATAATTGCTCATAATTTATGTTTCCTGGTGCTTACCTGTTTACCGCTTTTAATTATGTGATTAGCTAGAAAAGTTGTTTCGTCTTTTATATCAAACCAAAGGGGATATTTTTTATTTTCTGGAAAAGAGAATATAATATTTTTATTATTCAAATGTGCAACTGTTAAATTGTTAAAAAAAAATTAGATATAATGGCAAAAATATATGTACATATGTGACAGCGCATAGAGAAAGGGACCTAAGGGTAAAAAAAAATCAATTTTCACTTTTTTTTTTGATGTGGACAACATCTGAGCATCGAATGAGACCGATCCCATGCCCCAAAAGTGTTGCCTCCCAGAGATATGCGCGTTTTATTCAGTGATGGTACACCAAAGGTACACGTATTTAAATCTTTAAAATGGCTCTCCTGAACAAAACCGGTTTTTACCCTTAGGTCCCTTTCTATTTTGCGCGTCACATATGTATTTATTTTAAGATGTATAAGTACTGTAACTCGAATTATACAATTTTGGCATATTAACGTGCAATTTTTTGGGTGAAAGAAATCCTCTTCTTTTATTGTTTATGTAAGTTAAATGCATACATTAAGACAAAATCAGTGGACATGAAGCACAATAGGGCCGATCTCAATTCGAAAAAAAAAGCTGGTACGATTGCAAAGCAATGCAAAAACACGGAAGAAAAATAACCTCGCTGATAAGAATATGGCTTAAGATACAGGGTGTTCAACTGCATCAACCCAGACAAATTTAATACATTATAGTGTTTTCACAGCTAAATAAATAAATTTAATAAACACCTCTAATAAATTTATTCAAAATAATATAAATCTTCTATGGAAATAAGTGTATTTGTTGCTGTTTTTATTTCTAACTTTTATAATGCTGACACCATTTTTCCACAAGCAAAGTTTACTTTGCAAAGTCTTAATTCAGAAAGAGACTGAAAGAGACCTCTGTCTTTCACACAGCTGATTTAAGACTTTGTAAAGCAAACTTTGCGTGTGGAAAAGGGTACACATTTGACATTTTATTTGTGGTGATTTGTGGTGTCATTTTCAAAATATATGCAACGCCGTTCACATTATATGCTTTAAATGCAAAACAATGCCCCACACAACGAAAAATATGGGAAATGACAAATCTTGCCACTATTACACACTATTACGGTATTACAAAATGCTATAATATGTACTAGAGGCCTGCGTAAACAGTCTTGATATGTAAATACGTCTTTTGTTTTAAATGTGTTCTCGTGGCATGTCTTATACTAAACCAATAATAAATGCTGTCGTTTAATAACCGAAGCACGATGGATGTACTGATGTTCGTGTATATGACTGTTTACAACAAATATAAGCAAAAGGCCGCCCGTGGGGACTTCGTTATGCTCTTTTTTACACGTAGATTTGTACAAGCATGCATTTTACTCTCTTTTATATCACATATGTATGTGTTTGCCTAACTCTGGTTTGTCGGGAAGACTTCTTGTTTGTTTGTTACTTTGCATATTTTACGTTTGAGTGTGTGTGTAAGATGTAGATGGTAAGCTATTATTTCCTTCTAGTCAGCCTAGAATAGGGATGCCAATCGGGACTGATTTTCCGAATACCAGGATTCGGGATTTCAAAAAATCAAATCCCGGGATTTCGGGATCTCGAAATTGGTTGAGATCGAGGTATTTTTCGGGACTCTGGGTTTTTTGAACATTAAATGATATATTCTTTTTATAGGTATTTATTTTAAAAAAATCGTATTTGAAACAAGTTCACAAATAAAAGGTAACAACTCAGTTATAACTTCAAGCAAGTTACAGCAAAATTTTATGTCAGGTGGAGACGTAGAGTTACAAACACATATAGTACAATTATGAATAACAACTCTAACTAATAGCAAGTAATAGGGAAAACCAAAAATTCTAATTTGAAAAGGGATAAATTTCTTGCGGAGTTTTATTCATAATTGCCCTGATAATTTTATTATATTCAAAAAACCTATGGCAAATAATATAGAATTATGTTAAAGAATAAGAATGTTATTGATATTTATGCTTTTATTACTGAATTGATTAAAGAATTATTATTATAAGTTCTGACACTTTGCTTGAGTATTTGAACAAAATCTTTTAATAATAAAGAAACTTACGATATGTCAATACATAAAGTGCTTATGTATTCACATATTGTGTTTCAATTTTATCGACAACTAAACCAAAGGCGTTGCTCACGTCAAAAGTGCAATTATGCATTTTAAAAAGTTGCAAGAGTTGACGTGAATACCTTTATTATTTAATACATTATTATTAAAACTGTTAAAAATATTACTTATTATCATCAGAAAGACCGAAATTAATTTAGAAAAACAGAAAAACATTGTTTGGAAACATATTTCATTGACACTATTAACAGGATGAAACAAACAAATAAGTATAAAATAACAATATTGTGTTGCCACGGTTACTATCTACACATGGGGGAAAGTCATGATGAATTTTTTGTATATAACAAACAAAACTTAGTAGGGATTGAATTCTAAGGATGGGGGATTCACTGAATCTCGAAAATGCCGAGATTTTCAGGATCGGGATTTCGGGATTGGCATCCTTAGCCTAGAACCATATGTCTCTAGCGACAATTGCACTAGTTAAAAAGTCGACAACTTTCCTTTTATGCGAGAGTAGAGATACGTTAGAGACAACAGTTCTAGTGTATTTCTGGTATTATTGTCAATGAACGCGTCAATAGTTTCTTTTTCTTTTTTATTATGCTATGCAATAATTTTAAATGTACTAGTGAATCTTGGTTCAAATGTCTCCATATGGTCGTACAAGAATAGTGCTAAAGTCTACTGGTAAATTTTCAATGACAACCCTATGTTATATGTCAATAGGCGATTACATTGGCTGGGGTACACCTGCTCAGTAGTACTACACTAGTAAATCACTGTAATTTCACTATTTGCATTATCTGCAGGGTTGTTTAAGGGCGGTTTTTTTAAAGCAAGCGCAAACAATTAATGTTAATGCATGTGTGCAGAAAAATAAAAGATCATACACACAACGTGTCTGCGTATGTACATGCATGACATTTGTATACGCGCTCATGCGTATGAAGAAGCAAGCATCACAAATTCTTCCGTTACGAAGTATTTTCTTCTTTACTCCTACACTTGCAATAACTGAAACAAATGTCTTGCCAACAGTGTTGTTTAGCGTTTGTTTTAGAAGACTTCGCTGCAGTAAAGCATTTGAAATATACCTCGTCTTAAAATTTCTTGTAAGTGGTGTTTTGCAGGGGTCTAATATGTACTCAGCATAACACTCTTTTGACAAGCTCTACAACAACTGCTTGTGTTTGTATAAAAAATTAAGAAACCTTACAATGCGCTATGAAATGGAAATTATTTTATAAAATTATGGAACTAAGTACATATTAGGGTATTCAATGGGTTAAACGATTAATTGCTATCCTATTAACTGTTCGATTAATTCAAGATTTGCTATTTGTGAATTTCTGTCGATTAACCCATTAACCGTTTCGTGTCTTATACATATGTATGTATGTGTTGTGAGATTAGTTTTCATACAAAAAAAGAAATATGTTTGTTGATTGTCTAAGTCAAGTTCTATTAAAAATAAAAAAATTTTTTTGAAATCTAAACATTTGTACCAAATCCTATTTCTAAAAGATTATTTTAGTGCACTTGCGACAACCTTAAACGAGATAACGAGTTAAAATCAGCGGTGTTCACATTTGTGAATTGTTCACCTTTTCGAATACTCAAATTAGAAAGACAAAATGGTTGAACTCATCGAGGCTGCACACAAAAAAGTAATATAAATGAGTTTGTAATATTAATGAAAAAATTAATTAAATTTTCACCTATAAACAATTTGATAATATCAATTAAGTTTTTCCACTCAAATTAATTAATACAATTAAAAATTTAATTGAATCAATTAAATTATTAATTGAAAACATTAATTGGTGAATACTTTTTTCTGTGCGGAATTTGTTTTATTCAATATGGCAGTTGAAGTTTGTTTTACTTGCAGACGTGTTTACTTTTAATTTTTGTCTTTCAAATCATTTAGTGCCATTATTACAACTTGCCGATAGTTAAAGGCAGGATTTTGTCTGCCCGATAAAAAGCTTTGCGTTATTACAACTTCAATTTTTGTTTGTTATTATTATAAATAATAATAATATTTAATGGATAAAAAAATAATAAATGAAGGTTTTATAATGCTAACCCATTTATCCGTCCGACAAAATATTGCCTTTAACTATCGGTAAGTTGCAATAATGGCCCTTAAAGTTTCAGGAAATGTGTAACTGAAGCATTTTCTATGGCTCAAACATATAAAAATTAATATACAAAGACAGCATATATACCCACACACCCCTATTATGGGTATATTTTTATCTGATATTTGTATCGCTTTTGTATCCATTGCTTATATCCATTGCTTGTAAAATACATTTAAGTTGTGATGCGTTCAGTTATAGCTATCATGGAGATAACAATTAAAAATAAAACGCTCTGCAAATTGATGCGAGAAAACCTCACTTGTGGGACTACTAGGTGGGACAAGGTTGACCAAATGTTATACATAATAACTACTACGTATGGTTTGTCTGCAAACACGCATTGAAATTGAAATTTTTCTTAATGCATTGTAGAAACTAAGTAGACTTGTATCGAACTCTTTCAGTAGATTGTTTTGACACAAACCTATGAGTTCGATACATAACGCACTAATTATCCCAAATTATTATATATGTTTTTTTAAGAAACTAGTTTTTATTACAAATAATTGAAAATTAAAAAAAAAACAGATTGAAAGCAAATAAAAAACTAAACAGAAATAAATACTAGAATTGGTAGAATTTATTTTAACATTAAAAGCATTTATTATCGCAAAATTAATTTATATATTTTTTCAGGAAAATATTTTTCATTAAAAATGGCTTTTTCTAAGCCATCAGCGAACTTTTACCTCAAAACTTTTTACAACAACTAAAGCTATTGCACTGTGTGACAGAAAAATACCTGGAATGTGTAACTATTTCTGAAATTTTCCAAGCACCCTCAAAACTTCTGAGTTACGGGTAGAAAGCCGAATATACATATATAAACCAATTTTAAATTTATAAACGGATTAAGAAAGAAGAGACTTAGATCTTTCAATCAATGTACATATATTTTTTCCAGTACATTTTAGACATGTATATTTTTCTATCAAATCAATTTGTTCAGTTTTTTTTGTATTTTTTCTACTTTGGATTCGTTTTTACGCAATATTTTTGTACAGAACCTGTACCGTTTATAACTTCGATCATAAAACTTAATTGATTACAAGTAAAATGCATTGTTCGTGCTAAAAAATACATTTAAAATTGACTGAGTTATTAAATATTTTATTGGAGGACTTGTTAAAAAAAAAAAAAAATACCTGCATAATATTATTCTTCTTTTATTTGTGTGCTTTTTGTGTATTTAAGCTTCCAGGATGATGAAAGTATAATTAAACAAACATAGCTAAACTTACATTGCAAAATACTGTGCAACAGTAGTCGCCAAATTTTTTTACTTGAGAGCCACATTTTTCACATACACGCACCTTAAGTTTCTTTAATACGGGTACGAAAATCTGAGGTTTTTCCAGGTTGGTGGTTTTTGAAAAATTTCAAAAGCAGCCAATTCATATTATGACATTAATTTTGTGCCACCTTGTACAAATGCTCTAATACTTTATTTTGTTTTCAATGTTAGAACTACACCTTTGACTCCATTCTTCATGATTTTAATTTTATAAATATAACATAAGAAGCAAAACCAAAAAATAAATACACATATTTATCTTTACCTTAATATAGAAATTATTTTTTTTTGAAATCTAAGTTTTGAAATTTTCAATTCATGAGATATTCTTCTATCGAAATATGCAAAAAATCGATTTGAAAAAAAATGATGAGGTAGGGCCTTTCTATATTAAGGTATCAATCTTTTGTAGCATATACAAGATGCTACAAAAGATTTTTTTAAAATTAAAATATTGTTATTAAGTAAATAATAAACATTTTGTTGATGTATTATTTACCAATTAAGAAAAAAAAAAATTCGTACACATTTCAATATATAAATTTTAATAGTAAGTTCATTGTTTATTTATACACGTTTTTCGTTTGCAGCCACCAGCCGGATATTGCGTTTTTACGAGTTATTTATCCAAAATTTAAAAAAAAAATCAAGTGATTAATGACTTAAATATCTTTCATTTGGCTTTATAAATAGCAAATCTCTGTGATTTTCATGAATAACAGCGAATATCAAAAAATCAAATTTTTTAGAAAGAAAGGTTCTTTTTGAAGCTTATTAAAAATATTTCTGCCAAAAAAATCGACTTCAATGCAAAGATCTGATAGAACATTTAAAAAAAATTTATAGGACATAAAACGCCTCCGCCCATTTTTTAAATGCAATATTTTGTGGTTTTCAGAGCTCAGGGTGTGTGTTAAATTTTGTAAAAAACGGTACAGTAGAATCACTTAAAATAAAATATTAAATTTTAATGGGCGTGACTCCACCCATTTTTTCAAATGGAAGATTGTGTATATTTTTGAGTTTAAGGTGTGTGGTAAGTTCCGTAAAAATCTCTTAAGTAGAACCACATGAAATATAATGTGTAATGAATTTTAATGGGCAAAGCCCGCCCATTTTTTCAACTTTAAAATTGTGTAATTACAAGAACCAAAGGTGTTTGCTAGGTTTCGCAGCAATAAAATAAGTATAATATCATAAAGTCAAATAAAAAAATTGTGGGCTTGTCCCCGCCCAATTTTTTTTTTTACAAGGGGACTAATAGGAAGCTGTACCCTCTCAGACAATAAAATAATTTTTACAATCGTTCTAATATGAACCGAGTTATGGTGTAACTGACTGAAGTTTCTCCAGCAATATCAAAAGTGAGAGAATATTGAACTAATTTCTATATCGCTTTATCGAACATTCGAAATTTTTTTAGTGAGCATTCGTTTAAAGCGAATCTCAGGTCAAGGGGCTATAGCTAAGTAATATTTAATCAGTGTTGGTAGTGATTTTGTTTACACGCCTCATCGTAATAGGCTTGATGAAGAAAAAGCTTCTAAACTTTTAGTATTGAAGTGAAACATTCCTCTCTCGGGGTGAAGAAAATTACTTTTTATTTTTTTAATATAATTGTACAAGAAGTTTGCTTTATTTGTTTTTAAGTTAGCTACAAGAATATTCACCCATATTCCAGTTGCCAATATCGACATCACGTCGATAGAGAACAGAAATATACTGTCTGTAGAACAAAATTATTCTCAAGAGCGCATGGACAAACCGCAATTTATTGTAATGAATTGACGTGACGTCGATGTTGACAACTGGAATAAGGGTGATTGCTTACTCTTTAAATTGAAATACATATATATTTTTTTTTAATTTTTAAAAACTAATATTTTTACGCCATTTTAATTTCGCTTCGAATTTATGCATTTTTTTATATATTTTTTTTTATATATTCGTATTCGCCAATTTCAGGAAAAACTCTCCATACACTCATATTTTTTGGAGTTTGCGGAAACTAGGGAAGAAATTTAAAAAATAGTTTCGCCAATATTTAGGGCACATCTGCATATGCACTGTGCTAGTCACACAAATTAATTTAATGCAATGAATTTAATTTAATTTTTTTAAATAACAACTTTTTAAACTATCTAAAAACTATATTGACTTATTGTTACGTTATTCATTGGTGGTCTTTAGTTTTGTTACGATCTATTACTGGCGGACAGTAGGGTCAAAAATCAGGAAAAAATGCATTACGTAATATGTGAACGGTCCCTAATGTAATTCAGTAATAATCCTGATTTCCTGTAAGCCATATTATCTCGATTTCTCTACAATAACTAAATAAGTTTACCTCATTTTTGCATTGAAGGACAATTCAAATTGAACTTTATGATTTCTTAAGAATTCGATAACTTTTCTACTATCCGTAAAGATACGAATTGGCAGTTAATTATCAATTTCCTTTAGTTATTTAATGTATATCGTTATAGTCGTGATCTCAGTCTGCAAACACTTACTGCGAAGCTTATCTGAAGAAACACACAGAGTGTCCATCAGAGATCTACCTACGAGCCTGCGACTGCAAGACTAGTACGCTACATCCTAGCAAAAAAAAAAAATCTGATTTGAAATGCATTGCTTACTTGATAACAAATGCTTCGAAAAATGCTTCTGGAAGGCACTAACATTAACAAAGTAGAAAATTATCACAGAAAATTTGGGAAACCAGTAACTTTTGCATAGAAGTATTACTTCTGTGAAGCACTTTAGTAAGGCGAAAAATTCATGGCTTTTTGGAAGCTGAGTGTATTGCTTCTAGCTGGCTCATCTTGAACAAAAAACATGCCTTATGCATGCGCAACAGCAAGTGATTCTGTAACATTGTCTCCCTTACAAAACCGCTTCTGGGAAACAGTAATCTTTGCTGGGCTACCAGCCACTGTTAAAGAATTAAATTTAAAAAACTAAAATTATAAAGAACACACATATGTATATATGTATATTAGAATAGATATTTAATAGTTGGGTGGTGAGAAAGTTGGGATGACTCGCAGAAGACCAAGCTGAAGTTGAGTTGAGAACGGCAATAGGGGCGAATATTTCCTTTTGATTGTTGTATTCATGAAAAAATTTTGTTTAAAAAAAGGTTTAAAAAATAAATTTTGTACGGAAATATGTTTTGTAAACCTTCTATGTATGTAATGTAAAATAAAAAAGTTTCATGGCCAAATTCCGTTCATTTAAAAACTCAATTAAAAATACATTTCTGAAAGTTCTTGAATATTTTTAATTTCATACATACATACATACATTTGTACGTGTATATGATATGAACTGATAAATAATGTTTTAACTGTTTGTTATCTAGTGTCTACAGCTGATAAGTTTATTTTATAAGATAAGTCTAAATCTACATTTATAAAACCAACTTAAATATATTTGATTTTTCACATTGATTGAGTGCATTTATTGGCACTTTGTTTGTTTCTTGTTTTGTTCCTGATTTTGTGGCGTACTCGTACATGTAGATAATTGCTGGTTCCGAAGAGTTATCATTGCTGGTTGACATTACCGGACGTTATTTTTCTTTACCATCCAATCAGCTAATAAAGGCAGTGACACACTATCATACACAGTCGTGCGATTTTTTAGCAAATACAACCCTTGTATGATGGAGTTTATGAAATTTTGCAAAAGACAAAAACAATTCATCAGATCAGTTTTTTTTGTAGATCGTGCGATTGTGTTTGTTAGTGAGACATGGCCTTAACACCGGAAAAATTTTTAATGTATAATGGGACCTTTCATCTTCCATCATTTCGACCGTACATCAAGTGTATCTTCCAATACCATAGATACCGTGGATTGTAATAATCCAAGACTATAATATTTTCCAACACTTAATTGATGCGAGTTACCCTAATGTTTTCATTAAAGTCTTTCGGTCTAATTCATAAAAAATATTTTAGGTTTATTACAGGTTTATTTCACAAATTTCCCATAGAAATATGTCAAATAAGCGCTTAATAAATCTCAAATATTTTTTATGAATAAGGCAGTTTATAATTACCAAAATAAGTTTTAATGTTGTTTTATTTAGTTAATTTAATAAATAATGTTAAGTAAACTGTTTAAATCATGTTCATAATTGCTTACCCCAAATTTAAAAAATCTGACCTTTAACCCATAACCTTCCTTTGAAGCTTAGGTTGTTCTTGTTATATTTGTCATTGGAACTTTCACAAGAATACGATTTAAAATATATTTTCTATAAAAAAATTCATTTAAACTGAAGCAACTGGCACAAAATGCATATATAGAAATGGTATTTACAGGCCTTTAATTATTCCCGATTTAGCGTTGATGCAATGTCGACATATGCGATATGTATGTATGCGACGTTGACAGCAACTATAACTTGCAAAATGGGGGGAAATATATATGTGCATATACATATCGGGGCCTTTTTTCGATTTTATCGTAAGCGACATCGAAGATATATTTTTTTTATTGAAATTAAAATATAAAAAAAAACTTCTCCTGAAAACTTTAAATCGAAAATAAGGCTCGATATTACAAGTATTATTTGAAGAAATATATGTATAAGAAATTAAAATGTTTGTAGAACTGTTTGGAATACAATGCCACACAAAGAAAAATATCGGAAATGGCAAACGTTTCCTGTAGTACAAACTACTGCAAATCGGTTGAGATTTGCCCATAATACACGAAAAGAAAGGAAGAATTCATATATTAATGAACAGGGCTAGAACTTCCATGCAACTAAAAGGTGATTTTTAGCAACTTTCTTTTTGGCAACACTGTTTTTGGCAACTCAGCTGCTTTCGTGTATCATGCTACTGTTAAACATGTTCAGTTTGTGTGCCATGTGCCACACATGTGTAAAAAAAGCGTAACCACTAACTACTAATGAAAAACTGTTTGATGCAGACACTTATTAATTAAGTTAAACAGTTTCATACATAACTAATAGACAATTTTATAGAATCCAACATGATTGGAAATAGTTTAAATTAATAAATATATTTCTGAAACAAACAGTTTTCATTAGTAATTAGTGGTTACGCTTTTTTGGGCACATTGCACACAAGAAATGCCAGATGTAAGCTCAGCCTTACAAATGCACAAGTATTGCAGATTATTAAATTTTATTATCAAAATTCATGCTCGGTTAAGAAAGCACATCGAGCACTTCTTTAAAATTATGGTCAGTTTCTGCGACCTTCTGGCGCGGTTATTCGGAATCTTGTGAATAAATTTCGCACCAAAACTACATTATTGAACACTAACCCCCAACTCGCATACCTAGAGTACGGACAATGGAAAATATCGCAGCTGTGTCCACCAGTGCGTTTGATGACAGTGGATTATCGATTCGGCGCCATTCGCAGCAATTGGGCATCTGTTACTTTGTTTTTTTTCCCCCAAAATGGAAGAGCTGGACTGAAGTGACATGTGGTTTCAGCTACACGGTGCCACGTGCCACATAGCACACGAAACAAGGACCCGATTGAGAGGCGAGTTCGGTGAACAGTTTATTTCACGTTTGGTGCCGGTCAATTGGCCGCCTAGATCGAGCGATTTAACGTTTTTAGGCTACTTATTATAAGCCCGCCCGGTTGACGTACTGGAAGACAATATTGAAGAATCTATTCGTGAGATACATTTAAGTGAAATCATCTTTAAACATTGAGTTTTATAAATAGTTCTACCGACTCAAATAAAGATTTCTTACATTTCTCTAAATTTAATGAGTTTTTTTTTATAAATCAAATCCGAAAGCTCCTAAAAAATCACCCTATATATCTACTGTGTATTAAAATTTTCCTCAGAAAAACTTTAACCTAACCAATTGTCTAACGATTTCAATGATTCAAATCTAATTTTATTTCTGAAAATTTTTTGCACGACTATTAGATCTTTAGATATCATTGAGCAGGCTTTTAATTTTTTTGATGCTTCAAAAATTTTTAATAATTTTTAAAATATACTTTTTTTATGTTATTGCGAATTCAAATTCTACAAAATGCAATTATTTGTGGAAATACATGGAATTATTATTCTTGAAGTTTAGGTACTTATTGGTAAAAAAAAAACCAATAAGGAAATGAAAATAATAATATGGATTTCAAGTGACTAAAGCACACATTGACTTTTTTTTAGAATACGGCCGTGAGTTTTTAATGTCCGCATTATCGCTCGACAACAGGTTGTGACAAATAGTTTGTATGGACGATAACGGATGAATGTCATGTAATATCGAGCACCAATAAATCAAAATAAAAAAACTAAAATAAGAACACCACACACAGTAGGCCAAACGGCTGTACGCTGACGATGAATATGTAGCGGCCTCCGCTAATCGAATGCAGATCCGTTCTGGTAGTGTTTGTCTGAATAATTGCAATTGTCTTCCGCAAAATACAAACTTTGGTCTAATTAAATGGAGAAAAAAAATTTAACCTAAAAGAATAATTTTGATGATTTTTATAAATTTTTCAAAGTAAAAACTCTCTTGAATACCCAAGTGGCGTTGGCTGAAGTAGTTAGCATGTTGACTACAAAAACGAAGATCCTGGGTTCGAAGCCGGTGTCAGACAGCCATCATATAAAAACACCACGCATTTTTCTGATGTACATTAGTGTCCCTCTGTATCATTTGTTGTAGGAAAGTTCATGTGCTGAAGGCATAGTCATTGGTCACTGAATTATACCGACTTCAGCAGATAATAATCCTAATGTAACATCAGAGCGCCCTCCTTCGTTGTGTAGCAGAATCATCGGCGAAGTAAAATAACCAATAAAATGGCTACTAATCACAGCTTCAAAAATTTAATACGCCTCATTTAACACCAGAGGCGCTGCAACACTGCATTATTAAAAAAAGACGTGCAAAAAGCAGAGTTGTAAAAGAATGAAGCTTTCCTCTATCTCTTCCTTCACCATCTGTCTTCTCTATCACTATCCCTTTCCTAAAGAAGGTAACACCTAGTAATAGTAGTAGGCATTCATTGCCTGAGTGTTACTTCTCTTTAAAAAATAAAAAAATAAAAAAAAGTAAAACTCACAAGAAAAAAACTCTGCAAAAGAGCATAAATAAATATTGCAAGTAATAAATTGTTATGTTTAAGTATTAGTGTGTACAAAATTGCTGCTCATAACCCTTTTTTAGTCTTGCCTCATCTGAATGTAATCCTTCGCTTTTGCAATTTCCAGCTCAGTGCAGTTTAGCAAATCTTTTTCATAAATTGCATAAATTTAAAATTCTTATGTCACACACACACCCACACAAACTTATCACATGCAAAAGAAAGACAAACTTATAAAACTAGAACTGCATTCATAGTTGAAAAGAAAGTACGTGAGTGCCTGAGTGTAATTTACAATAATTCTCTCTAAAGTTTGGGAATGTTCAACAACAGAATTCAAGTGCAAGACAAAACTATATGTCAAGACAAGTAAAAAACAAATTTTAAATACTTTAACACTGAAAACTCTGAAAGGAAATTTAATAAACATTTTAAAGCGAATAAATTGCATCAAATTTTAATTTTAGAAAAAGGTTGCACGAGTCTTGTATGTTGAACAAAATTAAGTTTTAAACACAAAAAAACTTCAAAATTATGCAAATTTTTTAAATTACACAAAATAATAGTCAAAATAATGGCAACATGGCAAATAAAAGGCTGATGTGATTTCATATGAAACCAAATTTAATTTCTTGTTCTTATTTAGTTTATTATAAGGATTTAATTAGTTTACTAAAGAGCTTAAAAAACTTTTTTTAAGTCGAAGAAGTACCATTTTCCAAAGACCTTCATTACTTTTTGATTTTAGTGCAGACTCTGCTTTTTTGTAAGACTGGCCACGACGCATTTACGACTCTGCATACCACTCACTTCATCACATTAACTAAAATATCACTAGGGAAGTGGGAAGACCCACTCTAATAGCATTACATCTAAGGTATACTTTGAAAAGGCTTCTCGAAGCCTTTCCGAAAGAAATGTTTACATCTTATATTATTCAAAGAACCCGAGAATAAGAGCATGCGGTGGATCAGCAATGCTAATAAAGTCAGGACTCCAGCACTATGTCTTTGATAACATTTGTGCAGAACATCTACAAACAACTAATATTTGTGCCGAAAATTTTTGTACAAATTTCGTTATAACATCAACTTACTCCCCTCCCAGATTCTCAATCAATCACTGAGGATCAATACGAGGATATCTTCAAATCTCTTGGTCCTTGTTTTGTAGCAGCTGGCGACTACAATGCAAAACATACGTTCTGGGGTTCGCATCTCATTACACCTAGAGGAAGAGCGTTGTTCAATACAATTTCGAAAATGGGCTTGTACGTCATTTGGAGTGGAGAGCCCACTTATTGGCCTACTGATATACAAAAAATTTAGGATGTTATAGATTTTGGAGTCATTAAAACTATGTCTAGGAACTTAATTCATGTTGAAGCTTCTCTAGATCTCTCCTACGATTACTCTCCCACTATCGTTACAATCTGTAACCCACTAAGAAGTGATATACCTCACTCATATATGATGATCAATCGTGTTAATTGGCTGGGATTCAAAAAATATCTCAGTAGTCAATGTAAGGAAAACATTAAACAAAGAACATCCGATCATATTGAATTTAAAATTGACAATTTTAACGAAAATATAAAACAGGCAGCTGAACATGCCACTACCTCCCATCCGCAGACTGGGTTAATAGAATTTATTCTGCGGATATTGAACGTCTCGTATGGTCAGTCTATCAGAAACTGCCGGTGGAGCCAATAATATAAATACTTTCGGCATCCCATACATTTTGTGTACTCGTACGGTGTGTCCCATACACAAATATATTCACGTTAAAATGGAAATACCTACACATGTTTTAAATTCGTCTGATCCCAGTAAATAGTTTTTTTTTGTTAAAATTTAAATTGAACTACGATACAGTGCATTAAAGATAAGGCTTCAAACATTAGCAATTGCAGAGTATAAATAGAATGTAGAATTTTACTGAAATATCATTCAAAACAATGCATTTGATTTGGTTCTTAGCTGTTGGCTGTTTAACGGGTAAGACTTCAAAAGTATTCCTTTGTATTCAACGGCTTTTAATTCAAACACCTTTCAGTTTCCTCTACAACAAACGCTTTGGAATTTGACGAAAAGGATGAACGTGTTGATGTTGAAAATGAGAATGCTCTGAGGAAACTTTATGATTTAGATGTCCTGGTTAACTTTCTGCTATATACTGAAAGGAATCGTGACACAGCACAAACGATTTCTGATTCCGATGAAGACATTGATAGTTCCAATTTTAACGCTTCGCTGGCCACTAAAATTCTTGTACACGGATATCTTCAAAATCGCTTTACAGCAAATATAAATAGGAATTTACGCAGAGCCTACTTGAGCAAAGGCAATTACAATGTTATATTCATCGAGTGGGCTCAAGCTATGACTTTCGATAATTTCGTATCTCTTCGTGCGGTTCCCAGAGTGGGTAAAAGGTTGGCCACCTTCATTGACTTTTTAAGGAGAAAATATGAGAAATCGTTGAACAGCATACATTTGGTTGGCCACAGTTTGGGTGCTCATGTATGTGGGTTTGCTGGCAAAAATCTTAGGACTGGTCCAGTTAGTAAGATAACTGCTTTGGATCCTGCTGCCAGAGGATTTAGTTACGAAAATGCTGCGATACGTTTAAATCACGATGATGCTGATTTTGTAGTATCATTCCAAACAAATGGTGGTCGTTTTGGTTTTAAGGAACCTATAGGTTGGGTCACTCTGTATTTTAATGGTGGCGAGTCTCAACCTGGCTGTGAAACTGATGTTTGTAATCATGAACGTTCTGTATATTACAAAGAGGAAGCGATTAAAAACAATAAAATATTCTCAGGTATGAAATGCCCAGATTATGAAAGTGCTGTTACAAATAAATGTGGTGACCAGATTAGCACTCTGCTGCTTGGGGATGATGAAAGCAAACCCCTGGAGCGTACCATCTACTATGTTCCGACCACCAGCAAAAGTCCTTATGGCATATTGCCAAATTAATTTGTAACATACTCATATATACTTGTATTTGGAATTGTAATTCTACAAATGTGTGTAAGAAATATAATACTCGTAATAAGTGCCACTCTCGCTCCTGTTCTGGCACTTTTTGTCCGTTCGAGCCATAACCGCCAAAAAAAGTTTAAGCGGCATATTTTTTCAAACTCAACCACGCTCCCCATCTAGTTACTATAGGCTGTGGGGGAATTCGTATCCCTAAATATTTTTCTTTAAAGGCTGCAACACGCAAAGGAGCTCTTAAAAACACTTTCCACACGAAATTAATTAAAAGAGCGCCAAAAATAATACACAAACATTTTTGGGTTTAAACGTGCTTTTATGCCATGCTTTTATATTTTTTTTTTGTTTTGAATTTTTCAAATTAATTGAATTTCAATCCCAGTTGAAATTATTTCGTTTGTCTCTTTTTTGTTCTTACACAGTCGTAAGAATTGCAAAAATACTTTGCAACTAATCAAGAAACACCAAAATTTGTTTTATAACATGAAAAGATTAAAAAATTTATTAAAAATTCACAGTGATAATGAATTTTGCAAAAATATGTATTTATTTTAAAATATGCAAGAATATGCACTAACAAATCTACGCCGTTTTGTCGCAAATTTGTTGATTTGCAAAGATATTTTATTTACGTTGAACTACGACCAACCACAGAAAACATGTATTTATATGAAAATCCTTTCCCTGCTCATAAGTATACAAATGCAACCCTATAATATGTCCATACATACATATGTACCCATTATATATGCATGTGTTAGCACAATAAACTCATCATTTACTCTTCACAACCCCTTCCAAATAATATTAATGTAGATATATAAATACGTATATATGTATATCTAGATGTCTGTATGTACATAAAAATGAATTAACTAAACATATACATAAGTACATACCTCGTTTTTGTGACCAAATGCACTTGCCTTTCATATTAAAATATTTTGCCGACTGTGTCCCAAAAACTACAACAACACCAAACACCATAATAAAAATCAGATACACACTAAAAAAACAACAACACTCACTGTTCGTTTTTTTTTTCTTATTAGTTTTTGCTTACAAATTTTGTTGGGCCAAGAACTTCAAATATGCATTTTCTCGCAAAGAAAACTAATTAAATATTTACTTTTTTAATAATATGCAAAATTTCAACACTTTCTATTAAAGAATACACATAAAATGTACATACATTCTATATTTCTATTGCATCAAACAAACAAACTAATTTAAACACAAAACGATCCGCAACGAACAAAAAGCCGGTAAGAACTAAATGTGGGATGGAAGTTTCTTAAGAAGAATGAAGGAGAGATTGAGTGATTGGTGTTTTTATTTTAATTTCATAATAATTGAGAGGACACTTCGGATTTATGTAGGTATGTACATAAGCATGGATGTAAATGCAATCGTGCTGGCAGAACTGCTTGAGCTTATTATGTTAATAAAGCGCGTAATGATGTTTATAATTATAATTGGAGTAGTTAATTTTATGGTTTTAGTGAGTTGAGTGCGTTTGTTGTTTATTTGGATAATTGATTTTCTATAGCCGGTTAAAAAAATAATGGGTCTAATTACGAGTGTCGCATTACAACATCGACTAGGACTATTTTGTAATAGATTAAAGAAAAAATATTGCAATGTTCTTTAGTCTAGTACAAAATCGTCGTAGTCGATGTCGTAATACGACACTCCTAATTAGGCCCAGTATGTATAGATGTATGTATGTA
Organism: Nowickia ferox; assembly: GCA_936439885.1. Taxonomy (NCBI): domain Eukaryota; kingdom Metazoa; phylum Arthropoda; class Insecta; order Diptera; family Tachinidae; genus Nowickia; species Nowickia ferox. The sequence continues at coordinate 104,942,827 of OW387023.1, forward strand.
TGTATGTTCATGTGTACATGCATATGCAAGTAAGGATGTATGTTTATATGTATGTATGTAGGTACTGTGATAGTCACCATTATAGGTATATTTATTTTTTATGACGAAACTTCGTGCCGAAAGATTCGTCGTCCGTTCCAATTGTGTTCCCAGCACAACGTTGGAACAAAAGTTTTACAGTAAAGAACTGTACAACACATTAACTTTTCTTTATTCTATGCTAGCACTTTCGAAAGCGCTTCAATATACATAAATGAATAAGTTGAAATTTGTTTGTAAGTGGATCGAAATGAAAGACATTAAAAAATCAAGATTGCATATGTTCCCACACACAAATAAGCCCCACTTATAAAATCTCGATAGACGTGAATCATAAAAATTTTGTTAAATGGTTTTAATATTAATTCTATTTATTAACACTTATTACGAGTATTATATTTCTTACACGCATTTGTAGAATTACAATTCCAAATACGAGTATATATGAGTATGTGATAAATTAATTTGGCAACATGCCATAAGGACTTTTGCTGGTGGTCGGAACATAGTAGATGGTACGCTCCAGGGGTTTGCTTTCATCATCCCCAAGCAGCAAAGTGCTAATCTGGTCACCACATTTATTTGTAACAGCACTTTCATAATCTGGGCATATCGCACCTGAGAATACTTTATTGTTTTTAATCGCTTCCTCTTTGTAATATACAGAACGTTCATGATTACAAAAATCAGTTTGACAGCCAGGTTGAGACTCGCCACCATTAAAATACAGAGTGACCCAACCTATAGGTTCCTTAAAACCAAAACGACCACCATCTGTTTGGAATGATACTACAAAATCAGCATCATCGTGATTTAAACGTATCGCAGCATTTTCGTAACTAAATCCTCTGGCAGCAGGATCCAAAGCAGTTATCTTACTAACTGGACCAGTCCTAAGATTTTTGCCAGCAAACCCACATACATGAGCACCCAAACTGTGGCCAACCAAATGTATGCTGTTCAACGATTTCTCATATTTTCTCCTCAAAAAGTCAATGAAGGTGGCCAACTTTTTACCCACTCTAGGAACTGCACGAAGAGATGCAAAATAATCTACAGTCATAGCTTGAGCCCACTCGATGTATATGACATTGTAGTTCCCTTTGCTCAAGTATGCACTGTGTAATTTCTTGTTTATATCTATTGACAAACTGTTTTGAAGAAATCCGTGTACAAGAAATTTGGTGGGATTAGAAGCGTTAAAGTTGGAACTATCGAGGTCATCATCCGAATCAGATATCTTTTGGCCTTTGTCAGGATTCCTTCGAGTATATAACAGAATATTAACCGGGACAAATAAGTCATCAAGTTTCCTTACAACATTCCCAATTTCACCATCCACATGATTATCTTTTTCGACAAATTCCAGAGCGGTTGCTTTTAAGGAAACTGAAAGATATTATGAGTAAAATTAAAAGCAGCTGAATGAAATTGTATATTTTTAAAGTGTTACCTGTTAAACAGCCAAGAGCTAAGATCCAAATCACCTGCATTGTTGTGAATGATATTTGAGTGAAATACTAGATTCTTTTTATACTTTGCAATTGTTAATAGGAGAGGTGTTATCTGTAGCAAATCCCATTGATAATTTTTATATATAATATATTGGGATAAGGTGAATTTTAAACATGTTAAAAAAGATTAACAAGTTTATAACGAGATACACTTTATAAATACTAATGAACCCCATGGTATGTTTACGATGGGAAATACATGCATATATATGACGTTTTTGATTGTAGAGGCTTGCTTATTTTATAAGGCTTCATATATATTTGTTGACGATGGTGTCAGATATGATCATTTCTAAAGTAACATTGGTCAAGTTGCTATACAAAAAAAATTTGCTTATGCATACTAGAGATAAAAGGTCACTGAATTTTGAGTCACAAAATTTTTTATTTTTTTTCTTTTCAATTAGAAACTGCTGGTAGAGTTCATCAATGTGGTGATGTATAAAAATATCAGATCATGATTTTTGTTAAACATGAACAAAGTTTTAAGTTGACAGATTGTCTCAGCACCTCATATTCCTAAACGATCTACATGCGAGTTTTGCTTATCTCAACTTAAATCCAAGAATAACCCAGCAAAAAAGTTTGCCTACTAGAATGCAAAAAAGTGTATGTACTCCCCAGTCGTAAGTACTTACAATTTGACCATTATTTTTGTTTGAGAAGTTCAAAAATATGCGGTAGCCTATACTTTTTTGCCTACAAATATACAAATTTTTATAGATTACTGATTTCCTAAAAGTATTCAACATTTAATGGCTTATTTTTTGCTTACAAATATGAAAAAAATAATTTTGGATTACTTTTGGCCTAAAATTATTCAAAAGTTTGCTGGCAATTTTTTTTAATGAAAATAAATATAATTTTACAACAAAATTATAAAACTTGCACCTTTTTTGGGATTGTTAAGAATTATAATTTTACAAAAAAAGTATGTGGATATGTATATTGGAAAATAAGCGAAAATAACTAAATTTTGTAATAAAAGTAAAAGTACCCCAAAGTTATTTTATTGTTTTCGAAGGTAATTTTCACGATAAATAAATTTTTCTTTAGATATATTTCATTATTAACTGGAAAGTGCTACAATAAGCGCTTTCACGTGATGAAATAAATAATTTGTTGTTTTATTCATTACAGGACAGTCATTATAATACGCATAAAATAATTAGATAAATAAGTATACCTCATTGCTTTGTAAGCCATTCAAAGAGTACTTCCCATTACAAAATCTTGAAAATTTTTTGCTGGGAACCTTCGATGTGAGTTGCATTTGATTTTTTCAAGTCGTTGTGTTAGCACAACCTGAGCAAGAAATATGTGCATACATAAATACATCCAAAATTATAATTTTTATTATCATGATTTTTTTTAATAAAAATTCATGGTATTTGTCCAAAAAATAATACGTAACGTAACATAACATATATAGTATTGTTACTTCTGCAGTTATAGTGTAATGACTTACTGACTGTCTTTTTTCGACTCATAAGTTTAACTCATAATTTTAACTGCAAAATAAATAAACTTCTGTAAATTTGCTTGAAAGTTTAAAAGTGTTCTCCTTCAAAGCAATTACTCAATTCACAACCTACTGTGGTTTGTAGGTTGTATTAACTATAACTGTGGTAGTTGTGAACGGCATGTTGTAAGTGTTGCTAGACTTTTAAAAATGTCGAACATTTAAAAAGAAGAAGAGAAAGAATAAAAATAAAGTAAATATTAAAATAACGAAAATAGTTTGAAATTAATAAAAGGAAAAATAAGCAAAAAAATGTATGTATTATGCGAAAAATATACTGCAAAAAAGTTAAGGGTCGATTCGGGTGAGCAAAAAATAATGAAAATTACAATTTTATAAAAAAATAAAACATTTCAGGCGATTCAGAAGAAGATAGCTTGCTTCCGATTTTGGAACTTCTCGCGAATTTTCGCAAAACTTCGCGATAAAAACGACTTTTTGCATACTTTCAGCCTCCTAACAGTTTTGGCGATTTTTAAAAAAATATTATTTGTTATCATCCTGCTGTTAATAAGTTTTTGCAAATTTACGTAATTTTTGCGATTTTTTTTTAATTTTTTGCATTCCTTACAGTTTTAGCGATTCTTAATCAAAATTATGGCTTCTTTTTTAATATTTTGCAACTTTTCACGAATTATCAGTTTTTGCAAAATTCTACTGAAATTTTTTATTTATATGCACATATAATTGCACTAATTTTTTTTAAACTTAATAAAGAAAAATTAAGGTGAGTGTAATTAAAAGTATTAGCACTTTTATAAGCTTATGCATTCCTGATGCCATTCTACGGCATTCAATAAAAATATGGAAAAATATTGTAGGTGTCGTAGCAAACGTTTTTATGGAAATTACCAACAACATTTTTACAATTATTGTACAGCTAGACGACCTTCTACACTTACAATAGGTTGTGAATTGAACAAATAAAATATGACTTAAGCACTTTTTCTTTTTCCTTGTTTCTAAAGAACATGTTAATTAGTTAAAGTTCCGTTAACAGCTAAAATCTTCCAAAGAGAAAAATCTCTTCAAATATACACATCCACATGTCTTATAGGCCTGCACAGATATACCTGTTTACATCAGTTTTGCGTGTGTATTGGTTATGGTATGAACAGATATGTTATTCAGCGTTTCTGTTACTAGTTCTTAATGTTGATCCTCTTAGAGGCCGTGATACACTAGCCTACACGATCGTGCGATTTTTGAGAAAATACAGCCCTGTTATAATGGAGTCTGTGAACATTTTCAAAAGACAAAAACAATTCATCAGATCAGGGTTGTATTTTTTCGTAGATCGCGCGATTGTGTAGGATAGTAAATCATGGCCTTAAGCAATTATTGTATGGTTGGGCAATGAGCAAATGAGAACAATATATTTGTTTTTATCTGTTTTTCTAAAACAAAGTCAATGAAAGACATATATATCAGTGATGCGAAATGTGGCACAATTGTGCCATTAGATTTTAAGTGGCATTGGATGTTAGGTGGAACTGTGGCAATCTCGCTCCTATTCTGTCACTTTTTGTCCATTCGACCCATAACCGCCAAAAAAGAGTTTAAGCGGCGACTAATCGACTTTGTTAATATAAATATAGTATTCGACAGCATTCAACCACGCTCCCCATCTAGTAACATAGGCTGTGGGGGAATTCGTATCCCTGAATATTTTTCTTTAAAGGCTGCAACACGCAAAGGAGCTCTTAAAAACACTTTCCACATGAAATTAATTAAAAGAGCGCAAAAAAAAACACAAACATGTTTGGGTTTAAACGTGCTTTTATTCCATGCTTTTATATTATTTTTGTATTGAATTTTTCAAATGGATTGAATTTTAATCCCAGTTGAAATTGTTTTCATTTGCCTCTTTTTTGTTCTTACACAGTCGTAAGAATTGCAAAAATACTTTGCAACTAATCAAAAAACACCAAAATTTGTTTTATAGCATGAACAAATTTATTAAAACATTTACAGTTATAATGAAATATGCAAAAATATGTATTTATTTTAAAATATGCAAGAATATGCATTATGTCGTAAATTTGTTGAACTACGACCAACGACAGAAAACATGTATTTACATGAAAATCCTTTCCCTGCTCATAAGTATACAAATGCAACCCTATAATATGTACATACCATGTACCCATTATATATGCATGTGTTAGCACAATAAACTCATCATTTACTCTTCACAACCCCTTCCAAATAATATTAATGTAGATATATAAATACGTATATATGTATATCTAGATGTCTGTATGTACATAAAAATGAATTAACTAAACATATACATAAGTACATACCTCGTTTTTGTGACCAAATGCACTTGCCTTTCATATTAAAATATTTTGCCGACTGTGTCCCAAAAACTACAACAACACCAAACACCATAATAAAAATCAGATACACACTAAAAAAACAACAACACTCACTGTTCGTTTTTTTTTTCTTATTAGTTTTTGCTTACAAATTTTGTTGGGCCAAGAACTTCAAATATGCATTTTCTCGCAAAGAAAACTAATTAAATATTTACTTTTTTAATAATATGCAAAATTTCAACACTTTCTATTAAAGAATACACATAAAATGTACATACATTCTATATTTCTATTGCATCAAACAAACAAACTAATTTAAACACAAAACGATCCGCAACGAACAAAAAGCCGGTAAGAACTAAATGTGGGATGGAAGTTTCTTAAGAAGAATGAAGGAGAGATTGAGTGATTGGTGTTTTTATTTTAATTTCATAATAATTGAGAGGACACTTCGGATTTATGTATGTACATAAGCATGGATGTAAATGCACTCGTGTTGGCAGAAGTGCTTGAGTTTATTATGTTAATAAAGCGCGTAATGATGTTTATAATTATAATTGGAGTAGTTAATTTTATGGTTTTAGTGAGTTGAGTGCGTTTGTTGTTTATTTGGATAATTGATTTTCTATAGCCGGTTAAAAAAATAATGGGTCTAATTAAGAGTGTCGCATTACGACATCGACTAGGACTATTTTGTAATAGATTAAAGAAAAAATATTGCAATGTTCTTTAGTCTAGTACAAAATCGTCGTAGTCGATGTCGTAATACGACACTCCTAATTAGGCCCAATATGTATGGATGTATGTATGTATGTATGTTCATGTGTACATGCATATGCAAGTAAGGATGTATGTTTATATGTATGTATGTAGGTACTGTGATAGTCACAATTATATATAATCCACATTATTGTGATTGACGATTTTGCGTCGAAAGTCAGGCGTATTGTAATAGATTAAAGAAAAATGTAGCTTGTTTATTAAATCAACTACAAACAGTCGAATTTGAAGCCGAAAAACGCCAACCACGATAAGGGGGAATATTTTGGTTACAACTATCTACATATGTACCTATGTCTAGCTATTTCGTTAAATACCAATCGTTACCATTAACTACCAGCCTTACTACTAGCAATCCACACGAGTGACTATTTTAACATTGACGATAGTCTGCATAACCCTTCGTTAGTGATTTCGCTAATCAATACCATTAATTTTTCTATTGATAAAACAATTAACTATTAATAAATTTTTTAATTAATTGTTCTTTTTCTTCTTTTATGCGACGTTTTAATTGACTTGAAAAACACTGTTTTCACTAAAAATTACACGTTCAATGACCACGAAAATCCAATTGTAACTGACGCCAATACAAAATCAAAATAATTACTGAAAATAATTTTTTGTTCTTTGGAATAGCAGCACATTTATTTCCATACGAATTTTTTTTTTTTTTGAGGTAAATTAACATATCCACGAGTGGGAGATTCAAAAGAAGGACTCTTGGTGGCTACTGTAGTAGCTAGGCGATTTTTCGTTAGGGAAATACCTAACGATTTTGAGTCAATTTCTTGTTTTAAAACTTTGGCCGGGTTTACATCTGTGTGCCATTTGCCAAGGAAAGCGTAATCACTAATTACTAATGAAAAACTGCTTGATTCAGACATGTATTTATTGATTTAAACAGTTGTTGGATTCTATAAAATTGTCTATTAGTTATGTATGTATGAAACTGTATTACTTAATAAATATGTATGTACGTGTCTGAATCAAACAGGTTTTCGTTATTAATTAGTGGTTACGTTTTTTTTGGCACATGGCACACATGAGATGTCAGATGTTAACTCAGCCTTACTTACTTGCAATAAAAAGTTGTTCGTTGTTTACATTGGCGTTATTCGATGTTTGATGCAAATTTTCGTGCGTTAGTGCAAATGCAAAATATCGTAGCTTTTCTTAGGATTGTGTTTGTATTTTGTTTTTGTATTTTAAAGAAAAGCTACGATATTTTGCTTTTGAACTAACGCACGAAAATTTTCATCAAACATCGAATACCGCCAACATCAAAATTATTATTTAAATCTTGTGATAAAACTGAATTAACGTTAACTTAAATGTGTGTTTAAGTACACATATCATATCCTAGAATTAGTAAGTTCCAGCAGCATTGTCGTAATCATACACTTTAGGCCAGAACTCGTGCAGGCTTTTTGGTGCTTCATTATCAAAACGATGGTTACAATTTATAAAAGGTTTTCCCACTGTGTTTCATAAACAACAAATGAGATTTTGTGATCCATAATTTTTTTTTTAACTTCTTGCATTGCAGACAATTTTGTTCGAGATAGACAGTTAAAACATTTAGGGCCATTATTACAACTTGCCGATAGTTAAAGGCAAGATTTTGTCGGCCGGATAATTGGCTTAGCATAATAAAACCATCATTTATTATTTTTTTTATCCATTAAATATTATTATTTTTTATAATAATAAGAAACAAAAATTTAAATTGTAATAATGCAAAGCTTTTTATTGGGCAGACAAAATCCTGCCTTTAACTATCGGCAAGTTGTAATAATGGCACTTAGAATCTTTAGCACGAAATATTTAATGTTGTAGAAAAAATTCCATATATAAACAATTTCGTGTTTTTCACATAATTCTATTGTGTTGAAATCGTAAGAATATAGCCAAAAATATCGTCAAGGAGTTTAAATAGGCCAAGTAAATCGCCAATCGCCATTTCCAATTTTCATCGCCAAAAAAAATGTTTGTCGCCACGTTTGGCGAGATATCGCCATATCTGACAATACTAATCGCAGATTAAATCATAAACAGTCACAACGCAAAAAATTTCAGATGCTGAGTAATGGCAACAACAATTGGTCAACCTTGTCCGACCGAGTATTCCCAACAGTGAGGTTTTCCCACATCAACTTGCAGAGCGTTTAATTTTTAATTGTTATCTCCATGATAGCTTTGAATGAAATGATAACATTGAACGAACCGCAGCTTAAATATATAGGCATGTATTTTACAAACAACGGACACAAAAGAGATACAAATATCAGGTAAAAATATACCCATAATAGGTGTGTGTGCGCTAAGGTGCCTTTGACCTTGTGGGTATATATGCTGTCTGTGTATATTAATTTTTATATGTTTGAGCCAAATAAAAGCAATTAATTAAAAAAAAATACTTAATAACACCTACAAGAGGTCATAAAAATGTGGGTTTGTTTGAATAGCAGAAGAAACACGTACATTTTCACCTGAGATGTTATATTTATGCATAAATTTTAAGACTGATATAGTGGAAAAAGTATACATATTATATACCGTTGAATAGGCAATTACAATTGTGATTACATAGAAAAAAATTAAGGAACATTTGAAGTAAAGAAAATGAGATCAACAATTTAGGCAAAAAGAAAATATGTAGAAATTTTAATTTTATAATCAAATTTCGATTTTAAATATTTCGAAAACTATTGAAGGTATGAGAAATTTTTTTTTCGGTTTGCAAAGCTAAATGTTTATTAATGAACTAAATTAAAATGTTTCCCAATATATAATGTTATACAACTTTTTTTTATTGTGAAAAATTGTGTTAGAAAAATTTAAACATTTTTCGAAAATCTCCTATCCTCCCTACATTTACGTATAGGATGTCAAAAGTTTCTTACAAGTTACTTACAACAAGTTAATTTATAATAAAAAACTAAAAACTTTACAAAACCGAGCGTGCAATTTTTTTGCCACATCCAAAAAATTGATTTAAAAAAAATAAAATGCTAATTTTCGAACAATGATAGATGTAGGGTGCACCATAAAAAATCTATAAAATTTACTTCATAGTCTTTCTTAATACCTCTGCTCTCAGAAACAATCAAAGTTTTTATCGAATACTTAATACTTTTTCAAAATATTCCAAAAATATTAAGAATACTTTTTTCACAAAATATACAAAATTTTCTCATAATTTTCAAAAATCCAAAAATTATTCTTTGCTACAATTTTTGAGATATAAAAAAAAATTTTCATATGAATTGCAATGAAGTTTTCTTTTAAAAACAACAAAACCAAATGATTTTTGTCAAGTAATAAAGAAGTTATGTACAACGATTAAAAAAGTCATGGCCAAAAATTACAAAAAAAATTTCAGGTCAAATAACTTGGAAACTGTAAGATATAACATGGTTCGCTGAGCATATTTTGTTTTTGTTTCTTAACGTTGATTGTCCCGCTGAAAAAATTATTAAGTTCGGTCGATATTTATAAAAGTTACAAGCTCCGAAAGCATTTTGACACCTGACGCTCCCTGGAGCTACCCTGTCTCACAACAGGGTGCCTTCAACTGTACTTTCTCAAAAGTTCAACACTTCTTCTTTCTGAAACATTTGGGTTCACTAGTTCAAAAGTAGCGGACTTTTTACCACTGTTTTTCTTATTTCGCGCCACTGTGCATCGTTGAATAAACAATGTAACTAATAGGTACATAATAATATACCAAAGTAGAAGCTTAATTCATTAATTATTCTCTGCGAGATTATGGGTCGGAAAAAAACAGCCAGCAAATGGTTGGAAGAAGAACGAACAAGGAGAGGTTTTAGCATGTAGCCGCATTGGCAAGCCAAAGAGTAAGTCCTCCTGTGAATCGTGCATATTGGACAAATTCGGGCTGCCAATGTCTTTTGAAGATTTCCTAGCCTTAGCTCGTATTGCAAAAATAATCCATATGGACATCATTTCCCAGGTCCTCATTGCACTATAATTTCCTGAAAAATCGCACAAAATTATTGAGATTTTGATCAGCACAGATCAAGCCCTTTGTTTTTGCACAAATTTCAGATTTTATCGTCTAGTTTAGACTCTAAGGGCCAAACCCACGATGTCGACTACGTTCGACTTGTCACACACTTCCATTCAAAACAAAAACAAATTTTAATATTTTGTTGTATGTGTGCGACAATTCGAACGTTGTCGATATCGTTCGTCAGGCCCTAAAACATGAAGTAGAGAGAACAAATTTTTTATTATTTCTTAAACATTATCAAACAGTTGGTTTAAAAGATGAATATTGCTGCATCCATTTATAGTATGTATGTAAGTACAAAAGTAACAATAAATCACTAAATTATGTTATGTATTATTTGTCGGACAAATACTATGAATTTTGGAGAAAAAAATTCATGATAATAAAAATTATAATTGTGGAAGTACATATTTCTTGCTCAGGTAGTGCTAACACAACGACTTGAAAAAATAAAATGCAACTCACATCGAAGGTTATTCTTGGATTTAAGTTCAGATAAGCAAAATTCCGGTGATGTACTCGTATGTAGATCGTTTATGAATATGAGGTGCTGAGATAATCTGTCAACTTAAAACTTTGTTCATGTTTAACAAAAATCATGATCTGATATTTTTATACATCACCACATTGATGAACTCTACCAGCAGTTTCTAATTGAAAAGAAAAAAAATAAAAAATTTTGTGACTCAAAATTCAGTGACCTTTTATCTCTAGTATGCATAAGCAAATTTTTTTTGTATAGCAACTTGACCAATGTTACTTTAGAAATGATCATATCTGACACCAACGTCAACAAATATATATGAAGCCTTATAAAATAAGCAAGCCTCTACAATCAAAAACGTCATATATATGCATGTATTCCCCATCGTAAACATACCAAGGGGTTCATTAGTATTTATAAAGTGTATCTCGTTATAAACTTGTTAATCTTTTTTAACATGTTTAAAATTCACCTTATCCCAATATATTATATATAAAAATTATCAATGGGATTTGCTACAGATAAGACCTCTCCTATTAACAATTGCAAAGTATAAAAAGAATCTAGTATTTCACTCAAATATCATTCACAACAATGCAGGTGATTTGGATCTTAGCTCTTGGCTGTTTAACAGGTAACACTTCAAAAATATTCAATTTCATTCAACTTCTTTTAATTTTACTCATAATATCTTTCAGTTTCCTTAAAAGCAACCGCTCTGGAATTTGTCGAAAAAGATAATCATGTGGATGGTGAAATTGGGAATGTTGTAAGGAAACTTGATGACTTATTTGTCCCGGTTAATATTCTGTTATATACTCGAAGGAATCCTGACAAAGGCCAAAAGATATCTGATTCGGATGATGACCTCGATAGTTCCAACTTTAACGCTTCTAATCCCACCAAATTTCTTGTACACGGATTTCTTCAAAACAGTTTGTCAATAGATATAAACAAGAAATTACACAGTGCATACTTGAGCAAAGGGAACTACAATGTCATATACATCGAGTGGGCTCAAGCTATGACTGTAGATTATTTTGCATCTCTTCGTGCAGTTCCTAGAGTGGGTAAAAAGTTGGCCACCTTCATTGACTTTTTGAGGAGAAAATACGGCAAATTGTTGAACAACATACATTTAGTTGGCCACAGTTTGGGTGCTCATGTATGTGGTTTTGCTGGCAAAAATCTTAGGACTGGTCCAGTTAGTAAGATAACTGCTTTGGATCCTGCTGCCCCAGGATTTAAATACGAAAATACTGCGACACGTTTAAATCACGATGATGCTGATTTTGTAGTATCATTCCAAACAGATGGTGGTCGTTTTGGTTTTAAGGAACCTATAGGTTGGGTCACTCTGTATTTTAATGGTGGCGAGTCTCAACCTGGCTGTCAAACTGATTTTTGTAATCATGAACGTTCTGTATATTACAAAGAGGAAGCGATTAAAAACAATAAAGTATTCTCAGGTGCGATATGCCCTGATTATGAAAGTGCTGTTACAAATAAATGTGGTGACCAGATTAGCACTCTGCTGCTTGGGGATGATGAAAGCAAACCCCTGGAGCGTACCATCTACTATGTTCCGACCACCAGCAAAAGTCCTTATGGCATGTTGCCAAATTAATTTATCACATACTCATATATACTCGTATTTGGGATTGTAATTCTTCAAATGCGTGTAAGAAATATAATACTCGTAATAAGTGTTAATAAATAGAATTAATATTAAAACCATTTAACAAAATTTTTATGATTCACGTCTATCGAGATTTTATAAGTGGGGTTTATTTGTGTGTGGGAACATATGCAATCTTGATTTTTTAATGTCTTTCATTTCGATCCACTTACAAACAAATTTCAACTTATTCATTTATGTATATTGAAGCGCTTTCGAAAGTGCTAGCATAGAATAAAGAAAAGTTAATGTGTTGTACAGTTCTTTACTGTAAAACTTTTGTTCCAACGTTGTGCTGGGAACACAATTGGAACGGACGACGAATCTTTCGGCACGAAGTTTCGTCATAAAAAATAAATATACCTATAATGGTGACTATCACAGTACCTACATACATACATATAAACATACATCCTTACTTGCATATGCATGTACACATGAACATACATACATACATACATCTATACATACTGGGCCTAATTAGGAGTGTCGTATTACGACATCGACTACGACGATTTTGTACTAGACTAAAGAACATTGCAATATTTTTTCTTTAATCTATTACAAAATAGTCCTAGTCGATGTCGTAATGCGACACTCGTAATTAGACCCATTATTTTTTTAACCGGCTATAGAAAATCAATTATCCAAATAAACAACAAACGCACTCAACTCACTAAAACCATAAAATTAACTACTCCAATTATAATTATAAACATCATTACGCGCTTTATTAACATAATAAGCTCAAGCAGTTCTGCCAGCACGATTGCATTTACATCCATGCTTATGTACATACCTACATAAATCCGAAGTGTCCTCTCAATTATTATGAAATTAAAATAAAAACACCAATCACTCAATCTCTCCTTCATTCTTCTTAAGAAACTTCCATCCCACATTTAGTTCTTACCGGCTTTTTGTTCGTTGCGGATCGTTTTGTGTTTAAATTAGTTTGTTTGTTTGATGCAATAGAAATATAGAATGTATGTACATTTTATGTGTATTCTTTAATAGAAAGTGTTGAAATTTTGCATATTATTAAAAAAGTAAATATTTAATTAGTTTTCTTTGCGAGAAAATGCATATTTGAAGTTCTTGGCCCAACAAAATTTGTAAGCAAAAACTAATAAGAAAAAAAAAACGAACAGTGAGTGTTGTTGTTTTTTTAGTGTGTATCTGATTTTTATTATGGTGTTTGGTGTTGTTGTAGTTTTTGGGACACAGTCGGCAAAATATTTTAATATGAAAGGCAAGTGCATTTGGTCACAAAAACGAGGTATGTACTTATGTATATATTTAGTTAATTCATTTTTATGTACATACACACATCTAGATATACATATACACATATACGTATTTATATATCTACATTAATATTATTTGGGAGGGGGTGCGAAGAGGAAATGATGAGTTTATTGTGCTAACAAATGCATATATAATGGGTACATGGTATGTACATATTATAGGGTTGCATTTGTATACTTATGAGCAGGGAAAGGATTTTCATGTAAATACATGTTTTCTGTCGTTGGTCGTAGTTCAACAAATTTACGACATAATGCATATTCTTGCATATTTTAAAATAAATACATATTTTTGCATATTTCATTATAACTGTAAATTTTTTAATAAATTTGTTCATGCTATAAAACAAATTTTGGTGTTTTTTGATTAGTTGCAAAGTATTTTTGCAATTCTTACGACTGTGTAAGAACAAAAAAGAGGCAAATGAAAACAATTTCAACTGGGATTAAAATTCAATCCATTTGAAAAATTCAATACAAAAAAAATATAAAAGCATGGGATAAAAGCACGTTTAAACCCAAACATGTTTGTGTTTTTTTTTGCGCTCTTTTAATTAATTTCATGTGGAAAGTGTTTTTAAGAGCTCCTTTGCGTGTTGCAGCCTTTAAAGAAAAATATTCAGGGATACGAATTCCCCCACAGCCTATGTTACTAGATGGGGAGCGTGGTTGAATACTGTCGAATACTATATTTATATTAACAAAGTCGATTAGTCGCCGCTTAAACTCTTTTTTGGCGGTTATGGGTCGAATGGACAAAAAGTGCCAGAATAGGAGCGAGATTGCCACAGTTCCACCTAACATCCAATGCCACTTAAAATCTAATGGCACAATTGTGCCACATTTCGCATCACTGATATATATGTCTTTCATTGACTTTGTTTTAGAAAAACAGATAAAAACAAATATATTGTTCTCATTTGCTCATTGCCCAACCATACAATAATTGCTTAAGGCCATGATTTACTATCCTACACAATCGCGCGATCTACGAAAAAATACAACCCTGATCTGATGAATTGTTTTTGTCTTTTGAAAATGTTCACAGACTCCATTATAACAGGGCTGTATTTTCTCAAAAATCGCACGATCGTGTAGGCTAGTGTATCACGGCCTCTAAGAGGATCAACATTAAGAACTAGTAACAGAAACGCTGAATAACATATCTGTTCATACCATAACCAATACACACGCAAAACTGATGTAAACAGGTATATCTGTGCAGGCCTATAAGATATGGGGATGTGTATATTTGAAGAGATTTTTCTCTTTGGAAGATTTTAGCTGTTAACGGAACTTTAACTAATTAACATGTTCTTTAGAAACAAGGAAAAAGTGCTTAAGTCATATTTTATTTGTTCAATTCACAACCTATTGTAAGTGTAGAAGGTCGTCTAGCTGTACAATAATTGTAAAAATGTTGTTGGTAATTTCCATAAAAACGTTTGCTACGACACCTACAATATTTTCCCATATTTTTATTGAATGCCGTAGAATGGCATCAGGAATGCATAAGCTTATAAAAGTGCTAATACTTTTAATTACACTCACCTTAATTTTTCTTTATTAAGTTTAAAAAAAATTAGTGCAATTATATGTGCATATAAATAAAAAATTTCAGTAGAATTTTGCAAAAACTGATAATTCGTGAAAAGTTGCAAAATATTAAAAAAGCCATAATTTTGATTAAGAATCGCTAAAACTGCAAGGAATGCAAAAAATTAAAAAAAAATCGCAAAAATTACGTAAATTTGCAAAAACTTATTAACAGCAGGATGATAACAAATAATATTTTTTTAAAAATCGCCAAAACTGTTAGGAGGCTGAAAGTATGCAAAAAGTCGTTTTTATCGCGAAGTTTTGCGAAAATTCGCGAGAAGTTCCAAAATCGGAAGCAAGCCATCTTCTTCTGAATCGCCTGAAATGTTTTATTTTTTTATAAAATTGTAATTTTCATTATTTTTTGCTCACCCGAATCGACCCTTAACTTTTTTGCAGTATATTTTTCGCATAATACAGACATTTTTTTGCTTATTTTTCCTTTTATTAATTTCAAACTATTTTCGTTATTTTAATATTTACTTTATTTTTATTCTTTCTCTTCTTCTTTTTAAATGTTCGACATTTTTAAAAGTCTAGCAACACTTACAACATGCCGTTCACAACTACCACAGTTATAGTTAATACAACCTACAAACCACAGTAGGTTGTGAATTGAGTAATTGCTTTGAAGGAGAACACTTTTAAACTTTCAAGCAAATTTACAGAAGTTTATTTATTTTGCAGTTAAAATTATGAGTTAAACTTATGAGTCGAAAAAAGACAGTCAGTAAGTCATTACACTATAACTGCAGAAGTAACAATACTATATATGTTATGTTACGTTACGTATTATTTTTTGGACAAATACCATGCATTTTTATTAAAAAAAATCATGATAATAAAAATTATAATTTTGGATGTATTTATGTATGCACATATTTCTTGCTCAGGTTGTGCTAACACAACGACTTGAAAAAATCAAATGCAACTCACATCGAAGGTTCCCAGCAAAAAATTTTCAAGATTTTGTAATGGGAAGTACTCTTTGAATGGCTTACAAAGCAATGAGGTATACTTATTTATCTAATTATTTTATGCGTATTATAATGACTGTCCTGTAATGAATAAAACAACAAATTATTTATTTCATTACGTGAAAGTTCTTATTGTAGTACTTTCCAGTTAATAATGAAATATACTTAAAGAAAAATTTATTTATCGCGAAAATTATCTTCGAAAACAATAAAATAACTTTGGGGTACTTTTACTTTTATTACAAAATTTAGTTATTTTCACTTATTTTCCAATATACATATCCACATACTTTTTTTGTAAAATTATAATTCTTAACAATCCCAAGAAAGGTGCAAGTTTTATAATTTTGTTGTAAAATTATATTTATTTTCATTAAAAAAAATTGCCAGCAAACTTTTGAATAATTTTAGGCCAAAAGTAATCCAAAATTATTTTTTTCATATTTGTAAGCAAAAAATAAGCCATTAAATGTTGAATACTTTTAGGAAATCAGTAATCTATAAAAATTTGTATATTTGTAGGCAAAAAAGTATAGGCTACCGCATATTTTTGAACTTCTCAAACAAAAATAATGGGGTATTCAGTCAAATTGAAAGTACTTACGACTGGGGAGTACATACACTTTTTTGCATTCTAGTAGGCAAACTTTTTTGCTGGGTTATTCTTGGATTTAAGTTGAGATAAGCAAAACTCGCATGTAGATCGTTTATGAATATGAGGTGCTGAGACAATCTGTCAACTTAAAACTTTGTTCATGTTTAACAAAAATCATGATCTGATATTTTTATACATCACCACATTGATGAACTCTACCAGCAGTTTCTAATTGAAAAGAAAAAAAATAAAAAATTTTGTGACTCAAAATTCAGTGACCTTTTATCTCTAGTATGCATAAGCAAATTTTTTTTGTATAGCAACTTGACCAATGTTACTTTAGAAATGATCATATCTGACACCAACGTCAACAAATATATATGAAGCCTTATAAAATAAGCAAGCCTCTACAATCAAAAACGTCATATATATGCATGCATTCCCCATCGTAAACATACCATGGGGTTCATTAGTATTTATAAAGTGTATCTCGTTATAAACTTTTTAATCTTTTTTAACATGTTTAAAATTCACCTTATCCCAATATATTATATATAAAAATTATCAATGGGATTTGCTACACAATTGCAAAGTATAAAAAGAATCTAGTATTTCACTCAAATATCATTCACAACAATGCAGGTGATTTGGATCTTAGCTCTTGGCTGTTTAACAGGTAACACTTCAAAAATATTCAATTTCATTCAACTTCTTTTAATTTTACTCATAATATCTTTCAGTTTCCTTAAAAGCAACCGCTCTGGAATTTGTCGAAAAAGATAATCATGTGGATGGTGAAATTGGGAATGTTGTAAGGAAACTTGATGACTTATTTGTCCCGGTTAATATTCTGTTATATACTCGAAGGAATCCTGACAAAGGCCAAAAGATATCTGATTCGGATGATGACCTCGATAGTTCCAACTTTAACGCTTCTAATCCCACCAAATTTCTTGTACACGGATTTCTTCAAAACAGTTTGTCAATAGATATAAACAAGAAATTACACAGTGCATACTTGAGCAAAGGGAACTACAATGTCATATACATCGAGTGGGCTCAAGCTATGACTGTAGATTATTTTGCATCTCTTCGTGCAGTTCCTAGAGTGGGTAAAAAGTTGGCCACCTTCATTGACTTTTTGAGGAGAAAATACGGCAAATTGTTGAACAACATACATTTAGTTGGCCACAGTTTGGGTGCTCATGTATGTGGTTTTGCTGGCAAAAATCTTAGGACTGGTCCAGTTAGTAAGATAACTGCTTTGGATCCTGCTGCCCCAGGATTTAAATACGAAAATACTGCGACACGTTTAAATCACGATGATGCTGATTTTGTAGTATCATTCCAAACAGATGGTGGTCGTTTTGGTTTTAAGGAACCTATAGGTTGGGTCACTCTGTATTTTAATGGTGGCGAGTCTCAACCTGGCTGTCAAACTGATTTTTGTAATCATGAACGTTCTGTATATTACAAAGAGGAAGCGATTAAAAACAATAAAGTATTCTCAGGTGCGATATGCCCAGATTATGAAAGTGCTGTTACAAATAAATGTGGTGACCAGATTAGCACTTTGCTGCTTGGGGATGATGAAAGCAAACCCCTGGAGCGTACCATCTACTATGTTCCGACCACCAGCAAAAGTCCTTATGGCATGTTGCCAAATTAATTTATCACATACTCATATATACTCGTATTTGGGATTGTAATTCTACAAATGCGTGTAAGAAATATAATACTCGTAATAAGTGTTAATAAATAGAATTAATATTAAAACCATTTAACAAAATTTTTATGATTCACGTCTATCGAGATTTTATAAGTAGGGTTTATTTGTGTGTGGGAACATATGCAATCTTGATTTTTTAATATCTAACATTTCGATCAGCGTCGCCAGTAGTGAAACAGGAAAGCACACAGCTGGAAGTCTTAAGGCTCAGTTAGCCGACTGTAATGTAATGTAACTGCAACAGTAGGAAACAGCGGATCGATTTTGTTATTTGAAAAGTAATGGAAATGGTTATAGAGATGTAATGTAACGTAACCTACTTTTCATATAAAAATATCGATCAGCTGTTTCCTACATTACAGTTATATTGCATTACAGTCGGCTAACTGAGCCTTTAAACAGTGCAAAACCGAATGAAGTAGTGCAAAAAAATATATTTAAATGAAAATGTAACAAAAGATACTTTTTTACTATATAAAAAACCTGTAACAAAATTAAAAATCATTTTGTTGCACCTTGCAACAGTAAAAAATATTTCTTGCAGCTAAACCAATGTTAATTTAGTTTTGCTGTATTAAAAGTTTCTCGTTTTTATTGTGAGCCAAAAACAACTAATTTTAAGGTTAACATTTATTAAGGCACTAATGGTCCAAATTATTGTTTTACTTATTCACTAAAATATTTTTTCTTATTAAAAATACCTTGAAATTGATTACGGAGGGGTTAACTGGATCTAATGCGCATTTCACTGTTGCTAGTGCAGGTCATCAGGGTACCTTTACCCAAAAATTTCTTTGAACAACTAGAGGAGAAGCTTAGCCAATATCAAAGATAAAACAACAACTCAATAATCAACATGTTTTTATTTTCCTAATTTAGTTTTTTGATTAGTGCGTTAACAAATGTTAAACTTAAATTGTAACAATTCACAAAAAAATACTAATTCATAACTTAGTTTGTTTAAAAAATCAGCTTTTATGTAACTAGACAAAATAAAATTGCATAACTTTGATTAATTTAGCTTTTAATTTGTACAAAAGGTGGGATTCGCTTTAAAAAATTAAATTAATAAGAAGATTTTGTAAAAATTTCGTTTCTAAGCGTTTCAAATTTGTATGAAAAATGACGAAATATCGTTTCAAAAAATATTTTTTCATACAAATTTCAAAACGAAAAATTCGTTTGTATTTACAAAATCTACCAGTTAAATTAGTTAAAATTACAACGAAATCTTAACAAAATTCTAGTCTTAAGTATGATATCAATACTGAATAACCATTGCATTATAATAGGCAATAAAATTTTATGGCTCTTTACTTGGAAATATCCTTGAAATTTTTGGAGTTTACATTGCCTTAAATCGGGAAAAACAGCGTTAGGTATTATGTGGACGGCCCATTAATAACTCTAAAATAGTCGTAGTATTTTATCTCCATACCAAGCAAACTAACTTGTTTTATATTTTTCCATATGTAAAAATATTTGATGTTGAAAAAATGTTTAGTGTTAAAAAAGGTTTTTTAGGCGCCTAAAATATGACATCAAAAACGAAAAATATGCACTAAAAACAATAAAATATGCATATCTTTGAAAAAATTTTATTCAAAAGAAATACAAGCCTTTTGTATTAACTTTTTTGCACAAGATTAAATATGATATAACGACTTTTCTGCATTATTAACTCCACACACGCATTTTTCGAGATATGTTTATATTGCAGTAAAGGAGCGATATGTAAATAGAAAATCAAACACAAAGAACGCTGATGATGAAAACAGCCAGTTGTTCCGTTCTACTACATGTTTGCCAGAATATTTACAATTAACTTTGGTGTTATTTGTTCATTATTACTTATCACATGCAATTTGGCTTACAAAAAAATATTGTTTAAAATGATTTTTAATTTGAATTTAACTACATAATATTTGGAGTCTGTATAATCATTTTTTAATGTACTTATTAAAGCGATTTATCCACAATATTGTTTGGTAACCCTGCGCATAAATAAAATTCAACTGATTTAGTGGGTAATAGCAACACTTTTGATTACTGAAGCTTAAATTAGACATGGCATAACCATAACCATACAAAAAGCTGTTCGAACGAAACTGATGGGCAACGCTGTATTTAATTATAGGTGACTCGCCATAATGCCATAGCCACAACCACAGAAACTGATTGAATTTTAGTTTGGTTATGGCTATGGCACGTCTGATTGAACTTTAAGTGGCGTATGCCTTCCACCATTAGTGAGGGTGATTTTTTTTTAGAATAAAACATACTTTTCTTTTAGAGAGAAAAATATTTTCATATATTTTTTTTTCATGCGTATATTTATTTATTGTATCTTCAAAAAATAAACTGAAAATAAGTATTCAAATCTTAAATCTAGATATAATAATTAGGCCCAACCAGTGTCAGGCATAAACTTAGTGATAGTAATCAATAATACATAAATATCGTATTAAGCACAAAAATATTTTCAAGCTGTTTCATCTCGAGTGTTGAGTATTAGAGCCATAGTGTCCCTCTTTTTTAAGCGCATGTGTCCAGTAAAATTCGAGATGTTACGAGCAAGTGGATTAGGGTGAGACTCGAGTTTTGTTAAGTATTTGCCTGCGTATTTTTTAATTTCTTCAGTCACTAGTGGCATATTTAAATCACGATGTAAATTTGAATTTTTGATGTACCATGGAGCCGATGTATTATTCTTAAAATCTTGTTTTGCCTTCGTTGGATTCTCGCTATACTGGAAGCTGAAGCAGTGCCCCATAGCTGTATTCCGTAGCACCATATAGGTTTCAAGAGCGACTTGTATATCAAAAGTTTACAATCTAGACTCAGCGTGGAATTTCTATCAATCAGCCAATGTATCTGAGTTAATTTTAGTTTCATTTGTGTTAGCTTTGAGTCAATATGGTGTTTCCATGTAAGCCGTCGATCAAGGTGTATACCAAGATATTTCACATGTGAATGTTGAGGAACAACTTGATTATTTATTCTAATGGGGGAACAAGTATCTTTTCGTAGGGTAAATGTTGTCTGAGCACACTTCTGTTCGTTTACTTTTATTCTCCATAAGTTTAGCCATAGTTCCAGCTGGGTAATATGTTCCTGAAGATATCGAGATGCCTCGTGAGAGTTTTCGTGCAGACTAAGGCATTCTGTATCATCGGCAAATGTAGATGTGTGGATGTTACTGCTCACAGGCATATCAAAATTATAAATCAAATACAAAACTGGCCCCAGTATACTCCCCTGTGTCACACCGGATGAGATTGATTCGGGCACACTCATGAAGTCTCCTTCCACCACAGGGAACTTCTTGCAAGAATATAACTTTGTAAAAGATTAAGAATGTTTATTGGTAGATATGTCTTCAATTAGGCCTTCATGCCACACTTTATCAAATGCCTGAGAAATATCAATAAAGAGGGCAGAACAATATTTCTTTTCTTCAAATGTTCTTCTTATAAATTAAACCAAGCTATGCGTTTGTTCAATGGTGCTATGCTGACTTCTAAAACCAAATTGATGGTCTGGTATGCACGTATTATCAGTTAGAATTGGGGACAATTTTATCATAAGCAGCTTTTCGAAAAGTTTAGACATTATTGATAGTAGACTTATTGGCCTGTACGATTCAGCCTTGGTAAGGTCTTTGCGCGGCTTTGGAATCATTTTGACCTTGGCAAGCTTCCAGAAGTGTGGATAATACTCTAGTCTTAATATGGCATTAAAAATAAATAGAAGGATTTTAATTGCAATACGTGGCAAATTCATCAGCATCTTGTTACTAGTTCCATCAATACCTGGAGCTTTCTTCGGGTTGAGTTCAGTAATTAGTTTCTGTACGTCACGCATCTTAAACTTTAAGGGTCGAGGGGGTAGATGCAAACAAGTTACCTTTTTCAGTATCACTTCTTGCCCAACCTCCGGTAGAAGTGCGTAGAGGTGGTTTAAATTCAACGGGTGTTTTAAGCTGTTTCGCAGCGCGCCACAAAGAGTAATTAGATGCTGGTGGACATCGAGGTTTTCCAGATAATTTTTAAGAGATGCAGTTTTTTCATATGCAAGCAACTCTTGGAGTCGTTTAGTGCACTCTTTAAATCTGATTTTATGCTGGGGCGATCTGTGCTGTTGCCATTCCCGTCTAGCTCTTCTTTTTTCATATACGAGACGTTCAATATAAGAATAATAAATTCTATTAAACCCAGTCTGCGGGTGGGAGGTAGAAGCATGTTCAGCAGCCTGCTTTATATTTTCGCTAAAATTCGCAATGTTAGATTCAATATCATCGGATGTTCTTAGAATTATGTTTTCCGTGCAATGACTACTAAGATATTTTTTGAATCTCAGCCTTAATTGGCACGATTGATCATCTTCACATATGGGTGAGGTAAATCACTTTTTAGTGGATTACAGATTGTAACGATAGTGGGAGAGTGATCGGAGGAGAGATCTAGGGAAGCTTCGATATGAACTAAATCCTTAGAATTAGAAATATTTTTCATGACTCCAAAATCTATAACATCCGGAATTTTTTGTATGTCTGTAGGCCAGTAAGTGGGCTCTCCACTCGAAATGGCGTCTAAGCCCATTTTTGAAATTGTGTTGAACAACGCTCTTCCTCTATGTGTAATAAGGCGTGAACCCCAGAACGTATGTTTTGCTTTGTAGTCTCCAGCTGCTACGAAACAAGTCCCAAGAGACTTGTAGAAATCCTCGTATTGATCCTCAGTGATTGAGAATCTGGGAGGGGAGTAAGTTGATGTTATAATGAAATTTGTACAAAAATTTTCAACACAAATATTAGTTGCTTGTAGATGTTCTGCACAGATGTTATCAAGAATATAGTGCTTGAGTCTTGACTTTATTAAAATTGCCGATCCACCGCATGCTCTTCCTCTCGGGTCCTTAGTATCATATAAGCTGTAGCTATACATTTTAAAGCAGCTTCTCGAAGTCAAATGAGTCTCAGAAACTAACATAACATCAATATTTTTTTTCCGAAAGAAAGTGCTCGAGCTCATTTTTGTGTTGGCGAATGCCGTTTGCTTTCCAGAAACATATTTTTAACGTGTTCATGGCTTGTTAATTAATGCTTGACGCAGAGTATTCTGCATTCGCAGCATTTCTTGCATCATGCTAGTCATATTTGTAGTAAAGTTGTTCATAGTTTGCACCAGATTATCAATAGTAGCTTCAAGGCAACTGGAATTAAAGTTTGAGTTAGCATTTGTTGGATTACTTGGTGGGGACACTTTCTGCGTGGGAAAAGAATTTGTCTTAACAGCATCGGCATATGATACACGTGAAGTACTTGGTTGGCTCATTGGAGGAAAATTGGCGGAGAAAGCATTTGCTGATTGAGCTGGAGCTAATTTAGGTTTTTGTCCCATAGTCTGTTTAACGAAAGAATATACAGGACATCCTCTGTAGTTAGCAGTGTGATTACCTGCACAATTACTACATTTTTTTTCAGCTTGATCTTTTGCCTTCGTACAGCTAGCCGAACCGTGCAATTCACCGCAGATAACACAAACTGTAGGTAATTTGCAGTAAGTTTTTATGTGGCCATATTCTTGGCAATTGTGGCACTGTAAGGACCGGAACGGTTACGTGGCTCTTCAACTGTGATTCTTCGGTGTAAGAGAAACTTTACGCTATAAATTGGATGAGTTTAATTTTTTTTTCAATTGTATGTCATTCGGTTTCAGTTCGACCCGAAAGAGGGGTTGGGGACCTTTTCTCTGTTAATTATATTAGTAACATTTTTTACCTTAAATAATTTGTCGCTAAGAGCACATTGTCCTTCTTCGGGGTCAACATATGAATCTATTCCCTTTAATACTATTTGTAGGCCTTTAGCACTTTTAAGTTGGTAAGTGTAAAAATTTGTTTTGTTTTTTTTTTTAAATTCACTAATAATTTTCCGGAAATCTTTTTCATCATATATTTGGATCTTAGTTTCATCAATATTACCTCGTTTAATTGGAATGATGTGAAAAGTATTTTCACCAATGGCCGAAAATAGTTTTTTTAAAAGCGTGTTAGAGTTTTTTTCTCTCAGATAGATAGGTGGTGGCTTAAAACACTTTTGCGATGATGCAGCAGACTTGTCGTTATTGTCTTGCAATAATGAAAACCGATTTTGACGATTAGTAGATGATGCACTGTTATCCCTAGACATCTTTGGAGCAGATGAAATTTTTGAAGAATTTGGGCTTCGCCCACGCTTTACCACAGTTATATATCTGTCCATTCCGACTTGGACCTTGGGTTTAGTGCTACTGTTATCTGTAGTGATAACTTTGTTAAGTGATGTACACGAGCCCGAAGGAGATGATATGACTTATATGAAGAAGTACTAGGCAATTGTAATGTTAACGAATCACTAGTTCAAGGGCACTTAGTTTGCGGTTTTTTGTTTGTTTTTGTTTTTTTGTTTCTTGCTATGTAAAAAAAATATCAGCAATATTTGCTTTGCTTATTTATCAAATACGTATTACGGTTATTATCTATTACGAATATTTTTTGTATAATTTTTTATTTGTTAAGTATGTACATTAGGGAGAAATAAGAAACTATGCCGAAGGAACCATACCTCTAAAATGTGTTTTGATATCCTGACTTTTGATCCGAAGGGTCAAATTTTTACAAGAAAAAATCAGCGAAATGGCTATGTTTTTTTATTTTTGGAGTTTATTTTTCTGTTTACAAATTTATCTAGTCAGAATGAAATAAAAAAATTAATTTTACTTAGTAATAGAAAAGAAAATAAAAAAAAATATTGTGTGAAGTCTTTTTTGCTTTCAATTCTGGGCAATTTCGCACTCTCTCTATGGGGAAACCCCCAGGGATGGTTCCAGGGGGTGTTCCACTGGCATAGGTGGCTCGGCCCTCCAAAATTAGTGGAGGTCGGTCATACATTTTGACTCGATTGAGGAACTCTAAATGGGTCAAAGTGAGATTTTTCAAAATTTGACCCTTCGAATCAAAAGTCGAGACATCAAAATACATTTTAGAGGTATGGTTCTTTCGGCAAAGTTTCTTATTTTGATCCCTAGAATTTGAGCGATTTGTTTGCCTCCATACAAATCGACCCGCCCTAATGTACATATGTGCAAAAAAACTCCGCTAAGACGTCTGTTCACTATGAAGGTTCAGCGAGAACAAGAAATTGCGTTTTTGTATAAAAAAAATCATTTGCCTATACAAGAAAAATTTCAGTATTCATATGTGGCTACAATATCGAAAGTAACGGTACCATATAATTGTTTAATATCATGGTTGGTAAAAAAAGTACATATTTAGGTTTTGCACAAGTGTAATTGCAGTTGGTCACAGATGCGCAAGCATTTTTAATAATGTCATCTATCTTCCTTATAAAATTAAAATTATCCAATTTAAAATATGTTTTCCATCAGCAACAGTAAATATTAACAGGGCACTCGCATTAACAAATGAAAATTAAAAGAAAAACTTCCATGCAACGTGCAAAATCAAAATCTGTTAACAACTTAATTAATTTTCTCTGTTATTACTCACACAACTTTGCCTTCAACATTTAAAAATAGCTATTTGTTTTCATAGCTGCTGAAAAAATCAAATTGAATTTTTATTATAAAAATTTCCGTTCATTTCCTTCGCTGCACATGTATCACATGGGAAATGAAAAATCAACAAGTGGATTATGAATGTAGCTTCCGAAGATAAATGTATATAAAAAATTTTTGCGTTGTAATAATTTTGTGTTTATCATTAAATAGTGCTTCATTTGAAAATAATGTTAACAAGTTTGAGAAATAAATAATTGAGGTATTCAAACATTAGTCGTAAGTGTCATAGAGTCATAATGTCTTAATATTTAGGCATAGTTTTAACAAATTGTCATTGTGCCTTAAGCAAAAAAGTCATACATTAATAAGAGAGGTTAGCAATGAAATTGAGAGACATGGTTAGCAATGTACAAAGGTACTAAAGCGAAAATACAAATAAGTACAATATTTAGTCCGAGTTAAGACGAGGGAACATTTGAACGGAAAACATCTGGAATCCTCTTTTGTGTTTTCCTTCACGTTCACACAGACGAAATGATGCCAATGTCATACAGAACTGACACGAAATTAATTCTTAAGTTGAGTACGTAATCGAATTTGGTGAGAGCGAACAAATTTACTCTCATCTACTTTAAAACTCATTTCAATTTTATATTCATAATTGGCTTTTATTATTTTAGATAGCACCTTAGCTGAGTAGTATCGCGTTGACCATACAACGTGTGATGTTCAGTTCGAAGCCCAGAATTTTATTTTTAATTTACTGACTACCAGGTGACTTAAGTAAAATCAACTTTAAGTTGGTCGGAAAGTCATGCAGAGTAAAACAATACCCAAGTGTCAGTCAGCACAGCTGTGAAATAGTTGGCTTAAAGTTAGGTTATAGTTAACGGAATTTCCGACAAGGATAATATTAATCACATACATATGTACAGCATATTCGTGTATGTATTTATATGTAGCAAATAATTGGGGTATTCAAACGGTACTCATAAATTAAGACGTTTTAAAGTAATAAGACAAAAAAATATGACTGCTGTGAGCAACCTCTCATAATATATTTTATTTATTTATTTATTTCATCCATAAAGTAATACAAAAGCCTTTAAGGCCAAAAACGCGTATTACATAGTAATATTATTATGTAATATCTGAGTAAACTAAACTCAGTAAATTAATAATAATTAAAGAACTAGTATTAATTATAACAATAATTAATTATAAACAACAATAAGTATTAATAAAAATACAATTTCAAATAAAATTTCAAATAAATTTTTATATTTTTAAATCTATATTATTATTTAAATGTACTAACCTATCCGGCTCGCCAGCCTGTATCATCAAATGAGATAAAAAAAAGATAAAAAAATATATAAACAGTAAACATAATATCTCCGAATGCTAGTAACCATCTAGGTATAAGGAAAGCCTACAGACTTGTTATGAGTTAGGGTTTAATTATCGAATAAGTTTCAGACGGAAAACATTATTAGTTGGTGTTTAATTGTCGAATAAGTTTCAGGCGGAAAACATTATTTGAATGAGAGAAAATCCTCAATTCAAAAGGTAGGGAATTTCACCAACGAGCTATTCTAATAAGATATGATCTAACAAAAATGGAGCAAAAACTAAAACTATTACACAGTTGAGCAATAATACCACCCTTAAACATCCTGCAAAAGAAGAATAAATTCCGGAACTTAACAAAATCATGAAAAGAGCAACCCAAGAAGTTAGCAACATAATCAGAGACATGATCCCGTCTACGAATATTGTAGACGTATCTCACAATAGTATTAACAACACGCCTAAGCCTAATTAAGTTTGTCAAAGTGGTCCCCGAATAAACCTACAAGCCATAAAGCACTAACGGCATCATAAGTGCACTAGGCACCCTACATCTAACCCTAGACGGAAGATACATAAATATTAGTAGAGTAGATCCTATGCAAAGCGAAAGACACCTTCCTATGTAAAGATCCAATGTACGGTTCGAAGTTTAATTGGTTATCAATAATTACACCCAGGCATTTATGCTCATTCACAAAGTCAATACGATGGCCAGACAGAAATAAACTTAGGTTAGCTGTAAGTCGGTCAAGAGATCCAAATATCATAGATTTGCTCTTAAGGAGATTTATGGCAAGGGAGTTCAAATCAGTCCAACTAGAAATATTATCAAGGCAAGAGTTAACGTCATGTTCTAGAGTAGTAACACACTCACGTTCATAGGTAAACAGGAGTAATATGCCATCAGCAAAAAGAAACGGTCGGCATATATCCATGTCTAAAATATCAGGAAGGTCATTCACGTATAAAATAAACAGTAACGGTCCCAAGACAGATCCCTGGGGAACACCAGAGTTAAGGACGCGACATGAAGAATATGAGCCATTGAGTTCAACAAATTGGCTCCTGCCACTCAAGAAAGACATTATCAATTTACATGAAGATCTAGAGAAACCAAACTTGTGTTTTAACTTAAGTATCATAGTCGAGTAGGAGATATAGTTAAAAGCCTTAGTCAAGTCCAGTGAAACAAGTAATGATAGTTTTCTTTTATTCTCATTATCTCTAATGTCATCTGTCAAGTTTAATAACAAGGAGGTGGTATTGAAGGTACGACGAAATGCATATTGAGATGGAGAAATACAGCGTGAACAATGATCAACGATTTGGTTCTTAATTAGATGTTCCACAACTTTAGACAGAGATGGGAGGATGGAAATACGTCTAATATCATTCAGACTCCTAATGGTACTAGTCTTAGGAATAGGTACGGCACGTGCGACACAATTATAAACATTATTTGTATTTTGGTTTTAGCACCTTTGTACATTGCTTACTCTCTCTCTCTCTCTCTCTTTCTCAATTCCTTTGGTAAACTCTCACGCATTTATACATGTAGTTAGGACAAACAATAAACATAGCTGAGAAAGTCTTATTATTTTATCGCGCTTTTTTTTTGAGTCACAGCAACAATTTTTTTAAACTATGTTAAAATGTTAAGACATTATTACACTTAAGACACTATTTGAATACCCCAAATATGTAAACAAAGTGTGTCGCCGAGTACCAACCACAAAAAAGATTATCTCTTCCCCACCCGTAATATGCCACCAAACTAAATGTTTTCATTCCAAATGTTTTCGCGTCTAAACGCAGACTTATATGTAATTGTACATTATGTGGGGTTGCTCACAGCAATCATAATTTTTCGTGTTATTATTTTAAAACATGAAGTTTTAAGACTACAGTTTGAATCTCTCAAATGTAAATCAATTAATAACAATGAATGATTGAAAATCCAATATCGATTTAAATAAAATAATATCCTCCTACTCGTAAGTTTTTTTTTTGAGACAAATAAATTTGAAACGCTAGCGTTATTTTCTAAATTGATCAAAACTCATCGAAAATAGAATGAGGTTTGGAATAGCAAGTTGTGTACAAATTCTTAAAGTTTAGTTTGTCCTCTTTCACACACGTCAGGTTTACGTGATCAGTTTTTGATCAATTTTCTTTTAAACCTGCATTCGTGTTCATACACACCGTCAAGTTTGCTTCATCAATTCGCGTTGTCGTAGAGCATTACGAATGACAAAATAAAACGAAAAAACAAACTTGACTGGTATGATCAAGTCTGTACTCCCCTCCATTCTCTTTTCCTCTCTCTCCTAAAAACTCAAGACTTGACGAGTCAAACCTGACGTGTGTGAAAGAGGACTTTGAAGAACAGTGTTCAAATCAAGAACTCGTTAGACGCACACTTTTGGTTAAATAAATAGTTGCTAGAATTATGAAAAGCAATAAATAAAAAAAAGCAACGTGCTTTGTCAGCCGGAAGTTAATGTGTATGAAAATTTGCATATTAAATATGAGTACATATGTACTAAACACAATTCATTCAAATAAAATTATTCTTATATTAATATTCCTTTCAGAAATTATGTTAAGTTAACTCGAATATTTATTTAAATATATTGGTTTAATATTGGCTTGGCTAATTCGAATAATTTTTATTTCAGTACATTTTAATTGAATAAATTTTATTTGAAACGATCTTGTCCAATCATTTCTACATTTCTATTCAAATATCTTTATTCTTACATTTGTTATTCGAATAAAAATATTCCAACGAAAGGTAAATATCATTAGTGCCTTTTTGGTAATCTCAAGGAAAATTCAGCATGAATTACAAGTAATTCACACTATGCCTTTTTCAATATTTCTTGAGACACGATTTTTAGTGGCTGTTGGCGAGGGGTGTATAGAAGCAAGTGAAGTAGAGAAAAAATCACATTTTGTGTTGTCCGTATTTGTTTTTTCATTTTTGTTTACACATCTTTGAGTTTTTTGTATGTTGCTTTATTTTAGTTTTTTCATTCAATGTGACAACATCACTTTACTCGTATGTAGGTATGTAATGAAGGAGTGTAGGGAATATCGAACAGATATTTTATTTTGGCCGAAATGTAGGTATTCATTCTAAGATTGCATTTGTTGTGTTGGTTGGTTGGTTTACGTGGCTGCCTTCTTCATGTAGGCATTCAAGTAGAATATAGATGATTCCTTTTTGAAAGACCACTCCACTCGCCGGTGTCAATCTACTATTTAGAACCGTATCTAAGTATACGGATACGGTGTTAGGTTCTAGATACAACTCGTTGCGTTAAAATATCTGATAAGGTCACTCAACCCAATCTCAGATAAATCTGAAAGGTCGTCTAGTACATTACAGCCTAAAAACTTGTGTCTCGAGAGATGCAAAGCTGGATATTCGCAAAGAAAGTGGAAGATTGTTTCTTCTTTGCTTTCTTCTCGACTACTTCGGCACAACTCCTACTAGCATGTCTGCCGAAGGTCGAGTGCTTCGTCATGACTGCAATGAGCCTTGAGATGTCTCTGCGGTTCCTATTTGTTAATTGTATTGAGCGCCTATCATTGTAGCAAGGCCACATTCGCTTAGCAACCTTGCACGTGGCTATATTGAGCCATCTGCATTCAGCCTTATATAGACAGTGCTTTAATATACCGTTTCTAATAATAACAAACGGCATGGTTACCGATTCGGCATTGGAGGCATGCATCGCAGAGCCAGCTCATCCGTCCGTTTGTTACCTAAAAAGTTGCTATGTGCTGGAACCCAGATGAGGATGAGGTCAGTCTGACCACCCACTCTAGATAGCACACTCTTGTACTGCCCAACTAGAATAGAGGAAGTGGTATATGATGTTAGAGATAGAAGAGCTCCTTGGCTGTCGACAAAGATACCGACTTTACACTGTAACTTCCTATCAATCAGCACTTTAGCCGCTTCCCTTACCGCCAAAATTTCAGTCTGAAAAACAGTGGCTTTGTTAGGGAAACGAAAGATCGTCTGGAAAGACTCCAGAGCCGACACCGCAGACCTTTCTTGATTCAACAGTGTATATTCTCACGTCATATTCTCTTACTATTGTGCCTCCCTTCCACTCCCATCTGGATGGAATCAGAACTTTAAACACGTTGTCAAAGTCCAGACGAGCCACCATTTAATCAGTAGATTTCCTCAGCGTAGGTGGTAGTTGATCCAGGATTCTGGCATGGCCATAAAACCTTGATCTACACCGCCCAGATGCTGCTAATCTTGCCGCACTACTTGAGAATTTTTTGCATAAACATGTAAAAATAACTATTCTAGAAATATATTTTTGTTCAAACACGTTTAAAAATTATCTAATGGCAAGGACTTTAATAGCCACATTTTACTTAACGCTTTTTACAAAATGTTCAGTACAAACAGTAAACCGTAACAAAGTGACAAGTTAAAAATTTATGTATATTTTGCAAGCTTATTACAGAAAAAGTATGTGAGTATTTAAATTTAAC
Source organism: Nowickia ferox (assembly GCA_936439885.1). NCBI lineage: Eukaryota > Metazoa > Arthropoda > Insecta > Diptera > Tachinidae > Nowickia > Nowickia ferox. The sequence goes on from OW387023.1 coordinate 104,974,844, forward strand.
AAGATAACTTCACAGCACAGTACAGCAACCGAAAGCAAAGACTAATGAAGCCTTAACTATCAAAAGAAAACTACTGAATTTTTTCAAATTCGGAATAATTTTTTTTCCATTATTTATTGAAATTATTTGTTTATTTCTTTGTTTCAGACTAAATAATTTAGTATTATTTCTCAGAAGAGAATAAATGTTTTCTTTACTCAATGAAGAGTGAAGTTAAAAGTTATACAAATTAGTATGCAAGGTCTGCAACAGCAAGCTGTTGTCACCCTTTACCTTTTGATTCCAGTAATTTTATTAGTTAAAAGTTTTAAATAAAATATTCAAAACAAACTATAGCTGGACTTACATTATGACAATCCTACCAATTTATGGTTTATATACATAACTATCGAATCCCTTACTATATTTTTCAATCTATTCACAACATTGGACACCGGACGATTACTTTTCAACGAAATAAAATGTACTTTACCAGTGTTTAAAAAACTCAAGTCGAAGTAGCAAAAGACGTAAAATGTCTCGCTGCTTTGGCTTTTGCTTGTGCTTGTGAAAATCAACAACAGTCCCAGTCGAAGCAGAAGCAGCAAACGATTTATGAACGATTGCGCAGTACTTTCAGCAGTCGACGATTTGAAAAGTTTTAATTTTTAATTACTTTTGCTTTTGGTTTGTATCGCAAGTAAAAGCAGAAGCAGTCTATATGCTTTTGAAAGTCGCAAACAGTCAGAGTCGAAGAATCAAAGCTCTTGCTTGCAATGTTTCCACAATACGAGTATATAAATATTAATTTTTCGAGTAGTTGTAATAATGGAAAGAAAGAAGAGAGAGGTGCCTTAGGAACACCCAGTTATAGCTTTGCTGCTTAGTTATATAAAACAAATTTCATGTGTGAATTAACAATGCAATAAAATTATATTATATGATGATGTCAAATTCTGTGCAAATATTTCGAAACGTTTCCATTAAATTAATGTATTGTTTGTGGCCGGTGGCGGCTGTTAGCTGGCTTGCAGCCGATCGGCTGTGTTCTCTTGTTTGTTCTCATGTGCAAAACCATACAAAAACAAATTAAGCAATCCTTCTCATTGCTTTTGTTTTGTTTTTGTTTCACTTAACTCAAACAATGAAACAAAACAAAATCAAACAATTTGTTTCATTTATTTTCGTACTCTGGTTTTAAGCACAAAGAAAGCAGAACAAAAATAAATTTATAACTGTAATAGTGTGGATTATTTTTGTTATGAAAATCACTTGCTAGCTCTTGTTTTGTGAAATAAATAGCATAGCTATAACAAGCGTCGTCGATTTGACGAGGAATGACCTTCCAGGGTTAAATAAAACTGAAAATAACATTTATAATCGTTTCTTTTTTTGCATATTCATATGAATATACATACATACATACGTATGTTTTTGCTTACAATCTATTCACTGTTGTAAAATGAATTTATTTGCGTTTTTCCAGCACTGAAACAAAAACTCGATTTGCTTGGTATCGAGTGACATTATCAGAAAATTTCTCGCTATTGAAATTAATATCTGTTCGAATGCCATTTCGATCATGAGTGCATGAATTAGCCCCCATAAGTTTTTGTTGCTTTTATGTAAAATATGGGCACTCATTTGTCGTATGAAGCATTGTGATATTCTGCTTATTATGGACTCTGGAGACGATCAAATAAAAGCGTCATTCAGTGAATGTGTATTAGTGTCGTTTAAAAGACGCTTTTCGGACAAGTTTCGTAGCAAAACAGCTGGTTTAAACATACTCTTCTTTTCTTCTTTTTTTTGGCAGAATACCTTTTTTCGATCCGTGAATAACTGCATGCGGAGACGTAATCAAGACGCAAAATGCGGGTGATTATTATTTCGGGTAATTGTAATAATAGAAAAAAATATAAGGATCACTTTATCCTTCACGTTAGCTAGTTTAAAGGTTAACTATCCCGAACATTAACGTTTGCTTGTAATAATGGCCCTTAAAAGATAATACTTTATATTGAAGCCATCCTAGGACTAAAGGAGGTATTGCAAAATGTAAGTAGCAATATGAAGTTTGCAATCATTTCACTTTTAAGGTTAGATTAGGTTAGGTTAGCAGGCTGCTGGTAAGGAAAGGTGAAATTTAGAGTCCAGCTCACTTGGGTCCAATACAATGATCCCTTTGTGTTACCTGTTAGTTGAAGAGAAGATAGTCAGAGAGGGTGATAGGGAAGGGATAGTGATAGAGAAGACAAGTGGTGAAGGAAGATGGAGGAAAGCTTCATTATTTTACAACTCTGCTTTTTTGCACGCTTTTTTGATAATGCAGTTTTGCAGCGCCTTCTGGTGTTAAATGAGGCGTATTAAATTTTGAAGCTGTGTTTAGTAGCTATTTTATTAGTTATTTTACTTCGCCAATGATGCTGCTACACAACGAAGGAGGGCGCTCTGATGTTACATTAGGATTAGTATCTGATGAAGTCGGTGTAGTTTTTAGTGACCAGTGCCTTATGCCTGCATCACTACAACTTTTCCCACAACAACTGATACAAAGGACACTAATGCACATCAGAAAAATGCGTGGTGGTATTTTTAATGACTGTCGGAGACCGGGCTCGAACCCAGGACCTTAGGTTTTGTAGTCAACGTGCTAACTACTTCAGCCAACGCCACCCATTGCTTCAAATTAAATAACAATTTAAAAAAAAATTCGAAGCATGGAAATTAAAATTTGCCTTTTTTATTACGTTTCCTGAGGGATAAGAAAAAAAAAATTATTAAAATTTCAAAACAATGCAGTTTACAAAGTGGTAATCGAAAACTAAATACAATTATCACAATTTAACATGAAATGCCATAAGGGGACTCTTTGTTGATTGGGACATAAAAGATACCGCTTGCCCCAAATTCATTTTCATCAGCACCCATAGTCACATTGCTAAAAGTGCTTCCGCAATCCTTGGCAATAGCATTTTTATAATTTTGACACCGTTTCGTGCAATATTTAATGTTAAGTTGAGTTTCTATATAATAGTCCACAGAACGTCGATGAGAACACAATCCACTTACATCAGCACCACAACCAGGTTGATGTTTGCCGTCGTTGACGTAGAAAGTTGCATGACCCATGGGTTCTTCAAAACCCAATTTACCACCATTAGTTTGAATACTTTCCACATAGAGAGCATCGTTTTTATCTAAGCGCCTGTGAGAATCGCGTATCTCGAATAATGGCCTGGCAGGATCTAAGCACACAATTTTTGTAAGTGGACCATTTTGAACGTTTTTGCCAACAAAACCAGATATTTGAGCGCCCAAACTATGACCAATTACCCATATGTTTTCCATTGGTATATGTAGCTCTTGCCTCAAGAAGTCAATAAACTTGGCCACGTACTCACCAACCCCAGGGACAGCCTCAACAGAGGCGGCATAGTCCAGAGTTACAGCACGATCCCATTGGACGAATACAAAGTTGTGATTGCCCCTTTTAAAAAAGGCATGTCTCATACTTGTGCTCATGTTCGTATTTTTAGTTTGCACCCAACCATGTATGAAAAATCTGATGGGATAACTCGCATTAAATTTGGATTTTTTAATTGATTCCAGTGAGGCTGTTATTGTTTCTTCATTATCAGGATTGTTATTGGTATATAATAATAACTTGACTGGATTCAGCAAGTTGCCAATTATGCCCGTCGTATCATCTTTCTCATTAATTCCAATGGCAGTTGCTTAAAGGAATACACAAGAGATTACAGTGAATAAGCTTTTAGAATCCAGATTCTTTTTTATTCTTACCAGTCAGAGCACCAAGAATTACTAAGCAACAGACCTTCATATTTGCGACTGATTTTTGATTAAATTTCGCACTCTATATATATATTTTGGATTGGTTCCTTAGATAAAATTTTATGAAATTTGGTGTAATAAACTTATTATCGTATTGTTAAACCTAAGCAAAATTATCTATCACTGGGTGCATTAAAGTCGAATTTGAGAGATAACCTTTACAATTAAATGAACAAATAAGATGGAATGAATGGACTGGTTGACTGGACTTGTTATTAAAACTTGTTTCATTTTCCTCTAAATATATTGCAGTCAAAGTGTCATATCATATCACACTGTTGCCAGGACAGGACCTGAGGAAAAAGAGAAGTTAAATTTGTTTTAGAAAAGGTTTTGTTTCGAAAGAACAAATATTTTACATATGTATAATACAGATAATGAAGATAAAAAATGCGACAAAAAAGAGTAGGAACAGAACTGACGACGTTAACGGAATCTCTCATGTTAAATTGACAAACATACATTTATCGTTTAACGATAGTATCATTTCCCCCGCACTCTTAACAATCCTTAGTAGGTTTTTAATATATATAATACTGAAACTGTGAAAGTAACATTGTTTGTTTGTTTGCTGTGCTTTAATGACTTGTCCTTTAGTCTTTGGTCCTTTTATTCTTAAATGCTACATATTTTTTCCAAATATAATGGGCTATATAATAAACAGACCTTTCCTTATAAAATAATGCAAAACGGATTGTAAAGGATGATTTTTTAGCAACTCAGCTGTTTTCGAGTATCATGTTACTGTTAGACATGTTCAGCTTGGTCTATAATTTAACCATGAGCCGACTATTATCAAAACTCATGCTCGGTTAAAAGAAAGTGCACCGTGCACTTCTTCCATTTTATCGTCAGTTTAGGCGAACTTCTGAGACGGCTATTCGGAATCTTGTGACTAAATTTCGCAGCAAAATTACATTATGGAACCTTAAACCACAAAAACGCATACATAGAGTGCGGACAGAGGAAAATATCGCAGCTGTACCCGCCAGTGTTGTTGATTATCGTGAGCTATCGATTCGGCGTCATTCGCAGCAATTGGGCCGCTGTTACTTTTTTTTTTGCCCAAAATGGAAGAGGTGGACTTGGCTGACATATGGTTTCAGCAAAGACAGTGCCACATGTCACACCGCACGCGAAAAAATGGACCACTTGAGAGGCGAGTTCAGTGAACAGTTTATTTCACGTTTGATCAATTCGCCGCCTAGATCGTGCGATTCAACGCCTTTAGACTATTTATTGTGGGCTTTGTTAAGGCTCATGTCTATAAGGACAAGCTTGTAGCAGTTTACGCACTAGATGAAAATATTGAAGAATTTATTCGTGAGAGGCCGGCTGATATGTTGGCAAAAGTATGCCAAAATTGGACCCCAGCGTATCAACCATTTCAGGCGTAGCCGCGGTCAACATTTACATGAAATAATAATGTTCTGTAAGCCGAATCCGAGTAAATTTCTTGTATTCCAAAAATAAGTAATGGTCCCATTGATGTGTTTTAAACCATACCTACTAAATTAATTTCAGATATGATATTTCGAGATCTAAAAATAGAAAACTACAAAAAAGTTTCAAAACAATTCGCTACTAGTATATTTAATTTTTCTAAATCGAACCTCTTTAAATCGACTCCATTTACAGAATAGGCTAGAATGCTCATAAAACAAAAATTAAATCCTTAACAAATTCAACTGTGACATTTTAAAAAGGAATAGGAATTATTTATCAATATTCAATTGAGCTTTTAAACTCTTTTGTTTAGTTAAGGCAGTAGTTTTCTAGCATAAGCTCCAATTAAAACTAAATGTACCCGTTATGCTTATGCGAAATGTAAATCCTCAGATTAGAATTGGTGCCACCATTTTAGCAGGACGAGGAAAAAGCAAAAGTGTAAACCTACCTCGAATCGCAATAATTCCCAATGATCTATCACTTAAGTCCAATTTTCAATTAACCTAAGCTTTGCTGTTACCATCAACAAGGCTCCAGGGCAGACATTGCAGGTTAGGAAAGCGTTGACTTTCTCACGATCAACTTTTTGTACGAGTACATAGCATTTTCGCATGTGTCAAAAGTCCAGGAATGTTACTCTCTATTGCGATGCGAAAGCACTTACGATACGAAAGCTAATTGCGATGAGATGCCAATTTGGTACTATCTATTACTTTCGCAAATCCTTTCGCAAAATTCTTTGATAAAGTGGCAGCACTGACTTTGCAAAAGGAAATATGGCAAACATTGACAGTAATGAAATGCCAAAATATGTAAAACACGTCTTTTCAGAAAAGGAAAGTTAGGAAAAAGTGAAGTGTAACAGTTTTAAATTCAAAGTAAAATAGTGTTTGATGAGGAAAACGACCGTGTAGGACGCGTCTTAAAAGATATGTAAGTCCAATATACTCTATTCAAAATTTCCGTTTGAATAAGGAAGCGTTTCTGTATGTTCTAAACGCTATTCAACACGAGCTAAAAGTGTTCAAGAGATCCAGAACAATTCCAACTATTATAGGGTCCGCCAGATAACTTTTTTTTCAAAAACAGGGCGCAAAACATCGAGTGTAGCTGCGGCTGTGTGGCACGTAGCCACACAGCCGAAGCTACACTAAATCTAAACTAAATCTAACTAAATCATCTGAAAAGATGATTTTTTTTTTGGCAAAATCGGCATCTTCTGTAAGTCAATATTTCCCAGCGTTGTTCAAGCGTATACACAACCATATTCGTTCAGCGGAAGGATAAAACTAATTATCTGTTAAATCAGACATGAGCTAAGTGTTACCATTCACGAAATAAGCACTAGTTGAAAAAAAACGTTAGATGGCGGACCCTTTATAAAACTATCGCAGCAGCCTCACATTGCCCCTCGAAGGTCTGCTCGGCATTGAAAGAATACTACGTTCCAACCATATCAAATTTGATTTATGATGATTTTGATGGTTAGATCGGCCAAAAACAATCACTTACGCTTCAACACAAAATTGCAGGACAGTATGAATGCTATGGTTTGGTTCATTATATGCACAAAATGTAATGTAATTTTTTTTTCTATAAAAATAACAATTTTAATATCAAATATAAATATTTTTCCAACATGTGAGTATGTTTTTCTCCCTTTGCGTTTGGTATTTACCTATCGCAAGATATTTGCGATAATCAGACGATTTTGACAGACGCTTTCGTATTACAGAGTGCGGTGATACCAGGCTTGCGAAAGGAAAGAAAAATAGAGGCGGAAACCAAATGCGCAAACGCATTAGAGAGTACCAATCGTTCGATTTCGTAGCAGTTTGCTTTCGCATCGCAATAGAGAGTAACCCCCCAGCATCAGTAGCCCAATTCACAATCTTGTGCAAATGGTCTTGCACATGCTACCATGCAAGGCCATTTGCACAAGACTGTGAATTGGGCTATAATTAGGGTTTGGAAAGCAAGGATACCCTGCAAATGTCTGCCTAATATTCCCTGGAAATTTGTGAGATTTTCCCAGGAAAACGGAAAATTAAAAGTAGACGTTATTTTATTAATATATAGAACTTTGTGACAAACATATTTATAAAATGGCGTAAGTGACATTAAAATTTATTTTCATTCATATAAGAAATTTGTATTATAATCCTGTTTTACTTTAATATCAAAATTTCCGTTGGTTTTTTGTATATGACATAAGTTCATTTAAATGATTGTAAGATTAAATTTACACAATCGAACTGTTTAAGTTCTCTTTTGAAGTTGATACAGTTTGCATCGTCTGTTTAAACACTAGTACCATGTTTATCGATATCGAAGGAAATTTTTCATTCTAGCAATTTCATTTAAAACAAAAATAATTTTTAAAACTTTTGCTTTTGCTTAGGATGGAACTGTAGGCTAGGAAGGATGGTGTTATACCGCACCTCCACTCGGAGACCCAATTGGCTCCATTGTGATCGAACTGTAAGAAGAAAGAATTCTTCAATACCGATGAACAAGCAGTAAAATGTTCATACATTTTTTTTATAAATATAAAATAAAATCGTGAGTTGTTGAAATTTATACGGAAGTTTCATAAAAATTTCATAAAATTGAAGTCATAGCATTTCTCTTATTTGCTCTATTCGAAAAGTACCTTTCAGATGCATTTAGTAAAGGTCGTTTCAGATTTTAATACAAGTATTAATACTTTTGTGGAAAAATTTTTTAAACTGTCAAAAGTTTTTTTATATTTATGTTTATGTGAGGATGTGACTACTTGTTGAAAAATGTTCCAGAATAAAACTGTTTAAATTAAATTTCTAGACTGTTTTATTTATATTCATGATCACTGCGCCAGTTGAAAAAGCCAGAGTTACATAAAATAATGGGTTCGAGCGTGATGGGTGTAGGATTGTACACGTTGAAAATGCACTATTGTTCGTAACGTAATTTCATAAGAGTCGTCTGGATTGAAATTTAAAAAATCAATGCGGACTTGGTTTAATAAGAAAAAGTTATAAACTAATAGTATTTTTTTAGTAATGATTGTTGGAATCGGTTTTTCTGAAAACCAAAAAGCCGTAAGTACATTAATGTTTTTTAATAAAAGATATAATTAAGTTGAAATATATGTATTGATTTTCAATCGTAATTAAACAGCTATTTAGTGAAACTACATATATTTATCAATGTATTATTTGTATTTTGGATATAACCCAGCAAAAATATTTCAAGATTGTGTAATGGGTAGTACTCTTTTAATGGCTTACAAAGTAATGAGTGGTACTTATTTTTCTAATTATTTTATGTGCATAATAATGACTGCCTGTAATGAATAAAATAAGAACTTATATATACCATTATATCACAGGCTTCCTCACAGGTCACTGTAGACTGAGAAAACACCTCAGCAGACTTGGCATCGAGAGTAACAGTCTGTGTAGATTCTGTGAGTACGATGATGAAACACCAGAGCATATTCTGAAGGACTGTGAAGCGTTATGCCACAGAAGATATATCCAATTGGGCAAGCACCTATTGGAGGATTGGGAACTGCCAACACTAGACCCACTGGCAATCCTGAGATTCATCAGGAGAGTAGGTCTGGATGAGGTGCTCTAGCACCTGGCAAGGGATATAATAGATCTACTTTGGTCGCAGTATCCTGTGTTTCCCGTTTGGCTTAATAATTCATTCATTCATTCATACCATTATGTGAAAGTACTTATTGTAGTACTTTCCAGTTAACAATGAAATATATCTACAGAAAAATTTATTGGTCGTGAAAATGAGCTTCGAGAACAATTAAATAACTTTGGTTTACTATAATTTGTATTACAAAATTTAATTATTTTCGCATATTCTTATGTATAAGTTAAGGTACGGAGGCGCAACCACATCAAATTCTTTGCGAAATTGGAATATTGGCAAAATAAGCGCTGCACGCGCAACAAAAAATATTAAAACCAAAATATTAATTTTGTAGCAAACGCTATCTTGCATTTTATTTAACATTCCGTTCACATGAAATGTGAATCCCGAAACATTTCTGTAAAAATGATCGCTGCACGCGCAATAACAAATATTAAAGGTAAAATATTAATTTTGCAGTAGACGCTACTTTGCATTTTTCATTCACATGAAATGTGAATCCATTTTGCTGACAAGCATAATTGTCGTCACCTTTACTTTTGCATGAAGTTATGGAGCTCTTTATAATTATAAAAGGTTTTAGTTCAATTTCGGCACTCAACTCAAGCGAGATTAATAATTTGTACTTATATTAAAATATTCAAATAAGTTTATATTAATTAATAAAATCTTACTTGCAAATAAATTATAAATATAATAATAATAAAGCATAATTACTGTTTCAATATTAATTTGTCGGAATTGGGCAGAAGATTAATTTATATTATATTTTCTTTGTAAAATTATAATTTTTAACAATCCCAAAAAAAGGTACAAGTTTTATAATTTTGTTACAAGATGCTATTTGTTTTTATTAGAAAAAATTGCCAATTAACTTTTGAATAATTTTAAACAAAAAGTAATTAAAATAATTTTGCATACTTGTAAGCAAAAAATAACCCATTAAATTTTGAATTCTTTTAGGCAATCAGTAATCTATTAACTTTTGGATGTTTGTGGGCAAAAAGTAAAGGGTACCGCATACTTTTTGAACTTCTCAAACAAAAATAATGGGTTATTCAGTCTAATTGTATGTACTTACGATTGGGAAAAGATAAAAAATTTATTTGCAAATTTGAAAAAATCATTTTACTTCAGAAATCAAAAAATAAAAAAACTAACAACGAAAATTCATTATTGCATAAATGGAAAGAAAACGATGCAATCAGCCGGTAGTAGACATTTAAGTTAATTAAGACATTTTACAGAAGCTATCAAATATTTCCTTGCGAATTTCTTCGGAAAACATAATAGCACAATGTCGCAATGAACTTTTCGCACATAATTTTGATCGACACCCATCTTTAAGTTATCTTGGTGATTTTTCACAAGTTTTTTCTTTTGTTGGGCGCGTGTATTGTTTTCCTTTCTTTCAGTTTATTTAAGTTTTACACTTTTTATTAATGTTTTCAACTTTGTTAGTAGAACCATATTCACTAATTTTTGTGGTAATTAACAAATATTCTCAGCGTTCTATCTTGCAAAAATTTTCATTTAAAAAACAGTAACTGCACGTAAAATGCCAATTTCGGTCAAATTTATTTTATTTTTTAAATTAAAGTTGTAGTTACGTTATACACTTATTAACATTGTACTTACGGCCTTTTGGAGTTAATGAATACAATCGGTTAGTAAAAGTTTAAGAAAATATGTATTTTGGTTATTCACATCATAATCAATCAAAAAGTCTATTTTGAATTTTTTTGGTTGCTACAGCCTTTTGTATTTTAGGTAACGATATATATATTACACGCAAAAAAGGCCAAGAAACCAGCAAAATAACTGGCTTCGTAATGCGCGGCTGCCACTTATTACTCTTTTTTGTTCCCAAGGAATTCATGATTATACAAATTTTTTCTCCAAAATTGTTTTCCCATCAAAAACAAATTCCGAGGGAATATTCATGATTGGACTGTGTATTTTAATGTAAACTCTCTTCTGTTTGCATTCATAATGCGTACTTTTTTGCCGGTGAATTTTTTTCTTCCCTCATTTAGCAAGAAAAGGAAAGGATAACAAATTTGAAATAGGAGAAAAGGGAAAACCAAAAAACTCGCACAATCTTATCAAGCCATAACCGCCAAAAACTGTAAGCGACATACATATGCATACATATTTTTTAATTTGATTTTTATTTTTTGAAAATCGATTATTTACGGCCTGTCCCACGATGTCACCAAAAATTGTTCGATCGTTGTTTTTTTCCAGTATTCTTCGAGCGAACGATTTCTGGTGACATCGTGGGACAGGCCGTTAGTATGGTATCAAAAATAATAAATTTTTGTCAATAACTGAAATTCGAAAATCATGTCGCTTTAGTTTTTTTTTGCGGTTGTGGTACGATATATTTTGTTTGCGTGTGCGGCATAAATACTACCAGGCGTAAACTAAGACAGAAAAGTAAAAAAATTTGTTTCCTTTTTTCTCAGATTCTTATATGTTACGTGAAAGAGATTTTTGGAAAAGGGGTGATATTACGTCAGACTTTTCTCCGACATCAATCGCAAAAATTGACATGAGGGTCACAACATTTTCTGATGTTTTGTAAGATATTTTGCCGAAACATGTTGCATATTCGTTTGAATATTATTAGGAAAGTCATTCAAAATTTGTCCAGGTAAATCGAAAAAGTTTATCGAATTTCTTAAAAAAATGTCGCCAAAAACTGCTTGCTGGGTAGTTTCTCTGAACAAACAATCATGTACTTAAATCACCAGTACTCAAAAGAAATTCCTCTGTCTAGAAAGAAGCAAACAAAATAATTATCTATCACCTTGGAGAATAAAATTTCTCAGTATAAATTATTACTATAGTTAATGTCCGTCTTACTCCTTACTAAGCAAAGTCATGAATTAACAAGAAAAATTACATTCTTACTTAAATACATACGTTCATAAGTAGACATGTATGCATGTATGTAGCTGTTCATATGTTCATAACATAACAACTAAAACATAAGGTTTAGGTTTAATTAAATACTGTTTGAAAACTTAACAACATTCTTAAACGGCTAAAGTGCGGCATTAATTTTAGTACATATTGCAATAGGGCAAGAAATAACAGTAAAAGTAAAGAAATAATAATAAGTATTCCTACAAATGTGTATATATACATCGAAAAATAAACCCTGACGGAAATGCCGATGGTGAAAATGTATTTTGTCACGAGTACTACTCTCTAATTATGCCCCATACCATACTTTGCGCTATAGACATTTGGCATGTGCTTGTCATTGAAAATCTACTGGTAACACTAAACCAATTGACTAGGTAGTGACTACGTATGTAGTTCTTATGGGAACATGAAGACATACCCATTACTGGTACGTTACTATAATTTCCGTACATACAAATGTATGCATATTGACAAGTTGTTGACAATTCCACCATTTTCGTTTTCTTTCTGTTTTTTATACTGACGGATAAAAAAAAATTTAAAGACAATTTACCTACTACAATTGCCACATTTTAATGTTGACACGAAGACACTTGGTTCCAGTCTGACTGCAGGGTAGTCAGCACGGCGGATCAATAAGTCCCTGACTTTTCGAACTTCCCTCGTAGTTATATAAAATGCAACACTGTTGCCCTTTTAATAGACTACTGTCAAGTTTTGAGCAAGTGTCGCCATTTACTTTGCGCTTAACAGCTGTTTAAAACAAAAAGTGAATTTCGAGTGCACATTAAACAATATTTTTTGCTACGGGGACTCTGCACCATCGATTTCAATGGTAAAAAAAAGTGGTTTACTGACTTTCGTTGTGGTCGCACAAGTACAAATGACGCTGAACGTTTTGGACGACCAATTGAAGTGAGCACACCCGAAAATGTCGAAAAAATCCACGATATGGTGTTGGCCGATCGAAGAGTAAAAGTGCGTGAGATTGTTGATGCCACAGGCATTTCATATGGCAGTGTTATTTCGATTTAAGAAAGTTGTCTGCAAGTTGGGTGCCGCGTTTGCTCTCAATTGACCATAAACGTTAAAATGTGACAACTTCAAAGAATTGTTTGGAGTTGTTTAACCGCAATCCGAATGAGTTTTTGCGGCATTCTGTAACTGTGGATGAATCATGGATCAGTTACTGTACTCCGGAGATCGAGCAGCAGTCTAAACAATGGGTTTCTCCGGGTGAACCTGCTCCGAAGAAGGCCAAAGCTAAGTTTGTCGGCCAATAAGGTGATGGCAACAGTTTTTTTACCCTCAAAAGGAAAAACATAACCGTCGAATTTTATGCCAACTTATTTGAACGATTTAATGAGGATTTAAAAAGTAAACAACTCCATATGGCCAAGAAAAAAGTTATTTTTCATCAAGATAATGCAAGGGTGCACACGTGTGCAGTCTCAATGGCGAAACTCTATGAATTGGTCTACGAATTGATGCCTCATCTGCCGTATTCTCCCGATTTAGCCCCTAGTGACTACTTCCTATTTCCAAACTTAAAGAAATGTTTGCGTGGAAAGAGATTTAGCTCCAACGATGAAATTATTGACCAAACAAATGACCTCGAAAAATCCTATTTTTTGGAAGGGATACAAAAACTGGAGAAACGTTGGACTAAGTGTCTAGAACTCAAAGAAGACTAGATTAAAAAATAAAATAATTTTTTATATAAAAACCTGTGTTTCTGCAAAAAGTCACTGCGTTAATGATCCACCTATTAATTTTTAATATACTTGCAAGTTATAACCAAAAGATAACGACACACTTTCTATGCGAGTGCATTGGCTAGCAGTAGGAAACAATTTTGCAATGTTCTTTATTTTGTCTAGTACGAAATCGTCGTAGTCGTAGTCGAAATACGGCACTCGTAATTCCAATTTTATATAAGACATTCCATATAAAAGAGAAGAATGAAATGAAATTAAAAAAACCTTTTAACCTTTCAATATCCTATATAACAGAGTTGTCTGTTACTCGAATAAGAATAAATCGAATAATATTTTTTTTTGTTATTGTTCGAAAGAATAATAATTTTCATTCTAGAAAAGGCTGACTAGCAACACTAGTTACAATACTGAAGCCCAACCATAAAATACATATCTTATGATACAACTTTGATGAAATTCATTTGAGTAAAAAAGCTTAGTACAGATATTAACTGATAATAAGTAGAAATACACGGCACACGGGATTTTTAAATGGACTAACTTTAAGATAAGACCTCTACAAAACAGCACAAAAACATTTTACAAACTTTATAGCTTAACGTTCGAAAACATTATCTTTATTTTAATTTCATGACATCAAATATCTAAAAAAAGCAGTTCAACGACTTTTTTCAGATAATCTTGTAAATATGAAATAAAATAAGTTGAATCAGGGATGGAAACAATTATGGTATTGTTCTTTTCTTATACGAGCACAACATATGTATGTGATATTTCCTTTTATATATTAAATCTTACAAATAGAATTTTGTGAACCCCTAAACATTTTTACCAGTGGACGGGGCAACGCCCAAAAAGCTCGGAATTAATAAAGTAAATTTAAAACGTTTAACTCAAGGGATTTTATTGAAATTTTTCATATACGTGGCAACAATGGCAGGCTATAAATTTTCATTTATAAAAGTGGGCGTTACCACGGACACACAATTTTATCAATAGACATGTATTTTAGCTTTGTAGATTTAAATATATTACTTATTATCCGTCTTCTACGAACCTTTACACGAATGAAAAACACTGGTTACAGAAATATCTTGAGTGCTCATGCCCATAGAAATTAAAAGTTATAATCTGCTCTAGAGAGCTAAAATTTTAGTGAGTAATAAAAAAAACAGCAACATATGGAAGTTGTATCCACAGGCGCGTGTTAAGTCCCTTAAAACTCAAATTCGCGCTAAAGAGATGAAATTTAATAAGAAAGAAAGCCTAGATGAGTTAGAAACTGGAAAAATCCGAAGGTACCGATTGTTAAACCAGACAAGTGGGGCCACGCCCATAAAAACTTAACGCAATATTATACGATAGAGAGCTGAAATTGTGTGGACAAATAGTCGAATCGGAAAACTGAAAAATTCAAACACAAGGTACTCTATTGAAAGTTGTGTGCACATTGCACTTAAGCAAATTTTTGTGTACTTTGGCTAAATAGAGTTTAATGCGGAATAACAACGCTCACTAAAATTTACGGCCTGACCCACGATGTCGACAAGAAAGTTTCTTTCGCTTACTTACATTGAAAACAAAAACAAATTCTCTTATTTTGTTTTTGTTTTCAATATAAGTAAGCGAAAGAAACTTTCTTGTCGACATAGTGGGCCAGGCCGTTAAATAATATTTTAGGTTGAAATTCAGACGGCTCTTACGAAAATTCGTACATATCTGGGACTCTTCGTGCATTTTCAAGGTATGCAAGCCTATACTCATCACACACTAACCCATTATTTTATGTAACTCTGCCCTTTTCAAGTGGCGCAGTCAACATAAATAGATATATAACAGATTAGACATTTTAAGTTTAAAAACTTTTACTAAAGAAAACTTTTCAAAAAGCAGTCAGATCCTCACAAAAATATAAATGTAAAAAAGGCCAAGTTTCTATCAAAAATTTCGGCCATCAAAACAAGAGAGATAAAAATTTTGACCACATTTTTATTTGGCACAATACCCATCAATAAAATCTACCATGACTTATATAAATTTATCGTCGCGGTGTTATATGATTTCTAGGCTCACTTGGCAAAATTTTCAATAAAGGATCTAATAATGGATTCACTTCTTTACATGGAAATACCGAAGGAATTTTAAATGTCTGCGGGTTAAAACTTAAAGGTATGGAAAACGAAAAAAAATGTGGAAAAGCAAAGAAGATTGTGAGAAAAATTCAAGCGTTCTGGACGTATGATAATGACAACACAGCTAATTTAGCTTGTTGAGGCTCGTGAGGGTCTATGGAATCTATGTAGCATATATAGGGATAGTAATGCAAAGGAAACTGCATGGGTAGAAATTTAGATGAAATTAGGGCTTCACGAAATTTTGAAACCAAGTTCAATCCCGCTTCCGTAAACTGGAATGCTGAGTACAATAGAATCCTTTGGTGGCGTGCATATTAAGTCCTGGGGCCTGGACGTATAAAAAGTTTTCCATTATTATAATTTTACTTTGACCTAAATTGCGCGATAATCTCAAAGCGAGTTTATCCTGCCTGGAAAGTGAAATAAAATTTGAAATAATGAACAACTTTTTACACATCCGATAAAAGCCTACTTCTAACCAACTTTAAGTTGTAATACAGTCAAATCCCGATAATTCGTAATTGCAAGGGGCCGGCCATTTCTTACGAATTATAGGGGTTTTCGATTTAGCGGGGTTAAAATAAAATAAATACGAATTAACGGGGTTTTTCAATTTATTTACTAAAACGATAAAAAAACACAAAAAACAAAATTTGTTGTTTTTGTAACACCGACAGAGTTTTATGCGTGCGCTTTGACATTTTTTTTTTGACAATGTTGCGAACAAAATTTTTTCTCTTCTTCTCTTTCCCCCAAAAAGAGAAGCGTCAAAGTCCATATAAAAAATTTTTTCTCCGGACCAAAATTTTGTTCCGAAACAATGGGTGAATCCACCTTAAGAAAATAAACACACACACAAGCAAAAGCAAAATTCCACACACAAAAAATAGCGATAAACAAAAAATCATTCTTTCCATGTTTCTGTTGTTTTTATTACTAATTATAAGTGGTAGTTAGCATACAATTACGATTTATAAGAGGTAGAGAAGATTTTATTTGAAGAGAAAATTACGAGTTAGCGAGGAGACCAAAATGTATGGAAATTTTACGAATTAACGAGATTTTTTCAAGGGACCGACAGTTTATTACGAATTATCGGGAATTACGATTTATCGGGGTACGAATTATCGGAATTTGACTGTAATGACGCTAAAGAATAAAATTAATAAATTGCTGCTAGAAAACTTTCATTATATGCTGCTACTCTCAAATTAATTTCGAAACTTTACATAAAATGTCCCATCAGAAAAATAGTAATTTTTTACAGAAATAACGTTTTCATTATTGCGAAAGAATTTATTGAAAATTTGTAACTCGATCCTACCAACAATATAATTTCGTTGCCTTAAAAAAATTTAATCTCCTACATGGCTGAACATATTTGCATATTTTATAACCGTCTCCTTTCCAAAGTAATAGAGAAGATATATACTTCAATCTGGTAGTAAATTTTCATTCAAGACCCCTTAGATTACAACATATGTTGAAGAACGAATGTATTGTTTCTGCGTTTGTCGACTGTTCTTTTGTTTTCCTAGTTTTTCCATAAACAATTCTCGTATTACATTTCAATTAAAAAATCATAAATGAAAGTTTTCAGGAGAAGGTTTTTTTAATGCAAATATGTTTTACATACGTAAATTGTTGCTTGTGATGAAATTTTACATCCTATATCTTAAAAGTTATCAACAATTTTGGTATTTTGATAACTCTAAACTATGGGTAAGCCCATAAATTTTAATTTCAATAAAAAGTTAATTTTTTACTACATGTTGCTTACGAATAAATCGAAAATAGGGCTCGTAATGTGTACACAAAAAAAAATTTAGCCTTATTTTCGATTTAATTGTAAGAGACAAAAATTAAGGTTTACAAAATAAGTTTTTTCATAATATTCAAATATGCCTGTATCTTAAAAGTTATTATTATAATTTTTTACTATATGTCGCTTACGAATAAAACGAAAATAGTTCTCGATACAGAGTTGAAATTTAAATTAACTGACAAAAGTTGAAATTTACATTAACTGGCAGTAGACACAATCGTGTGAGAACGCTGACGATAAAGATGTACAGAAAAAACTCGAAAGTCTTCTGTACATAAAGCAAATATGTATAAAATAATCTCACACATAGAAAAAATTATTGTTAATTTTTTTTTCACTTAAGAGATTGCAGGAAAAAAATTTCTTTATGGTTTTTGATAAGTTCCCATCCTTGAGTTGAGTAAATACTTTCATTATGTCAGTGCAAATGAACTCATAACTTTCTAGTGATGACCTTCAACCATAAACTTAAAAAAGATAACAGTTTTTTAGCCGAGTAAACATAATTAACAAATTATTAAAAATACCGAAGTATATTTATTTGACATAAAGTCTTTATTTATTTAATTTGAAGATTTGGCTTGTTTTTATGGTTAAGCAATTGTCTATATGCATTTCGTTCCTGCTTTTGGAACTCGTCACTAGACTTCAACCCAAAAAATTTTTGAATTTAGATATATAGACAATCGAATAAATTTGTTAAATTTTTTATGGATATCTAACTTAAGTGTAAATGCAGGTTTGTGTCATATTGCTTATTATGATGCCCTCAGCACATTTCTGTTTCAAATCGATTGTATTTCCTTGACAGCTTGTAACGAGTTTTTATTAATTTTTATTAAATGGAGATAAAAATTAAATTTATAGCTAAAGAATAGTCATAACTATAAAATAAATTAAAGGAAATGTTTCATTTCATTTTCCTGCAACCGTTTCTTTTTTTTTTTTTTTTTTTTTTTTAAAGTAACACTATTACTACTACTATATATTACTAGGTGTTACCTTCTTTAGGAAAGGGATAGTGATAGAGAAGACAGATGGTGAAGGAAGAGATAGAGGAAAGCTTCATTCTTTTACAACTCTGCTTTTTGCACGTTTTTAATAATGCAGTGTTGCAGCGCCTCTGGTGTTAAATGAGGCATATTACATTTTTGAAGCTGTGATTAGTAGCCATTTTATTGGTTATTTTACTTCGGTGATGATTCTGCTACACAACGAAGGAGGGCGCTCTGATGTTACATTAGGATTAGTATCTGCTGAAGTCGGTATAATTCAGTGACCAGTGACTATGAACTTTCCTACAACAACTTATACAAAGGGACACTAATGTACATCAGGAAAATGCGTGGTGTTGTTATTTGATGTCTGTCTGATACCGGGCTCGAACCCAGAACCTCCGTTTTCGTAGTCAACGTGCTAACTACTTCAGCCAACGCCACGTTTCTTTCTGCTGAATAAAATCTAAAAAATTCTTTAGGGATAAAACGTTTACATAATCACAATATATATACCATTTACAAAGTGATGTTCAAATTGACACACTAAACATTTTTGCAACATCAAAGATTATTAAATACGGGCAAATATAAAATAAGTTAGCTTAGTTGGTATGGAGGTACAATATTAGGACTATTTTAGGATTATTAAATAGTATATAGCACGGTTTTTGAATGTTAAATATTTCTTAAATGCAGAGTGTAGAATAAAATATTCAACTACATGCTAATATCGAAAATAAAATATTTGAATTAAATTCTTTAGTCGAAAAATTCCAATAAATTGCACTAGATCAAAAACAAAATCATGCATTTTTTTTCATACGTACTGCAGTGAAGGGTATGTAAGGTTCGGCATAGCCGAATATAGCACTCTTACTTGTTTTGTTTGCAATGTTGCCAACTTGTCCTGAAAACCGTCTACATTAGATGCATAGTTTGGGAGGTAATGCAACACAACAAAAAATATCGGCAATGAAAAAAAAAGTTGCTACTAGTACACATTATTAGTTTTTTTTAGCTTGCAATGTAACAAAATGCTTTAATTTGTACTCGGAATTAAAGTTGATTAAAAAAATAAAAAGGTCGAATTCATTTTGGCCCTGATTGTTTTTGAGTGTATGTACAATGACAATTATTACGTTCAAGCTAAACCAAATGATTGCTGGAAGGACTTTTCCAACATTTTATACGACATGAGCATTTTTCAAATAAATGGCATAATGAATGATTATTCAAAAATTCTTAATCTAATTTTTGTAAATAATATTGATGACTGTTATGTTAAACGAGCTACACCTATTTCAGTTCCTGAAAATCGATACCATCCTGCTATTGAACTATTTGCATCCATTCCAGTGAGTGTAAAATCTTTCTGTTTTAAACGCACTAACTACTTTTTGTTAAATGAGCTTATCTCAAATATGTTACTTCAAATGTTTCTTTGGAAGACACGTTTGGACTTTTTTTTATCACAAAATGTATTCTTTTATGAATCTATGCATACCGAAGCATATAATTAAACCATTATCTAGACCTCCGTGGAATAATAAACAATTATGTCCTGCGAAGAATAAAAATAATAAATTTTACAACACATTTAAAAGAACTGGTTCTTCTGCCGATTATCTTAGATATTCTGCGAGTCGTGCAGAATATACAAAATTAAATAGCATACTGTACAAAAATTACATAACGATGACTAAATTTAATTTGAAACGAAATCCTAAGTTGTTTTAAAAATTCAGCAATTCAAAGATAAAAAACCTCTGGTTATTCTGCTGTGATGAAATATCAACAAATTGAAACAAATGATGATGCTCTTATTAGTACTCGTAGAACGTTTACTGAGTTTTTCTCTACAACTTATTCCGTTAAAACGTTTGATGATTCAATCGAGTACCCATTTCCATTAGCTGAAAGTCAATCTATATCCTTAACTAACTTCGATATATACACACATATATGTATAATTGTATTTACATAAACTTCAAACGATTTTAATAAATTTTGAGCTCTGATTTGTTTTTATTTAAGGTGCGCTATACAATCATATGTTTGTATGTGTGTACTCGCATGTACGTTCATATAAATTTTGCAGCAGTTTCCAAAATTTAGATTAGATTAGAGATAGGCGCGCGTCGTGTTTTTTGTTTGTTTTCGTAACACGATTACGCACGACTCAATACGAAGTGTCCATGATAGAACATCTGCGTGGTCGGGTCGTGCCGTATTGAGCGATATTGACACGAAAAAACACGAAACGATTTTAGTTGTAAAATATGTATGTATGCATTTCCAATAAAAAAAAACTGCGCTCATCTCTACTGTACTTCAAATGCATGTGTATGTGTAAGAAAATTGTACCTTTTCATGCCTTTTACCCAGTCTACTTGAACGTTTCTTTTTATTTTAATTTCATTAAGAAAATAATCCAACCAAAACAAAGAAATAGAAGAGATAAGTAAAACATCCTTGCTGAGCAACACAATATTGATAATGAACAACTCAAACTTGACAATTTAGTAAGTGACAGTAAAAAAAAATAAAAATAAAAACATTTTTTCCCATTTCCAATCTGCTTATGCATACTCTTATTCTAAATTCAAAAAAAGTAATAACGATTTGTTTTAAGTATGTGTGTACACTGTGCATACATACATACATGTATTTACACAACATGTGTAACACACGAGTGGCTTTTAAAGAAAAACTTCCTAACATAATAATATATACATACATATGTATGTATGTACTTATTAGGGACGTAACGACCCTGCAGTCGGTGTAGCTACCGAATGTCTAGCTATTCCCTTAACTACCAATCATTACCATTCGCTATCAGCCTAACTACTAGCAATGCACACGACTGACGATTTTAACATGGGGATGAGATTGACGGTAGTCAATTGCCACCATCTGCATAATGTTCGTCAGTGATTTCGCTATACAATGCAATTATTTTTCTATGCATGTATGTATAGGGTGTGTCACAACTTTGATTTGGCATCATTGCTTTAACATTTGATAGTTGGTTTTTATTTACTTTGCTTTGAAATATCATTATGAATCGACTTACACCAGAGCAACGCGTGCAAATTTTTCGGCTAATGGGCTGAAGCACGAATTGATATTGATTTTGAACTTCCATTAAAAATTTTATTTTCCTATGAATGGTTGAATGCGCACGTAAATAAGCCGATTTGTCACATTTGGAGTGAGGAGAATCCACAAGGTTTTGTCGAAACACCATTACATTCAGATAAAATTACTGTTTGGTGCGCTTTATGAGCTGGCGGAGTCATTGGCCCATGTCTCTTCAAAAACGATGATGGTCAGAATGTTACTGTCAATGGTGAACGGTATAGGAACATGATTCGAAATTTTTTCGTACCTCAATTACGTGGCATTAATCTTACTGATATGTGGTTCCAACAAGACGAAGCCGCATGCCACACAGCGGGCGCTACAATTGATTTACTCAAAGTAATTCAAAGTTGTGAAACTCTGAAAAAATACGCTTTATTTGATTAAACAATTAATTATTAATAAATGTTTCAATTAAATTGTTCTTTTTTTTTAATTGACTTCTGCTGCTATTTTACCTTTCTTAAAAAAGCACTTTTTTCACTTAAAATTGCACGTTCACTGACCACAAACTTCCAATTAATTGTAAACAATTATAACTGACGCCAACATAAAATAAAAAAAAAACTACTTGAAATAATTTTTTCTTGTCGAGTTTCTTTGGAATAGCGGTACAGTTTCTTTCCACTCGCAAAAAAAGTTAGAGGTGGAAGGCATTAACATATCCATGAGTGAGAGAGTCATAAGGCGAACTATTGCATTACTTGTGACAACTGTAGTAGGTAGTAGATTTTTCGTTAGGGAAATACGTAACGATTTTGAGGCAATTTCTACTTTCACAACTGCAGGGAAATGTTCGCATTCGCAAATTATTCGCTTACATTCACTTTTGCGAATGTAAACAAAAAAAAAAAATTCTTTTACCTCTTGTAAATATTTTACGAATAACAAACGTCAAAAACACGAAAATAATTTTTTGTGTTGTCATTGTGTGGTGTTATTTTCAAAATGTCTGCAACGCCGTTCACATTATGTTTTTATATGGAAAGTAATGTCACACAATGAAAAATATTGGTAATGACAAACATTGCCACTAGTTCACACTATTGCGATGTCACAAAATGCAATAGAGTGTACTCGGCATGATCCATCATGAATGAGATAATCACAAAAGAGCGCAATTCAATGTTAATTTTTTTTGGAGTTTTGAATTGTTTTGTAACTTCGCTAAACATGTTTTCCAGTTTTTTTGGAAATGTTTGTTAACGGCTATAGTAAGGTTATCGTTTATAAGCTTCCTAATTAATTTTAATATAATTTTTAAATGATTAAGTTCTTACAGTGTAAAGTGAATTTCAAGTCTATTATGTTTCTTTATAGATGTTATGATTTTACTTTTTTCAACTTGAAGTTTTTCAATGATAGGGTTGCAAAAATTTCAGTTTAATTAAAGTTGTTTTGCTTCGGAACAGAGTTTTCAATAGAGTCCATAATTATTTTATCAAGTTTCAAGAGATAAAGGTCTATTTCAGAGTTTGTTAAGTTTCTATTGTTGCGGATGTGTTCATTTTCGTTAATTTTATTTATTATGTTGTTTTTAAATTTTTTTCCAGTTAGTTTTTATTATTATTTAACTTTGAAATAGAGTAATCTTTCAAAAACTTAAAAGGATGCTCAGTTTCACCGTTTAACATTCGAATTTGTACTGCGTTATGGTCGCTGTCATAATTCGATATTTCCAAGCAATTTGTTGTATTATTTTCCCTATGTATACATATGTAAACGAGAATCTACTAAGCATATGTCTAAATAAGATCCACATCGAGGATAGGACGGTGTTACAGAAGCATATAAGTTAGTTCTAAATTTTATTTCATTACTTTATAGTAGAGATGGGCGCGTGTCGTGTTTTTTTTTCGTGACACGTACAAGCACGACTCAACATGAAGTGTTCGTGACAGAAAATCTGATTTCGTGCGTGTTCGGGTCGTATCGTGTTGAGCAAAATTGACACGATAAACACGAAACGATTTTTGGTACTAAAATATGTATGCGTGAATTTAAAAAAAATTTAATATTTTGTATCGTCAAACACATAAAACCATCAAATTTGTTGATAGTGTAGGGGTCTCTTAAGCTTAAAGTTCTGAAATTAAACAAAAATATGTATCTATTTGAATATAAAAAAATTATTTTTTTCCTATTCAATTTGATTTCTTGCGTGTTGTGCAGTTTCGTGATTTGAAAAAATTTCGCTGGCATGTTTCGTACGTGTTGGACATATTGGCATTCGTGTTCGTGTCGTGTCATGTTGGAAAAATTTAACACGCGCCCATCTCTACTTGATAGCCATTCTTTGAGCATATTACCTTTAGTGTTATTAGAAGTATTACCCCACTCCGCATGCCTGCAATTAAGATCACCTGCTAAAATATAGTAATTAATTGGGTTTTCAAGGTTTAGAACTTCAAACAGTTTTAGTAACTCTGTTTTGAAACAGTTGTTATTGTTTCCTGATGGGAAATGGGCTGATATGACAAATAAGAGTTTATTTGTCTTGATAATAAATGTTTGTTGACATACTTATTATATATCATTCTATTTTTTATCAAAATTGCCGTTCCACCTCCTTTTTCAGCATCAACTCTATCTTTACGTATTAAGTTATAATCTTTAAATGTAATTTTATGAATGTAATTGAGCTTTGTCTCATTTATTAGAACTAAGTCCGGATTATATTTATCTATAAAATTAGGTAGATCAAGCCTTCTATAGGGTCCGCGATCTAACGTTTTTTTTCAACTAGTGCTTATTTCGTGAATGGTAAACTTAGCTCATGTTTGATTTGACAGATAATTAGTTTTATCCTTCCGCTGAACGAATATGGTTGTGTATACACTTGAACAACGCTGGGAAATATTGCCTGCGATCGACTTACAGAAGATGCCGATTTTGCCAAAAAAAAAATCATCTTTTCAGATGAAGCTCATTTTGATCTAGGCGGGTATGTAAACAAGCAAAATTGTCGCATTTGGGGCACAGAAAACCCACACGCATACATTGAAAATCCCGACGCACCCAAATCGAGTCACTGTTTGGTGCGGATTTTGGTCCAGAGGCATAATTGGGCCAATGAGCAAGGAGTGGCCGTTACAGTCAATGGCGATCGTTATGGGCCATGTTGAACGAATTTTTGTTCACAAAAATTGAAGAGGAGAATATTGGCAACATTTGGTTTCAACAGGACGGCGCTACGTGCCACACAGCCGAAGCTACACTCGATGTTTTGCGCCCTGTTTTCAAAAAAAAAGTTATCTGGCGGACCCTATACTTAATTTTATTAAAGAATTAACATTTATTTCAATAATATTGAGATATTTTTACAAATGTGTCCTCCATTGTTATTTATGTAGTTTAATTTTCTAACATTGAAAAAATGGAATCAATTTGAGGGGCGGACGCACCCCCTAAAACACAACTTATCGCTATTAAATTTTTTTTGTATTTTTTTTACATACAACTGAATTGTTTGGGGGGAAAGAATATAAGAAATTAAATAATATAGGGTGTTTTTTTAGAGGTATAGAACTTCGAATTGAAATAAAACACAAGAAAATCGTTTTAATGTCCATCAATTTGGCTTTATTGGAAGGATAATTTTATGCCATTAACGTTTAAATATGATTTCGGGCATGTGGCCGCCGCGGCTGGCTCGAATAAAGCCAATTCTACAGGTCCAATTTTCAACCACTTTTTCGAACATATGGGGCCGTATGTTGGCAATAACGCCACGAATGTTGGCTTCCAAGTCCCCTAACGTTTCTGGTTTGTTGGCGTAGACGAGCGACTTCACATATCCCCAAAGAAAATAATCCAATGGTGTCAAATCACACGATCTTGGTGGCCAATCCATGGTTAACCGAATTAATTGCTCTGATGGACGATTATGTCGACCATAAAATGGACGGAGCTTGCGGTAAACTTCGCGAACTGAACCATTATTTTCGAAATAAATTTGCACGATTTGCAAGCGTTGTTCTTTTGTCAACTTGTTCATGATGAAATGGCAAACCAAACTAAATATTAATCACTTGACAGCTGACAAAATGGCCGCCAGTTAAAAAAGTGATGCCAACTTAAAGTTCTATACCTCAATAAAAAACACCCTATATAATTAACGGCTACTCGAATGTATATAGTACATACATACATATCTTTACCATATCAAAAAAAAAATTATTAAAAAATAATAAAAATTAAATACTAAATGCATTTTAGAAATCGCTTTTGGTGCATGAAGTTTTTTTTTTTACTAAATTGAATTAAAAAATGTTTTTTATTGTGAAAACAATATTGCCCATAAGATAGGCCCTTGGGAGAAATACCTAATGTACATACATATTCATTTAATTTAATTTTTAATGAAATGAAATAATTCTTAAGATTATGCTTATATAGTAACTTATCTGCATGTTTACTTATTTGGAACTTATTATTATTTTGATTAAGAAAAAATTGTATACAAAAATTCTTCTTACATAAACGTGTGTCAGGATACTCATGTGAAATAAAAAATTTATCGATGGTAATAAAAAAATAACAGATTGACTGCTGACGGAAAGAAAGACATTTACTTTTCCAAAAAAAGAAAGTAAAAAATGTTTTATTCTTCTTAACCCGATTAACCTTTTATGGGTTCTGATTTAAGGAACTATCTGGTTTCAATTCTTGAGAACTACATACATAGATGCATGCATACATATGTATATATATATATATATATGTATATGTTTTTGTGTATATTCTACTTTATTTTCATTTCTTAATGAATATGATATTTATATCCTTTTCTTTAAAATAGCAAAATATGTTGCCCTTGCAATAATACTCTCTTGGAATAGGTTTGAAAAAATTACGGCAAATTTATATCAAATCCTTAGAGTAGAAAAAATTTAATTAATTCATATCTGTACATTGTATGTACCGTTACCTTAATATAGAAACGCCCTAACTCATTAATTTTTTGAAATCAAGTTGTTTGTATATTTCGATTGAAGAACATCTAATGTATCGAAAAATGCAATAATCTCGATTTCAAAAAATAAATAGTTAATTAAGACCCTAACTCATATTAAGGTAACGGTATGTATGTATATTGTAAGCTCTTATTGTACCCTTTACCATAAATTGTAAAGTGTATATAATAGGTTTGTCATTCCATGTGTAATTTCCACAATATTCTGGGTTCTTATGAATAGGGACGACGAATAAGCTATGTCCGTCTGTCCGTCAGGCCGTCTGTCTGTACGTGAAATAGGTTTTCCAAAGCTTCCAGTAAAGCTAGGTCTTGGACTGGCTTATTGCAAATGGACCAAAACAGGAAATCAGGAAAAAATTAACTAGCTAAAACGCATTTATGTTTTTTTTTTTGTTGAATAAATATATTTTATATTTCAGTAAAAATTAATTTAATGTTTAATTTGTAGAGAAAAAGAAAATTTTAGTTGGTTGCTTTTAAATACCAATCGTCTTTTTGATTTCCTTGGATTTTTAATAACAATTTTATTCGTACTGAAATATAAAATAGATTTATTAAAACAAAACAAAAATTAAATTAGTTTAAAGCTAGTTACTTTTATATGGCAAAATAAAGTTTAAACTTTCGAGCTCTGAAACCATCTTTTCGATATTGCTGATTTGCAGCACCAATGGCGCATAAACATAGTCAAAACAAAGTATACTTTAAGAATTTAAAACCAGTATTTTGTATGGTAATACAGGTTTTAAATACTTAAAAGTACACTTTGTTTTGACTATGGTTATGCGCCAATGTATTTTGAACCACTTCTTAGACCGATTTTATGTGCTGATGACAGACGGACATCGCTTATTTGTCTTTCCTATTTATAAGGACCGCGATTATATGCATATTATAATACAATGTACTCGTATACCTAATCAGGCTTATCCTAAATAAAATTTCACATGGAAATTTCCGAACGTGTGAAAAATCGGTATCAAAAAACTTCATACGGTTGCGATATAATCTGACAATTTATGAAAAAAATCATTCACATAGATTTGTCTGTTGGAAAAAGTGGAAATATGTTAGTTTTTAATTTTATTGGAATTGATTAAACGAAATTAAAATCCTTGTGAACGACAAATTTGATACGGAAATTTTCACATGTGGAATTCATGATAAGGCTGAATGTGTTGCATAAGAATATTGTGGAAATTAAGCCCCATATGTATAAAAAAATAAAATGTATTTGAAATCCATTTTAAAAAAATTTTTTATGAAAATTGTAAAATAAATACATTTCAAACTCATTTTAAATTTTATGAATATGGGGGTAAATGTTTAGGTTTTAGCCGATTGTTTTTCTTTAGTTTTACTAAAACTTGACTAACAATACTCAACATACTTCTTTTTTTGTATGAACACATACCTTTTGTATATGAGAAGAAACGCAGCAAAGTCATCGTGCTTTTTAAAAGAAACAAGATATAAGAATTAATGAGCGGTTACACGTATATCATTAACATGGTTTTAATCATATGGGTGTCAGCATATATACAATGGTTCAACATATCGTCTAAACTAAGCTTTATATTCTTTAAAGAAATAGATTAGTTCTTGCACCAGATCAGAAAAATCTAAAAGGATGATTCCACGGTTGGGAAACTTACAATGTTTGTGATATATAAAAGTAACTAGGTCTAATCTATTTTTTTCTTTATAAGTTTAATATACTCGCATTTTATGATTAGGAAAGATAAATAAGAACCACAGCTCCAGAGCTGGGACATGTGAACATTTTTGAATATTGAAGTAACTAAATAAAACAAATTTTATCCAAACACGTGTCGAATTATTTTTTAGCATCGTATGCTTTTGGAATTTTTAGTCTATATAATCTAGTTTCTTAGATTTAAGAAAAACGATTTACCCCTTTTTACCCCCCTGGCAGGCGTTGGGCTGTTCGAAAAATCATACATTTTACTATTTCAGGTTCTACAGACCAGTAGGAACTCACAGTAAATTATTTTTACATGTATGTCATATGTACCTTATCATTAACAAAAAAAAGTACCGAACACTGGTACGATTTTAGCCTTATAAGAGCGAATTTTTAGAAAGTACCCAAAACCCAATCGAGATCCTGTCTATAAGAAAATAACGCTCTAATAAGCTTTCTGCTACGTTCAATAATTTAGAAGATATGTCGAGTGCAAAAACGGTACCAAAATTCAGTTTTTAATTTTAATTAAAATTACTTTATTTTTATATATTTTACAGTGCTCCAACCGAAGTCTAAGCACTGCTCCAAAAAATTCCGACGATGTCATTTGTTTGGACAAATAATTAAAAACGAACTAAAAGACATTTTATTAGTCATGTTAAGAGAAAAGCTGAATCGATTATTTAAAAAACCCAAAACTGATATTTGTACATAAAATTTAATTTAAGAAGCCAGATTAACAACTAGTGAATTTACTTATAAAAGAAATAATTGTTCCTTTTTCATACTAACACAACTAGTGTTCAATATAATTTTTTGCAGTAATATGAACTTTGTTTCTTAAAAATATCTAGAGAACTCCGTTATTTTCTATCAAACTAGTGACTGAATTATCCTTTCGATTATTTGATTTATTTAATAGTGTCAAAATGTATAAAATCGTACAGTAATGGTGTTTTTTTCTTCTGTTTTGTTACAAGAGTTTTTACTATTTAAACGTTGAGGCTCCACGCATATAATCTTTGCATACCGTACGTACATATTTTCTAATAGATTTCCAATTCACCAGTCATAAAAAAGAGAAAAAATATTGATTTAATAAAGAGCCAGCTTTTTTTGATTGAAATACGATATTATGTGAGATATCATGCATGCATACATTTCTATATGGTTCCTATATTGCATTTTATTTCTATATATGGATTCACATACGAAGAGCTTCATAGTTAGATTTCCATATATGAGTTCATATATTATAATTCATTTCATATATAAGTCCATATATCAATTCATGTATAATCTATACATTTCCATACAAAAATTCATAGACCATTCATATATTAAAAATATACGGATCATACATTTTTTTAGTTGGATGCTTACTTTTTCATCTGCTTTTTTGCGATATCGAAATAAGTTCACTTTTCATATTGGTAGCGAACCTACGAAATCAAATGTTTTTTGGAACAAAACTGGGCTACAGATGAACTTTTTTCGATTAATTTTTGGGTGTCATTCTCGATAGTTTTATACGATAAATGTTCGGGAAATATTAGAAATCGATATCATTAACGAAAGTCTTGGTCAACTTGAAAGAATTTTCGTGAAATGTCCTTTTTGCTACAAAATAAGGCGGATATATTAAATTAGAAATATAAATTTTTTTCTTATTTCGAAACTTTATTTTTTTACACAGAATTTAATGTTCAAATAGAGATACTTTTTCAACACAGAGAATCGTTTCTTTAATTCTGTAATTCGATTACAACTTCGTCGATTTTCCCTTTTAAAATGCCATCACAAAAATTAGTGAAATTAATTTGGCGATATGCCATAAGGACTTTCACTGGTAGTCGGAACATAGTAGATGGTACGCTCCAGGGGTTTACTTTCATCATCCCCAAGCAGCAGAGTGCTAATCTGGTCGCCACATTTATTTGCAACAGCACTTTCATAATCTGGGCATCTCGCACCTGAGAATACTTCATTGTTTTTAATCGCTTCCTCCTTGTAATATACTGAACGTTCATGATTACAAACATCAGTTTGACAGCCAGGTTGAGATTCGCCACCATTAAAATACAGAGTGACCCAGCCGATAGGTTCCTTAAAACCAAAATCTCCACCATCGGTTTGGAATGATACTACAAAATCAGCATCATCGTAATTTAAACGTGTCGCATTATTTTCGTAACTAAACCCTGGGGCAGCAGGATCCAAAGCAGTTATCTTTTCAACTGGACCAGTGTTAAGGTTTTTGCCAGCAAAACCGCAAACATGAGCACCCAAACTGTGACCAACTAAATGAATGTTGTTCAACGATTTGCCGTATTTTCTCCTCAAAGAGTCAATGAAGTTGGCCAACGTTTTACCCACTCCAGCAACTGCACGAAGAGCTGCAAAATAATCTAAAGTCATAGCTTGAGCCCACTCGATGTATATGACATTGTAGTTTCCTTTACTCAAGTATGCGCTGTGTAAGTCCTTGTTTATATTTGTTGACAAACTGTTTTGAAGAAATCCGTGTACAAGAAATTTAGTGGGATTAGAAGCGTTAAAATTGGAACTATCAAGGTCATCATCCGAATCAGATAACTTTTGGCTTGTATCAGGATTCCTTCGAGTATATAACAGAATATTAACCGGTGCGAATAAGTCACCAAGTTCCTTCTCAGTATTCTCATTTTCACCATCCACACCATTATCTTTTTCGATAAATTCCAAAGCGTTCGCTTTTGAGGAAACTAAAGGATATTTAAAATTAATAGCAGTTCAGTACAAATGAGTATTTTCAAAGTCTTACCCGTTAAACAGCCAAGAGCTAAAAACCAAATCACCTGCATGGTTGTGAATGACATTTGAGTGAAACGCTGCATTCTATTTATACATTGCAATTGCTAATGCCATGATGTCTTATCTTAAATACTCCGCAGTGCAATTTGTGCAAATCCCATACAAAATTTTTATGATCTATTAAAATGTACTCGTAGAAAGAGTTTATCTAATTCATAAAGTGAATATGATGCATTATATGTAATCTCGATCAATTATAAGATAAAAGATATTTTAGGAAAATTTAGTAAAAGTTGCTTTATTAAGAAGGGTATGTACATTAGGATTTTGGAAAACCCTGTAAATTTTCCCGCAAGTGCCATTCAAATTCATTTTCATTCATATAAGAAATTTGTATTATAATCCTGTTGAATTGTATTTACAAATCTTTTTTTCTGTGCTAAATGTCTTTAATTTTTAGTTTTATTTTTCCTAAGATATTTCTTTCAGGCTTTCAAAATAGCGTCGACCTATAATAAATTTTAGGATTGTCAACTCAAGTTTTTAAAATTTCTATGAGTTTAAAATGTCCACTACATTTTCCAAAATGTTTTCCTAATTCCGCTAACAATATGTTCAAGTTCGTTTAACATCGAATTATTAACTTTAGGAGACGATGAGATAATAGCAATCAATGATACTTATATATACAATGTATTCCCCTTTATTATGTGATAGTGCTTAAGTGGCAGTCATTAAGGATGTTTAAGATTATAGTATAACTTTAATACTTTTGATTTAAATGCTTCGCTTGACTAAATGCATCTGAAAGGTAGTTTCCGAATAGAGCAAATAAGAGAAATGCTATGACTTCAATTTTAAGCAATTTTTATGAAACGTCCGTATAAATGTCAACAACTCACGATTTTATTTTACATATATAAAAAAAATTTATGAACATTTTACTGCTTGTTTATCGGTATTGAAGAATTCTTTCTTCTTACAGTTCGATCACAATGGACCCAATTGGGTCTCCGAGTGGAGGTGCGGTATAACACCATCCTTCCTAGCCTACAGTTCCATCCTAAGCAAAAGCAAAAGTTTTAAAAATTATTTTTGTTTTAAATGAAATTGCTAGAATGAAAAATTTTCTTCGATGCAAAATGTATCAACTTCAAAAGAGAACTTAAAGAGTTCGATTGTGTAAATTTAGTCATACAATCATTCAAACGAACTTATGTAAAATATAAAAAACCAACGAAATGATATTAAAGTAAAACAGGATTATAATACAAAAATTTCTTATATGAATGAAAATGAATTTGAATGGCACTTGCGCCATTTTATACATATGTGTTTCAAAAAATTCTATATATATTAATGAATTATCGTGTACTTTTACTTTAATGTTTTCCCGGGAAAATTTACAGGGTTTTCCAAAATCCTAATGTACATACCCTCCTTAATAATGCAACTTTTACTAAATTTTCCTAAAATATCTTTTATCTTATAATTGATCGAGATTACATATAATGCATCATATTCACTTTATGAATTAGATAAACTCTTTCTACGAGTACATTTTAATAGATCATAAAAATTGTGTATGGGATTTGCACAAATTGCACTGCGGAGTATTTAAGATAAGACATCATGGCATTAGCAATTGCAATGTATAAATAGAATGCAGCGTTTCACTCAAATGTCATTCACAACCATGCAGGTGATTTGGTTTTTAGCTCTTGGCTGTTTAACGGGTAAGACTTTAAAAATACTCATTTGTACTGAACTGCTATTAATTTTAAATATCCTTTAGTTTCCTCAAAAGCGAACGCTTTGGAATTTATCGAAAAAGATAATGGTGTGGATGGTGAAAATGAGAATACTGAGAAGGAACTTGGTGACTTATTCGCACCGGTTAATATTCTGTTATATACTCGAAGGAATCCTGATACAAGCCAAAAGTTATCTGATTCGGATGATGACCTTGATAGTTCCAATTTTAACGCTTCTAATCCCACTAAATTTCTTGTACACGGATTTCTTCAAAACAGTTTGTCAACAAATATAAACAAGGACTTACACAGCGCATACTTGAGTAAAGGAAACTACAATGTCATATACATCGAGTGGGCTCAAGCTATGACTTTAGATTATTTTGCAGCTCTTCGTGCAGTTGCTGGAGTGGGTAAAACGTTGGCCAACTTCATTGACTCTTTGAGGAGAAAATACGGCAAATCGTTGAACAACATTCATTTAGTTGGTCACAGTTTGGGTGCTCATGTTTGCGGTTTTGCTGGCAAAAACCTTAACACTGGTCCAGTTGAAAAGATAACTGCTTTGGATCCTGCTGCCCCAGGGTTTAGTTACGAAAATAATGCGACACGTTTAAATTACGATGATGCTGATTTTGTAGTATCATTCCAAACCGATGGTGGAGATTTTGGTTTTAAGGAACCTATCGGCTGGGTCACTCTGTATTTTAATGGTGGCGAATCTCAACCTGGCTGTCAAACTGATGTTTGTAATCATGAACGTTCAG
Source organism: Nowickia ferox (assembly GCA_936439885.1). Lineage (NCBI taxonomy): Eukaryota > Metazoa > Arthropoda > Insecta > Diptera > Tachinidae > Nowickia > Nowickia ferox. Next base: position 105,008,532 of record OW387023.1, read on the forward strand.
TATATTACAAGGAGGAAGCGATTAAAAACAATGAAGTATTCTCAGGTGCGAGATGCCCAGATTATGAAAGTGCTGTTGCAAATAAATGTGGCGACCAGATTAGCACTCTGCTGCTTGGGGATGATGAAAGTAAACCCCTGGAGCGTACCATCTACTATGTTCCGACTACCAGTGAAAGTCCTTATGGCATATCGCCAAATTAATTTCACTAATTTTTGTGATTGCATTTTAAAAGGGAAAATCGACGAAGTTGTAATCGAATTACAGAATTAAAGAAACGATTCTCTGTGTTGAAAAAGTATCTCTATTTGAACATTAAATTCTGTGTAAAAAAATAAAGTTTCCAAATAAGAATAAAATTTATATTTCTAATTTAATATATCCGCCTTATTTTGTAGCAAAAAGGACATTTCACGAAAATTCTTTCAAGTTGACCAAGACTTTCGTTAATGATATCGATTTCTAATATTTCCCGAACATTTATCGTATAAAACTATCGAGAATGACACCCAAAAATTAATCGAAAAAAGTTCATCTGTAGCCCAGTTTTGTTCCAAAAAACATTTGATTTCGTAGGTTCGCTACCAATATGAAAAGTGAACTTATTTCGATATCGCAAAAAAGCAGATGAAAAAGTAAGCATCCAACTAAAAAAATGTATGATCCGTATATTTTTAATATATGAATGTCTATGAATTTTTGTATGGAAATGTATAGATTATACATGAATTGATATATGGACTTATATATGAAATGAATTATAATATATGAACTCATATATGGAAATCTAACTATGAAGCTCTTCGTATGTGAATCCATATATAGAAATAAAATGCAATATAGGAACCATATAGAAATGTATGCATGCATGATATCTCACATAATATCGTATTTCAATCAAAAAAGCTGGCTCTTTATTAAATCAATATTTTTTCTCTTTTTTATGACTGGTGAATTGGAAATCTATTAGAAAATATGTACGTGCGGTATGCAAAGATTATATGCGTGGAGCCTTAACATTTAAATAGTAAAAACTCTTGTAACAAAACAGAAGAAAAAAACACCATTATTGTACGATTTTATACATTTTGACCCTATTAAATAAATCAAATAATCGAAAGGATAATTCAGTCATTAGTTTGATAGAAAATAACGGAGTTCTCTAGATATTTGTAAGAAACAAAGTTCATATTACTGCAAAAAATTATATTGAACACTAGTTGTGTTAGTATGAAAAAGGAACAATTATTTCTTTTATAAGTAAATTCACTAGTTGTTAATCTGGCTTCTTAAATTAAATTTTATGTACAAATATCAGTTTTGGGTTTTTTAAATAATCGATTCAGCTTTTCTCTTAACATGACTAATAAAATGTCTTTTAGTTCGTTTTTAATTATTTGTCCAAACAAATGACATCGTCGGAATTTTTTGGAGCAGTGCTTAGACTTCGGTTGGAGCACTGTAAAATATATAAAAATAAAGTAATTTTAATTAAAATTAAAAACTGAATTTTGGTACCGTTTTTGCACTCGACATATCTTCTAAATTATTGAACGTAGCAGAAAACTTATTAGAGCGTTATTTTCTTATAGACAGGATCTCGATTGGGTTTTGGGTACTTTCTAAAAATTCGCTCTTATAAGGCTAAAATCGTACCAGTGTTCGGTACTTTTTTTTGTTAATGATAAGGTACATATGACATACATGTAAAAATAATTTACTGTGAGTTCCTACTGGTCTGTAGAACCTGAAATAGTAAAATGTATGATTTTTCGAACAGCCCAACGCCTGCCAGGGGGGTAAAAAGGGGTAAATCGTTTTTCTTAAATCTAAGAAACTAGATTATATAGACTAAAAATTCCAAAAGCATACGATGCTAAAAAATAAGCCGACACGTGTTTGGATAAAATTTGTTTAATTTAGTTACTTCAATATTCAAAAATGTTCACATGTCCCAGCTCTGGAGCTGTGGTTCTTATTTATCTTTCCTAATCATAAAATGCGAGTATATTAAACTTATAAAGAAAAAGAAAAAAATAGATTAGACCTAGTTACTTTTATATATCACAAACATTGTAAGTTTCCCAACCGTGGAATCATCCTTTTAGATTTTTCTGATCTGGTGCAAGAACTAATCTATTTCTTTAAAGAATATAAAGCTTAGTTTAGACGATATGTTGAACCATTGTATATATGCTGACACCCATATGATTAAAACCATGTTAATGATATACGTGTAACAGCTCCTTAATTTTTATATCTTGTTTCTTTTAAACAGCACGATGACGTCGCTGTATCATTTAAGTATGTAGGGTTCACTAGAGTGTCATCACTATCAAAATCTGAATTATCCATGTCAAATACTTATTTTTAAATTTGTTGCACTTTAAATATGGTTTCAAAATAATATTCACTGACTGTTTAAAACGCACGTGGCGTTGCGATATAAAAATTGTTTTCATTAAGATGTGGTGTATTACAGGCAAGTACTCAGAAAAGAATTATTCATAAAATAATAAATGCTTAAAGTAACTATACGTTTTTGATAAATATGAGTATGTACCATTATGTTTATCAAATTACGTATGTACATAAGTATATTTTCCTTAACAGTCGGAGCATATCCAATATACATTTTAAACTGTCAGAAATTTATAAAAAAATTGTAATCCTTGAACTGTTTTACTAATTCATTTACAAGTCTGCTTAATATTTATTAAGTTACATGAGATCACGTACATATAGCAGACGATATACGTATTATAAAAATGCTTATTTTTCAATTTCATTCCAATCGTTTCATGAAACCTAGTTTGAGTGTTGATTGCACTTTAAACTTTTTCAATAGTTTTATTGATTGAAAAAATTTTTTAAGCAATATTTGTTTTTTGATATTGCATAAACTGGTAATACCAATAATTATTTTATTGCGATTGCAATAATATTTTTTATCAAGAAATTTGTAGAAAAACTATTTCAATAAAAAGTTTTGCAATTTTATTGATTGCTATTGCGAATCTGATTTCAATCAGTTTTTATTGAAATACTCCCATTATGATCGACATGTACAATTGTATAGAAAACGTGTATGCTGACATATAAGCGTGTATACATTTCTATATGTGTTGGCATGATTCAAGTTTGTATATGTAAGCCTGGTAAATGTTATGTGAACAATTGGCAACACTATTATAAGCAATGTGTGGTCCTATGTTCTAGGAATTATAGGATATGAAATATATGTACTCGTATATTATAAGCAACGAATAAGCTCGTGTCTGGTATCATTACTCCCAACAAACAGCTCGCTAACCACGCGCTAGCCGTATCTAGGGCCGATCGGCTGAAAGCCGCCGAATGGTTTGAACCAGCCGCAGCCGCCGATTTTTTTCGGCTAAAAAGCGGCTGAAAATTTGCCACCGATTGATATAAGTTTTTAATATTTAATACTCCTGTTGGAAGACTGAACGAAAATCGGTTGGATATTTGGAAAGATTATAAATCGCAGATTCCCAAACTGGTGGGAATATCGGTTCCGTCTGAAAGATTATTTTCACTAGCGGCGCAGGTGATGACTCAACAAAGAAACCGATTGACTGCTTAAAGACTTGGTAAACTTTAATTTCTAAACAGTATTGAAAAAAAGTATTTAGAGATATAAAATAAACTTAAGATTTTTGAAAATATAATAATAAATAATAAAAAAAAGACAATCGATATATAAAAAACATCGATGTATTTTATGCAATACGGATGCAAAATCTATGTATGTTTGCAATGCATCGCATCGAAAAAAACATCAATGTTTTTTTACAGTGTCCATCCCTACTCTGGTGTGATGAGAATATGTAAGTTTCTAAAATTGTTTAGAAAATAAACATTTATCGACCGACCGCTTGTCAAATTTTGTATCCCTATTCTCTCCTACTCCATACATTTTGCTTTTACATGGTTAGATTTTTTACATTCTACAGTATTTTTTGTCATGTCGTAATACATTGCATTACCATGTAAAGCCACCTTAAATGAAATTATATCAAAATTAGTTCTTCATATAGACAATGTGTCCGTATTGAAATTATTTAGGGATGGGACACGTTCCTGCCACAATGACACAACAAAATTGTGTGTTATTAAAAAACTTGATGGGAACGGCATTGTACACATTTAAAAACGGTACCACAAAGTGACAACACAAGAAATACCAGCCTAATGCATTCTTCAAATGCATTGCTACCATACATTGTTTAAACACATGAATCATTGTTTTCATTAGAAACATTGGCGGTATTCGATGTTTGATGCAAATTATCTTGCGTAAGTGCAAATGCAAAATATCGTAGCTTTTCTTGGATTGTGTGTGTATTTTGTTGTTGGCTTTGAAAGAAAAGCTACGATATTTTGCATTTGCACTTACGCAAGACAATTTGCATCAAACATCGAATACCGCCATTATGAACTGACTAATATTTCAGCAGAAAGGATTGCTGTCAATACTCTATAGTGACCCATATTTTTTAAATAATAAAGTATGACACATTCATGACGCTTTACGATCCTAGCCTAAGTATAGCGGTATAGCATAAATAAGTAAACATATAAAAAATGAAAAACAGTTTAAAAGCAGCTGATAATAGTTAATAATATTTAATCATAGTTGCAAAATAAAACGAATTAAATAAATACGAGTACATTACAATAGGGTTCCTATTCACATTTCCCTAAAAGCCGATTTTTAATATTTTGTAAGTTACAAGTTTTTACTTCATTTGACGATGCGTACATACATACATACATATCTACACATATTTTTATTCACATTACTTTTCACGTTACACATTTTTTATCTTCGAGTAAGTAATTTTGTGGTTTTACATACAGAATGACATAAAAAATGTTGCATCATCATTTGGGATAATCTGTTGGAGATAGTAAAGCAACCACAAGATATACATATTTCAAAGAGACGGCATTGAATAGTCAGAATACCAATTGTAAATGAAAGTTTTCACGTACATATTTAGAAACTACGAATATTAGGGTGAATCAAATTGTTTGTATGAGCAAAAAGCAAAAGGCGTATGACTAAAGCAAAATGTGCGTTAAGTTCTTAAAAAATTGAAGTAATGTTTAAGTATGATTTCTGCCATGTGGCCGCCACGGGCCACGCGCGTAGAAGGCACAATCTGGAACACCAATTTTCAACAACTTTTCGCAGCATTTGCGACCGTATTTCGCCTATAGTCATCGAATGATGATTTCCAGGTGTTCAATTGTTTGTGGTTTATCGACCTAGACAAGTGACTTAACATAACCTCAAAGAAAATAATTCAATGAGGTTAAATCACACGATCTTGGTGGCTAATTAAATGAGGCATTACGGGAAAATATTTTTTCATCAAAAGTTTCTTTGAGTAAATCAATTGTACCACCCGATGTGTGGCATGCGGCTCCGTCCTGTTGGTATCACATATCAGCAAGATTAATGCCGCGTAATTGAGGTATGAAAAAATTTCGAATCATGTTCCTATACCGTTCACCATTAACAGCAACATTCTGACCATCATCGTTTTTGAAGATATATGGGCCTATGACTACTCCGCCAGCTCACATGGGGCACCAAACAGTAATTTTCTGAGGATGTAATAGTGTTTCGACAAACGTTTGTGGATTCTCCTCACTCCAAATGTGACAATTCTGCTTATTTACATACCCATTCAACAATTCAACAGGAATTATGTACGCCATAAAATTGAAGAAGTGCACGATGAGTTTGAGGAATAGAACAATTATTTTGTTTAAAAATTTCAACAATTTGAATGCGTTGCTCTGGTGTTAGTCGATTCATAGTGAAATTTTAAAGCAAACTAAGCAAAAAGCCACTATCAGGTGCTGAATGGGTGCTCAAATAAAGCAGTGATGCCAACTCAAAGTTGTGACATTCTAAAAAAAAAAACACGCTTTAGCTTAAAAAAAATTAGAAGTAAAATTTCTTTAAAGAATTTAATTTTAATTGGGATTTTGATGTCTTTTGATGGCATAAAGGTTTTGATTTTGGACCCGTAATTACTTGGGGAAGTTTATGATTATATAGCAAAAACAATTCATATACGTATGTTAATCCACCAAATTTGACCTGACAAGTTCACAGTTAATATAAACTACGATTGGAATTTCAATTAATAAAATTTTGTCAGGTTAATCAGTCTTAGTTACTTTAATTTTGTGTGATTTATGGTTGAGATTTCGATGACCAAAGTATTTTCTCGTTGAAGTAACTAGGTAATTTCAAATATTTTCTAAATTAATAGTATCCCAGCAAAAAATTACCATACAAATTATTAGTTACTGCACTGATAAACTCAGCTGCAAGTAGTTCCATTTTTGGTGAAACGTCAATGAATTTAAAACACAGTTGTCAAAGGTTGGAAGTCATTCAAATAACTAAATGGTATTTGCTTAAGAGGTTGTCTGTCTAGAACAAATTTTTATATATAAAACAGCCTTAGAATATTAAATTCAGTATTGGTAGTGATTGGTATGCAATAAAAGCGGTAAACCTTTGAAACTAGTTCCGATTTTTTTTTGCTGGGATACATTGTTGATATAAAAGAAAAATTCTTTTTTTTAAATAACCAGCATTAATTGTTCTGGGCTATCATGTAAGAGGACGCACTTTAGACACCGTTGACTCCAAATTGACTCGAAATCGAGCGACTGGCTTTCGATCGATTAGTTAATATTCAAATATTTCTCGACGAAACAACATTATTCGATTTTTGAAATTGCGTATTTCTTTGAAATAGAAAATCTGTTACTGTAATATATTAGTTTTTAATTATTTTTAATAAAACTAACTATTTTCTTTGGTTATTTAACAAATATACTTAGTTGAATGAAGTAAAGTCAAAATACTCGTAACAAGGCAAGTTAAGGTAGAAAATTTCATTGATTAATTTTACTATAATTAAAAGTAGATTTTGCGATTAAGATAAACAAATTGTTCGTCAGGGTAATTTTACCAATCTTAGTTGTTAATTTACTTTCAATGTAAAATGTTGAAGTTAATCGGCTGATAAATAAAAAATTAAAGAACAATATCTTAATATCCCTACAAGAATAGTATCAGTGAATTGACCGGTCATTTGATCGGAAGTCATGCAGGATATATTCATCATTAAGGGAAAAATGAAAAATGTGATGGGAACTTTTGTGTACGTGTGATGTTGCATCTCACTCTAACGACTATATAGTCGCACTGCTCACTCTACTGCTTTTTACTAACCAATGATAGCATAAATATTAGTCAAATTTGACTGATAATAGTGGACTAATATACCCCCACAATTGAGCAATCATACATGATTGATATACTGACAATAAAAATAATTTTTATTATTTTAATTGTTTTTTTTTTGTTATAAAAAGTCACTTTGAAATGTAAAAGTAAATAAAATATTCAAATAATTTTAAAATCTTAACTTATGCGGTATCTAGTCCTCTTCACATCTTTTCACGTTCAACGCATATTGCTTTTTACAAATATCTAAAATTTTGAAAAGAAATATATATTAAATTAAATTTTGTAAATTTATTTTATTCATTATTGGTTTTCCTTACCTTTTTAGCACTTGTAAATTTTCACAGACGAACTGAGTTGTATTTTTTTTAATAAAACTCGATGTTTGAAAAGTTTTGGCATATGTACATTAGATGTACCACTCTAACATATATGCTAGAGTAGAGCAACTATAATTAATAAATAAATCCATCATCACTTCCGATCAAATGACTAGTCAATTGCTGTCACTATCGATTTCAATGTAAAATTGTTGCAAGTGTGTTACGCTGCAGCCACACGTTCAATAAATCGCTTTCAATTTCATCACATATACTGTGTGTTAAAATTCCTTGAAATTGATAGTTGTGACACAAATTGATAGTCAATTTAATTTTTTAAATTCCACCGACGAAGATACAACCCAAATTTGTAGCGTCAATCAAGGTGTGCTGTGACTAGCTGTTCTAATTGAAATTTAAATTGCCATATAAATGGATAGGTGAATTTGAAAGCAATCTAGTTTTCAATTTAAAAAGTTTGAGTGAGTTAGTAAATAACGTGTGAGTGTATTTCAAATTGAATGGAATTGAAAGGCAAAAATTTAACGTGTGGCCCCCAAGTTAGTGAAGAAATTTTGTTTGTGCTAGTTTCAGTCATTCATTTCTTGTAGGGAGTTTATTTGCCAACTTATTAAATATACACAGTTGACAAAACTAAACCAAACTAAGAAAATTATCAGCTATGTGATGGAAGTCGTTATCGATTCAAAATCGATTGAAAAACGCATAAGTAGTAATTTAAATCAAAAAACCCGACTGCGACCAACTTTGAACCGTTCAATATCCTAAACGGTCATTCGAAATGAAAAATCATAATAACAACCTAAAGATGATTTTAATACTTGTCGAATGATACCTATTTTGATATAGTTCGACGACTTTTGATTTTCTTCGTATTTACAAAATCCCGAATTTTTGCTACTGTCATATCTTTAGTGACACTCCGTAACGTAAGAATCATTAAAATCGGTCCACGCGTTCGGTTTATTTATTTATTTATTTAAGAAATACTTTACAAAGTAAATTTGCAAAGTATTGTTGCACAAATATGGGCGGGGTAGCTAGACCATATGCCCAAGATGTTATTAACAGTTTTTTAAAAAGGCTTTGTGACTGACTGTACACGACCTATGCCTTCACATAGGAAGTAGCAACGTGGTTGTTAAAGAAATTCCACAAAAGAACCGCAAGAATATACGGTTATCCGTGGCAGATCAGTCAACCAGTGCGAGTGAGACGCAAAACTCTCGAAGGCCAATAAACAACAGTGGCCTGGTTGCACTTAAGAAATAATTGCCAACGACGCTTGATGTTGACTCGCCCAGAGCTGCTTTACGACTGCGTTCGGTTTATATAAGGCCGAAAAGGAACACACATACACACATACATACATACATACATAGGCTGATAAACACAATACCCTTCTTTGCGTAGTGCACAGTGATGCCAACTATTTATAACCCAAACTCCTTCGCAAAACGCGCTAGAATGCGCTAAGTTACAGCATTGTCAACTGTTTATAGCCAAAACGCGCTATTTTCCTACGCGCTAAATTAAATTGTAATAAAAATCGTTGTATGTACATTATTATTATATTATATTAGTAAATACGCGCTAATTTAGCGCTTTTTTACTAAACGCGCTAAGACGAAAAAAAGCGCGATTGGCATAGTTAAAACGCGCTAAATTGGCATCGCTGGTAGTGCAGTCGGGTAAAAAAGTTGTGATGCACACATTTATGTATTTCAATTTCATTCTAGTTTTGTTTAAAATTAAAATCGATTTAATTTCCCATCTTGTTCTATGAAAATATTAGAAAAAAGATGTGATGGAAAACGGAATTAGTCTTGTTTTTGCGTTTTTAAATCGAATAGCGGGAATTATTCTATATCTAAGCAAAATTTTCCAGCAATGACTTGTGTGAAAATGTAAGTAAAATGCTCTAAATAATTAAGGACAGATTTACTTACATATTTGTATATATTAAATGATGATATCACAATAAAAGGATATTTTTTTTAATTTAGTTGTATGTACTTAAAACGCTTAGCCGCCGCCGACGTAGTAATTTTTTTTTCTATATATAAAACTCGGTATTTAAAAGACAAATATACCATTCATTATAACATTTACTTCAGCAGATCTCAATCCAAAGATTTTCGTTTAGCCATCGCCATCGCAGAAAATACTTGTATCTATGGCAACCTGCAACCGGGTTCAGCATTATTGGCTTCAATTTCAGTTTTTAGCAGAAAAATATAAAGAAACAAGTTGGGTTTTTTGTAACAAAGTGAAAATGAAACAAAGTTGGAATAAGAAATCGATGCGTTTTCTGCCACACGAAAAACAATTTTCTACGTTTTGACAGTACGATCACAAAGTAGACCAGAGTTGTAGAAAGTGACTTATGAAAAAAGCTAAAATCCGCTGATTTGATCACTGTTGAAAAGGGACAAATATATTGTGTTTGTTATTGAATATTTTTAGTACAATAATCAAAACAAACAACAGAAAATGTATATTTAGTGAAATTAACAATTGAACATTTTTAAAAAATTAAATGCAAGATTTTGTAGTGTTGAACTAAAAAAAATCGGTTTTATAAGGCATTTACACTTGCGCAAAATCTAGCAGATTTTAATTCAAATCTTTATGAAAGGCTATACCGTTTACACCAACTTCTTTTGACATTTATAAAGACTTTTTTATTCCAGACAGAACCCATTATCTGAAAAATGTCTAAATATACAACCAAACAACTGCAATGAAGCCAATTTACTCACCTTTTTAAGCAGATCGTAGCTAATTCACTCATCTTTTTTTTATTAATATGTTGTACAGGTTAGTAAAAAATAAATAAAAATATTAGATTTTGATTAGATTTCCTACAAATCTGCTGTCAAAATAGGTTTTGTTTTGTATGGGAAATCTGGTAAAAAGCAGCAAGTTTTAGCTCGAAATCTCGTAAGTACTAGATTTCGAAACAATGTAAATGCCCTATTATAAAATTTTAATAATAAAAAATATTTTTTTATAAATAAGGGCTAAAGAAAGTAATAATTATACATACGTGCAGTTATGTGGGGAAATATTAGCAAGGTGGTGAAAAATATTAATTAAGAAAATTTTTTTGTGGGCTATGTTTGGATTCCGATGGATTGAATGTAAATTTTGGTTTTGGATTTAAGGCTGGTACTCTGTTCAAAGTTGTGAAAAATTTTCAGCATCATTGATTATTTCGCGTGAAAAATTTGACATGCACTAAATGTAGCCCAACTCGCGGTTTTTTATAAATTTCTTGCTTTTATTGCTTGAAAGTATGCAACATTGTTAAAATTCCGTAAACTAAAATGATGCCAGACTAATTTTGCATGGAAAGACATGATTTTACGTGTTTTTCACAACAAGAACAGAGTACTACTTTTGCGAATTTATTTCGCAAATATTTCACACCAAATATTTTATATGTAACTAGTTTGACAGCATTTCGCATGTTTATAAATAAACTTATTTGCCTTTTTCCAACACTGAAACAAAAATTCGATTCGCTTGCTATCGAGTGACATCATCGGTAAATTTCTACTCGATTGCAATTTCGATCACGAGTGCAAGAATTAGGCCTCACGCTTTAATTTTCTCAAAAGTAGAACGATTATGTTAGATAGTGAGTAATTGCCTTTATGAACTATTTCTGAACAGCCTTTAATGGATTTGACAGGATAATCGGCGCACAAGTGATTTACGCGTTAAACAAAAAACAATAACTCATGTTGAAGGAAACAATAACTCATAATAAATAAATAAATATTTCATAACATATTTGCTTCATAAAATTATTTATCATTTCCTCTGGCTCAATTTTCTTACTTACATACAAAAAAATATTTGTATGAATGAATGTGTGTGTTAGTTTTCATGTTGAACAGGTGTGATTATTAGCGTATTTATCTGCCAATTAACAGCGGAATTTTTATTGGCTTAAGTGTGCTTCACATGTTTGCTATTGTTATTTGCCCTTAAAAATAACTTACAGCACCAGCCAAATGGTATACAATGACAAACAATTAAAACAAAGTTACAAACAAGCAAAAACAAAACAAATTAAAAAAGAAAACGAACGAACCGAACTTGCCAATACCACATTTTCAGCATTTTCTTTTGTCATGTCACACATTCTAATGTATGTCAGGTGAATTTCGATCACAAGGCCTTGACAGACTGATCCCTTGCACTACATTTGAAATGATTGTAACAACAGTGCTCAAATAATTATATGGTGCCATCCACAATGACAATGTAAATTAATTTTCGTGTGTAACCTGAGTAGAAATACAAAAGAATACATCTTTACTCGTATATGTGCCCTTAATAATGAAAGTGGTCAAGTCATATATTGCTTTGGCCGAGATAAATAGTAGATTACCAGTGAACAAATCAAAAAAAAAAAATTTGTATTATGTAACATTTTAATTTAGAGTTGTACTAGTCTCGAGTAATATAAATTAATTAAATATTTATTAATTATTTATTTAAATTTTTTTAAGATTCATTTAATATTTTGAAGCAAAAATACTTATGACTTAGATCACTTTCATAATAAGGGCACATATGTATGTAATGGGTCCGCCAGATAACTTTTTTTTTTGAAAACAGGGCGCAAAATATCGAGTGTAGCTTCGGCTGTGTGGCGCGTAGCGCCGTCTTGTTGAAACCAAATGTTGCCAATATCCTCCTCTTCAATTTTTGTGAACAAAAATTCGTTCAACATGGCCCGATAACGATCGCTCATTGGCCCAATTATGCCTCTGGATCAACATCCGCACCAAACAGTGACTCGTTTTGGGTGCGTCGGCTTTTCAATGTATGCGTGTGGGTTTTCTGTGCCCCAAATGCGACAATTTTGCTTGTTTACATACCCGCCAAGATCAAAATGAGCTTCATCTGAAAAGATGATTTTTTTTTTGGCAAAATCGGCATCTTCTGTAAGTCGATCGCAGGCAATATTTCCCAGCGTTGTTCAAGTGTATACACAACCATATTCGTTCAGCGGAAGGATAAAACTAATTATCTGCCAAATCAGACATGAGCTAAGTGTTACCATTCACGAAATAAGCACTAGTTGAAAAAAAAACGTTAGATGGCGGACCCTATATACATATATGAACATGAAGCGGTCCATGTATGTTATCGCATAACGTGAGAACAGCTGGAGCTATTTGGTTGATTTTTTTTATTCGATTCGAAATTTTTAGGAGATGATTTGTAAAAAAAATTAAGGACAAAATTCTTGTGAAAACTCAGAAAATTTAAGTTTTTAATATATTTAATATATCGCACTTGTTCCTCAAAAGCGTAACAACTCAAAATTCATGAATTTTCATTAGAGGCCAAAAACTGTTTCTGTTAGTAGTAGTTATTCTAAAAACACAAAGAGAGTCATAACGGGTTTTTTCACGGAAAAGAAGACAAATCAAAGGAAGATTTTTACAGTGGGTAGATATGACCTCTGTTGTTTGGGTTTTTGCAAAAAGTGAAAATTTGAACATTTTGAGTTGTTACGCTTTTCAGGAACAAGTGCGATATAAATACAAACTAACAAAGGGAAACGTAGTATTTTTAATGTACTGCCTCCTTGTCGTTTCTCTTTCTTTTTAATATGAGAAAATTTTAGCATAAAATGAACTAAAATTAAGAATTTTAAAACCCTCCAATGCAGTTGACGCTGTCCAAACGTTAGGACCAATTTTCTACAAGTATAAATAAGATATTATATCAAATTACCTTTCAAACGAAAAAACCAAATAAAAATCGTTCTAGCCGTTTGGAAGCTACGTCGTCAAAGATACACAGATACAACAGAAAAGATATGATATCTTCTAAACGGCTAGACTGATTTTAATTTGTAATATTCGTTTTGTAGTTTTAAGATCAAAACACCTTTCAAAGAAAATAAAACTAAATCAAAATCGGCCCAGCCGTTTTAAAACACCCCTTTTTCTTGTCGGGGGTTGAAAAATAAGAAGAAAAGAGTTTTAGAAAAACTAAAAATATATGCAACTACGCAGCAAAAATTTTTCGAGATTTTGTAGTACTCTTTTAATGACTTACAAAACAATGAATGGTACTTATTTATCTAATGATTTTATGTGTATAATAATGACTGAGCCGTAATTAATAGAATAAGCAATTATTTATATCATTATGTGAAAGTACTTATTTTACTAATTCCTATTTGTTAATGAAAAAAAAAAAAATAAAGAGATGTGTATGTACAACAAATAAATAAATAAATAACAATGCAATAAAATTATATTTTATGTCTGAGTTTAGACGGGCGAACATTTGGAAGGAAAACAGCTGGAATTCTGTTTTGTTTTTTCCTTCCCGTTCACACAGCAGAGAAACAAGTCGATCGGCTCGAAGCCGACGGCGCTCCGCCGCAGGTTATTTTTCTGTCTATCCCTCGCCGCCGATTGTATCGGCTCGCATCGGCTCAAAATGAGCCGAAATTTTATCTGTTCAAGGAGACAAATTTCGGAGAAAAAATTATGAAAATCGATTTTCAATTTGAATTTTTAATTTTCTCTTTAAATTTTCATATGTTTATTTTAGCCGCCGAAAATTCTCTCGGAGTGCCGCCTCGACTTGTTTCTCCGTCACACAGACGAAAATGTTGCCGGCGACATTCCAATGTCAACCATACATGCATGTGTATGTATGTATATGTAGCAAATAATATGAAAACAAAGCGTGTCGCCGAGTACCGAACACAAAAATGATTCTCTCTTCCCAACCCGAAAATTCCTACCAAACGAAATGTTTCCCTTTCAAATGTTTTCGTGTATAAACGCTGACTATGAATGATGTCAAATTCGCCGCAATAATTTCAAAACGGCAAAATTTTGACCGTTAAGCATAGTACTCTGTTCGAAGCTGCGAAAAGATTTCAGCAACATTGATTATTTCGCGTGAAAAATTTTACATGTACTAAAATTTATATTTACGAGTTGGGCTACACTCGCGGTTTTTTAAATAAATTTCTCTCTTGAAAGTATGCAACATTTTTGAAATTTCGTGCGAAAAAAGTACTGCTCATGTTTTTTCGCAGCTGAAAAAAATGATGCCAGAGTCATATTGCATGGAAAAACATACTGCCAGATACATTTTACGTGTTTTTCGCAATAAAAACAGAGTAATAGTTTGACAGCATTTCGCACGAATTTGTGAACAGAGTACCAGGCTTTAGTGCCAAACTTAGAAAAAGCACTTAGTTGGTGCTTTTTAAAATTTTCATTGCTACCTTTAGTGCTTTGAAAAAATTTGTGTATTTTTAAAATTTTTTTTTAATAAAAACAGACGAAATACAGTCTGGTACATTTCATTAAATATATTGATGGTATTACCAGAATAGAGAATAGAGAATGATGAGGTGTAGTCTGGGTTTGATGGATATTTGAAGGAGCTGGGTGGACAGTTCTTACCATAAAGATGAAACCGAAGCTATTAAATATCGCTGGAAAAGTGTATCGAGTTAAAGGGAGATTATATTATGCAGTGAGGAAAACTTGTTAAAAAATTTCTCATATTCCTTGTCAGATCAACAGGTTTGGGACCGTCCTCGTGGGTGATAGTTTCCAATACCGCGGCATTTTCCCTATCAAAAAGGCTTTTCAAGAGCAACAATTTAAGTACAGTGCAGTTTTATTGGTTGATAGTCTCGAAAGGGATTTAATTAAGCTAATGCTGAGTACACATCTGGCGTAACCACTAATTACTAATGAAAAACTGTTTGATTCAGACATGTATTTATTGATTTAAACTGTTTCGAATCATGTTGGATTCTATAAAATTGTCTATTATTTATGTGTGAAACTGTTTAACTTAATAAATGCGTGTCTGAATCAAACAGTTTTTCATTAGTAATTAGTGGTTCCGGTTTTTTGGGAACAAGTGGAAACTTACCTTAAGAAAAAATTTCCCTTAATTGATTTACGTTTTATTTTCACTGCTGTTAGCGGACACACATTTTTGTACAATAAAATGTTGAGAGTTGTGCTGACCTATTGCATGGAAAATTATTTAAAGACTTAGATCTCGGCTCATGGTCATTTCGTCAAATTATAGGTCACCAAAATATATTATAGTTTATTAATGGAACCAACGTAATGTAACCAAAGTCGTAACAAACAGATGGCCAGAACAATATGTGAATATTGTATTTGCTGTTTATTTTTTTATTATTTGTAAGTTAGTAATCAACATTTATCTAATTAAGAATTGGCACTTTTTGTATGCTGTGGATATTAATTTCTGGAACTTATATAAATTACACAAAATTATCACAACTGATATCAATGTGTTTTTGCTTGAAGTTATATACATACTCTAAAATACAAACGTAATGACATTTTGACACTTTTTTTTTGTATTACACCCTATTTAATATCGCTGGTATTAGTTTTATATATTTATTATTTGTACATTTTGTGGTTCCGTATGTAATTGAATTAAAACGAACATGGACATTTACAAAATATATATTATTAACAACTATGTTATAACCGCAATAAATAAACAATTTCTGAAAACATGGCAGACATTTTATTGTTGTTGATAGAGTAGGAAGTTTAACATTTAAAAAGGTATAATCAATATTTCGCAACAATGTTTAAAAAACAAGTGCAGTCGAAATAGCAAAAGTCGTAAAATTGTGCTATTTCATCGAATTTTTAATTTTTTGACTGTCCAATCACAACCTGTTGCTCATAGTTCTGCTACTGAAATTCAAAGAGTCGTAGTCGAAGTTAACACAATAAATGAATAGCCATACACAAAAATATTCTGACAGCAGGAATTTTACACTAACAAATATACAAAGCGAATACGCAGAGTTGCAAATTAAGACCACCTGGTATCAACTCGCCTTGAGCAAGTGATTAAATATGCAATTGAAACTGCAAAATCAAAAGAACAAAAAACACACAACATCTCTACTACGTTAACTTCCGAATATATTTAAAGCAGCATTCAGAAAACAGAAAACTTGTCGAGTATGTCGACAACTGAAGCTCTTCGTTGTGTATGGCCAGAGAAATAAGTCGATCAGCTATAAGTCGACTTTGAGCCGCCGCCGAAGCGACCGGCTTGTTTCGGCGCACAAATGTTAGATGATAAAATTTTAATTGAAATATAATATAATAAATGTAATTTTTTTTATTTAGAAACGAATGTTAAATATACTTTCAAATGCCAAATTAATTGAAAAAATACCAAGAACGTCGTGACTGCACTTCATAAAACTGCGTTAAATATGCGCAGTTGGGAGCTCTGGCTATGAAGACATTCACACACTGTTTACATACAGTCTTCATTAAACATCGATTACGGACAACTTACAAATTTTTGTTCGCACATGAGTGTGTATAATACGTAACGGCTGATGTTCATGTTTTGTTCTTATTCGAACAACTTAAGATATACCCCACATAGAAGAACATAATTCTGCCGGATCTACTCGTTTGTTCACGTACGAACAAATTAAGTCTATTGTCCTACATAGCATTTTTTAAATCATGGCCTATTCGATTATGCTAGGGCAAGTTTGATATTTGAAAAAGTTTAAAAAAGTTATTCCCTAATGTACATAAACATGAAAATTTTGTTGTTTTTCGCCTTTTAAATACTTTTATTGTTACCTTATACGGCAACTAATTGGAAAAAGGTTGTGAAAAATTTAAAATAGAATCGAAATCGAATGAAGACGTTTGTTTTCCAAAGATTTTTGATAGAAAATTTAATAGGAATAATCACTAAAAAAAATATAAAAAAATAAAACTAATGTACATATTTTTCATAAAAATTTTTCCTAAAATGGATTTCCAATGCATTCTATTTTTTATGAATATGGGGGATACAATTTAAAACAATAAATGAAAATTCTAAAAATAAGATGCAGTCGGCTAACTGAGCCTTAATGCAATGTAACTGTAATGTAGGAAACAGCTGATCGATATTTTTGCATGAAAAGTAGGTTAGGTTACATTACATCTCTATAACCATTTCCATTACTTTTCACATAACAATATCGATCAGCTGTTTCCTATAAGTCTTGAGTCCTAGTCAATTGATTGAGCCTTAAGTCCTACTCAATTAGCTTTCACGAGCATTTAGTCACTAAATTTTAGTACAATTTTTGTTTTTGCTCTATTTACACTTGTTCAGATAGTAGACTTCTTGAAGGTACGAAAGCGGTCCCAAAACTAAGCGAACTAAGAAAGCAAACACAACAACAGCAGCATCGATACCTTGTGTACATCAAGAACTGTCTTGCTCTTTAAAGTAGCAATCAGCTGTCGACTCCGCCTTTTCAAGCGTGGAAATAAATATGGGGCTAAGCTGCGTGATGAAGCAATTCAAAATTTATTCTATTGATTTAATAATCAATTGGCATTATACGCCCACGAAAAGCAATAAATAATGATAATAAAAATAACAATCAATAACACTGTTCTGCAAAAAATATTTATTTTCAATAAAGATATGTATGTGTTTTATATGAAGATTCGTGCCCTAATTTGAAATCCGTTTTCAGTTTTTGTCTATGACGTAAAGATTTTTTAACCCTTTCGATCCCAAAGTTGCTTATAAGCAACTTGGATTTTTAGCGCCGCTTCTTTTTAAACAATCGCAACGAATTTATCAAACAACACATAGAATTAGTTTATTATAGTTCTTAAAACTAAAAAACAACCAAAAAGTATCAGCAGTGTCGCGCGCGATCAACATAACTACGGTGCAATTTCGGAGACCTGGAGAACATAATTTAAAAAAAAACAAGTACGCCGATTTAACAAGAGTGGGTGTAAAAAAAGATTAATAAAAATACAAATTAATAAGTAACACTGTTACCCAGCAATATTTTTTTGTTTATTGAAGTTGCTTTTAAGCAACTTTGGGCAACGGTGATGGTAAGAACATTGACATCAAATACTTTGTGAAAAATACATAAAAAGTGATGCTGGATATGAAGTGCGAAGTCAAACATTTAATTGCTACAGTTCGTGGGTTGGATAACAAAACAGTGCAGTTGCTTTCTACATTTATTCAAGATGAGCCAATTGGATCTCACTGCCAATACCCCGTGCGCCTCATGTAAAGTCTTCTTGTGGTCAGAAGCATTTCGAATGACAAAAGCTATTGTGCAATAATCAAATTCGGAGTCTTCAAATGGTAAACTTTCTGAATTAAAAATATTTATTGATGTCGCAAGACCATTTCAAAATAGTTTATATGTAAATATTTTTAAATTACGAGTCGTATCGAATGCCGTACTTTGCCCCCAGCACTTGGGAGGAGTTAATCTCTCTGACATGCAAGTGGTGCTTGATAAAATTAATCACCGCTCTACTAAATAGTACTGGGCTTTGGGATCACCATTAGCCAATTCATGGCGTTTGTATCTCAAGCACCTCAACATTGTCGAGAAAAACGTAAAGCATATATTGCTTATAAAATTTCAAATGGAAATATCAAATGAGTTGCTAAATGGTGCAGCATTTTGTCTTGAGTTCAGGACAAAAGAAAAATGACAATCCAGCGAAAAGAGCTTGCAGCAAGATAAATTAAGTTCAGTATCGCCGTCTCCGTCTTCTTTTGCATTTAGTTTCAACTCCAACACACAAAGAAAAAATATGGTTGAGGTAACCATAATCAAACAGCAACATACTATGATTGAATTATATGGTTGCAATCAAATCATATTATTGTCAATATAAAAACTAAGTTTTAGTAATATTATTATGTCAGTTAACAATAATATTATCTTCAATAACAATTAACTTTGTGAAACCTAATAATAGTATTGTTCAAAACTATCACATTTTGGTTAAATATGACAATTCTATTATTAGATGTGACTAAAATATAATTAAGACTAACCATACCATATTCAAATATTATAATAATATTGTTAAATAAGACCACAGTATTATTCTATATAATAATAAAATATTGTTTTTTAACCATATATTGGTAGATATTTTGCTTAAAGCAGCTGTGCGTCAAAGCCAAAATAAATATAAAATAATATTGTTGAAATAAAATGTATATATGTGGACGTCTACTTACACATATATGTGCGTATACACCAAATGCAGACACGCATGTATAAAGAAATATATGTATATACATATACTTTTATTCATCTATCCTCTTGTTTATACTTCATTTATTTATTAATTTATTTAACAAAAAAAAAAAAAGATTTATTTTAAACTAAATATAGTATGGTTTGGATAACATTATATTGTTATTTACATCATATTATTTTTACATAATAATAGAAATTACTTTGTAGTCATAAATTTTTAATGAATATAGTAATGTAATTATGAAATTCAAACATTACTTTGTTTATCGTAACGCAATTAATGTTTAAAATAACAATAATTTGTTTTCAATGACCACACATTTGTTTCGGAGAACATAGTATTGTTTTCTCAACCATGCTACAACCATATCTTTTCTTTGCGTGAAGCTAATGTGGAATCCACCGAATTCGAAGGGATATGATGAGAGTTTCCATTAGTTTATATAGGTAGGAAAATGACGATGCCGCCTCTGCAAGACAAGAACATCTCTATAAAAAATAAGTGAAATCGATTATGGTCATGAGGCTAGGTTTTTGTATATTGGATGAATAAATGAAATGAAAAAATGTGTGATATGTGGTGTTCATTTGTTATTTATCATAGTACAGAAATATTATTGCTTTAGTTTTGCAATGCCACAAAATACTTCCTCGATGACCCAAAGTTGCTTATAAGCCATTTCCCATATCTAGCCGTCCGATAACTCTTAGAAGTCCAAAATTTTTTTAAAATTCTTAGTTAGAGCAAATAATAAAGAAAATCATGAAAAAATTTCTGACTGCTGGCTTATGGGAGGAGCCAAAAGGGGTTAATGGGTGTTGCTAATACTAACACATAAACAAGCTTTTCCAATATACGAGTAACTCGATAACGGTTTGTTCGATTTTAATAAGTTAAACACTTAAAGATGCAAAATTAAGTTATCTTTAAATCAAAGTGATATAGTTTTCTTCGATTTTCAACGGTTTCAGAGTTATTCAGAAATTAGAGACGAAAATATATATATTAATGCAAAATTGATTTTTTTATTTGTTTTCAAAACTTTATGCAAAAAAAATAAAACCGCAGATATTTTTTTATATTTTTGTTTTTTTTTTTGGAGAGCTTGGTACGCTGGGAACAAAAAAATGCTATAAGTAAAGAAAATCTGTACAAAAATGATGATTTTATTCACATTTAAGGCAGATATCGCACTTTGACAAATATGGTGTAATACATACAATAATTGAAATTTATTTGCTGGTGGTTTAGCATGTCTATATACGTATTTCATTGGCGCTTCAACCAAATCATTAGTATACTCCAACCACAATTTTTTTTTACAGGCAAAAACATTTTTGCCAGCACTATGCATCAAATTAGGCTTAATAAATGGTTCGGAAGAAGCTATGAACAGAGATGGAAGGGCGTTCCAACAAGTGAAATATACATTTCCACGTTTAAGTGAGACCAAATCGAAGCAAGGCGTAGTTGTGGGTCCCCAGACATGAGAAATCATTAAGGAATTGCTCATATCTAAGTTGGTCAATAAATAGAGACAGGTTTCAAAAATCTACGTCACAATTTTATTGGAATAGAAAGGCTCCAAATTGCGAAGAACTGGTGCAAGAACTTCTTCTTTCATATCAACAACTTGCCATTAAAAAAACCATTTTGATTTATTTCGTGGTGTCATATCTGGTTAGCATCAGTGTTGCCAGTAGATTTCTCGAAAAAAATACCTACACATGCTAAACAAATCCGATTTTTCCCTACACGTTGAAAAAATTTCCGCTACAAAAATCCCTACGCATTTTTGTCATTAAAATAGAAAAAAAACCATTACTTATAAAAAAATATATATGTTTATTAAAGCTTTGGTAAAAAATACATATATACATATGTACTTTTAATTAAATTCAATTAAAACAACAAAAAGTTTTTTAAACATTAATATGAATAGTTTTTTAAAAAATACAATTTTAAAGGATAAATTCAATTCAGGTAAAAAACCGGTTATTTTAAAATTAACATATATATGTATTTCATGTACCAGGTGGTGCTAAGTTAACAGCTGCTTTTTTTTAGGAAGTTTGGCTTGTCAACTTTCATTGCAATAAAATTAGTAGGAAGTTTGATTTATTAATTTTCATTGCAATTAAGTACTAGGAAGATTTTGTTGTTGCAGGCTTGACACACCACCTGATATATGAATTCGTATTGGAATATAAATGCAAACATATTAATGTCACCAACTTTTTTAAAACCACAAACAACTCTGGAAACATATTTTTAAGCAATTTTAACGAAAAGAAAATTTTTTAACACTTTTGAAAAAGAAAATATTACTGAAAAACGTTATGTTTGCATTTATTTCATGCTATGACAAAAAAAATCCCTATATTTTGGAGAATATAAAAAATCTGTCCGATTTCCCCTACGCTTCTGTTATAGTATCAAAAATACCTACATGTAAGTCTTGTTTTAGACTCGGCAGTTTTTCTTGAGGCAGTTCTCTTCAATTCTCTTTTAAAATTGCTCGTTTGTTTACACACAGACGGTTTCTTGTTCAATTTTGCTGTTGTTTTAATACAGCGAATGAAATAACAAAAGAGAATTGAAGTAACTTTTCTGTACAAGCAAGCCAGTACCCCTCTTCTTTCTTCTTTCCCCTCTCTCCCATAAACTCAAACTTGCTTCAAGAAAAACGGCCAAGTCTAAAACATGACTAAGGATTTTCCCCTACTTCTGGCAACACTGGTTAGTGAAAGGTTCTAACGAGATATTGCGCAAATGGAAAAAAGATATAGCGGCAAGTGGTTTCCAGAATTATGAACTGATTTCTGCTGGAAAACCAATCGTGAAACAGCATATAAAACTTATAAAAGAAAGCGATCTACTAATTAGTAATGGATTTTTTATGTTATACTATTGTTTAATTTCATTTAAGATCTTAATTTATATCATAGAAGCCATTTATGTGTAAGATTTTTTACTTTTATCATAATAAATACCTATAAGAAATTTATTATTTGACATATTGTCATAAGTTTATTTTAATTGAGATTCACTTGCTGGTGGTCAAGCATTGTTTATATTCTATTCTATTCAGCCTGCAAATCATCAGTAGATTTCAACAACAATTTTGAATTTCAATTAATACTACGACCTCACGAGCAATTTGTTGTATCTTAACACAAGCAATAACGATGACAGAATGATTTAATACGGGCATTTTCACGACAAAGTCCACAGCAAACAATTAAGCTTGTATTTCGAAACAATGTAACTCGATTATTCTTAAGATGTATCCAATGTAGAACTGCTAGCTGACTACACAAATATTTAAAGAAGTAAAAAAAACTTTCACTTTCTTTGAAAAAAAAAAATCAAATATATTTGTTTGATGTCGAACGCGACAAAAAGTTTACATTCCTTTGGAAATGCCCATATGCAAGGTGTTGGCCATTTAAGTATTACTTAAATATGCACTCAAAAGCACAATCTTGTATTTAAATAGAACTTAAAAATAATTCAGATATAATTATCAAGTATGTAAAAATTTGGGCACTCACACTATAAAGTCATAAAATTTATGGCCACAATTTTGGTTTATGTTATAAAACAAGTTCTAGGGGAAAAAGTTAAATGTTCCCTTGATTAAAATAAATTTATAAAATAATTGAGCTTTATATATTTAGTTTTCATACAAATAATTTATCTTTTATCTTAACAATTTCATTTCATTCACAATTGCCATGATTTCATCACCAAGACAATTTCCTGCGCTTGAAATGATAACAAATTGCTTAAATAAAATTCTTTCTATTCAGCTATTTGCTTTAAATCTTTGCTATAATAACATTTAGAATTTAATTTAAATCAAAAAATAAGGCATAAAATAAACTAAATTGAATTTATACCGAACAAAAGCCAAATTAAAAAGGCAAAAATGTCGTCTCCTCTGTCTAACAATAAGGTTTTATTTTTAAATTTCTGTAAGCCCATATAAATTAACTTTCGCTTCCATACAACAACTGTGGTCGGTCGGTGGTTGCTTGATAACGAAATAAAAATGTTGAAGAAAATGTAAAATGTGTAAGAAAAAATGCGTAGAAAGTAGCATAAGGATTCATTAGTGTAAGGTTTTTCTTGTTTTTAATATTACATTACACAGCCTTGCGGGTTCGTTTTTATGTCATTTAGCTCAATTCTAAATTAAAAATATTTATTCTTCTTTTATACGCTTGTATATAAATATATATGTACATACGTACATACAAAAACATACGTACATATGTACATCTACAAACTACAACACGCACATGTCATCTTATAATGAAGTTTAACATGAAGTTTCTTCAAGCCACACTTTTTCGCGATTTCCATGTCTCGTGTGTGCAGGGGCATTTACGCAAGTTTGAGTTGAGCTCCGCAAAGTATTTACACTGAACCAAAAAAACATTCTTAAAACAAGAATCTTGCGTTTTTGTTTTAAAAATGCTGCATTTTTAAAAATCATTTTTAAAATATGAATGTTTCTTATAATATTAATATACAACATTGTTATTTTTATAACGAAACAGTTCTAAAACAAAAATGTGCGCTTTCATTTAAAAAATTTCAAAAACTATAATGTTTTCTTATTAAAATAAAAATTATAATTTTTGAAATCATAATAAAAAAGAAAATGTATTTTTAAACATTCTAAAAACAAAAATATTTTATTATTATATCAATAATTTTAATTTTTTTAAATAAAAGAATGTATTTTTCCCCGAGTAACACTTTATATTTGTGTCGTGTTGAAAAAAAAAGAATTAATCTGTTATTACGACCAAGTGTATATTAATGTCCATTATCCTGTATGATCCTTGCGCACAAAATCTTAAAATTATTGCGAAATTTTAAAAAACACGGTGTTCGTAACATAATAGCGACATTTTTTGTTGAATGCTCGTCATGACGCAAATGAAAATTCGTTCGATTAGCGCTTTGGACTACAGTCTAAGACCGAAAATTTTTCATAAGGGCATTTTGATTCCAAACAAAATTAACATTTTTAATTTTAATACGAACCATCCGTAATTTCAAAATTCTCTTTTATTAATTTAAAACGTTTCATTCTTAATTTAAGAAGTCTCCATTATTAATTCAAAACATTTAATTTTTTTTGTTTTAAAACAAAAATGCTTCATTATTACTTCAAGAATATTTCATTCTTAATTCAAAAACATAAGTTCTTAATTTGAGTATGTTCAACTTTATATCAAGGTTGTTGTTTCTTAAAACAAAAATAATAATTTTTCATTCCAAAATAGTTTTAATTTTTAAGCAAAGAATGAAAATTTTTAAAATAACACAAAACAAACTTAGTTCTATTTCATAAAGGTTTCGTTTTTAAAATCAAAATGTTTCTTCTTGATTTTAAAACTTTATTTTTTGGGTGTATGTACTAAATATGTTTTACCGCTTTTTCCGCTACTTAACTGACTCTATTATCTATTATAGTATTATAATATTCATGCATACTCGTACATACATATATACATATCGCTCCTTTGTTGCAACATAGTCATAACTCAAAAAACTAGCTTTGCAGAAAATAAGTTTAAAGTTTTTAATTTACTTACACTTCAATGAAAATATAAAAATACTAGCTGAGCCGGCAGTAGAAAATAATAATTAAGTCATTGTAAGTGTGTGTGAACGATTATGGAATATCAAAATATAATAAATTTATTATAATTTATACTTATACGAGGTGTGTTCAAAAAGTATCGCGAATTTTGTGTTTTTTCAAAAATTATTTATTTATTCATAATATCTATTTTGCCCCCTTCAATGTAATCCCCTTAGATATAATGCACTTATGCCAACGTTTTTTCACTTCAAAAGTCATTTTTTTATCGTGTTCAGATCTTCCTTCGAAGCCGTCTCTATCTCGTCAATCGTAGCGTAGCGTCGTCCTTTCAAGGGACTCTACAGTTTCGTGAACAAGAAAAAGTCACAGGGGGCCAGATCTGGGGAATACAGTGGCTGCGGCATTATTAGTGTGCTGTTTTTGACCAAAAAGTCGCGTACAAGCAACGATGTGTGAGCAGGGGTGTTATCGTGGTGCAAAAGCCAATTTTCGTTCTTTCACAAATCCAAGCGTTTCTGCAATTTGCGCATAACTTGCAGGTAATATTCCTTATTGACCGTTCTACCCTGTGGCAAGAACTCATGATGCACCACGCCCCTGCAATCGAAGAAAACTGTAAGCAAAACTTTCATATTCGACCGAACTTGGCGCGCTTTTTTCGGTCTTGGTTGGTGCGGCAGCTTCCATTGAGATGATTGAGCTTTGGTTTGGTTTGTCACCAGTTATGACCCCCTGGAGCAAATTTGGATCGTCGCTGACAGAGTCCAACAGCTCATTAGCAATGTTCATGCGATGCTGTTTTTGGTCGAAATTGAGCAAATTTTGATACGATTTACGCGGCGACACGTCTCATGTGCAAATCATTGATAAAAATCGAATGGCACGAGCCAATCGATATGTCTAGGTCCTCAGCAACATCTCTAATGGTGATTCGACGATTGCCCAATACCATTTTCTTCACTTCATCAATTTTTTAGTCTATTGTTGAAGTGCTCGGGCGTCTGGCACGCTCTTCGTCGTTCACCTCTTTTCGGCATTCTGAGAACATTTTTTACCACCGATAAACGTTGTTTCGGTCCAAGGTAGCTTCTCCGTATGCCACAGTCAGCATTCGGAATGCATCCGCGCCGATTAATTTCGTTTTTCACAAAAAAAAAGCAGCTGCCAACAATTAACTGAACATTCAAAATGGCCGAAATTGTCGGCATAAGTGAGAGACATGAGTACCAATATAACGCCACAAAAAAATCTAAATTCGAATATACTTAACCCGCGTAAATTTAAAATTCGTGATAGTTTTTGAACACACGTCGTATTGTATAATTGTTTTCAAATTAACTCATACCAAATTTTAAGGCTCTTGCTATTATAGTTTTTAAGATAAAAGATTTTTATAATTTTTTTGTATACGGGGTGGCCCTTCCCTCTGTCCTATTTTGGCAATACTTTGAATTACTTTGCAACTCGCTCTCAGAAAAGTTCATACCAAATTTGAAAACTTTTGTTATTATAGCTTTCAAAATATATTATTATTCATTACTTTGTATGGGGGACCCCTTTACTTGGTCCTATTCTACCAATATTTTGAATTACTTTACACCTGTCTCTCAAAAGAGTCACAGTACTAAAAATAGACTACGACGGATTCTCATGAAAAATTTCTTAAAAATCGGTTAAGCCGTTTCGGAGGAGTTCAATTACAAACAGCGTGACACGAGCATTTTATATATCATTAGATAAAATGCAGAAAGGCGTAACTAACAAAAAAATAGTTTTGCAGGAAAAGCAAAAAAACTAAAAAAATACTAAACAAATATGTAATGAAGTCCCATTGTTTTTTTTTTTTTAATAGAAGCGTAATTTTTGACGACAGAAGCTTAAAATTTTGTCAAGACATGTAGTTTAATGGCATTCATAATAATCAATCAATAACTCGATTTTGAATTTTTTGTTAGTTACGCCTTTTTGCATATTAGCTAACGATATATAGATTTTCTTTTCTCAAGACGTGAGTGTAAAAGGCTTTTGTATGATTAAATATGCTATAACGCATTTTTCTGCATTATTAACTCCAAACTGCATATATTGAGATATGACTGTCTTGCAATAAAGGAGCGATAAGTATGTATATATACAAGCGCGAGGTTGGAAAAAATTTATTGTTGAAAATTATTGCAGCCGTAGACATGTTTTAAACAACTTCTCCCCAACCCCGGCTCAACAGACTTTTGTTGTTAAAGTTCTAAAATTTCACTTCATGTGTATTTATGTGTTTATTAAATAAACATAAACACACCTCCACACCAACGTACGAGTATTATATCCTCTTGTGTAAATAGCTTTGTATGTTTAAAGTTATCTCTTCCGTTTCCTGTTTGTCAAACGTTTAGTTAACAAAATATGAAGAAATAAAAAGCTTGCGCACACATTTTCTACTTAAAATAAATAGCATATTTTACGGCGCCAAGTTTTCTTTTTATATAAAATTGTAGTGCACGCATTTCCCTTGTTCGGTTAAGGTATTTATCATGTGGTCTAGTTGTATTCAAAAGCTGATGAGTATTCTTTTTTTTTGTACTCTTCAGGACATGTGACAAAAGTATTGTTATATGAGTCTATCACTTCGTTTGTTAATTCAAAAATTTTCATTTTGGATTGAGCAATGCCATTTCAGAATTCGACCTGCCTTACGAATCGGACTGGGCTAAGGTATAATTCTAGGAACTCTGTCTAAAATATTTTTTCTGTACAAATTCTTATTTTTAACACTTAAAAATCGCGACACTGCTGAGCGTTTGCAAAATAACACGAATTCACTGTATAGTTTTACAAACTTGAGCAAATAACAAAATACGGGCCTGTGCTGAAAATCACGGTGAGTTCAAAAGTAAACTACTAATAGCTGACTTGATATTGGGTCTTTATTGTATTTTAAGTTTTTGTCATATATAATAGAATATTTTCTTCCCTTCCAACGCTATAAATGGTGCAATTTACAAAAGCAATGATTTAGTTTTCATTAATTTTTTTAAATCACCGATAGTTTTGATTTTTACTCACTACACGAAACCCACTAACTGCTTTGTGTCAGATTTGTGCAGTGAACTTGTCTTGGTAGTGTATGGCCCATATTAGTTTAAAGTAAAAGACAAAAATAAAATAATAAATAAAAGAAAAAATCTTTAAAATAACATCGAAAAAATATATATGGAAATCGTTAATATTTCATATGAAAAATAAACTAATTACTTGAAACTACTGTGAAGAGTGCATACGTTTCGCCTTTGCCTGACATAAGAGTTTTACTTCTTTAACTATTTCTTACTTAGTTTGTTTTTTCTATTTGAAACTATTGGGTGTTTTTTATTGAGGTATAGAACTTTAAGTTGGCATCACTTTTTTAACTGGCGGCTGTCAAGTGATTAATATTTAGTTTGGTTTGCCATTTCATCATGAACAGGTTGACAAAAGAACAACGCTTGCAAATCGTGCAAATTTATTTCGAAAATAATGGTTCAGTTCGCGAAGTTTACCGCAAGCTCCGTCCATTTTATGGTCGACATAATCGTCCATCAGAGCAATTAATTCGGTTAACCACGGATTGGCCACCAAGATCGTGTGATTTGACACCATTGGATTATTTTCTTTGGGGATATGTGAAGTCGCTCGTCTACGCCAACAAACCAGAAACGTTAGGGGACTTGGAAGCCAACATTCGTGGCGTTATTGCCAACATACGGCCCCATATGCTCGAAAAAGTGGTTGAAAATTGGACCTGCAGAATTGGCTTTATTCGAGCCAGCCGCGGCGGCCACATGCCCGAAATCATATTTAAACGTTAATGGCATAAAATTATCCTTCCAATAAAGCCAAATTGATGGACATTAAAACGATTTTCTTGTGTTTTATTTCAATTCGAAGTTCTATACCTCTAAAAAACACCCTGTATATAAAGACTTGTTTGCATTTTTATGGTTTTCAAGTTTGAATGCTTGTGCAAAAAACGAACTTGTTTGGAGTTCTTGGTTTAGTTGGGAAAACAGACCGTTGGATATGACCTAATTTGTCCTTTTTGTTGCTTGGTTATTTGGTTGACAAGTAACCACGAAGGATGTACTCAAGTGATTTAACAGAATTCAAAAAAAAAAATATAAAAATTAATGTGTTTCTCTTTTTATTGGTTAATTTAAATTAGACAAATATTCAATAAACTTAAATTATACTCACATGGCTTGTTTGAAGTAATTAATAATCTTTTTCAAGTCAATTCAAATAGATATTTATTATATATAAAAAATATAATCACACCTCTGAAGTGATGTTAAATTATTTTTTTTATGAATTTTGTTTACGACTTTGATTTCATACAATTATTTGGTCATGAAATTTTTGACATTTAGCGTACTACATAGTGTTGTGCATAAATATTTATGATTAAAAAAATGGAAAAAGATCGGCTTTATACAGATTATTTGGCAGATGAATACATAAATTAATGAGCAGGATATGAGGAAATTATTATAGATACATGTAAATATGAATATTAGGGAGGTTCATAAAAAAATATTGGATTTTTTATGGGCCAACCGAAATATATATTAAGCACCGTGAAAAAATGATGTATGCTTTTTTTTCAAATTTTTCTATTAAGGTTTAGGGGACGGTACCAGCCCCCGAGCTTTAGTGTTTTTGAAAAAGCTCGCTGCCCTTATAACTTTTGCCATGTGGTATGTATTAAAAAATTATAAGTTTCATTCACACCATTATTGAGTGAAGATTTGTCAAAAATACCAAGTTTTATATACATACAGATATAAAATTTGGCATCACGTGCCATTAGCTGTTCCTTAACATGCACAATTGTGTATAACGTAAGAAGGAATTATTCAATATTTTCAAATCAAAAATTGCTTTCGAAAGATTTTGCTTCTTGAATCAAGTTACATAATAATCCCCAGCTTTATTTTGAAATTGGTGGTATGACAATCTGTATGAAAACACTTACTTACCAGACCTTCTTTCAAAATAGTGGATTAGGCAGTAATTGTTTTCAAAATATTGAAATAATATTAAACAAATTATAAAAGAACAGCGCAGCTATTTATTTACCTTTTAGTCTTTACTATATTAGAAATTTATGTTTGGTTGCAGCTTAAGTGACGTCTTAATGCATTTCGATTCTGTACAAGAATTTCGCCAGTAGGCTTCAATCATATGTTTGTATAGAAAGACCTCGTTACAAAAATTCATTGCAATAGTGTGAAAAATAACGCTTTTGCAAGCAATTTTACAAAGCAGTTGTACGAGCAGTTGTATTGTTAAATATTAAGTTTTTACCTTCTCCTGTAAAGGCTGGGCTAGCCACACGTTGCTGTTGCCGTACTGTACTGTAGCGTACTGTTAGCACGTTTGTGCACTTATAGAACATTTAAAAACATTTAAATATCTATAGCAAAAAGCATTGTCTGGGGTACAATTCGTCAGTAGTACTGGTGACAAAGTCACTAGTAAATCACTACAATTTCACTATTCGCATTTTCTGCAGGGTATGTACGTTATACATTTATAATAAATAAATATGCATATATCGGTGCATATGTATGTGTGTAATGAAATATTTTTATACCAAAATATGTGCATACCCAATAAAATGTTTTGATACCATTTAAATCCTTTCATATATTTCATATTTATAGTGAATTTATATATATATATCTTTATTATATATATGCACATAAATCTGTATGTATTTATGTCCGTAAGCATGTATGTGTATACATATGCAAATATTTATGTATTATTTTAAGTTGTCTATCACACAGATATTATTAGTAACAAAAGTACCGAAAAACAGAGCCAAAATAATCCCATTCCATTGAACATACAATAGTGCCATCACTGGTATACAAACGTCACTTAACAACGTTAGGAAATTCTATTTTATGCAGGATGAGACGTGCCGTCAACGTTACAGTAAATTTCGGTAAGCATTTGCATTGTTTTCAATCAACAAAAACGATCAGCTGTTTCGTTAGGGGACGGAGACGTTCGGCTAATTCTACTTTAAAGCTACAATTATTTGAATTAGGGCCTCACTACTAGTGGGATCAACGATATGAACTTTGGTTCGGGGCCACTTAGACTATTATATATACATATATAAAGACTTTCATCACATTTTACGAGAAAAAAATCTAAAGACATTTGTTTCGACTGTCAAAAAATCTAACGTAAAGTTACATTGTGTGTTCACAAACAACACACGCGCATTACTGAAAAAAAAACTATAAAATGTAAAAAAAAACTTAAACTCTTTAAGATCCAAATTCATAGTCATTAGTTAAATATAGCAATTGTGTAACCAATAATATTTGATTCACAGCTCTTTGTTTACCATTAATTAAACCGCCAAATGCTTGCAAACTTTATTAGTATTGTTGTTTTGTGAACAAATTTTATACACATTTAACACATACGTTGTCCATCCAGGGGAATCTATTCGTAGATTACGGGTGTTGGCAATCCCGGGGCCCGAGCTGGGATAATGTGGCTTTTTCCGTTGATGTACCTTTGGTACATTACCCATATAACTTATGTGTTACTACCCAATCTCTGCCAACAGAGCAAAGGATGTGTACATATTTATAAAAGGAAAACATGTCTGTTTATGTAAACCAGGTGCAGCATCACCTGGAACTTCCCTGAGTTCAAAAGACGATAGAGGTGAAGCCGTTGCGGTGGATCTTTGAGGTATCAGCAGATGCTTGTCTCTGGTACCACGGGTGCCGCTTGCCCGACAGTAAGGCTGCTCTATGAGTTTAGGTGTATGTAGCGGTCGTCAGGATCCTTTGCCAAAAGGTCGATTTCATCCTACCCCACGGTGTTAAAGGGATGATGTTGATCATTGTGGAGTAGGCGCCGGATTGTTGGCGACACAGGCATGCGTCTGGCTCTGATGATTGGTCGAGCTGTGCCGGGAATGGTTAGGTATTCTCTTGCAGACCTCGCTGTGATTGTAAGCAACTACTCTCGTATCGTGAGAAATTGGAGAATCGTACGTGGTGGCTGTTGGTTGCCACACTGGGAGAATAGTCTTGGCTTTCTAGTGTTAGAGCAATGCTAGTGATTGGTGCGACGCGGTCAGCCAGACACTATTCTAGGTGCTGTTGCCATACAACAGAAGCTGCTATGGGCACGGCCAAAGCAGCAGAGCTTAAACAGCTCAAAGTACCTCAGCAAGGTGCAGATATAATACAGGGATACTACTATGATCGAAGATTGCAGCCTATGTGCCTTGTGGGCACATAGTTCATTCTTAAGGGTGCATGGGGGCGATGGTTTGTCGTCTTACCTACACCCGGTGTTTAGACCACCGTGAGATTAGGCCGTAAAGGCCACGTTACGTCACGTTAATCTGAATTACATCAACACATACGTTGTGAAGCATCTTCTTTGTATTTAGCTGTAACACATTATTATTTTTTTTTTTCTATAATATTTTGGTTTTTCCGAACCAATTTCAGCACTTATTCAATTTCTTGCTTGGTAAATACAGACGAGCGAGCACTTTTAACGAAAACCATGTGATATAGCAGAGCTGCCAACAGTTAAACTTAATAGTTTGATAGGGTTACCATTCTTTGCTCATATTAAGAACTTTAGTTAAACAATACAATAACAATAGTTATGATTTTAGTTTACTAATAATTAACTTATGACTGTAAATTTGGCCCTAAAAATCCACAGGCTTTAATTTGCAAATTCTTAAAATTTAATTACCTAATTACCACGAAGATCAAAGAAAGGGTAAATACAACAAAAAGAATATTGTTTTGCTTTGTACGTACTTAAGTACTTGCAAAAGTAAAAAAGTAGGATTAATTAATTGCTTCACGTTTTTTACGGAACTTAGCAAAAAAAAATTTATTTTTTTTTACTAAGTTTTTGAATTGGAGTAATCATGGTAAAATTAAACCAGGTACTACAACAAAATTACAACACCAAAAAGCATTCATGCATGATTGAAGCGGTGTCAGATACAATTTCAACGCTTTGCGTGACGATTCTAGCGTTGGCAGAAAAGCGTAAAACAAAATGTGTATGACACAATAAAAACTTTCACAACACTCACTTTGTGTTTTACTGCTGTTAATGCACAAAATACAGCACAATTCGATTACTCTAATGCCAGTAACTAAAGTTTAATAAAATTTTATATTTACCTGCGAGTTTGGTCAATCAAATTGAGAAAAGTATAAAAGTTGCTTAACTTTTGGATTCGCTTTGCGTTAAAA
This sequence comes from Nowickia ferox, assembly GCA_936439885.1. Lineage (NCBI taxonomy): Eukaryota > Metazoa > Arthropoda > Insecta > Diptera > Tachinidae > Nowickia > Nowickia ferox. The sequence continues at coordinate 105,042,218 of OW387023.1, forward strand.
TTACTTTATGTGACATGTTTCATATAATCATGTACATTTCATCTAAGATGTCAAAGCGAATCTTCAACGCAACGCAAAGCAAAAGTTGCATCTGACATGGCCTTCATAGTTATTCAGTGTTGCCAATATGTGTGTAATTACACAGAGTGTGTAATTACTCTCATGTGTAGTAGAGGTGGAAAACTATCGATAGTGTCTCTATCGAAAGTTTTCGATAGCTTACAAAACTTTATCGATTCAAGACTATCGAAAGTTAGAAAAACTACCCTGCAGAAAATGCGAATAGAGAAATTGCAGTGATTTATTAGTGACATTGTCAGTAGTATGTACTACTGACCAGGTATACCCCATCCAATGTAATCATCTATTGACATTTAACATTAGCTTGTCATTGAAAATCCACCACTAGATTGTAGCACTACTGACTAAGTAGTTTTTTGGGACTACATGGAGACATTAACACCAAAGATTCACTAGTAAATTTTAGGGGCTCTAGTCTACAATACCGATATTTTCTTCGCTCGATGTCGATAGTAAAGTTGTAGAGATTTACTAGTGACATTGTCAATAGTACTACTGACTAGGTGTGCCCCAGCCAATGTAATCGCCTATTGACATATAACATAGGATTGTCATTGAAAATCTACCAGTAGACTTTAGCACTATTATTTTACGACCATATGAAGACATTTGAACTACAGTCAAATCCCGATAATTCGTACCCCGATAAATCGTAATTCTCGATAATTCGTAATAAAAAATCTCGTTAATTCGTAAAGTTTCCATACATTTTGGTCCCCTCGCTAATTCGTATTTTTTTTTTTTCAAATAAAATCTTTACATCTTATAAATCGTAATTGTTCGCTAACTACTAATTATAATTCGTAATAAAAATTCGGAAAGAATGATTTTTTGTTTACCGCTATTTTTTTTTTTGCATTGGTTTGCTTTTGCTTATGTGTGTGTTTATTTTCTTAAGATCAGTTTGTTACATGAATAATAAAGAAAAATGTCAAAGCGCACGCATAAAACTCTGTCGGTGTTACAAAAACAAAAAATTTTTGTTTTTTATGTTTGTTTTATCGTTTTAGTAAATAAATTGAAAAACTCCGTTAATTCGTAAGAAATGGCCGGTCACTTGCGATTACGAATTATCGGGATTTAACTGTAGTACATTTTAGTGACCCTCGTCTACAATTTTATAAGGGTTGGAGCATTAAACTTAAAAACACACATACATATGTATGTATTTCTTAAGGCCATTTTCATAACGATACAAAAGTAAACTTTAAGAATTTAAAACCAGTATTTTGTATTGAAATACTAGTTTTAAAACTCTTAAAGTATACTTTTATTCCTTGTGAAAATGGCCCTTAACATTATTGCACAGCATAATAAAAAAAAAGAAAAACAAACTACTGACGCGTTCATTGACAATGTCCCAGAAATACACTACAGCTGTTGTCTCTAACGTATGTCTACTCACGCATAAAAGAAAAGTTGTCGACACTTCAACTAGTGCGATTGTCGCTAGATAAAAGAGTATTGACAGAAAGACATATGGTTCTAGGCTGACCAGAGGGTAGCAATATATCGACGATACTATCGTGATAGTGTCGAAGTTGTATAGTTCTCGTATAATGTACATATTTGTTTACACTAAAAATTCAAAACAAAATATTTTGAAACAAAACACAGAGCAAAATAAAATATTATTTTATTTGTCAGTTCAATAAAAAAACAAAACTAAAATAATTGTATGAAAATTAGGTGAAATCAGTAGGAGAAATTTTCCGTCATCCAGTTATTTTTACTTATGAAAAGCAACATATTTAAATTTTTTTGCTTTTAGTTGTATACAATTTACTATCGATAGATAGATAGTGACTAAAAAATATCTATTGTTCTCAAGTACTTATCGATTGCAGAGTTAAAACATCGATAGTTACAAAAAAAAAATATTAACTATCGATAGTATCGATAGTGCCATCGTTAGTTTTCAAAATAGAGTGTTTTGAAGTCCAACGGGGGTCATGACCCTCAGCCCTGGTATAGTCAAGAATTGATATTCTTCCTCCACGGCCAGATAGTAAAACTAATGTCCCAAACTTAATTTCTATTATCTGACCCTCCCTGTAATGAAGTATGGATCCGTAAGTATGAAAATGCGTAATTGTTTTAAAAATATACATACATATACAATATATTTTTTAATTTTGTTATTCTCATGTTCACGATTTTGTTTTTACTCTATATTTAATATCTGTTAGCATTATTTACAATTCTTATTTGTATTCATTTAGATGAAACAAATATGAAAATTCCTCAGAGTCATTAAGAAGAAAGTAATATGTGCAACACATAGAAAAAAGGAATCGTAAAGCCTGACAACAGGTAACAAAAGTGCTAAACTAATATCTATAAATATATAGTAAATGTAGCCAAATACAGACATAAATATGTACATACATACCAGATAATGACAATGAGTACTCAAAGAAAATATACTTAAGTAAATAGTCTTAATTTTAGTAACTGCGTATAATCATAATTGTAGCGCCAACAATTTGTACGCTCACATATTTTCTCTCAAGCAACTATGACTATAGCCGATTTAAACATACAAGATCATCTCTACTTCGTTTATGCAAATAACTAAACTACACTACAGCTTTAAATAAAAAGACACATGCGTATCATACTTACTGACACTCTGTCATACTTAAAGGCGGAGTATGTTTATACTCAGGATGTGGATATTTAGTCGGACAAAAAATATATACGGAAGAAACACATACGAGGTTTGTTCAAAACGTATCGCAAATTTTGAATTTTCGCGGGTTACGTTTATTCGAATTTTGATTTTTTTTGTGGCGTTATGTTGGTACTCATGTGTCTCACTTATGCCGACAATTTCGGCCATTTTGAATGTTCAGTTAATTGTTGACAGCTGCCTTGCTTGCACGTGTTTTGGCTCGTCTTCGATTTCTACCTTGGTTCGTGCGGTAGCTTCCATTGAGATTAGATTTGTACAGATATTTCATGAAATTCTGTTAATTTTTGTAAAAGTTATTTTCTTCCAGGAACACTTGACAGGAAAAAAAGGTCCTTTTCACAGTTACATAAAATATAAGTTTATACAGTTTAAATTCAAAAACTTTTACTTTTTATAAAATGGGCGGTAGAAGTGTCCTTTGTCCGATTTTTTTCAAAACTTTAATTTTTCTTAACTAAAATTAATGTAAATACTGTACCAAGTTTGAGAAGCCTAGGTTAACTCATTCTATTTTTGTCCCATCGTTACATGGGATCAAAGCATCGTGCGCCGGCCCCTTGTAAAAAATTTTCGGGTTTTCAGATTTTTCTAGTTCGTTTCCTCTCTAGGAATACTTGTGTATTAAATTTAAGTTTTCTAAAGCAAAATTTAGTTTTAAGTTTTATGGGCGGAGTTCCGCCCACTCTTTTAATCTCAAGTTTTTTTTTGTGGCTAGTGTTTAACGTTCCTTGGAAACGGATAATAAATAAACAAGTAAACAGTATATTTAAGTTTGTTAAGCCGAAGTACTTTAGAAAGAAGGCTTAATTTTTATTGGTGTTACCGCCCACTTTTTTAAACAAAGATTCTTAGAGTTGCATTATTGCAATGTGTATGCAAAATGTTTATAAAATCGCTTGAGTTAACCGCTTTAGATTTACTTTTTAATTCAGAGCCTTATGGGTGTTTCTCCGCCCCCATCGTTAAAATATCCAGGTTTTCAGATCCTTTTCGATGGTTATTCCCCTAAATCTACATCTGTACCCAATTCCAGTTCTCTAGCTATAGCGGAAGTGCTTCATAAATTTGATAATTTGTCTCAAAATATGCACTTCTTGCATCTCCATATCTCTGGAAAAAAACTTTCAAACTTTGGATATGAAGTAACATGAATTAATATCACAATGTACCCAATTGAATGAATTAATTCTAATTATGGTTTAAGTTTTATATAATTTTATGATTCTGGTGAACAAACTTATGAGGGGCGTAAAAACAGACGAAATGACTTCGTGTAAATATTTACACACACACGCGTGCAGAGACCGTGCGCCTATGGATGGATGGATATTGGTAATTAAGAAATTTGCGAATTTATTAAATGTGTTAATAAATGCATTATTATGTTTTCAAGGGTTTTTTAATTTTTTCTTACAATCAGTAGGAGAGAATACATTATCCTTTTTCATACGAAAATAAAAAAACGCCACAAAAACTAATTAAAACATTCTCGAAAAGAAAATAAAGGCAACAACCATTAAAAAACTGATAACGAACAAAGAATATTATTTAATATTTTAGAGGCTCTGCTACAAACGTGAAATTTTTGTTTGAAAGATTCTTTGTGATAGAAAAAAAATATAAAAGTTGCTTGACTTTACAGTTTTTTTTTCTTATTCTTAAGAATAAGGCAAGCATATCGGTGTATGTGTATTTTTTTTTTGACTTTTTTGTGCTTTTGTGTTTTATAAAATTGATATTTATAAGATTTTTCTATAGTCTTATATTTTTTGGGTTAAAGATACGCCAAGTGTTATAATAGCATCAAAAAAGAATAACAAGCTGTGTGACCGAAAATATAGAAATAATAACAATAGACTTGGTTTTTTATTTAAGTTTTAAAGCAAATGAGCTTAGAAAATAAAAAAAAATGCCAAAAAAATATATGGTTGGCAATATTTTTAAATTTTGTATAAAAAAAGCTTTTTACTAAATAATTCTCAAAGTATATGAACATATTTACATAGAAGTTTTTTCCTTTTTGTAGTGTTGCTCTCAGACAAAACAAGTAATTAAGCTTTAAATATAATTATTTATTAATTAATTAAATAAAAATAACCGATCCTTATGTATATATTTGTATCTTCTGATTACTGCGGCACCATTAGTTTTTCTCTTTCAGCTCTAGTTTTAAAGCCATAGTGCTACTGAGCATTTGAATAATTTACACCACTTTTTGTATTATTCGCTTAAAGGCTCAGTTAGCCGACGGTAATGTAATGTAACTGTAATGTAGGAAACAGCTGATCGATATTTTTATATGAAAAGTAGGTTACGTTACATTACATCTCTATAACCATTTCCATTACTTTTCACATAACAATATTTATCAGCTGTTTCCTACTGTTGCAGTTACATTACATTACAGTCGGCTAACTGAGCCTTAATATTTCACGTGCTCCAAACCTAAAAATACTTTCTGGATTAGTAATCTACATAAAATTCTCTTTCATTTCAGTAGAGTCACATTGAGGATGAATATTTTAGGGTATATCTTACTGTTATTGCAAGGATGTTAAAAATCTTTTGCATTTTAGAGATATTGGGCATTATATTAAAAAAAAACACTTTAAGTTTTCTTTTCTTACATACGTTCACCAGTATTGGTGAAGCAAAATTCTCATAGGCTCTCTTGATGTCACATATCTTATATGGATTTGAAGTCTTTTCTGGTACAGGCTCGAGTCATTTAGCTAGAATTCGTCGCCGGGTGAATATGGTGGTACGTTTTATTTATAATGTTCGCCGAACGGAACATATTTCTCTTTTTGTGCACCGCTTGCCTTGATGTAACTTCAACAAATTCCTTATGAATCGTAATCTGGTGTTATTTTATAAAGTTATTAAAAGTGGCAGCCCGTTATAGCGTTATACAGATCTTTTTAATTTCTGCGATCAACCAGGAATCCTCAGTTACTCATTCCGAAAGTTTTTTATTCTTTTTTTGAAAAATCCCTTATGGTAAGGATTGCTCGTTGGTGGAATTACTTGCCTTTTGCTTTACGTAATTTTTCTCATTCTAATAACGTTTTTCGTTTGAAACTTATGGAATTTTGTTCAATTACTTAACATGTGCTCATGCTCACTGAACATTGCTTTTACACTGGATGGGACCTGTCATATATTTGCTTGATATATTGTGTTTTTACTTTTCAATTCTATCTCAGCTCGGGAGCTGATAAATAGAACTTCTAATTATAACTCCTTTACTTTATTTTATTTTATAATAGTTTTAAGTTTACTTGATCTCAGGTATTATTAGTACTGTTATCTAATATTTTTAGTTGGCCTCTGTGGCTATGTATTACATATTTTGTGAATAAATGAAATGAAAAAGGCGTTTCAAGTTTGCCCTAAAACAAGCAACTTTCTGTTTCTTTTTTGTTGACATATGACCCTGTCAAGTGGTCGAATTTAGCTCACCAGGCGATCCCAGCTAATTTAAAACTATGAATATGGAAAACTTTAAGTAATTAATTTTAATTTTTGCTACCAAATACCATTTGTGGGACTAAGGACCCATTTCATCAACTTATATATATTAAATAGAGTTGGTGAAATTGGCCCTAAGTACATAAAGATCATATATATTAAATCCGTGGTACGGTTTGATTGATTTTCTTCTACAATACGTCTTCATATTGCGCAAATGGAAATCTTTAAGATTTCATGTTCTAAACATTGCTTTGAAATAGAAAATATTAAAATGAAAATATCGACAACAACGTTTCACACAAAAAAGTAATATGAATGAGTTTGTAATATTAATTAAAATATTTGTAATACCGGGTGTTTTTTTTAGAGGTATAGAACTTCGAATTGAAATAAAACACAAGAAAATCGTTTTAATGTCCATCAATTTGGCTTTATTGGAAGGATAATTTTATGCCATTAACGTTTAAATATGATTTCGGGCATGTGGCCGCCGCGGCTGGCTCGAATAAAGCCAATTCTACAGGTCCAATTTTCAACCACTTTTTCGAGCATGTTGGCAATAACGCCACGAATGTTGGCTTCCAAGTCCCCTAACGTTTCTGGTTTGTTGGCGTAGACGAGCGACTTCAGCGGATGCGTATTATCACATAGAGTAAACGTAGTGCGAAAACGATCCATGGTTAACCGAATTAATTGCTCTGATGGACGATTATGTCGACCATAAAATGGACGGAGCTTGCGGTAAACTTCGCGAACTGAACCATTATTTTCGAAATGAATTTGCACGATTTGCAAGCGTTGTTCTTTTGTCAACCTGTTCATGATGAAATGGCAAACCAAACTAAATATTAATCACTTGACAGCTGACAAAATGGCCGCCAGTTAAAAAAGTGATGCCAACTTAAAGTTCTATACCTCAATAAAAAACACCATTTATAAGTTAAAAAATTAATTAAATTTTCACCTATAAATAATTTGATAATATCAATTAAGTTTTTTCACTCAAATTAATTAATACAATTAAAAATTTAATTTAATTAATTGATTCAATTAAATTATTAATTGAAAACATTAATTGGTGAATACTTTTTTCTGTGTTTGTGCATAAGCGACAGATTAATACTTGCTACTTTATTTTTGTGAGTTGACAATTTTTTTGAAGCAACTTCTAAAACATGTTGAATTGTTGAAGCTGAAAAATCAAAACCTTTAAAGTTAAATATACCTACATACGAGTATGTATGTTTTACATTCGTTTAAATTGCGTGACAGATTTCATTGGTTAAAAAACTTTCAAACGAAACAAAATATATTATACATATGTAAGTATATACTTGAAGGCACCCCAAACAAATATTCGCTAATTTTATTCGGTATTATATTAAAATCTGCGACTTGTAAGTAAGGAATGTTGTTTTCCTCATATTAAAATTCTTGACAGATCTGATTATTTGAAAACATGAAAATGATATATTAAAAAACAATTTTGATTGACACACTGTCGGGGGAGGAGTGCAGATAAATATTTGAAACTTTAATTTTGCATGTTAAAATATATGAATACTGACATTAAATGTGAAATATGTATACATGGTAGAACTTCTTTATATCAATATGTAAGAGCTGGGAAAGAAAATATGTTAAGTTATTTGGAATTTATAAATTATTCTTAATTCGTACAAGATGTGTGACAGCATTGACAGCTACATAAATAATTAATAATTAGAAGCCTCAGTACACACACCCACATCTTTATGCAAATACTTCCAACCAGTTTTAATTTAGAAGAAGAGGAAAATTTACTTTGAACTGCAATTATTTCCTGAATTTCATTTGTCATATATTTATCTTAGAAAAAAACTCACTTTTTTATATACATAATAACATCCATAATGTTTTGAATTGCAACGTCGATTTAACATACAACTTCCTTAGTTTGGGACCCATTTCGAAAGAATGCCTTGTTACCATTAAAGGGCTGCATTTAATAAAAACAGTGCAAAAAGGTCAAAATAATTTATTATACTAATCATATAAAAATAAAGGTCAAAATTTTATTTATCGCCCCTAAGATAGAGATCGACCGAAGGCGTTTTTTGGCCGAAGCCGAAGCCGAACTTCGGATAAAATCCAAAACTTCGGCCAAAATCGAAGCCGAAGCTGAATGTTTTAAATTTTAAAAATGATACTTACGTTTTATATGAATTAAGAAAAAACTGCTTTTTTGAGATCACTGAAATAGCTGTAATATCTATTGGATACATAAAAAGAAAAATAAAAACAAAACAATTCATTAACAAACAAACAGAGTCTCCAAGACTATAAAATTAAAAATTACTAAAAAAATGTTAATTTTATAATCATTTAATAGTCATTAAGGTAATTTTTGAAATGCTGCTCCGTTCACAATATTAAAAGATAACATATCTACAAGAATCAAGTCCATTACAGATTTGTCAATACGCCTGGCAATGGGACTGTCATCAGACCACTTTGACATTTTGTCTACCACATTTTTAAGCGTAGATTGCTGCAATTTGTTAGCACTAGCTGGTGGGTCTGTTTTCTTCTTTTCACTCAAAGTTTGGAAACTAGTCCATTCATCAATATGTTTTGTCTTTAAGTAATTCTTTATGTTGACCACGGTTTGCTTCTTTGGTATTTTGCTTCCAAGAGATAAAAGTTTGCTACAAGTCTTACACTTAGCCTTGTCTTCACTTCGCTCAAAAAAGGTCCAAATAGGATTAACTATGGCCATTCTAAAATGGTATAAATATGTTAATATAAAAATATTGATTAGAAAAACATTACCCACCTTGTTATAATTTTTTTTTCCAAATTGAAGAACAAATATATGGTGGCTATTTTGCAATTTCTAGATTGCTTTTTCATATGATCACTCACAAGAACGTCCAAGTAAAAGAAAATAGAAAGCAACACGGTTGTATTTCAAAGCAACCCTTTCAAAACGTTAAACACAATAGAAACTGTCGGCGAGCAACGACCAAACATAATTTTATTTCTCAAGCTTGGAATGAAAAATATTCGGCTTCGGCTAATCGGGCGATTTTTGCCATAGGCCGAATGCTGGCCGATTACCAACTTTTGGCCGAAGGCAGAAGCCGAAGCGAAGCCGATTAATCGGTCGAACTCTACCCTAAGAGTGTGCATAAAACTATTTTTAATATTTCTGTTTATTAGAGCGCCACATGTTTACATTAATTTATAATGTGTACAGAAATAAAACAAGAACTAAACAGGTAGTTATTAAAAAAATCAAAATATCCTAAATAATCATTCGAAATGAAAAATCATAAGAGAAATCTAAATGGTGCCCATTTTGATATAGTTCGCCGAATTTTCATTTTTCTGTTGGCCGCCATATTGAGTTTAACTACTGTCTTTAATGACACTTCCAGAATTAATACAAATCGATTGATGTAAGAATCATCAAAATCGGTCCATGCGTTCGGTTTATATAGTGGCGCAAAGGAACACATATACATACATACATACACACATAGGCTGATAAGCTCAATACCCTTCTTTGCGTCGCGCAGTCGGGTGAAGAGCAATAGGAAATTCATTTCAAAAATCTATGAACTCTATGTGCTCAAATTACTAAAGACCCGGGCACATAGAATCCGTCATACGTTAAACTTCACCTTTTTCAACTGACAGCTAAGTTGAATGTACATGGTTTCATATTAGGTCTGTTACATTCAGTACGCATCCGTCAACGCAAAGTACAAAAATTGAGCAAATTTTAACTTTTTGCGTACGTTGAGTAGTTTGCTTTTTTTGGTAAGTTTTGATTAAGGTTTTTGTGTTTTATGGCAGCAAAGAGAAAATAAAACAAAAGAAATAAATAAAAACAAGTAATTAGCAAACACATAACCTCATAATGAGTATTTTAATGTTCTTATGCGAAGTTTGCTTTGCCATACCATACTTATTTTGCATCGTCTATAAACAGTGAGTCAAAATCAACAACGTCACACTTGCGAGTGAATATGAAGTTGGACAACATTGCAATAAATATGAGTTCGCATAAGTATAAGAAATTATAAGTCATGATTCAATTCTACTCACTTCACTTCACTACTCATTACTGGTCACTGATTCGGATCCTTGTGACTAAATTTCGTACCAAAAGCACATTATTGAACATTTTTTGATTGGTGCAAAATCAACATGATGTCTCTTAACCTGAAAAAGTGCAAGCATATGAGGTTTTCACGAAACTTTATTTCTGAGTGTATTTTTTCGTTTGGAGGATATCAGCTCGAAACCGTTACTGAATTTTTCGATTTAGGTGTTCTCCTTGATTCAAAATTAAACTTCAATAATCATATCATCATGACGACTAACAAAGCTCGTGGGGTACTAGCATACATTAAGCGCTGGGCTAAAGAATTTACTGATTGCATGATTACCAAACAATTATTTACATCATTAGTACGGCCTATTCTTGAATACGGATCTATTATCTGGGATCCTTACACCGATTATCAGAAGAATCGTATTGAATCAGTTCAGAAACAGTTTCTATTATTTTGCCTGGGTAACACAACTTGGAACCCAAATTCCAATATTCTACCTTATTCTGCAAGGCTCTCTACTATTAAATTACCGACTCTGGAAAGTAGAAGATTAATGCTTAACGTGATATTCGTAGTAAATCTGATAAATGGATCTGTCTGTTCAGAATTTCTGTTAACTAAAATCAATTTCAATATTCCGGCTAGAACAACAAGGAACTTTACACCACTGTATCTCAAATGTCATCAGACGAACTATGAGAACGCTAACCCTTTGAGGAGATTATGCAGAAACTATAATGATTATTATGTTTTCATTGATTATTCCATAAACGTTAATATTATAAAACGTAACATTATTTTGTTCTTAAATGTTAATAATTAGTTTTTATTATGTAAAAATTGTTTAATTAATTGTAACTTTTTGTTGGTCTGTAAGGATACTAATCCATAGATCTTTTATTATAAATAAAAAATAAAAAATAAAAAATAAAAAAAAACCACCAACACGCATAAATAAAGTGTGGACAGGGGAAAATATCGCAGCTGTATTCGCCAGTGTAGTTTGGGCCTGTTACTTTTTTTTTGCCCCAAATGGCAGAGCTGAAATTGGCTGACATGTGGTTTCAGCAAGACGATGCCACATGTCATACACCACGTGAAACAAAGGCCCAATTGAGAGGCGAGTTCGGTGAACAGTTTATTTCACGTTTGGTGCCGGTCAATTGGCAGCCTAAATCGTGCGATTTCACGCCTTTAGACTACTTTTTGTGGGGCAATGTTAAGGCAATACCCAAACTCTATGCACACTGGAAGACAATATTGAAGAATTTATTCGTGATATACCGGTTGATACGTTGGCGAGAGTATGCCAAAATTGTATCCAGGCGTAGCCGCAGTCAACATTTACATAAAATCATCTTTAAACATTGAATTATATAGATCGTTCTACCGACTCAAATAAGGATTTCATACTTTTTAAATTTTATGTGTTTTTTTTTCTAAATCTGTGGTGAGCCACAGTATTCTCAACCTGTTATTTTATAATAATTATTTATCACATTTAAGGCCTCATTAGTTTTTACTTTTCGTTTTCCTTCTGTGCCGTTCTTTTCCGTATAAAATATTTTGCAATTACTTTTTCTGTGCAAGGAATCAGCTGGCAACCTATAGAACTGATATCAGTTGTTTACAAAATATCACAACAAACAAATACATACACACTTTTTGCTGTCACTTAACGTTGAATTCTATTTTCTACAGATTTGTCCGCAACGTAACAGAACGAAACAGGAAAAACAAAGCACACACGCAGACTTTCAATTGAACAGAAACAAAACAGCTGATTCAGAACAGAACAGCACGTACAAACTAATTCTGCCTTTAGCCTTATTTTTTCTGTTTTATTATGTTTTTAATTTTAAAATATTTTTAATTATTCTTTAACTTGTAAACGATAAAACATTGTAAAAAATAAATAAGAACTATTTGTTACTAAAATATATATAAACACTCTTCACTGGTGACCCCGATATATAAAACATGAAAACCACTACTGATTTAAACAACGAAGAGATTACGTACCTCTTAAAAAAATGGAATCTTCCTCTGAGTGGTCGTAAAGCTGATAAAATTTTGAGAATCGAAACAAATTTAATGGATATTCTGCTAACTGAAGATCCGAGAAATTATGATCTTTCTTCCGAGTTGAAAGGTATAGAATGCGCATCGGTTTCTAATGCATAAATAGCTGGATTTATAGAAAAAATTTACCTTTTTATGGCTTCAATGGAATCTAAATTTAACCAGTTTGTGGAAGCAAGTGTTTCTTCTGCACATTTACCAACAACAAGTCCTGTAAATATTCAAGAGTCTTCTCAATCTTCTGACTGTGAGTATAAGAGAGCAAATCAATTAATACTTCCTGAATTTTGGACACAAAACCCGGATTTGTGGTTCCTTACTGCTGAAGAAAATTTTACAGATGCCATGACTTAATTCGTCCTTATATACCGTAGTCCTTACGTAAACAGATTTTTTGTAACCTTCATGGCTTATCACATCGGGGTATAAGGGCTTCTACGAAATTGATAACGAAGAGATTTGTATGGCCAGGTATCAATAAAGACATTCAACTTTGGACCAGAGATTGCATAGATTGTCAAAAATTAAAAGTTACAAGATATTGCAAAAGTCCAATAGGCAATTATGAAAGCCCAGATACAAGATTTGAGCATATTAACATTGATATTGTTGGAGCTCTGCTTCCATCAAATGGATTTCAGTATTGTCTTAAAGGAGGTATTGTGGTGAGCCACAGTATTTTCAACCTGTTATTTTATAATAATTATTTATCACAGTTAGCCTTATTTTTCTGTTTTATTATGTTTTTAATTTTGAAATATTTTTAATTATTCTTTAACTTGTAAACGATAAAACATTGTAAAAAATAAATAAAAACTATTTGTTACTAAAATATATATTTATAAACACTCTTCAAATCCAATCCGAAAGCTCTTGAAAAAATCACCGCTTACAAAGATTTCATGTATGAAAAGAAACTCTTAATTAAATTTACATTTTATAAAAAGTATTTTTTTATAAAAAAAATACCTTATTTTAGAAAAAGGATCTTTTTAAAATACCTTTTGCGAAAACTACTTTTAAAAAATCTATTACAAATTTTACTTTTTGTAAGAAGCATCTTTCATAGAATGTTTATTAAAAAAAATTAACTTTTACAATATGTACCTTACACAAAAAGTACTTTTTAAAAAGAGTATATTTTATAGAAAGTTATTTTATTTAAAAAAAAATACTCGTATCTTTCATAAGGAGCACCTTCTAAAAGGACCTTAAAAAAAATTACATTTATTAATAACAAAAATTAAAAATTTTAAAAACCCCCGATATATCTAGAAAAGATGTGATATCTTCTAAACGGCTGAACCGAACTTCTTAAAACATAGCTAAGAAAAAGAAAAAAAAAGAAAAAGCTAAATCAAAATCCGTCCAGCCGTTTGGTCTGTACGTGGACACGGCACACTCCACAAACTTATAACACCCCTTTTTTGGTCGGGGGTTTAAAATTAGCTTTCATAAAAGGTACTTTTTCAAAAAATAAATTGTATAAAAAGTATGTTTTAAAAAAAGCTTCTTCTGTAAAAGCATCTTAAATAAAAATTTCCTTTTATAAAAAGTGTCTCTTATATAAAGTACCTTTTCTAAAAGGTACCTTTCATATAAAACAACCTTTATAAAAAGTACCTTATACAAATACAACGTTTGAAGAAAGGGCTTTTTACAAAAATTACCCTTTGAAATATTTTTTTTATTTATTAATTATTTATTTTGGCTTAATGTTATTTTTAATCTGATGTCAGTGCTCATAAACAATTGTGTTTACAAACTAAAAAACACATGTCAATTTATTTAATTATTTCCTTTGGGAGATTTCATGTTACTCAATGGTTAATTTATGTATTTACTTATTTATTTTATTTGATAAATAAGAAAGTTTTCTTAATATCAGATTGAAATAATTGCCTTATTTCCATATTCGTACATGCAAATTACATGCGATAAATTGCTTTTTGTCCTCGAGGCTCGCGAATATGCTCCCATTTCCTTGTGTAATGGACCCTGTGAAAGTACATATTTTCGTAATTTAATCAGTTGGTAATTATTGTAAGTTTTACGCAAAGACATACATTTATTTGTGCAATATGATATTTATTAATGTTATACATATCTTTTTTTTAATGTTTTCTCATTTTAATTCTTGTAGTGGAAATTGGAAAAACATTAAATTCGTATGTACTCGTACTTTAGCTAATGAAAGGAGAACTTTTAGTTAAATTATTTTTATTGCTGTAATTTAATACGTCTGACTCAGAATCATTAGTTTGGTCAGGATGGTTTAATTTTTGACGAAATATATTTTTCTGTTTATTTTATGATACATTTACGTAAACATATAATCACACCTTTTTCGGCTAAAATGTTTGTTTAAAAAAAGGTTAAACATTTTAGTAGAACTTATGAGCCGAATAATTAGAAAATAAACTTTTGAGTTAATTGCACTACTTTCTCACCGAAACGGAAAAAGTATTGTGCTCTTGAGTAAACATATAAAATGAAAAGTGTCAGTTGCTAATGACTTATTAATAACTTAAAAAACTAAATAGATGAACTTCTATCGAATATATTTATTTTTGAAGAGAGGAGTTCAGCAGATATTTACCACAAATCATCAGGGTTTGCACATGTTTCTCTAGCAGATGTAAAAAACTCCTCATTAAATGTCTTAATCAATTGTTATGGCAATCCAACCTTGAATTTTAGAGTACCACACCATCACCATCAAGATCAAGGCCAGAGTTTCTGAAGGGGCCCAGTAAAATGCACGCTCGTATAATGAAAATTCTATGTTAAGCACTTCGTTGAGGCGTTGCACACATTTTGAAAATGACACCACAACATTACATCAAAATAAATGGCAAATGTGTACTCAGCATAAGACTGAATTAAAATAATTTCTTTAAAAATATTCATGGACATTTTTCAAATGATTCACTATTAGTTGTCTGCGTTAAGTACAGATCACTAATATTTTTGAGAATTAAACTTTTATGCAGAAAACTCTGTGTTTAACATATCCTGCCTTGCACGTGAATGTCGGTCGTACATCTTTAGATGAGATGTGGGATTACTCAATAACCTTAATTTGGGTGTGGACGTCCTATCACACATCGACATTTCGTTCTCACTTATCCGGAAATGTGTTAAAAATTACCTTCAAGCTACAGCGTAATAGAATGGAAAAATGAGCACACCTGTACTCTAGCAAAATTTTTGTAGAGCTTCACATTCAAAAGTAAAACACTGCCTTTTTATGTATACGAGTATTATATATTATTATATGCATATATATCAGCAAAAATAATATTTTTTCGTACATTTTGAAATGCCGTAATTTGCTCTCCAGAATTTGATATTTTGTCTTTTAATTAGGATAATGGTTCAACTATTTTCGTCAATATAATTTTATTTATTTATCAATGTTCTTCTTTATTCTTGTTTTTTATAAACCTACTTAATTCAATAACTATTTATATAGTTACCCAGCAAAAAATTACAATACAAATCATTAGTGACAACACTGATGAACTCAGCTCCAAGTAGTTATATTTCTGGTGAATCATCAATGAATTTAGCACACGGTTGTCATAGGACGGAAGAGATCCAAATAACTGAATGGTGTATGCTTAAAATGTTGTCTAGAACAATTTTTGATATAAACAACAGCCTTAGAATATTAAATTCAGTACCTGTAGCAAAATTTTTTCGATATTTTGTAATGGGTAGTACTCTTTTAATGGCTTACAAAGTAATGAGTGGTACTTATTTATCTAATTATTTTATGTGTATAATAACGAATGTCCTGTAATGAATAAAATAACAAATTATTTATATAATTACATGAAAGTACTTATTGCAGTACTTTCCAGTTAATAATGAAATAAATATATCTAGAGAAAATTTCATTGATCGTGAAAATGAAATTCGAAAACAATAAAATAACTTTGGTTTAATATAATTTTTATTACAATCAGAAATAATTTCTTAGTCAGGCTTAAGTTCATTAATTTCAATTCTTGTTGAATGAAATATTTTTATTAATTAATGTGAGTTTCTAAAGAAGAGAAGAAAAATTAAATTAGACTTTATTAGCTGGGGGAAATACCGATATTCGATATTCGAAATACCGATATTGATATCGATATTCGATATTCGAAATACCGATATTGATATCGATATTCGAAATACCGATATTGATATCGATATTCGATATTCGATTTCGGTATTTCCCCCAGCTAATAAAGTCTAATTTAATTTTTCTTCTCTTCTTTAGAAACTCACATTAATTAATAAAAATATTTCATTCAACAAGAATTGAAATTACTGAACTTAAGCCTGACTAAGAAATAATTTCTGATTAAAATTCACTATAGTTCAACTAAAAAAAATTTAAAATTGCCTCACTTAAATAGTTTTTATTACAAAATTTAAGTATTTTTGCATACTCTTATGTATATTATATTTTCTTTGTAAAATTATAATTTTTAACAATCCCTAAAACCGGTACAAGTTTTATAATTTTGTTACAAAATTCCATTTAGTTTTATTAGAAAAAATTGCCAATTAACTTTTGAATAATTTTAAGCATACAGTAATCTACAAAATTGTGCATATTTCTAAGCAAGAAATAACCCATTAAATTTTGAATTCTCTATTAACTTTTGGATGTTTGCAGGCAAAAAGTAAAGGGTACCGCATACTTTTTGAACTTTATAAACAAAAATAATGTGTTATTCAGTCAAATTGTATGTACTTACGACTGGGGAGTACATACACTTTTTTGCATTCTAGTAGGCAAACTTTTTTGCTGGGTAGTTCTGATTTTTTTTTTTTTTTTTTTGCTGAGTATGTAAAATTTCTCGTTAAAGTCAAAAAATGGTAAAAATATGTAAATACCAAACCTCTTATATTAACTCAAATATGTTCTCGTATATATATTTCTCTGTATTTCGTAAGGTATATGAAATTGTTCACTTGTTGCACAAATTAATTAATTTTTAATTAACACTAAAATATTTGTTTCAGTTTTTTCTACTTTTGGTGCATGTACTACTTATATGAATTTATGTATAGATGTACTCGTGTATTAGGCGTAAATATTTTTTATTGTCAGAAGCCATTAAAGTTATGTACAGACGGTTGTCAGATCTTACAATATTGTTAGTAAAATGTGCTAAAAATTTCTTAAAACCGTGTGAACTCGCAATTTTTGTCTGACATCATTGCCAGAAAAAGCATTGTCAGTTCATTGCAAGACTAGCAGCTGACAACAAATTGTCAGACATCTTACAATCGTGTGAACACATTGTAAAATTATTGCCAGATATTTGTGAGACATTTTAATATTGTCAGATGTGCGAACTTTATGCATCTGACAATGGCGTCATTGTAAGAGAATTCTTTCTATGGGCAACACTGCATACGCTTTATTTTAAAGAAAATATAAATAAAAAAATATATGCCGACTAAATCATTGCAATTGCTTCTTTATGGTTCATAATAATTTATATTTTCACTTTTTACATTTAACACAACCAAAAGGGATTGATATTTAACAATTTCTAATAAATTCTTTGAGTCTGGCAACGCAAAACATCAGATTTGAAAATTGTTGTATATGACAACCGTGTGAACTGACAATTTTTCGACTGACGATTTTGTCAGATGAATTTATTGTCATACAACCGTCTGGCAATAAATTGTAAGATTTTCTGACAAATTTAATACAACCGTGTGACAACTGACAATCTACCTTTTGCTGGCAATTTTTGATTGCCAGTACATTGTCAGCACATTGCCAGATCTGACAATATTGTAAGATCTTACAATCGTCTGTACCTAGCTTTAGTGTCGTCACTTATTCGTGTTTTATATTTTTTTTAACAAAATTTCTTGATTTTCTTTTATTTCGAACAGACGAATAATTTTGTACTTTTGTTCGAATATTCTAACAAACAAAGAATAAAAAAATGTTATTAAAATAATTCTAAAAAAAACTGCGCATAGAAAAAAGTTAAAACAAGTTTCCATTACAAAAAAAAAACGAATATTAAGTTAAAAAATTACTTAGTTTGCAACCAATCACGGACATTGTAATATTAACTCAACCATTTTAATTGAACTTTTTTGATTTCTTTTCAATTAAAAAATATCACATTAACTAAAAATTTAATTGATGTCTTTTAAAGATTCAATTAAAACAAACATAACAAAACGCAACCATTGCACTTTTCGAGTTTTCTGATTTTTTTACTTAATACAATTCTACATCTTAAAATCTATGTAAACATTTTCATAAAACATACCGAAAACTATTGAGTTTTAATATTTATGATTTGATCAGGCTAAAGTTCGTATCGCTTTGCAAGCCAAATTACATGTGATAATTATTAATGAACAAATAGCACCCAAGTTAGTTGTAAATATTCTGACAAACACCTAGTAGAACGGAACAACAGGCTGCTTTTGAAGGCCACTACACCTTCAACATCAGCGTTCTTTGTGTTTGGTCCACTGTGTGTGATGTCAGTTGATGTAGATTTCTGTGTATATAACGCAACTTTTATTGCAAATGGAATATGTGAATTGTTTTGATTCATCGTATTACAATCTGCTGAAAGCTTTTTTGTAATGAAAGCTCATTTTTACCATCTCTAAATTTACAACAGTCTTGCCATTGTCGTTTTTTTTTTACTAATTATGCAAATGTTAGTTATTTTTTTATTTTTATTTTTGTTCTACTTAAGACAAACTTCTTTGGTTTGATACTATTAAGCATATTTATTTAATTTTTGCTACTTTTATTGCAAATGGAATATGTGAATTTGAGAGTGATGAATCGGGAGATGATGTGCGGCGATGGATGTAAAATAGAGCTTAATTTTTTTAGATCCCTGAAACATTTGTTTTGCATTGGGACGGAAAGCTACTTCCCGCAATTGCTGAAAAAGTTCGCTTGGCTATTGTGCTCACGTCGTAGAACGTTGAAAAATTGATAGCTATCCCCATCATTGAAGATGGAGCTGGTGCTGCAGTCGCTCAATCAGTCTACAAATATTTGCTAAAAATAAATATGCTGAATTAGTTAGAAATGATATGTTTTGATACAACTGCTCCAAGTACTGGCCTTCATAGTGGTGCTGGAACATTATTATAACTCAAACCGGAACGCAGCTTATTGTGGTTAACATGTCGCCACCATATTGCAGAAATTCTCTTAAGAGCTGTATTTGAGATTAGTTTCGGAAACTCAAGTGGCCCAGAGGTAGCAATTTTTGAACGTTTTGCACGGGAATGAAGCACACTTAATTCAAAGGGATGATACAGCACTTGTATGCAGGATGAGCAAGTTTTGAGTGTCATATCTGTCGAAGAACACGAAACAAGTGCTTGCTTGTTTTGTCTTGAATAATTAGGTAAAGTCCACATTTGGCATGATTATAGAGAGTTCCTAGAACTTGTATTTATTTTTCTTGGTGGTAGCATTCCCAATTTCACATTTCGTGCACCTGGAGCGATGTCTCATGCAAGATTCATGTCCAAGGCCATCTATTGTCTAAAAATTTATATTTTTCACGCACGCTTTAAAATTTCTGCGAGTCATTTGAATGGAATTCGTAATATGTGCATTTGCTTAGTAAGTCTCTATATTCCATACTGGTTCAGAACCGGAAATGCAGTTGAAGCGCCAAATAGAGATATGCAACTGATAAAGTGGATTATTGGCTATTTTGATAACAAAAAAATATCTACAGTGCTATTGGAAAAAATTCGGATCCATCTGTGGTATTTACACAGATATAAAGGAAAAGATGGTTTTGGCGTTGCAAATAGAGTCCGACAAAGACAATGATATCAGTGATGATGTTGATATTTTCCCTTTTAAAAAAGATTGTGCAAGCATTGATGAATTACAATTATTCACACCCAAGGACTTGAGCTCTTTTGTAACTACCAAAAGAAATTTTTTTTCTCGTTTGGACATTTCTATGGATTTCTTACGCTTTGATCCGTCAAATTGGCCTAAGAGCGAAGCATTTTGTAAAAGGAAACAGATCGCCAGATGCATTACTGTTGTGAATGGTGCCGCCGAATGAAAAGTCAAGCTAATAACTGACTAACAGATGCTTAAAACACAACGAAGCTTGTTGTGTATTTGTTATACATTGTAGAGGACTACCGTAAGGACTTTCCAGCCTATACAAAGTTTTCATTGATTTAATATAAAAATAATAAGCGTATTAAATAAAAATTAAAGAAAAAACATTATATTTAAAAAAAAAGTATTTTGGTGGGTTTTCAAAATGTTGGCCTTTGACCTCATTATGGCAAATCATCGAACTCAAGATCGTCGGTCTCTTCTGCTGCCGCCTCATCAGCGGCCCAAGCAGCAAGTCTAATGAATGCTATGGCTGCTAGCATGTCTGGATCGAGCGGCCAAGGCTTCAGCTCTTCTCAATCGTCGTCGTCTCGTGGCAGACAGTCATCGGCCAGCAGAGCAGCAGCCCAAGCTTCAGCTGAAATGGCTCAGTTGTCAAATCTTTTAATGCCCCCTGCAGCTGCTCAACTTTTGGAATCATTTTCAAGAATGGCAAACATGGATTTGGCACAGGCCACTAGGCTAATGAACTCTCTGGGCATGCCTCCCATATCGGGAGCATCTACTTCATCTTCCAACACTGTCAGCGATAAGAGATCTTCAAGCTCATCAGCTTCAAATGCCTGAAAATTTGCTACATCAATTTTGGCATGAAATCGCATATTTTCATCGCTACCCACATTCAAAATTAAAAAAAAAGTTTTCAACGCCAGGTCTAATGTACATCTATTTACCCCCCTGATCACTTTTTCCCCGCTATCGTAAAATTCTAAAATTTAATTCATAATTAGAATTGATTCAGCTCACCTCACATGCGAAGTTTTACAACAAAAGCTGCCTGATATATGTATGGAGGTGCAAAAAGTGCATATTTTAAGCCATACGACTACTCACTGACTGATTGATTTACTGACTCACTCATCAATATTATGAAGCTCTTCCGCTAAAGCTAAAAAGCTGAAATTTTATACAAAAGTAGACCTAGGTGAGTAACCACCTACAAAAATCTGAAAACCCGAAAATTTTAACCGAGAGCGTGGGGCTAAGCCCATAAGGCTCACAATAAAAAAAAACAAGTCTAAGGCGTTTAACTGAAGCGATTTTATTGAAATTTGGCACACAAAAAAAAATTGGGCGTTAACACTCCCATAAAATTTAAGCCTTCTATTTCACATTTAAATGTACTATTTATGTATTTACTATTATCCGTTTCTAACGAAACTAAACAGGAAAGATGAACACTGACCAAAAAAAAGGTTGAGTTTAAAAAAGTGGGCGGGATTAAGCCCATAAGAATACAAAATTAAAATTTGCACTAGTGAGCTGAAATTTCTAGGTCTAGGTTAGCAACTTATTACAAAAATTTCTAAATCCGGAAATTATACCATTATAGCGGGCGGGCCTACGCCCATAAAGCTCAGAATTAAAAAAAACAAATCTAAGGCATTTAACTCAAGCGATTTTATTGAAATTGCGCATACATGTTGCAATAATGCATGGCTATAAATTTTCATTGAAAGAAGTGGACGTTACACGCCCATAAAATTTAAACCTCCTATTTCATGTACTTCGGCTCAGCACATTTAAATATACTATTTATATATTTATTATTATCCGTTTCCAACGAAACTTGTCACGAATAACAAGCACCGGCCAAAAAATTGTTCTTGCAAAAAAGTGGGCGGGAATACGCCCATAAAAATAAAAAAAAGTTAAGTTTGCGCTAGAGAGCTGAAATTTGATACGCATGTAGGTCAAGGTGAGAAACCAACTAGAGAAATCTAAACCAAAACATGTTAATCAGGACTGGCGTGGCCACGCTAATATTGCACTGAATTGAAAACTAAATATACAGATTTTAACTGAAGCCATTTTATTGAAACTTGTATGCACGTATGTAAGTCTTGAAACTATGACCTTAAAAAGGTGACGATGATTAAAGCTAGAATTTTCACTAGAGAGCTTAAATTCAATATACAAACAAATCTAAATCAGAGATCACCAAGAAAAATCTAAAATCCTGGAAGTTTCAACCGGCGGCATGGACACGCACGTTACACTCGAAATTAAGATTTTAAGTTAAGGGGTGAGTTACGAGCTAGAAAAATCGAAAATCTCAAAAATTAAAATACAAGCACCTCTATTGAAACATTGCACTTATGTTAGCCTTTAATTTTGCGTTTCAAAAGAACTGCGTCTAAGCAGACTTTAAAAAAATAGGCGGGGTCACTGCCACTAAAATTTACGCTTTATTTTACATATTTCTGCTCAGATCACTCTTACAAAATTCCTCACATTATTAGGTCCGCAATAGTGCACGCATCACACTCTAACCCACTATTTTATGTAACTCTGTCCTTTTCAACTGGTCATTATGAATAGAAGTATACATATCAGACTAGAAATTTAAAGTTTAAAAAGCTTTACTAAAAAACCTTTCAAAAAGTAGTCAGATCCTCACAAAAACATAAATGTGAAAAAAGGCCAAGTTCCTTTCCAAACTTTTGGCCATCAAAAGTAGTGCGATAAAAATTTTGACCAAGTTCTTGTTTGGCACAATACCTATCACTGAAATATGCTATGCATTATATAAATTTGTAATCGTAAGGGTGTCATATAATTTCTAGATAATCTGCTAACTTGGCAATATTTTTACCTTTCTAAAAAAGGAAAGAATAATGTATATTTGCTCATTTCTTTATATTTATAAAGTGTTGTCAAGTTAGCAGACACGTACACTCTTACTTTTTTAATAAGATTTTTGTGTTGCTTTTAAAATAGTTAATTTATTATTAAGACAGAAGAATTGATATTCGAAATAGCCATGGTCGTATTTTTTGTAATACTTTTCTTTATAAGTCTTATTTTTCTCAATGAATTCAGCAGTTTTTTCTAATTATATAATAACACAATTTCGAGAGGGTCAGAACTACACACATACTTGCGTATGTAGTATGTACATATAATCGTATACTTGGAATTTTGTACTTGTAAAATATTGAATGTATTAAAGAAACCAACTTCCGTTTAAAAAGTAAATAATTTTTTTTTATATATTCGAAAAAAAAACTGAAAGTAATGTTGTGAAAATCATTAACTTAAAGAAACAATAAACACTTTGGCCATACTTTTAAGAGTATAAAACAAATGCTTGATGTGCTAAACAATGTTTAAAGCTGTGAAGCTGTGAAATCAATCAGACCTGAAGAAACAAAATAAAAATGTTAGGAATAGAAAAATACAATCGCCTTATACTGTAACTGGTTGACACCTTCACGCCAATAGGTACAAAACAAACAAAAAAATAAAAAATAGCACTTTTGTTATCATTGTTAATAACATTTCACAGCCATTGACATCCTTATGTATTAAATCCTTAGGTATTAAAGAATAGAAAGGCAACGAGTACAAATGAAAAATTTTTTTAATAAATATATTGTATTGACAAATTTTTACTGAGAAAAGAAGAATATTTTAGCTTTGGTTCAAGTTCTGTGACATAAACGATAAATTTACTAATGCTGAATACACATTTGGCATTTATTTTATTGTCATTTTGTGCTGTCATTTTCGTAATGTGTGCAAAGCTGCTCACATTACATCTTTTTTATGCAATGCAAGCAATGCCACACAACGAGAAATATCAGAAATGACAATTGCTGCAACTAGTACACACTATAGCGATGGCACAAAATGCCCTAATGTGTACACGGCATAAGTACATTTGGCAAGCAGGCTAAACAATTAAATAGATTTCACCGAAAAATTAACGTGACAATATGTTTATGCATCCACTTGTCCGAGAAGAAAGCAATACAATAGAAGCGACTAGTCCGTGCATACCTTTAAAAAACAAGATTGATAGAATATCTATCATTCTAAACAACCAGGAGACAAATTATAACACTCGATATCAAATGAAATTCGAAACATTTCCATGTAGTTTATATGGACATATTTTAAAATTTCAATATGTATGGAATGTCATAATTTTCACCCAGGTGTACATAACGATCTGTTTGAGAAATCGATAAAGCTGCTTTCACAGGCCTTTATTTCTTTGCTTTCAAACGTACTCACTCCTCTCTCTTTATATTTTTTTCTACCATGCACACTGTCTTTATACCGAAACAGCTGATGTCAGATGCTCTGTCAGATTTATGTTCTATTTATTTTTAATGCCATATTACGACTACTACACACCACTGGAAGCTTGCCAAGGTCAAAATTATGCAAAGCCGGGCAAAGATCTTACCACGGCTGAATCATATAGGCCAATAAGTCTACTATCAACAATGTCAAAACTTTTCGAAAAATTGCTCATGAGAAAATTTTCCGCGGACCACCGATTTGGTTTTAGGAGTCCGCATAGCACCTTTGAACAAACGCATAGATTGGTTCAATTTATAAGAAGAACATTTGAAGAAAAGAAATATATTTCTGCCCTGTTTATTGACGTTTCTCAGGCATTTGATAAAGTGTGGCATGAAAACCTTATTTTAAAATCGAAATCATATCTACCAATAAATTTTCTGAATTTATTGAAAAGTTACATTACTACCCGGAACTTCATGGTTGTCGAAGAAGACTTCATGAGTGTGCCCGAATCTAAATGATCCGGTGTGCCACAGGGGAGCATACTGGGGCCAGTTTTGTATTTGATTTGTACTTGTGATATGCCTTCGAGCAGCAATATCCATACATCTACATTTGCCGATGATACAGCCTGCCTTAGTATGCACGAAAACCCTCACGAGGCTTCCCGATATCTACAAGAACATATTACACTGCTGGAACTATGGTTAAACTTATGGAGAATTAAAGTAAACGAACAAAAGTGTGTTCAGGTAACATTTGCTCTGCGAAGAGATACTTTTTCACATTGATCGACGGCTTACATGGAAACACCATATTGAGTCAAAGCTAACACAAATGAAACTTAAATTAACTCAGATACATTGGCTAGAAATTCAACACTCAGTAGAAATTCAACACTCAGTCTAGATTGTAAACTTTTAATATACAATTCGCTTTTGAAACCAATATGGTGTTACGGAATACAGCTATGGGGCACTGCTTCAGCTTCCCATGTAGAGAGAATCCATCGATGGCAAAATAAGATTTTAAGACTAATAACATCGGCTCCATGGTATATCAAAAATTCAAATTTACATCGTGATTTAAATATGCCTCTAGTGACTGAAGAAATTGCAAAATACGCAGCAAATATTTAACAAAACTCGAGTCCCGTCCTAATTCCCTTGCTCTTAACATCTTGAATTTTACTGTATACATCCGCTTAAAAAAAGAGGGACAATACGCCTCTAATACTCAACATTCCAGATGAAACAGCTTGAAAATATTTTTATGTATTATTAATTACTATCACTAAGTTTATGCCTGACACGAGTTGGGCCTAATTATTATATCTAGATTTAAGGTTTGAACACGTGTTGTTAGTTCAGTTTTTTGAAGATACAATGAATAAAAATAAAAAATAAAAACAAGATAAAAAAGCACTCTAAGTAAAATTTTGTCATCTGACATTTCCGCCTGACTTTTACGGATGGAAAGTTTTAATGCTTCGACACGACATGTTGTCTATACACTAGGGGTAATAAGTGAACCATCAGTAAATAAAAAAATTTAAAACATTATTTAAAACATAATTAGTTTTATTCAGTACTTAGCGTAGAATGTTGTATTTAAATTTCCTTTTTGTGTTTTTGGGGAATGGAATGACAACAAAATTTAATTTCTTTGGGAAGAAATAATTTCCTAATATGGCCTGTTTCTTCATAACAATAAAGTTTCCAGGCAATCAAGCGAACCAGAAGCGAACACGTAACTAAATGGGTTTTTATGGTACACTTGTCTTGTCTGAAGTTTTATTATTTTATTTATTATATTTTTTTTTAATTTCATTAATACCAAATAATGAACATAAGTTTCGTATTTTGGCCACTTTTTTCCATACTAGAAGCATTAATGAATGGCAGCCGTAGTACACAAAATTACACAATATGAAAATCAGCTGCTTTATAATTATCAGGGGGCAAATAACGGCATTTGATACGATTCGAAATTTAAAAATATTTCCGTATAAACTCTACTGAAATATTTCGTAATTTCGTTCGATAATGAGTGCCGTAATTTGCCTCCAGGCCTGTTCTGAAAATCACATTTCATCAAAGTGGTTTAAAACCACAAAAAATTTGATGTAATTTCAAAATGTTCAGCTAAGTCTCTAACGTTTTCAAATCACTTGGTTATTTTTGCGAAGATTATACAGGGTGTTTTTTTTAGAGTTATAGAACTTCGAATTGAAATAAAACACAAGAAAATCGTTTTAATGTCCATCAATTTGGCTTTATTGGAAGGATAATTTTATGCCATTAACGTTTAAATATGATTTCGGGCATGTGGCCGCCGCGGCTGGCTCGAATAAAGCCAATTCTACAGGTCCAATTTTCAACCACTTTTTCGAGCATATGGGGCCGTATGTTGGCAATAACGCCACGAATGTTGGCTTCCAAGTCCCCTAACGTTTCTGGTTTGTTGGCGTAGACGAGCGACTTCACATATCCCCAAAGAAAATAATCCAATGGTGTCAAATCACACGATCTTGGTGGCCAATTGACAGGTCCATTCCGCGAAATTATGCGCTCATCGAATGTTTCCTTCAATAAATCGATTGTGACGTGCGCTGTGTGGCATGTAGCGCCGTCTTGTTGGAACCACAACTCATCCACATTCATGCCATCCAATTCGGGAACAAAATAGTCGGTTATCATGGCTCTATACCGGTCTCCATTAACGGTAACTGACTCTCCAGCATTATTTCGGAAGAAGTATGGCCCAATGACTCCACCAGCCCATAGAGCACACCAAACAGTCAGTTTTTGTGGATGTAATGGCGTCTCAAGGGTCTCATGTGGATTCTCTTCACTCCAAATGCGGCAATTTTGCTTGTTGACGTAGCCATTCAACCAAAAATGAGCCTCATCACTGAACAAAATTTTGCGATGAAAATCAGCATCGAGATCATTCTCATTTTCGGCCCATACACCAAAATCACGACGCATTGCATGGTCTCGCGGCTTTAATTCTTGCACAAGCTGGATCTTGTAAGGTCGCAAGCCAAGATCTTTGCGCAAAATCTTCCATAAAGTTGATGGACAAAGCTCCAATTGCTGTGCACGGTGGCGAATCGATTCATTCGGGTCCTCTTCAACACTTTGCTCTACAGCGGCAATTGTTTCTTCGGTGCGCACTGTTCGACGTCTCTGCGGATGCGTATTATCACATAGAGTAAACGTAGTGCGAAAACGATCCATGGTTAACCGAATTAATTGCTCTGATGGACGATTATGTCGACCATAAAATGGACGGAGCTTGGAGTAAACTTCGCGAATTGAACCATTATTTTCGAAATAAATTTGCACGATTTGCAAGCGTTGTTCTTTTGTCAACCTGTTCACAGAGAAACAAGTCGATAAAAAATATCGGCGGCGGCGGCTTAGCATAGTAATTGTCGGCGGCGGCTAAAAGTCGGCTAGAGCCGCCTTTCGACTTTCAGCCGCTGACTTTAATTTTTTTCCAAGAAATGCACCAAAAACGTATATTTTAGAATTTCTATGTGATTTTTTATATGTTATATACATACATATGTAAATATGTTTATTTTATTTAAAAAATATTACTTTTGCATTAATTAAAGGTGTGGTTCAATTTTTTTTTTTTTTTGTTTTCGTGAACTAACAACTGCTTTTTTGCGGTAGTTGGATTCAAAAGACTTCTTTTTCTATTTATACAGTATTCCGGAATCGGAAAAGATCCGCTCAGATGAAGCAGACTTTGCTGGAATTCCAACAACTTCGATTTTGCACTAGTCAGTTTTTTGAAGGCAATATGAGCTTATAGGACAGAGAACAAATTTTGTAAATTCAGATGTTTTTTAAAATATTTCATTTCTACGTTTCCCAAACTAACAATTAGTTCCTTTATGGCAACAATGCTGCGAAAAAAGTCCTCTGGGGTCTAATCGTCGCTTTCGATAACGAGCTGATTCGATCACGTTTTTTCAGTTTGAGATTATGGCATTCGATATCTAACCATATTATTACATTGTTCGCTAGCGAATGCTATAATGTTAAACTGAAAAAACGTCGTCATGTTATTTCAGAAGGGACTCTAAAAGAGAACGTAAGCGTTGTCGCAGCTACGTCAACCTTCATCTAAAAGGGCTCTAAGCAGTGTTTGAATGTCTTTATAGCCAGAGCTCCCAAGTGCGTAGATTTATCGCTGTTGTATGACGTGCAGTAACGATTTTCTTGGTATTTATTATATTAATTTGGTATTTTAAAGTATATATAATATTCGTTTCTAATTAAAAAACCTACAATCATTATAATATATTTCAATTATAATTTCATCGGCTAACATTTGTGAGCCGAAACAAGCCGGTCGCCTCGGCGGCGGCTAGGTTGCCAACAAATTATCGGCGGCGGCTCAAAGTCGACTTTTAGCCGACTTGTAGCCGATCGACTTGTTTCTCTGCCTGTTCATGATGAAATGGCAAACCAAACTAAATATTAATCACTTGACAGCTGACAAAATGGCCGCCAGTTAAAAAAGTGATGCCAACTTAAAGTTCTATACCTCAATAAAAAACACCCTATATATTATATAATCTGAGAAAAATAAAATTAATAAACGAAAAAGTTATTAAACTTTTAAACCCCCTGGTAACTTTTGGCCCACCCTGTAGAACCAGTTTTGTGTGGAAACCCGTTTTATAAGCCTTTTTTATAAATCTAAAATATTTGTTATGAATAAGGGCGTTCGTTATTTGAAGAATTTGTGGGATGGTGCCCCTTAAAAATTAATAAGTATAAATATGCCCAGGGATTCAATGGTTGCGGTTGTGATAAAAGCAGATAATAAAAAATATAAGGAATGCTCTTTTTATTATTTTAAAGTTTTTTTCTTCAAACAAAACTGGTTTTGGCTTTTTTACGACACGAATTAACTAAAATCAGTATTATCTATTATTCAAAATATTTTTAACATTTCTTTTGTGTACTGCAAGTATATTCAAATAATCAATTTCCCTTGACTATTTTGGAACGATTCAAAAAACGTTTTCAGCTTCACTTTCATACGAGTTTGGTATTTGTGACACACCTGATTGTATGAATATTTATTTTAGAGTAATAAAAAGTATTTAATGAATCAATTTTGTTATGTTCGCAATTGGTAGCAGATGAGTGAAAAGTAAATAATTTTTTCGCGCTATTTGTCGTAGAAAAAGCATTTATTTTAGGCTGGCGTTGGCTGAGGTAGTTAGCACGTTGACTACAAAACTCAAGGTCTTGGGCTCGATCCCGGTCTCCGGCAGTCATTAAATAACAGCACCACTCATATTTCTGATGTGCATTATTTTCCGTTTGACAGTTCAAGTGATGAAGGCATAGACACTGTTAACTGAACTATACCGACTTCAGAGGATACTAATCCTATTGTAACATCAGAGCACCCTCCTTCGTCGATATTGTGTAGCAGAATCATCGGCAAAGTAAAATTACCAATAAAATGACTACTAAGCACAGCTTTGAATATTTAATACGCCTCATTGACACCAGAGGCGCTGCAACACTGCATTATTACTTCAACACCTGCCTTCTCTATCCCTTTCTTAAAGAAGGTAACACTTAGTAATAATAGTAGGCATTCATTGCCTGAGTATTACTTCTCTTTAAAAGAAATTTTTTAAACAAATAAAAAAATTATATAAGGAAGACTTCTCCTTCTATCAGGAGTGTAAAAGGGTGCGACTGAAAGTGGTATGGCATAATATGAATATATTAAGAATTTTTGACAAAATTTCCTTATTTACCTGCTTCTCTACGGCTCTAATCGGAAAATCAAAGCAGCCTCGAGGTACAATCAATTTCATGAACATTTTCATTTTATAAATTCAGCATAAGTTGTCTATAACAGCATATTACAAAAAAATAAATTCCGTAAATTTTATTGTAGTCAGTGGGGTGAGACCTGCTAAATACGAAAATTTAACAGTAATTTTTTTAACTTGGAAAATTTTGAGGTTATAAAAAATTTCACTATACGACAAAATGAAAACATTCTCTGTTTAACCTGTTGTACATATACGAGGTGTGTTCAAAACTTAACGCAAATTTTAAATTTTCGCGGGTTACGTATATTCGAATTTTGATTTTTTTTGTGGCTTTATGTTGGTACTCATGTCTCTCACTTATGCCGACAATTTCGGCCATTTTGAATGTTCAGTTAATTGTTGACAGCTGCTTTGCTTGCACGTGTTTTGGCTCGTCACCGATTTTTACCTATTAAAAAAAAAAATGGAACAAAGAACATGTATCAAATATTGTGTAAAAAAAAATTTGTGTGAATGTTGACTGTTGCATACGGAGCAGCTACCTTAGACCGAAACAACGTTTATCGGTGCTACAAAATGTTCTCAGAAGGCCGAGAAGATGTGAACGACGAGCACTTCAACAACAGACGAAAAAATTGATGAAGTGAAGAAAATGGTATTAGCCATTATCGTCGAATCACGGTTAGAGAAGTTGCTGAGGACCTAGACATATCGACTGGCTCGTGCCATTCGATTTTTATCAATGATTTGGTCATGAGACGGTCGAATGGCTCATGCCATTCGATTTTTATCAATGATTTGGTCATGAGACGGGTCGCCCGAAATTCGTACCAAAATTGCTCAATTTCGACCAAAAAGCATGGCATGAACATTGCTAATGAGCAGTTGGACTCTGTCCACGACGACCCAAATTTGCTCTAGAGGGTCATAACTGGTGACGAATCGTGGGTTTATGGTTATGACGTGGAAACCAAAGCTCAATCATCTCAATGGAAGCTGACGTACGAACCGAGGTAAAAATCGAAGACGAGCCAAAACACGCAAAGCAGCTGTCAACAATTAACTGAACATTCAAAATGGCCGAAATTGTCGGCATAAGTGGGAGACATGAGTACCAACATAACGCCACAAGAAAATCAAAATTCGAATATACGTAACCCGCGAAAATTCAAAATTTGCGATACGTTTTGAGCACACCTCATATGTAGATTGTAGGTAAGGTTGTTAAAAAAATTTCTGCAGCTCCCAACTGTTTAATAAATAAACAATAATAATCAAGAAAAAAATATTACAATTAGCGTATAAAAGAAATTAGGATCGAAATTACACAGAAAAAACTAATTGTTCAAATAAAAAATTCTCTGAATCAAATATTAATTTGTTCAATTTTGGTCCTACAAACAAATTTGTAAAATCAAATGAAAAAATTTTTAATAATTTGCTTAAAAATTTTTTTTTTAATTAAAAAAATAAATCGAAATTTTTCTGTACAATATGCTATTTCTATATTTGAACAGAAATCTTCTCTTAACAATGTTGTTACAAAAATTACTTTATATTAATTGTATGAATTTTAATTTTTCACTCTATACAGTTTGTGTTGCCTAAAATAAAATTTGAACAAAATTAATTCTACTGATTCGCTCCATTTTGGTATCAAAATAAAACAGAATCGCTGGAAGAGCAAAAACATTTGCTGAAACTACATTTAATTTCAGACAAACATATGTTTGAAAAGTGGTTGGAAATAATCTTTTTTATGTACCAACATTAATTTGATGCCGTCTGAGATATTTTATTTGACAATTTTTCATGTTACAAATGGATAATGTTTCGCTCTTAGCAGATCTAAATTGTAAGCAATCGCGACAATCTTTAAGCCGTTTAAGATTCTAAATGCTCATTCAAAATGAAAAGTAATAACAGAAAGCTAAATATAATTTTTAAATACCTGCCGAATGATACCCATTTTGATACAGTTTGCTGATTTTTTATTTTTTC
Organism: Nowickia ferox; assembly: GCA_936439885.1. NCBI lineage: Eukaryota > Metazoa > Arthropoda > Insecta > Diptera > Tachinidae > Nowickia > Nowickia ferox. Next base: position 105,074,668 of record OW387023.1, read on the forward strand.
CTATTTATTGACCGCCATTTTAAATTTTGACCACTTACTCAATTGAAATAAGAATCATCAAAATCGGCCCACGCGTTTGGCTTACATATGTATGTATATAGTGCCGCAAGGAACACATACCTACATAGTCTGATAAGCACAATGTCATTCTTTGCGTCGCTCAGTTGGGAAAAAAATCTGTCACACAAAGAATGTAAAATAAAAATTGGGGATTTATGTATAAGAAGAACTCGTAATCTTTGGATGTGAGACACCAGTTCGACTAACAAGAAAGGTGGGACTTTATTTTAAGTAATGACAACATTTTACTTTCATATCTAAAGCAGAAAAAAATCTATTTTGTACTGAAAAAAAACAAATAAAGTTCCTGTTCGTTTAAATGCGAACAATAGATTCCATCGAATATCACTGGCAGTTTATACAATACAAGTAAAAATTCTTGTCTGCCTATTTATGTATTACTTATTGAAAAATGAAATACTCGTAAAGCACTCAAATTTTGTTTGTTTGTTTTCAATTTAAATAGGCAGACGATAATTTTTACCTGTCTTCTATAAACTTTCAGTTAATATTGGAAACAAATACAAATTTGAGTTTTTGTTTTCAATATAAATGTTCCATCGAACTAGCCCAAAGTGATTCAAGAACGGAACGTTTGTACGTGATGGAAATTTTATATAACAGAATTCAACTTTCAAAAAAGTTCTAATACTTTCAAATAAAATTTAAATACAATAATCTAAGCTTCCCAGCAAAAAATTACATATATATTACCATCAGACCTACTTGCCATATAATGACTTACTTTTCTGACCTCCAAATTTCATTACTCGCTTACAAATCAGATTACATAAATTTAAAAAAAAAAATTATGTACAATTTGATAAAGTAGGAGAATGATTTTTTTTAGATTTAAATGATTACGCGAACAAAAAAAAACAACTAATTCTCTAGAATCGTTTATTTTATTCTCATGCCTTGTTAAAATCATTAAGTTGGTAATCTAGTAGGGAAGAGCTTCCACCCAAAATGCTTAATTCCAAAGCCGATTATCTTTTCTGAAATTTTTTGCTGGGTTGTTCTTAAATTTATGCGAAAGGTACGCAAAAAACTTTTTAGTCTAAACTAGAAAATTTTAAAATATATGATTTGGCTAGGCTAAGGTCCTTATCGCTATGTAAGCCAAATAACATGTGATAATTTTTAAAGAACAAATAACACCAAAGTTCATTGTAAATATTCTCGCAAACACTAGCAGAACGGAACAACGACCTGTTTTCGAATGCCGCCACACCTGCATCGGTTGACCACCTGAATAGAAAATTTGTTATGAAGAGCAAAGCATACATGTTTTTTAGTGTGGCTTATGGGAACAAGGGGTTAATTTAAAAATTTTGTTAAATTGTATATTAAAATTACTTTTCAGTGCCTTATTTTAATCAGAATAATTTTAAAGTTTATCGCCTGTTTCTTTAAATTATTTAATTTATATTGAATTCATATATAAAAGTAATTTTTCCATACAAAAATTAGTGAAAATCGACATTTTAATATTAAGTGATATTTAAATAGTGAAATGGTGAAATTGGCCCTTATTAAAAAAAACGTTTTTGTTTTAAAAATAATTTTAAATAATTCTGCCAAAAAAAACCCGACTTCTATGCAAAGATCTGATAGAACAGTTTCGGAAAAAATCTATGGGATATAAAATTAAATTTGAATGGGCGTGCGTCCGCCATTTTTTGTAATGCAAGATTTTGTGTGTTTTTGTAAAAATGGGTACAGTAGAACCACTTAAAATAAAGTATTAAATTTGAATGAGCGTGACTCCGCTTATTCTTTTAAATGGAAGATTGTGTCTATTTAAGAGCTCAAGGTGTGTGATAAGTTTCGTAAAAATTGGTTAAGTAAAACCACGTGAAAGATAATAATAAATTTTAATGGGCGTAGTCCTGCCCTTTTTTCACTTTTAAAATTGTGTAATTACAAGAACAAAAGGTGTTTGCTAGGTTTCGCAGCAATCAAATAAGTAGAATATCATACAATCAAATAAAACAATTTGTGGGCGTGTCCCTGCCGAATGTTTTTAGAATGGGATCCATGGGAAGCTACACCCTCTCAGACAATAAAAGAATTTTTACAATCGGTCAAAAATGTACCGAGTTATGAAGTAACACTGCCAAGAAAAAAAAAAAAATAGAGACGAATCCTTTTTTTTGAAGTCGGTTAAAAAATGCTGAATTTAAAAAAAATCTTAAATGTTCAATAACAGTCCCTTTGAAGTTCAATTTACTTCATAAAACATGGTTTTTCGCCCTCTATTTTTTTATTGGAGCATTTAAGTGAATAAATTAGTTTGTTATATTAAAAAAACAATTTCCTGTCATCAAATTGCATGACACACGTTTTTGTGCGGCAATAAAAATAGCAAAGGATCAGCAAAACTTACACGTACTTAATCCATTTTAATTCATAATTCCTCGTATCAGTTTTTAAAACAACTTACCACTATTTTTTATTCAATGCCTGACAGCAAATATGCAGATATGACTTTAAGCCACTAAATCCCACTGGTAGAGACAATAAAATATTTTATATCTTAATTCCACATGAAAAAAGCACACACGCACCATAAAAATAAAAAATATGCACTTCAAATGGTTTTAACACTTGAAATGAAATTTATTGCAATTTTATTTTAATGAATAAATTTTTATAATCCTTTTCACTGCACTTGTGATAATTACTTTTTTTTACACTTTTCCAGTAAAATATTTTTAATGGTGTGTAATTTTATTTTTCAATTAAAAACAATTTTTTTTCCAACCTAAATATATATAATTCTTAACAGTTAACACTTCCCTTTTATCCGCTTTAGTTGTTTTAGGCGATTGCTTCCGTTTCCGTTTTTTAACACTCCAACAATTCTTACACAAAACGGCATACAAAGCCCACACTTACATTTACGAAAATGCCTTCAAAGCAAACAGTTTTTTTCTTCTCGTGGTCTTGCAGTAGACAAAATTTTCTTTAAATATTTTTAAATGACTTTAGTGTGTTTTAATGAATTTTGTTTTTTTCGCTACAGTTTCTTTAAATTTTGTAGGCTCTCACTTTTAAAGAATTTAAACGTCCATTCTTAAGGTCGCCTAAACGCGTACTAAACGATCTATTGCCATCAAACAACCGGCAAAGATGCCACAGCATGTGGTACGTTTGGCGCGTTATAGCAATCTAATAGAATTTGTCTTTGTTGTAATTGAAATTAAGCATTTGCAACATTTTACATATTTGAACTCGTGGGCTCAAATGTTGCTGCAACATTTTTAAAAATATTTTGCGCATGCCAAAGAAAATTTGGCGCCAATTCGTAACAATGTGTATGGGAGAGTACAAACAAGTGTGCTTTTGTGTGTGATATGTAATAATGTAAACAAGGTCAAGTTTAAAATTGTTTACAAATTGTGCCGGTTATTCTCTGGCATATTATTGTGAATCATTTGGTTTAAAGGCTTTTTAAAGCAAATGATATAGATGGCAAGCTGTTGCTTCATGTGAAGTCAAAGATTTACGTAGATTGTTTACATTCATTGTTTCAATAATACACATAAATATGCTAAGTAAATTGTATATAGTGAGAAAATATGTAAAGAACAGCATAAAATTAAGCAATATGGATGTAGGTAAGCTTTGAAAAAAAGCAGGCATTAAAAAGATATCGCACTTGCTCCTCTAAAAGGTATTAACTCAAAATTTTGCCATTTTTAATTTATATGCACAAGAAAACCATATACTCAAAAAATGTTTTTTATTATCCAAACAATATTGCCCGTAAAGCCTGGTACTATGTTCACAATTTCGTGCGAAATGCTGTCAAACTACATGTAAAAGTATTTGGTATGAAATATTTGCGAAATAAATTTGTTCTTATAGCCAAGTACTCTGTTCGAAGTTGTGAAAACTTTTCAGCAACATTGATTATTTCGCGTGAAAAATTTGACACGTGACAAGTGATGCCCATTTTACTTTTTCCAAAAAAAAATATCGTTTTTATTGGTTAGACAGACATCTGTTGTCAATATTTCACTCGAAATAAATGCCAGTCACATTATTTCGCAGATTGCAAGAAAATGTTGCCAGACACATTTCATACATTTTTCACGAGTTGAACAGAGAGTTTTGTAACATTTTTTCGTGAATATTTCACGTGAATTTTTTTTATATGGATTATGTCAAAATTTCGCGTGAAATTTTGATTTAAAAAAATTCCAAGTTAGAACAATACTAAGAAAGTTATAAGCAAAAAGCTGAAAAATGCAACGCTAATGCATTAAACCCATTCACCACAGCAGGCTACACGAATACAAGACTTCAAATGCCGCCGGCTGGAGACGGCAACAGAATAATCATCACCTGATATTCAAGTACAAAGACATGCATCAGTATTGCCGCCATCAAATATTTTGCATTTATAAAAATTAAATTACTCATTTCAAATACATATATATACTTATATCACGTTAAAATGTAATAATTCTGCCAAAAAAACCGACTTCAATGTAAAGATCTGACAGAACAATTCCGAAAAAAATGTATGGTTATAAAATTAAGTTTTTTAGAGATCAGGGTGTGTATTAAAGTTTTTAAATCGGTAAAGTATTATCACTTAAAATAAAATATTAAACAACGTGAAATTTAATAATTTTTTTTTTTTTCAACTTTAAAATTGTGTAATTACAAGAACAACCAAAGGTGTTTGCAGCAATCAAATAAATCAAATTAAAAAAATTGTTAGCGTGTCCTCGCCCAATTTTCTTACAATGGGACCAATGGGAAGCTGTACCCTCTCAGACAATAATAAAATTTTTACAACTGCTCAAAAAAGTACCGAGTTATGAAGTAACACTGCCAAAAAAATACAGACGAATTTAAGTCGGTTAAAAATTAATCAATTTATTATTTACGTCAATTAAATCACAAAAGAAAAATAAGCATAGTGGGCTTAGTAACTTATACAAAACCCAGCAATTAATTTTTATTCGATATGAATCTATTTTATTTTTCTACACCTTTATACAATTAGAAATCCAATAAAAGTATTAATAGGCAAAATGAAAAATAATATTTTAATGAAAAATTCAAGAGATTTATTATTCGACATATTGTCATAATTATATTATAAGTGAAATTTATTTGCTGGTGGTTAAGCGATGTCTATATGCATTTCATTGTTACTTTAACAAATCGTCAGTAGACTTTAACCACACATTTTGACCAGTCTACCGACGATTTGTTAAAGCAACAATGAAATGCATATAGACATCGCTTAACCACCAGCAAATAAATTTCAAAAATAGAAATTAGTTTAATTGGACTACAACGGGGAAATCAGCATAGACAACAACCTGCCGCCCTGTTACCTTGCTGTCTGCAAAGGAATCGTTCTCATATAAACATGTGTATCTATCCTTGACACTTTGTAGTCGGCAACTTGTTGTGAATGGGTTTAATGCATGAGTTGAACAATTTTATATGTGTTTTGTTTTTGTAATTTATATTTTTTCTATAAAAAATTTGTCAACACTTAGCGTTGCGTTTAACAAAATAAGGCCCTTAATATCTTTTGAAGGAGTAATCAAAGTCTCAAAATTTACCACGAAGACCCTTTTGAGGGGTACTACAAAATATGTATCTCAAAACCGGGGAAATAAAAAATCAGACTGTCCGTTTTGGCGTGGAATGCCCCATATTTTCGGGCACATATGAACATTTGCATATTCGTACTTATATTTCAAACAATTGCTCTGTATCTGAGTGTCATTTATTTCAGTTTAGTCACCTAATATCTAGCCAAAGAGGCTATATAAATGAAAAACTTTGGCAAAGAAATAGCAACTAAAAACACTAATTCAAGGGAATTAATGTTTCAAGACTACGACATACATATGTAAATGCTTTACACTATTTCCCTGGTGTTTGACAAGCAAATTAAATAATTTATGAAATTTTTTCTTCAACTTTCAAAAAAAAAAAATTGGTATATACACTTTTCTACTTTTCCACAAAAGGGACATTACTGATCTTTTCTAAACCCAGTACTAAAACCATATTAACGAATTTAGTCTTTCAAATATTTATTAAAATTGTATTAATATAATTTAGAGCACAATTATTCTGGCATATTTCTTTCTTTTGAAAAAGGTGAAAACCATTTAATAGCAAAAGGTATCATACTGCCACCGGCTACTATGGGCTTTACATGTGCTTAAATATTTATACTTATGCAAATATTTATATGTACTTACACAGCAAAAGATAACAGCTTGTTAACCGGCCATTCAACAAAACAATGACACACATTTAAGCGCCAGCAGAAAATTCGTAAATTCGTGATAAATTCCATCCCAGCAAGCCAGCAACATCAACTCCATTACACGAAAACTTCCTAGATCCTTCACTTCAGTTCTAAGGTGTATGTAAAGTTTATGAGGCAGGTTATACAATCATGGTATGATTAAAAACTACACTGTTGCAGTAATTTTTCCTTATATGTATCAATAAAAATTCTAAAAATTTTTTATGATTTTTTTGGTCAAAATAAAAATAAATAAAATAAAAATTTTTCCATTTTCAAATTCAAAATGTATGCCCTAATTTTGTTCTACGATTGTGTCGTCTTGTCTATGGACGGAAAGAAGTCGCAGTTGTGATTCATTAAGGCAATTATTATTTATTGACTATGCTAGGAGGTTCGTGCATATGCTTTACGCTCGCTGTTGTTCCAAAACATTACAGTTAATACATATTTTTTCATATATTTTTTGCAAACTATCGTATAATACTTATATTAAATTTTTTTATTTTAAGAACGTGGTAATAATGGCGCATATTCACAGTGAAAATAAAGTGTATGTGCCAATATTTTTATGTTTCATTATCAAAGACAACAACCATTTTTGAAAAAAAAAATTATTCACAGAATTAAAAAATAAACACTCAAAAATGTTTACAAATAAAAAAGTCCTAAATCTTCTCACTGAATCAGGGCATTAGCACTTTTCAACTCAGACAGCAAAACTTCATTAATTATTTTTAAATAAAATAAGTACAAATAAATTTAGAACTTATTCAGGTTAGGAACCTAGTTTCATCAATATACTTTCTTAGGTTTTTCCAATCTGAATCCCTAATATATTCCAGATAGAAGATTTGTCTTCTAATTGCACTGAATGCTACACAGTGAGTCAAGTAGTGTTCGAGAGTTTCATCAACTTTCTGCAAGGTCTGCATGTTGAATTGTCCACAATAAGAATGCGAGCCAGATGACTTTTTAACTCTGTATGTCCTGTTATTATGCTAACTAAATTCCGAAGTGTTGGCCTTTTTAAATTTTTAATCTCTATTGTCTTTTTACTAAACGGGTTTCCTCGGAGAATTTCGGTCACTGTTTCAACAGTATAATTCAGCCAATCTCTGGTGTGTTGTTCTATAGCCCATTGTTTCAGTTCATCTTTAAGTTCTTGAGAAGGTTTGGCGATTTCTAGTGTGATGTTATTCAGTAATGATCCAGCCTTTACGCCGGCTAGTTTCCAGAGACATCTTGAAGTCCTGGAATAAATTATATCTCGATTTTTCTGCAATACCTGAGTGAGTTTATCTCATGTTTGCGTTGCTTCAATAACTTTTCTACTATCCGTAAAGATTGTTGTTTTTGGTTGTGTGAAGTTATAGGTATTGGGTTATTGCGTTTTTTATTTTATCTGTACGCATTGATAGTTGTTTGCCGTTTCCGCTCTGCGAAAAATTAAAACGAAGACGGATTGCAAACAATGTTGCTATCTCTTTGCTTATTCAATTAAATGGTAGTAGGTGTAAAATCATACCCAATCAAATCGTGTTACCATGAAATAAGTCTCAAATAACCAAATTTAAATATTTTAAAATCCCGGATATATCTAGAAAAGATGTGACATCTTCTAAACGGCTGGACCGATTTTCTAAGAACCCTCTCGATCAAGTCACCTTTCAAACAAACAAAAAAGAAAGAAACTAAATTAAAATCCGTCCAGCCGTTTGGTCTGTACGTGGACACTGACAGACACACAGATACACAGACACATACTACATACTTATAACACCCCTTTTTTCGGTGGGGTGTTAATTATGAAATAACTCCCAACCAAAAGAAAATAAGTCCCAATCAGAAAAAAGTAAATAACTTCCAATTGTTAAAATGAAATAACTCCCAATATGTATTTGGAACTTTTTCACCAAAAACAAAATAACTTCCAAATTTGGTGATTCATTACCAAAATGTTGATTGCAATTTAAAAAAAGCAGTTTTCTCCAGTGCACTGAGTTTCATAAATACCAAATGAACTATTGTGGTCCATAAATATCCTTAAAACTTCCTGAGTTGTAAAAAGTTTTTTTTTAGATAAAGAATTACAGCATTCATTCGATCAAGCATTTCTGATAACGACTTCTTTAAAAACAGAAAACTGCTTTCTTATACAGGAAATAGTTTATGTTGCAGAAAAAATTTCTTAAACATTTCTAACATTATTCTCTATTATTGAAGTCATAGAAATATGGCCAAAAATATCACCCAGGAGTTCAAATATTAAAAATTGTAAATTTTAAAATATTCATCGCGAACAAAAATTTAATCGCCCTATCTGACAACAGGTTTTGCGCTCACACGATTATAGATATAGAAGGAATTAGAGCAATATTCCACAAAAGTGGAAAATTGTTAATAAAATGTTGAAAAAAAAACTTACTAAAATAAATAAAAATTTTATTATTTCAAAAAAATATTTAAACACTTTTGACTTATTATCTGAGTAAAAAAATCCAAATCGGCGAAAATGGTGCAAGGGCGTTGGCTGAAGGACTTAGCACCGAAGTTCCTTTGTATCAGTTGTTGTAGGAACGTTCAAGTGATGAAGGCATAGACACTGTTCACTGAACTACACCGGCTTCAGCGAATACTAAGTCTAATATAACAGCAAAGCACCCTCCTTCATCAGTATGGTGTAGCAGAATCATTGGTGAAGTAAAATAACAAATAAAATGGCTACTAAAGGACACTATCATACAAAGTCGTGCGATCTACGAAAAAATACAACCCTGAATTGATGGAGTTTATGAAAATTTTCGAAAGACAATAACAATTCATCACACCAGGGTTGTACTTTTTCGTAGATCGCACGACTTTTTATGATAGTGAGTCATGGCCTTAAACACAGCTTCGATAAACTTTTCGAAGTATATTGACACCAGAGGCGCTTGAAAACTTGCGAAAAAAGCAGAGTTGTAAAAGAATGAAACTTTCCTCTATCTCTTCCTTCAGCACCTGCCTTCTATATCACTATCCCTTTCATAAGTAACACCTAGTAATAGTAGTAGGCATTCATTCATTGCCTGAGTGTGACTTCTCTTTAAAAAAAATAATTGTATTAACTAACCATGCCTCCTCTCTATTCGACCACAAAAATAAAACTAAACTAACTACCAGTTTATTGAAGAAAACAAAAAGTTTTCGTATGTATGTATTATATTTATATTTTGTGTATTGAAAAAACTAACAAATTTGAGCGTTTTGTTTTCAATATGAAAAACATAAAAATTTTGAAACTGATATTTTCAAAAACAAAATTATTTATCTATTAGCGGAAAAGCAAGTGAGTTTTGTTCACCCAGAAATTTTTGTAAAAGTTGTAGATTTCATTTTCTTAGTTTTTACGTTGATTTAACTAAGTGCACTCAAAGTGCTTAAGCTTAGAACATCATTTATTATTATAAAAGTAATTAATTTCATTTCCCCCCTGGCTTCATGAATGCAAAAGTGTTATTTTTACAAACAGCCAACAAAATTTATATGAAGAGCACAAAAATTGTTTGAATTGTTTCTACACAAATTTTCTTAACAATTTGACTGTTCGTTATGTGGAAAATAATATGTATGTACATCTAAGTTTGTTGGAGAAACGCAAATTTAGATGAAAATACATACGAGTAAAAAAGGTGTTTCTGCTCATTTAAATAAATCAAAATGAAAATAGCACAAAAAATTTCGTCCGCGTGTTTATGTTTGTCAAGCATTATTATTTTATCTATAATCCACTTAACTTCACTTTAAAAGAAAATAAATTCGCATAATCTAGAAAACATTAAAATTTTGACAAATCATGGATGAGAACGTATGCAGCTGCTTTTTATCATAATCTAAAGAGATGACAAAACGACAACTTATGCTATGAAAAGAAGAAAAAATTGAATAATTCATTTAGCAAATATCTCTGAAATGCAGATTTATATATTTTACATTAATCGTATATACGAGTACATATATTTTCGTATCAAATTCTTATGAAACTTTAACCAGATATAATAAATTACAGTAAAACAAAAATATTAAAAAAAAACTAAGCAAACTTCAAAAAATACCTTTAAGAGTTAAATATAATAAGTGAAATTTACTTGCTGGTGGTTAAGCGATGTCTATATGCATTTCATTGTTGCTTTAACAAATCGTCAGTAGACTTCAACCACACATTTTGAACAGTCACAAACCTCTTATCTTATGCACAGACTTTCATAAACTATTTGAGAATTCACAAATATAAATATTTTTGAAAATCGCAAAAGAAAAATAAGCACAGTAGGCTTAGTAACTTATACAAAACCCAGCAAATAATTTTTATTCGATATGAATCTATTTTATTTTTCTACACCTTTATACAATTAGGAATCCATTGATAAGAGGTTTGTGACTGTTCAAAATGTGTGGTTGAAGTCTACTGACGATTTGTTGAAGCAACAATGAAATGCATATAGACATCGCTTAACCACCAGCAAATAAATTTCACTTCTAGTATAATTATGACAATATGTCGAATAATAAATCTCTTGAAATTTAAATATAATAAAATTTTAGTCAAGTGAAATATGTGATAACCACAATACTGATTGAAGTCGGTGCCAAGCAGGTAAGTAACATATGAATACATTTATGTATTTCTGCGTTTAATTCTCTGCAAATAATATTGGACTGCAGTCGTTAACAGTTTTGCCAGAAAATGCAGATGATAGAATGCTAAATCAGTAAAAAATTATGCTAAAATTTTCTACAGAAGATAAGATTAATGCCAGCTTTAAATGTAGAAGGAATTATTGAAATAGCTTTGAATTTCATGTTTATACAAACTTATTAGTATTTACAGGTATGTACATATTTTTATAGCACATTACGTTTAAAACTTTTTAATGCACTAATAATCCTAAATTATTATTTTATTTATTAAGTAAAATATTTTTTATTGAAAATACATTGAAATTGATTATTGAGGGCTAAAGGCCGTGATACACTATCATACAAAGTCGTGTGATCTACGAAAAAGTACAACCCTGGTGTGATGAATTTTTATTGTCTTTTGAAAATTTTCATAAACTCCATCATACCAGGGTTGTATTTTTTCGTAGATCGCACGACTTTGCATGATAGTGTATCACGGCCTTTAGCTGGATCCTATGCGTATTTCACTGTTGCTAGTGCAAATCATCAGGGAACCTTTGCCCCGCAATACATGTAAATTTATGAGAAAAATCTTCTATAAAGAAGAATTTGTTAACAAATTAAAATTTTTTATTTTCAACAACTTCGGCCAGAAAGCATTTAGCAGAATTTTTTGAAAGTTGAATGCTTTTTAACTAATGAGAATGCCAGATTTTGCCAAAATGGCAACAATGGTCGTTAAGCAGCTCTGGGTTGAAGAACAGCTCTCGCATCGCTTTTGTGTGTTGTTTGGCCTTCGAGAGTTTTTCGTCTCGCTCGCACTGGTTGACTGATCTTCCACGGATAACCGTATATTCTTGCGGTTCTTTTGTGGAATTTCTTTAACAACCACGTTGCTACTTCCTAAGTGATGGCATAGGTCGTGTATAGTCAGTCACAAAAACTTTTTTTAAATAATGTTAATACCATCTTGGGCATATGGTCTAGTTACCCCGCCCATATTTGTGCAACAATAATTTGCAAATTTACTTTATAAATTATTTATGAAATAAATAAATAAATAAATAATATTGGACTACGCATACTAATTTCGATTACCCTGTATGGTTCTTGAGCACAAAATCTTAAAATTATTGCAAATTTTAAAAATCACAGTGAGTGATATTCATAAAAGCGATATTTTTTGTGAAATCTCGTCATAACCCAAGTTACGACAGTCGAAGATCGAAGTGTATGGTATGAAGTAATATAAAAGTAAAATTTTAACATTTTTAATTTTAAAACGAGCCTTCAGTAATTTGAAAATTCTCCATTGTTGATTTAAAACGTTTCATTCTTAATTTAAAAACTCTCTATTATTAATGCAAAACATTTCATTTTTAATTTAGAAATAAATATTTTTTAAATACAAATGCTTTATTATTACTTCAAGAATATTTCATTCTTAACTTAAAACATAAGTTTTTCATTAGAGTATGTTCAACTGTATATTAAGGTTGTTGTCTTTTTAAAACAAAAATAATTATTTGCGATTTCAAAATAGTTTTTATTTTTGAAACAAGAATTTATATTTTTTAAATAATACAACACAAACTTAGCTCTATTTCATAAGGGTATTTTTAAAATAAAATTGTTTCTTCTTGATTTGAAACCTTTTTTTTTTTTGCTGTAAGTACAGTAGCAAAAAAAAACAGATTTGTGAACAAGTTTTAAACATGTTTATCGTATTTTCTTTTTAAAGCAAAATAAGCTAATTTATCTTCTTTTATAAAAATTTATTATTGCATTTAATAAATAAGCCTAAGGCGAATTTTACATAGAAGAAATAGTAGTTTTTGAGAGAAAAAAAAGATTATTTTCTTTACAAAGTTAATAAACAATTAATAACAACGAGATAATCATGGAAATTTATCTAATAAATTTATTTTTTCTTCTTAATGATGAAACGGTTTCTTCGGTTCATTCTGTAAGTGGAAGCGGGCATTGCGGCAGAGTCTTCCATTTCTTTTACCACAATGGGTAGAGGTGTAGTTTCTGGAGGCAAATACTGATTAAGACGATTGACAGTAGTCGTTTGAGGCTCATCGCTTATAAAATTCCCAACAGTGGGCCCGTTAGAACGTTCTTCACCCCCAAATTTTGCCGCAGCTGGCTGTTGCTTATTCTCTTGATATTGCGGTAGTTGAGTGGTAGCCTCCGATTCGTATTGACCCACATCCATGGGCATAAAATCTTCATCTTCAATATTGGCAGCTTCATCGGCTTGACGTATTTTGAACTCGTTAAAGGCTGGTGGGGGACCATAGACAGGCGCTTGGTCTCTCTTCGTATTGTATTTGATGAAGTAGACCTCTGGCTTAGAAGGTTTGGTGGGTTCCGGTGTGGGTATAACAATATCTGGTTGAGTTTCAGGTCTCTTGTGCAACACATAGATGAGGGTCTTTTCTTCACTTTGTGGTTGGGGTGGTACACTGGGTGTACGCACGACGGGAGCATCCGGTGCCTTAATGAAAACAATTTTATAATGTTTTTGCTTACGACCACTTTGATGTTTTACGCGGGGTTGGATTGCCGCCTCTTCTTCAAAATCCTTAGGCGGCACATGTACATAAATGTGTTTGTGCACTTGGGTTTCAGTGGGTCCATGGTCGTAACCAGATTGATGTTGCTGATTTGAGGAATGGCGGTATGCTGCATTATAGGAATCTTCTATACTGCTTGTATTGGGAGTAACTGGAGCCAAGCTATCAAGAGGTAAAGGTGCAGCTGGAGCACCGTAACTGGCAACAAAATTGCTAAAGTTATGTTCTAAGGGCAATTGCTGGTAAATATGTGGCTTAGCAGTATGAGCTGTAGCAGTAACAATTAAACAAAATTAATTTTCCTCTTTTGCACTTCATCGCACTCATAAAAAAAACTTACCATTTAAGGGCAAAACTCTTTGATCATGTTGTTGTAATCCCATAAAGACGGGAGGTTCGGGTCGCGCCATTACAAATGATACAGCCAAACTTAAAAGTAAATAAAAAACTTTCATTTTGACGATGAAACAATTTGTTCTGAACTTTTATGGAAAGCAAACTCAAAAACGAATCCTTTCTACTCCAAATCCTTTCTAAACAAATTTTAATCAAATGTTATTACTTTCGTTAATGATTTGTAATTGTACTCCTCCATCAAAAGTCGCACATTAACTGATAACTCTACCGAAATTACCATACAAATTTATACAAAATTCATACAAAATTTGTATGGTATGTGATTTTGATTTGTAATTAATATTAAAACTATTAGCAACAACTACAACTAAGTGGGCAAAAAACAAAATGTCTTCAAAATCAAATTAAATAAATACGGTTTAATTAAAAACATTTAAGTCCACAACAAGAGCAAAACAAAAAACAATTACATCTGTACTAATAGTACAACAAAATTCGCCCAACTCATTTCAATGCAGTAACAAATGCTTAAAAAGTTACCCACAACTTTTTTCAAACAACAAGAAGATGCTCAAGATGAGACTGGCGATGATTACAATGATGATGTTTTGATTACAATTTAAAAATATTTTTGCAGCCTCACGTACATAAGTTCGTAAATGTATGGAATTCACTATCGGCCGATTTGAAAAGTTTGTCCAAGCAAGTTTTGTTTTCAAAACTAAGTTTGTACTAGTAGGCTCAATTATTGACTACCCAATTAAGTATCATCTATCTTTAAATGCCATTTAAGTACCGAATTCATTTCTTCAGTACAAAGTTTAGAGACATTGAGGTAGTTTACACGAGAAAAATTTTTAAGCCGCACAATTTTTGTTCTTTTCCAAATTACACGGGAATAATTCATCTGACATAAAATGTATACATATACACAGCTTTATGTGTGTTAGTGTTTTTTTTTTATTCATTTGACGTTTGACTTTCGTTATACACGTTTCGAAACATACGCGGAGGAAATATGGCGATAATAAATGATGAATAATTGGCAATTATTTTAGGAGGAATTTCAATAGCCTGTAATTTGGAAGCTGGCTCATTAATTCTGGAAGCAGATAAAAAATAAAGAAAAGCAGATCTTTTTGGGTCAAGCTACAACTTTGTCAATATTGATAGCAAAAAATCAGGAGTCCCTATAAGTTATTCTTAAAAGTGAAAACAAATTTTTTACTTGCAACAAAAAAGTATACGAAATAACTATTTTTTGGGTATAAGATGTTAACAAGATTTGTTCGGTAGACTCTGAGCTACATTATTACCATATATATAGTTTAGAGCTAGCTGAATAAGGTGTTGGCCAACAACTGAGGACACAATTTTCTTGGGGCGCACATATTTTCTAAATCTTTGGAGGCCCATAACAAAAATTTATCACCAAATTCATGAAACTGAGTATAGGGTTTTACTACCCTTTGGTAATACTATCGAACGAACCTATACTGTCCATTCCGTGTGTATTTATTTAATAATAAACTGCCTTATTCATAAAAAATAGTTAATGCTTATTTAGCTTATTTAACTCTTAATTGAAATATTTCCATACAAAATACGTTATTTAAGCTTTGAATAACCATCAAATATTTTTTAAAAATAAGGCAGTAAATATTTTTTTTAATAAATCCATATCTATTTACTAAAAATTAAAATTAAAAAATTGTTTTTAATATCTTTTATGAATTCATGTGAAGATATGTTTATAGTTCTATACTAATTCTATACTATCCACAATTATATTTTGTAACTTCTTTTTATAAGAATTAAATAAAATCTTGTTCTTGTTATTTCCATATGATTTATTCAACACGAAAAAACAAGGAAGTAAATAAACATTTTTTAAATAACTTCGATGAAACATAAAAACTATTATTAAACTTAAAAAAAATGGTTAAATTAAAAAATTTTTTTGAACCTTAGGTCTGTTTAAAGTTTGTTGGCGTGACCAACCCCCTTCTTCTTTCAAATTCATGTTTCCACGACGATGGTCAACTAAAAACTAAATACGCTCTGTTTAAAAAAAAACGCCGAACCCATGATACAATTATACAAGGTACTTGCACGACTACAGCAAAATTGCAACACCAAGAAACACACGTATTTTGTTGGTAGAAACATACCTATAATTGTCAGAAGCAGATGTGTCTTTTGTTTTTAAAAATAACAATCACAGTACAATTGCAGAGGCGGCATTCATGCATGATTATAGTCATTCAGTGTTGCCAATATGTGTGTAATACACAGTGTGTAATTTCTAATCTCATGTGTGGGCCATGTAATGAGATTCATGTATAATATGTGTGTAATTCTACTTTGGGTTCTATTTTTATTTAATTTTGTTTTAATTTTAATCTACACAAAGCATGTGTAGTGTAATTTTCTTCAATGTGCAAATTCATTGGCAACACTGTAATCATTTTATTCACACACATACACTAACATTTTTGCATCTTGTAAACAAAGTTTGACAACTTTCTGCATTCTATACATTAACAGGCTGGGCTTTTGCAAGTACCTTGTATAATTGTATCATGGCCGAACCTGTGATTTCGCATGTGCATATATATTGATTTTGTGCTGGTAATGCGGGGTTGAAGCTGGTTGAAAAATTATGCCAAATACAAAACCACTCTCTTCCCTGAATTTGCCAACAAACTGGCATGTTGGGCCAGCATAATTATGCCCGTGTAAACTACCTCATTTAAATAAATTACGTTGAAAGTACGGTAGCACTGCAAAATTTCCCAGTATTATGGAAGGCTTCTCAAACAACAGCTGCTTAACATAAATAAGAAAGTTAGGTTATCAAAATGCAGAAAATTAAAATTGCATAAAAACACATTTAATGAAACCAAATGAGCATCAGAATGCATTTTTCTATTTATTTATTCCATGATATGAAACTATGAATTTATGAAATTATTTCTAGTACGACCACATAATGTTTTCTATACGACCACATGATGTTCATGTGTATGTTTTCAATAAACACATACACGCATAAAAACATATGGAGCGCTCATAAAACTTAAATAATACTTAATTACACAAGTTTGGGCATTTAATTATTATTTAATTATGCACTCAAAAACACAATTTCGTATTTAATTAGAACTTAAAAATAATTACAATTTGATTATCAACTGAAAAAATGGGCATTAGACAAGCTTCTTATTTATAATTATTATTGCAATAAACAAAAAAAAAATATACACTTAGATTTTTAAATAGAAATCGCTGCCTGTCACATCTAAACAAATTCTTATACATTGAAAATGTTCTTTCAACCTGAACTGATGTAATCGGAGCAGCGTTCGTCACAATGGCCAAACCAAGTTTTTATTGAAATTAACGTCCAGTTAGGATGTTAAAACACATGTTACACCTGTTTAAGTTGAAATTTGGAATATGCAAATCAATAGTATTTATTCCAGCATTAAAATTATTTAAAAAAATTGGAAATGGACGATATTAAATTTTTCAATTTTCTTGTTTCTTTTTTTTAAATCAAAAAATTTTAAATCGTTCATTTTCAATTTTGTTCTTGTAAATTTGGATGTTAGGGCACTTACTAAAAATTAGTATTTTCTAAACTGCAACTTAAACGGGTGTAGCATGTGTTTTAACAACAGAACTCACAAGAAAACATGTGAAATCGATTCGTCAGCCAGAACATACACAATAAAGTCTAACTTTATAATGGTAGCAAAATATTGCTTGCCCATATTACTGTTTTTTTCACTGCATGCATAGAATATTGAAAATAAAATTAAAACGGAGAAAAGTAAAAATTTTTTATTAAAATATTACAATAAAAAAAAATTTTATAAAGTACCAAAATATGCCCTAAGAGCATTAAATATGCTCTTCAAATTCGAAAAATGCTCAAAATATCCGTGTTAGACTGAAATATGCAGAAACATGCCTTAAAAGGTAAAATATGCAAAAATATGCACTTACAAATCGATGCTAAAATTCATAAAAAGTTCTGAAATGGATAAATATCTTATTTCCGGATTGATACGTCAGACAAGAAAAAACATGCAATTGCATATTTGCGGTTTACCTGTATATAACATATACAATAAATATAGCTTCATATCACTTAATAAATAAATAGAAAAATGCGCTCTGACGCTCTTTTTGTTTCAAAAATTAAAATTGCATTAAAACAATTCTTTTATTCAGATACGAGTATATTAAAAAGCTGTTGTTTGTACAACTTTCCATAATATTTGGAATTTTTTTACTTCTGCCGTACTTTCAACGTAATTTAATAAGAACTTTAATTAACCAGTGAAAAAATTAAACTGAATTTAAGTGCAACTTATATTTAAGTGGTAATTAGCTAAATGATATTTAATTGAGAAGTCAACTATTAGGCCTTAGAGTCAGAAGAATTTTTTAAGCGAATTCACCAAACAGTTTTTAGATCCGCGAACAAATATCGAACAATTTTGTTTCGAAATTTCTTGGCTATAGTGAGCATTCTTTTATATCGAATCTTAGGTCAGGTGAGTTATTTAAAACATGCTCATGCAGTAGAGGGTTAACATAGGGTATTTCTTTTAGAATATCACAACTTTGATTTGGCATCACTGCTTTAATAGCTGATAGTGGCTTTTTGTTGAGTTTGCTTTGAAATTTCATTATCAATCGACTTACACAAGAGCAACGCGTGCAAATTGTTGAAATTTTTAATCAAATTAATTGTTCTATTCGTCAAACTCATCGTGCACTTTTTTCATTCATAATTATTTTCCCGATGAAGCCCATTTCTGGTTGAATGGGTACGTAAATAAGCAGAATTGTCGCATTTGCAGTGAGTAGAATCCGCAAGCTTTTGTAGAAACACCATTACGTCCACAGAGAACTACTGTTTGGTCCTCGGCGGAGTCATTGGCCCATATGCTTTCAAAAAAATTGGTGTTCCAGATTGCGCCTTTTACGCGCCAGCAGTAAGGGCCACATGGCAGAAATCATATGTATGCCCTAATTCAGTACGAAGATTTAGGACGTTTTTATTTGAACATACTTTTGAGTTCTTGTTTTTGAATTCTCTGAATTATTTTCTTCAAAAATAGTTGTTGTGTTTGATAATGAAAAATAATAATATTATTACCGTGTTTTTAAAACATAAAAATAAAATTTAAATTATTATACAATAGTTTGCAAAATATTTGGAAACATATGTGTAGAATATACTGTTTAAAACAAAATCATAAAGCAAATACACGAACCTTCTAGCATGGACAATAAATAATAATTGTTTTAAAGAATCACATCTGCGGCTTTTTTCGTCCATAGACAAGACGATACAATTGTCGAATAGAATTAGGGCATTACACTTTAGTTTCATAAAATTTTTTTTCCAATAAAGCCCGTTTCATTGATATTAAAAATATATTTGCTTGTTTTATTATGATTTAAACTTGTGTCACTCTATAAAAAACACCCTTTACTTGAAAGACTGAACGTCAAGTAAATGTATCGGTATTGCTTATATCTGTAACTAATTTTACTTTTTTGCTGTTACAACACGCACGCTCGACTTGAGTAGAAAATTTATATGAAAAGCACTCAGTCTTTTGAGTAATTTTCATAAAAATTTTCTAGACGAGTCGCCTGCCTGACATGTGGAAACAGGTTATTAAACAACATAAGTAATTTTTAATAATAGTTTGAATTCAAGATTTATACAAATGAATAATTTGTACGACTTTTGTCATTGACGCAGGTCGATATTTTTCCATTTTTTAACCTTTCGTAATAATAAAAGCAAAGTTCAAGCAAAATTCAGCATTAAAATTTTTAAAATCTTAAATATTTTTAAATAAAATTCGGATTTCACTAATTTTGATGACATTCCCTAAATTGTGTGGGAAGACCCACATTAAAACTAATATAACATTTTCATTCATTAAAATGGCCTTCGTTTAAGTATATAAATTACATACAGATGTATATGTACTTATGTATGTATGTATATAGTTTTTTAATCCAAATGAATGAAATCAGTTCACGAGCGGGCGGCAATTGAATTATTTGTTGGCTCTTTTGTTGGAGTATTGTTGTTAATTTGGGTATTTTGATACATGGGATAAACTAATTGCTGGTTATCATTGTTATTGTGACTCTAATGAATCGATGCAGTTAAGTGTTTTGGTTTTGTTTAAATAGCATTGATGGTTTTCTTTAAATTTTTGTAGGCTGGTTGGCACTAGTTTGTCACTTGAAATTAGATCAAAATCAAAAGTGGCCCCACAAACATGTTCAATGATGAGTAAAAACTTATGAATAATGGCATAGGAGAGAGTTAGTTAAATATGTACGTATTTATATTCAGTTGTGGCGAATATACAAATTTCGCTGTGTATTTGTTTCGTTAATTCAAAATATTTTTATTGCTTTAATGATTTTTTCTAAGCTTTCGGTTATTTGCTGTCTTATTTTCATCAGACTTTGAACCATTTTTTTCAAATATATTAATTTTAGACAGTTCTGGTCCTTTCGGTGTTGCCAGGAGATGGAGAAAAAGAGAGCTAAAAGGTCACTCGAAAATAAATGCAAAGAGCGAACAACTTAAAATTCGAAAGTTAAGATTAAAAAATTTCTTAGTACCATTTTTATAACGAGCTTGGCAAATTTAATATATATATATGTATATATATATATATATATATATGTAAAGGATACACACGTAAACACTACTAGAAAAAGTTAATACCCATAAATAAGTACGAGTATGTCCTTAAAGATTCTTTTTTCCAAATTAAAAAAACAACAGGGTGTCTGGTGGCAAATTTATATTTTTAAATACGATTATTTCAAAAAGCAATAAACGGTGCGGTGGTGCCGTTGGAATTATCGATTGCGCGGATTTGTTAGTTGCGATGTCGCAGTGGTCGAGTGAGCATCGAGCGTTCGCTGTGGAGACATTTTTTAAGAGTAATGATTCTTACGTAATTGCTCGTCGACAATTTTGTTCAAAGTTCGGCATTCGGCGAATACTTGATGGACCGAGTGAAAGTTTAATTCGTTCGTGGGTGCAGAGATTCCGCGCAACTGCTTCAGCTATGAATGTCCCACGGCCAGGGCCCAGTAGATCTTCAAGAAATCCAAAAAACATTGAACTGGTTGAAAGCAGTTTATGTGAAAATCCGCGACTTTCAATACGGAAAAGAGAACTGAAAGAAAGTGACTTTGATTTACGCAAAAATGTTTGTGAAACGATGTTGGAGCGTTTTCGCACTGTAAATCCCATTTTTTGAAGCGATGAGGCTCATTTTCACTTAAACGGCCACGTCAACAATCAAAACTGCCGTTACTGGTCTCCAAGAATCCGCAACTCTCGATTAAAACATCAAAATCAATCAAAGAGAGGGTCTATAATGACAATCCCTAATCTCTTGTGGCTTTAAAGGAAAATATTTGTCGAGTAATCAGCTCAATTGAACACAAGGCTCCGTTTTGAACAGTGTGTTCAACTCGTCGGAAGACATCTGGATGACATACTCTTTAAAAAATAAAATCCGCATTTCCATTCTATCGTTTAATGCTCTTAGTAAAACTTTGTGTCAAGTATTACGTTTTTTATTTAAGTTTGAAAACATAAATCTTCTACCAGACACTCTGTACCTACGAGTATAAAATAAAATTATGTGATTCCAATCCTAATATTATGATTGCGGGTGCAAATAATTTAAGTCAACGTTTATTCCAATAAAACTTAAAACTTACTTCTTACTTATTTATTTATAATATAAATTTCTCTTCGACTTCTTCTCACTTTTACAAATTTGCAAAACTTTTGTAATTTATTTATGTGAGAAAGTCAAATTGTTTTATGTTTTATATAGCGGCTGCAACAGGTTAACAAATTTCTTTCTCAAAAACGCTCAAGAAATCAAAACAAATTATGAACTTTTTTCCATGAGCGAATAAATGAATATTTTCTCTATATAACTAAATGCGAAAATGTAAATTTCAACATGTTCGTCGTGAGTATAATTAACCTGCAGTCGGCGTAGCTAGCGAATATCTAGCTATTTCGTTAACAATCGTTATCATTAACTACCAGCCTAACTACTAGCAATGCACACAACTGACGATTTTAACATGGGGATGACATTGACGTTAGTTAGTCAATTGCCACCATCTGCATAACCCTTCGTTAATGATTTCGCTAATCAATACAATTGAGTTTTCTATTGATAAAACATTTAATTATTGATACATTTTTCAATTAGTTGTTCTTTTTCTTTTTTTATGCAACGTTTTAATTGACTTCTGCTGCTCATTTTAACTTTCTAAAAGAAAAGCACTTTTTCACTAAAAATTACACGTTCACTGACCACGAACTTCCAATTGTAACTGACGCCAACACAAAATCAAAATAATTACTTAAAATAATTTTCCACTCGCCAAAAAAATGTTGAGGTTAAGGGCATTAACATATCTATGAGTGAGAGAGTCAAAAGGCGAACTTTTACATTACTTGTGGCTAGTGTAGTAGATAGTCGATTTTTCGTTAGGGAAATGTCTAACGATTTGAGTCAATTTGTACTTTTAAACCTGCAGGGTGAGAACAGATTTTTAGTTTGTATGTATATACTACATGGGTAAAAAAATATAGTTTTGTTACTAAACTTATGCCGAGCACACATTATAGCATTTTGTACATCGCAATGGTGTCTTTTCAGATAAAAAAACATAATCCGAACGGCGTTGCATATATTTTTTAACTGACACCACAAAATTACAACAAAGGAAATGCCAAATGTGTACTCAGCATTAGATACTTTTCTTTGTATTGACATAAAAATAAAATTACGATTTCTATTATTTAGAAATTTACATCAGGATTTTCAGAGTCTTTCCATAAACATAAAGTTTTTATATTGTTTTACAAAAGTTTACTCTGAAGAGTTTAATATATTATTATATATTTTTGATATAGAGATGGCTTAACTAACAAGACAAACAAAAATTCTTATAAACACAATTTTTTCTTTTTCACCATGAATCGAAAAGTATGACCAATTTTTGATTTTACTCATAACTAAATGCAATTACATTAGTAGCAGATCGTTTATTAGCAATTCAACTCAATACTTTACCATCAAAATTTTTGCTGGGTATAATAATAATATCTGTGGCAATAAGGAAAAAGTCCTTAAGTCATATTTTACTATTTTGCAGTAGAGCACTTTTAAGCTTTCAAGTCGATTTTTAGAAATTTGTTTCTTTAGAGTTAAATTGGGAAATTCGGTATTCATTTAATTTTTGTTAGAAAAACATCATTTTACACATTATAAATAACACATTACATTTGAAATACACCACAGTATCAGCTTAATTAAGCTACTCGTATTATTCACTATGTGATTATAAGTTGAAAAAAGATAAGATATAACTCCCTGAAAAATCAACCAAAATAATTGAGATTTTGCCAGGGGTACTTTTAAATATGGAGATTATAAGGGTGCCATTAACTCAAAATTATCTTATCTCGACTTAAGCGCTTTTTCCTTTTTGCCACAGATATAGTAATTCCTTATGCAAAAAAAAATTAATTTGTACTTCAATTGTGCTTTAGTCGAACTTTCTATGGAAATTTGGTTATAACATACACTTCAAACTCAAATTATATATTTTTGTATAATTGGATAAATCTTTTATTTTGGTACGTTTGACTCTAAACATTCCATAAATTTCCATCTAAGGGATAATTTTTGTGCAGGCCAGTGTTATCAAATCAATTTACGAGTACTTGTATTGATCTGCCATGGGTAAATATTAATAAAATCAACTTATTTTCAAAAATTTTGGTTATAATCGTATTTTACTTTTTGTAAAATTTTAGACAGTAACTAGACATACCCTGCAGGAAAGGCGAATAGTGAAAGTGTAGTGATTTACTAGTGACATTGTCAATAATACTACTGACCAGGTGTACCCCCGCCAATTTAATTGCCTATTGACATATAACATAGGGTTGTCATTGAAAATCTACCAGTAGACTTTAACACTGTTGACTAGGTAGTAGTTTTACTTTCATATGTAGACATTTGAACATAAGATTCACTAGTATATTTTAGCGACCCTCGTCTACAATTTTATAACGATTGAGGCAACAATTATTTTTAAATTATTCATATTAATATTATTTTTCATTAAAAATTAAATAAATTTTTAGTTGACAATGTTACCAGAAATACACTAGAACTGTTGCATCTAACGTAACTCTACTCTCGCATAAAAGCAAAGTTGTCGACTTTTTAACTAGTGCAATTGTCGCTAGAGAAAAGAGTGTTGACATAGAGACATGTGGTTCTAGGTTGAATAGAGGGTAATGAGGTGGAGTTTTTTTATTATTATAGAGTATAGGTATTTATACCTCCACTATGGAATGCGAAGTATGAGAGTGATTGTCTACCAACTTTTCAAAAGTGAATTGCTTATTTCTATCGAAAAAAATAATATGCCTTTGTAACTCTTTTGATTTGAATTAAATCTTAGTGCCCATATCAATTGACCTTTTTAATTTTATTTGTGTGCCTATAGTAAGACATCTATACATACATACACATACAAATACAAGTGTGAAAGGTACAAAGTTTCCGTTTCCTGATGTTTTACAATTGTGTAAAGAATTTTTGTAAGTATTTGAGAGAAAATCACAGCGGATGATTGCAGAATTTATTAAGAGTACGTGACAGCTTAGCCAGTTTCCGACAGTACGAGTATATTAAGCTAATTTTGCCAGCTACTACAGAGGAAATCCAAAACAGTAGGATATCCTGACATATTCATCAACGTGACTCTATTTAAATGAAAGAAATTTTTGTGTAGATTAATAAAAAGTGGTGTAAATTATGTAAATGTCACTGTATCCTTAAAACGAAAGGTGATAGGGAAAAACTAATGATGCCATCGTAGTCAGAACATAAAAATACATAAGGATCGGTAATTTTTATTTACACATCAAAACCACTTTTGTGCAGTGTAATAAGAAAACGAAATTTTATTTTGTAAATAAATTATAGCTATGCTTGTTATGAATCCTAATGTAAGGTTACAGTTATTCACGAAGCTCTGAGGTATGCTATGATATATTTTATAATAGACAATTGCGTATATTCTAAAAATTAGTGACGAGAAATTAATTGAAAAGTACTTTAACATCGATCATCACTTTCTAATGACACTTTATTCACCCACATCTAAAGCAACTTGAATCTGCATATACTTATTTTGTTAGGTCCACCGGCCGTTTCTGAGAGACTTGCCATAAAAATTCAAAATGCTACATTTCTCGATAAATAATTTTTTTTTTCAGTGAATAATTTTTCCCGTTCCGTGTTCATTATTTTATAAGATAAAATCTGTAGATTAAATAACTCCATTACGTTTCGACCAAATATGTAATATTCAATAATAATATACGGATCAAAACATCACATGTCAGTTTATTATACCTTTCACAAAATTGCTAAGGGGTATATATAGGGTTTTCATTCCGTTTGTTATTTCCACAATATTCATATTTAACCCATAAGGTATACATTTATATTTTGGGTCCTTATGAGTAGAGAAGACGAATAAGCGATGTGCGTATGTCTGTTCGTCAGAAAAGCTAGAGACTTCGGTTTTGGACTGGTGTGTCAGAAATGGTCCAATAGATTGGTATTGAAACTCAGCAAAATCAAAAGGACGGTTTCAGAGCTGGAAAACTTGAACTTGTTTTGGTATATAAAAGTATCAAGCTAAAACTAATTTTTGTTTTTTGTTAATTCTCTAAATTATTTTCTTCAAAAATAGTTGTCTTTGTCACCGCTATCAGTCCCAGTGAATGTTAAAAGGGAAGAAGATTTGTAAAGCTTAAAAATTAATTGAAAAGGAGACAAATTTAATTTAAATAATAAAAAATACACAAATTTTAGGTTCCAAATTATTTTTTTTACCTTTGAAGTTGTGTTTTTATACATTCTAGATGTCGTGAAAAAAAAATTCTTTAGCATACATCCGCGGTGCACCACAATGAAATTTACTGTGTGTGAACCAAAGCGATTCATACTCCATGAAAAAAAACTTTTGCAGGGAATTATTGTTAAGAGTCAAGAACTTTACTTACTAATATTGTCCTAAAAATAAATATTTATAACTTTTAATATATAATTCAAAGGAAAATATCGAAATTATTCGATGCAATAATTCAGTTCGCCTGCAAAAATAAAGTGAACAAAACCAAGGGAAAAGTGAAAAATACACGTGAAAAATATATTTCATGATAAGAGGAATCAAAAAAGGGAAAATATTTCTAGGGAAAAATTATTCACGATTGCAATTTTGTGAAAAGGGAAAAAATTTCGAGTGAAAAATTTTCACCATAGGTGTGATTATTTGTTAGATGGGAACATCATTGTTAGACGGGTTTTATACACGTCTTATTGAAAAAATAATTTTAATTGCTTGACTATTTTCAATAAAAATTATAGAGTTGTCGGGGTATTTACCGTTTTTTTTTTGTCAACCATTCTTATATCGTCATGAATGCATTTTTACTTATCACATTCCATAAGAAGCCTTCTTTATTTAAGAATTCTTTTTTCGGGAAGTCTAAAAGTTCGACATACACCCAGTCCCAAGATCAAGGTATCAAATATCATCTTAGCAATAAAAAAAATAGCTGAATCGTTTCATAAATTAGTACGTCTGGAGAATTCAGATGACTCCATACGGGGTGGTCGTAACCGTTCAGGTGACTATTTTCGCCGCTTGTAATTTGAATATACGTTGGATGTCAATACACATTTTTCAGTGCATATTTTTGACATAAAAGTACAAATTTCTCAAAGCAAATTGAGCGGACTACATCTGATATAAATTTGACTTGACATAAAAGTACAAATTTCTCAAAGCAAATTGAGCGGACTACATCTGATATAAATTTGACTTGCTTCTAAACCAAAAAATAACTTTGATTTCAATACCTCAAAATCATTGTGAGTTTTCACCAGAACTTAAATTATTAAAAATATCTTATATTCACATAAAGAAATAATTGACTATTGCTTGAAGTTTAGTTGAAAACAAAAACAAAATCCAAGATTTTTA
Organism: Nowickia ferox; assembly: GCA_936439885.1. Lineage (NCBI taxonomy): Eukaryota > Metazoa > Arthropoda > Insecta > Diptera > Tachinidae > Nowickia > Nowickia ferox. The sequence goes on from OW387023.1 coordinate 105,101,797, forward strand.
AAATTTTTATTGAATTATTCATTTAAGAAATTGTTAACTTGCAAGGTTATTAAACACATATTGGACTCCCTTGTTCGGTATCTCGTATGGGATTTGGGAATGAAAGACTGATTTGAATCTGACTGAAACAATTTTACTTATTTACATACTTGTGTAGATGTGTATGTGTGTATATCACAAAATGTTCAATTCAGTAAGTCATATTGAGAGTGAATGATGCCAGTACAAACTCCCACTACTTCCGGCTGACGAGCTCTGAATCTTAAGCAATTTTCTAGATGTTCGCGCTTATGCTGTGTATTTAAGCAAATGCCAATGGCCAAACATAACACTTGTGATAAATAAATTCTGAAGTTTCATATTTATGCCAATAACGATTTAAATTTATGAATAAATATTAACGAAACGAGCAGAGACATGATTTTCCACCACAAACAGCAACATCGTCATTTTTGCCAACATTAAAATCAACAACATTATTATTTTCTTCAACATCAGTCGCATATTTTACAAAATCTAACACCCACAGCATCCAGTCTGAGTTTTCTGTTAAAGATAAAAACATTGAAGAATTGTTTGCAAGCGCACGGATTCGTTAAATGACTGGGTTTCAAAAATTATTGCAATCCTCTTTGTATAATAAATCACCTTGAATGAATAATATTTTCAACGCAAACAAGATGAGTAAAGAAAAATAAAGAAATGCAAGGAAATGAAAATTAAAATAAACAAACCGAACAGAAAGGGATGACTTGGCAGGTGGATTTAGTTAATAACACGATATTGACTAACAAATTCAAGTTAATGAATGCTACAGCTCTGTTCAGACGGTTGTCAAATCTTACTTATAGTCTATTAAATATGCTAATAATGTGAGAACTTGCCAGTTTTGTCTGATAACGTTGTCATTGTCAAATTATTGTCACAAATTTTATTATTGTCAGATGTAAGATGCTTATGCATCTGGCAATGGCATAATTGTCAGTAAAATATTTCTATTGGCAATACTGTACATACCCCTTTTTAAACAAAACCGAATTGAAAATAATATAATAAAATATACGAGTATGCACCCGAAATCGTTGCAATGGCCTCTTTACGATCCATAATAGTTTATGTTTTCACTTCTTACACATAACACAAGCACAAACGATTGATAATTGACAATTTCCTTTAAATGATTTGAGTCTGACAATGCATAGCAGCAGATCTGATAATTTTCGCATATGTAACCGTGTGTACGGACAATTTTTTAGACTGACAATGTTTTCAAATAAGTTTACTTTCAGACAATCGTCCGGCAATAAATTGTGAGCTTTTCCGACAAATTTGATACAACCTTGTGAACTGCCAATCACTTTGCGCTGACAATTCCATATCGTCAATGTGTTGCCAGATAATTAAAATCTGACAACTGTCTGTACAGAACTGAAGTTAGGACAAACATTTTTAAAGATTTACATTTACATATATAAGTGTAGGTAACAGATCATGAGAAACCAAAATAAAGAATCAATTTAAAATAGGAAAAATATGTAACAATCTCATTATTTCCGTCTCCTGTTTTTATAGAGATATAGAACTTGGAAATGGAATAAAACAAAGATGAATTTTTTTAATTAACATGAAATTTAGTCAATTAGTCAGCATTTGGGCCGTATATTGACAACAACGCGGCGAATGTTGTCCTCCAAGTGGTCAATCGTTTTAGGATTATCGGCGTAGACTAGCGACTTCACATATCTCCACAGAAAATAGTATAACGGCGTTAAATCTCACGATTTTGGAGGCCAATATATATACGCGCACTATTTGTAATTAAAAGTATTTGCAAATAAATTTACTCACTGTTTATACGGCATTGCAAATGTATACAAACTTGGTATCACTTCTATAGAAATGTTACTTATGTTTACAAAAAATATTATGTAAATGTATAAAATAACAAATAATAATTTGTTTTTACTGTCATTATTTTCTTCTATCAATGCTTTTTGTGTAATATTTATCTATTTATTGTTTTTCACTAGGAAATATTTTTAAGTGTGGCAGCCTCAAGCATTTTATTTGCAAATAGTGCGTTAAGGCTGGTACTCTGTTCAAAGTTGTGAAAAATTTTCAGCACCATTGATTATTTCGCGTGAAAAATTTGACATGTACTAAATGTAGCCCAACTCGCGGTTTTTTTTTATAAATTTCTTGCTTTTATTGCTTGAAAGTATGCAACATTGTTAAAATTCCGTGCGAAAAAAGCACTGCTCATGTTGTTTCGCAGCTAAACTAAAATGATGCCAGACTAATTTTGCATGGAAAGACATGATTTTACGTGTTTTTCACAACAAGAACAGAGTACTACTTTTGCGAATTTATTTCGCAAATATTTCACACCAAATACTTTTATATGTAGTTTGACAGCATTTCGCACGAAATTGTAAACAGAGTACCAGGCTTTAATAGTGAATAGTTTTCTGAATTAGTAAGTCGAAATAAAAACAATAATATGGCAACAATTTACAGTTTTATTTGCAAATAAGCCCTGCGTATAAACGTAGTAATACATATGTATTTACAGTACAAGTAGTAATTAATGTTGTTATTACGAAATGTGTTGCTTATAAATCTATGAAATAAAACCCCGATTGAACCTTGGCCATCACTCATTTATAAACTATAATGGGTTATCCTTCTTCCGGTATCAAAAGTAAAGTTAACTAAAATACACATAAAGCTGGTCATTTAAATGACTGCCTTCAGCAGCAGTCGATTCTTTTGAATTATTTTTCGACCACTTTTTCGCACATTAGCGGCGGTATCTAGGTGATGAACTGACGAATGTTGGTTTTAAGCACTCCAACATTAGGGAATTTTCCGCATAGACACAGTCCTTGGCGTAGCCTCACAAAAAAGTCTAACGATGTCAAATTGGATGATCTTGGTAGTCATTGCTCATTTTAGAAAAAAAAATGGCCGAATTATGCCTCTGGACCAAAATCCGCACCAAACAGTGACTCGTTTTGGGTGCGTCGACTTTTCAATGTATGCGTGCGGGTTTTCTGTGCCCCAAATGCGAAAATTTTACTTGTTTCATCTGAAAAGATGATTTTTTTGGCAAAATAGGCATCTTCTGTAAGTCGATCGCAGGCAATATTTCCCAGCGTTGTTCAAGCGTATACACAACCATATTCGTTCACCGGAATGATAAAACTAATTATCTGTCAAATCAGACATGAGCTAAGTGTTACCATTCACGAAATAAGCACTAGTTTAAAAATACGTCAGATGGCGGACCCTATATTTCACGTGGTTCTACTTAACCGATTTTCACGAAACTTACCACACACACACACACACATAATCTTGCATTTAAAAAATGGGCTGAGGCCTGCCTATTACAATTTGATTTTATATCCAATAAATTTTTTTCGAAAATGTTCTGTCAGATCTTTGCATTGAAGTCGGTTTTTTTACAACAATGGGTGTGTTCGTAAATGCATCAGTGCGCTGCAAATGGAAATTTAAATGTTCTAAACTTGTTCACTGAAGTACATAACGCACAAATTAATATCAAATATGGTATACAAACATGATTACTACTAAATAAAATTGTCAGTGAACTTGTATTGCATTTTAAATAAAAGTTTGCACGTATGATGCAGAGCAGTGATGCATTTACGAACACACTTAATTTTTTAATTGCATATGTATGTATATGTGTACATACACACATATATAATCATTGCAGTTTGTTTTAGCATGTTTCTCTTAATTGCGTTAATAGATCAATTAACAGAGTATCGAGTAAATGATTTTTCCGTTTAATTGCACCAAAAACCGATCATTTTTAGAAAATCAATTAAGCGGAAATTACTGTAGAAACAGTACAAACTGATTTGTTAAGCTGCTTGTAAAATCGTTTTTTTTTTACACTATTGCAATAAATTTTTGGGACGAGGTGTACGATCATTTGTGTGAAATGTATTGGAATCACTGAAAAACTCAATTTCATTAAAAAATACGAGTTATTGCCTTTCTGCTTGAGACCATCGATATCTACGGCATTGTGAACGGTCAGCTATCTTTAATTGTTGTTGCTTGAGTTGGACTTGATATGGATGGACATGAAAAATACGTCAGAATGAGCTGTTAGATAGGAACAATAGGTGAGAACGGCGCGTAGTCAACAAATTCTTATTATCCGCCCCAATCTCACTAGCAGTATTTTTGGCAGTGTGCACATTTGGATGATGCATTCACCTGACCACATACATATGTAACGCTTCCAGTCTCTTCAAATTGCTTTAAAATCTTGCCAATTGTTGGCACAGTAGGCCGACTACGCCGACCATAATCACTCAGTATTACTCGCAAAAAGGCCATGTTTGAACCAGCAGTCAGTCTTGTAGTGTTTTAACTATTTTCACTCGTTCTTAAGTTGTTAAATGATCCATATTCATAAATGGCAAACCTTTCACTAAATAAATGACACTTCAGATGACAGATATTTAACAGCTGAGTGGCTTACCATTCCGGTGCATATGTATGTACAAATTTTATACATATATGTATGAGCTATAAGTGTCCAAAAATATATATGTATGAACATATGTACATTGCAGCATCTAACATCTTTTAACCGATAGAATTCTCTTTTATATAATTCTGCTTGTTAGACTTCTTATGTGTGCTTTACTGGCAATGGTATGATAAGAAGGTTCTTTATGGCTGGTTGTACTCGTATCATGTTAAATGTATCATACTCTATTGTTAAAAAGAAATACAATGGATTGATAATAAAAATCGAGTTTTTACACATACTGCCAGTAACTTTCATGGCCAACCAAGTACACACAACAGCATACGAGTACAGCAAAGTAATACAACCAACAGCAATAGAATGAAATTGATTTGTAAATGTATACCGAATGCAAACAATAAATACAATTTATCATTATTTAGTGAGAAATTAATTAAATTTTTACAGTAGCAAGAACTTTATATCGTTAACTAAATAAAGAAGTCTTCGCACTTAATTTACAACTACGGAAGAAACTTTATGGTTTTTTAAATAATTAATTAATATTAAAACAATAAAGTAGCTAGTGCTTTTATATTTTTAGTCTTAGAATTTATTCGTTAGATTTAAAAAACAAATAAAAAAATAAACAAATAAAACAATAAACTTAAGGGCCTCTTGCCCAGCAAAACAAATTTGTATTAGTTCGCGGTGCACGTAGACGTATTTGTCTAAGATTTTCACGCAAAGTTTACTTTGCAAAGTCTTGAGTTTGTAGGAGAGAAGGGGAAAGGGTTCCAATTCTCTTTTCAAGACTTCGCAAATTTTAGTTTGTGTGCGTTACTTGATACTAGGGTATTCAATTAATCATGTTTTTGTTTTAATCGGTTAATCAATCGATTAATTAATCGAGGTGTTGGTTTAACCGGTTGATAATCGTTTATTTTTGGATTAATCGGCTAGCCGATTAAAAACAATTTTCATATATCTAATTTCAATAAATAAAAATATATAAATTATTTATTATTTTAAGATTTTATTGATAAAAAAATAACATAACAAAACAACCATTTTCGAACTAAATGAGATGAGCAAGAAATGTTATACTACATACAGTGCACTCACGATAACGTGAACACCGCATTAAGTGAACACAGCTTAATGTGAATAATATTTTTATTGACTATTCTAAGAGATGAACACCGTTTGAAAGCTCATACGCTAAAAAACGTTAAACCTTTAATATTCTGATTCTGTTAGTTCCGGGAATCGCCTTTTTATATAAATTTCATTTATTATTTTAATATCGCGAACTTGGAAAACGTATTCTAATTAAAAAAAAAATTCAGAGAATTACTTTCTTGTGCCGCGCAAATGCTTCAGGTACACAAAGGCTTAACCTTTTAGTGACTGGAAAGCCAAAACACTCAGGACATCTAAAGAACTTCAACTGACCTAAGCCGGGATGAGTTTTATATATTTTTTCTTCTATTTTGAATATTCGAAGAGGTGAACAGTGCACAAACATGAAACACTGCCACTCTTAATTAGTTCACATTATCAAAAATGTGTACAGTAAAAATTTGCATTTACTCAGCAGATCAACTGTCATTATTCTCTCAATTCTCCCTCTCATTTACTGGATTTTGTGTCCGCGAACGCAATCCAGTAAAAAGTAGTAAACATTTTTAAAAAGTTTTGAGTTCTCGAACACACTTATTATTTAATAGATTAAATATATCTTCCAGAATAATCTTTTAGAAATAGTATTTGGTTGAAATGTTTAGGGTTTAAATTATCTTTTTCTTAAGTTTTAATACAACTTGACCTATACAAAACTTAAAATATTTCTTTCTGTGTATGAAAACTAATCTCACAACACACACCTTTGGTATATGAGAAGAAACGGTAATTTGTTTTATAAAAAATGTATTGAAATACTACAATATATGAGGAGCTGGTGAGCAACACTAGACATGTCCACAGTAAATTATTTATTTTTTATTTTTTTTGGGCTCTCCAAACCAAAACTTTTTCTGGTAGCTCAGTTATTTGCCTGTCGTGTAAAAAGTAGTTAACGGGACTAGTCTGGTTTTGTTCGTTGGCTCCTCAAATATTAAATTTTGTTTAAAAGGTTAGTCGGTTAATAGACCGAAATTAACCGGTTTAACCGTTAATCGAAAATAGAAAATTTTAAATTAATCGAACAGTTAATCGGGTAGCAATTAATCGATTAACTGATTGAATACTCTACTTGATACTGTATCGGTCCAAAATTATCAATACCTTCTCAGTATCGAATAAAAAGCACAGATACCCAGCAAAAAAAAATCTGATTTGGAAGCACTAACAATTGTGGGAAGCAATGCATTGCTTACTTGAAAACAAAATCTTCGAAAAATGCTTCAGAAAAGCACTAACGTAAGGCGAGGTCTCTAACAAAGTAGAACATTATCACAGAAAATGTTTGCAAACCAGTAACTTTTGCACATGATTATTACTTCTGTGAAGAACTTTAGTAAGGCGAAAAATTCATGCTGGCTCATCTCGAACAAAAAAAAATGCCTTATTCATGCGCAACAGCAAGTGAGTCTGTAATATTGTCTCCCTTACAAAAACGCTTCTGTGAAGCAGTAATTTTTTCTGGGTACTTGTATCGGTCAAAATCTTCATACGATTTCAAGTAGTGAAAATAAAAGTAAATACATACAACACACACACTCATGTACGCATCTATTTACTTTGATTTCTTTTCGTCGAAAGGAGCAGTATGGTCGGGATGGCATTTTAAATTTTTGTACAAATTCGATGTGTTGCTGCAATAAGGCTTTTAAAACACTTTTTTACAGCTCGCAATTTTATCGTCTTTTTTGATAAAGTATAATAGTCAAACACTTGATTTGAGGGTCCTATTTTCCCGAACTCAATATATATTCTAAATATAATATAATCGTGTCTGTCATGAGTTTCGAAAATTTTCAACTAGAATGAAAATTTCCGAATCGCAGAAAAGAAGTTTTGGTGTCCGCAATCCACATAATTTTTTTACTTTTTCGAAAGGCAATTTAGATACGCTTACCCAAGAATGCAATTGTGAAACTCAATGTATGTATAAAATTGTTTTATTTCTTTCTTTCCGAATATTTTTGCAAAATCGGTTGCTGATGTGGGAATGTTTTTCATATCTCCTTCTCCTTGTATTAAAACCAAATATATGTATCCGATATTAATTTTTAAATTTGGTAGATAAGCTATCACAACTAATTCCAAAAAAGATTTTTTATAATTAAATAAATTTTATTGTGTAAAAAAAGAGATTTTATTTGATTTCTTTCACACTGCTTGTACAGTCGAAAGTAAAACGAAAAAATTATTCGGAAGTGAATGTCAGGACACTAAAATATGCGGAAAAGACACGATTGTATAAATTTACATTTTATAGGAACAACTAAAATGTTGTTAAGCTTGCGTCATGTTCAACATTGTTCTGGCCAATAAGAAACGAGTATTTTTCCCCTAATTTTTACCAATACCTATTTCGTACTCGGTAGCAAAGTATCGATACCAAAAGTACTTTGTTTCAAAAAAAAAAAAAAGTATCGAGTACATACTTGCGTTTAGTCGTATCATTTCATCCCTAGTGGTTAAGCTTAATTGGACAAATGCATTAAAAATTAAAAGAAAATTATTGTGCATCATAAACCAAAAAATTTATTTTTTTAGCAATTAAGCCAAGTATAGATTAAAAATTAAAACAGTCTATGCGTAATGACAATTCTTTAATTGCTAAAAATTATTCGAACTTTATTTCGACCAAAATCGTTCGAATAAGTTTTTATTCAAAAATTAAATATTTATTTTGTTCGTTAGAGCAAAAATAAAACCAACTTATTCGAATTATTCAAAAAAAAATCGATTAGCATAGCAAGTCTTCTTTTAAAAATGTAATTATATCTGTGACAAAAGGGAAAAAGTGCTTAAGTCGAGATAAGCACATTTTGAATTAGTTGCACCTCCGTAATCTCCATATTCAGAAGTACTTCTGAAAAAAATTTCTATTATTTTGTGATATTTTCCAGGAAGTAATAGCGCAATCAATTTGAGCTTATCTTTTTTCGACTCATAACCTCTTACAGAATAACAGCTTAATTTAGCTTATACTTTGATATTATTTCAATTGGATTTATTAGTTACAGTGTGTAGAACGATGTTTTTCTAAAAGAAATTTAAATGAACACCGAATTTCCAAATTTAACTGCAAAAGAAGTAAATTTCTGAAAATCGACTTAAAAGCTTAAAACTTCTCTCCTGCAAAACAGTAAAATATGACTTCAGCACTTTTTTCTTATTGCCCCAGATATTTATATTCTCTTGTTCTTATTACAAGCTAAGTACAACAGCTGTTGGCTACAACCTTCAAAAAGCAATTGAATAACTGCAGTTAATGACCTTGACTTAAGCGCTCATTGCACTTGATTTGATTTTCTATGCCACATCACTTATGTATGTACGTACATATGTATGTATATAGTATATGTACGTATGTAAGTATGTATATTCCCCAACAAATAACAGTCATAAATAAACAAAGCGTTAATGATAGAAATCATTTTATTTAATTTAATTGCTTTTTGCTTATACTCGTATATAAATATTTGACTAAGTATGACGCGTCGTTTTTTACTTGTTTTATTTCTTATTTTTATCAAAAGATCACCGTCAAAAAATATACTACATACATATGTACGTCGTGATTCCCTTGAAACTTCGTCAAGTATGTGTTACTTACTGGCTTGTTTCTGTTTTTGTTTTAAACTTTTTAGCCGCCTTGTATCTAATTGTTTCAAAGACGTGATATTTCATAAAAACAGCTTCGATGACTTGACGCTTTTCCCTATTTCTTTTTTATTTATTTTATTTTACTCTTTCTGTTTGCAAATAGATTCTGTTTATTTGCTTTTGTTAATTGATTCTGCATGTCTCTACAAACATCTTAAAAATATACAGACGAAAACTGTTGACACTCTATGAACAATTCGTTATTAATTGTGTTCGCGTACGCAAAAGTTTTTAGAAATGTTCGTTTACCCAAAATACAGTAAATGAGAACACAAATTGAGAAAGTAAAGTGGCGCTTCTTGATTGAGTATTTTGCAAATTTTTACTGCAGAAAGTTGTCGTACTAAAGTTTAGTAAGATAAAAACATATGATACAAAATGTAAACAAATGAAAAGCAAGCAAACGAGAAGTGTAAAAATTTTTTAAAAGTTAAAAAAATTGTGAAAGTCATTAATAAACCATAATAATAATTTCTTAGTCGGGCTTAAGTTCAGTAATTTCAATTCTTATTGAATGAAATATTTGTTATTAATTAATGTGAGTTTCTAAAGAAGAGCAGAAAAATTAAATTAGACTATAAGCTGGGGGAAATACCGATATTTTTCTGTGCAGCAACGCACTTGTTATTAACATCAGCTATTTAACGCAAATTTTTAACGAAATGGAATATGAGAAATATTGTGTATACAATTATTGATTTACCTTTGGTAAACACATTTGTAAGTATCACTATTCATTTTCTTTTTATCCGTTTTTTCATTTTTATATTCAGGTTAGCACGAAGTTATGTCACTCTACCTAAGTATGTTTAACTATTCTTGCTTATCTTTTACGATCATCACATTAATTATTTTTACTTATTCGATGTACCGTCGGTACATACTTTTAATAAACATATTTTTTTAATTTATTTTATTAATCCTTTTGTTTTGCAAACTATTTTAGTTACTCAGAGTAAAGTATCTGGTTACTTAGTATTGCATTTGCTTTTAAGTAATCAGTAACAATAACAAACAGTCGTGTAATTTTTATTAATTTAACATACAACAAAACAAGGAAATCAAAATGAAATTAGTTACAAATATTGCATGAAATAAATTACAAAATTGATTCTTAGGTTGAGTTTACATCTGGCATTTTTGTGTGCCATATGCCCAAAAAAGCGTAACCACTAATTACTAAAAACTGTTTGATTCAGACATGTATTTATTGATTTAAACAGTTTCCAATCATGTTGGATTCCATAAAATTATCTATTAGTTATGCAAGAACTTTAACTTAATAAATACGTATCTGAATCAAACAGCTTTTCTTTAGTAATTATTGGTTACGCTTTTTTTAAGCATGTGTGGCACATGGCACACAGATGTAAACCCTACCTTAGATTGTTCGTGTTATAAAAATATTGTATCGAGTACCAATAATTAGAACAGTTGAATAGTCAAAAGTTTATATATTTTTCAACACTATATGGAGCTGGAGTCAGCTGTTTCTATAATTTTACTAATTTTTATTATTATTCCGTTCGCGTACTTTTTTTGGCTACCGCTCTTTTTGAGAGTAAATTTTAACATTTTCGCAGCAATTACTCATTTACTGCATTTTATTGCAAGAGCAAAAAAAAACGCACCAGGTGGGTGCATAAAAACTACAACTACAATTTATTTGAAATGCAGGAAAACAGGGAAAATCATTTTTCACATACAGCGCCATCTCTTATACATAGCATGTACTACAACGGCGCAAGTACGTGGTGTGTGATTATACTTCACGAAAGTAAGTACGTTTCATTTTGTTTCTATATATATTATCATATATGGCCATATACCCTCATTTTTCGGATCCGAACCAAATATGCTCCGTGCATATGTTTTTAGCTGGGTACATACATACATATTTGCTTTATTATCTTTTATTAAAAAAAAGACACAACCAAAACTTTACTGTATAATGATAAAATTTTAAAATAGGTTAAATACTATAAAAGAATCCATAAGACGCAATTTTTTCGCTTTTATCGAACTTAAATACGCACCAATTTAAAATCTACTTATTATGATGAACGTTAGACGCAAATAAATAGAATTACCAAACAAAAATAAGAATTAACAAAATATAAATAAGATAAATTATGTATCATACATACATATGTATGTATGTATGTATGTGTTTTGTTCGAAAAAATTCTACTTTAAAGTAATCTTATAAATAAGAAGGTATAACTTCTTAAAATATGCTGGGAATGATTACACAAAAGTAGACCTTCCATCTGTTAATGCCCTAAAAATGCAAGTAATGCTGTATTTTGAAATTAAACTAAAACTAAATGAAAAATGTATGTAATGATTTGATTTTTACAGTCTCATTTTTTCTGGAACACAAACATACATTTGTACATACATATGTACATATGTATTTGTAGTGAATATTGAAAGTCATGAAAAATTGGCTGACTGAAACTTTGTACAACATGAGTGCTGTGGTGGCGCAGAAAATTCAGCATTTCCCCTACCATTACAAATAATGACAGCTGCTTTGCTTGCACGTGTTTTGGTTCGTCTTCGATTTTTACATATTAAAAAAAATGGATCAAAGAACCTGTATCAAATTTTGTGTGAAAAACGAAAGTAAGTGCGCGGATGCATTCCGAATGTTGATTGTAGCATACGGAGAAGCTACCTTGGAACATTTATCGGTGGTACAAAATGCTCTCAGAAGGCTGAGAAGATGTGAACGACGAAGAGCGTGCCGGACGCCCGAGCACTTCAACAACAGACGAAAAAAATTATGAAGTGAAGAAAATGGTATTGGCCAATCGTCGAATCACAATTAGAGAAGTTGCTGAGGACCTAGATATATCGATTGGTTCGTGCCATTCGATTTTTATCAATGATTCGGGCATGAGACGAGTCGTCGCGAAGTTCGTACCAAAATTGCTCAATTTCGAACAAAAAGCATCGCATGAACATTGCTAATGCGCTGTTGCATTCTGTCCACGACGACCCAAATTTACTCCAGAGGATCATGACTGGTGACGAATCGAGGGTTTATGGTTATGACGTCGAAACCAAAGCTCAATCATCTCAATGGAAACGCTGCCGCATGAACCAAGGTAAAAATCGAAGACGAGCCAAAACACGTGCAAGCAAAGCAGCTGTCAACAATTAACTGAGCATTCAAAATGGCCGAAATTGTCGGCATAAGTGAGAAACATGAGTACCAACATAACGCCATAAAAACATTAAACTTCGAATACACGTAACCCGCGAAAATTCAAAATTCGCGATACTTTTTGAACAAACCTCGTATGTAAAGTAGAAATGACTATACTGGTTGTCTCAACAGAAAGTTTATATTTAGTGAATCGATTTTAAAAAATAAGTAAACATATACGCAATTGGTATCGTATTTCTTAAAAATAATATCGTGAAAATGTTTGCCCTAGAGTTGGCGGCGTTCTTTTAATCAAGTAATAAAATTTCTCCTTACGACTCGGCAGTTATGTAGACTCCGCTGTGGATGGTATTTTGGGACGAATAGTTTCTTTTAAAGCCGATTAAGACGATTTATTGGTATACATTTTAGATTTAGGGTAGGTTCACTGGAAAAAGTCAATCAGGACTTCATGGAGATCATTTAGGAGGACAACACGTAGTAGTAGGCGATTTCGTGAGTTCCTGACGGCTTGCTCAGCGAATTTAAATCCTATTGACAACATTTGGGGAGTTCTTGCCATTTATTTTGATAAAACAAAGATGTAGCTTAGTTCATTAGATCAGCCAAAATTTAATAATAATAATTTCATATATAAAATTAGTGTCGAATAGTGAATTTAATCTACTGATATTTTGGCCCACGAGGCTTACAGCTGCTACGAAAATAATAAATAAAAACGTCGATAGCTATCAACACAAATAAGTGCGCATATCGATAGGTGCTAGCACTGTTGCCAACTTTTTTCCAACAAATATCGCTAAAGTATACAATAAAATAGCTAAAATTCAAAAATGTTTGAAAATTTAGCGATAAATAGCTAAAAAATTTATTTTTAGTTTTTTTTTTAAAATTTTACGGTAACTTGTTAACTTCTTATATACTTCTCAAATTTTATAAAATACTAACTAAAAGCAATGTATGTAATAGGTTAAGCCCCGTTTAGACTATTATACAAGTATTAATACTTTCATCACATTTTACGATACAGAAATCTAAATACATTCGTTGCGACTGTCAAAAAATCTAACGTAAAATCACATATTGTGTTCAGACCATCACACTTCAAATAAAATGTGTAATACAATCAGAAAACAAACAGCTGTTCAATGAAAATTTCTGTGCTATTCATTGACTAGCGGCGGCAAAGCGGTTTCATGTAGGCGGGGATGTGTCGGCACTTGAAAAAATTCAGCAGTTAAAAATATTCTATGTAAATAACAGAAAAAATTTAAGAAATGATATTACAAAAACGTTAAAAAATTACGTCAACGAATTCACTTATTCAAAATTTTGAGCCGATATACATATGACAAAACATTACATCAATGACGACACGCTATCGGCGGCGAAAAAGTATAATAGTTTGAACGTGGCTTTAATAAAAGGCTTATTTTATTATACATATTCATTATATATTTATATATCGCTCCATTATTGCAATATAGTCATAACTCAAATAATCTAGTTTTGCAGAAAATAAGTTTTTTAAAGTTTTCAATTTACTATTTAACTCTATGTATTTGGTGGATTTAATTTTAATATACATATGTTGCAGTTTGATATGGAAAGAAGTTTTTATGTACATACATACTACTTATACATATTAAGAATATTTAAAAACGTAAATTTATACAGGTGAGGAATTGAGAGCCATGTAATCAGTTTGCCTACAATTTATTTAATTTATTATAAAATTTTTTTAACATTTTCAAATGTTATTTAACAACCATTAAATTTTTGGATAGTTCCCATAAATTTTAATGAACGCGGGCAGGAGTATGAAGTTCTTTTCCATACAAATTTGTTTATGTAATTTTGCAGAAGAAAATAGACCCCCAATTAAATTTCTATAAATTTCACATACATACAATAGATATTCGTATTCGCAAATATCGTTTTAAATATTCGTATTCGCGGATATCGTTTTAAATATTCGAATTTGCAAATATCAAAACTTAACATTCGTCACATATACATATGTTGGTAACACGTATGATCAATTAAATAAATAAATGAAAAAAACATACATAGTTTTTTACGAAATTAGTAATTTTTTCTGTTACGTAATAACACCAAAGTTAGTTGTAAATATTCTGATACTGGGTACACACTTTGCAACGTGTTTACGCAACACGTTTATATGACGTGTTGCATATTTTGACACAGACACTGCAACCTACAATGCAACCGTCAATGCAACCTATAAACATCTAAACATTTTGATATTTTCGAAACTTCGAATGCAAACAAGACTACAAACTATGCGACCGACAATGCAAACTGCCTGGTTGCATAAACACGTTGCTAAGTCTGTACCTACCATGACAAACACGTAGTAGAACGGAACAACCGGCTGTTTTCGAAGGCCACTACACCTTCGACATCAGCGTTCTTTGTGTTTGGTCCACTGTGTGTGATGTCAGTTGATGTAGATTTCTGCGTATATAACGCAACTTTTATTGCAAATGGAATTTGTGAATTGCTTTGATTCATCGTATTACTATTTGCTAAAAGCTTTTTTGTAATGAAAGCTCAATTTTACTATCTTTAAATTTACAACAGTCAAGCCATTGTCGTTTGTTCTTGACTAATTATGCACATGTTAGTTAATTTGCTTATTTTTGTTCTACTTAAGACAAACTTTTTTGGTTTGGTACTATAAGTATATTTTTATTTATTTTTTTTTGCTGTTATTTGTTCATTAATAACTATCACATGTAATTCGGCTTACAAATCTACACGAACTTTAGCCTGATCAAATCATAAATATAGATACAAATGAAGTTCGAACAAATAATTAAAATTATTTTAATTAAACTTATATTGATTTAATTATTACACTAATTAAATTTATTAATATATAAATTAAATTATTTGTTAAATTTTATATATTAATTTAAAATTATTATATAAATATTATTAGGTGTAATATTTTGACTTTATGTGAGGATGTTATTTTTTATGGGAAATTTAATAAAAAGCAGCTAGATTTAGCTCGAAATCTCATAAGTACTAGATTTCGAGATAATGTAAACACCCTATAACTTGAATCTTACTCAGAAAGTATTCCGTAAACAAAATGAAATTATCTTCCGAAAGATTATTAAATTTTTTAACAACTACTAAGAAGACGGCAACACTGCAATCACACAAATTTTTAAATAACTTCATAAACCGCTTAACTTAACAGCGCTTTATGCTAGTGATCTTTCACATATATTTTAGCAGAGACATCTGCTGGCAAGAGATTACCGAAAGCTTTTTTATGCAAGCTCACTCAAGAGAGAACAGGCAGAAGCACCTAAAATGTAAATAGAAAAATCAATTGAGCTTTTCCATTTTCGTACACGTTAGGTAAAAATGCAAAGAAATCTTTCTTCTATCTGAAATATGTATCAGTCTATCTAGTCGACTCTCTAGAAAACATCAAACAAAAATAAAGAATATTCAATCAAGTAAAACAGTTTTAAGCGAAGAAATTAACTTATTGTTCTTAAACCAAAGATAATGAAAAATGTAGATTTTAACAAAGTAAAATTCGTTTATCAAATATATTAAAAATGTGCTGACTGCAAAATTTAAATAAAATGGAAGATATTCATGGGAATTATTGCAACAAAAGACAGGTGAGTTTTTTTGCATCAAAAAGATCTTTTGTTATCTTACTCTTTAGCTCAGAGTGGGTGGCCAAAGTGGAAGTGAGATTATTTTTTTCCACAAACACTCTGCATACAAATAAAATACATTACATGCATAGCTATGTATGTATTTTTAACAAATGAATATTTACTACACTGTACTACAAAATCAAACTTTTTTAAAAAAATTACAACTAGATTGTGTTTAATAAATTATGTACAGACGACATCTTACAATATTGACAATGTGCTAACAATCCAAAATTACTTCAACAAGATAGGTTGTCAATTCTAAAGTTGGGTACATGATACAATTATACAAGGTATATACTTGCACGACTACAACAAAATTGCAACAACAAGAAACACACGTATTTTGTTGGTAGAAACATACCTATAATTGTCAGAAGCAGATGTCTTTTGTTTTTAAAAACAGCTATCACAGTATAACTAAAGTACAATTGCAGACGCGGCATTCATGCATGATTATAGTCATTCAGTCTTGCCAATATGTGTGTAATACACAGTGTGTAATTTCTGCTCTCATTTGTGGGCCATGTAATGAGATTCATGTATAATTTGTGTGTAATTATACCTTGGGTTCTATTTTTATTTATTTTTGTTTTAATTTTAACCTACACAAAATATGTGTATTGTAATTTTCTTCAATGTGTAATTGGAGACACAGCCATATGCAAATTCATTGGCAACACTGTAATCATTTTATTCACACACATACACATACTTTTTACAGCTTGTAAACAAAGTTTGACAACTATATGCATTGTAAACATTAACAGGCTGGGCTTGTGCAAGTACCTTGTATAATTGTATCATGGTTGGGTATTGTTGTTCTTTTTGCGGATTGTTCTTTTTTGTTCCCAACAAAAACGAACTAGTTCCTTCATTTCATTCAGTTGTTCAGTTGCAAAGTCATCAAATCCTCTTTAATGTTTTCTTCGTGTATTGTTATTCTTCTAAAGTAATTTCATTTCATACTTAGTGCGTAGTTTTTGTAAGTAAATGTAAAAGTAAAAGTTAATATTCTTGAATGGAAATGCTTAAATGAAGTCTGTAATCATTTGAAAATAGATTTTAAAAAATTGTTTGGTGCTAATAATGGTTTTCACATTCTGTTTTTAATTCAACACAACAAATTCTTTCTTTTCGTTTTGTAAGTGTTCACTTGTGCAAATGTATTTTCATTGTGTACTTTGTGGTCTCATTCACTGTGTACTTTTTGTAAGTAAAAGGTGGAAACTAAACTTTTTGAACGAAAATACTTCAAATGAAATCCGTAATCAGTTTAAAACAAATTTTAATCACTTTTTTAAGTATTTTTCGCAATCTGGTTTGTAATTCAACACTACAAATTCTTTCTTTTAATTTAATAAAACTCGCTTGTTCATTTCACTAATTTTACATTTTCTATTGTTTGTTTTGATTATTGCGCTAAAATTATAGGCACAATATTTTGTCTCTTTTTAACAGTACGCAAATCACAAACTATAATCGTTTAATCGAAATGTTTTGTGTATTGGCAAGGAACAGAGAATAAAAAAAAACCAACTACAGACCAAAAACATACGAAAGAACAAAAAATACCAAAAGAACAAGAAACACCAAAAGAACAAAAAGGAACTACTAGACTAAACTAGTTCACATTGTTCACTTAGGGGAATAGTTCAATTGAACTAGTACGTTCCTTTACAGCACAACTCTAGTGGGATGTAACAAATTTGTTGGAAAATTTTACAATTTATTGCCAAACGATTGTATGACAATAAATTTATCTCACAGTACCGTCAGTCAAAAATTCTGAAATAAATGTGTCGTCATATGGACAAACTCATAACAGACTCATTGACACAAATTCGCAATTATCAATCGTTTGTGCTTGTGTGAAATACCTACAAAAAGTGAAAATACAAATTTTTATGGGTCATGAAAAATCAATTCTATCCGATGATTTTGGCTGCATACATTTTATTATAGTTTTGCACTTTCCTTTTTATTTAGAAACAAGTGCAGTGCTTCCCATAGAAATAATTGTCTGCCAATGGTGCCACTAGTAGATGCATAAACTTCGCACATCTGACAATATTAAAATGTCTGATAAATATCTGACAATAATTTTACGAGTGTTAACTCGATTGTCACATGTCTGACAATTTTTCGTCAGCTGGTAGTCTTTCAATGGACTGACAACAGTCGTAAAGCAGCTCTGGGCTGAGGAACAGCTCTAACGTCATCGTAATTATTTCTTAAGTGCCACACGCAAAGAAAAAATATGGTTGAGGTAACCATAATCAAACAGCAACATACTATGGTTGAATTATATGGTTGCAGTCAAATCATATTATTGTCAATAGAAAAGCAAAGTTGTAGTAATATTATTATCTGAGTTAATAATAATATTATCTACAATAACAATTAACTTTGTTAAACATAATCTTAGTATTCTTCAGAGTTATCAGATTTTGGTTAAATATGACAACACTATTATTAGATGTGACTAAAATATAATTAAGACTAACCATACCATACCTTTAATATTATAATAATATTGTTAAATACGACCACAGTATTATTTTATATAATAATAATATTTTGTTTTTAACCATATATTGGTAGATATTTTGCTTAAAACAGCTGTGCGCCAAAGCCAAAATAAATATAAAATAATATTGTTGAAATAAAATGTATATATGTGGACGTCTACTTACACAAATATGTGCGTATACACGAAATGCAGACACGCGGGCTGTAAAGATATGTTGCAATAAAGGATCGATAAATTTACGAAATCTGAACATAAGCTGTCGAGGAAATTTTTTAACAATTATTTTTAGATTTAATAATTATTTTTGGTGATCACTCAAACTGAAAATGTCTTAGAAAGCCGATCCAATTAATTTTATATACATTTTTTTCAGTTAAATTTATCGCATCGTAATATGAGATCTGTAGACGCTGAAGTTATTTCGATATTTGGCAATTATGCGGAATATTTGGACTTAAGCCACAATCGTATTAACAATATGACATGGATCTATGAATTTCCTAATTTGAAATATTTAATCATGGATAACAATCGCTTAAGGGAGGCTCATTTTCACAATTTAACACGGCCAATCTCCGGTATACACACACTGATGCTTAACAAAAATGAGGTGAGTATACTCCGAATGACAAAAGGAAACAAACAAATTTTTAATTGCATTTAATTGGTGCAATTAAAATTTTCCAGTTAAGTGATTTGAAAACTACGGCAGACATCTTAAAGCGATTATTTCCAAATGTGCAGTACTTAAGTTTGCATGGCAATGCCCTGTGTCCGGACAATTTATTGTTGCAACCATTCTGCGAGTTTGTGCCTTATGAATATAATTATTATAGGTAAGTGCAAAAATGTATATGAAAATACATACAGAAAAAGTTTTAAGTAGACAAGCTCTTTCATTAGATATCCATATCGATAGGGTTCAAATCTAAAATGGACACGCTATACGCCATTTTACTTTGTGGTCACCTGAGATACGTTTAATATTGATTCAGTAAATGTACTCGTCAAGCCCTTTTATTTGAGATCCATATTGGTTTTTTGTCCAGAAATATAAAATTTTGTCCGCTCAGAATTTTTTTATATTATTTTTTAGAATAAAACGTACACTCGTAGGGGTGTCGCAATAATATAATAAGCTATTCCAAAACCAATATTTCCAACAATTTATTTTCAAAATATTTTTTATAAAAGTACCTTAAGAAGATACATGTCCAAAGAAATATATAAAAAAAATGCACCGTAAATATTTAATTTTACAAATATCTTTTTTTTTTAATCAGGAATAATCTCTTAATCGGGCTTAAATTTAATATTTTCAATTCTTACTGAATGAAATTTTATTTTAGCTGGGGAAATGCGCATTTTTCTATTTTTCTTTAGAAAATTTCATTAATTAATAAAAATATTTCATTGTATACACAGTAATGATTTCTCAGCTCTGAAACCGTGTTTTTTGATAGTGCTGATTTCCGAAACTAATCTATTTTGGACCTTTTCTGACACACCAGCTGAGGACCGAAGTCTCTAGCTTTTCTGAAAGCATCGTTTATTCGTGGTCCCTATTCATAAATACCCAGAATATCTATAATTTATGGCTCTCACACGAATATTGTGGAAACTATATACGGAATGTCAAACCTATATATCGTCACCTTAAATGCAAACCGACGTAACTACACTTTTATATTTTTTACAGGAGAAAAAAACGTTTCAAAATCAATAATAACAAAATGTTCTTGAAAATTTTCTTCGAAATTTAATTGTCGTATGGATACTTAAGTATATGTTTTTAACCATTTATTTCCTTTTTATATATATTTAAGCTTTTATGTTAGTTGCGTTCTTTGCAATAAAAATTGATGCATTCGTAATTACGTACGTTTGCATTTCTTAAATAAAGTCGAAATTTTTGATCGCAGAGGTCTAAATATTTTCATGATCATGTAGTTTGATAGAATGAACCATAATCAATCAAAAACTCGATTTCGAATTTTTGTGTAGTTACGTCCGTTTGCATTGAAGGTGACGATATGTACATATATATGTATACCCTTTACCATTTTCGGTGAAGGTTAAAAAAATAGATAAGTTTTCAATTATTACAGTTAAATGTCGGAATGGCATTCGTGTACATATATTTTATATTATTCTACACCGTTAAGGTAGATACATATAAGATAGTTCAGCGACAAGTCACAAGGTTCATACAAAGTTTTATTTAACCACATGGGCCATCCCCATGGAAAAGCGACTGGTTCACTTCACAGGAAGTGTTAGAACTCAGGCGGGTCTCTATCACTTGGGAGGACAGGTCACGTGACTAGTCTTGCATCAGTTTCATTTCCTGCATGGAAGGAAAACACAAGCACTTGTCACAAGCAGAAACATAACATTAATTTATGTAGTAATCAGTGTGTAATTATTGTGTATGTAATCCCTTTGGGTTGGTTCTTTACCCATCTATGGTTGTTGTATTGTTGTACAACAATTCCTTATTACCAGTCACCTGGTATAACTGCACCATGTGCGTAAAATTTTTTGGTTTTCTTTCTTCATTTTATAATCACAAAAAAACATCTAACTTTTGTTTAATTTCTTTCAGAGCTGTTTTGCTTAAATCCTTGCCAAGTTTAAAATTTCTTGATCATTTTTCATTGGATTCGCTGCAGTTTGCCTCTCCTACTGCAGGCAAAGATATTAATCAGCGGCAACAACAACCACATTTTCATTATGAGCCTCAACAATGTGAACAACTTTTGACATCAACACCTAAAGATTTGTGGTCTAAGTTAAAAAGTTTTCTTACAGTCAATTCAAGCAAAGCGAAAACAGAACTCCCAACTACGACATACAATCAATGTGTTGTACATTATGGTAAGGCTTTCTTTATTTTTTAAAGTTGTTTGTTATTTTTTTTTTACTATTTATTTTCCAGTTTCCTCTTCTTATAGAGGTTTGGATTCGGAGGGTAATCGATATATAACCAATTCAGATTTATAAAGAACTAATTTTCAAGTACGTCCAGACTGATGAAATATTTGATGAAGTAATTGTAATCACTAAATACTATATATTCTTATATTTTTGGGTAAAAAAATTCTCTCTTAACAAAGACATCAATAAAAATGTCTATCTCTTAAAATCATAACAATTTGAAATTTCGGTGTAAAATTTTATATTTGTTTTGGTAGTGATGCTAATTCTCAGCACACAGTATGGGTTAGTAGTGCCATTAATAGAAGGGGCGAGGTTCTTTTATAATTTCTAGGCTGTGATGGTATTAAGATTTTAAATAGTGGTTCAGAGCCACCTTTTATTTATGCCATCAGGGAAGAGGTATTAGATCTCACCTTATCTAGCTGATTTTATTTCTAAATATTTATCCAATTAGAGGGTCTCCAAATATGTCTCATTGTCAGATCATCGATACATAGGGTTTGAGTTTCCAATAGCTTTGTCGTTTACCCAAAAATTAACGAGCCGAAAGCACACTAACTGGACTGCGTTTAAGGAAATAATAGCCTCATGATCCAATCTGCTAACGTCCAATATTTCCTCTGTGGAGGAACTAGAAGTAGCAGCATATCAGCTTAATCGAGTCGTTATTTCCTCATATCATGATAGCTGTAGTCTAAGAAACCATAAAACGGCACGAAATGTGCCGTGGTTAGAAGAATATTTAGTTACGGAAAGCATTTAAGGTGATTGGGAAGAGTACAGAAGGCACCTAACCGATTACAATAAAGAAATTAGAAAACCCAGAAGTGAGTCCTGAAGAAAATTCTGCGAAGATATCGAGAACATCCCAACAGCAGCGGGAGTGCATAGGGCTCTTTCCCGCTCTCAAGTCAGCCAAATCGGCCTTCTAAAGAAATCTGATGAGAAACACTGGAACTGTTACTTAGTGCTTATTTTCCTAACTCGATTCTCAAGGTGCAAAGTAGTCATGACTTGACGAACGGCTCTCTTGTTTTATACAGAACAGCTCTCAAATTGTCAAAAGTCATCTTCAATCCGGATAGGATAAAATATGATATTATCTCGTTTAAGAATTCTGACGGAGATGGTATCTTTCCAGCGCTCTTGCAGAGGTCCATTGATACACTTCTTTGTGCCCCGCCATCTTATTTAGAGCCAGTTTTATCTTCGGATTCATTCCCATGTAGGAAAGTTAAGGTTGTAGTTATATCTAAAATGGGTAATAAATAGGCCAGGAGATTTGGCGAAATCATACAGACCAATTAGCTTAACATCCTTTTTGTTGAATACTAGGGACGGACTAATTTATCCGCACAATAAATCCATGGTTTTGAATACCGCCCCCTTGCATGTAAATCAATATGCATATCAAGCATGCCCTGCATCATCTTCTTACAAAGATTGAGAGGGCTTATGGGTCGAGGAAAATTGCATTGTGTGCTTTTTATAGCTATGCTATTTATTTCACGACACAGGAGCTAGGACGTGATTTTCGTTACAAAAATAATTAACACTATTACAGTTATAAATTTATTTTTGTTTTGATTTCTTTGTAGTTAAAACCACAGTACGAAAATAAACGAAACAAATTGTTTTCTTTTTTTTGTTTTGTTTCGTTCTTTGAAGTGAGTGAAACAAAAACACAATTAAAACAATGAGAAGGATTTATGAATTGGCTTTTGTATTGTTTTTGCACATGAGCACAAACCAAAGAGCACAGCCGATCGGCTGTAAGCCGGCAAACAGCCGCTTCAGCCCACAAACAATGCACTAATTTAATTGTACGTTGCTAGATAGGAAAATAATGGGAAATAAATGGAAACGTTTTGAAATATTTGCGATCATATTTGACATCATCATATAATATAATTTTATTGCATTGTTATTTAACACATTAAGTTTGTTTTATATAGCTAAGCAGAATATCTATAACCGGGTGTTCTGAGACACCTCTCTTCTTTTTTAGACATTAATGGCGCATTTGATAATACAAAATATGATTCCATATATGGATTTGGTTTTTGCTTCAGAGCACGGACTCTTAGAAGAATCGGTGCAATATTCCTTATTCTACCGATGTCAAATACTTGATAGAAAGCTGACTAGAAACCGACATGTTGATCTGTGCAGTGCACCAAGGGCATGAACCCAAAAATGGTCATGTAACAAACAAGCTATTGTGGCCTTGATTGGAGTTCTATCCATACAAATGAGAGTAGTATGTCCAGCAAAGAGCTGCTAGGAATTCCTAAAGAGAGGATAAACTGTGTGTGGAGATTCAATGCCAGAATTCCTTTGGGCATTGTGGGCGGAAATCGGTCCCACTGTATTCTAGAGGCTTATGTTGGTATACGAATGTATCCAAAACCAAAGATTGAGTTAGTGCTGGAGTCGTTGGGCTCAACTCAATTTGCCAATGGGCAAGTGGCCTATGTTATTTCAGGCAGAAATGCAGTCAATCACCTAATGTGTTTACATTAATTTAAGTAGGGGCATTAAAAGCGCGCATATGGCTAACTTTTCCGATAGTCAGGAATTTTTGACTAACTCCTTTCATGGGAATTCCGTTCCACGATTGTTTAACGGTGCATCGCCTCATTACGGAACAATTTTTCCATTTACTGGACACAGGGGACAGCAGGGTTTCTCCTATTGTGTGTCCAGAGCTGTTTTATGTCGTAAATTGATCGACTGTAATCTCTCTGATCAAAGGAAATGATACTTCCTTCGACCGCAAAGGAAATGTGGCTGACTTCTTCTGGTTTAAAGCAGGCCAAAGCTTTGATGCACCCATTTTCATATAGTGGCATCCTGAACTTCAAAAGGAAAGGAAGAATCTATCTTATTAGTTAACAACCTAGAAATCTATTTCTGGGTTCAGTTAACAACTTTCTTGGCACCGACTGTAAATAGTTAAGTAGTTAAAGCATATAATACTTTTGTTATTTTTAACTTTTTAGTGCATAAAGTCTGTTTAATTTTTTGTTTAAGTTTTTATTTTTTAAACATTTGTAAACATTTTTGTTTGAGGCTTTCAAACTTATTATGTTTGTATATTGTGATTCTCAACGTAGTTGTAAGAGTCTTACTATAAACATACGAAGTTTGTTAGCTAAATTCAAAAATTTTTTGGGTTGAAGTCTACTAATGAGTTCCAAAAAGCGGGAACGAAAATCATATAGACAATTGATTAACCATAAAAACAAGCCAAATCATCAAAAATAATAATTTTTGATTTCAAAAATAGTTTTCATTTTTAAGCCAATAATGAAAATTTTTAAAAGGTTTCGTTTTTAAGATCAAATTGTTTCTTCTTGATTTTAAAACTTTTTTTTTTGTGCAATTATTTAATTTTTCTCGATGCGAAAACTTCTCACAAATTAGTCCCGGTTCACACACTTCAACTTTTGTTGATCAACTCGTAATTCAGCTGTAAGAAAAAAAGGGATATTTGTATTTTCTTCTCTGTCTTTCTTACAGCTGAATTACGAGTTGATCAACAAACTTGCAAGTGTGTGAACCGGGACTTACAGAAACGCGGCACTGTTTGTTGAAACTATTCAAGAACGTTCAGTTTGTCTGTATACATGATGCATTCTGTGTTTTTTAACGGCTTTAGTCGCATGTATGTGGCTCCACCTATATGAAAGTAGTAGCTGTAAGCAGTTTTAGTACATCTGTTAAGCTGCGGTAACACTTGTCAAACATTTGCCCAAAAAAGCGTAGCCACTAAATGATAATGAAAAATCTTTCAATTCAGACAAAAGTTTGTCAAGTTAAAGAGTAGCCAATATTGTTGGATTCTATGACATGGTGCATTAGTTGTGTTCGAAACTGTTTAATATGATAAACAAGTGTCTGGATCAAAGCTTTTTTCATTAGTGTTTGTTGGTTACGCTTTTTTGGGCAAATGTTTGACAAGTGTGACCGTACCTTTAGAGATAAAGTAGTTAAATTTGTATATTTTTCGAATTCGATATTATTCAAATTTAATTTCATAATTAAACAACATTTCTAAAACGTTTATTCTATATGAATCACTCATGTTTTAGCAAAACCATGAACCTAATGCTATAAAGTGTCTTTAGCAAAATACATGGAATATGGCAGCACTGATATTGTAGAAAAATCACAATAGTTGCAAAACCGGCAGAATTGTGTAGATGAATAACAAAACAGATAAACGTAGCTGGCAACAAAAAGTGATAACACAAAATAAAAACATTAACCATAAAAAAGTGATAAAAAATAACTTCAAATCAAGCACTATAATAGGCCTGGAACAAAATGTATAAAAGTTAGAAATAAATTTGCAATTCAAACAGCAACTTCGGAAAAACCGACCGGCAATAAATAAATTCTTACAAAAGTGTTTTTGGTTTAATTTTTTATCTTAAAAAAGAAACAAAGAATAATGGCAAATCCACAACAGCAAGCAAAATACACAAAGGTGAGCATATTGATTAAATAAAAAAATTACTTTGTTGAAAGTTGATAAATATATTTAGTAGATATCGCTCATTACTCAAACAACATCACAACTCAAAAAATAAAATTTTTGAGTTAATGCTGCAGAATTAATCCTCATATCGTTCTTCATATTTTGTAAGAATTACATACAAATATCTAGTTGACTCAACTCTTGAAAGAAAAATAAAATTTTCTTTTTCCATTAAGATGTGTGTAAATTGAAAACTTCAAATTCGTTTTCTGGCAAACTGGGTCTTTGAGTTATGACAACGTCGTAACTCCAAAATTCGGATTTTCGAGTTGATGCAAAATTAATTCTCACATTGTTATTCATTTGTTTAAATATTTCGTGCAAATATTTTTTATACTCAGCCCTTGAAAGAAGTACAATAAAATTTCTTTTTCATTTAAGCTGCACAGTCTCGCACATAAATATAGGCACAGCAATACTTTTCAACTCTTAACATTATTAATTTAAAGCTATTACAAATAAATTCGTGGTAAATTTTTTTACCTCCTAGTGCCGGTTCATACACTTCAACTTTTGTTGATCAACTTGTAATTCAGCTGTGAGGAATAAAAGAGATATTTGTGTTTCATTCTCCGTCTTTCTTACAGCTGAATTACGAGTTCATCAATAAAAGTTGAAGTGTGTGAACCGGGACCTACACTGATTTAACCAGTATCATTGTTTTTTTTATTAAAATACATTGAGTAGATCTATAACACGTTGCATAAAAAGTCATGATTCCGTCGCACAACCTCGTGTATAATTGAATTTTCTGAGATCTTTCAACAGCGATGCCAACTATTTAGTCCCGGTTCACACACTTCAACTTTTGTTGATCAACTCGTAATTCAGCTTGTAGAAAAGGAGATGTGTGTATTTCTTTCTCCGTCGTTCTTACAGCTGAATTAAGAGTTGATCAACAAAAGTTGAAGTGTGTGAACCAGGACTTATAACTCAAACGCGCTATTCCCCTTCTCAAAACGAGCTAGAACGCGCTAAGTTATAACATTGTCAACTATTTATAGCCAAAACGCACTATTTTTCTACTCGCTAAATTAAATTTTAATAAAATTCGATGTATGTATTAGTAAATACAATTAGTTTTTTTTAGTAACTCTTTTTCAGATTTTGTAATATTGATTCTTCGAAATTATATCCTAAATAACTAAAATCATTTAATGCAGAATTAGAATCGAATTCCAAATAATCGAAATCCTTGGTTTTTATTTGAATTTTATTTGTCAAACTTTGTAACATTATATACATAAATTGTCGAATAGTTTTGCGATTCAAATGCTTTTTGTACTTCAGCTATAATAGATGCTTAATAAGTTATGTCATTTTTTTGGGTCATTATACTAGTACATATTTTCAGTTGTGAAATTTCAAAATATTTGCCATGTACAGTATTAAAATGCGTTTTTAATTCTAACCACAGTCAAGAAAATTTTATTTGCGCAAAAAAAAAAAAAAGCGCGCTGGGCATAGTTAAAACGCACTAAATTGGCATCGCTGCCTTTCAACGATTCCAAAGCAAGGATTTTTTTATATAATTACTGCCGTATTCATAAAAAATATTTTAGGTTTATTAAGGGCTTATTTGACATACATATTTCTAAAGGGAAATTTGTTAAATAGTTTGTGTCTATAGGCATTGTGTTTTAATACACGCATACAGCACTCAGCACTAGCAATACAAAATACACATACAGCACTAACCTGCAGTTTTAAAAGTAGAAATTGACTCAAAATCGTTACGTATTTTCCTTACGAAAAATCGAGTACATGCTACAGTTGCCACAAGTAATGCAAGAGTTCGCCCTTTGATTCTCTCACTCATGGATATGTTAATGCTTTTATAACCTCAAAAAAATTGTTTGCGGGTTGAAAAAAACTGTGTTGTTATTCAAAAGGGAATCAACAAGAAAAAAATTATTTTTAGTAATTATTTTGATTCTGTTTTTGCGTCAGTTACAATTGGAAGTTCATGGTCAGTGAAAAAAGTGCTTTTTTTAGAAAGGTAAAATGAGCAGCAGAAGTCAATTAACACGTCACATAAAAAAAAGAAAAAGAACAATTAATTGAAAAATGTATTAATAATTAATTGTTTTATCAATAAAAAATTAATTGCATTGAGTAGCGAAATCACTGACGAAAGGCTATGCAGATGGTGGCAATTGACTACCGTCAATGTCATCTCCATATTACAATCGTAGTCGTGTGCATTGCTAGTAGTTAGGCTGGTAGTTAATGGTAACATAGTGTGCACACCTGATGATTTTATATCATAATTCCTAATATAACGCCGGCAGAGTAACTGTAATTTTTTCATTAACATCAACACAAAGGGATAGACGTAGATGATATTATATCATTATGAATCAAACAAATATTTGCAAAATACTTGCCAAAAATCTTTAATTTGCGTGTTTAATTTTTTGGTCACAAATAATTGTTGCGCTGCCTTTTTTAAACGAAAATTGTGTAAAAAATAAACGCTAAATGCACAGTGACACATAAAATGACATTTGATATCGCGATGAATTTATCAGGCCGTGAGCTCGGATGATTATATCATAACGCTGTCATAATATTAATAAATCGAGTCTATACGTGATGAATTTTCATCATGATATCAATTTGACATTCATCATGATACAAATTCGTCAGGTTTGGACACTATGTAATGATTGGATATACATATTTTCTCAATTTCACTAATATTATCTAAATGTCAAACGCAATACAGAAAAGTCGAACATAATTCATGTTCGCAATAATTGTAAACGAAAAAAATTTATTGCCGCAATTATTGCAACCATTGGCAATATCAAAGTGGTTATGCTTTTTTGGACACATGTGTGCCAGATGTGCACTCGGCGTAAGCAACGACTAAAATACTTTTCATAAAGGTGAGCGATATGCTTATTTACCGACACGTTTATTGTATGTCGTTTATCCACAAACAGTCTATATACATATAAAACAAACGTTGTTGATTTTATCACACATTTTTATTAATATTTTTGTTTAATCCTTGTACCCATTGATTTAGCAATGATCCTTCGGCTTCAATGTATAAAATCAGACTATATTTTCAACAATTTTGAGCTCTTGATGTATGAATGCAATAAGTTAGAATGAATTAGTTATATTGTACATATGTATGTATGTCGTTATATAATATATTGAGTTGGAAACACAATAGAATCATTATTCCTCGAATAATGCTAAATGGAAATGCGTTCGATCAATTATTTAGACCACAGTCAAAAATCGGAAGTTGCTCACTTTAAGGGTGTAAGAGTTTAGTTTATTATTATTATTATTATTTAGTTTATGTCGAATATATTACAAAAATTAAATAAATATGTACATTGACCTACTGGTCTTTATAATTCGAGTACATGCATATGTATGCATAATTCGAAAATATGTTTTATTCAGAAAATTTTAGACATTGTTGCGGTTGATTTCTTAACATTATGATCCCTTTATCTTTAATTATTGTGTTATTTGAAAACGATGCATAATGTGCATCATTTCAGTGTGTTTAATTACACTGTGCAACAGTGAAAAATCCACATGGTTGTGGCAGTATAGGTTCGATAGTACTACTAAAGTGGAGTAAAACCCTATACTCAGTTTGGCGATTTTGGTGACCAATTTTGTTTATGGGCCTCCAAAGATTTCGAAAATCAGTGCGCCCTTAAAAAATGGTGTCATCCGTTTTTGGCCATCACCTATATATAGCAATAATGTCTACTATTTAAAAAAAAATTGGTCACCAAAATCGCCAAACTGAGTATAGGGTTTTACTCCACTTTAGTAGTACTATCGAACCTATACTGTCCAGTCCTTGTGTTTTTCCAAAAGTCTCAATTTGTTGCATAGTGTTATCATTATCAATATACACATATGGTCAAAATAATAAGTACACGACAATGTTTTAGTCCTTAATATAAATTAAGAAAAGTTATTTATTTCAGCAACAGAAAAAATGTTAAACTTCGTTTTTGTAACCCAAATCAAATGTAAGAAAGCTGTATTTACAATATATAAACAAAAATTGACATTTTTATGATATCAAAGAGAAAATATGGACAAAAATGAGTGGCCAAAATAATAAGTACATTTTGAATATTATTAAATAATAAGTTTAAATTCCAGTTATATTGCTCTATTTTGAATATTTGCTTAATATACCGTGCATCCTCTCTTATTTAAAAAAAAAATTGCATATTCAGAGAGTAATTTTCTTTTTTCTCTCATTAGTCCGAACTTGTACGAAATCTTGTGGAACACACCTATTTGCAAAATAAAAGCTTTAAGGCTTTAAAATATAAAGTAGTTATAATCAAATGCATAAAAAATAAATTTTTGTTTTCTTAATTTTTCAAAAAGATTATTCTAAAAATGCCGTCACAATTGACTTTTACCCATTTTTTACCCATACAATTTCAAAATTTGTGGCGTACTAAATAACAAATTTGATGTGAATCTAATCAACTAAACAAACAAACTAGTATTTTACTTATTCAGTAAAATAATATGATATTTTTAAATACAAATCTATTATTGAGGTATATGGCTAATTCCTATGCGCATTTCGCTGTTGCTAATGCAGATCGCATTTTATAACATTTTATTGAATAATTTAAAAATTGATTTTATCAAAAAGTATGATAAGAAGATTAAACTTAAATTTAACAATTAAAAAACACAAAAACAACATATCTTTGATTCAATTAAACAATCAAAAGTAAACAAACATCCAGTCCACAATTTAAAAACATTTTACGACACCATTTTTTGGTCGTACACTTTTAATGCCCGTTATTTCTACCCATAGATATATATATATATATATATATATATATTAGTGTACAGATATCTATCTTGTAGTTAAATTTTATAAGGCAAATTTGTAGGTAAAACCCCTAGGCAAATTACACTGTTCTGCAAAAAAAATAAAAAAAGTCGGGAGCAAGAACTTCGTTATCAGGCATATTCTGAAAATCAAATTTTTCAAATCACATGTGATATTTTTTAAATTTTTTTTTATTTTCAGCACTTCAACAAAACCTACTTATGGTATCAAAAATATACCTTTTGAGTTTCACACGATTTCATGAATTTAGCAAACTGGAAAGCTACACAATTCCGTTTCTTCTTGTTATATGCTGGTGCAATTACTTTGATTAGATGTATTAGATTTTGAAATGTACTAACATTTTTTAATTTTATTTACTTCCTCGTATTTTGTCGTCAACCAAATTAGCCACATTGAAATCAAAATACGTTCAAGAATTGTTAAAATCATTTGTTGAACTTATGCCTCGATATTACGACCCTAATTCGCAAACTATGAATATACATAATCTAATCCATACATCAAATGATATAGTTAACGTAGGAGTTCCTTTATCACAATTTTCAGCTGTCAGTTTTTAATTGTTAAATCAACTACAAATCCAATAGCGCAAAATCAAAGGAAATTTCACATTTTTCATACTAACAGTTTCTCCAATATTATACCATTAGTAGGTATTTCCTTTTGTGAAAAATAGAAAATATTCACTAGGAAAAATTATAGACACAGTTAAATCGAAAACACTATTTTCTTTTTCAACATTCATGGCTATAAAGTTACAACAGTTCCTCCCTATAATATCTGTTTACTAAGTAATGGAAATGTCATGGTTATATCAGAAATGTTTAGTAGCAAACTGTCTGTATACAAATGTGATAATATTTACTTAAAAGGCAATATATGTATTTAATGAAACTCTTGATTTTCATGTATCCACTGCCATCAAGGGACGTAGGATTATACATATGTATATCGTTAAAGATTTAGACCAGAAAAAAATTTAAATAGAGCTAAGCATGATAGATGTTACGTGTATTCTTACCAAATGCCAAAATGAAACAGTTGCTATCACCCTTTTACATAAAGAACTTAATGTACATTAATATAAAAATAAATAAAAACTAAAAAAATAAACAATATAAAAGTTTTTAAGAACCATTGGCAAATAATTTTTCAGATTGTAAACCGTATCGTTGGCAAACTGTTCTGGTTTCTTGAGTACAAGTGCTTTCCCAGTGCTAAAATTTTTGTACGGTTGGCAATTTCTGCCTGGGGTAATACAAGAACATTTGTATTTGGCTAGATCCAAAAAATTAATGAATTTGTTGAAAACAAAGTACTACATATTGATTTAAAATTCCATATGATATGTGATTAAAAATAGCTTATTTAAGATTTAAAAAATTTAAAAGTGGTTCATAAGGAAATACTCCTTTTATTTTTTGCTGGGTAGTTATGACCATGTTGCGATATGTTCTAAAAACTATGCCATAGGAACTTAATTCAAGCTTTGTCTTAAGAGATTATGGATACCGCCCTCTCACCTCGCATTGATCTGAAGTTCTATTTGTTTTTTAAATAAATATTCATTTGTTTCTTATTGCAAATGAACAATTATGACCTTTAATTCGTAGCTTTTTATCAACAATGAATTCGTTGATGCCAAATCGGGCAAAACCTTTCCAACCATCAATCCAGCAACGGAAAAAGTTATCGTTGAAGTAGCTGAGGGCGATAAGGTAAAACACATAAATCACTCTATATAAATTTTAAATATAAAACAAAGAAACTTTCTATTATCTTTTGATTTATTTAGGCGGATGTTGACTTGGCTGTAGAAGCTGCCAAAAAAGCATTCCATAGAAATTCCGCATGGCGCAAAATGAGCCCTCTTCAACGCACCGAGTTGATGGTTAAGTAAGATACACAAATATGTGCATTTTCATTCGTATCTCCTAAAATAGGACAAATTTATTTCTACATATATTAACAGACTTTGTGAACTTATGAATCGTGAAAAGAATGTTTTGGCTAGTTTGGAAAGTTTAGATAATGGCAAACCTTTTGCTGAAGCCTTATTCGATGTGGAGATATCTATCATGACCTTGAAGTACTATGCCGGCTGGACAGATAAATTCTTTGGTGATACGATTCCTGCGGGTGGATTTATTTCAATGACTAAGAAAGAAGCCATTGGTGTAGTAGGACAAATTATACCCTGGAATTATCCTTTGCTTATGTTGGCTTGGAAATGGGGTCCCGCTTTAGCTGTTGGTTGCACCATTGTAATGAAGCCTGCTGAACAAACTCCCTTGACTGCTTTGCACATGGCCGCCTTAACAAAGGAAGCTGGCTTCCCTGCGGGTGTCATTAATATTATTACTGGATTTGGCCCTACTGCAGGTGCAGCGATTACTGAGCATCCCGACATACGTAAAGTGGCCTTTACTGGTTCTGTTGAAATTGGTCGCATTGTTATGGAGGCTGCAGCCAAGAGTAATCTTAAGCGGGTTTCTTTGGAATTAGGTGGCAAGAGTCCCATTGTTGTTTTTGATGATGCTGATGGTGTGTTGAAAATATATATGAGCTTTTGTGCCAATTACAAAACTTTAAATTTTTTTGTTTCTCTTTCTAGTTGACTTAGCTGTAAATATTTGCCACGAAGCCTTGTTCTCCAATCATGGTCAAAGTTGCTGCGCTGGTAGCCGTACTTATGTCCATGAAAAAATCTATGATCAGTTTGTGGCTAAGGCGGCTGCCAAAGCTAAAGATCGCAAAGTTGGTAATCCTTTCGAGAAGAACGTTTTGCAAGGGCCTCAAATTGATTACGAAATGTTGACCAAAGTGTTGGGCTTCATTGAAAGCGGAAAACAACAGGGAGCTAAATTGCAATGTGGTGGCAAGCGTATTGGTGATGTCGGCTTCTTTATTGAGCCTACTGTTTTCTCGGATGTGACAGATGATATGAAAATAGCTCAAGAAGAAGTAAGTTGAACACAGCAATTTGCTAAGAAAAATTTTAATAGGAAAGTAAAACATATACATGTACATAACAAACAGATTATTCATAATACTATTAAACGTAAGCTGCTCCAGTAGCGGGTGAGCACAGTGTGTCAAGGTTTTAAAGTGGGTAAAACGATTTTTTAATCAGTTCATACCGCACGAAATCTTGGTTCTTAGATCATCTTTAACTAAAAACCTATGCTCAGATGCCCAAAATTGCAAAATTCTCACGCGGTATGAAATCACTGGAAAAAAAATTACATCTCTGTACATATAAGATATTAACTTTTGGGTCTACTCTGTAATTCGAAATGAAAGAAAAAGCTTTCGAATTGACATGTTATTAATATACAAATTCAAGTCAAACACTGCTTTTCATTTTCAAAATTTGAAAATTTTTTCCAAACACCGCTGCATTTTGGTTTCATTTTGATACTTATGAGAACTTATAGAAAAGTTTCCCCCTAAAATTTTAAAGCTTTGATAAGAATGCTTTACTTGTAAGTATATGCACATACTCGTACATATGTATCTCAAGTGCAAGGTTCACATGATTTCTTATAACGATCCACAGGTAGCTAGAGCTTCAAGGTCACTCTTCTTCCAGGAAAGTGTAAAAACAAGAACAATATTATAAATAAAATCTAAGAGCAAACAAATTGGAGTGTTGGGGACAGCTGCTACAGTTTTAAGAATACATATTACAAATTTTTTAGTCTCAATGTGCAATTAACAATTTACGACTGTTTTACGATATTTGGTGCGACAATTTGAATTTTAATTTTGTATTGGCACAGCAAAACATATGTGTGATGTTCTTATTAGTTTTTTAACAGATTTATTTTCTCTTCTAAAAATTTAGATCTTCGGTCCAGTTCAGTCTATTTTCAAATTCAGTTCCCTTGATGAAATTATTGAGCGTGCCAACAATGTCAAGTATGGCTTGGCTGCTGGTGTAATTACCAATAATATCAACAAAGCTGTTCAATTCGCCAACAATGTTGATGCTGGTTCGGTATGGATCAATTGTTATGATGCAGTTTTGCCGCAGACTCCCTTCGGCGGTTACAAACACTCTGGCATGGGACGAGAATTGGGTAAAGACGGTTTGGATAACTATTTGGAAACAAAAACTATTACCATGAAATTGGTTTAAGGATTTAATTTTGTATGCGAACAAAAATAAAGAAGATTCCATTTAAATTGAAACATTTTGTTTTCATAAAAGATTTTACATGAAAACTACATTAAATATTGTGATAAATTTTAATAAAAAGTTTATGAAAAAATGAGATTTGCGATTGATTTGGAACTTTTGCGTTTTTCACATTGCGAATACATACTGGTTATTTCCATCTACATATATACATACGTGATAAAAATTTATGAGGGGGTAAATTACGGCATTCGATATCGAAAAAAATTTTCATACAATTTCAATTCTGTTTGTATGAAAATTTGGATCGATATTGAATGCCGTAATTTGCCCCCTGATATAGACATACGATAATGAAAATACACTTTATTTTACACACAAGAGTCGCGTTTTATATTTGTACAAATAAAGTTTCATGATTTTTTATTTTCTTTTTTTGTTCGAAAAGCGAATAATTTTGAGCTTTTGTTTGAATACTGGAAGGAACAAATAATAAAAAAAATGTATTCGAATAATTAAAGAAAAGTTAGGGAAAAAACGACACTCACATGTATTAGCCTTTTATGACGCAACATCGAAAAAATAATTTTTGTCCACAGATTCTAGGAACTCGTAGCACAAGTAAAAAGCTTTGTTTTGACATTTTATTTATTATAGTGAAAAATAGTAAAGAATTATGAGCTTGGCAATAAGTTCAGAATTAGAAATAATTTTACTGATAATATTCTAACTATAAACATAATAGTTGACTTGGACATTCAAAAAATTTATTGAATTAAAAGGCGGGAAAAATTTCTTTAATAGTTTTTAAAAATTTGCACTAAATTTTTGACTGTCAGTACATTGTCCTCACATTAGCAGATCTGACAATATTGTATTATCTGACAATCGTGTGTAAATAGTTTAAACTTAGAACTCTGCATCTACATATCTCTACCTTAATATAGAAAGGATCTAACTCATTATTTTTTTAAATCGAGGTTTTTATATTTTTTCGACCGAACATATAACGAGTTAGGGACTTTCTTTATTAAGGTACATACTTATGTACATTTACGGGAAGTACATGTTATTATTGACGGCTTGCCCTAATATAAATTCTAGTGATGGAAGTGACTTGAGAGAGCGTGAGCGTACTTCAAACACTATGTATGAAACTCTTTTTACATATCGCTCATATACTTCAAAATGCTTTTTTTGAGTTAATAATTTCGTATTTTTTAAGTTTAAAATTTGTTAACGCCCTAGTAATCCCAAATTATTATTTTACTTATTAAGTAAAATATTTTTTAATAAAAATACATTGAAATTGATTATTGAGGCGTTTAGCTGGATCCTATGCGCATTTCACTGTTGCTAATGCAGATCATCAGGGAACCTTTACCCAAAAATTTCTTAGAACAACTAGAGTTAATATGTTAAACTTTAATTTAAGCAAATGAGAAGCTCAACAAATAACAAAGTTGAAACAAGAACTCAATAATCAACATGTTTTTTATTTTCTTACTTTATCGTTGCTACATTGGTTGACTTTTTTTCAGCTTCAAATTGTAGTTGTAAGAGTATGTAAAGAAAATAAATGTAAATAACTAAAATAAATAAAAAATGTAAAATACTTGTGTGGCAACACTCTATTCTTGAATAGCTGTTGTTGTTATTGCGCTGTTTTACACGGGCACAATTGTGCTGGCATAACATGCCAGTTTGTCGGTGAGAGAGGCAGAGAGAGTGGTTTTGTGGTTGGCATAACTTTTCAACCAGCTACAACCCCGCATTAGCAGCATAACACCAATACACACACAACTTAAAAAACAGCAAATGTTAAATGAATACGAACAACACTAACACACAAAGCTGCTGTATACGTATACATTTTGTGCCAGATGAATTACTCTCGTGTAATTTGGAAAAAAAAAACAAAAATTGTGTGGCTTAAAAATTGTTCTCGTGTAAACTACCTCATTTACATTTATTTTCTTTACATAAAAAAATAATAATAATTTGGGATTACTAGTGCGTTAACAAATTTTAAACTTAAATTGCAACAATTCCCACAAAACAAACTAATTTCGTATTTTATCTTGTGTAAAAATTTCATATAAATAGCTTTTACTACCAAATCATGAGAGAAGAATATTTTTCCATGTCTTCATTGAGTTGTAGTTTTTTTGAGTTGTGACACTATTGAAGGAAATGAACAATATGTACATGCATCCTTAAGAACAAAATTTTTCAGAAATCGGAATGAAATCAGTCATTTCCTCTATTTGATAGCGAAAAGTGAAAAATTGTTATTACATTTATTTATTAATTCTAAGACCCTTTAAAAAATAATATGCAATAATTTTTAGGCTAATTTCTGATAACACTACCAGAAACTTGGAAAAGTTAATTTTCTAAATTAAGTCCATTTATTAAATGGAAGTTCGTGAAATTTCGATTGTTTTATCAATGTAAGCATTCTTTTTAAATAAAAGTTGATACAAAAGCAGTTCTTAGACAAATTTTTAACTGAATTGAAGCAAATAGAATAAAGTAAGAGATCATATAAAGACTAATTGACTACTGTTACGGCAATTAGAAAACAATTTTATAATAAGGCTTCCAAATCATTTTATTAAGAACTTGCCTTGCCTTGTTTTCATGCTTCTTGAAAAGTATCCAGGAGGATTCTTATCGTTAAGTACAAGCAACTTACAGTACAATACTCAGCGGCGCCGAATTTTAAATACCCTTAGCCACAGCTTGTCAAATGTCTTTAATTTTTCATTTTATTTCTCCTAAAATATTTCCTTCAGGGTTTCAATAACAGCGTCGACTTATAATAAATTGAAGTATTGTCAACTCAACGTTTATACAGCTTGTATGAACTTAAAATTTTCACTACACTTTCCGAAATTTGTTCACTAATTCGCGAAAAATCACTTCAAGTTTGTTTAACCTCGAATTACTCACTTTAGGAGACGATTACATCACCGCAATCATTGATTCTTCTACAAAGTATTTCAATTTGTTCTGTTATAGTGATTAAACGACACTCAAATAGTGTCGACTGTTTTTGTTACGAAAATCACGTCCTAGCTCCTGTGTTGTGAGATAAATAGCAAAGCTATAAAATTTCAAAAAACAACCACAACTCAGCATGTCAGAGTTTCATTTAACACAAAAGTATTAACACTTGTATTATACTCGGAAATGGCCTTGACTAAATGCATCTTGCATATAGTATTCGAATAGAGCGCATTAGGAGAAATGGTATGACTTCAATTTTATGGAATTTTTATGAAATTTCCGTATACATTTGAACAGCTCAGATTTTTATTTTATATGAAAGAAAAATTTTATGGTAATTTTACTGCTTGTTTATCGTGTCGTGTGGAATTCCTTTATTCTTACACTTACATTTGAAACAAAACCAAAATTTTAAAATTTTATTTTGTTCTAAATGCAATTGTCAGAATGCAAAATTTCCTTCGACATCGATAAACAGGGAATTAGTGTTTAAACAGAAGATGAAAAACGTATAATTTTTGAAAGAGACCTTAAACAATTTCATCGTGTAAACTTAGTCACACAATCATTAAAATGAACCTTTGTAATATATAAAAAAAACAATGAAAATGTTGATATTAATGTAAAACAGAATTATAATACAAATTTCTTATATGAATGAAAATAAATTTGACTGTTACTTACGCCATTTTATTAATGTGTGTGTCACAAAAGTCTATAAATTTATGAAACAACGTGTACTTTTAATTTCCCGTTTTCCCGGAAAATCCTAAAAAATTTCCCGGCAATATTAGGCAGACATTTCCCGCCCGAGAACTCCCATTTCCCAAACCCTAGCTAAAGTACTCAAAAATGTAATGACGTCGGAAATAAAAAATAAGCCACTCAAAATGTTTTCATTTCACTCTGCTACCAAAGTATGCATTTTCAAAATGTCAATAAAAAATATCTCACAAAACAATTTCTATGGAGAGATTTACCAAAAATTGTTTTTAACCTGTGTAAGTATAGTTAATAAAAGAAAGTGTTGAAATTCAAAATAATACTTAAAACAGAATAGAGATGTTTTGAGGACACCCGGTTATAGCTTTGCTGCTTAGTTATATAAAATAAATTTCGTGTGTGCAATAATGCTGCAATAAAATTTTATTATTTCATTCATATGATGATGTCAAATTCGCCGCAAATATTTCAAGAAGTTTCCATTTATTTCCCATTCTTTTCTTTCCTAGCGGCGTACGATTAAATTAATGTATTGTTTGTAACCGCTGGCGGCTGTTAGCCGGCTTACAGCCAATCGGCTGTTTTCTTTGGTATGTGCTTATGTGCAAAAGCAAAACAAAACGAAATTGAGCAATCATTGTTTTCGTTTTCGCTTAGTTTCACTCATGTCAAAGAACGAAACAAAATCAAACAATTTGTTTAATTGATTTTCGTGCTCTGGTTTTAAGTACAAAGAAATCAAAACAAAAATAAATTTATAATTGAATAGTGTCGATTATTTTTGTTACGAAAATCGCGTCCTAACTCCTGTATCGCGCAATAAATAGCGAAGCTATAAAAAACTTAATGTTTAGAAATTTATTTTGTAAAACAATTAAAACTCGTTTTTCTGTGTCAAAAAAATGTTGAAAAAACGAGATAAAAATTTATACATACTTACATATTTATTAAAGGTATTAATAAATTTTATAAAAATGTTTATTAAATACATAGTACATTAATATTGTAAGCACCTTATTTTTTGTTTTAATTTATAGAAACATTGCTTCGAATAAAAATATTACAAGTATCAAGTGTGGCAATTGAGTAATTAAAATTAGCAGAAATTGTAATGACAGGTTTACACACAGAGTATTAAAAAAAACAGTCTGTCATATTATTAAAAAAAAAACGTGATATATTCATTATTCAGTCGTGTTTTTTAATGATCGTACATTTACATATATGGGGATTTAGTAGAAGTGTTCGTTTTTCCTAAAATGTTAACCGGTGCAGTCTTTGATATTCAGTATGGAGTGCGTTGAAATCATTTATTCGAAATAGTAGTTTTCAAATCAGCCATGAAAAGTCAGTTAAGAAACCAATCAACTCCAAGCATGGACACGTAAGTTTCTTGAATCACGTTAGAGCAATTAAAATCTTCTTTACCAAAACTAAAATGTTTTTATTTTCATAGGCACTTTTTGGCGAATTTATGATAAAAACATGTATGTACACCACATATGTACTCTAAAAATAGCAATATTTAGCATATTTCTTCCAAGAAAGTAAATTGCTAAATGTTTACTGCCTTGTTCATAAAAAATATAAACCTCTCATAAATCAAAAATATTTTTTATGAATAAGGCCTTTAGAATATAAAATTTTGTGGCGTATAAAAATATGTATTCAATATTAATTAGAATTTCGTTTTCTACTCTAATATGATTTCTTTAATAAATATATTTTGTGTACCTGAGATTTCATAGAAATGTTCTTTAAAATTTAATTGGTAGAAAAAATATTAAATAAAAGTGTTTTTTAAGTTTTCGTGTCTCTTGTTGCACCCAGCTTATCCAATAACGGTGTGACCACTTCACTCAAATGAGATTTAGCACTTTGAAAATCATCTTCCGATTTGGGTGGCTCACTTTTTACATTTAAAGAAGCTGTAGTAGTCTGTAGGTTCTTAGGAGAACCTAATTGAACTTCTACAAACTCTGGTTCTTTCAATTTTCTTTCTCTTCTTTCTCGATCGTAACTTGTCTCCACATCAACGAGTTGGAAATCGATGGCCAGAACGAATCTCATTACCATTATGATTAAAGCAAAACTCCACATGATCATGGCTAAAGTGTACGAAATCCGAAAAAGTGTCAAGTACGCATTGTGCGATAGAGCTTGTGATCGTATAACTGGTCTCAAAACTGCCATAGCGTCACCGCAGCTGTAGGTAGAAAAAAGATATATAAGTATGTATGTAAGTACTCGTACATATTCATCCTTATCGGGAATAAAAGTTCACGTGAACTATTTTCCAATTTTGTTCACAATTTTTTGTTTATGGGAAATATTTCGCCTCTTATTCCCGATAAGGTTGATTATAAAATTTATTTTTTCTTTTGTGTACATTTTACCTTATGGCATCTGGCTTACTTAGATTTTCTCGCAAATCATTGCAGAACGTTTTAAGAAAACTATTGGCTAATATGAAATAAATTAAATTAGCCACGGTCATTATGGTAAACATTATTATTGATGGTACAACAATGCGCCAAGGCTTCGGAAGTCCCCTAAAATAGAACAAGTAAGTTGAATTCTGATAAACATGAATAATAATGATTTGCATTCACAATATTTCAACAAAAATTTTAACATTTTAAATACAAAACAAGTTCCAATTTTTTAAATATTTTTGCTTTAATTTTAATTTATTGGACCTTTCATTTTGTTTCATTTCATTTCATTTAAATTTCTTTTATTTTAATTTTATTTTTTATTTTATTGTACATTAAAAAAAATTAGTAATACAAAATTACTTTATTTCTGTTTTATTTTATTGTATTTTATTTTAGTTTGAATAGGTTGAATTTAATCAAATTTATTTTAATTTAATTTTATATTATTTTGTTATATTTTACTTTATTTTATTTCACTTTGTTTAGTTTAATTTAATTTAATTAAATTAAGTGTAATTTAATTTAATTTATGTGTTTAAATTTTTATTTGACAAATGTGCGGTTTAAGCCTAGGGAAACCCCACCAATACTTAATTTAATTTAATTTAATTTGTTTTAATTTTATTTTATTTTGCTCTATTTTACTTATTTTATTTTGTTTTGTTTAGTTTTAGTTTAATTTAATTATATGTAATTTAATTTAATTTAATATAATTTAGTTTAATTTAATTTAATTTAATAAATTTAATTTAGTTTAATTTCATATAATATAATTTAATTTAATTTTACCTAATTTAATTTAATCAAATTTAATTTAATTTAGTTTAGTTTAGTTTAATTTAATTTAATTTAATTTAATTTACTATAATTTAATTTAACTTAATTTAATTTAGTTTAATGTAATTTAATTTTTTTTAATTTAATTTAATTTTTTTTATTTTATTTTTCTTTATTTTATTTTATTTTAGTTTATTTTATTTTTCTTTATTTTGTTTTATTTTATTTTATATTTTTTATTTTATTTTATTTTATTTTTCTTTATTTTGTTTTATTTGATTTGATTTGGTTTGATTTTATTTTATTTTATATAAAATTATTTTAACCTTATTTTATATTATATTAGAGATTGGTTGTGTCGTCTTTTTTCGAGACACGAAACAATTCGTATCCTGTTGAACTAAATTGACACGAAAAAACACGAAACGATTTTGGGTGTAGGGTATGGGTCTCTTAACCTTAAAGTTCTAAAATTAAACAAAAACATGAATATAAACAATTATATTTTGCTATTCAATTTGATTACGTGAGTGCTGTTTCGTGTTTGGAAAATGTTTCGCGTATGTCTTTCGTCGTGTTGGACCTATTGGTATTCGTGTTCCGGTCGTGCCGTGTTGGAAAAATTTTACACGCGCCCATCTCTACGTACATACATACATATACTACATTATTTTATTTTATCTATATATTTATATTTAGTTTTAATTTAATTTTATTCTATTATATTTTACTTAACTTTATACAGTTTTGTTTATATTAATTTTTTTACATTGTATTTAATTTAATTTTTATATTTTTATTTTATGTAATTTAATTTCATTTAAATAAGTTAAGATTATTTTATTCTATTTTATTTAATTTAATTTAATTTAAATAATTTTATTTTACTATTACTCTGTGTTATAATTAATACTCACCAAGTCTTTTTGACACCTGATTGGAATATAAAACACATGGCAGTCCAAATGATTGCAATAATTTCGGAGAAAAATGGAAAACTATGAATAAATTTAACAGCAAGAGTTTGATGCCAACGAGTCTGATGAATATCAATTGTCACTAAATAAAACGTGATAGAATAAATAAATCATTACAAGTCACGATCTTAAATAAATAATAATTCTAAACTTACTAAGGGATAGAAATTTACGATCCTCTTCAATATTAAAAGTTTTTGGCACATTTGTTGCTGATTCCTCATTGTTGTCGTCACGATCATCATTATCGTTATTTGAAATTTTGGGAGAATCAGGTACTTGAGAATTTTTGGTTTGAAATAGATGGGAAATCTTGATAGTTTTTGGCTTTTTTGTTGAAGCTGAAAATTAATTATATTTGATTTGAATTTCAATTACTCGCTATAAAACTTACGTTGATTTTCCCTCAGTTTAGGCATTACTAAGGCGTCGGCTTTTATTTGATCTAAGGCTTCGATGGTATATGTTTCGTTTAAAACTCTATTCAAATCACGTTTCCATATCTCTCTTTCCACGTTTTCCATTTGGGTTAAATCGCGCTCTCGAAATGCCAATTTGGCACCAATAAAACCATTGTAAAAATCACCCGATAGCACATGCATCGATAAACTCCAAACAATGGAAGTAGCAGCCACCGATATCATCAAGCATAAAACGATATCTGGAAAAAAGTTAAATCGTTTTAAGGTCCGCTGTCTAAAATATACTTCAATTGATGAATACGTAGTATGTTTGTATATATGTACATATGTATATGTATGTATGTATGCACAATAATCGAAAAATACTAATAAATTTCAAATCAGTGGCAATTATTTATAAATATCTACTTTTCGATAAATATTTAGTTTGCTTGCCAGCTACACCACATTACTTCCGCACATTCAGCACCACATTTCCAAATAATTTGTATATGAAAAATCGTAAATTTTTTTTAATACTGTGCAATAAAAAGCTTTCATTGAGTACATCAGCACTAGAGACTTTTTGACGTCTTTAAAATGAGAAAAAAAAAATAATAAAAAAATCTGTTTCGTCTGAGTTCTACTACATAGTAATCAAAATTCAATCCTGTCGTCATATATAAGAATGTACATATACATACTTATGTATGTATATAATTCCATGCACTTTACAGGGTCTCGTTTAAGAAATCATAACACGTAACGGACAAACAGTGTTACGGCAGGCCGCATATTTCAAATATATATAAATATATAAAATGA
The DNA here is from genome assembly GCA_936439885.1 of Nowickia ferox. Classification (NCBI taxonomy): domain Eukaryota; kingdom Metazoa; phylum Arthropoda; class Insecta; order Diptera; family Tachinidae; genus Nowickia; species Nowickia ferox. Next base: position 105,146,217 of record OW387023.1, read on the forward strand.
TGTATGTATTATTACGTTTTACCCTTTAAAACGCTTATCCGTGGACTCGAAGATTTGCGAATGAATAAAAGACCCTATTGTAATAATGATACTTTACCCAGCTAGCATTTTGTATCATAATCGAATCTTTTCCGAATCAGCTTGACGGGAAAAATAACCGCATATGAACCAGCGTTGCCGTTGTGACACTATGCATCACTTTTGACCCTTTTTCGTGCCAATGACACTTTTTATGATCCATCTTTTATTTGATCCCTTTGTATCATTTTAAGAAAGTGAATGCCACTTTTTGAAAAAGTTAAAGTTACAATATTCCTCACGAAAGTTTTTAGTCTACTTTTATGCATGTGTGTTGTATACATATTTCCATAAATCAGTTTTGTGAACGTACATATAAAAATTGCATCCGATATTATTATTACAACAACTGATTTTTATGTAACTGTCATATTCCATGCATACGTTTTTTTTTCATATAAAGTTTAACAATTGTGTAAAACGAACTGATGATCAACTGTGAGTAGGCCCTGATTTATATACATACTATATTAAATACATATTAGAGCGTTGCACGAGCAACACCACGCAGTGGCGTGAAATAAAAACTGATTAAAAATAAACTTATAAACAAACTTAAAATAGAAACTTGTGAGTCCATGCTTTCCTCTTTCAATTTGCCAGAATCAGAGCTGGAAGAATGGATTCCAAGTGAGGAATTAATTACAAAATATAGAATAAGTACTTCTAAAAAGTGATCAACATTTTCAAAAGTTTTTGTAAAAGTAATTTCTTTTTTGATAATAAGATAATGTATTTAATTAATTGTTAAAATTCGTGTTTGTTTTTTTTAATTGAAATAAATGCTATTTTTGGTTCACAAAAAACTTGAGTTGATATAAAATACATTAAAATACCCTTTTTTGACCCTTTTTTCTTAAATACCCTTTTTATGACTCTATTTCGAAATTTTCAACGGCAACCCTGATATGAACTCACTTTTCGATCGTAAATGATATGATTTGCTGATTCATTGGGTTTCTTTTTGCGGCTTCTTTGAATTTTGTTCCTCTATTTTCAAGAAATCATTATTTTATCATACAGATGAATCCTTCTTCAATCAGCCACGTGATAAATGAGTTTTAAATTATCAAAAGTCTGATAAGAAGAGGAGAATCATATAAGAGATTTTTGCAAAAAAAAAAAAAATGATCGCCCAAATGCTAGCTGAGTATTTACTAATAAATACATTTATATTAATCCAATTCAAGAGCTTAAATAGACACACATACGTAGATTACTTAAATATACCACAACTGGTTACCACTATGTCCTCCCCGCTGTTGTACTCGTATACACACGACTCAAACAACTGGGGGCAAATTACGGCATTCTATACGAATCGTAATTTAAAAATATTTCAATAGAGTTTATATGGACATATTTTCAAATTACGAGTCGTATTGAATGCCGTAATTTCCGCCTTGGTCTTGTAGAAAAAAACTCCCTCTCGGCCCAAAATCGTGTAGGGCATTTAAAAATATTAAGAGCTGCATTTTTAGTTTTTCGCGATCGTTAAAAAAAGTTTACGCACCAAACGCGATGAAGTTTTTAATAAAAAGAGTATTTTTGTTCCTCGTGCTACTACGTACACTTCTCTATTAGTTTAATTTTTTTAGTTTAAATTTGGAAAATAATCGTTATCAATAAATTAAAAAATTAAAATGACTTCTTGTAAAGGGGCCCATACACTTAAACAGCATGCATGCGCAATCAAGTGTTTGTGCCAGCGGTTTGGTCGTGTATGGGCATTTTGTGTTATTGTACGTTTTGCTGTAGCGATGACAATATACGGGCATGTCACAGAGTTCAATTCCGTTCGGAAACGGAATTCAATCTAGCCCATTTTTGTTTGAGATGGTGTCTAAAAAAGAAAACTGAAATACGGAAATTTGTCAGGTGTGTCCACACTGTTGGGGGCGGTGGTATGCTGGGGTATGATTCAGCTAGAGCTTGACATCTTGAGGTAGATTCAATTCCGTTTCTGAACGGAATTGAATTCTGTGACATGGCCGATAGTTTGACATTTTGCTGATGGTACCAACTTGCTGCACTATTCATAACCACGCTTCTTGAATTTTTTTAAAATGTGAATATTGTACCAATGATTGCTCAATAGCTTGATTGCGCGTGCATGCTGCTGTAGTTTATGGGCCGCTTAAGTCTTTGTACATAAAGGAATCATTTATGGAATTTTTTTTAAAGAGAAGTAACACTCAGGCAATGAATGCCTACTACTATTAATAATTGTTACCTTCTTTAGGAAAGGGATAGTGAAGGAAGAGATAGTAGAGGATAGCTTTATTCTTTTACAACTCTGCTTTTTGCAGTGTTGCAGCGCCTCTGGTATTAAATGAAGGGTATTAAATTTTTTTTGAAGCTGTGTCTTAGTAGCCATTTTATTGGTTGGTTATTTTACTTCGCCGATGATTATGCTACACAACGAAGGAGGGCGCTCTGATGTCACTTTAGGATTAGTATCTGCTGAAGTTGGTAAAGTTCATTGACCAGTGACCTTCATCACTTGAACTTTCCTACAAAAACTGATACAAAGGGACACTAATGCATATCAGAAAAATGCGTAGTGTTGTTATTTAATGACTGTCGGGTAGAGGGCTCGAACTCCTAACTTTTAAAGAAAACCCGTTTCCATTATTTTGAAAAAAAATCATATTCGTACACAAAATTTATTTAAAAATTTGATTAGAAACTAATGCAATTAGAAAAGATAAAAATATAATCTGTTTTTATACTAACACTAGTTTCCAGTATAATTTTTTTATAAATATGTACATATGTATTTTTAAAAATATGTTGTGGTTGAAATATTCCTTTGGTTATTTGATTTATTGAATATTGATATTTTATTACATGAATTTTGCATAATGTATCTACATATCGTTACTTTAATATAGAAAGGCCCTAACTGATTATTTGTTTGGTTCGAATTTTTTGTATATTTCGATAGAAGAACATCTAATATATCGAAAAATTTTAAAATCTTGATTCCAAGAAATTAATGAGTTAGGGTCTTTCTATATTAAGGTAGCTATATGTATATAGTGAGTTAAAAAAACTTGTACCTAAATAACAAACAATTAAAAATTGTTTTTTTTTTATTATTACATATTACCTATACCAAATTTTATGACATCATTCAAAACAGCGACATAATTAACAAGAATTAAAACATCCAACCACTATCACTTGAAAAAGTTTATTAAATAAACGCAGGTGCATGGTTTTTCGTTTTAGCCAACGATATATGTATCGGGTTTTCCAATATGTACTTGACAACTTTGAATTTAATTTGTGAACGCACTATTTCACATTTTCACGAACGAACAACGTATGCAAATTATAAAAATGTACTACGGAAATTCGGAGTCGGTGACCGCAACTTTAAAAGCGTTAACTCCAATTTTCGGTCATTATTCTCGCCCTAGTAGACAAGCAATAACAAGTTTAGTGCAACAATTTGAGTCTACATATTTATTGTGTGATGCTTTCGTGCCAGTGAGACAACGAGTTGGTCGAAGTGACGAAAATATCGCTGCCGTTCAGGAGTCCGTGGCAAACGATCCAAATCAGTCGATTCCGCATCGTTCTCCAGAACTGGGCATCGCCAAGACCACTTTATGGCGAATTTTGCGTAAAGATTTTGGTTTGGTTTTTTTTTGTTTTTGGGTCAATGGGTTCGTCAAAAAGTAACTGTTTGGTGTGGTTTGCACTCCGGTGGCGTCATTGGGACATATTTTTTCGTCGACAATAACGATGATCCCCATTCACAGTAACGTGACGATCGTACGTTACTTTGAATGGCGATCGTTATCGCGCCATGATTACCGATTACTTTTGGCCCGATTTGAAAACATGGACTTGGATAACATGTGGTTTCAACAGGACGGAGCCACAAGCCACACAGCACACGTTACAATCGATTTATTTAAGAGTAACTTTGGTGAGCGTATTATCTCAAGAAATGGACCAGTTAATTGGTCACCATGTTCGTGCGACTTAACGCCGCTAGACTTTTTTCTTTGGGGCTACGTCAAATCATTGGTCTATGCCAACAACCCGACGAGTTGAAAGAACTCATAGCCAACATTGAACTCGAAATAGCAGCCGAAATGTGTGACCGAGTCATCGAAAATTAGGTCCAACGAATCGACCGCTGCCGACGTGCCCGCGGTGGCCATATGAACAAAGTCGAGTTCCATTCATAAATGTTGTTATTGTTTTTCAAGTCGATCATAAAGTTTTGGAAATATCTCAGATGGTTTGAGTTTTATTTTTTTTAGTCCTCAAGTCCTTATTGGAAAACCCTTTACAAATGTACATGTATTTACATACATATCGCTGGTCTCTGGTAAAAGGGCCCTAACTCAAATAATTGTAACTTTACAGGAGAATGTAAAACATAATAGAAACTGTACAACTGCTTTGTACAACTGCTTGTAAAAGCGTAATTTTTTACACTATTACAATAAACTTTTGTAACGAGGTGTACTTGTGTGGAATGTATTTGAATCACTGAAAAAGTCAATTTCATGAAAACCATCGATATGCATTTAGTACATATTTACATAATTTTTAATATATTTTTTTAATATTGGGCCTTAACTAGCCCATCCCTGTGTAATAAGCGCCAAAAAAGTAAACAAGATTTGCTTGTATGTATATACGAGTATGCATTCTTTTTCTATTACATTAATTTCAGTATTTCATTAATTCTGTGCTGTTAATAGTTTTGTAATATTCTTTACAAGCGTTTATGACATCATCTATCTCCCTTTCTACAACAACAATCTGGAATTAACTACAAATTATTAGCCTGAGTAAATAAAAACATACCAATGAAAAATAAATATTTTGCCAAAATATTCAATTATAAATACATATGTATATGAACATAAATAATATTGCGCTACAAAAAAAGCGATATCGTTTGTTTTGAACAGTGCTTGATGCAAAGTTAAAATAATTTCACTTCGAAGAAAACTATTTAAAAATCTTAAAGTTAGTCCATAATTTCAAAGATTTATTTCAGTTAGACTAGTTTGGTGTTAGCAGTGTTGTTTTTTTATTATTCACTCATTGTTATCATTCAGTCACTCAAAGTTAAAATTTGTAATTTAGAAATTTGAAATTTATTAAATACTAATTAATACACATCTGAAGCATTTAAAGAATTCCATATATTTTCCGCAGAGCTTAAAGCTAGTACTCACTTGGTATGGATAGAGTTGGCTTTTAGAATTCGTTACATACATACATACATATATACATATGTATGTACGAGTACATATGTACATACTAGCGATAAGCACAAGAACCACACTGTCTATTATATTTTCCTTAATGACCCTGTAAATGACAACCTCCTCAGAAATGTCATTGATCCTCATTAGTGATATTTAAAAAAAAAAAGCGGCAACTTCGTCTATTATTTTGTCAGTGACTATATAGGCATTAATGTCGTTTATCTTGTCGCCAATTGTCACATAGCGACAATTTTACCTATTTAATCATGCAACGTTTTGCTTTTCTGTTTGTTTCCTTTTCGCCTGTAGACTGATTTAGTTGAGATTCGAACTAAGGCTGTATGTTTTATAAGTTTTCGCGTTTACGACCCAGCTGTTGCACCACCTAAAACATCGGCAACAAGAGGCCAAGATATTCATTTGCTTGACTGAAGACAAAATGTAAGATATTTTCGCTCGTACTCTCCTCAGCAAGGTAAGATTTAGGACAGCAATTAAGACACTGTCGCTCATCTTGTCCTCTACAATGTTAATGTAGAGAAAATATAAGATATTTTCGCTAATACTGTCCTCAACAAAGTTGGATTGAGGACAAACCCACAGTTATTGTCGCTCATATTGTGGTCAAAAGTGTTTACTAAAGGACAATTTGCAGGAATTTGTCGCTCAGATTATCGTGAACGACGATTTCGTTTAAATTGTCAATTAGAAAACCAATCGATAGAGGACAATTCGTACAAGAATCGTAGATGACAATGTCGTCCAAAGAAATTTGGCCAACTGTGAGCCTAGCTATAGGTATAAATATCCTTTACTTTTGCATATTTAGTTTGAGCCATTGTAGATGATCGACTTCATTTGCTATCCGTTTTTGCGCCAAATAGTCTGCTATAGTTTTCCGTATTGATAACTAAGCAGCATTTTAAAAGCCCATATGAAAATTGTCATTAGCTTCATTGTCACTTTTACCAGTGTCCACTCATCGTGTCTTTCAGCGAAGCGCATTTTTTAATTTCATCTGACCTTACACAATTTTAATAAAATATTCCGTGAAATTATAAAAAAAAATTCCTTTTATATTATTGGATGAATAGTGATGTTGACATTCGGCACATCACTAGTACATTCATAAAAAGTCTTGGAAAATGTAAAAACCGGGATAGTTGGATAGTTATAAACTTTATACAGAAATAGCCCATTGTTTGAACATCATTGTTTTCATTCGAATTAACACACTTTTTAAAACTTACTTTCTTAATCCTAAATAAACAAATTCATCTGAGTAATATTCTTCACCCATTTTTTCTATTGTAAATAAAAATTTTTAGTTCCATAAATAGTAAATTTTTATAGCTTTGAATAGCGAGTTGTTCTTAAAATTTTAAAAGTGCTTTTGAGCGGGTGTGACGAATTTGGGAATCAACCAATTCCATCACCTGCAAAATTATTTAAAATGTTTTTATCATTATCTCTTAATTCTTAGGCCGAGTAGATATCTGGCACACATGTGCCCAAAAAAGCGTAAGCACTAATTACTAATGAAAAACTGGTTGATTCAGACATGTATTTATTGATTTAAACAGTATAAACAGTTTCCAATCATGTTGGATTCTACAAAATTGTCTATTACTTATGTATGAAACTGTTTAAGTTAATAAATTCGTGTCTGAATCAAACAGTCATTACATTCTGTTTCTGTCATACTTCTTCAAGTATTGGGTGTTTCCAGGTATTGAGGATTCTTGAGATTCAATCATTCAGGATTCAACTCTAGCGCCGTAGTGTTGCACGTCTAGATGCTTTTCTGATTTCCAAGTATACTGATGAGTTGCTTAAGCAGCAAGGAAATGCATCTAAACGTGTTTAACCCGCATATGTACATTAGACCACCCAAAAAATGTATGGGATGCCAAAAGTATTTATTTTATTCGCTCCACATTGGTAGTTTTCTCTTCAAAGCTTATAATGAGCTATTATATGAAATGATACAAATTTTTACCAAACGTATGGGCCTATATAATCTACAGATCTCTTTTTATAAAATAATGAAAACGTATTATAATTATCGCTATCCAATTTTTAGCCAGAGCCGCTGAAAAAAAGTCTTCCCAAAAACACTTAGTTTCATCTCCTTAAAGGACAATGATAGGCCATAGTTAGGGCAAATTTATGTATAGGAAAAATGTTGTGCTATTTATTCTGCACAAAAATGGTTATAAAAAATTTTTCCGGAAAACGTCGCCTTTGAAAGTTATGGTGCCAAAAGTGTTTATAGTTTTTTTTTGGTGAAAAGTGCAATGCGCATGGCCGGTTTGCACGCTATCAGTTCAATTTTTACAAACATGTAATTTTTTAGCCAGTCTATCAGAAACTGCCGAATAAAATAAATACTTTTGTCACATTGGGTGGTCTTATGTACATACATTTATTTTCTTGAACCCAAAAAAAAGTTGCAAATGTTATGCCCTTGAATATTGAAATATTTTGTGCAAACCCTCTACAGCCATTGTTGTCAGATATGGCGATATCTCGATATAGCGATATTTTTGGCTATATTTTTACGATTACAATAAAATAGAATAATGTTAAAAATATGATATTTTTTTGTAAGGAATATTTTCTACAACATAAAATATTTCGTACATGAAATTCTAAATATTGTGACTCTTTATCTCAAACAAAATTTTATGAAATTCAAGAAGCTCAAAAAAATATGGCCCACAAAATCTCATTTGGTGTTTTTGAAACACAGTGGGGAAAACTTTCTTTTATTAAGTAGAACCAACATCTTGATAATGAAGCACCAAAAAGTCTGCAAGAGTTCTCGCCTAGAGTGCATGAATACGACGATGCTGCTGGTACTTACCACTTCAAGGATATGATATGTGTACTTAAATACACATTTAAGTAAATGTTACTTCAGTTTTATCACAAGATTTAAATAATAATTTTTATCTTGAATAAGTTATTTTTAAGTATTGTTTGTACTCCAATATTTATATTTTAATGTAAACACTTTTCTTAATTTTTCTTAAACAACATAAGAAAATGTTATGTTTTACTATAAACGTTACCTACTGAATTTAAAATTTAACAATATTTGTAATGTAATTACAAAATAAAAAATATTTAAATATTTTTGTAGCTATAATTTAATGTTTTATTATATTGGCGATATTCGACAATTCATTTGGCGAGAAGGCTCAAAATAAATCTGACAACACTGTCTTCAGCTAAAACTTAATAAATACTTGATCCTTTAACTTTGTGTATTAAAAAAAGTCGGAAATGGTTCTTTATGTTATGTGAAGATTTACCATGGAAAGTTGTTTTCATCCAATTAAAGCAGGAAATATTTACATTTCACTCCTAAAAGTATGTCCAAATTTTTTAGTTTTTTGTTTAATGAAACTATGGATTATGAATGAAACGGAAATATTTTTTGTTTCGTTTTTATTAATGTACAGACGTGGGTGGGTGTATTGAAATCGTGGCCACCGATTGTCATCTATATTATGTATTTTTCTGCTAAAAGTTACAAATTAAAATAAGTTCCTTCCTTTTAATGTCTGCTTATATAATTGAAATATAATAAATATTTATACAGTTACCTCCTTCTTTGCAACCTAATAAATACAAATTAATTACATACAAAATTTGTTCGTGCTTTATAGCCATTTAATGGAAAACATTTAGGTCAAATTAAGGCATTTAACTAATTTAATTTTATATTGAATTGAGGCTAATTTTGCTGCAATTAATATGTATAAGCGAAATATTGTTGGAATAGGATAATCCACTAAAAGCATCAAAATATCCATTATTGCTATGTAGATGTCTATGGGTTAATTCATTGGCGCAAATAAGTATAGAAATGGATGGTTATAACTTTAAAGTGACTGTTGTGTGAAGAAAAATTAATATTTAGTATTGTATCTTTTTTATTTTTTAAAACAAACACAACCCGCGAAGCGATTAGCTTGTCTGCAGAAAACATCCAGGGTCTATGGCGGGAATCGAACCCACGACCTCTGGACTGAGAGGATAGCATAGCTACCACTCAGCCACAGGGGCAGCCAATCTGGGAAATTCAAGTTGATGCTTGTGGAAAGTTCTAGCATGTTATATTTAAGTTCTTTATATTTGAATTTCGTAACAATATGAACCAAATTATATTTATGAAAGGTTATTTCACAAAATATCCTTAATCTATTGGACATACAAATTAAAAGATATTATCAACTTCTTTAATTTTGGAAGTATTTAAAAATATATCGTGTCCTAAGGTGGCATGATAAATTTTGTGGTTCCAGCTTTGGAATTTGAGAAAAAGGCCTTACACTTGATATTTATAGCAAAAATAGGTATATTTCGAAACGATCTGGCTGCTTCAATAACTACAAATTTGAACAAAAAAATCCTTTGTAATATTTCTTATAGCACATTACCTTTTGAATAAATATGCGGTTGGTATTTTTGCAATATTTTTTAATAATAATCTACTTTTTTGTGCAAAAAACGGCGAAAAATCAACTTTTTCAATATTTTAATTTAAATTAAATATAACTTTTGACTTAATTAAGATTTTGATACCAAATTTTTGCTTAATGCTAAAAATTTTGTTCTTAATCCAAAATAATTTTTTTTAGATCGAACAAGATTTGACTTCCCCAATGAACCAAGATTGGTAAAGAAGCCCAAATTTAAATTTTTTTGACAAATATTTCCCAAAGTGTAAGCGAAACCCCATAAATGCAGCAGACTTTTTTTTAGCTCTTTCATAGAAAAGTCCACTTGTAAAAAATCTTTTTTATCAGATCAAAAACATCAGCTTGGCATCGGTTTGATTTTTTTATTAACCCGAGGTTGCCCACTTTAAGATATATAATTCAAATTCCTGACATAAGCTCTGCGGCACCTTCTTAAATGTTGTATGGAATTTTATTACAATCGAACGAATCGTTTAGAAGCTGCAGAATTAATTCCATTTTTTTTTAACGAAATCGACCACTGTGCGTTGACTGAAAGGTCAAGACTTCCATCTTCAATAAACTGTAACACACCGATAAATTACTGAAACAACGTCATAACTCAAAGATTGTACTTTTGAGTTAATGGTGCAGAATTAATCCGCATGTCGTTTCATATTGTGTAAAATAAAATTATCTTTTTCTATTAAGTTGTTTGTAAATTAAAAACTTTAAACTCGTTTTCTGACAAACTAGTTCTTACGTTAATGATTTTGATTAGGCTAAGGTTCGTATAGCTTTGTAAGCCAAAGTACATGTGATAATTATTAATGAACAAATAACACCAAAGTTAATTATAAATATTCTAACAAACACTAGTAGAACGGAACAACTAGCTGTTTGCGAAGGTCACTGCACCGTCATCATCAGCGTTCTTTGTGTTTGGTCCATGGTGTGTGGTGTCAGTTGATGTAGATTTCTGCTTTATTCGTATATACTCAGCAATTAATTATGGTGTTACTTGTTCATTAATAATCATCATATGTAATTTGGCTTACAAAGCGATACGAAGTTTAGCCTAATCAAAATCATAAATATAGAAACAAATAAAGTTCGAACAATAATAATTAAAACTAGTTCTTACGTTGTTTTAGTAAATGATCACTCATTTATCATATCAGATCTGGCAAATATATTATTATTTGTACTCAGTTTTATAAGTAATTTTTTGTCATAGGCCGACCAACATAAGATCAATGCTTTTGTAATCACTGGATGTGTACTCAGTATATATCCCAATAAGCAAAACTGTTTCTTTGTTAAATGCACGAATATTGCTATTTAGTGTGATGTATTGGCCGGTGAAATAATTGTTCCCTATTTCTTTCCTGCCATCGGGATAAAATTTACCAATATATAGGTCTTCTAGGCATACATATTGGTAAGTTTTATTCTTTGGGAAGCACAGCCGAGTGCTAACGGGCGCGTCCACAGGTTGCTGATAGTGGAAAGTTCCGTAAACATATGGGGCAGCTGCTTAGCAGTCGCGGAGAATTCAGCGGCCCAGAGCGGAGGGTCTCAGTTGAATTTCCGGGTTGCTCTGGTTTCAAAACAAATTCTGAGTGCCAAGGCGAGTGTTTGGCGCCTTTAAATAACCAATTCGCTCAAGTCGGTACTCTGTAGCCTGAATGGCCATGAACCACCCTGGCATCTCAGGTAATTAGGTGACTAATGGTCTGATAGATAGGCACGCTAGCAACCCACTTTTCCGAATTTAATCTTGCTACCGAATCGAAAGGCACCCTATGCTCCAGTGGCAGTTAAAGGAATACTCGTAAACATATACTTGCATATATGTGTATATATATTTCTTTAAAAATGACATGGTAGAAAATATTGCGTGTTGTTATAAATAGATCCATGAATACCAATGGATGGCATATTTATTGAAAATGTGTCATGAATCGTATCAAGAAATAGACTTACCAAAGCAAACAGTTTGCGAACGCTCATATGATTGAGTCACTTGTTCACTGGGAATAAATCATCAAGTTTATAAGAATTGGATTGTATCATTCGTGGGTTGGGAATGCTCACAAAAGTGATCGAAGATTGAACTTCAAAAGCGGCAAATTCAAAAAAATTCAAGCCTACGTGCTCGAAATCATATTGAAACATTAACCCACATATTCATAATATTTAAAGTCAGTTTGAAATGTACTTTATTTCAAATTTTGTATAAAAAATTTTCTTATGATAGATTTCAAATACATTTTATTTTTTATGGATAAAAGGCTAATAAAATGAAGGTATCTTTTTAATAAAGTCAATTATTTGTTTTAAATTATGTAAAATTAGTATTATTACATATTATTTTATAGTATGTTTTCACCGGCTTGATTTAGACAAATCATGATGATTTGATTACATTATGTTAATTTATACATTTTACAAAAGTAAAAAAAATTTAAATCATTTCGAAAATACTATTTTTCGAACTGGATTTATGTATGGAACCCTGCGTTGCTTTTAAAATTACAAGCTCCATCCCTTGGTCATCCATCAATAGTGATTGAAAATTTCGAAAAAATTCATTTAAAGAACATTTAATGAATTTTAAATGTCAACTACATGTGGATAAAAATCATATTACAGCTGCTACGCCCACCTTATAATGTACGTGTATAAATTGAATTCGAAAATTCGAACAACAAATCACTCACAAGCTCGGTGGAAACACTGCGACGTGATTTACTTAAACCTACTTGATTTAAATTCGGTGGAAGCATACTATAAGTGCTTGTTAATTTTCAAGTACATATTTATATGTATTTATGTAGTATCTATCCCATATTTTAATCGTGGAAGATGCTTCGCATGGGAGAAACAGTTAGCGAAGACGATTCGTGTACAAGAGCCGCAGAAGGCGCTTTTATTAGTCGTAGATGCAATCATTTGAAATTTATCTAGAGATTATCTTACAACCCTTTTTTGAAGAACATTGAGAATCGTATGAGGCTCTTCAACGTTAATCTTATATGAGCCATTGGGAGAGTTGTAAAATAATCATTCGATAATGATTTATGGAATCGTACAATTTTTGAAAGTTAAGTATGAAAAAAAAAACAAATAAATTTTTTTAGTACTTATTAATAAAAACTTTTCTTCATTAATTATCGAGAATGTAACAACTCTAAATTAAAATGTTGTATAATATAAAAATATTTTTAAAATTTTTTCAAATGTAATCTATTAAATATCTCCACAATAGAAATACATGACTTAGACCACTTTCATAATTAAGGGCACATATGTATATACTTCATTTTAATATATCTTTAATTATTATAAAAAATAAAAACACAATTGAAACAACCGGGGAGATTTTTATTCAAAACTCAAATGAAATCAAACAAAATAACAGTAAATATGAAAATAAAAAAGAACAAAAATATTTTAAATAAATGTATCGTCGATTAAACATTGCAAGTTTTATAAGAGAGAGTTAAGCAGAAATGCTAAAATATCACTCTCCAAACAATCAGCAGAAGACTCATTTGGGAGTTGTATATTAAACACCATCGCTTATTAAACAGCTCTTGGCTAGCTGGGATATATCGTTCATTAACTCAAAAAAACTGGTTTGCCAGAAAACGCTTTTAAAGTTTTCAATTTACACAGAACTTAATGTGAAAAGGAAATTTTATTTTGCTTTCAAGAGTTGAGTAAACAAGATATTTGTATGAAATTTTAACACAATATAAAGAAAGATATGGCGACTAATTCTGCATCATTAACTCAGAAGTTCCATTTTTTGAGTTATGACGTTCTTTGAGTAAATGAGTGATATGTATTTACATAAATGCTTAAAAAAACATTTGGGTTTTTTTTAGATAAGATGCCTCATGTATTTTGTATATGTTTCGTTATCTTTTTTAATCATTTGATTTAAAAAAAAATTTTTTTTTCGAAAATGAAAAAAATCTCTTGCGATAATTTGGCAGGGATGTCTATTGAAATAGATTTGTGTATAAAAAACTTTTTAACACCTCAAAGTAATAAATGTGCGTGTATTTTTAAACCATAAAATCTATAAATTTAGTATAAATAAAATATAATAATACAAAATGTTAATGGCTGTGAATTATCTCATTCATATGAGTTCATACAAACTTGAACATCATCTGTCTATACACACATATGTATGTATGTATATACAGACATTAATTGTTGCAAATTTAATGCCGTTGCGTCACGTCTAATTATTTAATTTATTAAGTATTTTATATGCACTTCTGTTCCTTTTTTTCCAAATGGAAATAAACATTAAAAACAAGAAAACAGAGTATAATTAAAAAAGTATTAAAGGCACATAATGACGCATTGCGCCCAAAACTCCAAGGATTTATGAAACTTTAAATTTTATTTGCAAATACATACTTACGTATGTTTGTATGTATGTATATCAATAAAGGAAACAAGTTGCATATCTTATTCAGCATGCGTCATTCTGTTGAAACGTAAACAACAGAACAACAGAACAACAGAGTCATATGAAGCTTGGAATAGATCGAGCAATAATTTCCACACATTCAAAATCACTTGGATTTAGCTAATGGAAACCAAACTGTTATCCACACGTGCTAAAGCCAATTGACCGCCAAATGCGATTTCGCCAATCTTCAAATATGAAGTTGTTTGTTAAATGTATTGTTGGGTGCGATAAAAAATGGATGCGTGAAATGTCCGGCTTAGCAGCAAAATCGACCGTAAAGTCGAATATTCAGGGCAGTGAGGAAATGCCAAAATTTAGGAAGAATAGTTTGGGTCGTAAATTTTAGTGGTCTTGACCTCGCCTACTTTACTAAACGGACTAATAAATTAAAGTCTGCTTAGTCTAAGAACATAAAACAAAAGGTGCCAAATTATAGCGTTACGAACATGCAATGTGCATGAAAAGTTTCAATAGAGTCGCTTGTATTGATTAATTATTTTTAAGTTTTAAGGGCGTGGCCCCAACCTTCACTTCTTTCAACTCAGGATTATGATAAGTCTAGTGCTTATGATTCATGTAAAGTTTCGTAAAAAACGAACAATGATAGAATCGCATGAATTAAACGCATTGAATTTAGCTCTTAGCTCCGAAATTTTGTGAACTTGAACCCGTCCTCTGGTAAACATTTCAGTTTCTCAGATGTTTTTAGTTGGTTTGTCACCTAGGCGTACTTTTGTATTAAATTTTAGCTCTCTGACGCAAATTTTAACCTTTAATTTGCGTGATCTCGCCCTTTTATCACTCCTTTAAAGTTTCGTAGAAAAAGGCTCATAACAAATACATAAATAATAGATCTAATAGTATGTTTGCACCGACTTTAAATCAAGTAGGTTTAAATAAATCACTTCCAAGTGTTTCCACTGAGCTTGTGAGTGATTTGTTGTTCGAATTTTCGTATTCAATTTATGCACGTACTTTATAAGGTGGGCGCAGCAGCTATAATGTGAATTTTATTCACATGTAGTTGACATTGAAAACTGTTAAATATTCCTTAATATAATTTTTTCGAAATTTTCAATCACTATTGATGGATGACGCAGGAATGGAATTTGTAATTTTAAAAGCAACGCAGAGTTGCATACATAAATTGAGTTCGAAAAATAGTATTTAGTATAGTAAAAATTCCCTAATGATGTTAATTAGCAACAGTGAAATTCGTATATGAACTAGCAGCTCCCTCAATAAATATATTCAATGTACGTATTCTTAAGAAACAATATTTAACTAAATAATAAAATAGCTAAAAAGTTATCAATTGATTCATTGTTTTGCAAATTTAGAATATTTTCATGACTTTTCTCTTCATTCCTAAAAATATACATAATTAGGAGAAAATACCGAACTTGAGTTTGGAAAAAAAATTATTCCCTGACAAATGTACAAATGTATTCCAGTTGCAACAAAAAGTAAAAAATAAATTGGAAAGCTTTTCTTAGGTTTCTTGATTCATATTTGGATGACAGGTATCATACCTAAGCACGGAATTCATGGTCAAAATGCATGCACACAAGCATCGTCTACGTTTGCATGAAGCTCTAAAGATACACCTACATGCATTCCATAATACATTAATATCATCATATCAAATGCTACATATGCCTATTTTACGTACTGTAGGATTTGATAGTTCTACGATAACCGACTGCTTTGAGTAGCTTATGTTGCATTCATGCATGTGCGAAAAATAAAAATAAAAAATTGATTTTGCCTCAAGCATTGTCGGATTGACGCTTACAGACAAAATTTCACTAATATTATTACAATGCAATAGTGTGATTCAGTAACTTTTAACGATCCGACAATCGCAATTTTTGTCTATACATTTTTTCGCTTGCAATTACGATTGTGTGATTCAGTAACTTCTTTTTAACGATAGTACGCAGCAGTAGCTTGATTCACTAACTTTTTGCGAACCGACAATCGTAATTTTTGTCGATTGCGGTAACGATAATGTGATTTTGTAATTTCTTTTTTACGATAGTATACATCTGTGTTTAACTCGCCATATGCATCCCATCACACAAAATGTCAAAATAAGCGAAAAGCTCAAAGAAGAATTAAAGATAAACTAAATGAATTTAAGCTTGTTATTTGCCTTTTTTTACTTCAACCGACAGCGAATATCGTTAAAATTTGTTACTGAATACCAAAATCGATAAATTTTCGATATATTTATTATAGCGATATGATTTTCGTAATAAAAAAGTTACTGAATCCAGGTGCTGATATTTTCTGTTGATTTTTGTCGATAAAATTAACAGCACATAAATTATTGTCGCTTAAATAACGACACAGCTGACATTAACCTACAGCGAATATCGTTAAAAATGCTACTGAATATCAAATTCGATAAATTTTCGATATAATTATTTTAACGATGCCATTATCGCTAAAAGCAAAGTTGGTGAATCGCACTACAGGTCATGCATTTTTTTTTTGACCGCGAATACTGCGCTTACGGGAGCAATGATTAAACTTATATTTGTAGAAATATTTATCGTGTTTAAATGATAATGACAGATAGTTCTAAATGCGAATTTAGTTCCATATTTACATACATATATGGATATGTACATATTTAAAGCAGAATTATGAATTTGGGTTGAAGATACATATACTCAATACTTTCTGTAAATATTTGTAATCTTTATTGCCCATTTTGGAAGTTTCAATTGCGAAACGAATATAAAAATCACAAACACTCATATATGTTCGAGTATGTACAATTTATATAATTTATGTGCACATTTATTACTTTAGAATAATTTTGATGTGATAAGAAACTATTATTTTTCTTTAGTCTCAAATATTTAAAATTATTAAAAACAAACAAATCATTTAAGCGATAAAGGTTTGCGGTTTATATTAAAATAGAAAATTGTTTTTAAAAAACAATCATGAAATAGTTTTTGAACAATGGTTCTAATAGTTGGTGATTAAAAAAACACATAGAGTAAAGAATTGTGTAAATAATACTAACATTTAGCGAAAATCTCTCTTCTTTAAGATATTATTAAGATAATCTACGAAAAAAATAATATTAAATGTAAACAAAAAGAATGATCGCGATATTATCAGCTAAAATCATAATACACAAGCACAGAAGACCATGTTAATCACAAGTAAGCAGCATAGCAACAACTATTATTGTTAAGATATATACAACCAGACAAACGCATAAGCCAATGCAGATGAGAGACACAAACAGTAAAAAATATGCAAGCACATAAACAAATAACTACTGGGTTCATACATGCCAATTTCAGTTGAGCAACTTTTGAGTTTATGGGGGAGAGAGAAGAGAAGATAATATCATTATAATTATATTTTACTCGCTCGCCCGTGAACTAAAAAGTTTCTCAACTAAAGTTGCCGTTTGTGAACCCATTCAATCTAATGTAGACGCCAGACACAAACAACAACAACTATATTGCTTCTACAATGTAGAATCTACCTCCACCGTACATACACACAAAGACCTAAAGAATGAATTTAAACAGGAACTAATGACGGGATCGAAGGCTACTGTTTGAGAAGTTATTGAAGGGCGATACAGCTGCTAAGCAGCGCAGTTTGTCAAAGTCAGTATTGTATAAAGAACAGTGAAGCTACCATCATCATGACATATTAGCAGTGAATTAATTTAATATTACATGTTTTAAAGCTATTAGTTTCTGTAAGTAAATAAAGTGTCTGATCTAATAAGAATTGTGAGCTTGGGACTTTTTACTTAATAGTAAATCTTTTATCCTGAAAAAACCAAGTTTTTTAAAGATAAAAGCTTAGAAATATATTCTATGATTGCTTAGTTTAAACGTCTAATAAACTTATTCATCTTTATCGTAAATAAAATTTGCCCTCGGACTTCGTTCTCTGTTCGCAAATCGCTATTGTAGATTTTGCACACGTGAACATATGCCAACTTCGAAAAATACTCCTGGCTCATAAAATTGACATTTAACAAAAATACTATTTCCAAACAATACTGAACATAATATGGAATTATAAGTAATTAATCTAAAATCTCTTCTAACGTCTTTTTCGAAGCCGAAAAACTTAAAAAAGTAACACTTTATTCTTGTAAAAGGTACGCAATTTTTTAACAAACTTTAAAAGTTTCATTTTTAAAAGTTTCCGAAAATTAAATTAATAAACCTGGTTACATAAAATTGCTATAGTATAATTTAGCGATGTTGATGAGCTTTGACACCGCGTATCTCAGCTTGTATTATAATTATTGCCATTTTTAAATTATCAATCTTGAAAAATCATAACATGAAGAGACCTCAAAGCCATATATCAATAACGGCCACTCAAATTAGGTGTCTGTTCCACTAAATTCGAATTAACGTTTCGATAGAATATTAATATTCAAACAAAAGCAATTTGAGTTTTTTGTTTTTGTTTTTGTTGTTAATACAAATGCACCCTAGATTTATTGCAAGCATTTTCTGGTCGTGTTCAAGCGCAGGATAATTGATGTTTAATTTGTTAAAACTACATACGTTTTTTACAATATAGTCATAACTCACATAAGTTTTTTATTGAAAATACATTGAAATTGGTTATTGAGTAGTTTAGCTGGATCCTATGCGCATTTCACTGTTGCTAATGCAGATCATCAGGGAATTTTTACCCAAAAGCTTTCTTAGAACAACTAGAGTTATTATGTTAAACTTTGAACTCAATAAACAAGAAACAAGAACTCAATAATCAACATGTTTTATATTTTCTTACTTTACCATTGCTACTCGTACATTGGCTGACTTTTATTCAGCTCGAAGTGCAGTTGTAAAAATTTTTCTTAACTCAAGAGACACAAGCCATTTGTACGAAATTTTTACACAAGGTAAAATACGATATCGCTCGTTTACTCAAACAACGTCATAACACAAAAAAGCTAGTTTGCTAGTTTAAAGTAGGGACGTAACGAAATATCTAACGAAAAATGTTTGGAAATATTTTTCAGTTTTTGAAAAATAAAAGGCAGTGTTTGATTTGAGCGAAAATATTTTCTGTTTAAAGCCTAGTACTCTGTTCGAAGTGGTGAAAAATTTTCAGCAACATTGATTATTTCGCGTGAAAAATTTGACATGTACTAAATGTAGCCCAACTCGCGTTTTTTTTTTATAAATTTCTTGCTTTTATTGCTTGAAAGTATGCAACATTGTTAAAATTCCGTGCGAAAAAAGCGCTGCTCATGTTGTTTCGCAGCTAAACTAACTAACTAATTGACTAATTTTGCATGTAAAGACATGATTTTACGTGTTTTTCACAACAAGAACAAATACTACTTTTGCGAATTTATTTCGCAAATATTTCACACAAATACTTTTATATGTAGTTTGACAGCATTTCGCACGAAATTGTGAACAGAGTACCAGGCTTAAGTCTAGTCTGTTCTGTACAGAAAATTTTAATTTTTGTAAATTCCACGAAAAACAAGTGCCAATCATATTCAGGGCAATCATGAAATTTCATGCGGAATTTTATACATGATTGCCCTGATGATTTCACATGAAAACTTAAAATGTTGAAGATATATTTCATATGTTTTTCCCAAGATAAGCAGAGTACTAGTTGTGCAACATTTTCCCATGAACAATTCATGCAAATTTTTTTTAATATGTGTTTTGACAGCATTTCACATGAAATGTTGAACAGAGTACAAGGCTTTAGGGCCAAAGTACGAATGGGTTAATTGTCTAACATTTTCAGGGCAATCATGAATAAAATTCTGCGTGAAATTTTTCCCGGGGAACAATTCCAACTAATAGCAAGTAATAGGGAAAACAAAAAATTCTAATTGGAAAAGGGAGAAATTTCACGCAGAATTTTATTCAGGTTTGCCCCTTTTGTAAATTTATTTTTAATTATTATCTCTACTTATTTTAATGTAATATCATATATCTTTCTGTTTTAAGAATTTGTATTTTTAATAAATTAATAAATATGTATTTGCTCAATTCATGACTCAATTTAAATAAAAATGTAGAACATCTATGTACAATTACAATACAACTTTATGTTCTCAAACAAATTTATTTTCATGTGATTTTTTACCGTTTTGTAAGTATTTGCATTCGCTTTCGCAAAAATTGAAATACATTATTTGTTTTCGCATTCGCATTCGCTAAATTGGTATTCGTTACATCCCTAGTTTAAAGTTTTCAATTTACATAAAATGGAATAAGAAAACAGAAAAGAAAATTTTATTTTGCTTTCAAGAGTTGAGTAAACAAGATATTGGTATAAAATTTTTGCATAATATGAAGAACGGTATGAGGATTAAATCTACATCACTAACTCATAAATTCCATTTTTTGAGTTATGACGTTCTTTGACTAAATGAGCGATATGTAAATATTATGAGTTATTCTGCATTAAAACCACAAAAACGACTTTTTTCAGTTATGACTTTGTTGCAATAAAGGAGGGATTATATAAGTCTTGTAAATAAAAACTACAATTAAGAAATTATAATTAATATATGAAATAATAAAATTAAAAAAAATACATACTGTTAAGCTTTCGTACATGGCTGGTTGTTAATTTTCCTTGCTGATATTTCCTTATCAGTTCCATTGTGACAGGCCTTTTTGCAAACGCTTTAACACACTTCAACGTTCTCACGCCCACAAACTTTCAATATAGTAAATCTGGTTGAGTATTTTTTTTTTTTTGTTATTTGCGTGCATAAATAAAATAATTCTATGAGTAACAGTTGTTTCGCATGTTGTAATCGGCTTGTGTTTCTTTTTTGTCGAATCGTTGGTGCTGATTGTTGGAAACGTTGAGGTATTTATTATGTTTTTTTTTTTCAACTGTGGTTTATTTTTTACTTTATTCTTTAACAATTAGAAATAGTAAGACAGGAATCTTTAGAGAACTTGCTCTTAAAAAAATGTATTTCCTTAGTAACAATATCACTTCTTTATTAATTTATTCTTGGATTATAATTTTTATCATAATAAAATATTGTTTTTATAATATTCTACTCAGAATTTAAAGAAAGGCTCCTTTAGACGCATTTAGCATCGGGTTTTCTTAAAAATCATTTCTATAATAAAAAAAAAATATTAAATATCACTTTATGATCTTTATGAAATATAGCACAAATTTTAAATTTCCGGGACAAATTTAAATATGTAATGAGTGTAGATTTGAAAATTGTGTTTTAACTATTGCGAAAAAAATTTCTATGATGTCATGAGAAATTCTTTCTTACCTTTTCCACACGCAAAGTTTACTTTGCAAAGTCTTAACTCAGCTGGTAGAAAGACAGAAAGAGATTTAAAACTTTGCGAAGTAAACTTTGAGTGTGGAGGTTGTATTGGCGAGAGAAAAAATATTCATCTAACATCGCCTTATATGCCGATTTGATATACAGCGGGAATTTCTTGCTTGGTAGTATATTTCTCCACAGCCATACATTGACTAGAAAATTCACAAGACAACTCTGCTGAATACAGCATGTACTCGTACATTAAACCCTACGCCTCAAATAGGTTGAAGAGTGTCCGAAATTAATTTTTTTCATGTTCGCCGATTTTGATAATTTTTTGGTATTTTGTTGTCAGATATCTGAATATTATGATGCGGTACGTAATATTAGGCTGATATATTTATTATTTGTTTGGCAGACACGCTCGAAGTTCGTATATGTTAGCTTGTTTAAAATGGCATGCATATTTACTGTATATTCAATCTTTTGGTACAATCTCAGTAAACTTATTATTTGACTTTGTTGCATATTTTCGTAAATGACAATTGTCATAGCTGAGATTTGCATAAAAAAAGTTGGAAAAAGAGCCATATAAAAAATTTCGTAGAACAAAATATAAACAACATAAAAATTTCAATGCTCATCAACTTCAGTGGACTGCATCTTTTTAGCGCTGTGGAGTGCTGTTTAACGAAAGATGTCAAATTACAGCTTGAAGTCTCAGCTAAAAGTTAAAAAAAATTAGCTGCTCTTACCTGCTCCTTTCCAAAAAAAAAAAACAGTAAAAACTATAAAGTGATAAAGCAACAAAACATGAATTTTCGTTCATGCTTGTTGTTGTTGCCATAATTCTTTACTGTTTAAAATTATTACATAATGTAATATACATACTAGTCAATAGTGTTAATTGTTATATATTTCATTGTTGAAGAAATCATAAGCTTCAATTGAATTTGAATTGTTGTTTACTGACACTGATAAAGACTATAGAGCCTAAAGATTACATCATTCGCGAAGAATTGGACGTTTAGCCACGTAATGAAGACGTAATGCATAATATTTTATTGTCTTCAGACCCATTTATAAATAGATTTCGCTCAAAGCTGCAAATCAAAAAATTGGAGTGCGATAATGATGTTTAAAAATTATTAAAAGACTATGCTTAAACTACTTATTCATGTTTTTTCTATGGGAAATGGGCGTTAAAGAGGGCGGAGCAGGTATATATTTTCAGAAGCCCATTCTACAATTGTAATATTTATGTTTTGTGAAAATTGAGTTGATGCATTAAAAGTCAAGGGAGTTATCCCAATGGTATGTGTCTAAAAACAATGCCATAGGTCAAAATTTAATTTTTACTTTGTATAGGAGGTGGGCGTAAAAGTGTTCGGATCATTTTGATTTTTCCATTTTTTTCTTGCTTCAAACAAAAAATGCATATGTGCCAAGTTTCATTGTCCTTCCACAACTTCTTCTATTTTTAGCCGCTCGATCTATGAACCTCAACCAATGTGCGCCTATATGGCTAACCCCAACAGTGCCTAAGTTGTGCTCAGTTCAGCAGGAGTGCAATAAAATTATAATGCCGCTAAGTATCTTACTAACATTATGCAGAATCTAGCAATGTTTTTAAATTACACCGCTCAACAAAACCTAAAAAATTTTATAATCCTGTAAAACCACTATACAATTTTGATATATTGTGGTTCCAGTAATACAACTATGGTCCAGATTTTAGATTCTATGGATAGGTTTTTTTTAACTTTTAAGTAAAATTGTCAACATTTTGTGATATGTCTCCACTTATGTTGTCATAACTCAAAAACAAACTCTATTACTTTATCGCAAAGCCACATGTAATAGAAACAAAATGAGATATCGATCATAAAAATCGATTGAGGATTTTCGAATTTATTCACAATTCAGTGAATTCACTCATTTTCACAAAATTTTTTATTTGGTATACTCGTACATACAATTGAGTAGTTATTGTTCTTCTTTCGATTGATTGAATTTTGAAAACATCTTCCCCATGTTGTTTGTGCACAAATTTTCACATCGAAAATGCATTATTCCTCTGCAACTTAAAATACTAAGGACTTTTTCGGTTCCCAAAATTAAAAACTCACGTGATCTGCTAGATGTGCACAAGGTCGTTCCAAAAGACACATGCCAAACGTGCTTCAAGAGTTGAATAAAGTTCTGGCACAAATATTTTTATTAAAAAAATGTTTTGTAACAACCATCGTGTATAGTTTTCACTTGTAATGAAGGGTATAAAATTTTAGAATGTGTGTTCGAAAGATTTTGTGATTTCATATGAAATAGAAATAAATTGTCATACAATTTATTTAAAACCACAGTTAACCATTTTATAACAATTTTATTATTTGCTTACACACACGACTTTTAACATCATATGATACGAGTTTGTTTTCAAACCCAATTAAAGGTAGTAAATTCAAATGTAAACAGATTTTGTATACAAAAGCTTTACACTTTTACTTCGAATAATGCTGAGAGAACATTTGGCATTTCTTTTCTTGTCATTTTGTGGTGTCATTTTCAAACTGTGTGCAAAGTGTGAACACACATACGTTTTTTGTTCGTAACGTAATACCACACAATGAAGAATACCGGAAATGACAAACGTTGCCACTAGAACACACTATTGCGATGCCATAATGTGTACCCGGCATAACAATAAAAAAAAACACACACACACAATAAGCACAGCAGTACTTAAACGTTTTCGAAATATGCCAAACAATTCTCTATTCTATTATAAATCAAAAGAAAAAAATATTTCCAAACAAATTGCAAATGTTTGAAAATTGTATACCTACGAGTATGTATTTAAATATGTATAAATTTATATTTAACCCTGAACTTTGTTTTCCAATATACATATGTTCACATTTGGAAATTTTATTTATTTTTGATTTGCCAACATTTATAAAAAAAGGAAAAATTTATTTTTAATAATATTTAATTATTATTTTTATTAACTGAATGAAATACGCGCCAATTGAGTTCAGTCGTTGCAAATTCATTTAGATTTATATCTTCCATTGGCGCCGTAAATTGGGACAACCGTTACAATATGACTGTATTATGGTGCCGCCGAAGTGGAACTAAAACATTAAACTTTTTTCGCATCAAACACCCAGAGCAAACAAGTTTGATATGGAATTTGGAGAGGTATACACATTTAACCGAAGCATATTCATTGCTCCATACACGCACACACGGTCGTACATTAACTATATAAATATAAATCAGCGTTGCCACTTTCTGTACCTTAGTACAAAAACTGTACTATTTAAACAATTTTATAATATTTTTATACCATGAAATTTTTGTATAATTTTTTTACTATTTAAAAAAAATTAAAAATAGAGTACAGTTTAAATAAAATATACCAGATCGTTTCAGCATACACTAGCAGTTCGAAAACGCCAAATTTCTAGGATTTTAGTTCGTTATAACACCTGTTTGACGTTTTCAAAAATTCAATCTCGAGCGATATGCGTTTTTCAGAACATTGGGGGCATATTTGTGCTTCAAAACATATTGAACACATCGCTACCTCAAAATGGACATTTACGTACATACAATTTCGATCAGATAACTAGAACCACTTGAATTTCTGTTTTTAGTAGGCTATATTCTCTTTTAGACACGAAAAGTTTACTTTGCAAAGTCTTAATTCAGCTGTGTGAAAGACAGAGGGAGAAATACTTTCTCTTTCCGACTATCTCCCAGCTGAATTAAGACTTTGCAAATTAGACTTTGCGTGTCTAAAAGGGGTGATATCTCTTTATGTTCAATTTATGTTTATGCTTATGCTTATGCTTATGTTTATACTTATATATATGTATTCCTTGCTCGAGCAAAATTTCGAAAAATTACAAAATTCTAGCGAAATGCCCGGTTTTCAGAACATGCTGAAATACGTTTTTCAAACTGTATTAATTAATTTTAAATACAAATAATCAGGTCTATTCGGGAAGTCACTTTCACCACAAATACGCGCATTTTTCACTTTTTGCTATTCTAAAATACTATGTTGGAGATGAGTGCTAGAAAACATATGTTTTCTTTCACATTGGAGGTATTCTAAAATACTTAAGTCACCATTATTCAATGTCATATTCGATCGACGCCAATTTTAACGCATTAAGTTTAAATAAATAAATAAAAAAGAAATACGAAGTCTTTATATGGTGTTTACCAGTGTTAATTAGCTTGAATGGCGTTCGGCCAGGCCAATTAAGTTATTTTTATGTTCTTCAAAGATGTAAACACGTTTTTAAAACAAATGAAACAACTAAATAATTTCACTTGCACTGCTTATTGTTTCTTTTTAAGTTACTTAGCACTTATACTGATAAGTTTTTTATTAATTATTTCCTTAAATCCCTTTTTGCTTTCAAGTTTTTCTGCATACAAGTCAGCTGTTTTCAATGTTGTTGATGTTTTTATAAGAGATTACTAAACATCGATTACTGAAAACGATATTTCTTCGCACGTATTTTAGAATCAGTCCACGTCGAACTGTTGAAAGCGAACGTTCGACGATGAAGAAGTGAAGCGCGTATTCTCGAATAGCCCTGAATGTTTTAATGAAAATAAGAAAAATAAAACGTTATTTGAAAAGATTTTTGTATCATTTTGTTTGTTTTCGAACTAAAGTTCGTCACTTGCTGCACAGTTTTCAGGCCCTTTTTGTGGCAACACGGATAAACACTTTTTAGTTTGATACCTCGTAATGTGTGGTTTTTGCTCAAATAATCAGTGATGACAACAAAACCGATTAAAACAGACCTTATAACGACAAAAGTTTGTGTAAAAGATTTTTAAATTTTGAAACTCAATTTAAGAGGCACTTAGTGTATTAATATAAAGACCGAATTGATGATAGATGGATAAAGACCGAGCGATGACAATCTGTACCCACAATGTACATACTCGTATATACATACATGACAAATATACAGAGAAAAAAAATTAGCGCATTGGTGCACTTAGACATTTTACCACAGGGCTAATAATGATATATCATATACTGTTCCTAATGTCTAAAATAAGAAAAATTTAAATTTGAGAAAAATTGGTGCAACGGCATGCCTCCTACCTCCTCTACATTCTGAATTTTTAAATTTTATTTTTATCTCCAGTTATTATCAGAATGTAGCAAACATTTATATTTGTCTCTGAAATTTTGAGTTAAGGTAGAGGTCCATTGCTCGCTTTTTGCGCGTTACGCTTTCTATGCATCTGTCAAAAAAGTAGAATCAATGTAATAGTATGTGACAAGTTACATTGCAAAAAGCGCAGAACGCGTAGGCGCGTTCAAAGCACAAAGTAGGTATACTTTCTACTTTTGTACGCGTTACAAGCACCATGAAAGAAAGTCAGCTGTTCTTGAATGCTAAAAATGTTAAATAATACTTTATTTCTTACGTTATCGATAAATATTATTTTGCCGTGGATAATTTTTTTCTTTTTTTTTCAATAAAAAAAATTTCTTAGTAAAAAAAACTTGTTTAATAAAATATGTGAATATTTTCATTAATGCGATGTATTTTAATTAACTTTTCACCACACTTTTCTCAGTAACAAATTTTGCATATTAGTTATCGATTACTTTTACGTACTGATTGTCATCTCCGCTAAATCTGTATTATTTACTTTGTGTTCATTACATATTTTTAAACAATAAAATGGAAGAAAATTTAATTAATGCTGTAAAAAAGCACGAGCTTTTATATAACAAAAGTTTGCTGCTATATAGAAATAAAATAAAGAGAGCAGAGCAGACATCTGAAGCCATTCTTGTCGCGGTTCGAAATTGCTCAGCGTCAGAAGTTTTAATTTTTTTAAATGTGGTTTCAAAAAACCCACTTAAATTCCGTTCTAAATACAACGGCCGCACCCAAAACCTTTTATTTTTTTGAAATTGTTCATAGTCATTTTTTGCACATAAAATTATATATACAAACTCGACTAACTCCACAAATTCTTTTAAAAACTCGATTTCACTCTCCATTTTTTCTTTATAAGTATTTATAAACAAACGCACACAGCTGATCAAAACAAAAATAAAATGGCGCATGAAAAGCAGTGCATGTAACTCAACGCGAACATAGTATAGAACGAAACAAGAGGATGAAACGCGTCTAAAGCATAACGCGCAAAAAGCGAGCTATGGACCTCTACCTTTATTGCTTTAGCTGTGGTGTGAATTTTATTTAATTCAGTACAATGACATGTCTACCTCTAATATGTGTATAAAAATTGTCTTTCAAAATTTATTTATTTTTCAACTTAATTTCATCTTTTTTAAAATGTTGAAATATTTTTTAACAAAACTAGTCTTACATCTGGGGGGTTATTATGTAATCCGAATTGAAAGGAAATGTTTTCGAATTGTAATGTTAATAACATACAAATTCGAACAGTTTTCTTTTCGAATCGAATTACACAATAACCCCTCTGATATACATATGT
Organism: Nowickia ferox; assembly: GCA_936439885.1. Taxonomy (NCBI): domain Eukaryota; kingdom Metazoa; phylum Arthropoda; class Insecta; order Diptera; family Tachinidae; genus Nowickia; species Nowickia ferox. Next base: position 105,174,300 of record OW387023.1, read on the forward strand.
ACGTACATGCATACATACTAAAGATCGGAGCGTGTTGTGTTTTTTTCACGAAGTGTTCGTGACGGGTCGTATCGTGTTGAGCAAAATTTACACGATAAAACACGAAAAGATTTTAAGTGTAAAATATGTATGCATGAACTTCCAGTAATAAAAAAATTCGACAGGCTCCCATCTTTAATACGTACATACGTATGTACGTATATATGTAAATATATGTGCCCTTAACTATGAAAGTGGTCTAAGTCATGTACATTTTTGCTTCGAAATATTAGTTAGTTAATTGAATTTTAAATAAATTAATTAATTTATATTAATCGAGACTAGTACAACCCTAAATGAATATTTCGCATAATATACAAATAATTTTTGATTTGTTCAAACGTAATCTACTAAATATCTCGAAACGAGAAATATATGACTTAGACCACATTCATAATTAAGGGCACATACGAGTACATTGCTTAATGTCAAAATCAGTATGAAAAACCGAACACAATATTTACGTTGGCCTTTCAAATATGGATTTTCACATTCACTATGATACGAATTCGATTAGATTAAATATAATCGATTCTTGATAAATAATTACTTACTACGTAACCTATAAAAACTAAAAGCATCATTCTTTTCATCAATCAACTTATACACAATTTTTTTTAATTTTATGTAGTGTGATTTTTAAATTTTATGTAATGTGATTTTTAAGTACAAAAAAGTCACGATATTCATCTTGAAACAAAATCAAGATTAATTAAAACATATGTGTGGTCTATATGCGGTGGAGATATGGACCATAAAATCGTCAGTCATAAAAAGATTGGAGGCTTTTGAAATGTGGGTTTATAGACAAATATTCAAAATACCCTGGATCGACCACATATCAAATACCGAAGTTTTGAGAAAAATGCATTGCGAAAGAGAGCTGCTTACCATCATAAAGAAAAGAAATACTCTTACATCATAAATGGGACATTTTATGAGAATCACAAAATATAAGCTGTTACAATCGATAATACGAGCGAATATTGAAGGAAAATCTGCTTTAGGGAGAAAAGAAACAACATGGATTGATAATATTCAAGTATGGACTGGTATCAGAGATATTGGCAGACTTCTGAGCGAAGCAAGAAATACAGAGGCTTTTGCTTTTTGAAATAGGAAATATTTTAACAAATTATAATTGTATTGGTCACTAAAGTTCGAAGAACTAATTAGCAAACAAAGAAGAAGAAGAAGCGAGTAATGAAATTTGGCAGTTACAAAAGTAAGGCTGAGTTTAAATCTGACATTTGATGTTTTGTCATTTTGTGGTGTCATTTTTATATTTGTGCAATACCGTTCCCATCAAGTTTTTCGATAATACAACTAAATAATGGCAATACGGCAACATTGTCTACATCCGGAACTAATTTTTATAAAATATCATTTAAGGCTCAGTTAGCCGACTGTAATGTAACTGCAACAGTAGAAAACAGCTGATCGATATTGTTATGTGAAAAGTAATGGAAATGGTTATAGAGATGTAATGTAACGTAACCTACTTTTCATATAAAAATATCGATCAGCTGTATCCTACATTACAGTTACATTACATTACAGTCGGCTAACTGAGCCTTTAGTGTCATTTGTTTGAACAATTGTGAGACTTGGTTTTTCGTATTGTTTATTAATTAATATTTATACAAATGGATAATCGCAAAATTATTCACTTCGCCAGTGCCACCGCATATTTATCAATAATAAAAAAAAATTAAGACAATCTGAAAAACGACAAAGAAAATGTCGGAAAAGACCAGGGCTTAATATGCGCGCCACCAAAGGATTCTGTGGTACTCTGCATTCCAGTTTACGGCAGCAGGATTCAAGTTGGTTTAAAAATTTGTGAGCATGAAGCCCTAATTGCACCGAAATTTCAGCGCATGCAGTTTCCCTGGCATTTCTATCCCTATAAGTGCTACATATGTATGTATGTACATATGTAGATGATTCCGTACAGCCTCAGGAACCTCCACAAGCTGAATTAGCTGTGTCGTCACGTCATGCACCCAGGAAGCCTAAATTTTTCTCACACGATTCTGTGATTTAACACTTTCTTTTTCATTTTTCATACTTTTTATACCCGCATACATTTAAAATTCTTTCAGTACGTACTCAATGTCAACACGCTTACATTTTGTTTTTGTGTCGGAAATGGCAAACGTTGCCAATAGTACACACTTTTATTTTTGCTTGCGATGTCACACGTAGTTCTGATGGTAATATACGAGTATAACTTTTTGCTGGGTAAAACGATTGATTTTAATCTGCAATGTAATAAACATTTAACAGGTAAATGGCCTTTACTTTTTCTAATGTTTTCTTATATAATTATTTTCCATACAAAAGTTTGCTTCATCAACGATTTGTTTATATTGATTATTTCTCTATGTTTGTTTTTAAATATGAATAAATTGTATATTGTTGCATTTGGTGAGCGCAAAAAAACTGTTTTTTTTATTTTTAAAATAAAATTTCTTAACAGTAATATGTTTTTAAAGCTGCATGTTTTGAAACGACTACAAAAACCACTTTTGCCTTTTTTTTTCTTATAAATGGCAACGATGAGTTCATTCATGACTTCTGTAAATTTGTGTTTGTAGACTTATTCTTCTTATTTCTTCTTACACAGTGGTGTGAAATCGAAAATATTTTATTAAATTGAAGTTCAAAAATTATTCACTTACTTGAGGAATTTACAAAGTGTTACTGTACATAATAAATTTATTTCTTTAATTTAATCGAAATTTATTTGCTGGTGTTTAATTAATTAAGTCTATGGAGTTAACCTTACAGACTAATACATTGCAAGTTATTTAACAGTTGTACCAAAATATAATAGATACATTCATATGGGCAATTCCCAGGCGACGGACGAGAGACTCGTACACTTTTAGTGAGAAAAAAATAAGAAAGGAATGGAAAGATCCAATATATATCTTAAGTGTTTTAAAGCAATAAAGCAGTAGTATATTTAAGAAAAGATTTTGGGCGATATCAATAATATAGTAAAAAGGTGTAAACAAATATAAGCGAGAAAAGGACGCGACAAAAATTGAAGTTATTTTTGTGCAATTATAGAAATATACATAATTCAGCGAAATTGTATGTAGAATTTTATTTGTGGATAAGGAAATGAAAGTGATACATGTAGATGATCGTTTATGTGTAGATGTATGAAATATGAAAATTTTGTTTTATTTGTTTTTTTAAATGGGTAAAGTACAAATACGGACGCGCAAGGCGGGCACGACAATTTTTTTCCAATAGAACTAAGCCCAGTAACTTTGCTAATATTGATTCAACTTTAATTGCAAATAAATTAAACAATAAATTCTTATTTACTGCTGAAAAAAAATTAATAAATATTGATTTTATGCGACGGATGCGACATTAAGGTGTAAGTGAAAGCAAACTCAAAAAACTTCCCTTATTAGAAAAAAAAAGAAAAATAATACCTATTACTTTGAATAATCGCAAAAAAAAGGCTCAGCAAAAAAAATTTTAAATGCTTTTACATTTATAAAGTATAGACCGACCTTTCAGCTTTATTATTAAAAACAAAGAAAAATTTTGGGCAAAAAAAAAACAGTAGCTTTTCGGAACTATCAGCGCTTTACCTTAAAAACCTGCTGCCTTATGTATAAGAAAAAATTGGCAAGCAGTTAGCATAAGTGGCAAAATTGAATATGAATCTAAGATGTTACAAAGCCTCAATGCTTATTGAACAACTCTCAAAAAATTATTGAGAATGAAAGTCTCCATTATGGTCTGCATTATCAACAGTGAAATGCGCATTGGATCCAGCTAAGCCCCTCAATAATCAACTTCAAACAAAATATTTTGCTGAATAAGTAAAATAATAATTTGGGATTATTAGTGCCTTGACAAATGTTAAACTTAAATTAAACTTAGTTACATGAAAATCGACTAAGTTGATTAGCAGTTCTATATTTACTCCCATCTTTTCCATTTGACCCCACTGTGCGACTTGAATAAAAAAAAATATGTTCAAGTTTTCCAAAACTAGTTTTAGCTTAACCTCTTTTTTCCATTCAATGGTGGAAAATTCACATTTTTCTTTTACACATACACAGTACGTAAACAAATGTAAGGATTATTTTTAGAGGTATAAAACTACAATATATATATATATATATATATGTATATATATATATATATATACTTAAGGTACGGTCACACTTGTCAAACATTTGCCCAAAAAAGCGTAACCAAAAAATACTAATGAAAAAAGTTTTGATCCAGACACTTGTTTATCAAATTAAACAGTTTCGAACACAACTAATGCACCATGTCATAGAATCCAACAATATTGGCTACTCTTTAACTTGACAAACTCTTGTCTGAATTGAAAGATTTTTCATTAGCATTTAGTGGTTACGCTTTTTTGGGAAAATATTTGACAAGTGTGACCGTAGCTTTAGCTTACAGTTTCATCTTCAAAACAAATTTTAGTCACTTTATTAATACTAATCCTTTTCGCATTGTGTTTTTTAATTCAATACCAAAAATTCCTCAATTTAATTTTGTCCAAATGTTCATGTGCTCAAGTGTATTTTCAATTTATGCTTTGTGGTCTCATTCGTTGTTTGCTTTTTGCAAGTTGAAGTTAAAAATTAATATTTTTGAAGGAAAATGTTTAAAATTGAGTTTGTAAGCATTTGGAAACTAATTTTAATCACTTTTATAATACTAGTAATATTTTACACATTGTTTTATTTAGTTCAACACTGCAAAATCTTTCATTTAATTTTGTAAAAATGTTCAATTGTTCATTTCACTAAGTATACATTTTCTGCTGTTTGTTTTGATTATTGTACTAAAAATATTCAATAACAAACACACTATACTTGCCCCTTTTTAACTGTGATCAAATCAGATGATTTGAGCTTTTTTCTTAAGTCACTTTCTACAACTCTGGTCTTCTCTGTGACAGTTCTACTCTCGATACAAGTTCAAAGACTCCGAAAAGTGTGAGCACGAAGACAGTTATATCTAGTGCGGCTCAGAGCCGGACAGTGGCACATTAGATGTTCTATTGTTTTAACTACCACGGTTTCCTTAAAGCATTCGAAGCCGTCCAGCAGTGTCCAGTTACTACCCCACTACTAAAGTTGCGCTCGTGATTGCGAACATAAAACTTTCCAAACTTATGTCTCATGTCATCTCATAGTAAGAGTTGGAACATGCTCAGTACTCGGTTTTTTAGAACACTAATAATAAAATTCAAATAGGTAGATCGAAGAAATCTTACTAACTTTTATTCTGTTATAAAATTCGTTGAATTTCTAATAACATTGCTTGAATGTTATGATATGGATATTGTTTTAAATCACGCACGCTCGCTCAAACACTCCTTCATATTTATTAGAGATGTGCAAATGTCGTTATTTTATCGAGTGCGTGACCGTGACTTAAAAAAAAATTACTCGTGCATGATCGTGCGTGAGTTCTTTTTAAGAATAACGCACGAATTTTCACGCTCTCACGAGATAACACTCCTGCGTGGGTATATAACTGTATTAAAAATTTTAAATTATCTTATAATAAATACTACAATCTATGTCTGAGCTGCGCAAAGTAGCACCAGAGTGCCGAACATCAATCGGCTTTTTATACAAATGAATACACAACCCGAATACATTACTCTCGTGTTTTTCTCGGTGGCCAGCTCTGATTTATGTACATTAATATGCACATACATACATATAGGTAGAATGAGCCTGCAAACATAATGCATACATACATACATACGTATGTATAAGCATACATATGTACATATATGTAAGAACCTATTTTCAACCAACAAACATAAAAAATTAATTATATATTTTTCGTAAGTGTGCGTGATCGTGATAAGTTGTACACCCCTCGTGGGTGATTAAGAATATTTTATAAGTGAGCGTGCGTGATCGTGAAAAATTTTCAAAATCAAACGTGTGTGAGTAAAATATTTTTCTGCGTGAGCGTGCGTGTCGTGAGTCAAAAACCGCTCACGTGCACATCTCTAATATTTATTATTCTTGGTTTTAAAAATATTTTTTAAACCAAAAATAACAAAAGCAATTATATGTACTCGAACGTAACTATCATTGATGACCTTCACAGCGAAAGTCATGAAGTTAATTAGCTTGGCAACCTTGCTAATGGGTGGCAAAAAAGTTAAAAACTGGACATATGTACATACATACATACTCGTATGTATCCATGCATGAAAACACTACTCACATGGGGAACAAAACACATGTGCGGCAAATTTCTGCGAGAATAATAAACTACACGCAACATTTGCTTGCAAGTTTTTTTTATTGACCTATACCACAGAACGTTTCGTATTTGTTTAAGGTGTTCCTCTCTGCAATTAAATTAAATTTTAATTTTCTAAATTATTTTTTAGGTCATAACATCCTTGAGAATTTTTGCAAAGGAAGTAAAATACAAAAGAGGCAAAATTCCTAACTTTCACACAAATTTGCGTAAAGATTTTCAAACCATCTGACATGAGCACCAGAGGGCAATACATACATACATACATATGTACGAGTATGTATGTACATAAATGTATATGTATTTTATTTTTAAATCATGTTTAAACACAAAATTTTGTGTTTCACCCCAAAATTAAATGAATCTTAAATAGCCAACATTGTGCATTTAAATGTTGTTTAAGTTTTACAAACATACCATATGTTTTGTGCATGTGTGTGTTTTTTGAATGCATGTACATGAACATCGTGTGGTCGTATTAAAAAGAATTTCGTTTAATTTTCGCAAATATACAACAAATGTAACACATATTTTCATATCATGAAATCCACAGAAAAAAGTATTCACCAATTAATGTTTTCAATTAATAATTTAATTGATTCAATTAAATTTTTAATTGTATTAATTAATTTGAGTGGAAAAACTTAATTGATATTATCAAATAGTTTATAGGTTAAAATTTAATTAATCTTTTAATTAATATTACAAATATTTTAATTAATATTACAAACTCATGATAAATCAACTTTCTTATTTATATTGAACAGCTGTTCTTTGGAAAGCTTTCCATAATATTTGAAATTCTTGTAGTGCTACCGTACTTTCAACGTAATTTGATAATAACTTTAATTTGCCACTAAAAAAATTAAAGTGTATTTAAATACATTTTAAGTTTTTATGAAAATTAACTCAAACTATATTTTAACATTCACTGATTTATTAGCTATTAATGTATTACATTTAAATAAATTAAAAAATATGTTCATAATATACCAACAATATTTTAATGTAGAATTATTTATACATATAAAATTGTGCATGATGAAAATTTCTTTAAAACTTGTCTGATTGCACAGATCAACATAAATTTTGTGGGCTGCGGTTTCTCAGAGAAATTGATTTACCGTTAAGCCTGATACTTTGTTAAACATTTCACTTGAAATGTTGTCAAAATATGTACATAAGTATGTAGATATAAAAAATAATTGTCATGAAAAAATGTTGAAGAATTTGTACTCTGTTTAGGATTACATTTGCTTATAATCATGTTCTATATATGTACTTACGTACATATATACTCGTAATTTTATATGTCCAATAAAAAGGAAAAAACATGAAAAATTAAAACTTAGCCAATTTTGCAAAATAAAAATTGCGCAGAAACAGGATTAGGTGTAATTGAAAAATATTTATGTACATATGTACATGTGTATGTAATACGTGTACCTCTAATAAAAAAATTCCTTAGAATTTCTGTGTTAAAAATACTTCATACATAAATAGTATGTGTAGTTAAAATATCCACTACATACGAGTATTTATATATAAATTTGTTTATTTCATTCCAAAACATTTTGTGCGGTTTCACTTTGACATTGTTCAAATTTACATTGTCGAAATTGATTGCTTCTGAAATTTCATTGTCAATATTGAAATACCAGATGTTTGTTTGACAATTGCTCATGCAAAATGTTTTCCCACCATGTGATGACTTCAAAGAATAATCCCATACAGAACTGTTCTGCATATCGAGTCATGCCTGAAAGCAAATTCTACAATAACTGGCACATTGCTATAGTTTTTATATTTATATCGTCTAATATTTAGATTACTTAGTTAAGCAATTTAAGAACTGACAATTTGAATAAGTTGCTCGATTTACAGAACAGGGCGAATAGTTTTTACAAATCCAACTACAAAGTTCTTGCATTTTTTTGAAGGCATTTAGCAAGGTCGTTGCTTTGTATGGAAAATGTTTTATTCAAAAAGGGTGTGTTCACAAGAAATATATTTTTCAGATTTTTGGTTTGCTGTTTATATTAATGATGTGATTTCAACGAATGATTCACTGTTTTAAAGTAATTGCTTCAATCAATTTCCCAAGAAGCACCGAAATTTCACAACAGCTGTGCCCAAATTTAAAAACAAAATTGATACAGACTTTCTTTTAAAATTAATTAGGCAAATGTATTTAAATAAACAAATGCCGAGTATCCATTATGGCATTTTGTGACATCGCAATAGTGTGTACTACGTTTGTCATTTCCGATATTTTTCGTTGTGTAGCATTGATTTCCTTATAAATAACATAATGTAAAATTAGTTGCACACATTTTGAAAATGACATCACAAGAAACGCCAGATGATTTGGTGAGTACCAAAACACACCAAAGGAAAAAATTTCAATTATTCCAACAAACACTAGCAAAACGGGACATCTTGCAAACAATTCCACTAGTCCATACATTCAAATCAAGTCTACTCCATAAAGAACCAGGACTAGTCCACATATAATCCAAATATATGGATAAAACATGGTCGATTTAACATTGCAGTGTCCTAGGGCTGGACTACATGGTCCAACTTTGCATTACATCGGGCTAATCTCAAAACTACCCCATATGGAACAGTTATAAGCCACTAGCAAACAATTTGTAAGTGTCTGAGGCCAATTTCACCAACTCTATTTAAATATCAATTCATATTTAAATGTCGAATTTCATTAATTTTTTTATGTAAAAATTACTTTTAAATATGAATTGATATTTAATAAGGTGACCAGATTTCAGAGAAAGAAAAAGATGACATCAACAATAATAGAAGAAAATTTATTTGAACTCAATGTCTACATTTTTTACATGCTTTATAAAAAATTACATTCATATACATACACGCCATAATAAAAATTAAACATTTTAAGAAACCCCGATGCAGTTGACGCTGTAGCAAAACACATCAACAGAAAAAATCTCAACAATATCACAGAGCCCTGTACACAATAAGGGTTCCAGGGTACACTCAAACCAGGTAAACCCATAAGGCAGCTGTTTATTTCCTTATAAAACTAACCTGGCAATCTTCTTATAAAAGCAAAATAAACAAACAAAAATTTATATATGGAGCTTGGTTGATAGTTACAGAATGCAAATGAAATTGTTTCATCGATAAAAACAAATATAAATCATTCTTTTAATATTAAAGATGACTGATAATAAAAAAGATGACAAAAAGAGGACACAAATTGTCCTCTAAAAAAGAGGACGTATGGTCACCTTAATTAAATATTTATGGGAAGACGACATGGTCCTTATCTGCATTAAATGGGACCATGATGCAACTATGTATTCTATTCTACCTACAATGAACCACGTAGTAAAGAACTTCTAAAAATTCATATGAAGAAACTGTTTGCTTTTTTTACGAGACATAAGCACATTATAAATAATCGAGAAATTACTTACCTTCAACTTGATTTCGGCTGAAATCATGAAATTATCTAATTTAGAGTTAAAGTGGATGGACGTTTTGAAAGCCAAAATTTGTTTGATCCACTGTGTGTGGTGAATGTAAATTTCAGTATTATGTAAAAATTTTAAAACTGAAATAGAAAACGTGAATTGCTTTGATTCATCGTGTCACAATTTATTGAGAACTTTTTGTAAACAAATCTAAAATTTATCACTAATTTCAATAGTCATGTTCCCTATTATTTGCTGTCTTTGCATGCGCATACGTCTATTTCTTAAGCAAACATTAGTTGACAAAAAAATTGTATTTGTTTAAGAAGAACTAGGAATCCAAGTTGTTTGTTCATCTTTGGGAACCACCCTGTTTTATCATATTAACTTTTGTCTTCTATTTATGATATATTTTTTTCAACAATGTTTTTAACAATAAAATTCAAATTACTAACACAAAATACTACATTATTTGGCGCATGAATATTATGAGAAGAAACAACCTTGCGCTCGTAATAAACATTTTCCCTCTGTAATGTCATAATATTCATATCATAAAAAATAAAACCTTTTAATACGCACTGTTTATATATAATTTGGAAATAATGGTTGGAATTTGCTTAAGTTCTACTAAAAACCCAAGTAACTATTCCATTAATTGAAAAATTCTTATTTTTCCACTTGCAACTTCATCTATAAATTAATGTATATTACCCGAATGATAAAATTATAATTCTATACTTTAAAGTATTTGGATATACACACGAGTATGTACATATATACTTTTTATATGGATTGGGTGCACACACTGCAATTTTTTGTTGATCCACTGTTGACAGACAGTCCGACTGTCTGCCCTCTAGTCCTTCTGTCCACATTTCCAAGGCAATATCTGCCTTCCGAAAAAACCAACTGAGTTTTATAAAATTCAAAGCATAGATACATCTCCATCTACAAGAAACCACAGGCTTCACATTGTTTTAAAACTGGAACCAAGAAGAAGAAGGAGGAATTTCTGCGTATCCCAAATTATAGAACTACTTTTTATGGAATTCAAAACACAGATACATACATCTGAATCTAAAACGCCGCTGGCCCAAGTGGCACCAGAGTGCCGAAAATTTCTCTTGGTGGCCAGCATTGATCTTAAAGGACACCTAGTTTTCATATATTTTCAAAAATATGACTAAGAGGAAGCAGGGGGCATTTTCTGTCTATCCGAAAACATACATCTACATCTAAAATTCCAAACAAGGTGTGGGGCGAGGTTTTGCTTTTTTCAAACTATCCAACAGATTTTGATATATTCCTACTTTTTTTATATATCCGTACTTTTTCAAAACTAGTATCGAGAGGAGATGGTAGAGGACAATTTCTGCTTCTGCCAAACTATCCGAGCTATTTTCATGAAACTTAAAATATAGATATACGAGTATATGTGCCTAGAAGAACATACAGACTATATATTAGAGATGTACACGTGAGCGGTTTTTGACTCACGACACGCACGCTCACGCTGAAAAATATTTTTTTCTCACGCACTTTCACGCACAAATGATTTTGAAAATTTTCACGATCACGCACGCTCACGTATAAAATATTCTTAATCACGCACGAGGGGAATACAACTTATCACGATCACGCACGCTTACCAAAAATATATAATTAATTTTTTATGATTGTTAGTTGAAAAATAGGTTCTTACATATATATACATATGTATGTTTGCAGGCTCATTCTACCTATATGTATGTATATACATATTAATGTACATAAATCAGAGCTGGCCACCGAGAAAAACACGAGAGTAATGTATTCGCGTATGTGTATTCATTTGTATAAGAAGCCGATTGATGTTCGGCACTCTGGTGCTACTTTGTGCAGCTCAGACATAGATTGTAGTATTTATTATAAGAAAATTTAAAATTTTTAATACAGTTATATACCCACGCAAGAGTGTTATCTCGTGAGAGCGTGAGAATTCGTGCGTATTCTTAAAAAGAGCTCACGCACGATCACGCAAGAGTAATTTTTTTTAAGTCACGGTCACGCACTCACGCGTGATTAATTATAAATTTGATCACGATCACGACATTTGCACATCTCTACTATATATTTTCAAAATTTTTGGTTATTTTGAAAAAATTTAATTTGACAGTATTTTTTTCATAAATGAGTACTCGGTGAAAAATTGCACAGTTGTATGGAATCTACGAGGTGTGTTCAAAAAGTATCACGAAATTTGAAATTTCCCGGGTTACGTACATTCGAATTTTGATTTTTTTTGTGGCGTTATGTTGGTACTCATGTCTCTCACTTATCCCGACAATTTCGACCATTTTGAATGTTCAGTTAATTGTGAAAAAATGGAACAAAACTTCATTCCTTATTTTAACAGAAAATGTGAATCGATTATTTAAAAAACTCAAAACGAATATAAGACACACAAAATTTAATTTATAAAATCAGTTTAAAAACCAATGCAGTTATGTAATTATAAAAGAACAAATAATCCGTTTTTATACTAACACTAGTTTTCAATATAATTTTTTGAGGTAATATGAACTTTGTTTCTTAAAAATATCTTGAGAATTCATTTATTTTCTATAAAATTAATGACCGAATGATCCTTTTGATTATTTGATTTATTAAATAGGGCCACAATATATAAAGTCGTATAATAATAATAGTTTCTTTAATTACAAGAATTTTTCTTTTTTAAACGTTGAGGCTTTACGTACTCTATGTATTTTCTAATACATCTCCAATTCACCTGTGATAAAATAAGAGTTAATACAATGCAAGATTTTTTACTGCAAAAACAATTTTATGTGAGATATCATGTATGCATACAATTTGATATACTTATATGGCACATATGAAGAGCTTAACTATTAAATTTACATATATGAGCTCATATACATATTATAATATATTTCATATATTAGCCCATACATCAATTCATATATTATACTTTTCCCAATGTATAATCCTGTACATTTCCAAACATTAATTCATATATGTTCATATATATTTATATACATTCATACATATATCAAAAATATATGGACCATACATATTTTTTAAGTGGGTATACACAAAACTATAACGCAGAAATACCTGTTTTAAGTATGTATATGTTTATCTTTTAAATAAAAAACAAGTGAAACAAATGTTTGAAGATGCGTTCTATACAAATAAATTCAGGGACCGTAACGGTTATAATTTTTATTTTAAAAATAACTTTTTAATCATTATCGGGTATGTTCTGTATTCTATGTGAAATTAAATCGTTCGCTATTGCCATATCATTGTTGTTATAATTACATATTTCCAACAACAATTCTTCCGCACGTTTTAATTCCACGTGGAGTACAGAACATACCCGTATTTTTTTATTTTTGTTTATTCCTCAGAAAATAACAGCCCAGCTAAAAAAAAATATATATGATCCATATATTTTTATATGAATATATGGAAATGTATGAGATTATACATGTCAAAACTATTATATATGAATTGATATATGGAAGAATATATAAAACGTATTATAATATATGAGCTCATGTATGGAAATATAATTATGAAGCTCTTCATATGTGTATGCATACATGATATCTCACATAAGATCACATTTACAATAAAAAAAAGCTTGAATTTTATTTACTCCATCTTTTTCTCTCTTTTTTATCACTGGCGAATTGAAAATCTATATATTAGAAAATACATACGGTATACAAAGTTTATATGCGTAGAGCCTCAACGTTTAAAAAATAAAAACTCTTGTAGCAAAAAAAAACTATTCTTGTACGATTTATACATTAATTTGATAGGAAATTACATCATACTCTAGATAATTTAAGAATCAAAGTTCATGTTACTGCAAAAAATTATATCGAAAACTAGTGTTTGCATAAAAACGGATTATTTTTAAATTATTGAATAAAATGTATTTTAGTTGGTTTTAAATTATTTGTCAAAACAAATGTTTCATTAAATACAACCTCCCTGTAAAAAATCTTACAAAAATGTAATTTTAGTAATTTAATTTATATCACATTAGTGCGCTTTTTTGAATCAAGGGAGTATGAATATGATCTTTGCATACTGTATACGGAATATTTACACATACATGTATGCAAATGTATGAATATATATTATCGTATATGTCCATATACCCTCATTTTTGGGATCCGAACCATATATAGGACATTGTTTATGTTCCATACATATTTTTTTAGCTGCGCAGTGATAAAAAACAGCTTATGTGCACAATTGCACAGCTTAAGTTTACGAGTCAAAATTGCTGGGAAAACTTAACATGTTTATGTAAAAAAATTTCCATACAATTATTGACATTTTATTTACGAGAGTGTTAAAATGCACAGTTTGCAAGACTTTTGAATATTCTCATCAAAACTCTTAATGTAAAAATCGTTAACAATATTAAGATCGATTTAAATTATTTGGAAGCATAAAAGAAAGGAGCATAAACTGGACGTGATTTTTAATGGTAATTTAGCTGTATCACCAACATTAAAAATTTTGCGAAAGAAATTTTTCTACATGTTTATTAAAAGTAAAAAAATCGAATCGTCTACAAGCTAAAAAGTTGGATTATCTGCTGTTTTAAATGATTATTTTAAAAGAAATCAATGACATATTCAAACATTTTTTTTATGTAGAAATAGCTATGTATGCATACTTTTAAAATAAATTTCGTTTCAGTCTTTAATAATAGTTCTAAGTTTGTTATTAAAATTATTTGTTTTTCTTGCGTAATGAATTGTTTTTTGTTTGTTAAAAAACAAAAATTTAACCAATACCTACACACGCGTGGCGATTTTTGCAAAATTTTTTAAAATTATTCGAATGCATTTCTTGACCCTTTATTCCATCGAATATTCGAACAAAACTTCAAAATAATTCGCCTGTTCGAAAAAAAAATCATGAAATTTTATTTGAAAAAAAATAAAACACGAATAATTAACAACACTAATCAGTTTCAACAAAAATTTATTGAATTTATATAGACTCTCTTAGCCTCGAATCGTATTCGAAACCGGTTATTTTAAAAATATTATTTTGGAACATTTCGAAAAAGCTTTACAATAGTATAAAGCCCACGAAGTGCGTATTTTTTTTTTTTTTTTGGTATGAGATCATGTGTGAATATATTTTTTTCCCCTTCGTATGTCAAACATTGATATTATTTAGTCAAAAATTTTTAACGAGTTTTAAATTAAAAAGTGTATTTATGTATGTGGATTCTACTACCAGCAGCAATTCAAATTGATTAATTGTTAGTACGCTGTCGTTTTTATTTTATTATTACATCCATACATATATTACCTCATCAGAGAATTGTTTCTGACTTTTTTTTTATAAATTCAATGTTTTGATTACAAAATATTTACAATACACCTACATACATAAATATGTATAGACACGACATAACAATATACGTATCATAACCCAGCTGGCATTTAGGTGATAATATTTGGCAAAAATCTCTTATAGGATTCTCCTCAGATCACTTTTGATGATTAAAAACTGAGTTATCACTGGCTTGATTTAAAAAGCATTCACTTATGATTTATCAGTATGATAAAATTATTATTTCTTAAAAATAGAGGAAAATATGCAAAGAAGGTGCAAAAAAAAACCCAATGATTTAAATACTACCAGAAAATTGCTCAACAATGAATCAGCAAATCGTTGTGATGATTTATCTGTAAGGTACTATTTTATCACAACGGGAGTATCATTTATGATCGAAAAATTAGCTCATATGCAGTTATTTTTGCCATCAAGCTGATTCGGAAAAGATTCGATTATGACACAAAATGCTAGCTGGGAAAATTGTAATCACAGAATATAAATAAGGAATAAAAGAAATATAATAAAGAATATAATTATTTACATAAAAGTGAGTATTTAGAAGTTTAAATAAAAGCTAATGGCACAAATTGAGGGTCATTGGGTTAAGCTTCAATATCAAGTAAATGTAAAAGAAGAGATATGGATTTTAAATCTGTTTGGACGGCATTTTCAATCTGAAAATTATAAACAATAAGATCTGGGTCAGGATACCAAACAAACCAGTGAACATTAAAAGAGAAATTAACCGACAGACGCAGTATATTATACTCTTTCTTAAACAAGTAAGAGTGCTATATTCGGCTGTGCCGAATCTTATATACCCTTCCCGGACGTAGGTATATGAAGTATATTCATACATACATAAGATCATGCATACATACGTATTAATTTTTATAAAAAATGCATCATTTAATTTTTTCGCTAGTGCAATTAATAGTAAGTGACCTATGGTTATTTTACGACTAAAGAATTTGAGTCAAAGGTTTTATTTTATTAAAGTATTTAAAATTAATTGGAGAAGACTTCAACAGAGATCAGCTGTTTCTAATGGCAATTTATTCACCCACTTCTAAAGCAAACTGAATGTGCATATAAAACTGTTGACAGTCTTACCATATTGATATCGACACCGTAAACTAAAACTAAACAAATTTTTCTATTTCTGTTTCAACTATGGTTTTTACAAAAAGCAACAAAAACCATGGCAAGGGTGAAAACGTTGATACAATCGCAATTGTTTTGATAGCATATCATTTTCAAAAACAGTGCTATACTAAAATAATCCTATTATTGTACCTCCATACCAACTAAGCTAACTTATTTCATATTTTCCGGTATTTAATAAACCTTAATACAAAAAAACTGTTAAATGTTTCAATTCAAACATCCTACTGCCAATATTGCACGTTCACATATATCGAAATAATATGTAAACTATTTATTCCCAAAAAATTTTTCCGTTTTGGTTCAGGGAAATGTAATGTGTTCCTTAATTAATTTTGTAGTTATGGCTGTTCTTTAGCGATATATTTTATGCTATCTCATTTCACTAATAATTAATAAGAAACAGTTTCAAGATGTCACCATTTGACCATCCATTCGAAACGTAATTGTGCTCAGAGCATAATAATTACCAAAAAAAAAATTTTTAATTTTCCAACTCTTGAATCTTATTTTTAATTTTTCTGATTTTAATACTAATTTATTTCATTATTTATACATATTATACAAGAACCGCAAGAATATACGGATATCCGTGGCAGATCAGTCAACCAGTGCAAGCGAGACGAAAAACTCTCGAAGGACAAACAACACACAAAAGCCTGACCTCACTTAATAAATAACTACGATGACGTGAGAGCTGTTACTCAACCCAGAGCTACTTAAAGAGTCATAAAATATATTTAAGAAAAAATTTTAAAACTTTCCAACTCTGGAAATGTTTTATATTTTTGAAATTTTGAATACCAAACTCTTTCCTTTGTAAAGATAAAATAAATTTAATTTATAAAGAAAAAGAAAAAAATTGTTTTATAAAAAAAATTTAAATTTTCCAACCCCGGAAGCCTCCTTTAAGATTCATAAAAAATAATTCAGGTTTATTAAGCGCTTATTTGACATATTTCTATGGGAAATTTGTCAAATAAACCTGTAATAAACCTAAAATATTTTTTATGAATTAGACCGAAAATGTTTTTATTAAAGAAAAAAAAAAATAAAAATTAGTTTTGTCTAGTTACTCTTACATGGCAAAATAAAGTTTAAATTTTCGATTTTCAAAACTAATCTATTCCGGAAAATTTCTGATACACCACTTCAAGACCGAAGTTTTTAGCTCAACTGGGAGCCTTGGAATACCGATTTCACGTATAGACGGACGGACTTCGCTTTCCTATTTATAAAGACCCAGAATATATACGTATACTTTATGGCCGCATATAAATATTGTGGAAATTATACACGGAATGACAAACCTATAAAAAAAAGAATGCCGCAACAGCCAGTGCTGAATTAACCAATAACATCGCTTCGCTTAATAGAATTAAAAAATATATATATATATATATATATATTAGGCCGGGTCGATTTGTATGGAGGCAAAAGGAAAATCGTATTCTAGGGATCAAAATAAGAAACTTTGCCGAAGGAACCATACCTCTAAAATGTATTTTGATGTCCCGACTTTTGATCCGAAGGGTCAAATTTTGAAAAATCTCAATTTGACCCATTTAGAGTTCCTCAATCGAGTCAAAATGTATGACCGACCCCCACTAATTTTGGAGGGCTTTTCTTTATGGACTAGCCATTTTAAACTGGTTGATAGAAATTATAAAAGCATTAAGACTGAAGATTTAATGTCTGATGAACTTTCAGTTTATTAGAGGACTCCTGTTGGAAGACTGAACGAAAATCCGTTGGATATTTGGAAAATTATACATCGCAGTTTGCCAAACTTTACAAGATCGCTTTTAAATACTATACAATGGTGGGAACATCGGTTCCATCTGAAAGATTATTTTCCAAAGCGGAGCAGGTGATGACTCAACAAAGAAAAATATTGAGTGGTGAAAGACTTGGTAAACTTTTATTTCAAAACAATATTGAAAATATAATAATAAATAATTAAAAAAAACAATCGATGTACAAAATACATCGATGTATTTTATGCATTCAAAAACTTTTTAATGCTGATTTTTAGAGTCGGTTCAGTATTCTTAAATACTTTTATTCTTCAACTTTTAGTGCAAGTATTAAAGTTTCAAGTTAGTAGTCCCAATCACTATTTTATATGCAAGATATCACCAGTTTCGGAACCCAAGCTGTATGTCAAGCTTCGTAAAAATCAGTCAAGCAGAAATATTATATTAAGTTGAAGTGAGCATTGCCCTGCCCACTTTTTTAAGCACAAGATCACGCCATTCCAAAAGCTCAAACTGTTTGCCTACTTTCGTGTGGATTGGATAAGTAGGAGTACATATAATGTAATAATAAACTTTTATGGGCGTCATGCAGGAACTCCCTAGGAAAAAACTTGAATCTGCAAACGAAGGTAGTAAACTTGATTTACTCATCGGTTACAAAACCGGTTATTTCCTGTCGGTGTTTGGTATGTTGTGAGGCATTGAGGAAGGAAAATCATAAAAGATTACTTGCTAGGGTTCGAAGGTTGCCTCGCTGGGCATCACAGGTGCTCGGAGGAGCACAACTCAGGCTGCCTTGTTCGACATTATTCACCTACTTCTTCCTATAAAGGACTTTGTGGTCAGGACAGGAATAACAGGTCACACATCCATCTTAAATAAGATCAGTTTTAGTGATAAGAGATACGCAACCCTTGGGTTCACGGACTATAAGGTCGTTGAAATTGATTCTAGCAGAACATCTCACTGGTAATTCTGGATAGGGACTATCGCGTCAAATCTGATAAGCTATATGAGGGTAGTGAGGTCTTTACAGACTGGTCAAGAATGGAAGAACGCGCACAGGGCCTGGTGTCTGTATCTTGGGAATTAACATACGTAGTTATTTAAAACTGCCGAATGAATTCAGCGTTTTTCCAGCTGAGATATTAGTGATCCTCAGAGCCAGAAATATGGCTGATGGCGAAAAGGTAACCTTATATGTCGACAACCAGGCAGCGCTAAAAGCTTTGAAGGGACACAATGTCAAATCGAAACTTGTTAGTGACCGTAGGAGATGCGTCAACTTTCTCATGGACAAATATAGTGTCAGATTATGTTGGGTTCCTGGCCACAGCAGTATTGAGGGAATGAAATTGCCGATGAGCTGGCAAGAATAGGTTGGCGTTAGATGAGTTAATGTGTGACAGATCGATGAAATAACCGATAGGTCATTACAACAGGGAACACAGTAATTGGGTGGGGAGCAGGACAAACTGTTCATGGCGAAGTAGGGAAGATTGTAGAGTCTCGAGGGCTATGTGGCCAAGACTTGGAAGGCGATGCAAGCCGTGATAGGTGCATTGACTGCTCATTGCTAGGTCAGAGCAAGGACTAGCATTTGGGAAACTAACACTCTATATTTCTGTAGGATGTGTGGGGATGAAGGAACCAGAAATCATTGGACATATTATCTGACATTGCCCGAAGCAGCAATTCCATAGGCTTAGATGACTAGCACACGCTTCCATGACAGCATTATTGATATCGGTAAGTGTAAACTAAAGGATAACAGGGGTTTCATCATGGGAATTCAATGGCTTAATGGCAGATAATTTTGTACTTCTGTGTACAATTGGGGGTCTTAAATGCAATATAATGTTGTTGCGAAACTCTAAACTGATTGTTAAGTGGGTACCGGATAAGTAGAAATACATATAGTTTAAAACTTAACTGTGATGGGCTTAACCCGCTCACTTTTTTACGTGCAAGATCGCGTCGTTTTCAGAGCTCAGGGTTTGCGCCAAGTTTTGTAAGAATCGGTTAAGTAGAAGAACGTGAAATATTGTATTAAATTTCAAAGGGCGTGGCACAACCTTTTTTTAAGTTTTGGTATTGCACATAACGCGATTAAAATGTTTAGGAAACATATACTATCGGAGGTACCACAACGCAAGTAACAATCAATCACAATGACATTGATTGCGCTCTTGACCAGTAGGCACTATACTAGGCTATTATTCGGAGGGTAGCAAGGTAGCCTCGCATTTTGTGCTTGTTGTTCGACCTCTTATTTCTGTAACACTGAAATGCGCATAGGGCCTTTTAATGGGCCTCATTGCCGTTCATTAATGTAGTAGAACCTGTAAAAGTCGAATCGAAATATTCGACAACCGAAATAGAGCATAATTTATGGTTAAAAAAATATTTTGATGTTTTCTTGAGAATTGTTCAAATTAATTTTAACGCACTAATAATCCCAAATTATAATTTTACTGAATAAGTACTTTTATAAAAGTTGGGAAAAACGCTAACACTAACCATGGAAAGACCAAATATCAAAAATTTTGTTTATCAGTATATTTTGTATAATAAAAAATGTCATATTTTATGACATCGAATTCGTTTGGATAGTTGTAATAAGCACTTTCTGAAAAGTTAAATTATACTCTGAAAGTAGAGAAAAAATAGTTCCTCAATTATGACTTCAAATTTTTTTTACTGAGTAATAAAATTGTTTCGTAGATTAAGGTAATGCCCCAAATCAAAATAACTAACTTCTCTTAATATAGATACATATATGTATGTATCTATCTATCTGTCTACCACTTCACCATCTATCTATCTTTACACTATCACTTTCCCACTCTCTAGCAGCAAAAATTATTCAAATGATCTGTTATTTGTTTATTTTCTTTTCTTAGCAACCTGTCAAACCAACCCTAAGCTCTGTATAATCAAGCTCTTGATTGATATATCCTTACACTCCGAGCAATCAAACTTTTGTTGCGAAATATGTACTTTTAATAGAGAAGCTTACAAACATACATAAACACATACGCTCGAAAAACATAAGCCTTCCTTGGTAATTGGATAAAAACTAAAGAGTATTATTTTGCTTGATATGCGGGATAGCTTCGAAAACATGTTCTTACTGTTGCTATCAATACCAGCAGTTTTTGGGGGTCAATATGAATAATAATCTTCTCAATCAATTGAAATATATCATAATTTAATTTAAGCTTTTGTTCTCAGAATTTTTTGTCATATTTTTGGATTTTGTTTTCATGAACTAAGTAAGTATCTGCAATCTTAAATTTAAGCTCGTGAAACAACGGTCAATTCTTCTTTAGTATAAAAGCTGTATAGATATGTATATGTATGTATGTAGATGCATATTTCTTCAGTTATAACATAGTGTCCACACCTGACGATTTTATATCATAACTTGTAATATAACGCCGGCAGAGCAACTTTCATTTTTCCATTAATATCAACGCAAAGGGGTAGACGTTCATGATTTTATATCATGATGAATCAAACAAATATTTGCAAAATACTTGCCAAAAATATCTAATTTGCGTGTTGTTTAATTTTTTTCACAAATAATTGTTGTGCCGTCTTTTTAAACGAAAATTTTTTAATAACTAAACGTTAAATGCACAGTAACACGTAAAATGAGATTTGATATCAAGATGAATTTATCACGCCGTGGGCTCTGATGATTATATCATAACGCTGCCATAATATTAATAAATTGAGTCTATACGTGATGAATTTTCATCATGATATCAATTTGACAGTCATCATTATATAAATTCATCAGGTGTGGACACTATGTAAGGTGCAGTCACACGTGCCATAACCATGACCATAGAAAACAGCCGTTCGAACCAAACTAATGGGCATCACTGTATTTGATTATAGGTGACTCGCCATTTCGATTTAAGGGCTAACTATAATGTGCTTATGCTGGCTTAAGCAACTCTGCGAATACATATAAATAAATAAGTACAACTATAATGTACTTAAGAAACTTTTCGTCAAGTGCCATTTGCTTAAGCAAACAACGAATCTAATCGTACTTTGCTTAAGGAAGCAGCTGTTATATATTTTAAGTTGTTAAAGAGAAGAACAATTTGTGATAGATGTTGAAAGTATCTTTTTAAATAAATTAATAGAATTTGTTTGCATATATATATATACAATTTTAGATATTATATGGTTTTGCAATTGATATGCACGATGCACAGTTGCTTTTTTATTACCTTTTTTATTACTGTTTTTATTTGTTTTCTTAAATATTAAAAACAAATATATTCATAAATATGTGCATATTTGCTTATTAAAGCAGTATTTTTATAAACTGTAAACACTAAATAACACTTTGGTAAAAATCTTTCTACTTAAAAAAAAGAACAATACTGTTTTGCAAAAGCACAATATAGCCATCGAAAAGCTATGAATAAGTTGCTTAAGTACTTGACAGGCTTTTCGTTGATTTTTGACAGTAGTTTAAGTCAGTATAAGCACATTATAGCTAGGCTTTTACGAATATGGATCGTTTAACAACCGAAGAACGCATGAGAATAAATAAAACTTACCTACAAAACTGGTGGTTCAAAGTGGCAACTAAAGATATTTGAAGATACTGGAAGCGTTACAGTTCCTTGCATCATCGAAATGTGCGCACTACCGAAAATAGCGCTTCTGCTAGTGAAAGGGTGGCGGATAATCCGAATTTTTCGATTCAGCGGCGTTCTAAGCCATTGAGCTTATTTTACGGTTCATTTTGGCGAATTTTTCATTTGGGTTTGCACCAGTATACTTATGTATACATTTAAATTCACGCAACAATTAAACATAACTGACTATTCACAGCGTCGCGACGCGTCGTAGGGATACTGATTGTGTACTAGAACTACAGGCTTTCAATACCGATCTCTCGAACAAAGTTTTCTTCAACAATGAAACTCATTTCTCACTCGGTGGTTAGGCCAACAAGCGAAGAGAACCCAGAAGTGATTATCGGAAATCCATTTCATGCGGAAAAAGTGACTGTTGAACTGTCTTGACGAACTGTTACCGTCAATTCCGAGCGCTATGGCCTGCAATTGAAGATTATGAGCTAAACAATATGTGGTTTCAACAAAGCGGTGCCACGAGCCACTAGAGTTGGACATATTTGTACTTTTTGCGGATGCTTCTTTTTTGTTCGGAACAACTAAAAGAACTAATTCGTTCTATTTGTTTAGTTGTTCAGTGAACGACATAGCAGCACACCGAATAATGTATTCTTGTATACAAAGGCAAGTTTAATCGTGATTGAAGCTTTTTATAAGGAAAACAAACATAAACACATACATATGATTTACGTATGAATATATAACGTATTTAATAAATTCTTTTCACTTTTATTTTTTTTGTTTGTTTTTTTATTTATATAGATATTCAGGTAAAGCGGCTCATACACTACAACAGCATGCACGCGCAATCGAGTTATTGATCAACCATGCTCGAATCACATAACATACCAGCAAATTGGTACAATATTCACTTTTTTTTTTAAAAATCAAGAAGGGTGGTTATGAATAGTGGCACAGTTTTTGTTGCAATTTTTATTGATATTTTGTTAACATTAGCAGCTATTTATGTAGAACTAAAGTACTCAAATTCCATTTTCCATTGAAACAAATTGGCGCATAACCATAGTCAAAACAAAGTATACTTTTAAGAATTTAAAACTAGTATTTTGTATGGTAATACTGGTTTTAAATACTTAAAAGTACACTTTGTTTTGGTATTTTGTATGGTAATACTGGTTTTAAATACTTAAAAGTACACTTTGTTTTGACTATGGTTATGCGCCATTATGTTTTAACAAATTATGATTCTTAAATGCATATTTGGTCTTTGAAAACTTTACTCAACTGAGCTAATTTCACCATACACAATCCCAGCAAGATGGTACCATCAGCAAAATATCAAACTCTATTTGATATCGCTGCAGCAAAACGTACAATCACACAAAATGCCCATACACGACCAAACCGCTGGCACAAACACTTGATTGCGCATGAATTGTGTTGTAGTGTGTATGCCCCCTAATGTGTAATTAAGTAATAACGATGATGCCACGATGAAATCAGTTTATTAAAGATATGCTAAACACAACCATTATAAAAATTAAATATATATTTAACTATGAAAATTTCATTGTATTGTTTTGCTTTCTGTTCTGTTCCTGGCCAATATAACAGAGATTAAATGAACGAAACGAACTATAGAACACAAACGAACAAAAGAACATAAACGAGTAAAAGAAGAAAAAAGAACAACCAGACTAAACTAGTTCACATTGTTCACTTAGCAAAATAGTTCAATTAAATTAGTTCGTTCATTAACAGCACAACTCCACGAGCTAGACAACACGGCGGCCGAATTTGGCTTTATTACATGGGAAGTTTCCAGTACCCATGTTCTGTAACTCCCGCGTCTAGAAAGTTTTCGATGGAAATGTGTGAAATGAAACAAAAATGACATTAATTGAAACAAACAGCTGTTTTTCTCACTAATTGTATCTGTAAGTTTTTTGGCGAGAAATAGTTTTCACGTAAGGAAATTACTCAACAATTTACAAAAAAGTTCCGGCTTTGTATTGTCAAATATACATATGTACTCACTAATAAAAACGTGGTGAGGCAAAATTTTTAACAAAATATATGTATTCAAAATGCGGTAAATAATAACACAGGAAAAGTAAGCACTTTGTTCTGAAGTGATATTTTTATTCTTTAATTATTTTATTATTTTTTTGCAAAATGTTTTCCAAAATTTTGTAAATAAAAAACATCAAAGTCGCCCTAAAAATTTTTTGCTGTTGTATTTTCGCCGATGTCATAGAAAAATGTTCACTTCTAGTAAATTTTGGTCGCCGTCAACGACATTTGTGATAAGCGTTCACAACATCTGCGGTTTCAGTTGTACTCGTATATTATGATATATATAATATATATGTATATCTTTATGTATATATATGTATATATATATATTTTTTTTTTGTTTCGCATCTCTTCGACGCGAGAAGTTCCCACCAAAGTTACAGTACATGGGCCCAGAACGCTTAATATCACGTTTTGGCGATGTCAATTGGCCAACAAGATCATGCGATTTGACGCTTTTAGATTTTTTGTGGTGTTACGCTAGAGCATTGGAAAACCCAGCCACATTCGTCAAGCTATTGCCGTGGGAAACTACATCAAAAGGATCGACTGCTGCAACCAATCTAGAGGCGGTCATTTAAATGGTATTGTATTTCGTACGTAATGGTAAGTTCCAAGCGTTATATTGAAATAAGAGCTTCATCGAACTTTACTTTTGAAACCGAAAAATGGATAACCCGTTATAATAATATATGAATTATTTTCCCTAACACTATCTAAAAATATCTTGTAAATGCAAAATTTTTCACAGAGCGCTCTCATTAAATATTCTAGCAAATAATAATTTATGAAACTTTTTAACACACACGAACTTTCCACATACTCAAGTTACCAGTGCAAAAGCCTTGGAAATGGAAAATGACCTTCTTGAAGTCCTTAATGTGGCAGTGTTAGACACAAACATTCATTTACATCCATTTACCCAAAACCATTCACATGTGTCGATGTCAGTATCAGTCATTTGGAAATAAATACTTAAGTATAAATTAAAAAGAAAAGAGAAAAAGTCTGTAAATTAGTAAACAGAAAAAACAACAGCGGAAGAACATGCAAGAAAACACCACAATATAATCACTTACATTCAAAGGCTCTGGATCTGGCCTGGGCCTGTTTGGTGAGCATTTGAAAGCCGTTACGATTGAATTTCTTTTTCCTAACGGCTTTCATGTCGTCGTTTGTTAGTTGTTTCCGTTTGTTCTTACTGTTAACAATTTAGATTTTTAATATTGCACTTACTTAAAACACGTAATTAGATGGAGTATTTTTTTTTAAGAATATCATGACTTAATATTTTTATTTTATTTTTATAAAATACTTATAATCAGCAGCATGGTTAGACAAAATATTAAAACTTGTGTTCTCATCTTTATTTTATTTTTAAGGCACTTTATTGACTTATGTAGGTATGTATTTATTTTTATATTCCCAAAGACTTAAATTAATTTATTCAAATTTGTAACACGCTTGTTTTCTATTTATTAATCCGACACTCATTCACTCGTTTGCGTTTTTCTTTAATTATTTGAGGAGTGTGTAACTTTAAGACGTTTTGTCGCTTTGAACAGTCGTTGTAAACTGAACGCTTGCTGCTGTCCTTTCCTGTTTGAAAATTTCAATATTAAAAATTTTCTTTCATGTTGTTTTCTTCTTCTAACCATTCAAGTTTGGCGCTTTTGTTTTGAATTCACAATTTTTCTCTATATTTCATGTTTTTGTTCTAACTGCGCCCTACAAGCGACGAATGGTGGTGGTTGATTGTTCATCTCATAGAAGATGTACAGGTTATATGCATTAGAAATTTTACATTCTATAAATTCTTCCCTTTACAACGTAAATTTGTAAGCACACACATACACGTATATGGAAAGAATTGAGGAGAGTGATAACAAATGGATCGACATTAACAACAGCTGTATAACAGATCTGAAGCTAATAACTGACGAAGGTAACTAACTCAAATAGTTTATTTTTATTATGGATTATTTCTCATAATTGGACACATGTGTGTATGTGTGTAGAATTTATGTTCTCTGGAGTTAAATTTATTGTCTTTTTTTCATTTTGGTCATTGTGTAGTACAGGGTGTTTTCAGGTACCTAAAATATAACGAATTACATACATATA
Source organism: Nowickia ferox (assembly GCA_936439885.1). Taxonomy (NCBI): domain Eukaryota; kingdom Metazoa; phylum Arthropoda; class Insecta; order Diptera; family Tachinidae; genus Nowickia; species Nowickia ferox. The sequence goes on from OW387023.1 coordinate 105,201,210, forward strand.
ATGATATCAGCTTTATCTGAATCATTTTATGTCACCGTTTTTATATGAATACTGCACGGCGCAGACGAAACCATGTCAAGGCAAGAACGCAACAAATGTTGTGTTTCAAAGCGTCAGATGCTTTTAAGTTCAAGAAAGTACTCCATAATCTTAGAACCGAAACCTTTCTTTTTCTAAGTTATAAGAAGTAAGATACTCGTAGCTATAATGGCCGCTACATATGTATGTACATATATAGGAGTCACTGTTAGTTATATCCCGTATTCCCAGAAACTTTTTATAAGTTTGTAGGTGTGCCTATGTATCTGTGTGTGTGAACCATTCCACGTACAGACTAAACGCTTAGACCGATTTTAGGCCTGTCCCATGATGTCACCAACGTTCGACTAGTCGCACACTTACATTCAAAACAAAAACAAATTTTAAAATCGAACGTTTTCGACATCGTGGGAGGGACAGGTCCTTTGATTTAGTTTTTTACTGTTTAAAGTTTGTCCATAAAAATGGATAAACCTCGGGTCGAAAGTATGACATTAGTCAACTCAAGGACCCTTCCGTCTCAGTCAATTATGTTGAATCACTAGGGCCTGGTATTCCTGACAACAATAACTGCACTGGGCGTTCGCGCGATATACCGTCACAGATGCAGCTGCCAATCACATGGGATAAGTTCAACACAATTGTAAAATATGGATGTCCAATAAAACATGGAGACTTATTGCTGAACGTAAAATAGCAAAAAAGGTTTCAAACTCTGCATAGACCCGTGGAAATACAGAGATCTGGATAGAACTGTTTAATGGAGTGTTCGAAATCACAAAAGAAAAAAACACAAGTTACGACAGAGACTCACAGTATTAAAGAAGCTGGTCTACAAAAGTACCACATTCTCGCGACCCCTAAACAGAATTGATGAAATAGTGACTTCAAAACAAAACCAAATGGCGATCTGAAGTGAACACTATTCAAAAATGCTGTCAATACCACCGGAAACTACTCAAAACATATGCAACTCACAAGAAAGTACCATAAGAACGGACGTCACTGCGATGATTCTACTCCTAAGTGAGTGTTCAACGGTTTCTGAATTTTATAGATAAGTTTGGCTAACGGAAGGAATGTCTGCATCAGGAGCTTAAGGATGGCATCATTGTTAAAACTCCCAAGGGAATCAATCTTCTAAGCATGGTGAATCAACCACCTGTCGAGTGCATGAAGTCCCTGGCATCTAAAGACAAACCACCACGAACCCAATACGTTTTGGATTACAGTTATGGTTTTATAATATGTTGTGCGCTCTTTATAAGAGATATTGGGGAGATACCTAGTAAAACCCATAAAAAAGCATATCAACCTTATTCAGGTTAAGAAACTGGTTTTCTCAATATACTTTTTTAAGTTTTTCCAGTCTGAATCTCTAAGACATGCCATATTTTTCTGATGGAAGATTTGTCTTCTGATTTGACTGGTCTTGGACAGTGACACAAGCACTGTTCGAGAGTTTCATCATCTTTCTAGCCAGCTCTACATCGTTGGTCTGAAGTAGAAAGGCAAAGGAAGAACTCTCGAGATTTAACTAAGGCTTCAATAACTTAGATATTTAATTGCTTAAGTTATAGCCGTGATCTCAGTCTAAAAGTCTGTATTATGCCGTAAAATCTGCTACCCGATCGCTTTCCAATTTTTTACCCGTTCGTGTAAAGGATATTTTCGGGATTATTCCCTACCATGGGACGATATGCAGTGCTTTAAATTGACCAAAATATTAGAATAAATGTATGAGAATAAAAACTTATACAAATAACCCTCAATTTACGGGATGCTTCACTTAAGCGATTTCGATACAACACGGATTAATAATAGCAACCGTTTTTTGATTACGCAATTTTTCTACGCCAATTTAATATAACACACTTAAAAAATGATGACAAAACTCATTTTACGCAAAATACATCATTGCGATTTATGATAAATCAACAATATAATTAATACAACTTGAAATATTTTTAGTTTTGTTTAAAAATGACACAACAAAAAAATTAATTACCAAATGTAATGCAATATCATTATACGACAAAATTAAGACTTTGGATCGCCTGAAAAATTAAAAAAACCTATAACTTTAGCAAAATCTCTTCATTTAAATGTGTCAACTATAAGAACCATAAAAGAAACGAAAACAAAATTCGAACCATTCGAATTCATATGAATTTGCTTTAAAATCAGGGAACATTCATCATGTAATAGTGATGGCACAGCTGAGCTGTTTTTTTTTACTTTGAAGTTAGCCAGAAACTTAAAAAATTGTTTACGAAAAATAAATTAATAAAATGTCAAGAAAATTTAGGCATTGAAAATATTTTATTAAGAAAATTTTTGAAAATAAATTTAAAAATATGAAAAAAAAAATATTGAAAAGTTGTGAAAAGTTCTTAACGTTGAAAATTTTGTCAGTGGTAGCCGCCGTGGAGAAATTGTTTCTACTTAGTGTGAATTATTTTTATTTTTTTATACAAATTCTATTGTTGGCGTTTTGGTTCTACAAAAAAAAATGTTGTTTTACACGGGAGTGTTACTAAAGATATGACAAAAAAACTCAATATGGCGGCCAACAACAGACGCCAGTTCGTAAATACGAAAAAATAAAATAAAAAGTCGGCGAACTATATAAAAATGGGTATCATTTGACAAATATTTCAAAATCATCTTTAGGTTTCTCTTATGGTTTTTCATTTCGAAGGAGTATTTAGGATATTTAACGGTTCGAAGTTGGTCGCAGTCGGGTTTTTTAATTTTTTTTTGTTAAATTACTAACTGTTTCATTGTTGTATTTTTGTAAGTTAGTTATTATCTGGAAGTGAATGAAATGTTTGGAGTCTTTCTTTGTCCTGTATTAATTCCAAATATTTTATAAAAATATAACAAGAAGCTTTAATATGTTTAATATGAGTATAAATATACTACATATACCATTTTGCACATGCTACGATGCAAGACCATTTGCACAAGACTGTGAATTGGGCTAATGTATACAAAACATAGAACGAAAAATAGAATAAGAAAGTACAAGGGAACATCAAAAAACGTGGCCAATCACACCATTTTAGTTGTTTTCAACTAGATTTTGCGAAACTCGTCGTTTAAAAATTTGCAATTTTTGTATTTTCAAGTGGAAATAATTCTTATATTTTGAATTTTATATTTTTGAGCAGAAGTTATTGTTTTTTTGATATTTTTTTTTTAGAAGAAATAACAGTTATTTTCTGATTTTTATTTTTTCAAGCAGAAATAAAAGTTATTTCCCGATTTTTCGAGCAGAAATAAAAATCAATATCTGATTTCATCAATACTGTAACTAGTGATTTGTAAGTTCTTATTTTCTAGTACATTATTGCTCGTGAGATGAAATTAAGTCCACGCGTATCCTATTAAAAAGTTTACTTGCTTTTTTTATCTAATAGAAGGATTTCTTATCTGCAATCGAATTATCGGAAAAAATTAGTTTGTTGTCTCGTATTACACATACTTAAGTATATTTATTCTTTCTGTTTACAATTCTGGAGTTGATGTTAATGGCATCAGCAGTAAACAAAGATTTTATATATGTAAATATCGTTGGTCACAAATAGAAAGGCCCTAACTCAAATAACTGTAATTTTACAGGAGAAGTTAAAAACATAATATAATAATAAACAGTACAAGTGCTTCTACAACTTGCTTGCTTTGTAAAACTGCTTTTAAATTTCGTGAAAATACGAGTTAGGGCCTTTCTACTTGTGATCATCGATATGCACATCAGTGATGGGAAATGTGGCACAATTGCGCCATTTTATTCACTATTGGATGCTGGCTGGCACTGTGGCACTCTCGCTTCTTTTCCCAGAGGCATTGACGATTTCTTAAAAGGAATAAATTAATTTTTTGTATCAGCTCATGTTGAAAAGATGATTTTATAAATTTTCAGAAATATATCAACTCCAAACTTGATCTAATTTTTAAGTATTCCCGAAAACGTTGACGGTCTCACCAAACTGTTTTAGATTGAGTCCTTGAACAGTGTTTTCCAATGATAAAACTTAATTTATATGAAATATTTTGATGGATGATATAAGTAAGATGTATTTTTGTTTTTATCTTATCTTCTTAAAATAATAAATGATATTTATGTTGAAACGCAATGAGAATATGTAAGAGTACATTTAATTTTAAGGAAGATTTCTTTTTAACTTCGTCATTTGTGTCGACAGTTTTTAAACAAAAAATACATTGATATATAGATAATATATATAGATCTAAATTCACACTATTTTCTAACGGAAGAAATTTATCACGGTGCTGAAGTTGAACTATTAATAACCAAAAATTCAGTTTTTCATCATAAAGTTGTAGAATTCGAAAATAATATAAATTCTTTTTACATTTATCTTATGTCATAATTGAAAAATAAGTATAACTTTAAAGACTATTATCGGAATTGTTTTCCAATGTTTGCACCAGGACATGTTCTATGTAAGAGACACGAATATTATTGTTCCTTTTTTTACACAAATGTTTCCAAATAAAGCAAAATACGCTCAAAAAATTAAAGTGAATGCAAATCCATATCAAACTTAAATATTTAAAAAATTCAGAAATTTAAGCAACGTTTATCAACATAAGGTCAAGCAGTACCTGGATTCAGTAACTTTTATTACGACAATCGTACCGCTAAAATAAATATAACGAAAATTTATAGACTTTGCTATTCAGTAACATATTTTAACGATATTCGCTGTCGGTTGAAGCAAAAAGAAATTAAAACACAAACTCAAATTCATTTAGTTTTTCTTAATTTTTTTTTTGTGCTTTTCGCTTATTTTAAAATTTTCTATTCAGAGATAGCACATGATATTGAATTAAGTGTTGAGTAAGATAAAGCTGGAGACTATCGTAAAAAAGAAATTACGAAATCACATTATCGTTATGGCAAACGAATAAATATGTCGATAAATATTGCGATTTTCACAGTGCACTGTGGAACAAATTCAGGTCAGCAAAAGTTAGGTCGATTCTGAGAGCGAGGGGTGAAAATAGAGGCTAAATTAGAAGACCTGTTAGTTCGAATTTTTTTTTAATCGACCTTCGAACATTGCGATTAAAAAAAAATTCGAACTAACAAAAACAAACGTCGCGATAGGGGTCTTCTAATTTAGCCTCTATTTTCACCCCTCGACCTAACGTTTGCTGACTTGAATTTGTTCCATAGTGTAATTATAATAAATTTCGGTTACATCTACTTGATATAAACATACTTTGAACTTCAGTGTGAGTGAGTTTTGGAAAGATTCTCCGATATCGTAAAAAATAGTTTCAATGAACAAGTTTCTACTAATATTCATCGAATCGTTCAAGGTATTCTTTCTATTCTGCACGCTTCATCAAGTGTGGAAAGAATATTTTCAGTTCGAAATTTGAAAAAAAGTAAAATTAGGAAAAAAACATAAATTCTGTTATACCGACAGAATCTTTGTTGGATTAAAAGAAATAGCTTGCAATTACTATTACTTTTACCGTGTACGAATTTATACAAGTTATCATTACATATATTAACCATAAAGAAAAGCAAAACCCATATATATTTGTGACTTAATATACATATACATCTGATTAGAAAAAGTAAATTTATCTTTTAAATTAGTTTAGAGTTATTATAGTCTTTACGTACATATGTATGTCCTTCAGATTAGACATACTATAAATGAACATTAAGTGACAACATTTAAATGATATAAAAAAGGGTTTGGCAGAATTTAGAAAGACATTCGGCACGGAATCAAAATTTCCAATTCCCATCACTGATGCACATATATTAGTTATTAGTGTGACTGAAGGCAATATGACCATAAAGGTCTTTATTAGTATTTTATGGACGTGTAGCTGAGTGAATGGCCGACTACACACCGACTATTGCGCTTGTTTTGAAACTATGAACTCATTTCAAATGGAAAATGTTATGGCATTTTTCTTACAGCAGACATAATGACTGGAGGTTTTGAATGAAAAGCAAGTAGTAGGGGCTTGAAGTGCGCATGGAAACTTATTTTAAGGATATTATGTTGATGTTATTTATATGTATATGTGCATGCACACACACACACGTATGTATGGCGAAGTATGCGTTTATATTCCTAAGATTAAAGTAACCAGCAAAAGCTGAAAATTAAAGTTACTCGTACTTATTTAGTGGGTTTAATTTAACTTGTTTTATGAACCAAATTAAATACAAAATCGGAAGAAAAAATTTTTTTATTGAAGTATTGATACATCTTTAAAAAAGCGATTTCTTTAACTGATACTACATTCTTAAGAGAAAATAAGTTTTAAATATGTACACAGTAAAAACCTGTCTAACTTTTTAGGTAAACGTAATTTTCTTCTTCAGTTCATCTTGTTTAAAAACCAGTATTCATAGAATTCCAAAATAAAGTTTTTTCGGCTTGTAAGCTCTTTTGAGACTTAACTTTTAATGTGAACATCTGCTAATGTTTTGTCAATATTTTTTCTTTTACTTTTATTGTTTAAGGATAGTTTTGGAATTTATGATTCGATTAGGCAAAGCTTCAAAGCTTTTGAGGAACAAATTGCACCAAAGACAATCGGAAATTAATGCGACAATTACTAGCAGAACGGAACAACATGCTGCCTTTGCACACAAAGGAATAACATTGTGTGGTGTCAATTAATGCAAACTTCATCCCTTTATACACATTTTTCAATGTAAATCTAATATGTGGATTGTTTCGCTTCATCGTATTAACATCACCAACTAACAACAGTCTTGCCTTGTATTAATTTTGTTTCACTAACTATGCACATGTCTCTTAATTAGTTTATTTTTTTCTATCATATGCCACCAAAAACTATTTTGAGAAAATCGAAAAATATAATTTTATTTATTCACATATTTATTAATACATATTCTACAAAGTAAATTCGCAGAATATGAAGAATATGATTGCACAAATATGGGCGGAGTAACTAGACCATATGCCCAAGATGTAATTAACAGTATTTTAAAAAAGTTTTTATGCCTGACTATACACGACCCATGTATGCCTTCCTCATAGGAAGAAGTAAAGTAGTTGTCAACGAAATTTCACAAAAGAACCACAAGACTATACGGTTATCCGTGGCAAATCAGCAAACCAGTGCGAGCGAGACGAAAACTCTCGAGGGCGAAACAACACACACAAGCCCGCACCTAAGAAATAATTACGATGACGCGAGAGCTGTTCTTCAGCCCAGCGCTGTTTAACGACTGAAAAAAAATATTAAAAATAGATCCTTCATAAAAGACCTTTTAAGAACTTCTTTATAACGACTGCTATCACATACCCATCGTTGGAAAACAGAAACAGCAGAAATCTCAATTTCAAAAATTAATGTGGCTTATGATGCTACTGCAGAAAAAAATTAAAATTTTTTCTAAACTAAAGTTATAATAAATTTTATTTTTCAAATGTTCAAATAACTTTAAAACATTGTTGAAAGCAAATACATCAATAGCCATATGAATTCAATTACTAAATTTTTTGTGCAGAGTGTCTGCGACAGGCTTCTATGTATCTCGACAACCATAAGAGCGATAGTCTGGAAATCTTTACAGAATATGTGTAACTATGACCGCTGCAACAAATAACTCTGCAAAAAAGCCGACTTCAATGCAAAGATCTGATAGAACATTTAGAAAAAAAAATGTATAGGATATAAAATTAAATTTTAATGGGCCCATTTTTTAAATGCAAAATTTAATGTGTTTTTCAGAGCTCAAGGTGTGTGCTAAGTTTTGTAAAAATCGGTACAGTAGAACCACTTAAAATAAATTATTAAATTTTAATGGGCATTACTCCGCCCATTCTTTCAAGTGGAAGATTGTGTTTTTTTTAACTCTAGGTGTGTGGTAAGTTTCGTAAACCGCCCATTTTTCAACTTTCAAATTGTTTAATTACAAGAACCAGAGGTTCCTGTTAGGTTTCGCAGCAATCAATTAAGTAGAATATCATAAAATCAAATAAAAAAAATTGTGGGCGTACCCAATTTTTTGCAATGAGACAGACCAATGGGAAGTTATAACCTCTCAAACAATAAAAAAATTTATAATCGGTCTAATATGAATCGAGTTATGAAATAACACCGCCAAAAATAAACTAGAGACGAATTGATAACCTCCTTTTCTTCTTAGTAAAAGTTTATAAAAGTTAAAAATTATGGGTGATACTCGTATATGTAATGAATGCTAAAAACAAACAAACTAAAAATTAAAGGATATACTATCACATAATGTTATTAAAAAAATTAAGATGTATCTTATGAACGATAATAATTATACACTTGAAACATACATATCGTCACCTTAAATCGAAAAAACCGTAGCTGCACTTTTTATTTTTTTCGAGAAGCGAAAAACTTTATTTATTTAAATATTTTAAAATCATCATTAGGTTTCTCCTTTGATTTTTCATTTCCAATGACCGTTTAGGATATTGAACGCAGTCGGTTTTTTTGATTTTTTTAATTACTCCTTGTTAACTTTTTACTGCACAAAATCGGTTTAATTTTTTTTTTTAGTTTTTTTTTATAAAAAGGATAATAAGATGCATATATATTCAAACTATGTTTCTTACTTTGTATTTCTTTTGTTTTGAATATAAAATAATTTATGTATTTTATTAAAGAAAAAACACAAAAAAATCTGTTATATAACGAGTTGAGAAAACAATCACCAATCATCGATAACTCGCTCTCGAGAATAACTTTGTGCTACTGACAATCTATTTCTGTTCTCTTAAGGTCTATAAAACAGCATAGACCTGCCAACAGGAGTCAGTTGTTTTCGACAACGGCTATACAAGCCCCAATTTTTTGGTATTGTATTAAATCAACGTCGATGTGAACATCTGGAATAAGGGTGAATATGTATTTGAAAATAATACGGATTTATTCTAATTTTTTTACATATATAAAAGTGTAGTTACAACTTTTTGGTTAATGTGGTTATGGCCTTTTGAATTCTATTAATAAAATCTTTATTTTTAACCTATCCATGTAAATTTTTTCCTTAAAAATTTACAATGATAGTTGTTATTTTGATTTGTTATCAGTTACTGCCTTTTGGGTTTTAGGTGACGATATGTGCTGAATTAAATCTTAAAAACGTTTAAAATTTTATGAAGTATACAGACAAAAAAAATTATAAATAATAATTTGGCCATTCAGATCATCGCCACAGTCCCTTACCACTTTGACCTTAAAAAGTGTGTCTACTCGTATGCTCAAAAACAAATTAACTAACGACCTGTCCCACGATGTCACTAGAAATCGTTTGATCGAATACTTATATTGAAAACAACAAAAAAATTTCTAATCTTATTGTTGTTTGCAATACAAGTTGTCTTAAAACTTGGGCCTTAAATCTTGGGGAAATTTTCTAAATTTGAGTAAAAAAAGTTGTCGCATGGCGTCAAATCCGTTTTTTACTTGAGACGAGTAAAATATTTACTAAATTTCTAGTTCATTAATGAACTAGTTTACAGTAACTACATTTTTATATTTCAGTAAAATTTTTCTAAAATTAAGTAAAATTTTGCCATAAAGTTCGGAGTTTTGCGAACAAATCTGTTTCATCTTTGATCTCAAATTTAGTAAGTTTTCCAAAGTTGTTTTACGTCTTAATTCTGGTACTTATTTTTAATATTAATTAAATTCTATACCGTTTGAGATGTTATTTATTATATATTCATATTATATTCTTAATTAATTCACCATGCAACATATTATTTTCTTAAGACTAGACAATTATGGAACCAACAACCCTTCTGACTGATAGGCAAGCACTCTAAGTAATTGCCTCATAAGCATTGAGGATATTGAGTTTCTAATGTACATATGCTTACATAATTAATTAATTCTTTATTTGGTTTAGGTTTTTACTTATTTTTACTCATACATATGTATGTATGTATGTACATAAAATTATAACTAGTTCCGTGGGTATAATAGATTTTCTAAAATGAGTATCTTGTTTCGCATTTCTATTTTATTGAGAAACAATTTGGAGACATACTAAAATATCCAGTTTAATATATTTTCCTTCGCTTTCTCGTTTTGTAAAGGACTTGTGAACTCATTTTTACTTTTTTAATTGATTTTTTCTCGTGTTTTTCATTCACTGAAAACACTGGACGTACAACGGATGAGTGATCCATGAAGATTTTCACTGGTACTAAACGGACAAGGCACTTGTACAAGTTTCCCTTAATCTATTACAAAAACACCAATATATCTGACGTCAATGTCTTACACAAACAGACTATAATATTAATATTAAAATTCATAGTTACAAATTTAGTGCTAAACTTATTTTGCTACAGAAAATTATGTCCTTTTGTGATTTTTTTATCACGAAAACGATTAGCCAAACGCTTTCTAACTTAAATTAAAATTCTATTGCTTAGTGCATGAAAACTAAATAATTTTTGTTTATTTAGAAAACCACCCTCCTAAAATTTTTCATTCAAATATGGCAAAAGTAAAGGTTAATAACTTTTCAAATGTATTCTTGTCGTTAACAAAAGCTGTGAACAGCAAAATTTTTCTGGTTCGTAACCCAAAAATAAAAAAAATATTTTTTCTACAGGCACCGCCTTTTAAACAAAAGATACATTTATAAGTACGTTTCTTTCTACAGGGTGGGCCAAAAGTTACCAGGGGGTTTAAAAGTTTAATAACTTTTTCGTTTATTAATTTTTTTTTTCTCAGATTATATAATATACAAAATGGAAATTTTTTTTACACTAAGTATGAAAAATAATGTCTCTTAAATGACCACCGTTTTCAGCTTCGCACTGGTGGGCGATTATGATTATGAGTGATGAAGCTCATTTTCATTTGAATGGCTTTGTTAATAAGCAGAACTGTAGGTTCTGGGGTTCTGAAAATCCAAGAGCCATTCATAAACGCCAATTGCACCCCATTAGGTGTACAATATGGTGTGGGATCACATCTGAAAATATCATTGGGCCTTACTTCTTCGAGAATGAAGATGGAAGTGCTGTAACCGTAAATGGAGAGCGGTATCGGTTTATGATAGAAAATTTTTTACGTCTTGCTCTTGAAAACATACCTCGTATGTGGTTTCAGCAGGACGGAGCCACTGCCCGCACTGCCCGAGACACAATGGCACTTTTAAGTCAAATTTTTGGAGAGCGAATAATTTCCAGAAATTCGGAAATAATTTGGCCCAGCGCGATCGCCAGTTTTGACAGCACCCGACTATTTTCTTTGGGGTTATTTGAAGTAGCGAGTGTATGTGAACAAGCCAGAGACAATCCTTGAACTCAAGGCAAACATTGTTGCAGAAATTCGAACGCTACAGCCACAAATTTTGAAAGATGTTATGGAAAATGCTCTAAAACGAGCCCATCAGTGCGCAGCTGAAAACGATGGTCATTTAAGAGATATTATTTTTCATACTTAGTGTAAAAAAATTTCCATTTTGTATATTATATAATCTGAGAAAAAGAAATAAAAAAAAATTAATAAACTAAAGTTATTAAACTTTTAAGTCCCATTGTAACTTTTGGCCCACCCTGTACGTTTGGATTTTTATATCTCCTTTACGTTCTTTCAAACAATTACGTGATAACCTGTAAATGAAACACAAAAAAGTCTAGCATGTATGTACATACTTATGTACATATGTATCTAATGGGTGTTTTTTTTAAGCTGCATGAGAACTATCGATATCGATAAGTCCTAGTTTACACTATGCAAGTCTTATTGATAAGCTGCATTGTTGCCATTTTAGCATTTTCACTGCCAGATCTGGCATTTTCATTAGTTAAAAAGCATTCAACTTTCAAAAAATTCTGCTAGATGCTTTCTGGCAGAATTTGTTAAAATAAAAAATTGTAATTTAATAAAAAATTCTTCTGTATAGAGGATTTTTCTCATAAATGTACATGTATTGCAGGCTAAAGGTTCCCTGATGAACTGCACTAGCAACAGTGAAAGGCGCATAGAATCCAGCCACCCCTCAATAAGCAATTTCAATGTATTTATAATTAAAAAATATTTTATTGAATAAGTAAAATAATATTTTGGAATTATAGTGCGTAAAAACATTTTAAACGTAATTGTAACATCTCCAAAAAACACCAATTACTAACTATTTTATGTTTGTACCTATGTGCTCTAAAACTACCTGCAAATACTAATAAGTTTGTATAAACATGAAATTCAAAGCTATTTCAATAATTTTTTCTACATTTAAATCTGGCATTATACTTTTCTTCTGTAGAACATTTTGGCAGAATTTTTTGACCGATTTAGCATTCTCTCATCATCATTTTCTGGCAACACTGATAAGCTGATTAGTTTGTAGTAGAGTGAGAGAGAGAGACGAGGGGAGAAGAAACGAGTACTCAGCTTCATGTACTGTCAGCACGTATTGCTTTCTCATTCGTAATGTTAACAAAAGCACACAAGCATTGTGTGAACGCCGATGAAAGTTCAAAGAGGAAAAAGTGATAAGCTTAGCAATAAGACTAGACTAGTGTAAACTGGGACTAAAAATGATTTGATAGCTGAGAATGTCAAACTGTGTTGACATTTATGTTCAGTAAGGCTGGACATGTCGTCATAAACCGTTTAACGCCAAAACAACCCTTTCAAATTCTGGAAATTTACTTTGAAAAAAATAAATCTGAATTTTTTTTTCCAAAAATTATTCCGCTAAGCATCAACAACGGTTGGTTTGACAAGAAGGAGCAACTTGCCATACAGCGCGCTTAACAATCGATTTATTGCAAAGTCAATTTGGTGACAACTTTATTTTCAGAAGTGATCCTGCTCACTAGCTCGTGCGATTTTACGCCTCTGGATTACTTTTTATGGGGCTGTGTTAAGTCATTGGTTTGTGCCGACAAACCAGCCGCTTTTGAAACATTGGAACTCAATATTCAAACCACCATTGACGCCATACGGTCAGATTTATTGGAAGAAGTAGCCAAAAATTTGACTGATCGAATGGACCATGTAACTTGTAGCTGCGGCTGATATATGCCGGAAATCATGTTTAAAATATAAATGTCATGAAATTATCTACCAAATTATAATAAAACAAGGAAGAGTGCTATATTCGGCTGTGCCGAATCTTATATACCCTTCACAGATGTAGCTATACATACGAGGTTTGTTCAAAACGTATCGAGAATTTTGAATTTTCGTGGGTTACGTACTCATGTCTCTCACTTATGCCGACAATTTCGGCCATTTTGAATGTTGTTGACAGCTGTTTTGCACGTGTTTTGGCTCGTCTTCGTTTTTTACCTATTAAAAAAATGGAACAAAGAACCTGTATTAAATTTTGTGTGAAAAACGAAATAAAGTGCGCGGATGCATTCCGAATGTTAACTGTGGCATACGGAGAAGCTACCTTGGAACATTTATCGGTGGTATAAAATGTTCTCAGAAGGCTGAGAAGATGTGAACGACGAAGAGCGTGCCGGATGCCCGATCACTTCAACAACAGCCGAAAAAATTGATAAAGTGAAGAAAATGGTATTGGCCAATCGTCGAATCACAATTAGAGAAGTTGCTGAGGACCTAGATATATCGATTAGCTCGTGCCATTCGATTTTTATTAATGATTTGGGCAGGAGACGGGAAGCCGCGAAATTCGTACCGAAATTGCTCAATTTCGACCAAACATCATCGCATGAACATTGCTAATGACCTGTTGGACTCTGTCCACGATGACCCAAATTTGCTCCAGAGGATCATGACTGGTGACGAATCGAGGGTTTATGGTTATGACGTCGAAACCAAAGCTCAATCATCCAAATGAAGCTGAAGCACGAACCAAGGTAAAAATCGAAGACGAGCCAAAGCACGTGCAAGCAAAGCAGCTGTCAACAATTAACTGAACATTCAAAATGGCCGAAATTGTCGGTATAAGTGACAGACGTTGGTGTTGTGTTTATTGTCATATGCACAAATGTGTTTTATTCTCATGACGAAAGTTCGCAATGAAAAATTCGTTCGTTCGTTCGTCCCAGTTGTGTTCCTAGCATTATTCAAATAGCCTGGGCTATTACCAACAAACAATTTGTGAAAAAGCTCAGAATTTATAAAAAAAAGAAAACAAGTTTCAAAAAATATTAATGAATGCTTAAGATCTAAAAGATTTTTGGGTAAATATATATATGTATAACACAAACATGCACTATTAATAATAATAATTGTACTAATAATAATTTTTTAAATATAACAATGCAGAATCGGTTAACGCAACGAAAATAAATTTTGGCCTGTTGCGAAACTGAGTTTGTTACGAAAGCTTAAAAGCTTATTTTAAACCAAATAAAAGGTTTATTAGAGAATCAAAGTTTAACTGTTAAAATAAATGCATTGATTTAATTAAAATAAGGACTAAACATATATTTTGCACAAAATTTCATACACAAATGTTTATAGTTTTGAATATATTTATGAAAAACTAAAGTAAAAAACAAAACGGAAAAAAGATTATAAACTTTGTTTGCAAAGATGCGTTAATCGAGGTCTCTTTTTTTGGAAAGTTGCGTTAACAGAGTCAGCAATGTTAAGAATTTTGGCGTTGTGAATGTCGAGGTATTACGATTATCGAGGGTTGCGTTAACCGAGTTTGCACTGACACAAAAACATATTACATTTGCAATAAAAGTTGCGTATATAAAGCAGAAATCTACATCAACTGACACCTTACACAGTGGACCAAACACAAAAGAACGCTGATGAGGAAGGTTTAGTGGCCTTCGAAAACAGCCGGTTGTTCCGTTCTACTACGTGTTTGTCTGAATATTTAGAACTAACTTTGGTGTTATTTGTTCATTAATAATTATCACATGTAATTTGGCTTAAAAAGCGATACGAACTTTAGCCTGATAAAATTATAAAATATAGAAACAAATGAAGTTCGAACAATAATAATTAAAAATTAATTGAAAGTTGCCGAAATTTCGATTGTTTTATTAATGTAGGCATTCTTTTTTAATAAAAGTTAATACAAAAGCAGTTCAAGACAAATTTTTAAAAAATTTTAAGTGAATTCAGGCTAATAGGATAAAGCTATTACTTAGTAAAAGATCAGACGACAGTAGGAACAATCCTGTCCATTGGTTTTCCCAGGCAATATAGAACAGTCTTCTTGGTGAACCAAAGATCTGAAAGATCTGAGGTCCTCAGTAACAGGAAGGATTGAAGTCTGGAACAACTATAAAGTGTTGTATAATAGGTACAAGGGTGATCTCAAAAGGCCGAAAAGAGCCTCATGGAATAAATACTGTGAGGAGATTGATTCCGTAAATGAGTTATCGAGGTTTCGGCGAATATTGTCAAAAAACCCTATGGCTCCTGGGAATATTTTAAGCCTGGGTGGCTCATGGACGGAATTCAGCTCTAAGACACTTTCTGTTCTAATGGAAAAGATGCAACGACGGAGGTTAATTTTAACTACTTGTCGGAACCAGAATTAGGGGGAGAAGTGGACGACATTGTGCCATTGGAAAAGGCAACATGGGCAATAAATACATTTGAACCGTAGAAATTACCGGGCCCAGAGGGTATTTATCCAGACATGTTGCAGAATGTCCCAGAGCGCGTACTACTGTCTCTGGTGGATATCCTTAAGATATGCTTAAGCAGGAGTTTTATACCGAAAGGCTGGAGAGAGGTTAGGGTCATCTTCGTACCCAAAGCGGGTAAAGCCGAAGGATTTCAGTCCGATCATTCTTTAATCGTTTCTTTTGAAAACATTAGATCGACTGATTGATCTACATCTAAGGAACACAATTGCTACCCGCGTTATTAGTGCCGCTCAGCATGCCTATCGAAAAGACAGGAGAGTGCGCCTCATGACGTGGTTGATGTTATAGAGAGAAGACTGCAGCACAAGGATTACATACTCAGGGGTGTTCTGTAAACCGCCCCGTTTTGAAATCGCCTAATTTCCAGGAAAGAACTTAATTAAAAAGGTGACTTGTTGCAGCTTTTTAATTGGTTTTAATATTTTAGATGTTTAAGATATTTTATACAAACTGACCTGCGAATGCGCTAAGTCATCCGATCAGCAGATCACTGTTTTTCGTTTTTGAAATCGCACGATTTCAAATCACGCGGTTTGCAGAACACCCCTGACTATCTGAATTATTAGACATTGAGGGAACCTTTAACAACATTAGTATAGCGGCTATTAGGGATTCGCTAGAGGCACTCAGGGTTCACAACTTTCTAGTGGATTGGATAGTTAACACGCTTAGTAGCAGAATCATCAACTCGAGTATAGGAAGGGGAAAACTGAGGAGATTAGTGACAAGAGGTACACCACAGGGAAGAGTTTTATCACCTCTATGGTGGTTGTTGACAATGAATGCAATTTTTAAGCGGTTTGACAGGAGCGGACGGAAGATGGTTGCTTATGCGGATGACGTGGTTTTACTTGTAAGGGAAAAGTTTCTACCCACTATCCGTTAAGTCATGCAGTCGGCGTTGGGTGATCTATCCACTTGGGCCTACAGCAAAGGACTGGGAGAAAACCGAGTTAGTTCTCTTTACCAGGAGCTACAAAGTAGTACTGGCCAGTATGGGATGGGTAGAGCTTATACTAGCAGAGGAAGTGAAATATCTGGTTGTTTTCTTAGATAGCAAGCTTCTTGGAAAGGGAACACGCCGGAAAGGCTAAAGAAAGGGCTCAAACCTACTACGCATGCAGGAACTCCATAGGAAAGAACTGGGGTCTGCAACCGAGTATATTAAACTGCATTTACATATGGGTTGTCAGACCGGTTATTTCCTATGGTTGTGTGGTATGGTGGGAGGCATTTTTTATATATTTATTTAGTAGTACATACCAAGGCTGGCGTCATATGTCACGATTTTAAAATTATTTCGATTTCGATTTCGTTTACTATATGCAAGCTATATATTTGCTCAAAAATGAGAAATGCAATAATAATAATAATTTTTAAAGTTTTATTAGCAAATTTGCTTTTGTAGTAATTAATATAATTTATATATAAATAAAAAAAATAGAAATAAATTTAACAGGGACAGAATTTTTTATTATATATATTTAAAATAACAAACAACTTAAAAATATTTTTAAATTTTTGCTTTCTTTAAATACATATGTATGTATATATTTATAAAAATAATTAATTAATTGGTGTTAGTTACAAAAATTATGTGAATTTTACGATTTTCTTTTAATTTCATGCGCACTTTCAAAAAAATTAATACTAAATTTATTTTTACATACATCTTAATGAGCTTTAAATTTTCGTTAAGTATTAAAATTTTTTCAAAAAGCAACAAACGCTAAATGTTGTGTTTTTTTATCCGAAACCAAAAATTAAGGTTACAAAAATATGTAAATGTACTAAATACTATAGTAATAATAGTAATGTTCTTTTAACTTTTTAACTTCAAAATTTAATTAGGTTTTATGTAAAACGATATTTATTGTTTATAGTTTTTCCATACGAAATTTCGTTCTTTGCGAATGCTGTAAGCTTTCTTCCTTCCATGTAAGTATATAAAAAATTATTGATTTTCGTTTAATATTCGTAATTTGTTTAATTATTTTATGTATTTTAACTACAATAGCTTAAAACCATATCTTATTTTTGTTTTAATACTATTCACGATATTGCCGAGAATTATAGATTAAAAACAACATTAGCATAATTATACACTTAAAGATATTCTTTTATGTTTTAATAATTGATTTTTGAAACTGTTGCTTAAGTGTAATTTTCGATTATTAGTTTATATTGATGTTCAAATCTGTTGCCAATTTATATTTATATACATATTTCTTTAAAAAAAAACCCACTCTCGATGTTAATGCACAATATTTTCCTCAAGGCAATAACCATTATTTATTTGTTCAAGTTAACAATCTGGGAATTTTGTATTAAAAGCTGTTTTAAATAGCTTGTGCAACAACTACAATACATTTTCTTAAATTTTTGATTATTGATTAAATGTTTCTTTTTTATATTACAACTCCAAACAAAAGGCTCAAATACTGAAAATCTGAGGTGTGTTCGAAGTTTCGAACTCAATAGTATTATAAATTCCCAATACTTAAAGTTAAGATTTTATCGAACAGATATTCTTTTCAATTATCACCAATTAACCTTCTTAACATAAAAGTGATTGCGAAGCCATCGGCATGTTTGTTACGCTGTATATTTTAAAGTGATCTTGAAGCATTTAAAGTTTGTGCCACACTTTGCAACGATGTATTTTGAAGTTTTCACCAATTTCAGTGTTTACAATTCACCCCACCTTTTCCAGTGAAAACTTTTGACTCTAGTATTCACTGCAACTATTAAAAATAATTCATTCTCACCGCACAAATCAAAAGTGAACACCGACACTGTTGAACACTTCGAAATTCATCGTTGCGGAATCCGGTAGCAGAAAAATGGTGATGATGTGACAACTTCTAATGTAATTTATTTTCTCAGCCGAGGTATGACTTAGTCTGGCCGGGTTCTTACGAAAGGTCTACTTCATTTTAAATAAAAATTATTTTAGGTGTTGAACACATATGAAACAATGCTTTATTTAATTTAATATTTGTACTATTTACAATAAATTAAATTTACAAAATACTTCGGGATTCAGCTGTCGATGATGGTGGAGATGATGATATATTGTTCAGCACTCGATGTTCTGCTATGATGTGTAAAAAAAAGAATCTTATAATTCGGATAAAAAGTCTAATAAATACGAACTCAAGTATTCGGGAGATTTTGAGATCGGTTACTTTTAATTACGGTTAGTAAAGAATATAAATGTATTCGAGGGATCTTGCAATCGACAAACTACACCACAACGAAGTCAAGATGTATTCGGGAGATCTTTAGATCGGTTTTTATTACTACGAGGTACTCAGAATATACCTCCCTGTTCAGTACAAAACTTGTAACTCTATGGCTGTTCAATTATAAATTAAATGAGAATTCTAACTTGACTTATGGTTAATAAGCAATCTCATCATTTTACATTAGTGATAAACGTGCTGTTTTTGTTGTTGGTGTTAATTTAAAATAATATGCACGCTACATTAAATGAGGTGGTATACACCTACACGCTGTTATGTTTAGAAATCACATAGTATCCATTAGGGTAGGTTACAGACTTCAACAACCACTTTATGTCAGATATATGAATCAAAATTATTTTAATTTTTTAACAAAATATTACATAAAATAACAACAACAAAAATAGCGCTAACCACAAAATAATACACACACAAAAGAGAAGAATAGACAGAAAGATTTCACTATGTCTTCAATTTTAAGTCGTTGTCACTACTAATCTTTCACAATTAAAATATTTCCAATAACTTTTTAAAATATGGCACAAAAAGCTAAAAAAGAGTACGTAAATATTTTGATTTCATGATTATTTTGTAATAAAAAGTACGCAAATAATCTCAAGTACGAAGTAACTGACAATGTTTTATTAGCTGAGCGCTGAGCTAAAAAATTTTGTCAATAAAGTAAGAAATTGTACTAATATAAAAATCGTCAACAATTTTGAAGTTGATTTAAATTATTTGAATATCAAAGAAAAGAACACACAAACTGGATATGCTTTGTAATCCTTTTTTAACGGTATCACTAACATCAACAATTTGCGAAAGATATTTTGCTACATTTTCTTTTATCAAAAGTAAAAAATGAACCGTCTACAAGCTAAAAAGTGGGATTATCTGCTGTTTTTAAATTACTATTTTAGAAGAAATCAATGACATATTAAAAATTTTTTGTAAATGTGTATAAAAACGTAAGTTTTTTAACTAATTTCCTTTCGGTTTTTAATAATATTTCTGAGTTTGTTTTTAAAACTATTTCTTTTTCTTGTATCTATAATGTTTGTTAATAAAAAAATTAAACTCATATTAAAACTTATTAAACTTTTTTGAAATTATTCGAATAAATTTTTTTATTCTTTGTTCGTTGGAATATTCGAACAAAAGTTCAAAATTATTCGTCCGTTCGAACAAGAAAAAAATCATGAACTTTCATTCGAACAAATATAAAACACGAATAATTAACAACACTAGTATACATACATTAACACAATTGTGTATAACAAAGCAAAACAAAACGAAATGGCGTACGAAAATTGTAAACAACTTTTGATATTCAGGCATTAACACTACGCGAGAAAAAAATTAATCACCTGAGTACTTGCATATACTTTATATAAATTTACTTTGTTTACAACGACGCTATAGCTGGCATTTCATGTGTTGTCATTTTGTGGTGTCATTTTCATATGTGTGCAATGCCGTTCCCATAAATTTTTCGATAACACACAATTTGGTTGTCTGATTGTGACACGAAAGTTTCCAATCCCTAAATAATGGTAATGCGGCATCATTGTCTACATCAACAACATAATTTTGATATAATGACATTTAGTATCATTTGTTTTATCATTGTGAGACTTTGTTTTAGTGCCACTGTATGTTTATCAATAATAAGAAACAAATTAAAAAAAAATAAAAAATGGCAAAGAAAGTGGTGGAAAAGACCGGGGTTTAATACGCGCCACCACTGCGATCCAGTTTAGGGAAGCAGGCTTCAAATTGGTTTAAAAATTTCGTGTGCATGAAGCCGAAATTTCTGCCCATGCAGTTTCCTTTGCATTTCTATTCTTATAAATGTATGCATGTGAAGTTAGTTTTTGTTTTACCTTTAATTTTTATATTATTTTATAGTATTTACATAAATACTATTTATTTATTTTAATAAAACAATTTAAAATCAATGCTTTTTTAAATATAATAATTTGACTGGTTTTTCCTGAGTTTTAAAAACCGAAACCGGGTTTTTCATAATTTCATATATTCCAACTATTCGAAAACCGGTTTCTGGAAAATTTCGAATAATCGATCACCCTAATAGATACATATGTATATATGTAAAGTACCTATCGCACACTAAATCATTAACAGTCACAACTCAAAATTATCAAAATGGTTTTGTTTTTCCATAAATGTTTAATGACCGCAAATTTTTTTTTCCACCACAGTTTTCTTGAACAATATAATTTAATTTTCTTTAATTTTTTTTCTTTAATTTTCTTGTTGCATTAAGTGTTGCCATACCCAAAAAAACGCCCAGAACTTTTACACTAAAAAAAATACATGGGAAAATCAATAGTGAAAACTAGTTTTATTGGAAAATTTACAAATTGAGAAGTATTCGACTGAGCCGTACTATTCGACATTCGAAAAATCAACATTTTGAAAAAACCGACAACAGTTTTGTTTAAAAACCGGGTTTGAAAACCCGTTGAAAACCGAGTCGATCACCCTACTACTTACCAATTGACACAGCGTTGTAATTTTATTGCACTATAAAGAAGAATCAAAACAAAAACGCCGACAAACAGAAAAATACTCTTATCTTGCGTCTCGTGACATCTCGGTATACTTTGTGCTGCGACTGTTTGCATTTTCAGAAGCAGAAGCAAAAGCACTTGTCAATACCTCCTAACTAGAGTGCGCTCTGGTGTAAAATACACTTACCCGAACTGTCGCTAAATCTTAACAATGCACAATGGTCTACTCAAGGCGAATTGATACCAGGTGGTCTCGATTTGCAGCTCTGCATATTCGCCTTGTATGCATATTTGTTAATGTAAAATTTCCTGCTGTCAGAATATTTCCTAACGTGTTGCTTTGATTTGACAGTAAAGTTATGTCGGCTGGTGAATTAAGATCACCTGATGTGAATTCGCCTTGAGTCTACTCAAGTGCTTAAAAAAATTTACATTGCTCCGATAAATTAACGGGTAGTCAAGATTATATCCTAAAATTTTCATTTATATAAAGCGAAATAATTCACAAAAACTATAAACATCAAATTATTCTAACATTTTACGGTTCTTAATTTTTAGGGTTCTGATAATTTTGCCGCCCTAGACGTAAATAAATCTATCACTGCATGTTCACAAAAAAAGAAAATATTTCAAAATAAAATGGTTTTTAAAGGTTCTCTTATTTAAAAGTGGCATATTTGCAAGTAGAGTTGAGAACATAAAATATTTATGTTGTTCGTGCATGTAAGGAAACTAAATTCTGAACTTTGTGACAAAAAAAAATTATAACAATTAAAAGTTTTTGTATATTAAAGGCAAAATTACTTTCTGTTCTGTTACGAATCAGATGACTCTTTTTTGTCTATAAAAATCGTTAGTATTTCAGTTTCGTTCTGTTCTGTTTCGCTTCAACCTGTGAAAATCAGAAACTTGTAATTGTAAGTGACAGCAAAATAAATTTAAATATTGAAATTGAATTTTTTGTCAGTTATGGTCTTTTGTATTCGAGATTGCGATTATACGGGTAGCACGGGATCGGGTCTAGCAATAGAAAATTCGTATTCATATAATAAATAATGAAATCATTTATTTTTAATAACAAAACAAAGGTGAACGAATTATTATTTTATTTAAAAAAATATTAATTAAACAAGTAGTACATACATGGATGTATATAAAAGATATATTTTTGTAATTAAAAATTGTTTTATTCGAGCCAATTTTTCTGACATTTGGTCTCACAAATTTTTTTTTATCATTTTCATTCATTTTGTCATTGATTCTACCTAATTGATGTGCCTTGAAAAAAAATAATTTCAAGGAAAAGCAAACATATGTATGTTTCATATTATAAATTCAATGAAAGCTCTAAGGTTTCTTTAACTGTTTTTGACTGTTTCCTTCCTGCTTCAATAAATTTTATTTTTGTGCTTCTGCTTGAAAACCATTTTCTATTTTCTTCCTTTTTCTTCTGCAAAAAAAAAAACTAATGTTTATTGTTAAATAATAAAAATATTGTATTTTAATTAGTTTTAATACATAAAAAACATAAAGAAAGAGGGAGAAAAGGGATATAATAAATTAAACTTATTAAAAAAATATTGTTAAAGATATATTTGCAATTAAAAAAAAAACAAAAAATAGAGAGTTCTACAACATTTAAACAAATGAATTAAATAACTAAAGATAAATAAATACTTTATACTTTCAATAATTTAAATAAACGTTAATAATATTAAATGAGATATTTTAATAGAATATGAATACATAATTAAATAAAAAAAATGCCTATAAAGAAAATGCGCTTCGTTGACTTTATATTCAATAAAGTTTATACATATGTATATTTGATATATTTATTTTTATTTTTTAATGCGCATTAGCAAGTATTTTTCTTAATCGTGTATAATTAAAGAGGAATGAATTTGATTTGATTCTTTATAAATTATTCGCAATATTCTGTATGCATTTTTGCAGTGTTTTTTATCTTAATTTTAAATAGCATTTTACTTTTTTATCCTTTCGCTGTTTAAGTAGAATTGTTTATTTCAGGTTTTTGTAAACTTGTGAAAAAGCTAAATTTAATACGTTTACGAATGTTTATTTTCATGTTAATTTTACTACTACTACTAATAATTAATATTGGGGTCGGTCCTAGCTATAAAATACTATATATTATTTGAATTTGCGCAATGGTAGTGTGGGACTCTCCGGTGGTGTAGTATGATTTCCTGTGTGCAAACGTTTCGGGCCACTTTTTAAAGTTGAGCCCAATTTTCTTGCACCTCTTGGTGAATTTGATGAATTCATGGCTTCCATAGCAGCTGTTGAGGAGGCAGAAGCTGAGGGCATTATACCCAGAGGAATATCTTTCATATTAGCATCTATTGAGGCTTGCACCCACCCTGCAACAGAAATTTGAATTTAAAAATTAATCAATGAAGAGAAAACTCAATAACATTAAGAACAAAACTTTTTATTGACTTACCTTTCACAGACGACCTTTGATGATCAATTAAAGCCGCTGCTAAAGGAGCCGAGTTATTTGTGGCGTCCCTCAGAGTCGCATAAGCAGACATTGGCATGGGATTGTAAATACGATTAGCAAAATCCTCAAAAGTTGTACTCTCTTTATACCTAGACGACACGCTATCCAAAGAACGATTTCGTTCTTCATAACTGCAAAAAAAAGCTCAATCATTTCACATTCGAATTTCTTATAAAATTACAAACAAAACTCACTATTGCTGATATAAAGGCAAAGCCGCCCTTTTTGTGCGGCTTGCATTAATAGCAGTTGCTCGTATAAGAGTTGCCAGGCAAGCACCACTTATCACACTCTCGTTGGCTAATGGGCCAAACCAAGGTACTTCAGGTTTGCGATTGACGGTCACCCGGAATAGACCATTTTTCAATGGATACACCACTATTAGCACATCACAAAACTCTGTTGGTAAAATGTCACGGCGATAGTCTCGTGAATGTTCACTCCACACAATGTGCACTTCATCATTGCCCAAATGCCGAGTTTTAAGCAGAATTGCTTCCGGTGAATCGGAAGGCATTCGTGTGGCCACGTGATAAATAACCTCCAAAAAGGGCGTGGCGTAGTAGGGAGCAGTGGCGCCGCATCCCTGCCTTGGTAGGCCGCCTAAGAAACCATTGTGAGTCTCTAAGTCGATTTCCCAGCCCAAAGCGGAAACAAACATTTCGTACATTGTACTGCCACTGGCATTACGCAAAATACTATTCTTATCCTCTTGACCGGACGCTACATAGATAACGGCCATCTTGTGGGTTTCTCGACACTTCTGCAAGTCAACATTTCGCAGTTCTCGCAATAATTTCTCGGTGCGTTGAAGTAAATGGGTGCGGGAACGTCGTTCCCAACCGGCCAAGCCAAGATGAGAAAAGAGTAAGCGGCAATATTGAAATGCTATTTCATTGCGCCCATTCAAGCTTGTTGAATGATAAGATTCGAAGGAATTATGTGAAATAGGCTCATGCATTGAATGTAAAGAACGAGTATCATGACCAGCCACAAGAGAGGGAGTTGAACTCCCATGTAATGGCTGCTGTAAGGCTTGTTGATTCAGATTTATGACGAATTCCTGCTCCAAGGCTCTTTGGTTAAGTATCACCGAAATAGCTTGAGCCTCAGCGCTACTGCCCAGGGGAGAAGGAGCGGGTGCATTGAGCTGAGCCACCGGATATGGTAGACACTCGGGACTAGTATGACCTATGTAGCCCAACAGATCGTCTAGCTGATCTAGGTCGGGTGCTAAGTCCTTGGCTAACGGTAACTCGCCTAAAGGTCTATGTCTCAAGGTGTGACGATGCGGAGATATATCGATACCTTGCATTGAATGCATGAGCGAGTCCATGGATTGAACTTGATTGTAGCGTTGCGAGGGCGGACTGTAGCCTCTAGGGTCCATGGAGGCGGGGCCATAACCATCCATTTTTGGACATTCACGCTTAGGCTCGCTGTACAAAATTGAAGCATCCCAGCAGGCTTTTCCATTTAAATCGCGCAAAAGTACGCGAACTTGTCTTTCCGCTGTCACTAAGCCAGCAGTAACACCACCTCCTGGCAATTTGAGTGTGGGCAATTCAATAAAACTGGCCACTAGTCCCGGATTCAACATAAACAATTGCATATTTTGGGCATGTAAAATCGAAGGCAATTCAACCGAATCTCGTCTTAAGTCTGCGCTATTTACAGAATTATGTTGGTTTCCTGCCGCTGTAATGCAGCCATTTTGACCATTTACATCATCTTGTTCTTCGACCATAGAACTTAAACGAGCTGCTCCAATACCCATGGGGAAATGTCCCAGATTAGTCACCAAATGCATGGCCACAGCTTTAGCGCACAATCGTATGGCGCTAATGCAAGCTTGTATAGTTTCCGAGGTTTGATAATTAGCTTCCGGCAACTTGCCATCTTCATGCAAATCATCACTGGAAATGTGCACGTCAAAGTCATCGTCAGCTGTTAACTTTACCCTTTCATGTTTAGGTGCTCCCGAGGCTATTTGAAGGAGAACTCTCAGTACCATTAGAACTAAAGTATCACCGCTTTCATTCAATGACTCCAACATAATGGCCGAAGGTAATGCCATACAATATTCGCCTAAACATAACATCAACGAAGTCAACACAACCTTATCGGAGTCTTTCGGATTTGTTACACTTTGTATTTCTAAGGCTTTGCAAATCGCAGTAACTATCAGATGGGGCATTCTCTCAATCGAGGCTAATTCACGTCCCCGTTCTATACACAGTTTTAAAGAGTCAACGGCCACCATGGCAATAGTTCTGTGTTTGAATTGTAAAGCTTGAAGCAAGACCTGCAACGCTTCTTTTATGCGGGGATTATAGTATTGTTGATGG
Source organism: Nowickia ferox (assembly GCA_936439885.1). Taxonomy (NCBI): domain Eukaryota; kingdom Metazoa; phylum Arthropoda; class Insecta; order Diptera; family Tachinidae; genus Nowickia; species Nowickia ferox. Next base: position 105,227,529 of record OW387023.1, read on the forward strand.
TCATCTTTCAATTGTTGTCCTTTGGAATGAGGTACAGCTTGTTGGAATTTCGAGTTGGCACTACTGCCCCCCGCCGCTAAAGGATGTGATAATTTCATTAAAATCCACTGACTCAATTGTGACAGCGCAATACATCTTGCCTTGGCAGAAGGCTCACGTCGCGCGCAACGCAGCACTATATTCAAAATATGATCTTGAAGATCTGCGCATTCCATAAGCTCAAGTTGCTGTGGTGTAGGTTGTAATAAGGGACGAGGCAACAAAGTAGAAGGATAACATAATAGAGTACCTAATAAAGCTGCTACTTCTGCTCGAGGAGTCAAGCGGTTAGCCTCCAAAGATGTCAATAATATTGCAGATGCATGCACTATGTCTAACAGCAAGAGAGTATGCCCGGGCAGTAGCAAACTTAGAAACCTGGGTCCTTCAAGATGTTTCAATGCAGCATATATTAACTCACGATCTTCTCCCGTCAATAAACGATGTAGTGCACAATAAAACAGAGGCAAATGCTGCATTCCAGTCACAGCCCCATTCACCGTTAGAGTACATAGCAATTGCACGGCCCACAATTTGCCTCTTTTAAATGACTTGTCTAATTGTAAAGCACCGTAACACCAAGGAGCCACAATGCCAATGGGTGGCACTAATGATGGTGGGGGCGGTGTTTGTTGATTGTCTGTTGAAATGCCTTGATTATGCTTAATTTTTATCAAGTTCAATGTCATGTCGAGTAAATGCTTGAAAACTTGAGCATGTAATTCAGCTTTAGGTATACGATTTACATCGCCCAAAGCTCCTAACATACGCTTCCACATAATAGCTGTTGAATCGGGTAACCAACCAGTCGCCGTACCTCCAAGTATAATGGATCTTCTTTCTGTTTGATAATTACCCGAATTAACGTCGCTTTCACCCAAACTTCCACCACTATCTACCGCCAGAACGTCTATTTGCATTTGAGCATCTTTAATAGAACTCCCCTCAATACCGCTACTGGCCGTGGGCGAAGGAGATCTTGAATCATCGCTATCTTCATCAGCGCCATCTAAGTCATCAATATCGTCTTGATTATGGGTATTTCTTCGAAACCTTCTCGATTTTCTAGAACGTTTTACATTAGCCAGCGAATCCAAAGACATGGCTCGACGCATGTCATTATTGTACGATAAATTGCAATTTAATTGCACATTTTCCAACAGCTCGGGTGAATTAGAGTTTTGGTGTATAATTGTATTCAGAGAATTTTCCACACTCGAGGGCAAATTTGCGGGAGGCTTCGCATGTCGATGTTTAACGCGGAATCTAGGCGTGCGAGGCATGGAAGGTAAACTACCTTCGCTGTAACTACGATTCAATATGGGTGTTACCGGATAACGTTGACCAGCCGACATCTTTTGACTTTGAACCACCGAACCATGTTGCCTGCCAATTGTGGATTGAGAATTTTCATCCGGTCGACTATTAGTAGATGCTCTCTCAAGTTGGTTTTGTTCTTTGTGATCTCTTTCTTTTGTAACCGAACCATTGGAAACCGATGAAGTTTGTTGCCATACACCAGCTCTTCGCCGTTTACCTTTCGATTCGGCCAAGCGGTCCAAAGGCAAATCTTGCAAGTTTAAAGAGTATACGTAACGTGAGAATACACGCGTTAAAGTTTGTATGGTCTTATCCCATTCAATAATGAGTTCATCGCGATACGTCAAAGAAGTCAAGACAGTTAAAAATTTTTCCCACAGTTGCACGTTAACAGGGACATTAGTATGAGCTCTGATCCAAGTGACAATGAGGGTTTGGAATATAGCTTGACCCAAGATCCCACCCAAACTGGAACTCTTTGCAGCTTGTGGCGGATGTTGATGCAGAACTACCGATGTCACTTGCAGCAGCACTAGTAACAACTGCTCCCAAGTTTTAGGGTCCATGGGTGTATTCATTACCATGGTCCGATAGACATTCAATACCTTCTTACAAACTTCGGTTTGTTCATGCAAAGGCGTTGAGCGGTATTCTCGAGATTTCGTAGGAAAGTAAATGTTCAAATTGCTTGTGTTTACCAGAAAAACATTAGCAGCGTTAGTTACAAATATTTGCAAAACATTTTGCAAACCTGCCCGTACACCCATATTCTCCTTCAACATGGCTCCTACATATGAAGGATTTCTTAAACGATGATTCGACTTTGGTGTGCCACCAGCGTTAGTATTATGCTGCTGCTGTTGTTGCTGTTGAGAAACAATACCCATATTGTCCTCCGGTTCCAAAAGAAATGGTGGCGGAGTATTACCAGTCATCCAATCGCGGTACACCGCTATAGAACAACGTATGGCATCAATTTGTGCCTTTGTAGTAAAATTTAATAAAAATGCCTGACGATAAACTTCGTGTATAAAATTAACATTCTCCCGAGTGGAATAGAGCACATCTCTTACTATCAAAGCCTGCTGGTAGGCATGAAGGCGCATATGATCTGCAGCTTCCGCAATGTGAACGTTATCTAAGCGATGTTGCAACAAGCGTTCGTGAGTAAAACGTGATAACCAGTTAATTACAACCACTACACATGATGCCATTACCTCATCCTTTTTATGAATAGACCTCATTGTAGGCAACTCTAAACGCGGATCATAAACCGACATATTAAAATCAAAATTGGGGCAAAATACTGGTAGAAAAACTTCCTTGAAACGTTGAAGCAGAAATGCAAATGCCTTGTGATCTTTTTGTGCATGATTATCGCGCCACTTTAAGCAAGCTGCCGTCTGTACCATACTATTAAGCAGAATTTCCAAGCCATCACGAGGATCCGGAGGTTGTGACTTTTCGCTAGAGGATGGTGGTAACAAAGCTATTAACTCTGAACTTTGCACAGGATGTGAGTAGCTGTCATGGAATACTGATGTCGTGCTGCCTTCCACTTTCATATTGGGATGATTGAGAAAGTCTGATGCGTTAAATTCAACATCGGGACCCTGTATTCCTTTTTGGGGAACGATCAGGCCTGGTATCAAATCAGCATACATGCTGTGAACATAGGCGGGAGCATTTTCGCCCATTGCTTGATACCAAAGAAGGAAATAACTAGAAATTAAATAAAAATCTTGTTTAAATAATATTATATTAAAATTAGTTTACGTAATTGCAATGGCAAAAGTAACTTTAAACTTTGAAAAGATGTATATATTTTTTATTCATATTTTAGAACTTGATATGTACTCATCAAAGCTGTTGTATCATGAGTTTTATTGGAACTGCACTGATTCAAAAGTGTTCTTGCTAAATCTAGTGGCTTTTTACTGGATTCCCCATACAAAACGAAATCTACTTTTTCAGTAGATTTGTAGGGAATCTACTCAAAATCTAATATTTTTATTTATCTTTTACTACCCTGGGTAGCATATTTATATTAGGGGTGAATTAGCTACGCCCTACAAAATTTTCTATTGAAGGTGTGTGAATGAGATAAGTCGGCACTTTTTGGGTTACAGTTTAAGACAAAATTTTAGACAACGGGTTTTGTCTTGGATACGAAAAATTCAAATGAAATATACTAGATTTCGGGACAATGTAAATGCAGTATAAATTAAAAAAAATCTTGCCTCAACTAGAATACGAGTCGACATTCTTGGAACTAGCTCCCTCAGTATTTCCTGAAAAATTATTGGTAAGAACATGGACAGCACACTAAACAATAAATTGAGCACATTTTAGAGAAACACCTATTCAATTACGTAAATAAAAGTTCGACTTAACTTTATTTTGTATTTCATATGATTTCAAGAAATGTTTGTTAAGAAAGCAATGAAGCTGAGCTTTTGATGTTTTTTAAGTTTTTAATGACAAAATGTTTGTTAAGAAAGTAATGAAGCTGATTTTTTAAGTGATTAATGTTATTAAATGTTGGAATATTTAATTATATTTTAATGTAGAAAAATAATTTTCGGACAAATATTATCTATTAAAAATGTAGTCTTTTAAAAGAACAAAAAATTAAAAAAATAAAAACCAGATATCTAGTTCAAATACCTTTTACTCTAGATTTACGGATCTGTACAGCTTTAAAGGAAAAAGCTTCGCACGGTGGAGCAAGTGGCCAAACAGACCTTTCAAAATATTACGATTATTTATAAGTAACAACAATAACTCACATTCCTTTCTTTCGTAATGGACTCCATTTTGAGTTATTTGATCTCCCAAAAACACCCCCGACATCGTGTATGTTTGAAGCCTTCCTGCCGAGTGCACTCGTTAAAACACGGTGAGGCTACTGGCAATTCTCATCTTAGTTTCTCTTTCAGGTTTGGTGGTTAGTTTTCTAACCACTTTTTGTTGATGTTATAAAATGTGTTTTTGCGTAATAATTTTTATGTCAACCGCTTACTGAACTAACCACCCTATAACACAAAATACTGAATACTTAATTTCTTTTTTTTTTTTGTTTCTTATAATAAATATACTTTAATTAAACTAAAAATTAAATTGCTTCATTTATAAAATGATGTATGTAAAACCGTGGCTGAAAGAGTTAAAATGTTGCTCAAGCATCAACAAGGAAAACTATACCAGATTTCAGTTTTTACACAAAACTTAATACAGGTTCTTTGATCCATTTTTTCGAATAGTAAAAAATCGAAGAGCACACCAAAATACGACTAACCTTTTTATCTGTCAAACATCAAATCACGAAATCGAACATACGTAACTCACGAAATTTGAAAATAACGGTAATTTTTTTATCAGACTTACTTACGTGTATCATACGGAAGTTCAAATATTGTTTTTACAACATTTTTTATTTGTTTGTTGGTGTTTTTAGTGTGATGTTTTGTGTCTTTTATGTAGATACATATATATAGGTGGCTGTTGTATTTGGTACATACTTACGGTTAATATCGATTTATCGGTATGCAATTTTTTTTTTTAGTGAAATTCAACGACAGCTAGTAAGGTTTGTTTTTACTATATTAAACATATATTTTTTATTGTTATATAGGGTGTTTTTTTAGAGGTATAGAACTTCGAATTGAAATAAAACACAAGAAAATCGTTTTAATGTCCATCAATTTGGCTTTATTGGAAGGATAATTTTATGCCATTAACGTTTAAATATGATTTCGGGCATGTGGCCGCCGCGGCTGGCTCGAATAAAGCCAATTCTACAGGTCCAATTTTCAACCACTTTTTCGAGCATATGGGGCCGTATGTTGGCAATAACGCCACGAATGTTGGCTTCCAAGTCCCCTAACGTTTCTGGTTTGTTGGCGTAGACGAGCGACTTCAGCGGATGCGTATTATCACATAGAGTAAACGTAGTGCGAAAACGATCCATGGTTAACCGAATTAATTGCTCTGATGGACGATTATGTCGACCATAAAATGGACGGAGCTTGCGGTAAACTTCGCGAACTGAACCATTATTTTCGAAATAAATTTGCACGATTTGCAAGCGTTGTTCTTTTGTCAACCTGTTCATGATGAAATGGCAAACCAAACTAAATATTAATCACTTGACAGCTGACAAAATGGCCGCCAGTTAAAAAAGTGATGCCAACTTAAAGTTCTATACCTCAATAAAAAACACCCTTATGATTATTAAGTCCACAATAGTAATGAGAACTAAATAAATCATTCAGCTTTTATTTTGTTTGCAATTGTACGACTGGCTGTCTGCAATGACGTATTAAAGCAATCATAAGAGTGAGAAGCCAATCGTTTGGGGGGGGGGGGGGGGGGTTTCTCGTATATAAAACGACAACAAGAATCTAAAATGTTCTTGTGTTTGCAGATAACGTTTGCAAAAGTTTTTGTTCATTTTCATACACTGCTTAAAACTCGCCCTATATGTATATGTACATAGCTACTAACATAAAGAAACATTTTAATATCACTTACCGTACTCCTTCCTTTCTTAACTTTGGCGAATTTCCCAAATGTAAAAGTTTGCCCATAATACGACTTAGCGAATGACACTGCCAGCGTCGAGCCAGCAACTCTGGCAGTAAACACAAAATCTTTTCCAGCAACCATAGCGAACCATCCAATTCCTCGCGATGGGCTTTGTGAACTAAATGGAAAATATACATATAGATTTGTTAAACTAGTTTCAAGAGCAGCTAATGAAATCAAAATAAAGGATGAATATTAATTAAAAAACTAAAGCGAACAACAATTCTACATGTTTTAAAATAAATAATAACCAACGAAATGCATGAAAACAAACTCTAAGGATATGAGGAGATGTGTAAAAGGAAGATATAATGTGTATGTGTGTGTTTGAATAAAAAACGAAAAGGATATTTCAAATTATATCTTGTCAAAAATAAAAAGCATGCAAAATTTTGAATCTGGAGAAAGAAAAAGAATACTTGGCATTCAGCGATCTTTTATTTATTTTTTGCTTGATGAAAACAAAACAATTAAGCGAGTAAACGGTGAAAATGGCATTTAATAAAAATTCAGATTTCTTTTTTTTTTGGATGTGTATCTAAAAATTTTGCAAGATTTATCGTTGCGATTGCATGTAGCAACCATAAAATTGAATTCAACTTACCAATATGAAACGGAAGTTCTGCCATAATTTCAAATATTGTTCGTAGTACAGAGAAAGTAGTAGCAGTAAGTGCATTTTATTATTTGATTTTGGTTTTGCGCAAAGAAATTTTGTAATTAAACATAAACATATTAGGATTTGTTTTATTCGGATTTTACAAGGAGTAGGTTACAACATACATACATATACATACATATAACAATAACAATAATAATATAAATATAAATAAAAGAACATATTAAATGTTATGTTTGCTTTGGATTTGATTCGAAAATTAGAAAAAAAACCAACATAATACTCGTACAACTTGTTAACGAAAAATATATATAATAGAAATATTTTAAGCAAGATTTCATTATTTTCTAATACGAATATGTACTAAAGAATTTAAGGAATCCAGGAAAATTTTGCTAACTTGCTCTAGAATGCGTACAATGAGAGATGAGTACTTGAAATGCATGTTATAGATATAGGAACGAAATTTTTGTGCGGCAAGGGCTTTAAATGTACTTAGATAGTTATTGCACAAATACCAAAAACTGCAAACACTGCAAAATTGAAGTATTGCAAGAATTAAAGCCCCTGGATGCCATTCTGTGGAAAATTGCCTTTCAGAAGAGGTAACATATATTGACTTCCAAGCAGACTGATTAAACCCATATGAATTTATATTCCAAATCTAAATTTTACGCCAATAAACCGAATTCCTTGGCGCTTTTAAAAGAAAATATTCGTCGCTTTGATGGTGGCCCTCATCATCACTTGATCACCTGCCGAGAATTCACAAAAAAAAATTCTACTCGAATAAATGTGCGCCTTTATTGTTTCCATTCAAATGATATCAATCGCCCTTATTCCAGTTGTCGACATCGACGTCACTTTAACACAATACCAACAAAATGGTGCTTGTGTATCCGTTGTCGAAACCAACTGCCTCCTTTTGGCAGGTTTATGCTATTTTGTAGACTTTAGGGTACGGAATAGTGATGAGCTATTTTTCGAAACCTGTTACTTTTTCACAGCGATTGAAAAATCACTAATCACAACTGTGACTGAATTTATCAAGTAACAGGTTTTGTTTGTTCTTGTTGCTCTTCTTATTAGCACAGTCACTGTTTAATTTCACAACTGCTCTTTTTATTAGATTTTGTCAAAATAACAGAATTGCTACAAACAAAATACTGCTAAACTGTGATCACAATCACAGTTTAAAAGAACAGCGATTTAGAAATCACATTCACAAGGAGCAACATTATTAAAAAAATCACAGTTTCGCTCAACACTAGTACGGAAATAGATTGTAAGTAGCGCAAAATTCTTCTTGAGAGCGAGTAAAGGAGCCCCAATTTTTTGGTGTTGTGTTAAAGTGACGTCGATGTCGACAACTGAAATAAGCATGAATTTATTTTTTTAAATCTAATTTCTAACTGTACATCGATTCATTAAATTATATATAGGGTCCGCCATCTAACGTTTTTTTCAACTAGTGCTTATTTCGTGAATGGTAACACTTAGCTCATGTCTGATTTGACAGATAATTAGTTTTATCGTTCCGCTGAACGAATGTGGTTGTGTATACGCTTGAATATGGTTGTGTAACGCTTCGCTAAGTGGGCCTACGATCAACTTACAGAAGATGCCGATTTTGCCAAAAAAAATCATCTTTTCAGATGAAGATCATTTTGATCTTGGCGGGTATGTAAACAAGCAAAATTGTCGCATGTGGGGCACAGAAAACCCGCACGCATACATTGAAAAGCCGACGCACCCGAAACGAGTCACTGTTCGGTGCGGATTTTGGTCCAGAGGCATAATTGCCATTTTTTTCGAAAATGAGCAAGGAGTGGCCGTTAAAGTCAATGGCGATCGTTATCGGGCCATGTTGAACGAATTTTTATTTGGCAACATTTGGTTTCAACAGGACGGCGCTACGTGCCACACATCCGAAGCCATACTCGATGTTTTGCGCCCTGTTTTTTAAAAAAAAAAAAGTTATTTGGCGGACCCTTTACTTTCTTTTGAGACACCCTGTATTTAATTCCGGTTCATGCAATAAAATCACTTATTAAGAGTTGTTTTCAGGGCCAAGGGTGTTTTAATTTCCATTATTCTGTATGATTCTTGGGCTTAACTGGGGTCTTCATTAGCCCTGAACTTGTTATGAGCATCCTGTCGGACATCACAGGTGCCCGAACATATTGCTGAGCATCAATGTTCGCCATGAGATTTACCGTCCGCAACTATTTGGAATAGAAAGGAAAGAGCGAGAACAAAATTGTAAATATTCCATCTCTATTGCACTACCGCAAAGTACTTTGATGACGCAGAACATGGGCATCGTACGTATTCACCACAATGAAGAGAAGTTATTGAATTTTTCACAGTTGCTCTGCCGGCGTCATGTCGATGGCTTTAAATATTGAAATTTTTGCAAATTTTAAAAATAACAGTGAGAGAAACTCACCATACCAAAAATACTAAATTCATAATACTAAATTAAAATTCGTTCGATTAGCACTTTCGACTATAGTCGAAGATCAAAAGTTGTTAAAAATAAGAACCGAAATTCATCTAATGCAATTCTTTTTGATCGATTAAAGTTCATTTAATTTCCACAGCATGCCTGATTAACAAAATTTCAAAATCTGCTTTTGGAAAAAGAAACTTTAATTTTCAACGTTTTTTCCAGGCATTTGTAAACTTTTTATTTACCATTTTAAGACTACCTGATTACGGTTTTAGTATTTCGACTACGCGTACCAACAGATTAAAGAACACACCAAATGTTTTTTTTAACTAGTACTAGGTGTAGTCGAATTATTTCAAACGTAATCAGTGTTTCGTTCCTGTAACTTGTGAAAAGTTATCGCATCGAGAAAAATTAAATAATTATATTGGTTGTCCCATTTTACAAAGGGTTTTTCATATAAAACCTTCGATAAACTTACAAAAATATCAATAAATAGAGTTATTTTTTTACTCATTGTGTTTCACAAGATGTAACAAAATTTTCGGCTCGAAAGCTTCTCACATTCGTTACAGAAACGAGGCACAGGCTGAATATGTTTTATTAATTCGACTCAAACGATTTTTTCCATTCTTCAGAAACTTCTTCACTTATGAGGAAAAGAAAAATGTCCAAGCTTTTGAAGAAAATCGTGTTTTTACAAAGTTTTAGCGAGCATACGTATATATAAATCAGTTGTGTCCGTCAAAAGGCATGAAAAATGTTTCTTAGGCATTGAATTCGTCACAATAATGAAGAAAACATCATACGAGTACAGTCGGTAGTTATTAAACCCAATGTTATACCTGATAATCTTCCGCGAGTCCTTATACTTTGTTAAAGAAGCTGTAAATTCTCTCACTGCAAGCATTCTAAAGATCGTTGAGCTTTTCCTGGGACAAGAATAAATATGAAATTTTTTTAAAAATATAAAGTACCTTTTTGTTTCAAGTTTGCCTCCGCTTGTATAAATGTGTCATAGAGTATAAAATAAACATGGCTGAAATTTGTTTCGAATAGGGATTTGGCATCTTCAAGGTCCACATTATCTGTAATAAAAAAAAATATATGTATATATATATATTAATAAATACATACATAGTGGAAAATAAATGCTTATAAAGCATTTAACTTCTTGGAAGTATTATTTTAGAGCTGGGTTCAACTCGTTCATTCGTTAATTTTTTCCACAAACCTATAATCAACTCCATTTAAATTACATGGGTTTGATCATTGGTTTGTGTCAAAAAGCTACTGAAAGAGTTCGATACAAGTCTCCAAACGACAATGGCAAGAGTGTTGTAAATTTAGAGATGGTAAAACTGAGCTTTCATTGCAAAATTGCAAATTGTAATACGATGAATCAAAACAATTCAGATATTCCATTTGCAATGAAAACTGAGTCTATAAAGCAGAAATCTTCATCACAAAGTACACAGAGGTGAAGAAGATGAGTGATGAAAAAAGCTGAAATCAGCTTTGACACAGGTTCGGCGAGAAAGGGACAACTGTAGTATTATATTTGCTATTAAGTTGTTAACAATATATTCAAAACAAACAAGAGAAAATGTATACTTTGTGAAATGAACAAGAGAACATTTTTGCAAAATTAAATGAAAGATTTTGTAGTGTTGAATTTAAAAACACAGTGTGTAACAAATTATTAGTATTGAAAAAGTGATTAAAATTAGTTTCCAAATTATTACAGACTTCATTTTAAGCATTTTCATTCTCGCTTTTTGCGCGTTACGATTTCTATGCATCTGTCAAAAAAGTAGAATCAATGTAATAGTATGTGACAAGTTACATTGCAAAAAGCGCAGAACGCGTAGGCACGTTCAAAGCAAAAAGTAGGTCTACTTTCTACTTTTGTACGCGTTACAAGCACCATGAAAGAAAGTCAGCTGTTCTTGAATGCTAAAGATGTTAAATAATACTTTATTTCTTACGTTATCGATAAATATTATTTTGCCGTGGATAATTTTTTTCTTTTTTTTTCAATAAAAAAAATTTTTTAGTAAAAAAAACTTGTTTAATAAAATATGTGAATATATTCATTAATGCGATGTATTTTAATTAACTTTTCACTACACTTTTCTCAGTAACAAATTTTGCATATTAGTTATCGATTACTTTTACGTACTGAGTGTCATCTCCGATAAATCTGTATTAAATAGCTGCTTAGAAAAGTTATTGCTTAAGCCAATAATGTGCATACATTTATATGTAATTTTCAATTTACTTACATTAAAGTCAACAACAGCCGACAATCTGCTGGAATAGCCCTGGCCGAGTTCTTCTCAAGACTAGAGTGGTAAATATGTATATGAGTTGAATTTCAATTCGATCGAGTTTTCCTATGCTCTGATGATATATGATACTAACTACAACTTCGTGCGTATGTTTTGTCGCATACTGTACATATGTCTTTTAAGTAACATACTGTAGCTCCATTAAAATAATAAATCACCCTTATCGGGAATAAAAGTTCACGTGAAATGTCTTTCCCTAAAATTGTGATCTCCAACGTTTGCGTTGTTGTTTGGTCAGTATACTATTTTATAATTTTGTTCACCATTTCACGCCTTTTATTACCGATAAGGGTGAATGTTTCCAGTTTATGTATCGTAAGGAGAAACTTTTTAACATGTAGGGCAAAAATATTTTTTTAGAATACGTAGAAATTTCTCTAACTGACATCACATACTGACAACACTGATAGAATTTTTGAAGTCATAAAAACAAAATGTTTTTTAGGTTTGAAATTGTGCAGCCGATTTGCAGATTTTAGTTTAATAATATGGAATAACGCAAAGATGTTCGTATTCTATGCAAAAAGGTCTTGCAGAGAATTATTGTGTATTAATTTTTATGAATTATTTACTGATTTTGTTCTAAAAATAAATATTTATAACTTTTTATATTTAATTGGAAGGAAAATATTGCAATTCACAATTCGCCTCAAAGATTAAAATGAACAAAACTAAGGGAAAAGTGAAAAAATTCCCGCGAAAAATATTATTCATGAAAAGGGGAATAGAAAATTGGAAATATTTCTAAGTCAAAATCATTCACGATGACAATTTTGGGAAAGGGGAAAATATTTCGAGGAACAAAATTTTCACGATTGGGTTCAATGTGTGTATTTATACGAACTTAATTGAATAGAAACACAAGAAGTATTACTCTTTCGGTTTGAAACTCCCTTTCGAGGCAGGACTTTCGCTCATCGCTATATACGAGTACATAACAAGTGATGCAAAAGTAATATAATAATTTGAATTGGCAGCCATTTTTTGCAGATGGCGCCAAATATATATATGTATATATATTATGAGAAAATAAGATTATCTTAGCATCATGATTTTGAGGAACAAAGTGGTTGCACAGCGGAAGACGTTGTGCATCAACAAGATGGAGATCGGAATCATGCGGCCAAAATCGTTAAGAATTGGCATTCAAAGCAGAAATTTCACACAATGCAAAAGCCACCAAAGGCCTAGAACTCAAATTCATTGAAAATGTACGGTATTTCTAAAAAAAAATATCTTGGGCAGTACGCCAGTGCGCCAAGAACATTTAATGAATTTTGGTTCCGAGTCCTAACGGAATGGGCAAATATTCCAAATCTTACCGCCAAGACTTTGGTCAAAAGTATGCCTAAGTGCATTAAAAGCGTAATTAAATCAAAGAACTGTTAGAAAAGGTACTAAATAATATGAATTAAACAAATTTTTCTTCAACGTGCAGAAGTGAATCAGTTAACCCGATTAACTGATCGGGTAATTTAAAATTGGCTTTTTTATTAACAGTTAAACCGGTTAATTTCAGTCGATTAATCGAAGTAACAAATTGTTTCATATTTTGTAGTATTACAACTTATTTTTTGTGTGAATAATTATTTGTTTCGTCTCATTTAAAACAAATGTGTCTTTAAAAATTATTTTTTATAAAAACAAAGATCTTAAGTGAAACTTCAAAATCTTTGGACATGGCTATAAAAGAGTTTACTAAACTCTGGTACTGTAACTAGGGGAAGTTATTAAGTTTTTTTTTACACCTACACTCTGAAATATTTCCTTCTAGCAAAAAAAAAAAAACTTTATTAATCGAATAACCGGTTTATATCGAAATTAACCGATTATTAACCGATTAAGCAAGAACCTCGATTAGTTAATCGAGCGGTTAACCGATTAAAGCAAACCCCCGTTTAAATGAATAACCTAGTATATACTACATGTTATATACATACTCGTATATACACTTGTAAATACATACATACATACACATCTATGTCTGTCGGTTATATAAAATACTAGTTACGTAAAACTGAATTTCTTAGAATGTGAAAGAAAAACAGTTAAATTTGTCGCTGAGAAAACCCTATTGTTGATACTAAATGTGCAAATTTCTTCTATTTTTTTAACACCTTTCCATAGAACAAAAAGCACAGCAAATAGAATAACAAGTACTTCATATAGACTAGTTTATTTATATTTTTAACAATAAAACTTATATGAAATGTCGTCGCACTTGTATAAAAACGTTTAAATATGTACTTTTGCCTGAATGAAAACATGTTGATATGTTCATACGTTTTGCATTGTAACGTTCATTTCGACATTTTTTTCTGACGAATGCAAAATTATAATAAATTATTGGTTTGTTTATACGAATAATAAATGTGGCAATAAGGAAAAAGTGCTTAAGTCAGATTTTACTGTCTTGCAGTAGAGCAATTTAAAGCTTTCAAGTCAATTTTCAGAAATTTGTTTCTTTTACAGTCAAATTGGCAAATTCGGTATTCATTAAATTTTTTTTTAGAAAAACATCATTCTACATATTATAAGTAATACATTAAATTTAAAATATACCAAAGTATAAGGTTAATTAAGCTTTTATTCCCCATAAGATTATAAGTTTACTAATAATTAACTAATGACTGTTAGTTTGTCCATTAAAGTATACTTTCTTTGTGCGCCAATATCTCTAGTTGTTCTGCGAAATTTTTATGTAAATTTGCTTGATGACCTGCATTAGCAATAAACACTAAGCCGCCACTTGCTCAAAAAATATTATAATATAAAAAATATTATATATAATTTAAACGCAATAGTGAATTAAATATGTAGTATATAATATAAATAGACAGCATAATAAACATACATATATTTGATGAAATTAGTAATTTAATTTTATTTCTTTATTTCCTTACTTTATCGCATTTGAAATGTAAAATTTAAGAAATATTTGCAGCCGCCATCTAACAAAGCGGCGTTGCATTATAGTATACACGGCATAAGTAAATATATTCGACCAGCTGTTCAGGCAGAGCACAACATGTTGACTAGAGGTAGCGAAAAAAATTTAAGATGGAAAAAATGGCAGCGATTACTCCACTGTTGAGTGGAGCGAAACTTCTCAACTATGCGTTTCTAAGACAAACACTCAACGGTTGCGCAACAGTTATGTCTTATGAATGCGACCAATCTGTTGAGAATATAATAATTAATATCCGCAATAATGTGATAATAATAGCAAACTTTGAAGGTAAAAGAGAAAAGGAGGAAGGAAAGACCTGAGGAAAGCGATGACGAAATGGGTTTAAATAAATCTTAACAAAAAAAGGGCATACATACATATGTATATCGTTGGCAATGTGACCAGATCCTAAAAATGTTTGCAGCTAAATTGACTTCAAAAAAAAGCTAAAAAATGCTAAAAAAAAATAATTTAAGTATTAAATTTTAGCATTATTTTTTAGCTGCAAAAATGCTAAAATGGCCTCGCTGATCATTGGTCACAAGTAGAAATGCCCTAACTCAAATAACTAACTTTACAGGAGAAGGTAAAAACATAACAATAAACAGTGCAAGTGCTTGTACAACTGCTTTGTAAAACTGCTTGTAAAACCGTTATTGTTTACACTGTGGCAATAAATTTTTGTGAAGAGTTGTATTTGTGTGAAATGTATTGGAATCACTGAAACCCCTAATTTCGTGAAAATACGAGTTAGGGCTTTTCTTCTTGTGACCATCGATATGATCTATTTTTCAAACGTAAAATAAATACAAAAATAAATAAGTCAAGTATTAAAATTCAAAATGCATTTATCATTCTCAGAAGTCTTTTGCAAATTATGTAAAACTTGATTATTGCAGTAAAGGCTATAATGAAATTAACACTTTATAATTATTTAGCACTTGTTCATTTCTTCTTTATATTATTTTTGTTTTCTTGCTATTCTTATATTCTTGCCTGGGTCTCATAAAAAGTACATAAACATACGTAAAGCTATTGACATTGTTAAGTTAGCTTGCTCTTCTCAAGGTTTAATGAAACCATTAATTTGAAGAAGGGAAATCATTGCTTAGGGATTTTCATATCTGTCATGTTTAGGGCAAAGAAATGTTTTATTTTCATTAATGGAATGTACTATATACATTAATATTTTCGAAACTTTTTACAATGTAAACGCAGTTCGAATAGATGTGTAGATTTGATTAAAATTTGTCCTGAAATATTATCTCAAAAGATGTTAACCTTGAGTGATGTCATAAACGTTTACATCGACTCAAACTATGGTTATATTTAATCAAAAATACGAGTATATATATTGTGAATAATTTTATTGCTACGTATTAGAGATGGGCGCGTGTCGTATTTTTTTTCGTGACACGAAAACTCAAGACTCAACACGAAGTGTTTGTGACAGAAAATCTGTTTTCGTGCGTGTTCGTATAGTATCGTGTTAAGCAAAATTGACACGATTAACACGAAACGATTTTTGGTGTTAAAATATGTATGCATGAATTTGCAGTAAACATGTAAAACCATCAAATTTGTTGATAGTGTAGGGGCCTCTTAAGCTTAAAGTTCTGAAATTAAACAAAAATATGTATCTATTTGAATACAAAAAATGGTTTTTTTGCTATTCAATTTGATTTCGTGCGTGTTGTGCAATTTCGTGTTTTGAAAAAATTTCGCGTGCTTGTTTCGTACGTGTTGAACATCTTGGAATTCGTGTTCGCGTCGTGTCGTGTTGGAAAAATTCAACACGCGCCCATCTCTACTACGTATAAGAAAACTATGTTTGAATCTCAAATATGTAACACTTAGAATAGCTACAGAATCACTCAGAGTATCGTTCAACAATGAGTCTACTGCTTTATTTTTTTTATAGAAAGAGAAATAACATTCAAGCAATTAAGAAGCCCGCCAACTTACATAAAAGTACGCGCATTTGTGTGTTACCTTCTTTTAAGAAAGGGATACTGACACAATATCAACTTTGACAACACTCACTTTAAGTTTTACTGATTCGTTTAATGCACAAAATACAGCACAATTCGATTATTCTAATACTACAAACTCGTTTTTATGTTAATTTACCAAAAGTTTAATACAATTTCATATTTCATCTTAGATGTCAAAGCAAATCTTCAAGGCAACGCGAAGCAAAAGTTTTATCTGACAAGTAGAGCTGTGAACGAACGAGTATAATTGAAAAATAAATAAATCAGTCAAATAAAGTGAGCCAGTCACTTTACTGAGCTGTTGAGCGCACTTGGCTTTTTTTTTTGTTTTGTTTGGCTTTTACTTTGTTCATATGAAATTGTTTGTCATGTTCTCGTTTTCATTAGCCTGTTTTTTCATAGCAAACATACTGCATTTGTTCTTTCTTATTGACCGAATCAACTGTTTGTTTTCATTTCGTTCTATTTCTTAAAAAGAGCGAATGAACGAAACGAACGAACTCGTTCTTTTTCAGAAAATGAACGAAAATGAGCAGTCACTTGAATGAACGATTTGGCACAGCTCTACTAACAGGGCCTTAAGATATTAAGCTGAAGTCGTTTTACAACTGTGCTGTTGTGCACTTTGTTAAGTAGGCGTGTTAATTGTAGCTGTTTATTCATTGCAACAAATATAGATAAAGGAGCGTACACACCAATGCATATTAAACATACCTGTGATGTTGATATAATAAAATCTTGCCAGGGAGCGAACGCGGGCTCTCGGTGGCCGTCATTTGCACACTTTAGATTAACTGATTAATTGATGAAATTATATAAACTTTATATAATTTAAATTTGTTTATAAAATTCCCGTATCCGTTTCGAAGATCGACTTATTTTATATCTACCAAAAATCCTAGTTCAAGCTTTTTTATATTCAGCACCTCGAATGTGATATAGCCTTATCAAAGAGTGTACGTCAGTACAGTCCGAAATTTTTTTGTTGGTAATGTCCGAATTTTTATTTCAGACTCTTCTACTTTAAGCACCAAATACTTACTGTCTTTTTATAAAAATTATTAAGGCTTAACAAGGGTTTAAAAAAACAGATTTTCATAAAAAAAAACCTTATCATTAAGCCTCCATAAAGCCGTAATATTTTTTTTTCTAAAAGTTATTAAGGCTTTATAAAAAAAAATTTTAATTTAGCCTTTATAAAGCCTTAATAATTTTTATAAAGAAGGCATTTAGCGCTACAGGCGACTCTAGATAATTTTAAACTTAAGAGATTGAAGAAGAAGTTCTAATAAGCTGAGTTTAAAATAATATTGAATTCAAAAATATTAAATGAACAAGGTTTTTATTAGGTTAGGTTAGGTTGACGAGAGGATCCACTCAAGTTGGTATAGGCCTGTTGTACGCTCCCATCTGAATTTAAAACGAAACGAATTTCCACCTCCATGGAAACTCAGTATTATTGACGTAGTCCCTCAATCTTTCCCAGTCAATGTCTTTTGGGTGGGTAATATCCGGTACGGTATTATCAGAAAAAAACGGTATCTCGGCTGGGTGAAAGCTGCACAATGACAAACAAAGTGCTCCATTGCCACAATGTCCTCCATGCATGTCCTGCATTCATTATTATCTGTGGCTCCGATCCGGTTCAAGTTCGCCTTATAGAACCTTGGTTATATTACTCACAGTATCATTATTCCATCGATCTTTATTAAGATGTAAATACTAACGGCCATATGTATAAGAAAAAACTGGCATGAAGTCAACATAAGTGGAAAAATTGAACATGATATTAAAGAGTTTTGCATAAAACTTCACATTAGAAATCACGCTAGGACTTAGTAGTGGGTTAAAACTACGTAATGTGTCCATTTTTAATATAAAATTGTATGTCATTAATTGTCATTAACACCTAATTCAATTTCTTCACTTATGCTAACTTCATGCCAATTTATTCTTATACATACATCCCAACAAAAAAAATTCTGATTTGGAAGCACTAACTGGGGGAAGCAATGCATTGCTTACTTGATAACAAAAGCTTCGAAAAATGCTTCTGGAAAGCACTATCGTAAGGCAGACTCTTAAAAAAGTATAAAATTATCACAGACAATTTGGAAAACTAGTAACTTTTGTATCTGAGTATTACTTCCGTGAAGCTCTTTAGTAAGGCGAAAAATTCATGGCTTTTTGGAAGCTGAGTGTATTGTTTCTAGCTGGCTCATCTCGAACAAAAAAAAGCCTTATTCATGCGCAACAGCAAGTGATTCGGTAACATTGTCTCCCTTACAAAAACGCTTCTGGGAAGTAGTACTTTTTGCTGGAATAAGGCCGTAAATGTTCAAGCACACAATTTTTTAATATATCTCGGCAAAAAGTTTGATTACTGGAATGTAAAAAGGTGTATGTACTCTGCAATCGTAAGTACTTACAACTTGTCTTAATACCCCATTAGTTTTATTTGAGAGTTTTAAAAAATATCTATAGGGTATTCCTTCTACCTTAAAAGAAAGTGCAGTTAAATTATTACAATAATGTATTATTATTTATTTTTTTCTAATTTAACAAACACAATCCTCGAAGCGATTAGCTTATCTGCTGAAAGCACCCAGTTACTATGGTTGGTATCGAACCCACGACCTCCGGACTGAGAGGCTAGCATCGCTACTACTCAAAATAAATTGATTACTTTTTGCCACAAGTTTTTAAATATTTTAATAAAAATTACCGTCAATTGAACGTAAAATCAAACTTAATTTATTGAAAATTAAATTACGTATCTTCTTGGTTTTCAAAGATCATTTGTACGATCAATAAATTTTTGTTTACAAATATTTCATTAATGACTGGAAAGTACTAAAAAAAAAATAATATCACATAATGAAATACATATGTAAATAAGACCTTCTTTTTACGGGGAAGTCATTATTATACATGTAAGATAATTAGATAAATAAGTACCACTCATTACTTTGGAAGCCATTAAAAGAGTACTATCCATTACAAAATGTCGAAAAGGTTTTGTTGTATATTAATATTATAAGAAACATTCATATTTTAAAAATGATTTTTAAAAATGCAGCATTTTTAAAACAAAAACGCAAGATTCTTGTTTTAAGAATGCTTTTTTGGTTCAGTGTATGTATGTATATACATTTTTTTCATTAAAAGAAACTTTTAATGAAAAAATAATTTCACGTAATGGCCCAATTAATTAGCCACCAAGATCGTGTAATTTAACCCCGTTGGATTATTTTCTTTGGCGTTATGTTAAGTCACTTGTCTACGTCCATAAATCACAAACAATTGAACACCTGGAAATCAACATTCGAAGAGTTATCGGCAAAATACGGCCGAAAATGCTGCGAAAAAGTTGTTGAAAATTGGTGTTCCAGATTCCACATGGCAGAAATCATATCAATCGCATGACCTTAGGAAAAAATACAGCCCTGATCTGATGAATTGTTCTTATCTTCTGAAAATTTTCATAGACTCCATCATAGCAGGGTTGCACTTCCTCGAAAATCGCACGATTATATATCCCAATATATAATCGTGCGATTTTTGTTGAAAATTGGTGTTCCAGATTCCACATGGCAGAAATCATATCAATCGCATGACCTTAGGAAAAAATACAGCCCTGATCTGATTAATTGTTCTTATCTTCTGAAAATTTTCATAGACTCCATCATAGCAGGGTTGCACTTCCTCGAAAATCGCACGATTATATATCCCAATATATAATCGTGCGATTTTCGAGGAAGTGCAACCCTGCTATGATGGAGTCTATGAAAATTTTCAGAAGATAAGAACAATTAATCAGATCAGGGCTGTATTTTTTCCTAAGGTCATGCGATTGATATGATTTCTGCCATGTGGAATCTGGAACACCAATTTTCAACAACTTTTTCGCAGCATTTTCGGCCGTATTTTGCCGATAACTCTTCGAATGTTGATTTCCAGGTGTTCAATTGTTTGTGATTTATGGACGTAGACAAGTGACTTAACATAACGCCAAAGAAAATAATCCAACGGGGTTAAATTACACGATCTTGGTGGCTAATTAATTGGGCCATTACGTGAAATTATTTTTTCATTAAAAGTTTCTTTGAGTAAATCAATTGTAGCGCCCGCATATCAGCAAGATTAATGCCACGTAATTGAGGTACGAAAAAATTTCGAATCATGTTCCTATATCGTTCATCATTGACAGTAACATTCTGACCATCATCGTTTTCGAAGACATACAAATAGCCCATAAAGTCTGCGTTCATCTTAATAATATTTCAAGTGATTTGAAAATAACACGTAAACGTTTAATTGAGATTAAATTTATTTTCACACAAATCTTTCTTAAACACTCTTTTTACAAAACCCAATAACAAAATGTACATTTCTTTTACCAATTTTCATTAAGCGGAATTTAATGTTGTAAGTACATAAATAATGCAACCAAAAAGTCTGCGGTCAGTTGCAATCCAAGGAATAAGGGATACAGTTTTTTCAAAGAAAACCTAAATTTAGTATTTTGTTGGATATCCATGCTGCTCTAATACTTCACTTTGTCTATTTGGCATGGATATGACCAACTTCTACTTCCTTCCTTCTGCATTACTCTTCGAAGAGCTTCTTTGCTTATTATGACGTTCTGACGAATTTTTTTTCTCTAAAAATTCCAAGGGTGCTGCTTAGGAGCATTGTGCAATCGCCAAAGTCTAACGATCGCCGCTGTATGCTTTGAGTCATCATTCTGTTGGAACCAAAATGTAGATGAAAAATTAAGTTTTTTCGCACTCACCTTTAAAATTATTTTTAAAAGGTTTAAATATGCTCATTTATCAATTGAAACCATATGGGATTCATCGGAAAATAAAATTTTGAATGGATGAGGTTGGCGAATAGAACAATTATTTTGATTAAAAATTTCAACAATTTGCACGCGTTGCTCTGGTGCAAGTCGATTCATAATGAAATCACAAAGCAAACTAAATAAAAAGCAACTATCAGCTGTTAAATGGGTGCTCAAATAAAACAGTGATGCCAACTGAAAGTTGTGACACTCTAAAAAAACACGCTTTATTTGTTATTGGTTTTAAGTAGATTTGAAACTGATGCCGATTTACAAATAAATTTGTGATTGTAATTTTGCAGGTTGGCTGCAAGGGATTCGAAATATATACATACATACACTGAACCAAAAAAGCATTCTTAAAACAAGAATCTTGCGTTTTTGTTTTAAAAATGCTGCATTTTTAAAAATCATTTTTAAAATATGAATGTTTCTTATAATATTAATATACAACATTGTTATTTTTATAACGAAACAGTTCTAAAACAAAAATGTGCGCTTTCATTTAAAAAATTTCAAAAACTATAATGTTTTCTTATTAAAATAAAAATTATAATTTTTGAAATCATAATAAAAAAGAAAATGTATTTTTAAACATTCTAAAAACAAAAATATTTTATTATTATATCAATAATTTTAATTTTTTTAAATAAAAGAATATATTTTTCCCCGAGTAACACTTTATATTTGTGTCGTGTTGAAAAAAAAAGAATTAATCTGTTATTACGACCAAGTGTATATTAATGTCCATTATCCTGTATGATCCTTGCGCACAAAATCTTAAAATTATTGCGAAATTTTAAAAAACACGGTGTTCGTAACATAATAGCGACATTTTTTGTTGAATGCTCGTCATGACGCAAATGAAAATTCGTTCGATTAGCGCTTTGGACTACAGTCTAAGACCGAAAATTTTTCATAAGGGCATTTTGATTCCAAACAAAATTAACATTTTTAATTTTAATACGAACCATCCGTAATTTCAAAATTCTCTTTTATTAATTTAAAACGTTTCATTCTTAATTTAAGAAGTCTCCATTATTAATTCAAAACATTTAATTTTTTATATAAAAATAATTAGTTTTAAAACAAAAATGCTTCATTATTACTTCAAGAATATTTCATTCTTAATTCAAAAACATAAGTTCTTAATTTGAGTATGTTCAACTTTATATCAAGGTTGTTGTTTCTTAAAACAAAAATAATAATTTTTCATTCCAAAATAGTTTTAATTTTTAAGCAAAGAATGAAAATTTTTAAAATAACACAAAACAAACTTAGTTCTATTTCATAAAGGTTTCGTTTTTAAAATCAAAATGTTTCTTCTTGATTTTTAAACTTTATTTTTTGGGTGTACATACATAGTTATAAATAAGTGGAGAAAACATTTTTCAGTACAATATAATTTTTAGGTGAAATGTCTGTCTGAAGTCAACTTAGGATGCCTTAATTATTTTACAAGAATAGAACGCTTGAAATTTATTTAAACTTTTATCGCTTTTACTTCGTAAGTTACGTAATTTGCCTCACGATGAAATCTCCAATAAATCATTCTTGACCACACCATGTTTTCCCTTATTTCAGTAGTTTATCTATACAAATTATTATTAAATGCAAACCCTTCCGAAGAAACTCATTAATTTTTTAATGTATTTTCATCTTGATTGAATACTAAAGAATATTTTATTATTTATTTTTGTTCCAAGAGTGATTGGAGATATGTAGCCAAGTTTATTTTATTTTTTTCTCTCTTCTTTTTGCTTCTCACCACAATTATTAACATATAACTGCGATTTGTTCCTTCTAGTATTTATAATTCTTCAGCTCCGTTCTTTCTACTGTATTAAACATGAATTGTCTTTTTTTATTTTGAAAGTAAACCACAAGAAGAGTAGCTTTAATAAACAGAAGTCTGTCGAGGTTCTTGGGCAAAATAATGATATTCAAAGGGTAAGTGTGAAAATAAAATACTCGTACATACATATTTTTTTATGATTTATGTCATAATTTTAGCTCATATCATACATATCGCACACTAAATCATAAACAGTCACAACTCAAAATCATCAAAGTGGTTTGTTATTTATAAACCAGCTAATTGAACAAATCCCTAACGACCGCAACAATTTCTCTTGCAACACAATCTTCTTGAAGAATATATAATCTGTTATGCTTTTTTTTTATGTTACACACTTGCGTCATTTGTGCAGTATCAGCAGTTACTTGCAACTACTCAGCATTTGAAATTTTTTGATGTTGTGACTGTTTATGATTTAGTGTGCGATATGTTTGTATGTATGCATGTATGTATGTATGTACATACAATACGTTTTTAGTGTCCAGCGAATTAAGTAGAAAACCGTTATTGAGAAATTAGCGGTATTACACCATGCATTAGAATCTAATGATTAGATGCATACGTTTTTTACTCCGCCAACTAAGTACTCTTGTTTATAAAAACTTTTCCTGAATTTTGTCCAATCAAAAATTTAAAACATATGTACATCCAGTTTATAGAAGACGACAAAACTGATTTAAAAAAAATTG
Organism: Nowickia ferox; assembly: GCA_936439885.1. Classification (NCBI taxonomy): domain Eukaryota; kingdom Metazoa; phylum Arthropoda; class Insecta; order Diptera; family Tachinidae; genus Nowickia; species Nowickia ferox. The sequence goes on from OW387023.1 coordinate 105,251,234, forward strand.
TTGAACAATATTTTTACTCACTTGAATTGTTGAACAATATTTTTACTCACTTGAACATGTTGAACGCCGCACTTTGGGAAAAACATAGTAAAAACGCTCGCATCGCCTAATTTACCTAAATAAGGCCATTATTATTAGCGATAGGTTCACAGATTTTGAGTATGTTTAATAGAACTTTTTAGAAAATTGTGTGGTATAATTTTTTTATGTAATAGCACTGAACGTAGCACAGTGGTTCAGAATGGTTTTTCATCGGCCAAAACTTTGTAACTTTTGAACTAATGAAGATTTTTAAAAAATTTTTTTTCGTGGATAGATAACATCTTAAGCTTTTATCCAGTTTTAGTTTTATTAAAATCAGTACAGTGGTTGTGGTGTGTGAGAAATTTAAGGTTAAAGTTGAACTTTCAACATTTTTTTTTGTTGAAAAAAGGCCTTATAATGAAATTTAAATAATTTTTATAAAAACAACAAAATAAGTTTTTGAAAATTTAATACATAAGCCTAGTTTTTTCAGTCATAAATAGCTTATAGACTCTTGGTTATTTGAATATATATAGGGTGTTTTTATTGAGGTATAGAACTTTAAGTTGGCATCACTTTTTTAACTGGCGGCCATTTTGTCAGCTGTCAAGTGATTAATATTTAGTTTGGTTTGCCATTTCATCATGAACAGGTTGACAAAAGAACAACGCTTGCAAATCGTGCAAATTTATTTCGAAAATAATGGTTCAGTTCGCGAAGTTTACCGCAAGCTCCGTCCATTTTATGGTCGACATAATCGTCCATCAGAGCAATTAATTCGGTTAACCATGGATCGTTTTCGCACTACGTTTACTCCATGTGATAATACGCATCCGCAGAGACGTCGAACAGTGCGCACCGAAGAAACAATTGCCGCTGTAGAGCAAAGTGTTGAAGAGGACCCGAATGAATCGATTCGCCACCGTGCACAGCAATTGGAGCTTTGTTGAGTGGTTGAAAATTGGACCTGTAGAATTGGCTTTATTCGAGCCAGCCGCGGCGGCCACATGCCCGAAATCATATTTAAACGTTAATGGCATAAAATTATCCTTCCAATAAAGCCAAATTGATGGACATTAAAACGATTTTCTTGTGTTTTATTTCAATTCGAAGTTCTATACCTCTAAAAAACACCCTGTATATTTATAAGTATGTAAGACATGTGCAGACATAAATAACTGAACCGTTTCTACTAGATGAATATCTGCAAGACACTGAATTAAAAAAATTACTTAAACACTACTTATGAGAATCATAAAACTAGTTTAAAATAACTAAGTTTCACTTAAAGCACAAATTACCTGTTAATATTTAAAATATAATTAGGTATCATAAAGCCCTTACGCTAAGTATTATATGATGAGGAATTTTTTCAAAAATCTGGCTATTAGATTTTTCTTATGATGGACTTATGAAAACCTTTAACCATAATTTAAAACTAAATATTAGTACCTGAAGAAATGTTAATCTATAGATATATCATAGATCTTTATATTGTGACCTCTTTTTATACAATGCACAAAACACATTAGAAACACGTTATTTTAATATCATTAAATATTAATATTTTTATACTTTGTTTCACTCAAAAAATAGTAAATGCAAATTATATATAATTATTATTCACTTGGCTGGAATATTGCTTGCAAATATTCATTATTCAGTTCTGTATTACTTCTGTAGTGTAGCAGTCCCTTAGCTTCGGCTTCCACTTTCGTTAGTTGTTTGTGTGATCGCAATTGGCAAAGTAAATTATATTTAATGTTTTCACATCCGAGTTCTTCATTTATATTTTTCAGTTTTCGCCTCTTATATCTATCGCTACACTTATCTAGCGATTTTTGTGGTCTTCCTCTACTGTTTTTACCTGTAGTTTCAGAAGTTATCTGGATAGTCAGTTTACCTTGTAACTATTTTGCAAAGCACATATTGAATTTACTTTTACTCCAATCAGCTTCCTTGTAGCGTTTTTTTTTTCAAATTTTTGACAAAAGCAGATACATTTTTTTGTAAGTCCAATTCTGTTTCACTGCTGTAATAATTTAAGTTTAACTTTTTTATGAAAGTATCGTGTTTCCTAAAACGCTATAAAGTAAAACTTGCACAAATTTATCAATCTTTTAGAATCAAATATTTGTATGAAACTTACTTTTATTTCTAAATTATTGTCCTTATATACTATACTCAATATAAAATTTTTAAAGCTAATCTAGGTTATCTACTTAAATTCTCAATTTTCGAATGAAATTAAGTCCTCCGCTCGCTCCCTCTCGCTCCTTCTTTATTTTCTTTCAGGTAAGCATGAAAAGACCTTGGAAATTAACGTGAGTTTATAGCTATATCTTCGCAGCAACCTGTCTACCTAACCTAATATTCAAAAATTAATTAACTATACAAAATTACAGGAAAACCATCAATATAACACGTTTTGCTACCTGCCATTTGAACTTATGATTTTTTATTTGGAGTCTGCCGTATTCGGTTTTAAATATAAATCTCTATTTTTTTTAATTCAAAGTTATGGATATAATATTAAGTTTGCTATTGATTTCTAAGGTCGATTTTCTAGCAATTTGTGTAAAAATTTTTGTATATAATTTTTGAGTATTTTCATTAAAATGAAAAAAGTGTTCCACAGGCGGGTCGTGGCGGGTGCAAAAGTATATATACGCTTGAAGAAGACACTTTCGTCTTTCTCTCGAAGGTTACAGTTTTTTGATCCCTTTTGATCTTCAAAAGTATAAAAGTTGTACTCTACTAAACTTCATGTTTTACGAAAATATGGGGGATTAAAATTTCTTACATCGCACTCTAACTACAAATTGTACAGGGTGTGCACATATCAACAGCTTACCCAACACAACAAAAAAGGCCGCAGCCCTTTATCGATAATAGTTTTCGAGGAATTGTAATTTATTTCAGATAAAATATGAGACATTTGTTTTTTTTTCAAATTAACACAAATTTGTTGTTTTTGGCAGCATGCCACGCCCACTACTAAGAATATTTTGACCAAATTTTTTGGCTACCTTAGTGTTGATATGTTTCCTTCCTAATGGCGTAAAATTTTTTAGAATCTGTGTCAAGAAAAAATATAGGTTTTGGCTGATGAAAATTGATTCTGAGCCACCGTGCGTAGGTACTTTACACTCGGAAGCCAAGCTTTTAAACAACTACATCACATGAAAAATAAAGATATGTTAAAAATATTTGCAACTGATTATCCTTAATAATAAAAATAAGAGTACACGTGCATCAGCGATTTTTGGAATTTTTGAAGTAAATTTTGAAGCATTTTTTCGGTGAAATAAACCAAAAACGCTCATATGCCATTTTCGTTATTTGCAGGCATACTATAAATTTTAAAAATTCAAAATTTGGTCACTCGCAGCAGATTTTTAAGAAAGTAGTCTGCTGTATAAATATTTTAATTTTGTGTACCCTACACTGATTCCCACCAACTGGCAAGAAAGACGTTTAAAAAGTTACATTACTAGCATGGGGTTCCTGTTCGAAATCAAAAGAATTTTATTACTGATATTTACAAAGTTATACTAGCATAGATATAACTTCAGGTGGTAGTTCCTTTTCATGAGTCATCATTTTGTTGGAAGCGCGTAAACTAGTTATTAATGGATCAGATGCTACGAGAAATCTGTTAAAGAGCGCGCACACATATCTAGGTTCTTCAAAAAGGCTCTGAATTGCCTCTGCGTTTTCCAAAAAGTTTTGGCATTTTTCTTTTAAAAATTTTTCGCAAACTACTCGTTTTATTAAGACTACACAGAGAGAATAGAAACATACAATCAATCAATACAATACGTACAATACAATCAATATTAGGCCAAGCTTTTTTAATTCCTCCAATTAATGCTTCTTTTGTCTCGTATTGCCTGCCGGGCTCGTGCAATTTGAGAGAAAGGAATCCCCACACATTTTCTATAATGTTCAGATCAGGTGAATATAGTGGCCCCTTGAAAATATGGAGATTCTGGCTTCGACTTCAGTCTTTCAAAACCCATGCAGTGTGGATCGTGCATTATTTTTGGCCAAGATTTCGGGTCAAATTACCTGCTGTGCAACTGTCAAACTTCATACTAAAACAATGAAAAAACATAACAACCCAGCAAAAAATAATCGAGATTTAGAAGCAATAAAAGTCTCTATTGCATTTTTAAAGCAATAAAAATTTGATTGCTTACCAAAATAAAGCACAGAAAATGAAAAATAAACTAAGTTATTTAGAAAGCAAGTTGTGTTGCTGTGCAAATCAAAACCGGCAGAAGTTTTTCGAACGAACCATTTTCTGAGAGCAGTTTTGTATGTGTTTTTTTCTATTGTAGTTTCTTATATCCCTTCCATAATAACATCTCGGAAGGTGTAGTAATAATGATGAAAAAAGGAGAGAAATGTTCATTTACAAGCACTTTCCGTAAAAAAATATATACATACTAAAAGTTATAGCGAATGGAAAACGAAACTTATAAATATTAATTTTTTGGGGCAACAGAAGGGAATCACAATGGACCCAATTGGGTCTCCGAGTGGAGGTGCAATATAGCACCATCCTTCCCAACCTAACCTAACCTAACCTATTATGCATTACAAAGATTGACATTATAGAAGGGCGGAAAAGAAAACAGTACATCCCCTCTGCCTTACGAGGATGCAATAACGTAAGCGAACGACGAAATTTAACATAAACACTACGAAATCAGTCGGCTGCTTATACTCAAACTCTCAAAGTCTTTTATAGAGCATCCTCTCTCGCTGAGAGGATGCGAATGAAATTTGTACTTCGACGGCCTGGCTCACGATGTCGACAAGAAATTTTCTTTCGCTTATTTATATTGAAAACAAAAACAAATTTTCTTATTTAAATAAGCGAAAGAAAATTTCTTGTCGACATCGTGAGCCATGCCGCGAGTTTTTATTTTTTTTATTTTTTAATTGAATTGTGTAGTGTTCTAGCCTAACATATGGAAATATAAAAACAAAATAAAGCATTAGAAGGAAATATAGGAGTAGATATAAAATTCTGATCTAAAGAGCAAATGTTTTAATTATACACATATGAAAAAGACTCCAGTTAGACGAATATTTTTGCTGGGATATGAAGCCCTTCGAAAAAGACATTAAAAACGCCTGAATATTATATTATACTACAAAATGAATATATTATACTATACTACAAAATGCTACATTACATGCGCGTTCTTTCTTCGCTGAATTCAGGTCACTCCTTCGGGCATGAAAGAATGCTATTTTAGATCGGCGTGGCAGAGCTTCTATGCGAGGTATCCCATATAAAAATTAAGTAATATTTCATGCAATCTGGAAGCGCAGGCTTATCAGACTTTCCCTTACAAAGCTGCTTCGGCGGAAGAGAAGCTCCATTTTTTGCTGGAAATATTCTGTTAATTTTTTATATATGAAGTTTAAGAATTGGTTGCATGTACGAAAGTGTTTTTGAAAGCAAATTCGTAGAAATACATATCCAGCGGGAACACTCCAAAATATCTTCTTAGTTTAGAATTCCTTATAGAAGGCCTCGACTCTTTCATATAAAAGATAAGATACGCATTCCATAAAGAGAAGGAGTAACATTTTTTTATTGTTTTCGTTTGCAAAAGCGAAAGAAGCGAGAGCGGAAGGCCTGCCCCGCAATGACAACGCGTGTAAAAAAGATATGAGCATGGAATGGAGCGAGCAGGCCTTGTACGTCCAAAAGAAGGAGTACAGAGGCTCTCTAGAAGAAGGTATTTTCCTTTACCTGTTGGGTACATATGTATGTACAGAGATATCTATATAAGTACGTGAGTAACAAACTAAGGCACTCGATATCGAAAAAAATTTCAAAAGATTTTCACTTAAATTTTATTCAAGTGTTTTGATATTTCGTTAAAAAACAAAATTTTAATTGCAATCTGTATCCTGTAAATATATGTATACACAGACATATTTATTGAATTTAGAGCGTTTTTAATAAACGAACAGTGCGTTTTGCTCCGAAAAAGTTGTCATCACTGACATTCACATTGTGTGTATAGGCCAGAACTTGGCCTTGAACACTACCGTGCCCTGCTATTGCTCAAAATTTCTTGCATACTAAAATAATTCTTTGAGGTGAAAGTACAAAATAATGGTATTTATACCAGCATTTCACTATCAAACGAAGTATTACTTTAAGTTTGCATGGGAAAGCCTAACAATAAATCAACCTTAAATAAAAACGATCGTTAATGACCGTCTGTCTAATGGTTTTGAACAACTTTTGTATGTACTCGTACATAGTATTTTAAATTTTTTCCTTTTTCTTTATTTATTTAATTTTTATATTTATCAATAATTTGTCTTTCATCTCTTTTACATTCGTATAAAAGTACAACATTAAAAACATTATTCTGCTTGTTCGTGGTAGTATTTTTAATTTTTATGGTTACATGGTTTTGTTAATTTCATACAATTTATTTGCAAATAATAATCATGTTCATGTATAAGTCCGTCAGTCAGGCAGTTGTAAAGCCAACCAAAACGCTAGTCATATTCAGTCACTTTATGAGCAGGTGCACTGAAAAGAAAATTTAAGTCAACCGTACTTAAATCAAGCCAAATCAATGTTAAAAGTAAGAAAGTATGAATTCGACTAACACTCAATTGTTAATTTGAGACATTATTAAGTCTCGTGATCGTGGATTTGATGTACAATGGATGGTTATGTTGCCTAGTATTTCGCCATCCATGCAATCCACAAGCTGTTTTACTGTAGAGAGCATGTTGGCAAACATCAGAATAAATAAGTTTTTAAAGAAGACGCTTCTAGCGACTTCATTTTATCACTACTCCCTGAGATTTAATTGCGATGATAGTTTCTACTACAAAATAAAGAAACTGTTAATTTCGATTACAGCATCCCATAAAAATTTTATAGAATTTTAATGGAAATTTCGGTCGGTCTTGAATGATATTATATCCTTCTCTTTCTCTTTATTTCTGTTTCTCTCTTATTTTCTCTATTTTCTCCATCACTTTTCCCACATTCACAACTTCGTCGCTTTGCGTGACGTTTCTAACGTTGACAGAAAAGCGTAATAGTGTTTGCACATCTAAAGTTAAAACCTGGTTTTAACGTTAAAAAGATAAACAGCTGATTTTGCGTTCACGCTGCAGCAAGTTTGTTAAATACAGGTTTTAACTCACAGACTGTCGAATAAATTTGTTCAAAGTAAAATAAATTTCGTGCAAAAATACGTGTATTTGTTGCTGCTTTTTTCTGCTTTTTGGTTTTGGTTTGTCTGAAAAAAACTCAGAAATTTTACAATGCGCTCTAAAATGAAAATTATTTTATATTTTGTAAATAATAAATTTAAAATTATGGAACTACATACACACAAAAAAGTAATATGAATGAGTTTGTAATATTAATTAAAATATTTGTAATATTAATTAAAAAATTAATTAAATTTTCACCTATAAACAATTTGATAATATCAATTAAGTTTTTCCACTCAAATTAATTAATACAATTAAAAATTTAATTGAATCAATTAAATTATTAATTGAAAACATTAATTGGTGAATACTTTTTTCTGTGTACATACTTATACAAAGTGAAGGAAAAAGTGCTTGAAAATCAAGCTATTGTATATAAAAAAATCATACAAAAACAGCGTTGTCCATTACAATTTCATATTAATTTCGTTGAAATGAAGGAAAATTAGTTAATTTGGGATATGTATTGGAAATTCATGAAAATCATGAAATTACTTGATTTGGTGGCACGCTAAACGGGCTATAATTATAATTTTTGTCCGGAAAAAATCGAACTGAGCTGCCAACTATTTTAATTTTTCAGCCAAAGTTGAACTGAGATGCCACATCATGTTATATGAATAATAAAAGCACAGAGTATACTTGTATTTATTAGAATATAAATAAAGGAAAATTTAAAAAAACATATACATATGGAGTTGAACGAAACAATTGCATTAAACAATTAAAAAGATGTGTGTGACACAGCAAATTGTAATCATTTGCCGCTGTGCTGCCACTTGTAAAATTAATAAGCATCGTTTACAAACGTATTTCATATGGTAGCTTTGATTTTCTAGAAAAAACTGTTCGAAATGGATGAATCGTCTTGCAAAAAACTTTCAGTAAAAAAAAATTTCTCCAGACAAAAATTTTGTTCCAAAACAATGGATGAGGAGAAATGCATGCTCTTTAGATCTATAGCTGTTACTTTTGAGAGGCATCCTGATTACCAACTGTCTAGAATGAAAAGAGGGCGGGAGAAGAGGTGACATACCGTTTCCTTTTCACCTACATAACTGAACAAATAGTCGTTATCCGAATCCCATATTTGCATTTTTAGCACTGAGCAAACTTCATATTGTGGATGCCTTTTCTACCCTTTTCACCAGCTTAATATTACCTATGTTATTTAATAGGACACAGCGGGCTAACAACAAGCAAAAATTAACCTGTACCTGGATTCAGTAACTTTTTGCAAACCGAAAATCCTAATATTCATCGATATATTTATTCGTTTGCAGTAACGATAATGTGATTCTATAATTCATTTTTTACGATAGTGTACACCTGTATCTTACTCGCCATTTAATTGTATATCATATGGCATCCATGCATACAAAAAGTCAAAATAAGCGAAAATCCCAAAGAATTTTACTGCAACCGATAACGAATATCGTTAAAATATGTTACTGAATAGCAAATGCAGGTACTGACTTCAAAATAAATAGTTTTCAATTATTATTGTTCGAACTTTCATTTTATTTATATATTTATGATTTAATCAGGCTAAAGTCCGTATCGCTTTGTAAGCCAAATTACATGTGATAATTATTAATGAACAAATAACATCAAAGTTAGTTGTAAATATTCTGACAACACATAGTTGAACGGAACAGCCAGCCGTTTTCGAAGGCCAATAAACCTTCATCATCAGCGTTCTTCTGTGTTTGGTCCACTGTGGAACTTTAGCCTGATTAAATCATAAATATATAAATAGTTTTCATTTGACAGTGGTTGAATAAAATAAAAAATTGGATCCAATGAAATTCGCAAACTCTGAAGAGTAATTAAAAACCCATGCACATACATATATATGTATATATGTATATGCCAAGCTAACTGGATGCCCAACAATAAACCGTGCAAAAGAACAATATTTAAACAAGAGGAAAGAAACATTCATCTGACATCGGAAGCATTAGTTTCAAAAATTTAGTGTTTTCCAAAGGATTTTTGAATGGATAAACACTTATTCATTAATACAACTTCACTTTAACCAAAAGTGAGCGATAATTTAAAGACAAGTTTACCCTACCTGTAACTTGTATCCTTTAGCCTACGTCTTCACGAGCCATCGACTTGGACATGACATTAACATGACGCCGGCAGAGCAATTGTGAAAAATTCATCAACTTCTTTGTTGTGGTGAATACGTGCGATGTCCATGTTCAGGCATCTCCAAGTATTTTGCGATAGCGCAATAGAGGTGGAATATTTTTTAATTTTGATCTATCTCTTTTCTTTCTATTGCAAATGGTTGCGGACTGCGAATCTCACGGCGAACATTGTTGCCCAGACATACATACATATGTTTGGGCATCCATGTCAGAACATGGACGAAACATGGACATGAGCGGTCTCCATTAGCCATTTGCGATGTCTGACATGATGCCCATACCAAGTTCATGTCTAGTGGAGACCGCTAGTTAGGTTTATAGTATGTTTCCATTGGCATGATTTAAACAAATCATGGTGATTTAAGCAAATCGTGTTAATTTATACATGATTTACCATACATTTTACATATGGATAAATCACCTCAAAGTAGTTGATTTATTTTAAATCATTTCGAAAATACTATTTTTCCAATTGGATTTATCTATGCAACCCTGGGTTGCTTTTAAAATTAAAAGATCCATCCCTGGGTCATTAATCAATAGTGATTGACAATGTCGAAAAATTATATTAAGGAATATTCAATCAATTTTAAATGTCAACTTCATGTGCAAAGCATATTTATATAAAGTATATGCAGGTCTACAACAACTAAGAAAGTACAAAAACAACAGGCGATTTGTTTGTGTAAGAATAATGGATGAATGTCAAGAACAGGTGGATACAACCAGACCTGGGCAACTTGCATTACTTTTAAATTTGATGCTTGTAGTGCACTATTTTTTTCACTTCAATAAAATCTCTTAAAAGTAATGGATTAATATTAATATATGAAAAACGTATGTTTTTATGTATGTACACATTTACGTTGTATTTTGCACAATAATGCAATAATACTCTTTATAATGGCGGTATCTGATGTTTGATGCAAATTTTCGTGCGTTATTGCAAATGCAAAATATCATAGCTTTTCTTTGGATTGTGTATGTATTTTGCTGCTGAATTTTAAAGAAAAGCTACGATATTTTGCATTTGCACTAACGCACGAAAATTTGCATCAAACATCGAATACCGCCAATGTGTGTAGTGGTAAAAAAATAGTGAACTAAAAGCAACAATGCAATATTCATGCATTACTTTGAAGGGATTTTAGTTTAATGCAAAAAAAAAATTGCACTAATATTATCAAAGTTAAATTTGCATTTGTATTGATTTGGTTTAGTATGGGAAAATGGTCAATGCATTTGGTTATTTAATGCAATAGTCCCAGATCTGCATACAACAAAAAGGAAATGTATGGATAGACAAAACCAAAGTAAATTAATCAATTGATAAACCTTTAATATGTGAAATAAGTATAATAAAAGATACATACTTGTATGTACTTTAATAATTAAATACATATAATTATTTTTAAATGTTTTGTAACACATTTTTTAAGCAAAAATGTATCTAAAGTTTTTCAAATACGTTTTCAGTATACACAATTGTGTATAACAAAGCAAAACAAAACAAAATGGCGTACGAAAATTGTAAACAATTTTTGACATTCAGGCATTCACACTACACTAGAAAAAAATGAATCACCTGAGTACTTGCATATATGTACTTTATATAAATTTACTTTGTTCATGTGGATATAATTCACATTACAGCTGCTACGCTCACCTTATAAACTACGTGCGTAAATTGAATACGAAAATTCGAACAACAAATCACTAACAAGCTCGGTGGAAACACTTTGAAGTGATTTACTTAAAGCTACTTGGTTTAAAGTCTGTGGAAATATACTATTAGTCATTTGAAGTTGCTACATTTTCAGAAGTTGCCACACTTTCTACTTTATAAATTACAGCAAAATTTATTTGAACAAAATATGACACAAAACAAAAACAATACAACACAAAACACATTATAATACAAAAAAAAATTACAAAAATAGTTTCATTATGTTTTTAATTATCAAATAAACAAAAGCAGGTTGCCACTAAGTATTTTTTTTTAACAATCAATATCATAGTATCCACATAAATATTTCCACCAAATAAAAATTTTATTATTTAATTTATCGGACAGTTGTAATAATGGACATTTTTTAAAGGTCACTTTGGAGTTCAGTTTTGTTAAACTTTGGATTAACTATCCGGAACTTTATCGTCAAGTCATAATAATGGCACTTAAACTGTTTGATTCTCCTGTAAAAATTATATTGACGTCTTTCAGATTTTTCGATGACGGATCTGTATACAAAAAGCCTTATTAAATTACCCATATTTTTTTGGTTCTTACGAAACGAAAAATGTGTGTTATGCCGAGTACACATCTAGGCACTCATGTGTCCAAAAAAACATGGGCGTTAGTTAACTATAGACTGTGAATTTGGACCTGAATCAAACAGTTGTTCATTAGTAATTAGTGGTTACGCTTTTTTGGACACATGTGTCCCAGATGTGTACTCGCCATTGCATTTTGGTTTTACGGAATTTTGTTTAGATAAAACTAAAATCGCCCTCTATCTATGGTTGTAAATATGTCTTTATATAGCACATTTTAAAGAAAGAAAAAATATTTTTAACAAAATTAAAAAATGTACATATTTGACTTGCATAAATTACCCACCAAACCAAATGCTCCGAATTCGTAAAGAACCCGTAACGACTAGTCGACAAAATCTTCGAATTTCGGATCCGAAATATTACCGAAATCGCAACGATTTTTGTATTAAATGGTAACGACATATCGGTACGAATTCACAACGACATGCAGGTACGGTTTCCTTTTGTTCATACAGCAGAGTACCGCTTCACCGTTATGTTGCTGCTTTTGTCCAAATAATTTGCATTACAAATTTATTACATACTTACGGTTTTTAATATTAATTCCAATCTTTTTTTATTTGATGCATTTATGTAAAACAAACCAAAGTTTTAATGATTTTAAAATTTTTTATTAAAAGAATTGTTCAGAGAAACTACCGAAATATCTTAGCGAATTCGTTACGGCAAGTCCGACTTCACAATAAGACGAAACATTTGGTTAGGGGGGTATAGATATATACATACATATGTACGTATGGTGCAAAAATTTATTCCGAATAACAAAAACCATTTGCTTTTTGCCAATTTCTATAGTACATATTTGTACATGGACAACAACGATAACAAGTTGATGAACAAATAAATGCAACAACAAAAGTTGTTTAGACAATGTGTAGAAAAATAAAATAAAATAAAATAAATATTTAATAAAAAAATCCAACTGGAGGGAAATTATATACATACATACATACATTATAATCAAATGTATCAGAACAAAAATATAAAAAAAAACAAAAATAAATAATTAATATATAGATATGTATGCAAAATAGCAACAACAGAGTCTAAAATGGAAGAAATTTCAATTCAACTGACAGAATAACAAAGAAAAGGTGACACAAAATCCAAACGGGTTTATGAAAAACGCCGCTGAAGTGTCTATAATATTAAGAGATATAACCACACGCAGGTCTTTCGCATTCAATGCAATGGTATGAACTGTCATCAGCGTGTACTCCACAGTGAACACATACATACATATTTCATTCATATTATCAGAACGTTCTGAGGACTATTTTTATGAAGATTCGGCATTTAATTAAATTCTGATTGATTAGCTGATTATTGTGAACTAAACCGTCTACATATGGGCAAACGAAAATTCCACAATTGAAACTATCAGTTTGGTAATCGCGCTTGATATGTCTTATGTTCCAATGCTTAGCTTCTGGAACTTTGTTTTCAAAAGTGTCGAACATTTGTTTAACAATTAATAGTTGAATTGTCTCGAAATAAATATAAATAAAAAAATTACTTCTGATCGTGTTATGTTGTTGGCGAATAATGGGAATGAAAAATTTTTCGAAAGTTTCCAGCGGAAGTTTTGGTTTAGCATTGACATAAAATACATACATACATATACATATGTATAATACGTATGTATGTACATATACATATGTATACTCTCTTTAGCAGAAATAGCTAAAGTAGAAGTTTGGATTTTCCGCAATAAAATTTGTGATACATTATGTATGTATGTATATGTATGTATATGATTATAAATATGTTTCCGCGGTTTTAGACATTTTATTTCGAAAAATTAATCGAATATAAACTCTGTTGGAATATTTTATAATTTCGTTCGATATCGAGTGCTTTAATTTGCTCTCAGCCGAGTCCGATCGGTAGATTTCGAAAATTTTTTTTGTATGCGTTATAAATTTTACTCTATACTTAAACGCCAATTACTGGTGTTTGACCAAAAGCACTAAGTTGTGTTTAGAATTTTTATTAGAGTACGTAAATAGGTGTTATTGTTTAAGAAAAATTCAATACAAAAACTCACAATAAGAGTAACATTAATAAACAACAAACGAATGTATGAATAAGTTAAAAAAGCAAAATTTACTGAAATTATTTCATTTCATTTATTTAGTGGATACAGGTCTTATTTTTTCTTTCTCACTGGTAGCTTTAAGTGTGGTTGTCATTGATTTGCCAATGAGAGTTTGTTTTTTTTAAATATTTTATAAAAATAAACAAATAAATGAAGTATAGATAAATAAAACCCACATGGTAAGGAAACCAATACGCAGTAATACTTCGTGGTAAAATTCATGTTTAAAACACAAAGATTTTAAAACAATTTTTTTTTTAAGTCCGATATATTAAAAATGTATGGAGGATGAACAGTTCGAGTTATTTTAATTTCTTTTAAATCAAAATAAGAGAAGTACACCACGCAAATACAAGTGTAATTTCCAAAATATCCACAATGTATGATGCCATCAGAGAAAAAGTGGTGTAAACTACCTTTTTTGTTAGCTGATATTCTGGCGTTACATACAATTTTTACATTCCCAACGAACAATACAAAAGTAGAGCAAGTCACTTTTTGATATAAAAAAGATGAAGCTGAAAAATCATTTTACACAGATCATAGTATAATAAAGTAATCGAGCAAATAAATAATTAAATAGTTTGAGGTTACACCATTATTCTCGTTTTATCATAAGGAAAGTTAATATGTTTGTATATACTTCCGTGCAAATCGATTTATGGCTAACATTTTCTGCAAAATTTCAAAAATTTTTAGACTGATACGCTACGTTTTCTGAAAATTTTCTGAAACTTTGTCTGCGAGCAAAATGTAATACAAATGAAATGTACCAAAAGAAAATTATTAATGCAGACCTACAACGTTTTTAGAGAATTGGAAGTGTCTCAAAAGATTTCTATCCACTTTTGTGGGACTAGCAACCTGCAAACATGGAATTGAATGAGCAATACTACCTGTCGGATATTATACAGATATTTACAACGGAAGATAATTATGTTAAAATATTCTTTGGGATAATAATTTGGCAAAGACCTTTTTAATTCACAGCTATTTATTGATTATTATTTATCAGAAACATTTTAGTTGCGTACAATATATTTGACAAAGCCTCAATTAACTACACACAATGTATTTTGATAGCGTTAAAAAATTATAAGTATTAAGATGGAAAATGATAACATTGTTGCGATAATATATGAAATTTCTTTGCTACAAAATTGCAGGCACTACTACTAAAAAGACATACACGTTTAATGAATCTTATTACCGAGACTTTAAGAATGCTGATATATTGTCTATTGAAAGACATTTAAATCTGATTGATTTCACGCAGCTCTACTTGACCAATGATTTTGATAAGCAACTCACTTTTTTTAACTCTCTATTCAACGACTTTCTGCATTATATAACAGCAAAATTGAATAATAAACCAAAATTCACCAATGATATCAACTTGTATTTCAGATCTATTGTATTTCAGATATATTGCTACAAAAACTATACATGTATGGAGTGAAAGACAAAGAACTAAGATGGTTTAAAAGTTATTTAACGGAAAGAAGACAAAAAACTAAAGTGAATAATAAAATATCAGGTATATTAAACAATGAATTTGGTGTGCCTCAAGGTTCTATTCTGGGCGCATTATTATTTATAATATATATAAACGATATGCCAAACATACTGAAAAAATGTGAAATAGTATTATACGCGGATGATACGTTGATTTTTACCGAGGCAAAAAATGAAACAATATGTCGAGAAAACATAATGTACGATTTAATGAAAATAAATGAGTGGCTTAAAATGAATAAATTAAAATTGAATGAAAATAAAACAAAATTAATGGAAATCAACATGAATAGTGATTTGGTAATTACAATCAATGATACAGTAATAGAAAAAGTAAATCAAATAAAATATCTAGGTTTTATAATAGACAAGGATTTAAAATTTAAAGAACATATGAACTACATATGCAAAAAGATTGGTAAAAAAATAGGATTTTTTAAACGATTAAGAAATAAAGTCTGAATAATGACTGCAATTAACATATATAACATAATAATAAAACCACATTTCGAATTCGGTTCCACTATTTTATATACATGCTGCACAAATACACAAATAGAAAGACTACAAAAATTACAGAATAAAGCAATGAGATCAATTTTAAAATACAATAGATATACGCCAACACAATTTATGCTCAACACACTGAAATGGTTAAATATAAAGCAACGGTTACAATTGAACACACTCAAATTTATTAGAAAAATAAAAATAGGCGAAGCACCACAATACTTGTGTGACCAAATAGAATATGTTGGAGAAGTACAACCCTACTGCCTTAGAAATTCAGAAAACTTTAGACTTCAGAGAGTTTCAACAACCGCAATGCAGCGATCATTATTTTATAAAGGATTGAACCTGTATAATATGTTACCAAACGAAGCAAAAAATGAGGAGAATTTTAATACATTTAATAGAATAATTATAACATTTGTGAGAAATAATTCAACATAGAGCTTTGTTTAGATTTAAACTTTAATATTATGTAACTAGAATTAAGAGAACCTAAAGTATTTTAAATACTACTACTAAATAAATAAATAAATAAATAAAAAAAAATCTCTAACTAATATTGCCCTCCGATCCTTTTATGCTGAAAGATGTGATAGAAATTGGTAAATTTATAAAAAACTTCTAAATCTAACCAAATCCAAAATAAGAAAAATCAAAAGAACTGATAGATTCTAAAAAACGTGGAATAGTTTACGTAATGCAGGGGTTTCAGAAGGGCAGAAGAAGGATGCCGATTTGGAGGTCGATGAGATCAATGTGCATTTCATAACAAGCCAATCTACTGATCATAGTATTGAACCTAACTTCTCTCAATTCGAAAGTATGTGGAGATAAATATGCCGAGTTAAATATTTTTCGACGCAAAGACTTACGTTACAAGATATTTAGGTGTGAAGATAAATATGCTGTGACGTAACAACCTGGAAGTTATTTAACAAGTTAGGATATGGAAAAAAAAACATTTAAAAGTTTTTTGGTCATTTTTATATTCGATTCTGCCAGAATATAATTATATTCAATATACCAACAGTTCTGAAATTGACTATCTGAAAATTTTTAGGAAAAGTCGCTTTTGGTCACACGAATGACCTCTGAGGGATTTTGACCAAAGTGGCCAAATGAAGGGTTGGCATGCAATGCCACTCAATGGAGAGTAACTACTAGGACACTTACTACAATACGTAATGATTAAAATTCCTGAATTGAGTTTGTGAAAAAAGTTACAGCTACTGTCTTATAGTTTACTCTGGAAGCAATATCTCTAATAGGAAACAAATTAAATTAATTATAGGTTAAGATTACGGGCCCATGTCTCCAATCACACAATGAAATTCTTAAATTTATCTAATTTATTTGTTTAACATTATTAGGACACAAATTCCTGAACTGTGCATAGGATATAATTTTCAAGATCATTTAGGAATCCACAAATAGCTACGAACGCTCTTTTCTTGTTGCTCTGCTTGAATTTCTTACCCAGAGGATTATGTTCATCTGTATGTATGTACGTATGTATGTATGTATGTATTTATTAGTAGTATTTAAAATACTTTTCAAATGACATTTCACATTAATCTAACAGCATTTACAAATTAAAAATTAAAAATTTATGTGTGTGAAGATAAATTTAAATTTAACTAGCACAGACAAAAACCAAAAAAGTTTACAGAGCCCATTTTGCAGTTAACAGCGGACTGTTAAGCACTTAACAGTCGTAGTAAAATAGAGCAATTTTATTTCGGTGATGAAATCCAGTTCTTTCCCCATGATTCTTATTTTATTTCTTTATTTTTTTTTAGTTAATTGCGCTTTATCGAAAATGGAACTCAAAAAAATACCTTTCTTCATTGGAAAGAACCCTTGCGGTGTTAAAAAGTCTTCTCTATATGGAATATGACCATCACCTTCTTTCTTTACAAAAATATATTACATTTTACTTTTTCTTGGGTCACTATATTCTTATACCCAACTACATCTTCCCTTCCTCTATCAATACAGAAGCCATAATAAAATTAAAGCTATTGTAACCTATGCCACTAGCTACCGATATGATCATCCTAAAGAAATTCACGGAGAACATAAAATTACAAGTTAATTATTAATTGCAAGCACAATTTCTCATTTTTACATAAAAAAATGCTTCAGTATTTGAAACCACCTTAAACTGCGGGAATTTGTGTTGAAACCACTGTTTGGTCATAATGGTTACACCCACACATGCAACACCAGAATTAGAAAACGATACAATTAGCCTGAATTTAAAATGTATGAAATATTTAAATAAAAAATCTTAACTTTAAAAAATTGACATGTATGCCAAAAAAAAATATATATTTACCTAAAATAGTACGCAAATGACGTAAACGTGATGCTGAGTCCTTCTTGCAATCCTGCAACTTTGCAGTAGATTTTTTTATATCTGCATGGGATTTTTTTGTAAACATTTTATTTTTGTTTATATATTTCAGCGAAAATATACGTATATGTATTTAAAAAACTTGTTTTTCTTTAATTGAACTTTTATATTTTATTTTCGTTTCATTTTACTTTGTATAATTAGGGAGTTTTTCGTTTAATTTATATTTCTTGTGGTATCGTAAGCGAGTTACTATCTTTTACAATATTGTTGTTGTTGTTGTTGGATGATGACGATTAGTATAAATAATGCCAGTTTTTGTAAATGACGATGACGAATAACTCCCGCGACAGGTGCCTCTTAATATTATCCACTAAAGTCCCAATAATTAAAGCTGGCTGTATTTTTTACTTCATTCAAATAAAATTGCTTTTTACTGTGCTGATGGTTTAGTGGACGGCAGTGGAGAATATAAACATTTTTTAATATTTTTGGTTTGCTTTTCTACTTTTCTTTTTTTCATTTTGCATTCTTTTGTTCGTTTTTTTTTCTTATTTTTTCACTTATAAACACCTTACAATTATTCAATTCCAAACAATTTTTTCTTATTTTATAGTGATATTTCACATGAGATTTTATATTTTTTTAAAACTTTAGCACTTGTATTTTAATTTTCTGCTACATTGAACATTTTTCTTTGAAATTTTGCTAATGAAAAATCGTTGTAAAAATTCTTATTTCATGCGTTGTAAAAAAATAATAATTGTATTGGTGAAACTGTTGACGTTTATAAAATAAGGTGACAGTGTTTCTTCAAAAAAGTACTATTAGGAGTTGTATTTATTTAAGAGTGTAGTACGTCTGAGTACTCTTTCAGGCAACCCTATGTTTGTTTACGTACACTGGGATATGGAATAAACAGAAAACAGTGGTGAAAAGTGTCATAATATTTGTAATGCGTATATAATAGTTTTATAACGGAATTAAACGGAAGTTAAAATACATTGTGAACTTTTTTTTATACAAATTCATGCAGTCATAAATTGAACACGACAAATCGTGTGAATTGGTGATGGCGTAATAGTTCTACGAACTGGCCAAATAATTCTCCTGGCTTTAGCGGGAGTGACAGAATAGAAGGAAAAAAATAAAAAATTCATGCAGTAATCTTAAAGCTCTTTAAGCTCTGTTCATATAGGATATCATATATATCATATATATCATATATATATTCATATAAAGATATCAGATGAAGGTTTTCGTCAACAAAATAAAAAGTTAAATGTTATTGGCTATGTGTGCTTTTCCTTCTTTTAATCTGTAGTTTAATCCAGGTACATATCGCTCTTTTACTCAAAGAACGTTATAACACAAAAAATGGAATTTCTAAGTTAATGATGCGGAATTAATCCTCATATACTTAATTTTCTGTAAAAATTTTACATAAATATCTTGTTTACTCAACTCTTGAGTGCAAAATAAAATTTTCCTTTTTCGTTAAGTTATGTGTAAAACTGGCAAACTAGTTTTTTTAGTTATGGCGTTGTTTGAGTATATTACTGTTATCATGATATTTATTTTATGATGACTGCTATCAACGGAGTCTCTCATTTTCTGGTTCCATCCAGCAATTCTTTTATCTAAATTTAAACCAAAAATTTTAATTTAGTTTTAATTACTTTAAATTAATGTTGTTTTTTTTATAGTTTTAAGAAACTTTATTAATGTAGGGAATTAATGTAAAACTGAACTTTAACATAAGGTAATTTTTAGGCTACAATCAAATTTACACTAAAAACTTCTCAAGAAATTAGAACAATATAAAAAAAATTCTTCTGTTATTTTCGTTTTCTATGGGTTAAATTATTTTCGGTCTACCCGTTAGAATTATGGACATTAAGGTAAGGTGACAAAATATATTTTAATGCTGACAATTAACGTACAATTTGTTCGAGTAGAATAAAAACCAGTTTCTGATTTTAATTTTTCGAGCAGAAATAATTGTTATGCTAATGCTAAATCGACATAACATGTTATGTCGAGAATAGCATTTCTGAATTCATCGTTTATTAACTTAGACTCTGTAAAATGTTTATAGTAATCGGATCATTCTATGAAAACTTATGAGCAAAAATGTACTTAGCATAATTTGTCAAGTTTAAGAAATTTCCCTTTTTAAGTAAGAATTAAGTACATAGTCAAAAAAAATTATTTTAAATTTTTCTCCAAACTTAAACATGCTATGTGTATTTAGATGACCATTGTAGGTGAGAAAGGACCCCCAGATAGATGCTAAGTCTACTTAGAGGACAATCTTAAGTATTCTAAGTTACTTTTAACTATGATATACAACAAATTTATAAAGTTCAAATAAACTAAAAAATATATATATGACCTGCTCCACGAAAAGGGACCTCTGCCCCGAAAATTTTTTTTTTTTACTTTTTGAGTGATTCTTATAGGAAAAAAACGCTCTTTCAAATGCCGCGTTTTTCTCAATAACTTCTTTTCGGCGCAGAGGTCCCTTTTCGTGGAGCAGGTCACATATTGCAATTATTATATCATTACAAAAAGTCTCAAGTTTCTATATCATAACATTCCCGAGATATCATCAATAAACTTTGAAGGCGTTTATCTCAAAACTGGCTTTTTTGACTTAGCATGTTTAAGAATGGAGCCGTCTGTATGCATGCATATAACTACTACAATGAGATTAATGTGTGGGCATTCCACCATGATTTGTTCTATAGGAAAATCCCGTAAATCTGTTTCATTTAATACTCATATCATATCATAATGGTCTGCCCCTTTGGGGCGTCCACCATTTATTTTTCCTGTCTGCTGAACCCAAAAACGTCAATCTCGTCGTAGTAGTTATTTACATGCATTTAAAATTTTTATTTCTTTTCGAAAAAGTAGAAATAAGAAACTGGTTTTCATTTCTGCTCGAAAAATAAAAATCAGAAAATAGCAAATATTTTTGCTCAAAAATATAAAAATCAAAAACTAACTACATATTATCTTTTGGCTTTTATTATATGTAAGTCATAAGAAATAAGCTCCCTGAAAAAAGTCCTTCTCCTGTAAAATTTGTTTTGAGGGTTACGTTATTTTAGCGGTTAGGATTCGATAAACATACATACAAATTAATGTAAATGACCGTTGAGAGTTTTACTCAAATTGAATGTGTACCTACAAGATGAGCTTAAATTATTTCGGAAAATAAAAGAATATAAATAGAACACGCTCTCTTCCTCTCAAGTAAAATGATAACGACTAAACGTGAAACTTGTTTTTGGTGGTAGCATAACATCAATTGTGTTAAATCTTCCGTGAGGAATACAATAAAAACCGGAACGTTACTTTTAAAAAATGTTTGTCATTCCTTATATGTATTTTTGTTATTGTTTTTTGCATATTCAACTGTAAGCCGCTCATTAAAACGTTATTTTTAAGACTTGGCATCTCCCGAGCTCTTTCATTTAACAAAATTATTGATTTTATATGAAAAGAGACTTTTACACGCTCTCTCCCTGGATAGAATTCTTCGCCTTTCTAGCTTTCAGAGGCTTATGTGAATATTTTTTGTGTACTTTTAATTTAATGGGTATTTATCTGATGAAGCAAATTATAGTTATCAGCAGATGCTCATTGTAGACGGTTGTTTTCCATTTTAAACTCAATTTCGTTTACACTTAACTGTTTAAAAATTTTTTAATCAATAATAAATAAAGATTTGACACAAATTGTGATTTTTTTTCTACTAAACAATTAAACACTATTATGTTTCGCTTAATTAAATATTCAGTGTGGGTTGTACTGGGATTGCAATTAGTTTTGGGTGATTTATTATTCCCCGAACCTCAAGCTGTGGATAAAAAAAAGTCCAATTTGGCTGTAAGTATTATTGTTTCATATTCAGAGAATTTTACTTTTTAGCTTGAAAAGCTAGTTCGTGAAAAGTTAAACCTTATTTTGGCATTTTGTTTTTTAATCGTAAATTATAAATATTTACAGTGTATGTATGTATGTATAACAAAATGTGTATGTTAACAATAGAGTTTGGTTTTTCCAAACTTGTTTTTCATGTTCATAGCTAAATACAAAATATATTTTAAGCAGTGAATGAA
This sequence comes from Nowickia ferox, assembly GCA_936439885.1. Classification (NCBI taxonomy): domain Eukaryota; kingdom Metazoa; phylum Arthropoda; class Insecta; order Diptera; family Tachinidae; genus Nowickia; species Nowickia ferox. Next base: position 105,273,635 of record OW387023.1, read on the forward strand.
AGACTTTTTGTTCCTTTTGTTGCGGAATAAAAAGCATATTAATTTTTTTTTTTTTTTTGCAGGAAAAAATATATTAGATTAAGTCAGGGATCGCAAATAGTGATTATTTTCAAAATTTAAACTGAAAAAATCATACTAAGGGCTAATAAATCAGTGCAAGCTTAAACGCTGGTTTAGTTGAACTAAACTTAAATTTATAGGTATGTGGTTTAAACTCAACAGGAGTAAATCAGTGAACCATACCTTAAATTCAAAATCAATTCAATTCAAATGAATTGGAAATGAATTACAATTCACTTTGACAAATTCATTTGAATTAGAAACGAATTGCAACTCGTTCTAGAAATTCATTTGAATTGGAAACGAATTAAAACTCATTTCTGCCTAATTCGTTTGAATTTATTAAAATTTCATTCATTCGCTAATTCAGTGCATGAATGATTCGCGAATTAATTAAAAAAATAATGATTCATTTACAGCTGCTTCAGATCCACTTTCATATCCAAACGTAGTATGTGTTAAAGTTTTATTTATTTTTATTTGACTGAATATAATGGGCCTTATTACGAGTGTCGCACTTCGACTACGAATACGACGATTTTGTATCAGATTAAAGAAAAAATATTGCAATGTTCTTTATTCTAGTACAAAATCGTCCTAGTCGAAGTCGTATTACGACACTCGTAATAAGGCCCAATATTTCAGTTTTTATGATGCTGCAATTTTTCCTTAAGACTTGAGAAGATGTCTTAAATATGTAAAAAAAATTTAAATAACACAAACGCATTTTAAATAAATTGTAGAAAAACATTTTTCTTTGGTGAAATAAAGTTGTTTCAAACAGATTTTTGTACTTTCACATACAGAATATAACAATTCCGAGCATTAATTTTAAAGTGGTTTCATTTCGAGCAAATTCTTCGATTTTCGTTTTCTGAAGAACCTAATTACGGAATTGAAATCATTTCGATCGAATTTGGTTTCTGTGACGGGCCAGAAAATTGCATTGATTTGTATTTCTTTAATTTTTATTAAAAAGCTCAACTTTACCGATTTTTTTTCAAAAAAAAGGAGGAGTCTATCAATTCGTCTCTAATTTTTTTGCAATGTTACTTCATAAATCGGTTCATATTAGACCGATTGTAAAATTTGTTTTTTATTTTCTGAGAGAAAAACATTGGGCAGGCACACGCCCACAAATTTTTTTATTTGATTTTATGATATTCTATTTATTTTATTGCTGCAAAGCCTAGCAAAAACCTTTGGTTCTTGTAATTACACAATTTTAAAGTTGAAAAAATGGGCAGGGATACGCCCATTAAAATTTAATATTTTATTTTAAGTGGTTCTATGGTACCGATTTTTACAGAACTGAACACACATGCAGAGCTCTGAAAACACAAAATCTTGCATTTTAAAAATAAATAAGAAAATTTAGTTTTATATCGCATAATTTTTTTTTTTTTTTGGAAAATGTTCTTTCACATCTTTGCATTGAAATCGGTTTTTTTGGCAGAATTATTTGAGTTATAAGAGTTACTTTTTGGTTTTTATTTTTTGCTTGATTTTTAAACTGAATAAAATACAATAAAGTATATTTAAAATAACATATAATAAGAGTTTTTACAGACTCTGGATATTAATTCAATTTTAAATCGGTTAATATCAATTTTAGCCCAAAAAATGGACTTTCTGCAGTTTAAAAATTTAATTTTTTGAGCAAAAACAATAAAAATTAAAAAGTAACTCTTGTTTCCTGAGGAATAAATAAAAAGCAAGGAATAATGACTCAAAAGTAATTTTTAAAATAAAACTTATAACAGCTACGGTCCCTGGATTAAAGTAAATATTAAAAAAAAAAAGTGAAGCTATAAGTAAAAATGCTCAAATAAAGAAATTGGGTCAATAATAACTAGTATCTACTCGCGGGCATGTGCGAATTAGACAAAAAAGAAATCATAGACATACATACATATGTATAATCTTTTGGTTCATGGTTAATTAATGGATCCATTAGTCCCAATTTACATTTGAGACATTTCTTGCCGGACATTTTTTCAATTAACTTTTATTCTTGCCCGAATCTTTTACATATTGGAAATGAATAGACAGACACAGTCGTAAAGCAGTTCTGGGCGAGTCAACATCAAGCGTCGTTGGCAATTATCTTTTAAGTGCAACCAGGCCACTGTTGTTTATTGGCCTTCGAGAGTTTTGCGTCACGCTCGCACTGGTTGACTGATCTGCCACGGATAACCGTATATTCTTGCGCTTCTTTTGTGGAATTTCTTTAACGACCACGTTGCTACTTCCTATGTGAAGGCATAGGTCGTGTACAGTCAGTCACAAAACCTTTTTAAAATACTGTTAATAACATCTTCGGCATATGGTCTAGTTACTCCGTCCATATTTGTGCAACAATACTTTGCAAATTTACTTTGTAAAGTATTTATTAAATAAATAAATAGAGAGACAGAAATTTTGCAGTTTGTTCACTTCTTTTTCGCGTTTGCTACTTATACACATAAACATACATACCACATGCCTTGATAATACACATCAAATATACATACAGCTGCTAAAATGAGAAAAATCATATGAAGCAACAAGAATAGATTGCGAAAAGTAGAAAAGAGAAACAAAAAATTGTCCAGTACAGACGGTCGTGTACTACACACTCTGCATCTTCGCACCTTCTTCCACAAACTTCGTCTGTCTGTCTTTCAACTGCTCAAATGTAAAAGGGCATTTATGGATGGCAACCACACTTTAGTTGCGTTGCCAGTTGCCAATATGTTATTATCTACGTATGGCAACTGACAATATCAGTTTTTAAGACAAAAATATGGCAAATTTAAAAAAAACTAAGGGGTTTATTTTGTAAGATGCACGCTAGCCGCTGTCACACTTATTCGAACGATATGAGGAATAATTCTGCATCATCAAAAATTCCATTTTTTGAGTTATGACGTTCTTTGAGTAAATGATAGCATATTCATTTAATCGCGGTTTTGCTTTAATCGGTTAATCGCTCGATTAATTAATCGAGGTTTTTGTTTACCGTTTAACGCTTAATAGATTGAATACCCTTATAAATGAGCACTGTGTACCTGGATTAAACTACAGACTGACAGACAGACTTTCTGAAAAATCGCACAAAATTATTGAGATTTTGCCCATGGATACCTTTCAATATGATGATTATAGGGGTGCTATTATCTCAAAATTAGCTTATCTCGACTTAAGCACGCTTTCTTTTTTCCCACAGATTTATTACCCATTTTAAATTTTGATATATGTATTTCTTGTATTTAAGTTACATACATACATACATATATCTTGGGACTTCAGCTTCACTTTAAATAAGACTCAAAGGTTGGCTCTCAAAACGTCGGTAAACGTGAAATTTTTTGATGTCCTTCCTCTGCCAGATGCTAGACCTTTTTCATTGCTGTTCATTAATACACTATCTCATGTTTGAAGAAAAAACTCGCCTATCGTTGCCTTAATATAAGAAGGCCTAATTCATTTTTTTAAATCGAGATTTTTGCATTTTTCGATACATTAGATGTTCTTCTATCGAAATATATAAAAAAACTCGATTTCCTTTCTATATAAAAGTAATGATATATTCTTATAAATATTTTTTTATTTTCAATTTGCAGGGTCGTGCTCCTCTATATGCCCCATCACGTTGCAAGCAACATGAATTACTATATCCAGGAGATCAAACTAATGACTGGATCTGCGACTGCGCACCAGGTAAGCTCCAACAAATACTTGCCACTGACGAATCCCACTTCTAACATTATGAAACTCTTGCAGCTGCTCTATATTATCCCGAAACTGATGCCTGTTATCCGGCTTTCCGTAGAGGACCCTGTGAAGAAGGTGAATTCTTAGTTTTAGCCGATCATGCCGTTTTGCCAATTTGCATTGCCAATGATTGCAAAGTCGATGGACAAGTCAAAATTCAAGGTGTTTGCTATGAGTTTGGGAAAGCTGGTGGCTGCAAGGACGCTCAATTATCCTACGTTATCGGGGTTAATCCTCAAACACTGCATGTAGATTGTGTTAAGCTTTCCGTATCATTAGAATCTCGTTTCGGAGATGAGGCCCAACATTCCTATGAATTAACAAATGCAGAGCTGTGCCCCCGTGGTTGCAAAAGAGCCATACAAGGGCGCTGTCCCGAATGAAACTCAAGAACTAGATTTTCCTCATATTTTTAATTAAAAAAATTTCATAATCTATTTAACTTAATCCATATACAATTTTACAGTAGTAATAGGTAAATATGACATGCATACATGTGTATCTAATAAATCTTATATTTTTTATAAATTATTTAACTTTTTTGCTTTTCCTAATACGTTTCACATCCGAAGTTGAAACATTAGATTGTGTTAGAGATTTTGAAACTTCTTCTAATTTTTCGGTGGTTTGTTGTGCTGGCAAATCATCATCCTCAGCGGCTATTTCCTCTATAGACGATTCATCGGAAGATTCCATTTTCAACATACTATTTTCAAACGATGCTAAGAACGAACTTTCTTTGTATTCTGGCCATTGGCGGAACAAAGAAAATAATGATAACATCTGGCTTGCAGTTAAATCGCCAAATTGTGTATAGATATTTATGTTTGGATAGAAATCCCGATTGTTTATTGTATAACAGCCTGATGAATATTTTGGTAGCTTTGTCACATCTTCGTCATCGTATAGCGGAACAGAAGGTATAGGTTTAACTGTATTAACAATCAGACGAGGCCCACAGCCTGGCACCCATTTTCTATTTTGTTTCAAATAAATAAATATGTATATACATATGTATATATAGTTCTTATAAATATTAAATACACTTACTCAAGATTTGGTATAATGCGATTGCGTCTGCTAACACAATTCTGTTTGACAAAATACCACAGCGCTGGTAAATCTTCAGGGGATATATATTTGTATATATCTCTTCGCGGTACTACTCGCACTAAGTATAAAAATTCGGGATTAACGGATCGAACCTTTAATAATAAAGAATAATTTCATGATCGCCTGTTAACGTTATTTTTTTTTTTTAATTTGCAATGAGCAACGAATGATTTCAAGTCGTGTGATTTCCTATATAAAAAAAACACATCTCCATTGATTTTATGTTCCCCAAGTTAGATTCGAATAGAATATCTTTCGTTTTTTAGAAATCGGTTGTCACTAAAGATATGACAGTAGTCAAACGACGCCATTTTGTAAATACGAAAATATAAAAAGTAGGCGAATTATATCAAAATGGGTATCATTCGACAGGTATTTTAAAATCATCTTTAAGTTTCTCTTATGATTTTTCATTTCAAATGACCATTTAGGATATTTAACGGCTTAAAGTTGGTCACAGCCGTTTTTTTTATTTTTATTTTTTTATTTTTTTTTACTACTTGTTTTAGTTAATAATACAGAATAATTCTGCATTTGATATTTAATCTTGTGTAAAAATTTCACACAAATAGCTTGCACTGCCACCTCCTGAGAGGATAATATTTTTTCATGTCTTCATTGAGTTGTATGTAAATTGAAAACTTTAAAATCGTTTTCTAGCAAACAAGTTTTATTTTTTGAGTTATGATGTTGTTTTAGTAAATGAGCGATATGTGCATACTTATATTTTTATTTACATTTTATACAGTGTTTAGGAATGAGTTTATTCGTCTTTTTTCAACCCTGAAATAAAAACTCAATTCGTTTCGTACTATCGAAATTAATTTTGATTATTCGAATGCGATTTTGATCTGTAAACACAGTTTTTCACGTTTTCAAACTTTTTACAAGTTGCTTACTCTACAATAACTTTTCTTACCCTACAATAACTTTTCCTTTAGCCCCTGGTAAATTTGGGATTTATATTTCTGAATTTTTAGTATGGACTTTTGGAATTAACACAAATATTGCTTCCTTAGTCGTTTTTCGCGATTAATTAGTATTTGTAATCTTTGGGGCAAGGTTTATATAAAAATTTATTAAGAAAATCTATTAGGAAACTGTTCATCGATAACGGCGAAAATAGAGAAGTTATAAAGTAGATCCCTGTTCGCGGATGATTTACTAATTTTTAGAACTTATAAACAGAAGAGGAAAATTGGGCTTTGAAGCTGGCAAATAAATGCATAATTTATAAAATTCTAATATTTATTTCCCTAAGGACAAAAAGACTATTTCGCTTATTTAAATTTGGGGATGTGGAAAGCTTTTCTAATAGGGAGGAAATTCATTAAAACATTATCAACATACTAAAATTGTTTTATTTGGAATTGCAAGCCAAGATTGATTGATTGGTGTTTAAGGAAAGGCATCAGTGAAGTGAATTTTTCCAAACATGATAGAAATACATATGTACATATAAACACATTAAGATACGTATTTCTTTTACAGTAAACACTTAAAAAAAACTTCAGCGGCAGCTGGTGCCTTTTTATATTTCAATATTTTATCGTTTACTTCATCTGCAAATGCAGTATAATTTCATTTCGCTAATTTTGTCAGAAAGTGGAATTGGCACGTTTGCATTTAAACTAAAGAAATGTGTTTTTCCGATTTACATCTATGTACATATGTAAAACTCTTATTTAAGACAAACATAATTATTTCTTACTCTGCCTAATTTACTTCCTTTTATGCTGTTATATGCAGCTTGTGCGGGTAGAAAGTCATCTCTTGGTAAACGAGTAATAAAGCGATGTTCGAATAACATTTGAAATAAAATTGAATTAGACCTATAGATCATATAACCAATTTCACTAGTGCAGGTTAAATGCTAAAATTAAATAATGTGAAAGTTCATTAAAGAAAATAAAAATAAATACAATCTACTTTACGTACCAAATATATAGGAGGTGGTAAAACAAAATACATTTCAGCTCTGCCCAGGTTCAGAAATCCAGTTTGAAATATAATAGAACTAATCAAATGCTTGAAAAAATCGTAAGCACCCACAACTCCAAATAAAATCATATTAGAATCTGCATGCAAATATAAAATTAAATTATTTAGTATTTGAGCTGGGGTTTTTTCAAACTTTACCATCTTCCCATTTTTTGTGTGGTATTTCTTGCAACAAGTCTTGTGTCCTTGATCCATTATCAATTTTATCTTGGTATACTAATTTCGAAATATTTACCAAATCTCCGTGCTTTACTTTGACCCGATCTGGATATAATGTATGCAGTTCTTGCAAATTATCCATAAAATAATCCATGGATTCTATAAGAAGAATTTTCTTAAATTGCTCCTCGTTATCCAGCAGCCTACTGGTCAATACTCCAATGCCGGGATTAATTTCTAATATAGTATCACATGAACTCTGTCTAAAATACGGCTTCAAATGTTCATTAATATCATTAGCGGTCTTTCCATTAGCAATGTACATGGAAGCAGGAGTCTTCTGTTTTTTGTTAAGCAACTTATCTGGAAACAAATCACCATAGTGCTGCTTTTTTTGTGCGAAAGTTTTTAACTCTGTTTGGGTGGCATATTTCCTTAATATATGCAGACATATGACCGAACTATTGAGCAACTGTTTAGTATGAAACATTTCAACCAATTTCTTTTTAATTCTATGCATTAATTTTTAATTTTGCTATGCCGGTTTATTTACATTTTCAATCAGATGTTTTTGCATTGAATTTGTACTACACATGCATAATTAGCCTAACGTTTCCTTAGCACCATGTTAAGAGAGATACAATGGTTGCTGTCCTGGAAAGAAGTGAACATTTCTATTAAAATAAAATTTTCTAAGACTTGTACATAAAGCTGTACCAAACGATTTTATTAATTCTACCTCAACCGATAAAGAGCAGAATTCAATGCTTAAGGCAGAATTAGTTTTTACTTTCTGTTCTGTTACGAATCAGCTGACTCTTTTTTGTTTATAGAAATCTAATACAAGTCGTTAGTTTTTCTGTTTCGTTCTGTTCTGTTTCGGTTCAACCTGTGAAAATCAAAAAATTGTTAAGTAAATGTAAGTGAGAGCATAAATTAAATAAAATCATTTTGAAATAAATTGTGATTGTACGTTTAGAATTTAAAAATTTTATTTTGAAAAGAAAAACATAAAATTATATTGAAACATAACAATGAACGATGCAAAATTCATCCCTTTAGTCGAAAACTGCTACCCTTCTGGTCAAAAACAGCTGATAAGTTACTACAGAAAAAGTAAGTACGCAAATTTACAAGCAGAACGGCACAGCACAGAACAGCAACAGAAAGTAAAGCCTAATGAAGCCTTTAGTCCGGGTTCACACACATCAAGTTTACCTGATCAGTTTTTGTTCAATTTTCTTTTGAACTCAAGACTTGACGAGTCCGACCTGACGTGTGTGAATCAGGACATATATTTGGTCGATGATATTTTTAAATATGACATTTTAAAGATTACTGCAATATATTTAAAATTAGTGGAGACTATTTTTCAGTGTAGCTGATTTTATTTACTATACTGATCATACAACCCTGTTGCTTTGGTTTCCAGTCGAAACAGGAATATGACATTTTGTTGGTGCTGCCATGACATTATAATTTAATGTCACTGGTGCAAAGAAAATGGGGAAGTGATCTCATGTACTCAACTGGATTAGAATACATACATCCCGAATTAAATTTATCTTAAGCATTACATTTTATAAAAAGTTTTGTGGTGAAAAATTGTTTATATAGCAGTAATATTTATTAGGCAGGATTCTATTAAGTCTAATACATATAAGTCGATTGAAATATATTTCAGTCACGTTAAAAAATTTTTCCTACTGCAATTTCTCAAATTCTTTTTTAAACTTTCATTCGCGTCTACACATTGAAACTTTTTTTAATGAAAATATATTTATTTACATATTTATTTTAACATTACTTTTCTTTTTTCTGATATATCAAAAACAAAAAATTTAATGTGTCAATCAAAATTTAATAAACAATATATTAAAGCTTAATAAAAACTTAAAACTTCAATAAAAGAATTCATATTCTCAACTAGGAAATATAACACATGCATGCATGTACCAAATCCCATTCTTATCTCTCCTCTCAGCAGCAAACTCATACTTTCTGAAAAAAAATCATAGTATGAACTGTACTTTGTGGTTCATACTATGATTGATGAGCAAAAACAAGTTGATTGATAATAATTCAAAATGAATTCAAACACTAGAAGAATTTGCCTTCTCAATTAAAAGATGCTTAAGAAAAGAATCGTCAGTTTGTCATTTTGCTATATTTGGCATCAAAAAACGTCCAGTGACTACAAATCGTGCGGTCTGGCAGCCCTGCTTTCCAATGAATAATTCCAATTTCAGTTCCAGTGTTGATGACAATTGGAGTGGTTGTAGTTTGTGTAGAGTAGCGGAGAAGAGCTCTTATCCAAATTATATTTATTTTTCTTAACTATTAAAAAGAAGTATTTCTAATGTTAGAATAGTTAATAAAAATAAAAGTTATTGAATTTTAAAAATAAATGGAATTAAAGTGTTATAATAAAAATTAATATATAGCGTAGGAAACTAATGAAAATTTATTGTAAAAAAAAGAAAAAGGCGTGTTCTCTTATTGTAACAATCAACAAAAATATTAACATTGAATTGCTAGAAAAGTGGAAAAAGGTGTGAAATGTGAAAATCAATAACAAAGTAAAATACAAGTTAAATGGTGAAAATTGATAAACTATAATAAAAAATATTGTGTGAAGTGTATTAAAGATTTAAGAAGTAAATTGAAGAAAGTGCACTACTCAACCATACAGTTGATTTGTGGACGTAAGAAATGTGAAAATGAGTGTTAAAGCTTATTAACAAAAGTATGTTAAAAGGTAGAACGGAAAGAAAAAATAATTAAGCAGAATTAATTTTGTTTGATGCCGTGTAATATAAATGCTCTAAAAACGAATTGAAAAAATAAAACATGGATAAAAATACATAATAAAATAATTCAAGCAACATTTATCATTTATAGGTATATATATTTACACACATCCATACATACTCGTACTTGCATGTAACAGTTGCTTTGCTTGAAAAAAGTCTGCATGAATCAGTCGGTTTGACTGACACATCTTATTTTTCGTGGCTTTTAGTTTCTTAAAGTTCGTGACATGAATAAAGTTTGTTAAAAACATATAAACCAGAATATTTATACCTTAAAGCAAAAAGCGTAGGTATAATACTTTTCCCGAAAAATATAATCAAATTATTTCTTTGTTTAGCTCTATAGGTATGTTTTTAAAAATTCTTTGATGGAGTAAGAAACTATTGTTCTTTATTTTAGCGAATAAATCCTAAATAAAATAATACTTTGAGTCTTATGAACAACACACCATCATGTTAATCTCTATCCGCTTTATCATTAAATACAACATTTTTATCTGTTAAAACCGGTACAAGTTATCAAGTTATAAATTTATGTTTGCTGTTTACTTAAAAAATAAAACAAAAAGATATAAATATGTACTATAAAATACAAGCAAAATAGGGTTCAACAATAATAATGATTCATACTTATTCTGCTACGTAAAATTTATAAAAAAAAATATACCTAACTGAACTACAAAAGCAACAACTTTAAAACATAAATTTAAAAGAAATTTGTTTTCATATTCATGCGTACACACAAACATTCACACATGCTTATTTCCCTCTTAAATTATTTTTTGCTTGTTTTTATTAAAGAAAAATAAACCAAAAATCAAAACATTAAAATTAAAAAAAAATCCAATTCTTAGCAGATTTTTAAATACATAATTGTTTGTTCTTGGCTTATTGCAATTCCTACATAGTTCTTGTTACGAATACGACGGAAAAAAGTTTAAAATAAACATAATAACAAAGACAATAAGAAAACAATCATAAGCAACTGTAGCAGTTAACGTCGCAGCAACAGCAGACGCAGCATAAATCTATCCTTTAAATTATCAATATGGTTGATGCCTCGAAAAATGGTGGTAAGTTTTACAGGCACTTTTTATTTATTTTCATTACTCTACGTCTCCACCTGACATGAAATTTTGCTGTAACTTGAAGTTATAACTGAGTTGTTAAAACAAATGCACTAACAATAATGTTATAACTTCAAAAAAGCATTAACTTGAGCAGTCTACACATAACATTAACTTGAAGTTAATGTTAAAGTTAGTCATTTTATGTCAGGTGGAGACCGCAAATTAAGATTTCTTTTAGAAAAGCAATTTCCTTAATTTGTTTGTTGCGTTATTCTTACAAATAAAAACTGAAGCTTTGCATAATGAATATCCGGGTACTCCACCTCCGCCTAGTTTAGGTTGGGCTTGCTCTCTTATTCATTGTAGGATTTCTTATCGCATAATTAATAGAAAGATTTTAGGTTTCAGAAAATACTACTAAACAAAATTGAAACTTAAATAAAGGAATGGTCAGACGAAGTCAATATTCAAAAAGCTTATATTTCTAGTGTTGTTGAAAAAACAACAAAAAAAACAATTAATTTTTATAATTTTTGCATATCTATCTAGCTATCTGATATCAGGTTAAGGATGTCTTTTAAGGGCCAGTGATGTTCAAAAGATTCCATCTTGTAAAACAAGATTTGTGTAAAAACAAATTTAAATTTTTTATGTTCGTGAAGATAAATTTTAAAATTTATAACCCTAGACACAAACCGTCTTGTTTAATAGAGCTCTGTTAACAAAAAAAAAAACGGACCACTGTTAAATAATAATAATTAGTTTTTCCCACAAAATGGACTTGAAACCCAATTTTTTAAGCAAATGGAACCAGAAAACTTAAACCGGGATCCTTACCTATGCCTCCTTTATATAAATAATACATCCAAGAACACGAAAAATCCATATCCTAACCCACAGTTAAAATATAGTTTTTACCAATTTTTATTAAAAATAGTGAGAGATGGGGTAAAAAAGAATATTGGAGGAGACTCCTGAACGCCTCTAGATCAATGTCCAATAGTCAATAGTTTTTGTAAAAATTTCAGCACAATTTCAAAAAAAAAAATTCAAATTTGAAAAATAATGTTGGTCATTTTTTTTAAAAATGGTAGTAGATGGACGCCTCTAGATCAATGTCCAATAGTCAAAAGTCATAACACCCTGTTTTTGTAAAAATTACAGCACAATTTCAAAAAAAAAATTTCAAATTTGAAAAATAATGATGGTAATTTTTTTCAAAAATGGTAGGAGATGGGATAAAAAAGAATATTGGAGGAGACTCCTGGACGCCCCTAGATCAATGTCCAATAGTCAAAAGTCATAACAGCCTGTTTTTGTAAAAATTACAGCACAATTTCAAAAAAAAAAAAAAATTCAAATTTGAAAAATAATGTTGGTCATTTTTTTAAAAAATGGTAGGAGATGGGGTAAAAAAGAATATTTGAGGAGACTCCTGGACGCCTCTAGATCAATGTCCAATAGTCAAAAGTCATAACAGCATGTTTTTGTAAAAATTACAGCACATTTTAAAAAAAAAATTTCAAATTTGAAATTAAGTAAAACAAAAAATTAATTTATATAATAAACAATAACGCTCCCTGTGGTACTCCATATTCATTGATTAATGTGCTCGATATATTGTTATTTACCTTAGTCCTTTGGTTCCTTCCTGTTAAATAGCTTGCAAACCATTTAAGTTCTTTGTCTTGCACACCGTACAAAAGTAATTTTTGTAACAATATTTCTCTATCTATAGTTTCAAATGCTCTTTTAAAATCTAAAAAATTGCCATAACTTTGTTGTTTCTATCTACTTTCTTCCATCTGCTTATTACATAGTTAACAGCTGTCTCACATAAGAAACTTTTTCTGAAACCCAATTGATATTTATAAAATAATTTATTCTGCTCCATATAATTTTCCAATTGTATTTTTATGGTTTGCTCGATTAATTTTTCACATGTTTTTAGTGTATTTATAGGGCGATATTCTTCACTTTCTTTTGTCTTTTTAAAATATAAGAAAAATTTTTCTACTATTTTTCAACTTGAAACTTTTGGTGTTTGTGTTGTAATTTTTAAAAAAGAGGTTTAAAAAGAGGTTTTTATGACTTTCGACTAAAAACCATATTATTTATGACTGTGGGGGTAAATTATGGATTTTTCGTGTTGTTGGATGTATTAAATGTTATATTTTTATAAAGGAGGCATAGATCTCGTTTTAAATTTACTGGTTCATTTTGCCTAAAAAATTGGGTATCAAGAACATTTTGTGGGAACAACTAATTATTATTATTTAACAGAGGTCTATTTTTTAATTTTTTTTTTATTTATACAAGACACAACATTGTCATGATTATATTGTAAGTGAAATTTATTTGCTGGTGGTTAAGCGATGTCTATATGCATTTCATTGTTGCCTTAACAAATCCTCAGTAGACTTCAACCACACATTTTGAATAGTCACAAACTTCTTATCTTATGCACAAACTTCCAAAAACTTTTTCAGAATTCACAAATAATATTTTTGAAAATCACAAAAGCAAAATACGCAAAAATATTATTATTTGTGAATTCTCAAATAGTTTTTGGAAGTTTGTGATCAAAATGTGTGGTTGAAGCAGTGTTGCCAGTAGATTTCTCGAAAAAATACCTACACATGCTAAAAAATATACGATTTTTCCCTACACTTTGAAAAAATTTCCCCTACAAAAATCCCTACGCATTTTTGCCATTAAAATAGGAGAAACCCATTAAATCATTATTAAAGTTTTGGTAAAAAATAAGTAAAAACTAAAAAACACATACGTTTCGCTCCTTTATTGCAACATAGTCACAACTCAAAGGAACTAGTTCGCCAGAAAACGAGTTTACAGTTTTCAATTTACACACAACTTAATGGAAAAAGAAAATTTTATTTTTCTCTCAAGAGCTGAGTAAACAAGATATTTGTATGCAATTTTTACACAATATAAATAACGATATACGGATTAATTCTGCATCATTAACTCAAAAAATTATTTTTTTTAGATATGACTACGTTGCAATAAAGGAGCGATATGTACTTTTAATTAAATTCAATTAAAACAACAAAAAGTTGTTTAAAAATTAATATGAATAGTTCTTTTCAAATAAAATTTTAGAGGATAAATTCAATTCAGTTACAAAAACCGGTTATTTTAAAATTAACATACATATGTAATTCATGTACCAGGTGGTGTTAAGTTAACAGCTGCTTTTTTAGGAAGCTTGGCTTGTCAAATTTCATTGCAATAAATTTTGTAGGAAGTTTGATTTGTCAATTTTTATTGCAATAAAATACTAGGCAGATTTTGTTGTTGCAGGCTTAACACCACCTGGTATATGAATTTCCCTTGGCATATACATACATACATATTAGTGCCGCCAACTTTTTAAACCACAAACAACTCCGGAAATATATTTATAAGCAATTTGAACGAAAAGAAAATTTTTGAATCGTTTTGAAAAAGAAAATATTACTAAAAAAAACGTTATGTTTGCATTTATTTCATAAATAATGCGGCCTTACGAAAAAATCCCTACATTTTGGAGAATATTAAAAATCTGTCCGATTTTCCCTACGCTTCTATTTTAGTATCAAAAATATCTACATGTAAGGATTTTCCCCTACTTCTGGCAACACTGGGTTGAAGTCTACTGACGATTTGTTAAAGCAACAATGAAATGCATATAGACATCGCTTAACCACCAGCAAATAAATTTCACTTACAATATAATTATGACAATATGTCGAATAATAAATTTCCTGAAGGTCTATTTTTTGTTAACAAAGCTTTGTTAAACAAGACTGTTAGTGTCTAGGGTTATAAATTTTAAAATTTATCTTCACGCACATACATTTTCTTATTTAACTATTTCAGTCTATTAACCGAAATTTCTATCAGACTACAATAATAAATACTTACTAATATTATAAATGCGAAAGAGAATTAGTGTGTTTTTGGAATGAAAAGCGATAAATATAGAATATTGATATATAATATATATCATTCTCTTTGCAGTTTAGAATTAATTTCATTAAGAACTTCGAAAGCACGGGCTAACGATAATAATAAATGATAAAAAAAACTTACCTTTTCCTTGCTCAACTTTCGAAACATTTCTTTTGAATTCTTCATAATTAACGTGACCAGATGATTTTTGCATAAAGCAGCACATGATCGATCAAATCGCACCAATTACGCTGCAGTGATTTCTTTTTAATGTTTGTCATAACTTAACTTAGGTTTTTATGGAAATAAAAATTGACCATGTATAATTTGAATTTTAAAATTGGAGAACGGCTGCACCGAATTTGTTTAGTTTTTTTTAATATTCGTATTAATTTAAAAAAGATAAAGTTTGAATGGCATATCTCTTTTTTTTTGGAAACTCGCATTTTGATGAAAATCAAATTTAAGTCAATATCGCCCATTGTGGCCATTCTCTTTCTTGTAAGTCATCCATATCCTGACAGCTGCGGCAAAAATCATTGTGTTCGACATATAACCTTTGTGCATGCCTACCTATGAGACAGTGTCTGGTTAGTACGGACACTAGAATCGAGATTTGTTTCCTATTTTTTTTAAATTAAGGAAGCTGTAATGAGTCCATAACTGTCATGTGATCACGCAATCATTTCTTGTGACCCACCTTCTATTTGTTTCTTCTTCTGTCTTGCGCCTAAGTCTGAGTTTGCAAGAGAGTAGGGGTAACCCCACCCATTCCAAATGCTGGGGAACATGTAAGGCCGTCCTAGTTCTGGCAAGCTCATAAGACCTAGAGTTCCCCTGAAAGTCTCTAGGCCACGAGATCCAGTTGGTTCTAATATAAAACTGCTCTGCCACCTCTTTAAAGAGAGGCTATTGTTGTTCGTAGAAGCGGGGTCGACTATCAGTGTATATGTTAATCAAAGTCGTTGAAGTCACATTCACTTTCAATCAATCCTCAACTTCTTTTATAGCAGGGATCTCTGCCTGGAAGACACTGCAGTGATCTGGAAGTCGCTTTGCAATACGAAGACCTAAAACCCCTGAAAAGACTCCAAACCTACACCTTCTTATGTTTTGGAGCCGTCCGTATAAATATCAATACTTTTTCTTCTGCCTGGACTTCCATTCATCCACAAGTCTGTGGATGGTATCCAGGTTTTATAAAGACGTTCGTGTTGTAGAGCAGGGGAGGTGTGGTCAATCCTCCATCCCCAAGCTTCATCATCGAATATTCTATAGTGGCCGATTCCATTTCCTTTCCACAGAAAGGTACAATGAATGGTAGTAAGTGAAGGAGCATCCCCAGTGCATCCGTAGGAGTAGTGCGAAGAGCACTGATTATATACAAGGATGTATGTAAGTCTTTGCACCTTGTGTAAGATATGTAGATACATCTTTTTCTCCAGGGACGGCTATCACACGATGATCCCATAAGTGGGAATTGGACGTTCTATTGCAGTATAGATCCAATGAACGATTTCTGGGGTAAGGCCCAACGGATTTTTTTGCACAGAGAGAATGACGTTGTTGCTTTTTTCACTCTCTATAATATAATATTTAGAAACTCTGCATTCAATCAAGAATAACACCGAGATATTTTGCAGTATTGGACACTTTTATCTCCGTATTATTAAGAGTGATAGATTGGAAAACAGGTATCTTATAGTTCCTGGAGAAGAGGAGTAGTTCCGTTGTATTAGGATTCACGGCGAGCTCTCGTTTCTCCGCCCATCTTGTTGAATATTAAAGACCATCCTGTAGGATATCCCTTAGAGAAGTGATGAACATTCCTCTTACAGCTACTGCCACATCATCAGCATAAGCCACGATTTTGCACCCCCGCGATTCTAGAGATATCAGCACTAGATTTTGAGCTAGATTCCACAACAGTGGCGAAAGAACTACCCCGTGGTGTACTCCTATTTACAAAGCGGGTTTGCCTAAATGCTCCTAGACCCGAAGTTATTCTGCGGTGAGTTAGTATATTCTGAATCCACTTACATAATCCTGCATTAAGCCCCAAATTCGACAATGCGTCAATTATCGCATCTGGAGAAATTTTACTAAAGACCCCCTCAATATCTACGAAGGTCATAAAGGTATATTCACCCAAAGAGAGTGATTTCTCTATTTTGCTAACCAGCTCGTGTGGAGCCGATTCGGTTGACTTTCCCCTTTGGTATGCATGCTGATGCGAGGAAAGTAGCTGGTTAGATGGTTTTGCGGTAGTAGATGGTTTTGCGGATAAAATGACCAAGCATCCTTTCTAATGTTTTCAGAAGAAAGGGTGATAGACTTATTGGTCTGAAGTCCTTCGATGTTGTGTGAGAGCTTTTACCAGCCTTCGGAATGACAACCACTCTCGCTTCCCTCCACTTATTAGGAATATGACTCAGTCTTAGACAACTGTTGTAAATTCTCAGTAGCCTAGGGGCTATGAGATTTGATACTTTCTGTATTTCGGCCGGTATGATATCGTCGGGTCCTGGAGACTTATAAAGCTTGAAGCTTCTCAGAGCCCAATTTAAGGTCTTCATATTGACAATTTCAGATATATTTTCCGTAGGTATTGGGTAAAGATCAGACATTGATTTACCCGTAAAGTGAGTGTCCAGCAGGGCCCTTAACGATTCCTCGTTGGATGTAGTCCACGTCCCATTTGGATTCTTCAAATATCCCAGAGTGCAGGATAGTTTTAGGGAAAAAATTACATTAAAGACAATTGTAATTATTCTGACGGACACTAGCGGAATGAAACTGCATTAATTTTTCGGAGCCTCCTACACCTTCGTCCACTGTGTGTGGTGTCAGCGTTGTATGAATATTTTTGTGTAAATTGAGAGTATTCCGTCAGCTACTAAATAAATAAATAATAATAATATATGTTTTCAAACTCTTCGCTAATCTCAGTTATAAAATTTTAAAAACAAAGAACAATGAAATTGTTAAAATATATTTTGCAAGATGCATGTAATAAGTAATGGCGCTTGATAAGATAAGAAAACAAATACTGTAGCCATGTATAGAAGAAATATTTTTATTTTATTATAGATAAAATTAAAAATAGTATACATGTAGCAAAAAAACCATCATTATTATTAAACACGGTTGGATGGCATTCAATTATATCCAAATATTAATAAAAAATGTGTTGTTTACAAAATATTAATAATATAATATTTACACCTGCACAAAATCTAGCAGATGTCAATTAAAAAATCTTAATGAAAATCTATACCATTTACACAAAGTTTTTTCTTACCTTTCTCCAGATTTTTCATCCAAAACAAAACCCATTAACTGAAAATTCTCCAAAACTACAACCAAACAACTATAATATAGCCAATTCACACACTTTTTTAAGTACAAGCTCTACTAGATTTTAAGTAGATTTCAACAAAATCCAGTGACGAAGTATATTTTGTTTGTATGTAATTTCTCGACCTTATTATTTATGAATTAGTGTGCTTTATTTTATATGGCAGTTCTACTAGATTTTGCCTGAAATGTCGTAAATACTCGACTTTGCTCAAATGTAAACGTCCGATAAAATAATTTTCGCACGGAAATTCTTATTACAGATAGTACTTGTTATTTTGTCCGTTGTCTACATGCATCAGTTTGTGTTTGTATGGTTGTCTATAAATATTCCATATGAGGTAGTTTTGTGGTCACAATGTTAAATCGACAATTTTTAATTCATACATTTGGATTATATTTGGGCTAGTCCTGGTAGAAGTTATATCATAACACATAGTTGGTTTTATGCTTTAAATGTTTGCTTCAAAGTCATCTCTTATGTTTGTATGCTTGTGTATTTATGTTCTTTGATGGAAAATATTTGTATTATGTTTGTTCAGGTGAGTTTTCATCAGAATATTTACATTCATATTTAATTATGTATGTGTGTATATTAGAGCGGCTCACAGAAGAAAAGTTTTTGTTAAATTAAATTACATTCAATCTGCTCTTGAAAGAAATGGTATAATAATATGAGATTTGAAGAAATGTTGAAATTCGTGTGAACCTTGGTAGATAATAATAAAGCAAGAACTATGAGCATCACCATTACCTTTAGAATTCTCCAGTTTTCCTCAATTACCACTAATCCTTATAATTTCATTAAGCATACCCCGGAACATATCTTCCATAAATTGGTAAGCACAGTCCTAGTGCCCATTCCAAGACTTCTCTTCCGAAGTAATATTTATTAATTTTACTACGACTGTTAAATGGTTAACAGTGCACTGTTATCTGTAAAATCGGATGTGATAAACTTTTTGGTTTTTGTGTCTGCTAGTTAAATTTAACACATCTATTGCCGTTCTCCACTTTGTTTGTCTGAGAGCCAAAAATTTAAATTGTATAAGTATATACATATTTATGTATATTTTTTAAATTTGGTATTACTGAAGCTTTTATTGATGGTTGTATGTATATTATTTACTACACCCAATTCTGATAACAATTCTACTTTGAACGTATAACTGACAGACATCATTGATTTATACGACACCCGAACATAACTTTTTTTGTTCGTTTCAATTCTGCTACGGACCAGCGATGCCAATTTAGCGCGTTTCGCGCTAGATTTAGCGCGTTTTAACTATGCCAAACGCGCTTTTTTTCGTCTTAGCGCGCTTACTAAAAAAAGCGCTAAATTAGCGCGTTTTGAATAAAGTCATCATCATTTCAGTTCAATATTTTCTTTTTACCTTTTTTGCATAAATCTAAAAACTTTCTAGTAGTCAAAAGTCATTAAATTTTTTAAATTGTTTAATGATTCAGCTGTCGCAAATAAAATTCTCTTGACTGTGGTTAGAAATAGAAAACGCATTTTAATACTGTAAATAGCAAATATTTTGACATTTCACAACTAAAAATATGAGTACCTACATGTACTCGTGACCAAAAAATTTATATAACTTATTAAGCATCTATTCTAGCTGAAATACAAAAAGGATTTGAATCGCAAAACTATTCGACAATTTATATATGGAAGTTGTTACAAAATTTGACAAATAAAATAAAAACTAAGTATTTCGATTACTTGGAAGGCAATTCTGATTCTGTATTAAATGATTTTAGTGATTTAGGATATAATTTCCAAGAAACAATATAATAAAGTCTGAAAAGAGCTACTAAAAAATAAATTTTATTTACTAATACACATGTACATACATCGACTTTTATTAAAATTTAATTTAGCGCGTAGGAAAATAGCGCGTTTTGCCTATAAATAGTCGACAATGCTGTAACTTAGCGCGTTCTAGCGCGTTTTGCGAAGGGTAATAGCGCGTTTGGGTTAAAAATAGTTGGCATCGCTGCTACGGAAAACAGATTCTGCAGCTGCAGCCAAAATAATAGCAAAGAGACCAAATTTTAAAAAATGTAAAATTACTTACTCTTTTAAAAGACTGAAGTGATTTTATTCAAAACTCAATAAAAGTTCTTGCAACTATATCGTTAATTACATTGTGCTCGAATCCGAAAATTTTTTTGTAACAAACCGGGGACCCGGTGTATAAACTTAATTCGAGTACGGTGAATACAATAGTTCTAACCATTTTTTAGCTATTGTATAAAAAAATTATTAATGCCCCTATCACGGTTTTCAACATTTAAAATAGTTTGGTTAGGATTGATAAATTTTGCATTGCAATTCTCCACTAAATTAACAGTTGACTTTTCAGTTGTGTTTTGGTATTGTTATTTACAACTCTGCGTAAGTTTGATTGAGAAAAACGTTGAGTACATAGTTGGGTCTGTGGTTGGGGTTTTCTAGTTACAGTTAGGTGCGATATAAAAAGCAGAAAAAATGGAAAAATCGTAACTAGAAATATTTGTTATGCAAAATTTATTTGTTATAACAAAATGTTGGAAATTGGAAATTTTTTTAAAATTTTTGTTTTCTTCAAAAATTTATTTAATATTTTTTTTCCAAATTTTCTTTAGGACGGATATTCATCAATAATAGCATTCCATGAGAAAGTGGAAGTCTGAACGATTTCACTAACGTTAATTTTTTAAATATTTTTTCGACTACATAGTGGGGTTATGTTCCAATCTAAAATAATTTATATAAATTATAAACGAATTTATTAAATTTTTCAAAAAACCGTTAATTTTTTTAGACTAATTGTAGAATTAGTGGACTCGTTTCGTGTTACTTTTGAAGTTGCCGTATCGTTTAAATCTAGATGTTAGTTAGTAAATATGTGAGGTTGCAAGCGAACGTGCCAGCTGTTATTGTATATTTCTCTTTGCTTTATACATATGTATGCATGTAAGTGAGAGAGAAGTTCACGTTTGCTATTTTTTGTAGATTTCTACCTCACATACGTTACGACACATATTAAATAAACAGCAGCATGTTTTATTTATATTACAGATTTTGTCAGCTGATTCGTAAACTCACGATACGAATTTACTAATTCTACCATAACAACAAGTAGACTTTTTAATTTACTTTTACAACATATTTTGTTACGTGGCTGTCACTACTGTTTATGAGATAAAAACAAAATTTCCTTTCTCAGTTCAAGTGCGTAGTAGAGCAGTGTTACACTGCATAATAATATTTTTTGTAAAGGGCTTTGTTGAGGAGAAATAAATTATAGCGCGAAGGTAAGTTTATACGAGTATGTCTCACACGTGACGCGTAATGTCTTTTTATAATGATAATTATAAACACAGCCAACTGAACAAATTGATTTTCGTTTTTTACCGCTAACTTTTGTGGTCTAAACATTCACGAATAAATTTTGTACATGAACAATTTAAAAGTAGTTGATCCTTGGTGATTAAAAATTGTCTGTGCGTGACGCCGAGAAATAAGAAATATAATGTCTTTCGATTTTATTAGTGTAGGCTGATTACTGCCTATCAATTTTAAACAACACAAATATGTGTTACGAACAACCTTCAACCAGGTCTAGCTGTATGCAAAAATTTCGCGAATAGCGTAAGGAAGAAGATCTGAACATCACCAGTAATGAAACTAAAATAATTTGTAAGCGAAAAAGAGAAAATATTGCGGAAAGTGAGTTAAAAGCCTCAACGATTAACATACGCGTAGAAAGGCTATTCTGGGGAGGGGGACAATGCCACCCCCTGGAATTGTTTTTGCCACCACACCCCCCAGAACTAGTAAAAGTTTCCTGTAATTATATTTTTTAATATTACTTAAGAAAATCATCAGGAGGGTTTCTCTCTGTTGCCATGCAAAAGAAAAATGCTACGAAATCGAACGATTGGTACTCTCTAATGCGTTTGCACATTTGGTTTTCGCATACATATATTTTTCTTTTCTTTCGCAAGCCTGGTATCACTGCACTCTGTAATGCGAAAGCGTGTTCCAAAATCGTTCGATTATCGCAAATATCTTGCGATAGGTAAATATCAAACGCATAGGAAGAAAAACCTGTGAGTACGTTGAAAAAATATTTATATTTGATATCGAAATTATTTTTCGAAAAAAAAAATACATTACATTTTGTGATCGCAGTATCTAAAAATTTAAAATCAAGGTGAAATATAATTAACCAAACCATAGCATTCATACTGTCCTGCAATTTTGTATTGAAGTGTAAGTGCTTGTTTTTGGCCGATCTAACCATCATAAATCAAATTTGATATGGTTGGAACGTATTATTCTTTCAATGCCGAGCAGACCTCTAAGAAATGTAAGACTGGTGCGATAGACCTAAGGTCTATCCATGGTCCTGGCCAACTTTGTTGATATCCGCCTTGGCCAAGTAATTTGAATGCGGCGGCTAGTTGTATAATAGTTGAAAGTGCTCTGGAAGCCCTTGAAACTGTTAGCTCGTTTTGAATAGCGTTTATAACATACAGAAACGTTTCCTTATTCAAACGAAAATTTTGAAGAGAGTATATTGGACTTATCTCTTAAGACTCGTCCTACACGGTCGTTTTCCTCATCAAACACTATTTTACTTTCAATTATAATAACTTTCCTTTTCTGAAAAAAGGTTTTGTACATATTTTGGCATTTCATTACTGTCAATCTTTGCCATATTTCCTTTTGCGAAGTCAGTTCTGCCACTTTATCAAAGAATTTTGCTAAAGTATTTGCGAAAGTAATAGAGAGTACCAAATTGGCATCTCATCGCATTTAGCTTTCGCATCGTAATTGCTTTCGCATCGCAATAGAGAGTAACCCCCCAGTCCTTGAACTATTTCCCGTACGTAACACTATTTGTCTGTACGTGACAAAATATAAAAACCAATTTTTAATTATAAACACGTATTTTAATTAATTTTTTTCCTCAACATCAAACTTATTTCTTAGTTATAGTTTTCTTCTCACACACTTTCCCTCCATGTGTTAGAGTTTCGCTGGAATTTGCACTTAACCATGGCGCAGAAGCGATAATTCACGGTCATCAGCAACACTGCCGCACTCTACGTAATTTTGGTGCGAAATTCAGTCACAAGATTTCGAATAGCCTCCCCGGAAGGTCGACCCAAACTAACCATCATATGGAACAAGTGCATGGATGCACTTTCTAAACCGAGCATAAATTTTGATAACAAAATTTAATGATCTGCAAGCGTTGTTCATTTGTAAGTCGAATCATGTTTAAATTATAGACCAAACCGAACATGTTTAACAATAACATAGTACACAAAAGTAGCTGAGTTGCCAATCACAGTGTTGCCAAATTAAAATATCTTAACTTTTCACTTTGTTATTTACAAACTTTAATGGAACAAATTAAAAGAAATCGAAGTGGTGCTATTATATTAACAAATGATAATTCCTAAGTCGCAAGCAGCTATGAAATGTTTTATCAAGTAATGACGTTCAAAGGGAACATGAAATAAGTATGTAGCTTGTAATTACTGCTATTATTTTGACTGTCCCTGTATTTCATATAATAACAAATAAAAGATTATATTTTAAACCATTGCATGTTAAGAGCTCAACGCTCAATTGTCTTTTAGCTTTTTATTTCTTATCACTATTCGCGTTTTAAGTTACAAAAACACGTATCCATGATTCATAAACTACTTGTATGTCAGAATTCTTTATTTCCACACATTTCTTGTCATAATTACTAAAGCCTACAGTACACGGCATGTAAAAAACCACATGCGCATGTTGTTCTGACGTAACTTTGACGTCATCGCGATGCTACATTTGCTACATGCCGTGTACTAGCAAAGTAATTTTTTCATTTTTTTCTAAGAGAAGTAACACTCAGGCAATGAATGCCTACTACTATTACTAGGTGTTACCTTCTTTTAGGAAAAGGATAGTGATAGAGAAGACAGATGGTGAAGGAAGAGATAGAGGAAAGCTTCATTCTTTTACAACTCTGCTTTTTGCACGTTTTTCAATAATGCACTGTTGTAGCGCCTCCGGTGTTGAATGAGGCGTATTAAATTTTTGAAGCTGTGATTAGTAGCCATTTGATTGGTTATTTTACTTCGCCGATGATTCTGCTACACAACGAAGGACGCCCTCCTTCTTATGTTACATTAGGGTTAGTATCTGCTGAAGTCGGTATAATTCAGTGACCAGTGACTATGCCTTCATCACATGAACTTTCCTACAACAACTGATACAAAGGGACTCTAATGTACATCAGAAAAATGCGTGGTGTTGTTATTTGATGACTGGCTGATACCGGGCTCGAACCCAGGACCTTCGTTTTCGTAGTCAACGTGCTAACTACTTCAGCCAACGCCACCCTCACGTAGATATTCACATGCCTAGAGATGTACGGCATACAGTCACTACCAGTAATTTTAAAAAATGCAACGAACATGCTGAATATTCTCGTGACATCATCGCCACATACGCATGTGGCTTTTTACATGCCGTGTACTATAGGCTTAAGAATGCCTAAAAAAACTAAATAATTCAAAAATCGTAAATTATATATACGTATGTACATATGTACCTTTAAAAAGAGAGAAAAAAAAAGAAATGTAAATATACCTACAACGACAAGGAGAACTCTGTAGTATTTATTTTGCCGAAGACAAATTTATTCCACTGCACATTTTATAAAATTGTTTATTTATTCATTGCAATGAGTCATTATTCAAATTTCCAGTTTAAATGACAGTACATCAAAAAAATGTATGTACATATCGCACACTAAATCACAAACAGTCGCAACTGAAAAGAATCCCAGATGATCATCCTGCTGTACAAATGACGCAAGTATGTATGTAACATAAAAACAGGTATTAGGGGCTGTTAGAGGCGAGTTAAAGTTTTGTTGCGGATTAGATAAACTATATAAATGCGTTACGAAAGAGGAATGATTTAAAAACTCCGAAAATAGCTTTCCGTAATATGTGAAGAGCTTTAAATTCGTTTTAAAAATATCTAATATTTGGAAAATTTTGGACGTATGTACATAATTTTTTTCTTCTAAAACAACAAAAACACAGCTTCTACCTTTTTTTAAGCTTCAAAAAGAACTTATTTTGGTTCTACTGAAAAAATTAGATTTTTGGGCATGGGCTTTTATTCAGGGACACCACAGAACTATGCAATTCGAATTCGCTGCTTTATTATTTATGAGTTTAGTTATTTATCATTGTTGTTGACACCGAATTTGAATCTTGAAAAATGAAGTAAATTTTTTTCATGTTAGATTAGCATGACAAAATTATTCAAAAACAAAGATTTAAAAAATTTAACCGACTACAAAAATAAGCACTAAAAATTACAAATAATTTAGGTCAAGATTCAAATTCGGTGACAACAACAATGATAAATAACTAAACTCATAAATAATAAAGCAGCGAATTCGAATTGCATAGTTCTGTGGTGTTCATGAATAATAGCCCATGTCCAAAAATCTAATTTTTCCATTAGAACCAAAATAAGTTCTTTTTGAAGCTTAAAAAAAGGTAGAAGCTGTGTTTTTGTTGTTTTAGAAGAAAAAAATTATGTACATGTGTGAAGATAAATTTAAATTTAACTAGCAGAGAGAAAAACCAAAAAAGTCTACAGAACCCATTTTGAAAAATATCTCGGGGCAGTTTCATGGCTTCTTTTAATACTCTATTTGGAATACAAGCTGGATCTTTTTTGTTTTTAAATTTAGAGACAACGTCTTCTGAGGAATGAGATGATCTACAAAAATGTACTCTACTCTTGGTGGCTATGGGCCAAGAAATTCTAGTTTTTTAATTAGCTTATATGCGAAACCCCAAGGATTATTTTCTACCGCATCGCATACAAAACGAACTGTAATTTTTAGGACCTTCTTCTTATCCCTATAGTCTTGTTGATGTGCACTCTTCTCTAAACTTCGTGCCTCTCCATATTGTACATTGCCTTTTGGATCGTGTAATTTAATTATTCCACCAATAAACCGATGGCTTATTTGCGGATATAACTTTGTGCCGGTAGGGTCAAACAACGTCTTCAAGCCTGTAGATCTATGATTATATCAATGTGATCTTTGTGTGTTTATCCATAGGTCTGATATTCACCAGTTTACACGATTCGTGATGCTGCTACTGACTAGGGATGCCAATCGGGACTGGTTTTTACGATCCCGGGATTCGGGATTTCAAAAAATCAAATCCCGGGATTTCGGGATCCCGAAATTTTTTGAGATTCAGGAGTTATTTGGGACTCGGGTTTTTGAACATTAAAAAACACATGCTTTTTATAGGCATTTACTAAAAAGAGGTTCACAAACAAAGGTTTTATAATTATTTCATATTTGAAAATTCACAAATAATATTTTTGAAAATCACAAAAGAAAAATAAGCGTAGCAGGTTTATAAACTTTAACAAAACCCAGATTCATATCGAATATAAATTATTTGCTGGATTCTGTTAAAGTTTCTAAACTTACTACGTTTATTTTTCTTTTGTGGTTTTCACAAATATTATTACTTGTGAATTCTCAAATAGTTTTTGAAAGTCTGTGCATAAGATAAGAAGTTTGTGACTGTTCAAAATATGTGGTTGAAGTCTACTAATGATTTGGCAAAGCATGAATGAAATACATAGTTTATAGACAATGTTTAACCACCGGCAAATAAATTCCAATTATAAAAGATCAATATTATGTTGCCACGGTTACTATCTTCACATGGGGGAAGGTCATGATGAATTTATTTTTAAAAATCAAATAAGACTTAGTAAAAAATTTCGGGATTGACTGTATCCCGAAAATCCCGGGATTAAAAAAATTCAAATCGCGGGATTTCGGGATGTTAATAGTTGATCCAGTATTACATTTTCGGAAAGTTTATTCATCTTCAATGCAGAAAAGTCTTCCAAAAGTACTATTGCCATGTCATTAGTCGCCTGCTGTTATGACAGGATTTCTGGTTGCAGTACAGTACAGCGACATCCATATTTGAATCTCGAACGCTTCGCTTAAGTAGCTCTTGAGCAATGATTGAGATTCCGCTGCAATATTGGCATTTAATGACTTAAGTTGTGTTTTAAACCTTAAGCTTCCGTAGCACTCTTTTTTGTATTACTGACAAACTTCACATCCAGTAACATTATCGCCAATAATTTTTTAGAACTCGTTCCAATTTTTTTTTGCAGTTAGTGAAGAGGTCTGTGGCCCTTGCAATTTACACCTCTGTGTCCATAACCCAGACACTTATAAAACCTTCTTGGTACCATCCAGCGTACAATTCATTACATTATGACCCACTAAAAAAAATACAACCCGTTAGGAACATTTCTAAAGTTTTTTGTAAGGGTGTGGGACAGTTGGGTTGAATATAAAAATTACGTTGCAAGTTTCCAAATTCCTTTGACATTAAATTTTGTTTTCGTATCTGTCAGTTCAAAATATTTTATCAATTACAAAATAATAGATTACAAAGTTTTTGATAGCAAAAATCAAAAAAATCAGGACGATAATAATAAAAATAAATTAAATACATTTATTCTACATTAGCCATGTACGACTGCAACGAATTATTAACAACTTTGGAAATTATTATTGCTAAGAGTAGCAATATCATCAGCAAAATAACCCAAAAAAAAAGAGTTCATTCACGTCATGGCCGTCAAGATTAAGATATTGCTTGCTGTTTGGTTTCACGTTTATTTTCAATTACAAACGCAACAAATATGTACATATGGATCTGTATGTGAGTACATATATATTACATATATGTGTAATTATAAATATGTATGTAGTATATAAAATGAAAACCACTTTTTTCTCTGTCTATTGACGAAGGCATAAAACAAGGAAGAAAAAGCATTTTTCTTAATATAAACTTTTAATATTGAATATGATTATTTGAGTGACTTATCTTCTTTTTCAAATATTTATAAATAAACATACTACCACAGTACAGTATTTTCAAATGAAATACATACATACATACAAATAATAAAAGAAAGTTACATACCTAAATGCTTTTACATTTACAAGCTCTCGTGCAGGTGTTAAGCAATATATTATAACTTTGTAATACCCGCAGAATTTATTTTTTTATTTAGAGAGGGCATGTTGTTTAAGACATCTTTTCCACATGCAACGTTAACTTTACTTGAGTTTGTAGGAGAGAAGGGAAAGACGAATGGCTCACCCTATCGCGAAGATTCTTTGTTCTTCGCTCGTTTTTCCTTAGTTACATACGTATGTATGTATAAGTGGTATAGTTGAAATTTGTCAAAGTAAAGTTTGCGTGTTTAGAAGTGAAACAAATTTCAAAAGAAAATTTAAAAGACTTTGTCAAAGTAAACTTTGCGTGTGGAAAAGGGGTCTAATATATACATACATACATGTGTACATACATATGTACATGTATGTAAACTTTTAGTTATGCGTGCACATACATACAACATACAGCTACTCACACTTAAAGTGCTTGGAACCCAAAATTTAAGGACTTGATTAAATTTTAAAACTTCCATTAAATATTTTTTATATTATTAAAAAAATATTCAACCATTTCAATAAAAACGATATAAAACTAGACATTTTATATTTCAACTGCTTAAAGCGAAGCTCCCACACTCAAAGTGGGACACTACAATTTCCATATTTGTATTTAGTGTTGAATACATTTTTAACACTTGGTTGACTTTTCTATTGCTTGATATCACAGCTTGAAGACTCCGTGCTATCCCTTTAAATTTTTTATAATTCTGGCTCAATACTATACCATTCTACTGTGCGTCAAAAGCCTTGCCCGTCGCGTAGCCGCGAGGAGTTCCTATTACTTTTGGGCGGTTATAAAGTAGTCAATTTCGTGCGTTGCAACTTATTGTTGGCGCGACTGTCCTGTTAGAATACGAAGTCGATTTTTATACCAAGATTTTCAGTCCTTTCCACCATGTTTTCATTAAGAATATCGATGTAATACTTCAAACCCGAAATTCCAGTCACAAAATGTATTTTAACAACTCCAGACGATGACATACACACCCATGGCATAAGAAGACAACTACTTTGCTTTTTAATAGCCTTGTGTTGAAATTCAGCACGAAGCGAATCTTTTCCCATCTGCTCCAAAAAGCTGTATTTTCACTTTATCTCCAAAAAGATCGTGTTTTTCATTTTATCTGCAAAAAGAACCAGATGGGAAAAGATTATCTTGGCGCAAACCTCGTGCTGAAGTTCAACACAAGTCTATTAAAAAGAACGGTTCTGGTCATCTTATGTCATGGTGTGCGTAGTTGTAGTTGTAAGAAGTATGTATGTAAAGAAAATAAATGTAAAAAACTTCAAAAATCGAAGACGAGCCAAAGCACGTGCAAGCAAAGCAGCTGTCAACAATTAACTGAACATTCAAAATGGTCGAAATTGTCGGCATAAGTGAGAGACATGAGTACCACATAACGCCACAAAAAAATCAAAATTCGAATATAAGTAACCTGCGAAAATTCAAAATTCGCGATACGTTTTGAACAAACCTCGTATATTTAATTAAACTTTTTCATTTGTTTGTTTGCTTTTTGTTTTTCTGGATCTTAGTATATCCGAGTATATGATGGTGGTTTATATATATCAAAGTATATTTACTTTAATTAAACTTTGAATTTTTTTTGCACACTATTATTTTTTACTTAACTTTTTTAACACTTCTATAAGTTTTAATTTCACAGACCGAACGAATTGTATACTTTACAATAAAATATATTTACATTGGATGTTTCATGTATGTTAGAGTAGAGCAACTATAACTAATAAATCTATTCATCATCACTACCGGTAAAATGACCCGTCAATTGACTATCACTGTTAATTTCAATATAAAATTGTTGCAAATGTGAAAAATGTCGTTTGTGTTACTTTCAGTCATTAATTTCTTGTAGGCTTAAGAACTAACGATCTTTTATGTTTTACGGATGCACCGATTGTGAGTGTCGATGTGGAAAGGAAGTTTTCAATCTACAAATATATTTTAACAGATAATCGTAGATCTTTTTGCTTTTAAAGTATAAAAAAGCATTTAATAATATATGTATATTTTTCTTCACAGTAAATTGATTAAAATAAACAAGTTTTGAGTGCATTTTTTTACGATTTCCAGTAAGATTTTATTGGGCTGCAAAGCATAGGTCTAGTTAAATTGTCTGAATTGGAAGGCTTTAATGCTGCTCCGCACATGTTGTGGATTTAGTTTTCTGACAAGAAAAAAAGAAGATATGACGACGAATTAATTGATTTCTCGCTTTGGTTCAATGTTGTACAACAGCCTGATGTACTGCGAAGAGTGTGTGAAAACTGAATTTTTCGATTACGACATTTACAGCGCCAGTGGCTTCGACTACGCACTTCATGCAGTATTCTATCACACTATAATTTCTTTTAAATATTTATGATAAATATAGAAATAATATTTGCGTTTCACCTATAATTTTCTTTAAGTTAAAAGTGATTTAGAGCCTCCATCACATGAGTATAGGAATTAATGTGTGTATATTTATAATAACAGTAATTTTATTGATTGATAAACGTATTGAAAGTAATTTTCTTAAAGTTATAAAACCGCACCCACCTAAACCCTTTGTTTTTGCTTTTGCGTTTTTCTTATACAAACCGCACGCACAGTGATTTGTTTCACGAATAAAAAGAAATAATGTATTGAAATATTATGCACCGTTTACATGCTGCACTATTAAAATGCTCGTATATTTCTAGGAATTATTTTTTAGCGAAGATGTCGTTTTTATTGAAATATGAGACTATTAAAAAATTTTTAATTGTAGATGTAGAATTTAAATCCTGGATCACAATTTAAATCCCTATTGACTTATTCCAGAATTTATTGAGTAATAATGCCATTTTGGCGTATTACTTTTGAAATTTTTGAAGTCTTATTACCGTTTTTGGAATAATTTAACTTGACTTTTAAGCTGAAGTATCTAACATTGACGACTCAAAGCTTCATGGCATCAACACAATTGGGGCGAACGACGAACTTCGCGTAGTTCAACGAGCTGCCTTTAAGAATTCGTTGCGTAAATTCGTCTTTAGAAACACAAATAAATTTGACGACCTATATATTTTTCTAGCACATGGATACCAAGTTCTACAAATGTTCAGAGCGTCAAAAATCACTTGCGATATGTATCGCTCATTTACTCAAACAACGTCATAACTCAAAAAATGGAATTTTTGAGTAAATGATGCAGAATTAATCAACATATCGTTCTTTATGTTGTGTAAAAATTTCATACAAATATCTTCTTAAATCAACTTTTAAAAGCAAAATTTAATTTAATTTTTTAATTAAGTTGTGTATATATCGAAAATTGTAAACTCGTTTTCTGGCAATCTAGTTTTTTTTTGAGTTATGACGTTCTTTGAGTAAATGGACGATATGTGTATTCAAAGAAAAAAATTACGATTATGTACAATAAAAAATAAATATAAAAGTCAATATCAACCCAGTAAAAAAATTGGAAGTCATTCTGAAGCAACTACATTTTCATTGCTTCAAAAAAAAAAATTGATTTTTAAATTTGGCGATAATTAGCAGAAATACAAGTTAAAATTTATTTTAGTCACACAAATTTCTCTATAGTTTTGGAAAATACTCACCATGATTTAAAAAAATCGATTTTTCTTTCAAAAAAATGTATAAAATAATTTTGGCCTAAAAATAAAGTTATTTACCTAAATTTTTGTGAAAACGCTGTTTCGCATCTAAAAAGAAACAAATTAAAAAAGTGGGTAACTTTTTACCATTCTTTATAGAGGAAAATATTGTTATAGAGCGCCAAAAAGGAAATTTTTATAAATCGCTTCCGATTCAGTGATTAGGCATCGAAAAAGAGAACTTCTTGCAATGAAAACCCCATGTAAAAATCATTAGAAATTCTCCAAATTTGCACTACTTCCGGCTCGCAAACTCTACATTTTCATGAATTGTTTGGGGTGTCTTTTTTACTTAAAATTTATTAAAAGTCGCTTATTATAACCTAAAAATGACAGAAATTTGCCATAAATCACACTTATCGTGAAAACGTTGAAAATTCGTGATTTTGTGAAACAATCCCTATACTGAAATTGAGCATTCGCCAAAAGTTGCAAAAATTTTAAATTTTAAGTCCCTAAGCAAAAATAAATAACAAAATCCAAAAACTGGAAAAATTACATCTTTCGAGAAACAGAACGAAATTTGCGGAAAAATTTGCAAAATTTTAAACAAGCCATTATTTTTATTAAAAAACGCTAAAACTCCAAGGAATGCTGAAAATTCGGTAAAAAAAACGCGAAAATGACGAAAACTCGCTAACAGTAGCATCATAGCAAAACCTTATGTTATTTAAAATTCGCGAAATCTATTAAGAAGCAGAGTACGAGACTTGCAAAAAATCTATTGCATCTGGAACATTGCTGTTGCAAAATCGGAAACAACCCTTAAAATTTATTAGAAATCGCCAAAACTGTTAAAAATAAACTAAACTCGGAAAGAAAACGAAAAAGTCGCAAGTTCGTGAACAATTTTTAAATGCTTTGAAGAAATCACTTACACTGCAAAGAATAACAAAATCTCAGAAAATTGGATAAATCGCAAAAATATTGCTAATATCGCCGAAAGTGCAATGTCTTGTAAACGATTTTGTTTAATTTTAATGCCGTAACAAAACCACGTCACTACAATGGACAAAAAATTCAAACAGTAATGCCAAGTACACACAATTATGTGTACTAGTGGCAACGTTTGTCATTTCCGATATTTTTCGTTGTGTGGTATTGCTTTCCATATAAAAAAAAACATAATGTGAACGGCGTGCACTCATTTTGAAAATGACACCACAAAGTTACAGCGCAAAAAATGCCAGATGTGTACTCAGCATTAGTGGTCGTTTGACGACGTAAGAGATAGAAATAAACCTATCGCAAGTTCGTTGCGCACGGCAACTTTCGTCCCACGTACTGATTGTGTGTATTTTGATATACAAAAATGTGTTTATTTCCCACGACGAATATTCGTAACGAAAAATTCGTCGATTGCCCTAGTTGTGTTTACAGCATCACTTGCCAAATTTACCAACTACAAAAAAAAAAAATTTAAATAAAATTTATGCTTCAAAAACAACTTTTACTTACAGTAAAATTAGCAATTGAAATTAGTTAAATTATTCTTCTTTATTATTGTGAGCTTTCAACTCTGTGAATTAATTACAATTACCAAGAAAATGGTAAAATTTTATGAAATGTTGCATTAAAAAATTAACAAAATTTAATTGAAAAAATTAAAGAAAAAAAATTTAAAAACTAAACAATAAAACGTTACAATCCATCTTGGTTATTTTAACTAAACACCAAAAATTCAAACTATCAATTTCACTAAAAATAAAATAACAAATTCAGATTGGTTAGATCAATCAGACAAAATTTGGTTAATTGAAATTACAACAACAATTTACGTTAACTGCAAACTTGACAACTGAAATTTAAAATTTATGAATTAAAACAAGTGAAACTGGGAATGTAGACAATTGACTGTAGTATGCACGTAAGGGTTAAAAAATATGTGATTTTATACATTAAAATTTTTTTAATTTATGACATCTATTTAATATATTCTTCCGATTAATTTTTAAAATACATATTTTTTCAAAATACATATTAGATATATACAAACATTAACCTCCTTATGCTTCAAGCACCGGTTTTTCTATGAAAATTTTGTTTTAATGTACACTTGAAGCACACGTTATTTTTTTGTATAGGAACAGAAGAACATCAATTATTCGACTACCATATTCATGGGGTCGCTTATGAATATTTTGGAAATTACAAGAGGAATTATAAACCTATCGTTACCTTAATATAGAAACGTCCTAACTCATTATTTTTTATCGAAACTAGTTTTTTTTCATATTTCTATAGGTGAGCCTCTAATCCATAGAAATATGCAAAAAAAATTCGATTTTAGGTAACTATATGTATACCCTTAGGATTCCAGGACCACTTGCAATTCCAAGCGGCATTCGTTGACATTTATTAACTTCTTGGATAGATCAGATAAAACTATTGCCCCTATCACGGTTCTCAATTAAATTCAGTTTGGTCGTCTAAGAGTAGAACAAACTTACACACGACCAAACTGTGTTTGAGTATTATGAACCACAACTGCTTTTTAGTTGAAATTGTCTTTGCGTTGCCAACTTAAAATATCAAGTTTGGCAGAAAGCAATTAATTTGTGTGAAAATTTAAAACACAAAGTTTTAGAAAAAATATTGTTTTTAGTGTTTAAGTTCAAAGAAATCATACCAAATGGATACAAATGTTTAAATTTATATCGTATTATGACGACGAAAACAAAGTCGCAAATATAGATGTGTTACGTATTAAAAGACAAATTCGTGATGATTCCAACCCTCTTAAATTACCCAATGTAAGATAAGGAATAATCAGAATTCCTTAAAAAATAATTTTGGAAGGCTTTTTAGTTATTTCCGGCAGAACAAAGAAACATTTTGTTATTTGTTGGATCATCTAAAACCATATTGAAAGAAATCTTTGTATGTGCCTGGCACACCGCCGATACTGAAACTGTTAAGAAAATTTTGTTATTAAGCACAACAAATATTTCTAGTTACGATTTTTCCATTTTCTGCTTTTTATAGCGCACCAACCTGTAACTAGAAAAACCCAACTACTAAAAACCAGTTGTGTATACTCAACGTTTTTCTCAACCAAACTTACGCAGAGTTGTAAATGACGACACCAAAACACAACTGAAAAGTCAACTGTTAATTTAGTGGAGAATGGCAATGCAAATTTATCTCGCAACCAAACCAAGGTTTGGTAAAAATAAAGTTTGGAAAACATTAGTTAAACGCTTTAAATCATCAGACAAAATTTTCTGGAATGGATTTCAGTTAGCAATCTGTGCCTCGTTTCTGTAAAGAATGTGAGAACTTTTCGAGTCGAAAAAATTGATACCATCCTGTGAAATAGAGGGTGAATAAGAAAAAACTATATTTATTCATATTTTTTGCAAGTTTATATAAGTTTTAACGGGAGTAACCCTGTGTAAAATAGAACAACCAATATAACTATTTAATTTTTCTTGATAAGAGAACTTCTCTCAAGTTACAGAAACGAGGCACTGGCACACATTCACAGTATCAGCTGTGGCTAGCCCCAGAGTATTTGTAGCCTTCCCGTTGTCGACTACGTAGAGAAGCAATTGTTGAGAACTATTATTCCATACAACACTAACAAAAATATATCCTTTCAGAGAAATACATTTACCACCATATATTCGAAGCATTTTATTCGTTGGAAAACACTTAGGTTGTCCTAATTTTTCATAGTAAGAAACAAGTTACATCAGGTATACTCGTAAAAATGTGTTTTTTCGTTCACGCACCCATTAAAAATAATACAATAAACAAAACTAATATAAAAGTAATTATGTATAAAAACTCCCCGGGAGTCTTCTCCCATTTTCCCAATCCTCCTACAATGAATTAAAATTTACCGGGGAAAAATTAGCTATTCCAGCGTTGCCGGAATCGAAATTCAATTTTACAAAGACGAACCTTCAAAATTATCCAAAATGTTATAATAATTGATAATAAGTAATGCTTTTTATATAAGAATATATATCGAGTGATTGTTTACTACATATTTGTTTTTCAGTGTGAATTTTTTCAGTGCAAAAAAAAGATTCGTAACTTGTGGCAATTCCAAAAATGCTGAGTAAGGTTGACCATTTCGCCATGAATACACTAGCAAACGAACAACACCCTGCAGTCGGCGTAGCTAGCGAATGTCTGGCTCTTTCGTTAACTACCAATCGTTACCACTACCTACCAGCCCAACTACTAGCAATGCAAAAGACTGACGATTTTAACATGGGGATGAGATTGACGGTAGTCAATTGCCACCATATTCATAACCCTTCGTCAGTGATTTCGCTGATGCATACAATTAATTTTTCTATTGATAAAACAAATAATTATTCGCCCTTAAGGCCGTGATACACTATCATACAAAGTCGTGCGATCTACGAAAAAGTACAACTCTGGTGTGATGAATTGTTATTGTCTTTTGAAAATTTTCATAAACTCCATCATACCAGGGTTGTATTATTTCGTAGATCGCACGACTTTGTATGATAGTGTATCAAGGCCTTTATCGGGAATGTAAGGAAAACATTTTGTTCACGTGAAATATTTTCCGTGAACAAAAAATTGTGAACAAAATTAAAGAATAATAACGCAAACATTGGCGATCACAATTTTAGGGAAAGGGAACACATTTCACGTGAATTTTTATTCCCGATAAGGGTGATTAATACATTTTTTTTTTTTCTTTTTTATGCAACGTTTTAATTGACTTCTGCTGATCATTTTAACTTTCTAAAAGAAAAGCACTTTCTTCACTAAAAATTAAACGTTCAATGACCACGAACTTCCAATTGTAACTGCCGCCAACACAAAATCAAAATAAATATGTACTTCAAATAATTTTTTTCTTGTTAATTTTCTTTGGAATAACAGCACAGTTTTTTTTCACTCGCAAAAAAAAATTTTTTGAGGTTAAAGGCATTAACATATCCATGAGTGAGAGAGTCAAAAGGCGAACTCTTGCATTACTTTTGGCTAGTGTAGTAGCTAGTTAATTTTTCGTTAGGCAAATACCTAACGATTTGGTGTCAACTTCTACTTTTAAAACTGGAGGGCACTTTCAAATCATTGAATTTTATTATCAAAATTCGTGCTGTGTGAGAAATGTGTTTCGTAAATTATGTCCATTTTATGGTCGTCATAATCGATCCACCAGTTTCACTTTTTTTAATATTAATCCATCAACTCGTATGCAAAGAGTGAGCATTGAGGAGAATATTGATGTTATATCGGCCAGTGTCAATAAAGATATCGATATGCAAAAAACATAACTTTTACTTTTCGGTAATTGCAGCTCTATATAAGAGAGTGACTTATAAAAAATGACGTGGTGACTTGAATCTCTGAAGCATTTTCAGTTACTTGTTTTCATATGATTTGTTTTTTTTCCGGCCTCCTGTTAACAAATGAAAAAATTTTCATGCAACTAGTTTTGTGAAAAAATGCTGCCAGCATGTCCTCGAGGCGGGCTCGAGAAGCCTTATATTAGGTTTGTATAGCGAGCGGCTTGTTACAAGGTCGCTGGTAATAGGTAGTTATTTGAAGGCGGCGATTACTCGCCTTGACGTTCCAAGTATCGTAGGCACTCAGAATTTGTTAGGAGTCCGGCGCCACCCGAAAACCCTCTGATTGTCCGCGACTGCTTTAGCAGCTACTCCGTATATCTACGGAGATTTCCACTATCCGCAACCTGTGGATACGCCCGGTAGTATTCAGCTGTGCTTCCTTTCGGCCGGCATGGTCCCAAAATAGATCAAGAAAATTTTTTTTGTCCCATTTTTGGATAATTACACAGAAATCGGCAAAGTTGAGGTATTCTAAATGTAAGGGAGAGGGAGAATTTTTTGAGAGTTTTCTCTCCAAACATTTGGAAGGGAACTAATGCAAAAATGTAAAAATCAAATTAATAAATGTTGTAAAACAATGGGATTAGAATTTATTTAGAACAAAAAGGTTTAAATAAGCACCGAAACGCTATATTCCCTGCTGTTTGAGGCATATTTATCCAAGTCCTGCACACATGCACTTCAAAAACATGAACTATGTACTTCTGCCTTCAGAAAAAAATACTAAAACACTAAATTTTGCACACCTTCTTTAAATTCACTTAATAGATTTGTTCCCTTCTAATATTATCAAGACCGATAAAAAAACTTTATAAAATTTATAATTTCCTTGTATATACATACAGTCCTTGGGAATTTAATCCATTTGCATCTGCACCTGGCTGAGTTTTCACTTCACTTTCTCAACACAACGTATTCCGCATGCCTCTGAATGGTTACACTGCTTATTTAACTTTTATTTAAGCAAAAACAAATAAAGGGTCCGCCAGATAACTTTTTGTTTTGAAAAACAGGGCGCAAAACATCGAGCGTAGCTTCGGCTGTGTGGCACGTAGCGCCGTCCTGTTGAAGCCAAATGTTTCCAATATCCTCCTCTTCAATTTTTGTGAACAAAAATTCGTTCAACATGGCCCGATAACGATCGCCATTGACTGTAACGGCCACTCCTTGCTCATTTTCGAAAAAAATTGCCCAATTATGCCTCTGGACCAAAATCCGCACCAAACAGTGACTCGTTTGGGTTTTCTGTGCCACAAATGCGACAATTTTGCTTGTTTACATACCCGCCAAGATCAAAATGAGCTTCATCTGAAAAGATGATTTTTTTTGGCAAAATCGGCATCTTCTGTAAGTCGATCGCAGGCAATATTTCCCAGCGTTGTTCAAGTGTATACACAACCATATTCGTTCAGCGGAATGATAAAACTAATTATCTGTTAAATCAGACATGAGCTAAGTGTTACCATTCACGAAATAAGCTCTAGTTGAAAAAAAAACGTTAGATGGCGTACCCTATATTTACATATGTATGTATATTAACACACAATTTTATTGGCAATGAAAACATAACATTTTTATTAATTTTCTGCTGATGAACTCTTGCGTTATGGTAGAATTAGTCGATCGTATCGTGAGTTTACGAATCAGCTGAGAAAATCTGTAACATAAATAAAACATGTTGCTGTTTATTTACTATGTATCGTAAAGAATGTGAGGTAGAAATCTGCAGAAAATAAATTTTTACGGAGCAAACGTTAACTTCTCTCTCACATACATACACACACATGTATACAGCAAGGATAAATACAATAACAGCTGACACGTTCGCTTGCAGCCTCACATATTTACTAACTAACATCCAGATTTAAACGATACGACAACTTCAAAAGTAACACGATACGAATGGACTAATTCTACCATTAGTGGACAGGGTTCCCAGACTTCTTTCAACTGACATCCCCAATTTTAAAATTTTTACCCCAAAAGGTAATTTGTACTAATTTTACCATTTCTGAAGATGGATCAAGTGTCACAACAAATTCCACTATTTTTAAAATGTATATTAATTCGTGACAGAGATTTTAGCAATTCATACTGAATTTTGTTTCTAAGTTTAGTTTTTATTGACTTCATTGCCAAAAAGAACTCTTTCAATTCAAGCGTTGCTCGTCGATATATAAAGTAAATTTAATATATATACAATACTCTACAGGATCTTTAAACGGACCAAAACATGTTTAAGTTGTTTGTTATTTGTATATCAAATAAATTTTTCCACCTTGTTTGCCGCTGGTTGTAGTATTTTTATGATTGAGCTAAATTTAGGTTATCCTAATCCTTGTTTGGAGCAAATTGTTTATGTTTTGAAAAATTTTAGATTTTATGGAAAACATTTTAAAATTTGCTACAATAAGCTTTTTAGTTATAAAAACAAGTCGTCTTTACTTTTAATAATTACGTCGATTCTACAGACTTTAGTTTCTATATACTGAATCTAAGGGTAAGTACGATTAATTAAGCTCCATTGAACATTAAATGCAGATACTCGCATTAGATGCAACTCTGCGCTTTTCAGAACGTAAGTGTCTAACAATTTTATACAAGGTAAAGAACTAATTGTCAAATAATTTAATATTTTAAATAATTAATAATTTGTAAGTTATATACGTGTAAAAAATAAAATCAGCTGATGAGCAATCTCGCCAATCTTGCCAACAGCAAGATTTCATTGTTACCATTTATCATTTTCAATTATTTATGAACTAAAAAAAGAGCAATTAGAACAAGTATTGAAATTAAAATATTCCGAGAAATACATAAAAAAATATTAAGTAAAATACAAATCCCCAAAAAATCCCCAAAACATAAAAGTCATCCCCAATGAATTCCTCAATCCCCAAACCAAAATTCTTATCCCCATTTCGAAGAAAAAACAACACTAATAGTGGAGAATAAAATATCAACTTTAAACAGCTGATGCAGACTTTACTCTCTCCCGCATTTGTTTATTCCCCGGCTATTTACAATAGCAAGACTATTCCCCGGGAACAAATGATAAGGAAGATAGAAAAGTCACCCGGAAAATTCATGATTGGGCTGAAAATTGGGGTGTAAATGTATACTTCACATATGAAGATGCAAGTTTGCATAGAAATATTTTTCTGCTGTAGCAAATTACAAAAATGTGTGCAAAACTTAATTAGCTCTTCAAGCATTTAAAATATTTTAAACAAATCGGTTGTGAATAATTTTTCCTTCTTTGAAAAGCAATGAAAATAAAAATTTAATTTACAATTGCCAAGTACATACATACCCGCACTTATTTATATGCAACAGATATCAAGCTTTGACTATAGATTGCACAATGTTCAAAGTTGCTGCCTGCCACACTGCACTCAATGCAAAATCGCACTTAAACTAAAAAAGGCGATAATTCAACTGCTTATTAGCTCGTCTTTTTTATTTTATTTTATGTCTTGTTATTTCAATTATTTATTTTAGTACTCGCACATGGAAGTGTTATTGTGTTTAGTTTTATAATTTGATTAAATCATTTTTTTCGTGTTGTGGCTAAAGACGATGACAGTGTTGTACATTTGTACGATATATGTACATAAGTTGTTGTTTGCATTGTTGTTGTAGTGTAACAATAGTTGTTTTGAACATATTTACAATTGGCCTAGTGCCAAATGATTTATAAGACATACGATATTTATTTGTGGTTGTTGTAACTTATGACGCTGGAGATGTTGAAGGCATCTTTGCCAAAGTACCTATCAAACAAACAGAAAACTTGTGGCAGATACATGCAAGAATTCATGTTAAGAATTAATTATACGACGATGAAGATTTTCAAAGATGTCAGAGGAAAGACCTACTACATTGAACTTGATATACATACTTTTATTTAAATTAAAATAAAGTTTCATAGTAAAACTATTTTTAAGGTTGCAATTTCAAGAAAAATGTGTTTTTTCAGTATAATAGACGTTTAAGGTATGATCAGACTGGCAAAATATTTGACGGATTAAGCGCATTGAAAATGTGTACATATAGTGGAATCTCCCTTAACGGGCACTTCCTATAGGCATACACCCCCTTTAGACGGACATTTTTGACAGATCCCGACAGCGCTTCATACGAAAAGCATTGCAATCGTTCCCCCTAAAACGGACTGTCTCAAGAGCTGACGTGGACACCCGCTTGACAAAGAAATTCTCTTGAACGGACATTTCGTTTGTTTTTTCCCGATTTTTTTTTCATGTCATAATCCTACAAATAAGCTTGCCAAGACTATTAATTTGCTCGCCTTAACAAGAAGGCCGGTTTGTCATATTTACTACATCAGTTAACATATTTAAATGTGGGTATGGTAAATATTTTCTCTCTTAAAGAATGCTTTCAAACTAACGTAGCGTCTACATGTGCGATTAACTTTGATATAACATGAGAGAGAGAGAGAGAGCTTTGGCAGGTTAAGAAAAATAAAATGTCGATAATTTCTTTATCTTATACAAGGGGAGCAGGTAATCTTATAAGATTTCACTTTATGCGAATGCATAATTAGTTATTTCCTTTTTAATTTTTCATACAAATTTTAATTGATAAACCAATTAAACACACGTAAATATATAAAATAACAGAAATTTATTAAAAAAACATCGCTTTTAATTTATTTTAATATGTTTCTTTTTGACAGTTCATTTTTTAAGATTGCTGTTATAAGATACGAGGGCGGATCATTAACTCAGTGACTTTTTGAAGCAACACAGTTTTTGTTTGCAACAAAAAAATATTTATTTTTCAACATAATCTCCTTTTAACTCAATACACTTAGTCCAACGTTTCTCTAGTTTTTGTATCCCTTCCAAAAAATAGGATTTTTCGAGGTCCTTAAAATAGGCATATGTTTGGTCAATAGTTTCATCGTTGGAGCTAAATCTCTTTCCACCGAGCCATTTGTTTAGGTTTGGAAATAGAAAGAAGTGTACTAGGGCTAAATCCGGAGAATATGACGGATGAGGTACCAATTAATCAAGGTAGCCCAAATCATAGATTTTTGCCTTAGGACTGCACACGTGTATCTTGATGAAAAATAAGTTTTTTCTTGGCTATATTGGGTCGTTTTTTTTTAAATTCTCATTAAATCGGTCTAATAATTTGGCATAATATTCGCCTTTTATTGTTTTCCCTTTTGAAGACAATCGATGTGGATTATTCCGCGTGCATCCCAAAAAACTGTTGCCATCACCTTATTGGCCGACAAACTTACCTTGGCCTTCTTCAGAGCAGGTTCACCCGGACAAACCCATTGTTTACACTGCTTCTTGGTCTCCGGAGTACAGTAATGGATCCATGTTTCATCCACAGTTACAAAAACGCCGCAAAAGCTCATTCGGATTGCGGTTAAACAACTCCAAACAATCCTTTGAAGTTGTCACACGTTTACGTTTATGGTCAATTGAGAGCAAACGCGGCACCCATCTTGCAGACAACTTTCTTAAACCCAGCTGATCACTTAAAATTCGAAACCACACTGCCATATGAAATGCCAATGGCATCAACAATCTCACGCAGTTTTACTCTTCGATCGGCCAACACCATATCGTGGATTTTTTCGACATTTTCGCGTGTACTGACCTCAATTGGTCCAGAACGTTCAGCGTCATTTGCACTTGTGCGACCACAACGAAAGTCAATAAACCACTCTTTACCATTGAAATCGATGGTGCAGAGTCCCTAATGTATTTATCGAGATTTTCCTTGGTTTGATTGACAGTTTTTTTTTCGCCAAAAATAATGTTTAATGAGCACTCGAAATTCACTTTTTTCCATTTTTAAAAAAATACACGAAATTGTATGGTTTGAACAGCTGTTAAACGCAAAGTAAATGACGACACTTGCTCAAAATTTGACAGTAGTCTAGGTGTTACTTGAGTAGTAGTAGGTGTTACTTGAAGGGAACAGTGTTGCATTTCATATAACTACGAGGGAAGTTCGAAAAGTCACTGAGTTAATGATCCGCCCTCGTATCTGGTAACATCGATTTCATAAAAATTCTTATAACATTGAGATAACACTAACTTGAAGTCTACACGTAACATAATTTTATTTGCGATTGAATTTGACAATTCCATGTTATATATATCGCTTGACTCACATTTTCAAAATGTTACTGGCAATACCAAAACACGCCAAACTAGAATGAGGGAATATCTATTCAAATAATATACTACTTATAAAACATTTTAAGCTTTTATTAAATAAGTAAATAGTGCATGTTTACATATTAATGATTTTTTGTTTTAAACCAGATTTTATTTTATAAAAGTGTTCACCATCTTAGAAAAATTTACCGGGCAGCCCCTTGTACGGACACATTTCAATGGTGCCTTCGGTGTCCGCTCATATTGACATATTTCGACTTCGACTGCGAGGATTTTGTAATAGATTAAAGAACACTTCAACAGTTTTCGTTAATCTATGAGCAAATTGTCGTAGTCGAAGTCGAAATAACTCAACCACGATGAGGTCCATTATGTTATATGCAGCTTGAAATGAAATGTAATAATGTAATATTATTGCTAATATTCCTTTGATTAAGTAAGTGATTGTCTTCCTACTAATGACTATTTTCTTAAAATAAAAAAGTCTGGTTGTTAAGTTTGTTGAAACCCTATAGAGCAAATAAACGAATAAAGCGCATATACGCGCGAATTTTGAATTTTCGCGGGTTACGTATATTCGAATTTTGATTTTTTTTGTGGCGTTATGTCGGTACTCATGTCTCTCACTTATGCCGACAATTTCGGCCATTTTGAATGTTCAGTTAATTGTTGACAGCTGCTTTGCTTGTACGTGTTTTGGCTCGTCTTCGATTTTTACCTTGGTTCATGCGGCAGCTTCCATTGAGATGATTGAGCTTTGGTTTCCACGTCATAACCATAAACCCACGATTCGTCACCAGTTATGATCCTCTGGTGCAAATTTGGGTCGTCGTGGACAGAAAACATGTTTGTTAAAATAAAAACTTATCATATTTTTTTCTGTGCATGTTGGCAAGTACTGCTACATTCGAATGCATTCACACACAAAAAAACTACGTTCTATTGGTCCTTATTTTACCAGTTCATTAAAAAATTTCTTGAAATATCAAATGACCTTTGGTCTACTTACATATTTGTTGTAAAAAATTATTTTGTTGTGATAAGAAATCAAGCTTTAGACGTTAAAAATAACTTAATCTGAAGTGTGCACCTAAACAATTTCGGTTAATTTTTTTACTCGTGTGTGTGGGTACAAAAATAAAACAAAGCGCATTTTAAGTTGAATGAAAAAGCTGTTATTTAAATATTAAAAAACTATTTAGATACAGACACTCCTTTTCAAAACACATGATTGCTGGTTGAAACGAATAATCACTATCAATCATACGAGAAAAATGCTTAGATCTTTAACAAATG
Organism: Nowickia ferox; assembly: GCA_936439885.1. Classification (NCBI taxonomy): domain Eukaryota; kingdom Metazoa; phylum Arthropoda; class Insecta; order Diptera; family Tachinidae; genus Nowickia; species Nowickia ferox. Next base: position 105,318,489 of record OW387023.1, read on the forward strand.
TGGGTACAAATTGTTTTTTACTTTTTACTAAAATATGCAAATGTATATACATACATTTTACTGTTTTTAATATTTGCGGCCTTAGAGCTGATGTTTTTTTTTTTTGTAGTAACAATTTAATTAATGCCTCACACCGTCATCAATCTGCCTGCTCGCATATCTATGTTAATTAGAGATGTGCAAAATGTCGTAATTTGATCGTGTCACGCGTGATCGTGATCAAATTTATTATCAATCACTTGAGAGTGTGTAAACGTGACTTAAAAAAATTACTCGTGCGTGAGCTATTTTTAGGGGTCACGCACTAATTCTCACGCTCTCACGAGATAACATTTTTGAGTAGGTATATATGTTACTGTACCTATGTATGTTTTTTAGATACTACGAGTATGTAGGAAATATCAATTGAGAAGCTCTACTGATTCACCAGTGCCTTTGTCACCAGTACTACTGACTAATTGTACCGAAGAAAATGTTTTTTGCTCTAGACATTTAACATGTGCATGTTATTGAAAACCAACTACTGCCGTTGGTAAAATATGTATGTATATAGGTACATAATATGTATCGGTCAAGTTAGAAGGACATGAAATAATAATTACGGATGTCCCTGCCCACTTTTTTAAATGCCAGAACGTATAATTTTTAAAACACAGGGTGTGTGTCAAGTTTCGTAAAAATCGGTTAAGTAGAAGCACGTAAAATATAATTTTAAATAGGCCCATCTAAATGTGCAAAGTGTATTATAAGTATCGTAGTAATCCCACAAGTAAAAATAGATTAGTGTTCCCTCCTTTTTTTGAAATGGGACTAAATTGGAAGCTTCCTTCCAGACAAAAAAAATAATTTCTCAAATCCGTCAAAAAATTACTAAAATACAGGCGAATGGATAACCTCCTCGTTTATGGAAGTCGGTTAAAAAGGGACTAATTCATTAATTTCCTCAGCGTTACCAGTAAGTAGGGATATTACTATATAGGCGCTCCGTTGACAATGTCGCCAAAAAGTCAACAAAATAGTCGACAAAAGTGGTACTTGGAGACACCAAACCCCAACTCTCCTACAGGGTAAATATAATTGCCAAATGTGCAGGTTATCTGGTTTTCTCAGTTTTTTAATTATTGAGCAGTCGTGCAGTTTTTTGTTTCAAAAATCCGTTTCAGTTCATATAGTTTTTATAGTTAACAATAATTGTTTATTTTATTATGACCAGACAAAAACCTTCGAAAGACAAAATTAAATTTTTTTAAACAAAACCATGATGGAATGTATGTGTAAGAACTTATTTTTCAACCCAAATAACATACAAATTGAACTACATACATACTTTTTCGAAAGGGTGCCTGATCGTGATAAGTTGTAAACCACTCGTGCGTGATTAAGAATATTTTATTCGTGAGCGTGCGTGATCGTGAAAATTTTCAAGAGCATTCGTGCGTGAAATTGCGTGAGTAAAATATATTTCTGCGTGAGCGTGCGCGTCAAGGGTCAAAAAACGCTCACGTGCACATCTCCAATGTTAATGGCAGCAATGATGTGTATGTGAACAGCAGCGGGGAATTTGACGCGACGCCTCTCATTGTTGGTAGTAACGAGCAAAAATTTTTAGTAAAAAAAAGTTTTAAAAATTGTTATCAAATGAAGAAATGCGAAATTCTAGCTTGTTCATAATGATATCGTTAGTTTAAAAAATATCAAGTTACTTTGTGAAATGTCGAGCTTTAAATGACTAACCTCCATCGAAATTCAATTAAAAAAATTAAAATTTAGTTAAGATATTGGATTTTTAGGGCTTGTCAAAATTTTTTTATTGTTTTGGTAGTTTTGTTTTATTCTATTTTAAATTTTAACGGCTCTCGAAAGCTCAAGAATTTTGTTCTACGTTATGAGCTTTTTTAAAATTTTAAAATATGTTTTAATTTTAATAATTTTAAAGACCACAAAAAGTCAAAACTTCAAGAGCGTTTTAGGACTAATTTCTCACTTATTCGCATTTGTGCTAAAACGTCCCACAAAAGCGGATTTTCTGGGGTTAACTTGTATAAGTATGTATAAGTTCTCAATATAAGAGATGTATGTCAGGTTTGTCCTGAATAACAATTTCCCTGACGCTTGTTCCCCATTCCTTGTTCAGCCATTTTAAAAACTCATTTGAAATCTTTCAGGTAAAATAAAACAGGGACAAAAAAGCTGACTATCAGATGACATCTGTTTAGAATCTAAACAGATGTCAGTGTCTAAACTCTAGAACAGCAGGATTTTATTCACAGAAATTATAAATTTCTTGGGAATTATTGCCCGGGGAACATTTAGAATTGGGCTGGATGGTTCATGAAAAAATTTTTTCTTACCTAATAAACTAAATTTTCTTTTTCAACAAATAAACAAAATAAGCTTTTTTCTGGCGTAATAGCTCACGCTAGATTTAAATACTCGTACATAGTATACGAGTATGTATACATACATATGTTGGTGTTTGATATCGCTTGACATTAATTATTATTTTGCTCTTGTAGCTTTGTTTAACACATTATATTGCATTAATACCCGTATAAACACAAAGCAGCATTAGTAGGTGAATGAAAAAAAAAAAAATTAAGTAATAAAAATATAAATGCTGTTATAAAAACAAAAGAAAATAAAAATAGTACGAGTATGAAGAAAAATTTCAATGATTAATTTGCTTAACAAAAGATTATAAACGACAGTTGAATTCAAACACCCTCTTAAACATCCCTGGTGTAGCAATATTTAATTATGTACGATAGTACATTTATGAAAGGATTCTGAGTCATATACTTTATGTTTCGAGATATTAAATGGATTACATTTAAATATATTAAAACATATTTGTTTATTATAGAAAATTTTACTTTTGATTAATGCAAATTTATTTAATAGGTCGGCTAAGACTAGCATCAACACTCAAGTCGCGTTGCCAGTTGGTAAAAAGTTGTGTTATCAACGTCAACTAGCAAATAACAGCTGTTCTTTCTGCGTGATTTCTGACATCCAGGAAGTTCTGGTTGCCAGCTATGCAATTTTTCATTGTTAATAAGTACACTGTTTCGCAAAAAAAAATTTCAATAAAAATATGAACATTCGTGCTCTAAATTTTAATCCGTTTTCAGTTTTTGTCTATGACGTACAGATTTTTTTTAATGGGCGTTGCTAATATTAATCCATAAACAAGGCGGTTACGCTGAGTTAGTTCAATATAACTCGATAACGGTTTGTTCGATTTTAATAAATTAAACACTTAAGCATTAAACACATTCACTACAGCAAGCTACCGACTACAAAATCTCGAGAATAGAATATACATGTTGATATGAGAATGATTATTTTGATAGCAACAAGGCAACAGGCTACACGTTGTTGTCCGTGGTACATTTGTCGTTGTAGTCAAATTAAACTAATTTCTATTTTTGATGGTTACAGAACAAAACCATATAAATCAAATCAGTGTTTAGAAAATTTTTTTATTGCAAAATATAAAAGAAAGTTACAAAATGTTAATGATAATTACAAAAGTAATTTTACTTTTATAAAGCGAAAACCACGATAATTCGCGAAAAGTTGCAAAATTTTACACAAGCCATAATTTTGAATAAAAATCGCTAAAACTATAAGGAATGCAAAAAATTTGGTAAACGTTGTGAAAATTATGAAAATTAGCAAAAACTTACTAACAGCGGGATGACAACAGTCTAGTATTCTTTAAAAATCTTCAAAACAATTAGGAAGCTAAAAAACAAGCAAAAAACCGCTTTTTTGTGAACTTTGCAAAAATCGCGAGAATTTGCAAAATTTTAAACAAGTTATAATATTGATTAAAAATCGCTAAAACTTTACGGAATACAAAAAATTAGATGAAAATCGCGAAAACGGCAGAAATTCGCGAAAACTTGCTAACAGCTCTAAAATAACATATTCGAATATTGTTTAAAAAACAGACAAGAAGGTTAAAACATGCAAAAGACGCTTTTACCGCAACCGCGTGAAAAAAATTGCAAGTTAGCGAAATATTGCTAATTGTATTGGAAATTACTAAACCTGTAAATAGTAAAATTCGCAAAAAAAAATTTAGAGAAATAAACTGATTTGTTTTTATATGTATATTTGAATAAACTATTTTATTTTCATAAATGTGAACTATTTGAAAGCGGCAAAACTGAAAGATAAATTTATACTTCTGTATCAGGTTCTTATGGTGCTGCTGCCGTTTTAAAAATAATTAAGTGGAGGGCTACCAGGCAACATTTGTTGCCAGCGGCAGTTGTAGTCGTGTAGTCATGTAGCCTGCTGTGGTCTATGTGTTTAATGCTTTAAAGATGCAAAATAAAATGGTCTTTAAATTAAATTCAGATATTTTTTTTTCGATTTTCAAGGGTTTCGGAGTTACTCAGATATTAGTGGCGAAAAAAATATATTTAATGCAAAATTGGTTTTTTTATTTGTTTTCAAAACTTTATAAAAAAATAAAACCGCAGATATTTTTTTCATATTGTTGTTTTTTTCGGAAAGGTATGCTGGGAATAAAAAAAGCTATAAGTAAAGAAAATCTGTACAAAAATATTTATTTTATTCACATTTAAAGCGGATATCCCACTTTGACAAACATTATGTAATCTAGGCGCACGGTAGTGCACCAGGCCAAGTTCCGGATGCACGCAGTGTGTATATTTACAGGAAGCCATTCGTCTTTTTTTTACCCCCCTGATAACTTTGTTTCCCGCCATCGTAAAATTCTAAAATTTAATTCATAGAATTAGTTCATCTCACCTCACATGCGAAGTATGAAAGTTTTACAACAAATGCTTCCTGAGATATGGAGGTGCAAAAAGTGCATATTTTAAGACATACTCACTGACTGACTGACTGACTGTCTGACTAACTGACTCATTGACTCACTCATCAATATTATGAAGCACTTCCACTATAGCTAGAGACCTGAAATTTGGTACACAAGTAGACCTAGATATGTAGGTGATGTTTTAATTTTTGTGCCATTATTATTAGTTGGACATCTAAAAATTACTTAAGTGTAGTTATGTACGCATTTTCTTGTTGCAGGAAAAAGCAAGCCAAACGGACATAACTAACATAAAAAATAAAAATAAATTTATATAAAAAGGGAATAAATTATTAAAAATGAATAAGTACAGTATGGATACTGTAAGTTAATTTTTTTTGTGTAAAATTGTTTGCTTCTCCTGTAAACAAATAAAAATTTTGGTGGGTCCCATTGCATTTAAGGCGACGATATGCATGTATGTGTTTATATGATGTAGAAGTAAAACAATCTCTTCTTTAAATACGAACACATGCATATCAATTTATTTTGACCTTGACTTCGTCTATTGTTGCATTTTAATTGAAAAAACTACAACAAAAACATTCCATTCAATACATCAGAATTGCATATAAATTTCTTTGGTATTGTGTGCTGTTATTGATATGAACATTTATGGTTTATTTTGTACTTTAACGAGATTGAGTTCTCGAACATGTCATCCTCACTTTAAGAAATGTACTGAAAACCCACGCCATCTTTGTAGTTATGGTTATACTTTATTAATGCGTAAATAATTTTTGACCTTTAAATGTATTTACATACACACATACGAGTACATACACACATACGAGTACATACTTGCACAAGGATACGCATACATGCATACATAGCGCACTTGTTCATTGAGAAAAAATTTAAATTTTCAGTAGAGGCAAATAACTGTTTTTATTTTCATATGCATGCTCTTACGTCACAAAGAAGGATAAAACTGTATTTTTTTTTGGCGAAATAGTTAAGAAAATGATGTCAGATTTTTACAGTGGCTAGATATGACCCCTTTGCAATTGTTGTCGACAAAGAGTAGACAAGTGATAATTTTTACTGTGGTCTCGATGTGACGTCAACGACGCCACTCACAATATGGGAGAATGTTATTTATGTCTTCTGTATACCTACAGTGGCTCACAGCTTATTTCAACCAGCCTCTTTTAAAAAAATAAATCCAATATAATTTCGAAACGAAACGAAACATAATATTGAGAAGATTTAAATGAGGGCTTATAGAATACTTCCCAAACATAAAAAATAAGTCTCGTTCAATCTCAAATTTACACTCTTAAAAATTTACAAACAAAAAACCAAAAACATAGGTGCATAAATAGTCACAGCTTATTTCACAAATCGATTCTGAGATCTGTTAAATTGGTATCACTCCTCGATTAGCGGTAAATTTTCAAACATTGTTTCGTAAATATGTATACTTATTTGAATAAGCATTGCAAATGGAAAAGAAAAACAATAAATTCCGAAGAAACATGTTTTATGTTTTGCCAGCTTTGTCATTTTCGTGCCATTTATTATATTTTTCATGCCATTTTGCCAGGCATTTCGAAAAAATTTTCGTGCCATTTTAAACTTGCCCTGATTATTATGATCGCCCTTACACTACATGTCTTGAAATTTTATACTTCTGTGATAAAAAATGGCGCTGTTATTAATAAAAAAAACAAAGGGTTGTAACTACAAGAGTGCTTAGCTTAGGGTTTTATTTCATTTTGCGTTTGGTTTCATTGGGGTTTATTTCTTTTATATTGGGAGTTTTTTCATAAATTTTCTCTGGGCATATTTAATTTTTTTTTGTTTATTTCATTTAGGCCTTATTTCATAGCGCCCACCTCAGAATTAATAAAAACAAGAATGTTAAATGAAAGCATATACCGCAGAAATGAATAATTGCAATTTGCATGTCGATCGATATTTATTTCCGTTGAATTTTCCTTTTCGTGCCGAATCAATAATACCATCCAATATGTACTTAAATCAGCAATCAATCTGGTGTATTCAAGTTCTATTTAAGTGCCGAGCCATAACCGCGATTGTAAATAGTCGGTTTTAGTAAAAAAAAACGAAGTTTAAAAAATGTAGCTCGAATTAATGATTGCGGTCATATTACAAATAACTTTTTATTTTAGTTAGGGTTTAAATTATTATTGTTCGAGCTTCATTTGTTTCTATATTTATGATTTAATTAGACTAAAGTTTGTATCGCTCTGTAAGTCAAATAACACTAGCAGAACGGAACAACTAGCCTGTTTTCGAAGATAAGCGTTCTTTGTGTTTGGTCCACAGTGTGGGGTGTCAGTTGATGTAGATTTCTGTTTTATATTTACGCACGTTTTGAGTGCAAATGGAATATTTGAATTGTTTTGATTCATCGTATTACAATTTGCTGAAAGCAAATACTTAAATTGAGCTTTCATTACAAAAAAAAAAAAAATTCGCTTTGCCAGGTATATACATACAAACATACATTAAATCTAAGGGACCAATTATTATAATTTTTGTAAAAAATAGAACAAAAAAAAATACATAAGATACATATTACTTACATATGTATGTATGTATCTATGTATGCATGAATGTATATAAAGGCTCTGCTATCGCAGAGTGCATGTCCGTTTTTTAAAATTTACAAAGCTTGTAATTTTAACTAAATCTGAGTTGTGCTGAAAATTCAAACTATTCTTCCTACAGGTTGTTAAAATTAACTTAGAAGAAGAAAAAGAAGAAGAACAAGAAATATACACTTGAAGTGCCGAAATAGTTCTTCTTTTTCTAGTAAAAAAATTGTATTAAAATTAAAAGCACTTCAAGATTTTGTTTTTGCAATGCAAAAATAATAATAATAATAATAATAATAATAATAATAATAATAATAATAATAATAATAATAATAATAATAAAAAAAACAAAACCATTGAAAGTCATTTGTTTGGTATTAAATGCCAGAAAGTGGGTCACTAAAACTAAATTTCAGTTTAACCTCAGCAATCTCGTACGTACAAGTTAAACAGAAAATAAAACCAAAAATAAAAAATCAACAGCTACATCTACTACATGCAATTCTGAACGAAATAACCAAGAGTTACAAAAAAAGAAAGATACTGAACTCAAACATTAGCAATTGGACAGACATAAACTGGCAGCAGGCAAAACCGACAAATGGCGTCAACCCGTTAGCTGCTGATGTGGTTGGAATAAAATAAAAAGCGTAAGAAAAACCAAAAGTCAAATTTCTGGTGCATAGTTGCTTTTTATATACTCGTATATGTACAGTGTGAAAAGAAATTATTTATACATGCGTGGTTGTTTCGTCAGACTTTAAAATCGCGAAAGACTTGAGGAGTAGAAAAAAGTCGAACACTGTGATACGACATTTTTCTATATCTTTCAAGTATGTAGATGGCGTTTTTTTTATCGACATGAGAACTTAAAATGATAATTCAAGAAATAAACATTGTTAGAATGACTCTTTTTTATTATAATCTGGCTGATAATTTATTGACATTAGTTTTTTAAATATGATTTCCGGTATATGTCTGCCGCGGCTACGAGTTACATAATCCAGTCGATCAGTGCAATTTTTGACTACTTTTTCCAATAAATCTGGCCGTATGGCTTCGAGGGTAGCTGGAATATTGGCTTCCAATGCTTGAAGAGTTGCTGGTTTGTCGGCAAAAACTACCCAGCAAAAATTACTGCTTCCCAGAAGCGTTTTTGTAAGAGAGACAATGTTAAAGAATCAATTTCTGTTGCGCATGAATAAGGGATTTTTTTTGTTCGAGGTGAGCCAGCTAGAAGCAATACATTTAGCTTCCGAAAAGCCATGAATTTTTCGCCTTACTAAAGTGCTTCACAAAAGTAATAATCACATGCAAAAGTTACTGGTTTGCAAAATTTTCTGTGATAATTTTTTACTTGTTAGAGACTTCGCCTTACGTTAGTGCTTTTCAGAAGCATTTTTCGAAGCTTTTGTTTTCAAGTAAGCAAAGCATTGCTTTCCACAGTTGTTAGTACTTCCAAATCATATTTTTTTTGTTGGGTAATGGCTTAACATAGGCCCCTTAAAATGTAATACAGAGGCGTTAAATCACACGAAAGTGGGCCAGTGAACAGGACCACTTCTGGAAATAAAGTGGTCGCCAAATTGATTTTGCAATAAATCGCTGAATGGCAAGTTGCGCCGTATTGTTGGAACCAAATGTCGTTGATGTTTAGCTGATTAATTTATTCTCGCCATTCGGCGCAACATTAGCTCTTTAGTCATTTCGGAAAAGCCGCAATATTCTGTTCGCTACGAACATTTCTTTATCTTGTTGATGGATTTCAATCGAGAAGCGTAAAATTAGTGCGAACACGATCAATAGCTGCACGAATTGCTTACTTACTAGGCCGATTATTTTGACCGTAAAGTGGACGAAGTGCTCTATGGACTTCGCGAACAGATTTATTATTTTCAAGGTAACACAGTTTGACATTCTCAACTGTCAAACCATAGTTATCGATATCGATAGTTCTCATGCATTTAAAAAACACCCTTTATTTCTATAATATAATTATGAAAAGACACAGCCAGAAAAGTTGTATTCTATGCAAATGATCATGACTTCACTTGGGACAATTAAGACAAAAAGAAAAAGCTGTAAGCCATTTTATTCTTTTCACTGTATGCAAATTTAACATTTAATATTGACATTAAAAAAAAAACTATTGGACCTTTTTATTGCTTAAGCTCAAACAAGTTTTTTACAATGTGGCTTTTCAATGCTTTTTGCTCGTATTTTTTGTACTTCATTTTTTAAATACTCGTAATATAATGAATAGAACAATTAAACTAGAGAATAGCAAAAGTATTTTGTAAAGTTTTGCTTTTAAAGTTTGCAATTATGTTTGCGAAGGATGTCCCGTTCAGACAGGCAGGACTTTTATGTAAACATAAAATACATTAGCTGAATTCACAGTCTTGTGCAAATGGTCTTGCATTATAGCATGTGCAAAATACACAGTACACAGTAAAAACTAATTTTAATACCAAGCCGGTGTATATATATAACAAAACCAAAAAATAACTAAATTTATACCAGCATTGTATAAATATAAATGAATTTTGGCTTAATATATAAACTATTTCGGAATTAATTTAAAATTTTAATTCCAAAAATATCTATAATTAAAACCGCTGAGTATAAAAATAAAAAAAGTAAACCACAACTTTTTACTGTGTATAGCAGTGATGGGAATTGGAAATTTTGTTTTCGTGCCAAATCTCTTGCTAAATAGTGCCAAAATCACTGGAATAGTACCAAACCACTTTTAATATAATTTAAATGGGTCTGTAATCATTTTAGTTTAGTTTTGTACGTTGAATGAGACAGTTGTTTTGGTCGATCAATATTATGTATACTAAGTGGCTTCTTGTTATTTTCAGAAGTTTCCTTTCAATATATTCGACCCTTTTGAACACAAAATAAACGTCAAAACACTATATGTATGTATGGATGTGTATATTGAATACCTCGGACCTGTTTCTCAAAACTGACAAGTTTAAAGTTACAATTATTTGAGTTAGGGCCTTTCTACTTGCGACCAACGTATGATTGGCAGAGACCTGTGCTGTCCGGCTGACAGCCGGCTGAGTCGAACCGCAGAAGACTATGCCAGCCGCCGCCACCGCCGATTTTTTCTCGGCTCAAAATCGGCTAAGATTAGCCGCCGAATGATGAATTTATTTTATATTTTACTTGAGGGTTTTAGGCTTTTCACTAATACACTCACACTTTTAAATTTTAGTGCAAATTTGCTTTCAAATTGACATATATCCCGTTTATACGCTCTTCTTATTTTGAAATAAAAGTGGAAAACTTTGCCGTATACGTACATATGTATGTATAAAATACATATACATATGCATATATACATATATATACATACATATACATATGTATACGGTATATGTACATACATATATATATATATATATATATATATATATACATATATGCATGCATATCGATCAAAATTTGCACATATTCAAAAATTGCTGCATAAAAATTGCAAGTCTGGGCAGGGACTTTCCGGCTAAATTTCAGAGAAAAACTGCTTTAGTCAGCATTGCCACTTTCTGTTTTTGTACCACAAACAAAGCGGAAAAGATCGCAAGAAAATTATCAGATAAATTTTAAATTTTATAATGATTTTATGTGTAATAAGAAGTGGTTCTTTTTTGATATATGATAATTTTCTAGCAATTTGCTCGCTTTGTTTGTGGTACAAAATAAAAGGAACGTGGCAACGCTGATTAAAGCACTTTTTTCCCTGAAATTTAGCTGGTAAAAACTTGGCGTCAGTTTGAGATAAAATAAATCACTTAAAAAATGTTGTGAATTTACTTTGACACAATTGTAAAAATTGTGAAGCTGACTCAGCCGACCCAGCCGATTTTCAGCCGCCGCCGAACAATTTTTCATCAGCCGCCGCCGACGACAAAATTGCTCGGCGCAGGTCACTGATGGTTGGTCTCCAAATAAACCGAATGGAAAAACCACCAAATATCGAAATATTATTAGAATGAATTTTATTATCTTAAAGATTAAAAAATCTCAATTATTTACATATATTAAAGTAAAATACATTTATTATAATATTTCATGTTGTATTTTATTCATTCTTTATTATCATCATAATATATCAAAACTATTATTTAGGCCAGCTACATTAATCAATACATGCTATTGTGGGAGAAATTTTTCTTCGCCAAAAATGATGATTTTTTTTGGCAAATGATGTAAATAATCAAAACTAAAATAAAAGCTTTATATGTAGATATTTTTTCTATAAAAATACAGTGTTTAGTCTTTGAAAATGGTTTACTTCAACATAAATCGCCATTATTATTATTCTAGTTCGTAAATACAATATTGATATTGATATTAAAGAACTAGAATAATGTGGTGTTTTGTTGGAATTCTTTTATTCCTGTTTCTTTTGTTTGAATTTCATATCGGATAAACCAGTATTAATTACATACATACTTACACGTACATATTTAGCTCAAAATGTTTGGACTGATATTCTGTAAAATGGTTAAAGAGATATCGTCGGCGAAAATTTGCGAAGAAAAGCTTTTGTACTTTATTACTACGAAATTTCTTCTCAAATCGATTTTCGTTGCACATTAGTTTTGTTTGGACTAAATAGCTGGCGGGAATAGAGACCTAGTTAACATACGAGTACAGTTACTCACAGAAATATTTTACATACATATGTATGTATGTAAAACTCAACAAATTTACAAAAAGAATTCTACATAAAAATATCTTCTTTGAAAAATTCATGTTTATTTTTTTACACATTAAATAAAATTATTTTAATAAAAATTAAAAAAACAAATTTTATTTGATGAAATTTTTAAAAAAGAATGAAAAAATCGATTATTTATCAGGTCACAAAAGTATTTTGCTTTTTGAATTTTTTATACAGATTTTTCATTATTAAAGCAGCAAACGATGTTTTAATGTTTTGTGTGATATCCATTATTAGAGATGACCACCTTAGCATAAATTCCACTAAATTTCAGAAATTTCGAGATATTTTATTATACCTTTCTTTCAATACTCGTCCTAAGTACACTTTTAATAAAATGCTATTTTCTCGGATTTTTTCCTCCAAATAAGCTCAACGATTTTCAATAGGACTCATGTCGAGAATTTGTGGTTTTATTGGCAGATGGCCATAATTTAATGTCCAGGGCTATATGTTTTGGGTCGTTGTCATGTTGGCAGTAAGAGCCATTGATTTACAGACCCATTTGTTCAGCACTGACATGTATTTTTTCTCTAAGAATGGACAATTATAGATATTTATCCACATCATAAACACCAACTTTCCCAGTCCTTGTGCCGACGTACGACGTACAGGCCCACACCATGAGGGAACCACCATGATGTTTTACTGTTGACTTTATATTCTTAGGGTCCAATTCATAAAAAATATTTTAAGTTTATTACAGGTTTATTTGAAAAATTTCCCTTAGATATATGTATGTCAAATAAGCGCTTAATAAACCTGAATTATTTTTTATGAACAAGGCAGTTAATATTTAGTGATTTATTTGCGTTGCGCCGCAGAATACCCCAACCCAAAAATTATGAATTTACTTTCGTCGTTAAATATTATCGTGTTCCCGAAATCAAAAGTTTGAAATATACATACATACATATGTAGTTCAGCAAATAACTAACGCTTCTTTTTGATAACTTCCTAAATCAAAGATATTTTTCAAGCTATGCGGCCGTTAGTATAGTTGGCGTTTAGTACCCTATGGATGAACTTGCCACTTGCGTGTGTCCGTAGTGTCCCCTGAGTATTTCTTTAAGACTGGACAGATATACATAAATGGTGGTTTTCCTTATTTTCTTTAATAGTTTGTGTTGTGTTTCTCACCGTTAAGAACTTTGCTCGACTTTTTCGTGGAATATTTTCAATATCAACCGCGCTGTTTTACACCTTTAATAGTACTTTCTATTGTTTGTCTACATCGACCAAATTTTATCACAAATATGTATGTATATTGGATTGATTTGCCCTATTATACAGATATAAAATAATCTTTTTCGCAGATCAATTTAATTCCTTTACTTTATGGATTTTTTTTTAATCAAAAACTTCACGTGTTGCACTCAATAAGAAAAGATTGGAAACAATTATGACAAAAAGAAAACCAATAGCAAGAAAAAAAAACACATGTGATAGCACAAGTATTTAAAAAATAACGGGAACGTTAAAAGACGCAAAATACTTTTGTGAAGTTGAAATTGCGTAGTTGACACAAGAAAAAGCAACAAAAGAATAACAGTTAAATTTAAAGTTGTTGTTTTTTGTGTATTTTCTATTCTATGGGGCCATCCATATATTACGTAACGCCCTTGGGGGGGGGGGGGGGGGGGGTTCGAGTTTTGTTATGATTTGTTACGGGCGGGTAGGGGGGGTCTGTAAAATTGTTACGTAACATAAATTTTACTAATTTCGTACAAAAACACTTCGATTTTTCATTTATTTATGTATTTAATTTATCAAAGAAATACATAATAAATCAAGAATCATGAGTGTTAAATGGATATAAATATATGCATATACATATGTATGTACATATGTACATAAATACATAATTGTTATTATTTATATTTTGCAAGCTTATTTGATTTTTGTCTACGCACTGTGTTAGTCTAACAGAAAATAAAAATAAAGTATTCGAATTCCCGAATATTCGTCCATTCTCAATTACTTGCATTTTCCCATAAATAAAATAAATAAATGAATAAACGAAACTTAAGAAAATGCCATAAAAATATTTGTATATTAGTTTGTAATAACTAAATAAAGAAATTTACTTCAATTCAAACAAAAAGTTATTTAAAAATCCATACATATGTATGTGTATGAATTAAATTAAATTTTTTTTTAAATAAAAACTTAAAACAATTTAAATTTTTTTAAAGTTCTTGTTACGTTATAGTGGGGGGGGGGGGGGTCTAAGAATTGTTACGATCTGTTACTGGGGGGGAGGGGGGGGGTCAAAAATCGGAAAAAATGGCGTTACGTAATATGTGGATGGCCCCTATAGGCTTTGCTTTCTCAGTTACAAAAAAAATACATACATTAAAAATAAATGTGTAAAAATTTCTTATTTTTAATATGTAAGTTTATTAAATTTTTTTTGCTAAAAAAATTTATGCAAAATATTTCTGAGAGTAACTTTAAATATGTACATACATACGAGGTGTGTTTAAAAAGTATCGCGAATTTTTAATTTTCGCGGGTTACGAATATTCGAATTTTGATTTTTTTTTGCGGCGTTGTGTTGGTATTCATGTCTCTCACTCATGCCGACAATTTCGGTCATTTTTATTGTTCAGTTAATTGTTGACAGCTGCTTTGCTTGCACGTGTTTTGACTCGTCTTCTATTTTTACCTATTAAAAAAATGGAACAAAGAACCTGTATCAAATTTTGTGTGAAAAACGAAATTAAGAGCGCGGATGCATTCCGAATGTTGACTGTGGCATACGGAGAAGCTACCTTGGACCAAAGCAACGTTTATCGGTCGTACATAATGTTCTCAGAAGGCCGAGAAGATGTGATTGGTATTAGCCAATCGTCGAATCACCATTAGAGACGTTGCTGAGGACATACACATATCGATTGGCTCGTGCCATTAGATTTTTATTATTGATTTGGATGAGACGGGTCGCCACGAAATTCATACCAAAATTGCTCAATTTCGACCAAATATCATCGCATGAACATTGCTAATGAGCTGTTGGACTCTGTCCGCGACAACCCAAATTTGCTCCAGAGGGTGACGAATCGTCACCAATCACTCAATCATCTCAATGGAAGCTGCCGCACGAACCAAGTTAAAAATCGAAGACGAGCCAAAACACGTGCAAGCAAAGCAACTGTCAACAATTAACTGAACATTCAAAATGGCCGAAATTGTCGGCATAAGTGAGAGACATGAGTAATAACATAACGGCACAAAAAAAAATCAAATTTCGATTATACGTAACCCGCGAAAATTAAAAATTCGCGATACTTTTTGAACACACCTCGTATGCATATAAATTCAAACTTTCCCATGTAGCCTGTTTGGTATCAATTTCGAACAGCACCGTAAGTACAGAATCTAGATTATTTTTAACTTCTTAATGCCTATTTTGAAGTCTGTTAATTTTTTTAAATCAAATTTTTTTTTCTTTATTTGTGATTTTATAGTCACAAAGTAAATACATATGTATGTATGTATGTATGTATGTCTGCGGAGACCGACAAAAGACATTTGATAAACAAAGTTGCCTTTAGCATTGAATAATTGTTTCCATTAGAAAATAAATTTTAGTTTTTTGATTATTTTTATTATTTTATTGACAGCGTTTTTTTACAAAAAGATCTCAAAAATTTTACTTACTAATTTTTGTAAACAAAAACTGCCAATAAAATAATGCAGAAAAATAATCAAAAAATCAACATTAATTTTTCTAATAAAAATTAATTTTTCGATGCTATTGTGTTTATGAAAGACCCTTTGTCAGTCGCTTTGCAAATACTTTGTGACATACAAAATAATAAGTTGTAACTATTCAAATACTTCAAATAATTGAAGTATCAAAAAACCATTCTTAAGACGAATATAACGATGCCTTAATTGCCGAAATTCATGCAGCCGTTTCGGAGATATGTACATATGTGGTAGTAAAGAAATTTGCAAACATAATGCACACTAAATCATAAAGAGTCACAACTCAAAATTATCAAACTGGTTTTGTTTTTTTATAAACCAGTTAATTGAAAAAAATCTCTAACGACCGCAACAATTTATTTTACATTACAGTCCTCTTGAAGAATATAAAATACCGTTATGCTTGTTTTTATGTTACATACTTGCTTTATTTGAACGGTATCAACAGTTATTTGTCACTACTCAGCACCTAAAATTTTTTGAGTTGTGACTCTTTATGATTTAGTGTGCGATATGTACAAGAATCGCTCGAAAAATTCTTGGCAATGGGGTAAAAACGGAATCAGTGTTTTTTGTTTTCGCATTCCTATACAGAAACACTTTTTCCTTACATATCGAGGAACGATAAAATTGTTTGTTTCACACTTTTACGATGCTAGAAATTCAGAAACGGCCAACAGAGCTTACAACTTTCCCATTTTAAATAAACTGGTACTAAACAATTAAATTTATTATAATTACCTTAATATCTTTTAATAAGATCAAAATGCAATTTTTTTGTTTAAATTTATTAGCGGCCAATACTGTTCACATGCATTGTTTATAAATGTTATGAAACAATCTAATAAGTAGCATATTTCACAATAAAAAAAAACACTGGTTGAAGGATAATCACGTTGCAAATTGAAAGTACGTCTATTCAACAGTTTTGTCGTCCACTGTACGCATATATTATAGTCCTATGATTCATAGGTACTAGTCGCATTTTCTGTGTAAATATTGATTGCTTAATTTTTAGCAATAAATATTTATGTGTGTACGACTATACTTATATAAATAATATTTGTTATTCTCTTAATTATCACCTGCTGAGGAAGATCACAGCGAGTTGTAGATAACTGAAACTTTCGGTTACATACATATTTTGTGTGTGGGATTCTGCTTTTAACATGATCCATCCATATGCCTTTAATTGGATAAAAACGAAAACCATTTTTTGTGGTGGTGTTGTTTTTTGTCTTTGATATGATATGAAGAGCTTCTTTTGAACCTTGATTCACCTTGTGTCTTATCTACTGTCGGTATTTATGCTTTTCTCATGTCTCGTCTTTGTTATTTTGTTTCGTGAACTGTAACAGAAAACAATTTATAATACAACAAAAAACGCACGCAAACACCAAGAAAATCTTTAAACCAAAAAGCTTGAAAACACAATAACATTTTGTTTAAATGCCAACAAAACATTCAAATTATGATAAAAAAAAGCTCAATAATATTTTGATAAAATACAATTTTAACGACAGACGAAAAGCGACCAAACGCAGACTGTTGCACCATATTGCTGAATCTCAAGTAATTAATATTAATAAACAGAGATTTAAACTGAAAAAATATTTTTGTCAAAACGGCATATTGCGTGAGTCATCGCGATTTATTTAATAAACCAATTTTAATAGCAGTTGTAATTATGACCAAAAACAAAAAAATCAAGTATATTGTTAATAACACTGTGCAACAGTGAAAAATCCACAAGGTCGACAGTATAGGTTCGATAAGGGTAATAAGACCCTATACTCAGTTTGGCCATTTTGGTGACCAATTTTTTTTGGGCCTCCAAAGATTTCGAAAATCAGTGCACCCTCAAAAAATCGTGTATGTATTACATTTTCGGCTAATAGTTCTAAACCATATCTTATGCCAAAAAAATTATTTCTTCGTGCACTTTTTTTGGCAAAAATTTAGAAAATTTTTGTTTCACTATTTTCAGAATAACTTCCAGGAACTCCTAATTTTTTGCTAACAACATTTGGCAAACTTGTAGCTATGGTAAGGTTGGAAAAATTTTGTGAACACATCAATATAATCACCCTAAATTCCTCATTAAGATTTATTTATATTTTTCGCTAGTTAGACTATCACCCCTATCGTGAATAACAAGTGGAATTTTTGTTCACGTGAAATTTTTATTCCCCTCGAAGGGAAAAATGCTACCGTGAAATTTTTTTCACGCTATCAGTCCCAGTGAATGTAAAAAAGGGAAGAAAATTTGTAAAGCTTAAAAATTAATTCAAAATCAGACAAATTTAAGTTTAATAATCAGAAATACACAAATTTTAGGTCCCAAATTAATATATGATAACAAGTTGACATCCCATGAGACTTGATAATTTTTTTAAATTTTGCTAGACGATAAGACTTTTCATCTGATCAGGGTTGCATTTTTACAAAATCAAGTAATAAACAAGTTTAAAAGTCGTCTGTTTATAACATTTTTCTTCGCCTTAAACCGGCCCTAAATTTTGAATATGTTTATTGTATTGAAATAAATTTCGTGTAAGCCATGTCTAAAAATTAACGAAACTATTTTATTTTTCTTATCCTTTTTGTACGCCGCCGCGTACGCGCCGTAAGTCCACGATTATTGTAAGCATGACAATTCTGAACAGCTGCTTGCTTTCTATTTGTGTTTTTAATTTTATTTGCTGGTGTGAACACATAGAATTATTTTACGTTAGAGTTTTCGACAGTCAAAGGAAATGTCGTTAGATTTCTTTCTCACAAAATGTAATGAAAGCCTTTATAGTTGTATAATAGTTTGAACAGCCCTTAAAGAGATCTTTGCCAGATACTTAGGGCCCTCGCCAGAGCTTCGAAAGCTGCTTACATCTTAGAGACTTAATGCCATTAAATTGTATGTACATAAATTTTTAAGCAGAATAATAAAAGAATCTGTAAGGCTTGAGATTTCTTTTAAATAAGATTATCTTTTAGTGATTTTTAACAATATATTTTAATAATTACATTTCAAATAATTTGTGCTCATTTGCATGTCTTTTTCAGTTACCGCCGTTGTTGAATATGATTACACAGCTAAGGAACCCGACGAACTAGATCTGGTCAAAGGTGATATAATACACAGTATTAAACAGATGCCAGGTGGATGGTGGGAGGGTACGCTACAAACAAATGGCAAAACAGGCATGTTTCCAGATAATTTTGTTCGTGTCGTTGATATGAATGAGGACAAGACAGTTGTTTTGAGGTAAATATTCTCATTAGTCTTGTAATGCAATCGTAAGCATATGCACATACATACGTAGCAAAAACTTTGCTTACTAGAATGCAAAAAGTGTATGCACTCTCCGATCGTAAGTACTTAGGGCTAATAAATCAGTTAATGATTATATGGATTTTATTTTTAAATCTTATTTAAACACATAATTTTGTTTTTCACCCCAAAATTAAATGGAACTTAAATAGCCAACATTGTGTATTTAAGTGTTGTTTAAGTTTTACAAACATACCATATGTTTTTTGCATGTGCGTGTTTTTTGAATGCATGTACATGAACATTATGTGGTCGTATTAAAAGTAATTTCGTTTAATTTTCGCAAATATACATATATATGTACAACAAATGTAACACATATTTTCATATCATGAAATTCGAGTACATAAATAGAAAAATGCATTCCGATGCTCTTTTTGTATCATAAAATGTGTTTTGTTTTGGTATTTCACTTTTATGCAAATTGATGAATCAACTTTCTTATTTATATTGAACAGCTGTTCTTTGGAAAGCTTTCCATAATATTTTACTGTCAACGTAATTTGATAATCACTTATTCGCCACTGAAAAAATGAAAGCGTATTTAAATACATTTTAATTTTTTATGAAAATTAACTTAAACTATATTTAAATTTTCACCGATTTATTAGCCATTACAATTATCATTTTAGTATACATATGAGTACAATTTTAAGAAAAAATTAAACAAACACTTTTTTTCGATGCTGCAATATCAGGGAATTTAAAAGCATATGTTAAAATTCAAACATAAAAAATTGTTCTCGCAGATCTTCAATGTAGTAATGCCAACTCATTGAGAGCAAAAATTGCATGGGAAATAAAAAAAGACGCAAAAGACCAAAAAAGCGCAAAAAATCACTAAGAATTTTTTAATAAATATAAATATAGGTTAGGTTAGGTAGAGATGGCAGTCAGAAGCCCGGACTCACTTGACCGTTTTGGTCCATTGTGATACCACTCTGAGACTCTGCTTATGCGGAGTCCCCACCGTCGAAAACCAACCAGAGCTAAATATAAAGCTACTAATACGTTGCAGTTCAACACTAGCAACGTCAGAAAGTTCCCTGAACTCAAGAGCGCCCATTGTGGCCATTCTCTTTCTTGCAAGTCCAGGACAGTGACAAAGAAAATGTTCTACACTTTCCTCTTCATCGATATCCTGGCAGCTACGGCAAAAATCATTGTGTTCAACCTTTAACCTTTGTGCATGCCTGCCTATGAGCCAGTGTCCGGTTAGCACGGACACTAGAATCGAGATCTGTTTCCTATTCTTCAAAATTAAAGAAGCCGTATTTTATGAGTCCTATTTAGATGAGTCCATAACTGCCTTGTGAGCACGCAATCATTTCTTGTGATCCACCTTCTATTTGTTTCATCCTCTATCCTGAGCCTGAGCCTGAGTTTGCAAGAGAGTAGGGGTAAACCCACACATTCCAAATCTGGTGGAACTTGTAGGGTTGTCCCAATTTTAGCAAGCTCATCAGCCCTAGAGTTCCTTTGAAAGCCTCTATGCAACGGGATCTAGATGATCCTAATATCAAACTGCTCGGCCATCTCATTTAGAGATGATCGGCAGTCGAGGGCTGTTGTTGTTCTTAGAAAAGGGTTGTGTGGAGAAATAAATGACTTTAAAATTTAACAAGAAAAAAAAATTCTAAATAAAAACTATAAAAAAAGGAATCAAAGAAACACACATTAAAATTTGAAAAACAAATTCATTAAAAAAAATTAGTTTTCTGTTAACAACTCAGTTGCGAATAATACAATCATTTTAATTGAAAATAATTGAGTTGATTTTGTTTTCTTATGTTACAAATGTGTGTTTGTATTTACAAAAATTATTGTAGGTGCCTTTTTAAATAATATTTTAATTGTATTCACAAATAAATTAATTGTATTTACAAATCTTTTTTTTTCAGTGTACCTATAGCTCACTTACTATAAATTACATTAGAGGAAAAAATAAATGACCTATTTTTTCACAAAACAAATATGTATGTATGTATGTGTGTATGTAGTTCTGTATATCTATGTATATATAACTTCCATACGTACTTCGGTGAAGGGTATATAAGTTTCGGCACAGCCGAATATAGCACTATTACTTGTTACTACATAAATTAATGCAATTTCTACATGTAAAGATTTAAGATAAATATGTATGAGTATATACTATATAAACCTTATTCCTCTTTGATTACAGAGACAAATCGACAACGAGTAATCGCCGTTGTAAAGTTGTTTACAGTTATACGCAGGTCAATGATGACGAACTCACGCTGACTGTAGGTGATGTCATTGAATTCTTAGGGGAGGTTAGTATTCATTCATACACAAACAAATACAAACCCTCAAGTCCCAAAAAGATTATTGGCGATTTTGCGGCGAAAGGCAGGCGTATTGTACTAGATTAAAGAAAAATTTAGTTTGTTTTCTTTAATCAACTACAAATAGTCGAATTTGAAGTCGAAATTGTTTGGATATCTTTTGTGAAACTACATGTAATAAATAGAAACAACTTGAATCTAACAAAGTGATGAAGAACAATGCTCCAAATTGACTCGTGTTTACTTTTTTACATTTCATTTTATTCCTTTTTTTAATTCAATTCGTTTTTTTTTTTGCTTTTCTCTTTTCTGTGCTACATTTAGGTTGAAGAAGGCTGGTGGCGCGGACGTTTAAAAGATAAAATTGGCGTTTTTCCTTCAAATTTTGTTAAACTTATTGGATCATCGCCCGTCTTTGCCAGCAAAAGACCACCGTCTACATCAAAACAGCAAACAACTAAAAGTGCTAATAACTCAATTGCTGCTGCCACATCGTCAACATCATCAGCATCTTCATCAACGACAACAGCGGCTACAAAGAAAATAAATCGTCTTAGTTTTCATAATTCCAAAGAAGATTTACTTGGTGCCAGCACAACAACAACGACCAGCAATTCATCGTTGTTATCTTCCGGCACAACAGTGGCAGCACCAACTTCCACATCATTGCTGCAGGGTGGCGCTGATGATGCTGCACCCAGTTTGCCACCAAAACCTCATCGAGACTACTGTCGTGTTGAGTTTGCCTACGCACCACAAAACGATGATGAACTTGAGCTGAAAGTAGGTGACATTATAACCATCCACAGTATGGATTTGCCTGATAGGGGCTGGTGGAAGGGTGAATTGAGGGGAAAGATTGGTGTGTTTCCAGATAATTTCGTTAAGCTTATGACTGTATCTGAAGGTAAGTGTAAAGAGATTTATATTTATTTCGTATAATTATTTTATCTTATTTTTTCTTAAATTAAATCTTTATTTATATATTTTGTTATTTTTTTTATTTAACGTTAGTTGAGTCATGTGTATATATTTCTTTATTTATTTTATTATTCATAGCTCATCTTAATCATGTACAAATCAAAGAAAAGAAGCACAAAGCGAAATAAAATTAGTTCATATGAAATTCAATTGCCTTGAACAAAAAAATGTTGTAATTTTCAAAAACACGTGTTGCGAATTTTCAATTACAACTAAATTAAATTGTTTTTAGTTGTTTTCAAGTTTGTATCTATTTAAGCAGATTTAATTAATTTGTGTGAAATTTAAATAGTGGCCTAAGTTTGCACATTCAACTTGTATTTTAGCGCTATTGCAAATTGCTGAATTTCAAATGCGTTTCAAGTGCAAAACTCACTTTAAACTAAATTTTTGTTTTGTTTACTCAAATTAGTAACATTTAGTGTTTTTCATACGGGAAAATTTTCCCGGGATCCCGCACAATTTCCAGGAAAGAAATCCCGGGATATATTTGAGGGAATTCCCGGGATTTTTTTTCTTTTGATTTTATTATGGCAACTTTAGTTCATATGTACACATATGGTGAAAAAACTGAAAGTGTCCAGAGATTATATAATGCTCTTCTGACTATAAGACCAACATCCGTAGAAAGTGAACGTATTTTTTCATTAGCAGGAGTTTTTTTTAAATAAAATTAGAAATAGACTGTCGAACGATTCTATTAATGCTTATTCTTTAGTACGTTAGTACAGTCCTATTTTCAAAGCAAGATTTTGTAATATTTTTTTAATAATGTAATTTGATTTTTTTGCGTTATATCAATGCACTTGACTTTGCATTTACATATAATATTGGTATTTATGCATTACTATTATATAAAGAACTGAAATTATATTAGTTTTTCGACTAATGTGTTTATAAAACGTTATTATTTAATCGATCTCATGAATTGTTATTTGTTTTTTTGTCGAAATAAATTAAATTAAAAAATATTTTGTATAGTTTTGCGCTGGGCGGGAATTCCCGGGAAACTGAAAAGTCGTTCCCGCTTTCCCGGGAAATGAAAAAGTCCGGGAAAAGAAAAACTCTAGTAACATTATACAACTCAGGTCATTTAGGAATTTGAAACATTTACATGTGAACTATAAAAAAAAGCGAAACTGTTTTGTAATGAAACTTGAAATAGTCAATTGCAAGCAAGTTTTAATACTAAAATAAGACTGTGCAAACGATGCCGTGATTTGCAGAACAGCCCCGGATGCGTATGTATATACTAGGGTTGTTATCGCGTGCTTTTTAAAAAGAGGAAAAAAACCCAGAAATTTGCTTGAAAAAGTATCAGTTAAGCTGAAGGTTCATACCATCCATTCTATGCGCATGCGTTGTATGTATTTCTGTACGTTCTTTCCGATTCTAAATTCAAGTTACTTGCAATACGTCTTATGCGCCAAGTATTTTTCTTGTTTAAAAAATAATAAAAACAACAGAGGTGACAGTCAGTACATAAAAACAATCGATAACTAAAATGTAAATTTTGTTCGTGAAATAACTATGTTAAAAACTGATTTTAATGTATTTTCTTCTTCAAAATAGTTGTAAGCTTTATTAAAAACTTTTTTTATGCAAAAAAATTTTAAATTTATACCCACCATACGACCATTTTTATTGATATCATTAAAAATATAACATAATTTGCCATCTTTGACTATCAAAAACAAATGACCTCTTTTCATGATGCATGCGACGGATACAAAAGCAGAAAGTAGAACCTACTTTATCCGTCCTATTCGTCTGTCTATACGTTCTATGCGTTTCGCTCTGTAACTTGCCACATACAATTACACTGATTCTACTTTTTTGACACATACATAAAACGCAACAACGCATGGAACGTATGGTATGGACCTTCAGCTTTAAAAACATAAACGCAGAGAAATAGCACTTCAAATGTCATTTGAAATGTTGGAAACATTTTTTAAACTTATAGTTTTGTCTAAGTTTAACATTTTTAACGCGCTAGTAATCCCTAATTATTATTTTACTTATTAAGTAAAATATTTTTTTAATAAAAATACATTGAAATTGATTATTGAGGGGTTTAGCTGGATCCTATGCGCATTTCACTGTTGCTAATGCAGATCATCAGGGAACCTTTACCCAAAAATTTCTTAGAACAACTAGAGTTAATATGTTAAACTTTCATTTAAGCAAATGAGAAGCTCAACAAGAACTCAATAATCAACATGTTTATTATTTTCTTACTTTATCATTACTACATTGGCTGACTTTTTTTCAGCTTCAAATTGTAGTTGCAAAAGTATGTAAAGAAAATAAATGTAAATAACAACAACAGCTATTCAAGAATAGAGTGTTGCCACACAAGTATTTTTTGACCGGGTGCTGCCAAGTTCATAATTAGTATTTTTTGTGGGAATTGTTACAATTTAAGTTTAACATTTTTAACGCACTAGTAATCCCAAATATAGTTTCGTCGTTTATACTTATCAACTGAGAACCCAAAGTTCAACAGATTACATACCAAATACTTGTATCTCTAATAGTAGGGCTACCGACTTTAAATAAACTTTCCTTGTTTGGTTAAAATTTTTTATTCTTATTCATAAAATAAAGATTTTGAACTCTCGTTAAAGCTATGCACTATTTTATTTTGTCGCCTTTTGCGCAACTCCATCGATATTTTAAATACATCTTAATAATTATACGTCATGGCTGTCCATTTCACCAAACAATTGTTTAGAAGCCACACCTCATTTTATTTTATGATATTTAATTTAGTCGTTCATGAGACAGCAACGAGTGAACATGCGTAGCGGCTGTATTGAGATTTTTCAAATACAGTGCGTAAAGTAAATGATGGAACTAAGAAAATACTTTTCGATATATAATGTTTTTGATAATGACCAAGGTTTTTATGTTGTCAAACATATAAGAGGCATTATAAAATGTTATTTAGAGGCATTATTATTCTTTTAATATCAATATGATTAGGTATGATGATGATGAAAAATTAAATTGAAAGAAAATTAGATTTTAGTTTAAAAAATTAAATTTTAAGCGTAGTGCCCTTATATATTAATAGGTAAAGTAAACCGCTTACCGATCGGGTTTTTATTAAGGAATCTACTATTTCTTTACTTGATAAAGTCGAAAAATTTTCAATATATTTTGTTTTTAAAAAGTTAAATTTTAAAACAGCAAAATGTATTGAAAACTTTCTTATTTTACCTAGTCAACAAATAGCCATCTCAGTGCGAACTGCACTCTATTTTCGTTTTGATAAACAAAACAATTTCTTGTAATTAAATTTTAAATAAAACCTTTGTGCTTACTGTTTCATATCACTGTACTTCAAATTCTCTCACCAATACAGCTGCAAAACATTTTTGGACTTCCCTCTTCTAAGTCTTAAAATTATATACCACAAACCTCACGGACAGTGTTATTTATAAGATAAACTGGACATCCAATACCAATTATTTTAATTTTTGGGTACCATATGTACCATTTTTCTAGAAATGTAAAAGCGAAAAAATTTCCTTAAAAAGTAGGACTTTCCTGGAGGCAAATTTTTTCCGAGGACAGAGATCCAAAAACAGGACAGCATCTGGGGAAAAAGGACGCATGACAACCCTAGTATATAAAGGGTGTTTTTTTTATAGAGTGACACAAGTTTAAATCATAATGAAACGAGGAAATACATTTTTATATCAATGAAACGGTGTTTATTGGAAAGAAAATTTTATGAAATTAATGTTTAAATATGAATTTTGCCATGTGGCCGCAACCTGGAACACCGATTTTCAACAACTTTTTGCAGGATTTGCGGCCGTATTTCGCCGATAACTCTTCAAATCTTGATTTCCAGGTGTTCGATTGTTTTTGGTTTATCGACGTAGACAAATGACTTAATATCACCCCAAAGAAAATAATCCAATGGGGTTAAATCACACGATCTTGGTGGCCAATTAATTGGGCCATTACTTGAAATTATTTTTTGATCAAAAGTTTGTTTGATTGAACCAATTATAGCGCCCGTTGTGTGGCTCCGTCCTGTTGGAACGATAAAATTTCGAATCATGTTCGTATATCGTTCATCATTGACAGTAACATTCTGACCATCATCGTTTTTGAAGGCATATGGGCCAATGACTCCGCCAGCGCACCAAACAGTAATTTTCCGAGGATGTAATGAATGGTGTTTCGACAAAAGCTTGTGGATTGTACGCCATAAAATGGAAGAAGTGTACGATGAGTTTGACGAATATGACAATTATTTCGTTTAAAAATTTCAACATTTTGCACGCGTTGCTCTGGTGTAAGTCGATTCATAATGAAATTTCAAAGCAAACTAAACAAAAAGCAACTATCAGCTATTAAATGGGTGCTTAAATAAAGCAGTGATGCCAACTCAAAGTTGTGACACTCTAAAAAAAACACCCTTTACATATGTATGCATGCATGTATTTGCAACTTCCTTCATTTTACTTCGTTTGCAAAAAAATCTTGAGCCAAAATAGCAGTACATATGTATGTATGTACTCGTATGTATTTGCTCAGATGCAAATAAAAGTAAACGGCCACCTTGGTATTTCACAGCTATATTTTTAATTGAAACAAATTTGCGATATTAATTAAAATTGTTTGTGGTCATTATAATAATTCTTTTTGACTTATTAAAAAGCAGCACTATATTGGCAGAAGTTGCACCTCGACCTATATCTTCGTATACGACTTCCGAACTTTTCTCCAAAAGTATTTATGGTACCACCAGCACAGCCCTCCGCCGAAAGATTTTGTCGGCGGCGGCGACTAGTGAGAAAATTGTCGACTGCGGTTCTAATTTGGTTCAGCCGGCTGAAACCCCGCAAAATTTATGTGTATGCATTTAAAATTAAAAAACAATTTTTGTTAGCACAAAAAAATTGTTTCTGTTAAAGATTTTGAAATTTCATTAATATCCGACGGAATAAGCCATTATTTTGGTTTTAAAAGTTCAAAAAGAAAAGGGTACCCCTTAAAAAAAAAGAATGAATAATTTTTTTCCTACAAATACCCAAAAGTTAATATCGTCGGCTTAGGCAGGTGGAAACCAAATTTTGTAGGAGAGGCAAAAAAACTGTTAACTTAACACATTAAGCTTTTTTCGACATGTAGAGTTTCAAATTAAAATAAATGTTTTAGGCAGTCGATGCGTCGTCTCTTTCTCTTTCGAATGGCATTAAAATATCATATACGTATTATAAAAAGTGGATTTAGCAGACTTACACTCTAAGCCGACGGTGTATTACTGTTTGCCTCCAAATATCCAAGTATTAATAGATTACTGTTTGCCTAAAATTATTCCAAAGTTAATGGGTTATTTTTCCAATAAAAATAAATAAAATTTTGTAACAAAATTATAAAACTTGTAAATTTTTTTGGGCTTGTTAAACATTATAGCTTACATACCTATATTCATAAAAACAAAAATGTATATATATGAAATCTATTTTAGGAAAATTTTGTATGAAAATTTTAAAATAAAATACATATATGCAAAATTTTTAAGAAATTTATTTAATTAAATTTAATTTAAAAAAATTGTTTTTGTTTGCAATACATTTCTAAAATGAAATAAACATGAGAATTTCAAAGTGTTTCTCTCTCTCTCTCTCTCTCTCTTTTAAAAACGGTTAATTTTGTATGAGAAACAAAAACAATTTTTTACATTTACACAGTATCCCAGAATAGATACCATTGTTATAATTTTATTTTGAATTAAATTTATTTGTTGATGCCTAAACATGTCTATATGCATTTCATTGGTGCTTTACCAAATCGTCAGTAAATTTCAAAATCAAAAATATTATTAATGAATTGAACAGGCTACTGTTCGTATCGCCTTTTAAGCCAAATTACATGTGATAATTATTAATGAACAATATAGAAACAAATGCAGTTCGAATAATAATAATTAAATTAACAAAAATATTATTATTTGTGAATTATCAAATAGTTTTTGAAATTATGTGCATAAGA
The DNA here is from genome assembly GCA_936439885.1 of Nowickia ferox. NCBI lineage: Eukaryota > Metazoa > Arthropoda > Insecta > Diptera > Tachinidae > Nowickia > Nowickia ferox. Next base: position 105,346,999 of record OW387023.1, read on the forward strand.
TAACAGGTTTGTGACTTTTCAAAAGTAGGGCTAACGATTTGATAAATCACCATTGAAATGCATATAGACATGCTTAGTAGGGTATTCATTTAATCGGTATTTTGCTTTAATCGGTTAATCGCTCGATTGATAAATCGAAGTTTTTGCTTAATCGGTTAATAATCGGTTCATTTCAGTATTAACCGGTTAACCGATTAATTTCAACAAATAAAATTGAAAAAATTATTTATTAATTTGAGTTTGTTAGTAAAACAAAAATAGCACACTCATAAGAATTCTAAAACTAAATCATAAATATGAATATTTAAGCGATTCTCTTCTTTACTTTTGATAAAACTTGACTTGACTTTTATTTATCGTAGATGTTGAGGAAATCGAAAGCAATCCATAATACAGAATATCAAGTTTCTTAGTTATTTTCCTGGATTTCTCTAAACATATCAAATCTTTCATTATGGAATTAGATTCCTGGGTTTTTTCAAATTATTATAGCTACTAATTGTTCCGGTTAATTTTGTTAGAACATTTCTTGTATTCTATTGCTTCTGTGGGTCATCACATAATCCATACTGGCAGAGGTGAGCGACGAACACTCCGTAAAAAAGTTTATTTCTAAATTTCTTAGCTTTCATTTTTGTACTGTATTTAAAACACTGTTACTAGAAGGAAATATTTCAGAGTGTATGTGTAAAATAATTGAATTCGACTCTCATTAAATCTAATCCTTAATTAAATCACTTAAAATACATTTGAAATTGTATGAATATGACAAAGAAAATATATATAAAAATTACGATATGATATGATTTCATTCGATATCGAATGTCATGATGCCAAATTGAAAAATGTCTGAAATTTACTGAATTAAGATATACATTGTTCGAAAAGTCTTAAGTCTCTTCTTTCTAAATCCATTTATAAATTTAAAATCGGTTGATATTCAATTTAGTTAGAGGTTGGTTGATAAGTGCATAAGTATGTGTACGAAAAACCGGTTTTATACCCGTAACTCAAGATTTTGGGAGAAAAATAGTATATAATACATCCCAGGTATTTCGATTTCATTCATTTTTGTCACACAGTGTTGTTAGTAGAAGCATTTGGCTTTTACTATTTTTTTTTTAATTTATAATTTGTCTACCACCAAAGTGTAATCATGTACCGCTGTGCTGCCACCTTATGAAATTAATACGCTTCGCCTACGCGCGTATTTCATACAGTAGCTTTGATTTGCCGGACAAATTGGTCGCGTTGCAAAAAACTTTCAGTAAAAAAATTGTGTCCGGACAAACATTTTGTTTGGAAACAATGGGTGAATCCAGCTTTACTGTACAAGAACTTCAAAATCTTTTTAAATTTGATATACATATGTACATATGTATGTGCGTGTATTCTATACATTCCAAATTTTTCAAGTAAGAAAATAAAGGGCTTATTCTCGGACTTGAACGACTTAAAACATTAAATGTTTTTTAAACGTTTCATTGACTTCTTGTTTGCTGGATGATAAGATAAGTACGACTTTAGAAATCTAGGAAACAATTATCACCTGTACTACAGGTATTGCCTAATATATGATCCAATAGAGTAATATATATTTTTTTTAACAATGCTATACTATCTAAATTGGTGGGAAAACGTGTTTGAATATTAGGATAGTTTGTTAAGAACTTTTGTAATATATCGTTAGGCCCTATTATGAGCTCCATTCGATTTTTGATCTTTGCTATTAAATTCATATTATGAACATTGAAAATTTCGTTGGGCAACGAGTTTTCTATAGAACAGGATTTAGCTTTCGATGAAGTATTTTAATATGAAATTTTTTTAAAATATATGCAAGTGTTAAACAATGTTTAGTTTTAAGCACACAAACACAAACTGTAAGCTATTTTGTCGATTTTATTCATAATAACGACGTTCTTTGTCGAAGGTTCGTCATAATACCAAATGCAAATTCGTTCGATTACCACTTTCGAATACAGTTGAAGATCGAAACTTACTCATAATAAGGGCCGTTAGCAGAAATTCAAAATAACGTAACTACACTTTTTAAATATTATAGGAAAGAGAAAAAAATAAACAAAATTATTCAAGTGTTTGAAGTTATGTTTCTTTATTTTAATTTTTAATTCGGCCGATTGTTATGATAAATTTATAGAGACATGTATTTCGATGTAATAACCAATAATTAATTCAAAAAGCAATTTTGATTTTATTTTTTTTTTTTGCTAGTTGCGTGGTTTTGCATTTCAGAGGACGATTTGACATCACGCTGTAATTCATGAAGACCAACGATGTTTTTTATCATACGGTATGATTCAGTAAACTTTTCCAGTGAAACCCAGCCTATTAGCTCCTTCTAAAATGTTTTTCAGTATGAAAAACGGCGCGTCAGACTGTTCGCACTCACTTTCAGTTTGTGTACTTGAATTTAGTGTGTGCTTATTACAATTTTATAGATCGATATGTATTAGAAACTAATGACAATAATTGAAAAAAATTTTGCCTCAATGAAATGAAATGGAAAATGTGCAAGACAATTGTTTGCAGAAAATCAATAGAAAAAAGTGAGTTTTGTTGCATTTAAGATGCATAATAAGTGAAATGGAGAGTGAGTGAATGACCGAGTGAACCACTTTCATGTCATTTAAATATTTACACATTCAAAACATTAAACATTTTCACTTTTATTTACTTTTGTTGTAATTATTGATTTCTAAATATATTTTTTACAATATTTGCATTTCATTTTGTTTGAAAGCTTTATTTATTAGAAAGAAAACTTTTTTATAAAGAAACTATTTGCTATAAATTAAAGTACACACTTCACTTTTTACAGAATTCAGTTTGGAAAAGGCCTCAATTGAAATGTTTGGTACTCGAATGGCCAACTTTTTTAATAACTTTTGTATGTAACACTAAATCAATTAAACAAATTACATGTTCAATATATTTTCGTTGGTTTTTAGTTTAAATTTAATTACTTTTAGCAGTTTTACTTTCATACATTATTTTAAATCTTTGATGCCAGTACGCTAAAAAAAATTAAGATTGTTTGAAATGTTTCATTAACCACGTTTGGTCTCAAGCTTAGCTTTGTTATAAATTCCTTTTTCATAAAAATGCATTCCTATGTCTACGTATATTTATGGTTTGCTTATTTTCTAGATCTCATCTCATATCAAAATTGTTATTTTTCCGCTTAACTAATAACTGTTTTGTTTTGTGTTAAATATCAGATTAAATCTTACTAAAAAAGTATATTATATACATTTAAAGTTTTGAAAGAACACATTTTTAACTTCCCGCTATAGGAAGTTGCTGATTTTTTTTATTATAAATTTTATTATTATACAAATATGGTAAAAAGAGGTTTTGTACATTTTGTTTTACAATGTCGCCAGAATAGATTCTAATGTATTTTTGCAGCTCTCTTTGCCAGCTCTTACGCCGAGTTCACATTATGGCATTTTGTAACATCGCAGTCAAATATAATAGTGTGTACAAGTGGCAACGTTTGTCATTTCCGATATTTTTCGTTGTGTGGCATTACGCATCTAATGTTAGGTACACACTTAGCAATGTGTTTATGCAACCAGGCAGACTGCATTGCTTGTCGCATAGTGTGTAGTCTTGTTTATGGTTGCATTGGAAGTTTCAAAAATATCAAAATATTTTAATGTTTATAGATTGCAGTGTGCGTGTCAAAATATACAACATGTCTACCTACCATGATGTAGACGGTTGTCAAAACAAGTTGGCAGTACTGCAGAAAAAAAAACAAAATATCAGCGTGTTGAAATATCGTGCCATAGGTCCTATCTTACACTATGCAAGTCTTATTGCTAAGCTGATTAGTTTGTAGGAGAGAGCCACGAGGGGAAAAGAAACGAGTGCCCAGCTTCATGTACTGTCAATACGTTTAGCTTTCTCATTAGTAATGTTAAAAAAAGCACACATGCATACACAAAACTAGGCATAAAAAAATACGAGTATGAGCTGAAAAATAAGACCTGCATTGCGTGAACGCCGATGAAAGTTCAAAGAAGAAAAAGTCATAAGCTTAGCAATAAGACGTGACTCGTGTGAACTGAGACTGACCTCCAAAAAAGCTTAAGCGACATAATTTTTTGGACCTCGTTTTTTTTTTTTGACTAAAATCGATTATTTAGGATCGATTTTGTTCAAAAAGTTAAGTTCGCTTAAGCTTTTTTGTTCATCTTATTTTCTATGCTTTGAATATTCCTAAATATTTATTTATTTATTTCATAAATACTTCACAAAATAAATTTGTAAAGTATTGTTGCACAAAAACCGGCGGTGTAACTAGACCATATGTCCATCATGTTATTAACAGTATTCTTAGAAATGTTTTTGTGACTGACTACACACGACCTATGCCTTCGCAACGAAATTCCACAAATGAACCGCAAGACTATACTGGTTATCAGTCAACCAGTGCTAGCGAGACGAAAAACTCTCGAAGGCCAAACAACACACACAAGCCTGACTCCACTTAAGAAATAATTACGATGACGCGAGAGCTGTTCTTCAGCCCAGAGCTGCTTAAGGTCGTGATACACTATCATATACAGTTGTGCGATTTTTAAGAAAGTACAACCCTTGGAGTTTATCAAAATTTTCAAAAGACAATAACAATTCGTAGCAATTCGTAATAACCACCGTCTCATCAGTAGACTTCAAACCAAAATTTTTGAAATAGTTAAAAAATACTTCATATGTTATTGAGAATCTCATATAAAAACATAATAGACGAAAAATAATATACTTTCACAGTTATTTTACTTGTATTACAACAGTTGTAGATCTTAAGAAACTGCCCGCATATTAACGCTAACACTATAAGACGTGAAAATTAAAAATATACCCAAAATAGTATAGATTATACTGCTAAAAACTTAATAGGTTATATTTTTTAAAAATGCGAGGAAATGCTGAATAAATAATTGAAAAATTCTAAAAAAAATGCTAACTGCTAAAAAAAAATTTGTTTGTGTTTTTTGTTTTTCTGGCTAAATCAGCAAAAAAAAATGCAGCTAAATCAGCAAAAAAAAAAATGCTAAATTTAGCTGCAAAAATGCTAAAATGGTCACGCTAAAATGGTCACGCAAGTAACTTGAGTCATTCGTACAGTAACAACAGTTGTTCGCAACTTCGCCACCTCTGAACTTTTTATTGACATCCATTGTACTTAATTCGCCTCTGCTACCACCTCATTAAAACGCTATAATTTCATGTTACAGTAAGTGTTGCCATACCCCAAAAAACGCCTAGAACTTTCAAACTTAAAAAAAATACTTAGGGAAATCAACAGAAATTGTTCGTCTAAGTTTTAATATAGTGAAAACTAATTTATTACAAAATGTATAAATCGAGAAGTATTCGACTGAGCAGGTTTTTTAATTATAAAAAAAACCTACCGACTATTCGACATTCTCTATTGCGTTGCGAAAGCAATTACGATGCGAAATCTAAATGCGATGAGATGCCAATTTGGTACTCTCTATTACTTTCGCAAAATTCTTTGATAAAGTGGCAGCACTGAGTTTGCAAAAGGAAATATGGCAAAGATTGACAGTAATGAAATGTCAAAATATGTAAAAAACGTCTTAAGAAAAGGAAAGTTAGAAAAAAGTGAAGTGTAACAGTTTTTAATTGAAGGTAAAATAGTATTTGATGAGGAAAACGATCGTGTAGGACGAGTCTTAAGAGATATGTAAGTCCAATATACTCTCTTCAAAATGTCCGTTTCTGCATGTTCTAAACGTTATTCAACAGGAGGTAAAAGTTTCAAGTACAGCCGCATTAAAATTACTTGGCCAAGATGGATGTCAACATCAAATTGGGCAGGACCATACCTTAGGTCTATCGCAGCAATCTCACATTAAAAGAATACTACGTTAGAACCACGTCAAATTTGATTTAGCTGCAGAAGGGAACAATAATTAAAAAAGCTTTTTTCAACACTTGCGGCATTCCTGTTGTGATTGGAGCAGTATATGGTACTTATACAAACGGTTAGATCGGCCAAAAACAAGCACTTACACCTCTACACAAAATTACAGCACAGTATGAATGCTATGGTTTGGTTAATAATATTTCACCTTGATTTTACTTTTTTAGATACATATGCATGTGATCACAAAATTAAATGTATTTTTTTATCTTTCCCCAAAAATAAAAATTTCATTATCAAATTTAAATATTTGTTCAGCGTATTCACATGTTTTTCTCTCTTTGCGTTTGATATTTACCTATCGCAAGATATTTACGATAATCGGACGATTTTGACAGACGCTTTCGCATTAAAGAGTGCGGTGATACCAGGCTTGCGAAAGAAAAGAAAAATAGATGCGAACAGCGAATGCGCAAACGCATTAGAGAGTACCAATCGTTCGATTTCGTAGCATTTTTCTTTCGCATCGCAATAGTGAGTAACCCCCCAGCATTTTGAAAAACCCGACAACCGTATTGTGAAAATATCGGTTCTTAAAACAGGTTGGAAAACCGTGCTGATCACCCTAATATGAATATTAAAAATAATAGCTTTCGCGACAGAAATACTTAAAATAGTTTTTATTTCACAGTTTATGGAAAAAAATTCAAATTGTTTTTAATAATTTATTTTTATTTATCTCAAACATGAGAAAAATAAAAAATAGGAATTTATAAAATTAATATGTTGTTGGTTAAGCACGTCTAGATGCACTTAGACGTGCTTAAACAACAACATACATATAAATATTTATATGTATGTAAATTCTAATATTTCCCAGCAAAAATACATTTGGTACAAGTAAGCACTAAGACCAAAAGAAGCGCCTCGGAACCGCGGAAAAGCACACAGTGCATCCCCTCTGCCTTACAAGGATGCGCAATAATGTAAGCGAATGACGAAATTGAGCACAAACACTACGAAGGTGGTCGGTCGGCTGTTTATACTAAAATTCTCGAAAGTTTTTTATTCTCAAAGTTTTTTTTTTTATTGTAGACGAAAATAAATATGTGCTTCGGTAGGTCAGTGGGTAGTGTTCTAGCCTAACATGCGGAAATCCTGAGATCGACTCCTGATTTAATGCGGGAACAAGAAATATAAAAATAAGATATAAACTGCCTTATTCATAAAAAATATTTCTGTTTAATAAGAGATTTATTAAACAAATTTTCTATGGAAATTTTATTAATAAACCTTTTATAAAATCAAAATATTTTTTATGAATTAGGCCCAAAGTATTGGAAGTTAATTTAAGAGTAGATCAAATTCTTATCAAAAGAGCAAATTTTTTTATTATATACATATAAAAAAAGGCATGAGGTATGGGTTTCTTTCTGCACATCCTAGATGCATTCAGAAGCTCATACCTGGGGAGCTACCAAGTGGGAGACATCGCGAACAAAAATCATTTGATGCTGAAGCAGGTCGGTAAGGGAGAGTTGTGCTTTCTATCCATTACGAATATTTTTGCTGGTTTACAAGTGTTGTAATACAAGTAAAACAGTTGTGAAAATAATTTATTTTCATATAAAAAATATATTTTCACAACTATTTTACTTGTACTCGTATTAGAACATTTTTAAGTTTTTAGAAACAGGCCCCTTGTCTACCAGGTTACCTTATAGTTATTGTATCATGAGATGTTCTCTTGACAGATTTTTTTTTTTTGAATTTTTAACTTTTGATTTGAGTGAATTTTGCGTCTTTCGGCTTGGAGCCATTTTACATAAAACCGGGTTTAAAACTGGTTAAACAACCAAACCCGAAACGAAAATTACCCTAACCAACACAAAAATGTGTTATTGGGAAAAAATACGTACCGAATTTAAAAAATCGGCTCTGAACGGGATAAAAAATATAATATATTTGACGCTGTAATGTAACTTTCCATTGTTGAAAGAATTTCCAAAATCGGTTTAGCGGTTTGGGCGCGAAAGCATCACAAGCAAACGAACAAACAAACTCACTTTCACATTTATAATATTAGTAAAGATTCATTATTAAATTAAAAAAATCAGGCTTATCCTAAATAAAATTTCACATGGAAATTTCCGAACGTGTGAAAAATCAGTATAACAAAACTTCATACGATTGCAAAATAATGTAACAACTTATGAAAAAATTCATTCACGTAGATTTGTCTGTTGGAAAAAGTGGAAATATGTTAGTTTTTAATTTTATTGGAATTGATTAAACGAAATTAAAATCCTTGTGAACGAAAAATTTGATTCGGAAATTTTCACATGTGGAATTCATGATAAGGCTGAATATTTTTACTAAAATAGGGCCTACCATGAAATTCGTAGAAACAAAAACTAAAATTCCTAAAAGTTTAATTAAATGAAAAACACATTTGTTCTTCGTCTTAAAAACGGCATGACCGATTCTTATTAAATTTTGTATGTGTATTCGGTTGGTCTGAGAATAGGTCCTAATCTATTTGCCATGCCCCTAAGTGGGCTGTGCCAAGGCCATACGATTGAAATATCGTATATCTTGAAAGCTATAGGAATCAGAGTATTGAATTTTGGTATGGACTCTTTTGAGAGCAAGGTACGAAGTAATTCAAAATATTTGTAGAATAGGATCTGGAGAAGGAGCACCCACCGTACAAAGTAATTATAAAAATCTTATATCTTGAAAGCTATTATAGCAAGAATCTTCAAATTTGGTATTAGTGAATTTGAAAACAATTAATATAAGTATAAATTATAATAAATTTAAAACAATAACGTTTTGGTGTTTTGTTATTTTTATAGTCCGCCATCGTTTACAGCAGTCCCTGCCTGTATCACTCATATACCACATCCTCACACACTAACAATGAGTTAGATATTATTTTCTTCCCTAGAAATTCCCTAGAAATAATTTATGTGGCAAAACGACGTGTGTCGAGTCAGCTAGTTTACTATAATTTTTGAAAAAGTTTAAATAATTGCATATGCACTTGTAGCCATCACGAGATTTTAACAGGAAGTCATAATAAATCTTCCTAATTTTTTCTCAAAAGACAAAAAAAGAAGAAAATCATCAGGATATGTCATCATATATTATGCAAAATAAGCACATAATTTGTTAATACAGGCAAATCCCAGTATTACGAACGATATAATGGGCCTTATCGTAGTTGGCGTATTTCGACTTCGACTACGACATTTTGGTAATAGATTAAAGAAAAAATGTTGCGATGTTCTTTAATCTATTACAAAAACGTCGTAGTCTAAGTCGAACTACGCCAATCACGATAAGGGTGAATGTCAGGCCCATTCGTTATTTTAAGTTTTTTAAGTTTTATTTTAATTATTGTTATTGTAGACATGATACAATACAATAAGAAGAATGAAGGCAATTTGTTTTCAAATAAGCTAACAAATGCAAACTAAAAGCACACTTTTTTTTTGTTTTTACATTGTTGCTTAGATTTTTGTTAATATTTATTTTTTGCCGTTCGTTATATTGAGCACACATTTATGGAAACATTCGCTACATAAGTTCGCTATATAACAAATACGTTGCTAGCAAGGTTTTGTTTTTTTATTTTGCGATTATTTTTTATTATTCATTATATCCAGTATAAAATTAAGACAATATTCGCTATATAAAGTTGCTGATGTAAAAAATTCGGACGTTCGTTACATCGGATTTTCGTTAAAGCGAGATTCGTTATACCGAGATTTGCCTGCACGTGGTAATGCTGCCACACGGAAATACTTTGGCGCATATTAAGGAATTATCACTAAGTGTTAATTTTTTTTAAGCACCTAGTTAAGTTATTCATAGTTGATTACTTTCAGCAGTAAAAGTTTGCACTTAATTATGGGTAAAGCTCTAACGAAATGCCAACTAACTAATACATTCAAAGAACAGCTGATTGATTTCATTTGCAATTTATTTTAAAAGTAAAATCAATTTGTGGCTCTCTAAAATGCACAAAACAACAAATACTCTTTATATCCTAACAATCTCCTATATAATAAGCTTAACTTATTATCTTTTTTCTTGCTTTCATTTCTCTTGCGTTCAAAAAAACATCCATATAAAGCAATCAAAATAATTTAAAGATGTGTTTTTGGTCAACAAAATTCTATTGAATAACTTTATTTTTACGGGCCCTTATTTTAATTGATTTATATACGGACTACAACCAAAAAATTACTTTCTTAGAATTTGCATAAACTTTTCAGGCAATAAAACTACTTTTTAATAGCTTCATAAGCTTTTTAATTAATTACAGAATTTATCGTTAAAAATATTATCGATATTTTATGTTCTCTACATACCAATATGCAAGGTTGCATTTCGTTTACCAGCTGGAAGCAGTTGCTGCGCTAGTTATGAATTGTGAATAAGAGCTATAACTACCTATGAACTATTTTTTAGTTTCTGTTTTATTAGTTTCGACTTTGGTTACGATTTCTGAATATGCGCCTCTTTTATTTACTTTTTAACATTTCATACGTTTATATATTTTAAATGCCGAAAACACGTTTTTTTTTTGTTGTTTAAAAACGCCATGCAGACAAAGTTCGTTCGTGTATTGACATTTCAATAGAAAAAGTTAATGTAGCATAATACTGAATTATGGAAAGGAATAAAAAAATGTTGCATTAAAAAAACTTAAACGCAACCAAAGAAAAATTTAAGTGGAGTCAGCTTAAAAAAGAATTCATATAATACATAGAAATAATTTTAATCCACAAACACTTGTACCGTTTTTACGTACTTAAGTTTCAATTCATTGTTAAAATTCAACCAAGATGTTATTAACCTGTTGACGTGCTGCTTAAAAGTAGTACTACACGTTAAATAAAAGAGATTTAACTAATTTTATATTTGGATTTTAACGTACTCTCTGTTTGTTTGATTTCTGAAATTCTTTTTAACCAACTTCAAAAAGGAGGATATTATCAATTCTTCTGTATTTTTTATGTGTGTTACCTCAAACTTTAATCTGACACAGACTCATTACATACAGAGATGGATTTATTCGGTACACTAGATTTTTTTAAAGTGTATACATAATTAGAAACTGGTTTTAGCCTAGAAAATTAAAAAAAAAAACTTAAAACATATTTATGCCAAACGCAAACAGCAGCAAGACACGAATTGTGAAAAACATTGAACAAGAAAAAGGAAAAGTGTTTTATGAATATTGTGGGTAAATGTTTATTATTTAACATAAAATTTGGAATGTAATGACATTTAAATTTTATTTAACTAAAGTTTTGAAAGACGGGTGATATAAAATAATTGCACAAATTTCCTCATCTGATACTATGTTTATAGGCAGGGAGGGTTTTGTTGCCTTATTATTGTTTTTATTGCGACTTACTAATTCAGAAAACTATTCACGATTAACGCACTATTTGCAAATAAAATGCTTCAGGTTGTCACACTTACAAATGTTTGCTAATAAAAAAACAAATAATTGGTAAATATTGCACAAAAAACCATTGATAGAAGAAAATAATGGCAATGAAAAGAAATTATTATTTGTTTATTTATACATTTATATTTTTATTTGCAAATAGTGCGCCTATAAACGTAGTATGAGAAGTGGAATTTTTTATGACTCTGGCTCAATGGGGTACCAAGCGGAATTGCTCATCCTTACTAAATATACAAAAACACAGTTTAATGACAAGATATGTACAGACGATTGTCTGATCTTAAAATATTGCCAGATCTGGCAATGTGTTGTATCAAATTAGTCAGAACATTTTACAATTTTTTGCCAGACGTTTTTATGACAAAATTGTCATTAAAAAAATTGTCATATGCAAAATTGTCAGGTCTGTTTTTATGCGTTGCCAGACTCAAAGCATTTGTTAGAAATTGACCATAAAGAAGCAATTGCAATGATTTTAGCTGCATATAATTTATTATATTTTGCACTCTCCTTTTTTTTAAACAAGCGTGTGCAATGTTGCCCATAGAAAGAATTCTCTTCACACATATGACAGTAATAAAATGTCTGACAAATATCTTTTTTTTTAGTACATATATTTATTTATTGTATCTTCAAATATGAACTAACAATAATTATTCAAATCTTAAATCTAAATATAATTAATTAGGCCCGACCAGTGTCGGACATAAACTTAGTGATAGTTATTAATAATACATAAGTAGTGATAATCAAAAACAAAAGTATTTTCAAGCAGTTTCTTCTGGAGTGTTGAGTATTAGAGCCCTTGTGTCCCTCTTTTTTAGGCGGATGTGTCCAGTAAAATTCAAGATATTACGAGCAAGCGGATTAGGATGAGACTCGAGTTTTGTAAGATATTTGCCTGCGTATTTTGCAATTTCTTCAGTTACTTGTGGCATATTCAAATCACGATGTAAATATGAATTTCTTATGTACCATGGAGCCGATGTTATTATTCGTAAAATTTTATTTTGCCTTCGTTGAATTTTTTCTATATTTGAAGCTGAAGCAGAGCCCCATAGCTGAATTCCGTAGCACCATATAGGTTTTAAAAGCGACTTGTATATCAAAAGTTTACAATCTAGACTGAGGGTTGAATTTCTACCAATCAGCCAATGTATCTGAGTTAGTTTAAGTTTCATTTGCGTTAGCTTAGAGTCAATGTGGTGTTTCCATGTAAGCCGTCGATCAAGGTGTATACCAAGGTATTTCATTTGTAAATTTTGAGGAACAATTTGATTATTGATTGTAATGGGGGAAGAAGTGTCTTTTCGTAGGGTAAATGTTACCTGAGCACACTTCTGTTCGTTTACCTTTATTCTCCACCTGTTTAACCATAGTTCTAGCTGGGTAATATGTTGCTGAAGATATCGGGAAGCCTCGTGAGGGTTTTCGTGCATACTAAGGCAGGCTGTATCATCGGCAAATGTAGATGTGTGAATATTAATGCTCAAAGGCATATCAAAAGTATAAATCAAATACAAAACTGGCCCTAGTATACTCCCCTGTGGCACACCGGATGAGATTGTTTCAGGCATGCTCATGGAAGGAGACTTTCTTCCACAACAGTGAATTTCCGGGCAATAATGTAACTTTCCAAAAGATTTAGAATGTTTATCGGTAAGTAAGTCTTTAATTTTAAAATTAGGCCTTTATGCCATACTTTATCAAATGCCTGAGAAACGTCAATAAACAGCCAATCTATGAGTTTGTTCAGTGGTGCTATGCTGACTTCTAAAACCAAATTGATGGTCCGGTATGCACTCATTATCAGTTAGAATTTGGGACAATTTTATCATGAGTAACTTTTCAAAGAACTTTGACATTGTTGACAGTAAACTTATTGGCCTATATGACTCAGCCTTGGTAAGATCTTTGCCCGGCTTTGGAATCATTTTAACCTTGGCGAGCTTCCAGCTGTTTGGATAATATTCCAGACGTAAAATGGCATTAAAATGAATAACGGGATTCTAATTGCAATACGAGGCAACTTCATCAGCATCTGGTTACTAATTTCATCAATACCGGGAGCTTTTTTCGGGTTGAGTTCACCAATTAGTTTTTGTACATCACGCGTCTTAAATTTTATGGGTCGAGGGGGTAGCGCAACTACACTCAACAGCACCAGAACATGAGTTTGGGGTAAATACGGATTTTAAATACTCAGCAAATAATTTACCTTTTTCAGAGTCGCTTCTTGCCCAATATCCGGTAGATGTGCGCAGAGGTGGTTTAAACTCTACGGGTGTTTTAAGCTTTCTAGCAGCGCGCCACAAAGAGTAATTAGATGCTGGTGTGACATCAAGACCTTCCAGATAATTTTTAAGAGATGCAGTTTTTTCAAATGCAAGCAACTCTTGGAGTCGTTTAGTGCACTCTTTAAACCTAGTTTTATGTTGAGGTGATCTGTGTTGTTGCCATTCCCTTCTAGCTCTTCTTTTTTCACACACGAGACGTTCAATATCAGTAGAATAAATTCTATTAAACCCAGTCTGCGGATGGGAGGTAGTGGCATGTTCAGCAGCCTGTTTAATATTTTCATTAAGGTTGGTAATATTAGATTCAATATCATCGGGTGTTCTTAGCGTAATATTTTCTGTGCAATGAGTACTAAGATATTTTTTGAATCGCAGCCAATTAACACGATTTATCATCTTCACATAAGTATGAGGTAAGTCACTTCTTAATGGGCTACAAATTGAAACGATCGTGGGAGAGTGGTCGGACGAGAGATCTAGAGAAGCTTCAACTTGAATTAAATCCCTAGAAATATTTTTCATGACGCCAAAATCTATAACATCCGGAATTTTTTGTATGTCAGTAGGCCAGTAAGTGGGCTCCCCACTCGAAATGACGTCCAAGCCCATTTTTGAAATTGAGTTGAACATCGCGATAAGATAAGACGCGAACCCCAGAACGTATGTTTGGCATTATAGTCCCCAGCTGCTACGAAACAAGGGCCAAGAGATTTGAAGAAATCCTCGTATTGATCTTCAGTAATTGCGAATCTGGGAAGGGAGTAAATTGATGATATTACAAAATTAGTGCAAAAATTTTCAATACAAATATTCGTTGCTTGTAGATGTTCTTCAGAAATGTTGTCAATAATATAATGCTTGAGTCTTGACCTTATTAGAATTGCTGATCTGGCAATAATTGTACAATGGCACCGAAATTTGTTCACACGGTTGTAAGATGTCTGACAATTCGTTGTCAGCTGGTAGTCTTGCAATGGACTGACAATATTTGTTTCTTACAACAATGTCAGACAAAAATTGCAAGTTCACACGGTTGTAAGACATTTTTAGTACGTTTTACTGATAATAATATTGTAAGATCTGACAACCGTCTGTACATAGCTTTATTATTGGACATTAAAAACAATTCAAATCTGAAATCAGATTAAAATTAAATCCAGCCACTGCTAGTTTTAGTTTGCTTTAATATGGATGTTGTTTCAACCAGAGCGGCAATATCCCTCATTCTAAACTGCATGGAAGTTACTTCCATCCAAAATGTTACAGACTAAAATATTCGTATACTTTTCCAGCTTCTTTCAACAAGAGCACGTTATTTTTTTATGTTTTGAAATACAAAACATCGCCATTAGAACTGGAAAATGTGACTGTAACTTTTTCTGCAACATACATTTTTTTTTACAAATTGTCTTTTTTACATTTTAAAAGCGTTTATTTTTAGTCAAGTTTTTATTTACTGCCAGTTTATACAAGACGAGTAAATATTCTCGCCTGTGTATTTATATTGAAAACAAAAACAAATTTTGAGTGCTTTGTTTTTGTTTTCAATATAAATGAGCAGACGACAATTTTTACTTGTGTTCTATAAACTGGCAGTTAATGGAACACTTTATCTACTCAACATTGCAATGTATGCAGTGCACGGTATACATATTTGTTTTGTGCTACTTTACTGGTTTTTTTTCAGAAAGGGTTGGTTGATATTTGATGTTCCTTTCTTTCTAACTCTACAGCAAAAAAAAAATCATTTTAAAGTATTTATTTATGTATCTACTCAAAACTAATAAACACGTTTTAAAAGTATAGTGACTTAAAAAATCAATAGACAGCTCATCTCTAGTTCCTGCACCAGTTTGTATTTTAAAATTCATATTTCTAATGCATACTTTTTGGTGTTCCAATATAAAAAAATAGCAGCGAAACAATTTGGTTTAAAGCTTAACCATTTTATTGTAAAAAAATAATATTGATTACATCAATTTTATACTTAAAGCTATGAAATACAGCTAAATTATAAGCCTCATGAAATTGTTTCTCTGTTTCTGTTGCTTCACCCAAACAAAACCCCAACGTTAGCACAACAATATAATAAAACACTAAACAGTTTATTTTTAAATTATCAGCTGTGCAAATGAGTATTTATACGAGTATTATGAGTGTGCCCTGCATAATAATAGTCTTGTTATCAGATCATATTTCCATTTCCATTAAAAAAATAAAAAAAACGAATAATAAATTTTTTAAATGTTCATACTGTGAAATGACTACTAAATAAAATAAATAGAAAAACACTGAAAGAAATATTACTTTGGGTATCATTATAAATGAAACTTACAATGTTCTAATTGTTATTATTAAAATTTAAAATTAGTTTATTTAAGGAAAAGTAATAATTAAGGCGTGTTCACGTGTCGATGATTTGCAAAAAGAGAGAGAGAAAAATATAGCGCAAAAGTTGAGTAAAAAGAATCATATACATACATACATACATTATTATTTAATGCAATGATGCATTTTTATGTAAAGTTGGTGGGTTGTCACAGGGATCCGTTACAGGTAGCGTGCTGGAAAACGCACATGCCTTCCTGACCGTGTTGTCTTGTCGTTGAGTAGCGTTAACGTTATTTTGTGTATTTATTGGAACTGGCTGTATTTGATTAAGTTTTCTGTTGGTTCAGGTACTGCTGGGTATGAAGTTTCACCATATATAGGGTGTTTTTTATTGAGGTATAGAACTTTAAGTTGGCATCACTTTTTTAACTGGCGGCCATTTTGTCAGCTGTCAAGTGATTAATATTTAGTTTGGTTTGCCATTTCATCATGAAGAGGTTGACAAAAGAACAACGCTTTCAAATCGTGCAAATTTATTTCGAAAATAATGGTTCAGTTCGCGAAGTTTACCGCAAGCTCCGTCCATTTTATGGTCGACATAATTCGATGAGCGCATAATTTCGCGGAATGGACCTGTCAATTGGCCACCAAGATCGTGTGATTTGACACCATTGGATTATTTTCTTTGGGGATATGTGAAGTCGCTCGTCTACGCCAACAAACCAGAAACGTTAGGGGACTTGGAAGCCAACATTCGTGGCGTTATTGCCAACATACGGCCCCATATGCTCGAAAAAGTGGTTGAAAATTGGACCTGTAGAATTGGCTTTATTCGAGCCAGCCGCGGCGGCCACATGCCCGAAATCATATTTAAACGTTAATGGCATAAAATTATCCTACCAATAAAGCCAAATTGATGGACATTAAAACGATTTTCTTGTGTTTTATTTCAATTCGAAGTTCTATACCTCTAAAAAAACACCCTATATTTGTTGAGTGTTCCAGTCGTTTAGATGACTGGCTTTTAGCCTGTCAATAGAGATATGACTGCTCGCAGCTGCTACTGTAGTTTAAAATGCTTATCACCTTTTTCAATCATTTCGAAAAGGCGAATGTACGGTGGTTCCGTATTTACAGTTCTTGAGATCTGGCTGAAGAAAAGATTTTTCTATATGGTGACGAAAAGCACATGTAGGTTTTAGTGACTGCATTCGGCGTCGTAATAACTTGACAAACTCGGTTCTGTCATCATTTACTTCCGAATTTTGAAAACAAAACTCTCCCGAAGTGCGCAATGGAGTGCCAAAAACTTTTTCAGCTGGGCTATCTTTAATATCGTCTTCTATTGTCGCATGGAATATCAGTCTTTTGTCGAATGGCATTTTATAGCGGACTTTAACGCTCCGTGCCACCCCTCGACCAATCCAATCGCTTGTGGATGGTACGCTGTTGTTTTTATGTGGCATATGGCGAGTATTTGCATTAATTTTCTGAAAATCTGAGATTCGAATTGTCGACCTAAATAACTTGTGATTCGTTGCGGGTCGCCAAATGACGAGATCCAGCCATTGATCAAAGCGAAATCGATTGTTTCGGTTATGTTTGGAATTGGTATGGCCACAGGCTATCTACGAGTAAAAAAACGGTCGACGCAAGTTAAGCAATCAGGGTAGCCTTAAGCTGGAGGCAAGGGGCCAATGATATCAATGTGTGTGTGGTCAAAACGCTGATCGGTCGGACCAAAATTATCTAGAGGAGCCTAATTATGATTATTTACTTTATTTCTTTAGCAAGTCATCTTTGGACAAACTTTTTTGCTTTTCATTCACTGAATGAATTTATTAAATAATTTCAAGCTGAAACTTTTTTGAAAGAAAATCGTAAAATTTGAAAAAGTGAAGTGCACATTTTCAAACTCGAATGATAATCCAAAATTCATCAGTTTTGAATAACAGTTTTGATTGTCCATCCTATTGATCATGTTGACACTCAAACCTTCATTCAAGCAAAAAAGTTTGACACACAGACATGGAAAATACGAAAATTGGATGCGGTTTGTTGATACGGAAAAATTTTTTTGTAATGATTTTTTTAAATTTCTTCTTTTCATTTAACAACTCGTACGATTTTGTCCTAACAGTTTGTCTTAACATCTCACACAAGCTTACATTTCATAAAAATGTGTGAATTCCTTAAAAAAAATAATTCGGTACACACTATCAGTCAAAAACCAATATGGTCGCTGACTGCCACTCAACCGCAAAAATTATGTGCTTGACTGTTGAATGACGAAATTTTTGCTAACACTATCGATCAAGCCAAAATTTGAGCAATACTGTTGCTCATGTTCTATAGTGTGTACTTTACTTAAAAGACATTATTACAACTTCCAAATAGTTAAATTTAAGATTTTATCTGACAGATGAATATTTTTGAAATTAACATTAACCTAAAAAGTGGTTGACTAGCTGACATCACTTTTTTCCTCAAGGAAACTTTCAAAGCGAATTTTGAGAATTTGAAGATGCGATATTTTCTGATGTTGATATGGTGACTTCAATTAAATTATTATTATTATATTATTATTATTAATTAAATTATTTGTACATAATTGGAACAAAACATGACACAAAACAAACAAAAAGTAGCACAATACTCGTACACAAAATAATAAAAAAGAAATGTGTTTTTTTTAGAGGTATAGAACTTCGAATTGAAATAAAACACAAGAAAATCGTTTTAATGTCCATCAATTTGGCTTTATTGGAAGGATAATTTTATGCCATTAACGTTTAAATATGATTTCGGGCATGTGGCCGCCGCGGCTGGCTCGAATAAAGCCAATTCTACAGGTCCAATTTTCAACCACTTTTTCGAGCATATGGGGCCGTATGTTGGCAATAACGCCACGAATGTTGGCTTCCAAGTCCCCTAACGTTTCTGGTTTGTTGGCGTAGACGAGCGACTTCACATATCCCCAAAGAAAATAATCCAATGATGTCAAATCACACGATCTTGGTGGCCAATTGACAGGTTAACCGAATTAATTGCTCTGATGGACGATTATGTCGACCATAAAATGGACGGAGCTTGCGGTAAACTTCGCGAACTGAACCATTATTTTCGAAATAAATTTGCACGATTTGCAAGTGTTGTTCTTTTGTCAACCTGTTGATGAAATGGCAAACCAAACTAAATATTAATCACTTGACAGCTGACAAAATGGCCGCCAGTTAAAAAAGTGATGCCAACTTAAAGATCTATACCTCAATAAAAAACACCCTATATATACATAGTTCTTATAAGGAACATAGGACCTCAAATATTTCCTTATATTTGAGACAAAATAGTTTCATTGTAATTGAGGAAAATAAACAAAAGCAAGCCGTTGCTACTACGAATTTTTAGCAACTAAAAGTAGTTGGTATCCAATGTTGCCACAATATATAAATTGAATTTTTCATGTTATCGGGCAGTTGTAATAAGGGGAAAAGTTTAAAGTTTAATGTTAAGGTCAACTATCTATAACTTTATCGTTAGGTCAAACGAGACTTAGGGCCAATCCCGCGATGTCGACAACGTTCGACTTGTCCAACAATTATATTCATAACAAAAACAAATTTTAATATTTTGTTGTTGTTTCAAATGTAATTGTGGGACAAGTCGAACGTTGTCGACATCGCGGGATTGGCCCTTAAGTTTGGAAATTTTTGTGTTTGCAATTGTCATATCTATTGCTTACATAAAAAAATCAAGGCAGAACAATTTTCTAACATACTTATATACAATTTTAAATTTTTAGTTGAACTATAGTGAATTTTAATCAGAAATAATTTCTTAGTCGGGCTTAAGTTCAGTAATTTCAATTTTTGTTTTTTTTTTTTTTTTTAATACATATAACTTATTTATTGCATCTTCAAAAAAAATGAACTAACAATAAGTAATCAAATCTTAAGTCTAGATATAATTAATGTGTCCGACCAATGCCGAAAACAATTTTAGTGATAGTAGTTATTAATACAATAATTATGTACTAGCAAAAAAAATTATTCTCAAAAAGTTTCATCTGAGGTATTGCGTATTAGAGCCTTGGTGTCCCTCTTTTTTAAGCGGATGTGTCCAGTAAAGTTCAAGATGTTACGAGCAAGGGGATTAGGATGGGACTCGAGTTTAGTTAAATATTTGCCTGCGTATTTTGAAATTTCTTCAGTCACTAGTGGCATATTTAAATCACGATGTAAATTTGAATTTTTATTGTACCATGGAGCCGATGTTATTAAACGTAAAATTTTGTTTTGTCTTCTTTGGATTTTCTCAACATTTGAAGCTGAAGCAGTGCCCCATAACTGAATTCCGTAGCACCATATTGGTTTCAAAAGCGACTTGTATATTAACAGTTTGCAGTCTAGGCTGAGTGTTGAATTTCTGCCAATCAACCAATGTATTTGAGATAACTTAAGTTTCATTTGAGTTAGCTTAGAGTCAATATGATGTTTCCACGTAAGCCTTCGATCAAGGTGAATACCAAGGTATTTCACGTGAGAATGTTGAGGAATATTCTCATTGTTTATTCGAATGGGGGAACAAGTATCTCTTCTTAGGGAAAACGTTATATGGACACACTTTTGTTCATTTACTTTAATTCTCCATAAGTTCAACCATATTTCCAACTGGGTAATATGTTCCTGGAGATTGCGGGATGCCTCAGAAGGGTTTTCGTGAATACTCATACAGGCTGTATCATCGGCAAACGTAGAGGTATGGATATTATTGCTCACAGGCATATCACAAGTATATATTAAATACAAGACTGGCCCCAGAATACTACCCTGTGGGACACCGGAAGATATAGATTCGGGCACACTCATGAAGTCTCCTTCCACAACAGTGAACTTCCTATCAACAATATAACTTTCCAAAAGTTTTTGAATGTTTACTGGCAGGTATGTCTTCAATTTTAAAACTAGGCCTTCGTGCCATACTTTGTCAAACGCTTGAGAAACATCAATGAAGAGGGCAGAACAATATTTCTTTTCTTCAAATGTCTTCCTTATAACTTGCACCAACCTATGCGTTTGCTCAATTGTGCTATGCTGACTTCTAAAACCAAATTGATGATCCGGGATACACCCATTATCAGCTAAAATTTTGGAAAATTTAGTCATGAGCAGCTTTTCGAAAAGCTTTGAGATTGTTGATAGTAAGCTTATAGGCCTATATGACTCAGCCTTGGTAAGATCTTTACCCGGCTTTGGAATCATTTTGATCTTCGCCAGTTTCCAGTTATGTGGAAAATACTGCAATCGCAAAATGGCATTAAAAATAAATAGCAAAATTCTTATTGCGATTAGAGGCAAATTCATCAGCATCTTGTTACTAATTCCATCAATACCTGGAGCTTTCTTCGGGTTGAGTTCAGCAATTATTTTTTATAATTCACACAGCTTAAACCTTATGGGACGAGGGGGTAGAGAAACTACATTCGGCAAATCAACAGCGCCCGTACATGAATAGGGAGTGAATACAGCTTTTAAATGCTCAGCAAATAAGTTACCTTTCTCGCTATCGCTTCTTGCCCATCCTCCGGTCGAAGTGCGCAGTGGTGATTTAAGCTCAACGGGTCTTTTAAGATTTCTAGCAGCGCGCCATAAAGAGTAATTAGATGCTGACGTGACATCGAGACCTTCTAGAAATTTTTCTAGTAATGCTGTTTTTTCCGACGATAGCAACTCTTTGAGTCGTTTAGTACATTCTTTAAGTCTGAGTTTATTTAGGGGTGATCTGTGTTGTTACCATTCTCTTCTAGCTCTCCTTTTTTCACATACAAGACGTTCAATATCCGCAGAATAAATTCTATTAAAGCCAGTCTGCGGATGGGAAGTAGTGGCATGTTCAGCAGCCTCTTTAATATTTTCGTTAAGATTGGCAACGTTAAATTCAATATCATCGGATGTACTTAGCTTAATGTTTTCCGTACAATGACTACTGAGATATTTTTTGAACCCCAGCCAATTAACACGACTTATCATCTTCACATATGAGTTCGGCAAATCACTCCTTAGTGGGTTAAAGATTGTAACTATTGTGGGAGAGTGATCGGAGGAGAGATCTAGAGAGGCCTCCACGTGAGTTAGGTCCCTAGGGATATTTTTCATGACACCAAAATCTATTACATCCGGAATTTTTTGTACGTCAGTAGGCCAATAAGTGGGCTCCCCACACGAAATGACATCCAAGTCCATTTTTGAAATTGTATTAAACAACGCTCGACCTCTAGGTGTAACAAGACGCGAGCCCCAGTACGTATGTTTTGCATTGTAGTCGCCAGCTGCCAGGAAACAAGATCCAAGCGATTTGTAGAACTTCTCATACTGCTCTTCTGTAACTGCAAATCTGGGAGGTGAGTAAATTGATGATATCACGAAATTCGCACAAAAATTTTCTACGAAAATATTCGTTGCTTGCATATATTCTTCACAAACGTTGTCAAGGACATAGTGCTTGAGTCTTGACTTAATTAGAATTGCTGATCCACCGCATGCTCTCCCTCTCGGGTCCTTTGAATCATATAGAGTGTAACCATTTATTTTGAATAAGCTTCTTGATGTCAAATGAGTCTCAGAGACCAACATTATATCAATATTTTTTTCCATAAGGAAGTGCTCGAGCTCATTTTTGTGTTGGCGGATGCCGTTTGCGTTCCAGAAACATATTTTCAACGTGTTCATGGCTTGTTAATTAATGCTTGAAGCAGAGTATTCTGCATTCGTAGCATTTCTTGCATCATGTTAGTCATATTTGTAGTAAAGTTGTTTATAGTTTGCACTAGATTATCAATAGTGGCTTCAAGGCGGCTGAAATTAAAGCTTGTGTTAGCATTTGTCGAATTACTTGTTGTTGGTGGGGACACTTTCTGCGTGGGAATTGAATTTGTCTTAACAGCATCCGCATACGATACTCGTAAAGTACTTGGTTGGCTCATTGGAGGAAAAGTGGCGGAGTAAGCATTTGCTGATTGAGCTGGAGTTAATTTAGGTTTTTGTCCCATAGTCTGTTTAACAAAAGAATATACAGGGCAACCTCTGTAGTTAGCGGTGTGATTACCTCCACAATTACTACATTTTTTTTCTGCTTGAACTTTTGGCTTGGTACAGCTAGCAGTGCCATGCAATTCACCGCAGATAACACAAACTGTAGGTAAATTGCAGTAGGATTTTGTATGACCATATTCTTGGCAATTATGGCACTGTACGGGACCTGAACGCTTGCGTGTCTCTTCAACTGTGATTTTTCGGTGTAAGAGAAACTTTACATTATAAATAGGATGGGTTTCATTTTTTTTCAATTGTATGTCATTCGGCTCCAGTTCAACCCGAAATAGGGGTTGGGGGACCTTTTCTCTATTAATTATATAAGTAGCACTTTTTACTTTAAATCCTTGCTCGATAAGTGCGCATTTTACTTCTTCGGGGTCAACATATGAATCTATGCCCTTTAGTACTATCTGTAGGCCTTTAGCACTCTTGAGTTGGTAAGTGTAAAAATTTGTTTTATTTTTTTCAAAATCACTAACAACTGTTCGGAAATTTTTTTCATCATAAATTTGGATTTTTGTTTCGTCAATTGGAATGATGTGGAAGGTATTTTCACCAATGGCCGACAGTAGTTTTTTTAGAAGCGCGTTGGAATTTTTTTCTCTCACATAGATAGGTGGTGGCTTAAAAGACTTTTGCGATGATGCAGCGGGCTTGTCGTTATTGTCTTGCAATATTGAAAAACGATTTTGACGATTAGTAGAGGACGCGCTGTTATCCCTAGACATCTTTGGAGCAGATGAAATTTTAGAAGAATTTGGGCTTCGCCCACGCTTTACCACAGTTATGTATCTGTCCATACCGATTTGGACCTTGGGTTTTGAACTGCTGCTATCTGTAGTGATAACTTGGTTAAGTGATGAACACGAGCCAATTCTTGTTGAATGAAATATTTTTATTAATTAATGTGAATTTCTAAAGAAGAGAAGAAAAATTAAATTAGACTTTTTTTATTAGCTCGGGGAAATACCGATATTTTTCTGTGCAGCCACCCACGCACTTCATAAGCACCCAAGTCTATCTACTGGTGTAGAGCTTCTTATTAACATCAGCTATTTAACGCAGATTTTCAATGAAATGGAATATGAGAAATGATTGCACTTAAGCCTGACTAAGAAATGATTTCTGATTAAAGTACTTAAATACATAATTGCATAAGCTGTCGAATTTAGCTTTATTTCTAGAAAATAGTGGCGGGGAACTTGAAATAATAGGTTTATTAAAAAAATATATGCTTTATTACAGAAGTATTAAAAAAATCAAAACCAAAACCGCGCACCGCGTGTACGAAACTTTTAATTTTGTTTTTTAACATTTTACGTCTACGCCACCCCTTAAAATACTCGTAAGTTTTTACACGAAATATTTTGTGACATAATTCTACCGACATTATTGTTTATGTTCAAAAATAAAAATTGCACGCCTGGACGTGCCGTAAAGCATGAACGAAAATATTTAACTTCTCAATTATACATTGCATTTGTTTTATTTTGTTTGATTTTTCACATTCTCGCGCTTCTTTTATTAAAACTGCGTTAAAAAAAACATTGTTACTGCCAAGTGTGTATTATAGGGGGTATGGAGAGTAGGAGATTGTCCAATAAGACCATTAAAATATACTGTATGTTCAGCAACGTATATTATTTATTTAGTATGCACTTACACATTATGTGTATACTCGTATGTATGTATTTTAACGATTGTATTTCAAATTCACTACGCACCCTCCTTAGCCACAAGATTAATCTTAGCCTTGTTAATTCAAAATACGCAATAAGAATTATGACATTAAAAGCTTAAAAGAAAAACCACGTAACTATATTTTATTAATTTTGCAAAAGAAAGAAAATAAATGTTCAAGTTATAGTGGTTGGGTATTTTAAATTTTGTTTATAGTGTCGCCAGTTTTTTTTTTTTTTTGAAAACGAAGCTTGAAACTTGGAGGAATAATATGTTTTGATAAATTACACAATTATAAACAAAAAAAACCGGTTTTGAATTTTTTCTTATGCCGAGTACACACTATGGCATTTTGTGTCATCGCAAGCAAAAATAAAAATATGTACTAGCAGCAACGTTAGTCATTTCCGACGTTTTTCGTTGTGTGACATTACCTCACAACCTGTTTACGCATCTGATGTAGACAGTTGTTAAAACAACTTGGCAGCATTGCAGACACAAAAACAAAATGTCAGCCAGGGTATAAAAATTTAAAAAAAAAAAGTAAAAAATTTTTTTTAAGTATGGAGAATTATGGAGGTTTGTGAGGCTGTATGGAACGATTTAAAAATCACTAATCACAACTCCGTCCGAATTTATCAAGTAACAGGTTTTAGAAATATAGTTCTTTCATACAAACTGTGAATGTTCTTGTATGCTTAATTTACACTAAATACAGCTACCACATTAATTTTTTTGTACCTTCAGCTTTTGTTGAGAATCGTAAAATCGTGTTAAATCGTCTCTCTGGCAACTATGTATTTCTCTCACATTTTTTTCTTTGCCTCTTTTAGGACAATATTCAATATTTGGAAGGGGTAGATTGCTAATTGCTTGTTATTGTCGGTCTTCTTATTAGTATTTATCAAAATACTAATACTAATAAATACTTCTAAAGCAGAAGAACTTAAATGTGTAGAACGGTGATCACAGTCACTGTTTAATTTCACTGCTACTCTTCTTATTTGATTTTTTTTAAATAACAGAAGTGCTACAAACAAAATACTGCTAAACTGTGAACACAGTCACAGTTTAAAAGAACAGCGATTTAGAAATCACTTTAACTAGGAGCAACATTATTAAAAAATCACGGGATTGCTCATCTCTAGTATGGAATCATCTACATACATATGTATGTACATATTATTTACTTACATATTTAGCATTTATAGGATACACAGAGAAAACAGATTTGTTGTGATAACCGAATTTATAGCTAATCGAATTTTGTCGGTTCCAACAACTAATACACAATTCTGTTGCAATGAACGAATATAGCTTTTGTAAGCACCAATTTTTCGTTAGCGATATGTGAATTTTTAAAATGAAATTTTAATTGTGACTATAGAAATAATTAATTGATACAACCAATATAATTGGTTTTTCTAAAGGAATCATTGGTAGACACGGCTCATATACATACATACATACATAAAAACAATTTCTGCAGAATAGAAAAGGTATTTAAGTACATTATTATATTTATCGCAAATTGCTCTTAATGTTTTGCTAATATCCTGAAGAAAAATGTGAAAATTTTTGATCCGCGTGGTGCATTGTAACATCCGTTGCTATTACACAGAGTCATTTCCTTATTAAGAAACTACATATTATTTGCACAAATAATTTCACTTCAGAATAATAGTAGTAACACTTCGAATATTTTGCGATATACTCGTATTATAATGTCCTTACCTTTTCTTGTTAAGTCGAGGTTTTGTGTAACTATTCTGCGAAATATATTTTCTATATGACATTTCTATCTAATTTTTATTTTTTGTTTATAAGACATTCAAATTTTTCTATAAGTAAGGAAAAATTCAATAGCGACAACAAAATATGTTTTTCCTTTTATATTCAGAACAAGAAATTCAGTTAGGAATATCAATAAAGTATTTCATTTTCTTTTCTTTTATTGCAATAGAATTTCAGTACGACGGCAAATAATTAGTTAGTTACAATAACCGAATTTTTTTTCAAACTAAATATTGTTTACAGGAATAGTTTTTTTTTTCATTTCAAAAGGCAATATTCATTTGCGTTACTTTCTAACTTGAATTTAATTCAGTTGTGTCTACCAATACTTTAAAATGGTTATTAGAAATGAACGGAATCAATTGTTATTACTAATAAAACTATTACGAGAATTCTATTTACATTGTAATTATGGTTTTTTGTTTATAAATATAAAAAAATCGTACAATTGATTGATAATTGATAGAAAATATGGATTTATTGGAATACATAATTGAATATTTGTTGCTCCAACAGATTTTTAACTAATCTATTCTCTCTGTTTAGGAATTCAAAGGAAATTACATGGACACAAATTTCGGTGGAATTACGGATTCATGTGCAATTTGAATACTGCTTCCGTAAACTGGAATGCAGAGTACAATAGAATGCTTTGCTGGCGCACATGTTGAGCCCTGATCTTTTCCACCACTTTCTGTGCCGTTTTTTAGATTGTCTTATTTTTTTTTTTGTTATTACTGCTAAACATACGGTGGCAGTAGCAAATTGAATAATTTTGCGATTATAATGTATATCCATTTGTATATATCAATAAAAAAACAATACGAAAAACCTAGTCTCACAGTTGCTAAAACAAATGACACTAAACTTCATTATATGAAACTTAGTTCTTGGTGTAGACAATGATGTCGTATTGCTATTATTTAGGGATAACACACTTTCCTCTCACAATGACACAACAAAATTGTATGTTATTGAAAAACTTGGTGGCAACGGCATTGCATACATTTGAAAATGACACCACAAAATGACAACACCAGAAATGTCAGATGTAAACTCAGCCTAACATATTTAATTGAAATTATCTATATATACAGTAGTGGCAAAAACTAAAGCAACTGAAGTAGTATTATCACAATTCCATAGCTGTATTGTAAAAAAAAAAATATTTAAATGGACTTAGCAGTTCCTATAACAAACTTTTAGCGCTCACATTAACTTATTAAAAATTTTAAATCTATTTTAATTATAATTAATGAAATATCCATTATTTTTTAAAACAGCAGCGCATCTTCTGGGCATTGAGGTGATTAACTTATCAATTTCGCTTCTAGAATTACTTTCCCGTGCTTCTTTTCTTTCGACGAAAAAATTTCGTTTCTTCGACCCTTGGTCCCGTTTAATCTTTCTATCGACCATATCCCACAAGTTCTCTATAGGGTTTAAATCAAGTGATTGGGCTGGGCATTTAAGTAAATTAATAATTTTATCTTGAATCCAGGACTTAACACGTTGCGAAGTATGCTTTGGATTGTTATCATGCTGAAAGATCCATCCAGCAGGCACTTTATCTTTTGCAAACGGAAACATGGCACTTTCTAAAATATTTCATGCCGAGACCCGATTCCACTGAGTGAAAAACACCTCCACACCATGACAAAAAATCTAACAACAACCACATAAAAAATTATTTTGCACAAGTACTCGTATTGCAAACTTAAGTGCGAGATTATCAGAGTAAATTTTGCAAAGTTGTGCAACTTTTGATGACATTGTCAAGCCAAACAAAATGGGCAAAAAGTACATAGTAAAAGAAACTCTACACCGAATTACAACGCAAAATATATTTTTGTTTTGGGTTTTAATTAGGCTAAAACTCGTATTTTGAATCAAAAAAATTACATATTTTTATATCGAACATCGATTATTTACGATCGCAAATAGTGAATTTTGGTAAAAAATTCATTAATTAAAAAACTAAAATCTCGCAAAAATTATAAAAATTCTTGAAATGTCAAAATATAGAAATTGTGCAATAATTTTCAAATTCGATTACCATAAATGTTTGCAACCGAAAAACATACTAGCCCAATTCACAATTTTGATACTCACCACTAAGAACTGTTAAGTGGTGAGTATCAATAAACTATACCATTTTGCACATGCTACGATGCAAGACAATTTGCACAAGATTGTGAATTGGGCTACTATATCTGCCCAGTTCACAATCTATTGTAGGAGTCGTTGGGTGTATATGAATTGTTGTTTACAGGCAATGTTTATATTGAAATTACCAACAAAGTTTGTATGACTGGTGACTTCTGCAATAGTGTCTGACTTTAAAGGCCAGCAAAGGTTGCTCACTTCAGAAATTGCAAATATGCATTTTCCATAGATGCAAGAGTTAAAGTGAATATTGAAATTGATTGTTGAGGAGTAAACATAGCTCCTATGAGCATTTCGCTGTTGCTAATGCAAATCATTAAGGAATAAGCCATACCCCTCAATTATCAATTTTTTTAATTTTATAAACTTTTACAACTATCCCTCTACAAATTGAATTTGTAATCTGTACTTTGTGGTCTAATTTTGTCTAACTCTTTTCTTACATCATCTCTCTGGTAGAAAAAAAGTCTCAGAGAGATTTTACATCAAGAAATACATATTAGCAAGGTAGAAAAAGATTATAAAAAGTTGCCAACACTACTAGTGTGTATATTTAATGATTATTTTAAAAGTTCTTGCTTCAGTGCTGACAGCACTGCTCTGCTTTGCTTGCGCTTTCGTTCAAACACAGTTTGCTTTTTTTTATTAAAAAAAACCGCATTTTTATGATTTAATTATAATTTATGTTATACTAAGAATGGAATTTATTTACATATCTCCCTTCAAATATATGTATAATATAAAATGTATATTATATTAATTAACCCATTCTGGTATCGATGTACAAAAATATATGTATATTAAATTATAGACATATGTATGTATGTTCCCTTAATTATGAAAGTGTTATAAGTAATATGCATTTTTGCTTAGAAATATTAAATAAATTTAAAAACAACCTTCACTAAATATTTAATACTTAATATATACAGTGGTAGAAAAAATAATAGAAACAAAGTTTTTTTTAACTCATTTTCGCAAACATTTTAATAGTAACAAAATATTTCGCAAGAATTCAATTGTGGTTTTGCAACGTATTAATCCTCTAAGTAAAAGCAGTAACAATTTTTGACAAAATCATCTCATAAACCTGAAATTTGATTGATGTTTTTAATTTAGGATGGGAAAAAATAATAGAAACAGAACAAGAACAAGACTTAAACTAATACGCGATGCCTAAAACTTGTTTCAACTTAATATTTTGATTTGATGCTTCTTTCTTCCGTACCGCTTCCTTGCATCTTGTTTTCTTGTAATTTGCGAAATAATGCTTCTCCCTAATTTTTTTCCAGAGTTCCGCTTTCTTATGGGTCACAAGTCTCAAATGCGTTTCTTTAAGATTCACCATATACATATGTTCTATTTAGATACGATCTGGAAACAGAAATTGCAACAACAAAGCAATCACTTTATTGCTCCTTAACTAATTCTTCATCAGAATGGATGTCATTGACCCGCTCCAATTTAAGAGGCATTTCCTCTTTCGCAACTGGCAACATTTTCATCCTCAATATTTTAAGATAATCAGATGCACTTATCATGTAAATTAGACCCACACCATTTAATGAAATGCAGACGCAAGGCATGACAGTACCACCACCATCCTTAAAAGTCTTCTAAGTACACTTCGGAGCATAGACTGTATTTACTGGACGTCGTGTATAGTTTTAGCCATCGAATATCCAAATAAATTTATTTCAGT
Organism: Nowickia ferox; assembly: GCA_936439885.1. Classification (NCBI taxonomy): domain Eukaryota; kingdom Metazoa; phylum Arthropoda; class Insecta; order Diptera; family Tachinidae; genus Nowickia; species Nowickia ferox. The sequence continues at coordinate 105,377,471 of OW387023.1, forward strand.
TTCGTCTGACAACAATACGTTTTTCCAATGCTGGCGGTCCCTGTGTTTCTTGGGAAAATATAACCGCTGTATAATGTTTTTACTAGACTGCATTGGTAACAATCTTGGACTTCTACCCATTACCTAGCTTCCTTAAGCATATTCCTAATTGTTCCGCTTGTGATATCCATATTTTGGTCACTTTTAAGATACTCAGAAGTTTGGAATGAATTAATTTAGCAGAGCCGAATCAGTGTTCTATCCTGTTTACATGTATTTCTGCGTGTTCGTCCTCATGACTCAACTCGCATTTTGGCATGGCTTGCGCTAAAAACCTTTGCATAATTTGTTCTATTTAATCCATTATTTTGCCGTCCATATAAAGGGTTTTTATAGCGTCCTTTTACGGTTCAATTCGATATTTTCCACGACATAACAAAGTTTAATGTAAATTCTGACTTTTTAATGATAAATGTTGTTTAAAGTTCAGAACTGCAATGCTCACCTCTTGAGTGCATAAAATGTATTTGTTTCTACTATTTTCCAAGAAAATAACTTACCTACTCGTACATCACTTCAGGAACTAGAAGACGCGAATGAGATGAACACGAAACTAACTAACACAGTCGTGAAATGTACCGTTATATACCATGAAATTACAGCCATATATATCAAGAGATATCATTTTTCTTATGAAAAAATTCGTATTTCGAATTTTTTTCAGTTTGTTTCTATTATTTTTTCCACCACTGTATATATACATACATGCATACAATATAAATATGTGTGGTTTTTTAATGTATAACAGAAGTTTGGAAATTATTGAAGTGGCCTGAAGGTAAACTAATAAAATTGCAATATAAAAACATTTACCAAAAAATTCTGCAAATATTTTAATTTTTTTTTAGCATATATTTCTAGGTACTGTACGGAAAAGAAATAGAAAATCAATTTTTTTTGAATCCACAAATAAATATTTCTTTAATGCTTGATTAAAAGAGGAGTGTGTAAAAATTGTTACGCGTGAGAATGTGTGAGCGTAATTTTTATTAGTAGTATTTTTTTTTGCTTTAATATAAAAAGAATAACAAAGTAAACAGCCCTTTTTAAACATTTTCGACAATTTTGATTTACTGGCATTTTATCAAGTGTTTTCTGTATGATTTCCATAAAAAGTAAAAGTTTCCATAACAAAAATTTATAAGTTTTGAAAATTAAAAAAACTGGAAAATAATATCGAAAGTGACTATATTATTAATATTAGTCAAAAGTTGTCACTCGTGAGAATAGGTGAGCGTGAGTGGTAAACAAATTTGTTCTTCCTGAAATTAAGCGATGAAAATTTTAAGGACGTTTCCGAAGCTTAATTCCAAAAAAAATTATTTCAATCGGTCCTGCCGTTTGGCTAAAATTAATTATGCCCACAAAAATGGGTAAAATTTCCTATAGTGCAATGTTTTGAACATAGAGTTTCTCAAATGATTAAATTCTATATAAACAGCACCTTGCTCATAACTTGTTGTTATTGCTTTGTTATTCATATTCTCTTTTGGATTACATACTCGTATTTAGACTAAAGTATATCCCTCATACTTAAGTATGTATAATACCAAACAACTTACACTCATTAGATGGACCGCAAGAAAGCCAGCGTACGTAGTTAAATATATATTTATGGATGTGAAATAAACAAAAATACAAACCATTTAAAAAACGTGTGTATTTACACACACACAAGCAAAATATAATTTGAATATATTATTTTTGCTTTTCTATTTGTATACAATATTTATAAATATTGTTTACACTTGTGTTAGTTCATTAGTAGAGAAGTTGTCCGTCTGTTTAAACAAAAATAAAACAAAATTCACATGAGTCTAAAGATTTTATTGACCATCGCTCAAAGTTAGTTTACATTTGTTAATACTAGACATTAGAGCTATAAAACAGCCAGCAACAAGCAACTGTTAGATTACGAGTATGGTTATTTTTATTTCTCTATTACGTGCGTTCTTTTACCGCTCTTCATTTTCTAAATTCCATTTGAAGAAAAGTGTATGTTCGTGAAATTTATTTTGTTGCTGTTGTTCATCAAGTGTGTCAAAAAATATAATATTAAAAACGCCTATTGGGAATAGAAAGAGATACGAATTGTTTACACTAAATTAAAGAAAAATAGAAAAATAAATTCAAGTTTCTAAAGAGTTTTTTTAAAATGAAAACAAAAAACGATATATATGATCGAATGAGTGAGTGGAGTGGTACGTACCATTTAAGGAAATAGGTTTTCGATTAAAAAAATAAATAAATAATTTATTTAATGTTCATGACAACGTTTGTAGCTTATTTTTTGCTAATTGACGGTGAATGGTTGAATATTTTGGCATCTGCATATAAGAATTTTCAAAATTTCGAAAATTGGGAAACAAATTTTTTTTACTTAAAATATTGTAAAAAAAAAAATATTTGAATGAATGACAGACTTTTACGTGTTTTTGTTTTTGTTGTTATTTGGGGTGCTGCTGGTGAAGTTTGTGTCTTAAATCTTTTGTTTTTATGCGAATGCTTCACGCTGTCAGTCTGTCTAAGAACTTTATGTGCATTTACGTAATTAAACGTAATTAAAATTTGATATTTTTGTAAGAAAAAATAAATATAAATATAAAATTAATCCCACAAATTTTAAATTAATCTCAACCTGTAATTGTGATTGTTAATGAAAATTTAAAAAATGGACTTAAAATGTGAAATATTATACTAATCTGCTTAATATGTAAAATTTATTTACCAGAGGTAAAAAGTTTTCCCCCTCCACAAAAACAGTTGCGGAACTTAAAGTTCGCTTAACAAACGACTTTTTGTGCATACAAAGCCGGTTTTAACAAATGCTTTTACTTTAACAAACGTTTTTGCATCGTCGTCTTTGACCTTGAAAACTTTTTGAAGTTCTCTTTTTCCAATTTTTGAAACATCAAACATAAAAAAATCGTTTAAATTCTTTTATGCTAAATATTGGGTCTAAGCATTAATTTCCGTCGATTTACATTATATTTCATCAAAATTATTTGTTAAGAAGGAAATAATCTTAGCAACTTTTTGATGTGAACTATTTTTTGTAAAGCTTTGCTATTTATAATGTATCACTGCGAGTATATTGAAATGTAAGCATAATTTCTTAAGCTTTGAATGTTAATCATGCTCTAGCTTACGACAACTTCTCGTGAGTGGCTTAAGCCACACAAAAAAAAAGATGAAGACTTGTGTCAATCGCAAAACGAACTTGCTGTATCAAACTTGAGTTTGATACCGCTCCAGACTCAGTTGTCAGCATCACAAATACTTCTGGTGTATATTAGTGTACTATATATAGTAATGTATGTCACAGCATCTCAATCGTCGTGGTTTGCACCAATAAAATGTCGACGAAGTAAAATAATATGCAAAGTTGCTAAACAATTTAAACTAATACGTCTTCTTAACACCAGAGGCGTTGCAACAAACACAAATAAAACGCGAAATACCACATTAAAAAGGAATTAGGATTGTATATCATTTCTCGCCAACTACGCTCCCTACACTATTCCTTCCACAAAAAGGAATTTCAGACGCCTAGAGGATGTCACACGACTTAAAGCTAACAAGCTCCGCAGGCGTTTTAAATACAAACGGAAAATATCATATGCCAAACACGGATAACAAAGAATACGAGTATATATCCCTGACGGTAAGGTAATACTATGTATAGGGTTTTTTTTAGGGTGTCACAACTTTGAGTTTGCATCACTACTTTATTTGAACACTCATTTAACAGCTTATAGTTGCTTTTTGCTTAGTTTGCTTTGAAATTTTATTATGAATGGACTTACACACCAGAGCAACGCGTGCAAATTGTTGAAATTTTAATCAAAATAATTATTCTATTCGTCAAACTCATCGTGCACTTCTTCCATTCAAAATTTTATTTTCCGATGAAGCCCATTTCTGGTTGAATGGATACGTAAATGAGCAGAATTCTCGCGTTTGGAGTGAGGAGAATCCACAAGCTTTTGTCGAAACACCATTCCATCCACAGAAAATTACTGTTTGGTGCACTTTATGGGCTGGCAAAGTCATTGGCCCATATGTCTTCAAAAACTATGATTGTCAGAATGTTACTGTCAATGGTGAACGGTATAGGGACCTCACTTACGTGGCATTAATCTTGCTGATATGTGGTTCCAACAGCACGGAGCCATATGCCACACAGCGGGCGCTACAATTGGTTTACTCAAACAAACTCAAAGTTGTGACATTCTAAAAAAACACACTTTACTAACTAGTATGTATATAAAATGATATATAGTTCTCTGACTTCTGATATTATCTGAACACAAAATTTTAAGATGACAGACAATGCATTTACACCGAATTTATGCTGTTGCAAAGTTGAAACAACGTTTTGTTTCATCTTCTTTCAAGCACGTGAAGGAAGCAGGCAGAGTTACAGTTTCAAGCAGAGTTTCCAAGAAACATTATTGGAGCAGTTTTTGGTGCGGAGGATTTTTAAAATATATCTATAGGCTTAAAACAATTTAGGCCTCAATGGCGATCAGTAGTAACCAGTTAAAAATTATTTGGAACACACTAACTTTCCCACCGGGTGTGGTACTCCGACATTGCTCCTTCTGTCTACTATTGTTTTATAAAATATAGATCAGAAGCTTTCGATGGACAATACTTTAAAAAATGAACATTGTGACTTTATCTTGAAATAAACATCCATATTTTATATTAAAAAAAATTAAAATTAATGAGTTGACCCAGTATCAGCAGATATATTTAAATATTTTATTTCAAATTTTATTTTATTTAAAGTTGCGGAATAGTAATTCAACATTTTAAATTAAGCAATTTTTAAAAACCTTCCATTTATTATTATTATTGTTATTGTTATTATTATTATAATTTTTTATACATATTTTTATTCCATATTTATATGTATGTACATGTACATATGTATTTTAAGTGAAATTTACTATTCGAACCGCTCGTATGTCTTGTTTAAACCCACAACAGACGCAATATTTAAAATAATTTAGAGAAAGTGCTTTCATTTTATGAATTATGTATGTGCATATATTAAAATTACACAAATTAATATTAATGCATAAATCTTAAAATGGTGTCACGACCTTTGCTAAAATGTGTAACAAGTTTTGAAAAATAAAATTTGTGCTATTTTATAACACTTAACAACCCGTTTGATTTACATTTAAATTCAATGAATATTATGTATTATTAAATCTTTACGTTTGTATTAAATGATTTGATAACAACTTTTATATGTTGCGACGCAAAATAAGCAAAAAAAAAAAAAAATATAAGAAAAAAAATTAAGGTCGTGATAACAATAATATTATTAACACATAGTTTACGAGTATGTATTACAAAATATTATTTTTTGTGTTGCATTAACTGAAAAGAGAAATATTACAAAAAAAGTTATCGAACATTTCTTATGGTTTTCAATCACATTCATTATCAAATCAATAAAAAATAAAATTGTCGAACAAATAAAATACGAGTAAATATTCAAAATCTCTATTGAATTTCAAAAATAAAATATTGGATACATATAACGGACTTCTGATTTCAGCTAAATTATGAAATTATACTTTTAATTAATTGCAGTAAGCGATTGTAGGAGCTTAATAATATATTGGAAATTTAAAGAATTTTCTGAAATTTTTTCACAGCTTTCAATTGTTTAGAAAGAAACAAAACAAACTAAAGATCGTACTTCTATACAGAATTATTTATTATTTCAATATTTCAATAGCACAATTGCTCAATTTACAAGCCATGTGATATCGTTTAAAGATGTACATATTTGAAAAAACTATGCCACACGAAATCTGTCAAAACAAAAACATATTATAATTTGTTTTTGTCTAGAGAAATTTTTATTGAAATTTTCATTTCAAGTACAACTTTAAGCAATTGTGAATTGAGTAGTTATACTTTTTTAACCAAACGCAGTATAAATAAACTTGAAACACTTGTTTAGAAATACAACTTTTAATCAAATATAAATAATACATATTTAATAAAAGCAACATTGCTATGAATCACTTTTAATAAAAAGTAACAGATTTTAAAAGCTTTTTAATTATCAAATAAAACAAAACTCGACAATTAAGATGCACATTTCAAATTCTATTTTAAGGCATGACAATAGCAACAAAACCTCACAGCACACTGTGATATTAAACAAAAATGTATATGGACAGAACAAAAAAAGACAAAATGTAGTATTTTTCAAAAGAACACAATTACAAAAGGTTCGCCGCAAAAAATTTTTCTACATAAATTATTTTAAAGAAGAAATATATATTTATACCCCCATATGTCTATAAGTTTACAAAAATTTACTTTCCATTATTTTTATTAACTTGTTGTTTACGTCCTTCATTGTAATCGACTGAGAGCAGCAGTGTTACCACTTGTGAATGAGTGTGATCAGCAGTGCTGCCAGAAAACCGTCCTTAAAATACGCTAGAATCCGTTGAAAATTATGCCAAAATAAATATGGTAAAAATCTGTTAATAAAATTGTTGTTAGCAAACATATTATTTGGCTTAAGAATTTTACTGGAAATAAAATAAGTGATCCTTTATAACATTTTTAGCACAAAAACTCAATTTTTTGCGCATTCTTAAAATTAATGTAGAATAAATTGAAAATAATCCAAAGCGGATGCTTAAAAAAATTAGAGGAATGTAGTTCGACAAATATTATTCAATGTCATTGGCATTAATTATTATTCTTATAATGATATATTTTATTGGTTTCAATCTGCTTAAGTTGTTGTACTGGTAATATCATATTGAGAGCAGAACATTTCTTTACGTTTTAATCCGCACTTCAAACTAAAAGTTACTTACCAGATATAAATCAATTACCTAATAACCAAAATCGAATTAAAAATCCGTAGTTGTTTTTTGAAGAGTACGTTGGCTAAACACAACCATGTCTTGATTTTGCATTTCAGATAACGATATGTGCATATGTATGCATTATTGTTATATAAAGAACTGAAATTATATATGTAATTTTTTTGACTAACGTGCTTATAAAACGTTATTATGTAAAGATCTCACGAATTATTATTTTGTTTTGTTTGTTTTTAACCCCCGACCAAAAAACAGGAGTGTTATAAGTTTGTAGTGTCTGTCTGCATGAGTCCACATACAGACCAAATGGCTGGACCTATTGATTTAGTTTTTCCTGCTTGAAAGATGACTTTCCAAATTGTTTTCTTCTAAACTCGGATGCAAGAACACATACACTGACAAAATTATTCCCAAAAAAATTTCAAAAATACGTTTGTTTGAAATAAAATTTAGTTCAGTCGTTAAGAAGCTCTGGCACAAAACATACAGAAGTGTCACGAGACGGAAGATAAGGGTATTTTTCTGTTTATCTCGTTTTCCCTCAAATTTTGTCGGCGTTTTTTTTTTTGATTCTTCTTTCTAGTACAATAAAACTACAACGATTTTTATTAGCTGTGTTCATTGGTAAGTAGTAATACACCACAATATTAAATACACTATATTTTTCTCTTTTTTGCACGAATTTTAAAAAACCTGATTGAAGCTATTTTATGTCACTTTCTTCACTTCTTTGTATTCTGTGGCTCTGGGCTGAAGAACAGCTCTCGCGTCATCGTAATTATTTCTTAAGTGCGGTCAGGCTTGTGTGTGTTGTTTGGCCTTCGAGAGTTTTTCGTCTCGCTCGCACTGGTTCACTGATCTGCCACGGATAACCGTATATTCTTGCGGTTCTTTTGTGAAATTTCTTTAACAGTGTACAGTCAGTCACAAAACTTTCTTTAATTACTGTTAATACCATCTTGGACATATGGTCTAGTTACTCCGCCCATATTTGAGCAACCATATTATACAATAAATAAACAAATAAAATTTAGTTTTACTAAATATTTTTTAATGTTCCAGTAAATTGTTTGTTATTTTATGCAAAAGGAAACTGTACAAAGTAATATAAAATAATATTTGTAACAAATATTAGAAATTGCATACTTTAAAGAACAGTTATTTGTTCTATTTGCTTTTTAATTTCATTAAAAATTTTTGTTAAATCAAGTTTTTTTTCAAACAAGTTATTACAAAATTTTGCATTTGAATTTACAAATTTCTTTGTAGGACCTGAATTGAACAAATTTATATGTACATATTTGATTCAGAGAATTTTGTGTTTGAATTGGAAAATGAGTTTTATTTGGTTATTTTACGTATTATTTATTGCATGTTTGTTTTTAGTAACTATTATGTTATGTGTATGTTCAGTTATACTCGTATTTCTAAGTTTACTTTTTTGATCTCATATCACAACGTTTTTCGTGTTGGAAGAAACCTTTAAAGAATTTAAAAACTAAAGGTAAAAAAATAAAGTTCCTGTTTAAATACCCAATTTGCATTAACATATTTATACATATTACTAGCTGTTACTCGCGGCTCTGTTCGCGTTTATCTGTTTAACAAATACATAAAAACCGGTTTTAAAACTGGTTAAACAATTAAAACCGAAACGAAAATTACCCTAAACTAGGGATGGACACTGTAAAAAACATTGATGTATTTTTCGATTCGCTGCATCGCAAACATACATCGCTGTTGCATTGACATTTTACAAAATACATCGATGTTTTTTATACATCGATTGTTCTTTTTTTTAATTATTTATTACATATGTATTATATTTTAAAAAAATCTTAAGTTTATTTTACATCTCCCAATACATATTTTTCAATACTGTTTTGAAATAAAAGTTTACCAAGTCTTTCACCACTCAATCTGTTTCTTTTTTGAGTCATAACCGATGTTCCCACCATTATAAGGTATTTAAAAGGGATCTTGTAAAGTTTGGGAAACTGCGATTTATAATCTTTCCAAATATTCAATGGATTTTCGTTTAGTCTTCCAACAGGAGTATTAAATATATAAAAAATAATGTCAATCGGCGGCTAATTTGCAGCCGCTTATTAGCCAAAAAAAAAATCTGCGTCGGTGGCTGGTCAAAAATAATCGGCGGCTCGGCTTACCGGCTCTCAGCCGATCGTCCTTAGATACACCTTTCGCGTGGTTAGCAAGCTGTTTGTTGGGAGTAAAGATACCAGACACGAGCTAATTCGCCGCTTATAATAGTGTTCCCAGTTGTACACATAAGATTTACTAGACTTGTTCGAACTCTTTCAGTAGCTCGGTTTTGACACAAACCAATGATCAAACCCATTTAAATTACATAGTTTGTGTCAAAAACGATCTACTGAAACAATTCGACACAAGTCTAACATTTACCACAATTACGTGTACAAACTGGAATCAAATCCGTACCAAATATAAAAAAAGGTTTCGAACGGGGAAAAAAATATTCTATATTTGACGCTGGTAATGAAGCTTTCCATTGATGAAAGAATTTTCAAAATCGGTTTAGCGGTTTGGGCGTGAAAGCGTAGCAAACAAACAAACTCACTTTCACATTTATAATATTTATTAGTAAGGATTAAAACATAAGTTATGTTTTAGTTATTGTTTTAAGCTTTCTAATCAAATTTGTATTAATGCCTAGGAAAATTAATTTTTATTATATCTATTTAGCGGAATATAAAAAAGTGCGGGAAAACACTTCTGTTATATTTTTATAATATATTGGAATTAAAACAGGACAAAAAATATCTACTTCAAACATTTCAAGCGAGGTACATTCACTTCCAAGATTACAATCACAAGATTACAAAAATACAACAATGCAAAAACAACACGGCATTTTAGTTGCACCCAAACGTCGGAATACAATTTGTAAAACAAAATAAAAATAATTCACACTAAGGGCTAATCAGTGCAAGTTAATCTCTATTTTTGGTTTAAAATATGTTTAAACTAGCAAACCTATAAATCAATACAGTATTTAAACCATCTGTAAACGAATAAAATTGGGCGTTTAAACTACCAATACAGGCCATATGGTTTTGTTACTTACAGACCATATGTTTTGCATTAAAAGAGCATTCAACTTTTTTCCATGTCTCTACTTTTTCTTCAGATCTTGTTCTAACTGTTTTATTCACTCTATTATCATCTTATACTATTCTACTTCTCCAAGCTTAAATATAATTCCTTTCTCATTAAAATTTGGCAACCTTTAATTAAAATTTGTCCACTTTTTTGAATTTTTGATTGTGCAAAGAATTGAAAGCCTGCTGCAAAACAGCTGTTTTTTTTGACATTTATTCTAGTGCTGCCACAATATTATTTTTTAAACTACACATAAGGTATGGTTCACTGACTTATATAAATTTGAGTTTAGTTTAACTAAACCAGCGTTTAAACTTTTTAAAGGTGAAAAAATTTCTCTACGCGGCTATAAGTTAAGAACTTTTCACAATTTTTCAATATCTTTTTTTTCATTTATGCCAGTACGGGTTTAAGTTAATACTATAGGTCTAATTCATAAAAAATATTTCAGGTTTATTAAGCGCTTATTTGACATATTTCTATGGGAAATTTGTCAAATAAACCTGTAATAAACCTAAAATATTTTTTATGAATTAGACCGTATATTTTTTATCAATGTAATTACGGTTTTTAAATTTTCTAAAGAAAATGTAATTTGGAAATTATCTTAATGTTCCCTATGAGTATGGAATCGACGAATGTTGATGCGTGAATCCAATGTTCCTTGGCATATACAAAGTAAATTAATATGTTCGTATACAACAAATTTAAAGCCGGCTCTCAGAATTGCTTTCTTTCAACCATTTAAATAGTTCACCTGTCAATTGGTATTTATTTTATTACAAACCAAATGAGAATTATATCCTACAATACTAAAAAAAATTATTGATACCCTTCGAAGCAATGCAAATATGAAACCTTAAAATTAACTTTCTCCCTTATTTTTTTATTTTTTTGTCATAATCACTATTATAAAAATCGTAATTCGAAAAGAAAGTTGCATTCTTATTTATATGAACGCATGATTAAACAAAAATAAGAAATGAAATTAATCATAATTATTAGTATTAGTTTTAACTGTTTTATGAATAATTAGATATAGATTTACATGCTTGAGACTATCGATATATTTTTTGTTTTCCCTTAATTTCCTCATACTATTTTCTATCATTATAGCATTAGTATTGTCTCGAATTTTCATTCAGTCTTTCAATATCCAAAACCAGTAATAAATGCATCTTTAACTTTTAAGTCTTTTTTATTTATTTTTTATTTTTTGTTATACATACATACATGTACAGTATAATAAATACGTGACATGATAATGAATTTTGTTTTGCATTATAGAAATCAAACAATTGGTTGTAAATAAGACATTGGAAAAAATTAAGCAAAAGCAAAACAAATGTCAATGATGACCTAATGTATAAACACAATAATATTTAAAGAAAGACGTAAATAACAATACAAATACATACATACATAAATATCGTCACCTTAAATGCAAAGTTACGTAACTACACAAAAATTCTAAATCGATTTTTTGATTGATTATGGTTAATTTTATCAAAAATGACGACTTTATTGAAGAAATTCAAACGAGCGTAACTGCTAATGCATCTATTTCTTATTGCAAAGAATATAACTAACATAAAACCTTAAATATATATAAAAAGGAAATAAATGGTTAAAAAACACATATAAGTATCCATACTACAAGTAAATGTCGAAGGAAATTTTCAAGAATACTTTATTAATTTTACGACTTTTGCTACTTCGACTTAAGTTTTTTAAATATTGTTAAATTGTCCAGCTATTTTTTCAAACTCCAGGTAAATTTTTTCCAATATCCAGTTATTTGACTTTTGGTATCTGGCAACCCTAGACCTAGCTAACCTCTTAATAATTAATTTCAATGTACTTGTAAGAAACAATTGATGGACCTAATACGACACTCGTGTACTTCGACTACGACGATTTTGTACTACGATTAAGAAAAAAATTTTCAATGTTCTTTAGTCTAGTACAAAATCGTCGAATTCGAAATATGACACTCGTAATTATGTCCAATGTTTTACTGAAGAAGAAAAACATTAATTTTAGGAAAAATGCGATAAAAATACAAATCAAAACTGCTTTTAATTGTGTAAAAAAAATTGTATGACATGTAAGACAAAAAACAGCTGTTTATCTAAAGCAGTTTTGGATTTATGTTTGTGAGTATTATAACATTAAAAAATAACATGAACTTTAACCATAAGTTAGGCCTCACTGCCTTTCACAATGTATGATTAACTTTTAATTGAAACCATTTAACAAAATGTTTGTCTGTTAAATTTAACTGAACAAAATTTGTCGGTTAAGATACTAATTGTTAGAACAAAAAATTAAAAAATTTAAAGGATTAAAAAAAAGATTTAAAAAGGATTCAGAATATCTAAGTCTACAATAAAATATGTTGGTTGTAGATTTAAATATTTTTGAAAATTTTTAAAAATTTTAGTAGCAAATAGAGAAATTTTTTATGGCATTGCCATGTTTTCAATCGAATGTTTTTGTTAATTAACAGCCGGATGATGAAATGGAAATCAATAACCCTTAGTTAAATGGTTTCTGTTAAACAAGCCTGGAATTTTAAATATTTAGTTGAACTATAGTGAATTTTATTCAGAAATAATTTCTTAGTCGGGCTTAAGTTCAGTAATTTCAATTCTTGTTGAATGAAATATTTTTATTACTTAATGTGAGTTTCTAAAGAAGAGAAGAAAAATTAAATTAGACTTTTATAAGCTGGGGAAAATACCGATATTTTTCTGTGCAGCCACCCACGCACTTCATCAGCACCCAAATCTATCTACTGGGGTAGAGATTGTTATTAACATCAGCTATTAGAATTAGTTAATATTTGTTTTAGAATAAAATAATCATACATTGCGAAAAGGGCTGTTAATTATGTAGTTTAAAAGTTATGGTAAAAATTAAATAGGTTTTTAAGAGAATTTTCAATGTTGTCCTTCATGCTAGAGATGGACACTGCATGAATTACGCATGATCGTGAGTAAATCGATGTTTCAAGAGATATTCTGCATAACTTTCTGCAAATTATCAAAATAAAAATCGTGGGTATGTCGCGAACGCGAAAGCATGGAAGTCATTATCGTCATTAATATAAATATTTTGCCTTGAGTGAAAATGTACTCATGATTTGACTAACCAAGCAGCACTAAAATGCAACCCCAAACAAGAAAGAGAGCTGTACGTTCTTCTTCTCATGTTGGCCTATTATGGCCCACTGTATACTCTTCCGGACGTTATTATGAAAGCCTAACTCCACTCTCTATTCATAACATACATATAGGGTATATATAAATTTAATTTTTTATAGGGTATACATATATAAATTTAACCAATGCCTTAAAATTTATTTGTATACATTCATATTTATCGGCATCTATTTGGTGAGTAAATGATTGTTCCCATTTCACATTAGTTATAAAAAGTTTTAAATGTAGTATTTCTTTTTTTGAATGATTTCAGTTTCAAATATTTTAATACTTAAAGTGTTTTCATCTATCAAGTGGTTTTTTTCCCATTCAACACTTTCATCGAACATAATTTTCAAGTAGTTGAAGAAAAAAATCTTGAGATTAAAATGTTGTATTTTATCTTAAACCTGTTTAATCTAACATTGGCTAACACATAAAAAATAATAAATGAATAAATAAATACACAAAAAAAAAATTAATTATAAAAACGAAACAAAACAAAATGATTCATAGAATTAGAAAATTCAGTCATTCACTCGACAGACAATCAGTTCATGAAATCAACAATCAACTATTACATTAATAGAGTTTTATTGTATTCAATTTCGGGGCTTGTGATAAAAGAAGTAAACCTATACAGAAAGGTTAGAAATTGTTGATACAAACACTAATAGCAAACGCTTTATGGCTTTTACTTGTAGTCGTAGTATTGTTTACATTATTTTTATATTTGCAAATTCGTTAAATAATTTTAAAAGAATAGTTTTCATTAGCTGCTGTTACAATAAAGAACTCCATCATATAATACATAATAATAATGATAATGGAAAGCAATTGTTAAACAATATAAAATATTGTTATATTGCCTGCTTTAATTTTTACCCAGTAAACATGCATAAACAAAATAAAACTAAAACCCAAAAAACTTTATTTTAGCTTTTTAGAAAAAAAGTTTGTTGATTTATTTATTTTTTTTTGTTTTTAATAAGAATAAAATTATTAATTCTATTTTGTGTTTTAAAACGTTACAGTTTCGCCATTAAATGATCTGCAGCTGCAACAATCGCAACCTCAGCAAACCCATAGAACAACTGCCAAATTATCAAATACCAACAATAACTTAACAACAGCAACAGCAACTACAACTGGCTCAACATCGTCCAGTGTCAAATCGTTGATTAAAAAGTCCGGTAGTTCTTCGTCCACCCACAGTTCAAATCGTAAAGACAGTTTCGGCTCACGAGACTCCTTAAACGATATTCTATCGGAAACTGGCTTGGCTACGGGCAATGTAGCTGCTCAGCGTAAATCTTTGGAAAATAAAAATTTAGATTTAACTAATACCTCCGATGTTGCAACTCGCTTGGCAATCAAGAAACAACAATTGCTCATGCAACAACATCAACAGGAGAGTAAAACGATTACATCGTCGATTAGTAGTAACAATACCAGCACATCAGTTACCTCGTCGACATTAATGAGCGCCACTGCCTCATCCAGTGAGCTACGCAAAAGTATAGAAAACATGGATGAGAAGACGAAGACGACACCGCCACCAGTACTTAATAAAAAGCCAACAGTGCCTGTAAAGAAAACCACCACAATGACAAGCATAACGGGTAAGAATAATTTCTCTGCGTCCGTTTGTATATTTAAAAAGACATAAGGGAAAAATAACAATTCCATTTATTCTTTGCAGGCAACATATTGTCGGGCATTAAACAAAAAGTCAAAAATGTTGAAAACAAATTAACCACCGCAGCATCACATGACTATGCCGATGGCGTATGCAGCAGTAAATTATCGCCCAGCTCTGTTGCCGACAGCGGAAGTGGGGGAGTAGTAATGAGACGGGCTGCCACCATTGCCGTTGAAGATACAGATTTTGATCGCGTTGAACGCGGCTCAATTCTACCGGATATGCGCGCAGGACGCGTTAAAGCGCCAAAACGTAGACCACCTTCCGCGGCCATAAATGCCATCGGTGAGAATAATAACAATTCCCTGTATGTCAATGGCAATGGCAGTGATACCACTCAAAGTGGCGACGATCAATTAAAATCCGATGACAATTCAACGGGAGAAGAGCAATTAGCTAAACCAAAACCTAGAGAATGGGAAAAGAAAAAAGCACCCTGGATGGAAGAATTGAAAGCATCACAAGTCAAAAAGAAAACCTCACCCAGTGTGGGTGATGGGGAGAGAACTTCAAAATTGTACGGTGAAGACAATAAAATAACAACAAATAGTTCTGTTTCACAATTCACCAGTTCAAATGCCACCTGCTCGTCCTCTACAACCACCTCAACAAAAGTGCAATCATCATCGGTTTCATCTACCAGCACTATGCAACAATCAATGATAGTAGAAAGTAGCAGTAATACTAATTGTTGCAGCAGTAGCCAAAGTGCTGAGCCTAAAACTATTACCGAAGCCATGACTAAGAGTTTAAGTTCTAAAATGTCCAATGATGCACTGGCGCCTGCAAACAATACCTCCCTTAATAGCAACTCGACGGGCCATGTGGTAGACGATGTCAGAACTCGTCCCAATAGTCTGTCAATACGCAATCGCAGTGCTTCCCCCTCAATGGCTGCCACACGCAATATACTAAAATCCAATTCTACAACGGCCAACACTACTTCTACTACCAACTCCGCCTCGCCAGCTGAAACCTCCAACAGCAATTCTCACAACAACAACAACAGTGGTAGCAGTTCACAACCATCAGTTGCCAAATCAAATCATCTGCTTAATAATGGTGGTGTGGTTACTACTACTACTACCACTACGGCTGGTTCCCATAAACTAACTGAATTGGAGACACGTGTTGATAAATTGGAAATGCTGGTCCATGCTCAACAGCGTACAATCGATGAACTTGTACGCACATTGCGAGAGGAAGCGGATCGCAACAAAGTTTTACGCGCTGAATTGGATAAATATGCACAGTGCGTTACGCAAGTTTGAGAAGAAAAACAAAAACAAAAACTAAAGAAAACTAAGAGAAAAATTACTTAAATATTTTTTTCTACTTTTATGTGCTTAGAAAAATTATGTTTAGTATTTTATTTAATAGTTTTTAGTTTTGATTTTACAACACTTTAATTTCGTATGTAAGTAAGTATGTGTGCGTTATTTTATTTTAATTATTTTCGTACGTTAAATGAAAGGAAGCCAGTGTAGTTTTATTTTTATACTTATCACTTAAACAAGAAAGTCTGTTTTTAATTTAGTCTTGTTGTTATTTTTACTTTTCTTATTATAAAAACAAAACAGGCCAATATGATTTTTTCTATGACCGCCCACCTCCTTTATTACAAAAATAATGCAAAGGATTCAAAAACAAAATTAAATTTTTCTTTATTTTTTCTTTTCTATTTATTGCAGTGTAAAAAAAAATTAAATTTGTTCTAAAATTACAAAAGTCCTAACGACCTTTTTTTCTTTAAAAGGTCGTAGTCGAAGTCGAACCACGATAAAGACCAATAGCTTTGGTCACAAGCGATAACAGCGTAGGTCGAAAAATATAGTTTCGAGAAAAACCACTTCTAACGTATGAATGTTTTTTTTTTCGAAAAAAAAATCAAAACGAACAAATTAAAATCATTTTGTCGCAAGCTATACATTACTAATAGGGATGCAACCGATACCGATACCGATATATCGGCGATACTGCTGGTTTTCCGATATATCGATATCGGCGATATTTTACTGTCGATACGCCGATACTTCTTATATTTTTCTTTGGAGTTTTTTGAACAAAATATTCAATTTTCAACTCTTTTTTTTGCATGACAACTATGAGAAATAACATATTAAAAGCAGAACATAAAATCAAAACAGAATACATAATGAAATTGTTTCTTCTATTTTTTTTTTGCACCATTGTAATGAAATGTTCTCTCAATGCTAAATCTTGTATGTGTTTGTATGTTTTAAGATTTTTTTTCAAGGCGCATTAATACAAGTGGTGGTAATTCTACAACAATTACAACTTAAAATAACAACTGACATCTCAGTCCCTATGTCAACATGTACAAATTTTGACATACGAACCTCTAATTTGCGCAAAAAAAGAATAAAAACTGTGCTTATAACATCACCACTTTGAAACGTCTTGATTTTCTTTTATTCATTTATGCATGCGATGATTTAGTTCAGCGATGTAAAAGTTGGTACAATTGCCCTTCTTTTACAATTGTACTTTTGAGTACATTTTGTAATGAAACTAATATTAATTGTTGAGTTTATCTACATATCGTCACAGAAAATGCAAAAAGCCCTGTCTAACGTTTTAAAAGTTTTACAGGGGAGCATAAAACTTGTTTCAATGAAATATAAATTGACAATTAGTGTAAAATGTTATAATGCAAGTTCAAAGGGCCAACAAATTTATAGATGTATTTATTGTAAAATTTTTTACTTATTGTCAATATATTCAAACAAGTTTTATGCTTTTCCTGTAAAACTTTTAGAAAGGACTTTTTGAATTTTCTGTGATGATATACATACCTACATACTCAAGTACATACTCAATAAAAATGTGCCTGTATGTAAATTAATCTTTTTTTTAATATTACCGCTATTATTTTTCGAATAAGACGAATTTTTATAGTATCTCTGTATGTTCGGGAAATAAATCGGAATATACTAAAAATTGGATTAGACTTTTTTAGATAGAGCTTCTGGCGTTTTGTTTAACGACATACATGTTTACATGAATACAAATGAATTTTTATGTGAGTTTTTATTCAATTTCATTTAAATAAACAATTTTTCAAATTAATAAAAGCAATCGGAGTTAATAAGTACACTTTTCTTGAAAGTTGGTACAATTTGTAAAATCTCATTTTGTATCTCTGATTTAGTTTTTTCATTGTTATACAAAAATGAGAAAACTATTTTTTTTTTTCACTGAATTTGTCAATCTAAACTGAATGCCAACGTTTATTTTGTAAAATCATAAATATTGCAGACGTTTTGTTGTTTGAAAATTTGAAGTTGAGAAACTGAAATGTACTGAAAATTTTGATGATTTTAGAAAATAAACAGTATGACATTCAGTTTGAATTGACTCATTAATAATATCTTACACTGTTATTTTGTGAAAAACAATAATTAATTTTTTGGTAACATGAATTGAAATTTAATTCTTTTTTTTTAAGTCTTATTAATATCAATTTTAAATCTTGAGCCAATCTAAACTGAATGCCAACGTTTATTTTGTAAAATCATAAATATTGCAGACGTTTTTAGTTTGAAAATTTGAATTTTAGAAACTGAAATGTACTGAAAATTTTGATGATTTGAATGGCTCATTAATAAACACTGTTATTTTGTATAATAGAAGAATTACTCTACTTGAGTTTTGTTAATTTTTACTTGAGCTCAATTTAAATATGCGTATCGGTATCGGAATCGGTATCGGCGATATTTATTTTTGAGTATCGGTATCGGATCGGCGAAATGGCGTATAGTTACATCCCTAATTACTATGCTTAAGAATACACGAAAAATTTTAAGAAAATTTAGTTGTATAATTTGACCCTTATTGCAAATTTTATTTTAAAACTCGGGTCAGTGTTAGATATTTCACGTAAATATAACGATCGATTTTGTCTTAAGACGACTTATGATGTTATCGCTTTTAATCTTCGATATAAAACGGTAGTTGAAATTCTTGTTTGCTTCTTTCATAAGAAGGGATCAAAAATATTTTTCAACTAAAATATACAGGTGTGTCACAGAAACCAAATTCGTTCCTTCTCTAGAAAGCGTAAAACGCAAAAAGTGAAAGTTATAACATATAAAAATAAATAAATTATAAAAATTGTATAGGCTTGAAAACCCACTATAAAATTTTGATGTACCGTGGTTCCATTAGTACAAATATGGTCCCAATTTTAAATTCCATGAAAAATTTTTTTTTTAATTTTTAAGCAAAATTATAATTTTTTTTAGACGTTTCTCCACATAAATAATGATAACTCAAGAAGTTTTAGTCCGATATTATTAAAATAAGCTTAGAAACATTTTAATTTACTTAATCTTCAATCCATTTGTATATTGCGTTTCAATCCGCTCAGTAGTTTCGGAGTTATAATAAAAAATTTAAGCAAAAAATATGTATATTTTTTACGTGAAAATATCAAATTTGTTTGGCTCAATTCATACGAGCATTTAAAAATCTTGTTTTATTTTAAATTCTCTTTAAAAGTTGCTTCCAAAAACATTTCACATTCGTACGATGATTTTTTCAATGTTTCTAGTTTTGATTCTTTGCCTTCAAAAATCGTATCAGTGTTGCCAGTAGATTTAAAAGAAATCCGCTTTCCCTACATGTTAAAAAATTTAATTTAAATAAATATAAATTAAGAACATTTAAGGCCTTACTCAGAAAAAAATAATTTTGGATTACAAAACGTTTAGCAAACAAATGTCCATAAAAAATTTGTTTTGTAAACCAAACTTATTTCTTCTGAATACAACAGCAGTTATTATTTCATTGAAGCTACAGTAGGTTACTTAAAATTTGGCATATACATGCTTTTGTATTAAATTATTTAAAGTGACTACTTCTGCATTCGAAATTAATGCATACTTTTCTAAAAAAAATTTTGCAAAAAATATATTTTGTGTATACTTATTTTTTACATACTTGTATATGCACATAAAATGGAATTTGAGAATAAAAAATACCTAAATTTTAACCAAAATAATATATTTGTCCGATATTAATTACAAAATTACCCACAGGTAACACTATTTTGTATTATAAAAAGCTGTTGTCACATTGAATGAAAAAAATAAAATAAAGCAACATACCAACAATTGAAAAAAGTGTAAAGAAAAATTTAAAAAAAAAACTCGGAGAAACAAAAATGTGATTTATTTTCTACCCCTTTTGATTTTCTACACCGTTCGCCTACAAATTCAAAAAAAGTGTTTCAAAAAACATTGAAAGATCAACGTGTGAATTACGTGTTTGTTTAAAAAAAAAATCATGAAAAATCGAAAACGGCTTAAATTGTTCAGATTTATTGCTTTACCGCAAAGCCACATGTATTAGAAGCAAATTGAGATATCGATCATAAAAATCGATTGATTCTTTTCGAATTTTTGACAATTCGCTCATTTTCGCAAAATTTTAGTTTTTTGTTTGATATACATAAAATTGCGTGGTTATTGTTCTTCTTTCGATTGATTGAATTTTGAAAATATTTTCCCCGTGCCATGCATAAATTTTCATAGTAACACATTCGTGTATTTTTTTTTTTGGCAAACCACTAACTACAATAGTTTAACAAAATCGGACAAGTTGTTTTTTAGTTATGACAACATGAGTGGAGAAATGTTTGAAAATATTGAAAATTTTACTTGAAAATTATTTTAAAAAAAATTACCCATAGAATTGAAAAATTTTACCATTTTTGTACTTAGATAGCCATGATGCATCAAATATATATAGTGGTTATTCAAGCCCTCTTTTGCTGTTGACCTACATAATTTGAGAGTAATGCATTTACGTATGTATAAATATATGCAAGAAACGTTAAAAAATATTTAAAATGATAAAGAATCTTGTTTTATTTAGTCCGAGTTTAGACGGGCGAACATTTGGAAGGAAAACATCTGGAATTCTTAGTTAATTTAATTATTATTATTCGAACTGCATTTGTTTCTATATTTGAATTGAACAGGCTAATGTTCGCATCGCTTTTTAAGCCAAATTACATGTGATAATTATTAATGAACAAATAACATCAAAGTTAGTTGTAAATATTCTGACAACACATAGTTGAACGGAACAGCCAGCCGTTTTCGAAGGCCACTAAACCTTCATCATCAGCGTTCTTCTGTGTTTGGTCCACTGTGTGTGGTGTCAGTGGTGTCAGAACGCTGATGATGAAGGTTTAGTGGCCTTCGAAAACGGCTGGCTGTTCCGTTCAACTATGTGTCGTCAGAATATTTACAACTAACTTTGATGTTATTTGTTCATTAATAATTATCACAGTTAATTTGGCTTAAAAAGCGGTACGAACATTCAATTCAAATATCTGGAATTCTTTTTTGTTGTTTCCTTCGCGTTCACACAGACGAAAGTGTTGCCGGCGAAATTCCATTTGTGCTACTGACAATCAATTTCGGTTCCCTAAGGTCTAAGAACTTTGTTACCAGCAGTTCAATTAATACTTATAGCTAATAAATCAGTGAATATATAAATATAGTTTAAGTTTATTTTCATAGTTTAAGTATATTTATAAAATTATGTTGAAAGTAAGGTGACACTACAAGATTTCCAAATATTATAGAAAGCTTTCCAAACAACAGCTGTTTAACATAAACAAAAAAGTTAGGTTACCAAAATGTAGAAACGTAAAATAGCAAAAAACACTAATGGAATGTAACTGCAACGGTAGGAAAGAGCTGATCGATATCGTTACGTGAAAAGTAATGAAAATGTTTATAGAGATGTAGCTGGAATGTAAGAATTTACGAATTCCAATATTTTAACCAGCTCGAAAAATTTGTGGCCCGATATTATGAGAACGCTACTTTTTCTATCGAACATCGAGTATCGAATGTCAAGTTCATATTAATTACTTAAACTAAAAAGGTATTGCAGTGCGATTAATTCAACTCAACTACCCCTTTCGGGGTATGTATTACATTCATATCAATTACAAATAAATAATATTGTAATTGAGATTTTATGAACTACAACTACAAAAGTTTGATTGTAATTGAAAAAAATTTTCATTACAATTACAAAATATAATTGCAATTGAAAATCTTCATTTAGGAGTACAATTCAATTACTTGTAATTGTAATTGGATATGTTTCAATTACAAATTATATGTGATTGTAATCGTTTTTTTTTTGGAAATACAATTTACGAGTAACATTTTATAATAAAATTTTCCGTGAGCAAGTACGAAATTCCTGCATTGGGATTTATTATTTTAACAAGCGACAGCATTTAACAGATAACAATTTCGTAATATGGTTTTAATTTTTTTTGACGTTTTATGTATAACGATACGTAACACATTGTCTGTTTATTGTTTGTTGATTGTTGTTATACGAGTAATTTTTCACCAACTATATTCAAATATCAATTTATATTTAAATGTAAAATCAATAAATGTAATTCATATTTAAATTAAAATTACTTGTAAACATGAATTGATATTTAAATAAGTTGGTGAAATTGACTGTAACTGTAATTGATTTTCGATTGAAATTATAATCAGGTGTAACTATAATTGAGATTTTTTCTACCACAATTACTTTTAACTCTGAATTTTTATTTACTTTCAATTAGAACAAAACTTTCAATTACAATTACAAAAAATGTTTTAATCGATTTAATCATGCCGGCAGATAAATAGCTTTTCAGTTAAGTTGAAGCCATATTACACTTAGCTTGAATTTAAACTATTTATTTTTTAATTTCTTTCCGCTTTTCCAAAGAGATATGTACATGTATCGAGCCCTATTTTCGATTTAATCATAAAGCGACATGTGGTAAAAAATAAACTTTTTTTTATCGAAATTAAAATTTGATATGACCACCCATAGTTGAGAACTATCAAAATGACAAAATCGTTGATAACTTTGAAAATACAGGCTGTAAGATTTTATCTTAAGCGAAAATTTATGCATGTTAAGCATATTTTAATATTATAAAAACAAACCTTCTGAAAACTTTAATTGTTACCGCTTACGATTAAATCGAAAATAGGGCACTTTTTCTTAGTTTTTTTTACCGCTCACACCAATTATGCATCTATGTACGTTTACGTAGATTATTCTCATAATACTTTATTTTCTCTTTAATAATCGAAATTAAATTTTTGTCATGCCCGTCAGCCGTTCTTGCTAAAATTTCGGCCAATATATGGTATCGAAAGTCTTTTATGCCCCTTTCGGTAACAAACTGTTGATAAAATAATAACTAAATTACATTTTATATTTTTTCATGAAATTTTATGAAATTAGTTACACGAAACTTTTTCTAGTTGGTAATTGCAGTGCTGTAGAATGAAAAACCTCTGAAGCATTTTTGGTAGCTTTTTTGATTTGATTTGCTTCTTCAGGATTCATATTGACGATTAAAAAAAATTCATGACAAAATGCATAATGTAAATTAGGTATAAAATAGAAATGTCTGCATTTTAAAATATGTTTTTTTAAATGCCAAGGAAACTATTTTCCGTTTGTTTTTTTTTTATTACACTCGTCAAAAAAAGCAACAACCATCCTCGGGTCATCCAGCGGATAAACCTAATGGTAATGCGCTGATTTCAGGGCACTAGACATTTTTCTAGGTTGGCTCAAACTCAATGGCGTTCAGTTAATGTTTACTCAAACATTAATGACCTAATTCTGTTCGACGATTGTATCGTCTTGTCTATAGACAAAAAAAAAAAAAGCCGCAGTTATGATTCTTTAAAACAATTATTATTTATTGTCCATGCTAGAAGGTTCGTGTATTTGCTGTATGATTTTATTATAAACATTATATGCAACACATATTTTTTCAAATATTTTTCAAACTATTGTCTCGTATACTACTTTAATTTTATTTTTATGTTTTAAAAACATGGTAGATAATAATATTTTTATTTTTCATTATCAAAGACAACAACCATTTTTGAAGAAAATAATTTAGAGAATTCAAAAACAAGAACTCAAAAGTATTTTCTAACAAAAACGTCCTAAGTCTTCTTACTGAATTAGGGCATTAAACAAAAACGTCCTAAATCTTCTTACTGAATTAGGGTATAAATATTTCATACAAATATTTTGTATACTCAACACTTGAGAAAAAAATGAAATTTTCATTTAAATTGTGTGGTAAATTGAAAAAATTAAACTCGTTTTCTGGCAAACTGGTTTTTTTGAGTTACAACGTTGTTTTAGTAACAGCGATATATGTATGTATGTAGTTCTATGTTTGCTGATTAGACTAAAGTCGAAATTTTTTAGGAAGCCAAATTACATGTGATAATTTTTAAGGAACAAATGTAATGAGTTAAAACGCCAAATTAGTTACTAAAATTGTTTTATTTAAAATAGAAAAAAAAAACTTTTAACACTTTATTAACTTTTGATGATTTCAAAATTGCTTTATACTTTTTTCACTGCATAACAATTTTGTACTTTTTCCAAAATTAAGGAGTTCTGAAATCTGGTAAAGGATGGAAAAAATAAGGGAATTTGTAATAGATAATAAAAACGGGCACTCTTGAATTTGGCCGGTTTTTGTTGCTTGTGCTAAGTTTTGAGCTTCGGTGTCTTTCAAGAGTTATAATAAAATATTATAGCTAACACTTTTGTACAATATTTTAACCCAGCCCTTCCCTTTTTAGGGTACTTTTTACGATTTGTTAGAATAGAGCCAAAAATTAACGTACCCTTTTCCCCTTTCTCCTATTCTGAGTTTATTTTGTCCCTATTTTTTACAGAATGCGATAGGAAAAAAATTCTGGAAAAAGCAGGTATTATAAACGCAGTTGAACTTGCTTTTTCACTAAAAATATTTCCCTTTCTTTTTATGTACATAAAAATATAACTATCGTCTTCAACTCAACTCAGTTTGGTTGTCTGAGAGTCAACCCAACCTAAAAAAAATATTGAGTTGAAACGACCAAATAAAGTTTAGTTGAGAATCACAATACTCCATTAAAAAAAAAGACAAGGACTAACTAGTATTTCGAAAAACACAAATAATGCCCAAATACAACATTTGTAAACTTTTTTTTACATATTTCTTTGAAACTGTAGAACTTCAATAATTTTGATTATGCTTGCACGCAAAAAGGGGAGAAGACACTGAGAGAAAAACCTTCGTAAATGCAATGATTTTTTACATTATATTTATGATTTTGTTTCATCGGCTGAAAAAATCTCATACGAGTATATACAACGAAATATTTTCATTCATTTAACGACATGTTTTTAATAAGCAACCTACATTTTCATATTTTAAATGAAAAATGTAAGTATTGCAATGAAACTTTTTAGTTTATAAATTTTTTTAACGATCTTTTTCATGTATATAACAACACTTTTCATGTATATCATGACAGTATTTCATTACTGCGACGTAACAACCTCAAATATTATTTTAATATACACTAAATATATACCATCATTAATTAGATTTTAATTCAACATTATTTAATTGACCTAATGAATTCAACATTATTTAATTTATTTGAAAAGTTTTAACTTATAAATAAATATATGTATGTAAATATATATATTTAACAAAAAATACTTGGACTTATCTCTAGGTTTCGAACCTGCGACTACAAGAGTAGCACACTGCCTACTAGGCAGCAGCAGGAAGTTTTCTTCATTCTAGTTACGAAAATATTTCATTAAAGTTTCAACGAAACTATAATTACCACAACTATATATTAATTGCAATTATGATTTGATACTTTGATCTTTTATGTCACCTAATCAATTTAAACTATTGTTTTGGATGAATTCTTCATTAAAACGTGTATTTAAGTTTTTCATTATGTAACATTAATGATACTACGAAATGTAAAATATTAAGGCTTCATGCCATTAATGAAATTTGCATCAATATAAGATAATGTTTCATTTTATTAATGAAATTTGTCGTTGTATTAATTAAAGGGGTTCAACGTAATGTTTTCATTCCCGTTACGAAGTGTTTTTCTTTCAGTGAACAAAATGTCAACAAGCAAAACAACTCGCTTCGAAATGCAACGATGCCAGTAATCTTTTTTGTTCACAAGGAATTTATGATAAAATGAGTTTTTTCTCTAGAAAATTATTGTCCGTAAATAATTAATTCCGGGGGAATATTCATGATTGAGTTGATAGTTTTATATACCGGTATACTGCGAAGGTGGGGAAACTTTAAACCCCCTAAAATAAAACTCCGATGTGATCTTTCAAAACGCAAACGTACGTACATGTATATATATATATATATTTTTTTTTTTTTTGTTGGTTGCCTCTACTTTAATCTATTGTCAGTACCCCGGACTTTTTTTTTGTACAGTTCTATCGTGTTATTTCCTCTGGTCTGTTTCTTGAACGTACACAGTTTGTGATGGATGGGACTATTTTAAAAGTACCTCAATTCTAATTCATTTGTTATGAAACGTTTATATTTTATGCCCAAAATAAATATGTAATATATAACACACTTTGTAAGAAAAAGTCATGAAAATGTCAGCATATACCAATCTAAGGTCTACTCTGTAATTCGAAAGAAAGCAAATGCTTTCAAATTGCAATGTTAATAATATGCAAATCCGAAAGCATTTTCTTTCGTTTCGAAATACAGAGTATATCCCCTGGATGTTATGGATGCTTTTTTAGATCCATTCCCTTTTTATATAAAAAAAAAATTATATGAATAATAAATAAATAAATTCAAGTGACCATGTTTAATACCTGGTGTTAAGAAACAATCTCTGCCCAAGTAGACTAACATATGTAGCTACTGCTGAAGTGCGGGATGACACAGATATGTAAATGTCGGCATTTCCCCCCAGCCAACAGTCTAGTTTAATTTTTTTTCGTCTCTACAAAAACTCTTTAATTAATACAAATATTTCATTCCATAATAAGAATTTAAAATATTGATCTTGAGCTCGATCAAGAAATTATTTCATTTAATTTTTTTTAAATTAAACCACTCAAAGATAACTAATTTTATTCTACATATTTAATACAAACATATAATATAATTACATACATACAACCATGCTTCAATATACATCCATATTTTTATTTAAAGAATTTATTAGTATTTTTTTTATGACTTAAATACGATGTTTTCTTGTGCTTAATATTAATATTTTTTTTAAGTTAACTAAGCTTTAAAATTTCCCTCTAATTTTAACTCGGTTTTGCTGTTTTTCAATAGCGCAACTACAGTTGTGAAGCAAATAATTACTTATTTGCTGCATGTCCCTAATACTGGGTTTTAAAATACCTTTATGTGAAATACTTACATATGTATGTATGTACATAAATTTTGTTAGCTATAAATCATAACGAAAAAAAACTAAACATTCCTTTTTTTTAAATCAGTACTTTAATAAATGATGTGCATGACATATCAAAATAATTTAATAATAAAATAAAATAATACAAAGTTACAAAAACATTTATTCTATACATACTTACATTCTATAATAGGTATAATTGAAATAAAGAAAAAAAAACTCAAACATCATAAAAATATATTCGCAATAATTCTTACTTTGTTTATTAATTTCATTTACTTTGGTTTTCTGTAGTTATAAATGTTTAATTTATTAACTTTTTCCTGAGTGAAAATTCTTCTCGAATTTATCCAACTCGACACGACCCGAACACGAATATCAAATTTTTTCAGAACACGACACTACACAACACGCACGAAATCAAATTGAAAAGCAAAAAATAATTTTTGTTTATATGCAAAAATGTACATATTTTTTTTAATTTTTTTTCTTTTTTGGAAATTTATGCATATATATTTTACACCTTAAATCGTTTCGGTTTTTTTTTGGCGCTACCATGCACGAAATTAGATTTTCCGTCACGAACATTTCGTGCTGAGTCGAGGGTGTTCGTGTCACAAAAAATAAACACGAAACGCTCCCATGTCTAATTCGAACACTGTTTTTACATCACGGTGGGTGTGTTCAAATCACCTGATTTCAAAAACAAACTACCGGGCTTGTTCTGAAAATCACGGTGATTTCAAAAACAAACTAATAACAGCTGACTTGTTAGTGCATTTTAAATAACTTTTTTACTTTTTCACAATATATGATTAAGGGGCCGTCCACATATTACGTAACGCTGTTTCCCCCCGATTTTTGACCCGACAGGAACAGATCGTAACAAAACTATTAAATTTATTCCCAAAAATTATGCTTTTATGGAGAGCTTATTCCTAAACTGTATGTACATATGTATGGATTAGTGATGCGTATTCGAATTCCGAATGGCACGCAAATATTAGTTAGTGATAATTCAAAAAAAGAAATTTATTTATATTTTTTACTATCCGTTTTTCTCCAAATAATCTGCTATAGCTTTCCGTATTGATGACTGAGCAGTATTTGAAACACCAAGATGAGAATTGGCGTTAGCCTCACGGTCGCTTTCACCACAGTCTATAAGTGAAGTCGTCGTGTATTTCAGAGAGCCATCTTCAAATAAATCTAAAATGTGCGTGAAACTCAAACAAAATTTATATCTTGGATCAATAAAAGTTGCAGTGGTGAAAAACATTTCATTTTCTAAAAGAGAAAATTTTTTAACCAGTGCACTTAGCGGGAGGGTTTTAAACATACACATTGTTAAAGTTTAAAATAGCACAGATTATTTAAGATCACAGTGCAATTCTAAACATACTTAATATTTGTTTTAATTTATGTTCCCATGAACTTTCTGACGATTCGTGTGGTCGCTATCACTACCGCTTTTTGCATTATCTGCCACAGGTGTTCTGGCATCTCTAACTCCTTTAACCCATCGTGTAGAGACTTCGGTATCAATCGTGTACTTGATATTATTATTGGGATTGTTTTTTTTAGAGGTATAGAACTTCGAATTGAAATAAAACACAAGAAAATCGTTTTAATGTCCATCAATTTGGCTTTATTGGAAGGATAATTTTATGCCATTAACGTTTAAATATGATTTCGGGCATGTGGCCGCCGCGGCTGGCTCGAATAAAGCCAATTCTACAGGTCCAATTTTCAACCACTTTTTCGAGCATATGGGGCCGTATGTTGGCAATAACGCCACGAATGTTGGCTTCCAAGTCCCCTAACGTTTCTGGTTTGTTGGCGTAGACGAGCGACTTCACATATCCCCAAAGAAAATAATCCAATGGTGTCAAATCACACGATCTTGGTGGCCAATTGACCGGTTAACCGAATTAATTGCTCTGATGGACGATTATGTCGACCATAAAATGGACGGAGCTTGCGGTAAACTTCGCGAACTGAACCATTATTTTCGAAATAAATTTGCACGATTTGCAAGCGTTGTTCTTTTGTCAACCTGTTCATGATGAAATGGCAAACCAAACTAAATATTAATCACTTGACAGCTGACAAAATGGCCGCCAGTTAAAAAAGTGATGCCAACTTAAAGTTCTATACCTCAATAAAAAATACCCTATATATTCCATTGCCTTTTTATGGGCTCAGTAAGCACACTATATTTGCAAATTTTTTCATGATGTTTTATTTGCATATTATTGTTGTTTGGCACTGCAGCATCGATAAGCCATACCACCCGCCGTTCTTTATTCATAAGCATTATATCTGGCCTATTTGCTGTTATACTGCGATCGGTCAGAATTGTATGGTCCCAATATAGCCTGTTTGCTTCGTTTTCTAGTACTGGCTCAGGTTGGTATGTATTTATAGTACGGTACTTCTGCATTTGATAACAAGGAGTGCTTAAGTGCCAGTTGCTGGTGTAGGATTTTTACAACAGAGTTGTGGCGGTCAATATATTCTGTCCCAGCTAAACATGTACACCCTGATGTTATATGTTGTATCATTTCAATTGCATTACAACCGTACCGGCAGGATTCATTTATCACACTCGCATCCTTTACTATGGCTTTCAGGTAATTTCTGGTCGGGATTACCTGGTCTTGGATTGCCATCATAAACCCTTCGGTTTCAGGAAATAATTTTCCTCAAATCAACCAATAGTTCGACGATCTGGCGTCTACGTGATCTTGGCAGGCTTCGTTAGGGTGTCTACAAGGAGTAGCTTCCTCATCCACAATTCCAGTTTCTGATTGTTTGTGGAAATTGGTTGTGCATTATAATTTTGCCCAAAGTATAAAGGTGGGATACTCTCTTGCTTACACACTGCATTATGTAGTGGGGATATCGTAGACTTCTCGATAAATAATGCCCGGAGTCCTTCAATCTGGTTTTTTCTTTGATTGTTTATATCAACTAAGCCTCTTCCTCCCATACATCGAGGTAGCATTGTTCTCTCGGTTGCTGATATCGGGTGGTGTTTGCGTGCTTTAGTCATTAGAACCCTACATTTCCTTTGTATAGCTTCTACTTCGGTGTTACTCCAATTAATTATTCCAAACGAGTAGCTTAGGGCTGTAACTGCATATTTATTGATAGCTTTTACCATATTTTTTGCATTTAAGCTAGTCTTTAGGATCTTTCTGACCCGCTTAGTAAACTGCTTAGTTAATTCTTTTTTCATTTGGTTTTGCTCAATACGAATAGATTGCTGCATACCCAGGTATTTGTATGTTTTATCGTTCATCATTGCTTCCATTACTCGCCCGTCTTGTAGGTCGTGGGGTATCTCTTGCAATTTCCCTCTGATGACATGAAGGGTTTTGCCTTTACTGCGGCCAAAATCCATACTAATATCACTGGAGAACGTTTCGACTATGTTGAGTAGGCATGCAATTTGGTGTTGACTAGAACCATATACATAATTTGATATCGTCCATAAACAACAGGTGGTTTAATTTGTAAAGACCTTCTCCTTCTCGTCTGATCTCAAATCCGATTTCTGGTGACATCGTGGGACAGGCCATCTACTGAAGATATTCACAATCAAAAAAATTTTCAATATTAAGGGCATAAGATTGTGATTAAGGCTAATGCGTACATTTTAAAATGTATTCAGATTATTGTGATGATACAAATTTCATCCTTTTTTCAGTTGTCTACATCGACGTCTACCCATTGTCGAAAACTGACAACTGACTGCTTTTGACGGGGTTATGCTATTTTCCGGAGCTTAGAGAACAGGGGGTCTACTCTGTAATTCGAAACGAAAGGAAATGCTTTCGAATTGCAATGTTAATAGTATTCAAATAGACTGGCAATAGCACAAAACTGTTCTTGAGAGAGTATAGACAAGCCCAAATTTTTGGGTATTTTATTGACGTGCTGTCGATAATGGCAATTCGAATAAAGGCGATTAATTTAAATTTATTGAAAGAGAATCAAACAAACTTTTTTTTATAAATACAAAATCCTGGTTGTTACGAAAGTAAATAAATCAACACTAAATATTATATTGATACAAACGAAAATTTTATTGGACAAACTTAAAATTAGTGTTCCAGAATGTGTCATTAGTGTTCCAGAATGTGTCACCTTTCTTAATTAATTACTTTTGTTCATTTACTAAAAATTTTTACGAATTTGTAATAATTGTTACTGGAAAGTGTTCATTAATTCAAAAAGTTTGCAAGGAGAGAGCGTCAAAATAGAGAAAAAAAAAATTGCGAGAAAAAAGAATTCAAAAAATCCAACCACCTTTTGTGTGTTTTGTTTTCAAATTAATTATTTCAAAAATATCGGAAAAAGGAAAACTCAAAAATGTGAATTTCTTTGTAAAAAGAAAGCGTATTTTCTTAATTTATTGTTGTTCTTTCATTAAGCCACATTTTATCATATCTGATCAGAGACGGAAAATGGGTTTTTTGTATTTGTTAATAGAATAGAATTAAAAAATAATGGAAAATGCATAAAAATAGTAAATAATAGCTGTGTAAAGTATTTCATATTAAATGTCGATTTGTAAAAATTTTGTAATTTAAAATATTAGCAAACAAGATTATCCAAAATACATTAGAAAAATTACAATTGTACCATGATTTCCATCCATGGTTCTGACATGAATAAAATTTTCTTGCAAGTTCTTATAAGTAAAGCGTTACTTTACTTTTTCGTATCTGGGAGAGTAATTTTGTAAATTCCTGTCTTGCTCTCTCGTTGCAAGTTTCTGCTAGGAAAGTAAATGAACACACCTATTTTTTATGGTGCAGTGCAGTCTTTCATTTTAACCGACTTCAAAAAAGGAGGGGTGATCAATTCGTCTGCTTTTTTATGTTTGTTACTACATAGCTCAGTAACTAGAGGATCTAGCTAAAATTTGGGCACATAGCCAAAAAAAATTGGGCGAGAACACGCCCACTAATTTTTATCTTTGGTTATATGGTCTTTTACTTATCCGGTTACTGAAAAACTTAGCCCATTGCGTAGGCTGTTTAAAAAAAGGGCCACGCCTATAAAAAGTTAGCATTAAATTATATGGGCTTCTACTTATCCAATTTCCAGGAAACTATGCAAACAATTTCGGTTCTTAGAGTGACATATTTATGTGCTTAATATTATATTTAACGTGTTTCTACTTCAACGATTTTTAGGAAACTTGGCAGTGAAAGTGATGATGGGCAGAAACTAACATTTGCAAGATTGGGCGTGACCACGACCCTGAAAATATAAAAATGGTACTAAAAATTTTAAAATTGAACTTAAAAATAACTTACGGGCATGTTCTGACACTCGCATATCGCATAACATTTGCGATTGTGACTTGAACTCGCCAGAGAGGTGCTCTGCAAATCGCAATCGCAAAACTCTTGGCGAGCTCAAATCGCAAGACTATACTGAAGTGAACTAATGAATTTAACCAATTTTGCCAAAATGTGGTAGATACTTGACACCAGATAGCCCCTGAAAAAACGCTACCTGAATTTTTTATAAGCTAATTATTTCTTTTTCCATGGTTTATTGGTAAAAAAAAATAAAAAGTTTATAAAATATACATATGAATGCATATATGCAAATATGTAAAGTAAACCTTTTAAAAATACTTTTATATATAGAGTCGTCAATTTATCTATCCACTCAACTATGTCGGTATCATCCCTGGAACATGAATAAATATCATATGTTCCAGTTAAACGTAAAAACTCCTTTTATACCGGATAAGCTCCAATATTTGTAAGCAAAACTCTGGCTTCTCTTTCAATATTTTATTTCCTGCATAGTCCTTTTATTGTACACAATTATGCAACAAGCAAATAACTTGTACTTCAAGTGTGCTTTAGTCGAAAATTTTATGGAAATTTTGTTTTAATGTATACTTGAAACTAAAGCTATTTTTTTCATATACGAGTATATTCATGTTTAAACTGATTCAGTATGTTTCAATATTTTCGGCGATAGACCCCAATTATTCTAAACATATGGAATAATATCTTGCTGTTTTGCTTGAAATATGTTACGAACTGCAAAGCTATCGGTTTTTGTTAAAATTTCCTGATTTTCTCACAATCTGAAATTAAAAAATAATATTGATAAAATAAACCCTATTTCTCATTTGCTTCAAGAATACAACTTGAAAAGAAAATTACAATCAAAAAGTTTCTAATCAAAAACAAACTATTTATAAAAAGTAGTTGTTTTGAGAATCTCTAAAATTGCTTTTTCCTCACACTAATTGATTCAATCACCCAGTTTTCGATTTTTCTACTTGTCCAAAGTTTTACTTACTCATAGACTTGCCGCTAATGATAACAAAATATATACAGTCATATACATATATACGAGTATAGCGGAAAACCGCAGTTTTGGCAACACTGAATTTAACCTAAACCAAACTTTAAAGAATCACTAAAATGGTTCATAAATAAAATTAAATATGTTTTCTTTAGATTTTAATCAAAAATACTTATGGTTTCGCGAAATTTTTATTATAAAATAGAAATTTATAAAATGTCTTTTTGTTTCGTTAATTATGTTAAATTCTTGCTTCATTTGCACAGTATAAATAGTTTTTTGCCACTCCTGAGAATCTGGAATTTTTTGAGTTGTGACTGTTTATGATTTAGTGTGCGATATGTGCGTGATACCTATTATGCTATTCAAAGTCGATGGCAATAATAATGATAACTAACCGCATAAATAAGTAAATTTAGAATTTGGTAGCCTGATTTTCACGAACTTCGAATACATACATACATATTGCTCCTTTATTGACACATAGTAATATCTCAAAAAAATGCATTTTTCGAGTTAATGATGCAGAATTAATCCTCATATCGTTACTCATACTGTGTAAAAATTTTATACAAATATCTCCTTTCCTCAGCTCTTGAAAAAAAATTAAATTTTATTTTTCCAATAAATTGTGTAAATTGAAAACTTTACACTCGTTTTCTGGCGAACTAGTTTTTTTGAGATATGACTAGGGAAAGGATTTTCATGTAAACACATGTTTTCTGTCGTTGGTCATAGTTCAACGTAAATAAAATATCTTTACGAATCAACAAATTTGTGACAAAATGGCATCGATTTGTTAGTGCATATTTTTGCATATTTTAAAATAAATACATCTTTTTGCATATATATCATTATAAATGTATATTGTTAATAATTTCTTTTTAATTTTTGGATGCTATAATGCAAATTTTGGAGTTTTTTGATTAGTTATAAAGTATTTTTGTAATTCTTACAACTGTGTAAGAACAAAAAGAGGAAAACGAAAACAGTTCCAACTGGGATAAAAACTCAATTCATTTGAAAAATTCAATACAAAAAAAAAAAGTATGGGATAAAAGGCCTTTTAAACCCAAAAATGTTTGTGTATCTTTTTTGGGCGCTCTTGGTTCCGTATTAATTTCATGTGAATAGAAAGTGTTTTTAAAAGATCCTTTGCGTGTTGCAGCCTGGAAAGAAAAATATTCAGGGGGTCTACTCTGTAGTTCGAAACGAAAGGAAATGCTTTCGAATTGCAATTTTAATAGCCTACAAATTCGAAAACATTTTCTTTCGTTCCGAAGTACAGAATAAACCTCCAGGAATACGAATTCCTCTCCTCCACAGCCTATAGTAACTAGACGGGGAGCGTGGGTGAATGCTATTGCATACTATATTTATATTAGCAAAGTTAAAGAAATTTTAAATTTAAAAAAAACTTAAGGACTGAATTGATATTTGTGCACCCAGAGAATGGATTTCGTGTTGAAACTATAGCCAATTAGATAGTGTTGATTCTTTTGCAGCATAAGTTGAATTAATTGAAGATTGAAGTGCTCTGAAAGACAGAATAAGTGAAGAAATTCAAAATAAATTAGATAAAGTTATACAAAAAAATTATGGACTTAAAAAATGCAACAAATTGTATCAACATTTTATAGTACAAAACAGCTGAAATTTAGAAACTGAATATTCGACAAACGGACCAGCAGCATTTAAATATGCACCAATAACTTTTGCTGACGTGTTATCTTAATTTTTACAATAAAAATGTTTTTTCAGAAAAAATCGTCAAAAATTTACGTAACTAAAAGTTCTTCTTAACTTTATTTTGTATTCCATATAATTTGGCAAAATGTTTGTTAAGAAAGCAATGAAGCTGATTTTTTTAAGTTTTTACTGTTATTAAATGTTGAAACAAAGAGTTAATAAATGCACATTTTATTAGTTTTTAATACATATTTTTATGTTTTTAGTGTATATTTTATGTACATAAAACGCGATTTTAAATGCATGAAAATCCTTTCACTAGTTATTACTATATTGCAATAAAGGAGCGATATATAAAAATGTTTTATTTAACTGAATCTAAATTATTTTTAACTTTGTAGTGCTTATTTTTGAAGTCAGTTAAATTTTTTTAAGTTTTTATTTCTCAAAACAGATTCTAATTTTATTGCATTTTACGTATTCTTTGATGCACGAATTTTAGAACAAGTTGTTCTAGAGCAAGTTAAACAAATTATGTTAAAATACTATACTGAATAATTTCTTTAAATTTTTTAATGGAAACTGTACTATTTTTCTTCTTTTTCTCTTTCTTTATATTTGTATTTAAATTTTTTCTTAATGCTTTCATAATCATTCAAAAAAAATGCTTTTGGCGCATGTGTATGGATCTACGAAAATTGTATTAAAATTAAAACATCAAAAAGGAAACCCACACGGCGGGGAAAATTTGATAATTGGATGTTTTAGGTGGCCGACAATATATCATCTATATCTTAAATATAATTTACAAATACTGGCACATAAATTGAAAAATTATTAATGTATTAGTATTAAATACACAGATATGCATACATACACATCTATACATATATATATATTTTGAAGAAAAAAAATTAAACTAAATTACTGGTAGTTATATAAATTATTAAAAATAATTAAAAAAAACAAAAAAATTCCTCTAAGTTATGTGATATTCGAATATCAGCTATTTTTATTAATACTTATTTCATTTTCTTAATAAATTAAGATATGCAAGTAAATATGTATAAACCAATTAATATGGTTGTAAATATAAAACAATAATTTACATTTTATAAAAAAATAAATAATGGAAAATTTTTCATTCACCCTTATTCTATTTGGCGGCGACAACATAACACGACATCGTTTTTAATCTTTTTTTGGCGAATCGGTATTCTAGTAGATAGTATTGCCATTTATCGATGACTGTCAACATATGTTTGGTATTCTGTAAGAAAAATTTATGTTGATATTGCCGTTCATTTCGTCGTCAGTGTTTTTGATATCGTGTTCTGTTGTGTGTATACCAGTGTAGCCAGTAAATTTCTCGAAAAAAATACATACACATGGTAGAAAACATCCGATTTTTCCCTACAAGTTGAAAAAACTTCCCTTACAAAAATCCCTACGCATTTTTGTCATTAAAATCGAAGTTATAAAAAGATATATATATTTATTAAAGCTTTGGTAAAAAAATAAGTAAAAAACTAATTAAATTCAATTAAAAGAACATAAAGTTTTTTTTAATTAATGTGAATAGTTCTTTTAAAATAAAATTTTAAAATATAAATTCAATTCAGTTACAAAAAACGGTTATTTTAAAATTAATATGTATGCATGTATGCATATACCAAGGTGAATTCATGTTCCAGGTGGTGCCAAGTTAACAGCTGCTTTTTTGGGAAGTTTGGCTTGTCAAATTTCATTGCAATAAAATTTGTAGGAAGTTTGATTTGTCAATTTTCATTGCAATAAAGTACTAGACAGATTTTGTTGTTGCAGGCTTGACACCACCTGGTATATGAATTCGCCTTGGCATATACATACAACACTAACAGCAATAAACATATATAACACCATAAAACCACATTTTGAATATGGATCAACCATATTATATACATGCTGCTCTGACCAACAAATGACAAGACTACAAAAACTACAAAATAAGACAATGAGATCAATTTTAAAATGTAATCGCTTCACTTCAGTGAGATATATGTTAGAAACACTGAAATGGATGAATATACAACAAAGGTTACAAACTTAATACAATATATTTTATACAGAAGATGAAAATGGGAAGATCACCTGATTATCTGATTGAGCAAATAAGATATGTTGGGGATGTACAACCGTATAACCTGAGGAATGCCTTTGATTTTAGGACACAACGAGCAGATACCTCCACCATGCAAAAATCTCTTTTTTTTAAGGACTGAACCTTTACAATATGATACCAAATAATATTAAGAGTGAAACAAAAAACATAAATATTTTTAGAAGAAAAACTGTAAATTTCATAAAAAATTCTAATTTCTAATGAGAGCTTATTAAATGTTCTTAAATTAATATGAAATGTCATTTAGAAAGTATTATAAATACTTCTAATAAAACCTACTACTACTACTACTACTACTACATACATATTAGTGTCGCCAACTTTTTAAACCACAAACAACTCTGGAAATATATTTTTAAGCGATTTTAACGAAAAGAACATTTTTGAACCGGTAAAAAATGTGTTGGGGAAGTATACTGTATGTATGAGAATTATTTTTACAGATCTGGCGGGACATGAAAGCTTATTGCGAAGCAACAGGAGGCGGCGTATATGAACAATTAGTACTGAGGTCCGTTGGAGGAAGCTCCAATTTCCAATAAACGTTTATCTGAACGATTTTTGTTCAAAATTAGACTCTATTGTATCCAATACATGTGTAGATGATGTTTTATTCAGCCGAAAATAACTTTAAAATATTAAAATGATGGACATTACTCATTATTTTCCAAATATATGACTGAATTTATCACTTACTTTTCATAGGGTAACTTACAAATGCATGACTTCTATCTGAGAAATCTTCTTTTCACTATTAATTCGGAAAAAAAACATTTTATTTTAATTTATTTACAAAGCTTTTACTTATTCAAAAACACTTTTGCAAAAAATAGTAAAGGCCATGATTCACTATCCTACACAATCGCGTGATCTACGAAAAAATACAACCCTGATCTGATGAATTGCTTTTGTCTTTTGAAAATGTTCATAGACTCCATCATACCAGGGCTGTATTTTCTCAAAAATCGCACGATCGTGTAGGCTAGTGTATCACGGCCTTTAACAAAATGATTCAGCTGACTCAAATACTAGATATGTGTATTGTATTTATCGATAAACAGGCAACGTCGTCATAACACTGTTAGGGAATACAAAGTTAGCATTGATGTTGTGTTAAAGTGATGTTGTTTCAAAATTGACGACGATGTTGCCAACGCCAAATAGAATAAGGGGGATTAACTTGTCTCAAAATAATTATATTTGAGTTTTAAAGTGCATCTACTCGTACATACATTGCCATATACATACATACCTAAACACAATTCTACATTTGTTATTTCCATATGCGCTTTTAGTGTATAATGAATGCACAGTGCTTTAGCAAAACATTAGCAATAGATCGGGCCTGTTCTGTAAGCCGAATCAGAGTAAATTTCTCGTTTTCAAAACGAACTACAATTTTTGGTGTTCGGTTTTAAATCGAGTAAACATACGTGGTCGAAAGTAAATCGAATATGCTATTACATTCCACTAAATCACCGAAGAAACATCAAAAAACAAATACCATTTACAATTTGAGATCTTTTATGACCAAATTATAGCCAAATTAGATGCAATTTGATAAACACTTTCAGTTTAAAAAATTGTTTCGAAAACAATCAAACGTTTGTTTACAGTTCTGCTCCTAGTATGGTAGTATTGTAAAAGTATTGAGTATTTGATTACTGAGTACTCAATACCGAGTATTTTTCCCGATACTCAATATTTGTTCATTTTAACTCCTCCCGGCACTCAATACACAAAAGTAACTACTCAATACCTTCAGGGTTGCATTTTCTAGTATTCTTTAAAATACATCAAATTTATAAAAAATCTTTTCGCGAATTTCAGCTTGATAACAATATAGTGTCTCTGAACCTGAACCTGAATTAGTGTAACAAATACAGAAAGCAATAATTCTGTTTGGAAAACGGCCATTGAAACAAAGACTTCAAAATGCATAATTGAACTAAACAACTTCACTCATTGACATATATTGGACAGAAAAAGTGACCCTTTAGAGTGGTGGAAAGCACGTTAGAGCAGCAAGTCCAGTTTTTGCTGATATGAAAAATCTCTTAAATTTTGGAAATATCGATTAAAAAGTAACGTACAAAAACTAATCTTCAAACTTATTTATTTTTATTTGTTATAAATTAATGTAAATATATTTAATTTTTGTTTTTTACATATTGGATTATATAATATGCATTGCACATTAATTTTCTGTAATAACCCTGAAGGAAACGTGGGGTTAAGAGTCTCCAAGTCACCACTTTTGTCGACTATTTTGGTGACATTGTCAACGGAGTGTCTATTAATATTGTTTTTAACGCGTAGAAATTTTTTTTTCGGATACACACAAGTATGCTTCTTCTTGTTTTATTGGTTTGTTGAAAATAAAAGTTACGTCAAGCAAAATTTAAGTGTTTATAAAAATAAGTTTAAGGAATCAAATTAAAAGGTTAATATAAATATATTTAACAATAGTTAAAAAACATACACAAAAAGATATTACAAAAAACAAATAAAATAACGATCCATATTGTATAAAAATAGAAAATGTGAAAATTAAGCAATTTTAAGTGAAAGGTGCCAATTATGGAAATTTTTGTTTGACCCTGTGGAAGATTTTGTGCCATCAGTGTTTGACTTTACTAATTCAGCGAAACATACAACTTTTGATTTACAAGTATAAATTTATTTAATAGAAATGACAAACAAAATCCCTGCTTGCTGGTTATATGCTGAACGAATGAATGAATTAGTTCCTGTTATTGTATGTTTTTTATGCATAAGTTCCATTTTTTATAAATTTGTTTAATAAAATATCAAAATGTGAACCAAATATGCAATTTCATTATCAAAAGTGTATACTATAATTACTAAAATGTACTAGTGACTATGTGTTTCCAATGTCTTCATATGGTCCCTAAAGAACTATGTAATCAGTAGTAGCAATGTCAGTAGTTGTTTTTCAATGACACGCACATATTAAATGTCTATAGCAAAAAGCATTGTGCGGGTTAGTAGTACTAGCAATTTTACACAATGCAATAGCCAGCATAAGGCCCAGAACTCAAATACATTGAAAATGTACGGGATTTCTAAAAAAAAATATCTTGGGCAGTACGCCAGTGCGCCAAGAACATTTAATGAATTTTGGTTCCGAGTTTTAACGGAATGGGCAAATATTCCATCTTCCTGTTTTTGTCGATAGAAAATCCAACAAAGGTGCAAATATTGCAAAAAATCTGACACCCAACACCTCGGCTCCAAGCTCAAATTGTTTCTGGGAGTATCGCAATCGAAAATAATATGTTTTTTCTATTTAGTTTCTTCTTTACTCACAGTGAAACCACAGAATACGCAGAAGTGAAGAAAGTGACAGGTAAAAAAGCTTTAAAGTTTTTTAAAATTCGTG
The DNA here is from genome assembly GCA_936439885.1 of Nowickia ferox. NCBI lineage: Eukaryota > Metazoa > Arthropoda > Insecta > Diptera > Tachinidae > Nowickia > Nowickia ferox. The sequence goes on from OW387023.1 coordinate 105,418,334, forward strand.
GAAGAAAGAGAAAAATATAGTGTATTTGATATTGTAGTGTATTACCACTTACCAATTAACACAGCTAATAAAAAGCGTTGTAGTTTTATTGCACTAGAAAGAAGAATCAAAACAAAAACGCCGACAAAATTCGAAGGAAAACGAGACAAACAGAAAAATATCCTTATCTTCCGTCTCGTGACACTTATGTATATTTTGTGGTGAAACTTTTTCATAAATAAAATTTAGCTGTGATTTTTCATTACATGCAAACCGGCAATATCGTCTACAGACGGTCTTCAGTATTTTTTATCCAGCGTTCGTTCCTAATGTTTTTATTTTACCTGTAAAATAAAACTTACGGTTCCTTTGACCATATCCACTTAAAAAAATATGCATCCCATCATTTGTACGATCTCGCCGGTTAGAGGGTTAATATTGCTTTTGACATTTGGTTCAGTGCAGTGTGAACACTTTGCAGCAGACATTTTATCCAGTTTTGAACAAATAAATATTCGAACTTACAAAATATTTGTAAGAACAAACAGTGGGAAATAGCATATGTACGCGCAAAATAGAAAGAAACCTAAGGGTAAAAACGGTTTTGTTCAGGAGAGCCATTTTAAAGATTTAAATACATACGTGTATCTTTGGTGTACCATCACCATCATAAAACGCGCATATTTCTAGGAGGGAACACTTTTGGGGCATGGGATCGATCTCATTCGATGGTCAGATGTTGTCCACATCAAAAAAAAAAAGTGAAAATTAATTTTTTTTTTACCCTTAAGTCCCTTTCTCTATGCGCTGTCACATATGTACATATATTGCGTGTGGTGTTGTCAACTTTTGAAATGAAAGCACACACATCTGAACTACAATCGATTAATACCTAGTAGTTATTTATACAGAAATAAATATATTATTATATATGTATGTACATATTTATATGTAGCTCCCCTACCGATGTACAGATCGACTACAAGCCATATCTTGAAATTCAAAAGGGCTTTTCTTACAATATTGTCAATACCGGAACCCACCACAACGTTGCAATGTCAATGTGTAACTCCACATGCAACAGCTGAAATAAATGCAGCTGGACAGGCAGAGGCGGAAATAGTTAATGCTGTAAAAGCACTCAAGAATGGTAAAGCACCAGGCGAGGACAACATCATCAGGTTTACGGCAAACTTGTGTTTTATCTCCATTGCTGCTCAATATAGTACTTGACGTTATAATGCTTAAGGTAACAACCAATAGAAGAGTCACCACTTGGGGCTTAACTAGACACCTCGAAGATCTCGATTATGCCGACGACATTTGTCTCCTAGCCCACACATTCAAGGATATTGCACCCAAACTAGGGGAAATACAATCCACGGCAAGTGATGTAGGTTTACATATCAACATAGAAAAGAAAAGAAAAGGTTCTGCGTATAAACACCACCAACTCCTAAAAGTTCCAAATAGGCAACGTATATCTTGAAGACGTGGAGTCGTTCATATATCTAGGTAGTGTCATATCAGCATCGGGCGGCTCGGGAGAGGATGTTACAAATCGCATTAAAAAGGCAAACCAAGCATTTGGAGCCATGCAAAAAGTATGGAAATCAACCAAACTCCACCTCTTTTCATCTACCGTGCGTTCCGTTCTATTGTATAGCTGTGAATCCTGGAACACCACAGCTAGCGACTTGCAATCCTTGCAGGTATTCAATAATCGCTACGAAAAATACTCTAGATATTTTGTTCAAATGTTATCTCAAACAGAGACCTGTGGGAAAGAGCAGATGAAACACCAATACGTATCCGATAATTAAAATAGTTATGGAGATAACACAATGTACACTTTATCGTATGTAACAGTGTAATTTGCTTTGTGGTCAAAATGATCGTATGTACCATCAGTGCTGCCAGATTTACCATTTTAAAATATTCTAAATATGACAGCTTTAAAAAAAAAATTACTATTACAATTCATATACATAAGTATGTATAATGCATAATCACTAGAAGTCTTTGGTGTAGCTTTACCAACTCTTTCTCAATAATTTTTTTTTTATTTAAATTTACCCTTCTATAGACATCCCTTCAATGTTAAATAAAAAACTTTTTCACGTTTTCATTCGTTTCAGAGTTAGCTTTATATGTACATGCATACATACATATATTAATTTGTTGACAAGTTGGTGTTTCTTATTGTGAGAAGTTAAAGTTGTTAATTGTAAAATTTTGTAAACAATTAAAAACAAAGTGGTATTTACAAAGTAGTTATTAAACTCGTTAATGAATCATTGAATTCCTTTTGTGTATCGATTTCAAATGGCATCGAATTTTCAAGTAGCACTTGTGCCTAAAGCCTACAGTACACGGCATATAAAAAACCACATGTGCATGTGGTTCTAACGTAATTTTGACGTCATCACGAAGCTACATTTGCTACATGCCGTGTACTAGTAATATACTTATGTACATGTAGACATTCATATGCTTACAGATGTGCTGCTAGAAAATGTGTTCGATTCGGCTACATGTGCCGACTTTGGAGCAAAAATACTATCAAAATTTTAAAGCCTGTAGCCACTACTAGTAATTTTAAAAAATGCAACCAACATGCTGAAAATTGCCGTGACGTCATCGCCCCATACGCATGTGGCTTTTTACATGCCGTGTACTGTAGACTTAACAGTTGCTCTGACAGTGAAGAATCTGATGAAAGATTATAATGCCAGTTTATAGAAGACAAGTAAAAATTCTCGTCTGCCTATTTATATCGAAAATAAAAACAAATCACTCAAATTTGCTTTTGTTTTCAATATAAATAGACAGACGATAAATTTTAATTGTCTTCCATAAACTGGCAGTTAATAAATACGTGTCTGAATCAAACAGTTTGTCATTAGTAATTACTGGTTACTCTTTTTTTGGGCATATGTGTGACAGATGTGTACTCGGCATCATAATTTTGAATAATTTATAGGAGTTTTGTAAGCTTAATTGTTGCTGAAGTCTTTTGGTATATATACAGACCTCCATAATCAACGACAAAAACACTTTTTCTAAAATTTAAATTTCACTTTACTCAAATGATGGGAAATTAAAAAAATTAAAAATTTTATCGTTTTTTTTTTGCATTATTTTAAAGTCGATTTACGTAAATTTTTTTTTTGATCTGGTCACACTGGTTCTTCACAATCTTCTTTAAGCTTTGAGGCCAAAATACAACCCTGATCTGATGAATTGTTATTGTCTTTTGAAAATTTTCATAAAAAAAATTTAAAATTTGCTCACTCAATTTTCATAAACTTCATGATACCAGGGTTGTATTTTCTCGAAAATCGCACGATTGTGTAGGAAAGTGTATCACGGCCTTTAGAGAATTTTTTTTGTTGCTTTTGTTAGACGGCTTTTCCACACGCAAAGTTTTGAGTTTATGGAAGCGAAGGTAAACGAGAATCGGAGCACTTTTCCATTCTCTTCACCAAACTCAAGATTAAATAGGGCTCAAAATTACCGATAGTAATTCTGTTTGTATCGGTGCAAAAAAAATCCGCATTTTGGGTGCGTCGGCTTTTCAATGAATGCGTGCGGGTTTTCTGTGCCCCAAATGCTCATTTTGATTTTTGCCAAGATCAAAATGAGCTTCATCTGAAAAGATGATTTTTTTTGGCAAAATCGGCATCTTCTGTAAATCGATCGCAGGCAATATTTCCCAGCGTTGTTCAAGCGTATACGCAACCATATTCGTTCAGCGAAAGGATAAAACTAATTATGTATCTGTCAAATCAGACATGAGCTAAGTGTTACCATTCACGATAGAATAAATAATGCAAAAACTGTGGAGAACAAAAAACAGCAAATTAAAATAATTTCAGCCCGATTTCAATTCTCCATATAAAGTTTGAAACAATACATAATACATACATATATTATGCATAAGTCTAAGTGTATTAATCAGCGTCATAATGATTTTAAGTATTTCAAAAGTTAATAAAAAGATTAAAAAACTCATAAAAATACAAGTATGTAAACATTAAAGGCCGTATTCATAAAAAATGCACTAAAAATAATGGTTTACAAAGCGTTTAACAAATCAATTTCCAATCAAAACTTATTTTGTAAACCTTTTGCAAAACAAAACTGATTTTTATAAATAAGGCAGCAAATAATCAATAACTAAACTTTTAACACATTAAAACTAAATTATTTGCTTAGAATTTTTTATAACACTTTTCTTTCAAACATCAACGAAGCATTTTGAAATTGCAAATAAAAAAGTAACAAATTCACCACCATTAACAATAAAAATTTATAAAAGTAATAAATTTATTGATTAATTAATTACATACTTACAAAATATTAACAGTGCTTTAATTATTTGAAATTAAAAAAATTGTTAAAAATCCTTTTGCAAATAAGAATATGTATTCAATAATGTATAAACTAGGGATGTAACGAATGTTCGCATTCGCTTATGCATTCGCAAATTATTCGCTTACTTTTGCTATTTGCGTTCGCTAAAATGTATGCGAATATTTCAAGCGAAAACTAAAGACAAAAAAAAATTACCTCTTTTACGAAAATAGTTTACGATTAACAAACGTCAAAAACACGAAAATGATTTTAAGCCAGCATGAAAAAGATACATACATACATACGAGTACATACTCGTATGTTCATATGTACATATACTTACAAGTAAAGTATTCTTGGCAAAGCTTTAAAGTTGTAGCGGAAAACTTTTTCTAAAATAAAGGTCTGTTCCAGATAGATAACAAAACAGTCCGAACTTGTACAAAGTTATCCAAAAGCGTTCCAGATAGCAATTTTTGTGCAATTTTGAGAGCGAATGAGAGAGTAATTTTTTTCATTTCTTAAACAAACAAACTATTACGAACTTTTTCTTCTGGGTAAGTTCGGACTAGAATTAAATAATCAGCTGTTTTTTGTTTATGAAAAAATTAATCAGAAAATTTGCAAATATAGGAAAAACCTGTTTACATACAAATTTATTAAAAGGCAAAATGGGAGGATGTTTGAACAAAGTTTAAGTTGTAAGTACATTTGTGCATAGCTTCTACTTTTTTGGAGATTTTTTTCATTTACTTTTTACAGGTATTTAGTCGTTTTAAGCGACTAAAATCACTAAAATAAAATTTAATTAAAAAAGTAAGCAGCACGAGTATTTCAAGATGGGCAGTTATGGTTTTTTGCTTGCCAACAATTTTGGATAACTTTTGCACATTCAGAGAGTAATTTTCTTTTTTACTCTCATTAGTCAGCTGTGCTTGGAAATGTTTTTCAGTTTTTGGAAAAAGAAAAGGCAGTGTTTGATTTGCGTGAAAATATTGTTTACTTAAGACTAGACTAGACTTTATTCCAACGTTTGAAAAATGTTGAGCACCATTAATTACTTCGCACAGAAAATTTTAAATGCAAACAATATTAACTCGAGCTTGTTTTTTGTAAGTTCCATGCGAAACAACAAAATTTTTTCATGAACACTTCATGCCAATTTTTCTTAATATGTATTTTGACAGCATTTCATATGAAATGTTGAACAGAGTACCAGGCTTTAGGGCCAAAGTACGAATGGGTTGATTGCCTAACATTTTCTAAATTTATTTTTAATTATTATCTATACTTATTTTAATATAATTTCATATATCTTTCTGTTTTAAGAGTTTGTATTTTTAATAAATTAATAAAGATTTGCTCAATTTAAGAGTCAATTTAAATAAAATGGCATATCTACATCTACATCTATGCATATAATACAACTTCATGCTCTTAAACAAATTTATTTTCATGTGATTTTTGGACGTATTGTAAGTATTTGCATTCGCTTTCGCAAAAATTAAAATGCATTATTCGTTTTCGCATTCGCTAAACTGGTATTCGTTACATCCTTAGTATAAACGCAACCATACATGAAAGCCAATTTTAATATCTAGAGCATAAATTTAAAAGTAGTTAATATGCTCTCAAATATATGAATAATTATTACAAAATATAAAAATATAATTAATTTATAAAAGTAAAATGTACAATTTTTTTAAAGAAAATATATTGATATAAACAACTTTGTTTAATTGTTTGTTTATTTTTTAACAACGAATATTAAATAAAAAATTTAATAGTTATTTTAAATTAATTGTTTCAATTCGAGGATTTTCATGCATTTAAAATCGGGATTTATGTACATAAAATATACATTAAAAATAAGAAAATATGTATTTAAAAATAATAAAATATGCATTTGTTAACATTTAATAATATTAAAAATTTTTTAATCAGGAATAATTTATTAATCGGGCTTAAGTTCAGTATTTTCAATTCTTATCGAATGAAATATTTTTATTAATTAATGTGATTTTCTAAAGAGGAGAAGAAAAATTAAACTAGACTTTTTAGCTGGGGGAAATACCGATATTTTTCCGTGCAGCCACGCACTTCATCAGCGCCCATCTATCTACTGGGATAGAGATTGCTATTAACACCAGCTATTTAACGCAAATTTTCTATGAAATGGAATATGAGAAATGATTATATTTGTGTCTATTCTGGAACACGCGTCGACTTGGTGAAAGTGGAAAACAAAAACAAAATTGCAATATTTTAAAAAATTATTAAGTATTTGATTAAAACTTTGATTGTTTTTAAGAGAAGAGGCATTAAGAAAGGCTGTGAAATAAATTTTGCAGATTTTACATGCAGCATTGGTCGAAAACTAGCAATTTTTTTTTCAAAAAATCTGATTTTCGGATGTGGCAAAAAAATTGCACGGTCGTTTTTGTAATTTTTTTTTGGTTTTTTATTATAAATAAACTTCTTGTAAGCAACCTGTAAGAAACTCTTGACATCCTACACATAAAAGTAGGCAGGAGAGGAGATTTTCTAAAAATGCTAAAATTTTTCTAACACAGTTTTTCCCAATAAGAAAAAAGTATTATTAAATTATATATTGCGAAACATTTTAATTTTTTTTCAATAAAATAAAAAAATAAATATTTTCCTACCTTAAATACTTTTCGAAATATTGAAAATCCAATTTTGATTAAAAAATTTAATTTTCTACATTTTTTATTTTTTTCTAATTTATTGATCTTATTTGCTTTATTTCAAATTTTTCTCAATTTTTTCTATGTTATCACAATAGTAGATATAATTGTATATTCAACGGTATATCAGTCTTAAAATGTATACACAAATATAACACCACAGGTAACAATTTACGTCTGTTATCTGATATTCATCAAACAAACCCACATTTTTGTGGCCTCTTGCTGTTATTAAATACTTTCTTTACTTAAATATAATAAAATATAAGAATTTATATACACACACAGTATATTTATATACCCACAAGGACAAAGGCACCTGCGCGCACATCTCCATTATGGGTATTGTTTTACCTGATATTTGTACCGCTTTTGTATTCGTAGCTTTAAAATAGCTATATATTTAAGCTGCGATACGTTTAATGTAATTATTTCAGTTATATCTATCATGGAGATAACAATTAAAAATAAATCGCTCTGCAAATTAATGTGGGAAAACCTCACTGATGGGAGTACTCGGTCGGGCAAGGTAGACCAAATGATGTACATAATATCTACTACATATGGTTTATCTGTAAAAACCGATTTATCCAAAAAACTTGAAAACTTTTTTAAATTATATGAAAAGAAGATACGTGAATGCAATAAATCAATTTCTAAATTTCAGAATAAAAATCAGGATTGGTTAGATATGGGACTATCTACGGAAATATACCCAAAGATGTTTGGTCGGCCAAGTAAGGATTACGATAACGTTCGATGCAGGAGCAAAAGGATTAAATAAGAAGACTTGATAAATACATATTCGGAACATGCAATCAAAGATTCATTCAAATTGATTTTAGCGAAGACTCAACTAAACGAAGAAGGCAAAATCGTGGATGTGCTACCAGTTGCATCTCCAAAAAGATTAAGACGGATGGTGGAAAGCATTCCATCACAAAAAAAAGTAACTCATTCTTAATTTGGGCCTTTCAAGAAATTAATACGAATAAATATAAGAAAAAAGTGGGCCTTTGCCATCAAGTACATTGTTGTTAAAAAGAAAAGCGGAAATTTTGCCATATCCGATAACAGTGGATAACCGAAGTACAGTCATTAGTTTGTTAGACCTTCTTCATAATATAGCATCAAGACTAATCGCTACTTTTCACGAAAGAGACTTAGATACATGTAATAATTCTGAACTAACACTAATATACAAATGGGGATGTGATGGATCATCTGGATTTTCAGAATATAGACAGCCAGCCCAGTGCATACGATACTGACTTCTCCAATGTTTTAATGGCATCGTTAGTACCATTAAGGCTTCGACTACATAATGAAATGCCTTCAACAAGTAAAAATGCATTTGAAGATATGTGGGTAAATACTACTCCAGGCTCAAAGTTTTTATGCCAACCAATACGTTTTGAATACATCAAGGAAAACAAAGAAACAACTCAAAATCTGGTTGAAATGTATAAAATATAATAACAGTATCTTTTAGACCTTATTTGACAATGATAGATGGAAAAGTTGCAAATACAATAACCGATACAAAATCTTATTTGATTTGTAATATATGCGGAAAGAAAAATTCTCATTTTAAGGACATTGAGAATTATACTCCAACTAATGAAGATGCCCTTAAGCTTGGAATATCACCACTTCATGCTCGGATTCGATTCATGGAGTACATTTTACACCTATCTTACGACAATAAATATCGCACTCTACCAGAACATCCAGTTGTGAATAATTCTGCTTTAAAATCGATACGGTTGGAAGAAAAGAAAAGAATTCAAGATGAGTTTATGAAGCGTGGCATAATCATTGACAAACCTTTATATGGCTATGGAAACTCCAATAATGGCCACACTGCTAGGCAAAGTACTTCATATGTACATATATGGGTCTAACAATGGAATCATTGTCAGACCCATATATGCACATTGTACTCTTTATTCTTTTTATTAAGATACAAGGAAGAAAGCAACCCAATAGTTGTGATGTTTTTTATTTTCAATTTTAATAAATACTTTGTTACTACGTTTATGCGCGCACTATTTGCAAATAAAAATATTAGCAAATAAATTAACTCACTGTTTATACGGCATTGTAAATGCATAAAAACTTGGTAGCACTTCTATAGAAATGTTACTTATGCGTACAAAAAATTGTGTAAATGTATAAAATAACAAATAATAATTTGTTTTTATTGTCATTATTTTCTTCGACCAATGTTTTTTTGTGCAATATTTATCAATTTATTGTTTTTTATTAGCAAACATTTGTAAGTGTGGCAACCTCAATCATTTTATTTGCAAATAGTGCCTTAATTGTGAATAGTTTTCTGAATTAGTAAGTCGCAATAAAAGCAATAATATAATATAATAATTTACAGTTTTATTTGCAAATAAGCCGTCCGTATAAACGTGGTATGTAATAGTCATGCGCTGAAAACACTGCAATATATTGTTTCTGGTCCATAATAATTTATATTTTAACTTTCTCTGCAACACAACCCAAACACGCATGATATTATTTCTCCCCAAATACTTTGGACATTGTCTGACAACAGATCTGACAATTTTGTTAAATGACAATTTATATGAAAATATTGTCATGCAGCCATCTGGCAATGTAATTGTAAGCTTTTTTGATAAAAAGAAAGATAAAAAACATTTACTACCTTATCGACTTCTTAAAAATATTGTCTGTTAGTTACATTAGGTTTTATTATTTTTAATGAATTTACTATTGGCTTAAAGTTTTATTTGTAATTTACAATGCAATTCAAACCGAATTATCATCTACAATTTATGTCAACAATTTTTGTTTTTCAATTTTCAATTAAAAATGAGATATGTATAGCATTACGATCTTAATTTCTTTGGTATTCAATACATAATTTAGTCAATAAAAAAAATATTTTAACTACTGTCACTCCCATTTATCATCAGTGTTTGGAAGGTAACCGTCACTCCAAGTGCTTCGCGACTCATCTAAATTTTCGAATCTGTCATTGGCATCTTCCATAGAATTTGAATTATGGTTTTCCAGACGATACGAACTGGAACGCTCTCGTAGATTGAGGTCGCTCATATATAGTTGACTCAATTCATCCGCTGTATTGTCATCTAGAACTCGTCGCAAATGATTTATATAATTGATTGCTATTCTGAAATGGTGTCAGGTAAGTATATGAGCATTAAACGTTTTGTAATTTATAACTTATTTTATTCCTTACCGTAAGCTTTCTATTTTAGAATATTTTTTACCATTTGGTTTGGAAATCGGTAGTTTGGAACGCAATAAATCAAATGCCCTATTCATGTCACGCATACGTGTTCGCTCTCGATCGCAAGCAGTCTTTCTGTAGTCTGTAAAAAAACAAAAGCGTGATAAATACCTTGAGAAAGTCTATTAGCGGTAGCTCATGTTGGTTTCAATTTAAATATAAGCTTCGACATGTTTATATGTATCAAATGCTTCAAAGAATAGCTCGGCAGTAAATTTCCAGTCCGGAAATTCTTGGCTAAATACCCGGGAAATAAGAAATTTAAAATTAATCGCATTCAAAAGAGAAACCCATATGGTGCTACAAAATTCAGCTATGGGGCACTGATTCAGCTTCCAATGTAAATAAAATCCAACTTAGGCAAAACAAAATTCTAAGGTTAATAACATCGGCTCCATGGTACATCAAAAATTCAAATTTACATCGTGATTTAAATATGCCACTAGTGACTGAAGAAATACGCAGGCAAATATTTAACAAAACTCGAGTCCCATTATAATCCCCTTGCTCGTAACATCTTGAACTTTACTGATGATGATGATATATGATGATGTCAAATTTGCCGCAAATACTTCAAAATGTTTCCATTTATTTTCCATTATTTTCTTTTCTAGCGGCGTATGATTAAATTAATGTATTGTTTATGGCCGGTGACGGTTGTTAGCCAGCTTACAGCCAATCGGCTATGTCTGGTTTGTGCTCATGTGCAAAAACAAAACAAAAACAAATTGACCAATCGTTGTGATTATTTTTGATTCTCTCACAAAATCAAACAATTTGTTTCGTTTATTTTTGTACTCTGCTTTCAAAGAAATCAAAACAAAGCTAAATTTATAACTGTAATAGTGTCGATTATTTTTGTAACGAAAATCACGTCCTAACTCCTGCATCGCGCAAAAAATAGCATAGCTATAAAAATAATAATATTAATATTACTTACTGTTCTGTTACGAATCAGCTGACTCTGTTTTGTTTATAGAAATCTAATACAAGTCGTTAGTTTTTCTGTTTCGTTCTGCTCTGTTTCGGTTCGGTAAGTGACAGAATAAATTAAATAAAAATATTTTGAAATAAGTTGTGATTGTGCTTTTAGAATAAAAATAAATAAATTTTTAAAAGAAAAACATAAAATTATATTGAAACTTAACAATGGATGAGGCAAAACTAATCGCTTTAGTGGAAAACTGCGACCCTTCTGGTCAGAAACAGCTGATAAGTCACTACAGAAAAATTAAGTACTAAATTTAGAAGCAGAACGGCACAGCACAGAACAGCAACAGAAAGTAAAGACTAATGAAGCCTTTAGTATTATTACTTTCGCTAGTATTTTATATTTTTGAATTTAGCTGAATTCACACAACTACTTAATTTCGATTATAAAAACTTTCATGAAATTTATTGCACGAAACTTTTTCTATTTGCAAAGGCAAAGTTAAAACACTAAAGTCAATCCGACCAGAATACATACATATATTGTAGCTAGGCGGAGTTTACATCTGGCACACATTTTTTTTTTAAAGAGAAGTAATACTCAGGCAATGAATGCCTACCACTATTACTAGATGTTAGGAAAGGGATAGTGTTAGAGAAGACAGGTGGTGACGGAAGAGATAGAGGAAAGCTTCATTCTTTTTACAACTCTGTTTTTTGCACGTTTTTAATAAGGCAGTGTTGTAGCACCTCTGGTGTTAAATGAGGCGTATTAATTTTTTTATTTTTTTTAAGCTGTGTTTAGTAGCCATTTTATTGGTTACTTCACTTTGCCAGTGATTCTGCTACACAAAGAAGGAGAGCGCTCTGATGTTACATTAGGACTAGTATCTGCTGAAGTCGATATAGTTCAGTGATCAGTGGCTATGTATGCCTTCATCACATGAACTTTCCTACAACAACTGATACAAAGGGACACCAATGCACATCAGAAAAATTCGTGGTATTGTTATTTTTTAATGACTGTTGGATACCGGGCTCGAACCCAGGATCTTCGGCTTTGTAGTCAGCGTGCTAACTAATTCAGCCAACGCCCAAAAAAGCGTAATCACTAATAGACTTGGGTCGAACTCGTTCACTAGTTCATTTTTGACACAAACCAATGATCAATCGCGTTTAAATTTCACGGGTTTGATCATTGGTTTGTGTCAAAAATTAACTAGTGAACAAGTTCGACCAAGTCTAATCACTAATATAGGTTCGATAGCACTACTAAAGGGTAGTAAAACCCTATACCAGTTTGGCGATTTTTGTGACCAATTTTTTTTATGGGCCTCCAAAGATTTCGAAAATCAGTGCACCCTCAAAAAATTGTGTCATCTGTTTTTAACCAACAACTAATTCAGACTAAGTGATGGCGCTTTCCTACAAATGGCTATAATGTTTAATATAACATTGGAGGCAATGTTAGATTAAACATCATCGGACGTCCTTAGCTCAATGTTTTCGGTGCAATGACTACTAAGATATTTTTTGAATACCAGCCAATTAACACGATTGAGCATCCTCACATATGAGTGAGGTAACATATTGTAACAATTGGGAGAGTGATCGGAGGAGAGATCTAGAGAAGCTTCAACATGATTCCTTAGAAAAAATTTTCATAACGCCAAAATCTATAACATGCGGAATTTTTTGTATGTCAGTAGGCCAGTAAGTGGGCTCCTCACTCGAAATGACGTCCAATCCCACGTTGAAATTGTGTTGAACAACGTTCGACCTCTAGGTTTAATAAGACGCTTTGTAGAAATGCTCGTATTGATCCTCGAGAGGGGAGTAAATTGATGATATCAGGAAATTTTTTGCAATTATTCGTTGCATGTTCTTCACAAATGTCGAAAATATAGTGCTTGAGTCTTGACTTTATTAGGATTACTGATCCAACGCATGTCCTTCCTCTCGGATCCTTTGAATCATATGGGGTGAATCATATGGGGTGTTGCTTCAGAAAAAGACAAGTATTTACATTATTTACATTTACTGACTGACTGACTGACATATATGACAATAGGTGAAATTTAGTGTGTAAGTTCCTCTTTCGATGTATAGATCGGCTAAAAAGGGATTTTTGGAAATTCGAATGTGAAATCAGTACCTTTATTTCTCGGAACCTACGATACATATACATATTCATTGATTCTTATGCTTCCTTGTTGGAACACAGGGTCGTAACAACATTCTTCCATCGGGATTTGTCCTGTGGAATTTGTTGTATTTTATACCAAGTTATTTCTGTTGCACTTATCTCATATTATAATAGTCTTTTGCAGGTTTAGCGGGTCTACATCTTCTTCTGCTGCCTAGAGATTTCCAGTCGATTGCCATCTTCGATGTACCATCATGGGGTTTTCTCAAAACATTTCCTTTTTACAATTTCTATACGGATTGATGCTTTGCCTGTCCTTTGCCAGAGATCTCTGCTGGAAACTACTTTCATCTAAAATATTCGCATCGGTAAACGAATACTTTCAGCGAATAAATTTCGCTTGCAGTAGTGTTCCAGGATTCGCATTCGTAGAGCAAGTTAGAGCGAACAGATAGTGTAATGAAATTTACATTTTCGATAATTTTGCAATAACCCGTGAATTTTATTTTTGTAACACAATACGACAATTATTATGTTAGTAAGGGAAGCGATAAGGCAATTTTTAATTCGTAATGGATTTTTATTAACTTAAATTTTAGAAATGAAGTAAAAGCATCAGTAGCGGATTTAGGCCTGCTACCGTTCTAGCCATTCTTTGATATGCCGCCCTTTTGGTTATACAGAAGCAATTATTAAAAAAAGCATACTTGTAATTATTAAATACTTAAATGGTTGTGCACTACACCATTTGTCATTGAAATTGAGAATATTTTAAATGAAATTGAGAATTTTAATTTGAAATTGAGAAATTTTCAAAAGTAAAGTAAAAATTTATTGAGCCTTGTTTTGACAATGAAAGCTTTTAAAGCTAACGATACAAAAATTACTTAAGACTATAAGGTATTATTTTAAAAACTATAAAATTTTAACAGCACCAAACTTTAACAATAATGAGATAAGTATAATAAAATGTTAATAAAATTAGATATAGGACGATATGCCCTTGCTCCCGGGGCTAACATAACATAAGAGGAGAACTCTTAGAATATACTTAGGTATAAAAAACAAAACTTAAAAGAAAAATAAAAAAAGTAAAAATAAATCTCAAAAAAGATACTATGTAGACCTATGAGTACCAGGTGTACTTTTCGTAAAAAAGCGATGTCTTGTGTTAGAATTTATATCAAAATCAATAGCACCAAGTGCACAGAGATGTCACGAGACGGAAGATAATTGCGAATTCTTGACGTGTCGCTCACACCGAGTCTGTGTCTTCTTTAATTTTTCTTTCGTAGTGGCATTAATTTAGCGTTTTGCATTTTATGCTTTGTGTCCTCATTCGCTGTTAGATTTTTGTAAATAAATGGTAAAAATTAATATTTGTGAACGAAAATGCTTAAACCGAAGTCTCTAATAATTTGAAAACATATCTTAATTACTTTTTCAATACTAATAATCATTTTCACATTTTGTTTTTTAATTCAATACCTCAAATTCCTCCATTTAATTTTGTACAAATGTTCACTTGATCAAATGTATTTTCATTTTAGGCTTTGTTGTCTCATTCTCATATGCTTTTTGGAAGTAAATGGTAAAAATTAATATTATTTTTAAATGAAAACTCTTAAAATGAAGTCTGTAATCATTTGGAAACTAATTTTAAGCACTTTTTTAGTATCAATAATCTTTTACACACTGTGTTTTTTAATTCAAAAGTACAAAATCTTTTATTTAATTTTGTAAAAATGTTCTCTTGTTCATTCCACAAATTACACATTTTCTCTTGTTTGTTTTGATTATCTCGTTAACAACTTAATAACAAATATACTACAGTTGTCCCTTTCTCGTCGAACCTGTGTCAAAGCTGATTTTAGCTTTTTTCATCACTCATTTTCTTCACCTCTGTGTACTTTGTGTTAATAGGTTCTTCATTACAAAAAACGGATAGGTGAGAGATAATTGGTGTTGCTCCAAGTGAAAACTTTCTGTTCATTATAAATTTCCCTCATAAAATAATTATAATGCATTTCTAGTCTTTTTATGAATTTCTTAATAATATCAGATAAATATAGACCGATTGGAATTATTTTCGAATAGCCGTCTATTTAATGATTTGAAGTTTTCTGAATACAATGCCTTAAAACATTCCATTTAAATATTTCTATAATAACAATAGGTTAGGCACTGAACCATATTGCAAACCCGTATATAAAAATTGGTCTGATACTTGTCTTGTATAAAGGCAGCTTAGTTCTCTTCGAGAGGCTTTTATTATAAAAAATTATTGAAAAAGCACCCAGTATCTTGAATGTTTTCTTTAAAACTATTCTTGCATGCCCATTAAATTTGAAAATATTATTAAAAGTAATTCCAAAATATTAAAGATTATCTATGAAGTGTATATCTATTCCATCAAGGAAAAGCGTAAGTCTTTTACTTTGTGGAAAAACAGTGTATTTACATTTTCCCGAAGCATTCCGTATACAAATCGCTTTACATTTAGAAACATTTATTTTGAAGATGGAATGAAACTTGTCTTACAGCACTATGAGAGTAGATAAGAGAATCATCAGCATAAAGAAAGCCAGTTGAGCTGGGAAAAATGTGTGGAAAGCCATACATAAAAATGTTGTAAGATGAGGAGCCAAAATTTAACCTTACGGAATACCACAATAAATATTTTCCACATCTGAAAAATCTTTGCCAAATTGCACGCAAAGTTTTCTATTATAGAAAAAGCTTTGAAAAAGTCTAACAATTTCAGTCAACTTAAAAAGAATACCATTATGAAAGGCGTGATCGAAAGCCTTTTCGACATCTAGAGAAACTGCTACTGTGCAACAACTTTGAATGAAGATTAGAGACTACATCATTATGAAACTTCAATAAGGCATCTAGAGTAGAATGACCTTTTTTGAAGCCAAACTGGGAGTTTGTTATATATGTATCATTAATTTCAAAATCCATTTTTAACCCCCGACCAAAAAAAGGGGTGTTATAAGTTTGTAGTGTGTGTCTGTCGCTAACCACGTACAGGCCAAACGGCTGGACGGATTTTGATTTAGTTTGAAAGGTGACTTGATCGAAAGGGTTCTTAGCTATGCTTTAAGAAAATCGGTCCAGCCGCTTAGAAGATATCACATCTTTTCTAGATATATCGGGGGTTTTAAAAAATTTTAGTTTTTGTTATATCCCTAATTATTCTTTCGAAAAGTTTTCCCAAATTTGAAAGTAAAGACGATTTAGTACTAGACTAAAGAACGTTGGAGCATTTTTTCTTTAATCTAGTACAAAACTGTCGCAGTCGCAGTCATACTCATAAATTTTTTTGTAGAAATAATCTTAGAAATTTTCCAAGCATCTGGAAAATAACAGTTATTCAAACAATTATTGAAAATAATCAAAAGATATTCTAAAGCTTTTACAGGGAGTTGTTTCATAAGAAAGTTGAAAATACTGTCCAAGCTACAAAATTTTTTATTTTTAATTAATTTAGAATGAGAAAATAAATCGTTTAATGTTGAAAAACTTTCACAATTTTGTGAGTTCGCTGAAGGAAAATTTCCAGAAAAGACATGTATATGAGAAACTTCGATAATACTAGAATTGATATAATTTAAAGCGGAAGAATTCCTTCTCAGTGGCGCAGAACCAGAGTAGATATATGCAAAGTGATCCTCCAGTTTATGTAATACTAGTGCATTATCTTCCAATATATCTCCATTAACGTCTATACGTTTCAAATTTTTATTCTTTTTTAATCCTATTATGTTATAAATTTTTCGATGAGCTGTTGAGCCCGGTTTGATTTGCTGCAATATTCTACTAAATAAAAGGGATTGTTCAACCTCAACCAGTCTCTTAATGATTATGTGCAATAATTGTATTTGCTTAGATAAAAGTAAATAGTCTGGATCAATCCAACAACGATTTTAACTGTTTTTGCCAACCATATTTTATCCAGAACAATTTTTTAATTTTGTCGGAAATAATAATTTTTTTATTCTTGCATTCAATTATGTCCGAATGAATATTATTAATAACTTTTACAGTAGTTGTAAAGTTTTATATATAATAATAAATTTCAATATTCCCCTGTCCCTGTGGCTGAGTGGTAGCGATGCTAGCCTCTCAGTCCAGAGGTCGTGAGTTCGATTCCCGCCATAGACCCTGGATGTTTTCTGCAGACAAGCTAGTCGCTTTGCGGGTTGTGTTTATTAAAAAAAAATATCGGTTCTGAAGTTTTCCCAATTGGTCTTACTATAAGAAATGAACGTTGATGGTGGATTCAGAATAATTTCAAACACTGACAATTGAATGTGAAGTTTAAGAGGAAAATGATCGGAAAATGTGAGTAAGCATGATACTGTAAAATTTAGATTTGGCGACACATTAATATAATTTGTGCTAACTAAGAAATGATCTAGAAATGAGGCACCATTTTGATAAGTTGGCTCTGTATGGCAAATTCGTTTAAAATATAAATTATTTTGTTGTAAAAAATTTATTTCCATTAGTATTACAGAGTGAGTCACCCCAAGAAATACAAATCCCCTCCTATAAATGATCCATCAAAGTTTTGAGAGGTGTTATTTTTTTTGTTTTTGCAGCGTTAAAATTACATGGGATATAAATCGATCCAAGCAGAATATTTGTTATTGAACCCTTACTTAAAAGTTCAATGCATAAGAAACTGTTTGGAAACTCTAAACTTAATACATTAAATTTCTTATATTTGAAAGTTTTCTTCAAAACAATTGCTACCCCTTGCGGGCTGTAATTCCTAAAAGAATTGAATTGTAACTTGGTAGGGAAATTCTGTGTCTATCCTTGAGATGAGTTTCTTGCACAAATTAAAGGAAAGTAAGTTTAATTCATTATGGCTTATACGTTTTCTTTAGTTCAGGTAGGAGACACGACATTGCTGTTTTGCCTCCTCCAATGACATGTTTTTGCAGTTTACAACAAATTTACTAATCTTATCTTTCAAACTTAAAGTTTCCCGTTCACAAAGAATATGTGCAATTTTTAAAAGTTCTTTAACTAAAGGAGAAACATGATTGGAATCTGCTTGATAGTTCGCATGTTGAAAAAGGCTGGCAAAAGACTTATCCAAATGAACGTTGTTATTATTTTTTAAGGAATGAGCAACATTGAAAGCGGCCTTGTTGTTTCTATTCTTGGATACAAGTGAAATTTTCCTTTTCAATTCAATATATTTTTTATATGTAAATAGTTAGTGCAAAAGGGTAAATTATCCATGTCTGATACAAATTTGCATTCCCCAGGTCCATGACTCTCAACACATTTCACACAAACAAAAGGTCTATTACAATTTTGAGACATATGTCCCCATGGTTGGCAACGCCAGCACTGTAACTCTAAGTAACTCTTTGATTTAATATATGTATATCTTAAATTAGTAAGTTCATTGCATGTCTTGCTCGGTAATAAAGTAACTAAATATAATCCCGTATCAAAATCATTCTTTCGAGCAAAAACAGTTGAAAATTTAGAAACAGACTCTACAGTATTAGGAATCAGAATTTCAATTTCTTTTTGAATTAATTCTATATCAGTTTTATAATATAAACTAAACTTGATCGTTTCTCCTCGAGTGGCGTGCATGAATAAGAATCAATATTTTAATTTCATGCTGAAATGAGGCATCTTTTAAAAAAAGTTTGCTTTTATTACTATTTTTGTTAATAATTTTGAATTCAATTTTTTTAGAGTTAAGTTGATTTAATATCGATATTGACATCAAAGAGAAAAATGGGTGGACAAAATGATTTATCTTTGTTTGGTGCATTTGAAGTTTCTTTAGAAAAATTTAATTTTTTTGTATTATTTTTTTCTTCTTGAATATCTAGAAATTTTCAATTGAAATTGAGAATTTCAATTTGAAATTTAGAACATTCTAAATTTGTAATTGAGAAAATTCCAAATGATATTGAGAAATTCTAATTTGAATTTAAGAAAATTCAAAATAGAATTGGGAAGTTTTATTTTGGGAGCATTCCAAATAATTTATTTTTAATATCAAAAAATACTTAGGCAATGCGTTATCAGAACTTGTCTTTTATTTGACAACGCTCCACTGCTGTTTGCTAACGACTAAATGCCTTTTCTCCGATGACTAGTTCCATTAAAATTATTTGGACAAAAATAGTGAAAAAATTACCGAACGTAAGTCCCAAAAAATGTAAGAGAGTATAGGCTTGCCTTTTTATTTAGAAGTTATCTCATCTTAATATTTCAAGGGCAGGAAGTACATAGTACAACATATTACAAAGTATTACCAATAACTATTTATCTCTAGGATATATATGCCAGTTGGTCAATAATAGCTTTGTACTTATTTTCAAATAATATATGTCCACATGTTTATTAAATAAAAGTTGTGTAAATAATTTTGCTGAATTCCGTATTAAAAATTCCTACTTTCATTTAGAATCTTCTTGTGTGTAGTCAGGCAGGCGACTCGTCTAGAAAACTTGTATGAAAATTACTCCAAAAAATTAGTGGTTTTCATATAAATTTTATACTTAAGTCAACCGTCCACATTGTAGAAATAGAGGGTAACTGCCACTTAATAGAAGCCATGTAAAAATTCTCGTCTGCCCATTTATATTGAAAACAAAAACAAAGCATGGCTTCCATATATTGGCAGTTAATTTCAAATTGAAATTCTCGATTTCATTTGGAATTTTCTCAATTTCAAATTGAAATTCTCAATTTCAATTGGAATAATCTTAATTTCATTTGGAAACTTCTCAATTTCAAATTGGAATTCTCAATATCATTTGGAATTTTCTCAATATTATCTTGAACTTTCTCAATTTTAATAAAAAAAATGGTGTAGTTTTTGTTAATTTATAACATACTAGCTGAGCCTGTCAAATGTTGTCTTATCCTCATAAATACCTTTTTTAGTTGACATTTTTCATTAATTGAAGTGAAAAGTCATGCTAGATTCACCACCTTGCGTTTGAGGAATGATGTCACCTATACATATCCGTGATACCTTCTATAGGGCGTTCAGTACCTGTTTTCAAAGAAGTTTGTGAAGCGTCGTGAGTATACAGAGAAAAAACTGCCTAATAGAATCAAGAAGATTTTCTCTATGAAACGGTTTTAGGCTAAAGAGTATCCCAGCAGACAGAAGCGAAGATTTTTCCAAAGAGATTTCTTATTATTTTTTATGTGGTAAATCTTGTTAATTTTATCAATAAGAAAACCACATAAAATCAAGAAGAAATCTTGTTATTCACACCTTTTTTTTTTACTAAATTTTCGTTATTTTTGGCACCAAAAAAACAATCCATAGAGAAAAACTTCTTGATTCTATTAGGTTTTCTTATAAATTGTAAACTATAGGGATTTCTTATTGATTTCATTAGGTTGCCTTATTGATTTTCTCAAAAAGGTTTTCCTTATTGATTTCGTTAGGTTGCCTTATTGATTTTTTCAAAAAGGTATTCTTATTGTTTTCATTAAGTTCCCATATGATTAAGTGTAAAGGATCTTATTAATTTTTTTTAATAAGGAAATCTTCTTGATTTTATTAGCTTTCTTGTTATTTCATATCTATAAATAGAGAAATTTTTTTCATGATCTTTACCGTTTGTACAATAATTTCAATGCGGATTCAGGCTGCCTGTTAGATATTGGTTAGAGTGCTTGTCTATCGGTCAGAAGGTTGCCGGTTCAATACTTGTCTCCTCTCAAGTAAATAATATGTCTGTACATATATGGTATAGAATTTAAATGAAAATACATAAGTACAAAGAATAAAGACATAAAATTTGTATTTTTTATTAGGTCGCCTAATAAAAACAAGAAGAAACCCTTTTTGAAAAAATCAATAAGATAACCTAATAAAAACTACAAGATTTCTTCCTGATTTTTTCAAAAAGGTTTTCCTTATTAAATTAACAACATTTCCTTACTGAAAAAAAACCATAGAGATATCTTATGAATTTTGTTCTATTTTATGAGGTATTTATTGTTTTTTCTGTGTAGTGGCGGGCATTTACAGAACAGGTAAAAAGATGTCTCTTCTTTTTAGTTATTCCTTTAAGGTGTGAGAGAATGTAAACCTATCGTCCAGTGGCCCGTCAATAACGCGACTAGATGTGAGATGCTGTTTCGGCTATCGTGGAAGCGCGGCCATTTTGTCTTCGCCAATCTACATATGCTCAGTAAATTTCATTCTGAAAATAATATTATAGAATGTTGCTTTTTACAGCGCCAAACGGAGCTGGACGAAGCCGCCCAGTGCGAATACAGCATTGGCCAGTTTATCTGTATGATCATTGCCAAAAAAGTCACTGCTGTGTATAGTGAGACTGACGATTCAATTCGTACATAATTTTTGCATTCGCTAACTAAGATTGAGGATGTTTCGTGTGATCATATTGCAATAATTGCTGCCTGGCAGTCGACAAATATGCCAATTTTCCCTGAAATACATTAGCCTAATCAGGAAGAAGGCAAGAAAGCTGTACCCAAAGATCACTTGAGAAAACTTCAGGTCCGACACCGCAGATCATTCTTGATTTATTGGTGTAGACTGTGGTATCATAATCATTTCCTATTTAACCCCTTTTCAATTGCCTTCGGATGAGAAAAATATCTTTTAAATTTGCATTAAAATCCATTTTAGGAACAATATAATCAGAGGCTCTCCTTAAGCCTGTAGGCAACCGATTTAAGATTTTTGCGTGTCAGTAAGTACTTGACATTTACCAGCTCACTGCTGCCAGTCTTGCGGCATTGCTTGCGGCTATGGCCATTATGTGTAAGTCAATCACTATAATGTTTAGCATATCATATCATTCAGATCTTCTGATGGACTAGTACGTAAACACCACGTGATTCCGATGCAGGCGGATCTTTGAACTCTTTAGCACATAATTTTTAGTTGTAGCGGCCCATTATACAAGCGATCCATATGTACATCCATTTTACCATCTTAGGGCTTACACCTCATTCCGAACCAAAAGTTTTCCGACAGTACCTTTTTTGTCCCTGTCTTGCGCATTTTGCTTCCAAAAGATAACTGAGCTACGATCTCAATAATTTTTTTTCATTTGTTCGTGCAAAAGATAAGTTATTTGCATTTTAATTTGATGCCAGTTTCTAAAAGTGTTATTGGGACAAGTTGGCAAGTGTTTTACAAAATACAAAATATGTACCTACATAATTGAAAAAGATTATACAAGTGAGTTGTTAAGTTCTTTGTTTATTTGTTTCTAGCCTACACCTAGGAGTTCTTAAATTTGATCTATTCCTGGTGTTAAAGTAAAGTGGTATTGAATTTGAGAAAATGTGATAGCATGATGACCAAAGTGGTAAATACATTTGAACACAAATGTTAAAACTGGACCAGTACTCATGGAAACCATATATTGGTACAATTGTTTTGCTTATTTCCTTATATAATGAGTTGAAAATTTTATCAACAAATTTTGTAGTGTTTTGCATACGGGTAAGCCTAGATTTACGTGATCTGGTGGGACCGAACAGTGTAAGTGTAAATTAAATTCGCGTAAAATAATGTTCAGTGTTGGTACAAAATCGTTTTTTTTTTTGGGCCAGAAGTTTAGAATATCCATAAATAAAACCATCAAGTAACTGCGAAATTTTATTTTAGTACGCAAGAATCGCGTAAATCCAGAACACATAAAATTATTAACTTTTTTTGTACTTTTCAAAAACGAGATGTTTTTTACACATTGTACAATTGCCTAACAACCTACTATACGAATATGTATGGTAAGTAATTATTTTTCTCGCTGGTGTCATTTGTATAACAAAACTAAAAATCAAACAGAACAAAAAATAAGTAAATTAACTAACATGTGCATAATTAGTAAAGAACAAACGACAATGGCAAGACTGTTGTAAATTTAGAGATGGTAAAAATGAGCTTTCATTACAAAAAAGCTTTCAGCAAATTGTAATACGATGAATCAAAACAATTCACATATTCCATTTGCAAAAAAGTTGCGTATATAAAGCATAAATCTACATACATCAACTGACACCACACACAGTGGACCAAACACAAAAGAACGCTGATGAGGAAGGTTTAGTGGCCTTCGAAAATAGCCGGTTGTTCTGTTCAACTATGAGTTTGTCAGAATATTTACAACTAACTTTGGTGTTATTTGTTCATTAATAATTATCACATGTAATTTGGCTTAAAGAGCGATACGAACTGTAGCCTGATCAAATCATAAAATATGAAAACTAAAAATCGTTTAAGTTAAATTAATTACGCAGCTGATGGTTTACCTTAAATAGCAGTTCTGTTATCTGTATTTTGAAGAGATGCTAATGATTTTAATATCATATCAGCAAAAATAAATTTGGCACAAGTAATCACTAAAACAAAAAGAAGGGCTTCGGTGATTTGGAGAAGCAAACAGTGCATCCCCTCTGCCTTACGAGGATGCATTAACGTAAGTGAATGACGATATTTTACACAAACACTACAAACTTGGTCGGCTGTCGTCTCTCACTTATCTGGATACAAATTTGGAAGCGAATGAGATTGAATTGTGTAGGAAAATAAATATATGCTTCGGTAGGTCAGTGGGTAGTGCTCTTGCCTAACATGTGGAGATCGTGGGATCGACTCCTGATTCAATGCGCGAACAAGAAGTATTTGATAAATGTACATTAATGCATATAATTTTTTTATTTATGGAAGCTTCAATATCACTGGTCTACAAATTTGGAAAAAAATTACTGCAGAAACGAAGCATGTTCTTTAACTAATCTGGGTGCGCTGAATTCTTGTATCAAAATTGGGCTATCACGTCTTGTTAATTTTTTATCGAATGCTGGCAATACTGTAAAACAGTCAATACTGACACTCCAATTTCACAATTGTTAATTTGACTGAAGCCCACATTCATTCTAAATCTTTATAATAGTAGCGTTTAAGCATGTCAGGGAGATCGTTTGCTACTGATTCAAGCTATTTTTGCTTTAAGTGTGGTCAATATTTGGTCATTATTGGCTCATTTACATTATTTTGGTTTTGCTGTCAGAAACTTGCACAAACCGTGGACAACGACAATATTTTGCAATAGTTGCAGAACTGTTTTATACAAGTAGTCAAATAGCAATAAGATCTATTCCGAGTTTTCAATTCCAGTTCTTTGGAGAGAGTCAAGTAACCACCAAACCGACTGTTATTTCAAAGTTGATGGATTCAATATGAATCGATTTCCAAACCAGTTCAACATCGGCTCCAAAAATATCTAGGGATAACAGCGCATCCTCTACTAATCGTCAAAATCGTTTTTAATTATTGCAAGATGATAACGACAAGCCCGCTTTTAAGAGAGAAAAAAATTCTAAGGCACTTCTTAAAAAACTACTATCGGCCATGGGTAAGAATACTTTTTGCATCATTCCAATTAAACGTAGTAATATTGACGAAACAAAAATTCAAATATATGAATAAAAAGATTTCCGTAAAATTGTTACTCAATTTGAAAAAAAAAAATAAAATAAAACAAGTTTCTACACATACCAGTATAAGAGTGCTAAAGGCCTACAGGTAGTATTGAAGGGCATAGATTCATATGTTGACCCCGAAGAAGTAAATTGGGCATATTATAAATAGAGAAAAGGTCCCCCAACCCCTATTTCGAGTTGAACTGGAGTCGTATGACATAATTGAAACAAAATTAAACCCATCCAATTTATAGCGTAAGGTTCTGCTAGCTGTACGAAGCCAAAAGATCAAGCTGAAAAAAAAATTAGTAATTGTGGAGGTAATCACACTGCTAACTACAGAGGATGTCCTGTATATTCTTTCGTTAAACAGACTATGGGACAAAAAGCTAAATTAGCTCCAGATCAATCAGCGAACGATTTCTCCGCCAATTTTCCTCCAATGAGCCAACCAAGTACTTCACGTGTATCATATGCCGATGCTGTTAAGACAAATTCTTTTCCCACGCACAAGCTTTAATTTCAGTCGCCTTGAATCCACTATTTATAATCTGGTGCAAACTATAAACAACTTTAAAACAAATATGACTAACATGATGCAAGAAATGCTGCGAATGCAGAATACTCTGCTTCAAGCATTAATTAACAAGCCATGAACACGTTAAAAATATGTTTCTGGAACGCAAACGGCATTCGCCAACATAAAAATGAACTCGAGCACTTCCGTATAGAAAAACATATTGATATAATGTTGGTTTCTGAGACTCATTTGACTTCGACAATCCTTTTCAAAATGAATGGCTACACCTTATATGATACAAAGGACCCGAGAGAAAGAGCATGCGGTGGATCAGCAATTCTAATAAAGTCAAAACTCAAGCACTATATTCTTGATAACATCTGTGCAGAACATCTACAAGCAACTAATATATATTTGTGTTGAAAATTTTTGTATAAATTTCGTTATATCATCAATTTACTCCCCTCCCAGATACTCAATCACTGTGGATCAATACGAAGATTTTTACAAATCGCTCGGACATTATTTCATAGCAGCTGGAGACTACAATGCAAAACATGCGTTCTGGGGTTCGCGGCATCTTCAGTGTCGCAACCTTTTCTAAACCCGAATTGACAACTGTACAGAAAATCGTTTTTTTTTTTCTAAATACAACGATAGCTTGTCGTAGAAAATTTTTAAAAATTTTGATCGATTGCAGAGAGAGCTTCAATGGGCCTATACACGAAGCATTTAGTATTAGAATTATTTTATGAATTCTTAATATGTCAGGATACAATGAATAGTCAACAATTTTATTAAAAATATTAGTTAGAATTGGCACTAACTCAAGTCAACATTATTTCAAAAGCTTTGGCGATATATTGTCCCTATCATGTCAAACTATCCAATATGCAAATTAAAATGCTGAAATTCCCATAGACGATAGATAGCTCAATAAGAAATTTATTAAGCCTGGCATTTAGACTAACTAAAAGCTAACTACAATGCCATCCAGCACAAATCCAAAATTAATTCTTAAGTTGAGTACGTGAGACCCAACAAATTTATTCTCAACTACTTTGAAACTCACTTCAATTTTATATTAACATTTTGCTAATGTTATTTTAGGTGGTAGCTTAGCTGGGTAGTAAGGCGTTGACTACACAACGTGTGATGATACATGTTCGAACCTCAGAATTTTTTTAAATTTACTGACTACCAGCTGATTTAAAAAAATCAACTTTAAGTTAGTTGAAAGTAATGCAGAGTGAGACAATTGACTGCCGCCTAGGACATCGCAATGTTAAAATAGTTAGTTGATTACATTGAAAAGTAATCCAAATATCAATCAGTACTAGTTGGGAAATAGTTAGCTTAAAGTTAGTTCAAAATTAACAGAATTTCCTACAGGGTTATTTGGCATCGAGAATAGCTTAAACTAAAGTTAGTACTCTTCACTCTTCCCACAGTGCAATTTCAAAATTTTCAAGACTTCTTAGCCTGATTTGCTACCTGAGATAGAATATTAGTGTAATAATTATTCCTGCAAAATTTTATAGCAATTTTGATCATTTTACTTATTCATTTTAAACTTTTTTTGTTTTGTGGTTGAAGTCCACTGATGAGTTGCCTAAAGGCTGGCATTCACTATCCTACATAGTCAAACGACTGTTTAGAAAATGCAACCATGATCTAACGGAATTTCTGAAAATTTACAAAAGACAATAGGTTTGTTTCTTTACTTTTTGGGCAAAGTTCGGTAAAATGAGAGCAAACTATAATTTCTCCCCATTATATAAAAAAAATGCACAAAAGTACGAAAACGCGAAAAACCAAAATTTTTAACATGAAACAAAACGTCAATGCATGTATTCACATACTTATGTGCATACACACGTTCGTATTTACTTACGTGATTCAGCATATATATAGAGTTTTTTTTTCTTAATTTCATATAGAAACTTATAAAACTTTGTTCACCAATAGTTTTTAAAATTTTTTTTATTTTTTAAGTTTTCAGGAAAACGAAATTTTGCTTTGTTATTGTTTATTTTTCAAACAGCTGATTGATTTTCTGTTTGCCCAAACTAGGACGAAGAAAAAGTACGGGCTGTTTCGTGCAAGAAGAAGAACATAACTCTCACAAAACCTCGCTGATTTACCCAGTTTTCGAGTACGAGAACGCTTTTCGTGCAAATTGGGATCCCGCGAGATCCCAATGTAGAGTAAAGAAACACATCTAATAACAACTAATAAGATCAGTGTAGCATTTTCGCAAAAGTCGAACGATTATGTAGGATAGTGAGATTTTACTTACAAAAAAGTCTGCTAAGGAAAACGCATCAGCTGATTGCGAACGGATACGTTTACATAAGAGTATCAATGTCTTTAGTGGCTTGCAATATGCAATTTAAATTACCTTTTTCATTTTGTATTGGCTTTTCTTTCCGCGTGTGATTCGTCTGCTTATGGATCGTATGCTCGTGAATATCCGAATAGTCATAGGCCATATAAACTGGAGGCGGTGCAATTTCTCTCGTCGATTTGCTATTTACATCATTTAGTGTTGCACTTGCTACCGGTGCTGGCGCCGACCACGTATAGACAGTTTGTGGAAAATGAGCAGCGGTATATGGCGCAATATTACGAGATATCAGCGAAGTTGGGACTGTAGAATGTGGAGAAGAAACTTGTTGAGTTTCTGATATAGTCGTTGGTATTCTATTATTATAGGGATTATTGTATAGGACAGCAGGGCTAATATTGAAGGCATGGGATAGTGATGGCAAAACTGTACCAAAAGCACTATTAACATGCATATCCAAAGGATAGTTATTAGCATAGGGATACATGGAAAGATCTGATGGGTTTTTGGGACTAGTTGCTCCCAGTTCCAAAAATACTGGCTTTTCACTTTCATTGTCACATTCATAGTTGACACGTAGATCGTAGGCAGTACCGTCGGTATTTCCGCTGTGAAATCTATCGTTTAATAGAGTCTCACTATGCGTTTCTAAATGTTCACTCATGTTAACCAATATGTAGGTATTTCTTATTAAATTTTTAAATTATGAACACTTTGTTATTTTTACATACAGTAATTTTTCTTATCCTTGTCTTAAATTTCGCTTATTAAACTACTTATTTATTAAAGCTTAAAGTTGTTCAATAACTAACTTTGATGCTTTCGTTTTCTTCTTTTTAACGACGATCCCTAACTACTTGTCTTACTTCACTGCAAACGTGCGGTAAAAAAGTATAGCTTAACTTTAATTTGTTTAATGAAACATTGAAAATGGATTTGTAGTTGAATGTAGCCAGCCGTCAAACAAAATCACTCATTCCAGCACTCAATACTCGCGATCTGTACAGGTACTCATTTTATTATTGGACACATGCACACATACGCACACATACACACACATACCCGTACATACACATAGAAATGCATAAGGCGTGTATTTTATGCATGTGTGGGTGAGATGCGCTGACAATATGTAATAAATAAGTAGGGAGGGAGTATGATAGCAATCAGAAAGAATTAAATATGCATGTATTTAAAAATTTAAAAAAAAAACACATCAAGGTTATTTTGTGTATTTGAAGTGATCAAGTCGTATCGAAAAAGTTTTTTATTAGAAACGACAACATAAATTCTGAAGAAAAATCAGAACTTCCCAAAACAAAACTTGGAATTCAGTAAAATTAATAATATCCAAAAAGTGTAAAATTTACCAAGGATAAAATAATCGAAAATTCAAAAAGCAATATTCATACATACATACATATATACAGCTACTCACACGCAAAGTGGGACACAAAGAAAATTCGGATGTTGTTATGTTTGGGACCCAAAATAAAGCATTTGGTTAAATTTGAAAAGTTCCATTTAATAGTTTTTATTTTATTAAAGAAATATTAAATCTAAACAAAAAAAAGTTCAATCATTTCAATAAGAACAATATATAATTAGACATTTCATATTTCAGCTATGGGGTACTGCTTCAGCTTCAAATATAGAAAATATTCAACGAAGGCAAAATAAAATTTTACGGATAATAACATCGGCTCCATGGTACATAAGAAATTCAAATTTACATCGTGATTTGAATATGCCACAAGTAACTGAAGAAATTGCAAAATACGCGGGCAAATATCTTACAAAGCTCGAGTCTCATCCTAATCCGCTTGCTCATAATATCTTGAATTTTACTGGACACATCCGCTTAAAAAAGAGGGACACAAGGGCTCTAATACTCAACACTCCAGAAGAAACTGCTTGAAAATAGTTTTGTTTTTGCTTATCACTACTTATGTATTATTAATAACTATCACTAAGCTTATGTTCGACACTGGTCGGGCCTAATTAATTATATTTAGATTTAAGATTTGAATAATTATTGTTAGTTCATATTTGAAAATACAATAAATAAATATATGTACTAAAAAAAAAACTGGCTAAAGCGAAGCCCATACTCAAAGTGGGACACTAAAATTTCCATATTTGTATTTAGTGTTGAATACATTTTTAATACTTGGTTGACTTTTCCATTGCTTGATATCAAAGCTTGAAGACGCCGCGGCGCCGTGCTATACTTTGAAGCAGAGGAGTAAATTCCACTAAAAGTCTTATTATTGGTGTCGCTGTCCTGGTAGAATACGAAGTCGCCTTTTATACCGAGATTTTCGGTACTTTCCACCAACAACACCACAAAACAAACAAACAGGTTATTTTTGCAAATAAAATTATGGAAAAAGATTCTCTTGGCGCAAACCTCGTGATGAAATTTCAGACAAGGCTATTGAAAAGGACGGTAGTGATGCCCTTATTACATGGGCGTGTATGCCATCGTCTGGAGTTGTTAAAATATATTTTGTAAACGGAATTATAGAATTACGAGTATTACATTGACATTCTTAAAGAAAACGTGATGGAAAGTACCGAAAATCTTGGTATAAAAGGCGACTTTAAATTCTACCATAATAGCGAAACAAACAATAAGTCTTGGAACGCACGAAATTGGCTACCTTATGATTGCCCAAAGGTAATGTCAACTTCTCCCCCCCTCTCCAGAATTGAATCTTATAGATAATATGGTACAGACTTAAAAAATGGCGGCTACGGGACGGACAAAAGATTTTGACACACTAAAGGAAGTCGTAACAGAAGAATGGTATAGTATTGAGTCTGAATTATAGCACGGCGTCTTCAAGCTGTGATATCAAACAATGGGAAAGTGAACCAAGTATTAAAAATGTATTCAACACTGAATACAAATATGAAAATTGTAGTGTCCCAAGTTGTATATTGTTTTTGTTGAAATTAGTGGACTTTTTTTTTTGTTTTGATTTCATATTTCTTTAAAAAATAAAAAATATTAAATGGAAATTTTCAAATTTAACCAAGTCCTTTATTTTGGGTTCCAAACATAGCAACATCAGAATTATCTTAGTGTCCCACTTTAAGTGTGGATAGCTGTATATATTTCAGTAAAACAAATGTAATGTAAAATAAAATTTGATATTAAACAAAAACTACAAATACAAACAAATTAAACACGGAGCCCACGTACATACTCTGGGGTTAAGTATCCCCAAGTCGCCAAAACATTTTGTCAGATACACATAACTATGTATGCTTCTTCTTAATGTTTTATTGGTTTTTGTTGAAAATAAACGTGACGTCAAGTTAAATTTAAGTTTTATAAAAATTATATCATTTTTCACAATGTATGATTAAGACTTAACATGAACTTTAACTGCAAGTTCTTTATACAAAACTTGCCGTTAAAGTCCCTGTTAGCTTTTAACTGTACATTGTGAAAAGGGCCCTTAGTCTACGAAATCTATTTGAAATATTAATGGCGGTATTCGATGTTTGATGCAAATTTTCGTGCGTTAGTGCAAATGCAAAATATCGTAGCTTTTCTTTAAAATCCAACAACAAAATACACACACAATCCAAAGAAAAGCTGCAATATTTTGCATTTACACTTACGCAAGAACATTTGCATCGAACACCGAATACCGCCAAAGATTCAAAAAATCAAAAAAGCATAAATTGCAAATAAAAATAAAAATGTATAAAAAATAGAAAATGTGAAAATTAAACAATTTTAAGTGAGTGTCAATTATGCAAACTTTGTTAAAGATTTTGTGCCAGCAGCAAGTGTCATCCTTTAATAATCAAGGAAGTATTTCATTTTTGATTTATATTTAATAGAAACGACAAACAAAATCCCAACTTGCTGGTAATGTCGAACGAATGAATGACTATGTTTCTTTTATTAAATGTTTTTATGCATTGGTTCCCTTTTTTATATATTCTCTTAATAAAACACATGTGAACAAAATACGAGTATGTATGCAATTTCATTATCACAAGTGTAGATAAGAATTACTTAAATGTGCTAGTGACTATCTGTTTCCAATGTCTACTTATGGTCCCTCAACAACTACCTTGTCAGAAGTAAAAATGAAAGTACACCCAGAGGAAAAACAGCTTAAAATTAATAAAGATCATATCTAATTAATAAGAAACATTAACGAAAGTCTAGTCATGTTGAAAATTCTTATTTCAATATGGAAAAATATTAATTTATTAATATTATTTATTTTTGAGTACCTCAATATACATTTTCTATTATATTGAAAATTATTAACTTAATGTGACGCGTTCTTATTTTTAAGTTGCAGCTTTTCCTTGAGTGTAGCTATTTTATAATGGCAGGCACATGTTAAATGTTCATAGCAAAAAGCATTGTCTGGGGGTGTAATTCGTCAGCAGTACTGATGACAAAGTCAACAGTGAATCAGTATTGTTTCACTTGTGACATTTCCTACAGGGTATGTATATGAAATAATGCGAAATAAAAGCAGAATTAGTTTATACGTTCTGTTATGTTATGAATCAGCTGTTTTGTTTCTTTTCAATTATCGATTATCTGTATGCGTGGTTTGTTTTTCGGTCTGTTATGTTGCGTACTACATACAAATCGGTAGAAAATAGGATTTAACATTAAATGACAGTCAATAGGGCGTATGTGTTAGTTTTTTGTGTTGAAGTTGAATTTGCGACTTAAGTGTGTTCTGAGACCTATAGTACAATTTTATGACAAATATTTTTGAAGACTATTTCATCTACACAGCTGTTTATGGTTATGGCAGCACTAATAGGTGAATCAAATATGTATATTTGTCGTTGTGCCAATAGTCATGGATATGACATTATGGTATGTCACGTCTGATTGAACCTTAAAGGAAGAAAATTTGATTGATATAACTTCTGCATTAAGGTCCAATCGAAATATAGTGGTGAGAAAATCCTCATTCTTCTGAGTTAAAAATCTAGAATATACATCTGTATGTATATACACACATACATGCCTACATACATACTTAATCATAAATTTTGAGTGAAATAAAAACCGCTCTTTCAGCTTCTATCGTTATATCGCTCATTTGCTTCAATAGTGTAATAATTCAAAAAATTCGTTTTTTGAGTTAATAATGCAGCATTTTGTATTTTATCTTCTGTAAAAATTACATATAAAGAGCTTGTACTACCACCTCCTGTGGGAGGAATATTTTTTAATATTTTCATTGAATTGTATGTATGCAAATTGAAAACTTAAAAAACACGTTTTTTACAAACCTGTTTTTGGAGTGCAAGTTCCTTATGGGGCGCCATGCTTGTAAAACAAAAATTTTTTGAAAATGCAAAAATACCGGCGAATACTGGGAACAACTACATAGCATAATGCTGCCACTGCGGATGCCGGGGAACTCCTGGCATTTTAGCCTAACTTTTGGAATCTCCAATATGGCTTGTGTCATTGCTAAAAGGCTCGTGAGTGGTTCGTGGCAGTGATTGTTGAAGCTCTCTCTGCTAACTAATATTATATTTAACTGCGAAAGTATATTATTGTTTTTGGACTTCAATTTTTCTTTCAACGCTTCATTAAATTTTTTCTTTCAATTTAACAGCTGTTTTTAAGCATGCACTTAAAACACAATTGCACTTATTTCATGAAGTATGTAACTGCAGTGAGGCGAAAATTTTTAATTGTTTCCTCGATGACGGCATTTTCAACATAAAATTGGAAATCGAATTGCTTGCAGCCTACATCACAACTTCAATTTTAGCAAATTTTGACAAACCATATGTGTTAAAAAATTGAAAGCAATTTATTGAACGTGTAGCCGCAAGGTAAATCAATAAAAACTTTTATGAAATTTAGAACGTAGTTAGATCTATGTAAGTCTAAATATGGGTGTTCATTTCACCAAACAATTGTTTGGAAGCCACACGTCATTTTATTTTATGCTCTTTAATTTAGTCGTACATGCAGGGCTGCCAGATAAAATTATCGAAAAATCGTCGAAATCCCGATAATATATAAAATAATCGTCATTTCATACTCGAAAAATCGTCAGAAAAATCGGACATCAAAATGCACTTTTTTTAAACATGTATACACATGTTTTATGCTACGAATGTATTTATTAGGAAACAAAAACATAACAATTCAAGCCATTCGCCTTGTTTTTATCCCCTTATAAATTTGTTCACCTCAGTGGTAAAACTACGAAAAATATTCCCAAGCTATCAGGGCCAAGCTTTGGCCTTGGTATGTTTCACCTTTTTTTAAGGATGTCAATTTATACAGAGATCAATGTATCATTGGTCTCAAGTAGAAAGGTCCTTACTCAAATAATTGTAATTTTACCGGTGAAGGGAAAACATAATAGAAAGTGTAATATTTAAAATTTAGTTTATTTTGTACAACTGCTTGTAAAAGCGTTATTTTTTGCACTATTGCAATAAATTTTTGTGACGATTTTTATTTGTGTGAAATTTATTGGAATCACTGAAAAACTCCATTTTGTAAAAAATACGAGTTAGGGCCTTCCTAAACCGAAACTTTAAATAATAAATGCCAATATTCTATATTCATTTAACGCTAAACCATCAACAAATATTTTTTTTTGATATATAGTAAATTATTAATATAAAGTCTGCAAAACTACACCAAAATCTTTTATTGGGTATGCTTATATGAATTCAAATAGTAGATTTTTCATAAAAAACTGGACTGTTGAAAAATCGTCAATTTACGGGGAAAAATCGTCAAATCGTCATTTTGCTATTTTCGGCACCAAAAATCGTCGAAATGACATTAAATCGTCATATCTGGCAGCCGTGCGTACATGAGACAGCAACGAGTGAATATGCGTAGCGGCTGTATTGAGATTTTTCAAATACATTGCGTAAAATAAATGATGGAACTAAGAAAATACTTTTCGATATACAATCCTTTTGTTAATGCCCAATAATTGTATGTTATCAAAAATAAAAGAGGCATTATAAATTGTTATTTAGAGGCATTATTATTCTTTTAATATCAATATGATTAGGTATGATGATGAGGAAAAATTAAAGCGATGATTAAAGGGAAAGAAAATAATGAAAGAAAATTGGATTCTAGTTAAAAAAAAGAAATTTTAAGCGTAGTGCCCTTATATATTGTAAGGTAAGGTAGACCGTTTACGGATGGGTTTTTTATTAAGAAATTTACTATTTGTTTACTTGATAAAGAGTCTGAACACAATGTAACGATAATTTATTGCGATGCGGTTTTGCATACGATTTTTAAGTAAAAAAAACGCAGTGCGGAACGGCATAAAATTAAAATTTATTTTATTTTCATTGCGGACTTTTTTATTGTGTCAATTTTTGACTCTCTTTCTCTTTCTGATGTTGCCATAGTTTTGAATAATTGGCTATGTTCACAACATTATTGTAAATAAAGAACATGATGGCTTCTACCAAATTAACAATTTTTTTAATAGCTTAAATTTTTTTATTTACTGCCATTACAAAATATTCAACACAAACAGTAAATTTTGTGAAAAATTTTATAAAAATGTATGAACAAATAAATTAATAAAAATGTAAGCAAACAATGACAAGTATTGCCGTCTTCCGTTTTATTATGTTTATTTTTCTCTCCCGCAACGAGAAATCGCACCGCACCGCAAACATTGTGTTCAGACTCAAAGTCGGAAAATTTTCAATTTATTTTGTTTTAAAAAAGTTAAATTTTTAAACACAAAATGTATTGAAAAATTTCTCATTTTACCATGTCAAAACATAGCAAGTTCAGTGCGAATTGCACTCTATTACCTTTTTTATAACCAAAACAATTTGTTGTGATTAAATTTTAATTAAAATCTTTGTGCTTACTTTTTCCTATCACTGTACTTCAAATTCTCTCACCAATACAGCTGTAAAACATTTTTGGGCTTCCCTGGTCTAAATGGATACAAAGCTTATATGCTTTTTAAAAACTAGGACTGCGAGGGGTGGTAGAGGGTAATATCTGCTGTTCAGAAACTATCTAACCGATTTTTATGAAATTCAAAACATAGATAAATTTTAGTCCAAAAAAAGACATAGGCTATACATTTTTTCAAAAGGAGGACCACGAAGAGAGATAAGGGGAAATTTCTTCCTCTTTGAAACTATCTATCCGATTCTTTGAAACTATCTATACGATTTTATGAAATTCAAAACAAACATAGATCTGAGTCTAAAAAAGACATAAGCCATAGATTTTTTTCAAAAATATGACCACGAGGGTTAGGGGGCAATTTCTATCTCTTTGAAACTGTCTCACCGATTTTGGTGGAAGGACCCAAATGCTATATATTCTATCAAAAATAAGCCCACTAGGTGGCAAGGGGCGATTTATAAGGTAAGTAAAACATAAGGAATTACGTCCTACCCGGTGTCCCCTGACACCGTGCGTTATTTTTTTTTTTTTGAGTTGTGACACTATTGAAGTAAATGAGAGATAAGTACTTGCATGTTTATTACTCTATTTCCAACAATCTTGAGTTTCATTACATACATACATTGTACATATGTACATGCATACGTACATTTTTCTTATAAGTTTATTATTAATTACACTTGTTGACAAGAATACCACCTCATTGTTTGTTTAGTTCTATTGTTGCATCAATCATTTAGCAAAAATATAACAACTACTCCTACAACATTTGATAAAAGATCAATACGTAGCTATCGAAAGGGAAAGAGTGAAAATAATACATGAAGTACTACATATGTATGTACTTATAAGTAGAGAGAGTGACAATTGCATATGTATGGAAGTAGTCGTATCGGTATGAGTATGTGCAACCCAGACATTACTAAGGAGAAAACAATTGTTGCAGACGTGTGTCAATAATATACAATAAAAAGTGTGTATTTTGCCACAGGTATTCCCTCAATCTAAAAGTAACAATAGGTGGCAAAGTAAATAAATAATCAACATCAAGTGATGACAATAATCATCTACATAAAAATGTACTATTACTTTTAATAATACAAAAAAAAATAATAACAAGACAAATGTTATAAAAAAGTACATACATACATACATAAATACATACATACCACAGTACTATAACTGAGCGTGAATCTATAAAATTTTAGATAACAGAATTTGACGACATTTCCATTTTATTGATAATGAAATTAATCTTATTTTTATTTCTGAAATACAATTAATACGTACCAGTTCTCACGATTATATGAGTGTATGTTTCACATAATTGTTCTTTAATATTTCATACATATGTATATGTGAGTATGTAGTACATATCATATATTGATACATAGCCATAAAATTTTTACGTCCAACTCAATACATACATACTTAGATGTAAAAAAATTTTATGACCAATGATTCTGCATTATTAACTATACAAATTAGTTTCTTGCGATATGACCACACTGGTTCCAATTCAGCTATTTTCTCGTCAAATCTAGCGGTTTTTGAGTACATTTTGGGGGATAAAAGTTAATTTAGCTATTAGAGGGAATTTCAGCGATTTTTGGTGCATCATAATTCGCTTTAAAATTTCAGCTTGTTTAGGAGCCTTGAACGTATGTGTATACATATGTACATTAAGCAAACTATGAAAAAAGGTGATTGAATAGCCCCAGAAAATGCAGGCTTTAAAGCCAGAAAGTTAGCTAATGTACTCACATCCATCTTGAAAAGCACTTTAGATAACTGCTATGTTTGCATTTTTTATTGAATTCAAAAAGGGCTTTTATGAGCAAAAATGTAATACCTACTCCAAACAGTGAATTCGCCATACAAAAATCATCAGGGGGCAAATTACGCCACTCGATACGACTCGTAATTTAAAAATATTTCAATACAGTTTATATGGAAATATTTTTAAATTACGAGTCGTATCGAATGCCGTAATTTGCCCCCCCCCCCACCCACCAATAGCAGAAGCCTGCTTTATTTGAAGCAATTTTTTTACTAAGGAAGTCCGGGATTCAGTACCAAGAAAATTAGGTTGAAGATTGTATTCAAATTTTTAGTTAAAAATAATATCGCTTATAATTTTTTTTATAAACATATGTATGTATATAAATATATAATGAATATGTTACATATACATATGTATGTACATATGTATATGTTTTTTAATAGCCCACCAAAACAAATGCTCCGAATTCGTAAAGAATTCGTAACGACAAGTCGACAAAATCTTTCGAATTCGGAACCAAAATATTACCGAAACCGTAACGATTTTTGTATGAAATTGTTGACACGACTTCGCAACGATATGTCGATACGAAATCGATACGATATATCGGTATGAAATCGCAACGACACACAGTGGGGTTTTCGATGGCTAAAGTGGGAATTAACTCGCGACTTTCCCTGTTTATAATTTTAGATTTTTTACCCAATATCGCTTAAAGAGAGCGATTTTCGAAGTTGGACAAAAAATTGGAGGAATAGGACTGCGGGAAATGATACCCCCATCAAACTAATTAATAATAATATACACAGAAAAAACAGTGTCTCATAAAATAGAACAAAATTAATAAGATATCTCTATGGTTTTTTTCAAGAAGGAAGTCCTATTAATTCAATAAGAAAAACCTTTTTGAAAAAATCTAGAATAAAACTTGTAATTTTTATTAGGTTATCTTATTGATTTTTTTTTTCAAAAAGGTTTTCTTCTTGTTTTTATTAGGCGACACAATAAAAATAAAAAAATTTTTTTTCTCTATTCTTTGTACTTACATTCATTAAAATTCTATATCATATCGTCGCGTGGTTACTGGTTTGCCGCATCAATAATGTATTCTCAATATCTGTGCGGCAAACCAGTAACCACCCGACGATATATGTATGTAGTATATGTAGATGTTATTGATTTATATACATATATACATATTATATTCTATTCTTAATTAACTCACTTACTTGAGAGGAGACAAGTATTGAACCAGCTACCTTCTGACTGATAGACAAGCACTATAACCAATAGGCTAACAGACAGCTTGAATAAGCGTTGCAATTATTGTACAAACATTCTTATACAAAAACGAAAAAGATCATGAAAAAAATTTTCTGTCTGTTTATTTATATATATGAAATAACAATAAAACTAATATAGTCAAGAAGACATCTTTATTAAAAAAATTAAGATGATTTACACATAATCATAAAGGAACCTAACGAAATCAATAAGGAATATCTTTTTAAAGAAATCAATACAATACAATTCAGAATCAAAAAGTTTTTCTCTATGGATTGTTTTTTTTTTGTGGTGTCAAAAATAACGGAAATGGAGTAGAAAAAGCTGTGAATAACAAGTTTTCTTCTTGATAAAATTAAAAAGATTTACCACATAAAAATAATAAGGAATCTCTATGGAAAAATCTTCGCTTCTTTCTGCTGGAATACTCCTTAGCCTAAAAACGTTTCATAGGGAAAATCATCTTGATTCTATTAGGGAGTTTTTTCTCTGTGTAATATCTAGAAAGTTATAAAAGTGAGAGGCATACAATTTGGTATTAGTTAATTTTGAGAGAGGATATAAAATTCAGCAAAAATCTGGCGAGTTAGGTCCTGGGAAGGGGTACTCCAGATACAAGGTAATTTGATAACTATGTGCAAAAAGTGGAAGTTAATTCGAGGTAGCTGCCCCTGTTTCAAGCGTAAAGATGTACGGTCTAATTCATAAAAAATATTTTAGGTTTATTACAGGTTTATTTGACAAATTTCCCATAGAAATATGTCAAATAAGCGCTTAATAAACCTGAAATAGTTTTTATGAATATGGCAGGTAAAATTTATATATTTTAAATTGTATTTAAAACCTTTTATTTAACCTGGAATGTTAGGCCGGGTTAACATCTGTGTGCCATGTGCCACACATGCGTAAAAAAGCGTAACCACTGATTACTAATAAAAAACTGTTTGATTCAGACACGTTTTTGTTAAGTTAAACAGTTTCATACATATGTACCTAATGGACAATTTTATAGAAGCCAACATGATTGAAAACATTTTAAATCAATAAACACATGTGTGAATCAAACAGTTTTTCATTATTAATTAGTGGTTACGCTTTTTTAGGCACATGGCACACAAGAAATGCCAGATGTAAACTCAGCCTTAGTTTGTTAATGTCAAATTTTGCGACAGCTTTTTTTTACTAGTTACACTGCACCGATTCTTATGAGCATTTAAATAAAAGGTTGTTTTAAAAAAGTTGTTTTACTATTAGTTCATTATTTAATGCAAATGTATTTGAAGACGGTTAAAAAAGGGAATAAAAATATTTGAACAGCTCTATTACGTATCTAATTCTTAAAGGCCGGGGCACAATGAATCAGTCATACGTTAAACTTCGCTTTTTTCAACTGACAGCTAAGTTGAAATACATAGTTTCTTATTAGGTCTGTTATATTCAGTAAGTGTCCGTCAACGCAAAGTACAAAAATTTGTCAAGTTTAAACTTTTTGCGTACGTTGAGTATTTTGACAGATATTGGTTAATTTCTTGGTAGGTATGTTCTCATCTCGGTTTTTGTGTGTTTGAGGCAGCAAAAATAAAGTAAAATAAAAGAAATAAACGAAATAAATAAAACCTGTAGAATTTAATGAATGAAATGGAGAACCAACCTATTGAAGCTGTTCAAATGCTTCCATATATAAAGTACTCATTGTGTCAACCTTCTCCGTCGTTGCGTTAATGTAAGTTAAAAAAAAAGTTTAAAGTAAAAAAAGTTTAACGTATGACGGATTCATTGTGTCAACATAATTTGTAGACATACAGATAAGGACAAAACTACATCCATAACTTTCGTGGTTTGAGGCAAATTGAGAAGAAATTTAAAAAATAAATTATGCCAATATTTATAGTGCTAATAAATATTTGTATACAAAAAATAAAAAAGTAGTTTATTATCAACATAGCAACAATAATAACAAAAACATTGAAAAGTCATTGGGCAAAAGTATGTCAAGAAATGGCATCCAAATATGGTGTTATATGTTCTTAAAATAGTAATAGTTCACATTAACTCCGAAAGAATTCAAAACATTTATCACGAATGGCGCCACTGTCCCTTAAACCTTAACATTGCTGCCACCATGCTTTACTCTAGGTAAAATTAACTCATTATACATGGCGAGGATTTGATTCATTAGTGTAATTTGTGGAGATTCTTTTAGATCATTTCGGAGTTAATGCGAAATACTAATATTTTAGGAACATATAACACCATAGTCGGATGTCCTTTGTTGACAGGTTGGTACCGCAAATCAGCAAATTTTCAAACAACTTAAAGCTACCCCAAGCATTTTGCACGTATTTTTTCATGTATTTTATGCCTGTACAAATACTTTTGGCCAATGACTTTTTATAGCTATGCTATTTGTTTCACGAAACAGGAGCTAGGACGTGATGTTCGTAACAATAATAATCGACACTATTACAGCTATAAATTTATTTTTGTTTTGATTTCTTTGCACTTAAAACCAGAGTACGAAAATAAACACAACAAATTGTTTGATTTTGTTTTGTTTCATTCTTTGAAGTGAGTGAAACAAAAACAATGAGAAGGATTGGTCAATTTGTTTTTGTATTGTTTTTGCACATGTACACAAGGCAGAGAACACAGCCGATCGGTTGTAAGCCGGCAAACAGGCGCCGACGGTCACAAACAATATATTAATTTAATCATACGCCGCTAGAAAAGAAAATAATGGGAAATACGAGGAAGCTGCCGCACAAACCAAGGTAAAAATCGAAGACGAGCCAAAACACGTGCAAGCAAAGCAGCTGTCAACAAAGACATGAGTACCAACATAACGCCACAAAAAAAGTCAAAACTCGAATATACGTAACCCGCGGAAAATCAAAATTCGCGATACGTTTTGAACAAACCTTGTAAATGAAAACGTGAAATATTTGCGGCAAATTCGACATCATATTATAAAATAATTTTATTGCATTGTTATTTCACACATGAAATTTGTTTTATATAACTAAAGCCTACAGTACACGGCATGTAAAAAACGACATGTGCATGTGGTTCTGACGTAATTTTGACGTCATCATGAAACTAAATTTTCTACATGCCGTGTACTAGTAACATATGTACATGTAGATTTTCACATGCTCACAGATGTGCTGCCTCAGAAAATGTGTTCGATTCGGCTACATGTGCCACACTTGTATCTTGGAGCAAAAATAAGTATAAGTATGCTTAAGTAGCATAGCTATAACCGGGTGTCTTAAGACACCTCTCTTCTTTTTTAATGTTTTTGTTATTATTGTTTCTATATTAATAATAAATTACTTTTTTATTTTTTGTGTAAACATATTTATTAGCACTCAAAATATTGGCATAATTTATATTTTAAATTTCTTCTCAATTTGCCGAAAACCCCGAAAATATGGGTGTACAAATAGTTTCGTCCTTATCTGTATGTATTTATATTAATTATTAATATATGTATGTACATATACATGTATTAAAATCAAATTTAAGCTGGGGGGGGGGGGGGGGGGTTATTATGTAATCCGAATCGAACGGAAATGTGTTCGAATTGTAATGTTAATAACATACAAATTCGAACAGTTTTCTTTTCGAATCAAATTACTTAGGTAAATTTGGGCAGTATGAAAGAACTAGTTACCGTAAACTTTTTGAAACAATCTTAAAATAAATTTGTTTTTAGCTATTTATCGCTAAATTTTCAAACATTTTTGAAATTAGCTATTAGCTATTTCCTAACTATTTTCTTGTCTACTTTAGCGATATTTGTTGGAAAGAAGTTGGCAACAGTGTATGACCCCACCCATAGTATGCTACCAAAACATATTTATAAAAAGTATATGCAGGTCCATGATACAATTATACAAGGTACTTGCACGACTACAACAAAATTGCAACACCAAGAAACACACGTATTTTGTTGGTAGAAACATACCTATAATTGTCAGAAGCAGATGTCTTTTGTTTTTAAAAATAACAATCACAGGGTAACTAAAGTACAATTGCAGAGGCGGCATTCATGCATGATTATAGTCATTCAGTGTTGCCAATATGTGTGTAATAACAGTGTGTAATTTTTACTCTCATCTGTAGACCATGTAATGAGATTCATGTATAATATGTGTATAATTCTACTTTGGGTTCTATTTTTATTTAATTTTGTTTTAATTTTAATCTACACAAAGCATGTGTAGTGTAATTTTCTTCAATGTGCAAATTCATTGGCAACACTGTAATCATTTTATTCACACACATACACTAACATTTTTGCAGCTTGTTAACAAATTTTGACAACTTTCTGCTTTCTATACATTAACAAGCTGGGCTTGTGCAAGTACCTTGTATAATTGTATCATGTGCAGGTCTACAACAACTAAGAAAGTACAAAAACAACAGGCGATTTGTTTGTGTAAGAATAATGGATGAATGTCAAAAACAGATGATTACAACCAGACCTGGGCAACTTGCATAACTTTTGTATAAGCACCGATTGAAAATTTTAGTGCAAATTTAAATTTGATGCTTGTAGTGCACTATTTTTTTCACTTCAATAAAATGTCTTAAAAGTAATGGATTAAAATTGCACTAGCAGCTAATTGCATGGCGAAAAATGCACTGATTTTGTATTGATGTGCTTAGTCATCAGGAAGTAATGCAATATTATTGCATTATCAAATATTGTACAAAGTAATATTGGATAAAACGTTAACTTATTTTATCAGATAGCACAAATAATAAAATAACAATTACAGTAAAGTTCATTGAGGGCACCTTTATAAGTACGTTCATACAAATTAACGAAAAGAAAAACTGTCAATATAAATACAAACTAGATTTCAGAACATTTGAAAAAAGTTCCATACTTCAAGTACGTTGCATCTCAAGCTTATTTGAAAAACCGTGAAATTGACAAAAGATCAGAAGTTA
The DNA here is from genome assembly GCA_936439885.1 of Nowickia ferox. Lineage (NCBI taxonomy): Eukaryota > Metazoa > Arthropoda > Insecta > Diptera > Tachinidae > Nowickia > Nowickia ferox. The sequence goes on from OW387023.1 coordinate 105,462,037, forward strand.
GGTTTTCGTTTATTGTAAAGTTATATCTTAAAAAATGGTGATTTTATAAACTAAAAATACTACAGCTTGGAACAATTTCATCAAGTTTTGTCTTTCTCTCGATCAAATTATAAAAAACGTAGTGATATGATTTTTCGTCTTGGGTGACGGTATGTACATAGGAAAAAATTTATGTATGTACGTATGTTTTTATGTATGTACACATTTACGTTGTATTTTTCACTATAATGCAATAATACTCTTCATAATGGCGGTATACGATGTTTGATGCAAATTTTCGTGCGTTAGTGCAAATGCAAAATATCGTAGCTTTTCTTTGGATTGTGTATGTATTTTGTTGTTGGATTTTAAAGAAAAGCTACGATATTTTGCATTTGCACTACTAACGCACGAAAGCTTGCATCAAACATCGAATACCGCCAATGTGAGTAGTGGGGAAACAAATATTGAACTAAAAGTAACAATGCAATATTCGTGCAGTACTTTGAAGGGATTTTAGTTTAATGCAAAAAAAAAAATTGCACTAATATTATCAAAGTTAGTGCTAATGTAATAAATTTGCATTTGCATTTATTTGGTTTATTGTGGGAAATGGTCAATGCATTTGGTTATTTAATGCAATAGCCCCAGATCTGCATACAACAAAAAGGAAATGCATGGATAGACAAAACCAAAGTAAATTTATTAATTGATAAACCTTTAATATGTGAAATAAGTATAATAAAGATACATATGTAAGTATTTTAATAATTAAATATAACTATTTTTAAATGTTTTGTAACACATTTTTTAAGTAAAAATGTATCTAAAAATTTTTACATACGTTTTCAGTATACACAATTGGGTATAACAAAGCAAAACAAAACAAAATGGCGTACGAAAATTGTAAACAACTTTTGACATTCAGGCATTCACACTACACGAGAAAAAAAATTAGTCACCTGAGTACTTGCATATACTTTATATAAATTTACTTTGTATGCTACCAAACTAAATGTTTCCCTTCCAAATGTTTTTGTGTCTAAACGGAAATTATGTTGCAATTGAGGAAAGATACATATTTATGTATGTATATACATAGGTACATACATATGTACATATCTGTCTTTTTATCTTCTTCCAACTCCTTCTCACTGCAAAGGTATTAAGCTTTTTAATGATATTTATTATTGTATAAAAACAAAACACAAATTAAGTAAACACAAGTGTTTTTCATTAATTGAAATTTTAGTATGAAAAATATTCACGAAATAATTGGTGTCCCAACTTGCAGGTTGTGGGGCGAGATCAAGCACACCCTTCACCAAATATATTATGCATAATATGAACATGTACATTCATATGTATGACATTTTAATGCCATTCGAAAGATTAAGAGACGCCTCATCGATTTGCTTTAATATTTATTTTAATTTGAAGCTCTATGTGTCGAAGAAACTCAATGTATTAAGCTATACATAAGTGCGTTCGCGTACGCAAAAGTTTTTACAAATTTTTACTGAACTTTACTGCATTTTACTAAATTGCGTTGGTTTACCCAAAATGCAGTAAATGAGAACACAAATTGAGAGAGTAAAGTGACATTTCTTGACTGAGTATTTTGCAAATTTTTACTGCAGAAATTTGTCGTAGTAAAGTTTAGTAAGATAAAAACATATGATTCCAAATGTAAACAAACGAAAAGTAAGCAAACGAAAAGTGTAAAAATTTTTGAAAAGGTTAAATAAAAATTGTGAAAGTCATTTCAAAATAGACAATTTATAAAGAATGGTAATAATAAATGTTAATATAAATTTTTATATTTTAATTTATTAATTCTTTTGTTTTGTGGATGACTTTAATTATTCAGAGTTGTAAAACTGTAAAGTATCTGGTTACTTAGTACTGCACTTGTTTTTGAGGTAGTCAATAACATTAACAAACAGTCATGTAATTTTTTATAAATTTAACCAACAACAAATCAGAAAAATCAAAAAGAAATTAATTGCAAATATTACATAAAATAAATTACAAATTTATTCTTAGATTGGTCGTGTTATAAAAAATATTGTATCGAGTACCAATAAGAAAAAGAGTTGAAAGTCAAAAGTGCATATATTTTTCAGCACTATGTGGAGTTGGAGTCAGCTGTTTCTATAATCTTACTAATTTCTACTATATTTCTGTTCGCGTACTTTTTTCGGCAACAACTCTTTTTGAGAGTAAATTTTAAAGTTTTTGTAGTAACTACTCATTTACTGCATTTTACTACAAAAGTAAAAAAACACACCTTATGTACAGACGATTATAAGATCTTACAATATTGTCGGATATGGCAATGTGCTGACAATGTACTGGCAATCAAAAATTGCCAGTTCACACGGTTGTATCAAATTTTGTCAGGAAATCTTACAATTGTTTGTATGACAATAAATTCATCTGACAAAATCGTCAGTCGAAAAATTGTCAGTTCACACGGTTGTCATATGCAAAAATTGTCAAATCTTTTGTTTTGCGTTGCCAGACTCAAATAATTTTTTACAAATTTGTAAATATCAATCGATTTTGGTTGTGTAAAATATAGAAAGTGGAAATATAAATTATTATGAACCATAAAGAGCAATTTCAATGATTTTCTCTGTCATTGAAAATCCACCACTAGACTGTAGCACTACTGACTAAGTAGTTCTTTTGGGAACACACGGAGACATTGGCACCAAAGATTCAGTAGTACATTTTAGTGACCCTCATTTACAATTTCGTAATGTTAGGGCAACAAACTTAAACACATACATACATATATGTGTATTTTAACAGTATTGCACAACAGAATGAAAAAGAAAACCAAACTATTGAGGAGTTCATTGACAATTTCTCTAACGTATCTCTACTCGCGCATAAAAGGAAAGTTGTCGAAATTTCAACTACTGCAATTGTCGCTATAGAAAAGAGTGTTGACATAGAGACATATGGTTCTAGGCTGACTAGAGGGTACTAATAAAAGTAAACACTTACATACACTAGCAAACATCCTAACATTTAGGGCCTAACTCAAAAAAACACTGCCTTGTAATATCTTATATTACTTATTTCTTGCAATATTTTTTTTTAACAGTTTGTATTTAATAAAACAGCTATGTATATAAAAATATTTATTTATTTATTTCATAAATAGGTACTTTACAAAGTAAATTTGCAAAGTATTGTTGCACAAATATAGGAGGAGTAACTAGACCATATGCCGAAGATGTTATTAACAGTATGTTAAAAAAGTTTTTGTGACTGACTGTACACGACCTATGCCTTCACATAGGAAGTAGCAATGTGGTTGTTAAAGAAATTCCACAAAAGAACCGCAAGAATATACGGTTATCTGTGGCAGATCAGTTAACCAGTGCGAGCGAGACGCAAAACTCTCAAAGGCCAATAAACAACAGTTTCCTGGTTGCATTTAAGAGATAATTGCCAACGACGCTTGATGTTGACGCCCAGACCTTCTTTACAACTGTACACAGAAAAAAAAGATTTGTAAATACAATTAATTTATTTGTGAATACAATTAAAATATTATTCCTACAACGATTTTTGTAAATACAAACACACATTTGTAACATCAGAACGATTTTTGTAAATACAAACACACATTTGTAACATCAGAAAACAAAATCAACTTAATTATTTCCAATTAAAATGATTGTGTTATTGACAATTGAGTTGTTAACGAAAAACTAAAATTTTTAATGAATTTGTTTTTCAAATTCTCATGTGTGTGTGTGTTAGTTTTTTTTTTAATTTTTATTTAGAATTTGGTTTCTTGTTCAATTTTAAAGTTATTTGTTTTTCCACACAACCTTCGAAACTAAATGTGTTTGGGATGAGTCGAACCTAATTTACTAATAGACTAACGTGCTTACCACTCAGCTAAAGAGCAAATTGTTTTGATCATGCAAATAATGAATACACGCAAACATGATTTCTATTATTCTTCTACATGTGCGCTTTGCGTTGGTATAATTTAAAAATAACTTTGTTGAGTGAAAAAAAAAACAATCCACGACGTTTTCCGGCTTCTTGTCGGAATTCACACGTATACAACACGAGGAATCAAAAAATACAACAACAATTGCACATGACCGCGTTGGGTCAATCAACAAGCAAGATAAACATCAACACAAAGAAATTAAATTAAATGATATTTTAAAATGCGCGGTATTGTTAAATATTGTATTAAATTAATGACAAATATTGTTGAAATTAAAATTTTTTTCCAATAACATGGTTTTGTTGAACATAATTCTTGTCTATTTTTTTCTGTGTATACAAAAATATATTTTTTTATTAAATTATTTTGAAAGAAAATCACAACTTACTAATTTTAATAAACAAAATTCATATTCGTGTACATACATTAAATTTAAAAAAAAATTAGGCTAGAAATTTATGCAATTACAAAAGAAAAAATAAGCCAAAATACTAAAACTAGTTTTTAAAATAAATTTTTAGGATTATTTTATTGTACGAATGTAAATTTTGTTTCTTAAGCCTACAGTACACGTTCAAGAAAAATAAAAGTATTATAGATAGTTATTTATTTAATTACAAGAGTTTTTCATTTTTTTTAAAGTTGAGGGTGTCCGAATATGAACTTTGTATAGTGCGATTATAGTGCGCGCTTAATTTGAGCAAAATCTAGAACTCACGAGATTTCAGGAAAAATATATCCCCATATTCATAAAAAAATAAAATGAATTTGAAATCCATTTTATCAAAATTTTATATGAAAAATTTGAAATAAAATACAGTTCAAAATTCATTTTAAATTTTATGAATACGGGGGATAGTATATTACAAAATAAAATCTCCACCGTCACTAGATTTTGTCGAAATATATATACTTAAAATCTAGTAGAACTTAATGCTGCTACTATGGTTTTTTCTTCAAAATAGTACTAAACAAGTACAATAAAAAAATTTATCACTTAGTCCTAGTTTACACTATGCAAGTCTTATTGCTAAGCTGATTAGTTTGTTTGGAAAGAGAGACGAGGGGAAAATAAACGTTGCTGTTCCCCTCGTCTTTATCTCCGTCAAAATAATCAACTTAGCAATAAGACTTTCATAGTGTCCCGTGTCATGTATTTAAAGATTGCTCTTCATGTTTTGGCAGCACAACGTACAAAAACGGCTCATGGTGCGCCATTTAAGGTGTCTTTACATGGTAATACAATGTATTACGACATGTCAAAAAATACTGTAGATTATACAAAATCTTATCATGTAAAAGCAAAATGTATCGAGTAGGAGAGAATACGGATAGAAAATTTAACAAGCGGTCGTTAAATGTTTATTTTCTAAATGATCTTAGAAACTTAAGTATTCTCATCACATCAGAGGTGTATTTCAAAGTAATCATTGGCAGCACTAATGGTATCTATTGAAGGTGTTGACACTTTTACAAAAACAAACAAAATCAACTCAGGAAATTTTCATGTTGTTTTTGTAAATATTTTACGACTGCCACCATCAGCTACTTAACTGGTACAGCAGAACCAAATAAACAATAAATAAACTTAAAAAAAATTCTGTTTTGTAGTAAAATTACATTAAAATTATAAAATGTTTTCTCCAATATTTAGTTTTATTAGTACACATATCTTTTTTGCAATTTTCCAATTTTTTTTATTAACTCAACAGTTTAATATCTTTGCTTGCATTTTACTTGTAGTATCAGTGTAAACATGAAAAATACCTACAAGAGACTTTTGTTCTCTTTTTTTTAACACGGAGAGAATTTCATAATATTTTGATTCTACAAAGTCGTAATACTTTGTATTACCATATAAAGACACCTTTAACATGCCTTTCATTTTGATGCTCAACAACAAAAACTGCTGCACATAAAATCTGATTAAATTCAACTATTGTATTAAACACATTCACTACAGCAGGCTACCGACTACACGACTACAAATGCCGCTAGCAACAATTGTAGCCATCAACGTCATCAACGTGTCAAAAATAGAATACATGTGTCCCAGCTAGCATATCGGTAGGGTTGCCAGTCGGGCTTATTTGGCTGGATTGTCCAGCTTTTTAGGTACCTGTCCAGTTTCAAGCTAAAATAAAATTTGTCCAGCTAAAACAATTTTCCACAAAATGTTCTTAATATTTATTGCCTTAAATTTGTTGTATACATTTCCTTATGGGATTATAATAATATAGTTGCAATCTGTTTTAGATAGTCGAAAACAAAAACTAGATAAATTATCTACAAACCACTTTTGATTTTTCCGTAATGTTCGATTTCGTTTTAAAGATAAGCCTTTTTGAGTTTATCGTTAGATGCCTACATTATTTCGTGCTGCTATTATTTTGATCGTAGCTGCACATATATACATATGGATAAATGAACTGAAAGAATTTAAGTTTAGTTATATTTTGCTATGTTAATAGTATATTAGAGTATTATATAAAAAATGTAAAAAACAATGTGAACATATATCTTCTATATATATAAAATCGCAGTGTGTGTTTGTTCCTAACTATAAGACCTGTGGAGCTTAAATTTTCAAGACAGGTTTAGGTCAATGCCGGGTATATTTTCGTTTTGTTTTGACCCAACAAGTGACCACTCATCTAGTTTTTTAATAAAATTGTTTGTATAACAAAAAAAAGGTAACTCTTTTTTTTCGTGAAAATTTTATTTCAAAATTTCCAGCTTTTTTTTAATAATCCCGCTTTTTTAATTCAAATGTCCAGCTTTTTGTTACTCTCAATTTGGCAAGCCTACATATGGGTGAAAATTTTTTCCTCAGATCACTTTTGATGATTAAAAACCGATTTATCACTTGGGTGATTGAAAAAGGATAGGAAGGGAAGGACTTGTGGTTCATCTGTATGATCAAATAAGGATTTCTTGAAAATAGAGGAACAAAATGCAAAGAAACCGCAAAAAGAAACCCAATAACTTAAATACTACCAGAAAATTGCTCAAAATTCAATCGGTAAATCGTATCATGATTCTAGGGTACCATTTTCTCCCAACGGGAGTATCATTTATGATCGAAAAATGAGCTCATATGCGGTTATTTTTGCCGTCAAGGTGATTCGGAAAAGATTCGATTATGATTAAAAAAAAAATGCTAGCTGGGGTGTATGTGAAAATTATTATTTTGACGACACGCGGCTACACGACTACGCGACCATATTTATGGCTGTAGCCAATTGCACTGATTTAGTGCCGGTTCACACACTTCAACTCTTGTTGATCAACTCGTAATTCAGCTGTAAGGAAAAAAGAGATATTTGTACTTCCTTCTCTGTCTTTCTTACAGCTGAATTACGACTTGATCAACAAAAGTTGAAGTGTGTGAACCGGGACAAAGTAATCCTGGTGAATTGCGAGTTGATCAACAAAAGTTGAAATGTATGAACAGGGACTATGCGTTCTGAATGTTCACACATTTCAACTTAGTCCCGGTTCACACACTACAACTTTTGTTGATCAACTTGTAATTCAGCTGTAAGAAAAAAAGAGATATTTGTATTTCCTTCTCGATCTTTCTTATAGCTGAATTACGAGTTGAGCAACAAAAGTTGAAGTGTGTGAACCGGGACTAAATAACAACAACAGCTATTCAAGAATAAAGTGTTGCCACACAAGTATTTTTGACCGGGAGCAGTCAAGTTTATAATTAGTGTTTTATTTTTGGGAATGGTTACAATTTAAGTTTAACATTTGTTAACGCACTAATAATCCCATTAATTTTTGCGAAAGCGAATGCGAATGCTAAAGCGAATGCAAATACTTACAATACATTCAAAAATCACATTAAAATAAATTTGTATAAGAACATGAAGTTTTATTGTATACAGAGATTACTACATACAGCATTTTAATTAAATTGCATATAAATTCTTAAAATATAAAGATATATGAAATTATATTAAAATAAATATAAATAATAATTAAAAATAAATTAATAAAACTTTACGCAATCGACCCACTAATACTTTGGACCTATGTAGAAAATATTTTTGCACAAATCAAACACTTTGCCTTTTCTTTTTAAAAACTGATAAAATATCTCCAAACATCGCCGAATTTTGGTTTCATTTTAATACTTATGTACACACTAACTTATTTATAGAAGAGTTTTCCGCTAAAATTTTAAAGCTTCGTTTAAAATTATTACTTGTAAGTACTTGACTTTTGTTAATTGTAAACTATATTTTTTCTGTTTAGTATTCGCTTGAAATATTCGCATACATTTTAGCGACCGCAAATAGCAAAAGTGAGCGAATAATTTGCGAATGCGAATGCCAACATTCGTTACTTCCCTAATAAATATACATAATATGTATGCATGTACATACATAAGTATTATGTCCTCAAATTACAAAGCAATAAATATTAAAAAAATACTATAAATATTTAAATGTATGTATGCACTATGTAGGTCTGTAGGTACACACTCAACTTTGTTGGTCAATGTGCTTATGTCTGAACAAGGTCATTGGGTATTAGTATTACAGCAGTTAATATACCGTACGACCGATTCTAATTTTCGAATGCATGTTTTGCCTAATTCATTTTTAAGCTATGTACAGACAGTTGTCAGATCTTACAATATTGTTAGTAAAATGTGCTAAAAATTTCTTACAACCTGGCTGACATCGTTGCCGGAAAAAGCATTGTCAGTTCATTGCAAGACTAGGAGCTGACAACAAAATGTGAGACATCTTACAATCGTGTGAACACATTGTAAAATTATTGCCAGATATTTGTCAGACATTATAATATTGTCAGATGTGCGAAGTTTATGCATCTGACAATGGCGTCATTGTAAGAGAATTCTTTCTATGGGCAGCACTGCATACGCTTTATTTTAAAGAAAATATAAATAAAAATATATATGCCGATAAAATCATTGCAATTGCTTCTTTATGGTTCATAATAATTTATATTTTCACTTTTTACATTTAAGACAACCAAAAGCGATTGATATTTAACTATTTCTAATAAATGCTTTGAGTCTGGCAACGCAAAACCACAGATCTGACAATTTTTGCATATAACAAACCGTGTGAACAGGCAATTTTTCGACTGACAATTTTGTCAGATGAATTTATTGTCATACAACCGTCTGGCAATAAATTGTAAGATTTTCTGATAAATTTGATACAACCGTGTGAACTGACAATCTACCTTTTGCTGGCAATTTTTGATTGGCTGTACCAAAGTAAATTTATATAAAGTATATGCAAGTACTCAGGTGATTAATTTTTTTCTCGGGTAGTGTGAATGCCTGAATGTCAAAGGTTGTTTACAATTTTCGTTCGCCATTTTGTTTTCTTTTGCTTTGTTGTACACAATTGTGTATACTGAAAACGTATGTATGTATGTGAAAAAGTTTAAATTAATTTTTACTTAAAAAATGTGTTTAAATGTATTTCGACTAGAGGTAAAGATAAAATGTTTTATAATTTCAAAGCACGTGATTATGTAAATTTAAGTTCTGAAATTAGTGCAGTTAATTGGAATTTTCTTTTTAATAATAAGGACACATCTGAATGTTATGATAAATTTATTAACACTATAACTGATATTTTTAAACGCTCTGTTCCTCTTACATCAAATAAGATTCATAGACTTCCTTGGTATACAAAAGGCTTAAAAAAATTAAAAAATCTTAGTAATAAGTATTACAATAAGTTTAAAGTAACTGGTGAATTGAACCATAAAGCGGCTTACGAGCATTATATGAGGGAATTTAATTTTCTTGATAAATTTTTATATAAACAATATTTTTTCAGTCGTAAAGCAGCTCTGGGCGAGTCAACATCAAGCGTCGTTGGCAATTATTTCTTAAGTGCAACCAGGCCACTGTTGTTTATTGGCCTTCGAGAGTTTTGCGTCTCACTCGCACTGGTTGACTGATCTGCCACGGATAACCGTATATTCTTGCGGTTCTTCTGTGGAATTTCTTTAAAAACCACGTTGCTACTTCCTATGTGAAGGCATAGGTCGTATACAGTCAGTCACAAAACATTTTTAAATTACTGTTAATAACATCTTGGGCATATGGTCTAGTTACTCCGCCCATTTTTGTGCAACCATATTATGCAAATTTACTTTGTATAATATGTATAAATAAATAAATAAATAAACAATATTTGTTACATTTTGAGTCTTCAATTAAAAATAATCCAAAAAAATTTTGCACTTTTATAAGATCTAAAAAATCAAGTTCAGTTTATCCATCTACTATGCATTTCAATGATACGCTTCTAAATTCAGGCCTAGAGATTGCGAATTCGTTTGCTCTGTTTTTTCAATCAAATTTTTGTAATAGAATTAGTTCGGTTGATCCTACTGTCTTAAAGTTTATTAAGCCTATTGTTGACTGTGGTATTATTCAATTAACTTCTGAGGATATTTTAAATGGCATTAAAAGTATTAAGAATTCTTATGGTATCGACATTGATGGGCTGAGTTCTTTTGTAATCAAAAAATTAGCTGAATGTTTAACTTTACCTCTGCAGCTTATTTTTAATAAATCTTTAGCTAATGGCTGTTTTATAGACAGATGGAAAGATGCAGCTATTACACCAATTTTTAAAAGTGGGGAAAAATCGGATATTTCTAATTATCGGCCAATTTCTAAATTGTCTAACATGTCCAAAATATTTTTCTACTAATTGTGCTCTTTTCAATCATTTTTGCATCTCGGTATTTGAGAGACATAATCGTGTTGATACAATTTTTATGGACCTGTGTAAAGCGTTTGATAAAGTAGCACATAATATTCTTTACCTTAAACTTCAAGCTATGGGCTTTCACGGTATGTTCCTTAATTGGTTAAAATCATATCTGTGTAACAGGAAATATACAGTTATCGTAGAAGATTTTGAGTCGTTGCCTTATTATGCTGATTCTGGTGTACCACAAGGTAGCATACTTGGACCTTTGCTATTCTTAATTTTTATCAATGGTATTGGACATTTTATTTCGGGCTGTAATTTTTTGTTGTATGCTGATGATCTAAATTTTTTTAAAGAAATTCATTCAGAAAGTGATGTTTTGATTCTACAAAATTGCATCAATGAAGTGTATAATTGGTATTCTATTAATAATTTATCGTTAAACATAAATAAATGTTACCAGATGACATTTAGTAGATCAAATTTGCGTAATTCTAGGGGTTTCCAATACAAGTTAGATGATGAAAATTTTAAGATTGTTAGTAAAATGTTGGATCTTGGCATTGTGCTTGATTGTGAATTAAATTTTAATTCACATTTTGATTATATAATCCCCAAAGCGTATTCTGCGTGTGCATTTATTAGAAGGAACTGTAATGAATTTTTGGATCCTTTGACTATTTGAACCCGTTTTATGCTATCCATGTCAATAGAATTGAGAGAATTCAGAAAAAATTTGTGAAATTTGCTCTTCGTAGAAATCAAGAAACCCTATTACCTCCTTCCTATTATGCTCGTTGCCTACTTTTAGGCTTAAAACCGCTTTACTTGAGAAGAACCTTTCATTCCCTCATGTTTGTTTTCAATTTTATTAATGGTAACACTGATTGTGAATATTTATTTAACTTAATTTCTTTTTGTATACCTTTTAGATCTCTCAGATCTAATGACTTCTTCCTTGTAACTACACGTAGTATAAATTATGCTATGAATGAGCCAATGTTACGAGCTTTAAATACTTTTAATAAAGCAAATAATATTGTTAATTTAGATTTTTCTTCATCTCATGCTGATTTCAAACTTTATTTAGAGAATAAAGATTTAGTGAACGTATTATTAAATTATTAAACTAATATATTATTAAACTGATTTATAGGTAATAAAACTAATTTATATTGCTATCCTGTAAGGATATTGTAATCCATTGGCTGAATTATTATTAAAAAAATAAATAAATAAATAAAACATTTAAAAATAATTATATTTATTTATTTAAATACATATGTAGTATGTATCTTTTATTATACTTATTTCACATATTAAAGGCTTATCAATTAATAAATGGTTTTGTCTATCCGTACATTTCCTTTTTGTTGTATGCAGATCTGGGACTATTGCATTATATAAGCAAATGTATTGACCATTTTCCCACACTAAACCAAATCAATGCAAATGCAAATTTATTACATTCGCACTAACTGTGATAATATTAGTGCAATTTTTTTTGCATTAAACTAAAATCCCTTCAAAGTAATGCATGAATATTGGATTGTTACTTTTAGTTCATTATTAAAAAATACATACATTATGAAGAGTATTATTGCATTATAGGGCAAAATACAACGTAAATGTGTACATACATAAAAACATACGTACATACATAAATATGTAAATTTTTTCCTATGTCCATACCGTCACCCAAGACGAAAAATCATATCACTACGTTTTTTATAATTTGATCGAGAGAAAGACAAAACTTGATGAAATTGTTCCAAGCTGTAGTATTTTTAGTTTATAAAATCACCATTTTTTAAGATATAACTTTACAATAAACGAAAACCTAAGTTCTGATCTTTTGTCAATTGCACGGTTTTTCAAATAACCTCGAGATGCAACGTACTTGAAGTATGAAACTTTTTTCAAATGTTGTGAAATCTAGTTTGTATTTATATTGACAGTTTTCCCTTTCGTTAATTTGTATGTACGTACTTATAAAGGTGCCCTCAATGAACTTTACTGTATTTTTCATTTTATTATTTGTGCTATCTGATAAAATATGTTAACGTTTTATTCAATATTACTGCGTACAATATTTGACGCAATAATATTGCACTTCTTCATGATGTGCTTAGTGGCAATACAAAATCAGTGCATTTTTCGCCATGCAATTAGCTGCTAATGCAATATTAATCCATTACTTTTAAAGCGGACAATATTTCGTATTGTACAATAATATCGCCAATGTGTATGTCATATTCGAAGGTGGCACAATATATTGGCAAATATCAAAATACTTTTGATTTTTATTGTACAATCAAGTCAATTGTGTAATGTGGTGGCAACAATCAAGTCAATTGTGTAATGTGGTGGCAACATTGTTCAATGTTGTTTAATTTTTCACTGCCAGAAATATAATATTACAAATATTGTGCCATTTATTGCATAGTATAGGGAAAAATTACAATAATATGTACAACGACATATGCAATAATATTGTATAATGGATGGGCTGCTTAAGAGATTCTATTTAAGTGCAAAAAATAGTGCACTACAAGCATCAAATTTAAATTAGCACTAAAATTTTTGTTTTTCAATCAGTGTTTATGCAAAAGTAATGCAAGTTGCCCAAGTCTGGTTGTATTCATCTGTTTTTGACAACAGGCAATTCGTTTGTGTAAGAATAATGGATGATTCTTACACAAACAAATCGCCTGTTGTTTTTGTACTTTCCTAGTTGTTGTATACCTGCATGTACTTTAAATAAATGTGCTTTGGCCTGTACAGTAAATTTTTAAAATTTTCACAGTAATTAGTCATTTGCTGCATTTTACTGCAAATGTAAACAAACACACTTATTCTTGTAAAATTTTTCATAATTCTTCATTCCACTCATTTGTCTTTACACTTTGGCACGTTTTTTGCCAACTTGAAAGTATTTAACACAAAAAAAATTGTATATGCTTTCAATTGTGTTAAAGTTGCATGAACGTACTTTGACATAAATATACGTACTTTGAGTGCAACGGGCGCAAAGATTTTTTCCAATGTGGAAATACCATGGAACGGTGCTGCGATTTTTCTGCATTTTGCTGATTTTTCATTGCAAAAATTATAAAGTGACATTTGCAGAAATGAAATGCTTGTATAGCATCATTATTTCATGTTTTTCTATACTCCGTCAATAGAAGGAATTTTGTTCACAAAAGTATTTCTTAAATTTAATAAAAGAACAAATTATTTTAATACTGCAATACCAAATAATATTAATTTGCAAATTAAACTTTCCGTGCCTAAAAGGGGTATACTCGTATGTGTAGTACCTACATATTAGCATATGTTTTTCTATAGCAAGATAATATATATTAATTCGAATATAAAATTAAAACTCCTTTGTAAAGCTTGCGCGATATCTAATGCTGAGTAGAAATAAATGAAGCATCCGTTTGTATTTATATTTAAATTTTTCTAGTTTAAATATCTTTTTTTTAGTTCACAGCTCCATAAATAAATTTATTTTGTGCAACCCTGTGCTTATTTCCTGTTTCTGGCGAAGATTCAGCAGAATTTTTATATATGTTTCTCTCGCTCTTTCTACTACATACTTGTATAACCAGTTTGAATTAAGCAAAGCAAACATAGTTGTTAAATATCGTACTATATATTTTATTGAAAAGATAAAGTTGTTCAAAGCTTAAAAAACGTATTTTGAATAAATTTAAAAATAATTACCCTACAAGAAAACTACTAGTCAATTGAATAGTCATTTGACTAGTAGCGATCACCGAAACTGTGGTCACAGTCCCCAGTTAGTTTATTAAGGGCTTGGTGAAAAAAATGACCAAAACATTTGTGTACGTGTGATTTTTTATCTCTCTCTTACTTATTAATTTCACTCAATTAAAACACATATTTCTGAACTGCTTACTCTGCTTCTTTTTTGCCAGTCACTGATTACATAAGCATTGGTAAACTATGACTAGTCAATGGTTACGTAGAAACTTGTCAACGATTACTAGTCAATGTTTACATAGAAACTGGTAAAATGAAACTTTTAAATAAATAAACATAATTTTTATGTTATTTTAATTGTTTTTTATTATAAGAAAATAAAGAAATAATTAATATACAATTATATAAACAATCTAAAACACAAAATAATATAGGTGGTACCACTCTAGTCTTCTTCATGCTTTTTTCCAGCTCCAGCAAACCTTGCTTTTTGTAAATATCTAAAATTTTAAAAAGAAATGCATAAATGTATTAATTAAATGAAACTTTTCAATTTATTTTAGGCACTATTGTTGCTACTTAACTTCCTTAGGACTTGTATAAATTTTAATTGCACAGACCGAACGAATTGTATATTTTACAATAAAATGCGATATCTTAAAAGTTTTGGTATATGCACACTATATGTTTCACTCTAACATACATGTTAGAGAGGAGCAAATATAATTTATATATGTGTCGGTCATCACTACCGGTAAAATGACCAGTCAATTGACTGGCACTCTTAAATTCGGTGGAAAGTTATTGCAAATGTGTTAGTGAAAAAATTTCGTTTGTGTTAGTTTCAGTCATTCATTTCTTGTAGGGTAGTTTTGACTAGAAGTGAACGCAAGATAAACATATACCCAAATTTTCAAAACTAGGATTGAAGGTGACAGGGACAATTTCAGCCCGGCCGGAACTATCTGATCAATTTTAATGATATTTAACAGCTCGTCCTTTTTTTTAAAATTATGATAAAGTGAAAATAAATTAAAATTATTTAAACATGTTTTGCGACATGCAAATTAGTTTCATATAAATTATAATACTATTCAAGTATTTATAATATAATGGGCTTAATTACGAGTGTTGTTCCTTGAAAATACTCTAACCTTATCACTTCTCAACCGATTTTAACTGCATTAAGGTACACTTTCGTAATATATTAAAAAGGAAATAATATTTCAAAGAAAGCAATGAAAAAAATTTTGCAGAAGTTGGAAAAATTAAAAAAAAATACTATTTTTTATATTTTCTAAAAATATTCCCTGATTGATGAAAGTTTGAAAAATGACTTAGTTAACTACAAAGACCTAATATTGATAGCTCCTGATTTAAGTCAAATGTCTATAAATTACATAATTATCTGATCACGTACCCTTACAAATACTTTTTCAGTGTCACCCATTGTTACTTAAGGTATCTTTACATGGTAATACAATTACGACATGTCAAAAAATGCTGTAGGTTATACAAAATATTATCATGTAAAATCAAAATGTATCGAGTAGGAGAGAATACGGATAGAAAATTTGACAAGCGGTCGGTAAATGTTTATTTTCTAAACCATTTTAGAAACTTAAGTACTCTCATCACACCAGAGGTGTATTTCAAAGTATACATTGGCAGCACTAATGGTTCTATTGAATGTGTTGACACTTTTACAAAAACAACCAAAATCAACTCAGGAAATTTTCATGTTGTTATTGTAAATATTTTACGACTGCCACCATCAGCTACTTAACTGGTAAAGCAAAACCAATAAATAAGCTTAAAAAAATATATTTTGTAGTAAAATTACATTGAAATTATAAAATGTTTTCTTCAATATTTAGTTTTATTAGTACACATATTTCTTTTTGTTGCAATTTTCCAATTTTTGTTATTATCAGCAGTTTGATACCTTTGCTTGCATTTTACTTATAGTATCAGTGTAAACATGAAAAATACAACAGACTCTTGTTCTCTTTTTTTTAAACACGGAGAGAATTTCATAATATTTTGATTCTACAAAGTCTTAATACTTTGTATTACCATGTAAAGACACCTTAATTCAGAAAACTATTCACGATTAACGCACTATTTGCAAATAAAATGCTTGATTTTGCCACACTTACAAATGTTTGCTAATAAAAAACATAAACTATTTGAGGATTCACAAATATTAATATTTTTGAAAATCACAAAAGAAAGTCTGTGCATAAGATAAGAGGTTTGTGACTGTTCAAAATGTGTGGTTGAAGTCTACTGACGATTTGTTAAAGCAACAATGAAATGCATATGGACATCGCTTAACCACCAGCAAATAAATTTCACTTATTGGTAAATATTGCACAAAAAACATTGATAGAAGAAAATAATCGCAATAAAAGTAAATTATTATTTGTTACTTTATACATTTACACAACAAAACGTGTAAATGAAATATAATATAATGAAAAAAGGTGCAATGTTGTAACTTTGCACTTGAATATTTCGAAATGGCTTTTTAAAATTTGTTGTTTCTCTATGAAAATATGATAAAACAAAATAGTTTCTAGAACTTTTAATTGTTTGCTGTCGATGGACCTTTCTTTGGAAATGTCCATTTCATTATAAATTACTATACGTCTCCACTTGACATGAAATTTTTCTGTAACTTGAAGTTATAGCTGAGAATAATGTTATAACTTGAAGAAAGCATTAACTTGAGCAGTCTACAATATATTCAAAATTCATTATGTCTGCAGCAAACCAATAACCAACCGACGTTATGTCGTAAATGCTAGTAGACTCTACTAAGTACTTTGTGTACTTTCTGTGGTACTAATTGTATATTTTACAAACTGCTAAATTTTTGCAACACTGCACAGCGCTTACTACTAATTGAAAAAAAAAATTCTATTTCTGTGGCTGACGTAAATTTGATTTAACAAAAAAGAATCAAAGTGAAAAATAAATACACCTTGCACTACAAACTATATAAACTAAGTAGGTTTAATAATTGCTTCAAACACTTACTATAATATTGGAAAATTGTTTTGTGTATAATTTTTATTTTCAAGAAGTAAATAGAAAAGAACAAAAAATACTTAATTATATTTAAGAAGAGTTCAACACTAACAATTTTATTTTATTCAGCTGTGTACAAGCTAAGAGAGTGAGAGAGATAACCACATGATTAGACAGATAAAAGCCGGCTGGCTGTTAGAAAAGAACAAAACAGTAGACTAACGATTTGCAAACGAATTACAAAAAGTAGTGCTTGTGCCGCCGATCAAAAGAGAGCTCCAACGAACGGAAAAACGTGGTTTTGCCGAAAAATAACAGGAAAACTGGAATATAGTGCAGAAAAAATTGTCAAAAACTAGAAGGGGTTTTAATTAATGAGTAAAAAAAGAAACGGTTGAAAGAACAGGAAAAGACTTAAAAATAAATAGAATTTCTTTTAAAACGTAATAAAAATAAATATGGAAACCCAGAATTCCAATCAATCTCCTGCCGCTGCTACTGAGGAGGCCCCAGCCACTAAGAATGGCGGCAACGCAACTCAAGAAGTCTCATCTACCAGTAAGTCAATAAATTGTAAATAATATTAAAAAAAATTTAAATATTAAAACAACCATGACGATTAGCACATCCTGGTTGATGAATGTTTTAGTTTGGAAGTATATTATTTTGTTTCGGGCAAGAACAATAATTATATATTTTTCAACAAAGCTGCAATAACTGAAGAATAAAAAGTTTTAAATACATTTTGAAAGCATGACGCATTAACTAAATGCAATAATTTTAACATTAATGTTTTTCATTCGCAACAAATATACACCCATCTATCATTCAACCACCGAAAACTAGAAAAAATCGCGTTCTTTTTCTCCCTTATTTATTTATTAGTTTGTGTTTGCCCAAAAATGAAAAGAAAAAATTATGGTCTACCATTTTTGTGGATTTTGAGTTGTTCTTAACCTAATGTACTGTATGTTAGATCAAGGGCAAGAAGGGCGTATCGGTAATTGTACATTTCTTTTTCATTTACGTTTCTTTCTATTTACTGTAAATTGTACACTGTACGTTTGTTGTGTGCCTGTATTTAGGTATGTACTTGTGATGCACGAATATTCGTATTCGAACTGCCGAATACTCGGCCGTTTTTAGATAAAAATAATAAATAAATACATAAAAAATCCTAAACGAAATTTAAATAAATGGCTAAGAATATTAATTTGTAATAACTTAAAAAAATTTCAATTCAATTCTACCCATTTTAAAAGCAAATAAAACAAACAACCATTATTGGCCATGGCGTTATGAAGTTTACCTTCGAGGCCAAAAATAATCTTTCACCAGAGGCTATCTTGTCATTTTTGAAGTGACTTGAACAAAAAACAAACAAATAAAACACTTCTTGTACAATTACCATAAAAAAGTTAAAGTATTTTTCTAGATAATATATGTCCGAAAATATTTCTCCATATTAAAATATAATAAAGTATATTGGAGCGGAAAACGGTCTCGTTCCTAGATAACTGCTGTTTTATAAAAATATTTTCATTAGTTCGGTTAAATAGACAAAATAATATTCCTCTGAAAATACATCTTTGTATGAAAGTTTCCATTAATACATGTCGAAACTTATACGATGTAGCCGCAAGTGGGCCAACAATTTTAAAACTTATAGGTAGTGTGAAATTTTATTTATTTGTTTATTTATTTGTTCATACCTATTTTAATAAAAAAGCCCAGAGGCCAAAAAAAAAAACGGACTACATAGTTCAATACTGAGTAAATGATTAACATTACTATATTAATAAAGATTAATTAAAATATTTCAATTTGATAATAATTAACAATATTCATAAAATTCACTTAAACTAAAAAAAAATAAAATAAAATAAAAAAAGAGATCATTTATATTCATACGGATATTGTCACATAAGAATTGGAAGAAATATTTTCATAAGCCGCAACACCACTTCCTTCTATGTATTTGTTACCTTTATTGATAATAAATGTAGTTTTATATGGAAATGAGTTATTTATGTGTATTAAAAATATTTAAAAATGTAGAGGGAAAAGAGATGAAGAAAAGAAAGCCATTTAAACAGTTTGAGTACGATTTCTCTAGATTGTTTGACATGAAGTGACTTTTCTGCAAAAAATTAAAATTTGCGGTACTGTGTACGAAACCATTATTTTTTTTTTTTTTTTTTGAAATTTGTGCTTTGTATTGTCATTTTCAAATATTTTTTAATGGCAATCATTAAAATTTTGTGTAGTTTTTATTAACTTTAAAAAACGAAAACAGAAGCATGAAGTTCTTTTTCATAAACATTTTTTCATATTGCAGTCATAAATGGAGCCCCAATTTAATGTCTATAAAATTAACATATGTATAATGTTCGTATTCGCGAATATCATTTCAAATATTCGTATTCGCGAATATCAAAAACTGACATTCGGCACATCACTAGTATGTACATACAGGGTACAAGGAAGTTGTTTTTGTGATTTACATTGGTTTAAACGGTAGTTAAGAAGGTAGTACATAGGTATGTAGTTATACAGATGTATATATGTATGTAAATATGTACGTACTTGTACCTTGCATTATGATGCACATGCTAAATTTGAAGAAACAGTTTACTAAATCTATGTATATGAGAAAATGTGCCCGCTTAAAAGTTAATGCGGAGCAGCGCGACCATTTTGGAATTTTTGCTGCTAAAATTTAGAATTTTTTTTCCTTTGAATTAAGGTTCAGTTAGCCGACTGTAACGGAATGTAACTGCTGCAACAGTAGGAAACAACTGATCGATATTGTTATGTGAAAAGTAATGAAAATGGTTACAGAAATGTAATGTAATGTAACCTACTTTTCATATAAAAATATCATTACATTTTTACGATTTCAATAAAATAGAATGAATGTTAAAAATATGATTTTTTTTTGTAAGGAATTTTGTCTACAATATAAAATATTTCGTGCATGAAATTCTAAATGTTGTGACTCTTTATCTCAAACAAAATTATCTGAAATTCAAGAAGTTTAAAAAAAATATGTCCCAGAAAGTCTTATTTGGTGTTTATGAAACACAGTGATGAAAACTTTCTTTTATTAATTAGAACCAACATTTTGATAATGGAGCACCAAAAAGCCTACACGAGTTCTCGCCTAGAGTGTATGAATACGACGATGCTGCTGGTACTTACTACTTCAATGATATGATATGTGTACTTAAATACACATAAAAGTAAATGTTACTTCAGTTTTATCACAAGATCTAAATAATAATTTTTATCTTGGTGTTTAAGTTCAATTTATCCTATTTGGGTTGATCTCTTGGAATAAGATATTTTTAACTATTTTTTTTACTCCAGTATTTATATGTTAATGTAAACACTTTTCTTAATTTTTCTTAAATAATATAATTTTTATGTTTTACTATAGACGTTACCTACTGAATTTAAAATTTAACAATATTAGTAATGTAATTACAAAATAAATAAATATTTTTGTAGCTATTTAATGTTTTATTACTATATTTATTATATTATATTATTATTAGATTTAATGTTTCATTACTATATTGGCGCTATTCGACAAGTCACTTTGCGAGAAGTCTCAAAATAAATCTGACAACACTGTATATATACAGTTGTTTCATAAAGTAAGAGCTAATTAGCAGCGATGCCAACTATTCATAGCTAAAATGCGTTATTCCCCGTCTCTAAACGCGCTATAACACGCTATTCAGGGGTGTTCTGCAAACCGCGCGATTTGAAATCGTGCGATTTCAAAAACGAAAAACAGTGATCTGCTGATCGGACGACTTAGCGCATTCGCAGGTCAGTTCGTATAAAATATCTTAAACATCTAAAATATTAAAACCAATTAAAAAGCTGCAACAAGTCACCTTTTTAAATAAGTTCTTTCCTGGAAATTAGGCGATTTCAAAACGTGCGGTTTACAGAACACCCCTGATTGTCTACTATTTATAGGGTAAATGCACCAGTAGTCGACCATTTAACTTTTTTTTCCCATTCTCAACAGACACTATCAAGATTGAGAGAGTAGTATTTTGTTGTTATTTTTAAGGAATTTGTGTAGTTTTAGACTCAATTAACGGTTTTCAGAAGTTTAGCTATAAAAATAGAGTAATTTACGTTTTACATGTAGCATTTAACCCAATAGTCGGCACACTCTTCGTACCTAAGTTGGCACTTTTTGCCCCAATAGTCGGCATAGGAAAGAAATTTTTTTATTAAAACCAATGTTATTTAAAATTAACATACATACATATATGTATGTATATAAAAGTACGAAATACTTTTTTCTTAAATACTAAAATAAGAAAAAACGAAAAAATTATACATAAAGATAAATAAAAATCTTTGGAATTCATTAAATGCATACACTGAAAAAAAAAAATAATAATTTCAGGTAAAAATATTCACTAAATTTTGGTTTTTTTGCTGACATACCGATGTACTTAATACCTAATTAAAAATTACAATTGGTAGATGATTCAGTCTATTTAGTTATGGCATGCTTTGCATACAAAGTCTTTTCCAATCACTTCGTCATATGTTAATTCTTTTAAATTTGTGCATTTGAGGTGAAACCACTGTGGACAAGTATCACATCCTATGTTTTTCAAACCATTATCTTCAGCATCAGTGTCTAATTCTTCCTCACATGCGCCACAAAATTGTTTTGCTTTTTTCTTTTTCAAATTCTTTTTTTTTGTTGACGTTCGAGCTTTCTTTTCTTTATACCTTTAGCTTTACCGGATATTTCTCTTTCTTTTAATTCCATATGGTCTCTCCATGCAGAAACAGATATCGCACTAGGAGTCTTATGCTTTGGAGCGAGCTTTGAGGAAGGTAATGGTTTTGGGAAATATAAATGTTCCTCAAATGTTGACGACATTGAATTAGTTTTTATAAAAGAAGATCCTAGTGGAGTTTTAATAATGAAAGCTTTAAATATTTCATGCTGTGGGATAAATTATTAATAGAATAAATACCTATAACTGTACTTGGAAAGCAGCTAAGAGCCTTAAAAAAATTATTATTGATGCTAGTAAATGATGAGGTAGGTGAACAATGGTATACACTAGTTTATAGCGGTTGGTTAATCTCTGAAGGAGTTGCTGGTATTGGACTTGAGGTATCAAATGGCTTAAATGCATAATTGTTATCATCATTTGGGAAGTTAAGAAGTTGCAACATTTTGTTCTTATTTTCGGTAGTTAAAGTTTCTGATATTGTCTCCATTTCCAATATCCCCTCTTCATTAATTATGTACGTGCTTGATTCTACTGTAATATTGCTCAAAATTTCTATCCTTTCGTTATTTGTAAATTTTTTTAAGTTATTGATCTCTTCAACAATGACACCGGAATCGATTCCACATTTTCCTAAATTAGGAGCAATTCGTTTGATTATATCTAAGGTAACATTGAAATCTCTTCTCACTTTCACATTTATCAGCGATCAATACTTCCAATTGAAGTGGTTTGGGCGTGAAAGCGTAGTAAACAAACAAACAAACTCACTTTTGCCCCTATCACGGTTTTAAACTTTAAAAAATATAGTTTGGTTGGGATTGATAAATTTGCATTGCTATCTCCACTAAATTAACAGTGGACTTTTCAGTTGCGTTTTGGTATTGTCATTTGCAACTCTGCGTAAGTTTGGTTGAGAAAAACGTTGAGTATACATAACTGCTTTTTGTTATAAAATAGAATAAGAGGAAGTTAATTTTCTTCCAAAGCCTTTTTTTATTTTCAAAATAATTCTTAGTTGTATGTTGTAGCACCCCTGATGAAAATCATGATAACAAAGTAGATAATTTATTTTGCTCTTGTTGTTAATTTATAAACAATTTGCCCGCGATAGTCATTAAATTGTTAAAAGTATGTACACGTATAAAATTGGATTGGACTTTTAAATATTATAATAATTCTGCCATAAAGAAACCTACCAAAGATCTGATAGAACATTTTCGAAAAAATTTATGGGACTAATCTGAAAGAAAACTCAAAAATAAAATTTGAAAATCTGTTGGTTAAGAAGTACGTGAAATATAAAATTAAATTTTAATAGGAGTGCCTCCGCCCATATTTTTTAAATGCAAAATTGTGCGTTTTTCAGAGCTCAGGGTGTGTGTTAAGTTTTGTTTAAATCGGTTAAGTAAAGACACATGAAGTATAATAATAATTTTTATGGGCGTAGCCCAATCATCGTTCTAATATGAACCGAGTTGAGAAGTAACACTACAAAAAAAGAAAAAAAAAACACGAATGGATAATTTCCTCTTTTTTTGAAGTCGTTCAAAAATATATATGGTTCATAAGGTCTTGGTCTTTTCTTTCTAAATCCATTTATAAATTTAAAATCGGTTGATATGTAAGTTAGTTAGAGGTTGAAAAGTGCATACGGGTACGAAACCCCGCTTTTTACACGTAACTCATGATTTTGGGGGTGTTTGGAAAATTTAAAAACAGATTGTTGTTATACTCGACAATACCTACCAGAAAAATAGTAGCACGTCCCAGGTATTTCGATTTCATCAAAATTTTTTGCACAGTTTTATTTACAAGAGTTGCTACAAAAGAAGAACAAGATACATATACACAAGTACTCTCAGAGGATCTCTATATCTCTCTCTCTCTCCGTAAATTCCGCTAATAAAAAAACAATACAAAGCGAATTCACATCAGGTGATCCTAATTCACCAGCTGACATAATTTCTCTGCTGTCAATCAGTGCAAAATGCTCGGAAATATTCTGACAGCAGGAAATTTTACAGTAACAAATATACAAATCGAATACGCAGAGTTGCAAATTCGCCTTGAAACAATACATATAAAGAAATTACTAAGGTATTTAATTTAATATTTAATCAAACTATAATTTAAATAAAGATCTTTATATAATGTCTGTTTAAAAAATGTTTATTTCAACCAACGAAACGCAGGAAAGTGTGGTAACGCTTTTGCTATTTAATATGATAGCGGCAACCAGATTAGGGGATTTATCCACAATTTGGGGATTTTTTTTCGAAATGGGGATAAGAATTTTGGTTTGGGGATTGAGGAATTAATTGGGGATAACTTTTATGTTTTGGGGATTTGATGAGATTTTTTGGGGATTTGTATATATAAAAGTGTTGAAATGCATTTTCTAAATAATATAATTCCAATCTTGTTAATATTTTACAACCAGTATAGTTTTTGTTTATATTATTCCTCGAATTCTACATTTAATTAACAATTTTAAGACCTAAATTTAATTAATCCAATACTTTATTATATGATATTAGAGCGAAATGCTCGTTAGAATGCTATAAAAATTGTGTAATTTTTCTTTTTCTTATCTTTCAACAATTTCAAACACATAATATTAACAGAAGTATTGTGTGAAATTGAAAACAAATGAGTAAAGAAAGATTTTACATTATTTCAAAACATTAAGAGCCATTTCATGCCAATCTGAATGTGAAATGTTAAACAGGTGATATGAAAATACAATTTAATTGATAATAAAGGTTAAACGGTAACTGAAGATTCAAATATATAAAACAAAACAAATATAGTTCTCATTTTTAAATAATGCTCATATTTTTTATTGAATTGAACATTCATTTGTATATTTTGTTTTATAATTGCTGTTATTTTGATTTTAATGTAATCTACAACTTCATTTGCCACCAAAAGAAAAATGTTAAAATGTTATAAAAGCTTGTAAATGTGAGTGCATTTCTCTTGATATCAATTTGTTTGCTTAATTTACGCCTTGTATATTCTAACTTTCGATGAAGTCATGTTGTACGTGTTTGGAAATTGTAATAAAAATAATCTTCGTTGTTTAATTTGATAAATAATTAAGTGTTAAAAATAGTTTCAATATGTGTATCTGCAACTGTTTTTGAAATAAAAGAAAATATTTACCCATGCCATGTAATGGTATGCAGAGATGGGTACTGTTATATTTTTTTCTGTTGTTTCTCTTATTTGTGTTTATGTGTAAACATCTGACACCATGTTTTATTAGTTTTTTAATTTCAAATATTAAGCCATTTTTGATTGAATTACTACCCTATCACTTCTCGTCACATGACCCTCATTAGCACTCTCATTTTTATAATGATTAATATTTAAATATATTTAAATAAACATATACATATTTAGATTTATAAAAGAGAGATGTCGTAGAGCTGTTACGCTCGGTGTACTTTATTACAATTAATAATATATGGATTATTAAATAAATAATAACGGAATTCACTGTTCGTATTAAATTTAAACCCCTTTTAAATATACTACGATTTTAAACATCCAACCGTGAGTGACCTTTTCTTTTGTATTGTAAAAAATGTTTATTATTTTTCAATTTAAAGCAGCGTTGCCACTAGTGGAAAAAGAAATTACACAGTTACAAGTCTAAAATAGTGTAAAACCGAATGAAATAGTGCAAAAATCTAAGAAAATTTTTTATTTATTTATTATTTTTTTTTTTTAGTAAATTGAAATTTAAAACCAGGTAATTTTTTTAATATGTATGTACGTTCATTGGTTTTTTTAGGCATATGCCATATTTACACATTCTCATTCATTCGATGCTCCTGTATTAGCTGATAACTCAATTTTGGGGTATCAATTTTAATTAAGTTCAGTTTACTAAAAAAAACTCTTTCAACAGAAGCGTTTAAGAATGGTAATATCACAACTTTTAAGTTTAGAAAGAGACTATCGCCAGCACAGTTTTTACTTTGAAAAATTTCACGCCACTCATTGTCTAATTCTAATCGATTTTTATTTCAATGATTATAAAAATTTTACATTCGTTGTGCCTGGGAACAATATTTTAAGCAGCTAAATTAATATAAATTCCATGTTGCTGTATAACAAGTTGCTCGTTTTTATAGATCAACCAAAAATAACTCATTTTGTTTTAAAAAAAATTTTACAACTTTGATTACCTCAGCCCTTAAAACATTAAATGAAAATTAGTTAAAAGTCCAAGAAAATATGAAAAGAACTCCAAATAGTATTTTGTAGATTTTTCATCCAATGCAGAAAGCATTGATTCAGTTATTTTTGAATGATCTTCAAAAACTTCCAATCTTCAATATAATCTCAATACTTCATATTGTTAGAGAAAAATTTCAATGCAACAAGCTGTTAATGATAACAATTGCGTTGTAATAGGTGATAAGATTGTATGGCTCACTAGTGGCAAATATCGTAGAAATTCTCAGAGTTTGCATTACGTTTATATGTAATAGAATCCAAGACTTCAGAAAATTTAATTGGATTTATTAAGACTTCCTGCAACCTTGAAGGTTTGTCTGTAGAATTTTGTAGTACATACATATAACTTGATTTTGTCTTAAGTCAACTTATGCTGTTATTGTTTTAGAACATATAAATAGAAATGCCATTAAAGTCAAATAGTGCAAAATTACACAAAAACTGTATGGTGCAAAAATAGTGCAAAGAGCTTTAAATAGTACAGATTTTGCACTATTACACAGAAAGTGCCACGCTGATTTAAAGAGATACAGAGACTCTCTGAGAGTATTTGTATGTAGCTTCAGTGATGCCCACTTTTTTGCGTAAAAGTTTTTTAAAATATGGCTAAAAAGGGCTAAATTGAAAAAAAATATACGTTTAAAATGTTTCTGTTGAAAATCAAAACAAAAAACAGATTTTTGTACAGTAATTTATTAGAAAATAAATAAATAAAATGGGATCAACACATAGATGATACATAGCTTGAGATATTACACTTCAATAAGGTACATATTTCATTTATATTTCATATTCATTTCAATAAGGTACATACGTAGATTAAATAGTATATACCTACATATGTACATATCTGTGGCAGTAAATAATAATGGCTTAAGTTGACTTAAGTGATTTTTCATTTTATTACATATTCTTATTCTCTTCTTCAAGATCTATCACTCAGCTAAATTTCAATTGTAAAATGTTATTATTAATAAAACTATAGTATACGCATTTATATTTTAACTTAAGCCTTCTTGGAAAATAATACATAAGCCATAACATCTAACTCAACTTAATTTTTTTTTAAGGTAGTACATCAATATTAAAATGTTTTAGCATTAAAACTTGTTTACACTTGAGTTCAATAACTAACATTAAAATTATTCCTCATAAAAAGAAAACCTTATATTTAAAAAATTATCTTATCTCAGGTTTTCCGCATTTTTCAATTTAACCTAAAGCACTTATCTCGACTTAGTACCAATAAAAATAGTAGCTTAAGTTTACTTTAGTTTTTATTTTTCTGCAAATGGATTTTTTTCATAACATCGTAACTAAAAAACAAAGAAGATTAACTAATAAAACTTTTTTTTATATAAAATTAACAGTTTTGCTCTAAATAAATGTGCATCTTTTTCGGTCGGTAAAAGTTTTATATAAAAACCAAACACAATTTATTTTACACAAAACTTAATATCTCAAAACAAGAAATTTCGACTTAAGCCATTATTATTTATTATTATTTATTGCCACAGATATATAGTAGTCGTTTATATACAAATGTACTCGCATGTATGTATTTATGTTTACATACGTACATATTTATTTGAACTCAATGTGAAAAGTACGAAAATATGAACATTTCGCGTAAACCTTATAGTAAAAATGTAAAATTTCTTTATTCTTTGGCCAGGCATACATATTTATCTAACTTTTATGTCTAGTATTGGGTTAGATTAAAAAGCCATTGATCTCACGACGCGCGGCTTAACTCGGTTCATTCTGTCGGTCCCATTGAGATATGCTTGACGTAGAGCAGATATAATTAGGATTAATATGTTTTCAGTTTTCAAGAAACGCAGTAAATGAAGTACGATTTGCACTTTCAGTTGACGTTATAATTCATCTTCACAATATTGTTTGGCAGTACAACAAAATGTCATGTTCTCTGTTACAGTAGCGTTATGTGGGTTTACATAGCCAGATGGAGTGGGTACCTTCGTTTCCCAATCTCATTGTCATGATGAAGCATACAAACATCAAATAAGTCAATCAACTTTGATTAAACTTTGAAATTATTTTAGTATTATACATATGTATGTACATTTAAATGCATACAAAAAATATGCATTCTATTGTTTAAAACTTTTCCTATCGATTAAAGCTATCGCGCATTTCCTCTAACACTTTGGAAACATTTCATTATTGCAATATAAATTTTTCATTTTTTCAAACAAAATGAAATATAGCGATAAAATATAAAATTTATTTTTCATTGGGCGTTGAATGAATGCTCATATTTGAGAGAAAATGTACAATTCGTTTCATTAGTTTCAGTTATTAAAAAATGATTCATCGTACCGTATTATATAAAATTAATTTTGTTTATTAAAATATTACATACCTACAATAGCAACAGTTTGTATTAAATTAATAATATTTAAAAATTGTATTCTCTTCTCTTTTGTTCATTTTGTAGTTAATGAGATTTCGTAGAAAGGTATATTAAAAGTAGATTTTGCACTTTAATCGTTTTCTGTTTGGCTTATTTTAGTTATTTTTGATCACCACTCATTTTTTAGAGTTTGAATTATAAAAAAAAGTTCATTGCTTGTTTTTAAAACAACAAACAAACAGCAAAGGAAAAGAATAACAAACATGCGCCAGTTCAAAAGAGAATGATAGCTGTTGATGCGCTCATCGCCATTGAATGCCATCAAATATGTACGCACATACATTCGTAAATATGCATGCATACATTCATGTACGTACACATACATACATACCTACATTTTTTGTACATACATATGTAGTTATTTAAAAAGCTCAACTATTCAACTCGTCAGTCATCACTACTAATAAATTTTTATACTTGTACGATGTCGGTCAAAAAACGTATTATGAAATCTCAAATAACTATTGTTAGAATACGAATTCTTATCATGAGTCGGTCATGTATGTAATTATTGCGTTTTCGTTTTCAAAGTAAGCTACTATATCAGTATGTGTGCATTGTACCAATGTACTTACAACGATAGACGAGTTGTAAAGCAAAAAAAAGTCGGAACTAGTTCCAAAGATTTACCACTTTCAGTCCATGCCAATCACTACAGGTACTGAATTGTATTTGTATTCGTATTGATTTTCAATTCAGTAATAATAAAGCCTATAAGGCAGGAAATATTATTATGTAAGGGTTATAATAAAAAACTATATGCTATTAAAATTAATAGGAATGATATATCGGCAGAAAATTTAATACAAAGTGGGCCAAAAGAAAATACAATATATAAAATATATACAGATCAAAATTCATTTCAATTAATATCATTACAATAAACTAAAGTTGGCTAGTAGCCGATCTTAAGATATGAGATCAATTATATGTTTAAAACAAAGAAAAAAGAATACAAAATAAATTATATTTGAACCGAAAATAAATTAATTTAATTATAAGCTCCATTACTATATATTCAAGAGGGATATACATTCATCCATGCCATAAGTTACCTCTTCCTCATTAGCCAGCATCAATTTAGCTTTAGGTGTTCAATACTTTAAACTTCTTGAGTTTGGCAGCAACAGTAGAATAATGGTCGTTAAAGTATATTCAACGGTCAATTTCGCGTTCCACCACATCACACAACTTAAAGGAAAGTGTTTTAAAATATTCGTTCATGATTTTATCTCTCGTTGACACATTATTAAGTTTGAACATAGTTTGACAACAACATTAAATATGTTATCAAGTCCGGAGGGCAAGCCGCTGATAACAATATCGGCACGGTTTACACGAGTATACAGCAAGTTATTCTCTTCTTCAAGGGCACTTATTCTCCGATTAGTACAGACAACCAATTCATCAACAGCCTTATGACACTTTGCAATTCTCTACGGTAAGAAAGCATCTCAGTTTTAAACTCCGTTGTTGCATCGGCCATTGTTTTCTTATCCCATTATTTTAATAATCTTTTTATTAATCCTCACGCAATTTTTATTCTATATCGTATAAACCTGTTGTACTTGGTGATTTGGGAGTAGAAGTGCATGCATCACAGAAGAAACCAAGGGATTTCATTTCTTTTAATATCTTAAATGCATCCTCATTAACGTTTACACATTCTACATGGTGCCAAATATTACACGATTTGCACATTACACTTCCTTGTGTTTTGCCAATAACAAGTGCACTGATTCCACATTTGAAGCTCTTGGTGGTATATCTATTGTTCTGAGGTTATGTATATACATATGTACATACAACCAAATAAAAGTAAGTTGAATAGTTTTGTTTTTTTTTATTATTATAGTGTCACACAAATAACTTCAGGAAATATCCACGTATTAAACTATTTAAACTTATCAATTCTCTTTCTAAGACGAAAATGAAGAAATGACCGGCCGCCAATTTCACGTTTATTCAGTAATGGTTGCCTTCTAATTCAATTCATATATGTATATACTATATAGTATGTATTTAAATATAAGAATATATGATTTCGTTATGTTTCATGGCTCCCCAGTAGTTTACATAGTATTTAAAAATTAGAAAAAAATGTTACAATAATAGTAATAATAACTAGGTCCAACTAAGCATGCTTGTCAGATTCAAAAGATGTTCTAGTAGTTTTTGACGATATGTATAAGTCGTTAAAAAAAATTTCTGATGTTGTTTGGTAGACGGTTAAAAGATCAGGCAACACGAATTCAAAAGCATATGACATTCTAGGAATTAACCTGTGAGTTCCTTACTGTCCGAGAAAATACAAATCTATTACGTAGAGTGATTGGATACCCACTTCTAATGACACCGTAGAAAAAAAAATTAGATTCCTAAAAACAAGAAAGTTTTGAAATTCAGAAAATTGGTCACGAAAACCAATATTGTATACGAAACGAACTATCATATTGACAATCCGTTCAAGTGTTGACACGTTGGATGTATTTGAACCCGAATCAAGACAAGTAAGGCGTGAGACAGTCTCTTTCTAATGTAGAGCGGTAGATATAAATTTGGCGAGAATAACCTACGCAAAATGCCAAAGATTTTACCATGCAAAGTGTTGAAATAAGGAACGAAAGAAAGCACCAAAAGGCTATCAACAAAATCGATAGTTATTCCATTTAAACTTATGACAAAATCCAAGACAAAACGTGATGATTAGAGTTGTCTCCAACAGCTTTTTTTTTGAACTACTTTTAAGAGCGTTCGAATCAAAAGTTTTTACAAACCCATTTAATTTACATTGATGGTTTTGACCAGACTTGTGTCCAAAAGTTCATTTTAGTTCAAAAGAGCTGTTGGACACAACTCTAGTGACGATCTACTAAAACCAATTGATTTTGTTTTAGCAATATTTAAACGAAGTGATACAAAGGACACTAATGCACATCAGAAAAATGTGTGGTGTTATTATTTTTAATGACTGTCGGAGACCGGGCTCGAACCCAGGACCTTAGGTTTTGTAGTCAACGTGCTAACTACTTCTACCAACGCCACCCTCTATTGACAACCTTAGACCTATTACGATTTTAACAGCTATGTCAAAAATATTTGAGAATATACTAAATTATCAGATACTAATGCATACTAAACCGTTCATGCATCCCAATGAATTCTCGCAGAAACCATAACACAACAACGTTACTTCTTTCACTTACTGACTCCATAAGACGTGAGACATATTTGTGTCATGAGGAAGCTATATAGCAAGTTTAAATTCTGTCCTATGGCTTGCCCAAAATTTTTGGTATTGTATTGACGTGACGTCGATGTTGACAACTGGAATAAGGGTGATTAATAAATTGTAAAGTTAGTGATATTATTACAATTCAAAGTTGGTTAAAAGTAGGATTTTGTCGGACGTATAAAAAGTTTTTCATTATAATTATAAATGTAAATTTTTACCATATATAATTCCTTAAGACAAATTGCGTCAAAGCAAAAGTGAGCCCAAGACTTTAGTTGTCGGTTATACGATTATGGTCCAGTAAACCTATACGTGTGCAATTGTTATATCTGTTAATTAAATCGGTTCATCTGATTTCTCTATGTAGAAAATAAATATATTTTTACTTAACTACTCTATTTAACAATCTTAAATATGTTTTCTTTTTTGGTATTCCATTCGCTGCAGGATTCAAAATTTATAAACTAAGGCCCCTATTATGATTTACAACTAAATAGATAGTTTAGTTGTAAAATTTTTATTATGGATTACAACTTTTTTCACCATGAGACAACTGCTTTTTATCAGTTGTATTTTGTCTTTTATTTCGAGTGTTGTATTTGTTTTGCTTCATTATTTCAGACGCCAACCAATCCCATTTGTCAACCAATATTGTTGCCATGTTCATAAAACATGAAATCTAAAAATAAAACACAAGGCCAAAACTTAAAATATTTAAAATAGTTTCTGGTGGCTACTATGGTTTCAAAAAACCTAGCGTGGATAAAAACCTTTTATTTTCGAGCATTGTTTCGAATACAACTAGAATTAGTTGTAATTCAGAATGCCAAGAAACAGTTAAGTTGTTTAAAGTTAAGTTGTTGTAGGAAAGTTCATGTGATGAAGGCATAGTAACTGGTTACTGAATTATACCGACTTCAGCAGATACTAATCCTAATGTAACATCAGAGCGCCCTCCTTCGTTATGTAGCAGAATCATCGGCGAAGTAAAATAATTAATAAAATGGCTACTAATCACAGCTTCAAAAATTTAATACGCCTCATTTAACACCAGAGGCGCTGCAACACTGCATTATTAACAACGTGCAAACAGCAGAGTTGTAAAATCATGAAGCTTTCCTCTATCTCCTCCTTCACCACCAGTCGTCTCTATCACTATCCCTTTCCTAAAGAAGGTAACACCTAGTAATAGTAGTAGACATTCATTGCCAGAGTGTTACTTCTCTTAAAAAAAAAAAAATTCAACTAAACTTGGTTGAGTTGTAAACCGTAATAGGAGCATAAATAGCGGCCTATCACATCGTTGTGGTTACGTAAAAAGGTAAAATCTCGCACAATTTACGCAACACCATCGATATTATTGTCGGTTTGACCTCTACTATGGAATGATTGATACAAATCTTTCAAAAAAATATGGCGGAATTTTTCTCACAGTACTAAACTTAACATAATACAGTTAAACTTCGCTTAAACGGGCCTCTATTAACCGGTATGCGGTGCTTTTTATTTTTTCCCTCTATTATCCGTGCTTTACCTCTATTATCCGTGCAGCATTCATATGTTTTTTATTATATAAATCTAAATCCGGTGTTTCCCCTTTTTAAGTTCATGTGCCCACACATAAGAACATATTTGCGTTTTTATTCATTTAGTAAATGAAATTTGATCTGATAACACTTGTTGTGGAATGACTCCTTGTAAGTTTACAGAAAAAGCAAAAAACGTCGTAAAATGTACAAATTTTGTGCAGATATGTACTTTGATCAACCAAAGCATAATCAGTAAAAATCCCAATTTTACGGCCTGGCCCACGATGTCGACAAGAAATTTTCTTTCGCTTACTTACATTGAAAACAAAAACAAATTCTCTTATTTTGTTTTTGTTTTCAATATAAGTAAGCGAAAGAAACTTTCTTGTCGACATCGTGGGCCAGGCCGTTAATGTTTTTGATGATAGTTACATATTTGGTTTTTCATTCTCCATGACGATTTGTAGGTTTTGTATAAAAATATGTGGTATATTTGAATCTGTAGTTACATAGATCGAATGTTTAAATAAAAAAAAAAATTCTGTATATTTCAATATAACCTCTATTAACCGTGTATTTCGATTATCCGTGCTGCTGCCGGTCCCACGAGAGCCGGATAATCGAGGTTTAACTGTACTATATAATTTTGCCAAAACATTACACAATTTAATTCGATATTCTTTGTTATGAAAAAATTTATTGTATCTATGAATATGATATACACGTTAGAGATGATATAGAATACAAAAAATTCATAATTTAAGAAATAAGAGAAACTAAACATGTCTGCTTTTAGCACTTTGTAGTGTGTCCTGTTGAACATTTTAGCATTTATTTCTACAATCTAGCACTTTTCCTCTTACATCTTATGGCAACATTGATTTACGTTTAGTTTTCTTTCCTGCTAAAACAATTTCCTTTGTTTTTATTAAAAACAAAAAAAAACAGAATGATTTGAATAAATTACCTGAAAACATCAATCTATTTGACAAAATATCTTTAAATGTAAAATTTGTGAGAAAAACCGCTGCATACAATAAATTTTCACAAATGTCAAGGTGAAAGCAGCTGTTTTCTAAATATAAAATTGTCAATTATTTTGTTTATTATTTCCCGGGACTCCGTATAAAAAATCCCGGGAATTCGGACAATTTTAAGAGTGCAAAAACCCTATATTCGATGTACTAATCAATAATTAATTAAAAATTTACTGAATTTTCTTTTTGCTAGTTACGTTGTTTTGCATTTCAGAAGACGGTATGTACATATATGTATGTCTTATCTTTATTTTAGTTTTGAAATATATCCATAAACTTTAATGACGAGCTTTGTTTCATTATACAGAGGAAATTCGGTTTTCCCTCGAACAATATTTTCATTGCAAATATAAATGCTCCCGACCACGCCACAACCATGAAAAATCTCTAATATTCATCGTGTGCTTATTTGTTGGTGTATGTAATTTTGCGTTTTCTTTTTAATATTATTTATTTGTTGTTCTGCATTTCTTCCATTTTATTTTTTGCTATTCATCTCCCGCCAATTTATATATGTATATATTTTTTATTTTGCTGCAGCATCAAAGAAAAAAAAGTTTAAGAATTTCAACAATGTTTATGATGTGTTTGTAATTATTCTACACATTATTTGATGTGAACCAATTCTTCCTGGTTTGCTTTAGCAATTTTTAATTTTTTTTAGAGTAATTGCAGGAAATTTTTTTATGTATTGCTGTACATAATTTTATATTCATTTATACGTATGGCATTCAAAACAAAAAATAATTTTTAATATATCGTCAGCTCATTATTGGGTTTGACCCCACCCACAGTTTGTTAACAAACTGTTAACGAAATATTGAAAACAAATAAAAAAAATCAATTACAATTCTATAAAATACATGAAATACCGAAGTATATTTATTAGACAAAAAGTCTTTATTTATTTAATTTGAAAATTTGAGTCTTACTATAAACATACGAAGTTTGTTAGCTAAATTCAAAAATTTTTTGGGTTGAAGTCTACTGATGAGTTCCAAAAGCAGGAACGAAATGCATATAGACAATTGCTTGACCATAAAAACAACCAGAATTTTCAAATTTTATAAAATATTTAACTGGAATACCTACATACATTCAATTTTTATTCATTCAATACATAAATAATTGGTCATATAGGTTTTCTCTGTATTGAAAAATGAATAAATAAAACTTTTAATAATAACTAAGAGCGTTTTATGCATGACTGAAAACTGGCATGAAGTTACCATAGCGCATATTCAGAAATCGTAACCAAAGTCGAAACTAATAAAACAGAAACTAAAAATAGTTCATAGGTAGTTATAGCTCTTATTCACAATTCATAACTAGCGCAGCAACTGCTTCCAGCTGGTAAACGAAATGCAACCTTGCATATTGGTATGTAGAGAACATAAAATATCGATAATATTTTTAACGATAAATTCTGTAATTAATTAAAAAGCTTATGAATTAAAAAATAGTTTTTTCCCCTAAAAATTTTTTGCAAATTCTGATAAAGTAATTTGTTGGTTGTATTCTGTATATAAATCAATTAAAATAAGGGCCCGTAAAAATAAAGTTATTCAATAGAATTTTGTTGACCAAAAGCACATCTCTAAATTATTTTGATTGCTTTATGTGGATGTAAGGTAAGCTTTATATGTATATAGGAAATTGTTAGGATATAAAGAGTATTTGTTGTTTTGTGCATTTTAGAGAGCCACAAATTGATTTTACTTTTAAAATAATTTGTAAATGAAATCAATCAGCTGTTCTTTGAATGTATTAGTTAGTTGGCATTTGGTTACAGCTTTACCCATAATTAAGTGCAAACTTTTACTGCTGAAAGTAATCAAATATGAATAACTTACCAGGTACTTAAAAAAGTTAACACTTAGTGATAATTTCTGAATATGCGCCCATAAGTTGAAAGATTGAACATGGTCTTTAAATAGTTTTTCGATACAACTTAAATTGAAAATTTTAAACTTATTGGCTGTTTTGATTTATGCCTCTGTTCCAATAAAGCAGCGATATGATTATATCCATACATACCTATAACTTTATTTTAATTTTTCTCTAGTGGTCTCTTCTTTTTGTGTTGTGTGCGAGTGTTTTTTTTCAAACAATTCTTGTTACTTTCGCCTCCATTTGAATTCTCAACTACATATTTTGCTTCTTGTTTTAATCGCAAAACAATACTAAGTAAATAAAAGCAAAACGAATTGTGAAGAAAAAATTAAAGTTGAAATCAAGGAATAAAGAAAAAAGATTCACTAAGAAAATGAGGTTAACAAACGATAATGTTATTTAGATTAGTTGTCAATATATTCTATTTGTTATCTGTTGTTGTTTGTCTACTTCTTGCAATTTTAATTTTAAATTGGAAATACGTGTGACTTTGTGCCCAGAGATAGGTTAGCAGGCTGCTGGTGAAAAATGAAATATATGGGTCCAGCTCATTTGGGTCCAATACGACGATCCCTTTTGTGTCCCCAGAGATTCAGTTTTGATAAATATGTACAACATACATACAAACATATGTACATATAAATCACTGTTCTTTGAAACTGCGACCGTAGTCACGGTTTAACAGTTTTGTGTACTTCTGCCTTAAAAATATTTTCTTTGTAGTTATGTTGAGAAATACTAATAAAAAAAGCAGCAGTGAAATTAAACAGTGACCGTGATCACGGTTTAACACATTTTAGCACTTCTGCTTTAAACGTGTTTTGCTTGTAGTATATTTCTGTTATTTTCAGAAATATTAAAAGAAAAGGTAACGAAGATAAAGACGCCTTGTAGACAAAAGTTTACTTTGCAAAGTATTAAATCAGCTAAAAGACAGAAAGAGAAAGCACAGGGTGTTTTTTAGAGGTATAGAACTTCGAATTGAAATAAAACACAAGAAAATCGTTTTAATGTCCATCAATTTGGATTTATTGGAAGGATAATTTTATGCCATTAACGTTTAAATATGATTTCGGGCATGTGGCCGCCGCGGCTGGCTCGAATAAAGCCAATTCTACAGGTCGAATTTTCAACCACTTTTTCGAGCATATGGGGCCGTATGTTGGCAATAACGCCACGAATGTTGGCTTCCAAGTCCCCTAACGTTTCTGGTTTGTTGGCGTAGACGAGCGACTTCACATATCCCCAAAGAAAATAATCCAATGGTGTCAAATCACACGATCTTGGTGGCCAATTGACAGGTTATCCATGGTTAACCGAATTAATTGCTCTGATGGACGATTATGTCGACCATAAAATGGACGGAGCTTGCGGTAAACTTCGCGAACTGAACCATTATTTTCGAAATAAATTTGCACGATTTGCAAGCGTTGTTCTTTTGTCAACCTGTTCATGATGAAATGGCAAACCAAACTAAATATTAATCACTTGACAGCTGACAAAATGGCCGCCAGTTAAAAAAGTGATGCCAACTTAAAGTTCTATACCTCAATAAAAACACCCTATATTTCTCTCTCTGCTTTAAAAATTAACAAAACGCTTAATAGCAGAGTTGTAAAAACGAAAATATGAATTAATATCCTCTCTATCTATTTTTCACTTCACCATCTGTACTTGCACTATCCCTTTTCTATTCTCAGTTAACGCAAAAAGGCCTGAGAACTTATTTTCTCTCCTCAGCAACTTGTCAAACTTAACCTTACTTGTTCTCTTTTATTGTATTAATAATATTTCACCAAAGATTCCATTTTAATGGTAGAATTAGTCGATTCGTATCGTGTTATTTTTGAAATTGTATCATTTAAATCTGTATGTTAGTTAGCAAATATATGACGTTGCAAGCGAACGTGTCAGCTGTTATTGTATTTCTCTTTGCTTTATACATGTGTGTGAAGTTAACGTTTGCTTCGTAAAAATCTATTTTCTGTAGATTTTTACCTCACATACGTTACGATACATATCAAATAAACAGCAACATGTTTTATTTATGTTACAGATTTTGTCAGCTGATTCGTAAACTCACGATACGAATCTACTAACTCTACCATAAAAATTAAAAACGTTTTCCGTATGTCGGCGCTTATACTTTTTATATTTATATAAACTATTGCTTTCGTTATAAGGTAAAAAACATCCAAACATAGAAACTTTCACGTTTATAATATTAGTAGCAAGTAGAATGGGTTAATAATGAGTTTTTATGTCAAAATAATACAAATTTATGCATTTAAGTTGAACAGTGATATTTATATTTTATTTCCTAATACAGATCACTATACCACCCCATTCGTCCTCTTTTTGGAGTGAAACTCACAGATATGCGTTTATGATGAAGTTTGTCTTTTTTAATTGCTCTGCATTTTAATTTATAAAATTTATCATAAAATTTATAGAACTTTGGCGCGCAATGCGTTCGTTTATTAAATTTTCTTAAACAAAATTAAAACCCACCCAATACAGTGCTTTTACCCATTTTCAACCAATTTTCCCCTTTTTTTTTATCGGGTATTTACCAGGGATACCAAACGGAAAATCCTGAATCTCGTTATTTGTAAAATTAAATCTCGGGTTTTTCATATGAAAAACTATTTATGTATGTATAAATATATTAAAATGTTCGTTGATTTTTTGGCATTTTTTATAATATCGAGCCATAACCGCTAAAAAAGCTTAAGCGACAAATTTTTTTGACTTAATTTTTTTTTTCTTTTGATGAAAATGGATTATGTATTTACTATCGCAAATAATTGATTTTGTTGTTCATTTGTAAGTCGATGAACATGTTTAACGGTAACATGAAACACGAAAAGAGCTGAGTTGCCAATCACAGTGTTGCCAAAAAGAAACTTGCTGAAAAATCACCCTTTATAATATCATGCAAAAGTATTTTTATTTACAAAACTAATAAGTAACTACTCGCATTAACTTATTTCTATTCTATTCATTTGAAAAATAAATGACACTAATTCAAAATTTGTGTGCAATGTTGTTTTCTCTGCTTAAAAACACACTCATACATGTGTACGTGTGCATACTTGAGGTACATATGTGCATACTTGAGTGGAATAGAGCTTTAAGTTTATAAATGATTTGAAACGCTGATATGATATCATTTATTAAAATTTCAATGAAGTAATGGGTTTTAATTAATATAGAAGATTTTGTCAAGTTTTTTTTCTATTATGCTGCTGTTATACAATGAATAATATGTTGCGTACTTTTGAATACTCATAAATACATACTTTGCAAATGTGATGAGGCATTTAAAGAGAATCTTAGTGTAGATTTAACTTGAACAGATTTATTTATTACATTCATGGTTATATGAGGTTCTAATTCTTGAGAAGTACTCGTATACTCGTACATTGTTAAGTTTGCCTAATTGTCAAATACATGCAATTTTAGTTTAATAATATACTAATTGGAGCTTTAACTTTCATTTTAAATTAGGCTTTATACATAAATATGTATGTATGTAGCGTTATACTTTTCATATAATTTCATTCTAGATAAAAATGTAATTTAGTAGAAGTTACTTTAAATCTATACAATTTTCATTTAGCATATTTAATATAAAAAATTAGATACCTAATAATTTCTTGAAATCCGCGATTATACTCATGGAGTGAATTGTTTAATATCACTTCAGTATGCCCCATCGACGGAATATTAATGTGATCCCCTGAAAAATAACGGTTCCTACCAGATGGACATGTTGTTAACCAAAGGATCTATATTTCAAATAATTTTTTTAATTTATTTACGGAAATCAAATTTAATTGAAATTGGTTTCAATTCCGCAATTCGGTGCTTTAGAAAACGAAAAAAAAAACGATGAATTTGCTCGAAATGAAATCACTTTAAATTCGGAATTCATCGGAATTGTAATTTTGTCATTTTCAACATTATTTCTGTAAAAAAAAATATTTTTCAAAAATTTATTTACAAAAATTATTTGCCTTCCTGTATTTTTTTTTTCTTCTAATAAGTACATATATGTTTTTTGGAGCTAAATCGAAAACAATGAAATTACCGCTTTTCCGGAATGAACAAAATCGATCGAGATTTCGAAAATTTGTAATCAAACCAATTTCGATCGATTTTCGATTGTGTCAGGCCTGATTTATTTGTATTTAAATGAAAGATCTTTTATTTTGTTGGTTTGCATGGCTCTACATATGCTATATTAGTTAAAATTTCTATTTTGCAAGAATCAAAAAAATTAAAAACACTGATAGACTTCATTTTTTACTTGTTATTATGTACCAGAGCTGTAAATGAATCTTTCTTTTTTTTATTTTAATTCGTTACGAATTAGCTAAATTTAGAATTAATTCTTTTCACAGCAAAAAGGAATTGAATGAAATTTGAATCAATTCAAATGAATTAGGCAGAAATGAATTTCAATTCGTTTCCAATTCAAATGAATTTGTAGAATGAGTTGCAATTAGTTTTCAATTCAAATGAATTTGTTAAAGTGAATTACAATTCATTTCCAATTCGGTTGAATTTAAGTGATTTTGAATTCATTCAAATGAATTAGAACAATGAACAATTCAATTCAAATGAGCTGGGGGTCTACTCAGTAATTCGAAGCGAAAGCAAATGCTTTCGAATTTGTATGTTATTAACATTACAATTCGAAAGCATTTTCGATCGTTTCGAATTACAGAGTAGACCCCCTGGTAATGAATTGCTAATTATTTTTTTAAATTCATTTGAATTAATTCAAAATTAATTCAATTCAAATGAATTCGAAATGAATTGCAATTCACTTTGACAAATTCATTTGAATTAGAAACTAATTGCAATTCATTTCCAATTCAAATTTTTTTTTTACCAGATTAATTTGAATTGACACAAATTTCATTCAATTACTTTTTTTTATGAAAAGAATTAATTCAAAATTTGCTAATTCAGTGCATGCATGTTTCGCGAATTAATTCAAAAATTAATGATGCATTTACAGCTGTTATGTACATTAATATTTGTAAATTACATGCCTACGTACTTATAAAATAAATAATTGTCGAATACAAATTATTAAAATCAAAATTATCTTTACTATGATCTTTGAAACTTGTTTAAGCTTGAGGGCTTTTTTTTAAATAAAATTAACAATATTTATTTATTAACAATATTTCGACATGCCTTCGGTGTGTCTTCTTCACATGAAATTTTTTTATAAATTTTTTTATATTTTATTTTATTATATTAATTTATTTAATAAAATAAAAAATCGAATATTTATCTAAATAGTTTTCATAGACATATATTACTTCATGTACTTTCGGAAATTGATTTAGTTAAACCTCTGCTTATTTTTCCTTTTGATTTACAGCTCAGGCTGTTGAGCCTACCAAACGCTCTTTGCGTGTGGAAACTTGGAAGAAGCTGAGAGATAACAAATTTGGCGTACGTTTCGTTGCCATCTTCAATCGCATACCTGGTTTTGTGGATAGTGATAAGGCAGGTGAACTATTGGCCGAAACTGAGGAATTTAAAAAAGCCAGTAAGCTTACAGTTGATAACTATTTTGTGTTGCATGAATTTACTTAAATTTCATTATAATTCCAGATAACATAAAAGTTCTAATTGATCGTTCTTTATATGCTGCTAAATTGCAAACTCTAATTGCTGGCAAGAATCTGTATTTGCCAGCTACACGTGAATCTAAGGCTTTGTATTTGAAAGTTGATGTACCGGCTGATGCTACGGAAGAACAAAAGACCGAAATTCTCAATGTTCAGAATATTGAAAAACATCGCATTGAAATTTGTAAGTTTTCTTTATAATATTATAGTGCATGAAAAAAAAATCAGGTATGTGGCGGAAATCAAATTTTAAAAAACGAATCGATTTAATAAAGCAACAAAAGTGAAATGCTCAATATTTAATTAATGTACATGTTTGATAGTTCTGCTAATTAAGAAAATAATCAGTAATAATCTTCAGGTATATCTTTTGTTCGACAAATTTAAATTTAAATATAAATTTTTTGTGTTGTTCACTTTAGAGCCATTAAACTTTGTTCACTATTGTAAAGTTCATAAAAAAATTGTGTTTTCAATAGGAATTGTTCACTACTGTATTGTAAGTTCACATTACCGCGAATTCACTGAGAGTATAACCTCTAATGACCAAAAGTTTCTCTACTAAGAGGAACTTCAATGCTACAAACAACCGTTTTCAGTCAATCAATTTTCTACTTACCTGCTACTAGTTCTTTTTTTGAAAGTCAGTTGAATGTGACTCACAAAAAATTGTTTCTAGAAATCGTTCGAACTTCGAATAATTCGATTTCCATAACGTATCTGATATTCTATTTTAAGATTTTTCAATATAATTCTATTTTTTTATATTAGCTTTGGAAAACAAAGTTGAATTGGACATGGTCGTCATTGGCTCAGTTGTTGTGTCACGTGATGGTTATCGCATTGGTCGCGGAAATGGTTTCAATGACTTAATCATTGGTCTGCTTTGCGAAATTGGCTCGATAACCGATAAAACCGTTATTGCTACAATGGTACACGACTCGCAAGTGGTTGATAGTTTACCAACAAATTTATTCCAAAAATACGATACTCCCGTTGATTTAATTATCACACCCACCCAGGTTATACGTGTTGAAAAACGTTTGCCCCGTCCTGCTGGCATTTTTTGGGAAATACTCTCAGAACGTCGCCTTAAAATTATACCTGTACTTCAAGAACTTAAAGAAACTCAGGAAAAGGCCGGCAAGGTCATCGCCCTCAAAGAAGAAGACACAGATGTTGAACAGAGTGCGCGCAATAATGGGCGTCGTCGTTTTGTACGTCGTCGCTTTGGTTTCCGTCGTTATCAACGTCGCAACGTCTCACAAAATAACGCCGATCAGCAACAAGGTGGCGAAAATAACGGCCAACTACAGAGACGTAACGGACCACAAAGAAGACGTTTCATTAATCGCAGAAGACGTCCAAATCAGGTAATTTTCAATTATAAAGTTTTAACTAGTGAGCCTTCTGTTTTCGTTGTGCAATATCTCCTAGCAAGTGCTTCTGCCACGCAGAACCCTTGTTTTGCTACACAAACCGTTTTTAATAACTTACCAAATCATATCACTACAAAAATTATGCCCTTAAAGTATTATGGCTTCGGAACATTTCGCATTTTGTACGAATACGAATTTGGAATAACATACATACATGATGTCTCTAAAGAGCGCTTATATGTACATATGTATGTATATGTATACATATGGGTAATTCCAGAAAAAGGTCAATCGAAAAAAAAATTTTTTTGCTCAAACATTTTTTTGTTTTAATAATAAGATGCAAGCTCTATACTTTAATTATTTATTTATTTTAAATATATTTTATATATTATACATAACGTGACCAGATGGTTTTTGCAAAAAGCGCGGGACATGACCGATCAAAAAGCGGGATTTTAAAGAAAATAATGCAAAAAGCGGGATTTACAAATAAATATTTTTTTGAAAGCGGGATGTGTAATGTGCATATACACAGTTTCGTATGTACTTAGGAAACACAGTTTTCAACTCATAAGAAACGATTTTATCAAAAATCATTTTTAAATTATTTAGGTAAATTCAAATTAAAAATCATTTGAAACAATAGTATTTTTAGTTAAAAACCGGATTACTACCATTTCATTTGAATCAAAAGATTTTTTCAGTTATTTTTGAATGTTAATTTTTTACCATATAACTTCAGTAAAAACTAATGCTTTTTCATTTATTTTAAACTACAATAATAAATAAAAATCAAATGTTTTTTGCTAATCGCATCAATTACGAACGATTGCACCGATTTCCCTACTTTTTTCTTAATGTGGCACGTCTTATATAAAATTTTGTTTATTATGGAATATCTTTGAATCTAATGAAGCAGCAAGAAACGTGAAATTTTGTATAAGTAACGATTTTTATAATATGCATTGTCTTACAAACAAATGTTTGAG
This sequence comes from Nowickia ferox, assembly GCA_936439885.1. NCBI lineage: Eukaryota > Metazoa > Arthropoda > Insecta > Diptera > Tachinidae > Nowickia > Nowickia ferox. The sequence continues at coordinate 105,506,667 of OW387023.1, forward strand.
TTGGACATGTGGATGTGGAAACACCCATAAAGAGAAAAAGTTTACTTTGAGATATCTGGAAACATTGAAGTTTTGTAGGGATAACTATGTTGATATTGTGCATTGTCTCTGGAAACAATTCATAACTTTAACAAGAAGGAGTGGTGCCTCTCATATATGTACACATATGGCCATTAAAATAGGTACGACCTCTATAATCATATATTTCGATTTTATATGAGCAAATAGCCGATATTCATTGCCTTCAGCACTAGACTAAATAAAAATAACAATAAAAAAGTAACATTTAAAATTAATTAACATAATATGCGAAAAAAAAACACAAAATTCACTTGGCCATTAAAATAGATACCAAAAGTAGGTCCTGAAAATAAAAGGATTATTGAGTCATTTTGCATAAAAATAACATTGAAACAGCTAAATTACATCAGAAGCCACTATGTGCACCATTAGTTTTAATGACATTATCTAATCTGTTGGACATAGAAAAGATAATCTCGCAAGAGGTGTCAGTAGTAGTTTTTTTTTACCATATTTCTTGAATTTGTTTTGCCACAATTGAGCCTTGTTTTGAATATCTTCTTTTCCAATCCTTGTTGCTAATGCCCTTTAGCCCCAAAACATAACGGAGAGACGTGCCGCTCTGAAAATACCAGCCAAACTACGGATGCATACATTGTAATGCTAGTGAAGTGAGATCCTTTTCAGTCATTTAAAGCGATTGCAGCTGAAATAAAAAACCGAATTTCAGCAAGAACTGTTCGTCGTCGGTTATGGGATGAAAATCTTCCCTGACGAATAGCTCGCAAATTCCCTTGTTACGAAAAGTGAATTTAACGAAGAGGAAATACCCTTGTGGTTCAGAAGGTCTAAAATTAATTTATTTGTAAATGATCCCGGGCGAAATGTGAGAATACCCGGGCGAAGAATTCAACCCACGTTACACAAAAAAAATAACCAAACATGGTGGCAGTAATAGAATAGTTTGGGGATAATTTTCTTGGCATGACGTCATCTCATTTCAGAGACAATGACCAAGGAGGTATACAAAACCATTTTAGAAGATGATATGTTGCCTTACGCAGTGGATGAAATGCAACTACGTTGGTGTTTCCATCAATAAAACGATCCAAAACACTATTCTAAGTTAATGAGTGGTTGGTTTCACCAAAATAAGGTTACTTTCATCGATTAACCAAACCAATCCCCCGATCCCAACCCAATTGAGAATCCGTGGGGAGATCTAAAAACAAGGATTGGAAAAGAATATATTCAAAACAAGGCTCAATTGTGGCAAAAAATTCAAGAAATATGGTATAAAACTACTACTGACACCTCTCGTAAGATTATATCTTCTATGTCCAACATATTAGATAATGCCATTAAAACTAATGGTGCACATAGTGGCTTCTGATATAATTTAGCTGTTTCAATGTTATTTTTATACAAAACTACTCAATAATCCTTTTATTTTTTAATTAATCGTCTAGCATTCAAAGCGTACGGTTGTTTTTCTTTTGAACTCTCTTTTTAAGTGACCCGTTAACTACATACTGATACACATCTAAAATTTCATTTTCTTTATTCTTTTTCTTTAAACCGCGTGTTCATTTATTAATATTGATTCGTTGATAGCTAATTAAAAAAACCCAGTTTTTTGAAAACTCTTGCTATAATGGCTCCGGGGCCTCCGGACAAACTATCCAACAACAGATATTATGTTTTGGGGGACTATTTGGAAAACCCTTCAAAAAAACAGAAACCCAACGAATTCCCGAATCTACCAACACCGTGTAACAACAACAGAAATAACCCGAAATATGTACTAATTACATCCAACGATCCTAAAAAACAATTATCGCAGATAAGCCCATTTGCTATCAAAAAAGGAATTGAGAACATTAGCACCGAATTCGACTCTATATCCTTACTGCGCGACGGTAACTTACTGATACTCACACGAAATGCACGTGCAGCAGAAAAATTCCTAAAGACGAAATCGTTGTCTAATTTATGCCCTATTACATGTAAGCTTCATGACACACTTAACTCCGTAAAAGGAGTTATATATGCACCGTGTCTAATGAATGTTCCAGAGGAAGAAATTGTACAGGAAATGAAAGAGCAAGGAGTCATAGAAGTGTACAAATTCACAAAACCGTCAGAAGACGGCAAAACCCGCACACCAACCGGAAAAATTATTATCACTTTTGACTTATACCGCTTACCCAAAACTGTGGATGTTGCCTGGTACAAATGCAAGGTGGAGTTCTACATCCCGAACCCAATGAGATGCAAAAACTGTCAAAAGTTAGGGCATACTAAGAACCGATGCAAAGGAGACTCAACATGTCCCACATGCAGCTTACCACCCCACGCCTCAGAAGAATGTACCCGCATTTTTTGTGTAAACTGTTCCGGTGAGCATTCATCGACAGACAAAAACTGTCCTCGGTACGTTCAAATGAGAGAAATTTTAAAAATAAAAACAGAAAACTATTGCAGTATAGGGGAAGCCCGTCGCAAGTACAGAGACAACATCCAACCACCTAATACAAACCAAAAGAACACATACGCATCTACCATTTCCAACTCCCCCACCAAACGCAAAGAAGCAACAAATAATCAAACAGCAAAAACAGAAACCCCTACAACTTCAGACACAAATCTACCCAATGCATCTACGTCAGCAAACACACTCAAAGACAATAGCCCATCTACCTCCAAACAGCAACAAAACACAACTGTTAAAAACAAAATACAACAAAATACTTCTACCGACAAAACACTTAAAACATTTGAAAATAAAAAAAATACAGCAACAGCTGAAAAAAACGACTCAACCCTCAGAAACAATTCCATAACAAGCAATGAAAATTTTATGTCACCGATTTCACGAATAACGCAATCACTAATCACTGATAACAATTATTATGTGCCATCGCTCGCCGAGGAATTACTCGACGAGGAAAAGATGGACCTTTAATCGCCTTAGTACATTTATCTTTGCCTTGACCGTGCTCACCGGGGTGTGGGTTGCGGCTGGGGCGGCCTCGCTCTAGATCGAAGGAAACAAGCACATGTCTCCTTCGGTTTGGGGGTGGGCCGCCCTGTGGGGGCTTCCGCCCTTGGTGGGCAGGGCCAAGGTTAATATATCATATTTCAACAGAACTCCATTTCTAAATCAGCATACAGAACCCATTTCAACCCAAATTTTACTATAATAACTACAAATATGGATTTCGTCCTTGTTCAGTGGAACATCAACGGGCTCAGAAATAATTACCAGAACCTTCAACTGCTTATAAGAGAAATGGATCCCTGTATCATCTCATTACAAGAAACTCATTGTGCCCACAATTTCACCCCGATACCTCCTAAAAACTACAGTTGCTATTTCGTCAACTCAATGAACAACACAACATCGAAGCAAGGAGTTGGAGTTTTCATAAAATCTAATATCCCTCACAAATTACTTCCATTAAATTCAGCATTTCAAGTAATCGCAATAGAAGTCAACCTTAATATAAAATTTACTGTTTTATCCTTTTACATACCGCCCAGTCAGGACATATCTATCTTTGATATAAGCAAGATTTTGTCATCTTTCAACACGCCATTAATAGTGGTCGGGGATTTCAATGCCTGGAACACTATATGGGGCTCTGCATCTAACAACAGACGAGGTATTCAACTTGAAAACATAATGCAACAGACCAATCTTTGTGTCTTGAACGATGGCAGCCCTACTCACTACTCCACGCATAATACCTTCACCAACATCGATGTCTCATTTTGTTCCATTAGCTTACTGCCATCAACATCATGGACTATCTCAAACGATTTACATGGCAGCGACCATTATCCAATAAAAATTTCTATAAAATTATCAAACTCAAGTAATAACCAGACCAAAATAAAAAAATTTTTAATTCACCTAGCCGATTGGCCAAGGTATTCTCAAGAAGCCGAAAAAGAAATTTCCAAACGCCAATTAACCTCATCAAGTAACAGAGATGCCGCCGCAATAATTAAATCTATACGTACTGCAGCTAACTTACACATCCCTCAATCAAAACTCAAATTAAAAACAGATCGCGTTCCTGTCCCCTGGTGGAATCATGAATTATCAATTCTACGGGAGGAAAAAATGAGGAAATGGCACAATTTCAAGTCACATCCAACCCTGGACAACCTAGTCTCCTACAAAAAACTTAACGCCAAATTCCGAAAAGAAATAAAAAACGCCAAGTACTCCAGCTTCGAAAACTTCACGAAAACTATAGACAGAAACGCAACAATATCGATCATTTGGAACAAAATAAACCGAATCACTCGCAAGAGCTTATCAACATCTGTCAAGGCAATAGAAACCGAGACCGAAACTCTTATCGAGCCTTTTCAAATAGCTAACCATTTTGGTAAAGTTTGGGAAGATTACGCATCCGATGCCAATTTTTCCCCTCTGTTTAAAGCATCCAAAAATACAACTAGTACTGTCAATAATAACAGAACAGACAAAAACGCCTTTTTACTAGAGGACCCAATTACACTGGTTGAACTCAACTGCTGCTTAAGTAAAGTCAAAGGAACCTCGCCAGGACACGACCGAATTTCTTATCAAATGATAAAAAACCTGTCCCTTGCGAGCAAAATAAAATTACTGCACGTGTACAACACAATTTTTGAAAGCGGCATCATCCCACATTCTTGGAAACTAGCAATTGTAGTACCTATCCCTAAATCAAAAAATTCCACTTCGGTTGCTGATTATCGCCCAATTTCACTTTTACCCTGTCTCTCCAAAGTTATTGAACGCATCATAGCTACAAGGCTATCATGGTTTATGGAGAAAAAAAATCTTATCGCTAAGGAGCAAGTAGCTTTCAAAGCAAATAAAGGATGCGACGATGCACTACTACATTTGGACTACTACATAACGAAGGCGCTATCGGCTAAAAATCATGTTACGGTTCTATCCATTGACTTTGTAAAAGCATTTGATAGAATTGGCCCTCATGTAATCCTAAACAAACTGAGAGATTGGTGCGTCGGCTCAAAAATCTTTAACTTTGTCAAATCATTTCTATCAAATAGACGCTTTAAAGTCAAGATTAATGACCAGCTCTCAAAAACTTTTACCCTGACAAATGGAATCCCACAGGGATCACCGCTCTCAGTGGTACTATTCCAAATTGCTTTCAACGAAATTAGCAAAATACTGAAAGAACACCGATTTGTTGACCACTGCTTGTACGCAGACGATCTATACATACTCTGCAAAAGAAACGACAACAGTGAAACAAAAATTATTTTGGAAAAAATCCTCCATGACATCAACGAATGGGCAGAATACTCTGGTGCGAAAATCTCGTTACTTAAAACAAAAAAACTCCACATTTGCAAAAAGCATAACTGTGACTCTGACACCCACGTCATCCAAACAATACAAAACGTCAAACACCTAAAAATTCTGGGTTTAATTTTCTCCCATAACTACACCTGGAAAGAACACCTATTTAATCTTAAAAACTCGCTTACATCTAGAGTTAATTTACTACGCTACTTATCAGTTAAAAGTTTTGTTCATATAAATACTCTTACTTATCTCACCAAAACTCTCGTGTTAAGTAAGATTGACTACGGCCTAGTTATATACGGCAACAGCTGCAAAACGAACCTCAACATAATAAAACCCGTCTATCATCAAGCTGCAAGAGCCTGTGTCTATGCGTTTCGGACAACACCCATCTTTAATATCCTTTGTGAAGCTAATCTACCATCAATAACAGACAGAATAATTGTAATGAAATCCAGAGTCCTACCTAAACTATTGAACAGTACAAACTCAGTATTAGACAATGACATTATCTCTATTATAAATGCAAAAAAACCCAAACGAATCAAATCTGCAATAGCCCAATCTTTAGCACTATGCGAGGAGTTGAATATACCCCTCAACGTTACTAAAAAATACACTAAGAAGCCCCCATGGAGATTCAAAAACAGTTCGATAGACACCTCGATGTCCAAACTCAACAAGATAGATACCCCAAGAAGCACGTTTCTTAGTCTTCTGTCAGAACAGCAAAACTCTCTAAAACGCAACAATTGGCAATTTATCTATACTGACGGCAGTAAAATACAAGATTCTCTCCCGGCCTACGCTGTGGTAAGCGAAAATGGTGAAAATGTCAAACTCGGTACCCTCCCAGAACAATCCTCGGTTTTCACCGCAGAATCATGCGCAATTTACCAAGCCACCTGCGCAATACTTTCTAACAAAGAAAAAACTGTAATATACACCGACAGTCTCTCGGTTGTAAATGCCATAAAAAACCCTTTCAACAACAAATGGACCACTGTAACAAAAATCAGAGACGCGCTTATTGACAACGAAAAATTATTAAGGATTCACTGGATACCAAGTCACATAGGGATCGTCGGAAACGAAAAAGCAGACCTAGCTGCCAAATACGCTTCGTATGCCCCAATAATAATGGACGACACAATAGAAAAAATTGACATTCGACGCCACATTACAAACTACATAGAGAAAAAACTTAAGCAAAAGGAAATTACACACTATCACTACTCTAACATAAACCCACATAACAGACATCCTATATACCCCACAGCTATGGACAAGAATAAAATAAAGATTTTCTCCAGATTACGCCTTGGGCACAGCTCTTTTTCTCACGAGTGGATCCTAAAGAAAACACCCCGCCCAACTTGCCGATGCAACTGTGTTCTCTCAATCAACCACATACTAAATGATTGCTCTTCTTTCTCCAACCAAAGGCGGAAACTTTTCGGGAACAAATCAGCTCTGCAGCTCCTTAAGGAACCATCCATAGAGAATATTAATAAAATCTACTATTTTATGAAACTAACTAAACTAAACACTTAACAGTATTTATAAATATGTTCATATGTATATTACTTTATTGCACAAACTACATTGAAAATATCATCATATTTTTAATATTTTAAAACAGAGCCGATAGCCAATGTTGCTAGTGCTCTCAAATTAAATCTAATCTTAGAATTTATTCCTTAAGATTAGACACATAAATAAATAAATAAATAAATAATCCTTTTATTTTCCGGACCTGCTTTTTCGTATCCGTTTTAATGGCCAAGTGAATATCGTGTTTTTTTTTCGCATAGTATGATAATTAATTTAATATGTTACGTTTTTATTGTTATTTTTATTTAGTCTAATGCTGCATGTAATGAATATAAACGAAGATCGGCATTTGTTCACTTAAAATCGAAATATATGAATTTTCATAGATTATTGAGGTCGTACCTATTTTATTGGCCATATGTGTATGTAGTGCATATTTTTCTTTGTCTTCAAAAATAATACCATTATACCGATCTAGCTGATTTCCTTACAGTGTACTACTGATGGTCTAGAAGGAACAAGAGGTTATTAATTTTTTAATGCCTTAAGTGGCCGTGGCACTTCCCACATCGAAGCAAAATTTACTTCAAGATTTCTTGGAAGCCTTAAACAGTAAAAATTTTTAAATAATGTGTCACATGCTAAGAAAATTAAATATTAATTTTTTAATATCCTTGGAATCTGCTACAAACACAAACTTGAAATGCTGCTGATTCTGTCGGTGATAGAAAATAATTGGGATTGGACAAGAGAACGTGTCTCCTCTCAAATAGAGAAAAAGTTTACTTAAAACAATATCTTGGAAACTAATGCAGTGAGAATTTTGAAACTCTTCATGACTACTTGTATCAATAATTACAAAATAGTGAAGGTTTAACCGCAAGAATGGCACTTCTTCTTCTTTTGGCTAGTTAGTTCAATACAATACAAAAAAAAAATATTTTAAATGGGTTTTTATCAATTACTTTTTAATAAAAATTTAATAAGAGATTAAAAATTTCAAAACTCTAAAAAGCAGGATAAAGCGGGATAGAAATGCGAGGAGGGATCGACCTATGAAAAGCGGGATGTCTGGTCACATGCAGAGGGGGGGGGGGGGGAGGGGGCGGAACTTGGCGCCTAGATAAATACAATTTTTATTTTCTTATCAAAAATAAAACTTTAACTTTATTTTAAAATTATCATTAAATAGTAGTGACTACTTGTTAATTTTTGATACCAAAACATTTAATGTTGAATACATTTTTAGTCTGAAGGCGATCAATCAGGAGTAGCATCTAAGAGTCAAGATCGTAAGTCAGTTGGCGAGGGTGGCAACAGAAGACTAAGGCCACGCAGAAGTCGCATGACGCGTGATTTCTCGGTAAAACTAAGCAATATAACACGTGACGTGCGCGTTCGAGACCTTAAGAGTGAATTACGCAGCCGCCAATGTATTCCCATGGCCATTACATGGAAAGGTAAGTAGCAAGATTGTGTTTATTTATGCATTCGTGAGCAATTTTTATATCATATTTTTTATGTATGTAATTATTTTACAAGGACAATACGGTCGCTGTTATTTGCATTTCGGTCATCGTAATGGGCAACCCAGCACCGAAGAAGATGTGAATAAAGTGCTACAAGCCTTGAATGACCTTTCTTTGACTGTCACACCAAATAATTATAAAAATAAAAACACTGACGCCAATAACACCAACAATGGTGAGGGTGCTGCTGGCGATGGTGCTGAACAACAAGATCAAAAAACTGAAGAAGATGCCGCCGCGACCATACCTTCCAAGGTTATCAATTTGAAGGTGGAATTGATTAAGCGCAACGAAAAAACAAACAATGATGCAGCAGAAACTGCTGGAGCTGGTGGCGCCTTAAATGGCGGTGGGGATCCAGCTACTGGTGGTGAAGCTAGCTCAGCACGCATTGAGTCTGTCGATACCACTACGGTATAGTGTGAGATGCGGGCTGTTTTAAAACGGCTGTACTTTTGGTGTGGATATTTGGAATCGCGTGTTTTAGCTTTGGATGATGTAACACTGATGTTAGTTTAGCGTTGTGTTGGTGCTCTGCTGCTCTCTCGTGTGTTTCATCATTTCTAGCTTTGTTCTTTTTTTCTCTTTCAATAAGCTCTTTCAATACATTTTCAATAAGTTTTTTTTATAATTACATATTTGAAATATTATAATAACAGATTGAATATTTTTGTACAACTTTCTTCATTTACCGGCTTTTGGGTTGTGAAAATTGATATTTTAATTTCATAACAACTAAACACTTATCGGTGTGTATGTATTTTATAATTGTTGCCTCGGTTCACTTTTTTTTTATATACATATTTGATTTTTAATTTAAAACTAATGTGTTAGAATTTTCAAATTATTGTCTGTAACTTATTTGAACTACAAATTTCTTTTAATATTGCTCAATCAACACCAGCGATCTCCGAATATCCTTCACCATTTATAATCGTAATTTGCTTAAAACAACTTTTCATTGTAAAGTAGAAGGGAGAAAGATTAACACGATGTTGCAATACGCTTTTCCGGCAGCTGAGCTGTTGGCTAGGTCGCGTATTTGTGTCATCATGAGGTCTATCTTGTCTTCCTAACTAATTATCAGGATGAAGATTTTTATTATTTTTCTATATATATATGAAATAAATATATTCTTTACTAAACATCAACAACAACAACTATTTATATAAAGCATTGAAAACAGCAAATGAACAAAATGTTGAAAAAAAATATTGAAAAATAAACTTAAAAAAAATTAAAAAAAAATTAAAATAATGAACTAACAAACAAATAATAATGTTTATAAACAAAATAGAATTGAAAATAATGTCTTGTATGTTAAAACAATGATTAATTTAATTTTTATTTTTTTTATTTAAATTGTTTTTTTTCTTATCCATATGTAATATTTTCTTTTTTCATTTATTTTTTATTGTATTTAAATTTGATAAGTTTTTACGCTTTGTTTACAATTTATCAGCAGTTTACAATAAATATATTAAACAAAACTAAGCAAACAACAACAACATCAACAACAAATAAGTAAAATTAACAAACAAACAAAATTTTCTTTTTATACAATGAAACTAAATAAAATACAAATTTGAATGAAATTTATAAACTTGTGAAATTTGAATTGAAAACGGAAATCAGCAAAACTAAGAATCAAAATATATTGAAAGTTTTTTCCTTTTTGAAAAATAATGTGTTTGTCCCTTTTTTTGTATTATTGAATGGATCGTGGTGAGCCAAGAATTGTTAAATGTCCATTGAGTGAGGAGTTTTGTATTTCCAAAATCCGGAAAATCTTGATTCAAAACATCGGGAAAATGTAAAAAATTAAACTCTTATCTAATCTTTCGACCTTTTTCAATATATTCAATTAAACTAATTTTTTGAGCTTTAGGTCAATGTTTATTATTTTATTACTTCGATGTTTCGTTAACCTTTGGTTAACTTCTTCAGGATATTTTTTTTTATTTGAAATTAAATTTTTTTTTGAAAGGAGAAAAGAAAAGGTTAACGAAATATCAAAGTAATAAAATAATAATAAACATTGACCTAAAGGTCAAAAAATTAGTTTAATTGAGTAAAAAATTAAAATTCTCAGAATTAGACTATTGGGGGTTTAGGCTGCCAAATGGTATTTTTATAAAACTAGAACGAGTTGTAATTTTATTGCTCCAATAATAATACGAATTGTTTTGAATTTTTTATTTTAAAATATTCAAGATTTTATTCTTCTACATTTATATGTTTTTTACATTAATAATAATAAACGATTCGGCCCTGTTCTGTAAATCGATTCTATTTGAAATCGCACGATTTTAGAAAACTAATTCTAATAATAGAAACATTTCCAGATATTTTTTTTTAATTTCTCTATTCTATAGAGCCTCAAATGTATCTGAGAGAAAAATAGCGTATATGATTTTAAACACGTCTGTGGGATGATTATTAATTTTGGAAATCGTACGATTTCAAATTGATTCGTTTTACAGAACAGGGCCGATTATTTCTAATTTTATTTCTTTTATTAATTGTTTATACATTAATAAAATAGAGCACTTTTATTTGGAATTTCTATACGTACCTACAAATATTTGATATAAAGTTTTGTTTTTTATTGAATACCGGTATGCATTAATAAATTTTACTTAAACAATAAGAGTATATACTTTTTTTGTTAAAAACAAATAGGAGTTACATTCATACGTATTTACATAAAAAATTTAAGCATTTCTAAAAGCCGTTTTCAAATATTCGCGTATGTGATGCAAAACATTTTAAAAACAAAAATGATATTACGATAAAAGGCGGGATATGTTTATTTGAACAGTTTTGCGTATACATATTTTAATTTTAGTTTTTAATATTTGAGAAAACTATTTTTTACAATGTTATGTTAACACACTTTTCATTATTTATTTGAAGTTCTGGTCTGTTCTTTGGATCTCAATAACAACAGATTAGTGCAAAATTGGTCGAAATTCTTAACAATTTTTTACGAGAATTTTTTATATATAATTAGGGAGTTCACAATAGCATTTCAAAATGTGTCTTAATATTGCAACGTTTCAGCTTTAATACTTTAATATGGTCTGACAAGTTTGTTGTTTTTGTTTGTGTGTAAATCAAATTTATTACCAGGTGGCAAATTTAAAAGTATAAAAACCATGTCATTTTCGATTAGGCAATATGGTAATAGGTCCGTTTGTTTACTTTTCCAGTAAAATCCAGTAGTTGAGTAAATTTTGGGTAATTTGAAAATTTTACTCTCAAGAATGTCTCTTGCACAAAAAAGTACGCGCACGGAAAAATCGCACAAATTTGCAGGTTAATCAAAACAGCTGATCAAAGTGTTGTATAATATGTGTTGTTTTGACTACCCATCAAATACATATTTTTGGTAATTGATGCATACATTTTTATAATTATAAATTTTAAGCGATATATATTTCTAAAATAGAAGTTTTGTGAAAGCTTTAGCTTGTATTTGGTTTTTAGTTGTTATTCTGGATAAATGGCATACGAAAATACATCAATATTTTATTTCTGATAGTCGTTACCCCGAATAGTATGCAGAAATAAGTATTCGCATATATATGCATACACCTTAAATCTCTAAGAAATTAAGCAAATAACACAATTAATTTTATTTAAAAACTGATAAATTTAAGGATTATTATTCTTTAATTTGTTTCATCTTGAACATAAATACTCTTCAGGTTTTTTTTTGTTAGACTTTTACTTCAACTTTTCTTCTTTTAAATGTTTTTATTAAAAAATTTTTACTTTGTATTTGCTTACTTTTGTTTATTTTATTGAATCATATGTTTTTCTCATCTACTGGATTTTACTGGCAAAAATTTGTCCAGTAAAAATTAGCAGACTCTCAAGTCAACAACTGTCAATTTACTCTCTCAATTGGCACTCTCTTTTGCATTTCAGTAAAATCCAGTACAAATTTGTACAAAATTGCACAAATTTTGGGGTAAACAAACGGAACGACCTAATGTTAAACTAAACATGTTAAAACTGTCAGCGCAGCTGTAGTTGATGAAAAAATATTTGTATTTTTCGCAGAGCAAGTTATTTTGAAAAATTTATCCAACAATAATTTCTGATTTAACAAATTGTGCTATTTTAATACGTACGGAAGAAAATAATTCAGTCTCTCATAAGCATTCGTACAAACATGCATTTTATTCTCCCTCTCTCATATTATAAACTAATATGCATGCTAATATGTAAATATGTGTGTTTGCCCGACTTTGATATACACAGTATGTGTATTTATATCGTTGCCTGCCATTAGAAATTGCTGATCATTGTTAAAGTTCCCTCTAACTAATTTCTCCCCATGCATTTTAAAAAGAGAAAATATTAATAATGTAAAAAAATTCTTAAATATAGAGGGCAGAATAAAATATTCAACTATTGCTCATGTCGAAAATAAAATCTTTTGCCGAAAAACCTTCTTTAGTTGAAAAGCAACAAGTGAGGTGGTGCAAAAAGCACTACGAAAGCGTATAATGAGTCGATTTCGAGTACCATAGGTTCTAATCAGCGATATTGGGACGCAGTTCACCAGCCGCGGATTCATGAACTTCATAAAAGAACTGGGGATAAAACAGCAACTAACAGCTCCATACACTCCCCAGGACAATCCTACGGAACGTGCCAACTGAACAATCAAGGCAATGATTTCACAACTAGCAGGGGAAAATCAATGCACTTGGGACGATAAACTACCAGAGATAATGCTTGCAATAATTTTCAGTGTCTCGGAATCAACAGGTTATACCACGAGTTTCATAACACAAGAAAGAGAGCCCAGATTACCCAAGACTCTATACGACGAAGTTACTAGCGGTACAATAAAAATCAATAAATAGGAATACACTACCAAATGCGGCAAGACGTTTTCAAATTAGTAAGACGAAATTTAGAATTAGCATCACAAAAACAACATATTACAATCTAAGAAGAAGGAACTGGAAACCTAAAAAAGGAGATCAAATACTAATAAAACAGCATCATTTGTCAAAGGCGGTCTAGGGGTTTGCTGAAAAATACGATGGCCCGTACATAGAAAAGGTTTTATTTCACCTGTAATAGTAAAAGTAGCAGCAGAATTAAGGAAAGAACGAACAGTGCACATCGGGGAATTGAAACCATTTAATATTACTTGGAATTTTTGATTGCATGTGTATTAACGTTGCGCTGTCCTTCAAGTGTACTTCAAGAATAAGCAGGGGGGAAAATATATAAGAAAACGGCAACAAACTTATTTCAGATCAACTATCAATCCAATGCCTCCGAACAAGATACGAGGAACTGAACTGGGCAAAGAGGTACAAAGGACACAATTTAAAAGTATAGAACATACAAAGGTCCTGAATATACCAAAGCCCATGAAAATAGGTAACCGGGGGCCGACAGAAACCGTCACCTTATTAGACTTAGAAAGAGATCTAGAAATATCTGAATCCGAGCCGGACGAAGAAACCACACCGGATAGACAGGAAGACCTGTTTCCGCTCCAATGTTCGCAACCCGTACACGGAAGAACTAGAGAAGGAATTGGACCTAGCAACGGCAGCATGGTTTGATGACGACGTGTTGTCCATCTGCACGGAATGGTCATTCAACGAGGATAAGGCAGTAAAGATAAATAGTCCGCGGAAAGACCAGGAAATAAATAGAGCCAACACCAAAAATGGTGGAAACGCGCCAATAATCGGAGAACCAGAATACTGTACTAGTAGAGATAGGCACAATTAAGAACCTGACAAATGAAGACCTACCAGTTCAAATATGCTAGCCTCTCATTCCAGAGGTCGTGGATTCGATTCCCAAGACTGGGTGTTTTCCGCAGATAAGCTAATCGCTTCGCGAGTTGCGTTTGTAGAAAAAAAAAACAGAAAACTTAAACAATGAAAGCCTGAACACTTCTACTACTCTCCCTTGGGTTATGTTGAAGTCGAAATTGCTTGTGGTAACAGTTTATTGCCAAATTTTATATTTCAAAATTTCAGGTGCCCAAAGGGGCTAACTAACATTTATTTATTTTTTCCCTTTCTCTTAATTCTAAGTTTAGTTTTTAAGTCCATTCTTTTTTTATATAAAAACTATGTATTGTGCCGGGAGTAAGCACTTAACTTGCAAAAATTGTTATTATACATACATATCCACACGATATGTCGTGTGGTTCCCTGTCGGAGAATGTGTGGTTGACTACAAAAATAACAACTTATAACTAAACTAAAAGCTAACTATAATGTCATCCATGACTGACCCAAAAGTAATTCTTAAGTTGAGTATGTAGTGGAATTTCGTGAGACCCAACAAATTTACTCTCAGCTACTTTGAAACTCATTTCATTTTTATATTAACATTTCGCTATTATTATTTTAGATGCTTAGCTGGGTAGCAGTGCGTTGACTCTACCAGGTGACTTAAATAAAGTCGACTTTAAGTTAGTTGAAAAGTAGTGCAGAGTGAGACAATTGACTACTGCCTAGGACATGGCAATGCTAAAATAGTTAGTTGTTTCCATTGGAAAGTAATCCAAGTTGCGAAATAGTTAACTTAAAGTTAAGTTAGTTTACGACGGAGTTGTTACTGTGTAACATTAATATCATTATTTCAAAATATAGATTTAAATTAGCTTTATAATACATTTGTTTAGGATTTGCTGTTCGGTTTTACCCAAAATCGAAAACGCTGTTTTCAGGCCAAATATTCGAAACCGAAAACCCACAAGAAAGCCGTCGATTTTCGGTTATATTTCCTGTTGTTTTAATATTTTTTTTATTTATTTTTATCAATCATTAAAAATGATTTGAGAGCGGTATATAATCAGGGCAATCATGAATAAAACTGCTCGAGAAATTTTTCCCGGTGAACAATTCCAACTAATAGCAAGTAATAGGGAAAACAAAAAATTCTAATTTGAAAAGGAGGAATTTTATTCATGATAGCCCTGCATATTGGCGCTTAAAATAGGCAAAGCTCATGAGAAAATTGTTAAAATCTCTTTACAACGCGGACAAAAACACTGTGCTAGTTCTGAAATGTAACAAGCCGGGGACCCAGTGAGTAAGCCTAATAGCTCTTGTTCAAAAACTAATTAAGATTAAAAACTTAGTTAAAAAAAGTACCTAAAGATCGTCCCACTTTTCTAACACTTATTCATTTTTATATCGATTAAAAGAACATATTATTAATGAACGTAATCAACGTAAAGAAATTTTTGAAAAAAATTTAAAAAATAAAATTAAAATATTACTTAAATTGAAAAAAATGTAATTTTTTGAAAAAAATTTCCAATTTTTTTGTCAAAACGTTTCCTTAGGACGCATGTTCATCAATGCATGTTTTTTCAATCGACATACATACATCAATATAAAGGTTAATAAATATTAGAAAACTGGGAAAAATTGTGTTTTTTAGGTACTTTTAACCAAGTTTTCAATCTAATTAGTTTTTAAACAAGAGCTGACCTAAAAAAAAACAGTTAGCACCCCTGAATTCAGCGTACTCGAATTAGGTTTGTGCACCGGTTCCCCGACACAGTGAAATTAATGGACGCATTTGTAAAAACTGATTCATTAGAAACTATTGTACCGAAGCCCGCAATGCGTTGATGGGTTCTCCGTTAAAAGTATAAAACAATCTTAATTTATAAGATAATCAATTGTAGTTAAATTTCTTTGAAGGCAGAAGACAAATTATAGCACAACGTTTGACTTCTAAAAAATCAAATGATCCCAAATACAGTTTAACAATAGATGAGTGAATTAATACTATTTCTATTTCAAATGGCAAATGTTAGTTTGAAATTTTTAGAACATCTTATCCCAAAAAAAAAAAAAAACTCCTGACCTTGTACGGCAAAAATTAATTGAGTTCCATTTCTTGAGGTGATGGATGTGGTTTATGAAAATAGTATTCAAAAGCCAGAGAAAACGCTTTCGAGTTTGTATATAAGAAGCGTACAAATTCAAACAGTTTTGCTTTCGAATCGAATTACACAATAAACACCACCCCCAGGATTAAAAAACCGAAACCGGAATCGGTCGGTTTAAGTATATTTTAAACCGAAATCGCGGTTTAAGTATATTTTAAACGGAAATCGAGGTTTTTTTCATTTTATCGGTTTTTAGCAAACTCTACTTTTGCTAATTCTTTACTTGTAACCTTTTTTTGAAGTCTAAAATACACTTAACTTAAGCCGAGGCTCACATACATACATAAATAATTGGGGTTGCATATGGATGTGTGTATGTGATTTTTTTTGTAGAAACATTTAATTTCTATAAATATGTACATATGTAATTTAATATGAAACCTTTGCGATTTGTGTTTATTAAAGATGTTCTATTGTTCCTTTCTACGTATCGTCGATAATTTTTGCTAAGGCGACGGCGTGCGGTCTATAAATTCTATATTTTCGCTGGTGTTTGATTTTTTTGAATCAATTCGTTGACATTTTGAGCACATTTGCAGTGAAGATCCTAAAGCGGTTAAGTTTTTTGTTGAACTGAAATTCGCGCCAGACTTGTTATTGCTACTTGTGGTAGATGTGGCATCAGTAGAACGCCTTTCCGCTATTGAAGACGATGCTTTCAGAGCATCCAGCATGGGTGCTTCTAAAATGGGTGCCAAACTACTTACAACTGAGTTAGCCATAGCTTCTTCCAACTCCTTTTCCCATTCGGTTTCTTTCTTTTCCATGTCTTTGCGTTTAAGTTCTTTGTAACGATTGTATACAATGAATTCTTTTACGGGCTCAGTTTGGGAGTCGCTGTCCCGTTGTGCAGAACGTTGTTTGGCCAGGCGTTTCTTTTTCTTATGTAACGGGCGGGTCTCGACAATCATTTCTTCCAGCTCTAGACAGGGATCGCAATTTAAATGATCTTCCGGTGGTTTGAACGGAGGTTTCGTCTTCTTTTCGACCACCTCACTGAATTGGATATGACGTAGAAGGGGAGTTTGTTGTAGCTCCTGTTGTGAACTGATGCGGCCACCGGGATGCACACATAATAACTGGAAGAAAATAAGAACAAATTATAAAATGAGAGAGAGAGGGAGAGAATGAGAGAGGAAAAAGAGCGTCATTTATTTGTATTTTGAAAAAAGATAAAAGAGCATGTACACCCAGAGAAAAAACAGCTTAAAATCAATAAAAACCATATTGAATTAATAATAAACATTAACGAAAGTCTAGTAATGTTGAAATTTCTTATTTCAATATGGAAAAATATTAATTTACAGTACTTATTTATTAATTTTATTTATTTTTCAGTATTTCTATATACATTTTCTATTATATTGAAAATTATTGAATTAATGTGACGCGTTCTTATTTTTAAGATACAGCTTTTCCTTGAGTGTAAAACTTAAACCAAACTAATGGACAACACTATATTTGATTATAAGTGACTCACCATAACGCCATAGCCATAACTATATAAATCAATTGAATTTTGGTTATGGCCCTATTATGAGTTGTATTCGATTTTCGATCTTCTCTAGGTATCGAACATCGAATGTTAAATTCAGCAGCAGCGAATTTTCTATCGAACAGAATTTAGCTTTCAATGAAGTATTTTAATATGAAAAGTTGTTAAAAAATCTAAGTGTTAAACAATGATTATTTTTATGTACACAAACACAAATTGTGTCATGAGAATAAACTTTGTACTGATGATCTTTTGTAATTATTTAAATACATTTATTTAAATACATTTATTTGTAACACAAAAATTAATGGACTGTATCTATTTAATCAAGAAAAATAATTACTAGTAAAATAAAATAGCTGGTGATGACAGATCAAGAAAATACAAAGCCAAAAAATAGTGTATAATGTAATACAAAAACAAATTATGTCGATCAGTTTAATTTGCAACTCAAGATCTCCGAACAAATTGTAAGCTATTTTTTGTCGATTTTATTCACAATAACGACGTTCTTTGTCGAATGCTCGTCATAATACCAAATGAAAATTCGTTCGATCAGTACTTTCGACTACAGTCGAATATCGAAAGTTGCTCATAATAAGGGCCAGAGAATAGAGAGAGAATGAAAAATTCATAAAAATAGTGAATGATACATGAAACTGTGTAAAGTTTAATTGTGCTTTTGATACCAATTTTTTTTTAATGTTACAAATTTTATTCTTAATTTATAATAAGTTTTCTTTTCAAATAGAATAATATTTGACTTCTACATTAGCAGAACAATGGACCAAGGTTGGTAAAAAAGCCACAATTTTAATTTTTTTCTCGAATATTGCCTAAATTGTAAGCGAAAAAATAGAAAAAAACTGCACTTGTTGCAAAAATCTTTTTTATCAGATCAAACACTCTGAGATCTGATTTCAACGTTAACAAACTTTTATTAGAACCATGTCACTATAAAAGTACAACTCAAAATTGTCTTTAATTTTTTTCAAACGTGATGTTTTCGCATTTTTTAGATATTTTGCTATTGAATTGAAAATGTTGTTTTTAAAAAATTACCTTGGTTATTAAATCAACAAATTTACGACTCCAGTAGTGTGGAAAATGTACTGGGGCACTCAAAATATTCTTTACTTCTACTAAGGCTGTGTTTGAATGAACTGAAAACGGACGAATATTTGCACGCATTTCGTATGCCACAACACCCAGTGACCACCAATCGACCGGAAACGTGTAACCAGCTGTAATTAAAAATGTGAGGCATCAACAATTGCTTTAACATGTGCATCAATCAGTTCGCTATATCTAAAAATTTTTCATGCATATCGCTTATGCTAATGGAAAGCTGTTGGAGTTACGAGTTACACCTTTTTCTGGATTCAGTAACTTTTTGCGAACCCAAAATCGTAATATTTATCGATATATTTGTTCGTTTGCGACAACGATAATGTGATTCTGTAATTCCTTTCTTACGATAGTGTACATCTGTGTTTCACTCGCCATTTAATTGCATAACATCTGGCATCCCTGTCAAAATAAGCTAAAAGCTCAATGAAGAATTAAAGGAAAACTAAATGAGTTTAAAATATGTTACTGGATAGCAAACTCGATAAATTTTCGTTATATTTATTTTAGAGAAACGATTATCGTAATAAAAGTTACTGAATCCAGATACTGTATTTATGTACATACTCGTAATACCTATTTTACATTAACTGCCACAGACATGTAAAATTAATTAACTGCCACAGACGTAAAAATTCTCGCCTGTCTATTTATGTATATATATTGAGATAGTTTACGCGAGAATAATTTTTAAGCCGCACAATTTTTGTTCTTTTCCAAACTACACGAGAATAATTCATATGGCATAGAATGTATACGTATACACAGCTTTGTGTGTGTTAGTGTTTTTCGTATTCATTCAACATTTGCTGTTTTTTAAGATATGTTTGTATTGGTTTTGTACTGCTAATGCGGGGTTGTAGCTGGTTGAAAAATTATGCCAACCACAAAACCACTATCTTTGCCTCTTCCACCAACAAACTGGCATGTTATGCCAGCACAACTGTGCCCGTGTAAATCAGCGCATTGAAAACAAAAACAGTTTTGTTTTTGTTTTCAATGTAGACACGAGAATTTTTACTTGTCGTCTATAAAACTGACAGTAAGTATTTTTTTATGAATTTTCATGAATTTTGTTGCACGAAACTTTTTCTATTTGCAAATTGCAGAGCTATAGAAGAGAATTTTATATAAAAAAGAGCGTAAAATGAATCTCTGATGCATTTTTGGCAACTTTTATGATATGAGTTGCTCCTGCAGGACCCCTATTGACAAATGAAATTGCATGAAAAAATGCTTAATGTAAATTAGGTACATACATATAAGTGTTTATTTATTTAATTCTTACCAATTTCATCCAGAGCACACATGAAAACTTCTGGTGCCATATATGGTTTTGTACCCGACATGCTGCAGGCAAGAGCGTTTTTTGCAAGTCTTGTTGCGATATTAAAATCAGTCAAATGTGCATGACCTGTAGTAGAATATAGAAAGCATATGTTGACTTTGTTAACGTGCGTATTTTATCTTTATTTGATTTAATTAGGCTAAAGGTAGGATCGAACGATTGCCGCATTGCACTAATTATTGGTTAATTTTATAGGCCAATCGTGTGGTACCACAATTTCCTGGTTCATACGGCAATCAGGACCAATGGTCCATTTAAATGCAACACTGTGCCTGTGTTCTGTAACTTTGGTGAGAACTTTTACAGACGAAAGGTTGGTTGTCATTCTGTGAAACATAGAATAAGTAACAAACAGCTTAGTTCTTTGCTCAAGCATTGTTGGATTTTTCTCGACGCGAAAACTTCTCGCAAGTTACAGAATACAGGTACTGGTACGGCAATCAGGTGAAAGGTTGATAGTCAACCAAGCGCCAATATACATACATATGTACATATAGTACATCAATATTTATTGTATTTTCTTATTTAGTTTTTTATAATAAGTTTTTTCATGTGACACTACAAGAAGATTATTTTCATTCGTTACCATTAATGTTTTTTCATATGTGCAATCCTATGCAATTTTTCTTTTGTTTTAGAGAACAAATTATTTTAACGAAAGAAAAAGTAAAATACATTTAAATTTATTTAAATAAACAACAGCTGGTTCTTGGCGTTGCCACAAGATAGAACATCCATTTGATAGATGTGCAGCAAAACAATAACTTTTCAGGAGAGAAATAAATGCCTTTTAAAGGCAAAATTATTCAGCCCAATCATAAACAAATATTCCGCACGAGTTTTCTCACTTTTCCCTTTTTTACCAAATGCGGGAATAAAAAAACTCCCCTGGAAAAAGTAAGTATTATGAACTCAGTTGAACTTGCTTTTTTCACTGAAAATCTTTCTCTTGCAAAACAGAAGGTAGTTTACATAAAAACATGGTTAATACTTCATTAAAACAAAATTTATATACATAAAGTTGTATTTTATAGTTCTTTTATTTGGAAAACACAAATAATGCCCAAATAAATCATTTATAAACTTTTTTTTACATATTTTTTCAAGTTGGTGAATTTTAATAATTTTGTTTACTCTCTCACTCAAAAAAATGGAGAGAAACAAAATGTCAGCTAACAAGCAAAACAACTAGCTTCGTAATACGGTGATGCCACGTATTACTCTTTTTTGATCCCAAGGAATTTATGATTGGAGGCAGTCTTGTCAGATTAGGGGATTTATCCCCTAAATCGGGGATTTTTTTTCCAAATTGGGATACAAATTTTGGTTTGGGGATTTGTATTTTACGTAATATTTTTTAATTAGTGTTTTTTGTGGGAATTGTTACAATTTAAGTTTAAAATTTGTTAACGCTCTAGTTATTATTTAACTTATTAAGTAAAATATTTTTTTAATAAAAATACATTGAAATTGATTATTGAGGGGCTTAGCTGGATCCTATGCGCATTTCACTGTTGCTAATGCAGATTATCAGGGAACCTTTACCCAAAAATATCTTAGAACAACTAGAGTTAATATGTTAAACTTTCATTTAAGCTCAACAAATAACAAAGTTGAAACAAGAACTCAATAATCAACATGTTTTTTATTTTCTTACTTTCTTTTTGTTGTTATTTACATTTATTTTCTTTACATACTCTTAAAACTACAATTTGAAGCTGAAAAAAGTCAGCCAATGTAGTAATGATAAAGTAAGAAAATAAAAAACATGTTGATTATTGAGTTCTTGTTTCAACTTTGTTATTTGTTGAGCTTCTCATTTGCTTAAATGAAAGTTTAACATATTAACTCTAGTTGTTCTAAGAAATTTTTGGATAAAGGTTCCCTGATGATCTGCATTAGCAACAGTGAAATGCGCATAGGATCCAGCTAAACCCCTCAATAATCAATTTCAATGTATTTTTATTAAAAAAATATTTTACTTAATAAGTAAAATAATAATTTGGGATTACTAGTGCGTTAACAAATTTTAAACGTAATATTTTTTATTTATTTCTTTGATTATTTTAATTTCAATACATTTTCCAATTTTTATTTCATAAATAATATAAAATGTTAACAAAAACGCTTAAAATAAAAATCGTTTTTAAGATTTGTTGTTGGCAAGACTTAAACAAGGTTTATTACAAGACATATCGAACAGGTACTCGCATTGGCGAGATTGCTCATCAGCTGATTTTTTGGCTTACACGTATATAATTTCCAAGACATGTGACAATTAGTTCTTTAAAATTTTATATATTTGTAACAACTCAAACATGTTTTGGATAGAAGTGTATTCATATCAAGATGCTGTTGGATCACACCCGTCTAAAGAACTGTAATGATTTAAAATGTAGTTTGTGTATCAAGGAGCAACGCTTGCATTGAATGAGTTTTTTCGGCAAGCAACTTAATAAAAACTAAAATTAGAAAGAAAATTCAGTGCTAATTGTTCGAATCTCTGTTAAGAACTAATATACAGGGTGGGCCAAAAGTTACCATGGGGTTTAAAAGTTTAATAACTTTTTCGTTTATTAATTTTTTTAAATCTTTTTTCTCAGATTATATAATATACAAAATTGAAAATTTTTTTACACTAAGTATGAAAAATAATGTCTCTTAAATGACCACCGTTTTCAGCTTCGCACTGATGGGCGATTATGATTATGAGTGATGAAGCTCATTTTCATTTGAATGGCTTTGTTAATAAGCAGAACTGTAGGTTCTGGGGTTCTGAAAATCCAAGAGCCATTCATAAACGCCAATTGCACCCCATTAGGTGTTACAACCGTAGTGACCAATGAGGTTTCCAGCTAGCTCTTGGCGGTGCATTTTTACCTCAGCGGGTTCCAACCCTCCCATTGGGTACGTTGCACATAAAAATTATATATTGTAATGCAAAATTAGGGGAAACAAAAAAAAACGTTACCATACAAAAAAAAACAGAAAAAACCACACAATAAACGCACCATATTACAAATAGTATTCAGTTTGGAATGGAAGGATGTTTTGTTCCATTACTTGCCCTCCCAACCACGTCACGACTTGTCCTCTTCAGTTTTCTTTCGTGAACCCATAATCCACCCGACTTTTCCTACCTTAACTCACTTTCATACCGTTACCTTTATTTACTTTCTATTCATGGGCCATTTTACTCTTTTGATTTTTTTATCAACACATTAATACATATATTTTTTATTATTTTTTTTTAACACTTATTTTAAACTATTACACATATATTTCTTTTTTAGCCTATACAAATTTTTCTATTAACAATTATTTTCGATACTTCCCTAACTTTCATAATTATGTATTTTTTTTTTGTTTGGTTTCTATAATTTTTTTTGCTTAATACTAATCTATTTTGTTCACGTTAATTGGGTTTTTTGTTAATTATTTTATTTATTTCTACAATGCTCTATTTTCTATGTAAATTTTTTTTCCGTTTCCTCACAATTTCATTACCTATCCTAAAGAGCTCCCCAAGATTGGTTTCATAAAACTGTGTAATAATATATTCATGTAATTCTCAAATTTCCCTCGTATATTTTGCTGACAAAAAACCACTTAACGCACAACAAAAACTTAGCCTATCCTCTAGGTACACCTAAGACAAAAGTACTGTATAAACTTAAAACTACCAACAATTACTACACAGGACTACTCAGCTATCTTAAATTCTATAGTTTCCTTTTTTTTTGTAATTTTTTTATAAAAAATATATATATATACGTGTATTTTTTTGTTTCGCTTGGTTTGCGTTTTAATTTGCCTTGCTATTTTTTCTTCCCCTTTTTTATGGCTCAAATTTCACTGGGAATATACTGATAATGTTAAAATTGTTACCTGGCTGTACACGCTACCGTCTAGGGGAATAGGATCATTAATTTACCCACTTTTTTTTTTTGCCTTGGGCCTTCCTTTTTCCACTTTCGGACTTTACTTTTTCCGTTTGTTGAATTTACAGCCAGCTAAACCAGAATATACATACATATGTAATATATTTATTTTTTTTTAAATATTTTTTTTCCTTACGTTTTTTTGTATGTTTGTTTTTTTCTTTATTAAAACTTTTACTTTGCAATATAGATTTTTGTCTCCTTTCACAAAAGAATGAAGTGCAATAAAAATCTATGTTCTGTTTTTTTTTTAAACAAATTGTTACGTTGAATATGTAATTATATACTTTTTTGGTAGCGATCACTTTGAAGGTTTCTCTTCGATTGATTGTACCAATCATTCGTTGATCGCTTCAACCTGTTTTTAGCTTCCAAATTTTCCAAATTTTTCCAAAAGAGTTTTCCCTATTTCCCGCGGATTTTTTGTGCGCCAATTCGCCATCTTTTTTTCTTCTAGAACATTCTATATATGTATATTTTTTTTTTACAGCTATTTACCTCTAGACAAATCCATATACATATATGCATATCTATATATAATTCGTCCGCTTAAATTTTAATTTTTTTTTTATATAATTTCTTTTGACATTTTTTTTATAACAAATCATACAAATATACATACATACATATATATCTATTTTCCTTGGTTTTCCTACTCTAAAGCTAACTTGAAGTTTTCTTTGTAACAGGGTCTCATCCGCCCTTTCTCATTTTTAGGCAGTGGATATTATAATTTTCATTCGCATTCAAATTTTTTTTCTTATGTGCTGCTCAACGTTTATGAATGAAAATTACCACTGTACTTTACCTACATTTGCATTCCACATTCGTTTGTACTGTAAAAAACAGCAACAAACACAGTGCTGACAACTGTAGTACGAGTACTACAACTGACAGCTGACAAAAAAAACAGGAATGATAAAGAAATACACAAACAGCACCACAGAGAACAGAAAAGAAATGAAATACACAAAACAACATTTGAAAAACAAAAATGTACAATAAAATATAAAGTGCTACGAAATATAAAATATTCCCCGCAACATAGGGGTACATATGGTGTGGGATCACATCTGAAAATATCATTGGGCCTTACTTCTTCGAGAATGAAGATGGAAGTGCTGTAACCGTAAATGGAGAGCGGTATCGGTTTATGATAGAAAATTTTTTACGTCTTGTCTTGAAAACATACCTGGTATGTGGTTTCAGCAGGACGGAGCCACTGCCCGCACTGCCCGAGACACAATGGCACTTTTAAGTCAAATTTTTGGAGAGCGAATAATTTCCAGAAATTCGGAAATAATTTGGCCCAGCGCGATCGCCAGTTTTGACAGCACCCGACTATTTTCTTTGGGGTTATTTGAAGTAGCGAGTGTATGTGAACAAGCCAGAGACAATCCTTGAACTCAAGGCAAACATTGTTGCAGAAATTTTGGAAGATATTATGGAAAATGCTCTAAAACGAGCCCATCAGTGCGAAGCTGAAAACAGTGGTAATTTAAGAGACATTATTTTTCATACTTAGTGTAAAAAATTTTCCATTTTATATATTATATAATCTGAAAAAAAAAATAAAAAAAAAATTAATAAACGAAAAAGTTATTAAACTTTTAAACCCCAAGGTAACTTTTGGCCCACCCTGTACATTTAAAAATAATGGAATTTGCTGTGACACTTTTGATCCATCTCCAGATATGGTAAAATTCTTTAACTCTAAGAGTATGCTCCAAAAAAATTCTTTAGATAACGATACAGAAGATTTGGACTCTGAACTTTTTGATTTTATTAATCTCATTAACTAATTTGTTAGAAAAATAAATACAAATATGTACATATTTAAATTTAAAGCATGTGTACAAATAATATGAACCACAGTGCAAATAAAATATTAATAAGAAAATAGTTAAATAAATTAAAATAGTATTATTTTTAGTAGGGATTTTTGAGGATAGTAAAAACTACTTTTTAGGGAATTTTGGGGATCAAAATTTTCAAATTGGGGATGACACAATGGCATTTCGAAAGAAATCTGGGAACCCTGATTGTAGGAATATTTTCTCGAGAAAATTATTTTAAGTGAGAATTAAATTCAGTGGAAATATTCATGATTGGGCTGATTATTTTGTTTGTTAATTCTATCTTTTCAAGACAATGTTCAAAGTGCAGGTGATTCAAATATCAACATGTACAGAACTCAGAATAAAATCAGTAGTAATGAGGCTGTCACAATTTATACAAAAGCTATAGATTAGCCATTCTGATATGGTCTGTTCTGCATTATCTGGCAATATTTAGGTCTCGATATTATCGAAAGCATGAGTAGGATCGCTATCAAAACTTTCACCTGTGATCTCTATAGAACTCTCTACAGAATCGATGAATTCGAGGAATTGTTCATCAGACATATGATCCAAATTTATATTTATCTTATAAGCACGTTTAGTAAGTGTCTCACGTAATCAAATTACTCCAAATTATATATGTACGTATGTATACTTGTGTAAGCTTGTTTCTGTATGTTCGGTAAACGCATATTTTGTTTTCTTACTGGGAAAAGATAATGCCTCCTAATGGAGTTAGAAGGTGTCTTACAATTCCTGATAGAGAGTTTATAAAAAAATAACTGATTTTTTACAGATTTAATCAAAAGAATGACGTAAAAAGTCATTAAATGCTTTAATATTATTCCTAAGCTTTCCTATCCAATACTTACTTTTTAAAATACGCCATAAAAAGAGAAAAAAAAAGAATATGCAAATACTTTGTTTTTACGATTATAATCGCAAATAATCTCAAGTACGATGAAGTATTAGATGCCATTTCTGAATTAACTGATAATGAGACAATTTTTAATTTTTAGTTGAACTATAGTGAAATTATTTCTGATTTGTAACTGATAATGTTTTATTAACTGATCTAAAAAATTTTATCAATAAAGTAAGAAATTGTACTAATATTAAAATCGTCAACAATATTGAGGTAGATTTAAATTATTTGGAAGCACCAAAGAAGGATTTACATAAACAGTTCTCGTATATGCTTTTTAATGCTATTTTACCTATATAACCAACATAACAGTTTGCAAAAGAAATTTTTCTACTTGTTCTTTTATTAAAAGTAAAAAAATGAATCGTCAGTTTTTAAATGACTATTTTAAAAGAAATCAATGACATACGAGTATTTAAAAATTTTTTGTAAATGTGTATAAATACTTTTTAACTACCCCCCAAACCAAATCTTTCGACTTTTTCTGAAGTCAGACTTGTCGTGCCGAATTCGTTTAGACATTTCGGTAGTTTGTCTGAACTCAGACTTTTCGTAACGAATTCGTTAAGACATTTCGGTAGTTTCTCTGAACAATTTTTTTTAATAAAAATGTTTAAGATATTCAAACTTTGATTTTTAAGTACATAAATAAAACTCTGGGAAAATGTTTGTTTTAAATAAATATCTATAATAAATAAAAAGAAATGTGAGAAATATTGAAAAACGTAAGTATGTGGAAGTTATTCCGACAAAAGCAGCAACATAATGGTTAAGCGGTACTCTGCTGTATATAGAAATAAAAATAGTACCATATGTCGGTACGAATTCGTATCGATTTCGTAACTAAATATCGTTGCAAAGTCGTGTCAGTCGAATTCGGAACATTTGGTTTGGTGGGTAATTTCGTTTCGGTTTTTAACAATATTTCTTATAGCCCGTTCAGCGTGCCACGAAATCAATTAATTTCGAGATGAAATTACGAACGAAATTAAAAGTGTTCATGCTGGTACTAAATGACATTTGAGTTAATTTCGCAAACATCTGATTCGTTTATATTTTCAGTTGAATAAACCTTTTTAATATTTAAATAAACTTTTCACATGACAATATTTTTCAATATAATGGTTTTTACTCATATTTTTATTTTATATCGAATTAAAGAAAAACTATTTCTAACCAAATTGACGCATTCAATTTTTTTATTATTTAATTTCAACTTGATTTCGGCCGAAATCATGAAATTGCTTGATTACGTGGCACGCTGAACGGTCTATTACCCTACAAGAAATGAATGACTGAAACTAACACAAACAAAATTTCTTCACTAACACACTTGCAACAATTTTACATTGAAATCAATAGTGACAGTCAATTGACTAGTCCTTTTATCGGAAGTGATTATGGATTTATTTATTAATTATAGTTGCTCTACTCTAGCACATATGTTAGAGTGGAACATCTAATGTGCATATGCCAAAACTGTGCAAAATTTAATTTAATATATATTTCTTTTCAAAATTTTAAATATTTGTAAAAAGCAAGATGCGTTGGACGTGAAAAGGTGTGAAGAGGGATCGAGAGATACCGCCTAAGTTATTCGGTTTTTTTCTTAATTAAATCTTTCGTTTTGAATATTTTGTTTACTTTTATATTTTTTAAGTCAATTTTTCTATTAAAAAAAACAATTAAAATAATAAAAATTAAATTTTAAACAAAAATTATTAAATTATTGTCAGTATATTAATCATGTATGATTGCTCAATTGTGGGGGGTATATTAGTAAATTATGATCATTCAAACTTGACTAATATTTATGCTATCATTGATTAGTAAAAAGCAGTAGAGTCAGCAGTGCGACTATATGTTTTATAGGCATTAGATTGAGATGCAACATCACATATACACAAAAGTTTCCATCACATTTTTCATTTTGCCCTTAATAATGTGATAGAAACTTTGTTCTACGCAATGATGAATATATCCTGCATGACTTCCGATCAAATAACCGGTCAAAGGACTGATACTATTCTTGTAGGGTAGTTTGTTATTAAAATTATTTGTTTTTCTTGTGTAATGAATTATTTATTTTTTGTTAATAAAAAAATATTAAAATAATAATAATGCGTGTTGTTTTCTGCAAACTTTTTTAAAATTATTTGAATACATTCTATTATTCTTTGTTCGTTCGCATATTCGAACAAAGAAGAAAAAAATTATGAAATTTCAGTCGAACAAATATAAAACACGAATAATTAACAACACTAGTATCTACTGTATTACAATATATAGTATAATAATAGGCCTTACGACGATTAAAAAATTTTTGTGGTGTTCTTTAATCTGGTATAAAAACGGCGCACAGTGGTTCAGAATTGTTTTTCATCGGCCCGAAACTGTGTAACTTTTGAACTAATGAAGATTTTTTTTTATTATTTTTTTTGTGGATAGATAACATCTTAAGCTTTTATCCAGTTTTAGCTTCATTAAAATCAGTACAGTGGTTGTGGAGAAATTTAAGGTTAAAGTCGAACTTTCAAATTTTTTTTAATTTGCTTTATTTTTTATTTTTGTTGAAAAAAGGCCTTATAATGAAACTTAAATCATTTTTATAAAAACAGCAAAGTAAGTTTTTAAAAATTTTATACATAAGCCTAGTTTTTTCAATCATAAATAGCTTATACACTCTTGGTTATTTGAATATACTCATATATGAGTATATACATAAGTATGTAAAACATGTGCAGACATAAATAACTGAACCGTTTCTACTAGATGAATATCTGCAAGACACTGAATGAAAAAAAAATTACTTAAACAATACTTATGAGAATCATAAAACTAGTTTAAAATAATTAAGTACCACTTAAAGCACAAATTACCTGTTAATATTTAAAATATAATTAGGTATCATAAAGCCCTTACGATAAGTACGAGTATTATAAAATTTACCAAAATCTGGCTATTACATTTTTTATGATGGACTTATGAGAAACTTTAACCATAATTCAAAACTGAATATTAGTATTTGAAGAAATGTTAATCTATGGATATATCATAGATATTTATATTGTGACCTCTTTTTATACAATGCAAAAAAACACATTAGAAACATGTTAATTTAATATCATTAACTAAATATTAATATTTTTATACTTTATTTCACTCAAATAATAGTAAATGCAAATTATAGCTATTATTCATTTGGCTGGAATATTGCTTGTAAATATTCCATATTCAGTTCTGTATTACTTCTGTCGTGTAGCAGTTCCTTAGCTTCGGCATGCAAGTCCGAATGATCCAATTTCCATTGAATTCGAATAGTAGAGATGAAGGGATCTGACGTTGCCAATAATATATTAAAAAATCTTCATTTGTAGAGCTTCGTGAAATTTTTCTGGTAAAATCTGTTATTCTTATTTCTTTTTCCTGTGCTTCCTCTGATAAATCTCCAATTGGTAATATATGGTGGTTAATGATAAAGAACCTTGTGCACCGTTGCAGACATATTTCTTCATAGGTATTTGGATGTATACATATATACTAGTATGATCGGCATAATCACCAAATTTCCTAGCATTAATTTGCTCGCTTCACCCAAGTACTTAAAAAATTGTTTTAAATCTTCAAATAAGGTCTATATCAACACCTGTTATATTAGATATAGTTTTGGAATCTAAAAATAATCTTCTTGCGGTATTGCAATCATTTGTATTGCCTGATGCTTGTTTTGGTTGATCTATAATCAACCCATGTTTGAGAAATTCATTTTGAACATGTTTCTTTTTTTAATTTCCTTAGCTTTTCGTTGGTGTCGTTATTTATTAGATCCTGAAGATCCGAAGTCTAAATCATAACTTGTTTTCAGTATGGGTTCTATAAACCTTATTCTTGTTCCATAAAAATTTACGTTTAATTTTCTATGAGAGTAACTTGTTGCAAAAATTTATCAATCTTTTAGAATCAAATATTTGTATGAAACTAGGTTACCTACTTAAATTTTCAATTTTCGAATAAAATTAACTCCTTCGCTCGCTCCTTATTTATTTCCTTTCAGGTAAGCATGAAAAGACCTTCGAAATTAACGTGAGTTTATAGCCATATCTTCCAAGCAACCTGTCTACCTAACCTTATATTCAAAAATCAATTAACTATACAAAATTGCAGGAATACAATCAACATAATTGGTTTTGCTACCTGCGATTTGTACTTATGATTGTTTATTTGGAGTTTGCCGTATTCGGTTATAAATATTAATCTCTATTTTTTTAATTCAAAGTTATGCTCGTATATAAAAATAAGTTTGCTATTGTTATTTTTGTTTTGTTCAGGTAGGATGACATTTACGCGATTTCTAAGGTAGATTTTATAGCAATTTGGGTACAAAAATGTTGTTTATAATTTTTGAGTATTTTCATTAAAATAAAAAAAGTGTTCCACAGGCGGGTCGTGGCGGGTGCAAAGGTATACATAGATACGCTTAAAGAAGACACTTTTGTTTTTCTTTGGAGGATTTCGGTTTTTTGATCCCTTTTGATCTTCAAAAGTTATAGACTAATAAACTTAAAATTTTACGAAAATATGGGGGTTTAAAATTTCTTACATCGCACTCTAACTAGAAATTGTACAGGGTATGCACATACCATTTTCTAAAAACAACACCTTACCCAACATAACAAAAAAGATCGCAGCCCTTTATCGATAATAGTTTTCGAGGAATCGTAATTTATTTCAGATAAAATATGAGAAATTTTTATTTTTTTTTTTAATTAACATAAAGTTTTTGTTTTTGGCAGCATTCCATGTCCACTACTCAGAATATTTTGATAAAATTTTTTGACTACCTTAGTTTTGATATGCTTCCTCTCTGATTGCGTAAAAATTTTAAGAATCTATGTCAAGAAAAAATATAGGTTTTGGCCGATGAAAATTGATTCTGAGCCACCGTGCGCTGTAGTCGTAATACGCCAACGACGATAAGGGGGAATGTTTAATTTTATGTACGTATGATTAATTTTTATTGATTTCGTGATATTAATCATACGCCGCGTATGCTGATTACTAGACATCTTGCACGTTGGATAAAAAATTGGAAACACGAAGAAACTAAAGCTATAAATTATATTTTATGTTGTTGCCGCCATCTCATTGCTTTGTGTTTGTTTCATTCGACTTTTAATTTTTTTATCATTGTACCAAGATTAAGTTATATAAAGGTAAAATTTTTTATAGTATATGAAATTTTTACCTCATACTCACGCAGTATTTTTACACACATGGATAATTATATACTTATGTATGTATAGTGTGTACAATTTACATACTCGTATGAGCCGTTCACTGCATACATCGATTAACTCCCTAAAACAAAAAGTTGAGAAAAGCAATTATACCATGTACAATGTTTTTAAAATTCTCTTTGTTAGATAAATTTAAATAAACATTGTAGAATGAATAAATATCAATGTATGTAGCTCTCATTTAACAGTATAAAAAATTAATCAGAAAGAATGGCCAGAAAATAATAGTCCATATTGTTGCAAGTGAAGAAAATACAATAGAGCTGCATTCAGTAAAAGGTAAATTTTTATTAGAAACTTTCATAATAATTAATTTTAATATGTACGTTAAAATATGTCATTTGTGATTAGCTCATCAGCAATATAAATGATATCTTCTCAACCAGATGTATGTATATACAGATTCATATCGATTTATTGTTAAGCTAATAGTAATAATATTTAACAGTACAGATCATAATTTCAGTAGGTCCATCATGCTTTTCCGTTTTTCCTTTGGGACAGATTTACATTTTGCATATAACAAAGGCTGATCAATAGTTTGTTAACTTTGTGATCTAGCAGCTGCAGGTTTTCTTATACATGTATATGGAACTAAACTCCGAATTTTTATTCTAGTCATATTTGAATTGCGTAAGGTGAGGTTTGGACCTTTCTAATTTTATCGAGTGCATTTTAAGCCAACTTACTTGTTTCAGACAGTTTTTATATTTCTAGTTTGTTTGTCCGGTACATAATGAATAATGAATATCTTATTATTTTTCAAAGTTTTTAGAATAAAACCTTATATTCTTTATTAGACATGATTAAATTTCTTGGTGTGTTTTATAGTGTTTTCACACTGATATGGCTTTAACGTTAAAACCAACGGTTTAAACCTGAATTTACCATACAAAATGATAATGTTAAGACCAACTTAAAACCATTTTTGAATTGGTCTTAAGCAGGTTTAATAAAATGTGCTACGAGTACATTCTGTGCTGCCAAGTTAAATGAGCGGAAGCAGCATTCATAAGACGTAACTGTTGCTCAACCGTTGACTGTTTGTCTTAGAAACGCATAGTTGAGTAGTTTCGCTCCACTCAACAGTTGAGTAATCGCTGCCATTTTTTCCATCGTAATTTTTTTTCGCTACTTCTAACTTGGAGGCTACACGTTCAAAGTTCAATACATTCACATTTTTTTACTAACGCACTCATACATTTAGAAATTGAATACCAGGTGGACTTAAATTTTTCTTTCAACGCATCATTAAATTTTTCTTTCAATTTAACAGCTGTTTTAAAGTAATTTTTGTGTTTGTAAAAAAGTTAAAACAAAATTAATTTTCTTTGCTGAAATAAAATCTGTATAAAATCAATAAAAATAGTGAAGTGCGAAAATTTTTAATTGTTTCCTCAACGACGGCATTTTGAACATAAAATTGGAAATCAAATTGCTTGCAGCCTACGTCACAACTTCAATTTTAGCCAATTTTGAAAAACCATATGTTAAAAGCAAACCATAATTTAAAGCAATTTATTGAACGTGTAGCCGCAAGGTAATCAACATGTTGTGCTCAGCCTGAACAGCTGGTCGAATATACTTATGCCGTGTGTATTATAACGCAACGCCGCTTTGTTAGGTGGCGGCTGCAAATATTTCTTAATTTTTACATTTCAAATGCGATAAAGTAAGGAAATAAAGAAATAAAATTAAATTACTAATTTCATCAAATATATGTATGTTGACAGCATAATAGTCTATTTATATTATATATTGCATATTTAATTCACTATTGCGTTTAAATATTTTTTGAGCAAGTTGAGATTTCAGTAAACAAACATTATCTCGATTGTGCAAAAAAATTTTTTTGTACTTCAAGTGTGCTTTAATCAAAATTTGTATGGAAGTTTTGTTTTAACGTGCACTTCAAACTCAAATTATTATTTTTTCATACAAATTTGTAAGACCTGTATAAATATTCAGTTTTATTCGAATTTTTAATCCATTTCTCACTTTTCACAAAAAATCGAATGAAAAAATTAAAAAAAAATAAAATATAAAAATAAACAGAAATATATAAAAAAAAAAAAATAAGGGGAACTTAAAAATTTACCACTGTATAATAGTTACAAGGACAAAAAGAGCCTCATGGAGGAAATACTGTGAGGAGATCGATTCCGTAAATGAGTTATTGAGGTTTCGGCGAATATTTTCAAAAGACCCTAGGGCCCCTGGGAATATTCAAAGAATGGATGAAATCCAGCTCTGAGACACTTTCTGTTCTGATGGACACTCACTTTCCTGGCTGGAGAGAAGTAATAGGTTAATTATTACAACTTGTCGGAGCCGGAATTACGGGGAGCAGTGGTCGACATAGTGACATTGGTAAAATATGAGCAATAAATACCTTTGAACCATATAAATCACCGGACCCAGATGGTATTTTTCCGGCCATGTTTGCAGAATGTATCAGAACACGTTCTTCTGTCTCTGGTGAGTATCTTTAAAAGATATGCTTGATTGGAAGGTTTATACCGAAAGGCTGGAGAGAGGTTACGGTTATCTTTATATCCAAAGCAGGTAATGCAAGTGTCACTAAAAGCCGAAGGATCTCAGGCCGATCAGCCTTTCCTCGTTTCTTCTGAAAACATTAGAATGACTGATTGATCTGAATCTAAGGAACACAATTCATACCCGCGTCATTAGTGGCGCTCGGCAGGTCTGTTGAGAGTGCGCTTCATGACGTGGTTGGTGTTATAGAGAAAGAGCCTTTAACAACATTAGTATAGATGCTGTTAGGGAGTGGCTGGAGACACTTAGGGTTTAAAACTTGCTAGTGGAGTGGATAGTTATCATGCTTAGTAGCAGAATCATCAACTCGAGTATGGGAAGGGGAAAACTGAAGAGATAAGTGACAATAGATATACCACAGGGAGGAGCTTTATCGCTTTTGCGGATGGTGTGGTTTTACTGGTAATGGGAAAGTTTCCTCCCACTATCAGTGAAGAGAAAACCTTGTCCTCTCTACCAGGAGATACAAAATATAAAGCTTTGTACTGCCCATGATGGGAGCGGTAGAGCTGAGACTATCATAAGGAGCGAAGTAGCCACGTGTTTTCCTATATAGCAAGCTTTCTTGGAAAAGGAACGCGCAGGGAAGACTAAAGAAGTGCTCAATGCCTACTACGCATGCAGGAACTCCACAGGAAGGAACTGCGGTCTGCAACCGAAGATAGTAAACTGAGTTTACACATCGGTGTCAGACCTGTTATATTTCCTATGGTTGTGTGGTATGGTGGGAGGCATTGAGGAAGGAAAGTCACAGGAGATTACTAGCTAAGTTTCAGAGCAGTGCCTCGCTGGGCATCACAGGTGCTCAGAGAAGCACATCTCTGGCTGCCCTGGACGTCATTCTTCAACTACTTCCTATAAAGGACTTTGTGGTGGGAACGTAAACCAGAGGTTTGGTGAGGACAGGAATAACAGGTCACACATCAATCTTAAATGAGATCAGCTTTAGTGATCAGGGATCTGCCACCCCTGGGTTTACGGACTATAAGGTTGTTAAAACTGATTTTAGTTGACACCCTCAATGGTAATTACGGATAGGGACTATTGGGTCAAATCCGATCAAAAATGGGGGAAGGCAAAGGGGTTGGTATCTATATCTTGATAACGAACATTTGTAGTTCTTTCAGAATGTCGAATGAATGCAGCCTTTTCCAAGCTGAGATCTTGGCGATCATCAGGTCCACGATATTAGTGGCCAGGAATCTAGCTGATCGTGAGACAGCCAGGCAGCGCTAAAAGTTTTGAAGGGACACAATGTTAAATCGAAACTTGTTAGTGACTGTAGGAGAGCCCTCAACTTGCTTATGGACAAATA
The DNA here is from genome assembly GCA_936439885.1 of Nowickia ferox. Taxonomy (NCBI): domain Eukaryota; kingdom Metazoa; phylum Arthropoda; class Insecta; order Diptera; family Tachinidae; genus Nowickia; species Nowickia ferox. The sequence continues at coordinate 105,542,912 of OW387023.1, forward strand.
TAGTGTACGACTATGTTGGGTTCCTGGCCACAGCAGTGCTGAGGGAAATAAAATTGCCGATGAGCTGGTGAGAATAGGGTCGGCGTTATATGAGGGAATGTGTGACAGATCGGTGAAACTACCATAAAGTCATTAGTACAAGGAACTAAGTAATTGGGTAGAGAGCAGTACAAACAGTTCATGGCGAAGTAGTCTTGAGGGCTAGCAGCTCAGAAAGATCCAAACTGCTACTGGATATGAATAGGAAGGCAATGAGAATCGTGACAGGTCGTTGACTGGTCACTCCTTGGTCAGAGCAAGAATCAGCATTTGGGAAACTGGCACTCCAGATTTCTGTAGGATGCGCGCGGATGAAGAGGAACCAGAAACCATTGAACTTATTATCTGGCATTTTCCCAAGCTGCAACGTCATAGGCTTAGATGGCTTAGCAGACGTTTCCATGAGAGCATTAGTGATATCGGGCTTCATCATGGGAATCAGTGTTAAAAAAACGCAGTTGAAATAGTAAAAGTCGTGTATTTGAAGTTAAAACAATAAACGAATAGATATACACAACGAAGATCTCCAGCTAATGACATGTTCGTATGGTGTTCGGTTTAATTGACTACTGCTTTAAATAAATACGAAGTTAAAAAAGCCAAATGTTTGTATGTATGTGATTGAATGTGTGTTTTGTGTGTATGAGTATTTTTTCCTGTATGTACAAATATAATAGTAAAACAAACAACAACAACATTGCTTCCAGCAAGCGATTAAATACGCAATTGAAACTGTAAAATCAGAAGAAGAACAAACACACAACATCTCTACTACGTTAACTTCCGAAGTTGTTTAAAGCAGCATTCAGACAAACAGAAAACTTTTCGAACATGTCGAAAGCTGAAGCTTTTCGTTTTGTATAACTATTCGTTCATTGTGTTAACTTCTACTGTGACTGTTGAATTTTCAGAAGCAGAAATATGTGCAGAAGCAAAAGAAAATACACAAATGAGAAGTTTTTAAATGCTGATGGAAATTCAGTAGCTTAATGACGAGTAACAGGGGCACTTATTCCAGTTGTCGACATTGGCGTCGCTTTGGTACAACGCTGGGCAATTGGGGCTTCTTTACTCCCTCTGGATAACTATTTTATGCTACTGACAATCTATTTCCGTTCCCTAAGGTCTAGAAAATAGCATAAACCCGCAAACAGGAGTCAGTTGTTTTCTACACCGGTTAGAAATTCCCCAATTTTTTGGTGCTGTGTTGAAGTGACGTCGATGTCGACAACTAGAATAAAGATGATTACTTTTAACGGGCAAGAGAAGGAATCACAATAGACCCAACTTTGCCACCGAGTGGAGATGCGTTGTAGCACCAGCCTTCCTAATATAACCTAACCTAAAAATTTACCGTTCAAAAATTTTTCATTCAGCGCTAATGCATTTCATAATTTAAATGATTGAGATTAGAGTTAATCACACAGCCAAAAAAAATTTACTTAATGGTTTTCGTCTTAGTTATTCAGGAAAGTTATTATAAAATTAAAAGTTTTGGCTGTACTAAGTGCTTTGAAAATGAAATTTTAGAATTTTTAAAAAGTGGAGTTATTCGATGTGTGCAGTGAACGACTCATATATGTTGTACATATGTATGTGCATACTCGTACATGCGTATGAATATAGCATGTGGGTTCGTCTGTCTGTTTTTTTATTTATTTTTAATAAAAATCTAGTTTATTGAATCAATGACATGTTGTATATCCTTGTATGTAAGTGTCTGTGTGTGTGTGTGACTGCATAAACCCATGCGGTATTTAATAATTTAAAAAATTTGCATATGCAGTACGCACATATTTACAGCATATTTGTAGTACATGCCTTTGATTTGGAAACGATGCTGCACTAATGCTTCAAGGTTATAAAATCGCTGCTCATCCCCTTTTTTCTTCATGGAGCGAAATATGTATGTAGCTGTTCATTCTTATTTTTTCATACTTCTGCATGCATTAAATATGTACATAGATATATGGATTTATATATGTACATATATGCAGAAAGCAAATACTTTTATTATTATAGGTATCAATCAATGCGTAAAACATTTTTGCAGAAAAAATATGAAAATTATATTTTATCTTTATATTTGTTATTAACTGAACAATTTATTAATTTCTCTACTTGTAATTAAATTAAGTGCAACTTCCGACAAAAAAGTTGTGTAAAACAGCACTATCAGACTCATTTGACAAAATAACAAGTGAGAGTGCTATATTCGGCTGTGCCGGATCTTATATATCCTTCATCGACGTATGCTTAAAAAACATATGTCTATATACAAACATAAGTACATACTTACACATGTATTTGTTTTGTGAAAAGAATAGATAATTTCAGTGTTTAAAAGACTGCAATCGGAATAGCAAAAGTCGTAAAATTGTGCTATTTCTTCGACCTTTTTATTTTTTGACTGCGCAATTACAGCCTCTTGCTCATACTCCTGCTCCTGAAAATTCAAGTGTCGTTGTAGAAGTTAACACAATAAAGGAAATGCAAAAAAAAGAGAGCTTCAGCTTTCGACATGCTTCGAAAAGCTTTCTGTTTGTCTGACTACTGCATTAAATAAATAAAGTTAACGAAGCAGAAATGTTTGTGTGTATGTGTTTGAATGTGTGTTTTGTGTGAGTATGAGTGTGTTTTCTGTATGTACAAACCCTCTACTCAGTCTATAACCATATGTCTCTATTACTACGTTTATACACGCACTATTTGCAAATAAATTAACTCACTGTTTATACGGCATTGTAAATGCATAAAAACTTGGTAGCACTTCTATAGAAATGTTACTTATGTTTATAAAAAAATTGTGTAAATGTATAAAACAACAAATAATAATTTGTTTTTATTGCCATAATTTTCTTCTATCAATGTTTTTTTGCGCAATATTTATCAATTTATTGTTTTTTATTAGCAAACAACCTAAAGCATTTTATTTGCAAGTAGCACTTTAACGTGAATAGTTTTCTGAATTAGTTAGTTGCAATAAAAACAATAATATGGCATCAATTTACAGTTTTTTTGCAAATAAGCCGTGCGTATAAACGTACTATATGTCAACACTGTTTTCTATAACGACAATTGCACTAGTTGAAATGTCGACAACTTTCCTTTTATGCGTGAGTAGAGATACGTTTAAGACAACAGTTCTAGTGTATTTCTGGTGACATTGTCAATGAACGCGTCAATAGTTTGGTTTTCTTTTTTATTATGCTGTGCTAAGTTGTTCGAAGAAATTTTTGGGTAAAGGTTCCAAGATGATCTGCATTAGCAACACTGAAATGCGCATAGGATCCAGCTAAAGCCCTCAATAATCAATTTCAATGTATTTTTATTAAAAAAATATTTTATTTAATAAGTAAAATAATAATTTAGGATTACTAGTGCGTTAAAAAAATTTAAACTGAAAACGTAATATTTTGAACGTACTGCCTCCTTTTCACTTTTCTTCAAAAGAGAAAATTATAGCAGAAACTCGAATTAATTTTTTTTAACATACTGCCCCCTTTTTCACTTCTCATTTTTCTAAGTATGAATTTTTAATGTTTTAAAATTCGTAATTGTTTTCATTATATTTCTTCCTATTCACTTCACAATGTTCTATGTTACGTATTGGTGAAAACACGATAATAAATCCCTTTCACTTCTAAATTTTTTAACTTAACCAACGCTTAAACTTTAGAAATATCCTAATTAGTAGCATTTGATTTGTGATTTAATTTAGTCGTGTTGGATAATATCAAAAGTCAAAATTTTAATATACATATGTAAATTACCCGTGCTTTCAAATTATTTTGTGTGTTTTTATATAATTTTTGGTGAGTATAAGTTTCAGTTAAAAGTGTTTATAAGAAAAAAAGCAATAGGTCGTGCCTACTGTCCATCAGTGCAATGACGAATATTTTTACCTGCGTTTGTTATTAGTAAATGTTCGTGGACCAACGCTTTTTCAATCATTACGGAACGTCTATGGGGTATGGTGCAAAACATATAGAGAAGCCTGTCAGCGTTTACGCTTGCTAGAGAACCATTGGGATCTCACTATGGCAGATGCTATTGTTTCGTCTACGCTTCAACAAATTGCAACACATTTTGTCATCATTATATCAACATGTTTTCCATCTAATCCACCCCATTTGTGGAACAAGTATAAGAAAACATGGCTGATGATATTTTGCATCGTATTCGTACAACGGCCATACATTTCGAAATTGATTTCAATGATGAAATATTCAATGAGGCGTTGATTTCAATTGAAGACTTATGCTTAGGAATGTCTGGAAAATTTTTGCAAGAATTAGGAATACCAGCTCCAAATCGTTCTGCACAAGAAGCATTTACTGAAAAATTTGGAGGAATATTCTTTCTCGAGGAAATCTTCTTTCTCGATTCACCTGGTGGAACAGGCAAAACGTTTTTACTTTCCCTCCAAATTACACTTGCAGTAGCCTCCTCTGGGATTGCTGCTACCCTATTAGAGGGAGGAAGAACTGCTCATTTTGCCCTAAAACTATCTTAAAACTTACAAACGGTAAATGAGTCAACATGTTATTATTTGGGTTGAATGTACAATGGCTCACAAACGAACATTAGAGGACTTGGCAGAACATTAAAAGACTTGCGAAATAATCAACAGATATTCGGAGGGATGATGATTCTATTGGCTGGAGACTTTCGCTAAACGCTGCCAGTCATTCCAAGATCAACTCAAGCTGATGAAATTAATGCTTGCTTGAAGTCATAATTTTTATGCAAAGAAGTGAAAATTCTCAAATAACAGAAAATATGCCAGTTGATCTTAAAAGTTATCAATCAGGGTATGTGTTTTCAAATCAATTGTTGGACATGGGCAATGAGAAAATACCGACTGACTCTACTACAGGCCAGATTTCACTTCCTAGATTGGTTATTAAAATGCTGATGAGAAACGCTACTACATGATTGCCCCACTTTTTAAAAATTTGATTGCCACAAATTTTCGAAGAATGAATTTATGGCAATAATTGCCGCATCCTAGTCATACGATTGGTCTAACTTGCGGCAACACAAACAAACAGCTGTCGTGGTAGTTTTTAGTTTGTTTTATTTTACGTGCAAATAGTTTTCTTTTAAAAAGAAATACTTTTTTTCTGTTTTATTTTGTACGTGAAAATGTTTTATTCGTTTAAAAGAAATAATATTTTCGATTTTCGTTCTTTTAAACGAATAAAAGCTAAATATATGGGTTAAAGATTGGATCACAGTTCCATGTTAACGTTTCAAATAAGTTATAATTATACATAAAGTAAGTTGAAGTTTACAGTATTTACGAAAACACTTCAAAAATTGTCGCGTATTGGCTTCTTTGATTGCCGCTCGAGAACACAATAAATATTGGTGCATTTTTAGCATTTTGTGAGTTTTAAGGACGCCACATTATAATTATGTAATAATTTACTTATCACTCATTTACTTCAACAATGTCATAAATTAACAAATGGGATTTTCGAGCTAATAGTGCAGCATTAATCCTAATTTTTTGATTAATATTGTGTAACAATTTCAAACATCTATCTTTTTTAATCAACTATTAAATGAAAAATAAAATTAGCTTTTTCGATTAAGGGCCATTACGGTAAAAGTTACACGTGAAAGTGAAATAATAATCATGAGAAAGTATTTATTCGTCCGGTAAAATCCTACTCTTCACTAACTCCAAGTTATAATAATACAGTGAGCAAAACCTTCACATTTGACCGAACTTGACGACCAGGACGAGCATCGTCATTGACATCTTCTCGGCCTTCCGTAAACCGGTTATACCACAATTGAACTTGTGTTCTGCTCATAGTAGACTCGCCAAACGCCAAAGTCAACATTTCAAATGTCCTTGCGCATTTAATTTATTTTTTACACAAAACTTAATACAGTTTCTTTGATCCATTTTTTCGAATAGTCCAAAACACGATTAACCTTTTTATCTGTCAAAAACAAACTGACAATCCAAAATGGCTGATATTTGCAACATATATAACAGACATGTGTACCAACATAACAGAAAAAAAATGCGAAAATCGAACATACGTAACTCACGAAATTTGAAAATAACGGTTATTTTTTGATCAGACCTCGTACGTTTCAAACGCATTGACTCTCTCTCATACTTTTAGTCTGAGTATGTTTATTAGGCCGGATCGATTTGTGTGGATGAAAAAAATTAAAAAATCGTATAGTAAAAACGAAATCTACACGAAATTCTGAGAAATTTGTCTGAAGAAACCCTATACCGCGCCTCTCGGCATGAAAATTTATTTGCTCTTCCTGAGCTGCTTCTTGTTTGGCTACTGACTACCTTATTTAAAGACATTGAATTTAAAGATGAAAATGTGAAACCAATTATTATGGATAAATCCAAGGTAGCTTGCGAAAAAATTAGAAGAGGGGAGTACGTACGTCGGCGGAGGAATAATGATTTGATTTTACTCGCATTTATTTCTGTATATACATTTTCTATTTGAACAAATTGTAATTAAAAAAATGTTTTTCTAAAGAAGAGGAAATATATTTTCATGTCGAGAGGCGCTTTACGATTTTTGCAAAAAAAATCGACCCGCCCTAATGTTTTTACTCAGGCTATGGATGTTTAATCGACAAAAAAAAATACGCAAAATACGCTGACACTCGGGATATTTATTCATCATTCGCCAATTGTGTACATGAAATGGAAACATGCTTTATGTGTGTGTAAATAAAGTAGCCATATAAAATATATATAGGGCCTATATACGCGCATGTATAGTCGATTAATAGTCAGAGTATTTTTAAATTCATGCGTGTGATTGTAGCCCACACAATCTATAAATTTTAGCTGCTGTCGTTTGTTCTGCGTAATTTAAAAAATTTGCATAAACATAGTTGTTGGATGTTTATAGTTGTAAGTAAACTCAGTAAATTCGTGAAATTTCTCGTAGATGTTATGTTGTTGTTGAAAAATTAGAAAATTAATCAGAAATAATTTCCTAGTCGGGCTTAAGTTCAGTAATTTCAATTCTTGTTGAATGAAATATTTTTGTTAATTAATGTGAGTTTCTAAAGAAGAGAAGAAAAATTAAATTAGACTTTATTAGCTGAGGGAAATACCGATATTTTTCTATGCTGCCACGCACTTCATCAACACCCACGCCTCTCTACTGGGGTAGAGATTGTTATTAACATCAGCTATTTAACGCAAATTTTCAGTGAAATGGAATGTGAGAAATGGTTATATTGTGTACACAGTTATTGATTTACTTTTGGTAAAAACATTTGTAAGTATCACTATTCATTTTCTGTTTATCCGTCTGGCGCATTAAATTTTGAAGCTGTGCTTAGTAGCCATTCTATTGGTTATTTTACTTCGCTACTGCTACACAATACCGACGAAGGAGGACGCTGTGATGTTGCATTAGCACTATTATCCGCTGAAGCCGGTGTAGTTCAGTGACCAGTGTCTATGCCTTCATCACTTGAACTTTCCTACAACAACTGACACAAAGGAACACTAATGCACATCAGAAAAATGCGTGGTGTTGTTATTTAATGACTTTGTCGGTGACCGGGCTCGAACCCAGGACGTTCGGTTTTGTAGTCAACCTGCTAACTACTTCAGCCAAATAAAATTTCAGAAATCTTTTGTTTATTTAAGTTTTTATGTGAATACACCATACGTTGCAACACTAATTCCTATTGTGTCGTGCTACAAGTAGTGAACTCTTAATTCATTTTGACTAGTTACGGCGACTCAAAGTGTAATGGTTTTGAAGTCGTGCCATAGTGTTATGGCAAAATGTTGTGGGATTTTATTTCAAGCAGAAAATGCTTTTAATAATACATTACAATGTTGTAATTTTTCTTTTAGAATATAATTTTTGTGAAATGGCTTGAATATAAATTATATATAAAATTAAAATTAAAATTGTTAAAACTTACCATCACCATCTAAAAGAATATTATCCGGTTTGACGTCTCTGTGCAAAAAAAAATAAAATAATTTTAATAATACAAATTTAAATTTAAACAAAAGTTCTTTTGAAATAGTTGTACTAAGGAGTACTTGTATTTATGGGCAAATTTTGTGTGTTGCTATTGAGCAGTATATAAGAAAATTTGTTGGCCTGCTGTATTTAAGCATATTGTTACGTAATTCAAATATAGATTCAAATATTACGAACTTAAACAAAACATTGTAGAAACAACTCTGCACAACACAGTATTACCAGCATAAAAATCGTTACATAGCAACTCTGAAACACTACCACACATTTTCTTTGTCATAACGTCCATGGACATTATGTCCTTGGAGTTCGTTCAGCATTAAACACATTCACCACAGCAGGCTACCGACTATAACCTGTCAAAAATAGAATACATGTGTGCATATGAAAATGATTATTTTCACGACTACACGACCACTTTTGTAGCTGTAGCCAAATTAGAGGACGTTTAGATGAAGCAGCTGCGTCGTGAGGTGAAGAGAAGCTTGAGGGGTAGCAAAAGTCGCACGTACTGGGAACTGAAGCGACAATTTTAACTTTTCTCTCTCACATATTTCTTTCTCTCGTATTTTTGTTATGCTATATATAAGCAGTGTTGCCAGTTAGACCAACTTTTTATAACATGCATAATATAAACGGTTATAATATACAAATTATAAAGAAATAAAGTAAGGAGAGAAAAGGAATTATTGTATTTTGGTAGTAAGTTAAAAAAATATAAAAAATACGGCAACACTGCTACGAATGAACGAAAAAAAGCATTGATCAAATTAATATCAGAAAGTCGCCTGACTATTGCGACAAAAAAGTCTTTATGTAAACGCGCGTGGATTTAAGAAGGGACTCCAAAAGAGAACGTAAGCGTTGTCGCAGCTAGGCCACCCTTCATTTAAACGGGCTCTTAGCCTAATTTCTATTTTTTTGGCGACAATGTCCAAATATTATTGGATATTATTTAACAGAAAGAAAATCTCAAAACTCATGCATACCTTTACATCAGTGGTCATCATCCCATTGCACTGAGGGCTCTGCCAACACTCTGCTTTGCTGTAAGTATGCAGCACAACTACTAATAAAAATCTAAAGCAACCCTGCAGTCGGCCCAGCTAGCGAATGTCTAGCTATTTCGTTAACTATCAATCGTTACCATTAAATACCAGCCTAACTACTAGCACAAAACTGACGATTGTAACATGGGGATGACATTGACGGTAGTCAATTGCCACCATCTGCATAACCATTAGTCAGTGATTTCGCTAATCAATACAATTAATTTTTCTATTGATAAACAATTAGTTATTCACCCTTATCGGAAATAAAAGGCGAACAAAATTAAAGAATAGTATACTGACACAACAAGAAAGGCCATGTCAGATACAACTTTTGCTTCGCGTTGCGTTGAAGATTCGCTTTGACATCTAACATGAAATGTACATGCTTATATGAAACATGCCACATAAAGTACTTTTAAAGCAAAGAGAAGCGAAAAGTTAGGCAACTCTCAACTTTTTGCGTGCTTTGACAATCAGTTGGTATAATTATTTTATTTTATTTGGCCAGACTAGCATGAAAATATGGAATTTCATTAAACTTTTAGTAAATTTACATAAAAATCGAGTTAGTGGCATCAGACTAATTGAATTGCACTGTATTTTATGCATTAAACAAAGAAGTAAAACAAAAAGTGAGTGTTGTCAAAGTTATAATTGTGTCATACATATTTTGCTTTACGCTTTTCCGCCAACGCTAGAAACGTCACGCAAAGCGTTGAAGTTGTATCTGACATCGCCTTTAAAGGCATTAACATATCCATGAGTGAGAAAAAGCGAACTCTTGCATTGGGCCGAGTATACACTGTGGCATTTTGTGACAAATATGGTAAAAATAGAAGTGGGAACTAGTGGTAACGTTTCTCATTTCCGATATTTTTCGCTGTGTGGCATTACCACACAAACTGTTTATGTATCTGATGTAGACAGTTGTGAGAATAAGTTGGCAGCACTGCAGACACAAAAATAAAATGTCAGTGTGGTGACATTTTCTCCCATTAAGTATGTATGTATATGCAGAAACAATTTTAAATATATGCAGGTATACAAATTTAAATGTATGGAAAACGAAAAAGAAAGTGGAAAAGTACAGGACGCATTTCATCTATGTGACATTTTTAAGGATACAAATGCAAAGGAAACTGCATGGACAGAAATTTTAATATTTAATATTAATATTTATATCTAAATATAATATTAGGTTTAGTTTATTAAGCTTGCTGAAGTTTAGTAAAAACTGTTAACTTGTTTCTTTTCTTTATCAAAAGAAAAAAGAAATTATTGAAAATTTACAGTAACAAAATTATTATGTATGTATGTATGTAGCCTAAAAATTTAATTATGTACATACGGTCTAATTCATAAAAAATATTTTAGGTTTATTACAGGTTTATTTGACAAATTTCCCAGAAATACGTCAAATAATTAATAAACTTAACTTAATAAACCTGAAATATTTTTTATGAACAAGGCAGATAGTCATTTGGTAATTTTTATTAACAAAATTAATAGGAAGGTTTATTATTCTAACAGCGAAATGAATCGTAAATATTTGTGCCGCTAAACACTTGCTTCTGCTTCTTCGTTCTTCTCGTGCTGTCAAAGAACTTAATTGACTTTTCTTTTTCCCTTTATATTAAAAGCCATAAAAGCAATTAAATAACTTTTTAAAAAGCTTTTTAATAGTTTATGATTGTTTGTGACCCAGTTTTGCTTTAATTTTGTATATAAATAAGGCTTTCATGCATAGTTGCCAGATGAAATAGAGGCCAATTCGTCAAATTCCGAGCGAAAAGTCGTCAAAATTATTATCCGAAAATGTAAAAAATTCGTCAAAACTTTCATTAATATATATTGGAATTGAACAATTCTATTAAATCAGGTACTACTTTCAAGTCAAAGCAATTGCAATTACTAGGATCGCCCGGTGGTCTAAATTAGACCACTTGACAACTATTTATTATAAGCACACATGGACAAAACAAAAACAAAGAAGAGAGTCGTCTTTTTTAAACAAATTTATATAGTTTTTTTTACTACTTTGGAGCCAAGAAATTTGAAAAAACATTTATATTGTGCATATCTACACAAAAATACCTTTTAAACCATATATGTTTTACCAATATTGGTGGACGATAAGATACTTAAAAGTGTACGACAAAAAAAGTGTACCGTATTTATATATACGATTTACTTTTAAACGATCCTTAGTACACAAAATTGCTTACAGAAGATATAACCAACCGATTTCTGTCTTTGGTTTTGTTTACTCGTAAGTTAAAAACTCTTTTCTATATTTGCTGAAGATAGCGGTATTTTTTGCGTTTATTATTATTTTTTTTTTCAGAAAATCTGAAAGTTTTTAATAACTTTTATTGTCTGAATTCAGATTCAGTTTCCTGTCTTCAACAAAGTCAGAAAACTCGTAGAATACCGTAAAAAGAACTTTTATATTATATAATAATATTGTAGGGATCAATTAAGCTGAATGCAATAAACACATTCATCACAGCAGGCTACACGAACACACGACTTCAAATGCCGCTTGCAGCATTTGTTGCCTCGTAGCCAGCTACTTAACTATTTTGGAGACTGAATACATACATAGTTCAGTATTGCCACCTTCAAATATTTCGCATTTATAAAAATTAAATTACTCTTTCAAAATGTACTTATATGACGTAAAAGTATAAAAATGAATCAATTTATGGTTAACATTAAGTTTTGGATATTGTTTCTATTAAATAATATGAAATAATTGTACGATATCATTCATTCAACATTTTGCACTGAATTTTCTCATTGTAGCCAAAGAAATAGAAATTAGTTTAATTGGACCACAACGACAAAATCAGCATAGACAACAACCTGCCGCCCTGTTGCCTTGATGTCTTCAAAAGAATTACTCTCATATAAACATTTGTATTATATCCGTGCTATTTTGTAGTCGGTAGCCTGCTGTGGTGAATGTGTTTAATGCATAAAGCTTTGAATTCAGCTTCGAAGTCAAATGTTATTAAAATCCTATCACACATTTTTAAATTTGATTAACTTTAGCATCCGCAAATACATCCCAAGTAGATTTCTTCAATGTCTAAATAATAATTCTCATCTTTATAATCCACAAAATAAAAATGATCATACTCAAGCAAATCTGTTTTTAAAAAATTATTCATAACTTTTTCAAGTAGTTTTTGCATTTGACCATACAAATTTTGTGTTTCTTTTATTTCAGTTGATAAATTATGTACAAGAACATTTAGTTCCAAAATTACTTTGATTTCATATTCTAGCAAACGCTGTCAAGTTCTTGCTCAAGTTCAAAATTGTTTTATAGTTCTGAAAAAAGGTGTAAATTTATAATTATTTAAAATCGTCAAATTAAAGGCGAAAGTCGTCCAGTCGTCAAAATGCTATTGTTGGCATCCAAGATCGTCAAAATGATAAATCGTAAAATCTGGCAACCGTGATGTGTGTTAGCAAAAGTGTTGGTACTTGGGAGAAGAGAATAAGAACTGTTTTCTTCCTTACAAATTTTTCCAATCACATTTGCAAGTTTGTTCGACAGCAAAGTGCCTACTTTTGGAAATTTTTGTTTTCAGCACAATGAAACCTAATAGAACGCAAGCATTAGTGTAGCTAGTCATTGTTAAGGGTATGGTGTGTTGTTGTGGGGGGGGGGGGGGGACGGACGACGGAGGGTGGGGGGTATATGTACATATATTTTTGTTATTGTAAAAAAGATTAAATAATATGTGTCTAATAGCGTACAGTAATAAAAAAAATTAAGGACCTAATCGTTTAAAATCATGAGATGCAAATTATTTGAAAAATTATTCAAAATTTAAAAACTTTCAAACATTTGTAAGAATTCTCATATGAGGTTTGGAAAAAAATCTTTTCTCGATTTGTGAGAAAAAAGTGTTGCTGTAATTGCATGCGAAAATAGACAACACTGATGCTGTTTGTTTACTGGAATATTTTTAGTGACCGGGTGTCAAATGTTGCAATAACAAAAAAAAAATTAGTTATAAGAAGAAGAAAACAAAATAATGCATAATTACAGTAAAATTCTTTAAAAAAGCAATCTTGTAATGATTCCACGTTATGGGAAGCGTGGCTGAGCGCTACCGGGCGCGTCCACGGATTGCGGATAGTGAAGGGCTCCATAGATATTATGGGGAAGCTGCGAAGAAAATAAGCAGTAATGGACAACTCAGCAGCCCAGAATGAATGGTTTCAGAGGGGTACCAGTTACGCCGTATATCCATATAAATTCTGAGTGCCAATGCACAGTGGTGAGTTTTGCAAAATAAATGGTAATAAATCTGGAACTTCTAAACTACTGATTGGATTTGTATGAAACTTCAAACATCCGCAGAGGATGACTTGAACTTTATAACACATGTGTTGGCAGCCTTGTTGCGTAAGCTGGACAGGAGTTACAGTGGGCCTAAGTTGACCACATGGGACACAAAACAAAATTCTGAGGGTTGTAACTTTTAGAAAAATTATCTGATTTTTATGGGATAAAGCGTTTTCAGCTAAGCTCAAAATTTTTAAGAAATAATGTCTGTAGATATGTTTTCGTATCTCTCATAACTTAGAAGATATTTGACTTTAGACAAAAAAAAATTTTTTTTGCCTTGACTTTTTTTTAGTATTTCTCCTATAACTTTTTAGTATATCGTTGGGTTTTAAATTAAAAGACATCATTCAATTTTTGAGAAAATTTTAAATAAAAATAATTTTAAAAAATTATTAAATCGGGAAAAGGTTAAGAAGTGTCTTCATTATTTTCAATTTTGTGAAAAACTTTGTTTAATACATGCACTTTCAAACCACATAGCGCTAAAGACATTCTATTCAGTATGTGCTTAGAGCTAATTGTTTTGTAATTCGAACATTCGGCAGTGTCCGAAAATCGCCAATTTTAAAAATATTTTTTTGTTTTTAAGCGCTTGCAAAAAGTTGCGACTGTAGATTTTGAAAGTTTCAACTATAACATTTTATTATGTAGATAGTTTTCAACATGTTTAATTAAGATTTTAGAGAGTGTACAGCAATAAATGCAGACATACGTGCAGATTTTCTGAAAAAATTCGAAATTTGGTAGAAAATATTGTTTTGTACCTTAAAAAATATATATCAAAATAATTTTCTTTTTACTTCTCCTGAAAAAATTATTCCAATATATTTAACTGATCTCGAGATATTCCAATTGTAGGGTGCAATTCAAAAAATATATATAGAATGCGCTTGGCTATTTACAACTATTGTGATTTCTAAAATTCAACCTAAATAGAAAAACAAAAATAAATTTAGAATATTATATAAAAAGTGTATACACTTTGCGCAATAAAAAATATTTCTTGTAATTTTAGGCCCACTCCTGTCCAGCTTAAGCCACAAGGCTACCAAGACATGTGTTATAAAGCCCCAGTCCTCCACTACGGATGTTCGAAGTTTCATATAAATCCAATCAGTAGTTTAGAAGTTCCAGATTTGTTACCATTTATTTTGCAAAAGTACCCACTTTGCATTGTTATTCTCACACCGATTTAAAATGCGATTGGTTTTGACAGTTTTTGTGAGTAACCGTTCGTAATATATTAGGTGTGCTTATTTACCTACAATTTTTACGAATTTGTAACAATTGTTTATGAAAAGTATTCATTAACCCCAAAAAGTTTGCAAAGAAAGACAGTAAAACACTGAGACATAAAAAATTCTTGCAAATTCTTACGGGTAAAATGTTTGCTTGCAAAAATTAGTCAATCAAAAAATTTTTGAAATATTATAACTCGAAAAATGTGCACTTCCTTATTAAAATTAGGCTGGCTGTAGAAATGTCACAATTTCTGAGCTACATACATACTTATGTACATGCCCATGGGCGGATATTAATTATGAAATTGAGCTGTTACACATGAACTTCTAATTAAATGAATAATCAAATTGATGGTTTTACTGTTTACGCAATTATTGATTTACTGCCGAAGAATCTGCTTGTTGGTTTTATATTTAAAGCTCTACAGCGCAATATTATACATTTATGTTTTAAAAACAGTATCTCAGTTTATCAAACAAACGCACTCATATTTCTTTATTGTTTTTTTTTGTCTGTGATTCAATTTAATTTGCAAATAATCAAAGATATTTAATTAAAATTCGTATACGTAAGTAAATATTTAACCTACCTGTGAACAACATGTTGAGACTGTAAATAATCTAAAGCACTTCCGAGTTCACACACTAATAGGGCTACACTTTCTTCCGAAAATTCTACCTAAACAATAATAATAAAAAACATAATAGTGTAAGTAAAATTGATTTTAGATTGAATTATTTAGTTGCGTGAATTTAAAAAAAATTCTATGCCGCTCTCTTCTCTGTCTATTCTATTAAAAAATAGAAAAAGTTGCAGGCAACAAGTTTTACCCGAAATTGTATGGTATGTATACATAATTTAAAAATAAAAAAAATTTTATACAATAAGAAAAGAAAAAACTTGTACAGCAAACGCTCTGCTCTTCTGATCAAAGTATCTCTGTTGCGTTGTAAGATTTTAAGATCAAATCAAAAGCAATTTGAAGCAAATTAATCAGCTTGCTATGAAAATCTTTCATTTTAGTAACAAAGTTATTTTAATGCTAAAAACTAGAGATGTGCACGTGAGCGGTTTTTCATTCACGACACGCACACTCACGCAGAAAAATATTTTACTCACGCACTTTCACGCACGAATGATTTTGAAAATTTTCACGATCACGCAAGCTCCCATATAAAATATTCTTAATCACGCACGAGGGGTGTACAACTTATCACGATCACGCACGCTTACGAAAAATATATAATTAATTTTGTATTTTTGTTGGTTGAAAAATAGGTTCTTGCACAGACATATGTATGTACATACATACGTATGTATATATGTATGCATTATGTTTGCAGGCTCATTCTACCCATACCCTGCCGGAGAATGCGTGGTTGACTACAAAAATAGTTAACTTATAGTTAACTTTTCTTAGACTGACTAAAAGCTAACAAATCCAAAATTTGTAAGCCAAATTACATGTGTGATAATTATTAATGAACGTAGTAGAACGGAACAACCGGCTGTTTTCGAAGGCCACTACAACTTCATCATCAGCGTTCTTTGTATTTGGTCCACTGTGTGTGGTGTCAGTTGATTGATTAGTTCAAGATAAACACCCGAAGCATTCGTCCTCAATAATAAGAGAATAGCTTCCATCCAATGTAAACAAATTGCAGGCACATCCTCCCTAGAACTTAGCCCTTACTACTTACTTACTTTATTAACGAAGTTCTATGCGCGTATGTGGAGGAAAACTATAGCAGTCCATTCTATGAGAATAATGTATTAGATGCTAGACATGTTCACATTTAGTACTAATTTTTAGTGTATTACTTATTTTAAAGCTCCTTCCTGAAGGAAAAGTTAGTGTAAAAATTTTTTTTTGCTCTTGAAAATAGTGTTAAGCCTACAGTACACGGCATGTAAAAAGCCACATGCGTATGTGGCGATGACGTCACGGTAATTTTCAGCATGTTGGTTGCATTCTTAAAAATTACTAGTAGTGGCTACACGCCGTAAAATTTTTATAGTATTTTTGTTCCAAAATACAAATGTGGCACATGTAGCCGAATCGAACACATTTTCTAAGGCAGCACATCTGTAAGCATGTGAATATCTCCATGTAAATAAGTTACTAGTACACGGCATGTGGCATATGCAGCTTCGTGATGACGTCAAAATTACGTCTGAACCACATGCACATGTGGTTTTTTACATGCCGTGTACTATACGCTTTACTTTATGTGGGGTTATTGCTTTTAGCATTAAAACAAATTTGTTAATAAAATGGAAGATTTTCATAGAAAGCTGATTAATTTGCCTTCAAATTGCTTTTGGTTTGAGCTTAAAATCTTACAAAGCAACAGAGGATACTTTGATTGAACAGAGCGTTTGCTGTACGAGTTTTTTCTTTGCGTACTGTATGTACTCGTACTTTGTCGAAACTTAAATTCGTTTCGATTATTTTATCTAAAAACATTTAATTACTTTTAAAATTCAGTCGTTAAGCAGCTCTGGGTTGAAGAACAGCTCTCGCATCATCGTAATTATTTCTTAAATGCGGTCAGGCTTTTGTGTGTTGTTTGGCCTTCGAGAGTTTTTCGTCTCGCTCGCACTGGTTGACTGATCTGCCACGGATAACCGTATATTCTTGCGGTTCTTTTGTGGAATTTCTTTAACAACCACGTTGCTACTTTTTATGTTAAGGCATAGGTCGTGTACAGTCAGTCACAAAACTTGTTTAAAATACTGTTAATAACATCTTCGGCATATGGTCTAGTTACTCCTCCTATATTTGTGCAACAATACTTTGCAAATTTACTTTGTAAAGTATTTATGAAATAAATAAAATAAATACTTTTAAAATACTTACTCTATTTTGAAGATGATATCTTAAGTCTCCACCAGTCAGTAGATCACACACCATAAATAAATCTTCTTCATCTAATGGTCATTAAAAAGTAAATAAAAGAAAAAAATTTACATACATATATCTTTAAATAAAAACTAAAACAATATTATCTTATAGTCAATTAAGTTTTATAAACTCGAGCATTACAATTTTAAAAGTTGTTGTGTTTTCATTGAAATATATTAAATACATACATACGAGGTCCGATCAAAAAATAATCGTTATTTTCAAATTTCGTGAGTTACGTATGTCTGTTATATATGTTGGCAAAATCAGCCATTTTGGATTATCAGTTTGTTTTTGACAGATAAAAAGGTTAGTCGTGTTTTGGTGTGCTCTTCGATTTTTTTACTTTTTCGGTCTTGGCTCTTCTGGACGCTTCCATTGGGATGATTGGGCTTTGGTTTCAATGTCATAGCCATACACCCATGATTTGTCACAAGTTATGACCTCTTTGAGGAAATCTGGATCGTCGTTGACGATGTTCAAAAGCTCCTGAGCGATGTCCATGCGACGTTGTTTTTGCTCAAAATTTAGCAATTTTTGAACAACCTTCGCTGCCGCAAGTTTCATGCATAAAACATCCGTAAAAATTGCTTGGCATGAGCCGAACGATATGCAAACATCATCAGCAACCTCTCTGATAGTGATTCAACGATTATCCAAAATCATTTTAATCACTGCTTCAATGTTTTCATCGGTTGTCGTCCTGGTCGCCCGAGCATCGTGATTGACATCTTCTCGGCCTTCCTTAAACCGGTTATACCAGAATTGAACTTGTGTTCTGCTCATAGTAGACTCACCAAACGCCACAGTCAACATTTCAAACGTCCTTGTGCATTTAATTTCTTAAAACTTAATAGTTTCTTTGGTCCATTTTTTCGAATAGTAAAAAATGAAAGAGCACAACAAAACGCGTCTAACCTTTTTATCTGTCAAAAACAAACTGACAATCCAAAATGGCTGATATTGCCAACATACATATATAACAGACATGTGTACCAACATAACAGAAAAAAAAATGCGCAAATCGAACATACATACGTAACTCACGAAATTTGAAAATAACGGTTATTTTTTGATCAGACCTCGTATGTACATACATAAGTAGATGTGTTGGGTAAACATGTGCATACATATCGTTACTTTAATATAGAAATGCTTTAACCCATTATTTTTCTAAAATTGCTTAAAGAGACTTTAAACCAACGCATTTAAAACCAAAATATTATAATTAACACAGGTCTACACGATTTCTAAGGCACGTACATTGATAGTCAATTTGCGTACATATGATACTGAGCTCCAATGCCTATAAATTAGTTATTTTATTACTTGACTCTGTATCTCGAGATTTTCCGTTATAAAGAAAATTTTAAACTTTATTCTTGATTGTGATATCTTCATATGTTACAAATAAAATGAGCCAGATTTATTAAAAGCATTCCTTTAATTCTGAATTCAAGACTCACCATTGAGTGGTAGTACATATATTACAGTTTTTTTTAATTTCAATTTATTTTAAATTGGTTTACAAATATTAAATAACGTTGTTAGAAAAATCATCCGCATTAATACAAAATATTTACTGGTTCAATGAATTTGGGTACTGAAAATTAAATTTTTTTTCTATGTAAAATTTGTTATTAAGACAATTAATTTTTCCAATCTGATCCATTTCTCATTGGCGGTCCGATTCAGCTTCCCAAATATAGGACTTGAATTATCTATTTCCCTCAACTTTTCCATTGAATTTACTAATGCCCATATTTTGACTTGGTAATCAAACTGTAAGTATGTTTAAGTTCTATTTAAGTACGAAATTGTGTTTTTGAGTGCATATTTAAATAATACTTAAATACCCAACCTTCAAGCAATTATATTGGTTTCCCTGTTCTCCGCAGAACCATCCATTCCGATGTCTTTTTATTTTTCATGTGTAATGAATTTTCCGACAAATTGCTTTTAATAATTTTACGAATTATTTTTCATGATTGTTTTATTTGGCAGTTGGTTTCATTTGTGTATGGCATACATGAACCAAAATTTTAAAAACTCTTTTTTTGTACCCAAAATAAAATGAACACAATTTAAAAGTTTTATTAATTAGTCATTTGACGTACAATACATCAAAACTTAAGTTACAAAAACAGGCTGTTAACCAGGTCAATATAAAAATAAACTCAATGAACACAATCTAGTTTTTCTAGGAAAAAGGGAATGACTTTTATTTATTTTGCTTTTATTTTCTGGTAATCAAACAAACAAGCTATAATTCAAATAGTAACTACAGTAGCCAGCAAAACGAAGGACACACCCACATAAAAACATAAAACCAGTGCATATTTAATAAATTGGCTCGAGAAATAATTATGTAGCTCAATTGCATAAATGTAGAATAATATTAAAAAATGTTAGATACACAACGGAAGTTCGAGCTGCAAAACTAAGGATACACCTGAAATTTTATGGCAATTAAGTTCAACAAATTACAAAATTTATGCAAATATTCATTCATTCAGTCACTCATTCAATATATTTTGTCGTTTGCACCCATATATCCAAGATAATCGGTGTTTTATAGTAAGTTTCCACAATATATGCTTCGCTCTCTATTCATGCTTCACACACCACTCATGAGCGAATCAACTTGCTTCTCCATACAAAATTATGAGAGCGAATGCGCCGTGTAAGCAACATTATTCATAAACATAATTGAGCAAGCGAAGCATGTGATTCAACTCGTAGTGGAAACATAGTATTCGTCTATTTTTGGTTGTTTAGTTTTCGAAACAAAACGAAAAATCGAAGATACTTTAATTATACGGTGGCGTGTCTTTAGTTTTGCTGGCTACTGTATTGTCAAAGATCCAGTAACCAATTTTCGTCGTAATCCTGTTTGCTGACAGGGCAGCCAGAAGCAACCCCAAATGTCATGCTATGCTGATAAATTTCCAATGAATTAGTAGATTACGTACGTAATTAACTACCACTTCAATTTCAATTTATTCTGTTTTGTCTAAGGAATAAATTTAATCCTTTCTGAAGAGCTTATAAAATCGCCGGCCTGACTTGTGGAAACGGGGTACAAGACACTATCATCGCTGTTTTAGCCAATTGATATAAATACGTGCATTTTAATATTTAAAAAATACAATTGTTTTCACTCATTCGCTTTACTCGATATTGTATAAATTTTTCTACAGAATTATGTATTTGCCATTACCTTGAAAGGAAAACCACAAATTCACTAAAAATGGATGTTCCAAAGAGGCAAGTAGCTCTAATTCTTTGATGACACCACCCAGAGCACCACGGCTTTCACACGCCGAACGACTCACATACTTCATGGCGTACAAAACTCCGCTATCACGTTTTTGAACAATGCATACCTGTTTACATTGTTGTTATTATTATAATTGTTGTTGTTGGTGTTGGTGTTGTTGTTGGTGTTGTAAATATAGAAGCAGATGTTTTGTGTGCGTATCGCGTGCATTATGTAATTGCCAATATTATTGTATTATATTACATTGTCGAAACATGGAAATAGAAGAAAATAAATATTAGTTTAAGTCGTAAAATATAATTTTTATGTAACTAAAAATAAAGCCGAGTACTCATTATGGCATTTTGTGACATCGCAATAGTGTGTACTAGTGGCAATGTTTGTCTTTTCCGATATTTTTTATGGTGTGGCATTGCTTTCCATATAAGAAAACATAATGTGAACGGCGTTGCACACATTTTGAAAATGACACCACAAAAACAACACAAGAAATGCCAGATGTTTATTCAGCATAACTAAAACATTTTGTTCTATGCCTTTTTTGAAATTTTATTTATTAGAGTGAAAAAGGATAAAGAATTAAGAGGAAAGAGGGTCAGATATCTTGGCAATAAAAGTTTCAAATTACAAATAATTTTACTGATAATATTCTAACAATGGAAACAATAATTGACTTGGACATTCAAAAAATCTATTAAATTAAAACGCGGGCAAAATGAGTTTTAAAATAATTGCACTATGGTAACATTGATTTAATAAAATCGTAGGGTTACTTTAAATCTGTTGTGATAAAACAGACATAATTTTTTATTAAGAACCAATTTTTCAGTTTGAAACTGGATATTGTATCAATATAAAATTAATAATTACCTGTTCTTAATGGTTTTTATGAGGATTGAATGTTTTGTTGCATATCGGCAACATAGCGCAGAAAAGTATCCAACAACAAAATACACACACAATCCAAAGAAAAGCTACGATATTTTGCATTTGCACTTACGCAAAACCATTTTCATCAAACATCGAATAGCGCCAATTTAATTTTTTAAAAGCAATTTATTTAATATATCGTTGGGTTAGTCGGCAAATATGCCAAGTCCTTTTTATAAATTTTTTAGGAGGGAGAAAAAATTGTCTAATTTTATTGAAACTAAATGTGTGTGAGGACAACGAAACTATTAACTTTGTGGTTTTAAATTAACACAAAAAAGTTATTTGTTAAGTAAATGCAAGTACACTAGAAGCAGTTTGTTTTCCGCTGGACTTACATAATAGGTGTTTTTTTTTTATTTTTTCTGGACTTAGTATATTTGCTTACCAATGCATAACAGCAAGAAAAAACAACATAACCACATTCTAAATTTTGGAAATGATGAGTTTTGCGTTACACTAGCGTTCTGCATTAAAAATTCACTTTGAATAAAAAGTATACTTAGCATATTTGCCGACTAAGTCAACGATATATGGAACTAGGTATGAAAAAAATTCAGATTAAATTGAAAAAATTATACCGTACGTGCTCAAAATGATCTGTAGAAAAAGCGAATAACATGTTTCTATGAACTTTTTCTGCTAAGCAAAAAAATAAAATTCAAAAAGTCACTGTTATTTTCTAAGCAAAAAATAAAACTCAAGAAATATTTTTAATTTTTGCTTGCAACTAAAATTTAAAATTGTCTCACTTAAATCATTCACTTGGCAATCACAGTTTCATTTACTGGAAAGTAAAATCAGCTGTAGAAAGTAAAAACAATGTAACATAATATCCACTACAATAATACTTACATGTATGTACCGACGGTACATCGAATAAGTAAAAATAATTAATGTGATGATCGTAAAAGATAAGCAAGAATAGTTAAACATACTTAGGTAGAGTGATATAACTTCGTGCTAACCTGAATAGAAAATGAAAAAACGGATAAACAGAAAAATGAATAAGTGATACTTACTAATGTATTTACCAAAGGTAAATCAATAATGGTATACACAACATTTCTCATATTCCATTTCATTGAAAATTTGCGTTAAATAGCTGATGTTAATAACAATCTCTACCCCAGTAGATAGACTTGGGTGCTGATGAAGTGCGTGGCTGCACAGAAATATATCGGTATTTCCCCCAGCTAATAAAGTCTAATTTAATTTTTCTTCTCTTCTTTAGAAAATCGCATTAATTAATAAAAATATTTCATTCAACAAGAATTGAAATTACTGAACTTAAGCCCGACTAAGAAATTATTTCTGTCTGCATTTTTTTAAAACATGGCATTCTATGCAAAATACTTTTATTTAGGCTTCATTCATAAGATATTTGTCTTACCTAGGCCGGGTTTACATCTGTGTGTCATATGCCTAAAAGAGCGTAACCACTAATTACTAATGAAAGACTGTTTCATTCAGACATGTATTTATTCACCCCTATTCTGCGTTTCGATTCGAATCGAAATTTTCTCCGTCCGGCAACTTTGGTATTCTGTGTTCCGATCTTCGATTTCTCTTTCGATTCTATGTATTCTGCACTTCGATCGTAACTATGTTTTTCTAAGTTGTTACTTTAGTGACGGACCGTCTTTCGATTTTTGTTTATTTGACTTCAAAAAGTGATTAATTTAAAAAATTATGTAAGTATTAAATGTAATAGATGGTTTAATTAATGATCTACACAATTTGTTTTGTCTTTTTGTACTGAAATGTGATTTTTTTTATTTATTACATGTATAACAGTATATAAAAAGTAGGAAAATGTGATGGCAACGAAAGACGTATTGTCTGCAGATTAAATTAAATTAAAACAAAGAAACTTTATTTTTGTGTTACAATTACGTATTTATAAAAAATGAAAATATCTCCTCCGGCGCGACAGGATTCTTCACACTGGAATATTTTTGCTACAAAATACCTCTTGCTTATTTCATTGCTTTTTTTGCTACTGAAAGTTAACTTGTAATTTTTTTAAATAAAAATGTTCACAATATTTAATTCTTATTTGTTTTGATTGTTAAATCACTGGTTTTTTGCACTAAATTTAACTTTTTGCTAAGTTTTTTGCAAAATTTCTTATTTTTTCTGTTCCAATTTCACACGTTTCATAGCAAAGCAGCTGGTTTAAACATACTCTTCTCTTCTACTCTTTCTTTCGATTAAGTTTTTTGGCAGAATACCATTTTTCGATGCGTGCGTAACTGAATGCGGGAACGTAATCGGAACGCAGATTAGGGGTGATTGATTTATCTTGGAAACAGTAAGAGAACAACTCTTGAATCTTTTCAAAAACGCTAAAACTAAAAAATCCCAAAATAAAAAAATTTCATAAACCAAAAAATTGCCGAAAAGTAAAAGAAATTGCCAAAACGAAAAAAGCGCCAAAACTTCAAAAATCGTCAAAGCCAAAATAAACGCCAACAACGCAAAAAATCGTCAAAGCCGAAAATAAGTCCCAAAAACGAAAGAAAGCGCCAAAGCTAGGAAAAATCGTCAAAACTAAAAAAATTGCCATTAAAACCGAAAAAAAAGTTCATCATTTTTAAAAAAGAATTTATACATCAGGGAGGATATTCGATTATATAGTCTAAGGTTTGTATAGTATTACATTATGTAGTGCCCGTACGGAACCCCTCGTCTGCGAGTCAAATTTGCTGAATTCATTTTTCACTATACGCATTTGTAGTTGTTTGACAAGCAATACTCAAAGAGTACTTAAAACCATACTTTTGTCATTATCTGATCTAAATTGTGTCTACCCATTCTTCTTTTCATGAATATAATGCTAGTCAAGGATGGACACTTGCGCTAAATGCTTAATTTCATTTCAGCTTCTGCCGGGTACAGTCTGTATAAATCGTTTTCTTCTGATTTAAAGAATTTCCATCATACTCGACCTTTTGTATATTTCTTCTAAGTATACAAAATCGTCTTCTATATTGCAAAATTTCTTGTTTATTGCTTTGGTATTAGTGCAAATGATTGCGACCATTTTGAGAGTTTATTCGCAAAAAATATAACCTACTCGTATCTTCAAAAAGATTTATATTTAAATAAGTGTTTCTTTCGAGTTATTCGGTCAACAGACGTAAACTACTTGAATAAACTTTTACTCAAAATGCCCAATTTTTATATGGCCGAAGACTATATGACTTGAATTTATCGCTTAATCGATCGAACATCATTCCAGTGATTACGTTTACTTAAGTTGTTCCTTACAAAATAATACATTTACTCACAAGCTTACATAAATACATACATACGAGTACATGAATTTTTAACAACACATTTACAATTTTGAACAATTTTTGTCGTCTTTCTGCCATGAGACAGTTGTTGTTAACTCGAATTTGAATTTTTAATTGATAAACAACACTTTTCAACATTTTTTACATTTTTTTAAAATGAACTTTCTTCCGCATTTCTTTGAACAACTAAAGGCAGTTGCTTACACTACAAACCGTGTTCATTAAATTGTCATTCCATATCAATTTTTCATGACAATTTTATTATGATTTATTCCTTGTAGAGGAAAAATAATTTAATATTCTATGGTACGGAATGACAACAAAACTTACAAGCAGTTCAGTGTAAAAGTAAAGAATATGATTCATATTACTATTTTCGTTGTGAAACACATTTTCAGTCATGTCGTGCCTTGAGGGCCGAAAAGGCGCAAGTGCCAAGAACGAAATGTTAGAGAAGAAAGTCTTTATATTTTATTTAACTTTAAAATTGAGGTTTTCTTAAACATTTTTAAAGCTTGTATTACATATAATTTATTTACTAACATGAAATATATAATTTCGAAATTATGTCGCTTAAGTATTTTTGGCGTTAAGAGCTCAACAGCAAAATCATAAGGACAACATATTTTTAAAACAGTTTTATTTAGCGAATTATTGTGATCATTTAATTCAGAGACAACAAGTTGTTGGTGTAAACAACAAAATTAAATTAAATTTTATGTTTTTTTTTTACTATTTACATACGTACCTTGCCAAAGCTGCCTTTGCCAATGGCGCGCAAAATTTGAAAATGGTCGAAATTCACTGTAATGAAAAGAGAATGTTTAACTTCTTAGAATTGGGTAAAAAAGATAAAGCAAAGAAAATCTTAATATCAAGCAGAATTAAGGCAGACGAGTGCACAATAGGAATTCAGAAGTATACTTTATATCAACTCTAGCGCTGCATTACGTATACGCTACACGTATTAGAGAATAGAGCACGGACTGCACTGAATACTAGGGTGATCGATTATACGACTTTTTCCAGAAACCGGTTTTCGAATACATAGTTCGAATATGTATTTGAAATTATGAAACCCCGGTATTCCTCTCTCGCTCTTTCTCACTAAAAAATAAAAAGTTGCTGCAACAAAAATTGCAAGTCTGAACCGAGACAAATTTGCAGTGGGAACGAAAAATCAGCTGTCTATGGTTTTAACGTTAAAACCATGTTTTAACTTTCGGTGTGAAAACAGTATTATTGTTGGTAAAAAAACTGATGACACCATTTTTTGAGGGTGCACTGATTTTCGAAATCTTCGGAGGCGCATGAAAAAAATTGGTCACCAAAATTGACAAACTGAGTATAGGAGCTTACTACACTTTAGTAGTACTATCAAATCTATACTGTCCAGTCCGTGTGTTTTTCCAAAAGTCTCAATTTGTTGCATAGTGTAATTATAGAAATTTAACTAATAATAATCTATTTCTAAAACTAAATTTTTGCTCTATTACCATTAACGTTATCATATTAAACTGCTGATGTGGAAAGAACTTTTAGCGCTATGGATTGTTTTAAAAGTACAACTAAAGCACTCGATAAGGACCAAAATTTCAAAAGTTTTCCACTTAAATTTTATTCAAGTGTTTTGATGTTTCGACTATACAAGATGATTTAAATTAATATATAAAAAAGTAAAAATAAAATTTGAATTGAAATCTTTACGTACATAAAAACATAGTTATTCCATTTAGTGCTTTTTAGTGATTTTGCATGAACGAACACTGCGTTTTGCTCTGAAAAAGTTGGCATCACTGACTCTAGCAGTGTTCACGAGTAATCTACTCTCAGTAATTTACCCTACCCTGTGTTACAACAGGGTGGCTTAAAATTGATTGCGTCAAAAGTTCAACACTTCTTCTATTTAAAACAGTTGGTCTCATGGAAATCAGCGGACTAGTTCAAAAGTTGTGGACTTTTTACCTCTTTTTTTATTTCGCGCCGCTATGCTTTGGAATACCCCAAATATATTTTTTGTCAATGGAATATAACTAAAAATCATTTTAGAAACTTTTTGAAATCTGTTACTTTTTGTGCTTTAAGAACTTTTTGAAATCTGCTACTTTTTTTTTTTTGCTTTATAAAAGGTTTATAAAACAGATTTCTATATAAAATTTTTACAATACAAAAATATTTTTATGAATAAGTAAGTAATAAGTATGCAAGATTTTTCTAGTTTTCCGAACAATATACTGCATACAATTCTGCAAGTACTCATATATATATATAGATATATATTTGAATATTAATTTCCATTATATAACTAACGGACATGAAATTACTTTTGATCCTTTTGAAAACCTTTCATAATCCGTAATCTTTACTATGGAGTTCCATAAGTAATATTGTTGAGCAAAATGTTGTTTTAAACAAAATGGCTGAACAAAAGTATGTTAGTGTGTAAAAACCTTCTTTCAGTATGGCTGTAATTTTTGCTGAAATAATTCAAAATATTAGTTTTATTATAATTTCTTCATTGTACTGTCCCCATACCAAAAATAAGCAATTGAGTGGGACGTGCAACAACTATCAACTAAATCACATACATACATACTCGTATGTATGTACATACATAAAGTGTCATAAATCGAAAGCAAATAAACTGGACACAAAAGACATGAACAGAAGCACTTCAAATACATACATATACATACATACAATAGATTCTACTGATACTTTATATTCAATCGTGCCAATGAGAACCTTTTCGATAACACGTCCAGAATTATAAGTGTATTAAAGAAGAATTGACTAAATCAAGATAACGTAAAGTACTAATAATGGAACTCAATTTATAACTCAGGAGTGGAAAAAGTATGTGATATGAAAGGAGAAAACAGACACCCAAATGGATTAGACAGCCAAAGATTGATGTCACGTGTGCAATAGTTATATGTACATATGTATATGTATGTATGGATGCATGTATGTATGTATATAAAAAAATGTTAAACAACGTATTGACACTCTCCAAAGAGAGGTGGAAAATAATTTGTTTTATATTATCACCAGGGTCAACAGGGCAAGAACGAAATATCTTTACAAAACAATAAATTTACGAACAAATGGCATCGATTTGTTGCTGCATATTTTGCTGAAAATTCATATTTTTGCATAATTAGGTCATAAATGCATATGGTTGTATCATATTTTAGTATAAATGCATGATTTTGTATCATATTTTGTCAAAAATTTAAATTTCAAAAAATATTATTGTTGACAAATTATTAATGCAAAAAAGATTTTTTGGAAAATTTATTCTCTTGTATTGTTGTAGAATTATGCAACGATTATACAAGCAACCACACCTACCAAATTTAATGGGAATGGTAATTTTGATGCTTTTAAGAGGAAATTGTCTGCTATTAAAGCCGAAAGTAGTGAAACAATTCTGCGAAAACTTGATACTGTTTTTAAAAATGATAATGGATTTAAAAAATATATCTATTAGCTAGTATTAAATTCATTGTAATGGTTAAATATATATGTAAGATTATATGAAAAGAATTCGAGCTGATTACATCCACAGACGGTACAAGGATTTTTTCAATGAACACATTGATTGAAAATATAGAAAATGTACAATTTTTAAATGAAAATAAATATACATATAACAACACTTTTCCTTTTCTATTTACGTATATCCTTTATGCTTTTCTGCAATATAAACATATCTCGTAAAATGCGTGTTTAATCTTCTGTAAAAATTTAATGTAAAAGGCTTGTACACGCACTTCTTCAGAAAAGAAAATATTTTTATATCTTTATTTAGTTGTATGTAAATTGAAAACTTTTCTTTTGATCAAAAACTTTTTAAAATATGTGCATATTTTATTGCTTTTAGTGCATATTTTACATATTTAAATGCAAACAGTTTTTCATTAATAATTATTGGTTACGCTTTCTTGGGTACATGTGTGTCAGATGTGTTCTCGGCATATGAATGCCTCAAACATCCAACAACTATGTTTATACACATTTTTTAAATTATGCAGCACAAACAACTACAACTAATACTTATGGACTCAATCAGCAAAGCAAAAGCACAATTCATTAATTTGAAGGCCTTCCAGAATCTCTGGCGAAAGAAGAAAGAACAGAAACCCTGCCTCGCAATGACAACGCGTGCAAAAAAGATATGCGTATGGAATCTGGCGAGAAGGCCTTGCACATCCAAAAGGAGAAGTATAGAGGCCTTCTAGAAGGCATCTTTACTCCTTCCTGTTCCCGCATGATTTCAAACAGCCACACATTTTCCATTTCATTTTATGAACACAAATGATTGTATGCGAATGATGAATAAATATTCCGAGTCTGGCTGTATTAATTTTTTTACTGATTAAACATGCATAGCCTGTGTATAAATATACTCAGACTGAAATTATGAGAGAGAGTCAATTAGTTTGATACGCATGTGCCTTTTTATTTTTAGTTGTAGCGTATTTTTGTTTTTTGCATAAACGAAGTAGAGAAGCTCTTGCATGTTGGCATCTTCTTTAGTAATAGTTGCTTGATAGAAAATATGTGAGCGTACAAATTGTTTTTGCTACACTTAGGATTATGCGCAATTGCTAAAAGTAAGGCCATTTACTTATGTACATATATATTTTTTCAGTACTCATTGTCATTCTCTGATTCTAACACTTTTTTTTCTAAGAGACTAAGAGATGTTAAAGCAAAATGTATATAATGTATTATTTTATATTAAAACTTTAAATTTAAAGTTTTTATAAATTGAAACATAGTTCTTTGCTTGAAAAAGGCCACATTTTTTAATCGTAATCGAGCGATTAGTGGGTTCGATTACGATTATGAATAAAAGGTGCAATTAATCGAGATTTCGATTGCGATTATAATCGCTGTGCTGTTATCGTTATCGTTGTTTAAATGTAAAAATTACTTGAAGGTCAGTTTGCCAAGATAATCGTAAATATTTCCACGTTAGACAAGTGTTATTTTATGACGCATTTTTAATAATTTCGTTGATTAACTAAGGCAACGTCATATCTCCAAAAAACTAGTTTGCCAAAAAAAAATGGTTTAAGGTTTTCAGTTTAGACACAACTTAATGGAAAAGAAAGTTTTATTTTTCTCTCAAGAGTTTAATATACAAGAAATTTGTATACGATTTGTATAAAATATAAAAAAACACAATGAGGACTAAATCCGATTTTTGGACTTACGACGTTGTTTTAGTAAAACAGTGATATGGTATTATTGATTACTGTTCTTAAAAAAAAAATTGTTTTAAATATGTGTTATACAGGAACATTGATGCCCTAATTTCAAATCCGTGTTCAATATGACCCCTAAACAAGACGGTCACGCTAACTTATTATTTAAATATAACAAATATAATAGCGGTTTCATCGATTTTATTAAAGTAAACACTGAAAGATGCAAAATAAAATTACCTTAAGTCAAATTAAAATAATTTTTAGTGTTTTTTGTAGGAATTGTTACAATTTAAGTTTAAATTTTTTTAACGCACTAGTAATCCCAAATTATTATTTTACTTGATAAGTAAAATATTTTTTTAATAAAAATACATTGAAATTGATTATTGAGGGGTTTAGCTGGATCCTATGCGCATTTCACTATTGCTAATGCAGATCATCAGGGAACCTTTACCCAAAAATTTCTTAGAACAACTAGAGTTAATATGTTAAACTTTCATTTAAGCAAATGAGAAGCTCAACAAATAACAAAGTTGAAACTAGAACTCAATAATCAACATGTTTTTTATTTTCTTACTTTATCATTACTACATTGGCTGACTTTTTTCCAGCTTCAAATTGTAGTTTTAAGAGTATGTAAAGAAAATAAATGTAAATAACAACAAAAAAAAACAAAAGCAAAATTTTCAAATTTGTTTTATCTTGTAAATTTAGTCACACAATCATTCAAACGAACTTTTGTAATGTATAAATAACAAAAATTAAAAATTTAAGAAACCCCCAACATACCGACCAAACGTCTGGACTGATTTTCTTCAAGTATAGACTAGAAGATATTAGATCAAGTCACCTTTCAGACGAAAAAGAACTAAAAAACCAAATTCAAATCGTCCTAGCCGCTTGGGAGCTACGGCGTCAAAGACACACAGATTCAACTGAATATATCTAATTTTCTGCAAACATAGCCAAGAACACTCTCGATCAAGTCACTTTTCAAACAGAAAAATCTAAGCATTCAAGAAATTTATTATTCGATATATTGTCATAATTATATTGTAAGTGAAATTTATTTGCTGGTGGTTAAGCGATGTCTATATGCATTTCATTGTTGCTTTAACAAATCGTCAGTAGACTTCAACCTACTACGCTTATTTTGCTTTTGTGATTTTCACAAATATTATTATTTGTGAATTCTCAAATAGTTTTTGGAAGTTTGTGCATAAGATAAGAGGTTTGTGACTGTTCAAAATGTGTGGTTGAAGTCTACTGACGATTTGTTAAAGCAACAATGAAATGCATATAGACATCGCTTAACCACCAGCAAATAAATTCCACTTAGAAAAATCTAAATTAAAATCGGTCTAGCCGTTTGGTCTGTACATGGACTCGTACAGACACAAAGATACACAGACACACATTACAAACTTATAACACCCCTCTTTTTGGTCAGGGGTTAAAAAACAATACAAATTTTGATATTAAAGTAAAACGGGATTATAACACAAATTTCTTACATTAATGAAAATAAATTTGACTGTCACTTACGCCATTTTATAAATATGTGTGTCAGAAAAGTCTATATATTTATTAAATAACGTGTACTTTTAATTTCCCCTTTTCCCGGAAAAATCTCAACAATTTTCCGGGAATAGCAGGCAGATATCTTCTGTGGATTTCCCGCACGGAAATTCCCGTTTCCTAAACCCTACAAGTAGCTCACTTTGACAGACATTGTTTAATACATTTATCCGTAACACACTTGCACCTTGTGGTCGAATTGCAAAGTCATACCAAGTAAAAAAATTACTTTTTATGCTTCCTGGAGTTAAAAATATACGGCCTTATGTACTCGTATAAGAAAAACTGGCATGAAGTTCGTATAAGTGACGAAATCTATCTAGGTGTTAACGTGTTCCAACATACAGTTTGACATTAAAAATCGGTGCACAATGTAGTTTTAATCCACTATTAAATCCTAGCCTAATTTTTAATGAAAAATTGTAAGACAAAACTCGTTAAGATCATGTTCAATCATGACAGTTATGCTAACTTCATGCCAGTTTTTTCTTATACGAGTACATAAGGCCGATAGTAATTGTGGGAATATATGTACCCAATGGCTCATGCAGTAACTATGAAAGAGAGGTATGAAAACATGCAATTTTTGCTCAAAAGAGTTCAGTACGATTGCTTTCGATTGTCGATTTAAAAGAAATGACTATGCTAGCTGGGGGGATAAACAAATATTGTTGGTTTCTTGTAAATTGGCCCTCAAGCTCACGTACGATTCCGGAAATCAAAAACACTGCAAATGAGTCTTTGGTTGACGGGCAAAAAATTATTTTGGCAGCACTGTGCAGCAAATTATGCTATGTTCACACTTATGGTCTTAAAGATGAGATGTTTAAGGTTGAAGTTTTGTCAGTAAATTTTTGTATTTGTAAAAAATTACGAAGAATTATGCTTTTTTATTGTCTTATTATTTTCTAACAACAAATTTGTTTGTAAATAATTGAGTATTTTTTTATACTAACTACTTGTTTAACAAATAATTTTTCACGTGCCGCCATTTAATAACAACACAAAGCTGCCAGAGTTTTCAAAAAACGGACTGAAAGTACTCCATTTGCGTGTTTAAGGAAGTGTTTAAATCTGAAACACTTCATTTGAGATGTTTAACAAAACAAGTCAGTGTATGTTTAAGCTCTTAAACACGAATGAGGTGTTAAACACGTAAGTGTGAACATGGTATAAAGTCCATTAAAAGCACATAATTAAGTTTTTGCTACCGACTGTTTTTTATTTTTACAGAACAGTGTTATAAAGCAAAGGTGTGAGAAGTAACTGAGACTGATTATTTTTAGAGCATTTTTTTAAGCAAATGCAAATCTATCTAGAGAGTACCAATTAATTTAGAAAATATTTTCATAAAGAACTCTTTGTTAGTGCCACCCTAATGAAAATTCATTAAAATATGTAAAATAAAAATTAAATAAGATATCTTACCATCATCATCACTGCACAGGTTGTTATCGGATCTACTTGATGAGTTTGCGGCCCCCATCGCTGCAAGTGATGAGTGAAGAAGCAAAGCCAGCGATGGATAATTAACTGCAGCTGCTTTTGTCACTTTTGCTGTTTTGCTTTTGTTTGTTTCTATTGTTTTCTCATGCTGGATTAAATAACAGAAAAACAAAGTGTTAACGAGTTTATGCCAGTAGCAAGAAACGCATCTACATGGCTGTTGCAGTTGCTTCAAGTGTCGTTATAAATGTTGGTTAGCACTGATTGCCGATTATTTTAAATTCGTTGTTGTGTAATTTTGCTATTTTCCAATTTGCGCTTATGTATATGTATGTATGTTGTTGTATTTTTATGTTTCTTTAACAAGTTTGTTGATATTGTTATGACAACCACAAGTTTTGTTCTATATTTTTATTATTTGTTGCTATTGTTTTCCATTTATTTTTTTTCATGTTTATAAACATACTCGTATTTCTTAGAAAAAACTGTTTTTATTATTACAGGTTACGCTATTATTTATTGTTGCCACTACCAACGTCAATACACTTTGCTTGGAATGTGAAAAAAAACTTTAACGTAATAGCGTCGTAAAAGATATTAAAAAATGATTATGAAAAATATTATATTATATTATAAAAAAGATTTTATTTAAAATTTAATTGATTTAAATGTTTGTAACAAAATTGTAGAGTCTTTAACAAATTCGTTATTTATTTAATTATTTCAAGTCTACAGATGACAAATCCTTGCAGACTTACATAAGTCTGATTGTAAAAATACAATCAATAATTGAAAAAGAGTTATAACTTTAAGTTAAGCATTTTTACCAAAGAGAATCTTAACAACCTAAAGTTATAAAATAGCCTAGTTGTAACCATCGCTGCCATTGCACAGAGGGGCAGAATCAAAATATGTAAAAGAAAAGAATTCGCGATTGCAATTTAAATACCAGCAGTTAAAACTGCTTAGGGGCGCAGCTATAAAGTCTCAAAGTATGGTACTTGGGTAAAAGTAAAATTTTGTACCGCTTGACATTATCTTGTTTATCATCAGACTTGAAATTAAATTAAATAATAGGGTATTTACACCTGCACAAAATCTAGCA
Organism: Nowickia ferox; assembly: GCA_936439885.1. Lineage (NCBI taxonomy): Eukaryota > Metazoa > Arthropoda > Insecta > Diptera > Tachinidae > Nowickia > Nowickia ferox. The sequence continues at coordinate 105,577,385 of OW387023.1, forward strand.
GCGTTCAATTAAAATCTTTATGAAAAAAGCGTTTACACTCTCTAATTTTTTCTTGACATTCATCATCTGACAAGTATAAGTATTATGAAGCTCAATATTTTCTCTCTGTTTCCGTTTTGTATGAAAGCTTTACTTGAAAATTATTTTAAAATTTTATCTTTCACAAAATACAGACTTTAAATTGAAATAATTTAAATTTTCGAAAACAACTTAGTTCTCTTATCTTGAAAAGAAATACAGTGAATTATACGGCCAGGTTCTGAAAACCATTTCGTTTTGAAACCGACTGATTGCAGAAAAATATTCACCTGGAAAGCTTACTTCTTGCACCTTTTTATTTTGTTTTAAGGTTTCATATGCTTGAGATATTTTATTAAAACTTAATTTCAAATGTACTTTCAAACTGTGGACAAACAAAATATTTTAAAAATATGAATGTTGCATTTTCATGTTCCCTACATCAACTGAAGCTCGTCAAAAGTGGATGGGAGCTTGCAAGCTCTGTGAAGCAGACATGCCAAAACAGCCAATCGTGTGTTCAAGCCATATTTCCGAAAAGGATATTACGATTGAGAAGAAATGAATTAGAACAGAAATGCCGTATCAGGTAATCAATCTTTGAATATATGCATATGAATGTAATATTAGTGACTGAACTCCTCACTGTTATTGGGACCTAGATTATTTTGTAGTGATATAAAACATTTGCACACATGCAATTCAGGATATTTTGTTTTTATTCTTCATGATATGTAAAAGTATCAAGTGATAAAAGGTGATAAGTCTGATAAACCACATAACAAAAAGCACGAAACAGAAAACGTGCTAGACAAAAAGTTTACAGATTTAAAAATATTTAAAGTATGCGACTTGACTTTAAGAAGTTTTTCTGTCTTTTATGTAATTGGACTTGGTATCAGCAGAATAAAGTCTTAACAATAACAAATAAAGCGTGTTTTTTAGAGTGTCACAACTTTGAATTGACATCACTGCTTTATTTGAGCACCCATTTAACAGCTGATAGTTGCTTTTTGTTTAGTTTGCTTTGAAATTTAATTATGAATCGACTTACACGACTTATATGTTTTTATATTAAATAGTTTCAGTCAGTTAAATGAAGATATTGCAAAAGAAAATTTGGTAGAAGATTATATACATGAAGGGGTGAGCTTATTGAAATAAAAAGACGAAAAAAGAGTAGTAGGGGATTGCCGGTTCGGGACCAATTAAAATTGTGAAATTCGGGTAATTAAAATTTGAAATTTGAGAATTTCGGTGCAACATTTTCTGAAATTTTAAAATTTTGATAAGCTTTGGGTGTGCTTTGATATTTTTTGTTTACATTAATTGTTTGTGAACGGGTGACGTTTTTTGTTTACATTAATTGTGCGTGAACGGAATTTTTTTGTGGGAATGGGTTAAGGGTTTAATAGGTTTGAGGTTTTTTTTATGTGTATATACCGACTGGAAAATCATGAAAATGATTTTTCCTAATGCCGACGGGAAAATCATTAACATGATTTTTCCAAATGCTTACGGGAAAATCATGAAAATAATTTTTCCTAGTGCCGACGGGAAAATCATGAAAATGATTTTTCCTAGTGCCGACGGGAAAATCGTGAAAATAATTTTTCTTAATGCCGACGGAAAAATCATGAAAATGATTTTTCCTAATGCCGACGGAAAAATCATTAAAATGATTTTTCCTAATGCCGACGGGAAAATCATGAAAATTATTTTTCCTAATGCCAACGAGAGAACGTGAAAATTATTTTTTTCAAATGCCTACCGAAAACGTGAAGATTATTTTTTTCAAATGCCGACGGGAAAACGTGAAAATGATTTTTCCTAATGTCGACGGGAAAGTTAACTTAAGTTTAAGTTAACTTAAGTTTAAGTATAACTCTCACAAACGGTGGCGGATAAATCTCCACTGTCAACTGTATTCCTGGAGACGTACTGCCAGCCCCAGCCCAGATCCAGGATCGAATGCAGAAGCCCAATCAGCTAATCATCTTAAATTAAGCAAAGATTAACGAAACATTAAGTAAAAGGAGCAAAAGGAACCAATATATATATATATATATATATATATATATATATATATATATATATATATATATATATATACAATTTCCGTGATTGTTTGCAACTAATAAATTTTTTAATTGAATCTTCTTTTTTGAATTGAAATATGTTTTTACTTCTATCTGTGCAGAAAATGATTGTGGATTATTTACTGACCGGCAGCCTTAGATTTGATGATCCACATTATTTTTAATATACTCAATATTGTAATTCTATGGATATAGAATACCAAAAAAAAAGAGAAACTACTCATCTTTCTGACAGATTACGCTATTTACCTCCAAAGTAACTCTTAGCTAAATTCTACTTGAATGCTGGCGCAAAGCGGGCAGACACGTAAGCCAACCAACCCTCACAAAATTAAATATATTCATATTAGAAATATGAGATGGTTAATATTCAAAATGATCTGTGCAACATATTAACTCTCTGTAAATCAGAAAAAAAAAATTATAAAAACACAGAGGGAAAAAAGTGGTAAATAAATACTTAAATCGATAACATTTGGAATCAAAATTGAGTTAAAGTTCTTTCGTGCTTACCTTGATAACTGTTGGTATCAATTGTTGAAGAACAACTTGGTATCATTTTATTCCCTGTTCTTATTTTGTTACCAGTCTTTCTGATTTTGATACCATTATTACTCATCTTATATTGTTACCGATCGTTCTTGATTTGGCAACATATCGTTTTTAATTTATTAATTTACAGTTTGTTCAGGATTTTTCTCCAATTCGTTCTTGATTTATGAACTTATGGTATTTTGGTACGGTTTGTTCTGTATTTTCGGATTTGATACCGAAAGTTAACAAAATATCGTTCATGATCCGTTCTCAATTTGATACCAACAGTTAAAATTTTTACAATACCTTTTTTCCCTCTGTTTATACATATATTTTAATATAATAATATTATTATTCTTATTTAACGCTTTTCAAAATTAACACGAATCTATAAAAATAATTTGCTGTTAGTAGAAAATAAAATAGGCAGCTTTTCCGTGGACTCGACGATTTGCAAATGAATAAAAGACCCCAGATTAGTAATTAGGGTTACGAATGATACAAGTTTTATTTACAAATAAAACTATTTTCCTGGGCAGTCATAGCAGCATGTTCGTATCCTGGCTGTGAAAAAATTCTTACGTTTTTACTAGGGTGTTCATTTAATCGGCGTTTTGCTCTAATCGGTTAATCGCTCGATTAAGTAATCGAGATTTTGGCTTAATTGGTTAATAATCGGTTAAGTTCGGTATTAACCGGTTAACCTATTAATAAAGTTTTTTCATAAATCAAGCAATTTGAACAAATGAAAGTGCATAAATTATTTATTAATTTGAGTTTATTAGTAAAACAAAAAAACACCCATGAGAATTCTTAAACTTAATCAAGCAAAAAGAAAACCATAAATATGTATTCATTAAAAATTAACAAGTCAGTAAGTTTAAAGAGATCTTCTAACACAATCTTTCAGGAAAATAATTTGGTTTAAATGTTAAGGATTTTATCTATTATCTTCTTTAGGTTTGCTAAAACTTGACTTGGAAAAATCATTTTACTATTGTAGATGTTGAGGAAATCGAAAGCAATCCATAATACAGAATATCTAGTTTCTCAGTTTTTTTTCCTGATTTTTTTTTAAACATACATTCATTCATTATGACATTAGAGTACTGTTTTATTTTTGTTTCAAATTTGTAACACTTCTAGTTGTTTTGGTTAATTTTGTTAGAGCATTTCTTGTATTACTATCGATAGTTTTTTCTGTTGGTGGGTCATCATCTGACTCATACTGAAAAAGCTCAGCGACGAATATTCTGCAAAAGAGTTTATTTCTGAGTTTTTTAGTTTTCGTTTTTGTACTGTATTTCAAAACACTGTTGCTAGAAGAAAATATTTCAGAGTGTAGGTACAAAATAACTGAATTCGTCCTCCTTAAATTTAATCCTTAATTCAATCATTGGCTATATTACTATTGGCTTCTATTAAATTATTAAACAAAAACTTAATAACTCCCTCTAGTTCAATTAGAGTAGCAGAGTCTTAACTAAACTCTTTTATAGTCCTCTCCAAAAATTTTGAAGTTTCTCTTAAGTTAGGACCATTGTTGTATGAAAAATAATTTCTAAACAAAAAAGCTCAAAAAGCTTTCAACATACTATGGTGAGATTTATGTCAAATTGAAAACTATACGAGTATTTATTTATTTAAAAAATAATAATAAAAAACTTTGTTATAAACGTAAGACAATGGTCGCACACATAGAAATTTACTAATAATTAATGGCTAATAACTCTATGAAAAAAAAATATAGACTTTTTGAAAAACACACGGACTGGACAGTATAGGTTCGATAATACTATCAGAGGGTAGTAAAACCCTCTACCAAACAAATCGTGTTAACATTTTATGCCAAAAAAATAATTTCTTCTTGCACTTTTTTTTCCAAGAATTAAGGCAATTTTTTTCACTTTTTTCAGAATAATTTGGGAAAATTACATCCACGGTAAAGCTGGACAATTTCTGTGAACACATCAATATTTCTTGTGTTGCAGATTTTAGTATTTACTATTTTAGGGGTTTGTTGTTGCTTTGCTAAATATTGGTAGTGAAAAGTTATTAGTCCTTGTAAGTTATGCTGAAAAAACTGAAAACAAAATATTATTTCTTCTTTTTTTTCAAAATAAAAGTGTAAACAAAAATTGAGTTCTATATTTTATGATTTTATCAGGCTAAAGTTCGTATCGTGTGTGGCCAAGAATCCATTCAATTGAAAGACTCAATTGACAATTGAATTGAAACGTGTATGGGGTGCTTTATTATTATGTTTTTATATAATAATAAATGGTGGCCAAATTTAAGGTTATGAAGTAAACTGGCTGTCAAATGATGAAATTTCAAGAATTAAGCTGTCATCCTTTGACATTTATTTAGTAAAAAGTTGGGAAATTTTAACCATGGAACGCTACTCTCTTGAACAAAGAATTTTAATTGTGACAACTTAATATCAGAAAAACTGAACGAAAACAACGCATTTTGCAACAAAACCATCTTTAGTGATGAGGCCCATTTTCAATTAGGCGGTTATGTAAACGAACAAAATTGTCGCATATGAATGAGACTCACAAAATCCGCAAACAGTCCTCGAAAAAAACCACTACATCCAAAGAAAGTGACCGTATGGTACGATTTGTGGTCAGGCGGCAGCATCGGCCCGTATTATATTTTTTTTTTTAAATGAGCCTTTCCTCGCCGTCACCGTGAATTCTCTACGCTACAAAACCATGGTAACCGATTTTTTGTGGCTACAATTGGCTAATGTTGACATCAGTGACCTTTGGTTTCAGCAAAACGGCACCACAAGCCATTTAGCCTCCCAAAGAATTCAGTTATTGCATGAGAAATTTCGCGGTCGCGTAATTTCTCGATTTTGCAATGTCAATTGGCCACCTCGTTCTTGTGATTTAACGCCGCTGGAGTATTTTCTTTGGGGCCATTTGAAAGACCGGGCTTACTTGAACAAACCACAAACAACTGACGTTCTGAAATATGAAATTAGACGCTCAATTGACGAGATAAGCGAAGCTTTCTCGTTTGTGAAAAGAGCGGACGCCTGCCAACGTGCTGGAGGTGAACATTTGCCCGACATCATATTCCATTATTAATTTCCATATTTCTACGATAAATTGATATCAAGAAAACTGAATTTGTAAAAAAAGTCCCACCCTTTATATGGTTATATGTATGTAAGTATGTATGGTTAACATATATTATTTTTTGACGCTTATGGATATACACAGTACGAGTAAAGACAGAATTAGTTGTTACTTTCTGTTCTGTTACGCATCAGCTGACTCTTTTTTCGTTAGTTTTCTGTTTCGGTTCAACCTGTGAAAATCAGAAACTTGTTAAGCAATTGTAAGTGGCGGCAAAATAAATTAAAAAATTTTTAAATAAAATTTGATCGTGCTTTTAGAATTTAAAAAATAATTTGTAAAAATTATATTGAAACCTAACCATGGATGACCAAAAATGCATCACTCTTTCTTTGTTCATCAGTAACAGCTGATAAGTTATTAAAGAAAAAGTTCTTCCTAACCTATTAAAGAAAAAGTAAGTATTAAAATTTAACAACAGAACTTCACAGCGCAGAACAGCAACAGCTACAGAAAGTAAATTAGTCTTTACTAGAGCTGTGCCAAATCGTTCATTTAAGTGACCGCTCATTTTCGTTCATTTTGTAAAAAAGAACGAGTTCGTTCATTTCGTTCATCCGCTCTTTTCAAGAAAAAGAACGAAATGAAAAAATAAACAGTTGATTCGGTCAATAAAAAGAGACAAATGCAATGTTTTTGTTATTTTTTTGGCAAAATGATCAAAACAAACAAAAGGAAAAATCAGCAAGTATATTTTTTTTGCAATATTAAAGTATTTTTTTGTGTGACATAAAATAAGGAATTTGGAAAATATTAATAGCATTAAGAAGTGTTCAAGATGTGTTTTTATTTTGCTACAATTAAGTCTCTGCTGGTAAATAAATCTATTGCCAATGAATAAAAGTCAAAAAGCGGGAGCAAAAATAACTTAATTACGTATGTGGGTAACACGGTTACTAAAAGTAGATAAAAAGACAAATGAAAACGAGAATATGATAAAAAAATCCCACATGAACGATGAAAAAGCAAAACAAAACAAAAAAAAAAGAGCCAAGTGCGCTCGGTCATCGGTCGTTCATTTCGTTCAATTTATTTTTATGTGTCAGTACTACTGAACCAAAACAGCTTAGTAAAATGACCGGCTCACTTCGTTCATTTCAATGATTCGTTCAATTTTACTCGTTCGTTCATGAACGACACAGCCCTAGTCTTTACCTTTACCTTTAGGCCTTAAATTTATTCTATAAGTTCATATACTTAAACAAACATGCGTGAAACAAATATATTTACTTTATATATTAACGTAAAGCAAATATATTTTATTTTAGTCAAGATTTTGTTAAAGGAATTTTTTTAAAGCTTTTCACTTGACATTTCTATTTTGTCACTTACGAGTAAAAGAAATTATTGAAGAAAATCCGAACTATTTTCGACTCTTACAATTAGTTTCAAAACACGAGTAGAAAAATAAGTGAAGAAAGAATAGAAATTGAAATAAATAAAATAAATTTCTCAATAATGTTAACAAAGGACATAACATAAAGTATTATTATATCGCATTTATTTACTATATCCTATTTCTGTACAGAACAAAGAAAGAAAAATATTTTCAAACGAAAATAGGAAAAATTAAAAAAAAAATAAATAAATAAATAAACCATTTGCAAAGCAAAAGAAACTTGTTCACAGAAATCATGAAAATATAATAGGATATGGCAAATATTTAAGACCCTTAAGCACATACATACATTTCAACAAGCACGATAGCATAAATACTTTGTAAGATAAGAGAAAAAATAGACAACTATGACTGAGACACTTACAATTGACAGTGGTGGTCATAATATTTTCTTAAAATCGATAAAAAATTAAAACTAATGGATTTTTCAAACGCTGTGTATCGGTGAAGTGATAAGTTTTTCCCATTTGCATAGCAACATTTAATATTTTGTTTCAGTGGAAAAGTGGACATAATTTAGAAATATTTTTATATGAAAAAGGTGAAACGAAAGAGAAGATTTTTCTGATTTTGTGTAACGGCTCAGAGTGCTTTGTTCCATAGATAAAAAGACAAAAATAATCATGTCTTATATTGTAAAAAAAGTTATGCTGTTCCATAGGTAACAATCTAATTCCAACCAGTTTGAAAGAATTTTGAAGTCTAAGTTCTTATAGACTCCACCATAGGAGATAAAAGTGCCTTAATTACTAAGAAAAAAGTTTAGTTTTGACCATTTCATTCAAACAATTGTAGTAATTTCAGTTTTTGGAGTATATATATTGAGTATATATAGGTTTTTATTCTCAAATTAACGCTTTTTCGATTCAAATTCAAACTTTTTCAAATCAAACTCAATTTTTTTCAAAGTGATTTCAATTTTATTCAAAACAAATTAAATTATTTTCAACACAAATTAAACTTTTTACAAATCGTATTGAATATTTTTCATTTCAAAATAATTTTTTTTTTTCATTTTACATTAAATTATTTTAACTTCAAATTAATTTTTTTTAATTAAACGCAAAATACTTTAAAAAAAATTTTTATTTATACAAAATTAAATTTAAAATAAGCTTCAATTATTTGCTATAATGGGTGTAGCTGTTTTTGTTTATACCAGCTATTTCGGCTGATTCAGCAATGGTTTTTCCTTCGTTATAAAACTTGATCAAAATATTTTTTTTTATCTACGCTAATATGGTTATATTTTCCACGTCTTCTGCGATGACGATCAGGCGATGATATTTCACATATATTTTCCTCGGAAGAACTATCTGTTACAAACTGAAGCCGATGATAATTTCGTACATTCGATACACCAGAACTAGCAGCGCGACTACTTTCTTCGCTAGATGACATTTTTTTATTTATTTAGTATTAATATAAGTTACAAAATGAGAACTTCTTTAAAATTGTAAGAACTTTAATTTCACTTTATCTGCCAACTAATTGACTCAGTAGTCATTAACCGACTCATTGTAAACTAAACTTTAAGTTGTTTGAAGTTTTTTAACACTAATCACTGAAAATGAAACGAGGAATTAGATTTTATTCTTGGCAGTTTCAACCGTTGTTTTTTATAATAAAAAAGCACCTTGTAGTATATTAGAGCAGTTTTCAAATGAGATTTTGGATTGATTTCGCTGGAATGGTAATTATAGACTGTTTAAAATAGCTCATAATACTTCACAAATTTCACTTACATTCTCAAAAATGTTTGCGTACCAGTTTTGTGCGTGAAAGGGTTAACCGGCGTTTCCATTATTGTACTGGAAAATATTTTCCAGTATTATAAATAACACAATAATAGAAAAGGAATCACGAATAAAAGAAAAAAAACAAGTTTTTAAATCTTTCTGCATTGAATTCGTGGAAAAATTAATTTGAAGTGGAAAAAATTTAATTTGAAAAAAAAAATTTAATTCTAAAAGAAAAAAAATTAATTTGAAATGAAAAAAAATTAATATGTGTTGAAAATAATTTAATTTGTTCTGAATAAAATTGAATTTGCTTTGAAAAAAATTGAGTTTGATTTGTAAAAAATTTAATTTGAATGGAAAAAGTGTTAATTTGAGAGTAAAAACCTATATATTGAAAACAAAAACAAAGCACTCAAATTTGTTTTTGTTTTCAATATAAATAAACAGACGAGAATTTTTACTTGTCTTCTATAAGCTGGCAGTTAAAAAAATATATTTTTAACTGATTTTTTATTGCATAAAAAAACTCATGCTATTCAATTTAAAACTTAAAACTAAAAAAACGTTAAAATTTAAAGGAATATTAAAAAGAAACAAAAAATATGGTCTTCTGTTTTTTTCTGTTTTTGATTATTTGTTACATTTTCTAAAATATTGTTAACTTTGGAAAATACTCGTATGTACTTTTTTACAACCCCAAATTATCGCTTTTGGTTTGGTTGGTAACTTCTATACTTTTCAAAGAGATATAAGCGAAAAAACTAAAAACATTAAAAAAATAAGTATAATTTAACTCTTTGCAATAAAAAATAGTAAAAAAATTGTATGAAAAAAGTTATTGTATTCGCCCCCTTTTTACGCTACAAGGGGCACTAAAGTCTCAAATTATGTAAATTTGTAATCTTTTAGAAAATTAATTGCAATTTTTTTTCAAATAAGAAACCATAATTTAATATTTTTTACAGCGTAGTATATTCCATATAAAATGCATATATATACATACATTTTAAATTTGAAAGTTGTTTTTCAATAATTTTTAAATGCTTTAAAAATCGCATTTAAAAAATCCTAAAATTTGATTGAATATAAAAAAAAGAAAGATATGTTTTTCTGGTTTTTTCTGTTTTGAAACCTACTGATGTCTTCTGCCAATTCGTAAAATAAAATTTATAAAATTCGAACCGGAACTTAAAAAACAAATCAATTAAAAAATTATTTTTTTTGGTTTTTTTACCCACTTTTCAATAGCTTACAAAAACTAGTAAATAACAACAAAACCTTAACAAATTATGAAATAAAGATACATTTTAGCTATGCTTAAAGAAAGCAAATAGGGCCTGTCCCACGATATTGAAAACTTTCGACTTGTCGCACACTTACATTCAAAACAAAAACAAATGTTAAGATTTTCAGCCTGTGCGACGATGTCACTCGAAATTGTTAGATCGACAACTTGTATTGCAAACAACAATAACATTAGAAAATTTGTTGTTGTTTTTTATATACATAAGTATTAGATCGAACGATTTCTAGTGAGATCGTGGGACAGGCCGTTTGTTCTTGTATCAAATATAAGTGTGCGACAAGTCGAACGTTGTCAACATCGAGGGACAGGCCCATAGTTTTCAAAAAATAGTAAAATAATAAAATAGACACACCGTGTCGTGTTTTCATATAACAAGCGGCCAAAAATAGAAAGAGTTTTGTAAAAAATTTAAATTTGGCTCACATGTTTTAATTGGTAAAAATTAAACATTTCTGCGCAAGCATTTGCATCCTTCCTATATATCCTGAAATGAAAAAATGTCATAGAGTATAGAAAAAAAATTTCGAGCTTTATTAAACTTTGTATATTAATAGAATTTTATACACTAAAAGGTTTGGCCAAGTTTTATCAAAATCGGAGAAAAAATTTCCTTGTTCCAAAAATTCAAAAAAGTGAAAAAAATCTTCAATAAATTCCATACACGAATCACATATAAAAGCACATTGCATTTAATTATTTTTTTTTTTTTGAGTCGGAGCAAGGACGTAAACAATATCCTCCACAGTGTTGACAAATGGCAAAAAAAAATAGAATAAGTTTTCGAATGTAAATGAAATTTTGTACATTTTCTTATACACACAGAAAAATTTCAACTTAAAATCTACGTAAACAAGGTTAATGTAATCTTTTCCGGCAATGATTTTGCTTCATATGTGTTTTATGTTAATCTAAGATGATTTATAGTAATTTTCAAAGAAATGTTTCCTTTTGAAATAACTTTATTTCACGTTGGTTTAACATTTACGTACTGTTAAAATCAAAATTAAAAAATAATCATGTTGAATCAAAGTTATGTCAAGTTATTACAACATGAAGTTAATTTAATTTAGTACTTGTATTTTATTAATTTGTGTTTGGCACAGGCATCAGAAAAATGTTTGTTTGTATATAAATTGGCTTCTCCGGGCAAGATTTGAATTCGGAACTCATCGCGTAGTAGTCAATGCGCTTACCCCTGCAGCTACAACAACTTAAAATATTCTTAGATATACACTATCTGCCTTATTCATAAAAAATATTTCAGGTTAATAAAGCGCTTATTTGACATATTTCTATGGGAAATTTGTCAAAAAAACCTAAAATATTTTTTATGAATTTTTATGAATATATACCATCATGAATAAAATTTTAATTCAACATTATTTATATTTTAAAAACAACTTACACAACTAAGAACAAAAGTGTATTGCAGCTACCCTGTCGGGGAATGCGTGGTTGACTACAAAAATAGTAAAATTATAGTTAGCTTTTCTTAGACTGACTAAAACCTAACTGCAATTTCATCCAGAACAAATCCAAAATTAAAAATCAGTTTTATATTAACATTTTGCTGTTATTATTTTAAATGGTACCTTGGCTGTGTAGTTAGCGCGTTGAGTACACAACGTGTGATGATATATGTTCGAACCCCAGAAAACTTTTTTAAATTTACTGACTAGCAGGTGATTTAAAAAAGCCAACTTTAAGTTAGCTGAAAGTAATGCAGAGTGAGACAATTGACTACTGCCTAGGACATCGCAATGTTAAAATAGTCAGTTGATTACATTGAAAAGTAATCCAAGTGCCTGTCAGTACCAGTTGCGAAATAGTTAGCTTAAAGTTAGTTTAAAGTTAACTTAATTTCCGATAGGCTATGAATAAAGCATATAAATACCAACACACTTAAACAACATATTATTTTTTGTAAATTTAAATCAAAATTTTTGCATTGGTATTTTTTTCTGTGTGTATGTGTATATGATATTCTGGAACTTTATTTCAAGTTTATAATTAATAAAGCATCATTTTGTTTTATACTCAAATATATGGATTAAAGCAATTGAAGTTCTATATATTTTTTTAATATTTGTGAAACATCTTCCTCGGAACAAAAAATCACGTTGCAACTAGGCGCACCTAAAGTTATGTTTTTTATTATACGTGATTTTGCAGAAAAATTATTTCTGTTTTGTTATTGTCTTTATTATTACGGTATTCCTATTGTCATTAATATTTCAAATTAAAAATAGCATTGCCATATTAAAATCATATTAGACTAAATAATTTAATAAAAAAAAATTTACATACAAATTTTCCTTATTTTAAAAAAAATATTGAACTTGCTTAGAAAGTGCAGCTTTGACGCTCTATAACTTCGGCTAAAAATAAAATTTTTATGTAATTAAGTTGATTTCCTTTTAAGCTAATTGGGCCTAATATTTCAATGCAAATAAAAATTCATTTATTTACAGTTTTTCCCGACGTTTCGTAGATTTTTTGTCTACTTTTTCAAGGGATCGTCTATTTAAATAATAAAAACAATTATAAAAACAATTTTGCTTTGAGTCATTTTAACTTACAGTTCATGGAATAATTAATTACATAGGTACATATACACACTTTACATATTGAATTTATTTAATTATTTTCTAATTTTCTTAGTCAGAGTGTATACTATTAGGTTAGGTTAGGAGACTCAATTGGGTCCATTGTGATTCCATTCTGTTGCCCAAAAAAGTAATATTTACCCCCCATTTGTAGCCAGAAGTGACCCCATTACCCGTCCTTGAGCCACCGAATTCCCATGATGATGCCCTGATGTCCTCTAGTTTACACTTCCCGATATCAGTAATGCTTTCATGGAAACGTCTGCTCAGTTATCTAAGCCTATGACGTTGCAGCTTCGGGCAGTGACAGATAATATGTTCAATGGTTTCTGGTTCTTCTTCATCCCCGCCCCCAATTTGAAAATTTTGATCCCCAAAATTCCCTAAAAAGTTATTTGTACTATCCCCAAAAATCCCTACTAAAAATAATACTATTTTAATTTATTTAATTATTTTCTTCTTAATATTTTATTTGCACCGTGGTTCATATTATTTGTACACATGGGTTATATTTAAATATGTACATATTTGTATTTATTTTTCTAACAAATTAGTTAATGAGATTAATAAAATCAAAAAGTTCAGAGTCCAAATCTTCTGTATCGTTATCTAAAGAATTTTTTTGGAGCATACTCTTAGAGTTAAAGAATTTTACCATTTCTGGAGATGGATCAAAAGTGTCACAGCAAATTCCATTATTTTTAAAATGTATATTAATTCTTAACAAAGATTCGAGCAATTCGCACTGAATTTTGTTTCTAATTTTAGTTTTTATTGAGTTGTCGAAAAAAACTCGTTCAATGCAAGCGTTGCTCCTTGATACACAAACTACATTTTAAATCGTTACAGTTCTTTAGACGGCCGTGATCCAACGGCATCTTGATATGAATAAACTTCTATCCAAAACATGTTTGATTTGTTACAAATATATAAAATTTTAAAGAACTAATTGACACATATTTTGGAAGTTATATACGTGTAAACCAAAAAATCAGATGATGAGCAATCTCGCCAATGTCTTATTTAAGTCTTGCCAGCAACAAATGTTAAAAACGAGTTCATTGTTAAGCGTTTTTGTTAACATTTTATATTATTTATGAAATAAAAATTGGAAAATGTATTGAAATTAAAATAATCTGAAAAATATTACGTGAAATACAAATCCCCATAACATAAAAATTATCCCTAATGAATTCCTCAATCCCCAAGTCTAAATTTGTATCCCCATTTGCAAAAAGAACCCCTGATTTGGGGATAAATCCCCTAATCTGACAACACTGATGACATCGCATTTTTTATATTTTTATATTATTGGATTTTTTGAATATTTCAATTAATATTTTGATTGAATTTTTCAAAATTTTTAATTAGAATTTTAATTTATTCTTTTAAAATATTTCAATTAATTTTTTAATCAGATCTTTAAAAATATTTCAATTAAACTTTAATGAATCTTTAAAAAAACATCAATTAAATTTTTTACTTAATATAATATTTTTTTAATTGAAAAAATTAAAAATATTTCCAATTAATATGGTTGAGTTAATGCGACAATTTCCATGATTGGTTGAAAACTAATTAATTTTCTAATTGAATCTTTGTTTTTTTAATTGAATCTTGGTTTTACTTTTTTATGTGTATAAGGAAAACTGAAATAAAGTATAAGGCTTATAGATAAGGCTGTCACACGTAATTCACACGTTGATTTTTGAACAAAATAGTGCTGCCTGAAGGTATTTTTGTCATTAATAATATACGAGTGTAGGTAAAATCGGACAAATATTTTATTTTGGCCAAAATTTTTATTTTTTTTTTGCGAAAATGTAAAAAATATTTGTACTCAAAATATATTTTTGCTCATAAACCGTTTCAAAATTTGTTTTTGCTCCCAATTACATAGACATTTACATATCTAATTATTTTGGTGCCGCAGTGCAGATCTTCCGCCTGTTGTACAAAAGTATGCATTAATTTCGAATGCTGAAGTAGTCACTTTAAATAATTTAATACAAAAAAAATTGCATATGTCAAGTTTTAAGTAACCTACTGTAGCTTCAATAAAATAATAACTGCTTTGTTGTTGTTCAGAGGAAATAATTTTGGTTTACAAAAAGTTTACAAAACAAATTTTTTATGGACACTTGTTTGCTAAACTTCCACATTTATTTTTTTCTAAATAAGGCCTTAAATGTTTTTAATTTATATTTCTTTAAATTAAATTACTAAAATTTGTAGGTTTTCGTATGGGAAAATTTTTTAACATGTAGGGAAAACGGATTTCTTTTAAATCTACTGGCAACACTGATACGATTTTTGAAGGCAAAGAAATCAAAACTAGAAACATGGAAAAATCATCGTACGAATGTACATAAAATGTTTTTGGAAGCAACTTTTAAGGAGAATTTAAAATAAATTAAGATTTTTAAATCCTCGTATGACTTGGGCCTTTCGAAAAATATCAAAAATAATACACACTGAAAATTGTTGATAAATTATGAGAGATTTTTAGATAAATACGGGTACATCTTTAGTTGGTGCTCTTTTGGACGACATGGATCGAACACTTGAAAACTGGCGATGAAGGTGTAGCGGACAAAAATCACGTTTTGTTCTGTCTTGTGCTAGTGTTTGTCAGACTAATTGCAATTTTCTTTGTTCTATTTCGTCAGTTAACTAACATTCACTAAAATTTAATTTTTTCGAAAATTATCTTAAAAATTATAATAATCTAAATACAATTACCAATTAGAAAACGACTTATTTGCTCAAATATTTTATATTAAAATTTTTTTTAATCACTCACTCCCATTGTGAATTGTTATAAAAGTGTTTCAACTGAAATACAAATTTTTTTCATTTTAGATATATTCATGTTTTTGCATTCATTTAGATTCAAGTGAAATCAAATATGTAAATAATCTTGGTATGATTGAGCATAAGTACTCTTGTAAAATCAATCAAACCGACATGTTTACAAACCCAAAAATTTTGTACAACATCACTGAACGGACAATGGAAGGAAGTATTGAACACATATTTCACATGTCTACACACTTATTCCTTTTCTTTTATTCTTTACCTCTTTTCCAACACAACCAAAGGATTTAAAGTAAGCATTAACAACCCAGCAAACACTTGGCTTACAAGTATTCAAAAAAGTATACTAGAATTAATGGAAGTCGTAACCGCTTACAAATTTGACTCACAGATTACTTATTTTTCTTTAAAAAGTTCAAAAAATATGTGGTACCTCTTACAAAAATTAACTAGTTATTTTCCTACTTAGAGTTTTAAACTATGAATAAAAAAATTAAAAAGTAAGATTAGCATTACTTTATTTGCATCCTGTTTCTACAATGCAGATGGTCGACTTGAGAATAAAATTTGTATGGAAATCACCCAAAAAATTATTCTATACGAGTCGTTCGCCTGACTAGTGGAAACTTCACATTAATTTTGATATAGTTAATATATTTTCTTTACAGTCAAACAGTGCGAGCGAGACGAAAAACTCTCGAAGGCCAAACAATAAACACAAGTCTGACCGCACTTAAGAAATTATGGCATTCGATACGACTCGTAATTTAAAAATATTTCAATAGAGTTTATATGGTAATATTTTTAAATTACGAGTCGTATCGAATGCCGTAATTTGCCCCCTGTTCTTCAGCCCAGAGAAGAAGAAGAAGAAGAGAGAGAAACGAGGGAAAAACAAACGAGTACTCAGCTTCATATACTGTCAATACGTGTTGCTTTCTCATTCGTCATGTTAAAAAAAAAATACAAATGCATACACAAAACTACACAACCACCTAAAAAAATATGTATGGAGCATATGTATATGATATTCCATATATGGATTGGACCCGAAAAATTAGGGCATGTATGATAATATACAAGTATATTCATACATGTACATATGTATGTGTAAATATTTCCTATACAGTAGGCAAAGTTCATATTCATACTCCCTTGACTCAAAAAAGCGCACCGCTGTGCAATAATTTAAATTAATAAAATTACTTTTTAAGATTTTGAACAGGGAGGTCGAATTTAATGAAACATTTGCTTGGACAAATAATTAAAAACGAACTAAACGATATTTTATTCATCATTTTAGGAGAAAAGGTGAATCGATTATTTAAAAAACATAAAACTCATATTCGTACATAAAATTTAATTTAAGAAAACAGATTAAAAACTAATGCAATTAATTATAAAATAAAAAATAGTCCGTTTTCATACTAACACTAGTTTTCAATATAATTTTTTGCAGTAATATGAACCTTATTTCCTAAAAATATCTAGAACATTCCGTAATTTTCTATCAAACTACTCAATTAATTATCCTTTTGATTATTTAATTTATTTAATGTAAAAAAAGTGTTTTATGCGCAATGAATATGCACTAAAAGGTTGAAAATATGCACTAAATCTCAAAAAATATGCTCTTAAAAATAAAATAAATTGGTTTATTTGTAAATGAAAATATATTTTTAATTAAAAAGTTCAACAACATTTGCTTTTTAAATAAGACAAAAATAAAATAAACAAAAAACAAAGAATAACTGTCATATTAAAAAAAATAATTTCGGTTTACATTGTACGTTAAAAGAAAATTGTAGCCTGGATAAACAAGACAAAATTTTTATTTATAATTTTTATTGCAATAAGCAACATAATATTGAGCTAGATTTTCAAATTAAAATCGTTGCTGTCACATCTAAATAAACTTTTATACATTGTTCCTTCGGGGCATTGTCCGTCAGAAATAACAAAACCGAATTTTTATTGAAACTTACGTCCGTAATATATAAGAAATATGTATACACTACATGGACCATTGGAAATGAGATTTAGATGGCAAAAATAGCAATTAAAATTTTGACCAGCACAGTTTGTACGCAAATTAAAATAAAAAAATTCTACGAAGTATCAAAATATGCCCTAAAAGCGTAAATTTTGCTGTTAAAATTCGAAAATATGCTTAAAATATGCGTGTAAGACTGATATATGCAAAAACATGCTTTAAAGGATAAAATATGCAAAAATATGCAGTAACAAATCGATGCCAAAATTCATAAAAAGTTCTGAAACGGATAAATAGCTTGTCCCCGCATTAATCCGTCTCAAAATAAAAAAAAAATGCAATTAAATATTTGTGGTTTCCCTGCTCATAAAGTTCTTGCTGGGAAAGACTAAAATGGCGACTTGGGTGCAATCGATTTGATTTGATGATTTCAATTCGAACCTTCATTGTAAGTGGTAAATGGACGATAAGAAAATCGATAAAGAAATTTATAAAAAATAAGTACGGATTATAATTTTTTTCTTTCTTTAATTCCAAACTAGAATGGACGGAGGTCAGCGAATATTCTAGATATGTATATCTCATTTTCTCAAAGAACGTCATAACTCAAAAAATTTAATTTTTAAGTTAACGATGCAGAATTAATTCTCATATCGTTCTTTATATCTTGTAAAAATTTCATATAAATATCTTGCCTGCTCCACTCGTGAAAGCAAAATCCAATTTTATTTTTCCATTAATTCGTGTGTAAATTAAAATTTTTTTTGAGTTATGACGTGGTTTGAGTAAAAGAGCAATGTGTACATTTGCAGGTATATTCATACATAAGAATATTATTCAACCGACTGCGCGACGCAAAGCAGGGTATTGCGGTTATCAGCCTATCTCTGTATGTACATATGTATATGTGTTCTTTTTCGCCAAACGAGTAGGCCGATTTTGATCATTCTTACGTCAATCAGTTTGATTTAATCTTGCGAGTGTCATTGAAGACATGAATAAATTCAAAATTCACTTTGGGGCGAACAGACGACATTTTGTGAAAAGATATAAAAAGAAAAATTTGTATTATTTGTATTATTGAACATGAGTTAGGCTGAGTTTACATCTGGCATTTCATGTGTGCCATGTGCAAAAAAAACTGTTTGATTCAGACTAGTGTTGAGCGATATTGTGATTTTTTAATAATGTTGCTCCTTGTGAACGTGATTTCTAAATCGCTGTTCTTTTAAACTGTGACTGTGATCACAGTTTAGCAGTATTTTGGTTGTAGCAGTTCTGTTATTTTGACAAAATCCAATAAGAAGAGCAGCAGTGAAATTAAACAGTGACTGTGATCAGGGTTTAACACATTTCAGCTCTTCTGCTTTAAAAGTATTTATTAGTATTGGTATTTTGATAAATACTAGTAAGAAGACCGACAAGAACAAACAATTAGCAATCAACCCCATCCAAATATTGAGAATTGTGGTATAAGAGGCAGAGAGACAGTAAAATTTCAAATACAAAAATGTGAGAGCTATACATAGTTGCCAGAAAAAACGATTTGACACGATTCGACGATTTTTTTCTCGACAAACGGTGGAGTATAAAAAAAAATTCATTTGGTAGCTTCATTTGCTTTAAAGTAAGCATACAAGAACATTCACAGTTTGTATGAAAGAACTATATTTCTAAAACCTGTGACTTGATAAATTCGGTCAAGTAACAGGTTTCATAAAATCGCTCATCTCTAATTCAGACACGTATTTATTAAGTTAAACAGTTTCATACATAACTAATAGACAATTTGATAGAATCCAACATGATTGGAAACTGTTTAAATCAGTAAATACATGTCTGAATCAAACAGTTTTTCATTATTAATTAGTGGTTACGCTTTCTTTGGCACATGACACACAGATGTAAACCCGGCCTTAAGCTCGCTTTGTAAATTTCTGATGCCACTCTAACTTGAATTTAGTACAATACTGATTTGCAACTTTCGAACCTCAAACTGTACAAATCGTATTAATAATTAATTATACATTAGGTATAGGGTGCGAACAAAAATTATTCGAGCATTCGAACAACTTTTTTTCGTTTTTGTTCGAACGAACAAATATTTTCAATTTAGAATAAAAAATTACTCGAACATTTTTTGTCGAATATTCGAATATTCGAACAATTTCCTTAATTGCTTTGTATAAAAAGTATTTTACATTTCATAACTTTTTAATTTGTTAACAATAGGATGTTAAGTAATCAACTTACTCCAAATTATAAATATTTGTTTAAGCTTGTTTGTGATATATGTTTTCTTGCTTTAAAAAGATAATGTCTATTCAATGGAATCAGAATATGTCTTACAATTCCTGGTACAGGTGTCTGGTAGCAGATTTATATTTTCAAACTTAAATAAAAAACGTAATAATTGACACAAAGTTTTATTAAGAGCATTGAACGTTAGAATGGAAATGCGTATTTAATTTTTTTAAAGTATGTCATCCAGATGTCTTCCGTCGAGTTGAGCACACTGTTCAAAACGTAGCCTTGTTTTCTGCACCGTACGCTTGGTTCAATTGAGCTGATTTCTCGACGAATATTTTCCTTTAAAGCCACAACAGATTGGGGATTGTCATTATAAAACCTCTCTTTGAGGTAAATATTAAGATACAATGCAAATAAAATACCAGATATTTTCCATTGCAGTATTTCAAACAATAATACCCACACCGAAATAAATTTTAATTTGGTGTAATTTAGCGAAATGTATGGTTGGTGTATGTGAAAAATGTGGCTATCAAGGAAAAAAGTTTGGCGACCACTGTTTGTACGCCTGCAAAGTTTATTGATGATATCTCGGGAACGTTATGAAATAGAAACTTGAGACTTTTGGTAATCATACCGTAATAGCAACATAATTTTTTTAGTTTATTTGAACTTTATAAATTTATTGTAGATCATAGTTAAAAGTGACTAAGAATATTTAAGCTTGTATGCAAATCTATTAGCTAGTCCTCTAAGTATACTTGGCTTCTTGGTGGGCATATCTTACTTACAATGGTCATCTAATTACAGATAGCATGTTTTAGTTTGGAAAACTAAACAATGCTATGTACACTTACACTGCAATAGTTTTATTTTGAATTCAAACCTGTATTAGTATACATAGAAAACGCGAAAAAATGAATATCCATTCAATAACATGCCAAACGAAATCATGCTAAGAGTACTTAAAGCATTTAAAAAGGGAGGTTTTTTTAAACTTGATAAATCATGCTAAGTACTTTTTCGCTCATAGCTTTCGATTTCAAAATTCTGTCCGATTAATATCAAAATTTGATATGATCTAAGTTAATAAAATATGAATTCAAAAATGCTAATCCCAGCATGAAATGTTATGTCGACTTAGCATGTTTTGGAATGGGTTCGTCGATATGTCTATTACTTTATTTATTTTTACTTTAATCATCCTGGAACCTTAAATACACAGAAAGCTCATAAATGGAACGCGAAAACATCATCAAAATCATCATTTTTAACAAAAAGTCTTCTAATAAAATATTTAATAACTCAGTCAACTTCTAAGGAATTTATTAACACAAACCCGCGAATTACTCTCAATCAATTATGCTTTATAAATAAAGTCATAAGCAGTATGGTCCCGTACAAAAATACTGCCTAAGAACGAATACAAAGTACACACACAAAAAAAAGTAATATGAATGAGTTTGTAATATTAATTAAAAAATTAATTAAATTTTCACCTATAAACAATTTGATAATATCAATTAAGTTTTTCCACCCAAATTAATTAATACAATTAAAAATTTAATTGAATCAATTAAATTATTAATTGAAAACATTAATTGGTGAATACTTTTTTCTGTATAGAAAAGTGACGAAAAAACCCAAAAAATTATGTTTGGTGAAAAAATACAGACATATAAGCAATTCCACAGAATGTCAAGTACGATGTCACGTACGTTGAGCACTCAATTAAAATTTTATTTCAGAGAAAATTAAAATTTTCCTTTACTTCTTTCTGTACTTTTGATGAGCGTAATTAGCTCTACCTTTGGTAAAATATAAGGAAAAATCTAAACGCATTGATCAGAAATACAAGCTTAATTGATTGGTCAACGTATGTGACATAGTACGTGGCATTCTGTGGAATAGCCCATATGTATATCTGAAATTTACTGAACAAAATATGTAATATGTATGGTTCTTAGTTTCTTCTTTTTAAAGCCGTTTAAAGATTTAAAATCGGTTGATATTTAAGTTCCCTAGTTAGAGGTTGATAAGTGCATACGGGTACGAAAAACCGGTTTTTTAACCGTAACTCAAGATTTTCGGGGTGTTTGGAAAATTTCAAATCTATATTCTTGTTATACTCGACAATACCTACCAGAAAAATGGTAACACGTCAGAAGTATTTTTTTTTTTTTTTGCCACACAGTGTTATTGATACGGATTCGGCTAACCCCTCAATAATCAATTTCAATGTATTTTTAATAAAAAATATTTTACTGAATAAGTAAAGTAATAATTTGGGATTATTAGTGGGTTAACAAATGTTAAACTGAAAGAAAATATATTTTTGGAATATAAGTGATTTTTTGTATTCGCTTATAAAATTTTAAAACTATGTATGCGATATTTTATACATATTTTCGTATCATCATTTTACAGGATCAAAGCACTGTGCGTCGCAGTCATACAATCTAAGCTTGCCTTTGTATTGTTACAGATTCCTTTTGTAAAGCACAATGCACAAGCACAAGCAAGAGCAAAATAAACTCGAAGACTACAAGATAAAGACGAAACTATTAAAACAATTTGAAAAGAACATAAACGAATGTCTATTAAGGATGATCACAAAAGACCTAAAGAGCATTTGTTAAAAACAAAGGATTTTAGTAAATTAAAACTTAAAATTGTTGTTGGAAATTACAACATTTAAGAAAATAAAAAGCCCTTAAGAGCACATTTTTTAATTGCAGTCTTTTATTTTTACATAAAAAATTACAGTGGGAATTAAAATATTCTGAATTTTCAGATTTACTCGAATAATATAAATAAAATATGTGTAAGTGTGTGTTCTTTTACTTAATTTTTTATTTACTTTATAAATTCTATAATAAATATGAAAGTCGAAATACTCTTCATTTAAATTATCAAAGAAAATTTTTCATTTATTTTTTATCAACACAAATTTGTAGAACTGTGAGGATTTGAGAAAACTACCAAATAATCAATTACTGAGCTCATTGTGAACTTCAACAATATGATAAAAACAGTGTTACAGATTTAGTTGAGCACCTGCCAGATATGGCCTAATCTCGCGGTGCTCTTAATACCGGGTGAAGTTGAGCGTACGCTTGCGCTCTCATCTACCCTTAGAAAGCACTATCTGACTTGACTTGGAAAGAACGCTTAAGTTTCAATCTATGAACTAACTTAAGTTTCCACTATGAAATGTACCTTACTGAGGTACTCTAGCTACATAAACACTTGCTGCTAAGACCCTAGTTAGAGTAGCTTTTGTTGCATGGCAACACTATCTAGATTCTAGAATAATGTCTGGTTGATCGCGTCATACCAATCACTAGCATTGATATAACACTGTAGACTCAAAACTGTGCTCCCAAAGATTTTGGCAACAACTGCAGCCTCTACGTAAGCTTCTTCGTGATAATAAGCAGCGAAGGTTGTTGTTCACAGTCACCCCGTGAACCCTTAAGCGAAGTCTCATCTATTACCAGATCAGATCAGCTGTCGGGCTAGAGGTAGCCATTGTAGCAGTATTAATCAACTGATTAGACCTCGGATTTCTTCCGCGAAAGGCTTCACATCTATCGTCTTTTAAACTCAAGGCAGTTCCAGGTGACGATGCATAGAAATGCTCATCCGTTTCCTTGTTATTAAAGAGATTTGGTAGTAGCACATAAGTTTTATGGGTGAATGACCAAAGATATCCCTCAAAAAAAGCTATTTTGCCTAAACTAGGGGCCATGATATTGTCGCAACCATAATCTTTGAAAAAAGTCCTTTGCGGGAGTACTACTTCACAGGAGGAACGATAGGAAAGACTTACATCATCATCCCATTTCTTTAGTTCTCAGCATTACGTGAAAAGTTACCTTTCATCTAACTTGCCATTATTTCCCGATGACAACCAAAACAAACAGTTTAATGATTGACACTTAGGGTCAGTAAAAATAAGTCTCATGTTTATAAAAATCTTTTTTCACCTTTTTACAAATGTCCTTTCATTATCGTTTGCGTATGAAAAGACGCATTTTGCGTTTTGTCTTTAATGAAAATGTTATAGAAATTGCCAGTTCTACGGGGACAAGGAAAATATTGTTGAGCTGTCGCCAACAGGTCCTGCACGCTTTAATATTTTCGTGCACCTATCTTGCAAGATGTCTGAAAGACATGCCAAACTGGGAAGCTTAACACTGTGATGGCATCATTCACTACACCACATACACAATATCAGCAAATAATATAACGTAAAGAATGTGTGCAAGCAACCTCACAAAATAATCACAGTAACTGATTATATTTCATTCAAGAAGTATTCCGTACAATCATTTTTAAATTTATATATTTATGATTTGATCAGGCTAAAGTTCGTATCGCTTTGTAAGCCAAATTACATGTGATAATTATTAATGAACAAATAACACCAAAGTTAGTTGTAAATATTCTGACAAACACATAGTTGAACGGAACAACTAGCTGTTTTCGAACAGGTTCACTAAACCTTCATCATCAGCGTTCTTTTGTGTTTGGTCCACTGTGTGTGGTGTCAGTTGATGTAAATGTCTGCTTTATATACTCAGCCATTATTGCAAATGGAATATTTTTAAATTTCATTTTTAGCTTATTCTAATGCATTGAATCCATTCACCGCAGCAAGCTACAAAGTATCAAGGATAGAATACACATCCCTGCAGAAAATGCGAATAGTGCAAATGTAGTGATTTACTAGTGACATTGTCAGTAGCACTACTGACCAGGTGTACCCCAGCCAATTTAATCGGCTATTGACATTTAACATTAGCTTGTCATTGAAAATCCACCACTAGACTGTAGCACTACTGACTAAGTATTTTTTTTGGGACCACATAGAGACATTGGCACCAAAGATTCACTAGTAAATTTTAGGGGCTCTAGTCTACAATATCGACGTATCCTCGCTCTACTTACGTATGGATCTTAAAATGTGACAAATCTTTACCTGATGGTTGACTACAAAAGCTAAGGTCCTGGGTTCGAGCCCGGTCTCCGACAGTCATTAAAAATAACATCACCACGCATTTTTCTGATGTGCATTAGTGTCCTTTGTATCAGTTGTTGTGGGAAAAGTTGTAGTGATGCAGGCATAAGGCACTGGTCACTAAAAACTACACCGGCATCATCAGATACTAATCCTAATGTAACATCAGAGCGCCCTCCTTCGTTGTGTAGCAGAATCATTGGCGAAGTAAAATAACTAATAAAATGGCTACTAAACACAGCTTCAAAATTTAATACGCCTCATTTAACACCAGAAGGCGCTGCAACACTGCATTATCAAAAAAAAGCGTGCAAAAAAGCAGAGTTGTAAAAGAATGAAGCTTTCCTCCATCTTCCTTCACCATTTGTCTTCTCTATCACTATCCCTTCCCTATCACCCTCTCTGACTATCTTCTCTTCAACTAACAGGTAACACAAAGGGATCATTGTATTGGACCCAAGTGAGCTGGACTCTAAAATTTCACCTTTCCTTACCAGCAGCCTGCTAACCTAACCTAACCTAACCTTACCTGATGGCACAAAATCTTCCACAGGGTCAAAATTTCCATAATTAGCACCTTTCACTTAAAACTCTTCAATTTTCACATTTTCTATTTTTATACAATATTGATTCTTATTTTATTTGTTTTTTTTTATTTCTTTTTGTGTATTATGTTTTTAATTATTGTTAAATACATTTATATATGTATATTAACCTTATAATTCTATTTCTTAAGATAATTTTTATAAACACTTAAATTTTGCTTGACGTCACGTTTATTTTCAACAAACCAATAAAACATTAAGAAGAAGCATAGTTGTGTGCATCTGAAAAAATGTTTTCTACGCATTAAAACCATTATTATTAGACGCTCTATTGACAATGTCACCAATATAGTCGACAAAAGTGGTGATTTGGGGACACTTAACCCCATGTTTTCTGCAGGGATGTTTATATGAGAATGATTCTTCTGAAGACAGCAATGCAACAAGGCGGCAGGTTGTTGTCTATGCTGATTAATCCAGTTAATCCTCCAGTTAATCCTCCTACTGTGAATAAAAATACAAATCCTAAAGCTCATAATGTAGCAGGTGAATAGTTAGTTTATTTGAGTTCCATATAAAGTTGCTAATCAACTAAAAATTTTAATACCAGTAGGAACAGCAATAATTATTGTAGCTGATGTAAAATAAGCACGAGTATCTACATCTATTCCTACTGTAAATATATGATGAGCTCATACAATAAATCCTAATAATCCAATAGCTAATATAGCATAAATTATTCCTAATGCTCCGAATGTTTCTTTTTTTCCAGATTCTTGACTAATAATATGAGAAATTATTCCAAATCCTGGTAAAATTAAAATATAGACTTCAGGGTGTCCAAAGAATCAAAATAAATGTTGTTGTCGTTGTAGTCCAATTGAACTAATTTCTGTTTTTGAGAGCTACAAAACAAAAACTGTGTTGACAATATAGTAAATAATGTAAATCAAATTAGTGCTCAGAAATATTTTTTATTGCAAAATATAAAAGAAAGTTACAAAATTTTAATGTTAATTACAAAAGTAATTATATTTTTACAAAACGAAAACCACGATAATTCGCGAAAAGTTGCTAAATTTTACACAAGCCATAATATTGAATAAAAATCGCTAAAACTGTAAGGAATGCAAAAAATTCGGTACAAATTGCGAAAATTACAAAAATTTGCAAAAACTTAACACCAGCGGGATGATAACGAACTCTAATATTGTTTAAAAATGGGCAAAACTGCCAGGAAGCTGAAAACATGCAAAAGACGCTCAAATTTATTAGACATTGCTAAATCCATTAAAAGAAGAGTTTGGAAAAAACACGAAAAAAGTCGCAAGTTAGCGAAAAATTGCTGGATGTATTAAGAAAATTACCAAACCTGTAAATAGTAAAATTCGCAAAAATTATGAAGAAATTAATTGATTCGTTTTTATATGTTTACGTGATATAAGTACATTTTAAATTAGATATTTCACTTTTATAAATGTGAAATATTTGAAAGCGGCACCACTGAAATACATACATATTTATACTTCAATATCATGTTTTGATTATGCTGCTGCCGTCTCCAAAAAAAATTAAGTAGCTGGCTACCAGCCTGCTGCGGTGAATGTGTTTAATGCATAACATTCATTTAAAAACTAAGTACACATTAAGAATTTTTGAAAGAACTAATTTCTATTTTCTTATTGCCTTAACCTTATTTTAACTTGTTTTGTAATGCTTAATACAGATTTGGAATTTCTTTTGTTAAAATTTTATGGTACATTTTCAAATTTGGACAATACCGCACAGTAGCGTAAAGTTAAAAAAAAGTGGTAAAAAGTCCGTAACTTTTAAATTAAATTACCGATTTCGATGAAACCAACTGAGGTAGCTCCAAAACGTATCAAAGCTGGAAACTGCGGGTGTTGAAATTTTTTCGGAGCTTGCAACTTTCGTTACAAATATCAGCCGGTCTGAATGAATTTTTTAGTGTAGCAATTTACGTTGAAAGACAAAGATAAGACATTCTTATAAATGTGATAATTGTAAAGTAAGAAAATACAAAAACATGTTGATTGTTGGGATACAACAACATACTTGTGATATCTCTACGCCTTTCCCAGTAATTGTAATGTAATTCAGAAAGCGTCAATTTAAATTCAGAAAACGTCAATTGTAATTAAGATTTATCAATGTTAATTCAGAAAGCATCAATTGTAATTCACAAAGTGTCAATTGCAATTCAGAAAAAGAACAAATTTTATTAAATATAAATTCATTTCAATTTAAAAACTATTTTTTATAATTTTTTCCTCTCAATTGATTATTTTGCAATAACACTGTTCTTCAAAAAAATAAAAAATTTCGGGAGCAAGAACTTTATTTTGTGATTTTAATGGACTTTTATGTGCTGAATCTAAATCTGTTCTCAGATTCTTTCCATCACGTCTGGTTTCTGAGCTATTTTCATTTCTATGATATAAATTTAAATCTTAAATGGAATTTTAAAGTAGTATAATATAAAAAATCAACTACTAATTAGTAGATCGCTTTCTTCTATAAGGGTTATCTGCTGTTTCACGATTGGTTTCCCAGCAGAAATCAGTTCATATTTCTGGGAACCACTTGCAGGTATAAATAAATCTTTTTTCCATGTGCGCAATATCTCTCACCATGCTCATCAGACACGGACAAGTCTACACAATTACACTGCGTGACAAAATTTAATGAAATCGAAATGCCTGGGACGTGTTACTATTTTTCTGGTAGGTGTTTGGAAAATATCAAATACAGCTTGTTGTTGTACTCAACATTACCTACCAGTCACAGGGTTTTTTTGTCACACTGTGTTATTTGTCCATTTATAAATACAGTACGGGCTCGATTTGCGCAACCACCGATTATTGCAACACACCAATTAGCGCAACAGGTCATTTTTTTTTACATTACACTCTTTATAAGTGCAACTTTTTTCAAAAAAAGCTATCTCGATAAGCGCAACTTTTTCTCTTTTAGTAAATTTAAAACGCCTTTGCCTCTTAATTTACTGAATTTAAAACGCAATTTTAACAGGTACTCTCAATTTCACAATAGAACCCATCCTAACACTTTTTATTTATTTTTCTCTTTTTACTCTACGTGCATGAGTATGAAAATAAGTGCGTGTAGAAAAAAAAATTTTTATTTAAACTAAATTTACAATTACTGGATCAGAGAAAACTATGCATATGAAAGCCAAGCTTTAAGTTTTTCATACAAAGAAACTTTAGAGAATATAAAAACTAAAAACACACAGAAGGTTAAAGTAGATAATGTCATTAATGCACTTAATGTAGTATGCAACAGAGAGAATAACAGTCCTTATAAAAAATTAGTTCGCTTTCAAAAAATTGAAGAGGCGGCAATATCGCAATAAATTAAGCATCCAAATGTTCAAATCATAATTTCAACATTCTTTTCCTCAAACTAAATTGTGTTTATGAAAAAATTATGTATCATGTATAAAATATTATTTTATAACTTTTGTTTAAATTTCTTATGATTAACCATTAAAAATAAATTATTTTATGTTAAATTATATTTTGGTTTATATGAAGTTTTTAGTGGTCGATTGAGGTTGTTTCCTTTCGGTTGCTCGAATCGAGCTCGTACTGTATATGTACATTTTCTAAACGTGAATTGCCATATGAACTCCGTGTCGGTCTTTGAGTCAGTTAATTTTTTAGTGTTATAAAATAACGGAAATTTTCGTTATATTTAAATAAAAAATAAGTAGGCCGGTTGTTAAGTGAATTTTCATTTATTTTAATTTACAATTTCAGTTAATTTTACGAACAGATTTTTTTTTAGTGTACATACACATGCATTTATGTAAGTTCATGTATAAATGGACAATACAAAGCGTAGCAATGAAAACAAAAAGTTTTCATTCCCTTGAATAAACTGAATGCATGTTTTTATTTTGGTTTTTCAACGTAACAAAGGAAATTGAGTTAAATGAGATGTTGCTGATTTGTACACAATAATTGTGAAATTTAACAAAGCAAACATTTTGTTAAGGAATTTTAACTTAAATTTATACATGCATACATATGTATGTATGTATGTATGTATGAATGTAGCATGTGATACTACCCTGCATGTAGTGATTTACTAGTGACATTGTCAGTAGCACTACTGACCAGGTGTACCCCAGCCAATGTAATCGCCTATTGACATTTAACATTATCTTGTCATTGAAAATCCACCACTAGACTGTAGCACTACTGACTAAGTAGTGTTTTTGGGACCACATGGAGACATTGGCACCAAAGATTCAGTAGTACATTTTAGTGACCCTCATCTACAATTTCATAATGTTAGGGCAACAAACTTAAACACATACATACATGTATATTTTAACAGTATTGCACAACATAATAAAAAAGAAAACCAAACTATTGACGCGTTCATTGACAATGTCTCTAACGTATCTCTACTCGCGCATAAAAGGAAAGTTGTCGACATTTCAACTAGTGCAATTGTCGCTATAGAAAAGAGTGTTGACATAGAGACATATGGTTCTAGGCTAACTAGAGGGTACTGATGTAATGAATGTCTATTTTTGATATTCGCGAGTACGAATATTTGAAACAATATTTGCGAATACAAATACGAATGCGAATATTATATGTGAAATTTATAGACATGTACGAGTATGTACTTGGGGTTCTATTTATGTCTGCAAAATGAAATATGATAAATTTTTTATGGAAAATAAACTTCATACGTTGTCCTATTCGCGTACATTAAATAGTTAATTTTAATAGTCGTCATTGAATAATAAATAATAACTGAAAATTATACAAAACACAAATTTCTGTAATAAATCAAATAGATTCTTACACCGCATGACATCTTTTCAATTTTATTTTTTGCAGAAAAGCCACTTTATACAAAAAAAAAATATATATATACTAGAGAAAAATTTTAGTCAAACTGAGTTATTAACATTAATAGCATTACGCCTTTCTTATACAGGGTGTCCACCGGGAAAGTATACTACTTTGTTTGTTTATAATTTTTGATTAAATTGGCATATGTACGGCGACGTAAACGGTATTGTGAAAGAAGCTCTTGTGTCAACTGAATCTTATATGAAAACAAATTCAAAAAATTGTGGCCAAAGTTGTTCTTTGAAGACCAAGCTCCTGAGCACGACGTGGAATTGAGGTTGATGGATTATTTTGAACACTTTATTGAGCAGCAGTAATGTTTTCAGCCGATCTTGCAGTAAGTTGTGGTCCATGCTTGGGTCTATCACCTACAGACCCTCTTTCTTCGAAATCATTCACTACACGATAAATAGAGCGGTTTGTTGGCACGTTGTTTCTACCAAAAATTTCACGTAACTTTCTCATCGTCACAGTAATCGATGATTGATTTTGATAAAATGTTTTAACGATTACAACACGCTTCCATAATAAATTTGCCACGTGTCTACGTAACGAATGTTAAATATGAACTGTCAAGACTAATGTTTACCAAAATGGCGGCAAAACAAAGTAGTATACATTCCCGGCGGACACCCTGTATTCAGCCATCGATATGTATTTGAATATAAAAAAATTATTTTTGCTATTCAATTTAATTTTATGCGTGTTGTACATACATAAGTATCATGTTGAGAACATTTTTCGCTTGCTTGTTCGACATCTTGGTATTCGTGTCGGGACGTGTCGCGCCGTGTTGGTAAAATTCGGCACGCGCCCATCTCTACCTTGCAGTACGAAAATCGAAAATTTTTGATTCTAGATGACATATATTAAATTTAATTGAACTAGAGTGAATTTTAATCAGGAGTAATTTCTTAATCAGGCTTAAGTTCAGTATTTTCAATTCTTATTTTTCTAAAGAAGGGAAGAAAAATTAAACTAGACTTTTTAGCTGGGGGAAATGCGCATTTTTCTGTGCAGCCACGCACTTCATCATAAATTAATATGATTTTCAAAAATTAATTAATGAAACGCAGTTTTCTGCTACCCATTTCTTAATTTCCCTTTATGTAGCGCATATTTAATTTGTAAAACTAAATAAAACACAATTTTCATCAGTCAGTACAAAATCTAATACTACTAAATAGTTCATTTTCAATTTAGAACAACAACAAATTTTCGAAACTGATTTTGTATACAAAAATTGTGTTCGCCATTGATTGTACTTCTTATAAAACTTAACAAAGCTTATGTTTAGTTTTAACTAATTTAATTTATTAGCCGACATTTTTAACTCATGAAAATATGAAACAACTTTAAATATTTCGCCTTGAAATCTTTTAAACTTTATGCCAGCTTACTGCAACACTTTTAAAATTTAAAGCAACAAACAAAAAAATATTAGCTGCCGTGTATTCGAAAAAAAGAAATACTTCAGGTTGAAGTGTATGTTAAAACAAAATTTCTATAGAAATTTTCAATAAAGCACACTTGAAATACGAGTACAAATTATTGTTTCTTAGAATCCAGCCGTAAATATTTCAACCCACTTCCAAAAACCACTACAAAAATGCTGCAGCTTTTCATTTACTCGTATTATCATATGAAAACTTTTGGTTTGCACTCATCCAATAACATTTGTTCGCCATAAAATATTCATACGCTTTTATATCCTTCAGCAAAAAAATTTATTAAAGTGATGCGTTGTTTGGGCGTATGATGTACAATTCCTACGAGTAAAAGCAATAAATCACATTTTTCGTTTTATGTGTTTTATATTCAGATTAAAAACAAATATTTCTTTCATAATCATTGCCTGCATTCATTTGTAACATTTTATGAGAATTTAAATGTTTGTTTAAATCGTGTTAATTTGTACATATGTACATACATACAGATGTAATATGTTTGGAATATTCTGTGGTCAAAAATTACAAAAACAAAAATACGAGTATACGAGTATATCAACAGAATTAAATTTGTAGTGTTTTTTATGGAAATTGTTACAATTTAATTTTAAAATTTGTTAACGCACTAGTAATCCCAAATTATTATTTTACTTATTAAGCAAAACATTTTTTTAATAAAAATACATTGAAATTGATTATTGAGGGGTTTAGCTGGATCCTATGCGCATTTCACTGTTGCTAATGCAGATCATCAGGGAATCTTTACCCAAAAATTTCTTAGAGCAACTAGAGTTAATATGTTAAACTTTCATTTAAGCAAATGAGAAGGTCAACAAATAACGAAGTTGAAACAAGAACTCAATAATCAACATGTTTTTTATTTTCTTACTTTATCATGTTCTTGAATTATAGAATATATTATTTATTTGCATTTAGCAAAAAAACAAATTATATTTTTCATCTTTTCGAGATATATTTGAACTTGAAATTTAAAAAGAACTATCTATAAGTATTTAGCTAAAGAACTAAACGTACGGTAACAACTCTGTATTTGCAATAACACACGGTATTACCAACCTAAAAGTCGTTACACAGTTACTCTGAAATTCAAAATAACGGCCAATCGAATTATCTACAAATGCTTAGAAACAGCAACATGCATTTTTCAGATTGTGTTAGAAGACTTTCTGATCACTTGGCTACCAATAGCAAACGACAGCACAGATGGTAACTTGTGCATAGCAGCAACATCTTTATGCAGTAATACAGCTTCTTCCATTTGGCTTTACTAAGTGCACACATTTCATTACGCCATCTATAAGCACATAGCGAACATTCTAGAACCGCTCGCTGTGGTATAAAAGGGGGTACCCTGTGTGAGAGGCAGTCAGTGTGAATTAGATAATAGTGGAGTCAACATCGTTGAAAGTAAAGACATCGTGCGGTCGTTAATAACGTTAAGAACTAATTCGGTAAAGACAGCGAGTCTTTAGTGTTGACAAACAGCCGAGCGGGAGCTTTGCTAGAAGACCAGTGCAGTCAGTGGTGTCAAACGTGCGTATACAACAGGCGGAAGACGTAGTGGCAACCAGTTGTGGTATATTTAAGTAATCTATGTGTGTAGATAAGCTCTTGAATTGGATTAGTATAATTGTATTCATAAGTAAATAAAGCGTCATTCATAACCCTAATTAGTGCACTGGGGTCTTTAAAAAACGTAACAATTGGTGTCAGAAAAGAAAAAAACTTAAACGTAAGGTAAGAGTGATACGAAAACTAGAACCTCACACGTTTGAAAAGGTTAACTGCCAGTTCGTGGCAGCCATGTAAAAATTCTCGTCTGCCTATTTATATTGAAAACAAAAACAAAGCACTCAAATTTTTTTTTGTTTTCAATGTAAATAGTCAGAGGACAATTTTTACATGGCTTCTATGAACTGGCAGTATACGTGAATAAGACCACATACATTTGAAAATGTTAATCGTAGCAATTGATTTTTGAAAATAAAATTTCAAGAGCTTGAAGTGGAGCAACTCAAGAAAGAGTTGAATAAGCGGAAACTGCCGACAACTGGTGACAAAGTACAACTACAGGAGAGACTACTGCAATATTTTCAGCGGCGCGACATCGACATCCGATATTGACATCAAAGCAATGTTAGCCGCCATGTTGAAGGAAATGGATAAGAGATTTGACAGATTGAGAGATGAAATGGAAGCTGACAAAAAGAAAGTCCTGGAAAGGTTGCGAGAAACTTCTAGAGCCAAAAACGAGAGAATTCTAGCTGAAATCAGAACCCAAGTATGAGAAACTTCTAAGGCCACAAATGAATTACATGAACTGGAAAAATATTTAATTTTTTTTCACGTCAACAATATCAAAAATGTTGGAATGAAAACTTCAATCATTGAATCCTTTGCATTGACTAC
Organism: Nowickia ferox; assembly: GCA_936439885.1. NCBI lineage: Eukaryota > Metazoa > Arthropoda > Insecta > Diptera > Tachinidae > Nowickia > Nowickia ferox. The sequence continues at coordinate 105,611,660 of OW387023.1, forward strand.
ATTTATGGGTTTCTGCTTACAGTTTAGGAAAAATTCGAACAAAAAATTTTAACTTTTTTACTAAATCTTTGGGAGAGGTACCAAATCCATATTTTAACTTATTTAAAAAATCTATATATAAATACATATACATATATATAATCGTAGTCTATGTTCGTAACGCATGATCTCTGGAACTATAAGAGCTGTTGAGCTGAAATTTTCAACACAGTTTCTGTTGAATAGCCGTCAGAATTTCGTTTTGTTGTGACCCAAAAAGTGACCACTGTGTGGAATAGTTTTTAGTTAAAAATAAATAAAAATTATTGAGGGTAAGACAATAATCATTGTCGTGCTCAGCTAGTAATACTCGTACTATAAGAAATATTATAAATGAAATTTTTTGTTAAAAATTTTGGTTATTGAAGGAACCAGAGCGTTTCGAAATAGACCTTTTTTGTTATAGATATCGAATTTAGGGCCCGTTTTCTCAGATTCCGAGGCTGGAACCCAAAAATTATACATGAAGGGATGATAGGTTTTTAAATTTTTCTACAAATACTACCGGCGCCTGACGAAAAATGCAGCAAAAATACTGAAAAATCCAAATTTTTTTTTTTAAATTTCTTTTGTGAATTGCCGGAAACTCAGAAGCAAATTTTATTTGGTTTAATTATATAATTTTCCACATAAGTAGGAATTTTTAGCCGAAAATATTATTGGAAAAAATTTCAATAGCATCATTTTGTGTAAAGCTTGGATTACATTGATTACATTATCGGTACAATTTACCGATTTTCAACGGCTCACAGCAATGAAGACATATGTAAGTAATAAGCCAAAATGGCATAATTACTCAACTTATTCTGAAATAAGTCTATATGGCTTTATTACCAATCCAGTGAAGTGTAATTATATTCTTACTTTTCAATTAGTAGAGAAATGAGGTAAATTTAGCTTATTACTGATGACTTTATTTCAGTGAGCCAACGGAAATTGGTACATTGCGCCGATAGTGTGATTCCGGATTAAGACCTCTAATGTCTCTCCTCAGTATTAATTTATGTTAAGAGGAAACTCTTCTTCTACTGTAGGCAGACGCGGGTAATTCAAAAATATGAATATTTATTTATTTTATTACTTCAGGTAGCTGTAATCAGTGAATGTTTACTGATATAAAATCCAAGTTCCAAACTTAAGTTTTGTAATACCTCCTCAAATGCTGTATGAAATTTTAAAACAATCAAACGGCTGGCTTAGAAACTGCGGAGTTATATCCATTTTTGCCGAATTCCTCCACTGTGCAACATAAAATGTTCGTTTATATCGCGATATAAGGTAAACATTTTATTTCTACAAAAATTTTTAAATTTTGCTCAACAGAAAGAAACAGTTTAAGGAAATGACACGGAACATATCCGTTAATTTCTTTTGTAGTATTTACTAAAAGGGTGAAGGTTATAAAAAAGTAAAAAAAATTTTCCAGATTCCTCTCCTTAAAAATTGTGCGGCAGAACAAGGTTATTTAAATTTTAAGCTGCATAGGTATAGTCCTTTAAATGAGACAAACAGACTGAACTCCATATAATGTAGAATTAAAAATTACTTCTCTTTCCATAATAATTGTGTATTCTGTTAACAGGAAACACATGGGCTCGGACATAATGCGTAATAGCGCAGAAAAAGTCTGCTCATTTCCTTCTGCTTTGGTTGTCAAAATAATTAACAGTTTATTTTAAAATCTTAAATAAAATGTATACTATAAATTAAGTTATGGAATTTTCCTCTTTTCTTAAATCAATTAATTTTTATTTTAGTTCTAGGATAGCTTCGCTTGTATCTTTTTAATTGCTGCAATTTTAGATATTAATTTGCACATTTCTTTGAAAACATTGTGCAAGGACTTCAAACAAAAGTTCACTTGTTCAAGAAGAATAAATTAAATGAATATTGTGTAATCCCAGGAATTAGTTTTTTAATATAAGCAAATACTTGCTACGTGCTAAAAGATACATAAACTCGTTAAAACAAATACAAGTTACATACTCGTATAGCTTATATATATGAACACACTTCCATACAGAGGCACTCAGCAACTTTAGTTGTCCTTCTCGGTTTTTATGCACATGCATACATACGAGTACACGTGTATGTATGTATTTGGGGCAATTATGGTGTTGGTGTGCGACTCAACACAATTGGATTCCTTTTATTGCATACCCATAATTTACCACAATTTTGTAAACGCAGCTTATGTCGTTATAAGATATTTGTTGCTTAAGATGGTTGTATGTTTTCTTTTTCCTCTTGCATTCAATGCTTTCACTTTGTGATCATTGTTGTGGTACTTACGGCTTTTAAGCACAATGGGAATCGTTGTGGGATATCATTTCATTATATTTTTTATGACTGGCGTCGTCTTTATGTGTTACAATGTTACGCATTCTAAATACAATTATATAAACAACAGTGGAACATTTCGGCGAAAATTAGAAGAATTATAATAATTGACTCATACTCATAGTCAAAACAAAGTATACTTTAAACCTTTACCCCCATATTTATAAAAAAAATTAAATGTATTTGAAATCAATTTTAAGAAAATTTTGTATGAAAAATTTTAAATAAAATACATTTCAAACTCATTTTAAATTTTATGAATATGGGACTTAAAGTATACTTTGTTTTGAATTTGAACATGCCACTGTTAAGTTTCAGATATGAAATTAAAAAAAGTTTACTATAAATTATTGTAAGAGAGAACAAAAAAATAATTTCCAGAATTTTCAGTATAATAAAATAAAAATAGGGTATTGATTGGTTGCCATTGCGGATTAGTGGAGTACGGCGTTACTTGGGCGGGTATTGCACAGTGGAGCCTAGGGAAAAAATATGATACTAAGTCTTCTGAGCTTCTGATACACGCTCTTTTCTAGACATCTCCTGACCATTGTTGCCATTTTGGCATTTTCACTGCCAGATCTGGCATTTTCATTAGTTAAAAAGCACTCAACTTTCAAAAAATTCTGCTAGATGCTTTCTGGCAGAATTTGTTGAAAATAAAAAATTGTAATTTGTTAAAAAAAATTCTTCTGTATAGAGGATTTTTCTCATAAATGTACATGTATTGCAGGATAAAAGTTCCCTGATAATCTGCACTAGAAACAGTGAAATGCGCATAGGATTCAGCTAACGTACTCAATTATAAATTTCAATGTATTTATAATTAAAAAAATATTTTATTGAATAAGTAAAATAATATTTTGGAATTATAGTGCGTAAAAAATTTTAAACGTAATTGTAACATTTCCAAAAAACACCAATTATTAACTATTTTATATTTATATGTGATCTAAAAATACCTGCAAACACTAATAAGTTTGTATAAACATGAAATTCAAAGTCATTTCAACAATTTCTTGTACATTTAAATCTGGCATTATACTTTTCTTCTGTAGAACATTTTAGCAGAATTTTTTGACCGATTTAGCATTCTCTCATCATCATTTTCTGGCAACACTGCTCCTGACAAAGCAAATTCAGATATACACCCCAATTATGAATATTCCCGGAGAATTTTTTCTCTTCCCTATCATTTGTTCCTAGGGAAAAATCATCCTATTCTAAATAGCAGAGAAACAAGCAAATAAGGGAGGGAGTAAAATCTGGATTAAGATTGTGTGTTAATATAAATATCTGTTGTTGTTGTTGTTGTTTGTGGAGGTACAACTGAGCCAGGTGTAGATGCAAATGAATTTAATTCCCAATGATTGTGTGTGCAATCGAAATTGTAAATTTTATAAAGTTTTTCCTGTTATCGATCTTGAAAATATTACAGAAAAGAAAAATCTTGAGTTTACCTATTATGTGAACTTAAAGGAGGCGTACAAAATGTATTGTTTTCGTATTTTTTTCTGAAAGCAGAAGTAGTTCAATAATATAAATGCCTAAAACAAAAGGGAAATATAACATTCAATTTTTGCATTAGTTTCAAAATACTTGCTCTCCCTCATATTCAGAATACCTACCGCGGAAATTTTAATTCATAATAGGAGGAATGGGGAAAGGGAAAAATCGTACGGAAAATTGTTATTCATAATTGGGCTGATAATATGCAAAATTTAGCACTTTGAGTCAGTCCGTCTAAAAATTTTTAAATATAAAGTTTTAAATTTTTTTTAAAAATTAAGTATTTTTTATGAAAAAAGATTATTTTTTTTGTAAGTTTCTGTATAAATTCGAGCCTTTTTTCGATTTTATCGAAAATGTACTTTTTTATTGAAATTAAAATTGTATGGGCCCACAAAGAGTTTAGAATTATCAAAATGCCTGAATTTTTGATAACTTTTAAGATACAAAAACATATTTGAATATTTAAAAAAACGTTCCCCTGAAAAATTTTATTTTTGTCGCTTACGATTAAATCGAAAATAAGGCTCGATATAAGAATAAACAAGTTTAACTTGTTTACAAGACAAAAAACTTAAAATTAATTTAATTCACGAAGCAGGAATTTTGTCTACACCGCATACATTATCACGACATGAAAACAATCAGTTTATAACAAGGTTGGCAAATGGTATCGTAAAAATACTGATACCGATTGAAATACAGCTAAAATTAGATACCGGTATCGTTACCGATACCGAAATTCATTTCGGTTAGAAAATAAAGGTATTCAGAATACCGTTTATGTCTGTACTGGTATGTACCGGTATACCGATTCTTATAAATATATAAATATTTTTAATTGTAAGCCACAGTTATTTCAAATCGCGATAGTTATATTGGATGTTCAAGCTACACAAGTTTTTGTAGAAAGAGTGTAAGATATAGTGATCCCTTACTATTTATAATAGACTTGATGGTGATAGTCTGAATGCGTTTGTTCTCATCCGAGCTAATGCGGAGATTTAAAATATTGAAGAGTGCTTCTTTAATATATACACATACTAGTAGTGCATCGAATGTTAGTTTTTGATATTCGCGAATACGAATATTATATGTGAAAGTTATAGATATTTAATTTGGGCTCTATTTACGTCTGAAAAATAAAATATGAAAAATTTTCTATGAAAAATAACTTCACACCCATGTTCGCGTACATTAAAGTTAAGCCTGTACTAAACGTAAAAACAAAAAACACAAATATAATAAATTAAATGGATTCCTACACAGTATGATAAGCATTAAAAATGTGTGGTTGAAGTCTACTGACGATTTGTTAAAGCAACAATGAAATGCATGTATCGTCGGTTGGTTATTGGTTTGCGGCACAATATATTCAAAATACATTATGGCTGCAGCAAAACAATAACCAACCGACGATATGTAGACATCGCTTAACCACCAGCAAATAAATTACACTTATACATAGTATGATAAATTTTCATTTTTAATTTTTTGCAGAAAAGTCACTTTATCCAAAAAAAATATAGAGACACATTGTGGTCAAACTGCTTATATGGTTTTACTTTCCTCATCTCTTCTAACTTTACATATTTTAATTTCTTAATATACATAAAAAACTTATTTTCATATCAAAATACAGCATATATTACCAATAAATGTACCAAATACATATATGAAACGAAATGGTTCTGCAGAGCTTTATAAAATATTTCCTCCAATTCTCATGGACAAGAAAGTGTCCTTTCTAAAAATATATTTTTCCATGAATATGACAATTAGAAATTATTAAGTTTTTAAATTTTTGTTGCTCCACTTGAAGCTACAACGTATAAGTTTTGAGCGATGTATTAATGGAAAATTTCAAAAATATTTATATGAAACAATTATGAAATGTACATGGGAAAGAGATCCAATTTTGGGGTATTTAAAAGAATATTTAATTATATTTTGATATGGACAAATTATTTTCGAACAAATATTATCTATTAAAAATGTAGTCCTTTGAAAAGTTCCAAAAAATAAGAAAATAAAAATCAGATACGTAGCTTAATTACCTTTTGTTGTAGATTAACGGGTCTGTGTAACTTTAAAAGAAAAAGTCGCGCGTCGGAGGAAATGGTCCAACAGACCTTAATAAAACAAATTTTAAAAAATTACGATTATTAATAAGCAACAACAATAAATCTCATTCCAGTTTTTGGTAATGGACATCATTTTGAGTCATTTGATCTCTCAATATACCCCAACATTGCATGCTTAAGGCCGTCCCGAAATATTTCTTGCCATGGCAACCTTTATTGATCCAAAATATGATATGAATTTTTTCAAATTATTCAGTTTCACTATTGGCAGCTTTAGTATAGCATATGGTTTTTGTTTACATTTGTTATATTCTTTTTTAAAAATGCACAAAACAGTGCTCACTAGTCGAACTTTACCGTACATGATATTGAATTAGTGCTGAAATTGGTTCGGAAAATAAAAAAAGGAATGTGTTACAGCTAAATACAAAGAATATGCTTGACAACGTATGTGTGAAATGTGTCTAAAATTTTTCACAAACAACAATACTAATAAAAGTTTACAACGAAAGAGCTGTGTATCAAATATTATTGGTTAAGCTATTGCTATTATTTAACTAATGACTGTGAATTTCGGTCTTAATTGTACAAGAAGTTTGTTTTATTTGTTTTTAAGCAACAAGAATATTTTTTAATCAGAAATAATTTCTTAGTCAGGCTCAAGTTCAGTAATTTCAATTCTTATTGAATGAAATATTTTAATTAATCAATGTGAGTTTCTAAAGAAGAGAAGAAAAATTAAATTAGACTATAAGCTGGGGGAAATACCGATATTTTTCTGTGCAGCAACGCACTTCATCAGCACCCAAGTCTATCTACTGGGGTAGAGATTGTTATTAACATCAGCTATTTAACGCAAATTTTCAATGAAATGGAATATGAGAAATATTGTGTATACAATTATTGATTTACCTTTGGCAAACACATTTGTAAGTATCACTATTCATTTTCTGTTTATCCGTTTTTTCATTTTTCTATTCAGGTTAGCACGAAGTTATGTCACTCTACCTAAGTATATTTAACTATTCTTGCTTATCTTTTACGATCATCACATTAATTATTTTTACTTATTCGATGTACCGTCGGTACATACATGTAAGTATTAATGTAGTGGATATTATGTTACATTGTTTTTGCTTTCTACAGTTGATTTACTTTCCAGTATATGAAACTGTGATTGCCAAGTGAACATATATTTGTCACGTGCCCATGATGATTTTAAGTGATAAAGGTTTTTAGTTGAACTATAGTGAATTTTAATCAGAAATAATTTCTTAGTCAGGCTCAAGTTCAGTAATTTCAATTCTTATTGAATGAAATATTTTAATTAATTTAATTAATTAAATTTAATTTTTTATTCTTTGAATTTAAATAAATTAATTTTTTTAAATTATTGCAAATTTAAAATAAATAAAAATGTTCGTTTTCTTCTGAATTTGGCGATTACGAATACGAACATCTAAAAAAACGTACGAATATTGGGGAGTTCGAACACAAATGTTCATTCGTACATCAATAAGTCTTACATTATACATACAATTGTACCGGTATCAATACCGATACCGTTATTCGTTTCGGTTTCCAACCTTGGTTTATAACCACAAAAATAAGGCAGTTGATAAGGAGTAAAAGAAGACTCAGAAAAATCTGGCAGAGAAGCCGAAATATATTAGATAAAGCGAATTATAATCAAGCAACTAACTATTTGAGAAAACGAATTGATGAAATTAAAAATGAGGGAGTGTCAAATTTCTTAAGAAGTGAAAGTAATTGTGAGTACAGATTATAGAAAGAAAGAAAATATCTTAAGATAAAAGATTCAAATGGAATTTGGTGTAGAAACAGTAAAAGTAAGGCCGATGCATTCTCTAAACATCTAGAAAAACGTTTCAAATATGCCCAATAGCAACTTCGGTTGAAGAAGACAAAATCCTTAAGTTTTTAGACGTTCTATGTCCAATGGACTTTCCAATCAAACCTTTTTTACCAAGAGAAGGTCAAACTTAACAATTCTAAGCCTATAAAAAATGCATTATTTTCTTGACTTTGTTGTTTAATTCTGTGCTCAGATTATAATGGTATGTAAGCCAAATAAACATGAAAATGAAATATCTTCGTGTAGGCCCACCAGTCTATTGCCAATATTTTCTAAAATATGCACTTAGCACATTCGTTCGTTCATTAATACAGTAACTTTTACTTTACGACAAAATTATTCTTCTATAATTCTTATTTATAAAAAAAAAACGGTTATACATTAAAAGTGGTTGTTCAATTATGCTTTTTGGGGCCACAGATATATAGAAGATTCATATTTGCGCACTTCGTCAGGAATAGATCGAAAACAGTGTATTTGGATATAACTAAAATTTATTTTTTAATTACTTATTTTTTAAATTTGTCAAGAACCGAATTTCTCGCTGCTTTTCTCAACTCATGATTCGAAATGATAGTTGCCATCCATCCATCCATATCCATCGAAAAACTTAGTGACATTAGCAGACATATCGAAATATTGACATTTGCCGAGTCTTGTTTTAATCATGAATAGTAAGACGGTACCAGAGATTGACAAACGTATCGTTTTAAGGACTCTTTGAGTGTTTACCGTCAAACAACTATGAAGGCGTGTAGCTAAAAATAAAAAAACACACTAAATGCAAACACACGTATTAATTTTAAACCGTATACGTATAACTATAAACAACAAACAACTATGTTTATACACATTTTTTTAATTACGCAGCACAAACGACAATGTGTGAGCTGCAATCACACTCACGAATATAAAAATATTCTGAATATTAAATGGAATACACATGCGTACATACACTGCTATTTTATTTACACACACACACATAAGGCATGTTTTCACCCTGCAGGAAATGCGAATAGTGAAATTGTAGTGATTTACTAGTGAAATTGTCAGTAGCACTACAGACCAGGTGTACCCCAGCCAATGTAATCATCTATTGACATTTAACATTAGCTTGTCATTGAAAATCCACCACTAGACTGTAACACTATTTACTAAGTAGTTTTTTTTGGACCACATGGAGACATTGGCACCAAAGATTCACTAGTAAATTTTAGGTTCTCTAGTCTACAATATCGATATTTCCTCGCTCTATGTCAATAGTAAAATTGTAGTGATTTACTGGTGACATTGTCAATAGTACTACTGACTAGGTGTACCCCAGCCAATGTAATCGTCTATTGATATATAACATGGGGTTGTCATTGAAAATCTACCAGTAGACTTTAGTACTATTCTTTTACGACCATATGGACACATTTGAACCAAAGATTCACTAGTACATTTTAGTGACCCTCATATACAATTTTATAATGTTAGGGCAACAAACTTAAATACATAAATACATGTGTATTTATTTTAACAATATTGCACAGCATAATAAAAAAGAAAACCAAACTATTGACGCGTTCATTGACAATGTCACCAGAAATACACTAGAACTGTTGCCTCTACTCGCGTATAAAAGGAAAGTTGTTGACATTTCAACTAGTGCAATAGTCGCTATAGAAATGGCTGTTGACATAGAGCCATATGGTTCTAGGCTGACTAGAGGGCAAATAGCCACACACACCACCACACATTTTCCATTCCATTTCATGTACGCAAATGATTATATTCAATGGCGAATGATGAATAAATATTCCAAGTAAAGCTGTATGTTTTTTACTGATTAAACATTCATAGCCTGAGTATAAACATACTCAGACTGAAATTACGTGTGAGCGTTTGATACGCTTGAGCCTTTTTATTTGTAGTTGTAGCGTAGTCTAGTTTTTTGCATAAACAAAGTAGAGATGCTCTTGTATGTTGGAATCGGTTTTATTCATAGTTGCTTAAGATAGGGTTTTTATCCGTTCCCTTTTTCCCGGACATTGTCCTCTTTTTGGCATCTCTGTTCTCGAAAAATATTTGCGTCCGGGAAAGTCTTACTTTTTAAATAATTTTTTTAGCTTTTACATTGCTTGAAAGATGGTATTTATTAAAAATCAAGCTAAAAAGGAAAGTAATTGGTATTGGATGCCCAGCTTATCTTATAAATAATGCTGTCCATGAGGTTTATGGTATGTTATTTTAAGACTTAGAATTATTAAGATGTACGTATTTAAAATATCGATGGAGTTGCGCAAAAAGAGCCAAAATAATATAATGCATAGCATTAAGCTGGAGTTCAAAATCTTTATTTCATGAATAGGAATAAGACCTTTTTACCAAATAATGAAAATTTAAGAGCTTTCGGATTTGATTAAAAAAAATACATATAATTTAGAGAAATGTATGAAATCTTTGAGTCGAAAGAGCGATCTATAGGTATATAATTTAATGTCTGAGGATGATTTCATATACTCATAAATGTTGACCGCGGCTATACCTCAAATAGTTCATACGCTGGGTCCAATCTTGGCGTACTCTCTCCAACATATAGTCTGGTATCTCACGATTAGCTTCCAGTGCGTCAACCGTTGCAAGCTTGTCAATATATACATGAGACTAAGTACAAAAAATAGTCTAAAGGTGTTAAATCGCACTATCTAGGCAGTCAATTGACGGTCCGCAAAACTGAAATAAACTATTCACCGAACTCGTAACTCAGTTGGGCCATTGCGTGTTGGTGGTTTAATACCCAATAATGTAAATTTGGTTCAAAATTTAGTCACAAGATTCCGAATAGCCGCCTCAGAAGGTCGCCCAAGCTGGCTATAAAATGGAAGAAGTGCACGATGCACTTTCTTAATCGAGCATGAATTTTTATAATAAAATTCAATAATCTGCAAGCGTTGTTCGTTTGTAAGTCGCTTCTTGGCTAAATTATAGACCAAACTGAACATTTTTAACAGCAACATGTTACAAGAAAGCAGCTAAAAAGTCACCCTTTATAAACGACAAAACTATAAACTTAAAAAAATGTTTCCAACATTTTAAATGATATTTGATGATCCAATATTCTATATAAAATGGTGCGATATTGACCCTTTTCGCCCAATACCATCGATATGTATTTAAGATTTTATTGGTAGCAATATTATTGGAAGAAATCAATTTCGTTTTATATTTAAGTCCTACTTTTTTAAGCAAATGTCCGGGTTTTTTCCCTCTGCTGTCCTCTTTTTATAAACTACGCGATAACAAAACTAAAACTAAGACTGTTTACTTATGTACATTTTTTGAGTACTCATTGTCATTCTCTGGACGGTTTCTGGTTGGTTTCAAAAATAATAGTAAAAGCTCGCAAAATAATATTTTATGAGCAAGCAAAATAATTCGAGATGGCATAAAGGGAAAATTTTTATGGACATCGAGCCCTTTTTTCGATTTAATTTTAAGGGGCCACGCAGCCTATGTAACGTAAAGTGATATTTTCTGTTCACACCATCATACCTTAAATTACTTAAAAAACTCAAGTAGGCTCTTGAGGATTAATATGCCGAGATTAATCGTTGAAAAGAAAAGAAAAATACAATAAATTCGTTAACTTTTATGGCTTACACGAAATACGAGTATGTACTCGTATATTTCAATAGTTAGAGCCGGTGAGAGATGAAGGAGTAGACATAAACGAAGGCACGCCATTGGCGACAAAACAGATGACTTGTCAGTTTGTTTATTAATTGATTTTCTAATACTGCAACTCTGACCTTATCGTTCAGAAATATATCAAAAAATGGTCAAATCTTATGGGATGTCAAATTATTATCGTATTGGGAATTTGTACCTCATCCGCCATATTCTACGGATTTAACCCCTAGTGACTACTTCCTATTTCAAAACCTAAAGAAGTGGCTCGGTTTAAAGAGATTTAGCTCCAACGATGAAATTATTGACCAAACAAATGCCTATTTTAAGGACCTCGAAAAATCCTATTTTTTGGAAGGGATACAAAAACTGGAGAAACATTAGACTAAGTGTATTGAGTTAAAAGGAGACGATGTTGAAAAATAAATTTTTGTTTTGCAAAAAAAAATTGTTTTTCATTCGATAAGTTATGGACTTATTGATCGTATTTACCATTCATCATGACATTTGGACGTATTATTAAAATTTTTGACATGTATTAATATAAAGTATAATACTCTGAAGTAAAAAATTAACTCTCCGCTAATTTTGCACTGATTCTTCTGAAAATCGGTGAGCGTGCTCTATTGGATATGCTAAATTGTATTAATAATTTTTTGCCATCATGTGGGTCAAACATAAAATTTTTTTTAATATGTATGTACATCAAACAATTTTTTTTTTTAATTTTAAAAGTAAAAACCATTGTAAAAGCACTTAATGAATGAAAACATTAGCTCCTCCTAGCCTAGGATCAAAAATTACCCAATCAAACACTTGACAGCTTCAAATTTTGCCAAATATATTTGATTGCATTATTTTGGTTCCAACGTGTAGAAAGGTTAATTAATATTTTAAGTCATAAAGTATTAAATTAGAGTTTTTCTGGTAAAGATTTTCTAAATAAATTTTATATAAATATAATTTAAATTTTTGATTACAAATAACGCAACTGCCATTAGAAGTAAGATTTTTATCTACGTTGTATTTTATGCCCATGGAGCATACCAAAAACCCATTTCAAAAATAGCTATTTGATGAAAATGAGACAGACCTCACTTTCAAGGACTACCCGATGTGACATTTTTGCTAATAGTTCATTTTGGGGGTGATGTAAAATTTCTACAAACAATCTACGAGTAACCTTGTTCCATTACCTACTACGCTCCCAGATTTTGCCCTTCAATATTATATTTTTAACCCCCGACCGAAAAAAGGGGTGTTATAAGTTTGTAGTGTGTGTCTGTGTATACGAGTATGTGTGTCTGTACGAATCCATGTTCAGACCAAACGGCTTATTTGAAGCTATATTTGAAGAAAATCAGTTCAGCCGTTTAGAAGATTTCACATCTTTCCCAGATATATTCAGTTGAACCTGTGTGTCTTTGACGCCGTAGCTCCCAAATGGCTAGACCGCTTTTAATTTGGTTTTTTTGTTTGAAAGGTGATTTGATCTAATATCTTCTAGCCTATACTTGAAGAAAATCGGTCCGGCCGCTTGTTCTGTACGTCGAGGATTTTTTAAATTTTTAATTTTTGTTATTAGATTTTTTTATAAATTTTTTTTTTATTTTTTATTTATGTCCATAATTTCATTCAATATTCAAATGTCATAATTTTCATTTAACATAGAATGTTAACTATAAAATTTGGATTTTTGTGACTATGTTATGAGAATACTTAATTAAGACCGAGTCACAAGAGTAAATATAGAACTCAGTCATAACAAAAGTTGTGACTGACTTAAGACTCTTTCTGTGAATAGACATGTTATAACAGCACCCTTGTCGATTTTAGAAAGAATGTTAAAAATTGGCGAATTCTCAAATCCAGTTATGGTGAATTTCGCGAAATTTGAGCTTTGACCTCAATTAAGGTACGGCTTAGAGTTTTTTGAGTTAGCTTAAATTTTTACCTTATCAGTTTTATACAAAATGTCACACTGTTCCGCTTGGGTTTTTATTATTTTATTAAAAAAAATAGAATGTCAACAAAATATAAAAATTTAATTAAGTGAATTTTTATTAAACAACATACAATATTCCTATATATCTTATTTAAGATAATAAAATAAAAGCCTCAAATATATTGATGACCAGTTACATCGTAAAACTTAAGTTTCTGTAACATGAACTAGCCAAAATGCTATCCCGCAAGTTATTTAATTATTTTTTTAATATATCTTTTTAATAACAAACACAAGATTGGTAGTTACTTTCTCTGGCTTGTCTCCAGAAACACAGAGAGCCACCTGCAGTAATCCAACACACAGCTGATTACTAGGCACACCAATAGTAGTATACAATATTGGTAGAATTATTCGATTCGTATCGTGTTACTTTTGAAGTTGTCGGTCGTAACATTTAAATCTGGATGTTAAGATGGAAGTACATAACGCGCGATCAGTGCGCTAATGCGATACAAACTTCTGTCAAAAAAGTTGGAAAAGTGTGTTTTCATAAGGCAAGTTACATAAAGAAGTTTGCGACGGGCGTGCCTCGTAAAAAGTTGAACATTCTTCAACTTTCACGCTTTGTACACAAAATGACAGCTAGTATTGCCGGATTCACATACTAACACACAAAAATTATTAGAAATTCCTTTTTTTATTAAACAATGGATAAAAAAAATTCATTAAATATATAAAGAAAAATAAAACGTAAATGCAAGACAAAAAAAAAAGCCGACAAAGGCTTGAAATTTTACAAACAAAAAATTGAGCGTGGTGTGTAACTTTGCATTTTTATAGCGTTAAACGTTTAACAAGCAAGAAACGCGTTGCCGCGTAACGCGTGGTATGTACCTCCATCATTAAGGTAGAGGTCCATAGCTCGCTTTTTGCGCGTTATGCTTTACACGCGTTTCATCCTCTTGTTTCATTCTATACTTTGTTCGCGTTGAGTTACATGCACTGCTTTTCATGCGCCGTTTTATTTTTGTTTTGATCAGCTGTGTGCGTTTGTTTACAAATACTTATAAAGAAAAAATGGAGAGTGAAATCGAGTTTTTAAAAGAATTTGTGGAGTTAGTCGTAAAAGTAATCGATAACTAATATGCAAAATTTGTTACTGAGAAAAGTGTGGTGAAAAGTTAATTAAAATACATCGCATTAATGAAAATATTCACATATTTTATGAAACAAGTTTTTTTTTACTAAGATTTTTTTTTTATTGAAAAAAAAGAAAAAAATTATCCACGGCAAAATAATATTTATCGATAACGTAAGAAATAAAGTATTATTTAACATCTTTAGCATTCAAGAACAGCTGACTTTCTTTCATGGTGCTTGTAACGCGTACAAAAGTAGAAAGTATACCTACTTTTTGCTTTGAACGCGCCTACGCGTTCTGTGCTTTTTGCAATGTAACTTGTCACATACTATTACATTGATTCTACTTTTTTGACAGATGCATAGAAAGCGTAACGCGCAAAAAGCGAGCTATGGACCTCTACCTTTAGTTAGTAAACATGTGAGGCTGCAAGCGAACGTGTCAGGCTGACACTGTCAGCCGTCATTGTATTTCTCTTTGCTTTATACATGTGTGTGTATGTATGTGAGAGAGAAGTTAACGTTTGCTCCGTAAAAATCTATTTTCTGTAGATTTCTACCCCAGATACGTTAGGATACATATTAAATAAACAGCAACATGTTTTATTTATGTTACAGATTTTGTCAGCTGATCGTAAACCCACGATACGAATCGACTAATTTTACCATAACTCACTCGGTGCTACAAAGTGACACTCGTTTTTGTACTTAATAAACGACTGTATGGATGTTGAAGGTCTATTCAGTAATTTACAGAAACTCGAATACTCCCTCAAAATCGAAAGTTATCGATAAAATATGCAAAGTACAAAAGTATTCTTAAATGAGTTTTTTTTACAAAGAGAAATAAAACAAAGGGAATTTATATGCACACACATATATAAATATATACATGTTGTTACCTTTTTGTGGAAAGGGTTGGAAAAGGGATGGTAAAGAGAGGACAGATAGTATCAAATTATTAAGCTTAACTCGTTTTACAACCCTGCTACTGTGCAACATCAATGCAGCGCCTTTTTTATTATTAATTTTACTTCACCGACGATTAGTTGCTAGAAACTTCGTCACTGGTCAGTGAATTATACCGACTTCAGCAGATACTAATCCTAATGTAACATCAGAGCGCCCTCCTTCGTTGTGTAGCAGAATCATCGGCGAAGTAAAATAACTAATAAATTGGCTACTAATCACAGCTTCAAAAAATTTAATACGCCTCATTTAACACCAGAGGCGCTGCAACACTGCATTATTAAGAAAAACGTGCAAAAAACAGACTTGTAAAAAGAATGAAGCTTTCCTCTATTTCTTCTTTCACCACCTGTCCTGTCTATCACTATCCCTTTCCTAAAGAAGGTAACACCTAGTAATATTTAGTAGTAGGCATTCATTGCCCGAGTGTTACTTCTCTTTTAAAAAAAAAAAAAGGCATACTCACTGACTGACTGACGAACTCAACAATATTATGAAGCATTATCGCTATAGCTAGAGAGCTGAAGTTTGGAACACAAGTAGTCCTAGGAACGAACCAACCAAAAAATCTGAGAATCTACGCCCTTTCAAGCTCAGAATCAACAATTGAAATTAAAGCCTTAAATTTATGTATTTATCATTAGTCTATTACTACTAAACCTTACCTTTCATGAGTCGAGAAGCATTGAGTTTAAAAAAGTGGGTGGAGTTACGCCCATAAACATTAAGAATTAAGTTTTTGCTCTAGAGCATTTACGTCCAAGCACACATACTCTGATATTTGCATTTTGTTGTAAATAGCCTTGAAAGCACTTAAATTTGTTATTGTTTCTTTGCAAAGTAAGAGCAAGCATTGTTGTCGCCTTGATCTGTTTGCCTGTTGTGCGCTTTCGATGTGAAAGCACAAAAGCTCTTTTGTCAACCATTGTACATTGTGCATATGGCTTAGACGTAGCTGCTCTAGAGAAACGCAATCAAACAAATAAATTCAGTAAAGTGCGACTTTTACTCGCACATACATATGTTTTTTTAACAATAACACAACCCGCGAAGCTATTAGCATGTCTGCAGAAAACACCCAGGGTCTATGGCGGGAATCGAACCCACGACCTCAGGACTGAGAGGATAGCATAGCTACCACTCAGCCACATGGGCACCCTAACACTATAACTGATGTAGACATTTTAAAAAGAATTAGGTACACGGTAAACTTTTTTTCGGTTTTTTAATTTTTTTTGTCAGTTTTGCCGCTTTTTCTTAGTTTTGGTGATTTTTTTGTTTTTGGGATTTTTTCGGTTTTTGGCGTTTTTTTTTAGTTTTGGCTTTTTTGCGTTTCTTTTCGTTTTTTTTAGTTTTAGCGGTTTTTTATGTTTTTGGCGATTTTTTCGTTTTGGCGCTTTTTATACCACCATTTTTGGTAGTATAATTGTTTGTTTGTAATTCCGTGTGCAATTTCCACAATACATATTTATACGCGAAACATAAAGTACATATATACATATATTCTGGGTCCTTATGAATAGGGAATACCAATAAGCGATGTCCGTCTGTCCATCCGTCGGTCCTTCTGTACGTGAAACTGGTTTTCCGAAGGTCCCAGAAAAGCTACGGCCTTCAGTGTAATACTGGTATGTCAAAAATGATCCAAAATAGATTGGTATCAGCAAAATCAGCAAAATCAAAAGGACGGTTTCAGAGCTGGACATTTTAAACTTTTTTTGCCATATAGAAGTAACTAGCTAAAACTAATTTTCGTTCTTTTGTTAAATAAACCTATTTTATGTTTCAATAAAAATTAATTGGTATTCGAAATAAAAGAAATTTAAAAAGACGATTCCAAAAATGGAAAATTTGATCTTTTTTTTGGTATATAAAAGTAACCTACTCAAAATAATTTGTTTCCTTTTCTCTATAAATTAAACATATTTTATATCTGAGGCTGGTACTCTGTTTGCTTATGCGAAAACTGTTGAGCAAAATTGATTTTTCTTTGCGAAAATGTTGACATCTACCAAATGAAGCCCATCTCGCGATTTTGCTAAATTTCTCGCTTTTATTGCTTGAAAGTATGCAACATTGTTTAAAATTCCGTGCGAAAAAAGTACTGCTCATGTTGTTTCGAAACGAAACAAAAATGATGCCAGAAACATTTTGCGCGGAAAAACATGCTGCCATTTTACATGTTTTTCGCAATAAGAACATTTAAAAGTTTATTTCGCAAATCTTTAATAAGAAATACTTTTTCATGTAGTTTGATAAAATTTCGCACGAAATTGTGGACAGAAAATTCTAAAGGAGTGATTCCAGGATTGGAAAATTTTTATTTTTTTTTTTGGTGTTTAAAATATCAAATTAATTTTTTCTTTTTCTTTATGAACTAAATATATTTTATGGTTTAAGCCTAGTACTCTGTTCGAAGTAGTGAAAATTTTTAAAAATCGTTTTTATTGGTTATAAGTATGCAACATTGGTAAACAGAAACATCAGCTGTCAATATTTCACGCGAAATAAATGCCAGTCACATTATTTCGCAGATTGCAAGAAAATGTTGACAGATACATTTCATAAATTTTTCACGAGTTGAACAGAGTACAAGTTTTGCAACTTTTTTTCATGAATATTTCATTTGAAATTTTTTATATGGATTATGTCACCATTTCGCGTTATATTTTGAACAGAGTACCTGGCTTTAGAAAGAAATAGTTTGGTATAAAACATCAGGCAAATAAGAACACTCCTGAGCTGGAAAATACAAACTTTTTTTGTATGTAAAAGTAACTAAATAAAACTAGGCATTCAAGAGATTTATTATTCGACATATTGTCATAAATATACTATAAGTGAAATTTATTTGCTGGTGGTTAAGCGATGTCTGGTTGAAGTCTACTGACGATTTGTTAAAGTAACAATGAAATGCATATAGACATCGCTTAACCACCAGCAAATAAATTTCACTTATAAATAAAACTAGATTTTTTCTTTGTTAATTAAAAACATTTTATACTTCAGAGAGAAATAAATTTGTGTTAAAAATCAGAAAAATCAAAAACATGGTTTCAGGGTTGGAAAATTTAAACTTTTTTGGTATATAAAAGTAACTAAATAAAAATATTTTTTTTTTTCGTTTTAACTAAACATATTTTATATTTTAGGAAGATCTTTACTCAGGACATTTTTTATATTTGTTCAGTTGTGATATAAAAATCTAATTTAATCATAAACATTGACACTCCTTATTCTGACAAAGCTTTGTGATATATTCCTTATTATGCTCTCAGCACAATTGTGTTTGAAATCGATGGTCATACGTTGACAGCTTGCATCGAGTTCTTATTCATTTAAATAATTAGTCGAACCAACCAAAGCTCAATATAAAGTTAATCACCCTTATCGGGAATAAAAGGCGAACATTTTGGTCACGTGAAATATTTCCCGTGAACAAAAAGTTGTGAACAAAATCGATCACAATTTAAGGGGGAGGGAACACATTTCAAGCGAACTTTTATGGGTGAATAATACGTTGCACTTCGGCATTGACATCGTCAGAAAGTTCCCGGAACTCCAATGGCTGATTATGGCCATTCTCGTTCTTGCCAGTCCACAACAGTGACACAAAAAACGTTCTACGCTTTCCTCTTTATCGACATCTTGGCAGCTACGGCAAAAATCATTATGTTCGACCTTTAACTATTGTGCATGACTTGATGAAACAGTGTCCGGTTAGGATGGACTTCTGTTTCTTAAAGTCAAAAAAGCTGTATTTTTCTTACTTAGATGAGTCCATAACTACCTAGTGATCACGTAATCATTTCTTGTGGGCCACCTTCTATTTGTGTCATCTTTTGTGTTGCGCCTAAATCTGAGTTTGCAAGAGAGTGTGAGTAAGCCTGCACAGGTTGTCCCAGTTCTAGGAAGCTTATCAGCCCTTGAGTTACCCTGAAAGCCTCTATGTCCGGGATCCAGATGATCTTAATATTAAACTGCTCTGCCATCTCGTTTAGAGAGGATTGGCAGTCGGGGGCTGTTGTTGTTCTTAGAATCGGAAATTCAAGGGCCATAATAGCTTTTCGACTATCAGTGCATATGCTAATTAAAGTCCTTGAAGTGACATTCATTTTCAGCCAATCCGAAACTTCTTTTATAGCAAGGACCTCTGCCTGCTAGACACTGCAGTGGTCCGGAAGTTGCTTTGCAATACGAATACCTAATGTTCCTGAAAAGACTTCATAACCCAGTAATAATAACATAAAAAATATTGCTATTTTTTTTAACTTTAGGATTACGTAACCAGTAATGCATTTTTTTTTTGAACTTGTATTTTAAAACCTCAACTAACAATTAATAGAAACAGAAAAATAATTTTATTGAAAATAAAATTTACTTTAAAGAAACTGTTTATTTAAAAGTTTTTTAGCAATGATTTTTTGGGTTTTGATTGGCGGCTTCATGGGTCCATATTTCTTCGAGAGTTGGCAGTCCTTCACCGTCCAGGACGGGCGAGCCCTATAGTTATCAACTTTTTTGGCCAGAATTGGACACAACTCATGCCACATTTGACATTCTGCACGAGCTATTTGAGGCCCTATTCATGTTATGTGGAGTTGACAAGAACTGGCTACAGATGTCATGCGATTTGAACCCATACTTCTTTATCTTCCAGGACTTGCTTAAGTCACAAGCCATGCAGATCCTCAAAGGCAAAATATTATTATATGAGGATGGTTTTGGCTGACGCACTTAGCACGTTGTCCACAAAACCGAAGGTCCTGGGTTCGAGCACGGTCTGCGACAGTCATTACATAACAACACCGCGCATTTTTCTGGTGTTCATTAGTGTTCCTTTGTATCACTTGTTGTAGGACAGTTCAAATAATGAAGGCATAGACACGGGTCACTGAACTATACCGGCTTCAGTGGATACTAATTTTAATGTAACATCAGAGCGCTCACCTTCGTTGATATTGTGTAGCAGAATCAACGGCGAAGTAAAATAACGAACAAAGTGGCTACTAAACATAGATTCAAAAATGTAATACGCTTCATTGACACCAGAGGCGCTGCAACAGTGCATTATTAAAAATTAGCAAAAAAGCAGAGCTGTAAAAGAATGAAGCTTTCCTCTGTCTCTTCCTTCACCACCTGTATTATCTATCACTATCCCTTTCCTAAAGAAGATAAAACCTAGCAACCTTTAAAAATATATATCCCATGCCATAGGCCAAATGCACCCTGATTTACGAGTATGTGTCAGAGTCATGAACAATTGGACATTTCAGACATTTGTACGATAATATATTAAATATATAATGGTATCGATAATTATAATACCGCTTTCAAAGTAATAAACAATTTAAATGATATCTTACACTCACATATTTACTTTTCAGTATTGTTTTTTAAGCCAAATATTTTATATGAAATAAAATGGATTTTTCATATTTTACACCCGAAATATGAAATTATTATTTTTAAGAAATTGTTATTTTTTTCATACTTTTCACCTTTTCAAATCCCATTTTCTGTGTTGTAGATTTTTTATGCTAACAAACACCCCTCTTTGTTGCTCTGTTCATTAGTTAAATTTTGAGCTTTAGAAACAATTATAAAATAAATGCTTTAGGAATATAATAAAGACATCAAGTAGGGATTATTTACTTTCACGTAAATTTTCTAATTTAGAAACCAACTACAAGCCACATTAAAATAGAACATTTGGCCGCCTACTCCTGCAGTTTGGAGTGGCATAAATTAACACTAAAGGCGGTGTCAGATACAACTTCAACGCTTTGCGTTACGTTTCTAGCTTTGGCAGAAAAGCGTAAAGCAAAATGTGTATGACACAATAAAAAACACTCACGTTTTGTCTTACTGCGTTGATACCACTAACTCATTTTTTTATGAAAATTTACCAAAAGTTTAATGAAACTTCATATTTGCCTAACTTTTCGCTTCGCCTTGCGTTAAAAGTACTGTATGAGACATGTTTCAACGCAACGCGAAACAAAAGTTGTATCTGACATGGCCCTAATGTAAACATGTATTTTCGTTTGCATATGTATATATACATATACACATGTATATACACATACATTTGTATATGTTTGCATTCATGAGTTTATTCACATATGATTATTTTTACATATGTACATATATCCAAATAAAATCTTTGTAATTTTTAGTCGATTATTGAACTATGGATATGTACTCGTATGTAAGTATATTTTTTAACTTTTTCTAAACTTTTATTCACAAAAACATTAAGATATACCGAAGTCAAAACCGCTTCGAAAGGCCGAAATACATATTGACGTATGTATATTTTTTCTTTCTAAATTAATGTTAACAGCACGAAATACACGCCAGAACTAAAGTTATTTGTATGAATTACTTTTTATCCAAGAAGCACCGGAGCCCATTGCTAATGGAGGCAGTGTTGCCAGAATTGGTGATTTTTCATTGTTAATTTTTTGAATGAATTATGATTTGATGATTTATTCTTCTAAAATATGATTTATCATACGTCAAAATAACGTTTTTATAGTTAGAAATACCATTTTACTCTTCTCTTGAGATTCATTGTAATATACAGTTCTTGTTGCTCAGTATGACGGATATTTCTTTGCGTAAAAGCGATAACAGCATAAATCGAGTTATATATGCTACAAATTCTAAGTCTTTCAAAAAGTCCAAAAAAATTTATTGTTAACCCGAAATTATACCAAAAACTATATTTTTATAAGATCTTGGATATATTCGTTAATATAGTATTCTTTACATTGCAGTAGAATCTCACAAATTTTAACCACTTTGTGCATTGGCATTTCGAATTTCTGAAGAGTTCGAATTTCGAGACATGTTTTTTTTCGTAAAGAAAATTATAAAATTATAATACACTTTTTGGGCACTTTTTTGCAGAGCAGCGAAAAATGTTTTATTTGGAAGGCAACGAAAAATAATCCGCCTTCAACAGCATTATAATTTTCAATAACCCCATTTCCGCAACTTTTTTGTCTGTGTAGAAATTGAGTGACCTCACCAACATCACTCGAAAGTATTTCACCACCAGTTTTTAAAAACCGTATTCCATGACGGGTTTTAAATTTGGAAAACCCTCCATCACTTGCAGTAAATGCGTTCTCATCTTTATCATTAAGTCTTTTTAATATTCTAACCTTAGTATCCAAAGATAAGGTAATTTTTTACGTTTGTTTTGCATTTTTTTCTAACTTTCACATGTGTGAACACTTCCCTTTGACCTTTAGTCATCAACTGACCCAAATTTGTACAAGCATATTAAATTTCACACGCATGTGACCGAATTGTGCACACAAGTACCTGTGTTCTGTAACTTGCGAGAAGTTTTCGCGTCGAGAAAAATTAAACAATTATATTGGTTGTCCTGTTTCTCATAGGCTGATTCATATAAAACCTGAAATAAGCTCACAAGAAACACGAGCAAGGAACTAAGGTTTTTGTTACTCACAGAAATTTTTCTAATCTTGAAGCGTTTAATTTGATTTTTCGCCTATTTAGCTCAAAATCATAGAAAAAATATTTTATAGTGGAAATAAAAACAAACAAAAAACGTGACGGTTCGAATTTGTGATATTCAACTGTACCACAAAATTAATTTAATTTGCCTATTTCGATTTTTTAGAAGAACAAAAAAAACGTTCATACGCTAAAAGCGATTTTTAAAAAGTACTCGTATGTATGTATGACTTAAAGCTTTAAGTTATTATTCCATATTAAGCTTAATTTCTTTAAAACTATTTAATGACTGTGTGACACTAAAAGCACTTTTAAAATGACATGAAAAAAAAAACATTCCCAAGATGTCATGAAAATGTAGATTTTGCAATCCGGAAGTAGTGCAAATTTGGATCATCTCCAATAATTTTTACATAGACTTTCAATTGCAAAAGGTTCCATTTTAAGATTTATATTCCATTTTAAGATTTTTGGCGTACTATAATGATATTTTCCTTTGAGAGAAATGTGAATAAAAAATTGCCCATTTTCACAATTCGTTTCTTTTTATCCGAATTTAAACGCAAAACTTTGCTTTCATTTAAATGTTTTGCTGGAAATGATTTCATAAGTTTCGATAAAAATAGATTGTAAGTATTTTCTAAAACTCTAACAGAACTAAAAAATTATGACTAATATAAATTTTTACTGGATTTTCTACTATTTGTTTGCATTTTTTTAATAAAGATGCTTTGAAAATGTACTTCCTTAAAACTTTCTTTAAATTTTTTTTACTGGGGACGGGCGTTCATAAATTGCAAGCCAGATTAAGCAACTATTTCTTGATTAAAAATAAAAGAAATTATATAACTTGCAAACCAGATTTTTGTCAACTTTGAGACATCCGAAAAAGTTTTTAAGTGTATAAAAAATATTATTTTAGATATTCAAAACCTATTCCCGGAATAGCACTGCAGGAAGGGGTGCTCCCCATACCCAAAATAATTAAAAATAATCTAATATCTAGAAAGCTATAATAGTGAGAGGCTTCAAATTTGGTATTAGTTAATTTTGAGACAGGACGGCGGGTTAGGTCCGGGGGAGGGGTACTCTCCATACATGATAATTAAAAATAATCTGCTATCTAGAAATCTATGATAGTAAGAGGCTTCAAATTTGGTGTAAGTTGATTTCAAGACAGCATGCAAAGTTAGATGAAAAACTGGCGGGTTAGGTCCAGGGGAAGGGGTACTCCCCATACAAAGTAATTAATAAGAATATGCTATCTTGAAACCTAAAATAGTGAATGGCTTCAAATTCAAAACGAATCACTAGTAAAAGAATTTTATATTTGGGAACTACAGTTTCATATAAAAAAAAGTTTGATAGCTTTTTAGTGTTAATTTGAAGTAAACAAGTAATTTACATACATTCCCTTTATTTGTACTTTGTATTTTTGCATTATTGTTATATTTGCTCTTAACAATATTAACAGTTCTGGATATTATTATTACAGCCGGAAAAATAACGTAACCCCCAGAAAGCAAATTTTACAGGACAAGTTTTTTTTTATTTTTTTTTTTTTTTTTTTTTTTGATTTGTTCAAATGAATATAATGAAAATTCAAAAATAGCCTACTAATGACATTATGCAAATTATAGATAAGTTAAACGTTGATTCTTCGTATAGAATTTGTTTTTTTTTTTTGTTATTTACGTTAATTTTGTCGACCTCATTTTTAATAGATTACACTGAAATGTGACCATTATTATTTTCAAATTAATGTTTTTCCATGACATGTTCGATGTTGTATCAAATATTCAATTTCGAAAAATATGTCAGTTCGCTCGACATTGATCAAGCCGTCTTTATGTATACATACATATGTTTATTAATTATTAATATTAAAATTAAATGTAAGCTGTCATGAAAACAAAAATAAAAGCAACAATAATAATGATGCTGCAATATATTTGCATATTATTTTAAAAGGCGCAAATATGCGCAAAATGTTTCTTTACAAATTGTTTCAAAAATGTTTATTGTATTAAGGAAAAAAAAGATTTTTACTTAACTCGGCTTAACTCACAACTATTTAACGTAATTTTTCCCGAAATTCACTAAATTATAGGGTTACGCGGGAAAACAAATTATTAAAAATAACACAAATTAAGCATAAAAACAAAAACGTACATTTAATATTACTAACCCGAGGTTGAAGATTCCATTATTATATTTTTCATTTTCACTTCAGACAGCACTGAAAACTAGTTCGTAAAACATCGAAAATTGCAATTTTTATTGCACGCAAGAAAAACGTCAAATAACTCGAACTTTAAAAATGTATAGTTCCACAACGGTAAATGATGCAATCAAAATTTTTTTGCTAGTGATGTGGAGTTTTGTGTACTTTTAGCGAGTACGAAAATTTATTCGGTTCTCACAAATTTAATTTTTCAATTAATTCCCACTTTTGATGTGGGAAACCCCAGTGTGCGACGTGTCCTAAAACTCTGGTGAAAATTTTATTTACGAAAATTTTCGAAATCTACCGAAGAGAATCGATTCACTGTCTTACCACATCTAAGTGAGCTCAACGTCTTTCAAATGCGGTTAATTGGCCTCTGATCCACGTACCCGTTCTAAGCCTATGGGATTTTATATACTCGTAGACCCACTCATACTGACAAAAATAGTCAGAGTCGATTCTCTGGACCTCAAAACCTCCAAAATATTACGAAAACTCGATTTTCGAAAATTGGAACAAAAAGGCAGTTACTTCAGTTAATTTCAAAAAATCAATTATAGCTTAAAATTTTCCTATACACTCATACATATCGTCAGCTGAAATGTAAGACCACGTTACTAACTAAAACCTCCAAATCGCATTTTTAATTTATTATTTTGGGTATTAATTACATCGAAACACTTGTCCCTGCAAATTTTCAAACAAATGAAAATAAAGAAACTTTACTTCAGTCACTTGAATAATTTTGTTTAGTTTTTTTGTCTCTCCTATAAAATTCAAAAAATTTTAACAACTTGCTTTATAATGAATTTAGAAAATTATATTTTCAAATACAAGCTCATTAATTCAGGAAGTTGAAGTCCAAATCGACACTCCTAATAAGCCTGATCATATTTTTTAAGATATGCTCATTATTGAATATACAAAATTTAAGTTTTTACAATAAAAAATAAAAATAACTTTAATGATTTTTATTGGTGAAAATGAATGTAATTCTTTTCGTCTAATGATGACTTAATTCCCTAAATTCCTGGCAACGCTGAATACAAGAGTTATCAAAAGGACATGCGCCTTGAATGTCCCTTTATTATAAACTTAAGAGAATTTTTGTTTTGACTGTTTGCATATTTAACATATTTACATACATATTGACGTACATACAATATGTAAACAAATTTCAACAAGTTATAAAAACATGAAAGGCATCAAAATAAATAAATTTAAACCAACAAATACAAGTAGAAACATATTTATGAATACAGAAGGGCGCAGCCATGTACTCAAATGTAAAACAAAATCAAATTATAGTTTGTTAGCAAGCTACAAGCCTCAGTCATATTTCGTTTTGTTTGAATAGTTAATGAATGGCTTAACTTAAATTAGTTAAAAGGGTTTAGTCTATACAGCCACATTAAATACCCTAAATTTAAAAACGACTTAAAGTGCATGTCACGTACTACATACATACATATTTTTGTTATATTTTTTTATGATTTAAGTGAGTATTCAGTCGAAGGAAAATATACATGCATACAGGTAGGAATGAATATTAGAGGTCTTAAATTATATGGATGGAAAAACTGAAATATCGTAAACTAAAAACTTAATCCACGAAAAATTCTAAAAAAATTTTCTAAAGAAATTATAAATCTGAAAGCAAATCCTATTCCGCTCGTATTTTACAAGAGGCTAATAACGCAAGTAAACAAATTTTCTAGCTTGAGAAATTGAAAGTTGTTCCTCAAGTAATTTTTAAATTCATAAGAGTCTGTATAGATGAAGGGTGATCTAGCTGCGACAACTCACGTTGGGAAAAACTTAGTAAGAACCCTCGCATTAGAGCTAAACCAAAAGTTACGGGCATTACTTTTGTCATGATTTTTTTATTCTAGATATGTATATTAAATATATGAAAAACGTTTTTTTTATGTCAATTAAACTCTTTCCGTATGATCTGCAGCTTCCCAAACACTCAAAAACTATATAAACTATTTCTTATTGTATATTGAAATTAAGGTGGAGTAGGTATTTATTTGCCGAATGAAATAAGTTTCGGTATTTATGGTAAGCACAACCATACCATTATACATTAGTTCAAATTTTGTTCCTACTGCTTATATATCTAAAGATATTAGCATTTCAAAAATATGTTATTTGTATGGTTGTATGGATTTTTCAATATATTTTTGAATTTTCATTGGAAAAGAACTTTCACCGATACAAGTGGATCCAACAGATTTCTATATAATGATAATGCTGAATGCCTAACAAAAAAAAGGTACCTAATTTTCCTGTGCCTTCCTGCGCATTTTTGTGATTTTTCGGTGTCATTGTGTTGTAGTAATAATATTAATGTAATTATCGTATAATTAATTCATAGAGTAGACTAAACTTAAAACGTCAAATCTTTATAAATTACACTTCTAATATAAATTTATAATGCCAAATGCACACTATGGCATTTTGTGACATCGCAATAGTGTGAAGTAGCGACAACGTTTGTAATTTCCGATATTTTTCGTTGTGTAACATTGCTTTCCATATAAAAAAACATAATATGAACGGCGTTGCGCACATTTTGAAAATAGCACCACAAAATGACAACAAAAAAAACAATAAAAGATAATCGATGAATAAAAACTAATTTGTCCGCAGCACTGCAATAGTAATATGTATTAATTTTAGTCTGAAGAAAAGGAGTAGTTTTGCGAAAAACTTTTAAAAGAAAAATGCAAAAACTTTTTGGAAAGGGCAGAGGCAGAGGCAGAGGCAGAGCCTTTTTGAAGAACCTGGAATATACTATCAAAATACAATAATTCGTTTTCTCTCCTTACTTTATTTGCTTATAATTTTTATATTATAACTGTTTATTTTATGCATGTTATTAGAAATTGGTCTAACTGGCAACATTGCTGGTATATAGCATAACAAAAATACGAGATCAATAACGTATTCTTAACATATTTGCGGCAAAGCAGTAACCACCCGACAATGTGTGAGAGAGAAGAGTACGTGCGACTTTTGCTAACCCTCAAGCTTCTCTTCACTTATCGTCTCCAAACACGACTCGCAGGCGACGTGTCGCAGCTGGGCCACCCATCATCTAAATGGGCTCTAAGCAATTAAAGTTTTGAGCTTTCAGTTTCACAAGAAGCCGGCTTACTTAGGTCCAGATACATAGGTCCCGTTAAGCTGTCTGATTGGATAAGATTGAAATGAGAAAATATACCTCCATCGTCCCATTTGCTCGGTATTAGGCCAACCTGGGTACGAAGCGGGTGCTGATGAAGTGCGTTGCTGTACAGAAAAATAAAGTCCAGTTTAATTTTTCTTCTCTTCTTTAGAAACTTTCATTAATTAATAAAAATATTTCGTTCAATAAGAATTGAAAATAAATAATGAAATATAAATAATGAAACTTAAGCCCGATTAAGAATTTATTCCTGATTAAAAATTCATTCTAGTTCAATTAAATTTTAATTTTTAAATGTCTCCAAAATATTTATTTTTAAATCCAGCTTTTTGCAAAAACCATCTGGTCACGTAAACTATAACGGCACTTTCGCCCATTTGTTTGTAATCAAGTTGTTTGGTTCATCAGAACAGAACCATGTTAAGTGTAACTTGAATCATTCGCATTATTTATAGATAAAGCCTTACAAAATCTAATTAATATTTGGTCCACACACCTTAAAAATTTTCACTTTTAGAAAATGAATTATTCTTACCACGCCAACTTTTATTGATCCAAGATATAAAATTATTTATTTTTTAGTTTCACACACATTTTAGATTTATTTGAAGTTGGGCAAATAGGGTCATCTTCAAGCTCTCTTAACCAAAATCCGAAACCTACAAGATTAGATGAAAATAAAGATTCCGAAATTAAAAAAAAAGATGTGCATCTCATCTCTGAAATACACGATGACTTCATTTATAGATACTAGTGAAAGCGACCGTATGGCTAATGCCAATTCTCATCTTAAGGCCTCATTAGTTTTTACTTTTCGTTGTCGTTCTGTGCCGTTCTTTTCTGTATAAAATATTTTGCAATTACTTTTTCTGTGCAAGGAATCAGCTGGCAACCTATAAAACTGATTTCAGTTGTATACAAAATATCACTACAAACTAATACATACACACTTTTGGATGTCACTTAACGTTGAATTCTATTTTCTACAGATTTGTCCGCAACAGAACAGAACGAAAAAGGAAAAACAAACCACACATACAGACTTTCAATTGAACAGAAACAAAACAGCTGATTCAGAACGGAACAGCACGTACAAAGTAATTCTACCTTTAGTTTTTCAAATACTGCTCAGTCATCAATACGGAAAACTATAGCACACTATTTGGCGGAAAACGGATAGCAAAAAAATATAAACTAATTTATTTTTTTAAATTATTACTAACTAATATTTTTCTGAATCAAGCAGTTTTTCATTAGTAATTGGCGGTTACGCTTGCTTGGGCACATGTGTGCCAGATGTGTACTCGACATTATATTCTTAAAGCCTACACTACACGGCATGTAAAAAACCACATGTGCACGTGGTTCTGACGTAATTTTGACGTCATCACGAAGCTACATTTGCTACATGCCGTGTACTAGTAACACATGTACATTCACATGCTTACAGATGTGCTGCCTCAGAAAATGTGCTCGATTCGGCTACGCTACATGTGCCACACTTGTATAGGGTGTTTTTTTTAGAGGTATAGAACTTCGAATTGAAATAAAACACAAGAAAATCGTTTTAATGTCCATCAATTTGGCTTTATTGGAAGGATAATTTTATGCCATTAACGTTTGAATATGATTTCGGGCATGTGGCCGCCGCGGCTGGCTCGAATAAAGCCAATTCTACAGGTCCAATTTTCAACCACTTTTTCGAGCATATGGGGCCGTATGTTGGCAATAACGCCACGAATGTTGGCTTCCAAGTCCCCTAACGTTTCTGGTTTGTTGGCGTAGACGAGCGACTTCAGCGGATGCGTATTGTCACATAGAGTAAACGTAGTGCGAAAACGATCCATGGTTAACCGAATTAATTGCTCTGATGGACGATTATTTCGACCATAAAATGGACGAAGCTTGCGGTAAACTTCGCGAACTGAACCATTATTTTCGAAATAAATTTGCACGATTTGCAAGCGTTGTTCTTTTGTCAACCTGTTCATGATGAAATGGCAAACCAAACTAAATATTAATCACTTGACAGCTGACAAAATGGCCGCCAGTTAAAAAAGTGATGCCAACTTAAAGTTCTATACCTCAATAAAAATCACCCTTTATAAGTATTTCCATAATTTTAAAATATTTATTTACAAAATATAAAATAATATCCATTTTAGAGCAAATTGTGAAATTTCAGAGTTTTTCATATACAGACAGAAAAACAATAGTTGTACAGTTTGTCCAATAAGTGTTATAAACAGCAGAAAAAAGATGCAGCGACAAAAACATGAATTTCTGCAGGAGATTTATTTTATTTAGAACGAAGTTATTAGACAGTCTGTGAGTTAAAACCTGAATTTATCAAACTAGCAGTATGAACGCAAAATCAGCTGTTTATGGTTTTAACTTTAGGTGTGAAAGCACTATTAGTAATGCCGAGTACACACTATAGCATTTTGTGACACTAAAGTGGCTACGTTTGTCATTTCCGATATTTTGCGTTGTGTGGCATTGCTTTCCATATAAAAGACATAATGTAAACGGCGTTGCACACATTTTGAAAATGAAACCACAAAATTACAACACTAGAAATGCCAGATGTGTAGTCTGGTTGAATAAGGACCTATAAAACAATACCAATATCGGGAATACACAGTAAATATTTTTTTTTGTATTTGGGTCTTTGTATTAAACTCTCTGATATTCTCTAATTTGATGCCTGTTCATTAGATTTAAATACAAAGAGAAAAAATTTTATTTTTCCCTTATTTACTACGGAATGAAATAAATTCTAAATATTATTTAAAAAATTATACAATTTTTGTAGAAAAAAATTAACTGACTAAAAACTTAAAAATAATTTTGTTTCAGCTGTTTGAATTCAGTGCCAAAATCGATTTTTCGACTTTTTGAAAAAAAATCCGGTTTTGGGTTAGATGTTATAAAACTACACGGTTCACCGTTTAAACGTATGAAATATGAAAACCAAATTAATATTTAAATTAGTGTTTAACTCCTCGCTTATTACAACAGGCAAAATATTTAAATATATGTATACATAAATTCAAATAAAAGAGGCAGACAATTATTCTATTCAATTATGCTTTCTTTTTCATTTGCAATTCTTTTAAATATAATTAGAACCCTAAGTAATTAGATGGCAATTAAACAAAAGCTAATTTTCATCAATTAAATGGAAAAAGAAAATTGTAGAAGCAATAAATAAATAATTATACATGTATTTATTAAAGATTTCCAATTCCGCTAGACATTTTTGAGTTCAATTCGTTTAATAAAAAAGGAATAAAGGGGCGAGACGGCAATTATTCCTATGTGTGGCACAAATTTATTTATTTATTTATGATAGCAGCAGTGAAATTTATTTAGTGTGTAACCTTTGGGGACATACGGGTATGAGTATGAGTATGAGTGATTAGCTGTTGCATATAATTATCACTCATACTCAGGTTGCTCTTTGTAGACATACCAAACTGAATTGTTTTTCCTTAAGTCTACAGTGCACGGCATGTAAAAATCCACATGCGTATGTGGCGATGACGTTAGGCGAATTTTCAGCATTTTGGTTGCATTTTTCTAAATTACTAGTAGTGGCTACAGGCCTTAAAATTTTGATAGTATTTTTGCTCCAAAATATAGGGTGTTTTTTATTGAGGTATAGAACTTTAAGTTGGCATCACTTTTTTAACTGGCGGCCATTTTGTCAGCTGTCAAGTGATTAATATTTAGTTTGGTTTGCCATTTCATCATGAACAGGTTGACAAAAGAACAACGCTTGCAAATCGTGCAAATTTATTTCGAAAATAATGGTTCAGTTCGCGAAGTTTACCGCAAGCTCCGTCCATTTTATGGTCGACATAATCGTCCATCAGAGCAATTAATTCGGTTAACCTGTCAATTGGCCACCAAGATCGTGTGATTTGACACCATTGGATTATTTTCTTTGGGGATATGTGAAGTCGCTCGTCTACGCCAACAAACCAGAAACGTTAGGGGACTTGGAAGCCAACATTCGTGGCGTTATTGCCAACATACGGCCCCATATGCTCGAAAAAGTGGTTGAAAATTGGACCTGTAGAATTGGCTTTATTTGAGCCAGCCGCGGCGGCCACATGCCCGAAATCATATTTAAACGTTAATGGCATAAAATTATCCTTCCAATAAAGCCAAACTGATGGACATTAAAACGATTTTCTAGTGTTTTATTTCAATTCGAAGTTCTATACCTCTAAAAAAACACCCTATACAAAGTGAAGAAGTGCTTGGAAATAAAATTATTATATACATACATATAAAAAATTATAAACTAAACCTTTTTCTATAGGCAGATGGATGTCAGCCATATCTTCTATTTTCACTTTCCAGACGTCTATGAGAATATTTTCATTGTTCACGTCCAAAACATTCTTCTTTTTCGTAATTTTGTTTTATTATTGTTGCGGCTGTATCCATTTTTGAGTTGAAAATCTCTCAATCGGCATCTATTCTTATTCACTGGCGTAAACATTATCAGCTGCTTCCGGTCATTTCAACTTGGCAGCACACAATTGAGTACAGCGAAAATAAAACCAACTTAAAACTTAACTTTAAAACCAACTTTTATTAAAACTATGACAAATTTCTCTCTAATTTTGATTCAGCTTTTGTAAATTTCTATTGATTCCTTAAGAAGCGAAAAGGAAACTACACCAAAGAGTTTTTAAATTGACCTTAAAGAACAAATTTTCTTTAATATGATGAAAATCAATGTTCATCATCCAACAACAAAATAGACACTCAATCCAAAGAAAAGCTACGATGTCTTGCATTTACACTTACGCGGAACCATTTGCATTAAACACTGAATACCGCCATTGTATTTTGCCATGTCAAAAATTGACATTCGGCGTATGACTAGTACACACACATACATCCATACGGAAATTATCGTACAAATAGTCAGAATATATTCTCATGACCTCAAAACGTGGAGATTTGATGAAGACTTGATATTCGAAGAGTTAAGGAATCACTTCATAATGATAAACATTTGGGAAGAACTTCCGAATTTTGTACTGTTTCCCAATCAGAAGTACTTTGTCGTATTAAATATCTTCTTTTTTTTTTTTTGCTGGGATTTGAAAGCTTACTTTTGACCTTTACATAAAAGAGGGGTTGAAGCTTAACCTCTTTTTTCCAAAAATACCTATTTTTTCCACCATATTTATTAGTATGTAAAAAGGTGCAGTAAAAATAAAAATATGTCTGAAATACAGTTTTCGTGTCCAGCTCAGGTAAGCCCAATCTGTGAAGGTTCGTCAAATCTGTTTGTTTTTAAATGTTGTCTATTACTACGTTTATACGCATGGCTTATTTGCAAATAAAACTGTAAATTGTTGCCATATTATTGTATTTATTGCAACTTACTAATTCAGAAAACTATTCACGATTAACGCAATATTTTCAAATAAAATGCTTGAGGTTGCCACACTTACAAATGTTTGCTAATAAAAAACAATAAATTTATAAATATTGCACAAAAAAACATTGATAGAAGAAAATAAAGACTGCAATCCCTCACTTCCAACCGGTAATTGGAAGATGGGGAGGTTCTGTGAGGCTGAGGATGACAGACATGGGGTAATTGTAATACTAAACGCTGAAACCCCCCCTCACTTGACCAAGTCCAATAATATTGTATCGTACGCCTTTGGACAGGTTGCGCTGAAGGTGTATAAAGGAGATCAGCCTTCAGTGACGGATGATTCTAAGACAGTGTGTGAACACGCTGTTGAGGAAGAATCTGAAGAGAAGGGGAAGAAGGCCAGCCTACGAGAATCTTTGGAAAAGAATGGCTTTTTACATTACATTACATCCGACTCTGAAATTCTCGGAGGTGCCTCAGGTCTGTTCGACGCTGATTACGATGAAGATAGTGACCTTCTTCTTGAAACTGACGACGAGTCCGATAAAACGGTCGTGGAGATGGATGTCGTAGCGGATGTTGAACCTGCTGCAGATAAATCTCCATCACTCTAAAGCAGCTTCAGCTGCACTTCAGCTTCGCATCACAACATGCCGTCAAGAATGAAGGTAACACTACTAAAGGAAGTGTGAGGCACATGCTACTGACTGGAGTCGGTATACTGCGCCCATGACGACCAATGCCCTCTACCATCGGTAATGAGGGACTTTATAGCTGCGGCGGTAAACGCTTAACATCATATCATCTTGTGCTGTGACGCCAACGCATATCATACTATTTGGGAAAGTACGGACACTAATGAAAGAGGTGAGGAACTTTTAGAATTTGCAGTTAGTACTAATTTTAGCATTTGTAATAGAGGTCAAGAACCTATGTTTATAACAAAGAACAGACAGGAAGTCCGTGATGTTACCTTCTCTTCTGATTCGGTAGCCGATAGGATTATGAACTGGCGCGTTCTTCAGGAACACTTCTTTTCTGATCATAGGTTTATTGAGTTTAGCATTAGGGAGCGGGCACCACAGGTAGAAATCTCCCGAAATATTAGGCAGACTAATTGGCGTCTGTATAGGTCTATCTTTTCTAGAAAACTTCTAGAAACTTCGGATTTACATTGTGAGGTTGATAACATCACTACAATCTTTAAAAATGCTAGGGAATCGTCCTGCCCTCTAAATAGGCCAAGGGGGAAGAAGAAACCGCCTTGGTGGAATAGAGAGTTACAATTATGTAGGTGTACATGCAGAAAACTCTTCAATAAGGCTAAGTCATCCAGAAATTAACTGAACTGGATAGCTTATAAAGGTAAACTAAAGGAATAGAAAAGCAGATAAGATTTGCTAAAAATACAACATGGAAGAGGTTTTGTGAAAATATTGAAAATGTGTCAGAAGTCTCTCGCATGAGAAAAATTCTGTCCGCTACTCCCTGCACTCTGGGGTATTTGAAGAATCCCAATAGGACATGGGCTATATCCAGCCAGGAGACATTAAGAGCCATGCTGGCCACTCACTTTCCGGGTAGCTCAATGTCTGAGATTCATACATCTGATCTATAAGCAATACATATCTGACATTATCAATATGCAGACTTTAAATTGGGCTCTGAGAAGCTTCCAGCCTTATAAGTCTCCAGGACCCGACGGTATCACACCGGCCGAGATATGCAAAGTATTGAATCTCATATCCAATAGGCTACTGAGAATTTACACCAGTTGTCTAAGACTGAGTCATATTCCTAATAATTGGAGGGAAGCGGGAGTGGTTTTCATTCCGAAGGACTTCAGACGAATAAGTCTATCATTCTTTCTTCTGAAAACATTAGAAAGGACGGTTTATCATTATATCCGCAAGACCATCAATGGTAAACTACTTTCCTCGCATCAACATGCATACCAAAGGGGAAAGTCAACCGAATCGGCTCTACACGAACTGGTTGGCACGATAGAGAAATCACTCTCTGTGGGTAAATATACCTTTGTGGCCTTCGTAGATGTTGAGCGGGCTTTTAATAACATTTCTCCAGATGCGATAATTGACGCATTGTTGAATTAGGGTTTAATGCAGTATTATGTAAGAATATTCATATATATTAGTATATTCAGAATCTACTAACTCACGGCAGGATAACTTCTGCTCTAAGAGCTTCTAGACAAACCCGTTTTGCAAATAGGGGTACACCACAGGGAGGAGTTCTTTCGCCATTGTTGTGGAATCTAGCTCCAAGTCCCGTGCTGCTATCTCTAGAATCGCGGGGGTGCAAATGTGGCAATAGCTGTAAGAGGAAAATTCCTCACTTCTCTAAGGGATATCCTACAGGATGATCTTTCACATTTAACTAGATGTGCGGAGAAACAAAGGCTCGCCGTTAATCCTAATAAAACGGAACTAGTCCTCTTCTCCAGGAACTACAAGATGCCTGTTTTCCAACCTATCACTCTTTATATGTAATACGGAGATAAAAGTGTCCAACACTGCCAAATATCTCGGTTTTATTCTTGCTTCAAAGCTGAGAGTGAAAAAAGCAACAATTTTACTCTATCTATACAAAAAATCCATTGGGAAAAATTGGGGTCTTACCTCAAAAATCGTTCATTGGATCTATACTGCAATAGTATGTTCGATTCTCATGTATGGTAT
Organism: Nowickia ferox; assembly: GCA_936439885.1. Lineage (NCBI taxonomy): Eukaryota > Metazoa > Arthropoda > Insecta > Diptera > Tachinidae > Nowickia > Nowickia ferox. Next base: position 105,648,257 of record OW387023.1, read on the forward strand.
CATCGTGTGGTGGCCGTCCCTGGAGAAAATGTCGTATCTATTTGCACAAGGTGCAAAGATTTGCATCCTTGTATATAACCAGTGCTCTTCGCACTACTGCCACAAAGTACACCGAGGTGAAGAAAATGAGTGATGAAAAAAGCTAAAATCAGCTTTGACACAGGTTCGGCGAGAAAAGGAACAACTGAAAAAACAAACAAGAGAAAATGTGTAATTTGTGGAATGAACAAGAGAACATTTTTACAAAATTAAATAAAAGATTTTGTAGTGTTCAATTAAAAAACACAATGTGTAAAATATTATTGATATTAAAAAAGTGATTAAAATTAGTTTCCAAATGATTACAGACTTCATTTTAAGCATTTTCATTAAAAAAATATTCATTTTTACCATTTACTTCCAAAAAGCATATGAGAATGAGACAACAAAGCATAAAATGAAAATACATTTGAACAAGTGAACATTTGTACAAAATTAAATGGAGGAATTTGAGGTATTGAATTAAAAAACAAAATGTGGAAATGATTATTAGTATTGGAAAAGTAATTAAGATATGTTTTCAAATTATTAGAGATTTCGTTTTAAGCATTTTCGTTAATTTTTTGACAAAAATCTAATAGCGAATGAGGACACAAAGCATAAAATGAAAAACGTTAAATTAATGCCACTACGAAAGAGAAATTAAAGAAGACACAGACTCGGTGTGAGCAGCGAGACGTCAAGAATTCGCAATTATCTTCCTTCTCGTGTCTAGTGATGGGACAAGGGTAAATACCCAAATGGTAAATTGGGTATTTAAATGTAAATACCCAGGTATTTACCCAAGCACCTGGGTATTTACCCAGAATGTGGGTATAAATCAGAATAATGAAAAATTTAAATAAATTTAAAGACAAAACTCATATTGAGTAGACTGCGTGATTCCTGTTGAAGTTGAATACCTTCTGGTGAAGAATTCATGGCATTTTTAAATTGAGTGGAGTGCGTGCTTTCTGCTGAAGGTGGTAAACTATTTTTAAAAAGCAAGTTCCTGTTGCACGATATATATGTTATTTTTCCTGCTTTTTGTGTTGTTACACGGTTGCTTTTTTTTCGTGAATGAAGCTGTGGGTGCTAAAGGAACGTTCAGTAGCAGCTGAAGTACAGGGAGCTGTTAAAATTCGAACAGCTAATTTGCTTAATTGCGTGCTTCCACAAATTCCTTTCCACCAAGTTACTGGAGAAATTTCATCCAAACAGCTCCAGACAAAAGTTTTTGCTTTGTAACTGGCAAAATCTGCCATTACATTTATGTTTAGCGCCTGTGACATTGTGTGAATGAATTCCAATGCATCTACTTCCTCAGACGGATCAAGATCACTTCCTTGTGCCTTCGGATCTAGCAAATTCGCAGCTAAATGTGTCGGTTTTACGGTTTTTTTAAATCGTGTATTGAATATGGTTGATAGCTCAGTTTTTCGGCATCATTCGGTATCATAGTTGAAGCAAACTCTAATTCAAGCTTACTTTTAATTTCATTAAACGCGAAATATACCCTGTGTATATAAATTCATTTGATTCGAGCTTACAAATACATTCTGTGATGCAACCAAATATGTTTGAGCTTAGAATTAATTGCTCCCAAAAGATTTCGCTAAGTAACTGTTATTTTATATCGGCTTGTAGATTAATTTGTTCATGAACTGCTAAGACCTGAAGGGATGCTTTAGTTTTTATTAGACTATGCATTGAATAGAAGTAACTTCCCCACCTTGTTTTGGCTGGCAGTTTTAATTGTTCACCGATTCCTTTTTCTTTCACAATTTTATCTAAAGTTGCTGTTACAACTTGGTTGTTTTTAATTGTTTTGATTATATTTACAACATATGAGTAATTATTCTGTAAGGTATCGCATTTTTAAAAATCCTGGCAAATTAAATGAAGACTATGCGCTACACAACCCATAGGCACAACATTCGGGTAGGCTTCTTTTACTATTTTGAACGCCTTTTGCATATTTGCAGCATTGTCACCAATTAACACAAAAAATTTTTGCTCACCGTATTCCTTTATGATTTTAATAATTTCCTGTGATAAGTAATGAGCTGTATGCCGATTGGCCTGTGTTGACAGACTTTTCACAAATACAGTTTCTGGCTTTGATATGAGAAAGTTTACAACACCTTCATTACGAATGTTACTCCATCCATCACATTGAATATGCTGCTTTTAGTTGCAGAGTAATGTCCATACTCATCTCGTTATAAATTTTATCCAAATATGTGCTGGAAATCGCTTTTCGAGGTGGAGTCTTGAAATGTGGATTAAGATCCTTAAAAAAGTCCTTCCACAATGGATGGTCCATCATAGCCAAAGGAGCGCCGGTTACAAATATAGCCTTAGATAAGTTGTATTGTGCTAAATGTGAAGGAAGATGCATATGTAAATCAGATGAAGGCGGAGAATTATTTGCTGTCTGTGTCTTGCTTATTGTCACATTGGTTGCAAGCATGTCTTGGAACTCGTTGCTTTATTAATAACGGACACTCCATGCACGTTATTAAATGTTTTGCCATTTTATTTACATTTACAAATTTGAAACTTCATTGCTACTCTCGCTTCTATGAAAATGTTTCCAAATAGTTTAATTTTTCGGTCTTCCCATCATTTAAAATATAATTATTTCATTTACTAATCGCTGGGAACAAATATTTACGAATGAATGAACAAAATTCTTTGTATGCTTGGGTTTCGAAACTTTAATCATTCTAGTTGCTTCAGCATTGTTGTTGCCATCGCTCCCACTCATTACATTGTATTGCCATAAGCACGCTGATTAGCGGCTCTTATTAAGAATTGTTGTTGTGTTTGATGCAGTCAAAACTGCCTTATCTGAGCAAAACGCATCAAGAAATGTATAAACAAAATATACTTAAACAAAATATGTTCAAAATAAATTCGAAAATATTCACATTTCTCTTACTCAACAACAAGTATTTGTTATTCAAATGAGTATTTACCCGATATGAAAGTGGGTTTAAATGGGTATATACCCCTCGTTGGGTAAATACCCAGGTCTAAACCCATCTCTACTCGTGACATCTCTGTGTACTTTGTGCTATTGCTACTGATGAACTAGGGATGCTCCTTCACCTACTACCATTGGACCTAGTAGGGAAGGAGATGGCAACGACCTCAGCAATCCGTCTTCGTTGTACCTCTCTGTGGAACGGAAATGGAAGTAGAATACTTGATGATGAAGCTTGGGGATGGAGGATTGACCAAACCTCCCCTGCTCTACAACACGAACGTCTTTATAAAACCTGGATACCATCCACAGAATTGTGGATGAATGGAACTCCAGGTAGAAGAAAAAGTGTTGATTTTTATACGGACGGCTCCACAATACAAGAAGGTGTGGGTTATGAAGTCTTTTCAGGGGCTTTAGGTCTTCGTATTGCAAAGCAACTTCCGGATCACTGCAGTGTCCTTCAGGCAGAGATCCTTGCTATAAGAGAAGTTGCGGATTGGTTGAAAGTGAATGTCACTTCAACGACTTTGATTAACATATACACCGATAGTCTAGCAGCTATTACGGCCCTCGAATACCCGCTTCTAAGAACCACAACAGCCCTTGACTGCCGATCATCTCTAAATGAGATGGCAGAGCAGTTTGATATTAGGATCATCTGGATCCCGGGGCATAGAAGCTTTCAGGGGAACTCTATGGCTGATGAGCTTGCTAGAATTGGGACAACCCTACAAGTTCCACCAGGTTTGGCATGTGTGGGTTTACCCCACCTCTCTTGGAAAATCAGACTTAGGCGCAGGACAGAGGATGAAACAAATAGAAGGTGGGTCGCAAGAAATAATTGCGTGATTACAAGGCAGTTATGGACTCATCTAAATAGAAAAAATACGGCTTTTTTAATTTTAAAAAAAATGGAAACAAATCTCGATTCTAGTGTCCGTGCTAACCGGAGACTGTCTCATAGGTAGGCATGCACAAAGGTTAAAGGTTGCACACAATGATTTTTACCGTAGCTGCCAGGATATCGATGAAGAGCAAAGTATAGAACATATTCTTTGCCACTGTTCTGGACTTGCAAGAAAGAGAATGGCCACAATGGACGCTCTTGAGTTTATTAGTAGCTTTATATTGAGCTCTGGTTGGTTCGACGGTGGGACTCCTCATAAGCAGAGTCTCCGTGGTATCACAATGGACCAAAACGGTCTAAGTGAGTCCGGGTTTCTGACTGCCACCCCTACCTAACCTATCTCATTTTGTTTCTATTACATGTGGCTTTGCGATAAAGCAATTCTCACAAAAATATAAATGTGAAAAAAGGCCAAGTTCCTTTCCAAATTACGGCCATGAAAAGTAGTGAGATAAAAACTTTGACCAAGTTCTTGTTTGGCACAATACATATCACTGAAATATGCTATGCGTACGTGAACCCACTTATTTTTGAGCTCATCATAACTGAAAGTTTGAAATATATTGTGGAACTTGTCGACTTCATTAACGTTACTAAAATGGATATTTTTTTTTTTACAAACACGACCCGCGAAGCGATTAGCTTGTCTGCAGAAAACACCCAGGGTCTATGGCGGGAATCGAACCTACGACCTCTAAACTGAGAGGATATCATCGCTACCACTCAGCCACAGGGGCACCCTGTTTTATTAACTCTACCTGTCACATTCGAATTTAATTTTCATCATCTGACTGCTGATCACATGCGTATTGTTTTGTTTATAAACCTATCGTTTTATACTTATAATCACCTCTGAATTTGTTATTCTACTTTACTGGTATTTGAATACCTGGAACAAATTTGTTCAGTCGCACTGTCATCATTATGCACTCGTTATTGTCTTTTGTCAACACTTGAGAAATATATTGCACTAACTAAATAACAATTTTTTCATCTGGAAAAAGCCCTGTACAGATCTAAGGCCCAGTTGTTCAAGAACCTGGCACTTTGCTCCTGGTAGTCCATAAACTACGAAATAACAAAAAAAAAATTATTTATCTACAGCATCGTAGATTATTGTGAATCCTTGCTTTTGTCGAGGAAGTATTATTACTTGTTATACACATTTGGAGTGATATCATATATTTTCTGCAGACAGGAAGTAACAGATTGCAGAATAGATGTGGAGCCGGACTGGGCGATGTTTAGTTGGAAGCATTCGGGGCAAGGTCACCGCCTAAACGTTTCAGGTTTGAGAGCAGCCAGGAAGGAATGACAACGAATATAGTAGTACACGTGAAGAGTATTGAATGTTAAAAATTCGCAGAAGAACATATGACCCATGGAAAGAAAAAGCGTGAAAATGTGCAATTGGAAGATCGCAATGATGGTGACGAAACCCCGAACTTTTTTACTTCGAGGGAAATGCCGAAAATATGTAAGGAAGATCACAGAGGGTCTTTTACGGTGTACGTGGATACTATTAAGACTGAAAATATAACACCAATCAACCAATTCAGATTGACCAAAAATTATTTGATATGAAAATTACAGGGATCAAAAGTATTTTATTAAAAATAGGATACACCAGATGTAAGCTAACATTTAACTTAAGAGAAGCAACTTGTAATTGTGCAGCAAATGGACAGTTGGAAAGTGATGGCTACTCCCCCAAAATATTTACACACCAACTAACAAGGACTTGTAGAGTCAAGGCGAATTGATACCAGGTGGTCTTAATTTGCAACTCTGCGTATTCGCCTTGCATATTTGTTAGTGTAAAATTTTCTGCTGTCAGAATATTTCCTAGCGTTTTGCATTGATTGACAGCAGAGAAATTATGTCAGCTGGTGAATTAGGATCACCTGATGTGAATTCGCCTTGGTAGAGTATTTAATTCTTCGGTATGCTGTCATCAGAAGTTAGCGCGAATGACGAGAATATTTAATAATGAAAGAGTAGCAACTCGGAAAGTAAGGGCCATTTTCACAACTTGCCTTTAGCTAAATGTAGGATTTTGCTTGCCCGATAAATATCTTTGCATTATTACAATTTAATTTTTGTATAGTTATTATTATCAATAATAATAATAATAATATTTAATGGATAAAAAAGTAATCAGGGGTGTTCTGCAAACCGCGCGATTTGAAATCGTGCGATTCCAAAAACGAAAAACAGTGATCTGCTGATCGGACGACTTAGCGCATTCGCAGGTCAGTTCGTGTAAAATATCTTAAACATGTAAAATATTAAAACCAATTAAAAAGCTGCAACAAGTCACCTTTTTAATTAAGTTCTTTCCTGGAAATTAGGCGATTTCAAAACGTGCGGTTTACAGAACACCCCTGAATAAAAGAAGGTTTTATAATGCAAAGCCATTTCGTCGGGTGGTTATTAATTTGCAGCAGTAATAATGTAATGGCAAACCAGTAACCATCCGACGATTTATCGTGCGGACAAAATCCTGCCTTTAGCTAAAGGCAAGTTGTGAAAATGGCCTTAAAGAAGGTGGTATTCAAAGGACTAATCATACCAAAGGCAATGGACTTTGCTTTCACAAAACTTGTGACGAAACCATTTATACCTTACGGCTTATATTTTAGTTGCTACAGATTTTTCGATCTTCGCTGGCTATCGTAAGTCGAAAACCGAGTGTTAAATTCATATTATGAGCATCGAAAATGTCGTTAAGCAACGAATTTCCTATCAAACAGAATTTAGTTTTCGATGAGGTATTTTAATATGAAAAATTATTAGAAACGATTGTTTTTTATTTTAGGTAAAGTTGTTGCAATTTTAAAATCACTGTGAGTGATATTCACAATAAGCCCGTTCTTTGTCGAATGACGAGCATTATAGATACCAAATGCAATTTCGTTCGATCAGTACTTGCGACTACAGTCGAAGATCTCTTTCTTATTTCTTATATTTTATTGTCTCAATTATAGCAAATGCAAAAACTCTATCTAGTGTTGGTTGTTTTTTGTACACTAGCCAAACTCCGCTGTTTGTAATACACGACTGATGCTTTCCGATGCCAAAATATGAATGCAGAGCTAACTTTGTTAATTTTCTTGTAATCGAAATGTACATACATACATACATATGTATACGAGTATGTATATAAACTAATTTTGCTTAACAATTACTTGGTTCTATCTTGATGAACACCGTACATATTTCACTTATTTCATTTCGAAATCAATAAAAGCTTTTTTATTTAGTCATATGCATTATTTATTTTTAAATAAATGGTATAAATTTGACAATATACATATACATATATAGTATGTACGCATATAAAAAGATAATAAATCTAGAGTAATAAAGAATACAATTTATTATTATTTTTAAGATTTCTAGTTCTCATTTTTTTTTTTTTTTTTTTTTTGCTTGCATTGTAAAACGTTTCACATAAGGAATTGTAAACCAAATAGAAGGAGGAATATTGAATTGTTGTAATGATAAAATTTTATGATTTATATTTATGTAAAGGGAAATCTGAAACATAGTACATAATTAAAGTGTTTATAATTATAAAAGAATATTATGGCAAATATTAAAAATATACATAGGTTTACAAAGCATCAAGTGGTTTGGTTGCAATACAATATATTTTTTAAATTATAATAATAAAAACATATATAGTTTATGTTTCTTTTTTTTTTTTAATTACAAACTAATATCAAAGTTTTATTATCAACAGTTTAATTCATGTTGCTCTTCGTAATACAAGGAAGAATGTTTAAAAAAAAATTCCTGTTTAAAAGAACAACAAAATTCAAGTTTAAAAAAACAAGTTGCATGTAATGTGTGTTTTAATTTGCTTTTCAGTGTTGTAAAATTTGTTTGCTTTCTTCCATAGTTATACATGATAACTTCAATAGTGATTTTGCTAAGTGAGATAAATGGATTTATAATAAACTAAGCGCTTTAAGATCAACTCGGCTTAGTTTATTAGATTAAGCATTGTTTGTTTTAAGCATTTAAAAGTTTTTCGTTGAACATTTACCACACATTTCAATAAAGAATTCTAACGGGAATTCCTTAAAATAAATGTCAACATTTGTTTTTATTAATAACTTTTTCATTTGCTTTATATGTAATTGTTTCTTTTCAACTTAAGTTTAATAAATTATATTAATTTTAATAATGTTTCTACTTGTTAGCGAGCGGCGTTTATAAATACATACATAATTGCTGAATGCAGGATGTTAGTCTTAATAAGTCAGTGAGTAAGTGAGTGAGTGGGTTGTTCCAAATTGTAAACTATTTCTCTTCGTCGTCTGTATTTTAAGTCCTAAAACTTATTCTTAATAAATGACTTGTGTTGTTGAATTTCTAACTATTTTTTTATGTTATATCACGTTTTGTATCATTAACCAAATATATGCTATGTTATATTAGATTAATAATTTAAGTTATTTTTTATTTATTTATTCAATAACTTTGCCCCACTATGGATTTAAATATATTTTCGTTCATTAAAAAAAAAATTTAATTAATAAAAACGTAAACAAATATAAAAAATGCATTAAGCTTAAAAGAATTTAATTAACAACGCACTCTAGTTTTAAATTTATATCTTTCAGTAATTTTGCTCTTTTGACAACTCATTATTTCTGAGTTATATTGTGTAGTTTTAATAAATTGCAAGTAGAAAATTATATTAAAATTAAAGTTAAATTACAAAATGCTTTTCTAACTAAAAGGGAACTAATAAGGCATGTTTAAGATAGATAAATAAGATTTAAAATTTGATAGAAACTAAAAATGTCAAATTGTTTCTTGTAAAAAATTTACAGAAACTATTTATACAATAATAATTTTTTGTTGCTTGGCTATTTGCGCGTGTTCGTCAAATTTTATTACTGAAATTGTTGTGATTATTTTTAGCTGTTGTTGTGTCAGTGACACTTGTTGTTGTTGTATTTATTTTATTTGCATTTAATTTTGCTTTCATTTTCATTAAAAGAGCCTCAAACGAATCCTCTTTCTTGGGTTGCAGCTGCGGCTGCGGAAACACATACGATTGATAGGTATTTATACCAGCATTATCTAAATTTTAGAAAGTCATGTTATAATTTGCATTTTTATTTCAATTCAAATAGACAAGTGAAAACGAAGTGATTATTTATTTACCTAAGTCTGCATAAGATGCCCTACAGAATGCACGCCTGCCACCAAAGCTAACATCATACATATTTATTTGAGGATCTCGTGTACTGTTGTCGATAGCGGCAAAGGCATCTTGGGAACGCTCGAACGTAACAAAACCATATTTCATTCTAAAAAAAACAAATATATTCATAGATTTAAAATTAAAACTAAAACAAATTTAAAAAATCTATAATAAGTGTAGAATTTCTTTAGACTCTTTGCTTTTTCTTTTTTTCTAAACTCTTTGCTAAACTCTTTTCTTTTTCTTTAAACTCTTTGCTTTCAGCAATCATGTTTAATAATAACTAACAACCGTATATACATATGTATGTATTGGGTGTTTTTTATTGAGGTATAGAACTTTAAGTTGGCATCACTTTTTTAACTGGCGGCCATTTTGTCAGCTGTCAAGTGATTAATATTTAGTTTGGTTTGCCATTTCATCATGAACAGGTTGACAAAAGAACAACGCTTGCAAATCGTGCAAATTTATTTCGAAAATAATGGTTCAGTTCGCGAAGTTTACCGCAAGCTCCGTCCATTTTATGGTCGACATAATCGTCCATCAGAGCAATTAATTCGGTTAACCGGTCATTGGATTATTTTCTTTGGGGATATGTGAAGTCGCTCGTCTACGCCAACAAACCAGAAACGTTAGGGGACTTGGAAGCCAACATTCGTGGCGTTATTGCCAACATACGGCCCCATATGCTCGAAAAAGTGGTTGAAAATTGGACCTGTAGAATTGGCTTTATTCGAGCCAGCCGCGGCGGCCACATGCCCGAAATCATATTTAAACGTTAATGGCATAAAATTATCCTTCCAATAAAGCCAAATTGATGGACATTAAAACGATTTTCTTGTGTTTTATTTCAATTCGAAGTTCTATACCTCTAAAAAAACACCCTGTACATATGTATATTCAATTAGTTACAACTATAGGTGCATGATGGATGAGTGCGGAATAATAGTGATTTGAATTAAATCAGGATGCATTAAAGTTTATATGTAACTTGAAAAAAAATCTTGAGCTTGTGATAACAATTTTATTATTCGGACAGACACTAGCAGAATTTCAGATATTCTGTTTGCGTTCACGTGTTTGATGTAGGTTTCAGTCGTACACATATCAGCTCAAAATCACCAAAATCGTTTTGTTTTTAACCGACTTCAGAAAAAGGAGGAGGTTATCAATTCGTCTATATTTTTTTTTTGCAGTTTTACTTCATAACTCGGTTCATATTAGACCGATTGTAAAAATTCTTTTATTGCCTGAGGGTATAGCGTCAAATTGTAAAAAATTGGGCGGAGACACGCCTACAAATTTTTTTATTTGATTTTATGACATTCTACTTATTTGATTGCTGCGAAACCTAGCAAACACATTTGGTTCTTGTAATTACACAATTTTAAAGTTGAAAAATGGGCGGGGTTACGCCCGTTAAAATATATTTCACGTGGTTCTACTTAACCGATTTTTACGAAATTTAACCCACACCCTGAGCTCTGGACAACACAAAATCTTGCATTTAAAAAATGGGCGGAGGCACGCCCATTCAAATTTAATTTTATATCCCATAAAGTTCTTTCGAAAATGTTCTAACAGATCTTTGCATTGAAGTCGGTTTTTTTTTGTCAGAATTATTTCATAAACCAGTTCACTGAACAAATCTCTAACGACCGCAAAAATATCTTTTGCAACAGACAGTCTGCTTGAACAATATAAAATACCGTTATGACTGATTTTATGTTACATACATGCGTCATTTGTTTTTTGCAACCCCTTTTTGAGCTGTGACTGTTTATGATTTAGTGTGGGATACGTACATACAATGTAAAAAAGTTTTTAATGCAAACAGAATACGAGAATTGTTTTTCAAATTCAAAGGCAAAATAAAATACTTTTTTTATTAAGTTCAAATTTACCCTTACCAATTACATTAACAGTTTTCGTTTATTTATTCCATACTGATAACTCACATGCCCCTTCTTTTTTAATTATTGAGAAAAAAATTTGGTTCGTACATGTGTGAAATTAGCTTTTGTCAGTTAGCTCCGTTTATAATATTCCTGGCTTTATTCTTAAAAAAATACATATTACAATAATTTAGTTTTTTAAAACTGTATAATTTTATGCAATCCGCTGACATTTAAATGGACCAAACTCGAAATGATGCGCATTTATGGACTACTAGGATCGAAAGCCATGACTTTATAGATTGCAAATGCAAAAATCCATATTTTCTGAATTCTATTTTTCAAAATCTAATCTGGTCGTCCATAAAAGCGCAAAAATAAATTTTAGAGAAATTTTTCCTAATTTCAAAATTGTGCCTAATGCAAATGCTAGAAATTCCTTTTTTCTGAATTCAATTTCTCAAAACTTATACCAATTCTGAATATAAACTATAAACTTCTGCATGACTAGTTTTTTAAATGTTACTTCTTCTCTGCACCCATACATCTAATAAGCTAAAAAGAAGACATAATAAAAATGATATTTTGTGACATCGCAATAGTGTATACTGATGGAAACGTTTGTCATTCGTTGTGTGACATTGCTTTCCATATAAAAAAACATAATTTGAACGGCATTGTACACCTTTTGAAAATGGCAACACAAGAAATGCCAGATCTGTATTCGGCATAACATATATATATGAAAAACCAAGGAAAATAGAAATCGAGTAAATTTTTCTACCCGTCTTTCTTCTCTACACCGTTCGCTAACAAAATTTATGTCGAAAAATATACGTCATAAAAGTCATCGTGTGAATCAGGTGTAAGTATATAAAAAAACATAATGTTCAAACGCAGCTTAACTGGCAGACATTATTTGAGTAAATTTGTATGTGTTTTATTTATTGTCAATTTTTTTTTTTTTATTTTGACAAAGTAAACATTACACCGAGTCACCTCTTAATTTCAATGACCATTATAAAACTGCAAATGTAATCTTTACAACATCTACTACAGGTGGTGAAAACACACGTAGTTAATTAAAAATATATGCATTTCGTTGCTTTCGTGTTTTAAATTTATCAAGGTTTACTAATCAAATTAAATATATTAAATTGATAAATTTTTAATTTTAATTTTAATTGAAAATTAATATATAAATATTATTAGAGGTAATGAATTCAACATATATGTATTAGGTACCAAATCTACAGGATGTAAAAGGACTACAATAGCAAAATGTGAATACCCCTATTATTTTTAAATATTTGCATATTAAAATCACCACGTGTTTACTCCATAACGATATAGAAAAACTGTGGCATAGTTTTAGGCTTAAATTTTCTCAAAAATAATTTTTTATTTTTATTTAAGCACGAGTCTATGGGCCTGTCCCACGATATCGACAACGTTCGACTTGTTGCACACTTACATTTGAAACAACAAAATCTTAAAATTTGTTTTTGTTTTGAATGTAAGTGTGCAACAAGTCGAACGTTCTCGAAATCGTGGGACAGGCCCTATAATGAATACGAAAGCAATAAATCCTTGCTGTAGGTCCATGCATATAGACGTGTTTAATCCACAACAAACATTTTACATTCACAATACGCACTTAATCAACAAGAGGGTATTAACTCAACATTTTTAAAATTTCACTTTTTGCAAGAAATCTATGGGGGCTATTCTGGAAAACGCGTCGAAGAAGTGAAAGTTACATGCAAAACAAAAACAAAACTGTATAAATGTAAAAAAATTGTTTTTGTTTCTCATACAAAATTAACCGTTTTTAAAAGAGAGAGAAACGCGTTGAAATTCTCATGTTTATTTCATTTTAGAAATGTATGGCAAACAAAAACAATTTTTGAAAATTTGTTTTTGTTTTAATGTAAAGTTTGACTTCTTCGACGCGTTTTCCAGAATAGCCCCCAATATCTATCTACTGTAAAAATTTCGATCACTCTTTCATATCGAAAACCATATTTGAGATCATTTTTGTGATAGTGTAGTGACTACCTTTATATCACCAAAACAGTATTATTTTGAGTTAATACAAAAGTGGACATAGAAATGTATCGTATATTTTCATTAAAAAGGTATTATTTTGTTTGAGTTAAAAATAATCAAATTGTTTTATTGAACTGTCAGTTTATAGAACACAAGTAAAAATTCTCGTCTGCCTATTTATATTGAAAACAAAAACAACTTCAAAGTAATCCCCCTCAGATATAATACACTTATGCCAGCGTTTTTTCCGATCCTCGAAAGACTTCTGAAACGCGCTTTTTGATATCGCCAACAGCTCCTGTTTCGATTTTTCTTTTATCTCCTCAATCGTAGCAAACCGCTTTCCTTTCATCGGTGTCTTCAATTTTGGGAAGAGGAAAAAGTCAGCGGGGGCCAAGTCCGGTGAATACGGTGGTTGAGGCATGATAACGATTTTGTTTTTGGCCAAAAACTCACGCACAAGCATCGATGTGTGAGCTGGTGCGTTATCATGGTGCAAAATCCATGATTGTTTTTTCCACAATTCTGTGCGTTTCAGACGAATTGCTTCGCGCAAACGGCGCATAACTTCAAGGTAGTATTCCTTATTGACCGTCGAAGAAAACAGTGAGCAAAACCTTCACATTTGACCGAACTTGACGACTAGGACGAGCATCGTCATTGACATCTTCTCGGCCTTCCTTAAACCGGTTATACTACAATTGAACTTGTGTTCTGCTCATAGTAGACTCTTCAAACGCCACAGTGAACATTTCAAACGTCCTTGTGCATTTAATTTCTTAAAACTTAATAGTTTCTTTGATCCATTTTTTCGAATAGTAAAAAATCGAAGAGCACACCAAAACACTACTAACCTTTTTATCTGTCAAAAACAAACTGGCAATCCAAAATGGCTGATATTGCCAACATATATAACAGACATGTGTACCAAAATAACAGAAAAAATGCGAAAATCGAAAATACGTAACTCACGAAATTTGAAAATAACGGTTATTTTTTGATCAGACCTCGTATATAGATATATGTATGTATGTACGTTCTTACCATAATTTTTTTTAACTACAAATTACCCCACACCGTGGTCACTTGTTGGGTCAAAAAGAAAATAAAAACCTACCGGGTATTGAGCCGAGCCTGTGTTGAAAATTTCAGCTCCACAGCTTTTATAGTTCCAGAGATCATGCGTTACGAACAAACACACACTACGATTTGATATATATGTATATATTTTCTATAGATATATAGATTATTCATACAAAACTTGTATGAAACTTCACATTAATACAGATGGTACTCTGGATCTCTCATTTTTTGAGAGATTTTCATAAAAATATTCTAGACTAGTCCAGTGGTTGGCTTGTAGAAAAAGGGGGTTAATCATTTTTTACTTGAATATATGCTCAACTCTAGAGTTCGCACTGCGATTATAATCGCAACTGAAATCGCGATTAATCACTCCTTTAAATCGTATTCGTAATTGGAACCATTAATCGCTCGATTAAGATTAACCCTCTTATGCAAAAACGATTGTTAAATTTAAAGTTGATTTAAGAAATGAATTTTGTATGGCAAAACCGGTTTTAACACATGCTTTAACTTTAACAATCGTTTTTGCATAAGGGTGTAAAACTTTTACCCTTTTGTTAAGCAAAGAATTTATGTCAAAAGCCTTCGCCAATGAACTTTTTTCTAATCTAAGATTCATTTAAATTGTTTGAATTTTCATACAGGGCAAGTTGGCCTCATAAAAATTTTAAATTAAGGGCGACCTTTTGGGTTCGAGATTAAGATTTGTTTATTTCTCTAATTAGCTAATCCGAAAATTAACTTAATCTCACATTAATTGAGTTTGATGTTTTTGAGTGGTAGTTTAAACTTGTTGTTATGTGTAGTATTACCATACTGGATTCCGCTAATAAAATTTTCTTATCTATGAAATGTATGAGACCTAAACTTACCCCGTATCCTTAAAATGTATGCTGATCTGCTTTATAGTACCATATTGCAAAAATTTTCGCCTTAGCATATCTTTGGTGGTTTCTTGTTCAATGCGGCCCACGTAAACAATACGACGCTCTTCAACAGCTGGCTGAGAGACGTTACGATCCACATAGTTAATATGTCCACTTTGACTTTGACGATATTTAGATTTTCTTGATCGTGAGTCGGTACGAGAATTCGAACGACTACGTGAACGTCTATAGAGAGGACTTCGTGAACGATCTGAATCTGAGGAGTACGATGATGAGGAGTATGGCGATCGGGAACGCCTGCGAGCAGCTGAACGTTTTGTATAGCTAGTACGACGCTGGCGACGACTACGTGCCATACGATCGGCCGATTCCGAATAGGAGGACGAAATGGAACTGCGATGTTTAATACTACTTCTGGAAGAATAACCCCCCGTCCCAATGGCACTATCATATGTAGGCATACGTTCTAAAGAGGAGGAACAACTGTTGTCACGAGACCGCGAAATTGTGGATGAATCACTATTGTCAGAATGATCATCGGACGAAAATTCAGTTGAAGAAGACGACGACATATCCTTGTGCTTGCGATACTGCCGTTTGCGATGTCTGCGTATTCGCTCACGAGATTTGTGCTGCATGTTTGATTTAGACAAGGGTAGGGGTGGAAATTCTGGTTGCAAGTCTGTTTGCATACCAACTGAACACATGCGCTTGCGTATTCTATCTTTGCGCAAATGCATAATAATTTTATCTTCACCATGATGTTCAGCTTTCTTCGCATCATTAATATATTCAGTAGTAACAGCCTGTTCCACTGGCAAAGATTTCTTAACCACAACATCTTGTATGCTAGCTATAAGAGAACTAGTTGATAATTTTATACTATCAGTAGCTTTGACCTTTTCAAAAGTATTTGTAATAGTAGACAACAAAGCTGAGTTTTTTAATAAAGACCTGGTGGCGTTATTGACAGGTGTTATAGCCGGATTGAGTATGGGTGGTATGGAAATATCTGTATTACAACTAGTTGATACTATAATTATTTCTTCATAGTCTGATTTCTTAGATTTCGAGTTCAATGATTTGTTTTCCTCTTCATTGAAATACGGAGTGTCTTTAACAATTTCTCTTAGAGGTAAAAGTTTTGTAACTCGAGGCACTTTGGCGGATATTGTTGAATCAATAATACGCATTTGTTGGGCTTTCTTTAATTCTTTCATGCGTAAAACTTTGTTCTTAGCCTCTGTAATGGGATCAGTGCCATGTTTAACAGCAAAACTCTGTTGTTCTTTAAGAGTTTTTACTATGGACGTCACTGCTTCACTGCGTTTTGATGGTGTCGTGTTCACACATGACCTTTTGTCATTATAATTTTGGATACTGTCAGTTTTGTCAGCAATAGGCTCCCCGCCACGCCTCTTTTTATATTCGTCCAGGTTTAATTTTCTCTTTACAGCTTGAATCTTTTGTGGTGTTTCTTCTAAAATTTTCTGATTAACAGGAGTAGCTGCTGTTTGCTGTTTTGGATCAACATGGACAATGTCTTGTCTAATCGACGTGTTATTATCTGCAGAGCTTTGTTCTGATATACTGACTCGTTCATGCTTGAGTAGTGATAAATTTTTACCGCCCATACCAATTCCAATCTTTTTCGTAGAGTTTTCAGAATTGACTGTAGAATTTGATTTGGTACTTGCAGAAATTTGTTTAACAGCAGAGTTTTCCATTTTAATATTTTTGGCTGTTGTAACTTTCCCAGGTTTCTGCACGCATTTCCCTTTAATTTTGGCAAATTTGCCTTTTAACAAGTCACATTGTTTTTTGTTGGGCACTAAAGGGAAGTTGCGTGTAAAACTTGATTTTTGTGTACAAGATTTTTCCTAAAAATATATTTACATGCATACAAGTATATATTTCCTTTTCTGGTTATCGAATATCAAAATTTCTAAAAAATATTTACCTCGACTTTATGATTTTCCACTTTTTTCGCAGTCAAAGTAGGACTCCAAGAAGGGTCTGACTTAACATTGTCTACAAAAGGGACATCTTCTGTAGTTTGTACTTCTGCTTTTTGTACAGCAGACGGTTTTAAAAACACTGATGCCTTTTGTAAAGAACTAGACTCCTCCTCGTCCGCTTCTACGGTTTCAACATCAACTATAACGTCAGAGTCAGAATCTGAATCATTACTTTTGCATGCAACAACTTGCACAACTGAAGCAGTTTGGACAATGCTTGTGGTACATTCATTTTTAGATTCATCTATTTTTGGCGCCACACATGATGGATTTGAAACAATTGAATTATTGTGTAAATGAAAGTCATCTTGCGTTATAAATTCAGCCAAATCAAAATTATTCGTATCAATCTGTAATCCCAATCCATAAACATCCGAATAAAGAGCGTTTGTACTGATTGTACGACTTTTGTGGCAAGAAGTGTCTAGAATTAAATCATCGGGTGCTACCAAATTTGAATGTAAATCTAATATTGAGTTATTGGCATTGTTGACCACGTTAGAGTGAACGTTTTGTGTTAAAATAGTATTATTAACTATATTATCCTCATAATAATTATTTTCGTCATCATCACCATCATCATCGTCATCGTCATCGTCATAATCACTTGTATGTGATTCATAGTCTCCTATAGAAGAACTATCTGTTCTTGTCCGAAATGTTTCATTGCTACACTGACTTTGACGCTCAAAATCTAACAAACCATTCTCATCGTTATCTTCATCATCTTCGCTGTCGGTATCGTAGCCATCAATATTTGGGTCTACTGTCACAATTTCTATGGCTCCGCCATTTGACATATGTTGACCAGCAAAGTTTTCATAATTAAACTATAAACATTTATAACATTTTATGAAAAAATATGGAACTAAATACTATTTCCCTTAATTTTTTCCTGTTTAACTATTTTTAAACCTACCGCATTTTTATTATTTTGTATATTTCTCGAATGGTCATCCTTGTGGAAATCTTCTGTGGGTGCTATGGGCAATATGCCATTTAAAGTTTCCGTTAATTGCATGCCCATTGATCTTTTGAAAGTAAATCAAAAAATATGTATAATTAAAAATTATTTTTATATATATACGAGTATGTATGTATGTATGTATGTATATGTAATGGCAATGAAAATGCAACTTTCCATTTTCATAAAAGACCAGGCGCAATATTTTGAAACTGAATATACAACTGATATGGTGAAAATTTGAGCTAAATCGCATAAAAAACTTAAATTTTCCAAAATTCACCGATTTCCAGCAGTTATGCTGAGTACACATCTGGCATTTTTTGTGTTGTCATTTTGCCGTGTCATTTTCAAAATGTATGCACCGCCGTTCACATTCACACCTATCGTGAATAACAAGTGAAATTTTTGTTCACGTGAAAGGAAAAAATGCTATAGTGAATATCCCGTGAAATTTTCCCCCGCTATCAGTCCCAGTGAATGTAAAAAAGGGCAGAAGATTTATAAAGCTTAAAAATTAATTGGAAATCAGACAAATTTAAGTTAAATAATAAGAAATACACAAATTTTAGATTCCAAATTAATTTTTTTTAACTTTAAAGTTGTGTTTTTAAATATTCTAGGTGCAGTGGAAAAAAATTCTTTAGTATAGCACCGCGGTTCGCCACAATGATATTCATACTCCATGAAAAAAGGTGTTGTAGGGAATTATTTTTAAGAATCATGAACTTTGCTTACTAATATTGTCCTAAAAATAAATATTTATGACTTTTAATATATAATTTGAAGAAAAATATCGAAATTATTCGATGTAATAATTCAGTTTGTCTGCAAAAATTAAGTGAACAAAACCAAGAGAAAAGTGAAAAAATTCACGTCAAAAATATCGTTCATGATAAGGAGAATCAAAAAGAAAATCATTTCTAATGAAAAATTATTCACGATTGCAATTTTGTGAAAAGAGGAAAATTTCGAGGGAAAAAATTTTCACGATAGGGGTGACAGGAAAAATATCGGAAATGACAAACTTTGTCAATAGTACACACTACTGTGATGTCACAAAATGGCTTAGTGTGTACTCGGCATTAGTTGGAAAATTCCTTAATTTTAAACCCATTCTTCTGAAAATCGGCAAACATTCTAAATTATATCCTAAATTTTTTTTTTTTTTGGAAAATTAACCCTTGTGCGCACTGTTGCCAGATTTGCAGATTTTCACTGCCAAATTGCAGAGTTTCTCACATGCATGTGTAATATCAATATTTCGCGTTTTTCTTTACTCCGTAAAAGAAATAACCATAGCGTTACTATCAGAAACATACACATAAGAAATACTAAACACTGTTTTTATTGCTGCAGATTTTTTGCCGATTTTTTAAAACAATTTTATAGATTTTTTAGCCAATTTTTGCAGATTTTTGGTAAAATTTTCTGGCGTCAGTGCTTGTGAGTCATGGTGGTCATCAAAGTTATTTTTTCGAGAAATTTCGAAAATTAAAACTTTAAAAATACTTTAAGACCGAAACAAATTTAAAGCTCTAAATTGTTGATTCAAAGCGTGGAGAGGTTAATATCCTTAAGTATTTTCGCAGTGGTTTTGTCAAATATTTTTAAAATCTTTCAAAAAAAATTGTCTTGATATATTTATATTAAAAAATAAATGAAAAAATGTGCTTGTTTGACCCACATGATCAGCGAACGGTTAAATAATTTTGAATACAATTTAGCATATTTAAAAGAGCACTCTCGCCGATTTTCACAAAAATCAGTGCAAACTTAGTGAATTTTTTCATGAATTGTTGGTAAATGCGCGAACTTTGTAATATTTGAACTTTGGCCCCATTGGGGCAGGGGTTATTGCAATCCGATTTAGCTCAAGTTTTCACCATTTAAGCTTTTTCGGAAATCCTAAGTTTACCTGCCAGTTTATAGAACACAATTAAAAATGCTCGTCTACCTACTCGTACATATATAAAAAGACAGACGAGAATTTGTACTTGTCTTCTATGAACTGGCAGTATATGTATTTTTCATACATTCTAATGCCACTGTAATGTACACACACACATATATATATATTTACAAGTAGTATGTATGTGCGCATATATTGTACAAATTTACTTACTCGCTACCGCTGGACCAGAATTCTGTGACGTTATCATATTTAACATAGTTACCGTCAAACGGATCATCGTACACCACATTAAGAAGTCTTGAATCCATAACTAATTTCTAACTGCAATATGCAGAAGTAAACACCTAGTAAAAATAAAAATTTGTCAACTGATTATTTTAGATAAAATATATAATTTTTATTTTTTAAATAATATTTCCTCATGGATGTTGGAAAACAATTTTACGGTAAATTTAAGTAAAACTAAATACGAGTACATGGGTGTTTGGAAATTTTTCTGGTTTTGAGCTCAATATTCTTATGAACACGTTGATCGCTTACGATGTTTAGGAGTTCTCATAGATGATAAGCTTGAGTTAAGTTATCACATAAATGCAATGGCTGGCAAAATTATTTATACTTTGCGTAAATTATATATGTAATTCAGATATTTATCTACCCTACAATATTAAAAAAAGGGTGGCGATGGCACTACTACTAATGTCACAGGTACATATGTTATTGTTTGGAAATTGTCTCCGAAATGAACTTGGCAAATTTCCATAAACTGGAGAGTTTTCAATATGTTCGTTAGATTTATTTTCAACGTTAGAGTGATGGTCACACTTGGGCAAACATTTGCCCAAAAAACGTAACGTGTTTGTTAAGTTAAATAGTTTCCAATAATGTTGGATTCTATGACATTGTCTGTTAGATGTTTATGATACTGTTTAACTTAAGAAACACGTGCCAGAATCAAATTTGTTTCAATAATATTTAGTGGTTACGTTTTTTTTGGGCAAATGTTTGCCCAAGTGTGACCATACCTTGACTAACGCCATATGTTGTGAAATTCTTAATGTGTAGTTTTTGGAAATTTTGTTAATATGTACCAAGTTATGCGTCATATCTTCAATTTTACCAGAACGACAAGAAATGTTCAGAGCTTGATACCTCGTATTATTCACACATTACGTAATAGAGCCCTGCGTAAACATTCTTGAAATGTAAATAACGTGTTGCATTTTAAATATAATTGTCGTGGCATGTATTATACTAAACCAACAATAAATGCTGTCGTATAATAAGCGAAGCATGATGAATGCAGTGATGTTCGTGTATATGAGTGTTTACAAGTGGTGTCGCGAACACTTCTTGTTCGTAGCAAACACTCCAAATGCCACAAGTAGTGTCTTCACCTGGTTACAAATACTGGTAACAACTACATAACATGATGGTGCTGCCACTGCGGATTTTTTTAGATTTTCAGTGTTGAAGTAGTTTTCCGGGGAAGTGCCGAGGAACTCCTGGCATTTTGGAGATTTTTAGCTTATTTTTGGGAATCTTCAATATGTTATGAGTCTTTGCTACAAGGTTCGTGACTTGGATAAGTGGTTCGCGGCAGTGATAGCTGAAGGTATGTGCTAAAATAAAAGAGCATACACACAACTTATGTGTGGATATATCGTCGGTTCGTTACTGGTTTGATGTATGAAACATTTTTAAAAAAATTGAGTTATAGATTGATTATATATGAATAATATGTCCTCTTTCCAAATTCGTCGTCAGATTTTCGATATTTTGAAATGAAATGAAATGAAATGAAAATCCATCATACCAGGAGTGTATTTTTTCGTAGATCGCACGACTTTGTATGATAGTGTATCACGGCCTTTACCAACATATACAATATGGGTATCATAAGAACGGTTTTTTTTTTAAATACTTTTGATGTTTGTTAATCCAAAACTATTCTCATGAAAGAGGCTCAAACATTTTTTTACATCCCTATTTTAAAGGCTTCATTAAGATTTCGTCTATACGAAACCATTTTGAATTTTTTAAAATCAAAAATTGTCTCGTCTAAACGCTATGTTAAAACCTACATACATACATGCGGTTGTATGTATGTATAATTTCGCATTGTTGCAAAATAGAGCTGTGTAGCTCATGAACGAACGGGTTAAATTGAACGAATCACTTAATTGAACGAACTGTTCCGGTGATTTTACTTAATGCTTTTGGATCAGTATTGTACCGCTTGATGTTTTCGTTCATTGAGTTTGTGGTTCAAGTCTTTTATGTCAAATTTGCTTTCGTTCATGTGTTTGCTATTTACTCGTATGCAAGGCATATAAATGTGTTAATGTGCCTTGCTCGTATGTTATGTCTTTGTTTGAGTTGAGTTTTTGTGTATTGAGAAGAGTACTAAATTCTTTTTAGCATCGCATATAATATGCTATGCCAAAATAAAATGTACAATATTCTAGTCGAAAGAACAAGAAATTGTTTATAAAATTAATTTAAATATAATTTTTTAAATAAATAATTCAACTTTTTTTAATAAATTCTTCAATTCATTTATTGACATTATTTAAATACTCGTATATACAACCGAATTTATTTTTTAATAATGAATTCTTACAAAATACCATTGTTTCATACTGTCGTTCAAAAGTGAACGATTGAACGAACGGGTCAATGTTTTGCTAATTGCAAAGTGTATTAATACCAAGTGGTCTTCTCAGCGCAGCTGATCGTCAGCTGACCTTACCCCATCCGTCAAACCCCATATAAAATAGCATACAATCTTAACCCGAACTTTCAACAAACAAATATAAATAATCCTACAACAAATTTGTATGTATGGTTGTTGTAATGATAAGGCCACTTGGTATTAATACACATTGAACGAAAATGAGCGGTCACTGAAAAGAACGATTTGGCACAGCTCTATTGCAAGAGGTTTGATACCCAACCTTTAAAAAAAAAACGTGCACAAAAGCGTTTAAACAGAGCAGTGGTAACTCTGCTTATGCTAAATAAAGTAATGCACAAGGAAATTGAAGATTAACATGTGTTTTGAAGTTTTTCTGTGTTGGGTATAACAAAAGCGATATAAATATGTGGCACAATAAAAACCGAAATTGAAGTACAATACAAAAATTCAAATAAAACAACAAAGAGAAACAAGGTAAATAATGTGCCATGTGCTTTTTCATGCACACTAAGAAAGGGAATGGTATCTTTTGACGGCATTTTTGCATTAAATTAACTTCGTTCAAAATTAATGTTTAAGGATATCTGTCTGTAGTATATTTGGTTAAGTTTATTTTCATACGCTCAGCACGGTGAGTTAATTCTTTATCACATTTTTAAGCATTCACTCGAATTTTAAATCTTATAAACTGTTAACTGACACGTTGCATTATACATACATATTTGCTGTTTTTTGTTTTGTTTAGTCAAGTGGATATTGAATAAAATTATTTCATTTTAATAATTGAAACCAAATAACGGTATTTTTTATTCAACTACACACACTACTTTTAACTGTTAATTAGAGCAACGACCTTTATTGGTAGGCTATTGCAATATTAAATTAACAATCACATTTAAACAGTTTCAATTCGCTCATAGACGTAAAAAAGTATGAAGATACGTTTTGTTCATACATACATACATATGTATGTAAGTATACATAAAATTATTAAAATAACGTAATTTAGATATATTTTTCTAACTACACCCACTTCCAACAAAAAAAAATGCCAGCGCCACTTGCTATCATAGCAATGCTATGTGTGGTAAGAAACTTAGCAGAGATAAGCAGACATTTTACAATTACCTGTTAATTCCAAGAATGTTTCTTTATTAGTTTATGAATTTTTGATTTTGTTGTAATATTTAACACACTACACGAAGAAACGTGTTCACTTTGTCTGCTGGCGTTCGGAATTTTTTGTTTCTTTTCTTTTATATTTGCTCTTTTTTTGCTCCTTAAATATTTCTGTAGATATTTTATTTGCCTTGATTGTTGAGTTCTTGTCTATTTTAACCTCACATGTTGCCCACCATTTAAATATTTTCGACTACAATAACTAAAGATTTTATTTTTGTGTTACATTTTTCTAATACACACATTCCTCACTTGTTTTTCATTATTAATTAATTATCATTATTATTTCAGTTAAGCGGAACGCTCTTATAAGTTATTTCATTTGTAAATTTTCACGTGGACCGCAATGCAACGAGCGATTTTTTACTGCTGAGAATTGGAATGTTTTGACATTCTCTTTTTGCGCCATTCGCTTATGCGGCTTTTCCACATCACTTGTATACACATACAATTTTAATTTGACATTTTGATTAATCGGAGAATTCACAAATTTTAGTACACGGGGTAAATGTCATTTAAAATTTAGCACGTGGTAGCAGGGATGCAAAATCAGATTTACAAATTGTACTAATTTAGTACAACGTAGTACAACTGTACAACTGCGATGATTGAGTAAATTTTTTTTTCATACATGCATATGTATATTAGAGCCACTCACCTAAAAAAGTGCTCGATGTACCCTCCTAAAAATGAACATTTGTCTTTTTTAAGATGACATTTAAAATATTTCGGCTCCAGCTTTGACCTCTCGTGAGCTGGACCATTTTGAAAAAGGGTATATTTTTTCATGTTTTGTAATTTGAGAATCTGTTTCCTTACCAACATATACAATATAGGTATCATAAGAAAGGTTTTTTTAATGCGAGTCCAACTGTATATACAATTTATCCAAGGACGATCATCCATGTCCTTTTCTTAAGGATATTCTGTAAAAAAAGAACGGTTTTTGAATTTTTTGTTCGGGGTTGTTTGTAATAAAAATGTCAAATTAACATATTTTAATCTTTAGTCTTTTTTGAAATTCGTGCTGGTTCGCGTTTTGACAAAAATGCAATAGGGTAATAACCCTTCGTTTTAAATAGGGCAATATGGGTATCAAATTTTTTTCTTTTTCCAAGTACATCATCATCTCTATTAGTGTGATTTTTTCAGTTTAAATTTTTAAAGAAATTTCGAATATTATCATAGTTTTTAAATGAAGGGAGAAATGGCAAAATCCGGACAAATTGTTAATTTGTCTATACAATCCAAACTATCATTACAAACTACAAAAGATCACAAAGTTATGAAAGTTTGCCGCGATCTGGACGAAAAATAAGACTCGATGAAAGACTAAGGCCCAAAATTGTAAGAAAGGGTTCGGAGAATACAAAGAAAAGTAGCATAAAACTGAGAGGATCCTAAAAATAGTTACGGAACTCTACATGCTGATACAATTTGTCTTTGCGTAAAGTAATTACGACCCGATTAACTGATCGGTTAATTTAAAATTTACCTTTTCGATTAACGGTTAAACCGGTCAATTTCAGTCGATTAACCGACGTTAAAAAATTTTTTTCATATATTTTAGTATAACGTATTTTTTGTGTGTTCAATTATTTTTTTCGTCTCATATACACAAAGAAGTATTTTCAGTGATCCTGACTTAAGTAAAACTTCAAAGTCTTTGGACATTGGGACTAGAGGGAGTTATTAAGTTTTTGTTTAATAATTCAAAAAAAGCTGTTGCCAACTATTTAATTAAGGATTAGATTTAATGAGAGACGAGTTCAAATATTTTATACCTACACTCTGAAATATTTCCTTCTAGCAACAGTGTTTTAAAATACAGAACGAAAAATAAGAAATTCAGAAATAAACTTTTTTTGCAGAATGTTCATCGCTGAGCTCTGCCAGTATGGGTCAGATGATGACCCGCCACCAGAAAGAACTGTTGGTAGTAATACAAGAAATGTTCTAACAAAATTAACCGAAACAATTAGTAGCTATACGAATTTGAAAAAAATATATAACAGGACTCTAATGTTATGAAACATTTTATCTGTATATAGAAATCCAGGAAAAAAACTGAGAAACTAGATATACTGTATTATGGATTGCTTTCGATTTCCTCAACATCTACTATAACTAAAAGGATTTTTTCCAAGTCAAGTTTTATCAAAACTAAAGAAGAGAAGCGCTTCAATCCTAAACATTTAAACAAATTAGTTTTCTGAAAGATTGTGTTAGAAGATTTCTTTAAACTATTGAAGTAACTAATATAATGACCTCACAAACTATCGGATAAATGCAACCTCTCAAAGAAAACAAATAGATTTCTAATTCAATTAGCTGACTGGACAACTATTCTCCTAAAGTAGAAAGTGAACTGCCTAAAACACGATTATACTCATCGAGTAGTAAAGACGCGGCCACAATAACTAAAACGATACGCTCAGCAGCAAATCTTTATATACCCCAATCGAAAAGCAGCATAAAAAAATGCCCGACTTCCGATCCCTTTGTGGAACTCAACATTAGCAAACCTGCGCAATCTGAAAATGGAAAAGTGGAAAAAATATAAATCCAACCCTACTCAAGACAACCTCGTTGCGTACAAAATCAAAATGCAAAGTTCAGGTATGAAATGAAAAAGGCCAAATACCTATGTATGCTTTGAAAACTTCACTAAAAAAATCAACAGAGATACAACAACGTCTGATATATGGAATAAAATCAACAAAATTTCACGGAAGCACTCTCACACCAACATAAAAGTCCTATTTATGATTTGATCAGGCTAAAGTTCGTATCGCTTTGTAAGCCAAATTACATATGATAATTATTAATTAACAAATAACACCAAAGTTAGTTGTAAATATTCTGACAAACACATAGGAGTATGTAGTTGAACGGAAGGCTACTAAACCTTCATCATCAGCGTTCTTTTGTGTTTGGTCCACTGTGTGTGATCTCAGTTGATGTAGATTTCTACTGATGGCAAGACTGTTGTTTAGAGATGGTAAAAATTAGCTTTCATCACAAAAAAGCTTTCAGCAAATTGTAATAGGATGAATCAAAACAATTCACATATTCCATTTGCAACAAAAGTTGAGTATATAAAGCAGAAATCTACATCAACTGACACGACACACAGTGGACCAAACACAAAAGAACGCTGATGATGAAGGTTTAGTGGCATTCGAAAACAGCTAGTTGTTCCGTTCAACTACATATGTGTTTGTCAGAATATTTACAACTAACATTGGTGTTATTTGTTCATTAATAATTATCACATGTAATTTGGCTTACAAAGCGATACGAACTTTAGCCTGATCAAATCATAAATATAGAAACAAATAAAGTTCGAACAATAATAACAAAATTAACTAAAAGTGTTATTTTATGTTAGGTTATTGTTTTTAGTAGAAATGTGCAAATGTCGTGATTTTATCGTGTCACGCGTGAATCACGCATGATAGTGATCAAATTTATAATTAATCACGCGTGAGTGCGTGACCGTGATTTAAAAAAATTACTTGTGCGTGATCGTGCCTGAGTTTTTTTTAAGAATCACGCACGATTTCTCACGCTCTCACGAGATAAAACTCCTGGGTGGGTATATAACTCTATTGAAAATTTTAAATTTTGTTATAATAAATACTACAATCTATGTCTGAGCTGCCCAAAGTAGCACCAGAGTGCCCAAGGCATATCAAACAGGTACATGCATCAGGCAAATTGCTCATCCGCTGATTTTTTGTTTACACGTTTATAACGAAGAATTCATTTGACAATTACTTTTGTGCCTTGTTTGATGCATACAATTTTTTGACAATTACTTTGTAAAATTATGTGAAAAGCACAGAGTTGCCACAGTGTTTCCTCTAATGCGTGTACCTGTAGTAAATGTGCCTTGAGAGTGCCGAACGCGAATACATTACTCTCTTATTTCTCTCGGTGGCCAGCCCTGATCTATGTACATACACATGTATATGCATACACACCCTGGCGGAAATTCAGTTAACTTTAAGCTAACTATTTTGCAACTGGTAGTGACTGACACTTGGATTACTTTTCAATGTAATCAACTGACTATTTTAACATTGCGATGTCCTAGGCGGTAGTCAATTGTCTTACTCTGCATTACTTTTCAACTAACTTAAAGTTGGTTTTTTTAAATCACCTGGTAGTCAGTAAATTTAAAAACATTTTTTGGGGTTCGAACATTTATCATCACACGTTGTGTACTCAACCTCTAACTACCCAGCCAAGGTACCATCTAAAATAATAACAGCAAAATGTTAATATAAAACTGATTTTTAATTTTGGATTTGTTCTGGATGAAATTGCAGTTAGCTTTTAGTCAGTCTAAGAAAAGTTAACTATAAGTCAACTATTTTTGTAGTCAACCACGCATTCTCCGGCAGGGTATGGGTAGAATGAGCCTGCAAACATAATGCATACATATATACATACGTATGTATGTACATACATATGCCTGTGCAAGAACCTATTTTTCAACCAACAAACATACATTCTTGCTCTATGTAAAAAATATGACTAAAGTAAGCAAATAAAGCTTATTTATTAAAGTTAATATGTACTACGAATATTATGTACTACGAATATTTTTTGCATGATTTTTTTTGTTAGGTATGTAAGAAAAAATCTGCTCAGACGTCTGTTCACTATGAAGGTACAACGGGAACATTCTATAAATAGAGCATATTTTTCTTAGGTAGAACACCTAATTGCCGTGTAATAAGTTTTAAGCGAATTCGATAATTTTTTTAAAAATTGTATGCGATATTGGATCCGTTTGTTTGAAGCGCATTCGATAAATTTTAAAAAAATTCTCTGCCATTTTAAATTTTTTAAAACTGACATCGTATTCGTAATCAACGACAATAAAAACCTTGAGATACCTAGTTTTATGAAAATTTATTGAATCCATATGAAGTAAATAATTTTGTCGCAGTAAATTTTCAATTTGTCCCTGTGTGCGACGCAGCTAAATACCCCTCTTTCCCACCAATCATAATGAATAGTACAATAGAAAAAAAAGACATCCAACGTCACATTGCAAGCTACATCAAACTCAAAGAAAGACCTACATATCAATCACTATCATTACTCAACAATAAGCCCGCAACACAACCCGCCTTTATACCCAACCAACATATCCAAAAACAAAATTAAAACATATTCAAAACTACGTCTGGGTCACACCAGCTTTTCACACGAATGGTTACTAACAAAACAATACGGCCTAGTTGCAACAGATGTAACAGCTTTTTAACAATCAAACACGTCTTGTCCACGTCCACTATTCCAAAATCACAGAAACGCAATACTCAATACGTCTGCCACTAACAGCGATGCCAACTATTTATAACACAAACGCGCCAGAACGCGCTAAGTTACAGCATTGTCAACTATTTATAGCCAAAACGCGCTATTTTCCTACGCACTAAATTAATTGTAATAAAAGTCGATGTACTCGTGTGTACAAGTGTATTAGTAAATAAATACAATTGATTTTTTTAGTAGCTCTCTGCAGACTTTATAATTTATATATTGGTTCTTCGAAATTATATCCTAAATCACTAAAATCATTTAATACAGAATCAGAACTGCCTTCCAAGTAATCGAAATCCTTAATTTTTATTTTATTTGTCAAACTTTGTAACAACTTATATAAATTGTCGAATAGTGTTGCGATTCAAATGCTTTTTGTTCTTCAGCTAGAATATATGCTTAATAAGTTATATAAATTTTTTTGGTCACGAGTACGAGTACATATTTTTAGTTGTGAAATTTGAAAATATTTGCCATTTACAGTATTTAAATGTGTTTTAATTCTAACCACAGTCAACGGAATTTAATTTGCGACAGCTGAATCATCAACCAATTAAAAAAATTTTGTGAGTTTAGAATTCTAAAAAATTGTTAAATTTATTAGCGCATTTTTTAGTAAACGCACTAAGACGAAAAAAGCGCGTTTGGCATAGTTAAAACGCGTTAAATTGGCATCGCTGGCCACTAATCTTCTCATGGATCCCTCACCCACCAACATTAATAAAATATACCATTTTATTAAAACAACAATTAAATTAAAAATTTAATAAAAATTCGTTCATATGCACAAACCAGTAACACTGCGTTAGGTATTTCCCTAACGAAAAATCGACTACATACTACAGCTGCCAGAAGTAATGCAAGAGTTCGTCTTTTGACTCTCTCGCTCATGGATATGTTAATGTCTTCAACCTCAAATTTTTTTTTCGAATGTAAAAATTGTGCTCTTATCAGCGTTGCCATTTTGGTTCTTTTCGGGTATTTTTTGGTGCTTTTTTTTCCTTTCTAAGTACTCGAAAACGGGTATTTATAGTGCTTTTTACAATTTCTCGCAGTGCTTTTTAGTGCTATTTCAATAATCAAAATTGTTTAAACTTAAACAAAGCAAAGAAGCAAACGCTTCGACATTTCTCAATACATTTTTTTAATTCCTTGTAAGAAATTTTTTTTATTCATTTGTTATGCAACGATTTTACTATTTCAATTCGCATGTGTGTTAAACAACGTAGATTTGTCACTTGTGCAAATTGAAGAAATGACAAAACAGTGTTTTACTTCCTATGAAATTAAACATTTTTTTTTTAAGTAAATTTGACATTCAATTTTTGTTAAATCTTTTTAACTTATTATGGCTTTTTTTAAAATGGAAGAACAGCAATATAGAAAAAGCTTGGAAGAATTATCGAGCGTTCAAAACGTGGCTTAGACCAGCAAACGATGCGTTCAAGCACTATGAATTTGATGTAATTTTAAAATTATTGCCCGGTATACCGATTTAATATGTCATAGTCAAACAAAAAATAAATACTTATTTATATAAAACATAAATAACAGAGAATATTTAGCTTAGTGCTTTTTTACCCGTATTTTTTAAATTTTACCCTATTTTTATATGCTCACATTGCTTTTGATGATTCAAGTGTTGGCATCACTGGCTGTTATTCCAAAGAAAATCAACAAGAAAAAAATTATTTTAAGTATACATACATGGTGTTGGTAATTATTCGTGTTTTATATTTGTTCGAATGAAATTTCATGATTTTTTCTTGTTCGAACGGACGAATAATTTTAAACTTTTGTTCGAATATTCGAACGAACAAAGAATAAAAAAATGTATTAAAATAATTTAAAAAAGTTTGTAAATAAAGACACGCATGTGTATGTTAATTTTTTTTTATACACATTTACAAAAATTTTTAATTTATCATTGATTTCTTTTCAAATAGTAATTTTAATCCCACTTTTTAGCTTGTACACGGTTCTTATTTTACTTTTGATAAAATAACAAGTAGAAAAATATCTTTTGCAAATTGTTGATGTTAGTGATAGCGTTAAAATAGTTTGCGTGTTCTTTTCTTTGATATTTCCAAATAATTTAAATCAACCTCAAAATTGCTGACGATTTTTATATTAGTACAATTTCTTACTTTATTGATAAAATTTTTTAGATCAGCTAATAAAATCTGTGGCAATAAGGAAAAAGTGATTAAGTCCAATTTTACTGTTTTGCAAGAGAGCACTTTTAAGCGTTCAAGTCGATTTTCAGAAATTTATTTCTTTTACAGTTAAATTGGGAAATTAAAAAATTAAAACATTTATTTTTGTAAGCAAACATAGTTCCACATACTGTAAGTAATAAATACATTTAAGTTGAAATATACCAAAGTATAACCTAAATTAAGTTATTATTCCAAATGAGATTAGAAGTCTAAAAAAGATAAGTCGCACGTCATAGTGATATAACTTCCTGAAGAATCACACAAATTATTTGAGATTTTTACCAGGGGTACTTTCGAATATCCAGAATACGTAGGTACCATTAACTCAAAATCAGCTTATCTCGGCTTAAGCACTTTTTCCTTTTTGCCACAGAAATATTGTCTTGAGATTATTTGCGAAATTTTTATTACAAAATAATCATGAAATCAAAGTATTTGCGCACTCTTTTTTTCGCTTTTTGTAGCATAATTTAAAAGGTTATTATTGAAAAGCTTAGGAATAAATAGGGCTTTTGATTAGGTCTGTAGAAAAGCAGTTATTTTTTTAAACTCTTTACCAGGAATTGTAAGACATATTCTGATTCCATTGAATAGGTATTATCTTTTCAAAGCAAGAAAACATATACATACATACATATGTATGTATGTATCTACAAACTAGCTTCCACAAATATTTATAATTTGGAGTAACTTGATTACTTAACATCCTATTGTTAACAAATTAAAAATTTATGAAATGTAAAATACTTTTTATACAAAGTAATTAAGAAAATTGTTCGAATATTCGACAAAAAACTTTTTATTAATTTAATTTTCCGGACAATGAAGAAGTAAACATTGAACAATGTTGCCACCACATTACACAATTTGCTTGATTGTACAATAAAAATCAAGTCTTTTGATATTTGCCAATATATTGTGCTACCTTCGAATATGACATACACATTGGCGATTTTATTGTGCAATACGAAAAATGGCACAATTATATTGCAAGTGGGTGGGCCCGACTTAGGTTTATTACAGGTTTATTTGACAAATTTCCCATAGAAATGTCAAATAAGCGCTTAATAAACCTGAAATATTTTTTATGAATAAGACAGTTAGAATTTATTCTGTAGATTAAATAAATGAATAATAATAATAATTTGGTTTTTTTATGTAGAGTTTTGCGACTAAGTGTACATTCTGAATAAATTGATGTAATTCCAAATAACATTTTGTATGTACATAAATATGTATTGTCGGTTTTTTTTGGCCGAATTATTTTCATATAAACACATGTCCCCTTTTCGTTATTGTCGTATTTTGACTTACTACGACGTTTTTGTAATAGATTAAGGCACACCGCAACATTTGTTCTTTGAACCACGATAAGGCCTATAATAAATATCGTAAGCTGAAATGCAGAAACACCTAACTATATTTTTTAAATTTTATAGAAGAGAGAAAAAACTAAACAAAATTATTCAAGTGACTGATGGTATGATAAAGGTTTGAAAATTGTGGGGACATTCGTTCGATGTAATACCCAATAATTAATTTAAAAAAGTTCGAAAGTTCGGTCGAACATTAATGCCCATGGTTACAATGTTTAGCAAATTTGCATCTGGACAATATAAATACCAGAAAAAAATATTCCCAAAAAATTTTCAAACACGTTTATTTGAAATAAAATTTGATTTCAGTAAATATTTTTCACTGCTCCAGTAGTTTGTTAAAATTTTGTTTTAAGCAAAAAAAAAACTGTATACACTCAAACCTTTTTTATGCGGTTTTATTTTATGCGCTTTTGAAGTTATGCAGTTTCCGAAACCGAATTTTAAATTTCATGAAATTAGCATCCCCTACTGCATTTTTATAAAAAATTGTTTTATTTTTGCTTGAATTGTATTTGGGGCTCTTTTTATGTATTAAAGTGTGTTTTCGCATGCATAAGTCATGTTTTAGACACAGCAGCTTTTCTTGAATCAAGTCTGAGTTATAAATTTTATTTCTTTAGCATCTCCTGAATTTGTCTTCTTAATATTATTTTGTATACATATGTATGTATTGTTTTGCTTGTTTATTAAAAATAAATGGACATCTTAAAATAAGTACATTCATATTTGCTACACATGTTTTATGCGGTTTGGATATAATTTTGACAGTGTGAAGTTTTGTATAGAAGTAGTACCCTTTTTTATGCGGTTTCCTTTGGAACGCATCTACAGCATAAATAAAGGTTTGAGTGTAGAGTGAAAAATTCTAATTCATACAATTAATATTAAGCGACATTTGTAACAATATAGAAATTGCTTACTGTACAGAACAGTTATTTGCTCTTTAATTTCAGCAAAAAAAATTGTTGAATCAAAAACTTTGGTTAAAAAAAAAATTGTTTTTTTTTCCAAACAATTATTAAAAAATTTTGCATTTGAATTTACAAATTTCTTGATTCAGAGAATTTTGTTTTTGAATTGTAAAATTAATTTTTTCTGTGTATGTATACAAACTTGCACGAACATCGTTACAGCTTACCCAACTCATCAGCAAACTTTCACATCACACTACACCATTTTTTAAAAATAAATCATAAATCGAACACAAATTCCGAACATTATTATTTTTATATTGTAGTATTGTGATTAAATTTATTATTAAATATATTGAATGACGTTTATAATGGAGAAGTCTTATGTACATATGTATGTATGTATGCATATGTATCTTAGAAATAGATATTTTCGCGAAATTTTATAGCTAATTGTTATAGTTATCCGCCGACACAATCTACCGTGATTACATTTTAGAGAAAATCTTTCAATAGTCTTAGTAATAAACATATCGCATTTTCTTCCATATTACATCTTTCAACAAAAATAATCGTCACTTTTTTAAACAATACAAACCTTAACATATATGTATATATGGTATATAGATACAAAAAAATTAATAAGAGCATGTATGTATATAATAATTTGTGTTGGAAAAAATGCAGGAGGAAGGATTATAGTTTTGCTCCTAGTAACAACAATGACGAATATTATATGGTATTGCCTAACGACGTCTTACGCTAACCCATTCATCATCGTCTTCGCCTTTGTTCTCTATAAAAGAAACAAACAAAAAATCATTAAAATTATCTATGAAATAAGTGTTTCAGAGAATTCACCTTTATCTTGTTGGGGTTCCCTTTTAGATTTATCTTTTTCTTCCCGTACAGAAGGACGCTCGGTACGCCAATTTCCAGAGTCCTTTCCTCCAGTGCCGGCAGGACCGCGGTCGCGACGATCACCACCAGGGCGACGATTATCGCGATCTGAAGGCCGAGGAGCATAACGCCAATTTCCAGCTGAAGATTGTTCATCGCGACGGACATCATGACGGTCGTCGCGATCGCGATCACCACCTCCACGGCGGAATTCACCACGGGGACGTTCTTCGCGATCAACACCACGTGGACGGTCTTCGCGATCACCGCCACGTGGACGATCTTCGCGATCACCACCACGTGGACGATCTTCGCGATCTCCACCACGTGGACGATCTTCTCGATCTCCACCACGTGGACGATCTTCGCGATCGCCACCACGTGCACGAAAATCACTACCACCTCCACGACGCCATTTGTCATCTCGAGCATCAGCTGCAGAACGCTCAGGTGCGGACTCTTGATCACGCCGCACACGCCATGAGCCACTATCAGTGGCTCCTTCGCCTGCCTCCCTGCGCTCAGCAGGACGCTCACGCTGCCGGTCACGAACTGGATGTGCTCCACGACGCCACTCATTATTGTCACCGCCTCTTTCGGCCCGTCCTGTGTCACGTTCACGATCTCCGCCATGTGGACGCCATGCCTTTTCGCTGGGCTTCTCACGTTCGCGTTCGGCAGGAACATCACGAGACAAACGTTCTCTTTCTTCCTGAATTCTGCGTTCGGCCTCGTCTTCTTTAGCACGCTGTTTTTCGTATTGAATGCGTCGTTTTTCTTCTTCGGCTTCTCGTTCTTTACGACGAGCTTCTGCAATAGCGCGTTCTTGTTCCTCCTTGGCATGCCGGATTTCCTCTTCTTTACGCATGCGCTCCTCTTCTTTCTCGCGCAACCATTGTTGACGGCGTTGTTCACGACGAAGTTCGATACGTTTAGCCAAACGTTTCTTACGCTCTTCAGCCAAAGCGATTTCAAATTGTTTGATTTTATCGGCATACACAGAAGCACGCTCAGTTTTCAAGGCTGACAAGAAAGTGTCACGATCTGAATGCATATGCTTAAGACGTTCTTGTTGAATTACAGCATCCTTGCGCTCAGCTATGGCATTTTCTATACGTTTGGCCTCTTGGGCTTCCCAGAACTCTTTGTCCTTTACCATTTTTTCGCATGAAGGAAATTCCTTCAACGTTCAATGAAATCTATTTTCTTTTCTTGAGATTTTAGTTTATTCTGCAGCTCTTTACGTTCGCGCTGTAATTCTTCAGATTCCTTAGCAGCGATTTGTTCTGCATCCAACTTTTTAATACTTTCAGCATCCAATTTTTCCAACATTTTTTTGCCATGAGCAGTTTGAGAAATTTGCTGCACCTTTTCTTTCAGGCTCTTTTCCTTGATGGCTTGAATTTCATTTTGATGGCGTTTGCACTCACGTTCCTCGTTTTCTTGCTCTAAACGCTTCTGCTCGGCCAACTTGGCTTTACGGGCCTCTTCTTCTAAGCGACGGGCTTCTTCTTCTTCTCGAGCGTTATTTTGCTTTTCAATGAACTCTTTGCGATCTTCAATGATCTTCTGACGTTGAAGAATGCGTTGATGCTTACGACTTTTGATTTCATGATAGTGTTGTACCATATGTGTGCGCATTTTAGCACGTTGGTCCCGTTCACGATTAGGATAAACAATGGACGCAGCGCGTTGCAACACTGAAGACATGTTGACCAATTGTGAACGAAAATGTTCCGATGGCATCGACTGTAAGTTGGGACCATCGGGATGATCCTCCCTTTGACTTTCGGTAAGGTCAGTACCAAATTATATACACCGTTTCTGATGATCAATGCGGATTTGCATGTCGTTGTGACGTACAGATTCCACTAACAATTTTTCCAACTCAAAGATACTGCTGAAAGAAGCCATATTTAAAAGTCGTTCAAATTCAATACATACTCTCGTACACTTGAGATATTTGGCGGATTAAACGCATGATAGTAACATCTTTTAGAGGACGAACATATGGAGCTAAAGGATTATTTTCACCAGGAATCGCCTCGATAGCATTAATAACAGTTTGTACACGTTTGCAAAGATTCAAGGGACTAAAATCAAATTCCATCCAATTATACAAGTTGCGATATTCCTCAGAAGCCAATTGAGGTACATAAGACGCACCTTATAAATTAAGAATTTCAATATTACTTACCACTTCTCTCAGCAAGGAAGGTCTAGTAGGAGGTTGTTGCAATCCCAACAGAACTGCTAGTTTTTGGGCCTTTTCCAATGGACTTTTATCAGCTTCAATGAAGCGATCAAACTCAGGATGGGCTGAAGGCAAAGGTATGGACAATGTTGCTATTAGCCATGCGTTGCATATCATCTTTTGTCAAGTTTTTCTTTAATTCGCGTGTCAATTGGAATAATTTTAACAATGCGGCTGCATGGAATAACTGATTACTAGCTTTGGAGAACACCATTGCCAGTTTCTGATAATAATTAGCCATAGTCTTGGGAACAGGAGTTTTCTTGGACAATGCCATTAGACCGTGAATATCTTCAATTGCTTTATATGCTTCTTACCACAACTCCATTTGTATTGCGCAATCCAATTGGAATAACCTTGTATATCAAGGCACAATTGTTGAGTTTCCAACTTTGTAATAGATACCCCAGTAGTTTGGTTGGTACTTTTGCAAATATCTTCCAAATGCTTGCGTAACTTATCGCACAACCGGCGAAATTCACTTTTGCGGTTATATTTGAAACAGAAATTAAATGCCATACGTGCGATGTCATGGTACAAACCCTCACAATGGGTGTTAATACGTAGTAACTCCAAACACTGGCAGTATGATTCCCATAAGAACTTTACCCATGGCAACAAAATGGTACGGTCGGACCGATCTTGAGCATCTTCGCCACATACTGCACTCATTAAAATACTTTCAGGAGTAGCGATGTTATCTAAATCATCCAGTTCCAAAACTGCTACAGCCGCAGATAATTGAGCTTGAGCAGCTTCGGTATGCTCCTCAGCCATGCGCAAATAGGCACGAATAACATTTTCCAATGAATTGACATTCACCAATTGGAACATGTTACGATACTGGAATAAACCTTCTTTGGCAATATGAGATTTCTTAAGCTCCACACACAAGTACAAATACTTGTACATAAGAGGCTCAATAATCGATTCCGAGTAGGCATAGTTCCAGCGCTTGTTACGAAATACTTCTTGTAAAGTATCCAAGGCACGCAATGGCTTGCCCACTTCAATAAATTCTAAAAAATTAAAAATAAGTTATGACTGCAATATATATTTACATACATATGTGAGCATACATATGCAGTTGTCTTTATACACATAGCCCATAAAGTCTGCGTTCACGTTTAATATTTTTTTTCGGATTTAAAAATCAAATACAAAAATGTACCTAACACAAATATTTTTTAATGTGTTTTCTACTTTTAAACTATACTTAAAAAATCCAAAACGAAAACATACATTTATCTATTCAGTTTTCCTATAACGGGACTTCAGTTTAACAATACGTAAATCTGGGCACCAAAAAGTCTGCGTTCACTTTGTTTATGTTAACAATGCCATTACTTTTAAAGAATTACTGGATCCATTTTGGATTCATTTTTATTTCTTATAATTTAAGTGATCCTTTTATGAGATTAGAAGTACATTTTATTTACAAGTAAATATGGATTTTCCAATATGGAAGCAACAGGTGAAGAAGTCGGCGTTTCGGAAAGAAAAATAATTAAAAAAATGCGGGAAGGAGGCAATAGCATTCCAAAAATTGGTAAAACTATTGGGATAACATATTTTTCCGTCCAACGCGTCATATATAATATAAAAAATACAGGTATATTAGGTTCTACGCCACAATCCGGACGCCCAAAAATATTATCTGTACGAGAAGAACGCAAAATAGTTAATATGACAAAGAGTAATCCCCGTATTACTTCCAAAAATATTATTGAACACGTCCGTCAGTCCTTTAATAACGGAGTTTGTGCAGAAAAATGTTACACAAAGCAGGATATCATGGTAGGGTTGCCCGTGAAAAACCATGCATTTCTCATGTGAACAGACAAAAGCGTCTCCCGTTTGCTCACGCCTATATAAATCGGCATCCTTAGTTTTTTTTGGAAACACGTGAAATTGTTGGATGATAATTAATTTTGTATTTTTGGCATAAAAGGCCGTCAAATAGTCAGGGTCTGCTCTTGAGAAGCAAGATCTAGTTGGTACAGTTAAACACGGAGGTGGTAGAATTATGGTGTGGGGTTGAATGGCGGCTACAGGTGTAGGTCAGATGGAGTTAATTCAATATTCAATGTATCAATGAGCATATTTAAAAATTTTAAAAATAAATTTAAAGCTAAGTGCGGAAAAACTTGATTTGTCATATATATTTTGGTTCCAACAGGACAACGACCCAAAGTACACAGCGGCGATCTTTAAACTT
The DNA here is from genome assembly GCA_936439885.1 of Nowickia ferox. NCBI lineage: Eukaryota > Metazoa > Arthropoda > Insecta > Diptera > Tachinidae > Nowickia > Nowickia ferox. The sequence continues at coordinate 105,687,307 of OW387023.1, forward strand.
TGGCTATTGTACAATCCTCCTAAGCAGCTTAAAACACCCCCAATCACCTGATCGCAATCCCTTTGAGCACCTCTGACATTTTTTAAGAAATAAAAATCGTCAGCACGTCATAATAAGCAAAGAAGCTCTTCGAAGTGCTATGCAGGCACAGTGGGCCAACATCACAGCTGAGGCAACCCCGAAGTTGATCAATTCCATGTAAAATAGACTAAATGAAGTATTAAAGCAGTGTGGATAGCCAACAAAATATTAAATTAAGGTTTTCTTTGAAGGAACAAATCAAGTTTAGGGGCACCTCCCAGAAATTAAAAAAAAAATATGCTATCATATAGAAAATTAAAAAATAAGAAGAAAATAATAAATAAAAAAGTTTGCGGCAACGCTTAGTTTCCGAGTTATGGACCTCTGAAGTTCTAGCAAAATATCATACGGTGTTTTCAAACGAATATGACCAATATTGGTATCTTAAAAATTAAAAAAGTACCCTATCCTATAGAAAATTGAAAAATAAGAAAAAAAAATTAAATAAAAAAATTGGCGGCGAGGCTTAGTTTCCGAGTTATGGGCCTCTGAAACTTTAGTACAGTATTGTGAGTATGTTTACGGTGTTTTCCAACGAATATGATAAATATTGGTATCATCTTAAAGCTTTTTAGTAGGTCTTTAAAAAGATATCAAGGTTTTCTGGCTTACTAAAGTATTCCTGCATTGCCGGCCTTCGGCCGGGCTTAAGGATTTTCTCCACCATGGTGTTTCCCGAGACGGCGCAGCACAATAAAGATTTTCTGCATTGCAAAGTTTTCCTACTTAATAACGTTTTTCTGCATTGCCGGCCTTCGGCCGGTCTTAAGGATTTTCTCCACCATAGTGTTTCCCGAGACGGCGCAGCCTAGTAAAGATTTTCTGCATTGCAAAGTTTTCCTGCTTACTAACGTTTTCCTGCATAGCTGACCAAGAGTTATTTTTACCATTTCATGAAAGGTATTCTTAAAAGCTTTAAGATGATACCAATATTGGTCATATTCGTTGAAAAACACCGTATACATACTCACAATACTGTACTAAAGTTTCAGAGGCCCATAACTCGGAAACTAAGCCTGGCCGCCAATTTTTTTATTTAATTTTTTTTTTCTTATTTTTCAATTTTCTATAGGATAGGGTACTTTTTTAATTTTTAAGATACCAATATTGGTCATATTCGTTTGAAAACACCGTATGATAAGAATATTTTACTAGAACTTCAGAGGCCCATAACTCGGAAACTAAGCGTTGCCGCCAACTTTTTTCTTTATTATTTTCTTCTTATTTTTTAATTTTCTATATGATAGCATACTTTTTTTAATTTCTGAGAGGTGCCCCTAAACTTGATTTAAGCCCTTATTACATTAAATTCCGCTATATGAAAATTGGTAAAAGAAATGTACATTTTATTTTTGGTTTTTGTAACTATAGGTTTTAAGAAAGATTTCTGTGAAAATAAATTTAATCTCAATTAAACGTTTACGTATTATTTTCAAATCACTTCAAATAATATTAAGGTGAACGCAGATTTTATTGGCTATGTGTATGTTCATACAAACTTAATTTATTTACATCGTTTTTTCCGCTTATTCATTTGACATTTAACATTAATAACTTTTGCTAATCGGATACTTGCTATTCCACCCGTCAATACATGTTTGTGTGCATAGCCTTGTATTAGTAATTTCATATCCACATTGGATTTTTTCCGAAGAAACTCGTTTCACTTTTTAAAGCGTTTTCCGGTCGTTGGGTATAACGTGCCATTATTATTTCATATAATTTTCACACCTCAGCGCTTTAGGTTTAATTTAAAACAAAACTTTCACAACTTTATTGCGTTTTCCCGTGAAAAATTTATAAATATCTTCCACAGAACACACAGAAGTGACACAGGACGGAAGATAATTGTGTTTATATACTTCACTCGCTCTAGCCGGAGTTTTGTCGTTGATTTTGCTTTGATTTTTCTTTCTTGCGCAACAAAATTTAGGTTGTTTTATATTATGCTTTGTGCTTTTATTCATGTGTGTTAATTGGTAAGTAAAAGGGTGAAATTTTTTTTAATTTTATAAATTTATGTTTAATATTGAATATATTTTCAGGAAACCATTCTTTGGCTCCATATTGAATGTAAGTATAAATTTATGTTGGAAAATGATAAGAAATATATGTACTTACTAATATTTTTACTTTCAGACATTTGGCAAACTTTTTTCTGGGAAAACTGAAAAATGTAAGTATGCATGAATAATATAATACAAACTGATGGTAATTTTTTTAATATTTGCGCAATTTTTCAGGAGTTTAAGATGCATTAAAGGATGTCCATCTGGTGAGAAACTGCACATCTTCCCGAAATTTCCTAAACCCTTCACAATACATATTTGTGCCCATTGTGGTAAAGTTGTATTCTATGGTAAAGTGCTCAAAAGGAACATTCAACCACAGAATACAATTCAACGCTTAAAGTTGGGTCCAGTGCCTGTTTTACGTATGTATAGTATAACTATGGAGGGTAATTCGGTGTGTTGTCATGTGCATGGTTTTGTAAATATTTTTATTTGGCCGCTCCCAAGGGTTTTGAACAAAGACATTGCCACGAACTAATAAGCGCATTGGACAAAAAAGTTCCAGGGGATATGCTAAACGGGAACAAAGACAATGTTCAAGAAGCTGTATTGAGTGTTGAATTAATAGAGCGTTTGAACATTTATGGTTATCAGGGTGATACTAAACAAAATTATATAAAGATTTATCTTTGCCAAAAAATTAATAACAGCTGCCTCTAGATTGCTTGAAAAAGAAGTTATTTATAACGAATTTGTGCTTTTGAAAATTATATATATTTTGATATACGGTTTATGGTGGACTGTGATGTGGTAGGCTGTAATTGGATTGAGTTGCCGCCAGGAACGTGACTTCAAAGAGGTCGTAATTCTAAACCATTGCCTAAAAGTCGCTGCCAGTTAGAAGTAGATGCGGCTTTGACAAATGTATTGCTCATGAACCTTTCGCATTTTGTCATATGATATTGAACGTGCTGGTCCCAAATCTAAAATGGATCCAGTTATACAAATTACCAATATGGTAATCACGCAAGGATATCCTGAGTCTTTTATACGCATAAAAACTGTGCTCCTATAGTAGACAGTCAAGTATTATGTTTTGGTAGTGAGAAAGATTTTTTTAACCGGTTATAAATAAATAATTTCGACATTCCGTATTTGCTTAACCGCGCGGCTGGCTCATTTGAAGGTCAAAAACTTCGAATACTTAGGCAGAATCAAAAATATACGCTTTGTTATAAAAGAACAAGTTTTACATTCCAAACAGATGGGTCGTAGGGAAAATAAATATGTAAATTTTGAGGGTGAGAGTGCCATTTGATTTGCTTTTCGTTTTGTTAAGAGATTACACAAAAAAAAGTTTAAAATCAAGAAGAAACATATTTTTGTTTTGTCTTATTTTAAACATTTTATTCTTTGCTTAAAAATTAAAACTATTTTGGAATGATAAATTATTATTTTTGTTTTAAGAAACAACAACTTTGATGTAAACATACTCAAATTAAGAACTTATGTTTTTGAGTTAAGAATGAAATATTCTTGAAGTAATTATTTTGATATTAAAAATTAAATGTTTTGAATTAATAATGAAGAGTTCTTAAATAAAGTATGAAACGTTTTAAGTTAATAAAAGACAATTTTCAAATTATAATTTGATTTAAAAAAATTAAAATTCTTGATATAATAAAATATTTTTGTTTTTAGAATGGTTAAAAATACATTTCTTTTTTATTATGATTTCAAAAATTATAATTTTTATTTTAAAACGTACATTTTGTATGCCTAACTTAATTAACAAGTTTTTTAATGTAGATGATTAATTAATTTTTTTTTTAATTTTTATTTAAAATAATTAAAACAAATTTTATTATACAATAAAAATAAAAAAACCCTAGTTTGTTAATTTTTCATTTGTGTTGTGTCAAATATACATCTATATTACATGAATAACAACAAATGTGTTTAAATACTAATATAGATAGTATGGATAGGAATTGCTCATAATAATTACAAGTAAAATTTTTATTTATGGTGCATGCAGCCTTTTCTGAGAAATATAAAATTGCATTGTATGAAAATTATATATATTTTCTCTTTCAATGATCAATCTCCTTTGGAAGGAAAACTGAAATAAATACTTGTGTTCATGCTACTTCTAAAAAAGCTAAGTGTTGTTTTTCATCGGTCTCACGTTTGTGGTTTCTTAGAGTTTCCAAAAATTTAAGAATTTCTGAATTCGAATTAGCCACTGCACTGAATTTGTCGGGATAATTTTCACGAATTTATTTAAACAAACCGAAAGCATTTTCACAGGTGTCTTGATCGATCATCAAAAATCTTCACGTAATGGCAAATGTGATAAAACTGGCACTAAGTTACAGTTTGTAAGGATAAAGCGGGCAATCGGTACACACATATTATCCAGAGCGGCAGGTTCCCTTTCGGTGGCAATGGCCTGATAAACATTCCATCAAAATGAGGACTCGCTCTGCAATTAAAAATAAATTTTTTTTTACATTATTGATTGCAAATAATGGTGTAATATTTTTTAAAAAAAGCATTAACACTTACTCGAATTATTTTCCCTCAGAATATAAACCACTTCATACAATTCGAAAACAGCATTTTGAATGTATCGTAATAGTTTCCGGTGCAGTTTTTCAAAGCACCAAAACATTCGGCCAGGGCGACATACACTTATGTACGCTTACTTCCATTCACAAATGCCCCTTGTGAATCCATTTCCTCGTTCTTAGCTTTTTGCTATAAATATATTTAAAACCACAATTGATAATTATTATATTAATCATTTGCAAAAATTGTATTACGTACCAACTTATGTATATATATGCGATAATTTGGTTTGTATACACGTCCGAAATGCATGCATAATTTTGCGGGCTCCATAGCATAACCCAACAATAGCAGCAAATTACCAGCACCTTCGACAATGGCTTCATCCTATTCACTGGTATTCACTTTCTTCAGCTTCATCGTCATTGCCGCCAGCAGGCTTATCAAACTGGCAAGCAACCTTTCCCAACAGGACATCATTAATGCAAGCAAAAATAGTATAAATTTTTCATACGAATACCTTTATGGGGGTGATCAATCATTCTGTAAACATTCTTATAATACTCCCCAAGATATGGAATAAAAGCCACTCCGGCATGTTGAGCGAATTCCTTAAGGGCCAATATAGACTCCTCATTCTCATCCGGATAAAGCTTTATACACTATATCCAGCAATATTAACATTATAACTAGCAATATTGCCATTGAAAGATGCCGGCAACATTTAGTGAACACTCACAATCTTTTATTTTAATTTCGTTTTTGTTAAATCAAGCACAATTTATTAATTTTACATTTGATAAAACTTTTTTAATCATTTATCGCTTATCCACATTCTTATATTTTTGGTTTTCAGTTTGTTTATTTTCGTACTTTCTTAATAACAAATGCACTATAGTTGTCTCTTTTTCCCACGAATTTTAAAAACCTGATCCTAGCCTTTTTTACCTGTCACTTTTTACACTTCTGTGTATTCTGTGTATCTTCGACGAAACCGTGCTTGCCGTCGAGATTTATGCAAAATGGCCGAGTGTAGCGCAGAGTAGCAAGCCGATCAAAATATTTCGGCGGCGGCTGAAAGGCAAATATTTTCGGCGGCGGCGGCTGAGCGCTTAACGCCGAATTTTTAAGCATTTAACTTTTTCCCAATCTAGCTCTGGAGAAGTACGTGAATTATTGAATCACCATGTTGTTACATTATTTTATTTGCAATATTTTAAGTATTGCAGTAATTGATGTCCCCAAATGCCAAGAAAAGTACCTTCGCAAATTATTTGATAAACTATAGAAACATATTAGAGACTATAAATAAATTTTACTTAAGCCTTTCGATTTCCCAAATAAAAAATTAGTTACTTTATAACACTACTAGGGGTGAACGAATAAAAAGCATTCATCAAATCTATGACCCTTATCGACTCTTACTACGACGGTTTTGTAATAGATTAAAGAACACTTGTTCTTTTATCTAGGACAAAACTGTAGAAGTCGAAGTTGTAATACGCCAACCACAAATCAATCAAAAAGTCGCCTGAATGCTGTTACAAAAAGCCTTTGTGTAAACGAGCATGGCTTTTAGAAGCGACTCAAAGAGAGAACGTAAGCGTTGTCACAGCTCTTTCTGTGTGATTTACAGTTTTTGCACAACAAAAGCGAAAACAACTATCTTTTAAGGCACTGGCTTCATATTCCATACGAAATATAAATACAAACCATACGTATGATAAGTAGTCACAAAATCAAAAATAATTTAAAAAGGATAAAATGTAAAAACAGATAAAAATCGGCTGAGTATTAAGCCGCCGATAAGCCAAGTAATTCGGCGGCGGCTCGACTTCTGAAAAGAAATCGGCTGACCGGCTAGCCGCCAGCCGCGCCGCTACGGCTTGCTACCCTGGTGTAGCGTTTTTCCACGACACGATAAACGTCAGTGTTGCATATTTTGGGCTAAGAATTAACCATTCACAATACTACTTTTTCAACTGCCTATAAAGACATGCCTTGTTTTGCATAACTCAAAAAATTCGTTTTTGAATTAATACTGCTGAATAATTCAGCATTTCGTATTTTATGTTGCGTAAAACCAAAAAAGGTATGTATTATGTACTGTGATATTACGTGAAGCAATTTATTTACATTACTCAAAATCCATGAACAAAATTACTAAAATGAAACAATAATTTATATTATTTGTTTAATGCTCATAGTGGAAACGTACTGTTAGGAGTGTTTTTTTACTTTTGTAGTAAAATGCAGTAAATGAGGTAGTTTACACGGGCATAATTATGCTGGCACAACATGCCAGTTTGTTGGCAAATTCGGTGAAGAGAGTGGTTTTGTATTTGGCATCATTTTTCAACCAGCTTCAACCACGCATTAGTAGCACAAAACCAAAGCATATTTATATAAAGTATATGCAGGTCTACAACAACTAAGAAAGTACAAAAACAACAGGCGATTTGTTTGTGTAAGAATAATGGATGAATGCCAAAAACAGATGGATACAACCAGACCTGGGCAACTTGCATTACTTTTGCATAAGAACTGATTGAAAAACAAAAATTTTAGTGCAAATTTAAATTTGATGCTTGTAGTGCACTATTTTTTGCACTTAAATAAAATCTCTTAAAAGTAATGGATTAATATTGCATTAGCAGCTAATCGCATGACAAAAAATACACTAATTTTGTGTTGCCACTAAGCACATCATGAAGTGATGCAATATTATTGCACTATCACATATTGTACACAGTAAAATTGAATAAAACGTGAAAATATTTTTAGGAGATAGCACAAATAAAAAATATAAAATACACTAAAGTTCATTGAGGGCACTTTTATAAGTACGTACATACAAATTAACGAAAAAAGCTGTCAATATAAATACAAACTAGATTTCAGAACCAATTGAAAAAAATTAAAAAGTTTCATATTTCAAGTACGTTGCATCTCGAGCTTATATGAAAAACCGTGCAATTGAAAAAAGATCAGAACTTAGGTTTTCGTTTATTGTAAAGTTATATCTTAAAAAATGGTGATTTTATAAACGCAAAATACTACCGCTTGGAACAATTTCATCAAGTTTTGTCTTTCTCTCGAAAAATTATAAAAAACGTAGTGATATGATTTTTCCTCTTAGATGACGATATGTACATAGGAAAAAATTTACATATTTATGTATGTACGTATGTATGGTTTTATGTATGTACACATTTACGTTGTATTTTGCACTATATGTTTCACTCATAATGCAATAATACTATTCATAATGTGTTTAGTGGTGCAAAAAATTGTGCACTAAGAGTAACAATGCAATGTTGATGAATGTCTTTGAAGGGATTTTAGTAAAATGCAAAAAAAATTGCACTAATATTATTAAAATTAGTGCTAATGTAATAAATTTGCATTTGCATTGATTTGGTTTATTGTGGGAAAATGGTCAATGCATTTGCTTATTTAATGCAATAGTCCCAGATCTGCATACAACAAAAAGAAAATGTATGGATAGATAAAACCAAAGTAAGTTTATTAATTGATAAACCTTTAATATGTGAAATAAGTATAATAAAGAATACATATGTACTTTAATAATTAAATATAATTATTTTTAAATGTTTTGTAACACATTTTGTAAGTAAAAATTTATTTAAACTTTTTCGCATACGTTTTCAGTATACACAATTGTGTATAACAAAGCAAAACAAAACAAAATGGCGTACAAAAATTGTAAACAACTTTTGACATTAAGGCATTCACACTACACGAGAAAAAAATGAATCACCTGAGTACTTGCATATACTTTATATAAATTTACTTTGATTATGATGAAGTAATAAACGAAATTCCACCTACCCACAAGAGTTTTATCCACAAATACAAGAGGATATGGCAATATTGACGTATATAGGCCCATATCGGCTTTTAGTTGATATGCTAATATGCACAAAAATATCGAATTTATTTTTGAAAGTGCTCAGTTCCGGATAGTTAAAAACTGTAAAATAGCCTTTAAATTTTTTGAATTGCTACAATCAGGGTTGTGAGACTTTCTACGATCAAAATCTCCAAATTGATTTTAAAAATCGCCAAAATCAATTTTATATAGTTTTTCTTAATCCCCCTTATCATGGTTGGCGTATTTCGACTCTTACTACGTCGTTTCAGTAATAGATTAAAGAACACGGCAACATTTTTCTTTAATCGAGGACGGAACTGTCGTAGTCGTAGTCGAAGTCGAAATACGCCAACCACGATAAGGCCCAATGTATATTTGATAATAAACTATCACTTTTATAAAATAATCGTATAAAAATTTAACAGAAAATTGCCAAAACTAGAAATGAAATCGCCAAAAACTATTTCTTGCAAATTTTTCTCATCCAAATTCAAAACGCATTAATTACTATAATTAATATAAGAAAAATCATTAAAATCAAATTGTTTTAATTTCTTGCAGACGAGTTTTGGGTAGAATTTTTTCAATATTCCTGAATTACAACAAAAATGTTTAAGTTCAATTTTGTTTAAAAAAAATAGCCATAAAAATCACCAACAAATTTATTTATCCCCCGAAAAATCGCCATGTCGCCAACCAAATCAAAAATTTAGACGTCCAATAAGTTGAAAAATTGCTACGTTTGGTTACAACAGTCCGTCAAAATAAATAATAAAATTTTTGTATTTTGGCAACATTGCCGCTGCTACCGACACCCTTAAAGCCTTTAGGACCAGTATTATAACTTGTCCTTAGTTAAAATTAGGATTTTATTGAACGGATAAACACTTTCATTATTACAACTTCACTTTAACCCAAAAGTGAGCGATACATTAAATACAAGTTCGCACTACATATAAATTTGAACGTAACCCTACAAGAAATGAATGACTGAAACTAACACAAACAAAATTTCTTGACTAACACACTTGCAACAAATTTAACATTGAAATCAATAGTGACAGTCAATTGACTAGTTATTTGATCAGAAGTGATGATGGATTTATTTATTAATTATAGTTGCTCTACTCTAGCATGTATGTTAGAGTGGAACATCTAATCTACATATCGTCGGTTGGTTATTGGTTTGCTTTCAAAATACATTATGACTGCAGCAAACCAATAACCAACCGAGGATATGGCAAAACTTTTCAAACATCGAGTTTTATTAAAAGAAAAATACAATTCAGTCTGTCTGTTTAATTTAATACATATTTCTTTTAAAAATTTTAGATATTTGTAAAAAGCAAGATGCGTTAGATGTGAAAAGGTGTGCAGATGGGATGTATGATTTCTCAATTGTGGGGGGTATATTAGTCAATTATGATCATTCCAACTTGATTAATATTTATGCTATCATTGATTAGTAGAAAGCAGTAGAGTGAGCAGTGCGACTATATAGTCGTTAGAGTGAGATGCAACATCACACGTACGCAAAAGTTTCAAGCACATTTTTAATTTTGCCCTTAATAAAGTGATAGAAACTTTGTTCTACGCAATGATGAATATATCCTGCATGACTCGATCAAATGACCGGTCAATTGACTGATACTATTCTTGTAGGGAAGGAAGGAAAGAAGGCCACTTGAAGATGCCACATTTTCATAAGTTGTCATACTTTCTACTTTATAAATTACAGCCAAATTGAAGTTTGTTTATTTGAACAAAATATGGCGCAAAACAAACAAAATATAACACAAAACACATAATAATACAAAAATAATCCAAAAATAGAATAAAATGGTTTCTCTATGTATATTTAATGGTATCCGCAGCAATGTTGCCACACTACAAAAATTTCATTATTTATTTTAGCGGCACAGATGTAATAACGGAAAAAATGTTAACGGTCGCTTTGTAGTTCAGTTTTGCTTTAATGTTTATCAATTTGAAACACACTTCTATTTCCAGTCGCTTGATCGCTATTTTAAATTTAATTATGGGAGAAAAGTTCTTGTACAATATTTTTATTACGTGCAAATTAAGCCCCCCATGGTGGTGGCTTCATATAGAAATTTTAAAAGGTTTTGGATTATAACAATACTACATTTACGTACATATACCATATAATTTAATGTATTCAAAATAAATTTACCAATATTTCCGCTTGCATGTAATTCAATCGCAATGGAAAATTTAATCATCACGCAAACCCAGAAATAGCGAACGTGGCGATTTCAAAATCTTATCGCCCTGTCCACACTCAGATTTTCTTTGAACATTGTGAAAGTAAGCATTTTCTCGTTCTAGCTCTTGCACCTTAGGCATTGGCGTTAAGGGCATTTGTTTGGAACGACGTATGAACACTTTCAATGGCTGACAATCCGTTTCATTGCGCAGCGTATCCGAATCACTCGAGTTTTGATCGCTAGTCATACTGCGAGTGGTCGGTATTGATATATCGTCCAATTCTAGTTTTCTTATATTTTCATAATTATTTTGGGGAAATTTGTCGTTTAAATTCTTGTCTGCCTTATAAGAAAATTGCTGTTCATTTGTTATGGTTTTTAAGGAATCGGTGCCACTGCGACCGCTGACCACATTGGCCAAGGAGTCACCTATATTGGTTTCAAAATGAATGGCAGTCAATTGGAGCTGGAAATAAAAACGAGAAAATATAATAAATAATTTGAATAAAGATTTCAATACAGTTTTTAATAAAAAAAAATTAGATGCGTATTTGTTTTTAAAATTAGTTCATAGCTTATATAGACAAACACTGCTTATCGCAGTTTCATGATTGAATGATATACCATTTAAGTCTAATAAATTAAAGTTGATTGATATATTCTACACAGATAAGTAGTCATATATAATGGATACATCAGTCAAAGCTGACGTTTATATCGACGATTATAAAATATAGCTTTTATACTATCTATTCCATAATAAGAATCTGTTCAGGCTTTCAAGATCAGTCAATTTCTTCAAAATGTAAATAAAATACATTTTTTCGTTTCGTTTATTGAAATATACCATTTTATCCTTTATTCCAATTTACTTTTAAGTTTTTGAAGAAGACATAAAATGTACGACACAAAACAAATAACGTAAAAAAATAATGAAAATCTGTTGGTTAAGAACACATATATGTATATATATAAAATTATATCATAATGGGCGTGCCTCCGCCCATTTTTTTAATGCAAGATTGTGTGTTTTTCAGAGCTCATGGTGTATGTTAAGTTTTGTAAAAATCGATAAAGTAGAACCACTTAAAATAATATATTAAATTTTAATGGGCGTGACACCGCCTATTTCTTAAAATAGAATATTGTATCTATTTTAAAGCTCAAGGTGCGTGGTAACTTTCGTAAGAATCGGCTAAGTAGAACCACGTAAAATATAATAATAAATTTTAATGGGCGTAGTACCGCCCATTTGGGCGTATCCCGCCCACTTTTTTACAATGGGAACAATTGGAAGTTATACCCTATCAGACAAAAAAATAATTTTTACAATCTGTCTAAAATATACCCAGTAATGAAGTAACAATGTCAAAAAAAAATATAGACGAATTAATAAAATATCACAGCCTTTCCTTAACTTCTCATATCGTAATTAGGCCCAATATCTGGGTTAAGGGGTGTTCGATTTTTATAAAAAAAAAAATGGGAACTGGTTGACCTTGCAGGTCATCCCTAAAACTTGTTGCCAATTTTTAAGTCCAAAAAATTAGCGTGAGTCGATTTGACAAGAAAATACAGAGCAAACGCTTCCAGAGCGATACGAACTTTGGCCTGATCAAAAAAATACAAACACTTTTTTCGCAAATTTTCAACAGCGATATCTCTTGATCCATTTTACAGATTTTGTCAAATTTGCAGCATTCGATACACTTTTAAGTCTATAAAAATCAGCAAATTCATCTAAAATCGATGCGACGAAGACTTTTGAAGTTATTAGAAAAAAACGATATTTTTTGCGAAATTTTTCGTCAACGATGTCTCTCGAATGAATCACCCGGTTTTAGTCAAATTTTTATACTCGACGTATCCTTTTAAGGTTAAGAGCTGATGAAATAACTTTATCGCCTTACGAATAGGATTCGATTTTCGATCTTCGTTGAGCAACGAATTTTCTATCGAACAGAATTTAGCTGTCGATGAAGTGTTTTAGTATAAAAAATTATTATAAACAATTATTTTTTTTTTATTTTTAGGTAAAGTTGTTGCAAATTTTAAAAATCACTTTGAGTGATATTCCCAATAAGGACATTCGTTGTCGAATGCTCGTCATAATGCCAAATAAAAATTCGCTCGATCAGTGCTTTCGACTACAGTCGAAGATCAAAAAATGCTCATAATGAGGTCCAATTATAAAATTTTTGTGAGTAGTTTGAATATTAAAAATTATTCGTGTTGTTTTAGAGTCGGTTTGTCTATGTCGATTTGTCGATATTGTTTTTGTTTCAAATGTAAATCGAACGTTATCGAGATTGACATACCTGTTCCTCTAAATGTGAACGATAGAGATTCAATCTAACATTTGTATTAAAAATAAAAAAATAAAATTTGATTTTGTTACTAATATTAATATTCGCCCGAATCTATCGTTCGCATTTAGAGGGACAAGCCTTTTTGTTTCATTTAAGAAGAAAAAATAATAAAATCTAAATGTGTAAAATAAAGTAAAAATAAATAAAGCAAAAGCTTCTAACATTAACCAGCCCATTCAGGCTGACACGTAATTAAGTAATTTCAAGCTAACACCACGAACGAAATCAAAAGTGTTCAGACTGGTACTGAAAGACATTTGAGTTGATTTCGCAAACATCTGATTCATTACCGCAAATACTGGAATACTTTCCTCAGATTTATTATATATATTTACATACATATTTTAATAAATAAATATTCTCACTAAGGTCGTCTTAAATATTTGCTTTCGGTCATCTTTTAATTTCATATATAATTTTTTTTTTTTGCTTTTCATGGTTGAACAAAAAGTAGTTTTAGTACAAAAACTGCGCTCGAAATTAAGTAAAATGAGTTAGTTTGGCAAATATCAAAATTTATGTGACATTACTCAATTTCAACTTGATTTCGATCGTAATCACGAAATTACTTAGACACTATAAGTCGAGAGTAGAAATAATTTTTTTAATATTCTAAACTTGTACTCTCTCTTCTCACTAAAGAGGCCAAATTATAAGAATATAAAACCTGACGAATTAAGTGAGATACGAGTAAAAGCATTTTCAAACTTACGTCAGTTTCTTTCGAGAATTCATGATCTGACTTTGATTCCTTATTTTTATTGCGAGTTGACTCCTTAGACGGGGGATTCACATATTTAACTTCACTCTTGACTTTGCGAACTGAAAGACCTTTACGTTGTTGACTCAGTTGGCTCACGAACTGATTTTCAGAGCAGGGCGAATTCAAAGGAGCACTGACATATGCTTTATCAAAAGCATTGATTTGTTTTTGCTTTCCTAAAATTATATTATTGCGAGGGATGGAATCATTGCTAGCAATATCGGCGGCTAACTTCTGGAAATCCTTGCGTCTAAGAAATTATGTGTGTTGATTTATTGGGAGTTTGTAGCAGCATAAATTTACGATTTAAATTTTTAAACTTACTCTCTAATAATAGATTCTAGGGATTCGTTTTTAACCACGACATAGCCATCAGGTATCGTGGCGTTTATGTTACTTTCCAACTGGTGTTCATACGCCATTATTTGCTGATTTAGTTTTTCGTTTAAACTCTCAGCTTTTTTGCGTAGAACTTTTTCGAAGGCCAATTGTTCTTCGAGGGTTTTTAATTGCTCTTGTAGAGAGGCTACCGTAACTTTCTTTCTTTTTATCAGCACACCGTTTGGGCCAGGTACCAGTTCTTCCTGTGAGTTTCTTAACTTTTGATCTTCGTCTTCTTTGCCCAGTTGCTCACGTATGCTGCGCATTAGAAACTTGCTTATGCCTACATTATTGCTAACATTAAAATCTATAATGTAGTTATTTATTTCTAAGCAGTCCAATATCAGGTTAGCTGCACGATCGGTTAAGCCACAATTCTCCATATCAACAACTACAACGAGAAATTTATTTTTCACACCAGTTGTTTTGCATGAGAACTACTGACCTTTAACCCATACATCCTCTTTTAAAACTTCTAAAATGTCCTTGATACCTTCATCGCCTATTTGGGGATTTAGAGACAAGGCTATTGAACGCAGCCCGGGTATAGTTTCAGGATCGACTTCCCGATAACGCAAGGACTTTTGCCAACCTTCGGTATAACGGCTTATTTTTTGAATCTTGAATGAAATTAGGAATTTTTTCCATACAATTTCCGTTTAATGTGTAATTGACTTTGCAATTGTTACCTTAATCATATCGGCCACATATTCGGCTCCCTTAGCAGTCAATTCGCATTCGGATAGATTTAATTTTTCAACATTTGCCAAATATTTTATTGTACTACATAGAGCTTCGCATCCTTTGTCGCCAATGTTGGAACGTTGGAAACTAATCTCTTTGATACTTTCGTTTGTGGAGAGGGCCTAAATAGTGGAACGTATACATTTTTAATTTACATATGTGCACACATACGTATGAAATAAATAATCACCCTTATTCCAGTTGTCAATCAATTGACAGCACTTTAACGCAATACCAAACAATTGGGGCTTGTGTACCGTTGTCGAAAACAACTGACTCCTGTTGGCAGGTTTATACTATTTTCTAGACCTTAGGGAACGGAAATAGATTGCCAGTAGCTCAAAATAGTTCTCGAGAGCAAGTAAACAAGCCCCATTTTTTTTTTGCTATTGTGTTAAAGTGACGTCGATAACGACAACTGGAATAAAGGTGAATATTTAAAATGACACAAAGAACATCAATTTTCAATACGAATAAAATAGGTAATATTCCCATATTCTGGAAAACTCCGCGTTTTCAAATCTCTTATAGTTTGAAAGCCGCAAAACGCATTTCGCAAAGGAGGATATTGTATTTATCATCATCATGTGCGAGTATGTACGTATGATCAACAAGAGTTGACGTATCTAAGCCGGGACTTACAGTTTTGTTTTAAACAAAGTCAATAAATATAACATTACTTTTTTATACCTGAACGACCGAAGTATATTTATTTGACATAAAGTCGTTATTTATTTAATTTGAAAGTTTTGCTTGTTTTTATGGTTAAGCGATTGTCCATATGCATTTCGTTCCCGCTTTTTGGAACTCATCAGTAGACTTCAAAAATGTTTTGGGTTTTAGAAGAAGTAATTAAATACTACTTCACCTTATGTGCAGTTGCCGATTCAATTTAAACTTTTGTTGTACGATACATACAAATCTTAAATTTTTTTTACTCCACTGTTTATGTAAAAACTTTACCTTGGCTATTGACTCCACATATTTATCATTTAGCGGCAGACCCTCGAGATGTAAAAATTTCAAATTCTTGTTGAACTCAATGCAATTCGAAACAGCCTCCACGATGCGAGAAAATATAAACTTTGTATAAATTACAGATTTTTGACGAAACAATTTAGCTTTTTTCTCTGTATCTAAATGTTCTAAAACTAAAAGTATACCACAATAAAAATAATTAAATCAGTTTGCTCTTTTGGTTGCAAATCAAACAGTTAACAATAACAAATACCAGTTCCAAAGGTCTTGCGCATGCGTATGGCCAAAGTTTGCAAGACTTGATCGTAATAAAGGGCTTCCACAATCAACAGCCAGTCGTTGACATTCAGTTTATCACCGTAAAAATCCAAAACGGATGTTGCATTATTTTTACCACGTATTTCTGGCAAAGGGTTAATATTTTTAGCACGACACAATTCCAAATAACGGAAGTGAAAGGAACGACAACGATTCAATTTCTTGTTCGACGACAAACTACTCGTTACGTCGCGTAATTCGGAATTCGTGTTCTTGAGCATTTTTAACACAACGTTCGTTTTCTTTTTCTATTTATCAATTATTATTATTGCGATTTTACTAATTATTTTGGGGTATTTGTGAAAAGTTAAATAAAACCTATAAAATATTGCTCTTTATATTATTTAATATTTTTTGTAGGAAAAAAAGAAAATTGTGGAAAAAATAAAAATATTGAGTATTTTTTTGATTTTTATTCAAAATAAACTGATAAACTGATAGAAAAAATGTAGGCTATTAAAATGTATTTATTTTTTATTTATTTTTTTAATGAATATCGAAATGACGACGCCACTCATTAGTCTTGCCCAACAAACAACGACAAAAGCTTTCGAAATGTGTTCCTGTATGCCAGTTTATTGAAAGAACTATTATTAGTGCGTGTATAATAAGAAATGTAAAAGAAAATTATTGGTTACATAGACTTTTATTTACTTTTAAAGTGTGTAAGTAGTTCAACAAAATGTAATTTTATTTGTTAAAAATAATATAATAAAGAAATTTCTCACAAATAAGAAAGAATGTCGTAATAATTTTTGTCACTTGAAATGTGTTTATTTATAACTTGTTTTTTTCAAGTACATTAACCTTGATTAAGTACAAAATTAAATGTGTTCTAAGGTATTCTAAAAAAAAATATCACAGCAAATGTTAACATTGTGTCACCCCAATTAATAAGAATTTCCACATTTTGGATGGCCCGGTTGGTTGGTGAAAATAATAGTTTCAAACAACAAGTACGATTGGAATACATACTCGCACATTGTACATATCGTCAACTAAAATCTAAGAGGCCGTTCCGTCAGTAGAAAAATACAAGACTTACTATCCTACATAATCGTACAACTTTTGAAAATATAAAAGCCTGATCTGCTGAATTCTTGGTGTCGTTTGAAAACATTCATAAACTAAATCATACCAGGGTTGTATTTTCTCAAAAGTCGTAGGATTGTGTGTTAAGTAAGACCGCTTTCCCACACGAAAAGTTTACTTTGCAAAGTCTTGAGTTTGTGGGAGAGCAGGTGAAAAAATAATGGGTGTGAGTAGAGAATTTGCTGTTTATAGTTACTTCTTGGTATAGTGAAAGAAAGCTTAAAAGCAAATTTTGCTTGCCTAAAGGGCGCTTTGCAATAGTGATTGTGTGTTTTTCTCTTAACTAACATGTGTAACATGACTAGGGAAAGGATTTTCATGCATTAACATTAAAAACCTTCTGAAGGGGATCTATTGTTGCTATACGCTGACGATATTCTTATTGCCTCTAGGGGAGCCTGTAACTGTAACTGTAACTGTATTGACAGACTACTTTTCAAAGTGGATCCTTAAATTGAACATACAAAAATGTGTAGCCATGATGTTCAAAGGAAGGCGTAAGTACATCTAACCGAATTGTAGATCTTGCATACCATGTTTAAAGATCGGACCGGACATGATTGGGATATCGGACAGAATCAAATACCTTGGCGTGTTTTAAAGCGTAGAGGCGGTCTTGATAAAAAAGTGCGCCTTTTAGTATATCGCCAAATTGTTCGTCCAATCGTTTCTTATGCCTTTCCAACTTGGTTTGGAATTTCTTCATCCCAGATGGAGAGGATTAGGAGATGGGAGCGAATGATTCTGGTAGCGTGTCGTGGGCTAAAACCATACATCGGACAGAATGGTCAGTTTCGAAGGCCATCGTGTAGGTCCATTTGCCGATCGGTTGATTTTAGGCGAGTGGATGTCTTTTTGGTCAAAAGAGCTTTAAGGTTTCTGGAAGGTGCACGTTCTCAGGAGAATCCTTTGGTAAGAAGATGTTTTGATGGCTCTAGAAATTTGCAGACCGTTCAAATGTCTAGATATTTTTCTCCTATGGACTTGTTAACCCTTGGGAGTGCTGGTGGTTTGTATGAGGGTGAAGAACTCTTGTTCTACCATAGGAGGATAAGATCGTTAAATATAAATGACACGGTGTATAACACTAGTCAATGAACTTTTTAATTCCCTCGTTTGTTTGTTTGTTTTGTTTTACTTTTCATTTTTTGCTATTTCATGAATTTAGTCATAAGTTTATTAATTTAAGTATTAATTAAAGTGCCTCCCTATTTTTCCTTTTTTGGGGAATTATATTAAAATTTAAATTCCTTCAACAATGGCTGTATATATATAATGTAATTTTTATTCATAATTTGATAGTCTTTGGTAAATGTTTTAGCATGTAAAGAAATTTTTGTATAAAAGATTTTTAAGTTTAATTTTTAGAATTAAATAATTTTTTGTAACGTTTTGGAAAATAATAAATACAATACAGTACAACATTAAAAACTTAAAAAAATCAGCTTCATTGCTTTCTTAACAAACATTTTGTCAAATCCTATGGAATGCAAAATAAAGTTAAGAAGAACTTTTATTTAAATTGTAAAAGGTAAATCTTTGACTATTTTTCTGTCTTTCGGAGACAAATTTTTTTACCGCATCTTCAATTAATTCAAATTGAATTTGAATTGATTGATCAAAACGATCTAATTGGGCTATAGTGTCAACACGAAAGCCATTCTTTTTTTTTTTAATTTAAAATTTCTTTAACTTTGTTAATATAAATATAGTATTCGACAGCATTCAAGCACGCTCCCCATCTAGTTACTAAGTTCTGTTGGGGGAATTCGTATCCCTGAATATTTTTCTTTAAAGGCTGCAACACGCCAAGGAGCTTTCTGAAACACTTTCTATTCACATGCAATTAATACAGAACCAAAAATTTTTGGGTTTAGAAGCGCTTTTATCCCATGCTTTTGTATTTTTTTTTTTTGAATTTTTCAAATGAATTGAGTTTTCATACCAGTTGAAATTGGTTTCGTTTTCCTCTTTTTTTGTTCTTACACAGTCGTAAGAATTGGAAAAATAATATGCCACTAATCAAAAACTCCAAAATTTGTTTTATAGAATGAAAAAATTAAAAAATGTATTAAGAATATACATACATTTATAATGAAATATGCAAAAATATGTATTTATTTTAAAATATGCAAAAATATGCACTAACAAATCGATGCCATTTTGTTGCAAACTTGTTGATTCGCAAAGATATTTTATTTACATTGAACTACGACCGACGCCAGAAAACATGTATTTACATGAAAATCCTTTCCCTAAACATGACCTTTAAAAATTCTAACTAAAATTTAAATTTTTCGTTTACATACAAACGTGGCAAAATTCTTCTTCTAATTTATGCAAAGCTCTCTCATATGGAACAGTAGTTATGGCGGCCACAAGCATATGAACACTTAGTCAAAAATATGTAAATAAATTTTAACAAATTTACAAAATTTTGAAACAATTAAAACAAACAAAAAATAACACTTGTTATTCATGATTAATGATTTAAACAACGTCTAGCTTTATTTATAAAACAATAAAATATCATTTATTAGGAAATTGTATAAGCTTGTATTTTAGAAACGCATTTGAATTTAAATTTGATTCAAATGATTTATTTTTATGTATAAAAAAATATATTTACATATATTGCTTAAACACCAGTTGCATGATAAATAAATTTCAGGTGTTAATATGTATGTGTGCTTGTGTATAAAAGATTATTTCTCTAAACACTTGCATAACTTTTTGTTTCCGTTTAAAGCAACCACCACTTCCGTTCTAAGTAAAATAAAGCATGGGGGAAGTTGAAAAAAAAATAAAAAAATACTAAAGTTATAAAAACGGGTGGATAAAACAAATTTTTTTCAAAATCTGACTAAAACTAAGAGCCGGTTTATTTTTGTCAGCTTATTTGCCAACAAATGTTTACAATTGAACTTGGCTTTAATTTTGTCATCGTTCAAATGGCAAGATACAATTGGTTGAATTTACTCGTGCAGTAGCTTTTATTAAGCAAATTCAGTATGCACTTGTTTGTTATATTTATATTTCTTAGTGCATATTTCACTGTTTATCCAGCGATGAAGAGATCAGTGCGGATGCATTACTTTTCGACAAATTAAGTGATGTGCTTTTCTTCCTGCGGGGTATTCAAGAGAACACTGTAGATGGCGCTTATGCCGCGCATGCATTACGCAAGTTCACTGCACAGGTCTGGCACACTGTACAATGCGTTTGTGTATTGTATGGGGGTGGTTGTGCTATTAACGCAGTGAACTGAGTAAATATTAAAACGATTTTGACATTTGCTCAAGTTTGTAAGACTTTACAGTGCACTTGTGTAGTGTATGTTGCAAACACTCAGTTGTGTCGTGATTTTTTAAGAGTTGAAAGCAAGAAATGAGCGCAGAAAAAATATTCTGGACAGAGTTCCTAGAATTATATATATTATAGCTTTAAAATAAAAACTGCACAGTTTACTTGTATAGTGTGTGTCACAAGCTTAAGCCTACAGTACACGGCATGTAAAAGGCCACATGCGCATGTGGCGATGACGTCACGGCTATTTTCAGCATCAATACTAGTTTTTTACAATTACTAGTAGTGGCTAAAGGCCTTAAAATTTTGATAGTATTTTTGCTCCAAAATACAAGTGTGGCACATGTAGCCGAATCGAACACATTTTCTGAGGCAGCACATCTGTAAGCATGTGAATATCTACATGTACATATGTTACTAGTACACGGCATGTAGCAAATGTAGATTCGTGGTGACGTCAAAATTGTGGTTTTTTACATGCCGTGTACTGTAGGCTTTAGTTTGCACAGTGCCAGACTTGAGCACTGAACTTGTGTAGTGTATGGCTGGCATTAGACGATTCCGGTGTATTTGTCAACCAAATTTGGCGTTGGATGCTGAAAAATCGATCGAAATTAAATTAGTTGCATTTAAAAAAAAAAATTTACTACGGTGTTGCAAAGACATCAGCAAATAAAAAGCCAAATCATCGTTTAAAAATGTTATATTAACAACCAAATCCAACAAAACCTCTCAAGCACCTTGCATAAATAGTAAAGGGTCTTCCAATAATATAAAATAATAATAAAAAAACGAGAATTTTGAAGCAAATCATCGAATGTTTATTTTATTGTAAAGAGCAGAGTATGTTACTAAAGGCCCATGACTCACTATCCTATACGATCTGATGAATTGTTATTGTCTTTTGAAAATTTGCGTAGATTTCACCATACCAGGGTTGTATTTTTTAGTAAATCGTGCGATTGTGTATGATAGTGTAACGCGGCCTTAAAGGATAGGATTCACTATCCTACATAACCGTACGACTTATCAGAAAATACAACCCTGCTATGATGGAGAAGCAACAATAATTCATTAGATCAGGGTTGCATTTTTCCTAAAGTCTTAGCGTTAATAATGGAAAATAATATTAGCCAAATGGCAACAGGTACGGTTGCAGAACCATATTCTTTTCATGAAATTTTCCATCACCAATTCGCACATTTTAGGCTGTATGCACTCGATAGCTTCGCGAAATCCAGTTTTGAGATCTTAAATCGATTGTGGGAAATTGGATAGTCCCAATATTTGACGTAGCTCCAAAGAAAAAAAGTTTAAAAGTGTTAAATGAAGAGATCTCGGTGGTCAATAATTGTGATTGCCTCTTATACAAATCTGACGGTCAAGAAGGTTTTCAAGCAAACGAGCAAATGCACGACTTTTTTGATGTTCGACAGGCGTGAGTTCTTATGTTAACTAAACTTTAAAGGCCTTAAGACCATTGACAGCCAATACTCAAAGAGTACTTAAAAAGATGCTTTTGTCATACTCCGGTATGTACTCGTACATTTGAAATTAAAATGAGTTCACCTTGTTAAATGTGGTTTTATTGGGTGCCAATCTATTTAGATAATTTCATTTGAATTATTTAAATACTTATTAAAATATATTTAACTAAAACTGAGCTCAATTTTGACCGTCAAAGCAAAATACTCAATACCTGATTTTTTAATTTAATATATACAAAAAGAAAATCGACTTCACTGTGCGTGCAACAACGGGTAGAATAAGGGTCATTGTTTAATTTAGCTATAATAGTTTCTGTGGCAACATGTACATATGTACGAGTATGTGCATGTTTATTTATACATACTATTATGAACATTTTTGCGATGAGTGTACGACAAATGTACTTATTGTGCCTTAAAATTCTACTCCATTCAACTCATTATACTCGTAAAGTTTACATTTCTATGGTCGGTATTTAAAACGAACTGTTTTGAAAATTCAGTTGTTAAAACGACTTTAAAGCAAGCGGTTGGTTGAAAAGCAGTATTAAATAAAAAATAATATAAATACATATTTTTACATTAAAGGCGGTTTAGCAAAAAATACTTATTAAATAAAATAAAATAATATATTAAATTACTTTAACAAAACAAATACAATAAACAAGTTTATTAAAAATGTAAACATAAATTAAAATCGGATGTTATCTATGTGTTGTTAAAGTGAAATTATAAATAAAATAAGTTCAATTAAATATTTAAATTATTATAAATAATTAATTATTTTTTTTTTTATTTAATTGACACAAATAAATTTTGTAATCAATCAATAATTTCGTGATATAACGAAAACATAACATTTTATCATGATCACGTCCTAATTTTTTATTTTTTAATATTAACGCCAAAAGTTTTACTTAAACGATTGTGTTTAGCTTTTGTTAAAACGAATAGTGCGTGCGTGTGTGTCGGTCGCCTTGCGGCACGTTCCAACTCATTAAAGTGTTGTCATCATTAACTCCTCCAAAAAAAAAAATAAATATATAAATAAATAAAGCGAACAAAACCCAAACACCTTTAAAACAATTTTTGCCGTTTTATTTTAATAACCCACCAAGAAATTGAAGAGTTCATTTCTATAAGAACGAATTGTTACGGTGGGTGCATTTTAAAATTCTATGCCATCCGGCTAAACATCCAGACAAACATCCATACACATTAAAAATTTGGTAACATCAGTGCTTACACTTACGTACATCCATACATACATAAAAATACTTATCTACATATGAATGAATGTACATATGTACATGTTCCATGCAGTTTATGTCGTGTTTGGGGTTCTTGACTTTATGAAAAGCTCAAAGTCGCTGATCACTCCACGCCTATCAATAAATTCGAGTACATACATGGTAGTGAATGTGTTTTGTAAAGAAAGAAATAAAAAAAAAAGTTTAAAAATATCATATTTGAATTATACGAAGAAACAAGGAGTTTTTACATGCATGTATGTCTGTCCTTTAAGATTGAAGCCGTTCTATGTTGCAAATAAGTTGCTAAATATTTAGTTATACTCGTATGTATGTATGTAAATTTGCCACAAGGGTGAGTTTTAATTTCTTGCTATTTTTATAGTTAAAAAAACAAATTTTGCTTATTAAATTCTAAAAAAAAAATAAAACTTCTCAGTCAGGCTTTTACAACTGAAACAAAATTACATACATATGTGCCCTTAATTATGAAAGTGATATAAAGGTATGGTCACACTTGTGCAAACATTTGCACAAAAAACGTAACCACTAAATATTAGTGAAAAACATTTTGATTCAGACAAGTTTCTGAATTTAAACAGTTTCATGTCTATTAGATGACAATGTCATAGAATCGAAAATTATTGGAAACTATTTAACCTAGTCCCGGTTCACACACTTCAACTTTTGTTGATCAACTTGTAATTCAGCTGTAAGAAAGACGGAAAAGGAAATATAAATATATTTTTTTATATTTGAAATTAAATTTATCTTTTTTTCTTTTTTATCCTGAAGAAGTTAACCAAAGGTTAACGAAATATCGAAGTACTAAAATAATAATAAACATTGACCTAAAGCTCAAAAAATTAGTTTAATTGAATATATTGAAAAAGGTCGAAAAATTAGATAAAAGAATTTGATAATATAAATATCTCTGTTTTCCTTACAGCTGAATTACGAGTTGATCAACAAAAGTTGAAGAGTGTGAAACGGTACTTAACAAAGTTGCCAGTAGACTTAAGCAGCGTTGCCAGAAGTATACTAAAATAGAAGCGTAGGGAAAATTGTACAGATTTTTTACATTCTCCAAAATGTAGGGATTTTTTCGTCATGTCGCATTATTTATGAAATAAATGCAAACATAACGTTTTTTTTAGTAATATTTTCTTTTTCAAAAGGGTTCAAAAATTTTGTTTTCGTTAAAATCGCTTAAAAATATGTTTCCAAAGATGTTTGTGGTTTAAAAAGTTGGCGACACTAATATGTTTGTATGTATGTGTCAAGCCTGCAACAACAAAATCTGCCTAGTACTTTATTGCAATGAAAATTGACAAATCAAACTTCCTACAAATTTTATTGAAATGAAATTTGACAAGCCAAACTTCCTAAAAAAAAGCAGCTGTATATTAATTTTATGTAAGTTAATTTTAAAATAACCGGTTTTTGTACCTGAATTGAATTTATCTTTAAAAATTTTATTTGAAAGAAAAGAAGTATTCATATTAATTTTTTAAAAACTTTTTGGGTTTTTAATTGAATTTAATTAAAAGTACATATGCATGTGCTATTTTTTTTTAGTTTTTTACTTATTTCTTACCAAAGCTTTAATAAACAAAAATGCGTAAGGATTTTTGTAGGGGACATTTTTTCAACGTGTAGGGGAAAATCAGATTTTTTTAGTCGACTGTAATGCAATGTAACTGTAATGTAGGAAACAGCTGATCGATATTTTTATATGAAAAATAGGTTACGTTACATTACATTTCTATAACCATTTTCATTACTTTTCACATAACAATATCGATCAGCTGTTTCCTACTGTTGCAGTTACATTGCATTACAGTCGGCTAACTGAGCCTTAAGGATTTGATACAGTTTAGAAAAGTTTTACTGACAATTTTGTAAAAAAAAACAGTAAAAGGGCGGTTATAAAAACTGCGAAAATATCGTAATAATATATACTCGTAAAATAACGTAAAAATAATAAATTATCTACAATGTGAATGGCCCTGGCCCTTATTTGCTTTTTAAAATCTTTTAGTTTTACTTTACTTTATTTTCACTTTGATATTTGAACATTTTAGCACAACGAACACAAATTTCAAAACAATTTTTAATATACATAAATACATATAAGAAAAATATATCTTTGATACATAAATACATATAAGAAAAATATATCTTTGATACAAAAAGAAAAACAGCATAAGAACATTTTTCATTGGTTTAAACTCTCTTTCGCTTTCAAATTAGAAGACAGACTTTTTACGCTGAGTTGATTCTTTCACACGTGCAACAACATCTTAGCAATTGCTGCAGCATCGCCTTTCAGTTTTCTTACTAACTTATAACGATTCTTTATACACACATACATTTTTTTTTAAACATTTCTTAATTAGCAGAAGATACTCTCCTCATTAGTGAGATTCTTTTTTCATTTCTTCTTCTAATAAATGCATTAAACGTTAAATTGTTAACAGCAAAACATTTTCACTTTTAAATTACACAAAGAAATAAGTGTTTTGTTTTTTCTCTTTTAAAGGCATGATTGAAATTAAAAAATAGCTTAGCGTTTAAGATTTTAAGACTACAAACATGATTACAACATATTTTGTATACATACTCATATGTAAAGTAAAGTAAATATGTTTATGACTACAAACAAGTAACTAAAATGTAATTAGTGAGATATTAAGAGAAAATATAAATTCATTTAAAATGCAGAAAAAAAGGTTTAATGCAAAACATTGCCAAACAAAATTTTTACACAGTGGGGCTGGCTTTGATGCAAAAAACCTACTACACATATACAGGGTGTCCGCCGGGAAGGTATACTACTTTGTTGGTTTATAATTTTTGATTAAATTGGCATAAATGGCGGCGTAAATGGTCTTGTGGAAGAAGCTCTTGTGTCAACTGAATCTTATATGGAAACAAATGCAAATCCTTGAGCAAAATTGTGGCCAAAGTTGTTCTTTGAATACCAAGTTCCTGAGCACGGCGTCGAATTGTGGTTGATGGATTGTTTTTAGTTAATTTTAATTATTTTTTTCGAACTTCATTTGTTTCTATATATAAGATTTGATCAGGCTAAAGTTCGTATCGCTTTGTAAGCCAAATTACATGTGATAATTATTAATGAACAAATAACACCAAAGTTAGTTGTAAATATTCTGACAAACACATAGTTGAACGGAACAACTAGCTGTTTTCGAAGGCCACTAAACCTTCATCATCAGCGTTCTTTTGTGTTTGGTCCACTGTGTGTGGTGTCAGTTGATTTGTAATACGATGAATCAAAACAATTCACATATTCCATTTGCAATAATGGCTGAGTATATAAAGCAGAAATCTACATCAACTGACACC
The DNA here is from genome assembly GCA_936439885.1 of Nowickia ferox. Classification (NCBI taxonomy): domain Eukaryota; kingdom Metazoa; phylum Arthropoda; class Insecta; order Diptera; family Tachinidae; genus Nowickia; species Nowickia ferox. The sequence continues at coordinate 105,714,151 of OW387023.1, forward strand.
ACACACAGTGGACCAAACACAAAAGAATGCTGATGATGAAGGTTTAGGGCCTTCGAAAACAGCTAGTTGTTCCGTTCAACTATGTGTTTGTCAGAATATTTACAACTAACTTTGGTGTTATTTGTTCATTAATAATTATCACATGTAATTTCGCTTACAAAGCGATACGAACTTTAGCCTGATCAAATCATAAATATAGATGGATTGTTTTGTTTTTGCGTTTTGTTGGCACGTTGTATCTCCCAAAAATTTCACGTAACTTTCTCATCGTCACAGTAGTCGATGAGATGATTTATTTTGATAAAATTTTTTAACGATTACAACACGTTTCCATAATAAATTTGCCACGTGTCTACTTCACGACTGCCAAATATGAACTGTCAAGACTAATGTTTACCAAAATGGCGGCAAAACAAAGTAGTATACCTTCCTGGCGGACACCCTGTATTACTTTAATTAAATATTTGTCAAGTTGAAATCCTCTTAACATTTTTTTGCCATGTTTAAATTTGAAAAATAATATTGCAGTTTCAACTGGCAACACAACTAAAGTTCGGTCGAACTAATAATTTCGAAACTTGAAGTTCTTAGGGGTTATTCACATATTACGTAACTCTATTTTCGGAGTTTTTACGCCTTCCCCCTCCCTTTCGTAACGCTTTTTACAAAATATTCGCATACATTTCCTTAACCGCAACAAATCCTTAACCGCCCCCTTTTGGAGCGTTACGTATGTATTTATGAGAATAGCATCTCATACGAGCTGCAAGGTTGGCAAGTGTGGTTTTCACATTTAATACATTTCGATTTAAATATTTATTTTTTTTTATAAAAACCTTCTGGTGATGCAGAATTTCATAAATTGTTTTATATGCAACAAGTGTAAATTTGATTTTATATCTGAGCCTTATGTTTGTGTATGGCAATGCATGCATTAACTTTAGGTTAAATTTTATCTGTCGTTTTTTTTTCAAACATAAACTGCATTTTTATATGCTGCCTTCAGTTTCCGGTGCCAGTGTTTTGATGCATAAAGATAAAAAATAGCCCAGTTACCCTTTTGACTGAAAACTTATATATACTTATTTATGCAGAAGTAGATTATCAGATGCAGTACAATCATTTATCAAACACTCTATTGAACTTTTTGTTTATTAAAGTTCATTCAATTCAAGTTCAACGTCATCATGCCACTTGTTGTTTTTTTTTTTATACAAAAATTGTATTGTATTTGTTTTTAGAATAGGGTTAAAATAAATAATGAAAAAAAAAATACTTTAATAACCTGGAACAACAGAAATGAGTCCGAGAGTACATGGCAAATGATTCGTTGCGCTGCTATGATTTTGTTTTAAGTTATTTTTGTTTTGTTTGATATATATTTATACATACTCGTATATGTACATATTTATAAAGGGTGTTTTTTATTTAGGTATAGAACTTTAAGTTGGCATCACTTTTTTAACTGGCGGCCATTTTGTCAGCTGTCAAGTGATTAATATTTAGTTTGGTTTGCCATTTCATCATGAACAGGTTGACAAAAGAACAACGCTTGCAAATCGTGCAAATTTATTTCGAAAATAATGGTTCAGTTCGCGAAGTTTACCGCAAGCTCCGTCCATTTTATGGTCGACATAATCGTCCATCAGAGCAATTAATTCGGTTAACCATGGATCGTTTTCGCACTACGTTTACTCTATGTGATAATACGCATCCGCTGAAGTCGCTCGTCTACGCCAACAAACCAGAAACGTTAGGGGACTTGGAAGCCAACATTCGTGGCGTTATTGCCAATATACGGACCCATATGCTCGAAAAAGTGGTTGAAAATTGGACCTGTAGAATTGGCTTTATTCGAGCCAGCCGCGGCGGCCACATGCCCGAAATCATATTTAAACGTTAATGGCATAAAATTATCCTTCCAATAAAGCCAAATTGATGGACATTAAAACGATTTTCTTGTGTTTTATTTCAATTCGAAGTTCTATACCTCTAAAAAAACACCCTATATTTATACAAGCCCATAATGTATGAAATAAAAAAATAAGAAAAAAAATATCAAAAAAAAACCATACGGAAATTTCAACAAAAATTAATTATAAATAAGCAAGAAGTTTTTTAACGCAAGTTTCAGTTAAAAAAAAATTAATTTGAGCATCAACTGTTCTTTTGTCAAAATTTGTAGGGAAATTTTGTTTTAACGTGAACTTCAATCTCAAATAATTTTGTTTAATACTTCGTTTTTAATCCTAAATAATTTGTTTTCCAATACGGCCTTTCTACAGTTTACCAGTAGTAAAGTCGGTTAGTGGCAAAAAATACAACCCTGAGGTTGAAATGTAAACTCCTGCGCGCTTGTGAAACCAAATTGGTATTCAGCTTTTCATATAGAAAACAGTGCTCGTTTCTGTAAGGAATGTGAGAACTTCTCGAGTAGAAAAAAATGTTATCATCCTGTGAAACAACGGATCATTATTTCTTGGGTTTTATTTATTCCTCAGAAAATAGTATTTCTTAAAAAATTAAAAAACCGACTACCTAAAAAACTGAAAAGAAAAACAAGTCCAGTAGTGCGGAACATAGTGACTTTTACAGTCGGGAAGCATTAAAAAAAGACTAAATCAAATCTTTTTAATAGTGGCTCCCGACTGTAAAAGTCACTACGTTTCGCACTATTGGACTTGTTTTTCTTTTCAGTTTTTTAGGTAGTCGGGTTTTTTTATTTATTAAATTTATTTATTATAAACAGGGAAACCAGAAATATGCACTAAAAACTCAAAAAATATGCTCTTTAAAATAAAATAAATTGGTCTATTTATAAATGAAAATATATTTTTAATTAAAAAATTCAACAACACTTGCTTATAAAATAACACAAAAATAGAATAAACCAAAAAGGAAGCAATAAAAAGATTTTACAAAGAATAACTGCCGTATTAAAAAAATAATTTAAGTTTGCACTGTGTGTTAAAACAAAATTGCCGTTCAAATTTGAAATTAATTTTTTTTTTTTTTTTTTTGATACTCTCGTAAAAATTTAACTTCAATTTCAAAAGAGATCAGGTTATCAGAATTAAAACTTTAGTTTTATTTATAGTTTTTATTGCAATAAACAACAAAATATTGACCTAGATTTTCAAATAAAAAACGTTGCTGTCATATCTTAATAGCTTTTACACATTGACATTGTTCCTTCAACGTCTACACGGGGCAGAGTCCGTTACAAATAGCAAAACCGAACACTGGAAATGAGATTTAGATGGCGAAAAATAAAAATTTAAATTTTGAGCAACATATTAAAATAAAAAAATTCTATGAAGTATCAAAATGCTAAAAATATGCGTGTTATTCTGATAAATGCAAAAACATGCTTTAAAAGATAAAATATGCAAACACTATGCATACCAAATCGATGCCAAAATTCATAAAAAAAAGTTCTGAAACGGATAAATATCTTGTCCCAGCATTAATACGTCTCAAAAGAAAAAAACATGCAATTGCATATTTGTGGTTTCCCTGGTTATAAATGATCGTAGTAATAAGGAAGCAGATGAATTTTTGTTGCGTCAACTAGTCGACGGTCAACTCACTTATTAGGAAGAATGACATCTCGATAGCAGAGAAGGAAGATTTGGTTTAATTATCCGAGAATATGACAGAAAATAATTACAATATTACGCCGAATTATAAATACGTACTCACAAATTGAATTTAAAATAGATGCAAAATCGAATAGAAATGCTTGTTTTGTAAAGGTTTTTGTTTGATGCTTTTAAACTTATTATCTTTGTATATTGTGATTCTCAATAATGTATTGAGAGTCTTACTATAAACATACCAATTTTTTTAGCTAATTTCAAAATCTTTTGTGTTAAAGTCTTCTGAATGGGAATGAAATGGCATTGCTTAACCAAAAAAAAAAAAACGAAGCAAAATTTTCAAATATAAATTTATTGATTAAAAATTAAGCTTCAAAAATTCTTCGCTTTTTTATTTTTTTTGTGGTAACACCGATATAAATTATTAATTTATTTAAAGCGACTCTGTGGCTTCCTTCCCTGGTTCATGGTTCTGCTAAAGATAAATTATCAAACTTTGAAGTGGCCCAATAGATGAGAAGAAACAATGATTTAAAAATAAATATGCAATTTCTCGCAAAATTTAACATTTTCCAAAATTAATTCGCAAAACCTTTCAAAAAATCGCAGTGCGGTTAAAACATTATCATTACAACATTTTCAAAAAAAATAATAAAACACATTAAAAAACTTATTTTAAATAATCCAATCGTAAAGGATTTTATAATAAAATTTCATTGAGGTTAAGTGTGGTAGAAAATCAAAAATAATAATAAATCTGATAGATGAATACGCTCAGGCTTTGATGGGCATTATATTTGATTCACATAAATATATACATACATACATACATCCATATGCATTTTAGTAGCAAAAAATGTTTTATAATGAATAGCAAACATACTCGTAGTATGGGAAATTTAATGTTCAATTTAGAAAAGCAATTGTTTAATACTGTGAATACTTTTGACTTGAATTAAGCAAAAATTTTATTTCTTATATGTGATTTATGTATTCTCTCTTTCTCTTCTTCTCACTATTTCTTTTTATATATGTATGTATGCATTCGAAATTATGACATCGCTGCAACTCAATCGTGTTATGAACGCATTTTACTCGTATATCAGATCAACAATATTGTTTTTATTCATACAATATGTTTCCAATGAATATTTAAAATTTAGATTGTGCCAACAAATACATAAAATGAAAACCATATTGCGGTTTGAAGTCTTTCAACGAAGACAATTGTTAATTATGTGAGAAAAATTAAGCAAAACAAATTACACTCATGAAAACAAGTGCAAGAAAAATAAAACTTTTTTTTTTGGAATTGTGATTAAAACTATTTCGCTCACGAGCAATGTACATAATTTGTTCCTGCCGAGTCATGGTCAAGCTCGTTTGGATGTTTCACGAAATATTCATAAAGGAAATTATTGAAAAATCTCAGGTTTCATTTATTTTACCTATTTCATATGTTTTGTTTTTTTAGCTATTGTAATAATTATTGCAGTCATAATTTCCGCTCGCGCGCTTTTAACACATTATAAAGATTTTTTCCCTATTTCAGTTATACTTCGAATTTCGGTTGGTCTTAAGCTTTTTGATGATTCTTGCCTTAAAGTGATTTTTCTTAAAATTTATTAAGATTTTTTTTAACATATTTACAGTTTTTACAATTTCAACGTGATTCTCGCAATTTTCTTAACCTTTTTTTTGAGGCAGTTACATATGTATGTATATGCAATTGTTGTCTGGACTCATTGTTTAAAAGGGCGGAGTTACGCCCATAAAAATTTTAATAAATATTTTATACTCTTCTAGCCAACCGATTACTAAGACGCTCTTTTAATTACACAATCTCTTTATAAAAAAGTGGGCGGAGCCACTGCATTTAAAACTTAACATATTTCATTTATTTCTATTACACATTTTTTTTAATTACGCAGCTCAAGCAACTATAACTAAAATTTATAGACTGTATGAGCTACAATGATATGCAGGAGTATACAAATACTCTGACTATTAATCGGCTACACATGCGTATATACAGGGCTATTTTATTTACACACACACATATAATGCATGTTTTTAAACAACCAAAACACATTTTCTATTCCATTTTATATACATAAATCTATGTATACGGTAGCAAATGATGAATAAATACCCTGAGTATCACACGTATATTTTTTTTGTCCGAATTAATATCCATAGCCTGAATATAAGCATACTCTGACTATATGTATGAGAGAGAGAGAGTCACATAAACGAAGTAGAGATGCTCTTGTATGTTAGCAACGATGCCAACTATTTGTAACCCAAACGCGCTATTCGCCTTCGCAAAACGCGCTAGAACGCGTTAAGTTGCAGCATTCTCAACTATTTATAGCCAAAACGCGCTATTTTCCAACGCACTAAATTAAATTTTAATAAAATTCCATGTATTTACATGTGTATTAGTTAATACAATTGATTTTTAGTAGCTCTTTTCAGATTTTATAATATTGTTTCTTCTAAATTATATCCTAAACAATTAAAATCATTTAATACAGAATCAGAATTGCCTTCCAAATAATCGAAATCCTTAGTTTTTTATACGCTATTTCACTATTTCTATGGTTGCATTCTTATCAATGTTTATATATTGTTTTCTACATTTTTCTCATGTTGCTGTTTATTTAGTTTTGTTTTTGCAGCACTCACATTTTATATCCCATAATTCTGCTAAATTTTTATATTAATCAATAAAATGTCTCCAACTTTCGTTATTTTAAATTGTCACAATTTTGGCTCCCTGTTTTATTTAACTCGAATTTTTTAACTGACATTAACGCAGCAACGGAGAAGGTTGGCACAATGACTACTTTATTGACGACAGCATTTGAACAGCTTCAGTAGGTTGGTTCTCAACTTTATTTATTGCATTAAATTTTTTTATTTATTTCGTTTATTTCTTTTGTTTTATTTTATTTTTGCTGCCACAACAAAAAAAAACTAAATCAAAACATCACAAAAAAACCCAACCAATATCTGTCAAACTACTTAAGGAACGCAAAAAGTTAAAAGTTGGCCAAATTTTGTACTTCGCGTTGACGAACACGTACTGAATATAGCAGACGTCACAAGTAACCATGTATTTCAACCTAGCTGTCAGTTGAAAAGGCGAAGTTTAACGTATGACGGATTCTAGGTGCCCCGGCCTCAACTTTTGCTGGTAGAACTTTATCTACGTATTTTACATAGCGTCTATAACTGCGATTAGCTCTGACATAATATGTGAGAGAACGTCGGCAGAATGACAAAAATAAAATGCCGATATTTCTCTTCATCTCATACAACAGGAACACGTAATTTTGCTTTTCCTATAACATTTCATTTTATGCAAATTCTCATCGAGTTAACATGTATTATTTTTGTAAAGGGTGTTTTTATTGAGGTATAGAACTTTAAGTTGGCATCACTTTTTTAACTGGCGGCCATTTTGTCAGCTGTCAAGTGATTAATATTTAGTTTGGTTTGCCATTTCATCATGAACAGGTTGACAAAAGAACAAGGCTTGCAAATCGTGCAAATTTATTTCGAAAATAATGGTTCAGTTCGCGAAGTTTACCGCAAGCTCCGTCCATTTTATGGGCGACATAATCGTCCATCAGAGCAATTATGGAATGGACCTGTCAATTGGCCACCAAGATCGTGTGATTTGACACCATTGGATTACACTGGACATTGGACAAACCAGAAACGTTAGGGGACTTGGAAGCCAACATTCGTGGCGTTATTGCCAACATACGGCCCCATATGCTCGAAAAAGTGGTTGAAAATTGGACCTGTAGAATTGGCTTTATTCGAGCCAGTCGCGGCGGCCACATGCCCGAAATCATATTTAAACGTTAATGGTATAAAATTATCCTTCCAATAAAGCCATTAAAACGATTTTCTTGTGTTTTATTTCAATTCGAAGTTCTATACCTCTAAAAAAACACCCTTTATAATTATTTGTTTTGTTTTCACTTTTTCACACAAACTTTAATTTATAAATGAAATTAAACACATTTAAACATATAAAATCCCAAAAACTTTGTCCAAAACATTGTTTTTAATTTATTTTAATAAACACTAACACATTCTTACTAATTTATTTCCATGTATGTGTGTTTTTTGACAGTTCATCTCATAAGATTGTTGTTATAGGATTTCTTATAACAACGCTCTTATAAAAAATCTTATAAGATTGAGATAACACTAATTTCAAGTCTACACGTAACATAATTCGCTCTGCGATTGAATTTGACGATCTCATCTTACATATTATGTTAAGTTAGTGCCACCATTTATTACATATATATTTTTTTAAAGCCGGACAATGTCGAGAGAGCAACTAGTACATAATAAAATTATACCATAAAATACAAATTTCGAACGCATGAAAGCCGTAACATTACCCATTACATTTTTAGTTCATCATTATAATTTAAGTTCATACGGAAAATTTCATTATAATTAACCTTGTAATAATCGTATACCACCAAATGCATAATCTCTTATTTGTCTTTTACTATCTGTTTCTTTTCAAAACGCCATAATTCATCACAAAACCACACGAAAATTAATGAAAATATATCTTTGATATCGCAATCACATTGAAGGTTACCAAATTCCATATACAAAGAAATTAATAATAAACAAAACGTACAGAAAATCATTGTTTAATTAACATAATTATGCTTGTATCTAAATTGTTTGCAGTCATCCAAAGAAGATATTCATTTTTATAAACTTACTTTCGTTTAAATGTTTCACTTAAGCAACATGCGATATTTTGAGTTGTTTTTTCTTTTGAATCTCAATATTAATAAAATATGCATATAAATATTTAAAATGTATATTTGTATATTTGAGCACCCTATAAAAGGAGGTGGTATTGTGGTTTAGTTTATACATGGAGATGTAGATCATTTATTTTCGGCTGAATAGCTTGCAGTTTTTTATGAGTCATCGCTTTTTTCAGGCAGGAATTAAAAGTTTACATGATTATACGATCTGGCAGCTCTACTGTCATTTGCGCTTGATTTAGTTTCCGATTTTATTATGGAAATGCCAGAAAATGCCAGAACAACAATTAATTGTGAAAGTTGTCATGTGCATTTGAATGAATATATTAATAAATTTATATATATTTATTGAAACTAATGCAACTCTAACTTAAAATGTTGCATAACGACTTAGACCACTTTCATAATTATGGGCACAATTGCAATTGTGTAAACCTGTACTCTTATGCTCAGTGAGTGAAGAAGTTTATTAATGTCTCCATGAACATGACAATAGGCAAAATTATCGCATATGGACTGAGAAAAGGCCTCCAGAGATTCTACAAGCATTTTTACATCTACAGAAAATCACTGCTTAGTGAGTTTATCGATCCGATGGAATGGTTGGTCTATAATTTTTTTTTTTAAATGGGCAAAGCAAGAGCGTAGCCGTTAGCTGCAACTGGCGAAGAGAGTTCCATGATTACCAATTCCACTGTGCAACAAAATAAAAAAGCACGAAAAAATATATTTATAAGTATTGGCGATTGGAACTTCCCCCCTTTTGGAGATCAGGACTGAGGTATGGCTATTTTTACGATGACGTATGTATAAATTTATGTGTATATGTGTGTGTGTGTGTGACAGTGTGTATGTAAAGCTCTCATAACTTAAGAATGGCTTAACCTTGCGGAACCAAATTCACGAGATTCTAAAGTTTATTTATTTTTTCTATCAAATAAATTTTAAATTGCTCGTACTAAGCCGACAGAATCCAAAATCTAATCAACTTGTAAACACAAAAAGCAACCTCGACTGCTACAAATTTGATTAAATTCTATTGATTTGTTCGAGAGATATCATTGAGGAAAAATTTCGAAACAAGTAGCAATTAAAAAAATAATAAAAAAATCCGACTGCGACCAACTTTGAACCGTTCAATATCCCAACGGTCATTCGAAATGAAAAATCATAAGAGAAACCTAAAGATGATTTTAAAATACCCGGCGAATGATACCCATTTTGATATAGTTCGCCGACTTTTTATTTTTTCGTATTTACAAAATGGCGTCTGTTGACCGCCATATTGAATTGTTACTACTGTCATATATTTAGTCTCTCCCGGGATTAAGACAAATCGATCGATTGACGTAAGAATCATTAAAATCGGTCCACGCGTTCGGTTTATATAAGGCCGCAAAGGAACACACATACATACATACATACATACATACATAGGGTGATAAACACAATACTCTTCTTTGAGTAAAAAGGGCTTATTTTAATGATTCCAGAAGCTCTTGTCAAATCGATTTCAAGGATTCATTTACTTTTAATTACTCCAAAAATATAAGGATTTTCCAGCGCTTTGAGCTTGAAATGAGCGCTTAGTTCCAGGTCTGGCCTGCAAAATTTACCGTATCTCATATTTTTTATTTTTGCGTCGTCCATTTAAAAAAAATTTCGGCCTGACCCAAAATGTCGCCAACAAATTTTATATCGTTTACTTACATATATTGAAAACAAAATAAGAAAATCTGGTTTTGTAAAGATAAGTAAAAGATAGAAAGTTTCTTGTCGGCTTCGTGGGCCAGGCCGTTAATATTTTTGCCAAAAATCGCAGATTACAAATCAGCTTCTAAGAGAAGTCAACTCATATGTACATATGTTAGAGCAGTGATTGCTGTGCACAGTGGGTCAGTAAGAAAATATTTTGGAAATAATTTAACAACTTATAAGTTAAATTTTTAAAAAGTCTTCTTATTGCAGCTATAATTCTTGCTCTGAATTATTTCGCAAGCTTTTTAGGGTTAGATAAGGCAAATTTTATAATATTTTTTTCATTTTACGGTGCAATTCAATCGGTCTCTATTGATTTTTGTTTAATTATCCATGGCTTACATATTTTTATTAAAGTGCACACTTACATAAATATTATTAATGGTACACAATCTTCATTATTGCAAATAAGTTTACACATATTTTTAGTGGTGATGATTTTTTTTTTCAATGAATATAGAAAAGTATCTGTGAGTGTTGTTAATAATTTTATGGTCAACGATTTTTTGTAACAAATACATTTGGGTTGAGTGGTCACTATGACCATCCATCTTACAAATACAACATTATCTTTTATACAACAACAAGAATTATGTAGATTAAAAAAACACACTGTTTTGCACTGTGTTTCTTTGCAAGTTTGAGTAATTTAATGGTATGTTGATCAGATTTTTAGTAATATGAGTTTAATAAAGTGATGGTCGTCGCAAGAAGTAAATAATGAAAATGAAATTGATTTTAATGAAATAAGCTTAAGTCTAAAATTCACAGTATATAATTAACTAATGCACGTGGTTTAACTAACGATTTTTCTTATCAATTTCCTTTGCTAAACCACCTTCATTAGTTAACTAAAGACTGTGAATTTGAGTCTGAGAAAAACAAATATGACGATCGTACAAATTTATGAATCGTGATGTTAATGGCCATTATTATTTCCATTATTTCGGTTTTGTTTTTAAGCAAAGCTCTTTTTTGTTGTTATTGCATTTAATCCATCACAACATTCAATGATCTAAGAAAATGTATACAAGAGAGCGAACTACTAGATCTGGCAAAAAGTGTATAATCGAATATATTTCTTGACAGGAATTTTTACGAATTTTCGGAGAGATAATATGAGCGACCAGAACGTTTGGCGTCACACCGAAACACCTTTTAGCTACTGAAACTGTTGGTACAGAGGCCCCATAGTAAGGAGTATGTTTTAATCCCGATAGAACTTTAACTGTTATATTCTAAAAAAATAATTTCATTTTGAAGTGATTTGTGTGAAGATAAATTTAAATTTAACTAGCAGATACAAAAACCAAAAAAGTTTGGAGAACCCATTTTGAAGTTAACAGCGGACTGTTAAGCACTGAACACTCCTAGTAAAATTAATGAATATTATTTCGGTGGCGAGATCCAGGTAATAAATAAATTTTTCGAAAGTCCGAAAATGATTTCAGAAATGCCACTAAATTTTCTCTTTAAAGAGCCATCAAGAACACCATTTTTATATAATGGGATACATGTGGAATTCTCCTATTTCCCACCATTACCACTTTTCCTTCCAAAATAGGACCTTTTTTTGAAACTAAGTTTCTGTATTATTTATATATGTGTTGTATATCGAAGTGGTACAATTTCATTAATCAGATCTCGGACCATATTTTCCATTGATTGTTGAGTATAGTATCAGTCCCCGGATTTCGACACCGAAATAATCTTGACAGCAAATGGGTTCTACAAACGTTTTTATTTATTTATTTATTTTACTAAGACGGTTAAGCGCTTAACAGTTAACAGCTGTTAACAGCAAAATGGGCTCTACAAACGTTTTTGGTTTTTGTCTCTGCTAATTAAATTTAAACCTATCTTCACACACATTTTGAAGTGTACGTACATAAATAGACTGATTTTGTAAAAAAATTCGTTTCTAAACGTTTCAAATTTGTACAATAAATAGCGAAATTCGTTTCAAAAAATATTTTTTCCATACCAATTTCAAATCGAAAAAATCTTTTGTATAGGGTGTTTTTTTAGAGGTATATAACTTTGAATTGAAATAAAACACAAGAAAATCGTTTTAATGTCCATCAATTTGGCTTTATTGGAAGGATAATTTTATGTCATTAACGTTTAAATATGATTTCGGGCATGTGGCCGCCGCGGCTGGCTCGAATAAAGCCAATTCTACAGGTCCAATTTTCAACCACTTTTTCGAGCATATGGGGCCGTATGTTGGCAATAACGCCACGAATGTTGGCTTCCAAGTCCCCTAACGTTTCTGGTTTGTTGGCGTAGACGAGCGACTTCACATATCCCCAAAGAAAATAATCCAATGGTGTCAAATCACACGATCTTGGTGGCCAATTGACAGGTTAACCGAATTAATTGCTCTGATGGACGATTATGTCGACCATAAAATGGACGGAGCTTGCGGTAAACTTCGCGAACTGAACCATTATTTTCGAAATAAATTTGCACGATTTGCAAGCGTTGTTCTTTTGTCAACCTGTTCATGATGAAATGGCAAACCAAACTAAATATTAATCACTTGACAGCTGACAAAACGGCCGCCAGTTAAAAAAGTGATGCCAACTTAAAGTTCTATACCTCAATAAAAAACACCCTATATTTACAAAATTTGGCCTTAAAACAAAGTTTTGACTATTAAGCAGATTTTGTAAAAAATTTCGTTTCTAAACGTTTCACATTTGTATGAAAAATATCGTTTCAAAAAATATTTTTCCATACAAATTTCAGAACACACACTTGAAGTACAAACAAATTTTTTTATACAGCAAAATATTAAATTTTAATCCAAAAAAATGTGTCTTCGCAAGACCAATATGAGGCATTGACATTTCAAAATTTTTTCGGGCATATGCCCGAGCATTTTTGCCCGCATGTCACGAATATCGTGAACAATATTGGCCTGTAAGGCGTCAATTATTGCTGGCTTATCGGCAAAAGCCAGTGACCAAGGGCTAATTGATATCGGGTGGTCTCGATTTGCAACTCTGCATAGTCGCCTTGTTTATTTGTTAGTGTAAAATTTCCTTCTGTCAGAAGATTTTCGAAAGTTTCACTTTGATTTGACACAAGTGAAATTAACAGCTGATTATCAACTGCTGAATCGAAATCACCTGTTATGAATTCGGCTTGCCAGTGACTTTAAGTGGCCCCATAGGAAATATTCGAGAGGTGTCATATCGCATAACTTTGGAGGCCAATTAATTAAATGCGCTGTATTTTAAGGTGTGGCAGAACATTGTTTTGCATTTTTAGCATCGTGAACCACTCTAATGTGTATTTAAGTTTATTTCCTTGTAAGAAAAAAAAGAAATAATAATTGTTTCGATGAGTTTTAGTTTTTAGTTAATTTACTACAAATTTTAAATGATATTTACAAATGACAAAAATGCTAATTAAAATATGCGATATCGTATATGAATGCCTTGAGGTAATTTGTTATTTTGTCAACTGCTTGCTTAATTATTATTAAAAGTAATTTATATACATAGATATTATGTATGTACATATGCATATACAGTATACAAAGTTCATATTCGTACACCCTGAACTTTATAAAAGAGAAACACTTTTAATTAAAATTTAAAATTAAATTTTAAATAAATAACTAGAAAAGTTTCTTTTTCTTTTATTGTACGAATTTATAACAAGTAGTAATTAAAAAAATCAAAAACCCCGACTGCGACCATCTTTGAACCGTTCAATATCCTAAACGGCCATTCGAAATGAAAAATCAAGGCGAATTCACATCAGGTGATCCAGCTGACATAATTTCTCTGCTGTCAATCAATGCAAAACGCTATGAAATATAATGACAGCAGGAAATTTTACACTAACAAATATACAAGGCGAATATGCAGATTTGCAAATTAAGACCACCTGGTATCAATTCGCCTTGTGCAAAATCATAAGAGAAACCTAAAGATGATTTTAAAATACCTGTCGAATGATACCCATTTTTATATACTTCGCCGACTTTTTATTTGTTTCGTATTTACAAAATGGCGTCTGTTGACCGCCATATTGAATTGTTACTGCTGTCATATCTTTAGTGATAGTCCCGGTATTAAGACAAATTGATTGACGTAAGAATCATTAAAATCGGTCCACGCGTTCGGTATATATAAGGCCGCAAAGGAACACACATACATACATACATAGACTGATAAACACAATACCATTCTTTGCGTCGCGCAGTCGGATAAAAAGAGGCTATATTTAACAAATCAAATATTCAAAATGACATTTCGGTTAATAACTTTATAGAATCTAAAATAATCCTTAAAATTTATTTTAAAAACCAATGTTTCTCTAAATGCGAACGATAAATCGATCGAATATTAATATTGGAAACAAAAACAATCCATCGTTCGCATTTAGGGGGTTAATTTGTTTTCGACCTCTGATTTAAAAAAAAGTTGTGTGTACGAATATGAATTTTATTACTTTTTAAAATTAGTAAATTCTGCTTTTCTTTAAAGAAAATTTAATAAAATATATTTTGATGTAAATGTTTTATTAATTAATTAATTATTTAATGTTTTAATAAGAGGCTTATGAAACAAATTTTCTGTGGAAATTTGATTAATAAACTTTTTATTAAACCAAAATATTTTTTATGAATTAGGCCCAAGAAATAAGCAATATAAGTTATTTAATTTATTAAAAGGCAGTGGGTTTTTTTATTAAGGGTGTACGAATACTAACTGCATACTATAAATATATTTGTATGTCTCTACAACATATGCACATGTTCCGCTAATTAAACTGATTTCACATACTCTACATTTCAAGTTTTTGAAACATATTTTGAGAAAAAAAAACACATACATAAATTAAAGACAAAACACTCATAAAAAAAATGAAATAATACATGTGACGTGACATGTGGTTGGTTATTATTGCAACAGAGAAGTTCTCAGTTGTCAAAGAAGAAGAAAAAAAGTGACCAACCAAGCAAGCGATCAGCCACTTTTACTGCTACCAACAGCTTCTACCGCATTAACGTATTTCTGTACGTGATTTAAAACAAAAGGAATAAAGACTAACAAGTAGATCCAAATAAATCACTTAAAAAATAAGTATGTTTACAATGTCTTCTGCGAGTGCTACAGGCACTTGTGTGAGTGTTATGGTTACTGCACACGATCAACGGCTAAATCCAACACATTCTAGCATTTGTTAGAAGTAAGTACATACTACATACGGTAATAGTTATAATAAAAACTTTATTACTTGATTATTCAGTCTAGTTTTAGTTAATGGTCACTTAAGATATAGTATGAATGTACTTACGAGTATGTATGTATAAACTTTAACTTTTTCATTCATTTAATGACTCATTATTTCCCTTTTTTTTAACCAACTCTCTTAAAGTTTCGAAATAATTCTGAGTTCTTAAATATATTTGTTTTGTTACTTTTGGATTGTACACACACATAATAGAGATGAGAGATATTTCCACACCTGTTACTAACCCCTTGTCACTATTATGACTGAATTTATCAAGTAACTGCTGCTTTAAGTGCAGTTCTTTCATATACTTAAAATTATTGTACGTTTACTCTAAAGCAGTGATCTAATTTCATGAAAAAAATACTTAAAGTAAATTAAATACAACTTTGAAAATATCAAGTGTCTATATATAATTGTCTTTATATTACATTAGGATTTGAAAATTTTTCATTGCTCGCTTTAGAACACCCTTTAATTTTTAATCGTAATATATTTGTTGTTGTAGCGGCCAAAGTTTTACATATTTTGAGAAAATTTCTGGTCCAAGGCATATCAAACAGGTACACGCATCAGGCATATTGCTCATCCGCTGATTTTTAGTTTACACGTTTATAACGAAGAATTCATTTGACAATTACTTTTATGCCTTGTTTGATGCATAAAATTTTTTGTTTACACGTTTATAACGAAGAATTCATTTGACAATTACTTTTATGCCTTGTTTGATGCATAAAATTTTTTGACAATTACTTTGTAAAACTATGTGAGAAGCACAGAGTTGCACCTAATGCGTGTACCTGTATTTAATGTGCCTTGTTCTTGTTCGTAGCTCTTATGGTTCTCGTCTGTCCGACATTGTAGAAAACAATAAGCTTCTTTTTTACCTTTGATACAGGGTGCCTCTGTAGTTTGAAGAGAATGGCGCAACGTGCCATACAACGACCTCAACCATCGACTTATTGAAATAAAAGCTTGGTATTAAATTGATTTAGAGAAATAGATCTGTCAATGGGCCTCCAAATCGCATGACCGATTTTGATACCTCTGGACTATTTATTATAAGACCACGTGAATTCGCTGGGTTATGCTGATAAGCCGGCAACAATTTACGCCTTGGAGGCCAACATTGTTCGTGTTATATGTGACATACGACCAGCAATGCTTGAAAAAGTGGCTCAAAATTGGAATGCGAGAAATTGAGCAATTTTGGTACGAATTTCACGGCGACCCGTCTCATGCCCAAATCATTGCTAAAAATCGAATGGCACGAGCCAATCGATATGTCTAGGTCCTCAGCAACTTCTCTAATGGTGATTTGACGGTTGGCCAATACCATTTTCTTCACTTCATCAATTTTTTCGTCTGTTGTTGAAGTGCTCGAGCGTCCGTCACGCTCTTCGCCGTTCACATCTTCTTGGCCTTCTGAGAACATTTTGTACCACCGAGGTACAAGTTCCAAGGTAGCTTCTCCGTATGCCACAGTCAACATTCGGAATGCATCCGCGCACTTAATTTCGTATTTCACACAAAATTTGATATAGGTTCTTTGTTACATTTTTTTTAATAGAGAAAAATCGAAGACGTGCAAAAGCACGTGCAAGCAAAGCAGCTGTCAACAATTAACTGAACATTAAAAATGGCCGAAATCTTTGGCATAAAAAAATCAAAATTCGAATATACATACGTAACCCGCGAAAATTTAAAATTCGCGATACGTTTTGAACACACCAAAAAAAACATTTACCAGCCCTGGCTTATAATAAAAAAAATGTGAATGTCGAAAACCGCATTTTTTGGGTTTTGCTGATTTTCAATACCAATTGAATTAAAACAAATCCTGACACATCAGTACAACACCAAAGTCTCTAGTTTTTCTGGGTGCTTCGGAAAATCGATTTCTTGCATAGACAAGTGGACAGACGGACTTTCCTATTCATAAGGACCATGAAGAATATACATGAATATTGAGGAAATTACAAACTACATGACAAATCTATATATGTACATATACTCTTACCATTTTTGGTGAAGGGTATACAAAATAAGGATCTGATCGGTGCAAGTGAAGGCAAAATAAAGTGCAAAGATCTTTCAAGAATTTTATTTTACACACATTCATGTAAAAGAAGAACTTATCGTAGCTTATTAGAGATCCACTATTGAAAAACTATGCAGCAAGCAATAAATTTAAATTTTAAAATATTTCAATATCCTAAAGCAGAGATGCCACCCTTCGCACAATGTGCCGGTTTTCGTCGGCCCCTGCAATAAACGCACGAGTATTGAGCCAAAATGGCTTTTTTCTCAAGTAATTGAAAAATAGGCACATGATTGCACTACACTGCAGTGGTAATAAAGCCATATGGAGTTATTCCGGAATTAATTGAGGAGTTTATTACTTATAACTTTATTGTACAGAGCCGACGAAAATAAGCACATTGCACCGATAGTGGGATCTCGGCTTAATAATATAAAATTACTTCTGCAATTAAATGCTGAAGGAACAAAATTTTGCTAATAATTAATTAATAACAAATTATATATTTTCAGATTAAAATAACATGAAATTGTGATAATAAGTATTTGCAATAAACACAAAAGTAAGGCAATGCCTCGAAGTATAAGAAGGTCTCAAAGGCCTGTACTAAATCTAAAGCAATCAACTCCCGAATATAAAAGAAAACAAAATAAAGTTCGCTTAAAAAGAAACAAAAACATAATAATAGTCGCGCAACTAAGTCACCTAATTATATTTTTAATATTATTGCAACCGGTAAAAACCAACCGCCCGCCCAAATTTGTTATAGATGGACAATCGGAAATTGTCCTAAGACTGAAAGAAAGTCCGGACACCAAAGTGGGTAAGTGAAAATAGAAAAATTAATAAATGCACAAGTACATATTTAAGTTTTAACTCATTAATTAAATTCTTTTTAGGAACCTTAATATACACGCTTAAAGGTTTTGACCCCGACAATGATCCATTAACATTTGGCAAACGCCCTTCAAGGGACAGTGAAGTCATACGCATAGAGAATAAGGGCTCCAATGAAGCTTATATATACTTAGCTAAGGAATTAGATAGAGAAACTCAGGATGAATACTCAATAGTTTTAACTTTAACCGATAATCATTACAACGACTTTAATTATGTTACTCAAAGCTTTTTACTTCTCGTAGAAGATATTAACGATAATGCTCCCATATTTTTACCTTATCAAAGTGCTATCGAAATACCTGAAAATAGTGTTCCTGGTATAATTACTTCTCTGGAAGCTTTTGATGCCGATGAAGGTGCCTATGGCCAAGTGGTCTATTATCTGCAAGAGTCGGAAGGTGATAATGATGTCTTTGCCATAACAACTAATCAGGGCAAAGGTATTTTAAGTCTCATGGGTAGTCTGGACTATGAAACAAAAGCTTTATATCAGTTGCGTGTGCTGGCGGTGGATAGAGCCAATCAAGCGCCTGTCAATACCGGAACAGCAGCTTTACTCATCAAAGTCAAGGATATAGAAGATCAACCGCCCGAGTTTGTTAAAGTTCAACCGGTAGCGAGAATTGCTGAAGATGCTCCAGTTGGTACAAAAGTAATGCGTGTTGTGTGTGTAGATGGCGATCGCGGTATAAACAATCCAATAGCTTATGAGCTAGAAACCAATGAGTTGTTTGCTATAGAACGCCACACCGGCTGGATTTATACTATACATGAACTTGATCGTGAGGATCCCAGTAATCAAGTGAATGGTGCCTACATTTTAAAGATTACAGCTATGGAAATTTCTAAGGTAAATATTTAAAGTGTTTTCCTTTAACCAAAGTTAAATATGAAAATTTTCAGACTGCAGCACAACTACCGGCAGCTATGACGTCGGTCAAAACGGAAGTTACTATAATTATATCGGATGTGAATGACGAAATTCCCAGTTTTGGAGAGTCGTTCTATCGCTGTGAAGTCAACGAAAATGCTCAATCTAATACACCTCTCAACTTTATAGATGGAGATGTCAAACATAATGTCTTTGACCACGACTTGGGTAACAATGGAACTTTTCGTTTGTTTATGGATCCACAAAATGATATTTTTGAAATTGTGCCTGAGTTAGCAGTTAACGAGGCCAGTTTTATGCTAAGAGTAAATAACCCCAAATTATTGGACTATGAGCAATTAAAAGAGATCAACTTTACTCTCTTTGCTCGTGAAGTAGACGAGCCAGATCGCTACTCGTCGGCTCACGTGCAGATTTTTATTAGAGATCAGAATGACAATTTCCCTGAATTCACGCAATCAGTTTACAATGTATCTGTAGCGGAGAACAGCGAAATCGGTACCAATGTGGGCAAATTGCAGGCTAGTGACAAGGATTCGGGAGATTTTGGCACAATGGGCATAAGATATAAAAATTTAAGAGGTGGTATAGCGCATCTGTAAGTTGTTATCATAATATATGCATGTACTATTCTATAAAAGAGATTCTGCTTATTATCTATATCATAGTTTACATTTAAATCCCATTACTGGTCTCGTAAGTATTAAGCAACCTGGCGGTTCTGCTTTTGATCGCGAAATAATATCACGTCACTATTTGACAGTGGAGGCAATAGACAATCTAGGTCAAGGCAATCGTAACACCGCTCAATTAATTATAAACATAGAGGATATTAATGACAATGCTCCTACTTTCTTGCAAAGGCAATACGAGACCACGTTGAGGGAAAATAAACCAGAATTCGAACATCATTTGCAACTGGAAGCTCGCGATGCTGACCTAAATGGCACCGAAAATAGCCAAATAACTTACGAAATTGTTGAGGGAATGTATCGTTACAATTTTACTATAGATCCTGAATTGGGCATCCTTAAGCCACAGAATGCTTTCGACTACGAGGAATTAGTAGAAAATCAACAAAGTTCTGCCAGACGTTTCAGCACTAATGAGAAAAACCCTGATAAAGGTGTAAGAATTTTGGACTTACTAGTGCGAGCTAGAGATTCGGGCATACCCATGCTATCAACGGTCGTGCCTGTTCTAATTTACGTTCAGGATATTAATGATAATCCGCCCATATTTTTGAAGAGTTTTTATTCCAAAACTATTCCCGAAGATGCACCCGGTGGCAGTAGTGTCATACAGATTACGGCTTTTGATCGCGATGGTTCTGCTCCTAATAATAATATAGTTTATCGCATACAGGCAGGTGCCAAGGACAAGTTTGTAATCAATTCGCAAACCGGTGTAATATCAGTAGCACAAGGTGCAAACTTAGATCCCGATTTAACTGATGATAAGACAATGGATTATACTTTGACTGTGGTAAGTAAAAGAAATACTTTTGGTATAGATTAACTGCCAGTTCATAGAAACCATGTAAAAATTCTCGTCTGGCTATTTACATTGAAAACAAAAACAAATTTTGAGTGCTTTGTTTTTGTTTTCAATATAAATAGACAGACGAGAATTTTTACATGGCTTCTATGAAGTGGCACTAACCCTCTGTTTCTACAACCCAGACGGTCGACTTGAGTATAAAATTTATATGAAAAGCACTAATTTTTTGAGTGATTTTCATACAGATTTTCTATATAAGTCGTCCTGCATGACTTTTGGAAACTGCACATAAGCATGATATATATTTCAAGTTACACCAATTATAGTAGTCCCTCAAACTTTCATTAAATGTCTTTTACATTCCTGCAAGATCACTCGGAGTCCTTACTGTAGCTGCTCGCTAATAGGGAGATTCCGTATAATAGAAGTCCTTCTCTTTATCCAAGAGAATGTTCCTAAGGTTAAGAGATCCCAAGTTTCTCTCTGACTTAGATTAGGGTAGAAAGTTTTAGTAATTTTGCAGTCTTGAATCTATTTTTATATCGGCCACATGTTCTTATTTACCATGTCGTTTGTTTGATTTACTAAATCTAAAAAAAGGCATACGCACTCACATCTATTCTCGCCTCATACTTCTGGGGACGAGTTAGCGTGATGTAAGAAAGTATATTGAGGAGATTATGTTCCTAACTTGACTAAATTTTATAGGTTTTTATGATTTTTATTGGGTATCTCTATAATATCTCTTATTCAAAGCGTACAAAATGCTATAAAAGCATAAGTCTAATCCAAAATGTATTGGGTCAATATTGATTGCCCATCTAATCTAACCTACCCTAACCTAGTGTGTTAATGAATGAATTGTTATGAGAAACACAGGACACTGCAACCGAAAATATCTATTTTATCGCTCTCCAGGCTCTAAAGCATTTTATCTAAACCTGCTTTCCTGAGTAATCGCAAGAATGCCATTGGTTGTAGTATTAGCAATTCCCAATCTTCCAACAGGTACCTGTCCCATTGACATAAAGCTTCACAGTCCTTCAGAATGTGCTCTGGAGCTTCATCGGAATAATTACAGAATCTGCACCGACTGTTAGTCTCAACTCCAAGTCTGCTGAAGTGTTTTCTTAACATGTAAGGGCTTACGTGGAAATCAGTGAGCATTCTTATTAGCTTTATATGTTTCAATACAAGAGTATTGAACCAGAAATGTTGCCTGGTATTCTTGATCTCAATCGTACTCAATCTCGTATTCTATTCGATCCGAGTCCACAAAACGGTGTGTACTAGCCCCCTTCCTGAGCAGTTTTTCTGTCTTTTCGTTTATTTCCACTGCGATGTATCAGGGAACCCAGCAGAGTGCGACCGTTCTCATGCCTCTTAATTTATTTAGCCTTATGTGGCATTTCCAAGTTAACTTAGAGGTAAACTCATGAATGGTAGTCTGACTATCCGAGAAGATGGTTGTTGCTCTTCTGCCGTCTCCATCAGACATGAAATGAGTAACATTAGCAATAACATCATGTTATTAGATAATGAGGACGACTAACTGTAGTGTTTTGTTAAGGTTTTAACAGCGCTGTTAAGAAATTTGTTTCAACGACACCGTTTCAACATCCCATCTACAAAAGAATATGAAAGACAAATTACATATCTCCATGACACAACCTGAAAAAAGCAAGAGTCCAACACGAACAAACATAAGTCATCATGTCTGAACAGGATTTCATGTATAATATAGACGTGAGGTAATCGCCCTGCATTGAAAAAATGCCATACTTTCTGTAGAAAAATTTGATTTTTCATCAAATGTCGAATATCTATCACTGAGTTTGTAAGAATTTTAAAAACATTAATACATTTTACAATTCGGAATGTTTTGGTTTTAGCTCTTAAGATTTCATATTGTTACGAAAATATACGTGAATACACCAGTTGAAGTAAGCATTAAAGGCATAACAACAACTATTATGTTATACATTATGTTTGTTATAAAATCTACAACCACACAAACATATAAGCCGATGTAGATGAAAGACACAAATAACAATAACCATAATGCTTCTGCAATGATGTTTTGTTGTCAATGCACATACGCACAAACCAACACTGCGAATTGTATTACGAACTAATGACGTGATCGAAAGCTAAAAGTGCGAGGCTGTTGAATGTATTGTGTCTTTCTGGACATAAGTCAAATCGTATCGTCTTACTTTTGAAGTTGTCGTATCGCTTAAGTTTGGATGTTAGTTAGTGAAAACGTGAGGCTGCCAATGAATGTATCAGCTGTTATTGTATTTCTTTATGATTTATATATGTTTGTGTATGTATGTATGTATGTTTGTATGTCAAGAACTGACGTGTGTCACGTAAAAATCTATTCTCTGTAGATTATAATGCAGCAAAAGTTGCCAATACATGTTCAATAAGTCCCGGTTCACACACTTAAACTTTTGTTGCTCAACTCGTAATTCAGCTATAAGAAAGATGAAGAAGGAAATACAAATGTCTCATTCTTTCGTACAGCTGAATTGCGAGTTGATCAACAAAAGTTGAAGTGTGTGAACCGGGACTAAGCATGTTTGTTAAATGTTACGGATTTTGTCAGCTGATACGCAAGAGCACGATGCGATTACAATAATTCTTCCATGATGTAGCGGCTAAACGAACAGTATTGTGCAATTAACAGCAAAGTTAACATTCTGGTATTCCAGCAGTGAATTATTTAACATTGTGTGTTTTAAAAGCTCTGGAGTAAATAAATTGCAAATATTCGAACCCACAAAAATACCGTTCTTAAAGGGTAAAAACGCAATAATACGTTTTCATAAAATGGTTCTTTGACCAAAAAAATTTACATACATATGTACATACATATGTATATATCTTATGGCACATTTCCTGCACAGGCATGCAAAATAAAATGAGTTATTTCACCTAAAAGTATGATCCAAATGGTTTTGTAATGCCTATTTTATTTGAATATATTTTAACTATTTTCATATAACTTAAAAATTTCTGTGTCTCTTGTTTTTAAGAGAAAGTAACCCCTACAACTCAGGGGATTGACTTGAGTACAATTTTTATATGAAAAGCACTAGTAGTATTTTTGAGTAATTTTCATACAAATTTTCTAGACGTGTCGTCTGCCTGACTTCTGGAAACAGTGTATAAATATTTCATACCCGATTTTATATTTTAGAGGGAAAATACCAAGTCATATAAAAAGCGTTTCCATTTCAGCTCGCTCTGGATGGTGGCACTGGCAGCTCCCAACTAATGAACTCGGCCACAGTCAATATAACTATTAAGGATGTAAATAACAAACCGCCTATACTTCCCGATCTAGCCACAATTCATTTAATGGAAAATACACCGGTGGGATCTGTAATTTACAGATTGGTTGCAAATGATTCAGATGAAAACCCAATTATGCGATATAAAATAAATGCTCAGAACTCTGAAGCCCGCAATGAAGAGGGATCTGTTGTAAAGTCAACAGAATATAATTATATATCCGCATTCGACTTGGATCCCATAGACGGTATTTTGCAGCTGACTAAACTAATAGATCGTGAACGAGTAGAGCATATAAAATTAGCTATTGTTGTGGAGGATCTGGCAGCGGCCAAAGGTAAACAAATTGTTGAGGGTTTCCTTAACATGCAAATCGAGGATGAAAACGATAATAATCCAAAATTTAAACAACCTTTCTACAAGAAATCAATCGCTGAAAATAGCATGAATGGTGCTTTAATCACAAACGTGATTGCTTATGATGTAGATAAGAATCGTACTATAACTTATGCTTTGGAAGGGAATCCTTTAATACGCCAATTAATACATTTGGATTCGCATACAGGTGAAATAGTGGTGGCTAACAAAATAGATCATGAGCAATATCAATGGCTAAATTTCTCTGTAAGGGCAACAGATTCAGGATTGCCGTCCAGATCATCTCTAGTTGATGTTTACATAACAGTATTGGATGAAAATGACAATAATCCCTATTTTATTGGTGGCTCCAAGAACTATAGTATCAGCGAATCAGCTGTAGTTGGCACTAGAATCGGTACCGTTCAAGCGACAGATGCCGATTCGGGAGATTTTGGAAAAATTACTTTTCTCATGGATCGCATAAGTTCACAGGGCAAATTCTCGATTGATGCTGATACGGGTGTTTTGACAGTGACAGATAGCTTGGATAGGGAAACAAAGGACTTCTATATGCTGGTAGTGGAAGCCTGGGATAACTATCAGTTTGGCTTTTTGGCAGGCGAAAGTCGTAATGCGTTTAAACAAGTTTTGTAAGAAAAGCTATTTAAGACTTTAATGTTTTTTAATTATAAACCACATTTGTTTTTATTGGTATTTATTCCTTAAAGTATTACTATATTAGATGAAAATGATAATGCCCCGGAAGTTGTTGTGCCAACCGGTTGCGTTTTGATAACAGAATATCATGAATTAAATGACAAAGTAGCCGTGATCAAGGGTAAAGATTTAGATGATCCTCAAACACCAAATGGTAGACTAGAATTTAAAATTTCCAAAGGAAACACAAATGGCAAGCTAAATCTAAGAAGAGAAAAATACTTATTAAAAAATTTAGTCCCATAAATAATTTATTCAACTTTTTGTAGAACTATTTGAATTGCGTCAAATTGATGCCTTGAATGCTTATGTCTATGCCAGTTACTCTCTGCGCAATCATCATGGCAACCACTCCTTAACCATTGTAACCCGAGACTTGGGCATGCCTTCCAATATTGTAACGAAAACTTTGGATATTTGCATTTCGGATTTCAATGATCATGCACCCATCTTTATACAACCTCTTCATAATACCACTGTACGGATTCCCGAAAATACCACAGTGGGTTCAT
The DNA here is from genome assembly GCA_936439885.1 of Nowickia ferox. Lineage (NCBI taxonomy): Eukaryota > Metazoa > Arthropoda > Insecta > Diptera > Tachinidae > Nowickia > Nowickia ferox. The sequence continues at coordinate 105,739,800 of OW387023.1, forward strand.
TAATTTTACAAGTTATTGCAACTGATGAAGATATTGGCATGAATGCCATGGTACATTATCGCCTAAAACCGGATCCCTTAGGCAGTTATAAACTTTTCGATTTGGATGAGGAAACAGGTCACTTGTTTTTGAAAGAGACTTTGGATCGCAACAAGCAAAAGGTTCACGAGGTGGGTACGATTGAATTGAAATTAACTAAATTTAATGCAATTTAATATATTTAATAGATTAGAATTGAAGCATATGATCAAGGATTGCCGACTTCTTTAAGTACCGACTTGGATTTGACAATTTATATCAGAAATGTCAATGAATATGAACCACAATTCATAATTGACGAAATCTTTGTGAATTTTACAGGTAAAGGTTTAATTTGTTTTTTTTTCTGGGCCAGAGAAATTTGTATAGAAAAATATGTACATATATATCGTTAGGTTAATATAGAAAGGCTTTAAATTATGTAAAATTATGGAAAAAGTGCGCGGAGACACGTTCACTAATTTGTTTCCTTGATTTTATGATATTTTGCTTATTCGATTGCTGCGAAAATTAGCACCACATTGCGCTCTTGTAATGACCCAATCTCGATGTTAAAAAAATGGGCGGAGCCACGCCCATTAAAACTTATTGTTATATTTCACGTGCTTCTATTTGACATATTCTTACAAAAGTTAGCACACACCCTGAGCTCTGAAAAATGCTAAATTTTACATTTAAAAAAGTGGGAGAGGCCACGCCCATGTAAAGTTAGTATTAAATTATGTGTACTTCTACTTATCATAATCCTAGGAAACTTGACAAATATTTTTTGGCTCTTAGAAAAACATAATTTTTTGCTTAAAGAAGTGGGCATGGCCACGCCCATTAAAACTTAGTATTGTATTTCACGTGTTTCTATTTGACCGATTTTTACGACACTGGCATTAAAAAAGTGGGCCCATTAAAATTTAATATATTTTAAGTGTTTCTACTTAACCGATTTTTGCGAAAATTAGCACACGTCTTGAGCTGTGAAAAAGACTCAATTTTGTATATAAAAAGTGGGCGTTGTTACGCCCATCAATGATTAGTATTAAATTAAATTATGTCATTCTACTTATCCGATTTCCATGAAACTTGGCAAACAGTTTCGACTCTTAGAAAGGCATAATTTTGTGCTTAAAGAAGTGGGCAGGCCATGCCCATTAAGTGCTTCTACCTGCCCATTTTTATGAAACTTGGCTGTGAAAGTGAGGCGATGTTCAATTTAGAAAAGTGGACGGATACTAAAACTTACAAAATAGAGCGTGAACACGCCCTTAAAAATATAAAATTTTTGCTTAAAATTTAAAAATAAAGGTTAAAAAAGTTAAACCGACTTCAAAAATATGCAATGAACATTTAAAAATAATTTAGCTTCAGTTAAATGAAACATTTTTATAGGTGTCACAACACAATTCGTTTCGCGACTCTTTTAAAATCTGATTTTATTTCTTCTTTCTGCAGCTTCTGGCAACACTGCACAGTAAAATCTGCAATAATTCTGGTTCTATTCTCTGTTAAATATTGTTTTAACACAGAAATTCGTTCAAAAAAGACTCAGTCTTCTTTATTATATTGCAAACATTTTTAGCAATTAATTTTTTATTCATTCCAGAACACGCCGATCCCGGCTCAGAACGCGTTAAGCTGCCCGACACCATAGATAAAGATGAACTCGATGACTTAGAAGATCCTCCCGGTCAAGTGTGTTACTTCATTGTGAGGGGCAACGAAGAACAACTTTTTAACTTAGATCCTGAAACTCATATACTAACTACGCAAAAAGAATTGGACCGTGAAGTGAAAGCGTATTATTACCTCTACGTAAGAGCTTCAGAGAATTGTTTGGAGCAAGATACTTCCGCCCTAGAACTTGCCATAAGCAAGAAAATGCAAATCGAAATTAACAATCAACCCCTAAAAGCATTAAATCGTAGACAAGGAGGTTTTCTGCGTAACTCCGAAGGCATTTACGATCGTTATAAACATTCTAGAAGTATAAGATCTATAAGTGATGAAATCAACGGAAATGACTCATTGAATAGTGAGGAGTATTTAATGTTGGATAGCACCACAGTAAGAGTTAAAATAAAAGTGTTGGACATCAATGATAATCCCCCCAGATTCCGTACGAAAATTTTTACGGGTGGCATCACCACCAGCGCAGATTTTGGCACCAAATTTATGCGCATAGAAGCAGTAGACTTAGACGAAGGTCTCAATGCCAAAATAAATTACTATATGGTGGGTGATGTAAGGCAAACCTTGTCGGAAGGCTTGGAGAATGTGCGCAGTGCGCCGTTTTTAGTTGATCAGGAAAATGGAGAAATTCAATTGAACTTTGACCCTCAAAAGGGTATGAAAGGATATTTTGATTTTATGGTATTGGCTAATGATACGGCCGGCATGAAAGATGTGGCACATGTATTTATATACTTGCTAAGGGAAGATCAGAAAGTACGATTTGTGTTTCGACTGCAACCGAATGAACTTAGAAATAAAATCAACATATTCAGAGAGTAAATACAAAATAATGTTGCGGAATAAACTTTAACGCATTTCTAAAGAATTCAAAAAGTTTGTTTGTTGAGTTTTCGAAGAAGCTTCTGAGTTTACTATCGCTCATATTCTGAAAAACGCTTATTTTTCTAATCAAAAACGCCAGAACCTACTTATGACAAACAAAAACGCTAAAAAATTTCAAAATGCTATTGTTTACTGAAACGATCTGGTAGCCTGTTTTATTTAAACTGCACTTTAAAGAAAGAGAGAGAGAGAGAGCGGCACAATTTAAATTTAATATGTTTTTTTTTATTTGAGAAAAACTTGTAGCGTTTTTTCCACGATTTTAATTAAAAATATGCAATTCAAAAATTTGCTTTGAGCTTGTCAATTGTCTGTCTCAATTCTTTGCTTATGAACGTTTTTTGAGTGTAACTTTTTTTCAAGCCAATGTAGCAAGAAAGGACACTGTAGGCATTTTGATTGCAGAATTGTAAGGGCTCAGTTAGCCGACTGTAATGGAATGTAACTGCAACGGTAGGAAACAGCTGATCGATTTTGTTATATGAAAAGTAATGAAAATGGTTATAGCGATGTAATGAGCCATTTTCATTACTTTTCACATAACAATATCGATCAGCTGTTTACTACCGTTGCAGTTACATTCCATTACAGTGGGCTAACTGAGAGTTTGAGATTTTTTTTATAAGCGTTGGAGCTTTACACGAGTTTTTCAAAAATGCTTTAAATCGATGAGTTATGTAAAGAGTAACGAAATGCATTTAGATGTCCTTAAGCCACAAGAAACAAACTTTTTGAATTCGTATTCACATAGACTCGTAGTTAAATTAAAATGTAAAAATTAAGCATTTCTAAAGAATGTTTTTCGCTTTTTCTCTTTTGCAGTACTTTAAGCAATATAACCGATACTATAGTAAATATAGATGAAATAAAGATCCATGAAAATAAGGATGGTTCAGTGGATAAGACGAAAACAGATTTGTATATGCATTTAGTGGGTAAAGAGGATAATTCTATATATGAAGTGGCCGATGTTTTAAATCTGATAGACTCCCACATAGAACACTTAGATGAGCTGTTTAAGGAACTTAATGTTTTGGACACCCAAGCGGCCGAAGCTCAATTATTGCAAGCCGGACCTCAGGTCAATGCCATGTACGTTTTATTAATATTTACCAATCTATTTTTTGCCACATTATTGGTAGTCACTTTGGCCTTGTGTGCCTCCCAAAGGAATGGCTACAAGCGCCAATTAAGAGCGGCAAAAGTCAACATATTCCGTGAGTTATTTATTTAAATAAATATTCGTAAATCAATATTTTAACTTTTAGTTATATTTAAAGGAAATTCTTCATTATCTTTGCAAAATCCCAACGAACCCACTACCCGTGTACCAAACACCAACAAGCACAGCGTTCAAGGTTCAAATCCCATATGGCTGAAGGGCTACGAAAATGAATGGTTTAAAAACGAAGAAAATTTAAGGTTGCATTTGTTTTTCATTAATTTTTAATCTGTGTTAGTAATTTCATAAATGACTATTTACAGCCAAAGTGGTCACGATTCGCTGGATGATAATTTTCTTGCAATTGGAGCTCAGGATATACAAGAAACCTTAAAGGGCACTGCTAAGCTATTTAACCATACCAATGATTTAAATCGTCATTTTAATGTTTACAACCAAATAGACAAATTAACTAATAATGCTCAAATATTAGCGAGGAAATTAGAGACAACGGAATTATAAATAAATTTAATTTAAGATCCCCATACATACATTTATTATAGATTTTTTAAGTTATTTATTTTAATTTAGGAGCTCATAATTATTTCTTGTAAATAAAAACTCTTTTTTTAATTTTTTGCATAAAAAAATTAGACGGACTATACATAAAAAAAATTTTTGCACGAAAAATGGACGATCCATTTAATTTTTTTCATATTTTTTTGCATGAAAAACGAACGATGTATGGTATATTTATTTATTTTTTATTTTTTTGCATAAAAAATTTACGATGTACAGTCCATTTAATTTTTTACATAAAAAATTAACAATGTTCAACTCACAAGCTCGCATTAACGTCGTATGCGTTGTCCAATTTACACAAAACTTATTGGAAAGAAAGTTGTAGGAAATTTTTACACAATATGAACAATGACATGAGGGCTAATTCTGCATTATTAAATTAAAATTAGCGTTTTTCAGTTGACGCTATTGAAGGAAATGAGCGATATGTTCTATAAAATTTTTTATAATGGCCATTATAGTTTATTAACTCAACTTACATGTGTATATTATGTGGATATAATTCTCAGTACTCCAATAAATGCCGGCTGTCTCTACACATAGCTTATCGAATAAAAAAATTTAATTTACCGCACGATTTTTTCATTTTAAAACGATTATTTCTTATTTCTTTTCATAAATCACAAACTTTGCCTGTGATATTATTTTTTACACATATATACATAGATATCTTTCTTAACTCTCACTTTTTCTTATTTTTTTAGAACTTTTTGTTTAATTTGTATATGCATATGTATCACAAATAAATAATAGATTAGAGATTTTTTATCTCCCATCTCCCTACATACGTATGTACATACATTTCCTTTTTGCTCTTTTAACACTTTTTTAATTTTTTTTATTCTTATAAGCACTTAATTATTGCATTTAACCACATTTTCTTTTATTTTTTTAAACGATTTTCTCTTGACAAATTAAGTTTATATACATACCGGTTTCGTCTACATATTGTGCCATCGTCACTGTGCTCTTAAAAAACTTTATTTTGATTATTTCAAACGTAAGTTGTATTTACTACGCTCTTTTAATATGTATAGAACTGCGTACATGCACTTACATATGTACAATATGTAGTAAATCAACATTAACGGTCTAATTCATAAAAAATATTACAGGTTTATTACAGTTTTATTTAACAAATTTCCCATAGAAATACATGAAATATGCGCTTCATAAACTTGAAATATTTTTTATGAATATGGCAGTAAATCAATACATATTTCTATTACAAATTTTGCATTTTATATTTTTTAATACTTATAACCTCAAAATTTTGCCGGCTAACTTTCGCAAAATACATTTGACTTTCAAAGAATACACCGCCGGCACATTATTATGACCTCAACGGCTTTGTAATGCACGTACGCACACTTGTACTCATACCAACAACAATCGAACATCACATACATACATACTATTTATTTTCTGGTAGCGACCATTTTGCTCAACACTACAAATCCGACTAGAACATTTTTCTTATTGGATTTTTCAAACACTTTTTCATATTTTGCTTAAAACTTTTAAATATTTTATAAAACTGAGTGTAAATAAACAGTTTAATTTCATTTTATAATCAATTTGATGAATTTAAACAAATATACGCGGATAATTTTGCTTAAGTAATATACGCACATGTTAAACCGACAAGAAGAACTAAAAAGGAATATGCAATTAAATTCATACATACAAAGAGAGAATGGGAGAGAGATTAGAGTTGCCAGTACATTAATATTTAGTTGTTAGTTGCTACACAAGCAGGAAATGAGGAAACGGAAAAGTTTGAAAGTTTAAGGGAAATGGTAACGAAAATTTTAGCAAGCGAATAAATATACAGACGCAACATACATACAAATCTTTAATTTATAAGGAATTTTTCTTTAAATGGATTTGTATTTATTCTAATATTGGAAACAAGCTAAAATTACTACAAAGGGTGGAATGTGTTGGCTTTTTAAGTTACAATGTACGTACGCATGTGTATATGTACATATATACGTACGTACGTAAACGTATTATTTAGGTATTAGGTAATCCAATTATTCGACTTTTAATTTTAATTTTTTATTTTTTTTTATTTATTATACTACATATGTACATTCATTTAAATTTCCTATGCATTAATTAATGAGTGTTGATTAAATCTCACAAAACTTACAAATTTTTTTATAAAAACATTATTGTTTCTTTCGTTTTTCATATTGCTCGGCAAAGAATTAAATAGCTGAAGGCCTTTATAAAATAATGTTTTCTGCATTAGTGTTGACGTAACACTTTGTATTCGAAAATCATCTGCATTTCTAAGACTGTATGGCTGGCTCTCACCCACATATTTTATTTGTTCTGATAAATTTTATATTGTTGAATTCCAATCTTTGTTTAACAGTCATCTATTTTAGGTTATTTAGCATTGTATTAATATGAGTATACCGATCACATTTTAAATAATAGATTTAATAGATTTTTGAATTTGAGTAAGATTTCTAAATTATACGAATAATTTTTAAAATAATTGTATGCAATAGAAAAAAACATAAGTATGTAGTTGTATTTGATTGAATAGTTTTTATTAATAAAAATCCTTACTAATATTATAAATGTGATAAGCCGATTTTGGAAATTCTTTCATCAATGCAAAGTTACATTACCAGCGTCATATATAGAATATTTTTTTATCTGGTTCGGAATCGGTTCTTTTATATTTGGTACGAATTTTTTCCCGAAACCCGTATTTTTGGTCTGGTTAGGGTAATTTTCGTTCCGGGTTTGATTGTTTAATTAGTTTTAAACCGGTTTTATATATTTTTGAGCAAATGAACGCAAGTGCATCTGCGGGTATAAGCTAGTATTTAGTATAAATAAACCGGAAAAAAAACAACGAAACAAAAATGTAGTTAAAAAAAGCAAACAAAAATAATTCATTTAATTCTAAAAATTTTGTGTTATATAACAAAAATTAAACATTTTAAAAACCCCCGATGCAGTTGAGACTGTAGCATAAGCTTAATATTAGAAAATGTATAACTGCCAAACAGCGTCAGCTTTCAAATGAAAAAAAAACCAAATTGAAATCGGTCTAGCCGTTTGAGAAGTACGGCGTCAAGGACACACATACTCAACAAAATACATCTAGAAAAGATGTGATATCTTCTAAACGGCTGCTGGACCGATTTTCTTCAAAGAACACTCTGCATAAATTCACATTTCCAACAAAAAACTAAATCAAAATCGGTTGTTAAAAATATGTTCAATGAAAAATAATACAGACGAGATTTCAATTAAATATTTTAAAATAGTGATTAAAAAATAGTATAGTTTATTTGCTGTATACAAAAAAAAATTATTTGAGCTTAAAGTGTACGCTTAAAGAAAATTTTCATACAAATTTTGACTAAATCACACTTGAAATTCAAATTGATTTTTTTTTTTTTTTTTTTGATACGCCAAGTTTTTCTTTTTTAAGTTTTCTTACTTCTCGCTATAAAAAAATAGGATCTTACTTATTCTACCCTGATTTTTGAAAATCAAGTTTTCATCAGATCTCCATGTTTTGTCAATATGGTAACCCGAAAGCATTTCCCTCCGATTCGAATTACAGTGTAACCTCCAGATCAACCCAATGAATAAATAATAAAATACAGGCAAATCCCGGTATAACGAACGATATAATGTCAGGCCCATTCGTTATACCGAAAATTTCGTTATATCGCAAAGCTTTTTTCAATTGTTATTTTAATTATTAATATTGTAGACATGATACAATACAATAAAAAGAATGAGGGCAATTTGTTTTCAAATAATCATCCAAGTACAAACTAACGGTATCACATTTTTTTTTTTTTGCATTTACACTGCTGCTGTAGATTTTGTTTAATATTTTTTTGCCGTTCGTTATACAGAGCACACATTTATCAAAACATTCGCTATATAAAGAAGAACTAAATGTTAGAAATATGTTTCTCGCAAGTTTTTTTTTATTATTTTGCGATTTTTCGTTCATCATTCGTTATATCCAGTATAAAATTAGGATATTATTCGCTGTATAAGGTAGTTAGTGTAAAAAATCTGGACGTTCGTTTTATCGGATTTTCGTTAAAGCGAGATTCGTTATACCGAGATTTGCCTGTATACGAACAAGATTCATTGATTCCACTTTTTCATTTCAGTACTATTTTATTTGTACCAATTCAAAATTTCAAAACAAATATTTTTTGTATGAAATTAGTTTATTCAATAAAACTTTTAGAGTGATTTTTAATACAAAATTTGTTAATGGATTTGAAATTCTTAAAGTATGTATTTTTTTGGTAATAAAATTAAGTTTATTGAAATGTATGGAAAATATCCAATTGAATTCGAAACTTTTTTCAAGAAGTTTATCTTCATTTAATTACATATGTATATTACTAAAATGTGATAAGAATGCTTCAACTCATAATAAATACATCTGTATGTATAATGTTAAATTTAAACTCTACACACCACCTTAAATCAAATCTGCCACATTCATTGGCATTTCATCTATTTGTGTGGAATAGTACTGTTCAATATCACGTAGAATACGAATATCATCAGATTTTACAAAATTAATGGCTACACCTTTACGTCCAAAACGACCCGAGCGGCCAATACGATGTATATACAACTCACGATTGTTTGGCAAATCATAGTTAATTACTAGTGAGACCTGTTGCACATCAATACCACGTGCCCAAACATCCGTAGTTATGAGCACACGCGATTGTCCAGCTCGGAATTCTTTCATTATTTCATCACGTTCCTTTTGCGGCATATCACCGTGCATGGAGCTGACTGTAAAATTTGCTTCACGCATTTTCTCCGTTAACCAATCGACTTTACGTTTTGTGTTACAAAATATAACAGCTTGTGTAATAGTCAATGTATCATACAGATCACATAACGTATCGAATTTCCATTCCTCGCGCTCGACGGCGACAAAAAATTGTTTAATACCTTCCAAAGTCAATTCATCACTAGAAAATTATTTTGATTAAAATTGCTTATTTTAAAAACACTAGGACTTTTGTGCTTACCGTTTTACTAAAATCCTTATGGGGTCTGTCATGAATTTCGAGGTCATTTCCAAAATTTCATGCGGCAATGTAGCCGATATTAACACGACTTGCGTTGCTGGTGGCAAATAACGATAAACATCGTATATTTGTTCTTTAAAACCCTTATTTAACATTTCGTCAGCTTCATCCAAAACTAGCATTTTTATAGCTCTAGTACGCAACACACGACGTTTTATCATATCGAAAACTCTTCCTGGCGTGCCACTAACTATATGCTGGCCATAATCCAATTTGCGTATATCTTCCCCCAAATTTGTACCTCCTATGCAAACGTGGCACTGCACATTCATTAGATCACCCAGGGCCAATATTACCTTTTGAATTTGTACGGCCAACTCTCGTGTAGGTGATAAACATAATACTTGTGTTTCACGCAGAGATGTATCTAAGCTTTGTAATATAGATATCGAGAAAGTGGCAGTTTTACCAGTACCTGATTGAGCTTGAGCAATAACGTCGCGTCCTTTAACAATCGGCTTGATACTACGTTGTTGAATGGCAGAGGGTTTTTCAAAACCTAAGGCATGCATACACCACATATAATTTTAACATTCCTTCTAAGGTATACATACATATATTTTCAATTCAGTTTCTTACCATATGCATAAATTCCTCGGAGTAGTTCTTCTTTAAGTCCCATGGCATTAAAACTTGGTATGACCTCAACATCTTCGCTGGTCTCAAATTCTACATTCGATAAATCCTCTGCGGGAGCTCCACCTTTACGAGCCATTTTGTTTGTTGCTTTCTATTGTCTTTTCTAAGCAATTTAGAATATTTTAATGAGGTTTTGCAACTATTTTTGAATATTTTTTTCACAAAACAAAATAAAGTCAAGCCACGAACAAATTTTTTTACAATGTGCTGTAGCAAGATTTTTTTGACGTTTACTTTTGTTGCTCTTATTCGTCACTTTCTCTATTACTGATTAAACAGAGCTGCCAGACTTTCTCAAATGGCTTTATACAACAGAAAGATGCAGGGCCTACCGTAAAAGCGCCTTCCGAATGGCTGTTAAAAATTTTTCAAGTTGAAGGTACATATCGTAAACTAAACCTAAAACAGCCATAAATCGATAAAAAAAAAGTTTGATATTATACAAGAGATTTATATTGTTACGAGTTCTTTTGGGAAAAAGCTTTTAAAAAACAATCCCCCTTACCGCAGTTGGCATATTTACGACTTTGACTACAAAATTTTTGTAATAGTTTAAAGAACACAGTAGCATTTGTTCTTTCAGCTTTAATTACACGTTCCATAGCCATAACCAAAATTTAGTTGGTTTATATGGCTATGGCGAGTCACCTATAATCAAATACAGTGTTGCGCATTAACTTGGATCGACCAGCTGTTTTATATGGTTATGGTTATGGCACGTCCAATTTAAGCTTTAAGGCTGAGTTATCCGACTGTAATGGAATGTAACTGCAACAGTAGGAAATAGCTGATCGGTATTGTTATGTGAAAAGTAATGCAAATGGTTATAGAGATGTAATGTAACGTAACCTACTTTTCACATAAAGATATCGATCAGCTGTTTCCTACCTTGCAGTTACATTCCATTACAGTCGGCTAACTCAGCCTTTAGTCTATATTCTAGACTCTAGACTCAAAATGTCACTGTCGACATTCTCATATTTATAAAAACTTTTAATACTTTATTTTTATTACAATTTATTAAAATAAAATATAACTAGAAAGATAAAAATTAATAACAAAAAACTTAGAAACAAATTTTAATAATATAATCGATATTTATTTTATACCTAAAAACGCTACGTAAGATTTTATATTAAAATATACATATATGTATATATATATATATATATATACATACATACATATTTAGACAGATATATCACATATTATTTTTTTCATGTTTTAAAGTATACATACATACATACATACATATATCATTATACATTTTTATACTGTAAATTTTAGGCCTCACTGAATTGAAAAAAAAATTTGGTCCGAAGTACATACTCATATAAAATTATTACATAAGGAATATGCAAATAAATAATAATATCAAGATATAAAAAAAATAATATCAATTTTGCGTTACACTAACGTAACGTAACTGTGCTCATCAGAGTTTTTGTGATATAAATTGTTTAGAAAATAAAATTAACATGTAAATTCGAAAGACTTTTTCCATTTCGAATTAAAGAGACATACCCCCTGATTAATACCTTTGTAAAACTCAAACAGGTAGCAAGTTGCAATATTCTATGTACGTACCGTTACCTTAATATAGAAAGGCCCTAACCCGTTTTTTATTGTATTCCAAATTTTTGCATTTTTCGATACACAAAAAATTCCAATTCAAAAAAATAATGAGTTAGGGCCTTTCTATATTAAAGTAACGATACATACATACATATATCGGTAGAGTTGTGATTTAAATATCAGTTTTTAGACATTTGCAAATACAAAGTAAATTTTTTTTATTAAAAATTATTTTTTTGTGCCATTAACTTAATTTTTACAGCGTATTTCTTGGGACGAAAATGTTTGACAAAACATTCGAATCCGAATGCAATAACCAATTTTAGAAGAAAGTTTAATTCAATTAGTTTAGAATGTCGTAATCTGACCCAGTTCTACAAAACAATTATTATAATATTGTCAAAGACTCCATGAAAAATGGTGCCAATTGCTCCAAATTGAAAAAATATGCTAAATTGAAAAATGGTCCCAAACCAAAAGGTAAAATTTACTCCCAACTCATTGTTTTTTTTTTTTTGAAGATTTTCTTCATAGCCCGACTTAATATTTTTTTCTCTCTATATCAGTTTGAAAACTGACTTGGCTTATAGATTTTTAGCAAAATAATTTTTTGGCTTAATTTTTCCTAATTTTGAGCCCCAATTTTCATCACGCTTTATTGTAAAGAGGCATAACTCAAAAAATCCAGTTTTGTGGAAATGAGTTTTAAGTTTTCAAAATAACGTACAAATCAATGAAATCAATCAATGAAAAATTTTTTATTTTCTCAATAGGTTCATGTGCGAAGGAAATTTCTTTCGAATTTGTGTGTTTATATTTATGTAATTTCGAAAGCATTTCCCTATTGTTTTCAATGAACAATTTCAGAGCCATTTTCCAATTTAGTTACTTAACAATGCAACACTAGCAAACTATTTCGTATGTACATTTGTGCAATTAAATAAAAGTTACCTCTCTGAGAAATTTACTTTATGATTTTTAGATAAAACTTGCAAAATCTTAAAGTTCTTAAGTGTTCTAATTATTTTAAGTTTAAGGCTGACTTTTTAAACGCATTAATAGAATTGGCAGTTAGTTCGTAAATGCAGTGTACACACAAAGTATACAAAGTATTAGAAAAGTATCTACACAATGCGTACACATGTTATTAATATTTTATTGATGCATTGTAAAAATACGTTTAGGAAGTCAACGAAATTTTATTAACGATTTGCATTTGCTTAAAGGTACCCACACACTTGCAATATTATTGTGCAATTGATATTGTACTATAGAATTGCCTGCGTATATATTATATTGGTATATGGCACAATATATTGGATAAAATCAAAAGTCTTTTGATTTATATTGTGCAAGAAGAAATACTTTGTAATGTGTTGAAAACATTATACGATAATTATTTCCAGCATTTTTTTCTTCTATTTTTTAAATTACTTAATAAAAAATTATTTAGTTTGTTTAGGATTTTGTCTGTACATATCGTTACATTAATACAGAAAGACCTCGAATTTTCTGTATATTTTGATAGAAGAACATCTAATTTATCGAAAAATGCATAAATCTAGATTTAAAAAAAATAATGAATTAGGGCCTTTCTATATTAAGGTAACGATATATATCTAGCATGTATTATGAAAAATCAATTTTAAAATTTCTTAAACGCACATGTTTATTTGTTTGTAATAAAAATTACCCATACATATATTTTTTTAATACATATTGTGCAATTTATTGAATAGTGTAAAGTAAAAAGACAATAATAATAGCAATAAAGTACTCAATAATATTGCGTAGTCTATGGGCACCTGTTTAAGCACAAGATATTAGCAAGAATATCTTTGAAACTTTGCTTTATAAGACGTTTACTAAAAACCTTGCAGCTCTTTTCTAAATTTTTTTGTTTTTGGGAAAATGATTTTTATTAAAAATGGAATGGTTATTATTACCAGTAAACTGTCTTCATAGAGATGGAAGAGAATTTAGTAAGAAAAGAGAATTTCTTTTAAGGAATGACATCATCTTTGGCATGTCATTTAATAAATTAAAAATGAATTTTGTTTTTGTTATTTAAATATTTATAACATTATATGGTAAAAGAAAATAAAGTCATTTAAATAAAACAATTTGTTTGTACACATTATATTATTTAAATACATGTTAAATATTTATATATGCATATATGTATAATTTTTCAAATATGAAAAAAACATAAAATAAACTGAGTGAACTAAGAAGTGTTCTTTCTACTTTTTTATAATTACGTTTACTTTCTTTTTATATCAAAAAGAGTTCGTTTTCTTTTCTTATATATTATTTTTGTAGATGAAGGAATATGAATAGAATAATGGTTTTTGCTTTCGAGAAACAATGAGGGGTGGGTTGTTGTTGTGAATTTCACATGAATATGTAAGAGTAACTAGTTTAAAGGATTTTCTAAGCGTTCTACGATATCTTTATCATTACTATCGTTATGAGCAATATTTTGAATGCCAACATTACTTTCAATGGGTCTACGTGCGGTTGGTAGTAAATTAGCACTGGGTGATTGTTCCAACAGCTGTTGCTGTTCCGCATGACAACCATTAAGTTTAAAATTATTTTCTTCATACTCATCATCACCATCACCATCATCATCATCACCACCTCCACCTCCACCGTCACCGTCACCGTCACCATCAACATCATCTTCGTCGTCCATATGATCGTCTAACAACTGGCGACATTCGAAATCTTCTTCATTAGCACTTCCCATGCTTATAGCAGCTGGTAATCGCTGTTGAGCAATGCTTTGCTCTATAACCGCTTCTTCCTCTTCAACTAGATTATTCTCCATATAGTTATTTTCATTGTAGCCATTATAATCACTCAAAGAACTGTGTGTGGAACAGCTACGTCTTCGACGCACTTGACGAATATGTTCACCACTACTTGACGAAGATGTAGAAGATGTTGACGAGCTCGACGTTGAACTATCGCTTTCGCTATCTTCACTAGAGGAATCCATGGGGGTGGGTTGACAGGCGGCACCCATAGGGGCAGTTGCTGAAGGGGGTGAAGCTGCTGCTGCGGCGGCTGCAAATGACGCGGAACGCATTAGTTGGCTTCGCAGGTCTGTAATCAAAAAAGAAATGCAACATACATACATATATTTATTTATTTGTTTCAGAAATGCTTTACAAAGTAAATTTCTAAAGTATTGTTTTACAAAAATGGGAGGAGTAACTAGACCATATTATGCCCATGATGTTATTAACAGTATCTTTTAAAAAATGTTTTATGACTAATAACATACATATCGATGGCTTAATATAAGAAAGGCGTAACTCCCATTTTCGATATTTTATAGAAGGAATAAAACGGAATAAAATCTAAAGCATTTATACGCATAAATAATTTTTTAAATGACCATAAATGCTTTATTTTAAACTGTATCGTACTTATTTCTTCAAGGAGAATGTAATTATACGTGAAAAAAAAATAAGTTACACACTTTTTATATTAAGCCATCGATATGTAAGTACATATTTATAACTTGATATACACATCCTTATGTTTTTGATTCTTTGACTTACTATGATTTTCTCTGGATAACTCCCGAACTTTTTCATCAAGCACGCGAATTTTCGCCATGTATTCTTGTGCTATGCGTTGTATGTTCAGTTGCTGTTGTCTTTGATTGCCCTGGGCCTTTGAATAACGATCCTCAATTTGTAAACACTCCTCAATTAACTCCTGCTTATTTAAGCTTTCTAAGCGTTCGACTCTAGCTTTTTCATAGACATTTGCAAATTCCTTGGTGAGAAATTCTTCTTCATCCTCGGGCAAAGAGAAAAAGTAATTGTCTTCCGAGTCCATTGAGAAACTAGAGTCACGCGTTCTACCAGTCGGTGTCAGGAGAGCACTTGGTACTTCAGCTAAATGTTCCTCCATTAGAAATTTATTGGTGTTGTAGGGTACCAAAGATCGAGAACGTTGTAGTTTTTCGCGACGATTGCATCCGCCACAACCACCAGCTGAAGCACATTTACTGTAGTTGGGACGAGGCATTTGGAATCTCCAATTTGTTTTCTTGTAGGGTTTATTCACATTTTTAGATTTTGGTTTGCCACGCCTGTGCTTTCGTTTGATCTTTTGCAGGGGTTGTTGCTGTTGCTGCTTTGGGTCGGGAGGACCAACTTGTGATTCTATGCGTGGTCCTTCTGCCGCCAGCTCTAAGTTGTCCTTGTTCAGGGTTTCAACAAATTTTTCAGGCGATTTATCTACAAAAAGTTCGAAGTGAAAGAATTTTTATTTATGTATGTACATACATACATATTGTATGGGAATTTCCACACAAAAGTCCATTTCCGTAACTTCACATCATGATGGTGATGTTTCTTATCTTTTAAAAACTACACATATGTATGTAACTCTAACATATGTATGAATACATAATATGAAAGGAATCAAAATCGGGAATCTGATGTGTGGGAACGTAATATGATTGTAGAATTACCCATATCTAACAAGACATTAAAACCAAATTTTTTATTACGATCCTTTAGAAAAAAAAAATATGGGAATCTGTTGACATTGCATACCATACCTGGAACTTACCGCTAAGCTACAGATTATAGTCAAATTTGCAACATCCGATACACTTTTTAACCAAACTATAGAAATCAGTGAATGTCTAAAATCGGTTTTACGAGGACTTTCAAGTTATTGAAGTCAGCGATCTCTCGACCGAATCTGCCGATTTTAGGTAGCAATCGACATATCTTTTTGAGGTTAAGATTAGATTTGATATTAAAATTTATTGGCTTAGTAGTTTATCAGCCTTATTCTGAATAACATCTCATCGGGAGTTAAATCCCTATTCATTATTTCCCAATTTTAAAAACTCATTTGTAATCTTTGATTTAAAATAAAACAACTGCATAATGATTATTTTCAAAAAAGTAATTTTTTTAAAAATGCTACAATTTATAAAAATCGTCTATTGAAAACAACAATAAAGTTTATGAACCATTTTTTAAATTTTTGAGACAATTTTAGGGTTATTATAAAGGAAAAATTTACCAAAGTGCATAAATGGGAATGAAATGACAAATGGAAAACAAATGGGGGTCTACTGTGTAATTCGAAACGAAGGAAAATTCTTTCAAATTTGTGTGTTTATAATATGTAATTTCGAAAGCATTTTCTTTCGTATCGAATTGCAGAGTAGACTCCCTATTGTTTTCAATGAAAAATTTCAGGGCCATTTTCCATTGAGCCACTATCCAATTTAGTTCTTTAACATGCAACCCCTATGAAACTATTTCGAATGTACATTTGTGCAATTAAATAAAAGTTTTCTTTCTGAGAAAAACTTACAAAATCTTAAAGTTCTTAAGTGTTCGAATTATTTTAACTTTATAAATAGTTTTATGGTGATTGGTGAATGAAAGGATGAATTTTGAAACGCAAGATGCATTAATAGAAATTCAAAGTTCTCCCTCAAATTAAAATTTTTAGAAAAATCTGAAAGGTGGATTTTATTTTTAGAAAAAAAAAATTCTGTGGGAATTATTTCCCGGGGAATATTTAGAATTGGGTAATATTTGTTAAAAAAAAAGCTTCGTGAAAATTTTATTATCGATAATCTACCGAACTGAATCGATTCATAAGTCCCAATTTTTGACTGACTGCAAAAAAGGAGCAGATTATCAATTCGTCTATATTTTTTTTGGATGTTAGGTACTTCATAATTCGGTTCATATTAGACCGATTGTAAAAATTTTTTTATTTTCTATTGTATTGACGTGACGTCGAAAAAATACTTAATGAAAGAAAATATTAAACCCTTCACACTTTTGATCAAAAATGACCCAATCAAAACAGCATCAAATATTTTTGATTGTATTCTTTTGTTCCCAAATTGTAGATGGGTTAATGTTATCAGTCATAAAGTTATATTTCGTGGATTTTCCAAAATCCATAATATACATATATGGATTTTTGGAAAAACTAACTTGAAATATCTGTTATTTCGACTCACAAGGATTAATTTTCTAAAAAAAAAGTTTAGAATATAATTTAGAATATCGATTTTCAGAGGCATCGATTTAAAATTGAGGAATTTTCTAATTAACTGTGCTTTGACCTCAATGGGACACGGCTGAGAGTTATCCGAATTATCTAAAATTTTCACGTACATATTTATTAATTTAAACAGTTTCATACAATTTTGTAGAATTCAACATGATTGGAAACTGTTTAAATCAATAAATACATGTCTGAATCAAGCAATTGTTCATTAGTAATTAGTGGTTACGCTTTTTTGGTCACATGGCACACAGATGTAAACTCGGCCTTAGTTTCATAATATTTCAATGCCACTCTAATGTACATAACGTATAAAAAAAATTCAAGATATTTATTATTTGACATATCGTCGTAAGTTTATTTTAATTGAAATTTATTTGCTGGTGGTTAAGCATATCTATATGCATTTCATTGGTGATTTCTCAAATCACCAGTAGGTGTAGAAAAATAAAATATATTCATATCGAATATAAATATGTATGTATGTATCAGTGAGTCGACGAAAATCGGTACATTGTGCCGATAGTGTGATCCAGCCTTAAAATAAGAGGTTTGTGACTGTTCAAAAGCAAATAAATTTCAATTTAAATCAAAATTTAATTTTTTTTTTCAATGTAATACATATTAAAATTTAGTAGTTCGGTTAAAAGTAATGTTAAATTTTTTATTTCTTAATTTAACAGTTTTTTACTTGTGGTGTCAATCTTTAATTTGATTCTTCCTTAATAAATACTAGTTTATACAACCGTAGAATAAAACACAATGGCAGCCCTCAAAAGTTAAAATAAACCGACAACTTTACCACAAAACTACATAAATCATGAAGAGCAAAATAAAAAAGAAAAAACGCAGCACGAAAATTAAAAATCTAAATTCTCAATAGTCGCCATTTGTCGCATCTTATCGAACTGATGGATGGAAATATGTTCTACATATTTTAATTGGAGACTTACCTGATATTATTGCCACATCCATTTTATTTCGTTTTTGAACAAAACTGTATAAAATGCCTTTAAAACACCAAGAATTTAAAACTTTTTTTTTCCAAAATGCAAATTAAATTATCACTTCACTTCTCGTATTTAACTGAATCAATTGACTTGTCCGCGATATGTCTGCTTGTTTTGGATTCTATAGCCATTTTCTCAGTAATAAACGCAGAATTTGCCAAGACATAAAAAGGAATGAAGAAAAAAACCACAAAGCAACTAAATTTGTAGCGAAGTGTGACTATAGACAATGCTGTCAAATATTTTTAAATTTACGGCGATTTTCTTAGTTTTCTAAACGTTTATGTAATTTAACGGTCATTTAATTTAAACAGTTGTGAAATCTTTAATAAAAGTATGTAAATGTATAAATGTTGCTGTAGGTTTTTATTGAGCTTCTAAACGACTGGATCTATGTATGTATGTATATATGTGTACTTAAATGGGTCCACGAACGGTTTAAACTGTAATTGGTTCCGACAGGTGTCTTTGCAATCAATCTATAAGATGACAAATTATTTGTCTATGCAAATCCGTGGGCTGCACTTTGTATTTAGAAACGATAGAAAATGCTTTAAATTTTTTATGTTAATAACATATTGTGGTAACAGCATATAGTCAATCGTTTTTAACCGACTTCAAAAAACAGATGATGTTATCAATTAGTCTGTATTTTTCTCTCTTTTTTTAAGTCTCAATAGTGATAATACCTTATATGTATATACATTCATATGTACATATATACCTATATAAGGAAAAATTTACATGAAGTTTAATATTCTAGGATATATACGCAATGCATAAACTGTTGCTAAAATCGGTACATAGTGGGATCTCGGCTTAATACCCAGCTTTCTAATTACATTATAAATTCTGTATAAATAGATATGCTTGCGCCTAAAAGTATGTGTGGGTCGTATTAAAAAACAACAGAGATAATGCTGCCAGACTTAAGTCGAATATGTGATAAGAAGCAGTATCCTAAATTATTACCAAATTAATGTTTATATATACTACATACATATTTTGGTGCTCAAAATCACTCAATATTTGAACCTACCATTAGAATGAGTCTAGTAAAATAAGTTTTATATCCCTTATTGTACTAAGACTCATTGAATCCGGCAACTTGATTCCGAAAAATGTTGTGGTTTTGTATAAACCAACATAACACCAGTTTATGAAAGTCATATAAGCCACATTTACATTTACTTTAAATTACTACCAATTAATCAACTAATTGCAACAATAGAGCATTATTTAAGCAATTTTTTTTTCTTTAATGTTCATGCAATGTGCAAATATTTTCTGGCAGCACTGGCTACTATCTATAACCACAAAACATCCGCCATTTTAGTTGCGTGTTGTCATCTCTTAACCAATGTCGCATTAAAAAAATTTTCAACAAAGAAAAAATCTTGTTTTAAGTTCTCAAAGCGTTTAAAACCAACAAAAATATTTGAATATATTGATTAATTTAAAGATTTCAGAAACATTTATAATCCTAAAAAGTATTAAAAGCCAAAAAGCGGTCGTGAATATTCCACGTTTTTTCATTTCATAGAAGTTGGAGAACAAAGAAAAAAATTATTAACACCCAATTTGTCCAAGGGGAGCAAGCAGCGAAGAAGAAATTCCCAGGCAGGTCTGTTTTACAATAAGAATAATAACTACATAATTGCGTATGAAAGCAAAAGAGAGAAACCTATTGTACTCTATAATTAAATGCTGTGCTGCCATATTAATAATATTAGAAATGAATACTGTTGCTGCTTCTTTCATGCATTTAGACTAGTGTTGTCAAATTGTGGGACTAATCCCCAAATCAGAGGGTTTTCGGGAAAGTGAGAATGAAAAAAAATGTGGAATGGGAAATCTATAGAAAATATTTTGCGGGGATTTTTTTTTGCGTGTTGTCAGTTGCATCACAAAGTACGTTGCATTGAGAATTACATACTGCAATATTACCCATCAACATCGCAACATATTTGGCTTGCTTATGAGTGTTGCATATCGACTTCGACTACTACAATTTTGTACTCTGAGAGCAAAATTTTTAATTTAATCTGGTACAAAATATTCTAAGTCGAAACACGTCAATCGCAATTAGGCCCTTCTTCTTTAATTTAAGACCAAAATGTCGTAGTCCAAGTCGAAACACGCCAATCGCGATAAGCCCATTATCTGAAATTTGAATTATTTGGAAAGTCGCTTGAGGGATCTATGTTGGTTATTTTGGTCGCCTGGAATCATTTCAGCTGGCGAAAGAAAATACGCTATTACTATTTTATACGATCATATCGTTCCTTTATTGCAACATAGTAATAACTCAAAAAAGGTAGTTTTGCAGAAAATAAGTTTAAAATTTCCAATTTACTTACATACATACACTTCAATGAAAATATAAAAATATTTTCTTTTCGTTTGTATGAAATTTTTATACAAGATTAAATATGATATAACGAATTTTTCTGCATTTATTAACACCAAAAATTAATTTTTTGAGATATGACTGTGTTGCAATAAAGGAGCGATATGTACCGATCGCTCATTTACTTGCATAGTGTCACAACTCCAAAAAACTAGTTTTGCAGTAAATATGTTTAAAGTTTTCAATTTACGTACATACAACTCAATGAAGAGATGAGAAAATATTCTCTCACATATTTAATACTATTAACTCCAAAAACGCATCTTTTGAGTTATGGTACTATCGAAGTAAATGAGCGATATGTACATACATACGTACTTCGTATATGCAGTATGCTAAGTTCATATTAAAACACACCAATAAAAAATTACTAAAATAAAATGATTCTTGTAAGACATTTTACATAAAGCATTTATTTATGAAACATATAAAATATGTAAAAGTTATTACATTACTAATTTCTAAAGAAAAGCTAATTTTACTACATATTTTGAAAAAACAAAATTCACATTCGTACCTACATAAAATTTATTTTAAGAAATAAGATTAGAAACTTAAGCAAACGTAGAAGAAAAAAGTAATCCTTTTTTATACTAAAACTAGTAGGTATTCGATTTAATTTTTGACATTATTTTTTTGTACGAATGCGAATTGTTTTTAAAAATATGTATCGAAAGAATTGCTTTATTTGTTATAAAAGTATTGATTGAAATGTCCTTTTGATTAATTGATTTATTAAATAAGGTCTCTATATATTAACATTGTACAAGAAAAATAGTTATACCTATTTCAGTTAGGTATTCGTGGTTGACGTATTTCAAATACGACTACGACAGTTTGGTACTAGATTAAAGAAAAACTGTTGAAAGTCTTCTTTAATCTATTAGAAAATCACGATAAGGGTATTTATTTTTTATTAAAGAGTTTTTCTTTTTAAACGTTGAGGCTGTACGAGTATTAACTTTCCATACTGTATGTATTTGGAAAAGCGTTTCAAGTCACTGACCGCATAAGCAAACAAATGTATGTATGTAGGTAATGACGATTTGCCTGCTAAGGTAATATTTTTATTTTGCATACAAAAAGTTTATTTTTATGGCTTCGCAATATCCATATGTGTATGTAATTATGTATGTGTGTGTGCAATGTAAGTACCCTGTAGGAAGTGTCACTAGTGAAATATTACTGAGCCACTATTGACTTTGACACCTCTACTATTGGAACATTTTTTGCTTTAATCTAATAATGGGCTCACATTGGCAATTTTTGTTGAGAAACTTTTGAGCTTCTGGAACAGTGTTTAAAAGATTATGAAAAGGGTAGCCATCACATATTCCCCTTTCGCCCATGAACTAAAACATTGCTCAACTGAAATTGCATTGTGTGAACCGGGTCTAGGATATTGTTATATGAATATGAACACCATTGTTAGTCCATGGTGGAAACATAGCATAAGTAGGAAATTTCCTAGTTTGATAAAAAAATTAAAACAAAAACCAATTTGATGTAGAAGAAGAATGAAGAATACAGAAATTACATATTTACTGTAGTTCAGTCAGTGGACAAATAATCCTTACAGACTAAGATAACATTAAAAAAATATGTAACTAATACTAAGGTTGTTTATAAAATGTGTATTAATCAAGAAATCTATGTACATTAGGGTGATGCATAAAAAAATCATTGGATTTTGATATGGGCCAACCGGAATATATATTAAGCACCGTGGAAAAATGACGCATGATATTTTTCAAATTTTTTTATTAAGGTTTTACCAGCCCCCGAACTTTGGTGTTTTTGAAAAATCTCGCTGTCCTTATAAATTTTTCCATGTGGTGTGTATTAAAAAAGTGTTGTAAAAAAATATGTCAGATTTTTTGTGAGACGATTTATCGACTTTTGTTCAATTGTTCTGTGTGACAAACTTTAATGAAATGAAATACCTGGGACGTGTTACTATTATTCTGGTAGCTGTTGTCGAGCATAATAACAACAATCTGAATTTGAAATTTTCCAAACTCTCCCAAAATTTTGAATTACGGGTGAAAAACCGGTATTTCGTACCCGTAGGCACTTATCCACCTCTAACTAAGTTGAATATCAATCGATTTTTAATTTATAAACGGATTTAGAAAGAAGAGATTCGGGATTCCAGGATTCATCATCCTGGAATCTTAAATATACAGAAAGCGAATAAATAGAACTCAAAAAACAACATGCAGGTACTTTTTTTTTAAAGAAAAAGTTTCAGTTCTCAGTAAATTTCTGAGGAATTTTTTAACATGCTAATAAATATTAATCAATTATGTTTTATGAAAAAAGTCATAAATAGTATATGTAGTTCCAGTACAAAAGAACTCCGTAAGAACATATCCAAAGTAGAAAAGTGACAAAAAAAAAACGAAAAAAATATATTTGGTAAAATATGCACATATATCGGAAATTCTCAAGATTAGCATATAAATGAACTTTCCTTTTCATAAATGTTTTATACCTTAGCTTTAGTTTTTCTTTTTATATAAACCCAAAAAAACGATTCAAAAAGGTTTTTGATTTCTATTTTTTCTTCAAACGAGATATATTCGAGTTCTAATAAAAAAAAAATAATTTTTAAGAAAAGTTTCCGTTGATTTGTCAAGCACTGTATATTAATTTAAGTTATTTTAAAACTATCATGATTAAATCAAAATGTCGAAGTAGAAAAGGATAATATATTTCTAACCTCTTTAAACAAATAAGCCAAATGTAAACACAAATAATATTAATGAACTCAAATAAATAAAAAAATATATGTAATTATATGGTTCGAAAGGTTTTAGTCTCTTCTTTCTAAATTTTAGTAAATAACACATAAAATAAAATTGAATCCCAAATTATTTTAATCGAAAAATCAATTATGGCATTAACTTTTGAAAATAATTTTGGGCATATGTCCACCGTGTCTGCTCTTGACGAAGCACATTCTGGACGACCAATTTTGAGCCATTTTTAGGGCATTGTTGGCCTCATGTCACGAATAATACCAAAAATGTTGGCCTCCAAGGCGTCTATTTTCGCTGGTTTATCAGCATAAACCAATGACTTCATGTTTCCCCATGGAAAATAATCTAGAGTGTTAAATCATTAAATAAAATTTGTTAGCTGATGGTTTAAAAATCGCATTTACTACGTAAACATATACAGCGTCATTTTAAAAGTATTTCTTATTATCATAATGACAATGCAATGACATCATTCCTCCAATTTGAAATTTTTTAAACATCTTTTATGTAGGGTAAAATTTTTCAAAAATCAAAAATAAAATACAAAGTGAAATTACACATAAAACTAATTACATACACATGGCCTACACATGAAAGTAGAAATTAACAAAATATGTGCAATTACAAACAGATTGGCATCACTGACATTGAGTTAAAGTAATGACCTGGACTCCCACACGTAATATATGTAAATTTAGTACGTATGTACTCACATATGCATATAGATGCTAATTGCTTAAATTCATTTAAAAAACCTACATTTATAACAATATCTTTGTTTTGTCTGAATCAGCTGAGTTTGACTTAACCAGTGATTTTAGCAACAACAAAATACATTTAGCATTTTGTAGCTGTGTTTGTGCGAGTATTTTGTTCAAATTACTATGCGCTGTATATTAGTTTAGTTCTGCTTTGTGGTTCAGTTTTCATGTATTTACCGGAGAGCAACGTTTGGTTTTACGGAATAATCGCGCCGTTTGAAAAAAGAGATAAAGACTGACGTTCAGTAGTATATATATATATGTACATATATATATACATAAGTATACAGTCGCATAAATATTTAAATGTGTAAAAAAAGTATTAAACAAAATAGTGCATATATGTACCTATGTATGTACATAAATTTAACAAAGTGAAAATAGAAATTTATATAAAACATACTTATACCTACACTACATACTAGGTGTGTTTATATGTAAAACTAAAAGTGGTAATAAATTAAAAATTAATTGATTACAAAATTGTAACGTAGATGAATATACATATATATAAGAAATTGTTTAAAGAATTTTTGTGTGTATGTGTTTTACCAGACCCCAGACAGGAAGAAAAAATCTTATATACATATTCCTCTTAAATACTTACATACATACATATGTATATTGTGGATACCATACATAAATTCGTACTCAAGATAATAGCGGAATAAAGGAAATTGGAGAAGTATAAAAACACGAAAGGAGAAGAAGGGTAAATAATAACCAAAACTATTTTCTCATATATGTACCAGAGAAACAAGTCGAGCCGCCATTTATTTTTCTGTTTATCCCGCCGCCGCCGATTGTATCCAGCCGAAATTTTATCTGTTCAACAAGACAAATTTCGGAGAAAAATTATGAAAATCGTTTTTCAATTTTAATTTTTAATTTTCTCTTTAAATTTCAATGTGCTTATTCAAACCGCCGAAAACTATCTCGGCGCGCCGCCACCGCCGATAATTTTGCCTCGACTTGTTTCTCTGATATGTATATATGCACAAAGTAAATAAATATCTACGTTGCATATTGATATATATGTACATACATACATGCATATGCAGTAAATGCCTGCACATATTTATATTCTTAGATAGTATACTGTGAATAACGTAAAAGAAAAAACAAAAGCAAAGTAAAATAATCTGTTCATGCAGACACACATGCATACATACATATGTACATAAATGTATTTTTTATGTAGTATATAGGTATGTATGTATGTACATCCCAATATAATTATGGATGTTTGCTCAAATATGTTTACACATGCATATACATATGTACATACATACATATGTATACTACTTATCTTACTTTATTTTGTTTGAATTTGTTTTACTTGAGATTCGATGTATATATGTATGTAGGTAGATATGTATGTATGTACATATGTATGTAGGTATGCATATGTGTGTATACATACATCATATGCTTTTATATGCATGTACCTATATGGATATCTATGGATGTGTGTAAGTGTATAAATAAAATATGCACGCTTGGTGCAAAGTTCATAACATATCGTTAGCAAAAATTGAAAAGCTAACATAATTTGTCTCAACAGACACATACCTACATACATAAGTATGTATATACTATATATATACTATATATATATATATGTACATGTTTACATATGTACATACAAACATATATATGTATCTATGTACATATACATATGTACCTATGTATATTCATAAAGGTTTGTGCATCTGTGCATGAATATATGATACTATATTTGGACATACATAGGTACCCCCAGTCAGCATTTTATGAAATTAAGTAATCATATTCGAGACTTTTTCGACTTCTCCGCGCGATTAAAATAATCATTTATGCGCTCATTTTCGAGTCGAAAATGGCTGTTCATTCGGGAGAAAATGGTACCCTAGCCGCGACTACTCTAAAATAGCCTTTTATGACGCGCTTCTAATCAATTTCGACTCACTTCTGAGACAAATTGTGGTAGTACTTACAACCGCTTGCGAAAAAAATATCTAAACAGTCACATTTCGAGCATATGCATGATCAATTTATGATTGCGTAGGTACCAAGGCATATGTGCCTTGGTAGGTACATTCTGTACATTTTATTTATTAAACAAATCACTTTCGAAGCATTTCTGGGAATCATTTTAGAGTCTTATTTTAAGCGCAGAACTGTTTTATCAGTTTTTGATCATCTAAGTTAGTCGAAAAAGACTGTTTGGTGAAACAATCTTCCACATGCTGACTGGGTTTCTGTGTAAAGTACATAGGTATAACACACATGTTTCTGTATAAAGTACATTGTATGTATGTACATAGGTAAATACATACATACATAAATACCGACATTGTACATATTTTTAGTGCAAGTGAATGACGATAAAAGGACTTTTTTTAGATGTTTTGTATAGGGACCATCTGATAATTTTATCGCCGACAAAAGTGATTGCAAGCATGCTGAAACTAAAAATTTCAAAGTTAATTCTCGAATGCCAAACGTTTGATACTTGATATGTAGGTACCTACCTACTTAGATAATGTGACGATCTAAGAGATCACAAATATACATACTTACATATGTACATATCGCTCATTTACTTAAACAATGTCATAACTCAAAGAAAATTATTTGGCCAGAAAACGACTTTACATATGAGTACATATAAAAAAAATTCATTTTTCTATGAAGAGTTAGTAAAGAAGATATTTGTATGAGAATTTTTCACAATATGAATAACGATATGAATATTAATTCTGCATCATTAGCTTACAGACCAACTTCAACTCCTGATGGCGTACTTTAAAGTTAATTAAAACTGTCCAAAATTTTAATGATCGTCAATATATAATAGGTACCTATTTGAAAATGATAAAAAGCACAAATTTCTATATTAAATTTAACGGATGGCAGCCAACACAGTACGACAAATTTTAATTTTTAATTTTCTGCAGAAAAGTTTCTTCATGCAAAACAATCTAGAGAGAAATTTTAGTAAAACTGTTTAAATGATTTTCATTTCTTCACTTCTTCTCCTTATACATTTTTAAATATTTGTAATACACATAAATAACTTATTTTCATATGAAACTCCAACATTTAATACCAACAAAGAAAGGTAACAAATACATAGAAGGAAATGTTCTTGTTGAGGCTTATGAAAATATTTCTTCCAATTCTCATGGACAAAAAAGTGTCCTTTTAAAAAATTTGTTCAATATGGATATGACTTCGTAATATAAGTTTTGATGTATTAATGGGAACTTTCAAAGCGATATTATTTTAATTTTTTATTTAGCCGAAACTAGAGAAACTACGATTTTATTTTTATAAAACAGCAGTTATACCTATAGGAACTAGACTGTTGGGCCATTCAATATAGTTATTTAAAGAATATTTTATTTTATCTTAATATGGAGAAATAATTTTTGGCCAAATACCTATCTAGAAAAGTACAAAAACTTTTTTAATATTAATTGTACAATAAGTTTTGTTTTAATTATGACAAACTAATATTTTTAGCCATTTATTTAAATTTCGTTTAGGGTTTTTGCATTTATTTATTTAATTTTTTTGGAAAAATATTCGTATTTGCTTGAATTTAACGAATACAAATACATAAAAATTACCGAATATGTGGGAATTCGAATACAAATACGAATATTCGTGCATCACTAGAATGTACGTATGTGTGTACCTGTTTAAGTACCCTGCAGAAAATGCGAATAGTGAAAATGTAGTGATTTACTAGTGACATTGTCAGTAGCACTACTGACCAGGTGTACCCTAGCCAATGTAATCGCCTATTGACATTCAACATTAGCTTGTCATTGAAAATCCACCACTAGACTGTAGCACTACTGACTAAGTAGTTTTTTGGGACCACATGGAGACGTTGGCACTAATGATTCAGTAGTACATTTTAGTGACCCTCATCTACAATTTCATAATGTTAGGGCAACAAACTTAAACACATACATACATGTGTATTTTAACAGTATTGCACAACATAATAAAAAAGAAAACCAAACTATTGACGCGTTCATTGACAATGTCTCTAACGTATCTCTCCAAAAAAATTTTCACAAATACAATTCAGATATACCTACTGTAAATGCAGTTTAATAATATGGGTCGTTGTGTTCATTCTCCACTAGGTATGATTCGCTGAGGAAAAAGGGTTTGGCCGCAGTGAACGTTTTTATGAAGAAACCCCTTAATTTCAGTACAAAATGCGTACCAAATACAAGAAGAAAAAAATATCGCATGCGATATTTTTGAAAAATGAATTTAACTCGATGAATTTATCTTTACACACATTCGTTCTCATTGTTTTTGTTTCACTCACTTCAAAGAACGAAATAAAAAAAATCAAACAATTTGTTTCGTTTATTTTCGTACTCTGCCTTTAAGTACAAAGAAATCAAAACAAAAATAAATTTATAACTGTAATAGTGTCGATTATTTTTGTTACTAAAATCACGTCCTAAGTCCTGTATCGCACAATAAATAAATAGCATAGCTATAAAAACAAGATCAGTTTTTTTAGATTTTTTGAAAGTTGTAAACAATTTGTTTTATATTGGCAAATCGTCGGTTGGTTACTGGTTTGATGTATGGAACAAAAATGTGTTTTCGAGAAAATCGATGAAGAATGTTTAGTTCATTAGTTTTATAAAAATACACGATAGAATTGTTTGTTTAATAATAAAAGTAATATATACATATGTTTGTTATTTAAACTTAAAGTTGATGAACTTTTTACATCCAACATGAAAAGTTATTAGGATTTAAAGAAAAAAATACAAAATCTTAAACAATATTTTTCACTACTTGTTCAAATAGGTTAAATTACTATATAGGTATATTTAAGTAGAAAATATCAATTTTATTCATGCAACATGACATTTAAAGGAAAAACAACGGAAGAAATAAGAGATAGTTTGAATATATTTAATAAAGAAATTTTATTAATAAAAAATAAATATCAATTTCATTTGATTAAAAAATAACCCAATAATAAAATTTTTGTATTTTGCTTTGAATCCAGTTCGTTGAGTAGAATATGCATTGATATACATCATAACAATTGCTAATAACAATATTAATACTTTTACGTTGGAAAGTTGCCACATATGCAAAAAATTGCTGATTGCTGTAAAACAATTTCTAAAATAGGTATATAATAATTTTGGAAATGGCGCAATATTGCAGTTCTATATCTCCTGATATATTCAAGATATCGGAAAACTGTAAATGAACTTGGAAAGGGGACACATTATTCATATATAATCCATCACTAACTAATTTTTTTTTAAATTTTTCATACATCAAACCAGTAACCAACCGACGAAATGTCAGCGCATAACACTGATGACAGAGTGGCCGCTAGAGTTTATAATATAAGATCTGCTTCAAAACACCGCCTGTGGTTTCTTATGTGATCTCTCAAAAGATGTCAGAGTGCGAGCGAAGCTAGATGCGAGTGTGCTACAAATCACATTGTACTTGTGGTTTTTTCTGTCATAGCAATTTTCTTTTTTGTATGGGGTTTTTTTTTAAATAAAATTTATGAAACTTTTTTCGCAGCCTAGGCTTAATTTTCTTTAAAATATAATCAAAAGTGTTTATTGACAATATTGTATAAGTAAACAAACTTTCGGGATACTCTTTAAAATTGTCGTACATATTGTGGAACTCGCTACTCTCTGATCGATTTCTATTTATTTTCATGTCGAGAGGCGCGGTATAGGGTTTAATTTTACACTCATGCTTTCTTCGGTGAATTTTCTCAGAATCTTGTGTAGATTATGCTATACGATTTAAAAAATATCGACCATCATATTATTTTTATGTTTTTCATTTAATATATTGTCTTCCCTGAATTTGTTTTATACGTACAATGCATATGTATGTATGTATATTCTATTGGAACGGCAGGCAGATACGACAACACATTTGTAAATGACTTGACTGCGGTTAATGAATATCAATGACTCAGTCATGTCAGTTTATTTTAAATTTTTTTTTATTTCCATGCGTGCTATTCTACTCCCAACATAAAATGCGTTTTTTTTTACATATTGCTCATTTATTGCAACATAGTCATATATCACAAATGCGTTTTTGGAATTAACAGTACAGAAAAATTGCTCCTGTCGTATTTTGTGTTGTATACAAAATTTCATACAAATAACTTGTAAGCTCACTTTTCGGGAGAAGAAAAATATTTAATATACCTACATACATACTCATCGAGTGTTGTATGTAAAGTCTACATACATACTCATCGAGTGTTGTATGTAAAGTGAAAACTTTAAACTAATTTTCTGCTGTAATGTGCTGTTAAAGGAGGGGCCAATGGAACAACTATGTAAACGGTAAACCATGATACAATTATACAAGGTACTTGCACTGCACGACTACAACAAAATTGCAACACCAAGAAACACACGCATTTTGTTGGTAGAAACAAACAGAATTTAGTCAAAAACAGATGTCTTTTGTTGTTAAAAATAACAATTACAGGGTAACTAAAGTACAATTACAGACGCGGCATTCATGAATGATTATAGTCATTCAGTGTTGCCAATATGTGTAATATACAGAGTGTGTAATTTCTACTCACATGTGTAGG
This sequence comes from Nowickia ferox, assembly GCA_936439885.1. Classification (NCBI taxonomy): domain Eukaryota; kingdom Metazoa; phylum Arthropoda; class Insecta; order Diptera; family Tachinidae; genus Nowickia; species Nowickia ferox. The sequence continues at coordinate 105,771,110 of OW387023.1, forward strand.
CCTATAATTAGATTCATGTATAATCTGTGTGTAATTCTACTTTGACTTCTATTTTTGTTTAATTTTGTTTTAATTTTAACCTACACAAAGGATGTGTGGTGTAATTTTCTTCAATGTGTAATTGGAGACACAGCCACATGCAAATTCATTGGCAACACTGTAATCATTTTATTCACACACATACACTAACATTTTTGCGGCTTGTAAACAAAGTTTGACAAGTTTCTGCATTGTATACATTAACAGGCTGGGCTTGTGGAAGTACCTTGTATAATTGTATCATGCTGTAAACCAAACATAACGGAAAGAAAAGTAAATTTTAAGTGCTAAATATGCAAAAGCCGGTAAACTTTTTGGCTCCTAACGCAATGTTGTGTCAATGGCCATTGCATTAAATAAACGTGGAAAGTAATATCACCATCATTTAGTACTGATGTGTCATAATGCTCTGTACAAACTGACATTTTAAAAGCAAATACCTATGTAACTTTATTTGAAATAGGAGTAAAATTAAAGATAGCAAAAAATTTACGTAAATAAATATACATAGGTATGTACATAAGTATGTATATACCTATGTACTCGTATGTACCTATTTAAAAAGAAATAAAAAAGATACTGTACAATACATATATAATTGGCCATAAGGCTTCCTTTTTATTGATATTAATAAATGTAAATAAAAAGCTGCTGCAATTTTTTTTGTAGGTAATAGGTACCTACAATAAATTTTGTTGCAGCTGCCACAACAGCTGTGTCTTATACTAATTTTGTATCTGTCTCATTAATATTTAATTTAATATGAATAAAAAGTTACCAAACATCTCTAAAAATTGAAGTGGGCTTAAAGTTTCAGTTTCTTTGAAATTTTTCCATTCTTATATGTATATATGTATGTATGTACATATATCTATACATATGTACATATGCATGTTTGTATATACATAAGTAGCATAAGTGAACACGTTAACACGACGACCTACGCCTTTAAAAGAATAATAAACGAAATACAAAAACCCAACATTTCACCTTTTTCTCTTACTCATGTTTCTGTATTTTCTTGTTTCTTGGAATTCTTGCAGAGAGTTAGAGGAAATCTTCAGACGACAAAAAAAGTAAATAAAAAAATAAAAACCCGTGCAATTAGTTTTTGTTTTTAAGTCTTCTTTTTTCCTGTTATGTATGTATTTCTTTTTGCTCCTTTTGATTTGCACTGCATAGACATGCGCACGTTTTAGGTTTCCCCATCTCTTCATCCTTTTTACCACTATTCTTTGGTTTTTTTTTGCAATTAAACAACAGCTGAATGTTGATCACAGGCTTGATAAGCTTTGATTTCATGTATCTTTTGCATATTCGTACATGTGTTGATTTTAAGTTTTTGCCAAACCGAAATAGGATGTTGAATGCACGTGGTGTCTTTTCGCAGATTTTTTTTTAATCCATGTGTGTACATACATATGTATGTATATGTCATTATTGCCAATCGCAAAAATAATCTCTATTTTTAACCGACTTCAAAAAAAGGAGGGGTTGTCAATTCGTCTCTGTTTTTTTTTTGACATAACTGGGTATATTTTAGACAGATTGTAAAAATTATTTTTTTGTCTGAGAGGGTATAGCTTCCCATTGGTCCCATTGTAAAAAAAAGTGGGTGGGGATACGCCCACAATATTTAATTTAATTTTGTGATATTCTACTTATTTGATTGCTGCGAAACCTATCATACACCTTTGGTTGTTGTAATTACACAATTTGAAAGTAGAAAAAATGGGCGGGGCTACGACCATTAAAATGCATTATAATATTTCACGAGGTTCTACTTAACCGATTTTTACGAAACTTATCGCACACCTTGAGCTCTAAAATATACAAAATCTTCCATTTAAAAAAATAGGCGGAGTCACGCACATTAAAATTTAATATCTTTTTTAAGTGGTTCTACTTTTCCGAATTTTTACAAAAAAACACACACCCTGATCTCTGAAAAACACAAAATATTGCAGTTAAAAAATGGGCGGAGGCACGAACACTAAAAATTAATTTTATATCCCATAAAATTGTTTCGAAAATGTTCTATCAGATCTTTGCATTGAAGTCGGTTTTTTTTTGGCAAATACCTAGCACCTTTGTGCTAATTCACGTAATTTACATATATACAGTCGACTCTTGATAATTTGAAATTCGTTAATTTGTATCTCGATAAATTGAACTGAAAAAATTTATGTATTTTGAACCCCTCGGTAATTTGAAATTGATGATGATGATGATGATGATGATGATGATGATGTATTTTTTCAATAATACATCATAAATACGAAAATAAAAACTACAAAAAAGGTCTTTTTAAACACGGTCCAGCTAATAAACGGTTATACCTATCTAGACCATTTAAGTATTGTGGGATTCGTAATTAAAAAACCGAGCTTTAATTTGAGTGGGGTAATTTAAACCTTTTATTTGCATCATACATATCCAGCCCTATTTTCTATTTAAAGCGACAAAAATTAAAGTTTTCAGGAGAAGGTTTTCTTATCCTTAAAATATTCAAATATGTTTTATATGTGTTAATGGTAGCTTACAATAAAGTTTACAGCCAGTATCTTAAAAATTATCAACAATTTTAGCATTTTTAAAATTTTAAACTATGAGTAGGGCCGTAAAATTTCAATAAATAAAATTTCAATAAAAAAGTTTTATATTTTACTACCTTCGCTTACGATTAAATCGAAAATATGGCTCGATATAAAGTTCTGATATATAAAACTATGTTTTTTTCAATAATCAATCAAACAAAAACTAAGTTAATAATAAAAAAATATTACTTAAATTAATTTAAATAAGGACAAATCATTTCCTTTATATTTAGTAATAATTATTTAAATTTGTATTAGTATGGAGTTTCGTATATACATATATACATATGTACATATCCTACATACAAAAATATCTATTTATGTACATTAATATTTATACATACAGAGCTCATTTTCCAGTTAACAGCGGACTGTTAAGCACTTAACAGTCCTAGTAAAATAAAGGAACATTATTTCGGTTGCGAAATCCAGGAACGGGGGCTGATATTATGCCCAACAATTAATGGAAAATATAGTCCGAGATCTGAATAATGAAATTATACCAATTGGATATACAAAAGATATATCAATAATACAGAAACTTAATTTTAAAAAAGGTCCTATTTTGAAAGGAAAAGTGGACATTGTGGGAAATGAAGAATTTTTTGGTTTTTATCTCTGCTAGTTAAATTTATCCTCACACACATATGAATCATATGAATTTTTTTCTTTTGTTATTTGCTTTGTTCCAAAAGTTTTGAGAGAAATTTCTTTTTTCTTTATAAAACAATATTGTACATTAGGTAACTAACTACCTTTTATAAAAAAAGTCGATTTAAAAAGTTGTAAAATCTTATAAAAGAAAAAAATTTATAATTTTTATTCGAATAACAACCCTAATCTAATCACCAAGCCAGCAGGCAGTAAGACAAATTTTTACTAGTTTTTGTTTACGAAATGTGTGTAAGTATCTATGGAGTTTTTAATTTAATGTAAGACTACAATAAAAATCAGTCCTTGTATTTTTTCTTTCTTTGTTTTTATCTTTTCTTTTCGATTTAACAAACGAACACTAAACTAGTTTCCAACTTAAATAAAAACAAAAAACAGTTTAAAAAATTATGTTATAAAATCACATAACGAAGTTTTAATAGGAAATAGACAATTGTGCAAAGAAGTGGCATCATTAAAAAAAAATAAAATAAAACGGCAACAACAAATATCTACTTGGATAAAAACTTGTGCCCAACAAACACAAAGCCAACTTGTTGAAAATTTTTATTCTCAATCTTTTCAAGCTTATATTGGTGCTGGAGATTACATTTTAACATTCGCAAATTATTGCAAAATTTTCAATGGTTTAAAAAGTTATTTTAATTCGTAAAGAATTCGTAACGACTAGTCGACAAAATCTTCCGATTTCTGAACCGAAATATTACCGAAATCGTAACGATTTTTGTATTAAATGGTTGACACGACTTCGTTACGAAATCTTAACGACATGTCGATAAGAAATCGTGATGATATGACGGTACGAAATGGATACGATATAGGTATCGCTACGAATTCGCAACGACATGCAGCTACAGTTTCTTGTTGTTTAAACAGCAGATTACCGCTTCACCGTTATGTTGCTGCTTTTGTCGAAATAATTTGGACATACTTACATTTTTTAACATTTTTTACAATTCTTTTGTTGATCAACTCTCAATTCTGCTAAATGCTTTCTGGCAGAATTTGTTGAAAATAAAAAATGTAAATTTGTTAAAAAAATTCTTCTGTTGAGAGAATTCCTCTCATAAATGTACACGTATTGCAGGGTAAAGGTTTCTTTATGATCTGCACTAGCAACAGTGAAATGCGCATAGGATCCAGCTAACCCCTCAAAAATCAATTTCAATGTATTTTTAATAAAAATATATTTTACTGAGTAAGTAAAATAATAATTTGGGATTATTAGTGGTAATTGTAACATTTCCAAAAAACACGAATTATTAACTATTTTATGTTTGGATGTGCTATAAAAATACCTGTAAATTCTAATAAGATTGTATAAACATGAAATTCAAAGCTATTTCAATAATTTTTTTTACACTTAAATCTGGCATTATAATTTTCTTCTGTAGAACATTTTAGCAGAATTTTTTGATCGATTTAGCATTCTATCATCATCATTATCTGTCAACACTGGAAGACATAGGAGGAAATACAAACATCTCTTTTTTTGCCACCAGCTGCATTAAAAGTTGATCAACGAAAGTTGAATTGTGTGAACCTGGACTTACATACATATTTTTTTATTAAAATAAAATTGTTGAGAGAAGCTACGAAAATTACAATTACAATTCTTTTTTATATACTACATTTACATATTAAAAACAAAACTTATAAATCAAAGTAAAGTAACGAATTCATTAGTCCTTGTTTACACTAAGCAAGTCTTATTGCTAAGCTGATTAGTTTGTTAGGAAAGAGAGACGAGGGGAAAAGAAAGGTTACTGATCCCCTCGTCTCTCCCTCCATCAAATTAATCAGCTTAGCAATAAGAATTGCATAGTGTAAATATGGACTTACGAAAAGTCTGAGTTTAGACAAACTCCCGAAATGTCTTAACGAATTCTGCACGACAAGTCTGACTTCAGAAAAAGTCTCGCAACATTTGATTTGGGGGGAATATACAAATATTCCATTCTCAACGCATCAGAGGAAAGTATAGAGTTTGATTACAATAATTAAGGCCGTGATACACTATCATACAAAGTCGTGCGATCTACGAAAAACTACAAAAGTACAAGTGATGAATTGTTATTGTCTTTTGAAAATTTTCATAAACTCCATCATACCAGGGTTGTATTTTTTCGTAGATCGCACGACTTAGTATGATAGTGTATCACGGCCTTTAGCGTTATTTTTCTTTGCTTACTTAGTTCTGCTTGATTTCCGTTTGCTTTGAGAATACCACTCTCCTATAAGACTTCGTTGTCTGTCCAACGGTACACTACACGTGTTTGCTGGGCAATAACAACAAAACTAAAATTTTAGAATGGGGTATATGAACTTGAGGTTATTGTTTTATGTGTATTATTTTTATCTTTTTTGTAGAAGCAAAGGGTATGATGACAATTGCTTCAAACATTAAAAGTCTTGAAAAATATTTATAAGATTAAATCAAATACATTTTTATATATGTATGTATGTACATTCATATGTATGTATGTATGTATATGAAATACATTTTGCTGTTTATTTTTATATTTAATCACTCGTTTGTACTCAATTGCCACAATAAACCATTCAGGTTATTTTACTATTCTTTTCCCCAATAGACATGGATCATTAGAGAGGAAATTCTTGATGTAGAAAAAAAATTAGAAAATAAAGCAACAAAAGAAAACATAAATAGGAAATACTACTTTGTGTACATGGCCATTATTTCATTAACACATTTTTTAACTGGTTTCATTTTGAAAGCAGCACCGAGTATATGAATGTGTAAGGGAAAAAGTTGCAGTTAGAATGCTAGAGTTTTTATGATGATCAAGCCATAATACTACATAAATATGTAAGTACATAGGTATGTATATGTAATACCGAACAGCTCAACCATACATACTACAGCTATTGTTCAACTAACGACTTAGTTAGTCAACCAACCAACAACCAACAAATGAGTAGAACGTGGTTGTGATTAGAGATGTGCACGTGAGCGGTTTCTGACTCACGACACGCACGCTCACGCAGAAAAATATTTTACTCACGCACTTTAACGCACGAATGATTTTGAAAATTTTCACGATCACGCACGCTCACGTATAAATTATTCTAATCACGCACGAGGGGTGTACAACTTATCACGATCACGCACGAGGGGTGTACAACTTATCACGATCACGCACGCTAACGAAAAATATATAATTAAATTTTTATGTTTGTTGATTGAAAAATAGGTTCTTGCATATACATACGTATGTATGTCACCCATTCGTACTTTGGTCCTAAATCCTGATACTTTGTTCAACATTTCATGTGAAATGCTGTCAAAATACATACGAGTACATACTAAGAAAACTTGGAATGAATTATTCCTGAAAAAATGTCGCAGGAGTAGTACTCTGTTCATCTTGGGAAAACATATGAAATAGGTATATCTTCAACATGAGAAATAATATGAGTGGCACTTGTTTCGCATGGACTTTAAAATAAACAAAGAAGTAATGATTGGTGCTCAACATTTATCAAACGTTTGAACAGACTAGTCTTAAGCAGAAAATATTTTCGCGCAAATCAAACACTGCCTTTTCTTTTTAAAAGCGGAAAAATATATCCAAACACCGCTGTATTTTGGTTTCATTTTGATACTTGTGAGAACTTATTTATAGAAAAGTTTTCCGTTAAAATTTTAAAAGTGATTAGAATGCTTTACTTGAAGAAAAGAAGAAGTACAATTTTTACAGACATAGATTGCAGTATTTATTATAAGAAAATTTTAAATTTTCAATAGTTATATACCCACGCAGGAGTGTTATCTCGTGAGGGATTGAGAATTTGTGCGTGATTCTTAAAAAAACTCAGTGCGTGATTCACGCGTGACACGATAACATCACGACATTTGCACATCTCTAATTGTGATATTAGTATGGTTTATGGTTTTTTCTGTTTTCTTTATGCTTCAAATGAAATTAAAGTTTAACTGAAATTTGAATCATAAAGAGAAACAAAACAAAGAAAAAATTGTTGCTGTGATTGCATTATTTTATTTAATTTTTTTTTTAAATATTAACTAAATTTTATAAAAAAAAAAAAAAAAGCAACTTAAAGCAAAAAAAACGCAAATTTTAAATGATTATTGTTAAGTGTTACCAAACCCCCAATAATAAAATTCAGAGAACTTTTAAAATAAACCTGCCACTTGATTTTTATTTAAACGAGTAGCTTCTCACTGCTAATTAAATTTTTCAAACGTATTGGGAATGCTTAGAGACGTTGTAAGTGGTAGCATGACTGTTATCATTGCTCTTAGAAACTGTGGTACAGATATTGGTCTAGGAGGAAACCCCCAAAAAAATGAACTAGTAGGTACTATTATTTGCATTATACGTATAGTGATGTTCGATAAAGCAGAGTCACTCTAAATCAAATTTTCCATTACAAAAATAATCATCACTATCGTGAATAGCAAGTGAAATATTTGTTCCCGTGAAATTTCATTCCTATCGTGAATCTCCCGTGAAACTTTTTCCCGCTATCAGTCCCAGTGAATGTACAAAAGAGAAGATTTGTAAAGCTTAAAAATCATTTGAAAATCAAACAAATTTAAGTTTAATAATAAGAAATACACAAATTTTAGGTTCAAAGTTAAATTTGTTTAACTTTAAATATTCTAGGTGTAGTGGAAAAAAATTTTTTAGTGTACCAAAGCGGTGCACAGCCATAAAATTTACTGTGTGTGAGCCAAAGGGATTCATATTCCATGGAAAAAGTTGTTGAATTATTGTTAACAATCGTGAACTTTATTTACTAATCTTTATAATCTAATCTAATATCGAAATCATGCCCGGTAATACTTCAGTTCGCCTGCAAAAGTAACCGTCACCGTGAAAAAAATTATTCATGATAAGGGTTATAAAAAAGGGAAAACATTTGTAGGGAAAAATTATTCACGATTGCAATTTGATGAAAAAGGGGAAATATTATAGGGAAAATATAACACATATCCAGCCCTATTTTCGATTTAATCGTAAGCGACATGTAGTAAAAAATTAACTTTGTTATTGAAATTATTAAATGCCAAAATTTTAAAATACATGTAAGATTTTATCGTAAGTGAAAATTTACGTATGCAAAAAATATTTGAACATTATAAAAAAAAAACAAAAAAAAAACAACGAGCCAAAACACGTGCAAGCAAAGCAGCTGTCAACAATTAACTGAACATTCAAAATGGCCGAAATTGTCGGCATAAGTGAGAGACATACATGAGTACCAACATAACGCCACAAAAAAATCAAAATTCTAATACATATACGTAACACGCGAAAATTCCAAATTCACGATACGTTTTGAACAAACCTCGTATGTACATATCCATAAGTGCTCGCCACTGTATGTACGATATACTATATATGTACATACATACCATACATATCATACAGCGCTCCGACCGAAGTCTAAGCACTGCTTCAAAAAGTTCGGACTGACGTCTCCTTGCGGCTACCATCAGTCAAATTTAAAGTAAGGTTAGCATTTACATGCTGCCAGTTTCATGAGAAACCGGCTCACTTGATGGGGCCCGTTGAAAGTGAAATTAAATTTGAAAATTTAAGGAAACTGCGTGAAATTGTTTGTAAAAATTACTCAGGTAAAAAGTTACTACTGTCAGTATGCCCTCTTTTTTATTGCCTTAGATTTTTCAAACGATATTTATAATGAAGATTAAAATGATTGTCATAGTCATAATTGAGTATAAGTTGCTTTGTTATTCTTTGATGGTAATAATGAGGTTAATGGCAATGAACGAGATATCACAATATAATTAAAAAAGTCGTTTTGCCTTGCTTTGGTGTTGTTAGTGCCAATACATACATATATATATATATATATAGACATACCCAGTAGGATCCCACTATACTCGATTGAGTACAAAAAACGTCACCCATATGGTTTTTTTCATAACAGTTTTTTTTTTGTTTAAATTAATATATTAGATGGGTTTCTTTACTCTATATTGGGATTCCGCGTAATCCCAATTTGCACGAAAAGCTTTCCCGTACTCGAAAATTTCGTTTGGGCACATAGAAAATCAATCACCTGTTTGGAAAATAAACAATTTCAAAGAAAAATTTAATTTTACTAAATATGTACTAGAAAAATGGAAAAATTTATATTTTTATATTTATTTATCTTGATTATTAAAAGATTTTGTTTAAGTGTTGAAACAAAGTGTTAGAACTTTGCTGATTAATAATATTGGTATTATGTAGTTAAGAAATTCAAACAAAAAAAGTATTCGACATTGCGCAATATTCTTATGATATAAAGTATGTATAGTTCTTTTAGCAACGAATTGCGTTTCCTTGGCGAGGTATGACTTCTTTTAAACTATATAGATTTGTCAAAGAAATCTTTCCATTTTATTTTGATATTGTATTGAAGCGACGCACAGTGGCGCCCGTAGAGCAAACGAGGTTGCAAAAATCAAAATTTTCATGTGCGCCTGCGAAATTTTAAATGAATCCATCTTATAGTAAACTTTTCAACGATCTCAAATATGCTACTCTTAACAATATCAGATTTTTAGTTTAGAAGACATAACTGTTCAAAGTTAACCAATTTTCGGATTTAAAAAAACACACAATTTTTAGGTAGTTTGATCCGATTTCAGGTGTAATATCACGAAAACTAGGCAACGAATAGTATTTTTTTTTGTTTTTAGTGATTGATGTGCTTATTAAATGTATAACAATAAAAAAAATTGTGCTGTTTGCTTTGTGTTTCTCTAGGTAAATCAGTATTTAAAAACTATCCATTTTTTCACTATTCTTCAACTTTGACGGAAAATAAAAAAAATTTACCTTTTTTTACCTCCGCCATATTTTCAAAATATGTTCTTTAACTAGTCTTTTACATAACTCAAAAGGTTTTATCTGCCTTTACGTGCCTATTTGGCTTCTACAGGTAAAAAACGTTAAAAAGACATGGTTGCAGAAATTGTATGGCGGGCATCCCTTACATGCCTTGACTGACAGTTACTTTGATGTAATAGTTTGAAAATTGCATTTTGAGTCAGTTGTCTACCTGAGAGCCTCTGGCGAAAAATTTGGTCCTAATATTCCGTTACAGACACAAGATGCACAAAAAACTACTCATTGAAATAAGCAGGTACGCACCTCACTTAAAAATTATTTTTGGCGTACATATGGTGAAGAACAATACTGACTTATGGTACAGGTAGGCACAAATCTCATTTGGCTACGTGCATAATATCAAAACTGTATAATTCAGCCCAAATGCATATGTATGCATGTAACAGGTACATTTGTAGACATGGTAGCATAGGCCTATATATTGCAAAACAAGCTTAATGCCTGCATTAGTCTACGACTGAAAGTTGGCGAAACAAGTATTGAAAACATGGCGTTGAACAATTTAAAACTATTTGAACTGTTTAGAAAGTCAATTACACCAACGTGTTTCGCGGAAGCTGCTTTAGAAGAACTCGATAGCTTATACGGAAATATTGAGAGAAGCAAAAGTATAAAAAATAATCTTTGTATGATACATGCCAAAATTAAGACAAAATGGGTGAAATGCAATCGAACCATTAACATCTTCAACTCCAAATACGAGGACTGGCTTAATGAAGACACCATCCTGGATATATTGGCAGTAGATAAACCCTCCACATCAACCAGAGGAGAAAAAGGAAGGCCAAAAAAAAGTATGGAGGAGTGTTCAATTTTCACAAGAAAGAGGAAACTTGCCGATGCCACCAATGACTTGACCACGAAGGATTTATCGGATGCGCTGTCTATTAAATACATAAAGGATAGTGAACGAGTTAGGTCGCAGATTACAAAATCTGTTGCTGATGCAAGCCCACTGCGACTAAAAAGGATTAAGGAAAGCATTCCCACTCCCACAAACGCACATATTAAAAAGTATAGTTCCGAAGAAGCCTTGGCTCTGTTTTTGGACTTAGAACTTTCCAAAGAGAAATATGAGATACTACGGGCATCTTTAATGCGACACGGGGCTGACCTTTTCCCCGGATACAAGCATATTACGCAAGCCAAAATAAATTCACGACCATTGCGTACGGAGTTTACGGAAGTCTCTGCGAAAGCCAATCTGCAGGATCTTATGGACCATACAGCAAAACGGTTGTTGGAAAGTCTTCCTGAAAATGAGGTGGAAATTCTTCCTCAGAAACTAACATTGATCAGCAAATGGGGCTGCGATGGATCATCCGGACAAAGCGTTTATAAGCAAAGGATATCTTCCGATGACACTACAATATCTGACGGAAATATGTTTATGGCATCTGTTGTTCCATTGCGGCTAAAATCTGATGTTTCCCTACACTGGAAAAATCATCGACCGTCATCAGTGCATTATTGCCGACCAATAATGTTTCAGTTTGCAAAGGAATCGGCAGAACTCATAAGGACCACGGTGAAGGACATTGAAGAACAAATAAGCAAGATTAAGCATACAAAATTGCAAATTGGAGAAGGAAAATATATTGAATGTAGTTACGAGTTCCACCTGACCATGGTTGACGGAAAAGTCGTAAACGAACTGACAGGAACAACCTCAACATTGACATGCCCGATTTGCAAAAAGAGTCAGAAGAACTTCGGTAATTTAAACGATTCTACAAACGAGGAGAATTACGAATATGGAATGTCACCATTGCACGCAAGGATAAGGTGTATGGAGTTCTTGCTAAAACTGGCGTATACCCTACCACAACAAGATGAAAACATCGATGAAAATACATCAATTAAGGATAAGGAAAAGATCAGAAAGAAGCAAATACAGAATGCTTTTTGGAAACAACTTGGACTAAAAGTAGACTGCCCCAAGTGTGGATACGGTAACTCAAACGATGGAAACACTTCAAGGAGATTTTTTGCAAATGATGAGGCAGTAACTAGAATCACTGGAATTGACAATGAAATCGTCAAAAGATTGGGAACGATCTTGAATGTTTTAAACTGCCAAGAAAGTGTTAATTCTACAAAATTTGGAGAATATGCATCGGAAACTGCATCTCTTTTAGCAAAAATTTATCCACAGAAGAAGTTGACCCCGACCGTCCATAAAATATTGGCGCATGGCAAAGATATAATTGAGTACCAGTCTTTGCCAATTGGAGAGCTTTCTGAAGAAGCGCAGGAGTCTCTTAACAAATTTTACAAAAAATATAGATTGCAGAACACGTTCAAAGCATCAAGGGTGAGGCAAAATGAGGACCTCTTCAACATGTTAGCAGCATCTTCCGATCCACTTATTTCTTCCCTGCGGCATGTGAAGTCACGAAAAGAACTACAATGGAATTATACTTTAGAAATGATTAGTCTTTTAAATATACCTTCTGTTACGAATTGTGATGAATATTTTACAGAAAATTCAAAAAATTAATTGAAAAAAAATTTGTTTAATTTGTTGGCTAATAACTTTAAAACAGAAAAAGCTTTCAAAAGAACTAAGAAATATAAGATTGGTAAAAATAATTTGATTTTGTTACCATAAAATAGATGAGTTAGAAAAAAATTAGAGTTTAGAAATGATTTGTATTTTAGACATACTTTGTCTTACCAAGAAAATGAATATTTTACAGAAAATTGAAAAAATCATTTAAAAAAAAACTCTTTTGTTGTAATTTTTTAGGTAATATCTTAAAACATGAAAAGCTTACAAAAGAACTACAAAAAAATATAAAATTCTTAAAAAAAATTTTTTTGTTACCAAAACTTGGATTTTTTCACAAATTTTAACTTTGAAAACCCATAAGTAAGCACCTATAAGGTGTAGCGTCCACTCCAACCGCTCATTTTATAGGTTGAACAATTATCTATGACATGCAATTTAAATTATTCGATTATCTTGTTCGGTTCAAAAGATATGATTTTTGCAACGAAAAAAGGCAAATGGCGCCACTGTGCGACGTCGATGTCGACAATAAATATCTATGTAATAATATTTATATACTATATTTTTTTTGTAAATTTGTGCTTGCTTTTTTGTTAAGCAACGTCTATAGGTATGATTTCGTTCCTGCTCATGTAACTTTATATTTTATAAGGGACTTGAAATTTATAATGAATTGCCTCAGTGCCTTAAAAATGAAACTAATATTTTTATATTTAAACGTAATATAATTAACTATGTTAAACAAAGATTTTAATGTGAAACCTATCTATTTGGCACTTAGTTATATTTTTCTCTCTCTCTCTCTCTCTGTATTTAACAATTAATTAAAAATTTTGTTATAATAGCAATAGAAATGCTAAATAAAGAAATAATAATAATAAAAATAAAAAATAAAAAAAACGTCAGTAGACTTAAACCCAGAGAATTTTGAAATTAGATAAAAAAAATTTCGCATGTTTTTAGTAAAACTCTTAATAAGTTATTGAAATCACAATATACGAGTACAAGTAGTTCTCGGAATAAATTAACGATGACTCAAACCAGATAAATCTTAAAAAATAATAGAATTTATTTTAATATAAGTAGCAATTACTATAAACACGCTTAAAAATCTTAGTTTTTATAGAATAACGCATCGCTGATAGTACGAATGGTATAGTTTAATGCACCATTGCACTCGGCTTGAAAATATCTTTCATATATTGAACTTTTTTGTATGTATTGTTCTGGGAGAAAATATAAAAAAAAACTTATTTTTTTTAGATACAGTCCTGCTCAAGAATGGTCATCGCTAGACCCGTCAAATATTTCGGGAATTATCATTAAAAATACCGAACTTTAATTTGGGAGAAGTAACAAAAACTTTTTTTGTGAGTTATATGGCTAATCCTCGTAGTACCAAAAAAATGTCTGCATGTGACCAAGTCAATAGTGAATCAGTATTGTTATACTACTGACACTTCCTACAGGGTATATGTTAATGGACATACATACATACATATGTATGTACCTGTACGCATTCAAATAAACGATTTCTTTGCAAAAATTTGGTGACGAAACGCTGCTGCAACATGTTCTCATTTGTTTGTATTTTTTTCTACCTACCTAAAACTCAAAACCAGACGTTTAAAAAATAAGAAAGTGTATCTATCTGCATGCTGAACATATCCATACAAAACTTTTACCCTAAAATTTTAAAATAATATAGATACATACATACATGCTTATTAGATCTATGATCTGTTGTACCGAATTTTTTACACATTTCACATACCTTATAGGTACATATGTATGTACATATGTATGTATGTATATATGTATGTACATACATACATATACATATGTAGATACTCGTACATACCAAACCTTTAATATTGCATTGAGGATGGAGTATCTATCACATTGAATTCGATTTCTTGACTTTGTTTTAACCGAATTTATTTCGCAGAAAAGTCATCACATGTACCTAAGTACATACATATCTATATACATACACATGTACATATATACATATGTATAATCAGAAATAAAAACGTATTAAGTACCCTGCAGAAAATGCGAATAGTGAAAATGTAGTGATTTACTAGTGACATTGTCAGTAGCACTACTGACCAGGTGTACCCCAGTCAATGTAATCGCCTATTGACATTTAATATTAGCTTGTCATTGAAAATCCACCACTAGACTGTAGCACTACTGACTAAGTAGTTTTTTTGGGACCACATGGAGACATTGGCACCAACGATTCACTAGTAAATTTTAGGGGCTCTAGTCTACAATATCGACATTTCCTCGCTCGATGTCCGTAGTAAAATTGTACTGATTCACTATAGACACTGTCGCCACCTGCAGGAAATTGTTTGTCATTTCTATGAAATACATATGTATATTAAAATTAAAAATTGTATGTTTCGCTGAATTAGTAAAATCAAACCTGATGGCATAAAATCTTCCACAGGGTCAAAATTTCCATAATTGGCACCTTTCACTTAAAACTCTTCAATATTCACATTTTATATTTTTATATAATATTGTTTGTTATTTTATTTGTTTTTTTATATTTTTTTGTGTATTATGTTTTTAATTATTGTTAAATACATTTATATATATTTACCTTATAATTCTATTTCTTAAGATAACTTTTATAAACACTTAAATTTTGCTTGACGTCACGTTTATTTTCAACAAACCAATAAAACATTAAGAAGAAGCATAGTTGTGTGTATCTGAAAAAATGTTTTCTACGCATTAAAACCATTAATAATAGACGCTCTGTTGACAATGTCACCAAAATAGTCGACAAAAGTGGTGACTTGGGGACACTTAACCCCATGTTTTCTGCAGGGTACCTATGGCTAATCTTCCAGCTTGGTGACACTTAGCAAATTTTTTTAAAGCTAAATGAAAAAATCGCTAGATACATACATACATATATATGCACATATATTTAGTCGTAAAATGAGTATATGGATGTACATTAGGGCAATAACTTTTTGCATTTATTTTTGTAAATATCGTAGGTATCTCCCAAGGTTAATTCGTTTAGGGCGTGAAAAAATATTAAGAAATGCATTTTAGTTTTTTGCGATCGTTAAAAAAGCTTTTTAATAATAATATTGTTTTTTACTGAAATTGTATACCTAGGTACCTAATATTTATGAATGTCAAAATAAATTTTTTTCTTTTTCGCACATAATTTATAGTTATACATACATACATACATAAATATACAGTAAGTACTAAAAAAATTGAATTTTTGAGTTAATGATGCAGAATTGTTTCTCACATCGTTCTTCATATTGTGTAAAAATTTCATACAAATAACTTGTTTACTCAAAGAAAGAGTAAAATACATTCTTGTACGAATGTACGTGAAAATAAGATCTTAACGATGTGCCCACGTTCGGCATTTTGCTTATCTCTGGTGTAAATCGTTTTTAAGGTCGTTTTCTGGCAAACTAGTTTTTTTTTTAGTTATGAGCGATATGTACATACATATGTATGTATGTTCTCGTATGTATGCATGTATGTATATAAAATTTGTTTTCGTAAAGTGATTGCTTAGTCTGGCGTTCAATGAGTAATCAAAGAAAACAAAAGATTTCACTTTAAAAACATAAAAAAGAAACAAAAGCAGAAGCAAATTTTATTTTGTACAACACCAGTCATGCTACGATAATATACTAGATAATGTAGAAAACACAGCTGATTACATTTGTTGCTTGTTTCGTAGTACGAATTGTAAAAAGTTGCTTATCGGCTTACCGACACATGCAGTGTTATCTATTAAATATGTACCTATACTCGTACATGTAGGTATTTTGACTGATAGGCCCACCGGCATCAAATATTATTTTGTTATTCCCAGTTCACACTAGTCAAGTCTTATTGCTAAACTTATCACTTTTTCTTCATTGAACTTTTATCAGCGTTCACACAACACAAGTCTTATTTTTCAGCTCATATGTATGTATATGTATGCATGTGTGTTTTTTTTTACATTACGAATGAGAAAACAAAACGTATTGACAGTACATGAAGCTGAGTACCCGTTTCTTTTCCACTCGTCTCTCTCTCCTACAACCTAATTAGCTTAACAATAAGACTTGTATAGTTTAAACTAGGATTTAATAAACAAATGATTTTTTTTAAATATTGTTTTAAACAATTTTTAATATTGTTATTAGTTTGCGGTGTGTACCTAGCAGTTAAAAACAAAACTACAAAAATATACCCACTAACGGTCATCGCTAGAACCCTCAAGTTTTTTAGGAATCCTTTCTAAAAAGATCGAACTTTAATTTGAGAGGTAAGTCGCTCTATTTTGCATGAGTATCTATGTATGTATGTACATACCTACACAGGTTTTTTTATTTATTTAGAAAGTAAAAAAACAATTTTCGTTTCCGTGTTGCCTGCAACCGACAAACTACTAGCAAAAATTGCAATATCGCGTAGTCTTTTTACGACTTACCTATAAGTAAATATAAAAAAGTAAACAAATAAACAAACATACATACATACATACATATGTATTTACATACATACATGCATGCATACTATTTATGTAGTAGTTAGCGAAAAAGCAAAACGTCAAACAAGTGGTTCCACTTACGAATCATGATGATGGGTGACTAAAACAATATTGCAAACATATAATAAATAAATAAAAAAATAGTAAAAGAAATAAAAATGAAACGTATGCAATAATAAAACTCATGAATGACGGTGCTATAGAAAACTTTGTACCTATAATAGAAAACAAAATTTGATACCATTGTGAATGATATTACCCTGTCGGAACTAACTCATAAATGATACAGATGTGAGTCAGTTGTTTTGTGTACAAGTCAGAAAAATTTTTTTAATTTACTGACTACCAGGTGATTTAAAAAAGCCAACTTTAAGTTAGCTGAAAGTAATGCAGAGTGAGACAGTTGACTACTGCCTAGGATATCGCAATGTTAAAATAGTCAGTTGATTACATTGAAAAGTAATCCAAGTGCCAGTCAGTACTAGTTGCGAAATAGTTAGCTTAAAGTTAGTTTAAAGTTAAGTTAATTTCCGATAGGGTATTTATGCACATACATACATATGTACATATGTATATAAGGGTGTATGGTTAAGTGTGACTTTTTGGCGAAATGTCAACGGAGCGTCTACATATTAATATTTGCTTTTGATAAGTAAAACACTCCAAGGGACGTAATTGAATGGACCCAAGTGAGCCAAACACTTTATCTTTCTTCGGCAACCTGTTAACCTTTGATGAGCAGAAAACATTTTCTTATGGGCTCTGTGATTGTAGCCGAAAAAACACGACTAGAAACTGTGTAAACAAGCATTTTAAAAACATTTCAATCAAAGCAAAGTTTTGAAAATCCTTTTGATCATATTTTTAGGAGTAGTAGGTAATTATTTACGGTCTTATATATAATCAAAAAAATTTAGCATTGCATCCTAGCATGATTTTTAATGTAAAATTGTATGGCAAAACACGTTAAGACCATGTTCAATTTTGCCACTTATGCTAACTTCATTCTAATTTTTGATTACACATAAGGCCGTTAATATTTTCATTTTGTGTTTAACGTTCCGTTTTTGGGGGTTCTACCAAAATGTTAAGGAATTGAAAATGTGTGTTTTTCACTTTCCTGCAAGTTTTGCGATAGATATGAAAATATAAAAAATTAAATGAATACGGAATAGTTTTAAAAATAAAGAGATTTAACTTATGTATGTACATATGTATTTTTTGTTTGTTTCCGTGTTGTCTTCAATAATCTAAACTTGGAATTTTTCCATGTTATCTTTACAACAAGTATTGTTATTAGAAACACTTCAATTATATGTACATACATATATAGGGTGTTTTTTATTGAAGTATAGAACTTTAAGTTGGCATCACTTTTTTAACTGGCGGCCATTTTGTCAGCTGTCAAGTGATTAATATTTAGTTTGGTTTGCCATTTCATCATGAACAGGTTGACAAAAGAACAACGCTTGCAAATCGTGCAAATTTATTTCGAAAATAATGGTTCAGTTCGCGAAGTTTACCGCAAGCTCCGTCCATTTTATGGTCGACATAATCGTCCATCAGAGCAATTAATTCGGTTAACCATGGATCGTTTTCGCACTACGTTGTGATTTGACACCATTGGATTATTTTCTTTGGGGATATGTGAAGTCGCTCGTCTACGCCAACAAACCAGAAACGTTAGGGGACTTGGAAGCCAACATTCGTGGCGTTATTGCCAACATACGGCCCCATATGCTCGAAAAAGTGGTTGAAAATTGGACCTTTAGAATTGGCTTTATTCGAGCCAGCCGCGGCGGCCACATGCCCGAAATCATATTTAAACGTTAATGACATAAAATTATCCTTCCAATAAAGCCAAATTGATGGACATTAAAACGATTTTCTTGTGTTTTATTTCAATTCGAAGTTCTATACCTCTAAAAAAAACACCCTATACATACATATGTAAGTATGTATGCATATGGGTAATTCCAGAAAAAGGTCTACCAAAAAAAATTTTTTTTTGTCAAAATTTTTTGTTTTGTTCTTAATAATAAAGCTGAAAGGTGGTCTATACGTATAGACCGCGTTACAAAAACGAACTTTTTTCCGTCCTATGAACCAAATATACTTTTTCGGAAAGGGGAGAAAAAATAAAAATACACGTGTATCGGCGATTTTCATGTACACGTCAGAATTTTTTTTTTGTATAAAATATAAAGCTCGTAGTGTCCGTCTGTCTGAAAAACTTTGGATAAGTTTTTAACGCTTTTTCCGTGGTCCAATCGAGCTGAGTTTTTGCAAGCAGACTCGTGGAAATGTCTGTATCATGTCAAATTAAAAAAAAATTGATTTTTATCAATTCTCATTTTTTTTTGAAATTTTTTTCTTCTCTTTTTTCAGCATAACTTGAAGGGACTGCAAATTTTTAAACTACTAAAGCGTTACGGAAAAAGAAAAGATTTGTTTTTCGACCCATCCTACTCCATGTATTTGCAGTTTATCAATGCATTGCCCGACTCGAAATAACTTTTGTTACGTTTATGGCTTATTCGCACCAAGTAAAAATTTGAGAAATATTACGAAAACAGTGGTTAATTCGTTTCAGACAATATTCAAGACTGCTTATGTTCCTTACTTGTGGTATACTCCGGAAGTCGTGTGCGACTATTGATATAGAAATTTATGCAAGTTTACTGATGGAAGGTCAACAATAAAGTAAGCTGTACCAACAATTTGGCTACCACGTACGGAGCACTGCAATGAATTGTGCTACTTTTGCGTAACTTTTCCTCAAACTAAAGGGTACCAATACTTTCGCCGCAACAAAGTTCGCTACGCTAATGTGGAATCGGTTATTCCAGCGGTTCTGTACTCACCAGAAGAACGTATAGCGGCTTCAGTGGAGATTTTTGATGATGTTCCCGAAATAAGCGATGGAAAATCAACAGTAGTTCCAACAATGCTATCAACATTTCTTGCATCGAATGCGAGAGTTCAGAAGTATCGGAATATGTACCAACATCCAGTGAACTTGGACTGCAGTGCCGCATTTAATAACACAAGCCGACTTCAATGACCTTGTACGAGACGGAAATTTGTCGAGGAGAACAGCGGAACTCTTTGCATCACGCTTTAAGCAGTGGAATATAGTGGCGGCTGATTTTAAAATAACAGCCGCTCGTGATCGAGGTAGCGCTATTCCATATGACGAATTTTTTATGATATTGATTATTGCTATGATATTGATTCGATGTTTTCAAAAATTGGTTACCCTCATATTTCGGCATATGGCGAAATGGGCATATTAATGTCGCTAAAGATCCATTTCCTTCACAATCATTTAGATTTTTTCCCTGATGATTTAGGAGCTTGTAGCGATGAGCATGGCGAAAGGTTCCATCAGGACATTGCGGCTATTGAAAAGCGCTTTAAAGGACAAGATATTACGCATATGCTTGGCGAATACTGTTGGTCTATTTGTCGCGATGGTGTGTGTATTTTTTTTGTTGGATTTTAAAGAAAAGATTCGATATTTTGCATTTGCACTAACGCACGAAAATTTGTATCAAACATCGAATACCGCCAATGTTTATTTAAAATTTGCTTAAAATTTTTGTTTTATTTTTTGTTTTCTCTTAAAAAATTTTGTTGTAGAATTAATATTTTTCAAGTTACAATACTTGTACATTAAAGACAGATTTTCAGAGATATTATGATTTTCCCGAATTTCGGTAGGCTTGAGTCACGCCGTAATCTTCACTAATTGACTTGGAATTTTGTTGGTCATATTTTTACCCATAGTCACCAATTTTGGGGGTGAGAGTAAGGAAAAGTTGAAAAAAAATGTCCCCATAGCGTCATGTGTAGACTTTTTTGTATCCGGTTCGGAACCGATTTTTTTTCGAAAAATACATTTTTCCATTCGGGTTGGATTGTTTAACCAGTCTTAAAACGGGTTTTTATTCTGTTTTTTAATTTTTTTTATCGTCTTTATCAATGAGTAACAATTAACAAAACACTTATAAATTTTAAGTATAGCTTAAGTAAAAGCTAGTAAGTGTATACATATAAAAACAAATACAGTTTTCTTACACTTTTCTATATCTTTTTCTTAATTTTCAATCAAAAAAAATATGAACTGGAATATCCAGTTCATATAACGCTACGCCATATAACGTAACGCCAGATACTAAGACTAACAGAAAAAAAGGGAAACAGATTTTTGTATCTAGAAGCTTGGAAAATAAATGTATATCAGTCCAAGTCCTAACAAAAAAGTTATGTCTAAAAAGACTTGCCCAATTCGCAGAGTTAAGTAATTTTGATAGTCAAGTCAAACCGCACTTCTGTTTTTGCAACTTAATAAGGGACGTTTTTTTAGTTTGCTTTCACTTATACCTTAATATCGCATCCGTCGTATAAAATCAATATTTATTAATTTTTTTCAGCAGTAAAGAAGCAATATTAGCAAAGTTACTGCGTTAAGTTCTCTTGGAAAAAAATTGTCGCGTCCGTATTTGTACTTTACCAATTTAAAAAAAAAACCCAATTTTCATATTTCATAAATCTACACACACATAAACGATCTCTTCACCTTCATTTCCACATTCACAAAAAAAAAATTCAATAAAATTTCGTTGGATTATGTAATATTTCTATTTTTGTCGCGTCCGTTTCTCGCTGACATTTGCTTATATTTTTTTTACTACATTATTGATATCGTCCAACATTTTTTCTTAAATATACTACTTCTACATTGCCTTAAGACACTTAAGATATATGTATATTGGATCTTTTCATTGCTTTCTTGTTTTTTGCTCAACTAAAAGTGTACGAATGTCGAGTCCGTCGCCTGGGAATTGCCCATATATTAAATATATTTAATTATGTACATACATACATATGTGCGAGCCCATCAGCGCAAAAGAAGTGTAACCTACATTTATTTTTTGGTTGCTGTTCTATTGATAAATACATTCCTTACATTACCAACTATCAAAAGAAAGTTGAGTAAACCACCTTTTGGTAATCCAAAGATGGATAGCAACGTAATAGAGTAATTAAATAGAGTAATTATGTAATTGAATATTTTGGGGTTACACCACTTACGCTGACAGCCTCGTATGTATGTATATAAATACATTAAGGTGGTTTTAAAAAATCGAGGTCGGATTTTTTTTGAGGGCACCCCCTTAAAATGTTTCATTTAGTTAGATTTTAAGATTGCCAAAGTTTGAGCACAATTGGAAGATGTTAACCCGTGCCACTGGGGCCTCAAAGTTTTGAAAATCTTGTTTTTTTTTGGCAGTTTGGCGACTTTGCCGACCCATATCTCTAGAACGGTTTAATATATTTGTCCGTGTCATACATCAAATTGAAGGCCATACTGTTTTTAACATTTTATATTCTACACAATAAATACGCAACTAGTACTGAAACCGAAAAAATAGAGACAATGTCCCTAAAAACGTGACTAGGTACCCCCGAGAGCGAAGATGCGTTATTTGTATTATTATTGCTTATTATGGACAAATACTTGTACTTTGGAATCCAATTTCATTTAAATATGTTTGCTATGGTATACCGTTAATTTTAGACCCATAACAATGTTTTTTTTTATGTCAGGTATGTATCTATTTTTTCCCTCATACTGTATCACTGGCGACCCCAAGCAGGTAAAACCAAACTAGTTTAAAAATTTATTGGGTTACCCTACTACCTATTGTTATATTTTAAGTAGAAGTCCAGGGGTACAGAGTCTGTTATTAAAAAAAGAAAAGGATAGCTAATTGGTTCTTGCTTTTATGATTTTGTTTCTTGGTCAGTTGAAAAGTATTCGCTGAACAGTGAAAGTCGTATTTTGATCTACGTTCGTCTGATCGAGTTTAAAAAAACCCACTAAATATTAATTACAAAAGACATTTTTATTTTAAGTAGGTCGGTACCTACTAACACGTACTCTTTGTTTTAGTTAGTGTCATTCTGTGTCATTTATTCTTTCTTCTAGTAAACATTTTTATTTCTCGTAAAAGTGATGGCTTCTTCATCTGGCATGAGAAGTAGAGGTAGAGACAAAATTTTTCTAATTGACTATCCAGCTCATTATATAACTGGATGTAAGCTGCCCTCCAGTTGACAAGTTCCAGCTACTATGTTCTACAATTTGCGTACTGTGAAGTTAAATGTGAGAGACTCTGCCACAACTACTGTTGACGAGGTTTTCGTTTTTTGGACAAAAGCTCGAATTCCTACAAAACAAAAGAAAAATGTCATAGTAAAGCTGGAAAAACTGTACGATGATTGGAGAAAAATGCAAAAGTACAAGGATGGAAAAACGGAAAGTGCAAGAAATGCTGTAAAAGAGTTTACCCTAAAGTTGGATGATCTCTTTGATATTGCCCACCGAGGTGCCCTGACGATGATGACTTCAGAAGAAGACAAGGAGTTTCTGTTGAAACAAAGACAGAAAGGAAGACCAGGCTCCATGCTCGGAGTTGACCTGAAGTTGGCTCAAGCTGAAGAAAGACTACTGCAGAAACAGCGGAAGGTCTTGGACAAACAACTTGAAGCGGTAAGCATTAAAAAAAATAAAAATGTTTTCCTTGTAGGGAAACTATAAGATCTAGATCCCTAGCTGAAATTTCCGTGACCAGTTTAAGCTGACTCCCCAAGAACAAGAGGCCTTAGAAGCACTTTGTGTTCATTGAAAATTTATTGAAATACGAAAGCATTGACAAAAAAATATCAGAAAAAGGAATTAACAAAATGATAAATCACCTGTGGTATCTTAGTTCTGAACTTGTTGCCCTGGCATTGTTTGACTCGACAGTACAAAACACCGTAAAGAGCCAAATGGCGACAAAAATCTTAACAAATCAAGCAAGTGCTCCAGAAATATGCGACCCAAACTAAAAAAGAACAACTGCCGAAATTCCTAGAAAAAGGAGATTAAACATTAACACCGAATTTCTGGAAAAAGATCCTGCAACTTGGCCGCAGAACATCAACTACCAGGAGGGGCAAGTGATGGTAAACAACTTGAAAATTGTGAACGACATGGCAGAGCGAGGAGTCAACTCATCACAAAACAATACGTTCTCCAAGTAGTCAGCAGATGCCGTCAGCTGTATCCAGATAGCTCCAAAACCACATTATGTCTGTCCCTTTAATAAATTTAAATAAGAATAAAATGAAAAAGACATTTATTATACCTGATTTTTTAGATACATAATTGTTTTCAATCCAAAAATTTATAATATAGGAAGGAAAATGGGGCTTTTTCACAATAGGTTTCATCTTCGCTCTAAGGGGTACCTATGGTCACGTTTTTAGGGACATTGGCTTCATCATCTCGAATTCAGTACTACTTACGTATTTTTTTATTGCATATAAAATATTATAAACAGTATCATCTTCAATTTGATGTATGACACGGGCAAATATATTAAACCGTTCTAGAGATATGGGTCGGCAAAGTCGCCAAACTGCCAAAAAATCGAGGCCCCAGTGGAACGGGTTAACATGTTTCAATCGCGCTCAAACTTTGGCAATCCTAAAATCTGACAGAAAGAAACATTTTAGGGGGGTGCCCCCCAAAAAATTCTGAAATTTTTTTTTTACCCTATGAGATAAAACCACCCTAATATACATACATACTTATCTGTTTTTTTTTTTTTGTAAAACCTTAATTTTTTTTTCTCATTACATGCCTATGTACATATCGATGGTCACAAGTAGAAAGGCTCTAACTCGAATTTTCACGAAATCGAGTTTTGCAGTGATTCCAATACATTTCACACAAATACACCTCGTCACAAAAATTTCTTGTAATAGTGTAAAATATAACGCTTTTACAATCAGTTTTACAAAGCAGTTGTACTGTTTATTATTATGTTTTTTACCTTCTCCTGTAAAGTTACAGTTATTTGAGTTAGGGCCTTTCTACTTGTGAGCAACGATATGTACTTACATATGTACATACATATGTATATTTTTTAAGAAGTATTCATTAGGATATAATAATTTTATACAATGTTATTTTTTTAACTTTGTTATATTTTCGAAACGCAGCTAAAAATTAGAAGAAAACAAATATAAAAATATTATTATAAAGAAGAGACTGACTGCAACAATTGCTTAAAAAGAAAACCAGAAAACCGATAATATAAACGGAAAGATACAAAAAACAAAAAAAAAATTTAATACTTTTTCCGGGACATGTCATGTTCGCAAGCAACAAGATTTATAACAAACAACAACCAAAATACCCAAAGCAACAACAGCAATTGTAAAAATTCGAATAACAGCAGCCACAACAACAATATCAATATTATAAAATCTAATCACATCACAAGAGGAATAATTCAACAAGACGATCCATATGTGTTCACAGAATCAGTGCCAACAACACCACCTATATTATTTAATACACAGGTGAGCAACAGCAGAGATATGTATATGGATATAATAAGGAACATCATATCTAGATATTAAAAAAGTCCTATTTTAGAGCCTATTTCAACAATGCTACTTAAATATAAATTCATATTTAAATGTCGATTTTCGTTAATTTTTATATGAAAAATTACTTAAATATGAATTGATATTTAATTAAGTCGGTGAAATAATCTCTCTGCAATATTTTATATCAAACCAAACAGTTTCGCCAAACAGTTGTTTTTATTGTGATCAATTTAAAACGTATTTACTTTTTTGTGTGGTTTTTTAAGGTCATGACTCACTAACAGTGAGTCACTATCCTACACAATCGCACGACCTACGAAAATATGCAACCCAGATTTGATGAATTGTTATTGCCTTTGGAAATTTTTTCATAGACTCCCAGGTATCATGAGTTGTATTTTTTCAAAAATCTCACGATTGTGTAGGATAGTGTATCACGGCCTTTAACGGCAGTACATTTTGTTTTTGTTGAAGTGTTGCCATCCTCACAAAAAAGTAAATATGAAAAAAGCTCTAGTTCCCATTCAAAACTTCGGCTGAGATCAAAATTTTAAATTAAAACAAATTATGTACATGATTTGTGATTTTTTTTAATACTGTAAGCTGCTGCAGCTTACACCTTAAATCACCTTTAAAATAACGAAATTTAACTACATATGAATAACTAAATTAACGGTCTGTCCCACGATGTCACCAGAAATCGTTCGATCTCAACAACAATAAATTTTCTAATGTTATTGTTGTTTGCAATACAAGTTGTCGAACGAACGATTTCTGGTGACATCGTGGGACAGGCCATAAATTATTTCTTCTATTTTAGAAAACGCGTACCCGATTAAATGATTTAACGTCTACGACAAGTATTGGAAAATTGCAGCAACAAAAATTACCCTTAACAGAAGCAAATGGAAAGATAGCATCAAATTCAAATCAAATAAAGACGCAGGCGTCTTTTTTATCTCCCACTACAACAACCACAAATACAAGCGCCCTACTCACATCTAAAAATAATATAACTCAATCCCTGACAGCAACAATAACAAAAACAAATAACAATTGTAATACTAAAAAATTAACGAACGTTTGCATTGTAAGACCTCAATTACAAACCCAACAGCTGAATTACCATCATCACCAACAACAGCAACAACGCCAGCAAAACTTTGCTAATACGCCAACGGTGTATGAGGGAGATTTATTAAAGTCAATATCTCCGCCGCCGCTGTACACTCCGCCAACACCATCGTTATGGCAAACCCCTTTACTCTTAGAAACAACAACGCCAGCAATTGCAAAAGCGGCCAATGTGGTGGCGTCCAAAACCCCACCAACAACAACAACAACGACAACTCAAACTGTTCCACCCATCATGGGATGTGTAACGCCAACAGTGCAAACTGTTGGCAGCACAACCATTTCCATAAATCCCCCATTGACTACAACTGCCATGGCTAAAGTCGCTCCTATAATTGTACATACTCCATTAGCTCCACCACCACCGCCTCCCTCTGCTCAATCGCCCAACCAATGTCTGCCTCCATCAAAATTTCATAATCATACATTGGCACAGCATTTACAAAAAGTGGAGTGTCTGAAAAAGGCGAAAAAATCTACCGAAGCCGAAACGCTCTTTTGCAATGATGATGCTGTCAATTCTATAACTTCGCCTTTAAAATCCTCCTCCTCCTCCTCCCCCTCCTTAACAGTGCTTGAGGAAAGGAACGCAGGAAATGCAGATAATCATTCCGATAATGAAGATTTGAATGAAATACCGGTAAATGTTATATTTCGTATGGCCGTAGCACCGCAAACGAATGACAAATGTTCAAATAATGTACAATTCGTGAAGCCACAAACAGAAAGCGATATGCAGTCATCAGCATTAGCACAACCAGTACTAGCACCACCTCCAACACAACAACTAATTCAGACAGCGGCAGCTTCATCGCCGTCAACCACAAACACAAACAATCAACTCAAAACAAATGCTTATAATAAATTGTCAATACCCGCCTCGAAAACAAACGTAACGAAGCGACTTCAAGAACAGATCAATACGTCTTCCATACCACAGCAGCAGCAGCCGCAGCCGCAGCAGCAACAACAACAACAGCAAAATGCAACAAAAACAAATGCATCTACAGCTTTAAACCCTTCACAACATCTAACGGCAAACGAAAATGGTGATAGAGCTTCAACATTACCTGAAACATCAATGCAAGTTCTCACCAACAAGAAAGAGTCGCCTTCGTTATCGTCGACATCGCCGTCGTCTTCAACAATTGTTACAAATTTAAAACAGAAAAATTCAACGCACATTTCAAATAAAAGCCGCAAATTGAATGCATTACCCTCAACAAATCTCAATTTGGACTTAACATACAATTGGCAAACGGGTTGTAGTACAACCAAGGGCGCCGTGGCTATAGTGAAAATTTCTCAACAGAATACTGATTTGCATACAGCCCACTTAGCAACAGACACCGGCTTACCCTACTGTCTACAACAGCACTGGTTTCATACGTACGATCTTGGCAAATCTCATACTGAGTTGTTGTTGCTGAGCGACAAGTCGCTCATAACTCCTTCATTGTCCAGAGAAGAACGAATTGCTGCATATAAACAACAATTGCGCAGGCAAGCAATGCAATTGTTGTCCACAAGATCTCTGCAAAAATTATCCCTAAAAGTTGCCAAACGTCGACTCTTGTGTGTCGATCGTTTGTTAAGAAAATATAAGCAAAATGAACAAAATAAGAAAAAGTAAGTACGAACCCTAACATAAGTATCATTTTAATTCCAAAAGCTTAAAATACTAATGTAAAACCGTTTGATTCAGACACTAGTTGAATGTGACATATTTTGGAATTTTAATTTTCTACTATTTGAAGAAATTTTGTCCGAATAGGGGAATGGTCCACACAGAAATTTTATTCAATGAGTATAATAACAGAAAGTCATTAACATCCGTATTGCGGATCTCAACTCAAATCAGCTCCCGTATTCTGCAACTCGCCAAAGTTAAATCTCTATCGCAAAAATCTATAAAGTCGATTTATCGATTTTCGGCTACGAATGCAAGGCAATGGCTTAAAAATATAATTAGTCATCACCAAAAAATTTCAATATTCTATTTGTTCAGCAAATTTTACACAACGAAATTATTTTTTAGTATTGTGAATCACAATAAATTTTTAATTGAAAATGTTATGGCCACGATAATTGCAAACTCAACCATTACTTAAGTTGTGAATGGCAATACCAACAATATGTAAATGGGGTTGACAATCACACA
This sequence comes from Nowickia ferox, assembly GCA_936439885.1. Classification (NCBI taxonomy): domain Eukaryota; kingdom Metazoa; phylum Arthropoda; class Insecta; order Diptera; family Tachinidae; genus Nowickia; species Nowickia ferox. The sequence goes on from OW387023.1 coordinate 105,800,121, forward strand.
ACCAAACTGAATTGAGTTGAGAACGACAATAAGAGTTCAAATCGCACATTCTTGATCAATAATTGCACGTTTCATTGTTGATTTTAATTTGGTATTGGCAGTGTTCTGAAGAACTCTACGTGGATTTTCCACACTAAAATAAATGCAATTTTATTTGCCAACTTGCCAAGGGCCAAAAATTTGTCCATAAATGAATAGAATGAAATGAATAGAATATTACGACAAAACACACTTCAGTTGAATCATGATTTTTGAATTAAAATTGCACAACTTACAAACGGTACATAGTGACGCAAAATGGTTAGAAAAGGACAGTAGTTTTAAAAACATAAATAAAAAGTGGGGTAGAGTTCTCCAAAGTAGTCAACCTCGGGGTATGAAATCACTTCCTTCCAACCCATAGGACAACCGTGCAACTTCAACACAAATTTCAAGTTCATAACGCTGAAAGAAAATCGATTTGACAAGAACTTTACAGTGGTAAAAAAAAAAAATAGTAATAAATCTTATCAAAGATCCGATTTCAAAATGAACTAATAAATAATCCAAATAATATAATAAAATGAAAAATGTCGGTATAAATCAAGGATTCAGTTGATACAGATTATTACGTTACATTATTTTTGTTTCAGAAGCCACTGTGAATTAGAGTTTTTGAATGAATTATTAAGTCAAACGGGAAACACAGGACACGGCGACCAAAGTAGATCTATTGTATCCCTGTGAGTTAGAGTTACCAACTAAAGTTATGATATTTGGCGGGTTTGCTCTTTTCTATAAGTCATTAAAATGGCCATAAATATTATGAAAAAGGCTCTCACCTTTTTCAAAAAATTTCAAAAGATACAACAAATATACTTTGTAGTCCTGCAATGTAAAAACAATTTAGATAATATGAATATGAAATCGGTGGAAGCCGATAATTATAAAAAAAAATTAATATTTTGTCTCTTTTCAATTTTAGACTACCCGCCAATGTAAAACTCTGTTGCATAAACGGTTGTGCTGCCTACACGTTGGAAATGGCCTCTCACTGCAAGCAACATATTGTTTATAATGCAGTCCAACAAGTTTTCTTGCCGTGTACGGCCAAATTTGCCGACAATACACAATGTAGAGTACCAGTATTTGATATAACTCATGATTTACCCCTGTGCATGGAACATGCTCGCAAACGTGATGCTTACAATCGTCTTTTGTATGAGCAAAGACCACGTAAAATTTCCACAAATCCTATTGTAATGAATGAATCAATATTATTAACATCGAAACAATCAGCTAACAATGCAATTGATGGGTTAGCAACTGGCAGGATTTCTATAAAACCACAAAATTATCAACACAAACAGCAGCAGCAGCAGCAACAACAACAACACCAACATAAGAATATTTTACCACCAACCAACAATAAGAATAGTAATGATAATAAACGACCTGCTTTAGTAAATCAACAATCACGTAAACGTAAAATGACTGTTGGATTGAGTGCCAATCCAGTTGGTAGACCGCAGAAGCGTACAAAGAAAGCTGTAGAAAAATCTGTTGGTGCATTGACAGCTACAACAATAAATAAACTTCAAATGCCTCGTCTGACTTCGACTAGTTTGAAACGTAAGAGTAGTACGACATCTTTAGAATCCATAGCCAGCAATTCTCAACATTCAACAACATCTTGTACCTCGCAACAACAGCAACAGCAACAATATCAGCGTCAACAGCCACAACCGCATCAGCAGCACTTGTATGGCATAACTCCTACGATATGCAATAGTTCAATATCTTCGCTGGCACCGCCAGCCTTAGCACCACTGAGTAGCGGTTTGGTGGGCCATGGCTTGCCCCAACATTTGTTCAGTTTTGGCCACGATAATCACCATCATAAAACTTTTCAAACTCATCAACAGCAACAGCTTCATCCCATTAATATTAATGAAAAACATTCCTTCGCCGCTACAACTACTTCCACAACGACAGCCTCTACACCAACAGAACTTAAAGAGTTCATTTCACAATTATCATTCATCTCACAAAAGCATGCTCAAGCCGAAACCACTGTTACCGATGCCAATTTGCTTAATACCAATTCAAATTCAAATTTCACCTCTTCTGGCATGGGTTCGACCACGTCCTTGCCAACGGCCGATGATTTACTTACTCAAGATATGTTAAGTATATGTGAAAATAGTTCGGCCAGTTCGGCAGATACTGGTTTGGGAGGCTTAAGTGATCCCGAATTGATGCTGGGCGGCCCAGAAGGTAGATTTTGTAATTTTTAAATGTCGTAATGATATTCGAGAGTGAAATTGTTTTGTATTTTTTTTTTTTAGATGATATACCTTTAGGTGATACCCACTTGTTGGAAGAACATGACTTAGAGAACGTCTTAAATTCGCTGCCAGAGGATGCATTTAAGGAATTGTTTACTACGGGTAAGTTTAAATTATTGTCAGTTTTTATTGTAAGTTTTTTGATTTTTTTTTTTGTATTAATGGTCAACAGTTGAAATTATAAAAAGCTCAAATGCTAAAATGATTATTCAAATGTCAGCAGGAATTCCGTAATGCAATTCATAAAAAAAAACTCAAAATTTTTTTCATGTTCTGAAGATCGCGCTCTTTGCTGAACAAAAATATGTGTAAAGTCTGGTGATTCTTGTAGTTGGTATGGGAATAAAAATAGCTGTACATTGGCAACCTTATAAAAATTGTTGTAAACACTGCGTCTGGTAATACTGTTTTTTTATGAGAATAAAAACATCACGGGACTAAAAAATTACCAGTTTTAAAGTAAACAAAGTTTTTATTAAATGATCAAACCGAATAGGTGTGCAACTTCAGAAACAATCGCTGTCAAATTATCAAAGCCCATAATAAAATCTACGGCAGTAATTTCAAATGGTCTATAATTTTTGTTTTACTTTCTTTTTCTTTGTAGCTTTGTTTACAGTACGAATAGACGAGCAATTTTTATTTCTGAACAAAAGCAATCACCCTTATTCCAGCTGTCGACATCGACGTCACTTTAACACAATACCAAAAAATTTGAGCTCGTTTACTCGCTCTCGAGAATAATTTTGTGCTACTGACAATCTATTTCCGTTCCCTAAGGTCTAGAAAACCTGCCAACAGCAGTCAGTTGTTTTCGACAACGGATACACAAGCCCCAATTTTTTGGTATTGTGTTAAAGTGACGTGGATGTCGACAATTATATATAATAAGGTTGAATAACGTCGGCAGAATGACGTCACAAAAAAGTTTGTCTTCAAACTTATTTTAAGGGGTGGCTAGACGTATGATGTTAAAACTCAAAATTTAAGTTGTCGCATGCATACAAAGTGCGCGTTTTAAGTTTTGATTTTTTAATGCTTCAGCCACAGAGCATATATTTTGTGCTTCTGCTTGATTTTTTTTTTTTTTGTAATTAAGTTATTATTTCTAGTTTCCCGCAATTATTTGGTACGAAAAAGGTAAATTTGACAGCTTGTGTTCTAACATAATTGCTCAGACTTGTGTTCGAGCAATTATTTTCAAATATGTGTTGGAACACTAACATTTGCGGTTTACACAGTCATTTTTTGTGTTAGCAACATATTTTGATAATTGCCAACACAAAAATTTCCAAACTTATGTCTCGTGTAATCTCACTGTTACAAAATGTATTTGTTATTGCAATATATACAAGTTCACTTATAAGCCACCTCATTCTTTGCGTGCGAGTTGAAATACATACACACCAATTTTGTGACTTCAAATCGTAATCGCATTTTCTTTCGAAATGTGATTCAGCACATGGCTGACAGAAAATTAGCAAAAGTGAATGAAATATTTATTTGGGGCGAGGTAAATGAATGCCTGTAATTTACTTTTTAAAGATAATTTCATGGCAACTATAATATTGTCTTCCAGGACTGGAATTGTAGCTGGCTTGTCGCTGCAGTCGAGAGACTGCACATATCCAAACAAAAACTAGTGTAGTGGGCCTACTACTGCAAAATGTGAAATTAATTGCTCATCAAACTCGCCTCTCAATAGGTTCAAGGTATCGTGTGCTCTCTGGCATCTGGTAGCTTGTTGTTAAAACCACATGTCAGCCAAGTCCACTTCTTCCGTTATGAGCAAAAAAAAAATTCGATAATCATCGCACGGTAACTTGCTTCATGGACTGTAACGTTGCTACTTTCATAGTTCTTGAAAAAGTACGGTGCAATAATGCCGCCGAATTTTTGATATAAAATTCAATAATTTGCAAGCTTTATTCGTTTGTTATGCCATTTTGTGACATCGCAATAGTGCGTACTAATATCAATGTTTGTCATTTCCTATATTTTTCGTTGTGTGGCATTGCTTTCCAATGGTAAACCTTACTGAGAGTTTTTGGCATTGCCACATGTCACGATTCTTTTTTTACACTGTATCAATGATAAGATAATTCTTTTTAAATCGTGAAATATTTATCAATTTGTAAAATTAGTTTTATAATTTTATTTTTTTTTTAGTTTATTATCTTTTTATTTTGGAATATTATTTTTATTAAATGATTATAGAATTTTTATTAAAATAAATAGCAAAAAAATCATCCGATATATGTATGATATCACAGAATAGAGTTTACCGATAAAATGAAAAAAACTCGATTTCGGTTTAAAATTTGCTTACACGGCTTTTCCACGCTCAAAGTTTACTTTGCACAGTCTTAAGTTTGTTCTCTTTTCCGTTCTCTTCTATATTGTGCGTACATACATATGTATGGATGAGTATTTCAAATGGGCAAAGTTTTCCAAAATGAAATAAAATTAAATGCTCAAAGCAGATCAATAATGTACCCCTAGTTCACCGACAAATAGTGCAACACCAAAAATCATATGCTCTCTGTTGTTATAAATGACAATGGCACTTGTCAATGTCGGGTAAGATTGTTGGAGTGTATGTCTCTTGAACGAAAGCCTTGTGTGCACACAAACCAAATTTGATATTTGGCCTAATGGGGTCACATTATATGTAGATGCGCCTTGAGAATGCTTTGAGAAAATAAATGCCTTCATAAACAACGCAGGAAAAAGCATATAATTTAAAATTGGTTTTTGATACAAACCCATGATCAAACCCAGTTAAATTATATGACTTTGATCATTGGTTTGTGTCAAAAACCAGCTAATGAAAGAGTTAGATCCAAGTCGAAAACAATTGCCTTGATTGTGAGTGAATAAAATGTTTGTTTGATATTTAAATAAATGAAAAGTTTTTTTTTTTAAAGATTGCTTACTAACACTTGATATTATTTGTATTTAAATTTTTTTAGTCCACCAAGATGAAAGTGATGAGATTGAACGGGCCATCGAACTCGCCGACAAACATTTGAAAACGCTGCAACAAACGATTGGTACCGAATTGGGTGATTTTCTTGACTTCAGTGACGACATGTTAATGGATAATGGCGATCTTTGTAATGACTCAACAGCAAATACTGTATTGGATACATCAGCTTTATTTATGGGAGGTGAAACTGGAGGCCCTCCAACCTCCATACCAGTAGCTTCGAACGGGACTCAGGGTGGAGGAGCAGTAATAGGAACAGATACTAGAGGTTTAGTGCAAACATAAATTAAAGTTAACATAAAGTTAAGGGAGCTGAGCGGAGCGATGAACCGAAATTGTTTTTTTTTCAGTTTGCCTAGTAAGAAATTCTTAGTTTTAATTACATATTAATTAAAAAATAATAATAATAATAACTAAATTTAAGTTGAACAATTATTACAACAGTTTATTTTTAAACATTATTTTCGAATTTTATTTGTAGGAGAAGAAAAATATTATATTTTACCTTTAATGAACAAATTGTATTTTTCTGTTAAAACAAGCGCTTATTTTTCTGTTTTTCTTTTTAAATGTAATTATTTAAAATAATTTTTAAGATTTTAATGTGTGAAAGAAAAAAAAATGTATAAAAAAAACTTATTAAAAAAAAATTAAATTTTTAAGCTTAAATGTTGTAACAAGCTTTTACATTAGAACTTAAAAAATATACATGTATGAAATTTTTATTTTTTAAAAATATTTTACAAAAACAAGAAGCATTTTCATTATTTTTAATTCTAAATCAAAATAACAAAACATCTTTGCTCAATTGAAAAAGATTTATGTTGTAATTCAAATATTTTGATTTACATATATGTATATGAAAGTGGGGTTTTATTTTAGTTAATGTTTCTTCCAAATTTATATGGAAAATGCAGGATTTCTCTTGAGGTTTGCCAAAGTTTGGCGTTTAGATCTTAACATAAAAAATTTTTTATTTGGGCTTTCTTGTATTTATCATTTTTTAAATTTATTTAAAACGATTATTGAACAACTAATTCAGCTTTATTACAAGTGTCGTATGTCGTATTTGCCTTCGAATTTAAGCTCTGTTGGCATTTTTTTTATTAGCTCTTAAAAAATGTTCAAGTATTATCTTTAAAATTTTATTCAATTCAGTCATTCATCATCAAATCAAATCAAATCAAATCATTTTTGGTGAAAACTTTTTATATTTCGTTGAAAAGTTCGAAAAAAAGTTTACATTTTTGCAAACTTATCAATTTTTTTCCGGTAATTTCCGTGTCTCAATATTTGTGGTACATAAAAATTGTTCTCATTGAGTTGGAAGTTTCGATTATAGATAATATAATTTCTATCTTTTGCATTATTTGCATATATTTTTAATTTTAACTTTCTAATCTAAATTGTAAAATTCAATGCGTAATAAATTTGGGACTTTTTAACAAAGAAGATATTTGTATTTTTTTAAAAAAGGGTTGAGTTTTTTAGAATTTTTAGGAATTATTCTACCTTATTACGGTTTTCGATATTTTTCGCTTAATCTTCAACAGTTTGTACTTTATTGGAAGTGGAAATGAACAATTCGGCAACCGTAATTAAGCACAATGAAAGTGATTTGGTCTGTTTGGAGTATCTTTTCTACAAAACTTTATTTCGTATATTTCAGTCTTCTTATTTTACAGTTTATTTCCTTAAGCTACTCCAGAGCCCGACCACTTTGTACCCCGATTTCCGCTCACTAAAGTATCATCAGCGGCTAATCTAATAACCCAGTAATACTTCGGATAAATCTATCGTCAGCGGCTCACCACTAGTGATAAACCATAAACTACTACTACGACTATAGGAAACACATCACACCTTTTATCGTTTTTTTTTGCTTTTGTGTCTAAATCGTTTTCCATCACATACCGGAATAACAAAGTATTTTTGAAAATGTTCTTCGAAATTTACTTGAAGTATGAATACTTATGTATATGTTTTTAACCATTTATTTCCTTTTTATATACTTTTAAGCTTTTATGTTAGTTACGTTCTTTGCAATAAAAAAATAGATGCATTAATAATTACGTCCGCTTGAATTTCTTTAATAAAGTCGCCATTTTTGATCGCGTAAACATGTAATTTGATAAAATTAACCATAATCAATCAAGAACTCGATTTCGAATTATTGTGTAATTACGTGCGTTTACATTTAAGGTGACGATATGTATATACATACATATCGCTTTTAAAAAGTAGAAAGGCTTTAACTCAAATAACTGTAACTTTACAGGAGAAGGCAAAAGTATAATAATAAACAATACAACTGCTTTGTAGATCTGCTTGTAAAAGCGTTACTTTTTAAACTACCGCAATAATTTTTTTGACACGGTGTATTTGTGTGAAATGTATTAGAATTACTGAAAAACTCAATTTCGTGAATATACGAGTTAAGGCCTTTCTACTTGTTGACAACGATATATATGTACATATTTATACTTAAGCATTTTTCTTCAACGGCAATAAGACAGCAGCTAATGAGCAGGTATAAGTTTTCACAGTTTTAACAAGACATGAAAACACACACAAGTTGTGAACCATAATCACAGGAGGTTATCTTAGGTTAGGTTGAAAAGAGGGTCCATTACGCTCATGTCCGGGAACATACACATAAGCCAGTATAGGCCTGTTGTGCGCTCTCATGTAAAATTAAAAAAACGAACCTCACCTTTGTAGGAGCTCAATATCGTTCACGTAGTCTCTCAAACATTTCCAGTCAATACCTTTAAACTGGATAATGTCCTGTAAGGTATCATCCCCAAAATAACGGGATCTCGGCTGGGCAAAAGCTGGACAATGACAAGCCCTCGTAAATTAAGAGTGCCTCATTAAGATGCCGCTCAACTTTCCTAGCTCGGGCTTATTTAGTTTCAACAGCCCCCTTGTTTTGTCTTCGTCCGGGTCGCCACATAGAACCCACAGTATCGCTATTCCATCGTGTCCTGTGGGCCATGTTCATCCAATTTTGTAACTCAATCTTCGCTGCCTTGAAAGGCTTTGCATTTATTGGAGTTTATTAGAGTTACTAGCCTTTTCGCAACTTTGATTCCGATTACGTCGTAATGGGCCATACAATGCGAATGTTGAAATGCACTGCGTAATCGTTAATCATATTCTAAAACAGTGCTAGTTTACTCTTTCGATGATTGCCCTAATTCCGCCAGGTATTGCGGTCAGGTAAGTGGAAGTAAATTTCGGTCCCCGGTTCATCTATGAAGGAACCTAGAACCGTTCGCATTCAGCTAAAACCCTAGTCTCACATAACCGGTCGAACATTACGAAAGTCTGGTCGTATCATCTGTCCAGTGACGTCCATGTGTTCTAATTAGCCCCATCACTTGTAGACGTTTTGCAGCAAGAGCTGCTTCGTATCTAATATAAATGTCTATAGGTTGGGCATAAAGAATGATCTCCAATGCCCTGGTACATCTTGTTCTGACAGCACCACTTATACCTAGGCAGCACATTCGTTGAACCTTCTCCAAAATTTTAATGTTGCACTTTCTACCCATTGACCACCACCATACTAGCGATGCGTATGTCACCATCTATACCCAATGGCCCTTTTACAGAGAGACCAGCATTCTTTCCTCTATAGTTTCCGATCTGGGACAACTCCTAAATATTAAATCGGATAAGGAGGTGGTCTTTCCCTTAAAACTAGGATCATATGTGCCATGCCATCAAGACTACCATTTGAATCCCAATTGTGTATTCTTGGTTTTAATTAATAAAAAAAATACATAATAATAAATATAAGTATTTTTTTTTAAGAAAATAAAAAGAAGCATTTCGATTGTTTTGGTTTTTTTTCAAAATAAAATACAATTAACATACTTTTTTTTGTTTCCGTTTTAGATTTAAAATATTAAATGCATTCTTAAAAATAAGCTACATACATATTAATAATAACAACAAACAGAAGTTAAGTTTATGGCTCAAAAACGAAATCCATAATGTCCATACATTAATTCCATTTTTATTTTATAAAAAAAAAAATACAATTTAATAAATAATAATAAATAATCATAAAAAATGTTGCACTTCAATATTCTCTTATTAAACAAAAGAACCTAATTTTAATGAGGATTACGCTCAGCGTTACCGTTGTAATATTTCAAAAAGTGGCACAAAAAGGAGATTTAAAAAAAAGTGGCACCAAAAAGGGAATTTTAAGAAAAAAGTGGCAGCTTTAAAAATAAGAAAAATTAAAACAAATCTGCTTATTTTTAAAAACATCAATAATAAAAATTAGGTTTTGCATGTTTAAAGACTAAAATATACTATTTTTATGATACAATAAAGCCACAAAATGTAAAAATAATTCATATAATAAAAAATTACTTACTCACCGATTAACCGAAATAACAAATTTTTAAATATTTTGTAGCATTATAGCGTATTTTTTGTGTGTTTAAGTACTTGTTTCGTCTCAAATACAAATTTTTCATACAAACAAAGAAGTATATATGTATGTTCAGTGATTCTCACCTAAGTAAAACTTCAAAATCTTTGGACGTGGCTGTAAATAGTTTATTAAAGACTCTGCTACTATAGTTAAACTAGAGGGAATTGTTAAGTTTTAAGGATTAGATTTAATGAAAGCCGAATTAAATTATTTTATACCTGCACTCTGAAATATTTTCTTCAAGCAACAGAGTTTTAAAGTACAAAAACGTAAACTAAGAAATTCAGAAATAAACTTTTTTGCAGAATGTTCGTCGTTGACCTCTGCCAGTATGGGTCAGATTATAACCCGCCAACAGAAGGAACTATTGATAATTATACAAGAAATGTTTTAACAAAATTAATTATTAAAAAAATAAATAAAACAGGACGATAATGCCATAATGAAAATTTTTATATGCTTAGAGAAATCCAGGAAAAAAAAAATCCAAGAAAGGAAACTAAGAAAGTAAATTATCTGTATTATAGATTACTTTCAATTCCCTCAACATCTACGATTAGTTAAAGGATTTTTCCAAGTCAGGTTTTATCAAAACTAATTCACTTAAATCCTAAGCACTTAAACCAAATTATTTTTCCGAAAGATTGTGTTAGAAGATCTCTTTAAACTATTGAAGTACTAATATATTTATGATTTTTTTGCTTGATTTAGTTAAAGAATTCTTAGGTTTGTTTTTTTTTGTTTGTTTTACTAATAAACTAAAATTAATAAATAATTTATGCACTTTTATTTGTTCAAATTTCTTGGTTTATGAAAAAACTTTTTTAATTGGTTAACCGGTTAATACCGAAATTAACGGATTAAGCTAGAACCTTGATTAATTAATCAAGAGATTAGTTAGTGTCCTCAATTGATCTAACAAATACCGGATCTAAATAAATACTTTAATACAATCAGTCTTTTATCGCTTCTATCAACTCTTGACTAAAACAATTGTCTGGAGTATGTACATATATAAAAATTTTAATAGGAAATTTTTTTAATATATCTATGTATGTACATTGCACATACATACATAAATATGTATGTACATATTTATATTTATATATACCTACAGACAGAGGTATAGGAATATAAGCATACGTGGGCGTATTAATTATTCGGAAGATATGTATAAGCTGACCACGCATGACAAAAAAAAGATTTCGTATAAGCTTGCTTACATATTGATATATTAAAACAGCACAACTTTTATATTAATAAAACCGAAAGTACAAAAAAGTATATCTTCATTCAGTAAAAAGTATCAAAAAGTGGCAAAAATTAGAAAAAGTATCAAATTTGAGTGCATTTTGTAAAGGTAGCACAATAGTATCAGCAATCGAAAAAGTGGCAAATTGCTACTTTAGTAGCACCAACGGTAACGCTGATTACGCTAACAACTCTTAACAAAATTATCGGCAAACAGAAGAGAACAAAGTTTAGTTTTAATTCAGCTGTCGATTAGTGCGGATGTACATACGGGTACGTAAGTGGTGCGCGTCGAAGTAATAGGCAACAAGTGCAATTATTAAAATAATGTTGCAAATATACGAAATTATTAAATTAAATATATAAAATATTAAGTAAATAAGTTAAACTTTTCCAGAAAACCATAAATTTATAGTGATTTTAGTGAAGAAATCAAGAAGAAAAAATCTAACGGGATATTATTTTGCATTGTTGCTTGTGCTTCTTTTTTCATTTCTCATCGTGTATTGTTAGTGCAATATGTCTGAAGTAAAAAAATAAAAATATGTATGTATGCATTTGTATGCAGTAGTGTGTGTATGTGCTTGTTATGAATATCGGTCAAATAAAAATGTGTAAAAGCAACCGGAAAATAAAATAAAGAAAATATAAAAATATGGTAGCACAATTTTGCGCCAGCTTATGGATTTGAAGTTGTATTCAAATGGAAATAAAAAATGCATGCATATGTATGCACAAATACCCTGTAGAAAGTGTCAATAGCAAAACAGTACTGATTAGTGTTGTCAGGCGAACAATAATTATTCGAACATTCGAACAGCTCTTTTTTTAAATTTCATAATTTAGAATAGGGATTTATCCGAATAATTTTTGCGGAATATTCGAATAATTTTCCTAACTACTTTAAATAAAAGATATTTTACATTTAATAGCTTTTTAAGTAGGTATTTATATGACTAAATAACGAAGTCGAAGGTTACAAAAAAGTACACAAGTATATTGTTTTCACAATTATTTTGTGATAAAAATATTGCCGCGAATAACCTCAGCTGCGATGAAGAATTAGATGACGTTTTTGATGTAAATGACAATGTTTTATTAACTGATATGAAGTAGTCTATCAATAAAGCAAGAATAAAAAATAAAATTCGTTAAAAATTATTTGGAAACATTAAAGAAAAGATATGTTTTTAATTCTCTTTAAACCGTATAACCAACATCATCAATTTGGGAAAGAAATTTCCTTATTTTATTTTTTATTTTTATACTTTTATTAAAAAACAAGAATCAACGACTGAAGCAGCACTGGGCTGAAGAACAGCTCTCTCGTCATCGTAATAATTTCTTAAGTGTGTGTTGTTTGGCCTTCGAGAGTTGCTACTTCCTATGTGAAGGCGTAGGTCGTGTACAGTCAGTTACAAAACTTTTTTAAAATACTGTTAATAACATCTTGGGCATATGGTCTAGTTACTTCCATATTATGCACATTTAAGGCTCAGTTAGCCGACTGTAATGGAATGTAACTGCAACAGTAGGAAACAGCTGATCGATATTGTTATGTGAAAAGTAATGAAAATGGTTATGGAGATGTAATGTAACGTAACCTACTTTTCATATAAAAATATCGATCAGCTGTTTGCTACGTTGCAGTTACATTACATTACAGTCGGCTAACTGAGCCTTTACTTTGTATAATATGTATCAATAAGTAAATAAAAAATAAAATTCGTCTACAAGGTAAAGCTGGATTATCGGCTCTTTTTAAATGATTATTTTAGAAGGAATCAATGAGATATTTAAAAAATGGTTTACATACATATCGCTCCTTTACTGCAACGTAGGCATATCTCAGAAATTAGTTTTTGGAGTTAATAATGCTGAAAAAATCGTTATATTAAAAAGTATTTTTTTTAAATTCATATAAAAGGCTTGCACATGCACATTTTAAGCAGAGAAAATCATTCGTATTGCGTATGTCGAGTCGAATTTTCGTCAGCGATAGTTTTGTCCTAGATTAAAGAAAACTTGTACATATTTCTTTTAATCTAGAACAAAATTATCGTAGACGAATATTCGACTCGACATACGTAATACAGGTGAATGTCTGAATTGTAAATCGAAAACTTATTTTCTACAAAACGATATTTTTTTTTAGTTATTCCTCCTTTTCAATAAAGGAACAATATGCATAAATACGTATATTTCTTAAATAGTTACATTACTTTTCTTTTTTAATAATGGGCGTAATTACAAGTGTCGTATTTTGACTGCGACTACGGTGATTTCGTACTAGAAATTGTCGTAATCGTAGTCTAAATACGACACTCGTAATTATGCCCAATATGTATTTTTACGATTTTTGTTTGTTAATCAAAAAAATATTTAACATGCGTGTGAGTTTTTGCTTAATTTTTCAAAATTATTCCAAAAAATTTTTTTTATTATTTGTTCGTTCGAATATTCGAATACAGGTTTAAAATTATTCATCTGTTCGAACAAAGAAAAATTCGTGAAAGTTTATTCGAACAAATATATAAGACGAATAATTGACAACACTAGTATGATACATTATTTGCTATAGACATTTAACATGACGTTCCGTTGACAATGTCGCCAAAAAAGGCGACAGAAGTGGTGACTTGGAAACACTCAAACCCCAAAATTTCTACAGAGTAGTAGTATATCATTTTTCTAATGATATATGTACATATGTATGTACATACATTTTGCAAGTGTGATGTGTTAGAAAAAAGTGAAGTGAAGTGTTTCAAAATGTAGTGTTTTGGATATTCCCATGTGCATATATATGTATATATATATATATATATATATATATATGTATACATGTAGTACCTATGTACGTAGCAGTAAAACAACATTATTATTCAGGTGAGTCGCCCTTTTTCTTTTTTATAAACTATATACCAGAGCAGAAAATTTCAATGATTATGCCATTTTTAATAACATTATAGTCTTATATTATTAGAAATTGTTGCTTCAAATATACATATACCTACACAAACATAGATTCATACATACATAAAATATAAAAGGGCACTAATAGGCAGATTTTGTAAAAAAAATTTCGTTTCTAAACGTTTCAAATTTGTTTGAAAAAAAAAACGAAAATTCGTTTCATAAAATATTTTTTTCAATACAAATTTCAAAACGAAAGAAACGCATTTGTATTTAAAAAATCTACCCTTAAGAAACTTTATTATGGGCCTAATTGCGAGTGTCGTATTTCGACTACGACTACGGCGACTTTGTACTAGATTAAAGAAAAACTGTTGCAATGTTTTTTAGTCTAGTACAAAATCATCGTAGTCGTAATACGACACTCGGTTTGTAAACGTTTGCTGTGACCGTTTTTGCTAAAGTCTGTGTTATGAATACATGTTTTCTTTATTCAATTATTACATTGCAACATTTTCTCTTTAATCTACTACAAATTCGCCAAAGTCCAAATACGACACTCGTAATTACTCCTCTTTAGTTTTTAATTGTTGTAGTACTTTTAACTGAAATCTCATAACATTGTATCTTTCTCAAAAACTAAAATAATCCTTGAACAAAAATTAAAAAAGGGATATTTACAGTAACAATTTTAATTAAAAAAACTGCTGTTCCATACTTTGGTGGTTTACTAAACAAACTAACTTAAGAGAAAAAAATACTACCATTAAATAATAAATTCTTATAAAAACAACTAATAAATAAACAAGTTGACTACGTTAAAGCCTCCGATTTGGAAGATATGGGAACAAAACCATTTAACGAAGCTGTGCTAGAGCTATTCGTACTGCCCGCCATCAAATTTGTATCCTTTGTGTTGTCATTCGTTTTCATAAGAGTACCTAATACAATGCCCAAAAATAGTATTAAGCCCACTTGATTGTTTGAAAAAAATTTCTGAGCACAATCCGTGGGATTATTGATATTAAGTGAATATATCTGAAAAAATACCATAGACTGAATTTAAGTAAATAAATCTTACAAATACTTGAAAACGGCTTTACCTGGTGTATCAGATGGCCGGCTACCAACCCCACGGAAGCATAATAAGGAATTGTTTGATCACAGGCTAGGCCAGCAGCAGTAAGGCCAGTCAGCATAGCTAATGTAAATCCGGACAACCATACTTTTGTATTATCCCCGAATCTCAAAGCGGTGGATTTAACGCCAATTTGCAAATCATCTTTCTTATCTTGATGGGCATATATAGTGTCATAAACTATGGTCCAGCATACGCCCGCCAAATAAAGCGGTAAACAAGCTGTCCAATTAACCATTCCCTGGGTAGCGCACCAACCCAATAGAGCGCCCCAATTAAAAGCCATACCCAACACTAATTGGGGCCAATAAGTAACGCGTTTCATTAAGGGATAAGTTATTACCAGGCCCAATGAACTAGCTCCCAGTAATATAGATTCCAAATTCAATTGCACCAATATTAACAGCCCCAAACTCAATTGGGCCGATAGAAAAACAATCGCATCCAGTTGCGTTATCTCCCCACTGGCTAATGGTCGATGACGTGTTCTCTCCACTTTTCTGTCTATATCACGATCCCAAAGATCATTAATAGTGCACCCAGCCCCTCTCATAATTAAAGCGCCAGTGGCAAATAAGCCCAACATATGAAAGTCAGGCCAACAACCTGCAGAAGCACTTAATGCTATACTCCATCCACAGGGCCAAAATAATAAATAGGTACCGATTGGACGATCCATACGCATTAGTCGTACATATGGAGACACAGCCCGTTTCACCTGAACCGAAAGTGACAGAGGGAGGTCTTTATTACCTCTTTCCGATACCTTTTCAGAGTTCTGTTCGAAAGTTTCTTTTTGGCTAAATAAGTTTGTGGATTTGTGTAGACATCTTGTATACTTCGTCAAATTCACTTTTTTGGCACGAGCTATACTATAATTAAAGGAAATAAAAGCCGATGATGAGTTGGTTACATTACAGTGATTTGATTTCGCTGCTAAGCTGGTTCTGGCAAATCTTGTATTAAATAATCGACTGCGTAAAATTAACATGTCTTATCTCAACACTGCGGGTAATGTTTCAAATGCTTCTGTTTGAAATTAAATTGAGGTAGTCCTAAAATCAAAACGCAAATGCTGTTTTTCAAAGATCAAAATTGTGTTCTTTATTATTATGTTCTTTCAAGATTATGGCAAGAAATATGAGTGTATTTCAAACTTCTTTTTTTTGCTTCTCCTTTTGCTGCAAATACCTCGTTGTAGTCTAATAATATTCTCCCGA
Source organism: Nowickia ferox (assembly GCA_936439885.1). NCBI lineage: Eukaryota > Metazoa > Arthropoda > Insecta > Diptera > Tachinidae > Nowickia > Nowickia ferox. The sequence continues at coordinate 105,816,415 of OW387023.1, forward strand.
TAGTTGCGGTTTCGTAACCCTGATCTCCTCTAGAATTTTACAGCTTGAGATCAGTTAATTCTACACTTATTATAGCTTTCTTCAATTTAACTTTACTACATTTCCTTTAATACTTTATATGGTCAAAGTATCGTTGCATTCTAAATATTTATTTAATTAATTAATATTTTTTATTTATTTATTTCCAACTTCTATTCTAAAAACAGCTGATGCACGTTGCATTCTTTGTTTTGTTCTTGTTTATATGTGTGTGGTTGTCAAATAAAAAAATGTAATTGAGTCACTAGAACAGAGTTGTCATAAGCACATGTGTGATATTCACAGGGTGCTTTGTAAGATTATTAATTTAGTTTTCTGTTAATTTAATATCCCGGAAAACGAATATACACATTCGAAAGATAAATATTTTGAGTTTTTTTACAGTTCTCAAAAGAAAATATCATTACAAATCAAAGCTAAAGTTCAAGGTTTGGAAAACTAATAATATTAACATTCAAAGTTCACTATTTGGGAGATAATTAACATAAGATCCAATATAAGGTCCGCAACAGCTATTGAAAGGAAAGTTTTTAAGAATTTTATGCACAACATGTGCTTCATATTTTCTATTTTTTTGCTTATCCCTAAAATTGTGCAATTGTTTTTTTCATAACTCCTTTTGTTAATAGACTTCAACACCTAAAAATCAGCTAAACCTGCAATTTTTAAGAATATTATTTTGGCACACGTTACCGAAATTATTAATTTCATTTTTACACACGACACCATTGTTTCGAAATTAAAAGCACCTTAGATTTTTGCACACGTTACCACAGATAATGAAGAAACAAAAAACTGGCAAAATAAAATGATATCAAAGAAATAAATATTTATTCATTGTTAGGTTCTAAAAACAAAAGACATCGGGTACTTACCTACAGCAGTATCGAGGTGCTCTAAATGAACTAGACCGAACGTCAGTCGTTGGAATTAAAAAAAAAATGTTGAAATAAATTATTAACTCTGTATGTATGGTTGTATTTGTTTTTTGTCGTTGTTTTCTAGGCAGAATTATGAAAGAAAACGCTTACTGTGGATACTCTTGTGTATGTGGTGTAAACATTTTCTTATTTATTTCATTTAATGTTTAATTTATAAGTACATATAAGACTTTATTTTAAAACTTATCTATCTTTGGAGACGAAGTCCACGAGTGACCTACAAAATTACGCACGAGTATTTAATAATAAAGAAGTTGATTGATCCACTTTTTTAATTGATAAATTTTGGGTAAATTTTGCATAAGTCCTATTTTTTTTTATTGATTGTCGGCAATTTATGGTATGTACCTACAACAAGAATTTCTCATTTCATTTCAAGAACTTTTATGAAATTAGTTGACTGACTGATAACAGAGCTGTAAATAAAAATAAAATTTTTAATTAGTCTGGCCATTGTTGATCTAATGCAGGTAATTTCGTTTGTCAGTCTTGCCACTTTTAGTGAAAAGACACCAAACTAGCAAGTAAATGAAAATGTGTTTATTGCGCTTTCTTTAAAAACGTAAAATTTGGAAAACGTGCATTTTGAATTCCTAATTAAATAAAAAATTTAAATGAGTTAAAACAATTAAAATGAGAGAAATCTTAAAAACATTTTATGCATACTTAAGGGGCGACAAATAAACATTTGGTGGTACTTTAATTTTTTGTGGTAAAACTCAAAATCTTTAAAATTTTTCGTCTTAAATATGTTTATTTGATTAACAACAATATTTTTATGGTAAACATATGAAAACTGAAGAAACAAACAAAAAATTTAAGTACTGGAATTTATATTTTTTTTTTAAAACTGTGACTGCCCCAAGCAGCGTTGCCAGATTAGAATTTTCCAGGCTAAACTCAGCACTTTTTTCTGCCTTCATGTATGAAAATGTATGTTTTAGCTTTCTTGTAATTCCACAGGATATGACTATTTTTATAACTTACCAGAATAGCTTACGACAGTGGGAAACATTTTAAAACATCGAACTTGCAGAGTACAGTCGCCCACATTTAACTTTCCATTAACAATTTTTTAGCTTTTTCTTATACATATTATTTGTTTTTTTTTTTGATACATTTGAATCTATCAACCAAACAACCAGTATCTATGAGTTTTAGTTATACTACAGCCACACTTGCAAGCAAGCAAGTTACAAATTGATCGCACAAATTGCTTGTGAAACCCATTGTTGCCAATTTAGCATTTTCACTGCTAGATTTAGCATATTCTTTTGAAAAAAAACCTTGAAGTTTTTCAAAAATCTGCCAAAAGTCTAAGGTAAATTTCAAAGTTAGTAATTTATTTTTCCTTTTGTAGAACATTTTAGCAGATATTTTGGACCGATTTAGCAATCTGCCATTAACGTTTTCTGGCAATATTGATGAAAACTCATTTCAATTGACAGCTGTGACACAGCTGTGAATGTCAAATTGCCAGACAACTCGAAAGGTGTAATTGATCAATTTCAGAAGTGTGAGTGTGTTAGTAAAAAAAGTTTGAGTGTATTAAGGCTCAGTTAGCCGACTGTAATGTAATGTAACTGCAACAGTAGGAAACAGCTGATCGATATTGTTATGCGACTGAGCCTTTAGCCGACTGTAATGCAATGTAACTGTAATGTAGGAAACAGCTGATCGATATTTTTATATGAAAATTAGGTTACGTTAGATTACATCTCTATAACCATTTCCATTACTTTTCACATAACAATATCGATCAGCCGTTTCCTACTGTTGCATTTACATTACATTACAGTCGGCTAACTGAGCCTTTAGGCCGGGTTTACATCTTGTCGGTTGGTTACTGGTTTGCCGCATCAATAATGCATTCTTAATATCTATGCGGCAAACCAGTAACCACCCGACGATCTGTGTACCATGTGCCACACATGCGTAAAAAAACGTAACCACATATTTATTAAGTTAAACAGTTTCATGCATAACTAATAGACAATTTTATAGAATCCAACATGATTGGATACATGTCTGAATCAAACAGTTTTTCATTAGTAATTAGTGGTTACGCATTTTTGGACACATGGCACACAAGAAATGCCAGATGTAAACTCAAACTTACAAATTGAAAAGAATTGAAAGGTAAAATTTGTCGTTTGACTATCAAATTAGGTGTAGCTGCAAGCATAAAAATTCCAAGGTTGCATTTTTTCACATAACGCTACAAAATTAAGCCTTTTGCGCTTTTGTTGCCTATTGTTAACGTTAAGTTTGATATTTTTATCGAACTTTTTCCCAAAATTAATAGATACATATTTTACTTATTCAGTAAAATCTATACATATATGTACATCTACATATATATAAAATTCTCGTGCCAGGGTGTTTGTAATTGAACTCCTCCGAAACGACTTGACAGATTTTTATTCGGTAGGTCTGAGTGTAGGCCGTAATCGTAAAGAGGGTCTGATTATACAAATTTGGAATGTACTCTTGGTAGAATAGGACGATGGGAAGGGGCACCCCCCATTCAAAGTAATTGAAAAAATCTTGAAAGCTGTAACAGCAAGAGTCTTCAAATTTGATATGAGTTAATTTGAAAACAATTAATATAAGTATAAATTATAGTAAATTTAAAATAACAAATGTTTGGTGTTTTGTTATCTTTATATTCCGTCATCGTTCATAGTACTCCCTGTCCCTATCACTCATATATCACATCCCCACACACTTACAATGAATTAGTTATTATTTTCTACAATAGAAATTCCCTAGAAATAATTAATGTGACCAAATTGATAATTAAATACATGTAGTTTTCTTATTTCTAATAATATAGCTGCCATAGTTCGTGACTTCGTAAACTATTTATATTGTTCCATACACATTGGAATAGTAAAACTTAATTTTGTATATATTTGTGCTAAGAAAAACTTAATTTAAACTACTTTCGGGAGTCAGGTACACATGGGTCTGCGCAGACCCAAACAAAATTTCATGTAATATGTATGACCGTTTAATGAAAACAATAAAACTGCTAGCAAAGGCACTGGCAGAAGCCACATTTCTCTTTTGATGCGTAGAAATCAGAGTGAAAACGTGTTTTTTAGTTCTTTTTACGACTTGTTACATCAGTAAAACGGAGAAATAGGGCACTGCTGACAATGAGCGATTGCTTGTAACAACTAATGCGTTATGAGTTCGATTCAGTCCACCGCCATGACACCAATCAATTGAAAAGATGCAAGTCCGATCAAATGCTAGACTATTATATGTTTAAAGTGGGCGTAGACACAATGAATCAAATGTTGATATGATATCCATGTTTTACAATATACTTCATATCCCCGATTTGGCCTCATTCATCATCCAAAACCAGTTGAATCCTGCAATCGACGTACCCTCCACATATCCATCGTGCTATATTTGCCCATTTTCTCCCAACAAACGACTTAATACTTTGTATAACTGCAGCAGATGCAATCGTCCTATATGCCTCAACGAATATTCCATGCAATTACATACCCAACAAAAAATTTGCATACAAAAGCTGCAAGTAGTTCTATTTGTGGTGAAACATCAATGAATTTAATACATGGTTGTCATAAGACGGAAGTGATCCAAATAACTGAATGATATGTGATTAAAAGTACATGTAGTGATTGGTATGCAATGAAAGTGGTAAACCTTTGGAAATAGTTCAGATTTTTTTTGTTTTGCTGGTTAGTTGTAAACTCAATTAATCTTTGTAATACATATTAAATCAATTCAATTAATAAATAAAATTATTTCTATAACACTACATCTAACGTTATTTGTATGGGTGCTTATGCGCTGCACTTACCGTATCATATGGCACTGATCATCGGAGGGTTAATTATAATTTAAAAATATTTTATTTATTAGTACAAGAAATTTATTATTCGACATATTGTCATAATTATATTATAAGTGAAATTTATTCGCTGGAGATTAAGCTATGTCTATATGCATTTCATTGTGCATAAGATAAGAGGTTTGTGTCTGTTCAAAATGTCTGGTTGAAGTCTACTGACGATTTGTTAAAGCAACAATGAAATGCATATAGACATACATAGCTTAATCTCCAGCAAATAAATTTCATTTATTTATTAGTTCTTATGCGAATTTCTTATGTAAAGTTGTCTTAGCACTGAGTTCTATGTAGTACGAATTCAAAAAATAAATCTAGGAAATTGACAGCTAAAATTAAAATAAACAAGTAAGAGTGATATAGTCGGTTCTGACCAATATTATATACTCTTCACCGACTTACGTATGGATTATATACTCGTACATATGTACACACATAAGTTCATATACATACATATATTTTTTTATTCGCTCTATTGCAATATCAGCACTTTCCAATGGCAATTTATTCACCCACATTTAAAGCAACTTGAATGCACACAAGTTAAATTTTTTTCCAAATCTTGCCATAATTAATAATACCGACTCAATGAAATAAGTATTCATATTATTATCCATATTAAAATTGATTCGTTTTGCTGGATTTTGACACCAGAGAAACTAGCAGCTGATCATCCTCTGCTGAAATGAGGTCACATGATTGATTGAATTCGCCTTGATTAGGGAGTTGATAATTGCTATTTATAATATATGTAAATACAAGCACACAGTTTTTATCGTAGTTGTTCTTCTTTCAGTTTCAATTCTGCAGGCCAGACCATCGGCATGTGGTAAATAATAAATAAATTTGTAAATTTCAAGCAAGCTACGAACTTGGTCGACAAAAAGTTTTTTGTTGCACTTTTTGAAACCTTGCAAGAAATCTCTTTTAATGATAGATAACTCTAAATTTTGTCAACTACCTCTTTATCACAATAATGACTCTAAGACAAAGTTGTGTCTTACATTTTCTTACATGATTTCATTTGTTATCAGATGTATGTAGTACATGTTAAATCATATGTTGCTGATAATAAATTAATACCCCTTATCGTAGTTAGTCCTAATTTACACTATGCAAGTCTTATTGCTAAGCTGATCAGTTTGTTAGGAAAGAGAGACGAGGGGAAAAGAAACGTTACTGTTCCCCTCGTCTCTCTCTCCGTCAAACTAATCAGCCTAGCAATAAGACTTGCATAGTGTAAATATGGACTTGAAGTGTTTTGACTTCCACTACAACGTTTTTGTACTAGATTAAAGAACAACCCAAGATTGTTTCTTTAGTCTTAAACAAAACTATCAATAACTTTATCCAATGTTCACAATAAGATATGAAACTTGCGCCAAGTCGAGAGACAACGATATTTAAAATTATTGATATTGAAATATTTTAAAATTTTAGCAACAGGTTTTTTTAATTTCTTAGAGAATATTTTTAATCTTCAAGGTGTTTACGTATATTAAATGTATTCCAGTTACATCAAAATGTATCGTTTTCCTGTGGGTATTTAGATTTTTTTGAGAAAACGGGAAATGCAATAAAAATTCGAGAATTTCCCTGTAAATAAATAATTAATTAAAGAAGCCTAATTTTAAGTGTATGTAAGTAAGTAAGTTTATATGTATGTAATTATGTTTATATTTCGATCGATATCGAGTGCCATCATTTGTACCCGCACACCTTAAAAAATTTACTACTTATCAAGTTAAATTTGCATGAAACTTATTAAAAATATATGTACGTCAATTTGGTTTTAGTTTTTATCCAGAAAGTGTTCTTTTACTGGACAATATTAATTACGCATTATTTAATTTAAATACAATTTTTTTTTACTCTAAAGTTATAAAAACATTTAAGTTTACAAAGATAAACAATTTTAACAAATACATACGAGTGTACGTGCGTATATGTACATAACAAAAGCAAATAAAATAATTGAAACTATTTTAGTTAACTTGGATCATAAAAGAAGTACATATTTTTCTCATGTGTTTTATATTCAATGCTACTTTTTTGACAAACGATTCAGTGTCTTAAACCAAAAACAAACTATATTTAAATGTAGCAGAAGTTTAGAAATACATTAATATCTTTTCATATTTAAGTTTTTAATTTAAGGGCAACTTCATACTAATTAAAAAACTTCAATGCTTTAAACGCAGTTTCCTTGGAATTTTGTTTGAAAACATGTCTATAGTTTCATTTCCGTGTCTGCACCAGAGAATAATGACAAAAGTCTCATTTTAAGTACTCTTTGAGTATTGACCGTCAAACCACTATGAATGCGTACAGCTAAAACTAAATAACACGATCATATGCAAACACACTCATTAAGTTTAAACCGAATACGTTTAACTACGAGTATAAACATGCAACAACTATGTTTATACACATTTTTTAAATTGCGCATCACAAACAACTACATATAACTAAAATTTATAGACTGTATGAGCTACAATTATACGCATGAGTATAAAAACACTCTAAATATTAATCGGCTGCACATGCGTACATATAGGGATATTTTATTTACACACACATAAAGCATGTTTTCAAACATACACACACACCCACACATCTTCCATTCTATTCCATATACATACATACAGTGGCGAATGATGAATAAATATCCCGAGATCATGCGAATATTTTTTCCGATTAAATATTCATAGCCAGATTATAAACATGGGCAGACTGTAATTATGAGAGAGAGTCAATGCGATTGATACGCAAACTTGCTTAGTTCCATTTTCGCTGCTCATAATTCACTCTGTTGCGTGTGAGAAGTTAAACCTTAATATTTATATCCACGCACAAATTTAAATTGCTATACTCATATGAAAACATATGTATAACAAACCAAGGATTTTCCTATTTTTGTATACACAAAAGCAACTCGGGCGATGTAAAACGAATGGCGACATAAACCATAAAGTTGAAAGAAACAAAAAATATGAGGACGCAAATCGGAGTGACGTAAATCGAGGGGACGTAAATTAAGACTGGTTATTTTGATGAGTAATATTAAAATATATAATTACAGACAATTCAAAAAAGTGGTTTGGGGTGGCAAAAACCCATTTCGGTTAGAAAATACCTGTATTTAATGAGCTTAACGGTAATACGGGTGTACCGGTATTTTAGGTAATACCGATACCGAAATATATGTATGTAAGTATGTGTGTGCATACATGCATATGAATGTATGTACATATGTATGTATGTTTATGTGTATGTATATGAAAGTAATCGACTTGAAACGATTTAAATTTTGTCTAGGTTTCTTTTGTTTCATCAAAAGATAACAACTAAATACTTGTTTATTTAATTTTATCTATGTATGTATAAGAGAGAAGTCAACTTTTAAAATACCAAAGCATACCATAAATATTTATATTAATATTTTTTGTAGATTGGTAATTATAGTGAAATGAATGACTTCTTTTTCAATATCACGAAAGGAACTTTTAATGCCAACAAGTTAATTTTAGACGGCCACGCACCAGAACCTAATAATTCAGCGGCTCGTTGTGATATATATATTCATGTCTCTGACCAAATCATAAAAATCATTGTGGGTAACAAAATGATTTTAATGAAAAGTAATTCATCAAAAAATTTCTATATAAATAAATTTTTGCCTCGAGAAAAACATCACAACTTTCGAATCATAAAATTTCAAAGTCCTATAGAGTTAACTTAAGGCTGCAACATGTAATTTTTATATTTGGTTTTTGGGTGGAAACTTTCCGGGATATGGAAGGATATTTTTTAAAGCACATTATTTTTGTTCAGGGCAAATAAAGTAAATATTCTACAGGGTTTTCGCTTTACTGTGATACCAATACTGCTTAATAAATGTGTATTTTATAGTAAAGTGTAAAAAAAATATTTAAAAGAAGCATCCTTAAGAAATGTAAAGTCCTTTTAAAAGGGCAAGAGATGAGAAAATGAAAAAAACAAGTACAGGCAAATCCCGGTATAACGAACGATATAATGTCAGGCCCATTCGTTATACCCAAAAAACAAGTACAAAGGCAAATCCCGGTATAACGAACGATATAATGCCAGGCCCTCGTTATATCGCAAAGTTTTTTTTCAAGTGTTATTTTAATTATTATTATTATTGTAGACATGATACAGTACAATAAAAAGAATGAGGGCAATTTGTTTTTAAATAAGCAACCAAATACAAACTAACAGTATCACATTTTTTTTTGCATTTACATTGCTGCTGTAGTTTTTGTTTAATATTATTTTGCTGTTCGTTATACAGAGAAGAACTATTTATTTAGCAAGTTTTTGTTTTTTATTTTGGGATGTTTTCTTCATCATTTGTTATATTCAGTACAAAATAAGGATATTATTCGCTATACCTATAAGGTTGTTTTATCGGATTTTCGTTAAAGCGAGATTCGTTATACCGCGATTTGCCTGTACGCAGTTTGACTCTGTTTTGTGCCGAAATTAATGGGTGTATAGTTGCATTGCTGCCAGAAAGAAAAAGTCAAATTTGTCGCTCAATGTAACAAGTACATACATACATACTTATTTTATACAACAAAGGCCTAAATATAAACACATACATCAGATAACAATAGCATGATAAAAGAAAAAAAAACATATCAGCACTCTAAAGGAATATAAATTAATAAAATTACCAATATTAAACTTTCGTTAGGAGAATCTGAGTTGATTTCATATTAAAATTTTTTGTGATAAGTATTTGTTTATAAAGACCCACTAACCTACGGGTGTTAGTCTAATTGATAGTTGAATTTACTTGTGACCCATTAAAATTTTCGATGTCGAAAAAAATAGAATTCAAATGTTCCCTTGGAATTAATCCTCGCCTATTCTAAATGTTCCCTGAGAAAATATATTGCGTTCCCAAAACGCGAAAATTGTAAAAAATTTAATAATAATAAAATATCAAACTGCTTGTAAGTCTGGCAACTACGATCATATCTTTGAAAAGTGCAATAACAAAAATGATAAAAATATACTCTTAAATAAATCTGTTGTACATTAAAATTGTTTTATGGGTGGACGGTTTGGGTTTGTGTATTCACGTATGTATAGTTTCAGATCCCGAATTAGTAAAATTTTATTGAGTTGTATCTCTTCTATAAACATTACAACAAATAAAAACACACTGGTATTCGCTCACCTGTTGATCTAACATGCTCAATACCACTACAAGTCTTATCGGAGTTAATGGATTGAAAAAATGTTTTTATTATTTTTAATACAGTCGTTGAAAATACTTTAAAAAGAGCCGAACGTACTGTTTGTGAGAATCAGTAATAAGTTGACTTTCACTGGAAACAAGTGTTTATATTATAGTTAATTAAATTTTAAATTTGCAAAAAAAATATACAATATACCTAAATATTTCAAAATAAAAACATCAGCATAATGGACCACCTTCATGATGATCACAGTGATCACGGTGATCATGGCAGTATGGAAATGGGAAATGGTGCTAAATCTTGCCCTATGATTATGACTGTAAGTAAAATATTTATTAAATAAATTTATTTAAGTCAAATTCAGATTAATTCAATTAAATTATTTATGTGTGAGTGTAACAAATGCTACTCACATACACATAAGTGTATTTGCGTATGTTTGTAGTAATGCTTGTCATAACAAGCAGGGCTCTCAAATTTTTTGCCGGCCATATACCCAAATTGAAAATGTTCACCTAAATTCCCTAAAAAGCTATTTATATTATGAATCATCAATAATCAATCATCATTAATTAAGCATTAAATTATAACAGCTTTGTTCATAAAAATTATTAAGATTTAATTAAGGGTTTATGATATGGATTTCCATTCAAAATTTTGCTTATTAAGTTTTTATAAGGCGTAATACATATTTTTATGTACAACAATATATATTATATCATATCATTTTATTTACTTTATGTTTTACTATAAGTTTTATTACTTTATTTTATTTTATTTTTTACTTTCTTTTATTTCTTATTATATTTGTTTTATTTTTTTACTTGAATTCATTTCATTTCATGTCATTTAATTTCATTTCATTTCATTACATTACATTTCATTTCATATTATTTCATTTCATTTTATTTATTTCGTTTCATTTCGCTTCATTTCATTCCATTTCATTTTATTTTATCTTGTTTTATTTTTTATTTTATTTTAATTTATTTTATTTTATTTTGTTTTATTTAATTTAATTTAATTTTATTTTATTTTATTTTATTTTATTTTATTTTACTTTATTTTATAACAGTCTTGATATTTTTTAGTTTTAATGTTGGCTAATGCTGAAAATCCGCACATTTTCGTAACAATATGAACATAATTATATATCTAAAATTTAACGGCACACTTGGTTGAGAATCACTGACCTAGATTAACCCAGAGCAAACAAACTTTTTACTATATATTTCGTATTCGTATTTTGGTATATTTTACCGTTAAGTTAAATAACTAAATAAGAAAATAAGAGTTACAGATCTTACACCACTTTTTCCAAAACTAATTTAAAAAAATTTAAAAAAAGTTTTACAAGAAACTACATACTTTTTTAAAAGTTATTAATTCTAAAACTAAACATTCCCATTTCACCTTGGGGATAAATCATTAATCTGGCAACACTGCGAACAATTGGCTATAATTTTAGTTCTCTCAAATTTATTTTGTGTGAAACGTTTTGAAAACGCTATGTGGAAAATGTTAGTTTTTTGTTTGTTTTAGCGTTTAAAACACAAGTACATACATATGTTACGTAAATAACTATCAAAAAAACAAAAACTATTCGTGATTATTAAATTGTTGAAATCTTAGGAAATGATTCTTACCATGTGCTCTTAAGTTTCATTATTATATTTTTTTCTATACGATTACAAAAGACTCACTATTCTATGAAAAAAAACTCTGATCCAATCAATTCTTGTTGTATTTTGTAAATTCTCATTAACTCCCATTATTTTCGCGATTGTATATTTTAATCGAATTAAGAGATTGATTTTAATTTTGTTAATATCATCAGCATCAGTTAATGAAATATATTTATACAAATAATTTTATCTCAAGAAATTCCGCATCGTAGCAAAGAATATTTCTAACACAAATCATCTGTATTACCAATATGTCCCTAAAATGTTTGACAAACTCCCAGTCTTTAAGATAAATTCCCCACCTAGGGGACAAACAATCGTTACCGACAGCCCTAAAACTGCTTATCATTGGGAAAATATTTGTTAAACTTGATTTAAGAGAACTCACATAAGATCAAAGAGAGAGTGCAAGAGAAAATAAGAAAAGTACTAAAATTTTAGCGTTGCCGGACTAAGATTTCAATTTTATGTCGGCAAAATACGAGTACAATGCAATACAAAGTTTTTCTTTAGTTTCTGTTCACTGTAAACTATTTCCAGGGAAATTTTCGGAAAACACTAATGGCCTTATTCATAAAAAATAATTTGGCTTTAAAAAAGGTTTATTAATAAAATTTCTATACCAGATTTGTAATGTAAACACTTTATAAACCAAAAATACTTTTAATGAATAAGGAAGTAAGTAAAAAGAAAAAATATTTGCACTCTAAAAGTAGCGAAAATAAATTTTCTAGCATAATACTTTATTGAAAAATAACAACTTTAAGCCAAAGAAAATATCTTTCCGAAGGAAAATAATAGTTTGATTTGAAAAAAAAAAAAAAAATATTTGTTGTAGAACGTCTAGATGCATTTTGTTGCTGCTAAGTCCCAGTCCAGACTTGCAATTTTTGTTGCAGCATCTTTATATTTTTTAATGAGAAACAGCGAGAGAGCATTACAAAATGTATATATTTCTATTTCAACACTCTCCCACATATTCAAGAATTGCTGCAACAAAAATTGCAAGTCTGGACCGGGACTAAGTCTTCGTACTTACTAGAAAACATTTGCTGCACAACTTTTTTAAATACTCTTTTGAACGGCATTCGTGTACACACTGTGAATTTTTTGTTTAGCAGTTTAATATATTTTCTCATATATTTATCATGAGAATGAGATGAGAATTAGATACTCAACAAGAACTGCATCTAGAATTTCTAAAAGGAAACAGCTGGTATCAGAGTTCTCAATTTTGATGGATCTTACTTCAAAAATAAAATAGCAGCGGGGAGAATGGCTCCCCTCATACAAACAATTCTTACTTATCCTATATCCGGAGAGCTGCAATAGTCAGAGTCCTCACGTTTGGTGTATCTTACTTTCAAAATAATGCGCATTAATCAAGCAGAGAACTGGTGGGATAGGATAGGGAATAAGTGTACGCCTCATACAAAAAAATTTGGTTATGCCATACCTGGAGAGCTGCAGAGTCTAGCTATCTTTAATTTTGGTGTAGGCTACTTTTAAAATAATGTGCACAGTCGACAGTACCCCGCAAAAAAAATTTTTACCGTACATCAGGGGAGCTGCGATAGTTAGAGTCCTCAAATTCGGTATAGGCTACTTTCAAAATAATTCGCAAGATCAAGCGGAAAATTGGCGAATGAAGTTGCGGGTAGCAGCTAGCCTTGGATAAATCTCGATATATAGTAAATTACATTACTCATTACTGATCGTGAGCTGACTTTACCACATCTGTCAAACTCCATATAAAATATGTATCATAAAAACTTAATCCGAATTGTCAACATACAAATAAAAATAATCCCCTAACAATTTTGTATGTATGTTGTTGTAATGATGAGGCCATGTGGTATTAATTCGCTTTGCCCATTACCAACATTATTAAAGACAATGAAAATTGTTATGAAGACAGCATAAATGACAAAGAGTGGCTTGTGTTTACATTGTCAACTGGGCACATACATAGTACATATGTAAATAAGTACACCCAGAGAAAAAACAGCTCAAAATCAATAAAAACCATATTGAATTAATAAGAAACATTAACGAAAGTCTACTCATGTTGAAATTCCTTATTTCAATATGGAAAAATATTAATTTACAGTATTTATTTATTAATTTTATATATTTTTAAGTATTTTAATACTATTTTCTATTATATTGAAAATGATTGAATTAATGTGACGCATTCTTATATTTAAGTTGCAGCTTTTCCCTGAGTGTATGTATGTACGATCCCCTACAAGAATAGTATCAGTCAATTGACCGGACATTTGATCGGAAGTTATGCAGGATATATTCATCATTGCGTAGAACAAAGTTTCTATCACATTATTAAGGGCAAAATGAAAAATGTGATGGGAACTTCTGTGTACGTGTGATGTTGCATCTCACGACTATATAGTCGCACTGCTCACTCTACTGCTTTTTACTAATCAATGATAGCATAAATATTAGTCAAATTTGACTGATCATAATGGACTAATATACCCCCCACAATTGAGCAATCATACATGATTGATATACTGGCAATAAATATACTTTTTATTATTTTAATTGTTTTTTTTATTATAAAAAGTCACTTTGAAATGTAAAAGTAAATAAAATATTCAAAACGAAAGATATAATTAAAAAAAACCGAATAACCTATGTGGTATCTAGCCCTCTTCACATCTTTTCACGTTCAACGCATCTTGCTTTTTACAAATAGCTAAAATTTTTAAAAGAAATATATATTAAATAAAATTTTGTAAATTTATTTTATTCACTATTGTTTTTACTTATCTTTGTTAGCACTTATAAATTTAATTTTCACAGACAGACTGAATTGTATTTTTTTTTTAAAATAAAACTCGATGTTTGAAAAGTTTTGGCTTATGGACATTAGCCCCCATATTTATAAAAAAATAAAATGTATTTTAAATCCATTTTAAGAAAAAATTTTTATGAAAAATTTTAAATAAAATACATTTCAACCTCATTTTAAATTTTATGAAGATGCTAGAGAAGAGCAACTATAATTGATAAATAAATCCATCATCACTTCCGATCAAATGACTAGTCAATTGACTGTCACTATTGATTTCAATGTAAAATTGTTGCAAGTGTGTTAGTTTCAGTCATTTATTTCTTGTAGGGTACATAACAAAATTTTGTCCTACGTTATTTTTTTATTTATGAAATATCTCATCAATTATAGGTATTATTAAGTTTGATATCTGTTAAATGTAGTTAATTTTGAATGTTGAATTTTCTATTTTAGTTTCATGCTGGACATTGCGAACGCATATTATGGAACGGCTGGGTTGCCAGTACTCTCACCGAATTTGTCTTTTCTGCCCTGGCAATATTTTTAATTTCCTTCCTTTACGAAGCTTTGAAATTTGTACGCGAATACTTTTTGCGTAAAACAGTGAAAGAAGAATCTGAACGTGTGGCTGCTGAAATACAAAAGAAAAATGGTGGACAAATTTGTCACGGCTCCAATATGGTTGAAATACGCCAAAAATCTTATGCAGAAAAGATCTTTTCCAGAGCTCATGTTGTGCAAACGTTTGTCAACTTAATTCAAATAATTCTCTCCTATCTACTGATGTTGATATTTATGACGTTTAATTATTGGCTCTGTTTGGCAGTTGTTTTGGGTTTGGGATGTGGTTACTTCTTTTTTGGTTGGATTCAACGAGAGGCTTACGAAAATGATTGCTGTCCGTAAAGAAATGAAAACGAGAACGAGTTCATATGTTGGAATTAATTTAATAATAATCGTATCAGGATATTTGCTTAAGCATTCGAAATAAATCATTCTAATGAAATTGAGAAATTTTGATTTGAAAATGTGATAAAGTAGGGCCGTATTATTAAGATTAGTTTATTAGTGCCATTAGTTTTAGTTTAAGTAAACATGTTAATTGTAAATAAATTAATTAAGTTTTTTTTATTTAAATGAATACATAAAATTTATTTCTTTAAGCTTTAGGTAGCTTCTTTTAAAATTTTGACTTTTATTTTTGCATTTTCTTAAACCATTTAAGATATTTAAATCATATCTACTAGTTTATAGAATTATGTCTGTGGCAATAAAAAATAAAGGCTTAAGATTCAATCAAACTTACCATAACCATAACCATACAAAACAGCTGTTCGAAAGAAACTTATAAGTGACACTTAATTTTTTATATATATATGTATATGTATGACTCGCTATTACGCCATAGACATAACCGTAAGCTTAGATTAGACGTGCCATACCACATTGTCATGACCTTAATCCAAACCAAAATCCAATTGGCTTCTATGGAAAACTATATTGAAGTCATTATCTCAGTCTTAGCTTAAGTCAACTTAAGCACTTTTTCCTTTTAGCCACAGATAATTAAATGCCTAAATGAAACTGAAATTTCGCACAGTTGTAGTTTTAAAATATAAAACTGTGATGATGTCATTATCTCAATTTCAGCTTAAGTCGACTTACGCACTTTTTGTCACATATAAATACATATTTAACTGCTTTGTCCGCACAAGGGAAACCGCAAATATGTAATTGCATGTTTTTTCTTGTATGAGATAAAATATTTATCCGTTTCAGAACTTTTTATGAACTTTGTCATCGATTTGTTAGTGCATGTTTTTGCATATTTTACCTTTTAAAGCATGTTTTTGCATATTTCAGTCTTACACGCATATTTTTAGCATTGTTTTAGAATTTTAGAGCATATTTGATGCCTTTATGCCCTATATTTTGATACTTTGTAGAATCTTATTTTTATTTTAATAGGTTTGTTTAAATATGTATGTCAAACTTTTTATTTTTATTTTTCCCCATCTAAATCTCATTTTTAATGTTTATTTATTTATTTATTACGCCATACTATTTAAGTTTTTAATGAACACAGTTGCTTTGACCAAAACCAATCACTCCACAATTATCCAACTTTTGAGGATTCAATAAAAATATTGAACTTAAATTTCAATAAAAATTTGGTTTTTGGTATTTGTGACGGACGTTGCCAGTAGAAGTTGAAAGAAACTGTTCAATGTGTAACAGTTTATTCAGATGTGGTAGGCAACGATTTTTATTTGAAAATGTAATTGTATATTTATCGAAAGTTTTAATTCTGATATAGAATTTATTTTGAAGATGAAGTTAAATCTTATTTCTTTATTAAATTTTGTATATCTATTTTATTGTCTTATTTTATATGGAAATGTCTTTTTTTATTTTTTATTTTTAACAAAAAAAAAACCCGCGAAGCGATTAGCTTGTCTGCAGAAAACATCCAGGGTCTTTGGCAGGAATCAAACCCATGACCTCTGGACTGAGAGCCACTCAGCCACAGGCGAACCCTGCTGTTGGATTTAAAATATATTTTTTTCCGAATACATAAATCAATTTCTATTATTTTTAAGAGCATAATTTTTAAGTTTTAGGGCATATTTTCAATGCGCACAAACCAATTTTTTTAGGACATATTTGTGGTTTCCCTGATAATCACTCTTTTCCCATGTTTTATTATCAACTTCCCTTTGTTTCAACGTCAACATCAATTCAATAATAATTTAGCATTCTATAAGGAGATGGCGACGATAATAAACGATAAATGGTCAATTATCGCCCATTTCAATATATCAAAGGCGCTTCTTTCTACGTAAGTGTGAAATTAATAAATTTAAAAGACTGTCAGTTAGATTTTCAGGATTCATTTACTTTGTGAATTTGAAAAAATAACTCCATCACATGACACAAGTTTGATATAAGTCTGTTAAATGCTTCCAGAGAGATCGTTGACGAAAAGTAATTAATTCTTAAATTGATTTGTCTGCTCAATAACTTTTTAGGAATTAAATAAATTTAAATAATAAATAAATTTAAATCTAGAATTATTAAAAGTTGTCGGTAATTATCTATTTTAATATTGCTCATGAAAATCACCAGTCGTAATGTCCCAATGTCTAATGTACCGCTGTCTAAAAATATATTGCTAGGATTCACTATCCTACACAGTCGTGCGATTTTTGAGAAAATACAACCCTGGTATGATGAAGTCTATGCAAATTTTCAAAATACAACAACAATTCATTAGATCAGGTTGAATTTTTTCGTAAGTCGTGCGATTGTGTAGGATAGTGAGTCATGGGCTTTGGCGGGAAGTTCTGCAGTGGCTTGCCAGATTCAAAACCCATTTGCCGAAATCGCTTTTTATTATACTTATGATTTAGATTTCCAATCAATTTCAATTTACAATTCAATTAATTACAAATATTGGATAAAAATACTACGCGTATGTTGTGTCTTTATTTAAAATAAAACAAAAAAATATCTACAACCGGACGAAAAAATACTATATGCTAAGTTTTAAATACAACTTAAATTAGAAATACAAACTTATATATTTAATAAAATAAAAATTTACACATTTGTATTTAAAAGTACATTTAATTTATTTATAATTATAAAATAAAAATGACTAAAATCTGAATACTTATGATATAATACATTCATACATACATACATGGATTATTTATGATAAAAAAGATTAATAAATATTTTGATAGATTTGAAAAAAGTCAAAATCGTTTAAGGCTAGTGTTCACTATCGACGTACGATGTTTGAAAAAATACAAACATGCGGGTATGTTCTGTATTCCACGTAAAATTAAATCGTTCGGAATTGCCATAGCATTGTTGTTATAAATTCCAATTTCCAACAACAATTTTATGGCAATTCCGCACGTTTTAATTTTACGTGGAATACAGAACATACCCGATGATCTGTTGAAGGGTTGTATTTTCTTAAAAGTTTTTTGACTAAGCAGGCTAGTGAATATCAGCCTTTATATAATATCAATACAAAACAGGAAGGAAAACGAGCCTTAGAGAGTTTAGAAAGCAGGGATTTAAATAACGAAAGCACTGGATTCAATTCAATAATCTGATTATATCAAGTAGTCTCAGGGTGGATTGATATTGACGCCATTTCATAAATACACAGAATTGCCAGAGTTATCAAAAACGTACTGAACATACTCTTACTTACGTGTTTAACGAAGTGTTTAAATCTAAAACACCTCATTGGAGATGTTTAACAAAACAAGTCGCTGTATGGTAAAACATCTCAAAATCGATGTGTTTAAACTCTTAAACACGAATGAGATGTTAAACACGCAAGTGTGAACATAGTATTACATTAAACTCCAGTAATATCTCTAAATTGTTTTTTCTCCATGACTGATTTTCAGCGGCTGTCCGGCCTACCGACCACCTAACCAATTGACATTTGCCTGCTTTTCATAATCGACCTAGTAAATTTATTAAAATATTATTAAATATTTCTGCGGCAATAAAATAATCTCGATTTGAATTTCGGTTTTCTTAGAGTATCTTTCTTTTCATCTTTACAATTCTTTTGAGGCTTGAAACCTTTTTAAGGCAACTAAATGTATTTTTTCTTTAATATTACTATGAGTTAGTGCTTCAAAAGTTGTTTAATTCTCATAAGCCGGTGGCTCCGGCTGTCATCATGCCGCCGTGATGATGATGGTGCATGCCACCATTTTGAAAATACATGTAGTAATTGTAGGGTTGCTGAGAGGCGGCAGCGGCTGCAACGGCTACTTGTGTGGCGGCCACTTGATGCTGAGCCAAGGCTGCTGTATTTGACGCACTTTCACAGTCTAATAATTGCTGCGAGCCGGTGCCAGTTGCTGCGCCTACCGGGGAGTGAGTTAAAGGCAGCCCCGAAGGAATGCCACCACCAACTGGATTTCCAACTTGGCAACTGGCTCTTAAAGCCACTGCCTGATGATGAGCTAATATGTCGCTGACCGTGTGCGAGGAGGGCCAACCGTGGGCAGCAGCTGCCGCCGCTGCCGCAGTTCGCATTTGATGTGTTTGTACTGAGCCCGATTGCGTTGGAGAGGGACTACCACAAGACACTGCTGATTTCATGTTGTAGGCGCTGTAGGGTTGATAGTACAGGTGTGGATGATGAGCGTGAGCCGCTACGGCAGCTGCTGCATGAGTGTGATGATGAGCTGTTGCTGCTGCTACAGCTGTGACGGCTGCATGTGAGGTCGCATGATGGCCATGATGGTGGGCATGGTGGTGTGTATGATGGGCGCTGGCATGTGTGTGTGGGTGTTGAGGTGAGACATTTGTGGCTGCTGAATTTGCCGTCACGACCGAGCCGCCGCCGCCATGATGGTGATGATGATGATGTGTTATTGACCCCAATTTGTTGCGTAATATTCTCGATATTGAACTAACACTGGGTACATTTGTTTTATCGCAGATGCCTTCACTCAACAAACGATCACGTATTTCCCAAGCGAAAATACCAGGATCTCTCTGTTTTAATTCTCGTATGTAGTTTACGACTTTTGGTGTGGTAACTCGTGGCTTAGAGCCTCCTATAGCACCGGGTAATATAGAGCCTGTTTCATGATATCGGGCTAAAATCTTTGAGACACAGCCATGACTCACCCTTAACTGGCGACTTATATCACAAGGTCTTATGCCCAGGCGGGCCAATTCAACAATTCGCATGCGTGTAGCATTCGGCAACGGTCGACCATTGACAAACACCCCGCCCAATTGATTGACTTCACCATATTGAGGACATTGGTTCTCTAAAAATAAAAGAAAATAGTACAGAAATTGCGATCAGTATTGTGGAAATTTTCTTGGAAAATTATGTGTTTATGCTTTTTTCACTGCTGTTCCAAATACGAGTACATACAATAATAAATATGTTTTTACAGTGGCATGAGTTCATAATTCAATTTAATAGCCAGCGTAGTTCCTAGAAATGCGGATATTAGTAGTTTGCTTAGCGCTGCTTTTATGTTGAGGATTTTATGCTAAATTTAAATTTAATGGTAATAAAGAAATTTGTTAGAATACTTATTTAGATATACACAGAAATGGATTTGAATAAATATTTTTAAATTTCTATTGGAATTCTTTTGTTCTGGCATTTAATTTGTTTTTGTTTTAATTTCGTATACTTAGCAATTTCCAATTATGACCATAGAAACTCTAATATATACAACAAGTGTAACATGATACAGAACATGAATGTCTCGCGAAAATAGCCCACAACAACAAAAATATTTGTAAATATGCCCTGCTCTCAACAAGTGGCAAAGAAAAAAATCTTTTTAATAGTGGAACTCTACTTACAACTTCTAATTATTAAATAAGAAATGCACATTTGATGCACAACAAATAAATGAAAATGCAGTCGGTAGCTGCGGCTTCTGCTACTGACTTGACTGACTTGTGGTCTTTGTTGAATAGTGATTATGAGGCTTTATAATTATTGTACAAACTAACAATCCACATGTTCATAAATTTTACTACATTTTGAATACCTACTTATGTAATAAAAAGAAAAATAACAATAATAATGACTATGAAAAAAAAACCGAAATAAAGAATTGTGTAAAACGTACGTGTTTAAAAGTTTGCTGGAATTATGAATGAAAGTTTAAGAAGAAGAAAAAAAGAGGAATAAGGTCGTTACTCTGACAGAGTGGGAGAGGGATTTTGTGTGATTCATGACAGACGACTGATAAGGAAGTTTATATTAGGGTAGTTCTAATGTGGATATTTTTTTTGTTGTCTAACCGAAATGGAAACAGGGCTTTTTAGGTCAAATATTCGAAACCGAAAACGGACAAGAAAACTGTCGATTTTCGAGTTTTTACTTCTTGTTATTTCAAATTTTTCTTTTATATCAACAATCATTAATAATGATTTGAGAGCGGTACATAATATTGGCTCTAAAAAGGCAAAGCTCATGAGGAAATAGCTGAAAGCTCTTTACAACGTGGACAAATTTGTAAAAACAGATTCATTAGAAATGATTGTATTAAAGCTTTCAATGGGTTGATGGGTTTTCAATTAGAAGTATTTATAAAACAATCTCAGTTTTTGTAGTGAAGTCAGGTTAGGTTAAGAAGGGCGGTGCTATAACGCACCTCCACTCAGAGATCCAGTTGGATCAATTGTGACTCCCTTCCATTGACCCGTTAATAGTAATAGATAACCCCCATTTGTAACCAGAAGTGAACCTATTATCCGTCTTTAAGCCATCGAATTCCCATGATGAAGCCCCTGATATCATCCACTTTACACTTATCGATACCACTAACGCTCTCATGGAAACGTCTGCTCAGCCATCTAAGCCTATGCAGTAGCAACTTCGGCCAATGGCAGATAATTTGTTCATCGGTTTCTGGTTCCTCTTCATCCAAGCACATCTGGAGTGCCAGTTTCCCAAATGCTGGTTCTTGCTCTGACCGAGCAATGACCAGTTAATGCGGCTATCACGACTCGCATTGCCTTCCTATGCATAGTCAGTAGCAGTTTGGTTCTTCCTGAGCCACATTGCCTTCGAGACTCTACAATCTTCCCTACTTCGCCATGAACGGTTGGTCTTGCTCTCCACCCAATTACTGAGTTCCCTGTAATTTCACAGATCTGTCACACATTCCCTCATTTAACGCCGACCCTATTCTTGCCAGCTCATCGGCAATTTCATTTCCCTAAACACTGCTGTGGCCAGGAACCCAACATAGTCTGACACTATATTTGTCCATAATTAAGTTGAGGGCTCTCCTACAGTCACTAACAAGTTTCGATTTGACATTGTGTCCCTTTAAAGATTTTAGCGTCGACGTAGAAAGTTACTTTCTCACCTTCAGCTACATTCCTGGCCACTATTTCCGTGGCCCTGAGGATCGCCAAGATCTCAGATTGGAAAACGCTGCATTCATTCCGCAGTCTGAAAGAACCACGAATATTCGTTCCCAAGATATAGACATCAGACCCTGTGCCTTCCGCCAGTAAGTTAAAATTAAATGACTTTGAAAACAAACAACAAATTATGGGCCTATTCCACGATGTCACCAACGTTCGACTCGTCGCGCAATAACATTGGAAACAACATTAAAATTTAAAAATTTGTTTTTGTTTTGAATGTAAGTATGGGACAAGTCGAACGCTGTCGACATCGTGGGAGAGGCCTTATGACACAAAAAATCGAATGATCAAAACTACAGTTTAACAATGAATGAGTGGACTAGTACTAGAGTTAGGAAAAACGGTAAATGTTATAGTGTGGTTCTAAGACTTAGACCCATTGAATAAGTAAAATAATAATTTGGGATTATTAGTGCGTTAACAAATCGCTCATTTACTCAAACAACGTCATAATTAAAAAAAACTATTTAGTTTGCCAGAAAACGAGTTGAAAGTTTTCTATTTACACACAATTTAATGGGAAATTAAACAAGATATTTGTATGAAATTTTTACATGATATGAGGATTAATTCTGCATATTTAGCTCAAAAATTCCATTTTTTTAGTTATGACGTCCTTGGAATAAATGACAGATATGTTAAACTTATTTGTAACAATTCCCAAAAAAAAATAATAATTGTTAACTTGGCTGCACCCTGTCAAAAATACTTGTGTGGCAACACTGTATTCATATGAAAACAATGTATAGCTGTTGTTGTTTATTTACATATATTTTCAATTGCATACTTATTTCTTCCAACTACAATTCGAGCTGAAAAAACCAGCCAATGTAGTAATGGTAAAGTAAAGTTCTTGTTGAACATCTCATTTGTTTAAATGAAAGTCTTTAGTTTTTGTAAGAAATTTTTGGGTAAAGGTTCCCTGATGATCTGCATTAGCGACAGGGAAATGCGCATAGGCTCCAGCTAAGCCCTCAATAATAAATTTCACCAGTGAATATTAAATTTGGATTAGAAAACTCAACAGAACTTTAGATATGTATGTACATTTGGCTAACGGAATCCTTCTTGCGGTGATGGATGTTGTTTATGAATATAGTATTCATAAGTCAGAGAAAAAGCTTTCGAATTTCTACGTTAAAATACAAATTCAAATAACTTGGCTTTGAAATCGAATTATACAATAACCCGCCGCAGATTTAAAAAACCGAAACCGGTTGGTTGAAGTAAATTTTAAACCGAAATCGCAGTTTTTCATTTTATCGGTTTTTAGCAAATGAGCCACCATAATATTCTTAAGAAATTATTAAAAAGAAAAACATATTTAAATACTTCGTGAAATAAGAATCAATAAGCAAATACATATTTTTGTGTGTTTTAGTTTGAGGAAACAAAAAAGAGAACTTAGTTCACAGATGTTCAGTTTAAATTTGCAAATTAGGAAGTAATCAACTATTTTCTATTTTTCCCTCAATGGCAAGTTGTGAGGAAAATTAAAAAATTTAGGTAAATGTGTTTTCGTTGTTAGAAAGTTGCGAGAACAAAATTTGTTTCCGGATATCGCAACCGATAACCAAATTTTTTTTTTCTAAAGACATTCAAAGAAATAAACATTTTCTTAATTTCATCAGTTTATTATTTGTTATAGCGATTTGTTTGTTATTGAAAAAAAACTAACATAAAATTATTAAAACTCTAAGATTGAGTGTTTAATACCAAATTTAAAACGTGAGCTTGCATTAATAGGTTTTTTATTTATTTTCTAAGCTTTAGTTGAATGAAGGGAATGTATTTAACGGATAGAGAATAAAGCATTGCAAATACTCTACATTGGTAAAAAATAGAATACTCGTATAATAGAAGTTGTTGAGGCCACAATGAATGATATACAAATTTTTACGCAAATACTGAAAACATGTCTTCTTCGTATAATTGTATAATAATATAAAAGAAATACCTTGCAACTATAGTCGCACACTTCTTAAAAATAACTTTAAATTAATTTTCTCTTATTGTTACCTGGGTAAAGAATTAAATATATTTTCAATCGAACCGACTCTGTTGTTTCAAAAATAGAAAATGTTTCCATGCATTCTGTAAGTCGTCGTCCAAACTATGAAACATTTAAATTACATTGAAATGACTTTGATTAAATATGGTTTCATTGTGTTATTTTAGTACCAATTCACGTTGTCTCAACTTGAAATTAATTTGATTCAACATGATTTTTCATTATAATTTAACAGTACTGGAACGTTAAGTCAACATGAAATAAAGTTGTGTCAAAAGGAATTTTTTCTTTAAGATTACTGTAAATCATGTTGAATTAACATGAAAAATGTTAAATTAACCTTGTTTTCGTAAATTTTAATATGAAAATTTTCTGTATGTCTAATCCCAAAGATTTATTAATATTACTTTATTATAAGTTAAGCTTGTAGTGTACTTTAAAGTTCACAATGTCTATTTAATTTAGTTTTAAGTAAATGTATGAAACTTAAATAAAAATTAACATTTGAATTTATTAAAAAAAATATACATTGAATTGTTATATTTTGTTACAAAAGCTGTACAAGTTGTTAAATTAACTTCCATTGGACAGTGCACAAGTTCGGCATTAAATAATATTGTGAAAATGTTTTTAAAACTGATCGTTAGTACAGTCTTACTTTTTGCTTTGAACTGTAAAGAAAATTTTGCAAATCCTGTTGTAGCTTTATATCGCAGCAGCATTAAGAGTGAAACTTCAAATTTTGTAGCAAAGGATATTGAAAGTTCTGAACAAAACAGAAAAGTAAGAAGAGAAAAAAATAAAATTTTCTAAGTGACAAATTTAGAGACATAAATTAGTTAATGACTATAGCCTAAGTAGTTCTAGTATTACTTTACAAAAAATATTCAACTCTTTCAACTGAATTTTTTTTTTAATAAATTTAAAAAAAGTCATTTTATATCAACTTTCAATATAAATATTAAAGGCCGTGATACACTATCACACAAAGTCGCGCGATCTACGAAAAAATACAACCCTGGTATGATGGAGTTTATGAAAATTTTTAAAAGACAATAAAAATTCATCACACCAGGGTTGTACTTTTTCGTAGATCGCACGACTTTGTATGATAGTGAGTCATGGCCTTAACTGATTTAATTATAAAGATTATCTGTTTTATAAATAAATTATCCGTTTTATAAACCCTATATTAAGGCTTAATAAAGGGTTTATAAAACAGATTTTCATACAAAATGTTTGTTATTAAGCCTTTATAAAGCCTTAATAATTTTTATAAATAAGGCCTTTTATAAATAAAGCAGTAAGAAAATATTCAAATATTTGGAACTTATTTTAAGAAACGTTTTTTGGACGATTTAATTGAATTGTTTGGTTGGTTAGACGATTATTATTATGACGATGAAGATGAAGATACCAGCGTTGAAGAGGAAATCAGTCAAGTTGAAATTGGAACCAAACAATATGGTAACAATAATGAATATTTTTGTTCAGACATGTTGAAAAAACAATTTTTAATGGTTATTTCTCATTTTAATTTGGCTGGAATATATCGGACTTGTGTCGCAATTGTTTTGTTACATTAAAAAAAAATCAATCAAGTGCAACATGTTCTTCATGCTGTGCCGTCTTCAAACACACCTCCAAGTCGACCTCATTCAACGAGGAAAAATCAAGAAGTATACTTACCAACAGAACAATCAACAGCTAAAAATGTTCAGACAGAAGGAACAGTGGATGTAAATGCAAATAAGCCCACATCAGAGAGTGCAACCGCTGCATCGATGCCCGAAAGTACACCAGAAAGCGCAGCAGTAACAAAGGTACAGCCTCAGGAAAGGATACCGCGGCAGTATCAAACTCAAACTCGGAAAACCAATAAATTAAACACATGGACCACAGCAGGCTAATATAATATAGAAAGGCCGTAACCCATTATTTTTTTGAAATCGAGATTTTAGCATTTTTCGATACATTTGATGTTCTTCTATTGAAATATAAAAAAAAACTTGATATCAAAAAAATAATGAGTTAGGGCCTTTCTACATTAAGGTAATGAAATGCTGTTGACTTCTACTGTTGACAGCTACATAGTTATACCCCTTTTAGACACGGAAAGTTTACTTTGCAATGTCTTAATTCAGCTGTGAGGAATACAGAAAGAGATAGCATTCCAGCCTCTATCTTTCACACACCAGAATTAAGACTTTGCACAGTAAACTTTGCGTGTATAAAAGTGATATTATTTTGTCAATTGCAGACATAATAAGTACCAGATACTGGAGTAGAAATACATATTTCAATAGTGAAAATTTCAAATATTTTATATTTATAACAATAAAATCACTTATGTAAAATGTACTTACGAGTATATCACATAAAAATATAAAAACGCGTCAATTTATTTCTTTACATGAATTTTGAGATATTCTTTCTATTATAATATCCAAAAATCTTAAACGATCATTCATTTCACATTTTATGTTATATTGGCAGCACTATATGTATTTGTATTGAAGCGACAAGCTTAACTCTTCTCCTTTACATATGTATCTCTTTCGCTTACATCTTTTTTATGCTATGTACTCGCAGTGTTGCGAGTTAGACCTATTTTTTATGGTGTTGGGAAATTAGTGATTAGTTAATTTATAACGTGTATTAAATACACAGTTATGGTATAAAAATTATAAACAAATAAATAAAGAAGAAAAAAACTATATCGACAAATTCATTCTAGATTTCCCAAACTAACAATTGTTCCTTTATGGCAACACTACTACGAAAGGACGAATAAAAAACATTGATAAAATTAGTATCAAAAAGTCCCGCGGCTATTGCAATAAAAAATCTTTGTGTAAACTTTCGTGGATTTAAGAAGGGACTCCAAAAGAGAACGTAAGCGTTGTCGCACCTACGTCAGCCTTCATCTAAACGGGTTCTTAAAAAAAATATAGATTAGCCTAAGTTGGCAACACTGACATAAGTGGTCATGTTGTAGTGTTGCTGTGATGGCGTCAAAATAATACCCCTTTTCCACATGCAAATTTTACTTTGCAAAGTCTTAATTCAGCTGGGTGAGAGACAGAGATAGAAATACTTTCTCTTTCTCCCAGCTGAATTAAGAGTTTGCAAAGTAAACTTTGCGCGTCTAAAAGGGGTCATATAAACGTGTGTATTACATTTTTGACAAATTGTAGTTGGCAAATTAAATAAATATCAAGGTTTTAACGACTTAACTATGTAGTTCTGGCAGAAAAATCAAATACACAAACTCCGGAAATGAACAGAATGTTCTGAAGAATCCAACTAAAGCATATTTAGGAGAATAAGCTTAACTCTTCTCTCTCTTCTTAACTCGAGAAAGGCGGTTAGAAAAGTATGCCTAAGGGTCTATGTACATAATCAACAAAAATTATTACAGTGAAAGCATATTTTGGTGAATAACCAACCTGGTGGTTACAAAATATGAATGTGAGTGAAAATACACAAACAATGTCATATAAAATTGAAATAAATTTAAAAAAGTACTTAAATGACATTTTTACAAAAAGCTACTAAAACACTCTCAATTCTTCATTTACTCGTCGTAACACGCCTTCTTTGATGCAAAATCAGCAGAACGCAAAAGCAAATAAATGTTACAAATAAAATCTCAGATGACACTGTATTTGACATTCGTAATCTTTAGATCGTTAATTATTTGTGAATTGAGATGTTGAAGAGCAGCAACATGGCAACAAATAAGTTGAAGAGGAATTTTTATTTTCTTTTGACTTGAACAACCACACAGAAGTGAGGATGGCTGCTGTTGAAGTTCTCATTATGAAATTTTCCAATTTGTCTCTTTAAGAAAAAAAAAAATAAAAAAATCGTAACATATTTTAGTGATAGTTCCAATTTGTTTATTGTATTATGAGAACAACACATCACAACATTGTTTCATGAAGGAGTTAAATTTTTAGTAAACATATTTTTGGACGATACATTCATTACTAAAATGAAATACACATGTTGGAGCTGGAATGTATGAATGTAAGAATGTTGAGGTTTAACGGGTGCTTGAATAATAGTGTTAAGAAATAAAAAAACAGTGCTAAAAATTATGTCATAATCGAAATTTAATGGAGAAAAGTTTTATCTCGATTAACATGAGAGTTCTTAAAGTAGAGAGAATAGAAACCAGCACAACGATTCAATAAGTTTTTGCGAACCGAAAATCCTAATAATTATCCAAACATTTATTCGTTTGCATTAACGATATTATCATTCTCTAATTTCTTTTTCACGATAGTGTACAGCTGTGATTTATTCATCACTGCATCATCCGAATCCAAATCCGAATACAAAAATGCCAAAAATAAGCGAAACGCACGAAGAAGAACAAAGAAAACGAGACGAAATGAAATGTTTTCGAACTTGTAAATTAATAACGTTTCAAATTCGTCTAAGTTGGCAACATTTTTTCCATATTGGAACATCAAAAAACATTGCCAAGTTACCAGATGGTTTTAAAACATACACACGTGCTTAGACCCAATTACACACGCAAAGTTTAGACACAGAAAGTTTACTTTGCAAGGTCTTAATTAAGCTAAGTGAAAGACAGAAAGAGATAGTATTCCTCCCTCTGTCTTTCATACAGCTGAATTAAGACTTTGCGAAGCAAACTTTGCGTGTCTAAAAGCGGTATTTGTTTTCTAAGAGTACCGCTAGTTCAAAATATGAGTTAACAGATTAATAATAAGTAACATTTTTAAAAGATAATCATCAACACAAATAAAAACTGCATATATGTATATACATGTTAACAGTTTTGTCGTCCACTGCATACATATGTATGTACATATATGAGTTCTAGTCTAGTTTAAATTTTCTTGCCTTATTTAGAAAATCACATTAATTAATACTAAACTCTGCACCGATTAAGGAATTGTTCCTTGATATGTATTATCTTACGTTATATTATCGTGTTGTTCTATTAGTATCCGTTAATAACACTTTATCTTATAACACCCTTTTATAATTTAGTTGAAGAAACTAAACCAAACAATAACATTATCTCATTTTAAAATTTAAATACACATACTTGACTTTTTTGATCTAAAATCTTAATAAATTTGTCTCATTATTTGTTTAAAACTACACACTTAAAATACTTGCATTTTCTTGTTAACTTTAATGGGATCGCTTTTATTTAAATCGATTGTATTTGTCATTTAATATTGATCATTATTAAAGATTAATGTGTTTTTGAAAGTTCTCCTCTTCGCCTTTCAAATAAAGATATGTTTTTATAATTAAAAAAATCACATAAATTACAATTATTTGTAGTTGTTACGACATGGTTTTTAAGATCATGGTGCATTTTGAAAATTAAAGTAAATAATAAATAACAAGAAAATTAGCTTCCAAATAAATTAGTAAGAATCAGATCGGAAATTTCGTGACAAAAATCGTGGTTCAAAACTTTTTATAGCTTTTTAGAGAAAATAGTGACTTTAGTATAGAAAATTATTCGGGCCAATTCCAGTTTTAAACGGAAACAGAAAAACCATATTTTATATTGAAGTGATAATACAGTTCTAGGGTAAAACGGTATATTTCAATGTAAAATTGTCATTCTTATCTGTCGTTTTAAAACGATACTCAAACGAGAATAGACCCAATTTAGATCTGCCGTATTATGAGGGCGGATCAATAAGTCCGTGACTTTTCGAACTTCCTTCGTAGTTATATGAAATGCAACACCAAGTACCACCTGTTAGTAGAATACTGTCAAATTTTGAGCAAGTGTCGTCATTTAGTTTGCGTTTAACAGCTGTTCAAAACGTACACCCTCGTGTATTTTTCTAAAAATGGAAAAAAGTTAATTTTTTGCGAAAAAAAAACCGTCAATCAAGCCAAGGAAAAGCTCGATAAATACTATGGGGACTATGCACCATCGATTTCAATGGTAAAAAAAGTGGTTTACTGACTTTCGTTGTGGTCGCACAAGTACAAATGATGCTGTACGTTCTGGACGGAAAATTGAGGTCAGTACACCCGAAAATATCGAAAAAATTCACGATATGGTGTTGGAGTTGTTTAACCGCAATTCGAATGAGTTATTGCGGCGTTTTGTAACTGTGGATGAAACATGGATCCATTACTATACTCTGGAGACCAAGCAGCTGTCTAAACAATGGGTTTCTCCGGGTGAAGCTGCTTCAAAGAAAGCCAAAGTAAGTTTGTCAGCCAATAAGGTGATGGCAACAGTTTTTTGGGTTGCACGCGGGATAATCCACATCGATTACCTTCAAAAGGGAAAAACAATAAACGGCGAGTATTATGCCAACTTATTAGACCGATTTAATGAGGATTTAAGAAGAAAACGACCCCATATGGCCAAGAAAAAAGTTCTTTTTCATCAAGATAATACACGGGTGCACACGTGTGCAGTCTTAATGGCAAAACTCTATGAATTGGGCTACGAATTGGTATCTCATCCGCCATATTCTCCGGATTTAGCCCCTAGTGACTACTTCCTATTTCCAAACCTAAAGAAATGGCTTGGTGGAAAGAGATTTAGCTCCAACGATGAAATTATTGACCAAACAAATGCTATTTTAAGGACCTCAAAAAATCCTATTTTTTGGAAGGGATACAAAAACTGGAGAAACGTTGGACTAAGTGTATTGAGTCAAAAGAAGATTATGTTGAAAACAATTTTTGTTTTGCAAAAAAAACTGTGTTTCATTAAAAAAGTCACGGACTTATTGTATAAAATTCCCCCAATAACACTGCATTTTTGTATTTTTATATTTTTGAAAAAACTACAAACTCTGCATAGTAACTAGAGTCTAGTTCATCTGATTCTACTTTCTTTCAGAAACATTCTAATTTTTGGGCGTCTCAGTAAAAAACATTGAAATCTGAAGCAAATTATGGCATTTGATGTCGAACAGATTAAAAAAATATTTCAATACAATTGAAACGGAAAACTTTCAAGATTTTATCCCATATCGAATGCCGCTACCTGCACACTGGAGAAAATTTCTCAAAACGAAAGGAAACAGTTTTGAAGGCTTGGTTTTGCCCACATTTTGGCACATGGTAAATTTTTTTAAATCCATGCACAAATGACGCATAAAACAAAAGAATACAAAAAAATTTAAAATTTCCTTCTATTTTTAAGTAAATTAAAAAGATCTGAAGCCACATGCTTTGTCGGTTCAAAATAGAAAGCAATCTAATTAAAAGTGTCTTGTCTGAAAATTTGACATGTCTGTAACCAACTTTTAAGGCTGCTACAACTTCACCTGTTTGATGCAGTTAATGTAAATTTCAATTGAAATAGGATATTTAATTTCCCAAGCGGTTTACATTTAAGAGTTAGAGGGTATTCACCCTTATATTTTAAAATAAAATCTCCTGTTACAAATCAAACACATAATTTTTAAATCCTAGAACAAATTATTGGTATATAAACTAGTCTAAGTAGGTACTCAGCAAATAAAGGTGGATTTTTAACAAATTATTATTTAGCTTGTGATTTGTTCTTATAACACACACACACACACACAAAATCTTCTTAGCAAACATAAAAAATAAAAGGATCATTAAAATTCCTTGTTCTAAAGGATCTAAAATATTTTAAAACTTTAAATAAATATTTATGAATGTAGTTTGACTTCTGTAGACAAGCATTTTGTAGACAAGCGAAAACAAATCTGCACTGCAGATTGAAAAAATAAATCAAAATGGGCATCATTAAAATGCAATGGCCAATTTGAACGGGTGACTTACATATAAATATGAAAGCCACAAACGTTTAACATTAATATAGGGTGTTTTTTTTAGAGGTATAGAACTTCGAATTGAAATAAAACACAAGAAAATCGTTTTAATGTCCATCAGTTTGGCTTTATTGGAAGGATAATTTTATGCCATTAACGTTTAAATATGATTTCGGGCATGTGGCCGCCGCGGCTGGCTCGAATAAAGCCAATTCTACAGGTCCAATTTTCAACCACTTTTTCGAGCATATGGGGCCGTATGTTGGCAATAACGCCACGAATGTTGGCTTCCAAGTCCCCTAACGTTTCTGGTTTGTTGGCGTAGACGAGCGACTTCAGCGGATGCGTATTATCACATAGAGTAAACGTAGTGCGAAAACGATCCATGGTTAACCGAATTAATTGCTCTGATGGACGATTATGTCGACCATAAAATGGACGGAGCTTGCGGTAAACTTCGCGAACTGAACCATTATTTTCGAAATAAATTTGCACGATTTGCAAGCGTTGTTCTTTTGTCAACCTGTTCATGATGAAATGGCAAACCAAACTAAATATTAATCACTTGACAGCTGACAAAACGGCCGCCAGTTAAAAAAGTGATGCCAACTTAAAGTTCTATACCTCAATAAAAAACACCCTTTACAATAAGCAGCTTAGAATTTTTGGGCACACAAATATCTGAAACGTAAGCTAATAAAATTCATGACATGTGCTGCGCGCAAGCTAGTTCGTTAGAGAAAAGTGTTTTAGTAACATAATGAGGCGTGGGTTGAGCAGAAATACTCAAAACGTAATATTAAATTTTAGGGAGCGTGATCCTGTTCACTCTTTCAAAGATAAAGTATTTCTCCCTCTGTCTCTTACCCAGCTGAGTTAAGACTTTGCAAAGTAAACTTTGCGTGTCTTAAAGGGGGTGAAACATGATGCGTGCTAAGTTTCAGAAGTAATATTGAATTTAATGGTCGTGGATCCGTCCACTTTTTCAAACGTCAGATTGTGCTATTGCAGCAGCAAAACAAGATGGTAGCAAAGTTTTGTACGTGCGAGTTTTGCCAATCTCTCCATCGCACTTTAGTGGACAGCGAACAAAAACTGTTTGAGTTCGATTTTAATTTTTTTTTTAAGGTTTGAGGTTTTCAAAGTGGTGTTATTCAAAGCTGATTTTATCTTATCTAGTTTATCGGTCTCTTCGTTTCCAATGATAGCTTGGTGTCCTGGAATCCAGATTTTCATAATCTTTATACGAGTTTATCTCATTCTCACGAAGTTTCTCAACTCTTCAGCTGATATTTTGGCGAAAGAAGCACGTATGTATGTGCTTACTGAGATCACTTAAACTTAAATTCCTACAAAATACCAAAACACAAACTTCCTACCGAAGCCGAAATTGCGTTCGGTAC
This sequence comes from Nowickia ferox, assembly GCA_936439885.1. Lineage (NCBI taxonomy): Eukaryota > Metazoa > Arthropoda > Insecta > Diptera > Tachinidae > Nowickia > Nowickia ferox. The sequence goes on from OW387023.1 coordinate 105,850,160, forward strand.
GTATATCCGTATTTTTACTGATAGCAAAACTGCTATGAAATCCCTAAAAAAATGTTGATGGCAATAAAAATGTGGAAGCCCTTGCTAAAGCCACTAGTACTAAAGAAACAATTGAGAGAAAGAGCCCACCTATAGTCTGATCCAAAAGCAGTACAAGAAGAATGCGGTTTGCGATGTACCTTATTATATATGAACCACGAAATCTTATAGCGGTAGTAACTGGTCACTGGTCACTGGCCAATCTGCGCACACGCCCAAAAGCTTAGACTACCTCCTTGGAAGATAAAGAACCCATTGACCATCTCCTCTGGCACTGCATAAGGTTCGGAACGCAAGTTTCATAATTTTATTAAATAAACTGGGACGGTAGAGAAAAAACTCATCAAAGATATTTAAAACAAATTAATCATTTAAATACCTGTTCACTCATTTCCAAAGGTGAGTACTTAATTGTGGTATAATTATTACCAACAATTAAAACTAACCACAATTAAACATTAAAATTTGTTCACTTTTCTATTGATATTACGAGTATGTGTGATTGTAACGTATGTATTTATGTAGTACATACATATTTCAATAAGAATTACTAAATATATGTATCTGAGTCAGTCTTCTTCCCACAACCATTACTTTAATAAGTGCAACACCCTGTTTTACTGTTTGTTTACAAATATTGCAAGGCGCTGCAGTAAATTTTACAGTTTCCGAGTGTTGGCAAACTATTGCACAATTTCTATCAAATTATTTATAAAAAAGTGTGTTGTTTTAAATAAATAAAAACTTAACTATACAAAGCGAAATAGTCACCATGCGTCCCTAGGTGATGAAGTAAAAGTGGAAGATGATAAGAAAAGTTAATTGACAAAAAATTGTTCGCCATTGAGGCAAGTGGTTTTTTTTGAAGCTGGTGTTTGCTATTTCCTACAAAAATTTAGTAAAAATGTGTCGTTAATAAGTTAAAATGTAAATAAATGATGTTAAGTAAAATATAATCATCAATAGCAAGCATTAGCAATATCATCCAATTAAAGTGATATAAAGAGTAGAATGTTAAGGAAGTTAATTACACTGCGCGTACAAGTTTTTTGCCATAAGGGTAAGTGTTTTTAAAGTTCTTGAAGTTTGTTTTTTTTAACACAATAGCGGAACACTTTTCGTTGTATATCTGTATCATTCGTATATAAACTTCTGCTACAAAGTATGATTGTTGTTTTTAAACATTTAAGTTGTCTTCACACGGCCTGTATTTTACGTCTGACAACTCATATATACATATGTATGTAAAGAATAGTATCAGTCAATTGACCGGCCATTTGATCGGAAGTCATGCAGGATATATTCATCATTGCGTAGAACAACGTTTCTATCACATTATTAAGGGCAAAATGAAAAATGTGATGGAAACTTTTGTGTACGTGTGATGTTGCATCTCACTCTAACGACTATATAGTCGCACTGCCCACTCTACTGCTTTCTACTAATCAATGATAGCATAAATATTAATCAAGTTGGAATGATCATAATTGACTAATATACCCCCTACAATTGAGAAATCATACATGATTGATATACTGACAATAAATATAATTTTTATTATTTTAATATGTTTTTTTATATAAAGTCATTTAAAAATATAAAAGTAAATAAAATATTAAAAATGAAAGATATAGGGTGTTTTTTATTGAGGTATAGAACTTTAAGTTGGCATCACTTTTTTAACTGGCGGGCATTTTGTCAGCTGTCAAGTGATTAATATTTAGTTTGGTTTGCCATTTCATCATGAACAGGTTGACAAAAGAACAACGCTTGCAAATCGTGCAAATTTATTTCGAAAATAATGGTTCAGTTCGCGAAGTTTACCGAAAGCTCCGTCCATTTTATGGTCGACATAATCGTCCATCAGAGCAATTAATTCGGTTAACCGGTCAATTGGCCACCAAGATCGTGTGATTTGACACCATTGGATTATTTTCTTTGGGGATATGTGAAGTCGCTCGTCTACGCCAACAAATCAGAAACGTTAGGGGACTTGGAAGCCAACATTCGTGGCGTTATTGCCAACATACGGCCCCATATGCTCGAAAAAGTGGTTGAAAATTGGACCTGTAGAATTGGCTTTATTCGAGCCAGCCGCGGCGGCCACATGCCCGAAATCATATTTAAACGTTAATGGTATAAAATTATCCTTCCAATAAAGCCAAATTGATGGACATTAAAACGATTTTCTTGTGTTTTATTTCAATTCGAAGTTCTATACCTCTAAAAAAAACACCCTATATAATTCAGAAAAAAACAGAATAACCTATCTAGCCCTTTTCAAATCTTTTCACCACCAACGCACTTACTTTTTACAAATATCTAAAATTTTTAAAAGAAATATATATTAAATTAAATTTTGTAAATTTGTTTTATTTTTTCTTTTTACTTATCTTTTTAATAGTTATAAAATTTAATTTTCAAAGACTGAATGAATTTTATTTTTTTTAAATAAAACTCGACATTTTAAAAGTTTTGGCATATGCACCATCTAATGTACATATATGTATATGCTAGAGTGGAACAAAAATAATTAATAAATAAATCTATCACCACTTCCGATCAAATGACTAGTCAATCGACTGTCACTATTGAATTCTATGTGAAATTGTTGCAAATGTGTTAGTGAAGAAATTTTGTTTGTGTTAGTTAGTTTCAGTCATTCATTTCTTGTAGGGAGGCGTACAAAAATTATGTATATACATATGTATGTATGTAATTTGGTATGCCTGTCAAAATCATCAATTTACAGACAAGTAAAGCCTATACCAAAACAGCTGATGTCAGATGCTTTGCCAGATCGAGATGGAAAGAGCTCTAATTTTAATTTAGTATAGATGCGAAGTTTTAATACTTTCACTCGACATGTACGTATTTTGGGGTGGTAAATTTGAAGTGTCAGATGTACAATATAGATACATAAATGAAGGAAGGTTTGTCAGAAAAAAATAGAAAATAGAAATTTTTGCATTTTTTTTAATATTAGATGATTGAAATTTTATAGCCCGGCTGCAGTTTTTGTGGCGGCGCTTTCGTCTTGAAACTTTGCCAGCGCAGGTGTTTTAGCTTTGCAAATATTTGCTCTTCTCAGTTTGCATACATGCATATTAGCAGCGATGCCAACTATTTATAACCCAAACCCGCTTTTCCCCTTCGCAAAACGCGCTAAGTTACAGCATTGTCAACTATTTATAGCCAAAACGCGCTATTTTTCTACGCGCTAAATTAAATTTTAATAAAATTCGATGTATGTACATCTGCATTAGTAAATACAATTAATTTTTTTTAGTAGCTCTTTTCTTTCTCTTAAATCATTCAACACAGAATCAGAATTGCTTCCAAATAATCGATATCCTTTGTTTTTATTTTAATTTTATTTGCCAAATTTTGTAACAACTTATATAAATTGTCGAATAGTTTTGCGATTCAAATGCTTTTTGTACTTCAACTAGAATAGATGCTTAATAAGTAATATAATTTTTTTTTGGTCACGAGTACATATTTTTAGTTGTGAAATTTCAAAATGTTTGCCATTTACAGTATTAAAATGCGTTTTTAATTCTAATCACAGTCAAGGGAATTTTATTTGCGACAGCTGAATCATTAACAAATTTAGAAAATATTATGAGTTTTGAATACTAGAAAATTGTTTAATTTTTTGGAAAAAAAGTAAAAAAATATATTGAACTGAAGTGATGATAACTTTGTTCAAAACGCGCTAATTTAGCGCTTTTTTTAGTAAACGCGCTAAGACGAAAAAACGCGCGTTTAGCATAGTTAAAACGCGCTAAATTGGCATCGCTGCATACTAGTGTAGGAAATTTCAATTTAATATGATTTGTTGTACGTATATTAAAGTCGGTACTCATTTCCGCTCTTTCCCCCTTCCCTCCGGCAAACTCAAAACCTTGAATTCCTTCATATTCCGCTTATTTTTACTCGACTGCATGACGCAAAGAAGGGTATTGTGCTTATCAGTCTATGTATGTATACATGTATGTATGTAAATGTATGCATGTATGTATGTGTGTATATCTGTATGTATGTATGTGTACTCCTTTGCGGCACTATACTCGTATAAACCGAACTCGGACCGATTTTGATGATTCTTACATCAATCGATTTGCCTTTATAATGAGATACGACAGTAGGCAAAACTCAATATGGCGGCCAACAGACGCCATTTTGTAAATACGAAAAAATACGAACTACAGTTAGGCCTCGATTATCCGTGATTCGATTAAACGGTAACGTCGATTATCCGGGAAAGAAATATTGTAATTGTTTTCCTTTTGTCCAGCCATTTAATTTTTTTGCACCGATTAACCGAGATTACCTCTATTATCCGAGATTGCAAGCACGCAACCGTTTTCAGCCAAAATATTTATCCCATATTTATGCATTTTTTGGTTAAACACAAGTATAAGTAAGTACAAAAGTATTGTTACGTTTTTATCCTTTAAAAACGCTTTTCCGTGGACTCGAAGATTTGCAAATGAATAAAAGACCCCAGTGTACTAATTAGGTTAAGAATGACACTTTATTTACTAATAAATTTAGTGTATTTACTGTACTAATCCAATTCCAGAGCTTAAATACAGACACATAGATTACTTAACCACAACTGGTTACCACTACGTCTTCCTTGCTGTTGTATACACAGGTCTCAATCAACTGACTGCACTGGTTTTGTAGCAAAGCTCCCTTTCCGCTGTTCGTCACACACAAGGCTTATTCTGCTGATGCTCACTGTTTATACAACACTATACTTTCAACGATGTTGACTCCACTATTATATAATTCACACTGACTGCCTCTCACAAAGGGTGCCTCGTTTTATACTACAGGGGGCGGTTCCAGAATGTTCGCTATCTGCTTATAGATGGCGTAATTAAATTTGTGTGTATACAGTAAAGCCAAATGGAAGAAACTGGATTACTGCATAAAGATGTTGCTGCTTTGTACGTTACCATCTGTGTTGTCATTTACTATTGGCAGCCAAGTGATCACACAGTCTTCTAACACAATCTGGGAAATTCTTGTTACTGTTTCGAGGCATTTGTAGATAATTCTATTGACCGTTATTTTGAATTTCAGAGTTACTGTGTAACGACTTTTATATTGGTAATACTGTGTGTCACTGGTAATACAGAGTTGTTACCATGTGTGTTTGCACTTTTATGTGTACTTCTAGATATCAAGTTCTTTTTATGTACCAAATGTTTTCTTTATAAAAACATTTACATTAGCTCTGTTCGAATATTTTTGCGCAACCATATGAATAAAAAAATATTATAAAAAACAAAAAAAGCTGTTACCCCATTAAGTGAGAAAATCGAATATCTAGAATGCTCCCGGTCCCGACCATTGCGGATATCACAATGGTTATCATTCGACAGGTGTTTTAAAATCATCTCTAGGTTTCTCTTATGGTTTTTCATTTCGAATGACCATTTCTGGTCGCTGTCGAGTTTTTTGATTTTTTAATTACGACTTGTCTACTTTCAATTTGATTTACAAAATCAAAACATTTTAAGGCGGCACTTTAAATTATTCTTAACGCATTAAGCTATACGTGAGATTTTCATTAATGATTTGCCACTCCTAAAAATATGCTATATTTATACTTTTATATCTGTTTGAAAAAGGAAAAAGTGCTGAACTCGAGATAAGTTAATATTGATTTAAAAGCACTACTGTGATTTTCATATTCATAAGTACCCCTTAGCAAAATCTCGATTACTTCAATCTCAAAGATAACCAGCAATATCTTTTTTCGACTTATAATCTCATATGGAATAATTAATTAATTTAATATATGTAATATTTTGGTATATTTAAATTGAAATTATTAGACTTGAAAGTTTTAAAAGTGCTGTCCTACAAAGCACTAAAATATGACTGCAGACGTAATTCAGGCAATTGAAACTACTTTCGATCGGAATGGTTTGTATTCCTTAACAATCATATTAAGATATTTATTGATTTTTCGTTAATTTTATTTTTAACGATTACATCAATATCAACATCAAGATTACTTGTTTGTTGTAAGACTATCGCGAAGCTTTGATGTCATGGCAGGTATAAAAGTAGTACTAGACCAAGCGTCCAAGACCAAGTTTTAGTCATATTGGAGAAAGACGTATTGAATAAGCCTTGTATTGGGCCAACAAAAAAGCCATGTTTTGTTTTTGCATTTTTGTAATTTTGTAGAATTGCTGTCACGTGTAAAATGCATTCGTCTCGATCAGCATTTTAATGCATATATTTTTTTACTTTGACATTCTTTCAACGCCATCTTTAATTAAGACTTATTTCTTACGAATACAAACAAGTTTTAATTAACTCAAATCTTTAAATTGAAATAAATTTAAGTGTGTGTGAGATATCATCTAAATTTTTTATTCGCGATTATGTGTACTACACATCACTTCCACATGAGATGACCAGTCCCTCAAATCGCTTGTACAGAATGTATAATGTGGCACGTAGCGCCATTATGTAAAAACCACATATCATTGGTGTGCATTTCATCCAATAAAGCACTCGCAACCGTAAAATGGTCTAAACGTTCGGAATGTTGCACGAAAATAACACCCACTTTTATAAAAATAATTTCATCAACAAACTTGACAGATGTAGTTTCAACAATATGACAATTATCAACTGTCAAAGTTCGAAAGTCCCTATTGGAGGATCGTTTAGTTAGTCTTATGAACGTTTAAGAGTAGGACCACACGATTGCCGTAAATACACTAATCTACCCCAACTTGTATTGTGCTGAATTGGTGTACAATAAAAAAATTGTCCCAATCAAATACGTTGCAGTCACATGATTGCCCCATTTTACATATAAAAATTTGATTGTCGCAGATTGGCGAAGAATGAACTTGTGGTAATAATTGCCACAGCCCAGTCACACGATTGTTCTACGGCAACAGAAATAAACAGCTGTTTTGGTAGTTTTTAATTTGTTTTGTTTTACTTTCAAATGGTTTTCTTTTAAAAAGAAATTATTTTTTTCTGTTTTATTTTGTAAGTGAAAATAGTTTATTCGTTTAAAAGAAATGAAATTGCATCTGTTTTGTATATTTTACGATCCTTAAATATACAAAGCAGAGGCAATTTTCGTTCTTTTATACGAATAAAAACTAAATATGTATATGGGTTAAGATTGGCTCACAGTTCCATGTTAACGTTTCAAATAATTTGTAATTACATATAAAAGTAAGTTTAAGTCGGTACTTGTGGCAACACTTGGAACACACGAAAAAAATAAATTAATTTAAGAAATTGTCCCGTATTGGCTACTTTGATTGCCGCTCATGAACACAATAAATATTGGTGCATTTTAAAATTTTTTATTGAGGCATGGTTGCCTATCAAGCGTTCACACGATTGCCGCACCAGAGTTGCATTTGATTGCGATAAATCAGCACACTATTGTTCTCGATTGTCGTATGAGACAATAAATTGTGAAATCACACGATTGGCGTATAAAATGAACCAATAATTGATGCATTGCGGCAATCGTGTGATCCTACCTTAATATCCTCATAGAAGTGGCTTTTCTAGTGGATTTGTTGTGGATGCATCAATTAAATCTTCTTTATGAGCAGCTTGGTTTGATTGTGACGTTTTCCTTAAGGTTAATGGAATAAAACAAAATCAAAAATATACATACTATAGACGACAGCAGTGCGATAGCAGACAAAATAAATACACTTAAATCGTTTGCTTAGGTTTTTCTTAATGCTATTGACTTTACTGTTTCTGGCCGACACTGTTCAACAGTCCTGATGCAACAACAACAAAAACGAGGCGCAAAAAACGACGTCAGTAGCATTTCAAAGTGGTTGAACAAGAAGAACAGTGAACAACAGTCTCAAACAGTAGCCATAGTCAAAGATTTGTTAAATATTGACTTAGATATTGATTTGTTGTTTGCATCATGACTTACGAGCGAGTACCTTCGTATTTTGAATTTTTCTTGCACTCTCTGTGGGCCTGTTTATTGTATTTACTTAACCAATTGTTGGTTTAACTTTTAGAGAGGACCAGCAACTACAAGCACACGGTTAAAAATAACTGATCAGAGAGATTTATAATGTGTACAACAGCAGTAACAAATGAAAATATGAGTGCTAAGTCAGTAATCTTTGCCACAATTAGGGGCTTTTACGCATGTGTTCTTGTGTTTTTTTTTTGTTTTTTTGCTGTGTATGTGTGTAATCTGGTCTTAACTTGGCTTTTGTACACAATACATTTGTACAATCCTACATTTATGTTGTTTAATAATATTAAGGCCTTTTAATTGTTTATATAAATATGAGTGCATAAAAAATATACATACATACATACATACATACATACATACATACAACAAAGTAGTCAGATATTGTCTGAATCAGACATTTCGAGCAAATGTATGGCCATTTTCAGAGACTTCGTACAGATTTCTCTCAGATATTGACTTCCGGCTCCCATCCGATCGATTTCGTATGGATATATGGGGGTATTTCATGTATCGATATATCGGATAGCTTTCTGACTGAATTTGTACATACATACATATATATATATACATATACATACATGTATGTATGCCTATGTCAGGGTCCTCAGATTATTTCCTACCTATTTCGCCAAATTGATTTTAAAAGTCGCCAAAAGTTGCCAAAATCAATTTTATGTAATGGTCGACTTGCTGTCAGTAAATATATTGACATCTGTGGCCCTAATATTCACACTGATCCATTTTAAAGCCTCTGTAATCGGTCTCCAGTTCTACTATGAAAAAATCTAGGCTCGTTCTTTCCCCTACTTTCGAGCCATACGTGTAGCAGCAAACTCCCATGGGCGCTTGTTCTGGTATCAATCTTTCGCATTAAGCTATAAGCCTAGTCGTCGTCGACGTCTATGTGATCTAATGGTGTGGTATGTTGCCTTGTCCGATCCATTCCTCCCATCACTTGTAAAAGTTTTGTAGCAAGAGGTGCTTAGTATCTAATACGCATGTCTATACATTGGACATAAAGAATCGTCTTCAAAGGCCTGGTGGATGTAGTTCTCATAGCGCTACTTATACCTAGGCAGCACATTCGTTTAACCTTCTCCAAAATTTTAATGTTGCATTTTCTACCCACTGACCGCCACCATGCTACCGATGCGTATGTTAGAATTGGTCTGATCGCACTCCTATAGAGCTAGTGTCGCAATAGGGATGAGCTCCCATCTGGACCCAATGACCCTTCTGCAAAGAGGCCAGCAGAAGTTATCCTTCTTGACTCTTTCCACTGTGTGGTACCTCCACAAAATTTTCCGTTCTAAAATCACTCCTAATCAAAGGATCAGCTGTTTCCTACCCTTGCAGTTATATTCCATTACAGTCGGCTAACTGCGCCTTTAGTACGATTAGAACTAAATTAATAAATTTGTCATTGTTATTAACTTGTGTAAGTGGAGGGAAATTAATTACTAATGGTTTTAAATATTTATTGCAATTTAAGAATTTACTGGAATTTTAAGGAAAAACTGATTTTTTAAACAAAAAATTAACGACTTCTCAACAGCTTTGAAAACTGCAAAAATAAATCTGCACGTTTGGCAACGCTGGCCACAAAACACAACAACTTAAATCAAACCAAACCAATAAAGCAACTAATAACTGTTGAACTACTCAACGTACGCTAAAAGTTGCCCAACTTTAATACTTTGCCAACGTAAGAAACACGGAGACATAGGTACTGAATATTACATTCATAGTAGTGATGAGCTATTTTTCGAAACCTGTTACTTTTTCACAGCGATTGAAAAATCACTAATCACAACTGTGACTGAATTTATCAAGTAACAGGCTTTGCAAATGTAGTTCTTTCATACAAACTGTGAATGCTCTTGCATGCTTACTTTACAGTAAATAAAGCTACCACATGAATTTATTTGTATACGTTCACCGTTTGTCGAGAAAAAATCGTCTAATCGTGTCAAATCGTCTTTTCTGGCAACTATGTATAGCTCTCGCAATTTTGTATTTGAAATTTTACTGTCTCTCTGACTCTCATACGACAATTATCAATATTTGGTTGAGGTTGATGCTAATTGTTTGTTCTTGTCGCTCTTCTTATGAGCATTTATCAAAATACCAATACTAATACATACTTTTAAAGCGGAAGAGCTGAAATGTGTTAAACAGTGATCACAGTCACTGTTTAATTTCACAACTGCTCTTCTTATTAGATTTTGTGAAAATAACAGAACTGCTACAAACAAAATACTGCTAAACTGTGATCACAATCGCAGTTTAAAAGAACAGCTATTTAGAAATCACGTTCACAAGGAGCAACATTATTAAAAAATCACAGTTTCTCTCAACACTAATTCATATACATACATAGGTACTGAATATTAAGTAATGAAAATCACACAAAGGGGTAGACGTTGATGATTTAAATATCATGATGAATGAAACAAATATTTGAAAGATATTTGCCAAAAATATGTAATTTGCGTGTTGTTTATTTTTTTAGTCACAAATAATTGTTGTGCCGTCTTTTTTAAACGAAAATTGTTGAATAAATAAACGTTAAATGCACAGTAACACATAAAATGACATTTGATATCAAGATGAATTTATCAGGCCGTGAGCTCTGATGATTATAGCATAACGCTGCTATAATATTAATAAATTGAGTCTATACGTGATGAATTTTCATCATGATATCAATTTGACATTCATCATGATATAAATTCATCAGGTGTGGAACTATGTAAGAGAGAAATAATATTTGTATCATACAAAATTGTTGGTATACTTTTTTCTAACAACAATTTTTTTTTCTAACAATTTGTTAAACTTAATTACGCATAAAATTAGATCACTATACACTTGACTTCTAAAAATCATGAAAATAATTTGATGCAAAAAGAAAGATTAAAAAAAATTATTTAAATAAATTAAAAAAAAAATCAATGCTAAATAAAATCTTTAATCGCAGTTGAAAAATAAATAGTACAAAAAAAAATATATGCCAAAAAGTCGGTGTTATCAGCAAGAGATAGACAAATATTTTAAATTTTTTGCAATAGTATCACTTGCATATTTTCTAATAAATAATTCTCTATAATATTATTATTGTTGCTAATCTTAATTTTCTTTTAATACATTTTGTTTAATTTTTCAAATTGTTTCTAGCTAGTTAAGAATTGTTAATTGCCTTTGTAATTGGTTTGGAACGCTTCACTGATTTTCTGAACTTGTTTTCCATTTAATTCACATTAATTTCTCTAACTTAAATAAATATTAAATTTTGTTTGTATTAATTTCGGAATTGTATTTTTTTGGAATTTCTTCCTTAAAAAGTTTTTTTTTAATTATCTTTTAATTTTAATTCTTGGGAGATCGGTTTTATTTCAAAGAAGCTTTTATTTTGTATATTTATTTATTTTTTGTTAAAGAAAAATTCTTGGAATTTTTATTTTTATTTTCCAATTCTAATTAATATCATTTAATCTTAAGTATAAGAGAAAGCAAGACAGAGACAGATAGAGTTAAAGTTAAAGTTAAGTTTGCATTTTTTATGTGTTTTGTTATACATATGTAATTCTAAATTATTTTTATTTATTGTGTATTTTTCTTAGTCGTCGATATCATTCAAACAATGGTGTTGATTGTTTTCGACAATTTCCCAGAATTTATGGTTTAATCGCTCCTTTTTTTTACAATATCTTTTCTGGGCAGCATGTTTCAGTATTAAAAATATTTTTTTTTTGTAAGACAAAATTTAATTAGGCTTCAAATAATGGTCATAATAGTAGTATGAGTACAATTTATTTAGAAATTAAAGAGGAAACAGATTCAAGTTTGAAACCTAAGAAATTGTTAAAAACAATGCTCATTATAAATGCGTGTGTGTTTGTTTTTGGGTATAAATAGCATTTGAAATTTGATTTAAGGCATAGTGTCGCCTTTCTTTTTGGTTGATTAATTCAGATATCTTTTTAAAACTCTACATTAGACATATTCAAAATGCCATTTTGTTTGGTGGTGGTAAAATATGCCATGGTTCTCTAAAGGAAAACATGTCTGCTTGCAAGTTGCAACCCTTATAAATTCAGGGAAAACATGCGTTTTTTTACACTCTCTAAATTTGATTAAAAAGTCTAAATTCTCAGGCAATAAATAATGTTTTTTAAGTATTCTTTTTATGCTTATTTATAAGCAAATGTGCAGTACCCAGCAGTTCTTAAAATAAGCGGGTTTTGCTGTAGTTATCATGTTTAATTGAGTTATTCACTAATCAATAAATTTTTCTAAGTGCCATTGTTACAACTTCACGATAAAGTTCCGTATAGTTAATCCTAAGTTTAGTAAAACTGAACTATAAAGTGACGCTTAAATTTTTTCCATAATTACAAAATAAATATGTAATTAAATGTTTGTGTTGTGGCAACATTGCTGCTGTGGATACCGACTTTTGATTGTTAAAAATACTTAGAGCCTTTTTAGACACGCAAAGTTTACTTTGCAAAGTCTTCATTCACCTGTGTGAAAGATAGAGGGAGAAATACTTTATCTTTCTGTCTTTCTCCCAGCTGAATTAAGACTTTACAAAGTAAACTTTGCGTGTCTAAAAGGGGTGTTACTGGCAACGACTTGCTTTTGTTTATTTGCTCAATTAGATTCCCACTCTATTGAAAAACGCTAAAACTAAAAAAATTAAAAAATTAAAAAAAAATCGCCGAAAGGAAAAAATAAGTCCAAAAACCGAAAGAAGTCACGAAAACGAAAAAAGCGCCAAAAATAAGAAAATATCGCTAAAACTAAAGAAAACCACCAAAAACCGAAATTTTCTGAAAAGAAAAAAACACCAAAACTAATAAAAAAACTCCAAAATACGAAAAAATTCCAAAAACGAAAAAGCGCCAAAACTAAAAACAATTTTCTAAAACTAAAATAAATCGCCAAAAAAAGCTAAAATTAAAAAAAAAAACGCCAAAACGATTTTTTTTTTCGAAAACCGGAAAAAATCGCCTAAACAAAAAAGGCACCAGAATTTAAAAAAAATCGTTAAAACTAAAGTAAATCACCAGAAACAGAAAAACCGCTAAAACGAAAAAAACGACAAAACCCAAAGAAATTCCAAGCACCAAAAAAGCGCCAAAACTCAAAAAAAAATTTTTTTAAAACAAAAATAAATCGCCAAACTTCTAAAAAATCGCTAAATCGGGAAAAAACACATACAAATAAAAAAACGTCAAGAACCGAAAATAGTCCCAAAAGCGAAAAAGAAACGCCAAAACTAAGAAAAAGCGCCAAAATTCAAAAAAGATCCAAAAACCGAATAAAAGTTTACCGTGTACTTAAATTTTTTTTAAAAATGTAGCGAGGTATTATATAGCGTGTTTTTTTAGAGGTATAGAACTTCGAATTGAAATAAAACACAAGAAAATCGTTTTAATGTCCATCAATTTGGCTTTATTGGAAGGATAATTTTATGCCATTAACGTTTAAATATGATTTCGGGCATGTGGCCGCCGCGGATGGCTCGAATAAAGCCAATTCTACAGGTCCAATTTTCAACCACTTTTTCGAGCATATGGGGCCGTATGTTGGCAATAACGCCACGAATGTTGGCTTCCAAGTCCCCTAACGTTTCTGGTTTGCTGGCGTAGACGAGCGACTTCAGCGGATGCGTATTATCACATAGAGTAAACGTAGTGCGGAAACGATCCATTTTTAACCGAATTAATTGCTCTGATGGACGATTATGTCGACCATAAAATGGACGGAGCTTGCGGTAAACTTCGCGAACTGAACCATTATTTTCGAAATAAATTTGCACGATTTGCAAGCGTTGTTGTTTTGTCAACCTGTTCATGATGAAATGGCAAACCAAACTAAATATTAATCACTTGACAGCTGACAAAATGGCCGCTAGTTAAAAAAGTGATGCCAACTTAAAGTTCTATACCTCAATAAAAAACACCCTTTATATTTAATTATATACTATAAAATTCGTATAGTATTAGATATAGTGTGCGAGTCAAAGTCGCACTTTACTGAATTTCTTATTTCAAGTTTGCTCTTTAGCAGAACTATAGGGTAGATGCACTTTCCTTCCATATCGTAATTTGCACTAAGATACATTTTGCGTTGTTGATATCTTTAGCCAAGATTATTTTATTTTATTTTTTCTAAATACATACATATACAGATATGTACATACATATGTATGTATGTATACACAGAAGCATATTTGCTTCTTTTAAATTTGTTCATGCAGTTCTTTTATTTCTTGATGAATTTATCTGCAGTTCACTTAAAATTAATTAAACAACACAGTTGACTTGAATTTTGTCTAACCGTCACAATTATAATTGTAAAAAGAAAATAAAAAACTTACATACTCGTACATATGTATGTATACGAGTAAGAAAAAACCTATAAATATAAAAAATTATAATTTTATTTTAGCTATTTGTTTATTTAGTGAATAACTAAAAATATTACTAAATAAATTTGTTTAGGGCAATTGCCTGCGCCGGAACTTAACGTAAGAAGTCATCTGGGCCGGATGACTTTCCAGTGCAGGTTTAATTTTCTGCTGCGTATGACGTCACCAAAGATACAAAAGGCTTGAATGTTATGATCACTGTACTAGATTTCTTGTGGGAAATAAAAAAGCTTAGTTTAATTTTAATAAAATAAAATACCAAAGCATAGAATTTTATTTTGATACATTTAATTTAACTAGGATCGCCCTAGTTTGGTCTAAATTCGACCACTTGACACGTATGTATATTGCAAGTACAAAACTGAAACGAAATAGAAAGTTGTTCCTTTCCAAGAAAATTTAAATTTTTTCACCACTTTTATCTTAAGAGCGTGAGGGTGGCGTTGGCTGAAGTACTACAAAACTGAAGGTCATTATATAACAACACCACGCATTTTTCTGATGTGCATTAGTGTCCTTTTGTGTCAGTTGTTGTAAGAAAGTTCAAGTGATGAAGGCATACACACTGGTCACTGAACCACACCGGCTTCAGTGGATACTAATCCTTCAGCTTCGAAAATTTAATACGCCTCACTCACACCAGAGGCTCTGCAGTACTGTCTCATTAAAAAACCCATGCAAAAAGCAGAGTTGTAAAAGAATGTGTAAAAGAATGAAGCTTCACCACCTGTCTTCTATATCACTATCACTTTTCTAAAGAATGTAACATCTAGTAATAGTAGGAGGTGTGTTACTTTTCTTTCTCTATGCTTGCGACATGTAGAACGCTGCACTTAGAGACATGCATAAGATCCAAGTCTTTATTAATTAATGTCTTCTTGGAATTTTGGGAATCTTCTAGCCGAGGGTTACATTCAATAGCAGGCTATGGGAGCAATCCAATCAGCAGCCTGTAGCCACGGAAATAAAAGCTGTAGATTAGTCACACCCTTAGAAGGCTATATAACGACATTAAAAGAAATGCCATAGAGTAGAATCCAGAAGGCAACCGGATGAGAGGACGTCCTGCTCACACGTCGAGAAAACAGATAGACGCAGAAATAACCACCGTGAGTAAAAGTTGGGGTGAAGCGAAAGCGATAACACAAGACAGGAACGCATTCAACCGAATTATTTAGGTCTTATTGTCCGTATAGGGTCGATGGCAATATATTACTGTAATAGTTCAAAAAAGTAACAAGTGGGGCAGTCGGCAGGTAAACCTAATTCGAGTGCATTGAATCCATCCATTTTTTTAGGTTAAAACTTGTTTAAAAAGTAATAAGGATGGAAAATTGTGATTAAAAGTGAGTAAACAACGATTTTTCTACCATTTATTAATTTTTATGTCGATATACTCGTATATCGATTGAAGAAACATATTATTGATGAAAATGCATCCTAGGGAAACTTAAAAAAAAACAAAAAACAATTTTTCTGGAGGCATCTCCATCAACAACATTCAATCGATATAGACATACACATACACATAGATATAAAAATTAATAAAGGTATGAAAACTGGAATAAATGCGTTTTTAGGTATGTACTTTTAACTATAATTTTCAATCCTAACTATTTTTTAAACAGGATTCAGCGTACTCGAATTAGGTTTACCTGCCGGGTGTACCGCTTGTTACAAAAAAAGTTTTCGATTCGAGCACAAAGTTATTATTATTTTTCTTTATTGGAATTATCTCCATTCGTTGTTCAATCGAATAATTAAAAAAATTAGAATTCATTCGGATAGTTTATTCGAAAAAAAATGTTTCAAGTTTAATTGAGTGTTTTAAAATGAAATAATAATAAACAATAATACATCGCCAGCCCATTATTGGTTTGGAGCATATGGCAAAAGGTCGAAATGGAGAAAAACGATAAAGAAGGTTTACATTAAGTTTTCTCAAAGTATTCCTGTTAGAATTTTTTTGTATTTTCACATTGCTTCCGATACATGTTTGAAAGAAATGTGTAAATTTTAATGAACTTTGATGAATAAAGTTAGAAGTTAATATTACTTTATTGTAAAATTAAAAATACTTTTTGTGCCACATACACCACTTTTCTTAATTTATTTTCAAAAAGTAGCTTTTTGTGGCCCATACGTATACTTTACTGCTGAGAATTGAGAATTTTGTTGTTTTGTTGCTGTCTAGAGAAATAAGTCGATCGTTTAACGCTGACTTAGAAGCCGCCGCCGTAATATTTTTAACTATCAATCCGCTTACACACTTACACAAGAAAAACAAGTAATTGAAGTGTATTTAATATAAAGAATGAAATTAAATATATATACTCAAACATGCATAATTAAATTTTATTTTAGTGTTTAATAAGTTTCTATTAAAACATTTAATCGGCGGCTGCGTCTGGGTGATGATGTTTTGCTTAACAGTCGCCATTGAATTTTTCTTTGGCACCTTCTTTTTTTTTGTTATTCAATTCTTATAGAAATGAAGCAAAACAAGAGTTAACTTTACTTCGCATGTTTTTGTATGAAGAATTTGACGCAAACGCCAAACTGTGGCGTGTACAGCAAAACAATACTTATTAAACCTTAAAATAGTTGAAATGTAGCAAAATGAATGCTTAATATCTCAGAAATCATAATTAATTTCGCGAAACATGTTTTGGATTCAGAAAGGAGATATTCGAAATATATGTACATATATACCCCATACCTAATTTTGTTTTTAAAATGGTTGGTGGGTCAAACCAATACTGGGCTGACGACATGTATAGCCAATAGTTGCTAGTGCTTTGTCTTAGTTTAGTTTATTGTATATTTAATTATAATAACTTTATTAATGTAAGATAGGTATTATTAGATATTACTTCATTTAGTTTAAAATTTAAAAACCCAACCATTTTCAATGTCAAGGAAATAGCAAATCCTAAAATAAATTTTAAAATAAATATTTCTATTAAAATCAAATATAATTAAAGTCAAAGCACTAAAAACCATTTTAAATGTTTATTTAGTACAAATAGCTTTTTTTTTAAACAGCTTCTTATTTATAAACCATTTCTTTTTATTTTTTATTTTGCTCGTTCTTATGATTATTTAATCAAATTTAAATAGTTTGTATACTATTCCCCGCCAACGAAATAAATTGTAACACTTGTATGTATGTATGACATGTTGTATCATAAGCTGAGCGACAACATGTTTATCTGTCAACAGAAATTAATGACATCATAAATCATGTAACATACACGTACACGATAGTTTAAAGAAGTGGCAACACTTAGAGACATGCAACATACATATCTTTGCAATACGCTCCATATCGCGATGTGAACAGCAAGAAACAAAATAAAGTTTAGGCCTTTATGTCCATACGAGTACTTGCACATTAAACAAGATTGGGGGGCGCTACTCATCCAATGATGATGCTTTTGCGGTAAACATCAATTAAAACTATTGTAAACATTTTCGAAAACCCAAATAAAATTCTAAAGAAGTAAAAATAAGAGACAACCAACCAATCATAATCAATGCGGCGTAACAAATACACAAATACTCGAACACATAAAATTATTTTTGTATTCGAAATAAAATTAATGATAATGCTACTGCTCGTACTTTAAGGATAAATCTAAAAAAAAAATACATATCTTTAAAAATTTCAAGACTTAAGCTTGTGCATAGAAAGTGTTGACAGTTGTAGAGAAATTTCATTATTGATTTCAAAGTGACATGTGTGCGTGAGTGCATGAGTTTCCGTGGTGGGCTGGCTGGCTGGCTGACTGACTGACTGACTGACTGGATGCATTTCTAAACACCGTTGACTCCAAATAGAAAGTATTTAAACATATTTGAAACACTACTCGTACAAAAAATTTCTTAAGGATGCTAAAAATTTTAAACATTTTTCCCTTGGGGAGCTAATTTTTTTTTTCTTCAAAAAGGGTGTAGCCTTTTAACCCCAAAGTGTCACTTGTAGATTTAAATACTTGTTAGAAAGTTCAGACATTTAATTCTCTAATAAAAATGCCTACATCTGTTTTAAATGGGATTTATTTATTTTTATAAAAATTTTAAGTATGATCGCATTAATTATGGTTTGACAGATTTGTTAAATTATGATTTCAAATATATGTATCTCGTTTTCTTTTTTTGTTTTCTTTTTTCTTTTTAATACAATGAACGATGGCACGCGTTTTTCCAAAACAAAAATTTATTTTCATTTTAAATTGTATACGAGGGTGCTTATAAATGTAGTTTAAGCTGAAGGTCCATACCATCCGTTCCATGCGTTGTTGCATTTTATGCATGTGTCAAAAAGTAGAATCAGTGTAATTGTATGTGACAAGTTACAGAGCAAAACGCATAGAACGCATAGGCGCATACGGCGGATAAAGTAGGTTTACTTTCTACTTTTGTATCCGTCGCATGCATCACGAAAAAAGGTCAGCTGTTTTTGATAGCCAAAGATGGCAAATTATATTATGTTTTCAATGATATCTATAAAAATGTTCGTGTGGTGGATTTTTTTTGGCATAAAAAAAATTTTTAATAAAAGAAAAAGCTTTTGTAATAAAGCTTATTACTATTTTTAAGAATAAAATACATTAAAATCACTTTTTAACATAGTTATTTCACGAACGAAATTTTCATTTTAGTTATCGATTGCTTTTATGTACTTAGTGTCATCTCTATGTTGGAGAAGCTAATAGAAGCTGTATAAAACATTATGTATTATTTTTATTAAAAAATATTCCACAAATTTCACAAATTCTTTCAGTCATAATTTCAATTTCCATTTTTTCCCAAAATTGTGTGTATTTGATAAAAATATTTACACTACATCTGATCAAAACATAAATACGTTGCGCATAAAACGTATTGCATGTACATAGGACGTACAGAAATGCATTCAACGCATACGCATAGAACGGATGGTATGGACCTTCAGATATTCAGCCCAATTACGAATTTTCCCCGTGAGTTTTTTCTCTTCCCTAGCATTTGTTGCCGAGAAAAAAATTCTTTTTTATTATTATTTTATATTTTGTAAATGAACATTATAAATTAATGAAACATGTACGTATAAAAAGTGAAGAAGTATATACTTGAAAATCAAAATATTATATATAAAAATGAACCAATACATTCACCCTTATCGGGAATAAAAGTTCACGTGAAATATATTCCCTTACTACATATTTTCTAATTTTGTTCACCATTTTTTGTTCACGGGAAATATTTCACGCAAACAAAATGTTCGCCTTTTATTCCCGATAAGGGTGATTATAAGCTAAACATTTTTTATCGGCAGATGGATGTCAATCATGTCGTCTATTTTCACTTCCCAGAGGTCAATGAAAATATTTTCGTTGTTTTCCGTCCAAAGCATTATTTTTCTCCACAATTTTTTCATTATTTTAACGGTTGCATCCATTTTTAAGTTGAAAATCTTTCAATCGGTATCTATTCTCTTCGCTTCCCGTCATTTTAACTTGGCAGCACTGAATTCAGCACAGCAAAAACAAGGTTGCATTTCATACAACCAACTTAAAGCCATTTCAAAAAATTATACAATAACAATTTTTGAGCACAATTTTAACCCTCTAACTCTTCGTCGTATGGGTAGTTTTTGTCCCTTTGAACAAAGGGGGTACAAAAGTACGCTTGAAGGAGGACATAAAATGTCCTATAAAAATATTTGCAACACCACAAAAAAACACTTCAAATGCATTCTAGGATTAATTTCGGAATTACCTACAGTTGCACTCTCGATATAGGATGGTTCTTATCAGTTTTACGTTAAATCCTACGAGAAATATGTATGTATTTTTATTCTCTGCCGCATTGTTCGTTTTTAACCACTTCGCAAAAAGTTTCTAAACGGCGGAGATATAATAGATCCAAATTCAAATGTACTTATATGTATTAAGACAATAAATGTTCTACCCTCGTCACAAATTTTTCAAAAACTATTCTTTTCCAACTATTAGAAACTCATTAAATTTATGTTAATGAGTAGCACAGCAGACAAGTCAAAAACATGAATTTACAATGACTTTACACTTGTCAATGTCATCATAGATTCATGCTACGAGTGCTTCGTTCGTTATGTTCTTGCACACAAAGCAACAACAGCACTATCAACATGATCATAATGCGGGAAAAAATACGAGTACACTTCCCCAAAGTCCCCAAAGGTTCAGTACACACATACATGCATATTTGTATGCAACAGCAAATGTTGGTGCATCAGTTAGGTGGCTGCATGTTGCCTGCATCGAGTCTGTAGGTCTTTTCAACAAGATTGATGCTGATTTTCTGTGGCATTTATGTCAAGGGGTGTAAGAGTGTTTTTCAGAGTTTATGGGGATGACAAAATGTGTTTGTGTTGAATGTTGCCTTTCGTACATGCAGCGTATTATTTATTTATTTCGTAGTGACAATAAGTACAAACAAATATGCGGATTTTATTTTACGACCACAACATTTTTCCTGTGTGGCATGTTGTAGTTTTCTTGGGGTTTTGAAAAGACAAATTAAAATGACATTAGAACAAGACGTAGGCAAGCAAACGCACAATGTGACGCAGGAGTTTATTAAAGGAAGCAGTTACATATGTATGTAGATATGTTGCTCATATAATGCTGCCTGCATGTACTCGTATACATATATGTAGATATTTATGTATTTTAGTTTCAACAATAACTTGTTAAGAATTTGAAAATCTTTATTCATTTTAAAGAAATGAACTAAAGAAGTAAAAATAAAATTCAAGCTGGATTTTATTGGCATAAATCATTTTTTTAAATATTACACATAGAAACTATAAGCAGCAATTTTATATTGTTAAGACTAAAAATTTATTTTATTGATAAAAATGGTCAATAGCATAATAAAACACGTGTTTCATTATATTTTTATTTTATGAAGTTTGATTGTGATTGTTAACTAAAATTTGGTACGAAGGACCATAAACAAAATATTATGTAGTAACTTTCGTACTTATACGCTGCACAAAAAAATGATAATGATATTTGAATACGAAAATCACCAATTCAATAAAAAAAATTATTGAATTTTGTGTAACGACTATTTTTTTATATTTGGGAAGCAAAATTGTGTGTACGTTTATGGAAAATATATTTTTTTCAGTCAACAAAGAAATTTAAAGAATCCAAAAAAAAGTAGGTGAGTAAAATTTTATTTTCAATGATAATTGTTACTGTATGTGTAAATGAATACCACGTTTTTCAACAGCATGAAGTTTGTATTGGGCATTTGCACAGAAAAACAGCCATGCTGCTCGGTTTTTTTATTGCCTTTTTCTAAATGTAGAACCAATTACGGTTTACACCATCATGCAAAAAAGCATAGAAAACATAAGTTTTTCTTTGATAAACAGCTTACGTCACCAAGCAATTTAACGTGACAAAAGCTGGACCGTTCTGTTGAAATATGCAGTTTAATGCTTTCTTGCAATTTCGATAAGAAGTGTGATTGAATCAAATAGAGAATTTTGTTGATTTCTTTTTAAATATTCAAAAATACAGGTTTTTGAAAAAAAAACTTTGAAATATTTTTTCTGTTTAAAATTATAATTCTGCAGAGCTACAAATCTTGAAGTATTTAAAGCTTTTCTCACACAAACCTAAATATGATGTCTACTCTGGGGACAAATTACGGCATTCGATATCGATCGAAATTTAAAAGAAATCGAAAAAAATTTAATTTATAACTCTATTGAAATAATTTGCCTCCTGGGAAACATTGTTATACATAACATTAAAATAAAAAATAAAACAATTATATCTAGTATCAGATTTATAAGTTTCTAATTTTTTTTATTAAGCTATTAGTAATTGAGATAACCATCTTTATTCAAAACGGCTTCACAAATTCGATTTGGATTAAGCTTCAATGTTGGCTGAAGTAGTTAGCACGTTGACTACAAAACCGAAGCGCCTGGGTACGAGCCCGGTATCCAACAGTCATTAAATAACAATACCACGCATTTTTCTGATGTGCATTAGTGTACTTTGTATCAGTTGTTGTGGGAAAGTTCAAGTGATGAAGGCATAGTCACTGGTCACTGAACTATACCGGCTTCAGCAGATATTAATCCTAATGTAACATCAGAGCTAGCTCCTTCATTGTGTAGCAGAATCATCGACGAAGTAAAATAACCAATAAAATTGCTACTAAACACAGCTTCAAAAAAATTTAATACGCCTCATTTAACACAAGAGGCGCTGCAACACTGCATTATTAAAAACGTGCAAAAAGCAGAGTTCTAATTCTTCTCTACCACTATCCCTTTCCTAAAAGAAGGTATCACCTAGTAATAGCAGTAGGCATTTATTGCCTAAGTGTTACTTCTCTTAAAAAAAAATAAAGTGCTACGGCGTGAAAGAAACCCCAAAAGATTTTCAATAATGTTTAGGTCAGGAGAGTATGGTGGGCATTATAAAATACTGACCTTTTGTCCATGTATCCATGGTTTTACAATACTAGCTGTATGGATCGGTGCATTTTTGTATTGGGATCAGTCCAAGCGTGGTGGAAAAGTGTGGATACACCTTTTCAAGAACTCCTGTATAACTATAACTCATCATCCTTAACTTAAGAAATTAAAGTTCGCAAATAGCTCTCCACGCCATTAATAAATTGGAGTACGATTAACCAAAATAATTCACATATTCCATTTTGCATTGAAAAATACAAAGCTGGAGCTTTTACAAATTGACACCACACACAGTGGACCAAACACAAGAACACCTTCTGCTGTGGCACTATGTATACAATAACACTATAGTTTTGAAATAAAGTGAAACAACCTGAAACTATCTGCTTTCACAGCAATTACATTTTTTATATTAAAATTACTTCTTCGTAAAAGAATAAAAAACGATATTTAACGATATTTTTGCTTTTGAAATTCCATGTCGCCAAAAATGAAAAGAGAAACCAAGGAAATTCAGAAATCCGTGACTAACGTTCTTTCGAACAGTACTCTAGTCCTCGAGAGTGTACAGTGATGCATAAAAATTTAGCATCACTACTATGAAAACTATTAAGAAATTGATTTTAAATTTATGAACGAATATAAGAATACCGAAGCATTTATATTTATTTGAGATTTAAGGCCTTATTCATAAAAAATATTATTGATTTATAAAAGCTTTAGCTTTAGCTTTTAGACTTCCATACAAAATTTGTTTTATAAAGCCTTTATAAAACATAGTTATTTTTTTATGAATAAGACAGTTAAGTCTTTAATGTATTAGACATTTTTTTTTTGTTATTTTTTATAAGCAACGTCTATATGCATTTCAAAAACGTTTAATTTGAAGTCTACTGACGAGTTACATAAGCAGGAACGAAATGCATATAGTCGTTGCTTAACAAAAAAAAACAAGCCACAATTATTAATGAATGAATGTTTTTAACATGCCTCACCTAATTGCCTAACGTTGCAAGTTTTCACACATAATTCTTATCAAAATTCAAGTGAATGAATAGCTGTTACAGAAATTGTACGCAAGTTAAAAGCAATTTAAAAGCAAGTTCGTGTCAAGATGACATCGACCCAAAATAAAAACGAAAACTATTTCATAAAAATAGTAATCAGGCATTTTCTTGCCCTTAAATTGAAACACAAATTGTATAGAGAGTTTTAAAGAGAGTTCAGATCAAGTTTTAAAAAGTGTTAGTTTTGTGTTTGTGAGTGTATTGAAGTTTGTAAGTAAATCACGTCGCCGAAGCGATATTTATACGAAAACAAAAACAAAATTTAAAGAATTTTACAAATGTCGTTATTGTTCTTCATACAAATTGTTCACAGAAGAAAAGTAAACAAATTTAGGTCTCGCTTGGCCTAGAAACAAATTTTCAAAATGTTGTCTTAGTGAAGTGATATGGGCAATCTGGACCTTAATAAATTGTTACCAACAAAAATAATATTTGTATTCTGACTACATTTTTCTTGGTAAAAGATTTCTCTCCTCTTTTAGAATCTTGGATGCAGTAATTTTTATTATGATAAGCGTATCGCTATAATAAATATAACGAAAATTTATCGACTTTACTATTAAGTAACATATTTTAACGATATTCGCTGTCGGTTGCAGTAAAAAAAAGTTAAATAAAAAGCTCAAATTCGAATAGTTTTTCTTTACAGGCCAACCTAAATTACGACGCTGTCAAAATTTCTCATGCCCATACAAAATGTATGTAACCAATCGAAATAACGCGGCGTCAACGCTTTGCAATTGGAAAATCCAATTTTGACAGCGCGTAAAGAAGTGAAGTTGGCTGCAAAAGTACTGTTGTTTTTGTTAAGTAATGTAACTTTAGCTACTTTCAGGTCAATTTAGCGTTTTTATTTTTATTTCTTATTTCTATTTAGAGTTTTTTAAAACATTACTGTTTCTGGCGCACCCTTAACGCTCTAAAGGCTCAGTTAGCCGACTGTAATGCAATGTAACTGTAATGTAGGAAACAGCTGATCGATATTTTTATATGAAAAATAGGTTACGTTACATTACATCTCTATAACCATTTTCATTACTTTTCACATAACAATATCGATCAGATGTTACCTACTGTTGCAGTTACATTAGATTACAGTCGGCTAACTGAGCCTTAATTTAGGTTACTCATTTCAGCGTAAAAGCTAAGCGCTAAATTACGTTGCGCTTTGCGTCGTAATTTAGGTTGGTCTGTTAGTTCTTCTTCGTGATTTTCGCTTATTTTGACATGCAAAGATTCCACATGATATACAATTAAATAGTGAGTAAGACACAGATGTACACTATCGTTAAAAAGTAATTACAGAACCACATTATCGTTATGGCACACGAATAAATATATCGATAAATATTACGATTTTCGGTTCGCAAAAAGTTACAGAATCCAGGTGCTGGTGCGTTCTCACAAACTGTACATTTTCGCTTATTAGTTTTCGTAATAAAAAACGAGAATTATAACTTTTAGACCTGTCCACATAAACATACATACATATATGCATGTAAATAAGTATTCATAGCAATGATTATCTTCATGATGACAATCATTACCAAAATCAAATCACGTTACTATTTATTTTCCCATTAGTGTGCCTCCATAGAGTTTTAATTATTTTACATGCAACATACTTAAAGCAAACACTGCCACTAGGCAGCTCAACTTACGGTAGCTGGCCGGTCAGTCAATCGTTTCATCCATTCTTGTGCAAACATTGTAAAAATGCCATCAAGACATCATGCATTCGTCTTAATAGCAAACTTCGTCACTATAAAGTTTGAGATTTACAACAAAATTTACAAACATAATTTTTTATTGAATGTGCTTAAACTCAACAGAAAAAATTTCTTTAAGTTGGTTTATACAAAAATTCAAATAAACGAATGAATGCATATTGTTTTTAGAAAAAATATTTAAAAAGCAAAAAAAATTGTTTTCTTCTTCATTATACTTGAATAAAAGTCGCGTCAATGTGTACACGCCTTAAGGGAAATTTATACAACAACACACATTGTTTGCGTATGTGCAACAAACAACAACAATAATAAGATTTAGCAGTGGCAACACAAACAAACACAATAAAAAATCTTTTGGAGGATGCATTTTTTATAAATTTTTTATATAATATTTTTTTATGTATTGGAAGGATGAAACGCGGTTTATTTATTTTATTAAAGGGTTTATTTTGTATACTGAGGATTTTAATTGAAGTCGTGATTTTCAACGAAAAATAAATTCATCTTAATTTAAGATTTTATGTATGAGAAAATTTTAAGTTCCGGAACATTTTAATATGGTTGTATGTTTCTGTGGCAATATGTAATAATGGCTTAAGTCGACTTAAAAAATTCAACTTTTTTAATGTTTATTATGTACCAGTTGAAAGTGGCAGTGATTACAATGTCACAAATCGTCGCTGCACTATGTGTGTAGTTTAAATTTTAGCGGCAAAAATTCAAATTTTCAACTTCCGCTTTAAAAAAAAATTGACGATTCAATTACTAACAATACGACGACAAAAATGCCAAAAATTTGTGCTAGTTGGCAACTCTGCTTAAATATAAACAGCTGTTAATGTTTACATTTACATATTTTCAATTAAGTTTTCAATTTGTTGAGAGGTAAAAACTGCATAAGGAAAAAGTGATTTAAAAAAAAAATTATAATTATGTATAAAATTTTACCAAAATGGATTACAATACGAGGATACACAAGAAACATCGATTTTTTAAAAATATTCGATGTAATGTGTCATCAACATCGATGTAATCGGATGTTTTTTTTTTGCTCCTAAACGATTGGAAAACATCGATGTTTTCTTTCGATGCATCGAAATGACAAATTGTATACAGAACGTGTAGATTGATATATACTCGTAAGCGTGTATAAATATCTGTATGTGTTGGCATGATTCTATCTAATAATTTTCACCAGCCGCCGCCACCGATTTTTTTTGATATTTAATACTCCTGTTGGAAAACAGAACGAAAACCGGTTGGGTATTTAGAAAGATTATAAATCACAGTTTCACAAACTTTACACGATCGCTTTTAAATACCTTATCTCGAGTACACATCCGACATTTCTTGTGTTGTCATTTTTTAAATGTGTGCAATGCCGTTCCAATTACGTTTTTTATATGGAAAGCAATGCCACACAACGAAAAACATCGGAAATTACAAATGTTGCCACCAGTACACCATATACATACATAGTATGTACTCGGCATTAAGGCTCAATCAGAGGTGACATAACCATAACCATAAAAACAGCCGTTCGAACCAAACTAATGGGCAACACTGTATTTGATTATAAATGACTCGCCATAACGCCATATTTCTCACCATAGAAACCAATTGGATTTTGGTTTGGTTTTGGCTATGGCATTATGGCTATGTCACGTATAATTTAAGCTTTACAATGGTGGGAACATCGGTTCCTTCTGAAAGATTATTTTCGTAAGCGGCACAAGTGATGACTCAACAAAGAAACAGATTGAGTGGCGAAAGACTCGGTGAACTTTTATTTCTAAACAGCACAGAAAAAAATATCATCGAAATGCAACCAACAAAACAAATTAGTAATACTTAGTTTAAAAATTAACAATCATCATTGTTGATGTAACAAATTTAAATTTTTTTAGTCAATTAAATTACTCAACAAAATTATTTGTTAAATTATATCATAACGGGATGCGCACATCTAGAAGAAACGTAAGAAATCATGTTTTGTGTGTAATCATTATTTGCGCATCTAATAAAGTGTTGCTCTTTAGCTGAGAGGTAAGTAAGTTAGTTTATTAGTCCTGAGGTTGCCGGTTTAACCCCGCCTAAAGACATTTACTGTTTTTCGCAGACAAGCAAAAAATCGTTTGGAGGATTGTAATTGTGTATAAAAAAACATTGTTAATATGTATAAAAATTATGATAATCAAAATTTTTATGGAAATTCAACAATTCGTATTGTTAATATAACAATAACTTTAATTGAAATAACTTTGAAATCTAGGAAAAATAAATATTGAAAAAATAAATAAACTCCAACAAACTATTTGTTGATATATTTAATTGAAAATATTTTTCAGATTTTCCTTTAATTTACAATTTCGTTAATTGTATTTACAAAAATCGTTGTAAGTTCAAAATCAATTAATTATTTAATTGATTCATTGTATTTACAAATATTTTTTTTCTGTGAGTATTGAAAAAAAAAGTATTGGGAGATGTAAAATAAATTTAAGATTTTTTGAAAACATAATAATAAATAAAAACTTAAAAAAAATCAAATCGACTTTATGCACTAAAAAGTTAAAAATAACTAAATATTATTAACTGCTTAACTATTTGCAGTCGGTGGTTGTTATCTAGACTCGGAAATATAATATCTATGTAGGTTTTCAACTAATCAGATAGATTCTGCCTTCTTGGCACCAACTGCAAATAGTTAAGCAGTTAATTCATATAATAATACTTTGTTATTTTTAGCTTTTTAGTGCATAAAGTCAGTCGGTTTGATTTTTTTATAAAAGTTTTTATTTTTTACTTTTTAGTGCATTTATTTAAAGGCTGTTTAATTTTTTGCAATATTACTTTGTATGGAAGGGATCCTTTAACCCACTTTTGCACCATAAATTTTCCGCTGGATCACATGTATTAACTATAAAGTAAATCTCACCAATTTTGAAGCCTCTCAATGATATAGTATTCCACATATCGTCAGCCCATTATTGGTTTGACCCGCCGACCATTTAAAAAAATTAGTTAGGTATGGGTTATATATATTTCGAATATCTCCTTTCTGAATCCAAAACGCGTTTCGCGGAATTAATTATGGTAAGAAAATTCAACGGCGACTATTAAGCAAAAACATCACCCAGACGCAGCCGCCGATTAAATGTTTTAATAGAATAATAATAATAATGCATGTTTGAGTAAAATTCTCAATTCTCCACAGTATACGTATGGGCCTTAAAAACCTACTTTTTGAAAATAAATTAAGAAAAGTGGTGTATGCAGCATAAAACGTATTTTGAATTTTACAATAAAGTAATATTAACTTCTAACTTTATTCATCTAAGTTCACTAAAATTTACACATTTCTTTCAAACATGTGTCGGAAGCAATGGTGAAAAAACAAAAAAATTCTATCGGATATACTTTGAGAAAACTCCATATAAACCTCCTTTGTCGTTTTTCTCTATTCCGGCTTTTTGGCATATGCTCCAAACCAATAATGGGCTCACGATATGCCATAATTAATAATTACTTTGTATGGGGAGTACCCATCCATCCTCTTGCTCCATTTCATATAGAAGAAGAATTTTTAAAATCGCTTCACAAATGGCTGAGAAATCGGTGAACATATTGAATTTAAAAATTTTTATTTCTTTTATTTTTTGTTTCTCACAGTTGTAAATTTATTCATGTTTGAACAAAAAAGTAGTTTTAGTACAAAAACAGCGTTGTATGTATATTGTAATTTCTTTTTCATTTCATCGAAATTAAGTAAAATAACTTAATTTGGAAAATGAGAAAATATATGGGAAATTACTTAATTTCAACTTGATTTCGACCGAAATCATAAGCGACATAATTTTCGAACTTAATTTTTTTAATTTTTCAACTGAAAAAAGTACTCAAATGTCTGCCGCAATGAATAGGATGTTTGCGAAATCAACTCAAATGTCATTCAGTGCCTGCTTGAACAGTTTTGATTTTGTTCGTAATTTGAGCTTGAAACTACTTAATTTCGTGTCAGCTTGAATGTGCTATAAGAACACTTTTAATGTGGTAAGTGATTTCGGTACGAAATTAAGTAATTTTTGATGCAGTTTGAATGGGCTATTATACTTAGTTTTGGACTTTCGACGACGATATCTGCATAAAAAAGCTCTTTTGACATTTTAATATTTTTTTTTAATGATGTTGCCCTTTCTTTTCATTCCCATAAAATTATTGTTTCTTAGTCAAGGCTTCTGAAGATTTTCTTTTCATGTGCATTTTTCGCTTTTGCATTAATAATGATAATAACTGAACTCTCTTCTTGACCCAAGTTTTTTCTTCTTTTCTCTGTCTATTTATTTATTATTTTCAATAGTTGTACTACAATCTCAGACTGTTTCAATAATTTTGCAAACAAGAAAATTATTTTCTTTATAAACATCATATTTTATTTAGTCTTTTAATCTTAAACGGTCAGTTGATAACAATTTTTCGCTTCCTGAAGCTTTAAAAGATTGTTATATGCAGTCATTGTATTAACTGCAAATGCAATTTTACTGTTGTCTGCAGTTTGTAATTAAAGTCCGATTGTTTGAGCTCAGTGATGAAATTTATTGAAGGCAACATTTTAGCATTACTAGAATTATGTATGTACGAGTAGGTATGTATTTATAAAAATTTCTGTTATGATGACCCGCGAAACATTATCGGGACCCTGAAAGTTCTTCTCATCGCTCTCAAGTTTGCAGTTCTCTGATATTGTCTAGAAAGCGAAGAGCTTACTAAAACAATATTGAGTTTGATGAATGCTAAGCTAATGCTAATGAACTGAAATCTATTCAAATAACAATTAAAACACATATATGCATTAAATAAAAAATTATATTAAATGCATTTTATGATTATTTTTATGTGGACAAGAGTGGCTGATGCAACATATTTGAAAGATTTACAGGAAAAATATAAATGAAAATAATACACTGCACACGAAAAAAATCTCTAAGCTTAGTCTAACCATTTCAATTGTCAAGTTCAGAGATCACGTAAATCGTTGGCGGGAATTGAAATGAACCACTATAAGAATTTTTCCCTTTTTTGAATTCGATCACAAGCAAGTAAACGAAGTTTTAAACCATCAAAATTTAATGCATGTAAAGAGAATAGAGTGCCAAAAAAAGTGAAAAAAGTTGTAATAATATGTAAAAAACAATATTTTGTTATTAAAATATAAAAAAAATCAAGCAAAACAAGTTTTTGTGATCTTTCAAAGAGTGAAATAAGTTTGAGTATCTTTTCCTTCGACGCATACATACTCGTACATCGTAAAAATAGAAAAGGAATGTTCTCTAGAATCCCACTAAAGGAAAAGTTCTAGGCAAATATAAAAAGAATGTTCTCCAGAATCCCACTAAAGGAAAAGTTCTCGGCAAATTTTCATTTGCCAGTTTCATACAAATTTTTACAAAATAAAGATATCTTCTCTTAATATTTTTGTGCACTTAACGAAGAAAAAAAGACAAAAAAAAACAACAATATTATAAGGAATTGTGAAATCAATTCTTTCTCTTAACATAAAATAACGTTTTTAATTATAAAAGTTTTTAGTACGAGGGCGAATTGAGAATAGGTGACTTTAACAGTCCTGATGATTATCAGCTGTTCGAAGACTAATTGAACCGCTTTAGTTCTCGACTGTCAAAATCTCTTCTTTTATCTAATGCTTGTTTACATTTAAAGTGAAAAAATTGAAGCGTCTTCAAAAAATTAATTGTGAATTTAAAAACAAATTCAAGTCGACACACATTGCTTGCAAATGAATCTCTGGCGTTTTGTTTTGGGGGAAAAGTGTGCATAAATAAATAATGAATTTAAAAAAACAAGCAAAAAATCTAATATTTTATAAATTTTATTTTCATTTCAAGCATAAACACTATCAATAAACAAATTAGAAAGAAACAAATAAAGTATTAGCGACGATGAACAAATATGTATATGATCGAACACGAGCTAAAATTTTCAATATTTCTATTTCATTACGAATATGTCGTATATATTTGAAAATGTTGGTTGGTTGATTTAATAATTGGTTGGTTGGTTTGTCATATATGTATATATTTGATAGTGTACGCAAGAACCTTTTTATTCAATTAAAATTTTAATTTAATTTGAAATCGCTGCAAGTACAACATTTACACTTAAATAAATAATTGAAATCAAACTGAGGGTTTGCACTTACGAAAACGTTGCCTTAAAGTTCAATTAAACTTGCCATAACCATAATTATACAAAACAACTGTTCGAACCAAACTTGTGGGCAATATTGCATTTATAAGTGAACTGCCATAACGCCATAGCCATAGACATAGCCATAACCATATAAAACAATATAATTTTTTTCCCGTAACCATAAACAGCTGTTTGCTGGTTAGAAAAATTTGTTGTTGCACTCTTGAAATGAAATGAAAACATAAACTACTGTTTATCGATATGGCAGCACTAATAGGTGAAGCAGGCCGTATTTTATGTTACATAGTGTCCACACCTGACGATTTTATATCATAACTCGTAATTTAACAACGGCAGAGCAACCACAAAGTAGACCAGAGGTGACACAGGACTGAAGATAATTGTGTTCTTGTGGTGTTTTTAAAGGTCTCGCTCACACAGTCATCAAATCCTCTTTACTTTTTCTTTTGAGTGGTATTATTTTAAAGTAATTACATTTTATTTCTTGTGGTCTAGCCTAGTTTTTGTAAATAAATGGTAAAAATTAATATTTGCGAACGAAAATTCTTAAAACAAAGTCTCTAATCATTTGAAAACAAATTTTAATCACTTTATTAATACTAATAAACCTTTTCGCATTGTGTTTTTTAATTCAATACCACAAATTCCTCCATTTAATTTTGTGCAAATGTTCATGTGCTCAATGTGCTTTGTGGTCTCATTCGTTGTTTGCGTTTTGCAAGTTGAAGTTAAAAATTAATATTTTTGAAGGAAAATGTTTAAAATTGAGTTTGTAAGCATTTGGAAACTAATTTTAATCACTTTTATAATACTAATAATATTTTACACATTGTTTTATTTAGTTCAACACTGCAAAATCTTTCATTTAATTTTGTAAAAATGTTCAATTGTTCATTTCACTAAGTATACATTTATGCTGTTTGTTTTGATTATTGTACTAAACATATTCAATAACAAACACACTATATTTGTCCCTTTTTAACAGTGATCAAATCAGCGGATTTTAGCTTTTTCATAAGTCACTTTCAACAACTGTAATTTTTCATCAATATCAACACAAAGGGGTAGACGTTGATGTTTTTATATCATGATAAATCAAACAAATATTTGCAAAATACTTGCCAAAAATATCTAACTTGCGTGTTGTTTAATATTCTGGTCACAAATAATTATTGTGCCGCCTTTTTTAAACTAAAATTGTTTATTAAATAAACGTTAAGTGCACAGTGACACATAAAATGGCATTTGATATCAAAATGAATTTATGCTGCCATAATATTAATAAATTGAGTCTAGATGTGTTGAATTTTCATCATGATATCAATTTGACATTCATCATGATATAAATTCATCAGATGTGGACACTATGTTAGTGTGCCAAGATTTACTTAATAACTTTGATATTTTTTAAACGTCAATTCAGTACAATTTTTTCAATGTATCGTTTTACACCGCTTTAGTGTCGACTTTCGTAACTCAATATTGAATTCCAATTATTCACAGTGTATTGCTCAGTAGCTTCCAGCCAATAAATATTTACACTTTTTGCTGTGTACAGATTTGAATATTTAAGTATTAAACATTATTTTAGTTAAAATGCCACTGAGTTACTAAACAAACAACGTGCAATCAATCATTTACCAAAAAATAAAAAAATAAAAACTAATAAAAAAAATCTTACAACTACAATTGTCTGTTTGTTTGTTTGCACATGATCATTGATGTCTCCGCTTCAAAAACTGAAACGAAAAAACTTTACTGCCAGAGTTACAGCATATTTACATACTATGTACGTATGTATGTACATATGTCCAAGATTCTAAACGGTAGCGCGGTCCTTAACTACTGTGTTATTTTATAAGCCTTGTCTCCCATTGCCATTGTCATACTGCGCTGATGATCATAATGATCATTACAAATGTAATTATTGCTGCTAATGACGAAGTTCAACGTACGCATTCGGTGGACCTTTTTGATTTTTGATTTTTTATATTTTTCGGGATTTCATCTTATTGAGTGAGTGTGAGTCCACAGTGTGTTTATTTTTTACATTGTTGGTATGTTGTATTTAAATCTTGAGTGGCCAACGAGTTGTTGGTAAAACACTTAACAAGTGTATATTGGCTTTTGAACACTGCAATAGTTTCGTTCGTAGTGCCTGACGTCTGTCGTGGGTACTCAGAAAGTTAAACTTTATGGTATTTACAATTCAGTGTTAACACAATTTTGACTATTTTTTATGAACATTTTGCATTGACAAACTTTTTTGTTTTTTTTTTTCACTGAAAATAATAATTAAACAAACTTAACGTATTTTTAAGGTTGTAAAAAATGTTGAACACCTTGCAACATATGTATGGCACAGCTGTTAAGAGCACTTTTATGAAATCATATCTGCGTAAACCTATTGAGATTTTTAATCTTTTCATACAAGAACGGATGAATTTTTTCGGAAGAAATGCATCTAGACGTGTTTAACAACAACAACAAACAGACTTATTTAAATTATCATTCATTTTGACACGCGTTAAATAAAAAAAAAAATACCGGCTTTTAATCACATTCAATGATAACCAAGAGTTGCTTTAATATAAAACGTTGGTTTACGTGACTGCCCAACAAAATAAGGAAAACATGCTGCAAGGTGGCAGCGCTACTTCAACTGATAATTTTTTGCTCTATGTGATTTGTAGCTAAAGAATGTCAAAAAATTTGATTTTGATTTGGTTTTGGTATAATTATTTGTGTGCTATGGTTGCCGTATTTTCGTATAGCAAATCCTTACGCAGTCACCTGTATAATTACACCTTGACATGCTGAATAATAAAGGGTTACACATTTAGTGGTTTCAAGACCGCCGGTCTGGCAAGGCTAACAGCTGCTTAACATCTGTCATATGAAGTGCCATTTATTTAGTGAAAACTTTGCCATTCACAAATACATTAGGTGGATAATCCCATAACGTTGGAGCATTTGAAAATAAACGGCAGTCATCAAAATGACATTGTATGTCATACGTAATGGCTGTAACTTTACCTTTGGAACCGAAAAATGGATGAAATCGTTGTTTTTTGAAAAAGTTTCTTGGCCCACGATTTTGTAATTCTCACTAATTTATTGTGGGATTGTTAGATATGGCGATTTCTCGCCAAACGTGGCGATTTTTCATCTTGTTTGGCGTCTAAATTTCTCAATTTGGCGACATGGCGATTTTTTTTGCGATAAATAAATTTGTTGGCGATATTCATGGCTATTTTTTTTAACAAAATTTCTGCTTTTGGCGATTTGCTGCAAAATTTTTTTACGATTATTTTATAAAAATTTATAATAAAAAAAGTATTATGTAAAAACAAATTTATTATCAAATATATATTAAGAAAACGACATAAGATTGCTTTAAGATACTTTTGGTGATTTTTAAAATCAATTTGGCAAATAGGTCTGCAAAAATCCGACAACCCTGATTTATTAGAAATTTGTATATTAACATTGGAGCATTGTCAAAATGGAAAATATTTTTAGTTATTAAGTAAAATATTTTTTTAATAAAAATACATTTAATAACTAATATAGTATACTTAAGGATACATACAATAATTATCTCTCTAATATTCAGTGTCTTTTTAATTAAACAGAGGTTTTTATATAAAAAGTTATTTGTTTTTCGGGGTCATCAAAGTATGTATTTTTTGTGTGGCATCAAATTTCTTTCCAACGAACCATTTCTTCGGGTTTGGGTACAAGTATTAGTCATTAGGGGCTAAATCTGGAGAATAGGGCGGATGAGGGAGCAATTCGTAGCCCAATTCGTGGATTTTTTAAATGGAAACTGCACATGCGTTTCTGGTCGATTGTGAGCAAACGCTGCACCCATTTTGCGGAAAGTTTTCTCATACCCAAGTGATCAATTCAAAATTGAAATCACTGAGTCATGTGAGATGCCTATGGCTTCCACAATCCCTCCCATTTTCAATATCCCATCGGCTAAAACCATGTCCTGAATTTTTTCAGTTGTTTCGTATGTAGAGACTTTATTAACTGGCCACAACGAAATTAGTAAACCACTTTTTTACCATTGAAATTGATGGTGAAGAGTCCCCATAGTTTTTTATCAAGTTTAGCCTTGGCTTGAGTGATGGTCTTTTCCTGCAAAAAATAATGCTTAATGAGCAGACGAAATTAACTTTTTTCCATTTCATTCTCAAAACCAAACACTACTTGTTGAAATTTAGACAAAGGTCAACTGACAGTTGTCAATATGTTGACAGGAGCAGTGTTGCCATTTAAGTTAAGAGGCGGGAAATCAAAAAAGACGCTGAGTTAGTTAGTCCACATTTACACTATGCAAGTCTTATTGCTAAGCTGATTAGTTTGATGGGGAGAGAGACGAGGGGAACATTTACGTTTCTTTTCCCCTCGTCTCTCTTTCCTAACAAACTAATCAGCTTAGCAATAAGACTTTCATAGTGTAAACAAGGACCCAACCTCTTATGTCTATCCTAAAGCTGCAGATATGAAACGAAGAGTGATTTGCTCTATTATTATTATGTTTTACGCCAACAGCAACTTTGGACAATTCGATGACAACATGGCAATGCATTGTTCGAACCATTGCAGAGAAAAATCTGATAAAAAAAATGAGATTCGATACGTGGCTGCATTCGAACCTGCCACGTAGCTTAAAAGTTACAAAGTTTTTTCTTGGATTTATGTATATTAACTATTTCAATCCCTAGTTGTACGTACGCACATTTTAGAAAAAAGAAAATATTAAATTTTAGTTGAACTAGAGTGAATTTTAATCAGGTATAATTTCTTAATCGGGCTTAAGTTCAGTATTTTCAATAGGAATTGAATTGCAAATACTGAACTTAAGACCGCTTAACAATTATTCCTGATTAAAAAATGAGAAATGAGACGACAAACTCAGCTTAATATGTATATAGTGGTGGTTACGATTATTTCATCAAATATTTGCCCAATCCGACCGTGAAGTGAGTAATTGAAGGCTCTGCTCTGTTCTGACCACTGAATAAATTCACATTTTATGAACCATTTGATATTTTATTTGAAAAATTTCCACGCAAGGCCTTGGCTTCCACGCACAATTTCAGTTTTTGAAAACTGGCAACCGCAAGCGCAAATAAAAAAAAATTTAAGAATTTATCTTAATTTAAAATTAATTAACACATTATAAACAAAAAAAGTTTAATATTCATTGCTAATAAATAAATGTTAGAAGTTAAAACTAACCTGGGTCCATCATATTTTGATCGTAATACTCAATGGTGAGGCTGTTTGAAATCTACAAACTTCAACTAAAATTTAAA
Source organism: Nowickia ferox (assembly GCA_936439885.1). NCBI lineage: Eukaryota > Metazoa > Arthropoda > Insecta > Diptera > Tachinidae > Nowickia > Nowickia ferox. The sequence continues at coordinate 105,887,483 of OW387023.1, forward strand.
AGTCGTTGAAATGCTGATTGCAGCACTTTTAGATGTTTTCGAAAATAGGTCAAGGTGAATTCTTTTTCTATTTTTGCTGCAAGAGATGAGTATTATGTTCCATGCCCAGTGTTGTAACGTGTGTGGGATACAAGTCCGTCTTCGAATGATGTTAATATCACTCACTGTTGGTTGTTATTTAAGACGTAAGTGCTAAACAAAACTAATCGATACGAAAAGGGGATCGTACAAGAACACTTTTTTTTAATTTTCTATTTATTTTACAATTTTTAACTCCGTTTCTTCTTTTCCAAAACTATTTGGGCAATAGACTTGAATATTGCTTTCGCTCTTTTCTTTTTGTGATTTTTTTTAAATTATTTTTATTATTTTGCCCGGGATGAATACTAATTCACACCTTTTTGTTTGATTTTCTTATTGCATCCCAAATGATTGTTGTAAGTTGTTGAGTTTTTTTTTTTCTAAACACAGTCGGTGTATTGAAAAAAATATTATCACGCATACTCATCTATGATTTTTTTTAATAAAAAAATTAAATTGAAGCCATATTTTAAAACTTTGATATCGTTTTTTATCATTATTAAATGAATTTTTATTATACATAAATATTTATTACCCCAGACCGACCACCCGTGCAATTGGTTCCTTTCAAATTCTTAAAAATTTTATTACATCTACATAAATCTTGGCACAAAAATTTAAATTTCAATACTTAATCAAATCTCTTGTATGAAGGTATTTTTTATTTTGTTTGCAAAAAAGTAAACATTTGCAGCCGTTGATATAAAATAAAGCACAAAAATTAAATGATTTTCCAGACTTATCAATTTGATATTATTTAGTAATTTTATTTTTTGTTGTTGCTCTTTCTTAATTATTTTTTGTTGGCTCTCCTCGTTCCGACTTGTTGTTCTTCGTCAACCGTACTTGTTGCGACTAATTTGAGGCGTAGCGATCGCGCTCTGTTAGCATCACTGATGATGATGATCGATCAGTAACCCATACTGAAAAACAGAAACAATATGTGCATATGTGTGTACGACACTCAGCCAGCCATCCAACCATTCATCCAATAGATACAACAAAAGCAACAGCAACAACTACAACATACGAAAAGATCACAATAATTTTGTTATATCTATCGTAAATCTCATTCATACATAAAAAAGAAGAAGGGAAGTGTATCCAATGTGTGTGTATCCATGTATTTAATAAAAAATGACTTGGTATTGGTTAAATTGACTTTTCTGTTTGGCTGTTCGATTTGCCATGCATGTGTATGTGGCCCTTAATGGCGCTGTTTTTAATTTTTTATATACACATGTACATACATACATATGTACGTATGCATGCAGTTTTCTGTATGCAATGCCTGGTTGGGAAGAGAATTAAAACACAACAACAATTTAATTGTGATCTTCTCTTAATATTATTGTAATGTAATGTAATGTAAACAACTTATAAAGGGGGGTGGTATTGGGTGGGAACTATATTTTGAACCGATCGCAAAAATAATGCTAAAATAACAATGGGCCTGTTCGGAAATGCATCACTCCTCTGCATCATACGAGCAAACTTTAATTTAAAAAGCAATACAAATTTCCTGATAATCTTGACATATTTTACATTTTTATGTGCGTTATGTACCTACTTCAGAGAAGAACTATAGCAGCGCAGTGATGCTTACCAACAGGCGTAATATATTGTATTTTGAGATACAGGCTGTTAAGGCACTCGGTGCCAGCGTTGCTAAATGTGCATATTTGTCTGGTTTTCTTTCAGATCATCAGTTTTTACTGTTTTTTTTTTCTTTTACCTATTTTTACTTTTCAGTAAATTTTTCAATTCCAATGCGTGTTTCAAACCATCAGTAATTAATTATTTTTCTCGCTGATACACGTCCTCATTTCTATCCGCGGTGAATGTTGTCCTTCAAGAGGTCAATCGTTTCGGGTTTATCGGCGTAGAATAGCGACTTCACATATCCCCCAAAAAATAGTCTAGCGGCGTTAAATCTCACGATCTTGAATGCCAAATCACGGGTCCGAAACGTGAAACTATGCGGTTACCAAACTTTTCCTTCAATAAACCAATTGTGGCTCGAGCTATATGACATGCGCCGTATTGTTGAAACCACAGCTCCTGCACATCATGGTTGTTCAATTGATTAGGCTGATTCAGGTCTTCGTCTACGCACGCACTGTACGATGCGTATTATCAGTTAGAGTAATCGAATTAATTGATCTGATGGACGTAGTGCGCAATACGTATTTCGAATAGAACCATGATTTTAAAAATAAATTTGCACAATTCATGTTGAAAAGCCAAACCAAACTAAACATAGATCACTTGACAGCTGACTAAATGGCAGCCAATTAAAAAAGTGTTGCGAACTTAAAATGAGTTATGATTGAAAATAATGAACTTATAGCGACTTAAAACCGCCCTAACTTTTATATCTATATTTTTAGTTTTATTCAGTTTTCCTCCTCCGTTAAAGTAACAAAAAATCTAGATACTAAGCCATCGATATGTACTTACATATATACATATCGCTCCCTAAATCATAAACAGTCACAACTCAAAATTCACTGAACAAATCTCTAACGACCGACAAAAATTTATTTTGCAAAACAGTCTTCTTGAACGATATAAAATACCGTTATGGCTGTTTTTAAGTGGGGTACGCACTATAGAACATGAGTGATAGTCAAAAAATCATCAGTTTTAAATGACAAATTGGATGCTCATTATTGCTAACAAAATTGATTTATAATGAATTATTTTAATGTTTCCTTATCGCTAATAATTCCTCGTACGATTTTGTCTTTACATTTGGTGTTTAACATCACACACAGCCTTGCATTTCATAAAAATATATAAATTTCTTCAAAAAAATTATTTTTCGCGTCCAACTGGTGTTGTTTATGCTACAAAAATATCTCTTGACTGACGCTTTTTGGTACCCACTATCAGTCAGAAACCATATGACTGCTGACTGTCACTCAACCACAAAAAATTCTGTGGTTAAAAGCCATGATTCACTATCCTACACAATCGCGCGATCTACGAAAAAATACAACCCTGATCTGATGAATTGTTATTGTCTTTTGAAAATGTTCATAGACTCCATCATACCAGGGCTGTATTTTCTCAAAAATCGCACGATCGCGTAGGCTAGTGTATCACGGCGTTAACTGTTGACTGACAAAAATTATGTTCACACTATCGATCAATTAGCAAAACTGTCACTTTGCATAATTCAGTCATTTGTTCAGTATCAACAGTTTTTTTGCCAGTCTTGAACATCTGGGTTTTTTGAGTTGTGACTGTTTATGATTTAGTGTGCGATATGTGTATGAGATTCAAAACCTTACAGCGTGAGATTTAAAAAAAAATATACTTATACCATTTTTCGGACTTTTCCGAAAATTTCCTATTCGAGGAACCCGTTTAATGATCTGATGTAAGAGTAAATACTAGCTGATAGGTATGTGCCCCTTGAAAAAAAATGCATCTACGACAGTGAACATTTGTGCTAAGCAAAGTAACGCACACACACAGTTTCAAGTTAAAATAAATCTCGCAATGTAGCTGTTTTATAATCGAATCTAGCGATTTTTAATAGTAAAAATAAAAATAGTTGCGGCAGGTTTTCTTAGATGTGTGAGCAAAGCTTACATATGTCATTTTCTCTTTACTGTCCATTTCACGTTTCTTGTACTTGTGACGATTAGTGGTTTTGGCGATTTGGTACACTTTTATTTTCCTAAGGCTTTCACCCCTGAGTTTTTTCACCAAATCTGGAATTTTTTAATTTTGACGGAAAATTTATTTATATACATATATTATATTATTTAAATCGAAGATCCTTTCCCTTATCCTGGGATATACAATCTTTACGGTGGGAGCAAAAATTATTTAAATTTTTTTTATTTGCATATATTTAAATTTTTTCTATTAAAAATTCGAAGTATAAATAGATATTGGCTGCATCCTTAGCACACGAATTGGTTTCCGGTTTCTTTTTCTTACTGTTGACTGTTTATTATGTAGATCGCACTCTAATAATAATTCGCTGATTTACTTTATAACTCATTATATCATTGCTCATATTGTGTAAACATTTTATATAAACCGGTTTTTTTGAGTTATGACGTTATTGTAGTTAACGAGCGATATGGCATTTTGTGACATCGCAATAGTGTGTACTAGTGGCAACGTTTATTACATTCGATATTTTTCGTTGTGTGGCATTGCTTTCTATATAAAATAATGTGAACGGCATTGTATACATTTTGAAAACTACACCATAAAATGACAACACAAGAAATGTCAGATACACTTTGTTGCGGGAGAAATGCAAATCAATTGTTGTTGCCACATTAATGTAAACACTTTTGGTTCTGCAGCAGCTTTCAATTATGCTGTTCCGATAGCTTCTTATTTATAAAAGCAAATAAGTTCAAATTTTCCCACCAAGATTTTTGTCTTCCAGCGAACACCACAAATGTTATGCTTTTGGGTGATCAGTATCACAATATGACTATTATCCGTGGTGAACCCGCTGTGAAATTTATGGTTGGAATATCTGAATATTGTTGAAGAAGTGAAATTTAGTGGTGTTCAATGCAGGAGAAAAGAGAAATTAATTTTTTTATTTAATGTGGTAGTAAAATGAATCTGTATGCTTCTTCTGGCGACTGTCAAACTTATTTTTTTGTTGTGGATGCTGTCCACATTTGTTGTTGCATGGCGGCGTAGTGTAATTGCTGGTGTAGGACAGGCCTACATATTGAAAAGCAGGGATGCTAATTTCATTGAAGAAAAACGCACTACCGAAGCCGTTGAGTTAGAAAAGAAAGATTTTTTTTTTGTAAATGGTAAAATACTGAAGAAAAAGCTGCTTTCTATTTTCATAGAAGAGCTTATGAGTACCTGGTAAAGGGAAATCTGAGCTAGGACAAATGGACAGGAATAACCTTAGGAGCAAGGAAAACAGGTTTTCTAAAGAAAATTAAAATGGTGGAAATGATAATATTTGTTTTTATAAAGTAATTAGTAAACAAAAAACTTAAGAAATTTAGGTAGAAATAAAAGATGGAGATTTGGAGGGAAAATAGAAACTTCTAGAAGCATGAAAAAACGGGATAAATGGAATAGTTGGGAAATGTCTGGAAATTTTTTTTTTGGAAAAAGCTAAGACGAATGGAAAAAGGTATAGTAGCTTAGTATAGAGAAAATTTATTAGGAGTCAATCATACCAAGTCTTTCAAAGTAAACACACAAAAAGAAAAATTTTCATATACAAGTTTTGTAATTTAAGGAAGTTGCCTGTGAAAGTGAAAAAAAAACGTTAGTATAACTGAAAAAAAAGGACGAATCAAAGAAGCGAATATTCATTTAAAATACCTTTATAGTGTGGAACGGGTATTAACAAAGCCAAGTCCTTTGAAGAATTCGGCTATAGCTGAAAACTCTATCCAAGGAGAAAATACAAGAGCTGGCTAGAGATAAATGAAGGAGGACACAGGAACCAGGAATAAAATATATATAGGAGGAGCGTGTCGAACAGAACTTCAAAGGCGTAAGCACTCCAGGTTTTCTAGAACTCGCTTTTTAAATGTATAGCCAGGTAAACCTTTTACTTATAAATAAAACAAAAAGAAAATAAAAAAAAAGGAGATCATAAATCCTTTGTGTGCGAAAGCCGTTATAGGCAGAAAAAAACAGAAAGACGAGGAATGGTCAAAGGAAGCATATATCTATGTATATTTATTTGAACTTTTTTCTTTGCCAAAATCATTTATATTGTACTTGTGTTATTTTATGTTTTTTTTGCATTGTTATATGAATTGCGTTAAAAAAAGGTACCATAGTGCGTCGCGCCTAAAAGTAGTTTTAGTTTTTTTTTCTAGAGTGTGGACTTTATTTCTTCGCAAGACTTGAGCTACATTCCCTTAGAGGGCAGTTAATAAACAAAAGAAAATAATTTTGCCGGAAGTAGGAAAGTAAATAAAAGCCTAACAGCTTCATTAATAAAAAGAATTAAGGCACTAAACTTTTATAACCCTATATATATAAAAAAAGGAATTAGTAGACAGCACTAGCCTCAGGGAGCTCCTTTAGGTTAGGAAAAATCTGTTTGCCGCTATTTCATAGGGAGTAATTAGAACCTTAAGTCTATATCAATGAAGGTGAAAGGAAGGTTGAAAATTTGTTTTGAACAAATCATATTATAATAATCAAAGAATCAATGCTATAAAATCAGTTTACGAAGAAACCAAGTGAATACTCGAAGGAAATACGAATTAGAGGAAAAAATTAAGAATTGTATATGTATGTTGGAATAAGAAATTGTAAAGATTTTAATGTTGTATGAATTAATTAAGTAAAAATAATAAAATTATCATATGGTAGTACAGTAAATAAGTATAAATCAAAAAAATATCAAAGAAAGGAAAACAAAAAGAAATTAAACATTAAATTAGTGTAAGAAAAGTTTGTATAGGTTTAGTTGTTTTTAAATAAAAAAAAAAAGAAAATATTTATGATTTATAACGTGTAAGAAAAGAAAATATGTTTTGGCTATAAATTTTTTAAAGGTTAACGGCATGAAGGTAATGTAAAGTTGGAGAAGTAAGTCGATATACTATTGGGGTCACTGAAAATAAACTCTTGAGGATAGACCGGTGACATGGTTGGGAGGGCAAAGTAGGGTATAACATCTGCCTGAAAAGGGAAAGAAATGGGGAAAGGACGTTTGATTTTCACTTTGTTAGAGTATAGTACTAATTTTTTTTTATGCAATTATAATCTTTTTATGCCCAGCGTAACCAGTGAGAGGGTTGGGACCTTTCTGAGATGTGACTCTCCGAGCAGAATAAATGAGCCAGTCGGAAACCTCACTGGCCAATACGGCTGGAACATAAATGGCGCCCAACAAAAGTAGTTTGGCGCTAAATAGCGCCAAAACAAAAAAAATTAATACCAATAACATGTAGTCAGCTAAACATGTAGTCATAGCCTACTAGTTTTAAAATAGAAATAGCCCAAGAACGAATCGCCAATCAGGTAGTTTAAAGTGCAGTCTTTTGAGTAGCCCATTTTAAGGAGTCTTAGAAAGGTAGTACCAAAGGATGAAAATTTTAGCTACAGGAGAAGCGGTGACTTCCATCAGTTCATCGGGAAAGTTAACAATAGCTTAGTGAATTTTTAATTAAAGTATCTAATTGTGTTGTTAACGCATTTTTTCGTTTGATTTTTTTTATAGTTTCAGCTTAGATATATTATTACGGTAAACTATGTCGGTAACCGCCTGGGCGTAAGCTTTGCGTATTTGCTACAGGGTCTGATGTACCGAGGTTCACCGAGAGGATTTCTGATAACACATATTTGGAGAGAATTCATAAGTATGTCCGTATTAGAAACCTCCTATAACAGTCATTTTGAAAAGTTCTTAGAGTAATTCGTCTTACGTGCAAATCAAAGTATTTTTTTTATTTCTTTTCCTTGAGCTAATCGACAACCGCTCAATATCTTCATGCCAAACCTGAAAGAAAAAAAAAACACATATATATTAAACTTAAATATTAGAAAGTAATTATCTTTTACGTATACTTATTTAGCAACATTTAAAATTACCCTTATTCAGGTTTTGATTTTTTTTATATTAGTAGAATTTTTAGTTTTTATTTACCAAAAATCCTTTTTTTTTATTGGTTTGTTTGTTTTATATTAATTTTGTTAAGATTTTGTTTCTGGCTTTCCAATTTTGCGGTGATAAGTGTAACCAAATTGATAGGGCAAATAAGAATTAAATCTCGGAAGTTATGTCCCAAATACCGCCGAATACAGGGGCTATAAAAAAAGACAAAGAGCAAATTTCTAGGTTTAGAAAAAGAGATAGAGAAGTCTGTCTTGATTCAAGTAGATCTACACCTCTGGCCTTTGGTAAGGCATATAAGTCTAACACCCCTAGTAGAAAAGCAAGCACGAGTAGGGAAATAAATATGGCACAAGCTACGGCCAATGCCGACCCTCAGTTCTACGATATATCTCAGACGATTATCACGACGAACCCATCAACTGGTTCGGCTGTAAATATCGATGTACGGGGACAGGGAGCAACAGGATTACCACCACCGGGGGATAAACAAGCAGGGGGTCCAGAAGAGAGTAGTGAGAGGCAAATAAATGATCTTAAAAGGCAAATAGGAGAAATTACAGCTTCTTTAAGTAAATTATGTGATGTTGTGCAAAATACCCAGCAGGATAATAAACGTATCCTAGACGAAATAGTACCGACTTTGAGGAGAAACGGCAGTAATGTATACCCCTCACCCGCGACATCGTTACACTCTTCCAGGGATGTTGTGGAAAATAATGAGCTCATGAATTCGTCCCGGACTAGTCATAAGTTGAGGATCGATAAATGGGGGCTAGAATTCGATGGGAATAACCATAAGCTAGCTGTAGAGGATTTTGTTTTCCGGGTGGAACGTTTGAGAAGACAATACGGAGTTTCATGGGAAGAGGTAATGGATAATTTCCATCTGCTAGTGAAAGGAGTAGCAGAAAAGTGGTACTGGCTATTTGTACAAACAAATATGGTTACTGAGTGGACTACTTTAAAAGATGCCTTATTAAAACAGTACAGGTCCACCAGGTCGAGCTTTGAATTGATGAGTGATTTGGTAGAGCGGAAGCAAAAGCCAGGAGAAGACATTGACGCTTTTTTCTTCACCATGATTCAAATGCGGTCTAGGCTGAATATTTCCATAGCTGAAAACGAGATGATAAAGATGATGAAAAAGAATTTGAGAGAGGAAATAAGAAGTAGAGTTTACCCGATTAGTGTCAGCTCAGTAGAGGAACTGAGACAAGAGTGCATAGAGGTCGAGAAAATATTCTGTCGAAAGGATTCGCGAGCTATGTCGTCATCTGCTCCAGGAAATCGTTATGCGAGACATGTCAATGAAATTTATGAAAGTTCACTCGATGAGTTCATGAATACAGCTGAGCCAGTTGATGAGGTAGCCGAAATCGAAGTTGGTATGCCAACAAATCAATTCGTCAGGAGACCGCTAGTATGTTGGAATTGTCGTCAAAACGGACATATATTTCATAATTGTCCATCAGAAGAGAGAAAGTTGTTTTGCTATGGATGTGGAATGCCAGACATTAAGGCTCCCAATTGCGAAAATTGTAAGACCAAAAATTTTTGCAGAAGCGAAGGATCAGCGGGGAACCGTCGCCTGATGCATCCCCCGCAGACAATGCAGAGGTAAAAGCTAAAAGAAAAATAAATCTAGTAGAAAATGCTAAGACATTTAATAAACTTATTCCCCAAATGCGACATAGATATTCCCTCACAGAACGCGAATTAAATTACCAGAATGTCAGAGACAAGATTTTTAATGAATCCATTAGTATTAGAAAACCAATTTCAAATAGAATTCAAAAATTGCGGAAAAGATTTGCAGCAAAAAGGAAATTGAGAAGAGCGATAGCAGAAACGATAAAGACAGTTGATATGATAGATGATCCACGTGCTTATGCCACTATTAGAATCGGAGCGACTGATATAAAGGGTTTGTTGGATACAGGCGCATCGGTCAGTTTATTGGGTAAAGGTTGCAGAGAACTGATAGATGAGCTAGGCGTTAATTTCAAACCAATATTTTCAGAAGTTTCGACAGCAGCAGGAAAAAAGCATAGATTATTGGGCAAAGTGGAATTAGATATTACGTACAATAATAAAACAAAGAAAATAATATTTTACCTGTGCCCAGATTTGAATCAAGAGGCCTACTTAGGAGTAGACTTCTGGACAATATTCAATCTGGCCCCGGAAATCTTTAGGGTTGAAGAGTTAAATCCGGAAAAATTACAAGAAGATTTCAAAGTAGAGGACCACAGATCCAGTCCTCATGTATTAGACTCAGAACAACAGAAAATGCTACAAGAAGTAATAGAGCTCTTTCCAACGTTTGAAAAATATGGGTTAGGTTGCACTCCTTTGGAGAAGCATTCAATAAAACTGATAGAAGGTGCTGAGCCGTTTAAAGATCGTCACTACCCCCTATCTCCAGCAGTTCAAGAAATAGTATATAAAGAAATAGATACAATGTTAGCCTTGAAAGTCATTGAAGAGAGCGAAGGTCCCTGGTCGAATAGGACAACGATTGTTAGAAAGTCAGACAAAAATAGATTCTGCCTTGATGCTAGAAAGCTAAACAAAATTACCATTAAAGACGCCTACCCTCTTCAAAATATAGATGGCATTTTAAGTCGAATCGATGAGACTTATTATATAAGTAGCGTCGATTTAAAATTCGCATTCTGGCAGATAGAGCTAGAGGAAGAGTGCAAACCATACACTGCATTTACCGTAGCAGGTCGACCACTCTACCAATTTCGAGTTATGCCATTTGGCCTGTGCAATGCGGCTCAACGTCTATGTAGACTTATGGACAAAGTAATTCCTCAGAAACTCAAAGAAAATGTTTTTATATATTTGGATGATTTACTCGTAATCTCTGATAGCTTTGAAAAACATTTGAAGATATTGAAAGAAGTGGCATTATGTTTGAAAAGAGCTAACTTGACGATAGGACTCCAGAAATCAAAATTCTGTTTTCAGCAACTCAAGTATCTCGGATTCATTATAGGCGGAGGAAGTCTTAAAACAGACCCAGAAAAAGTGCGGGCAATAAAGGAAATCAGGGTACCAAAATCAACCCGGGGAGTTCGGAGTTTTCTTGGAACGGCAGGCTGGTACCGCCGATTTATTAAGGATTTTGCATCCATATCCGCTCCGTTAACCGACACACTTAAGAAAGCTAAAAGATTTGAAATGACTCCCGAAGCTATCCAGGCATTTGAAAATCTGAAAAAAGCCCTAACCTCAGCGCCAGTCTTAAGACATGCAGATTTCAGTAAAAGATTTTGGATACAGTGTGACGCTTGCGATTACGGAATCGGTGCAGTTTTATATCAGCTGAATGATAAAAAAGAGGAACACCCGATAGCATTTTATAGCCAAAAATTAAATAAATGTCAGAGAAATTATACAGTGACGGAAAAAGAATGTTTGGCGGCTGTAATGGCAGTGAAAAAATTTCGCCCTTATATTGAAATGATGCCTTTTACCATAATTACGGATCACGCTAGTCTAAAGTGGCTAATGTCCCTAAAGGATTTGACTGGGAGGCTGGCACGATGGTCACTCCAATTACAATCTTATGATTTTGACATTGAGCACCGGAAAGGTTCTGATAACGTAGTGGCGGATATGCTTTCAAGACTAGAAAAAGAGGAAATGAGGGCTGAAGAACTGAAATTAGAAGATATATTTGATTTCGAAACCACAGAATTTCAAAGTGAGGAATATGTGGACTTAATTAAGCACATCGATGAAAACAAAGACTTCTTAGGAAAATACCCAAGATCAAAAAGGGGAAATTGTTATGTTTTCATCGTACTTGACCACTTTACGAAGTATACCATTATCAAAGCAATGAAAGAGGCAACTGCTGGCAATGTAGTAGAATTCCTGATTCATGAAGTGTTTCACAAATTTGGCGTCCCTGAAAAAATTCATACGGATAATGGCGTACAATTTGTATCAAAAGCTTTCCAAAATCTAGTAGATACATATAAAATACAGCACATAAGGACACCAGTTTACCAACCGAGTAGTAATGCTTCAGAAAGGGTTAATCAGAGTATATTATCGGCAATAAGAGCCTATCTGAAAGATGATCACCGGGATTGGGATCTCTATCTATCAGAGATTGCATGTGCCTTGAGAAATTCCTTCCACAGTGCTATAGGATTCACCCCATTTTTTGCATTATTCGGTTTCCATATGTACTCAAGTGGGGCAGAGTACAAATTAAGCCGAAAACTACAATCCATTACAGATCATCGCATCTTAGAAAAACCGAATGAGAGAATGGAATTCATACGGGAGCAAATAAAAGACAACATGAACAAAGCTTATGTGAAGAGTGCAGCCAGATACAACAAAGGAGCTCGAAGTGTAAGATTTGTTCCAGGCCAAGAGGTTTACCGTCGAAATATGGTACAGAGCAACTTTGCAAAGAACCTAAACGCAAAATTTTGCCGAAAATTTCTTAAGTGCAGAGTGGTTCGACCTGTGGGTAACAATATGTACGAACTAGAGACATTAGACGGAAAGACAATTGGCATTTATCACATGAAAGATATTAAAGTATAAATTGCTAATCAAAAAATTATTTCATGAATGAGTTTTACTCGAAACTTTAGTGCAATAGTAGGACGTAAACCAATTATTATTTTTCATTTAATTATACACTGAAATGCATGTTGTGTTGTCCCACTTTTATTAGATTAAGCAAGTTTTTTTAATATCTGTGATAAATATACTGCGAGTACCTGATATACTAATAAGCTAATGACAGAACTAGTATGGACATACCTTTTTTTTTAGCGTTAGTACTAGGAGGAGAAACAAACCTGTGATTCATCTGTGATATATTTGTGAGTGATGTCCCGTTTTTTATTTTTAAGGTGAAATATCATAAAGCTGGCGACAGTTTAAAGATAATTAGTACCTGATTCATTAATAAGAAAATCTGAAAAAGGGATACACAAAGTAAACACTTATACTATGATGTATGACATAATACTTCCCGTAAAACAGCGGTAACTAGACCAGAAAGATGAGCACGTCGAAATAGAGAAATCTTTAAATCTCCAGATTCTTTTTAAGTAAAGAGTCGAGAGGTAAAGCCAAACCCTTAGAATTTTAGGAAGATAGGAAGAGAGTAGAGGCGGATCCATGTGAAGCAAAGATCTGAAAGAAAACCAGACAAATAAAATATAAAAAAATGCGAAATTTAACAATTCAATGACAAAAATATTATTTTACACATATACTATAAAACGAAAAAAAAATGTATTGAAAAAAAATTTACTAATAATGTACATATATACATACATAATATGGACGAGTTTTTAGTAAAACTCTTGCCTTATTGCGGGCGTTCGGATTCTAATGACACTTTCGTGTGTCCAATTGGTCAAGAGACCAATCACAAGAAATAAATAATAAAGATCTTTGTTGTGGGTTGCCACTATGATCATTCTTCTCTAAGAAAGATTAGCAGTCGGCTTATATTCTAGGATGGGTTGGAAGAGGTTTCCAACGTTGAAAAAACACTTTCTGATAAATAGTAACATACTTAATACAGCAAGGGGGTATTACAATGCAGTATGAATCCAAAATTTCCAAGTTTTATTGAAACTGCTATTAGCATGTATACAGCGGCCCGGCTAAATTGATAGGACATGAGACTCGTTTCAGGGTGTGGGAGTTCCCCACGTTGGACATGTGGAATATCAGACCAACTAGTTCCGCACACCGTTTTCTACATCGAACGCTGAAGAACCCGGAGTTTTGTTGCGGGAGAAATGCAAATCAATTGTTGTTGCCACATTAATGTAAACACTTTTGGTTCTGCAGCAGCTTTCAATTATGCTGTTCCGATAGCTTCTTATTTATAAAAGCAAATAAGTTCAAATTTTCCCACCAAGATTTTTGTCTTCCAGCGAACACCACAAATGTTATGCTTTTGGGTGATCAGTATCACAATATGACTATTATCCGTGGTGAACCCGCTGTGAAATTTATGGTTGGAATATCTGAATATTGTTGAAGAAGTGAAATTTAGTGGTGTTCAATGCAGGAGAAAAGAGAAATTAATTTTTTTATTTAATGTGGTAGTAAAATGAATCTGTATGCTTCTTCTGGCGACTGTCAAACTTATTTTTTTGTTGTGGATGCTGTCCACATTTGTTGTTGCATGGCGGCGTAGTGTAATTGCTGGTGTAGGACAGGCCTACATATTGAAAAGCAGGGATGCTAATTTCATTGAAGAAAAACGCACTACCGAAGCCGTTGAGTTAGAAAAGAAAGATTTTTTTTTTGTAAATGGTAAAATACTGAAGAAAAAGCTGCTTTCTATTTTCATAGAAGAGCTTATGAGTACCTGGTAAAGGGAAATCTGAGCTAGGACAAATGGACAGGAATAACCTTAGGAGCAAGGAAAACAGGTTTTCTAAAGAAAATTAAAATGGTGGAAATGATAATATTTGTTTTTATAAAGTAATTAGTAAACAAAAAACTTAAGAAATTTAGGTAGAAATAAAAGATGGAGATTTGGAGGGAAAATAGAAACTTCTAGAAGCATGAAAAAACGGGATAAATGGAATAGTTGGGAAATGTCTGGAAATTTTTTTTTTGGAAAAAGCTAAGACGAATGGAAAAAGGTATAGTAGCTTAGTATAGAGAAAATTTATTAGGAGTCAATCATACCAAGTCTTTCAAAGTAAACACACAAAAAGAAAAATTTTCATATACAAGTTTTGTAATTTAAGGAAGTTGCCTGTGAAAGTGAAAAAAAAACGTTAGTATAACTGAAAAAAAAGGACGAATCAAAGAAGCGAATATTCATTTAAAATACCTTTATAGTGTGGAACGGGTATTAACAAAGCCAAGTCCTTTGAAGAATTCGGCTATAGCTGAAAACTCTATCCAAGGAGAAAATACAAGAGCTGGCTAGAGATAAATGAAGGAGGACACAGGAACCAGGAATAAAATATATATAGGAGGAGCGTGTCGAACAGAACTTCAAAGGCGTAAGCACTCCAGGTTTTCTAGAACTCGCTTTTTAAATGTATAGCCAGGTAAACCTTTTACTTATAAATAAAACAAAAAGAAAATAAAAAAAAAGGAGATCATAAATCCTTTGTGTGCGAAAGCCGTTATAGGCAGAAAAAAACAGAAAGACGAGGAATGGTCAAAGGAAGCATATATCTATGTATATTTATTTGAACTTTTTTCTTTGCCAAAATCATTTATATTGTACTTGTGTTATTTTATGTTTTTTTTGCATTGTTATATGAATTGCGTTAAAAAAAGGTACCATAGTGCGTCGCGCCTAAAAGTAGTTTTAGTTTTTTTTTCTAGAGTGTGGACTTTATTTCTTCGCAAGACTTGAGCTACATTCCCTTAGAGGGCAGTTAATAAACAAAAGAAAATAATTTTGCCGGAAGTAGGAAAGTAAATAAAAGCCTAACAGCTTCATTAATAAAAAGAATTAAGGCACTAAACTTTTATAACCCTATATATATAAAAAAAGGAATTAGTAGACAGCACTAGCCTCAGGGAGCTCCTTTAGGTTAGGAAAAATCTGTTTGCCGCTATTTCATAGGGAGTAATTAGAACCTTAAGTCTATATCAATGAAGGTGAAAGGAAGGTTGAAAATTTGTTTTGAACAAATCATATTATAATAATCAAAGAATCAATGCTATAAAATCAGTTTACGAAGAAACCAAGTGAATACTCGAAGGAAATACGAATTAGAGGAAAAAATTAAGAATTGTATATGTATGTTGGAATAAGAAATTGTAAAGATTTTAATGTTGTATGAATTAATTAAGTAAAAATAATAAAATTATCATATGGTAGTACAGTAAATAAGTATAAATCAAAAAAATATCAAAGAAAGGAAAACAAAAAGAAATTAAACATTAAATTAGTGTAAGAAAAGTTTGTATAGGTTTAGTTGTTTTTAAATAAAAAAAAAAAGAAAATATTTATGATTTATAACGTGTAAGAAAAGAAAATATGTTTTGGCTATAAATTTTTTAAAGGTTAACGGCATGAAGGTAATGTAAAGTTGGAGAAGTAAGTCGATATACTATTGGGGTCACTGAAAATAAACTCTTGAGGATAGACCGGTGACATGGTTGGGAGGGCAAAGTAGGGTATAACATCTGCCTGAAAAGGGAAAGAAATGGGGAAAGGACGTTTGATTTTCACTTTGTTAGAGTATAGTACTAATTTTTTTTTATGCAATTATAATCTTTTTATGCCCAGCGTAACCAGTGAGAGGGTTGGGACCTTTCTGAGATGTGACTCTCCGAGCAGAATAAATGAGCCAGTCGGAAACCTCACTGGCCAATACGGCTGGAACAACTTGTATATTCAACACAACATAAGCATGTAACCACTACATAACAGTTTTTCAATTCATTATAGCGTTATTTCAGCGAAAAGTTGGCAACATTGTGCTTGCTGGTGGAAGAACATATTTTTATCTAAACGAAAGAGTTGATGTGATGTGAGTGAATGAATGAGTGAAAAACAACAACAAAAAGAAAGCAATCGGGCGGAGTTAATACTGAAATGCATGAATGGCCAATCTAAAGCCAGTAAGCGTAACCGTAATGCTCGCAGTTGAACGAGCGGTTAAGTGCATGAGTATGAGTCTGTGTGTGCGTTTGTGCGCGGGTATTTAGTGGGCATAACAGAATTTAAAATGTCAAGAATAGTTGGGAAGAAGTGATTTTTTGAATGAACGTTGTGATGTGTTTCCGTTTTTAATTAACTTTTCAAGGCATTGTTTTTGTACAATATTTATTAACAAAAGCAATTCACTGATTAGCGAATTGTAGGCGGGGCAGAAATATGATTGTATCGATAATGGTTTGATTTTCAAATGGACGGAACCATTTTATGTACATAAAAATATGTATGTATGTATGTCTGCTCGTATGTTCATATGTATATACATATGTACATATATATTTATTTATGTATGTTTATATGTATGTATGTAATTATGTAAGTCTAAATTATGTAGACGTTGCTTTAAATGCTTCCACCGGTCTTTTGAATATTTTTATGTCTTAAGCAAAAATAAATAACATGGTTTTATTTCTGTCTTTTTTTAATTATGATTGCACTCTGTTAATTATGCAAACTTACATGAAGCGGTTCGAAGCGTTTCAAATTGTTGATGGCTGTAGCATTGGTGTTGCATATTTCTTGTTCAATCGCAGTTGCTATTGATGTTGTGGAGATCGACGACATTTTTAGCTGTGACTGGCAGTCTCCTTGCCGCATTTCCAATTTCTCTGAAGCATAAACTGATGCTTGATTTCTTTTAATTATGGAAATGGATAATTTTCCACGAAGTAGTGAAAAATTGAGTAGTTTTTTTAATAATTAAGGAATTTAGCTACATAAAAATCTACAGTAGACAGCAAAACTAAGGACACACCACCATATAATTAAAGTTTCTTCGATTTTTCTTTTTATTTCAATAACCAAGCAACAAAAAACGACTAAATGCACAAGAGCAAAGCATAATTAATAAATTAACTAGAAAAATTATGAGCTTGATTACATAAATGTAGAATAATAAAACAAATATAGAGAAACATCATAAGCTCGAGCCGCAAAAGTAGGACATACCTTATATATGTAGGTATTATTGGGATTTACTTTAACATATTACAAAATTTATGCAAAATATTACTTTTTTTTTAAAGCACTCATTTAGACAATCTTTCAATATTTTTTGTCGTTTGCGCCCTAATTTTACTCCCATATATCCAAGAAAATCGGTTTTACTTGAGATTTGATTCCGATTACGCGCTTTCCAGTTTTTTGTTTGTTAAAAAAGCTCAAGTGGTCGATTTGAATGAAATCTGGACTTTCAGGAGTTCTTATTTGCTATACAGTGTCTTGAAAAAGACAACATTTTCGTGGACTTTGAGGCATTATCCTGTGGAAAGTATTAATCGCTAAGTAAACAGTCTCTTGACGTGAACTCATACAGATTGTTCTTAAATTTATGTACATTGCACTGGTCGCAGCTTGTATACGATTTTTTCTTAATTCTTAGTAGGTGCGCTGTCTGAAATATGAGGTTTACGGTCTTAATTTTTTAGCTCGATCCGACGGTGCCTAGTGGGGCCTAAAGTACCCGATACACAGTGAGGATTTTGTAAAAAAAAATTGGAAATAAGTCTGCAGTTTCTAAGAGAGCCTTCCGATTGTTGTGAAATTTTATACAGCCTTTAAGGAGATCTCACAGAATTAAGTCCGTAATTTAGACTATATATTTATCTTTAACGGGGTGGAGCCCCAAAATGAGCAACCTAAGATTAATGAAAAATTAAAACCGATGCCAAGTTGATGTTTTTGATCTGAGGAAATCGATTTTTTGCAAGCGGACTTTTTTTCCTATCCAAGAACTGAAAAAAGTTTGCAACATTTATGGGCTTTCGCTTACAGTTTAGGAAATATTCGAGAAAAAAAATTTAAAATTTTGGTTTTTTTTACCAACCCCCACTGTTCTGCTAATGGAGAAGTCAAATCTTGTTCGATTTAGAAAAGGAAACTCATTATGAATAAGGAACATTAAAAAAATAGGTATCAAAACAACAATTAAGTCAAAAGTTGTACGGAATTTAAATAAAACTTTCAGCAAATTGTAATACGATGAATCAAAACAATTCACATATTCTATTTGCAATAAAAGCTGCGTATATAAAGCAGAAATCTACATCAACTGACACCACACAGTGGACCAAACACAAAAGAACGCTTATGATAAAGGTGTATTGACCTTCGAAAACAGCTAGTGGTTCAGTTCTAATAAGTGTTTGTCAGGATATTTACAATTAACTTTGGTGTTATTTGTCAATTAATAATTATCACATGTACACAGAGAAAAAACTGCCTAATAGAATCAAGAAGATTTTCTCTATGAAACGTTTTTAGGCTAAAGAGTATTCCAGCAGAAAGAAGCGAAGATTTTTCCATAGAGATTCCTTATTATTGTTATATGGTAAATCTTTTTAATTTTATCAAGAAGAAACCCACAAAAAAACAAAAAGAAGAAAACTTGTTATTCACAATTTTTTTAACTCAATTTCCGTTATTTTTGGCACCAAAAAAACAATCCATGGATAAAAACTTTTTGATTCTATTAGGTTTTCTTCTTAATTGTATAAAAAAATGATTTCTTATTAATTTCATAAAGTTACCTTATCGATTTTTTTAAAAATGTATTCCTTATTGTTTTCATTAGGTTCCTATATGATTATGTGTAAATCATCTTCTTAATTTTTTTAATAAGGATATATTCTTGATTAGATTAGCTTTCTTGTTATTTTATATACACATATATAACTAAACATAGAGACAATTTTGTTCATGATCTTTTTCGTTTTTGTATAAGAATGTTTGTACAGTAATTTCAATGCGTATTCAGGCTGCCTGTTAGCCTATTGGTTAGAGTGCTTGTCTACCAGTCAGAAGGTTGCTGGTTCAATACTTGTCTCGTCTCAAGTAAAAATATGTATGTATGTATGGTGATTTAATTAAGGATATGATATAATATGTATATGTGACGCGCAAAATAGAAAGCTACCTATGGGTAAAAACTAAGGGTTTTGTCAGAGGAGAGCCATTTTAAAGATTTAAATACGTGTATCTTTGGTGTACCATCACTGAATAAAACGCGCATATCTCTGGGAGGGAGACCGATCTCATGCCCCAAAAGTGTTCCCTTAGGTCCCTTTCTCTATGCGCTGTTACATATACTTACATATGTATGTACATAAATCAATAACATATAAATACATATGTATCTATACTACATACATTTATGGTATAGAATTTAAATGAAAATAAGTACAAAGAATAAAGACAGTTAAGTGTACCAGTAGTCAGTCGGCAGTTTAACTTTTTTTCCTTTTTGAAACTTGTGCCATTTCTGATGTGAAAATAATATTGCGATGATACGTATTTATTATAAATCTGTTATTAGCATTCTTTTATGTTCATTTAACTGCTTTCCAAAATATAATATATAAATGTAAGAAATATTCATATTTTTTAAAATTCATCACTTTTGCCAGTAGTCGGCACCCATGTTCCTAAGTTCGGCACTTGATGACCCAGTAGTCGGCATGGAATTTTTTATATAAGTATTCAAGGTATTTTTATTTGAAATTAAATTTATTTACATTTTCAATGTTTTATAAGACACGAGATCAGTCTTTATTTCATTAACTTCTTATAAAAACTAAAAAAGATATAAAAGTATGGGCACTTATTTTGGCATTCAAAAACTAAAAAATTCAATTCAATAGGTACATAGTATGTAGGTCTAATCGTCGCTTTCAATAATAAGCTGAATAGATCACGCTTTTCCAGTTTGAGATCATTGTTCGATACCAAATACCATAATCTCAAACTAAAAACAAAGTATTGAAGTAGCTCGTTATCGAAAGCGACTATTAGACACCAGTTATCACTTAAAAAATTCGATGCGTCCTCGTAGGCTAGTTCCTTTAAAATGGTGCATTTGAGGTGAAACCACTGAGGACAATTATCGCACCCTACGTTTTTTAGACCGTTGTCCCAAGCATCTGTATCCAAGTCTTTTTCGCATGTGCTACAAATTAGTTTTTTCTTTCCTATTCTAACTTTCTTTGGCTTGTTTTCATTTGCCATTTTTCTTCTTTGGCGTTCAAGTTTTCTTGACTTAATACCTTCAGCTTTGGCTATTTTCTCGTTTTCTTTTGCCTCTATATGGTTCCTCTATGCAATAGCAGATATTGCACTTGGAGCCTTTGGGCTTTAAAGCAAATCTTGAAGATTTTGACAATTTTGGATAAAACAAGTGTTTTTCGAATATAGGTGACATGGAAATTGCTTTGTTTTTAATTATAGTAGTGCCTATAGGATTTTAATAACAGTAAAAATAAATACATACTTGGAATACATGCCTGAAAAATTATATGTTAGAGTTACCTGTACTTGGAGAATAGCTAATTGACTTGAAGACTTTGTTTATAGTACTACTAATGAGGTAGGGGAGGGACAGTCAGTAATCGATTCAAATGGCTGGATGTTATTTGGAATTGTGACTGGGACTGGACTTGAGCTATAGTTAGGTGCAAACAAATCATCTTTGTAATTTGTTGGAGACAAACAGTAAACATGATCGGATGGTAATTTTGGTTCTTTTATATTTGTCTGCATTTCCAAAATTCCTTCTTCATTTATTACATACGTTCCCGACTGTATAGTGACATCACCTAAAATTCCAACCGTTTGATCATTTCCTGTTTGTTTCAAATTACAAATTTCTTCAACAATAACATCAGAATTAACTCCCCGTTGTTAATAATTTCGATAGCTTTATCAAAATCTGTTGCCTGAAATGTTGTAATTTCATGTCGACCACCGGCCAATAACTCTGATTGATTTTGAACACATTTGGTGAAGTCGACGTTCTCAGGGTTAAAGGGATATAACCCACACTTTCTGAACCCATTTTTAATTGTGTCTTCCATATTTATGTTAGAAAGAACCATATTGAGGAAGGGACAAAATGTTGACTTTTATACAACTTTGTTACTATTTTCCTGTTTCATCTGCCATTCCCTT
Source organism: Nowickia ferox (assembly GCA_936439885.1). Taxonomy (NCBI): domain Eukaryota; kingdom Metazoa; phylum Arthropoda; class Insecta; order Diptera; family Tachinidae; genus Nowickia; species Nowickia ferox. Next base: position 105,908,788 of record OW387023.1, read on the forward strand.
ACAGTTTTCTTCCACTCTGCTTTCAACGGTTTAAAAACACTTACATCTGCAGGTTGCATAATGTGTGTGGTGTTTGGAGGAAGTGCATATAATATAATATCATTGTTCTCGCAAAACTTGCTCAACTCCAACGTCATACATATGAGATTTATGACCATCCACAAATAACAGAATTGGTCGCTGAACATTGTGTTCATTAAGCCAACTATGAACCCCATTGACGATATACTCATAAAACGTTTCGCTCACCATCCATCCGGTTTCCGACTTACCCAAAAACCAATTCTCTGGAAGGCTATTTACGACTTCTTTAGGTGGCAGCACGTATGGAAATACAACCATTGGGACCACCGTCTGACCTCTTGCTGAGAAAACCAACAGCACCGTAACGGTTTCTTTCTCGTTTCCCTTTTGAATTGTATAAACATTTTGATATCCTTTTGGTGCCAATACTTTTCCTGTTTTAGGGCACATACTGAAACTGGTCTCATCTCCATTAAAGATTCGAGATGGTTCGTCTAAAATGTCCAAAGCATTTTCTTCAGTAAGAAAGTTTCTAAGTTCTTCGAACCATTTTCTTATGTATTCTTGGGTTATCACCGCTCGCTCTTTGTAAATACCTTCCGCTTCTCTGAGACATAGGCTAGGATGCCTTTTCAAAAAGCCCAAATACCACTTCCTCCCCTGTTTACCAGGTTTTAATGGGAGCTCACATTTTGCAAGATCTCCACACCATTTTGCCAGACGTTCCGCATCAGCTAAAACTGTTTGTGGACCCATTTTTCTAGCATCATCAGCAATTCGGCCATGTATTCTATATTGGATAGTAGTACGCGGGACACCATACTTTTTACTTGCAGCAGAGATAGAAGTTGTGCCTTTTCTTATTTCATTTAGAGCACTTTTTATCGACTCTTCGGAATATTGGTGCAGCGATCTTTTTCCTTTGGTGGACATATTTTAAAACTGCAAATTGTCTGAAATGCCATGAACAACCTATTATTTATACCGAATCTTAAATTTCATCCTGTTTTAGAATTCCCAGTTATGTGAATGTAGGGAAACAAGTTTGCTGCCGACTTTAGAACATTTATGTCCTATACTCGGCAGGTCTTTCAATATTCAATGTGAACTATGCCGACTACTGGGTAAACTCATTTTCTACTCATTTTCATTATATGGAGTGGAAAGAGGAATAAACAATGTTTTAAAAATTGAGCTTAATCTGAAAAAAAACTAATTTACCAGTATTCGTCACCCCCCTGCCGACCATTGGAAATCATAGAATTTATTGTTCCTAATGTCGGCAGCAATCAGAAAAGGCAAACAAATATTTTTTTGTTGATTTTTTCACTTTCGAAAGAATATTTTAATTATTTTATTTCTTTGGAAGCACTTATTGTTAAAAAATCACTTAATTAAATCTCAATACTTACTTGTTTAAGATGGCTCTGACACTAAAAAATTTCTAAAAAAACCTAGCACTACCGCACTTGATGAAATACTGTCACTCAATGAAGACCAAAATACCAAAAATTAAGCATCTTAGTCAAATTTACTCATTTCGTAAAAAGAAAAAAGTATATTTCCAATGAGATGTAACTGTTATTTAGATATATAACTTCCATTGTTCTTATTTATTCACATTTTATGTTAAGAAATGCCGACTACTGGTACATGCCGACATTAGGGAAATTTACCCCATAAAATTATTTTTTATTGTGTCACCTAGTAAAAAAAAAGAAGAAAACTTTTTTGAAAAAATCAATAAGATAACCTAAAAAAATTACAAGTTTCCTTAATAAATTAATAAGACTTCCTTCTTGAAAAAAAAACCATAGAGATATCTTATTATTTTTTTTCTATTTTATGAGGTATTTATTAGCCACTGTTTTCTGAGTGTAATTTGGCTTACAAGGCGATACGAACTTTAGGCTAATCAAATCATAAATATGTAAACAAATCAAGTTCGAGAAATAATAATAAAACTAACTAAAATTAATAGCTATGGACATGTGGCAAAATTAAAATTAAAATATACTTGATAGTAACAGACGAAAAAAGTTTGTCTTAAGTAGAACAAAAATATGCAAATTAACTAACATGTGCATAGTTAGTAAAGAACAAACGACAATGGCAAGACTGTTGTAAGTTTAGAGATGATAAAATTGAGCTTTCATTACAAAAAAACTTTCAGCAAATTGTAATACGATGAATGAAAACAATTCACATATTCCTTTTGCAATAAAGGCTGAGTATATTTTATTATTTGCAATTAACTTTGGCGTTATTTGTTCACTAATAATTATCGCATATAATTTGGCTTAATCAAATCATAAATACACAAAAGTGTTATAGATATTTATTTAATTACAAGAGTTTTTCTTTTTTTTTAAATTGAGGTTGTACGAATATGAACTTTGTATAGTGTATATTAATTAAAGAAAAAACATTTTGCGACCAGTATTTTGAATAAATACAAGCTTCTCATTTGTTTGAATGAAAATTTAACATAATAACTCTAGTTGTTCTAAGAAATTTTTGGGTAAAGGTTCCCTGATAATCTGCATTAGGAACAGTGAAATTCGCATAGGATCCAGCAAAACCCCTCAATAATTAATTTCAATGTATTTTTAATAAAAAAATATTTTACTGGATAAGCAAAATAATAATTTGGGATTATTAGTGCGTTAATAAATGTTAAGCCTTTTACTACCATAATAGTGCGAATACCAATTAAATTTACTTAAGATTAAGAGGACTCATCACGATAATGGTGAATATGTAACCATTTACAGGATATGTCCTTATTCACCACATATTACTACCTGCTTTTGGTAACATCCTTTAATATGCATACAAAACTGGAGGCACAAAATTGAATATGAGTTTAACTTCGTTCACTTGTGCCACCATACTGAAAGTGATTAATAGATATGTACGAGTATGTATGTAAGTCTCTATCGAAAAACAAGCTTATTATCGCATCTTTATGTTTTGGATAATAATTTCGTTTCTGGTTAACTTTCTAAATTTAAAATTTTTCTTTCAATCCTGTTCCGGTAATAAAGGAAACGACTTATTTATGCTTGACATAAACAAACAAAAAATATATTTCATATTATTATTTTTAATAATTGGACTGCTAAAAGAGGAAAACTAAAGATCGCAAGAAAAAAGTGGAGCAACAAATTACTTGACATTTTACTTTAAAAATGCCGAATGAATATTAAAAAAAAAGAAATTAACGAAATATGTACGAGTAGATGTACAAAAATGTGACAAAACACAGGCAGAACAAATTAATATTTTTTATTGTGTTGAACGATGGAGCAGAAAAGATCAGCGAGCCAGCCAAGCAGCCAATATTTAAAATATAAAAGACAATAAGTTTTGTAGCAATAGCAGCAACAACAACTATAGCAGGCTGCAATGAGGCATCTTGCATACGACAGAAACAGCGAGTTGTGAAATCTGATGTTATTGTTCACACTTAACGAACAACATGTAGCGTTCCAAGATCAAATATCAAAAGGATGACAAAAATTTGGAAAAAAATCATTTAGTCTGATGTAGTAAAATAAAAATGACATTCGGTAATGTTACATAAAATAAATAAGTAAGTGGTAGATAACTACATACATTTACATATGTATGTAAGTTATTGTAATATAAACACATGGTTTTTGTTTTTCTTGGGCATACTTGTGTAAGACCAAAAACTAAACACCACACAACAGCACAACGACTCCGTTTGATCATTCGCCACGGTAGGCGATTCCCAACATACGGAAGCGTCAAATTGTCTATGCGTGTAAATGTACACACACATAAAATCACACTCTTTTATGGGTATAACCCACCCACATAAAGTACGAGTACATGTCTACTCGATATTTTATGCTACATAAATTTGGGCAGATGAAGTCATCGATCATCACATGATTGTTGCATAAGCATATTTGTTGTTGCACTTTTTCCCAAGTAGAAGTGTCCTTTCAAATTATGATACAACTACAAACATGTACAATACGAGTAGTTAATAGTGTTTTATGGGGAAATTATATTTTAAGTGTCTGTGATTCCTGACACCTGATACTTCGTTCGTTTTGTTACAATTTCGTTTCTTAATATACTCGTATGTAACATGTTTATAGCTCAGCTCTTAAGATTTAAATATATTAAAATAAATAGTAGAAAAAATTATAAATTCGAACGATATTTGATTTTTATGTTTCACTAGTTGGTCCAAACAAATGTTATGCGATAGAAAAAACTGCTCAGTGTGAGCAAACTTTTATAATACAGAAACTAAAAAGAGCCTGACCCACGATTAAGAAAATTTGTTGTCTGTTTCGTATTTTTATTAAGCTAAATTACTTGTAATAGTTTTTAAGGAACAAAAATCACCGAAGTTAAGTTTAAATATCTGTACACAGAAAATATATTCCTGCAATAAACAATTTTAATCAAAAATAAAACCAAAAATCAATTAAAAATGTAATTGAGTAAATTTTGTAATTTAATTAAAAATTCTTAAACAAAAAATTAATTAACTTAAATACATTTATAATTGAAAAGAAAAAATGCTTTAGTCATATTTTACTATTTTGTAGGAGAGCAGTTTTACAATAAAAAAGTTAAAGGGTTATGTTTTCCTTCAATTAATAGCGTAATAACTTCCTGAAAAATCTCACAAAATAAATAAATTTGTATAAATATTGCAGCAGAGCCATTAAATCAAAATTCGCTTATCTCCACTTAGGCAGTTTTTCCTTTTTGTCACAGATATTTTGGCAACCAGAACGGAACAACATGCTGTTTTCGATGGCTGCCACACTTTTATCATCAGCGTTCTTACGTTTGGTCCGTTGTGCGTGGTGTCAGTTGATGCAAATTTCAGTTGAAATGAAATATCTGAATTGTTTAGTTTTTTATACTATAAACGATAATCGGGGCCTTAATGTGATCAGCTGTTGCTTACAATTCCGTAAGAAAATAGTGGGAGTTGGAAAAAAAGGTTGCCAGCAACATTTCGTAAGTTTTCGCAAAATGAACAGAGAACAGCTTGTGCAGCTTTATTTCGCACTAATTTTTTTTTAATGTAGATTTTACGTCCAAAATCAAACCATTTGAATCTTAATAGTCTGCTAGAAGCCAAAATCTCAACTTAAGAATAAAATCTAAGTTTTTTAAGATCTAATTTAAGATCATAGTCTAAAAAACATCTTGTTTTATGATTGACTATAGGACTGGGTGCACACACGGCAATTATAGTTGAGCAATTTTTTAGTTCATGGGCGAGAGAAGAAAATATGATGGCTCCCCTCTTCATTGTCTTATCTTCTGTCTTACATAAACTCAAAAGTTGCTCAACTGAAATTGTCGTGTGTGAAATTCGTCATTAAAAAACTAATTTTTTTCTTCTCTTTAGGAAAGGGATAGTGATAGATAAGACAGGTAGTGAAAGAAAAGATAAAGAAAAGCTTGCTTCGTTTTTTACAACTCTGCTTTTTTGCACGTTTTTTTAATAATGCAGTGTTGCAGCGCCTCTGGTGTCAATGAAGCGTATTAAATTTTCGAAACTGTATTTAACGCCATGACTGACTATCCTACACAATCGTACGATCTACGAAAAAAAATACAACCCTGATCTGATGAATATTTATTGTATTTTGAAAATTTTCATAGACTCCATAATACCAGGGCTGTATTTTCTCAAAAACTAAAATATCGCACTATTGTATAGATATTTTTTATTGTTTATGTTACTTCGCCGATGATTTTGCTACAATGGCGATGTTATGATGAGTTTTTTTAGTTAACATAATTCTGTTATTGCAACTTTTCGGCAGAATTAACAACCCCGATACACCTTCGAGTGCGCAAATCTTGATGATATTATTAAAAAAATCAATAAAGAACACATTGAGTAACTAATTTATTACAATGTTCGCCATACGAGTATAATAGTCGTAAAAATAACCAATAGATTCCAAAACGTTAGAGAAATCACAAAATTATATGTATAAACAGACCACATTTGTTGCGGCTTCAAATCACTTTGATGAAATGTGATTTTCAGAACATGCCTGTATTATGTTTTATTTTATACAATACCTATACACATACTTAGATAAATACCTTTTTCTTATTATTTTTCTTATTACTTTTCCGTTCCAGGTAAGTTTTGAGCATCTCTTAACAACTTTTATGAAATACCTATCTAGTAAGTAAAATTAATTTTTCAACATTGACCCTTGAAATTTATTTTAAAATTTAAGTTAAGACTGCATTTACGCACTTTTATGTGTAAATATTAATATAAATACCTGCCAAATCAAACAAGCTTAACAGCCGACCGACCAATTAACAACAAATAAATATATAAATAAACTACCGTCATTTCGGCAATCGACCGTGCCATCATCTAAACACCATCATTATTATGCCCTCAACACACAGCACGAACACACATAAATAAATAAATATTTCAGTGTGTGGCTGAAAATAAAAAAAAATTAAAGATAGAAAAAAATAGAAAAAGAAACAAATAGAAATCCATTAGGATTACAAATTCCAAAATCGTATTAACAAATAACAAAATTGTAGGCATTTCCATTACACGTAAATAAATGTGTGTAATTGAATGTTTGAATGTCATGTTTGCTCCCCATTTGTTTAAACTTTAATTTAGCGCTTCTCCATCGAAGACTTAAACCGGTTCTTAACCTCAAACAAGTCTACCGATCATCGTCGATATGGGTGGCCTCGTCTGGTGAGACAACAGTATGTCCACTACAACGTACTAAAAGCAAGAACAAAAGAAAACAACAAAAAAACAAACTCAAGACGCAATGTACAGAAATATTTAAATTTTAAATGATGTTTTTATTTTCATATTTGGCCATTAGTCGGAAGAAATACACAATTAGTGATACAAACATACATACATACGTACATGCATATTCACGGCAGACAGTAGAGAGCAAAAGTTAGTATGCAATTCGAAAACGTTTAGGGATATTGGCAATACATAATTCTCTTTAATTTAAATTGATTGGTCCATTTTCTACTAGTATTTCGAAAAAATATATATGCAGCAAATCATTACGTTATAACTTCCTGAAATAATTGAGATTTTGGCTAAGGGTACTTTGGAATATGAAAATTAGAAGGGTGCTATTAACTCAAAATTAGCTTACCTCGACTTATGCACTGTTTTTCTTTTTGCCACTTTGTTATAATAAGAAGGTAGTAGCGTTCTTAGGCCTGCTTCTGCCCTAGACATTCTTTGATATGCCGCCCTTTGTTACTATATAGAAGTGATTATAAAAAGAAACATGGTACATGTAATTTTTTAATGCTTAAAGGATTGTGTATTAAGTTTTATTAATTTTTTTTTAAGAGTAGTAACACACAGGCAATGAATGCCTACTACTATGACGTGGTGTTATCTTCTTTAGGAAATGGATTGTGATAGAGAAGACTGGTGGTGAAGGGAAAGCTTCATTCTTTTACAACTCTGGTCTTTGCACGTTTTTAATAATTCAGTGTTGCAGCGCCTCTGGTGTCAATGAGGCGTATTAAATTTTCAAAGCTGTTCTTAGTAGGCATTTTATTGGCTGTTTTACTTCTCCGATAATTCTGCTAAATAATACCTACGAAGGATTAGTATTCGCTTAAGCTAGTGTAGTTCAGTGACTAATGACTATGTCTTCATCACTTGAACTTTCCTACAACAACTAATACAAAGGTATTGTTATTTTTCATGACTGTCGAAGACCAGGCTCGAACCCAGGGCATTCGGTTTCTTAGTCAATGTGCTATCTACTTCAGCCTACGCCACAGTTAATAACTAAACTCTATCTATACCCCTAATTTTGGGGTTTCGAGGAAATTTGAGGAAAAATTTTAAAATTAAATTATGCCACTATTTAGGGTGATAATAGATATGTTTATGTGTGTTTCTTATAGAGGTATAAAAGTTCAAGTTGACAACACATTTTTAACTGGAGGCCATTTTGTTATATGTCAAGTGATTTATGTTTAGTTTGGTTTGGCATTTCAACAGGAATATACTGACGTCTGAACAACGCTTACAAATTGTGCAAATTTATTTTGAAAATCATGCATCTGTTCGAAATACGTATCGCACACTTAGTCCATTTTACGCTCAATATAATCGTCCATCAGAGCAAAAATTCGACTAAAAATGGAATGTTTTCGCACCACGTTTACTGTAAATGATAATACGCAACCAAAGAGAAGAAGTCATTGCTATAGAGTCATGATTACTGACTTCTTCGTTCATCAATTGAACAACCATGATGTGCAGGAGCTTTGATTTCAACAAGACGGCTCAACATGTCTCACAGCTCGTGCTACAATTGATTTATTCAAAGAAACGTTTGGTAACCGCATAGTTTCACGTTTCGGACCCGTGAATTGGCCTCCAAGATCGTGCGACTTAACGCCGCTAGACTATTTTTTGAGGGGGATATGTGAAGTCGCTAGTCTAGGCCGATAAGCCAATATACGTCCACAAATGTTGGAAAAAGTCATCGAAAATTGGACCTCCAGATTAGACTACGTTCGAGCCATCCGTAGCGGTCATATGCCAGAAGTCATATTTAAATTATAATGCCAGAAGATTATATTTCATGTCAATTTAAAAAATTAATCTTTGTTTTATTCCATTTCAAAGTTCTATGCCTCTAAAAAAATATCCTTTACAAAAAAAATAATTAATAGTCATAATAACAACAATAGTAACAAAATTATTAAAAAGGCATTGGACAAACAATATGTTCGACGTCTCAAAAAAACGTGGCGAAGTTACTTCAATTAAAGGAATAATGCATAAGCGTGTGTACGTGAAAATTATGAAAGAAGTGATCAGAGTATAATTTGCTAATCAAATGGGTCTTTCCACAAGGTAACGACCCGAAACGCGCCAGTAACTTGTCAAAGAACTGATTTAGGGACAATAGGGTTAAGGTTATGTCGTGTACTCTGCAATCACCTGATCTTAACATTTATTGAGAGATCTTAAATGACATGTGGCAGAAAAGATGCTGTCAAATGCAGACGATTTATGGAGCTCGATTCAAGATGGGTGGAGAAAATAACATCAAAACGACGTCAAGACCTTATTGACTAGCTGTGCCAGTCACTATTATTTTTTTAGTTTAGTCTCTAAATTAAATACTTCTTATTTAATTTTTAGATGATTTTATTTGGCCAGATTTTATTCTTACAAATTAATACATGAATTTCCAAAAATTAACGCACCATTCATTAGTTAAAAATTGTGTAAGAAAGCTTAATAATACTATTTTCTTTTCCTAAAAAGAAAAACTTTGTTTCAAATTGAACAATAATACTCCTATTTTTTTAACACAACTGTAAGTAAATACATACATGCATATGTACATACATATGTACACACATAAAAAACGAAAATGTAATTTTATTTGTAGTGCAATTAGTTGAGATACAATATTTTTGTGCTGATATCGCTGGCCATTGTTGTTGTGGGTTTTCATTTATTTGTTTTTAATTATGATATAAATGTTTGCATACATGCACATACTATATACATACGTACATGTATGAATGGGTAAGTACATACATACATATACATATTAGTATACATACATATATACTCGTATGCATATTGGTTAGGTTGGCGATGTATTTTTGGGGGGTCTTATAACAACAAAATGGTTGCCATCCCAAGCAGAAAAGAAGACACACACATCCAATGTGTGGCATTTTGTGAGCTAGATCAAAAAAAAAATATTCTTTAATTAGAACGCACAGAAAATAGTGTACAAATGGCGGTTTCTTGTTGAAAGCACACATTCCCAAGAATATTTCACCATTCGCAGTTTTACGGCCAAGACCACGAGTACCCATAATTGGACTTGAGTTGAGTTGAGTGTTGTCGGATCCAATTTAAGCGTTAAAATCTCACTTATCGCCATGTCGAGGGTGTTGCAAAATTCATCTTAACTCGCTCACCCTGCGGAGTCCGTTGGATCGAAGCATTGGACGGACGCAAGTAAGATGTCGAAGAAAATGTCGAAGCAAAAGTCGTAAAATTGTGCTATTTCTATGATTTTTTATTTTTTGGGTGCCCAATCACAACCTGTTGCTCATACTTCTGCTACAGAAATTCAAAGAGTCGTAGTCGAAGTTAACACAATAAACGAATAGATTGACTGACTGCTGCTTTAAATAAATATATTTATACGAAGTTACGAGGGCGGATCAATAAGTCCGTGACTTTTCAAACTTCCCTCGTAGTTATATATGAAATGCAACACTGTTCCCATCAAGTACCACCTGTTAGTAAGTCCTAATTTACACTATGCAAGTCTTATTGCTAAGCTGATTAGTTTGTTAGGAAAGAGGGACGAAGGGAAAAGAAACGTTATTGTTCCCCTCGTCTCTCTCTCTCTCTCTCTGTCAAACTAATCAGCTTAGCAATAAGACTTGCATAGTGTAAATATGGACTAAGCTACTAACAAATTTTGAGCAAGTATCGTCATTTACTTTGCGTTTAACAGCTGTTCCAAACATACAACCTCGTGTATTTTTCTAAGAATGGAAAAAAGTGAATTTCGAGTGCTCATTAAATATTATATTTTGCGAAAAAAAACCGTCAATCAATCCAAGGAAAAGCTCGATAAATACTTTGGGGACTATGCACCATTGATTTCAATGGTAAAAAAGTGGTTTGCTGACTTTCGTTGTGGTCGCACAAGTACAAATGGCGCTAAACGTTTTGGACGGAAAATTGAGGTCAGTACACCCGAAAATGTCAAAAAAATCCACCATATGGTGTTGGCCGATCGAAGAGTAAAAGTGCGTGAGATTGCTGATGTCATAGGCATTTCATATGGCAGTGTGGTTTCGATTTTAAGTGATCCTCAGCTGGGTTTAAGAAAGTTGTGTGCCAGATGGGTGCCGCGTTTGCTCTCAATTGACCATAAACGTAACCGTGTGACAACTTCAAAGGATTGTTTGGAGTTGTTTAACCGCAATCCGAATGATTTTTAGCGGCGTTTTGTAACTGTGGATGAAACATGGCTACATTACTGTACTCCGGAGACCAAGCAGTAGTCCGAAGAAGGCGAAGGTAAGTGTGTCGGCCAATTAGGTGGTGCACATGGGTTAATCCACATCGATTACTTTCAGTGTTTAAAAAATTTAAGTCGAAGTAGCAAAAGTCAAGTTTTTTGTTGTTGTTTTTGCACATCAGACAAGAAAGAAAAATAGCACTTGAATACGATTGCTTACAACTTCTAAAAGCAAGAGATTTTTGCTTTTTCAACTGTGACTGTTTGCTGCTTACAAAATCATATAGACTGCTTATGCTTTTACTAGCGATACTAACCAAAAGCAAAAGAAACTAAAATTAAATTTTTTCAAATCGTCGACTATTGTAAGTGGTGCGAAATTGTGCATAAATCGTTTTGTGACTTTGTTTTGACTGAAACTGGTGTACTTTTCAAAAGCGCAAGCAGAAGCAAAATCAAATGAAATGAAAATTATTTTTAACCGACAAAAAAAAGGAGGAGGTTATCAATTCGTCTCTATTTTTTTGTTGTGTGTTATTTCAGAACTCGGTACATTTTAAACCGATTGTAAAAATTCTTTTTTTGTCTGAGAATCTATATCTTCCCATTGATCCCATTGTAAAAAAGTGGGTGGGGACACGCCAAAAAATTTAAAAAAATTTAATTTTATGATATTCTACTTATTTGATTGCTGCAAAACATATCAAAGAGAATTATGTTAGGCTTAAGTTCGTATCGCTCTGTAAGCCAAATTACAAATGATAATTATTAATGAACAAATAACACCAAAGCTAATTTCAAATATTCTGACATACACAAGCAGAACGGAACAACCAGCTGTTGTCGAAGGTCACTACACGTTCATCATCAGCGTTCTTTGTGTTTGGTCCACTGTGTGCGGTGTCAGTTGATGTAGATTTCTGCTTTATATACTCGAGTTTTCAGTGCAAATGGAATATGTGAATTGTTTTGATTCATCGTATTATAATTTGCTGAAAGCTATTTTGTAATGGCTTACAGAGCGATACGAACTTTAGCCTAATAAAATCATAAATATAGAAACAAACAAAGTTCGAACAATAATAATTAAAAAGTAATGAAAATCATTTGAGTTTTGTAGACAATGGATAAAATATAACACATATGCTTAAAATAATATTCTCTCCTCCTGTTATTAAAAAATGACGTATGTATATTTAATAGTGGGGGGTACACACTTTGCAACGTGTTTACGCAACACGTTTATATTACATGTTGCATATTTTGACACAGACACTGCAACCTGCAATGCAACCGTCAATGCAACCTATAAACGTCAAAGATGTTTTCGAAACTTCCAATGTAACTTCGAACGCACCCATAAACAAGACTACACACTATGCGACCGACAATGCAACGTGCCTGATTGCATAAACACGTTACTAAGTCTGTACATACCATAATACTAAATATTAAGTATACGCCATGGTGCCGTGCCCTCCATCATTGTCAGGGCAAGTAAACATATTTTAGTACGAGTTATGCAGTCAAAATTACATTAACTGATAGAATACCCTTTAATTTTGATTTTTTAAATTTCAGTGTTAATTGGTGCAGTCAGCATAAAAATACACTAACTTTGAAAATTTCAAGCGTCTATATATTTATAATTGTCTGTATGTATATTACATTAGGATTTCAATATGTTCCGTTGCTCGCTTTAGAACACCCTTCAATTTTCAACTGTCATATATTTCTGGTCCGTAGCTCTTACGGTTCTCGAGAAAACAGCTTGTGCCAGATAGACAGACAGACGGTCATGGTAGCGAAAACAAGGGTTTCTTTTCCCCTTTAGTGTACGGAACCTTGAAAACGATTTTCTCTCGAACGAATGGCCAGATTTTATTGAAATTGGCCGGAATCGACGTTTCTTTTTGAGGTTAAGAGCTGTTAAGATTTTGAACTAGGTCGGCTTAGTAGTTGAAACTTTGTTTTGTGGAAATTATATTTGTGAACACATCCTGACACACACATACACACATGCATAAAGAATCCGTACTTGAATCAAGTGTTCCGTGCTTGGTTTACAAAAATCCATACTTATAACGCGACTTCTGACAACGCTTTTTCTTGATTTAAGCATGTATGATTTAATTTTTATTTTGCAGTCGAATCAGTATTTTTGCGAGGGATCCCAATCTCCAGCACAAGTTATTTATTAATATTTTTGCCTTTGAATATCTCTCATGTTATCTTAAATCGCAAGTTATTCCAGTCGTTATCGAAATTTTGCATTCGGTGCATTTGGTACCGTTGACAGTCTTCGTACAAAATTCTCCAGCATTTGCTTTGATGTGACATCTACAATAACAACTTCAAAATAATGAAGTTTTATTATTTACTTAAGAATGTTTTACGGAATTTATGATCCCTAACGCTTCCAATAACAAAATTAGTTTATTTTACTTCGTTTCAGGAACTCATGTTGTTTTTGTTTTAAAGAAAAATATTGTCAGCAACTGCTTTAGTTGAGTCTTTGTTTTTTTAAACAAAAATGAAGTGGGAAGGCGGCGAGTTATTATGTGTGTAGTTTTGTTTTCTGTGACAGAAAGTTTTTGCTTATTTTGTTGCGGCATGGAAAAGTGGTGTAAATCGAGCAGAACATGTCTTTTATTTTATTTATTTCATTTATAAATACTTGTACTGTGTATTTATTTTTAATAATAAAACATAATAAAATCAAAATATGTATTTTAAGTTGTAAGTAAATATATGAAAACACATGTGTGAATATTGACTGCAACCCGGTGCGGTTCTTATTCTTACAACAGTTGTAACTATAATTAAATTTTCAAAATTAGGATGTATGTATGTATGTACATATGTATGTATGTATGTGAATTTTGACATAAAACATATTCCTACCAAATTTCATCAAGTATTTACGATAACTTTCTCAATGCAATACCGGCAGATTTTTAAGCTTACGCTGCACATAGTGTTGCCATATGCATACGTTTGAGGAAAAAACTGCAAAAAACAAAAACGTATTTTAAGATTTTGTTTTGTTTGTGCAACAAGTCGAGCGAGATAAACCGAGCCGTTATTTTAAAACCGTTTGATTCGTTCGAGAGGTATGTTTAAGGAAGCATTTCCAGAAGAAAGTTTTTTAACAACTCCCAAAATCTTTGACGAATCGATTTATTTACTATTTTGAAGTTTAAAATCTACTTCGAATGCTGCAAATTTGGTCAAAATTAAATATATCTTTGTATTCTATTTCTCCAAAAACTGACTTGCCAATTTCAAATCCAAAAAGAATTGAAATATAAATATATTTGAAACACAAAAACTTTTGCAGCGGAACGAAATATTTTTGAATTCATTAAGAACACTTTATCGTAGTGAGTATGTATCCCAGTTGGCCATGTCTTTCAGACATCTTGCAAGACGAATGCACGTCAATGTTAAAGCATGTAGGACCTGTTGGCGATAGCTCAAGAACGACACTTTCGCTCATCTTTTCCTTCCTTGTCCATGTGGAACTGACAAATTCTATAACATTTTCATTAATGAAACAATACACAATTTTACATTGAACGTTGCAAGACTAGCTGGCGGACAATATCTGCCAACTCGTTTTATGCATGACCAGTTGAGTAGTTTTTCTTTTATCGAGTCTTTGAATACAGTTTCTGTTGCCTGGTTGGCAGAGGACAATTTCATCAATGACTACTACTTAAGCGGCCCACTCACTTGCAATATAATTTTGTAATATTTCGTATTGTGCAATAATATCGCCAATTTTTATGTCATATTCGAAGGTGGCACAATATATTGGCAAATATCAAAAGGCTTTTGATTTTTATTGTACAATCAAAACAATTGTGTAATATGGTGGCAATATTGTTCAATGTTGTTTACTTTTTCACTATCAGGAAAATTGGGCAAAATTTTCTTTGAAAATATTGTGCCATTTATTGCATAGTATAGGTCAAAACGACAATAATATGTACAATAACATATGCAATAATATTGTATAACGGATGGGCTGCTTTAGGGAAATTTTGACAATTGTCATCTACGATATTTGTCGATTATAGTTTCTTTTAAGTAAATCTAACAGAACCCGTACTCAAAGACTCGATAAAAGAAAAACTACTCAACTGGTCATGCATCGAACTAGTTGGTGGATATTGTCCGCAAGCCAATCTTGGAACGTTCAATTTAAAGTTGTGTATAATTTAATCAATGAAAATATTATGAAAATTTTGAGTTCTACAAGGGACTTAGCTGGAACTTAGCGGTTATTTGTTCGAAAATATCCTCAATGATCTGTTTGAGCTATCGCCAACAGGACCTGCACGCTTCAACATTGTCGTACATTCGTCTTGCAAGATGTCTGAAAGACATGGCCAACTGGGTTTTTCAGTTTTCAAAGACACATATTCATTACCTATTGAGGTGTACTGCTCGCATTCACAAGGAACTTCTCTAGTTTTCTCAGTCATCTTAAAGCAAGACAAAAAAAAAACATCCTGATACTATTTCTTCTATATTTATTTCTCTTTAAAATATAAAAGTGAATACGAATATCTAAAAGCAAATAATAGGGACGGCAAGGATGATGGTACGAGTGCAGTGAAAAAGTTCACTTCACGCTCGATGCACTTGAATGAATGAACGCTTCAACGAGTTGCTGATTTGTGGCTACAAATGCACAAACAGGAATAGATTTTTTGGAAGAAGTTGTACGATATACATACATACATACATACATACATATGTACACGATTTGCAAAGCAGCATTGATCCACTACATATTCGTCATTTTTCTATTTGTTTTGTGGCCCAGAAAATAAAGAAAAGAAGCGCTGGCACAAATTTCGTCATGGTGTTAATATTCAAAAGAAATGTTCACGTGAAAATACATCAATAAAAGATCGCTTAAGAGTAAAGCAGATACAAACTCCCATAAATGTTTATAACATTTTGCGTGTAAATGTTTTTGAGGTTAATGTTTTCTCGGGTCTAATAAGAAAGATGAGTGATCATCAGTACGGCTGTTAAATTTCTTTTGGTTTAATTTCAGTGAGTAAGTGCATTTTTTATAATTTGTCAGTCTTTTCATACGGTGGTTTTGGTAATGTTTCGAAAACTTTCTAATCACTGAACCGTTCGATTTAAATACATAAATAAGTCTAAACGTACGAGGGTGATCCCTGACGTATAGAAGATGGCAGTAGTTTAAAAAAAATTATTTTAAATCTCAAGGCTCCACGTAATTTAAGGCCATAACTCACTTACCTAGAAATCGTAGGTCATAAACAACGATGCCAATTTAGCGCTTTTTTCGTCTTAGCGCGTTTAGTAAAAAAAAGCGCTAAATTAGCGCGTTTTGAACAAAGTCATCATCATATCATTTCAGATCAATATTTTTTTTTACTTTTTTTGCATAAATTTAACAATTTTCTAGCTGTCGCAAATAAAACTCCCTTGACTGTGGTGAGACTTAAAAACTCATTTCAATACTGTAAATGGCAAATATTTTGAAATTTCACAACTTAAAATATGTACTCGTACTCGTGACCAAAAAATTGATACAACTTATTAAATGTCTTATTCATAAAAAATATTTCAGGTTTATTAAGCGCTTATTTGACGTATTTCTATGGGAAATTTGTCAAATAAACCTGTAATAAACCTGTAATATTTTTTATGAATTAGACCGTAAGCATCTATTTTTGCTGAATTTATTTATATAAGTTTTCAAAAAGTCTGACAAATAAAATAAAAATAGAAACTAAGGATTTCGATTATTTGGAAGGCAATTCTGATTCTGTATTAAATTATTTTAGCTATTTAGGATATAATTTCGAAAAGAAACAATATTATAAAATCTGAAAAGAGCTACTAAAAAAAATCAATTGTATTTACTAATACACATGTACTCGTATGTACATACAACGATTTTTATTAAAATTTAATTTAGCGCGTTTTGGCTATAAACACTTGACAATGCTGTAACTTAGCGCGTTCTAGCGCGTTTTGCAAAGGGGAATAGCGCGTTTGGGCTATAAATAGTTGTTATCACTGGTCATAAACGGATTACGGCAAGTTTGCTTAAAATTAATTTCCATTCCTACGACACTTTGTCAAAAAAAGAAAATCGACACCCCTAATGTACATATGTACATACATATATATGTATGTATGAATACACGTACAAACATGTAGATGTGAGTCTAATTCATCTTAAAAGAAAGTGTTAATGGCGGCGGCCTTAAGTTCAATTTTATGGATTTGCATGAACATTACAACTAAATTTAATGTCGCAGAACGTTATAATATAATGAAAATTCTAATTTTACTTTTACCACCTCCCTCCCTCTCTCTCTCTCACTCTGCCGTATATGTTAAAAGAAATGTGTACAGCCAGCGTTGCCAAATATGCAGATTTATCTGTTTTTTTTTGGATTTTATAAACTGTTGAGCAGTCGTGCAGTTTTTTGTTTAATAATTCTGCAAATTTAAAAAATATCACATTTAAAGAGTGTTCCATCAATTAATGTAAATTTGACTATGTAATTTTGAATTTGTATCTTGGAACCCGTAAGAGGCAAACTCTTGAAATTTTCAAAAACGCTAAAACTAAGAAATTATAAAAAATTATAAAATCGTCAAACCGAAAAAAATTGACAAACCCCAAAAAAATCTCTAAAAAAACGCCATAAGCCGAAGAGATTGCCAAAAAGAAAAAAACGCCTAAACTAAAAAACCGCCAAAACAAACAAACAACGCCAAAAACCGAAAAATCCCAAAAACGAAAAAATGCCAAAGTTCGCATAGTACATATCTAGTGTCCGTACGGAACCCTTCGTATGCGAGTCAAAGTCGCACTTTACTGAATTTATTACTTTTTGCAGTAAATTTTTAAGTATTCCAATACATATTTCAAACCATCAGAAATTAATTTTCCCCACTGATATCAGTGGTATGTGCAAATTGCAAATTATATGAAAAAAAATAGACTCAAATACATATATTAAAATTTTGTTTGTACGTCTGAATTTCCATGCGTTTCTTCTTTGAAGAAAGACAAACAAAAAATATCACTTGGTGAGGAGATTTTTACAATGATCACACTAAATGTATTAAAATTAAATACTTATACAATTTGCAGGAGTCCCACCCTCAAGCAAAATTCGAAAACGTAAGCCCAAAATGTTGGAGCAAGTCGTGTCTCAAAAAATCTGATATTGAAAAGTTTTTAACTGTGATTATCAAAGCTTTAGGTACAACAACTGATTGAACGCCGCACATAAAATGCCTTACGCAGCATTTTAGATTAGATTTTTTTGGGCAGTTTTTTCTTTTGAAACCCACTTTTTTATTTGTTCCATGTACGAGTACTTTGGCTTAACAGATTTAAATGTATTGTTTATATATTTCTTATCAGCCTTTTTCCACGAACCTTTACACGAATGGTAAACAATAGCCACAGAAAAACCTAAAGTTTAAACAAGTGGGCGGGGTTACGACCAGAAAAATTTAAAGTTAAAATGTGCGTTAGAAGAGCTAAAATTTAATACAAGAGTAGGAATGGGCGAGAAACCAAATAAAAAAATTTCTGTCAACCCGAAATCTGTACCAGGATGCGGTGCCACGCCCACAAAGCTCAGAGCAAAAAAGTAAATTTAAAGCGTTCAATTCATGCGATTATATCATGAAACTCTGAAACTTTATATCAATCATAAGCACTGGCCATAGCATAGCAATCCTGAGTTTAAAAAAGTAGGCGGTATCACACCTATAAAAACTTAAAATTATATTTTGATCTAGAGAGCTGAAATTTGTTACACAAAAATAGGCCTAAGTGAGTTAGGAAGTGGGGGCGTGGCTCTGCCCTTTAAACTTAGAATCATAAATTAAAATTAATTAATCAAAGCAAAGGACTCTATTGAAACTTTGCACGCAGTTTGCGACTCAAGTCTTCAAAAACTCGAAATATGATTAAAATTCGATTTTGGAAAATTGGGGTAAAATCAGTAACTTCCTTCCCTTCGCGGGATAATTTGGGAAAGTCTTAAATACAATTTGGAGATAAACTAACACCAGCAGCTTATCAAGAAGCAATTACTTCAGTTTCTAGCTGAATAAAAATATATACAATTATGTATATTTCAATTTGCTAGAATATTATGATGTCTCGTCTTAAATCTATTAAATTAATTGTCTATACATGTTTGTTAATTAGATTTTTTGTTTTTATGATTAAATTCATTGTCTTGTTGCCAAAATCCAAATGCCAACAAATAAAAGAGCTGCTTGCCGAATAAACATTTGCTTGCATCTTCTACGGTTTTTGAGTTATTATGTGCAATTTGGCTGCGCTAATCCAAGTGTAACAACGCCCAACTATATTTAAGATGCGGCTGCTGTTGCTTTTTTAATGTTTTCATTTTACTTTAGCAAAATAATAATTACATAAAAAAAGGAACTACTTTAGTATTTATACGCATTCTGTTGCTGGCAGACATTTTGAGATTGTTCCTTATACACTTTTCAATTTTAGATTCCTGTTCTCTACCAAATAGGACGTGCCCCAGAAGTCTTGCAGCTTGCTTTAAATATTTCACAGTCTATGAGAAATAATAAGTTTAAGTGGCATGTGTTCATCTTTATTAAAAGAGAATCCAGAATAGATTGGATTTTTATTAAAATTAATCTACATACAAACATTTCGACATATGCATGTATGTATGTATGTGTGTATGTATATTGTTGTACACGTTCGTAGGAAAATAAAAACAAGAATCCACAATATTGTTTGTTAAAGGTGGCATAAAGTTTATGTAATTCAAATTAATGAATCAAGTGTTCTTCGAGATCGTATGATTGCATAATATAGCGACTTATGTAAACTAAAGATAGGGTAGACATTATTTAAACTTAATCAAATGATTCATAAAATTGTGCTTTTTACATACAAATATGTTTTATTCTTGTGTGACAATAAATTCAAACGCATTAAAAAAATAATACTTAACACAAAAAATAACAAAATTTTATTACATAAAGTTTAATAAGAATTTAAAAAATAAATAAAATATGTAATTATAAATTAATTCAGACGAGTAGGTACGAAATTTGTGACATGTCAGGTTGTTCGTAAGCATCTCAAATAGTGTTACTAAAACAAAATAATTTTTTATTTAATCAAATATATATAAAGCAATTAAAATTATGATGAAACTTGAGAAAATAAATTTTTTCCAAATTGATTTTAGGTGAGAAAAAAATTTATGGAATGAAAAATGTATCTTCTCTGTAATAGAACCTGCCACATAATTATTTCAGAATTAGAATCATATGCTGCAATTTATAATTGTGTGTTTTATAAGAAATACTTTTGTTTTTGTTACTAGTGAAGATAAATAAGCAGCTCAACAAAATATATTATAAAAAGCAAATAAATTATTAATCAAATCTGAAACTAAATTGAATGAAACTTATGTTAAATTATCATATTTTTTGCTGTATTATTCTCTGATGAAACGATATTAGGATATAAAAAGCAAATAAAACAACAAACAAATTATACATAGATATAAAACAAAATTTGGTACAGTGCTTTTTGGGATTTTTTTATATTAAGTTTTAATACTTTTATCGCACTTTTTCCCAAAATGAAATTCAGTAAAATATTAATTGTTTCTTAAAAATACGTTCAAATACACATTTGACTTTATATTGTTATTTTAACGCTTTCAATGAATGTTGTAACTTGGCACCACTTTTTTATCTAATTATTATCACGACATCTAGTGGTGAAAAAAGTGCTGTCAGTTGCAATTGTCTTGACATTTACTTTTTTTGCTTGTCTCCCCTCCTAGTTTGTTTTTGTTTTCATTTCATACAGTTTGTTTTGTATGGACGTGTCCACAAGAAATAATCTAATTATAGAAATAAAGAACAAACGAACAACCAAAAATATGTAAATAATGATTAAATTTTATTACACAAAAATGTTTTAATTTATGGGTAGAAACCATTTGTTTTGTATACAATGACATAAATTGAAACATATGTATTTCTTATCGAATTTGTGTTTTGCCGGCTTTTGTGTGTGTTGTATATAGATAAGTATGCATGTGGATCGCTCCAACAGGTCACCCGCATACGCTTTGATATCAACATGAAAATACATTTAATGTTTGTGATATATTATATTCTTTCTTACGACATTTTCTGTTATTTGTTTTTGGTTTTCGGGCTAGCACCCGCACATTGAAACAAAGTCAAAGTATTTGGCTAATAAGTGTGTTGGACCAAAAATATTTATGTATGCATGCAGTATATACCAAAATTCACGGAGAACGATCTGTGATTAGCGTGGATATTTATTTAATTATGTAATTGCTTTAACGAATTCGAGAAAACTCAAAGTAATTAAGAAATTAATTGAATCAGTTTGAAGTGTTACCAAAAATATAAATAGTCGCAAGATGGATTTGCTGCTATTTTTAACGGCAGCCGGCCATCTCGTCTACGCTCCATTTACAAAAGTGGAAGAAAGTTTCAATCTGCAGGCCATGCATGATATTTTATATCTAAGACACAATTTCACTCAGGTATGTACGTAGTTAGTATGTGTATCAATTTCATGTCATGAATACAAATTATATTTTCTTTTTTTATTTTTTGCGCACCAGTACGATCATCATGAGTTTCCTGGTGTAGTGCCACGAACATTTTTGGGCCCCTTGTTTATATCGATACTATCTACACCGTTTATTTTACTTTTCGAAACAATGCATGTTAATAAATTTTGGGCGCAATATGTAGGTAAACAAAAACACACGAATTAAGCAGATTTACAGTTTGTCTTTAAAACGGTTGTGTCCAATAAGAAGTAGAATAAACGCTCATAACTATCTAATATAGTACGACTAAACGCCAATATACCTAGGTTATTTTCTTAAAACCTTTCAAACTTTTTTTTAAACTTTTGGTTTGATGGGTGAATTAATTTCAATCTTACTTCTACTCGTTCCTCAATAAATTAGCTTTTTTTAACAAACGCTAGTATAATGAGGGCAATTATGAACAAAATTCCGCCCGAAATTTATCCCGGGGAACAATTTCCAACAAGAGCATGTAATAAGGAAAACAAAGAAGTTCTAATTGGAAAAGGGAGAAATTTCTCGCTCTTGGCTGAATAACAGCACTCGCGTCATCGTAATTATTTCTTAAGTGCGGTCAGGCCTGTGTGTGTTGTTTGGCCTTCGAGAGTTTTTCATGTCGCTCGCACTGGTGGACTGATCTGCCACGATTTTTTGTGGAATTTCGTTGACAACAACGTTGCTACTTCCTATGTGAAGGCATAGGTCGTGTACAGTCAGTCAAAAACTTTTTAAAATTCCCGTTAATAACATCTTGGGCATAAGGTCTAGTTACCTTGCCCATATTCTGCAAATTTACTTTGTAGAATATTTATTAATAAATAAATGGAAAAATGCATAACTAATATGAAGTATGAAAAAGAATGAATTACACTATTCGATATTCAAACACATTTAGTATAGGTATAGCACACAGAAAAAAATTAAATTTTTTCATTAAATTTTTAATTGTTGTAATTATTTATTTATTTATATCTTAATAATACAGGGAGCCAGCAAGGTTAAAATCGTATTACTAGATTACATTTCTAGGGGAAAAAATTAATGCTAATGCATTAATTAATTAATAATAATAATGTTGAGAATCTTCTCCTCTCTCTTTAATAAACTCAAAAGTTGCTCAATTAAAATTGCATTGTGTGAACTCAATCTTAGTGCAATGTTTGGCTTGAATGAAACATAAAAGCTATCACCAATAATTTTAATTATTATTACAAAATTTTTAGTTAAAGTTTCATTTTATTTTGATTACTAATTATTTAATAATTAAAAATTTCATTGAATTTTTACCTGCAAAGAAAATTGATAGCATCAATTAAGTCTTATTGAATCAATATGAAGTCTAGTGGAAAATTCTTCAGCCGTATCGCGTATGTTGAGTCGAATACAATACGGATGATTATTTCCATCACAAATATTTTCAAAACTAAAAAATAGTTAATGAACTAGAATAGTATAGGAAGGAGTTCCTTTTTGAACCATGAACTAAAATTCACTGTCCTATTTTATTGCTTTAGTTTTTGTTGGACACAGCCAGCTGAAATCTTAAAAAAATATTTTTATTCTGTTCTAAATACCGAATAATCTTACAGTGCGGTTAATATTAGCGGCTGTGGTAACAATTGCCTGGACCAAGCTGAAGCGCGTGATAACAAAGTTGTACGGGTCAAATGTGAGTTTTTGGTTTAGCTTAATAACATTAACACAATTTCACTTCTTATTCTACATGAGTAGAAGTTTACCCAACATAATGGCACTGCCTATAGGTAAGAATGTAGACTTTTTCTCTCTTTTCATTCATAAATCTTATTAATATTTACATAAATTCATTTCAGTTTTGTATGCTTCAGCTTATTGGTTAAGTAGACAATTAAAGCCATTTATCATTTGTTCGGGCATAGCTATACTGATTTTTCGCTCTGAATTGATAATATTTTTAGGCCTGCTATTACTATTTGATATAATTTTTCGGAAAGTAACCATAGATAGGTGAGTAGAAGATTGCCAGATGTTTTATTAAAATAGGCTATACATATTTTTGTTTATCTTCTGCATTTTAGAACTTTAAAAATTGCTTTACCTGCCGGTCTAGCAATTTTAGGTACAACAGTTTTAGTGGATTCATTTTTTTGGAAGCGTTTGTTGTGGCCAGAAGGCGAGGTATTATGGTATAATACTGTATTAAACAAAAGCTCCGACTATGGTGTATCCTTTTTTAAACCAAATAATTAAAAAACTAAAAATTTCGCTAAAATCTGAAATAATGCATTAAAAAATATACAGCATTTTATCCCAAGTTTTCATTTGTTTCGTCTTACTTTCTTTATACTTAAAAACATTGGGTTTTCTTAGCATGATTAAACTTGTATAGACTTCGCCATTTTTCTGGTATTTCTACTCAGCCTTGCCGCGTGCCATGGGTGCCTCCCTGCTATTTGTACCCATAGGTTTACTGATAGAGCGTCGCATTAGACCTATGGTCTTATCTGCTTTAGGTTTCGTTCTTATTTATTCAATATTACCACACAAAGAATTACGTTTCATAATTTATGTGTTTCCGGTATTGAATCTGGCAGCAGCTACGGCCTGTCAAAGATTGTGAGTACATAAATACTACATGCATATCTTGTAACATAATTAAAAATTTTAATTAATTTAAACTTTTAGCTGGCAAAATAGTACAAAATCATTGTGGTATCGATTTTTATCTCTATGTGCTGGTGGCCATATACTGGCCAATGTTTTCATCACGTCATTTCTATTGATGATTTCTGGTACTAACTATCCTGGCGGTGTAGCTCTGCGAAATTTACATAATTTGGAAGCACAAACACCTAATGTTTCAGTACACATATCTAACTTAGCAGCTCAGAGTGGAGTCAGCCGATTCTTGCAAATAAGAGATGATTGGAGGTAATCAAAAATGAATTCCGCACTGAAAGATGATTTATTGAGGATTTGTTATTGTTTGCGAGGCTTATACTCGTATGTAAATGGTTTGATTGCTTAGTCTCCGTCCATACAGTAAAACATTTGCTGCGAAACATTTTTAAATACTCTTTTGAAACTTCATCTGCGTCCACACTGTGAGATATTTATTTTGCAGCTAATATATTTTCTCATGAGAATGACATACTCAACAAGAACTGCTTGTACATGAAACAAAGTACCCTTTTCCTTTCCTCTTTCCCATTTCATCAACAAACTCGAAAGTTTTGCAGCAAATGTTTTCTAGTGTGGACGAGGACTTGGTTTTTTAAGGAAAAGTTCCTTGGCCTACTAGGTACATACTTATGTAGTTTTGTAATTCTCAATAGCTTATTGGAAGTTTTTCTATAAAAATTGGCTTGAATTCAGGAAAAAAACGTTGTGAATGAGAATTACGTAAATAATTGTGTTTATTTATTCAGATATTGTAAAAAGGAACATATGAACTATACCAAAGAAGAAACTGCACAATATACGCATTTAATAATGGAGGCGAAAAATAAATTCAATACTCAGTGGTGGCCAGCACTTCAGGAGGATTTCGATACATTGGAATTCATAGACTGCTTTAATAGTATAGGAATTCAATATAATTCTATTATTCCGGTAAAAATCAAAACTAAACCCTGTTTGGCGATTTTGAAAAGAAAACCAAAATTGAAATCAACTGAAAAAAAGAAAAAATCTATAGAAAAAAGTAAACGAAAACCAGTAGAAGAAATTGAAACAATTAAAATTGAAGCTGTGAAAGAAAAAGTACTTAGTAAAAAGAAGAAATCGCTAGAGGAGAACGTTAAATTTGAAGCTGAAAAGGAAATAGAAAACGAAGAAACAAAAAGCAAACAATTCAGTAAACACGCAGAAAACTTAGAATTGGTAGATGACTCCTCCATTCATAACGAAGAGCCTTTATCTCAAGTCGATACAGATTTAACGGAGCTCTCCAGTCAGGACTTGGAAGATGATGCCATTGTATCCAGCGTTGACTCCTATGAAGAATCAAATGATACGCTGCAAATACACAAAGAAATTAATTTCCAAGAATTACACAATTTAGCTTTGGGAGAAGTTAATCGTAAAACTCGAGCAACAAAATTAAAAATACGCCGAATTATTGAACAATATTATAGAGAAAAGGGTAAACATATCGAAAATGATTCTAAAGAAAAGAAGACGACGACGACAGCATCAACCAGGCAATCTGTCAAAGCCATTATAAAACAGGAACGTATACGGGAAATGATAGAGAAAATTTCCACCATGGACTTGACTAAAATTTGCAATTTGGAAAAAGTTTCTACTAAAGATTGCCTGAAGTCAGTTATTGATAAAATAGATGAGGAAGGCAATCGCACCATTAGTTAACTTGAGGTTTGTGTAAAAATCGCAAAAAATGTGAATTTATTAATTTTTTTTTTATAAAATGTTAAATAAGGAAATTTTTTATAATTGTTAAACAGATATTTTGAAATAAATTTAAAAAAAGTTCCTCTGTTGTCTAATCAATGATGTAACCCAGAAATAGCGCCACATTGCCTAATAAACCCAAGCCTGCTAAACCCAAAGTTGTGTAATACAATATTCTATCTGTCTTTCCTCCCTTGAGATGCACTGGCAAATTGTTTTTCTCCTGAAAAAGTTTTTGTGCTCTTTTGATTTTCTCAGGCAATTTTCCAGCTTCGCGTTGTGGCATGTGCATCTGCATACCGTGTCTGCTCACAGAAATAAATCTGCTGGCGTTGAGACGTGCCAAAGGCTAGTAAATAAATTTAATTTCTATTATAACATCCACATACATAAATACATACTGCAGTCATCTTTAAGCTTACCCTTAATGATTGTAACATCATGTGCAATATTATTCAAGCGATTTGGTAAAACTTAAACTAAAATTATTAGTAAAAATATGAGATTTACATAATCAAAACAAAAAATTCAAATAAAATATTGAAATTTCACCGATAACTAGATCCATTGCAGTTGATTCCACATTCAAGAGTCGAAGGGTAGTGCACTAAATTTTCATTTTTACTAACGCGAAATATTTCCCATGAACAAAATTAGAAAATAGTACGAAAGGGAACACATTTCACATGAGTTAAAAACTCTAAGCGTGAATATATAGCAATAATCTAGCGAAGAGTCCACCGAACAAATCTTGTTATCCTTTTATGCCAAACAAATAATTTCTTTGTGCACGTTTTTTGCAAAAAAATTTTTGTTTACTTTTTTCAGAATAACTCACAGGGACTCTAAATTTTTTTGCTAACAATATTTGGCAAAGTTGTAGCTACGGCAAAGCTGAACAATATATCAATATAATCTGAAAAAGTGCATATATGTACATTCTAAATACCTCATAAAGGCCACTTTGTACCTTAAACATTTTCGTTTTTTTACTCTTAGACTATACTTTACTGCATTTTTTTTTTGCTTTCTTTGTTATTCCGGATTCTTCTGAAAATCACGGTGATTTAAAAAACAAACTATTAGTGGATTTTTACTGTATGTACCAGTATTTTAAAAAATTTTATCATTTACATATCGATGGCTTCATTCCAGAGTACGCTAAGTCTAGAAAGTGAATTTTACAGGAGATGCCTTCAAAGTTTATTTGGAATTTCTCAAAGGCCGTATAAATAGAAATTCAATTTTACAATTGTGAGCATAACTTTTGATAGGGTTGTCCGATTAATTCGAGCTTTTGACAGGACTCAAGTTACATCAATCCAAATTCAAATAAACAAACTCCTTCAAAACATGCTAAGTCGACTTAGCATACTCTGGAATTAAGCCATCGATATAATAGAATATTTTATTCCAACTTCCAACGCTTGAAATCGTGAAATTTATAAAAGCAATGATATTTACCTTTTATTATTTTTTGAGTTGATTTTTATTTTTAGGATTTGTTGTCGTGGGGTGTTTTAAGTTTATAGTGTGTGTCTATGTACATATATGTACGCATGTACACGACTCCACGAACAGACCAAACGGCTGGACCGAATTTGATTTAATTTTTTTCTGTTTGAAAGGCGAACTGATCTAAGAACTCTCGATAACTCGCTATATTTGAAAATAATCGGTCCAGCCGTTTAGGAAGATATCACGTCTTTTCTGGAAATTATTATGCTCAGTTTCCACATGTCAGGCAGACGACTCGTCTAGAAAATTTGCATGAAAACTACTTAAAAAAATGAGTGCTGACCATATAAATTTTTTACTCAAATCGACCGTCTGTTGCTTAAAAAAAGTTTGTAACGTCCGTTAGTAACATTTGTTTAAATTTAATTGTTTGAAGTATATGAATAACAAAGTATGTCACGTCCGCAAGAGAATGAATTTCCCCCAAAAATTATATTTATTGAATAACCAAATTGTGAACGTTATAAAGTCTTTGGCGAGTGGAGGCACAAGTTCTAAAGTATCCAATATGCCCAACTCCCCGTAACCCGTCTTATTATTCTAGCAATGTCAATATCATCATCACTTCAAAACAATTCAATATCATCATCCCTTCAAGCATTTCAATTTGATGTAAATTGTTTTAAATGAAACTTTTTGCTACATGCCACGGTAAAGATGCAGTGAATGAAATAGAAGCTGTTGTGAAGTGAAAAGTTTGGTAATTGATACGTTACGTTATTTTAAGAATTTTTCGCGACTTTCACATACCAGCAAAAGCGAATAAAAATTGTATCTAAGAATTAAATGAAAAGCACATCACAAGAAATGTCTCAAAACTGATTAATTAAGACTTTTTTCAAATAACTAGGGGTCTCCACTAGTCAGGTCTCCAGTAGGCAGCATGTCGGACATTACAAATGGCTAATGAAGAGCGCTTATATCCATGTTTCGTCCATGCTCGACATCGATGCCACAAGATTCTCCATCCGCAGCCATTTGCAATAGAAATAAAAGACACCGTACAAAATTTGTAAATATTTAATCTCTATTGCACTACCGCAAAATACTTTGATATGCCTGAACATGGACATCGGACATATTCACCACAACAAAGAAGTTGATGAATTTTTGCACAGTTATTTTGCCGGCGTCATGTTCATGTCATGTCCAAGTCGATTCCTCGTGAAGACGTAGGGTAAGTAATTCTACATGGTTCATGTACAAACAAGTTTCAATTTCTAGTTTTCTTCATTTTATCAAAATAGAAATTAATTGTATATACGTACATTCATTTATTTTAAGTTTTATTAAAAAATAATAATAATTACTTACAATCATGTAATGGTTAAAATTAAAATATACAAAAGTAGTTACATTCGAAGAAAGTATTTAAATTAAACAAAAGAATTTAAGGAGGAAAAGAAGAATATGTTGATAATGTATAATAAACAATTTTTTTTATTTGTTTTTATATATAAAGGAATCAGTGCGTTATTTTTTAAGGCAATGCTGGAACGTGTATGGAAAACACAAACTTCAAAACTATGGAATATTTGATATTCCATCGTTTATGTAAGACAAATCAAATAACACATGTACTTTTCTTTTAATATGATTTGAGTTTCGCATAAAAATTCTAGCGTTGCATTGAGTTTTAGGTAATAATGTTCGTAAACTAAAAGTTAAACATTTAAAAATTTAAATTAGTTTTAATTTTATTTAGATTTTTAGAAGTTTACAACAACTTGTAGGGAAAAATAAATTAATATTTCTATGTCCTACTCAGTGGGATCAGCGATTGAATTCGAAGCAGCCGGCGGTAGTGCTGACGCTAATGAATTTCCTGCTGAGGTCGAAGGTGTTATTGACTGTGATGTTGAAGTTGATGCTGTTGTTGTTGCTGTTGTTTTTAATAATGATGCCGTGGACTCCTTTGACGTTGATGATATTTCGTTAATAGCAGATTTATTTGTTTCAATATTTGTTGCTGCTGTTGAGGGTTGTGCAGATTGTGCATTAGTTGTGTTTTCAGTTGTTGCATCTGCTGCCGCATTCTCATTATTTTGTTGTTCAGCAGAGTTATCATCTGGCTGCTGTGGGGGATTTTCTTGATTTGGTTGCTGTTGGTTTTCCAATGTGCGCCGTGTATACATAATGAAACCCAAAAGTAATGTCAATATCGTTATCATATATAAGTCCCAATTAGCGGTAATATTTTCATCCAAGTAAAAAATAAATTTGTAGGGTGACTATAATGACAAATGTAAAAAATATTAGTTAATTTTTTATGGGACCATAACTTAGTTAAGAGTATATACAAGTGCGTGTCATGTTTTTTTCTGACAGGAACACGAACGAATCAACACGAAATGTTCATGACAAAAAATCTGATTTTGTGCGTGGTCGGGTCATGTCGTGTTGGAAAAATATTTTTTTTTGCATGCTTGTTTCGGACGTGTTAGACATCCTTAGGGGTCTACTCTGTAATTCGAAACTAATTGTAATGTTAATAACATACAAATTCGACAGCATTTCCTTTCGTTTCGAAATACAGAGTAGACCACCAGGTATTCGTGTTCAGGAAGTGTGGTGTTGGAATTATTCAACACACGCAAAAAGAGATTGTCAAACGAGAATAAAATACTGAGAGGTATAAATTCTTACAAATCTTACTGCGCTAAATTTTTTACTTGGAATAATTAAAAAAAATATAGATATATCGTCAGCCCATTATTGGTTTGGAGCAGCATATGCCAAAAAGTCATAACAGCTTTTTTTAAATATTTTTTGATAAATATGTATAGTCTACTTCTGCTAACATCTGAACCAATTAAGATATCTTTAAACGATTTGGTGGGTGAATGTATGACACATCAAGTTTTATAACGGTGAAATAAAAAAAATTAAAAAATCTACACATAACCGATCACGTAAGAGCAACAATTGTTCAATTTACAAGCACAGTCGTATGATTTATCATTTAAGAAAAAGCGATATTTGTTTGTTTATACGCTTGTGAACAGACAAATTTTGTTGTATCGTTATTTAATCGTATTTTTAAAAACCAGAAGTTGAAGTTGCCACTAATTTCATTTGATTGCATGAAATTAAACTAGGTATGGAAATTTTAATTTGATGGGAAATAGTTGTAAGCTTCTCGCTATAAGAAATTTGGATTAAAATAGTTTGAAAATTAAATTAATTAATTTACAAATTAATCTAACAAATAGAAAATTCCCAGACCTGGCCTCAACACAACTATTTGAAAAACACATAAAATTTAATTGTATAATTAGAACACATTTTTGTGTTCAAACAAATATACAATACATGTTGTATAATAAGACGACTAGATTTCATATTAAATATAGTTGTTTTTTAATTTTGTAATTAAAATATCAATAAAGTCGTTTCCAAGGAAAGTCCTAAACTCATCAGAACAAGTATATACAATTGCATCATGATTTCCATACGTTATAAATAAAATTTACTAGTTTTTGCTAGTAAAGCATTCATTTACTTTTTCACATCTAGGAAAGTAATTTTGCAAATTTCTGCCTCAATCTTTAGTTGCTATTTCCTGCATGGAAAGTAAATTAAAAGACCTATTGGCTTACCTCTTTTATTGATTCGATTTTTGTCAGCAATTGCAATTTCAACAACGCTATTGCCACGGGCACTTTAGCATCGGCATTTGTCATAGCAGCTAAATCGTATTGACGTTTTGCTAAATGCCAGTCTTTTTTCATTCCTAAGCCTTTCTCGTGCATGTATCCCAAATTGAACATGGCTTGAGCATTATATTGCTGTTCAGAGGCCTTTCGATATAAAGCTGCTGCCATTTCAAAATCAATATTCGTTCCCCAACCATAGTAGTAATAATCGCCCAATTTGACTTGGGCTGCTGAGTAGCCTTGAGCAGCTGCTCGTTTCCAATAATAAAATGCTCGTATTAACTCTTCGTTGCGATCATGAAATACAGTAACATCGCCACGATCCAAAAGATATGCAGCATTACTCTGAGCTACTTCATAACCAATTTCAGCGAGAAGAGCGTACTTTATAAATCCCTCATTGACCATACCATTTTTATAGTTTGCGTAAGCTTTCATCAAATACGAACTCCAACTGCCACGTTCAGCCACATTTTTAAAAAACTTTTTTTTATAAAAAAACAATAGTAATTAGATTCACGAAACTAATAATTATTTATAAAGAACTAACCTCTACAGCAGCGGCACAAGAACGCAGTATTCCTATGCCATAGGCGTGCATTATCCCCAAATTATAATATGCCAAAACATGGCCAGACTGCGAGGCCAGATTAAAGTATTTCAAAGCTAATTTGTAATCAGTTTTCACACCATTACCGGCTATAAATTTTTATTGCAGAAATAAAAAACTAATTTTTTCAAAGAAAATAAGAACAAACTTACTAAAATACATCATTCCCAATTGCAATTGACCATCTACCCAGCCTTGATCGGCAGCCATAGTGAAATAGTTTAAGGCCTTTAAGGGATCTTTAGGAACACCATAGCCTTTTAAGTACATTAAACCCAAACCACTTTGACCAACGGGATCGCCCAAATTAGCAGCTTTAGCAAAGTACTTTAATAAAGGCAATAAAAATATAACAACTAATATAAATTGAGGTTTTATTTTTTAATATACCTTAAATGCGGTTTCATTGTCAGCTTTTATATGCTCACTGCCCTCTAAATAAATTTTACCCAAAAAGGCGTAACCAATGGCATTTCCAGCATTCGCTGCCAATGTAAAATATTCCAAAGCTTTTTGATGATCCTGCTTTATCGCTTTTCCACCCTGATAGTAAAGCTGTCCAAGGCCCACTTGTGACTGTACATCACCCTTATCAGCCATTAATTGATAGTAGTCAACGATTTCAGTTTCTTGACTGCCGGGATTTTCAGATTCATCTAAAAGTCGCACACGATGCACCAAAGGACCGCTGGAAAATTTAACTTTTGCAGCTACTTTTTTTGCAACTTTTTTGTAATATGATAAGGATTTTTCACAACTGGACGGCACATTAATACCATATGAATAACGATAGCCTAATGCCATTTCAGCCATTGATTCACCGTCAAGAGCAGCCAATGTTAAATGTATAAGCGTTAAAGGTTGACTTACGTTTTTACCGCCAACTCCCAAAGAGTACAGAAAAGCTAGACCCTAAAAGTAAAATATTTTCCCATAATTAAGTATTTCTATTAAATTGCACTTTAAGCAATGAATTTTCAAGAACATAAAGGTTTTTTGGGGAATAGTTTAATTTCGTTAATAATTAAATAATTTTTCAATTCATTTGTTTATTTTATGTTAAAAAAACCATTTATATTTTTCTTTACCAAATGTGCCGAGGCAAGGCCCTCTTTGGATAATTCATCAAACTCTAAGGCTGCATAATTAAAATCCAAATCCTCTATGTTTTCATCTAAAAGATGTTGCCAAGCCAAAGCTGCACGAGCCTTGATATTTTTCAATTCAGCAGCCTTTCGCAATAGTGTCCGAGCTACGCGTTTATCGGAACTTTGTCCATTAAGTATTTCCATGGCTTTCTCATACATACTTTGAGCTGCAATCAAATTTAATCATTAATAAAACAGCTTTAATAATTTTAAAGCATTTATGTATGTATACCTTCAATCTGTTCTTGAGTTGGATCAATAACTTCGATAGGTTCCCTTTTCGATTCAATTATTTCTATCTGCTCCTGCAGCTTTTTGCGAACAACTTCCTCACTCCACAAACGTTCAAAAAGAGCTAATTTTAACAACATATTTTTATTTTCTCCACCCTCCGGTGAGGCGATTTGAGAGGCTTTCTTGGCAGCTGCCATTTGGTCATCGATGTACTTGGCAGCTTTACGCTGATTACTAGAGGCTTCGTTCGATTCCTCACCATTTGTTTCAGAGTTTTCTCCTTCAATAGGTGAAGATTTTGTTGGAGACTCCTCGGATTCAAAAGTATCTTTTGTTTCTCCATTAGTTACATCCGGCCCTTGCAAATCTGCTACCACAAAACCCAAAAGTAATAAAATTGCAACACCAACAATGATGCCAAATTTCATACTGGCCATTCTATAATCAACCAATATGCAATAAAAAATTTTTGGAATAATTTTCAGAAAAGGTTTAAACAATTTGCTAAAAAGTATTCACTTGAAATTTCCAGTGTGTTCCTTTAAATTTTGAACTGTCTTTTTTTATCTCTGAATTTTGACCACTGACGTGTGTTTCTGTAGCATAGTACGTCTTAAAGTTTCTATGTTTTCAAACACCTTTATGACTTCTTAACTCTTTCTTATAACGAAATTGATTTGTTTTTGAAATTGAGCATTATTTTCTTTTTATTAATTTAGAGTAAATAAAACTTTTTCTTCTAATCGTTATTTTCTTAAGTTTTCACACGTAAGATTGTACATGGTAGGTTTGTTTGGTCCTTTATTTAATTATAAATAGTATGAAAATTAAGAACTATTTTCTATAACTGTGCGTTTGTTTACAAAAAGCTCAAGAAATATGGCAGGGTAGAGCAGACAAACAAGTCGATCGGCTCAAAGCCGACGGCGCGCCGCCGCCGGTTATTTTTCTGTTTATTCCGCCGTCGCCGATTGTATCGGCTCGCATCGACTCAAAATGAGCCGAAATTTTATCTGCTCAAGGAGACAAATTTCGGAGAAAAAATTATGAAAATTATCGGCGCTGCTGATAATTTTGCCTCGACTTGTTTCTCTGGGGTAGAGCTATGTATGTATGTATTTATTGTGGCAAGGCCTCTGAAGAATATTTAATTGTGAACAAGTGTTGGTGTTTTCAGAAATTATAACGGGTTTTTCGGCCACAGAGTACTTTGTGCTTTCGGCTTTTCTTGTTTTTTTTTTCTATTTTGTGGGTTGTGAAATAGTGATTTTTATTAATTATTAGAAACAAAATCTCTTGTTAGGAACTAAGTTCTCAGAATTAACGAATGTAAGTACCAAATACGTATGAATGCACATGTATACGTACATATAAGCAATATGTAAGTACCTACAGTATACTATGTATGGATGGATGTACGCATCTGTATATATCCCAGATTTGAAATTATTTTTTACTGTATGGTGCATATCGTTGGTCTCAAGTAGAAAGGCCCTAAAGGCTCAGTTAGCCGACTGTAATGGAATGTAACTGCAACAGTAGGAAACAGCTGATCGATATTTTTATATGAAAAGTAGGTTACGTTACATTGCATCTCTATAACCATTTACATTACTTTTCATATAATAATATCTATCAGCTGTTTCCTACTGTTGCAGTTACATTACATTACAGTCGGATAACTGAGCCTTTAACCATTTTGATTACTTTTTACATAACAATATCAAAGGACAGTTTGCTTTTATTTCTTCCGCTGTTTTTCCTTTAAATTTCATGTTACATGAATAAAATTGATATTTTCTAATTAAATATATACAGTAATTTAACCTACTTGAAAGGCAGTGAACAATATTGTTGTTATGAAATCCCAATAACTTTTCATGTTGAATGTAAAAAGCTTATCAACTTTAAGTTTGACTAAAAAATATATGTATCTATTTCTTTTATTATTAAACAAAAAATTATATCTTGTATTTTTATAAAACTAATGAACTAAACATTCTTTATCGATTTTCTCGAAAACACATTTTTGTTCCATACATCAAACCAGTAACCAACAGACGTATTATTAAACAAAAAATTCTATCGTGTATTTTTATAAAACTAATGAAATAAACATTCTTCATCGATTTTTATCGAAAACACATTTTTGTTCTATACATCAAAACAGTAACCAACCGATTTTATGTAGATGATTTGTTTTAAATAACATACATCGAGATTTTTATTACCAAATTGGATTGTAAGACAATTATCAGGGGTTTTGATTTTCGGCTTCATTGTCGGCTGTAAACGCAGTTTTATTAATATTGTTTCTTTTTCGTTTTGTGAAAAGTGTGATTACCCTATGTTTTAAAATGATAAAGGAATATTAAAAAAAAATTATTGTGGTTTCTTTATATTTTGACATTCTGCATACGCTAACCTCGAATGTCCACTCAATCATTAATTTGCAATCAATTTTGTAAGTTAGTTCAATAAAAAAAGAAACATTTAGAAAAATATCATAATATAAATAAAATTAGTTGAAGAATAAGAAGTTCACAAAATGTCGGAAAACAATGGTAAGTACGGAAACAGAATGTATAAATGAATGTGTAGAGATCAAGTGAAAGAATGTGAAAGAAAAAAGTCTGACAGGCGGGTCTCAACGAAATATAAAATCAGGATAAAAGCATACAAATATAAAATATTTTTGAGCAGAAACCAGTAAACAGTAATTTTATAATTTGTTTATAAAATTTGCAGATAATTCAAACGAATCAAACAGTATGGGAAGTGATTCCATATTACAAAGTTCTCGATTAACTGGTGGCGGCAGTGTTGGAGGGAATCCAGTGATGAGAGCCGGTGTATTACGTCCTTCGGTGTTGGGACCATCTAGACTGAGTTCGGCTTTAGCAAATAACAGCACAGCAAATAATGTAACATCATCAAATGAAGCTGGTGATAATGCGGATGTTGGATGCGAGCACACTGGCGAAGGTGCTGTCAAGAAACTTAATGAAAATACTAGCAATCCTTTTTTAAAAGAACATAAAGATGATGAAGAAGGTAGTGGCGATGATCCGCAAGCATCAGAATCAACTGCCAAAGATAATGACAATAATGAAAACAATGAAGAATCAGAAGAGCGTCCGGATCCTTTGTCATTTCTACGTAAAAATGGTATTGAGCGTGCTAATATCTTTGCTGCAGCAAAAAGCTCAATACCTTTGGTGGAAAAATCAGGTTTTGTGTTCGGCCAAAATGTCCGCGAACGAGTTGTAGGTGTAAGTAAAAAATATAAAATTATTCTTCTAAAAATTTCCAAACCTTTGTTAAATTTTAGGAAAATTTGAAAACGGATTCTACCACCACCAGCGAGAATGCAGAATCTTCAACTTCAGTTTCAGGCGAAGGCCTATTATTTTCCAGTGTTATACAAAATGCGGCAGCCGCAGCAAAATCTTCAGAGGGTTGTGACTCAGCCTTGGGCAAAGATGGCAATGCAGAGGCTAAAAGCCTCACAGAAGTGGCGAGAGAGTATGAGGAGAGTCGTGCTCAAAAACGTAAATATGAAGAAGTTGAAACATTTACTGGCGAAGAAAATGAAGTTAATATTGTGGACGTAAGTAATTTCGTATTGTTTTGTGTACGACGTGGAGAAAATTATCTAATTTTTACTAATTTTTATTACAGTTAAACTGCAAACTATTTGCTTTTGTGAATAGCAATTGGGAAGAACGTGGTCGTGGGAGCCTACGTCTTAACGATTCTAAACTTGAACACGAATGTTCCCGTTTGGTATTTAGAACAGCGGGCAATTTACGTTTATTGCTTAACACAAAGGTTATTAATGATAATGTAATTAAAATAATATGAAAATTATTAAATTGAAATTAATGTTTATTAGGTTTGGGCTGGCATGGTTGTTGAACGTCCCAGTCAAAAATCCTTACGTTTAACTGCCATGGACAATACAGGCAAAATAAAGATATTCTTAGTCATGGCACGTCCCGTGGAAATTAACCAATTATACAGCACTTTAGTGGAACGCATAGCTAAACGCAAAATATCTCATCCCGATGAATTATGTGCTGCTTCCTGTGACAATAGTGGAGAACATGGTGCTGAAGAAATCAAAAATGGTTCTTCCCAACATTTGGCTGAAGAGGCTGCTGCTGTCGCTGAACCTGATCATGATGATTCCACCGAGCCCAGTCCCAAGAAAACCATAAATTCTGCCGACGAAGCACCATTGAATGCACCAGAACAAGAAACAACTATTAATCAATAAACGAAATTTGAAAATAAATCATAAATCATTTTAAATATAAAAGTATTTACTTCCTAATTTTCATTAAAAGTTTAAGATTAATTGTAATTTTCTTAAAACTTTTTTTTTAATTATTTTTTTCTTCTTAAATACTGCATTGATTTAGAAAACAAACACCTAAAGAAAACTGTTTTACCCACTCATTTTAAATGATAATGATGTTTTTTAAATGAAAAAAATTCTTTGATATAGATTTGAAAATATCAACTAAAATTAACTAAAAAAAAATATATTTTGGTGTTTAATTTAAAATTATAATTACCACATCATTAATATAGAATTATAAAAATTATAGTTCTTTTTTATAGCACACTACGTATAGAGGTCAGTCATATACAAATAAAAAAATTTGTATCTTTAAAATGAATAAATATGAAAGAATAATAAAAAATAAAGTTGAAAATGTAATACAAATTTAATATTTTTTAAATGAAAATATAATGAATTTTTGCGCATAGTGTTCCTAATGATACTTGTTTTCCTTTAATTAATTTGCAATTTACATTAATTTGTAAGTATCGTTAATTAAGGTGACCGACCATACGTCCTCTTTTTTAGAGGACAATCATCTTTTTTAACTCGCTGTCATCTATAAAATTTGTGTCCTCTTTCTGTCATCTTTAATATTAATGGAATGGTTTATATTTGTTTTTATCGATGAAAAAATGTATCCTTTCATTCGCATTATTTAACTATCAACCAAGCTCCATATATAAATTTTTTTGGTTTCATAAGGAGGTTGACAGTTGAAATAAATAGCTGCCTTAGGGTCTTAACTGGTTTGAGTGTACCCTTGTAACCTTAATATGTACAGGGCAGTGATATTGTTGGAATTTTTTTCTGTTTTTATGCTTTGCTACAGCGTCAACTGCATCGGGGGTTTTTATAATTTTTAATTTTTATTATTGAATGTATGTATATGAATATAATTTTTTATAAAGTATGTAAAAAATGTAGACATTGAATTCAAATATTTTTTTTATTTTTTGTTGATGTTATCTTTTTCTTTCTCCGAAATCTTGTCACCTTTATCAGAAGAGATATTTAATGCTTTTTAAGCATTTGTGAGGTTGCATTTTTCTGTGAGTTTATGAGTATGTAGTACGAGTATATCATGTGCAGATTTGTATCTATATAGGTTTTACAGCTACATACCAGGGAACTGCAACGAGTGATCGGAAAAATAATCATACGTAATCAATATCCTAGAAACATGTCTTTTTGTTGAAAAAATCAAACTTGTTCAAAACACACATATTCGTTGCTAAGTTTTAATCGCTCAAGTGAGTGGAATGTTGTTGGATATGATTTATAATATGCGTAGCATCAAACCAATCAGTTCGAATGATTGGTTTTTTGGCTCG
This sequence comes from Nowickia ferox, assembly GCA_936439885.1. Lineage (NCBI taxonomy): Eukaryota > Metazoa > Arthropoda > Insecta > Diptera > Tachinidae > Nowickia > Nowickia ferox. The sequence continues at coordinate 105,947,782 of OW387023.1, forward strand.
ACAATGAGTGTTTTGAACAAGAACATAATACGAAAGGAAAAAATGTTCATTCTAATCAGCATCAAGTAGTTGATGCAGAGTAAAAGTGAAAATGAAAAAAATTATTGTGTATGAATGTTGTATTTATAAAGAGCCAACAAATCAATGTTTAAGTATGTATTGGTATGTGTACTTAATTTAGGAGTTTCATATCAGGGATGGTAAAAGTAAAGAAACTGTGTTTTTTATCAAACTTATATTTAGTTATATGTATATTTTTAAGATTCAAAGACAAAATTTTTTTTTAGTTTAATTATTATTATTCGAACTGCATTTGTTTCTATATTTAATGAATTGAACAGGCTAATGTTCGTATCGCCTTTTAAGCCAAATTACATGTGATAATTATTAATGAACAAATAACATCAAAGTTAGTTGTAAATATTCTGACAACACATAGTTGAACGGAACAGCCAGCCGTTTTCGAAGGCCACTAAACCTTCATCATCAGCGTTCTTCTGTGTTTGGTCCACTGTGTGTGGTGTCAGTTGATGTAGATTTCTGCCTTATATACGAAACTTTTCTCCAAATGGAATATGTGAATTGGTTTGATTCATCGTATTTCAATTTGCTGAAATGTGTTTTTGTAAAGAAGGCCCCAAATTTACCATCACTATATTTACAACAGTCTTACCATTGTCGTTTTTTCATTACTAATTATGCACATGTTAGTTAATTTGCTTATTTTTGTTCTACTTAAGACAAACTTTTTTGGTTTGTTACAATTAAGTATATTTTTATTTAATTTTTTTGCCACAAGCCCATGACTATTAATTTTAGTTTAATTATTATTATTCGAACTGCATTTGTTTCTATATTTTATGAATTGAACAGGCTAATGTTCGTATCGCCTTTTAAGTCTTACTATAAACATACGAAGTTTCTTAGCTAAATTCAAAAATGTTTTGGGTTGAAGTCTACTGGTGAGTTCCAAAAAGCGGGAACGAAATGCATATAGACAATCGCTTAACCATAAAAACAAGCAAATTTTCAAACTCGTAGTTAATCAAATCGTCGGGTTGTTTCTGGTTTGCTGCAGACATAATGTATTTTCAATATACTGTGCCGCAAACCAGAAACAAGCCGACGAAATGTTGAACCTTTTTTATAATTGGAACAAAAAGAAACCTCCAATTTTCCACCCCTGTTTGACATGTTTGTGTGTGTGTGTTTTAAAATAACTTGAACGAACTTGACTACTTTGATTTTATTCAACGTCAGCCCGTGTTCACATAGAAGTTTGAATAAAACAAGTTCGATCACTCCACTCACAATTATTCCAACGATGCATTCTTTTCTATGATGGTGATTATATTCAACATTGAGTTTTGTTGCATGATTAAAACTGAATAAAACATTTAATGTATGTGAATGAATTGAGTAAAACATGTTCGATCCCTCCACTCAGAATCATTCCAATGAACAGATATTAGAACGATGGTGATTTTATTGTACGTTGAATGTTTTGTACGTGATTAAATGTGAGTAAAAATTTTATTGTATGAGTAAATCATCAAAAACCATGAAAATTGCAGCTCACTGCTACATACATATATGTATGTATTAGTGATGAAACAAATGTAAATTTTTGATATTCGCGAATACGAATATTTGAAACGATATTCGCGAATACGAATATGATATGTGAAATTTATAGACATTAAATTGGGATTCTATTTTCGCCTGCAATATGAAATATTAAAAAATTGTTATGAAAAAGAACTTCATACTCTTGTTGGCGTCATTAAATATTTGAAAATGATACAAAGCACAAATTTCTATAAAAAATTAACGGATTCGTACAAACTTATATTTTTAGCCATTTATTTAAATTTCTTTTAGGTTTTATGCATTTATTTATTTATTATTTTTTTTTTTTTTTTAAATATTCGTATTCGCCTGATTTTGGCGAACAACATAAATAACTTTAGACATTAGCACTAATTATTCTTTTGTGTTTTGCTTTTTCAGCTCGAAATTGCTGATACAATATAACGTAAGTACCTTTTAATTTCTATTAGCCAATAAATATCAAAAAATATAAATAATGCTAAGGACGAAAGTACACGTCTTATGTAAAATTTCGAATAGAGGTGAAATATTTCAGTATACTGATACAACAACAATGCAAACATTGGCGATCACGATTTTGGGGAAAGGGAACACATTTAACGTGAGTAATGCAAATGTTTTATTGAAGTTAATAAAACTTTAAAAATTCACAAATATCGGGAATAAAAGTTCATGTGAATTGTGTTCCCTTTCCCCAAAATTGTGATCGCCAATGTTTGCGTTGTTGTTGTCAGTATACTATTTTCTAATTCTGAATATATATTAACTTATATTTAGTGTGAACACTTTTGTCCCTTGTTTGAAAGAGCAAGTAATTTTAAAATCAATATTTGATATCCATGGAATTTTTTCACTGCTTTGATTTTCTCTCACATGCTATTTTCCAAAACATTTGGATGCTAGAAGATCCCGCTCCCACAATTCATGTAAGGATTTTGGAGTTTCTTTTTTTATCAAAAATCTCTTGTTCTAAAATCGTCCAAAGGTACTCGATATGGTTTAAATCCGAGGTTGTCGTTGTGGCCATTCATAAGTTTGATGCCGTTATCTACAAATTATAAATTTGTTATTTTTGCTGTGCGCTTCGAGACATTCAAGTCCGAATATATTCTAACTTTGAATACATAAATGCTCCAACACGGTAACATAGTCTGTTGCATGCATAATGTCACATACCCACCTCATTGCCTACCCTTGCTCTTTGGCTATGAACCTTTGCCATTTTGGGTTCAATTCGGAACACAAATTAAACAAAATTGCAAATTTTGTAAAATTTAAAATTGCCAATTTTTCATTGAAATATGTATTTGCAAAAACATTTCGAAGTAAAGAAAAGAATTTTGTTTTACCAAGAATTTCGTATTTTCGTAGTCAGCTATTTTGCCTCGAACTGTTTTGTCTTACCTAAAATGAATTTACCTTACCTTTTACAGATCATTTTAAATAAAATGAAAATAATTTGCTTTAATTTCTAATTAAATCGAACAAATAAATTTATTTCATTTTTTCATTAAATTAATATAAAAAAAAGTAAAAACAAATTAAAAATATAAGTGGTTGCTACTACAATACAGATTTTTGTTTAACATTCTATTTATTTATTTTTACATGGATAAATGCTTACTACTCATACTAAAATCGATAATTAAGTTTGTTAAATAAATTTCATTGCCAAAAATTATAAACTAAATAGTAGTAAAAATACTTTTTTTCGCTTAAGACTTATTTATTAATGTTATGTACTGTTTTTCCTTTCTTATCAAACAAATGAAAAATTTTAAAATATATAAGACGTTTTATTTTTAATATAAAACTTTGGTATTTGCAACATTGCTTTAGCACTTTTACTTTTTTTATTGTATTAAAAAAATACATTTTATTGTAATGATTTTATTTGATATTTTTATATCAACAATTAGCAAATATACACAGGTTGGTCTGCCATTGATCTTTAATTTTTAATAGTTCATAAGATTGTGTGTGCATACATTAACTTTAATTTTTGCTGTTTTTAAAATTTTTTATTTCTAATTTAAAGTATAATTTTGATTCTTATTAAATATAAAAAATGGCGTCGCTATTTCATGTTTCAAGTTCGCTTTATAGTGGTTTTATATTTTAAGGGTTTAAATTTTCATGATTTTCATTTCAAATATTTTTTTTTTACTTCCGATTATAGTATCAACTGCAAGTCCATACAATTTTTTATTGGCAAATGTGGAAAATTGTTAGGCCTATTCCTAAATGCACATTTCTGCGTATTATGAGTAATCTGCAATTCTTTTGTTAATTATACATACATATATTATATTTGTAATTTTTGTCCTCCACTGAATCAAAAATTTTTATGATTTATTTATTCAATATATGGTTTATAGATTAAATTTATTGCATTTACAAAAAATGAGCAGAGTGTATGTTTTTGTGACTGACTTTAAAGTTTAAACGACCAACTTATACCTTCGTATCAGAGAATGACAAAAGTATCGTTTTAAGTACTTCTTGAGTGTTGGACGTCAAACAACTACGACAGCTAAAAATAAAAAACACGCATTAATTTTAAACTGAATACGTATAACTATAAACATCCAACAACTATGCTTATACACATTTTTATAGACTGTGTGGATATAAAAATATTCTGAATACTAAATCGAATACACATGCGTAATACACAGTTATTTTATCTACACACACACATAAATCATGTTTTTAAAGAGCCACACACACAGCCAAACATTTTCCATTTCATTTAATGTACACAAATGATTGTATACAATGGCGAATGATGAATAAATATTCCGATTATATGCTGAAACAGAATAAAGTGTGCAACTTCATGAAAATCGCTTCCAAGTTAATAAAGCCCATAATAACATCGTCTGCAGTAACTTCAAATGCTCTCTAATTTTTGTGTTATTTTCTTTTGTGCTTATTTTTCTTTGTAGTTTTGTTTACAAAATGTATGAAATTTATTGAAAGTATGGTAACATTTTTGAGAGAATGAGTACTTATATGTGAGAGCATAAGAAAAAACGCTCTCAAAATAAAATAGATTCTATCTCACGACTGCTTTCTGCGGCTGCTTTTTTGTGCCAATTTGTATGGAAAATGTGTTTATGCCGGTATTCTGTTTAATCATTATGACTGTTTTTTTTTTTACTGAATAAATATTAATATTCTGTGTGTAAACATACTCAGAGTGAAAGTATGAGAGAGAGAGAGAGAGTCAATTAGTTTAATACGCATGTGCCTTTTTATTTGTAGTTGTAGCGTAGTTTAGTTTTTTGCATATACAAAGTAGAGATGCTCTTGTATGTTGGAATCGGCTTTAGTCATAGTTGTTTGAGAGAAAATATGTGAGCATACAAATTGTTTGAGCTACAATTAGGACTGTGCGCAGTTGCTAAAAATGAAACTAATTAGTCACGGTTCACACACTTCAGCTTTTGTTGATCAACTCGCAACTCAGCTGAAAAAAAGACGGAGAAGGAAATACAAATATCTCTTTTTTCTCAAAGCTGAATCACGAGTTGATAAACCAAAGTTGAAGTGTGTGATGTGTGAACCGGGACTTACTTATGTATATTTTTTTGAGTACTTGTCATTATCTGCTTCGCATAGAAAGAGCAGCGTAATAACGAAAATTCCACAAAAAAATGTAAAGCTGGATGCACCCATTGTTTCCCAACACAATTTTTGTCAAGATAATTTTTTTACTGAGAGTTAATGATTACAATTGGCTGTTTCTTGATGTCACACACATATTTCTGTTCCATAATTTTAATTTTTAATGATGTTTTATTTTAGTCGGAATTGCTCCAAATCAATAAATGTAAAATATATGTATACTCTGTTTTTTCAGTTAAACTTTGGCTTTCTCTCTCTCCCTCCCTCTCTCTCATAAAGAGAAACGTCAAACTACATACAAAAAATCAAACTTAAGCAATATTTTTTATTTTTAACAAACAACACGCGAAGAATTAGCTTGTTTGCGGAAAACACTCAGCCACGTTGCAAACAGCTGATCGATATTTTTATGCGAAAAGTAGGTTACGTTACATTACATTTCTATAACCATTTTCATTACTTTTGACACAACAATATCAATCAGCTGTTTCCTACTGTTGCACTTACATTCCATTACAGTCGGCTAACTGAGCCGTAAGTATTTTCCGTGCATTTGAACATATAAACTGTACTTCGAATGCACTGAAAAACGTACTCTCCTGCTAACGCAATGCTCAAGGTTTGAGTTCAAGTTTAACTTTAGCTTACAGCTTCAGTGTTGCTGAACAGTAATGCATTTACAAACAGGCCCAACCGATAATTTTGAATTCATATCAATAACAATTTCTTTTTTACAATTGGCGCCACGTACAAGTTAAACTTTTAGTAAATATACATTTCCAGGTTCTTCAAAATATTTTCTGGTAAATATTAATATTTATTATTGTTGTAGTTTATTTAGATTATAATCTAAAATAAAAAATAAAATAAAAATCAAGAGGTAGTAAATAGCATTTTGAAATTATGTTTATTATAATTAAAGTAATTCTTTATTAGGGAATCGTTTGAATTTTAGCTTATTTTACTGCAGCTGGAAACTGTGACGTTTAAAGGATTATTTACATTGCTAGTATTTATTTTTGTGCTTACTGCTATTGAAGATCTGTAAAAGATGTAAAAAAAATAAATAGCACAATTGATATTTTAAATATATATGTACATATATCGCACTTTTCCTGTAAAGGGGCCAACTCAAAATATTGCGATCTTCGCTTTTGCAAAAATCGTACATCCTTTTCTCTATCAAAAAATACAGTTTAATATCTTTTTTTAATATAAGAGTATATCGTTAGTTGAAATGAGAAATAATTTATAGGAGAAAAAAAACTAAGGAAAATTATTCAAGTGACTGAAGTAAAGTCTCTTTATTTTTATTTTTTATTCGGCAGATTTTTATGATAAAAATTTTAAAATTTTTATTAAAATGTGTTTCGATGTTATACCCCATAGTTAAATAAAAATTCGATTTTGAATTTTTTGTTAGTTTCGTGCAAGGTAAATGCATATAAGGTATACTCGGCTCAATTCACTTGGAGAAATTTATACTTTTAATGTAAAAAAATGTACTGAAAAATGTGCTTTGACATCCAACATACATATATTCAAATTCCAATCGGCGAAAATAGTCACCTGATCGGTTGCAACCACCTAGCGTAACTTCGCCTTGGTTTTGTGGTTTTGCATTTCAGCTGACGATATATAAAAAATAAATAAAAACAGTTATTTGCCTCTATTGAGAATTTTTAAATTTTGAATTGGCCCTTTTTAGAGGGACAAGTACGATATACTATCATTAATCAAGAAAACAAGATTGCGCAATGCGCAGGTCCGTTATTTTATTTTTTGCTTGTGACGTAGACATAGAATTTTGTTGTAAACAAAGTACATACATTTTGTGTAATGTGCTCTCTCTCTCATACACTTTTTACAACAAACACACGTGTGTATTCTATATTGACGTAGATGCGCAGTAGAAAATTGTTTTGTACGGCTGAGTGCGCAACCTTGTTTTCTTGATTCATGACATACTATAATATTTTTTAATTTTCTCTTACCTATTATGCCTCATGTGACTCTTGACTAGATCGCTATTGACCAAAGCGGCCATAAGACTTAATTCACCTGCCATTACAGTTGCACATACAATTTGTGCCAATTTCTTGGCATTTTCGCCGGGTTGCGCCACATTGGCACCTTTAACGCCCAACATATCTAGACAAGCACTTTGCCCGGGTAAACCGGTGCCGCCACCCACTGTACCCACTTCCAAAGAAGGCATTGTGCAGGTCATATATAAATCTTCACTATTTTCACCCCAACATTCCATGCCCGTCGAACAATTACTGGAAGTTACATTTTGTGCTGGATCTTGGCCAGTGGCCAGAAAAACAGCGGTTACCATGTTGGCGGCATGAGCGTTGTTACCTGAAATTCAAAAGTTCATTTTAGTTGCTATAGTTGTTGTTAATTTTTTTTCTGTGTGAGTTGAGTATTTTAGCGCCAATCCCAAGATGTCGACAACGTTCGACCGGTATTGGCCCATAATAATGGTAAAGTTGCCACATTTTTCTATCGGAAAATGGGAACTTAACGAATAGTTAAAAACAAAAAATAATAGTAAAAAATTACAAATTCAATAAAATTTTCAAGCATACCTCCTATACTGCCAGCCATAGCACTGCCACCCATGTTCTTTAATTTATTGCACTCTACTAACGTTTTAGCATCAGTTTTTAACACACTACGCAGCGTTGCGGCCGGTATAATGCACTCCGTGACAACACGTTTGCCTCGGCCTTTAATCCAATTTATAGCTGCTGGCTTTTTGTCACAACAAAAATTTCCACTTAGTGATATAATTTGCATGTCGGGAAATTCACGTTTAATACACTTTAGTGCCATTTCGGCGCCCTTTGAAACCATATTCATGCCCATGGCGTCACCTGTCAAGGCGACGAAGCGTATGTACAATTGGGGACCATCCATTACAATGTGACATTCCTTTAGACGGCCAAAACGCGAAGTAGAATCGAATTCTGTCTTGATACGTTTATAATTCTGATCATCGTTTATCCATACTTTCGCTTCAGCTGCACGAGTTACACTGGAAAAACGTACACAGGGTGCACGCGTCATGCCAACATCTTCAACATAGGAAGTGACACCCCTGACAGATAATGCCTTGCATCCGCGATTCGTGGACGCCACCAGGGCACCTTCAGTTGTAGCCATAGGTACAAAATATTTTGCTCCATCTAAAAGTAAAGGACCCGCATAACCGACTGGTATGGGCACATAGCCCAATACATTTTCACAGCAAGCATTCATTACACGCTTGTAGTCAAAATGCTTATATGGAAGACAATCTAAGCGTTCTTCGGGCAATTTGGCACGTTCGCATATAATTTTGCGACGTATTTTAACACCTCTTGGTGGATCATCTATAACTGACTCGATTTTGTGCAAAGGACAATACTGGCCACCAACATTAACAATATTTATAATTTCCTCATCGGTGAGTTTTGCAGCTCCGCCATCTTCTTCCGTTGAATTCAATATTTCCAAGCACTCTTCTAACGGACGAGGCGGACGTAATTTTGAGCCCTTGTTGAAAGGTAACAATTCAGTGCGAGTAGCGATGCCTTTGCGTTTGCCATCTATCAAATCAAATTCCGTTTGAGTACTTGCAACTGCAGTATTTGATTCTTCGATTGTAAACAAGGGTATGCGTATTGGTCTAGCTATTGCCTACAAAACAATAAAAATTATACAAAAAATTGACGTTAAATAGAGAACTCTGTAGTACTTGAATGTATGTAGTATACGTACCAGAGTATTGGTTTGCTGTTGCATTAACTCAATATTTTTAGCTTCAAGTGCTGTGGCCATAATGTGATCGGGTGGTTCAATTGTTTGAGTCTGAGATGATTTGGCAGCAATTGTAACAGCGGCCGATTGTCGTATTTGATCATGTAAATCTTCACGATTCTCAAAAAATATAAATTTAATTACCAAAGCTATGAGTAATATAAGTATCACAATTTGATCGGCACTCATTGTTAGCCATCTGGGACAATAAAAGAAATATGTAATTATATATCTAGGTCACTTAAGTATCATATATTCATAAATTTTATTGTATTATTCGTTTCACACAAAAAATAAAAATTGTATGTAAATTGGGGCAAATTATAGAATGCCTGATTTAGCAGATTTTTAAATCTCAAATCAATCAGTTACATACGAGTATATAGTTTTTTCTTCAATTTATTCACTTAAAAAGTATAGAAATAATGACCTACAATTGAAATTTCCAAAATTAGTAAGCAGCAAAAAGATCATTCTGAATATGAAATCGGAATATGTTCTGTTTGTTTTTTTTTGTTTCATAAAACTTTTCGTGCTTAAATTAATTAATTAAAATAGTAATAAGCCATATACTCACTTTATTATTAAATCACTCAATTCGCTCGATTCCGTTCGATTGTTATTAACATTCATGTTAAATTTTGGTGTTAAAGTCTTTTCAACACTTTCGTATTCACTATTCGAAAATACCATACGACTGTAAATGTGAACGATCATCAGGCCGGTGGTCATTATAATTTTAACACGCTGAACTACCGGATTATTCTTATGTTCTTCTTCACTTAAAGCTTTCAATAAAATCGAGTCTTTAGCTTTGGCTCTTACCAATGACATGTCCATGCCATTGCGTGACAAATCCAAAATCAACGATAAACATGCCGGATAGAATGTCATAAATACGACATAATTGACAATGACCGACATGACGGCAAAGGTGCACAGAACCTCTAAACGTTCAACACCCGACAATGTTCCAACACCAATTACCAAAGTTTCCACAATTGTATCTAATGAAATGGCCGGTCCCAATAGCTCCAAACCACGTGCAATATTTTGAGTAACTTCAGCTTGATTGGTACCGGCTAAAGCTAATTGAGCCAATGTGCCCGAGTTCGATAAATCTATGAGTAGTAATAGGAAAAATAAAGCATCTCTGGAACGAAATTAGTTATGAGATGTGTTTAAAAGCCTTATACTACATATTAAATGGATTGTTTATAGTTACTTTAAGTCTGAAATATCACTGCCCAGGAACTTAATTATTGTCGTTGTGAATATAAAACTAGAGAAGACAGTAAATAATCCAGCAATGCCTGAAATGGGGGAAAAATATATTTATATAGAAATACATGAAATACCGAAGTATATTTATTTGACATAAAGTCTTTATATATTTAATTTAAAAAATTTGTTTTTATGGTTAAGCAATTGTCTATATGCATTTTAAAATTATATATAGAAATTTAAACAATTTTAAAATACAATTAAGCACTTCACAAGTATTCTAAAGTGATAAGTAATCAGTATTTAAAATCAAATCGCACTGTTGTGAATAGCCTGTTGTATTGCCCTATAAAAATTGTCATAAGCGTTAAATTCAAGAGACTGAAAAAATATAGAAATTACGAATACCAGCAAAACTGAACCATCATAGTTACAGAAGCTTTGTGTGAAAAATATACCGTCGGTACATACCTGTAAGTATTACTGTAGTGGATATTATGTTTACATTGTTTTTTGCTTTCTACAGTTGATTTTACTTTCCAGTATATGAAACTGTGATTGCCTTACTTAAAGGTATGTACCGACGGTACATCGAATAAGTAAAAATAATTAATGTGATAATCGTAAAAGATATGCAAGAATAGTTAAACATACTTAGGTAGAGTGACATGACTTCGTGCTAACCTGAATATAAAAATGAAAAAACGGATAAACAGAAAATGAATAGTGATACTTACAAATGTGTTTGCCAAAGGTAAATCAATAATTGTATACACAATATTTCTCATATTCCATTTCATTAAAAATTTGCGTTAAATAGCTGATGTTAATAACAATCTCTACCCCAGTAGATAGACTTGGGTGCTGATGACGTGCGTTGCTGCACAGAAAAATATCGGTATTTCCCCCAGCTTATAGTCTAATTTAATTTTTCTTCTCTTCTTTAGAAACTCACATTAATTAATAAAAATTATTTCATTCAATAAGAATTGAAATTACTGAACTTAAGCCCGACTAAGAAATTATTTCTGATTAAAATTTCTGAAAAATATAATGAAATAAAACTAAAAACGCAAAGCTGGAAGATTTTAACGCTATATTTATTATTAAAAAAATTAATATAAACTAAAAATTGTACATTTATTCATTCTTATTATTAAAAATATATGTATGGCCCTGTTCTGTAAATCGAATCGGTTTGAAATCGTGCGATTTTTTTTCAATATTTTTTAATTTGTTTTATTCTTTTAAAAACGTAAGCAGGACAATTATTAGTTCTGTTTCAAATGGATTCGTTTTGCAGAACAGGGCCGATTGTAATTTTGATTAAAAAAATATATATATAAATCGAATTTATAAAATTTGTCATATCAGGTATACCAGGGGGCAAATTACGGCAGTCGATACGTATCGAAATTATCAAATATTTCCATATAAACTCTATTGAAATGTTTTGTAATTTCGTTCGATAACGAGTGCCGTAATTTGCCCCCAGAATTCTATGATAGTTGGTGCAACCGCCAAAATTCGATTGGCAACAAATTCGGTTGTCTCAACGAATCTGTTTTCTCTGTGTACCTATCAGCCAATGTATCTGAGTTAATTTTAGCTTCATTTGTGTTAGCTTAGAGTCATTGTGGTGTTTCCATGTAAGCCATCGATCAAGGTGTATACCAAGATATTTCACATGTGAATGTTGAGGAACAAGTATATTTTCTTACGGTAAATGTTATCTGAACACACTTTTGTTCGTTTACTTTTATTCTACATAAGCTTAACCATAGTTCCAGCTGGGTAACATGTGCCTGAAGATATCTAGATGCCTCGTGAGGGTTTTCGTGCATACTAAGGCAGGCTGTATCATTGGCAAATGTAGATGTATGGATATTACTGCTCAAAGGCATATCACAAGTATAAATCAAATACAAAACTGGCCCCAATATGCTCCCCTGTGGCACACCGGATGATATGGATTAGGGCTCTCTCATGAAGTCTCCCTCCACAACAGTGAACCTCCGGGCAAGAATGTAACTTTCCAAAAGATTTAGAATGTTTATTGGTAGATATGATTTCAATTTTAAAATTAGGCCTTCATGCCACACGTTATCAAATGCCTGAGAATCGTCAATAAACAGGGCAGAACAATACTTCTTTTCTTCAAATGTTCTTCTTATAAATTGAACCAGTCTATGCGTTTGTTCAATGGTGCTATGCTGACTTCTAAAACCAAATTGATGGTCCGGGATGCACCCACTACCAATTAGTATTGGGGACAATATTGTCATGAACAGTTTTTCGAAAAGTTTTGACTTATTGGCCTGTATGGCTCAGCCTTGGTAAGATTTTTGCCCGTATTTGGAATCATTTTGACCTTGGCAAGCTTCCAGTGGTGTGGATAATACTCTAGTCGTAATATGGCATTAAAAATAAATATCAGGATTCTAATTGCAATATGAGGCAAATTAATCAACATCTTATTACTAATTCCATCAATACCAGTAGCTTTCTTCGGGTTGAGTTCAGTAATTAGTTTCTGTACGCCACTTACTTTAAGGGTCGAGTGGGTAGAGCAACTGCACTCGGTATCTCGCACCGCGCCACAAGGAGTAATTAGATGCTGGTGTGACATCCAGATTTTCCAGATAGTTTTTAAAAGATGCAGTTTTTTCATATGCAAGCAACTCTTGGAGTCGTTTAGTGCACTCTTTAAATCTGATTTTATGTTTTAAATCAATTTCTCGGAAAGCTTATATCCGCAGAAAAGTATGATTTCAATTTGCATATCCATCGATATTTATTTCCGTGGAATTTTCCTTTCTTGGCGGAATCAGTATATGTGCCCTGAGTTATGAAAGTGGTCTAAGTCATATGCATTTTTGGTTCGAAATATTAAATAATCCTTGAAAAAACTTTAATAAATATTAACTTCCTTATTCATAAAAAAATATTCAGGTTTATTAAGCGCTTATTTGACTTATTTCTATGGGAAATTTTGTCAAATAAACCTGTAATAAACCTAAAATATTTTTTATGAATTCAAAACATTCAAAATTGAAATCTTGCATAATATAAAAATATTTGTTGATTTGTCCAAATGTAATCCACTAAATATCTCGGCCAAAGAAGAATATGACTTTGACCACTTTCATAATTAAGCCTTAATTATTAAGGGCACATACTCGTATGTACATACATATGTACACACATACGAGTTTTTATATCAAATTTTTGCAAGAGAAAGTAGTTTAGATTTTATTGCCTTCTCCTGGTGCAGCAGGATATTGTTTTGTAATCTTTCGCAAATACATACATATATAAAGATAGCTAGTTTTAATAAACATATGTATGTATATTTTATTAAAAATAATAATACTTATGTGTGTCTAAAAATTGTGCTATTTAAAGATGTTAATAGTTTTATTTCCTTAGTTTTTTGTTTTCATTTAACCACGAGTCAGTCCATACGCCTAAGCAGTAACGAAGTGCATCTGAAACATGTTTAACCCACAAGAAATACAGTTTTATTTCCTTTTTAAACGTCACTTAAACATTTATTTGTATTAAATATTATTATATTTCATACGCACAGCAACACATTTGCTATTAAATAAAGATTGTGATTTAATGCTTGTAATAACTAAATAAGTATGTAACGTGGTTACTCTCGCTGCTTGTTTAACAATTAAGCATTTAAAATAAGGACCGGTCTTAAATTGTACTCGTATACATACTTAAATTAATTTATTGTGTATTACTTATGAGGTTTACACTACACGGATGTGTATGAACGGGACGACGTACTAGTCATGTTTTAACAGTGACCTTCACGGATGTTCGGCAGGCAGCTTAACAAAATCCAAAGCAAAGAAATCGAAAGAAAACGGAAAGACCAAGACTCTTAACTAAAAATACATGTTTTGCAAAAATCATTTCGATTGGGTTACACTTAAAGAAAAAATAGTTATAAAAATAAATACATATTTATTTTTGATATTTATATGAATTTTAAAACATTTGAACGTTTTTTATCTGTGATAAATACTAAACTCGGGCTTTTGCATTAAAGGCTAGGACTCACTATCCTATACAATCGCACGACTTCTGACAAAATGCAACCCTGATATAATGAATTATTGTCAAAATGTACACCAAATCTTAACAGCTAATTATATACAAAAATCATCTTCGCGTCAAACATTTATTTAAAACATGTACGAGTATATAAATAAATCCTTTTTTTATTTTTAGAACTTTAGCTTAAAAATCTAAAAGAGATAAAAAAATGTTTTTTTTTGGATTTTTTATGCACATATTTACATTTTATTGAATTAATAATTCTAAAATTCAAAATGCAAATAATACCTAGACCTTAATCATTTTCTTCTTAACTATTAAAAATTTGTATTTCTGGTGTTAATGCAGCGTTAACTTTATACAAGGTTAATATTTATACTATTATTAGCTTTGCTCTTGTTAATCAATCATGTATGACTGTGGCCTTTAACAAAAAATATTCAATTAAAATTAAATAGATTCATGCGTTTTGTGTATATAAAAAATTAATGGGAATTATGCAATTTACGGTACACTAGAGGGTATTTTTTTGGAGACATAGAACTATAGGTCGGCAAAACTGCTTGATTTGTGAGCCATTTGTTTTGGGTTTGCAATTCCACCATGAATAAACGACTAACACGCCAATAACGCCTGCAAATTGTGCAGATTTTTTATGATTGATTTGCATGATTCCACTTTACGATCTACATAATCGTATAAGAGACAATGAATTCGAGCAAGCATTGACCTTGCTTTGATTTGGGGCCTTCATTACAAAAACACATTTCAGCAAATTGAAATACGATGAATCAAACCAATTCACATATTCCATTTGCAGAAAAGTTTCGTATATAAGGCAGAAATCTACATCAACTGACACCACACACAGTGGACCAAACACAGAAGAACGCTGATGATGAAGGTTTAGTGGCCTTCGAAAACGGCTGGCTGTTCCGTTCAACTATGTGTTGTCAGAATATTTACAACTAACTTTGATGTTATTTGTTCATTAATAATTATCACATGTAATTTGGCTTACAAAGCGATATGAACTTTAGCCTGATTAAATCATAAATATATAAAAATAAAAATGAAAGTTCGAACAATAATAATTAAAATTAACTAAATAGATGGTCATGGGCCAGTGGCAAAAACTAAAAATAAAAATATACTTATAGTATCAAACCAAAAAAGTTTGTCTTAAGTAGAACAAAAATAAGCAAATTAACTAACATGTGCATAATTAGTAATGAAAAAAAACGACAATGGTAAGACTGTTGTAAATATAGTGATGGTAAATTTGGGGCCTTCATTACAAAAACACATTTCAGCAAATTGAAATACGATGAATCAAACCAATTCACATATTCCATTTGCAGAAAAGTTTCGTATATAAGGCAGAAATCTACATCAACTGACACCACACACAGTGGACCAAACACAGAAGAACGCTGATGATGAAGGTTTAGTGGCCTTCGAAAACGGCTGGCTGTTCCGTTCAACTATGTGTTGTCAGAATATTTACAACTAACTTTGATGTTATTTGTTCATTAATAATTATCACATGTAATTTGGCTTACAAAGCGATATGAACTTTAGCCTGATTAAATCATAAATATATAAAAATAAAAATGAAAGTTCGAACAATAATAATTAAAATTAACTAAATAGATGGTCATGGGCCAGTGGCAAAAACTAAAAATAAAAATATACTTATAGTATCAAACCAAAAAAGTTTGTCTTAAGTAGAACAAAAATAAGCAAATTAACTAACATGTGCATAATTAGTAATGGAAAAAAAACGACAATGGTAAGACTGTTGTAAATATAGTGATGGTAAATTTGGGGCCTTCATTACAAAAACACATTTCAGCAAATTGAAATACGATGAATCAAACCAATTCACATATTCCATTTGCAGAAAAGTTTCGTATATAAGGCAGAAATCTACATCAACTGACACCACACACAGTGGACCAAACACAGAAGAACGCTGATGATGAAGGTTTAGTGGCCTTCGAAAACGGCTGGCTGTTCCGTTCAACTATGTGTTGTCAGAATATTTACAACTAACTTTGATGTTATTTGTTCATTAATAATTATCACATGTAATTTGGCTTACAAAGCGATATGAACTTTAGCCTGATTAAATCATAAATATATAAAATTAAATAGATTCATGCGTTTTGTGTATATAAAAAATTAATGGGAATTATGCAATTTACGGTACACTAGAGGGTATTTTTTTGGAGACATAGAACTATAGGTCGGCAAAACTGCTTGATTTGTGAGCCATTTGTTTTGGGTTTGCAATTCCACCATGAATAAACGACTAACACGCCAATAACGCCTGCAAATTGTGCAGATTTTTTATGATTGATTTGCATGATTCCACTTTACGATATACATAATCGTATAAGAGACAATGAATTCGAGCAAGCATTGACCGTTTTCGCACCACTTGCGACTTAAAAATGTCTAAGAACTATTTTTCGAATAAAGTAAAATTCACGACAACAATCACCACTTATGTACCAGCATGTGCGTTTTATTTAAATTTAAAGTTCTATACCTCTAGAAAAATACTGTCTGCATACAAATATACTATAGGTCCATGCATAGATGTGAGAAAAGAACGTTGAAAAAATTTTTTTATCCTCCAAAGTTTTGAATATCGCAATAATTCTTCCTTTTTGAAGTTTGTAGCCATTTTTGAAGGAATAAACCTGAATTGTGCAATCGGATTTGATATTTATTATTAACTAAGTTGAATTGAAACTGAAACAACTTGACTTTAAAACAACTTAATTGTGTTTTGGTATTCTGAATTACAACGCATTCTTCGAAACAATGCTCGAAAAGAAAAGTTACTTATCTACGCTATGTTTTTTGAAACCGTAGTAGCCATCACAAACATTTTAAATATTTATAGTTTTGGCCTTACTATTTTTTCTTGAGATTCTGTTTTATGGACATGACAACAATATTGGTTGACAAATGGTTGGCGTCTAGAATAATTAAACAAAAGTAATACATACTCGAAATAAAAAACAAAATACAACTGATAAAAAGTGGTGAAAAAGTTGTAATCAATCATAAAAAGTTGGAAACTACAACTCAACTATCAATATACATAGTTGTAAATCATAATAGGGGCCTTATTCTTATATTGTGGCAACATTGCAGTGGATTGTGTAGTGGCAACGACTTAGGCCGGGTTTACATCTGTGTGCCATGTGCCACACATGCGTAAAAAAAGCGTAACCACTAATTACTAATGAAAAACTGTTTGATTCAGACACGTATTTATTAAGTTAAACAGTTTCATACATAACTAATAGACAATTTTATAGAATAGTGGTTACGCTTTTTTGGGCACATGGCTCACAAGAAATGCCAGATGTAAACTCAGCCTTACGTTTGTGTATTTGATTCATTGAAAACGTAATAAAATCTTTTTTAACTGATCTCTTGTTTTTTATGTTATTTTGATATGTTTGTTATGTGTCATTTTTTTATTGTTTTGTTTTAATTTTGTTCAAAGATTTAAGCGCAATAATTAAAACTTATATGCCTGACACAAAACAGTTGTTGAAGTTACCATATCTTGCTGGATTCCGCAACGATAAGCATTGAAGTGTTCACCAATTTCAGTTTTCACAATTCACCGTACTTTTTCAAGTGAAACATTATGACAATAGTATTCACTATAACTATCAAAATAATTCGTTCTCACCGTTGCTGACGCACAGTTCAACATGTGAACACTTAAATTGGTGAACGCCCAGGACAAATCTGCCATATACATACATACATACATAATATGCTAACTTCAACTTTTTGAAAGTTATGGTAATGTCACTTTTTTAATTTCAGAAATAATTGTTGGATCTCAATATTATTACTTTGTTGTGTAACTACAGTTTACACAGTTACAGTTTACACGATGGCCAGTCAATAAGTCCGTGAAATAAATGCCAACATGCAACTATCAGTTGACTCATGTCCAAACAGACAACTATGAATGCGTACAGCTAAAAACAAAAAACAAGCTCATATGCAAACACACTGTATGTTTATTCACATACGCTGCACAAACAACTATAACTAAAATGTATAGACTGCATAAGCTACATTCATACGCATGAGTATAAAAATACTCTGACTATTATTCGGGTACACATGCGTATATACAGGGCTATTTTATTTAAACACACACATAAACCATGTTTTCAAACAGCCACCTACACATTTTCAAATGACGGTGGCGAATGATGAATAAATCACCCTTATCGTGATTGTATACGCCAACCACGATACGGGTAAATATCCCGAGTATCATGGGTATTTTTTTTGCTCAATGCGCTTGATACGCTTATGCCTTCTTATTTTTAGTTGTATCGTATTTTAGTTTTTCGCATAAACGAAGTAGAAATGCTGGAATTGGCGGTAGTCATAGTTGCTTGAGAGAAAATATGTGAGCGTACGAATAGTTTGAGCTACAATATGTAGTAACTAAAATTCAGACTATTTACTTACATATGTATGTATATATTTTTTTGAGTACGCATTGTCATTCTCTGGTCCAAATTTGAACAAGCTGCGTGATTTGAGAAGAAGATGGAATTTCATCAACAAATTGTCCCATACTCACAGTCATAAACAAATTAAAACCAGTATTTCCATACACAATACTGGTTTTAAACTCTTCAAGTATACTTTGTTTTGACTATGACTATGGGTCATTGACTCCAAAGTTTTTAAGACTCTTAAACATACATACATACATATCGATGGTCACAAGTAGAAAGGCCCTAACTCGTATTTTAATGAAACTGAGTTTTTCAGTGATTGCAATACATTTCACACAAATACACCTCCTCACAAAAATTTATTTCAATATTGTAAAAAATAACGCTTTTACAAGCAGTTGTACAAGCAGTTGTCCAGTAAAGTTACAATTATTTGAGCTAGGGCCTTTCTACTTGTGACCAACGATATGTATATATGTACCAAACCTATATCTACTGTCAAACACATGATTATTTGGGTGATCTAAAAAAAGTGAATGCAAGACATAGGCGCGGTTATGCGTGAAAACCAAAAATGCTTTACATACATATTTATTATTATTTAATACATTTTTTTTAATATATTCATAGAAGATATTACATTTTAAAAACTAAAAAAAATACGGGAAAACTAAATTTTAGAGTTAAATTTATATGCATAATATAAATTTAAAACAGCGCTTTGTACAGTATGCAAGTATATTCGTAATAAAAACTCAGCCATAAAAGAAAACCATAACTTGGGAAGTTAACAAGTTTCCCGTATTTTTTTATGTACATACGAGTATGTATGTAGATGCGTAAAATCCATGGTAATAAAATATCACTAATAACTTTTCTTCAATACGACTAACACTTTTCTTTTAAATCATAAAACCGTTTTGTATACATAATAATTTCTGATGCCAGCAATACTCGTACACTGCGAGTATTTATTACCTTCAAGCATTTTGTCCTAAACAAAGATGACAATTACGATAGAGGAAGTCTTAACGCAATTTCAGTTAACTTTGGAAACATATGTACTTATATATGTACATCAATACAAATATAAATCTGTGGTTTTCATGAATAACAGCGCATGTCCAAAAATAGATTATTTTAAGCACAGCCAAAAAAAGTTATTTTTGAAGCTTACTTAAAAAAGGTAGAAGTTTTGTTGATGTTTTAGAAGAAAAAAAAACGATTTACCTACGTCCTTATTTTTTTAAAGTTTCTTAGTCTTTTTTAAAAAGAATTAAAGCAGAACAATTTGAAATCATGAACTCGAAACGAGAAATATATATATTCATGAAAACCACAGAAATCGTACTCGTAGCAATCGTAAATAATCAATTTTCGTCAAAAAAAATAAACGAAATCCAAAAAATGTTTCGCTTAAGCTTTTTAGCGATTATGGCTCGATATACATATGTATGTACTTCTGTATGCCATATCTTTGCCTTAATACAGAAAGGCCCTAACTCATTATTTTTTTTTTGAAATCGAGACTTAAATTTTTCGATGTATTTCTATCGAAATATATCTACGAAAACTCAAATTCAAAAAAATAATGAGTTAGGGCTTTTCTATATTAAGTAAGAAACTCAAGCCCAAATAATTAGTTAAAAACAAATTTTCTTTTATATAGCACAAAATAAAAATTGAACAGAATATTTATTAAATATACACACTTTCATATATATGTATGTATATACATACATCCATATCGCTCGTTTACTAAGACAACATCATAACTCAAAAAATGGAATTGATGTAGAATTAATCATCATATTGTTATTCATACAAATATTTTTACTCAACTCTAGAGAGAAAAATAAAATATTCTTTTTCTATTAAGTTGAGTGTAAAATGAAAACTTTAAACTCGCTTTCTGTCAAAATATTTTTTTTTTTTGAGTTACGACGTTGTTTTAGTAAAATAACACTGAAGGTAGTGTTGATGGAGGAGTAGTGGAGTAGTACAACCGAAAAAAAACAAAAAATTGGCTATGTCCATGCTAAAAAAGGCTAAAGGAAGCATAGAATTTACTAATTATCTGTTTTTTTTTCTTCTTCTATAAGTATATTCACCGATCGTATGTTAACTTTTGCAAGTTCACGCCAAGCATATAAAAATTAAGTATTTTATGTTATTTAATACGTATTAATGAAATTCAATAAACAACTTTTCTTAAATAAATAAATAAATATACTAGAGGTATGTAAACTTTTGTTAGACTGTGTACATCGATAATAAAGAATACAGTTTCATTTTCAAGTCTACACATTTTGATGCAAATAAAATAGAAAGAATAACGAGGAAGAAAAACTTAGCCAATCATCTAACCAAGGGTCAGATGAAATATCCCTGCTTATTATGCATTGAAACTCTGAATGAAATACTGACCTATACTTACAACAGTGTAGATTATTCATGATGACATGAACACAAAAAAAGCACATTTATCTCTTTTCTTCTCGAATAAAGCAAAGCAAAAAAAAAAAATAACACTCAGCAAAACAATTACACACAATGTTTGAAATCTCTAAAAAAGAAAAAGTACAAAAAGCTAAAAAAAAGGTAATGAATGAATGAATGAATACGGAAAGCAAAAAAAGTATTTTTTTTTTTAACAAATGAAAAATGTGAAAGAATGTTATTATACAAAATGTATCTACAAACCGCACTCAGCGACAAATGCAACAATAGATGTATACATATGTACATACATATCGTTACCTTAATATAGAAAGGCCCTACCTCATTACTTTTTTGAAATCGAGATTTTTGCATGTTTCAATACATTAGATGTTCCTCTAAAAGACTCGATATCGAAAAAATAATGAGCTAGGATCTTTCTATATCTATATCTTTCTATCGCTCATTTACTTCAATAGTGTCACAACTCCAAAGAACTAGTTTTGCAGAAAACGCGTTTAAAGTTTTCAATTTACATTCAACTCAAGGTGGTAGTACAGGGTGTTTTTTTAGAGGTATAGAACTTCGAATTGAAATAAAACACAAGAAAATCGTTTTAATGTCCATCAATTTGGCTTTATTGGAAGGATAATTTTATGCCATTAACGTTTAAATATGATTTCGGGCATGTGGCCGCCGCGGCTGGCTCGAATAAAGCCAATTCTACAGGTCCAATTTTCAACCACTTTTTCGAGCATATGGGGCCGTATGTTGGCAATAACGCCACGAATGTTGGCTTCCAAGTCCCCTAACGTTTCTGGTTTGTTGGCGTAGACGAGCGACTTCACATATCCCCAAAGAAAATAATCCAATGGTGTCAAATCACACGATCTTGGTGGCCAATCCATGGTTAACCGAATTAATTGCTCTGATGGACGATTTGTCGACCATAAAATGGACGGAGCTTGCGGTTATTTTCGAAATAAATTTGCACGATTTGCAAGCGTTGTTCTTTTGTCAGCCTGTTCATGATGAAATGGCAAACCAAACTAAATATTAATCACTTGACAGCTGACAAAATGGCCGCCAGTTAAAAAAGTGATGCCAACTTAAAGTTCTATACCTCAATAAAAAACACCCATTACAAGGTATTTATATGAAATTTTTACACAGGATAACTTTGCATCATTAGCTTATAAAATGCATTTTTTACACTATTGAAGTAAATAAGCGATATGTATGTGCATATCGTTACCTTAATATAGAAAGGTCCTAACTCATTTTTTTTAAATAGAGATTTTTGCGTTTTTTTTCGATACATTAGATGTTCTTATATCGAAATATACAAAAAACTCTATTAAAAAAAAAATAATGAGTTAGGGAATTTCTGTATTAAGGTAACGAGTACTCGTATGTACATCTATCATAGTACTACTGTGTTTACAATGAAAACCTTTGAGAGCCAACAACTGACTGAAAGCAATTTCAAGAAGGAAACTTCAACTTAGCGTATAAGGAAGGTATAATTAAGAAAGAATGAAATAAACTTAATGAGAAAAGTTAATTAAAAAATATACATATATAAGTATACATAAATGTTTAATGCATACTAATAAATATTTTTGGAAAACAAAATGTTGAAATTTGAAAACAAAAATTATAAAAGTATTATTTATTTATTTATTAAATGTCACAAACACAATTACAAATTATATAGTAACTTATTTTAACGAACAAGGTAACAAAGACTTTCACCCGTTTTAGTGAAACATACCAGAGTCTTTCGTGGGAATCGAACACACGACCCTTGCAGTGATAGCCTAGCAGCACTCTATCAACTAGGCTACCGGAACACCCCAATTAGAAAAGTAAAATACAAAAGTATTACCACATTGCCGTTTAGCTAATTATGCAATGAAACTAAGCTTAATGCTACACTCGAAAATTGGCCCCTACAGTACCATTTGTCAGGCATAAACAGGTTCTCAAACCATCTGTACCCTAAGAAAAGGTTAGGTTAGGTTAGCAAGGGTGGTGCTAAAACTCACTTCCACTCGGAGACCCAGTCGGGTCCTTTGTAATTCCCTTTTGTTGATACCCGTTTATAGTCATTGAGCCACTGAATTACTATGATGAAGTCCCTGATATCCTCCAGTTTACACTTACCGATATCACTAATGCTCTCATGGAAGCGTCTACTCAGCCATATAAGTCTATGGTCTTGCAGTTTCGGGCAATGGCACATAATATGTTCAATGGTCTCTGGTGCCTCTTCATCCCCGCACATCCTATAGAAATCTGGAGTGCGATTCCCAAATGCTGGTCCTTGCTGTAATTACCAATCACGACTCGGATCGCTTTGCTATTCATAGTCAGTTGCAGTTTAAATCTTCCTGCGTCTAATAGTCCTCGAGAGTCTGCAGTCCTCCCTACTTCGACATGAACCATTTGGTCCTGCTCTCCACCCAATTACTGAGTTCCCTGCAGTAATGACCTATCAATTTCAATGATCTGTCACACATTCCATCATCTAACACCGACCTTATTTTTGCCAGCTCATCGGCAATCTCATTTCCCTCAACACTGCTGTGGCCCGGAACAACATAGTCTGACACTATATTTGTCCATAAGCAAGTTGAGGACTCTCATACAGTCACTAACAAGTTTCGATTTGACCTTGTGTCCCTTCAAGACTTTTAGCGCTGACTGGCTGTCTACGTAGAAGGTTACCTTCTCGCCTTCAGCTACATTTCCGGCCACTAGTTCCGTTCCCCTGAGGATCACGAAGGTCTCAGCTTGAAAAACGCTGCATTCATTAGGCAGTATAAAAGAACTACGAATGTTCGTTCCTAAGATATATAGAGATCAGCCCCTGTGCCTTCCCCCTTTTTGACCCGTCTGTAAGGTATTAAAACTCTTAGAAGTCTTAGTCAACTACATAAAAACTGGTACAGAACTTCAATTCTTTAGATATAGTGTTGAAAGTATAAAAATTTAACAATAATTGCGCGTGGTGTTTGTTATTGAAGTACTGTAATTGACTGTGCTTAGCTTTAGCACTCGGCCGTACAAAAAAATTTACTACTGCGCATCTACGTCATCATAGAATACACACGTGTGTTTCTTGTAAAAAGAACTTTGTTTACAACAAAATTTATGTCTACGTCACAAGAAGAAAATAAAATAACGGACCTGCGCAATGCGCAATCTTGTTTTCTTAATTCATGAGCTGTAAAAAGCACTTACCCAGAATATATTTTGAGCCCAATTTGTGTAAACTACAAAATTGATAGTAACAGTAGAGTACAGCAGCACAACGAACAATTGTCATAACAATTACATCGGCTGCATTGTATTCAGCTTCTAGACCTTCACATGACTGTGTCCAGCCATGACATGGACGATGTCGACTGGATGTGGCTGAGGTGGGCATACTACCGCCAGTACTGCTGCCCCCACCACTACCGCCACCACCACCACCACCTCCACCAACATCTGACGTGGTGGTAATATATTGTTGCTTATCAACTGTCAGCATACATGCTGTCACCGTAAGCAATGCTACAATAACCTCCCAGGGATGTGATGCACAAAATTCGCCATGTGCCCGAAATAAACGACCAATCATGATGTCGACAAATTTTTGATTCCAAATAAAATTTGTTGAGAAATTGAAATTGTGTTGAATTTTGCTAAAAAAAACCTTTTCGCTTTAAATGTATTTGTATGTATTTGTTGACGATGAGGATGACGTCGCGTTAACTTGTAAACAATTTGTGCTGAAAATTACTTTCTTTGCCTGACTTTTGTATTTAAATTTATTATTCAATAACGGAAACAGTAGAAATTCAATCACTTATCAATCAGTTACATCCGTTTCTCTTCTAAAAGCATCAATCTGTTTGTTGTAATTGTTGTAATATGTTTGTTTTATACGAGGATGGCGTTGACACACACATTTATCTTTTCCAATTGAGTTATTATTATTGTCGATTTTGTTGTTGTGTTGTGGTGTTGTTGCTCTTATTTTCTCTTAGAACTGGATTGATTGTTTTTCTTTTAATTTTGGACCAAATGTTTTTGATGTCTGGACTGATTTGTTTTTTTTTACAATAGTTGTTTTATATCTCTTTTTTTAACGTTACAGTTTGTATTGTTTTTTATTCCTTTCAATTTTCTAGTGTTGCTTGCCTCGAAAAAAAGTTTTCGTTTGTTTTTTAAAAGTTTTGTCTTTGATTCATTTTTTATTTAATAATTTTTTTACAAAATGTTGGTATTTGTTGGTGATTTTCAGTTCAATGAAGTAGTTTTTATTGATCTGTAATAAAAGAAAAAAAAACGGTAAGAAATATTACTTGGAATGTTAATTGCTTCAACCTGGAAAACAATATTGTAATAAAATGTGAATAACATAGTGTCTATACCGGATGTCAAACTCCATATACACACATACACACATACATACTTACATCCATAAATATGTATAAAAAACGTTATAAACATAATGCGTTTTATTATACATTATATTGAGTTTAACGCTTAACACGTGCACTCACTAAGTAGAAAGTGAAAAAAGTGAATAAAAAATTTAAAGAAACTTTATCTATTAAAACGGCTCAACCTTTTAAATTTAACAAAATATTAAATCCACTTTATTTACATATCGTTACCTAAAACGCTCTATCCAGCAAAAAATTTAAAATCATCTTTTTTATAAATTCCGTGGTATTTAATCAATATAGGTAATCGCTAAAAAATCAAATCTGCTCGAACAAAAAAAAAAAGATTTTGTTTATTGTATTACATTGCAACAATTCCATTTTCACATGTTTTTCCTCCTTCTGTAATATTATGAATATGTTAGGACATTTTGCGTTTCGGGTAACGATATATTGGTTTATGTAGACCAACGTATAATTAATTGATTATATATAATAATAATAATATATTATGAATTAAAAGGTGCAAGCCCTCAATAGATCAATCTATTACTACGTTTTTATTTGCAAATAAATTAATTCACTGTTTATACGGCATTGTATATTTATAAAAACTTGGCAGCACTTCTATAGAAATGTTAACTTATATTTACAAAAAATTGTGTACATGTATAAAATAACAAATAATAATTTGTTTTTATTGCCATTATTTTCTTCTATCAATGTTTTTTTGTGCAATATTTATCAATTTATTGTTTTTTTATTAACAAACTTTTGTAAGTGTGGCAACCTCAAGCATCTTATTTGCAAATAGTGCGTTAATCGTGAAAAGTTTTCTGATTTAGTAAGTCGCAATAAAAACAATAATATGGCAACAATTTACAGTTTTATTTGCAAATAAGCCGTGCGTATAAACGCAGTATATAATACAATCAAGTGACTTCATTAAAGCATCGATTAAAATTTTTTAAGTACCCTGAAAACGAAAGCTCATTGAAAATACTTGTAAAATTAAATCTGTAAAAAGCATTTTAAAACTTTAATTTACTCCAAAAAAATTTTATTTTATTTTAAATGCAAATATGTATTCGTAATTTAGCTGACCACATTTAATTGTCTTTCTAGTTGCAGTAATAAACTGCAATTTTATAAAAAAAAGTTAGTTATTCATTAATAGAATTAATAATTCGTTTAAAATTAGTAAAACTCTTCTTTTTTTTGTATTTTGTTCAAATTAAAAAAAATTATACATATTAATATGTTATACATCGCTCATTTAGTGAAAGAACGTCATATCTCCAAAAAATGGAATTTTTGAGTTAATTACTACGTTTATAAGCGCACTATTTGCAAATAAAAATGTTTGGAAATAAATAAACTCACTGTTTATACAGCATAGCAAAAGTACAAAAACTTGGTAGTACTTCTATAGAAAACTTACTTGTGTTGATAAAAAAAATTGTACAAATGTGTAAAATAACAAATAATTATTTGTTTTAATTGTCATTATTTTCTTCTACTAATGTTTTTTTGTGCAATTCTTATGAATTTATTGTTTTTTATTAGGAAACATTTATAAGTGTGGCAACTTCAAGCAACATACATATTCATTAGATGCTGCAGCATCGAGAAATATTCAAAGCCGGCTTAAAAAAGCCGCCATCAGTGTTTGAAAGCTATTTGCCGCTGCTAAAATCTTTACGTGAAACGCGCACATTTTCTAAGAACGTACTATGCCATTTAATAAAGTTTTGTTTGAAATTTCAATTTCTACTCGTGTTATAACTTTTAAGTTTTTTTGAGCATTCTCAAATTTTATTTAAACGTTCGTTCTTGCACTTGCAGCGCAGGACAAATTTTCCTTGAATCCAGCGTTACCGTATTAAGTTTTTTGCAGCTGAATTTAGCTTGTTTTAACAATCATTTATGTAGCTTTTTTACAACTATTGTGAATTTTACGAATACATTGTATGTATGAGAAATTGATAACTATTATTGAGAGCAATTTCATATGCGGTGTTTTGACGACGACTGCTCCAAACGTTCCCAGGAATAAAAAATATAAAATTTTTGTTTTTACGTATGAACGATTTTGTAGAAAGTCTGATTTTCTTAAAACAAAACTGATTTTCAATAGTAACTTGAAGTTTGGAACCTTAACCAAGCGACCTTTGACTTACTATTAGTCTATTTATTAGTGTAGTAAAATAAGCTTTTCATGAATCATGGCCAGTTTTCCAAATTTATAATTTTTGCCACAATTAAAATAAACAACTTGAAAAAAATAAACGTAATAAAAATATACGCAAACTATTTACGTACGTTGCGAATGGATTATTTTTCTTTACGATTTGTTTATTCTACACAAATGAAAAACATGAAAATTAAACGACTTTAAATATATGTACATACATACGTACAAGTATGTAAGTTCTATGCATGTTTTCCTTTTTTGTTTCTGTTAAACTTTATGAACCATAGTCATCAAGACCAATAAAGAAATTAAAGTGCTGAAATGAGTGAATGCAATGCTTGGCTGCTGCAGTGTTGAGGGTCAGAAAAACTCACTGAAAATAATGCTCTGCATCATGGAGTGTGTGCGTGCGTGGGCAGGGAAAATCATTATTTTAGCTTAATTTTTCCTTTAGAAAAAGAGATAACAAACAATTTGCAATTATACCGACATGTCTGCGTACTGCGAGTACAATCATACTAATAAAATTTTATTGTTGTTCTGAGAAGTGTTTATAAATTTTTTGTAAAAAAATTTTATAAATCAATGAGTTTACAGTTAATACTCTAGTATTTTTTTTTTGTAAAATTAAATAAATAGGTATTCTTTTCTTGGAAAAGTTTTCTGATAATGAAAACAAATTTTCTTTTTTATAAATCGTATTTACATAAATAGCAATGCATTTAATTACAAATATTTTACTGTAATTGTTCTCAAGAAAATCCTTTTTGCTAATATGTAGCTTTAATACTCGTACCTCGCATATTACAACTAACTTTTCTTCTCTGCTTCATTACCTTTGTAATGGCTTCAACAAAAAAAAAAAACATATTGAATATCGATTGTGGTCTATTGGCCAAAAAAGAAAAGAAAAAGTCTAGAGGTGTTAAATCACACGATCTCGGTGGCTAATTGTGATGACCTCTTCGATAAATAACACCGTTGATAAAATTTTCTCGCAAAAGAGCGATATTATTTATCATTACTTGTGTTTAGTTTTGCAAACTGTGATCGTGAAATTTTCACCATTTCTATAGTGAATTTTCATAATTTAAATGCGTTGTTGAAGAGTACATCGTTCCATTTTTTTAATGGCGTAGTTTTCACTCATTCTTACCATTTTAGCATTTTCACTGCTAGATTATATTCTTCTTGAAAAAACATAAAAGTTAAAAAAATATGCTAAAAAACTCATGTAAATTCAAAATCTAGCATTTTTTCTTCTGAATAACATTTTAGCGGACAGTTTTGACCGATTCAGCATTCTACCATCATCATGTTCTGGCAACACTGCTTTTACTTGTCATCGGTTAAGTATTTACAGGGTGAGTCATGACAATGTTTAAAATGGCGGGATATTGAAAATTAAAATTCAAACATTTTTGTTTGTTTTTATTGTCAACATAAACACTCGAACTAAATGATCGTTCGCATTTGGGGGAACAGCCACTTGTGAACAGATATTATATTTATTACATCCACTTAAAAACAAACTGTATAAATTTTTTAAAGAAATTATTAAATTTCGTTAAATGGTAACACGAGCCTACTTAAAAGTTGTTTCTATAGCATTTTTGTACAAACCCTATTTTTCTAAAAGAAAATCTTCAACTTTTTTACTTTATCATTTAAGACCTCTTAAGTGTTGTCTTTTGAGTGAATAGTTCGTTTTCCTAAATTTTTTATGCTGAGTACTAAAATATTCCATTGTATACATACATACGAGTATTTGTCAAGCAAATGATATTCTGAATTGTTTTTTGATTTATTAACAACTTCTTTTGAGGCTTTAGGTGTTTAAAAAGTATATACGTAAGCATGTATGTATATGTACTCGTATGAGTATATTTATTTAAAATCAAGATTTATTAGTCTGCCATTGTTTTGTAAAACGTATTCACATTCTATAAGATTTTACAGCAATAATTATTTTACTTTATAATAATAGGAATAAAAATATATGTAGGTTGAGTAGCAATACAATTGTACGAAGGCATTCGAGTAACTCCTTCCTCTCCTTTTCTGAGAAGTAATGGATATACATATGTACTTACTTACGTAAATCCATCTCTACCGCCATCAACGCAGTCATCTGCATTATTTGCTTTTTTTCATTTTGGTCACGTTCTCCAAATGAAGTGTAATTTATATTTTTAGCTAGAAATTAATTTTGTATTGTAGAAACAAACAGAAAACGGAATATAAAAGTCAGACCGATCATATAGATACATAATAAATTATGAAATGTTTTAATTCTCTATGAGCAACTATGTATGTTGTATCTAAAATACTATTTTATTTATATTCATAATGTTTTATTAAGGTTTAAAGCGTTAGTGTGACAAAATTTATTACGGAATTTGAGATAAAACATTGGCTGTATTCGGTGTTTCTGCAAATGGTATTGCGTAAGTGAAAATGCAGAAAAAAAATATCGTAGCTTTTCTTTGGATACACATAGTTTATTTTGTTGTAAGACTTCAAAGAAGAGCTACGATATTTAACATTTGCACTAGCGCAACATCATTTGCATCAAACACCGAATACCGTCATTGAAATATAACTTTTTTTTAACTTATGCTTGCATACATACATACATATTCATATGATACATACATCATATTCAGATGTAAGTTCAAAATGTTTGCAATGGCGGAAATCACTCTTCGTTTCAAACTTCTGATGCAAATATTGCAGATGTAGCAAATCTAGCATTTATAAAAGTACGCTACGTTCATCAAAAAAATCATATGAATTGAAATTTCTTACACTAATTCATATACATATACAGCACAAAAACCCATTGAAGGCTGAGAAGTGCAATTATTTTCAACCAAGGCAAATTCGTTTCAGGAGATACTGATCAGCTGTGAATGTGTCTGGTGTCAAATCAAGCAAAGCGTTCGGACATTTTTTGACAGCAGGAAATTTTAAACTAACAAATATATATATATGTGCTAGTGATGTACCCGAATGTCAATTTTTAATATTCGCGAATACGAATACGAATATTTGAAACGATATTCGTGAATACGAATATGAATATTATATGTGAAATTTATAGACATTAAATTGGGGTTCTATTTTCGCCTGCAATAAGAAATGTGAAAAAAAATTGTTATGAAAAAGAACTTCATACTCCTGTTGGCGTACTTTAAAGTTAATAAAAACTACCCAAAATTTTAATGATCGTCATTAAATAGCACAAAGCACAAATTTCTATAAAAAATTTAATGGATTCGTACAAACTAATATTTTTAGCCATTTATTTAAATTTCGTTTAGGATTTATGCATTTATTTGTTTAATTTTTTTGGAATTTGGATAATACGAATATCTACGAATACGAATATTCGTGCATCACTAGTATGTGCATACATGTTTTTCTGCAGTGTTGCATTTCATTTCAAAATGAGCTCACCTATCTTTGTTTCCAACCGCTGCGATTTTTGTCTTGTTTATAAAATCAAAACAACTGAACTCTCACGCTGGCAAAATTTAAAGGCGGAAGCGCCACCAGCAAAACTACCGCCAGACACTAAATTTGTATACAGCTGAGAATATTCAATAAAAACTGCTTAAATTTATAAAATGTTAAATAAAATGTAAATTGCTTATGTCGGTTTTATTTACTTATTCAGGTATGTGATGGAAAACGATCGTTTTCAAAAGTCAACTGTTACAATAAGTTTGTTAAACTCTTAAAAACAACACTCACGCTTTGTAGCAGAAATGTATTGCATGTATCGTAAAGTTGCAGATATGCAACGAAGAATGATTTCTTTCTGCTAATGATTTTAACATAAGCTAGACATTGCAGGAACCCCTCACTATTCCTTGGATTCGAAACCATCTTTGTTTCGAACTGTCCAAAGAAACCATGTTAAAGAAACAGTGAAGCATGGTTTTGCTTGGCATGGTGGTACGTTGGACGGGACCACTGCAAAAAACAGATGGAATAATGATAAAAGAAGACTACACAAAATTTTGCGAGTCTTTTTCCACTGCTGTCAACCGGACATATGTATACTTTTTTGCTCTATAATTCAAAAAGTATTTTTTCTTTTCTTTGTATAATAACGGAAATTTTTTTCGGTCGGAATAACGTGATTTGCAAACGCTGGATTTCTAGTAGTAAAATCCCTAAAAAAGCTTCTTAGTTATTAAATTTTTGTAGTTTTTTTTTGTCTTGGATATCTAAAATAATTTTTGCAAGCTTGAGTTTTTTAAAATACCACAGGTTTTTTTTGGAAATTTTCACGAACCACTTTACATCTATTTGACGAAGGTTTTTTAAATTATTATATAAACCCGATTTTTTGCAAATTTTTTTGTGAACGATATCTCTTGGCAGCAATCGACGTGTCTATTTGTGGTTAAGAGCAGATTACATCTTGAATTGATCGGCTTAATAGTTTAAAATTTGTTAAAAAAAGGTTTCGTGAAAATTTTATTTTCGGTTTCTATCGAACCGAATCGATTCACTATCTTACGACATCTAAGTGAGTCCAACATCAAATTGACCCTTTGACCCGTTCTTAAGTTATATATACATATGTATACACACACACATCCACGCACACGCACATACAAATCCATCTATACGGACATTTTTAGAAAATTGTCAGAATCGACTCCCAGGACCTCAAAATGTCGAAATATCTTCATTTTCAAAAATTGAAGTAAAATCAGTAAAAAAAACTTCATTGAAAAATTTAAAATTTATTGAATTTCTAATTTTAACAAAAAACTATTAAAACAGGTAAAAAAAAACAAAGGGCCTATAGTGGTTGGCGTTTTTCTACTCCAAATTCGACTATATATTGTTGATTAAAGAAAACACGCTACATTTTTCTTTAATCTAGTACAAAACGCCAGATTTTCACCAAAAAGATCGCCAACCACAATAAGGAGGAAAACTTAAAATCTATAATCCCGATATTCCACTAATACGGACATGTGCAGCACTTAGTGTGTGCCGATTATCAGTACTGTACTTTCTTTTTCTTTTCACTGTAGAATTGTTTGTTTTAAAAATGTTTATGGAAACCTAATAGTTTTGACCTCAATAAAAGAATGCGATTTAAATAAAAAAAAATTAATGAATTAAAATAAGATTCTAAAACTGAAAATCATTCGTTTCTTCTTCTACTTTTATGCGAACAGTGACCTTCAATATTTCCACATCCATTAAAAGGAAGAGATAAATACAAAATTTAAAATATACATTTCATTATTATGTCTCGAAATGTTGTAACAAATGTGCATATAATAACATGACATGTGTGTTTAGATTATTCCACCACAAAGATATTATGTTTTATGTATATTTTATATGGACATACATACATATGTATGTATGTATGTACCTAAGTACATATGTATGTATGTACATAGTATATAGTTCTTATCGATATTTCATTCTTACTTTCAAATATTATTTATGAATTGGTTTTGTTTTTTTTTACATGTTCTCAATATATCGTGAACAACAGGCATACATAAATATGTGTATTTATGTACCTGCATGCATATACATACATATCGTTACCTTATATACAAAAAAATGGATTTGAAAAACATAATGAGCTAGGGCCTTTCTATATTAAGGTAACGATATGTACATATGTATGTATCTATTTAGATACATATTTATATCTACATAAGTATGCATGTATGTACATATGTATCTATGTACATACTATACATAAGTGGTATATTAAACATTAAAAGAACTTTCTCTTTAAAGTGCTGACAGCAATTTGGGTGAATGTGATGAAATAAATATGCATATATGTACGTATGTACTACAATAAAAAAAAATGGTTTGTAAGGCCTTTCGATAAAAGAAAATTTTGTAATAAAATGTTTTTTTTAATATGGAATCTACAAAGAAATGAGAAGAACAATTAAAATCTTGGCCTTAGATTGATTTCTTTAGTCGCCATTTTTTTCTTTTATATCATAATATTTATGTTTTTTTTGTTTACCAGTATTGCATGTTAAATGAAGAACACGTAATGTTGTAACCAGTGTTTGCCGGAATTTTTAGTAGAGATGTGCAAATATCGTGATTTTATCGTGTCACGCGTGAATCGCGCGAAAGTGCATGACCGTTACTTAAAAAAAATTACTCGTGCGTGAGTTTTTTTAAGAATCACGCACGAATTCTCACGAGAAAACACTCCTGCGTGGGTATATAACTGTATTGAAAATTTTAAATTTTCTTATATGAAATACTACAATCTATACCTGAGCTGCCCAAAGTAGCACCAGAGTGCCGAACATCAATCGGCTTCTTATACAAATGAATACACATACGTGAATACATTACTCTCTTGTTTCTATAGGTAGCCAGCTCTGATCTATCTACATACATATGTCTATACATACATATAGGTAAAATGAGCCTGCAAACATAATTCATACATACATACGTGTGTATTTTTCAACCAACAAACATAAAAAATTATTTATATATTTTTCGTAAGCGTGCGTGATCGTGTTAAGTTGTACACCCCTCGTGCGTGAGTAAGAATATTTTATACGTGAGCGTGCGGGATCGTAAAAATTTTCAAAATCATTCGTGCCGTGAAAGTGCGTCAGTAAAATATTTTTCTGCGTGAGCGTGCGTGTCGTGAGTCAAAAAATGCTCACGTGCACATCTCTAATTTTTAGAACTAAAATTCCTAAGAAACAACGTCTTTCCATAATTTGTTTGTATTGTTTTTAAAATTTAAATTTAAAAAAACCTTCAATCTAAAAAATGGCATTCAAAATTAAATAATGAAACATTGTGAACTACATATATATGTATGTATATACATATGTACATATCGCTCATTTGCTTAAAGAAAGACATAACACAAAAAATTAAATTTTTGAGTTAGTAATACAGATGCTCAACTCTTGAGAGAAAAATAGAATTTTCTTTTTCCATTAAGTTGTGCGTGAATTGAAAGTTTCAAACTCGTTTTATGGAAAATTGGTTTTTGAGTAATGACGTTGTTTGAGTAAATGAGCGATATGTATATGTACATATTAATGAATTAAAAATTTATTTATTATTTATTTATAAAGTACATATCGACATTAGTCAAAAAAACTTGTTTGCCGGAAAACGTTACACACAACTTAATGGAAAAAGAAAATTTTATTTTGCTTTCTAGAGTTGAGTAAACAAGATATTTGTATGAAATTTTTACACAATATGAAAAATTATATGAGGACTAATTCTGCATCATTAACTCAAAATTCCATTTTTTTTAATTATGGCGTTTTTTCAGTAAATGATGTGTACACGTTCTATGTTCATCAAGTTTTTTTGAGCAAAATAAATGTCACCGTATAAAGCAATTGGTTGAAGACCATACAAAAATTTTTACTCGTTTATTGCAAAATTGGTTTATTGGTCTTGCGGCAAAGCCTCCATTTGTAGTATACTTATGTTTGAGTGCCAGCTTAATTAAGTATCGCTTGAATTATTTTCTAATGCTTAGGAATACAAAAATTAATGAAATAAGTTTTTAATACAACACGACGTGTACTCTACCATTAAAAATTATTTTATTTTTTCTAGATTATGTCATGGAAAATGGATTTTTTGATTATCAAAGTAATTTTGAACTGTTTATTTTTGTATTAGCAATTAGTGTTTGCGTAATTTTTGTTGAAATTTATTGTTTGTTGTTTTCTGTGTTGTTTTATTAAACAAAAAGAAAAATTTAATAACATGTTGTCAGCACTGCTTCGGCAGCGATAATACAAAGTTCTCAGACTAACATTTAGAAAATTGTATTGCTATTTTTATTTCGGCAATTAAGGCAATTTTGTACATATTTCAGAAATTTACACTTAGAAATATATAAACAAATGTACATACATGTGTATGGATTTATAGCTCATTATTTCTCAGTGTAAGAACAGCAGAACGCTTGAATATTTACAAAGTTTTAAACAAAATCTTTATTAAAACAAAATTTCTGGAAAAAATTTATCTAGCAAAAATATATTAATGAGCAATTGCGATTAAGAAATTTAAGTTAACGAACCAACAAGTTTTGTTTTCATGGTGTGTGATTGCTTCACATGCAAAAATATTGATTAAATAATGAGGATATAAAACTATACATATGTATTATTTTTTTTGGTAAGAGCGCATATCCTGGGGAGATTGCACATGAAATAAAGGGCAAACAAACATTTTTAAATTGCACTTCATTTCTATTTTCATGCAATAGCAAATATGTATGTGCACGCAAAACAATCATGTCCTCATTTCTGCTCTTGACTGTAGTATATACAAATGAAACTTTTTTGTTTCTTAAAAACTCATATTTACGTACTAAAGACGTGCACAATAGGGGTGGAATAGTATTACATGGAAATCCTTAGCAACAGGATTTGGATACGCTAGGACCTAATTTTGTAAAGTTTAGAAAAAAATGCATGAGTCGAGTCAAAATCCACAAAAAGCTTCACAACTGTCCCTGAGTTGCTCCTATAGGGGTAAAACACAAAACCTACCCCCACTAATATTTTCCCCGTACTTTTTTTATGAACATACCAACCCCTATCTGCGCTCTTTTAGGGGCTCCCATTCAAAATATTATTTTTATACAATTACCCCCATCGCCCTAAATATCCGCAGAGTGCCCAAGATAAATCAAATATATGAACGATACCCAATATTATTGTTATTCCAAAATTTGTTCACAACACACCTATTTCCCTTCTTCAATCATTAGGGTAGTTCTGGTGTCCATACAAGCATTTTTAATTACGGTACTCGCTATTCTACATAACACTGTAAGTAAAATTTTAACTTTCGAAATGACACAGAAAAACGCCGAGACAACCCAACTTAATTTTGGGTCGTAAAACACAGTGGTATACTCCGTTTTAAAAGATTAGGTCGAAATCAAAAGTTATTCCATTTTGAATTTTTTTTTTTGGTGTTTTAATTAAAATCTCTTTTGAAATGACTTTAGCTTTTGTTTATTTGTCGAAATTCAACTCTATGGTGATGGCCTTCCACCTTCCGGCAAGCACAATTCATTTATTTTTTAATGTGTGGTACCATTTCAGCCAGTTTTGAGAAATTTCGTGAATTTTTTTTATATTGAAAACAAAAACAAATTTTCTTACTTTTTTTATTTCAATTACATAAGTAAGCGATAGAGACATTCTTGTCGACATCATGGGCTAGGCCATATAGCCACAAACTGAAAATAGCGCCACAAACTGAAAATAGTTGAATTGTATCGACCTGAAAACATACTGCTATCATTGTTAGAGTTAAATATCGACAAATAAACCATAAATATGTTATTTCAAAAGAGTTTTTGAAGCCTTTTTCCATACAAGTATATAGTACAAAAATAGCCTGCGAAACAATACAAACTTAAAAATGGAATATCTCTTGATTTTGATTTAATTTTTTAAAAAGGAATATACCACTGTCTTCTACGGCTCAAAATTAACGTCCTGACCCACGATGTCGACAAGAAAGTTTCTTTCGCTTACTTACATTGAAAACAAAAACAAATTCTCTTGTTTTGTTTTTGTTTTCAATATAAGTAAGCGAAAGAAACTTTCTTGTCGACATCGTGGGCCAGGCCGTAAGCTGGGGTGTTTTGGCGTTTTTCTGTGTAATTTTGGAGTACTTGCAGTGCAATCGTTCGACTTTTGAGAAAATGTAACTCCGATCTAATAAGTTGTTATTGTTTTATTAAGATTTTCATAAGATCCATTAGATCAGAGTTTCATTTTCTCTTAAATTGTCGAACGATTATGTAGGATAGTGAATACCAACCAGCCATTAATCACACTGATTGACAAATCACTAGTCACTACCATGACTGAATTATTCAAATAACAACTAATTTTTCATTATACTCATAATTATTGTAAGTTTTCTTTGCATCATATAGTACAGTTGCCGTATTAGATATTTTGGTTATCAGGTCTACTCTCAAAATCACGAACCGGTTTTAAATCCCGCAGACGATTTTATGCTGCTTTGCGAAACTCGCGATTTCACGTTTTTCGGCGAGGTTTTAATTTTTCGGGAGCACAAGACAAGAACAGCTGATTTTTTAGATTTGTGTTTTTTTTTCTTTTATTTTATTGCATTCTTAATTGAAATATTAAGTGAAAATTAAGTAAATATAAATGCCGGGAGCGGTATACTCTTGCAAATCTCTAAGACATACTTTACCAGTCCATTGCTTTTATTTATTTTTTCGCACGCTGTCATTAGCTGTTTTTATTAGTTCTTGTTGTAATAACCATGAAGTTGTAAAATAAATTTGCACTATTAAAAAACAGCAGCAAACAAACATCACCTTCATAGGAATGTTTATGTTAAAATGCAGCAGAGCTAATTTGTTTACTTAGTTGCTAAATGGCTCTTGTATAAACATTTAGATCTAATTTTTTTATAAATTTTTCATTGCTTTTCTTCCCTTGAACACATAATTCTGGATCACACATTTTCAAATGTGTTTTGTTAAGACGGATGTTGCGGTTAACCTCAACCTTTTTTGGGCAAACAATTTATAGAATTTTAAAAAGAAAGAGTATCAGCTTCTATTTTTAATTTGTGTTGTTTGCTTTTTCGTTCGGAAGTGTTACCAATACAAAAGGTGTGAAATCAATATATTTGTTTGATTTCGAGATAAAAAGTTTGTATTTTTAACAAAAGAAATATCTTGACATACATAAGTACATATGTACATACATACATACATACATATCGATCATTTACTCAAACAACGCCATAACTCAAAAAAAGTAGTGTGCCAGAAAACGAATTTAAAGTTTTCAATTTACACACACACCTCATAATTAATGGAAAAAGAACATTTTATTTTTCTCTCAAAAGCTGAGTAAACAAGTATGAAATGTTTGAAGTCGGTAGCTTGCTGTAGGAAATGTGTTTAAAATCATCTTAATTTATGATGACTTTTGAAGTTATCTATTTCTAATTTAATAGCAAAATAAGTTAGTGTTTTATTTTGCATCAAATTTAAGAATACATAATATAATTTTTTCCGTAATATTTTGAATTATTGTAATGAACTATAGTAGTATGGTCATCAGGGAATCCCCATTGCTGTCTATGTTCAAAAGAAAACATGGCGAAATTTTCATTTTCAAATTCATCTCAAATCAAATTCAAATTCATCTCAATAAAGAATAAATATTTTTTTTTAAGTATTGTTCTGTTTAAGTATAAATGCAATTTTTTCTTCGGAATTTGTCAGTCCATCTATTAAGTGTTTTTAGTGAGAAGAAATTGATACACTTTAAGTGTCATCAAAGTTTTTATTTAATTTGAGATTATGGCAGATGTTGCTGATGAACACAAGTGAGTGGGATGTCGATGTACAGAGATCAAATACGTTCAACTACTTTTAAGCGACGTCGTAGAGCGTTAAATACATATGTATATACATATTTATTAAGGGTTTTCACGATGCGCAAACATTGCAAAAGAGTGCAAACAAAAACGCACACATCTGCGCACGTATTGTCAATTTGCTCATTTTACTTCGTTTGCACTAAAAAAAACCTTGAAATATCAGTGCGCATTTGCTCAGTTGCAAATAAAGTTGAACTATAAATTTTGACATACCGCCCACCATATTTTTATTTGTAAATAAAGGAACATTTTGTTAAAATTTTTTGTGGTCGCTTTAGAGACAAAATAAAATAAAAAGAAGAGAGGTGTCTTAGGACACCCGGTAGAGCTATGCTGCTCAGCTATATAAACCAAATTTCATGTGTTAAATGACAATGCATGAAAATTACTCGTAATTGTATTTTTAAAACTATTTGCTCAATATTTATAAAATTTATTTATTTTATTATTAAAATGTATAAAACAAAATAAATTCGGCGTAATTATTTGCATGTGTGGACATTGTGTATATGTAAACGCAGACTTAGCACCCCAGATTTTTTAAAGTTGTTATAGTAAGTCATCTGGCATCTCCTTCTTTAAGAACAGAGAAAAACAAAGAAAACGAAAACTAAACATTTTAAAGAAAGAAACCAAAACAAAAATAAATTTATAACTAATAGTGCCGATTATTTTTGTAACGAAAATCATGTCCTAGCTCCTGTGTCCGACATAAAGAGCATAGCTCTAAAACTTATAAATAAATAATATATGTGAGGATAGTATTGCCAGATATTTTGATGAGTTGCCAGATTTTTTAAGCAAATTAAATGTTTGTACCATTAGCATAATGAAAAGCCTTTATGTTTTCCCAAAAACTACGCAAAATATATTTTTGTTTAATTACATGCAATGAAGATTAAAATTATTATTTAACTTTATTATTATTATTTTTATTATTTTTTTAAGCAAATTAAATGTTTGTACCATTAGCATAATGAAAAGCCTTTATGTTTTCCCAAAAACTACGCAAAATATATTTTTGTTTAATTACATGCAATGAAGATTAAAATTATTATTTAACTTTAATCAGAAATAATTTCTTAGTCGGGCGTAAGTTCAGTAATTTCAATTCTTGTTGAATGAAATATTTTTATTAATTAATGTGAGTTTCTAAAGAAGAGAAGAAAAATTAAATTAGACTTTATTAAGAAATTACTTCTAATTAAAATTCACTATAGTTCAACTAAAAGATTATAATTGTCTCACATTCTTATTTAACATAATTTCTATTGATTTTTATTCCTTTCCAAACTCAAACTTGAAACCTTATTAAATCCATCGATAAGCACTTACGACTTTTTTGCTGATTACTAATCACAGAGATATGGCTAAAACTAAAATAAAATGTAATTTTTTGATAAAAAAATATATGGCATTCACTTTAATGCGTATGTAAAGAGTCTAAACATACATACGTACGTACGAGTACGTAACAAATTTTATAAACTCACAGAAACAAATAAAAATGTATTTGCAA
The DNA here is from genome assembly GCA_936439885.1 of Nowickia ferox. Lineage (NCBI taxonomy): Eukaryota > Metazoa > Arthropoda > Insecta > Diptera > Tachinidae > Nowickia > Nowickia ferox. Next base: position 105,988,696 of record OW387023.1, read on the forward strand.
ACTCGTGGTGATTGTTGGTAAATTTTTAATGAAAGAAAACTTTTAAAGATAAAAATATGTAGTTTTATTTATTTTTTATTCACAACTGAATATTTTAGTTGGAAAACAATATAAACAATTTTTTAACAGAAGACTTGAAACTTTAAATTGCATAAATATGTTTATATTGAAACTTTTCTTTAGGCAATTAATTAAACTGGGTTGGTTTGTTAGAGGAGAATAAGTGAGTGCCGGTCGATGTTGCTTATGGCCAACAGTTTGTCAATATGTCTTAGGCTTTCAAAACGCCACATTTTGTTTGTTATAATTTTCTCTTTCGATTTAAAATGCCCTCATCACATTTTTGCAATAGGCCTCCAAACATGCACGCATACGTAAATGTTTGTATGTATGCATGTGTGTACATTATGTATGTTCAGTAGGGTTGATCGATCATTTAATTAAGAATAAAATCAAAAGTTGTAACTGTGCACCCTACATGAAAAACTAAAACAAATTAAATGTTTTAACTTGCACACTTGAACAATGATACATATTTTAATTGAAATGTACTGAATTTTAATCAGGAATAATTTCCTACTCGGCCTCAATTTCAGTATTTTAAATTCTTATTATAGAAATAAATATTTTATTAATTACGACCTGTCGCACGATGTCACTACAAGTTATCGATCGAACGATTTCGAGTGACATCGTGGGACAGGCAAGAAAAGTTAAACTATCAAAGTCTCATTTTTCTTTGCCACCACGCACTTGATCACTACCCATGTTTATCTTTTTGGCAAGGAATGGAATATGAGAAATGGTTTTAATGTATATAAAATTATTTACCAAGAAGTTACATCACTCTACTCAAGTATGTTGAACTATTCCTGTTTATCTTTCTATGATCATCATTACCTTAATTATTTCGAACAAATTTGATAGTAGTGGATATTATTACACGTTGTTGTCATTTTCAACAGTGTGTCAATATATTTTTGTCATGTGTCTGTGATGGCATTTCTCCCAGCCAAAGTCTGGTTTAACCTTTCTTGCCTTTTTTAAGAAATTGCATTAATTAATAAACTATTTCATTCTATAATAAGAATTGAAAATATGTGCTGAACTTAAGCCCTATTAAGAAATTACGCTTGAACAATTTTATATTAAGGGTTTCCATGAGAACTCTTTTAACTTCCGCAATTGGGCAAACTTGCAAGGCTTGATTCATCAAGCCTCTTTGCAACTTTTGGGCAAACAGTTAATGTCAATTTGAAAAAAAAACCTCAAAACAATTGCAATCAAAATATTTTTCCAAGGAGCAAAAACTTGCTACTTGTGTCTAAAAAGAAAACCAAAAAAAAAACTAAATTGCTCATATTTAGCGAGTTCACAATCGCGTTTTAAAATATGCAACGTTTACACTTTAATTCCTTAAAATGGGTTGGCAAGTTTTGTTTTTATGTAAACAAAATTTAATACCAAGTGTTAAACTGAAAAATCTGGAAAGCATATCATTTTCAATTTGGCAATATGGTAATGTTAAACTAAACAAGCTAAAACTGTCAGCGGAGCTCTAGTTGATGAAAAAGTATGCGGCGGCGGGCTAAGCAAAAAATTTTACAACAAGCCGCCGGTTAATACTTCAACATACTGTGTTTTATATCGTTGCCCGCTCACAATGAAAATTTTAAGATGGCACAGTGTTGCCACATTAAAAATTTTATAAAAATACTTTGTATACTTGTATAACTTGTGTGTAAATTGTACACTTTAAATTCGCTTTCTGTAAAACTAGTTGGTTTGAGTTATGATGTTATTCAATTAGATGAACGAGCTCATATAAGCTGAAAGAATTGTTTCGGAGATTAATATCCGTAAACTTACGAACATATTAACGAACATTTAAAATTACAGAATTCGTTGCTCAATTCTTAGCAGTTTTAATTGACAAAATTTTTTATTGTCTTTATATTGCACATATTTTCCCTAATTTACTTTTTATCAATTGCGTGCATGTAGTTTATAAATATTTTTGTAAATTCATAAGCAGACTGTTTAATTGAAGGTCTAAAAAATATCTGCAATTAAGTGAAGTCACATTTCTTTTAAGAAATTACACATTTTCAAAATTGCGGAAATGAGCACATCTTTATTGATATTTATGAATTTGTATGCAAACTAAATGTACACACTGTAGACGCGTGTCACTCTACTTTGCACAGTAGCTGGAAATTACACAAGTAATGGTAATAAATGTGTAACTTTATACCAACTTAAATGATTTGCGTGCATAATAACACAAACAAACTGCAGCTTGAGAGAATTTGACACACCATCTGGATTTCATTCTTAAGTGCAAAGTACAGATGTACGAGTACTTACATACATATGTATGTACATACTTCACATGAAAACTCATGGAAATCACACCACTGTGCGTTGCAATGTTTCGATGAAAATCTTTTGTCGTTTCATTATTTATTTATTTCATTAGTGTTCAATAATTCCACTTAAATGATTTAAATGTTATTTGTTGTTAATGTTTTTTCGTGCTTTGTTTTCCTAATGAAGAGCAAACAAACAAACATCGCTTTTAGCCTGCCCGAGATTTTGTTTTAAAATATTTTGTCATCATTGGCCATACAATTCATTTGCGTTCAAAAATATAAAAAGACAATTAAACATTTTAAATAAATTGCACGTTTAATTGAGTAAAACTTTCTAGGAACAAAGAGTGAGTAAAAAGTTCCAAAATAAATTTGAACAAAAAAATGTTGGATAGAATAATTCACTGAAAACAAACAGTAATAATAATATATTTTTAAGGTATTACCTTTATAAAAAAAAAATTATTATTCTGTGAGCACAAGCAGAACAGACTGGCCGACGCACTTGTCCGGCGTTAATGAGTATTGCTTTCCACTTTTCTGCATATTTTCGATTGCCCGCCATTTTAGCAATTGAGATGATTCAACCTGTAACTACTTGACAGCTGACAAGTATAAAAAATACGTCATTAATAAAAAAAATCCACTAGAAAAACGGTGATAATTTTGCTGTCACAGTTCGTACAGCTAAAGCGTTTTTGGGTCGTCGTGTAGCCACTTCTCAGCCACAATTGTGAAGCTGGTGGAAAAATGTGTGCTGTTAGTGATGAGAAGAATCGAATTCGTGCACGTCACTAACTGAGAATTTGTTTGTTGCAGCCCATACACACAGAAAAAAATACTAATGTAAAATCACTATGCAAAATTTTTGATTTAAGATCATATTAAATTAACAAGAAATGTTATGTTATGTTATGCTGCAATACACTTCCGGTGGCGTATTCCCAGTGGCGAAAGTAATAATGCTTCATCGTGACAAACGCTGACAATGTTAAGTCATCGATGACAGCTGCTGAATTTTCTTTGGTGTCATTTATGAATTTTTGAAGTAAATGTCTAAAATGTCATGAATGGCTGAAGTTGATTTTGTCTGTTAGGCGTCCTCGTGTTAGTGAGTCTTAGCAGAATACTCGTGTTAGTGAGTAACTCAAATACTCATGACTTTGACATAAAGCAGCGTTCAGCTGTTTCAACTTTTTCAAGTGCTGTGACACTATCATGCATAAATCCTTTTAATTATATCATTGTTCCGTCCCGGTGGCGTATTTGAGCGACATTGCAATTATGACATTTTCATAGATGAATCATCATCACAAAATCACTACTAACTCGCAATTTGAACTAAATTATTTTGAATGGAAATTTCATTCGTTAATGTATTTAAGTCAATTAAAGTGCTGACTCAATTACATTTTTAATTGATTTTTAGTTTTATTTTCAAAGTGGTTTATTGTTTATTATCGTAGCCGTTGTTTTCCATTATTATTATTACTCAAAATGAAACCTTTTATTGCAAGGATTTCATGGTTCCTTATGCACGTTCGCCATAAAAATATGCAAAATTTATGAAATTATATAATAGTTTGAGGCATAAACTTTCAGTATGCAATTAACACATATTTTTTCGCCTTTTCTGGCGAAAAAATTATCCATTAGTATTTTGAAAAAGTTCGATTATGTTGTGTAGTGTAATTTAGTGGCGGTACGAAAGATTTATTAAAATTTTATTCTAAACATGCACACATTTTATTATATTGCAAATTAATACCGAATTTACTTTAGTGTTTTATTTATAGTTGTAAATTTCTGATACAAGCACAATCAAATATTTACAAAAATAAATTTGAAATTTAAAAAAAAAGAATCTCACTTCTGTTGCCAAAGTATTCGACTCTGCGGTAATGAAGGTCAGATTATTACAAAAGCTTCACTATTTAAAGATTTTTTTTAAAGGCCCATCTACGAGATTTTATATTTATTTATGGAAATTTTATACAAAACCAAAAATGTTCTCAAAATAAACGCAGATGGTTTCTTTTTATTTTTTTTTTAAGACAATTTACTTCACATTCAATCCGATATGTTTCTTCCAGTTAAAATTAAATTATTTCTGTTTTTTCCACCCTGATATTGTAATTCACCACATTTATAGCATTTAAATGATTGATAAATGCTGTGAATAAATTTTAAATTTGGGCGTTGTAAAAAAAATATTCAAAATTTTTTAAATATACATTTACTTAAACAACGTCACAACTCAAAAATTGCAGTTGTTGTGTTAATGTTGCAGAATTAATCCTCATACCGTTTTTCATATTGTATAAAAATATTCATACAAGTATCTTGTTTACTAAAGTCTTGAAAGCAAAATAATTTTTTTTTCCATTAAGTTGTGTATTTACTTCAAACTTACTTCAAACTCGTTTTCCGGCAAATTAGTTTTTTGGAGATATGACGGTTTTTAAGTAAATGAACGATATGTACATATCGTTGCTGTTTTAACTAACTGACCTAACTAACGTTTTAACAATTTAACAGGAGAGCAGCTTTTATGGATGTTTTATAGGTACATTCATTCTTATGGCTGCGTCTGAAATCATTTTACTTATATAGGCACAACAGTAATGCTTACAGTCATGAAAATTGTAGACAAGGTGTATTATGACCTATAAAGTCTAGTAAAGGACTTAACTCATTTTTCCAAAAAATTTCAGTTAGGTCAGTTACGAGTAGTTAAAACAGCGACGATATCTAGATCATTTACTAAAACAACAACATAACTCAAAAAACGTGGTTTTTTAGTTAATAATACAGCATTAATCCTCCTATCGTTATTCATGTTGTGTAAAAGTCTTTCTTATTTCAACTCCTGAGAGAAAAATAAAATTTTCTTTTCCATTAAGTTGTGTGTAAATTGCAAACTTTAAACTCGCTTTCTGTAGTTTTTTTCGAGTTATGACATGGCAATCACCAGATGGTCAGCCGCGTAATCAAATTGACCACATACTGATAAGCAAATTATTCTTGGGCTCTCTCATGGATGTGAAAACCAGACGCGGAGCTGACATCGACAGCGACCATATGTTGCTTGTTGCTGTTCTTTCTACGTTTGCGCCCAGCCGTCGTAAATAGATCTCAATCAAAGCGTACAAAATACAATCTCATGCAACTACAAAATCCTCTACTGCAACAATCAAAGATGAAAACGGAGCCGAATTAACGAATCTCGAACGACAATTGGACCGTTGGCGAAGAATTTTTAGTAGTGAAGCCAATCAATTACTACAGCCACCGCCGCAATCCAAGAAGATATGGATCAGAGCCCATTACCCAAGCTATTACCCCAATTATCAGAGAAGCCTGGGATTCAAACACCTTTCCCACGGAATGGAAGAAGGGAATAATGATAACAATCCCAAAGAAGAGGGACCTTACCCAATGCAAAAACTGGCGGGGAATAACATTATTAAATGCAATCAGCAAAGTCATGTCAAATTTGCTACTCCTACGCATCTCCCCTGTGCTTGATTCCATTTTACACAAGGAACAAGCAGGTTTCCGTCCAGGGCGATCTTGTGCCGAACAGTCGGTAGAACTCAACACGCTATTCATAGATTTTGAGCGAGCTGTTGATACTGTCTCTCGCCGCGCTATGTGGATCGCTCTTATTAACAAAGGTATACTCGTACCTACGAAAATTGTTACACTGATTAGTGAGTTATACAGAAATGCAGAAATTACAGTTCGCTTTAACGGAAGGGAAAGCATACCTTTCGAGACCCACAAAGGTGTAAAACAAGGATGTATCCTTTCACCCACCCTCTTCCTAATCCTCCTGGACTCTGCTTTAGAATCAGCAAATAGACAAGCACCTTATGGCATTCGCTGGAACGTCAATGACGTCCTTTGTGACATCGACATCTGTTTTTTCGCACACAGTTTCGAACACATTGAGGCTAAGCTGAAATGCCTGACAGAAAATGCTGCTAAGGTCGGTCTGCGAATAAATACTAGAAAAACCAAGCTTATGCGAATAGGCACAACAAATTTAAATCCGCTTATTATAGACGGGCAGACCATTGAAGATGTCGACAGTTTTTGCTACCTAGGCAGTAAAATAACTAAAGATGGGGGATCGGAGGCTGACATCCGCGATCGTATTAACAAGGCTAGAAGTGATTTTCTCACACTGAATAAAATTTGGAGATGCAACAACATCACGTGCAAAACTAAAATAAGAATTTTCAACTGCAGTGTGAAATCCATTTTACTGTATGGCTGTACAACTTGGATATTGACACAAGCGAAAACTCGCAAAATCCAAGTTTTTATCAATCGCTGTCTACGCCAATTATTAAGAATTTTCTGGCCAAACCGAATTTCAAATGAAGAGCTGTTACTACGGACAAATACTAGTCCTATCGAAATAGAAGTCCGAAGAAAAAAATGGACCTGGTTAGGCCACATCCTACGCCGCCCACACAATGATATTGCTAGAATCGTCTTGGACTGGAACCCAAACTTTATTTAAGCAAAACGGGCTTAAAGCAAACTGAAAACGTCATGAAAGTGTGTTAAACTTGAAGATGCTAAAGTTAACATGATAATCTTTATTTTATTTATTTCAAGTCTAATTCAATACCCAGCAAAGAAAATAATAAATTATATTAATTAAAATGATAGTATTTTGAGTTTATTGCAGTTTTATAAAAAATTTAAATAAGCAAAATTCACATTTACATATCGTTACTTTAATATAGAAACACCCTAACTCATTATTTTTTCAAATCGATTTTTTCATATTTCGATCAATTAGAGGTTCATTAATAGAAACATACAAACAACAAAAAATTTATGAGTTAAGGTGTTTCAAAATTAAGGTAACGATATACTCCCATCTTTTTTTACACATGTTGTCATTGCGGACTAAGCCTTCTGATGTCGCTTCTTTCGCCAGAGATTTTGAAAGTCCTTCCAATTATGGCGTTTGTTTTGGCAAAAAACATACACAAACTTTCATTACTTCTTCTCTTGTCCCTTATCATAGAAGGTAATGTGGAATGTTTATCTTATCCTTTTTACGGAAGGGCCGAGGCCTTCTGTAAGGCATTCTTTAGCTGTTGAATCAAAAACACGCCTAAGCATGCCTTTAAAAAGGCCTGAAGTAAGAAGGTCTTCCCGCTGGTTATGTATACACGTGCATACATATATGTACTTATGTAGGTATAAAATAAAATAAATAGATTATTCATATAATTTTGTGATTTTATGCCGATACGTGTGATAAATTTCTGCAAAAGTTGGAAACTAAAGCGCAGGTCGGCGGAATAAATTATTTAATGAGAATTTAATCAAACTGGTATAGTTATGTACGTATGTATGTATATTCGTACTCGAACACCTCTTTACAAACACATTCAAGCCTTGATTTATTTATTTGATCTGAGAGTATAATTGCAATTTGTCTTAACAAATTTAGCATAAACTTTGCGTTCTTCCGCCGCCTTTTAGAACAACAGTAACAATTTTTTCTCCCGTTTCCACAGATACGTGTTGTTTCATTGTTTACTTTCTTCTCATTTTGTTTTTAAAGCGAAATAAAAAAACAAATTAATTCAATTTAAATTAGAAACAAACAATAAATGTTTGCTCAATATCTTTCATCAATGAAATGAATGAAACATGTTTAAATACAAACACACACACACACGCTCGAAAAGGAAAATAATATACGAAAACGCTTTTTAGTTCAAAAAAATCACTCATCATTTCAACTGAATTACAGTAGGAGCCCGATAATTCCTACGAAAATCGCAATAATTTTTCGTTAAAAAATTTGCGTTATATCGCAATAATTCCATACATTTTGGTTAATTCGAATTTTTTTTTTTTTCAATACAAATCGCAATTGGTTTTTTAGAACCTTTTATAATTCGTAATGATACTCGAGACAAAATGTACATATGAGTATATGCATTTATGTTTGTATTTAGTTTACTTTTAACTTTTCATGTGGCTTTATGTTTAACAGCAAGCTCATAGAAGCCATGTAAAAATTCTCGTTTTTGTTTTTGGTTTCAATGTAAATAGCCAGGAAAAGGAAAATAATATACGAGTACAATAAAAACTTTATATAAAACAACGTAAATTAAAACGCAAAACGCTTTTTAGTTCAAAAAAATCACTCATCATTTCAACTGAATTACAGTAGGAGCCCGATAATTCCTACGAAAATCGCAATAATTTTTCGTTAAAAAATTTGCGTTATATCGCAATAATTCCATACATTTTGGTTAATTCGAATTTTTTTTTTTCAATACAAATCGCAATTGGTTTTTTAGAACCTTTTATAATTCGTAATGATACTCGAGACAAAATGTACATATGAGTATATGCATTTATGTTTGTATTTAGTTTACTTTTAACTTTTCATGTGGCTTTATGTTTAACAGCAAGCTCATAGAAGCCATGTAAAAATTCTCGTTTTTGTTTTTGGTTTCAATGTAAATAGCCAGACGAGAATTTTTACATGGCTTCTATGAACTGGCAGTAAATTTTTATTTCTTTTTGTGATTTGATTTACAAAATATCATGTCAAATGAGTTTACGCATCAAATAAGTAGAAACACCGTTAAACCGAAATCCGGTTAAATTAAAATCCACTGTAATTGCCAAAAAAAATGCTAATCCCTCGGGATTGCGAATTATCGTGATCCTACTGTATACGAAAATTTTACATTTTGATTTACTGATGCATTGCTGTTGTTTTCCCAGTAAACAAGGCTAAGAATTGTTTGTAGATATGTATGTACTTATGCAAGCTAATTTTACTATTCATTCACACAATTAATTATATGTTAAGGCATTCTACACAAATCCAAATGTGAATAATACCTGAACACAGTTTAGTCATATAAAACTGTTTATTTTAAAATTAAACTACCAAAAATAGCAAATAGCAAAAACGAAAAAAAATTTGCTCAAAAGAATTATACGTTTTTAGCTGGAACGTTTTCAGATGCAATTTGTTTTTGAAATGTTTCACATTATCATCGTAATGGGAACGTATGCTTCTATTGTTTTTATGAAAACCAAATTGCTTTCCTTGTAATATTTAACACGGTAGTGCACAAGGCCAAGTTTACACGAAGCCAATCGTCCTTTTTTTCACCCTCTCATACTTTGTTGTTCATCTCAATCATAAAATGAAGAAACCTAAAACATGAGGACACTATCGAGGTTACCTCATATGCAATTTTTTCCTGAGATATGGAGGTGTAAAATGTTCATATTTTAAGACATACTCACTGAAGGACTGGTGGACTCATTCATCAATATTATGAGGCACTTCTGCTCTTGTAATGACTCAATATTGAATTGTTTCAAAATGAGCTATAAGAAACTTTGAATTAATGTGCAGTTTCCACAATGCAAGCAAGCGACTTGTCTAGAAAAAATATATGAAAAACACTCAAATTTTTGAGTGATTCCTATACAAATTTTCTACACAAGTGGCTTGCTTGTATTGTGGAAACTACACATAAAGAAATTTTATTAAAAAAAATATTGGAATCAGTTGGATTTATAAGCCATCGCTGATACACTTTTTAAGTCTATAAAAATCAGTGAATATTTAAAATCGATTAGACGAAGGCTTTCAAGGTTATAAGAAAAAAAAAACGATTCTTTCGAAATTTGTCTTCAACGATAGATATCTCCGATCGAATCACCCGAGTTTAGTAAAATTGGAAGCAATCGACGCGTCTCTTTGAGGTTAGGAGCTGATTAGATTTTGCACTTAATCGGCTTAGTAGTTTAAAATTTGTTAAGAAAAAAACAGTTTTGTGAAAATTTTACTTTCGAAATCTAGCGAACCGAATGGATCAAATATATTGCGGTATCTAAGAAGGCCCAAAATCTTTCGAATGTGGCAAACTTGCTTTCGAACCGTTGGCCTGTTCTTAACTGTTCTGTTTAACATTTTACGTGAAATGCTATGAAAATACACATAAAAAAAGCATGCAATTGTTTATGAAAAAATGTTGAAGAAATAGTACGTACCTCTGCTCATCTTCGGAAAAACATATGAAATGAATTTTAAGTTAAAAGTTTCACAACAAACACATGGGATCGTAATATTAATATTAATATTGCTTACTGTTTAAGAGCTTAAACACGACGATTTTGAGGTGTTTTACCATACATTGACTTGTTTTGTTAAACATCTCAAATGAAGTGTTTAAGATTTAAACATTTCCTTAAACACGTACGAGTAAGTGTGAACATAGTATTACATGCAAATTTTTTCGTATACGAAATAATCACTGTTGCTCAAAATTTTTCACAAATTTCAACAAAAATTTATATTTACATGTGTATGCATTTATAGTAAAAATTTTTATACATTATTTGTGTTGCGTTCATGCTTTAGATGTTGGTTGCACTGTGTGTATCAAAATATGCTGTGTTATGACGTTGCAAACTATGCACCTACCGTTAAGGCCCAGGCACATAAACTGACACCTAAATTTGTATTTCAACTTGGTTTCTTATGAGGTCTGTTACATTCAGTACGTGTCCGTCAACGCAAAGTAAAAAAATTGGGCAACTTTTAACTTTTTGCGTATAGGTGTGTTCGTAAATGCATCACTGAGCCGCAAATGGGAATTTAAATGTTCTAAACTGGTTCACTGAAGTAGATAACGCACAAATAAATATTAAATATGGTATACAAACATGATTACTACTAAAACAAATTATCAGCGAAGTTGTATTGCATGTTAAATAAAATACGTGCAACGCATGATGCAGAGCAGTGATGCATTTACAAACACACCCTATGTTGAGTAGTTAGACATACATATGTATATTGGTTGGTTTGTTTGGTATGTTTTGATTTAGGTTTTTGTGTTTTGTGGCAGCAAAAATAAAATAAAACAAAAGAAATAAGCGAAATAAAAGAAAAATGTCGAGTTTAATAATGGAGAACCAACCTATTGAAGCTGTTCAAATGCTTCCGTCAATAAAATACTCATTGTGCCAACCTTCTCCGTTGTTGCGTTAATGTCAGTTGAAAAAAGGGGCAGTTTAACGCATGACGGATTCTATGTGCCTGGACCTTTAGAAGCAGAATCTAAAAGTTGATTTTTTCTGACGGTGTGGTGTTACATTTCTTTTGGACGATTTATTTTATTTATTTATTTCTTAAAATTATATTAGCAATTTTATTACAACAACTTTTTACATTTCTATATTAAATATATTTTAGCTCTTTCTAAGTGTTTTCTTTTTTACACTAATGTTTTTTTTTCTTTTCATAATTGTAAAATTAAGTGCAGTTAAATTTTTACCATCGCTATAAAATGACAGTAAAAATTTATTATTTATGCGATAAGAAACACGAACAAGTATATAAGCGAACAAAACAGTACGCTCTCAGTAGGTACAGAAAAAGTGTAATTTCTGCAATAGTTTACCGGTTTATTTTTTCGACCAAAAAGTAAAAGTTTTGAAAGTTTCCAGTCATACACACATATGTATGTGTGCAAGTTAGTATTGCAATAAAAAACTATCTAGAAAAAAAAGCTAAAAAGGAAAACTTTCTACAAAATAAAACTCATTTTCAAAATAATTGGTATTCCAAGTTGTGCGACTAAGAAATGAAAAATTTAAAAAATTAATGCCCACATGGTATATCACGTGGTTCAAAATGAAATAAAAAATAAAAAAAAATAAAATAAATAAACAAAATCGGCGATACCGATACAATGTTTTATATTAATTTAGCATAATGCAACATGATGTAAGTACAACAATAATACACTCATTATAAACTATATTTTAGTTTAAACTTTAAACTAGAGATGGGCGCGTGATGTGTTTTTTTCGTGACGCGAACAACACGAAGTGTTCATGACAGAAAATCTGATTTCGTGCGTGTTCGGGTCGTATCGTTTTGAGCCAAATTGACACGATAAGACACGAAACGATTTTAGGTGTATGATATGTATGAATGAATTTGCAGTAGAGAAAACATTGAAGATTTTGTATCGTCAAACACACATGATTTGTTAAACAAAAATATGTATGTACTCGTATGTATTTATGTATGTATCTTTTTAAATATAAAAAATTCGTTTGTGCTATTCAATTTGATTTCGTACGTGTTGTGCAGTTTCGTGTTGGGAAAATTGTTCCCGTACGTGTTTTGTACTTGTGGTACATCTTGGTATTCGTGTTTGGGTCGTGTCGTGTTGGAAAAATTAGACATGCGCCCATCTCTACTTTAAACCGCCAACTTTGAAAGCTTAACTCATTGGAAGTGCTGCCATATATTATTTTTACTTTAATTAATCTTGATTGCTCGGAGTATTGCCATTGAGAAAATATTTTTACTTGAAAATTTTCGCACATATTATTTTGTCTTTATTTATGACCAAAAAATTATTTGTGACAAGAGGCCAGTGTAAACAATAGAGATGGCGGAGGAATATGCATATGTGTAAAAAATCATTTGGTTTGAATATTTACATAATCTTTATTTTATCTTTATTCAACATACAATTCACAACCTTAAATAATGAATAAATTAAACCAAAATTATATTTTGACAACATAATAAATTCTATTCGATGTTGTGCACTATGCTTTTTTCTTCTTCTTCTTTGTCTTGTTCAACAATTTTTTTTACTTACTTAACAACCAACCGGTTATTTTCAATGCCAGCATATCACACGATATCATGATGGTAAAAATCGGCCCAACAAAATGTCTAAATTGTTTTGTATTCACAAAGATTCACAGTTTACAAACACATCATCGCATCACATACCTAAAAATAAAACAAACAAAAAAAAATAAGAAAAACGTTTAATAATTACCTCTTAACGAAATGTTAATAATATTGCGGATACATGTCAGTTTTAGAGATTTTTTTCTTTTAAAGCCGACCTTAACCCAATTCGGACATGTACATACATTCATACATGCGTATTAACACCCAAGGCTTAAGACGATATCCTATTAATGAGTGATATTGAGAGTAATAAATACAACCATAAAACCGGAAGAAAAAAATAAAATTTTATGATGGTCCGTCGCCATTGACGGTGTTTTTTATTAATAACCTGTTAACAAGAAATAAACCCATAAATTTAAAATATTCAAAGCAAAATATTTATACATACGATATATATGTGCATATGTATAGGAATGTCAAATTATTCGATTAATCGAATAAGGTTTTAAAATTATTCGAATAACTCGAATAATTCAAATAATTTCATCCAATGGAAAAACATACATGTGTATTTGAAGTTAAAAAATAAAAGAAACATTTCAGCCTTTTAAAAATATGTACACAGAGAGAATAGATTGGTTAAAAATCTGTTGGAGCAACAGATATTTAATTATGTATTGCAATATTCCATATTTTCTATCAATTATCAATCAATTGTACGATTTTTTTATATTTATAAACAAAAAACCATAATTACAATGTAAATAGAATTCTCACAATAGTTTTATTAGATCTGATTACAATTGATTCCGGTAGACACAACTGAATTAAATTCAAGTTAGAAAGTAACGTGACTAAATATTGGCTTTTGAAATTAAAAAAAACTATTCCTGTAAACAATATTTAATTAAAAAAAAAACTAATCATTTGCCGTCGTACTGAAATTCTATTGCAATAATAGAAAAGAAAATTAAATACTTTATTGATGTTCCTAACTGAATTTTTTGTTCTGAATACAAAAGGAAAAACATATTTTGTTGTCGCTTTTGAATTTTTCCTTACTTATTGAAAAATTTTAATGTTTTATAAACAAAAAATAAAAATCAGATAGAAATGTCATATAGAAAATATATTTTGCAGAATAATTACACAAAACCTCTACTTAACAAAAAAAGGTAAGGACATTATTATACGAGTATATCGCAAAATATTCGAAGTGTTACTACTATTATTCTGAAGTGAAATTATTTGTGCAAATAATTTGTAGTTTCTTGATAAGGAAATGACTCTGTGTAATAGCAACGCATGTTACAATGCACCACGCGGATAAAAATTTTCACATTTCTCTTTAGGATATAAGCAAAACATTAAGAGTAATTTGCGATAAATATAATTATGTACTTAAATACCTTTTTTATTCTGCAGAAATAGTTTTTATGTATGTATGTATGTATGTATGTATATGAGCCGTGTCTACCAATGATTCCTTTAGAAAAACCAATTATGTTGGTTGTATCAATTAATTATTTCTATAGTCACAACTAAATTTCATTCTAAAAATTCACATATCGCTAACGAAAAATTGGTGCTTACAAAAGCTATATTCGTTTACTACAACAGAATTGCTTGTGCATTAGTTGTTGGAACCGACAAAATTCGATTGGCTACGAATTCGGTTATGACAACAAATCTGTTTTCTCTGCGTATGTATTATAGAGTTGCGATTTTTGCCTCTTTTTTCAACCGCCTTCAAAAAAGGAGGAGGTTATCAATTCGTCTCTATTTTTTTTAGCTGTGTTACTTCATAACTCGGTTCATATAAGACCGATTTTTGGTCTCCCATTGGTCTCATTGCGAAAAAAATTTTTTTATTTGATTTTATGATATTCTGTTTATTTGATTGCTGCGAAACCTAGCAAACACCTTTGGTTCTTGTAATTACACAATTTTAAGGTTAAAAAATCTATTATTATATTTCATGTGGTTCCGATTCTTACGAAACTTCCCACACCTTGGCTCAAAAATAGACAAAATTTTCAATTTGAAAAAATGGGCGGAGTTACGCCTATTAAAATTTAATATTTTATTTTAAGTGGTTCTACTGTATCGATTTTTACAAAACTTAACACATACAATGAGCTATGAAAAACAAAAACAAACTTGCATTTAAAATGCACAGAGGCACGCCCATTAAAATTTAAGTTTATATCCCATACACTTTTTTCGAAAATTATCTATCAGATCTTTGCATTGAAATCGGTTTTTTTGGCAGAATTTAAAGAAAGTTGATGTGGAAACCATTTTTTTAAATTAAAGTAGATGGTGATACCGATATGATTGCATTAAAAATATTTTCTAGTTTTTCTTTGTCTCATTTAAATACTCGAAATGAAAAGCGACTATTACAGGAAGATTGCGCACGCAGGCACAAAAAAATTCAAGCCCAATGCGCACTTGAACAAACGTCACATTGTAATTCTAATTAGAGGTGAGCGCGTGTCGTGTTTTTTTCGTGACACGAACACGCACGACACAACACGAACTGTTCTTGATAGAAAATCTGATTTCGTGCTGAGCATATCGTGTTGAGCAAATTTGAACCATAAAACACGAAACAAGTTTGGGTGTAAAATATGTATTCATGAATTTCTAGTAAAGAAAAAAATTTAATATTTTTTATCGTCACTCAAGCAAAACTTGCAAATTTGTTAATAGTGTAGGAATCTTTTAAGCTTAAAGTTTTGAAATTAAACAAAAAAAAAAAGAAATATATATATATATATATATATATATATATATATATATATATATATATATATATATATATATATACAGGCGTATATGACTCACTATATATGAAAATATGTATTGAGGATTTACATACAAAAGTTGAGATCATCTTAGAAAGAGAAAAAAACTATATATAAAAAAATTGTCTCAGAAAAGTTGAGAATTACTTAACTTTTTGGAGTCACCAATGGTGAATAAAAGCTGCTTAACTTTTCCATATACTTAACTTTTCTATGACTTAACTTTTCGAGCCAATTTTTTTATATATAGTTTTTTTCTCTTTCTAAGATGATCTCAACTTTTGTATGTAAATCCTCAATACGTATTTATATATATAGGGAGTCATATACGCCTGTATACATGCAAAAATAAAACCGTTACCGTTGTATATTTCTTTTTTTGTGAATTTTATATGCAGTTGCTCTCATCAGTTGGTTGTAAAAGAAATTAGTCGTAGAATTTGTTTTGTTCTGATTGACAAACATATTTCACAGTTTCTCGAACTACGATCGGATATCGTAAAATGGCATTCAGATAAAAAGCTCCATCAAAATAAAGTCGCCGTAACAAATACCAAATAATCGTAATGTGTAATAATGCATGCATATCTTCTAATTAGTTTTCATGTCAAAACAGTAATAAATATGTATGTATACATGTAAATATAATTCTAATTGACAATTAAAAAAGAAATAAACAATGTACAAATACACATATAACCTCTTGAATTTTTCATACTACGGAAAAGTTAAGATTTCGGAAAAGTTCATCACCCCTAAAACAAACTACTTAACTTTTTTGAGCCTCCACTGTATATAAGTATATATATATATTTTTTTTTTGTTTAATTTTATATATATATATAAAAAATCTTTTTTGCTATTCAATTTGATTTCGTACGTATTGTGTAGTGTGTGCGTGTTTCGTACGTCTTCGACATCTTGGTATTCGTGTTCGGGTCGTGTCGTGCCGGAAAAATTTGACACGCGCCCATATCTAGCTCCAATTAGGATAAATATGTATCTTTGGAACTTGCAATCCAATAACAAAGCGATGTCTGTAGAAATCATAGAGGAGAGAAAGTTAACTTTAAATGTGGGAATTTGTTGAAACACACGCTGAGGTACAGGGTGTCAAAGCTGATTACCTCAGTGCCTTGTTTCTGTAATTAATCCGAGAACTATTCGAGTCGAAAAATTTTTTATCATCCAGTGAAACACAGGGTGAGTAAGAAAAAAACTATTTGTTGATATTTTTTGTAAGTTTATATACATAAATTTTTAAGTTAGTAACACTACACTACACTCTTGAACAAAGAATTTTAATTGTGAAATTTGAAAATTTTAAATTAGGCGCTGCATTGACGAGATAAGTGAAGCTTTGTTGCAAAATGTGGTTCAAAATTTTGTGAAAAGAGTTTACGTCTGCTGACGTGATAGAGGTGGACAATTGCCCGACAACATATTCAATTATTAATTCTCATATTTCTACTTAATTGAATTAGTCAAAAAAGTGTGTTTTTAATCCAATTTAATTCCTAACTTTAAATGTTCCCACCCTTTATAAAGCTTTTTGTATGGGTATACATACATATGTAAAGTTACTTCTACCTGTAATTCATAGATATGAAAAGATTCGTAGCAGAATCACTGTAGTAGTTTAGATCGATTCTACTACCTTTTCCACACAGTGACGGAAAGCATATAATTATATTTAAGACGGATTATTCAGTTCTAATAATCTGTTTCTTTTTATTGAATATTGGGGTTTTTATTTAAACAAAAAACACCTTAAAAGATTATTAATTTTATGTTAGTGGTATGTACATATGTATGTATGTAGTATGCCAAATAATTGATCAATAAATAATATCTTTAAACTAAAATACCAAATAAATATAATCGAGCTTATTCAAATAATTAAATTTTCAAAACTTTTGAGCTTAAATATGTACAATCTTTTTTAAATTAATAACTCAAGGTTTTACTACGCTAACTATTTGACAAATTACGCTAGAGCAAGCAATCATCATTAATTCATAATTTTTTCTATCTTTGCAATATACATATGTATGTATTTCAAGGTTTATAAATCCAAAAAGTCCGCTTAAATCATAATTTGAATCATAAATATTTGCAAACTATACGTTACGTGCATTAGTAAAATTGTAAAAAAGAAAAAATAACTTAATGGATTACTTAAACGCAAAAACAACGAAAAAATTCTACTTGAAAAAAAAACCTCTACTAAAAATCTGTAAAATTGCAATTCAAAACGAAACATGGCAAAACATGTTAAAATAAAAGAATCGAATGTTAGAAAAAATAACAAGTTGTGATGCCATTGTCATCCCTTACCGCTGCTTGGTGCTTGTTGATTTTTTCAATTTTTGGTAATACGCTAAACGATTCCACCTTCACGGTTGGTTTAACTGTTTTATGAAAGTTTTAAGCTCACTACAAGTTCATTCATCTTAACAATTTTCATTTGATTTATCCTCCTTCCTCTCTCAATTTATTAAATTGTTTCTATTTAGGTTTCTAACATCTATCTGTTTATCTGTCTATCTATGCATTAAGCCAGGCATTAAACTAATCGTTCATGCATTCATTCACCACCACCATCATCATCATCGTCCTACTCCTCATTTCTGGTTTTTTTTTTTTTGTTTCAACAAACTTAATTGTTTGTATTAGAAGTCAATAATTATGTACATGCTACGATTTAATACAAACTGGCACAGCAAAAATATTTGTAGTATGAAACGCAGGGGTGTAACATTCTGGGTTGGCAACGCAAATTACAGAGTGTTCCAGTAAGATGTTTAATTTTGAAAAAGCCGCAATTTTAGCAATTCTCATAGTTAAATCGGTAAATACTTCACGGATGACAAGTAAAAAATTACTTTAATAAATATTGAATGATCACAGTTCGCAAAACTAAAGCATTTTTTGGCTTATTATTATTATTATTTTGTTATTGTTTTATGTGCTTTAGAGATGTACAATGTGCACTAGAGATGTACAAATTTATGATTTGTTACGCGTGATTTACGTATGTGTCACGCGTGATCGTGGTTGTATTGATATATAATAGTGATTGAAAAAATAACATGTGTTGCTTTAGCTAATTTCTTAGGATTGTTAAAAAATCTATTTTTGGATAATTCGTATCCGAGGTCAGTCAATGGCAGGCAATTCATCAGGAGCGTGCGCAAATAAAAAAATCATGAATTTTTGCTTATTTTGTTGGTTAAGCACCGTTTACATGCATTCCGTGTCAAAATTTTGTTGGATCATCATGCAGTTTGTTCTAAGAGCTACCCATATAAAATTTAGTGAAGATATAGATATGAATTGATCCGCGAAAAAATGTCCTTTGGCACCACTGAGCGTCGTGAAGCACCTTTTCGGCCAGCAATCGTGAAACTAGTGGAAAAATGTGAGCTGTTGGGACCAGTTAGTGATGTGGAGAATCAAACTCGTGCACAGCGCCCAATAATAACTCAGAATGTTGCTGTTGTAGCCCAAATTGTTTCGAAAACTCTGTAATTCGAAATGAAGTTCGAATTTGCATGTAATTAACACACACAGCATTTTTTTTAGTTTCGAATTATGTAGTAGACCTCCTGAATTGTCGCATTGGGGCTCGGAAAACCCAGGAACTATTGTAGACAAGTCTCTTTTTTTATTCTCAACTTCTGTATATTTGTAACGGTTGTTAGTCTGGCGGTGTCATTAGGCATTACTTTTTCGAAATTGAAGCTGGAGCATTTGTTACAATGGAAGGACTGCGCTTTCGAACGATGATTATATTTTTCTTATTTTAAATAGTCAACGCCCTACTATTTCATTTGCAAGGCACAAATTCAAACTATTTGCTGTAATGTTTCGCCCTGTTTATTTATTATTATTTTTTTTTGTAACTGGCGACGGTTCACATAAAACCAAATACAAAAAATGCAACAAAAACTCAAACAACGATTGCATATTTGGGCCAAATTGCAGAAATTGTAAACGAAATGACAAATTCATATTGTATAAACCTTTACAGTGGTAGTGCAGCGGCATAATAATAGTTTGCATTGCAACAATAAGGTTTAAAGGAAAAATTTTAAATACAGCTTAGCGAAACTAGCATATTAAAACATTAAAACGTTTTCCATTCCAACAACCAGCAACAACATAAAGCACGTTAACAAATTTCGTTTGACTTACTTCCTCCATGGAAAAAAATTAAATTTTTTTTATCAAACACTTTTAAAATGTCGTATCTCTCAATTATTTTAATTTGTTTTCGCTGTTGTTTTTTTTTTTTTGCTACTTCATAGCAAAAAAAAAGTTGTCATGTTGTATATACAAATGTATGTAGGTGCAACATATTTAACATTTATTGCCAACAAAGTGAATGCAGCTTAAAAAACCAAAGTATAAGAGTAAAAGTATATTTATTACAAGTATGTGCATGAGCTACCCAACAGAAAAATTTAATGACAACAATAAACAAATGTACATACATACACACTATACAGTGAGTGCTGTTCAGTGAAAATGTTGAGAATTAAGTAAATTTACATGTACTCAAATGCAACACCTCAGGCCACAAGAATCGTGTAAATTTGTAAACACATTACCTTGCAAGTTGCAACAAAACCAAGCAATAAGTAAACATTATTGCTATTATGCAGCTTAATATACACTGACAAAAATTTGTTGGCTCTTTCTTTATGGTAAGCGAGTAATATTTTCTATAACGTAGTATTATATGCTACGGTGATTTATTTTTGATTCGCATGGATTTGTCAGCAATTTTATAGCCGAAGTCCAATAAATGATCAAATCTAAAATTTCCTATTTTAAGGTTTCGTATAACAAAACTGTTTAAGATTTCAAAGCGTTTTCTGCATAATATTAGTAGCTCTATAAAATTATGATAATATAAAATTAGATAGAATATAAAAATAAAATTTTTTAAATATTTTGAATTGAATTGCTTGTTCAAAAATGCTAAATAAATAATTTAAAAATGCTAAAGAAAATAATGTGCATAATTTGGGGCGTAACCAAATGAAAACCCAATCGAATGATAAAATGGTCACACTGATAGCAGTGCTGGGACTGATTATACACACGGCAATTTCAGTTGAGCAACTTTTGAGTTTATTAACAAGAGGGAAGATAATGAAGAGGACAGCCATTCAGTGATGCGAACTTTTTAGATTCAAAATGTTTAAAAGTTTTTGAAATAGTGCCAATTTAAAAAAAGATTCCTTTAACGCAATATTAGATAAAGTTCGGAAAAATAAAAATGTAGCCATATTGAGCAAAAATAAAAAAGGGCTGAAAGATAATTGTAAAAAGTGCTAAATTTGAGATTTTTTTTAGTTTGGGGCCAAAAATTTTTTTCGCTTTTGGGTGACTAAAAACGGGCTAAATCTAGACCGCAAAAACATCGCTGCAGCCATCATATTTTTCTCTTTCGTTCATGAACTTAAGCCTATAGTACACGGCATGTAAAATACCACATGCGCATGTGGTTCTGACGTCATCACGAAGCCACATTTGCTACATGTCGTGTACTAGTAACATATGTAAATGTAGATATTCACATGATTACAGATGTACTGCCTCAGAAAATGTGTTTGACTCGGCTGCATGTGCTAGATTTGTATTTTGGAACAAAAATACTATCAAAATTGTACGGCATGTAGCCACAACTAATAATTTAAAAAAATGCAACCAACATTCTGAAAATTTCCACGACATCATCGCCACATACGCATGTGGCTTTTCACATGCCGTGTACTATAGGCTTAAGAGCTTGCACAGCTAAAATTGCCATATGTGAACCCAGTATGAATATGGCAATTTTTTAGAACTTTATTTTGCCAGTGTATAAAATATGTATTTAAAAAATTCTTGTTTAAAGTAAATACAGTGGCGTTCCGGTTTAACGAATACTCAGTTTAAGAATTCGCTATTTAACTAACGTACGCTTAATTTTTCCTCACTGAGTAAGTTTTACAACGAACAAACCAAAAAATTGTCTACTCGATATAACGAATTTATTAATAAATTGTTCAGAATAAATAAAAACATGAGAAAGAAAATCAATGCAAATATATTTTTTACTGTATCGATCGTTTGAAAGAAAAAAATTTAAATTTTTCTCATGAACAGGTTTTTTCATTACATTATATCGTTCATTAAACCGGGATGCCATTGTAACCTCTTCGATCGTCATACTTTGTAAGAATATGAATAGATTATATCGAACACATAAGACAGACAATTATACAAGTTTAAATGATAAATATTTTTTATAGCACTGATTTTTTAATTGCTTCAAGATAGTGTCAGATAAGAAATATATTTATTTATGTATATTATAGAGCAGAAGCTAATGACAATTTAGTGCATCCGAAAAGAAATAGTAATTTTAAATATTTGTGAACATTTAAAAAGTCATAAGCAAATAAACTTTAAAATTTTTAAATTAGGAGTTTTTCATTTACTACATACATACATATGCACATGAATTAAAATTTTATAAACAAATATGCGGAAATGATCAAACAGCTTTTTTATTTCATTTAATAAATAATTATGTAGAAAATAATCGAGCCCACAAATTTTACTAAATAAAATTGAAATATGTATTTTTGTATATATTAACAAAAAAAACTAAAATAATAAAAAATCACCCCATCGTGAATAAAATGTGAAATTTTTATTCCCATGAAGTTTTCATTCTCCATGAAGGGAAATTTGCTATCGCGAATTTCATTGGAACGTTTGTTCTCGCATCAATGCGTAGTGAATGTAAAAAACGGGAAGAAGACATGTAAAGCTTAAAAATTAAAATTTAAGTTTTATAGTGGTTCAGCATTGTCTATATGCATTTCATTGTTGCTGTAACAAATCGTCAGTAGACTTCAACCACACATTTTGAATATTTACAATCCTCTTATCTTATGCACAGACCTTCAAAAACTATTTGAGAATTCACAAATAATAATATTTTTGGAAATTTCAAAAGAAAAATAAGCGTAGTAGGCTTATAAACTTATACGAAACGCAGCAAATAATATATATTCGATACGAATCTATTCTGTGCAT
This sequence comes from Nowickia ferox, assembly GCA_936439885.1. Lineage (NCBI taxonomy): Eukaryota > Metazoa > Arthropoda > Insecta > Diptera > Tachinidae > Nowickia > Nowickia ferox. The sequence continues at coordinate 106,011,714 of OW387023.1, forward strand.
AAGATAAGAGATTTGTGACTATTCAAAATGTGTGATTGAAGTCTACTGACGATTTGTTACAACAGCAATGAAATGCATATAGACAATGCTGAACCACCAGCAAATAAATTTAAAATTAAAATAAACTTATGACAATATGCGGAATAATCAATTTTTTAAATGTTTAATAGTAATATATACAAATATTGGGTTTCAAATGAAATATTTGAACTTGTGTTTTTGAATATTTTAGGTGGCATGGAAAAAATTCTTTAGTATACCATGGCCTTAAAATTTACTACGTGTGAACCAAAGAGATTCATATTCAATGAAGTTGTTGCAGGGAATTATGGTTCCTAATCGTGGACGTGAAATTATTTATAACTTTTAATATATAATTGGAACTATAACATTGAAATTACGCGATGTATTAATTCAGTTCGCCTGCAAAAATAAAGTGAACAAAACCAAGGGAAAAGTGAAATAATCCCCATGTTAAATATTATTCACGATAATGGGAATAAAAAAGCGAACACTTTTCTTTCAGAATAATTATTCACGATTGGAATTTGGGGAAAAGGGAAAATATTTCGAGGGAAAAACTGTTCACGATAGAGGTGAATATATAATAATCTCAGGTAAAACTAAAACCGAAATATTGAAATTATTGTAAATTTTAATCAGGAATAATTTCGTAATCGGGCTTAAGTTCAAATTTCACTTCCTACAGGATCAAATATTTTTATTAATTAATGTGATTTTCTAAACAAGGCAAGAAAAATTAAACTAGACTTGTTGGTTCTGCCAGCTCATAATATGAATTTTGCAACAAAAATCAAATGCAACTCATAACAAGGGCCTTTTTGTTGTAGAATTTGCCTTTCTACAGATCAATTAAAATATTATTTTAATTAAATTCCCTCTTTATTGTTCTCTTAGACTTGAATAAGAAAATAAGGAAGAAGCTTTTTATAGTCTTTTATGTTTATTTATAAGTGCTTATAAGGCCTGGCATTAACTTTTCCAGAATAATGTCAATATTTATGACATACGAAGACACATGAAAAAAAGTCATTGAAGTCTAGCAATCATCAAGTGTGCACACATTTTAAGATTCAAACTAAACCACAAGAAACTACAACTATCGTTAGCAAATATTATTATTGATGTGATTGTAGTGGAACATCATCATCAGTACGGCCTATAAAATCACACTCACAACACAAACAATAAAAATAAAAAATATCAACAACATCATTTTGAACTCTTCATTCAGAAAACCATGCAAGGTGACATGCAAGGAATAAAAACATTTTTATTTTCAACAATTGGATGAAATTGTAGTGTAGTATTCTAAGACATCGCAGAGATTTGAATAAAATTTCCTATAAAAAATTATATATACACTGTGCTGCATTAGTAGAAGCACGAGTAACTTTACTTTTACATTTAATTTTAGTTAAATGAAAGACCTCTTACAGAATAAAATTGTCAATTGGATTTGTTTTTATGTAACTTACAATAGAAATTTTGCGATGTGTGTGGCCGCAGCTTTTGGATAATAAACTATGAGTTGTGCTTGACTTTCCATCTTCACTGGTTGGCAAACATTGAATTCGAAAGTCAAATTCGTAACGCATTTTCCCCGATTTTGAGGTCGCTCCCTCCCCAGTAACAGATCGTAAGATATTTACATGCAATAAATTTACATAATCATTGTATTTCACAGAAACATTTATCCGTATTTTTTTAATCAAAACCATTTCTTGATATAATAATCTAATTAAAAATTATAATTATTCTGTAATTATTTTTTTAATTAATTTCCAAACATATTATTAAAATATCAATTAATTCTATATTTAACAATTCTCAATTATTTTTTGTGAGTTTTTATGTAAAAGTAGAATGTTTTTTAACCTTTTTAAACAATTTTGTTGAAGGTCCTTTTTCGTTAAGTTTGCAATAGCAACAACGAAATTTTATCATATGGACGAACTAAACCAACAGCAAACATGTACACTTCTTTTAAATTTGAAGCAACAAATCAATTAATATGCTTAATTAAATTATTTCTTTATTTAGTGATAAATCATATTTTGATTCATTACTTATGATTTCAATTTCTTTCGAACACTAGTTTTAATTAATATTTTTAATTTTAATCATTACCCAGTAAAAAATTTTCATGTTTTTTGAAGCAATAAGGCAATAAAGCTCATCATAACTCGCTTTAAAATATGAGCTGTTTAGAAGCAGTGAACTATGAAGCAAGCAATAGAAGAAAGGTGATTTAACAGCGCCACAACAATGCAGGTTTTAAAGCCAGAAATTTTGCTAATGTGATCTTGAAAAGCGATTTTTACATAATTAAATACGTTTATATTATCAATCCTTTAAAATGCGCTTGAGATAGCTGCTATATTTCCATGTTTTATTAGACTATTAAAAAAGCGCTTTTGTGAGCAAAAAATGTAGTACTCCAAACCGAGAACTCGCCATACAAAAATCAGCAGCGATATCAGCAGGTTTGTCAGCTCTACTTTTAATCTGTCATAGTAAAAACCTGCTTTATTTGAAGCAATTTTTTTACTGGGTAGTTACAGCATAGATGAACTCAGCTCCAAGTAGTTATATTTCTGGTGAAACATCAATGAATTCACCACATGGTTGTCATAGGACGGAAGTGATACAAATAACCGAAAGGTACGCGCTTAAAAGGTTGTCTAGGGTGACATTCACATATTAGGTAACGCTATTTTCGTTTTTTTTACAAAATTTCCAGTATAAATTTTCTAACCCGTAACATATCCTTAAGTCCCTCCCCCCATCTGGAGCGTTACGTAATATGTGAATGTCACCCTAGAACAATTTGTCCAACAATAAAAAAAAAACATATCTGACTTCAAATAACCCCTTCTGTCCAAAACAGTAAATTTAACTTTTTTTCGTCTAAAGCAATTCAATTCGGCATCAAACAGCTGATTATCATCAGGGCTGAAGAGGTCACCTCTTTCTCAATTTGCCTAGGAAATTACCTATGAAAAACTGCTGTACATATTTGATACAGCTTTTTAGTATTTCCCTTTATGTATGAAAACTGGTAAAGATTACATACATACATACGTACACACACATACTCGTATGCATATCCTCTGTCAATACCACAATAAAAGGTTCAGCATGAATGAAAAATGGCGTTATAAATAAATGACAATTATAAAAGATTTAATTCCAATAAACTATTGCTAATAAGCTTTAAAAATATAATCCTTGATCTCAATCCATATTCTTAAAATGGCTTTTTGCAGTTGTATTTTTATCATTTTATATGCGTAAAGTTATTAAGATTCTGCAGTTTGGATGGAGCAACATGAAATAACACTTTAAAAGATCTTTCATTTTAATGAAATCTAGTCTGGTCTAGTGTATGCATGTACATATACGAGGTCTGATAAAAAAAATAACCGTTATTTTCAAATTTCGTGAGTTACGTATGTTCGATTTTCGCATTTTTTTTTCTGTTATGTTGGTACACATGTCTGTTATATATGTTGGCAATATCAGCCATTTTGGATTGTCAGTTTGTTTTTGACAGATAAAAAGGTTAGTCGTGTTTTGGTGTGCTCTTCGATTTTTTACTATTCGAAAAAATGGATCAAAGAAACTGTATTAAGTTTTGTATAAAAAATGAAATTAAATGCGCAAGGACATTTGAAATGTTGACTGTGGCGTTTGGCGAGTCTACTATGAGCAGAACACAAGTTCAATTGTGATATAACCGGTTTAAGGAAGACCGAGAAGATGTCAATGACGATGCTCGTCGTGGTCGTCAAGTTCGGTCAAATGTGAAGGTTTTGCTTACTGTTTTCTTCGACTGCAATGGCGTGGTGCATCATGAATTCTTGCCAGAAGGTCGTACGGTCAATAAGGAATACTACCTTGAAGTTATGCGCCGTTTGCGCGAAGCAATTCGTCAGAAACGCACAGAATTGTGGAAAAAACAATCATGGATTTTGCTTGTGCGTGAGTTTTTGGCCAAAAACAAAACCGTTATCATGCCTCAACCACCGTATTCACCGGTGCAAGCGGACTTGGCCCCCGCTGACTTTTTCCTCTTCCCACAACTGAAGACACCGATGAAAGGAAAGCGTTTTGCTACAATTGAGGAGATAAAAGAAAAATCGAAACAGGAGCTGTTGGCGATACCAAAAAGCGCGTTTCAGAAGTGTTTCGAGGATTGAAAAAACGCTGGCATAAGTGTATTATATCTGAGGGGGATTACTTTGAAGGGGACAAGATAGTTATTGATGAATAAATAAATACTTTTGGAAAAAATTGAAAATAACGGTTATTTTTTATCAGACCTCGTATATGTATGTATGTACATATGCCATCCGCATTCATATTTGGAGTGCTTTGCTAACGATTGGTACAAGCGACTTTGAAATCTTCTGTGATAATAATAAGATCTTATTTAATATGTGACATGTGTCATGAATTTATGATTGTCATTTGGTATTCTTCTTGTTACTTTTTTAGCTTCAATTAACTAACTAACAATGAAAGGCACTCCTCTTTTGCATGTTGATTTAAACGGCGGTGAATGAAAAAAAAACCAGATCATTATAATTTGTTTCATTCGAAATTGTTGCATGGATACGTATAAGCGTAGGAACGTTTTTTTGTGATACTCAAATGTGACCTATGTAGTTATGTACGAGTATGTACATTAGATACATTTTTAAGTTTAAAAACTGAACAGAACTCAGCACAAAAGAAGCATCATTAGTTCCAAAATATCTATAGACATACATTAACTAATCTAGTAAATATTATGAAGATCAAAATATATTTATTAAATTTAAAATCCAGAAATAATAATAATAAAATAATTTGCCAAAGTTTTCAAACTTGGCTTAGAATTTGGTTTTGTTTTTTAAACGTATGAAAGAAAACTTTTAATTTCAATGAAGAATTTTTTTAAATTTTGCTTTCCTTGTATTTGGTTTTCGATGACTTTTTAATTATTCACGGTAATTTTTCTTCAGAACGTCTATTGAATTAAAAAAAAAAATATTTTGAAACTTCAGCAATTTGCCTGAAATATATCTCTATGTAAATATTTCATTTCTCACGGAAAATTTCAAATATCTGAAATTGTTTAATATTATAGAGCAATAAAAAACAAAGATTTGACATTCTAACTAATTTTTTGACTTTTGTTTAATTTTTAGAAATTGCAAAGCATTATGTATGTACATATTACCTTTATCCCCCAAACGTCTGAAAAAAGTGCCTAACTACGCCAATGGGTGTGCATTTCTTGTCTTTTAGCACTTAATTTTAATTTCTCTCAGAGTATGAAAGCATTCTAATTTTATAGTCACAATTTAGAGATTAGATTTGGTAAAGTAGTATACCTAAGTAGAAAAAACACTATTTTTATTAATTTTGCGCTGCATTTTGATGTGCACATAAATTTAAATTTTTTACTACCTAATACGAAATAAAATAAAAACATTTCTGTTGAAAATTATGAAATTTATATGGAAGTTTCTTAATTTACTTTCCCAGCAAAATTTGCAATGGGATATACAAATTAAAAAAACAAATTAAGTTCCCTGCCGAAATGAACGTTTTATTTGTATCAATTTTAATGTAGCACCAAAAAAAATTCAAAGCGATAAAATATTAGATGTCTTATATTAGAAAGCTTTTGTTGTTGAAAAAAATTAGCAAATTTAACATAAAAATGGAAAAGGAAAAAGTTTTTTTATTGCCTCCAACCAATTACGCATCATATTTAAAACTCATTGCATACGTGTATATACAATGTATCGATGCATTAAAAAGTGCATATTTTCAACTAAATTTTATATTCGAATCATATTAAAAGCTGTTTTTTTTAATAGTTTTTGGCTTTTAAATTTCGGCCAATGTTATGTTTCCATTTTTATTGGCTCGACGTGGCTTGTAGCCAACAGCTAAGCTGGTGGATGTTTTGAGAAAGAATGTCGCGTCTGTCATCATTAAACAAAACAGCAAGCATATGTATGTATGTACATATGTATGTACTTAAGCATTTGAATAGCGTACTTATGTACATATGTATGTATGTATGATCAATAAATATAAAATGTGAATTTTAGTACATTACTATAAATTCATGTCTGCAAAATTTATGTACACACGTATAAAATACTCATTATAATTTAATTATAGAAACTACAAAATTTTCTGATTTGAAATTAATTGTCAACGTATTGTCGCTTTCGTGCTTACTTAAACGTTTGCTTGCGTAGCGAACGAAAACTTATTAAGAAAATGGCTAAAAACAATGAAACTTCTTATCTGGCATGTGAATAAACATTGTTGATATCACTAAGGTTTTCTTCCATTATAGTTGAACAGGTTGTTAATTTTAGTAGAAATTGTAATTGGATTTAGAGACGAAAAATTTTGTTTTTACTTAGGCAGTGGTTCACCATTTCACAAAATCGCACGATCTGCCAAATATGACATGTGAGCTAAAAATGTATAGTAGTGTTTACTAAAAATGCAACTTTGTGTCTGTGCGTCTGACTGTACCTGAAATCGATTTTCTGAAGCCCCCAGAAAATCTAGATACTTCGGTATTGAACAGATGTGTCTGGATATATCTTAGCTCGAACGGTATTGAAAATCAACAAAATCAAAAAAGCGGTTCCCAACATTTGACATTGTTTTACTATAAACCAATAGTGAATTTCATAAACTTTATCGATTACAATTATTATTATATTCTATTACACAGTGCAACACGAAAAAATATAACCATATATGGAGACCACTCTTGCCATAAAGAATAAAAACTGTGAACATATAAAATCAAAAAAACGTCATCTTCAAGATGAAAATCGTAAAAAAAATTTAAAAAATTCGATTTTTTTTTTACCTTTTTTCTTTTGTTCAGGTCCATAGGTAGCAAACCATTCAAAATTCAAGGAAACAATCCACTACAAAAATGTAGCTAAGATCTTAGTAAACAACTTTTTAGACCATATGAACTTCCTATGAATGATTCTTAACACCGTTTAGGTAGCGCTTAGGTAGCCGCAAAAGTGAAAAATTTCCGAAAATTTTTTAATTTCATTTGTTTGGAAATTTTTCACTTTTGCCCCAAGTATCTGCAATTCTTTTTTAAAACTGCCCGCTCGTTTACACACAGATAGTCTGCTTGTTCAATATTTCTATTATTTTATAGACCAACCTAAATTACGACTTAAAGCGCAACGTAATTTAGCGCTAACTGGCCCTTAAAGGCTGTAGGGTACAGCTGATCGATATTTTTATATGAAAAGTAGGTTACGTTACATTACATCTCTATAACCATTTTCATTACTTTTCACATAACAAAATCAATCAGCTGTTTCCTACCGTTGCAGTTACATTACATTACAGTCGGCTAACTGAGCCTTTAGCTTTTACGCTGAAATGAGTAACCTAAATTAGAGCGTTAAAGGTGCGCCAGAAACAGTAATGGTTACTCACTTTCATTAATAAAAAACTCTAAATAGAAATAAGAAATAAAAATAAAAACGCTAAATTGATCTGAAAGTAGCTAAAGTTACATTACTTAACAAAAACAACGGTACTTTTGCAGCCAATTTCACTTCTTTACGCGCTTTCAAAATTGGATTTTCCAATTGCAAAGCGTTTTGTTTGGTTTCATACTTAATGCAGCGAATGAGATAACAAAAGAAGAATTGAAGTAATTGTCTGTCTTTCCCATAAACTTGTGGGTCGAATCGTCGCATCCGTACTGAAATCCCATTCAGCTTATACAGTTGACGTATCACTTAATTTGTTTTCGCATGATTGTCGCTACGATCACGGATATGACGATTTGAGCCCAGACTTGCTTCAAGAAAAACTGATATATCTAAAATATGACATAGACAAGCCGGTAATTTTGCTGTTACTATTTCTAAACGATTTGATTATCGTTAAAACGTTAACGACTGGAAAACGGATTTTTTTTTGGTAATAAAATTTTTTCAAGTACATTTGTGACACCCAGAGTTCGAAAACTAGTTTTTTTTATTAATTAAATTTACTTTTTAGTATTTTGGAAAGATCTTTACTCAAGAATTATTGCCTTTGAAACTAATATTTGCCAGCGACCGGTGTAGAGAAGAAAGGGGGGTAGAAAAAAGATGAGATTTCTGTTTTCATGTTTTTTTTTCATATTTCACTCTATACTAATTTATGTTCTTGTTATTATGTTTTATTGTTAATCTGCTTATTGGCTTATTGGCTTATTATATGACTGCAGAGATGAATTAAAATTGAAAAAATAGACATGCAACTAAAAACCATGGTTTGAATGCAAATAATTTTTGGTAGCAACTTCAAAAGAAAGAAAAAAATTTTACGTCAAAAATGTTATCGTGTAAATCAGGTACAAGTGACGTGATGATACAATAAAATTATAATGAATTGCACAATATATATACGAGTATGTATGTAAATCATCTGTCATTATAGTGTTTATCTGTTCTACTACTGTAAATGGAATAATTTTTTCTTATGATTTTTAAAAGCGAAAATCAGTGTTCTATTGATTTTTTTAAGCCTTTATCTGCCAACATTTTCTTTGACTTACTCCTTGCAATTTTAATGAAATTTGCTTGATAGCATTAGCATTTTCTTTGGACAAGCCAAGCATTCTCTTAACATTAATTAAAATGTATTAATAACTCTTTTGAAGAAACTTAATTGAAATGTTTACGGAAACATTTTTGTACGCACACTGGTGCATAATTATTTTCTTGTAATTTATTAAGAAAAAACTCTTCACAACAATAACGTCAGAAAGCAAAGACAAATTTATAAGATAAAAACAAAATGCTAAAATTTCGTTGCCAGGAAAAGAAAAAGAAGGAGTTAAAACAATGAAATCTCATACAATCTGAATATTAGTGTGAATAGCGAATTAAATAGTAATTTATATGTATGGCATAGCACAATAACACATTACATATGTAGGTATAAACTTGAAATAAATACTAATATGAATTAAGTAATTGTTATTTCTTTATTATACGAGTACATATAATTCTATACATACTTAATATGAAGGGATAATAAATATAGTACGAGTATATGTACATAAACAAATGAAGTGGTTACAAGTATGACGCTCTTATGTTGAACAATTCATAATGAAGCAAATGTGAATAATTTTTCAATACATACCATACATACAGACGTGTTTATATTGAAATTGAGTGCATCTCAACGATAATAAAGACTAATCAAAATTAAGAAATTAAACAACTGGGTTTTTTAACCGAATTCAAAAAAGGAGGAGGGTATCAATACGTTTGTTTTTTTTTTTAATAGTAATCATTTATCATTTTGGAATTGTTATATATGTATGTATGGAAAATTTTAGTCAGTAATTAAGAATATTTTTCCATATAATTCAACATTATTTTCTGAAGAATAAGGGTGTGTCAATAAGTCCGCGTCTTTTTCAATTTCGCGCCTCTTAAGCATTAAACATATTGACCACAGCTACACGACTACTAATGCCGCTGGCTACACATGTCGCCCAATAGCCAGCTGCTTAATTATTTTGAAAGTGATAGCGGCATCAAAAGAACCTGACATTAAAGAATATCATTACATTAATATAGAAAGGCCCTAACTCATTATTTTTTTAAAAATCGAGATCTTTAAATTTTTCGATTCATTAGATGCTCTTCTATCGAAATATATAAACATGATTTAAAATAAAATAATGAGTATACTTAAAAATGACACAACTAACAAAGATAACAAAGACATTCTCTTGGTAAGGGTTTAGCTTTGAAGGAGCTTTCATTCATGAAATTCACAATTATCACTGCACCAAAGCAGTGTTACGTAGCTTTCAAACTTTACATTGGCATCACAGTGCTCCGAACCCATGGTGGACAATGAGAATGAAAATAAGTACTCAAAAAAATTTACATAAGTAAATGAATAGTCTTAATTTTAGTAACTGCTTATAATCATAATTGTAGCGCAAACAATTCGTACGCTTACATACTTTTTCTCAAGCAACTAGGACTATAGCCGATTTCAAGAAACAAGAGGATCTCTACTTCGTTTCTGCAAAAAACTAAAATACGCTGCAATTAAAAATAAAAAGGCACATGCGTATCAAACGCATTGAATCTCTCTCATAATTATAGTCTGAGTATGCTTATACTCAGTCGGGCAAAAGAAAATACGTATACATACATATTTGTACATAAAATGGAATGAAAACTGTGTGGGGGTGTGTATGTGGCTATTTGAAAACATGATTTACGTGAGTGTGTAAATAAAATAGCCCTGTGTATACTCATTCTACTCGGGATATTTTTTCACCATTCGCCATTGCTGCGTAATTGAAGACATGTGTATAAAAATAGTTGTAGGGTGTTTATAGTTATACGTATTCGGTTTAAAATTAATGCGTGCTTTTGCATGAGCCTGTGTTTTATTTTTAGTTGTACGCATTCATAATTGTTTGACGTTCATTACTCAAAGATTACTTAAAACGATGCTTTTGTCATTCTCTGGTATGTATCAAGAACAATTAATTTTTTAAAGTTACAAAATGATTTAAAATTTTCTGAAACACACATGTTTGTGTAGTTTTTGCTTACTTTTACATATATTTTTGTAATAATGTGCAATAGTATGGAGGAAAACGACAATAATAATAGCAATAAAGTACTCAATAATATTGCACAGTCTATGATTACCTTTAGAAATTCACGCAAACACTTTTCTTAAAACCTGGAATGATTCAGGGAAGAAAGTTCTGTGTTAAATTTATCCACGCCTCATTATATTCAATAAAAGATATGTTTATAAAACGAATTGAAGAAATCACTAAATTTCAAAACTTTTTCGATTTTTTCTTAATAATATTTACAAAAAACAAAACTAAAATAAACCATTCAAATGGCTAGAGATAATTGAATGAATGCTAAAAAACTAAAATGTGATGACATACACCTAACAAAAAAAAAAAACGAGCGCGTGCGTAAGCGCATATAAAAGCAAATTTTTCATACATTTTTAATAAACGTTAAATAAGTAACCTAGGTACAAGTATGTATGTATTTATATACAAATGTATGTAGGTATATTTATTAAGCTGCGTAAATTAGTAAAGTAAAAAAAAAAACCTATTCAGTCATCATGTTGGATGGGTACGATGTGAAATATTTGATTTGGTAATAACCCACCATGCCGCTTCTGCATAATAAGTACGTCTGTTGCTATGAAAAACTGCAACAAAATGAAACTGGTTGAATAAGTACTTGCATACATACATATGTACAGACATATTAACTAATGATAACTTATAGACATTTACACAGGTTGGGCTCTACAGGTGGAGAAAGTTTATTTTTATTGTATGTAGTTGCTGTTGCGAGTGTTGCTGAAATATTGTTGGCAAAACAATGTTGGACACGCACACGCGCACGTACGCAACCAACTAATAAAATATAAAATTTATAACAATAAACAAAATTAAACACACGTGCATAAATATGTATATGTATGTACATGTTGCAAAAAATATAATAATTCAAAACAATGTCGAACTAATAAGTTACAAATGATGACCAGCCCCCTTATGATGTAACTCGCTAAAGCTAAATAAAAATCTATAAAGTCGATTTATCGATTTTTGGCCACGAATGCAATTTCAAAAGTGTATTGCGAAACCAGGCACAGGGTTAAAAGTTTCCAATTTTGTTTTTGTTTACGACTTTAGATCGAATTAAGCTTTAGCTTTAGAGAATTACAAAATAAAGGACAGTATTGCCCATTTTGTTATTTTTGCAGCTAAAGTTAGTATTTTTCATTTTTATTTACGCGAAAATTATTCATTTAGCATTTTTAATTGTTTTATTTAGCATTTTTTAACCATACATATTCATAAATAAATTTTTTTTTAATTTAGGTTTTATCTTTTAAATCAAAACGCCAGCCGTATAACTTATCCTGTTTATATATTCATAGTGCAAATTTTATAGAACGATTAATATGTTGATTTAGGCAACAATTTAAAAAATTTATATACTAAAAAAAACATTTAAAATTTTAAAAATGTTTATTATACGAAACCACTAATCTTATTTAGTATATCTTTATTTATTTTATTGCTCGTATGAAAGAAATTTTTTGACTTCAGCTATCGAATATTGGACAAATATATACATTTCGTTTCTTCTTAAGAAACTCACGAAAAACGAATTCAGAATCAAATAAAAATGTTTGTTATGAATTTAAAGGTTTTTATTTGAACCTTTTTAACTCAACAACATTTTGAGAGTTTCTCTATAAACATATGAAGTTTTATTTAGATTTTTTTGGTTGAAGTCTGCTCATGAGATTCTTAAGCAAAAAGGAAATGCACATAGACGTGCTTAACCAATTTAATCACAATTTTTAGTAAATATTGAAAAAAATAAAATACATTTAGAGTTATGGAAATCCAGGCGTTTTTTAATCATACGTTTTAATCGCAAAAAGTCTAGGGATCTTCGAATAAGATCGATAATTGGTGGTGCTTGCATATCAGTCTTCAAATCGTGTGTTTATTCCCACCTTAAACTTTAACATTTAGAACAGTCGTGTGTTCGATTCGCATCAGAGCACAACAATGAGTACTCAAAAAAATATACATGAGTAAATGTGTAGTCTTAATTTTAGTAGCTGCTTATAATCATAATTGTAGTCTCAAGCAACTATGACTATAGCCAACTATTCCAACATACAATAGCATCTCTACTTCGTTTATGAAAAAAACCAAAATACAATACAGATAAAAATAAAAAAGCGCATGCGTATCAAACGCATTGACTCTCTCTCTCTTATACTTACAGTCTGAGTATGTTTATACTCAAGCTATGGATATTTAATCGGACAAAAAATACACATGCTACTTGGGATATTTATTCATCATTCGCCACCATATAAATAAATTTGTGTATATAAAATGGAATGGAAAATGTGTGCGTGTGTGTGGGTGTTTGAAAACAAGATTTATTTATGTGTCTAAATAAAATACCCCTGTATATACGAATGTGTATCCGATTAATAGTCTAGAGTATTTTTATATTCATACGTGTGATTGTAGCTCACATATTCTATAAATTTTAGTTACAGTTTTTGTGCTGCGTAATTTTAAAAATGTGTAAAAGTGGAAGTTTATAGTTATAGGTATTCGCTTTAAATTGAATTCGTGTGTTTGCATATGAGCGTGTTTTTATATTTAGCTATAAGCCTTCATAGTTGCTTGACGCCCAATACTCAAAAAGTACTTAAAACTATACTTTTTCATTCTATGAATCACATCAAGGATTTTGGCCTTCATCACTGCAAATACTGAAAGTTCATATACTATATATTTTTTAACGAAATTAATTTTTAAATAATTTAAAACAGATGTTTTAGAGCATGTTCTTTTGCTTTTGGCTACTTTTTTTTATCGATTTTAAGAGTACATACACAGTTTTATAACAAACATGAAAACATTAGCAGCTCATTTTTTACACGGTGGATACGTTTATAAGAAAACTATGCAATTTTTTTCAAATGCATGAGACATATGGAAAATTTAGTCATAGGTTCCATATCTTAAAATAAGCGCGCAATTGGAAAAAATCCAAATATGCCTTGGAGTGGAGAAAATGATGTAAGATTTTTACAGTGTGTAGATTAGTGTTGAGCAATACTGTGATTTTTTAATAATGTTGCTTCTTATGAACGTGATTTCTTAAACGCTGTTCTTTTAAACTGCGACTGTGATCACAGTTTAGCACTATTTTGTTTGTAGCAGTTCTGTTATTTTGACAAAATCTAATAAGAAGAGCAGTGATGCTAACTATTTATAGCCCAAACGCGCTAAGTTACAGCATTGTTGCGCTAAATGAAATTTTAATAAAAATCGTTGTATGTACATTTGCATACAATTGTTTTTTTTAGTAGCTCTTTTCAGATTTTATAATATTGTTTTATTCGAAATTATATCCTAAATAACTGAAATAATTTAATACAGAATCAGAATTGCCTTCCAAATAATCGAAATCCTTAGTTTCTATTTTTATTTTATTTGTCAGACTTTTTGACAACTTATATAAATTGTCGAATAGTTTTGCGATTCAAATGCTTTTTGTACTTCCGCAAAAATAGATGCTTAATAAGTTGTATTAATTTTTTGGTCACGAGTACGAGTACATATTTTTATTTGTGAAATTTCAAAATATTTGCCATTTACAGTATTGAAATGAGTTTTTAAGTCTCACCACAGTCAAAGGAATTTTATTTGCGACAGCTAGAAAATTGTTAAAAAAAAAATATTGATCTGAAATGATATGATACGTTTTTTTACTAAACGCGCTGAAACGAAAAAAAGCGCGTTTGGCATAGTTAAAACACGCTAAATCTAGCGCGAAACGCGCTAAATTGGCATTGCTGAAGAAGAGCAGCAGTGTAATTAAAAAGTGTCTGTGATGACGGTTTAACAGATTTCAGCTCTTCTGCTTTAAAAGTATTTATTAGTATTGGCATTTTGATAAATACTAATAAGAAGAACGACAAAAACAAACAATTATCATTCACCCCATCCAAATATTGGGAATTGTGGTATAAGAGGCAGAGAGACAGTAAAATTGCAAATACAAAAATGTGAGAGCCAGTTGTTGCCAGAAAAGACGATTTGACACGATTTGAAAATTTTTTCTCGACAAACGGTGAAGGTATAAAAAAAGGTATAAAAAAAATGCATGTGGTAGCTTTAATTGCTGTAAAGTAAGCATAAGCATACACGAACATTCACAGTTTGTATGAAAGAACTATATTTCCAAAACCTGTTACTTGATACACAGTCACAGTTGTGATTAGTGATTTTTCAATCGCTGTGAAAAAGTAACAGGTTTCGGAAAATCGCCCATCTCTAGTGTAGATTGATCACTTTATATACTTTTCTTGCAAAAAGTGAAAATTGCAAATGTTAGAGTTGGCCCCCTTTAGAGGAACAAATGCGCTGTTTGAAAATAATGCCAAAATTAATATGTATGTATGTCAACTATATATGTAGATAATATGTGCTAAAGAGACTAACTGATTTAAAGCAATTCGGCATCAATAACTAATTACTAAATGAATATACGCGGTTATTGATGAAAACGACGACTTTAAATGTTCGTCTTTTTTTTTGTTTTTTAAAGCGGTCTGACCTTAAAAATGTTATAATATTGTGGACCAAAATCTAAGGTGAACTATCATTCATGTTTAAAAAAAAACAGTCAAGAGTAGCACAAAATTTTAAGTGCATAGTACATACATATGTAAAAGTGTATGTGAATGTAATAAGATACATACCCTCTAGTCAGCCTAGAACCATATGTCTCTATGTCAACACTCTTTTCTATAGCGACAATTGCACTAGTTGAAATGTCGACAACTTTTATGCCTTTTATGCGCGAGTAGAGATACGTTACAGACAACAGTTCTAGTAAATTTCTGGTGACACTGTCAATGAACGCGTCAATAGTTGATTTTTCTTTTTTTATTATGCTAAGCAATAATGTTAAAAAATACACATGTATCTATGTGTTTAAGTTTGTTGCTATAACATTATGAAATTGTAGATGAGGGTCACTAAAATGTACAAGTGAATCTTTGGTTCAAATGTGTCCATATGGTCGTAAAAGAATAGTACTAAAGTCTACTGATAGATTTTCAATGACAACCCCATGTTATATGTCAATAGACGATTACATTGGCTGTGATAAATAAATCTAGTCAGTAGTACTGTTGACAATGTCACTAGTAAATCACTACAATTTTACTATTGACATAGAGCGAGGAAAAATCGATATTGTGGACTAAAGAACCTAAAATTTACTAGTGAATCTTTTGCACCAATGTCTCCATGTGGCCCCAAAAAAACTACTTAGTCAATAGTGCTACAGTCTAGTGGTAGATTTTCAATGACAAACTAATGTTAAATGTCAATAGACATTTACATTGGCTTGGGTACACCTGGTCAGTAGTAATACTGACAATTTCACTAAATCGCTACAATTTCACTATTCGCGTTTCCTTTAGGGTATTTACAATATTTATGTATATACATACATACATATTTACGTATGCATGCGCAAGTATGTTTATTTTGAGGTAGCAGCTGTTTAAAACTGAAACTAAACTTCAAATTGTTGTAAAAATTGTTATTAACCTGTATATAACTACGTATGTACATAGTATGTGTGTAAATTTAAATTGAATACATGGATGAATATCAGGTTGTGTGCTGTATTCGTTTGTTCGGTTACGAAATCAGTCAGTGAGTTTATAAGCGTTGGTAATACCGATTGAATCAACCGACATGTTTAATAAACCGCTCAACATAAAGATATGAGGCAGAAAAACTGCTAGTAGTTGTTGTTGCGCTTAATTTTTCTTAAAATAAAATATTTGGCTGCTTATTAAATAGTTTATTGTGGTACATACATACATATGTGACGCGCAATATAGAAAGGGACCTAAGGGTAAAAACCGGTTTTGTTCAGGAGAGCCATTTCAAAGATTTAAATACGTGTATCTTTGGTGTACCATCACTGAATAAAATGCGCATATCTCTGGGAGGGAACAATTTTGGGGCATGGGATCGGTCTCATTCGATGCTCAGATGTTGTCCACATCAAAAAAAAAAGTGAAAATTTATTTTTTTACCTTAGGTCTCTTTCTCTATGCGCTGTCACATATCGTTACCTTAATATAGAAAGGAACTAACTCATTATTTTTTTTAAAATCGTGATTTTTGCATTTTTCGATACATTAGATGTTATTCTATCGAAAAATACTCAAAACTGTATTTCAAAAAAATAATGAGTTGGGGACTTTCTATATTAAGGTAACGATATGTACATACATAACTATGCAGTTGTTGTCCGTGGAAGTCCATGTGCGCTGCCCAAATAAATTCGTAATTTCAGCATCAATATGCAATTCAGATTTAGCACAAATATTTTCCATGTTTTGTTTTTATGTTTCTCTTTTTTGTTTATATATGTACATATGTACATAATACATACATACATATGTATTTTCCCTTTCTTTGAATGAAAATAATTAAGGAAACCATAACCGAATGTCTATTGACACATCTTCTAAATCATATGCCCCAGAAATAAGTATAATAAAAATGTTAATGTGTACATATGCCTCAATCAAAAGATATTCCTAATTCTGCCTTATTGTGTCCCCATATACACAACAAGCGGATATTCAAATGTTTAAAATATGATGGCTTTATTTTATTATTTGATTTTAAATTTTATTCTTGGTATTTTTTGAATGTAATCATTTTTTTAAATAAAATATAAATTTCTTATTTTCAATATATGTATGTATGTATGTAAATTGTGGAAAGAAAATTATGTTTCATTGTATCAAAACGGATACGCCCAGTCTGGCAAACGCAGCAAATAATGATTTGGGGCCTTTTTATATGAAATTAACGATATGTACTAAATAACAACATAGTGCTGTGGAATTAGGAAACTTGCCTCTTAAATGAAAATTTCAACGGGACAATGATCCAAAGAACATGGCTGAGTTTGCAAATAGGTTCTTCGAAGATAATTCAATCAATGTTCAGACTTAAACCCCATCGAACACATATGGGGTGATGTGCAGAATGCCACCATAAGTCTAAAAAATATCACTAACGTGGCAACTCTTTTCGAGGAAGGCAATACCAATGGAGCGATGCAGCAATCTTATAAAGTCAACAAAATTTTAGAAATAAGTAAGAACAAGAACTCAGCATCATAATGTTTTTCTAATCTTCTAATGTTTTGTAAATGTTTCTAATAAGTCACAGTATATTTAGTAAAAAAGTAATTGATGTTTTTTTCTTTTTTAATGCTTTATACCTATATTTACATACATACATACATATGTATGTATGTATGTGGGAATAAAATCACAAGAAAGCACAAAAGGGCAGTTGTAAAGTAAACACCACAACCTGTGTACACCATACACATACTATTATTTTTTTTTAAATCAACTTTTCATTTTAATTATATTCAAATATTTATCCAATATACAAATTATGTCTAATAAAAATTTAAAACAGAACAACGTTAGTATTGAGCAATATATGATATGATAAAAACTACATGTATATAATATAACGTAAGATAAATTAAAAACAATAAAAATTTGCAACTTTGAGGCAACTACGCACACCTTTTTTACATTTAATGATAGATGAAATGTATGGATGTGTCGTGGAAAAATTTGTCTTTTATTTCTATTTCCTTTCACATTGTACAAAAATATTAGCTTTTTACGATACAAAATGCTTTTTGTAATAGGCTTGCTATTCATCATACAAAAATTTACCGTAAGAAGAAAAGGAATCGTTCAAATGATGGTTTGGTTGTTGTACAAGTTGTTCTTATTACTGTATTTCTTCTAGGGCTAAGTAGTCAATAAGTTTTTATAACGTGTGTATGGGGTATGTATTTAAAAACTTTGTTTGTTGGTATAGCAGCTCCAGATGCATTTCGTTGCTTCCAAGCAACACATCAGCAGGCCACAATTCAAAAAGGTTTACGAAAATACATGAAATGCATCTAGACGTGCTAGACCAACAACAAATAAATTTTTTAAACACATTTCGCACTTGATCAACAAAGGGGTATCATTTTATACATGTTTTTTCCTTTAATATTGATAATGGCAAAAACGAAATATCTTTTCGAAACAATGAAATTGCGTAAAAATGGAATCATTTGTTGGTGCATATTTTTGCATATTTTGATGAAAATTCACATTTATGAATAATTTGGTGATAAATATTCAAATAAGTAAATTTAAGTTTACTTTGTAATTTTTATGTTAATTATATAGGTAGGTATCTACTTTGTAATGTTTTTTTTTTGAAGTCTCAAATAAACTTGTTGATAAATGCTAATTTTTCTATCATATTTTGGTGTAAAATGCATACTTTTGTATCTTATTACGTTAAAAATTAAAATTTTAACAAAATTATTAATACAAAACTGTTTGATACTTATTCGCAAACTCAATTGCTTACATTTTTGTAGCATAAGGTTCCAATTTAATTTCTTATTTTTAATTTTAAAGCATAATTTTGAGTTTTAGTTCTTATTATTTAAAAATTGTAATATTGACATCAGTTCTTTCCAATGACAAGATCATTTTTAAGTTTAAGTTTTTATTTTGAAAATGATGCATCAATCATAAATGTGTGATTTTGTTAAAATGTATAGGTATGTGGCATTTTTTTTTAATTTCCTTTATATTGAAATCTGTTTGAATTGTTAATTGCAATAATATGTATTTTAATATCGCTTCATGTCTTCCAAATAAAAAGTATAAAGATCTTCAATGCAAGGTTTATCCTTATTAAAATTGCATCCTTTATCTACATATGTATATACATGTGCATATATCCTTCTTTTTTCTTGTCCTTTTTTAGAACACACAAACATGCATGTTTTATATTAATAAAGAATTCCCCTGGAAAATAAAAATATTTCAGAAAAATAAGTCGTTAATATGAAAACGATAGTTAGGTATAAATTGGATGTACATATAGATACATTTATGTATTCATAAAATCTTGACCATATTAGAAGATTTCAAGTTAATACCTGCTAATAATAATGCTACTAACCGTTTATTTAAAATGTTTAATTTATGATCTCATATTTGAGACAGCGATTCCATTCAGCACTTTTGATTTTGTCTTTTTTATTAAAAGTTTCTTTTAACAATTATCACTTGTTTGCCAAATATACACTATTTTATTTATTAAATTCACGTAACAATTTGTTACTAATAGCTGATTTGATTTTTATGCATTTGATGTACACAATCTTTTTAACACGCTTAGGAATATGTACTATACTTTTATTATACATATATGTATATACATATATGAATGTATTATGTATGTAAGTACATGTACTCGTATGAAAAAAGCAATTTCACCTAAAAAACTAAATAACCATCATCAAAAATCAATGAAAAAACATTTTGGTAGCGTGAAATCAGTTTGGTTGCCAATTCAATTTATTATATAATTTTCTCTAATTTTGGTTATAATTTGAGATTATTATTCAATTGATTTATGTTACACACACTTTTATTTTATGATTAAGTTTTCTTATGCACTTTTGATTATAATCACAAATATTTTTAAGAAAAATGTATTTTCCGATACTCTTCTTTACAGTTTCACTAGATAAATACAATTTATTTTCTACGCAATTTCAAAATATGTATTAAATTTGTTTTATATATAAAAGTTTACCGTCATAAAACTATCTTTAAATGTATCCTTTTTATTTTAGTTTTGCAACTTTCTTTTTTAATTTTTAACTCTTGTTCAATTTCTTCCGAATAACACATCCAACATTCACAGCTGTTAAGTTCGAACTGTCAGTAGAGGTATGAAAATGTTCAAGGCATATCAAACAGGTACATGCATCGGGCAAATTGCTCATCCGCTGATTTTTTGTTTACACGTTTATAACGAAGAATTCATTTGACAATTACTTTTGTGCCTTGTTTGATGCATACAATTTTTTGACAAATACTTTGTAAAACTATGTGAGAAGCACAGAGTTGCCACACTGTTTTCTCTAATGCATGTACCTGTAGTAAATGTGCCTTGGACTCTTTGACATTAGATTATAGTGCTGTGGAATATGAATAAATAAGTACCGACTACTCTGACACGACAGAATATTATGTATTAAATTAAACAAGTGCAATACATACTATAATTATTGTTCCAAGACTTCGCTGAATGTATATGGCTAGCGCAAATATTTGCATACTTATTATGATCCATTTATGATCCATTTACATATCGCTCGCTTACTTCAAAATCGTTCAAAAATATTTAAGCTTACAGAAAACGAGTTTAAAATTTTCTATTTACACATAAGTTAAAGGGAAGATAAATTAAATTTTTCTCAAGAGCTGACTATGCAAGATATTTGTATGAAATTTTTACACAATGAATAGCGGTAAGATGATTAAATATGCATTAATTCAAAAATGGCATATTTTGAGTTAAGATTTTTTTTTAATTAAAAGACCGAAATGTGAAACATGTCACTCACCATCAATTACAATGCAAAAAAACAATGAAATGTGAATCGTTTTCACCAAATTTGCCAGTAGTTCAGAAATTGGTGTTGTTTGCACAATGATTGTGAAGTTAAATAAAACTTTTATTACAGCTTAAAGCTTGTATTTATTTCATGCTCTTATAACATATGTTGTGCAAATATAGCTTATAGAATTTCGATTCCATAAATGTATTTATATGAAATACATATATAAAATTCAACAGATAGTATTTTCATCAAGATATAGCTTTGAAAGCTTATATTCTCTTGTCTTGCATGTTATATACAAGAAACCTAAGCATATAATATAAATGTAAAATAAATTCAAATGTCTATGCGAAATTTTAGGCAAAAGTAAATTTAAAAAATTTACCACAATTCCCAAAATCTTGAAAATATAAAATGGCAGCACTAAACTACTGCATGACCTATCAAAAAGCTCGCCGCTGTGAAATCTCATAGTTATATTTTTGACAGCAATTTTGTGTTCTGTGGCAATTTGACGGATTGTGATTTGCAAAAATTACTTGGCTCCTTGCATTAAAGTTATAATAATTGGTGTTCTTAAGTTTTTTTGATATTAAAAGATATCATTCAGGAAATATAAAATGGCACAATCAACAGTGAATGTAGCTGGCTACTTGGCTAATCAAAAGAAAACCACGAATAAAGAATTGGCTAGTGAATGGGCCGCTTTAGAGGATCTTCACAATGAAAAGTATGTTTGAAAATTTAATTATAATTTAACATAAACTTAAAGAATTTTTTTTAGATTATGGAACGAATTAACCATTAAATTGAATAAATTTGTTCGGAATGCTGCTATGCAAGATGAGGACGCATTGTTACAACTATATCAAAATTTCTTACAAACTTTTGAAATGAAGTACGTATAAAAAACCGATTGTTAGGTTAAGTATTAATTTTTGTTTATACGCACATATTTATCTCTTTATTAATTCAAACTTTTTGTTACATAGAATTAATCCTTATGGTTTAGTTGAAATCGTTGAAGTAATTGTTGATCACATAGCCGATAAGAAGGAAGCCGTGGAATTTTTGGGTAAAATAAAAGAAAAAGTTAAGATTTGTGATGAGGCTGTTTGGTATGTGCAGGTAAGTTTTGCTACTAATTGCGAATTGATTTACAATTTTTTTAATACAAGGAAAATTTTATTACTATGATTATCCATTTCCGATGAATCTGTCGCACTTGTGCTCTATTTCCAAAGAACATCTGTTTATCTAAATGTACTAATACTATATCGATAATACGGATATCCTAAATGCTGAGCACGTCCTGTGGGGTTATTTTGTAATTCGATTCGAAAAGAAAACTTTTCGAATGTGTATGTTATTAACATTACAATTCGAAAGCATTTCCGTTCGAATCGGATGATATAATAACCCCCCTGTTCTTTTTTGCAACAAATCTAACTTAAATAGAATCGTTTCAGACGATACAGAAATAAGTATGTTGGTTTCTTTGTTGAACAAACCACGTCGCTAATGCTTTTTCTATAGCAGGCTGTCCTGCATCTCTAAGGTACTATTTCTCTTCCCTAAAATCACACTTATATCTTGTCCAAAAAGTAAATAGAAATATTGTTTTAAAAATTTCTTACAAACATCGTCGCTTTTGTACGCCAAATTTTTCTGCAACACATCCAATAGATTCATCCAATATTTCACACTTTTTAATTGTTAATGTTTTATGTGGTCTCTCAATTATATTTTCCGTTGTTCTACAATGACGAAGAATATCAAGCTATTTAATAAAATTCCAAATGTAGACAATTATTTTCTGTTATTTTACAAAAATTATCACATTATTGAACAAGAAAATAAACTGTCCTTATTATTATATCGTAAAAAAGTACAACTGTCCGGTTTGTAGAAGTGTCCGGATTGCAGATGTGTTCGGAAAATAGCACGTCCGGATTTCGCATACCTGGATTATCGGGAGTATTAAAAAATTGCTTTATTTAATATTAAAATTTTCAAAAGAATGTTTATAGACGGTGCACAACATACACATCTTCCCTTTTAAAAATTCACAGAATTTTAAATCGATTTTTGTTTTCTATCGAATTTCTCACTAAACTTCATCTAATATATTCGTAATCTAAAGGAAATTGTGGAGGATCATGTGTTTTTCCCCATAACATTTCAGTTATTTATTATCTTTAATTTTAATCTAACAGGTACTCCAAGGGAATATATTTTTGACAAATTTAAATGATTTGGATGCCTGCAAAAAAATTATCGAAGAATTACGTGATATATTAGAAGACGTGGGAAATGTAACCCCAGTTCATGGCAAGTACTATATGCTAGCTTCCCAATATTACCGTCGTGTCGGTAAACACAGTGATTATTACCGCTGCGGCTTACAATTTTTGGGCTGTTCAATTGATGATTATCCCAAAGATCAATGGCCAGAGCAAGCATTTTTTCTGGGCTTAGCAGCATTACTAGGAGATGGCATATATAATATTGGCGAGTTGGTAAGTAAAATTGATTCATTAAGGGTCTGGCATGACCTGTTTTTTTCTAACTTGTAGCTCGCACACCCTATACTAAAATCGTTAAAGGGTACCGAAAACGAGTGGTTGGTGGAGTTGCTGAAAGCTTTTAACACTGGAGATATAAAAAAGTAATAAAGTAAACTAAACAATAGTGTATATGTATATTAATATAAGAAACAATAAATTTCAGATTTAACGAAATGAAGCCCGTATGGTCGAAAATACCTGATTTAGCCGCTCAAGAAATAAAGCTGCGTCAAAAAATTTCTCTGTTGTGTTTAATGGAAATGACTTTCAAACGTTCGGCGACACAAAGATCTATCTCCTTCGAAGATATAGCAAATGAGACACAATTGCCTCTCAAGGAAGTTGAGCTATTAATTATGAAAGCTTTGGCCTTAGATTTGGTAAAAGGCGAAATTGACCAAGTTGCTGGTGTCGCTAACATGTCCTGGGTAAATATATTTGAAGTTTCATTCCTACTTCACACTTGTTATTTTGCAATTTTTCTAGGTTTTGCCACGTGTGCTTGACCGTTCGCAAATAGCAGGCATGGCGACTACTTTGGATAATTGGATGGCAAGTATTAACTCTATGGAAAAATTAATGGAATCACGTGCTGCTGAAATTCTAACGAACTAGTATAGTTTCACTTAAGTTATTCATAATCCCATTTTATAATATTAAAAAATTTAATTGAAACAATTATAAGTAACACGTTTTCATAAATTAGCGATTGATTTTGCAGTAAGTAAATGTTTAATAATTTTATTTTAGATTAAAAACTACTATGCCGTATTATAAAGTATCATCCCCATTAATTAATTGGCATAATTACTTTCAAAAATATAAGCAAAAACTTTTAAGGTACAGGGTAATTAAAATCCTGAAATTCGCAATCACTTCCGCTTGTTTTTATTTTTCGATGAATGATAAATAACTCCAAAGGTTCTGAACATAGCGAAGAGATATTTTTCTGGTTTCTAAGGCTCTGTGATTTGTTTAAATATTGCTTAAACTTTCCACGTAATTGTAATTGAAAATCCTCAATTAAATATACATACTTGTAATTGTAATTGGAAATATTTCAATTACGAATTGTGTACATCTGATCGTAACCGTTTTTGCAATTGCAATTATAAGAATGATCACTTTTGATTGAAATTTATTTGCTGTTGGTTAAGCATTGTCGATATATTTCATTGGTGCTTAGCCAAATCATCAGTATACTTCAACCACATTTTGAACAGTTACAAACCTCTTACCGAGTATCTTAAATGATTACTTCGATATGTAATATATTATTTAATTATGCAAATAGGATTGTTGTTATAGTTTTTGCAGTTTATTATTAATTGTAATTAAATTTTTGAATTAATAAAAGAAAAAAACAATAATTACATTCTTAAGGAACTATTTTTTCAATTACTTGTAGCTGTAATTGGTTTTATAGATTTTCATTATACATTGCAACAAAATATAATTGTAATTTCTTTCAATTAAAATTACAAAAATTTTGTAATCGATGTGCAATCAATTACAAAATGTAATCATTACTGCCCAAGTCTGATTTATATAGATAATAATAAACAATTATTAATTGTATTTTTTACGTATATGTATATATTTTCTGCTTGTTTTGTTATAAAGTATTTTTAATACAAAATATAATTTATTTTTGGCTTTTTAAATCTAACAATAAATTTAAATATTTTTTTTTTCATAAATTACGATGTGTAAACGTGTGTATTTTTTTAATTACTTTATCATAAAATTTTTGAATGCATAGATGAACCGATATAGAAGCTTATAAATCAGTTTGGATTGTGACAATTTATTTTGATTGGAAAAACTGCATTTCAATTACTTTCCTTATTACATAGATAACTTGACATATTTTAATCAATGATTAAAACTGTATTAAATCATTCAATTTATTAACAGGTTCAATTTCGATCACACGAGTAGTGTATGCCGAAAAGTAATTCAAAGCAATTTAAATTTTTGCTAAATAAATTTTCTGATTTTAAAAATTTCTTCATTCATACGTATGTAGACAACATTTTCAAACATATTATGAATTTTACGTAAACTTAATAATTTTTCGACACATTGTGGCTGTTACAAATATTAATACTTCCAATTCTAATAAATTGGTTTAGAAAGTATTGTGCGCTAATTAAATATTCAAACATCTCAGCTTACGTTCCGGTATACGAGACGTAAATTCAAAGCTGGGCGGCCTTCTAATATCTTCATGAGAATCTCGCCGGATGCGCTCCGGATTCACACCCATCACAGATCGAAGAGGTATATTACGTTTGTGTAATTCCTGTAACACCAAATTTTCCAATTTAAATAAATGCTCGTCCCATACTTCTGGTATTTCGTCATGCATAAATTTTGCCAAGCGCAAAAGATATTCAGCATTATGGCCACTGGGTCCTTGACAATCCACAATTTGTTTTGCTACATTTTCCAACTCGTCTTCACCCAGCCAATGTTCACTATCCGTGTTTGCTACATAAATTACAACTTCTAAAGCTTCACCGCCAAATGGTGTGTCATAGGATGCAATGCGCGGATAGAATTTGGTATCGGCTATGGTGTAACCGCCTACAATCAAAAGAAAAATAAGTTTAGTACGAAAATGTTTACTTTGTTTGTTACCTTTTTGGTTCTTGAAAATATAGTTACTTTACGCTGTGCTAATTTTCAGCATTAAAATATAGTTTTATCACTTACCTAGTGTGCACTCTCGTTGTTTTAAATAATTTAGAGCCATGTCTCCCGTTATTCTGTAGGCGCAGCCCCATGTTATACCCTAAAAATATTTCAATAGTTAATTAATTATATTTAAAATTTATTAATTGTTTCACATATTCTCTTAAATAAATGAACCTATATTAAAATTATTTTTTTATTTAATGAATGAATTACAAATTAGTCATTTGTTTTCCATGTACCGGTTAACACACATCAAATTTTGTTGATCAACCCTTCTTAATTCAGCTGTAAAGAAAACAGAGAAAGAAATGCAAATACTGGCCTGTTCGGAAACTTTAATTTAAAATGCAAAACAAGTTCACTGGTAATATTTATTTATTGACATTTACATATTTGTGCGTTATCAGCTTCATTTAAGTTTCCATTTGCAGATCAGTGATGCATTTCCTAACGGATCCTACTTCTTTTTTGTACCAGTAATTAATAATTAAAACACAAAGTATATTTTGTGTTTAAAAGTTGATCAGAAGTTAAAGTTTGTGAACTGGCAACACTAGAACAAATATAAATTAATAAATTTGCATGTATCACAAAAAACATCCATGCTACCAATAAGTTTGTATAAACAAGAAATTAAAAACTATTTCAATAATTTTTTTTAAATTTAAATCTAGCATTAACACTTATCTCTGTAGAATATTTTAGCATGATTTTTTTTTTGACCGATTTAGTATTCTCTCATCATCATTTCCTGGCAACACTGACAACAAGTCGAAAACAACCTGCAATACCGCAAGGTAATACTGTTTTTCAGATAACGTGAAAGTTGATAATAGTGTGTCGCTTTTTATATTTGGTACTGCCAGAAAGTAAAAATGTGTTTGTGAAAATTCGTTTCACCTACTAAGCGATAAAAATCGTTCAGAAATATGTATTAAAATAACGCACACTAGATCAGTCAAAACATTCAAAATTCATTCAATTCATACTAACGATGGCCTTATTTTGCAACAAGCATTGAAAAATTTTATATGGAAAGAATTACAAAAACAAAACACATACAAAATATTTTTGAATTAAATAATACATAAATATTTGTTCTCTGAATTGCTGTATTTAAAATCTGTGTCCTATTTTACACAGTATCATTCATGTAGAAATTAAAATAAATTTACCAAAAATATCAACAACTATAGGGTTTTTTCTT
Source organism: Nowickia ferox (assembly GCA_936439885.1). NCBI lineage: Eukaryota > Metazoa > Arthropoda > Insecta > Diptera > Tachinidae > Nowickia > Nowickia ferox. The sequence goes on from OW387023.1 coordinate 106,039,376, forward strand.
AGTCATGTATTTTATTTATTTATTGGTGAGAGAGGAAGAAGAATGAAATGTAGTACATGTTTTCTTGTACTTGGGAGTTCGCTTTTATTTTCTAATTCCCAGTTGTAAACATGAATTTTTCTTATTAAATTTTAACACTGTTAAATTTTTGTAAACACATTTTATTTTCGTTTTGGAAATATCAGAAAAAAGAACACTAATGTTAAAGTGAGCATTCAAAAAACAGAATTTCATTAAAAAAAATCGAGGTGCAGACACAAATGAAAGTTTTAAAATTTCAGAAAAAAAATTCATAGAGTGAACCGTGGACACACTCATCCTGTGTTTTATGGGTTTATAGCAAATTTGTTGACACGAAAAGTTGTCACATTCGTTACAGTAAATAGGCAATGATTTTGAATTATTTTGAGTTGTGATTGCTTTTGATTTAGGGTACGATATTTTATATTTTTATTTTAAAATGATACTGTATTTCTACTCTTCCACTAATCCTACATATTATGCTTAAAGTCGTCTAAAATAAATATACATCTGGCATCCCTGAATGCACAGTTCATTTTGTTGTGAGCATTGTGGCAGTTTAATATTTGCTTTTTAATAGAAAGTCATAATTTCCATATTCTTTTTCCTCTTATGTCTTCTATATATACAACGTTTTGCCAGACTTGTGTGTGGGCTAACATAGTTGGTTTCTTCGAGTCTTCCGTGCTTGTCTCTCGGGGTCACATGCGTGTTCTTAGTAACTCAACATAATAAAATCAATTTTCATTGTAAAATTGATTTTCATCAAACCCTGGGAAAAGTCCCCGGGCCTATGATAGAAAGTATCAAGGCGTGAAAAGTATTTCATATCCATTATTTCATCATGGTCTTGAAATATTCGCCTATATTCCGTGGAAATTCTCAAGCATATTTATAAAGAATTTCTGTTGAAATGAATTTATATGCTTGTGTCTGTGGGAACGTGCCAGATTATAAGTCATTGACAAGTTGGGAAAGATGTTCTCTCTTTCCTACAACTCAATGGGGCTTACACTGGGAAATTCGAAACACTGAACAATAAAAGTCCAACTTTTTTCGATTTTCTTTTACTTAAAATCGGAAAAATAAACAAATTACGATATTTTATTTTATATTTCCATTTTGCTTTTTGAAAAAATTATTAACACTTGTATTCTAAATTATCGTTATTAATTTTTTTGGCTTCTCTTTACTTTGTACGGAATTTTTTTGCTGCATAAACAGCCATATTTTATTTCTACTATGGCTAATAATTATTAATAATTATAATTATTAATGTATGTACATATGTGTGTGTACGAGTATATACATATCTGTTCAATGGTTTTGTTTCTTTAGCAATACTTTTAAACGTGAGTACATTAGCAAATAAGTTCTTCTTCCTGTCTTCATTTAGTTTAAAGCTTTAGTTAGAGCGCTCAGGAAAAAATAACTGATTGTTGTTGAGTTTAAGCCAGTTTTTTTATGGTATTGATTGACAAAACCAAATTTTTAATGTTTTATATGGATATCTACATACATACATACAGTTGAACTTTTGTCATGCGAATCGCATAGCACCAGGGCAAAAAGTTAAATTCTTTTTTGTTTCTATAACTTGTACTTCCATTAAATTTCTCCCTAAATTGAAGAAAAGTAATGGTACAACGCGTTGCAACGCTTCTATAAATTGAAGTTTTAGTACTGACTTTAATTTTTCATTATTGTGAAATTCCCAGACATGCCGCTAATAGTCAAAGCATATAAATATGTTTTCTAATTTGCTTTGTAAACGCTAATGGGAAAATATGTAGATGTGGTACTAGGTCATCTAAGGAGCGTGAACTCAAACTTTACAAATATTCAGTAGAGCCAAATAACTCTTTTTAATTGAATGTAAAAAATAAAACTAAATAAATGTAAAATAAAATTGTATTTTTTGGCGAAAGAGTAGAGAAAATGATGTAAGATTTTTACAGTGGGTGTATATCGTTTTTTGGCAAAAAGTACAATTGCGAAATTTTGTCTTGATGCTCTTTAGAGGAACTAGTGCGTGGCTGCCCACTTCACGTATTCATTTATATGATATGTAGCTAAATTACCACCACTTTTATTTACATACATGTACACACTCGTATTCATAAAATTTAAAATGAAATGCAATGTATTTTATTTAAAATTTTTTATAAAAAATTTTTCTAAAATGGATTTCAAACTCATTTTATTTCTTTATGAATATGGGGGATAATCTGTATGTGGCAATCAAGACGAATTCGCCTTGATAACGATGATTTAGAGTGTCCGATAATAAGTAAGCTGCTGAAAGCACCAACATATCTTGAAAATGATAACGATGGAAATAAGGCGGCAGAGCTTGTCAATATGTGCACGAAAATTATAATTTTCGTGCTTATCGAAATTTTGAACAAAAAAGCTTTTCCTTGAATTTTAGACATGGTCTTATTGCCTATACTACTATAGAATCTTGAACGAAAAAAATCGTTCAATTACAATTACAAAAATTTAATTATATTGGAAGACTTTTTAATTATAATTACAAAAAGAAATTGAAAACTTGTAATTTCTGATTGTAATTATAATTAAGCAAATAATGATTGCTTTTAGTTCAACAAATTCCATCACATATTTGTGAAAATAATTTTTTTCAACTATTTTTTTTTAAATGTTTAAGTCCGTTAACAATAAAAAATTTTAACTGCAGTTAACACTAAACTTAAAATTTAAAGTAAAGTTTGTACAAATTTGCACACATATGTATGTATATGTATGCATGTACAGTAGAATCTGGAAAAAGTTAACCGAAATGTCCCAAGGGTAATTAAATTTTTCCGAACTATTAACTATGCGGTTTGTAAAGCTGAAAAAATACAATAACAAACATGAATTTTTCGGAAATAACTCATTAAATTTATTTATTAAATGACTCAGTTTTTATCATTACAAAAAAGAAACTTGCATTTAATTTGTACCGGTTGTTATTCAATTTCCAGTCAATGGTCAAAATGGTCAAGAACCACAATCGAGACTTGTTTGTTTTTGTTTCTTTGTGTAAAAGCTCTTGATTATTTTCGTGCAGAATTATTATTAATAAATTATTTACAACACTTTCATTACCCAAAAATTATTGTAAGTAGTGTATGTGATTTAAGAGTATGTATTTATTATACAGAAACCGATTGTGGCCTCTAGGCCAGCAGCCTTATTTATAAAAATTATTAAGGCTTTATAAAGAGCCTTTATGATGTAAGTAATAAAATAAACAACAGCAAATGGGTAAATCATACTAAATTAATTTTTTTCACTACTTACTTCTTTGTCCTCCACCAGTGTAGCTACACGTCCAGGCTGAAATATAAAATAAATATATGGGTTTATGTGGATATACATATAAAAGTACTGCATGTAATGTATGCAATTTTAATATTGAAATAAAAAAGAAGAAATAAACAATTTATAAGTATTAAAATTTTTATTATTTTCTTTATGTAGATTTACATACATATATACATATGTATGTATGTATGCACATTACACATGATTTTAATGTACATACCCTCCAAACCAAATGTTTCGATTTTTTCTAAAGTCAGACTTATCGTACCGAATTCTTTTAGACGTTTCGGTAGTTTTTCTAAACTCAGACTTTTGGTAACGAATTTGTTAAGACATTTCGGTAGTTTCTCTGAATTTTTTTTTAACAAATATTTTTTAAATCATTAAAACTTTGATTTATAAGTTTTGTTTTAAATAAATGTAATAAATAAAAAAGAATTGTAAAAAATGTAAGTATGCAATAAATACAGTTTATCCAAATTATTTCGACAAAAGCAGCAACATAACGGTGAAGCGGTAGTCTGGTGTATAAACAAAAGGAAATTGTATCTGCATGTCGTTGCGAATTCGTACCGACATATCGTACCGATTTCTTACCGACATGTCGTTACGATTCCGTAACTACATACAGTTGCAAAGTCGTATCAACCATTTCATACAAAAATCGTTACGATTTCGGTAATATTTCGGTTCCGAAATCGGAAGATTTTGTCAACTAGTCGTTACAAATTCTTTACGAATTCGGAGCATTTGGTTTGGTGGGTAATGTACATATCTACACACATATACATACTTACATACGTGTAAGTATTTAAGTGTAAATAAATTATTTTAATTAACGTCCGTCCTTCACCCATTATTTTCAATACATACTACACATTGTATTTACAAGCATTAACGTTACTACAGCCTGTACTAAATTCAAAATGTACCGCTTAAGTTTTATAACAGGCCCACACACCTTATGCACATTATACATACATATGTAAATCTCTTAATGAGATTGTAGGACCAATGGGAAGGTGATGAAAATACAAATGTTACATTTGTTATATAGCTAATACTCTCCAACTGTCAACCTCATCCACTGTCCACCCGAGACTTGGTGTCCTCTGTCACGCTAACGAGGCTCTGACGACCGATCGGAGGTGATATAATCCTAAACGCATCATGGAGTAAATACCTGCAGCAATTCAGCATGCCTGGATGCATAGTTGGCAGCCCCAATACCAGGATCAAACGCTATAGCCTATTCAGTCATTCGTCTTAAAACAACTTGATTACCGAAACCGTAACAATAAGAAACGGCCCTATATATATATATATATACATCTTAATGAGATCACGAGCATAACAATAATTTTTGAGATGACTGAATGGTAGTGCGATCGATTATTCTAAATTTTGCAAAAAATTGTTTTAAAATTTTCAACGATTACTCTACTGGTATAAATATAGAAGGTACTTCCATTCTCTCTTTGTTTTGAAAAACTAGAATTTTTGAAGTTTTTGAGAGAAATGAAAAAATTTTCCCATATGATAAAAAACTTAGTATAAATAAAGTGATATACATAAATATATTGATTGATGATTTTGTTTAGTTGACAATGAATTTTCATCTAGTTTAACAAATATTGGATTGGTACTGCATTTTGCTTAATTTACATACTTCGCTTCTTGTTGATTGTAATATACTTTTCTATTAAATGGCTGAAATTGGCTCTTTTGGCAAGTCTATTTCACAGATTTTGCAGGCTCTTACCCACTGTTGACTAACACCAAATAATGTAGAGTACTTAAAAATCCTACACTCATATATTTACAATAGTATTTTGTACATCCACAGCTTGTATACACGAGTATGCAGTTCATTTCTGCTTTCTTCAACACAACATACTTACACAGAAAAAAGTATTCACCAATTAATGTTTTCAATTGATAATTTAATTGATTCAATTAAATTTTTAATTGTATTAATTAATTTGAGTGGAAAAACTTAATTGATATTATCAAATTGTTTATAGGTGAAAATTTAATTAATTTTTTAATTAATATTACAAATATTTTAATTAATATTACAAACTCATTCATATTACTTTTTTGTGTGTACGGAAATAAATTAAGTTTCATTTGACTAGAATAGATTTCATTGTTTTTCAAAATGATAAAATATTTATAATCACCATCATTATCTCTAAATTTTAAATTGTTTGAATTTATACATTCTGTACTTTATAAAAACAAGTTTGAAATAATTTTTGAATACAATTTGCAAACAAACAGGAAACAGAGGGGAAATATTAAATTAATACGAGCTACCAATTTTACCGGAAACTTCATAATCATTATCAGTGATGCCAACTATTGGATAATGAAAAGCACTTTTGAGCGCTGGATCTTCTCCAAAGTTTTTCTATAGTTTTGTTTTTCCATCTTAAAATACAATAACTACTGCAAAAAAGAAACAGCATTTTGTCACGCTACTTAAATAAAGGACATCATAAATGTTAATTTACTTTGCTAATTGACAGTACCTATCTAATCTCCGCGATTAATTAACTTGTATTTTCACATTATTTTTTTTTTTTTTTTTGTAAACTGTTTATATAATAACTTAATTCTAATACGAGAGCTGATATGAAGAGCTTATTGTAATAACATCATATGCGTCAAAAAAATTGTTTTGAGATAATCGATTTTAAAGTTAAAAAACAAAAATATTAAAAATATGTCTTTCATGGAATTATACTGTACATCCTTTCAAGAACTCCTTTAAACCGAGTACTATCCCAAACCCATCGTTGGACAACACCAACATAACAAATCGCTGTTTTGAAAAATTAATGTGGTTCATTTACATATTAGATTTTAAATAAATTCTTACACAAGTTGTCTTTTCTAGCAAAATCAGTATAATAAACTAACTTATTGAATAATTTCTGCAATTTCTGCGCCATTATGGCTTTCGAAATAATTTTAAAACCTTTTTGGTCTATTCGTGCAGCATATCCGTATATGAAACTATGTTTTTTTATACATATCTGTGGTGCAGTGTCTGTTTTTAACCTTTTTGAAAATATTAAGACAAATACATATTTTTGTGGACCACATTAACCATACATAACATAACATATTTCAGCTAACGATACTTATAAATTCAACAAAACTCACCTTATCAACTGTACCGCGATGTGTTGTATTTCCCTGCCAAAATCTTCGATTATAACCTCTTATGTAACCAGTTATACATTTACTGTACTCAAAACCGGGAAACCAGCACAATGAACCGTAACCAAATACCCAACAGTGGGGCTCGCGACGACCTCCATTAGCTGCTGCCGAATTATTATTCGCCTCGTCATCGAGGAAGTTGCCATTAATAAAGAGATTTTCAAAATGTTCGGGTAAAGCATTATCGGGACCATAATTATTTGAATTAGGTGTGGGTGGGATGCGTAAATAAAAATTATCAGCCATATTGTTGGTTTCAAATAAATGTTAGCTAAATTTTCGAGTTGTAGCTGGAAGCAATGAGATCCTTTTTAATTCGTTTAGTTTTTGGATTTGGGTTTTTAGTTGTTTTCTTGTATGGTTTCTGCGATTTAAGAAATTATTTCTTGCTTGTTTCTCTCTGTGTGATATCTCTGCACTTAGTATATTGATTTCAGACATCGATGATTTACGTTTTTTACCAAAAGATTTTTGAAAAAGTGTTGCTGATTGCCAAAGGATTATTTAGATTTTTTTCTTCTACCAATTTAAAAATTCATTTTTATAGCTTTGTTTATTGCATTGTAATTTTTTCCAAACAGGGTTCTTTATTTATTTCATTGTTTCTTCTTATTTTTGTTTAATTTATTTATTTATAAAATATTTTATTCAATCGTTTGTTTTGATCATCTGAAAATATATGTATGTAATTTATTTCGGTTAAGTTTATTATTATTTTTTTGTTTTATTTCGTTGTACTAACGCCACTTTTCTCTCAGAACTGAAACGTCTTTGTGACACTACTTCCGTTCCCGACACAAGATCGTTGGGAACTGAGTTTCAGTAAACAATTCTGTTCTTCTAAAGAAAAGTAAAATGAAATATGTACATAATAACAAAAACAGTTTTTCGATGTCATTTCATTTTATTTTTCTTTTATTTTTGCTGCTTTGTTTTTTTGTTCAGTGTCGTTTTATTAAATAAATATTCACTCTTAAATGTGAGATACGTACTAGTGAGCACTATTATCGCTTCTATCTTAAATAAAAGTAAATCTGCTTTGCACATTCATTTAATATTGCTAACGAATTTTTATTTACAGTTGTATATTTTACTAAAAACAATATCTTGTTTCCAGTGCTGCCTATTTATCGATTCTTCATGATGTTTAACTAAAAAACAGCTATTAATTTTTAGCTAATTTTTTTTATTATTATTGTTCGAACTTCATTTGTTTCTATATTTATAATTTGATCAGGCTAAAGTTCGTATCGCTTTGTAAGAAAAAGTTGCGTATATAAAGCAGAAATCTACATCAACTGACACCACACACAGTGGACCAAACACAAAAGAACGCTGATGAGGAAGGTTTAGTGGCTTTCGAAAACAGCCGGTTGTTCCGTTCAACTATGTGTTTGTCAGAATATTTACAACTAACTTTGGTGTTATTTGTTCATTAATAATTATCACATGTAATTTGGCTTACAAAGCGATACGAAATGAAGCCTGATGAAATCATAAAGCTATTAATTTTTTTTGTATGACCCCTTTAGCACATGCAAAGTTTACTTTGAACAGTTTTGAGTTTGTAGTAGAGAAGAAAAGGAGAGTGGGGGTGAGTACAGACTTTGCTGTACTCGTAAAGTTGCTTTGTTCTTTTTTTTCAATAATATAGGGAAATGGAAGCGATAAAAAATCTGTGACAAAAAAATTCTTAAAATTTATCTCAAAGTTAGGGAGTTATGAAAAAAATATAGACAGAATTTGTAACATCCTCAATTTTTGAAGTCAGTTAAAAACAAACTTTAATTAGTGTGCTGACTACAAAACAAATAACGTTATTCGGCAGCACGAGTTTGATCCCTGGCCAACCCACTCACTCACCCACCAACATCATCCATTTTTTAATATGACCTACCGTGAATAAAACGTGAAATTTTTGTTCCCATGAAATTTCCATTCCCCAACAAGGGAAATTTTATATTGCGAAATTCCTGTTTGTTCCTATCAATGCTTCGTGAGTGTAATGCCGAGTACACATCTGACATTTCTTCATTCAAAATGTGTGCAACGCCGTGCAGATTATGTTACTTATATGAAAGGCAATGCTACACAACGAAAAATAGCGGAAATGGCAAACGTTGCCACTAGTACACACTATTGCGATGTCACAAAATGCCATAGTGTGTACTCGGCATAAGAAACGGGAGAAGCTTAAAAATTAATTGAAAAGCAAACAAAATTAAGTTTAATAATAAGAAATACATATTTTCAATGTTGATTTAACATAGGAATGTATATATATGTATATGTAATATGTAAATATACATACATACTAACATAAATATATTAAACTATGTAATTTTAGTGTTAGTTAGCATCACTAATTTTAATACACGTTCCTAACAGCCACGTATATACATATATTTACATATTTTTTCTCCCTTTCGCTTGTCGTATTATCGTTAATTTTTAATTGAGAAAATTATTTATTTTTTTATTTTTTGCAAACTATTTTCTTTTATTATTTCACAAAGCCGGGCACATTTGTGATACCTACGATACCATTTAATTTATATTTCACACTACATGTATATACAATACATACATATATATACTATGTACATATGTGTGCATATTGTTAAACTTAATTAGCTTTTTATTGGCTATTTTATTGCGTTTCATTTTTTCCATTTTTGTTACTGTTTGCATGAGCCCAACAGGTACATATGTATGTATGTACATATGTATGTATATACATGTGCATACAATTGGATCGAAAAATATGGTTTGATAGACAATGTACTTATACTCGTATTGCTAAAAATGATGTATTCATGCGTACATACAGTACAGTATGTACATGTTAGAATGCTGCACAAGAGTAACTTAAATGAGTTGACTAGCATCAACTTTTATTTCAAATACTTTCTCCCTCCAAACACTTCATTTTCTAAATATTTTGATATACCAATAAGTATATACTAAAGAACAAAACTATAGAACATCAAAACACAAGCCATGAAAAACATAAATGAACTGAAATGAAATTGAAGTGGAACGCAACTGAAGTAAAACAAAACATTTTTTTGAACTTTACTTACAAGTTAAATATACATATATTTACGGTCTAATTCATAAAAAATATTTTAGGTTTATTACAGGTTTATTTGACAAATTTCCAATAGAAATATGTCGAATAAGCGCTTAATAAACCTGAAATATTTTTTATGAATAAGGCAGTTACTCTCTAATAATCCCAGGAATTCTGCTGCCAACACACATTAAGATTTTAACTCTGTTCTAGTGCATTCGCTTTCCTTGCATACGATTCCTCGGAATTCCTTCTAGGATGGCGGACCATCTGAGATTGCAACGTGGACAAGTTAATTTTGAGGTATACCATATAGTGTACACAATTGTGACGAGTTTCTGCTCTATTTATGACTTGCAGCACTTGGCCAGACCGAGAAGAGAAAGTAAGTTCTCAGCTCACAAATAACAGGTCCCTTTGTGTTACCTGAGAATAGGAAAGGGATAGTGCAAGTACAGATATTGAAGTGGTAGATAGAGAGAACAGAAGTTTAATTCATTTATTCGGTTTTACAACTCCGCTGTTTTGAGTTTTGTTAATTTTTATAGCATCGTTGCAGCGCCTCTGGTGTTAAATATTCGTATTACTTTAAGCTATGTAGCCATTTTGTTAGTTATTTTACTTCGAAATGATTATTACTTCCAACAGGATAATGGTCAAAAATACACTGTGATGTGAAGATGGTGCCTGCAAACCATACTCCCACATGCGTAATGCCCCAAAAAATCAGAATTTAAGCCCTATTGAGCACTTGCGCACCAAATTTCTGATAAAAAAAAACAGCTCAAAACTTCGCTTATGGCTGACTGGCTACAAATGTCTTCCGATTACACAAAAAACTTGTGCGTTCAATGCCAAATCGATTACATGAAGTTACTTCGCCTTCGTGTATGTACATATGTATGTTGGGTTATGTCATTATGTATTATTATTTTTGGCAGGAATAATAAAAATTAAAAAAACGAAACAATCATGCAAAAATTCTACTCAGACGCATGATTTGAAAAGAGCGTCATTTAAAACTTGATATATTTTTTTAATCTGCCTGAGCAACAGTTTGTTAATATCCCAGCAAACAAAAAACTAACGGTATTCATTTGCAAGGAAACATATTTTCTTTATTTAAAACGTATAAATTAAGTTTTCTCCTTAAACGTGATTAAATAAATAGACTTCAGTCTTCAGTGATCCATCCCTACATGGTGTTATTTTTATTAAAAAGTTTAATATCATTTTCATTTATTTATTTGTTATTTCAATCAATTAAAACTTATTAAAATTTAACCAATCACATTTAAGCCTGGTTTACGTGGCTGCCAGCTACACGCAGGCATTCAAGTAGAATCTAGAAGATTCCTTTTTGAAACACATTTAAGCCTAATATATGAGGATCTGTAATATCGATTATTATTTTCGATTTAATTAATCGCAAGCGACAAAAATTAAATTGTTCAGGAGAAGGATTTTTTGTAATACATATTCAAATTTGTTTTACATGCGTAAATTGTTATCAACAATTTTGGCATTTTGATAATTCTAAATTATGGGTAGGCCCATAATATTTGAATATCAATAAAAAAGTATATTTTCGACTAGATGTCGTTTACGATTAAATCGAAAATAAGGCTCGATATGATTCCAAAAGAACAATATTGGAAAATGATCAAATTAAACAAAAAAAAAATAGTTACTATACAACAAAATCAAATAAATACTTATTAATCTACTTATGAATCAAATGAATGACTAGCGGTAATACATTCTATGAATCAATAAGAGTGTTCAAAGTCTGATGCCATCAATTTCCGCAAGAATGATGCTAAACTCTCAGTCCAGAGGTCGTGGGTTCGATTCCCGCCATAGACCCTGGCTGTTTTCTACAGACATGCTAATCATATGTACATAAAAATAAAATAAAATAGAGCCACCATATGAAGTCACATTGAATATAATGTTGTTAACAACTGACATAATACGGTATTTGAGGTAATAGAAATATGGAAAAGCTTCTTCATACCAAGCCAAACCAGTGTTAAGGTCATTATAAATGATTTGTATTGTCACTACTTTCGGTAACAATATTTTATTACTTTTTTGTACTATTTTACTATTTAATTTCTTTGCTGGGTTGCAGCAAATAAATTCACAAGTTTATTTATCTTAAAATTAACGGTCATAGCAGAGGTAATTATAATAAATAAAAGTAAAGACAAAGTCATTTCGAATATGTATTAATTTATAATTTGAAATTTCCATAACCAGTCTGTAAGATTATACGAAAGTATGTCTGTATATCAAAATTGATAAAAACATCAGTTTGTTTTATTTCAATTGAATCAATGAAAGAAGAAAGCAAATGCATTTGTAGGCACAGTAGGCACATGAACTTATTATTTCACACGAATATAAATAATAAATCAATTACATGAATTTGTATTGTCCTTTATAAAGGACATGATCAATTCTAAACAAAATGGATAGTAATACAAAATGGAAAATAACCATCTCCATAACCATACACACACACACATGTTTGCATCAACTATTAGTGCTGCCACAAACCATAAACAGCTGTTTATGCTTTCATTTGTTTATTTATTTCAAAAATACACCTTCCACAAGCTTTACGTCATCCAATTTATTAGCCCCAATACAATGTAATTTATTTTAATATATTTTATTTGCATATTTTAATATATTTAATTGTTTTTGCTTTTGTTTTTCTTTTCCTTTAAAACAAAGATTTTAAAACATTGTGACAATATGACACCTAAGACTACCGTTTAAATCTTCCAATTATACAAATAAAAATCAAAATTTGAATTCATGCTAGTGCATAAACTATAAATATATCGTTTACAGATACAAAGTTTCGTAAAGTTTTAACCATGAGCAACAACTTTGAAACCGATGCGCTGATTGCTTTTTTGCGGCGTTCTTAATACTTGTCGACGATGTTTTGAAAGCGTGTGCACTGTAAATGTTTTGTACTGCAGCGTTATGAAACACTGCACTTTGCTCGAAGACAAGGTAATTGACGTTTTGGAAGTCAGCCTATAGTTTTTAATGTCCATTCATAATGTTTATGTAGCATAAAATCTTATTGTTAAAAAAAGAGAAGGGAAAATAGCTCCCATTATCTTTTTACTTTTCTCCTACAAACTCAAAGCTTTGCAAAGTAAATTTGGATGTGTAAAAGCCATCTTTGTAGTATAGTGAACATTCTTTGTGTACAAAAGTGAAGACAAATTTAAAAGTCAAAGTTAACTTTGTGTGTGCAAAGGGAGTTCTTTGTACATAAAATTGAGAACTATTAAAAGAGTGTGAGGTGTTTTGGCTATGCCTAATTTAAATATATGTGCATACATATTTACACACATATGAGACATATGTGTCCTTAATTATGAAAGTGGTCTAAGTCATGTTTTTCTCTTGTGGAGATATTTACTGATTACATTTGCACAAATGAAAAAATATTTTTATATTATACAACATTTTAATTTAGAGTTGTCTATAACAACTCTCTCTCGATTAATATAAATTTATTTAATATTTATTAACTATTTATTGCAGTTTTTTAAATATTTTTTAACATTTCGAAGCAAAAATGCATGTGACTTAGACCACTTTCATAATTAAAGGCACATACATATATATCCTTGATACTGAACTTTTCCTATCATTTGCAAAATTTAATTTTTATTTTATTTCACAAATAATGTACAATGAAATTTCAAAATTCAAAATTATTTCAAAATTAGAAACACTTATAAAAATGTTTCTCTTTCAAAAAAATGTTTCTCAACAAATACTCTTTTATTTGTATCTTATTTAGATACGTATGTGTGTATGTACATAAGTATCTATACTTCTATAGTATAAAATCTATCCTAATATTATAATTATAATTTGTAGGTTTATATGTTTGTTAGAGGCAATCTTCGGAACCGGTGGTCCGATTTCTAAAATTTTTTCAACAAAATGCAAAATGAAGCCTACCTAAAGTATTTATTGTCCCTTTAAAGTGCTTAGGATGGGGTCTCAAAATAAATTTATTACCATTTTGGCAGAGATCTATTAAAGCAATAGTTTTTAGGGTTCATCACTCACAGGACCCTATTAACGTGAGTACGCTGATCGCGCTGCAGTCCATCTGTCTGCACGTCTGTTTCCTGTCATGTAGGATCAGGAGGTGTGCAGAGGCAATATCTGCCCTCCGCAACTATCAAACCTATTTTTATGAAATTCAAAACAAAGATATAAGTATGTACCTATCTGTATCTAAAAGATACACACTATTTATATTTAAAAAAAATAAATAAAGATAAATCTGCGTCTTCATATTTCGTAAAAACTAGGACCAAGAGGTGAAAAGGGGTAATTTCTTCCTCTCCCAACCTATTCAACCGATTTTGATGAAATTGAGAACGTAAATACATCTGCGTTAAAGAGGACATACAACTCAGGCTTAGGGCCATTCCCACGATGTCGACAACGTTCGACTTGTCGCACACTTACATTTGAAACAACAACAAAATATTAAAATTTGTTTGTTGTTTTGAATGTAAGTGTGCGACAAGTCAACCGTTGTCGACATCGTGGGATTGGCTCTTAATTTTTATAACTGTGACGAGGAGGCGGCAGGGGACAAGTTCTCACCCTGCGAAATTGTCCAACCAATTTGTATGAAATTTAAAACAAAGATAGATATGAGCGTTGAAGGACACAAACACTTTAGATATTTCTAAACTTAAAAAAACTATCTAAACGATTTTGATGAAATTTAAGACGTACATATATAGATATGCGTCTTAAGTTACAAACAGATTTTATATTTTTTTAAAACTAGGACCATGACTATGGGGCAATTTTTTATGAAATTTCATATACATATGTACATACATATGTGTCTTAAAGGATGCAAAGGCTATAGTATAATTCTTTCCAACCGATTTTGATGAAACTTAAAACTTGTACTGAGTATACATCTGGCATTATTTTGTTGTTATTTTCAAAATGTGTGCAACACCTTTCACATTATGTTTTTTATATGGAAAGCAATGACACGCAACGAAAAAATAAGAAAAATAAAAGCGTCTAAGAGAACACAGGTTTTATATTTTAAGCTGTACAGCGACACAGGATTTCCAGTTTTCACTATTTTTTTTGCCAATTTAACGATTGTTTGAAGACCGTCAAATTGTCTTTGCCATAAATGATAATTTTTATGTGTTACGCGTATTTCAAGCGATTTGAAGAAATTTAACAGTGATAGTAAATCCTACGCATCCGATTCCGACTCGCATGTTGACTAATTTATTAAACATACTAAATGGTATTTACTTTACTTTTAGGTTATGTTGAAAAGAGGGGCAATCAATGTTGCTCCAATCCATTGCGGATTACACTTATGCTCTTGTGGCAGGCTGTGCGGGGGATGGTTCCCGATAAAGCAACCATAAATCTATCAAACTTGCCAAGTTTAAGAAACTAGTTTCCTCAATGTCTTTTATTAAGGTTT
Organism: Nowickia ferox; assembly: GCA_936439885.1. Taxonomy (NCBI): domain Eukaryota; kingdom Metazoa; phylum Arthropoda; class Insecta; order Diptera; family Tachinidae; genus Nowickia; species Nowickia ferox. Next base: position 106,054,555 of record OW387023.1, read on the forward strand.
TCCTATCTGAGTTCCTAAATTATTATATAACTGGTATATTTTCAAGCAAGACGATTTGACTTGAATGCTGGACAGTGACACAACTAGTGTTCGAGAGTTTCATTATCTGATTTATGATTTCTTAAGGCTTCGATAAATTTTCTACTATCCGTAAAGATACGGATTAGTAGTATGTAGTCAAAAATTAGTTTGGAGCGGGCAAGGCCGCGGTCAAAGCTTGTGTACGATTATGTATGTATAAGATTGTAGAAAATTTATGCTACTTTTCGAATTTTTTTATATGTATGTATGTACATATGTATGTAGGTATGTACATACATATGTATATACACAAGTTTGTTTTTAATCAATTTCATAGTATCAAAATATTAGAAATGACGTGATTGTAGAACATTTTCATGCTGATTCGTGCGCAATATGAAATAGTATACATACAATATTATTAAGTTTGTTGCTCTTTTTTAGTTTTGTTTATTTTTCTTAATTTTTATTATATACATACATATACTCGTATATATGTACATGTATATATGCATATGTAGATAGTAAAAAATTGAAATGTTGAGAACTTGAAATGAATTTTAAGCAAACACAACTTTTTAAAGCGCTGTCAAATTTATTTCAAGATCACTATTTTAGTTGGAAAACTATGGATATTGACTAATAAAATTTTACATAAATTCAAAACTTTTCTCAATTACTAAAAGGTGCTTGACAAATAAGTTTTCAATCCAATATACATATGTAAATCCATTCTTAAAAAAGAAATTAATTTAAGAAACTGTGGAATATATTTTACGGTATAGTTTCTACAAGTGAAAAGTTCTATATTTTTTGAGTGCTTTTCAAAGCATTTTCCCTGACGAGTTAACTGTTTTCAATATGGAAACTTCACCTAAATTTGCTTTAAAAAAAATCGGTTTCTCTATAAATATTAATTAAATTTCTTACAAATACACGGAAAATATGAATATAACACACTTTTTATGTTGTACGTGCCAATAATGATAGAATTTATTTCTGGCATTACCGGTACATATTTATATAAAATAAAGAGAAGAGGAATCTTGGGTCTGTTTTAGTACTTTATTTCATTTGTCGTAATTCTTCGAGAACAACATATAAAAAACCTTCACTACATTATTTGAGAGGTCTTTTACATCAGACTTACAACCCGAGGCCTTTTGATCGGCGGCGGCGGCGCAGTCAATTTTGATCGGCAGCAGCGGTGTTTACAACTGTGTCCCGGCGGCGGCTAATATGTCGGCTTGTCGAACATGAAACCACAGAATATATTTTGTGCATGAAACTTTTGTTTGTGTAGTTTCGATTCCCACTGGTGAATTCAGAAGTATTGTTGCATCATTTACAATTATATTTGAAAAGGCAATTTCAAATTAAATTTCTCAAAAGAAAAACATTTACAAATAACAATATTTTAATTTTGAAAAATTTTCTTTAAAGTTGTCTTTTCAAATACAACTTTAAACGGTAGAACAAGGCCAGTAAATTGATATATTGAAATTTAAAATATGTATTATTTTATTCAAAACATTGGAAAATTAAGAATAAAATATTCAAGCGAACTTTGGCTACGGCCGCAAATCTGATGTTTTCCCATCGTCCAAACTCTTTTAAAGAGATAATAAAAATATTTATTTGTTTTTCTCTTGTATATTTATATAGTATATCTATTTTTTACATAAAATTGATATATTAATTAGTTTCAAGGAAAGAAGTACTAAAAAGTATAGCTAAATGTACTTGTAAGTTCAAAACTTTACACTGTATTCATAAGCATATGTATGTATGCATATAAAACAAATTCAAATAAAAAACATTATTTAGTGTGAGAAAAGTTAAAGCATTTTTAATCTTTATTAATGAATTTCATGTTTGTTTATGTTGTCATGTTTGTTTATGGTCTTGTAAACCATTTCAGATTTTGTCGACTAGTCGTTACGAGTTCTTTACGAATTCGGAACATTTGGTTTGATGGGTTGTTACATATATGTATACGCATGTATGTAGCTTTTTAGAATTTTTAACAGAAAGATATTTCTTTGAAGCAAATTTAAAATGCTTTGCTTACTAATATTGATGTACGATAAGATACTTAAAAGTGTTCGAAAAAGAATTGTGTGAGTTTTATTTTAGTATTTATATAGTACAATTTGGTGAAATTAACTTATTGGTAATTTTCGCGAAAAATTTCAAAATTATCATATATAAAACGTTGTTTTTTACCGTAAAAGAAAGAGACTTGAATAGTTTTTACATTGATGCAAAAAGATACGAAAAAATATGAAAATGGTACTTTTAAATGCATACCTATTAAAAAACATGGTCACACACATGGAGAATTTCAACGGCGCAGCTGGTGATATCGGCGGCTTTGCTTGAGCCGGCTCAGCTTTCGAGCCGCTTTAAGGTCGGCGGCGGCGCGGCTTGAAGAAATTGAGCGGCGGCGGCGTTTAGAAATTGAGCCGATCAGCTTGTAACTCTGTTTTACATGGTGTATTATACTTAACTTGATAGTAGAATCTACTAAGTAGATGCTTTTTTTAAGTAAAGACTCAAACCCTTATTAATTATTTGTCAAGCAATCGACTACGGTAAAATATGTATGTATATTAGATTGATTCTGATTGATTTTGATTTCGATACGCTAGGACCCCTAATTTTGCAAAGTTTAGAAAAAATGCATAAGGCAAATAATTATGGGGGTGCATTTGGGAGTAAATGGGTTATCATCGGTGTCATAACCAGGGAAAAACGGGGCAAAATCCACAAAAAGCTTCACTACTGTCCCGGAGTTGCTCCTAGAGGGGCAAAACTCAAGACCGTCCCCCCCAAACATTTTTTATGACCATACTAATCCCCTCTCTTCCCTCCTTAAGGGGCTGTCATACAAAGTACTATTTTTTTATACAATTACCACACATCGCCCTAACTAGCCCCAGAGTGCCCTTAGAGGTGTCAAATATATCTATAACCAACCGCCAATATATTTGTTGCCCCAACATTTGTTCAGAACACACCTAGCCTCTATCTTCAATCATTAGGGTGGTCCTCATACAAAAATTTTTAATTTCTAAAAAATGTGTTATTAGGAATATAAAAATAAATGTCCCTGAGTTGCTCCTAGAGGGGCGAAACTTAGCACCGACCTCTACTAATATTTCCCCCCAAACCTTTTTGATTAACATACTTTTCCCTTATCTGCGCTCCTTAAGGGGCCTCCCCTTTACAGCCTTTTTATACAATTACACCCCATCGCCCTTACTAGCCACAGAGTGTCCCTACACTGAATAAAACTGCAACAAATTTCTGCCACTCCTCCAAATACAACCCATTTAGTTTTTTGTTTATTAATGGTTCAAATGTCCTTAACCAAATTGAAGCTGACTGGCGCAACATTTTCCCGACCAACTCTATTGGGTATGTACGTTTGTATGTATTTACATATATGTATGTACGAGGTCTGATAAAAAATAACCGTTATTTTCAAATTTCGTGAGTTACGTATGTTCGATTATCGCATTTTTTTTCTGTTATGTTGGTACACATGTCTGTTATATATGTAAGCAATATCAGCCATTTTGGATTGTCAGTTTGTTTTTGACAGATAAAAAGGTTAGTCGTGTTTTGGTGTGCTCTTCGAATTTTTACTATTCGAAAAAATGGATCAAAGAAACTGTATTAAGTTTTGTGTAAAAATGAAATTAAATGCGCAAGGACATTTGAAATGTTGACTGTGGCGTTTGGCGAGTCTACTATGAGCAGAACACAAGTTCAATTGTGGTATAACCGGTTTAAGGAAGACCGAGAAGATGTCAATGACGATGCTCGTCCTGGTCGTCAAGTTCGGTCAAATGTGAAGGTTTTGCTTACTGTTTTCTTCGACTGCAATGGCGTGGTGCATTATGAATTCTTGCCACAAGATCGTACGGTTAATAAGGAATACTACCTTGAAGTTATGCGCCGTTTGCGCGAAGCAATTCGTCAGAAACGCACAGAATTGTGGAAAAAACAATCATGGATTTTGCACCATGATAACGCACCAGCTCACACATCGATGCTTGCGCGTGAGTTTTTGGCCAAAAACAAAACCGTTATCATGCCTCAACCACCGTATTCACCGGTGCAAGTGGACTTGGCCCCCGCTGACTTTTTCCTCTTCCCAAAAGTGAAGACACCGATGAAAGGAAAGCGTTTTGCTACAATTGAGGAGATAAAAGAAAAATCGAAACAGGAGCTGTTGGCGATACCAAAAAGCGCGTTTCAGAAGTGTTTCGAGGATTGGAAAAAACGCTGGCATAAGTGTATTATATCTGAGGGGGATTACTTTGAAGGGGGCAAGATAGTTATTGATGAATAAATATATACTTTTTGAAAAATTTTTTTTTGGATAATTGCTGACAAAAAGTATTGTTTTTTTAAATTTAAACTAAAAATTTAAACCATCACTTCAACGACTTTATAGGTTATGATTTCTTCATGAAAATTAAAAAAAAGTGAAATTACATAATTTTTCATTGAAAACGATCGATTTCACTCGTCGATTTCAAAAAACAAATTTGACATTAACATTGTACTCGGAATTAAATTAGATTTCACTGTATCGTGCGATTTACAGCACACCCACATATGTGGTTATTATTAGTTTTGTGAAATCGTGTGATTTGAAATCGATCGATTTCCATCACATACCACGACCAGACTATACATGTGTATGTATGTATATGTTCTAAATATTGACATTTAATACATGAAAATTATTTTTATTATAAAATGATGAAGAAAAACGGTAATGGTTTTTTTTTATTTTACTGATTTAAAAGAACAAATTTAAAATAACTATCATGTTATGTTGAAAAGCCATTAGGTAAATTGTTATCTATTTGTTGTTTGGCATTTGTTTTGTAAGTATATGTGTATGTATTTACATATGGGAAATTCCACAGAATGTCACATATGATGAACAATCAATTAAGCTTGTATTTCAGAGAAAATTTAAATTATTCTTTATTTCTCTATGTACTTTTGAGGAGCGTAAGTAGCGCTAACTTTGTTAAAAGATAAGGACAGCTCTAACCGCATTGATCTGAAATACAAGTTTAATTTATTCGTCATCATACGTGACGTTCTGGGAATAATTTGATAAAATTAGCAAAATGCTAAAATAAAAATTTTAAGGATGTTTCAAAGTGTATTAATATCAAGTGGCCTTAACAGCGCAGCTGATCGTCAGCTGACTTAACCCCTTCCTTCAAACTCCATATAAAATAGCATAAAATCTTAACCCGAACTGTCAACCTTCAAATAAAAATAATCCTGCAACAAATTTGTATGTTGTTGTAATGATAAGTCCACTTGGTATTTATACACTTTGCCGATAGTTAAAAACAGGATTTTGTCTGCCCCATAAAAAGCTTTGCATTATTATAACTTCAATTTTTGTTTGTTATTATTATTAATAATAATAATAATAATAATAATATTTAATGGATCAAAAAATAATAAATGAAGGTTTTGTAATATTAAGCCATTTATCCGTCCGAAAAAAATCTTGCCTTTAACTATCGGCAAGTTGTAATAATGGCCCCAAAAAAATTTTAAACTAACAAAAACAAATAATTGAGAACTACATAATATGTACATATACACAAACGTAGTAGGATAACAAACTTTTTAAAAACATAACAAGCAATATTATGCAATTTATATTTTACATTGGTAGGTCTACTGAGGAATTGCAATATGGAACACAAAATTTCATTAAGGTACCTCCCATAGGCTACACCACAAAGTGAGTAGATACTCAATAATAATTGAGTAACTTATTGCTATTCTCGTATTATTGTCGCTCTCATTCATCCACACTATTCAATAAGTTGCTCAATATTCAAAAAATATATATCGTCAGCTGAGATGCAAAACCACGTAACTAACAAACAAACAAAATTCAAAATCGCAATTTAAATTAATTATTGGGTATTACATCGAAACACATGTCCCTACAAATTTTCAAAACCTTTGTCATAACAATCGGTCGAATTAAAAATAGAAACAAAGAAACTTTACTTCAGTCGCTTGAATAATTTTGTTTAGTTTTTCTCTTTACAATTTATGTAAAAGTAAACAAAACCATGCAATGTTTCGCTATGGAAATTGTTTTTAAAAATTTCCATCTTTGATTTTTGTTTATGACACACTTGTTGAACTTTGATCGCTTAAGGCCGTGATACACTATCATACAAAGTCGTGCGATCTACGAAAAAGTACAACCCTGGTGTAATGAATTGTTAGTCTTTTGAAAATTTTCATAAACTCCATCATACCAGGGTTGTATTTTTTTCGTAGATCGCACGACTTTGTATGATAGTGTATCACGGCCTTTAGTGTACATATGAGCATTTCCACGAGAAGTTCACTTTTTTGTCACGTACTTGAGCTTGTATTTCAGAACTGTAACTCAATTTATCTTAAAAATTTATCTAATGTAGAACTGCAGACGGCTTACACAAATAGTATATAAAGATGTAAAAAAGTTTCGTTTTCTTTGAAGAAACAAACATATTTCTTTGGTGTCGCACGCTACAAAAAGTCCTGTGAAAATGCCTATATGATATTTTTGCTACTGAATGGGGTCATATGTAAATTTCTTTTAATTTTTTTAATTAATTAATTTCTTTACTTTTTTCTATTGATTACTTTCAGCGTGGGAGCAGATATCTGCATATCATCTCGAGCAAATTAATTAATACCTTAGTGTGGTGCTTAATTTTCGGCCTTTAAGGCTTGTATTGAATTTTGTTTGAGTAAATAAATAAGATACACAAATTCCTATGGGTATATGAAATTCAGGCAGAACTTAGTACCAGCCTGTATGATCTATAATAAAAATAAACGTACCAAAAACGTATCTAGTCGGCAACACTGCCGTGATGTCAAAGACAGCTGATACAACTTACATACATGTATGTATGTATGTGCAGTGCTTATATCAAAAAGAAATTTATTCACTTACATACACACATCCATACATATGTATGCACATCCATATGGATTTATAAACAAAATTTACACTTGATGTAAATATGTATACTGATACATTTTTCAACGAGAAAAAATTATCGGCACCTTGAGTTGAGGAGCATTGATACATACTATCAAAAATAGAATAATCTAAATTTTAACAACAAAAAACTTTAAATAAGTAACACGTTGCAATTTTTATTATTACTTCAATATAAAAATTGATGTACATATGTACCTTGGTTTTATATTGTAAATTAAAATGGAGTAGATTTCTGTGTGCATGTATAAATTTTTGATTTAACTCTATCACTTCGAATAGTTTTTTTATACGTAGGTATTCTTTATTTCTTTTTTTATTCTAGGTATATACCTAAATGAAATTTAAAACATATTGAGGTACTTAAAGAGAGTTATTTTACTATTAAAGCACTTTTTATTTATTTATATGCACAGAAATTCATATTATCCTTTTATTATACCGCAAAATACACTATCTACTTTGTCGTTTTAAAAATTACTAACTATATTTAAACTTGAATTGAATGACGAAAATAAATTTCATCAATCAACTACGTGAGTATGAATGTGTTATGTGCACATGCTATGTGTATATACTACATTTTCACACACTCCTTGCTTTTGTTTACTCTGTTATTTGACTTTGTTGATTTCGTATTTTTTAACAGTGAAATTAAATTACAAAAAAACTAATAACTAACAGCTTCTTTATATTTGGGGTTAAATTATGTTAAAAGAGAAAATTAACCAGAATAAAGAATAATTGGCTGTAAAAATCACATGTGCTGCACGTTTTTAATCGGCTTTTGCAGAATGCGACAGGTGAAGGCAGCGTTGCCGATTTCTGTGTAATTATTAAGTATTCATTTAATCGGTTAAGCTTATGCTTTAATCGGTTAATCGCTCGATGGTAAAACAAAAAAAAAAAACATAAGAATTCTTAACTAAATCAAGCAAAAATATCATAAATATGTATTCATTAAAAATTAGCAAGTTTGTGATGTGTGGTCATTGTATTATTGTTGTGTGGTCATTGTATTATTAACTTCAACAGATTAAAGAAATCTTCTAACAAAATCTTTCAGAAAAGTAATTTGGTTTAAATGTTTAGAATTTAAGCGTTTCTCTTCTTTAGTTTTGATAAAAATTTACTTGGAAAAATCCTTTTACTTATCGTAGATGTTGAGAAAATCGAAATACAGAATATCTAGTTTCTCAGTTTTTTCCTGAATTTCTTTGAACATGTAAAATCTTTCATTATGCCCTTAGATTCCTATGTTATTTTATTTTTACTCTTATATTTTGTTAGAACACTTATTGTGTTACTATCGATAGTTTCTTCTGTCGGCGGGTCATCATCTCACCCATACTGGCAGCGCTCAGCGACGAACATTCTGCAAAAAAACTTATTTCTGAATTTCTTAGCTTTCGTTTTTGAACTGTATTTTAAAACACTATTGATAGAAGGAAATATTTCAGAGTGTAGTAATAAAATAATTGAATTCGTCTCTCATTTAATCTAATCCTTAATTAAATCGTGGGCAACAGTACTATGGGCTTTTATTAAACTATTAAACAAAAGACATAATAATTCCCACCAGTTCAAAGTCCAAAGACTTTGAAGTCTTACTTAAGTTAGGATCACTGAAAATAATTCTTTGTTGTATGAAATATAATATCTAAGCACATACCTTTTGTATATGAAACGAAAAAAAATTAAACACACAAACATGCCCGCAGCATTGCCCAAAGAGAATTAATTGATTAGAGTCTTTAAAATTATTGCTAAAAGGGTTGCACTAATTAAGATTGAAAAATAAAATGAAAGAAACCAGTCACAAAAATCTCATAAATTCGGAGTATTGCAATGAGCTGGGACAATAATTTTAACATAAAAAACTGAAACTCTGAAAATTACAAGTTGACATATTTTCTTACCGCTTTCATCAAAAATCTCTAAGTCAAAGGTTATTTAAAATTCGCTGACATAGTACAACTTCCATGGAAGTAATGTCGATGGACAATATCTCCACGTCGACACTGGCATTGCATGTGTCCATAGATATTATTTCAAAGTTTATAAAATTTAAATAATGTTAACCAAAAGTGAGATATGTATACCATTTCACTTTGAAATGGAAGTTAAGTCCAAGCATAAAATTATTTTATTTAAATACATTTGTTTATTAAAAGTAACAATAAAATACAAAAAATTTTTTGTATTTTGAGAACCAAAGTTAGTTAAAAATTTACTCTTGCAAAAATAATAAAAATTTGCACATGTGCCGAAATATCTCATCATATGGCAGCCATGCTGCCAATAACAGCACAATATAAAATTTCTCATTAAATGTTAAAGCAATTTCGCACATGAGTACATACATAAATTGAATACATACATACTTACATTGCTTATAATGTGCACAAGTATGTGTTAACTTAATTTTTTTTTACAAATTTCGTAAACATTTATCCAAAGAAATAAAAGATGATGCAATTTCTTAATATATTTCGTTATTTTCAAAGTAACCAGAAAAATTTTCTAGTGAATGGTTGGCAAAATCACTAAAACGATTTATAACAGTATCTGCATGCGATTAATTTTATTGAATCGATACGATCTTATAAATGAACTAGGACGTCCATCGTAATTTTTGTACACTGAAAGAGTCACAGAGTCTCATACAAATTAATTATGACAACAAATGTACATGAAGGTTTTTGTTTATTATTGCGTATTATAACTTATTGTTAAAAAATAATAATATCATGATAGGTAAATGCAATAGTTAGTTATTGAATCATGAATTTTATATTTAAAAAACCGACTAATTATAAACGAAAAACACTAATAAATTGAAAGATTTTCTTAAACTGAAAATGTATAGTAGACGTTCATAAAAATTATTTTCAATAAAAGAATCATACGGAATAAAATAAAAATTTTGATAATATAACAAATGTCTGAAACTGATTCATATCCAAAATGCTTATGTAGTTTTCAAATCGTCTAAGTTACTACAAATCATTACATCCGGCATCTTTGAAATTATTTAATACAACGCCTGAAAGAATACTATGGAAATGTTAGCATCGCATTCTAAACCCAACAAGCACACACGTTAGATATTCGATGGTTTTTATCACAGGATCGTGCGTAATTTTATATATGTATACATAATGTTTATAATATGTAGTTTTTTAATTTTCTTTCCTAAGATTATATAATATTTTTTTATATTTTTTATATGATGTATTTTTCTTTCAAAAAGTCTTACACTTTGTGCGAGAGGGAAAAGGAGAATATAAAGAGGCATAAGTACGTACATATTTATGCACATATGTATATGAAATTGGTTTTTTTTCTCTATTTCGTTATTTCAACCCTGAATCCTAGCTCCTTTATACATACAAATAACTTCTTCGAGAAAAGTTTCTTCGTGTGACGCAAATGCCAGTATAAAGAATAAAATAAAAAGCAATAAAGAAGAAAAAATAAAACTTTTATTACCGAAAGTGGGAAATATAGACATACTCGTACACAAGGCGAATTGACATCAGGTGATCCTAATTCACCAGCTGACATAAATTCTCTGCTGTCAATCAATGCAAAACGTTAGGAAATATTCTGACAGCAGGAAATTTTACACTAACAAATATACAAGGCGAATACGCAGAGTTACAAATTAGGACCACCTGGTATCAATTCGCCTTGATCGTACATATGTATGTGTATCTCAAAAAAAATGAGTTTATTTTAATCAGGAATAACTAATTTCTTAATCGGGCTTAAGTTCAGTATTTTCAAATTCTTATTGAATATTTTTATTAATTAATGTGATTTTCTAAAGAAGAGAATAAAAATTAAACTAGACTTTATTAGCTGGGGGAAATACCGATATCACTAGCCAACAACTGAATTCGAATCTGTAATTGGTTTTTCTCTATCACATCAGGTTTTCGAGATACAAAAAAATGTTTTTATTCGTTTTTTACATAAAAAATTATTAGTTTATTTAAAAATCAATGAATTTTCAAAAGTGAATGGCGTTATGTAAACGTCGTTTGTATTTTGTTGGTTCAGTTTCACGCACTAGAGCCCAAAAATGAATAGTGATAGTTACAAATGTATTTAGCAAAGGTAAATCAAGAATTGTATACACAATAATCATTTCTCATATTCATTGAAAATTCACGTTGATGTTAGTAACGATCTTTGCCCAAGTAGATAGACATGGGTGCTGATGAAGTGCGCGACTGCAGATTTCCCTCAACTAAAAAGTATAGTTTAATTTTTCTTCTCTTCTTTAGAAAATCACATTAATTAATAAAAATATTTCATTCAATAAGAATTTGAAAATACTGAACTTAAGGCCGATTAAGAAATTATTCCTGATTAAAATTCACTCTAGTTTAATTAAATTTAATATTGTGGAAAAATGTCATAGAAAAGGTTTGCACACACTAGACCGTACCGCCAAAAAGTGCCCCGTACACGTTCCAATATAAATCAAAGGTTTACTAAACAATGTTGGTATGGAAATTGGTTTGTTAAGGCCTTATGTGCTTGCAAATCAGTTAAAATTTGTTTGTATTTGTTTTGCCTTTTTAAAGTTTTCGTTGTATCTTCGGCACTTACAGTCAAATCTTAAAGTATGATATATCGTTTTTTTATCTCAAATTGGCTTTAAGACTGTAAACGCCGAAAGCTTTAAAAAGGCGATCCCTATATTCGGCAAAAAATAAAACAATTTTTTTTTTGGAAATTGCCCTGCAATAATACTTCACATTTTTTATTTTGCTTTCTTGAGAAAATAAGATATTTTTTTTATCTTTATAGAGTTGCATGTAAATTGAAAACTTAAAACTTATTTTCTGCAAAAGTAGCTCTTTTGAGTTACTTGTGCCTCTGTTTCAATGAGGGAGTGATATGTATACTTATGTAGAGGTATATTTTAAAACATTTTTAAGATTAAAAAGAAAAGAATTTTAAATTCAAATATTTTTATAGAATCCTAGACTTTCTTGCACAGTTTCCCAAATTGTACTAAAAATATCAAAAAAATTAAAAAAACAAACATTTGAAATAATTACTAATTAAGAAATTTAAATAAAAACATTCATTAAGAGATGAAGATTATTTGAAATAAAATCAAAACAAAATATTTATCATTGCCATTTTAAATTGATCGCATCCCAAAGGTAAATCAAACTAAACAAACAAATTGAGAAATGAGGAATCATTGACTGAATAAACAAATATGTTACAGTTGTTGTTGGGTAGGTGGATGGGTGTTTAGCTAAAGTAGAAATACCCAAGAATGTTTGTGTGTGTGTGTAATAAATATGTTCTCCTCCGCATGCAGACGGACATACAAAACAAATAATGAATGCAAGCCAACAACAAAAAAATCTACTAAAAAAGATTTACAAATCAATTCAAAACGATTTGATGATGTTTCTTAAAAATATATGTATAGTAAACTATATTTATTGTCTCTTTGGACAACAATAAATTAACATACGGACAAACATTCAAAAATTTCAAATGCTTTCGTAAAAAATAAAATCTATAAAATTTTTTGTGCTGATAAATTGTCCAATCAATCTAAGAACTTTAACATTAAAAATATCCACAATAAATACATATTTAGTGCTCCACAAAGTAATAAAAAAAGTATTACATTCACATGATTCAAACACTCAGAAAAACGGTGGAAGCCATTTTTCAGGCATGACATTTTCATTGCTTCCAAAGTATCAATAAGTTTATATTTTCGACGCCTTAAGAAATTATATTAACGGCTTCTAGATATTTCAATAAAAGTGTAGGTATTAAAATTTATACATAGATATTGATTTACATGTTCAACACCATAAAAGCAATGAAAGCCAAGGTAAACATGTGGTTATAATCATTGACAGTGAATTTAGGATTTGCAATTTGAAATTGTATACGAAAAAATTTTGTTAAAAATTTAATCGTTGCATATCTGCAACTTTAGAATATACATACACATGTATGTATGGATGCAAGTATGCAATAACCCAGCGGGAAAAAGGAGTACGGATACCTTCTAAAAGGCCTCTGTACTCCTTCTTTTGGATGTACAAGGCCTGCTGGCTCCATCCCATATTCATATATTTTACAAATGTGGTCATTGCGAGGTAGGCCTTCCGTTCTCGCTTCTTTCGCAGATATTCTAAAAGGCCTTCAAATTAATGGCTCTTTAAGGGCCTTCCAAAGAATGGCTGTTAAAAGGCCTTCAAATAAAGGTCATAATGAAAAGGGTTTAATAAAGGTTTTCAACTGCTGGGGCAGTGTTGAAATACAAGTAAAATAGTTGTGAAAATATATTTTTTATATGAATATAAAATATTTTCCCAACTGTTTTACTTGTATTACAGCACTTGTAAGTTTTGAGAAACCGGTCCGAGGTATTCAATATACACATCCATACATATAGTGTTTTGACGTATATCTTGTGATCAAAGGGATCGAAAATATTGAAAGGAAACTTCTCAAAATAACAAGAAGCCACATAGTATACTTAATATTGATCGACCAAAACAACTGTCTTATTCAACGTACAAAACTGAGCTAAAATGATTTATGCTTTCTTTCCTTAATCGCTCTGTATTTGGTATTTTTATATGAAATTTTGTTTCTTATAACGGCATCTGAATTCTTTTGCTTTTGCTTTGCCAAAAAAAAAAATAAAACAAAATACTTTACTCCTTCTGTTCTGCCTTGTTATAGAAGGGAATGTGCATCCCATCTTTTTTTTACTAAAGAGCCGAAGTCTTCTATGAGGCCTTCTTCAGACGTTACATAAGAATGTTAACTGAGTCAAAAACATGAATTCGTTTGCTTTTGTTTTGGCAAAATAACAAAACAAAAAATGTTACTCCTTCTCTTCTCCCTTCTCATAGAACAACCGAGGCCTTCTATAAGGCATTCTTTAGCAGTTTGATAAGAATGGTAACTGAGTCGAAAAAATTCCTGAGCAGACCTTTAATAAGGCCTGAAGTAAGAAGGTCTTCTTAGTTTTACCGCTGGGATAACTTTATGCTTCAAAGTGTGAGTATTGGTTTTACATTTTTAACAAACTAATTGGAACAGCTGACTTTGGCTACATTTAAGTACACAATAACTTTTTACTTATTTTATGAAAAATAAGTTAAATTAATCAGGCATCGCAAATAACGACTATTTTCCAAGTTTAAACTAAAAAAAATTAAATTAAAGATGCGTGCACAAGAAATACACCAAAATAATCCTTGTGACATGGATTGACTACCTTTAGGTGCATTAATTTTTATTTGTTTAATTAGTTTTTTTTTTGGGAATTGTTACAATTTAAGTTTAACATTATTATTATTTTACTTATTCAGTAGAATATTTTTTATTAAAACTACATTGAAATTGATTATTGAGGGATTAGCTGGATCCTATGCGCATTCACTGTTGTTAATGCAGAACCTTTAACCAAAAATTTCTTAGAACAACTAGATATATTAAGTTAAACGTCCATTTAAACAAATGAGAAGTTCAACTAATTTCAAAGTTGAAACAAGAACACAAGAACATTTTCTGTCGACATCGTGAGACGGCCCATAAATTTGGAAGGAAGCATAGCGTTGTGTTATTTTTAGTGGCGAAAACTAGTTAAACCTGCCCATTTATTTTGTAATTCGCTAAAGCTAATTGTTTGATTTAGAAACACAAGTTTGAAAAATGCATTCGTAGCCGAAAATCGATTAATCGACTTAATACATTTTTAACGATAGAGACTTAGCTTTATCGAGTTACAGAATAAGGGGACTGGTATAAATTAATTATTGTCTGTGGACATGGGGGAGGAGTATAAATTGAGTATTGTCTGTGGACATTCGATTTGAGCTTTTTCATGTTGAAAGTGCCAGCAAAGATTTTTGCAGGTAGTTTGTACCGCATACGAACAGAAATTCTGTACGTAAAGCGTAGTGCAACTTATTGTCAATCGATCACAAATGGGTGTGCTCTTAGTGAAGCACGTGTTGTGCGTAAAAATGTGAGGGCTTCAGGAACAAGATCCCTAATTTCATTAGAACACATTCCATTGTAATAGCGATAGAACAAGGAATTGCAACCTACATTGCGTCGATGCTCAAATGAATCACTAGAGTTGGATATCCTACTGTCACCGAATAGCTTCTTCGGCCTCTCCTGTACGTGGTCGAGTAGAACCAAAAATAGAATACATGAGAGTTGTAATCCATTTTCGGACGGATATAAATAGGTGGTTTAAATAGTAATTAGATCAGATGCAGTGAAGTATTCTTTACATTTGAATGCTTCTTTTGAGACTTGAAAGATGTGCTTAGTCCATTGAACATTATACTGTATTTTCAGGTCAAGAACATCAAGAGCTTCCGATTCCTTAATACTTCTAACATCCATAGTTACGGATGGAGCAGCATTTTCGGTCATGCATTAAGCTTTACGAACGTTAAAATCTACTCTATTTGCATGATCCAAATTCGGAGACTGTTATTAAATCATAATTTAAAATGAAAATGAATGGCAAATGCTGTTGTCATCCGCGAAAGAGTAGATAGGATTGGAAGTTTGACAAAGAAGTCATTTAGAGAAATCATGAACAGAGTAGGAGAAATTTACTTTGAACTCGTTTGATGAGATCCCATCTGTAACAATTCTTATAGTGCGATCCCTCGATAAGAAAGGAGAGAAATTATCACCGACATTACTTATAAAATACATTTTGACAAAATTGCCATGACACACTCTATCCAAATCTTGCAGATATCTAGAGCTACAATTTCTCCGAGAAAAGGACAAGTAGGTCATTCGCAGACAGACCTCTACGAAAGCCATACTGATGGTCGTTGAGTAAGCTGTTGGACTCTAGATACCTTACAAGATATAAACTTACCATACTTTCCATCAGTTTGGAAAGTGCAGAGCATATTGCGATTGAGCGATAATTTTCAGGGTTATTAGCCTCCCCTTTTTTAGGGATTGGCGTAACATTAGCAACCTCCCAACACATTGGAAATTCACCAGCATGGTACAAAATTTTAAAGAGGTTAGCTAATGGCTCATGACCAGTGCTGGAATGCCATCCGGCATTCCTTCCCTTTTTAATGCCCGAGCTCGAAAGAATATCTCAGGCATAGTAACGGGTACTTTTTCAAGAAGAGGACGAAGCTGATTGATTTGATTTGTCTGTTCCTCTGACTACAAAAAAAAATTTACAAATATGCTTGTTTCTTCAAAGAAAACGAAACTTTTTCTTACTTCTTTATATGTATATTTGTGTAGTCCGTTAGCAGCTCTACATTAAGTAAAATTTTAAGAAAAATCGAGTCACATTGTTTTGAAATACGAGCTTAATTGCTTGCTGTCGCACGCGACAAAAGTAGTAGATTTTCCCTTGGAAACAATATATATATGTATTACATATCATATCTGATTCATCAATTATGCATTTTCCAAATCATTATCATCATTATTTAAGATTTTTTATTTAAAATTTTACTGTAAAAATTCTAAATTCTAAATTACAAAATGTCTTCAGCCCAATTATCAATATTAAATCAAATGGGTGTGTTCTAACTGAAAGAAAATTCTCAAATTAATTTATTTTCAACTCAAAGAATTAGAAAATGAACGAATTAGCAGCCGATTTATAAATAGAACATCTTAAGGCAGACAACAACATCTTGAGTGTTTTAACATCTTGAAGATATTTAAAGAAAAACCGAAACATAAAATAAAATTGAAAAAAATTAATTTTGTCACCAAATGTATTATGAGCGTCGCAGATGACACGACATAAAAATGAAACGCGGTAAAAACGGAAAATAAGCGAAACATATTGTATGTGAGTGACGGCGTGTGGAAACAAACAAAAACGTTAATAATATAAGAAACAACATCTACATTCATTTAAAAATAGTGAAAAAGTGCAAAGATAGGTATTTTATGAAATATTAAAATTGGATAAATTAATAATTGAATAAATAAGTGTATTGAATTATACGAAAAAAAAGAAGAAAGAAAACAAAAATCAACTAAACATGACAAAGTATCAAAGAAATCAGCAATATTTAAATATCTCAAATGCTTCCAGCAATAATAACAGTGATAATTGTAATAACAACGATGTAAACACATTAATTCCTCAAACTGCAATTAAAAAAGAATTCAATAGTTTATTAGAAAATTCTAACAAGTCGATGCTAAATTATAATTTAAGCGTGCAACAATATGGCAATGTTATTCAACAGCAGCAACAACATCATCATTACCACACACTTCATTACCAGCAGCAACAAAAACAACAGTTACAAACATTTTTAAGTCGTTTTAACACAGCCGCAACTGCAGCAACCAACGAAACAGTAAGTTTGTCCGCTGCAACAAGCTCGTGCAACTTTCGTAATTTAAGCGATTCAAATGAATCGCACAATTTAACTCCTTCACCCATATTTACTGATTACGATGACAACAGTTTAAGTTCCGAAGAGCATGTTTTGGCACCGCTAGTCTGTGCCAATGCACAATCATCAAGACCTTGCCTTACGTGGGCTTGTAAAGCTTGCAAAAAGAAAAGTGTTGCTGTTGATCGGCGAAAAGCGGCCACAATGCGTGAGCGCAGACGTTTAAGAAAGGTAAGAGGAAAGAGTAACTGCAAGAAGCAGGAACTGGATTTGCCAGTAAGCCCAAAGAACTTTTGAGGGCATCATTTTCGAACTAGTATTGCAGAAGCTAGACCCCTCAATTACTACGTTGAACAAGTAAGCAAAAAGAGCTTTGAAGTCACTGCTTGAATCACTTAACATAGGGATTACACGTGCAAGTGCAAGTTCGAAAAACCCAATACGTACACTCAAACTCTTTTACTAACACAACTACACTTTCGGCACTTGCAGTCTACTTCCAACTAAACTGCCAAGGAATTTTACAAGATAATACATACACAGAACTTTTATGAAAGTTGTTTCACGTCTGAACGCAAGGTAACTGTAATTTAAGCCGAAATTGTGGGCATGAATTATGTATTTCTCGGATTAGTTGTAGTGTCTGATACCGCAGCTAATAACAGCTGCCCGCATAAGCACATCATAATAACGCGGAATTAGATCACTGCAGTTCCGCAGAAAGCGATGGTTCTTGCAGTGACTTACTGGACTTGGCAATTGCAAGTATACATTTTGGACTTATGTTTTGGCTGAAATTTCCCACCAATTTTTCCAGATTTTTGTGGTGAATGGACGTCGGAAACCACTTAAATTTACAATTTCAGGTTTAAGATGTATTCAGCCCTTTTATGTAAAATCTAGATCCCACTATCGGCAAAATGTACCGATTTTCGTCGGCTCATAAGTAATAAGCTAAATTGGCCTTATTTCTCAACTAATTGAAATATAAGAACATAATTGCGCCACAATGCATTGATAATAAAGCCATATAGACTTTTTCCGGAATAAATTGAGAAATAAGGCCATTTTGGTTTATTACTTAGGACTTTATTGCAGTGAGCCTATGAAAATCGGTACATTGCGCCGAAAAGAAATGCTGTACGAAAAGAAATGCTGTTTTAAAAAAAAATTTTATAACAATAAAATAAAAAGGCATATTCACTTAATTACATTTCACAGAGAAAAACCAAAATTTGAATTCATGCTAGTGTGTGAAAAACGCAGTATTTAAAGTCGATTAATAATGTTTATGCACCATAAAATCTGCACAACCTGCTGTATTGCCAAATTTTACCATAAGACAACTATCATAAGATTTTGAGAGATTTTTGGCAAAATCTAGTGACGAACTAGATTTGGATTAGTATGGGAAATCTAGCCAAAATCAAATAGAAATCTCGTATGTGGTAGATTTTGCTCAGGTGTAAATGCACTATTATTGTATTTCAGAACAAATATTTCTTTGCTACTAAAGAATTAAAACTGAAATTATCGAATAAGTACTTCACATTATTTAGCCTTCACACACGAGAACAATTGTGGTGGCATAACATGACAGCTTGTTGGTGAGAGACGAATAAAATAGCACCAGATTGCCGAACTTTAATTGCTTTAATCGGTTTCTTATACAAATGAATACACATACACGAATATATTTATTTCGGTGGGCAGCCGTGGCGTAAAGTTTCAACCGACTACAACCCCACATTAGCAGCAAAAAACCAATGCACACACATTTTTAAAAACTGGCAAAAGTCAAATTAATACAAAAAATACTAAAGGCCGGTCCAACGATTTCGACAGCAAAATGTCTATCGGCAACTTGTATTGAAAGCAGTAGAAAAGTTGTTATTGTTTTCAATGGAAGTAATCGATCAAAGGTTTTCTGTAGACATTGTGGGACAGGCTGTAATACGAGTACATACAAAGCTGTATGCACATATACCTTTCATTCCAGATGAATGGTCATACCGTGTGTTTTGAAAAGAACAAAACCCAGTTGGACAACTTGTCGCAGAGGACACTTACATCAACGACTACTTAGGAAAATTTCGACATTTGTCATTGACGATATTGGTCGATTACAGTTTTTTTAAGAGAATCTAACAGAAACACTACTCAAAGAATCGGTAAAAGAAAAACGACTCAACTCAATTGGTCATGAAATTAATTGGTGGATATTGTCCGCAAGATAGTCTTTAACGTTCAATCTAAAGTAGTCTACAGTTTCATTAATGAAAATTTTATATAAATTGTCAGTTCTACAGGGGAAAGCGAAAATGTCGCTCTGGTTGAAATATATGAACTTAACGGCCATCTGTTCGAAAATTTCCTCAATGATCTGTTTGAGCTATCGCCAACAGGTCATGCATGCTTTAACATTGTCGTGCATCCGTCTTACAAAATGTCTGAACGACAAGGCCAAATTAGAAATTGTGCTCGTAAAATTTTTTCCGTGTGTGCAGGCTCATTGAGTATAAAGTGCGGGAGTATCCAATAATTTTACTTCACTAATACAATGAACAAAAAATTACAGCAAATCACAATGTGAAGTTTTTATTTTAATTTTTGTAAGTCAAATTATCACCAGAATTTTACAGCAACACAATCCCATAAAAGTCAAAACCAATTAAGTTGTCATCAAATTATGAAAGCAGAAGAAAGTATTTTTAAAACTATTAAGCCGAATGGCGAAAATTAACATAAACATGCAAAAGTTTTGAAATGTATGATCAACTATGTAAATATCCAGCTTTATGACTTAAATAAATAGAATAAAAATAATGAATATTATACACCCTTCACAAAAAATGGTAAGAGCAAGACTGTTGTAAATTTAGAGATGGTAAAAGTGAGCTTTCATTACAAAAAGCTTTCAGAAAATTTTAATACGATGAATCAAAACAATTCACATATTCCATTTGCAATAAAAGTTGCGTATATACAGCAGAAATCTACATCAACTGACACCACACACAGTGGACCAAACACAAAGAACGCTGATAATGAAGTTATAGTGGCCTTCGAAAACACTTAGTTGTTCAGTTCTACTATGTGTTTGGTGTTAATTGTTCATTAGTAATTATCACATGTAATTTGGCTTACATAGCGATACGAACTTTAGCCTCATCAAATCATAAATATAGAAACAAATGAAGTTCGAACATTAATATTTACAAATAACTAAGCATAATATAGTTTTGTCATTCTGTGTCTCGAATAAGCGATATCGGTCTGCTCGTCTGTCTGTCTATACGAGAAATCGGTCCGAAGCACCCAGAAAAGTGTTAGACTGATGTGTCAGAATTTTTCCTAAAATTTAGGACCTAAATAAGTAGATTAGTATTGAAAATCAGCAGAATAAAAAAGAGTGCTCCAGAGCTGGAAAATTTAAACTTGTTTGTATATATAAAAGTAAGTGACTAAAACAAATTTAAAAAAAAAAAAAACAAATTTAGTATAGAAATTTATTTGTTAAACATTTTGTAAACCAAAATTGAATAAAGCCTTATATGTATAGTCAAAGAACATTCATAACTACAAAATAAATTAACGGACATATTCCATTTCATTTCCTCAAAACGGTTCCTTAACGGTGTTTAACTAATATCGCGATTGCATTGAGATGTTGAACAGTTTTTTAAAATTAATGTCCAATTACTAAAGTATCAAAATTTAAAAGTATCAAATAGTAACACGGTTTTGAACATCTTCTGTGTTTAATAAAATTACCAACGTATCAACTTTCTACCCCCGACATAGTTTGTGTTGCTTTTTGTAAAATCCCCACTTAAATTTAATTAAATTAATTTAATTAATTTAATTTTGTTGCTCAAATTTAGATTTTATAAAGAGAAAGAAAATCAAAACTTGATCATCAAAAAGAGATGCATGCAGCGTTGCCAAATGACGATGAAGGTGTAGTGGAGTTCGAAAACACTTAGTTGTTCCGTTCTACTAACTTTTTGTCAGAATATTTACAATTAACTTTGGTGTTATTTGTTCATTACAAATTATGCATGGAGCCATTTCTCGGTAGTGGTATGTATATTGTTGTCTTTCACTTCGTCCAACCAAAGACTATAAAATTATAAATCTATAGTCTTTGCTTGGACTTGGCCATTACGAAATACAATGTAATTTAAATAACCGCCTTTAGATTGATGGCAGTCATCGATCCTTTTGATGTCGTTTTCAACCACTTTTTCGCATATTTCGAAAACTTGAACAATGTTGGTTTTTAAATGCTCCAACGTTAGGGGATTATCCAAGCAGACATAGTCTTTGGCGGAACTCGCATGATTTTGGTGGATAATTGACGTAGCCAAAACGTGAAATTGCGCGTTCTGGAAACTTCCCTTGCAATAAAGCTAAAATCGGTTATGTTGTGTGGCTCGTGGCACCGTCTTGTTGAAACCACATATCGGCGGTAACGGTTCTTCGGATTATACGTCACACTTTCAGTTACAGAAGCGATATTTTGGGCAGTGCGCACATTGCGATGATACACAGGCGCCACTACATCTTTAACGCTTCTAGTCTCTTAAAATTTCTTTATAATCTTACCAATTCTTGCACAGTAGCTCGATTATGATGACCATAATCACCCCGAAAAGTGGCCATGTCCATAGGCGTGGAAAGGCCGTTTTAAGGGGGTAGTATTATTAAAAATTGCCTGTAATTATCTAATTTAATATTACTTATGAAAATCACCGATGGCAATGCCGCCCCCTCCTCACTACAAAAAAATAAATTTTGTTTTTAGCTCTGCCAATGGCCACATTTGAACCACCACTTTTATAGTAAGTTCTAACTGTTTTTCCGAGTTCTTCGATTGTTAAACGATTCATATTCGTGAATGGCAAACCCATGGTAAAAATATACAAGGTACTTGCACGACTACAACAAAATTACAGCACCAAAAACCACACGCATTTTGTTGGAGGAAACAAACGAATAATTGTCAGAAACAGATGTCTTTTGTTTTTAAAAATAACAATCACAGGGTAACTAAAGTACAATTACAGACGCGGCATTCATGAATGATTATAGCAATTCAGTGTTGCCAATATGTGTGTAATACACGGTGTGTAATTTCTACTGTCATGTATAATCTGTGTGTAATTCTACTTTGGGTTCTATTTTTATTACTTTTTGTTTCAATTTTAACCTACACAAAAGATGTGTAGTGTAATTTTCTTCAAAGTGTAAATGGAGACACATATATATGCAAATCCATTGACAACACTGTAATCATTTTATTCACACACATACACTAACATTTTTGCAGCTTGTAAACAAAGCTTGACAACTTTCTGCATTGTATACATTAACAGGCTGGGCTTGTGCATGTACCTTGTATAATTTTACCATGGGCAAACCTATTAATAAAGAAGTGACAGCTGATAGCCTTGCCAGACCGGTGCTTTTGAAACCACGAAATGGATAACCTGCATATCAAAAAAAAATTCGAGAGAATGAAGCTAAAGCCAATATTACACGGTATGTAAAAAATCACATGCGCATGTGGTTCTGACGTAATTTTGACGTCTTCACGAAGCTACATTTGCTACATGCCGTGTACTAGTAACATATGTAAATGTAGATATTCACATTCTTACAGATGTGCTGCCTCAGAAAATGTGTTTAATTCGGCTTCATGTGCCAGATTTGTATTTTGGAACAAAAATACTATCAAAATTTTACGGCATGTAGCCACTACTAGGGATTTTAAAAAATGCAACCAACATGCTGAAAGTTCCCGTGACGTCATCGCAACATACGCATGTGGCTTTTTACATGCCGTGTACTGTAGGCTTAAAGAAAACACCATAGTTGTTAGCAAAAAAATGTCGTGTGTGAACTTAAAAGCAAATTGAGCAGAAAATTTTACAAAGTTGTGCAACTGCAATTGCTGTGTGTGAACGAACCCAAGGGTCTTGAGTCTCTGCGAAAGAATCAAAATAAAAAATTGCCCAATAATAGTCAAATTTGAAAATTTATGTTTTGGTTGAAAGAATGAATATTTTATGTGAAAAAATAGTACTATAAATTTACAAAAGGGGAAGGAAATTTAAATTTTATTTTTTAGATTTCGCTTGTTTTTATGACTTTGTTATAGAAGAAAATATGAAAAGAAAAAAGCGATTATCGTAAAACTATGCATATTAAAAATGTATTAAATCTAAATGTATGGGCGCAGGAATGTGAAGATGCGAAGAAAGAGTCAAATGAGCTGCAACATGTTAAAGAAAAAAATTTTTATTGTTTCAATTTAACGCATATTTTAATTTGAATTATGATCTTGTGTTGAGGAAGAACATTTTATAGTTAAAATAAAACACTTTCAACAATTTGTTAAATTTTATTTGGAGGAAATGAAATGTTTTTACATAAATTTCAAGCAAAATTAATTGTGTGTGATTTTCTCTAAATTTAAAGGGTTCGAGTTCATGTTTGTTTTGCTTATTTTAGATGAGTATTTATTATTTTTATTACAAACAAATGTATTTTTTTATGTTTCTCTAATTTATTGCAGGTAAATGAAGCATTTGAAGTATTGAAACGACGAACATCTTCAAATCCAAATCAACGTTTACCAAAAGTCGAAATACTACGTAATGCAATTGAATATATTGAGAGTCTGGAGGATTTACTGCAGGTAAATTTATTAAACTGCTTTTATTATGGAAGAATTCGAAAAGAGTATTCAACCATTAGCATTACATATATTTTCATTTGTGATGATTTTATATGTCGGTTTAAAGCAAAGAAAAATATTTTTATGATTCAAGATTGCTTGTGATGTGTTAAAAGCACGTAAGAAAATGAATCCAGCAATTTTTAGAATATTATATAAAATGTAAAAGGCGTGTCTCCGCCTACTTTTCCAAACAAAAGATTGTGGAATTGCAAGCACCAGAGATACATGTAAAGTTTCATTGAAATCGTTTGTTTAGACGAACATGAAATATAATAGTAAATTTTAATAGGCGTTTCCCGCCCATTTATTTTTTGGCAATGGAAACAAACGGCAAACAAGAACTTTTCAAATCGGTTAACTTATGGCGGAGTTGTGTAGTAACCAACTTAAGAAGCTACCACCGAATTGAATGCCTTATTCTTTTGTTTTTGAAGTCTGATAAAATTTTCCGTTGACTTAGTTGTGCTGTATAACTTTTATTCGAGCGATAATACTACTCTATTTCAATTCATAATTTTTTAACTGCATAATTCAAAATAGAGTAAATTGTTTCGTCTTTTAGGAGTCATCACCAATACGAAGCTTGGATAATTTAGCAGATACGATAAGTGGGAAGTCATGCCAGCAGGATTATTTGGTGAGTAAAATATGTGCTTTAGAGAATAAAAACTCACGTTAAAACCAACTATTAAAAAATGATTTTATCATACAAAATTATTTTATTAAAACTATCCTAAAAAACTTTTTTGAATTAGTTTTGAGTAGGTTTTATGAAATGCAACCTTGTTTTCGCTGTACTAAATTTGGTGCTACCAAGTTAAAATGATTGAAGGCAGTTGATAGTGTTTACATCAATTAAAAATTTAAAACTTTCCGAGAAAAAGAAACTCTTGGACGGAAAACAACGAAAATATTTTTGTTGAGCTCTAATTTAAAAATTTTTAAATATTCATTCAACAACAGCTGTTCTACAGTTTGTCAGATAAGTGTTATAAAAATTTTAAAATAGTACAACAACAAATATACTTATTTCTATGGCAGATTTAATTTGTTTTCATCAAATTTACTAGACAACCTGTGTGCTAAAATTTGAATTGATTAAATAACTGGTTCAAACTCAAAATCAGCTGTTTATGGTTTTAATGTTCAATGTGCAATTAAACGTACCATAACCATAACCATGCAAAGCAGCTGTTCGAATTAAACTTCGAACAAAACTCTATTTGACTACAGGGGACTAGCCGTAATGTTATGACATGACATGAACATGAGAACTATTAATATGTCCACATTCAGGCATATCAAAGCGGTTTGTGGTAGTGCAATAGATATGGAATATTTACCAATTTTGTTCTGTCTCTTTTCTTTTTATTGCAAATGGTCGCAGACGGCGAATCTTATGGCGAACATTGTTGCTCAGCCATATGTTCGGGCATCGATGTCAGAGCATGGACAAAACATGGACAGGAGCGGTCTGCATTAGCCACTTACGATGTCCGACATGAGTCCCATAGCAAGTTCATGACTAGTGGAGACTTCTAGTAAGCTTAAATTAAACGTGCCATAACCATAACCATACAAAACAGCTATTCGAACTAAACTAATGGGCAACAATGTATTTGTTTATAGGTGACTCGCCATAACGCCATAGCCATAACCATATAAACTAATTGAATTTTCGTTTTGGCTATGGTCATGCAAATATGGTATTGCACGTATAATTTAAGCTATAGCCATAAAAACCAACTGAATTTTGGTTTTTCGCCGTAACCATAAACAGCTGTTTGCTGGTTAGACACACACAGAAAAAAATATTCCAAAAATTTTTTCAAAACCATAACAGCTGTTTGCTGGTTAGACACACACAGAAAAAAATATTCCAAAAATTTTTTCAAAAACCTGTATTGTTGAACATGGAAAAAGAATTGAACAACATTATATATTTGATTCAAACACATTGCTTATCAAAATCGCAAGAAGGCATTAAACTGTATATACAAACAAAAGCGGTTGAAAAACGTGGCATTCATCCACACACACAATAACAATTATCACTGAAAATAAAATTTCAGTAAACAACTTTTTTCTTTGATTCATTAAATTTCTTTATTGACTGAAAAAAAAAATATTTTCAATAAACGTGCATACAATTTTATTTATCAATAATGCAAAAATCGTCATCACAGAAAATTCAAAAGACTTTTTTTGTCAAAATCATTTTATTCTGTGTATTTGTTGTTGCGCTGTTGAAATGAATTAACCAATTAAACTCTGAACAGCTGTTTATTGTTATGGCAGCACTAATAGGAGTAGCAAATGTACATATTTATGGTTATGGCGATGGTTATGGATATGGTATGACACGTTTAATTGAACCTTATAACCAGGTTTTAACTTTACATTACAACATTGTTGAAAGCTGATTTTAAAAACTCTGTTTTCGCTCACATAAAACGGTTGAGCTTGCATGCATCGAATTGTGGCGCATGTGGCGCACTTGTTGAATTTGTTTTACTGAATCGTTCTTCACAATGTATTTAGCTTATTTTAAATTTTATTCATTTTTAATATTTCTTTAAATAACTTTTTAGTTTTAATTTTAAATAAGTATTCAAACAGCTAAACAAAAACATATTTGATGATTTATTGCACTGACACTGCAGCACATTTTTTTCGCCCAAGAAAATGAAAAGTTTTTAAGTTGTTTTCCGTGGTTGGGACTTTTTTCAAACGCTAAATATAGAATTTTAACAAATAAATAAATAATGGGGAAAGACATACTAGAGAACACAACAAAACTTTAAATTAAGTCAATTTCCAATATAAATCAGTTGATATTCTTAGCAAACGTGCTTAGACACCTGTAACGAACGAATTTATAAATGTTATTTGTTGAATAAAGATAAAAAAAATTAAAAAAATTAATACGAGCACATATATTTTGTTGCTGCTTCTAGTGTTAAAGGCTCAATCAGAGGTGCCATAACCATAACCATAAAAAACAGCCGTTCGAACCAAACTAATGGGCAACACTGTATTTGATTATAAGTGACTCGCCATAACGCCATAACTCTCACCATAGAAACCAATTGAATTTTGGTTTGGTTATGGCTATTGGCTTCGTTAGTCAAATCGTATCGTCTTACTTTTGAAGTTGTCGTATCGTTTAAGTCTGTATGTTAGTTAATAAAAACGTGAGGCTGCCAGCGAAAGTGTCAGCTGTTACTTTGCTTTATCCGTGCGTGTGTATGTATGTAAGCCAGTAGTTGATGTTTGCTACAGAAAATAGATTTTTACGTAGCCAACGTTGCCAACAGATTTTCAATAAGCATCAGCATGCTTATTAAAAGTTACGGATTATGTCAGCTGACACATAACAGCACGATACGATTTCATTAATTCTACCATATGGCATTATGGCTATGTCACGTTTAATTTAAGCTTAAGCCTGGTACTCTGTTCACAATTTCGTGCGAAGTGCTGTCAAACTACGTATAAAAGTATTTGGTATGAAATATTTGCGAAATAAACTTGCAAAAGTAGTACTCTGTTCATATTGCGAAAAACACGTAAAATGTTTCTGGCAGCATGTTTTTCCATGTAAAATGACTCTGGCATAATTTGTTTCAGCCGCGAAACAACATGAGCAGTACTTTTTTCGCACGGAATTTTAACAATGTTGCATACTTTCAAGCAATAGAAGCGAAAAATTTATAAACAAACCGCAAATTGGGCTACATACATGTACATGCCACATTTTTCACGCGAAATAATCAATGTTGCTGAAATTTTTTTCGCAACTTCGAACAGAGTACTATGTTTTAGACAGCAATTAATAATTTTTACACTTTTATTTGTTGTCATTTTCGCGCGTTGTAATTATTTTCTGTCCATTTCAAATGTTTGACTTTATCTTTATGTAAATTTATTTAAAAGCTTCTTATAACAAATGTCTTGTTTTTCATGGTTGAAATATGTTAGGGGATATTTTATACAAAATAAATTTTCCGACTTTTTCATTTTTACATAGGTACATACATACATACATATTTCTTTTTTCTTAGCCAAAAATACATTCATCAAATTGTGGTGTTTTTAGAAAAAGAAGAATGATACGGTGTCCCTCTTAAAAAAAAAAGTAAAGTAGATGTTAGTTTGTCTGTATGTATGTATGTATGTATGTATAAATATTTTTTATTCCAAGAATGATTCTTTTCAAAATAATTTAGTTAGCCCGGCGTCAAAATAATAGTATATAATAAATTTATTTGTATAGATTTTCAATAGAATACGAAATCTTTATACTACAGTAGAGCACGGTTATAACGAACTCCGTGGGACTCGAGAGTTTTGTTCGTTATTGGTGAATTTCGTTGCAACCTGGAATAAACATTTTTTTTTCGAGAGTGCCTAATTTTAAAAGTGCATTCTTGTACAGACTGAGTTATTAATTATTTTATTAAAAGACTTTTTATTAAAAAACTACCTGCATGATGTTTTTCGCTTTCTGTTTATGCGCTTTCGGTGTATTTAAGCTTCCAGGACGATGACAATACAATTTAATAGAAGAAAAAAATTGGCGACCACTGTTGTTCCAATTTTATACTTTGTGTTGATATACGTCTATTAAATTATATTTTCATCACCCCTGAAGGTTAAATACACAGAAAGTGCATAAGTAGAACGCAAAAAACGTCATGCAGGTAGTTTTTAACAAAAAGCCTTTTAATAAAATAATAAGTAATTCGGTAATTCGGAATTTTTTAACACAAACCTGCGAAGTATTCTTAATCAATTATATTTTGTAAATAAAGTTATAAACAGTATGGTTCCAGTACAAAAATACTGCCTAAAAACGAATCCAAAGTAGAAAGTGACGAAAAAACCGAAAAAATTATGTTTTGTGAAAAAAATACACACATATACGAGTATCTGGAATTTACTGAAACAAAATATAAATATGGTTGGTCTTATGGAAAGGTCTTAGTCTCTTCTTTTTATGTCCGTTTATAAATTTAAAATCGGTTAATACTTATTTAGAGGTTGATAAGTGCATATGGGTACGAAAAACCGGTTTTTATCCATAACTCAAGATTTTGGGGGTGTTTGGAAAATGTTAAATACATATTGTTGTTATACTGCACAATACCTACCAGAAAAATAGTAACACGTCACAGATATTTTTTTTGTCACACAGTGTTATGCACTGCATACCACAGTTAGTTCGAATAAATCCATTTCTACATTTTTGATCAGCTAATTAACCGAGGTTTACTGTATATGGGCATTTTAACAGAAAAGTCCATATTTTGTTACGTGACGTTGCTTGCTAACTTAGGCTGTTTTTTAAAGAAAAACTTATATTTATATTTGCATGTTGGTGTAGAGCGTAATCAGCTCTACATTTAGTAAAAGCCAGGAAATAATCGAACAGCAATTCTCCGAAATACAATCTTAATGGCTTGTTGACGTAACGTGACAAAAGGTGGACTTTTCTGTGGAAATTCCCATATATAAATATTTGGTTCATGAATTAAAAACAAAATTTACAAGTAATAAAACAAATAACGATCGTAAAAAGTTACTGGATTTTATTTTTGAAGTTTTTATTTAACCTGTGTATCTGTGTGTCTTTCCGAGTCCACATACACACTAAATGGCTGGACCCATTTTGATTTGCTTGAAGAAAATCGGTCCAGCCGCTTAGAAGATATCACACCTTTTCTTAACATATCGGGAGTTTTAAAAATTTTTAATTTTTGTTATAACTTAATAAACACATGTCTGAATCAAAAGGTTTCTCATTAGCATATATTTGTAACACTTATTTGGTCACATTTTTGCCAAGTGTGACCGTACCTTAAGCAGATATATTTATTTTAAATAGTTTTTCTCGCATCAGATAAAATACACAAATTATATACATATATAAATACATAAATTTCGATTTGAACAATTGAATGGCATAAAAGAAAATCTTAAAATTTATGGCATTTTGTAATTCGTGAAAAATAAAATAAAAATTATAAAAGATTGCTTTCTTCAATATAACACTAAAAAATATATGGTGAAGGAAAATGCAAAAGGTTCTAACTGAATAAAAACATTTTGCAATTAATTTTCAAGACTAACTGCAGCTATATATGTATATAATTACAACTGAAATTTCGAAAATATTTAAAATTTTTGTTTGCTTGCTCCTGAAGCATATGCATTTCGTTTGTGCTTAAGAAACTCATCAGTAGACAACAATCAAAAGATGTTTTTAATAAGCTCAAAAAATTAATATGCTTGTAGAAAAACTCTCAACATGTTATTGAGAATTACGTATTTAATCACAAGCTTAAAAGCTTCAAATAAAAAACTTCTTAAAACAAACATCTTTATTCGATTTTTAATCGTCCTTTTATTTTTCACAACGTTTTTATTTTTTTTAGCTTATTTCAAAAATCGTTTGCTTGAAGTTTTCTGATTAGTTTGTTCACTAAAAAATGCATATGGACGTTGCTTAATCCACAAGCAAACACAAATTCCTAAAATAATCAAAATGTTTAGCGTAAAAAACTTTTCAGTTATTGTAAATACTCTTACATATGCACTTTTTTTTTAAATATTTGGGCCAATTAATTTCGAAAAATTTTCACTTCTGCTGACGATATGTGATAATAGATTACAAGCCATAGCAAACATCAAAACAGACCACACCCAAGAAAAAAAACAAAGAATTTCAAAGAATTAAATAATTTGAGGAAAAAAATTATTTTGTAATATATAATCTGAATAGATATTTATGTATAGGGTGTTTTTTTAGAGGTATAGAACTTCGAATTGAAATAAAACACAAGAAAATCGTTTTAATGTCCATCAATTTGGCTTTATTGGAAGGATAATTTTATGCCATTAACGTTTAAATATGATTTCGGGCATGTGGCCGCCGCGGCTGGCTCGAATAAAGCCAATTCTACAGGTCCAATTTTCAACCACTTTTTCGAGCATATGAGGCCGTATGTTGGCAATAACGCCACGAATGTTGGCTTCCAAGTCCCCTAACGTTTCTGGTTTGTTGGCGTAGACGAGCGACTTCACATATCCCCAAAGAAAATAATCCAATGGTGTCAAATCACACGATCTTGGTGGCCAATTGACCGGTTAACCGAATTAATTGCTCTGATGGACGATTATGTCGACCATAAAATGGACGGAGCTTGCGGTAAACTTCGCGAACTGAACCATTATTTTCGAAATAAATTTGCACGATTTGCAAGCGTTGTTCTTTTGTCAACCTGTTCATGATGAAATGGCAAACCAAACTAAATATTAATCACTTGACAGCTGACAAAATGGCCGCCAGTTAAAAAAGTGATGCCAACTTAAAGTTCTATACCTCAATAAAAAACACCCTACACTACATAATTTCCAATATATTGCTGGTGTTTATAGCAGTGGCTTTCGAGGACAAATTGTGACAAGGTGAGAATTTATTAAAAAAAAAAAAACAAATTCAGCGCACTTATAACGAAATTTATTTTCCCAGCTGATTTTAAATGGTGCTTCTGTTGTTGTAACTAAGTGAATAGAGGCAACGTAGTGTTTTTAAAGAAATAGTAGTCATTACCATGCTGCCATAAGAATAATCGTCATTACCCTGTTCCCATGGGAATAATCATCATTACCGTGATTGGTTGGTTTACATGGATGCTGGCCACCTTCAAGTAATCAAGTAGAATCCTGAGGTTCCGTTTTGATAGATACCACTTTACTCTTAGAAGTTCTAAGCTATGAAAAAGAGCGGAATCCTATGCTCCTATGGGAGTTAGAGGAATATACATATATGTATATAATAATCAGTCGTACTGTAGCTAGTCTAGTATGTTTTCCGGGCACTTGTAGATGAGTTAAGAAACTGTCCTTTTTTTGTCTTCTTCTTGACATCTGCGACAGAATATGTTATAGAGAAGACCTAGTCTACTATAGTATGTCTCCTGAAGTCTGCCCAGTGGGATGTCAATACCACTACCAGCCGTGGATGCTCTTCATATTTTTGTTTACTTTTTGTTCGTGGAAACGTGGGTAGATTTGCTTTGTGACCTATCTGAAGATAGTGTTTGAGGTTATTATTTTTAATGGTGCCAAATAGCACTGAGTCCGGCAATACAACAGAAGCGTCCATAAAGGATCTAGCTTTGGCTAGTTTATTCGCCCGTTCATTGCCGGTGAAGTTATCATGTGCAGAAACATGAATAAGAGTGGTGTCGGTCTGACCTTGTGTCTAGATAGCACATTATTACATTGATAAACTTAAATTTAGAAGGTTTCAAGTGATCTTATTGCCTGGCTATCGAAACAAATGCCGATTTTCCACCGATCATTTCCTTCGCACTATCTACCTCACTTATGGCCAGTATTTTAGCCAGAATATGGTACGGTATGATGGTTGTACGCTCAGTTCTCTTGAGAAAACTCCAGAGCTAACAGCACAGTGCGTTTTTGGCCCGTCAGTGTAGACTTTGATTTCATAATCATTTACTATTTCGCTATTTTTCCATTGCCTTCAGGATGGGAGAAGGACTTGGAAAGTTCTATCAAAGTCCGTTTTGGGTACCATATAATCTGAGACTTTCCTTAGCTCTGGAGGAAGCCGCTTAATATTTTTGGTTCCGTACGTTCTTGATCTTTAATAATATGATCCGTTGAACACGTTTAGATAAATTCTTCAGCTTTCGATCGTTTAATTACGACAAGAAAATACTGATATCTGACAGTCGGCACTTTTTTAAGCCAATACGATGTTCAGTTAAACTTTCTAAATTCGGCTGAACGAAGCCGAAGCGAAGTGAAGACATAAAGGCCTTAGGGCCTTTAAAATTAAGTTAACAAAAGAACTCACGCCTACTGGCCATAAACAACGCCGAGTCTTTGATGATTGGGGTTTTAACCGCATCAAACTGATTCGGAATTAAATCGAAAAATCATTGGTCTGCAGGTGTCAATGGACCTTATTTTTTCGAAAATAAGGCTGAAGCAACTGTTAAGGTGAACTAATTGCGCTATCAACGATGATTAATGCTTTTCTATGGCTCGAATTGGCAGATAACGATACTTCGCTCTTTTGTGTGAAAAGTTTCCCAGCCGTGTGATTTCTTGGAGAGGCGATCACAATTTGAACCCGCATTCTTCTTATTTAACACTTTTAGACATTTTTTCTTTGGAAATACGTGAAAGATAAGTTACGCTCCAATGGTCTACATTCGATTCAAGAAGATAAGAAAAATTTTCTGTCTAATATTTAGTATAATATACGATATAAAGGATACAGAATAGTTCGGAGTGAATTCGGAATAGGGAAAAACATATCGCGCCATATACCTCCTACAACAGCTTAAGCGACACAATTTACGAACCTCATTTTTTCATAAAATTTGATTATCTGCGATCGTAAACAACCTATTTTGTAAAAAAAAAATTAAGTTCAAAAATATGTCGCTTATGCTCTTTTTGCGGTTATGGCTCGATATATATAAAGTACTGATAAATATTGCTCCAATATATTCGAGTCACAAAATCTGAAATTAAAAAATCTGATATTAATTTAATTGCAATTCAATATTTTGCATTTCTAAATTCCTGCAAGATGTTGTTGAAAACTTTCATTAAGTGCAATTTCCAAAATATGTATTAAAATCTTATTTGTTTGAATTTGCATTTAGCCTAAACAAATCATAAACAGGAAAACATATAATTTCGAACAAAATAATTAAAAACTAACAAACTTAAATATTTTATAATTTTTTTATCACTTTCATTTTGGTTAAAAAAAATTAAGGCACGAGACGAAGTTAGATAAGTCGAAAACCAGTGTATCTTATCGACTTCTTTGGAAGTTGTTTCTTCACATAAATTAATATGTACCTTACCTTCACTGATTTATTGGAAATAAAAATAAAAGCCATGTAAAGAAAATTGCTTTAAATTACGAGTATATCGAAGAAATTGAACTTTTCCAATACGATAATAATTCACAAAAATTTTCCCCTTTTATTATTTTCTAGACAAATTACATGTGAGTGTTAATTTCTCCGCACTGCCAAAAAGACAGAAAACATTAAAATAATTTCAAATAAAATTAAAAATTTTGTAACAAAAAATTATTTGCAATCGTTCAAAAATGCTACTTGCAATTTAGCGAATATTATTTTTCCTGAAAGTATGAATAAGTAATTTTTTTCCACTACACTTTTTAAAATGCTCCACTGATTATGAGCATGAGTATTAAACTTTTTTTCCATAAATACAGAAGTGGTCGAAAGTTTTGGGACTCTTTTTCAAACTTATTACAAAGGGTAAAAATAGGCTGCTGTTTAAATGCATTAAAAAGTTAAAATTAAATTTGGAGGAAAGGCAGGAAATACATGCAGAACCTTGGGAAAAAGTCAGACTACACTGTGTAACAAAAACAAACACCTGGGATCTGGTATTATTTTTCTGGTAGGTATTGTCAAGTATAACAACAATCTGTTCTTGAAATTTTCCAATCACCCCCAAAATTTTGAGATACGGATAAAAACCCGGTTTTTAGTATCCGTATACCTCTAACTAAGTTGAAAATAAACCGATTTTAAATTTCTAAATGGATTT
Source organism: Nowickia ferox (assembly GCA_936439885.1). Lineage (NCBI taxonomy): Eukaryota > Metazoa > Arthropoda > Insecta > Diptera > Tachinidae > Nowickia > Nowickia ferox. The sequence continues at coordinate 106,089,443 of OW387023.1, forward strand.
CGAACAATATATATTTTATTTCAGCGAATTTCAGACATATGTGTGTAGTTTCTTACCAAATCTATATTTTTTTGGGTTTTCTCGCAATATTTCTACTTTGGATTCTTTTTTAAGCAGCATTTTCGTACAAGCACCATACTATTTATAATTTTATTTATAAAATATAATTGATTACGAGTGCAGGTTTATGTTAAGCAATCCGATAGAAATTACTTAGTTATTAACGGCCGTATGTATAATCAAAAACGGGCATGAAGTTAGCATAAGTGACAAAATTGAACTAGGTATTGACGAGTTCCTCTATACAATTTGACATTAAAAATCGTCGCATAATATAGTTTTAACACACGATAAAAAAATGTTCATGTAATATTTATGCACTTTCTCTGTATTTAAGCTTCCAGGATGATGAAAGTGCAATTTAACAAACATAGATCAGCACATAGTAAGAAATTGGTACAACAGTGGTCGCAAAACTTTTTCCCCTGAGAGTCATATTTTTCACATAAACCAACCTTACTGGGACTGGTTTTCATTTAAAGAGAGTATTAAAGTTCGCCACGTCTATAGAGATTTTTGTATTGTTGTTGGCATCGAAAACCATGTAAATATTGCATTTAGACTAGAGATGGGCGCGTGTTGAATTTTTCCAACACGACACGAACACGAATGCCAAGATGTTCAACACGTACGAAACACGCACGCGAAATTTTTTCAAAACACGAAACTGCGCAACACGCACGAAATCAAATTGAATAGCATTTATATATTCAAATAGATACATATTTTTGTTTAATTTCAGAACTTTAAGCTTAAGAGACCCCTATACTATCAACAAATTTGATGGTTTTACTTGTTCGACGATACAAAATATTAAATTGTTTCTTTACTGGAAATTCATGCATACATATGTTAACACCAAAAATTGTTTCGTGTTTATCGTGTCAATTTTGCTCAACACGATACGACACGAACACGCACGAAAACAGATTTTCTGTCACGAACACTTCGTGTTGAGTCGTGCGTGTTCGTGTCACGAAAAAAAACACGTCACGCGCCCATCTCTAATTTAGACTTTAGGATGTGTTCAGCAATTTTATGAAAAATTTTACCAAGAACGTTTCTATGAATCATTGTAGACCTCGAACTTTTCTCCGGAGCTTTTGCCTTTTTCATAAAGAGGGGTCAAATAAGTGCCTTGAAACGGGTATATAACTGTTTAAAATGTCCTAAAAATATATTAAGCACAAATTCTATTGCAAGATTTATGGGAACTTGTAGTTAAATTTGTGGAAAATATTTAATCAACCGCATTCCCCAACCGAAGTTTCAGAGGCTTATAATACAAATTAAGCGGAAAAATTTCAAATTTAAAGGCATTTCATTGAAAGTAATAAAAAAAAACTCATACAGAGAAGTGTGCGAAGCAGCAGATGGGCATTTCTTGAGAAAATGCTGTTTTTTGTAACGTAACGACAGGTCATATTTTGTGTATATCTTTGATTATTAGCATTTTTTCACTGAATATAGAGCTATTTAATCACTTCTCAAATGTAAAAAAAGTTTTTTTCAAACATGATTTTCAAACTTATTTTCAACATTTTGTCATACAAATGTCACGTAACGCCAGAAAAGAATGCACCAGATTTGTGAGTTAATTTGCTACCAAACTTGGCATGGCTTTGTATTGGGAAGACGGCACGGGATTATACGAATATATTATATATTTAGTCCGGATAAGCTCAAAGTTGTCGCAAATGTTCAATTGCTTTCCTAAAGATAATATCTTTTGAATAAATTGTTCATCAACAACTTAATTTTATAAAAGAAAAGAAAAAAAAGAAAAAAATAATAACAAGTAGTAATAAAAAAAAACCAAAAATCCGACTGAGACCAAACGTTAAATATCCTAAATGATCATTCGAAATGAAAAATCATAAGAGATACCTAAAGATGATTTTAAAATACCTGTCGAATGAAACCCATTTTAATATATATAGTTTACCGACTTTTTATTTTTTTTTCGTATTTATAAAATGACGTCTTTAGTCAATCGGTCGATAGTGCCGCCAAGGAACACACGTACATACATACATACATACATAGATAGGCTGATAAACACCCTTCTTTGCGTCGCGCAGTCGGGTAAAAAACAATCCAATGTTTTCTCCAACACTGTAAAGGCATGAAAATATTTTCCCTCTACTGGTATTTTATACACAGAGAAACCAAAATTAAACACGAAGAAAACCAAACTATTTTTTGAATGAAATTCATAGAGATAAAATAATATTTTTGCTAAATATTGTTGTTGTCGCTGTTGTTGTTTTTATTTAAAACTCTTATTTTTTTAATTTATTTTTTTTAAATGAAATGTACAAATTTGCTAATTTACCATAAAACTTGGAATATTTATTAAAATCTTAAATGTTTGTTGATGATCCTCAAATCAGAAATGAACATCACACATATTCGTACATAAAAACAACATGTATTTGAAAATGTGTGTGTATTCATATTGAATTTTTTTAAATATTTCATGTAGTTTATTAGAGATTTTAGCATAGAGTTTGTTATTAAAAATCTTGAAAAAAAATGTTGATTAAATTTTGGCATTGTTCCAATAAAAATAAAGGGCACAGATTCGACTGAAATTACTAAAAAACGAAAAATGATAACAACATAAGAAATCAAGTGATCTGTAAAAATTTTTCGAGGAACTGAAATGAAGGGGAAAAAGATGGCCAGAATATTTACTCGAGTTTTTAGTTTAAATTGCAACATTATATACGGCAATGTAAAAATAATTCCCCAAGATTCTTTAATTATTTTATATAGATTTTTTTTGCAATTAGAAACATTTTTATTAGAAATTAATAAAAATTTTTTGGTGTGTAACAAATTATAAAATTTGATCATGCTATTTAAATTGTTCAAATACATATTGTGTATTAGTACATAAAAATGACAGTCATAATTCATGTTTCTATCGATAAGATCTGAATGTATTGCAGAGGCCGGTGTAGTTCAGTGACCAGTGGCTATGCCTTCATCACTTGAACTTTCCTACAACAACTGACACAAAGGAATACTAATGCTCATCAGAATAATGAGTGGTGTTGCTTTATTTAATGAATTTGTCGAACCCAGGACCTTCGGTTTTGTAGTCAACGTGCTAACTACTTCAGCCAACGTCACTATATAAGCAGATTGAATTTATCGTTTTGCTTAAAATGCGTTAGCAAAAAATATTGTTATCTTTTGAGTACATATATGCTTAATTTGCTAAATTACGTGTTTTAACAAAAATTTCATGTTCACATTTGAGTGTTCTTGATGGAAGAATTTCATTGCTGTTATTTTAATGCGTACATTGTTGGTTTATCATGTTTACATTCATTTCGTTGCCGCTAAGCAACACTTCAGTAGACTTCAACCACAATTCAAGAAAGTTTAATAAATCCCAATGTTTATGGACAAACTCTCAATAAATTATTGAGAATTACAAAACTAAAATCGCAGTAGGCTAAAAAGCTTTTCTTTTCTTCTGTGTAATAAAACAATTTATATGATATAAAAGCTTGTCACACGATTTACCTGCGTAGATATCTAATATATCTAATAAATAATTATATTTGCAATTATTGTGTTAGAAAATCGTTTTTGAATTGAAAAAATTGGTATACAATTTGACCAAATACGTTGTTAATATCCTTTTTGAAGGCGTATGTGACAGTTTTGTGGTGTAAGAAAATATGAAAGCTTTACAGTGATAAAGCAACATTTCTTTTATTCTAATACACGTGCAATATAATCGACAATAAAATTTACTTTTTCATTTCATGTAGTTTGATTCACACTCCCATAAAAATGTATAGTAATTTTTTTGAATATATGTTTTTATCGTCTCTTATTATGAACAAGCAACATGTGCTGGTATGTGAGTATTTTGGTTATCAGCCATTTAAATTGTTAAATCCCTTATTTCCGTATAACTTAAAGGAAACAAACTTACACGAAGTGTGTTCAGAAATTAACGGGAATTTTGAAATTTCAGAGGTTTTAAAAAGAGTCTAAGATTTTAGTATGTGCTGCCATTACGGCCTAGCCTCACGTTAGTTTTAATGCCGGTTGAACTTAGCCGCTAGCCATCACCACCCGTATGCATATCTAGAAAGCACTATCTGACTTGCAAGGAACACATAGGATGCAATTATTGAACATCGTTATCCCTGACTATAAGCAAGCAGCTTGCTGAGGTGATCGAGGTATCTAATCTCGTAAGAAGCTTACGAGATATGGAACTAGTGCTGGATATAATCAAAAGGTTTCTCTCAATAGCGTCGAAATACGTCAGACCAACCTCTAGTATTGATTTGGCACCAGACCATAGGTTAAGATAGGTTAGCTTGCTTTATGTTAAGATAGAAAGAGGATAATCTTAATTAATTTTTTCCTTCTGGTTTTAAATAGACATATTACTTTAAGCTAATACACTAACACATATCGGAAAAATCTATGACGTTGATATGACTTTGTCTGGCCAGAGTTTGAACTCAGGCTCTCTAACACTGCCATTTACTTTGTAGTTTACGCAATAACTGCATCAGTCAACAGCACCCCCAAGAAAATTTTTCCAGCGATTTTCATAGCAACCATAGCCACTACGAAAGCTTTTCCATGATAACAGTCAGCGAATGTGGTTGGCTCACACTCACCGCTTGTCCTCCAGGAGAAGACTTCATCAGTCCCCGTGACACCTCATACTGGACTTGGATCAATTCATTCCACAAAAATGTTTCAACATAACTTACCTTGGTAAACATCATCTTATATGCCCCGTAGGGTTAGAACGAATTCTGAAGCACATCAGCTGTTGAACTACCGGTGCCATTACTAAGTCAGTGGTTAAACCTCGAATTTTTGCACCGGAAGGATCCTCTTGTATCGTACTTAAACTCAGAGGAGTTCAAGGTGACGTTGTACCTTTATCAGGCAAGAAGCAAGGCTACTTATTTTAATATATGTATATATATATATATATATATATATATATATATATATATAGTATGTGCATAGCCAAAGGTAATGATTGAAAATCTAGATTACTGGTTGTCACATAGAGATACCCTTGCGAGGCTTTGGTTTGAAGAGTCAAATTGTCATTATGTCGATATACAAGTATCTGAACTATAATACAACGTCCAGCTGTATTCATTGTTCCCTTTATTTGTGGCAGACGCTAAGATTATGAGTGCTTTTAAAAGCTTGCTGATTCTCGTTTCTTCAAAAATTCCGTAAAAAAATTAAATAAAGTTTAACAAAGTATGTGAAATATTAAAAAAGGCATATGCTGGTTCTGCTGTGAGTAAAATAAGAGCTTATGAGCGGTATAAGCATTTCCAAGATGTCTGTGAAGACGTTGAAGATGACAAACACCTCGGGGGATCCAGCACATCAACGTGAAAACGTGAAAAAAGTTAAACTAATGATGATTATGATGGCATATGCATTCGCTCCATGCCATGAAAATTTTTCGAATTTTTTGGATATGAAAAAAAAATTGTTAAATTTTGAATAAAATCTACGGCGAATGGAAGTTGCTCAGGAGTCAGTAAATGAAGTTAAAGACGTTGCGACATTACTGAAATGTATTATGAGAGTTGACCAAAGTGTGTTAATACTAAGTGGCCTTATTATTACAACAACATATAAGCAAAATTGTTGTAGGATTATTTTTATTTGTAAGTTGATAGTTCGGGATAAGGTCTTATGCTATTTTATGTGGAGTTTGACGGATGGGGTAAAATCAGGTGTCTGTCGATCAGCTGATAATGCCACCGGATACTGAATACGCCTTGAAGGTGACGAAACTAAGGCACAATTGTCTCAGTCTAGGCGTTCTGATGATATTAAAAGCGCACCGCTATCCCAAGATTACAGTTTGAGAATTGTTTCGAGGATAGGAAGAAGCGCTGGCACAAGTGCATAATAATATCTAATGGGTATAACATTAATGTAGACGAATAAATGTACATTTTTTTAAACGACATTTTCCCTTACTTTCTGAACGCACCTCGCATTTGCGTACTTAATTTAATTTCCTTTTAAACATGTATAAATTATCTTTTGTAAATACCATAATCTAACTATTAAAGCAATTGCTCGTAAGTACTTTTTCAAGCGTCCATTTGTCTGCTGTTGTTTATGACAAATGATAAATGTCTTATTTTTTATGACACTTTTCTTATTCACGAAGAAAGTTGTATACTATTAAACGCATAAGTCATGTTTTCTTTTAATAGTTTCTTTATACAATATACACAATTCATTTAACACCGACAATAATGTTTTTGAAAGGGTTTGGAAGAACAGCAACAAATTTAAAAAAATATTTGCTTTTAAATGCACCATATGGTCTTCATGTTTTGTTGTTAAAAAACGAACAAACAAATATAATTATTCAAAAATTTCTTGGTGGCAATAATTAAAAAACCAAGCGGTCTGGAATTGGATTATACTAGTCTAATTACACTGTACAACAAAAAACAACAAGGTCTTAACGAGTGATTCTGGAGAGGAGATAAAAAAAATTTATGTATACTTTAAATGTTTTAAAAGTTTACGTCTGTGACTTATTTCCCTGTACACAACCCTCGTTTTTGCACATTATTACGGTGAAACATATTTTTAAAGTATGGGATAGGTTAGGTTAGGTTGAAAAGAGGGTTAATTAATGTTGATCCACTCCAAATCTGTCAAACTCAAACAAGTTAAGAACCAGGTTTCCTCAATATATATTATCTTAAGGTTTTCCCTTCTGAATCCCTAAAATATTGTGATATTGACCAATTCCTGAAGTATTGACTTTTTTAAGCTGGAATCCTTTTTGCCTTTTCACTATTTGAGTTTCTTTTGAGAAATTCCGTCACTTTTTCAACGATAGAGTTTTGTCAATCTCTGATCTGTTGCTCCCATTGTTTTAGTTCATTCTTGGATTTTTGAAAATGTTTGGACTAATGATTCCATATTTGCCAGCTTCAGCTTCACCTCTTCATTTAATAGAGTAGTAAAATTTCTTATGACGGCTTTTCAGGTAAAGTCCGCGATCTCTACCATTTCTTGAAGAAACTTTAGATTTGCGATTACAGCAAGTGAAAAAGTCCTCAAAGATAGAACCAGGACTCAGTGGAGATCAATCTGTGTCAGCTCTTCTGAAAGTCAAGCCTTTGACAAGTATCCTGGGGCTTTAATTCTTGTGCCAATTAAATTTTATATACAAGCAACTTTTGGGATTTAATAACGAGCTATATATGTACGTTTAAAGTTGTTGTGCACTTTCTAATTGAAAGGTTAGGATCGTTACAAATAGACCGATTAAACGGTTTTGATGACTTTGTTGTCCCAATTTTTTGTTTTTACCATGTTGTGCTGGTCTGTCAAATTTTTTGAAGCATTTTCGAATGAGATGCATACCTGGCGCGTCATTTAGTATTGCAAGCCTCTAATAGTGCAGAACCTTCAACGCGCTATAGTCCCCAACAACAGTTTTTATAAAATTCGGTCGCGGTCCGGCCGAGAGAAACATTTCATGGCGACTGAGTTTCTAAGAGTCATGCTACAGATTAACATGCCTCTTATGCCCCTCAGACCAAATGTAAGCTTTCTTTTGAGATGCCTTGTACTTGAATACTTCAAATCTCTCAATTCAACCCTTTTGACTTAAAATGATCTGAGCGTCAAGCCGAGAATTATCAAATTAGTACTTTTTACCAATCAATGCCAAATTTTAGAATCAAGATCATCAAATTTGCGAATTGAACATGGAAAATTTCATTATAAATATATGATACTGTAAGTGCAGCCATTATTAGTGGTATGATTTCGCTAAAAAGGAAATACTCGTTTTGCTTGCGATTCAATGGACGGTAGTAGCACTGACTAGATTTTAATATTCGGAAGAAAGTTGCTTGTCTTTCTGCTTTCCATTATCACGAGATAGTGCACGATAAGACACACAACTGAGCTTGGCCTAAGTGAAAGTGAATTAGCGATACTCATGAGAGTTTGAAAAGCAAAACAAGCCCACAATCGACCACATCTGTATTTGAGACTACAAAAGTCAAAAAGTTTTATTGCGATTCCCCCTCATCACTTATTATTTCATCAATTATAACTGATCCCCTTCTTTAAGAATTACATACATACTTTTGCCAAGTTTTCCCGACAAAATAATTTTTTTTTAACTTTGAAACCGCATTATGCTTCTAGTTTTATACAAGAATACGAGTAGAATATTTCGCAATGCCAAGTCCACACAGAATTAGTCTGCTTCAAAAGCAGCAACTTGTACCTAACCGATTCTTATCAAATTCTTTCTTTCCTTTTAATTACTCCAGCAATTTTCATTTCCCTGTGGACGAGTACGAAGAAAAGGCAAAAAGCGGGTCTTGCATTTTATTCATTTTAATTATTAATTATTTAATCCTAAAGCACTTAAAAGTTTCAGTATTTAAGTACATAATTTTATGAGCTCAATTTGCATAGCATTAAAATAGAATTAAAATAAAATATTAATCTCTGCTATAAATTTTAATATACTTATGTAAGAATTTTGAGTTTCTATTACGATTTGACGTCATGTCGTCTGAGTATTCAAAGAGGGTACAACAGATCTAAAAATAAACAAACAATATTGCAAATTGGCTATGAACGACTGCATAAATATTTATGTAGTTGGCTTGTTACAAAAATATAGCATTAAATTAATTTAGTTTGCTAATAAGTGCAATAAAAAAAATCCTCTTAAAACAATTTTGCTCTGAAATTGTTGCCGACGGGTACTAAAGAGGGGACTTGCAGACAAAAGAATAAACAAACAATTGCAATAATTTGTAAAATTTGTTGGCATCGTGGTTGTGGTTCAATGAATTTTAATTGGCTTTTTGAATTTGAATATGTACGTATGTATGTACTCGTACATGCGAAATTGCATGCATATACATATTTTGTATTACAAGTGGTTCTTAACGTTTTTTTTCGCGGTGTATTAGAGGAACATCTCTAAGATGACATTAACTTAGAGATAACTTTTCAGCATGGATATCTAAATAAGCGATTAGAGTTGCATTTGAAGTAGATTAGTAAGCATCATGTACATGAGTAATAAGAAATATCCCCCAAAGTGGGTTTTTAAGTTTCAAACTGTAATCGACTAATCTTATAAAATATTTAATTGACTACGACCTGTCCCACGATGTCCCCATGTCGACAAAAAAAGATCGATCGATTGCTTATATTCAAAACAAAAACAAATTTTCTTGTTTTATTATTGTTTTCAATACAACTTTTCTCTCGACATCGTGGGCCAGGCCATTAAAAAGTTATATTTTATCAATAATTAAAAAAAAATACACAGAAAAAAGTATTCACCAATTAATGTTTTCAATTAATAATTTAATTGATTCAATTAAATTTTTAATTGTATTAATTAATTTGAGTGGAAAAACTTAATTGATATTATCAAATTGTTTATAGGTGAAAATTTAATTAATTTTTTAATTAATATTAATAATAATATTAATAACTAACTATCCACTTAAAGATAAAAAGGAAGATATAAGATGACTAATTCTCTGATAGCGATGTTAAAATTTTGCTCTTAAAGCTTCTATTTCCGGAAATGGATTAAATTAAAGATTTTCAATTCAAATAAAACAGGCTTGAAGCTATGGCGATTTCTCGCCAAACGTGGGGATTTTTCAACTTGTTTTGGGTCTAAGGTTTTGATTTGGCGACATGGCAATTTTTCTGGCAATAAATAAATTTGTTATCGATTTTTATAGTTTTTTTTTAACTTAAAAATTTTTGTAATTCAAGAAAATTTGTTTGTTGTGGGAGTAGTTTCAAAAATAAATCCTACCAAACGTTTTTCTGCTAAATTTTTATACGATTATTTTATAGAAATGTATATTAAAAAAGTTTTATATAAAAACAAATTTATTATCAAATATATATTTAGAAAAACTACATAAAATTGATTTTGGCGACTTTTGGTGAGTTTCAAAATCAATTTGACGAAATCGGTCAGAATAAATCTGACAACCCTGGCTTAAAGCTCCAACTTAGTTTGCGTTCTTACACTTAAAAAACGCGATCATCGACACAACATTCAGCAAAAACAAAAAGGCAAAACATACAAAAATTTAATCTACAGTCGGTCCCGCTATGTCGAAAGAAAAAGTAAGTTCGACAAATTTATATTGAAAACCAAAATAAGTTTTAAAATTTTACTGTGGCTTTCAATGTAAACTATCAAAAATATATATTTTCTATTTATTTTTACTTTTTGGAGAGAGCATACTGCTGGTTCAGGCAAAAAAATTTAATAAATCTCTATCTGATGCAATTACAAAATGATGTATATAAAAAATAAGAAAACCTAAGATTTTTACATTGCTTTTTACTTAAACATTCTTTGTTTTTTTAAACCAATTTTTAAGTAAAAAGCAAATGCTTTTTTTATTCACACTACCCATTGGAAGGTGGCACAATATATTGGCAAAAATCAAAATACATACTTTTAATTTTTATTGTACAACCAAAAGAAGTGCAATGTAGTGTGAAATAATTCATTTTTTAAAACAGTTAATATGATATGTACATATGTATATTGTAAGAAAAATTGCGTCATAATAACTTTTAATATTGTGCAATTTATTGTATAGTGTGGAGCAAAGTGACAATCATAATAGCAATAAAGTACTCAATAATATACTATAACCCAAGGGTATCTTTATGCATACAGAGTTGCCAAAGTTGACCCCCTAGGATCAAGAAACTCAAAACTCTTACAAATGTGAACGGATTGTATAGATGTTTTTTTACGTAAATAAAGGTACGGCCGTAAATGGCAAACATTTGCAGAAAAGAGCGAAACTACTAAATACTAATTAAAAACCTTTTGATTCAGACACGTGTTTATTAAGATAAGCAGTTTCTATGACATTGTCACGTGTCTGAAATGCAACGTTTTTCATTAGTATTTAGTGGTTACGCTCTTTTCTGCAAATGTTTGCCAAGTGTGGCCGTATCTTAAGCATAAATACATATGTTAGTGTATCTGCGTGTATGTATGTATGTATGTATGTATATATCAGCTAACGATCTGTATGAAGATCTTTACCGAAAAAGTTTTAAGAATCTCTGTTAAATTTGAGGCATTAACAAGAAAAGTATTGTCTAATACTTGCCAACAATTAAAAACATAAATTTTGGCTTTATCTCGTCATTAGACAAAAAAAGTTTTTTTTGTTTTAAAATTATAAAATTGTCATTTCAAAAAAAACGAGAAACATATTTACATACATACGAGTACTATGTAAATATATTTACATATGCAAAAATATACATACATATGTATGTCTGTGTGTACCCTCTCGGAAATTTCTTTAACTCTAAACTAACTTTAAGCTAACTATTTCGACACTAGTACTGACTGACACTTGGATTACTTTTCAATGTAATCAACTGACTACACAGAAAAAAATAGACAAGAATTATGTTCAACAAAACCATGTTATTGAAAAAAATTTTAATTTCAAAAATATTTGTCATTAATTTAATACAATATTTAACAATACCGCGCATTTTAAAATAGCATTTAATTTAATTTCTTTGTGTTCGTGTTTATCTTGCTTGTTGATTGACCCAACGCGGTCATGTGCTATTGTTGTTGTATTTTTTGATTGCTCGTGTTGTATACGTGTGAATTCCGACAAGAAGCTGGAAAACGTCGTAGCTTGTTATTTTTAAATTATATCAACGCAAAGCGCACATGTAGAAGAAACATAGAAATCATGTTTGCGTGTATTCATTATTTGCGTAATCTAAACGATTTGCTCTTCAGCTGAGTGGTAGTCTATTAGTCTAGAGATTTCCGGTTCGACTCATCCCAAACACATTTAGTTTCGAAGATTGTGTGGAAAAATAATTAACTTTAAAATTTAACAAAAAACCAAATTCTAAATAAAAATCAAAAAAACACACATTAGAGTTTGAAAACAAATTCATTAAACATTTTTGTTTTCCGTTATCAACTCAATTGTCAATAACACAATAATTTTAATTGGAAATAATTAAGTTGATTTTGTTTTCTTATGTTACAAATGTGTGTTTGTATTACAAAAATCGTTGTAGGTGCCTTTTTAAATAATATTTTAATTGTATTCACAAATAAATTTATTATATTTACAAATCTTTTTTTTCTGTGTACTTTAACATTGCGATGTCCTAGGCGGTACTCAATTGTCTCACTCTGCATTACTTTCCAACTAACTTAAAGTTGATTTTTTTAAATTACCTGGTAGTCAGTAAATTAAAAAACATTTCTGGGGTTCGAACATGTATCATCCATCACACGTTGTGTAGTCAACAGCAAAATGTTAATATAAAACTGAAATGAGTTTCAAAGTAGCTGAGAATAAATTTGCTGGCTCTCACAAAATTCGATTGCGTACTCAACTTAAAAATTAATATTTGATCTGTTCTGAATGACATTGTAGTTAGCTTTTAGTTAGTCTAAAAAAATTAACTATAAGTCAATTATGTTTGTAGTCAACCACACATTCTCCGACAGGGTATATACATATATATGTAGGTACCAATTATTTTTCGTACAAATATTTTTTTAAAGATGTTTATGGCGTTGTAGATATTTAAGTTTCATGTAGATTAATGAAATCGCATTTGAGGAGATTAATTTTAGTAACAATTTGCTACATACTTGTGTTTACGAGAATGAAAGTATGTACATACTCGTACATACATATGTAAGTATGTACAATATGATGCAGGATGATGGCGCGTACGCATTTTCGATGATGACAATGATGATGCCGAGTTAAGTAAATAAATATAAATAAGATTTAAAATAAAATTATGTAGTTTCGTCTTAATTGTTTTATTTTAAGTTTTGTGTAGCGAATAGTTTTTCTAATATTTACTTTATTTCTAATCAGCGGTTTTTACATCTTTCATTACAGAATTCGTATGCAGGTGCGTATATGTTCCATAAATATAACATTTACAGTGATGACTACAGTAAATTGTCAGGTATTTCCTATAGTTTCATTTATTAACAGATTCTTCAACTTTTATTACAAGAATTTTTAGTGCCACCGACATATTGCTATTTTATTGTAACATAGTATAAAAAAGCTACAGCCTTATTTATAAAAATTATTAAGGCTTTATATACGAGTATACATATAAGCTCCTTTAACTCCCATGGAAGCATAGGGCGCCAAAAAATGGCGATTCATTAGCAAATTTTGGGTACGTGGGTTGCTAGCCCTCTTCCCCTAGATTGGTTATTTTCAAATTTACATACAACTCAATGAAGATATAAAAATATTTTCTTTTCTCGAGAGGTGTACTCTCGTATAGGTATGCAATTTGTACACAAGATTAAACAAACATGTATCGAGCCATAACCGATAAAAGGACTCAATGTCTACTGGGTATGCAGGAACTCCATAGGAAGGAACTAGGGTCTACAACCGAAGGAAGGAAAGTTACAGGAGATTAATTGCTAAGGTTCAGAGGAGCACACCTCAGGCTTGGACGTCATTCTTCACCTACTTCCTACTTGTGATGAGAACGGGGACTAAAAGTCTCCTTAGACTCGCTGAAGCAGGTTTGGTGAAGACAGGAACAACAGGTCACACATCAATCTTAAAGGAGATCAGTTTTAGTGATCAGATATCAGGGATACGTACTATAAGATCGTTGAAATTGATTTTAGCAGAACACCCTCAATGGTAGTTGAGTCAAAAATGGGGAAGGCGCAGGTTCTTGTGTCTATATCTTGGTAACGAACATTCGTAGTTCTCTCAGACTGCCGAATGAATGCAGCGTTTTCAAATCGAAACTTGTTAGTGACTATAGGAGAGCCCTCAACTTGCTTATGGACAAACATAGTGTCAGACTATGTTGGGTTCCTGGCCTGGCCTGGTGTTGAGGGATATGAAATTACCGATGAGATGGGAAGAATAGGGTCAACGTTAGATGAGGGATGTTAGATTGATGAATTTAACGATAAGTCATTACTACAGAGAACTCGGAAATTGGGCGAAGTAGGGAGGATTGTAGAGTCTCGAAGGATCTGTGGCCAAATCTTAACTCATTAAGATCCAAACTGCTACTGGATATAAATAGAAAGGCGATGCAATTCGTGATAGGCGCGTTGACTGGTCACTGCTCGGTCAGAGCAAGAACCAGCATTTGGGAAACTGGCACTCCAGACATCTATAGGATGTGCGCGGATGAGGAGGAATCAGAAACTACTGAACATATTATCTGTCATTGCCCGAACCTGCAACGCCATAGGTTTAGATGGCTAAGCAGAAGTTTCCATGAGAGCATTAGTGATATCGGTAAATATGAACTGGAGGATATCAGAGGCTTCATCATGGGAATTCACCAGCTTAATGACAGATAATAGACGCACTTCTGGGTACAAATGGATTTTAAATATTATTATTAATGGGTGTCATTAGAAGGGAACAACAATGGACCCAACTGGGTCTCCGAGTGTAGGTGTGTTGTAGCACGCCCCTTCCTAATCTAACTGTCAAAAAAGCTTAAGGGACATATTTTTTTAACTTCGTTTTTCTGACGAAAATCGACTATATTCGATCGTAAATAATCGATTTTCGTAAAAAAATGAAGGTCGAAAATTATTTCGGTTAAGGCACGATGTTTTCTGCATTATTACCTTCAAGAACGAGTTTTTTGAGATATGTATGTATGTCCATGTAGCAATAAAGGAGCGATAGCTACATACATACAAATGTATGAAATAACATTGAGGTGGGTCAAATTGAATGGATGTATGATGGCAATAAACATAAAAATCATTTACATACATTATTTTGCAGAGGTAGAGCTCGGGCTTTGTATTACTTGAAATGAATTTATATTTACCAACTTCTCTAATGATATCCACCACACCAACGATGTGTACGTAAGAATTGGTCTTAATACGCTTGTGTAGAACCAGTGTGTCACCCCCATTTCGAACCAATTTCAAAGGGCCCGCCCACCACCCTTTGTGATTTTTTTAGTCTTAAGATCATAATTGATTTATTATTGTGAGGATTCAAAAATATCAATTCTGGAATAGTTTATAATGAAATTTAATGAAAATATCATTTTATGTTTATATCAAAGATATTTTAGTTTAAGTTATTAAAAGAACATTTTTAAAATTCAAAACACTAGAATTCATTGTCACCAAAGACCTCATTCTCATAGAAGATTTTCTTCATAGATTATTTTGTTCGATCTGTCCGAAATAGGGCTAAATTAGGGCTTGCTTATTAAAAATTTAAATAAATATTTTTATTTCAATTTTTTTTCGAAATTAATTTTCAAGCCAAAAGTATTGTACATATATATATCTCCTTTTACAGATTCCTATGATTCTTCATCATCACCGAATGGTTCCAGTTTAGATTGTCTGAATCTGATTGTACAAAATATTAACATATGTACAACATCCTCAACAACGCTGCTAAGCAGCAGTTGCAGCAGTAGTACTTACACCAATTCGGCATTAAGACACTTTGCTGCAACCGCGAATGTAATGTCGTCAACAGCAACGACAACATCAAGTAAGAAAGTAGCAAATTCAGTTTCACCAGCATTAACATCAACATCAGCCAGCACATCTCATTCATCATTGAATGCAACATTTAAGCAAAAATGTACAACATGAAAATGCAGTGTGTGTGGCAAATAGACAGAATTTTTTCTGGAGGGACTGCAGACAGTATTTTGATTTTCGCAAAAAAAACCTACAGTTTTGTCTAAAATTAAGCGAGAGTTCATAAATGCTTTTAATGTAAATGTAAATATATGCTCAATTTTGTTAATAACTGTAGCTGTAGCTGAATAGTAAGATAAATTGTTGAGGGAGACAAACTCACTTTAACCGGATACAAGATATACCAAAGAATTACAGAATATTTAATTCAATTTTATTTATATTATGTAGACAGTTTTTGTTTAACAAACTACTTGTAAGTGTAAAATTAGTAAATGTACATAGTAAATAAAAATAAAATATTCAAAAATTAATCAAATATTATTTTTAGTTTTATTACTATTTTAGTCCACATTAAATTTTCTAAATAAGCCGCTTACGACGGTAAGCTCGGAAATCTTAGCGTTGACTGTTGTTGGACCAGCTCGTAACTTCTCTTTGGTGCCATACTTGTCATCATCAGCGAAATAGTTCTTGTATTTAAGTATTATATTTCCCCAATGCTTTAAAGCTTCCCGCTGGTAACCATTGTTGCACCCATATTCAACAGTCATAGACTCTCTTGGCAAATGACCAAATAGATCTTCAGTTTTTTCGTGAACTATAAACTTGATGTGAAAGCAAAACAGAAATAGTTGCAAATGTTTTATTCGGTATAACGAAATAAATTGCAAAAGAAATAATAAATAATGAAACGTATGAATGACATGGAAAAATTAAACGAAATAAGTACCATCTTTTAGTTAAGGTTTCTGCGATGCGGACTTTTGTCCAGACGAAGCATCTTTTCCCCTCGTATACGAGTACGTCTAAAGCTGATCTCGTTGATATTCGGTTTATTTCCATCAATTAGAATGTACATAGATGCTTATAGGTTTGGTTATAATGCCATTAATCAATTGAAAAGAGTTAAATTCCTGCAAAGTTCTGAGATGCAACCAGAACTTTTCACAAAACCCAACAAGTCAGGTTCTTGCAGAAATCATGTTCTAGATGTCGGCGATATCTTCCTCAGCAATCGAACTATGGAAATTATTATAGATGGGACCTCAACAAGCGAATTGAAGATTACTTCAGAAGTATTGCAAGACTGCATTCCTTCTCCTACCCTGTTTTGCATTATATACATATGTTTAATCTCTAAATGGAACCATGCAAATAAGTATGAATTCCATGTTCATAATACTAATGCTATTTCATCAGTAACTACTAGGGTTGGTATAGATATTAGAAGAAGCTGTTAATGTTCTTGTGTTGAGTATTTTTTCAAGTCTCATAAAAAGGTGTAAGAGATACCATACTCCACCTAATCTCCTTAATATTTACAATACCTATAACAGACAGGAAATGGAATACAACTCCATTTGAGGGTAGAAGCTTCGAAATCTATGTTGGGCTGGCCGACTGCTCATCGATGACTGCAGGGTATCCAACTATATTGACTCACTGGTGCATAGATGCATTTCAACCGCTGCTACACTACTCCCTCTATCCTCTTCACCATAACCTGTTTACAAGTTTTAGCGCAATTCATTGTCTCAGTGGTGGTCTTATTAAAAAATGCGCACCCCTACCTTCAGCGGTGGGCACTTAAAGGTTTTTTGCAGTTCTCCTTCTTATTGAAAGTTGTTCTTGCAAACGACTTTCAAGTTAGGAACTGTTTAGAGCTATTCTTGTTGATATTTCAAAGAGCAAAAGCAAGGTTTGTCATCAATAAGGTCGTGCCTAATTTTGTGCAACCATCAGCCATTTGGTTTGACCATGATTCTGTAAGTAATGCATACCAATACGCACTTTTTACTTAACTGATTATCGGCTTAGCTTATGACATAGATCACCGAGTGGAACTCGTTTCAGGCATTCTATTGGATAATCCGTCTTAGAACAAAACCAAAGTTCAAAGTAAAAGTCAAGATAGCACTGTTCGGAAATAACAGGCGTCAATATTTAATATTACGACTATAATGATCGTTGACAATTATTGCGAACATGAAACGTCAAACTCGGTGTTAATTTATGTTCGACTTTTCTGTATTGCGTTTGACATTTAGATAATATTAGTGAAATTGAGAAAATATACACAGATACTCGTATGTATATGTATATTAAAAAAGGAAAATAGTTTCTTAAAAACGTGTGTAGTGAAATAATTTGTGTTATTGTAAGTTTATAAAATTAAAAATTTGTTGGATTAACCAGATATTTACAAGTCAATTATATTTTTGTTCTGCACCTTCCTTGTTGACTTTTTCCATATTATGGCTACGATTTCCCATAGCCTTAACATAAGTAAAGCAATCAGCAATATTGTTCCGCCCACATATTTATTGCCAGTCTAGACGGGTGGTTAGGGTCTCACTCCGAGTTACGGTTTTTGGTAGCGACTGGTATGGCCGCTGACCCCTTTTTTCACACACGGATCTTTTTCCGACCCACTCTTTTCTCTCCTCTAGTAACTATTTATCTTTATCCTCCCTTTTTCTACTTTTATGTACTGTCCAACCTACAGGTAGCACAAATGGATTTTAGTATTGGACCCAAGTGAGCTGGTTCCTTAACTTTCATCTTTCACCAGCAACCTACTCACCTAACCTAACATAACCTAACCTAACCTACATAGTAAAAAGACCTTTGAGAAAATACATCCCTGGCATGATGAAAATTTTCAAAGGCAATAATAATTCACCTATGAGAAAATTAAGAATACTTATCATCACTACTATACTCAAAATAATATTATACATCTATTACAATTATGTAATATACATCTATTTTTTTCGCAAATATTTTATAAATATTTCACTTATAAGAGTGGTTTTGCTATAACTCACGAGTATATTTAGAGATTTTTACCTAAAAAAAAAAAATATATAAAATCTTTTTTAAACGTTTTCTTTAACAACAGCTGACACTATACCACTTCAGAATTCATTAAAACAGGGATGTTAAATATATTTCGCGCAATGAATTCTTGCAACTTGCTTATCGTCGTGCGGAGTCAATAATATCACCCGTTATTTATTTTCACTGTCAAAATAAAGAACTCAAATGTTTTCTTGTGTTTTAGATAAGTTAGAAAAACTGTTTGATTTACTGAACAGCACAAAATCACACATATGATTTTAAAATGAAATGTGATTTGAAATCAAGTTATTTTTAGAACAGGCTTGATATGATCTTAATTCAATTCAAAATTTGTTCATAGAACTTGAGAGAGAATAAAAACTGGCAACACTGAATCAAATGAGTATAACAGTAAAATATTTAATGATTATCGCTCTTTTGATATCTTATCACATGTTGGTACGATATTATCAATATGCATATTGATAACTATTGACATTGATTCAGATTATTCATATTGGTTGAAGGAAAGTATATTTCCTTAATACAGGGGACGGATTTCGCAACGATGAGTAGGCACCACAGCCTACCAATTTCAGTGTTTACAATTCACCCCACTTTTTATTGTGAAAAAATGTGTTACTAGTATTCACTATAGCTGTCAAAATATCTGATTCTCACCGTTGGGGATGAAATCACACTGAAATCGGGTAACTCACGTAGAAACATTTCAAGTTGTCTAAATGCGCCAATTTTTTTATTAACCTCTTTTTTTTGGCGCTAAAAACCGAGGTTCATTACATGAACCACGATTTTTTAAATAAATTTGCATAATTTACAACTATTGCTCCGATGTTATTAACTGCGTAATAAGAATTAAAAACGTATTCCTTCAAATATCCTAAGGTTTCTTGCATTGGTCAAGCAACGTCTGTCCCTTACATATATCACATCCATCATATCTGTAAGCTCTTGCAGAAATAAGAAATAACAAAATTTACAAAAATTTGTGTTTTCTCTAGGGATGTAACGATACGCCATTTTCCGATACCGATACCAATACTCAAAAATAAATATCGCCGATACCGATTCCGATACGCATATTTAAATTGAGCTCAAGTAAAAATTAACAAAACTCAAGTAGAATAATTCTTCTATTATACAAAATAACAGTGTTTATTAATGAGCCATTCAACTCATCAAAATTTTCAGTACATTTCAGTTTCTAAAATTCAAATTTTCAAACTATAACACGTCTGCAATATTTATGATTTTACAAAATAAACGTTGGCATTCAGTTTAGATTGGCTCAAGATTTAAAATTGATATTAATAAGACTTAAAAAAAAAGAATTGAATTTCAATTCATGTTAACAAAAAATTAATTATTGTTTTTCACAAAATAACAGTGTAAGATTGAATGAGTCAATTCAAACTGAATGAGTCAATGAGTCAATTCAAACTGAATGTCATACTGTTTATTTTTTAAAATCATCAAAATTGTCAATACATTTCAGTTTCAGTTGTTCAAAAAACTCTAAAGAAAAATATAAGAAGTATCGGCGTATCGACAGTAAAATATCGCCGATATCGATATATCGGAAAACCAGCAGTATCGCCGATATATCGGTATAGGTATCGGTTGCATCCTTAGTTTTCTCCGTCCGTCAGTTATTATTACATGGACTAAAATCTTAAAAACATTTTAAAAGCCCACATACATATTACCAAATCAGCTATATCATAGATAAGTATATTTCCCAAAATGGTAAACAACAACAACAACAAACTCAACAACGAAATAGTGAAAACATTTAACATCCGGAAAGTGTCAATCATTTAAATATGATTCCTGTATCTTATACTAGCACACAATTTTTTTTTATACATACTCACATTTAATGCCACCGATATGAACATGAAATAAGAGTTTTTAAGTACTTTAACACTTGAAAGGCAGCTACTTAAGTTAGAAGTATGTATGTATGTATGTAAGAAATTTGATCGATATTTTATGCTTGAAAGTGAAAATTAAAGAAGGCAATGTCAAGTCAAATCAAAACTGCTCGCACCAGATACTTAAGTGCCATATTGATATTGAGCTCTTAATTTAAGATATTTCAAAAACATTTAAGGAAACTACTTTGAAGCGAATGTAAATAAAAACATTAAAAAAAAAAATAAGGGATAGTGTTGTTGACAGTTGTGTATGTTAAATGATCGTTTAAAGATCGTTTTCTTTTTATTACGTGATTCTAGACGAGAGTGATGCACATGCACTTACAACTGAAGTTGTAAATGTTTTAATTTTTTCATTTTTATTTACATACATACATAAATACCTTTTGAGTTGTTGCTGTCAACGAAGTGATGTGAAAGATGAGCAGCAGTAACATGCCAAATTAGCATGACACACATTGTCAGCTGTGTTGACATGATACTGATCTCAGTCAAACAGCGCATACGATTTTTTTCCCTAAACAAAAAGTAAAAGTTGTGACAACTGCAAAGTAGAACGAATAGTAGAAAATTTTCGAAAAATTTTTAAATTTTAATGAATTATAGAAAGTGGCGCAAAAGTAATGTCATAATATGAGCTGGTTTCCATTTTTTTATAAATGAAAAAGATTGGGTTTTTGCACTCGATCCTAGAACTAAGGCTGCCAGCATGGCCTCCTGGTGGGCTAACTTAGGAGCTTTATTTCATCTTTATATAGCGAGCCGTTCGTTAAGCAGTCAGAACTTTTTAGGAGACCGGTGCCACCCGGAGATTCCCGGACACTGCGAGTGCATTAGCAGCTGCTTAGCATATCTCCAAAGCACTGGCAGCCGTGCCAGTGCTTTATCGTCATTTTGACAATTTTTGGTGAAGAAAATAGCAAAATGGCGAATTGACGATTTTTTCCAGTAAATTGACAATTTTTCAACAGTCCAGTTTTTTATGAAAAATCTACGATTTAATTTATTGCATACCCAATAAAAGATTTTGGTGTTGTTTTGCAGACTTTATCTTAATAATTTACTATATAACAAAAAATTATTTGTTGATGGTTTAGCGTTAAATAAATATAGAATATTGGGATTTATTATTTAAAGTTTCGGTTTAGAAAGGCCCTAACTCGTATTTTTTACGAAATTGAGTTTTTCAGTGATTCCAATAAATTTCACACAAATAAAAATCGTCACAAAATTTTACAAGCAATTGTACAAAAGAAGCTAAATTTTAAATATTACACTTTCTATTATGTTTTCCCTTCACCTGTAAAGCTACAATTATTTGAGTAAGGACCTTTCTACTTGAGACCAACGATACATTGATCTCTGTATAAATTGATATCCTTAAAAAAACGGTGCAACAGACTAAGTTTCTATAAAAAATGTCGGTCATCACAAGTACGGAGACCAAAGCTTGGACATGCTAGCTTGGGAATATTTTTCATAATTTTACCACTGATGTGAATAAATTTATGAGGGGATAAAAACAAGGCGAATGGATTCCTATAAAATTCATGTATGAACATGAATTGTTATGTTTTTGTTTCCTAATAAATACACTCATAGCACAAAACATGTCTATACATGTTAAAAAAAATTACATTTTGATTTGTCCGATTTTTCTGATGATTTTTCGAGTATGAAATGACGATTATTTTATATATTATCGGGATTTCGACGATTTTTCGATAATTTTATCTGGCAGCCCTGCTCCAAAGCTTTCCGTTACCCGCCACTTGCGCTTCCTTAAATTGAGAACTGAGCAACACACTTGAACAAGACTGTCTGCCTTATTCATAAAAAATAATTCAGGTTTATTAAGCGCTTATTTGACATATTTCTATGGGAAATTTGTCAAATAAACCTATAATAAACTTAAAATATTTTTTATGAATTAGACCGTATATATACATATATATGTACATACATATGTATGTATATCTATTTTGGTGCCTAGTTTTATATTTTTTAATAAGCACAAGGATTCCATAAAAAACGACACTTCAAATTTTTATTTTCGGTCACACTGTACACCCTGGTACTCGTAGCACTATTTTTTACTTCATACCATATTTTATTGAAAGGATGTTCTTGTTTTGCACAAATACTGCATTTTAATATTTCGTAAGGATTTGTGTCGTGTTCTCTTAATAACATAAAACATACTTGCACACAAATATATGAAGAAATATCTTTTACTTTGATCTTGTTGAACAATTTGTATGTATTTTTAATACTCCCTCCCACCAGCAGACGACAGACACTCTGTCATAATGTTCAAGTCATAGTTAACATTTTTATTGCTGTTGTTCTGGTTTTTTTTTCTTCTTAATTGTTGCTAAAGGGTAGTGTCATGTACTTGACTGCAGTTTTTTTATGAAATTTTCTATATGATGTGACAGCATGTATTTAATATTAATGGATTCCCATTAGTATTTTTCGTTATTCTTCAAAAACATTTTAAGCTTACAAGATATTAAATACAATGATGCAAGAGTTTCTTAGGGGACAATTTTTAAAAGATCAAAATACTATCTACATATAAGAATTTTGTTATTATACACATGAGAATAAATTTATGTTTTGAGGTAACTTAAATATTGTAAATTAGATTCAATTAAGTAGAGAGGATGTAATATACAATTTTTACGAGATTTGTAGATATGAGATCGTGAGTAAATTTTCATGAAAACTCAAACTCGCAATAATATGTACATACTCGTATATAAGCATGTAAATATGATTTGCAAAACATCAATTGCCTTGTCTTCGTTTAAAGTGCAGTGTTTCATAACGCCGAAGTTCGAAATATTGACAATGCACACCCATTCAAAACGTCCTCAATTGTTAAGAACGCTGCAATCCGTACACCAAAGGTGAAAAGGAACCCTATTGTTTTCGCTACGATGTCCGTCTGTCTGTCTGTCACAGGCTATTTTCTCGGGAACCGCAAGATCTGCTCAGTGAAATCTTCACAGAATATGTAAAACTTTAGCCGCTACAACAACAAATATATGACAGTTAAAAATTAAATGGTGTTCTAAAGCGAGCAACGAAAAACGTTGAAATCCTAATGTACTATACAGATGATTATATATAGACACTTGAAATTTTCAAAGTTAGTGTATTTTTATGCAGACTATACCAATTAACACTGAAATTTAAAAAATTAATCAGTTAATGTAATTTTAATCATGTAATTTTGACAACTTGCTGTATCTTGGAAACCGTAAGAGGCCAACTCTTGAAATGTTCAAAAACGCTAAAACTAAAAAATCCCAAAAGAAACAAAGCGCCAAAACGAAAAAATCGTCAAAAACCGAAAAAATCACCAAAATGAAAAAAGCGCTTGAATGAAAAATATCACTAAAATCAAAATAAATCGCTAAAATGCAAAAGAAATGCATACCGAAAGTAAAAGGGTCACCAAAAATCTAAAAAAATCGCTAAAACTAAAATATCACAAAAGAAACAAATCGCCAAAACGAAAAAATCGCTTGAATGAAAAATATCACTAAAAACAAAATAAATCCCCGAAATGCAAATCCCTGAAATGCGAAAGTAAAAACGTCACCAAAAATCTAAAAAAAAAATGTCAAAACCCTAAAAAATCGCTAAAACTAAAAATATGTATTTTTAAAAACAAAAAGAAATCGCCAAAAATCGAACAAAACCTCCAAAAGGAACAAACGCCAAAACTAAAAAAACTTATTGCTAAAAATTCCCAAAAACCGAAAAAAATTGCCAAAAAGAAACAAGCGAAGTTCGGAATCGTATGCTGGTTAAAGTCTCACTTTACTGAATTTATTTAAATACATGTGCAAAAAATATCACAAAAATTAAATTTGTCTGATCTCTGATTGCATATACATATGTATCTGGTTTCCTTAATTACGTCCTTCGAAATTAAAATGTTTTCTCACATATTTTTATTGTGAAATGCATGCTCGCGAAATACTTCAAATGTGACAAAAAATTGTGAAGAAAATTAGAAAGTAGTATACTGATACAACAACAACGTAAACATTGGCGATCACAATTTTAGGGAAAGGAAACACATTTCACGTAAACTTTTATTTCCGTAAAGGGTGAAAATTCTATTTGAGTAGTTTCAGTTCGAAAATTAAACTTTCGGCCTTCATGATGTCGGTTGCTCAGTGTACTACATACATACATGTTTACACCTATAAATGCCAAAATTTAAATATACAAATACATATGTATATGTATAATAAAATCTAAACATTCCTGCTCATCACGATTGCAGCACTTTTCAATTAACGAATATATTGTATGTATGTATGTATGGATGTATGTATGTATAAAAAAATCAATTTGTAATTTACCCATGACAACAAATTATTTTAACAGGAAATCTATCAACAGCTGTAATGTTTGATAACTCCCTACGGTCTATTCAAACCAGAAGAACGCGTAAAATATATCAAACCCTGCTTGAACAAGTATGTATGAATGTACATAAATTTTCGTGTAAATAAGAATAGAAGGAAACTCATAAATTGCAAAATTAATTGTCAAACTTAGAAAACCAGGACATCATATTGCTTATGAGTGTACACGAGTATGATAACCAGGGCGGCGAAAACAATAGGGTTCCTTTTCACGTTTCGTGTACGAAACTCATTATTTATATGATTTAAAGTTGTTTTAATTTTTTTTTAAGCATTTTGAAATATAAAAAATATAAAATATGGATTTATTGCCAAATAAGTAACAATATGCACTTAGCACCAAAATATGCAACTACAAATCAATGCCAAATTGCTTAGTCAATATCTTTTTTATTTATCACAAAAAAAATGCATTTGCGTGAAAATCCGAGCCCTGATGATAACTAACAAGACCAACCTAAATTAGAGAGTTTAGCGTTGCGTGAACAGCAGAGTTACATGCACTTTGAATGTACTGAAAACACATACCATTCAGCTAACGCAATGATCAACGTTCTAATTTAGGTTTGGCTGCACTATATGAAACTTATCCTAACAAGCGCATCAAATATCGAAGGATATACGCTAAATTAAAAGATAAATATTTGGAAAGAAAACGTGCTACTTGTTACACAACAATTAGCTGAGGAGAAGATTTTTTATTTGGGAAAATAAATGCTCAAATTTCATCTTCAAAAATTTATATCTAACAAAAATTACATGCATTTTGTATGTGTACAATGTACGTAAATGCATATGTATGTATGTATGTATGTACATATGTAGATGAGATATAAAAAAGATACCGACGGAAATTTATTTAAAATTTTTAATTTTGCGTGACATTTGAACGTCATATTAAAGCATCATGCAACACGTTCAGCACAAGTTGCAGAAGCAATTTAAATGCTTGAGTTCTTGTTCTTGTATCTTTTCTTGTTGACTATAAACATAAATAATACACAAAATGTAAATAATTTTCATATGTTTACAATGAAAAATTATTTAAGCATTTTATTTTAAAATAAATACGAGTATATAGCGTTTAAAATGATGCTGTGAACAGTGAAAGGGCAACTAAAACTGCAATTAATTTATATTTTATTACGGGCACATGTAAGTATGTACATACATATCTATATACTTACATATAAGTACAAATCGAGTCTTAGGGCCTTATGATGAGCAACTTTCGATCTTCGACTGTAGTCGAAACTACCCAGAGAAAACAGAACAGAGAACAGACAACCAATATAATTGGTATTTTTAAAAGAATCATTGGTAGCCAGGGCTCATATACATACATACATTCATAAAAACAATTTGTGCAGAATAAAAATGGTAAGTACATTATTATATTTAACGCATATTCTTCTAAGTTTTTGCTTATATTCTGAATTGAATGAAATGCGCAAAGTTTTGATCCGCGTGGTGCATTGTAACATCCGTTGCCTGTATTCGGGTTTTCCTATCAAGAAACTACATATTATTTGCACAAATAATTTCACTTAAGTAATAACACTTCGAATATTTTGCGATATACATATATTTATAATAATGTCCTTACCTTTTTTGTTACGACTAAATCGAGATTTTGTGTAATTATTCTGCAAAATTTATTTTTTATATTTTTAAGCATCTAAAGAAAAATGATACAGTACCATAATGTATTTAACTCTAATAAAACTCACTCGTTATTTAAATATCCAAATTTTATTAGTTTCAGCAATAATCGTTTAAGTACATACAAAGATGGAAATAAGAATACAATGAACAAATAAAATAAGTTTTTCCTTCTGAGTGTTTACGGAGTTGCCAAGCCAAATTTAATTTAGTTAATTTTGAGTTTTTTGTTGTAATTTTTTAGCAAATTAAGAGAGAAAGAGAGATCATGGCTTTATGATTGGCTAATATTCTTAACTATTTTTAACTATCTTAGACACAAAAATATAGAAGAAAAAATACATTATGCACTGCTCCTATTGACAATCTATCAAACAAAAAAAAAATCAAGCGAATACGTTGAGTTTAAGTCAGTTAAAATGGTTCTTAACTTTTTTCACTTGCCTATTTATATATAGATAATAATAAAGTGTTGTGCAGATTAAAAATAATTTATTCCAAACAAACTGCAGAGCTCTCAAAACACGTCCGATCGCGGCAAGTTTTCTCTTGCACACAAACATACATACATATGTACATATGTGACCTTAATTATGAAAGTGGTCTAAGTCATATATTTCTTTGGTCGAGATATTTAGTAGATTACATTTGCACAAATGAAAAAATATTTTTATATTATACAACATTTTAATTTAGAGTTGTAGTAGCATCGAAACAACCTAATAAATACTTAATTAAAAATATTGAATTACCCTGCAATATGTCTCATCAACATTTGTTTTCATATCACACTGATGATATAACGGCTTCTCTTACTAGGTAGCACCTTCTTTTTCTGTTATGCACAACAACAAAAAGGACGCTACATTCAACAATTCAAAGAAAACAAAAAGCACTGAATTAATTTTACAAAATTAATGAACAATAATTTTAAGGATCACAATAATTTTGTAGCATTTTATACAAAAACCTATTTATAAATTAACACAAAACATATGTACTGGACATACATTTATATTTATATTTTTTCATATATGTATGTATGTATGTAGTATGTACATTGAAAAATCTAATCTCTTGCCCAAGCATCTTATGTATGAACATACGTACACATACTACGAACTATGTACATGCATAGTTGAATATACACTTGTTTAGCTTTTTCACTTTATTTAATTTCACTTATTCGATGATTGCAATCAATCATTTGATTGATTATTATTTCCATAATTTCCATACAATTTGCAAACACCGGTCGCCCGCTATTTGTTATGTACCAACATCTGATAGTGAAAGTGAAAAAGTTAGACATGTTAGTAAAACAGGGCGTTCAACCTAATAATAAAATTGTAAAACAGGCTGACTCATTAAACAAAAACTTAATAAACGTTACAAGAAAATGTGTATTGTGTAGTTTCCGCAATACAGGCAGGAAACTTGACTAGAAAATGTATGCTGTATATGATTTTAGTGATTTCTCTGCAAAAAAACAGAGAATGATAATAAATACTCAAAAAATATAGTTAGGTTAGCTTTGTTTGAAAAAAGGGGCAATCAATATTGACCCAATCCGTTTCAGATTATACTTCTGCTTTTATAGCATGTTGTGCGCTCTTGATAAGAGATATTGAAATACAAACCATAAAAAGGTATCAAACTTAGCCAGGTTAGGAACCTATTCTCCTCAATTTACTTTCTTAGGTTTTTGCAGTCTGAATCCCTAAGATGTTTCATATCTGGTATGTTTTCCAGGTCGAAATTTTCTTTTTTAAAAAAATTAATGTTTATTTTTTTTATTTTTTCTTTATTAATAAACTTTAAAAGTACTTTCCACTATTTGGCGATAATATGGACATAGTAAACTCGATTTTTTAACTTTTGAGGTTTAAAGATTTTCTCATTGATACAATACTAATTTTAATATATGTATATGTATATATATTAATATATTATATATAATATATATAATTATTTTAATATATATGTATATATATTAATATATTATAATTATATATAATATATTAATATATATACATATATATTAAAATTATATTATATAATTAATATATATATATATATGTATATATATATGCTGAATAT
Organism: Nowickia ferox; assembly: GCA_936439885.1. NCBI lineage: Eukaryota > Metazoa > Arthropoda > Insecta > Diptera > Tachinidae > Nowickia > Nowickia ferox. The sequence continues at coordinate 106,118,281 of OW387023.1, forward strand.
ATAATATATATATATATATATATATATATATATATATATATATATATATATATATATATATATATGTATATATATATGCTGAAATACATATCTTCATATGTACAAACGTATATGATATATACATATGTATGCACATATAGTCACATAAATTCAAAAAAGCTACAAGTTACCTTAAATGTATGTTTTACAGGCACAAAGCACATTGTAAGTTTTAATGCACATATGAAGTTATCAGTAGTCTTTTGGCTTCCATTAATAATATCGATATTTTAAAGCGTACACGTATAAAAATGTTATGGGTAGATGGATTTTTTTAATCAACCAAAAATACAGGTTTGAAATTTTTATACGTTACGCCTTTTTTGAATTTATATCACGATATATTATTTCAGTCCTTCATATGAACTTTTGGAGTAGGGCATGAATAGTTTATGAATAATTTTTTACTACTTATAAACCACTGTAAGTAATGATCGAGCAGGCGCATTTATCGTGAACATGCCTCTTATGCTGTCGTTTATGTCAATATCCTGGGGAAATGGAGCACTGTAAGATAGAAATATAAATTTCATCGTATTAAAAAACATACATAAGTACCTAAGTATGTACACATGTAAATACATAGCACACATGTGTGTACTCGTATGCATATATACAGTACATAACGGATATAGGAAAATAATAAAATTTCTCGAAAAAAAATTTTATAAGTGTTTTTCTTTTATGCAATTAGTTGTTATAAGATAGTTTTTTGTTGTAAAGATTTATATATAGTACCTTAATTGAATAAATTAATATTTCATTCAGATAATTTTATGTTTGAATTGAATGAATGATTTTTTTTATACATATGTGGTGTTACTGCCATATTTTTTTATGAGTGATTTTTGCTTATACATATGAGTTGTTCTTATATCCGTTATGTACTGTGCATAGGTTTTAAGATTTTACATAAAAGTAGTGGTAGATATCTCAAGAGATTTCTCCTCCATTAATGAAGCAGATGTAATTATACAGTTGATATACATACATAGGTACTCTAAATTGTATCTTAAACCTATTGAATACATATTTCATAAATTAATAAGACAACGAACACTTTAGTCACAAGTATATGTAAGAATGTATGTACATATGTATGAAAATATAAATTTAAAAAAATAATGCGTATTACATAAATTGTTAAATACTTAACACTCAGTGCACGCTAATGGTCAAAACATTTTAATTTTACTTCAACAACATTGAATGTACATATTACATACATATGCATATAATATGTACATACATATGCATGTATTTGGAGGTGTATTGAAGGCGTGCCAACTATTACAGTTGAGTCATAAATTTAATGCTGTAGTTTAATAAAAGTTTATATTTACCTATTGGAAATTATTAAAACTATTTTATTGTCTGGTCGTTTAAATCCAACTGCATCAGTAGTATTTTGTATAGAAGATGTTTGGACATCAATACGTTCGCTATTTTCGCTTATAAATTTCGAAAAATGCCCCATGATATAAAAAATGGGTTGTTTGTAAAATTCAGCGTAATCTTAAATTAAAAATTATATTATTAATTATTTACACATATAGTAATTTCTTTTTAAATTATTTGTTGTGGTTAATACATCTAGATTTCGTTGCTGCTCAAGAAACTCATCATTAGATTTCAACCATAACTAAAAAAATCTTACAAAACCCTAATGTTTATATACATACATATGTATATACAAACAATGTAATACTCACTGGTGGTATTCACAACAATGGGAGCATCAACTGTATTATTTACATAATTAGGTCCACCTTTTTCATTCAACAATATATTCCAATCTATCCAGCCATTAAAGTTATGTTGCAAATCTTCAAATAGTGACCGTGCGTACCTTTCACCCCTTTCCCAAGAGCCTAATTCAGGTGCGTGAGTTTCACCAGGAAAAGAACCCACGCAAGCTTCGGTATTTAACAGTAACTTGTCAGGCATCAGCTTCAAAGTATCATCTATAAGGTTAGGTGGTAAAACCTCGTCATAGTACCAATGAACGGCTAGTCCGTCTAGGTAGTCCAGAGATCTGGCCCGCGAAGAATTCATCTATAATTATAGATATGTATGTATACGTGGTGCAATATAAAACCGAAGCAAGATCCAAAAAATAAAAGAAAACCAATCCTGTGTCTCGTTTCTGTAAAGAATGTGAAAGCTTTTCGAGTCGAAAAAAAACTGTTGTCATCCTGTTAAACACAGGGTGAGTAAGAAAAAAACTACATACATGTGTTGATATTTTTTGTAAGTTAATTCAAGTTTTTATATGAATAACCCTGTGTACAATAGGACAACCAATATAATTATCTAATTTTTCTCGATGCGAGAACTTCTCACAAGTAACAGAAACGAGGCAAACCTTTTTATTTGAGCGAATCAATAAAATAAGAATTAAATGAAACAGAATAAAGTTAATCAATATTAAATTTTAAAGTTAACATTGAGTAAATTTTTGTGAAAAAATACTATTTCATCAATTCTATTTAATTCATATCTAAAAGTCCTTTCACATTGAAAAAAATATAAATTAAATATGAATTGGTAAAATAGGCTCTTTTTAGCAATTTTAAGAATAATACAGACCCGTAATGGGTTAAGGCCTGCCCTTGTCTTAATCCAGCATATAGCCAGTCTGTGTACCGAATTTTATTAAAATCCCTTCAGCTTTATTAAAATCCCTTCGTTATAAGGTAACGAACATACAAACTCTCACATTTATAATAGTATTCGTATTAGGTCTAGGATTAGGATTGTATTAAGTATTTTCTTACCGTGATAAACCATATCGGATACGAGAATCGCTGATCATCATTGCCAAATATTAAAACATTTTTGAATTGGGATTTTTTTAAGGTTGGTCCTAAATTATCTGCCAAAAAAATCGCCTATATTGTGTAAAAATAAAAAATAAAATATTTTCAGACACTTTTTCAACAGTTAAATTTTTTGTTTAACGATATACATACCTGATTACTTGCTGTCCAACCTAAACTCATGAATTGTATAAATAATGCTCCAGCAAAGGTACCGTCTGATGGCTCATTTCCAGTTGATATGGCCCATATCGTAATATTTTTGTCGAACATTAGTTCAAGATATCTTTACAAAAGAAATAAAGAACAAATGGTTATTATTAACAGCCTATTTCACCAACTTATTTAAATATCAATTCAAAAATTGGCCCTAAGAGTACAACAAGACAGGAACAAAATACAGCTGCTTTTTTATTTTTAACAGAAAATTAATTAAATGCCGGAGTGATTAACTGTAAAATCTTAACGATTTGCGTTTCACTATCCTTCGGTATGGCAATATTGTCTTAATAAATTTGGAAAAAAAAGTAAATTTACATAAATATGTAAATGGTTGATTCTGATATTACGGGCTAATTTCGACATACTTTTTGGCACTGATATTTTTTGAAGATTTTAGTGAAAGAGGATTTGATGACTTTGCAATCTCTGTTCCTGTTGTTAGCTGAACAACTGAACGAAAAGAACGAACTAGTTCTTTTTTTTGGGAACAAAAAAGAACAATCCCCAAAAAGATCAACTATGCCCAACTCTAATATGTATATACACATATCTATATATGTATGTGTGTGTACAAATGTAAAGTTTGAGAACATCAATGAATTTAATTACCTCAGGTGATAATTGGCCCATGTTTGATAATATTTCTCTTTTAAATTACTAACACCAGTCCATTCATTATTGGACTTCATCCATCGCGGTGGACTCCAGGCAGCAGCCATTATTTTCAATTCATCCAACTCTGCTATTTCTTTAATTTCTTTAATTTGATAGATTTTCAATAAGTCTCGTTGGTCTAATTTGGTAAAGTTTGTTAAATCCTTATCATTCTCTGGCATTTCATTATAAGCCCAAGGCTCTAAATCAAAATCACAACCTCCAATAGAAGTGCGTAATATATTAAAAGCAATACCATTTTTATGGAAAAATGATCTAAAATATAAATAATACTATTCATGTAAAATTTAATTTTTTTCTTATGTAAGCATAAGTTTACTTGTACAAATGGTCCTGTAGAGGCTTTTGCATTTTTTCCAGCAGATATGCAACACTGCCAGTTAGAGCGCCCCCAAATCCTACGATCTTTTGAAAAGTCTTAGATCGATCTATGGTAATAGAAGGTTTTCTCCAGCTTTGAGATAAATTAAGCCCTAATGGTAAAAAATCATAGTTATCATTTATCTATAATATGAATGCTTAAATATGTGGTAAAACTAAAGAGACGTTTCTTTATTTATGAGTTTGAACAATATTTGTGTCTGTAAGACTCCAAATGAAAAACGTGTGCGCTCCACGTTTTCCATTTGATAAAATTTTAGATTTTTTTGTTGGCAACAAATCATCGGTTGGTTATTGGTTTGCTGCAGTCATAATGTATTTTGAATATACTGTGCCGCAAACCAATAACCAACCGACGAAATGTTTACTGCGCTGTCAATGAATTCTGGTCAATATTTTTTTTTGGAAGGGAAACATTTAGTTTGGAAGCATATTACGGTTCGCCACCCGAGAATCGTTTTTATGTTCGGTACTCGGCGACATGCTTTGTTGTATTCTTTGCTTTGCTATGGTTGGTATTACCGAATAATAATGAAATGTTGCCGGCAATATTTTCTCGAATGAAATAGCAAAAGAGAATTCCAGATGTTTTTCTTCCAAATGGTCGCCCGTCTAAAATCGGTCTAACGATTTAATTATCTATATGTGTAACTTGTGATTGTCAAAAATTTAATAAATTTATGTTCAACGCATTATATGGCTTTAAAACGGCTTAAAAGTAAAAACTAAACTCACAATTCTTAAGACCTGTTAAAATCCCGAAAAACGAATCTTTATTGTCCAAAATGACGGCATCAACATTTTCACCAGATGGTGATCCATTGTAATCATTAATAAAAATATTTTTTGATCCAGAAAAATTACCTTCAGCTAAAGAAAAACGTAATCCGCTCTAAACAATAAAAACATTTAAAAAACGAACCATTTGTTTAAAAATGAAAATGTAACTTACTTTACTTGATGTAACAGCAAACCAACTATCTTCATTTTCAAGTTTAGGTTCCTCCAAGTAATCACATTTGTCGGCTGTACATTTACAAACAAATCCATATTTTGCTCGCTGCAGATCACAGGGATTAGAACCTCCTAGAAAATAATTGCGATTATGAAATTTTGTGCCTGCATAAAAATACATACACTCTTGCAAAAATTATTGGACTACATGGTCTAAAGGAGTACTCCCATGTAACATTTCATTGTACACAAGCATATATTTTCGACGAGTGTTTGGCAGCACTAAACATTTTTAGTATTGAACCACAACTCTGGTAACCCTGATGTTAGTTGTTGATGAAAAGCGCTAAAGTTAAACTCCTTTATGTAAAACAAAAATAACGTTTGCTGGAAGTGTACGTTGAAACGGGCTTTTCTATGGAAATTTTGTTTTAATGTACACTTCAAGCACACATCATTTTTTTTTTTTTGCATATGACGGAAGTGTACATACATGTGGTACTCCATGGAGTAGCTTTCGGGATACACCAAAGTAATGCAATGCTGTGTTATCTGGTCCAGGCCCTAGGACATCAAAATGTAAATTGGAGTTTATATTTTTCATACATTTTGGTTAGTTTTGGAGTAGTCCTACTGCATTTTGGAGTATTCCATACACCAGTGAACCGCACGCCATACCACAATTGTGGACAACAAAATCACACTCATGCTTATGCTCTTTCATTTAGTCGTCACTGAGAAAGCGACGAATGAAGTTGTGCATGCATGTATGATTTTTTTCCTGGTTTTTTGTTTAGTTTTTTTGACCACACCGAACGAAATTAAAGTTCAAATTTAATAAATTTGTACAGGAAAAAAATAAAAAATAATTATGGAAGCTAAAAAATATGTCGTGTTAAAAATGCTTTTGGCAACATGCAATGCATATTATGTTATGAAATATTTCAAAATAATAGGGAAGATAGTTTAAAAAGGCATTTTAATAGTTTTCACAGCGCTGTGAATAAATTTAATTTGGAATTTATACACTACATTGTTTAATAGATTATTAGATTTTTTACTTAAGTTTTTATTAAATTGCTTATTTAGAGAAGATTTTCATACGATTAATAACCACAGCATATATTTTAAATAACAAACCTTTTCTTAAATTTATTTTACTCTCATTTTTCTCAACCAATACAATCACATTTTATTTTGCGGATCACTGCCATACACTACTGTATGCACCAGTCTCGTTTTTTTTTTTTTTGTAAGGAGTCACATACTATACACATTATGGAGCAAAAATTATAATTAAATTTTATAAAAATCTATGAATTGGTTAAAAAACTATTTTAAAAATTAGCACTCCGATAGCGTAATTAATTACGTAATATCATCCCTACCATGTCAAACTATCGAATATGCAAAATTCGTTTTTTAGATTCGTTACCTTGGTACCCTAATTTCTAAGATATGCTCCGTTTTAAAATGCTGAAATTCTCATATACGATATACATATAACTCAATAAGAAATATTTTAATCCTGGCATTTTTAGGAATACGGTGACTTTAAATTCACAATTGACGACGCTTTGCGCTGTTCTGAAAAGTACAAATTTTAATATTGGATAGTTTGACATGGTAGGGACGATATGTAAGTAGCCCCTTATCGTTTTTTAGTGACGAAGTTTGAAATATAAATGGATGAAAAATATTAGAGTTTTACCAACACTTACACAAATTTGACGAGTCAGTTTCACCGCTTTAATTATCGGGCCTGTTCTGAAAATCACGGTGATTTCAAATCACATGATTTTAAAAGTAAACTACTAACAGCTGACTTGATAGTGGGTTTTTAAGTTTTTGTCATTTATAATAGAATATTTTCTTCTAACTTCTAACGATATAAATCATGCAATTTACAAAAGCAATGATTTAGCTTTCATTAATTTTTTGAAATCACCGTGATTTGACACGTATGACTGCGGTTCAGTGGAGTACTCACATTGACTAAAAAGCCGATAGTGTAAAAATCTTTGTAAACTTTTTGTAATACACACTCAAAATATTTCATAGGTAAATAAACAAAAAATTTGGTTTATTTTACGAAAATATTCTTTGTTTTTACGGTACGAAATACTTCGTAAATAGTAGAAATAGTATTTGTTTATTTTACGAAATACTTTTTGTCTGCAAATAACAAAATTTTGTATTTTTACAATTTTTTTTTTTCATAAACTTACGAAAAACAATGTGTATGTTCTATGACAAAAGTTCGCAAAGAAAAATTCGTTGTTCGTCCCAGTTGTGTTCCCAGCATTCCCAGTTTAATTCGTGAGTTTCAAAATATATATGTATGTGATGTATGAGGAATACAGAGGCTGTAACAATTCCCCTTAAATTATATTTCTTTTCATAATTATTACGACCTTTAATTTCAAGAATTACAGATTATTCAACAAAATTATTTTTCAAATGTAAGAAAATATATTTTTAAAACAATTAATAACGATTTTGTTAAGCTTCAGGTCAATTTTGGATATTTATTTATTATCTAATTATTTATTTCGATATTTCGCCATCCTCTGTACCTGTGTTCTGTAACTGGCGAGGAGTTTTCGCGTCGAGAAAAATCAAACAATTATAATGGCTGTCCTGTTTTCCACAGGCTGATTCATATAAACCTGAAATAAGCTTACAAGAAACATGAGCAGGGAACTAAGTTTTTTGTTACTCATCCTGTGTGTCACAGAATAACACACATTCGAACAGTTTCGAAAACAGATTCGAAAAGAATTGAATTACATAATAACACCCCCGTAACCAACCGACAATATGTAGGTATATGAAGTTATTTTTTGTTTTACCTTTAATTTTTATATTATTTTATAGTATTTAAATGAACTTTTAACTCTTTTTTTTTAATAAAACCATTTAAAATCAAATCTTTTGTATAATCATTTTCGCACTATAAAACCGGTTGACCGGTTTTTCCTGAATTTTAAAATCCGAAACCGCGTCGTTTTCGTGCTGTGCTGCGTCGCGTCGCCTAGTACGGTTTTACTTAAAAATTAATTAAAAGTTTGTGCTACTATAATAATGTATTCCTATTACTTACCACTTTGCTCTAAAATAAAACTTATTAATAATATCACTAAAAAGTTCATTTGTTTAATTTTTACAAGAAACACTTTTACAATTTTTTCTTTCACAAGCTTTAAGTTCCAAACTTCCACTGAAAATGAATAAATTGTTCTCAAACTTGTATCTTTTATGCCTCTTACTACGAGTGCAATCAGTGATGCCAACTATTTATAACCCAAACGCGCTATTCCTCTTCGCAAAACGCGCTAAGTTACAGCATTGTCAACTATATATTTATAGCCAAAACACGCTATTTCCCTACGCGCTAAATTTTCATAGAAGTCGAAAGCGTTGCCGTATAACTTTTTTATTGCGAAAACTATTTGCAAATAACATTGTGGCTACACGCTCAATAAATTGCTTTCAATTTTCTAAAATTGAAATTGTGATGTAGGCTGCAAGCAATTTGATTTTCAATTTTATGTTCAAAATGTCGTCGTCGAAGAAACAATTAAAAATGTTCCCTTCACTGCAGGTACTTCATGAAATAAGTGCAATTGTACAAAAAGATATACACAAACACAAAAATTATTTTAAAATAGCTGTTAAGTTGAAAGAAAAATTGAAGTCCACCTTGTATTCAATTCCCAAATGTATGAGTGTGGTAGTAAAAAAAGTGTGAATGTATTGAACTTTGAAACATAAATTGAAGCAAAAATTTAACGTGTAGCCTCCAAGTAACGCAACTATTTGCAAATAAAGGCTGGTACTCTGTTCAAAGTTGTGAAAAATTTTCAGCACCATTGATTATTTCGCGTGAAAAATTTGACATGTACTAAATGTAGCCCAACTCGCGGTTTATTTTATAAATTTCTTGCTTTTATTGCTTGAAAGTATGCAACATTGTTAAAATTCCGTGCGAAGAAACCACTGCTCATGTTGTTTCGCAGCTAAACTAAAATGATGCCAGACTAATTTTGCGTGGAAAGACATGATTTTACGTGTTTTTCACAACAAGAACAGAGTACTACTTTTGCGAATTTATTTCGCAAGTATTTCACACCAAATACTTTTATATGTAGTTTGACAGCATTTCGCACGAAATTGTGAACTGAGTACCAAGCTTAAGGTGTAAAATGTTGCCAATTATTTTTGTTTTGTAAGAAATATAATACACAGACAACAATGTGTGGCAATATAGTACACAGATAGTTGTGTATACTATCTACGTGAGTTCAGTATTTAGGCTGGGTTTACATCTGTGTGCCATGTGCCACACATGCGTAAAAAAAAGCGTAACCACTAATTACTAATAAAAAACTGTTTGATTCACACACGTATTTATTAAGTTAAACAGTTTTCATACATAACTAATAGACAATTTTATAGAATCCAACATGATTGGAAACAGTTTAAATCAATAAATACATGTCTGAATCAAACAGTTTTTCATTAGTAATTAGTAGTTACGTTTTTTTGGACACATGGCACACAAGAAATGCCAGATGTAAGCTCAGCCTTACAAATAGTTTTATTTGCAAATAAGATTTGCTTATAAACGAGGTACATGTTCATCATATTAGTAAATACAATTAATTTTTTTGGTAGCTCTTTTCAGATTTTATAATATTGTTTCTTCGAAATTATAGCCTAAATAACTAAAATCATTTAATACAGAATCAGAATTGCCTTCCAAAAAATCGAAATCCTTAGTTTTTATTTTTATTTGTCAAACTTTTAACAATTATATAAATTGTCGAATAGTTTTGCGATTGAAATGCTTTTTGTACTTCAGCTAGAATAGATGCTCAATAAGTTTTTTGGTCACGAGTACGAGTACATATTTTTAGTTGTGAAATTTCAAAATATTTGCCATTTACAGTACTAAAATTCGTTTTAATTCTAACCACAGTCAAGGGAATTTTATTTGCGACAGCTGAACTTAAAAAATTTTATGAGTTTTTAATACTGGAAAATTGTTAACTTTATGCGAAAAAAATTAAAAAAATATTGAACTGAAATGATTATGACTTTATTCAAAATGTGCTAATTTTTACTAAAAAAAAGCGCTAAGACGAAAAAAATCGTGTTTGGCATATTTAAAACGCGCTAACTCTAGCGCGAAAAGCGCTAAATTGGCATCGCTGAGTTCAATGTTTATTTACATTTGGTTGAGTCTACTCTCAATAATAGGTCTGTTTGTTTACTTTTGCAGTAAAATGCAGTAAATGAGTAATTACTACGAAAATTTTTAAATTTACTCTCAAAAAGAGCTGTTGCCGAAGAAAGTACTCGAATGGAATAACACTAAAATTTAGTAATACCCCTTTTATACACAGAAAGTTTACTTTGCAAAATCTTAATTCGGCTGGGAGAAAGACAGAAAGAGATAGTATTCCTTCCTCTGTCTTTCACACAGCTGAATTAAGACTTTGCAAATTAAACTTTCCGTGTCGAAAAGGGGTATAAGTCCTTCTGTCCTTTTCCCAGCTGAATGAAGACTTTGCAAAGTAAACTTTGCGTGTCTAAAAGGGGTATAAACTTTCCTTGTCTAAAAGGGATATTACAAAATTTGTATATTAATTAACAGTTATTATTACCATACTTTATAAACTGTTTATTTTTAATTGCTTTCACAATTTTTTATTTATCCTTTTCAAAAATTTTACACATTTCGTTTATTTACTCTTTGAATCACATGTTTTTTATCTTAAACACGGTTCACACATGTCAACTTTTGTTGATCAACTCGTCATTCGGAGAAGAAAATAGAAATATCTCTTTTTTCTACCAGCTGAATTAAAAGATGATCAACAAAAGTTGACCTGTGTGAACCGGGACTTACCAATCTTTACTACGAAAAATTTCTGCATTAAAAATTTGCAAAATACTCAGTCAAGAACTCTATCAATTTGTGTTCTCATTTACTGTATTTTGGGTAAACGAACGGAATTTAATAAAATTCAGTAAGGTTAAGTAAAGATTTGTGAAAACTTTTGCGTACTCGAACACAACTAATACAGGTGTTGAGTTTCAAAGTGCAGATCTCTGTGTAATTATCAAAAATGTGGAGCAAAACAATAAAATGTTTTTAATATTGGAATATAACGTATGTATTTATTTGTTTATTATAGGTAGTTATATTACGTAATTTCACGAAACAAATGTTTTTTAAATAATTTTTATTATTATTTAGCTCTCTTTGGTATGAAATGATGACTTTAAAGTCACTTGCTTAGAAAATTTATACGACTAGTACTATACAGTGTTGTCAGATTTGTTTTCAGCCTTCTCGCCAAATGACTTGTCGAATATCGCCAAATATCGCCAATATAATAAAACATTAAATTTTAGTTACAAAATATATATTTATGTATATTTTTAAATTCAGTAGGTAAAGTCTATATTAAAACATATAAATTGTATTGTTTAAGAAAAATTAACGGAAGTGTTATAAATAATGACGTATAAAAAAATATTTAAAAATAACTTATTCCAAAAAATCAATCTAAATAGGATAAATTGAACTTTAACACCAAGATCAAAATTATTATTTAAATCTTATGATAAAACTGAATTAACGTTTACTTAAATGTGTGTTTAAGTACACATACCATATCCTTGAAGTGGTAAGTGCCAGCAGCATCGTCGTATTCATACACTCTAGGCGCGAACTCGTGCAGGTGCTTCATTATCAAAATGTTGGTTCTAATTTATAAAAGAAAGTTTTCCCCACTGTGTTTCATAAGCACCAAATGAGATTTTGTAGTCCATATTTTTTTAACTTCTTGAATTTCAGAAAATTTTGTTTGAGATAAAGAGTCACAACATTAAGAATTTTTTGTACGAAATATTTTATTTTGTAGAAAAAATTCCTTTAGAAAAATTTCATATTTTAACATTATTCTATTTTATTGAAATCGTAAAAATATAGCCAAAAATATCGCCAAGGAGTTCAAATATCGCCAAGTAAATCACCAATCGCCGTTTCAAAATTTTTATCGCCAAAAACAACACTGGTACTATATTTTATAGATAATTTACTTTTTTTTAATATATAAACTTAGGGTAGTCAGTTTTGAATTCGTAGAAATCAGTACATAAAAGAAAAAAATCAGTACTTCAAGTATGAAAATCCATATATAGTTTGAAAATCGAAGGAGATTTCGGTATTTTACTTTGTGGTATTCGTTTTTCAAATATTTAAAAACAAATCATTCAATTTAAATGTACAATACGAAGAAAACTAACATGATAACAGCACATAATTACATATATTTAGAAAATAAATTTTTATAATATTTCGTCGGTTGGTTACTGGTTTGATGTATTAAACATTTTAAAAAAAAATTAGTTATTGACTGATTATATATGAATAATGTGTCCTCTTTCCAAATTCGTTATTAGTTTTCCGATATCTTGAGTATATCAGGATATATAGAGCTGCAATATTGCGCCATTTCCACAATTGTTGAACATTTAAAAAATTGTTTTACAGCAATCGATAATTTTTTGGCACATTTCCAATGTAAAAATATTAATATTGTTATTCGCAATTGTTGTGATGTACATATGTATGTACATATATCAATGCATATTCTACTCAACGAACGTGATTCAAAGCAAAATACAAAAATTTTATTGTTGTGTTATGTTTTAATCAAATGAAATTGATATTTATTTTTTATTAATAAAATTTATTTTATTAAATACATATATTTAAACTTCCTTTTATATATATTTAATATCAATTTACCAGGATGTAATTTGCATTTCCATGAATTTAAAAAGAAGAAATATATTTACAACGAAGACGCAGCAGGAGATTCCGAATTATGGCATGGAGTAGAGATGGGCGCGTGTTGAATTTTTACAACACGACACTACACGAACACGAATGCCAAGATGTCCAACACGTACGAAACACGCACGCGAAATTTTTTCAAAACACGAAACTGCACAACATGCTCGAAATCAAATTGAATAGCAAAAAAAGGAATTTTTTATATTCAAATAGATACATATTTTTGTTTAATTTCAGAACTTTAAGCTTAAGAGACCCCTACACTATCAACGAATTTGATGGTGTTACGTGTTTGACGATACAAAATATTAAATTTTTTCTTTACTGGACATTCATGCATACATATTTTAACACAAAAAATCGTTTCGTGTTCATTGTGTCAATATTGCTCAACACGATACGACCCGAACACGCACGAAATCAGATTTTCTGTCACGAACACTTCGTGTTGAGTCGTGCGTGATCGTGTCACGAAAAAAAACACGACACGCACCATGGCACTACTATTCACTTGGTATTTGAAATGGAAAAATTGCTGTAGCATCGTATATAAGGATATTAATAGGAGCATTTCCACAATGTAAAAACTTTTTTGGACGGAATGCTCAGATTCACACTGCCAGAGCTGTAAAACAGTAAGCAGGATAAAGAACTTCTAAATTGGCCTCCATATTCTACGGATCTTAACATAATGAATTTTTTTTCGGAATATCATTAACTAATTTCGTGGGAATCGGTTGAGCAGAAGTAAATATAATACTAACGGTCCTGTTCTGTAAACCGAATATTTTGAAATCGCACGATTTTAGAAAACTAACTCCGACAATAGAAATATTTTTTCAGATTTTTTTCAATTATTTTATTATATAGATTCTCAAATATCATATCTGAAAGAAAATTATCGTCTATGATTTTGAACACGTCCTGCTATTAATTTTTTGAAAACGAGAAATTTACTCGGATTCGGTTTACAGAGCAGGGCCATAAATTTTAATAGGTAGAAGTAGATATGTATAATGTGAGAGTAAATTTTAAAGGGGTAGAAGCACTGAAAATGTAATATTAAATTTTAATGATGGTGTGGGGTACACCCCGCCCATGTTTTTAAACATGTGATTGTGTCACAACAAGAGCCCAAGGTGTGTGCTAAGTTTTGTGGCAATCTGATAAGTGAAAGTACATAGAATCGTAATCGAAAAAATTTTGTGGACGTAGTCCTGCCCACTGGGACCAACTGGAAGCTATACCCTCTCAAAAAATTAAGATCGGTCTACAGCGTTCTTGCTTGCTATAAAGCATTTTATATACATATCGCTCATTTACTCAAAGAACGTCGCAACTCAAAAAAAAACTAGTTTGCCAGAAAACCAGTTTAAAGTTTTCAATTTACACACACAACTTAATGGAGAAAGAAAATTTAGTTTTTCTCTCAAGAACTGAGTAAACAAGATATTTGTATGATATGAAGACTATTATTAGTTTCAAGTTATGATGTCCTTTGAGTAAATGAGCGATATGTACGTATGTATGTACGTAAGTACACATAAATATTATCGCTTTATAACGTTATGTAAGAGGTATGTGAAGTTTATTTTTTAGATCAGCAGATTGAATTCATTCTTTGCCGTCTTCTTGTGCAGTTTTTCAATAAATCTGCAGATAAAATTTAAGTACATAATTAACACACTTTTTATTTGCTTATAATTTCATAATACATACCAATACAAAAAGTTTTTCAATGCTAAATGCCAACACTAAATTAATTAAATTAACAGATAATACCAATGCACAAAGCACTAACTAAAACAACAACAAAAGCAATATCTTTAAGGACTTATTCATAGAAAATATTTTTGATTTATGAGAGGTTTATAAAGCAGTTTTTCATACAAAATTTGTTTTATGAAACCTTTATAAAACGAAACTATTTTTTACGAACAAGGCAGTTAAAAATTAAGGTTTTTTTTAATTTAAACACTTGTATAATTGTTTTTCTACTGTCTCCCTTGCAGCTGTTAATTTAAGAAACGAATTGACATCTTTTGCTCAACATCAGTACGCTCTAAGGCTTTGCAGAAATCTTCAAAGGAGATTTTGCCTTGGCAACAAAGATCTGCTTCCAAAATGGTGCGCTCAGCTATGCTTATCAATTGATCCTGGCTGATATTGGCTCCAACCATCATGTGAAGTATGCTCAAAAGCTCATCACGACTTATCACACCATCATCATCTAGATCGTACATTTTAAAGGCAACTGTAATAAAAATTTAATGTTTTAAAACTGTTTTTTTCAAATCTTTTTAAATATATTTCACATACATTTCAGTTTATCTTCGCGAGAATTCAACTTGCTTTCCTTTTTGTCCCTGATTGGACGGAAATGTGCTAAAACTTTCATAAATTGACGGAAATTGACACGATCATCAGTACTGTCGGCAAAAAATGCATGAACTATGCGTTCACACAATGGATTGATGGCTAGCTCTGGTATACGTAAGAAATCATCTCGTGACAACGTGCCGCAATCACCACGATCCAATGAAGTAAAACGTGAATATAAACGCTCAATTTGATTGGGTGTAACTAGAAATTTGTTTTGTAGATTATTATTTTTTACTTTCACACGCTTTTGAGTTCATAGAATGTATGTGCATACATATTTATTTATGTAATTAGTTTGTGATTTAGCGAATGAATATGCAACTAATAAATCAATAAAATTTAAAAGAAAAAATGTTTGAAACTTTAAAAACATTTATTATATATTAATTAAGCAAGAAAACATTTAATTACACTACATAAAAAATGGCAAAGTAGACTAGAAAAACATATCGCTCATTTACTCAAACAACGTCATAACTTAATTTACACACAACTTAATTTAAAAAAGAAAACTTAATTTTTCTCTCAACAATTCAGTAAACAAATTTTTTTACACAATATGATGAATGATATGAGGAAAAAGTATATTTTTTGAGTTATGACATTCTTTGAGTAAATGAGCGATATGGAAATCAATTTGCAATTTGTATTTTGTAACGAAGGAACTGCTGAAGGGATTTTGATAAAATTCGGTACACAGACTGGTTATATCCTGGATTGAGACATAGGATACTTTTTTTTCAAGAAAATTGTACTGTTTAAAAGCCCTTATGGTTTTGCATTTTTCTTAAAAAAATAAAAATTCCAGTCGGGGGCATATTTTTTGGTAGCAGAATGAAAGCAATCTAGAGAAGAAAGATTACAATTGACAATCGCAGCATAGAATATCTGCCAAGAAAGAAGTAAACCAGCCTGGAAGTACTCCCACATAGAAGTTCGTTGAGCGTCTCTCAGTCTTCTTAATAAAGTAAAATACTGTGAATCAGGAATACTCAGCTGAAACGCTAAACGTGAACAAAAGAACTAAAGAACAAAAGAGGAGCTTAATCCCAAAATGTTATGATTGCTTCGTAATTTTACTTTTTGTTAATAAAGTCGATCTTATCATTACGAATACTAAGGTCATATTCGTTCGTACTAGAATTTCAAAGGCCCATAACCCGGAAACTAAGCCTCGCCGCCAATTTTTTCATTTCATTTATTTTCTTATTTTTCAAATTTTTTATAGGATAGGATACTTTTTTTAATTTTTGGGAAGTGCCCCAAAACTTGATTTTTTCCGAAACATTTGCTATTAGTGATTTCTGATGCATGCAAATAATGAATTTAGTTTCTTCTTCGAAAAATTTTGTGAAAATATTATTTCATTAATACAATTATGTCTTGGTACAAATTATACATTGTGTAAATAAAATATAATTTTACATATATTGAAAAAAGTATTGTACTCTTTTTTTTCAATTGTACTAATTTTTTTATATTATATTTTTTCTTATGTACTGATTTCTACGACTTCAAAACTGGCGCCCTAGTGCAATGCTAGTAGCAAAGGAGAGTGCACCACTTACACTTCCTACGACACTTTTTTTTATTAAATCTAAGCAGTAACATAAAAGAATCTTCACTAGCTGCCACTAAGTATTACTTACATATAAGTATACATATATCATCGATTACGTAATGTATATTTACCACTAGTTAGGGACTGGAGTCTCATCTAAAAGGGTTTAATGCTGATTTGGTTAGCCTCATTTTAGTTACTAACTTGCTGGAATTGTCACAATTCCTTGTTACTCTAATATGCAATTATCAACGCAATAGAGAATTATTTACAAAAATAGAAACCAATAGATGGCAACATAAAGATAATAAAGCATGATAAGCCACAAAGTAAAACATTTGCTCATTTTTGGATTAATATTGGTTTACTAAATGTAATGTACGTATGTATGTACATACAACTTTATGTACATGCAATGTATTATGATGTAGTTGATGGCTGCTGATGGAAGTGTTTAAATTTTACTTACATCCAGTTTCCTCTTGAATTTGCGCAATTTCTTCAGGGCGCAACAATAATGAAGATTTATTACCCATTTAGCTTATTGTATTTATATTTATTCTAATCGCAATTTATTTCACAGAATAGTCTATGCTTTATTTCTCCAACAAAACTAATTTCGTATACGCATATGTGTTTATGTAAGTACGTATGTATACAAATTTAACAACACATTATACAAAAATGACAGTTAGTTAGTTACAGGGATGCCAGAAAAAAAATTGTGAAATCCCTGATAATATTGCTTGCGGCCTACACCATAGAAAGGTTTCAGCGTTATTTGATGCGTCACTTTGTGCTTCTGCACTAATTGCCTCAACACTCTGTTCTACTTTATTAAATTTTGGATATTCGTATATATCTATATATGAATTTTATTGTGAACCATTTATTTGCAAGGAAGGAAGTTGATTTTATAGTTCCCAAATAATATAAAATTTTGTTTTCTGAATATAATTATGTGCTGTTATAATGTTAGTTTTCTTCGTATTGTACATTTAAATTGAATGTTTTGTTTTAAAATATTTGAAAAACGAATACCACAAAGTAAAATTTCGAAATCTCCTTCGATTTTCAAAATATATATGGATTTTCATACTTGAAATTTTCGTAAAAACTCCCCAAAAGGGGAAAATTGTCTTGATAGGACACCATTGGCTATGCCTTGATTGTTTCAATCGCACGATTTCGACAAATAGTGTACTTTCCCACAGCACAGCTGATGAGGAAATTAATTGTCAAACAAACTTGGCATTCAACAACCACTTTGCTACCACAGAGGATACCAGAGTTGAAGAAAGTGACTTAAGAAAAAAGCTCAAATCATCTGATTTGATCACTGTTAAAAAGGGAGAAATATAGTGTGTTTGTTATTGAATATTTTTAGTACAATAATCAAAACAAACAACAGAAAATGTACTTAGTGAAATGAACAATTGAACATTTTTACAAAATTAAATGAAAGATTTTGTCACGGACCGGTTGACACGGCGAGGCTTCCGATTAGCTCAATTTTCCTCAGGAGGTCCCAACCCTTCCTGCCGGCCGCGTATCCGTACACAAAACATATAAATCATACTAAACTCAAAACTACTATTACACCCTACATCACAACATACCACATGTACCACAATATAGGAAACGGATGATGTTGTTTCCTTTTGCCCTCCCAACCATGTCGCTGTTTTCTCCGCTCAATATTCTGGTTTGCGACCCATACCTTTATCCAGCCTTTCTTTCTCTTACCTTTCCATTTCCGCCTTTATTTTATCGACTTAACCAGACATAATTTTTTCTTTCTTTTCAAATTTAAAAGTTACATAATTTATTTATTCTACTAATTATAATAAGTTTTAATATTTCTTTTAATTTCAATTTCCCTAACTCTAACGGAATTAAATCCTTTCTTTCCTTTTTTTTCTTTTTACAAATATCTATATATATAAAAAGTTTCTTTTTTTTTTCTTTTGTTACAATTGCTTAACCTAATTTAGACATACATATATATTTGTTTTTTTTTCTTCTTTTTTTACAATTAATTAACTATCAGATTTTCCAAATTCTTCCCCCTTTTTTTTACTAAATTTTCTTTTCCGTGCGATTATGTTAGTTTTCTATGTTTCCAATGTTTTTCCGTTACTTTTTCTTCTATTTCTTTGAGCTTTTTTTTTTTTCTTAGCAATGAATTTTTTTTTCGACTTCTGACAATAATTTTACTTCTTTCGTCTAATCCTGTTACACCCTACCCTACAGGAGCTCCCTAAGGCTAGTCTGTAATTTGGAGACGCAAATATTCTTCGATTAGAATTTACTCTTTTATTTCACTGTTTTGTTTGTTTCACTGGTTAAAATATGAACGTGATACCAGTATTTTTTTGTTTTATTTAATCTCATCCACTAACCTAATACGCACTAAAGAAATTTATGTAGCATATATCAAGGGTAAAAATTCGGAGTACTGTATAAATATAATATATTACCTAACACTGATTTTATCTACCTACAATATACTTAAATTTTGCTTATATATACTATTTTTTTTTTTTACTATTTCTTTCCTTAAAGTATGATAATTAAAAAAAACTCTTTTTTCAGGAACAATCTTAACTTTTACTTTTTGGTTTGCCGCTTGACTATTGCTTGTATCACCTTTTTTTTTCGATATAAATATGCATATACATATAGAGAAACGTATACCTGGCTACTGGGTTTTTCCTTGGGTTCGTGTCTTATTCCGTGTTCGCACTTACAACTTTTAATAACCCCTGGTTTATTTCTTCCCGCAAGATTCACTTCAACTTTTGCTTTTCTCCGTAGCCAGCTAAAATTCACATTCTTATAATTTCTTTTTAACTTTTCTAACTTAGCCTATTATTTTCTTTGCTTACGTGTTACTTTTTCTCCTTATATGTGTATTGCTATTGTCTTGTATATATATATTGTCTGCTTCTAGCCAGATCTTCCTCTGAAGCGGCGCTCTTAAGCCTGTTTTCCTTTTTTTTTAAATTTTTAATTTTTTTTATTTTTAAATAGCCACTGTTTGGTTCAAGTTTACTTAGCGTTTTCAAAATTATTGTTTCTTTTTATATTTTTGGATTTCTCCGCTTCTCCGGTGCGAACACTTTGCTTGACTTTATTATACTCTTTTATCACCTACAATTTACATTTTCCTAAGCCTATTTTCCTGTGTTAATTTTTCCAATTTTCCAGGGACATTCTCCCGCCAAGACGCCATCTTTTTTCTTTCTAGATTTTTCTAAAATAACATGTTCTCGATATATAACAAGAACATTATATATATACATACATTTATTTCTACGTTGCCTGTACCTAGACATATATATATATATATATCCTTACATATTTTTATTTTTTTTTATAGATTCGCCATTTTTTAATTTTTTTCTTCATCTGCCCATTTAAATTCATAACTAGGGTCACAGAAAAAATAGAAAGTTGATCATTGGGCCTTTTATTTGTTTTTTTCTTTTCAATTTAACCGTACAGGTTCACGGTGGCATGAATGGAAATAGCGTCCCTGTATTTAACGTTTACGTTCCCTTATTAAAATTACCAACACTACATCGTTTTGACAACAGTAAAATGCGTAAACTAACACTAACACCTATACATGACAGCTGACATTTCATTTCTTTACTACACAGACTTTTACAGACAAAATTTTAAGGCTCTCATGTTTTGTGAAAATTTTCTTGTAAAAACGTTTAATTTATAATGTAAATTGTGCGAAAAACAAAACTTGTATGTTATTCCTTGAACGAACATAAATTGTTAACAATTTTCTATAACACCAAGCACAAAATCTCCCAAAAAGGTGAAATTTGTTTGCAATTTATTGCGGCACTGATTGGGAATAAATCAACAATTCGTTTGTAATTTCCTTTTAGCTTAATGGTATATGAAGCAGTGCCAAAAGTACAATTAAAAAAAAAACATATAAAGAAGCAGAAAACTAAAAAAAAGAAAATACAACCTCAACAGGACGGAAAACATTTATTTGAAGCATCGGCCGTGTGCGGCTGCATACCAACATACATACATATGTATGTATGTTTGTGCCTCTTGAAAAAAAAAACTGCTTCAAATCCTAGTACATTCGGGCTTTGAATCTAGCCACCTTTTTCCTAGCTATCTGTTTAAATTTATTGGCCGCAACAAAACTCCGGGTCATTTGTGTACATGGTATGAACCGGTGTGCGGCTCGGAGTTTATTCCTACCTTGCCCAACGTGGGGAACGCCCATGACCCTGAACTACAGGTCTCATGCAATGTACAGTTTAGCCGGGCAATCACAGGTACCAACATTTATCGTTTTAACTTCAATTTACCAGTTTGCTTTTATTTCATAGGAAGCCTTGCCGTTCCCTACTTCACCTCATCTACAGCTTTGTCCAGCATTTACACCTAGCTAGTTTGGACAAACGCTCTCTTCCAACAGTTTTTTCCGATGAAAAAAATCATTGTAGAGGCACCCTTTTATTAAATTGCTCTTGTTACCAAATTAAATTGGTAGGATACGGATGCGTATCAATTAAATTAAACGAACGCCCTTTTGAGGCAAAAATTTATGTTCACTTAGTTTTATAACTGCGTCAAATTTTTATCGGGTTACGCCTCTTTCTTGTTTTTTTCGTCTGTCAAACTATTTTGTCCAAACGTCGCTAGTGAAGTCAGATACTTTTATGACTAAAAGATTCAGACTTCGTTTATATTGCTGCAACTGTATACCTATTATATATGACGGGAAGTATCTCATATAATCTGCTTTATTTTGTTTCGTTTTACTTTGTGACTTTTTACTACCCTTTTCAGGTTCTACAGGTCAAAATCAGGACAAGCACAACACAAACCTTAGCCTATATTGCCCCTATAACTGAATTAACCTATAAAATTACAGAAAAGGACATCACAAAAAAAAATATCACAGTTGTTTATCACAGAAGTGTAATCTTCATTGGCTACCTATTCTATATTGCACTGGTACGTTACCTTTTTTGTAGAATTACTATATACCTATGTATGTATAATTGAAAACTAAATCTATCAGGTACTTGTTTAGGGTTTTCATATCACAGATAATTAATACATCAGTTTTATTGCACAATTGTCATTTATCTCTTCTATTTCGATATTTCTTTCACACTTTAATATCCTTCACGTGATAAATGCCTATTGATTTCCCTTGCAATGTTTCCAACTCATACATATTGTTCCCTACGGGTCGGACCACCCTACATTTCAAAAACTTTTTACAGAACTTAGCATTTCTATTTTTCGCAAAATCGCTCAGGATAAAGTTTCGTCTGTAGACTTCCTGCCCAGGCTTAAACGTCACAATTCTTGCTCGTTTATTAAATCTAGCTGCACTATTTTCGTATGACCTTTTCATATTTTGCATTATTTGTTCTCTGAGAATTTCCATTTTATCATTCCGCGTGAGTTCTAAAATCTGATGATCACTTAGTGACTGCAATTTTCTACTCAATTTGTATTCAGCTCCACTTGAATACATGTGGTATCCGAACAGTGCGAAAAAAGGCGTATACCCTGTCGCTGTATGTATAGCTGTCCTAAGTGCGCATTCGATTTCCGAGAGGTACATATCCCAATCCCGGTGGTCGTCTTTCAGATACGTCCTTATGGCAGACAGGACTGATTGATTTACTCGCTCACTCGCATTGCTTTGTGGTGAGTACACGGCGGTTTTCATATGTTGAATCTTGTAGGTCTTCATTAGATTCTCAAAGCTCTTAGCTGCGAATTGTGGCCCATTATCGCTATGAATCGTCTCTGGAACTCCAAACTTGTGAAATATTTCTTGAACTAAAAATCGTATTACATTACTTGTAGATGCTTCTTTCATCGCTTTCAGGAACGTAAACTTTGTAAAATGGTCCACCACTATGAACACAAAACAGTTCCCGTTTTTTGACCTGGGATACTTCCCCAGGAAATCTATATACAGCTTTTGGAATGGACGCTCTGTAACCACTTGTCTTCCTATTTCAGGTTGCATTTTGTAATTGGTGGATTTAACCTCTTTGCAAGTTCGACAGTTTTTTACAAAATTTTTCACCTGAAAAGCCATTTTCGGCCAGTAAAAAAAACGACGAAGTCTTTCCAGCGTTTTCGCTACACCTCCATGTGCTGTTGTTAATGTAGAGTGAGCTTTTTCTATCATCGTGGGGGTCAGATTAGCTGGAATCCATAACTTCCATTTGTATTCTACCAGTTCTTGATCAAACGCTTCTCTTTTGTATATCCTTCCATTTTCTACTTTCAAATCTGGAAGACGTTCTTTATTTTCTTGTATGTGACTTATTAGTTCTAGATAATCCTCACTTTCAAACTCAGTAGTTTCGAAGTCAAAAATATCTTCCATTTTCAATTCCTCTGCTTCCTCTTGGCTGGGCAAACGGGATAACATATCTGCGACCACGTTTTCAGATCCTTTACGATGCTTTATCTCGAAATCATAAGGTTGGAGTTGTAATGACCAGCGGGCTAACCTGCCACTTAGATCTTTTAATGACATTAGCCATTTAAGACTGGCATGGTCAGTTACAATAGTGAACGGCATCATTTCAATGTATGGCCTGAATTTCTTGACGGCCATTACTGCTGCTAAACATTCCTTCTCTGTTACGCTATAATTTTTTTGACATGAGTTTAATTTCTGCGAATAAAATGCAATGGGGTGTTCATCGTTCTGTTCATTGAGTTGATATAAAACGGCACCAATACCGTATTCACTAGCATCACATTGCACGTAAAATCTTTTGGAAAAGTCGGCATGTCTTAATACCGGAGCAGACGTCAGGGCTTTTTTCAACTTTTCGAAAGCTTCTACTGCTTCATCTGTCATCACGAATTTTTTAGATTTTTTTAAAGTGTCGGTTAAAGGTGCTGATATGGTGGAAAAATCTCTGATAAACCGGCGATACCACCCTGCCGTGCCCAAAAAACTACGTACTTGTCTTGGAGACTTAGGAATTTTTATTTCTTTTATAGCTTTCACTTTATCGGGGTCAGTTTTCAGAATTCCACTGCCTACAATGAATCCAAGGTATTTGAGCTGTTTGAAACAGAACTGAGACTTTTGTAGACCGATTGTTAATTTAGCATTTTTCAGACATTCAGCTACTTCTCTCAACAACACTAGATGTTTTTCAAAACTGTCAGATATGATCAGAAGATCGTCTAAATACACAAATACGTTTTCTTTTAGCTTTTGAGGAATAACTTTATCCATGAGGCGACAAAGTCTTTGCGCGGCGTTGCATAGGCCGAATGGCATAACTCGAAATTGATAAAGTGGCCGACCCGGTACGGTAAACGCTGTGTATGGTCTGCTCTCTTCATCTAATTCTATTTGCCAAAATGCAAATTTGAGGTCTACGCTACTTATATAGTATGTTTCATCTATTCTGCTGAGGATGCCTTCTATGTTTTGAAGAGGATAAGCATCCTTTATCGTAACTTTGTTCAATTTACGCGCGTCTAAACAAAACCTATTTTTGCCTGGCTTTCTGACTATCGTTGTCCTATTACTCCAGGGGCTTTCGCTCTCCTCTATAACGTTTAACTCTAGCATTTTATCTATTTCTTCATACACGATCTTTTGTACGGCCGGAGAAATCGGGTAGTACCTATCCTTGACTGGTTCAGTACCTTCGACTAGTTTTATCTTATGTTGTTCCAATGGAGTGCATCCTAGGCCTTCCTTCTCAAATGCGGGAAACATCTCGATTATTTTATTAAGATCTCTTTGCTGTATCTCTGTCAAAACATGTGGGTCAGATCTACAATTTTCTGTCTTGAATTGTTTCATCACATCCTCGAAATCTATCTCTTCGACCCCTAAAACTTCCGGAGCTAATTTGAACACTTTCCAAAAGTCAATCCCCAAATACGCCTCCTGTTGCAAATCTGGACAAAGATAAAATACAATCTTGTGCTTTTTTCCTATATATTCTACCTCAACAATTACCTTTCCAAGCAAACGGTGTTCTTTACCACTAGCAGTACTGATAACGGAGAAAATAGGCGTAACTTCGATTCCTAACTCTTCCACGACCTCTCTACATCCTCTACCCATTATGCTAACTGAAGCACCCGTGTCGAGCAAGCCATTTATTTTTCTTTCACCAATTTTAAAATTTGCATACGGTCTGGGATCATTTTGTTTGTCATCGACTGTTTTTATCGCTTCTAGGACTATTTTTCTCGTTCTTTTTCTATCAGCAAACTTTTCCCTTAATTTCTGTATTTTTCTCGACACTGTAGGCCTTTCAAGATTTTCTGTTCGAAATATTCTTTCTTTAACTTCATTATAATTTCTTTTTCTTTCTTCTAGTGTATATAAATATTTTGTTTGTGGTATTATCTTATTAAATTGTTCAACCTTTTTTACTAAATTCCAGTCTTTGTTTAAGTTTACTGTACCTCCGCTCGCGGGTCTCCCCACAAACGATGGGCGCCATTTATGTCACGGACCGGTTGACACGGCGAGGCTTCCGATTAGCTCAATTTTCCTCAGGAGGTCCCAACCCTTCCTGCCGGCCGCGTATCCGTACACAAAACATATAAATCATACTAAACTCAAACTACTATTACACCCTACATCACAACATACCACATGTACCACAATATAGGAAACGGATGATGTTGTTTCCTTTTGCCCTCCCAACCATGTCGCTGTTTTCTCCGCTCAATATTCTTGTTTGCGACCCATACCTTTATCCAGCCTTTCTTTCTCTTACCTTTCCATTTCCGCCTTTATGTTATCGACTGTTTTTATCGCTTCTAGGACTATTTTTCTCGTTCTTTTTCTATCAGCAAACTTTTCCCTTAATTTCTGTATTTTTCTCGACACTGTAGGCCTTTCAAGATTTTCTGTTCGAAATATTCTTTCTTTAACTTCATTATAATTTCTTTTTCTTTCTTCTAGTGTATATAACTGTTTTGTTTGTGGTATTATCTTATTAAATTGTTCAACCTTTTTTACTAAATTCCAGTCTTTGTTTAAGTTTACTGTACCTCCGCTCGCGGGTCTCCCGACAAACGATGGTTCCCCGCTATCCCTTCGTTCTTGTAAAAATTTTTATTTCTGCAGGTACTACAGTTTGGAGTGATAACCTCCGGCTTACCACACTTATAGCAGAAGATATTTCTCTCGTTAGAGGGACAATCCATAAATACGTGCCCGTTCTGGCGGCAATTCCAACAAACCAGAGCATCTCTTATTGCAGTGCCTGTAGAATTATTCATTCGAATCCCCGCCACTTCTGCTGGCTGCAAATCTGATCCCGGGGTTGGAATCATAGGCTCTTCATATACTTCGCTCACATGTTTCTGGAATCGTGCTGCCATGGTTGGTTGAGGGCGAATATCTTTTCGCAAGAATGTCTTTTCTGCGTCTAGACAACACATTCTTAATTCTTCCACCGAAGCTACTGATATCGGGTAAACTATTCTCCCTATGCTTTCCCTCAGATTCCTTTTTATCATTTTAATCATTTCCTCTTCTGGCATTGATAAGCTTAACCTAGATCGAAGTTGCGTCATAGCAAAGAAAAAGGTATCGATTGATTCACCAGGCTGTTGCTTTCTTTCAACTATGTCTCTCATCAGCTCAAAGCTGGATCGAGTAGCCTGGTATTGTTTTAGTAGCGCTGACTTTAGGGTACTCCATTCAGAAACGTAATTTGTTTTAATGAACAGCCAATACCATCTCTCGGCTGCTCCTTTCATCACTAAGTGGAAATTGTCTAACACTTCTTTCCAGGGAACTCCGTACTGGCATTGAAGTCTTTCCATTCTGAACACAAAGTCTTCCACAGCTAGCCTATTCTGGTCGCCATCGAATTCTAATCCCCATTTTTCTATTCTAGGCCTGTCATATATCCTAGGGTAACTTTCTCCTACAGATGAGTCTCTTGAGGATTGCCGTGAGGGTATGTTTGTTCCAGACAGGTGCATATTCGGCTGACTATCAACAGACATATTCATGATTTTGCCTACATTCGATTCCATTAACCTTTTGTTTTCTTGTTGCGTTTGTTGAACCACAACACTCAATCTGCTTATAGTTGCTGTCAATTCGCTCATCTGTCTCTTCATTTCTGATACCTGCTCGTTTATGCCATGCGCAATCAATACTTTCACGGAATTGTCTACCTCTATCCCCTTATTAGACTCTCCTCCTTGCCTGCTACTACTTGGAAATGCGGCTTCCGCTGGCGGCTTCCCATTTGGATGAATCCTAGACGAATCCGTTCTAATTGTTTGCGACAAATCCCTAATTTGCCCTTGGTCTTTATGGGCTTCAGCCATTTCACTTACACTTCTTCGTCGGGGCTTCGCTCTCGGGGTGTTACTTTTAAAGAATTTGGGTGCAATTTGGGGTGATGAACGGTTAAGATCAAATTGCACCTGCCTGTCTCTTTTTCTTGATTGTCTCGTATTAGGACTACCAATGTTCATTTCTTGTGCACCGCAATTGTTTGCTATGCACACGACTATGCACAGAGTGAACAAAAAAAAAATAACTGACTCTTCAGATTCTATTTCATTTACCAACAAGGAACTAAACTTGATCGATATTCAATATTAAATTGTTGCCTACTATTTTGTCAATGTTTTGGCGATTGTATAAATTTCACTAACTCAGAAAACTAACCAACCGTGACCAAAGGTGTTTATGAGTATAACAAAATTAAATAACATTTACGGTAACCGAAATTTTGAAATTTGCTAATATTATCATAAAAAAAATTAATTAAAATCAGCTATTAATCCTACTGAAACAAATAATAATAATGGTAATATAGACGATACAAAAAAATAAAAAAAAATAAATAAATAATATAATTACAATAAATAAATAATAAAGAATTAATAATATGAAATTATCAAAATTACTTAAATGTTTTTTTTTTTTTTTTTTTTTTTTTTTTAGGAAAAATGTTCTAATGCGATCTCTTTACTTTCTTTCATATAGGCGAAAATGGATGGACTAGAGGGTCCAGGCGGTTTCAATCTTTGGTTGTCTTACATGTGGTATTAATCAAAAATTACCTAAATTTGCTTCTACTTATTTCGTGCGTGTTCTCATACTATGCATCCGTGTTTCTTCTCACACAGAGCGATTATGAGCAACAATCGAATGATATCAAATACATCTTACCACGTCAGTCAACTCATTTTCTAACGCTAGGCTATTTGATTTCATCCGTTTTCTACACCTAACAAGACTCGAAACATTTACTGGGAAATTAACTTCACTAAACTATAACAAACAAAAACACACGAACGATCAATGATACATTTAAGGGACCTATTTGCCCCATAAGCTATCTTTTCACGCTCTAACGATATCTGTTTTATTTATAATCCCGCCTTATTTGTTTCACCGTAATACTACGCCATTAACTGTTAAAAAAAAACCAAAATTTTATTTTTTATATTATTCAGCGGCTATTACAATGGACTGCAAACATCACGTGGATTATAATTGGGCTATTGTCTTTTAAATTTCTAGTGGGCTATTGCTGCGTGTTTCGCTGTTCCTACACGACTTTTACCGTTTGGCCGCCATTTAGCGCCAAACTTTTTACTCGTTTGGGCGCCATTTAGCGCCAAACTTTTTACTCGTTTGGGCGCCATTTAGCGCCAAACTTTTTACTCGTTTGGGCGCCATTTATGTCACGGACCGGTTGACACGGCGAGGCTTCCGATTAGCTCAATTTTCCTCAGGAGGTCCCAACCCTTCCTGCCGGCCGCGTATCCGTACACAAAACATATAAATCATACTAAACTCAAAACTACTATTACACCCTACATCACAACATACCACATGTACCACAATATAGGAAACGGATGATGTTGTTTCCTTTTGCCCTCCCAACCATGTCGCTGTTTTCTCCGCTCAATATTCTGGTTTGCGACCCATACCTTTATCCAGCCTTTCTTTCTCTTACCTTTCCATTTCCGCCTTTATTTTATCGACTTAACCAGACATAATTTTTTCTTTCTTTTCAAATTTAAAAGTTACATAATTTATTTATTCTACTAATTATAATAAGTTTTAATATTTCTTTTAATTTCAATTTCCCTAACTCTAACGGAATTAAATCCTTTCTTTCCTTTTTTTTCTTTTTACAAATATCTATATATATAAAAAGTTTCTTTTTTTTTTCTTTTGTTACAATTGCTTAACCTAATTTAGACATACATATATATTTGTTTTTTTTTCTTCTTTTTTTACAATTAATTAACTATCAGATTTTCCAAATTCTTCCCCCTTTTTTTTACTAAATTTTCTTTTCCGTGCGATTATGTTAGTTTTCTATGTTTCCAATGTTTTTCCGTTACTTTTTCTTCTATTTCTTTGAGCTTTTTTTTTTTTTCTTAGCAATGAATTTTTTTTTCGACTTCTGACAATAATTTTACTTCTTTCGTCTAATCCTGTTACACCCTACCCTACAGGAGCTCCCTAAGGCTAGTCTGTAATTTGGAGACGCAAATATTCTTCGATTAGAATTTACTCTTTTATTTCACTGTTTTGTTTGTTTCACTGGTTAAAATATGAACGTGATACCAGTATTTTTTTGTTTTATTTAATCTCATCCACTAACCTAATACGCACTAAAGAAATTTATGTAGCATATATCAAGGGTAAAAATTCGGAGTACTGTATAAATATAATATATTACCTAACACTGATTTTATCTACCTACAATATACTTAAATTTTGCTTATATATACTATTTTTTTTTTTTTACTATTTCTTTCCTTAAAGTATGATAATTAAAAAAAACTCTTTTTTCAGGAACAATCTTAACTTTTACTTTTTGGTTTGCCGCTTGACTATTGCTTGTATCACCTTTTTTTTTCGATATAAATATGCATATACATATAGAGAAACGTATACCTGGCTACTGGGTTTTTCCTTGGGTTCGTGTCTTATTCCGTGTTCGCACTTACAACTTTTAATAACCCCTGGTTTATTTCTTCCCGCAAGATTCACTTCAACTTTTGCTTTTCTCCGTAGCCAGCTAAAATTCACATTCTTATAATTTCTTTTTAACTTTTCTAACTTAGCCTATTATTTTCTTTGCTTACGTGTTACTTTTTCTCCTTATATGTGTATTGCTATTGTCTTGTATATATATATTGTCTGCTTCTAGCCAGATCTTCCTCTGAAGCGGCGCTCTTAAGCCTGTTTTCCTTTTTTTTTAAATTTTTAATTTTTTTTATTTTTAAATAGCCACTGTTTGGTTCAAGTTTACTTAGCGTTTTCAAAATTATTGTTTCTTTTTATATTTTTGGATTTCTCCGCTTCTCCGGTGCGAACACTTTGCTTGACTTTATTATACTCTTTTATCACCTACAATTTACATTTTCCTAAGCCTATTTTCCTGTGTTAATTTTTCCAATTTTCCAGGGACATTCTCCCGCCAAGACGCCATCTTTTTTCTTTCTAGATTTTTCTAAAATAACATGTTCTCGATATATAACAAGAACATTATATATATACATACATTTATTTCTACGTTGCCTGTACCTAGACATATATATATATATATATCCTTACATATTTTTATTTTTTTTTATAGATTCGCCATTTTTTAATTTTTTTCTTCATCTGCCCATTTAAATTCATAACTAGGGTCACAGAAAAAATAGAAAGTTGATCATTGGGCCTTTTATTTGTTTTTTTCTTTTCAATTTAACCGTACAGGTTCACGGTGGCATGAATGGAAATAGCGTCCCTGTATTTAACGTTTACGTTCCCTTATTAAAATTACCAACACTACATCGTTTTGACAACAGTAAAATGCGTAAACTAACACTAACACCTATACATGACAGCTGACATTTCATTTCTTTACTACACAGACTTTTACAGACAAAATTTTAAGGCTCTCATGTTTTGTGAAAATTTTCTTGTAAAAACGTTTAATTTATAATGTAAATTGTGCGAAAAACAAAACTTGTATGTTATTCCTTGAACGAACATAAATTGTTAACAATTTTCTATAACACCAAGCACAAAATCTCCCAAAAAGGTGAAATTTGTTTGCAATTTATTGCGGCACTGATTGGGAATAAATCAACAATTCGTTTGTAATTTCCTTTTAGCTTAATGGTATATGAAGCAGTGCCAAAAGTACAATTAAAAAAAAAACATATAAAGAAGCAGAAAACTAAAAAAAAGAAAATACAACCTCAACAGGACGGAAAACATTTATTTGAAGCATCGGCCGTGTGCGGCTGCATACCAACATACATACATATGTATGTATGTTTGTGCCTCTTGAAAAAAAAAACTGCTTCAAATCCTAGTACATTCGGGCTTTGAATCTAGCCACCTTTTTCCTAGCTATCTATTTAAATTTATTGGCCGCAACAAAACTCCGGGTCATTTGTGTACATGGTATGAACCGGTGTGCGGCTCGGAGTTTATTCCTACCTTGCCCAACGTGGGGAACGCCCATGACCCTGAACTACAGGTCTCATGCAATGTACAGTTTAGCCGGGCAATCACAGGTACCAACATTTATCGTTTTAACTTCAATTTACCAGTTTGCTTTTATTTCATAGGAAGCCTTGCCGTTCCCTACTTCACCTCATCTACAGCTTTGTCCAGCATTTACACCTAGCTAGTTTGGACAAACGCTCTCTTCCAACAGTTTTTTCCGATGAAAAAAATCATTGTAGAGGCACCCTTTTATTAAATTGCTCTTGTTACCAAATTAA
The DNA here is from genome assembly GCA_936439885.1 of Nowickia ferox. Taxonomy (NCBI): domain Eukaryota; kingdom Metazoa; phylum Arthropoda; class Insecta; order Diptera; family Tachinidae; genus Nowickia; species Nowickia ferox. The sequence continues at coordinate 106,149,971 of OW387023.1, forward strand.
ATTGGTAGGATACGGATGCGTATCAATTAAATTAAACGAACGCCCTTTTGAGGCAAAAATTTATGTTCACTTAGTTTTATAACTGCGTCAAATTTTTATCGGGTTACGCCTCTTTCTTGTTTTTTTCGTCTGTCAAACTATTTTGTCCAAACGTCGCTAGTGAAGTCAGATACTTTTATGACTAAAAGATTCAGACTTCGTTTATATTGCTGCAACTGTATACCTATTATATATGACGGGAAGTATCTCATATAATCTGCTTTATTTTGTTTCGTTTTACTTTGTGACTTTTTACTACCCTTTTCAGGTTCTACAGGTCAAAATCAGGACAAGCACAACACAAACCTTAGCCTATATTGCCCCTATAACTGAATTAACCTATAAAATTACAGAAAAGGACATCACAAAAAAAAATATCACAGTTGTTTATCACAGAAGTGTAATCTTCATTGGCTACCTATTCTATATTGCACTGGTACGTTACCTTTTTTGTAGAATTACTATATACCTATGTATGTATAATTGAAAACTAAATCTATCAGGTACTTGTTTAGGGTTTTCATATCACAGATAATTAATACATCAGTTTTATTGCACAATTGTCATTTATCTCTTCTATTTCGATATTTCTTTCACACTTTAATATCCTTCACGTGATAAATGCCTATTGATTTCCCTTGCAATGTTTCCAACTCATACATATTGTTCCCTACGGGTCGGACCACCCTACATTTCAAAAACTTTTTACAGAACTTAGCATTTCTATTTTTCGCAAAATCGCTCAGGATAAAGTTTCGTCTGTAGACTTCCTGCCCAGGCTTAAACGTCACAATTCTTGCTCGTTTATTAAATCTAGCTGCACTATTTTCGTATGACCTTTTCATATTTTGCATTATTTGTTCTCTGAGAATTTCCATTTTATCATTCCGCGTGAGTTCTAAAATCTGATGATCACTTAGTGACTGCAATTTTCTACTCAATTTGTATTCAGCTCCACTTGAATACATGTGGTATCCGAACAGTGCGAAAAAAGGCGTATACCCTGTCGCTGTATGTATAGCTGTCCTAAGTGCGCATTCGATTTCCGAGAGGTACATATCCCAATCCCGGTGGTCGTCTTTCAGATACGTCCTTATGGCAGACAGGACTGATTGATTTACTCGCTCACTCGCATTGCTTTGTGGTGAGTACACGGCGGTTTTCATATGTTGAATCTTGTAGGTCTTCATTAGATTCTCAAAGCTCTTAGCTGCGAATTGTGGCCCATTATCGCTATGAATCGTCTCTGGAACTCCAAACTTGTGAAATATTTCTTGAACTAAAAATCGCATTACATTACTTGTAGATGCTTCTTTCATCGCTTTCAGGAACGTAAACTTTGTAAAATGGTCCACCACTATGAACACAAAACAGTTCCCGTTTTTTGACCTGGGATACTTCCCCAGGAAATCTATATACAGCTTTTGGAATGGACGCTCTGTAACCACTTGTCTTCCTATTTCAGGTTGCATTTTGTAATTGGTGGATTTAACCTCTTTGCAAGTTCGACAGTTTTTTACAAAATTTTTCACCTGAAAAGCCATTTTCGGCCAGTAAAAAAAACGACGAAGTCTTTCCAGCGTTTTCGCTACACCTCCATGTGCTGTTGTTAATGTAGAGTGAGCTTTTTCTATCATCGTGGGGGTCAGATTAGCTGGAATCCATAACTTCCATTTGTATTCTACCAGTTCTTGATCAAACGCTTCTCTTTTGTATATCCTTCCATTTTCTACTTTCAAATCTGGAAGACGTTCTTTATTTTCTTGTATGTGACTTATTAGTTCTAGATAATCCTCACTTTCAAACTCAGTAGTTTCGAAGTCAAAAATATCTTCCATTTTCAATTCCTCTGCTTCCTCTTGGCTGGGCAAACGGGATAACATATCTGCGACCACGTTTTCAGATCCTTTACGATGCTTTATCTCGAAATCATAAGGTTGGAGTTGTAATGACCAGCGGGCTAACCTGCCACTTAGATCTTTTAATGACATTAGCCATTTAAGACTGGCATGGTCAGTTACAATAGTGAACGGCATCATTTCAATGTATGGCCTGAATTTCTTGACGGCCATTACTGCTGCTAAACATTCCTTCTCTGTTACGCTATAATTTTTTTGACATGAGTTTAATTTCTGCGAATAAAATGCAATGGGGTGTTCATCGTTCTGTTCATTGAGTTGATATAAAACGGCACCAATACCGTATTCACTAGCATCACATTGCACGTAAAATCTTTTGGAAAAGTCGGCATGTCTTAATACCGGAGCAGACGTCAGGGCTTTTTTCAACTTTTCGAAAGCTTCTACTGCTTCATCTGTCATCACGAATTTTTTAGATTTTTTTAAAGTGTCGGTTAAAGGTGCTGATATGGTGGAAAAATCTCTGATAAACCGGCGATACCACCCTGCCGTGCCCAAAAAACTACGTACTTGTCTTGGAGACTTAGGAATTTTTATTTCTTTTATAGCTTTCACTTTATCGGGGTCAGTTTTCAGAATTCCACTGCCTACAATGAATCCAAGGTATTTGAGCTGTTTGAAACAGAACTGAGACTTTTGTAGACCGATTGTTAATTTAGCATTTTTCAGACATTCAGCTACTTCTCTCAACAACACTAGATGTTTTTCAAAACTGTCAGATATGATCAGAAGATCGTCTAAATACACAAATACGTTTTCTTTTAGCTTTTGAGGAATAACTTTATCCATGAGGCGACAAAGTCTTTGCGCGGCGTTGCATAGGCCGAATGGCATAACTCGAAATTGATAAAGTGGCCGACCCGGTACGGTAAACGCTGTGTATGGTCTGCTCTCTTCATCTAATTCTATTTGCCAAAATGCAAATTTGAGGTCTACGCTACTTATATAGTATGTTTCATCTATTCTGCTGAGGATGCCTTCTATGTTTTGAAGAGGATAAGCATCCTTTATCGTAACTTTGTTCAATTTACGCGCGTCTAAACAAAACCTATTTTTGCCTGGCTTTCTGACTATCGTTGTCCTATTACTCCAGGGGCTTTCGCTCTCCTCTATAACGTTTAACTCTAGCATTTTATCTATTTCTTCATACACGATCTTTTGTACGGCCGGAGAAATCGGGTAGTACCTATCCTTGACTGGTTCAGTACCTTCGACTAGTTTTATCTTATGTTGTTCCAATGGAGTGCATCCTAGGCCTTCCTTCTCAAATGCGGGAAACATCTCAATTATTTTATTAAGATCTCTTTGCTGTATCTCTGTCAAAACATGTGGGTCAGATCTACAATTTTCTGTCTTGAATTGTTTCATCACATCCTCGAAATCTATCTCTTCGACCCCTAAAACTTCCGGAGCTAATTTAAACACTTTCCAAAAGTCAATCCCCAAATACGCCTCCTGTTGCAAATCTGGACAAAGATAAAATACAATCTTGTGCTTTTTTCCTATATATTCTACCTCAACAATTACCTTTCCAAGCAAACGGTGTTCTTTACCACTAGCAGTACTGATAACGGAGAAAATAGGCGTAACTTCGATTCCTAACTCTTCCACGACCTCTCTACATCCTCTACCCATTATGCTAACTGAAGCACCCGTGTCGAGCAAGCCATTTATTTTTCTTTCACCAATTTTAAAATTTGCATACGGTCTGGGATCATTTTGTTTGTCATCGACTGTTTTTATCGCTTCTAGGACTATTTTTCTCGTTCTTTTTCTATCAGCAAACTTTTCCCTTAATTTCTGTATTTTTCTCGACACTGTAGGCCTTTCAAGATTTTCTGTTCGAAATATTCTTTCTTTAACTTCATTATAATTTCTTTTTCTTTCTTCTAGTGTATATAAATATTTTGTTTGTGGTATTATCTTATTAAATTGTTCAACCTTTTTTACTAAATTCCAGTCTTTGTTTAAGTTTACTGTACCTCCGCTCGCGGGTCTCCCGACAAACGATGGGCGCCATTTATGTCACGGACCGGTTGACACGGCGAGGCTTCCGATTAGCTCAATTTTCCTCAGGAGGTCCCAACCCTTCCTGCCGGCCGCGTATCCGTACACAAAACATATAAATCATACTAAACTCAAACTACTATTACACCCTACATCACAACATACCACATGTACCACAATATAGGAAACGGATGATGTTGTTTCCTTTTGCCCTCCCAACCATGTCGCTGTTTTCTCCGCTCAATATTCTTGTTTGCGACCCATACCTTTATCCAGCCTTTCTTTCTCTTACCTTTCCATTTCCGCCTTTATGTTATCGACTGTTTTTATCGCTTCTAGGACTATTTTTCTCGTTCTTTTTCTATCAGCAAACTTTTCCCTTAATTTCTGTATTTTTCTCGACACTGTAGGCCTTTCAAGATTTTCTGTTCGAAATATTCTTTCTTTAACTTCATTATAATTTCTTTTTCTTTCTTCTAGTGTATATAACTGTTTTGTTTGTGGTATTATCTTATTAAATTGTTCAACCTTTTTTACTAAATTCCAGTCTTTGTTTAAGTTTACTGTACCTCCGCTCGCGGGTCTCCCGACAAACGATGGTTCCCCGCTATCCCTTCGTTCTTGTAAAAATTTTTATTTCTGCAGGTACTACAGTTTGGAGTGATAACCTCCGGCTTACCACACTTATAGCAGAAGATATTTCTCTCGTTAGAGGGACAATCCATAAATACGTGCCCGTTCTGGCGGCAATTCCAACAAACCAGAGCATCTCTTATTGCAGTGCCTGTAGAATTATTCATTCGAATCCCCGCCACTTCTGCTGGCTGCAAATCTGATCCCGGGGTTGGAATCATAGGCTCTTCATATACTTCGCTCACATGTTTCTGGAATCGTGCTGCCATGGTTGGTTGAGGGCGAATATCTTTTCGCAAGAATGTCTTTTCTGCGTCTAGACAACACATTCTTAATTCTTCCACCGAAGCTACTGATATCGGGTAAACTATTCTCCCTATGCTTTCCCTCAGATTCCTTTTTATCATTTTAATCATTTCCTCTTCTGGCATTGATAAGCTTAACCTAGATCGAAGTTGCGTCATAGCAAAGAAAAAGGTATCGATTGATTCACCAGGCTGTTGCTTTCTTTCAACTATGTCTCTCATCAGCTCAAAGCTGGATCGAGTAGCCTGGTATTGTTTTAGTAGCGCTGACTTTAGGGTACTCCATTCAGAAACGTAATTTGTTTTAATGAACAGCCAATACCATCTCTCGGCTGCTCCTTTCATCACTAAGTGGAAATTGTCTAACACTTCTTTCCAGGGAACTCCGTACTGGCATTGAAGTCTTTCCATTCTGAACACAAAGTCTTCCACAGCTAGCCTATTCTGGTCGCCATCGAATTCTAATCCCCATTTTTCTATTCTAGGCCTGTCATATATCCTAGGGTAACTTTCTCCTACAGATGAGTCTCTTGAGGATTGCCGTGAGGGTATGTTTGTTCCAGACAGGTGCATATTCGGCTGACTATCAACAGACATATTCATGATTTTGCCTACATTCGATTCCATTAACCTTTTGTTTTCTTGTTGCGTTTGTTGAACCACAACACTCAATCTGCTTATAGTTGCTGTCAATTCGCTCATCTGTCTCTTCATTTCTGATACCTGCTCGTTTATGCCATTCGCAATCAATACTTTCACGGAATTGTCTACCTCTATCCCCTTATTAGACTCTCCTCCTTGCCTGCTACTACTTGGAAATGCGGCTTCCGCTGGCGGCTTCCCATTTGGATGAATCCTAGACGAATCCGTTCTAATTGTTTGCGACAAATCCCTAATTTGCCCTTGGTCTTTATGGGCTTCAGCCATTTCACTTACACTTCTTCGTCGGGGCTTCGCTCTCGGGGTGTTACTTTTAAAGAATTTGGGTGCAATTTGGGGTGATGAACGGTTAAGATCAAATTGCACCTGCCTGTCTCTTTTTCTTGATTGTCTCGTATTAGGACTACCAATGTTCATTTCTTGTGCACCGCAATTGTTTGCTATGCACACGACTATGCACAGAGTGAACAAAAAAAAAATAACTGACTCTTCAGATTCTATTTCATTTACCAACAAGGAACTAAACTTGATCGATATTCAATATTAAATTGTTGCCTACTATTTTGTCAATGTTTTGGCGATTGTATAAATTTCACTAACTCAGAAAACTAACCAACCGTGACCAAAGGTGTTTATGAGTATAACAAAATTAAATAACATTTACGGTAACCGAAATTTTGAAATTTGCTAATATTATCATAAAAAAAATTAATTAAAATCAGCTATTAATCCTACTGAAACAAATAATAATAATGGTAATATAGACGATACAAAAAAATAAAAAAAAATAAATAAATAATATAATTACAATAAATAAATAATAAAGAATTAATAATATGAAATTATCAAAATTACTTAAATGTTTTTTTTTTTTTTTTTTTTTTTTTTTAGGAAAAATGTTCTAATGCGATCTCTTTACTTTCTTTCATATAGGCGAAAATGGATGGACTAGAGGGTCCAGGCGGTTTCAATCTTTGGTTGTCTTACATGTGGTATTAATCAAAAATTACCTAAATTTGCTTCTACTTATTTCGTGCGTGTTCTCATACTATGCATCCGTGTTTCTTCTCACACAGAGCGATTATGAGCAACAATCGAATGATATCAAATACATCTTACCACGTCAGTCAACTCATTTTCTAACGCTAGGCTATTTGATTTCATCCGTTTTCTACACCTAACAAGACTCGAAACATTTACTGGGAAATTAACTTCACTAAACTATAACAAACAAAAACACACGAACGATCAATGATACATTTAAGGGACCTATTTGCCCCATAAGCTATCTTTTCACGCTCTAACGATATCTGTTTTATTTATAATCCCGCCTTATTTGTTTCACCGTAATACTACGCCATTAACTGTTAAAAAAAAACCAAAATTTTATTTTTTATATTATTCAGCGGCTATTACAATGGACTGCAAACATCACGTGGATTATAATTGGGCTATTGTCTTTTAAATTTCTAGTGGGCTATTGCTGCGTGTTTCGCTGTTCCTACACGACTTTTACCGTTTGGCCGCCATTTAGCGCCAAACTTTTTACTCGTTTGGGCGCCATTTAGCGCCAAACTTTTTACTCGTTTGGGCGCCATTTAGCGCCAAACTTTTTACTCGTTTGGGCGCCATTTATGTCACGGACCGGTTGACACGGCGAGGCTTCCGATTAGCTCAATTTTCCTCAGGAGGTCCCAACCCTTCCTGCCGGCCGCGTATCCGTACACAAAACATATAAATCATACTAAACTCAAAACTACTATTACACCCTACATCACAACATACCACATGTACCACAATATAGGAAACGGATGATGTTGTTTCCTTTTGCCCTCCCAACCATGTCGCTGTTTTCTCCGCTCAATATTCTGGTTTGCGACCCATACCTTTATCCAGCCTTTCTTTCTCTTACCTTTCCATTTCCGCCTTTATTTTATCGACTTAACCAGACATAATTTTTTCTTTCTTTTCAAATTTAAAAGTTACATAATTTATTTATTCTACTAATTATAATAAGTTTTAATATTTCTTTTAATTTCAATTTCCCTAACTCTAACGGAATTAAATCCTTTCTTTCCTTTTTTTTCTTTTTACAAATATCTATATATATAAAAAGTTTCTTTTTTTTTTCTTTTGTTACAATTGCTTAACCTAATTTAGACATACATATATATTTGTTTTTTTTTCTTCTTTTTTTACAATTAATTAACTATCAGATTTTCCAAATTCTTCCCCCTTTTTTTTACTAAATTTTCTTTTCCGTGCGATTATGTTAGTTTTCTATGTTTCCAATGTTTTTCCGTTACTTTTTCTTCTATTTCTTTGAGCTTTTTTTTTTTTTCTTAGCAATGAATTTTTTTTTCGACTTCTGACAATAATTTTACTTCTTTCGTCTAATCCTGTTACACCCTACCCTACAGGAGCTCCCTAAGGCTAGTCTGTAATTTGGAGACGCAAATATTCTTCGATTAGAATTTACTCTTTTATTTCACTGTTTTGTTTGTTTCACTGGTTAAAATATGAACGTGATACCAGTATTTTTTTGTTTTATTTAATCTCATCCACTAACCTAATACGCACTAAAGAAATTTATGTAGCATATATCAAGGGTAAAAATTCGGAGTACTGTATAAATATAATATATTACCTAACACTGATTTTATCTACCTACAATATACTTAAATTTTGCTTATATATACTATTTTTTTTTTTTTTACTATTTCTTTCCTTAAAGTATGATAATTAAAAAAAACTCTTTTTTCAGGAACAATCTTAACTTTTACTTTTTGGTTTGCCGCTTGACTATTGCTTGTATCACCTTTTTTTTTTCGATATAAATATGCATATACATATAGAGAAACGTATACCTGGCTACTGGGTTTTTCCTTGGGTTCGTGTCTTATTCCGTGTTCGCACTTACAACTTTTAATAACCCCTGGTTTATTTCTTCCCGCAAGATTCACTTCAACTTTTGCTTTTCTCCGTAGCCAGCTAAAATTCACATTCTTATAATTTCTTTTTAACTTTTCTAACTTAGCCTATTATTTTCTTTGCTTACGTGTTACTTTTTCTCCTTATATGTGTATTGCTATTGTCTTGTATATATATATTGTCTGCTTCTAGCCAGATCTTCCTCTGAAGCGGCGCTCTTAAGCCTGTTTTCCTTTTTTTTTAAATTTTTAATTTTTTTTATTTTTAAATAGCCACTGTTTGGTTCAAGTTTACTTAGCGTTTTCAAAATTATTGTTTCTTTTTATATTTTTGGATTTCTCCGCTTCTCCGGTGCGAACACTTTGCTTGACTTTATTATACTCTTTTATCACCTACAATTTACATTTTCCTAAGCCTATTTTCCTGTGTTAATTTTTCCAATTTTCCAGGGACATTCTCCCGCCAAGACGCCATCTTTTTTCTTTCTAGATTTTTCTAAAATAACATGTTCTCGATATATAACAAGAACATTATATATATACATACATTTATTTCTACGTTGCCTGTACCTAGACATATATATATATATATATATCCTTACATATTTTTATTTTTTTTTATAGATTCGCCATTTTTTAATTTTTTTCTTCATCTGCCCATTTAAATTCATAACTAGGGTCACAGAAAAAATAGAAAGTTGATCATTGGGCCTTTTATTTGTTTTTTTCTTTTCAATTTAACCGTACAGGTTCACGGTGGCATGAATGGAAATAGCGTCCCTGTATTTAACGTTTACGTTCCCTTATTAAAATTACCAACACTACATCGTTTTGACAACAGTAAAATGCGTAAACTAACACTAACACCTATACATGACAGCTGACATTTCATTTCTTTACTACACAGACTTTTACAGACAACATTTTAAGGCTCTCATGTTTTGTGAAAATTTTCTTGTAAAAACGTTTAATTTATAATGTAAATTGTGCGAAAAACAAAACTTGTATGTTATTCCTTGAACGAACATAAATTGTTAACAATTTTCTATAACACCAAGCACAAAATCTCCCAAAAAGGTGAAATTTGTTTGCAATTTATTGCGGCACTGATTGGGAATAAATCAACAATTCGTTTGTAATTTCCTTTTAGCTTAATGGTATATGAAGCAGTGCCAAAAGTACAATTAAAAAAAAAACATATAAAGAAGCAGAAAACTAAAAAAAAGAAAATACAACCTCAACAGGACGGAAAACATTTATTTGAAGCATCGGCCGTGTGCGGCTGCATACCAACATACATACATATGTATGTATGTTTGTGCCTCTTGAAAAAAAAAACTGCTTCAAATCCTAGTACATTCGGGCTTTGAATCTAGCCACCTTTTTCCTAGCTATCTGTTTAAATTTATTGGCCGCAACAATTTTGCAGTGTTGAACTAAATAAAACAATGTGTTAAATATTATTAGTATTATAAAAGTAATTAAAATTAGTTTCCAAATGCTTACAAACTCAATTTTAAACATTTTCCTTCAAAAATATTAATTTTTAACTTCAACTTGCAAAAAGCAAACAACGAATGAGACCACAAAGCATAAAACGAAAATACACTTGAGCACATGAACATTTGTACAATATTAAATGGAGGAATTTGTGGTATTGAATTAAAAAACACAATGCGAAAAGGATTATTAGTATTAATAAAGTGACTAAAATTTGATTTCAAATGATTAGAGACTTTGTTTTAAGCATTTTCGTTCGCAAATATTAATTTTTACCATTTATTTATTTATTTATTTATTTCAGAAATACTTTACAAAGTAAATTTGCAAAGTATTGTTGCACAAATATGGGCGGGGTAGCTAGACCATATGCCCAAGATGTTATTAACAGTTTTTTAAAAAGGCTTTGTGACTGACTGTACACGACCTATGCCTTCACATAGGAAGTAGCAACGTGGTTGTTAAAGAAATTCCACAAAAGAACCGCAAGAATATACGGTTATCCGTGGCAGATCAGTCAACCAGTGCGAGTGAGACGCAAAACTCTCGAAGGCCAATAAACAACAGTGGCCTGGTTGCACTTAAGAGATAATTGCCAACGACGCTTGATGTCGACTCGCCCAGAGCTGCTTTACGACTGAATTTTTACCATTTATTTACAAAAACTAGGCTGCGAATAAGACCACAAAGAATAAAATGTAATTACTTTAAAATAATACCACGCGAAAGAAAAAGTAAAGAGGATTTGATGACTGTGTGAGCGAGACCTCTTAAAACACCTCAAAATCACAATTATCTTCCATCTTACTTTGTGCTCGTGTCACCTCTGGTCTCCTCTGTGCTTAAACTGTCCTGGAATCGTACGGCATCGAAGCGCACTATTTTGTTATTTAAAATATACTCATTGCTACTTCCTATGTGAAGGCATAGGTCGTGTACAGTCAGTCACAAAGCCTTTTTAAAAAACTGTTAATAACATCTTGGGCATATGGTCTAGCTACCCCGCCCATATTTGTGCAACAATACTTTGCAAATTTACTTTGTAAAGTATTTCTTAAATAAATAAAATAAATAAACTTGGCAAAATCATTTCGTTACTTGTTACGAAATTTGAAAGTGAATTTGATCCAAATTCATGCATCAAGACAAATTGAATAAGTTATGCAAAAATGGACATTACAGCAACCAGCAGACAGCGACAACTATTCATAGCCAAAACGCGCTATTTTCCTACGCGCTAAATTAAATTTTAATAAAATTCGATGTATGTACATGTGCATTAGTAAATACAATTAATTTTTTTAGCAGCTCTTTTCAGATTTTATAATATTCACCCGTATTGCGTACATCGAGTCGAATTTTCGTCTACGACAGTTTTGTCCTAGATTAAAGAAATCTTGTTCACATTTCTCGTAGACGAATATTCGACTCGACTTACGTAATACAGGTAATTGTTTCTTCGAAATTGTATCCTAAATAACTAAAATCATTGAATACAGAATCAGAATTGCCTTCCAAATAATCGAAATCCGTCGTTTTTATTTTAATTATATTTGTTAAACTTTGTAACAATTTATATAAATTGTCGAATAGTTTTTCGATTCAAATGCTTTTTATATTACAGTTAGAATAGATACTTAATAAGTAACATTAATTGTTTTGGTCCGAGTACATATTTTTAGTTGTGAAATTTCAAAATGTTTGCCATTTACAGTATTAAAATGCGTTTTTAATTCTAATTTGAGACATCTGCATCATTAACCAATTTAAAAAATATTACGAAACGCGCTAAATTGGCATCGCTGCCAGCAGACAGATCGCAATTGATTAAATTTACAATCTATTTTTTTAATCTTGCAGTAAAAAACGGTTGAACATTTTATTTTATTGCATTTTATCCTTTCTGATCTTTTAATACGACAATCGGGTCTTTTTTCAAATACAAACACTTCAATAATTTCTTAAGTATAAATAAATCATGTCATATGCAATTCGTTGCTGCTTGATTCTCGTCAATAGCCTACAACCAAAATTCTTTTAAGTAGACAACGATGATGATTAGACTTCACGTCGAATATATGTATGTACTTGGGTATTTTTCTTAAACAAGATTAAATTTGATTTTACCAATTTTTTAATTCACAAAATTTTAATACGAAACTATGTACCAAATACATATAAAAAATAATATACTTAATATATAATAAATATATACGGTATTGTTTGTTATATTCTTTATATTACGGTATCTTGACCGATAACACTACGCTTACGCTGCGACAGACGTTGATCTCTGTGTGCTTTTTGTACCGATTTAAAATGCACCAATAATTTATCAAAGCTTATGTTACTTTTATATTGTAAGGAATGCTTATCGTTACTGTAATAATAATAATATTAGAAATATATATTTTTACTAGTAGCAAATATTTTACAAATATAAAAACTTACATCGGTTGTTGTCCCCAATAATTAGGTATACATTGGAGACGATTCTTAAGCATATTATATGCATCTGTTTGAGGTAACAGCATTAATATTCCAAACAAGGCGTGTGCTAAGTATTGCGCATCAACACAATTGTTCGCTTTCGAAACTAGAGTAAGCCTTAAAGCTATGAAAATAAAAATAAATATCAAAAATCTTTAATTATTTTATGTAAAAGCGCTTAAATGTTTAAGCTTTCAAAAATATGAAAGTTTCAACCAACGCCTACTTAATTCTATGTAGAAAACTTACATGCGAAAATTGGTGTCTCAATTAATTGTACTAACTTATCCAATTCATTCAAAAGTTCCAATGTTATCTCTATATCAGCACTATTAAAAAAAAGAGTAATTTGGTTTCAAGCTCATCATAAAATATGTAAATAAATAAATAAATGGAAAAACTTACAATAATAATACTAATTCGGATACATGTTGATAACTTTGGGCTAACAAGCACAATGACAATGTAGATACTGGACAATGAGCCCAGCTTATGTATAGACATTTGAAAAGTTTTGACGGCTTTTCACGTGATATATCTCTCAAAAACGCCCGTAATTCAAATAATTCTGAGGAAGTCATCAAAATACTGTTTAAAAGGCGCACAAGCAATGAGGCGAATTTAAGATTTGTTACCTCCTCCGCAATAATTTCCGAAAATGTTAAATAAATATATTCAGCATTCAATAGAACACAAAGTTGTCTTGAGCACAAAAACCATTTTAATTAAATTGAGACAAAAATATTCATTTCATATACCTTATTATAAGACTTGCGCGATTGTCTAGGAAACTCTTATCCTCATTAAATAAATTAACTAAGCTTAATAAAAATTTACGATAGTGGGCTTTGTTAAAATCAGTAGTTTCTGAAAAACAAATGCAATTATTTTACTTGTCATTTTAAAATAATTTTAAATTTACCTTTGGAATGCTGCGAATTGACAATTTCAGCCGAAACGGAAATACATTTCAAAACGACTTCATCCGAGTTATCAGATAAAATATTCAAAAGATTGCTACTCAACTGTGTTGTATGATTTGACATCTGATTCATTTTATAATGAGAGATTTTAACTTATTCAATTTTAGAGAGTAAATTTAAACAGTTTATTTCTTACTTCATTTGGGAAATTGACTAGTAAATGATGGATCCATTCCAAAACAGCCACTTTAGTTTGGACGGAGTTATGCGTTAGATATTGTGATAAAACTGCCATTATTGATTTGAAATCAATTTGTTCAATATTTTTAGACTTATGTTCTTTTGACGATACTAAATTCATCATAGAACTATTTACAGAGACCGCACATTCTTTAATATTTTTCATATCGTCGTTATATTCCAAGCACGGTAGTATGGCTGTAAAAATACCACTTGCATATGGTAAAACATTCGGGCCAAATATAACAACGAATTCACGAATCCATGTAATAGCAATAGACTAAACACACAATTTATTATCTCGTAAATGTAAATAAAATAAAATTAATATTTTCTTTAATTCACGTACCTTAATTAATTCATTTGGTGATTGCGCGTGTGTAATTAGAATATTGATTGTATCTTCCATTTTCACTGAACTAGAATCATTGCGAATCGATTTAAGAAATTGCGTCAATGTAGTTTCACACATTCTCTGTATTTCTTGAGTGTTATCCTCCAACATTGTAAATAGACCATCAATAATATCTGTTAAGTATATCACCATATTTATTTCGGGCACTGCATTAAGAATGGAGATCCAGGATATAACATATTGTCTCACAAAAGAATTCTTAACATAAATTCGTTCTCTTAGAAGAGGTATAAATGCTTCCAGATTAAATGTTTGTGATGACTCCGTAACAATGTCCTTAAGCAAACGATCCAACAATTCACTGCCATCTTTAACCATCTGATCCGAATCGGCTACCAAACGTGAAAGTGCGGCAAACAAATCAGGAAATAGAGGTATAATTGAGGAACGAGCCACTTTGACAACATTGTAAAGTGATTCACAGGCAAAGTAACGCACTCTCAAATCTTGATCACTTAAGCAATTAAGTATGGGGGTGACCAATTCTTTTACATATTTCGAAGAGTCCTTAAAAATCATTTGTATGAAAATGTTTACATACTAAATATTTCCATGCCAATAAACTAACCTTCCCTAAACCTAAACTTGTTGCTGCCAAACCAATAAGACCACCTTTTCGTTTATTGGCATCCCGAGATGAGGCGAAGTCGTTCGATAGTACGTCTATCAGTTTACGTACTTGAGCTGAGTTATTTTTTAAATTAAATTCCGTAACCATTCTAAAGATATCATTACATGTTATACAAACATACATAAGTATATACCATAATATAATTATTAAAATTTAAAAAAAAATACTTTTCTATTTCTTGTGAAGCCAGTTTACGTTTGTCATAAACCTTATCGCCAAGTGCTTTCGCACAGGATTCACTTAACGGAGCATAAGGACTCTCCATTGTTTAGATTGACATATAAAATTATACTATTTACGATTTATGTTGAAATTTTGCACAAAATTTTATCAAAACCCCATTAGCTATAGTTTTGTTTTTTTTTTCTTGTTTAGTCACTTTTTTTCCATCAAACTAGGCGTCAGCTGATTGGCATTAGACATGCATATTAAAGGTTGTAGTTATGAAACTTTTGTTAGGGAAGGACATCCAATAAACATAGCTTACGATTTTCCCTTATATATATCAGGTACATAGCATAAACTCTGTGATGATAGATACACTTAAATCGTGAACCTGTTCGTAAATGAATCAGTGAACTTCAAATGAAAACTTAACACATAAATAAATGTCAAGTATGACGTGCAAACATGGTTACACAGCATATCATATAAAATTTTACCAACCCAAACGCAAGTATTCTGTAAATCACACTATATTTAAGTTCGAACAAAACATCCTAATCGTCGAAAATCATAAAAGTCATATAAACTTTTAATAAGTTTTAGAAATCGCGCTACAAGTTTAAGAAATTAGAATGCTTATAGGCTAGGTTTTCGTGTTATGAATGAATAAATTAAATTAAATTAAAATAATAAATATTAGCTAAATGCTTAAAAAATGAATTTAGTAGTCAACCATACAATTTAATCTTTCATTTTTTAAATAAATTTTTATTAATATTTTTCCTTAATAAATCATTGAAAATATCAAAAGCACTTTGAAAATTTGAAATGGTTTCATTCCGAAGAAAATTTTCATATTCTAAATTATTTTCAATTGTTCACCCTTATTCTATTTGGCGTCGGCAACATAACACGACGTCGTTTTTAATATTTTTTGGCAAATCGGTATTCCCGTAGATAGTATTGCCATTTGTCGATGACTGTCAACATATGTTTGGTATTCTGTAAGAAAAATTGATGCTGATGTGCCGATCATTTTGTCGTCAGTGTTTTTGATATCGTGTTCTGTTGTGTGTATACCTCAAAGAATTTGAAAAATAATTTAAATAATAAAAAAGTGAAATATAAAAAATACCAAAGTATAGATACATACTTATTAGAAAAAAATTATTAAAAAAGTGAAAAATATAATATGGTCAAACTTAAAATTATCAACACCAAACAATTTGAAAAGCTTGTGGAAGAGTTGGAAATTAATCCTTCTCCTGTTAGAGGATTCCGCATGGGCAGTGTTTCTAATAATTTCAAGAATATGATAGAATTATTTTTACAGATCTGGCATGACTTGAAAGCTGATTGCGAAGCAACAGGAGGCGGCGTACATAAGCAATTAGTACTGAGACCCTTTGGAAGAAGCTACAATTTCCAATAAACGTTGATCTGATAGATTTTTTCCAAAATTAAGCTCTATTGTATTCAATACATGCCTAAATGATGTTTTATTCAGCAGAAAACAACTTTAAAATATTAAAACGATGAACATTACTTATTATTTTCTAAATATATGACTGAATTTATCACCCACTTTTAATCGGGTAACTGACAAATGCATGAATTTTGTCTGAGAAATCTTCTTTTCACGATTAAATTTTTTTATTTTAGTTTATTTACAAAGCTTTTACTTATTCAAAAACACTTTTACCAAAAATAGTAAGCAAAATGAGTCAGCTGACTCAAATACTAGATATGTGTATTGTATTTATCGATTAACAGGCAACGTCGTCATAACACTGTTAGGGAATACAAAGTTAGCATTGATGTTGTGTTAAATTGATGTTGTTTCAAAATTGACGACGATGTTGCCAACGCCAAATAGAATAAAGGGTATTGGTTACTTTACTGTAGTATATTTTTATTTTGAACTCTGTGGCTTTATATCACACAATATTTGACAATATATGTATATGTGATGAATTTAGCATAATAAAATTCATTTATTGAGCACAAGAACTGATTTTTTCGACTCGGTAAGCAATGAGGTAATGGTTTCTTTACAAAGTATTGAATCAATCAATATACTGTTAAATTATAATTAAATCAAATTAAATACTTAAAAGTTTAAAATTGCAGCATAAAATAAGTTAAATAAAAATTAACAATAATACATTTACACAATCAAAAACATTCGTCCTTTAGAAGGGAAATAAAAAATAAAAATCAAGAATAAAAAATTTAAAAACTGTGTATAAAAAAACGTTTAGAATATCCCATTCAACGCTTATGCACTCCTTTCAACAATTAAGTGATAACTATCAACATCTTTGCACAATTTATTGAATTCTTCAACAAACTCTATAAGCTCTAGGTTTTTCTTGGGCTCTCTATGATGTCGTGTCTTCTTAGGAGCCTTTTCTGAACTACTATTAGATTCTTTACTGTGCTGACGATTTTGATTTTCGTGTGAATCTTCATCTTCTGATTCGTCGCTCTCCAAGTAAACCACATACTTATTTTCTCTTAAACGACGTTTCCTCTTATGCGGCCGAATATAAGTACGATGAGCTTCCTGAAAAGCAAATCAAATCTTGTAGTGTATTGGAAATGTTAATTTTTAATATTTTTACAAATCTGACTAGGGGATTTTATACTACCAAGGCTTACATGTTTTCATTAAATTTTTAAGTTTTTTCTTAACCACATATAATAGCCTCTATTCTCCGTTTTCTCACAATTGGTATAACATTTTCATTATAAATACAAAACATCATAGAGTAATATAAATAAATTAACGAAAAGTTACACAATAAAAGCTTTATTTAAAGCTAAATTTATTTAAATTTAGTAATTTTTGTTGTTGTTGGTAAAATGCGTGTTTTCTCCTATTTCCCATGAACTTAAAATGACTTGGATTATACATATTTTGGAGTTGTGAGAACAAAAAGTATCTAGTACTTACATTTTCGTTAAACGTTGTTTCTGGTTCTGTATCCTTAAAAAGCTCGCCTATATCTGTATCATCTCCAAACTTCGGTAGTTTTGTATTTCTTAAATTCCGAATGTTCAATTGCCTTAAAGCCTCCTTGCTTGTTGAGGGCTCCGGATGTATCATTGTAGAGCATAACATTTCTTTAATGCCTCTCTGTCTCATGCCATCAGCTTTTGTAACCTCATCATCGAATAGTGGCATTGACATCACTGGATTTGTAATATTTTTTTCAAGTTCGGTTTCTGCAGGTTTTAGTCTCCGTAAATCGTGTAGTTTATCGGACATAGTTTGGTTTTGTTTGCATATTGCCGTATAGTCTTCAAATTCGATGTTTTCCTGGCTAGAATAATGAGTTTGGGAAAGGTAATCTTCGAATCCAAATAGATCGTCTTTAGGAACGTTTTCAGCGTTATTTGAAGCGCCACTTTGTGCTTCAGCACTAATTGCCTCAACACTCGGTTCTACTTGAACTGAGTTTTCTGAATATTGATCAAAACGAAGCATTTCTTTTGTAGTTGTTGTTTTATTTGGATGTTTATAAGGGGGCAGTTGGAGTACTTCTATAATATTAATCGCTTTCAGAGGACTACGACAATTGAGGGTTCTCCGAGGATTTGGCAATTGTTTCAAATTAAATATATTATCGTTTTCGTTACAATTCCCAGATGTGCCTTTATCAGGTGGCATATTTTCGGCGTTAGAGTCATTCGATGAAAATGAGGATATTACAGATGCTTCACCCAAGTTCGGTATTTGCGGCTGTACATTTTCTACGCCATCAGTGTGTTTATTTATTGTTTGAGATTTTTCACTCGTTATTGATATTTTGTTTGGTGACCAATTTAAATATACTTTGGACTTCTCTTTTATTGGTGTTGATGGTATAAAATCACTGGAGAATGAAGGCAAGTTTCCAGAGCTTCTAGAGAAATTAAAAGTTCTAGGTAAATGAGCCCCTTCATTCACCCGCCATGGCGACGCTTTGGTTGGTGGTCTAGCAGGCGGCATTACAATTGGAGATAAATCCGTTTCTAAGATAGTTTGAGGTGTCGGGATTCTCCTATTTTTTGGCGTACTAATAAGATTTATACTATTCTTTGGCCATACGGAGTCTTTTTTACCATGCAGATTTGAGCGTCCAGCTTGGTTTATCAACACCGATCTTGCTAAACGACTAAACGTTCCTTCTTGCTCACTTGCAAGATCTTTACTTTTAAGATTGCTTCCTGCATTAGTAACAACATCACTTGTTTGAATGTCAATATCGTCGACAAAGTCGTTATCGAAATGATCTTCGAAATCGCGATCTTCTTCAACGGGATCATCTTTATTTTCTTTTGTAAATGTAACTTTCTTTGTGTTATTTTTCAGTTGTTTTTTATTTGTTTTATTTTTGTTTGTTTGTTTTGCTTGGGGCTTTAAGCGTTTGAATTTTGGTTTGCCTTTGCCTTTGCAATTAGTAGCTACTCGAACTTTGCCTTGCTTTATCAGTTTCTCAATAATGTCAGCGGATGGATCTACATGTTTGGCGACATCCGAGTCTGAAGTTTGAGACTGTGATAAAAATTCATATATCTTTTCCCGCCTTACTACTGTGGAACGTTTTGCATGAGAAAGTCGTTTCTTTTGGGTTTTTAAACATTTAGAGTTTTTGACAGGTAATTTCTCCAAAACATTTTCAGTGATATCTTTTTCACGATGAAAAAACTTATTGCTTTTATTTTTATTGATTAAACTTTCATTTCCTATTTTGTTGCTATTTTCATCAATTAAGTCATGTTTTTTATTTTTGTTTTCTGGCGAATTCAAAAGAATTTCTCCCTCGTCATCTAGTGAATTAAGCAAATTTTCAATTTCGTCAGATTTATTGGCAAGATTTCGGAAAGACTTTTTTGTGGAAGAATTTGCATTAGCTTTATCTCCATATTCCTTACCATCTAACAAAGTTGAATTTCGTGTTAATTGGAAGCGTGTTAAAGAATTTTCTGCTGTTTTAAATTGTGAGTCTCTCAAATTTGTTGTATTTTGGTTTGGTCTATTATTGTGTCTTTTCAAAGATAATTTTGGTATTTGCTTCACGGCAGGTAATTCGTTGCTTTTCTTTTCATCACTATGGATTGCTTTAGATATTTCAATATCTCGCTCGTGATGAATAGAAGTTTCGACTTTTTCCATTTCTTTGTTATCTTGGATTTTTTTCAATGACTTTGTTAAACTTAGTTTACGAAAATTTTTACGTTTATTATCGTCAATTACTGGCATTGAAACAGAATGGTTTGATGATACTGAATCTTCTGAAAAAAAAGATATGTAAATATATACATACATGATGTACACAAGTGTATAACTTTAACCAAAAATTTAACATATCTAGCCTTATTTTCGATTTAATTGTAAAAGACATGTATTAAAAAATAAACTTTTTAATTGAAATTAGAATTGTATGGGACTACCCATAGTTTATATGTAATTATCAAAATGCTAAAATTGTTGATAACTTCTAAAATACAGGCTTTTGAAGGCTGTTAGTTTATCTACACTTCATTATTACTTAGTTTATAAGTTATTTTTGTTATCATAGTCTGTAGGGATTTTTTGTCCATAGACTGAAATAAATAAATAAATAAATAAAATTTTATTGTAAGCGACACTTTATGTACTGACGATTTGTTAAAGCAACAATGAAATGCATATAGACATCGCTTAACCACCAGCAAATAAATTTCACTTATAATATAATTATGCCAATATGTCGAATAATAAATCTCTTGAATGTTTCATTAAAATATTATTTTTCATTTTGCCTATAAATACTTTTATTGTTATCCAATGGACTTCTAATTGTATAAAGGTGTAGAAAAATAAAATAGATTCATATCGAATAAAAATTATTTGCTGGGTTTTGTATAAGTTACTAAGCCTACTATGCTTATTTTTCTTTTGTGATTTTCAGAAATATTAATATTTGTGAATTCTCAAATAGTTTATGAAAGTCTGTGCATAAGATAAGAGGTTTGTGACTGTTCAAAATGTGTGGTTGAAGTCTACTGACGATTTGTTAAAGCAACAATGAAATGCATATAGACATCGCTTAACCACCAGCAAATAAATTTCACTTATAATATAATTATGACAATATGTCGAATAATAATTATTATATATGTACATTCAAGAGATTTAAATCTCGTAAAAATATTTTTAGTACACTTTTTCAGATTCATATTCATTTGGCACGCGATAAATAAAAATAGAAATTACTATAAATTATTTACTTTTTTGCTTTAAAAGAATTAAATTATATAAATATCAATTTGATACAATCAAACTGACTCCGAGTTGAGAACGACAATAGCACGTTTTAAACCATGGGTTGTAGTTAAAAAACAAAAGAGAATTAAAACAGCTTTCAAGATAAACAAATATATACATATATAAGAAATCTGTCAGAAATTTATCGAACGAATTGGAGTAAAATTGAAAGAACAAAAAAAAATTAAACATCCATTCCTAGGAAATTTTGAGTACAACTTTTGCTCTTGCAACGACACATTTTTACATTTAAAAAATTGGGGCGGAGGCGCGTTTACTACGCTTCTACCCAACCGATAGAAGGGAATCACAATGGACCCAACTGGGTCTCCGACTAGAGGTGTGTTATAGCACCACCGGGCCCATCCTAACCATCCTACCCAACCGATTTTTATGAAACTTTGAACACGCCTTAATGTATTGCACTGCACCTCTATGTGTGTCGAAAAAATGATGTAGGTATATAAAATGATATTTACAGGTTTCAATTCAAGCAAGACTTTGATTCTCTTTTTGTTCTCTTTACTTTTGGTGGTACAAATTGATCTTGTTTTTCCAGAAATATTTTTACAACTTACCACAATTTTTAGGACTTATAGAGCCATTTCTGATGTTTGTAACAGATTCAATGTTTGCTGCTTTTACTGCAGCTGAAATTTTCGGTAATTTAACTGCACATTTTTTTGTATTATTTGTCATGGAACTTGGATGACGCTGTTGCCGATTGACCATTGTATCTTTCAAGTTTGACACGATATTGTAAGACTTTTCGTCATATAATTTTTTATGTTTGGTGTCTGCTTCAAGTCCCCTTGTTTTCGCTTTAGATCTCGTCACTACACTAATATTTGGCTTAGACTTTTGGACGGATAGTTCTTTACATTTAACTTCAGCATTACAATGTGCCGACAATGTATTAGTACACAAAATATCATCATAGGATGAGTTGCAAGCACGTCGTAATTTAACAAAACATGCTTTTGATATATTTTCTTGATTTTTATGTAAATTTCTTAGGGGCTGTCTTTTAGATTTATTGCAATCTTTATTGTTAACACGCAGTTTTTGCACTTTTCCATTCATGATTTTTTCAACTGGAGCTCTTTTATGGTCTTTGGCTATTGTACCAGTTTTATTTGCGGTTTTTTTGGGTTTTGTCATTTTGCGTTTATATTCATAAATTATATTATATGGTTTGTATAAAGTTTATTACGTTTTTTTTACACAAAAAAAAATTAAACGAAATAATTGCGCTTTATTATTTGTGTACCAAAATAAAAATCTATTAGAAAATACTTTTTCCAAACAACCGCCATGTTGAATTTTTTGGTGCTGCCAGGTCTTTTTGAGCAAGCCAGTACTGCCAACAATCTTCTTAAAAACGCTTACATGCGGTTGTAATTCTGTTTTGGTCTGATGTTTAGTACATGACTGGCATTTCTTGTATTGTCGTTTTGAGTTGTCATTTTCAAAATTGGTGCAACGGCGTTTACACTAGGTTTTTTATATGCAGCATGGAACTGTTTTCGAGAAAATCGATGAAGAATGTTTAGTTCATTTGTTTCATAAAAGTGCTCGATAGAATTTTTCGTTTAATAGTAAAAGTAATAAATTCATAATAACAAAAGTAATAGATACATATCAAGAAAAGTTATGGAGCATATTCACAGGAGAGCAATTTTTAAGCCGCACCAATATATTTAAGTAGAAAATATCAATTTTATTCATGTAACATGACATTTAAAGGAAAAACTTGTTGCGTGCTGATGCAAATTATGAAATGTTGACATTGCTCATCAGCTGTGGCGTGAAATGTCAGTAACATAGCGTCTACAACTGCGATTAACTCTGACATAATATGTGAGAGAACGTCGGCAGAATAACAAAAATAAAATGCCGATATTTCTCTTCATCTCATACAACAGAACAACGTAATTCTACTTTTCTTATAACATTTTTAAAAAAGGAAAATATTCTCGTAGTAGTGAAATAACTGTGTTGTTATAAGTTTATAAAAATTTGTTGCATTAACCAGATATTTACAAGTGAATTATATTTTTGTTCTACACCTTCCTTGTTGACTTTTTCCATAATGTGGCTACGATTTCCTATAGCCTTGACATAAGTAAAGCAATCAGCAATATTTTTCCGCTATTCTGCCGGTGTTATTGTTATATTGCCAACATATTTATTGCCAGTCTAGACGAGGGGATAGTAGAACAAAATTTACCTTATTGATCAGCCTTGAAAATATAGATTTCCAGCATGTTTAATTCACATGCGTGCGCTTAAAACTGTCATACAATGTACAACCCTGTAAAGTATAACATAACATTCCTCGCGCCTCTTTTCTGCTAATTATCTTATTTCTGCTGATCTAAAAATACAATATTCTTAAAAAATACATAAAACTTGTTAGATAAATGACAAGTCATATAAAGTGTTAAACAAAAAAAAAATATAATTGAATAAGTGTGTTTTGGAAAATTTATAAAAAAAATACGAACAAATAATGAATAACAAATTTGTCAAAACCAAGGAAAACAACGAAAATTTGTGCCCTATAACAAGGTGAGTTTTCTAAATGAGTAATTGAATAATAAGGTCGTAAAGTGAGATTTGTGTAAATGTTTAATCATACAATAAATTGTTTATAAAATTACGTACAAACATATCTGAAGAAATGCGTAGTATTTTTTTTTTTATTTTGCGGGGCTGGTGAAATTCTCTTTGAAACGTGTCATTATAAGAGATATTTTTGCAGTTTTTTAAAGAGATGTCAAATATACGGTATTATCCATATGTGTTGTCAATCATAAATAAAGATATTGCATCGTAAAAGCTCTGATTTTAATGAATATAGAAAAACCCTGAAATGAATATGTGCCCGTCCAGACTTGCAATTATTGTGCAGCAACTTTTTATTTTTTAGTGCAAGGCAAGTCTGTACTGGAACTATCCCTTCCTAAATATTAAAATTTAACTTAAATTTGTAATGCCCTTTTTCACTTATCGAAGTTGAGTAATTCGGTCATCCGAACCATGAAATTTTAAGCAAATTGGCATAGATTTTTACGGGTATATATGTATATATATATATATATATATATATATATATATATATGTATATATATATATATATATATATATATATATATATATATATATATATATATATATATATACCCGTAAAAATCTATGCCAATTTGCTTAAAATTTCATGGTTCGGATGACCGAATTACTCAACTTCGATAAGTGAAAAAGGGCATTACAAATTTAAGTTATATATATATATATATATATATATATATTTGAAGTGTATCTTTTTCTGTATTTGGCAATAAATGTATAGTTTTTACAGAAGAAATGAAAGAAAGTTAAATAACAATAGAGAAAAATATCGGCTATCATATTTTGAAACAAATTTTCGATTCAGGTTCAAATAATTTAAAAAACGAACGTTCCTTATCGAAACATCATCATTGGAATACGTTCCCTTAACTTCAGTAGATGTTGAATCCAGTTTTTCGATGTACAATAGCTTCCTACGTCCTAGCAGAGCTAGTTTTACTCTTTCTAAAAAAAATTTGTATACGTAAACAGCAACCTTTTATTAATTTCGGATGTCTTTTTAGTGAGAAAAACTTACTAATATAAGTGCATTTCATTGTTGCTTTAACAAATCGTCAGTAGACTTCAACCATACATTTTGAACAGTCACAAGTCTTATCTTAAGCACCCCATACACGTTTCAATTCAATTGTCAATTGAGTCTTTCAATTGAATTGATTCTTGGACACGTATAAACTGAATTGAAAGATTTTCATTCAACTGCCAAATTTATATTTTTTTCACAATTACAAATTTAAAAATTTCAAACTTCTATTGCATTCGTTCATTAATTTTTATATTTTTTATTTAAAATTCAATTTGAAGATTTGGCTTGTTTTTATGTTTAAGCAATTGAAGTTTGTTAGCTAAATTCAAAAATTTTTTTGGGTTGAAGTCTACTGATGAGTTCCAAAAGTGGGAACGAAATGCATATAGACAATTTCTTAACCATAAAAACAAGCCAAATCTTAAAATTAAATAAATAAAGATTTTGTGTCAAATAAATATACTTCGGTATTTCATGTTTAAAATTCAATGAAATTAAATACAATTTTAAAATATACATAACTTTTTCTATACAAAATAAAGTTACAAACATAAATTTTGACAGCTAATAAAGAAACTCGTACACACACATCACAATCGAATTAAAAGATTTACTAGTCAACATGAAAAATCAAAATCTTTTGATTTTTCTTCAACCTCTGCCAAACTAATCAACTGACAGAGCCATACACGCTTTTATTTGGACAACAACCGAAAACAACAATTGAAAATTGAATTGAATCGTGTATGGGGTGCTTTATGCACAAACTTTCAATAACTATTTGAGAATTCACAACTAATAATGTTTTTGAAACTCACAAAAGAAAAATAAGTTATACAAAACTACGATTTGTTAAAGTAACAATGAAATGAATATAGACATCGCTTAACCACCAGCAAATAAATTTCACTTATAATTATGACAATATGTCGAATAATAAATTTCTTGAAAACTTACTAATTTTTTTCTGTTAAATGCTTTTTAAGTTTTATTGTTGTTGTTTTTTTATAAAATTAAAAATATTTCATTTCATTTATTTGTTCATATGTAATACATGTAGCCTTTTGGCCAATATAATTATATTACAAGATTAAAATATACAATCTATTTACAAGTATATAACAATATAGTAATTCAAGTTTATATTTATATTATAATAATAAATAATTCAAAATTTATGTTTCCATATTGTATGTATTTTTTTGGTGCTTGTTTCGTAGGAAAATAAATATTTTTCATTTTCAGGTGTGTTGTTTAAGCTCTTATTTTGTTTCTCTGCATACGGTTTTATGTGAAAACTTCTGAGGTCCATAACTTGAAAAATATGGGTTTCGAGGATGTTTCTACATAACATTTTTTTCTGAGAATTAAATTTTCTATAATTTTTTATTTGAAGGAGCTTCACTAGAGTTAATTAAGCCATTGTTTTTCAATTGCAATGAAATCAATATAAAACATTCCAAAAAAATTTCGAAACTAAAACGCTACATTGGCGTTTTTCATTAAGTCAAATAACACAGTAAAAGAATAACAAAACCAAAAAATGCAATGTCAATTTTTATTGTAATTTGCTGCAACTTAACTATGAGAAGAAAGTATTTGTTAAAATATAGCAGTTAAAGTGTTTAATAATAAACTGATAAAGAGTTAAAGTATTTATTTAACAAAATTTATTGTTAATGTACGACAACATATACATAGGTTCGAAAAATTAATGACATATAGAAACATATCCTTCATACATAACATACACGCCGCTTGTTGATTTCTTAATTGTTAGTTTTTTTTAAATTAATTATTTGTGGTTTCGATTGATTATATATGTACATATGTATGTGTATATATATATCGTTTATCGTTGTGTAAGATTATTGTAATTTGTAAGCGGTTTTTTAAGGAAATACTGCTGATTTTAATTAAATTAAAAGGTTTATGACCTCAAGTAATTGTTTTTTGGGTCATTTAAATTCAAGTCTATTTGTTGCATTTGTATTGTTGTTTTAAATGGGCGTAGGTTGTGTAAATTTGTTGATGTAATGTTGTCATGACAATGCTTTGTTTATGTTTATATGAATGCATTGTGTACATACTCGTATGTATGTAAAATATGTACATAGAATAGAAGCTTGCATGGGTAATTGTTAATGAGAGACCGCATCTTTAAAATATATTTGTTTACATTTATAATATACCCTACACTAAGCATTCGTTTCAGCCTTGTTCAAAAAATCTAAATTATGAAATACAAATATAAATTAAATTTAGAATATCGAGCCTTATTTTCAATTTAATCGTAAATTGTCGCTTCAATTACATGACATGAATTAATTCCCATAGGTACAATGTATCCTTATTTTATGTATAATGCGTATAAAATTTTATATTCCCACAGAAAGCGTTCATCCAGTAAGAGTTTAAAACAAACTCCAGCTGGGAAATTTGTTAAACTAGATACAACTTCATCGCCTTCGACTTTAACTAACGAATATTTAGAAGAAATGGGTATTGGTATGCTAGATTCAGAAGAAAGTTCTTCATCGTTAACATCGGTCATGGCTACAGTTAATGCTGATGAAAATTCAAATGAGGCAACACCCAATTTAGATGCGCCAAAATTTTCCCATCAACAAAAACAATTTTATCGAAATATGGATACATCACTTTTGGATGCAACAACAGACAATGCCAGTAATCACAGTTTCTTAGACCAAAGCGATACACAGAGCAAGATGTCTATTGCAAACAACAGTTCAATTAACGGTCAACAACAACAAAAATTCAATATAAACAATAATTCGAATTCATCGTCTTCATTTGATATATTTACCGAAGAACAATTACAACAGCAGCAAATAATACACAAAATAAAAACAACAGGAATGGACAAATTTCAATTGTCCCATAATGCAGGATCTTTGTTGGCTGCAGTAGGAGTGCAACAAAAAAAGACTGCCATATTAGGGATTGGAGCACCTAATTTAAATGGAACTAATCATAATTCACATTCTCCATTGAGCGGGGGGAAAAATACCAGAAGTCCTTTGGCAACGGTATCTTGCAATAGTTTTCTAAGAAATACTCAACAACAACAAAACCAACAAATGCAGCAGCAAGTAAGTATTCTTCTCAATTGGTCATTAAAAAGTTCTGAATTATGATTTTATTAATCTGTACATTTTATATTTACGCTTTACGGCCCTTTCACAATGTACAATTAAAGGCTAACAGGACTATAACGGGAAATTTTTTATGAAGAACTTGCAGTTAAAGTTCACGTTGAGTCTTAACCATACGTTGTGAAAAAGGACGTTAGAAGTAAAAGCTGCAATAAATAAAAAATAGAAAAAGTATTTTTTTCTATAACAAAAATATATTTAAATATTAAAGGCCTTATTCAGAAAAAAATAATTTTAAGTTACAAAACAAATTTTGTTTTGCAAGCCAAAATTAATTTTTGTGAATACGGCAGTAAAAATTATACATGTCTTTATATATTTAGTTATATACCGGCACAGAAAATGCTAACCGCCCTATCTAATATTTAGAAAATTTTTCAAGAGAATTGGAGAATTTCTTTGGTAAATAATCATATCTGTAGGTACTTTTATAATCTGGTAGGTTACGGAAATCGATCGATTTCCATCACGTACCAGAATGTTAATGAAATCTCTATTAAACTGAGGAAGTAAATTTGTATCCAGCAAGTTATTTTGTAGGTTAATTGGTAAAAAAGGGGTTTTAAATTACTATGAAGTAGATAAATATATAAACATACGGAAGAGCAATATAATTTCGCTTTCCATGGTGACATGGCTGATAGTATCATATATTTAGAAACTAAGCATTTTGCTAAGCAATATACTCTTAAGTGATTTTATTATTTTCTCCTCAGATTACATTTAATAATTCTTTGCCACAAAGATCTCAATCTCCATCAATGTTACCATCCACCAGTCAACAGGCAGCAGTTTTAAAGCACCAGCAGCAGCAATTACAAAAACAATACATTCAACAACAGTATCAATTAGTTCAACAACAACAACAGCAGCAACAACAACAACAGTTGCAGCCACGTTTTGTTCCTAATGAAAAATTTTTTCTATTTCGAAATCAAACAATGCGCGAACGTAATCCAGATGGTAGAGACCACTTTAGCATCTTGTCAGATGAAATTATTCTGCAAATTTTCAAATGGCTTCCGAAGAAAGCTTTGTTGCGCTGCGGCTATGTGTGTCATCTATTTAATCGGTGTGCTAGCGATGAATCTTTATGGACACGACTTGATTTAGGTGGCAGATCTATAAAAGCGGGGGCAATGGAGAATATTTTAAAACGTGGTATTGTTATTTTACGATTGGCTCAGGCAGAGGTAAGTTCATATACATAAATTTATTTTACACGCCGTTTATTAAAATATGTATAATATGCTTAAATTTTTTATGCGGTTCTTAAAACACCACACTACCTACAAAGTAGTTTTAAGAAAAATAAAATAATTAAATAATTAAAAAAAAGAAAATAACTTTCAATTTAAATTGTAATGTAATGTGCACCGTCCAAAATTAAAACTTTCTGATACATACATGTCAGGTGCGACTGGATTAAAATTGTATTAAAGCAAAAAAATATATAAATACTTTTTGGGAAAAAACAAAACCATTTTGAAGAGACATTAGTGCAGAATATTCTAAAATTAGTCATATTAAAATATTGCCCTAAAGTGAACTTTTTTTATATTTTTTTCCTCAAATGTTTTTTATATTTAAATTACATTTTTCAACAAGATAAATAAAGGACATATATGTACATATGTATATATAGTTAGTTACTTTAGTTAGTATTTTTCGAAAACTTTGAAAAAAAATTCAAGTTATGTAAATATGTTTGTGTGCATAACAAATGGAAGTTGTACTATTATTTAAAACAAAAATATTTCTGTACTCATGTTTTTTTATATTCTACATATAATAAATGGTTTTCACCATTATTTCTCTTTATTTTATTCAGCTTAATCATCCAATTTTTGAGCAACGCTTTTTGGAGGATGAACCAAGTTTTGAATCTAAGCTTCAATATTTGGATTTAAGTATGGTTTCAATAACCAAACCGTCACTAAAAATGCTATTAACACGTTGTCGACAACTGAAAAAACTTAGTTTGGAACATGTTGCCCTCAATGATGAAATATGCAATGAAATAGCTAAAAATACTAGTCTTGAAGCATTAAATTTGGCCATGTGCACTGGCCTAGAAGCTTGGAGCGTAAGAAAAATGATGGAAACTTTGACGCAGTTAAATAGTTTAAATATTTCATGGACTAATTTATCGGTAGACGCAGTTACATCATTGGTAACTAATATTACGCCAAATTTAATGCGTTTAAATGTGGCAGGCTGTCGTAAAACCATGTTTGATTCACGTAAGTTATTATTAACGATAATAAAGTAATTTTAAAGTAAAATAATTAGATTGTAAACAAAATTTTAGATCTTTCAAGTTTAGCTAAACGTTGTCACCAACTGCTAGAGTTAGATTTGTCAGATTGCACAGGTCTGACTGGCAATGCTATAACGTTAATCTGTAAATTCAAAATGCTTGAGTATTTATCTTTGTCCAGGTGTTATTTAATACCAGCAACCGCATATATGTAAGTTATTATTCTTCAAAATATTAAAATATTTGTATGGAAAATGTGTTATTGTTTTACAGAGAATTGCGCAACATGGATACTCTCACGTATTTAGATATTTTTGGGATGCTAACTGATTCGGCTTTGGAGATGTTAGAACGTACATTCTCTAAAATCAGCATCAATAAATTTATTCATAGTTCAGTGGCTCGTCCTACGGTAGGCACAAGGCGTACATCGATTTGGGGCTTACGTACACGGGATTAATTTTATTTAAATTTTCTTTCCTAGTTTCCCTTTCTTCCACTTACCGCTACATTATTTTCATATTGGCTTTTTTAATTACGGAGACAATTGTTTTTATACATATACATATATTATTATTTAATTATTAAATATAGGCTTTCCTCCTCCTCGTGTCTCTTTTATTTAGAAATATTTTTAGAATTATGCAATGAAAACTTATTTTTATTCTAAACTTTTGAAATATAGTTTTCTATTATGAAAATATTCGAACATTTTAAAATTTGCTAAGTTCTAAATTAAATCAAATTTTATTTGGGAATGAAATCAA
The DNA here is from genome assembly GCA_936439885.1 of Nowickia ferox. Classification (NCBI taxonomy): domain Eukaryota; kingdom Metazoa; phylum Arthropoda; class Insecta; order Diptera; family Tachinidae; genus Nowickia; species Nowickia ferox. Next base: position 106,180,984 of record OW387023.1, read on the forward strand.
ATTTTAGTTTTTTAAATATTGTGTATATAAATAATAATAAAATGATCAAAAAATTTTTAAAAGTGCTTATTTGTTTTTTCAACACATCTAAAAGTACGTAGAGAAAATTGAAAAGTAAAAAATACAATAAAGGTATTCACGTCAAAAGTTGCACTGTTGCGAAAAAGCAAAATTGCAAAATGTTCAAAATATATAACAACAACCACATAGAAAATTATTTTGCACAAATGATGCAAAATTGTCAGGGGCTGAGTAAGTGCAAGATTATCAGAGTAAATTTTGCAAAGTTGTGCAACTTTTTATGGCATTGCCAATCCAAAAAAAATTACAAAAAGTACTAATAATAATAATAGTCTGCATCTGTTTTTGCTAAAAAATACATGTTGTAATACAAATACATATATGAAAAAAAACCACTGTTGAAACAAATACATGATGAGCAGATGTTCGTGCGCACGTTCGTTAGGTTTTTTGTGGCGCAGACAAGGATAGAGAGAGATAATAGAGTTTGCTCTGAGTGTAATTACACATACATATTGTGTATATTTTTTTTTGTATTTGCAGCTCATGTGTTTCATGTATCATTTGCTTACATATACATATGTATACCCATCAGCAAATAAAATGAGTACTTTATAAACCACTTCTTAATTTTTTCTGGTCTAAAGAAGTTATTTCTAATCACATATCTAAAGTAATGTTAAATCACCTATTTTATTATTATTATTCTCTAAAATAAAAACCCAGTAAAAAAGTGATGAAAAAGAAGTAGAAAAAGCATCACAACTACGGATGCGAACCACTTCAAACTCCGACTCTAATAAAATTGACTGATTGATTTAAATGCTTAAAAGTGCAAATTCTTCAACTTCAAAAATGAACGGAAAATAGAACAGGTTTCCCTTCTTTTTTCTTGTGAGACAATTATTTTAATGAGTAGAATAATTTTAAGAATTAAAAAGTTTTCCAAGCGTTGAATAAGCACCACTTCCTAAATCATAAATTTAACTGCTTTGGAAAAGTGGTTAATAACAACATCCTAAATGTAAAATATATTGGTTTTACTTCACCAATAAAAAATCACACCTTATTTTAGAGTTAATAAAAAGTGAATTTTATTAGCTCACAGGCTGGAAAAAACAAACCACTTCGCTCCAATGACACGCTAATATAAAATTCACTACTTTTTGCTCGGAGTTTGGAGTGCTTCGAATTAGTAGTTGTGGTATGTATGTTTGTGAAATTTTACTTTTATTCATCCATTCATCAGCCATGTATATTTTTTCTCAACACATCATAAGGTACTTATGGTAAAAGCAGTTCTATGTATGTATCTTATTTGTTTTAGTGAAACAAATACAAACAAATGTGTTGTTCTGGTTTGATCATTGCTCAACCATACAATAATTGCTTAAAAAATCAACATTAAGAAATATTAACAGAAACTCTGAATAAAATATCTGTTCATACCAGAACCAATACACACGCAAAACTGATGCAAACAGATATATCTGTGCAGGCCTATAATACATATAAGTTGAAATATACCAAAGTATAACATAAATTAAGCTATTATTCCAAATGAGATTAGAAGTCTAAAAAAGATAAGCCGCAAGACATTTTGCTATAAATTCTTGAAAAACCACGCAAATTAATTGAAATTTTCACCAGGGGTACTTTTGAATATGCAAATTACGGAGGTACCATTAACTGAAAATATGCTTATCTCGACTTAAGCACGTTTTGCGTTTTTGTCACAGAATGACCTTGAAAGTAAATTTAAAACACTTGGAATTTATTATATAAATTTTTTATTTATAATTTTTATTGTTGTTAAATATATTACAAAGTCTTTAAATTCATTTTTGTTTTTGTCTTTAATTGAAAAAATCTATTATGAATTTATTTTTTTCGTTATATTTTTTTGAGATTTTATTATTTTGAATGTAACTACTTAATTGCGTAAGGTTTTTCACTATTTGTTTAATTTTTTTTGTATGTATTAAAAAATGGTTTCAATATTACATTTCTAGGTAGATAGTAAGTAATATAAGTATATAAATGTATGTCTTTATAAATACTAAACTCCATTTTGTATTTCTTAAAATTATCTAATTTTTTTAATAACTGGGAAAAAGCTTATTTATGTACATACATATTGGAGGGAAATATTGAAAGGAAACATTATTGATTAAAGTTCAAAAATTAAAAAAGAAAATAATACTGAAATTATGAGGTGCACAGAATAATAATATTTTTTTCGCTTGTACAGCCTACACCAAACAATTTGCTCACGCAAAGTTTACTTTGCAAAGCAAACTTTGCTTGAGTAAAAGCCGTCTAACAAGTTTGGAAAACATTAACATACATATCGTACACTTTTTACTTTTTTACAGGAGAAGCAAAAAACCTTATTAATTTAAGACTATTTATTTGTTAGGGTCTTTTGGATTTAATGAATAAAATCGGCATTTTTGAACATACGTATGTGAGTAAAATTTTAAGGAAAGATGTATTTTGATTAATCACATCATAATCAATCAAAAAGTATATTTTGAAAATTTTTATTGTTACGGCCTTTTGGATTTTAGTTGACGATATGTAGGTACATGCATACATCTTAATATAGTTTCTTGGAGACGTGAAAATTATTTCATATAATACATATTTATAGGCAAAATACTCGTAGTTTATTGAGAATTTTTTAATACATTTTAAATTCTTTTTAGTTATATTGTAAACACAAAATTAGATTTATTCATTTAGTGGAGTAGGATGGATGTTCTATAAATTCGACATAGAAAATTGTTTAGACACATTTTGTTATTTAGACACATTTTGTTATTTACTTTCCGTTTTGAAGTTTATATATTTTACTAATTAAAAGTAAAACACATATAAATGTTCTTATGGAATGCAAAAAAATTTGTTTATTATATTATTTGTAACCTTTCGTTTGAAATATATTTGGAAGTATTAAGTTTTTTCTTGTTTTAAATAAAGAATTTGTATTGTAATTTTCAGACCGATATGGATTTTATAAATTTTAACAAAAAATTTCAAGTTTTAAACTTAAGTATGTATAGTAAATGCGGAGTTACATTTCGATAAAAGTATAGTTAGTGCAAGCTCACTTTCATACCCAGTGTCTCACATATGTTTGGATCTTCTATGTATTATAAGTATTTAAACACAATATCATAATTGGTATAGTCCTTAATTGGAATATATGTATGTAATTAAAGCGACTTTATCAGGGCAATTATGGATAAAATTCTGCGAGAAATTTCTCCCTGTTCCAATTAGAACATTTTGTTTTCCCTATTACTTGCTATTAGTTGGAATTGTTCCCCGGGAAAAATTTCTCGCGGAATTTTATTCATATTTGCCCTCTGTATGTTCCAACAAATAAATGAAAAATTTTCCATTCTTCATTTTGACCATTTTTGTTTTTTTAATTTGAATTTGTTGAAAAAAGTATGCTTAATTTTTATTGTATTTTCCTGACGAAGGTACACAAAAAACTGCCGAAATATTGGTTTAAAAAAAAAAATTAAATAAAAAATTTCATACAAAATATCTTGATTACTCAACTCTTGAAAGCAAAATAAAATTTTCTTTTTCCATTAAGTTGTGTGTAAATTGAAAACTTAAAGCTCGTTTTCTGGCAAACTAGGTTTTATGAGTTATGACGTTTGAGTAAATGAGCGAAATGTTCTCATAAAAGCATAAACATGAAGCATAAACTAATAAATAAACTAGAAATTACTAGCTGAGGAATAAAATTTACAAGCACACAAACCAGGGGGTCTACTCTGTATTTCGAAACGAAAGAAAATGCTTTCGAGTTTGTATGTCATTAACATTACAAGTTCGTATTTGCATATGATTGCGCAGCGAATGAAACAAAATTTGAGCACACGCTCATGCGTATCGTATCATTTTTTTTTTATTTACACATGCACATGAGTACGCACCAAGACGGGGGTTCGTTTCTTAAAGACTTACTCCCATATTCATACGTGTAATTCATAAAAAATATTTTAGGTTTATTACAGGTTTATTTGACAAATTTCCTATAGAAATACTTTTGAGATTCAAATAGTGCTAAAACACATTGATTTGAATTTTTAGATTCGTATTAATTTTGACACGCTTTATACAAAAATAAAATAAAATGAAATAAACTACGTCTTTGGGAAGGCGAGAATATGCTTTAAGCTAAAAAATAAATTGTTAGTTACAATTACTTAAAGCACTAATATTTGCTTAAAGTACAGGCGGTTGTTCTAAAGGATGTGAATTATCTCTTAAGTGAAGTCTAATGTATAAATGTCACACTTTATACTTCCTTCTCTTCACTTAAAAATAATTCCTCTGAACTAATAATTTTTATGATAGTTAAATTACTTTCAGTTGACAATCATATTTTCGGCAACTGGAGAAAGTTGCTATACATAACACTAATTTTAATTTCGATTGCATTGCCAGTTGACAAGGCAACTGAAGTTAGGTTGCCATCCATAAGTGAGCCATTAGTGCTATACAAATTGGACACTTATGAGAGACATAGTACGTTTATACGCACGGCTTATTTGCAAACAAAACTGTAAATTGTTGCCATATTGTTGTTTTCATTGCGACTTACTAATTCAGAAAACTATTCACGATTAACGCACTATTTGCCAATAAAATGCTTGAGGATGCCACACTTGCAAATGTTTCTTAATAAAAAACAATAATTTAATAAAAATTGCATAAAAAACATTGATAGAAGAAAATAAAGACAATGAAAACAAATTATTATTTGTTATTTAATACATTTACACAATTTTTTTTGTAAACATAAGGAACATTTCTCTAGAAGTGCTACCAAGTTTTTATGTATTTACAATGCCGTATAAACAGTGAGTTAATTTATTTGCAAATACTTTTATTTGCAAATAGTGCACGTATAAACGTAATATATGTATGTATGTAACCTTTAGCCAAAAAATGATTTTAAAAACAGAATGTAAATTTCTCAAAACAAAATAAAAAAAATTCAGGTCTATTATTTCAAAAAAAGTTTTATTATTGCTTAAAAAAATTTTTTCCTTTGTGATTATAAAACCTCTTTTGTGTATTTGATATGTTATACATACATACATACATATGTATGTATGTATATGCAAATAAAAATTTTGTAAGCGCATTAATTAACAAACATGTGAAAGACACTTGGCTCACTAGTGTATTTATGTACATATGTATATATGTACATATATGTATGTTTTTATTTGCAGTATAAATTTGTAGTGCGTAATTACAAGTACTTTAATAACACATGCTTAATAATTCAGCACAAAATTATCGCTCATTTACTCAAGCAACGTCATAACTCAAAAAAATAGGTTTTTTGAGTTCATATCATTATTCATATTTTGTAAAAATTTCATACAAATGTCATGAAAACTTTAAACTCGTTTTTTGGCAAACAAGTTTTTTTGAGTTAACACTTTGCTTTAGTAAATGAGCGATATGTACTATGCATGTTGTTTAGTTGCGTTAAATTTCTGAGTTTGCCAAATGTCGCTTCCTGCACTTAAATAAATAAAATAAATATATGTAGTTGTTTATATAATCGATATTACTTAATCTTAAACTAGGCTTAAAAAATATTTGTGTGTATTTGCAAAATAGAATACGTTCTTAAATCAATAAATTATTAATTCTTGGGGTTGATTCAATAAGGAGTTCAAGCAAAAAGTTTTGGATCGCGGAATAAATACCAAGGACCGCAACGGTTATAAGTTTTGTTGTAAAAATAACTTACTAATCATTATTTCTTGAGTTTTATTTATTCCTCACAAAATAAAAGTTATTTCTTGAGTTTTATTTATTCCTCACAAAATAAAAGTTATTTTCTGATTTTTATTTTTTGCTTAGAAAATAACAATTTCTTTTTGATTTTAATTTTTTTGCTTAAAAAAGGTAATTTTAAATTGAATAAAATATGAAAAATAAATTTAATGTAACATATAAGAGTTTTATTTACAGAAAAAAATACATAAAAATGAAAAAGTAACTACATATTATTTTCTAAGTAAAAAATAAAACTAACAAATTTGCTTTTATTTTCTGAGGAATAAATAAAAATCAAGAAATAACTTTTATTTTCTGAGGAATAAATAAAACTCATAAAATAAGACGTAAAGTTGAGTTTTTAATAAAAATTAAACAAATAAAAATTAATGCATCTAAAGGTAGTCCATGTAGAAAGGAGTATCTTGCTGTTGTCCTTGTGCCTTGTCCCTTTTAGTGCGAATTATTTAGTTTAAATTTGGAAAATAATTGTTATTTACGGTCCCTGATAACTACTCGTACATATCACACTGTAAATCAAAAATGTTACAAATACCCAAGTGATCTTGGGAGATATAAAGTAACTTTCTCCCTTTAAAAAAAGGCAGTGATGAAAAATAAATTCTTGTTATTTTTAAAGATAATTTTGATAAATTTGTAGCTTAAATAAATTCTATTTTAATTTTTATTAAAATAAAATTAGTTTTATATATAATATAAATGGCACATGGAAAACAGATTTTCAAATAAATTTTTAATTTAATAATCCTTAATATACATATACGGACATAAAGCTTAAATAAATACCAGCTATGTACATAGTATGTATGTATGTCTGTATGTTTACTTATATCGAAAACGTTATTTTTTATAAATGTTGGCACGTTTCAAAGTTTTAAGGATATTTTTTTTAACTTAACCTGTTCAAGTTAATTAATAACAGTCATATTAAAAGTCTTTGGTAAAATACTTATTTAATTCTTTTAAACTCTTAATGAATTTGTAAATTTTTAAATTTTAATATCGGAGGATTACAGATTTAGTGGAAAACAAATTTTTTATAAATATACATAGATAATAAGTTTTTAATACTAATTTAATATTTAATTTTAAAGCCTTTTGTGGATCATTGAAATAGAAAAAAAATACACAAAATAGTTATTCAAATTTCTTTGTTGTTTAACAATTAAACTAAATTAAATTGAATTAAATTAACTGATTTACGTCCCTTTTCATGATGTATGGATTAAGAGTTAACGTGAACTTTATTTAACTGCAAGTTCTTCATACAAAACTTGCCGTTAAAGTCCCTCTTAGCTTTTAATTGTACATTGTTGAAAGGGCCGTTAGTGGTAGTTTCTGGTATTGTTAAAATGTAGTGTGAAAGATTAAATATTGGAATGAATTAAGACAACTAGCAAACCCAAAATGGATAAATCTTAAAGTCAAGTTATTAATTTTCTTTTTAAAAAAACATTAGAGACTAAAACTACCGTTCCTATTAATTTATCAGTATATTTTTTGAAACATTAGGAGTAAAAACCTATTAGCTGGAAAGAAAAACTTAAAGTAACCAGTTCCCTTAGAACTGTTAAATGCCGGACCAGACTAGTAATTTTGTTGCAGCAACTTTTTATTAGTGAAAAAGAGTGAGAGGAATTCGAAATGTACATACATATTTCTATTTCAACACTCTCCCACATATTCAAGAATTGCTGCAACTAAAATTTGCAAGCCTGAACCGGACTTATGTGACTCGTACTACTTTTACTTATGCTGAGTACATATTTGGCATTTATTTAGTTGTCATTTTCAAAATGTGTGCAATACTACATAACGAAAAATTTCGGAAATGTCAAACTTAATGCCATAATGGGTACTCAGGATTAGTACGAAACAAATTCTTCGATATTTTTTAAGAAGACTTAGAAGAAATACCTGCATTATTTATTTGTTTTGGTTTGGACCTGTTTTTAAATGTTTCCCCCATATTCATAAAATTTAAAATGAGTTTGAAATGTATTTTATTTCAAATTTCTCATACAAAATTTCTTAAAATGATTTTATTGTATTTTTTTTATAAATATGGGGCTTTTGTTTATGTAATGCACAAAGCCTTTTTTAATATATAAAAAATAAATAAGCAAAAAATTAATAAACGTAAAATCGTATTGTATAAGAATTTTGGTCGAATCCAAATAAATAACTAATGTTTAAGGTTATGTTAATGAATGAAAATGTTACGTTATTTAAAAAAAAAAACAGTTTTAAAAACAATCATCTATTAATCTGTATGTATGTAGTTAAAATCATTCGTTAAAACGTATAAATATTTAAAACTTGTAATGAGTTTTTATTCTTCTTAAGTTAAGTTCCTAAAGATAAAAATAAAATCGGTATTTCTGGTTAAAAACATAAATTTTGTTCTCTGTGTAAACTGATTTTTATAGGTTTTGTATATAGGCAAACAATTATGTATGAAATTATAAATTTGATATGATGCGATGATTTTTTCTTTTGTTACTTTTGGAAAATCTATGAAATTAATTAACTTAACTACGTTAAGAATAACAAATCTCTCAATCTCTCTACTCGTATTTAAAATTTTTTTACATAAACATACATATCTGTGTTAACGTTAAATATTACTATGTATTTTGAATTCTTATATTTGGGTTTCAACTTATTTTATATTTATAGTATTATTTCACTTAAATTTTTCTGGGGGAAATGGCAGTGGTTCATAAATGTAATTATATAGCATATATGATATATTTATGCACATAAATACATACAATATGTGTGCCGTCATATCTGCGGGAAAGTTGAACAAGTGCTCAAGTTGACTTCAGATTTTTTCATTTCGTTCAGTCATGTTCGGATAAAAATGTGGTTATAAATCACATTACTCTTTTGTAATCACATATCGCTCATTTCCTCAAACATGGTCATTATGCCGTTTACTCAACTCTTGAAGGCAAAATAAAATTTTCTTTTTCCATTAAGTTGTGGGTAAAATTTCTGGCAAACTAGTTCTTTTTAGTTATGACGTTCTTTGAGTAAATGAGCGATATGTGCTTTACTCCTGTTCTATAAATCATATGATTGTGTGTTTTCTGTGCATTTAATAAGAATCCTAAAGTAAACTATATAGATATATATTATTATCGTGCTGTTTTGTTATCTACAATGGATTTAAAAATTTAAATCATGAGAGAAAAATGGTGTTTTTTAAGCCCGATAGAACCACGAACGGGTTAACTGTCATACTGTGTAATCTTTTTGATATTTACCATCAGTATACTCTGGCAAATCATCATGAATAGATTGACGATTGAATAACGCTGCCAAATTAACCAGATTTAGTTTGAAAATTAGTTATCAAAACGCGCAATTTCGTGTGTTCAGGGGTGAAGCTCACTTTTGGCTTATCGAGTTTGTTTCTAAACAGAATTGCTGCATATGGAGTGAAGCGATCCATAGCAGACCCCAAAGAGTCAATTTATGCCGTATTAGGGTTTACAACTCAATTAAGTTTAGTTGAACAACTTAACTGTGTTTTGGCATTCTGAACTACAACTAATTTTAGTTGTATTCGAAACAATGCTCGAAAAGAAAAGATTTTTAATTATGCTAACTATGTTTCTTGAAACCAGTAGCCATCACAAAACATTTTAAATATTGGACAACTACAACTAAACTATCCATTTAGTTGTAAATCATAATAGGAGCCTTAATTAGTGTGTTATTTTTTACAATTTAAAGTTCTATTGGGCTTAAAAAACCACCCCACATAAACGTACCTGCCTTGTTTTGACATATCGCTGATTTACTCAAACAACGTCAAATACGGAATTAATCCTTATACGTTCTTCATATTGTGTAAAAATTTCAAACAAATATCTTATTTACTCAACTCTTGAGAGAAAAATAATTTTTTATTATTCCATTAGTTTGTGTGTATATTGAAAACTTCAAACTCGTTTTCAGGAAATTTAATTTTTTAGTTATGACGTTGTTTGAGCGATATGTACATATTTATACGTCAGAATAGGAAATGACAGAAGTGAAAATATAACTAAAGACACGAAAATGCAAAGATAAATGTCAAAAATCCAATCGAATTTTTATTTTGGGCCCTATTATTTTACCCCGCAAGGCTCGCAACACCTCTCACCCACATACTAAAAAAGGCACAAAAGAGCAATCAGAAAAGTAACAGTGCTTAACTCTACGTCTCCACCTAACACGAAATTTTGCTGTAATTTGAAGTTATAACTGAGTTGTTAAAACAAATGCACTAACAATAATGTTATAACTTGAAAAAATCGCTAACATTTCTTATTAGAGGCACGATTTTCTAAATTTTTCAAACTTTTTTAAATAAAATACCTAATTTTAATACTAAAACTAACAAAAACACATCAGATTCAATTTCTTTTTATGCACATAACTCCTTATTTTTCTGGGGGTCAAATTACGACATTCCATATCGAAACAAATATACAAATATTTCCATTTAAACTCTTTTGATTTTGATATTTGGTTCTATATCGAATATCTTAATTTGGACCGATTTCAAATCGCTTTTAGAAGTGATTTTTAGAACAGGACTGAATATGTTACTTTGATTTTTGTTCTGAGGTAATTGAAGTTGATATTTACAGATCCTCATTTAATAAAAAAAAACAACAGGAAAGTAACTATTTTACAATAATAGAAATAAATTAAAAAAAGCATTACAAATTCAAAAGTGCTGTCCGTAAAAAATGCAATTAAACTTCGGCACTGTTTCCTTAATGACGCAGATAAACACACATACATATATTCATATGTACATATGCATATACATACATATGTACATTTTCATATACATACATATACACATATTGTATATCATACATACATTTTTATTACAATACAATGTTTTGGAATTACTGGCATTTGAGTTGTTATTACACGCATGAGGAAATAATTTTTGTCATTAGAAAAAATTCTCTTAGTGAAAATTAAAATAAAAATTTAATGTTTTGAGCCCATCCAAAAATTTTATGTTTGAGTTGGGTTCGCCAGCTCAACTCATCAATTCTTGAAAAAAAATCTCAACAAAAAAAAACTCAAAAAATAATTGAGAATTACTAAGTATGTATCTGTGTGTACATATACATATGTATAAACATAAAAAAAAAATTCTCCAACGAAATGCAGCAGATAGGCTGGATAAACAAAGAAATATAAAATTATTGGCTCTGTTCTTATTCACTCGCCTTGAAATAAACAAATAAAATTAAGTGTTTAATTTTTTGCTCAAATAAACAATTTAATTTTTCTTTAATACGAATGCTTTGTTCCCTTGTATGAAATTACTTTAAATTTCTAATAGCTAAGTTTATTAAAAAGAAAAAAAATAAATAACGATAAGTTTTGAAAAAAAGATATACATACTTAAATATTATATTGAAATGATAATAACGAAACATTACGTTTAAGTAGTTGAGGCTGTGAGCATGTAGTTGTATCAACTACATCAACACCATCTAATGGATGATTTAAACTGTGTGAATCGTAGCACAAATCTTGCATTGGAACAACTTCGGGTAGCAAATGACGCATATGGGATGATGGAGAACGTCGATCTTTCATTTGATGCCTAATGAAAAAGAAATTCATATTAAGCTATTTATGTTTATTATTACAAAATCACAAAAAAATCAATAATATGTTCTTTCAACTCGTTTATAAAGTTTGTATAGAAATAAATTAAAATACATATGAGAATCCGTTGATCTTGCAGGTCATGCCTGAAATTTCCCGCCAATGGCGGAGCTGGGAACTTTCATGAGTAGGGAAAGGATTTTCATGTAAATACATGATTTCTGTCGTTGGTCGTAGTTCAACGTAAATAAAATATATTTGCGAATCAACAAATTTGCGGCATAATGGCATATTTTTGCATATTTAAAATAAATACATATTTTTGCATATTTCATTATAAATGTATATTTTTAATAAATTTTTTTAATTTTTTTCATGTTATAGAACAAATTTTGGTGTTTTTTTATTAGTTGCAAAGTATTTTTGCATTTCTTACGACTGTGTAAGAACAAAAAAGAGTAAAACGAAAACAATTTCATTAATTTTAATTATTATTGTTCGAACTTTCATTTTATTTATATATTTATGATTTAATCAGGCTAAAGTTCGTATCGCTTTGTAAGCCAAATTACATGTGATAATTATTAATGAACAAATAACATCAAAGTTAGTTGTAAATATTCTGACAACACATAGTTGAACGGAACAGCCAGCCGTTTTCGAAGGCCACTAAACCTTCATCATCAGCGTTCTTCTGTGTTTGGTCCACTGTGTGTGGTGTCAGTTGATGTAGATTTCTGCCTTATATACGAAACTTTTCTGCAAATGGAATGTGTGAATTGGTTTGATTCATCGTATTTCAATTTGCTGAAATGTGTTTTTGTAATGAAGGCCCCAAATTTACCATCACTATATTTACAACAATTGGGATGAAAACTCAATTCATTTGAAAAATGCAATACAAAAAAAAAGATAGCATGGGATAAAAGCCTTTTATACCCAAAAATGTTTGTGTAAGTTTTTTTTGGGCGATCTTTACCGGTTCTGTACTAATTTCATGTGGATAGAAAGTACTTTTTAAAGCTCCTTTGCGTGTTGCAGCCTTTAAAGGAAAATATTCAGGGATACGAATTCCCCACAGCCTATAGTAACTAAATGGGGAGCATGGTTGAATGCTGTCGAATACTATATTTTAAATAACAAAGTTAAAGAAATTTTAAATTAGAAAAAAACTTAAGCACTGAATTGATATTTGTGCACCCAGAGAATGGCTTTCGTGTTGACACTATAGCCCAATTAGATGGTTTTGATTCTTTAACAGCTCAAGTTGAATTAATTGAAGATGCAGTAAAAAGAAATTTAAAATAAGTTAGATAAAGTTACGGATTTAAAAATGCAACAAATTGCATCAATATTTTATAGTTCAAACAGCTAAAATTTATAAACTGAATATTCCACAAACGAACTAGCAGCATTTAAATATGCACCAATAACTTTTGCTGAGGTGGCATGTTAATTTTTACAATAAAAATGTTTTTTCAGAAAAAATATTCAAAGATTTACCTTTGACAATTTTCCAAAATATTTATTCATTTACGTAAATAAAAGTTCTTATTAACTGAATTTTGTATATGGAATGCAAATGTTTGTTAAGAAAGCAACGAAGATAATTTTTTAATTTTTTAATGTTATTAAGGGCCAATTTCACCAACTATATTTAAATGTCAATTCATATTTAAATGTCGATTTTCATTAATTTTTGTATAGAAAAATTACTTTTAAATATGAATTGATATTTAAATAAGTCGGTGAAATAGGCTCTAAATGTTGAAAAAGGAGTTAATAAATGAATATTTTATTAGTTTTTAATACATATTTTTATATTTTTAATGTATATTTTATTTATGTACATTTATGTACACGCGATTTTAAATGCATGAAAATCCTTTCCCGATTCATGAGTAATACTAAAATAGATAATTACAGGCAATTTCTAATACAGTCTCCCCCCGCCCTCCCACTAATGGCTTTTCTACGCCTATGCTTTCCGCTAAGCTACAGATTTCGGTAAAGTTTGCGTCTTTTTAAGATATTAGAAAAACGCTTTTTCGAAATTTTTCGTTAACGAACCTCTCGAAAGGGTCGCCCGATTTTAGTCAGCTTTCGACGTGTCTTTTTGAGGCTAAAATCTGATTAGATTTTCAACTTGATCGGATCGGAGTGGTTTGAAATTTGTGTAAAAGAACATTTTTGTGAAAATTTTATTTTACAAAATTTTCAAAATGTATCTCGTGGTTGCGACTTCGACTGCGATATTTTAGTCCCATATTAAAAGCAAAATATTGCGGTGTTCTTTAATCTATTATATATTAAAACGTAATAGTCGAAGTTGAAATATGCCAACCACAATAAGAGAGACTATCTTACAACATCTAAGCTCTCAACATCTTTCGAATATGACAAATTTGCTTCCTATGAATTGAGCAGCTATTAATGAAGAATGCCGCAAAGTTGATGCTTATGGTTATAATAATTCGCAACTTTGTATATCTACTCGATATAAATACCGCATCAGAAAAGTATGCAAACTTTGTATTGATACGTTTCGTAAGTGATAATTTTTTAAATTATTTCAACATGATTTTTTTCTGTTTCAAATAAAAATTTTAGTACATTATGACAATATGACACCTCGTGAATCGGCCCAAATATATATTTAAAAAATAAATTACCTTTTATGTCGCTTTGCACTAAAACATGCACAGCGGCATGAACACATTGACGAAACTGTTGATCCACTAAAAGATTGTACATCATGGCCTTCATAACCACTCAGTATGGATCCGTTTGCAGTTATAACATCACCCTCAAGTTTCACCGAACCTTGAAGAGCCTATTTGTAGTTGAATAATAATTAAATAAAATACCCAAACTTTAATATTAGTATCACTCATGTAAATAACAATTTCAGATGAAAACAACAGTTTAAATAAAAACAAAAACTAATAATAACACAAACACAACACAATAAAAATAGCGTTAGTTTTCTTGTTATAAATTAGTAATAACAGTAATAACCAAGTTTTTAAAATAGGAAACGGAAATGTATAAAGAAAGTATGTATTGTTTGATTGTTTAAGCAATAAATAGAAAGAGGTGGTATTGTATTTATTTTTTCTTTTCTTAGCAACTGAAATTATTTGTTTAAATTTATTTAAAAGTGTTTTTCGGTGTAAGTTTTGTAATTGAGGAAAAAAATTTATTTAAAATTAAATTGAAAGAGTATTGTTCAAAAAATATACTTTTTTAAAATGAAAGCTTTCACAAAAGTTTTGAGAGAGAGAGAGAGAAAAAAAATCACCTCGTTTGTCCAAAAATTGGACTTGGTAATAAACTATTTAACATTACGCACGTTTATTCCAAGTACATACATATTTGTTTATTTATTTGATTTTTATTATTGCAATTAACACACGAATAAAAGAAATGTTGAAAAAGAACGAAAATATAAATGTTATAATTTAATTCTCAACTTTAGAGAGCATTTGAATTGAAAAATATATAAAAATTGCAAGGAAAAGTTAAGAGGAAAATGTGCAAAAACTATTTTCAAAATGGAAAAATTCTCTGACTTTTTAAACTATTATTTTAAGCAAAGTTCGAATCGATTTATAAATATACATATAAATAAATTTTTTTGTAAGCTTTTATAAACAAAATGAGCATGAATATGATTTTTTTTTAAATAAGAATTTGGAATTCATTTATTTCGATTTGTGGTTTTACTGCCTTATTCATAAAAAATATTTCTGTTTAATACGAGGTTTATGAAACAAATTTTCTATGAAAATTTTATTATTAAATAAACCTTTTATAAAACCAAAATATTTTTTTATGAATTAGGCCTTTAATATTTAAATTTATTGCTTCAACGCTTTAAAAAAATAACAAATAAAACATGCAGTTTTGCAGAAAATTACAATAATTTAATTTATTTTTTTTTGCCCAGATATAGAGACACAGAAATTCCTCCCATACATAAATTACTTATTAAAATAATATACATAATGCAAAATACATAAGGTATTAATTCCACGAATAACTACAGCGAACAAATTATGAAAATAATTTTAATAACTATTTAATACCGCACGTAAGCGAAATCGATTTCATTGAGTGTTGTTATTTTTTTTTAAAGAACGTATACGCTATAATTACATGTTGATTTAAAAATAAAGTATACGCTCGTGTTCTGGCAATTGCATTGTGCATAACAAGGAATGCATGTTCCAAAAATCACTTTATAGTAATGTGATTCGAAATCGCTGAAAAGGTGTTCTGCGCGCTAAAATGTTTGAATTCTCGTGATTTGAAACTGGTCAGCCAACTGCCTGACGACATCAAATCATTGGACGGGTTTTAAAGCATTTCGCTTTGAGGTCGGCAATAAAACGATTGCATACACTTAAAATGATATCTGTGCCCAGGAGACGATTAAACAAAACCATCAATCGGTGAATATGTATTAGTGTCGTTTAATCGACGCTTTTTCGGAAACGCACACAATTATATCTTCAATCGGCATTTTAATTTTGTGTTCGTTTTGTGCGGATGCAAGTATGTCTTCGTTGGATGGTGATTATTTGTTATTAGCGGCAAGTGCAGTTTTCTTAACAAAAAAACTCTTTATAAAATCTTGGTATAAAAAAGTACACTAAACAAATATTATACATATAAGAAATACCGAAAAATACTTATTTGATATAAAGTATTTTTTTTAAATATTATACAGAGTTAAATAATAATAATTTTTCTATTATTATTTATAATAATAATAAAACTGCTTTTTTACAAAGAACAATGGCAAATTTTTATAAAATGCAAAATATTTTTTTTTCATTCGCGCATTTCTTTACGTCATCACAAAGCAAATAATACAAAGCAAATGACAAATAATCAGCCGTTTTGATTCTCATCTCCTGGGCACTTAAAGTATATTATTTTAGTCAGAAGTACCTTAAAATTTTCAGGTCTTGTTCATAAAAAATATTTTTGATTTATTTGTTGTGCGAAAAAAATGTTTGTACACCGTCAGCTGATTATATTTTGTTTCGATTTCTTGCTGTCAAAGTTCATAATTTAAATTGTTGAAACAAATTATGAAAAAAGAATAAAATACAAGTGATTCTTCTTATTTGGCAGCTTAGTTCAACTTTGCCTGAAAAAAAGTAGTGGCAACTCAGTTCAACTTCTTCTTGAGAGATAAAATTTATATAATTGATTTTGTCCGGGCAGCTCTTGGCTTGAATTTGTTTTATTTTGTGGAAATGAGTTGTCACTGCTTTTAATTTTTGTGTGAATGAATTTCGCTTAAGATATTTTATTTAAGTTTTTATACAAAATTTGTTTTATAAATCCTTTATAAAAATGTACGAGTATTTTATGAATAAAGGTTGGTACGGAGTTCTTACGGAAAATCAGGTTCTTAAAGAAATTTTCATTTGCTAGTGCGGATTTGCAAAAGAAAAGTACATTTTATTTTGGAAATTTACTCCCTGTTTCAACTCAGTCGGTCGACTTGAGTATAAAATTGATATGAAAAGAACTTTTTTTGAGTGTTTTTCATACAAATTTTCTAGCCGAGTCGTCTGCCTGACTTGTGGAAATAGCGCATTCCACAAAATGTTAAGAGATAAATATTTATGTAAGTGTCACCAGTAATTGCCAAGTATTTGGTGTTAAGAAGTTGCACTAAATCATTTTTTCATGCCAGTATTAAAAATTCAATAAAATAAAGCTAATTTCAAAAATGTTTGAATATTAGTAAAAGGAAACGATTATAGATAAGGATAGGGAAGCTTGTGCTAAATTTCAATATTAAAAACATAACAACAAAAGCAACAATTACATAAGGAATAATCAAGCTGAGTTTTCTTTAATATAAATTTATCGAAAACTATTGAAGACCATTTTTAAATGTTTTTAAATTACCTGCATTGCTTGTGCTTCATCCCTTCGTTCATCCTCTGTATTCATGGTAACAAATCTAAGGACTAAAAGATTTAAAGAGGCAGCCACAATGGCCAAACCAAATAATATGAATATTAAAGCAAACATAACATATTCTGGTTTATTATTAAGGGCATTATCTTTTTGTAAAGCTACCATATCTCCAAAACCTGAAAAATATGAAAAAAAATAACAACAAGAGAAAACAGAATAATTTCTATAAATGGACTTATAACACAAGTTGAAATAGACACAGAAACTACAAAGACACAAAAGAAACCTTCATTTCTATTTATAAAATACGTACCTATTGTAGTTAAAGTAATAAAACAGTAATATACTGAATCAAAATAGCTCCATCCTTCAAATTTCGAAAATGCCGCAGCACCACCAGCTATCGTCAAGGAGCTTAGCGTTGTAACAACGCATATTAAATCTACTTCAGAGGCGACAGTTCGTTTACAATGCAATGATTTCCTCACCGCTTGTATAACGAAACTGGTGTCGTATTTAAAGATAGAAGAGGGATATAGTAATCACAATTTTTTTTAAATAAAATATTTATTTATGTATGTATGTACTCGTATATTACTTAGTTTGAATTCAAAGCATGCAACTACACTACTTTTATAGCGTTTTCTTTCAAAACAAGTAATTTTTTTTTATTTTATTTGAACAAAGATTGCAATTTATCGGTATTTCAAAGCAAATATACATATATGTATATATTTATCCTTATAAGGGATAATACAATAGTTTCTGATAAAATTACTATTTAAATAAAACATATTACAAATTTAAAAAAAAAGAAATGTTAAATAATTTTTTAGAAAAGAAAACGCGATTAGTAAAAGGGGATTAATTACATCTTTTTATTTTTTAGAGTTCCGTACACCAAAGGTGATGTTCGTCTATCCGTCACAGGCTGTTTTTTCGAGAATATATGTAACAGAAATAAAAAATCGCCAAAAACCGAAAAAAGCGCCAGAACTAAATAAAATCGGTAAAACTAAAACAAATCGCCTAAACTAAAAAAATGCACAACGAAAAAAATTAAATCCAAAAATAACCCAAAAACTAAAATAACGCCAAAAACCAAAAAAGTTTACTTGAAATTATTAGAAATTTTTTTTCTCTTTTAAAAAATTTATGCATCAATAGTATTACATAAATATGTAGTGTCTGTACGGAACCCTACGTGTGCTAGTCAAAGTCGCACTTTACTGAATTCATTATATTTATATTTTTTTTTGATGTTACTGAAATAAATTATAAATATTTATCAGTTACATGACTTTGAATTTCAGCTAATGATATCTGCATACACATGTACATTTGTATATACGAGTATGTAACTATGCAAATGCTCACCTGCTCAGTCTATTAACTCTTTCTCCAATACTTTGAAACATAACCAGACCCAGTGGTATGCCTACAATTGCATAACACATGGTAAATAATTTGCCACCAACTGTGCTTGGTGTCGAATGACCATAGCCAATTGTGGTCAGTACTGTTGTTGCATAGTAGAATGCACCTGTAAACTTCCACTGTTGTCCGGCTTTGTGCGGTTCTGATTTTAATACAACCGTTTCCATTACCTTAAAGTCCTCCTGAGAAATATTATATTTCTCTATAATCATATCTTCGACAGCTGTGAAATAGAATTATTTTCAGTCAAATAAATAAATGTGTTGTATGTAATTTTAAATATGTTTAGGTGGTATACATATTTGATATTTGAAAAAAAATTATTATTTTACATATTGTCAGAAAGGTTTATGCATTAAACACATTGCCGCTAGCAACATTTCTCGCCTCGTAGCCAGCTACTTAATTATTTTAGAGAAGGCAGCACCACCATCTGCACCTCATATTTAAGTATAAATACATAGTTCAGTATTGCCACCTTCAAATATTTCGCATTTATAAAAATTAAATTGCTTTTGAAAAATGTACTTATATGACGTAAAAGTATAAAAATGAATCAATTTATGCATACATAATACGACAAAATCAGCATAGGCAACAACCTGCCGCAGTGTTGCCTTGCTGTCTTCAAAAGAATCACTCTCATATAAACATGTGTATTCTATCCTTGACATTTTGTAGTCGGTAGCTTGCTGTGATGAATGTGTTTAATGCATTACAATACAATAATTGAAATTTATTTGCTGGTGGTTAAGCTTGTCTATATACGCATTTCATTCGCGCTTCAACCAAATCATCACACAAATCAACACATTTTGTATCAGTTCAAGGCCTACTTCGCTTATTTTTTCTTTTGTGATTTTCCAAAATATTATTATTTTTGAATTCTCAAATAGTTTTTGAAAGTCTGTGCATAAGTTAAGAGGTTTGTGACTCTTCAAAATGTGTTGAATGGTTGAAGTCTACTGATGATTTTTTTGAAGCCCCAATGAAATGCGTATATAGACATGCTTAACCACTAGCAAATAAATTTCAATTATCATATTTGATATTATTATTTTTATTATTATTATTATAATTTATGTATACATACATTAGTATGTGTATATACTTTGTAAATATGTAATAATTATGCAGATGATATCGACAAATAACCACACACACCCACAGTGGGTTCGAACTCAAATAATATCTGTGACTTTTAAACAGCTGGTCCGATTGCAAAATAATGAACATACAGATTTTAGAAGAGCAACACAACTTCTGCGAAATGTAAATAATAAATAAAATATCCTCAAACAGCCATAGTGCTTCACATTTCTTACAAGTTTAATTTGTGGTATAATTATGAATTTATTCACAAGTACGTATACGTTATGCATATACTGCATAATACGTATATATAAAATATGATCAAATAGATCAGAATCGAGTTCTCGTTTGTTTTGTTAAAAAATTTAAAAATTTCGAGCATTGCTTGGCATAGATTTCAAACAAATCAGTGATAGCTTTCGAAATCGTTTCTAAATAATTCAGTCTTGAATTGACTGATATGTACATATATCATTAGCTAAAATGCAAAAAAACTATAATTTTACAGGAAAAAAACTAAAACAAAACTAAACAAACTTGTGGTTACGTCCCCTTTTTTCTTGTTAATAGAAAGGGTAATTTTTGATCGCAGGAGTGTAAACTTTTGTCAATACGTCGTCCAATGGCTTTATAAAATAATCAATCAAAAACTCGATTTTGAATTTTTTTTAGTTACGTCTTTTTTTTTGCATTTCAGCTAACGATATGTATGTGTAAAAATGCGTTCTTATAAATCATTTACAAAAATATTAAACGCTTTAAGCTTATTTTTGACAAAGTTCAGCCATTTACTTATGCTGAGTACACACTGTGGCATTTTGTGACATCGCAATAGTGTGTACTCCTGGCAACGTTTGTCATTTCCAATATTTTTCGTTTCGTGGCATTGTGTTACAAGCAAAAAACATAATGTGAACGGCATTGCACACATTTTGAACATGGTCCCACAAAAGAACTGCCAACTGTGCATTCACCATTACTTAAAAGTGTTGCCTTTGATTATACTCATGGCATTTTCTTTTCTGGAGAAAAATGTTACATTTATAACATTCATTTCATTTTCAATGAAAATTCGCAATAACATGATTTTCTGATACATTTAATTAGAAATTATTGTACCATCCCTTGCGAGCTTAAAGTTTTTCTTTAAACGAACGCTAAATTGTATTTTTTTTTTTAATAAAAAGTTAAACAATTTTACACTTTTTCCAGAAAAGAAAACGCCATCAGTGTTGCCATATACTTTTGAGGAAGAAACTTCCCATATCGAACAAAAAGGGAATGCTAAAAATGTCTAACAGTAGAATGTTTTTAATTAACACGTATAAAATAGCTGCGTTGGGCAGCTTATGTACTGAGGCCTAGTTTCATTATTGCTTGTTCCTTAAAAGATTTGTTGTAAAATGTTGGCTTACGTTTTTGAATTTTGGGTTGGGGAGTATTAAGTTCCAATACATCTAAATACACTTTAGCATTATGTAAGCAATGCGGCAAAAAAGGTAGTGCGATCATTAGGAGCCTAATTGTAGAAAACTTCTCACCTGACATGTAGAGTTTAAAATTAAAACAGAGGGTGGCGTTGGCTGAAGTAGTTAGCCGTTGACTACAAAACAACCAAAGGTCCTGGGTTCGAGCCCGGTCATTAAAAAAAATAACATCACCACGAATTTTGTTGATGTATATTAGCATTCCTTTGTGTCAGTTGCTGTAGGAAAG
Organism: Nowickia ferox; assembly: GCA_936439885.1. Taxonomy (NCBI): domain Eukaryota; kingdom Metazoa; phylum Arthropoda; class Insecta; order Diptera; family Tachinidae; genus Nowickia; species Nowickia ferox. Next base: position 106,202,671 of record OW387023.1, read on the forward strand.
TTCAAGTGGTCACTGAACTATACCGACTTCAGCAGGTACTAATCCTAATGTAACATCGCAGCGCCCTACTTCGTAGGTATTGTGCAGCAGAATTATCGGCGAAGTAAAATAACCAATAAAATTAAACACAGCTTCAAAAATTTAATACGCCTCATTGACACCAGAGGCGTTGCAACACTGCATTATTAAAACGTGCAAAAAGCAGAGTTGTAAAGGAATGAGACTTTCCTCTATCTCTTCCTTCACCCCTGTCTTTTCTATCACTATCCCTTTCCTAAAGAAAGTAACACCTAGTAATAGTAGTAGGCGTTCATTGTCTGAGTGTTACTTCTCTTTATAAAAATAAAATTAGTCTATTTGAATAAAATTTCCTTAGAAATTAAATAAAGTTATGGCATATTAATAAACTTTCTTCTCTTACCCATGAAGTTTTTTCGGTTTTTTAAAAATTTTTTTTATTGTAAGGCTATTGACGAGTTTTTTTTTTGCAGAATCGAAATGCATACGGACGTGCTTAACCAACAATAAACAAAAATTCTTCATACAATTATGCATATTGACGAATTTTCTTTTTTTTTCAATATTTTATTTTTACTAAAACTTTAAACAAATTTTTTTACTAAAAACTTTGTTAAATAGACGAAAATTTTCGTGGTTGTGTAAAAAATAACCAATTTTTTATGTTCATATTTACTTCCCATTTTAAAATACATATAAATCAATCACTTTTAGTTTAGTATTGTGTATAGATTCTTACCTTGTAAAGCCTCACAGCGCAATTTTTCGGTTTCGGATTCGAGTGCGTCAAATACAGCTGCTCCAACTAATAAATAAGTAAATGTGCACACGATCAATGATATCGTGCGAACATTTTGTTTCTTCATTCTTCATTTAGAAGAAGAATTTTATTTGCTCTTACTATGCTGGCAATAAAGTTTTTTTAACCACAAATTTTTACAAATATTCATAACTTTATATTATTTTTGTTATTTTTCTTATGTTTTATCACAACACAACATATGCGTATAATATATTTACCATTTGCTTTCTTTTTAATATCAGATCGCAAAATCTTGTGGCACAATTTCGCTTGGTTTAGATTAAATTTTTGGCACGATTTCAGGAGATTTTTATCGTAGTTAGGAAGAATTTTGTGCATTTTTTCACTTTATAACTTAGTTCTTATCATTTTATTTGAATGGCTTTATACTATTAGGAACGGTGATATAAAAGATTTGCCATTATGTAAAATAAATACATTTATTTTTATATATGTAAATGGACATGATATTTTCTATTTACTGTTTTAAGCAGAAATACTTGAGAAATTAACACATTTATTTATTTAGTTAAACATTTTATTTTTTTTTTGATTAAGGCTAAATATTTGTTTATTAAGTTTTGTATGGCAACTATCAGACATTGATTTTGGTCGACTTTGGATTATTAATGCTAAATTGTTTTATTTCTTCGTTAAAAATGACACCACAAGAAATGCCAGATATGCACTCAGCATTAGTCGAAGCCGAAATACGGCACTCGTAATTAGGCCCCATAATTTATATCATAAAAATATATTGTATCAAACGTTCCACCTTGTGTTTGTTGGGTTATCTAGTTGAAGTGTTGAAAGAGACACACAGGAAATAAAACTAGAGCTCGTATGTATATGAGATTTTGTATTTTTAAAGCAACAACATGCTAAATAATTAATACCGCTTTAACAACAACAGACTGTGGAATAAATGTATCCGAGTATGGATTATATACGAATATAAATACACAAATATACATTTACAAATACATGTGCTTGTACTCGTATACCATTTATAAGTAAGCAAGTATGTATGTATGTATGTTGGTATGTTGCAAGTGGCATTAACACAGTAACCAATAAACATGGCTAAATAAAGGAAATAAAAAGTGCAAGCGAGAATGCAAACCAATTTACTATAGTCGTATATGTATGTAGATGTAAACATATACATTTATTTATGTACATACATGCATCTACATACATACATATACATACATATGTACATATGTATGAACGTAAAGATAATAAAGCAAATAATAGATTTTATTTATGGATTTTAAAAATATATTTCCTTGAAACTAAAAATAACTGTGAATAAACTAAAGTGTTGCCAAGTTGTGTGAAATTTTAAGAATTTTTTTTAATAACAATATGTAATACCGAGGTACATATGTATGTATGTATATATTTTTTGACATTTACAGCCGTATGCAAAACAAAACGTGTGCTTGAAGTGTCGGTTAAAACCGGTTTTAATGTAAACTTCAACCACATTTATCATTTTTGTATATGGAGGTTAATCTTTAATGTATTAGAAATTTTTACAGGTTTTTTTTCTTTTTTTAAGCAACGTCTATATGCATTTCTTTACTGTTTATGGAACTTATCAGTAGACTTTAACCCATTGGGTAGAAATAAAAGTATTTAAAAACGAAATCAAAATATATTATTAATAAGTACGGGAGTATATTTATGTATTTCACATTTATTCTTTAATGCGTTAGGAATTTTTAACTGGTTTTTTTTGTAAGCAAAGTTATATGAAGTTTTTTTTAGCTTACTACAAAAACTTTTGGGTTGAAGTCTACTGATGAGTTCCATAAACAGGAACGAAATGCATATAGAAGCAGTTCTTTAAGCAACAAATATTTCGAATAATTATTAAGAATCTAATTGTTAAGCAATTGTTTATTTTTAGGCACCTAAACACAAATTTAAGCTTTTTTCGATTTAATGTAATATAAGTATAAGTTGCACCTGCTATGAAAATGCTTAAAAAATCGCAATTTTTATGGAATATCACATTGCTGATTGTACGAATGGTAAAGTTTAATGCACCGTTTAAAGCGGCTTGAACAAATCTTTCAGATGATATACTTTTTTAATCACCCTTATCGGAGAAAAAAGCGAACAATTTGTTCACGTGAAATACTTCCCGTGAACAAAACATGGTGAACAAAATTAGAAAATAGTATACTGACACAACAACAACGCAAACATTGGTAATCACAATTTTAGGGAAAGAGAACAAATTTCACGTGAAATTTTGTTGCCGATAACGGTGAATATGTTGTCTTGGGACTAAATACGAAAATAGATCTCTTTTAGACACGTTCCAGCTCGATCTTTAATTTTAGAGGGACAACAAAGTCACGTTTTTCATCTCATTACAAGGTGAGTCGCTCTAATATACATATGTATATAATTCAAAAATAATAAAACATAAGCTATGAAAATAAAAGTTAATTGAATTATTTGCTTAAAAATAAATTAGAAATCTTATTCAAAATATGCAAATAAAATGGCAATCAAAGTCAACTGCATTACACACATACCACAAAGTATGCCATTTAAACTTGGGAATATACGAGTATCATTGGGCTCAAGTAGAAAGATCTTAACTCAAATAATTGTAACTTTACAGGAGAATGTGAAAACACAATAAAAACTGTAATATTTAAAATGAAACTTTTTTGTACTACTGCTTGTAAAAGCGTTCGTTATTTTTTACACTATTGCAATACATTTTTGTGAAGAGGTGTTTTGTATGAAATGTATTAAGACTATTATAGTACGTCATCACGAAGCTACATTTGCCACATACCGTGTACATGTAGATATTTACATGCTTACGGATCTGCTACCGCAGAAAATGTAATCGATTCGGCTACATGTGCCACATTTGTATTTTGGAACTAAAACACTATAAAAATTTTACGGCATGTAGCCACAACTAGTAATTTTAAAAAATGCAACCAACATGCTGAAAATTCCCATGACGTCAGCGCCACATACGCATGTGGCTTTTTACATGCCGTGTATTATAGGCTTTAGAATCACTGAAAAACTCAATTTCGTAAAAAATACGAGTTAGGGCCTTTCTACTTGAGACCATCGATACACATACAGGGTGGGCCAAAAGTTACCATGGGACTTAAAAGTTTAATAACGTTAGCTTATTAATTTTTTTTTATTTCTTTTTCTCAGATTATATAATATACAAAATGGAAATTTTTTTACACTAAGTATGAAAAATAATGTCTCAAATGACCATCGTTTTCAGCTGCGCACTGATGGGCTCGTTTTACAGCATTTTCCATAACATCTTTCAAAATTTGTGGCTGTAGCGTTCGAATTTCTGCAACAATGTTTGCCTTGAGTTCAAGGATTGTCTCTGGCTTGTTCACATACACTCGCTACTTCAAATAACCCCAAAGAAAATAGTCGGGTGCTGTCAAAACTGGCGATCGCGCTGGGCCAAATTATTTCCGAATTTCTGGAAATTATTCGCTCTCCAAAAATTTGACTTAAAAGTGCCATTGTGTCTCGGGCAGTGCGGGCAGTGGCTCCGTCCTGACGTAAAAAATTTTCTATCATAAACCGATACCGCTCTCCATTTACGGTTACAGCACTTCCATCTTCATTCTCGAAGAAGTAAGGCCACCATATTGTACACCTAATGGGGTGCAATTGGCGTTCTGCTTATTAACAAAGCCAGTCAAATGAAAATGAGCTTCATCACTCATAATCATAATCGCCCATCAGTGCGAAGCTGAAAACGGTGGTCATTTAAGTGACATTATTTTTCATACTTAGTGTAAAAAAAATTTCCATTTTGTATATTATATAATCTGAGAAAAAAAATAAAACAAATTAATAAACGAAAAAGTTATTAAACTTTTAAGCCCCCTGGTAACTTTTGGCCCACCCTGTACATACATATGTACATGTATTACTGCATGCATGTGTATAAATGGTTGGTTACAATTAAAGTGAAGTAATTTTTACGTTTAAATCGGAGCGAAATTGAGACGTTTTTAATGCACTAAAAGTTATATGTATAAATACATACATATATATAGCAGAAGAACATCTTAAATGAATAAGTGGAAGAAAGTAAATCACTTTAATTTATTTTTACCTATTTAATTAAACAAATGGAGTCTATGTTATTAACACACATTCTCATACATGTGTACATGCACATATCGCTCCTTTACTGCAGCAGGGGCATAACTCAAAAAGCTAGTTTTGCAAAAAATAAGTTTTAAGTTTTCAATTTGCATACAACTCAATAAAGATATAAAAATATTTTCTTTTCTCAAGAGTTGCGTGTAGAAAGAAACCTTTAATGTGAAATTTTTACACAGGATTAAACGTGATATAACGATTTTTTCTGCATTATGTACTCCAAAAAATCATTTTTTTGGAATATGACTATGTTGCAATAAAGGAACGATATTTATATATATATTTTTGCATACGTATGAGTGTAAATATGTATGTCTGTGCACATATGCTTACAAATTCATTGTTTGAATATACCTTTTGTGTAAAGTTCTATTATTAATTTTTTTTTATATTCATCACAAATATTAATTTTTATGAAATTACTGTTTAATTAATGGCTCTGACAATGTCCATCGTTATCAATTGTTTGACTTTTTAATTAATTCTTCTTATCAAATGTTTTCCTAATACATATCGCTCATTTACTCAAAGAACTTCATAACTCAAAAAAATTTATTTTTTGAGTTAACTCAACTCCTGAGAGCAAAATAAAATTTCCTGTTTCCATTAAGTTGTGTGTAACTGCCAGTTCATAGAAGCCATGTAAAAATTCTCGTCTGGCTATTTACATTGAAAACAAAAATAAATTTTGAGTGTTGTTTTTGTTTTCAATGTAAATAGGCAGACGAGAATTTTTACATGGCTTCTATGAACTGGCAGTAAATTGAAAACTTTAAACTCGTTTTCTGACAAACTAGTTTGTTTTTTTTTTAGTTATAACATTGTTTGAGTAGAAGAGCGATATGTATTTACATACATACATAAATGTGCATGTTCAAATCCAATATTTCCTTATATTAACAAAGTAAGGTAATTTTGTTCGAGTAGAATGTATATTCTTATGTCTGTCTGTCGATTTGTCTGTCTGCTTATCCATAAACCTTTTTATGCTTTTACTTATCAAATCAAATGTAAGTATGTACGAGTATGTCTGTATGTGGACACATACATACATACATACTTATGTATATAGATAAACAAAAGCCTACTACACACTTGACAAGTAAAGAGCAACAGCAAAAATCATTTACGCGTACATACGAGACATATGTATGCATGATGTATGAAAAATACACAGCAGCCGAGCTACATGCACACATTATGTAAAGGCTAATAAAAAAAAAATATCACTTTTTCACTTTAATCACTTTTTAAAAGGAAGGAAAATTTCTATGTGTTATCCTTTAAGCACATTAACACTAGCTTTTCTATTTGTTGTAATATTGTATTTTCTTTAGATTTAATTTCATAAATTTGGCTTTTTAGCTATTACATGTGTATGTAATATTTTTAAATCTTTTTCATATTTTTTTCTTTTCACTTTAAACTGTATAGTACAAAAAATTATTACTTTTTTGTGTGCTCCGTGTCGTGTTGGTCGTAAATTTTTTTGTTTCTTATTGTGTTGCACGCGCGTTCAAATTTCAATAAGACTGATGACGACGACGTACTAAGAGAAAATCTTATATCCTGTCAAAAAGAACGAAAACTAACGAGAGAATAGCAGAGGTAGGGAGAGAGGGTAAATTAAGTCCTACTAATTTAATAGCAAAATTATACATATATACATACATACATATGTACTTAAAAGTTAAATGGTATCATAAAATGTACTTATGTTGGCAACACAAAAAGTTGTCGTGCCTTTGACAACAAAACCGCGTTGCCATATGTGTGTACATACACATGCACATATAAAAAGGACCTGAGAAATAACCAACCATTTCAATTTACCACTTTTTATTAATGGAATGCTGACACTGTTATTAATGTTACACTTGATTTTATTCAAAGTATTATTTTCAGTGATTATTTTTCAAATTTATTTTATTTTTTGATAGGAAAATAATAGTTATTTTTTTTTCTTAATTTTTATATGTTGCTTAGGAAATAAAAATTATTTTTCATTTAACATAGCAAAACATAAAACTTAAGAAATACATACATATATATTATTTTTCAAGCAAAAAATAAAACTTTTCAAATACATCGTGCCGTAACCGCCAAAAAAAAAAGCTTAAGCGACATAATTTTCGAACTTCATTTTTTGACCAAAATCGATTATTTGCGATAGTAAATAATCCATTTTCGTAAGTCCAAAATATGTGTCGCTTAAGCTTTTTTAGCTGTTATGGCTCAACATAATTGTTTTAGTTATTTTTATTATAAATTCAGCCAAATGTAATAAGCATCTGCTTACTTTTTCAACATTGTGGTATTTCTCTTTCATTATGATTCTTTTTTTTTTATTTAAAAAATAATCATTGTTTGCGCTTCTTGGTGGAATGTCAATGTGTTATAAGAATTTGGGAATCTCAATTTTATTACATAAGATTTGAAATTCCATTTTTTTAATTGTTTAATAATTCATCGACATACAACATAAAATATATTTGAGCCATCATTCATGAGGCGGACAGCCAAATTTGTATTACTTGATATTTAGCATAACTATACTTATGCCAATTAGTGGTGATTATTTATCGAGTTACGAGTATGGGGTGCTAAAGTCAAGTGCAAAACCGGAAATTACCACTTCACATTAAATTTTTTTCTAACTTCGGCACTTTTTTATATATTTATTTTACCAAAATTGGCCTACGATATTCTTATTATATTCTAAAAGTTTGGAAATGGGATCTCTATAAGTTTAAGAGTTATGCAAATTGTTTTACCTGCATAACGCACAGCCAAACGTAAATGACCAATTCACATTGAAATTTTTCTAACTTTTTTTATTATAAAAATTAGTCTAGAATGTTTTTATTATTATGTAAAAGTTTGGAAATGAGATCTTCAAAATTTTAAGTTATACTAATTTCTTTACACGCGTAATGCAGTTCAAAGCTGGAAGTGATCAAATGTTAAATTTTTCAATGCTGTGTACCCAGCATATCTCGCATTTCTTGTGTTTTCATTTTGTGGTGTCTTATCAAAATGTGTGCAACGCCCTTCACATTATGTTTTTTATATGGAAATCAATACCACGCAACGAAAAATAAAATGAAATGGCAAACGTTGTCACTAGTACACACTATTGCGATATCAGAAAATGCCATAGTGTGTATTCTGCATTACTTTGTTACAATTTTTATTTTTCATAATACTAGGAACATTTTTAAGGTGGGATATGCACTAGTTTAAACAATACGTAAATGTGTATGATGGTCGCACTGTGAAACCAGAAGTGACCAATTTCAATAACGTTTTCCAACTTAGCACCAATTTCTTAAATCGAAATTATCCTAGGGCGTCCTCATTACAACGTAAGAGGTTTGAAATGGGATTTCCATTAATTTAAGATATCCTGTCATACTCAGTGCGATATGCATACACATAAATTTATATATACATATATCGTTACCTTAACATAGAAAGGCAATAACTCATTATTTTAATTCGAGTTTTTTGTAAATTTCGATAGAAGAGCATCTATGTATGGAAAAATGCAAAAATCTCGATTTCATAAAAATAATGAGTTAGCGCCTTTCTATATTAAGGTAACGATATGTAGATCCCTGTTATGATGTACAACTAAATTGATAGTAGTCATATTTACTAATTTTTTATTATTGATTGCAACTTTTTTCACCGTAAAGCCTGGTTGTTACTCGTTCAACATTTCACGCGAAATGCTGCCAAAATGTATATATAAAAATATGCACGAATTGTTCATGAAAAAATGTTGCAGAAATAGTTCTCTGTTTATCTTTGAACAGAGTACTATGCTTAAAGCATAGCAACATTGATTATTTCATACCAAAAATTTGATATGTAAACAATATTAACTAGCCCTAAAACTATGCTACAATTTCTTATGTTTTTAAAAACGCCCCATGTGTTTGTTCATAAAACATAGAATCTAAGGCCAAAACTAAAAATATTTAAAATATTTTGTGATTGCTGTTTTTTTCTAAACATAGCATGGATAAGAACCTTTTCTGTTCGAACATTGTTTCGAAGACAACTAAAATGAGTTTTAATTCCTTGTACCAAAAAACAGTTAAGTTGTTTTGAAGTTAAGTTGTTTCAGTTTGAATTCAACTTATACTATGTTCACACTTATTTTTTTAAACCTGTTTAAGACAAGTTTTTTAAAAACTAAACACAACCGTTCACATTATTTTTGTTTAAGGTTGATGTTTTTCAGTAAATTACTGTGTTTTAAAGCAGTTCCAAACAATTCTGTTTTTTATTTATTGTACTCGTATTACTTTCAAACAATTGCTTAATTCACAAAACCTCTTGTATCTTTTTATCGATTGTATTATCATATTAAATACAATAGTGTAAAATTTGTTGTTGGTAATTTTCATACAAAAATTAAACACACTACATATTACAATTTTATTTCATGTTTTTGAAATGTTGTATTTGGAGCAGTGGTAATCATCCCATTGCACTGAGAACTCTGCTAACATTCTGCTTTGCATACATACACGGCACAACTACTAACAAAAATATAAAGAAAGGGAATAAACACACAAAAAGAGCAGATTTCTGTCGCATTTATTTATGAAAAAAAAAAAATTATCAAAAAATTGTTTCTATCTTATTTGTATATACATATGTATATTAATTATATAATTTAATTTTTTATTGCTCTAGAAAAGAGAAAATATGTGGAATATAGAGCTTGAAAATAATTTTTATTTGGGTTAAATACTTATTTTTACATATACCCAATTAAACATTTACAAGAGTGATTTTTTCAGTGGAGCAACACTAGATAAACATGTCGTCGGTTGGTTATTGGTTTGCTGCAGACATAATGTATTTTGAATATACTGTGCTGCAAACCAATAACCAACCGACGATAGTACTTAGTGCTGTTCCACTTTTACACATTTTCTCTTTTTGATGACTACCCAGTGGTAAAAATATACATAACGTAATCGATGATATCAGTAATACTTAGTAGCAGTCAGTGGTGATTCGTTCGCTTATTTTGCTATTTATATTTAACATAAAAGTCTCATAGGACGCGTAAGTGGTGCGCTTTCGTTTACAAAGTAAGCCACAATGTCAGTACGTGTCACTAGCATTGCATTTACATCGACAGCGGAGTTGTAAGCGAGCATCATAATAAATTTAGCTTAAAAATAGACAAGTATTTTAATTTTGTTAATTTTTAATTATTATTGTTCGAACTTTCATTTTATTTATATATTTATGATTTAATCAGGCTAAAGTTCATATCGCTTTGTAAGCCAAATTACATGTGATAATTATTAATGAACAAATAACATCAAAGTTAGTTGTAAATATTCTGACAACACATAGTTGAACGGAACAGCCAGCCGTTTTCGAAGGCCACTAAACCTTCATCATCAGCGTTCTTCTGTGTTTGGTCCACTGTGTGTGGTGTCAGTTGATGTAGATTTCTGCCTTATATACGAAACTTTTCTGCAAATGGAATATGTGAATTGGTTTGATTCATCGTATTTCAATTTGCTGAAATGTGTTTTTGTAATGAAGGCCCCAAATTTACCATCACTATATTTACAACAGTCTTACCATTGTCGTTTTTTCATTACTAATTATGCACATGTTAGTTAATTTGCTTATTTTTGTTCTACTTAAGACAAACTTTTTTGGTTTGATACTATAAGTATATTTTTATTTAGTTTTTTGCCACTGGCCCATGACTATCTATTTAGTTAATTTTTAATTATTATTGTTCGAACTTTCATTTTATTTATATATTTATGATTTAATCAGGCTAAAGTTCATATCGCTTTGTAAGCCAAATTACATGTGATAATTATTAATGAACAAATAACATCAAAGTTAGTTGTAAATATTCTGACAACACATAGTTGAACGGAACAGCCAGCCGTTTTCGAAGGCCACTAAACCTTCATCATCAGCGTTCTTCTGTGTTTGGTCCACTGTGTGTGGTGTCAGTTGATGTAGATTTCTGCCTTATATACGAAACTTTTCTGCAAATGGAATATGTGAATTGGTTTGATTCATCGTATTTCAATTTGCTGAAATGTGTTTTTGTAATGAAGGCCCCAAATTTACCATCACTATATTTACAACAGTCTTACCATTGTCGTTTTTTCATTACTAATTATGCACATGTTAGTTAATTTGCTTATTTTTGTTCTACTTAAGACAAACTTTTTTGGTTTGATACTATAAGTATATTTTTATTTAGTTTTTTGCCACTGGCCCATGACTATCTATTTAGTTAATTTTTAATTATTATTGTTCGAACTTTCATTTTATTTATATATTTATGATTTAATCAGGCTAAAGTTCATATCGCTTTGTAAGCCAAATTACATGTGATAATTATTAATGAACAAATAACATCAAAGTTAGTTGTAAATATTCTGACAACACATAGTTGAACGGAACAGCCAGCCGTTTTCGAAGGCCACTAAACCTTCATCATCAGCGTTCTTCTGTGTTTGGTCCACTGTGTGTGGTGTCAGTTGATGTAGATTTCTGCCTTATATACGAAACTTTTCTGCAAATGGAATATGTGAATTGGTTTGATTCATCGTATTTCAATTTGCTGAAATGTGTTTTTGTAATGAAGGCCCCAAATTTACCATCACTATATTTACAACAGTCTTACCATTGTCGTTTTTTCATTACTAATTATGCACATGTTAGTTAATTTGCTTATTTTTGTTCTACTTAAGACAAACTTTTTTGGTTTGATACTATAAGTATATTTTTATTTAGTTTTTTGCCACTGGCCCATGACTATCTATTTAGTTAATTTTTAATTATTATTGTTCGAACTTTCATTTTATTTATATATTTATGATTTAATCAGGCTAAAGTTCATATCGCTTTGTAAGCCAAATTACATGTGATAATTATTAATGAACAAATAACATCAAAGTTAGTTGTAAATATTCTGACAACACATAGTTGAACATAGTTGTTTCATAACAAATTGTTTGTTTTAATCAACAAATGAATCCATGCTTACATCGTAATCGAAGTTAATAGTAACACATGATATATCAGATTACACGTGCATTACAATCCAAGTGCTTAGATTGCTCACTTTCTATGTCATACTGACGTCAATGATTATTATCGAAGTACTTCGCTTAATTTCCCGCTGGGCCCAGTGGTAAAAATATACATCCCTGCTTATACTGTTTCACACCGAAAGTTAAAAACTGGTTTTAACGTTAAAACCACAAACAGATGATTTTGCGTTCCCACTGAAAGTTTGTTAAATTCAGGCTTTAAACAACAGGATGTCTTATAAATTTGTCCAAAATAATATAAATGTGCTGTAGAAATGCATGTATTTGTTGCTGTATTTTTTCAGCTTTTTATATATAATACTTATCTGACACCCTTTACAACGCTTGTTTTTGTTTGCATGAAAAACTCAGAAATTTCACATGCACCCTACAATAGAAATTAGTTTATATTTTGTAAATGAACATTTCAAATTAAAATAAACTTCTGACAATATGTCGAATAATAAATTTCTTAATTATGTAACTACTTATACAAAGTAAGGAAGTGCTTGGAAATCATATCATTATATAAAAAAATGTACAAATATATTATAAGCTTAACCTTTTTCTCCGCAGATGGATGTCAGCCATATTGTCTATTTTCACTCCCTAGAGGTCAGTGAAAATATTTTAGTTGTTTTCCGTCCAAAGGATTCTTTTTCTTCATATTCTTTTTTGATTTATTGCCGCTGCATCTATTTTTAGGTTGAAAATTTGTCAATTGGTATCTATTTTTTTTCACTGGCATAAACATTGTCAGCTGCTTCCGGTCATTTTAACTTGGCAGCACTAAACTTAGCACAGCGAAAACGAGTTTGCATTTCATAAAACCAACTTAAACCAATTCAAAAATGGTTTTAAGTTGGTTTTAACAAAAACAAATTGTATGATAAAACCAGGTTTTAAGAGTTGGTTTTAACGTTAAAACCAACTTTTATTAAAACCATGTCAGTGTGAAAACACTATTACATCGTAATCGAAGTTATTAGCAACACATGATACATCAGATTACTCGTACATTACAATCCAAGTACTTAGTCCCGGTTCAAACACTTCAACTTTTGTTCATCAACTCGTAATTCAGAAAGAAATACACACATCTCTTTTTTTCTACAAACTGAATTACGAGTTGATCAACAAAAGTTGAAGTGTGTGAATACGGACTTAGATTGCTCGCAAACGATGTCATACTGACGTCAGTCATTATTATCGAAGTACTTTGATTAATTTCCCGCTGGTTGTTCTTCTTTTATCATTAAAAATGCATTAATACACAGACTGTTCACAATTAAAAACCTGAAAGTGTATTTGATACACAAATACACAATATAAATTGTCGTGAATTAAGCAAATAAATGTTTTTTTTTTATAAATAATTTAAAATGTATTTAAGCAATTTCTTGTGTAGCAAATAATTTTTTTAAGTGCTGCCATATAATAATAACAGGAAGTTGCCAAAGTAATCAAAAACGCAAGCGAACATACTCCATTTGTGTGATTAACGAAGTGTTTAAATCCAATACTTGTTATTTGAGATGTTTAACAAAGAAGTCAATCTCAAAATCTTCATGTTCAAGCACGAATAAGACGTTAAACACGTAACTGTAAATATAGTATTAGTTGAGTTGTAAACCGTAATGGGAGCATACTCGTAGGTTTTTTTTACAAAAAAGTATTCTTATATTTTTTTAATTCAAAAAAATATCAAACATTAAAAAAATTTTTTGTTTTCAAAAGATGAAAAGTTTGACCATACATAACAACTTTTACATATTGTTTGTCTGTAATCGCCGATTTATAAAAAAAATATTGTAATATTCAATTTATTTTTTTCTTTTGATTTCGATATACATACATATTAATTTACTCAAAAAAAGTCAAGTAAATTAAATTTTTTGAGTTAATGATGCAAAATTAATCCTCATATTGTGTAAATTTTCGTAAAAATATTCTTTACTCAACTTTTGAGAGAAAAATAAAATTTTCTTTTTCAACTAAGTTGTGTGGGAATTGAAAACTTCAAACTCGTTTTCTGGCAAACTGGTTTTTTTGAGTTATGACGTTGTTTAAGTAAATGAGCGCTGTGTATGTGCACACATACAATAAAACATTACTAAAAACAAATAAGCAATAAAACTAACTGCCTTATGTATAAAAAAACTTAGCAACAGTTTATTTATACACTAACTATAGGGTGTTTTTTATTGAGGTATAGAACTTTAAGTTGGCATCACTTTTTTAACTGGCGGCCATTTTGTCAGCTGTCAAGTGATTAATATTTAGTTTGGTTTGCCATTTCATCATGAACAGGTTGACAAAAGAACAACGCTTGCAAATCGTGCAAATTTATTTCGAAAATAATGGTTCAGTTCGCGAAGTTTACCGCAAGCTCCGTCCATTTTATGGTCGACATAATCGTCCATCAGAGCAATTAATTCGGTTAACCTGTCAATTGGCCACCAAGATCGTGTGATTTGACACCATTGGATTATTTTCTTTGGGGATATGTGAAGTCGCTCGTCTACGCCATCAAACCAGAAACGTTAGGGGACTTGGAAGCCAACATTCGTGGCGTTATTGCCAACATACGGCCCCGTATGCTCGAAAAAGTGGTTGAAAATTGGACCTGTAGAATTGGCCAGGCGGCCACATGCCCGAAATCATATTTAAACGTTAATGGCATAAAATTATCCTTCCAATAAAGCCAAATTGATGGACATTAAAACGATTTTCTTGTGTTTTATTTCAATTCGAAGTTCTATACCTCTAAAAAAACACCCTGTACATGTACTTTTACATTGAATTACATTAAAATTCATGCAAACTCTTTGTGAATTTTTGGTTATACATAAGCCTGTAAATATGTACATACCTTTTTCCTTCATTTAGTATAAATTTTCTTTATTTTTTAATTATCAGCAATAACAATGTTACAGCCCAACAAACCAGGGCCGGACCATGTTTTGGGTATTAATATTAAATTCAGAACTTCATTATTGCGAAGTACCTTAAGGGCAATACGACGATCACGCATGTGATTTACTATATTAACTATAGTATCAAGTTTTTTATCGAAATTATTGGCATTTGCCGATCCAAATTCAAATATTTCATCATGTTTACGAAGTCCCTAAAAATAAAATTTTAAATGTGGGTTTATAAATTTTAAATACTGAGGAAAATTATTTTTAATGATCCTATTATAAAATTGTAACAGCAAACGAATATGAATAAAATTCTAAATTCTAATATGATGTAAAATTTGGTCAGAAGAAAGAAGTTGGTATTTATTCATGACATAGGCAGTTTTTATTGTCATATTCGAACGAATTCTTGACATAAAAGACAAAAATGGAATGCATATCATGAATACAGTAAAATAATTTTTATTTTTATATTCCCCAAATAGTGTTTCGAAAGAATATTTTTATTTCAAAATTTGATATACATATGTACATACGAGTACATATGTATGTACCTTTTATTGTATATCCAAAAAATGGTTCATAAGATATTATTATATAAATTAGAGATATCTCCAAAACTATGAGAGTTGGAGGCGTGGGGACTAGGTCAATCGAAAGATCTAAAAATTTTAATTTTTGTTTGTTTTGATTTTATAATAAATGAAAATATAACTTCGGGACGACGATTTCGGTTTTAGATTAAATAGATCAAAGACAATCGCATATTTATTTCTCTAAAAATGTCGTAGCCAAAGTCGAAATACGCCAATCGCCAATACGCCTACTATTTTTGTAATTTTGTAATTCTCAATAATTTATTAGGAGTTTTGCTATAAACATTAAGGTTTTGCAAGGTTTTTTGAACTGTGGTTGAAGTCTACTTTGCTTAACCAACAAAAAACTTTTTTCAATTAACTATATTTACATCTTTGTAGAAGAAACAAGTGTTTTCAACTTACTGCTTGTTCAGCTGGAGATCCGGCAGCAACATTAATAACTTTTAAAATAGATTTCTGCAACTCAGGTATCATTTCCGCTGCACTATCTGATACGTTTGCATCTAAGCTAATATTTGTAGTCCTATGCGCAAGGTATTGCGAAGTCTGATTTTGTTTGACGTCGGCATGCAATTCGTTCATCAATTGTTCGATATCCTTTATTAGAGCCTTATGATCATTTTGTAAGCAAATAATTTGTTGCCTTGCCTGGCGCACCTGATAGACATCAATGTCATTACGAGGATAACCATCTGCATCAATTAACGGACCTATCATACCAACATTCTGGTTCTAGAGTATTTTAGTATTAATTTAAAGTGGATCTGAATACATGTTTATATATGTACATGCATGTACATATGTACATAAATATGTACCTATGAATATTTTTTTTGTTGCTAAATTATTATTCACATGAACATACATACATATTTATTTGTAAATATATCTGTTGAAATATGTAATTATCGCTTAAGTCGACTTAAACAAAGCAGTGTTTCGGAAGTTCTAACACTACCGCTAAGATAACACCGCGCAACAAAATTTAAAAAATTTTTAAATCTTGTAAAACCACTATAAAATGTTTAGGTTAGCAGGCTGCTGGTAAGGAAGATTTGAAAGATAGAGTCCAGCTCACTTGGGTCCATTATAATGATCCCTTTGTGCTACCTGTATTAAAAGGTTAAAGAACGAGAGAGAAAGAGAAAGGAGGGTGAGAGGGATAGAGGTGAAAAGATATGACAGTTATATTTATAGAGGTTAGGTGAGGTGATAGTGTGTCCTGGTTTGGCAGATAGGCTGCCGAAGGATATTCTGCCAAAGAGGTGCAGCCGCAGATCCTCCAGAGCGGAACAATGACACAGGAGATGCAGGACATTTTCCTCCTCTTCCTCGTCATTGCAACTATAAAATGTTGATGTATTGTGGTTCCAGTAGTACAAACATGGTCCAAATTTTAAACTCTATGCAGAGTTTTTTTTTCATTTTTAAGCAAAATTGATCATATTTTGAAACATGTCTCCACTTATGTTGTAATAACTCAAAAAAAAAAACAAAACTAGTTCTATTTTGTTAAACTAAATTTGCAAAAATTACTATTTACATAACTCAGTAGTTTCGGAGTTATAATAAAAAAATTGTAGAAAAAAATATATTTTTACTTGAAAATAGCAAATTTTTTGTTTTAAAATAATTGTTCAGATTTATTGCTTTATCGCAAAACCACATATAATAGAAACAAAATGAGATATCGATCATAAAAATCGATTGAATCTTTTCGAATTTATTCACAATTACGTGAATTCACTCATTTTCACAAAATGTTAGTTTGTTGTTTGATATACGTACAATTGAGTAGTTATTGTTCTTAATGCACTTAAACTCACACAATTCAAATTCAAAACACAAGAATGTTACTATGTAATGCATTTTCGATGTGAAAAATTTGTAATTAGCATGGAGAAAATGTTTTCAAAATTCAATCAATCGAAAGAAGAACAATAACTACAAAATTGAACGTACGTACATATATCAAAAAAAACTAAAATTTTGTGAAAGAGTGAGTTCACTGAATTGTGAATAAATTCGAAAAGACTCAATAGATTTTTAAGATCGATATCTCATTTTTTTCTATTATATTTGACTTTGCGATAAAGCAATAAATCTGAACAATTTTTGCCGTTTTAGATTTTTCATGATTTTTTTAAAACAAAAAAAATTTGCTATTTTCACGTAAAAAATATATTTTTGGCTACAATTTTTTTATTATAACTCCGAAACTACTGAGCCGATTGAAACGCAATATATAAACGTATTAAATGTTATGTAAATAGTAATTTTAGTAAATTTAGTTTAACAAAATCGTACTAGTTGTTTTTGAGTTATGATAACGTACATAAGTGGAGAGATGTCTCAAAATATTGACAAATTTTACTTAAAAATTATTTTAAAAAAATTGTCCGTAGAATTTAAAAATTTTAAAATTTTTGTACTTAGATATCCATGATGCATCAAATCTATATAGTGGTTATTCAAGCATTTTTTTGCTGTTGGCCTGTGTAATCAAAGGCTCTAAAACATGCTCCTACTTTCGTGTTATACTTTCTTCTTATGCATACATATGTATGTACACATGTAGTATTTTAACCAATGCAACTTTCAACAGGGACATAATGCAGCGTAATAAAGCAAAATTTTCTTAATTCGACTTAAGGGATTATTACACATTGCAACAGATACATATCGCTGTTAACAAGTAGAAAGGCTTTAACTCGTATTTTCACAAAATTGAATTTTTCAGTGATTGCAATACATTTCACACAAATACACCTCGTCACAAAAATTTATTGCAATACAAAGCAGTTGTAGAAGTGTTAGAAGCACTTGTTCTGTTTATTATTACCTTCTCCTGTAAAGTTTGTTATTTGAGTTAGAGCATTTCTACTTGTTACCAGCGATATGTATATACATATATACATACATATCTATCTACACATGTTCATCCATACATATACATACATACATATCAACTTACTTGAACCAGGATTTCACCGTAAGTATTTATTTGAGACTCTAACTTGTCCTTATCCGCCATCAGCTTAAATAGCCGAGTTTCTAAAGAACTTGAACTTGGAACCACCATTTTCAAAAGAAAATTATTTAGTTTTTGCGCGTTTCAAAATTAAGTTTTTTGTTGGAAATTGTTTGCAAATTAATAAAATTTTGTTAGAAATGTATACTGACATTTATAAAATTAAAGTTGCCAGAATATAAAGAAAAAAACGTTTACTTATTGTAGGTACCGCAAGGCATTCAACAAAGAAAAAAATATTTGTTTAAGCATTAAAGTTAATATAAACTAAAAATTTTATATTTATAGCTAATATGACATACTTAAGCTACATATAAACGTATTAATTCGTATATGTACATACTATATTAATAAATTTCCAGCTTTATTGCCATCGTACAGCGCAACATTTTTATCTAGTTTAACAGCTGGCAAATGTCTTCTTCGTAGAATACAAACTGTCAAGGAAAAATAGTTGATTTCACTTTTGTGGGTAGTGTGCTTAACTAAGAAAATTTATAAAATTCTTGAATAATCCTTGAAATAATATTATATATTTTATGGAAATAGAATAAATACTAGAGTTTGTAGGCAAACAATTGTACGAGTTACTAAAGCAGTTAAATTTCAAGACTGTTGCACTGAAAAATATTTTAAAGGTTCATTGGTTTACTGGTCCGGTAGGAAGTTATATTAAAAAACTAATTTGTACTTAAGGTAGTAGAAGTTACATTCTAAAAAAACTATAATGAGCCTGCACAGATGGCTGCACCGCAGAGAGTATGGTTTACCTTCAAATCGGGACGATTTCGACAATATTATGCATCGTGTTTATAGTTCAACTAACGATTTTAAACATTGGAATGATCTGCCAAATCAAACGTCTGACTATGGAGCTATTTTTAATTTGGAATTCTCACCGAAAGGGTTAATATTAGAAGTGGCAGATCCGAATTTTTTCAATATTTCCTTGCCTCATTTTTAATTTTAGCAATGTATTAGTGGCTGCATGCGAGAAGAAGTCCATACTTTTATTTGATGCTATTACCCAAATGCAGACATGTACAATAAAGGATGCTCATACAGATAATGTTAATTGCATTAAGTAAGTATTAAACAATTTTTAGAGAGCAAATTAGTAAAAGATAGTTACCTATAGTTATTAAATTTTTATTTAAAGAAGGATACAGGTCTCGTTGAGCATTAAATAGGGAATATATACACTTTGATCCGTTTGAAAGTTTAATAAAAGGAAGAATTAAATATTTTGAGAAATCTTTTGAAGAAAAGCTGTAAAAATTTAAGTGTATATTTCTTATAATATAACAGCGAAGTGTTAAAATACATAACAGCTCAATATTAAGCAATATTGGGGGCACATGAGATAATATTACCTCCCTAAGAACATATAAACAAACGACGAACACAAATGGTATTTATATTTATTAAATTTTCGATATAGGTTTTTGGATGAACGTATGTTTGCCACGTGTTCCGATGACACAACAGTTGCTCTTTGGGACTTACGTTATTTAAGAATGAAAGTACGCAGTCTGCATGGTCATTCAAACTGGGTGAAAAATATTGAATATTCCAATAAAGATAATTTATTAGTAACATCAGGTTTTGATGGCAGTATTTTTACATGGGACATAAACTCCCACACAGAACAAGGACTTATATACCAAAAGGTATTTCACACAAGTGGTTTGATGCGCTGTCGCATTTCACCGGATTGCACGAAGTTGGTTATTTGTTCAACCGGTGGTTACTTAATGATTATACATAATTTAGATTTAACCACTCTACATAAGGATCTAAATGGTTTTCGGGTAAGTAAAAAACGAGCAACTCAAAGATAAATCAGACGTTTAATAATCGAAAATTCACAGCCAAGTATTTATCGTTTGATGCAAATGGGTCATCAATATATACCACAAGCAGCAAAATTTGATCATGTATTTTCTAAGAAGCAAAAGAAAAATCGTGTCGAACTAGTTACTGATTTTCCGGAAGAAAATGATGCTGAAGTTGTTTTAGCTTTGCAGGTTGGTAGATTCTTATAACATTTTTTAAATGAAATCTCGAAACAGCATTCTTTAATTCAGATCCACCCTCAAGGACATTCAATACTGAGTCGCAATATAAGCTATGATGAGAAAACTGAATGGTCATGTATTCATGATATCAATGAAGAGCCTGGAGATATCACAGAGCGTATTAAAGAAGAGCACATCAGTTCGAAGCGAAAGCGTAAGTTCAATTGTGATAGCGACGATGAAACACGTAATGTTTTGGCTGAAGAAAGTGGCGATTCAGATGACGTTTTGATCAGTATAAATCGAAGACAGCGTACTGCACGGACACGATTATCTTTGTCCCGATTACCTCCACCGCCACCCACCTCCACACAATCTTCAACTTCCACCTCAAATGCAAATCTTACAAATTCGAACAGTCAGCAGCAACAGCAACCTCCAAATTCACGACCTGAGTCGTTTATTCCTGATATATGGGCGGCTGAAGTAACCGTTCATGAACGTGCTATAAGACAAAATCGGGCACGAAATTCAAATGCGGTTACAGGCTATAATTATGTTTATGCAATAAGCAGCGGTGTGCTCCCAGCGGCAGCCACAACAACGCGGAGCACTAACACAGAATCATCTAATGTGCGCTCAAACGAACCATCCGCTAGAAGAGGGCGTTCGTCCTTTGCAGATCTAACTACATCTACTGATGGAAGCAGTACTTCAAGCAGTGATTCTCCTCCCTATGTACCCTTTGAACATATACGTCCTATAACAATAAATCCTAAGCGTATCAGTTATCATCGCGAACGCAAGATTTTTCAAAATCCCAAGAAACTTATGTACTACATACAAGAACCCAACAAGGGCAAAGGATTTA
This sequence comes from Nowickia ferox, assembly GCA_936439885.1. Taxonomy (NCBI): domain Eukaryota; kingdom Metazoa; phylum Arthropoda; class Insecta; order Diptera; family Tachinidae; genus Nowickia; species Nowickia ferox. Next base: position 106,224,219 of record OW387023.1, read on the forward strand.
TAAAAGAACCAAGTTTTTCAGCTGATGGTCGCATTATTTGCTCCCCATATGATAATGGTATAAGGTTATTGACTTATGGAGAAATTTGTTCTGAATATCCAAGACATTTTCAAGAAATCAACAGCATCAAACAAAGTCCAAGGATTTTAAATGTTCTCAAAGAAATAAAAGCTCATGAAGATATTGTTCTTAGTACGAAATTTAGCCCACGCGAACCATTATTGGCCAGTGGTTGTAAAAGTGGAAAAATAGTTTGGTATCATCCCATCTTGTAGATGGTTAATTAGGATTGTTTTTATTTTATTCTAAAACAAAATACATATGCATATATTTTTATTTTATTAAAATTCATCATCATTGGAATTTATGTAGTTTGTATGTAAAGCGTAATAAATTTTATGCTACTATCGGATTGTGAATTTAAATTGTTTCAGTTTACATGAAATTGTAAGTGCTATTTTTATTATTGAACTCCTCTTAACATTGAAATTTATTTTTAAAACACTTATAATTAAAACTAATAATATGGAAAGTTAAATGAAAACTAAAATCATTTACTAAACTTAAGCAAATAATGAATAATAATAAATATAAACATAAATGCAGAACAAAAATACTGACATATGCATTTAAAGTATTGTGAATAATTTACGTGTGTAGTAAAAGGAAGTTGGTTCTATCTTCAAGGCAAGTAGCTTGTACTAGTAAAATTTGGCATTGTATGTAAGTAAAATTCGCATTGGTAAAATTTGCTGATTTTATCGGTGTTTTTATACAAATTTTCCAAAAAAAAAATTTATTGAAATACGCTAATATTGCTGAATACTGCAAAATCCAATGCAATGTAAATTTTTTATTGGAAAATTAAAACTAAATTTTTACTTTTTTTCACTACGGACGACTTTTAAAGTGCAAACATGTACAACATAGTCGGCCAAAGTGGCTCTAGAGTGCCGGACATCAATCGCATTCTTATACAAATGAAAACACATACACAAATTTAAAGAAAACTTAGTTTAGTTGTAAGCTGTCCCTTTTGGCAAAGCAGGAGGTTTACTCTGTAATTCGAAACGAAAGAAAATAATTTTGAATTTGTATTTTAATTACATGCAAATTCGAAAGTATTTTCTCGTTTCGAATTACAGGCTAGACCCCAGGTGTTATTTTCTCTGAAATTCGAAACAAAAAATCCTCAGATGCAGCTGAAAAGCCAGGAAACCATTCCCTCATCATGGTTACCATATTTCAACTTCGGGAACATTTGTTCTTTAGTCTAGTTTCAAAAACGATAAAATCCACTAATTTTTTAGCTGAGTCGCCTTGTTCCGTGCTTCATGATTGTTCTACTTTATGACATTTCGAACACTGGCATAAGTACACATTCTTAAAATTTTCAGTATATATCGTGCCATAACCGCCAAAAAAAACTTAAGCGGCATAAATTTCGAACCTAATTTGTTGACGAAATTCGATTATCTGCCATCTTTAATAATCGATTTTCGTAAAAAAAAGAAATTAAAAAAATATCTAAGTTTTTTTTTGCTGTTATGGCCCGATATAAATGTACATATGTTGTTGCCCAAACCGAACGATTACACTTCTGAAAATAAATCAAGACTCCAAGACTTGGCTCTGGGGAAGCTGTCATTCATCAAGTATTTCACGAAAATAACTTTACGGATTTGCCTTCGCAAATCATTTCGAGTCTTATTTTCGATTTAATCGTAGCGACAAATTTTAAAATTTTCAGGTTTTAAAATATTCAAATATGTTTTTGTACGTAAATTGTCTGTTACGATAAAAAATTTTAAACTATGGGCAGGACCATAAAATTTTAATTTAAATAAAAAAGTATATTTTCGACATGTCGCTTACGATAAAATCGAAAAAGGCTCTATTTTCTCCGTCTGGTATGTGATGAAAAACAAGTTGTAAAAGGTGAGGTGTGCTAGCTTGTGGTCGTTTTGTCAATCATTTTCAAAATTCGTTTTCCAAACGAAAACGATCGTTCATCACATATCTATTTCAAAATGATTAGCATGTTATTAGCAAATTCCGTTCAGAGAACAAATACAAATTTTCGACCCAATTCTAAATATTCCTCGGGAAATAATTCCCACGGAAATCATTTATTTTTTCTAAAAATAAAATCCACCTATCCTAAATAGATTGAGCTTAAAATTAAGATGAGATATTATTCAGAACAAGGCTGATAAATTAATTTCGCAAACTTACCCGTATTTAGTTGATAGAAAATTTTTAGTTAAGAACTTCCAATTTACCGATCTGTCTAGATATGTATGTATGTACATGTAACTATGCTTGTATTGCATAAAATGTGGGATACTTCTCATTTCAGGAGACCGTTAAAATGAAACTAAATTAAATAATGTCCAAATATTTATGTTATTTTATTTATGATGTAATTTTATATTTAATTTTCTTTCGCATTAAAAAAAATTAAGTTTTAATATTATGCTTTATTTTAGTGTTTACAATGCCCAAGAAAAAATAAAATAAACTCAAATATGTTGTATGTGTAAGAAAATAAAAACTGCTCCAATCGAGAAGCTAGGGAGAAAAAGAGAGTGGGAGCAAAACAATGAAGTCGTAGAGATACACCTAATATTATTTTCCATTAAATAAGAAAATTTTATGGTGATAATTTTTGTATTTTATATATGTATATGCGTGTATGTATATAAAAATTTTAAAACAATTGTGTATTTGTATATCTATGTATGTGGGTATGCATATGTATTTATAAAGATATTAAGTATATATTCATTCATATACTCTGGGTCAGCAACGCAAAATCTAAAATAATAAAAATCTTAGAATTTAAATGAAAAACACTACTAGAGGAATAAATACATAATTATTTAATAATTATTACGAATGAATCAAAACAAAATGTCTGTTTGTTTGTTTGTTAATGTTAAAAAAATTTGTTTTTTTTACTTTCAATAGTAATTAGTGTAACCACTCCATTGACCATAGCCACTATAGCCAGTGTTGTACTGCCAATGATTGTAATAACTATCATACGATTGCTGTTGTTGCGGATATGAGCTACTACTATTCTGTTGGGTATAGTATGCTGAATTTCCAGAGCCATAATTGTAATTTGCCGCACTTGCAGATGAGCCGTTGTTGTATACCGATGCGGAGGCAGATATTGATGAAGCATCTTTATGAGCAGATTTGCGGTTAGGACTACTTTCACTGTAAATAAAGCGTTTATTACTTCACATTTTAATAATTAAAAGTTAATTTAAACAATCTTCAGGTTGACGATTTCTTCAATAGTTAACGCAACAACCACGATAAGTTTTAAGAAAAATTAAATTAATAAGTAAGAAAAGCTTACCGTTTCTTTTTAGCTTCACCAGCTTCATTTAAAGCTAATTGCAAAGCTCTTTGTGCATCTAGTAGTCCTTTCGCTGAACTACCAAAATCTTCTAAAAATTCAACTTTACGTTGAGCAAACAAGACTTTTTGTTCTGGTTCAATATTTTCTCTAGCCATAAATTTATCCATTATCAATACAACTTCATCTTCATCTACCGACGGTCGCTGCAAAGCCAAATCAATCATTTGCAATGCTACACGCGTATTAGCACTATCCTTGTCCAGTGCTTGACGCAAAACCTTTAGGCCACCTTCTAAATCTTGACAAATTTTATTTAAAAATCTAGCATATTTAATAGCTAAACTGCCAGCAATGTTTTTATTTTTTGCTGTATTAATATAATGTTCATATAAACTTTTACATTTATCATAATCACCGCGACGCCGTTCTACATTAATGCGTCTGTAAGCCACCTGCAATAGACTGGGTACCCTTTTTTCCAAATTCACTAATATCTCCGCAGCCTTGTCGAAATTATTTTGACATTCTTCAAAAGCAGCCCACATAAGATGTAGGCTGGGTTTGTCAGGATGATGGATTTCGCAGGCTCTGCGATAGACATTGCTGGTTATCGCTGGCACACCGGGTTCCTCGATGATAGTCTCCAAATAACGTATCATTTTGAGCCAAAATTCATCGTACAAGGCGCAGGCGATTAAGCACCTTTCAAATAGCACTAAAATTCGTTGGCGATCACCTTTTTCTATTTCGAAATCCAAATAATCCCTCCAAGTTTTCAGCTGGCAACTTTCCAGGTGTTTTACATGGAAATAAGGTCTCTTGATGCCTTTTTCAAATGTCCAACGGGCTGTAATAGCTGATACTGTAGCTTTGTGTATTTTACGCCTTGATGATATGAATTTATCTTTAATCAAATGTATTTCTTCTTCTGTAAGCGTTGTCAAATCACCAAGATCTTCTGAAGGTTTATCCTTTTTAATCTCCTCTACAAATATACTCTCAACAACCATTGGTTCAATGGAGTCGGAATCTTTTTTTCCTTCAGCTTTTTCCTTATCTTTAGATTTTTCCTTGTCGTTTTCATTGTCGTTCTCCTTCTCCTTCTCTTTTTCCTTTTCCTTATCTTTTTCCTTTTCTTTCTCTTTCTCTTTTTCCTTCTCCTTCTCTTTTTCCTTCTCCTTCTCTTTTTCCTTCTCCTCTTTTTCTTTGTCCTTCTCTTTTTCTTTCTCCTTTTCTTTTTCTAAAGCTTCTGAATCTTTATCTTTTGAACTTGTTCGTCTAGATTTCGATCGCGACGAAGACGATTTCGATGAGGAACTTGCTTCTTTCAGCTCAATCCTAAATTTTTTGATTTCCTCCGGTGTTAGGGTGCTTGTTATGGGGTTTTGATTTATTAAATCTTGAAAACTGCGAAATGAATTATTGTCATTTAGTAACGAAATTTTTTTTAGGATTTTATTAAATATCACAAAGGGCATTTCTTCATTTATGTAAGAAATTATTTAATTAAATTCAGCCACTTACTTCTCAAAATGTCCGCTGTAACCTTCAGTTGGAATAGAAATTAAACGATCATATATTTTCACCTTATTATGCAAACGTTTTCCCTCTTTTTCCCATTTTAAATAGGCATCCCATAGCTTGTCTGAACGAAACTCCAAACCGCAAGCATCAACCGCACGTTCGAATTGTGAACGAATGTAATCTTCGTCGTCACTATGATTTGATTTGACATGGCTCAAATAATGTATCCACAAATCAACCGAAAGAGGTATTGCTTCCAAACCGCGTTCGAAGACCTAAAGTCGTCGTTTGTTGTTTGATTGATTTTTTTAAATATTTTTTATGATTGGCAGAAATTGTTGAAGGATAAAAATAGAAAAAAGATTTTGGGCAAATGTTAAGTTTATTAATGTACTTTACAGATACTTAACTGTTCAATGGTTTTTTGTTTGTTTTATTCAGTTTAGAAACGTTACAAATGTGTTTCTTTGTGCATGTGATGTAAATTAATATGAGGTGTAGTTTTAAAAATTTATTTGTTATTGAATTAGACTAGAATACATATGGGACTCCTCTGCTAGTATGTACATACATACATTTACATATGTAAGTTATAAATTGATTTAAATATTTTCTTGAATCAAATGTTATAATAAATTAAACTTTTAGAAACTTCAGAAACTTTTGTAGAAATATAAAGATTGAACTTAAAAAACTATATGTATGTACTAAAAATAGGAAAAAAAAATCTAAAAATAATTTTCTAAAATGGAAAAGTTTCATTGTCTGTTGAAAACCATTTTAACTAAATAAGAAACAAATCTTGAAAAATTAATACATACTTTAACTTAACCGCAAAAATAGTAAATTTCATCTCCAATTTCTAACGGAAAATGTATGTATATTGAATTTTAACTTTTATTCTCTTACTTTTATACACTTTTTGAGTGTATAAAATTCAGTGAATATCTAAAATTGATTTTGCGAAGACTTTTGAAGTTATTATTAACAATAGATTTTTTTCGAAATTTTTCTTCAACGAAATCAAATTGGCAGCAATCGACGTGTATTTTTGAGGTTGAGTCAATTAAATTTTGAATTTGACCGGCTTAGTAGTTTAAAATTAAAAAAAAAATCAAAATCTGCCGAACCGAATCGATTCACTATCTTATGACATCTAAGTGAATTCAACAGCTTTCGAATGCGGCAAATTTACTTCCTATCCTTTGATTCGTTCTTAACTTTTCGAGATGTTTACATACATACATAAACACACACATACATACATATATTCATCCATACGGACATCACCGCGAAAATAACCACAATCGACTCACGAATTCAAAATATCGAGCCTTTTTTTCGATTTTATAGTAAGCGACATGTTGTAGAAAATAAACTTTTTTGTTGAAATTAAAATTTCATGGGCCTGGCCTACACATAGTTTAGAATTATCAAAATTCCAGAATTGTTGATAACTTTTACGATACGGGCTGTAAAATTTTATCGTAAGCGACAATTTACGTATGTAAAACAAATTTGAATTTTATAAAAAAAACCTTCTGATAAATTTAATTTTTGTCGAAAATAAGGCTCGATATGTACATAAGTATATATATCGTTTTCTTACAAAATTTTGAGTTTTCGTTCTTTAGAGGAACTATATAAGGTATTTTTTAGCTGCATGAACACTATCGATATCGCTAGCTATGGTTTGACAGCTGAGAATATCAAACTGTGTTGGAAAAAATAAATCTTTTCGCGAAGTTCATAGAGCACTTACAATCAACATAATCGGCCCAGTGAGAAAGCAGTTCGTGAAGTTATTGATCGTTTTCGTACTAATTTTACTCTTCTCGATTCAAAACCGTTAACAAGAAAAATGTGCGTACTGAAGAGAGCATTAATGCTGTAGCACAATGGCCAAGGAGCTGCTGTTACGGTGTAAGGCGAGCGCTATCGAGCCAAGCTGACTGAATTTTTGTTTCCAAAAATTAATCAGCTAAACATCAACGACATTTGGTTCCAACAAGACGGCACAGCTTGCCATACAACGCGCTTAACAATATATTTATTTCAAATTAAATTTTTTTACAACTTTATTTCCAGAAGTAGTCCTGTTGACTGGCCCCACCGTTCGTGCGATTTGACGCCTCTGGACTACCTTTTAAGCTGCAACTCTTGGACTGATCGAATGGACCATATAACTCGTAGAAGCTGCTAACATATGCCGGAAATCATATTTTTAGTATAAATTCCATGAAATTATCTACCATTTTATAATAAAAAAAATTCATTCCAATAATATTTATGTCTTGTATTATCATTATCATGCAACTGAAAGAACATACAAGATAAGTGCATTTCTGAAATTTTGAATTTATCGATTGTATTTTGTAAATTGTTATAAATTATTGGATATGTGAATATTCGAATTCGAGTTCCCAAATATTTGGCCATTTGTAGATGTATTCGAATTCGCCAAATTCAGGAGAATATTAAAAAATAAAAGATAAAATAAATGCATAAAGCCTAAAAGAAAAGGGAAACAATGTTTTGTAAAGGGTACCTCGGTAGGCTAGTGAGTAGTGTGCTAGCCTATCAGTGTGGAGGTTGTGGGTTCGATTCCCACCATAGACTCTGATCTGTTTCACTACAACGAGTGAAGGTCTTTGTTGCTATTCTCGTTTAAATTAAATTACGATATAATTTGTAATTGTATTTGTAACATTTAATAAATAAATAAATAAATAAATAAATTTTTGTAAAAAAAATTAAAATTAAAAAGTCACGAGATTAAGAGAGGTGTTGTCTTTTATCTTACTTTTGTTGGCCTTTTCAACAATGGCAGGCTTAGTGGGCAGTAGTTAAACTGAATCTGCTGGGATTTCAAGTGCCCCCTGCGGGAGGGCTTTAAGCATGCGCATTGTTGGGGTTTTTCAGAAAACGTAAACTACGTGCATGATTTTTTTAGCCTTTTTAAAAGACTACATTTTTTTATTATTTATTAAATCATGAAAACAAGTGATTTTGCCTTTCTCTGATGTGAATCTTAATACATTTTTACAAAATGAACCGTTATTTAAGTTGTGAATGGCAAGGCAATGTAAAAGTGGACTCTCAGTTAAAACAAACTTAATTCGGGTTGAGAGCGTCAACAGAGTCTTAGAAATTTTTCAGTGAAATCGATAATCGGATTTTAGGAGGAACGGATAGTTCCTTGGTTAGTAGGGTCACGAAGATCTTATGATAGGAGTTTCGACTGCTCACTGCTTGGTTAGAAAAAGGGTGAAGGTAAACGAGGTGGCTTAGGGAAGTAATATATGCATACCAACACATTTTGCAATTCTACATTTTTTTGTAGTATTTCAATTAATATTTCAAACGCTCGTAATTCTTTTCGCTTTGTGACTGAAACAAAGGTGTCGAAAACAACATTGTTATGCCGAGTTTACATGGCTGTGTGCCACGTGCCCAAAAAAGCGTAACCAGTAATTACTAATGAAAAACTGTTTGACTCAGACATGTATTTGTTGATTTAAACAGTTTCCAATCATGTTGGATTCTATAAAATTGCGCGACCAGGCTTGTGTTGTTTGGCCTACGAGAGTTTTGCGTCTCACTCGCACTTGTTAATGGGTGCTACAACTAACTGTATAGCTTAGTTATTTAGTGGTATTTTCCATTATGGGGTGCAATGATTTTTATAAGACGTATACTGGTGGAGATCATTAAAACTCTGGGTGTGGACCTTAGAATATCTTACTTAATATGCGAAGGTATAGGTCGTCTGCAGCTCCCGAAGGAGACACGTAATGTGGGATACCCTGGCAATTTGCGTACTTCCTTCTACCATATAAACTAAACTAAACAAACAACAAACACAACTAAACTTTTGTCATGTAATTTTTGTCCATTTGTGTTTAAAAAAAATTACAACATGGGTTCAAGAAAATATATGCATGTAATTATATTCAGCCTTATGTATACAAAATATTAGCAACAGTTTATACACTGCGAACATACATATAATAATACATAAAACTTGATGTCAATTTTTCTTTATACACAAAGCTGATTAATTTTAAAGCTAACATTAATTTTAAAACCATAATTTTCGTATTGCACTGGGATTTTGGGAATAAGGAATTTGGATTAAGGAACCGTCAGAAAGATACACACACAAAGTACACATAAAGATTTTTCTGTTTTAAATTACTAAAATACCTATACGTAACTATACAAGTGCTGCAAATGGTAAATTAAATTATTATTACGTTATTATTAAATTACGTTATTATATATAAATAAAAATTTAATAGATTTTTTTTATTTTTCATTTAGTTTAGTTCATTTAGTTTGCACTTATTTGACTAAATTTCACACTTTTTTTTAACACTGAATTTCATTAAACTCCATTTGTACTTACGCCTTAAAGTATATTTTGGTTTTCGTTGCAGAATAATTTTGAAATAACTTTTGTTGGCAATTGCAATTTATGTATATCTCTTTAAAAATACACCATTATATTTGGCATAGATTAACAAAAGTTTTGAACAACCAAACACATTTATGTATCAAATATTTGTGAAAAATAGTGAAAATAAATAAAACGGAAAAAAAGAAAAACAATTTTAAGGAAACGTTAAGTTTCTAATGATTGAAGACAAACGATAAATCCAATTATTTTAATTTGCTTTAAACTATGTATACTATATATCAAACAACGACACTTGTAGCTGGCTTCTTGACTAAATTTCAACTTCATTTGTTTGTTTGAGCTGTTTTACTATAGTTTTTGGTTTTTTATCAATGAATAATTTTTATTGAATTATAATAAATTCCATTATAATATAATATTGAAAAATACAACATATTTCAAATGAATTTGATTGAATTCGAATTGTACTCACCGCGTTGCAGTTGGCCTTAATACCCTTTCTTTTCTCATAATCGGCATATTTACGCCAATAGCCATAACAGTATGGATAACGGGACAGAAATGCATCGTAAGCTTCACGTGCTGCCTCGGCATCCGACTACACTCAAAATAAATATACATATTTTATTTGTTATACAGTATTATGGATTATTAAAATACCTCGCCATCTACATATTGTAAAAGATATGTCCATCCAGTAAAATCAGTTGGATCATCTTTAACAGCGCGCCAAAATTTGTCCAGATCAGGGAGTTTTTTACGTTCTTTTTCCTTCTCGCGCTCTTTATCTTTATCCTTGCTGCTACTAGCATGATCCTTATCCTTTTCACGTTCCCTTTCTTTACGTTTTTCTTTATCTTTTGTTTCAGAATCTATAAATTTAAGTTTACATATACAAAACTAATTAATTATAAAATCAATTACAATAGTAATAAAATTAATAACAACTAATATACAATAATACTAAACTTTAATCCTAAAACTCCCAAAAAAATTAATAAATAAAATATGTAATAACCATGTTTTATTATCAATGATGATGTTGTTTTCAACAATTATAGTCCCTTGCAAAATTTTATAAAATAAATTTAATTAATCCTTACCAAAAATGCACAACTTTATTCAGTTGAAACTAGAGATGGGCACGTGTCACATTTTTCCAACACGACACAACCCGAACACGAATAGCAAGATGTCCAACACGTACGGGACACGCACGTGAAAAATGTTCTCTATACGACATGACATAACACGAACAAAATCAAATTGCATATCAAAAAAACCTTTTTTTTACAATTAAATACATAATTTTGTTTAATTTTTATTTTTCAAGAAAGATGTACATATGTACACGTATGGTATATCCTATTAGATTTTTATCAGCATATTTTTGTTAAGAAACAGTAACTTATCAGTATTTGCTCTCAATAATCTTGTGCGGCGTTCGCTTAAGATAATTCGGAGTTAACGTGAACTATTACTATTTCAAGAACATATTAGACCATATTCGGATGCCATTTGTTGACGGCTTGGTACCGCAAATCAGCAAATTTTCAAACAAAAACCCCAAGCATTTTGCATGTATTTTTTCAATATATTTTATGCTTGTACAAATACTTTTGTCCAATGACTTTTTAACGTTTTTGTTATTATTGTTGCTATGTTAATTATAAATAACTTTTTTATTTTTTGTAAAAACATATTTATTAGCACTCTAAATATTGGCATAATTTATTTTTTAAATTTCTTCTCAATTTGCCTAAAACCACGAAAATTATGGGTGTACGAATAGTTTTGTCCTTAACTGTATATGCTTACGTGCATTGACGTTTCCTTTCATGTTAAACATTTTTGGTTTGTCGCGTTCGCGACTTCGTGTTGTCTTGCATGTTCGTGTCAAGAAAAAAAAAACAGAACACGCTCCAATATCTAGTTGAAACATATACTGACCCGAAAAAAGATACACAGATACGTATTTGAAATCATTCATTTCATACTATGCAACTAATTACTATTGCATATCTCGAAATATTCCATATGACTTACCTTCTGTTTTGGCTTTCTTTTCCAATGGCGCTGAATCATTACTTTCGCTAGTAGGGCTCATAGGATTATATTGTTCATTTTTTTTGTTTGAGTCCCCTTCGACCCTTTTATCTGTGGAACCGCTGCGTATTTCCGATTTACGCTTTTTACGTGCTGAGGAATCTGTCATATCATCGCTTTTAACCGGTATTGCATTAACATTATCAGCAACTGTAGTGGAAACAGGTAATTCATCTTCTGATATAACTTCGGCATCCGCTGGAAGTGCGGCTTTACCCTTTTTTTCTGCTTTTTTATCTGTTTCATCATCTCCGAGACTATGCTTTACGCTAACAGCGCCTGAAGTGGGCAATTCATCTTCGGATATTACTTCAGCATCTGGTAAATCAACTTTTCGTTTTTTGGGCCTGGGAGAATCTTTTTGATCTTCACCAACAGCAGCAGACACTGGTAATTCATCTTCTGAAATAACTTCTGCATCTGCTGGTAATTCAGCACGTTGAGGCGCGGGCAACTCTTCGTCCGATACCTCTTCAGCATCATTTATTTCTGGCTTAGTGGGTAAAGGTAGTTCATCTTCCGATATAACTTCAGTATTGACCATAGTATCATCACTACCGCTTGCATTTGGAAGATCTTCGGCAACGGCGACTTCTGACATAGAATCTTCAAAATCAGCTTTCTCGCAATTTTCATCTAAAACTTTGGATTCGAATTGCTCTTTTTCCAATTCGGCACCACAACCTACTGAGGGTAAGCTATTGGCGTTATCTCCCACCAATGATGCCAAGAGCGAGTTTTCTTGCGCCCCCTGGTTATCTTTTTCCATATTTTCTTCTTTTTCCTCAGGCTGTTCGTTCAAATCTTCTGACGTTTCCGAATGCCCTACTTCTTCTGATGCGAAAGGAAATGATGATGATTTTTCATCTAAGTTAGCATCAGAATTACCAGGAATAATTTTAAGATTTTCTTCGTTTGCATTCTCATATATTTCTTCAATCACTTGTTCTTCATATATAATGCATTCATCTCCTTCATTTGATAAAATTTCAACTACATCGTCATCAAGATCCTGCACTGTCTGATCTTGTTCTGCAGATTCCACTAAGTTTCCCTGAGCAGCCTCAGCCAACATTTCCTGTATTATATTGGAATGTTCTGCATCTGTCAATTCTTGTATTATTTCTTCTTGCTCAGATAACTGTAATCAAAATTAAATTTGTGTCAAAAAAAAACAATCATAGTTTTCAATTTAAAAAACGCAATATTTGTTATCAGATGGCCCTTGCAAAAAATCATTGATTACTTTACACCACATAAATTGTAGCCGAAGGTAATATCATTTACATATGGAACAACGCCTCATACGTAATGACAAATGCAAATTATTTCATCAGCTATCTCTCAGCCATCTACATACTTGTAAATGAAAAAATTACTAACCTGTTCTTGCTTTTTCGAACGTCTGGTGGATCTTGGAACTGGCAATGAAACTGGTTGAGAGCCAGAAATCCGTCTACTTGAACGAGTGCGTCGTCCTTAAATTAAGATAATGCAACGTACACATAGTTTAATATAAAATAGTATATATAAAATAAACATGCAATTTAGTTTTGATTGAAGTCAACCGCGTTTTTAATAATATATGTACATATTTCGTAGACATATCGTCAAAGATGAAAATGTAAATGCACATGCATACATACTATGTATATTAAAGTTTACTGTCAGTCATGTGGCTTTAATAGCGTTCCTATAACTCAAGTATTTGCTTTATCGTCCTTATATTTTCTCGCAAATTTAATTTATATTTACTAAATACTAGTTTCTTCTTATTGTTATTAAGGTATTACTAAATTTTAATGCTTTTATTTATATATATCTCACCAGAATTTTCCTGCAAAACGTTTTCTTCTTCACCAATAGACGCCATTTTTATGCAATAATTGATAAGTGTGACAATGCCTTCCACTGTCAAATATTATTCAACTAGATCTATAGATAAAAAACTACAACTCTGGTGATTAGAGTGACCATTTAGCAAAGTTTGCAGAAGGACTCACAAGTTGATAAAAAATTTTTCGACTCGACAAGTTCTCATATTCGTTACAGAAACGAAGCACAGATCGGGAAGTTTTAATAGATCAGCTTTTCTGAAGCAAGTGCATTCAATTCTCGTTTAAAACTTTCAGTTTGTTCAATTTTCCTATTGTTTTGATGCAGCGAATGATATACCAAGAGCGAATTTAAGTAACCTTTCTATACAAACACCAAAGGCTTTTAACTTGTTTTTCATAATTTTAAATTTGATTCAAATATTTTTTAATGAAATATTTTCAAAATTTCTTAATATTTTTTTATAAAAGTGTTTTCAACAGACTTGCTTCAAGTACATTTGGGGGCAAATTACGGCACTCGTTATCGAACGAAATTACGAAATATTTCAATAGAGTTTATGTGGAAATATTTTTAAATTTCGAAACGTATCGAATGCCGTAATTTGCCCCCTTATGTTTAAAACATGACTTAGAGAAAACCTTAAACATGGTCACACTGCCAATTATACAACACTAGTACCCGATCCCATTAAACAAATTACCAAAAGGCAAGTCCAAGCCAAAGTTTATAAAATTAGTGTATATATATGGTCTAATTCATAAAAAATATTTTAGGTTTATTACAGGTTTATTTGACAAATTCCCCATAAAAATATGTCAAATAAGCGCTTAATAAACCTGAAATATTTTTTATGAATAAGACAGATAATATATAAGTGTATATAGGCAAAGTGTATATAGTGTCTTATCAGCGCAGCTGATCGTCAGCTGCCTTAACCCCATCCTCTGTGTTTTAGACTCGGCAATTTAAGTTGCTCAACTTTTGATTTTGTATGAGAGAATTGAGAAAGTAATATATGCCTTTTATATGCCTATCTTTTTCTTCCTCATTGTAAAATCAAAAGTTGAGCAATAAGCACAGAATATGAATTTGTTAGTCTATGGCAATAAGAACCACCGAGTATAAGACCTGAGTTAAATGCACGCCAAGACCATACAAGACGAATAGACATCAGGTGATCCTAATTCACCAGCTGAGATAATTTCTCTGCTGTCAATCAATGCAAAACGCTAGGAAATATTCTGACAGCAGGAAATTTTACACTAACAAATATACAAGGCGAATACGCAGAGTTGCAAATTAAGACCACCTGGTATAAAATCGCCTTGATGCACGCTTTCCGCAAAGTAATCTGCTGACAATAAAAATAATAAAAAAATTTCAATCATGGAGAAAAAAACTTATTGAATACGTTAGAAAACATTATTGTATAAAAGAGAAATTGAAATTTTTCCAAATCCATTTTTCAATTTACTAATAGGTAAAAAAAAGTTAGGAAATGCTTTATTAATGCGTTTAGTGTAACTTGCCATTTTTAATTTCTTCGGACTGGGTTCACAGACGGCAATTTTAGTTGAGCAACTTTTTAGTACAAAGACGAGAGAACGCTCCCCACAAGGCTAATACCAGGTGAACTCATTTCGAAATGAAGTGCAACACCGTAGAAAAACCATGTATTTATAATTGCTTATATATAATTTTTTGACGTCGAAAAATGTCCGGATGCTTTGCTTGATTTGACTCTAGAGAGATTGGCAGCTGATCATCATATTCGAGATCACCTGGTATGGGTCCGCTCAAGGCATCTCAAACAGGTACACGCAACAGGCATATTGATCATCCGCTGATTTTTTGTTTACTCGTTTATAACGAAGAATTCATTTGACAATTACTTTTATGCCTTGTTTGATGCATACAATTTTTTTGACAATTTGTAAAACTATGTGAGAAGCACAGAGTTGCACCTAATGCGTGTACCTGTATTTAATGTGCCTTGGATTCGCTTTAGCTACCATTTGCTTAACCTTCTACACGCTCAACTAAAATTACCGTGTGTAAGCCCAGTCTTAAAGTAAGCAACAATTTTTAAGTGGACTTGCTTTCAACAAAAAGGCGTGCGATGTACTTAACCTTTAATACATTGTTGTTAAGTATAATTGAAGTTACTTTAATCAATTTTGTTAAACTCCTCCGATGCACTCCACATTCATGCTTGTCTAATTGAATGCATTAATAACACCAACTCGTCGAAAATCGAACTCGTATATCATTTCTAATATGTCGGTTACTCTTTTCTAATTACAGCTGTTCTGTTAATATTCACCTTTTTCTAACGAACGGTTGGCAACATTGATTTTTAATTTATAAAATTGTCAAAAGGAAAATTTACGGAGGGTTGCTTGTGTATTGCTTGCGAAAATTTTTATAAAAAGCCTAATTTAATGAAGATTCTAAAAAATTTATTACAAATTGATTGATACATAATGCCCAGAAATACCTGAGCAAAGATTCAACATAGATATAAAAGTGGAAAATAAAAAACAATTTTCTTAATTTTGACCGTACTATACAAAAGTACACAGCGAGTATAACTCGCGGATTCACAATGGAACGATTTGCTATAAAAATAGACAAAAAACTTAAAGCAAATTTGTATAAAATATGTCGGTTGTGTGGCATAGACAATCCGGATATGGTTCCGATTATTTCAGAACAGCAAACGGATAAGAACGAAAACGCTTGTATCGACGTCGATTCTGAAATGGAAATGACACAAAAGATAAATATTCTTCTTGGTCTTTCGGTAAGTGTACACGACAGGATGCTGGTTGGTTGGTGCACATAAAAGTATTTCAAATAGATCTCGATCTATTTCAATAATTGGGTTTTTTAATTTTAGATAACAAAGGATGATAAAATGCCACAGACAATGTGTTGTTTGTGTGTTGATAAAATCAATGATTTCTATGAGTTTCGTGAAATGTGTTATGCCACAAATGCACAAACACGCAAACTTCTAGGTTTAAAGAATGTTAAGAAGCCGGCTTTAGATATAAAACCGAAAATTGAAGTAAAACAAGAATCTATAGTACCAACACCCTTGGGCGCACCAACTTCTGCAACGAATAAGAACGGGAATCGAAAGAGAAAATCTGAAGAAGTTGGACTTAAAGAAGAAATAACAGAAACAGGTGCTGTTCTTTCGAAGAAAAAAATACGTTTTGCTACACCTATAGATGCAAATATCAAGGATGAAACCCCAGTCCAAACGAAAAAGAAATTAAGATTTTCTGCAACGATTGAAGAACCCATACCGGCAGTTGCTAGTAGTTCTAAAAAATCTAAGAATAACGTAATAGACGATACTAAATTGAAAAAAGAACCATCACCGCCAGTGCCAGTGTCAATGCCGCCGCCAGCTGTCAGTAACAAAAAATTGAGATTAGCCGCTCCTCCCCAAAAGGAGTTAGCCACCAAAAAATATAAACAAAAAGGTGGCAAAACTGCAGAGCAAAAAGAAGCTGAAGTAAAAGAAGAAATGTAAGGTTTGAATAAACTTTGCTGTTAATTTTTTAGTTTACTTCACAAATTTGTGAAAAAAATTAAAAAAATACTCTTTTTTTTTCGAACACTAGAAAAGAGGAAGTAAAAGAGGAACCTGCACCCGCATCAGCAGCTGCTCCTCTCGCGAAGGTACCTCTAGCAAAGGTTCCTCCGACGAAGGTTCCTACAGCAAAGGCTCCAGCCGTGCCAAAACTGAAATTCGGCTGCAACATTTGTAAAGAACGTTTTCCCGCAAAAGTTAATTTAGAAGCACATACCACAACCACACATATACCAAAAGTAGAACGTTACGTATGCACAGCATGTAATGAAGTACTTAGCAAGAGTTTCGACATTAAGAACCACCAATTGTGGCATAAGCTTTCGAAAACACCATATGTTTGTGGCTGCTGTGGCGAATCCATTTTAAATACATATGCATTTTCAAGGTATGTACATGTGTATATATCGAGCCGTATTTTCGATTTAATCTTAAGCGACATCATCCTACAATTTTAATTTCAGTAAAAAAGTAAATTTTTTACATGTCGCTTACGATTAAATCGAAAATAGGGCTCGATATATACATAATAACGATAATAATTCTAATCGTGGTTGGCGTATTTCGGCTTCGACTACGACGTTTTTGTAATAGATTAAAAAACACTTCAACAAAGCCATACGATTTTTTAAATCTTGTTCTTTATTGAAAACATTTCTGTTAAGAGAGTAGGAGAAATCGTAGCTGGAATTTTAAAAACTATCAACTACATATAATTATTTTTATTCATGGGTCGACGTATACATACACGTGTCGTCGCCATGTTAAATTTTGGATATTATATAATAACTAGCACAGGATAAGGGATAGTTTTGGACTTAGGGATTACTTGTTTTCGGTTCTTGTGTTATCGATTATTATTTGTTTTTATTTGGTATCTTAAACTGCAAGTGATAGTAGTTTAATCTTATATTATATTCTGTAATTTCACATCCACATAAGCATTCCATTTTTATGATCTTCCCAGAAAGTGCTTATTTTTTGAAGGCCTTATGCAAAAACTGGCAAGAAGTTAGCATAAGTGGCAAAATTGAATATGATCTTAACGAGTTTTGCCATACGATTTTACATTAATAGTGGGTTAAAACTACATTATGCGCCGATTTTTAATGTCAAATTGTATGGAGGAAGTCGTTAGCACCTAGTTCAATGTCACCGTATTTTATTGAAATAATTTCGATATACACTGATTAACGAATTGTTACAAACTGTAATTTGGCTTACAAAGCGATACGAACTTTCGCCTGGTCAAATCATAAATATAGAAACAAATGAAGTTCGAACAATAATAACTAAAATTAACTAGGCGTATTTAATTTGTATAAAACTTCATGAAACTTTGAAAAATTTCATATAGATGTTAATGTACTTCTTCGACAATGAGACACACCGATATACATACATACACATATGGCCATTAAAATAGGTACGACCTGTATAATGCATGTTTTTCGATTTTATGAGAACAAATTGATAACAAATTATTGGAACAGCTAAATGACATTAGTAGCCACTATTCCACCATTAATTTTAATGACATTATCTAATCTGTTGGGATACTAGAGATGGTTATAAAACCTATATTTTTTTATGGAATTTCAGTCTGGTGGAAAGCACTCAACTCAGCGAGTAATCAGACCGGTATAAAGGGAATTCTCCGCAAAATTTCACTTATCATAACAGGTGCTCTAAGATCAACGCCAACAAAAGCGCTCTTCGCTATGTTGGGTTGGCTTCCAGTGGACTTAAGGGCTAGAAAGCTAGGTCTACGTACCGCCGTCAGACTAAACGCAATAGGCGCATGGAACTACCTATTTCGGTGTCATGCAAGCATTTTAGATATAGTGGATAATATAATGGATCTTATTGACTACTGCACTCCGAAACCCTATAAGAATAAAATTTTAAAATTTCATTCCCCACTGAACGGAGCCGTACAGGCCTTCACGGACGGTTATAAAAGGGGAATACGGAATACGGAATTGAAATTTCCTTCAGACTCCCGGACGAATGTAGTATATTACAGGCAGGATTATCTGCCATTAAAAGAGCGATACACAGGCTAAGGTTCTATCGGATTTCAAATAAAGATAACCATATTATAACTGACAGCAAATATACTATTAAGTCCCTCATAGGTGTGTATACCACATCTTTTCTTGTCCTAGAATGTCGCAAAGTCCTTGATAGACTATTTCAGGAAACATAGTTGATAGGTCTCCCACACTCATCCTGCTAGAGACGTTTCGATGTTACCTTTCTTGAATTAGTTCAAGACAGATGACGCAATGAGCCCATCTGTACAATAGCGAGAACCCTCTGGCCTCGCTTAATAGGAAGCATTTGAGGAACCTCGTGGCCACGTTGACAGGTCACTATGCCTTCGGAACCCATGCTAAACGTATGGGTCTCCCGTATAATGACTACTGCTACAGCTGCAATGACGAGGAAGAGGAGGAAAGTATCATGGACCTCCTGTGTTTTTGTCCCGCTCTGGAGGATCTCCGTCTGCACCTCATTGGCAGATATCCTTCGGCAGCTTATCCGAGTTATCGGAAATCGAGCTAAAAAAATTGAGCCTTTATATTAGGAACAGTGACTGGTATAGCCGATGTCAAAAAAATTTACCAAATAATGTGTGTTGACATGTAACGTATATTTAAATTACAAACGGCAAAAATAGTCACCTGATCAGTTGAGACCACCTGATATGAATTCACCTGTTTGATTGAATTAATTCGAAAATAAAAATAAGTTTAATATTGTACCTAAATCTAAGGTTTAATTAGTTTGAAAGGACGGACGTTCTCTTGAGGTGACTTAACTCTTAGTTTCGCTGCCCAATCGAATCATTCACATTATTTCAAGGACAGGAATGGAAGGAAGGGTTATATCTGTATCTAATATAACTAAATTCGACAAGACATTAGATTCACTGATCTTATACACATAGTATATATATATGTATATATTTTTATTCTAGACATTTACGTGAGCATGCGTTTGAAACACCACCTGCTCTGCAAGTTTTAGATCGAGAGTGTCCCCAGTGCCACACTACGTACGCTACCAATTTTCTTTATAATATCCATGTGTGTGCTGTAAAAACAAAACGTTGTGCCGGATGCAATCGTTTACAGCGCAATGAAGCTGAGTATTTAAAACATTCCGCACAGTGTGCCAAAGTCTACTTAAACTATTCAAAACATATAATGCCATTCGTTCAGGCACTAGAAGATGCTGTACGCATTAAAAACGAAAACGATGTAGAGGCGGCCGCAGAGGAAATGGCACGTCTTAGTGGTGTATCCCTCGACTTGGCGCCGGTAGTTCAATTGACACGACTGTCCTCACCTCTTATTATCGCAGCTTCGCACTGTGTGTCCACGACGGGTCTCGATGATGCTGCAAGTATAAGCGGCAAGAAGAGTGGTAAGAAGGGTGTTTCAAAGAAGGATTTGAAACGGGTAGATGAACTTTTAAAGTCGACATTAGATGCTTTGGTTAGTATTAAACACGAGCCCGAGGTACACGTTGATCAGGAAACACCATGTGTTGGTGAGCACAGCGATATTGACGATCATCACGACAAGGATGCTCCTGCAGATGTGCTAGATGATATCCATTATGACGATGGTTGTGATAATGAGAATGAGCCGAAAAATTCCAATAATGTTGCTAATACGGCAGATCCAAGTGTAGGAACAGAATCACAACTGGAACATATTCGTATCAAGCAAGAAATTGATGTTGCAAATGAGGAAAATTTAAATAAAATCGGTGGAGGCCTTAAATTGAAAATTAAAAAGGAACATGGCCAATTGAATTCATCGATAATAGAACAACAAAAGTCGTCTGAAAAACGTGCTGAAAAACGAAAGAAGAAAAAGAAGCACAAGGAGAAAGAGAAAGAAAAACAAAAGCTATCAAAGGATACGCAGGATGAACAACTTTCTCAAGATTCAAGTGCTAATAATAACAATAGCGAAGCAAATATAGAAACCGCAAGCATACGTATAAAATCTGAACCTCAAGACGGCACCGAGGCTTTAGAAAAGTCAGTACCGTCAGTATTACAAGCAAGACCACAGCCAGAGGCTACGATCATGACATCTATTCCAATGATGCAATTTCAAATTGCTTGTGTTTCTAGCGGAGTTGAATTTAATAGTGGAGCCAATACAGTTGTTGACACAAATCAAATGACACCATCAGTAAATCAAGATGCTGAACCTGAAGATGTTAAACCAAATCGGCAAGAACTGGACCGTATGTTAAAAATATGTCATGTTAGCAGTGGTGTTAGTATGGATACGGATGAAACAGAAGGGAACGACGAGACCCTACAAATGGATCATGACGAAAATTCCGACAAAGGAAATGGTGGCTATGATGACGAAAGCGATTATAACGATGATAATAACGAGGATAATCACCGTGGTAATGATAGTATATTGGAACACGAAGAGGATAATCAATGTAATCATCCCAATAAGGCACAGGAAGAAGAAAGCGATAAAATTGAAAATGAAAGGTGCTCGCCAGCTGATAATAAAGAAATCATTGCTAAAAAGATTAAAAACCCATTATTATTACCCCCTAAACCTAAAGTAATCCCTAAACTTAAAGATAAATCATTCACAAATGTTACGAAGAGTCGTAATAAAGCTTGTAAGTCCACAGCTAAACCTCCGAATACGGCTATTTTAAAAATTTCTGCCGTTCAAAGTGGAGTACCTCTAGGACCTACTGATATCAGTAGCAACGACTTTACTCCTATATTTATTAAGCCAGAACCACAAAATCGAGGTTATTCCGATGAACAACCAGCTGTTTCTGCTCCAACGTGTGACTCACAACCAGAAGAAGAAGTGGAAGCTCCAGAGGATGTCGGAGAATTGTTCGCAACACCTAATGTCGAAGAACAGAATTATATTTCTTCTATCGATTTCAATAACATAATGATTAAACAGGAGAAAGACATTGATATAAGTGACGTTGAAATCACACAAAAATCTATACCATCGTTTACCAAAATAAATGGCATAAAAAGAAAACGCAAGCAAGTACGTCGTTCCAACTGCGTCAAAGATAAAACAGACCATAATGATGATAATAATGATGAACATAACGAAGAAAATAATGATAAAAATATGGCGAATGAAGAGGACCAAGAAACAGAATATGAGGAATACGAGGATGAGGGCGACGATGAAGAAGTTGAAGGAGAGGACGAAGAAGAAGAGGATGAATATGAGGAAGATGACGATGAAGAAATTGATGAAGAAGAAGATGAAGAAAGGGAATATAGAGAGATGGAATATCCACCGGAACTGGATGAGAAGAAGACCGAAGTTGAAAAAGAAGAAAACAATGAAAAAACCAATGATAATGAATCCTTGTTGACTGGGGATAACGATTCTTTCGTTAAAGAAAATATCAATGACAGTCCTAAAGATTTGGGCGTTAACATTTCGTTTGTTATTGCAAATGTTTGCAGTCAGGCTACGGTTGACATTTCTGACACAAACTTTTCAAACGCATGTGTGAGTAACACAGATTTAAACACTACACCGGTCTCAGAATCGGATCTTAATAACACTCAATTATTAAGTTCTTCACTGGCAGAAATTTTGAGCCATGAAACTAACATGGAAAATCATTACACTCATTTGTCAACTGTAGCAGGTTCTTCATACAGTAATGATATTCAATTGCCACCAACCAGCATAGAAATTCCTAATGTTATCGACTCACAGACAGATTTGAAGACAACAATAACATCTGTTCAAAGTCAGGCCGAAAACTTTGAATCAGTGTCGCAAATGGTTGTTCAATGTTCGGTACAAAACCCTGAAAAAAATTCGGAAGAATTGTGCAAACTAGAGACTCAAAATCCACCTGATAATCAAGAAAATGAAATAGATGATGAGCGTAAAATAAATTCAGAATGTCAACAACACTATCTACAGAATGTTGTTGGATTCTCGGAAGAGGAAAAGCTCCTTTTGCCTGCTTTAATAGAAAAACTTCCTAATTCACAAGACTTTGAGGTTAAACCTGAAACATCAAAACACCTTCAGCAAGAGTTCGAAATCAGTTCTGTAAGAACAGAAACTCTTAATGCTACTCCTGAATTTAAAATTTATCCTTCAAGCAATACTCATGGTCACCAATCAACAGAAGATAATTCAGAACAAATGGCTACAATTGAAGGGGTTGTTCAGCAATCGAAAGATGTTTGTTCGGAGGCACAGCCTATCAGAGAAAATATCGATGATGAACCAGTAAATAACGATGAAAATGAAGACGATGAGAACAACGATGCTCAATGTAATAATGAAATTGCAGAAGAGGATAATAATGATGATGAATCAACATTGGGTAATAATTTAGAAGAGCTTCAAAACTATCAAAACCAAGAAGAAGAAGTTTTAGCACAAACAAGACCAACAGCCTTAGCGTTACATCCTTACTTAGAAGACATTTCATCGAGTAGTAATAGTTTATTAAGTAATTCTTTATCTCAAACTCCACCACCACTTTCATCAGCACTGCAGTTAGCGAAAACGATAAATGACGATGAATTTAACGTGGGAATGCCAGAACAACTGCTCCTAAATACAGAAGAGACAGAAAATATTTTAAACGAAACAAACGATATTCTCAGTCGCCGCTCCTTAGAAGGAGCGGGAACATCGAATATGTCAAGGCAACTACTAATGCAACCAAACTTAGGACAACAATTGCCGCATCATATGCCAACCTTTAATTTTGATAATATCAATGAGATTGCCGAAAATAACAACAATGCAAATATTGAAAGAGAACAGTTACACGATGAGCAGCACCAGTATCAACAGAATCAACAACAAACCACAAATAATCCATAATGTAACATAAACTATTTTAGAATTTAAGTCGTCTTGCCCCCTTTGCCCCGTTCCCCTCCATTGTAACCACACATTTGTCCCATTTAATATAGTTTTCTCCCCTTAATTTTTACAAATTTAAATAATCAAAATTATTTAAAATATATTCAAAATAAATTATTGTATTGTAAATTACAAATTTCGTAATAATGACGTTATAATTTTTTAAATTCAATAACAATAGCTGCAAATCTTAATAAACAGCAGAGACAAGAGCAAAATAATCTCATTATAACATTGTATTTCTTTTATTCTTAAGTGTATAGTTTGTAATATTTTCTTTCTTCAAAATTATTTCTAAGGTTCTTTTTTTAGCTTTTAATAAACTAAAAATATATCACATATTTTTAGACTACAATTATTTTTCATATAATTTTTTAATGAAATTTCTAAAAATTATAACCGAAAATAAAGTAGATTTATTTGATAAAACACATTTCTTTTTTTATATCTGAAATACATAGTTCATAGCAGTAATGAAAATAAAATAATAATAAAAAAAACTTTTGTTAATATTGTCAACTCATTATTTGGAGTATGCGGTATTTGCATAAATGCATAAATATTTATACATAAGTATGTATGTTTGTACTTGCATATGTATGTATGTATGTAGGAGAACGATAAATAAAAATACTTAAAATATATAAGAAATCAGCTTAAATTTTAAACATGGAAATCGAAA
Organism: Nowickia ferox; assembly: GCA_936439885.1. NCBI lineage: Eukaryota > Metazoa > Arthropoda > Insecta > Diptera > Tachinidae > Nowickia > Nowickia ferox. Next base: position 106,248,702 of record OW387023.1, read on the forward strand.
TTTTTCCTTTCCTTGGAATTAATTAAAGGTAAATGTTCTAAATACTAACTGCCATTTTCATAAAAAAAATAATTTTCATTTTAATTTTTTTGTATGGAAATCTATTTTATAAACCTTTTATAAATTACAAATATTTTTTTTGAATAAGACCTTAAATATGTAGATATTGATTGTTTAATTTTTTCTCACATTAAAAACAGTAAGAAACAAACAAGTACAGGGTGTTTTTTTAGAGGTATAGAACTTCGAATTGAAATAAAACAAGAAAATCGTTTTAATGTCCATCAATTTGGCTTTATTGGAAGGATAATTTTATGCCATTAACGTTTAAATATGATTTCGGGCATGTGGCCGCCGCGGCTGGCTCGAATAAAGCCAATTCTACAGGTCCAATTTTCAACCACTTTTTCGAGCATATGGGGCCGTATGTTGGCAATAACGCCACGAATGTTGGCTTCCAAGTCCCCTAACGTTTCTGGTTTGTTGGCGTAGACGAGCGACTTCACATATCCCCAAAGAAAATAAATAATCCAATGGTGCCAAATCACACGATCTTGGTGGCCAATTGACAGGTTAACCGAATTAATTGCTGTGATGGACGATTATGTCGACCATAAAATGGACGGAGCTTGCGGTAAACTTCGCGAACTGAACCATTATTTTCGAAATAAATTTGCACGATTTGCAAGCGTTGTTCTTTTGTCAACCTGTTCATGATGAAATGGCAAACCAAACTAAATATTAATCACTTGACAGCTGACAAAATGGCCGCCAGTTAAAAAAGTGATGCCAACTTAAAGTTCTATACCTCAATAAAAAACACCCTATACATGCGATGGAAATCGATAGATCGCAAAAAGGTTATTTTAAAGTTAAATTTCGTTACCATTCAGGTAATAGAAAGGCCCAACTCATTATTTTTTTTTCATTTCGACTTGTTTTTTATATTTTGATAGAAATCGAAAAATGCAAAAAACTCGACTTTAAAAATAATGGGTTAGGGCCATTATATATTAGGGTAACGATATGTGTTGTTATTCGGACTGATTTTGATTGAATAAATTTTTAACAAAAATTTCAAATTACATACCTGCTAATGGCCAAAAATTATTATTTTTAAATTATTTTTCCGCTAATATTACACAAAATAAATGTATCTGTCATTTTCCGAAGGATTAACTTTAATTTCCTTTATATATACTAACAAAAATATTCTACTTTGAATTTAATACACCGTGCACGTTTTTTCCCGTGAATTGCACGGTCACTTTTTAAGCCTTTGGCAACACTGTTCTAACGGTGGTATACCAACAAAACAGCATTTTTTTCATGCTTTTCAACAATTTTGAAGGCGACAAAAAAAAAAATTTATTTTTTTTGCGAATAGTTCAACAACAACAAAAGCGCAAAAGTTTCTTTCGTAATTCATTCAAACGATTTAATTTTATAGTAGCGGAAAATGAGAAGGTAAGATGAAGAGTTTTGTAGGGCCAAATGAGCATAAAAACGTAAACCTTTTATAATGTAACGACCGTTACCTTAAAAAACAAAAATTTTTTTTGGTAAGTAATTTTCTTTGGTTTGAAAATAAACCCATTCCTTAAACAAAACACTTCAAAGAATTTAATTCAGGATGTTTGTTTCCGAAATTTGAAAACGACACATTTATAAATCAACGACCTTAAACCTTTTTAATGGCAAAAAAAAGTATTGAAATTACTTTTTTCATCAATTCTTTTGGTTGCTACCGATGCTTGAACTTTCGTAGATCCAAAACTAACCAATTCTCGTGACATATTTGCTTGGGTTGGAATTTTATTAGAAAAATCTCCGAAAATCGGTAACGACCGTTACTTTGGAAATACCCTTATATGTATATGTATATTCATAAAACTCTCGCCTGAAAGAAGAAAATTGTTTGAGTATGTTATTTCGATTCTTTTTCCTCCGATTCGAATTACAGAATAATCTCCTACGATTCGAAAGCATTTGCTTTCGGGTTAAAATTTGACACAAATGACTCCAATTATTTTTAACGTTTTCATTTCTAAGCTTGTATAGAAATATATCAGCAACCACAAAATATTTTCACAAGTTAAAATTAAACTTTTTAATTATATTCAAATAGTAAAAAGATAACAAAGAAGAAAAAATGCCCTAAAAAATAAACTTTACAGAGAAATTTACCTGATAAGTAAAATATACAAAAATATGATCTCAAGGCCAAATCACGCAAAACTATTATGTAGCAGATCCGTTACAAAATTCTTAAAAGTTTTGAATCGAATAAATAACAGTCTAAATCAGTGGTCGTTACCGAGAGTAATGTGTATTGATGTATGTATGTATGTTCATTTGTATAAAAAGCCGATTAATATACATATAATAATAATTAATTAATTAATTAATATTTTCCCTTACAGAGTGCGGTGATGCGTCTGTCAAAATCCTTCGATAAGCGCAAATATCAAACGCAAAAAAAGAAAAACATGTCAGTACGTTGAAAAAACATTTATATGTATGTATATGATATTTTAATTGCAATTTTTGGCGACTTGCCAAAGGGACAGTTGCAGTCAGCAAATGCCAAACAAGCCGCAAATAGTTTGTGGACAAAATTGATAGTCCCTCTCAGTTTTGCATGCTTTCTCCCATGGAAGGCCAAGTTGTAAATCTGCCCCATATCGAAGAATCCGTGAATTTTAGTGCCTAGATCAATTACGTCCAAGCTAGAGATGGGCGCGTGTCGTGTTTTTTTCGTGACACGAACACGCACGACTCAACACGAAGTGTTAGTGGCAGAAAATCTGATTTCGTGCGTGTTCGAGTCGTATCGCGTTGAGCAAAATTTACACTATAAACACGAAACAATTTTTGCTGTTAAAATATGTATGCATGAATTTTAAAAGTAAAGGAAAATTTTAATATTTTGTATCGTCAAACAAGTAGTGTAGGGGTCTCTTAAGCTTAAAGTTCTGACATTAAACAAAAATATGTATCTACTCGAATTTGAATATAAAAAAAATAATTTTTTTGCTATTCAATTTGATTTCGTGCATGTTGTGCAGTTTCGTATTTTGAAAAAATTGCTCGTACGTGTTGGATATCTTGGCATTCGTGTTTGTGTCGTGTCGTGTTGGAAAAATTCAACAAACACCCATCTCTAGTCCATGTTATCAGCACAACGAACGTCGGTGCTTTCACACCGAAGTTATTCAAACTTTGTGGTTTGGTCCTTTGAAAACTGCTTGTCTATTATCAATTCGAAAACTAAGGCACTTACCTTTGATATTACTGATATACATTTACCTTCTCTTGACGTATCTATTGGTATATCTAAGTCTCAGTTTGTTGATAGAATGAAGTTGAAGCGTTGTTGAAGCTTATATCCTTCCATTTTAAATGGTGTAGTTTTTACTTGTCATCTGTCAAGTAGTTACAACTTCAGTCATGACAACTTTTAAAATGAAACGTCTTATTGGAATACCCGTGACTTTAACTTGATCAACACCACATCGTTTGTAAATCTTTGATGTGTAACGAAGACATGCATATAGTTGAACTATTACTAAAATGCGTTAAAGTGTTTTTTGTTTGTTTATTTTCTTTATTATATTCATTGCTATTTATATGTATAGAAGTTACTATAATACACATAGATTTCAAAATTAAGTTTTATTAAATGTATACATTTAGTAAACTTTTTTCAATTGTTAGATACTTATTATTTCTTTTATATAATAGATTTTTATACAATAATTTCAATTACAGATTAAACTAAATGACAATATTTCCATAACTTAAAGTTTTATTTAATAAAGTTATTTTGATATTTAGTTACAAGTAAAACGAAAGATTTGCTGAGCAACTCAAAACTACATACATACATATGTACATATTTATTTTGAATATAACATTAATAAATTACAATACAAGGTAAAATATTTTCAAATACATACTTACATACATGTACGTGTGTACATATATACGCATATATGTACATACTATGTACATATACTACATTCATTTCGTTCGGTTCTTTATACATATAAATTGTTATTGCATTATATGCATTTCACTTAAAATATTTTTGTGGTGAAAAGGAAATCAATAGACTTTTTATATTTCTTTAGGAATTAGGAAGCGAAAGAATAAATATTTTAGTGAACTTTTTTAGTAGTCTTAATAATATTAATAAACTTTTTTTTATTAATTAATTTAATTTATTGTTATATAAAATTATCACTTTAGATTCTAGTATAAATATGTTATTTTTTATCAACTCTAATAAACTAACGAAAAATCAATGCTTGCTTTGTTATTTAATAACTCAAATATTTTTTTAAATTTCTTACCCAAGTTTGATGATTGACTTGTGAAAATCATGCACATTTTGATACGTTATTTTGAATTATGGATATAAAAGCTTTATTTTTGGTCGCATGTAAGTTAACCTAGCGAATCATAATCAAACAAAAACTCGATTTTGAATTTTTTACGACATATAGTCTTATACGTATTCCTCGTATTCCTTTGGATTTTCGACGACGAATGCACATAACACATTTTTTATTTCAAACCACTTTGATGAAGTGTGATTTTCAGAAAATGCTTGAGTGACTGGAATTTTCTTTCCTATTAACTCCCCGACGAACACAATGAGTGCACGTTCCATCTGCTGTTGAACATTATCCCAGGAATAAAATGACAATTTTGAAAAAAAATTTCTACCACACCGTTTTCTTTCCAAATTACATGTACATACATACATATGTATTTAATTTTTTGATTTCCACATTTTCGCAAATTAAAATAAAGCTGAAAATGATTTTATCATAATACTAAAGTACCTGAGTTACACCCACACATGGTATGTATTTATTAAATGTATATAATCAGGAATGCCCTACTTATGTATGTTATCTACTTGTTTGCACATTAGAAAAATAAAATAAAGTAGAAATACGACGGATTTTCTAACTTGAAATTTACATAAAAAACTGTGTTGAGTGTAGTCTGACGAAGTCACCCATAATTAACAAATGCCATCGTAAGCAAGGGTCACATGATGGAAATTCAGTCGGGGCAGGCTCCAAACGAGTTTAGGAAAAATAGATATACTAAGTGATCGACTAGGCAATCAAAAATTAATACATCTCTCAATCTAAATAATATATTTTCTTTATCGGTAGAACTTTCTAGGCATAATACATACATACATACATATTGTCACCTTAAACGCAAACGGACGTAACTACACTTTTATATTTTTACAGGAGAATAAAGTATTCTTGAAAATGTTCTTCAAAATTATTTGTGGTATGGATACTTATATGTTTTTTAACCATTTATTTCCCTTTTATATATATTTAAGCTTTTATGTTAGTTACGTTCGTTGGAATTTCTTTAATAAAGTCTTCATTTTTGTTCGCAGAGATCTAAATATTTGCGTGAACATGTAGTTTGATAAAATGAACCATAATCAACCAACAACTCGATTTCGAATTTTTGTGTAGTTACGTCCGTTTGCACTTAAGAAAATGATACGCAAACAAATAACATACAGTGTAACCAGAGAATGACAAAAGTATCGTTGTACTCTTTGAGTATTGGCCGTCGATCAACTATGAATGCGTACAGCTAAAAATAAAAAACACACATTAATTATAAACCCAATACGTATAAATATAAACATCCATTACGCATGATTATAAAGATACTCTTACTATTAATCGGCTACCGTGCGTATGTATATATACGGGACTATTTTATTTACACACACACATAAAGCATGTTTAAAAACAGTCATACACACACACACACACACATCTTCCGTTTCATTTTATATACACAAATGTATGAATGATGAATAAATATCCCGAGTATCATGCGTATATTTTTTAGTTGTAGCGTATTTTCGTTTTTCGCATAAACGAAGTAGAGATCACAGAGGATACTCTGTGGTATGTTGGAATCCGCTATAGTCATAGTTGCTTGAGAGAAAATATGTGAGCATACGAATTGTTTGTGCTACAATTATAATTATACGCCGTTACTAAAATTAAAACTATTTACTTAGTTATGTATATTTTTTTTGAGTACTCATTGTCATTTTCTGGTGCACATATTTACTACCAGGCCATAAGGCGATAGCCAGAAAGTACTTGAAATTTGCATTTAATTCTGCTTCAAACGGGGAAAAAACTGTAATGTTATATTTGCCTTATAATAGTTGAGTTCATTTACTAAAAATTTTTAAAAATTTGTAACAATTGTTACTAGAAAGTGTTCATTAATTCAAAAAATATGCAACGAGAGAGCGTCGAAAGAGCGTAAAACATACATAAATGCAATTTTATTGTGAAAGAATTTTGTTTGTTTATCATATTTGATCAGAGATGGTTTTTTTTGGCCATTTTCGATTAAGTCGATTTTCTCAAAAACGGGTGGACAGAATTTTCGCACGGTTCGCTCATTTTGTTCACCAAAGTGTCCACTTTACGAATGTATAACGTTTTGGGGTGGGAGTCCAAGAGTGCTCCTGGGAAAATTCATCCACGGTTTTTTTTGGCCATTTTCGATTAAGTCGATTTTCTCAAAAACGGGTGGACAGAATTTTCGCACGGTTCGCGCATTTTGTTCACCAAAGTGTCCACTTTACGAATGTATAACGTTTTGGCGTGGGAGTCCAAGAGTGCTCCTGGGAAAATTCATCCACGGTTTTTTTGGCCATTTTCGATTAAGTCGATTTTCTCAAAAACGGGTGGACAGAATTTTCGCACGGTTCGCGCATTTTGTTCACCAAAGTGTCCACTTTACGAATGTATAACGTTTTGGCGTGGGAGTCTAAGAGTGCTCCTGGGAAAATTCATCTACGATTTTTCTTTAATTTCCACCCTTGAATTACCAAGATTGATGCCGGCTTCGTAATATATTTTTAAAAATACCCACAATTTCCCCCCCCCATTTTTTCCCGGTTTTTTAATTCCCAAAATCGACGCTAACTCGTCGACGCTATCTTGGCGCACTTAAAAACCAAGTGGTTGGAAATGTGTTCCATATAAATTAATTAATTATAAAATTCATAAAATTGTAAAAATTCTTAAATAGTGAAAATATAGAAATTATCAAGTAATTTTCAAATTCGATTTCATAATTTTGTTATTTTCAAAAAATGTATTGCTCAAATACATACATATGTATGTATGTGTTATTAGAATTTGGTCAAAGACTACCAATATTAATCAGAAATAATTTCTTAGTCAGGCTTAAGTTCAGTAATTTCAATTCTTGTTGAATGAAATATTTTTATTATTTAATGTGAGTGAGTCTATCTATTGGGGTAGAGATTGTTATTAACATCGGCTATTTAACGCAAATTTTCAATGAAATGGAATATGAGAAATGTTGTGTATACAATTATTGATTTACCTTTGGTAAACACATTTGCAAGAATCACTATTCATTTTTCTGTTTATCCGTTTTTTCATTTTTCTATTCAGGTTAGCACGAAGTTATGTCACTCTACCTAAGTATGCTTAACCATTCTTGCTTATCTTTTACGATCATCACATTAATTAATTTTACTTATTCGATGTACCATCGGTACATACATGTAAGTATTAATGTAGTGGATATTATGTTACATTGTTTTTGCTTTCTACAGTTGATTTTACTTTCCAGTATATGAAACTGTGATTGCCAAGTGAACATATATTTTGTCACGTGCCCATGATTATTTCTGATTAAAATTCACTATAGTTCAACTAAAAATTTAAAATTGACACTACCAATATTATTAAAATTTATACTTTTATTACTGAATTAATTACAGAATTTTAACAAAATCTTTTAATGATCAAGAAACATGCGAGCAGAATATACATATGTATGTTCTCGTATGTATGTTCATATTGTGCTTGACTTTATAGACAACTAAGCAAAACGGGTTGCTCACGTCAGATAGTGCAATTATGCATTTTGCACAGTTGCAAGAGTTGACGTGAATACCTTTAATTTTTCGTATCTGGGAGAGTAATTTCTGCTAGGAAAGTAAATGAACACACCTAATGTTAGAATACTTAATTTTTGATACTTCTGAGGATTTGCTACGCAATTCGAAAAGTATTATTTTCGAATTGAGTTTTAGAGTTTACCACCTATATTAAATATACATACATATGTATCGTTACCTTAATAAAGAAAGGCCCTAACTCATTATTTTTTTGAAATCGAGTTTTTTTGTATATTTCGATAGAACATCTAATGTATCGAAAAATGCAAAAATCTCGATTTCGAAAAAATAATGAGTTAGGGCTTTTCTATATTAAGGTAACGATATGTAAGAGTACATATGTATATAAGTATTTCCTAAGCCACACTAGTTTAATTTCTTTAAGTAATAAATTTTTTTTATTTTTTAATTTATAAATCGTTATATAGTCAGTTTAAAGTACACATTTCTTAAAGCTATGAAAGTTCCAATCTGTTAAAATGCAAATTCGAACTGAAAAAGAGCGTTCAGTCGCCGGTCACTAGATAAAATATATTCAACAAACTCTTTATTAACTGTGTCAAATTAAAATGTTATAATTTTGAAATTCCAAACTCAAATACATACATAAATAAAGGGGAATGTTTTATCTTAAATTTTTATATAATCTTATAAGTTTTCATGCTTAAGAGTCCTTAGGAAATTATTAACCATAAAAATCAACAAATTTTACATTAAGTCATATTTTAAAAATGTTTAATTTTCACATTTTTTTTAATCCTTCCAGTTAAAAATTTTTAATTTTAATGGATTTTTGTCATTGAATTGATGTACATACATACAAATGTATTTAGGTAGTTTAAGTGATGTTTCATTTATGTTATACATCCGTATAATTATTTATTTATATTTGTAAGTAAGTGTTTTTTTTTTAATATTATATATTTTTTATTTCTTTTCGATTTGGCACAATTGTTACTATTTTTTAGAGAGTAAATAATTAAGTTAAAGTTTTTAGTATTCATATTTAAAAAGAAAAAACATATTTTTTGTTAAAATATTTATTATTTAAAAACTTTTTTTAAATACATAATAATGATATTTTGTTGGGAATTTTTGTTCAAAGAATATTTTTTTTTAATTGAGCTGGATATGCTTGAATTGAAAACAGAGTAACTACTGATAGTTATCAGCATAAAATGACATACATATATATGTAAATATGAAAAGAAAATGATCTAAAAGCAAGTTTTATAAAAGACTAGAAAGTAAAAAGAGAATGGATATTTTCTAGAATGATGATGTGAAAAATAATTAATTTTTTCTTATCAAAACTTACAACGAAATTTAATACCTAAAATGCAGACAGTACTAAAATTATTTGATTACAATTGGTACCGCAACATATATACATACAAGGTGTGTTTCACAAGATTTCGTACAAGTTCGGACTAATGAGAGAAAAAAGAAAATTACTCTCTGAATATGCAAAAGTTATCCAAAATTGCTGGAACGCAAAAAACCATAATTGCACATCTTGAAATACTAATGTTACTTACTTTTTACATTAATTTTAATTTAAGTGATTTTAGTCGCTTAAAAGGCATTACATTATAAAAACAAAAATTTTGCATCATTGGCAACAGCTGTAAAAAGTAAATGAAAATAAGTTCTAACAAAGTAATAACTACTTGAATTATTAAAAAAAGGATTTTTTTATTTTAAAGAAATGGAGAAATATGCACAAATGTACTTAAAACTTCAACTTTGTTCAAAAAACCTTCCATTTTGCTTTTTAATTAATTTGTATGTAAAAACTTTTATCTTATATTTGCAAAAATTTCTGATTAATTTTTCAGTTTCATATGTAAAAAAACAGCTGATTATTTAATTCTTGTCCGAACTTACCAAGAAGAAAAATTTCGTACTAGTTTGTATAGGAAATAAAATAAATTACTCTCTCATTCGCTCTCAAAATTGCACAAAAATTGCTAAAATTGCGTTCCACGCTTTTGGATAACTTTGTACAAGTTCGGACTGTTTTGTTATGCATCAGGAACAGACACAATGCTATATTGAAAATTAGCTTTCTTTTCCGGCTCTGCCAGTTTTGTTTATTTTTTTACATAGTTCGCGATTTTAGTGGTTCCAATTGAAATCAGTTTTAATTATACATATGTAAAACTCAGTATGTATGTATGTATTTTATAAAAATTTTATAATCAGTTTTATCATGAATTCCACATGTGAAAATTTCCGAATCAAATTTTTCGTTCATATGATTTTAATTTCGTATCATCAATTCCAATACAATTAAAAACTTACATATTTCCACTTTGTCCAACAGAAAAATCTTTGTGAATGATAATCTTCATAAATTGTCAAAATACTTCGCAATCGTATGAAGTTTTTTGATACAAATTGTTCACATGTTCGAAAATTTCCATGTGAAATTTTATTTATCATGTGATTTTTGACTACAGCATCATTACTTTTAAAATGTGTAATAATTTATTAAAAAAAACGTTAATTACTTTTTAACCAATTTCTAGCGAAATGCATTATTAAAGAACTAATATTTACTGATACAAAAACTTGCTTGTAAGAGTATAACAGTTATTAATGACATGACATGATATGAAATATGTGTGTATGTATGTATGTAATTACATGTGCTTTAAATAGCACATTTCATTTAAAGCCGTATTTAATCATTGGTATACAATTTATATGAAATAAATCCACCTTTTTTATACAGTCCTTCATTCATACATACATACAACTGTACATATGTATGTACAAACTTTTATACTAGACTTCCTATACCTACAGGTGGGCGCGTTGAATGAATTTAATCTTCCCATTCATCATCATTGCCAGACGATTCTGACTCATCGTCTGATGATTGCAAAACACGTACACGTTCCTGTAGTGCTCGTCGTAGAGCATCGGCTAAAGCATCTGTGCCAGAGAGTTCATCACTAGCACGATTTGTAGATAATTCACGTTGTGTGGCTGGTCGCAGTTCAATGCCCATGCGAATTTCAGACATAAGCTCACTGCGAGAATCACCACTGCCCGTACTAAGAGCTGATGTATCGATTTTCTGTAATAGACGGAAGGAGAAAAACTTAGAAAAGCTACATAATACATATTTATCCCATGCGGTTCTATAGATTTAGGACTCTAGTGAGCTGAACACTTTATTTACTTTGTCCCGGTTTACACACTTCAACTTTTGTTGATCAACTCGTAATTCAGATGGTAAAAAACAGCGATTCTTGTATTACGAGTTGATCAACAAAAGTTGAAGTGTGTGACGCGGACTTTTTCAGCAGACTGTCAATCTACATATGTGCCCTTAATTATGAAAGTGGTCTAAGTCATATATTTCTTTGGTCGAGATATTTGGTGGATTACATTTCAATAAATCAAAAAATATTTTTATATTATGCAACATTTTAATTTAAAGTTGCACTCGTCTCGATTAAATAAATTTATTTAAAATTTATTAAATATATATTGAAGTTTTTTAAAGATTTATTTAATATTTCGAAGCAAAAATGCATATGACTTAGACCACTTTCATAACACAGTGCAACACGAAAAAATATGGTTATATTATTGATTATATATGTATATACGGACACCAGTACATGATAAAAGACCAAAAAGAAAAAGGGCCGTGTCTCCCAGTTTTGCAAAAACTCCTGCACTTTTCTTTTTATGGGCCCCCAAAGATTTGAGGCATCGGTGTCATTTTTGCATTTTCTCAGACTCATATCGTACAAACCGTTCGGAGCAAGGCATATCAAACAGGTACACGCATCAGGCTATTGCTCATCCGCTGATATTTTGTTTACACGTTTATAACGAAGAATTCATTTGACAATTACTTTTATGCTTTGTTTGATGCATACAATTTTTTGACAATTACTTTGTAAAACTATGTGAGAAGCACAGAGTTGTACCTAATGCGTGTACCTGTATTTAATGTGCCTTGGTTCGGAGTTTTGATTTACTCTCTGAGGCAAAGTTGTAGCTCTTGTCATAAAGAACAAAAATTCAAAATCGCAAAAAATTTTTAAAAATTCGTTTTTTTACCTTTTTTCCCCTGTTCAAGTCCAAAGGTAGCAAACCGTTCAAAATTCAAGGAAACAATCAACTACAAAACTGTACCTAAGATCTCAATAAACAACTTTCTAGAACATATGAACTTCCTAGGAATGATTCTTAACACCGTTTAGGTAGCGCTTAGGTAGCTGCAAAAGTGAAAACTTTTCCGAAAGTTTTTTAATTTCATTTCTTTGGAAAATTTTTCACTTTTTCGCTATAGCTAGAGAATTGAAATTTGGAACTCAAGTAGGCCTAGCTGAGTAATCAACTGACAAAGTCTGAAAACCCCGGAATTTTTAACCAGGAAGGCCATCCCTTTTCTATGCAACCTGCTAGGTTATTTTAGGTTAAGAAGGGTTCCAATCTGTACCCGTTAATAAAAATTTAACCCCCAATCGTACCCAAAAGAACCCTTATTATCTTTCATTAAGCCAATGGATTCCCATGATGAAACCCCTGATATCCTCCAGTTTACCATTTGCGATATCACTAATGCTCTCATGGAAACGCATGTTCAGGCATCTCAGCTTATGCGTTGCAGATTTGGACAATAGCAGATAATCGCGTTCTGTACTACATTAAAGAAAAGTGTAGCTTGTTTTCTTTAATCAACTACGAATAGTCGAATTTGAAGTCGAAAAACGCCAACCACGATAACGCCCATTAAGTTCAATGGATTCTGGTTCCTCTTTATCGTCGCACATCCTACAAAAATCTGGAGCGCCAGTTTTCTATACTACGATTTTAAATGTATAAGTAGTGTGAGCGACCTTTTCTTCTGTACTGTAAATAATAATAAATGTAAATAAATGCAGCCGCGAATTCGGCTAATTTAATCTGTTTTCACACCGATAGTTAAAACCATAAGCAGCTGATTTCACGTTCCCACTAGAAGTTTGATAAATTCAGGTTTTAAACAACAGGATGTTTTATAAATTTGTCCAAAACAAAATAAATGTACTGTAGAAATGCGTGTATTTGTTGCTGTATTTTTTTCAGCTTTTTATAATACTTATCTGACACCCTGTAAAACGGTTGTTTTTGTTCGCATGAAAAACTCAGAAATTTTACAATGAACCCTAAAATAGAAATTATTTTATATTTTGTAATTGAACATTTTAAAATTATGTAACTACTTATACAACGCGAAGAAGTGCTTGGAAATCATATTATTATATAAAAAAAATGCACAAAGAGGTCAGTGAAAATATTTTCGTTGTTTTCCGTCCAAATGATATTTTTTCTTCACATTTTTTTTATAGTTATTGCCGCTGCATCTATTTTTAAGTTGCAAATCTTTCAATCGGTATTTATTTATTATTCATTTATTTATCAGCTGCTTCCAGTCATTTTAACTTGGCAGCACTGAATTTAGCACAGCGAAAACAAGGCTGCATTTCATAAAACCACCAATTCAAAACCAATTCAAAAATGGTTTGAAGTTGGTTTTAACAAACACAATTTATATAGTAAAAAAAGGTTTTAACAGTTGGTTTTAACGTTAAAACCAACTTTTATTAAAACCATGTCAGTGTGAAAACACTATAATGATTTAAGCAGCGCGTTATGCAAAGCTTGGTGCTTTTAAGTGTATAAAAATTATATTTGGATAAAGCATAATAAAGGATATATTTATTTTATTTTATTTTATTAGAAGACTCTTTGTTAAAAGTTTTAAGCGTTTTCCAAACAAATCTTACCTTAAGTTGCACTCCCTTGCGTATACTTTCCAAGAATTCATTACGTGAATCAGAAACTGGTGGTAAATTGGATGCTATTTTAGTTTCTGACGGTGCATGAGTGGTAGTAATCGAAGGCATCTCACCGAATCCAGCCACAGGAGGTGGTGGTGGAGGCGGTGGAGGAGCACCAACTGCTGGTGGTGGAGGAGGCGGTGGCTAAAAATAATTTTAAATTTAACAATTTTAAGTTAATTAAATTTTTAGAAAGTTTAAATAAAACAAAATTACCGGTGCTGTCATTATGGGTGCTGGTGGAGGAGGCGGCGCTGCGTTTATGGGTGGTGGCCTAGAAGGAGGAGCTGGTGCCCTCGAAATACCAGGCACCGTTGTAGGTACTGGTGGTGGAGGCTGTCTAGCTGGTGGTGGAGGTGGTGGTGCTGATCTTTGGGTTATTATTGTTGAAGTACTTGTTGAGTTGCCATTTTGAGCCTGCACGAAAAAAAGTAATTTTATTATTAGTCAAGTTAAAGTGAAATTTATTTTCGATAGAATTTACATGAATATGGTGTTGATGCCTGGTTGGCACCTGAGGTGTCACTCGTGGTGGTGGCGGTGATGTGGGTGATGTGGTCTTTAGTGGCTGCTCTACGCTTTCTTGTTTTACTGTACCCAGTACATTATTACTTTGTATGAAATCATATATAAAGGCCCTCGTATCTCGATCATTTAGTTGATGTTTCGATACACCAGCCTTCTGAAAGAATTGCGAGAGTACTTCATCGTTTTCATTGCCCGTCAAATCGAAACCTTTGTCAGCATCCCAACCCACATGACTGACGTGACGAAAGTTCGTCGGTGCTCCTATATCACATTTATTGACTTTTGATTTTTTGTTCTTATTATTGGAAGACGATAAGGATGAGAGAAATTTTTTTGGTGGTGCTTGCTGCTGTGGCATAGGCGTATTTGTAAAATTGACGGTACCAATTTTAGAATTATTACGTAGTTGCACACTATTGTAGTCGGGTTCCTTGGGCAAAGGCGCCAAGGGAGCTGAGGGTGCCATCTGAGATTTTCGTTTATTGCGTTTTTCTGCAAAAAAATATGAACAAACATACACATTTATTTGAAAGACTAAAGTTAGACAAGGCGTACTTATGTCTTGTGATTTTGAGTAATGCTTCTGCCACCAATAAAGAGAAATCAGAAATTTTTGTTTCTTTTTGTCTTGTTTTAAATTGCTACAACAAATTTTAATTATCGGCAACTAATTTATCGTTTATATTAATTTTTTCTAAGTTCTCTATAGAGAACATAGAATATCACGTTATTAAATCTTAAATACCGACTTTAGATTTATTAACTAAAAACAAGAAATAATTTCTAATTTTCCAAAATTAATAGCTATGGGCTTGCGGCAAAAATTAAATAAATATACATACTTAATAGTAACAGACCAAAAAAGTTTGTCTTACGAGTAAGTAGAACAAAAATAAGCAAATTAAATAAAATGTGCATAATAAGTAAGTCCATATTTACACTATGCAAGTCTTATTGCTAAGCTGATTAGTTTGACGGAGACAGAGACGAGGGGAACAGTAACGTTTCTTTTCCCCTCGTCCCTCTTTCCTAACAAACTAATCAGCTTAGCAATAAGACTTGCATAGTGTAAATTAGGACTAAAGAACAAAAGACAATGGCAAGACTGTTGTAAATTTAAAAATTAAAACAAAAATGCTTTCTGCAAATTGTAACACGATGAATCAAAACGATTCACATATTCCATTTGCAATGAAAAGCTGAGTATATAAAGCAGAAATCTACATCAACTGACACCACACACAGTGGACCAAACACAAAGAACGCTAATGATGAAGTTGCAGCGACCTTCGAAAACAGCTAGTTGTTCCGTTCTCCTACTGTTTGTCAGAATATTTACAATTAAATTTTTTGATATTTGTTCATTAATTTTTATCACATGTAATATGGCTTACAGAACGATACGAAGTTTAGCCTAATCAAATCATAAATAAAGAAAAAATTTATTTTTTCATTTTGAATGAACTTATTGTCGCACATACATACATACATATGTAAATTGTATACATATTTATGCACATATGGATTTTTTAATTTTGAACAAAATTATTCCGAATTTGTATTTTCATCACAGATTTATTAAACTTACCCAGCTTTTTCCGATTTCTAGTCTCAATAGTTGTATCAACAGCACGATAAAACGAATCACATTCTTCTTCTGATACAAAATTTAAGCCAACATGACCATCCTGGAAAATAACAAGAAACAAAGTAAAGATACATATATAAAAAATTAGAAAAGACTAATTAAAAAATATAGAATTAAACACCCACCTGCCCCTCAAATGTTATTAGGAATGGACGCGCTTTATTTATTTTCATTTCATCATATAACTCATGCTCCCAAATTAATTCATGTTTGATTAAACAATACGCGCGTAAAAAATAAGAACGGATAGCACTGTCTTTGACGAAACAAACGACGCCAGTGTATTTCTTCTTCCAATGGGAGTGTGCGGAAGCCTCTGTTTTGTATATTTGTACCACAGCAGTATTAAGAGTCTGTAATTGAAAGAAACATTTAAAAAATAAAATACATATATACATAATATAAATTTATTTAATTATTATATTTAGTTAACCTTAATCTTCATGGTATTTTAGAATTTATTTTGAATAGCCGATTTATTTAAAATTAAATTAAATCAGGGAGTATTGTACTTATGCGTGCCATTAACAAATCTCAACTATCTACTTCTGCTACTTTCAATTTCAAATCAACCAACAAATGCAAATGTATAAAATAAAATGAAATATAAAAAAATTATAGTTATTGTTACATCTGCTTTTTATTCAAAGTGTATGGTTGAACTTTTGTTGGCATTTTTCATTGTGTTTGTTATTTTATTGAGCGTAAACATAATAGATTCATAATTAAACTTGGCTTAAAGACAGTTGGTGACAAAAAATTAGTTTGGAAATGAGTTTTAACTTTTTAAATGAAAACAATATGAAAATAAATAATGTCTTTATTTTTAGATCATTAAAAGATCGCTTATAATAGTTTTGGCTCTGTCACAATAAAACCGGCTTGATTTTTTTTTTGATCGTAGTAAACAATGTACAATTTAATATCGTAATGAATAATTATTTGACTATAACAAAATCCGCGAATTCCTTTCTTATTTTCTGTTCGGCAATATTTTCATTTGCATATAAATGGGTTGTCATATCTTTACTATTATTTAAATATCAGGGATGGCGATCCCTAAATTTCGATTGTGCATATGTCTTCAAGATTTTATCTGAAATGTAAAAATCCTTTAAATTTTCTCAATTTAAAATTACACAATTGCAACTCATGAAAGATGTATTTAAATCTAATGAACACAGTTTTAAGTATTTGTCAAATAAACTCTATGAGTTAATTCATGCATATTCGCAATGTTTTACATGCATATGCAACTACCCAAAAATCGGGTAACTCTTAACGCTATAATTCACGGGAGATTACTGTAAAATACAAAATATATTTGCAAACTCGTTTTTTTATTTTATTAATTGTCAAAATTATAACAAACCCCATTGAAAAAAGTTTCAATAAATTTCAAAATCTATTTCACATTATTAATTTTAACCCGAGACTCGAAAAAATTACATTTGCCCATACCTGCTTTTATAATCTGAAAATTTGTTTAAATTAAAAAATCACAGAGGTCTTTTATAAGATTGTTCACATTAGTGAACAAATCAACTACAAATTACATATTTGTGTACCTGGTAACAACTTTTTAGAACCGAGTGTATGAAAGGCTGTTATGTGTCAAAGTGTAATCAACATCACTTTATTTCATATCAATTTTATATGCCTACATATACATACGAGTACGCATGTATTTATGTGCATAAAAATTATCTAGTTAAAATAATCGTTAGGTATGAATTTTCAAATGCATTCATATTGTAAAGCATTTAATTCATATATGTATTTTGCATACAGCCTATTGGTAACAAAAAACAGCGCGTATACGTACGCATGCACACACACACATGTCCACTGAAAAATATACATGCATACAGTTTGTCAAAAATATATTGGCATAGTAAAAAAAAAACAAGTTTTATTTTCGTTCAAGACACCGATTGTTTGCTCAACTGTGTTTTTGCACATACACTTAACTCTTTTTAACACGGTCCAAAAGTAAGAACAATGATTTTTTTGGCACGAATTTTTTGAACTTACACGATATTTTTTTTAATTTTTACATTTTGAATCCTGTTTGCGATAAGCGTGCACGCCTGTTATTCGAAACCGACGACCGACTGCAAAATTCGAAATACACAAATAATGCCCGAATACATCTTTTTGTATATTTTTTGTTGAATTTCACGAAAAAAAAGGAAAAAGCTAATCCCGATTCATACACTTTAACTTTTGTTGATCAACTCGTAATGTAGTGATGCCAATTGTTACTATTTTTTGCTCCCAAGGAGTTTATAATTTATAGGATTTTTTTCTCGAGAAAATTATTTTCCGAGAATAAAGTGCCAGGAGAACGAGTTTCAAAAAATATTATGCAATTAATATATTTCAATTATTATAAAGGCAATTCAGTCAAGGAAATGGCTGATATGTTCTCTCTTAAAATCGGAACTGTGCACAATGAAGGAATTAGCTCTTCAAGCGGAAAATTATTATGGTCTAAGTGTATCCCATAAACCGATATGAAGTGCTAAAAAGTACAAATATTCTTCACGAAAGACTAAGAAAATACCATTGCTTTCAGTGCAAAATGTTGGAAAACGATTAAGGTTTGACACAGAGCATGTTTCATTCCCTTATGTTCTCTGATGAGACGAAAATGATGCTGTACTATAACGAGGAACGCTAAAAAGTTTGGGTCAAGCCTCTGACTATTATAAAATAAGAATTTAATTCCTACAGTAAAGTTTGGAAAACTGTGAGTAATGGTATGGGTTTGTATAACCAGCAAGTAAGTTATTAAAATTAGGATTTTGGATGAAATAATGACCAAAGAAGTTTATCTTGATGTTGTGAAAAACGAAATGACCGCCAGAATTAGAAAATTCGGTTTTATTGACCCGGAAAATTAAAATAAGTTCAAGTAAAAATATTATCAAGATAATTCCCCCAAAAATAAATCTTATTTACATACGAGTATATATGTAGGTCGTGGTTATTATACAACTGCAACAAAGTTATTGATACCCCCGCTCAAAGTCCTGTGGGTCCATATGAAGAAAAAGATCGCCAACGAATAAAAACGAATTGATACTATCCGTTAAAGAAGAGTGGAACAAATGCCTTTAGAAAGTAATATCCCAAAGCTTATTCATTCTATGAGAAGATGTTTGCAAGCTCAAGGTGGACACACAAAATACTGCATAAGTGCGTAAATTTTTTTTGACATTATATTGAATAGTTTTAATTTTTTTAATTTACTTTACAATGTTTCTTTTGAATTTTGTTTTTTACATTTTCTATAATTGCAAATATTTTTTGACAGACTGTATGTATGTAGATACATATGTGTATAATGCAGACTGTAGCGCAAGAAAAATACTATATTTTACATGTTGGTCACGTACAAATAATATTATCATCAACTGTTGACGCCAAGTCTTAGTGACAGATAGTCAGTCAGTTTAGCTTGGTCTGTTCACAATTGTTAATATTTACATTCATAAATTTTAGTGTAGTTGAATATTATGCACATATTATGTAAATATGAATGTGCATAAATTGTACACTAACACAGGTTTGTATAGTCGGTGATAAAAATTAACGTCCCTGTTGGCGCTCACAAACCAACTTTGATTGGTCGCATTGTGTATCACTAAAAGTTTTTACTTGAAAATGTTATGGCACAAGACAACTAATTTATATCAAGTTATACTTGCGAGTATGTACACACTCGTACATTAACAGTGATTTACATAAGCTCCAGCATGAGTCCTAAGCCTTTATTGTTTTCAACTCAACTCAGTTTGGTTGTCTGAGAGTCAACCGAACTTTAACATTGGCATTGCCATTCATAATAGTAGGTTGCATACAATAACGTCCTATAATGTCCATGAAAAATAAGAAATAACGTCCATGGGCGTTAAAAAAAAAAACATAAGGCACTATTGGAGAAAATCCTTAAAACCATGGAAAGGCTGGCGAAGCCACTATTCGACACACCTAGAGGAAAAAACATTTAAATCTCGTAAGGTTAAAAGAAATATAAATGTCTTACAGACGTTATTTCCTTTACGAAAGATAAATAATGTCCATGGACAGTAGGTGCTTTTTCAAGTGAAAATAATGTCAATGGACGGTAACGTTACCACTAGTTTCGGATTTAAAGACAAATGGTCCGATGACGTCTGCGGCATGTAAACCGCACCAAACAGTGATTTTTTCGGGATGCAATGGAATCTGAAGAGTCTTATAACAATTCTGCTTAACATACCCGCTAAGCATGAAGATGATTGATGATGATTTGACCATTCACCGAACACACTACGCATATCGTCAGCTTACGAGTGTATACTTGCTAAATCCACCTTTTACAACCTTTAACATTTTAATGCCGTTCGAAAGAGAAAGAGGCGCCGCATCAACTGGCTGAACTATTTATTTTAATTTGAAATTAGGCGACAACGCTTTTCTTGCTTGCTAAACGTTTAACGCTATAAAAATAAAAAGTTATACATCACGCTTTTGAGGCTTTCTTAGTTCTAAAATGTCAAGCTTTTGCCGGCTATTTTTTTGTCTTGCATTTACGTTATATTTTTTTTTTTAATATTTAATGCATTTTTTATCTATTGTTTAGTAAAAAAAAAATAATTTCTAATAGTTTTTGTGTATGTTAGCATATGAATCTGGCAATGCTCGTTGTCATTTAGTGTACAACGCCTGAAAGTTGAAGAATGTTCAACTTTTTTGACAGAAGTTTGTATCGCATTAGCGAATTGATAGAAAATTTTAACCGGTTTATGTCTCTACTGTAAAATTTGGTTGAAGTGAGTTAGCAGGTTTACACTATAAACCGACGATCTTATGGTAATGTTTGAATAAAAGTATGAGTTTTTGTGTTGTTTTGGATAATAAAAGTAACTACCATTTTCCCGGCAATTTCCGCTCATTTGTTATTTTTTTCATGCAAGAAAGGTTTATGAAAGCTCAGTGCATAACCTACCTTTCAGTGAGAGAGAACAACCTTATATCGGGCAACATTTTTTATCTAAATTGCAATGCGCGATAGGTAGAGTTTATACCTAACTCAAACAGAATTATGTACTAACAAATCAAAATTAAAAATAAAATTTAACTAAATATATTTTTGTAGGGGTTTTCTTTGCCGTTAACTGTAATATTATAATTATTATTGCATTGGCAGACGTTTATAGTTGTAGTAACTGTTGGATTTGCATTTGATTATGCTACTGGCTGCCGTTGTAACTTTTAAATGGTGTCTTCTTCGTTTCATGTATTTCTATAATTTAGTTTTGTATATATTATTTTTATTTATTTATTCAGTTGTACGTACTTAGTTGTGTTTCTAATGTGTTATAATGCTAAAAGTTGGCACAATATTTATGTAATATAGTTAAAAGTTAACTTTTTAATGTAAAATTTTTGTTTATGATATGCAGCAAGGAAGTGCTATTTTATTTATGTACAACGAAGCAAAGTGCTGCACATTGTTTTCTTTTTGTCTTTGATTTGTTAAAAGGGGAAATCATAAAAAACATTGACAATGACAATGGCTTCATGTTTAAGTATGCGTAAGCACAAACTGTTGTATATAAAGATGGCTGGCTCGCTGTAGAAAATGGCTTAAATTAAAACAGAAGTTAAAACCAATAACACTCATTATTGATTAAAAATGTATTTTTAAAAATGTCAAGCATTCCTTAAGCGAGTTGTGAAAAATTAAAAATAAAATAGTATAGCTTCTAAAAGATGTACACACATATAGTTGGTCACAAGTAGAAAGGCTCTAACTCAAATAACTGTAACTTTACAGGAGAAGGTAAAAACATAATAATAAACAGTACAACTGCTTCTACAAGTGCTTTGTACAACCGCTTGTAAAAAGGTTATTTTTTACAAAATTGCAATAAGTTTTTGTGACGAGGTGTATTTGTGTGAAATGTATTGGAATCACTGAAAAACTCAGTTACTTGAAAATGCGAGTTAAGGCCTTTCTATTGCCCCTGTGGCCGAGTGGTTGCGATGCTACCCTCTCAGTCCAGAGGTCGTAGGTTCGATTCCCACCATAGACACTGGGTGTTTTTCGCAGACAATATAATCGCTTCGAGGGTTGTGTTTAAAAAATAAATAAATATTTGTGACCATCGATATATATGTAAGTATACCCAGCGGGAAAGAGAATTTGTACGAATACCTTCTAAAAGGTCTCTGTACTCCTTCTTTCGGATGTACAAGGACTGCTCGCTAGATTTCATACTCATATCTTTTTTACACACGTTGTCATTGCGGGGTAAGTATGTAAGTATACCCAGTAGGAAAAAAAGTTGTACGAATACCTTCTAAAAGGTCTCTGTACTCCTTCCTTCGGATGTACAAGGCCTGCTCGCTAGATTTCATACTCATATCTTTTTTACACACGTTGTCATTGCGGGATAAGCCCTTCGCCCTTGCTTTTTTCGGCAGATATTTTGAAAGGCCTTCCAGAAAATGGCTGTGTAAGGCCTTAGAAATAAGGTCATATTGAAAGGGGTTTAATAAAGGTTTGTTAAAAGGCTTTGAACTGCTGGGGGCCAGTTTCTCAAAACTTACAAGTGTTGTAATACAAGTAAAACAGTTGTGAAAATATATTTTTTATAAGAAAATAAAATATTTTGACAACATTGTGAACATTGGTAAGCAATGCCAAAATATAAAAAAACATTATATAAATTCGGTTTTTTTAATAACTAATCCTATTTTTGATTAAAATCGAAAGAAAACACATTTAATTCAGTTTATTAATCAATTTAGTGTTTTTTTAAAATTTGGTTTAGGCTAAATTTGTACGTCAGTTTACTGCAGTATACTTTTGGGACTTGAAGTGGCATAGAGTCTTGCGGCTGTGATTTACAGAAAATTTCTCTTGGGAGTTCAAGTCACAATCGCAAATATTATGCGACATGCGAATGTCAGAACATGTCCCTTTATATCATGATTAGAAGCAAATTACGGCATTCGAAATTGAACAAAATTTAAACAAAAAATATTTCACTTGAGATTAAATGTCAATATTTTAAATTTTTTTTTTTGATATTGAATGGTGCAATTGATCACAGGTATCGTATGTATGTAATTAAAATCGATTTTAAAAAAGACTTAAAATAGAAAACAATTTTCGCTTTGTATGTACTTTGCAATTAGTTTTTAGTACATTTCTAACAACTTTCGGTAAATTTCACAAGCCTTGTTGTATCGTTTAAAGTTGTATTTGAAAATATAATTTCAAATAAAAATTTTCAAAACAAAAACAAGTTATCTGTAAAATGATGTTGTTTTGAGAAATTTTATTTGAAATTGTTTTTTCAAATACATATAACTGTAAACGATATAACAAGGCTTGTGAATTGAGCAATTGTGTATTATTTGTATTTTAGCATCTGAACCATTTTTTAAAAGGCGTTAAATTGGCATTGAGTCAAAATGAGTTTTAGAAATAATTCGAAATTCATCAGAATTTTTCAAAAATAATCGCACCACATGTTCGAATTTAATTTATGATTTTGCAGAATTATTTGTGTGGGACCAATTCTTTTTCTGTTCAAGTCATTTTATTATGTAGACTTTTAAGCTGTAATTGCATTTAGAATTAATTAATAGATGCAATGCAGATACAATGGAATAGAATTTATTAATAGAAAGGAAACAAATATCGATTACGTGTTTCTTTTTTTTAAACATAACAGATGTAAGTAAACATTTAATTGACACAATTCTTCAATTAAATATAAAGTGCCACATTTGATGTAAACATGATTATAACTAATTAAAAAATAACAACATTATTTCTAACACATATTTAGATGTTTATATTATAAAGTACATATATACTTATTTATGTATGTACCCAGCAAAAAAAAAAATTGTTTTATGAAAATGTATCGATGTGATGATTTAATTCCGTTTTTGCATGCCTTTTTCGTTGGATATTTATTTCAATATACTCGTATTACCCAGTAATATCGCATGCGTTTTTAATGAGTTCAAGAAATATAGAATTATTTACGATTTGCGATGATATTCAAAATGCATTGAAGAAAAAAATGCTCAAAAAGCATGAAACACTATTTCATTTGAACGCAGGACGATTGCATTGACCTGATAAATAGGCCTTGATCTAAATTAAATTTGTATGCGAAGTAATGCGGTTTTTGTAACAAACAAACAAAAAAAAAAATGCGAATATGGCAATATCGCAAGCACATGTAGGTTGTGAATTAAAATTATGAAATTTTTCCACCGCTTGCATAAGATTAGAAAATTCTAGCCTAAAATTTATTTCGTAATATGTACGAAAATTTCGTTTATCTTACAAAAAAAAAAAAACATGAAAGTTCATATTTAGCAAAATTTTGCATAGACTATTTTCAGTATATACCCTCCTCTAGTCAGCCTAGAACCATATGTCTCTATATCCACACTCTTTTCTCTAGCGACAATTGCACTAGTGGAAATGTCAATAACTTTCCTTTTATGCGCGAGTAGAGATACTTTAGAGTCAATAGTTGTAGATTATTTCTGGAGACATTGTCAATAAACGCGTCAATAGTTTGTTTTTCTTTTTTATTATGCTATGCAATAATATTAAAAAAATACATACATATGTATGTATTTATGTTTGTTGCCCCAACACTTTTAAAATTGTAGACGAGGGTCACTAAAATGTACTAGTGAATCTTTGGTTGAAATGTCTCCATATGGTCCCAAAAAAACTACTTAGTTAGTAGTGCTACAGTCTAGTGGTGGATTTTCAATGACAAGCTAATGTTAAATGTCAATAGGCGATTACATTGGCTGGGGTACACCTGGTCAGTAGTGCTTCTGACAATGTCACTAGTAAATCGCTACATTTTCAATATTCGCATTTTCTGCAGGGTATTTACAACACATATGTTAGTATACATATAGGGTGTTTTTTATTGAGGTATAGAACTTTAAGTTGGCATCACTTTTTTAACTGGCGGCCATTTTGTCAGCTGTCAAGTGATTAATATTTAGTTTGGTTTGCCATTTCATCATGAACAGGTTGACAAAAGAACAACGCTTGCAAATCGTGCAAATTTATTTCGAAAATAATGGTTCAGTTCGCGAAGTTTACCGCAAGCTCGTCCATCAGAGCAATTATGGAATGGACCTGTCAATTGGCCACCAAGATCGTGTGATTTGACACCATTGGATTATTTTCTTTGGGGATATGTGAAGTCGCTCGTCTACGCCAACAAACCAGAAACGTTAGGGGACTTGGAAGCCAACATTCGTGGCGTTATTGCCAACATACGGCCCCATATGCTCGAAAAAGTGGTTGAAAATTGGACCTGTAGAATTGGCTTTATTCGAGCCAGCCGCGGCGGCCACATGCCCGAAATCATATTTAAACGTTAATGGCATAAAATTATCCTTCCAATAAAGCCAAATTGATGGACATTAAAACGATTTTCTTGTGTTTTATTTCAATTCGAAGTTCTATACCTCTAAAAAAACACCCTATACATATCCATATGTACATATACATATATGTATGAATGTGTATTATTTTTAACACTCATTCATTCATTTTGATCTTATTCAATATGTGAAATGTGTATGTACAATTTTGAATAACAATGCGAATATCGTTAAAAGATATTGCAAAATAAATATTCAAATTAATTTGTAAAAATATGTGCATGATCAAGTTATCTATTACAATACAAGAGCTACATATTTTCTATAGCGTAATTTGTTGTAAAAAATGACAAAATTTTTTATTCATTGTTAAACGATACTCGCATAAATTAAATATGTAGATCAATTTTATTGTTTTTAAAATAATATTAGTAAATGAAAAAATAAATGGAAAAGACATTTGGCGCTGTTTATACAAGTTTTATTTTTGATAAGATAAACTCGAAGGTCTGTTTCGTTTTGCAACTTCTTAAGAAAAATTGATAACATTACCTTTGTACAATAATATAAAATACACTCACACACATCTTGCAAACGACCAACTAAATAATCGGTATTATGTTTTACCAAAATATTGAAACGGTTTGTGCATTTCTTATCTAAATTATACACAATAGATTAGATAGGCACATACAATTGAGT
This sequence comes from Nowickia ferox, assembly GCA_936439885.1. NCBI lineage: Eukaryota > Metazoa > Arthropoda > Insecta > Diptera > Tachinidae > Nowickia > Nowickia ferox. The sequence goes on from OW387023.1 coordinate 106,274,878, forward strand.
CATTTGAAAATTATAACATTTTGTACATACGATCAGCGCTGCCATATACTTTTTCGCTGTTCTCCAAAAAATGGTGAAAAATCAACAGTGATCCAATATGTTAATTTGTATTAGGTGTGTTCCACAAGATTTCGTGCAAGTTCGAACTAATGAGAACTAATGAGTAAAACGAAAATGACTCTCTGAATGTGGCAAAGTTATCCAAAATTGCTGGAGCGCAAAAACCATAATTACACATCTTGAAACACTAATGTGGCTTACTTTTTAAATTAAATTTAATTTAAATGATTTTAGTTGCTTAAAACGCATAACATCACAAAAACAAAAATTCGCATCATTGGCAATATCCTGTGACCAATCTGTAAAATAACTTCAATATACAGTGTGTCCGCCGGGAAGGTATACTACTTTGTTTTGCTGCCATTTGGGTAAACATTACTCATGACAGTTCATATTTGGCAGTCGTGATGTAGACACGTGGCAAATTTATTATGGAAAAATATTCGATAAACCAACGTGATTTAATCGTTAAAAAATTTTATCAAAATCAATCATCGATTACTGTGACGATGAGAAAGAAAGGGAGAAATATCATTTGTGCATACTTACAAATTCAAGTTTTTTAACACAAAACCATCCATTTTGCTTTTTAACATATTTTTGAATAAAAACTTGTTTTCTTTCTTTGTAAATTTTCTGCTTATTTTCTCAGTTTTATATGTAAACAAAAAATAGCTGATTATTTTATTCTTGTCCGAACTTACCCAGAAGGAAACGTTCGTACAAGTTTGTACAGGAAATGAAAAAAAATATACTCTCTCATTCGCTCTCAAAATTGCACGCTTTTGGGTAACTTTGTACAAGTTCGGACTCTTTCGTTATGCATCTGGAACCATGAATCAAAGAATACAAAATTACGCATTCAGCTTTAAAAAAAATTATTTTTCTGCGCATGTACGTCACATCAGCCGATAAACATAAACACAAGCACACAAACATGTGTATTTGGTATAGGGCAATTTTGTTTACATTTCAATTTCTACGTCATTTTGACGTCACACCAGCACACTCAAGTTAAGAAACATGTGCAATGAGTAATCTTGTATTCTTTGATTCATGATCTGGAACAGACCTATTAAATAAAATAATGTGTTTGAAGATAAATCGAAATTTAAGTAGCAGAGACAAAAACCAAAGTAAGTAAGTAAAATTCAGTGTTAAAAAAATTGCAGTCGAAATTGCAAAAGTCGTAAAATTGTGCTATTTTTTCGACTTTTTATTTTTTGATTGCCCAATCACAACCTGTTGCTTATACTTCTGCTACTGAAATTCAATGAGTCGTAGTCGAAGTTAACACAATGAACAAAACGAAGAGCTCCAGCTGTCCACATGTTCGTACAGTTTTCGGTTTGACTGACTGCTGCTTTAAACAAATCCGAAGTTAACGAAGCAGAAATGTTTGTGTGTATGTATCTGAATGTGTGTTTTGTGTGTGGATGAGTGTTTTTCACTGTATGTGCAAATATAGTCGCCTTAAGGCGACTGTAATGTAATGTAACTGCAACAGTAGGAAACAGCTGATCGATATTGTTATGTGATAAGTAATGGAAATGGTTATAGAGATGTAATGTAACGTAACCTACTTTTCATATAAAAATATCAATCAGCTGTTTCCTACATTGCAGTTACATTACATTACCGTCGGCTAACTGAGCCTTAAGAAAAAAAAAACACACAACATCTCTACTACGAAGTTATTTAAAGCAGCATTCAGCCAAACAGAAAAATTGCCGAACATGTCGATAGCTGAAGCTCTCTGTTTTGGTATAGCTACTCGTTTATTGTGTTAACTTCTACTGCGACTGTTGAATTTTCTGAAGTAGAAGTATGAGCAGAAGCAAAAGAATATACACAAATAAGAAGTTTTTAAACGATGGTAAAATAGAATTGTTCTAATGTGTGAATATAAATTTAAATGAAAATAGCAGAGTGATTTTTGCACTTAACATCGAACACACTATGTTAATCATTTAAAATACTAATAAAATTAATGAGTATTATTTCGGAGGCAGAATCTAGGAATGCGGACTAGAACTATATCTACTCACCAACTGATGGAAAATATGATTCGAGATATAATATTGTACATGTATACATAACTTTCGAAAAATTAATTTAAAAACGTAATGATTGAATTTTACTAGTACATACTGTTAAATGATTAACAGTGGGCTGTTAAGTGCGAAATTCGCTCTCCTAAAATTTTTGGATTTTGTTTCTGTTATTTTAATTTAATATTATATTCACACATATAATAAAAGAAAGTTCTTTGCTAAATTCCTAAGCCTACCATGCTTTGAAATAATAAATGGAAAATAGTTCGTAAATGTAACCTATGGAAAAACGTGGAGGTCTAAATAGAAAATGATTGAAAATTCTGGTGATTTTCATGAGTATTGATAATTACGTGCAATTTTCAACAATTCAATGCGACAGTGCCCCCCGCCCAGAATGGAATTTCTACTCCTATGCTCGAATATAATATGTGATTGTAGATAACAATTGTTGCTGAAATATTTTTGTGTTTCTAATCTTTTATCGAACTTTTAATCCACCTAAAACCACACTATCGAATCTATAATAAAAGTAAATAAGTATGGTAATAAATTTTGAGTTATTTAGTTCCAAATTTGCAGTCTATACTTAACTAACGCCCGTGGTTTAGCTAACGATTTTCCTATTAATTAATTTCATTGGTTAAACCACCCCTATTAGTTAACTAAAGACTGTGAATTTGAGCCTTAGCAATATTTCTATTTATATTCTATTGCTATTTAACTTCTATTTCATTCGAAATACAGTTTTTCAAAGTTGTTGCCCAATGCAAGCTAGGTTCAATTTATTTGTAGTTTAATTATTGTCTATGGTGAAGCTTTCTTATGTAATCTTGATGAAAGTGCCCTTCATTATTATGCCAAAATTCAAATGCAACAGATATTATTATTATTATTTTGGCATAAAATGTTTATACGATTTATTTAGTGAACTCTTAGCTACATTATTGTCATGTATAAGACAATAATGTAGCTAAGAAATTAAACGTAATTAAACTAACTAAAATAAAAATTGCCTGATATGTTCGAAAAATCTATGAAGTATGAGTATAGTAAAAATCCGTTTAATTCATAAACTGAAAACAAGGATTCGCTTATTAACGGACTGCACATAAGCACTTTTTTATTATACGAATTTTCTCGGGTTTTATCATAAGAGATTTCCCTTGAATTCCGATAAAAATATGCAATTTTTATACATTTCAAATGGTAGAGTCTATTAAAATAAAATTAAAAGAAAATAAGTAGAGCATATAAATATCAAACACACTTAAATGATGGCCCACAATAAGCATTTATTTATCGTTTGAGAAGACAGTTTACACTTTATGAGTTTGTTGCTTGAAATAAAAATATTTTATTTATGAGAGCAAATGCTCTAAATAATTTACGCTTCGAGCAAAATTTTCAATTCCAAAAAAATTTATTTAAAAAAAATATATTTTTAAAATTATATCAGTTCTCTAAATATACATTTACAAATTGTTTTGTTCTAAATTCGGATGCTAGAACACATACTATGACTTTATATTTTCTAAATTTCAACTTAAACAGGTGTAGAATGAGTGTGGAAGCCAGAACATAGACGAAAGTGATTTGAAATCTTGTGATTTCCATGCCCTATCAGGCATGATACAAGTAAATTATACCTATGAATTTTTCTTTCCAAAGTACCAGAGACTTCATATATTATAATCGAAAATTCTTAAGTAGCCGAATTCGCAATATTTTGCTAAACATAAACTATTTCTTTGGATGTAAATTACCATACATATACCTAATTTATATTCAGCATTTTTTTTTTCATAAAATTAGTTGCACGAAAATTATTTATTTGTCAATAGGAGACATGGAGGAGCAACTTATATCAAAAAAGATGTAAAAAATGCATCAGAGATTCATTCTTCGTCCTTTTTTATATAGCATTCTCTTTTATAGCGCTGCAATTAGCAAATAGAAAAGGTTACGTGCAACAAAATTCATGAAATTTCATGAAAAACGCTTAATGTAAATCAGGTATTAGCCTAACTCATTTAAATTATTAACCTTAAATTATAAATGCTTCCTCGGGAGTAAGTATTTATAATTATAATCTCGCTTCATGATAGCCCATTGTTCACCTCACATTTTCCATCTATCTTCCAAGGAGATTATTTAAAGCATTTGGTGTCCAAAGGGCACACACACGATTTTTTCCATTAAAAAAATCTTTTCGCCGAAACTAAATCCATATATGTATATAAAACTGCTGTTTAAACTTAAAAGTGATTTTGTTGCCAATTTTTATAATTTTTACTTGACTAAATAGGATAAAACCTCCTTTGAGTTACGCAAGTATGTTTTTGTTGACGTGTCTTATTTCTCCCCTTTTTTTTTAAAGGAAACTAAAGTAATCGTCTTTAGAAGAGAGATTATGAAGCATTGTGCTTCATTGTGCTTGTGACCAATTGGTCTTCATTAGTTATGTAAAAAAACTTTTGGCTTTTCAATTAATAAAAGGAAAATGTAAGTTTAATTTCCTTTTCATGTCCTAGACTTCCTAAAACACATTTGGTAAAGAAAAACATATTTTTGTACTTTATTTTATGAATACGATGCAGATTGCTTTTTCGAATACATACGCACGTGTTTTGATGCCGAGAAGAAAAAATGTACAATATCTATGGATTAGGCGTCAGTGGTACGTGCTACACATACTATTGAAGCCAGAAGTACCTTAAACAAATATCTGCATGTGTCATTTCTATTTCTTTCTTGCACCAAAGTCCTTGTTTATTTGTTTTACGTTACATTTGGCAAGCAAAATAAGGAGAAAGCAAATAAATTACTCTATTTCTTTTTTTTTGCCTGTTTCAATAGCATTTTTCAGTTTTTTTTCTTTGAATTAAAGTATCTATAGTATTTGAGCAGCGCCTGCATGTCTATTAAAATATGGGTTATTATAACATCTTTGATATTGAATATTTGATATTGAAGATCTGGCTTTAAATTTGTTTGTTGGTTTGCGAAAAAATGTGTTCTTATCATCAATATTGTTCCGTTAAGACGAATCCCTGAAATTGTATTTGCTGATTATTTATTGTAGTTGATTAGAAAATATGAATGCAAATTATTTACTTTTATGTTTTTATTACTTATTTTTTGAAGAAGACTATTTATATGATCATGATAGAGATGAGCGATATTTCGATATCTGTTACTTTTTCACAGTGATTGAAAAATCACTATTCACTACTGCGACTAAATTTATGAAGTAACAGCTACCTGAAATATAGGTCTTTTATACAAACAGTGAACACACTTGTATATTTACTTTATAGCAAATAAATCTATCACATTAAATTTTTTTTATATCTCCAGCTTTTGTCGATAAAAAAAAGGTAAAGTAATGTCAAATTGTCTTTTATGGAAACTACTGTAACTCTTCTTATTTAGTGATGCCAACTGTTTTGGCTCTAAAAATACATTAAAATTTAAAAAAAGCACAAAAAAGCATAGTTTTGAGATCTAAAAAGCACTAACGTGAAAAACGAGTGAAGATCAAAACGATAATAATGTTTAATATTTTCTAAGCTATTCTCTATTTCGGCAATATTATCAACATCTTTAATGAAATATATCAGACGATAAAGACTGAAAAATAAATACACCAAGTTTTTATTAAAGTAGATTTAAGAAATACAAAAATTTCTTAAAAGCACTACTATTTTATGATACAAAAAGAGCATCGGAATGCATTTTTCTATTTATATATTTCATGATATGAAAACATGTGTTACATTTGTTGTAACGGGTGTTTTTTAGAGGTATAGAACTTCGAATTGAAATAAAACACAAGAAAATCGTTTTAATGTCCATCAATTTGGCTTTATTGGAAGGATAATTTTATGCCATTAACGTTTAAATATGATTTCGGGCATGTGGCCGCCGCGGCTGGCTCGAATAAAGCCAATTCTACAGGTCCATTTTTCAACCACTTTTTCGAGCATATGGGGCCGTATGTTGGCAATAACGCCACGAATGTTGGCTTCCAAGTCCCCTAACGTTTCAGGTTTGTTGGCGTAGACGAGCGACTTCACATATCCCCAAAGAAAATAATCCAATGGTGTCAAATCACACGATCTTGGTGGCCAATTGACAGGTCCATTCCATAATTGCTCTGATGGACGATTATGTGGAACCATTATTTTCGAAATAAATTTGCACGATTTGCAAGCGTTGTTCTTTTGTCAACCTGTTCATGATGAAATGGCAAACCAAACTAAATATTAATCACTTGACAGCTGACCAAATGGCCGCCAGTTAAAAAAGTGATGCCAACTTAAAGTTCTTTACCTCAATAAAAAACACCCTATATATTTGCGAAAATTAAATGAAATTCTTTTTAATACGACCATATGATGTTCATCTACAAGCATTCAAAAAACACACACATGCACAAAACATATGGTCTGTTTGTAAAACAAAACTTAAATGCACAATGTTGGATATTTAAGATTCATTTAATTTTGGGGTGAAAAACAAAATTTTGTGTTTAAACATGATTTAAAAATAAAATACATATAATCATTGACTGATTTGTTAGCCCTTAAAATAACAGAACTCTGTTATAAACAAAATATGTTTAAACCGGAAGTGCTGAAATGTGTTAAACCGTGATAACAGTCAGTGTTTAATGTCACTGCCAATCTTCTTATTAGTATTTTTCAAAATAACATAACTGCCACAAACACAATACTGTTAAACCCTTATCACGGTTGCAGTTTAAAAGAACAGTGATTTATAAATTACGTTCACTAGAAACATTATTTAAAAATCACGGAAACGCTCCTTGTGATGAGCAATATTTTTAATAAAATGTTACTAAAGCTTATTTTTAGTATACATATCGTATCGTAAAAAACCACATGCGCGCATGTTGGTTGCATTTTTTTAAAATAAGTTGTAGATGTGACACATACATATAATCGGAGAGGATACATTTCCAGTGGCAGCACATGTAGCCAATGTAGCTTCAATAAAAAAAAAAATTAGAAAGTGTTCAAAGAAACATGTGCATACATATGTAACAAAAGGGAATATTGAAATTCCAAACACTCCAGACATCAAAGCGGCGATTTAAAAATTTTTACGATTTATGCTTTGGCCACATGGTCAAAGTACATAACTGAAACAGAAAAAATTACATAGACATATACTCAATATCATACTGAACACGAATGTCAAGTGAGTGCGACATGATTTCGCAATAAATGTCTATTATTATTAAATATATATTTGAAAATTACATGAAAAAAACTTCAATTTAACTTTAATTCCAGTTAAATTCAAATGCTGGAATTTTAATTTTTTGTGTGGTTATTGGGTTTTTTTTAAATGAATCAAATTCAAGATATTTATGAAAATATGTCTCTTACTGTATAACCACAATTTGCAGACTATTTTGCTTGCGATAATTCAATGGGACAGTGCACTATTTCTATGACCAAAGCTGTCACTATATATCTCCTTAGTCATTGATTTCGCATCTAAAATTAATTATTGTTGAAGTGTCTCAGTATATTGAATACACATGTATACATAATGTATTGAAAAAATAGTCAATTATTCTATTTTAAACTCACCTGACATTTACGTCCAAGCATACGGAAAACAGCCTCATTTTCATCCTGTGTCAGCAGAGAACTAGATGCATTAAGTTTTGGCCGCATATGTGGACCTGCTGCTTGCCCTCCCTCCTGTGGTGGTCGCATGTTTCTGCTCATTTGAGCTTATTAAAAGTTTTTTATATCACCTTCTGATTTAATTATAATTAAACGCTTTATAGTTAAGTATTATTACAATTTATATGCAGCTTATTTTATTTGCAACAACAAAAAATTAACACATACACGTTTTACGCACACACACACGCTCACTTTAATCGTAGCCAATGAACGTTTGACGATGTGTTTTCAAAACTTATAGCAAAATGTAAAATATAAAAATAAAGTGAAATTTATATGCAAATCAACTTAATTTGTTAGAATTGTTATATTAGAATGATATAAAACAATTGCTTAATTTATATTTGCCATTTTTATACACATATGTAAGTATATACTAAATTGACATATGAAACTTTGATGGTGTATGGTGCGAAGTTAGTAAAGCATATTAACATATTTACATATCGCACACTAAATCATAAACAGTCACAACTCAAAATGATCAAAGATATTTTGTTTTTTTATAAACCAGTTAATTGAACTAATCTCTAACGACCGCAACAATTTCTTTTGCAATACGGTATTCGTAAAGAATATAAAATACCGTTATGCTAGTTTTCATGTTACATATGTACTTGCGTCATTTGTACAGCATCAACAGTTGTTTGCCACTACTCAGCATCTGAGTTGTAACTGTTTATAATTTAGTGTGCGATATATATATTTGGAATCTGCAGATGGTGAAAATTTCATACAAATATCTTGTTCACTCAATTTACTGTTGTTTATTGGTCTTCGAGAGTTTTGCGTCTCACTCGCATTGGTTGACTGATCTGCCACGGATAACCGTATATTCTTGCGGCTCTTTTGTGGAATTTCTTTAACAATCACGTTGCTACTTCCTATGTGAAGGAATAGGTCGTGTACAGTCAGTCACAAAGTCTTTTTAAAAAAATGGTAATAACATCTTGGGCATATGATCTAGCTACCCCGCCCATATTTGTGCAACAATACTTTGCAAATTTACTTTGTAAAGTATTTCTTAGATAAATAAATAATTTTCTTTTTCAATTAAGTTGCATGTAAATTGAAAACTTCAAAGTCGTTTCAAAGAGTAAATGAGCAATAATAGTCCAAGTCGAAAAACATAGTCTCGAAAAAAAATAACTTTTAAGGATTTCTATTAAAGTTAAATCAAACACAAAAACGAATTTTGAGCTAAGTTAATGTGTGTAAAGATAAATTCATCGACTTAAATACTTTTTTTAAATATAACATGCGTTATTTTTTCATTCATACTGATTTCTTTTATAAAAAACTTTCACTGCGAATCAAAGCTAGTGGAAAATAAAGACAACAAATTAGACTTTTAAGGTGGATTCACTTTTGAAAATATGACAAGTGAAATAGTTATATGAGGGAAATACCCAAATCGCCAAACCCTTTTTCTTCTAGGATTCAAACCTAAACTTATGAGAACTTGTTTAGTTGATTTATTTTCTGTTTATAATTTTTTATTTCTTAGAGTAGACTAGAATATTTAGCCATTCTTATATGAGCTCGATAGTTTTCTAATAGATTAAGATACTACTAACAATAAAAAAAGAGAAGTTAAAAAGAGCCTCTTACGAGAATTGTGCTTTTATAATTTTGCAAAATATATAAATTGGAATCTGTATTGAGCGATAATTAATTTTGAGATATTTATAAAAACGTACTATTAAAAAGTATCATAGACACTCAGCAAGGATTAAACGATGCATTGCTCTTTGTTACAGGTTTAATGAGAATGATATAATAAATTTTAATTTTGCTGTTTGCAGGGTTACAATCAAACCACATTTGCAATTTTTTCAGTTTAGTGGTTTCGTGTGAAGCTGATTATAAATCAAATTAAAATAAATGCCGTTTCCATAAGCCTGGGTTGTGGAAACTGGGGATAAATTATAAGGAATTTGAGTATTCAAGATTGTCCAAATCCTTATACTGATCTTTGTGATCAGTGAGTATCAGTATTGCTAGAAAATGATGCTGACAAAATGCTAAATCGGTCAAAAAATTCTGCTAAAATGTTCTACAAAAGAAAAGTATAATGCCAGATTTAAATGTAGAAATAATTATTGAAATAGCTTGGAATTTCATGTTTATACAAACTTATTAGTATTTACAAGTATTTTTAATAATTGGTGTTTTTTTGAAATGTTACAATTACGTTTAAAATTTTTTAAAGCCACTAAAGGCCAATTTCAAATTATTATTTTACTTATTTAGTAAAATATTTTTTTTATTAAAAATGCATTGAAATTGATTATTGAGGGGTTAGCTGGATCAGGGAACCTTTATCCTGCAATACATGTACATTTATGAGAAAAATCCTCTATGCGGAATAATTTTTTTAACAAATTAAAATTTTTTATTTTCAACAAATTCTGCCAGAAAGCATTTAGCAGCAGAATTTTTTTAAAGTTGTATGTTTTTTAACTAATAAAAATCCCAGATCTAGAAGTGAAAATGCTAAAATTTCAACAACAGTGAGTATTTAAATTTTTCATTAAAAGTTTGTAGCTTTCTTCGTCTTGGCACGTAACATTGTTCACTGAGTTTGGTCTTTTGCGATCCGTGGAACAATTTATAAGGAAAACATTCAATCTTATCAATATTAAAATGTTTATATGACTTTTTATAGTATCATGATATCAGCATGACTTCATACACTGATATTGGCACATCGGGGAATAGTTCGTAAAATAGAATTTGCTATAAAAAAATAAGTCAACTTAAGCTCTATATCTATAAGCAAATCTGCCTATAGCCATCTTTTGGATCTGAAAATATTACATTCGTTCTCTGTAAAATTAGCGTATGATCAAAATTTAATTTTAGTTTATTAAAAGCACAGAGGTACCTACATAGCACTCGAAACATACAAATATTCGTAAATTGGCTAATATTGATTGATTGAAAAAGTTTCATTAGTTTTTTTTATTTGACACAGAATTTAGGGAAAAAGTAAAACGCCCTTATATTCAAGCTGAAAACACAAAACTTAATTTTTTAATGAATGAAATAACACAACAAAATAAAGTAAATACCTATGTATCATAAGTATGCTCAAATAATATGGATGAGAGGGCGAAAGATATGATGACAATATTATCGTCAGCATCACCTATGACAGCAACTGCAGGGCGGAGGTGCATATTTATACCACTAAGCAACCGGCAGTCGGACAGAATATGTAAAGCAGCTGTTGAGTCACCCAATCAGTAGACACAAACATTACTTCAAAAACAGACCCTTAAGAAATAAAGAACATATTCGAATGTCACCAAATTGAGTACAATATTTTAGTTAGTTCGTAAAATGATAGATAACAAGTCACCAACGAACCACCTATGCTATATACATATGATGACAAAATTTAATTTTTCACTAAACATGTAAACAAGCGCACAATTTGTTAATCATTTTATCTGTCAGCAAGCGATTACTTTGATATTATTGTTTCAACACTTCAACCCAGTCATCATTGTTATATCTGTGGTCATTGTTAAAATTTCAATAAATCAGGTGGGGTAAAGGTAAAAACTAATATCGCGACTTAAAATAAAGCAACACACAAAATAAAATTATTTCAAGGTGATGATATATTTGGAATTCTTACACACACACACCAACCGAGCTACAAATTTGTTAAGTATAAGGTTTTCAATTGATTTTTTTTATTTTTAGCTTTTAAAATGCAATTTTTTCCATTTATGCAACTTTATATTTTATACTTTTTCGATTATTTCAATGACTGTTGTTCTTTGGGCGATTTTATTCGATTTTTCATAAGCGCTCTCTGGACAATATAACTGAATTTCTTTTCCACTATTTGTGTTTAAAGGGCCAAATAAACTTTATTTAATTTCTATGTATTTTATTATATTTAATAATCTTATAAGTCCTTTTAATATTTTTTTACTCATACTTTTAATATTTTTCACTAACTGTCAAGAGGAGGTGAGCAAATGAAACGAAATCGAACAAAAAAAGCAAAAAAATCTCACCACTTGACAGCTTCTGCAAAAGTTCAGTGTTGCACTTAAAAGTATTAAAAATATTTGGATGGGCTTAAATAATAACACTTTTACTTGTACGTGCCCTTTTACATTTGGGAAATTGAAAAACACAGACGAAGTTTGTAGAAGAAGGGGCGAAGATGCAGAGTGTGTAGTACACGACCCTCTGTACTGGACATTTTTTTGTTTCTCTTTTCTACTTTTCGCAATTTATTCTTGTTGCTTCATATGATTTTTCTCATTTCAGCGAATCTATGTATACTTGATGTGTATTATCAAGGCATATGGTATTTATGTGCATCTGTATGAGTAGAAATCGCGAAAAAGAAGTAAACAAACTACAAAATTTCTGTCTGTCTATTAATTTCCAATATGTAAAAGCTTCGGGCAAGAACAAAAGAGAATTGAAAAAATGTCCGGCAAGAAATGTCTCAAATGTAAAAGAGGACTACACATGACTGACTTCCACTACATGCCAAAAAACGTGAGGACCATGATACAATAATACAGGTAATCTCGAAGCGCCAGCTGATGGAGTTTGTTTCGTGATGTGCTCTGCCAATTGTTGTTTACGTTTTACCAATACAGTGGCTTTTAAACTGTAACAGTTCCTATTAAACTGTACTCATACAAACTAGCTTTCCAAATAAAAGAAAACATGCAATCATGTTTTACCAATCCACGTGCATGGTGCCTATTAAAACTGTACTAATACAAATAAAGCTTTGCAAACACTAGAAAAAAACGCAAGTACATGCCTCTTGTTTTCTCTTGGTTTTTTGACAGTTGTCATCACAAAACAGCAATAAAAAGTCCTGTTGTTTTATTTATTGTAAATTTGTTGTAGATTTGCGGCTACCTGTTTTTGTATGGAATTTTGTTTGAACGTACAATTCAAGCACACGTTGTTTTTTTGCATATGGGGATTTGTATTCAGCTCAGTATATAGATCGTGTATAGACACAAATAAGGCGTATAAAACTAGGAAGTAGCCCTATTTCAAAACAGAAAGTTTTGGTTATAGTAAAATTATGTTTGTGCTTTGTATATACGTTCATCGCTTCCTTAAACAGCTATTTTTGTTGTATGAGCAGTTTTTGTAAAAGGGGTTGCGAAAAATTAAAAATTGATTCAAATCGATTAAAGATTTTTGTTTAAAATTTTTAAAGGATAATCAAGATATTAATACGTATATACCGTTTGTATACATCTCTTTTTATTCGGTTATGCAGTATGTATGTTTAATTTCTAAATTGTTATTAACTGAAGCCGATTGTAATATAAAATCAATTTTTTCAAAACAGCTATGTAAAATATTGGTGGAAAAAATATTTAATTAATTAAATTCTGGGGCAACTTATGATGTTCGATATCAAACGAAGTTTTCAAATCTTTCAATAGAATTCTATGAGAAATATTTTAAGGTTCCGTTTGTCATTGAATGTAAATGAAAATTTATCTGATATTCATATTTGACAATTGAATTTATATCAAATATTAATGTAAGAATAATTGTTTTACAATATTATTATGTCAAACTCCTTATAAAAAGTTTTATAGTTAAGATATATAATTTTTTCATATAGTGGGAATATTTAGCATAATTAATATATTTTGTAGTTAAAACTTAAATGAATTTAAGACAAAACGGTATTATGTACTTTGAGGATAATGAAAACATGTCCAATTTGAGGATTTCATTTCGAAAGATGTGGCAGCCATGATAAGAGTATATTTTTGCTTGTAGTAAAACATTTTACTGTTGGCAGCGCTTTTAACATATGTTCTTAATTCACCTCTTTCCGAGTAAATTCACCACTTATACTTCCGTTGCCAACATTGATTTGCAGTGGTTGACAAATTCGTTAGATTATAAGTTCTCCTTGGTTGGCAATATTGTAATAAATCACAATTATCGTTATTCGAAGTATTTATTTAAATCTCTGAGTTCTAACAATTTTCTTTTACAGGCTTGAAATTTATATTGGTTTGTAAATTCATGAAAAATTAAGAAATAGCTCGTACTATAAAGACAAAAATTTTTATGTACACAGAAAACAAATTTTCCTGCAATAAACACGTTTAATTGAAAAAAAAATTAAATAAAAATTTTATTGAGTCAATTAAATGTTTAATTAATTAACTAATTAATTTTTAAACAAAAGTTTATTGGACTCAATTTTATTTTAAATAGATTTTTGTTTTTTTTTTGCAAGAAACTTTTTTCTGTGTAAATTGCTGAATTTTGTAAGAAACAAGTTCAAAAGAATGTTTTTTTTTTTACTTAAGCTTTTAAAGCAACAATTTTGCATCAATTAAAACAAACGCTGTGGTTATTTTCTAAATACGCGCCACATAAAAAACAAGTAAACATCAAGAAAAAACAAAATCAAACTGCTGTCTAAAAGGTTTTATTGAAATTTGAATAGAATAACAGAACAAAAAACAAAAGTAAACAAGTTTTAACAGTAATTTTTTCAAGCTTAATTCTGCTCTTTGGTGACGTTGTACTCTGAGAGAGGTGGAGAAAGAGGAAGATAAAGGAAATCCATAACATGTTAACAGAAATAACAGTTAATGTTGCAAACACTAACATTGCACTTTAATTGCTGCAAACTTGTTGTACATTACATTTACTGATATTGCATAAAAAACTTGTGCGTACGACCGCTTACATATATGTATATGTACATGCATACACAAAAACAATTTTGAATGAAATCTTTGAAACACATGGGCACGCACAGATAAACTTGTCTTGCAGTTACAGTTGTTGTCGAGTGCAACTTTAAATAAAAGCCATTGTCAAGGTCATTATTGTTGTTGTTTTTTATATACATACATACAATACATTTAAGATAAACGCAACAGTAGACACACCTTTAGAATAGTCGTTTAAATTAGAATGTTATTGTTATTGTTTTTACTGCATACGAGTATGTATGTATATTTGCGTAACAATAAAAAAGAAATAAAAACAACCAAGTTATCATTAAGAACTGATGCGGAACTAGCAGGTTACTTACAACTAACGGTTGTTAATGTCACGTTGTCATTGTTTTTTATTTATTTATTTATTGAAATTACATTCCAGCAAAAAACATGTTAATAAATACAATACAAACATTTATGCATGTAATTACATACATATGTACATAT
This sequence comes from Nowickia ferox, assembly GCA_936439885.1. Lineage (NCBI taxonomy): Eukaryota > Metazoa > Arthropoda > Insecta > Diptera > Tachinidae > Nowickia > Nowickia ferox. Next base: position 106,289,923 of record OW387023.1, read on the forward strand.
GCAGCTTTTTTAATAACTTTATTTATTTAGTTTATTTTTATGTGTATTGATGTATCATTATTCTACTTTCTACAGTCGCGACATTGGAGTATTTTGTGACATACATAGCAAAATTGAACACCGTGATACCTTTTTGGGATTAATTGCTTTCAGCTTCCTTAATGCGGATATAATAAGAGAGTAACTCGTTGCTAATTGGAATATAACAGCAGCGTAATTAGTTTTAATTTAATAAGAAATTTTATAAATAACTATTGCAAAGTTTGACCTTAAATAAAGTGTACTGTTAATATGTTATGAATGTTTTTATGTAGTTGTGAATATATGTAGTATATGTTAATTTGATACTATGACAAATTATTAATTGAAAATAATTTCTTTGGATATCATTAAATCAAAATAATTATGTACTATGTACATACATATGTACATATGTATGTATGTGTGTAGGTCGGAAGTATGCATACATGATATAACAAAAATTCAAAATTTTAAGAACCCCCGACTTACAGACCAAACGACTGGATCGATTTTCTTCAAGTATGGGCGGGAAGATATTAGATCTAATCATCTTTAAAACGAAAAAAAAACCTAATTAGAAACTATGTGATACATATCTTCTAAACGGCTGGACCGACAGCCAGCCGTTTGGTATGTACGTGGGCTCGTACATACATACACACATATACACAGATGTACAGCCATACACTACAAACTTAAAACACCTCTTTTTTTGGATGGGGGTTAAAAATAGAAAGGACTATTACTCTCTAATTTTTTCTTGGTATACACTATTTTACATTATTACATTTCCGGTAAAATCTTGCAACCGTATTAATTTAATATTTCCCCTCTGTCTCCTATTTGTTTGAATATTTTACTCGAAAATTATTTCATAATTGTCTTTTTCATAAAATACAGAAAAAACTTATAAATTCAAACAATTTAAAATTTAGAGAAGATTATATATACATATATGGACAGTATTTCTAGTACCCTATAGCGGTAGCGTTGTTGTGTAGCAATAGAGTCGGCTTACAGCAAGAATTTCTTTTTTAGTGCTTTATTTGCAAATGATTTTTTTTTGTTTTTTTCTAACAGGGTCAATTTTTTTAACCAGTGAGCGAGTTTTGCAGTATTTTGCCTTATTAGTGCAACTCAGGTTTTCAATGAGATCTTGTTATTATTTTTCCTTGTTTAGTTAAAAATTTTCAAATATTTCATAATTTCTACAATTAACTTTATTACATTGAATGCATACAATGGAATGTATTACAAAATTTAAAAATTGTAATTGATTGCATATAAATATTAATTTAAATTTTTGTATAAATAACCAATTATGGAAAAAAATCGTTGAATAATTTAAATTCGTAGTAAAACAAAAGTTTTCAAACAAAAATCTTCAGCAAATTAAAGTTAAAATTTTGAAGATAGTTTTTTTTAAATAAAAAATAATTGGGAACTGTATAATAAAATTTTCCAATCGTGAGTTAAACAGAATTACATACATATGTACATATGTATAATTACAAACGAAATAAGTAATAAAAAATAAATAATTTTAATGCAATTTACTGAGTTCTTTTGGTGAGTTCTTAAGGAGCGCAAATGTTAAAATTTATCTAAAAATAATTGCTATCGGAGAAATAAAACGGTGTAACTTTGTTTAAGAAATATCATTCAAACTCGTATATATTGTTATACATACATATGTATGTATGTGCATACATATATACGTACATACATATGTACATATTTATTTTTCAGCACTTGTTCACTTTATTGAACACTTGCAAATGTTAAAATTGCACTGTAAATAAATGCTTTTTTGTTGTTGTTGTCTTGTCTTCTCTTTAACATGCGTACATACTTATGTATGCACATACATATATACATATGTTTTGCATCTTATTGTTTTGTTTCTCTTTTGTTGCAGTGAGTAGTATTTATGTTTATTTTCTTCCGTCATATTTGACCGTGAAAATGTTTAATTTTGTATGTATGGATGTATTACTTAATTGCCATCTTAATGCACAGTGGCTTTGGTTTTATGAAATGAAGCTTTTTCTCTTTAATACTTTAAACACTTTACATAACCCATGGTATATAAATTTAAAATCAATAAATTTCAATGCTTTAGCTGCGAAATTACCAAACTATTTTTAACATTGCTGATGGATTATAGTGCTATTAAGGTACATAGTTAGTTTTTTTTTCTTCAAAACGATGAAATAATAATTGCATCAGGGATTAAATTTATTTGGTTTATGTAAAACGGTTAAAATATTGCACAACATGTTGGCATTGCTTTTCTTTTTGTATGCGTCATTGATTAAATAAAAAACAAAACTAAAATTTAATATTTATATTTTTCCAAAAATAATAGCCAATATTCATAGTCAAAACAAAGTATACTTTAACAAGAAGTGATTTCATGAGAACTCTTAAAATCGCAATTTATGCAATTGGGCAAACTTGCGAGACTTGTTTCATGAAGCCCCTTTTGAACTTTTACGCAAATAGTTTATGTAAATTTGAAACAAACGTCAAAAAGTTCATTTAATAAAAATAAAATAAGAAAATTTCAAGCAATTTTTAATTTAAAAACATATTTTATATTTATATTTCTATAAAAATAAAAAAGTGTGTTTGTGTCTAAAAATACCTAAAGAAATCCAAAAAAGCAAGAGGTTGTTGTTTACAAAATTCACAATTGCACAGCTTAAGTTTACGAGTCAAAATTATTGGGTAAATTTAACAGGTTTGTGTAAGTAAATAAATTTCTATAAAATATTTGACATTTTATTTACGAGAGTGTAAAAATGCACAATTGCACAGTTTGCGAGACTTTTGAACATTCTCATGAAAACCCTTAATGGTTTTAAATTTTTTCTCAAATATTTACTGCCTTATTAATAAAAAATATTTTTGCTTTATAAAAGTTTTTGTATGAGGTGTTTTATATAAAAAAATATTTTTTTTTGAATAAGGCAGCAAATATTAATATTATTGTTTGAAAGTGTAATATTTTTTTTAGTTGAAAATAGATTAAGCTACAAAGTAAGCAAAAAAAATTAAAAAAAAAAAAAATTTTTTTTTGTGAAAGTTGCAATTTTTTTTCATATTTACGATTTTTTTTATTTCATTCAGGAAAACATTATAAAGTTAATATATTAAATGTTTCACATTCTTTTGGGCTAAACAACAATTTTTATTTATTTCAGTGCTATATATTGTTAATAAAAAGACATATGTATTTATATATAGGTACAGTTATGTTGGAAATAATAGGCTTAAACATTCATTGTGCCTAAAAAATTAATTAATTACATTGCGCGAACTGGCATGTCATATTGGAGACACACACAACAACAATAATCTAAATTAATAAACAAAAAAAGAATTATACCGAACACGATCGAATCCCAAAAGTTGCACTCCATCATACAATAGCATATAACACTTTAAACACCCTATCGCAAATGCCAACTTCTACAATTCACTACTACTAAACTAGATACACACAGGTCACAAACATTTATTTTTTAGTTAATACATACTTTTGTCTTTCAATTACAACTTTTAGGATCAAAATTGATAAACAATTGACTTAAAGATGACAAAAAACACGTAATGAGTAATTAGGCGCTGAATTCCTTAAATGCACGTGATGCAGCTAACAGCTGAGCGAATATTAAAAGCAAAAAAAAAGTAAAAACGCAGAGTTGCTCAGAAAAGTATCGGCAATCGATACAATGCAAAACATTTATCGATTTTAAACATTTCGTTTTTGACTTAAGCGCCGCTAGATCATTTATTTCGAGTACTTTTGATTTTTAACATTTATTAAAGCTTAAACTTAATAGATGTCATATTGATTATACTAGTTATTTATTTTTTAGAGTTTCTCTTGAGTTTCTATTTCCATATACATATGTAAATGATTAATGAAATGTGACTTAGAATTTTAGAGTTTAGGAATGTTAATGACGCCATAGCGAAAAAAAGCAAAAGAGTTAGGAAACTAACTTTTTCTATTGATTTTTTTATGATCATAATCAATGATAATTACATTGTACATACATACACAAGCCGGTTATTTTTATATATGTACATAAAATTGGCTTAGCAATTTAATAAATTAGCTTTTGGCACTTTTAAGAAATAGATATGTAATATACACAGATCGAACGTTACGAGACATAAAAGTAAAATTTATTTCGGAGTGGAAAGATATTGAAATTTGGATTAGATAATTTAAAAATAAACGGCTGATATCCCATGCTTTTTTATAACAAGCCAAACCGTACGAATATTTTGACAAGTACTCTATTCTTGAAAAGTTATTTATAAACATTGAAATTGTAATGGAAGGTAAACACCTGTGTTGTACGTACATATGTATATGTATATATGTGCCCTTAATTATGAAAGTGGTCTAAGTCATATGCATTTTTGCATCGAAATATGAAATAAATCTTAAAAAACTTCAATATATATATAATAAATTTTAAATAAATTTATATAAATCTAGACTAGTACAACTCTAACGTAAAATGTTGCATAATATAAAAATATTTTTTAATTTCTTCAAATGTAATCTATTAAATATCTCGACTGAAGAAATATATGACTTATACCACTTTCATAATTAAGGGCACATATAATAACTAAAGGTTTATTAAGTTACTGGCCTGAACTATAGAAAACGGAACTTTATTTTTGCCATAAAATAGAATGGCTTGAATAAAACTCGATAACAGAGTTTGTAATCTCAAAATTAAAAAAAACTCACATAACTTTATTTCAGTGAGCCGAAGAAAATCGGCGCATTGTGTCGATAGTGGGATCTATATAATGAAACAAAATATATGTATATGGTTCAAAAGGTCTTGGTCTCTTCTTTTTAAATCCGTTTATAAATTTAAAATCGGTTGATATTTAAGTTAGTTAGAGGTAAATAAGTGCATACCGGTACGAAAAACCAATTTATTACAAGTAGCTTAAGATTTTGGATGTGTTTGGTATTTCGATTTCATTAAAATTTGTCACACAGTGTATAATTATATATAGACACTTGAAATTTTCAAAGTTAGTGCATTTTATGGAGACTATACCAATTAACACTGAAATTTAACAAATCAATATTAAAGGGTATTCTATCAGTTAATGTAATTTTTGCAAACTCTTGAAATTTTCAAAAACGCTAAAACTAATTGATCAAAAAAAAAAAACGCCAAAACGAAAAAAAGCGCCAGAACTAAAAAAAAATTGCTAAAACTAAAATAAATCGCCGAAATCCGGTAAAAATCGCCAAAAACGAAAAAAAAGGCCAAAGCCGAAAAATCCCAAAAAACGGAAAGAGTCCAAAAAAAACGCCACTAAAAAAATCACGAAAAACCGAAAAAAGTTTAACGTGTACTTAATTTTTTTTTAAATTGTCTACATCAGGTAAGATATTCGATTATAAAGGCTGAAATTCGTTTATTATTATATATTTCTTATATACATTAGTATCGCATTGTGTCAGTTGTTGTAGGAAAGTTCAAATGATGAAGCATAGTCACTGGTCACTTAACTACACCGACTTCAGCAGATGCTAATCTTAATGTTACATCAGAGCACCCTCCTTCGTCGGTATTGTGTAGCAGAAGCATCGGCGAAGTAAAACAATCAATAAAATGGCTACTAAACACAGCTGAGAAAATTTAATACGCCTCATTGACACCAGAGGTGCTGCAACACTGCTTTATTAAAATCGTGTAAAAAACCAGAGTTGTAAAAGAATGAAGTTTTCCCATATATCTGTTCCTTCACCACCTGTCTTCTCTATCACTATCCCTTTCCTGAAAAAGGTAACACCTGAGTGTTACTTCTTCTTAAAAAAAAAATAAAAATATGTAATGTCCGTACGGAACCCTTCGTGTGCGAGTTAAAGTCGCACTTTACTTTTTTTATGAAATTTATTTTTTTTTGTATTATTTAAATGATTAAATTATTACTTTTCTTTTTAGTATTAATTTTAGTGAATCTTAATTCTTGTTATCAAAAGAAGATAATATATTTTTTGTTTGTTAAGCTCGAGATCCTTTTTATAAAATTGCAATTGATTTTTTATTTAATTTCGAGTTTTCGTTAACAGTTTCTTCACATGGTCAGGAAAACAGCAATTGTAACAAACCCAAAAAATAATTAAATTTATGCCAGCAAAGTATGAATATAAAGAGATTGAATGAGAGACACATTTTTTTGTTTCAAATTTAATTCCGAACTTCGCTGAGTTTAAAAATTAAACCACAACTTTTTACTGTGTAAATTTTTTCTTAGGCATATTACATTTTTATTTCTTTTAGCTAAAACTTTATTAAGAAATGTTATTCTATTTTTATAGACAATGAGCTGTGGTTTCAAACCTTGCAATCGGTTCACAACTGCACAAATTTGCAATCTTAGAAGACTGTGAGTTCAGCTATTCTAAAGTTAATACGAGAAAAAAGGCAAATTAATTTTATTTTTGTATACAATTTTTAAATATACTACATATGTATGTATTTGATTTCATTATATATTCGTTTTTTGTTTGTTTTTATTACTACTATTTTTTTCTATTGTATGACTGGGTACTATTGCATTTTTTATTAATTATAACAATTATTTGCAGAAATCGAGTTCCTTCCGTTTTAAACTTTTTTTTTTTTTTAAACAAAGTAATGTTTTCATAATACGAGTAATTTGTAAAAATTCTTGCTTGCTCACTACCTGGTTTCAGCAAGTTCAATGAAATTATTTATGCATAATTTTTATATTTTGTGAACAAAGCAAAATAATCGGAAGGAAGTGTCATTTTAAGCTGAATCGTGCTTCTCGTCTTAAGCAATGAACTTAATTTTAATTCATGATTAATGTCAAAGTAACGATTATTTGGTATTTGATAATAAAATGAACAAACTAGTGACAAATAGGGTCACTGAAAATACTATTGTTCTAAGTTTTCAACAGTTAACAGTTTTACAAGCTTGTTCCATTTTTGATTTCAAGCCACAACCATATTTGATAATAGAACTTATAGTCTTCATTTTACCTCAACTTGACTTTACACAGGACTGTCAGTCAGTGCAGCATTTCAAATTTCAACTTGAGTTGAAAGTTTTATATACTTTACTTTACTCCATTTAAATGAGTGAATCTCAATAAAAAGCGGTTTACAAAAATACTTGAGAGCAAATGGACGTGTGAAATAAAATTTTTTTATTAAAAGCAGGTTATTAACAGCGAAAACTAATAATTTTTTTTTGCTTATTAATTTTTTGTTTTGTTAACAATTTTATCTTTTACATTTTATGAATTTGCTTGAATACAATAAAAGAAAGATAAATTTTTTTTTGGACAAATTTATTTTTTATATTATTTTCCATATGCATACTTGAAACATTTGATTGAAAGGCTTAAAATTCATGTTTTATGTTTGTTGACCGGCTAGAAGAAGTCAATAACTTTATGATACCAATGGCCCTCAAATAGTTAAACAAAGTTTTAATAATATTGGACATTGTTAAACAATAAGACTTTTAAACAAATAAAATTAAAAAGTAAAAGAATATTTTAATATGCATAAAAATTAATATTTCCTTAAGCTTGCTTTGTATTGTTTCAAATACAAGTAGTTTTGCTTTTTGAAACCACAAAACATATACATACTTGCGTACTATTGACTTTAAAAAGTTATTAATCATATTGTATTTGTGAATGTTAATGATTTTAAAAGAATATTTATATATTTATTCTTTTTCAACTCAATATTTGTTCTACACTTTTTTTTTAGTAACATTAACAAAGAGATTTTGTTATAAAAAAACATTCTGAGTCTCTTTTTTGTTTATATTTAATAAGTCCTTGAATTGTTTTTTTATATTTGTATACTACGTAATGGACATTTATATCGAAGTGAAATGAAAATAAATGCAATATTAATTAATATTCGGTTAGTTTTCAATATAAAATTGGCATTTCATGCAATCATTTTAATTTTTTATAAATACTTACAATTTTCGTTGCACAGCCAGACGCCGGCGTCAATTTGAGCGGCTTGGTAGTCTGTGAAAAATATGGTAACATTGCTAAAGGTCTCGTTAGTCGAACGTTGCTGTAAGCATCCCGCAATGTGCTGTACTTTGTTTAAATGACTTCACAAAAAAAAAGCAGGAAGTTCTCAATTCGTTTATATATTTTTTTTTATTTTTTGTACATGAATTTTGTAAAAATTCTTTCATTGTCTTAAAGGACAAATGTAGAGAAAATCCAACGAAGACAAAACAAAATTTTACGGTTAATAACATCGGCTCCATGGTACATAAGAAACTCAAATTTACATCGTGATCTAAATATGCCACAAGTGACTGAAGAAATTGCAAAATACTCAGGCAAATATTTAACTAAACTCGAGTCACACCCTAATCCGCTTGCTCGAAATATCTTGAAGTTTATTGGACACATCCGCTTAAAAAAGAGGGACACAAGGGCTCTAATACTTACCACACCAGATGAAACTGTTTGAAATTATTTTTTTATTTTTATTTTTTGCTTTGCACAACTCTTATGTATGTATTATGAATTACTATCACTAAGTTTAAGTGTCGGACACTGGTCGGGCCTAATAATTATATTTAGATTTAAGATTTGAATACTTATTGTTAGTTCATTTTTGAAGATACAATAAATAAATATATGTATGCATAAAAAAAAAAAAAAAAAATTAAAGGACATAGGTGCTAATTTATCCTGTTGTCAAAGAAGTTTGCGTGTGCCGCATCTATTGAAATTTTAAATTATATTCTACGTGCTTTTAGTAACTGTTCGCTACGAAATTTTGCACGAGTATTGAGCTCTTGAAATGACACAACATCCTGTGTATCACAGTTTGACATTATGGTTCATGTCCTTCCGCCTAACTGATTGCTATGACACTCTGCACGCATATTGGGCGCTTTTGCAATGGCATAATCTCGCCTTTAAACGCTCTTCAAATTATAATCATAATTTCATGTACTTCTACGCAAGAATGATACACCCAGAAAAACGATGGGTTCGAAAATGGTTAGGCTGATAAAATATTAGTTGAATAAACTATATTTCAACTCACGCTATAAACTTTCTATGAATCCAAAAAATTCTTCATTGACATTAAGAACACAATTGTAACTATTATATGATTCGCACAATTCTTTAATTGATTAGATCAACCTATCGTGACTAAATAACGCATATGATGAACATAACCGAATAAAATATTTTAAATTGGATTTTGGTGCCAATTGTTGGTATTTGCAACTGAAAAACTTGTCATTCTAAATTTATTTAAAAAATAAAGACTATTTATCGGTTCTTGGAATTGAATGATGATTAGCGTATTAGCACGGTTTGATAATAGCGAAATTAAAAGATTTACAACCGAGCTTTGTGATGTTGCAGCTACGGCCAAAAGTCGAATCTATTTGCTCTGTGTAGAATATATTAATTTATGTGTGAAGTAGTTAACACAACCTAATCGCTTAATGAAAAAGTTTCCTAAGTTTTCGTAACTTAGTTTGACTAACAGAACTAATAATTGTCTTCAAGTGATATTAGAATTCTGTGGCAAAAAGGAAAAAGTGCTTAAGTCGAGATAAGCTGATTTTGAGTTAATGATGCCTCCGTAATCTGCATATTCGAAAGTACCTCTGGCCAAAATCTCAATTAGTTTGTGTGATTTTTCGGGAAGTTATAACTCTATGACTTGCGACTTATATTTTTTAGACTTTCAATCTCATTTGGAATAACAGCTTAATTTAGGTTATACTTTGGTATATTTCAACTTAAATGTATGTAGAACGATGTTTGCTTAAAAAAATAAAGGTTAACATAAAATTTCCCAATTTCTGAAAATCGACTTGAACGCTTAAAAGTGCTCTCCTTCCTGCAAATTTATGAAACAACACGAGCGCAAGTGATGCCTGTTTGCTTTGGTAAAAATAAAACAATTGATTAAACAAATGGTCTGGCTAAATATTAGACTAAATGTGCTTGAGTAAAAGTTTCGTCTACATTCAAAAAGTAAAAAATTTAAGTAGGAAAAGCGATATAATTAAACGTATTAGAAGTTTACTTTGTTTTATCTCCAGTGATACTAGATATTATAAAATAACACGAGCGCCCTTTATACTTGTTGACTTTGTTAAAAGACAATTGATTAAAAAAATTTCGGCCAAGTTTTGACTAAAAACCAAATATTAGAACACACGTGCTTGAGTAAAAATTTGGTCAACAATAAAAAAATGTTGAAGTATACTTATATAAAATATGCTTAACTTTGAAACATTAATAAGTTCTGATTTCTAAAAACGATATTAATTTTTTTCTGATGGGTTTTAATGTATAGTTTCCACAATGCAAGCAAGCGACTTCTCTAGAAAATTTGTACAGGAATCACTCAAAAATTTGAGTGCATTGTGGAAACTACACATAAATTTCGGAAAACATGTAGAAAAGTAGAAGCAAGGAGTGATATTTTCACTGATGCCAAGGTATCTATTAGAGATGTGCATATTTTTCTACTCATTGGAAAAAAATCACAGTAATCTCCGTAGATCCAGCTTAAGATATTTTGGGAGGAGGGGACGTAGACAATTTTTATGAAAAAAAAAAAAAATATTAAAAAATATTTTTCAATAGTTCATTAGAAATTATAATGAATAATAAAAAGTATTAACTCAATTATAGGATTCAAACGGTAGTCTTAACAACAATCTGTATTTGAAATTTTCCAAACACCCCCAAAATCTTGAGTGACGAGCAAAAAACCGGGTTCTCGTACCCATATGCACTTATCAACCTCTAACTAGCTTGAATATCAACCGATTTTAAATTTATAAGCTGACTTAGAAAGAAGAGACTACGACCTTTCCAACAATGTATATTTTATTTCAATAAATTTCAGACATATGTGGGTATTTTTCTACCAAATCTCTTTTTTTCGGTTTCTTAGTAATTTTTCTACTTTGTATTCGTTCTTACGCGGCATTCTTGTACTGTACTTGTATTTATAACTTTATTTACAAAACCTAATTAATTACGAGTAAAATGTTGGTTTGTTTTAAAAAATCCGTTTGAAATTGACTGAGTTATTAAATATTTTATTAGAAGGATTTTGTTAAAAAAAAAATTACCTGCATAATGTTTTTCGCATCATATTTATGCGTTTTCAAGGTATTTAAGCTTCCAGGATGATGAAAGTATAATTTAGAAAACATAACTAAGCACATAGTACAAAATTGGTACAACAGTGGTCGCCAAATTTTTTCCTTGAGAGCCACATTTTTCACATATGTACACGATATGTGCAGACTCCTTTAAAATAACTTCTCGAACTAAAAAGCAAAAATGATATCTTAACGCATTGTTAAGCTTGTAGGCATAGCTGCCAGATTAATTTCGGGCAAAATCGGAAATTTTTGGAGAAAAAAGTTGTCCAAATCGTCAAAAATTCGTCATATATAAATCTATCTTCTATGTATATAAAATTCTCGTGTCACGGTGTTTGTAACTGAACTGCTGTGAAACGGTTTGATCGATTTTTATTAAATATTTGTATGTGTGTTCGGTAGGTCTGAGAATAGGTTGTGCTCTATTTTTCATACCTCTAAGTGAGCTGTGCCACGCCCATATGAACAAAATATCTTATATCTTGAAAGCTATAGAAGTCAGACTCTTCAAATTTCGTATGGACTCTTTTAAGTGCGAGGTGCGAAGTAATTCAAGATATTTGTGGAATAGGACCGGAAGAGGGACACCCTCCATAAAAAGTAATTAATAATATCTTGAAAGCAATAAAAGAGTCCTCAAATTTGGTATGAGTTAATTTAAAAACAATTAACAAAGTATAAATTATGGCCCTTATTATGAGCAACTTTCGATCTTCGACTGTCGTCGAAAGTACTGACCGAACGAATTTTTATTTGGTATTATGCTGAGGATTCGACAAAGAATGACCTTGTTGTGAATATCACTCACAGTGATTTTTAGAATTTGCACCAAATTTACCTAAAAATAAAAAACAATCATCATTTTGATAATTTTTCATATTAAATTACTTCATCGAAAGCTAAATTATATTCGATAGAAAATTCGTTGCTCAACGAAATTTTCGATGCTCATAATATGAATTGAACATTCGATTTTCGATGTTCGATAGCCAGCGAAGGTCGAAAATCGAATGCAACTCATAATAAGGGCCTATAATAAATTTAAAACAATAACCCCCATATTCATAAAATAATAAACTGAATTTGAAATGCATTTTACAAAAGTTTTGTATGAAAAATTCAAATTAATTTTAAATTTTATGAATATGGGGGTAAATGTTCCGCCATCGTTCACAGTACCCCTTGCCTCTATCACTCATATACCACATCCTCACACACTTACAATGAGTTATTTATTATTTTCTGCCTTAGAAATTCCCTAGAAATAATTTATGTGGCAAAACAGCGTTGGCTGGGCCAGCTACTAAGCTAATAAATGTTTGGGTAAACTTTCTCTGATGATCTGGACTAATGCGCATCAATTTCAATGTATTTTAAATAAAAAACATTTTGCTGAACAAGTAAAATAATATTTTACTAAAATGCTAAGCTTAATACTTTTTACCTCGAAATATGTCCTCTTTTCTTAATTTTGAAATCGTGAAAAATTTTCATGAATAATTTCATGCTAAAACAAAATTCCCCTTTTCGTGAATGGTTTTTTGGAGTGAGTTTTTTTTTTTAATTTTTCCCCTTTAATTTATTTACTTTATTTTTGCTGGGGAACAGAACAGAACAGAGAACAGAGCATGTAAGTAGTTTTTATTGTAATATGAATATTAAAGTTTAGAAAATTTATTTTAACAGCAAGATCCCGTTAATAAGGAGCACAAACTGATATATTGCCTAACAAAATGCAAAACAACAAGTCGACTGCCAGCGGATTTGTGTAGCTTTCAAAAGACGTGTTAGCAGAATTTTCGAAATGTTTTACAGAAGATCTGAATGGCGCTGGTCCCAAAAAGTGTCAATCAAACGATTTAATTCAGTTTAATTTGTGGATTCATCAACACAAGGAGATGAGTAATTATTTTGCGAAAGATTATTTCTAGTTTCAAATTGCTTTTTACCCAAAATCTTTTGTATTTCCAATATTTGATGAATACTCTTCATAAATTTTAGCTTGATGAGATGCCTTCACACAGCCGGTATTTTACATCGGACATGACAAATTTTCCACTGCACAATAAAATACACACATACATAGATGTCGTGTGAAAGCATTAAAACTTTTCATCTGTAAAAGCCAGGCTTTCCTCTCACACTTTTTTTGTTAAAAAAAAGACTCTAAATTAAAAAAGAAATTTTTAATTTATGTTATGTTATGTTCTATCTGGGTTAGTCAATTAAAATGAAGTTCTAAGCAAACGCTAGATAATAATTCATTAATTTTATTTCACAATATTCCAGAAAACTACTTTCCCGTTAAGTCAAAATTATTTTCACTTTTAATTCAACTCTGGTTAATAGCAAAACAATCACAATTAAATCAGTTGGAGGACAGTGCAATTAAATTTCAAGAATTATAATTGCATTAACATCTCCACATTGCAATCTGAATGCATACAACCATTCACTTGTATATATGGTGAAAGGTATAATGAACTTCCCAATAAGCATGAAATGAGAAAAATAAACGCATGATTCATTTATAATGAAACGATAAAATTTTTATTTTTAATTTGTCATTTTTATAAGTAAAAGTTGTCAACTTTAATTAGAAAGAACACAACTCAATTACAACAAGAAGAAAAAAAATAAAAATGCGGAAAAGTGCAACACTTGCTTGCACTCCACGACTATCGAATCGAACAAAAACTCACTCATTTACCACAAGCTAAGCTTTTTCACCCCTTGCATGAGTACTGAAAGTTTTAATGAGAGAATAAATTTGAAAACAATGCAAAAATAACAACAACAATAACAACAAAAAGAGCTTGTTTTAGCATAAACCTTCAGTTTGAATTGAAGGTGGTTGGTTGGTTGTTTGCTTTTTTTTGTTGCTATTGAATTGGTGGTGCTGCCTGCGGTCGCTGCTGCTTGCACACTGAGCTTTTGTATTGTTCGTATCGCAGTTGTGGCTGACTGAGCTGCTTCAAATACAAAGTGAGTAAATTTTTGAGTGTTTTTTGTTTTCGTTAGTTAAGTTTATAGTGAGCGTTTAATGTTTAATATAAAACCAACAAAGTATATCCGTTGAAAATCATTAACCGTTTTACTTCCACTGATAAAACTTTACGTACGAAATAAGTTCGTTATTATTTCAAAGTAATCTCTTATTTGTTTAAATTTCGTTTGTTTTTCATTTTCATTTGGAAAATCAGCAAATAATAAAAAGTATTGAACCAATTTTGCTCTTAAAATTTCGTGCTCATTCAACAAAACCACGCGAAACGTGTTAATAACAAGTAATAGCTGTAATAATCTTTTGTAAGCCATTACAACATTAACAAATTTGTTAAGAAATATATACATATATAAATATATACAAATATATAATTATTTGTAGATAAAAAAATTAATGAAAATTTGCAGGCATTCTTAAAGAAGCAAAAAAAAAAAGAAGAAATAAATAAAAAATAAATTAAGTAAATTTAGAAAAGTGCCTTAATATTTTTAAAAATTTAATTTTAAGCTAATTTATATTTAGTTTAAATTAAAAAAGTTAAACTTAACATTTTTGTGTTCAAAACAACTGCTGCCAAATTGCAACTCTACCCAAAGCAATAGCAATTGCACATATTTCCTAAATCATCAACATGAAATTCGTGAGTATTTTTGTAATGTTTAATATAAGACACAAGCGTTAAAAACCAGACTTTATATACTCGTATGCTTTAAAACATCCAAATATTTGATTGCAAAAAATCATTGCAAAAAATGCATTTAATTCCGTTCGTGGTTGGTCATGAAATTTTTCCTTGCAGTTGAGTTTGTTGCTTAAATCTTTTGTTTTCTTGGGTGCCAAAACCTGGCAGAGGAAAATTGTTTTTGTTTTTTCCTATATCGGGAAGAGTGAGTGTGAGCGCATTGAAATAGTTATTTTAATTATGGCAATTTTAGTTTAATATCAGCGAATTCAAAGTGTTTCCCCAGACACTGTGCCTGAAAAATTTCCTTGCAATAAATTGCCCCATTTGGGTGTAACAGGTCTTTATCTTGGATTTTCAAACCGATGCAGTAAAGAGGCTTATGAGAAATAGCAAAACTTAGAAAGAAGCCTTGAAAAATACTAATTTTTTTCTTGTAGTGAAGGTGAGTAGCTCACATAGTTTTACTGTTGGCTAGTAAAATTATTTAAACAGGAGTAGGATTTGTAAAGATTTTTCAGACGTCTAATCAATAAAACTAGTATTATACAACTTTCTTGTATTCATAAAATAAAAGCAAAACATTAAGATAGTTAAAAAGAAGTAAGGAAAACTTTACACTTGTACTAAATGTTTGGTAATTTGCTTTTGAAATTTAGTTTATTGCACTGATGTTACAAAATGGAAGTTGAAATGATTTAAATAATTATTTGTTATACTACTCGAAGGCCTAGTTTAGTTAACATAAGTAAATGTTTAGAGCTATTTTCGAAATCATTATAGTTTCGTAACAATTCATGTCGTATATGAACTCTCTTGGCAAATGATGATGATGATGAAATGATCATGACTGTTTTTAATTAAATTTAAAACTTATCCCAGATTTTTTGGTTCTACTAGTCTCTATCCATGTATACTCGTATACATGTATGTTTGTACACACTAATATTAAAAAGAGGTAAAAAGTTTGTATGTTTGTAACGTCTGTAAGCGCCAATCTCTGGAACCTCCGCTCCGATTTCTGAAATTCTTTCAATAAGCTAAAGAATAGAACTTACCAACAGACCTCAGATATTTATTGCCCCGTTAAAGTGCTATACCTAGAAAATATTTATTTTCGTTTTAGAAGAGATTTAATACATCTGGAGCAGGAGATTTACGGGTTCCGAATGAAAAAGTAACTTTGCTTGCAGGGGAATTCCACCTTTATAGGAATTCAGTATCATTGACGTAGTTCCTCAAACTTTTCCAGTCAATTCCCCTATGTCCAGTAAGGTGTCATCTCCGAAATAACGGGACCTTGGCTGCGCGAAAGCTGGTCAATGATGAACAAAAATGGTCAATTTACTCGATGTCCTCCATGCATGCCCTGCATTCATTGTTATCTGACGAATTTATGTCATTATGAAAGGCAAATTGATATCATGATGAATATTCCTCACGTATAGACTCAATTTATTAATATTATGGCAGCGTTATGATATAATCATCATATAATTATCGGCCTGATAAATTCATCTTGATGTGAAATGTCATTTTATGTGTCAATGTGTATTTGATGTTTATTTATTAACAATTTTCTGTTAAGGAAGGCGGAACAACAATTATTTGTGACCAAAAAATTAAACAACACGCAAATTAGATATATTTGGCAAGCATTTTGCCAATATTTGTTTCATTCATCATGATATAAAATCATCAACGTCTGCCCTTTAGTGTTGGTATTAATGAAAAAATGTCAGTTGCTCGTCCGGCATTATATTACGAGTTATGATATAAAATTGTCACGTCTGGACACTATGTTAAGACGCTGGTCAACTTTCCCATCTCAGGCTTGTTTAGTTTCAACAGCCCCCTTGTTTTGTTTTCTTCCGGATCGCTCCATAGAACCTTGGTTATATTACTCACAGTATTACTAGTAGTCCATCGTGTCCTGTGTGCCAACTTCGCCCAATTTTGTAAGTCAATCTTCACTGCCTTGAAAGGCTTTGTATTAATTAGAATTACTGAATGTAACGCTTTTCCCTCTTTCGCCAGTCCATTTGCACGTTCATTTTCGTTAATGCCGTTGTGATATGGCACCCATACAAGACGAATTTTGTCATCGTCGATCATATTATTGCAATCTAAAACGGTCACTCTTTCGTCGTATAGGCAATATATGTTTTAAAAACCAGCACCACGAGGAGACACAGTTCAATTTCAAGTTCAAGGGGAGGGCAGTACACTATTTCTACCTCACCAAAATTGGCCAGTACATTTTTATTAAATTCAAAGAACACACAGGCTGTGTGTTAAACAAAAGTAGGACTAAGAGGATAACAGAGGTGAAATGTCTGCCTCTCCTAAACTGTTTAACTGATTTTAATGCACCTTTACAAACAAGTAGATTTGCATCTAAAAATATATAATAAAAATATATATGTATATGCAAATGCTATATTTGCAAAAACAGGAACGAGAGAATGGTCGAGGGCAAATTCTGCCCCTCCGAAACTATGCAATCGAATTTGTTAATACTTAAAAAATAAATAGATATGCGTGTGAAAGGAAACATTGGCTTTATATTTTAAGGGAATTAATCACACATGATTTCCAGTTTTCACGATTTTAGCCCATTTTTCCATAAAATCATTATTTAATTTATTACTTTAAATTTATAAAGAAAATGTGTTTCTGTGAACTTTGCTTCAAAATTCGTTTTCTATAGTCTTCACCAAGGGGTAAATAGAAACTATTTTATCTGTTTAATTTCTCTTCACTGCTATTTAGATTTTCATCTCAAACAAACATCAAAAGATCATCTGTTCTAGTTTTCAATTTAACTAACCTTTAACCAAAATGTTTACTGCCTAACTTATAAAAAGTTTTATCAACTTGTAAAGTTAAAAATGTTGCTTTTTTATAAATAAAGCTTTTACTATCAAAAAAAAAATAAAAAATTAACTATAAAATTTAGTTAACAAAATTATATCTGTATATCGTTGCCTTAATATATAAACACCCGAACTAATTATTTTTTAAAATCGAGTATTTTGTATAATTCCATAGAAGAACATCTAATGTATCGAAAAATGCAAAAATCTCGATTTAAAAAAAAAATAAATAAAAATCAGTTAGGGCATTTCTATATTAAGGTAACGATATGTATGTAATTATAGATATATATCTTTGTCTACTTTTCACTACAAAGCTAAATAATTAAAAATTATTATATAAACATGCTCCAATTTTCTTTTTTTCTTTTCTTATTTGGAAGTTTTAATTAACATCTTCTTTAACAAAACATGTGGTTAGCATATTTTAGCAAAAAAAAAAAAAAAAGCAATCCACCTCCATTCCTCCAAATTTCCTTTTAATTTTATGCACTTTTAGCCAGCAAACTTTAAACTTTAATTACAATGTGCATATAAAGAAAACAATTCGTAACAGAGATTTTCTGCCTTTAATTCGCTATTTTCATTTTCACTATTTTTATTTATATTTTGGTTTATAATTTATTCTTATTTTTTGTGGTCTATGTGGTGGGAATTTTTATTAAGGCAATTAATTACTATTGCAGTGTTGTGTATATTTTTAATTTATTTGTGTTTACTTATTCATACATTTTTATTTTAAATATTGCTTAAAGCATTGCTTTATATTTTATATTTTTTTTTACATTTATTTTCGAGTTGCACATGCATTGGTTTTGGCTGTTACCACCGCCGAGCTTCTCAAATTAACTTTACCAAGTTTAAACAGAGTGTCAAAAGTTATCTTAATCTTTTTTTATTATTATTGGTATTTACACATTCTGTTTTAATTGTGTTAGAAGTTGTTCAAACATAATATCTGTTGTTATTTACTTTAGTTGGCGACAAATTTGTTTAGCAAGTTGTTGAGTTTTTTGTTGTAATAAAAAGTATTAGATTCAATTGCTGTAGTAAAGTCTTACAATTTTGGAAAGTTGCAAGTTTACATAAATATGTATCTGGTAGAAAAAATTGTGATAGCACAGAAAAATGAGGCATTTCCCCCAGCCAAGTCTGGTTGATCTTTTCTTGGCTTCTTGAGAAAATCACATTAATAAATAGAATATTTTATTGTACAGTAAGAATTGAAAAATACTGAACTTGAGCATGATGAAGAAACTATTCTTTGATTGATGCATTCCAGTTCAAATAATATAATAATAATTATTGATCACATACGAAACTAACAATAAAAAATTGGTTAGATTAACCACACCATCAATTTGTACATTTAAAGCGCTAGAAAAACTTTTATTAACAGTAAAACTAACAATTAAATTTTGGTTAGAATAATTTTTCTTATTATTCTCTTTTTAAACTTTTTTAAAGTGTGTATCTGTTAAATTAATTAAGAAATAAAAATTAGTTGGAAAAATATTAAATGTAAATTATAGTTAAAGAATTGGCTATTTGAGCAAACAAACTAGTTTGAAACACAGCATCATCCTACTTGACAACCCGATACAATTGAAGTTGTTTATTTTAACTAAACAACTATGTTTTTTTCTGCAACAACAGTTTACACTTGCAATTCGAAACATAATTCTAAGTCGCAACATCAATTTGCCCTTCACATAAAAACATAAAAATTTTTTCTCCTATTAAAGCTTTTAATTTTAAAAAATGCAAGCAATCAATTACAAATTTAATTGTGTCAATTTAACTTTTTAATTAATTAAATTTTTAAGCAAAAGTTTAATTGGCTTATTGAGCAATCAAAGAACGAAACAAAACAAAATCAAACAATTTGTTTCGTTTATGTTTGTACTCTGCTTTTAGGTACAAAGAAATCAAAACAAAAATAAATTTATGACTGTAATAGTGTCGATTATTTTTATTACGAAAATCACGTCCTAACTCCTGTATCGCGCAATAAATAGCAAAGCTATAATATTAAACTTTTAATCAATTTATTTTTTAAACAAAAATTTAATTCATTCAATTAAATTTTCGATTGATTATTTGAATTTTTTTTCAGTTAAAAGTGTTAATAGCAGAAAATTTTTTTCCGTTAAAATAACAAGTCACAATTAGTTAAATTAACCGGACAAAATTTGTTAAATTGAAATTCCAACAACAATTTACATGAACTGTAAACTTGACATCTGAAATTGGTCAGATTAGCCTACTAAACAGACTTTTTCACTAACATTTTTAATCTTTAACACAATTATTATTAAAGTTGCTATTAGACAAGTATTTGTACACACATATTAACATAAATGCGTATGGCCTAATATTATTATTATCGTATATGTATAAAGATTTCAAAAAAGTGTTTTTATTAATTGCTTGTGTTTTTGCTTTGACTTAATCGTTGCGTTTAAAAGTTTAAGGCAACGTAGAAAAAGTGAATTAATAATAACTTAAATGGTTAGAGTTTATTTTATTTTTATCAAGTATTTTATGGTAATTTGTTTCAGCAAATATGTAAATAATATCTTAATAACGTTTGTTGGTAATTTATCTCGCCTGTTTAAAAATGACAACTGTAAAAATATTTAGTGTGAATTTTAATAATAAGAAGTTATTTTTTATTTTATATGACTCGCTTTATTTATAGATATTCGACAAATTTTGGACAAATAATTAATTTTGTTAAGAGTTCAATATACGAGTAGCTACCAATATTCACACAGCAGAAAGATATTCGTTATGTGGCATATAAATAGTTTATGAAAACGTTTAGGAGCAAAGTTTAAAAGTAAGATTCGTGTTTCATACAAAAATTTGTTGGGAGTCAATGAATGATGCGTGTTAGTCAATATCAAAGTCGTCTATGTACATAAAAGTTTAGTTGGTGAGTTTTCAAATTAAGATTTTTCTCTAATCAAACTTAGTTACTTGTAACTTACAATGTACTCGTAATTGTAAAAAGTAATAATATCAGAGGTTGACAAAAACATTTGTTGTATGGTTTTGTCATTCCTATCTTTACTGCAAATAATACTTTACAAAATATTTATGTATACTAAGCAAGTGTTTCAGCAAGATTATTAAGCATTGCACTGGAGTTTATTTAGTTTGTGCAAATTATTTTATATAAAACCGTAATTTATATAAAAAGTCCTTAAGAATGCCAATTTTTTAAAACAGACATGTCAATTTTTCAATTAATTTCATCATTCTGCATGTCTGTCAAAGTTGTTGTTTTACAGAATGTTTATAATATTCGACCACAAACGTCTCTGTGTTTTATTCTCTCTCTATATCAGGGTTCCCAGATTTCTTTCGATTGACATCTCCAATTTCAAAATTTTTATCCCCAAAATTCCTCAAAAGGCAATTTGTACTAATTTTAGCACTTCTGGAGATAGATCAGAAGTGTCACAACAAATTCAATTATTTTTAAAATTAATTCTTAACAGAGATTTAAGCACTGAAATTTGTTTCTAATTTAATTTTTGATTCACTCCATTGCCGAAAAAACTCGTTCAATGCAAGCGTTGCTCGTTGATACACAAAGTAAATTTAATATATACAATACTCTACCAGTTCTCTAAACGGACATGATCCAGCGGCATCTTGATATGAACAAGATTCTGCCCAAAACATGTTTAAGTTGTCTGTTATTTGTATATAAAACTGTAAGCATCAGATAAGGTATAGAACTAATTGTGAAATAATTTGTAAGTTATGTAGTACACATGTGTATACAATAAAATTAGCTGATGAGCAATCTCCCAATGCGTCTTCTAATAAACCTTATTTAAATCTTGCTAACAACAAATGTTAAAGACGAGTTCATTGTTGCCATTTATCATTTTATATTATTTATGAATTAAAAAAGAGCAATTGGAATATGTATTGATATTAAAATATTCCGAGAAATAAATAAAAAAATATTAAGTAACATACAAATCCCGAAAAATCTCATAAAATCCCCAAAACATAAAAGTTATTCCCAATTAATTCCTCAATCCCCAAACCAAAATTCTTATTCCCATTTCGAAAAATAAATCACCGATTTGGGGATAAATCCTCTAATCTGACAACACTGCTCTATATAGATTTGGCACAGATTTAGCATAAACCAAGGCCGTTCTGGGTTTCCAAATGGTGTGCTGCCGCCGCAAAAAATGTTTTGCTTGCGCCATAAAAGAGTGCAGCGATTTCTTTAAAGTAGAAGATACCAAATTAGCATATAATAATGCAAAATGTTAGTTGGGTCAGTTAGTTAAACAGGAGCGATATATCAGTGCTGTAATATATCAAGTTCAGCGGGCTAATGCTTTCGTCAGTAGAGGCATAGATTTCTGACAATATATTTTTTCATAGTACAAACAGCTGATGTCAGAAGGTTTGTGAGAATAAAATAAATCACGCTTTAATTGAAATTGTGTGAGACAACGTTGCGTCTGATTTCTGGAAAAGCAATGTTTAGCGAACGTTTTACACACGACATGTACATACGAGTACATACGTATTTTGCAGTGGGAATTTTGACATTTCAGATGCTGCTATATTTTTCTATCTTTCAGTCCTCACATTCGTCCCACATATCTGGCTCGGTAGCAATGAAATCCAACGACAATCTAAAGCACAAGAAAAATTTGGATTTTTCAATTGTAACGTATTGGCTTAAATCATTATGCATCCTTAAATGCAAGCCATACATAAATTAAAGCATAATGAGCTTCTATTGCACTTGTGCTGTTATACCAAGCTTTCACGTAAAGCGTTACAATGAAAATGATAATATCGCGAAGTCCACTTAGTTCTTCTTTATTTAAGCCTAGATATTTCGCCATCCATCGACCATAACTTATGGTGGTCTAAAATGATAGTTTGGAATATCTTAACCAAGGAACAATAAAATAATTTCAAGAAACTCTTTATAGTTATATCTGGGCTGCTTTTGCTTCATTTGCGCTAAGCAAAAAAACGCGATCTTCCCTTCAACTTCAATTGGCATTTTCCCTGCAACCGCATTATCTTCTATGCCAATGTCTTTCCATTGTCCTTTGAAACGGAAAAAAATAGCGCTTCTGGCCTCTGGAATTTAACTTTAAACGATTCTTTTAGTTGCAATTCTACATGGTACATTGAAAAGATCTCTTTCTACTATTTGCTCCAGCAAAAGCGCCGCATCTCGATATTGGCCAGGGTTTGTTGCCGTGGTATCGAATGAAATAGCTTGAACGCGGTCAATGATTTTCAACTCAAGCAAAAGCCTGTCATGTTTTTAAGGTATTATAATCAAGTTAGAAACGTTACCCAAGATACAAATGTGGCAGCTCTTGTATACTCGTATATATAATACTCGTATGCTTTTATATTCCTATTAAAACATTTTTTAGAAATTAAAAATCTTTGTATGTCCCTAATGATTGAAGATGGAGGCTAGGTGTGTTTTGAACAAATGTTGGGGAAACAGAAATATTAGGCGTCGGTCATTATATTTGGGTGCTTTTTGGTCTCTGCTGTGTTAAGGACAAAAATGAATGAAGCCTATGCGAGGTGGCAGTTGCTCCATGAAGAAAGGATAAATGGCTGTGGTAGTTTTGCTTGTACCAAGTGAGTTATACTCATATGAAAATTTAAATTACTAACTTTTTTTTAATTTTTGGTCCAGTTTTTTCCACATATGCCAGCAAAGACTTTCGTTTTGATATTTTCACACTTATTTTCTATTGGTAATAAAGTTTTTTTTATTGATTTTGGAGAAATTTCATTACTTTTAATGTTTTTTCACTATTTTTTGTTTGTTTTGTTTTTTTTTTTTTGGTAAATTTTCTAAAAACAAATTGATATGCATTGACATTGATAGAAATTTGTAACACGTTGCAAGAGTAAAATTATTCAAAATAATTTCACAAAAACTATTTAAAACACAAACAGTCAGTCAGAGTCAGAGTCACAGTCAACACTCAAGCAATCGTAATTAATGCGTGTGTCTCCATGGGGGACATGTTCAATGGAAAATAGACAAAAATAAAAGAAAAACTGACAACAACAACAACCTACAAGCATTGGCACGCATTTGGTGTTTGTTTACGTTTTCTTTTGTTGCAATTTTTCCCAAGTTTAGTCCAACATACTCGACATCATGCTCATGTCTGTCTGTCTGATCAGCTATTGGATTTGATTTTTATTTGTTTGAAAACGGTTTTTTTTCGCAACGCACGCACGTACGTACGTACATTCATTTTAGGCGCACTTTTGCGAATTTTGAAATTGAGAGTTGTGCTTGTTGATACTCGTGTGTGTATGTTTTGACTGTTAAATATTTCAAAGCAACTATTTCAGCAAAAATACTTTGCTAAATGCTGGTTTTTTATACAAGTACTCGTATCTATGTATGTACATACATATTTTTGATTTTATACCAGTATATCTGCTGGCAGTTTTATTTTTTTGTCTTCATCTGCTAAATACAAAAACCACAATTGTACGTGTAAGATTAAATGCAGCCTTCATCATGAACTTGAATTTAAATTTTTATTTTGCCACATTTTGTGAACAGTTTATGGCTCGTTTTTCTTTTTTTTTTCTTTTTGCAAAAAAGGAATGAATGAATGTATGCGTATTTATTTGCTTTGATATGTTGTCTTAAATTAATACAGTTACTAACTAAATACAACATTTTATTTTTTAAGTAGCTTGCAAAATAATACTTTGAAATATGTAATACGATTAAAATTTTTTTAAAGCTTTGCTAACACATAAATATCTGTAGTATCTGTTTTATTGCATGCACGTGACTTAATCTGATGGTTGAGTTTTTTTTTTTCCCCCATATTGTCTTGTAGTGTATTGAAACGGCTGTTTATAATAAACGCTTTATTGTTTAGAAATAGCAACTAATTAAAATGTAATTTATACAATTTACTATCATAAATGACCTTTATTTTTGTACTTGTGTGCAAATGACAAAACAACTTCACACATTTTGTCTGTCTTAAGCCAATAATTGAATAGTTATGTATTTGTTTCTTTTTGAAATTTTACAACAAATAAAAAAAAAACTATGCATGCAAAAGCTTCCAGATTTATCTTTTGCATCCTCACAGCTTTATTTTTTTATACACCCTTATTCGATTTTGCGTCGTATGAACCACATATGAAGTTAATTTTTAACCCACTTTAAAAAATAAAAAGGAGATTATCAATTCGTCTCTATTTTTTTATTTTTTTGGCAGTGTTACTTCATAACTCGGTTCATATTTGACCGCTTGTAAAATACGCCCACAAATTTTGTTATTTTATGATATTCTATTTATTTGATTACTGCGAAACTTAGCAAACTTTGGTTCTTGTAATTACACAATTTTAAAGTTGGGAAAATGGGCGGGGATACGCCCATTAAAATCTATTATTATATTTCACGTGATTCTACTTAACCGATTTTTAGGAAGCTTACCACACACCTTCAGCTCAAAAATAGACATAATCTTCCATTTGAAAAAATAGGCGGAGTCACGCCCATCAAAATTTAATATTTTTTTTAAAGTGGTTCTGCTGTACCGATTTTTAAGAAAACTTAACTATCACTGAACTTAACAGCTCTGAAAAACACAAAATCTTGCATTTAAAAAATGGGTGAAGGCACGCCCATTAAAATTTAATTTTATAACCCATACATTTTTTTCGAAAATGTTCTATCAGATCTTTGCATTAAGGTCGAGTTTTTTTTGCAGAATTATGTCGTTGTGTTTTTGGCATCTTATTCTGTTGTGTGCAAACAAGAATTGAAAAAAATCAATTAATAGTAAAATCAAATTAACTGTAAGTAAAAATAGTAAACACGGTAGCGGATTTAAGCCTGCTGACATCCTAGGCACTCTTTTATATGTTTCATGTAGACATTTAAAAAAGATTTTGCATTGGATTTTTTTTAGTTTTAGCGCTTTTTTCGTTTTGCTTTTTTTCAGTTTCAGCGATTTTTTTGTTTTGGCGATTTTTTCGGTTGGTTTCTAGTTTTAGCGATTTTTGTAGCCTGAGCGTTTTTTTTATTTTAGTGATTTTTTTCATTTAGGCGATTTTTTTCGGTTTTTGGCGGTTTTTTTAGTTTTTATTCTTAGTGATATTTATCATTTAAGCGCTTTTTTTTAAGTCGTCAAAAGTACCTTAACTTTTATTGATGTTTTTAAATTTCAGTGTTAATTGATGTAGACTGCATAAAAATACACTAACTTTGAAAATTTAAAGTGTCTATATATCGAGCTTAACCGACACACTTTTTGGACCTCTTTTTTTTTGACGAAAATCGATTATTTACTACCGCAAATGATGGATTTTGGTCGAAAAATAAAGTGCGAAAATTATGTCGCTTAAGCTTTTTTTTTTAGCGGTTATGGCTCGATATAATTGTCTGTTTATTATATTAGGATTTCAACATGTTTCCTTGGTCGCTTTGAAAATCCCTTAATTTTTAACTGTCATAGCGGCCAAAGTTTTACATATTCTGTGAAAATTTCAGTACTGTAGACAGACAGACGGATATCGCAGCGAAAACAATATGGTTTAGGCCTAGGCCCAAATCCAGCACTGATTAAAAATAGTGAAAACTATAACCAAAAGGAAATGGCACCGGTCATAAAGCTTGGTCTTTATAAGACCTCGATACCATTAAGAGAAACTTGGAGGAAGGGTACTACAGGTAGAAGAAAAGGTGTAGAATTTTACGTGGGATACGGAGTTTATTCGGGGACATTAGGTCTTCGTATTGAAAGGCGACTTCTGGATCACTGCAATAGTTACCAAGCAGAGATTCTTGCTATCAAGGAAGTTGCGGATTGGTTAAAAGTGAATGCCACTTCAACAACTGTAATTAACATATACACTGGTAGTCTTGCTGCTTTCAAAGACCTAGGATGACCCTCGACTGCCTATCATCTTTAAACGATATGGCAGAGCATATTTGTGTCAGGATAATCTGATTCCTTGGCCATAGAGGCTTTCAGGGAAACTCCAGGGCTGATGCGCTTGCAAGAACTAGCCCAACCTTACACGTTGCACTGTACCACTGAGAAAGGAACAAATAGAAAGTGGGTAACAAGAAATGACTGCATGCTCACCAGGCAGTTGTGGACTCACCTAAATAAGAAAAATTCACTTTTTTGATTTCAAGTAATAGGAAACAAATCTCGATTCTAGTGTTCGTGTTGACCAGACAATGTCTTTTAGACAGGTATACTCATAGGCTGAGGGTTGAATACAATGACTTTTGCCGTAGCTGCCAAGGCATTGATGAGGACGAAAGTGCAGAGCATTCTTTGTGTTATTGGTCTGGACTAGCCAGGAAGAGAATGGCTCATATTGGGCCATTGGAATTCATAAAACTTTCTAACGCTGCGAAAGTTGAACTCCAATATGTTTGTAACTTTTATGGTTCCGCTTAATCAGAGTCTCCATGGTACCACAATGTATGAGAAGGTTTATGGGTTTCTGACTGCCATCCTTACCTAACCCAACCTAATCAAATATGGAAAAAATTAAAATTACCCACTACAACCAATTTGAAAAGCTGGTGGAATAGTTGGAAAAAAATTCATCTTTGTCTAGAGGATTTCGCAGGGGCAATGGTCCTAAAGATTTTAAGACATAATGGGAAAGTGTTGTCACTGCACTAAATGCCGTAGTCTCACTAAGTAAAAATGTTAATAGACGGCAAAAGATAAGGCAAATAGTGTTTTATAGAAGTATATTGTTTGAGAGAATTTTGTTTCCAGATTTGCCAGGACTTTAAGTTCAAATTAAAAAATAAATATGGTAGCAAATAAAGCAGAGTGCAAAGCTTCTATAGGCGGTATACTTAAATTTGAAGACAAATTAGTCAGCTGACCCAACTGTCAACTTCGTCATTTGACTATTAGGGAATACAAAATTAGTATTGACGTTGTATGAAAGTGATTTACATGAACACATTGAGCTTAAACTCAAACTTGTCTTTTTTTCATTTTGAAAACAATTTTATGCAAGTGGCATTAAGCTTCCAATCTTTTTGTGCGCTAGGTGTAAGCTTAGCTTGAATTTATCAATTCACAAAATTTAAAACTTGTTCAATTTATCTCTGTATTATTAGCTAATTTCTTATTAAGCATTATTTTAAATACCAATACGGTTTCATTCCTTATGCAAATATCTCCGCCTTAGATTGTAAAGCTGCCAATTAATTTTGAATATATTTTACAAGAGTGCTTGAAGCGCTAAAACCCATAAATACTCATCAAATAGTTTTCGACACTTACAGACTCGAAACAGTCACAGCTATTTTGCCTCTTAAGCTATTAGCAGCAGTAATACGCTTAATGCGCCACATGATATAAAAAAATGGATTTAGCAGGTTTACACTCTAAGCTGACAACATCAAGCAATCTACGAGTATAATTAAAGCACATATGGCTTTCATGCGTTCGTTAACTTCCAAAAGCAACAAGCTGTGCCATAGTAATTATTTTTTTCTAGTTGCTAATAATAATTATTTTGTGTTCCTTAGCTATTATTTAATTGTTTTTATTTTTTTTTATTATTTTAACATGAGAAATCTAAAGTGTATTTATTTTTCTACCATTCTTTGTTAGATAAACAAAAAGCTAATTGAAAGCAATTGAAAGTTTTAGCCAACTCTTGCCTGCTGGTGTGTTTTAATAAAAATTTTCATTATTTACTTTTTTTTATTGATATACGAGATAAATTTATCTCTTAACGCTGGTAAGAATTTAACGTCAATTATTTTTTCTTTAATAACTTAAATAACAAATTAATCAGTTTATTTAAATCCACTTCCAGCTGTGTTAAAGTGATTTAAATTAAAGCGTTTGCTTTAAATTTAAACTTGTTGGTTAAAAAAAAACATGTACATGTACATACATATATATTAATTCATTTAATTGTAGATTAAGAAACGGATTTCAATGGCTGGTGTGTGTGTTTGGTTCTTGTTAAATTTTGATTAATTGTTTTAAATATGAAAAGGAAAAGGGTGGTGAATGAAATATAAATTTTTATAATTAATTCAATTGTTACACATAATAAAACTTTCAATTTAAACACAAACATACTAATTTTGCAAAATAAAAAAAAAATTAAATTAGTTCAAAGCAACTGACCCCTGAAACCTTTTTTGTTAGCAAATCACAAAAAGAAAAAGTAGAGTCGTTTAAAGGAGACGCTTTTGATAGCATGGCCTTAGGAAAAAAGGGCTAGTCCGCAAACATTAAAACTTGCCTTTCTACCCAAAAACATTCACAAAAAAGTCTACATGCAACAAGCTACATAAGAGTAAACCGTATTCTGTTTCACTGCTCAAGAACACATTCTGCTAAAGAAAATCACTTAATCTGGGAGAAAATTACGGCATCAATATCGATCAAAATTTCCGTACAAACACAACAAAAATTTTATGAAAACTAGTTCGATGTCGAATACCATAATTTGTCTCCAGTTTTTGTGACATCTTTTGTTAATTTTATTTGAAGCAAAATAAATTTTAGCTAAATTTTAATGCAGTAAACTCGAGGTATGTTAATATTGCTTGAGTGAAATTGTCATAATTATATTGTAAGTGAAATTTATTTTTATGGTTATAACACATGGCAACACTGGTAACGAAAAAAATAACAGTTGCTAAAATTGATAAAGTTATTTAAAGTCATTTGTGCAAAGAAAGAAACAATTGATTCGTTCGACGTTCGTCGGCATCAGAAAAAGAAATAGTGCATAAGACACATTGACAACAGCAGGCATTTGTCGCCTTGTAGCCAGCTACTTAATTAGTTTGGAGACGGCAGCAGCATCAACAGCAGCTTATATTCAAGTACAAGTACATATATACATATTTTAGTATGTATGTATGTATGTAATTTATCATACATCCAACATTTTTGAATATATTGGCAACACTATATTTGCTCATTATCGCGAACCAAAAATTGAAATTATGCATTAAACCCATTCACCGCAGCAAGCTACCGACTAAAAAATCTCAAGGATAGAATACGAGTACACATGTTTATATGAGAATGATTCTTTTGACGACAACATAGCAACAGAGCGGCAGGTTGTTGTCTATGCTGATTTTGTCGCTGTAGTCCAATTAAACTAATTTATATTTCTTTGGCGACAATGAGCAAATACAGTGTTGCCAGTATAATACAAAATGTTGCATGAATGATATCTTACAATTATTTAGTATTATTTAGCAGAAATAATATTCCGAAATTGACGTAAAGAATAAACTGATTATTCATATATTTATATGTTTTAAAAGAGTAATATAATTTTTATAAATGCGAAGTATTTGATGGTGGCAATACTGATATATATATATATATATATATATATATATATATATATATATATATATGTTTTTGTTGCATAATGTGCTGATTAGGCTGCTGCCGTCTCCAAAAGAATTAAGTAGCTGGCTATGAGGCGACAAAAGCAGCCAGCGGCATTTGAAGTCGTCTGTTCGTGTTGCCTGGTGCGGTGAATAGGTTTAATGCATTAGTTTAATTGCACTACAGCGACAAAATCAGCATGGACAATATTGGCAAGATTGAATAGTAGAGTAAGGGGCCATCCACATATTACGTAACGCTGTTCCCCGATTTTTGACCCCACCCGCCCCTCCCACTAAGTAACATATCGTAACAAAACCATTATGGTTTTATGGAGACCATATTCCTAAATTGTATGTATGTATTATAGCTAATAAATCAGTGAATGTTTAAATATAGTTTGAGTTAATTTTAATAAAAACTTAAAATGTATTTAAATACACTTTCATTTTTTCAGTGGCGAATTAAAGTTATTATCAAATTACGTTGAAAGTACGGTAGCACTGCAAGATTTCCAAATATTATTGAAAGCTTTCCAAAGAACAGCTGTTCAATATAAATAAGAAAGTTGATTTATCAATTTGCAGAAAAGTAAAATAGCAAAAAACACATTTTATGATACAAAAAGAGCATCGGAATGCATTTTTCTATATATATATATATTTCATGATATGAAAATATGTGTTACATTTGTTGTACATTTGCGAAAATTAAAGGAAATTCTTTTTAATAATACCACATGATGTTCATGTACATGCATTAAAAAAACACACACCTGCACAAAACATATGGTATGTTTGTAAAACTTAAACAACACTTAAATGCACAATGCTGGCTATTTAAGATTCATTTAATTTTGGGGTGAAAACAAAATTTTGTGTTTAAACATGATTTAAAAATAAAATACATATAATCATTGACTGATTTATTAGCCCTTAGTGATGCGTATTCGAATTCCCAAACATTCGGCCATTTATAAATATTCGTATTCATTTAAAAAAATATATAAAGAAATTCATAAATTCAAAACGATATTTAAATCAATGGCACACAAATATCAGTTTGTAATTATTTAAAAAACAAGTTTATTTTAATTTTTTTTTTGCTATCCATTTTTCCGCCAAATATTCTGCTATACTTCTCCGTATTGATGACTGAGTAGTATTTGAAACACCAAGATAAGAATTGGCAGTAGTCTCACGGTCGCTTTCACTTGTGTCTATAAGTGAAGTCGTCGTCGTGTATTTCAGAGAGCTTGAAGATAACTCCGTTTGGCCATCTTCAAATAAATCTAAAATGTGCATGAAACTAAAAAAAATTATATCTTCGATCAATAAAGGTTGCCGTGGTGAAAAATATTTCATTTTCTAAAAGAGAACATTTTTTAAACATACACATTGTTGGGGTGTTTTGGGAGATCAAATGACTCTAATGATGTCCAATAATTCGAATTCGCGAATATCAAAAATTGACATTCGGTGCATGTATAATATATGTATGTACTCGTATGTAGGTAACACGTATGATCAATTAAATAAATAAATGAGAAAATCATACGTATTTTTGTAAGAAATTAGTAATTTTTTCTTCATCTCATGTCTCATCTCAGCCACACAGATGGCGTCAATCGTAATCGTTTTCCTATAAACGTGTATTATCCTATGCTTATTGCTTCAATATTGTAGAAATTTTAATATGCTTTTAAATGAAGCTAATATTTTCCATAAAATAAATTTATTGTTGAATGCGAGGAGCTGCTTAGCTACTTTAGCCAGTTAAACTCGAAACTTTTTGACAAACTATTATAAAAACCTGAAATATTTTAATGTTTCCAAATTCTTTGACTGAATAATAAAACTAGCATTTAATAGCCACAACTTAAACAATACAATTTTAAAAACAGCTGATAATAAATAATTTTTAAAAAGTTAATGACATTTCAACAATTCACCGAAACTATTTCCGGTAAAAATTCCAAGCATAAATTTAATTTATGCAAGCGCTAATATATGTATGTATGTACATATGTATGTCTAAAGGTTTAAACTAATTTATTATTTATAAAAGGTGATTTGCATCTTTTATGATTTTAAAATTAATTAATTAGTTTTATAACGTAAGATTTAAGAAATTTGTTAATTACCTTACTAAATCGAAACAACATCAACATCAACATCAACAGCGGAACAGTAGCTGAAATTAAAAAAAACCTTTAAATATTTTTAATCTACCACATTTGGTTGAAACAGCACTAAAGTGCATGTAATTAAAATATCATTATAATAATTTAATTTTTTGTTTGTTGTTTTTGCACAAAACAAAACATGCAAATGAGAAAATAAGTATTAAATAAAAAAAAAACTAAATAGAAGTGAATAATATGAACAAAGTTTTCGATATTAAACAACAACAAATGACAGTCACACCTCCATTTTGGAAAAAAAATAAATACTTTTCCTTCAATCTTTTGTTGTTGTTTTATGTATAAATCTGCATGCATACATACATCCTTAGTTCGCTATACTTTGGTACGAAAATTTTTTAAAAATTTCAGTTTAAACTTCTGCATTCTTAAAGTTTTCAAAATTTGATGTACAAACATACTCGTACATATGCTGCTCTGTATCATTTGGCAAATCAATATATTTTACTCTCGCATTCAAGTTTTTTATTACGAGTATTTCGTTAAAAACATTAAAAGTATGTGAAATATTTTTTGCTCGATTGGTAGTTTCCTTATAGCTGCCACATAAAGAAAACTAAAACTATCTATTGCCTGCTTTAAGAATTGCTTTGTTGCGAACAATTTTATTTTTTGTTCGTTTTATTATTTTTCCAACCTGGTTATTCGCAGTGGGTTTGTTTGTTTTGCTAAAAACCACACAGCCAAGAACAAGACAAAAACTTGACATACTAAATACAATATTTTTTGTTGCTGTTTTGTCTATTTATTACACAAATAGTTTAATAAACTAAAGAAAAAAACCAGGTTTGTTTTTAGTTGTTGCCCATTGTAGCTGTTTTTTCTACAAAAATTAAGTGATAAATGTTGACTGTTTAACAGAATAGAAGAAATAGAATCGTATACATTTTTTTTACTTTCAGTAATAAATACTAAATTAAGCAATATTAATTTATTTGTCTGCAAGAACAAAAAGAAGCAAACAATTTTAAGAGTAGAAAGTTGTAATGTGTAAAATATTGCTTGCATGCACTTAATTTTCAATAAACGTTTTTTTTTTATTTGAAATATGTAAAATTTTAATGATCGAAAGTAGATTTATATGAAAAAAGATCAATAAATCCGCCCAGGTTTATTATGGTTTAATTCTGGATGTCAACCAAACTTCAGTTACCTTGCCAACTGCCAAACTAACCGAAATTAAAATTATTGGCCTAAAAGTGACCAAAATATGATTATGACAAATTATCAATTGAGAATAATGTAAACAAAGTTTCACAATATAATTGCCAATTTATTTATTGAAAACAAAGCCTTCAAACTGGTTTTTGTTTTCGATATAAATATACGAGAATTTTCGATTGTCTTCCATAAACCGGCAGCAAGAAATATAAGTGCTCAAAAAATGTTTAAGTTAAAGTACTTAAAAATTACTTATAGTAAAGATATTTACTCAAAAGGAATCATTTTTCGGTGAAGGACAATTCGAATCCTTTATAATTACTACTATGAGTAAATGTTATTGCTTAAGAGAATTTTTAACTGACAATTTCTGTTTTAGCTTTAAAGCATATTTTCGCCTTTGGCAAAAAACAGTAGTTTATTTAATAAAATTTAAACTTTACTAACTTTTTGCCTTAAAAATTATGCAGCAACTAAAATTTTTAGTTGCCAATATTATTGCTATTTTGCAACTGAAATTAACAGCTGTTAGTTGCCCGTTGACATGAGTACGTAATAAAAGTTTGGCAACTGGCAATACAATTAAAGATCGCTTGCCATCCATGTTCGAGTTATTAATTTGAGGGTGCTGTTGGCTGAAGTAGTGACCACAAAGTACACTGAGATGTCAAGAGACGGAAGATTATTGTGTTTTCGGACTGTCTCACTCACTCAGTGTATTTGTCTTCTTTAATGCTTCTTTTGCAGAGACATTTTCATTTCATACTTTGTGGCTTCATTCGCTGTGCGATTTTTGTAAGTAAAAGGTTAAAATTAATATTTATTAATGAAATTGCTTAAAGTAAAATCAGGAATCATATGATAACAAATTTTAATCACTTTTTTAATATACTAATAACCTTTCTCACAGAAAAACAGAATTTCACTACAACGCAACAAACAAATTCTTTCATTTAATTTTGTGCATTTCACAAAATACACATTTTCTCTTGTTTGTTTCGATTATTTTGTTAACATCCTAATAACAAATACACTACAGTTGTCCCTTTCTCGCAGAACTTGAGGCACAGATGATTTTACCCTTTTTCATCACTCATTTGTTTAACTTTGTGTACTTTCTGGTAGTTAGTCCATATTTACACTATGCAAGTCTTATTGCTAAGCTGATTAGTTTGATGGAGAGAGAGACGAGGAGAACAGTAAAGTTTATTTTCCCCTCGTCTCTCTTTCCTAATAAACTAATCAGCTTAGCAATAAGACTTGCATAGTGTAAATATGGACTTAGTGCGCTAAAATTTAGTTTTTCTTTCAAATGTCGTTGTCGACATCGTGGGACAGGCCCTTAATCGTTAAGCACGACAATTATAGTACTAAAATTTTTATTTATGTCTCTCTTTTCAATGATTAAGAAGGAGCTGCTAACTTATTTTTTTTTCTATTTTTACTACTTCTTATCAAGGTTATCAGATTTTTTCAACCTAGTTCACCAAATTGATTTTAAAAATCAGTGTTTTTTTTGGGAATTGTTGCAATTTAAGTTTAACATTTGTTAACGCACAAATAATTCCAAATTATTATTTCACTTTTTCAGTAAACTATTTTTTATTAAAAATACATTGAAATTGATTATTAAGGGGCTTAGGTGATTGATTATCAGGGTGCCTTTAACCAAAAATTTTTTTAAAACAACTAGAGTTTTTATGTTAAATTTTCATTTAAACAAATGAGAAGTTCAACTAATATTAAAGTTGAAAAAATAACTCAATAATCAACATGTTTTTTATTTCCTTACTTTACCATCAGTGTTGCGGATGAGAGAATGCTAAATCGGTAAAAAAATTCTGCTAAAATGTTCTACAGAAGAAAAGTATAATCTTTGTGATATAATGCCAGATTTAAATGTAGAAAAAAATTATTGAAATGGCTTTGAATTTCATGTTTATACAAACTATTCAGTAAAATACTTTTCAATTATAAATACATTGAAATTGATTATTAAAGGCCATGATTCACTATCCTACACAATCGCGCGATCTACGAAAAAATACAACCCTGATCTAATGAATTGTTTTTGTCTTCTGAAAATGTTCATAGACTCCATCATACCAGGGCTGTATTTTCTCAAAAATCGCACGATCGTGTAGGCTAGTGTATCACGGCCTTAAGGGGTTAGCTGGATCCTATGCGCAGTTCACTGTTACTAGTGCAGATCATCAGGGAACCTTTAGCCTGCAATACATGTACATTTATGAGAAAAATCCTCTATAAAGAATTTTTTTAACAAATTAAAATTTTTTAGTTAATTTTAATTATTATTGTTCGAACTTTCATTTTTTATTTATATATTTATGATTTAATCAGGCTAAAGTTCGTATCGCTTTGTAAGCCAAATTACATGTGATAATTATTAATGAACAAATAACATCAAAGTTAGTTGTAAATATTCTGACAACACATAGTTGAACGGAACAGCCAGCCGTTTTCGAAGGCCACTAAACCTTCATCATCAGCGTTCTTCTGTGTTTGGTCCACTGTGTTTTTATTTTCCACAAATTCTGCCAAAAAGCATCTAGCAGAATTTTTTGAAAGTTTAATGCTTTTTAACTAATGAAAATGCCAGATATGGCAGTGAAAATGCTAAAATGGCAACAATGTTTACCATTGCTACATTGGCTGACTTTGTAGTTGTAAGAAGTATGCAAAGAAAATAAATGTAAAAAACAACAACAGCTTTTCAAGAATAGAGTGTTGCCACACAAGTATTTTTGGTCAGATGCCGTCAAGTTAATAACTAGTGTTTTTTTCGGGAATTGTTACAATTTTAGTTTCACATTTTTTAACTCAATAATAATAACAAATTATTATTTTACTTTTTTTTAAAAATCGCCAAAATCAATTTTATGTAGTTATTATATCTTTCAAATTAAATTTGTTTCTATACAACACAGTTTTATAAAATAATTTTATACAAATTTGGCAAATAATCGCCAAAAGTTGAAATAAGATTGCCAAAAATTATTCTTGTACATTTTTCTCATCCAAATTCAAAACGCTTTAATTAGCAAAAACCATCAAAATCAAATTGTTTTAATTTCTTTCTTTGGTATTTCTCAAGATAACAGAACTCTCTGCAGTTAAAAATAAAAATGCAGCTAATTAACATTTAAAAGTTTTAATGTCATGACTTTGTTTGTGTCAGTATGTATTTTTCCCCTAAATTAACTTTTTGGCCTTGGCTTTCAATGTCTCGAGTTCAAAAGCTTTCACTAACCGACCACTAAACCGAAATTACAGAAAAAACCGAACTTGGATATTTTTTTTCTTAACACAAGACATTCACATTTTAATATTCTCTAATAGTCACAAGCCACATGTTCAGTAATAATTTCCACTTAAAAGGTTTTTAAAAGTAAGTGTGATTATCATTAAACTAATTTTAGAAAATTATCACTTCAAGTTTTAGTTAATAAATTAAAAAACTAAAATACTTTTAACAATTTATAAAGACATTAATGTACTGCTGCCATGTAAAAATCATAACTTAATGTTTATTATAGTAAAATTATTGTATTTATAAATAATTTACAGCAATTAAAACAAGCCCAGCATCACGTTTCTTTGTTTCAACCCGGAGATATTTAATAATTTTAAGAAACATATTGTTAATAAAATCAAGACAAGCTACAACAAAACTAAACTTTTATTAATAGAAAAATACAATTATGACTAATGCTTTTATGCTTTTTAGCAAACAAGGAAACGTTTAAATTTTTTTAATAGAATTTAAATACTTTTTGGCACCATATGCCACGGCTAAGCATTATACTTATACAATCATTGCAACTTTTTTTTTTTTTTAAATATCAGTTTGATATTTGAACTTAACACGCGGCAAGAACATGTCTGTAATCTATTCTCTTCAGCCAACAAAATAATCGAAAACCATTTAAAATTCCTGATTATTTGCAACGCATATCAAATGTTGTAAATGCATGAAAATTGTTTTTATAAAATTCTTAAATATTTTATCATTACAAAATTGAATGGAAAGTAAAATAAATAAATATATAGTGGGTGGGTTGTGAGTACAACAACAACAACAACAATAATAATAAGCGACAGAAACTTCATGATTAAGCGCCTAATTCAGGCCCTAATTGTCTAACTCACGTCACCAAAGTAATATTTTCATGAAAAAAAACAAAAACTTTACAACTTAGTGTCTGTTCTTTATACAAATTAGGAAAGGCTAAGAAAACCTGAGTTTTTCGCTTTTCTTTGGTAAAGAAATTGTATGAAAAACGAATAAATGTTACTTTGGTGTCATGATTTAGCCAATTAGAATCTAAATTAGTCCCATTTTAGACACGCAAAGTTTGCTTTGCAAAGTCTTAATTCAGCTGGGAGAAATACAGAAAGAGCTGAGTTAAGGCTTTGCAAAGTTAACTTTGCATGTCTAAAAGGGGCGTTAAATAGCAAACGCCATGAAATTTGCTGTTTTCCTTTAAAAAAAACTTTATGAAAATATTTATAAAATATTTTCGTATTGTATATTATGAATTAAAACTCTAAACCTTTAGGGAAAAGCTTATACTGGGTAAACACACAGAAGCTTTGACAACTTTTTCGTTTATTGGCGAGAGAGCAAAATATGATAGCTTGCCTCTTTATTATCTATTTACCTCTACCTCTCTTTATCACTCTTTCTCTTACATAAA
Organism: Nowickia ferox; assembly: GCA_936439885.1. Classification (NCBI taxonomy): domain Eukaryota; kingdom Metazoa; phylum Arthropoda; class Insecta; order Diptera; family Tachinidae; genus Nowickia; species Nowickia ferox. The sequence goes on from OW387023.1 coordinate 106,328,232, forward strand.
CTTGAAAATTGCTCAGCTAAAGTTGCTGTTTGTGAGCCCAGTCTTAGTTCCGGTTCACACACTTCAACTTTTGTTGATCAAATCGTAATTCAGCTCTAAGAAAAAAAGAGATGTTTTTATTTTCTTCTCTGTCTTTCTTACAGCTGAATTACAAGTTGATCAACAAAAGTTGAAGTGTGTGAACCGGGACTTACAAAAGTCGTTTAATAGATCACGCAGTCTCCAATAAAATATTTCAACTGTTTTTTTTTTGAAGCTTGTTCAATTAAAAAAAATCTTGTAAATCAGCTACATTCAAACACAAATACTATGACATTTGCATTTGAAGTAAACAGCTTTGAAAGCTTTTGCAATTTTTTGTCGCCGATATCTGATTGGCTGTTGTGCTCTTATCGGTGTGAAAGCACAAAGCTCTTTTGTAAAAGCTTTTGTTGTGCATATGACTTGGACGTAGCTGTTGTAAAGTCAATGTAATAAAATTGGAAAGCTTAACTAAAAAGCTTCGAAGCTAATTTTAATAAATTATTAAGGCTTCCATAAAATATCTTATACGTTTTTTTAAGTTTGTACTATTTAAAATCTTTTAGATACTATATATAAAATCAAAAAGCTTTAACGAAAAAAAGCTTGCAAAGCCCTTTTCAATAAATGAAGACGCACCCCCTAAACTTGTCTTAAATACTATTCTAGTACTTAAATGCCATAAAATTGTAAAGCTTTAGTAATAAACCTTGCAAAAGCTTCTTTTTACAAATTTCAGTAAAATGTCTTAAGTACATATTTTTAAAAACCTTAACAGAAACTTGCAAAAATACTACCCAAAATACTAATTTATTTTTAAATTTTTTAAGGAAAGCTTTAAAGATATCTTTCTTTCTAAAGAACATATTCAAATTTTAAGTAGACAAGACTGTCCATTCAAATCTCTTAAATGTTCTCTGCAAATATTTAATTTACTTGATCTACATGTAGCAACAATAACCGCGGCACTTGACGCATTACGAAATCTATCTTGACTAAGGTCATTTGTTAAAAATAATTTATGTTTGTAATCAAATTCAAACATATTGGCGGTAAGAAATTTTCTGTATGTATAAAAAAATTGGGCGGGATAATGGGATTAAAAAGTAAATGAGTCAACTGTTTACAAAGAAAAAAAGGTTGTTTTCAAGGATCTACCGCCTTTTATATAATTCAAACTTTTCGACGGTAATGTATGCACCCAAATGCATATTCATTTGAAAATTATTTTAAAACGTTTTAATTTTTTTTTTTACTTTGTTTGCTTTTTAAATGAACATGTGTTAAGATAAAGATATTTGCAGCTAATTTTTATTTAAGCTGCGAAACGAAATTTTAATATTTCTCGAAATTGCTTACGAGTATGTGCTTGCAGCAGTTATTTGAAATTGTTTAGAAGTTTGTGCAATGTTTTTATTTTCAATAATATTCTCCACTTATTTGCACTTATTATTTATTATTTTGTTTTAATGGGAATTGATTAAGTTTTTCAAAAAAAAAACTATAATTTTTTGAATAATATAAGAACAGCTAAACTTTTGACACTTGCCTGCAATTAAATAAATAACAGTTACAATTTTATTTATTTAATAAGTTAAAGAAATATTAGTTTTATTAAAGTTTTATGTGCAAAATAATTACACAAATGGTTTAGGTCTCAAAAATTATGCAAGTATTTAATTATAAATTTGGTACACAGAAAAAAGTATTCACCAATTAATGTTTTCAATTAATAATTTAATTGATTCAATTAAATTTTTACTTGTATTAATTAATTTGAGTGGAAAAACTTAATTGATATTATCAAATTGTTTATAGGTGAAAATTTAATTAATTGTTTAATTAATATTACAAATATTTTAATTAATATTACAAACTCATTCATATTACTTTTTTGTGTGTATGTTTAGTTTCTATAATAAAAAAAATTAATGATGTCAGTAAATATGAAATCAATTAATTTTAAAAAGAAAACAAAGAAAAATATTCACCCTTATTCCACTTGTCAACATTAACGTCACGTCAATGCTTCTCTACCAGCTCTCGAGAACAACTCTTTGCAATTGACAGCCTATTTCTGTTTCTTAAGGTCTAGAAAATGGACTGAACCTGTCAATAGCAGTTAGTTGTTTTCGACAATGGGTATTCCAGTGCCAATTTTTTGGTATTGTATTGACGTGACATCGATGTTGAAAACTAGATTGTTTTATATTGCTAATTTTTAAAAACGTTGTTTTTTTAGGTTAAAGATCATTTGCAATTAAATAAAAAGTCCCAGTGTAAAATTCTAGTCAAATCAGAATAATTTATGTACTTTACTTTACACTGACATTACTGTAAAATATGTAAAATATGTAATTCACTGCTGGAATACCACGATGTTAACTGCTCTGTTCTTTACACAAATCTCGACTCGAGTGGCTGCTGTTCTTTATAAAACACTCGTTTCGACTGCCTTTTTTCTCAGCGATGAATCGCAACACAAAGCTCCCAGAAGAATAGCGAGCTTTCTTTCATTCATGTTACAATTCGTTCTGTTGGTTTTGTGTGTATGTACATATGTACGTTGAAAATAAAGCAGAATTAATTGTTCTTCATATTTTATAACAGTTTTAGACAAATATCTTGTTTACTCAACTTTTGAAAGCAAAATAAAATTTTCTTTTTCCATTAAGTTGTGTGTAAATTGAAAACTTTAAACTTGTTTCCTGCCAAACTATTTTTTTGGAGTTATGACGTTCAAGTTTGCTCTTTGAAGCTATTCTAAAAATAAGTTCATTACGAACCAATATAAATTTTATGGCCAAAGGATGAAAAATTATTGTATTTTTTAACAAACTTCACCTACATATAACGAACAAAATTTTCTGATGCCTCGAAGTACGTTATAACTGAACTCCACTGTGTGTTATTGATTTTTCATTTAGTTTTCATATCTTGCATCTCGCGTATGTACATATTTTATGAAAACTTCAAACTGTGAAATGAAAATGAGGAAAACAAAAGTACAAACTATATTTCGTGAGATTAATAGCAAAAAACATGAACTGAAAAATTTAGCATACTCGTATGTTCGGCAAAATACACACATGCTTATCCCAAAAATAACTATTAACATTAGCAGGCTTTCAGATTTATAAAAATTTTGCAGTCCATTTATTGCATTTTTTGCAATATGCACCATTTTATGCGAGCAGACAAACACTTACTCATTAGCTTTTCTATGATTTGTCAGTGGGTCAGCAGTGGCCAACTAGACAATGTGAACTACATTTTTTTAATTTAACATAAAATGCCGCTGTTCTGTTTGAGCATTTCGACGGCAACAAATGTCTGCTGTTTAAGAAATAATCGTATAATGTGCATATTTAATAAATACATTTTCCATTTGCTTGATTGAAGCTTGGATAGTAATGAATTGATTTAGGATTGATTTTAATATTTTCCTTTACAAAAGTTTAAAATAAAAGATTTTACGGATGTTTTTGTTCAAAAATTAATCTCTACAGATTATTATACATATCCCATTAGTGCATAAAATGTTGGGAACACTGAATGATCATCCGAATTTGCAAAAATAAATATTCCCCAGGATATAATTCCTGACGAGTTCACTTTATCCAAGAACAAAATCTTCTTGTACTAAACGCACGACGAAGAATTGCAAGTCTGCAGCATATTCCGCCCGAATGAGAATCATTAAAATGTGTCATGCAACAGATGAGTGAAATTTATTTTGTAATTTTTTCTTTCCTTTTATTTAATCAAGCAATTAAAAATTGCATTTGCTATAAACTTTTCCAATTTTCGTGCGTAAATGCAAATGAGCGAACAAGAAAATGATTTGGAGCGGGATCAAATGTACATATGAGTCCCAAAACTAGGCGACCTGACGTATAGTGGGCGTCAGTAGTGTGAAAAATATTACTTTGGTAAAAAGTGTCAACCTTATCAAACATGCGTTTCAAAATTCAAGGCACCACACTGTCAAAAATAAACGATCTCAGTGAATTTATAATTTGAAAGGTCTCAGTCCAAGCAATATTAAAGTCAAGTTAGATTCCACGCTTTGGTAGTCTGCTCCTTGGCTTATGTTTATAAAATAATAGGTAGAAGAGCCCGGTAGTGGTCGACCAATTGGGATATTAATGCCGGAAACCTTCAAGAAAATTCACAAAACAGTGGCCAACGTTGGCTAAAGGTGCGCGATATAGCTTCAATGATAGGCATTTCAAAAGGTGCTATACTCGTACATCATATATTGGAGAAGATGAGTGACAATTTTGCTCACATCGTGAAGATATTTAAATGGAGTGTTTGTCAATGAATCATCGCAATAAAGCCGAGTTTTAGGTAAGATTCATAACCATGGATGAGACATGGGCCCATCACTTCACACTTAAAATACGAGTAAATAAGCCCTCAAAGTAGTGGACGGGAATGGGGAAATCGTGCTGCAAAGAACGGAAAGACAGTTCCATCAAAAGATCCACAAGTTTTCAATTTTTCCACTGGGATTAAACTGTCAATAAGTTTTTAAGTCTGGCAACTCTAATGCCATTTGCGATTAGATTTTTTATTTTTATTGCAAACAGAACGCTGGAGCAGCAATTCTAATGCTAAATACACATCTGGCATTTTTGGTGTATCATTTTGTGGTGTCATTTTCAAAATGTGTGCAACGCAGTTCACATTATGTTTTTTATATGGAAATCAGTGCTACACAACAAAAAATATCGGAAATGAAAAACATTATCATTAGTACACACTATTGCGATATCACAAAATGCCATAGTGTGTACTCGGCATAACGGGTGAGAAAAAATGTGAGCAAATTTGTGTTGAAAATTATTTCTTTGTAAAGGTGTCTTTACATGCTAATACAAAGTATTACAACTTTGTAGAATCAAAATATTATGAAATTCTCTCCGTGTTTAAAAAAAAAAGAGAACAAGAGTCTGTTGTAGGTATTTTTCATGTTTACACTGATACTATAAGTAAAATGAAGTAAAATGCCAGCAAAGATATTAAACTTCTGAGTTAATAACAAAAATTGCAAAATAGCAAAAAAAAGGTGTGTACTAATAAAACTAAATATTTAAGGAAACATTTTATAATTTCAATGTAATTTTACTATAAAATATAACTTTTCTTTTGGTTTGCTTATTGTTTATTTGATTTTGCTGATAGTTGGAGTCGCAAAATAATTACAATAACAACATGAAAATTTCCCGAGTTGATTTTGGTTGTTTTTGTAAAAGTGTCAACACTTTCAATAGATGACATTAGTGCTGCCAATGTTCACTTTGAAATACACCTCTGGTGTGATGAGAATACTTAAGATTCTAAAATGGTTTATTTTTACTTTAAAATATTTTCAGAGCACTTTTTATTAAATAGTTTCCGCATATTTTAGCATATTTTCATACTTGAAGTATATTTTTATGTTGTAAAATGCCTAAGATTATATTAAAACTATTTAATAAATTTAAAAGCTTATTTCAGTTTCCTTTATTATTATTAATAACGTTTCTAACAATAATGCATTAATTATAATTTTAATCGATTAAAATAATTAAACATTTAAGAAATTTTTCTCAAATATTTTTTTTTATTAATAAAAAATTTTAAAAACAATTTATGTATGGGAATTTCTTTAGAAAATCTTTTTTAAAATAAATATATATTTTATGAACAAAGCTTTTGATGCATAATCTTTCTCAGGCGCACTTTGTAAGCATAATTTATTTTTAATAAAAGCGCTTTTGAAGATACATATCTACATATTTCGTATTTCCTCAATAGGAATTGCGTTACAGTTCTCCAAAGATTTTTATATTACATTTTGGTGGAAATATACATATATGTACATACATATACTCGTGTGCTTATTGGTGTTCTGTTTTGAATAACAAAATATTTTTATAAAATTTATTTAAAATAATTCTTATTCCCACAATATTTTTTGATATATTTAACGTTCACTTTAATAAGAGCAGCTATGTATGTATGTGTGTATGTATGTAAAACAACCTTGTAACTAGTTTTTATATGTTTAATCACAAGGGATCCAACTCGACCACTATCCAATAGCATTTTATGGATTTTCTTAATTGTTTCTAGCGTGGACACCTCAATTGGTCGAACACTACGATGTTCGTGTTGGCAGCTCGTATTGCTTCGTTGAAGCTCTGCCACTAACAATAACCCTGCAAGAAGACTCCCAGTCAAATGACCGGTCATTTGACCGACAGTGGTGATGGATTTGTCTATCTAAGTTTCTATCAGTTTGTTAAGGGCAATGTGGAAAAAGTGATGTAAACTTTTGTGTACGTGTCATTTTGCATCTTTGTCTAACTAATTAAAAATATCTACTATGGAACATATATATCTGACCTGCTTACTCTGCCTTATTTTTACTTATCATTAATGATGCATGCAACACTGAATGACTAAGTAATACACAGTGTGTAATTTGTACTCTCATGTGTGGGCCATGTGATGAGATTCATGTATAATCTGTGTGTAATTATACTTTGGATTCTATTTATATTTATTTTGGTTTTAATTTTAACTCACACAAAAGATGTGTAGTGCAATTTTCTTCAATGTGTAATTGGAGATACAGTCATGTGCAAATTCATTGGCAACTCTGTAATCATTTCATTCACACACATACACTAACACATTTTTGCAGCTTGTAAACAAAGTTTGACAACTTTCTGCATTGTATACATTAACAGGCTGGGCTTGTGCATGTACCTTGTGTAATTTTACCATGGTCTAAGATTTTGCAAGTGAATGTTTTAAATTAAATAGCGGTGACCAATTTTTTTCATGTTTACAAATTCACTGAGATCATTTATTTTAGATGGCTTAAAAAAAAATAAAAACTAAACAACGTGGCTCCTTGAAAGCTAAAACACGTGTTTTATAAGGTTGCCACTTTTCACCAAAATAATATTTTCCAAACTACTGCCGCCATCTATACGGCATGAAGCGGCCCTTAAATTAAACTAATTGTATTAATTATTTATAAGCGTATGATAAATTATTTTGTTTTAAACAACTAAATAATTGTGTCTCTCACTGGCAATTTTGCCACTTAATTTTTTTTTTTTTTTGATTTTGTATGCATAAAATTTAGCAGAATAAATTATTTTCAAATACAAGATTTATTATTATCTATGAATTTCATATTAAAAAACTGAAACTAAAGTAATTGTAATAAACTCCTATTACTGCAAGTATCTTTTAATGTTTTTTGCACATAAATCATTTGAAATATTAAATTGTTTCTTTTAATCGACAAAAAAGAAGTGTTTTACATACAACACAAGTATTTTATGGCGGTAATAAAGAATCACCCAAGGCAATTAATGATTATTTATTTAAATAAATTTCTAAGCTGGTACACAGAAAAAAAAATATTTCTACAATCATTAAAAAAAACAAAAATCCAATTAAAAATTTAGTTGGAACAATTTAACTTTGTAATGAATTAAATTTTGAAACAAAAGTTTATTTTACTCAATTAAAGTTTTAATTAATCTCTTAATCAATTAAACTTTTAAACAGAAGTTTTTTTGACTCAATTAAACTTTTAATTAACCTCTTAATCAATTAATTTTTTAAAATAAGATTTATTTGACTCAATTAAATTTTTAATTGATTATTTGTATTTTTTTTTTTTACAATTAAAGTTATTAATTGGAGAAAATTTAATTTTTTTCTGTGTTGTATGTAAAATATTTATATACAGTTTCATAGTCACAATATTATTAATGCCTTTACAGGTTGTAAACACTCTGAATAGGTAGAAACAAAAATTATTTTCATTTGTTGATTTAAAAGAAAGGAATAAATGTTGTAAGTTAAAACGCTGGTAACTTTTTTATATCCAATTTGGGAATATTTCACATGAAATGTTCAACGAAATACCTTAAGACTTAATAAGACCTTAAGACGCAAAATTTATTTAGAATCAGGCGAAATTAAAAATTTTAAAAACAATATTTAATTTGTATGGGCGTGACACTCCTACTTGTAAATTTTTATATGTTAACTAAGACTATAACTAAAAGGTTTGTGTAAAATTTTACTCAAATCCGTTATCGTGAAAAGTAAGGCTAAAAAAAGGAAGAGAGAGAGAGACCATATTTTGTGTTTTCTATTCTCAATATTACAATTTTCACAAAGATTTGTATTTACGAGTATCTATGTACATGGTTTAATAAAAATGAATATGTAAATAAATTAGTAATAAATGCATATTAAAACTTAAATGTTTAATCATTTGTGCCAATGACAATTGTACACAAGCACTGTTGTGTATCATTGAAGTGGTCTGGTCATTTGTAGGTTAAATTATTTAAAGCGACTTAACGCCTTCAAAATGTCTTTGTGCACAAAAAGACATACAAAAATAAACTATATTTATGATTTAAGTCATGTATTATTACAGTTTGAGTTCGTTAATGAAAAGTTCTTAAATATAAAACAGCAAATAACCACTTTTGCAATACAAATAATAGTGGAACCTATTGACTTTGATCTGATATTGAATATTTGTTTGTTTTTTTAATTTTTCTTTGTAAATTATTAATCACAAATATATAAAATCAAATCAACTAAAGAAAAAAAGCATAATTTTATTGAAGGTAATGTGTGTAATAATACAAGTTCTGCAAGTTATTTTTCTATGAGTGCAAGTTATTTTTCTATGAGAGCAAAAAAAAAAAAAAAATTAATATCCCAGCAAAAACTTTGATGGCTAAAGTCATTGGTAAAACATTTAATAAAAAAAAACACACTCTCACTGCTTCTACTCTTGATTCATTAATTTAAAATGGCGATAACACCACTCCCGCTTACAAATAACGTCCTTAAAATGTACCTGCGTAGAGATTTTTCTTTTCGATTCGGATTCAAGTGGCGAAGAAATGGAAGAAATTAATGTAACAATTGGCCAACTCACAATTATGTCATATTGTTGTAATGTTTTAAATTATTTCAATGTAATTGTTTTTGGTTTGAAACAAAAATTTTAGTATAATATGATACCTTGCCATCCATCACCAGTTCGACTTGATAGCCAAGGGAACACATTTGCCCTTACAAAATCTTCTGGAAATAGAAGAAATCTTTTTTAACAATTTTACCAGCTTCTTTTAAATTTTTTTCCATATTATACTTTTCACTTTTTTCTATTTATTAATTTTTTTCTTGTATACACACAACAGAACACACTAGAGCTTTTATTACAAAAGAAAAAAAAATTAGAAATTGTTGTATCAAACCAATTCTCGTATAAAATTTTAACTAGCAAAATTATGTATGTACATTATAGTGGCCGTTAGTTGTATGGAGAATTTTGTTATTGATTTCTTATATTTTCTCCCCTCAAATCGGTTCAGTTTTATGTAAAAAAACTACAAAAAAATTTCATGGAAAATATAAAAAAAATTTTAGGAGGTGCGTCCGCCCCTCAAAGTTGGTCCTCAAGCCCATTTATTCAATGTAATTTTTTTTATTTGTTTTGTTTTTTTTTTTGTTTAGTTTTCCTTTGACTATATGTATGAAATAATTTAATAGATATAATCTCGTATTGTACATGCTTAATATAAATAACTTCCATATAAATATAATTTTTGGAATTTTGTTGGTTATTTTCTTCATTTTCTAAAATATTAATTTTAGCAAAAAACTCTTCTTGAGACTAATGTTGCTGACTAGAAGAGCTAAAATGTTGCCATATATCCTATTCTTGCGAAATGTTTTTTTTAAAGATAGTCATATGCAAACAAATTACATTGAAAAATGGGCTTGAAGGCAACTTTGAGGGGCGAACGCAACCCCCAAAAAAACACAACCTATCGTCATGAAATTTTATTTATTTTATTTTTTTTTACATAAAACTGAACCGATTTGGGGGGAGAGAATATAAGAAATAAAAAAAAATTAACGGCCACTGTAATGTGCATATAAAAATGATGCATGCATTAATTAATTGACACACACACACATGGTGAGGGTACAGCGGACTTTGAAAGCACCATGTTGTTCCCTTCTGTAGTGTTTGTCAGATTAATTACAATTGCGTTGGGTGTAATTTTTTCCTTAAAAATTATCACATGTACTTTGACTTCCTCAAAACACGAACTTTTTAACCTAATTAGCCCTCTTATACGAAAACGGTCCCAAAATTAAAATTTTTGCGAATAATTTTCTTTATTTCTCAACATAATTTCCTTTTATTATTTTATTTATTGTCATAGATAAAGATATTTTTGTCATAAGAATCTAGCTCATTAAAATTACCATCAATCGCAGACTCCACCTCTACAGTGTTGACAAAACTTTTACCACAGAAAATAGTCCGAGAGAGCTAAATATGGCGAAGAAGGTGGGTGATGAAGCAATTCGAACTTTAATTCATTGATTTTGACCAGTCATAGATAAACGGCAATATCATTTACGGGGATACCGATTTACAAAAAAAAAAATATATAATAAACAACGGCGTTGTTATGTTGACAACGAAAAATAGAATAGAGGTAAAATAATATTTACATATTTTACTAATACTGACTGTTAGTAGTTAACAGTGCGCTGTTAACTGCAAAATGGGCACCGCTAAATAAATTTAAATACATACATACATACATACCCATATATCAGCTTATAAGTACATACATATGTATGTCGTTACATAAAAATAGCAAAAAATTTTAGCATAAAATTTTAGTTTTTTTTGTTTTTATAAAAAACTGTTTAACTAATTTAAATTTGTATAAGAAATACCGAAGTATTTATGTATATATGTATGTATAAGTATTTGAAATTCAGTCTTTAATGTAAATATTATGTTAAAAAAAATACACACAACATTGTTATTTGTGTTAATACATTAATTAAAATGTGTTATTTAATTGATTAGGCTGAGTGTGACCTATTTTTCGATTTCAATATTTAAATTTGGTACATATGTACATATTTCTCTATTTTATTTTTCATATCGACACGCGTATTTTTCTTTTAAATTAAGTTTTCAATACGTACAAAACATTTTCAACAATTTCTTTTAACAAAGTAAAATTGTTTAACATGCATACACATTTTAGTGAATGACAACTTATTGAATATGAAACTTCAAGCAAACATTTTAAGCTCATGTTAAGTGGCATAATTAAGTGGCTATAAATTGATAATTATGGGCGAAGTTTTTTTTTATAAGTCCTCTTGTTAACAAATGCAGAATGTTTGCAAATTTATTATAAAATAAAATATAACAGACATATATAATTAAAATTGGCAATTCAGCACGAATTTCAATTTTACCCGTGATCTTGTAGTGGATAAATTGCAAATGTATATTATTATTGTTTTCAATGCCAACTCAAATGCAGTGAACTAAATTTAAGTATATTTTGAAGAAAATATAAAAATATGATCGTATGATAATTAGATTATTTGAGAGACATAAGGACAAATATAAGGCTATCAGCAGAAAAGTGGTGTAACCACAAAACTATTTAATTATTTTATTGTTCAATTTTATTGTTTAATTAGGATGAAAATACTATTTTTAAGCTTCTTTTGAATACCAAAAAGTGGCTTATTCTACTTTTGTATTGATAGTTGGTAATGTAATGTATGTATGTATATAACACGAGAACAGCAACCAAAAACAAATGTGGATTACACCACTTTTGCGCTGATGGCCTCATATCATCTGCTTTGGCACCAAATAGTGTTGTTTCAATCTACTATATGTCCAATTTCAGTTTTAGCGACAAAAATTCAAATTCTCAACTGTCGCTTTTTGAAAAAAAATACGATTTAACACTTCGCCGACATAAATACCAAAAATCTGTGCTAGTTGGCAACTCTGTATATATATAAACAGCTGTGAATGCTTACATTTTTTAAAACTGAGTTTTCAATTTGTTGAGTGGTAAAAACTGCAATAAGGAAAAAATTATTTTTTTTAAATATGTAGTTATATTTAAAATTTTACCAAAACTGATTACAATACTGGAGGGCTTTAAAAAAAGATGAAAATATTTTACTAACTGGTGGTATCATGTGTCAAATTTCGTGTTTTTATTAGTTCATGATTTTTTTGAAGTTACCAAAAGGGGTGGGGGTTATTGTCAACTTATTAAAACGCTTATTTTAGCAACAGCGGTCTCCACACCAAATTTTATAATGCAATCTCATTAGACTGGTCGCAGTTTGTGTGGAGTTTTTATTAATTCTTACTATAAGCGCTGTCTTAAATGTGAGGTTTGCTGTCATAAATGAGATCTTAATTTTTTAGCTCGATCCGACGGTAACTTCTGGTACTTAGTGGGGCCTAGAGTACCCGATAAACAGTGGGGGATGTTGTTAAAAAATCGAAATAATTTTACAGTTTCTTAACGGGCCGCCCGATTAATATGAAATTTCAAACAGCATTTGAAGAGGTGTCACAGAGCTTAAGTCTGGCATTTGGACTATGTATCTTTAAAGGGGGTGGAGCCACAAAGTCCCAAAGTGGGCTATCTTGGATTAATGAAAAATCTAAACCGATACCAAGCTGATATTTTTGTCTGATAAAAAAGATTTTTTGCAAGTGGTTTTTTTTTTTGCTATCCAAGAGCTAAAATAAGTTGGCTACATTAATGGGTTTTCGCTTACAGTTTAGGAAAAATTCGAGAAAAGAAATTAAAATGTTGGCTTTTTTTTACCAATCTTGGTCCACTGTTCTGCCAATGGACAAGTCAAATTTTGTGCGATTTAGAAAAGGAAACTTCTTATGAATTAAGAACAAAATTTGTAACATAAAAACATTTGGTATAAAAAACTCGATTAAGTAAAAAAAATCGATTTTCGCCGTTTTGTTGCAGAAAAAATGGATTAATTATTTCGCTATGATAAAAACTTTTTGCTAAAATACCAACCCCATATTTTTATGTATTCAAAAGTGATACTAAAAGAAATATTACACAGAAATTTGTTGTTAAAAATGTTCGTTACCAGAGCGTTTCGTTTTTGTTATAAATATCAAATTTAAAGCCTTTTGTCTCCAATTACTAAGCTGGAACCAAAAAATTTATCATACCACCTTGAGACAAGATATTATGTTTTGGAATATTTTCAATAATATTATCTGCGCCCGGCGAAAAATAAGAGGAATACAGCAAAAATACTGAAAAATCCCATTTTTGGGATTTTGTGATTTTTTTTTTGAGAATTGCCGGGAACTCAAAAGCAAATTCTATTTGTTCTTACCTTATTTTTGTGCACATAGTACAATCGTCGAAATGCGATAGCTTTGTTTCAAAACTGACTGATTTTTTATATCATTAACTCTTGGGAGATAATAATTAATTAAACTCTTCAAAACAATTTTCCTAATCCTTTTTCTAACAAGCAATTCTTTTTATTCTTCATATCATAATAAAAATTAAGCAAATAGTTTTACTTAAAAATATATTTCAAATAAATTAATTTTTGTCAAATTTAGACATAAAGAAGTCATGACAATAGTCTCGTTAGACTGAACTCTCTAAATAAACCACAAGCAAATAAAATACATAAATCATTATATTTATCAACAATAGTGAACTGGATACACTAAAAATCTTAAATAAAGCTGCTCTCATCAAGAAACATTTGTTGAATGGTTTTATGAAACAAAAAAAATGAACACACATTTAGCAAATTTGTAAGAAAAGTAAAAAAAAAAAATATAAACTTCAGTAAACCAAGAAGCTCAGCTTGTTCAGTGTGGGGGAGATTTGAAAAGCCGATAGCACTTAGACTAAGAAGGCATCAGGTACTACTGCTAAGACACTCTTGCCAATCAATAGAGCTGCTTAAAATTTAACAATGACTATAATGAAGTTTTGCAAGTACAACTTAATATATTTATTTATATTTGAACATGGTTCGTAACAGCAAATACATAATAATAGTGCAAAGGCAATTTGCTTTAAGACGTTTTAAAGCTTCTGTTAGATTAGTTTTATTTTTATTTTTATTTATTTTCATTGTTTTAATGATCACTAGGATCACGTTTTGTTAGGAAAATGTTTGACAAAAACAAGCAACACAAAAATCTTGAATCTTATGCGATTTTAAACAAAATTTTGATTTCAAACCAATTACACTCTCGTATTGCCACAATTTTATTTAGGTTGAGGAAATCATGGTCTATTTAAACATACGAGTGCAAAGCGTTTGTTAATTTAATGGGTTTTTGTTGTTGTTGTAGTGTTTTTTTGTGTTTTCTTGTACTCGTATTGTAGCTTCATTTTCTCAAACTGCAATCCAAATTCATTAAAAATTGTACGTGCATTTGTATTAAATTTGGGGACGCTTGGACACATGTATCATTGTCATGTCCTCTTCATTGACAGTTTGCCCCATATATATGTGTAGGTGTGCGTGTGTGTATGTGCTTGTACCCTGTAGGAAATGTCACTAGTAAAATCAGTACTGATTCACCATTGACTTTGTCACCAGTACTACCGACATATTATAACCCAGAAAATGCTTTTTGCTATAGACATTTATCATGTGCGTGTCATTGAAAAGCAAATACTGACGTTGTTACTACTGACATTGGAAACAGAGAGTAACTATTACATTTTAGTAATTCTAATCATAATGAAACTGCATATTTTGTTCACATTTGTTTTAATAAAAAAAAACATATAAAAAAGAAACTGTGTAATTCATTCATTCGTTCAACAAGTAGGGATTTGGTTTGCCCTTAATGTCAAATATAAATGAAAAATTCAATGTTTCTTGGAATAACTAAAATCAAACACTTACGTATTAATCTGGACTTACATCAAATTTTTAAGTGATCCCACAAAATCTTCAACAGGCTCATTAAAAATTTCCACAATTGTTTAATTTTCAAAGATTTTACTTTACACATACAAAATGGATTGCTTTTATTTGTCTTTTGCAATTTTTTTTTATTCTTTGAATTATTTTTTAATACATTTTTATATTTGTCTTTTAAATTGATTTCGTAAACTAAATTTTATAAAAACTTGAATTTTGCTTGACGCCACTTGTATTTTCAACAAACGAATAAAACATTAAGAAGAAGCATAGTTGTGTGTGTCTGACAAAATGTTTTC
Source organism: Nowickia ferox (assembly GCA_936439885.1). Classification (NCBI taxonomy): domain Eukaryota; kingdom Metazoa; phylum Arthropoda; class Insecta; order Diptera; family Tachinidae; genus Nowickia; species Nowickia ferox. The sequence goes on from OW387023.1 coordinate 106,343,393, forward strand.
TACGCATCAAAAACAATATTAATAGTAGACGCTCCGTTGACAATGTCACCACAATAGTTGAAAAAAGTGGTGACTTGGGGACACTTAACCCCACGCTTCCTTCAGGGTATATTTAGCTTCTTTTTACCTTAGAGTTTGCATTTTGGTTTACCTTTTGCTTTCGTAATTTGGTTTTTGTTGGAATTGTTTTTTAGTTAATTTACACCGCTATTCACTTTGTTAGAGATACTCTTGTTTTGTTAGTTTGTTTTATTTTTAACTCCAACTAATTTATTATTTTGCGCATGTAAGCTTTTATTTTTGGTAACTAGACTCTTAAATGCAAGTAAATAATTTTTTTTTCAATTTAAATTTTAATTATGTGTCAAATTTTATGAAATAAATTAAGTTAAAAAACGTGTGAAAAACTTGAGATCACATTTAATTTTTCTAAATGGTTGGAATTCCTTAAATTTAACTGAAAAGAATTGTTTTAGTTCCGCTTCTGGTTGACTGAAGGCTTGGCTCACCTATTTTATTTTTTTCCTTCTCTTGAAAAAACTCAAAACTCTTCAAAGTAAACTTTGCGTGTGCAAAAGGGCTCAAGACTTACATATATAACAATATGAGTGCGAATTTAAAAAAAAATTTTGTTGTTGGTTAAGCAAGTATACATGCATTTCGTTGCTGCTCCTGCAAACGCATCGGCAGACTTCAACTATAATTCAAATAAATTCAGTAATGTGGGACTTTGATTCGCACACGAAGGGCTCCGTACGAACACTACATACTCGTATGTATGTAATTCTATATGAACTTGAGCATATACATATAATCGAACAAACAATTTGATGTACTTCGGTTTTTGCCGATTTTTTTTAATTTTGGTGTTTTTTTTTCGTTTTGGAAATTTTTTCGGTTTATGACGATTTTTTTTGTGTCGGCGTTTTTTTAGTTTTGGCGATTTTTTCGGCTTTAGGCGATTCTTAAGTGCTAGTGCTTTCCTCATTTTTGGCGATTTGTTACGGTTTACGGTTTTGAAGGGTATAAAAACTCGGAAAATAGCGTTACGTAATATGAGAACGGTCCTGTTCTGGTCTGTTCTCAAGCTCTCTTAACAAAAACCCACTTGTTATGCCATTCTCTTCTTTGTTTTAATTCGTTTTGTATATTGTTTATACGAGGTCTGATCAAAAAATAACCGTTATTTTAAAATTTTTCAAAAAATATTTATTTATTCATCAATAACTATCTTGTCCCCATTCAAAGTAATCCCCCTCAGATGTAATATACTTATGCCAGCGTTTTTTCCAATCCTCGAAACACTTCTGAAACGCGCTTTTTGGTATCGCCAACAGCTCCTGTTTCGATTTTTCTTTTATCTCCTCAATCTTAGCAAAACGCTTTCCTTTCATCGGTGTCTTCAGTTTTGGGAAGAGAAAAAAGTCAGCGGGGGCCAAGTCCGGTGAATACGGTGGTTGAGGCATGATAACGGTTTTGTTTTTGGCCAAGAACTCACGCACAAGCATCGATGTGTGAGCTGGTGCGTTATCATGGTGCAAAATCCATGATTGTTTTTTCCACAATTCTGTGCGTTTCTGACGAATTGCTTCGCGCAAGCGGCGCATAACTTCAAGGTAGTATTCCTTATTGACCGTACGACCTTGTGGCAAGAATTCATGAAGCACCACGCCATTGCAGTCGAAGAAAACAGTGAGCAAAACCTTCACATTTGACCCAACTTGACGTGCTTGACGAGCATCGTCATTGACATCTTCTCGGCCTTGCTTAAACCGGTTATACCACAATCGAACTTGTGTTCTGCTCATAGTAGACTCGTCAAACGCCACAGTCAACATTTCAAATGTCCTTGCGCATTTAATTTAATTTTTTACACAAAACTTAATACAGTTTCTTTGATCCATTTTTTCGAATAGTAAGAAATCGAAGAGCACACCAAAACACGACTAACCTTTTTATCTGTCAAAAACAAACTGACAATCCAAAATGGCTGATGTTGCCAACATATATAACAGACATGTGTACCAACATAAGAGAAAAAAATGCGAAAATCGAACATACGTAACTCACGAAATTTGAAAATAACGGTTATTTTTTGATCAGACCTCGTATTTTAAAATTATTGATCCGATCTCTACAATGTAAAAATAATACTGATATGTTTAGAAGCTTGAGCATAAAATAATAAAAACCATTAACTTGACGTGGCTATTGTGTAATAATTAATTAAAATTAATTATCAAGTAGAAAAATAGTAATAATTAATAAAACATACGGGGTAATTGAAGAAATCGCATGTTATCTATAGAAAAGGTGTTTATTTTTTTACAACTAATATAAAACAATTTGTTTGTAACACATTCAAAATATATGTACATATCGTCAACTAAAAGCCACAGGGCCACATAAATATGTACGTATGAATATATTTTATCTTTTTACAGTAGAATTGACTACGAGCATTTTTTTATAGAACAAATTTTATTCAGCCCATTATAAATTCAAACGTGTTTGCCAACCCAAATTGGTAGATTTCAATATTTCACCCTTTATTCCTGGTCAAAACTTAAACATTGTATTAACTTTTTATCATTTATGTTAGCCGGTACTTTGTCCCCGTAGAATTCTCGCATGATTTACTGTAACTTTCAAAGAAAATTTTTCCTTTTGAAATAACTTTATTTCATGCTGATTTAATATTCCAGTATTGTTAATTAAATTTATTTCAAATTGAAACAATGTGAATTTGATACTGAAATAACACGAAGGCCATGTTGAATAAAATTTCTTTCAAGTTGAAACAACATGAATTTAATTTAATGTAGACATTTTAGTTTACTAAATGTGCACATGTTTTGTATGCAGTTTGGCTTCCCGGCAAAGATTTGAACTCGAAATTATCACTTTGTTTAGAAATTGAACCTGCGGTTTTCTTACTAGAAGAATAGAACACAACCTACTAGCCAGCAGCAGAAAGTTTTCGCTAGTAATGCAAATTTTGTCGGCTATTTACACACAACGAACATCAAAACAAACAACAACAAAACAACAATAACTCACACAACTGAGCACAACAGTACATTCATTGAAGCCTTTTGAACAAAGCAAATAAACACCCACACACTTATAGACAGATTTTGTAATAAGTTTCGTTTCCAAACTTTTTCAATTTGTATGAAAAATAACGAAAATTTGTTTAAAAAAATACTTTTTCCACACAAATTACAAAATAAAAAAACGTTTGTATATACAAAATCTACGTGTAAAATAACATTTTCTTTCTAATAAATTTAATCGACATTTTTGCATGTTGATTTTACATTGGTATTTTTCTGTATGTATAACATCAGTTTTATGCCAGTGAAATTAAGGTTAAAAATTGGTCAAGCCGTTTCGGAACAGTCGGCTTTTCCACACGCAAATTTTACTTTGCAAAGTCTTTAGTTTGTAGGAGAGAAGGGCAAAGGGAATGGGAGCTCTTTTATCACTCAGCTGCAATCTCAAGACTTTGCAAAGTAAACTTTGTGTATTCAGATGGCTTCCGTATATACTTTTATATGTATTTAGTAAATAAAAATCTGTTATTTTGTTATTACAAGCAGACACTTCAATTTTGTTTGTCTGTTTAAAAGAAACAAATTTGTTCACAATATTTTTTTTAAATCAGTAACACTGTGCAATGTTTAATATACGAGTACAAGCACATTTCTAAAAAACGAGCCGCTTGCATATGAACTTATTTTGGCTCTAAAAAATTTGTTATTTTTTTACATGAACATTTTGTTTTTCCTTAGTCCCAATGATCTATTTAGAAACATAAAATCATGTTAATCTTTTGCATTACAATTTATCTAAAACATTTAAGCTGGTGTATATTTGGGTTTAGATTCATATTAAAAACAAAACTCTTAACAAGGAAGTAGTTTTGAAAGATTACAACAACATTTGGCACAATTGTTTACAGCCTTTAAATAGTTCAGGTCTGCTTAATAAATAAAAAAGAAAGCAAAAAAAAAAGAAAAACAATTATAACACCCCCTTCTAAAAGTGAATGTTAATGTTGCTCATCAAACAGACACATTGACAGACAGACAGACTTTTTGCATAGATAACCCTTCTATAACATGGTTTTCCTCAAAGCAGTTTCGATTTTTAGAGTTTTGAAATATTCAATCTGAGACTGATAAAAATGAATTCCAAATATTTTTTTAAGTGTAGTTATTGCTTAACTAGCCAAAAGCCTGTGTACTTCTCTACACCCCGTTTAGATAGTGCATATATATCAATTAAAGAAAAAATTTTTGCGACCATTCTAGTGTGCATATTAAACATCCCACTTTCTAAAATATATTTATTTTTAAATCCCTCTTTTTGGCGGTATTTTCCGTGCTTGTATGCATGTGCGTAATTTAATTGGGTAATATTCCGAGGAACGCGAGTGTGAAAATAAAAATTTTACTCTTAAAAATTAAAAGAACGACTAAACTTGGCAAAAGCTTAAAGTTGTTATTCGTGAGGGCACAACTTTAAAACTGACACAAGATTAAAACAAAAACTCTTCACGGTTTCACGCAACACTTCCCTTTTTTTTGGAAACTTATCTACCGCGTTATAAGAGGGTAACCTGTGTATATATATAGTGTATATAAACTATAACTTTTGTACACTTAGTACCGATCATTATTCAACGTTTATATATTAATAATGAAATTTTTTGCGGCTGTCGCAGCCAATCATTGGTGCAACATTTGCAGCTTAAAAATAAATATTTAATGCACCACAAGAAAACTTAAATGAAAAACTTTAAATAAAAGTCTATAGAAAATATTTAGAATTACGGTTTCTTTTGTAAATCAAAAAAAAAAAAATTTGGCAACAATTGTACTGCTGCGTTGCTTTTGCAAATCTCAAGTATTCAACACAATTTGTTTTGTGAGTGTATTAATGAAAGTAAAATACTTTGATTTACAAATATGTAATAAGTATCTAAATAAAACTATTACAATATAATAGTATTATAAAAAAATACCCCTTCCACAATATTATAATCCTGGCTGCAAATCTGCAATTTGGTGTGCTGGCCTGGCCTGGCCGCCAGGCGAAACTGAAGTTGAAGTTCAGCTCAATTTATTTAGTTTTTAAATAATAATAGTCGTTACAAGACATTTTCTAAAATGTTTGAAAATAAATATTTAAAGTTGTTTCTTTTTCTTTTGATTTTTATTGCCTAAAGGCATGAGTTTGGGAAAGTATTTTTCAAGGTTTCCTTGTCTGTTAACTTCTTTGTATAACTTTTAAAAGCGGAAGCCGTAAGTGGCAAGTAACGTTAAATTACTCTTGTGTTGTTTTCATTTAAAGACAGACAGGCAGGCAGGCAGGCAAGTTCAGATAAAACCTAAACAAAAAACTCCTTCTACACGTCTTATAAATAGTTTATGAATTATTACTTTACTAAAGGGCTGAACTTGAGGTTAAAGTGATGACTGTCAATGATTTTCCATAAACTTATCATTAAAACATTTAATTGAAACGATTTATGTAGTCAGTGGCATAATAAATTTGAAAAAAGCGCTACTAAAACTAAAAGCGGAAAATTATAAGATAAATTGTTAATAAGCGATTTCGTAAGAAAAAGATTGTGTTTAAAAGAAAAATTTAGGATGTTTTAAAGCATATTTGGATAGAAAAATATATATAAATATCTTGGCATTTGTAATTGAAATTAATAATATTTAAATTTATATTTCAGTTAATGATTATTTTCGCCATCTGCGCTTCACTCGTTTTAACAGCCGGCCAAAACTTTTTCGGTAATTTGCCCAACCGACAAATCAATTTTAATACAATTGATTTTGCACAACCCACACAAGTGAGAGATCCTAGACAAAACAGAGGTAAGTGCAACTTCAATATGAAAATAAAGTTTTCGAAAAAAAAGAAATTTTTTTAAAATAAATTTTAAAATTTATATATAAAATCTAATCAGTTTAAACTTAACTTAAATTGTCAACTGTTGCAAATTGCATTAAAATAAATTGCTTCATTCGAGAGAGAGGAAAAATTTCGAAAAAGATCTTTATTTTAATAACTCCGAGAGTTCTTGTCAGATCGATTTTTTGGATATTCTTTTTTGAACTTAAAAAAGGCCGCAAATTTTATCTAAATCCGTTTTTTATAACTCCAAAAATATATGGCAGTTGCTAAATCGGCCAAAAGTATCTGCTAAAATGTCCTATAAAGGAAAAAATAAAGTGCTAGATTTTAAATTTAATTGCATTTTTTTTAGCAGTTTTTTGAAAAACTTGAATGGTTTTTTGCAAAAGAATATGATAAATTTTCACTGCTAGGAAAATGCTAAAATGGCAAAAATTATCTATTGATTTTCCAACGTTACCCATATTTGCTAAATTTTGTTAAATTTGGAAGAAGATAAATAATGTAAAATAAATCAAAAAATTCTAATTTTTAAAATATGAAAACAATGCAAAACCAATAGTATGTAAGTAAAATATCAAAAAAACCGACTGCGACCAACTTTGAGCCGCTACATATCCTAAATGGCAATTCGAAATGAAAAACCGCGAAAAAAACTTAAGGATGATTTTAAAATACTTGTCGAATGATGGGTATGATATAGTTTGCCGACTTTTTATTTTTTTCTTATTTACAAAATGGCGTCCATTGACCGCCATATTAAATTTTTACTACTGTCATATCTTTAAGACAAATCGATTGATTTAAGATTTATCAAAATCGTTCCACGCGTTCGGTTTATATAGTGCCGCAAAGGGACACATATACGTACATATGTATGTACATACATGCTTAGCAGCGATGCCAATTTAGCGCGTTTTAACTATACCAAACGCTCTTTTTTTCGTCTTAGCGCGTTTATTAAAAAAGCGCTAAATTAGCGCGTTTTAAATAAAGTCATCATATCAGTTCAATATTCCCCCCCCCCTTTTAGCTTACACAACTCATAAAATTTTTTAAATTGGTTAATGATTCAGCTGTCGCAAATAAAATTCCCTTGGTTGTGGCTAGAATTAAAAACGCATTTTAATACTGTAAATTTTACAACTAAAAATATCTACTCGTTCTCGTGACCAAAAAAGTTTATGTAACTGATTAGGCATCTATTCTAGCTGAAGTACAAAAAGCATTTGAATCGCAAAACTATTCGACAATTTATATAAGTTGTTACATAGTTTGAAAATAAAATAAAAATAAAAATTAATAATTATTTCGATTATTTGGAAGGCAATTCTGATTCTGTATTAAGTGATTTTATTTATTTAGGATATAATTTCGGAGAAACAATATTATAAAGTCTGAAAAGAGCTACTAAAAAAAATTAATTGTATTTACTAATACACATGTACATCGACTTTTATTAAAATTTAATTTAGCGCGTAGGAAAATAGCGCGTTTTGGCTATAAATAGTTGACAATGCTATAACTTAGCGCGTTCTAGCGCGTTTTGCCAAGGGGAACAGCGCGTTTAGGTTATAAAAAGTTGCCATCGCTGATGCATAGGTTGATAAGCACAATACCTTTCCTTGCGTCGCTCAGTCGGTTAAAATGGGTTAAGCACGTCAGAAGGTTAATACGGCAACTTGCCGATGGGCAAATTTTTTTTTATAACAAGTTTTATAAATTTGAAGATTTGTTTTTATGGTTAAACAATTGTCTATATGCATTTCGTTCCTGCTTTTGGAACTCATCAGTAGACTTCAACCCAAAAATTTTTTGAATTTAGTTAACAAACTTCGTATGTTTATAGTAAAACTCTTAATACTATATTGAGAATCACAGTATACAAACATAATAAGTTTGAAAGCTTCAAACAAAAATCTTTACAAAACAAACATCTTTATTCGAATTGTGCATCTATTTTATTTTCCACCCCCTTTTTACCATTAGCTGCCACATTGGGCAACAATTTTCGCTATTTTCGCGATAAAAATTATTTTTAGCCAAATCTTGCCTTTTCACCATTTTATCGATTTTTAATCCATCTATCTATTTGATGTTAGCAAATTTGTGCGAATTTTCTGCGATTTTTTTGGAATTTCTTATATCCTTAGGTATTTGTAAGTAATTTTAGGGGTTGTTTGCAATTTTGCAATTTATCGCGAATTTTTGCAATAAAATTGATTGTTCCCAATTTTTTGCTTTTTGGCAGTTTTAATTTTTTTTTAATAAGTATGAGACTTTGATATCGTTTTAATGTTATCAAGTTTTTGCGAATTTTCGCAAGTTTTTTAACAATCCTTACAATTTTAGCGTTCTTTTAAAATAAATGTTAAGATTTTTTTTTAATTAAAAAATTATTCGCGAATTTGCGCAATTTTTTCCACATGACATTATTTTTAATTCTTAAAATCTACTTAGTGTGTTCGTTTACAGTTTTTGCGGTTTTGCAAATTTTTTTTAGAGATATTCGCATTTTTGCAAGTTTTCGCGATTTATATGCTGTAAGCCTGTTCTCGAGTTGTTGCTTTTTTTGCGGTCTATATATTCATTTTTTCGAGATTTTTTTCATTATTTCAATCCCTTGCGAATTTTTATATTTTTTGCAATATATAATGGTTTTAGTAGAAAAATACCACGTATTTAAACATAAATGGTCATTTTGTCGAAAACCAAAAAGAAAAGCAAAATAATTAGTTATGACAGTAACAAATACATAGGTTAAAGAATTGTATTAATATAGTACACCTTTTATATGAAAGAAAATAAAAATAGTTTTAAACTGGTTTAAAAAGTTAGGACTTTATGACTTTATGACACTTAAGACACCCGTGTGAATACCCCAATTGTATATGTAACATTTTTTAATATTTTTCGAACCTTTTTAATATTAAAATTTTGGGCTCTGTTTTATAAAACACTTAAGAAAAATAAAGCTTTCTGTGCGTTTGTTTTTAATTTGCATTTTTTTTCACAAAATATGGCCACTAATATTTATTTATGTGTATTATAATAAAAACTAAATAATGCTTTTTCATTTTTATATTTTCTTCCATTTAGGACCCGTACTCTTCCCTCCATCTCCCCCAGACTCAATTGACGAATCCAGCGGTGTGATTGTGGGCGCCTCAGGTTACGGTTTCGTACCACCCCAACAAAGTAAATCTCATTAAATATTAACAAAACCATTTCTCATATCTATAAAAGCAGTAACATACTTTTAAATAAAAATAAGCACAGTATAGTTAGGAAAGCACCAAATCTTAACAACAACAAAAAAAATAACAAAAATCTCAGTGAATGAAATTTAAGAAAGCTTTATAAATAATTAGTGCAATTGTTTTTTTTTATTTTAAATAATTTTTATTGTCCATAAATTTTATTTATTTATACACAATACTTATTTTTATTAAATAACATTTTTAAATTTTTATTTTTAATTAACAGCAAGACGTGGTTAAAACAGTATTTCGATCATCTTACACTGACACACACACACACACATACAAACAACCCAGCAGCCATATGTACATAAGTATGTACATCTTTAGTTACAACAGTGACACAAAAGCTTCTCTTTCAATGTAACGGGTTTTTACAGCTATTATTTGATTACCAGCACTAACACCGCTGCAACAATAAAATACACTTATTTATTTAATTTTATTTATGCATATTCTTTATTTTGTGGCTAAAACAAGCGCGCTTTGTACCATTAAAAAATATTTAAATCTTGGACACACATGGAATACCGTAAAAACAATTTGTTTTGATTTAATTTATTTTATTTTTATATTAATGTAATAATAAACATCAACTTTGCTTATTAAATCTCATAAGCAAAAAATTAGCTTAAAGCAAAAAATATTTTACAACTCGTACAACATTCAAATTTCACACCATTTCCAAAACGAATTTATATGAGTAATTGGTAAAGTTATTTATTTATTGAAACTTGTTATGAATTCCTTAAGAAAAATTCCATTTATTTTTTCATGTTAACATAAATTTCACTTTACTTGCTTATAAAAATTAGAAAAATTTTCAAATTTTAAAATAATACGAATGATTAATAATTTCTATTATTTTACTTTTGGAAATGGTGTTATAGTTATTTGCTATTTCTACCGCTTTAGCGCTTAGCGCACTATTAATTATAATTAATGCTACTGGCTATTAAAATACAATAAACAAAAAAACATATTCCAAAAACAACAACTTAACTAATAGTGCAAATAATTATCATCATGACTGACACTATAATCAAGTCATGACGACGCAAGTTAAGATCATCGTTGCGCTCAATGGATGATACAAGTGTAAACAAAAAGCGAACGTGACCAACTATCAACTAATTTAATACTGTTTAATGTAAGAAATTTTCCCACCCTAACATAAATATATATATGTATATTCTATAAAAAATAACTTTCGAAAGCTTTCATTTCTTTTCAAATAATTTTTTTTAAACCAGTTAACGAAAATAAAGTATAAAGTTACCTCGATACAAATTTTGAGTCTTAGGGCCAAATTTTGTAAAACGAAAACGTTAAGCGATGAAAAATTTTATATGGAAAAATATAAATTATAAAAACAAAATACATACAACATTTTTCAACGCTTAACGTTTTCGTTTTACAAAATTAGGTCTTACAAAATTATACTTAGGACTTTTAAGCCTGCATGACTGGCTGTAATTTAAAGGAGTACTAAGCAATCAAAACGAGGTGAAAATATAGCGTCCTTAAGTTCCGTAACGAATGACAAAAAACGGCCCAGTTCTGTAAATCGAATCGATTTGACATCAAACGATTTCCAAAATTAATAAAAGTCCTATAGAAGTTCTTGAAATCATATGCGATAATTTTCTTTCAGATATGATATTTGAGAATCTATATAAAAAATATTTGTATTATAGTATAGGGCCGAATATTAGGCAATTATAGGGTGAAACAAAAAAAAAAAGGAGCATAAGATACAAGTGTTTTAGAAAACTACATACAATTGTTCGTTCACCTTCTTTTTTTAACATTTTAATAAAAAAAGTTAATATTTCAAGTTTTTCCCCTCATTGTACATGAATTTTACCAGTATACGAAAATAGCGTTGAAAGTTCAAACCACACTTAGTATGGTTTATAAGAACGTTTTCGAGTTAATCTGAAACTATGTTGGTCACGTTAAGATGCTCTTAGTTTGCAACTACCAGGACTTTACAAGTTGCTGCACAATGCACTTTCTGTAATACACACATCAATTTTACAATAAAAAAACTGGTCTAAAAAAATGCACTGCTGTTAACATAACATAAGAAATTAATTAACAAAATTATTTATAAATTATATACAAACATAATAACATAATACTTACAGAGTAGTAAAAATGCATAATAAATTTAAAACATTCCTCCTTCCTTTAGCGAATGCTATCAATACAAATATTAGATTAATTGTTTTATTATTTAAAAACACTTTGGTTAATTAGTCTTAATTTATTATAAAATATTATGGTTTTTTATATAAATATTAAATATTAATCCTTGTAATTTCCCGTTTATTAAAAAAAAACATGTACTTTTATAATTTAAAATTTTTCTTTGATTTTTTGCTTACATTTTTATTTAAATTTATTTGAAATTTTTTATTTTATATATTATATATTTTTAATGATTTAATTTTTTTTAATTTTAATTTTTTATTTTCATTTTTATTATATCTTGTTTTTATTTTTATTTTTATTTTAAAAATTTCTTTTAATTTTTGTTTGTTTGTAATATAATTTTTTTTTTATTTATTAAATAAAATGCAATTAAAGAATGTTTACGCACAATATTGTTTGATTTAAACCCCGCTCCCATTAATATGTAAAAGTTAATTTAACTTTAAGGCAGAACTATAAAACAATTCAATGTTCAATTTATGAAAAAAAACCAAGAAAAGTTAAGCCATAAATTCTGTATGAAACCAATCTTTTATAGTTCTGTCATAAGTCCCGTTTATTATTTTATAACAATTTTGGTTTGGTGATTTTATTCTTTCACCTTAAATAATAAATGCTTGATTTGCAACTAACTCTATTTTTTATTGAGTTGCATAAGAATTTTTATTTAGTTTTACCAATATATTTTGTATATTTCAACACAAAAATCTTTAAATGGGCAAAACTAACCAAGAAATAAAGTGTTGGCCAAAAGGTTTGGAAACTAAAATGAAAGGGTTTTCTTTTATTTTTTCTTTACACAAAATAAACAATAAAAAAATGGTATGCTAGAAGTTGTGGTTTTAATTTATTGAATAATTATTAAAATAAAATGCACTTAATATCTTTGTAAGTGAGAGTGCAATCATTTAAAAAATGAGATAAGTACTCGTATGCATTATATGAGAAGATTTAAACATTTTATTTTTATATTAACAATGTTTGCTTCTGTTTACATTTATAAGAGTTTTAAAAGTTTCTGCTGATGCAAGAAGAGTGTTATTTATATTTAATATTATAAAGTGATACGATTGGTATGTTTGTGAGAGTTAATCTAAGGGACAACCGGTCCACTTTGTAAAATTCTATCAGCGAAACTTAGAATAGAGACTGCTAAAGTCTAAAATGTACTTATTGTTTCGGTTAAAGTGCTTAGGACAAGGTTGTAGGGCGGTAAGCCTCCATTCCCCAAAAGTTTTTGTTATGATTTTAGCAGAGAGATTTTAAATGAAGAATAGAACCCATAGGTCTGTCTGTTTGCCCTCCAGTCCGCCCGTGCGTCCCTGTCCGAACGCTACAGTAACTTTATTCCTTTGAAATTTATAACATGGATAGATCGGCATCTAAAAGAACACATAAAGCCTTATCATGAATTCTACATGTGACAATTTAATTTCGTATCATCAATTCCAATAAAATTAAAAACTTACTTAAATAAGAGTATGTACATATTTGCACTTTTTCCGACAGACAAATCTTTGTGAATAATTTTCTTTATAAATTCTCAAAATATTTCGCAATAGTATGATGTTTTTTGTGTGATGTGTTCTGAAGCGAGCAACGAAACATGTTATACACAAACAATAATATATAGACAATTGCAATTTTCAAAGTTAGTGTATTTTTATGCAGAGTGCACAAATTAACATTGAAATTTACAAAATCAAAATCAAAGGCTATTCTATCAGTTAATGTTATTTGGACTATATTTGAACTCGAAAACCGTAAGAGGCAAGCTCTTGATATTTTCAAAAACGCTAAAACTTAAAAATCCAAAATAAAAACACGCCAAAATAAAAAAATTACCAAAAAACGAAAAATAATCGCAAAAATGAAAAAAGCGCCAAAACTAAAAAAATCGCTAAAAATAAAATAAATCGCCATAAACCGAAAAAATCGTCAAAAACGAAAAAAAACCAAAAACTTAAAAATGACAAAAACCGAAAAAATCCCTAAAAACGAAAAAACCGCCAAAAATTTATAAAAATCTAAAATCGCAAAAAAAACCAAACGAGTTTATCGAAAGCTTACAATTAAAAAAAAATCTACATCAGCTAAGATATTCGATTATATAGGCTAAAGTTCGTATAGTACGAGTAGTACATAAGTACGGAACCCTTCCTGTGCGAGTCAAAGTCGCACTTTACTGAATTTATTTCACTCTAGTTGTTTAACTAAATTTTTAAATATATTTCTTAAGTTACGTTTTAATGTTATAACAATTAAAAATTTAATTGTTTGCTCATTTTTCTTTCATTCGAAACCATGTGTATATACAAAACGCTCTGCCAATCCTTGTTTTCCATCACACAATATAACAAATGACTGATAATCATCCACTCCAAACAGAAAAGAAAAATAAAAATAAAAATAAAAAATAAAACTCTATAACATAGAAAAATGAAACTGTAACAAAATACTTGTGGTCTTGTTGTATTCAGGTACCTACTTAAATTACATTTACATTTTTAAACGCTAATCATTACTTATTTATTATGTATTTATACTAAGACTTATTTATTTAAATATTTATATGTAATTTGGTACAATTTTTGATAGTAATACGTTTTATTACCCAACTAGTCACCCAAATCAACAAGCAACAGAAGGAAAAAAACTAACGAAATGAAACTAAACGAAACTTTGTTTTTCTCAACAAATGACAAAATCATGTTCGATTGATATGCAAAAAAGAAAAATAAAAATTACATGATGAAAATAAAACAACAGGCGAACAAATGAATAGCAGCGAAACAAACAAACGAGAGCCATTAAAAATTGACGACAAAATAACCAAACACCAACACGTATGTGAACATGGACACATGAACTTATTCACAAAAAATTTAAATCATAAAAAGTCTGGAATGAAATTTTAAGGAAAACATAAAACAATAAAATACGGGTGCAGGCAATTTTGATTTGACTTCGGTGGTTACAAGACAAGACGTTCGCACACAAACGTTGCTAAATTTCGAAGACATTTTATGTTTTGCTTTACTTTCGGCTGCCGAGTGAGTGACCAATTTGAAAGCACTTGTCGCTTCAGATATGAAATAAGTGAAACAAATGTGATTTAGCAAATTGACAAAAAGCCTTTGAAATATTTAGCTTTTGCTGTTTTTATTATTTCTTTTTTCCTTTCGTTTTCATCTCGCAAATTGATTAGAATAATGAATGAGCAAATTTGTTGCCATTATTGCAAATTTTGATTAAATTTTGTTTTGTTTTCAGCTGAACTATAAATAATTTTATATTTAGAAATAACATTACTATAACATTAGTTTCTAATGAGACTGGATATGGCATTGTTAATCAATAATTATTTCATTTCCCTTTCAAATTTTTTTTGTAAAATATAAAAAATAATAGATTTAATGCTTAAGGAGGCAATATTACTGAAATGTTATTTAGAATGGTCTTAAAAAAACATATTTGGTTATTGAACAATTTTCGACAATATTAATTTAATTTGATTTAATTTGTTATCAAGAAATATCTTTTCAATAAGTGCATTTCCAAACCATATTTCAATCATGAAGATACTTCTTAAATTAAGAGGTATTCAAAAAACTACCACTGAAAAAAGTACCCACGATTTCCATCCAATTTTATCAATAACAATTTTTCCATAGAAAAAAATTTTCCAATGTTCGGATTTTATGGGCGATGTTTTTCTTGTTTTCATTCTCTGTTTGGTTTTTTAACACTTTGGCGAATTTTTCCTATTTAAGTCCATATTTACATTATGCAAGTCTTATTGCTAAGCTGATTAGTTTGACGGGGAGAGAGATGAGGGGAACAGTAACGTTTATTTTCCCCTCGTCTCTCTCCTAACAAACTAATCAGCTTAGCAATAAGACATGCATAGTGTAAACTAGGACTAAACGATTTTCTTCTTATTTTTATTTTATTCTTGAATGTTCAAGAAATTTTAAGTAAGTTGACGGAAATTGGTTGCAAAAGTTTGGAAGAAAAATACATTACTAATTTTTCCAATTTTTCCTCGGTTAATTTTCGTTTCAGAGATTTTTTATAATTTCCTAAAAAAATAAAAATATCAGCAAAAGTAAAATATAAATCGGTAAAATGCAAAAAAAAATAACCAAAAGTAAAAAGTTGCCAAAAAAAAACTACAAAATCGCCAAAAACCGAAAAATCGGCATAAGGGAAAAAACGTCAAAACTAAAAAAATCGTCGAAACTAAAATATGTTTTGTAAAAAAACAAAAAAAAATCGCCTAATACCGAAAAAAATCGCCAAACTAAAAAAAACCTCAAAATTAAAAAAGCGTCAATACTAAAAAAATCGTCAAAGCTGAATAAAATAGCAGAAAACCGACAAAATCTTCAAAACGAAACAAGTGTCGTACGTTACGCTTTGTGTGCGAGTCAAAGTCGCACTTTAACGAATTTATTTTCCCTTTGGGTGTTTTTCGTTTTAGTCACTTTTTATATTTTTTTTTTGCTTTTTGAGATTTGTTAATTTTTTCGAAAAATTTGAGATACAATATTTTTTGTTTTTTTTTATTTACGAGATTTTCCCATAATTTAGTTATTTTTTTCGCATTGAAATTTTTTTTTTAATTTCCTAGTGGACACTTTCTCACTACTTAGAAACAAAAAACTTTTGGGACAATTCATCAAATTTAACTCTACAGAAAATTTTTTTCACAGGCAGAGAGGGGAGGGGATCATTATGAAATTTTATTCGAAGAACAAAACGTTTCGAAAGCAATTTCCAACACGAAAGTAAAATGGTATTGTCTAATTCGTTCATACATAATACACAGTTGTACATGTTGCAGAACGAATAAAATCAAGTGATGCCAAGTTTTATATGTACACTAGCTACACCCGGTGTGCATCGCTACCCCCTCGTCTTTAAAATTTAAGGTGGAGAAATGCGGCAACGCGTTTCTTGCTTGTTAAACGTTTAACGCTATAAAAATGCAAAGTTACATACACACCACGCTTTTGAGGCTTTTTTAGATGGAAAAGTTTAAGCCTTCGCCAACTATTTTTTTGTCTTCCATTTACGTTTTATTTTTCTTTGAATATTTAATGCATTTTTTGATCTATGGTTTAATAAAACAAATTAATTTCTAATAACTTTTGTGTATGTTAATATGTGAATCTGGCAACACTAGCTGTCATTTTGTATACAAAGCGTGAAAGTTGAAGAATGTTTAACTTTTTGCGAGGTACGCTCGTCTGAAACTTCTTTATGTATCCTGCCTTATGAAAACACACTATTTCAACTTTTTTGTATCGCATTAGCGCATTGAACGCGTGTTATGTACTTCCACCTTTACCCCCCTCGTCTTTAAATTTAATTTACATCGATTTGAAAGTATCGAAGGTGTAGAAAATATGTGCATTAGTTGCATAGCCTATGTCTTTTTCTATATAAAGGGATACCTATGCCTTAAATTTCATTAAAATCGATTTCAAAGTTTCGGAGAAGCAGGACTCATAAACTGGCCCCTTGCTTGTCTTACTTTTGAGAAGGTACATAGAGTATGTCTCCTTCTAAACGAAGAGGTATGTATCTATATTTCAAATTTCATCAAAATCAAGTTGAGACTCCTCCTGGTCCTAGTTTAGAAAATGTCTATGGTAATTTTGTGACTTTTTAGACGCAGATCTATCTATGTTCTAAATTTCCTTAAAATCGAATTGATTGTTTCGGAGGCAGAAATTCCCCCCTGTCGCCCTCCTTGTCTTATTTAAAAAAAAGTAATACCTATATTCATAATTCATAATTTTATTTCCTGACGAAGCTACACAAAGTTGAAGCGAAATATCGATGAAAATAAATAAAATTGTAAACTGATTACAAAAGACCTAAAGCTAAAATAAAATTTATATATAATTAATAAAAAAGGTCGAATAAATTATTATAATATTTAAAAAGTAATACCCTTAAGCCTTCTCGGAGTTGCACAGACTAAGTGCACCAAACTTCATCGCGATCAGATAAGCGGTTTAGCTGCGCATAAAGGACATACATACAAACAAGCATTAATTTTTATGTATAAAGATAGATTTCTATATCTTGGTATACTTGGTATTACTGCAATTTTAATGAAGAATTCCCCAAAGTTCAATGCAAACATCTTGAACAAAATGTTTAAGTTTATATATAAAAATTGTTTTATATTAATTTAAATTATTCAAACTAATGACCAGGGAGAAGGAATTCGTGTATATAAAAAAGATACTTTTTAGGCGTCTAAAATATGACATGCACTAAAAACAATAAAATATGCACATATTTGAAAAAAAATTTTATTCAGTTTACATATAACTAAATAGAGATATAAAAATATTTTCTTTTCTCAAGGAAAATATCGGTATTTCCCCAGCTAATAAAGTCTAATTTAATTTTTCTTCTCTTATTTAGAAACTCACATTAATTAAATAAAATATTTCATTCAACAAGAATTGAAATTAATGAACTTAAGAAAGAAATCATTTCTGATTAAAATTCATTATAGTTCAACTAAAAATTTTAAATTGTCTCACTTAAATCATCATGGGCACGTGACAAATACATGTTCACTTGGCAATCACAGTTTCATATACTGGAAAGTAAAATCAACTGTAGGAAGCAAAAACAATGTAACATAATATCCACTACAATAATCTGTTGAGGTCTTCTTTAATCTATTACCAAACAGTTGTAGTCGTATTTGAAATACGCCAACCACGATAAGGCAGAATACTTAAATGTATGTACCGACGGTGCATCGAATAAGTAAAAATAATTAATGTGATGATGGTAAAAGATAAGCATGAATAGTTAATATACTTAGGTAGAGTGATATAACTTCGTGCTAACCTGAATAAATGTATTGATGGAGTTAAAATATTTTGTATATATTTAAACAACTAGTTTTTCTAACTTGAAGACTTAAGGATATTAAATTTTTTAGCACAAAAATCATGACATTTTAAAAATTACAACAATCTCAAATTTATATTTTCTTGTGTGCGTGTTTGTATACATAATGCTATTAAAAAAATCCTTTAAACTGCATTTCCACTACTTTAAACAAATTGGACATTTGAATATAAAATTATATGCAATTTATATAAAGACTTTACTTTTAATTCTATAAAAGTAAAAAACAGACACAAATATTTATTTCATTTTAATATTGCACAAATAAATTGAGTTTTTCCTTCACCAAAAAAAAAAACATGTGCACAAATTAATAGTGGGAGTTGAGCCTTCAACCCAAATGGAAACATAAAAATGCAGTAAAAAATTAAAACATCTTAAAGTAGAGGAAAAAAACCATCTGCACCTTTAGCTCATGCTCATGTAATAGAAAAAGTTAAATTAAATGCTTACTGCCGGCAAACGTGCAAAAAGCAACAGAAAATTTAACGAAATAAAAAGTGAATTTAAATTTTGTTTCTGTTGTTTTCTTCTTTTTTTTTTATTCGCAATATGCATTATTTTTTTTGTTTTAAAGTTATTTACTTTTATACAAGTGCTCGCTCGCTCTGTTCATACAAAGTTTTTGGGTCATTAATCTTAAGTTTTCCCGCGTTATGCTAAGGTAGAAATGAAAGAAAAAACATATTTAGTTAAATATGTTAAACTAACAGCTGAACTGAGTTTAGAGTCGTATACGAGTATAGAAGTAAAAAGAAATATTCCAACATAAAATTTAAAAATAGCTTAACAAGAAAATATTAACAAGAAAAAGGAGTATAAATATTTGTTAGTTACTCTTACTAAACTAAATACTTTTCCACAGGCACTTTAAGCGATTTTGTATTTGAATTTTCGACTGTAGGGAATTTGAGTGTTTGGTTTTTTTCTTCTTCTTCTCTCTTGTATTTAGTTGAAGGCAAACATTTTAAAACATTGCATTGTATGTTTAAAATTTGTGTTATTTCTTTTTTTTTTATTTAACAATTTAATTAAAATTGTAAAGTGTGGTTTTATTACAACTTATTGCTTATTTTGTATAATTTTATTTATTTCTGTTTTTAAAAGTGTGTGTGTGTGTTTCTCGTTTAAAACTCTTCGTAGTGTTAATAAAACAAAAGACTTAAGACGCAAACTTCACATTAACAAAATACTTGCGGATTTTTTCTTCTCTTTTGTTGAATGAAGTAATTGTTATAGATAAGCATTATATAATTAGTTTGATTAGATGGTAAGTGATGACTTAATTTAAGATTCATTTGTATGTGAGAAAAAGGTTCGTATGTGGAGTATAATTGGTGACACACACAGTTCACAGGCTGTTTACTCGAGAACCATAATAGCTACAGATATATGACAGATAAAGGCGAGCAACGAAAAATTTTGAAATTCTAATGTAATATACAAACAGTTGTTTATAGACAATGGAAAGTTTTAAAGTTCGTGTATTTTTATGCAGACTGAACAAGTAACACTGAAATTTAAAACATCAAAATTAAAGGGTATTCTATCACTTAATTTAATTTTGACTATTTAATTTTGACAACTTGCTGAATCTTGGAAATCGTAAGAGGCAAACTCTTCAAATTTTCAAAAAAGCTAAGAATAAAAAAATGCCAAAATTAAATTGAGTTAAAAATATCACAAAATATAACATAAAAGATTAAAAAAACAAAATCACCACAAACCGTAGCAAATCGCCAAAACTAAGCAAATCACCAAAACTAAAAAAATCGCTAAAACTAAAAAAAAATCGCCCCAAACAAAAAAATCGCCCAAACAAAAAAAGCGCCGAAAATTCAAAAATTGCCGAAACGAAAAATCGCCAAAAATTAAAAAGCTCTTAAATGAAAAAAAACCAAAAATAAATCGCTTAAAAGCAAAAAAATGCCAAAGCGAAAGAGCACCAATATTAAAAAAATTTGCTTAAAATAAAAAATCCCAAAATTAAAAATCGATAAGACAAAAAAAAACGCCCAAACTAAAAATCGCCAAAACAAATAAAACCCCAAAACTAAAAAAATCGTTAATGGAAAATTCCCAAAATTAAAAAAATCCCAAAACTAGAAATAATAAATAAATAATGAAAAAGCGCTTGAATGAACAATATTACCGAAAATCAAATAAATCGCTTAAATGCAAAGAACTCACCAAAACTAAAATGGTCCCCAAAAAATAAAAACCGCCAAATCGAAAAAGCGCCAAAACTAAAAAAATCACTAAAATTAAATATATATAAACATAAAGAAAAAATCACCAGAAACTAAAAAAAGTCACATCAAATGAAAAAAAAACGCCAAGCCTAAAAATCGTCAATGCTACAAAAATTGCCAAAAACTAAAAAAAAATCGTAAAAAGAAACAAGCGTCGTACGACAATCTACGTTTGCGAGACAAAGACTTACTTTACTGAATTTATTTTATAAAGCTTGGATATAAACTTTCCAAATGCCAGAATCAGTCATTGCACTCTTGTTATTATGACAAAATCTTCGTTTTGCTCTACACTGTAATATTAACATTGAGATTTTTTGCATAAACACACAATCGTACATGTACACAGTAGAACTTGAGAAACAAATAGAGGCTTATAAGATTCTAATGTATTCTCTGTCATTTTAAACATATACAAATAACTATTTACAACAATATTTCCTTATATGTAGCTGAAAAAAAAATATCGCCCACGTTGCAGTAATAATAATATCATGTTTTTAACAATTGGTTTCTATAGCACATGGAAACTGTTTCATTAAGTCATGAGGTCAACATCAATGGATATTTATAAAAACTTTGTATTTTGGTTCTTATGAATAAGCGTTAGGGCGTCACCCTCTTTTATTTGAATAAATTAATAAAAATTCAAAAGTAACCTGACATATAAAATAGTTCATATTAGAACTATTTTGAAACAAATGATTTGAAATTAAGTTGGCTTTTAATGGGTTTTTTTTTTAAACCATATTCTGTCACTCGTTTAATATAATCACATTGAAAATTTTAAACTATGAGGACATAAAATAAGTCATAAATGCTTATGAAAGCAATTTACAAAAAAAAAAATAGATTTGTGCCAAAAAATATGCAAACGCTTGTTTGGCTTCTTTGAAATGACCAATTCAAAATGATTGAATGAAATGAATCGTTTTTAACAGCTGGTCCTAATCACGCTAAAATATTTATGTAAATGAAATTTAAAAGAATGATTTCCATTCCATCTTTTGAAACATGATTCACTAATAAGCTATTTTGCAAAAGAAAAATGTACAAATTCAAGTCTTTTGAGCAACTGGTAAGCTGATAATTTTAATGTTAAAATTATAAATTGGAAAATTGGCCACAATTTAAGTCAAACAAATAAGAGAACGAAAAATAATCTAAACACATATCACACATACATACATATGAGTGCAACTAAAATTGAAGACAAACAATAAAAATAAATGAATTTAGACAATTGAATGTGGCTTAAACAACATTTTAAGCTGGTACGAGTAACAAATTAAAATATGTGTATGTAAGAAAAACTAAATAAATAACACGAGTAGTAACAATTTGTTTATGCAGACTACAATAAAAACCAAAATATCTTCACCACCCAACTGCAAAATTTCATTCAACTATTTGTTTATTCGTCATACAACCACCAGCCCAGCACATTCGTCTAGTCAATCTAAAGTCGTGCTGAATATTTATCTCTCTTTCTAACTGGCAGAGGCAGACGTCTATCAAAATGACATTCGTCAGATAGTTTACTGTGCAATTACACGACCAACATAACCTTCGCTTAGTTTTAAGTTGAAACGTTCTTGTAGTTGTGCATAAATCCAAGTACAAGAATATTTGGGTGTTCAAAATAGAGATGGGCATCCCCCTCGTGATGGGGATAAAGTTAACGCGTGAGTATAACAGCCTGTTTGTAGAACACGACAAAGCCGCCTCACGACGAGCCAATTGATGGACGAATACGTAATGAAAAGCGTTTGTATAACGCGACTTGACTTTGTCACGCGACTTACGTTGTCTCGCTTATATTATATATCCCACCCTGTGGCAAAGCGTTATGTTGCCAACATGTCCAAAAATAATTTTTGTTTATATATACTTTTTCATAGAAAAATATATATTCAACTTGAAAAAGTGGAAATCCTATCCTTGTGGTAAAAAACACAACTCACAACTGAATGAAAAATTATATTTATATTTTTTTATTATTATGTTGTAAAAAAATTTAATTGTTCTTCAAAATTTCTGTTGTTATTTGAAGAAAATATGCAAAATGCATGTTAGTGAATGTGTATTGTCAGTATTTTACTTATTTTGGTGCACTTTTTTTGTACACGGTTAGAATTTGTTGATCGCTGAGTCACACCGTGATGCACCCAAATATATAAATTGATAGTTGTTACGTTTTTTAATTAAAATCGTCAATAGTCGCCATCCAAAAACCAAAAAAAGAAAAATGCTAACATGCCAGCGCTTATTATCGACGAGTTGTGTTCTACGAACATTCTGCAAATTTCCACGATTTGTTCGTTATTGGTATAAAAGTCAAATTTTTCTAAATTCTTTTTGAAACTTTACTCTTTCGTTTAAAAATGTATCGTAAAATATTTATTTTTTTAATTGATTTAATTAGGCTAAATTTTATATTCTGAGGAAGCTAAATTAGATATGCATGTTTTAAGGAAGAAACTACACCAGAGACAATTTCCACAAAAACTTTTCGAAAGTTTATAAGGAGTAGTACTCTTTTAAAGACTTCTTTTCTCCTGTCATGAATTTGTTGTTCCCCTTTTTTTAAAAAATGCAGGGAATAAAAAAACTCCCCGGGAAAAAAGTAGGTATTATGAACGCAGTTTTCACTGAAAATCTTTCTCTTGCAAAACAGAAGGGAGTTTACATAAAAACATGGTTAATACTCATACTCCATTAAAACAAAATTCACATACGAGTACATAAACATGTATTTTATAGTTCTTTCATTTGGAAAAAAAAAACACAAATAATGCCCAAATAAATCATTTATAAACTTTTTTTTACATATTTTTTCAAGTTGTTGAATTTTAGTAATTTTGTTTACTCTCTCACTCAAAAAAAAAAAAGGGAGAAACAAAATGTCAACAAACAAGCAAAACAACGAGATTCATAATGCGGTCATGCCACGCATTAATTTTTTTTCTTCCCAAGGAATTTATGATTGGAGGAATGTTTTCTTGAGAAAAATAAATTCAGAGGGAATATTCGTGATTGGGCTGATTATGAATTAAAAATTCCTAGGGGAAAAATTCCTCGAGAAAAAAGTATGCATTCTAAATGTGAGGGAGAGGGAGAAATTCCTGAGAGTTTTGCCCCAAACATTTTGAAGGGAACTAATGCAAAAATGTAAAAATCAAATTAATAAATATTGTAAAGCAATGGGATTAGCATTTACTTAGAACAAAAATTTTAAATAAGCACCGGAACGTTATACTTCCCTTCTGTTTTAGGTATTTTTATCCAAGCCCTGCACACATGCACTTAAAAACATGAACTACTTCTGATTTCAGAAAAAAATACTAACACACTCAATTTCGCTTTTTGTTTTGGTTCCTTCTAA
This sequence comes from Nowickia ferox, assembly GCA_936439885.1. NCBI lineage: Eukaryota > Metazoa > Arthropoda > Insecta > Diptera > Tachinidae > Nowickia > Nowickia ferox. The sequence continues at coordinate 106,367,386 of OW387023.1, forward strand.
TATTATCAAGACCGATAAGAAAAGTTTTATAAAGTTGACAATTTCCTTTGTACATACAGTCCTTGAGAATTTAATACATTTGCATTTGCACCTGGCTCAGTTTTCCCTCCACTTTTTTTTTTTTTTTTTTGTTACACTTTTTATTTAATTTTTATTTAAGCAAAAACAAATATTTATATTAACTCAGTGCAGAATAAAATGTAAACATTAAACATTTTACTCTCTACCGAATTTGCTTATTCCCCGGCTATTTAGAATAGGAAGATTATTCCCAGGAAAATTTATAATAGGGCTGAATACAACCCTAATAAGACAAATTCACAGTTTGTAGTTAGCTAATGACTAAAGTTTAATTAATCCATAGTCATTAGTGTGCTAAGGTACGTGATTGCAGGCCTTAATGTTAGTTTATGAATGTAGTATTTTATTAAACGCTTGTTAGCTTTAAACGGCCGTATTCATAAAATATAGTTTTGGTTTACAAAAAGTTTATTAAACAAATTTTCCATAAAAAAATTGTCGTTTAAACTGCTTTATAAAACAAAATTATCTTTACGATTATGGCAGAAAGTGTGTATTAAAAACAAATTTTTATGAATTAAACCTTGTTCATAATAAATAATTTTGGCTTACAAAACGTTTAACAAAAAAAAAATTCATACAAAATTTGCTTTGTAAGCCTTTTGTAAACAAAAATTATTATTTTTTATGAATATGGCAGTACATCTTTCAAAATGCCAGTTGCATTAGTATCTTAATGTACAATTATTTAAATTTACACTTAATTGTCCGCATGTAGTGCAGCATGTTTAAGTTTCATTAGAGTTTTGTTTTTTTATTTAGACTTCTTGGAAGGTTATAACAAACTTGAAATGACCGACAACTCTAGTCAGAGTGGTGTTCATTATAACCGTTTCCCTCAGTATTAATACATACGAGTACGTTTCAAATATAAATGAAACTATTTCTAAAGTATTTTTTTTCAGCGCAGCTGATTTTAAATGCAGTTCCATTGATTGCAAATAAGTAAATAAGTCTACATTTTGTAACAACTTGTTGACGGCATTAAAAACAAGTGAACTTAGTAGCAGCCAAGCCAGCGACCACAGCAACAACACATACATTGATACATATTTCATTATTTTTAACAAATTGTTTTAAATCAACTGGTTTTATGTTTTATGTTTTTTTTTACGAACAGGTGAAACGGTGAGGCATGTCCGCACACGTACATACATGTGTACATGTTTCAATATTGACTTGTTTCATTTTTTTTATCTGCATATTTTTTATTATTATAGGGGAGTGTAGGTGCTTTAAGTACGTTGATGTGTTTATAAAATACTTTTAAAAAGGATTGCTATACGGCAGCAAAAGGCCTTGATTGACAAGTAATGCGGTATTAGGTTAGACCAGTCTGAAATCAAAATGCACGTGCAAATAGAATTTGTCAAAGAAATTGAAATGAATATAAAGAGAATTCAGCAATTAGCATAAAAATTAAGCGGGATACATATTTGTAATATTTATCTTGGGGGAAGCTATTACCCCTAAAGGACGCATTCTGAAAGGGGAAAGTTCTCAGATATGAATGTTAGGAGCAGCGTTACCATATATACATTTTTTAAAAAACTTCTTATATCTGAAAAAAATACTTTTTTCAAAAAAAAAAAAAAAAAAGTACCAAAATTTTAAAAGAAAACATAAAAATGTATTTAAAAATATAAAAACGATTAAAATAAAAAAAACATAACATATGTATTATAAAAAAAAACCTAAAATAAAATTCATATTTAGACTTAGAGATCTTTAAAAAAAATATCACATACATACATGAGAGGGAGTAAACACAATTAGACACTGTTGCAGTAAAAGAGAGTGAGCAAATATATGATCGTTTTATTGCATACAAACATCACTTAATATTTTCATCCAATATACTGCAAAAGTTAAATTATGTATTTATAAAAAAAAATCTTCCAAAAAAAGGGAAAACTTGACAAATGGTAACGCTGTTTAGGAGTGAAATCAAATAGCTCTCAGGTACGCGGAAATCCTGTTCTGCATATTAGTAGCGCTTCAAGTCAGTCCATTCAAGTTTTTCTCAAGCACCTGTACTTGAGTAATATTGATTGAATTAGTTAATCTAATTGTGAATAACTGAACATTGAATTGGAAATACAGTCAATGCTCTATAATTGACCGCCGGTGTTCTATAATTCGGGCTTCTGCAGGCTATAATCCGAACAACAACAAAACTGAAAATAATTTGCAACAAAATTGGTACATACTATTTTTCCATTTAAGTTTCATGGCTTTCGCTCAGGGAAAAAGTTGAATTTTTTTTCTGTAGCTGAGTTTCCATTTATCGATAGTCCACTGTACTTTTTTTTAGCATTTTTATTATTACAGAAAATGCTAAAGCCAGTCGATATTGAAACGAATTTTGTAAAATTTACATTTAAGTCTTTTTGAAATTTCATTCGAAATCAACTAAAGAGTGACTCTCTTCATTATTGTCGTTACATAAGGACACATGAAATTTCCTCTAGTTGACGTTCTATGTCTTATTCGCGTTATTTTTGTACTTTCCCGAATTATTGCTGTACTGCAGGCTAAAATAATTTACTAGTATAACGATGTCTAATACCACTTATGATATGAGTCTGAAATTTCTCATATTCACACAAGGATAATTCATAGCAAGTGGTCTCGATTTGCAACTCTGCGTAAAATTCATGTAAATTTGTTAGTGTAAAATTTCCTGCTGTCAGAAAATTCCCGAATGTTTTGCTTGATTGTACACAAAAGATCACCATTTCCTAAATCGAGATGATCACCTGGTGTTAATTCGCCGTGTATTAAAATTTCAGAGCTTAAATGTTCTACTCAAAATTTTCAGTACAATCCGATCATGTTAAAAACAACAATTTCTGCCCAAGTTATCAAACATAAACAGTTATTTCATACAAATCTAATTTTTGTTTACTAAACATTTCAAAAGACTTCACCAAGATCGCTTTTGGTAAATTTCTCTTTGTAATAGAGACTTTTATTGTAAAAAATATTATGCAAACATTGCCAAAACTAAGCAAAACAGACGACGAGGGTCTTAATCAGCGTAGCATGACTGTAATTAGTACCATCTACTCGTGTACTTTATTTGTCAGTGTTAATCGTTTGGTTTTGGTTGAAGAAATTGATGACATTGTAAATTAGTTGTTAACAATAAACGTATTTACCTTCTCGTTATTACCAACAATTTTTTTTTTTTTGATAATAAATATAATTGTAATTATCAATTACATTCGCTGTTTGATAAAGAAAATTGTGTAACGAAGGGGTTGGCGACGACGAAAGGTAAAGTAAAAATTATGTAATTAAGTTGTACTCAGTTGTAGGTATTTATATACTCGTATGTACACGGTAAATTAACTTTTTTTGTCAAGTAATTAGACTTCTTGTAATTCGCAAGTAGAGTCAGTTATTATATGGAACGAACACGCAATTAATTAAAATTAAATTAAAAGTTATGTTTAAAGCAAATGCTAAAGTGTGCTTTATTGAAGGGGTACATCTTTTAACTGAAATAATATAAGGATTTAAAACAAGTTGGACAGCTATATTCAGCTGTGCTGAATCATACACAGAGAAAACAGATTTTGTTGTGATAACCGAATTTGAAGCCAATCGAATTTTGTCAGTTCCAGTAACTAATACACAATTCTGTTCTAATGAACGTTAACCGTCGCCATTGAATTTTTCTTACGGCACCTTCCTTTTTTTTATTATTCATTTCTTATATAAATGAAGCAAAACAAGAGTTAACTTTACTTTGTACGGTTTTGTATGCAGAATTTGACGCAATCGCCCAACAGTGTCGTGTACAGCAAAACAATTCTTATTAAACCTTAAAATAGTTGATATGCAGCAAAATGAATGTTAATATCTCAGCAACCATAATAAATTTCGTGAAATGCGTTTTTGATTAAGAAAGAGGATATCCAAAATATATATACTCCATAGCCAACTCATTTTTTTTTTAAGAATGGTCGGTGGAAAAAACAATTCTAAGGCGACGACTAATTATTTTTTTTAATTTTTATAAAAAATTTAAAAGCGTCATTTACAAAATTTATGGAAAAATTACGAAAAATTTTAATGTATTACACCTAAATGGATAAATTCATTGCCAAAACTTTTAGTTTTTGCACAAAAAAGCAGTGAAGAAAATTGTGGTTTTCGACAGAGTTGTAAAGGAAATACAAAAACGACCGCAATCTCGATTTTTTCGGAAAAATCTGAAAAAAATCTCAAAAATGCTTAACCATATAAGCAATTCAGATTATGCTTGAGCGCACAGAAAAATAAAAAAAATATTTTCTTGGAGAGAGAAAACCCAAATTATTTTTTTACTTGTTCATTAAAATATTTTTTAAATAAAAATATACTGAAATTGATTACTGAGGGTTAAGCTGTATCCTATGCGCATTTCACTGTTGCTAATGCAGGTGAAGAAACCTTTATCCAAAAATTTCTTAGAACAACTATGTAGACATATTATGTTAAAATATCATTTAAACAAATGAGAAGTTTAATGCCCTAAAAAGCTTAACCACTAATTACTAATGAAAAACTGTTTGTGCTAAGTGTGAACGTACCTATACTCTTTTGAAAATAAACTTTCTTGTAACAAAAATATCCGCTAACAGTGTGGACAATTGACATACATTAAACGAAATGAAACGTTTTTGAATAATCATTTTGCGATTGTTTTCACATTTTATAAAGGTCACACTTGACTTAAGTAATGTAATATTTTCATACAGAATATTGTTTTTATCAAAACTGCTGGGACAAGTTTATTTATTTTTAACATCTTTCTATCTTCACTTGTCATATGCAATTCGTCATAACAAAGATGCAGTATTTCACATCTATACATACATTTATTTAAAAAAATCAAATCGTTTTGAATAAATACAAAACTTGCGCTCTGTTATGAAATTCCTTTAACCCATTGTGCTTACTATGAGTTTTGGTTTACTTTTACACAACATCATCTCTTAATTTTTAGTTATGAGGTGACACTGGTATTGAAATCTTTATATTGTAAAATTTATATAGACAGTTTTTTTTAGAAATTTTCAAAGCTACAGTATTTTTATGCAGACCACACCAATTAACATTGAAATTTAAAAAAATTTAAATTAAAGGGTATTCTATCAGTTAATCAAATTTTGTATGTAATATGTAATTTATGTAACATGCTGTATCCTGGAAACCGTAGGGGACAAACTCTGGAAATTTTCAAAAACGCTGAAACTAAAAATCCCAAAATTAAAAAAAATGCAGAAACGAAAAATCGCCAAAATGAAAAAAGCGCTTAAATGAAAAATATCAGCAAAAATACAATGAATCGCTAAAATGCAAAAAAAAAAATCACCAGAAGTAAAAATTTCTCCAAAAAAAAATTGTAAAAACCGGAAAAATTCCCAAAACAACAAAAAAAAACAATTAATTTAAACAAATAAGCGTCAATACTAAAACAATCGCCAAAACCGAAAAAATCCCCAAAAAGACACAAGTTCCAAAACTAAAAATGAATCGCTGTAACTAAAAATATTGTCACAAAACGAATACAATCGCCAAAGCGAGAAAAAAGCGCCAAGCGTCCGTATGGAACCCTTCGTGTGCTAGTCGAAGTCGCATTTTGCTGAATTTGTTATAAAAAGCAAATGAAAAATGACTTTATAGTTGTATAAGTTTACCTACTCAGTTTCGACATTATCTTCCATTTATTAAATTTATGAATTTATAAACTCTTCATCTTAAACTTCATCAGGTATTTTCACTGTATTTATTCACTGCATGCAGTCCCTACTTGTGAATTAATTTTGAAGCCGCATGACACACATATTATAATGTCACTATAAGGCATGTTTAAAATATATTAGGGCAAAAGTAATTGCGAATTTTCAAAATGTGGTTTTTTTTTAGTTTTGGCTAAAACAAAGTGGGAACAATTTTTATAGTTCAGTGGAGCGCTTCCGAAAGCACTGTTGTATGATGGAGTAGCTTTAGTCGATTTAGGTTGTTATTCCGGAAAGCTATAGATTAGTCTTTACATAAGAAAAAGTATTATCAAACATCCACCGGTGTTTAATATTCATAAAATTATTATGCACTTTAATTTTGGCAAATACTCGTAAGACGGAATTTTCATGAATTTTTTTTATATTCAACATTTGTAGTTAGTGTTGTTCTTCATTTGTGTAACTGTAAATACAGATTTTCAAAATTTTACACCGGCAAATACTTTACGCTTTTTATGGGTTAATGATTGTGTTAACCATGAACGACGATGAAGCAATTTAAGCATGCAAATAGATCTGTTATTACGCACCTGTTGAAGCTATTGAAAGTGTTAATTTGCATTTCCGTAATTGCTGGTAACAAACATGTTTTCAAGCCCATCTTATCTGAAAGATTAACAATGACTCAACACTGGCAGAAATGCAAACACACACAGCCACACACACACTCACAACTCAGCTCAGCAATCAATCATGCAAAAAGTCACGTGTTAATATTAAATGAAAGTAAAAATGTGAATATTTACTTATAAAATCTATTGAATTATCTAATGCCAATATTTTGTTTTCTTTTTTCATATTTTATTCCCACAGCGACGTCGTACTTCACATCTGCCTACCACCGAGCCGCTACTGCTCCAACCTCTTATGCCGAATTCAACTATTACAATTTTCCATATCTACAACGATTTAGTTTTTAGTTTCTAATTAAACTATTAAATAAGCCAACACACAAAATAATTTTTAAATAAGAACCACAAACAGCAAAAATCATCATTACCAACAGCCACAAGACAATGCGATCGTGTGATCATTCAAAAGAATCGTTTAAAGTAGCCAAGAGGCCAAACAGCAACTAGAGACGGCCGCTGTGGCCTTTCTGGCCGCTTGCAATGCCAAAAGGTGAGTGCGCATGCTGGCGGCGGCAGTCTTGTTGCAGACTTATTGCAAATGCAAAAACCAGTCATAGTTTTAGTATTTGTATTGTATGAAGAAACAAAGAAGACAAAAAAAAAACACAAACAAACAAACAAATAATAAAAATTCTTAACTATAAATAAACCTTTATTTAAATAAAATAGTGATAATAAAACTTGTGCATAAAATAAAGATTTTTATTTACATCGTAAAATAGAAAACAAATATTTTTAGTTTTAGCTTTTTATTAACGCTCTCATTGTAAATTGTAATTCTGTTTTAATTTTATTTTTCTCATAAACTTTAGTCTGTTAATTATTGTAAATATTTAATGCATTAGAAAAAAAGACAAATTCAATAAATTTAAGAAAAGACAAATTGTTTTATTTGTTTCAAAAATTGGTAATAGTTTTAGTTCGAAAATGCACGACTGAAAACAAGATACTACAAGTGTTTTCTTAACTGAAAATTAATCCTGCCATACACAAGCAGTTAAAATTTTAATAGGTGCAAAAATTAGTAAATTTTTATGATGACAATAAAGTTATGCTTCTATTTTGAATTCTTAACAGAATTATAAAGAACTTTCAGTTTTAACATGATTCTTATCTTTAACTGCCAGTCAAAAATGTGAATACAAATTCACTGTTTGTCAAAAAAAAAATAAAAAAAAAATATTACAAAAGTGACAGCAGATTGCTTGGCAATAATTGCGCAATTGGTTGCCACTTATCCCAATCGCAGTCCACACGTAGCAAATTTCATGGACGTAATCAAATTTGGCAATTGCCGCAATAGATATTGAAGAAAAATTTGGATTTGAAAATTAATCATATTTATAAAATTTAAAAACGAAGAAAAAGTAAATCAATATACTTACCCCGACAATACACTTGAAGAGAAAATTGCAGGAATGATTGTAACGCGTCAGTGATGTTTATATAGAAGTGGGGAGTTTAGTTGTCATTTTGTATAACATTTTATTCATGAATCGAATATAAAAAAAAAATAAGCACGCTCATGAAAAATTACTATTGCTGCATATGACGAGATAATTTTTTATTTTATATACAGTTCAATTATTTTCCATCACTATATAATCGCTCACGGCGAACTCTTTTATTTTAATACGCGCTAAGGCGACTCATACAAACGAAAATGAGTCATTATCACGAAAACTTACACGCACGAAAGAAATTATATAAAATCATGATCATCATGAATTACCATTCGACTTACGTTCACTCACGATGAAGCTTTAAAATGCTCATGTCGATGCAAAGTCACATAATCGAATTATACTCATGCTCACTGTAATTACAGTGCTATCATGGATGATTTGTGACAATCACGTGATCCGTGCATATCCGAATTATGATCGTAGCTGTAGTAATGATTAGCAATCGTAATAATTAGTAATTTGATTACTTTTTTTGACAGGTGAAGTAATGATTAAATTACGATTATATTCAGTTTTAAATTACTTGAAATTACAACAAAATAATAAAAATAAGAATCGAAAGTAATCAAAAAATAATCCGATTACTTTTAAAGATTACTTTTGATTCTTTTTTTCATTATTTATGAAGTACTTTTGATTCTTTTTTATTATTTTGTTGTAGTTTTAAGTAATTCGATTATTAGTAATCGTAATCAATTAGTTATCATAAATTGTTTAAAAGAGAATTATATTATCAGTACAATTCTTTTTAAAATGTAATCTAATTGATTCCTAATCGTAATCAAAATTTAACAGCTCTAATTATGAGGCAACAAACTGCACGTTTCATCTGCAAAGAAATTAAGTGAAAACAATTTTAAGAATATTTACTATAAAGAGTACGAGTTGTATATAAAAAAAGGTAGTAATAACTATGTATGAAAAACACCAGCGGAGTAATTGTCTAAAACATGTAACTAAAATATTTATTACATTAAAACAAGAACAACATATTGAAAATTTCTTTATGTTTTTCATACAAATTCTTAAAATTTTGAAAAGCCAAGAAGCAAGCCCCCTTAATTCGTATATTTTCTTCGGTGAAAAACAAAACAAAATTTTAAACTTGTTTATTGTCATTCGATATCGAACGAAATTTCAAAATATGTATGTATGTATGTATGTGTATGAATGGAGAATTAAAAAAAATTTATTTTTTGTTGGTTAACCATGTCTAAGTCTGCTGAGGTGTTGCTAGACGTCTCCATGTAAAGACGTGTGGATTTAATAATGGACTCCAAAAGAGATCGTAAGCGATGGTGATGAAAATCGATTCGATTTGAAATGAAATTGTAATATCCAATGACAAAACTCGTATTGATTTCATATCTCAACTTTTATTTGCTATAATGAGGCCAATAATGCTGAAGCAGGCTGCAGGTTGCCAAAGATATACGAAATTTTTCAATTTATGCCTTCTAAATTATGTATAATGAGAAAATAGTTATATTTACATTAAAACGGACATTTTTGCTCAATTTTCTATTTTGAATTACAGTCAGCAAAACCTGGTTGCGGTTAGAACGGAGCAGCAAAAATTAGTTTTTTTTTACTTTTAGAGTTTTATATGTATATACATATAATGAAAAATCTTTAAATTGTTTTGAGCAAGAGGTATAAAATATAGGGTCAGCCATCTAGCGTTTTTTTCAACTAGTGGCAACACTTAGCTCATGTCTGATTTGACAGATAATTAGTTTTAGCCTTCCGCTGAACGAATATGGTTGTGTATACGCTTGAACAACGCTGGGAAATATTGCGTGCGATCGACTTACAGAAGATGCCGATTTTGCAAAAAAAAAAATCATCTTTTCAGATGAAGCTCATTTTGATCTTGGCGGGTATGTAAACAAGCATAATTGTCGCATTTGGGGCACGCATACATTGAAAAGCCGACGCACGCAAAACGAGTCACTGTTTGGTGCGGATTTTGGTTCAGAGGCATAATTGGGCCAATGAGCAAGGAGTGACCGTTATCGGGCCATGTTGAACGAATTTTTGCTCACCAAAAATTGAAGAGGAGGATATTGACAACATTTGGTTTCAACAAGACGGCGCTACGTGCCACACAGCCGAAGCTACACTCGATGTTTTGCGCCCTGTTTTCAAAAAAAAAAAAAAGTTATCTGGCGGACCCTTTAAATAAATATTTCCTTTCTAAAAATGCTTAGGATTTTTTACCATACATACATGCATAAATTTATATGTATGTATAAGTGTTATCATTTCAATTATATATACTACTTATTTCATTCAATTACCAATTAAACACAAATGGTCATTTAAATTTTATTCGTGCATAAAATATTTGCCATTACGATTAAAACAACAAGCACTACGCTTGTCAATCATTTTCAGACTTCACCTCAACCTTGCTGCTTTTAAGTACATGCACACTTTTTAAACATATTTCATGCAATTTGCTATTCACACTATTTAACCTACAAACTTCATGAATTTACATTAGTATTTAATGAAAACAAAATCAAACAGTTACCAGCAAAAATGTCACATTTTTAACACATTATTAAAAAATACCATAATGGAAAATAAAAAATAAAAGCATATAGACAAAAAAAAAATGCTTTACATATTATCCGGCACCTTTGTTGAATACAACAAACATATCTCACGTAAGTATTTAGTCACTTTTGGACTCTTTACCATATTTTTTTTCTTTGGCAATTTCACAAACAAAGCCGCTTTTTAAGGAATATTTGTTTTTTCTTCTAGCAAAATGTATGTACCCGCACACTAACAAAAATTAAAACAAACAAATTTGTATGCAACATTTTCTTTGAAAAAAAAAATAATAATAAATAAATTTTTTGTTCACATGTGTAAAAAGATTCGTAACACAGTAACATGAAAGCCAAATATATGTATGTGCATACACACATGCAAACATACAAATAACACAACAGAAACTTAAAACACAAAAAGAGCAACGACGCCATCCATGCAACAGTGAGCAAATGCAAATTTTCAAACGTTGCAATGAAAAATGTGTTTAATTTAAATGCTGAATGTACGAGTGCACACTTATATAGAGGAGTTGTTAATACACTGAGAAATATTTTTTTTCTTTCGAAAAAATGACTCTTACGCAAACGTGTTGGTTAAAATAAGCAGACTCTTTTGCCTTGCTAAATTATATTTATGTAAACCAGTCACTAGCGAATAGAGAAGAGGGCTTGAAATGTACTTGGTTGTTTTATTGTTGCACCTAAAGGGGCGGAGTTTCTAGACTATATGCCCTTGATGTTATTAACAGTATGTATTATTAAAAATGTTTTTGTGACTGGCTATGGACGACTTATGCCTTCACATAGGAAGTAGCTGCGTGGTTGTCAATGAAATTTCACAAAAGACCCCCAAGACCATACACAGAAAAAAAAGATTTGTAAATACAATTAATTTATTTGTGAATACAACTAAAATATTATTTAAAAAGGCACCTACAACGATTTTTGTAAATACAAACACACATTTGTAACATCAGAAAACAAAATTAACTCAATTATTTCCAATTAAAATGATTGTGTTATTGACAATTGAGTTGTTAACGAAAAACAAAAATTCTTAATGAATTTGTTTGTTTTGTTATTCAAATTCTAATGTGTGTTTTTTGTTAGTTTTTTTTTAATTTTTATTCAGATTGGTTTCTTGTTAAATTTTAAAGTTATTTATTTTTCCAAAAAAACCTTCGAAACTAAATGAGTTTGGGATGAGTCGAACCCGGCAATCTCTTGACTAATAGACTAACGTGCTTACCACTCAGCTAAAGAGCAAATTGTTTTGACTATGCAAATAAAGAATACACGCAAACATGATTTATATGTTTCTTCTACATGTGCGCTTTGCGTTGATATAATTTAAAAATAACTTTGTTAAGTGAAAAAAAAACAATCCACGACGTTTTCCGGCTTCTTGTCGGAATTCACACGTATACAACACGAGCAATCAAAAAATACAACAACAATAGCACATGACCGCGTTGGGTTAATCAACAAGCAAGATAAACACCAACACAAAGAAATTAAATTAAATGATATTTTAAAATGCGCGGTATTGTTAAATATTGTATTAAATTAATGACAAATATTCTTGAAATTAAAATTTTTTTTTCAATAACATGGTTTTGTTGAACATAATTCTTGTCTATTTTTTTCTGTGTAGTTATTCGGGGTGAATCAGTCAACCCGTGCGAGCGAGACAAATAAATTATCGAAGGCCAGGCAACACTCAAAGTCCTGACCAAACTTTTATATTCTATAATTAAATAATTACGATGACGCGAGAGCTGTTCTTCAGCCCAGAGCTGCTTTTCTAAAGATTTGTCGACGACAGAACAAAACGAAAAAGAAAAAACAAACCACACATACAATTTTCAATTGAACAGAAACAAAACAGCTGATTCAGAACAGAATGGCGCGTGCTCAGTTAGCCGACTGTAATGGAATGTAACTGCAATGGTAGCAAACAGCTGATCGTTATTGTTATGTGAAAATTAATGTACAGATTCTTTCATTCCGGTTACATCTCTAAAACCTTTTTCATTACTTTTCACATAACAATATCGATCAGCTGTTTGCTACCGTTGCAGGTACATTCCACTACAGTCGGCTAACTTAGCCTTAATTCTACCTTTACGAAAACGTAATGTTTAAAATCAGCTAATTCCTTTGCCTTGCCAAATTGTCAACGTGACGTTGCAAATTCCCGCAACCAACATTCCCCTTAGGAACTAAATAATATTCTCAATATTTGTACTTTTATTCGTAAAGAAGTGCAAATGAAAATGAACAAAGCATACATACACACAAATCTGTTTATAAAAGTATCACACACACATGCAAACACATGCACTGATTCAAAGGAAGTTACAACAGATAAACACAAAGACTAATTCTCACTCAGATCATTTCATACTTAGCATAAGTAATCCACGTTTGCACACAATCGGGGAGCACGTTACCGTACGAATGATAATTAGAAATAGGCCACTTAAAAGTGTCATCGGAATAGCTTTACCGACTCTTGTTCTATGTACATAGTTAGCCCGTAGATAAACCGTAAATAAATAAGTTAAATTTCACCAAATTTATTTTATTTATTTCCCGTAATATTTTTATTATTTAGTGAATTTGCCGTATATTTATATAAATATATATGTTTATATATTATACATATATATATAATGAATTGCCCGGGAACAACTTGAAATGTTGTAGGAAGACGTGTTTTGACTCATCATATCAAGCCAAAACAAAGTTTAGCCAACACATTTTTTGTACTACGTTTCTTTTAGGAAAATCGATCATTTACGATCGCAATTAATTGATTTTGGTTAGTTATGGCGCAATATCGGTATCAATAAATATTAAAATTTTTAATTTTTTATTTCAATAATTTTTTTTATTTAACACGCGTCAAACTGAATACGAGTTTAAAAAATTTATTTGTGTTCAAGTAAGTCGGGCGGTTTGAATGTTTTTGTTTTAAGATTTTCATATGTATTTGTGCCACCATCATATATGAATATTATGATCAGTGTATTTTACATCTGTACGACTACTACAACTTAACCGCACTCAAATATAAATAAATATTTGTCTGTAATGTTTCTTAAAGAAAAAAAAATAAATAAAATAAAGAAAAAATCTTAGACGAAAAAGAAATATTGCCAAACATCAAACGATTTCTTTATATGATTTCTTTTGTACTTTGTCGCTGTTTTATGTTTCTCAAAAACAGCATTAAGTATTACTTGCACAAACTCACATAAGTGGCTCAAAATATTTACATACACATGAATTTTGTGGTTTTATTTAGATTAGTAGATTTACCTTTTTGAATATAAACAAATGGTAAAAAAAAATACTTTATATAGTCATAATTTAAAGAAGTGTTATAATTTAGGTTCAATTTAAACTTTATTTGGTGAGAAATGCTAGAGGGATTAAAACAATAGTTTTTGTTTTCGATGCCATATAAGAGCATAAAATATGCGATGTTACTTTAATACGAGTACATGTTTTGTATTTAGAAGCATATGGCATTTTTACACATGAACTATTTTAAATAGCTTGTGAATGATATTAATTGGAAACAAAATGAGAAGTGTAAACTGGCAGAAGTTACTGAATGAAAAATATTAATTTAGAAACATTTGTATGGCCTAAAGTTCAATAGCAGATGCCAAGTTGCAGTAGAGTGCGAGAAAAAAATTACATTTCGCACAATAAATGCATCTAAGTTGTATTTTTTTTTGGCACAGAAGTCTATTCCGATTGAAAGTGGCTCCAATACCGAAAGTCGATTCTTTAGAAAAGGAAAAACGAATACTTATTTCGGAATTAAACCAATTTAAGTTTTGCAAGTTGAGACTCTGCTTAAGCGGAATCCTTACTCGGGAGTATCCACTGACAAACCAATCAAAGCTCAATATAAACCATCCAACGCATTGCAGTTCAACCCCAGCAGTGTCAGAAAGTGTTCGGAACTCAAGATCGCTCATGGTGGCGCTGTCAGCAAAAAAAAATATTCCCAAACAAATTTTTGTTTGAAATTAAATTTAGTTTCAGTAGATGTCATTCCTGTGGTGGCATACCCAATTTTGAATTTTTTATGTGGATTTTTTTCACTGCATTCTCTTTTGGCAATGAAGAAGAGCGATTTGACTTGCTTCATCTCCCCAATTTTTTCTTCATGGAATTTCAAACTTCGTAAGTTCCCTCAAAGCCCATCCCCACCTTCATTATAGTCTGTTTAAAATTAAAATTTAATAACTCTCGAGTTACTGAATTATTCTCGAAATAAAAACTTCGCTAATCACTTTGCAGTGGTTTGCATTTTAGTTGACGATACATTTAACAAAAGATTATTTTGAGAGCTTGAACATTTCAGTCTATGAGTATTGTTTAAAGCTAAAAGGATATAGAACTACGTTGAAATGTAAACAATTAATAAAACTACGTTTTGCTATGTTCTAATGTCCGGTCGTATTTAAACATTCATTTTTTTATGTTTTCTTTATAATATAAATATATATGTACTCGTATAAAATTGTTGATCTTTTGTGTTATATATATTAAAGAGTGGCAAAGATTTCGGCATTGTTTTGACCATGATTGTTCTTGACTTAAACTTGTAAGGTGTGTTGTTACTTACTATTTGTGTCTTAAGTTGGCTGCCAAAACTCGTACCTGAACTTCAGTCAAAATGACAAAACAATTAATCGTGACAGCAAACAGGCGTTAAGTATGAGCTTTTAGTTACAAACAAAAAAGATTAAACAACACAAAAGTCATAAATATGTATTGTTTGTTAACTGGATTAACAAAAAAAAAAATAAAAAAAAAACCTTTAGCAACTATTGTTTATTGCGCATAAAAAAAATAAATACTTTCAAACAATTGTGCACATTTAAAATAATGAAGTAAAAATACACACATTTAATATTTTGATTGAAGCATGAAAACGAAAGCCAGTTTAAGGCTCAAATTTAAGAACTTGTTTTCTTTTTAACAAAATATTTATGTATGTATGTATATAAAATATAAAAAAATAAAAAAATTAACACAAAAAGAATGTAGCAAAAATTTAGTTATTTTTGAAAAAATGCATTTAATCGAAAAAGGTGCACAATTTTTGTTGTTAAATTTTTTTAGCTACAAAGTTTTTGGCAGCAGTTTTTTACAGCACTGTAGGTAAGAAATACATGCAATAATGTTGTATGTAGTTTAAAGTTATTTTACCATAATTAATTACACTGTGCGTGTTGATTACAAAGCAGATGACGGTCTTCGAGAATTCGAGTTTCAGCCATGGCCAGACTCAATCACATCAGCATCACGGATTTTTCTGATGTCAATTAGTTTATTTGCTAATGCACAAGTTCCTCAATACATGTACTCGTAGCATCGAAGCGTCAGCGAAGTAAAATAACAAATAAAGCACATGGGTACATAGCTTAAACTAATGCACCTACTTAACACTAGAGGCGCTGCAGCGTTGTGTTAAAAATTAACAAACGCATTCATTCGCTGAGTTGTAAAACGATTTAAGCTTATCTTCACAATACAAATAGTCACAATTGTGAAAATTCAACTTTGATATTCAACATAAATCATACAAATATGTGATGCAGCAGATGAGCAAATTAGAGGAATACAAAATAGAAATCAAGCAAGCATTACAGACTATAGTGTGATTATAATCATATTATACAAAACTGCAGTGCTTCACGCCCAATAGTTTGCAACATTTTTTCCTTTTTTGTACTAAGGTATCAGAAAGACATCGAGGTCAAATCTTAAAAAAAAAATATTTTCCATCTCTGGCCAGCAAATTTATTTTAATTTCTTTCCTATTCAAGCAGAAGTTTCCAAATTTGGTGCATACACATTCTACAATAAAACGTATGCTGAGTTTGATCAAAATCGCCAACACCCACGCCCACCGCCCATGAAATCTATACAAAATATAGATAAGAATTTTGTTTAATATTTTACTTTTAATTATTTATTCGTCACATTCCAAATCTTGTATGGATGGCTCATGTCTTAATCATGAAAGTAGTAAGCGACGAAAAATGTTAGTGTTTGGATTAGTAAAGAAAAAATAACACAAAGCAAGACTTTTGATAATTGGCCATGTTAAAATTTGAGCTTTCATTACATAAAAAGCTTTTTAACAATTTAGAGTACGATGAATCAAAACAATTCACATATTCCATTTGCACTGAATAATATATATAGAGAGCTGAAGTTTGCATTAATTTGCAACACACCCATAGTGGACCAAACGTAAGAACACTGATGATGAAGGTATGGCGGTCATCGAAAACACCATGTTGTTCCATTGTGCTAGTGTTTGTCATAATAATTTACAAATGTTTTTAGTGCAATTTGTTGCTCCTCAAAAATTATCACATGTAAATTTGGTTACAGAGCGATACAAACTTTAGCCTAACCAAATCATAAACCGAGAAATAAATAATGTTCGAATGAATATAATTAAACAGATATTTTATTTCTTTTTAGAGAATTATATTTTTTTTAATCGAAAGAAAACATTCCCAGCTCTTATTTTATTGAAAGAGCAGCTTGTGAAAAGTGGAGCTAAATGATTTTTTTCATTGAAAATCAAAACTAAGTTAATTTTTAGAGGCCTATAGATTTGGGCATGTCTTCTTTTTTAATTTATGGAGAAATGCTTTATTTATTTATTTTTGTTCAGGTAAACACGACACAAAAAAAGTCTGGAATGGTTAAATCAGGCGATCTCGCCAAAACGAGAGATGAGGCGACCCGGAAAAAGTAGACACGATTATTCCGCGTTCTTGGGGAGTGTATCGCTCCATGGCTTGTTCACTGTCTAGTTCACAAATGTCAAAACATATTTGACATTGGCCGCCATTTGCAAAAATAAGAGCATATTTCAATAGGATGATTTCTTTTGGCCTACCTTGTATTTAAACATTTCTGTACAAAACTGCATCACTCGATTTTTTAAATTAAGTGCATGAAACATAGAGTGTTTAACACCCAAAACCTACTGAGTAATATTTTGCACTTTTGCAAGATCAATTTGCAGCAAACAGTGAACACCACTATTGAAAGCTGTATTATGCGTTAACTTCCAATTCTGCGTATACGCAATGGATGCATGTATGAATTTAATATTAATTATACGTTTTCCCAGCCCATGAACGATTTATTTGTAAGGACATTTAAGAGATATGTACATTTATATACTAATACGAGTTCAAACACAAATAAATACATATCCACATAATAGCAATTAAGAAAACTCATATTTGTGGAATTTTTGTAGGGTTATTTAAATTTAACAATTATTTTGTTATTAAACTAGACATAACATGGCAATTAACAACAAATATGTGGATATTTTGCTTCCTGGATATTTTTTATCGTTTTGCCTGCAAAGCAATATTTTAGAATTTTCAATAAAAAAAACTATTTCTCATAAAATAACAATTAGTAAAGCTTTTTACAATAAAAGACCCACCCAGAAAAAAATATATTTGAAAACATTTTTTAAATAACAATCTAACGACAAATATTACAACACAATTTTTTTTTACCTTAAACATTAATTACTGCGGAATCGACACGTATGGAAATTAAATCAAACTGCTGACAACAGTTTGCTCTAAGAAATATGTTTACACAACAATAAATTACTTGCAACAGTAACAAAAGCTTAAGCAACAACTGCTGCAATATTGCTAGCAACAACAATAACAACTATAGTAACAAAAGGAGCAACATTAAAAAGTTGGGACATTGTGCAAACTATACATATGTTTATTGTGTATTGATTAATGATTGAGTACAAATATAGGGCATTAATTAATTAAGAATAACGAAATGCCAAATGTGAACTTCTCAGTGGTTTTCTGTGTAAACAAGCTGAGAATTGTTTTGTGCCTGCAGAAATGAATTAAATGATGATAATATTTTAACTGTTTCCTTATTCGTTAACATTTTATATTTACTTTTATTTTTAAAACAATATAAGCAAAGAAATTGTTTATAATAAATAATTGCTTGTGTATACACAATCCAAGCGAAAAACAAACAGATGTTTCTGCATCACTTTTGTATAATAAGTGTGGTAACTACAGCGTCATTTTGAAGCGAATTTTTAAAGTCGACCAGACGTCTGTAACACACAAAAAAGTAATATGAATGAGTTTGTAATATTAATTAAAATATTTGTAATATTAATTAAAAAATTAATTAAATTTTCACCTATAAACAATTTGATAATATCAATTAAGTTTTTCCACTCAAATTAATTAATACAATTAAAAATTTAATTGAATCGATTAAATTATTAATTGAAAACATTAATTGGTGAATACTTTTTTCTTTGTAAGATTTCCCTGTGAATGCCCTTTCACACACGAGAACAATTGTGCTGGTTTGTAGGTGAGAGGGGCAAAGAGAGTTGTTTTGTGGTTGGCATAATTTTTCAACCAGGTACAACCCCGCATCAGCAGCACAAAATCAACACACACACACACAACTAAAAAAACAGCAAATGTTAAAAGAATTCAAAAAACCCTAATATACATTTTCATGACAGATGAATTAGTCTCGTGTGTTCTAAAAAAAAAATTGTGCGGCGTGTGAAAGGCCAATGAATGTTACGATAGTGTAGCATAGTCCCAGTCCAGACTTGCAATTTTGGTTGCAGCAGCTTTTGATTTTTTAGTGAAAAAGAGCGATAGAGAAATATAAAATGTATATATGTATTTCTATTTCAATACTGTCCCACATATTCAAAAACTGCTGCAACAAAAATTCAAGACTGGACCAAGACATAGTGAATCAGGCCTTAAGCAGATATTTTCAAAAAAACTCCCACATGTGCGATTGCTCTCTTCATAATTCATAATTTGAGAAACATATACATATATAGGGTGTTTTTTATTGAGGTATAGAACTTTAAGTTGGCATCACTTTTTTAACTGGCGGCCATTTTGTCAGCTGTCAAGTGATTAATATTTAGTTTGGTTTGCCATTTCATCATGAACAGGTTGACAAAAGAACAAGGCTTGCAAATCGTGCAAATTTATTTCGAAAATAATGGTTCAGTTCGCGAAGTTTACCGCAAGCTCCGTCCATTTTATGGTCGACATAATCGTCCATCAGAGCAATTAATTCGGTTAACCATGGATCGTTTTCGCACTACGTTTACTCTATGTGATAATACGCATCCGCAGAGACGTCGAACAGTGCGCACCGAAGAAACAATTGCCGCTGTAGAGCAAAGTGTTGAAGAGGACCCGAATGAATCGATTCGCCACCGTGCACAGCAATAACCGACTATTTTGTTCCCGAATTGGATGGCATGAATGTGGATGAGTTGTGGTTCCAACAAGACGGCGCTACATGCCACACAGCGCACGTCACAATCGATTTATTGAAGGAAACATTCGATGAGCGCATAATTTCGCGGAATGGACCTGTCAATTGGCCACCAAGATCGTGTGATTTGACACCATTGGATTATTTTCTTTGGGGATATGTGAAGTCGCTCGTCTACGCCAACAAACCAGAAACGTTAGGGGACTTGGAAGCCAACATTCGTGGCGTTATTGCCAACATACGGCCCCATATGCTCGAAAAAGTGGTTGAAAATTGGACCTGTAGAATTGGCTTTATTCGAGCCAGCCGCGGCGGCCACATGCCCGAAATCATATTTAAACGTTAATGGCATAAAATTATCCTTCCAATAAAGCCAAATTGATGGACATTAAAACGATTTTCTTGTGTTTTATTTCAATTCGAAGTTCTATACCTCTAAAAAAAACACCCTATATATATTTAACTCGTTAATAAATAAATTATAAATACAGTTTTGGCAATTGCTGCTTTAAGGTCCCTCATTTAAAAACAAAAACGGAAATAGCATTTAAACATACGAGTACAACATATGCAATCAAAATGAAAATCCGCTATAAATATACCGCCTCATTTATAAAAGTTATAAAGTCTTTATAAAGGCTTAATTAGTATGAATATTTGTTTTAAGACCCCTTTATAAAGCCTTAATAATTTTTATAAGTAAGGCTGATAAAATTTAACAAATTTTTGAACACATTCTTCCCCTGCTTGTTAATGAAATATTCAACTGGAAAATATGATTTAACTCTTAAAATTTCAATGCATCAAGGCCGATTAAATACTGCCCCCTAAAGTGAATATTAAAGCCTTAAATTTTCCATGATTTTACAAGCACCATTATTGATTGTTGATAACGAACGAAATGAGTCACCCATAAACAAACAAAATTGACCGAACAACATTTAATTTTTCCTATTTAAAATGTTTTTTGTTACAGCACATTTATTGTTGAGAAAAAAAAACAACAATAAATTATTTCACTTCAATTACACACACTTCATTAAAATGTTTTTTTTTATTATATTTATTTAATATTTGAGCGAAAATTTTCAACACATGTATCAAACATTTTCCTTAAGGCTTTGTTGCTCTTAATTCTTTAAAACGCATAACGGAATTAAACACTCATACAGGGAGTTTTACTGTATTTTATTATTTTAATAAATGCTAAGATTGAATCTAAAACTACTTGTGTATACGAATATAATTCTAGTGGCTGGAGTTGTAGCACGCAAAGGTTATAAATCATG
The DNA here is from genome assembly GCA_936439885.1 of Nowickia ferox. Classification (NCBI taxonomy): domain Eukaryota; kingdom Metazoa; phylum Arthropoda; class Insecta; order Diptera; family Tachinidae; genus Nowickia; species Nowickia ferox. The sequence continues at coordinate 106,388,591 of OW387023.1, forward strand.
TTCAGTTATCTGAACATTAGACTGCATTTTATTCAATCAATAGCAGTTTGCACTAGTATTTAGTATTGCTTTAATAAAATACTTTAATATTTCTAAAGCAAGCCAAGCAAGTAAAATACTTAAACAAATTTAACTTCTTTAAATAACGTAAAAGTTGAATCTTTCGCGCTTTCATTTAAAAATTAAAAATTTTGCTTTAAAGCAGAAGATTTTCTTATTCTTTAACATTTTTCATGAAGCAAATCATTGTTGTGCTTTCGATCTTTTAACTGTATGCGAAAGTTAAATTTTTGTATTATTAGGGTCCCGTACACCAAAGGTGAAAATAAACCCTATTGTTTGCGCTGCGATGTCCGTATGTTTGTTTGTCTATCACAAGAGCTACGGACCTGAAATATTCACAGAATATGTAAAACTTTGGCCGCTACAGGAACAAATATATGACAGTTAAAAATGAAAGGAAGTTCTAAAGCGAGCATCGAAACATGTTGAAATCCTAATGGAATATACAGACAATTATATATAGACACTTAAGAAATTTATTATTTTATTATTTATTATTATTTATTATATTTATTGTAGGAAAATAAAATAGATTTGTATCGAATATTATTATTATTATTAGTTTCTAAGCCTACTACGCTTATTTTTCTTTTGTGATTTTCAAAAATATTATTATTTGTGAATTCTCAAATAGTTCTTGAAAGTCTGTGCATAAGATAAGAGGTTTGTGACTATTCAAAATGTGTGGTTGAAGTCTACTGATGATTTGTTACAGCAACAATGAAATATATAGACAACGCTGAACCACCAGCAAATAAATTTCAAATATATAGACACTTGAAATGTTCAATGTTAGTGAGTGTATTTTTATGGAGACTACACCAATTAACACTGAAATTTAATATATCAAAATTAAAGGGTAGTCTATCAGTTAATGTTGTTATTACTGTGCAATTTTGACAACTTGGTGTAGCTTGGAGACCGTAAGGTGCAAACTCTTGAAATTTTCAAAAACGCTAAATAAATAAATCGCCAAAACGAAAACAAACGCCAGAACTAACAAAAACGTCAAAACCCGAAAAATCGCAAAAATGAAAAAAAGCGCCAAAACTAAGAAAAAGCACCAAAACTAAAACAAATGGAAAAAAAAGTTTACCGAATGCTTGAAATTTTTTTAAAAATTTCTACATCAGGCAAGCTAATTTGATTATATAGTATTACATATGCAGTGTCCGTACGGAACCCTTAGTGTGCGGGTCAAAGTCCCACTTTACTGAATTTATTTTGTGATTAAAAAAAATGTTTTTAATGAATTATTTCATTATATTTACTGTACTAATTTATCTTGAAAATTCAAAATTTTTTTCTTGTTGTGAACTTAATAAGTAAATTCCGCCTTTGGTTCGTCGAAATTTAGAGATTTAACCGAACTTCTGACTAGAAAGAGAAAAAACGAAAACCTCACGAATTGAAAATTCCATGACAGACTTGTTAGGAACAATTTACTACAAAAAAGATTATCAATTTTGATCTGTAGCTCGTTTCTGTATTTCTCGCATCGTAAAATTTCTCACATGAAGTGTGAAACACAAAATTCCATCGTTTCTCAATTTGTGAGAAAAAAGTGTTTCTGTATTTGAATGCGAAAACAGACAACACTGATTCTGTTTTTACTGGAATATTTCCAGTAATCGAAACAATATGTCAGAAAAACATTATTTCAATAACAAACAAAAAAAAACAAAAAAAGAAATAATTTACAAGAAAAATAAAATAAAGTAATGAACAGGAATATGAAATGAATGTAAAGTGCTTTACATAGGGTCTACACCTAACATAATATGTAAGATGAGATCGTCAAATTCAATCGCAGAGAGAAGAAATCCTATAACAACAATCTTATGAGATGAACTGTCAAAAAACACACGTACATGAAAATAAATTAGTATGCATGTGTGAGTGTTTATTAAAATAAATGAAAAACAATGTTTTGGACAAAATTTCTGGGATTTTATATGTTTAAATGTGTTTAATTTGATTTATAATTTAAAGTTTGTGTGAAAAAGTGATGACAAAATAAATAATTATACAAAAATAATACATGTTAACTCGATGAGAATTTCCATATAATGAAATGTTATAAGAAAATTAAATTTACGTGTTCCTGTTGTATGAGATGAAGAGAAATATGGGCATTTTATTTTTATTATTCTGCCGACATAATATGTGATGTCAGAGTTAATCGCAGTTGTAGACGCTATGTTAAAGAAGTTTTTTCTAACAACTGTCTCTACATAAGACAACTACACAAAAAAAAATTCTAAATAAATATAAACATACCGACTTGTTAATAATATTTTAGTTCAACAATCCGTTGCGTATAAGTCCATATTTACACTATGCAAGTCTTATTGCTAAGCTGATTAGTTTGACAGAGAGAGAGAGACGAGGGGAACAGTAACGTTTCTTTTCCCCTCGTCCCTCTTTCCTAACAAACTAATCAGCTCAGCAATAAGACTTCCATAGTGTAAATTAGGACTAATTTCAACTAATTTATTTTTCATATTTTTACACACAAATTTAAAAATTCATATGTTTTTGTACAAATTTGGTTGTTCTCGCACCAATTTAAAATGCGAGTTGTTTTGACACTTCTTGCGAGAAATTTTTCACAAAATATTGTTACAGAAACACTTTTTCTCACATCCTTCCAATAATTACTGGAAATTTATTCAAATGACAGATAGTTCTAGCAAAATAAAGATACATAAACACTTATGGGAGAAAATCCATTTTGTGTTTCAATTTACACTGCTTTTGTTACGATTCCCTTGTTTCATGCGGGAAATTTTACGATGCGAGAAATACAGAAACGAGCTACTGTCTTCTACAACTGTCAGTTTAAAGAAGACAAGTTTTTGTTTTCAATAGTCTTTTATAAACTAGCATTATATCTTAGAATTAGTTTTCCACTCTTCAGTTGGATATATTTGGCAACAGCAAAAGTTTAGATTTTCAGAAATTTTCAAAGAGATAACTTAAAAAACACAGAATTCAACAAATAGTATATTCGTAACACTAATATTAAAACAAAGAATAAGAAATTTGTAAGTCTTTTTTTTATAATAAATACATTTTTTGTTATTAATTTTTTATTTCAAATAATTTTTTTTTTTACCATTTTAAACAAACGTTTACTTCTTTTTTAACAATAATCATAAAAAAAGAGGTTATTGGGATTATCATGGCTTTTAAAACAAATTTAACAATATCCATTTTTAACAGACAAGCGCTTATGCAAATTACTAAGGAAAAGAAATAGACAAGAAATAAAATTAAAAAAAAATCTTAAATCCAGAAGTTATGACAAGCATCCAACGACACCCACCGTTAATAATTCCCGTAAGGTGTTGTGTTGCCTTTATGCCAAACGGAACGAATGACAGAAAAAAAGACACAAAAGTCTATGAAATTTTGTCAATTTTGCCCAACAGTCGAATTATGGCCACAAATTGTATTTTTTGTATGAAATGATTCATATCTGTCAATTTTTCTTTTTCTTTTGTGGTTTGTAGTAAAAAAGTTTTGTAATACACCAATTACCCAAAAAAAAAATGCTCTCAAACTTGAATGACCTTAAGCCTGTAAACTGTTACAATTTCTGTAACAATTTCTTGAGTTGAGTAGAATAAATAAATATTAAGTGGTGAAGTATAGTTTTAGAATTTTACAATTCGTGCTTTGAGCTTAATGGGAAAAATCTTTTCTTTTCATGTACCATCAAGCGCATGGCAATGATATATTTTGTAGAAGTCACGTACACAAAGTCAAAGTCTTTATGCCGGATATACCGTTCTATTAATAAACTGTAATTTAATTGCGATCAAAATCTAAATCTAAATATGTACATATCGCACCGTAAATCATAAACAGTCACAACTCAAAATTATCAAAATGGCTTTGATTTTTCATAAACCAGTTCACTGAAAAAATCTCTAACTAAAGCAGAAATTTCTTTTGCAACACAGTCTTTTTGAATAATATAATATGACTGACATGATTTTAATAAATATTGGTTTTAACGTTAAAACCTGGTTTAACCATACAAAATGATTTTGTTAAAACCAGCTTAAAACCTTTTTTTTATGATATGTAACCTTGTTTTCGCTGCTGCAAATTCAGTGCTGCCAAGTTAAAAATGACTGAAAGCAGCCGCAACAACAATCGAAAAATTCCACAGAAAATAGACGTTGAGATGGACAACAACTAAAATGTTTTCATTGACCTGTGAGAGGAGAAAATAGAAGATATGACTGATATGCATACAAACAAAAACAGCTGTTGTACAGTTTGTCAAATAAATGTTGTAAAAAGTAGAAAAGCAAAACAGCTGTTTATGTATCAACAATTTTTCTGACACTCCTTTTAGTTGTGACTGTTTATGATTTAGTGTGCGATGTGTATAAAAAATTAGCCTGTGTGTTTATTTATTTGGTTATTTGTTCTTTATAAGAATCAAAGCAGATGAACCGGGGTTTCGAAATTTTGCAAGCGGTCATTTTGTCAAGAACATGATAAAGAGAAGACAGTTTTTCACCAGCTACGAAAAAACACACTACACAGGTTGGTATAGAGGATCTTATGAGGCACCTTGGTTAGGACTCCAACGATAAGAGGGGTATCGATCTATCTCGTGATTTTACTGAATTCCTTTAGGTAGCAAGCAGCCACGTCAATCAAATAACCAACCAACACGGGTTGTAGTTAGTAGAACTACAAATTAAATCTTATTTATATGCAAATTTATTTCGAAACTAGATTAAAATTTAATCATAAATACATCTTCTTTTAATTGATTCTGCTTGACTTCCGCTTTTATATATAAATATTTACATACATAAACATTTATATATGTATGTATGTATGTATGTATGCACACACCCAGTTGGCCAAACTGCCTTGCACGGCATTCTCATCTACGATTCTTGTACGAATTGTCCTCTATCGATTGGTTTTCCAATCGAAAATTTAAGCGAAATCATCCTTCATGACAATCTGAGCGACAGATTTGTGCAAATTGTCTTCTAGTGAATACTTTTGACGATAATATGAGCGACAATGACTTTTGTTTTGTTTTCAATCCAAATTTGTTGAGGACAATATGACCGTCAATGACTTACATTTTGTATCTATTAACAATGTGAAGGACAAGATGAGTGACAATGTCTTAATTTTTGTCCTCAAATCAACTTTGTGGAGGACAGTATGAGCGACAATGTCCAACAGTTTGTCTTCAATCAAAAAAATAATAATATGTGGCCTTTTTTTGTCGATGTTTTAGGTGGTGAAAGGTGGTGTTCCTAACAAGAATTAATACAACAGCAGGGTGGAAAGAAAAACGTTATATGATTAAATAGCTGACATTGTCGCTATATAATTGTCGGCGACAAGATAAACGACATTGATGCCTACATAGTCACTGACAAAATAATAGGCGACATTATCGCTATTTTTTTTTTTTTTTTTTGTTAAAACATTCCTGAGGATGCCTAGTACTCTCTTCGAAGTTGTAAAAAACGTTCAGCAACATTGATTATTTCGCATGTAAAATTTGACACGGAACAAGTGATGCCCATTTTACTTTTTCCAAAAAAATAATCACTTTTATTGGTTAAAAGTATGCAACATTGATCGACTTTTGTAAACAAAAACATCAGCTGTCAATATTTCACGTGAAATAAATGCCAGTCACATTATTTCGCAGATTGCAAGAAAACGTTGCCAGATACATTTCATACATATTTCACAAGTTGAACAGAATACAAGCTTTGCAACATTTTTTCATGAATATTTCGTGTGAAATATTTTTATATGGATTATTTCCATATTTCGCGTGAAATTTTCAACAGAGTCCAGCCTTTACATGGCCATTAATGAAAATATTATAGACAGTGTCGCTCTTGTTGTCCCGTATGAACTTAGCGGCTATTTGTTTGGAAATTACCTCAATGATCTGTTTGAGATTTCGCCAACAGGTCGTCCACAAAGTTGACATTAACGTGAATCTGTGTTGCAAGATGTCTGAAAGAGATGGCTAACTGGGATGTACTCTGTACGTTTGTGTGATTTAAAAATATATATATGTATGTATATATAGCACAAATCTGGTTTGTTAATAGAACTTTTATACTAAATACAGATGTATCTATTTACGAATTGACAGGTCTATAAATCACAGATGAATACCGTGTGAAGTGTGACTTTTTAATTGACTGTCAATAAATATACATGTGAATTTTTTTTTTACATCCGCTGTGCACTTGCAGCTAATTTATTACAAACACAACAAAAAAAAAGAGTTCAAAGACCGCGGTGTGTAGAAGATTTTTTTATAATTTAAATTTTGTTTAATTAAATGCAAAGAAAAATTGTATAACTTGTTTTTTAATATAATATAATGCAGTATGCATTCAGAAAATTATTTAATAAAATGTTTATAAATCTGTTAATGACCCCGAAATTCACTGGACTACAAAGAAATTTAATTTAAGATTTAATTCAGTACAAAAAATAAAAAAAATCTAATTCTATAAAAAAACGCAAACAATAATAAGCTTTGGCGTGATCTAAAAAATTGCAATATGAATGAAGGTAAAAGTTTTGTAATCTATCACGCCTTATAGTCAGTGACTGTGTTCAGACATACCCTTTAATTGCGCAATTAGGGTATTTTGTGCAATTAAGGCGTTAATTGAGCACAATTTACCATACAATAAGTTAATTCATAAATTGAGAATTAGTAGTTAATTGTATCACAAATGTCAAAAAAAGTAAATAAACAATACAAAAGGAAATGGCTAGTGAAGAAGGTAAGTCTTTTAAAATTCCTAAATTCCTTTTACAAATAGCAAAAAACTTGAAGAGGAAGAGGCTGGCGTGGAGTGAGGCCAGGGAAGCAGAGTAGAGTAGTTTCGAGGCCAAAGAAAAAACGGCCACGTCTAAGCTGAGATGAGCTGCAGAAGTTGGCTTTTCAATAAATATTATTATACATTATATTAATAATAATAGTAATGTAATAAATTAAAAACGAATTGTATGAATTTTAATAGTGTTTAAATATTGATTTCATTTACAAACATTCTTCCACATCATCAAAATTGTTAGCATTTTCCAACTTTTGCTCTAATAATGCAAAGAACAATAGCTGCTACTTTCTAACACTTTATAGTATTATCAAGTTTTTCGATTTCTTTCTGTTATATACTAGTGAAATTTCTTTTAAAGCCGAATTTGCATCAATTTTTGAAATTTACAAACACGAATATTCACGAAACATGTAAAAACAATGTTTTCTTTTTATATTTATTATAAATTAAATATTTTTTGTTCGCGCGTTGAAGCAGGATTTGATCCCAGGATCTCCGTATGTTAGGTTAGAAGTTAGAACACTACCCACTGAACTACGGAAGCACGTAAAATAAATATTTTCGTACACAATTCAATTAAAACATAAAAATTCAAAACTCTAAGTAGAAATTTCATTCGCATCCAAATTTGTATCCAAGTAAGCGCAAGAGGATGCACTATAAAAAACTTGGAGAGTTTGAGTATAAACATCCGAGCAACTTCGTAGAGTTTGTGTTAAATTTCGTCATACGCTTACGTCACTGCATCGTCATAAGGCAGAGGGGATGTACTGTGTGCTTATCCGCGCTTCCGAAGCGCTTTTTTTCTGTTTTAGTGCTTACTTGTACCAAATTTATTTTTGCTGTACCCATGATACAATAATATTATTGTACCATGAATAAAACAAAAATTAAAGAGCATTTGAAGTTACTGCCGTAGTTTTTATTATGATCTTTGTTAATTTGGCAGCGATTTTTCTTGAAGTTCATTAAGAACTTTTTAAGACGAAAAAATTTATCGCTGATGATTAAGAAATAAACTTCATTTGTTGATGTTCTTTATTATAACTTTATTTTTTTCCTTGTACGCAAATGCGAAAACTCACACAACCTAAAGAAACGAGGCACAGATTCTATAAAATAATTTAAGTCAAATAAAAGTTATATCCATCTTATTTTTTTTTTTAATTAAAAACAGCTCATAGTGTACATAATTATATAATAAAAGATAAAAATAATAATTAGTATAAAAAAAATACTTGAAATCAACAGCTTATCATATTTATTTACATAAATGCAATGCATGTAGACAGCAACAAATAAAGTTTTTTCTTAGGTGTACACCCTTAACGGACAGGGACAGTTACTATAAGCGGACACATCCTTTAGACGGACACTGTTGTCAGGTCCCGGCAGCGCTCTATAAGAAAAGCATTGCAATTGCTCCCCTTTGAACGGACTCTTTCATGAGCGGATGCGGACACCCGCTTGACAAAAAAAAATTCTTTTGAACAGACATTTCGTTTGTTTTCCCCGATTTTTTTATGTCCTTATATGCTCGCTTTGACAACAATATATAATATAATGATCTTATAGCGTTTTTCGAATGCCAAAGTGATACAGAAGCTATAAATATAGGGCACGTTCGTAAAAGCATTTATAGTGCACGTCTGCAGCATCGCGTACATCTAACGTTCAAAAATGCATAACTTGGCAGCACTGTTTAGCGTTTTTTAATGCAAGTAAACGGCATACCTGGCGCAAATCTCTGCAAATGGCGCAGTAAATTATTTTGAGATGCAAAAAGTTGCAGTGGAACAATAAGTTGAATATGTGTGTGTATGTAAAAAGAAGGTTGATATATTCGAAAATTACTGAAACACATAGTCTTGGTAGTTTTTTAATACTTCCAAGGAGTTTTTTTTAGGTTGTCTGTCTTCTTTTTACGTGTTCTTATAAGAATTAGCCGCTTTAATTTTCTTTCCAATCTTTTTCTTACTATAATTTAAAAGAAAATTGTCACTTTTGTTATCATGATTTTCTTAAATAAATTAGTTGCCGACTTAAAAATTTTTTGCATTAAGTTCAAAAATGTCAACTATGCACAGATGTTGAGCAGTTGCAAAGCATGTGCAACAGTTGATCACGCATGCACAGTAAAACTTGGCAGAACTGCTGCATAGATGCATAAATTTGCTGAATTTACGAACGTACCCATACTTTCATTGCTTGTCTTACATTTTCAAGATGTTGTTTGTCAAGTCCAAACACATCAAACTAGAATGGAGGAATATCTATTGAAATAATATAGTATGAACATTTTAAACTTTTATACCCAGCACAAAAAAAACTTAAAAAAAAGTACTTCAAAGAGCTTGCGATTTTAACGCCTTCTTAGTCATTACATGAAGTGAATGAAAATGGAAATTTACATCCAAAAAACTTTAAAATCAGGGACTTATAAAACATATACATTTTTTAAATTATGAAAAAATTTCAGAGAATACACATTGGTTCGATTCATTCATTTTAATGAACATCAATTTATTTAAATTCACGCACAAACACATGATCTCTAAGCACATGCTGACGTAGAAATTATGCATGTTTCCCCTAAATCAAAATACAGTCGAACTTCTCTATAGCGAACTTCTCTATAACGAAATCTTCTCTATAACAAATAAAATTCGTGAACACAAAATTTTTGTGAGTATTTTCATACATTTTGATCTCCCGATAACGAACTTCCCTACAGCGAAGTTCTCTCTGCAACGTACAATTTTTTAAGACCTCTCTCTATTGCGAAGTTTTTACCAATCGATTTTTTGCATCAATTTAGTCACAGAAAATATAACTGTAAAAGACGTTACATTTTCAACGCTTGCTACGACTGTCACATAAAAAAGAAAACAGTGGCATAAGTTTACACACGACGAAGAATCTGACATAGAACAAAATGTTTCAGAATTGCCTTCATTTTCCCAAGTACACTCGCCTTTTAAAACGATACGAACCTTTTTGGAATCTCGAAACAATGTACCTGGGGATATTTTTCCCTTCTTAATCGTTGTGAAGACTTTGTTGACGAAGAAAAGTGGAAACATCAAAAACAAATGAAATAACAAAAAAAATAATAAAAACTTGCCTTAAAATATAATTTTTCTACATTTAAAGAAAAAAAAATTTAAATGTGTTCATGTAAAAAAAATGTTCTTCTCCTAATATATTTTTTTTCTACATATGTATGTATTAATAAAAAAAAATTAATGTGTTCATGTAAAAACAATTTTTTTTTGTCTTAATAAATATATTTTCTACATAAAAAATTTAAAGTCAAAATTTTCTGCAGTTTCTCTATAACGAATTTTCTCTATAACGTAGAAATTTGACGGTCCCCAACAGCTACGTTATAGAGAAGTTCGGCTGTAGTTCGTCATGACTGGAACAAGTCATAGTGCTGTTATCTTTGCTGTGTATGGAATTACATATTTACATATTAATGACTTTTTTATTAAGCCCAATTAAATTGTTTACTTTTTTAATAAAAGTATTTTTAAATAAAAACTAACGATCTTACAAAAATTTTACTCATTTAAATTGGTAGTTTTCTCTTGACCGGACAGCGCCCTTGTACGGACACATTTCAATGCTCCCTTCGGTGTCCGCTCAAGAGAGATTCCACTGTATATGCTTTTAAATCACGGAACCATATATACATAAATGCATACATATGCACATACGTTCCATGTATATGTATGTACATAAATGTATGTATGTATTAGTATTTAATACCAGCGTTCAATTCCTCCACTTTTATCTAAACAAAACAAAAGACTTAAGACACAAGCGTGAGTTTATTGTTAATGATTTCGCGTTGGTCAATTATTAAATTAAATTAAATCAGCAGACTCTTGGCAAAACCACGTTCATACTTAAGTCAAATTTCTTGGCATCGGTATGCAGCAACAACAGTTTAACTTATCTCGCGTCGCTAATAGTCTGCATTTGACAAAACGGCAAAATAAAAAATAAAAATAAAAATAAAAGCAAACTTGCTGAAAAATCTGCAAATAAAACTTCAACTGTTTTGTAATAACCCATTTATTATTCTGATTATAATATACTCGTACATACATTTGATAATACATTTTTTAGTTCATAATTACAAACAAAAGCATATGTATGTATGTATGTACATTTGATTCATACTTTTTTTAATTGCTTTTGCAATTCTTTGTCATTCACAAGCAGAAAATTAACTTAAAAACTGCAAATGTACTCGTATGTATGCAAATATTAATATTATGTAATTACTTTAACAATTCATATTTTTATAATTTAATTGTGATTTCAATGCCAATGCAGCCTTATTAAACATGACTGCAATAAAATCTGTTACAGAAACGTACAACTGCATTAAACTTTATCTAATTAAATAATAGAAATAAGAAACAGCAAAGGAAAAATAGACTTGACACGCCATCGATATGAATAATTGTAAGAATATTTCTACTATTGTGTGTTTGACTTTATTTGATTTTTTTTTCTCAAAATAATGCACTAATTATGTATGTATGTATTTTGTAAGACCTCAAACATTTGCCATGAGAATATGAATATATGTACATATAAAAATATACTTGTTAATTTCCACACATACACGCAAATATCAGCAATAGTGTAAAATAATGATGGCAGGGTGCATAACTTGTCACACAAAATGATGTGTGCTCAGCTTTAAAAACAAGGCTTGAACATAAACATGAGCGGGGGTTATTATGTAATTCGATTCGAAAAGAAACCCATTCGAAATTGTATGTTATTAACCAAGACGAATTGACACTAAGTGATCTCGATTCAGCATATAGTGCTCAATTATTAATTTCTGTTGTGTCAAATCATTCAGAAATTTTCTGATAGCAGGAAATTTTACACTAACAAATATACAAGGTGAATATACTGAGTTGCAGGTGAAATTACAGGTTGTTTTATCTCTCACCTCCCCCTCACCAGCAAAAAAAAAAGATTTGAAGAATTCTAAATGGCGAAATTTACATTAAAAATTTTACTTTTTGAGTTTCCCGCCTCTTAACTAAAAGGGTAACACTGCTCCTGCTTACAGGCAACTGTCAGTTGACTGCTGTCAAAATTTTAGCAAGTTGCATCCTTTGCTTTGTGTTTGACAGTTCTTGATAGCAGACTACCGCGTGATTTGAGAAGAAAATAGAAAGAAGTGAGTTTCTTGTGCTCATTAAATGTTTTTTTCTGCGACAAAATAGCACCACTGCAACCAAGATTAAGTTTAAAAATTACAATGGCCTCTATTTACCATTAATTTCAATGGTAAAAAGTGGTTTACCTATTTTCGCAGTGACCGTAGAGACACAATAGATGTATAAGTTTCTGTACGTTCAGTTGAGTTCTCTACATCCGAAAGAATTGAAAAAAAAAATAACAGAGGTGTCTTAGGACACCCGGTTATAGCTATGCTGCTTAGCTTTATAAAACAAAATTAATGTCTTAAATAACAATGCAATAAAACTATATTATATGATGATGTCAAATTGGCCGCAAATATTCCAAAACGTTTCCATTTATTTCCCTTTATTTTCTTTTCCAGCGGCGTACGATTAAATTAATGTATTGTTTGTGGTCGGCGGCGGCTGTTAGCCGGCTTACAGGCGATCGGCTGCGTTCTCATTGTTTTTGTTTTTGTTTCACTCAATTCATGGAACGAAACGAAACAAAATCAAAACAATTTGTTTTGTTTTTGGTTTTAAGTACAAAGAAATCAAAACAAAAATAAATTTATAACTGTAATAATGTCGATTATTTTTTTACGAAAATCACGTCCCAGCTCCTGTGTAGTGGCATAAGTAAATAGCCTAGCTATAAAAATTATGATCGGAGATTGAAAGTGCGAGAGATTAAGGAAGGATCACTCAGGTTTCAAAAAGCTTTCCGCAAGTAGAATCGAGAGATTTGTTTTAAGATATTTTTCTAGCGTGTCGAAGTGAAACATAATATTTTCTCACGACCATGTGCTCATGACTCCAGCACATCTCTTGCATGTAACATATTTTGTATTACACATATAAATGTGTATGTGTGCATGTATGTATTTATATGAAATCAAATTCTATGAATGAATATAGATTTTTGCTGTTGAAATTTTTATAAAATGTAAAATTTTTGTAACATTATCAACAACTTAACCAAGTGCCAAAATACTTTGAAATGCCAACACGTACATAGTTCAAATAATGTAACAACTGGATACTTTTTATAAACACATGCATACCTACATACATGCCCATATACATATGAATTTATATACATGTATATATGTATAATATGTATGTATGTATTGATTATTTTAAAATGAAATCACTAGACAATTGCATTCTTTAAAAAGGCGTGAAGTGTTGTCGATTTTCAATAAAAAAATATGCAGACTATTTACATAGAGAAAAATATTATTGACATGCACACATATGTACGTACATGAAGAATATAAAATAATGCGAGTTGATGATTTAAGGTAATTAAACAAAAATAATTGTTTGGGAGCCTTGTCAGCGAAATCGATTAAATCGATCAGAGTTCAATACTTCAATAAAATCAACCGTAAAAACTTAAATAGGAATTTTTTATTTATTTATTTTTATTTTCAGGTTTTCAAACTGGGGTCGAATCGTCACATATGTGAATGTATAACTCGCCACGTTAAAACACCATTTTCGGATTATGACATACGAGTACGTGAACGTACTAAAATCCCATTCATCTTATGCGATTGACGTATCACTTAATTTGTTTTCGTACGTTTGTCGATACCATCACGAATGTGACGATTTGAGCCCTGCTTGTTATACGTTCATTCTAGAAAAAAAAATGTTTAATTTATTCCACTCTCCAATGAAAATTCGCAATAAAATGGTTTTTTGAAATAGAGAGTTTTGTATCATCCCTTACGAGAGTAAATGTCTGCTTTAAACGAACGCTAAATTGCAGTTTTCTTAATAAAATGTAAAAAATTTAATGCACTTTTTCTACAAAAGACAATGGCATTAAATTTGTTTGATTTTCAATTTATTTTTTAAGCTTTACAAATCTTCTTCTCTTTTTTATCATCAACGATAGCATTTCAGAAATTTCACGGGAACAAAAATTACACTTGTCATTCCGCGAAGTTTCTAATTGATTTGTATTTCTCTCTCCATAAAATTATTTTCTTAATCTTAGCATGGCCAAATCAGTCCGAGCATTCTCAATTTATGTATAATATTACCATAAAGAATTTTTTTAATTTTTCATTTGATCTTATGAATTACAAAAGGAATGATTAAATTAACGTGAATTGAAGGAATAATTAGTCAAACGCAATTTTATTGCTTTAACCACATTAATGTCGTTTTTTATTATTATTGAAAATTAAACAGCGTCAAGGCAGTACTTGTTTCACTGTACCTATTCAATGCAATTACTTGCACGCTGGTGTATCGCTGCGACTGGAGTAGAAGTAAGAGTAATTGCTGGCAAGTACACAGGTATACGAGTACATACATACATGTTTATAAATGAATGCAAAACTCACAAAGTAACACTGTAGATGAATTGAAATACCTACATACATACATATGTATATGTATATGTTTTTATATAAATATTTAAATTTTAATTTATTTTTTATCTAAAGTAAAATAAGTTGGTCTCTCGGTCACGTAGGCCAAAAGACTTGTCGTCGTATTAAAATTAGTTTATTTATGTACATTTACATAAATATGTTTATTATAAACTTGGAAAACTTAACACAATTTTTGTTTTTGTTAAAATAAGCCACGATTATTATCTATGTACATACATATATAAAAACAAACATGTTAACGAAAAAGGTTAAAAACTATAGCATAAGTTTATCAAACAATTAATTGAGTTTCTATTGCCTTTTAATTGTTGACAACAAAACAAAATAATTGTGTGCGTTCTTATGCCGATAAATGTAATATTAAATAAATAAATCTGTCTGGATTCTGGAAATCAGGTCCAGACATTTCAAGGGCAACTGAAAAGTTGTTAAAAAATGTCAAATGTTTTGCAGCTTAATAAATAGTTGTAGGTACACGTATGTATACGTATATACATATGTACATACATACATACTTGAAATAAAACCAAACTCAATTAAATAACTCTACACAATACATCATATAACTGCCAGAAAATTAATTGCAAACAATATTTTATTGTTCAGCTTTAAATAGTGATTTATGTTTCTGTAAATTCCAGCAAAAAGATTGTTATCAAAATGTGTACATATGTACATATGGCAGAAAGAAACAAATTGGAGCAGACTCATTTTATAGACATTTAAGTTTTTATTTAATTTAAAATTCTATTGTATCTAGGACATAATTTTACCTAATAGTAAATTCAAATAACAAAATTAAATTATAAGAAATGCTTGTTGTAGTTTTTTTTTAATTTTTATTTAACGTGTGTCAAAATGCATACAAATTTAAAATAATTTGTTATTGTTGGTTAAGCACGTCTAGATGCATTTCGTTGCTGCTGTTTAGTTGCCTAAAGCAGCAAAGAAACGCATCTACACGTGCTCAACCAACAATAAACAAACTTTTTTAAATTAATAATAAGAAATTTATAAATAATTAGTTCTTATACATATGTACATGGTTCTACAACCCACAGTGCTAGTTCTCATATAATAAATATGTAGAATATTTGAATTTATTTAATTTTACTTATATTGTACACCAATATTCAACAGGTGAAAGCAAAAACAACCAACAACCAAAATTATATTGGATTCTATAACATCAAATTCTTACAACAATTCAGACTCGAGCAAGAAAATCATAACATCGATTTTTACAATACCAAGATCAATTTAATTTCGATTTCAATTCTGATTCTGACTGCAATCAGATTCCATAAGAAATCTGATTATGTATGTACTGCATATGTATGTATGTACAAATATTGTTATATAACATCAAAAAAGAAGGAACTTACATTTAAAGTATTTTACAGGAGAAGCAAAAACGTTATCATTTTTGATTTTATATGACGATATGTACATAAGAATTTAGTTTCAGAAAATGTTTAATCTTGCAATAACAATAGAGTCTTTTGAATAGACCTAATAAGAGTGAAGTTTGTGTAAAAGTCCTTAATTTTTGGCAATCCTTTAAATCGAAATATTTTTCAACTTGTCATTTTGGAATACATAGTAGAAAGTCTTCGTGCGTGGAAAACCACTTCGAAAATGTTACCTCTGCGAATGTGAACCTACTTCAATAATGTTTATTGCAATTTGCAAGACGTCATTGAAAAGTTTTGTGCACTTTTAGAGTCTATATCTATTATATCACTCGGTGTAATATGTAACAGAAATGGGTCTATCTAGATAGGCTTTTTGAAATATCTTCCTACTAAGATAAATAGAAACAAATGATTTTAACCTGCTATAAATTTCATTAGGAATTTAAGTAGAAATTTAGATTGCTGTCGTATACGATAATTTGGCTGCAGTTTAAAATTTAAATGTGAGTATACATGCAACTCAAGCAGTTTTTGGCAAGTCCTTCTTCTTCTTTTGTGCCGGTAACATATTTTTATATAATCACTAATATAACAAAAGTATGATAAGGCTTACCCTTTCTTATTATTTTTATTCTAGAACTAAGCACTGCTTTTTCTTTTTTAATATCTTAATTTAATATATTTTAACACTATAAATCACAAATTGCTTTAAACACTTGCTTGAAAACATTTTCCCACTTTTTTAATTCATTCGTCATTTCTAGACAGCTGATTAGAGATGCCACCTGCTTATATTTTGTTACAGATTATAATCTGTAAGTCACCCTGTTCAGCTTGCAACATGGATGAGTAACGGCATTATAATTTAAATTGAAGTTGCATCCAAAAAATACGAAAAAAATTTGTGCAGAAACAAGGTTGCAAGAATGTTTTCTTCTCACCACCATCTTCATGATATACACATGTAAATATACTTACAGGAAGTTAGTAAACTTTCCGTTACAAAAGTTTCATATGGCCGTGTTTAGTAGCCAAAACATTTGCAATCTCTTTCTGAGATGCCACCTTATGAAATGAGAGCCCATCTTGAAAATATACTAGAATATGCTACCATGACTATTCCACTACATATAAAACCATCTCTGCTTATTTGCAATTTTTTTTTCTAGAAAAATTCTTATTAGCCATAAACTGTTGTTGTAGTTTTTATATCTGATTTTCTATAAACAGATCTACAAATTAAAAATAGAATTGTAATATTTTCATTATTTTAATAATAAAGCATATAGTAGACATTAAATAAATAATGTTGCGTTGCTACAACCGAGGATGTGGTCAGGAATATGATGAAGAAAACAATAAGGATGGTGAGTGCCCATACATATAAACAAAAGAAATCTAACCAATAAAACTTAATAATCTTGCAAAAAACTGAATGAAACATTCATCTTAAATATAAATAGAAGCTACAATAAATTTAACATTTATAAATCTTCACATGTGTGTATAATATGAATATCAAAGATAGCGTAAATAAAATATACATGAAGTATCACATCAATATGCACATTCACATTCATTTACATATGTATACATGTATGTATGTATGTAAGCATTGTAGTTAATTTTGCGATAGTCCAAATTTTATTCAATCAGTGTTTTTACTGCAATTATATAAAAAAAAATATTTATGAATAATGCTGAGTGAACGTGTAATATTTTGTAGATTCTTGCTGTCATCATCCTGGTGAACCTTACTTTCATGATGCCTACAAAGGATGGTCTTGCTGTAAGAAGAAATCTGTTGACTTTACAGAGTTTTTAAGTATAAAAGGTTGCACACTATCGAAACATTCTAATGTTAAACCTCCAGAGCCTGCAAAGCAACCTAAAAATTACAATAAGGACGAAGTTATAGAGGTGAGAGCACCTATTAAAGAATCAATGGAAAGGCCACCTGTAGACTCACCCGTAACGGAAATAAAAGCTGCTGTTGCACCGGCGTTGAAGGATCTTATAGATAATATGGTAACAAAAGCTTACACAGAGACCGAGTGCTTGAAAACTGGGTAAGATGAGAAATACGAAAGATAATATTTTCAATTAATTGTTGTTTTTTTTAATATGTAGCGAAATTTCTATTGTCACTTCATGTAAAAACTCTGGATGTACGTATTCCTACAATGGCACGGACTCCGATAGTGGTGAGTGTCAATATCACAGTGGTGTTCCCATTTTTCACGAAGGCATGAAATATTGGTCTTGTTGTCAGCGAAAAACGTCAGATTTTGCTGTTTTCATGGCTCAAAAAGGCTGTGTATATGGACAACACAAGTACATTAAAGAAAATGACAAAAGGATCGTGCAATGTCGCTTTGACTGGCACCAAACGGCGAGAGATGTTATTGTTTCAATTTATGCTAAAAAATATCATTACGCTAAGAGTATAATAGAAGTCAATCCTGTACGTTTGCATTGCCTTCTTTTATTTCCGGATCAAAATAATGCCAAATTCGAAATTGATTTAGAACTGAGAGGAGTAAGGACAGATTAAATATTCAAACGTTATATGTCCAGAGATGAATGAATAAATGCATATTAAGCCTCTATCAATTTTTTTCAGATTATAGATGTAAACAATACAAAGGCGCATATGTACGGCACTAAAGTAGAAATTACAATGCCTAAAGCCGAACCGTGTTCTTGGTCAAAATTAGACTTTCCACGAGAAAAATTGCCACCACCAGTAAAATCTGGACAACAGCCTGCCACTAGAAAAACCATATCAGTCAACGAGTCCGATGACGATGGCTTCAATTTAGATGATATAGAAACAGTTAGCAAAGGCGTACAACTA
Source organism: Nowickia ferox (assembly GCA_936439885.1). Taxonomy (NCBI): domain Eukaryota; kingdom Metazoa; phylum Arthropoda; class Insecta; order Diptera; family Tachinidae; genus Nowickia; species Nowickia ferox. Next base: position 106,407,419 of record OW387023.1, read on the forward strand.
TCCGAATTAGCCTCATCTAGAAATTATCTGGATTAAAATTTTCACATTTAATTCAATTTATTAAATTAATTATTCAGCATTACTAAGCACAAGAATAAAATAGATGAAAATTTCGATAAAATCAAATTCAATAATTATTATATAGATTTAATTATCAGGCACCCAATCTTCGTCGTCCTCATCGTCTTCATCCAAATCAAGCTCACCAATTCCTTGAAACAATGTTTCATCGATTTTTACATTCTCAATGGTGTCACCAGCTTCCAGTAAGTATTTAATATCCGAGTCATTAAGCGTATTATCGCACATGAACAATTCCCGACCAGTAAGTTTTTTCGAATCTGACGCCTTTTCTCGTTTAGCCGCTATGCCCGTACTCTCTTCAAATTCCAATTTCCACTTCATAAATGATTCGACAGTGACACGTGTGCCTTCAAATTTCTTTCGTTCTGCTTCTTCGGCTTCTAAAAGTTTGCGTTCTGCCTCGTCTTCTTTAGCTTTCTTAAAATCATCCCATCTTTCGTTCAACCATTCTTGGCCCGTGCTTACTAAACTGAATATCATTTCCATCCCAATGAATTCCTCTATGGATTTTTGTATATGTTCTAACAACATCTTTTCATAGTTGTCTTCAAAGTTTACCGGATCTTCGACCTCGACTAATGGAGCTTCGTCAGGATAAGTCGGGGTATACGTAAACACCAAATAGCATGCCAAACCTTTATTAGACTGATCTTTATCGTATTCTTCTGTGGCTATGGGTATTCTGAATTTATGTAATGGTTCGGATTCCAAAACTGTAAAGAAGTATTTATTTATTTATACATATTATACAAAGTAAATTTGCATATGTTTGCAAAAATATGGGCGTAGTAACTGGACCATATGCCCAAGATGCAGAGAACAAGTCGATAAAAAATGTCGGCGGCGGCGGCTTAGCATAATAATTTTCGGCGGCGGCTAAAAGTCGGCTAGAGCCGCCTTTCGACTTTCAGCCGCTGACTTTAATTTTTTTTCCAAGAAATGCACCAAAAACGTATATTTTAGAATTTCTATGTGATTTTTTTAAATGTTATATACATACATATGTAAATATGTTTATTTTATTTAGAAAATATTACTTTTGCATTAATTAAAGGTGTGGTTCAATTTTTTTTGTTTTCATGAACGAACAACTGCTTTTTTGCGGTAGTTGGATTCAAAGGACTTCTTTTTCTATTTATACAGGATTCCGGAATCGGAAAAGATCCGCTCAGATGAAGCAGACTTTGCTGGAATTCCAACAACTTCGATTTTGCACTAGTCAGTTTTTTGAAAGCAATATGAGCTTATAGGATAGAGAACAAATTTTGTAAATTCAGATGTTTTTTAAAATATTTGGACATATCAATTCTACGTTTCCCAAACTAACAATTAGTTCCTTTATGGCAACAATGCTGCGAAAAAAGTCCTCTGGGGTCTAATCGTCGCTTTCGATAACGAGCTGATTCGATCACGTTTTTTTAGTTTGAGATTATGGCATTCGATATCGAACCATATTATTATATTGTTCGCTAGCGAATGCTATAATGTTAAACTGAAAAAACGTCTTCATGTTATCTCACGTGGATTTCAGAAGGGACTCTAAAAGAGAACGCAAGCGTTGTCGCAGCTACGTCAACCTTCATCTAAAAGGGCTCTAAGCAGTGTTTGAATGTCTTTATAGCCAGAGCTCCTAAGTGCGTAGATTTATCGCTGTTGTATGACGTGCAGTAACGATTTTCTTGGTATTTATTATATTAGTTTGGTATTTTAAAGTATATTTAACATTCGTTTCTAATTAAAAAACCTACAATCATTATAATATATTTCAATTATAATTTCATCGGCTAACATTTGTGAGCCGAAACAATCCGGTCGCCTCGGCGGCGGCTAGGTTGCCAACAAATTATCGGCGGCGGCTCAAAGTCGACTTTTAGCCGACTTGTAGCCGATCGACTTGTTTCTCTGCCAAGATGTTATTAACAGTATTTCAAAAAGGTTTTGTGACTGACTGTACACGACCTATGCCTTCACATAGGAAGTTGTTAAAGAAATTCCACAGAAGAACCGCAAGAATATACTGTTATCCGTGGCAGATCAGTCAACCAGTTTGATAACGACGCTTGATGTTAACTCGCCCAGAGCTGCTTTACGACACTTAGATAAATATTTTCATAAATGAACCTTTTTGAAAACTACTTACTTTCCATATCACCACAGTATATAGAATCCAAGGCCTCAATTTCATTGTTTTGATCTTCCTGATAGTTTCTACTCATCTTGCACTTATATAAAATAATAAGAGTTGAAATACTAACAAATTTATAATAAAAATAATTAATTAAATAACTTTGAACATAAATCCTGTGGCAATTAAATGCAAATGTAATTGAGGTTAAGCTTCACTAAGATGTCAAAAATATTTCAACAACAAGGAACGAGATGATGCCATATGATAAAAAAAAGTCATCGCCTTTAAGTCGTGTTTCTGGCATCTTTTATAAGGCAATATAAAAAGTCATGGCGTGAAACATTTCAGCTTCAACAAAATAGACGAAATCAAGTACATTTATTCTAAGACAATTGAAAACAAGTATGTATTTTTTTAAAGCAAATACATTACAGTTGTCAGAATGCTGACAAGAAAATTATAAAAAAATTTAAGGTAAAAAGCCTAATAATTGTAATCTTGGGAGACACACGATCCAGTTACTCATTTAAATGCTTTTAAATTTGTAAAACACACTTTTGTGCTAACACGCTCACACTTTTTAAACTGAATACTAAATAATAATAATAATAATAATTTTAACAGCTGATCTCAGCAGCTTTTTGACTCTACCTACAATTTTGAGTTATTTCTTCCTCAGAGACATCTTTTAAATAAAATTTACCATCAATTTTGAAAGACTTTTCAATTTACAGGAACTTTAATTTTTTTAATGAACTTGAAAGCGATTTATTGAACAGCGTCTTACGCCTCTGGCAATACCATTTGCTTTGAGATGCCACTTTTTTAATCCTTTTTAGCGTGACATTCTTGGAAAGTCAGATTGTCAGTTGCCTGCCTAGTTTTGGGGTTATATTATTTTTTGTCACCTCTTGTGATTTGCTTCTGTTTTCCAATTTGAGATATTAATTCTGTGGTAAATTTCTTTAAATAATTATAGAAATTACTATAGATAATACATTTTTATTCTAAATTAAGGTATTCAATAAATATTCTTTAATTTTTAATGATCTTTTTTCTTGTTTAAGGTTTTTTCCAACTTTAACGTTTGCATCGGAATTACATAACTTCAAGCATCAGAATGTCTCAAGCTCCAGTGCGTGTATCTCCTTTGATAAAATTCGGAAGATGGTCGTTGTTGACTCTAGGCATTGGTTATGGTGCCTTCCACCAAAACCGCTTATCAAAGAAAGAAGTGGAAGTACGAAAAATCGAAGCCCAACAAAAGGTGATCCGCGATGCTAAGTTGGCAGAGGAAAAGAAACTAAGCGCTGCAGCTGAAATGCGTGCTTTAGAAGAATTATCGAAACCTACAAAGAAAGCATAAACTTTCTTGTTAATGTATTTCGTTAAATTTATTTAAATTAAAATACTTGAAGGTAATTGCCAAGATATTACGTTTGTAAGTTATTCCAAATTTATGCACTGTAATGTGGGTAGAAGTGCTCTCATATGCGTAAGTACGCACCTAATATATTTATAATATCCAAAGGAGTTTTATTTTTTTAATTTCTGCTAAAAAGAGATGCTGATAATCTGAAAATTTTTTAAGAATTGAATTAAATCTTAAAAGATTAGAAAATATTACTATATTGGTAAAATTTTATGAACAACTAATGAATTTTTTATATGAATGCAAGAATTAACATCCTCTTTTATGACATCAAAAAAGAAGTATAACTTGTATTTCATTAACCATAATTCTAAATTCATAGTAAGTCAGTTTGAGTGTAATTTTTACGTCAGATTCGTTGCGACAAAATATACAAGTTAAAGACAAATCGTAAGATATGTACATATGTGTTAAAATAACATTGTTTCCAATCGCTGAATTTAAGCAAATTTTCAGATTAAACAGTATTAATATTTTCCTCTTCCTATTTTTATATTGATTAAATCGATCAATTAAACAGAATTATTTCAAATTCATAATAAAAATATAAAAATCCCAAAATATGAAATAAACCAGCTGTTTTTACTAAATGTGTACTTGGCCACTCCTAGAAATTTCAGATATGTGAATTGTCCCGGTTCACACACTTCAACTTTTGGTGATCAACTTTTAATTCAGCTGGTAGAAAAAAAGAGATATTTGTATTTACTTCTCCGTCTTTCTTACAGCTGAATTACGAGTGGATCAACAAAAGTTGAAGTGTGTGAACCGCGACTTTGTATTTAATGTACGTACAAATGTATAAGTATGAACATACATATGTATTTAGGGATTAAGGAGTTGCTTAAAAAAATCGTTTAAGATTTGAAGACGTAAGATTTGGTGCCAATAAAAAAAGTTACTAAATAAATAAACATCAATGAGTACCACTTATACCTTTCTATTCCGGTTGGCATATCGAGCCATAACCGTCAAAAAAGATTTTACGAAAATAGATTATGTATACGGGCATTATCACAGAGAGATCCACCTTTTGTCACGTTACGTTTTTTTAGAACTAAATATAGTAAAAGATGGTAACAAATCGAACACCATGGCTCTAAATTACAAGCTTAATTGCTTGGTGACGTAACGTGATAAATACGTAACTTGACTGTGGAAACGGCAATATACGATCGTAAATAATCGATTTTATTTAAAAATTTAAGCTCGAAAATTATGTCACTTAAGCCTTTTTGGCGGTTATGGCATGATATTTCGACTAGAACGTTTTTCTAATAGCTTAGGACCAAAATATCGTACTCGAAGTCTAGATACTCCAACCACGATAAGCCTCATTACAACTGTAGTGCGATTCACTAACTTTTTTTTAACGATAATCGCATCGTTAAAATAATTATAACGAAAATTTATCAAATTTGCTATTCAGTAACATTTTTAACGATATTCGCTGTAGGTTCATGTCAGCTGTGTCGTTATTTAAGTGATAATAATTTATGTGCTGTTAATTTTATAGACAAAAATACATAGAAAATAGCTGCGTACTATCCTTAAAAAGAAGTTACAGAATCAATTAATCGTCATTGCAAGCGACAAAATGTATAGACAAAAATTACGATTGTCGGATCGTTAAAATTTACTGAATCACACTACTGATTTCAATCAAAATACATATTCATGTATTGTTGGTAATAAAACACTTCTTCATATGACAGTTACAAAAAATGGCTTGCCACCTGCTTAGACATACAACAGCACATTTTAGCAAATTCTTACACCTATTAAAATCACCATAAAATGCAAACAGCTTGGCAGTATTCCATGATTATATTTCTGTACAGTGTCTGGCAACTCGTACGCCACAAAAAAATAAATTTGTGCGGGATTTTAATCGTAAAGGTGATTAGTTTTTCTTTTCATCAAATAATTTGCGATAAAAGTTAAAATCAATGTAATGTAATAATTATAAGAAATTCTGTATAAATAGTGAGCAAAATTAAACAAAAACTTGTGTTTATAAAAATTATGGGCGCTTGAAAAATTGTAGGTTAATAGTGAAGAAGTGTTAATTTGCGTAAAAAGAAGAGTGTTAAATCAATAAAATAATAATTCTTTGCAACGAAATCATAGTCTAAGCGCATTAATTTTATTAGCGTGAAGGTGCTGATATTATTGTCGCGAGTGACATGCAATGCATGCCATAGCACGCAATACCAGCCAAAGAGTCGTATAACAAATAAACACAGCCCATCAATATTAATAACAATTGTTAACGGTATTGAAGGCAAGAGCTGGTAAAATAAAACATGATATCAAATTTTGTAGAAAATTTAGATTCTTCAGCTAAAGATCTAGTTGAAAAAGGTACTTCATAAATTACATTAATTACTCCAGTCTTGTGTACATGCATACATACATACATCCATACATACACGTACTCATCTGGATTCCAATACAATTTCTATACAATTATGTAGCAAAAATCAAAAGTGCCGAACAGGCCATTCTAACACCCGTTGCTCATCTACTGTTGCAAGAAACTACTCCCCATGATATTTATGTTTTGAAATCTTCAGCGGCAAAGATTGTGGCAAAGGAGCAATTAAAAGGTTAGAAACTGGCTTTTATAATGAAAACTACCTGTATTTAATTTGGTTATTCTTATAGTTTCAGATCTTTTAGGTCTTCCATACAGTATGAAATGGTCCCGCTTAAGTTTCGGTTGTTCTGCCTTAGATAAATGTACCCTTGGTGGTATTGTTACTAGAGGCATTACAGAGTTTTGTGGCATTCCGGGTGCAGGCAAGACCCAACTACTCTTACAATTGTCGCTTACAGTGCAATTGCCCACAGAATTGGGAGGTCTAGCAGGTGGCGTTGCATTTATTTGCACTGAGGGCTCCTTTCCATCAAAGCGTTTATTTGAAATGTCAAAAGTCTTTGCCAGGAAGTATCCTTCACTGGATGTAAATTATCTAGCCAATGTTCACGTGGAACATGTTTTGCAAAGTGTAAGTTAATGCAACATGACCATAATAATATTGCAACATGTCACATATGTAATTGGGGAAAAAAGTATTACATGCAAATAATTGCATTCAGCAACAAAAGTATTAAGAAATTTGATATTTTAATTTATAAAAAACTAATTCCATACTTTTCAATAACTTGGTTTCTTGCTAACTTTAAAGGAACAACTTTTAAAATGTGTCTCCGAACGTTTGTTAGAACTGATGTCTTCGGTGCGCATTGGTTTAATTGTTATTGACTCGGTGGCTGCTATATTTCGTACTTATACAAATTATATAGAACGTGCTAAAGATATGCGTAAATTGGCAAATTGTTTGCTTCATCTAGTGGATAAATATAATTGTGCAGTAATTTGTGTAAATCAGGTGAGTTGAATATTTTTATATTTACAACTCTTTTTTTTTCATGAAATTAAATTGGCTTATTGTTCACATACTCGTATGTATCTACATGTACGCTTTTGCTAAAATATTAATTTAACTACTATTAACTCATTGATTTTAAACATTTTGAATTATATACTTACACACTTTTGTTAGCGGTTCTAAACTTAAATTCAATTTCATTTACTAAAAACTTAAATTTGAAGTCAAAGTTTCAATATTGTATGTTTAATACATGCACATATGTATACTGCAAATCACTTAAATAAGAAATTTAATTTTAGCAATTTTGAACGAATATATGTATCTTGTACCACATATTAGGGGATTAAACAATTTTGAACTTTTAAATCCGATATTCTTACTTCCACTAATTTATTGATTCAGACTTTATTTTTTTAAATAAATAGTTTTTTATGCATTACTGGAATAAGGCATTTTTACATTTTAAACAGTAGAGCAATGTATTGCAATTGTAATTAACGAATCTTGTGACAAAAATTAAACAGTTTTATTTTGAATTTCAAAAATAGGGACGTGCAAAAGCTCTTAAGACTTGCAAAATTCTGTTAGGAATTAAGCGGTAAAACGATCCTATATAATCTAGTGATATTGAGATTCAGGCTTTTTGTATTGTATCCTTTACAGACCCCTTCGACAATACAAATGTAAAAGTTGACTCTCAAAAAACCAAACTGACTTAAACCATCTTTTTATTAGTTATCACAAGACTGTGAATTTAGACATTAAATTTAAGTTAATTAAACGGGCTTTATATTTTTATGCTTTATCATTAGTATAACACATTTTTGTGAATTTTTTAAGGCTTTCGCACTAATCTGCAAGTATTTATAATGAAGAACTTCTTTGTTTAATTTTGAAGAATTTTATTATTTTTTCTAAGATTTTTTTTTATCTAATAACACACTGTATGTATGTTTTCTTAATTCATGTTTTTCGTGTTTTTAAAAAGTTTTGTTTTTCCTACATTTGCGCTCATATAATAATTAATTTGTACATATTTTCATCTTCAATGTCTTTTGATTTTTAACAACACCATTGCTTAACAATTCTAACCCATAACGTCGTGCTTTCAATGATTACCCAAATATATTTAAAAAACTTTGTCCCATTCTCTTTGATAAGGTGGCCACGGTCAGCGATAAGGAGCCCGAAGTACCTTGTTTGGGCTTAGCCTGGGCCCATTTAGGTAGAACGCGTCTGCGCATCACCAAAATTCCCAAACAATTAAAGTACAATGACAGACTTTTGACTGTGCGTAAATTGGAGATACTTTATTCTCCCGATACACCGATTGAATATGCCGAATTCCTAATAACCGAACAGGGCATTATAGATGTGCCTAAATAATCTTGAATTAAATAAAAGTTGTTATTTTTGTTTTGATTTAATTTTTGCATACATTTTATGACTGTTTTGTTTTGTTGTGTTTTATATTAAGATTTAAATCTAAACATAAGTTTTGTACATTTAGTTAATTACATACGTACATACATATAATTTTTAACATGAATATTTAGAATATTATTATGTGTATGTAAATTATTAATATTAGTTTGAAAATAAGCATACAAGTACACCATGCAAGTTACATACTGTATCTACAATATTCAACAAGAGTGCTTATGTCGTTTTAAAAATATGTATACGAGACATACTTATCTTTTCTATTATAATTCTTTCGCTGATCATTTTGATACATACATACACACCTTATGTACCTATTTAATTTCTTAATAAATTCATATTCTATGTATTTATAAGGTGTAAATTAATTATTTTTTTAATTAAAAATGTTTACATATATTAATCGTTTATGACTGGCTGGCATATATTCTAGCGTATACGTATACATATGTACATACATTTATGTATAATATATAATTCTTTCAATTTATCACATGACATATTGACAGTGTGTTTTCGAAAACACACGATATTTCATTTATTTATTTATGTTCGTTACAATAAGTAATTATTTTCATTTATGTACATCAATCATATCATATCGCACTTGTTCCTCAAAAGCGTAACAACTCAAAATTCATGAATTTTCAGTAGAGGCCAAAAACTGTTTCTGTTGATTCTAACGATATATTACAGCAAAGAGAGTCATAACGGTTTTTTTTTCACGGAAAAGAAGACAAATCAAAGGGAGATTTTTACAGTTTGTAGATATGACCTCTGTTGTTTGGTTTTTTTGCAAAAAGTGAAAATTTGAAAATTTTGAGTTGTTACGCTTTTGAGGAACAAGTGCGATATATTTTATTTTATTCTGTAAGCTAACTACGAGCTTAGAAACACTCACAGTGTTTGCAGATGAATTTCGAAATTCTTTACACTAACACGCACACCAAGCAACTGACTTAACAGAGTTCTTTTAACAAGAACATAATAACTCTTTTAAACATGTTAATTCTGGCAGTGCATATGTATCAGAGAACTGTATGAGTTGATTCACTTTCGCTCTCCACTCACTGACTGTCATTAACTCACTCTATTTTTATGAGTGCTGTTAGTAAAAATAAATAAAAAATTCTTACTGTTATTTGATTGTTTTGTATAGTAATCAAATAACTCACAAAAGCACGTTGACTAGATGAAGTCTTAAGTTAATAAAACATTGCGTATTAATTAAGAGTTTTTCTCGTATTAAAATAATTTATAAAATAAACTCAGCCTAGCTCTTTTATTTTATAATATTACATAAAACATTATTTGTCAGAAGAGGTTTCAAGAAGTTTTCAAAACAATCATACTGATTCATTGCTGTAGTGAATCATATGAATGCATAGAAATTGCAAGCAGTGGCATGCATTTATTAACAACAGTCTCATTGATTGCATGATTCATGCAATAGCATCTTTCATGTTTTAATGTTAATATTCATTTTAGAAAATGCAAAATTATGCGTTTTGATTCGTAATCATGCAGATCTCTGATATGTGTGCACTATATGTAAAGGGTGTTTTTTTTATAGAGTGACACAAGTTTAAATCATAATAAAACAAGGAAATATATTTTTAATATCAATGAAACGGGCTTTATTGGAAAGAAAATAATAATAATAAATATGATTTCTGCCATGTGGCCGCCACGGCTGGCACGTATAAGACGCAATCTGGAACAGCAATTTTCAGCAATCGTTTTTAAAGACATATGGGCGAAGAAACAGTAATTTTCTGTAGATGCAATTTTGTTTCGACAAAAGCTTGTGGATTCTCCTCATTCCAAATGCGACAATTCTGCTTATTCAACCAGAATTATGTACACCATAAAATGGAAGAAGTGCACGATGAGTTTGACGAATAAAACAATTATTTTGATTAAAAATTTCAACAATTTGCACGCGTTGCTCTCGTGTAAGTCGATTCATAATGAATTTTCAAAGAAAACTAAACAAAAAGCAACTATCAGCTGTTAAATGGGTGCTCAAATAAAGCAGTGACGCCAACTCAAAGTGGTGACAATAAAAAAAACACCCTTTATATTCAATATTCAGCACATTTCCTAAATGTCTTAACAGAGCTCTGTTAGCAGGACCATAACTCTGTTAAACATGCCAATTCTGGGATTTAACATATACAAATGTATTCAATATGAGGCTGAAAATTCCAAAATAAATTATTTTGATTTGTGCAAAATCGAGAAATAAATTAATGAAAGTGTTCATATCTATTTTAATGTAATATTTTGGTAAATTTGGTGGCCTATGAATTTTTACTTCGAACTATTAAATAAATCTTAAAAAAAACTTCAACAAATATTAAATAAATTTATATTAATCGAGATTGGTACAACTCTTAACTAAAATTTTGCATAACATAAAAAAAACATTTCTTAATTTTTTAATATATCGCACATTCAGTTCAATCGCGTCATAACTAAAAAAACTAGTTTTGCAGAAAACACGATTACATACAACTCAATGAAGGCATGAACAAATATTCTTCTCTCAATCGGAAATATTTCCAGACCTACTTTAATTAATCTGTATCTGAAAAAAAGCATGAAATCTTCAAAAAAAAAAAATGCTTGGTGTGACAAAAGACCTTTTCCTAATATTGCAATCATGTTTCCCCCTTTTTTTTGATTGCCCTTATCATGAATAATATATTTCGCGGGGTTTTGTTTAATTTTCCATTGGTTTTTTCGCTTTATTTTTTTTTTGATTTTCAATTAATTTATAAGCCAAAAATTTACGATAGCAACATTACTGGCATTTTCTTTTCTAGATAGAAATGTAACATTTATTGCACTTTTCAATCAAAATTCGCAATAAAATGGGGGTTTAAAACCCTTATGAGCGTAAATTTCTGCTGTAAGTGAACTCTCCGTTCATTTTTCATTTTTCTTAATAATTAAAAAAGTACATTTCCAGTAAAATCCAGTATAATAAAAAAAATTACTATTAATTAAAAGGTTTGTAAAATAAAGTAAAATACATATGTACAACAGCTGCTTGCTAATAATTTTCGCGCTAAAAAAATTATATATGTATATGTATGTGTAAAAAAAATATACAAAACTATATTTGTATGTCGCTACTGGTTTGCTGCATGGAACAAAAATGTGTTTTTGAGAAAATCGATGAAAAATGTTTAGTTAATTTGTTTTATAAAAATACACGATATAATTTTTTGTTTAACAATAAAAGCAATAGATACATATGTATGGATTTTCTTTAAATTTAAAATTGCTAAACTTTTTAAACTCAACGTGAAAAGTTATTAGAATTTACAGAAGAAAAGACAAAAATCTTTGTTGCCGCATATACCAATCATCACAATATTGTTCACTTGCTTTCAAGTAGATCAAATTAGTGCATTTATTAAGAAAAATATATAAGGGGATAATAACTTTATATCCCCTGATATATTCAAGATATCGAAAAATTGACAACGAGTTTAAGAAAAGTTCACATAAGTCAAATATAATCGATCTGTAGGCAGGCAACTGTAAGTTTTGACAAAGAAAAAAAACCCTCACATGATAAATACTATGTAAACTCTTCATTATCAATTTCAATGGCAAAAAAGTGGTTTATGGTTTATGGAATTTCTTTGGGACTGTACAAGCAGGGGTTAAGTGAGTTAAGATATTCCCCACGGAATTCAACTACAAGTCCCTAAATTTCTAAAAGTTCGATTTGCGTTTTAAATACCAAAAATAAATCTAAAGTTAAAATACTCTATTCCGAATTATACCAAAACAGGTTTATACCAAAACAGGTTTGTCACGTTACGCCGCTATGCTGTTCGATTTTTTCCCATCTTTTACTAAACGTAGAGCTAATTACGCTCTGCACCAACTTCTATAAAATATAAGTTTTTCTTTGAAAAAAAAACACACACACACTCCGTCACCAAAACACGTAACGTGACAAAAAGTGGACTTTTCTGTAACAAATTTTTGATGAAATTCAATATTATATGAAATGTGTGCTGTATCCTCCTGGAAATCGATTTGTAGACGCCAGATTTCTAAAGGGCAATTCCTTAAAAAAGTTTTATGTACTGTTTGTGTATTGTTTAGTTTTTATGAATTTAAGTGCTTAAAAAATTTTATTTCAGTTGAAAGAAATTTTTTTTTAATTTTCCGAAATTGCATGTTTTCAAATCTCTAAAATTTCTAAAAATTATTATATGCATTTCTTTATAATTTTAAAACAGCTCTCAATTTTTTTTTATTTTTAAAACTGACTCACCAAAGTTAGTATTGAAAATTCATGGCAAGTTTAATGTTTCAAATCTCTCGAACTTCCCAAATTAATAAACTCAGGCCCAACGTTTGTTTTGCCATAAAAATCACAATAAAAATTATATATTTTACACAGAGACATTTGGTTCCAACATACCTAATTCTCAAAATTCAAAGTTCTAGCGGCAGCGGCAATGATTTGCATTTTATTTGTGAAATTTTAGAATTTATTTGAAAATCAAATATGTAATTTTTATAAACGTGTATGCATACAATTTATGAATAAAATTTCATAAAACTTTTGTTTAAAACTATATCATAAGTTTAATAGTTGTTTTCTTAAGACGGCTGATAGCGTTTAACTAAATTATGAGTATAAAAATATGTATGTGTAAAAAAAACCTAAACTATAATCTATCTTTAATTTTAAAGTACCATAAGTATTGTAAAGCTGTGCCCGTAATTTTAATTAAATAGATATTCTCGGTGTGGAAACCCGTCTAGATATTTCTAATGAAATTGTAATTTAAATAACTTTTGTGTTTAAAATTTGGACGCATTGAATAAGTCTATTATTTACCACTCAATTTGAATCCAGGCATATTCATTCATATAAGGTAGATGCGCTTCAATTCGATTTGAAAAATTTTTGGATGTGAAAAAAGTTTACTGAAAAATATATGTATGCTGACATTTAAGCGATATTTAAATCACAAGCGGTGAAAATAGTCACCTGGACAGTTGAGAATACTTTTATGGATTCGCCTTGATTTGTGCATATTTACACTATGCAAGTCTTATTGCTAAGCTGATTAGTCTGATGGAGAGAGAGAGAGACGAGGGGAACAGTAACGTTTCTTTTCCCCTCGTCTCTCTTTCCTAACAAACGAATCAGCTTAGCAATAAGACTTGCATAGTGTAAACTAGTACTTTGGGTTATAATATCTTAAGCGAATTGAAAGGCGAATTCATATAAGATAGTGTCGACAGACCAGCTGACACATATTTTGCCAACACGTATTTTTCAGCAAATTTATTTGACAATCAAATAACTTTTTTAAAAGCGAACTGATGCGACTCTATCAATCAATTTAAGGAAATATACCTCTAAAAACAGCCGTTATAATTCGTCAAATTTTATGAAACAATGGCTGAATAAGTTGGAAAATTTACAAACAGCTGATTAACAAAAGCAGCACAGTGATGCATGCATGAACAGGCACGTTGCATTTATAAAATTGAAAATCAATAAGTAATTAATAATAAACATTCCAATTTGCCCAAATTTCAACTAAACAGTTTGTTTATAATCAAAGTTATTAAACAACGCAAATGACTTATTAATTTTACATCATAGTTTATTTGAAAAGTCTTAATTCAGCTGGGAGAAAGACAGAAAGAGACAGCATTCCTCCCTCTGTCTTTCACACAGGTGAATTAAGACTTTGCAAAGTAAACTTTGCGTGTCTAACAACATATATATACATCTGTATGTACACATATCTACATATTAATTGAGGAGGAAAAAACCGTCATTATTAATTGAGCTTCGTTTATCTTAGTTACAATATTTTATGAAAAAAATATTAAAATATGTAATACACAATATTAAACTAACTTCCTTCAAATTTATATTTGGCACAGATTTAACTTTTCTTTTTCGTCTGGAAGATCTTTTTCAATATCATATTTTTGAATTTAAGTAAATTTTAAATTTCTTTCATTTTAGCATCGTTGTCGGCCTCTGCTGTTTCATTGTTGTGCGCCAATACATTTTTATTCTCAATAAAATCTTCAAGCTCCATTTGATGATCTTTATCATCGTCTGCACGCTGTTGATCTTTAATACTATCACAATTTGCTTTTCCTTCAGCTGAGACTTCGATTTCGGCTTGCCCATCATTAACTTCATCATTTTCCTGTTTACATTTGATTGTTGTTGTTGGCTTAGTTTCCTGTTTTATATTAAATATGCTTAATTTTTGTGAATTTTCATCAAATGCATCATCTGCATCTGCATCAGCATTTTCATTTTCATCTTTTTTGTGGCATTTTTCTTTAGCGGTCAATGCTTTATTAATTTCACCGACATTCAGTTTGGCCATTGCTAAAGCATTTGAAATTTTTGATGCAGCCAATTTACTTTCAAAATCCATTTCACCAAAGTGCGGACTTTGGCCATGTGCTGCTCTCAGCAACGTTAATTGCAGTTCACGATGTTGTGGTGACTCTTCGAGTTTGATATCTAATTTTTCAGTCTGTTCCAAGGGTGCTGCAGGCTCTACCGTTAATGGAATAGCATGATGATGATGTGGTATATGACGATGATTGTGACTGTGATGATGATTGTGATTGTGATTGTGACTGTGATGTGTGTGATGGTGGTGGTGGCGATGATTGTTGTGGGTGGTTGCTGCTGATACTCCTGCTGTTGATGTTGTCTGTTCTT
This sequence comes from Nowickia ferox, assembly GCA_936439885.1. Taxonomy (NCBI): domain Eukaryota; kingdom Metazoa; phylum Arthropoda; class Insecta; order Diptera; family Tachinidae; genus Nowickia; species Nowickia ferox. The sequence goes on from OW387023.1 coordinate 106,422,646, forward strand.
TGGCAATTGAGCTTCTATCCATGGCCTTTGTATTAATTGATGCTTTGTCTGTAGTTGAAATATTTAATGTGCTGCCGCCACCCGACTTAGTTGCAGTATTGCTGTGTTCGCTCTTTGTGCCTGCAGCATTTTTCGAGGTTTTCTCCAGTATTGCATTCAATTGTTTTTTGATTTTTGTCGCTTGTTTGGCGGTTAATTTTGCACTTAATTCATTTGCAATATTTCGTTTGCTCTCAATATTACTGCAGTTGCTATTGCTGCTACTAACGTTGTTGTTGTTATTGTTGTTGCTGCTGCTATTGTTGCCAGGTGAGTTGTGTGAATTCTTTTTAGTTGTTGCCACTGCCATACCTTCAGGATTTGCTGATGATGTTGTTGTGGTTACTGAATCATTTGTTGTTGCCGTTGCTTTTCCAATTGCATTATCTGTTATTGCTGTCGCTGAGGATGTAGATGTTGTTGATGATGTTGTTGATTTGCCATGATTTGCCGATTTTACCTCGGCTGCCTCAGAGTTGGTTACATTATCTTGTCGTTTCCATTTGGTACGGCGATTTTGAAACCATATTTTAACCTAAAACATAGAAAAAAGAAAATTTTGCTCGATTATTCATTTGCATGGAATATACATAACTGAAAGCTTACAAACATACGAAACAAACTAAAAACCATATGAAATTAACGTAAAAAAAATTGAGAAAAGTTCATTTCATAATGCTTATTGCATTATTTTAATAAGACAAACAAGTGATTTTTCTTATTAGACATTTTTACTTGTTGACGTGTCTAATTAAGAAGAAATTAGCTTTAGCAAAGAACAGAATATTATGGTGAACCTGATTTTCAGAGTATATTTTCAACACTTTGGCCGAAAGTAAGACGCCACCGATAGCCATTTGCCTTAAGTTCTTGCAATTCTCGGCCATAGAGATTTTGACGTAAACAAATAAAAAATGTTTATGAATGTAAATTTTCCTCACACTAAATAAAGTAAATTTACTGAAGGTCGTCGTGATACACTATCGTACACAATCGTGAAATTTTTGAGAAAATACAACCCTGGTATGATGGAGTCTAAAACAATTCATCATACCAGAGTTGTATTTTTTCGCAAATCGTGCGATTGTGTAGTTTCCTCTGAATCTATCAATAAGATATTCCATATCTAATGTATGTTCCAGATAGAAGATTTATCTTATGATTTGACTGAATGCTGAACAGTGAAACAAGTAGTGTTCCGAGAGTTGCATTATCTTCCTGGCAAGCTCTACATGTTATGTTATGTTAATCAACCATAACCATGCGAGCCAGGTGATTCTTTAACTCTGTGTGTCCTGTTATTATTAAGTCTTTTAACTTTGCACTATTTGAGTTTCCCCAGAGAATTTCGGATGCTCTTAAAACAGTAGAGCTCTGCAAATATCTGATGTGTTATTCCATAGCTTATTGTTGTAGTCCGTCCGCACTGTCTCTGTATTTTTTGAAGGGGTTTTACATTAACCTTCTCTTATAAAGATTTCCTCTACACCAGAGATAAGCAAAAGGCCGTCCGTTGGCACTTCTTTATGCTCTTGTTTACACGTACAGAAGAAAACAACTCAATCTCTCATAAGCATTCGACACAGCATACATTTTAATCTCTTTCATTTTATCACTAATACATAAATAATATAAAGATGCTCTACACTACCGATGATTACGTTATAATTGGTCGTACGATACTCGTGTAAAGACAGCTTGTCATCTTGGGATTTATTTCCCGTTTGGATCCAATGTGCCTGCCAGAAAGTTCCGAAGTCTTTGAACTTTAACTATTCTATTTTCTGTGTTAATCTCCAATGCTTATCGGTAGCATAGGTCTTTGAAATTCTGTCACTATGGAGCATTTCTAAGGGCCGAACCACTTATTGTGCGTCCGCTTATATACATACATATATATTCACTCAGCACTCAGCTGTGCTTCCATAACTGCCAAAAAAGCTTATGCGACATAATTTTAGAACTTTATTTCTTGACCAAACGCTTATAAAATTCTGCAATATTGGAGGTTTGCACCACTTAAATGATGCGCTAAGCATTCGTATTATTTGAATAAAAAAAAAAAAATTTGAAGAACCGGAACAATATTAGAAAAGATTGTCAAAAATTAAAGAAAATGTGGAAAGTGTTAATCAGCCTGGTCGTGACGATCCTGACCTTTCAATTAGGAAGCGCGCAAGTGCTTTAAGTGTGCATCATTAACATAAATAGCTGCATTCGAAGCTTTAGGATGCTAGTCAGTGACTTGACTTCCGTGGAAAATTTAAATTCAGAAGAGTTGACATAAATTAGCCTCCACGCCATCCCGATTTAACCCGTGCGAAAGTTTTCCTGCGGGATTATCTCAGATCCAAAGCTTACTCCAATAAACCGACTTCCCTGACCAGTTTAAAAGAAAAAATCCATCCGAAATGGCAGTCAGCCATTACGTAGTTTAACTACCGAGCCGTCATGAAAAATTTTACTAATCGATATTCACTCTAATCGTGAAGATTTTTTTCCACGAAAAATTTCCCATTTTCGCCAAATTGCAATTGTGAATAATTTCCTTATTTTGATTCCCCTTTTCATGAATAATCACCCATATCGTGAACATTTTACCCTCGAAATTTTTCCCCTTATCATGAACAATATTTTTCATGTGAATTTTTTCACTTTTCCCTTGGCTTTTTTCACTTTATTTTTGCAGGCGAAGTGAATTATTGCATGGAATAATTTCGATATTTTCCTTCGAATTATATATTAAAAGTTAGAAATATTTATTTTTCGGGCAAGATTAGTAAGTAAAGTTCATGATTCTTAGCAATAATTCCTTGCAACACCTTTTTTCTTGGAGTATGAACCGCTTTGGTTCACACTAGTGATGAGCTATTTTTCGAAACCTGTTACTTTTTTACAGCGATTGAAAAATCACTAATCACAACTGTGACTGAATTTATCAAGTAACAGGTTTTGCAAATGTAGTTCTTTCATATAAACTGTGAATGCTCTTGCATGCTTACTTTACAGTAAATAAAGCTACCACATGAATTTATTTGTATACGTTCACCATTTGTCGAGAAAAAATCGTCTAATCGTGTCAAATCGTCTTTTCTGGCAACTATGTATAGCTCTCACATTTTTGTATTTGCAATTTTACTGTCTCTCTGACTCTCATACAACAATTATAAATATTTGGTTGGGGTTGATGCTAATTGTTTGTTCTTGTCGCTCTTCTTATTAGCACTTATCAAAATACCAATACTAATACATACTTTTAAAGCAGAAGAGCTGAAATGTGTTAAACCGTGATCACTGTGACACTGTTTAATTTCATAACTGCTCTTCTTATTATATTTTGTCAAAATAACAGAACTGCTACAAACAAAATACTGCTAAAATGTGATCACAATCCCAGTTTAAAAGAACAGCGATTTAGAAATCACGTTCACAAGGAGCAACATTATTAAAAAGTCACAGTTTCGCTCAACACTAGTTCACACACAGTGGTGCACCGCGGTGATGTACTAAAGAGTATTTAAAAACACAACTTTATAGCTAAAAAAATTTAATTTGGAGCCCAAAATTTGTGTATTTCTTATTATTAAACTTAAATTTGTTAATTTTCAATTAAAAACAAAAGTCTTCTTCCCGTTTTCAACATTCATTGCAAACTGAAAGCTGGAACAATTATTCACAAGAGATTCACCATCGCATTTTTCCCTTCGAGGATAATAAAAATTTCATGGGAAGAAAAATTCCACTTTACGGTAAACGAAAACAAATCATACTGTTAAAAGAGAGTTACCAGATCGGTCAATCATATATGTATGCATCAGTGGAATCCTTCTCAAAAAATGCCACCTCAAAGTTGAACATTATTTAGCGCTCACGTATAAATATTAATTCAAAAACTCATGCCGTCTAATCTTAATTTTGCTGCCAACACACTTCAATCACACTAATTCCACTAAAAGTTTGTTATGCGCTATTATTAGCCTCATTCACCCACTTCTGATTAGTATTTGACAGGAAATTGAAAGAGATCTTTTAAATTTACCACATAATTAAAATGAATTTTCTAGCTCCCCTTTTTTGCATGCAACAAAGTTTCTATTTAAATTGTATGTGCCAAATTAAAATCCCTATTGCAAATTTATATTGATGTAATTTAAAAACTCATTAACGTCTTTTACTCTCCTCAAAATTCTTACGACACTCATATGAAACTAACGCAAAAAATAAATTTAATAATAATGACAACAAAAAAAAAATAAATAAAAAATAAAAAAAACTTAAATCGCTACAATAAATTTAATTAAAAATATTCTATATTTAATCTAAAGATTAATGCAGCTGCATATTTTTCGCACTTAATGTAATAGAAAATTTACTTACAACCATAATTAATGCTGCAAATATTTTTTGCGTAAATCAGATTTACTAAAACTGAAATCATCTAATAGCTGCTGCATAAGCACATACTCGTATCTATGTAGGTACGTATATTTTCTTCTACAGTTTATACACGTACCAAATGTAGTTTTATATTGTAATGCAACGTATTTATTATGTCGTATACGAGTACACTGGCGTTGTCAGCTCTTTTCATCTGGTGGGTCTAAACACTTTTATCTTGCTAGTCTTTGAAGCTGGCAGCAGACATGCCATGTGAGGAAAAACTTTCCCCAAAATGGTCTATGCACGCCTTTTGTCATCATATACATACATATGTACATATCTATATACATATGTATATTTATATGTGTATATGTGTGTATATATGTATGTATTACCTAAGTGTCTGGCTACCGTTTGTGCTGCAGCTACCCAGATATTTCTTTGAGTGCCTGCATTACTTTTATTTTGATTACACTAGTCGGTCAGGTATTTGAAGGAATTAAATATTAACCAGTGGGGGGCGTAAGTGATAAAATAAACTAATAATCTATCTAAAGAGACTGAATGTGGTCTCAAAGTGTGATGTGCTTTTGAAATTGACGCTATATACAACATGTTTATTAGTCTTGTTAATTATTCGTGTTTTTTATTAGTTCGAATTAAATTTCATGATTTTTTTCTTGTTCGAACAGGCGAATAATATTGAACTTTTGTTCGAATATTCGAACGAAATTATTTTAATAACAAATAATAAATATTTTTAAAAACCGAAACGAAATTAGTTAAAAAGTATAGGGTGTTTTTTTAGAGGTATATAACTTCGAATTGAAATAAAACACAAGAAAATCGTTTTAATGTCCATCAATTTGGCTTTATTGGAAGGATAATTTTATGCCATTAACGTTTAAGTATGATTTCGGGCATGTGGCCGCCGCGGCTGGCTCGAATAAAGCCAATTCTACAGGTCCAATTTTCAACCACTTTTTCGAGCATATGGGGCCGTATGTTGGCAATAACGCCACGAATGTTGGCTTCCAAGTCCCCTAACGTTTCTGGTTTGTTGGCGTAGACGAGCGACTTCACATATCCCCAAAGAAAATAATCCAATGGTGTCAAATCACACGATCTTGGTGGCCAATTGACAGGTCCACCGAATTAATTGCTCTGATGGACGATTATGTCGACCATAAAATGGACGGAGCTTGCGGTAAACTTCGCGAACTGAACCATTATTTTCGAAATAAATTTGCACGATTTGCAAGCGTTGTTCTTTTGTCAACCTGTTCATGATGAAATGGCAAACCAAACTAAATATTAATCACTTGACAGCTGACAAAATGGCCGCCAGTTAAAAAAGTGATGCCAACTTAAAGTTCTATACCTCAATAAAAAACACCCAATATTTATACTTATTTCCAATTTTTTTTAATAAAATAGTCATTTAAAACTGCAGATAGTCCGCCTATTTAGCTTGTAGACAGACAATTCTTTTTTTTTACTTTTAATAAAAGAACCAGTAGAAAACTCTCTTTCGCAAATTGTTAATGTTGGTCATATAGGTAAAATAGCATTAAAAAGCATATACGAGCAGTGATGTCAGATTTATTTTCAGCTTTCTCGCCAAATTACTTGTCTAATATCGCCAATGTAATAAGGCATTAAATTTTAGTTACAAAAAATATTTTTATTTTGTAATTACATTACAAATATTGTTAAATTTTAATATATAAAGATATAAAAATTATATTGTTTAAGAAAAATTGAGAAGTGTTTACATTAAATACTTAATACTTAACAATAACTTATTCCAGAAGATCAATATAAATAGGATAAATTGAACTTAAACACCAAGATCAACATTAATATTTGAATCTTCTGATAAATCTGAAGTGGTAAGTACCAGCAGCATCGTCGTAATCATGCATTTTAGGCGAGAACTCGTGCAGGCTTTTTGGCGCTTCATTATAAAATGTTGATTCCAATTAACAAAAGGAAGTTTTCCCCACTGTGTTTCATAAACTTCTTCAATTTCAGAAAATTTTGTTTGAAATTAAGAGTTACAACATCTATAATCTTTTGCACGAAATATTTTATATTGAAGAAAAAATTCCTTATCTAAAAAATTTCATGTTTTTAACATTATTCTATTTCATTGAAATCGTAAAAATATAGCCAAAAATATCGCCAAGTAAATCGCCAAGGATTTCAAATTTCGCCAAGTAAATCGTCAATCGCCATTTCAAAATTTTCATCGCCAAAAATAAATTTTTGTCGCCACGTTTGGCGAGATATCGCCATATCTGACAACACTGTATACGAGTACTTTTTGTGTAATACTTTTCTTTGGTGTTTCCAAATAATTCTGTGGAAATAAGGAAAAAGTGCTTAAGGTACCGCAAAAGGTCAACTATAATAGTCTGTGATATCAGAAGTAGGTCGTCTAGTTTACATATGTTTTCCTAAAGATTCGTATCGCAGCGAGTACAATGCCTGGCTTTCGCAGAGCAAAAGTGTCGAAGATTAATATGAGCACTTGTCTTTATGGGCTAATCTCAAGGTGATCTTAATACAGGGTGAACTTGAGCGTTCTCCAATGTCCCCACGCACACCTAAAAAGCACTACATGAATCACTAGAAACACATATGTTGCAATATTTGAACGTAATAAATAAATAAGTAGGCTTTTTCTTTTTGTTGTAAGAACTGTCTCTATGCTGCGTGTAGGCAGGCTGTCTTGAAATAATTTCTATCTTTGTCTTCTTGACACTGCTTCTCGAGGCTCACCGATGTTGCTGTAACTTCTATTTTCGGCGACAGTAGTGATTTCGTCCGGGCGCCTTCCAAAAAATAGGATTTTTCGAGGTCCTTAAAATAGGCATTTGTTTGGTCAATAATTTCATCGTTGGAGCTAAATCTCTTTCCACCGAACCATTTGTTAGGTTTGTAAATAGAAAGTAGTCACTAGGGGCTACATCCGAAGAATATGGCGGATGAGGTACCAATTCGTAGCCCAATTCATAGAGTTTTGCCATTGAGACTGCACACGTGTGCACCCGTGCATTATCTTGATGAAAAATAACTTTTTTCTTGGCCATATGGGGTCGTTTTCTTTTTAAATCCTCATTAAATCGGTCTAATAAGTTGGCATAATATTCGCCGTTTATTGTTTTTCCCTTTTCAAGGTAATCGATGTGGATTATCCCGCGTGTATCCCAAAAAACTGTTGCCATCACCTTATTGGCCGACAAACTTACTTTGGCCTTCTTCGGAGCAGGTACACCCGGAGAAACCCACTGTTTAGACTGCTGCTTGGTCTCCGTAGTAAACGCCGCAAAAACTCATTCGGACTGCGGTTAAACAACTCCAAACAATCCTTTGAAGTTGTCACACCTTTACGTTTATGGTCAATTGAGAGCAAACGCGGTACCCATCTTGCCGCATCGAAACCACACTGCCATATGAAATGCCTATGGCATCAAAAATCTCACGCACTTTTACTGTTCGATGGGCCAACACCATATCGTGGATTTTTTCGACATTTTCGGGTGTACTGACCTCAATTGGCCGTCCAGAACGTTTAGCGTCATTTGTGCTTGTGCGACCACAACGAAAGTCAGTAAACCACTTTTTTACCATTGAAATCGATGGTGCAGAGTCCCCATAGTATTTATCGAGCTTTTCCTTTCGTTTGATTGACGGTTTTTTTTTCGCAAAAAATAATGTTCACTTTTTTCCATTTTTATAAAAATACACGAGGTTGTATGTTTTGAACAGCTGTTAAACGCAAAGTAAATGACGACACTTGCTGAAAATTTGACAGTAGTTTATTAACAGGTCACGGACATATTGATCCGCTCTTGTAGCTCTTCTCCATGTTGTGTTTGGACGCCTGGGTATCCTTGAGCCTTGGGGTTTCTGCATAAGGGCTTAGCGACATATATACTTCTGTAGGCGATTTACGTCGTGTGTGCCCAATCCACCCAAACATCTCCAACGCTTGATCGGTTCCATAACTGCTCGTTACATATTCTATTCGGCCAAAATTTAATTAATATAATTTTTAATTTTAATATTTGAAAACAATTATCACTGACTATGCGCCAGAACCTTGTTGAGGTGCTCGAGCTATCGCATTTCTCATTGTTTCAATAAAAGTTATTTTACTTCTGCTACACAATACTGACGAAAGAGGGCACTCTAATGTTACATTACGATTATTATCTGCTGAAGTCTGTATAGTTCAGTGACCAGTGACTGTGCTTTCATCACTTGAACTTTCCTATTACAACTGACACAAAGGGATGCTAATGCACATAACAAAAATGCGTGGTGTTGCTATTTAATGAGTTTGTCGGTGACCGGGCTGGAACCAAGTACATTCGATTTTTTAGTCAACGTGCTAACTACTTCAATCCCTCAATTCTAATAACAATAATACTTATTAATATAGAAAAGTTTATAAAGCACTCCGTGTCGAAGGACCATTTTGTAATGTTGTACTTTTATACTCTTTATTAAATTATACATTATTTAGAAATTAGTTGCATGCAACTTTTTTATTTAATTTGTCATTGGGAGCTTTACAAAACAAATCAGCTCAGAAAATTTTGTAAAAATAAAAAAAGCATTTATTTTTATCTGCCTGTCTTCTCTCTCTCTCTCTCTCTCTTTCTCTCTACCGCTCCTATGAGCAATTAAGAATATTTTATTGCAAACAAATTCATGAAATATCATAAAAAATTTGGTAATGTAAATTTTGTAAAGTGTCTTAGAAGAAATTTTCGATGAAATTCCTTAATTAGCAAATTTTTAGTCATTCCTTTACAGTTCTGCACACTCATTCCGCTTGTTGGGTGTTTAGTGGCTCGTTCATTGTCGTACATGTGCGTTTGCAAAGTGTCGCCACATATTAAATCTATACTATATAAATTATTCATTTTTTGTATAATTTTTCTTTTAAACTCTCAACAATTTTCATACTTTTGACTAAATGAAAAACGAAATGTATGTATGTTGCCACATTAGAGTGTGCCGTCGAATAACATTCAAGTATTTTCATAAGATTTCTTTTTCGCATTATGTATTTCTTTAAATGTTAGAAAGCAAAAAATATATTCATACACATTTTGTCAGAAATAAAAATTAAAAACAAATAAAATTTTGAAATACATGACAAGAGTTGAAATAAACTACATATGTGCTACCTTGTGTCAGTTGCAAAGCCCGCAAAGGCAACCAACCAATTTAGAACCTAATTTGTTTGCCTCCATTTTCATTCTTATCTTTATACTACTCGTATTACTATAAATTTTACGATTTTGCAATAAAAGTCGTTGAGCGTTGTGCTTGGGTAATTTATAAAAAGAGTTTTATTAAGTAATAATTATTAATACGATACAAGGGCGTAATTTACTTTGCGTCAATCAAACCAAGGAAAAGCTCGATAAATACTATGGGGACTCTGCACCATCGAGTGACTTCGTTGTGGTCGCACAAGTACAAAAGTAGTCACGCACTTATTGATCCGTCCTCGTAGTTTTCATAAACGTTGGTTAAAGTTAATGTGGGCTTATCATACGAATTTCGTATGAGAAATGCTCTTTAAAAAATTCTCTAACTTTAACAATCGTTTATGAATACCGTTGCTTCTAAGTTTATATTTTAAAGTATAATTTATGTATTCAAATGTTCGTTAGAAAGTTCCTGGAATTTTACAGCTCATCAAACCACTGTGCAGACATAAATACATACATACAGTGTATACCTTTGCAAACGTTAGTCCACTTTAAATGTTTTTTTAATTTTTTCTTTAGGTTTTCCTTATTTTTTGAATATTAGCAACTGCTTGCTGTATTCTCACAAGAGCAGCAGCAGCTGATGATGATTTTGTGCTTGCAAACCAATTAAAATTCAAAGAACCATGAAGGCCTGTTTGCACAGAATTTATTTATTTTTTTCTTTCATTTAATTTTTATTTCTTCACTTTATATTTCTTTGCTGTAAGTACGTTCGTACTATTTATTTGTACCAAAAAAAAAACAAAAAAGAAAAAAAAATTTAAATCAAGAACGTTTACCACTTTTTTTCATCTTGCCTATTTTGTTAAAGAAAAAAAAAAAATACAACCTAAAAGAATGAACAAATTATTTTAAGGTTTTTATAATTGATGTTAAGCAGCAGTAAATTAATGAAGCTTCTGTTACCACTGTTACTGACGTTGACGTAACTTTGGGGCTCAGGCATACAAATAATGTTCTTGCCTGCGCTGCCTGCCCGACTGCCGCTTGTCCTGCATTCAAAACTATAAAGTTTTAAATATTGTTACACAACGACTACAAAGTTGAGAAAAAATATTTCAAGTATTTTCTTCTATACTATAAATCTTTCCATAGATTTAAAGTTACTTTGCATAACAAGCAAAGAATTTAGTTATTTTTAATGGTAAAATGGCAGGAATTTGAAAAATTATTTTTGCCAAAAGAAGAGTTGCACAGAGAGGGGAAATCAACGGTTTATTGTGCTTAATGCGTTTAATTACACTTAAGGTCACATAAAAAGTATTCAAAAAGTAAAATATGGATTGAAAAAGAAATTAAGAAATGTAGCATGACTTCTTAAATTTGCATTATTTTCATATTGATTATTTTCTGCTACTAAAGGATGGGCAAATTTGAGGTTCGGAAGTGAATTTGCTATCAAATGATGAAATGTCAAGAATTGAGCTGTCATCCTTTGACATTTATTTACTAAACAGTTAAGAAATCTTAACCATGGAACGCTACACTCTTAAACAAAGAATTTTAATTGTGAAAATTTACTATAAAAAAAAAGCTGAACGAAAACAACGCATTTTTCAACAAAATCACCTTTAGTGATCGGGCCCATTTTCAATTAGTTTGTTATGCAAACAAACAAATTTGTCGCATATTAGAGCTGTGCCAAATCGTTCATTCAAGTGACCGCTCATTTTCTAAAAAAGAACGAGTTCGATCATTTCGTTCATTCGCTCTTTTCAAGAAATAGAACGAAATGAAAACAAACAGTTGATTCGCTCAATAAGAAAGGACAAATGCAGTATGTTTGCTATTAAATGTTTAGCAAAATAATCAAAACAAACAACAGAAAATATAAAAAACACAAAGGAAAAATTATATACAATATCAAAATCAAATTTGTTAAAAAAACTTAATATATTCTAAAGGCCTCATTCATAAAAAATATTTTTGCTTTATAAAAGGTTTATGAAACTGATTTCCATACAAAATTTATTTTATTAAGCCATAATAAGACAGAATTATTTTTTATGAATAAGGCTGTAAATCCTTAAGAAATATTAATTTTTTTTTTTTTTTTTTTTTTCATGCGTATATTTATTTATTGTATCTTCAAAAAATGAACTAACAATAAGTTTTCAAATCTTAAATCTAGATATAATAATTAGGCCCAACCAGTGTCAGGCATAAACTTAGTGATAGTAATCAATAATACATAAATATCGTATTAAGCACAAAAATATTTTCAAGCTGTTTCATCTGGAGTGTTGAGTATTAGAGCCATAGTGTCCCTCTTTTTTAAGCGGATGTGTCCAGTAAAATTCAAGATGTTACGAGCAAGTGGATTAGGATGAGATTCGAGTTTTGTTAAGTATTTGCCTGCGTATTTTTTAATTTCTTCAGAAGAAATATTAATTAAGAAATATTAATGGCAGTTTAATTAATTCTATAGTATTCACACTGTTACTAAAAGCAAGCAAAAGGCTAATGAAAACGAGAACATGAAAAAACATCTCACATGAATAAAGAAGTAAAAAAAAAATACCGATTGCGCTCTGTCGTTCATGTCGTTCAATTGTACTTTTTATCAGTACTGCGGAGCCAAAACAGCTCAGTAAAGTAGACGGCTCACTTCGTTCATTTGACTAATTCGTTCAATTGTACTCGTTCGTTCATGAGCGACACAACTCTATCGCATATGGGGCTCACAAAATCCACAAACAGTCCTCGAAAAACCATATTTTTCAAAAATGAGCACCGTGAATTCTCTGCGCTTCCAAGCCATGATAACTGATTTTTTGTGGCCAAATTGGCTAATGATGACATCAGTGAGCTGTGGTTTCAGCAAGATGGCGCCACAAGCCAGACAGCCGGTCAAACAATTCAGTTATTGCATGAGAAATTTCCCGGTCGCGTAATTTCTCGAATTTTCAACGTCACGTGGCCGCCAGTTGAAAGACCGGGCTTACGTGAACAAACCAGAAACAACTGACGATCTGAAAGATAAAATTTGGCGCTGCATTGACGAGATAAGCGAAGCTGTGTTGCAAAATAGGGTTAAAAATTTTGTGCTAGAGGTAGACATGAGCCCGACATCATATTCCATTATTAATTCCCATATTTCTAGTTTATATTGGTATTAATAAAACTGAATTTGTCAAAAAAGTGTGTTTTTAAGCCAATTTACTTCCTAACACTATATACTAGAGGTGAACACAAAACATTTGCTTGCTTGATCATCATGATGTACATTATTGAGTTGTTCTCTTATTTATTGCTCTTGATTTTATGAAAACACTAAAGCTGTTATTCCCTTTTATCAAAAGCATGGAATAGCATTTGTTTATCTGCCAAGCAAATTACACCATTGCATACCGAACGACAATAGTGTCAAATGAAATAACAAGTGTGACAATATGTGTAATAGATAAGATTCTGTGAAAGCGTTAGTTCGCTTGTAATGTTGTTCTAAGTTTTACTATTAATTTAACACTTTAAACAATAAAGAATCAAAATAATATCTTTCATCATGAATATATTATTAATGACTTAATATTATATCAAATTTTGAGTTTGTGAAATGAAGTCTGGTGTACTTTGAAGGTTACAATAAAAATATTGCACACTTGTCACAACTGTCCATTCAACTGTTGTATAAAGATTTTGTGCATTTTTGTTTCACTGTTCTCTACATTTGCCTTACAATCAATTTTAATTACCACTTCAAAAAATGTTCGTCCTGAAAAAATACAATGGTTTGCACTTTTTAATGGCTTGCGCTCAGCTCTACTATATACATACATAAATATTATTATTATTATTCGACGGAAGAATTAATTGATTTGGCGATATTAGGGTAGGTTAGGAAGGGTGGTGCTATACCGCACCTCCACTCGGAGACCCAATTGGGTCCATTGTGATTCCCTTCTGTTGCCCGAAAAAGTAATGTTTACCTCCTATTTGGGCCACCGAATTCCCATGATGAACCCCCTGATGTCCTCTAGTTTAAACTTCCCGATATCAGTAATGCTTTCATGGAAACGTCTGCTCAGCCATCTAAACATATGAAGTTGCAGCTTCGAGCAGTGATAGATAATATGTTCAATGGTTTCTGGTTCTTCTTCATCTCCGCACATCCTACAAAAATCTGGAGTGCCAGTTTCCCAAATGCTGGTTCTTGCTCTGACCCAGCAGCGATATTAAGTATTGCTCGATTAATTGTGTAAGGTTTTTAAATTATTCGAATAACTTCAATAATTCAAGCAATATTTTAAATAATTTTATGCAATGGAAAAACATACGAGGGCGCTTAAAAAATAGCTGACCTACCGAAGAAAATACAACAACAACAGCCATCTTTTCAAGTTCGGAAATATGAAATAATCAGAGGGAGCTAAATTAGGCGAATTAGGTGCGCGATGAAGCAAATCGAACTTTAATGGTTCGACTATAGATGGCCATCGAACTTAAGTTGCGTGGCCAATTGCCAAACTCCTATTACGTAAGGTAAGTGATAACTATCAGCTGTTAGTTGTTGCATAGTTTTTAAAGCATAAAGGTGACAAAATTAAAGTACTAAGAGACACAGGCAACACGTTCAATTACCAACTACGAAGTGTTTTATGATCCTTCGAACCTAATAATAGTGAATAATGAAAATGATATTTTGATTTAGTAAAACAGAGGAAACATGTGAAATCAACATCTTAAGCCATAACCGCCAAAAAAGATTAAACGACATATTTTTTGAACTTGGTTTTTTTTTAACGAAAATCGATTCACTACGATGGTAAATAATCCATTTTCTCCAAAAAGAATTAAGCTAGAAAATTATCTCACTTGAGCTTTTTTTTGGCTGTTATGGCACGAACTGTAAACTTCTTTATAGTCCTTCGGCAGCTAACGATGAAACAATGAAAAGGTCTTTAAATACATATTAGCTAAACATGAAGAACATCTTCAGAAATTTAATAAAACTTATTTATAAGTGTGTAAATATATGTATGAATGCACATACATATGCTTAGTGTCTTAAGTTAAATTTTAATTAAATTTAAATTAAATAAAATTACACATAATTTTAGGTACATTAGCCGCATCATAAAGCTTTTGATCTTGCTGACATATTTTTTTTTAACATCTAGACGCCCAAGTAAAACAGATTTAATTATAAATGAACCAAATGTAGAAAACTTGTACATAATTACATCAGCGTACGCGGGTGTACATAAGACAAAACTTTTCTTGTGTAAAACTGTATGATACAAAATTTCATAGACCATTTCGGACTCCAACCAAAAATTTTATTTTACTCCGAAGTGAATTTTAGTTATCTATCCAGAAAATTTTAGTGTGCACTTTGCTGGGGAATTATTCAACTATAAGTTTGTCTATTATAGCTTTAAAGTATATTATTAAATGCCTTCGAATATGAATATTCCAATGACTGACAATGAGTAAGTTTTTCTTTTGTTTTGTTTTAAATCGTAGGGGGTAATAGCTTTTATTATCTTTGAAGGTCCACTTTTAATAAATTTTGATTCAAACAAATACAGACAGACAATGCGTTAGATAGTCAATTGAAGATTTGTGTATGGTCCTTCGAACCATGCTCGAACGGCCGTTGCCAGTTGATAGGGCAACTAAAGCTCGGTTGCCATCCATAATCGAGCCATAAGTTGTTAAAAAATATGTAAATAAAATACAATTTTAAGTCCCTGATCCTTATAAATCAATAATGGTATTATAAAGTACATATTTGCTGAAGGCGGTCATCAACCAGACATACACCAGACAACACATATTTAATCACTGAAACTCTTTATTGTAATTATCAAGCCCACTTCCAATTATACACAATTCTTTACTTTTAATTTTACGGACAGTGCATTATTGCTTTCCTCATTACATATAAAAGTTTCATTTTCACTGGGTGTTTGTTTGTTCTTTTGTCTGTTTCCGTATGTTTTCATTTTATTTGCATATAAATTTCTCTTCCTTTTTTGTTTAAATATTTATGTACATATGTATGTAATTATGTATATACATACATAATTTTTTTTTTGTAGTCATTCGTGGAAATGCTTTTGTTTATTATTTTAAAAGTTGTTACCATTATAAATGTCTGCCACACCATTAAATGCATTAAACGCTCTGTTTTTTGCAATATGGCTTGATCCTTTACTGTTGTTGTTAATTTTATATTCTCATTTTTTGTTGTTAAATACTTTCATCCTCATCAATGTTGTTGTATTAACAAAAATAAAATAATAAAAATGAAAAATGTTAATAATTATATTAAGTGTTTGTTTTGCGAACATTCATACACACATACATACGTAAATACAGTCATTAATGCATACATACATACACACATTCATGAATACATAGATATTATGAATCACATACCATATATTAAATGGTCAATAAATTTGAAATAATTGAAAGCCAAAAGAAAAATACTGGAAAAGAGATTTATAATTGAGATTGGAGGATACTAAAAGAATGATTTCTCCAATTGCAATTGAAATAATTTATTTTGGGCAAGTGTAAAATAACTTTTAAGTTCCGAAATCTTGTCGTAAAAGGAACTCTAGGTGGGCGCAAACTACCCCTGTTTTCCCCTTACTACAATAGAGAATCGGTTTGTGAAACCGATTTCAATACTTTTTTTGACCGTTAAAGAAGTAATGGTCGTTACTGTAAGGGGTCATTTACTGTGGAAACACCCTCTTACGATTCTCGAGAAAACAGTCTTTGACGGATAGACGGACATCGTAGCGAAAACAATAGGGTTGCTTTTCATCTTTGGTGTACGGAAGACTGATAATTAATCCTCATTAGCATTTCAAGTTTCGACTGATTCATGCTGTGTAAGTTTAATCTCGAGACCTATAGTAGAATTGTATGGCGAATATTTTTTGTAGAACAATTCAACCCATGATGTCAAGGTATGTTTATGCCCCTTTCCGTCCGTGTCCGTGCGAACTTCAGTTGTAGGGTTAAAATATTCCACAAAAACTTTGCTCGCAGGATTTGAAATAAAAATGCTGAAGGTATATGATACTTTAAAAATAAATTTCACATGGTTTCATTTGGCGTTTCACTACAACAATATGCAAAAGGAGGTAACTTCCAGTGTTTAAAAAACTCTAATGATTTTCATTTCATTTGATTTTGCTTTTGCTTTCGCTTTTGAAATATACAACAGTTTCAGTCAATGCAAAATCATAAATCACCAATTGCGCAGTTCTTTCAGCAGTAGACGATTTGAAAAGTTTAAATTTGATTTGCTTTTGCTTTTGGTTAGTATCACAAGTAAAAGCAGAAGCAGTCTATATGATTTTGGAAGTTGCAAACAGTCACGGTCGAAGAAGCAAAAACTCTTGCATTTAGAAGTTTTAAGCAATCGCAGTAAAGTGGTTTTTGTTTTTGCCTCTTGTCTGATGTGCAAAAACAAGAAGAAAAACATGACAAACACCACAAAATAGTTGACTGAACCTGCAGAAAGCTTCTAAAAGCAAGAGCTTTTCCTTCCTCGACTGTAACTGTTTGGTACTTACAAAAGCATACAGACTGCTAATGCTTTTACTACCGAAACTAAACAAAACCAGCAGCAAATCAAATTCAAGCTTTTGAAATCGTCGACTGTTGAAAGTACTGGGCAATTGTTCATAAATCGTTTGCTGCTTCTGCTTTGACTGCGA
Organism: Nowickia ferox; assembly: GCA_936439885.1. NCBI lineage: Eukaryota > Metazoa > Arthropoda > Insecta > Diptera > Tachinidae > Nowickia > Nowickia ferox. The sequence goes on from OW387023.1 coordinate 106,440,044, forward strand.
CTGTTGTTGATTTTCACAAACACAAATTTATTGGTTGATTTTAAAAAGTTGGAAAAAGCCAAAGCAGCGAGAAGTAAAAATTTTACGACTTTAGCTACTTCGACTTACATATGTTTTTTAAACACTGGTAACTTCAGTCGATTAAAGCAAAGCAGTGTTTTTCGGAAGTTTTGACGCTAACACTGAGAGAATGTGATCCTTTCTCTCCACATGTAGCATTTCAACCATTGCAGATTCCAACTGGAACTATAGGCGTAGAAAGGCCATTCTGGGAGGGCATGTCCTGTAATTATCTATTTTAGTACTTTGTACTTTTGTGCTCTTTAGTGTTATTGACGTTTTTAAGATTTTATCCATTCGAGCTTCTGAATTTAACAACTAAATTCTGTTGGCTAATTTCAACAAGTTTGTGAGTGGCACTTGTTCGTTTCGACAGTATTTATGTATGTATGAATGTACGAGTATGTGTGACTGTCTATTGGCTGTAAATATTTAGTTTAATGTATTTCATTTTTGCTGTTAAACATGTTGAATATTGTTATTGTTGTATATTATTTTACGCACATTAATGGTTTTTTGAGTTAATGGCGTGTGGCATGTTGCGACCCATCGTTTAGCAGTGGTTGAATATTATTTGTTTATACAAATAGATACATACTCTTATATGTATATGTATGTATATACGTATACATATGCATATGAGTGCATAAGTACATACATAAGAGCATATACTTATACATTCATATGCATTTAAGTATACCTACATATGTGTGGATATGCATCTGTATGAAAATAAGTGTGCACCAGTGCAATATTGCAATGCATCATCATAAATTTGCCACTAGAGTTGCTACTGCATTTTAGCTTTAAGCGTTTGCACAAATGTATGCACATTCATACATATGTAGATGTGTTGTATGTATGTACATATTTATGTGTGTACATGTTTAAATTTAGTACTCTGCACTTGTTTGCGGAATTTTCAACACAAAAATTAATTATAAACATTTAAAAGATCATATATTAAAAAATAAATATAATTAAATGCATTTAATATGTAAACATTTAAAAGTATGCTGCTTTATTTTTCTCCCCAGAAATTTATTGCATTAATTATTGCAGGCAGACACCAGTGAGATAAAGTGTTGTATGCCTTGATTAAATACATAATAAATAAAAAAAGAAAAGGAAAAAATTGTTTCTAGTTGCAGTTAGGGTGCCATAACGATTAGACTTGTGTCCAACAGCTCTTTTTGAACTAGTGCTCATTTTAGTTCAAAAGAGCTGTTGGACATAACTCTAATAAAGATGAAGAATATTTGTATGTATGTATGTATCAGTGTTGCCAGTGAAATTTCGAGAAAGATACATTTTAGTTTCCAAAAATATACATTTGTTCCCAAATAGATACATTTTATAAAAAATTTCAAAGTCCATTTTTAACGTTTAACATTTATTAACATAATATTATTTCATATTTGATGAATATTGTAAAGAAAATTATATGATATAAATTCATTTTTATATTTATTTAAGTCATATATATTGGGAATGTAATTTTTAAAATACAGTAAGCAATTTGTTATCAAAACAAATTCATTTTTGTAAAATTTAATATACGAGTTAAGGCGATTATATCAAAAAGTTCATATAAATTTCCTGAAAATACAAAAAAAAAATGTTCATATTTCGTAAAAAAAATTTTTTCATATTTTCTGTACATTTTGCGTACAGATTCAAAAGATACGAAAAATGTCGGGATTACACATGGTACCTGAAGTCATCAAAATATACGAAAATGTATCTTTCGTATCCTAATGGCATCACTCGTATGTATTGTTTTCTGTAATTATAGGCTATTTCTATTTCTTGCTTGCAAATGTGAATTTTAAATACGTCTTAAATTTGGCTGCAAACAAGGAGTATCTTGGCTTTAGCGGCAAATTTTTTTTGTTTATTTCAGCTAGTTTACATCTGACTTGTCAGCTTCGTGACTCACATGTCTAACAAAAATTAGTTATAATTGTTTAATTCCAAGTTACATAAGGATATATCGAATCTAATGTTTATGCTAAACCGACTTCCTTAACGCTTTTAAGAGAAAATATCCGTATACGAAATGGCAGCCATCACCACGGAGTCTCACTGCCTAAGCCGTCATAAGAAATATTTCTACTATATCGTAACACCGTCTTGTTGAAATAACATATTGTCCAGTTTATAATCTTCAATTTCAGGCAAAAAAGTCGGTTGTCATACTCCCATAGCGCTCTGAATGGGCGGTAATGGTTCTTCGTGTTATCCGCCACACTTTCACTAACAGACCACATCTGTAAAGCTTCCAGTCTCTTCAAGTTTTTTTTTGTATAATATTGCCAATTACTTGCACAGCAAGTCGATTGTGACCACCATAAGGATTAAAAAGTCATGAAAAAAAATTAAAAAAAAAAAAAAAAACTCAAGTCAAATAACTTGGAAACTGTAAGAGATAAAATGGTGTTCTGAGCATGTTTTATTTTTGTTTCTTAACGTTGATTGTACCGCTAAATTATTAAGATCGGTCGATATTTACAAAACTTACAAGCTCCGAAAGAATTTCTACAACGGCAGTTTCCAACTTTGACGCTCTTTGGAGCTACCCTGTTTTGCAACAGGGTGCCTCGAAATGTAATGCCTCTAAAGTTCAACACTTCTTCTTTGTTGTTGTTTATTGGTTTCATCGAAATCCGTTGACTAGTTCAAAAGTATTTTACTTTTCTTTATCTTATTTAAATCAACTACATTAACCGCCGTCTATTTTTAAAGGCCGGCTCGACCACAGCTTGCATGTACACATATTAATCCTCAACAGATGTTTGCTTTCGACTTGTGTTTTTAATGTAAATTGAAGTGTGATGGTGTGAACATACAATTCCACTTTACGTTAAATTTTTGACAGTCGAAAAATGTGATGAAAGTTTTTATAAATATAAAATAGTGTGCTGCGTGGCCCTTAAATATCACACCTTTCACTAAATAAATTACTTTTCAGATGACTCATATTTAACAGCTGACAGCCTTGCCAGACCAGCGGTTTTAAAACCACTAAATGATTAACCTTGTAAGTTCGCACTACGTAGGTATATTGATTTTTAAAAAAATAAATTCCCGAATTATGCATTTAAATAAATAATAAATACTGTTTGCATGAAGGACTTATTTATATTTTATTCTACGCACTATTCTGCTATTTCGAAGTGCTACTTAACAGCACTGATTCAAAGTTTAATTTATTTCTCCACTGCGGTGCAATACGACTGCATAATTATGCCTTAATTCTTACTTCGAATAACAAACTGTAAATGTTTGATTATCTAATTTAGCCAAACTCATTATAGTAAAAACAAATGCCTCAACAATCAATCAATGAATTGCACTGTAACCGCGCTATGAACATTTTATACAAATTTACATTAATCTCCCCACAAGTATAATCTCTGTTTTTCTGCTAACAACATTCTCAAATATCTTATAAGCATAAAAGCTTCTAAACTACTTGAATGAAATGAATAAAGAGATAAAGTCATACTTCAATGACACATAATTCTCTACGATTTCATTTGATTCAATTATAAATTAAAGTTGAAATAATACTCGTAACAATTGCCCACATACTGTCTGTAAATATTTTAAATAGCATTGTTAACAACCTGACAACTGCGAGGACGGAGCGTGGTGGTGATGGTGGTGGTAGTGGAAAGGTGGAATTTGGCGCTGCTGTTGCTGCTAGTGCTGATGCTGCTTGGTTGCAGCATCTATGTACAATACTATGTACATAAATGTGATATACATATGTACAAGAGTTGATCGATCCAGAGATGAATAATAAGAGAAAAAAAAAAACAATAATTATTATTTTGTGGCGCACGAACACACTGTTAAACTCCATATTCTCATGTGTGAGAAGTTAAATTCGAATTTAACTAGCAGAGACAAAAACCAAAATTTCTAACATACCATGTTTAACACACAACAGAGCACTGTTAGTTATTTAACAGTAGTTGTTTAAATGGATTAGGATTGCAAATCCTTGGGAATTTTATTTTCGAGCTTTATAATAACTTTTTGAATTCGTTATTCACATTTTATTTATTTTGTATTTATTTACACGATTTCCTTTCAAATATCCCTCCAAAACCTTGAGCTGCATCCGCACCTGAACTTATATCTACATAATCGTAAAAATTAAAAGCCATATTGAATGAAGTTATGAAAAATGAAATAAAATTAATTAAATAAAACGCTTAATAAACACAGCATGACTAGCAATATTCAAATTTAGACGTTTTTTTTTCGAAAACGAAAAGCAAAAAAAAAAACCCATTTCATTTTATCATCAACATTTTATTAGAAAGAATATAAAGGCACAAACGAACATACTTTCAAACACATTCAACATAATAAATAATCTTTCCAAACTAATGATTTAATGTGAAATCGAAGAATAAAGCAAAAAAGATGGAAAATAAAAGAAGATGTGGCGTTAAAAACATTTTACTTTCATTGGATTGTGGTTATTTGGTTTTAGAGTATGTCTAAACAAATGCTTACGGTTGATCGATGTATATTTTAAGTGTTTGGAATTTTCTTTTGTACATATTAAAGAGATATAAATCTAATCGCAATGTTAATGCTTTGAAAAAAAAGAAGCAGCCAACCAAGGGGGCCTATTTTCCAATTTATAATTGTTTGAAATCAAAATGTTTTTCAGGGTTACACATTTCAACATTTAAAAAAATATGTTAAAATATATATAGTATATGTATTTCCACGAGAAAGTTCACTTTTTTTGTCGCGTGCGACATTAAACAATTTAACTTGTATTTTAGTACAATGTGACTCGATTTTTCTTAAAATTTTAACTAATTTAGAGCTGCTGACAATCTACCCAAATATTTAATAAAGTAAAAAAGTATTGTTTTCTTTTTGAAAAAAAAAAACAAGTATATATGTTTGGTGTCGCACGTGACTAAAAGTTGACATTCTTGCTTTAGTATTATTTGCAGTAATACATTCTCGCTTATATTTAAGCAGAGAATATCATCATCACTTTCAGTTACCACTATTGTTTCATACACATATATATAGGATGATTTTTAGGAGCTTTCGTATTTGATTTGAGGAAAAAAAACATAAAATTGAGAGAAATGTATGAAATCTGTATTTGAGTCGGTAGAACGGTAATTCAATGCTTAAAGCTGATTTGATGACCGCGGATAAGTTTGAAATGGCTAACACGCTGGATCCAATTTTGGCATACTCTCTCCAACATATCGCCCCGTATCTCACAAATGAATTCTTCAATATTGTCCTCCAGCGCGTCAAACGTTGCGAGCTTGTCCCTATAGACATGAGCCTTAACAAAGCCCCACAATAAATAGTCTAAAGGTGTTGAATCGCACGATCTCGACGGCCAACTGACCGGCCCCAAACATGAAATAAACTGTTCGCCGAACTCGCCACTCAATTGGGCCATTGTTTCGCGTGGTGTGTAGCATGTGGCACCGTCTTGCGGAAACCACATGTCAGCCAAGTCCAAAAAAGTAAGAGAGGCCCAATTGCTGCGAATGGCGCCGAATCGAAAATTCACGATCATCAAAAACACTGGCGAATACAGCTGCGATATTTTCCTCTGCGGCGGCTTATTGTTCAATAATGTTATATTTTGGTGCGAAATTTAGTCACAAGATTCCGAATAGCCGCCTCAGAAGGTCGCCCAAACTGACGATAAAATGGAAGAAGTGCAGCTATGCACTTTCTTAACCGAGCATGAATTTTGATAATAAAATTTAATAAATTGTAAGCATTAATGCTCAAGTCGAATCATGGTTAAACTATAGACCAAATAACAACATACATACAAATTTGTTGTAGGATTATTTTAATTTTAATGTTGACAGCTCGGGTTAAGATTTTATGCTATTTTATATGGAGTTTGAAGGATGGGGTTAAGTCCGTTGATAAGGCCACTTGATGTTGATACACTTTGCTATAGACCAAACCGAACATGTTTAACAGTAACATTAGACACGAAAACAGCTGAGCTGCCAAAAATAGTGTTGCCAAAGTTGCTAAAAAATCACAATTTATTAAGATATTAAATTTCTAAACCTTTTCATGAGTTGACACTAGAACCATTGCAATGTAATGAGCGAGTTTTTAGTACGAATCGCAACCAACCTACCTAATTTTTTCAATAAAAGTTCAAGTTTATTTTGAGCAAAATTTCATTTACCGAAGTGTTTTTTTTTCTTCTAAAATTAACACCTTTAATTACAACAAAAAAATGCAACTAATATTTGATTAAAAGTTTAACTAAAACTTTAACTGAGTCAATTAAACTTTTGTTTTAAACATTAAATGAATTGAAACTTTAATCGACGCAATTAATTGCATTTTTTCCTGTAAATGCTTACATAAATTACTTAATTTTATCATCCACTGTAACTGGTAAATTAATATGAAAGCGCTAATTTAATAAACAAAGGAGCCAAATGAAATTAAAATTATATGCTTTTACAACTAGAGCATTTAAATATTTAATTATAAAACAAATAGCGTATCGCATAAAACCAACCCAGCCAACTAAAATTATTATATGCCTTAAGCACAATAAGTTTTTATAACCTGCAAGAAATAGAAAAAAACTAACAACGTAAAATTCATTAAGTGGCCTGCTACCGACCGCATCTTTTTGTTTCATTTTGTTCTTAGTGAGATTTTTCTCTTTTATCACAGAAAAAAATTTTAAAAATAACTTTTTCCTGAACGTACAATATCCACTTAATGTTTAAATTTTTCCCATTTAGTCACTTTAACGAGTGGCATCAGTAATAAATCATAAATTTGATATAAATGTAAGAATATGTTGTACTTAAATTCAAAACGAAAATCTTAAAAAGAAATTTTAACACACAAAAATTTTTTAAATTCAACGCCTTCAAATCATGTTCTTACAATTAAAAAAAATGAATATTGTTCATACAAAAATATAAAAAAAATTTGGTTAACCTTATAATCAAAACAATAACTGTCAGTTTATAGAAGACGAGTAAAAATTCTCGGCTGTCTATTTATATTGAAAACAAAAAGAAATTTTGAGTGCTTTGTTTTTTCTTTCAATATAAATAGGCAGAAGAAAATTTTTACTTGTGTTCTATAAACTGGCAGTAAATTTTTAAATTCAATTGAGTTGTTAAAATTTAAAGTTAAATGCCTGCTGAACTTTTTTTTAATAGTTTTTTATTAAACTCTTCCTGCGGCAATTAATAATTGAAAAAAAAAAAATACAATTACAACTCATAAAATATTTATTCAGTTCAATTCAATGTATGCCTGGCAGTTTATGTAAATGGCCGCATGTGTTTCACATTTAGTTTCAGCTGCTTGTATTTATGTCGATTTAATTGATATTGCAAACATTTCCATCATTGGAAAAGTCCAGCTATTTTAATTATCGTACACAAATCACTACAGATTTATCAATCATTGCGCATTAACACTCGTTCGTGTACTTCTATATGGGTTCTTTTTATTTAATTACTTGAGAGATTTGTAAAAAACAAATTCCAAACGCAACACGATTTTAAAATTAATTAGAAAATGTGTTCAGGTTTTTTTCTCTTCATTTCATTTATGAGTTGTGTTCGTTTGCTTTATTTTTTAAACTGCTGCTTCATCACATTAAATCAAGTGAAGTTTTCTAATGTAATTATGTGCAAGATTTTTATCGAATACTGGGTTTTTTATCTCCAAGCAAACTCATATTGACCAGGAACAGTAATGACATAAATAATAAATTAAATTAATTAAAGTTGAGTTAAGCCTGAAAGTAAAAAAAATTCTGCAGGATTGATGGCGCGATTATAACAACGCAACTGATATTAAAATAAGTATTAAGTGTGGCAACTTTGTGCAGTTGCTTTAAAGTAATCGGAAATGCAATTGTGACAGATTGGCAACAGAAAATAATGGAAACACAGCTTTAAACATTAGAAATTTTGTTTGTTGTTTTCAATATAAGTATTCGATCGAACGATTTCTAGTGACATCGTGGGACAGGCCGTAAGAAATTTGTAACAGTTCTAAAAAAATTCTTTAAAATAATTGCTTAAAAAATTACTTGTAATTAAAAAAGTTGAGTATAATTATTTTTCGACGAATGGAAAGAAAGAAGTAAATGTGTAGTTCTACACACAGAGAATAGATTGGTTAAAAATCTATTGGAGCAACAAATAAGGGGTGATTTTTTAAGAACTTTTGGATTTGATTTATAAAAAAACACATGTAATTTAGAGAAATGTATGAAATTTTTATTTGTGTCGGTAGAACGATCTATATAATTTATTGTTTAATGATGATTTCATGTAAATTTTTTCTGCGGATATGTATGAAATGGTTCATACGCTGGGTACAATTTTGGCATAATTTCGCCATCATATCCGCGGTATCTCACGAATAAATTCTTCAATGTTGTCTTCCAGTGTGTCAACCGTTGCGGGCTTTTCCCTATAGACATGAGTCTTAACATAGCTTGAGAAAAAATAGTCTAAAGGCGTTAAATCGCACGATCTAGGGTTCACCGAACTCGCCTCTCAATTGTGCCATTGTTTCGCGTGATGTGTGGCATATGGCACTGTAACCATATGGCACTGTAACAAAGTAACAGTTAATTAGAAGGTCGCCCAAACTGACCATAAAATGAAAGAAGTGCACTGATGCATTTTCTTAACCGAGCATGCAAGCGTTATTTATTTGTAAGTCGATTCATGGTTAAATTATAGACCAAACTGAACATGTTTAACAGTAACATGATATGTACACAAAAACAGCTGAGTTGCCAATCACAGTGTTGCCAAAAAGAAACTTGCTAAAAAATCACCCTCTATTTAATTACATGTACATACATACATATGTACGAGTATGTATTTCAATGTTCCATATTTGCTATCAATTGTTAATTGATTGTACGATTTTTTACACAAGAAAAAACATGCAATTGCAAATTTTTCGGTTTGCCGGATAATTACTACTTATCGCACTTGTTCCTTTAAAGGGGGTCAACTCGAGAATTTCCATATTTTCAGAAGTAATAATATTGAATTACACCATTTCTCCGAGAGGAGAACAAGTAAGTCACCCGTAGAGCGGCCTCTACGAAAACCATACTGCCGGTCCTAAACTAAACTATTAGATTCTAGGCGGAAGTTTACTATACTTGGAAAAGTGCAGAGCATATTACAATTGAGCGGTAATTTTTAGGGAATGTCGTAACATTAGCAGCCTTACAGCTCATTGGCACAATGTGCTGATGAGGTTAGTTAATGAAAGTTCCAGCGTCAAAGAGCACTGCTTCAAGACCAGTGGTGATATGCTATCCAGCCCAGGGGAATTGTTTATGTTGATTTCTGAAAAAGAAACCTTTTTACTGCTTTTCAAGCACGTCCAGAGGCTGATTTATGATAAACTATAATTCAACCTCTCAGATATTAGATAGCCGACGTCATGGTATTTCCATATTAAAGCCAAATATATACATATATATATATATTTCTTCAAGCACACAAAAAATGGAAATAGATAATCTTTGACGTGGATAAAGAAAACACTACAAAAATGTGCAATTAATTTAAAAATTTATGGGTAATGTTCAAGACATATTTTAGGGTGGATACCATTATCCTTTAATTCAATCATTTCAAACGTTAAATAAAATAAATTCACAAAGTTTTTAAATATTTTGTTGCATCATAAATATACTCTCTTCTTATAATTTAATTAAGCTTTCAGATCAATAATGCGAAACATGCTACAACAGGCTAAATTGATTATTTACTTATGTCTGTATGTACACATCATGCATAAAAAACAAGATTGCGCACTCAGCCGTACAAAAAAAAAAAAAAAATAAATAAAAATTCTACTGCGCATCTACGTCATCATAGAACACAAATGAGTGTTTGTTGTAAAAAGTGTATGAGAGAGAGAGCACATTCCACACACAAATGTATGTGTGTATGTGCTTTGTTTACAACACATATTCCATGTCTACGTCACAAGCAGAAAATAAAATAACGGTGATGGACAATGCGCAATCTTGTTTTATCTTATTCATGTATACACGTGTGCATATGCAATGAGAAAAACATAAGAGTTGCCACATCCTTTTGTTTAATGTTACCATATGTAAAAATTTTCAAATCACAATTAAGCGGCACTAATGTTCGTTATTTCTGAAAAGGGATTTTACTTTAAAGTCAATTAAATTGAACGGAACTTATTTAAACGAGGATTTTTCCATTTCTATTATGTGGAACATTTTCACTCGAATGTTTTTTTTAGAGCAATTAACAGGCTAAATCAATTACGCGGGGAAAAATTAAACGGAAACTACTCTATGTGATGTTTTTAATGCAGTGAATAATTAAACAAGAGTAACATTCAATAATCATGATTAAAGAAATTACAGTCATTATTTTATAAAGTACGAGTATATGGCATTAAAATCCTCATAAATTTTTAAAGAATGTCAAAATTTTTGCAAAACATTACGGGAAAATATGGTAAAAATTAAATAAAAATTTGACGTTCAACATTTTTGACATTCACTTCACTATTTTTATCTCCTCATCTGTGTTTATTGGATTCTCATTCAAGTGTATAATTTAGTTTTATTGTACAAACACACAAAGTCTATTATAAATTATGGATTATTAAAAGAACAAGGTGTCTGTCTGTCTGTATAATATTCCCTTTTAATTTACGCACAATAAATCGTGTAGCCTCTCTGGCCCATGTTTCATTCAGTCGAATGATGTCGTATGCCAGTTTCTATTTTTCTTGTGGCTTCCCCCCATATTGAAATGTGTTTACATTTTGGCATAATTTAAACAAATTTCATAATATTCAGCGCTCTTCCATCGTGTGTATGCATGCTGGCCGTATTCATGAAAATTAATTTTCTTTCTAGAGTCACAATAATAACCAAGGGGAGAAAAATTAAGTGAAGTAAAAATCAGCAGAAAAATTTTTTTACTAATTAAGTGCGTGATTTAAATAGAATTTCATGTTTTTATTTTCAATACTGACGGTTAGACTGTTTGACTGACTGATTGGTTGCCTTAATGCTTAAGTGTTGTTACCAAAATGTGGTGTTCACGATTGTGCGGTTGTACTTTTAAACTGTTCAGTTTGCTGGATTGGACGTTGATGATAAAGATGATGAGTTTCGTTTGCCAGCTAAGAAGCGGCGATACATCCGCACAATGTTACACAAGTACATTTCGATTTAATAATTTTTCGATTTTCTCTTTTGAAATAATTGTAAAATCTTTTTATTCTTGACAGACATTCGTCATTAACATTTAGCTCATTAAGTTTGAAATAGAAATAGTGGCTGCTGCTGTGTGTGCCCGAGTTGGTTGTTTTTCAACAGGAAATGTTTTTCACATATTAAGTGGTAAAGATTTTTCTTCTTTGCCAACTGTACTGTTGGAAAGAAAATAAATTGTTGCATTATATTATGTCACTGTACTAATTAATATTTGGCCGTTTTAGCGCTAAAGATGTCTTCATTACTCTTGTAGTTTATTTGCTGCCTGCCATCTGCATAGCGTTTCTATTCTGATTGTTTCAAAACAACAATTGAAAGCAGGGTAATTTGAAGGCGCTGTAGTTTTTTTCTTTAGCGTAAAATTGACTTCATTTAAAGAAATTATAATGATCTTTTCAATTTATAGTAAATTGTTTTTTATTTTATTATTCAAAGCATTTTAGTGTGTGTATATTTTGGTTATTTGTTTGTTATCTTTAAACATATTTATGCTGAAATAATATTTACTGAAACTGATTATTTTTTCAGCTTTTCCAATTTCGAAATTATTGAAAATTGTTTCCTACGTTATGCGACATGGCATCACCATAAATCTGTCATTGTCTTGTGTTCTCAAAAAGTATTTTTTTTTTCAAAAATTAAAAGCGATGATATAAATACGAGTATGTGCATTTAAATTTATTTTCTAAGAAATATGTTAATAGTATGAAGCAATCATGGTACACGGTTGGTTACTTGCAAAAATCCTTGTAATAGGCGATAAAATAGCAGACATTTGAAATGTTACACCACAATAAAAATGTTTCTAAATTCATTGCTTCCAAGAATGTGTGGAAAAAAATATTTTTAAATTTATAACGAATCTTCGTGTCTAGCAGAGCTCTTTTAACAAAAAGAAAATAACAGACGTTTGTTAAATAATAAAAATTAGTTTTTCTCTCCAAATGGACTTGATACCAGATATTTTGAGCAAAATGAACCAGAAAATTGAAGCCGTGATCCTTCTCTATGCCTCCTTTATTTAGATATAACATTTAATAACTCCAACAACACGAAAAGTTCATATCTTAACCCACAGTCATAATATGGATTTTAGAGGAGAATATTGGAGGAGATTTCTGGACGCCTCTAAGTTAATGTTAAATAGTCGAAAAACATAGCAGTCTGTCTCTGTAGAAATCAGAACACACCAAAATGATATCCATTACCAGATTTGCGTAAATTCACACGTTCAACTATAAACAACCAACGACTATGCCCATACACTTTTTTTTAATTATGCAGCACAAACTACTATAAATAAACTTTAAATACTGTTACATAAGTCTAAAAATACTCAGAGTATTTAGTTGACTACACATAAATATATACAGGAGTATTTTATTTTCACACACTTAAAGCATTCTCCATTAGCACAGCAGTGCACTAAGGTTGACCAGAAAGTTAAAATTTAAATATTTTGCTGGCATATTTCTTAAACTGTAAGCGGAAATCTAGATTTTTTATCAGATTAAAAACAACACCTTCACATAGGTTTGAATAGGACACAAAAGACACAAAATACAGATTCCAAACTTAAATGCTGTAAGAAATTTTATAATACACGCGACATTATTACTATATCAGGGAAAAGTTTAACGTCCTTTTGCTGAATAATGTCGTCAGTAATTGGCTTGCATGGAGTACGTAGTACTCTCCGTCATGCAAAGTGTGTGTCCTCGCTGCTTGCTGCCTTCCAGACATGACAAAAGTTAAAGTTCTTCCTAAATGGTGAGTAAATTACTGGAATGTAATTAATAAATGAACTTATGCGCGTGTGTGTGTGTGTGAATGTGTGCTGCATATACTTAATTTCCATGATGATGTTGTTTGTGTTTGCAACTGACTGTTATCTCAGGTTTTAAGCAAACTTCCTTTTTGCACTCCCCCTTCTCCATTTTGACGAATGCATGTTTACTGTTGTTGTTTCGAGAAAACAATAATGTTGTCGTTATAAATTATGTGTTTAAATAATATTAAGTTGTCATTGTTGATTATATCGTTGTTATATACACACACACACACGCACACACACAAACATTATACGAGTCTCGTGTACATATGTGTAAACATATGGCTCTGCATATATAAGTATGTACAGACATGTTCGCAAATGTATTATCTTTACAAATATGGTATGTGTAGATGTGTTTGTTTGGCTTGTAACGACACATTGTTGTACATAGAAATTATATACAAATGACATTTGCACTTGTGCTTATTGCACCGACAAACACACATTTACACTTAACATACATATGTATGTATACAATCATATAGTCATGTACACTAAAATGTTTAACGAAAATTACTTAACCGCATTTGTTTAATTAAGCAACGTGCAAGGGAAGAGCTAAAGAGAACTTTAATAACACTTAAATCTATTTTATGATTCCTTAGCGACCAGACACTGTAAGGCATAATTTATAGAAATGTGTTGGATATTAATTTTTCTTCTAGCGATATTTCTATATTCTGTAAATTTTGCTAATATTTTAACTTTTATTTAGAATCGAGTATTAAATATCAAATAAACATTTTGATAAAAATTTACATACCTAATTGCGGAGTTTCTGCATCAAATATTTGGCCTGTATTCATTATTTCGTACGAAAAATTTGGAATGTAAAAGATTGGCACGCCATTAGCTGAGATTTCCATTTTACTCATATTTGATTATTGGGTTTGCATATTTTCCTGATATTTTCTGATCAAATATCTCAGGCATGTATGTATGCAAGTGGCGACGAAAATTGATTACACTCATTCCACTTGCTGTGAAAGTTATAATATGACACAAGCAAGGGAATGTAACTAAAATGTTCATTAGGTTTGTGTCCCCCCCCCATTATTGTGCGCCACATGTAAATGTTTAATTTTGTAATAAATACTTACAGATATTGGAATCCATACGAGGTTACACACACAGACATAAACATATACATATACTTACATATGTATTTACATACTTTTATATCTGTGGCAATAAATAATAATGGCTTAAGTCGAAATTTCTTGTTTTGAGATATTAAAGGTTTTGTCTTTTTTTGTGTTTAGTTTTTACATAAAATGTTTCCATGTACAGACCAAACGGCTGGCCGGATTTTTTTTTTTGCTCGAAAGGTGACTTGATCGAGAGGGTTCTTAGCTATGTTTTAAGAAAATCGGTCCAACCGCGTAGAAGTTATCACATCTTTTCTAGATATATCGGGGGTTTTTGATATTTTAATTTTTGTTATTAATAATAACATTTTATAATTGAAATTTAGCTGAGAGATAGATCTTGAAGAAGAGAATAGGAGTATGTAATAAAATGAAAAAGCACTTATGTCGACTTAAGCTATTATTATTTATTGCCACATATGTATATATAATCGCTTACAATTGTTGGTATTTAAAAATTTAAAGTGATTTATAAAATGATTTTGCATGTATGTGCTTATTTGTGTATGTGTGTGTGCGTGAATTTTAGTTTTATCAGTACATACATATAAACTAATTTAAACAACATGTGGATATTTTCAAACAGACATACTTACATACATACATGTGATACACATCAGCACCCAAACCATATTAACGCATTTAGTTTTTAATCCTTTTATAAGTTCATACAAATTATAAATTATTTTACAATTACATGACTAATGGTGGCTTACAGATAAATCGAAAATACATTGTACAAAATCTATTTAATCTTTTCCATTAAGATGAGATTTTTTTCTGTTCAAAAATGTAGGAGATGGTTCTCAATTCGCTTGTGTTTTTTTATTATTATTTTTACCTCTCAGAACTGCATAAATTTATTAACCAAAAGGATATGCCTCTAAGTGCATCCCATAGTTATAAAGTGTTTAAAGTTTAATTATTGTAATGGGTGTTTTTTATTGAGGTATAGAACTTTAAGTTGGCATCACTTTTTTAACTGGCGGCCATTTTGTCAGCTTTCAAGTGATTAATATTTAGTTTGGTTTGCCATTTCATCATGAACAGGTTGACAAAAGAACAACGTTTGCAAATCGTGCAAATTTATTTCGAAAATAATGGTTCAGTTCGCGAAGTTTACCGCAAGCTCCGTCCATTTTATGGTCGATATAATCGTCCATCAGAGCAATTAATTCGGTTAACCATGGATCGTTTTCGCACTACGTTTACTATGTGATAATACGCATCCGCAGAGAAGTCGAACAGTGCGCACCGAAGAAACAATTGCCGCTGTAGAGCAAAGTGTTGAAGAGGACCCGAATGAATCGATTCGCCACCGTGCACAGCAATAACCGACTATTTTGTTCCCGAATTGGATGGCATGAATGTGGATGAGTTGTGGTTCCAACAAGACGGCGCTACATGCCACACAGCGCACGTCACAATCGATTTATTGAAGGAAACATTCGATGAGCGCATAATTTCGCGGAATGGACCTGTCAATTGGCCACCAAGATCGTGTGATTTGACACCATTGGATTATTTTCTTTGGGGATATGTGAAGTCGCTCGTCTACGCCAACAAACCAGAAACGTTAGGGGACTTGGAAGCCAACATTCGTGGCGTTATTGCCAACATACGGCCCCATATGCTCGAAAAAGTGGTTGAAAATTGGACCTGTAGAATTGGCTTTATTCGAGCCAGCCGCGGCGGCCACATGCCCGAAATCATATTTAAACGTTAATGGCATAAAATTATCCTTCCAATAAAGCCAAATTGATGGACATTAAAACGATTTTCTTGTGTTTTATTTCAATTCGAAGTTCTATACCTCTAAAAAAACACCCTATATATATAGTTATGTTAATTGGCATCTCAGCTAAAACGACATATTTTTTTTTTTAAATTAATTGATTTTAAATATATAAAAGTTATTATTTATTGTGAATTTAATAAGTAAAGTTGGGCTTGGGCTTCGGTTCGGCCGAACTTAGGCATCGGCCTGTAAAATCGACCTCGGGCGGGCATTACTGTGAGTACATGAAACAAGAAAGTTGAATTTTAATTAAAGTGGGACATCCCACATTTCTCAACTTATAACTTCGTCATTAGAAGATTGTGGTTTTGCAAAGGTTTCTTAAGATTCGGTTGGATAGAAAGAATTACGGGATATATATATATATATAAAAGTGTATTTATTTTCATTTTAATTCGGATAAGGTTTTGAAAATGAATACTTTCAATTAAGAATTTAATTGACTCAATTGTGGTTGAAGTTCACGGAAGTGTTGCTAAGCTGTAACAAAATGCATCTAGACACGCTAAACCAACAACAAATAAATTTTGTTAAAATACGATTTTTCAAAAAAAAAAAAAATTTAACCCACTTCAGAAATTTGACCGTAAAACTTATGAAAAAATACGAGTACACAATATCGTATTAAAATATGTTGAAAGCATTTCCATTCACTCCGTAAATGTATGCCTGCTTTTTTTTATAATAACTTTGCCATGCAAGAATGTTGCACTATGCATGCTTAAAACCTTAACTTTCATCCAGCTATTTATTATTTTATTTAGTTTTGCTAGTTAGTATTTAATTAAACTCAACTAAATGATTAAATACACAACAATGTACGAGTATGTGTGTGTGTTTGCAGAAATGAGAATAATTGCAATGATACTTGTGTCATTTAAGTTAACATTCAATGTTAATTTAAATAATATTTATTGTTGTTACAAAACTCAAAGCAAGCAAAATAATTTGTCAAATACATACACTTCATATCCATTTGCGATGTGAGACGAAAGCAGTGCATGTGGGAATAAATTGTTTAAGGATCATACGGACTGCTTTTTAAAGTTATTTAATTTAATATTAGATAGATATTAGAAATTTATAATGTTATTTTCATGATAAATGTATTTTTAGTTTATTAAAGAATTGTAAAGGAATGTTTGTGTGGAAATGTGTATTAAAAAAAAAAAATTAATTTCTTTTCATGAATCAGGTCGTTGGTATTTAAAAAGACAGTTTTGCGTACGAGTACTGGCAGTCATGAAATGAGCGTTGGTAAAGGCTTTTGTTATGAGTTGCATTCGATCTTCGTTGTATCGGCAAACAACATGGAATTTTTCGTTTTTTAACCGACTTCAAAAAAAGGAGAAGGTTATCAATTTGTCTCTATTTTTTATTTCTTTTTGGCAGTATAACTTCATAACCCGGTTTGTATTAGACCGATTGTAAACATTCTTTTATTGTCTGAGAGGGTGTAGCTTTCCATTCATCCCATTGGGCGGAGACATATGCCCACAAATTTTTTTTTATATGATTTTATGCTATTCTACTTATTTGATTGCTGCGAAACCCAGCAA
Organism: Nowickia ferox; assembly: GCA_936439885.1. NCBI lineage: Eukaryota > Metazoa > Arthropoda > Insecta > Diptera > Tachinidae > Nowickia > Nowickia ferox. The sequence continues at coordinate 106,457,754 of OW387023.1, forward strand.
ACACCTTTGGTTCTTGTAATTACGCAATTTTAAAGTTGAAAGAATGGGCGTGGCTACGCCCATTGAAATGAATTTTTAAGTTTCACGTGGTTCTACTTTTTGCGAAACTTACCACACACCTTGAGCTCAAAAATAGACACAATCTTTCATTTTAAAAAATGGGCGGAGTCACGCCCATTAAAATTTAATATTTTATTTTAAGTGGTTCTACTGTACCGATTTTTACAAAACTTAACACACACCCTGAGCTTTGAAAAACACAAAATCTTGCATTTTAAAAATGGGCGGAGGCACGCCCATTAAAATGTAATTTTATATCCCATAAATTTTGTTCGAAAATGTTCTCTCAGATATTTGCATTGAAATCGGTTTTTTTTTGAAGCAGAATTATGTATTTTGCATTAAAGCTAATTCACACCAAGTTTCTCTGCTGTCAAATCAAGCCAAATGTTCGTAAACTTTTTTACAGCAGGAAAATTTACCAAATGCAAACGGACGTAACTACAAACAAATTCGAAATCGAGTTTTTGATTGATTATGGTTCATTTATCAAACAACGTGTTCACCCAAATATTTAGATCTCTGCAATCAAAAATTGCGACTTTATTAAATAAATTTAAATGGATGTAATTACGAATGCATCTATTATTATTTATTGCAAAGAATGTAACTAACATAAAAACTTAAATATACATAAAAAGGAAATAAATGGTTAAAAACATATAAGTATCCATTCTACAAGGAAACTTCGAATAACATTTTCAAGAACACTTTATTATTATTGACTTTGAAACGTGTTTTGTTGCTCCGATAAAAAATATAAAAGTGTAGTTACGTCCGTTTGCATTTAAGGTGACTATAAGTATGTACATATTTTTTACTGAAATGCAGCTTGATATTAAAATGAATTCATTATATTGAATTCGCTTCGCTTTGTATTTTACTTTGTATCAGCTGATACATTAAAGGTATTCGCGTCAATGGAGAAATTTTCTTAAGAATTTAACAACAACTACATAAAACAATATTTTGATAAATTATCAGGATAAGTGCGAAGTTTGAAAAGGTTTTAGTGGCATTTCCAAGCCAAACAAAGTTAGCAAAACTACTTATAAAATCAACTCTGCAATAAATTACAACGCAGAAACAGCTGTTTGACGTATATATTTTTCTTTTAAATGAAAAACAAAGAACCAGTGGTTGAAAATGAGTTCTATGAAAGCTTATTAATTACAAAATTAATAACTTAAAAAATTTATAAAAATTCTTGAACTCTGAAGTTAAAGTTTTTTACACTTTGCTTTGGCATTTCAAACAAGAATATTTAACAATCAAAAAACAATTCACAAGCCTTCTTTTATCGTTTTAAGTTGTATTTAAAAAAAAAATTTCAAACTAAATCTCTCAAAACTAAAACACTTTATTTGTAAAATATTTTTGTTTCGAGACATTTGGGGGATTCAAACGGTAGTCGTAAGTGTCATTGTGTTGTCACCTGTGTTGAAAATTTCAGTTCCACAGCGAATATAATTAGTTCCAAAGATCATGCGTTACGAACAAACACACACTACTATTTTATATACATACTAGATGAGCCCGGCAAACGTTTTCCTATCCTCAATTATTTTTTAACTACAAATTACTCCATACAGTGGTCACTTGTTGGGTCAAAAACAAAACGAAAACCTACCCTGTATTGACCGGAACCTGTGTTGAAAGTTTCAGCTCCACATGTCTTATAGTTCCAGAAATCACGCGTTAGTAACAAACACACACTGCGATTTTATATATATAATATATAGATTATGACACTATAACAATTAAGACTGCCGTTTGAATACCCCAATTTTGTTTGAAGTTCTCTTTTCAAATACAACTTTAACCTTAAGGCCAACTAAGTAAAGCAGTTTGATCATGTCGAAAAATATAATTATGTATTTTGCACTGTTGACATGAATACCTCTATTATGGCAAAGTTACAGAAGAGAGTGATGCCGTAATCGTAAAATTGTATCACAACACAAGTTCAATGTGCGTGTGTAAAAACTGTCATTAGACTTATTTAGTTGAGTAGACTTGTATTAAAAATAATACTAAAGGGCGTGACACTGCCTACTTTTCTTAAGCCTATGTTGCAATTCAGACTCTAAGATGCGGATTTAATTTCACTTAAATTTAAACCTGCAAGTGTACAAAATCAACAAACTTTCACCTTTATAATATTTGCAGAACTTTGTGGTTCAAAGGACTAACTAAAGAATAAAATTAGCTTAGTTAATATGTACTTCTTTAGCAATTAATTATGCAATTAACTAAGCGGTTCTAATATTATTTTATAATATAAAGTTCCTAAGAAAATAAAATAAAATATGTGCTTAGTTATTTTAAAAGTTGCTTCACAACTACAAGCTCATTGCATTAATTGCCTGATAGAGAGCCGATGAAAGGAATTTAAAACATTCATTTACAAAATATTTTTATCTCTATGCACTTTTTTTGAAGCAAAAATTTTATAAAGTTGTTATATAAACTACAGATATTTTCTATGAGATACACACGTTAATAAACTCAAGCATGGAAACTCACACATGTGAATGTATGCACATGCATATGTATGTATGTATTAACTACTAGGAAGTATATTGGTTTATATGAATATACATACATATACTAGTATTTATGTACGTGTATACATATCGCTCTTTTACTTCAATAGTGTCCTAACTCTAAAAATGCGTTTCTTTTTAATTAGACATTACGTTTTTTATGTTGTGTAAAAATTTCATATAAATAGCTTGTACTACCGACAATCTCCTGAAAGAAGAATATAATTTTCATGTCTTTATTGAGTTCAGCAAAACTAGTTTTTTTGACTTGAGGTACTATTAAAGTAAATGAGCGGATATGTATTTGCTTAAGTAATTATGCTCTTGGCTGAGTAATTTCATCCTTCTGTTATGTTCTAAATGTAATTAAATGAAAATGTTCTGCATTCGTGTTGGTTTGTTATTGCAAACTTTCAAAATAAGGTCAAATACACTAAAAGAAACCAACTTGCTGAAAGCTTCAAATGTTAATAATACCTTAATTTGCAGTTGCACAAACTTGCTGTAACAATATAGTGTAAAAAGAAGAGGAGAACCTTTCCAAAATCCGTTTTTGCAATGGACTTAAAAGTAAATCTTTTTGGACTCTTCTGCCAGAATCAGTTACTAGAACCTTGGAAATTGTTTAGGCAAGTGGTTTTGTCATTAAGCCTGAGCAATTTACAAGGAGACTTCATTATTTTATAAAAGCTTATCTATACCCGAGTCGTTAGTTTCTGAGTAAAAGTAAAAGATAGAAAATACTATTTACTGTTTTTTATAAATTCGTCCAAGCGTGAGTGGTATTCGTGCATATATTGTTTCGCATCATTAACCAATTTTTCAGAGTTTAGTTCTTCTTCCGAATTGCTTTTAATCAGTTTTAAATTTCATCAAAATCAGTTGTATAGTTTAGGAGAAGCAACAAGCATCCGGAACTCCTTGCCAAGTTTCGTGGGAATCGAATTTCTTGAAGTACATATAATTTAATACTAACCTTTCATAGGCGAAGCCCCGCCCACTTTTTTCTACACAAGATTAAGTATTTTTCAAACCTCAAGGTGTGTGCCACGTTTTGTAAAAATCGATAGAGTAGAATTACGTTAAATATAATATTTTTATTTTTAATGGGCGTGGCCCGCCCCCTTTTCTAAATCAAGATTGTGTCTTTTTAAGAGCTTAAGGTGTGTGCTAAGTTTCGTACACATTTGTTAGGTATAATCACGTGAAATATAATATTAAAATTTAATGGGCGTGGCCCGCCCACTTTTTTAAATTCAATATCGTGTCTTTTTAACAGATCAAATTGTGTGACAAGTTTTGTAAAAATTGGTTAAGTACAAACACGGGCTCCGCCCGCTTTTTCAAATGTAATATCGTGTCTTTAAATGGCCAAAGTGTGTCACAAGTTTTGTAAAAATTGGCTAAGTGAAAGCACGTGAAATATAATATTAAATTTTAACGCGCATGGCCCCGCCAACTTTTCAAATGCAATATCGTGTCTTTTTAAAAGCTCAAAGTGAGTGCAAAGTTTCGTAAAAAATTTTTAAGTGCAAGCACGTGAATTATAATAATAAAATTTCGTGGGAGGGGCCGCGCCCACTTTTGAAATGTGTGTGCAAAGTTTCGTAAATTTCTTTTAAGTGCAAGCACGTGAAATATAATAATAATATTTAATAGGCGTGGTACAGACCAATTTTTTTAATTCAAGCTTTAGTAGAGTATAATAAAACCAAATAAAAATTTGTGGGCGTGTCTCCGCCCACTTTTTTTTAAATGAGACCAAATGGAAGCTATTCTCTCTCAGACAAAAAGATTAAATTTACAATCGGCATAAAATTTACCGAGTTATGAAGTAACAATGTCAAAGAAATGAAATGAAGACGAATTGAAAACCTCCTGCTTTTTTTAAAGTCGGTTAAACATTTACTCAAAATATATTCTTGCGCTTTGCCGATAAAGCGCAACAAACAAAGTTGCTTTTGCATTTGATCTGGGGACAGACAGGCGTACAGACGTCCTAGAAAACAGGCAATTGGACAGCGAGTCTACTCTGTAATTCGAAGCGAAAGCAAATGCTCTCGAAATGCAATGTTAATAACATACAAATTCGAAATAAATTTCTTTCGTTTCGAAACAGAGAGTATACTCTCTGGAGGGCTACACTGGTTACAACTGATATTTTTGCACCGGCAAGTTATTTCCGCTTAAAACAAATTCTCTGAGTGTACACAAGTTATAAATACTTTTTTGTTTCTTTCATTTAGCCATTTAGCTAAAGCCAATTAACATAATTAGTTATGGGAAAAATGGATTAAAATACACACATAATTAAAAAATCAACAGCAATAAACCCATAATAAAAAACCAAAACGAAAGCAAAAAGTGGGCTTCAAAATAATCGAAAAATAAAAATAATAAACTAATTAAAATACAAAAAGCTAATTAAATTAAAATTTCTTTAACAGGGCATATTAGTGTTATTTAATATAATTGTGCTTTTTATAAAATTTAACATATTTAAACATATTCGTAAGCATGTACGAGTATGCATGCATAAGCATGTGTATTACAGTTGCAAATATGCAAAAAAATTTGCATAATAGAGACAATAAAACAAAAAGTAGCAAACAATATAAACCATAAAAACAATTAACAAATTGCGTTTAATTATTTACACTTTAAATTTCAAATAATAGACAAATATTTAAAATAGCGTTTCAAAAAAAAAAAAAAATAAAATAATAATTTTAAATCACGCCTCTAAAGCAAAGTTTATGGGTGTGTGTGTGTTTGTGTGCGTGCGTATGTTAAAATTTGCATAAAAACTAGAAAGATACAAATGATTGTTTTTATAGTTTATTTTTTACGTATCTCTCTTTAATTTTATATAAACACATCTACTCAATTCAAATACGTGCCAAAATATCTAGCGCATTCTAAGCAAATGATATGGCTCCGCCTTTTTTTTTTCTTCAAACATATACAAAAAAAAGCAACAACAACAACATCTGCTATTAGCATTAACAACAATATTGTTTAAATAAAAAAATATAAATACATACATACATATTTATATATTTATGTATGTATAAATACATATATTTACATATATGTATGTATATGCACGTACATATGTATATGTATGTAATAATAACAATAATTTGCAAGAGTGAGTGAGTGAGTGTGCTGTTGTTGTTTTTTTTTGTGTGTACATATTTGCAGTGAAAATGATTTAAAACCAACACTTGTGCTTTTTTTTATTCACTTAAACAAGAAATAAATATTTATTTATTTATTTTTTTTTCTGTAAATTTAAGCTTTTATTAGTGTGTCTATATGGCCAATAATAAAATTTGTTGCTGTTGGCCATTATAGTCACACAAACACAAACATACGCACACATACACTTACACACACGCAAGTTTATGTCAATGGTTTTAGGTGTGTGAGTTTGTGTTTTAAGGCGAATGAGTCTTAAGGTAGAGGTCCATAGCTCGCTTTTTGCGCGTTACGCTTTCTATGCATCTGTCAAAAAAGTAGAATCAATGTAATATTATGTGACAAGTTACATTGCAAAAAGCGCAGAACGCGTAGGCGCGTTCAAAGCAAAAAGTAGGTCTACTTTCTACTTTTGTACGCGTTACAAGCACCATGAAAGAAAGTCAGCTGTTCTTGAATGCTCAAGATGTTAAATAATACTTTATTTCTTACGTTATCGATAAATATTATTTTGCCGTGGATAATTCTTTTTTTTTCAATAAAAAAAATTTCTTAGTAAAAAAAACTTATAAAATATGTGAATATTTTCATTAAAGTGATGTATTTTAATTAACTTCTCACCACACTTTTCTCAGTAACAAATTTTGCATATTAGTGTCTTCTCCGCTAAATCTGTATTAAATAGCTGCTTAAAAGTTATTGCTTAAGCCAATAATGTGCATACATTTATATGTAGTTTTCAATTTACTTACATTAAAGTCAACAACAGCCGACAATCTGCTGGAATAGCCCTGGCCGAGTTCTTCTCAAGACTATCTTTTAAAATGCTGAATAAATAGTCAAATACATCTGCAGACATTCTTGTCGCGGTTCGAAATTGCTCAGGGTCAGAAGTTTTAATTTTTTTAATGTGGTTTCAAAAAACCCACTTAAATTCCGTTCTAAATATATATATATAAATATATTCTTTATAAGTATTTATAAACAAACGCACACAGCTGATCAAAATAAAAATAAAATGGCGCATGAAAAGCAGTGCATGTAACTCAACGCGAACAAAGTATAGAACGAAACAAGAGGATGAAACGCCTGTAAAGCATAACGCGCAAAAAGCGAGCTATGGACCTCTACCTTTATGTGCCGTGTGAATATTTATTTTCGAATTGAATAAATGCATACAGTAGAATATTCTCTTCCAAATGCACACACATGCATACGTATTTCTGTACTTATTATGCAAATGTAATATTGTAAAGGATGCTTTCAGCCTCATGCAGGACTTCAGCTAAAGTGGAAACACAAACTAGACGAGTGCTTAAATATGAAACACTTGACCCAATATATTAGTTCTTAGTATGCTTTATGCATTATTTTAAACTGTTTATATATAGATTATAATACAGTGAACTCTCGAAAATGTGAACTAATATACTAAACATAGATCCAAGCAGTTAATTGTGTAATTTCGCTTGGGGAATATTGTAGACCAATATATAATACCATAAATTATGATACAGTGAACTCTCGATAATGTAAACCACTATACTAAACACAGTAAATCCAAGCAGTAAGTTGCGTATTTTCGCTTGGGTAATATTGTATACCAATTATAAATATTAAATATTGTGGTACAGTAAACTCTCAATAGAGTTAACTAAAACACAAACCATAAAACCAAGCAGTAAATTACGCGATTTTGATTGCGGAATACGAATATGTAATATTAAATATTATGATACAGTAAACTCTCAATAAAGTGAACTAATACTCGATACATAAATCCAAGCATTAAATTGCGTAATTTTGATTGGGTAATATTGTATATCAATACATAGAGAGAGTGAAATAATATGCAATACATAAATCCAAGCGGTAAATTGCGCCAGTTCGATTGTTGCGATACAGTAGACTCTCTATAGTTTGAACAAATAAACAACACATAAATTCAAACAGTAAATTGCGTAATTTCGATTGCGTAATTTTGTATATCAATATATTATATTATCATACAGTGAACTCTCGATAATATGAACTAGTGCAAGCAAGAAATTTGTAGTCTTGGTCTACTTAAAAAAATTAGAGAGGCCACGCTCATTATAAATGGGTATTATTTATCATATTTCTTTACTTAACAGGTTTGTACGAAACTGGGCACAAACTTTGAGCTCTGAAAGTGACACACAAATGCAAGATATTTACAAAAGTGGGTGGTTTCACGTCCTTTTAAATTAAGCATTGCATTGTACGCACTTCTATTCAAACCATTCCCATGAAATTTGGCTCTTGTAATGATGCAATATGATGTTTGCAAAAGTGGGCGGGAATACGGGTCCTAAAGTTTAATACGTATTTTATGTATTTCCACTCAACAAATTGCTATAAAACTTTGAATATAATATATAATAATAAGGATGATGCAATACTAAATTGAGGAAAAGTGAATGAAGTTATGCGTGATAAAGAAATGCTTATCGACAGTGCTTTCTTCTTTTTTATTCTTATTTGCATCTTTTGGAAAACCCCTGATAATATTTTAGTTAATTTCGATATACAGTGTTGTTAGTATGTGTGGAAATGGAAATGGAAATAAAAATTAATATTGATGAGATCAAAATACACAACTCATAATAGAGATAGCTTCATTCTATAGAAGTTCACTATGGAGAAGTTTGACTGTATAATGTAGTTCTATTCAACAGATTGCAGCGAAATTTTTTTTGTGTATTAGACTTTTGCCTTGATATGAATTGGGAATGACCCCATTTAAAACTAGAAGTTGAAAAGATGCAAAAAACAATTTTTCAATATAAAAGGCGAAATAAGAAAAGAATTAAAAAAATATTTAGCGAACTTCAAAAATAAGCACGTTAAAAATAACTTACATTTAGTTACATTTTCCACTATGTTTGATTCGTTGAGGAAGAAGGGTTTGGCCACAGTGGCCATTTCCCTCATAGAACTCGAAAATTAAGATTTTTTCAATAAATCATATTTTTTTAAATTTTCTAAAAAATTTCACAAATACAATTCAGATATACTGTAAATGCAGTTTAATAATATGGGTCGTTGTCCTCATTTTCCACTATGTTTGATTCGTTGAGGAAGAAGGGTTTGGCCACAGTGGCCATTTCCCTCATAGAACTCGAAAATTAAGATTTTTTCACTAAGTCATATTTTTCGAAATTTTCTAAAAAATTTCACAAATACAATTCAGATATACTGTAAATGCAGTTTATTAATATGGGTCGTTGTCCTCATTTTCCACTATGTTTGATTCGTTGAGGAAGAAGGGTTTGGCCACAGTGGCCATTTCCCTCATAGAACTCGAAAATTAAGATTTTTTCACTAAGTCATATTTTTCGAAATTTTCTAAAAAATTTCACAAATACAATTCAGATATACTGTAAATGCAGTTTAATAATATGGGTCATTGTCCTCATTTTCCACTATGTTTGATTCGTTGAGGAAGAAGGGTTTGGCCACAGTGGCCATTTCCCTCATAGAACTCGAAAATTAAGATTTTTTCAAGAAATCATATTTTTTGAAATTTTCTAAAAAATTTCACAAATACAATTCAGATATACTGTAAATGCAGTTTAATAATATGGGTCATTGTCCTCATTTTCCACTATGTTTGATTCGTTGAGGAAGAAGGGTTTGGCCACAGTGGCCATTTCCCTCATAGAACTCGAAAATTAAGATTTTTTCAAGAAATCATATTTTTTGAAATTTTCTAAAAAATTTCACAAATACAATTCAGATATACTGTAAATGCAGTTTAATAATATGGGTCATTGTCCTCATTTTCCACTATGTTTGATTCGCTGAGGAAGAAGGGTTTGGCCACAGTGGCCATTTCCCTCATAGAACTCGAAAATTAAGATTTTTTCACTGTCATATTTTTTGAAATTTTCTAAAAAATTTCACAAATACAATTCAGATATACTGTAAATGCAGTTTAATAATATGGGTCGTTGTCCTCATTTTCCACTATGTTTGATTCGCTGAGGAAGAAGGGTTTGGCCACAGTGGCCATTTCCCTCATAGAACTCGAAAATTAAGATTTTTTCAAGAAATCATATTTTTTGAAATTTTCTAAAAAATTTCACAAATACAATTCAGATATACTGTAAATGCAGTTTAATAATATGGGTCGTTGTCCTCATTTTCCACTAAGTTTGATTCGCTGAGGAAGAAGGGTTTGGCCGCAGTGAACATTTTTATGAAGAAACCCCTTAATTTCAGTACAAAATGCGTCCCAAATAAAAGAAGAAAAAAAATATCGCATGCGATATTTTTGAAAAATGAATTTAACTCGATGAATTTATCTTCACACACATCATTTAGTTAAATAAAATATTTTGAAATGTATTATTTTAGCGTTTTAACATTTTTTACATTAAATAATTTACAACGGTGTTGTAGCCTATCGCCTCTTTCTTACCTGTTACATAATAAAATTTCATTTAATTAATTATTTAATTTTTAACAATTATATTATTTTTGCAATTACGATAACATTTGAACGTTTAAAACCTCAGTTATTTAGAAAAAAAAATGTGAAAAATTAATAATGACAATTAGAATTACTGAAGAAAAAAGAAAATTTTATTTAATGTGTTTATTATAATATATTTTTTATTTAACCACAAAACATGCCAATCTTATCGCTATAATTGATTTTTTCGAAAAATTTTATACAAGCTTTTTTTAAATGCACATTTTGTTGAGCAAATATTTACAAACATTTTTCTCTTGAACTCTTTCAAAATGTTCTAATGAAAATTAAATAAATTGAATTATTAAATAATTTTTTATTTGTTTTAATTTGCAATATTGCCGAGCAATAAAAGCTTAGCAAAAACATTTTGAATAAATGTAATAATTAAAATAAATTTCATTGAGAAAAATATATAAGATTCAAACGTCATATTTAACCTTTTAAATTAATTAAAATGTGTTTAAATATATATTTTTTTAATATTTCAACAATGTCAAGAGACTAATAAACTTTAACAATTAATTTTAGTTTGATAAAAAAAATATATACGAGTATGTATATTTTTTTAAACCAATTTTTGCCCAACCGATTAATGTTATTCATGAAGAAACCACAAGAGATTATAATAAACACACGTCATATGTACTTACATTTAATGAAATAATAATAATGTAAAAATATAACAAATCCAGCCATTGTACAAACATGAATAAGTACTTTCAGCATCGATTGCAATTTCCATTATAAAATTTCAAATAAATCTTTAATGTTATCAGATGGTTTGAAATAAAATAAAGAGAGTAGGGTTTTTGTATCCGGCACACTCTCATATTCCTACAGAAATTTCACGAAACTCCAAAGCTAAATTACTGATATTAAAAGTAATAAAATAAATTTTTCACTAGATTTTTTCCATTCATGTTCCCATTTTCTGGCTAATTCTGAACCCTGGCTGCCAGCCATTTTATTTTCCAAAAATTTCTTAATATTGAACATTGAATAAAAACTATTCCTACACTGCCATAACACATCAACGTCATTCTCTCCCATTCATCATTATAAATAATGACAAATGTTTCATGAAATGCACAACCAACCAACCAGCCAACTACGTTTTCCAACGCTAATTCCAAAATCAACATTTATGAATAATTAAATGCATTTAATAAAATAACAAATAAATGAAACAAAATATATAGAAATATAACCAGGAACAGTATTTACGAGAAAACCCACAACTTAATTAAAATTAAATTTATTTTCATTTATAATTACCACTACGACTACGTGTACGCTTACGTCGGCATGTGTAACCGCTTATGTAAAATTTTAAATGAACATTCGCTGTTAAAATAAAAAAAACACATTACAACAACAGGAATAATAAAAAACTTGAGTAAAGTGGGACTTTCACTCGCACACAAAGGGTTCCGTACGGACACTACGTCTGTAAACTGATGTAGTAGAATTTTTTCTTTAATTTTAAGTACGTGTTCAACTTTTTTTTGGTTTTGACGTATTTTGGATCTATTTTTTTATACTGTGACACAGTCAACTTTTCTATAAGAAAAGTCTACTGTGACACAGTCAACTTTTCTATAAGAAAAGTCTACTGTGACACAGTCAACTTTTCTATAAGAAAAGTCTACTGTGACACAGTCAACTTTTCTATAAGAAAAGTCTACTGTGACACAGTCAAATTTTCTATAAGAAAAGTCTACTGTGACACAGTCAAGTTTTCTGTAAGAAAAGTCTACTGTGACACAGTCAAGTTTTCTGTAAGAAAAGTCTACTGTGACACAGTCAAGTTTTCTATAAGAAAAGTCTACTGTGACACAGTCAAGTTTTCTATAAGAAAAGTCTACTGTGACACAGTCAACTTTTCTATAAGAAAAGTCTACTGTGACACAGTCAAGTTTTTTGTAAGAAAAGTCTACTGGGACACAGTCAACTTTTCTATAAGAAAAGTCTACTGTGACACAGTAAATTTTTCTATAACAAAAGTTAGCTATTTAAGTCATTGGGTTTCTTTTTTTGCGGTTTCTTTGCATTTAGTTCCTCTAGTTTCAAAAAATCATTATTTGATCATACGGATGAATCATAAGTGCATCCTTTGTCAATCACCCAATTGATAAATCATTTATTAATCATCAAAAGTGATCTAAGGAGAATCATATAAAAGATTTTTGCCAAAATTATCACCCAAATGCTAGCTGGGCTCACACATGCCTGAAGATATTTACTTCAGCATGTGTGTGTACGTGTGTGTGTATGCGTTCGAGCCTTAATAATTTGTGGTTGGAAAATTCTATTTCAACAATAATTATTATTGATATTTTGTTTATTATTATTATTATTATTTAATTTTAATCCATTATATAAATTTGTTACATGAAAATAACAATTTCTCTCTCGCCCTCTCTCCCTCTCGCTCTTCTTCTTTCACTAATCGTGTTGTTCTCGTTCAAACATTCAATAATCCTTGTGGCATTTTTGTCGTATCATGAATTTAATTAGATGTGATTATGTATATCGATGCCAAATGCAATAGATTTTGTGTGTTCAAAATAAAACATATTTCCTAAAGTAAAGTGTGTTAGAGGTACATTATAGGTACCAAAGATTTTAGTATTTACTGAGTACTTTTAAAAAAAGGATTCATGCGTAAACTTCAAATATTTTAATCCGCATATATTTCTTGCTGCCTGTGAGTCAGCGTTTAGACAAGAAAACATTTAGTTTGGCAGCAATTTACGTGTGGGGAAGAGGGAATCATTTTTGTGTTCGATACTCGGCGACACGGTTTGTTTTCATATTCTTTGTTTTTTTTAGAGGTATAGAACTTCGAATTGAAATAAAACACAAGAAAATCGTTTTAATGTCCATCAATTTGGCTTTATTGGAAGGATAATATCATGCCATTAACGTTTAAATATGATTTCGGGCATGTGGCCGCCGCGGCTGGCTCGAATAAAGCCAATTCTACAGGTCCAATTTTCAACCACTTTTTCGAGCATATGGGGCCGTATGTTGGCAATAACGCCACGAATGTTGGCTTCCAAGTCCCCTAACGTTTCTGGTTTGTTGGCGTAGACGAGCGACTTCAGCGGATGCGTATTATCACATAGAGTAAACGTAGTGCGAAAACGATCCACGGTTAACCGAATTAATTGCTCTGTCGACCATAAAATGGACGGAGCTTGCGGTAAACTTCGCGAACTGAACCATTATTTTCGAAATAAATTTGCACGATTTGCAAGCGTTGTTCTTTTGTCAACCTGTTCATGATGAAATGGCAAACCAAACTAAATATTAATCACTTGACAGCTGACAAAATGGCCGCTAGTTAAAAAAGTGATGCCAACTTAAAGTTCTATACCTCAATAAAAAACACCCTTTACATTCATACATACATCTGCATGTAGGGTTGGTATAATCCAATAATATTGGCATGTCGCCGATAACATTTTCGTCTGTGTGAACTCAAAGGAAACAACAAAAGAAAATTCCAGACTAACAGAATGTCTCATTTATATTTTGGGTTGCACAGTGTAACTATTGTTCACTAGAAGCCTGCAATGAAGGCCATTATAGAGTTTTAACCAAAAATTCCTTAATTATACAAAAGAAAAAAAAAGAAAATTAATTTAAGAGTATGAAGGTAACGTTCAATACATTTTCTGAACATCAAACAGCCCATGATCACACTTGTGGAAAATTTTTCCAATAAAATAAATAACATTTGCTAAAGGCTAGATTTATCACATAAAAGAAATTCATTAACAAAAACTAAGTACTTTTTTTTATAATATTCCCTGCTGTAAATTTAACCAACACTTTTCACTCATTGGAGTGTGTAAACACACACACACACACTTACACACTTGTCCTGTTTAAAATACATTTTAGTAAAATAATTATTGCATAGAGTAAGGCGCAACAATAAAAGCAATTGTTGTTGTTGTTTTAAAAATGTCTTGTAGCAAAATTTTGCTACACTTGTATAAACAAACACATTAACATTGACTCCATAAACATCTGATATTAATTGAGATTTATTGACTAATTATAATAAATTTATATTTTCACCAATTAGCAAAAGTAAATTTATTAAATATGGAAATAAGGGCTTCAAGCTAAAATGTTAAAATTGTACAAAATATTTATTTAAAGTTAAATATCTGCAATAAAAATAATGTGTTTAAAACAGGGATTGCACATGGCTTCAGAAAAGATTCGAATTTTATAAAGCTTTGTTATGCTTGAAATATGTTTGAGCAGTAGACTTTCTTATTTTAGCCAATCGATGTTTTCGGATTTTTCCAGTTCGTAACTCATTTAGGCCTACTTCAGTATAAAATTTCAACTCTCTAGCGCAAAGTGTAATTTAAAATTGTTATGGGTGTGACCCCGTCCACTTTTCTATCTCAGGAATATGCTGTGGCCAATGCTTGAATAAAATAAAGGGCGTGTACCCGCCTCCCAGTTTAAAATTTTTGTGTTTTACATTTTTCTAGGTGATTTCTGATCTGAATAAATCTTTCGGGTTTTGAAAATTTTTCCAGTTATTCACTCATCAGACCTACTTGTGTAGCAAATTTCAGCTCTCTAGCGCGTACTCTAGCTTTAAATTTAATGAGCGTTACCCCGCTCACTCTTTTAGCTCAAGATTTTGTTCTGAGCAGCGCTCATCACTCCTGTAAATGTTCTTAGGAAACGGCTAATAAGAAATACATAAGCCTGAGATCTGAGCCAAAGTACATGAAACACAAGACTAAAATTACATGGGCGTAGTACCGCCCAATTCCCAACACGAACTTTCATAGCCCTGAATAAGTTCAACGTGTATGCAAAATTTCAAAAACATCGCATGAATGAAACAATGTAAATTTAGTTTTTTGCCCCGAGCTTTGCGGGCGTGGCCCCGCACCCGGGTTAAAATTTCTTGGTTTTCAGGCTTTTTAGGTAGTTACTCCCTTATGTATATGCACTTGTGTACCAAATTTCAGCTCTCTAGCTATATTGGAAGTGCTTCATTAACTTGATGAGTGAGTGTGTGTGAATGTGTCTTAAAATGTCCACCTCCATATCTCAAGAAGCCTTTCATAGTAAAACTTTCAAATATCGCATATGAATGAGATTACATGGATAAGGTCTAATTATGGCTTAAATTTCCTTATTTTACAATTGAGGGGAACAGAGCTATGAGGGGGTAAAATGGCTTCGTGTAAATATACACACTGCGCGCAGCGACCAGAACTTGACCTGGCGCCAACAATAATATCTAAATTTGTTGGCTTTTTTCCTTTCGATTACTATATACTTCCGCCTCTGCGTTCCATAAATTTGGTGAGCATTGGTAATATTCAATAAAACGCAACTACAACTTTTGCTTGTTCGTGCATTTTTCCATTATGAACAAAAATACCAAGAGACTGATGTTTTTTTTTTGTCAATCAGAGTTAAAGACAATCAAATAATCAGACGTCAAATAACAAAAAATTAAATCTTGTTCGCATCAAACATAGTCGAAGCAACGAGTGCGTGTAGGACTGGGCTTACACACGAAAACTTTAGCTGAGCAACTTTTGAGTTTATTGAAGAGAGATGAGAAAATATATCTCTCGCCTATGATCTCTAACGTGAATACAGTTTAGCTAAAGAAATACAACTGCGCGCACGCAACTACATACATTTATGATTGATTAGTTCATTTGATCGTCTCCAGGGCACTTAAAAACAACGGTTACTATGGCCAGAACCATGACAAATGCTTTCTTTAGTCTTTGTTAATTATTAGCAGGCTGAGGAATGTTTGAGAAAAGTGTGAGTACTTATCATACAAAGACATATATTAGCAATTTGTCAAGTGGTTTCAAATAGCCTCCAATTATAGCGATGTCGCTTATTAAAGTTTGTCTGTGAACTAATTTGCCATATGATAGAAAAACTTTTATTACCTGAATTACACGACTGACGACTCCACAGCTGTCATTAAAATAGTGAAATTTCGCTTTTGAAATAAAAAAGAGCTTCGTTCATGAGTATTTCGAAATCATTTACCAACTTATTGATTTGTCAAGCTATTTACTTGTAATTTAACAAACAATATGTTAAGTAAATATGTTTATGGCAAATTACTTCAGCTGTCAAACAATCACAAAAATGCATCGGCTCGTTTAATTATTCGTTAAATGTTTTGCACACAACAGTGGGCATTGTAAAGTACAAAATGAATACAAAGTCTTTGTTTTTGACATCAATTCTTTTTCATTTTTGCCAACAAATTTAATAAATTGCCAACTAAATGCCTACACTTGTATATGTTTTATTTTTGCCTTTTAATATTTCGCTTGGCAAACACACAAATATTTCTTTATTTCTATTGCAATTTATTATTGCCTGTTGCTGTTGAAATGTTGCGGGCACATACGAGTACGAGTAATATGTGCTAACCGATCCAGCGACAGCAACTTAGCAACAAAATATTTTGTGTAATAAAGAAAAAAAAAAAAATTAAAAAACAGTCTTTAATCAGCAAAAAGCAAACTGAAGAGATTAAACAGCAAAATGAACAAAATACTTTGAGGTCAACATTAATTCTTTCAAGTAAAGCTAAAACAAAAATCATGATGCAACAAAGTTTCTGCCACAAAATTAAACTTGATGTTGCATGAACAAAATGTGAGACTTTTTTCATCTTTAGCCAAAATATTTTAACTTGATCGTATTTCATGGCTGACATTTTTCTCTTGACTGATAAAAAAAAAAAACAAAAACTGCATAGAGAAACATGGGCCATCATGGATGGCAAACCCCAACATTTATACTCGTACATAAATTTCAAATATTTAATGCAAATAGAATCGCATAAACTCAAGTACTTTTGGCTCATTTAACAACATTTACGAGTTAAATGTAAAAAACAAAAATTTTAAAATTTTGCCAAACAGACAGCAGATCATAGAAATGTGTATGCCAAAGTTAAAGCAAAAACTTGTACGAGTATGTACTGAAGAGATGATAATGTGAATATTATGTTGCTGCTTTGTTGTTGTTGCAGCAGCTAGTTAGTTTATTTTATTGGAGAGTGTGTGTTTTCTGCAATTCACTTGCAGAACTTTAAAAGAAGGCATTCGAGTGAAGCAGGCTTTTTAAGACTTATTCGAAAACAGAAGCTAATTTCGATTGTTTATATGTATTAAGGAATTAAATTAATTTACAGAAGTCTAAAGTGGCCTGGAGACGATCAAACAAACCCGTAAAACAGTGCATATGTTTGAATGTTGTTTGCTTGTCGCAAATAAACACGTCAAACATCATTTGCATTCCGACTTCAAATTATTTCTCTATCATTAACCAGAATCGCAAACAAACTGATATTATTTTGGATCAGTCAGAGTTGGAGGTTTCCCGACAAATATTCGTCCACACTGTTTAAGAAATTTTTCTTTACGAAAATCAATTGATATTTTTAAATGCCGAACTAAATGATGATATTTAAAGGAAACATTAATAAATTTAATAAATTAAACTTTACAATAATTCACTTTCAGAATTTTAAAAGAAGCCATTTGAGTGAAGCAGTTTTTTAAGACTCTTTCGCCAAAGGCTTGTTGAAACCGAAAACAGAAGCTACGAGTAATTTCGATTATTTGTGTGTATTAAGGAATGAAATTATTTTATAAAAGTCTAAAGTGGCCTGGAGACGCTCTAACCAACCCTTCAAACAGTTGCATATATTTGAATGCTCTTTGCTTGTCGCTTAAAAGGAGACATGCAAATATCAATCTCAAATTAAGATTTGCATCCTGACTTCAAATAATTTCTCTATCTGTTAACTAGAATCCCAAACAAACTGATTCATTTTTTTGGTCACTCAGACTTACAGGTGATCAAATTATCCAGCCGGTTCCTTGACACTGTTTAATAAATTTTTCTTTACGAAAATCAATTGATACTTTGACATACTGAACTAAATGATGATATTTAATGGAAACATTAATGCATTCAATAAATTAAACTTCACAATAGACATTTGCCTAAACAAGAAAATAATCGTCTACACACGCGCTAGTCACAGGTCGAGTTGTAGCGTTGTAACAATTTGAATTTTGTGTTGTCTAAATATTTTAAACATGAAATGCATAAGTGTGGCACAAGTTGCAGGCAACCAAACCACAATCAATTAATAAAGTCTCTAATAAAAAAAATTAGCCGATTTTATTGGCTTATGACTTCATGAAATGTTGATTTGTTTAATTCTTGGGCTCTCCTAATCAGTTTGTGTGTATCTGCACGTTGAGTTTACCAATGTCTATATTTGAAATTTTACAGCCCGTAGACATGAATATTCTGCTATTTTGTTAAAAAAAACTCCCACTGCGGCCCGCTCTCACCCATTCAATAAATTTATGTTAATGCATGAACTTATTTTTTTTTTGCTTGAGTTCTTGTTGCATTTTGCACATTTAATGCCCACAATATTGAAATGAAATGTTCGTAAATGTTTACATTTGTGTACTTAATATGCAAAATGTAATTTGCCGCGTCGCGTGACGTATGTAATCACTTTTATTTTATTCAAAAGTTCACCTCTTCTCATTTCCTGTCTTCCCTTCCAAACTGGTTAAGTTTGGCTCTCCTACCGATGCAGACACTCAATTTACTCACTTGATAATACAACGTGGAAGGCAGCAAGAGCCACACAGTCATGCTTTCACTGATTTTAATATTTATGTGGACTTGCATTGAATGTTTATGGAAATGCAATAGTTGAAATTAGCCAAATCGAAGCAATAAAACCGTGAAATCCTCAGGAAATTTTAATAGATTTTGGTTGTTTTTTGTTTGTTTGGAATTTTTTAATATTGTTATTAATTGTGCTTTCATATGATTTTAAAGTATTATGGTGGTGTACGAGTATATAAAAATTCATATTTTTGTGAATACAAAACGCAATAGAAATCGTCATATCAAATTGCTTCCATACACAAATCTGAAATTTAAAATTCAGGATATACATACATAGATACATAATTTATGTATAATAACTACAAGATTTTGCTGCAGTGTGTTTACGATTGTTGGTGAAATTAATTTTATTAAATTAAGGATGTGTGGGAAGTAGGCGTGTCTCTTCTTCGATTGCAATAAAATCAACTAGAGAAGTTACTTTTTGCTTTTAATTGTGCAGTTAACAACTTTCGCTGCATATCGATTGTAATTTCATTTCCAGCCTAATTTTTTAAAATAAAGGATATATGACAGGTAGTCGTATCCTTGCAACGATTAGCATGAAATTACACGGTCAGCGTATTCGTAAAATAGTACAAGTAGTTACGCTGCAAGATGAGCTTAAAAGTGGCGTTAGCTTAATTCTCAAAATAAAGGATATATGGGAGTCGGTCGTATCCTTGCACCGATTGATAGAAAACTACACATATGTAGCTTAGTTCTAAAACTTTATAAATAACTACGCCGAAATATGAGCTTAAGAGTGTGTAAAACAAAGGAGATATGATAGGTATGCGTATCCTTGCATCGATTGATAGAAAAATTAACATACAGCTTAGTCCTAAGATTTTATAAGTATGCAATATGAATTTAAGTGGGGCGTTAGCTTAATGCTTTAAATAAAGGATATATTTGTTAAGTAGTTACCTTTCAAGTGTGGCTTAAACATAATATGTACGTAAAATAAAGGATATATGGGAGGTAAGCTTATCCTTGCACCGATTCATGTCAAATTACACAGACAGCTTAGTCATAAAATTGTATTAGTAGTTACGCTCCAATATGAGCTTAAGTGTTGTTTAAGCTTAATATTTAAAATAAAGGATATATGGCAGGTAGGCTTATCCTTGCACCGATTTATATTAAATTACACATACAGCATAATTCGTAAAATTTGCTAGATAGTAGCCCTATAGTATGAGCTGAAGTATGCCTTAAAACAAATTTTTTATATAAAGGATATATTACAGTTAGGCTTGTTATTGCATGGTTTGAAAAAAATTTATCAGAGAGCTTGATTGTGTTATTCTAGACATTTTTGCAAAATGTTTGATGCTTTATATTAAAAATTGCTGTTGAGAATCAAATTGTGAAAATTAAGGATATATGGGAGGCAGGCATATCCTTTCACCGTTAGAAATTAAATTGAATCTTTAGTTAAATAATTCTATAAATATTTAAAATTACTTTGAAATTATGGTTTTAATTCTGTTATTAAAAATAAAGGATATATGGCAGCGATGTATATTCTTTTAGCGAACGTAATAAAATTGCGCAGAGAGCTTAACTTTAGATAATTACAAATTTCCGCAATAGTCTGAATACAATTAGGGCTAAAATGTAATTTATAAATAAAAAGGACATATGGGAGTTAGTTATATTCTTGCACCGATTGAAATGAAATTCACTAACAAGCTTAACTACATAGTAAGGGAAATAGTTACAAACTTTCGGTGATCTCTGTTTATAATCTTAGCTACAATTAAGTTTTCAAAATAAAGGATATATTGCAGGTAGGCTTGGACTTACATTGATTCAAATAAAATTTTTTTAGGTTGGTTAAATTTATGTTTTTATAAGTTGTTATAGAGTTTCGCGGTATTATGATGATAATTAAAGCGGATACTTTAGTTTTTAATATTAAGGATATACGGAAGGAAGGCTTAGATAACATTTTTTAGAAATTGAAAGGAGGCTTGTCAGGCCATTAAATTTAACAGTTTCAGAAATAGTTTTTAGCTTTCACTGCATCCTGACGTTTATTGTGCTTGAAATTAAAATTTTTTTAAAATAAAGGATATATTGGAAGCAGGCAGGTTTTTGCCTTTATTAAAGTAAAAATTGGCAGAGATCTTAACTGTGTAATTTTATAAGTAGTTATCGAAAATTTTCTGCAATTGGATTATAACTAAAATTTAAATTGGATAAAATTCAGGACATGTAGGATGTGCAAACTTGTTGGAACGTCTTTGCTTAAGCTTCTTTTATAGAATACCCCAGCAAACTTGCCACTTCACTAATCAAACATATGCTCTAGATGTACCTGCAACTTACGTTATAAATTTTGATCAACGGATAGGTAAAACAGACTTTTTAAAGTGTCATAATAGGAATCAGAGGTCGTGAGCAGCTTTTCTCTCATGATTATGCACGTTCACGATGTCAAGTGTTTAATTATGCATGCTCAGGCATGCTCTCGCGTTTTATTAGCTTGCGCACACGAATGTTAGCTGAACGTAATATGTAGTCACGCAACCAAAATTCAAATCACAATTCAGAGAGAAAAAGTCTCATAAAATATTTTACTGTACTGTACTCTCTATTTCATACATTCCCAGTTGTGTGCGATTGTCGTCATATGTATGTGTGGTGTGTGTGCTTGCTTGTGCAACAAGAGCAACATAATCAACACAAGCAGCAACATCAAAAAAGTATTTAAGTTATGTGGTATGCGACTGAGTAATTAATTGATTTTTATCTGACTTAAGGCTATTTTACAGTTTGTTGATGACAGTTTAAATTTGTTTATGTCTCATTCTGCTCTGCATGCATACAAACATATAAATATTGTATGTTTTAACACATGCACATAGACACATAAATATATGTATGTGTGTGTGTAGATATTTATGTCAGCATAAATGCCTGTTCACATTTATGTGCATTTAAACATAAAATGCATTTAAATTTGTTTATATCTCATTGCGGCCGAAGTGTGTAAAACAACATAAATAAGTTTGCTTATTTCTATTTGTAATATTTGCTTTTATATTTATATCATTTAGCCATACAAAAAGATTAAAAATCTAGATTTTACTTTCATGTTGTCATTTTTCAATTTCTGCTATTTTATTTAAAATTTATTTGATTTTTATTGGTTACTTAAGTTAACATCACATCAAGGGAATATTCCAATAAAGTCTCTCAATGACTTAATAGTGTAATCTGCAGATTATAAAAGTTTCTATTAAAGATAAGAGAAATCTATTTTGCTAATGTTTAATAAATTTTTTTTCTGTAATTATTCCACTTGAGATTGCAATAGAAATTTAAAATAATAATTATCAAGCTTAGCTTGTCAAATATTTGCTTTATGCGAAAGCAATTTTAGAGATGCTTTTTCTACTTTAGAATATTTTTAAATAAAATATGCTTTTGATGCTTAACAATCATTTTTCTTCTTGTTGCTTTACGAAGGCTGAAATGTTTAGGGATTATGGGAGATTAAGTATTAAATTCAAATCTTTTGGGAGGAAATTTAAAGTCTTTTTATATGAACCTGGCAACTATTTTTAGTTTGAATGAGTTTTTGTTAAAGAAAAAAAAATTAACTTAAGCAAATAGAAGATAAACTTGCAAACTATTAAATTAAATAGTTTATGGCATGAAAATTTATTTTTATTAAAACTATTGCTTTATTTTTGTAATAAATACATCGCAGGTTGCAGAGGAAAATTTTAGCCTCCACAGTTCCATAATAGGTTAAACCGTGCAACTTTCGTAATGAAATGTATCGTATGTTTCAATGCAGCATACGAGTATAACGAGTCTGTGTAACGAATTTGATTAAAATCCCCTCAACAATTGTTTTTATTATAAAGTAACAAACAATTACAATAACGATAACATCCAAATTTCGCATCTGTAATAATTTTTTTTGGATTTTAGATTTGTTTAACGGTCTCCCTGCGTATGAGCGATACATAAAGAGCAATTTATATAACTCATACGCTTTAAAGCCCGTTCCTTAAAGGAAAGTATGTATATGTAGGTATAAACTTTAAGATTTAAAAATTTAAATACCACTCACCTGCGTCTCTGTTACATTCAACAATTTCGCCATCTCTGTTCTCTCACTCGAACTAAGGTACTTTTTGATTTCGAATTGTTTTTCCAATTCGAAAATTTGCCTGCCCGTAAATGTAGTTCGGGCTTTTTTCTTGCGCCTGGCATCTGTCGAGCCTGAATCGGAATCATCTTCGGTAGTTTCCATATTAGCAGCTGGCGGTGTTGTACTCATGGATGAGGGCGCTAAACGTTCACGTATCAAACTGTCGCTACTACCCGAGGGACTAACATCTGGTGGCAGGGTAATATTCAAGGGCGGAGCTATGGTGGAGGAGAGTTTCTTCTTTTTAGTGCAGCTCTTAGCAGATGTTTGCTGACTAGAATCTAGAACAATTAAAAGACAAATGAAAAATACCAGTTTTTTTTTAGCAATTTACTTTTGTTTTGTATATTAAATTATTTTGTTTTGAGTCGTAAAAAGTTTTATTTAAGAAATTGTTGCTTTTGATACGACTAAGCTAATGTTCGCCTTGTGAGCGAAATTACATGCGACAATTTTAAGGAACAAGTCAACTAACAAGGTGTTGTTTAGTCAGCTCTCGAATAATCTTTCTTGCAATAGTTTTATTCCAAAAAATTTTATACGAATAATTTCATTCGAATAACTTTCATTCGTGCGAGGACGAAAAACCGATCTTGAATGTACATAGTTTTATTTACAAAAACTTTATTCGACTAATTTCATAGGAATAGCGTTTATTCGAATAATTATTATTAAAATTTTATTCGATAAATTTTATTCGAAAGGCTTTCATTGAAATAACCTTCACTTGAATAATCTCTCTCGAAATAGTTTTATTCAGAAAAAATTTATTCGATTAATTTTATTTCAAAAAGTTTTATTCGAATAATTTTTGTTAAAAAATTATTTTTTCAAATAATTTCTAGCCAAGTAATTTGCATGCCAAATAATATGTTTTTTGAAAAAATACATCATTCGATTAATTTCATACGAATAAATTGTATTCGATTAACTTGTACTCGAAAAATCTTACTTGAAATATTTTTAATTTTTTTTTTGTTTAACTATATTCGAATTATTATTCGAATTTTTTATTCTTAAAAAAACTAATATTCAAATTATTTTTGCCCAAATAATTTTCATGCAAAACCACATATTTGTTTGATTTAAAAAAAAAACTTCATGCGATTAATATTAATATTAATTAATTCATTTACTTTTCTGGCCACAATTAAATCTTTCAATTAATTTTTTCTCAAGTTTCATTATTAAAATTATTATAATAGCATAAGAAATTCGGGTCACAGTTTTATTCAATAAAAATTTTCCAAATGAGAATATTCGAAAAAATTAATTTCGAAATTTAATAGCAAAACTGTTTCATTACACAATTTTTCTTCAAAATGTATTGTACGAGTTCGTTGTTGCAGAGATAATAAATGCTAGTTTTTATTTCTTATTTTTTCGTTACAATTGCTTCATAATATTGACAGATTGCAATATTTATAATAAATGACAGCTCATTTAGAATTTATAGTGTGATTTGAGCTGGTGGCAAAACAATTTTTAAAAATGAAACCAAAAGCAGCTGATGTTTGTGTAAATGAAAAGCAACTGCCTGTCATTGTTAATTGAAATATTTAACCCCTTTTTCCCCTCTCGAGGGAAATAAATGCATAGAAACAATTAGCTTTAATAATCATTTGACTTTCAAGCGGGCGTGTTTTTAAAATAAATTTTTTTAGTGGTGGAATATATAACATTTTCAATAATCTATGCCACACACTACTGAAGCAAACATTTAAGGAACAACTGATCAGCCTGTAAAAAAATTAAACCATGAAAAATAAAAATTCTACATTTATCTCGCGTTATAAAATTCATTAGCGACTGACTTCAGCGCTAAATTGTTTGTGTGACTGTTAATCTTTGGTTTAAAGTATTTCTATTTTTTGTCTAATTCAAATTTAAATATTTTTTATTATTAATTGTTTAAATAAAACTGAATAACAACTTAGAAAACTTAGTGCCATTATTTGCTGGAAAAAAAAATACTTTGAAATAAAACTTGTGCATTTACTTGCCCACAATTAACAGCAATATCGTTTTTTATTATTTTTATTAAGTCTCGTTTAAAATGCATTAAATTTTCACAAAGTTGAAAAAGTATTAAAAATGTGTAACCAAACGTTTGTTACGTTTTCCTTTTATTTCCATCAGCTTGTGTTCGTTGCTATTTTTAATTAGTTTTTGTATATTAATTTGAGAATATAAAAAAGAAACATGAAATAGAATTATTGGATATAATTTTTATGACTGTTTATTACAGTCGTTTGCAAACAAGTGTTATTTGCTGTTTCTTTAATTGTAACTATTTAATGGATTTGTATGTACTCGTATGTATATAAATTGTGTTGTGTTTATTTTAATGACACACCTGAAAATGCAAACTTGTTGTTGTTTCTAATAACACTGTGCAGCGAAATTAAACTTTTTCCAAAATAACAAGTTTCTAACGATCGATTACGGCAGGATAGACTAAAAAATAAAGTTTATGGGTGGGTGCTATTTGAAGGGTTTTGAGATTCCCCCTCTGTTTTGCGGTTGGTTAGGGCATTTAAGGTATAAAGTCTGTTCACAGCTTGGGCCTTTTTTTTGCCATTTTCTTAAAAAGAGACATAACGGGAAGAGTGTTAAAATATAGGTTAAAATATTCTACAAAGAAATTCGCAACAAAGCCTACTACAAGTGTGTGAATACACCAAAGCATAAAAACAAACTCAAACATCAGAAATCCATCAAAACTTGGAAACCGTTTGAAGGTTAATATTATACTTATTCCCGCTTCTATTTCATGTTTGTGATTTCTGCGGCGATTTGATGCAAAGACCTAAGAAAGAATTTTTTGTCATACATTTGAACCCTCTAACTCTTCTCTGTGTGGACCTTTTAGGCTCTTTCACAAAAAGACGATGAAAAATTACCCTTAAACGAAGATATCAAATGTTATAGAAAAGTTTTTCCTTTTGGTCAATGACTATTGCTTAATTGGTGTAAAATTCTACGAAGTAAATTTTTGTGAAACATTTTAACCCTATAATTTTTTTAGTTGCATGGGTCCACATCCTAAAATCAGGTTCAAAGTGGGTTAAAATGTTCTACGTAAATGTTTGCCATAAAACTCTACTATAGGCCTGCAAAATACACCAAAGCATAAAAACAAACTCAAACATCAGAAATCCATCAAAACTTGGAAACCGTTTGAAGGTTAATATTATACTTATTCCCGCTTCTATTTCATGTTTGTGATTTCTGCGGCGATTTGATGCAAAGACCTAAGAAAGAATTTTTTGTCATACATTTGAACCCTCTAACTCTTCTCTGTGTGGACCTTTTAGGCTCTTTCACAAAAAGACGATGAAAAATTACCCTTAAACGAAGATATCAAATGTTATAGAAAAGTTGTTCCTTTTAGTCAAGCACTATTGCTTAATTGGTGTAAAATTCTACGAAGTAAATTTTTGTGAAACATTTTAACCCTATAATTTTTTTAGTTGCATGGGCCCACATCCTAAAATGAGGTTCAAAGTGGGTTAAAATGTTGTACGTAAATGTTTGCCATAAAACTCTACTATAGGCCTGCAAAATACAGCAAAGCTCGAAATTCAGGCTAATCCTATAAAATTCAGATATGTTTGACTGTTGAACTATACAAGGGGGACCATTAGCTCAGTGACTTTTTAATGAAACAAAAAGTTGTTTTATTTTTCCACATAGTCTCCTTTGAGTTTTATACACTCAATCCCTACCGAAAAATATGATTTTTCGAGGTCATCAAAATAAGCATTTGTTTATTCTTTATTTGTTTATATTTATTCTAATTATCTAATTAAAGGTTCAATCAGATAGAAAACAGCTGTTCGAACAGCTGATTATAACTCGCCATAACGCCATAGCCATTATCATAGAAACCAATGGAATGGCTATGACATTATGGATATGACACGTCTAATTTAAGCTTAAAGCTTCCAAACACATTTTCCATTCCAGTTCGTGCACACAAATGTTTACGGGGCGTATGTTGAATAAACACTCTGAGTGTTATATCTTATATTTGTGTTTCCCGAATAAATATGCACACTCTTAGGGCCAATTTCACCAATTCTATTTAAATATCAATTCATATTTAATAGTTGTTTTTTATAAAATTTATTATATTTTTTTTTTAATGAAAAACAACTTTTAAATATGAATTGATATTTAAATAGAATTGTTGAAATTGGCCCATAGTTTTAATGAACTCAAAGTATAAATATGACAGACACTGAATACTCACAATACGCATTTTCCTTTCTATTTATGGCTGTAGAGTATTTAGATTTTTTGCTTAAATGAACTAGAGAGAACTATGAGTATAGCTTTTTGAAAGCAAATAGGTGAACATACGGTTACTAAAATTCTTATACTTATTGAACTAGAGATGGGCGCGTGTCGAATTTTTCCAACACGATACGAACACGAATACCAAGACGATCAAAAAAAAGATTTACAGCCTAATTCATAAAAAATAATTTTAATTTAAAAACGGCTTATTTGATATTCCATAGAAAATTTGTTTCATAAACCTCTTAAGCCCCGTTCAGACTATTATACAAGTATTAATACTTTCATCACATTTTACGATACAGAAATCTAAATACATTCGTTGCGACTGTCAAAAAATCTAACGTAAAATCACATATTGTGTTCAGACCATCACACTTCAAATAAAATGTGTTATAAATACAAGCAAAAAACAAAACAGCTGTTCAAAATAAAAATGTCTGTGCTATTACATTGACTAGCGGCGGCAAAGCAGTTTCATGTAGGCGAGGACGTGCCGGCACTTGAAAAAATTCAGCAGTTAAAAATATTCTATGTAAATAACAGAAAAAATTTAAGAGAAGATATTACAAAAACGTTAAAAAATTACGTCAGCGAAATATATTTCCATACGAGATTCACTTATTCAAAATTTTGAGCCGATATACACATGACAAAACATTACATCAATGACGACACGCTATCGGCGGCGAAACAGCCGACTTGGAAATTTGGTTTGTGTCAAAATGCAACCCTGATCTAATGAAAAGTATTATCGTTTAGAAAATTTTCTAAAAACGAGAAAGTCTTATGGGATGTCAAAATTTTTATCGTATTATTTGCCACTTTGATGACATTTTGCGTTCAGACTATCACACTTGCACGTATTATTTGTATTTCTGACAAGTATTAATACAAAGTATAGTCTGAACGCGGCTTTATTAAACAGATATATTTTTTATGAATAAGGCAGTTAAAGTTGAAATGTTCAAAGTTGAAAAATTGTATTTGCAACAACGATATGCTTCGATTTTATTAGTGTACACTATTGAAGATAAGAAAATTAAATTTATTTTTTTCAAGAGTCGCTATTCAAAATATGGCACCGAGTTGGCACTGCCAGCTGATACACTCTGCCACCACAGCTAATACTATCTGCTTACGTACAGAACTTTAAGCTTCAGAGGCCCATACAATATCAACAAATATGCTGGTGTTGTGTGTTTGACGATACAAAATATTAAATTCTTTCCCTACTGGATATTCATTCAAACATATTTTACATCTTTAATTTTGCTCAACACGAAACGACCCGAACACGCACGAAATCAGACTTTTTGTCACGAACACTTCGTGTTGAGTCGTGCGTGTTCGTGTCACGAAAAAAAACACGACACGCGCCCATCTCTAAATTGAACACACGGAAATCAACATTAGATGTAGGAAAATTGGAGTACTAGATTGCGCCATGTATGCGCCAGCCGTCACGGTCACATGGTACGAATAATCTAGAAACTTTAATGACATCAAATCGTATGTATATTCTTTATAGTTTGTTTAATTAATATTAAAAAAAATATTTTTTATGTACATATTTATTTTTGTTAAAGAGAAGTAGCAATCAGACAATTTGTATGCCTATAATTATAAGGGAAGGGAAAATACAGAGCGGACAGATGGTCAATTATTAAAGTATTCAGCCTAAATCATTTCACAACTCTGCTATATTGTGAGTTCATATTACAAATTTTTTCTAGCATCGTTGCAGCGCCTCTGTTGTTAAGTACGCATATTATTTTAAGCTTTGTAGCCATTTTATTAGTTAGTTTACTTCGCTAACGATTTATCGCTACAAATGTCGTAATACTTCAAATTAGCCTTTAGACAATAAGAAGACATACTACGGTGGGTAAAAATCATGCGTCTAGCTTAACCTGGCTACTGTACTTACACTGTTAAAATGAAAAATATCTAATTAATTTTGTTAAAATATTTTTGTTTTATTTCACAATTTAATGTACTCGTATATAACAATAAATCTCAAATTCCAATTTTTATGTTGCAATAAAAGAAACTTGTTCATATTTATTTCTTTTCACTTAGGCTTCCTTGTTCATCAACAATATACATACGAGTACATACCCTGCAGTAGATCGAACTAGTGTCCAACTAGTATTTTACTAGTACAGCAATCACCACCACTAGTTCCCAACTGTAAACTTTTCTATACCATCTTAATGCTAAAATTAGCATTGAGTGTGCTTAGAAAACTACTAAATGTTTATACCAGTTATTTTGTAAAGAAAAATTCTATAAAATTGGTGGTTTTATTGCTTTGTTACCCAGTGACAACTGCTGCTTAAAATTCGTCCTTGTCTATCAAAATTCAAAAATATACATAAAAGGGTAATTATAATTATTTTTAGATGAACCTAAAAATTTTATAATTTTATGATACCAATTTTCATACAGTGCCAGGGTTCTGTGAGACAGTCAAAATTTATTTTGTAATGTGGTGCCTTGGAACTACTTCATATACACACAAAAAAGTAATATGAATGAGTTTGTAATATTAATTAAAATATTTGTAATATTAATTAAAAAATTAATTAAATTTTCACCTATAAACAATTTGTTAATATCAATTAAGTTTTTCCACTCAAATTAATTAATACAATTAAAAATTTAATTGAATCAATTAAATTATTAATTGAAAACATTAATTGGTGAATACCTTTTTCTGTGTACTCATCAGCACTAGTAATTTTACGCAACAAATTTAACCCTTTTTGCACTAGTTATTGCTATTCTAGTAATTATACTAGTAGCTGTTAGACAATCATCGCCTACTCTCCTGCAGGGTATATAACTTATAATAAAAGGTTTGTTAAATAATTTTACCTACGAAATTGGTTTACAAAAAAAGAAAAAAAAAAAATATTTTTACGACAAAGACCTTTAATAAAAAATATATTATTACACGTATAAACATTTCTAAGCATTTAGTTGAAATTTAAAAACCCATTAAATACGGGTATCAAATTAGAAAAAATAAATAAAACTATTAAAATATTTATCATCTTGATATGATCAATTAATTGTAGTCATATTTTTATTTAATCTAATAAAACTATTAAATGATAAAATTAAAAACAAAGACCGGATATTCATGTATGTGATAAAAAATAAAAAATAAAAACAAAACTATAAAATATGAATGACGTACCGAATGCCCGATTTGACTTGACTGACTGACTTAAGCTTTTGAATATTCAACATTGCAGTTTTTATTTGTTGTATTTTTTTAAATATATTTTTGTTCATATAAAGCAAAAAAAAAAAAAAAAAAAACAACTAAAATTAATAGAATCAGCAACACCAACCATAAAGTGGGTGTTATTGTCTGGAATTAATTTCTGACAGTACGTGTTTAAATTAAAAATTACTTTGAATAAAAATGGAAAAAATACGTTATAAATAATAATTTTCATAAAACAAGCACAATTAAATTTTTCCATTATTAATTTGTTTATATCTATTCCTTGTTTCTTTATTAATAATCATCATCATCGTCATCATCATAAGGTTAGTGTTCACTTCTCAATGCTTTATTTCTATTAAAATTTAATTGCATTTGTAGAATTTTTTTCCTGCTGTTATTTATTTTTGTTAAATCATATTTGCTGTTTTTTTGCTGCTATTGTTGTCTTAATAGTTTCTGCTGTTGGTTGCTTGTTAATTTACTTATAAAATATTTTTATTGTATTATTAATATTAATAGAAATATTTGTTGGCATGGTAATAAAATTATTGCATTTCAATAACCATTATGCAACAGTTTAGCAATAAATAAAGTTTCTGCAGCGAACAATAAAGTGGCCTATAAATTTTTTCTTATAAAATCAGTCTTATAATTTTTATATTGTGGCAGCTCTGCATTAGATACGTAATATGTAATGGCAACGTTAAAGGAACCACTAGCACTGTGGGAAAAATGTATTTATTTCTGAACATAATCTCCTTTTAGCACTTTTCCCCAGCAATGTCCAGTAGCTGGGATATCCCGTTTATAATAAAAACTGACTGCTACAGCAATGCATAGTGGCGCTTGTATTTTATTTTGAAGTAAAATATCAAAACATTATACTGAAGTAGGATAGTTGTGAATCATAGTAAGTACAGAGATTAAACTAATTTAAAATTTATTTATTTATTTTTTATTTTTTTTTTGCTAATTTTGTACTGTCTTGAAAAATGCAGCGTGACTATATTTCGACTTTGTTCTCCATTTCGAATTAATTCTACTTGGTGTTCTACTTTTTCTATTCGTTTCTTCTTCAGCAAATGTTTGTATGTTCAAAAATATTTTTCCAACTAAGCTTGTGCTTAATAATCCGAAGAAAGTAGCTAAAATAAGTGTTAATGTGACTCATCTGATTGTGACAATATTATACGAATTATATGTGGGCATCTACTGGGGTTTCGTTGACTTGAAATTTAGTCGAAGCTGTAGTCCGTGACCAATGACTACAGTTAAGTTCTACAGCTAATAATAGTAAATGTAAATTCACAGGCAAAGCCATAGACGATTTTCATATGAAAAGTTTTACACAAACTTTAAAAATCTCATAATTTTTTAAGCTAGCGTAAATGTTTAAGCATTTTAAACAAAATCTTTTAAGAAAAAAAAAAAAAAAAACAAATGTCTTTTCTTTTCTTGTTAATTGTATATAATTAGCAGACTTAATGACCTGTCTGCTGCTTCTGCCGCAATAGTGACTCATGTCGGCAAGGCAACAATAACCTAAAGTTTCTTAGGAACTCGTTAGAGAACGACAAATGTCTCGCACACTGTAAAATTCAAATTAATTTTTTAAATTTCTATTTAAATTGTTATACGCATTTGGACGATTCAAATGTGCGACTGGCTGCCTGTGTGAGCTTGTAACTCATTATTGTTGTTATTGTTGTTGTTGCTGTTAATAATTGTAAAATTTGTGTCTGAATTGATATTGAATAAATAAAGAGTCATATTAATCGACATGTTGAAATTTAAATGCATGATTTGCATGCTTAACACATTCTCCCAAATAAAGAACTAAAAAAAAAACTTCTAAATGAAATGTATTCTTTTTTGCATACAACGAATGAAATTGTTTATTGGCATTTGTTCTAGTCAAGCGTGTTCTGAAAGTGAGTGTAGGCTGGATTAGTTTTGCTGCTGAGCAGTCGACTTGTTAGAATTTTATATTTATGCCATATTGGGTGGTAATTATAAATACAACAGCATTATAAAACCAGCAATAAAAGCATTAACCAAACACTCAATCTAACAACTTGTAATGTAAACAAGAAATAATAATAAATATATGTCTGTATATATATAAAATTTTAAACAAGTGTATACATATATTTATCTCGTGGTCTAATTTCGAGTATAAAACGAAAATATTGCACGGTTCTCTATAACTTAAAAATAATAATATATCTGATTATATTCACATACCATGATTATATTCACATACCATGATTATATTCACATATTGTCTTAAGTTTTTTTCCTCAATTAGATGCTTGCTTTACCATCTATATTTAATATTTAACATTTAATGTTTTTTTTTTTTTTTTTTTTTTTTTTTTTTTTTTAAAGTAACACTCAGACAATGAATGCATACTACTACTATTACTACTACTATTAAATGTTACCTTCCTTAGAAAAGGGATAGTAATAGAGAAGACAGGTGATGAAGGTGAAGAGAGCTGCATTCTTTTACGACTCTGCGTTTTGCACGTGTTTTTTAAATAATGCAGAGTTGCAGCGCCTCTGGTGTCAATGAGGCCTACTAAATTTTGAAGCTTTGTTTAATAGCCATTTTATTCGCTGATGATTCTGCTACACAATACCGACGAAGAAGGGCGCTCTAATGTTGCATTAGGATTAGCATCCGCTGAAGCCGGTGTAGTTCAGTTTCGCACAACAACTGATACAAAGGGACACTAATGCATATCAGAAAATGCGTGGTGTTGTTATTTAATGACTGTCAGATACCGAGATCGAACCCAAAACCTTCGGTCTTATATTCAATATGTGAACTACTTATTATTATTATTATTATTATTATTTTTTTTTTTTGGAGTTAAGTCGTTAATGAATTCAATAATTTTCTTAATGGGAAATAAATTATAAAAAAAATATTATGTGACATGTCTAATTATAATACTTAGCTGGCTAATTCCACACAAAACGACCCTTTGCACCGGAAAAAAAACTAATTTACGTATTTTTATTAAAAGTCATTTAACTGCGCACATTACCATTACAGCATTTAATATTGATCGAAATTTCCATACAAAAACAATTAATATTGTATGAAAACGTGTTCGTTATCGAATGGCAAAATTTTATCACCCGATTGTCCACAAGATAATGACAGTTATAGACAAATTACAAATATAAAAATTTTTTTATTTTTATCAATTTGGCAACACAACTGAACACTTTGCTCTCCCTCTTTGTATGTTTGGTTTTTATTTTAGGTTTTCTTTTACTCCCTGTTTTATCTTTAATAAAACCCGTTATCTCTGATAAGACTATTATTGTCCTGTTTGCTTTTTGTTGAAGTTTCTACTTTGTTTGTCTTATAAGGAGAGCTTTGTAAACTTATTAAAATAAAGAAATTTTCGGTCACACCCGTCACAGTAAACATTTAAAAAGTTTAATAAAATTGTAACTCTACACAATAAATACAATAAATATTTGATACTTTCACACAATAAAAACATAAGCGCAATTAATACATAATCTTTTAGCAATTGGCTATAGGAAATTTTTGGTCACACCCGTCACACCAATGCTGAACTGTTTTTTCGATAGATGTCAAAAATATAAAACGGGACCAAAGGAAGAAAATAAAGAAAAATATGAATTGCATTTAGCTTTAGGGAGAGAGAGAGAGAGAGGAAGAAAGGAAGAGAGAGTGGGAGAAAGAGAGAGAAGGAAAGAGGGAGGGGGAAAGAGTGGTAGAAAGAAAGGTAGAAAGATAGAGGGATAAAGAAAGTGAGGGAGAAAGAGAGAGAGAGAAGAGGACAGAGAAAGAAGAAATGATAAAAAATTATAGGACCTCTCTGTAACTCGCTAAAGCTAAAGCTAAATTCGATCGATTAAATGCTGAACAAATGGATAATTAAAAATTTTTAGCCATGATATAAAACATTAAAAATTTCGGCGAATCACATTATTACGCCATTGCCAGATTTAGCAATACACGTTTGAAAATTGCATTCGAAACCGCAAATCGATAACTCGATCTTATAGATTTTTAGCGATAGAGATTTAGCTTTAATGAGTTACAGAATATGGGAGCTGTTCTGCAAATCACGACATGTCAAATCACGGTTATATCAAAAAATTAATAAAGGATATATAACAGATTTTGTAAATTGTACGATTTATAGCGTTGAAAATTGGAATAAAATATTCTATTAAAAAGGACAGACAGATTAAAATTCAATAAAAACTCACTAACAAGTTAGTTTTTAAAACCACGTGATTTAAAATCGCTGTAATTTTCAGAACAGTCACGCATAATGGATAATGAATAATTGAAGGGAAAAATTAACGAGAAAGAAATCGTAAGAAGAGATAGCGGTAAAAGGATGAAAGTCTAAAATTGGTAGTTTTGTTGAGCTCAACAAAAACGAATCAGTTCAAGTTAACTGTTTGTATATTTTGCCTATTAAAAGCTCTACAATTTAAGTTTCTTACAGTCATATGGAAATGCCACATTTATGGTCCTTCGAGCCATATTTAAATTGCCAGATTTTAGGCACTACAAATACAACTTCACTTTGCATGTTTTTGTGTATACGATGTAAAATATTTTGAATGCTGATATTAACAATGTCCATTAGGCTGTTGATGATTAGTTACAACCCAAAGATTCTGCCAGGGTGCAGTTGTTGTAGCAATATTAGTTATTAATAATGATACTCGTAACAAACAGTCAATTACTGATGTGCTATTCGTTTGAAGCATCTTTTACTCTTCTCACTGTTCCAAACGCTTTTGTTTTCATATTATTAACGCTTGTTTACAAATATCCAAATAATTTGAATATTTATTTAATAGTGGGTAAAAGTATTTTAACACTGTCACTTAAAGTTTGTGGCTTAACCAATTGAATAACGAAAATGTAATTTTTATTAGGATTAAAAAATATATTGCATTTGCTTATTGCAAATTGGTGCTGTTTCGAAAACCGTTTGTCGCTAATGCAATTATAAATTGTTTTTAATTTATGTGTCAAATAATATGGCGCATTAATTAAA
Organism: Nowickia ferox; assembly: GCA_936439885.1. Taxonomy (NCBI): domain Eukaryota; kingdom Metazoa; phylum Arthropoda; class Insecta; order Diptera; family Tachinidae; genus Nowickia; species Nowickia ferox. The sequence continues at coordinate 106,493,578 of OW387023.1, forward strand.
ATCACAAACAAACAAAACTATAGAAAAAGAAAAAGAAAAAAGCAAATACATAATTTATAAAGTGCATAAAATAGAGCCAACCTTGTCTAATATGATCAAATGCACCGATTCAAATTAATAAATAATTGTGTTTGTGTCGAATTTTTTTCACTCGAATATTAACATGATAATTAAGCAACAATAGAATAATATTGCTAATGATTGTTACGTAAAAAGAAGAAAAATAAACAGCGATTAGTTTCGTATTAAGAATTCGTTTGTTTTAGTCATTAATTTTAAATAAAATCGTGTTGTACTTTTTATTCTGCCTTGTTTTGTTTTATTTAAACACACAAATTAAACAAAGACAAATGGACAAACAAACACACTCCGAACGAACGCTTGATTAAGCAGCCGTATAAATTATAATTTATTAGAAAAACTAAACAAAAAATATCATTTAATCGTAATTGTTTTTAGTAGGAAAAACATTATATTAACTTTGTTGTTTGTTGTTGTTTTTTGTTTATTAAACTAATTGAAAGGCTTAAAAATTTATAAGCAAAGTTTAAAATTCCCATAAAAAATTAAACGTTCTCGGATGAGGAACATGAAAACGAGGCCTGTTGTTAGAAGTCTTTAACGCCGCGCTCGTTGCAATGTTATACTTAACACGAGCATAAAAAATGGCTGGAGCAAATTTTTTTTAAATTTTGCTTATTAAAAAAAAGAATATGTAAAATATCAGAACTACAAAAAAGTATTTTTTTTTTGAACTAATGATATTTTTAATTAAAAGTATGAACAATTACAATTAAACTGTTGAATGAATGAAATGAAATTGAAATGAAATTAAAATTAAATTAAAATGAAATTGAAATGAAATTGCAATTAAATTAAAATTAAATTAAAATTAAATTGAAATGAAATTGAAATGAAATTGAAATGAAATTGAAATGAAATTGAAATGAAATGAAATTGAAATGAAATTGAAATGAAATTGAAATGAAATGAAATTGAAATGAAATGAAATTGAAATGAAATGAAATTGAAATGAAATTGAATTGAAATGAAATTGAAATGAAATTGAAATGAAATTGAAATGAAATTGAAATGAAATTGAAATGAAATTGAAATGAAATTGAAACGAAATTATGAAATGAAATTTAAATAAAATTTTAATGAAATCGAAATGAAATGAAATTGAATGAATAAAATAGTTAGTTCAAAACTAAACCAAAATTATTTCATATAATGATTGAACTATAAATTCTAAGTAAAGGCTCTTGTAATAAGAACTTCAAGTTTCAAATGTAAAAAACGAGTATTAGTAAGCAAATGCCAATAATAGTGGAAAACCAGCAAAATGGCCGCCACTGCTACGTTTGCAGCAAGATTCACACACTTGCGGTTGTACACCCTTGATAACTTCACGAATTCAATCTTTGAGATCTTGAATCAATTGTAGGCCAACGACATCAACCTTATCTTTCTCGTAACCCCAAAGAAGTTTAAAAGCTTAAAGGCGTTTAATCATCATTCGAATGAATTGCTTGTTCACAGTAAAAGTTGCTCCAGCCTCGTTTTCGAGAAAGTAACGGACACTGACCCCGCCACACAAAAAACCGCACCTAACAATCACAGGTGGGGATGTAGAGGCTTTTTAACAATAATTCTTTTGTTTTACGAGTCCCAAATGCTATAATCCTAATTGTTAACGAAGCCTCCTTAGGATTTGCGAACTGTGACCGCGAAATTTTCATAATTTTTGTTGTAAATTTTAATAATTTCAATAACACTAATCAATGGTATAGTTTTGACTTAACAGCTGTCAAATAGTTACAGCTTAAACCTTGCCAACTTGTGAAAATGGCGGGCTATTAAAAATGAAATGTCTTATTGGAACACCCTTTGTATATTCGATTGATTGCCATGATATTTTTTAATAACTTTTTTATGTAAACTATATAATTATATTAAAAACAGAAAACCTCAATAACTTCATTTAATTAAATAATAATTTTTACAATTTAAGGCTTTTGGTTTTTACAAGGAAGCCCATTTAAAAAAAAATAATGTTAATTAAAACTGCATTAATTTTTTTTAAATCAAATTAATTTTCTACAACAGAAGGAAATAAAAATAAAATAATAAAATAAACATGATTCATGGATTTACATTTTAATTAAATATTAATAAAAAAAATTACAGAAAATAAATAAACAATAAAGCAATTAATAAATTACATATGCCCACCTAAATACAGACACACACACGCACACACACACATAAATGCACAAATACATAAATGCATGCATGCATACATACAGGCTCTGAAATACATTTAACGTCAGGGAAACCCAAAACACATGCTTCAGTGTATTTTGCTGCATGAATTAGGGGCCAAAGACGGCCATTGTACAGATTAATTTAAAAAAAAAATGATTCTGCCAAAACAACCGACTTCAATGCAAAGATAGTAAGCTTAAAAAAAATTAAATGAAATCTGTTGGTTCATAAAAAGTACGTGAAATATAAAATTAAATTTTAATGGGCGTGCCTCCGCCCATTTTTAATTGCAAGATTGTGTGTTTTTCAGACATCAGGGTGTTTTTTTTAAATCGGTAAAATAAAATATTAAATTTTAATGAGCGTGACTCCTCCCATTTTTTCAACTGTAAAATTGTCTAACTACAAGAACCAAAGGTGCGTGCTAGGTTTCGCAGCAATCAAATAAGTAGAATATCATAAAATAAAATTAAAAAAATTGTGGGCGTCTCTCAGCCCATTTTTTACATTGGGATCAATTGGAAACTATACCAGCTAAGACAAAAAAATAATTTTTTTTTTCAAAAAAAAAAAAAAAAAATACAGACGAATTGATAATCTCCTCCTTTTTTCGAAGTCAGTTAAAAAGTTCGAGTAGTTTAAAAATTTATTCAAATAAATTCAGTAAAGTGCGACTTTGACTCGCACACGAAGGGTTACGCACGGTTTTTATTGGTTTTTGGCGGTTTTCTTTAGTATTGTCGCTTTTTTTAGCTTTGGCATTTTTTAGTTTTGGCGAGTTTTTGTTTGTTTTTGGTTTAAGCCGATTTTTTGTAAGTTTTTTTGGCGACTTTTGGTGATTTTTTTGCTTTTTAGTAATTTATTTTATTTTTTGTAATATTTTTCTTTTAAGCGATTTTTTTATTTTGACGATTTTTCAATTTTGGGTTTTTTGTTTTAGAGTTTTTGAAAATATCAACAGTTTGTTTTTTAGGTTCTCCAAGCTACAGCAAGTTGTGAAAATTACAAAAATCTAAAAACTTTGAGTCGTAATTAAATCCAATTTGTCATATTTCGTTAGATTTATTAAATCTAACCATGAAACCAGTTCAGGTTTTTGTTCATATGTTTTGCTGAAAATCGTTCATAAAATTATTGATTAAAGTGCTTTTGTTTTTAATGTTTATATTGGAAGTGCAAAAAAATATGAGTTTTCTCAGTTAAGCAGAGATTTTAATTTTAGTTTAGAAAAATCGCTAAGCCTCGGAAGTTATGTACGAATTAGTAATAAACTCACGCGTTTTTTTTTACTAATATTAAGGGCTTAACGACATCTGCTAAACACTTATTGCTGTTGTTTTTGTTGTTATTTAATGTGCTTTCATTAGTGTGAGTCACGCTTTAGTCACGTGTAAGTCACGCGTGATCGTGCTTGTTTTTATATATACATATATAAAAACGATTTTAAAAAATAGCGTGTGTGATTTTAGCTAAATTTCTTAGGCTTGTTAAAAAATCTATTTTTTGATAATTCGTATCCGAAATCATTCAGTGGCAGGCAATTAACCAGAAGCGTGTGTGAATAAAAAAATCATGAATTTTTGCTTGTTTTGTTGGTTAAGCACCGTTTATATGTATATTGTTTCTACTTCGGTATTTCTTATATAAAATAAAATCATGTTTATTAGTTCATTAATAATTACTTTGTGTGAGGAGTACCCGTTACCCTTCTTCTATACACTCAAGCTTTCGGTGGAAATTGCAGCTGGTTTTAAAAGTTATCATCACATCACATTTAGTAAGCCTCTCACTATTGTAGTTCTGAAGATATAGAACAAATAATAATAACTTTTTATGCGGGGTTACCCGTCTTTCCCCAATCCTATACCGTCAAGATTTTATCGGATTATACAGTTTGTTCTAAGAGCTATCCATATAAAATTAAGTGACTCTCACTGTTATAATTGTGGAAATATAAGTTGAACAGCGAAAAAAAGGCTTTAGGACCCACTGTGCGTATGGTGCTTTGCATAAAACAATGGGCTTGTTAGTAAATGAATCACTGCGCGGCAAATCGAAATTGCACGACCTGGCCTGCGATGTCAACAAGAAACTTTCGATCGCTTACTGACATTGAAAATTAAAACAAATTTTCTGATTTTGATTTCAATATAGAAATTTCTTGTCGACATCGTGGACCAGCCCGGAAATGTCCTAAGTTGCTTGAATGAAGTAGACAACGTATTAAGGAATGCCAAATATTGAATACAAGCATGACTACTACAACAAAGATTATCAACGAACTTGCATTACATTTTAACTTAAAGTTTACTCGTATGATGCAGAGCAGTGATGCATTTACGAACTGGCCCAATGTCGCATATGTACAAACTAAGCTAGAAAGTTTATTTGCTCTGCAATATTTTCTTCTTTAATTAAATGCTGCCGATTCAAGACATTTTGCGTTTAGATGGATGATAAAAATTATTATGTATTTGTTTATTATTAATATGATAATAATAAAAAACTCTATTCGAGCACTTTAAACTTTAAGTTGAAGTTCAAATTTATTTGTTTATTGAGTTGAATACAAATTAAAAAACATTTTTTAAAACGTTAATATTTTCTGATTTCCCCATTTGCAAGCCTTATTATTAAAATAAAAATTATAAGTGTAAAAAAATCTAATTAAAAAACACAACTCAGTAAGTGATTCAGCCAGTTATGGAGTCATTTCAGCGCAGTAGGTAGAATCAAATGACATTTAAAATTGTTTGTTTGTTTTTATTTGCATTTGGTTTCAATGAAATTACCAGCAAAAACTATTTGGGTCAGCACAGCAATTAACACTCACTGTCGTCATTTAGGGGACTAAAGGGTCTAAATGTAAATAACAATATAACTGAGTGGAAAACAATTATAATCAATAAATATTTAATAACTTTTATATCAAAAAACAAATAAAACGAAACAAAAATTATTAAGGACAACACGGGGCAGCAAAACTTTTGAATTTTTATTTCAGCAGCAACATTCACTTCAATTTAATTTTTGGTTTGCCGATTTGAAATTGAGGGTTTTAAAATTATTCCAAAAATCGAGTAAAGTGTTTAACTTAAGCTACGGTCACACTTGTCAAACATTTGCCCAAAAAGCGTAACCACTAAATGCTAATGAAAAATCTTTCAATTCAGACAAAAGCTTGTCAAGTTAAAGAGTAGCCAATATTGTTGGATTCTATGACATGGTGCATTAGTTGTGTTCGAAACTGTTTAATATGATAAACAAGTGTCTGGATCAAAACTTTTTTCATTAGTGTTTGTTGGTTACGCTTTTTTGGGCAAATGTTTGACAAGTGTAGTCATACCTTAACAAACACAAATTTTATATGCAATCACTTGTTATAACCCGAATATTTGAAATGTAATAACACTACATATTTTATTCTATTGAAGTAAAAACCTAATTGCCTATAATCACTAGAAGATACTGTGTGTGTTATGAAAAAAAATATTTAGTCATAAATCATCATTTTTATCCATTATACATGTTACAAATAAGCAAACACAAAAATTAAAAAAAATAAATAAAAAAAATGCAGCAACATACAACAATAATAATCGTACATTGCAATTGGAGACAAGAATACACAAGTTGAAATATACTAAAAATTCATTAAATAACAACGTGGAAGTGCAGTAGAAACAATAAATAACAGCAAACAAAATAAAAATAAGCTTGAAAGCATTTCCATCCACTCAGTCGTTGTAAAAGTCCGCGCACATACAGAAAAATCAATAAACAATTTTATTTCGTTTTGTATGTTTTTGTTGTTGTTGTTGTTGTTGTTGTTGGCACTTTTCATTCCGAACAGCAATAAAACAAATTGTTAAATCAATTAAATTAATGGCATTTTGTACAAGCAAACATTTATTTATAAAGATATAAACAACTTAAGCTAATTTAGCGCTTTTGTAATGTAAAGAGCGATTTTGATTTCAATGGTCCTCTAATGCCAACTCTTCAGTAGATCTTTAATGAAATTCTAGAAAAATAAAATTTAGAAGGCAAATATGTTAGTACAAAAAGTTGCAAGGAATAAATTAGAATTTCAGAGCTTTTGTATTTTAAAAGCGAAATCATCACATGTTTATTTAACTATGAGTATAACAATAGAAAACAATATCAGTCAAATGGCCACGACAGCTGGGCTTGCAAGGCCATATTCCGTTCATGAAATTATCCAAATTTGCGGCTCGATAAATTTACGATTTCCATCTCTGAGGTCTTGAATTGATTGTGTACAACTAGATATGCCGTAGGGGCTATTTGCGTATTAACCTTCCCCGTCCCTGAATTTGTTACGGATTAGAAAATTTATACTGAAAATTTTGTAAAAACTTCCAAAATAGCGTTAAGTAATATGTGAATGGCCCTTATCTTTCACGTAGCAGCATAAAGGTGAACTCACCCGTTGGGTCCTGACACAATTTTCTTTAATTTTAATAGCGAAACCTGTGTATGCCCCTATAGGTCAATAGAATATTCACACACAAACTCTCTTAAATCACAGAGGTTGGCAAAATTTTAAGATTTTAAAGTGCGAAATATTAAAATTAGAAACTCACTCTAGTTATATGTGGCCCGGGCGTAAAATCATTTCTGGCTCTTAAAAAAGGAGCGTCAATTTTCATATATCGTCGCCTTGATATAGAAAGGCCTCAACTCAATGTTTTTTTTTTAATTCGAGATTTTTGCATTTTTCGATGCATTAAATTTTATATTGAAACATACAAAAAACTCGATTTAAAATAATAATAAGTTAGTCCTAATTTATACTATGCAAGTCTTATTGCTAAGCTGACTAGTTTTTTAGGAGAGAGAGACGAAGGGAAAAGAAACGTTTATGTTCCCCTCATCTCTCTCTCCCTCACACTAATCAGCTTAGCAATAAGACTTGCATAGTATAAACTAGGACTTAGGGTCCTTCTACATTAAGGCAATGATATAAAAAAAATTTGTCAAGACATAACGGGTGCATCCACCTTTATGCTGGCATCTCCAAACTTAGTTGCCAACAATTTTAATTTTTATGCTGACCACAGACGATGGAACATGTTAAGAAACATCTGCTGCTGTTAGTGTTTAATTTTTTAATACAGACGATGGAACCAAAAAATAAACATCAGTTCTGCATATTTACCGAAAATACTACTAATAAACAAATATACGCGAAAGAAAACTTTTAATTATTATTATTGATGATGATGGTAAATTTTTATATTCATTTATAAAATGTTTCCAATTTTCATTATTTTCAATTCTTAAAATTTTCGCGACATTTTCTGTGTGCTGCACGAATTACAAAAGCACTGCACGTAACGGCTACTCTCATGTAATAAAACATAAAACATCAAAAAACATTAATATTTGAGAAATCAAAAAGTAAATACAAATTTTAAAAGGAAACATTGCTAAACCTTAATGAAAATTTAGGAGAACATGCCCATGTTTCTACTAATATTCCTTGGTCCTTGGGCAGCTTTACAGACGAAATTGAAAGAGTTGTCACATTGTATAGCGTTTGATAATCACAATTCAAATTCCTTTGTAAATTTAAGAAGGGTTGTCGTTGAAAAATATTTAAATATTTACTGCCTTATTCATAAAAAATAATTCAGGTTTATTAAGCGCTTATTTGACATATTTCTATGGAAAATTTGTCAAATAAACCTGTAATAAACCTAAAATATTTTCTATGAATTAGACCGTTAATATTTTAAAAATAAAAAATCCCTGGAAGAAACTTCAGGTATGATGCGTCTAGCGGTGCAAGCCATGGGAATTAATACACGATAATTAATACGCATCTCTGAAACAAATGTGTAAAAGCAGGTCTTTGTTCTACTCTGCTTTAAATCCTCTTTTACTATAATTATTTTTTCCTTAACTTTTTAATTATAATTTTGCATTGCCAGTAATTGCGCTTTATTTAGTTCAATGGCTTTTAATAAAAGCACTTGTATTTTAGCAATTTTTTTTAATTCCTAAAATACTAAAACGCCGTCAGCTGCCGCTGGGCTGCCACCTTGTAAAATTAACCCACCTTATTTACATATAAATATATATTTCATATAGTAGCATTGATTTTCTGCACAAAATTTTCTAAATAAGTCAATCTCCGTAAATTTTTTAACCCGCAATCCACCGTAAAGGGACCTGGAGACGATCAAATAAACTTATCAATCACATAGTTGTGTGCGTGCAGGCATGTATTTTCGGCTACATGTACGCATTGTCGTCGATGTTTAATGAAAATTAACCCTGATTGAAAAAATATCAGTTTCTTTGTGATTCTTGTTAAAGTTGGAGAAGTACGCTGACGAACAGAGTTTATATTGCGCTATGAAGTTTAAACACGAATTGTGATGGACGTGTTTGTTTGTGCGTCTCTTTTAAGTGAAAACCATATGAGATTCATATTTTTTTAATATATTCGTTTGTACCAGTTTTGTTCTTTCTTTTGGGAATCGAACCCATAACCTTGAGTCACTATCTTGTCAAAGTATACTAAGACCAAATTTACATTGCGAAAGATTTCACTAAGTTAATTCCATGAAAATTTCTTTATTTGTCAATAAGAAACCGTTTAGATGAAGGGTAACATAGCTGCGACACGTCGCTTGTGAATCGTATTTGTTTATGATGTAGAAGTGAAGAGAAACTTGCGGGGTAGTAAAAGTCATATGTACTGGGAATGGAAGCGACAATTTTAACTGTTCTCTTTTTCATATTTCTTTCTTTCATATATTTAATATGCTATTTACGAACAGTGTTGCTAGTTAGAACTATTTTTTATGGTTTTAGGATATTAACGATTAGTTAATTTATAATGTGTATGAAATGCACAGTCATAGTAGAGAAGAAGAATTATTGTATTTAGGTGGTAAATTAAAAAAAGGTAAAACTATTTTGACGTATTAAGTATACATATCCCAAACTAACAATTACTTCCTTTATGGCAACACTGCTGAGAATGAACGAATAAATTTTGATCACATTAATATCAAAACGCCTCCTGATTATTGCGATAAAAACATGTTCATGTAAACGCGCGTGTATTTCAAAATTAACTTCAAAGGAGAACGCAAGCGTTGTTGCAGCTACTTCACCCTTCATATAAGCCGACTCTAAAAAGTCAAATAACTAAAACGCTACAGAGATTTATGCTAAACCATTTTCTCTTTTATAAATTAGCTACTAGCAAATAAAAAAAATACACACATCATTAAATACAAAAGAAGATTAAAAAGGTTATCAAAACTACAAAGAAAATATAAATAAATATGATATAAAAGAGATTATACTAAAGTCGTTAAATGCTTAAATGGGAACACTATCGAAATCTCCCATGTTTTCATTTCAAAGCAAAAAATAAAAAATAAAATATTAAAAAAAAGCAGACAACGCCAAAAACAAAGGCGACACATTTTCAAAGCGAAATATCCAGCAATAATGAAAGAAAACAAATAAAATCAACTTAAATATGAGCTCATCAATCATTTTTAATAGTTTCATAATAACAAATATTTAACGAAATAAACGGAAGCATTTAATACGATCAAATATTTGAAATATATCAGATACAATTTTCAAGATTATTTTCTTTGAGAATAAATAATTTAAAAAGAAAAGAAGAATAGAAACTTTTATTAGACTTAAATTTTTCATGAAATTAATTGCAAGATATTCTTTTTCCCGATACGAGGCTTGTAGAAGCAAATAAAAAAAGTGTTTTAGAAATGTATACACTATTTATTTTATGTCAATCATTTCTCTAGCGCTGCTATTAGCAAATATAAAGTTTGGTGAAACAAGTTTTTTTTTTATTCAAATTATGTAATTTTTCATGTAAATAAACCTTCACCCCCCTCGTGGAATTTTTGTTCCCGTGGAGTTTTCGTTGCCCTCAAGGAGAAAAATACTATCATGAATCTGTCGTGAAATTTTTTTACGAATCGTTTCTTGACAATAAATGTTTATAACTTTCATTCGAAGGAAAATATCGAAATTATGCGATGTAATGATTCACTTCCCCTGCAAAAATAAAATGAACAAAACCAGGGGAAAAGTGAAAAATCCCCGTGGAAAATATTATTCACTTTTATTCCTATTAAGCTAATTTACATGAATTGCTTTTTACATCTGATTTGTCAAGCTTCCCACTGCAAAATACATACATACATACTCAAAAGTCAGGTGGCAGTGCCAGATGACAAAATTTCAATTATAACTCGTTCTATTTTCATCTGGCAAGGTACGAGTATAATGCTACCCACAGATGAGGGACCATGTTGATAGACATAGTACTACTATTAACGAGTATACGCGATTTCACTATTTCGTTGCTTTCTATATTATTTTATTACTTTTTCAGATAATAATAAATAAAAATAATAATTTTTCAAACATTCTTGGACGTATCTCGTCAATGGTATGTACATATAATGCACATGGAAAAAAATTATGAACAGTTGTTTTCGTGTTTGATCTAAGCTTAATTAAGATTAAATGATTCAATATATTTTTTGTTGCTAAACAAAGAATAATAAATTGCAAGTAACTTTTTAATTGATTTTGAACTAGTATTTAATTAAAATATTAATTGATTCGCCTATTGCAGGTGTGTCAAAATGTGATTTTTTGAACATTTTTAATTTGTTAAGTTAGATGGTTACGAATTCTCAATTATTGTTTGCTAGTTTCTGTATAAGCTTTTTAATGAATTTGTTCAAGATCTTCTGATAAGTTGGCCCTTGTTCGTTATACACGATAATTCATTATAAAAGGTGTTCCTTATACTTTAACTTACTGTATTACGGGACAAACGTTGGTGTGAAAAGAATATATTGGCGTAACGATTTGTTTTAAATAAAGGCAATCAAATACAGGATTGCACAAAAAGAATCCTTAAAACGAAACTCTTGACAGCTCTTGATCAAGAATGCTCGATATAATTATAATAAAAGGAAACCCAAACTGGTTTTCTATTTTGGATTTCTATTTGCTGCACATTAAAGAAAATTATCACTTACCTTTCTTGGAGTGTTTGCCCAACAGCGACGTTGTCTTCTCCCTGTCCGTTGTTATGCCCAAAATTTGATTTTGTTTGACTGCAGGTGGAGGTGATAGGGAATCTCTAGATTTTTTGGCGACACATAAGTTTAGCGGTTGATCTAGAACGGGTGGTGGCGGCTGAGACTCTGAACCCAAAGGCGTACTTGTTGTCATGTGATCATCTTCGCTGGTTTCACTCACGGAAGCACTGCGCAATTGAGACTGATCGTATTGACTGATTTGTTTGGAATACTCTTGCTGAAAGTTGCGCAGTATGCTTTTGGGGGATTTAGCAGGTGCAGGCGGTAGATTGGTGGCGGACAGATTCGAAGATTCGTCTTGAGTATCATGTGCTAGGGCAGAATTAAAGAGTGTGGAGGTAAGGGATGAGTTGTTGATATCACGCAGGCCTAAAATATCGGCAATGGTGTGGGGTGTGGGCCTATTTGGTGGACGGGCATATACGTGCGGGTGCCATGACGGTGGTGTTTGCATATTTGTAGACAACAAATTGGCTTCGGAGGAGATGTGAGGTGAATGAGATTGGCGTTGTTGTGGCATCTTGGCTGGTATCGCTGCAGGTGATGGTGTGGGGCTTTCTAAAAGTTTGGTTATACGTCTCTCTGCCATGTTGTTGGCATAACCATTAGTGTAATTAGTTTGCTTAATGGGAGCCTCTAATGATTTTTGTAAAAATGTAGTAGCCGCTGTCGACGCTATTGTTTGTTGATGTTGTTGAGTTTCTTGATGCTGCTCTTTAACCTTATATTGGTTGGGACTAGAAGGTGTTGTTGGTGGTGCAGTTGTGCCAGTTGTTGCCATTGTAGTTCTAGCATCAACACAAGTACCAGTTGCTGCTGCAGCACAATGTTGTGTTGTTGCAGCTGCTGTCACATTGTGATTAAGTGTTGCAGGTGTATGATTATAATTGTTGTTATATGTATCTAACATACTACTGTTGCTCTGGATGCTTATATTGTTATTGTTAATTGTGCTGCAATTGTTGTTGTTGTTGCTGTGGTTAACGTTATTGCTGATATTATCATACATAGTGTGTGTAGCTGCGGGTGGTATCGTTAAAGGACTACGATACACGTATGAACTTGCTGCCATTTTATGTTGTTGTAGCTGTTGCTGTTGCTGTTGATATTCTTGCAACTTGTAGTTACAATTAGCTGTATTATTATAATGACTTAGCTGCTGATAGTATTGTTGTTGTTGTTGCTGCTGTGTCGTTGGCGGCTGATGTAGTAGATGCGGACTATAAAGTTTTTGTGCTACTGCTGTTTCGAAAATTGGTACATGTGTCGCTCCACTAACCATTTCAGTTGTTGCTGCAGCTGCCACAATGTCACATTCAATTTCTGGCATCATACATTAATCATCATTGCCCAATGCATGCGACACAATATTTTTTACTTTATCTTATCTATATGTATTTATATGGAGTTGGTACTAAAATCAAAAAGAAAAATAAATGATTAACATGAATGTATAGCAATTGTTTGGAAAAATATTAATTACACTGAGAGAAAAATATTTTTGAAATTGAAAGATTTCATGTACGCAAGAAATCTTGAGGTTATGCCTAATTTAAAATTATTTTATTGTGAATATTTTCTTAAAAGCTTCACAATTTGTGGTTGATGGAAGAATAAAAGGTGCAGCACCTCTAGATGCATTTCGTTCATGCTCAAGCAACACATCAGTAGACTTCAACCACGATTCAAAAAAGCTTACAAAAGCCTACTGCTTATAGACAAACTCTCAATAAATTATTGAGAATTACAGAACTACAATCGCAGTTAAGTAAAAGTAACAGCAAAAAATATTATTCAGCATGTGTTGCCTATTTTGTTTTTCGTACTAACTTTTTACATTTACTAATGTGTTGTTTGTGCTTAGCCAACAAAAAATAAATTTTTAAAATTCGTTCTCATTTTGACATTTAGTTAAATAGAAATAATATTTTAAAATGTAATACGCCATTTTGTTTTGTTTTATCAAAGATATATAAAATAAATTTTGTAAGAAAGAAAAAATTGTAAATAAGGCCTATATATCGTTACCTTAATATAGAAAGGCCCTAACTCGTCTTTTTAAATCGAGTTTTCTGTATATTTCGATAGAAGAATATCTAATGGATCGAAAAATGCAAAAATGTCGATTTAAAAAAACTAATGAGTTAGGGCCTTTTTATGTTAAGGTAACGATATGTATTGTATACATTATAAAAAGTATTATAAATTAACTTTATTATAAATTTATTATCCTTATTTAACACTTATTATAACTATTAATAATAACAATTTAATATAATATTATCCTTTACTTAAAATACAACGATTTAATTAATTCAATTAATTGAAAAACACTGGCGTGAATATTGCTGGCAATAACTTTCATATTATAACATGCAAATATTATTCAAATTCATAACAATTTTCTTTACAAATATCATATGTATGTAAGTGTATAGTTGTTAAATCTGAAGGTCTGTTTCAGAAACCCCTGTTCAAAATTCAAATAATTTAATTTCAAGAACTATATTTTTTTTCAAATCCCTATTGGTATCCTTGTGAAGGCAAAACAAAACAGATAAAATAAAACATAACGAAATAAATGACTAAACTTCAACTCGGCATTCAAACAGTTTAAGGCATACAGAAGCATTTATTCATTCAGTCACACACATTCATGCACGTATAGAATTAAAATACTACGAGTACAATAATTTGCATTTATTACACTTAAACATTTCTTATGTGCACGAGAACTAAATATGGTCATTGATAGTGATAGAGAAAAATTAAGATACACTCACTTTCTCTGACTTAAAACAATTTAAAGTTTATTTTGTAACAAATTTCAATTTGCAGAAATATTGTAGAAAAGAAATTGCACCTGTGTTAGTAAATTTTTCAGCCGCACTGTTCTGCTTTAACACTTGCTCTATATAAATTGTTATAATTTGGCAACCTTCAAACTTTCTGCTTTATAATAAAAATCTCTGCATAGTATTTTACTAAAAAAAAAGTATTCATATATAATTTTACTGCTATAAATGACTCCAACAAATAGTTACGTGTTAAAGTCCCAGCAAACACGTGGGTTTAAATTTAAATTCACAACAATTTAAAAGAAAAATTCTTTTCCAGCGGCAAACTGTTTAAAAACAATTTGAGACAGCCTTGGCGCTCTAGGCTTAGATTTTTTTAAAAAACAAAAAATTTAAAAAAAAACACTTGCAAAATCAGTGGTGCATTTTCACTACCATAATGAAGAGGTGCTGAAAATGTTCTAAATTTGATTATTCACACTCCCATTGGGCCAAAAATAAAACACTTCACTGAATAGAATATTGCTATAAAATTAGGTTAGTTTGAAAAAAGTAGCAACCCAGACGGAAGTATAGTTTTATACAGTCTGGCATGTTTTGCGCTTTAAACAAAAATGCCAAGCACCCCCGTATAAACAAAGAAATTGCGGAGTCAAATCGCGTTTTTTTAAATAAATTTGCATAATTTGCTACATTTCTTTGGCGTCAGTGTGCTCATGAAAAAATGTCAAAACAAACTGAGCACTTATACTAAAAGAGTTGCCAGATCTGTCAATAGTAGGGGCGTTTAATTATTGCTACAAAATCTACAACATTTATGAGATTCTTAATTGTAAATCGAGCTTTCGTGTCTGCTGGGAACGAACTAACGAAAGAATCCATATTTAAATAAGTTGAGTGTGCATGTGTATGTGTGTTTATTATGAAAAATTTAAATAAAAAAATTATTGTATAAAAATGTGTTTCCACACACCGCCACACATGTGAACATTTGGACATGTTTTATGAAGTTTTATATCACAATTTGTCTAACGTACTACACATGTGAGTAACAAACAATTCAAGCAATTTACCTGTTTCGTAAGATGATGTGCTCATAAAGGAAAAGAAAAAATTTTAATTTTTTACAACATCAATGCTGTAGATTTTTCAATTCTTTTCGAAATTAAAGTATTTGAACTAGATAATTTGTAGCACAAATATATTTATATATTTGTATTTATATATTTATGTATTTTTTTATTCATGTACTTATATGTTTCCACTATACGTGCATCGCTCTCTATTCATGCTTCACATCCCAATCTTGAGCGAAGCAACTTGTTTCGCCCTACAAAATTATGAGAGCGAATCAAGTAGATTCAATACAAATCTACTTGCGAAGCACGTAAATTTGGTATCTTCTCTAACTTTTATCGCAGTTTATCGCCAGTTTATCTGAACTAGCTATAAAAACAAAAAATAATACGTATGTATGTTTGTGTGAATATACATAAAAAATGCCAAAACGAAGCACGAATGCCCAGCGTAAACGGCATGATGCATAACACGATTGAGAAAGCAAAGCATGTGATTCAAATCGCAGTGGAAATATAACATAAGCATATGTATATACATATATACATATCGACGGCTTATATTCAATACCCGCCATACACCAATTTTTGGAAAATGACTTTTTGATCGCAAATTATTCACTGATGCCAGCTTAATCTCTGACAAAAATTTCCGAAAAAAAATTAATATAAGTCCTTTTTTTAAATATTTGTGATATCACTATCAACCGCACGATTTTTTTTTAATGCAATACCCGCCATACGCCATAAAAATATTTGAAGATTTCAGTTGCAATACCCGACATCAACCATATCGCTACGAATAGAGTAAGAAGTTCTATTTTTTTTTATAAGGATGACTCAGTAGTCATATTTAAAAAATATTATAGAAGAAATGTTAATTCATACCTTAAAAATTTTGGAATGAAACAGTTTTTTCTCTCTCCTGAAAAATTGTGTTTTGGCGTATGGCGGGTATTGAATATAAGCCGTCGATATGTATATTGTAAATATATGTGTTTATATAAGCACTCAATCCGATAATTTTTTCCATAAGGATACAAAATTATTACGAATTAAATGCTTTTTTCGCATGCAACATTTATGATGAACATTTCAGTTTCTTTACTATTGTAATTTAATCATAAATTTTGAAATGAATTTAAATAATTTTGCATTAGTGAAAAATATTCATAAACTTTGGTGTCACCGCACTAAAGCGGCAGCCATGGCTCTTTAGGTTAAAAATACAGACACTCATACATACACAAAAACACACACACATACACACAGAACTATTATAACTGTCATTTACAACCATTCACCCAAGGCACTTGTGGGATTTAGATAAATAAATTTAATATGGGTTTGTGCTATAAACTTTTTTTTTGCCTGGCTAGAATTGAATTTGTTGGCTGGATATTTTTATTTTATTGGTCCTTGTAGTAAAATGTCAAGTTGTCAAAATATCAATAAAATTAATATAAAATTTTTTGTTTTTTTTTTTAAATGTCCACTAAGTGGAAAGTTGTCTAATATTAAGTTTGCTTAAATTTAATACGCCATTAAAATGGTACGTACATACGTAGATATGTGTATAATATGTATTTAATTATTTTTATTATTTTTCTATAAATTAAATTTAGACATAATAACACTAGTGGTATTTTTTCTTGCCTGGAATTCTATAAATATGTGCTCGTGAAGCAAAATTTGCTACTTTTTGCGTAACACACCATAATTTTCTTAATTAGTTGATTTTTTGGTTTTGTAGTCCTTTTTTGCTCTGTATAAATGTATGTATGTATATATTTCATTATATTCAAGGCACAAGAATGTCTGTAGCTGTATTATGAAGCTGTAGTTTAGCAGCCTCTTTTGGGGCCTATTTAGTAACGTTTTGTTATTTAGTTTTGTAGTATTAATTTGCCTTCCAAGTAGAGTATTTTATAAAACAAAATGTAGGCTTTTGATTAGTGGGCTGATCTATCAGCATAAGGGTCTTGGATGCTATTCCCGCTAAAGGCTCTGTCTGGTATGCATCGCTACATCAGATGACGATGTAACTACATATATCTATATATATATATCTGTAGCAAAAAGGAAAAAGTGCTTAAGTCGAGATAAACTGATTTTGAGTTAATGGCACTTCTGTAATCTTGATACTCAAAAGTACGCCTGGGCAAAATCTCAATTGTTTTGTATGATTTTTGAGGAAGTTATAGCGCAATAACTTGCTGTATATATAATTTTTTCATTTATATTATGTAGAACGATATTTTTCTTATAAAATATAAATTAACAACGAATTTTAAGATTTAACTGCAAAAGTAATAAGTTTCTGAAAATTGACTT
Source organism: Nowickia ferox (assembly GCA_936439885.1). Lineage (NCBI taxonomy): Eukaryota > Metazoa > Arthropoda > Insecta > Diptera > Tachinidae > Nowickia > Nowickia ferox. Next base: position 106,511,191 of record OW387023.1, read on the forward strand.
GAAAGTTTAAAAGAGTTCTCCTACAGAACAATGACTTAAGCACTTTCTCCTTGCTTGACTTCGTATCTTATGTTCTATAGAACTTAAAAAGGGAATAGTAGAAGGCCTGCTCTGCTCATTAATTTTACCGCATTACACGTACTTAGTACTTTTTCTCTTTTAGCTGTTGCTGCGTCACTTAATTACCTCTAAATTGATAATGAAAATAGCTTCTACGTTTGAAATTTTTCATACACATACTTCATTTCTTCTCATTCTTTCAGTGAAGCTAGAAAATATGTAGACTTTTAAATTAAATATTTGTAGCTAAAGCTTATGGCAAAATAATGGTGGTGAATAAAGAAGCTGAAGTATAAAAATGTCATACAGCAGATGTTAGAAAAGAAAAAAAAACTTAAGTGTTTTATGTAATTCTTATGAAAATTTATATATATATGTCTAATGTGTGTAAAAATATGCAATAACCATATAGAATGAGAAAAAAAAAATAAAAAAAAATAGTCAATGCATATTCCATTTTGAGAAAATCTTTAGAAATAAAATGAGTTAAGTTACTACTAACAATTGTATGTTTAATTTTTAGATCAAACTATTTTTTATTATTATTATTATTATTATTTTTTTTTTTGAAATAAAGGATATATGGGAGGAAGACGTGTACTTGCACCGATTGAACTGAAATTCACTTCAAAGTTTCACTGTACAAAACTATAAGTAGTTATAAATTTTTGCAGCATTCTGATCATAATTGTGCGTATAATTTATAATTTTCAAAATAAGGATGTATAGGGTGTTTTTTTAGAGGTATAGAACTTCGAATTGAAATAAAACACAAGAAAATCGTTTTAATGTCCATCAATTTGGCTTTATTGGAAGGATAATTTTATGCCATTAACGTTTAAATATGATTTCGGGCATGTGGCCGCCGCGGCTGGCTCGAATAAAGCCAATTCTACAGGTCCAATTTTCAACCACTTTTTCGAACATATGGGGCCGTATGTTGGCAATAACGCCACGAATGTTGGCTTCCAAGTCCCCTAACGTTTCTGGTTTGTTGGCGTAGACGAGCGACTTCACATATCCCCAAAGAAAATAATCCAATGGTGTCAAATCACACGATCTTGGTGGCCAATCCATGGTTAACCGAATTAATTGCTCTGATGGACGATTATGTCGACCATAAAATGGACGGAGCTTGCGGTAAACTTCGCGAACTGAACCATTATTTTCGAAATAAATTTGCACGATTTGCAAGCGTTGTTCTTTTGTCAACCTGTTCATGATGAAATGGCAAACCAAACTAAATATTAATCACTTGACAGCTGACAAAATGGCCGCCAGTTAAAAAAGTGATGCCAACTTAAAGTTCTATACCTCAATAAAAAACACCCTATATGTGGTGGTGATCAAGTTTCCGCTTTAAGTGAATTTAAGCAGCCAACTGAACTGTAGAATTCTAGAAATAGTTGCAAGTTTCCACTGCAAACTTTTCATAGTTGTAGCTTTTTTAATTTAAATTTTTTTTTTCAAATTAAGGATATATGAGAGCTGTATATAAACTTGCACCGAAGGCATTTAAATTTGCTGTAGAGCTTTAAATATGAGAAATTAGAGGTTTTTACTAGTTGTTACCACATCTTGATCATAATTGTAGCTAAATTGTAATTCTTAAAATAAAGGATATATGGGAGACAGGCATGTCCTGCTTGCGATTGGGATGACGCTTAACACAGAAATAGACTAAGCAATTCTACAAATTGTTATGAATTTTCAGCTCATCTTTATTATAATAAGCAGCTAAAATAAGGTTTTATAAATTTAAAGATATATGCCAGGTAGGATTTTCCCAGCACCAATAAATACGAAATTTTTCGCAGACTGTAATCACATAATTTTGTTAAGAATTAAAAGCTTTTGCTGTTTTTTATCGTAACCTGTGAACTAAAACCTTATTTTTAAAATTAAGGATAAAATGTCCTTGCAATAATTTTCGTCAAATTTTAAATTTTGATTAAACTTGAAAAAAAAACTTTTTAAAAAAATAAATAAATATTTTGCAACGAATAATTGCTACGAATTTCAGTTTTCTCACTACACGTGTCATCAACCTTTAAGTGAACAGAATTGAAAAAATTAATATTTTGTAAGGCTACATGTGTCATCTCTCTTATTTAAGTCCATTTTCTGTAAAAAAACTAATTTTATTATAGAAAACGAAACCGAATTAATTATTCAGAGGCACAAAGTTTTTGTTTGCAAAATTTTTTTTATGTAGCATCAAATTCTTTTCTTGTATATTTAAGGTGGATTTTGTAACAAATTGATAAATAAAATAAACTTTTATTTAAATTAGAATTAAGTAGCTCTGAAATTCGTTTCTTTCAGTTTTTTAAATCATTCATCCTATCACAGATTCTCTTAAAAAAAAATTTTAGCAGAAGAATTAAAGAAGCAACAATAACATTAAGAACAAAAAACCATGAATCATGTTTCTCTCGGCTTGTGTCTTAATAAAATTTAAACGGAAATTATAATTGACATGTTGTTTATTTTTCTTAAGCTTAAGGGATCCTTTAATGCTTTTTATTACCCCAGTTAGTGAATAAAGAACATGGGATGAAGGAAAGCATGATATAAACTACAATAACAACAACAACTACAATAAAAATTACTCAAACATGGAAAACTTAATTTAAACTCAAAAGAATGTGGTAGTAAATAAACAAGATATACTTCTTTATCTCCCAGAAAATTAACGCAGAGAGTAAAAGTTTAAAAGCTAAAGCGCATAATCCCTAATACAACATGTTGCTGCAACATTGTTGCTTGTGCTTAAAATCATTTTTTATTTATGATGACATTAAATAGTTTAGTAATTTTTTAAATTCTGTTATTTTGATTAACAAGAGCTCTTGTTTCTTGCTTCATAAGGTTTTTATAAAAAAAAAAAAATAATAATAAATCGTCCTTTTTTTTTGCAATGTAATAATCATAAATTTATCCTGCTTGCTTGGAATTTTGCAACATCTAGTCAGTTTTATGTAAGAAATTCCATCCCCCACCCCCTCCATAAAGAAAAAGTGGGTGATTTTTTTTTTGTCTGACTTCAGCATAATTTTATATTTATTTGAAATTCACTTACATTTGTTCGTCATTTTTATTTTACTTTTTATTGAATGCCTGACTGCATGTTCTCGTAGTAAATGAGTGGCTAATGTTGAATGTTATTTCTAATCTCTATAACAGCTATTTATAAATATTTGCTTCTTAAAAAAAAACAAAAAAAAAAACACTTGAGTCTACATATACTGCTACACTTGAAAAAAATAAAAGTATTGATGCATGTTATGAAACACTAAATGAGTTTGAATTTCGCTTGAAATGAGGAAATGAAGTCAACCTGAAAACAAAGGACTCTTTATAATTTGTATCTTCCAAACTTATTTATGTTCTAATAAATTAAATTGAATTTGAATAATGTCCTGAGAGATCTCTGCAATAACTAGGTGAGCTGGTATGGAATGGATCTCTTGAAAGCCGTTCAAATCTAATACCTCTATCTGCCAGGATACAAAAGCATCCAGAAGCCATAATTTGGGAGCTATTTATCATCTTTATGGCCATTTGGTAACCCCTTAAATTTAATAAATCACTAAAATAAATCCAAACTTAAATTTCTCCCCGTGTAGTACCAGTCCTCTCTTCATTTCTTCTCATACTTTCACAGAGAACAAGAGCTATTTGTCATTTATTTTATTTTATTATTTTCCCTGCTTCCCTTTGCTGCTTGCTGTTGTTCTGTCAAAGTTTAAGTTACAATATTCATTCATTCTTCGTTCTTCAGCAATTTCATTTATTTACTCGTTTAAGGATTTGTGTATGTGTTATTTTGTAACTTTTTCCACATATTTTTTTTGTTGTTCTCTCAGGCATATTTTTATTGCTTGTTAAAACGTTTTTTACGTCGAAAATAAAAAGAAAAGTATGACTAGGAAAAAAGCCATTGCAATCAAAAACGTCATCATAACCATTATAATTGACATAACAGTCAGGACTATAAAGATATATTATGATGATATGAGATTCAACATGAAAGTTACGGACTTCTAACAAATTGCCTTTGGCTGTACTTAGTAAAGAGTAAATTTATGTTTTACAGCACACAAACACTTTCTTCGTCTTGAAATTTGTATGGAAAAAATATTTTTGGAAACGAACTTTCGTTATGTCTCATACAAACTAGAAACGAATTTTTTTACAAAATCTGCCTATAAGATTAACAAAATAAAAATTCCCAAAAAAGCACAAACTAAAAAAAATATTTTTTTTTAAATTAAACTTAACGTTTATACAAAAATTCTTTTCGAAAATATTACTATAAAAATTCAATAAAGCACTTAAGTAAACTTTATTTCAATCGGTGAGAGGACATACGCGTATCGTTCATTTGAAAAATTTCATTACAGGCAGAACTTTAAGCAAAATGAATGCTAGGCCTTATAACTATTTCCCGAATCATACTGTTAAGCTGTGCTGTGATTTTTGTTTCGATAACATTAAAGATATCTCAGCTTCCCATATATCCCTTATTTCAATAACTAAATTTTAGCTATAATTATGATTTAAGTCCAACGAGAATTGATGATTGCTTCCAAAATTACAAAATCAAGCTATAGGATGCATTTATAAAAAACATGCTAAACCATGCCTACTTTCCATATGTCCTTAAATCCCAAAATCCAATTAATTATGAACAAAGTTTAAAAAATCTGATAAAAACTTAAAAAATCAAAAACTAAAACTTCACCGGTAAATTTAATTTGGATTGGTGCAAAAACGTGCCTTCGTTCCATATATCCTTTATATTGATTATTAAAAAAGTGTATTTTTTGGCTGCCATTATGACAAAAAATTTGTTATTGTTTTTAACATTATATACTCCAGCGTTCGGTTGAATTAAATACCAAACAGAACAAGGATATACCTGCATTCAACATATCCTTAATTTAAAAAAAAATCCGTTACTACTAGAACTATGCATAAAATCAAAGAAAAACTTAATAACAACTTTTTAATTCATATATACTATCCTCTACGCCTCATAATGTTTTTATAGAATTAAGGACATGCTAAACTTCCTTATATCCTTTATTTCAAAAGTAAAATTTTAGCTGCAATTATAATGCTAATGCAACTAAAATTGTAGATTTAAGCATTTGTATTAATTTCATATCAAACTTCGGAAGGATATTTTTTCTCAACTACAATTAATAAAAGAAGAAAAAAAAAACAATTATGATTAAAATCAATTTAAAACTTGCAGAATTATACAAGTAAGCGTTATGTTAAATTTTATAACGATATGTGCTAGGATATCCATGCTTCCCATATATCCTTTATTTTCAAAATCACACTTTACCTGCAATTATTATATAAATAAAGCGAAAATGTATAAATTTCAAACAAATATGTTTAGAGTGATTAAAAGTGAGTAACTGTTTTCAAAATTATGCAGTTAAGTTCTCGCATAAATTTCACTATGATCATTGCAAGGACATAGCTCATACCCTTATATATTTAATTTTGAAAATTAGATTTTAGCTACAATTATGTTAGTACTTGTATATTAGTAAGTAACAGTCTCTATAATGATAAATATATCATCTGTCAGCTCTGTTAAATTTTTTTTTTCAATCCATACGTGGACATGTGTCCCCTAATATATCCTCATAATATATCCTTAATTTAAAAAATTAATCTTTAGCTGCAATTGTGATCAAAATAAAACGAATACTTACAACTATTTTTTAATTTAATAAGTAAAGGTTTTTTGCTAAATTTTAGTCTTATCAGCGCAAGGACATCCAAACCTTGCATGTGTCCTTAATTAAAAAAAATTTTTCGACTTCAAGTATACTCAAAATTCACCCAAAAAGTAATAACAACTTTTGGAATCATTCTGTTAAGCTCTAGATCAATTTTATTTTGATAGACCTAAGAACATAAGATGCTTCCACGTATTCCTTTTTTCAAAAATAAAATTTTAGCTGCAATTATGATGTCAATGCAGCTGAAGCTGAACTTTATAGAATTATAAATATATGCACTCAAATAAATTTCATATCAAACGGTGTAAGGACATGTTTTCTCCTTAATGTAAGAAAACATCAATTTTAGCGGCAATAATAATTAAAACCGATTTAAAGCTTGTAACTGTTTGGAAAATAATATTATTAAGCGTTATGTTAAATTTTACAGCGCTCTCTACTAGGATATGCCTGCTTCCCATATATCCTTTATTTTCAAAATCACACTTTGCCTGCAATTGTGATCAAAATGTAGCGAATGTATACAACTTTAATACAATTATAGATGTATTGCATTAAAACTATATACCAAACGGTGTAAGGACATGTTTCTCTTAACTATATCCTTAATATAAGAAAATATAAATTTTAGCGGCAGTTATAATTAAAATGAATTTAAAACTTGTTACCGTTTGCAGAATAATTGAAGCGTTCTCTGAAATTTCATAGCGATCTGTGACAGGATATGCATGCTTCCCATATATCCTTTATTTTCAAAATTACACTTTGTCTGCAATTGTGATCAGAATGTAGCGAATTATGAATATATTGCATTAAAAACATATGCATACATATGTCCAGAATTGTACAGCGAAGCTCTCCAACAGATAAAATTTTGTTAAAAAAGGATATAAAGGAGATTGACAATTGTTTGTTAGCTATAATTATGCTTCGAGTGCAGTGATAGCATGCATATTACTGCATGCCCGGCAAAGTTATGTCTACCTTCCATATATAGTTTTATATATAAAATTATGATAAGAAAACATAAGAAATCATAGAATTAAGCTGTCTGATGAAATTCATTTCAATCGGTGCAAGGACAAACCTGCCTCTCATATATCCTTTATTTCAAAAGAAGTCATTTTGACGAAAATCTTGGTTATTATTACTGCTTTAATTGAGTAATTAAACATTTTAGGAAATTTGATACGGATCCTTGCTAATACATGCTTGCCTTTCATGTATCCTTTCTTTTCAATTGACTTTAATTACAGTTGTGATTAGGTAAGAACAAAATTTGATCAAGAAAACAAATTTTTGTTCAGTAATTTAAGTGGGAAATTTACTCCAAAATTAAATATTTGAAATGAAGAGATTTCCTGAATTTTTAAAGTGCCTTGAAGTGATTTATTTCAATTTTAGGTTCTCTGCCTCTAAGAAAAAAGACGTATCAATTAAAATATTATACATATTTGTTTTGTTTTCCTTTTGCCTACCAAAACATTCCTAAGGGATTTTAAATTATGCTTAAGAAAAAGCAAAAACGTTTGAAAATGTTTGCACTCTTTCAAATGAGTCTAATATAAAAAACAGAATAAAAGAAAGGAAATGAATACTTTCGAACTGTATTCGACTGTATCAGCAGCACGCGCGTTCATAACGACGTTATTTATAGAGTGTTTGTTCTAAACATGTTCAAAACTTTATGGGAATGATGATGAAGTGGAACCATGTGAATGAATGATGGATGAAGTGAGCGTATGACTAAGCAAGGTGTGGGTGCAAGTATTTATCTATTAAATACCAGTATGATGTATGTAGGTGTTTGCTTTACTTTATTACGAAAAAAATATTAAAAAAAGAATTCTTACACTCGTTCTAAGGAAAGGAGAATAAATATAGAACTCACGGTATATGAAAGAAAATGTATGAGGTGGCGTTTAAACTTACTTTGAGTTTTAATATTCATGACAGTTGTTGTTGGTGCGCTCGTACGTTTGTTTGTTCTGCTATTGTTGCGTTGTATTTTTATTTATTTATTTTAAAATAGAAATGTCTTTTTAACAGGACACGTTTATTGAATCAATAAAAATTCTCTTTTACATAATAAAATAATAAATGTTTTATTTATAAAGCTTTTGCTGTATCAAAAATAATAATTTTCCTTCAACTTAAAGCCTTTTCGATATTCTTGGTTGCTGCTTCTTAAATGGAAGTTATTTTGCAAGTATTTGATTATTGGCATTTTTTTTCCAAGATACTGGGATGCGTGTATATATTTTTATATAATATTTAAGAAAATTGGCACGAGGCCAAATGAAATCAATGCCAGTGTTAACACTCTGCTGTGCAGCATTCTATACTCAACTGCTTTTTAAATTGTTTGTTATTTGTGATTCTATTTTCATTTTTGTTAAAAATATATCTATACATCTATATATATTTTTATGTTCAGTGGTTCTTGTTGCTGTTGCTACTGTATTTGCTGCTGCTGGTAATGGTGTGCTGCTGCCTTTTGCTGTAGCTGGTCTTGTTGTTTAGCAACAATGTAGTAGATTGAACGTACACGAGCATTCTAACAGGAATTTAATTTGACATTTGACAAGGATCAACATTGTGTGATAAACAGGTAAACATATATACATATTCATATGTATATCTATATAAGTATATGTATTTATAGATGCTTACCCAGCAAACATAAAAGTTTGATTTGTAACAGAGTGCTTTACCAAAACGATCAGTGTTTAATAAAACTGTACAACAGTAGGAAAAAAAACACACGGACTGAGGGATACATTTGATTCTATGCCAATTCATTACATAACAAGTAAAAATTTAAAACATCAAAATAAAATCCCACTGCGACCAACTTTGAACCGTTAACGATCCTAAATGCTCATTCAAAATTAAAAAATCATAACAAAAACCTAAAGATGATTTTCAAATACCTGTCGAAAGTTTGCCAACTTTTAATTTTTTCCGTATTCACAAAATGGCGTTTGTTGGCCGCCATATTGAATTTTGACTACTGTAGTATCTTTAAAGACACTGCCGGGATTAAGATAAATCGATTGACGTAATAATCATAAAAATCGTATAAGAAACGGGGAAACTTCAATTCCCCTAAAAACCCGACTTGAGCAAATATATTTTTTTCAGTTTGAAAGCCGAAGCCTCTGGCTACCTTTTGACGATCATGCTTTTCAAATGCAAATTGATGCGAGTGAAAATGAATTCAAATAAAATCTAACATTTGACTTTATGTTTGCTGGGACACGCCCATGTATAATCATTCATGTGTGCAGGATTTAGAGTGTGTGTGTGTATCTGTATTTATGTCTTAAAGATATGAAAAAAAGAATACACAAATAAATAAAGTTAAATATGAAGGAAGTATTTAAAAGTATTTTTTTGTTAACAAAAAATAAAATTTCCATTTTATTTTCATTCATTCCATACCATTTTTTTGTTATAATAAAAAAAGAAATAAATAAAAATTGCTTTTAAATCTGCATGCAATGAGAACGTGTGCATTAGTGTGAAATGTTAAGGACAAATTTAGTTTTAAATAAATTTGAAATGTATCAAATTTCGAAAGAAACAACATTTTAACTTTTTAACACACATTTGATAGAAATATTTAATTGGTTTTTAGCAGATTTCGAAGTATTTATAAGGCTCTTTATGTAAATTAATTAAATACGAAATTTATTATATGCATATATTTTAATTTATTTTTCAGCATCTTGGCTTTATTTAATCTGGTCAGTTGTTTTGTTTTTATTTATTGCCTGCTCTTATATATTTTGTTTAATAATAATTTTGTTTAGGGTGCCCCTGTGGCTGAGTGGTAGCGATGCTATCTTCTCAGCCCAGAGATCGTGGGTTCGATTCCCGCCTTAGACCCTGGGTGTTTTCTATAGACATGCTGATCGCTTTGCGGGTTGTGTTTGTAAAAAAAAAAAAATTAAACAAAGTCTGCAGTATAGCAGAGCAAAAGGGATTGTTGGGATTGCCTTATTGTATTCATAAGAAATAATTTTGTTTTACAAAGGGTTTGTATAATAAACCTTTTGTGTGAAAAACTGTTTTATAAACCTCTTATAAATCAAAAATATTTTTTATGAATAAGGCCTTTAATATATATTTTTTAAATATTTTTGCTTACAATACAAAAAATTTTTTAGATTAAACTTTTGGACGTATACTAGTTAGTTAATTAAATACATTTCTGCAAATTTATATGCAGAGAAAATGAAGTACTTTTATATTTCGAAAAACCAGTTGCCAAAAAATTCTACTTCTTACTTAATGTAACATATTTAGCTTCACTTTAAAGCAACTTACGTTCCTAGATATGATATCAAACTTCCACAAATCTCAATGTAAGTGTGTGTTAGAAAACAAGAGATTAACAATTGCTCTTTACGATTTACTTTGGCTCGAAATGGGAAACATTTAAAAATTTTCATTTCCGCTTATAAGCCACAAGTGGTGCGACTTATACTTGTACATGCATACTCGTACGTATGAAAACAATGTAAAAAAACCCAACCAACACATACTTAAACCTTTGAATAGTATCGCTTCAAATAAATATTTCACTCACTTTTGTAAAAATTGTTCAAAAATTACCCATTACACACAGAAGAGTTGCATAGTTAAATCTACGAAAACAAAGATAATTTAAAACTGTTTGCCATGGATGTACAGTAACCTTAAACGAATTTCTTCCGTTTGAAATAACTCTATATCATGTTAATTAATCAGCCTTATCGGGAATAAAAGAAGAACATTTTGTTCACGTGAAATAGTTCCCGTGAACAAAAAATGGTGAACAAAATTAGAAAATAGTATACTGACACAACAACAACGCAAACATTGGCGATAACAGTTTTAAAGAAAGGGAACACATTTCACGTGAACTTTTATTCCCGATAAGGGTGATTAATTAATTAATTATAAACAAAATCATAATAAAAAAATCATGTTGAATCAAAGTTATTTGAAGTTAAAAGAACATGAATTTAATATTGATATAACAATAACAAGTAGCCCCATGTTGAATCGAAGTTATTTCAAGTTAAAACAACATGAATTTAATTTAATGAAGTCATTTTTTTCATTATTATTTTATTTGTTATTGACACAATTATCAAAAAAGTGTATTTTTTGCCGGCCTAAGTTTGAACTGCAACCCAGCGACCTTAAATATTTTTTAAATATACACCAAATAAATAACATTATAAAGTGAATTTTATTTCAACATGATATTTTAACATACAATTTATTTAAAACTAAAGTTATAGTTTATTTAGTTATAAAAAACAAGCAAGAGAAACAGCAAGAGTACCCGGCAGGAATCGAACCTGCCAAAGCAAATTAACACCAACAAAACAACATAGAATTTTTAGTAAATTTAATATGATTTCCAATAAAAATTTTGTACGCTGATTTTGCATTGGTATCTTTTTTTCTGTGTGTATAATTCTTCTTTCATTATTTGATGCAGATTTTTTTTAAATTTCTCTTCGTTGATTAGTTTTTAAAATATTACCTTGACTCTTGGATTTGAAAATGGAATTCAAAACACAAAAGTTTGCCTCTTTTATTTTCAAAACTAAATGTTATAATATTATATTTGTTTTATGTAATTTTATGTAACTCCAAATAGAAAATTTTATAAGCCGACGATAATCTTGTACTGCAGAGACATAATTTTATATAGAATTAATTAAATTCTTTTTGGCTGACCTTTATCAGCTGCAATTGCAGTTGTAAGAAGTATGTAATGAAAATAAATGTAAAAAACAACAACAGCTGTTCATTGCTTTCGCAAAAGTAGAGTGTTGCCACACCAGTACTTTTGAACGTGCGCAGTCAAGCTAATTATTATTATTTTTTTTTGGAAATTTTTACAATTTAACTTAAACATTTGTTAACGCACTAATAACCCCAAGTTAATATTTTACTTATTCGGTAAAATATTCTTTATTAAAAATACATTGAAATTGATTATTGATCAATTATAATCCAGGCGCATTTCACTGTTGCTACTGCAGATCATCATAGAACCTCTACCCAAAAAAATTTTTACAACAACTAGAGATATTATGTTAAACTTTAATTTATATAAATTAGAAGCTCAACTTATATCATAGTTGAACAAAAACTCAAAAAAATTACCCAACATCTTATGATTTCTTAAGAACAATTAGACCCAGAAAAGTTTTAATTATTTCGACTACCAGTGGTAGAATAGAGCAACAAGCTGTTTTCTTAGAATACAGCCACTGCACGTTTATGTCAGTTAATAACATTATTCAGATTTTAATAAAAAAAATTTTAACGAAACAGAATACGAGAATTTTTTATAAAAAAAAAATTAAAGTGCTTTTATTGAAATATGGTGCCAATACGTATAAAAAATTTAAATATTAAAGAAAAAATTAAAAAATAGAGTAGCGTTGCTTTTCATTCGGATATTTGGAAGTACCTAGTTGCCAACTGCAGCACAGCTTTCAGCGACAGACAAACCAAACTTAGTTTATTGGTATCCCTAAAAGAACAATAACTCTTTAAGAGATTATTAAGCAATTACAAGTGTCTTCTCTGCCTCGACTACTGGATTTTAACATTAAAGCTACTAAAAAAAATACTAGTTGCAAAAAAGCAACATAAAGTAATCGAAGATTTGTATACTTAAATGAAGAAGATAAGTCCAGCATAAGATCATAAATAACCACGAATCAGTTTCTGTGCATGGAGGGCTTAAATGGTTTATTTTGCCATTTAGCATTTATATAAATTTAAGTAGTTATATAAAAAGAGACAAACATAAATAAGTATTTCAATAAACTCACGTACTTTATGTGCATGTGTGCTCTCATATCCTTTTTGGTAGAGTTTCCGTTTTGTCATTCTACTTGAAAATGTATGAAACGACAAAAAAAATGTTTGATCTCCTTTTACTTTAATAAATTGGAAATAAATATCTGTAGATTGTTTTCATTTCATAAAATTTAAAAATTATTTATGACTGCTAAATTGCTTGAGTTGAAGAAGTTATTTCTTTATTTAAGTAGAACATCGGCGTGGTACAAAAAAATAGTCGTATTATTTATACCATACATTTTTGGCTTATTGCCTTTTCAAGTAACTTCTAGGATTGTGTGTGTCTGTGAATTTATATTTTATCTCTATATAAATGATCTTGAACTCAATTGGATGTTTTCGTGGAAAATTCGTTTGATTATTATTTTGGCATTTTTTAGTTTAAGGTGAATCTGTCATAATTCGTTTCTTTTTGCCAAGACATTTTTAAAGAAATAAATTGTTTACTAGAGTTGACAGATTATACAATAAAAAAGGCTTTTATTTACGATGCAGCATATAAGAATATATTGCCCTGGTAATTAGCAGCAATGAAATCTTCTCTGAGTGATTGCAAAGAAATAAAACGAATAATAACAGAAAAATATGGAAATTGGTTTTAGTAATCAGATTTATTGAATTGATAAAAATATTGTTCAATTTTGGATCTATTAGCAAGAATTGCAACAATTTAGAAAACATTACATACTTCTTACAACTACAATTCGGGCTGAGAAAAAGGTCAGCCAGTGGTTTCAATGGAAGTTTAACATAATATCTCCTGTTGTTCGAAGAAAGTTTTGGGTAAAGCATAGTACTCTGTTGAAATTTGTGAAAAATGTTGAGCAACATTGATTATTTCATACCAAAAATTTGACATGTAAATAATATTAACTAGCCCTGAAACTATGCTACGATTTCTTATGTTTTTAAAAACGCCGCATGTGTTTGTTGTAAATTCCACACGAAATAAGCGCCACCTCTCTTTTTTCGCATGAAAAGTTAAAGTCTTGAAGATACATTTCATACGTTTTTCCCAAGATAAACCGAGTACTATTTCTGCAACATTTTTCCATGAACAATTCGTGCCAATTTTTTTTATATTTATTTTGACAGCATTTCACGTGAAGTGTTGAACAGAGTATCAGGCTTAAGGGTTCACTCATGTTTTGCATTAGCAACAGTGAAAAACAAAAATATTTAATATTGGGATTATTAGTGCGTTAGCAAATGTTAAACATAAAGAACATGATATTTTTGAAATGACAAGATTTTTGTTTTAAAAAAATAAAAGACTATTGGATTTGCGATAAAATGTTTAGTTGAATGAATTCAAAATTAATTGGAAATAAAATCGAAATCAATCAATGCTTGAGTTGAAAAATAGTAATAAGAATAAACTAAAAATTTTGTGGAAAAAATTAAGCAATTAAATTTAGTAAAGTGCGACTTTACTCACACACAAAGAGTTCCGTACGACTATTGTTTTTTTTTTTTTTGGCAATTTTTTGTTTTGGTTTTAGGCGATTTTTTTTTACAATTCATACATTTTCAATTTAGCGATTTTTTAGTTTTGGTAATTTTTTTTCGTTTAGGCAATTTTTTGGGTTTTAGGCGATTTTATGTTTATTCTTTATAAAACATATTTTTAGTCCGAGGAATTTTTTTCAGTTTTGGCGAAGTTTTTCGGTTTTTGGCGATTTTTTTTTTTGTTTGTTTTTTTATTAGACATATTTTTAGTTTGAAGGATTTTTTTTTTATTATTGATGCTTTTTTGGCGTTTAGGCGATTTTTTCGGTTTGTGGCGATTTTTTTAGTGTTTAGGAGACATTTTTTACTTTTGGTGATTTTTTGCATTTAAGCGATTTATTTTATTTTTGGTGATATTTTTCATTTTAGCGATTTTTTCATATTGGCGATTTTTCGTTTCGTCATTTTTGCTTTTTGGCGATTTTTTTAGTTTAAGCTTTTTTGAAAATTTCAAGAGATTGCTTACTAAAACAGTCGCCAAAAACCGAAAAAATCGCCAAAACGGAAAAAACCTCGTGTGCGAGTCAAAGTCTCACTTTACTGAATTTATTATAATAAGTTACCACATTGGGTGTATTTAAAAGTATGTAAAAGTATTTTAAAATTTGAAATTGATTTAATGGACAGACATATCGTGCCATAACCGCCAAAAAATCTTAAGCTACATAATTTTCGGATATAATTTTTTTTACTCAAATCGAACATTTGCTATCATAAATAGTAAAAAAATGAGGCCCAAAAAATGTGTCGTTAAGCTTTTTTGGTGGTTTTGGCTCGATATTACAATATTTAGTGGAGTTTATTTCAGAAAAAATAAGGATGATTTAAACCTGTGCTTCAAAGGCTTAAATGACAGAAAAAAATTACAAAATTTCGCATGAGAACCCTGTGCCTGATTGAAGAAAAAAAAATAATAATAAAATAAATAAAAATAAATTAAGAAAGCTTAACCATTTAAACAGGATTATAGAAGAAAGATATTATAATTAAATATAAGCAAAAAAATTAAAACAGAATATTTAAATTCATCGCTTATAATTGCGTCTTAATGGTTGTTCCTTTAATTTGTTTTACTTAATTAAAAAATTGTTCAGTTTTTCAGTTTTTATTCATTTACTTCATTATTAATTTTTTTTTTCTTGATTATTTTAATAAAAGCCCAGAACGCGAGTAGACATCAATAAACATTTAATTGCGTTTTTCTTGGCTGGAAACATGCAAAGACAAACCCAACAACACCAGCGATTACATAAGGAACGATTAATTTTCTTTAAACGAAAATATTTCACAGTTAAATGATTTTTATTTTTTGGTCTGCAGTTTATTGATTTAACTCTTAAATCAGATGAATTTTTTTAAGGCAGTTTGTATGTTTGTATGTGCTGGCATTAAATACAACAACATCTTCCTGGCGAATTGTATAAAAAAGGGAATAGAGACAAAAAGTTGCCAGTCAGCCAGTCAATAAGACACATTCATTTAACAGCAGCAGCCGCAGCAAAAGCAGCAGCGGCAGCAAAAGAAGGATGTGATTATTTTTTTTTATTATTTTATTATTATAAACTCTATAAATGTCTTTCAACTGTATTTAATTATCATGAATTTTTATGAATATAAACGGAAATCATCTCAAAAACACTCATCATTAATGAGCACCAACCAGCCAACCAAACAAACAGCCATTCAACTGAAGTGGGAAACAGGCCGGCAGTCCGTCAGGCCGTCAGCTCAGTCAGCCCCCAGTCAGTGTCAGAGAGGACGGTCTAATAAATGTTGTTGTATTGAATTGAATGCTGTTTTTTGCTCACGCTTTTTTAAGTAGATATTCATTCTGTGGCATGGTTAGTTTTTGTACGTGCCACATACACATATTTCCTTTATGTGTTTTTTTTTGTTGTCTCATATTATCTTGCTGAAGAAATTTTATGATACTCCTTTTTTTGTACATATTTTTTTTTTTTTTTTTTTTTGATAAAGTTGGCAACAAACTTGTTTCAGAACGTGTGGGTTTCACTATTTTATGGAATGTGTCTTAATCTTTATTGTGATATTGAATAAAAAAAATTTAAGGGGGACCGATTTGCGGCGCACAATATTCAAAACACAGTTTTTAAATATTTTTCCAAACGTGGTATATAGTTCACATTTCTTTTATTCATGTGGTTCAATTATGAAGTTCTAACTGTTCTTATTATATGGTCCTTCGAGCCTTAACTTTATAAAATTGTGCTAAAAAATTTCTATATCAACTTTAACGCTTCATTGTTATTATTATTCGCAATTGTAGCCCACTTTTTTTTGGTTTTTGTTTTTTCTCATTCTCCAACGTTAATTTCAGGAACGTTACACTTCATAATTAAAGTTATTATTATGTTAATCATTTAATGAGTTCTAAGAATAATAACGAATAATTGTCCGCATAAAAATAATCATGTGTTCAAATTGAGAGTGTTTATACATATTCATACACATATAATACGTCAGTTATATATGCGAAGAAAATAAAATGAATTATACATAAATGATTCCATAAATATGTGCATAACTACTGGCAAAAACTTGACATTAATTAAGCAAATTTGATTGAGCAAAAAAAAAAGGAGTTTACGTCATACATTATTTTTATCTGGATACAAAAATAACATGTAAAGTAGGTGTCTCGCAAAAAAAAAATTCGCTGCACACCACCGAATATAAAGTATTGTTGCAAGGCAGTTTCGAAAAAAAATTCAAGTTTTTGTTTGTCGAGCGTAGGGGTCGCCAAAATACATTCTTGGTTATATCTTCGGCATTTACACTCCGATCTTAAAGTGTGATATATCGATGTTTTTGTCTCGAGGATGCCAATGTTTTGCTTCAATAGCCATTGACCTCAAATATCCCGTTCTAATATTTAACCACCAGCTCTCCGTTCCTACCACCCTGATGTAACACCCTAATTTCAGAAAATTAAAGCTCGCAAAAAATCATTAAATTTTTGCTAGGGAAGTACTTCAATAATTCCAGACGAGCTATTTTAAGATTCTTTTTAATTAAATGTCTAGGTCATTACCGCACCATGATCAATAAATTTTTATTTGAAAATTTATGACACTGACACGGGCGAGATATGGTTTTAACAAAATTGCGCAACGTGCCACACTCTGACTTATTGAAATCTAATCGCCTCCACGGACCACTATGAAAATTGTACCCATTTTCTGGCCATAATTAATTAAAGACAAACGACAGAACCGATTGAAATAATTTTTTTGGATAAAACTTCGCAAGCCTCACTCTCTATATCGTTTAAGTTTTTATTACTTAATCTCACGAAGAAACAAATGTTTTCATTCACGCTCACGTGATGTCACGGGTGACAACTTTTACTTAAGTTAATAATGAACTCACTTTCGACATTATTTTCAATATTTTTAATTTTCAAAAACTTTATATTTTTATTATGGAAACCTTTACTACACAGAAAAAAGTATTCATTAATTAATGTTTTCAATTAAGAATTTAATTGATTCAATTAAATTTTTAATTGTACGAATTAATTTGAGTGGAAAAACTTAATTGATATTAACAAATTGCTTAAAGGTGAAAATTTAATTAGTTTTTTAATTGATATTACAAAAATTTTCAAGTTACTTTCTTTGTATGTACACTCAATCGTTATTTGAAATCGCACACATCTTTGTTATAATTTTATATTGAAACAATTTTTAAGCTATTCTTTCATTTATTTCATTTTAGAATTTATAAACTCTTTTAGTGCTGGAACTTTCATCTGAAATTTGCACTGTATTCTCGGCATACAGTCCCTACTTGTTAATTCATTTACAAACCGCCAAAAAAAGCTTAACCGACCGACACATATTTTGTACCTCGTTTCTTTTTACGAAAACCGATTATTTCCGATCGCCAATGACCGATTTTGGTCAAAATGTTAAGTTCGAAAATTATGTCGCTTAAGCTTTTTTGTTTTTGGCGGTTATGGCAGGATATTATAACGGAATAGTAAAGCAACGTGGCGGGAAAATGTAGTCAGAGACGTTTAATTTCTTATGTTTTAGATATATTAGAGCAAAAACAATTGTGCATTTTCAATATTAAGTTTTTAGTTTTGGCCTAAAAATTACCAATGGCCGATTTGACTTCTTTAGACTATTTCCTGTAAGGACACGTGAAGTCTCTGTTATTGGTAACGTATGTGCAGCATTGCTCGGCCCAAAGTTGGACGTCCAGAATGGGCGTCATTAAGAACAGCCGCGGTGGCCAAATGTGCGAAATCATTTTCAAATCTTACTTCCTATCCCACGATGTCACTCGAAATCGTTCGATCGACAACTTGTATTGCAAACAACAATAACATTAGAAAATTTGTTGTTGTTTTCAATATAAGTATTCGATCGAATGATTTCTAGTGACATCGTGGGACAGGCCGTTAGTAATGCCATTTCTTAATCTTTGGACTAAAATTTTTTTTTTGGACTAAAATTAATTTTTTTTTTGTATTTTTTAAAATTTAAAGTTCTATCGGCCTTAAAAAACACATTTGATTTTCAATGAATTAATTTTTTTTTTTGTTTCAATATCTTAAACAATAAAATAAGTAAAGAATATTTTAAACATAAAAAACAGAAAAAAACACATTTTAACAACCTTGCATTTTCATAATTAATGATTTCAATATAAATAAATAATTCTAAAGATGAACCGAAGCAACCACTTAAAGCAATTGTTAAAATTCGCAAAGCAACCAAAATGTTTAGCTTAATTAAATGTTGGCAACAATCACAACATC
This sequence comes from Nowickia ferox, assembly GCA_936439885.1. Taxonomy (NCBI): domain Eukaryota; kingdom Metazoa; phylum Arthropoda; class Insecta; order Diptera; family Tachinidae; genus Nowickia; species Nowickia ferox. The sequence continues at coordinate 106,530,196 of OW387023.1, forward strand.
ATTATTAGCATTTCAGTCATTATAATCATGAACGTTTCGGGCTTTAGAAAAAAAAAACACTCTATTCTCAGTGGCTGCAAGTCCAATCATTTTTCAAATGGCCAGAGCTGAGATACATACATATGTACAGACATACATTTATCTACAGATGTACATATTCCATTAATATCAAACAGCTTTTGTTGTGTCTTGACTGGCAAAATTGTGGCAGCACCACCAATAAAATAAGAACGTAAAAAGTGGTAAAATTCCCAGCAAGAGAAGAACATTTCGTTGGGGTTCTTATTTGATGTATCCAAAAATAAAATGAAATAAATAAGGAAAAGAAAACAACAGCAACATTTTTAATGACTTTTTAAATGTAATGAAAGTAATTTTCTGTACAACTCTTTGTGATCTTTATAAAATGTAAATGGTACTTTATTTGTTTATGTCTGTCTGTCTGTTTGCTGCCTGCAAGTTGTTAAGTATTTCACAAAGTTTACAGTGGGACTGTTGTAATGAATCTATAATGTACAAGGTTATAATGCAAGAGATTACTGAATTTTTGACTGCGAATATTCGTCGCAAAAAAAAAAAGAATTTTTGTCTGTATGAAAATTCCCCATAAGCGGCGAACTCTGCAACAGATTTATTTCTATTTCTTAAGCCGGCGAACAAATCAGTACCAGCAAATTTTTATTGACGAATTCGTCGTTCGTCGCAGTTTTTGTTTCCAAAAATCATGTAAAAAAATATTATAAATAAAAATATCGAAGTTAATAATGTAATATAATGTGTGCCTTCAGTATGTTGCCAAGCGTCCAAAGCGTTTAAAATTTTCGGTCGCACCCGTCACAGTAAAAATGTAAAAAAGTTTAATAAAATTGTTACTGTACATAATAAATACTTGATACTTTCCACAACAATAAAAACAATTAAGCGCAATTAACAATATGATACAATTTTGTGAGTATCCTTTTTAATATTTGAGTAATTCGTTTTAGGAAATATGTGGTCACACCCGTCACACCAACTTTGGAATGATGTTTTTCCAATGGACATCAAAAATACAAAACGGAAAGAAAGGAACGACTTAAGGAAACATATAAATATACATTTAGCTTTAGAGAGAGAGAGAAAAGAAGAGGGAAAAATGCTAAGAATCATTGACAGAAAAAGAAACAATTATCGACAAAGAAAATGCAAGAACAAGCAATTGAAAAATTATGAAAGTCAATTGTAAGCGGTTTGAATATGTGCATTTAAAATTGCGCATTTTGATCAGAATTAATGAAAATTATTTTTTAAACATGATAGTATGGAACGAATAACTTAATTTTTTCTTACTTCTCTATTAATTTATTTTTATATTGTTTATGGGAATATGAAGTCAATTAAAAGTTTTATTTCTGCAAACTCTTCGAGTTTTTATAATAGGTCACACCTGCACATAAAGAGGTCACAGCCATTACATTTTCAAAAAAAAAAAAAACAAGATAAATTAGTATTAAATACAATCAAAAAGACTCTCAAAAATTTACTACTATCCTAAAAGCAATGATTCTGTAAGAAGTTAGATTTGTAAGATCACACCCGTCACAGCCTTCTAATAGCCCTTCTGAGCAGAAATTATGTTTTTTTTTTCAGAGTCTGAGTAGCATAATATGAAACGTATAAAAATAGAATTACCTCGTATAAAAATTAAAAAAAAAAACTTAGGCCAAATCGAACAAAAATCTTTGGTCCGTTTTTTTTTGTTATATTGTGATGATTTTTAATAATTTGAATGCAAATAAAATACTTTTTAATATTAAAATTTTTATTCCATACTTTATTTTTATTTAAAGCGTATCAAAATAAATACAAAGTTAAAAATATTATTAAACCTGTTTACATTACAATTTTCCATTCGAATCGGATGTTGCTTGCGAAAAATTTGATTGTTCCACTCGAATCTGAATTTTCGATTGAAATCAATGTTTTCAAAATATAATTTTATTTTATTTTCTTATTATTTAATAAGAAAGGTATCAGCATGTTATTGTAAATAAAAGTATTATTGTGAATTAAAATATTTCTGTGAGAGTGATAGCGAGAGAGAGAGAGAGAGAGGGAGAGATATTGTTTTTGAATTGAAAAGCGGAAACAAATTGAATTTTATTTTTTCGTTACATAATAACTTTGTACACAAAAATGGTCCTTCTGCTCTTTATTTTCATTCTTTTTTTTTTGGGAAAATTATTTTATAAATTTGTTGGCCAATTTTAAATTTTAAAATTATTTAATTTTTTTTTGTTATTTTTTCTTTTTCCTATCCCTCTGTACATATTCAATTGTCCCTTTAGCCACACCATCATCCTCTATAGCCCACACTTTCGCTTTGGCTTTTAAACAGAAGGGAATTAAGTAAATGAAATAAAATTCAATTTAATTTGTTAAATGAGAGCAAAAGAAAAAACAAAAAGAATTAACGACAACAAAACAATCTAGATTAAGGACTTTTAAAAAGGAGGACAACTACGGCTTAATGCAGCCCTACTTTTTTATTACTCAGTAGCTGTAGGTAAAAAAAAAATATAAATATATAATATTAATTGTTTTTAAAACGCAAACCGAAAAATGTGTAATGTAACAAATAATTATTTGTTTCTACACACAAAAAAGTAATATTTATAATTTTGTAATATCAATTAAAATATTTGTAAAATCGATTAAAATATTAATTAAATTTTCACCTATAAACAATTTGATAATATTAATTAAGTTTTTCCACTCAAATTAATTAATACAATTAAAAATTTAATTGAATCAATTAAATTCTTAATTGAAAACATTAATTGGTGAATAGCTTTTTCTGTGTATTGTAATTATTTCCTTCTCTCAATGTGTTTTGTGAAAATATTTATCCATATATTGTTTTTTATTAGGAAACATTTGTAAGGGTGTTAAGTTCAAGCATTTTATTTGCAAATACTTCTTTAATCGTGAATAGTTTTCTGAGTTAGTAACTCGCTGTAGAACAATTATATGGCAACAATTTACAGTTTTATTTGCAAATAAGTCGTGCGTATAAACGTAGTAATTAATAACTGAATTGGAAGTAAGCAAAGTTTCCATTAAAAAGTTTAATTAATTTTAAATTAAAATCAATCTCGAATACGAATTGTATAAATTATCTTTATTCAATTCAATCATTATTGAATTAATACAATTAATTAATTATTATTTCAATTCAACATTTTTTAAAAATTAATTAAAAACGAATTGATAACTCCTTCTTTCGTTGAAAAAATCATTGAAAAAAAATAAAGTTTTCTTCGTCTTCCTATTATCGTTTCATTTTACCGAATCTTAAATAAAATGAAATGCCAGTTGTAGGGTAGAAAAGAAAACCCAAAACCAAGAATGCTACTGAAAATATTTTTTTTGTATAAATCTGGAGTAATAAAACGTCAAGCAATTAATTAGTATCCAACTCTTCTTATACGTACTTAAGTTATATTTTTATTTAATGATGATGTTGCTGCTTTTGTTGTTGTTGTTGTTGTTGCCGTACTGTTAAGTCTATGGGTGGTGAGAAGTTTGTACGAGCTTGTGCGTCTGGTTACAACCTTGCAGTTCTGATAGCTGTCCTTGAATTATTGATTTAAGAAATTGTCACTGATAACACTGTGCAAAAAAAAAAATCAAAACAACAAGTTCTACAGTTTGCCAAATATCAAGGTAAAACAATTTTACAATAAAATTTTATGAAATCAATAATCAAAAACGACTGTATTTTGATTGTAGGATGTGTTGCAGACCTTTGTACAAAATGGTACCAGTAACACTTTTATGGGGATTTTGTATCATTTTTGGGTTTCTGTACACCAAAAGTAATGTCCGTCCGTCTGTCTGCCGCAGGCTGTTTCTTCGCGAACCGTAAGAACTACGGACCTATTATTTGCAGAGAATATGTAAAACTTTGGCCGCTACAATAACAAATATATAACAGTTAAAAGTTATAGGGTGTTCTAAAGCGAGCAACGAAGAATGTTAAAATCTTAATGTAATACGAGTATAGAGACAATTATATGTAGACATTTGAAATTTTCAAAAACACTAAAGTTAAAAAAACCCGAAATTAAAAAATGCCGAAACGAAAAATCGCCAAAATGAAAACAGGGCTAAAAATATCATCAAAAATAAAATAAATCGCCAAAATAAAAACAAAAATCACCAAAAATTTAAAAGGTCGCCAAAAACAAAAAAATCGCAGGAAACCGAAAAAAATCAACAAAAGTAAAATAAAAACTAAAAAGTCTCCAAAAAGAAACAAGCGCTGAACGGAACCCTTCGTTTGCGGATCAAAGCCACAATTTACTTAATTTATTTTAATTGTGGGTGAAATTATTCTGCAAAAATAGACGACTAAATACATATATACCACAGCTCGTATATATGTATTTTTAACTCTTTTCAGTATCAGCTAGAACCTTGTGTTTTTAATGTTTACAAAAGCCAAGCTTAAAATTGGTTCAATGTTATATAATGTGTTTTATATGCATTTTCTTGTAGTTGGTGGTGGTACCCTTTGCCTAATCAGAAATATAGAAATGTTAATGTAATCATATCAGAGGACTAAATGAGGCTCTATATGCTGCAACCTTCAAAACCGCTGGGATGTGATTACTTTATATCAAATTGCTAACTGTCTGTCTTTCTGTATTTAATGCCTGCGTCCTGTCTCTGTTGAGCTGGTGTGTCTGTAGTAGTACGAACAACTGTGTTTACATTACAGTTACACAAAAAGTATAAAGGATTAATTAAAGTAAAAAAGGAATAATAATGATGATGTTAATGCACACACTTTATTTACTGGTAATAAGTATTCACAAAATACCTACATACACTTATACATACTCGTACATACATTTTTACTAACATTAAAGCATTATTTAATTGAAACTAAAGACAGTCAAAATAGAGTGAAAGAGAAAATCAAGAAAAGTTTTTATTGTTTAGTTTGAAGCAGGGATGGAAAATCAAAGCATGTAAAATTTACGTCAATACAATAAAATAAAATTGGAGTTTGCCTACCCATTGTCGAACACATCTGTGTGCTAATGACAAGCTCATGCTATTTTTTAGCCTTGATGAACAGAAATATACTGTCAATAGCACAAAATTGTTCTCGAGAGCGACTTGATAAGGTCCAATTTACTGTACTGACGTGACGTTGATGTTGACAAATGTAATAAATGTGATTGTAAATTTTTGTGATTAAGGTTAATTTTATTGTTAATTTAATCACGTAGGAATATTTTCATGAGCATGAAAAAAAGAAGTGGGGTGCATTTGCAATATTTGTATCGTGAACGCGTATAATCGTGAGTTAAAAGTGATTCACGGATCCATCTCTAGATTACAAGAACTGTTTCTTTAAAATTTTTGAATTAAAATTTTTAAATTTTCGGAAACTATAATAGGCTTGTTATAAGTTTGTAGTGTGTGTCTGTGCATCTGTGACTCTGTAAAAGTCTACATACTGACCAAACGACTCTACTGATGAAAGGCGACTTGATCTTAGCTATGTAGGAAGAAAATCTGTCCGGCCGTTTAGATGAAATTACATCTTTTCTAAATGTCGAGGGGTTTTATAAATTTTTATTTTTTTTCGCTAATTTATACTTAACGTCGTTTGTGGGAAATATGTGAATTCTAGCTTCCCTGCTCTTGACAAGTTATTTATTTGTAGAAAATATATTTTGATGTAGTTTCCAGTAATACTAAAGTAAGATTGCATTAACACTTCCATCCCTGATCTGCAAATTATCTTACGCTTGAATAAGACGAGTACGGCAGAGGCAACAACAAGAATAACAGAAAATTAAATGTGGTTAATTTTTATCAATTAAGTTAATGAGTTCTTACACTGCAAAATATTTTGGATTGAAAAAACAGGAAAATTTAATGCTGTTTTCTATTCTAGAAAATGTGCAAAATTTTTTTACTTTTTATTAAGAAAACTGCAAGTTAAAGAAAAAATTATGCTCGTAGGGATGATGCAATAATTTCTAATAAACTCTATATGTATCTTAAAAAGCATTTTGTTGGGAATTTTCATTGAAAGGTGCAATAAATATAATTTTTTTTTCTAGAGAAGAAAGAAAAATAATTTCTTTTTTTGTAGGAATAATTAATTAGTACATTATTAATTGATTATTCTTCAATAATAATAAATGCTATGAACTACATTTTAACGGTGTCTGGTGGTTCATATAGAATATTGCGTAATTTTTGTGAATAGCAGAGTCGGCTCAGATGAGCTCGAAGACTAAAAGTGCTGGTACTTGCATAATAAGATCTACTAGAGTTTTCTTGATTGCAGATTCTTGATACAGACACAATAGCTGCTTAATTTGTCTCTACACTGTCTGAGTTCCAGTTTGATTTGAAAATGCAACTCCAAGAATTTGATAGCAGACATTATATTAAGTAGATTAAAATGTAATAAGTCATATATTACACAGAAAAAAGTTTTAGGTAAACCTAAACAATTTCCACCACAGAAATTGCGCCAACAATTAGCAATTAGTTAAAGTAACCAATGTGAAGCAGTTAAACATAATTTATTCCCAAATAGCATATGCTGACAACGAATCGTAATAACTACTTTTATTTGCAGTAATAATAGTAATTAACAATTAAAATTGTATTGATTAAGCTCCTTACTATTATGGAGTTATTTTTTCAGTTGAATATGTCTTAAATTATCTTAGAAAATAGTTAATTTTTTCAAACTTTGCACTAGAAATTAACAAATTGAATAATTCAAAACGAAAACAATTGCAGCAACAGTATAAAAATAAGCTTCAAATGCAATGATAACCAACAAAATAACCAATAACAGTAAAAGTTGGTTGTTTTAACAAAAAAAAAATTGTACTTTAGCAACGATTTACTATTTCAAATCTAAATCACAGCAGCAATTGATACTTAAATTAAAACCAAAAATTGAGAAAAAATTTGGTTAATCTCTTCAGGAACGAAAAGGAAGGAGTGTTGAATTTGGCTTCACTTTTGGAGACAAAACTGAAGTAGTTGTAGGTTACGAAATTTACGCAGATTCATTAGCTATTCGTTTTGCAAAGTGATTTTCGTATCACTGCAGTGCTTACCTGGCAGAGATTCTTGCTGGCTGTTACTGAATGTCACTTCAACAACCGTAATTGAAATATACACTGATACCCTGGCCACTAACATGGCCCTAGAATAAAAAATACGGTGTTTGATACTTTCAGAAATGGGAAACAATTCTTTGTTTCAGTGTTCATGTTAAACGGACTCTATCTCAAGGCCAGGCATGCATAAAGGTTAAGGATTGAATACAGGGATGGCAAAATTGGTACAAATGTACTTTTTTTGGTACTATTCAAACTCGAAAAGTACAATAGTACACCAATGGTTAATTTAATACATTCAAGGAATCTCCCGAGTTTTAGTAACTTCATTCCGCATTTATTTTCATTGTTCAAAAGTGAAAATTCACATATACACAATTTTCACTCTTAAACAATGATACTCATATTCTTCTCACTCGAAAACGGTGCTGTGAAAGTAAAACGCAACGAGAAAATCAAAAAATGTGAACTCGTCCTTTTCCAAATTACTTTTCTTCTAAATTTAGATGCTACAGCACATGCTGTTAATTTGTATATTCTAAATTTCAACTTAAACAGGTGAAGCATATGCTTTAACATCCGAACTCACAAGCAAATTTGTGAAAATGATTCGGTAGCCTTTGTTCTGGCTACGGACGATTATTTTAACAAAAATTAATGCAAATAATTTCAGCTAAAAAATATTTTAGTACAATTTAGGTAAAAAGGTACAATTTTTGAAAGTTTTTGGTACAATTTTAAAATTCGCAATCCCATCCATGGTTGAATACAATGACTTGACGCAGTTGCCAAGATATTGATGAAGAAGAAAACGTGAAACATTTTCTCTGTCGTTACCCTGGATAAGTAAGACAGGGAATTGCCGCCTTAGAAGCTCTTGAGTTTAGCGTACTTTGGTTAGCTGGACGGTGAGGACTTCGTTTAAGGACAGTCTGCGTGGTATCATAATGAAACAGAAAGGTATAAATGTGTCCTGACTGCTTCCCTTACCTAACGTGACCTAATCTGATTAATTTCAATAACAGTTTACATTAACTGTAACCTTGACAGTTGATATTGGTTAGATTAACATACAATACTTTTCCTCTACAGGCTAAAAATAAAGAAATTGTAATTTGGTATCAATCCTTTAAATATTGCAACTAGTTCAAAACTCAGACAATTGTGAACTTTTAATACGAGAAAACACTCGTCAGAACTGTCAACTAATGCAAATGTGGTACTGTGAAGAAAAAAATCATAACCAAAATCACAATATTGAAATATCAACCAATTATGTTAATACATATATCTCTTGGGATTTATTATAGCAAAATCTTGCCTGTTAAGCATCGCAAATACCCACAATAAAAGCTAAAATACTAATGGCAAAAGAAATAGTATATTAACTGAATGAGAATTATAATGAGGACAAAATAGAGCGCGAACAAAATATGTATAACGTTCGACTTGTCGCACACTTAAATTTGAAACAACAACAAAATATGAAAATTTGTTTTTGTTTTGAATGTAAGTGTGCGACAAGTCGTTTATCGTGAAATTGGCCCAATAAGTATGAAATTTGTTTCATGTTATTACTATTGTTTTACCACATGGTAAAAATTTCGGAAACTCAAATTCCGTGTTGAAACAATTCATAAAATATTGTTTTACAAAAACAACAAAAAAGCTAATAGAATTACCAAGGTATAAGGCTAAGCATTTAAATTATAATTTTTCATGCAAAAAAGGACTGGGATATTTTGTTGAAAGCCAATGCTTACAAAATAAAAATATTTGCTCAAATTAATGCAAATCGCTGACCACAGTGAAGAAAAATAATTTTGGATTTGAAATTTTTAATAATAATAATAGTTAATTTTCATTATTTATTGCTTCTACTTTTAGTTTATTCCAATTAGTTATTTCATTTCTCCATTTAAAGCGTTTATTTCGTTCACTTTTCGCGATTAAAAAAAATTCGTTATTGTTGCCACTTCATACACTTGAAAATATTAATTAAAACGTATTGCCAGGCAACACACTGCTTGCTATTAGCAAAAACTTAAAATTTTGTATAAAAAGGAAAACAAGCATCATTGTTGCAGTCTTGCATTCGGTGCAAAAAAAGAAACAACAATAAATACTTTAGTGAAAAATTTTAGAGAAAATGAAAAATGAAAACAACAGAAATACTTTCGTTGCTTAAAAATAAAACTCAGCAACAATGAAATAAACAATAAAACTATAATATAATTAAATTTAACTGTGTATGATTGCATGCGCTCCAGTGTGCGTTAAAATAAAATTTATATCCTTGCTCTATATTTTTTTTACTAAAGCAAACAAACAAATTCACTTTACTTTACTTGCTCACTCTGTTACGCACACATATTCGTTGGAAGACACACAGACACACACACATGCAAACAAGCGCACACAAACACAAGTGCACACACAAAGTTGCTGCTGAAACTCAAGGTATTCTTAACTATTACGTGTCCTATTAAGTAGACTTGTAGATATTTTATCCTGAAAGTAGAATTTTCTATGCTTCTCCTTAACGTTTTGCCGTTCTGGTTGCATTTTTTTGTCTTTCTTTGCAAACAGTAAACTTCAACTTAACTTCATTACATAGAAAATTATTTGCACATCTTTTTGCAAAGAAGGATGTTCAAACTACTTGTGTGTTTGTACGTGTGTGCCTGTCTATGCAAACGTTCTAGACACTCCACTTAAAATGGTGCCAAATTTCATATACATTTATACACACACATTATTATTTATTTACCATCAGAATATTAAGTTAAGTTTGTTTTTTAATACGACGCTTATTTCTTTTATGACACTTGTACGGTGCCAGCTGATGATACGAGTATTTCTACTAAAAAAAAATTAACATGTTCGACCAGAGACCTTTTGTCACATGACGTGTTCCCTATGACAAAGTAAGAGTTATGTGTCAGCAAAAAATTAAAATTAAATTAACTTAAAATGTACAAGCGGGTCGAATTTGAGCAAATGTAATTTTAGCCTCTGCTTGGGTGACACCTAAGCAAAGTTTACCGCCATAAAAATACAGCTGTAGAATGGAAAATATACTTCACTGACCACAGCCGCTCGAAACAAATTTTTGTAAGGAGTATCCAACGCGTTGCAACGGAGATGTAAATCTTTTCCATTTTTCCTCTAACTTATGTAGTTAGTCAACAAAAAAATCTGAACGAATCAGCCATAGCTGGAGAAAAATAAAAGTCAATGATAAGAGAATCCTTGAGTAGATACATAATTTTTAATACACTGCTGTAGTAGCCCTTGTTCAGAATCCATAGAGCAACTAATAAGAGAACATATTAAAATTTATTAAAATTTAACAATTTACTTTTTGAACAAAAAGCCAAGTGTATAATGCTATTTTAATTCAATAAGCCGTATATCAAAAAAATATATATTTTTGAGTTAATAATGCAGAATAATTCCTCATATCGTATTTTATCTCTTGGAAAAATTTCTTACAAATGGCGCTTGTCCATGCGCCTGTTTTGAGAAAATACACTTTTTTAATATCTTCATTGGGTTCGTATGTAAATTGAAAACATAAAACAGAAAAAACTACCTTTTTGGAGTTATGACTATGTGGCAATAAAGGAGTGAGTGATACATATATTTGCTGTATAAGCGAAAATTCAATAGTTGTTAAGTGGCAGGAGATAAACAATAAATTAAATTATATTTATATGTCATACACACACACACGCACACAGATCTCTCAATGCCTCTAACTCGGTCTCTCTCTCTCTCTCTCTCACTCTTCCACATTAACAACAGCAAACAAACAAACTGTCTTCTGCATACTTTTGGGGGCCGACAGGTAATACTTTAGCATATAAAAAAATTATTTATTTAAAAGGATTTATTGTTGATATTTTAAGAATGCATTAAAATGGCAGCTTTAAAAATAAATTAAATTATAAAAAAACATTAAATTATTTTAATATATGGAAAAAGGGGGGCGGGGCAAATAAAGGCATTCGATATCTAACAGATATTCAAACAAATTTATTTGTGTTTATATTGAAATTTCGAAGTATATCGAATGTCACTTGATTTGACTATTTCAATTTAATTTGTATTTGAAACATTTATATTGATTTAATATGAATGATTTGATATCTTATAAATTTCTCTGAAATCTATTTGTCATTAATATCTAAAGAAATTTGCCGTTTAATGAAAACAAATTAAAACATAAAAAAAAACTAAATTCAAGTATTAATTGAAGACAAAGACTAAACATTTTCTTCTTTCATTTTCTTTTATTTTGACGTTTGCAAAATTCTTCTTTAAACCGACTTATAGCATAAAATGAACAATATTTAATTTTTTTTCTTAAATTCTTTTTGTACAAATACCACAACACCTGCATTCGTTCAATCCTCATAAACATAAAATATCAATTAACTTTAAATGCAAAAATAAATATTTATAACTTGAAAAATTTATTGCGCTTTTGTTGTTGTTGTTGTTGTTGTTAAAGCAGCAGCCACCAACAAAAACATCATTCAGCCTACCAAATACCAAACTGCTGGAAATGCCTAAAAATGAAAAACGCCACAAAGTGAAAGAAAAAAATTTAAAAAAATTGCACGCAAAATGGAAATCATTTCACTTCATGAGTGCAAGCCGCAAAAAAAGGGTTTAAAATAATTTCATTTTCTGAACAACTGACTGCGGAAGTTGGCATACTTGAGTGTGCATATATTTTAAGGACTTCACCTCATGCAATTTTGCATAAAGAAAAATTGTGTGCAAGACTTAAAAAAAAATAAAAAAAAGAATAACGAAAAATATATACATACAACCATACGCAAACAAATTTCTCTGTTGCATGTTATAAATTTCTTATATTTTTTCGCTTTATTTATTTTAAGGACACTGCTAAGCGAAATGAAAAAAAAGTATAAATAACGAAGTCATTATTTAATTACGTTATGTTAAGCAAAATCCTTGAACGGCAATGATTTGTAAATGTAAGAGTATTTTTCTTTTCTTAATTGCTGAATGAAAATTAAAAATAAAAAGTATTTTTATGCTTGTAATTGTAATTAATTATACACATGATTTGTACAAAGTAAGTAAATGGTAGTAAAACTCTTGGAGAAAGTTTGTCATTTAAAAACGGGTAAAAATTGCACTCCAAACGTCACTTAGAATTTGTTGCTAAAAATAGAATCACCACCAAAACCCATTTGCAACTATAAATTATTCGTAAATCCGAGGTTTTTCTGAAATCAGTCTTTGTAAGGGCACAGCTTACGAGCAGTTCAGAATCTAAAGCTTTTGTATCGCATTATTCGTAATTAATTTTTGGAGCTTTGTGTGTATTTTTATTTTTCACTATTTAGTTAATCAGAAAATCGAAAATAATTTAAAAAGTGAAGAAGCGAAAATATGTTTTAAAAAGTGTCGAAATTATCGTTTAGAAATCCGTATGTTCTTGTAGTTATTGGCAAAGCTAATCCAAAAAATCTGCACAATATCCCGTACCATGATACAATTATACAAGGTACTTGCACAAGCCCAGCCTGTTAATGTTTACAATGCATATAGTTGTCAAACTTTGTTTACAAGCTGTAAAAAGTATGTGTGTATGTGTGTGAATAAAGTGATTACAGTGTTGCCAATGAATTTGCAATGGCTGTGTCTCCAATTACACATTGAAGAAAATTACACTACACATCTTTCGTGTAGGTTAAAATTAAAACAAAAATAAATAAAAATAGAACCCAAGGTATAATTACACACAGATTATACATGAATACTCATTACATGGCCCACACATGAGAGCAGAAATTATTCACTGTGTATTACACACATATTGTCAACACTGAATGACTATAATCATGCATGAATGCCGCGTCTGCAATTGTACTTTAGTTACCCTGTGATAGCTGTTTTTAAAAACAAAAGACATCTGCTTCTGACAATTATAGGTATGTTTCTACCAACAAAATACGTGTGTTTCTTGGTGTTGCAATTTTGTTGTAGTCGTGCAAGAACCTTGTATAATTGTATATATCATGATCCCGTACTTATAAGTCACACTTCACTACTGTACATTACTTCAGTGTAGCCCTCATGCAGAAATAAAACACACACTGCATCATTTAATTAAAAGAAATATTAAAGCTTTTGTTCTACGAGTGTATTTTGTATATTTACAACAACAAATCATGTTCTGCTGATTGCAATAATTTTGATCGAACATGATTCTTCATTTTGATTTTAACAGTACCTAAATGTTAAATCAACGTGAAATAAAGTTATTTTAAAAGGAAAACATTTCTTTTAATATTACTATAAATCATGTTAGATTAACATGAAACACATATGAAGCAAAATCATTGCCGAAAAAGATTAAATTAAGCTTGTCTACGTAGATTTTAAGTTGAAATTTTGCTGTGTGTACTTTTTCCACAAATGGGGATTAATTCAATTGAGATAACAAAATATGTTTTTCTTTTTGAATTCAGAATAAAAAATTAATAGAGTTCATTTTTCATTCGATTAGGAATATCAATAAAGTATTTCATTTTATTTTCTTTTATTGACCGGATTTTTTTTTTCAAATTATATATTATTTACAAGATTATTTTTTTTTCATTTCAAAATATTTGCAACAGCACTTTTTTAATGTTAAGCTGTGCTCACAGTCGGCAGCATAATCGGAAGTAAATTGTCGAAAAATTATTCAAAAAGTTATACAACATTTACACATACAGGAAAAAAGTAACACCTTTTAACTGTTTGTTATAAATCTTGTACCGAAACCCTTGCAATATTTATTTTATCAACAGTTACTACGTGCTGCAATCGTATGTCCTAGTTTACACTATGCAAGTCTTATTGCTTATCTGATTAGTTTGTTAGGAGAGAGAGAAAGAAAAGGAGGGAAAAAGAAACGTTTCTGTTCCCCTCGTCTGTCTCTCTCTCCTAACAAACTAATCAGTTTAGCAATAAGACTTGCATGGTGTAAACTAGGACTATTGAAAATCTTTTATTAAATTTGCATTTTAAATGTGTAACAAACTATTATTTTTACAAAAATTATTGCCTTTAAAACTTACCACCACTGAAATGTTTATTTATTGTGTCGGCTGCTTTATTTTGAATTCTTTTTTTTAATTCTATTTAAAAATTAACTGACCTGTAAAGAAAAACACAGAGAAAAATAGTAATTTTGTAATTAAATTTAAAAAATATATTTTTTTCTAAAGCCTTGGGGCAAAATAAACATTAAATATTTTCTTATTGCCATAAATTAAAAATATGCTTGAATTACTTCCAACTTGTGTCATGTTAAATTATTAATAATTCAAAAAATAATACAAAAAATGCTCTTTTATTGACTTGTTCCTTTTGACCACTTTATTTCGAATCAATTTTGATTGATTTACTGTCAGTGGTGGTAATTCCTTTTATTTTTCTTCTCTATTACAAATTTCTTAAGGGGCTTTTTATGTGCATATTCATATTTTTTTAGGGAGTGAGATCGAAAAATCTTTATTCAGCGTTATTATTGAGCAATTAAGTTTAAAGTATTTTAAGAAATATTGTCAATCAATTTTATCAAAAGACTTGGATAATATTGTTTACTAGAAAAAAAAAAAAAAATGACTTTGAGCTATTAAAATAAATATACTTCGGTATTTTTTAGTATTTGAGTTGTTATTTAGTTTAAATTTTCATTCTTCATTTTAAAGTTTTACAGTTCAAATTTGTTTAAAATTTACTTCAATAATGAAACAACTCAATCAATTATTCGAAACATTAATTTAATTCTATAACACGAAGCAAAAGCGAGCAATAAAAATGTATTTGAAAATAAAATTAGTTCCTTTATATCAGAAGTCGAATCAATTTGATATTTTATTCGTTTCTTCTTTTAATTGAAGAATAAATAAGAAATACTAATAACAAACAAGTTTTTTATATTTATTAATACGATTTTATTTGAAATAATCGAAATATATCTCAAATTAATGCGCATAATCGGAGGAACAAGGAATAAAATAAACCAATAAAACATTTTATTCGAATAATAGAATAAATTCTTAAATTTATAAGACTTATGTATCCAATCAGTAACGAAAGATAATGTTTATTCGAATAATTCAATAAATTCTTACATTTTATTCGAATCATCTGATAAATTCTTAAATTGATGCGATTAATCGAAGCAATTACCAAAAATATTTTACTCGAATAACCGAATAAATACTTAAACTTATGCGATTAATCGAATAAAATATAAAACACAAATAAATTTTTTTATTTGAATAATCGAACAAATTCATAATATTATGAAATTAATCAAATCAATAACAAATAAAACATTTCATTCGAATAAAACATATTATTACAATAATCGAATAAATTCCAAAATTTAAAATTTAAAAAATAAAACATAGTTGAGAAATAAAATATTTTATGCGAAAATCGAATATATTCTGAATTTTTTGCTATTTATCGAATCAATAACGAGTAAAACATTTTATTCGCATAGTTTAATACATTCTTAAATTTATGCGATTAATCGAGTGATAGAATAAAACAGAGATTAATAACCTTATGCAATTAATCAAATCAATAACGAATAAAACATTTTATTCAATAATCTTATAAATTCTTAAATGTATGCGATTAATCGACTCAATAGCGAATCAAACATTTTATTCGAATAATCGCATAAATTCTTAAATTTAAGTGATTAATTGAATCAATCGAATAAAACATAGATGACAAATAAAATTTTTTATTCGATAAACGGAATGATTTCTTGAGTTTTTGCGATTAATCGCATCAACAACCAATAAAACAGCGATGAATAAAAAGTGAATATTATTAATGATTACTAAAAGAAAATTTCTTATAGGATTAATCGAAAAAAATTGACTCGTTCATGCTTATGGAGAAGAAATATATAATTTTATTTGCGGAAACTACAACTATAAATTAAATGCAAAAAAAAAACTAATATAAAACAAACACAAAAATAAATTTTTGTAGATAGACCTGTCACAATCAGTTTCAATATTCTTAAAGTATTATTTGCATTTTTTACATTATTAACTGACGTTTTCAGTTGATTTGATATATTAATAATATACAATTATTTCGAATAAGTTCTGTTTCTACGTCTGCTGAGTCATTTTGTTTATCTTGAAAATTATTTAAACATGAAAACAAACTATTGACGTATTATTTATATGAATGTTTTTTTTTATCAAAATTAGCACATACTTTTTATAAGAAGAAAATATCGATAACCGATAAATATATTGGACCTCGTTTTTTTTTTGCGAAAATTGATTATTAATCATAATTAATTGATTTAACAATCAAGTTCGAAAATTATGTCGCCTAAATTTTTTTGGCGGTTATAGCACGATAGATTAAAAGGCACTTTTGTTTGAATAGTACTTTTTAAAGGAACTTTTTATAAAAAGTACTTTTTATAAAAGGTACTTTCTATAAAAGGTACTTTTTATTAAATATTCTTTTTATTAAAGATACTTCGCCTCTTGTATCAAAAATTGGCAAACTCCCATTGCTTAGTTCATATGTGTTTAAACTGTTTTGTTATTCAGTAGTTTGATAATATAAATTATCATAAAATTTTACAAATAAAAAATTCATGTTAATGCCACTTGTGGAGACATTTTTCCTATTTCGCTGCTACTGATGTTACAATGAAAACTTTACGTTTATATGTATATTTACTAGTTTTTGGACATATTCGCTTACTATTTTTTAAATATTTGTACTTTAACATTTGCTAATGTCTACACAGATACACTGTTTATACGATAAATTTATAGTCTTGCAAATACCATAATGTGCGTGCTTGCATCGCTTGCAAATTTTTTCTGAATAATTGTGTATAACTTTTGCTCATAAGTGGCTTTCTTAAGTTCTTAAAAAATTCTTCTGCTTAAACTACTCCAATTTTTCGTTTCCCTGCTCAGAAATAGTAAAGAAAATACAATTGAAATTATTTATAAAAAAAGTGAAGTCTAGCAAAAATGGGGCACAAAATTCTATGATCTTATTCAGTATAATATAATTTTTTTGTCTTGTCAACTATGAAAGTAAGTATCTGTTAATTATGAAAACCATTTAAAATATGAAGCCAATCAATCAAAAACAATTGTGAACATTTATATTTATGTTTATCTCACATATGCTTTATTATAATTTTTTTATTTTTTTGGTGTCGATGGTCATGTACATTAATTTGGGAACCGTAGTTACAAAAAAAAAATAAAAAAATTAACTGACCGAATTGCGTTTAATGAATTGAATCGCTTTAGCATGGCCGGTCGCTCGTTAATATTTTTCAATGTTCACCATATTTTTTGCTTTATATGTTTTAACGTTAAATTCTCTGAAGACCGAGTTGAGTGGTTTTTTTGTGCTTTATTTAGTTGAAATTTTTATATGCCTTAAATGACGCTAAATATGATTAATATGAGTTTTATTTTGTTTCTTG
Source organism: Nowickia ferox (assembly GCA_936439885.1). Lineage (NCBI taxonomy): Eukaryota > Metazoa > Arthropoda > Insecta > Diptera > Tachinidae > Nowickia > Nowickia ferox. Next base: position 106,547,872 of record OW387023.1, read on the forward strand.
TTATTTTCAATGTGACAACACCGTTAGTTAATTTTAAGTGCTTGTATTTTATTACAGAGAACTAAAGGATTAATTAGAGTTTTACCAAGCGGATGCTTATATGGTGAATGTGTATTTAAATTAAAATAAAATATGAAAAAAGAGCTTAGATACTAAAACTACATACATATGTACATATTCAATTGAATTTATCATGAAATCTTAATTAAAGTTGAATAATTACACTGTACAACGAAATCAGCTTGTTTCTAAAAAACCATACTTGTTCACATATTATTCACATACATATTACGATACGCTCCTTTATGGTGGGGTGGGGAGGGGAGGGGAGTAGGTATAAATCTTCGAAAATAGCTTACGTAATATGTCATACGTTTGTATTACATTTATGATTATCATGATGAGATTGACGCTTGAACAACGTTACCCTATTATGCAGACTTACTTTAAAAATCAGTCATGAATTCCTTGATACACGGAATCGCTACATATGGAGTGAAACTAATCCGCAACGGACCCTAGAAATTCCACTAGATCCCTAAAAATTCACCGTTTGATGCGTCCCTGGACCTCATTTCTGCAAAAATGAAACCGGAGCTGGCGTTACGTACCAATCTATGATTTTTGGCTTGAAAGTATGGGTAACATTGGTCCGGATGAGATATGGTTTCAACAGGATGGGGCTGCTTGTCATACGGCGATCGCAATCATAGCCTCCATCAGCCATAAGCTGAGAAATGGACCTGACAATTGGCCTTCAAAAGTAGCGCAATTTGACAGGAATCTATTTTATCGTATGGGCCACATGAAGTCACTGGCTAAAGCTGATAAGCCATCAACAATTGGCATACGGCTCAAAATTGTACTCCCCGACTGCGCGTCGTCAAGAACACCTGTCGTAGCCATATTCACGAAATCTTTTAAAAATATTAATGCCATTTAATATTTTTGAGGCCCTGTGCTCCTTATAGGAGCCATATATTGATTTTTCGAATACAAATTTGTTTGCATGAAATTTAAACTTCGTGTATTAGTTTTTACAATTTAAAGTTTTTTTAGTGTTTAAAAAAATCACCCTTTATGTCAATCTTTGAAAAGAACAAATTATTTTTAACTTCTGCATCTAAAGATGGTAAAAAAAAAATTTTTTGTTGCTTGAAGTTTTTTATTTATTTTATAATTGGTTTGTTTTTGTACTCTCTTTTATTGAAATAAATTAAGACTGTGGGATTTTTGTTGGCTTTCGGAATTTAAAAATTAAGAAAAAAGAACAAAGTAAATCTTACAATTTGCTCGCAAAAACCACAAACATACATATTTGCTAATTAATTACTGACTGACTTTAACGTTTCCTTCGAAAATTTGTGATTCACAAATATTAAATTTAATTTTATGACTGATTAACACGGAGCAATTGTCAGCTACGAAATAATAATTATTTATTTGAAATTCAAAAGAAATTAAGTTTAATGGTATGTAAAATAATTTTTGAATTTAATACACTTGATTCTTGCAAACGATGCACAGTGGGATTTTGGTATAAAAAAAATTCTATTTTCTTTCAAAAATCTAATGATGAAGTCTTTCACGAGTAGAGAAATTTTTAAATATGAAATAAACATTTATGTTTTTTTTAGAAAATCTGTATTTTATTTTTGATTAATTGAAGTTAGGGTACTAAGCGAGAATTCACTGGTCTGTATATTTGTTTATAATTTTTTTGATAATAACACCTTATTTTAATAAATTTGAAAAATACCTATTTTTGTAAAATGAAATAGAAAACTCGACCAACAATGAAATATTTTGTGGCTTAGTAGTTTCATCAGACCCTTTTATAACCAGCTTAGTATATACAGAAGATCTCTAAAGAGGCACAGAAACAAGTGTTCACCAATTAATGTTTTCGTTTAAGAATTTAATTGATTCAATTAAATTTTTAATTGTTTTAATTAATTTGAGTGAAAAAACTTAATTGATATTATCAAATTGTTTTTTATGTGAAAATTTCATTAATTTTTTAATTGATATTACAAATATTTTACTTACTTTTTTGTGTGGGATTTGAAAAGTAATGGTGTTAATCAGAGAAATGATACATAAAGAATATACATATATACACATTAACTTTTTTCGTATGGTAAACAAAATATCAACTTGGCTGGAAATTGAAAGAGTGCAGTGAGAGGAGAGCTCGCATGATTTTGATTAAATTATTTTCTTTAATTTGGTCAATATACTCATACTTAGTACCCGGTGTCTACATTCAATGATCTAGAGCAGCTACGTCCAAGCCATATGCACAATGTGTGAGCTTTTATAAAAAAGGCTTTGTGCTTTCGAGAAGGGCTTAATAGCCAATCAGTACCTGTACCTGTAGTGCGATTCACTAACTTTTTTTAGCGATAATCGCATCGTTAAAATAATTATAAAGAAAATTTATCGAATTTGCTTTTCAGTAACATTTGTAACGATATTCGCTGTAGGTTAATGTCAGCTGTGGCGTTATATAAGCGCCAATAACTTATGTGCTGTTAATTTTATCGACAAAAATCAACAAAAAATATCAGCTGCGTACTATCGTTAAAAAGAAGTTACAGAATCATACAATCGTTATTGCAAGCGACAAAATGTATAAACAAAAATTACGATTGTTGGATCGCAAAACTGAATTCAGTAACTTTTATTACGATAGTCATATAGCTATAATGAATTTAACGAAAATTTACCGACTTTGCTATTATGTAACATATTTTAACGATATTCGCTGTCGGTTGAAGTAAAAAAAAAAATCGCAAACATTTCAGTTTAGGTTTTCCTTATTATTCTTTGTGCTATTCGCTTATTTTGACATTTTGTATACAGCAATACATACTTACATTGAAAACAAAAACAAAATAAGAGAATTTGTTTTTGTTTTCAATGTAAGTAAGCGAAAGAAACTTTCTTGTCGAGATCGTGGGCCAGGTCGTAAATGTTTATTAAAATATAACTTGAGGCTATCGTAAAATTTCTTTTTATCGTTACTGCAAATGAATAAATATGGCTATAAATATTACGATTTTTGGTTCGCAAAAAGTTACAGAATCCAGGTGCAGATCACGGCGACAACAATGCTGACTGTTTACTTTGGAAAGAATCAAGAACTAATTGTAAGAGTTTTCAAAGCTGTTTACCTCTTGTTATAGTTTTTTTTTTGCACCAAAATGTATGAAGCCATTCCACTGTGTAACGTTGGGGTCTTATTCATATTTTGTAAATGCTTATCGTATAAACAGGTTTACAAGAAAACTATTTAAACAACATTTTAAAAAGATCCCTATTAACGTTTTTAAATTAATAAACTCACCTCCAGTTGAGAATGAAGAACACTAAAGAAAGTTTGGCCGACAGATTTTTACAAATAACCACATCTTTGATATAAAGAAAATTTCTGCACATTTTTGGCGTAGTGTTTAAATGTTTTAAATTTCACTTGATTTTTAAATTCGAATTATATTCCAGCACATTTTCCTAAAAATCTTTACTTTTCACAATGAAAAGAAATTACATATTTATTCCTTTTAATTTCCATCTGACTTTCTTAGCACTTGAATGCATAATTGCTTTTTACTCGTCTACTTTAACACTTAAACTATATTTGACAGTATAAAAATTTGTTCTTTAATATTTTAATTGTAAAGTGCTCCGAAACTTGACTGTTTAGCGTACAAACATGAGTCACCATCAATTAAGTTGGGCGCGTTAATAGAGTCTGCTCTTATATTGCTCAAGAAAATTAAAGAATAGAAGTGAAGAAATGTTAAAAAAAAATTATAATTATAAATAAGCAACAAATACTTCACACTTTTTGTAATTTCCTTGACAATTTGTTTCCCGTGTGTAATAAATATACTTGCATATAATTGTTCTACATAATTTTGAAAAAATATTTTTAATTATACATGCGAGTTGTTAGTTGTGCTTGCGCTTGTTGCAAATCTAAATGGGTCAAATTTATTAAAAGAGAATCGTTTAAAATTCATGTATGTATAAATGTGAGAAGACTTTAATATCAGCAGACAAAAAGCAGTGCATTAAAAGAAATATTTATTTAAATTTTCTTAAAATTTCCAGAGTAATTCTTTAGCAATTCTCTTAGCTAAGGATCAATTTTAATTGCTTAATGGTAAAGAATTCCGAGTACCAAAAATCTAAGAAACTTTACTGCTCATTTACTTGAACATCATAGCTAAAAAAAAATGTTCACACAAAAGCAATTTAAAGTTTTAAATTTACACTCAACATACAGGCAAAAGAAAATTAAATTTTTCTCTCAAAAGCTTTTCTATGAAATTTGTCACTTCACACAAAATAATTTCATATTAAAACCTACAAAAAAAAAGTTAAGTTAACATATGCGGTAGTGATTTTATTTCTACACATTTCATGTTAATTCAACATGATTTACAGTTATCTTCAAAGAAAACATTTTCTTTTGAAATATGTAACTTTATTTCATGTTGATTTAATATTCCAGTACTGTTAAATCAAAATGACAAATCATGTTGAATCAAACTTATGACGAGTACGCATTATTGCATTTTGTGACATCGCAATAGTATGTATTAGTGGCAACGTTTGTCATTTCTGATATTTTTTGTTGTGTGGCATTGCATTGCATGGAAAAACATAATGTCAACGACGCTGCACACACTTAGAAAATGACATCACAAAATAACAACAAATGTGTACACAGAGTTATTCACAAAATCAAAGAAACGATATCGCTCATTTGCTAAGAAAATGTCATAACTAAAAAAAAAACAATTTAAAGGAAAAAAAATATAATTAGATATTTCTCTTAAGATTTGAAGAATTGTAAGGTGTTTTTACTGCCAGTGAATAACGATATGAAAATTATCTTAACGATATCTTCTCATGTTCTCACCCTTTGAAAAGCCTGCAATATTTTTGTATGTAGATCCGTACTCCTCGCACATAAAATACTCACATGTGTCAGTCTAATGGAATAAAATGAATCTCATACTAATTGTGACCGACCCCAGTTGTATTTCAGCATTTTCCTTTGTAGTCACTTGCTATTTAAGTAATTTATTTTGCAACAACCAACAAAACGGCACAGCAGATAAAAAAAATAATATTAAATATAAAATAAAATGACTTTAATCAATTTAGAAATTCCACGAAATTACTTGTCATTCATTTAAAAGAAAAGCAAATTTATAATGAAATCAACATGTTAACGAGAGAGAAGACATTTTAAATAAACTCTTTCAGCGCATAAAGACAAAACAAACAAATAAAAAATGCATAATTTGTTTTTTTTTTTGAACTCAAGCAACTGCAGCAACAACAATAAAATTGTTCATAATAGTAAATGAATTATAAAATGAATAACAAACATTTTTGTTGTTTGTTGAGTGATTTCATGGAGTGAAATTTAATTTGTAAATTTGAAATTGAAATTTATTAAATACAAGGCGACTAACATTTGCTGAGAAAAGAAATAAAGATATTTAAATTAATTAGGAAAAACGGCGCAGATAGACAAAAAAAAAATTTGTGTAGACAAAAAATAAAGGAAAAAAGCATAAGGAATGATAAATAATTTGACGGCACTTGGTCGGTCGGTCTGACGTTGTCTGGTGTGTTTGAAGCCATAAAATTGCAAAACAATTAAAATATAAATGAAATTAACAAGAATTAGCGGTATGAATATGGGCCATTCCATATGTAATTAATAGGGATATTTTAGCGTGTGATGAGTGAAAGCATGCGCAGGATATTTATAGTTTTAAGAGCTTTTTAATAAGGATCTTGGCATCGATATGTGCATATTTTTATGTTTTATTATACTCTTGCATATTTAGTCTTAAAGGGTACACGCTATAGAACATGAGTGACAGTGTTGCTAAAATTTTCACTTGATCGATAGTATGAACACGAATTTCGTCAGTCAAAAGTCACCCACAGCATTTTTTGTGGTAGAGTGGCAGTCATCGGCCATATTGGGTTTTGAATGATAGTGTTTACCAAAAAATGTCAATCAAGAGATAGGTTTGTATCATAAATACAAGTTGGGCGCTCAAAAAAAAATAGTTTAAGGAATTCATATGTATATTTTTATGAAATGTGAGGATGTGTGCGATGTTAAAGACGGAATGTTAAGACAAAATCATACGAGGAGTTGTTAGAGATAAGAAAAAATTAAAACAGTTCATTATAAAAATTTTTTGTTGCCAATAATGCTCATCCAATTTTTTTCATGTTAGTGTGTCTAATTTTTTTCTTGAATGAAGGTTCGAGTGTCAAACATGATTGAAAGTCTGAACAGTCAACACTATCAATCAAAAGTGGTAAATTGTTGGCTGTCACTGATGTTTGATAGTGTGTTCTTTAAAAGCATAACTTTGGAGTTGTTTGCTGCATTTGGATTATTTTCAGATATTTTTATATAAATTTATTTGATCAAACCTACATATTAAAATGAATTGAACTAGAATGAATTTTAATCAAGAATGATTTCTTAATCGGTCTTAAGTTCATTATTTCCATTATTTTTCTGTTTATGTTTTTTTTTCATTTTTCTATTAGGTAAAATGATAAGCAAGACTAGTTAAACATACTTAGGTAGAGTGGCATAACTTCGTGCTAACCATAATAGAAAAATGAAAAAAAAAACGGATAAACAGAAAATGAATAAGTGATACTTACTAATGTGCTTACCAAAGGTAAATCAATAATTGTATACACAACATTTCTCATATTACATTTCATTGAAAATTTGCGCTGAATAGCTGATGTTAATAACAATCTCTACCCCAGTAGATAGACTTGGGTGCTGATGAAGTGCGTGGCTGCACAGAAAAATATCGGTATTTCCCTCAGCTAATAAAGTCTAATTTAATTTTTCTTCTCTTCTTTAGAAACTCACATTGATTAATAAAAATATTTCATTCAACCAGAATTGAAATTACTGAACTTAAGCCCGACTAAGAAATTATTTATAAAAAAAAATATTTAAAATTTTTCAGCTCTGGCGCAGTATTTTGTATTTTTCTGATTTTTTTATACCAAACTATTTCTTTCTAAAATATAAAAGATATTTAATGTATAAAGAAACAAAAAAAAAAATATTTTGACCCAGTCAATTTTATATACCAAAAAAGTTGAAATTTTCCAACCCCGTAATCATTTTTTTAAATTGTTCTAATTTCTTATACTAGTTTATTTTTTTCTTAAATACGAAATATATTTAATTTATAGAGAAAAAGAAAAAAATATTTTTAGTACAAAAATGTTAAAATTTGCCAACCCTGGAATCGTCTTTTCGATTTTAAATACCAATTAAATTCTTACTGAAATATGTTTAATTAACAAGCAAAATAAAACACAAAAATTAGTTTTAGCTGGATACCTTTATGTACTAAAAAAGTTCCAGCTTCCAGCTCTGGAACCGCCTTTTTGAGTTTACTGATTTTCAATACCAATATATTTCGGACCATTTCTGACGCACCAGTTTGATACCGAAGTCCTTAGATTTTCTGGGAGCTTCGGAAAACCGATTTCACGTACCTCAGACGGACATCGCTTACACGTCTTCCCTATTCATGAGGACACAGAATGTAAATACATATATTCTTTATCGACGCCGTAATGAAAAAAGTGGAAATTACACACGGAATGAAAAGCCTATGTACATACATACACATGTACATATGTATATATAAACTTTACCATTTTTGGTGAAGGGTATACAAAAATCAAACCAAGCAAACCAGCTAATCGCTTGCTATGGACTTACCCATATACTGCAAATTTATGTACACATGGTGCCTGCTTCTAAATGCAAATAAAAATTCCAATCATATGCCTACATTTGCCTGACACTTCTATTCGATTACGAGTCTGTTTAAAAAGTGTAAATAATCGTTTTGATATAAATCAAACTACTAAACTGTACTTGTGATGTTGCCTTGTTTATTTAGTGCACAAAAAAACAACAACAAAACAACAATTCATACTCACTTATTAAACATATGTACATATGTATACATATGTATGCATGTATGTATGTATATATGTATGTATATATGCTACTGCACATACCGCCTTTCTGTCGTTTGTACCTAATAATCAACTTGTTTATTAGACGCCTGTTAAACATGCAGATCGGCATAAAGTGCAAACAAAAACAAAAACAAAAACAAAAAAAAAACAAACTGCTCATATCGCATGGTGAAGCGTATTTATGAAAACCGCAACAGTAGCCGTTCGGAGCATTTAAATTGTTGTTTATTGTGGTTGTTGTTGCTGTTGCTTTTTTAAATAGCATGACTCCGCCCATTTACATTTATTATCTGGAAGTGTTTTCAAAGAAAGAACACAGAGTGCACCAAACGTTCATAAAATGCATTTCAGTAAAGTTAACAAAAACAAAAAAAAATAAATGTAGACTGCGATTTATGTTAGTGAACGTGTTATTTTGCCATTTTTTCTCAAGACAAATAGTTACGAGACCAACAGTTTGATACATGTCCACATGTATCTACATATGTACACAGAGAGAATAGATTGGTTAAAAATCTGTTGGAGCAACATATATTTAATTATGTGTTCCAATGTTTCATATTTTCTAACAATTAACAATGAATTGTACGATTCTTTCATATTTATAAACAAAAAACTATAATTACAATACAAATAGAATTCTCACAATAATTTCATTAGTAATAACAATTGTTTCCGCTCATTTCTAATAAACATTTTAAAGTATTGATAGACACAACTGAATTAAATATAAGTTAGAAAGTAACGTGGCAGAATATTGGCTTTGGAAATTAAACAACAGCATTGTGTATTCGTTGTTGGAATCGACCAAATTCGATTCAGTTATCACAACAAATCTGTTTTATCTGTGTAAGTACATCGTATGTATTTATACACTCCGTATAATATTATTAAGTACAGAGAATATCGGTTTATGTTTATACGAACTTCACGCCAATGCGTAACTAGTGGAGAGTTCGGATCATTTGCTTGGTACATTTTTAATGTCTATAACATTATAATAGTGAGCTCTGAAGTATAGAGACAAAGGTCTAAAAAATCGGTGTTCATCAACTCTCCAACAATGTAGCAACAATCACTTTGTAGTTAAGTGTAACATTTTCATCTTTGTTTCCTTATAATCGTAGTCTTAAAAATCGAGGCAATGGCATCGCCTATCTATCTATTCTTCTTTAGCATTTACGGTAACCTCAAGAAATTCTATAGCGTGCGCCATGCCGGTATGTGAATATTGAATAACTTAAAAAGAAGCAGAGAATTTCTACTCATATAATATTTTTATATTCACCCTTATTTCGTTGTCGATTATAACTGACTCCTACTGATGTTCATGCCACTTTCTAGACCTTTTTGGGAAATAGAAATAGACTGTCGTCAATAGCATAAAATTTTTCTTGAGAGCTAGTAAACAAGCCTGAATTTTTTTTTGTATTGTATTGACGTGACGTTGAGTATGAAAACTGGAATAAGGGTGATTATTTCGACCCTTTCAGTTTACTTCAACATCAATTAACAGGTCACCGATAAATGTACCTTTTGCTAAATTTCCCATAACTTTTCGTGCATGTTGGTCAGTGCCTTGAGATATTAAATGACCTGTGAATGGTTTTAGGCATACACATTTTTCTTTTAAATAATCTCCCAAAAAAAGTCCATATGAGTCAGATCAGTAGATCTTGGTTTCCAGATTTAAGGAATTTGTGTTGCAAAAACTGCATTCAGGTACAGAGCATCTTCTTGAAATCAGTGACATCCACACTTTTTCCATACATTTTCGGGATAATAAACCAACATACTCCCATATACTTTCTAATCAGTCGTTTTCGCCTGATTCGAACAAATCAGTAACACATGGGCACATGGTTGCAAATTCGTCCCAACAAATGATTCATACTAGAGACGGGCGCGTGTCGAATTTCCAGCACGACACGACCCGAACAAGCTGTCCAAGACGTTCCAAACACGCATTAAGTCAAATTGAGTAGCAAAAAATCATTTTTTATTTTCCAATAGATTATATATTTTTGCTTAATTTCAGAACTATTATAAGGCGTGTTTGACGATACAAAATATTAAGTTTTTTCTTTACTTTAAATCAGCTATTTTCAAACACACATACTCTGATACTTGCATTTGAGGTAAAAAGCTGTGAAAGCTCTTAAATTTGTTCTTGTTGTCGCCGAGATCTGATTGGCTGTTGTGCTCTCGTCGGTGTGAAATCACAAAAAGCTCTTTATAAAAGTTTGCACATTGTGCATATGGCTTGCACGTAGCTGTTTTAAATTCATATAAACATATTTTACACCTAAAATTGTTTCCTGTTTTTTCGTGTGAATTTTGCTCAACACGATACGACCCGTGTTCGTGACACGCACCCACCCCTACTGTGAATCATTTGTTAGGAGGAATTCGCATGCACGTGCAGGACTACAAAACTTTTTTATATTTATATGGAAATGGATATAAATTATGCCTCAAATTGCGCCGCCAAGTGGTTCCAGTGACACAAAAATAGTAAAAGATTTGATGAAATGAGTAATTTGGACTCTCTCTTACTGCATCATCGACACATCTCAATAAAATTTGACTCCAAACTAAAAAAAAGTGTTGCCTGAAGGTGTTTCTTGACCATGATATTTTGTGTGTATATGGTAGGGCCCTTGAATGGAATTTTCTTGAAAGTGCTTAGCTCCTCTGAAAATATGTTGACCCCTCTTTTATCAGGCGTTACTTTACGATATGGCGGTTTACCAACATATGTAGCTAAATCCACGCCTTTAGATAATTGTGTCTACAGTTACGCGAAATCGATGGTTCTTGTAACTAAAAAAACTGACGAGTTTATCTCAAAGGCCTTCACCAAAATCGAAGCTTGTATGCACTCGTCTCAGGCAGTATTATTTTCAAACAGTTTAATTATTTTCATATCTTAACTATCCCACATTAAATTAAATTTTATTATTTCCTTTTCTCACTATAAACGAAAGCTCTCTATTATATTTTATCGCTCTTTCCCCTTATCAAATTAATTTAAAAGTTCCTTTATTTAATACTTCCTACAAGTTCCTATTCACATCAAGAAATATCTTACAATTCAGCTGCTGACCCGCATAGTAAAACCGGGGGGGAAAAAGAAATCATGTATCCTATAAATTTCCCGCACACAACTATTTTAGATTAATTTTTATTGCCTTTATTTAGCCAGCAAGCTGCCAGGCAGGCATTTATTTCATTCATGCAAAATACTTATGCTTAAGCCAACTTGTTTTTGAGGCTTTTTACAATATTTTTGTCCTCAATATCTTTGCGTTTTATACTAGTTTTGAATTTAAATGATAAAAAGTGAAGTGAAAGAAGGAAGGTTTGAAATGCAAATAAAAAAAATATACACAAAATGAAAACGAATTGCACTTAAAGTGTAATTAATCATTTATTTTATTAGATGCAATTTTTAAGTGGTATTGCTACTTACAAATTAACACTGCACTAAAACAGTCGCACAAATAAAAAAGAAAATACTTGTAAATGTAAATGGAACTTGCAAGTCGAGTGTGTATCACTACTTTATGGGTATTTTTCGTTTCTCTTATTTGATTAATTGAAAAAAGTAGTTCAACAGCTTTTTTTTCTCTGCCTCACTGTGAAATAAAACGGATCAAAATACTTGTTTTTTTTTGTGCTGTTGCATTTATAATTCAATAAATATTTTGCCAGGTTCGTGAAGTATCCTAAGGAACAATTGAGAGTTTTGTGTGAAATAAATAAAATATATCTGCGAAATTTTTCGAACTTCCGCGGCTGTAAAAATTTAGGATTAAATTAAATTAAATTAGGGGGTATAAAAACTATGAAAATACCGTTACGTAATATCTGCATGGCCCCTTAAGTAAAAATAATCAAATAATGCTCACCGGCTTTCTCACAGGCTATTGTAGGTTAAGAAAACACCTTAAAAGACTTGACACAGACATCGTCAATCATTATGATCAATCATATGATCAGAGCACATTCTGAATGAAGATTCCTCAAGAGATTAGATCTAGATAAGTTGCTCTATAACCTGGCAAGGAATATAATAAATCTTTTCCGTCGCAGTAGTTTTCATACAATTAACTTAATTTATTCAGTAATGGAATGATTGTATCAATTAATATTGTTCGGTTTTCTTTATCTTTTAAAACCATAATTTTTGCAGGTTCGAAATTCGCAATCAAATAAAAACTTACTAGCTTAAAATTTTTATTTAACTAGAACACTTTATTTATTCAACAGTAATATTCAGAACTTTTAAAGCCACAATGTTAAACTATACACTACTGGAATACCATAGAATAGGGGGAAAGATCGGTTCCGGGAGTGTGACACCTTATGGATCTTTTGCTTCTTTCTGCTCATACTTCTGCTTCAGAAAATTGAAGAGTCGCAGTGGAAGTTAACACAATAAACGAATGTTTGAGAAGTTTTCTGTTTGTCTGACTGCTGCTTTAAATAAATTCGGAAATTAACGTAGTAGAGATGTTGTGTGTTTTTTATTTTGATTTTGCAGTTTCAATTGGGTATTTAAGCACTTGCTGGAAGAAATATTGTTCTTGTTTGTTTTACTATTATATTTGTACATAAAGGAAAAAAACACTCATACACACACACAAAACACACATTCAAACACATACACACAAACATTTCTGCTTCGATAACTTCAGTCAAACTGAAAACTGTACGAACATGTCTATACCTACCTATTCGTTTATTGTGTTAACTTCGACTACGACTCTTTGAATTTCAGTAGCAGAAGTATGAGCAACAGGTTGTGAGTGGGCACAAGGCGAATTCAGGTGACCTTTTCCAACCGACTGATTATCAGCTGTTGATGCCAAATTGAGCAATTTGAACCAAAATGTCAAAATGTGCTTAGAAATCATCTGACAGAGTGGTTTTGTATCTTAGCAAACTACATGTTGTTTTTTGTGTAGTTGTATTGTTGTAGTGATAAGGTCACCTAATACTGAATTCGCCTTCATTGGGCAGTCAAAAAATAAAAAGTCGAAGAAATATCACAATTTTACGACTTTTGCTATTTCAACTGCAGTCTTTTTAACACTGATTTGCTTTAATTATGAGTCCTTATCCCAGTTCTGCTGCTGAGGTAACATTCTCCTTTCAGACTCTTGTACACAATTTGTTATTAACTTGGCACTTGTAATTGACATTGCAATTATCACTTGAAATATTTCTAATCACAGGAAATAGAGTAAAACTAATGCAATTTTTTTCTGTAAAGATATTTAATGAGCTGCTTTAAAATACTTTTTTATATGATATGATACGAGTATAGAAATGCATGTTTGTAGTATTTTATTTTTGTAATGCAAACCAATTATTTATTTGCTTCACCAAATAGAGTTTTTTTTGTCAATTAATAATATTTGGTTTTTCCTTGATTGAATATTATTGAAATTAATGTGGCGATACATTGTAGCAATTTACGAGGTCAAGTGCATAATTATATAATGTATGTATGTATGTATATGTATATAAAATCATTTAAAGATATAATTTATTTTATCTGGGATTGGTTTACCGATTCTGGGTAAACAAAAGCCTAAATATTAATAATTTTCTTAAGAAGTTATTTCTCTCTGGTGTCATTTTTTATATATCTTTGTAAGTCTTGCCAGGGGTTAAAGCTTAATTAGCACACGCAAACAATTTAAAGCCTGGAAACTGAAACAAATCCAATGGATAACAATAGAAAGCTGGTTCGGATTACACCCCTGCATACATACATACGAGTGTGTACGCCATTATTGTCACATTAATTAAGTTGTTGCTGTTTGTCTCTTAATTCTGCCTGCTTGCTGTTGTTGGTTTTGTTCTTATTGTAATCGTGTATTGTACGTCCGTTTGGTTTTTATAAACACCCTGCAGAAAATGCGAATAGTGAAATTGTAGTGATTTACTAGTGACTTTGTCACCAGTACTATTGACGAATTGTACCCCAGACAATGCTTTTTGCTATAGACATTTAGCATATACGTGTCATTGAAAAGCAACTACTGACGTTGGTACTACTGAGTAGGTATTTCTTTTGGGACCGTATCGAGACATTGGAAACAGATAGTCACTACTACATTTTAGTAATTTTAATGATAATAAAACTGAATATTTTATTAAAAATTTTTGTTTTAATAAAAAAATACATAAAAAAGGTAACATTCGTTCAGCAAATATGGATTTAGTTTGCTGTTTGTATTATATATAAATGAAAAATTCAAGGTTCCGTCGAATTTTTAAAATCAAACACTTACGTATGAAAATGGACTTACTGGACTGGACTTTTTAACTGATCCCACAAAATCTTCTACAGGCTCATAAAAATTTCCACAATTATTTAATTTCAAAATATTTTTATTTTTATAATTACAAAATGGATTGCTTTTTATTTGTCTTTTGCAATTTCTTTTTATTTGATTCTTCGAATTATTTTTTAATACATTTTTTTATTTGCCTTTTATATTGATTTCGTGAACTAATTTTCATAAAAACTTGAATTTTGCTTGAAGCCACTTGTATTTTCAACAAACCAATAAAACATTAAGAAGAAGCATAGTTGTGTGTATCTGACAAAATATTTTCTACGCATCAAAAACAATGTTAATATGTAGACGCTCGTTTGACAATGTCACCAATATAGTCGACAAAAGTGGTGGCTTGGAGACACTTAACCCCATGTTTTCTGCAGGGCATTTATAAAGCAGCAACAATAACGTTGGCAGCAAAAACTGTTAAATTCAATTAAAAACAAGTAACAAATGAACAACTAATTGTAAGCCAAACAGCATGAATTACTGCAAACATCCAGAGATACTCTCACTCGTATATAAATCTCCATATATCTCCATATATTTTATCTGGTCATACATATGGACATATGTTGTAAAAAATGTGTATTTATATGAATATTTGTACATGGGATTTTTGTAAAAGAGTCATGCATTTTTAGCATAATGTAAATAATGTACATTTTCCCCACAATAATAATAAATATGTATGTAATTAATAAATGCGACTATTTTCTGTTTTATTATGCCTTGTTTGAGATATGACAAATATTAATATGGTCACTTATGTACTACATGTGGAAGTGCAAAAGCTGTCCAAGTTGATTGCAAAACATTTCATTTAAATAATATTTCACACATTTTTAATTAAAAATGGGTATTTCTCTTCTTTATTAGGGCTAAAAATAGTATTTTTGTTCTTTGCTTAACGAGGTTTCAATTAATGAAATGAGACCATCAGCTTAGAGTAACAGCCCTTTCTTTTTATACTTAATATAAAGCTTCTAGAAGAATGAACAGTCACTGGCTTAAGCTGACTGTGGCCCCACATTATAAAATCGAGGCGTGTCAAAGCGCACGTCCTTGGAGGCCAATTAATAGGTCCATTTTCGAAATAAAGTTATCGTAAAGTTTTCATTTCAATACGTCGATGGTTGCGGTTGCGGTAGGACTCGTTGCGCCATTCTGTTGAAACCACATCGCAATCGTATTAATGTCATCCATATTTGCAAAAGAAAATACATAAATTCAGTAAAGTGCGACTTTGACTCGCACACGAAGAGTTCCGTACGGACACTGCATATGAAATACTATACGAACTTAAGTCTATGTAATCGAATATCTTATCTGTAGCTGGATTCAGTAACTTTTATTACGATATCGAGTTTGCTATTCAGTAACATATTTTAACGATATTCGCTGTCGGTTGAAGCATAAAAGTCACATCACAAACTCAAAGTTAGTTAGTTTGTCTTTAATTCTTCTTTCTGTTAATCGTTTATTTTGACATGTGCAGGGATGCCACATGATATGCAATTAAATGGCGAGTAAAACACAAATGTACACTATCGTAAAAAAGGTTTCTTCAGACTCACATTGTCGTTACCGCAAGCGAATAAATATATTGATAAATATTACGATTTACAGTTCGCAATTCAGGTACTAATGTATAAATTTGTCTAAAATTTTAAGTACTTTGTAAAATTTTTTTCGTATTTTTTGGCGATTTTTTTTGTTGATTTGGTGCTTTTTTTAGTTTTGGCGCTTTTTTTTATTTTTTTTTAAGAGTTTTATCGATTTTGGGATTTTTTTTCTTTGTTTTTGGCACTTTTTTCGTTTTGGCGACTTTTTTCGGTTTTTGGCAATTTTTTTTGGGATTTTTTATTTTAAGCGTTTCTTTTTAGTTTTTTGTCGATTTTTTACTTCGGGTAATATATTTATATTTCAGCGATTTATTTAATTTTTGGGTTTTTTCATTTTGGCGATATTTCGTTTTGGATTTTTTTTATTTTGGTATTTTTTGGTCTTAGCGTTTTTGAAAATTTCAAGAGTTTGTCCAAGCTGCAGCAAGTTGTTAAAATTACATAGATAGAGTACTCTGTAATTTTGATTTTTGAAATTTCAGTCTTAATTGGTGTAGTCTGCCTCAAAATACACTAACATTGAAAATTTCAGGTGTCTATAAATCGAGCCATAACCGTCCACAAAAGCTTAAGCGACACATTTTTTAAATTTTTTTTTCACGAAAATCGATTATTTACGATCGTAAATGATCGCTTTTGATAAAAAATTAAGTTAAAAAATTATGTCGCTTAGCTTGTTTGGCGGTTATGGCACAATATAATTGTCTGTGTATTGCATTAGGATTTCAACATGTTTCGTTCGTTGCTCGCTTTAATTTTTAACTGTCATATATTTGTTGCTGCAGCGGTTCTCGAAAAAACAGCCTGTGACGGACAGACAGAAGGATAGACGGACATTGTAGCGAAAACGATAGGGTTCCTTTTCATCTTTGGTGTACAGAACTTTAACAAAAAAATCATTGCTAATGGTGCAGTCACGATCTTTATTGACCGTAGCACGAGCTACAGCTTCATTTTTGAAAATGTAAGGTTCGATAACAAATAAACCGTTTGGATGTAATAATTTTAGTCTGTAGAATCTGTTGTGGATTAACAAATCCATTAAGCCAAAAATTAGCCTCATCGCTGAATACAATTTTGCGATAAAACATCGTCTTTGAGTTGCTCGAATATATGTAAATACATATGACTGATTTTGAAAGCAAATCTGGAATATTTGATGGAGTTGTTCAAGCGTCAATCTATTCATGATGATTTTCCAGAGTATACTGATCATAAACATCGGCAGCATTATTTATAAAAATGAATAAGGGGTGTAAAACAGATTTTCATACGTAATTTTCTTTATTAAGCCTTTATAAAGCCTTAATAATTTTTATAAATAAGGTCTTAAAAATTTAAAGCAGGATCACAACTCCTTTAACAGTTAAAGCTTACGAAAGTTCTATCCGACTTAAAAAACACCCTATAGATTTACGTGTCTGTATTGTTTCTAAAGTCTTTAGCCTTTAATGTTGTAATATAAACATTTATTAAATCTAAAATATTAATTAAATTATTGATAACATTTCATATGCTCGTGTTTCTCTATGTACCCTTTCAAACTGCAATCACTTAATTCTAACTATTTATTGTACTATATAAATTAAATTTTATTCAAGGGATTTCCTAAAATAATTGATAAACTCTATGAATTATTTTAAAGCCATTAATAATAAAATTCTATAGAATAACATCATTTCTGCACTTAAGCACCCCATTTTGCAAAAATTTATCTATTAAATATTTAATGTTTTCTATAATTATTCATTTGAATTGCTCTGGGTTTACTTTGCAAATTCTGTGTTTATGAAATAGAATAAATATGAATTTAGTTGAAGTAAATTTTTAGTGTATGAATGAGTGTAAACTATTAAAATAATAATTGCTTCTAAAACAATTTAAACAAAAGGCGTTCATTCATTCGCTCAGTTCATTTAAAGTAATTAATAATTTATAACAATTGCTCTTTTACATTCATTAAATTGCAATAATATTTTTAAGCAACGACTGCTGCAGGAACACACACACACACACAATGACACAAAGTTTGTTATTGCAGTAGCAATTCGCTATTGTCAGTAGTAGTAATCAATTGTAAAGCAAAAAAAAAAAGCCAAAGCGTTTGATACTTTTTGTATAGGGAGAATTTTCCAGCGTTTGACTTTAAATGATAATTTTTCTTTTTCACTGCTTTTCTACATAATCAAGCAAAGTCACGTTGTCGACTCTGCAGTTTTTCTTGAAGCAAGTCTGAGTTTAAGGAAGAGGGTGGAAAGAAGGAAGAAGAGGGTTGCAGACTTTCTTGTACCGAAAAGTTACTTCAATTCTCTTTGTTATTTCATTCGCTGCATTAAAAAAATACGAAAATTTAACAACAGACTGTCTATGTATGTAAACAAACGAGCAGTTTTAAAAAAGAATTGAAGAGAGTTGCTTCTGGAAAAACGGACGTATCGAAAACATAACAAAGAAATATTTTTTTGACAGGTGTGGACAGTGTTGCTAGGATTTTTTATGAGTTGCCAGATTTTTCAAAGCAAAATACATGTTTTTCACAAACATACAATAATATTTAAAAAGTCCGCTCACTAACTTCCTCAGTGAATACTCTTACTGTCTTATCTACGGCGGCCATACTGCTGAAGCTACATCGGTCGAATTAATTTTCAATTATTTAGTATATTTTGCCAAATCAACTTAAAGCGATACAGCGCTCACATATAGAAAATTATCAAATTATAATCTATGAAAACATGATTAATTAAATTTAATTAATAATTTTTTCTTAATGATTTTGCTTCGTAATCGTATAATAAATGCATGCTTTTGCACAATGCATGTTTTCGCATAATTTAGTGATAAATGCATATTTTTGCATAATTTGATTATTATTGCATATTTTTGTATAATTTGGTTATAAATGCATATTTATGATGATGGTGATAAATGCATGTTTTTACATAATTCGGCTATAAAAGTATATATTTGCATAATTTGATTATTAATGCATATTTTTTTATAATTTAATTATAAATGCATATTTTTGAATAATTTGGTGATAAAAGCATATTTTCAAGTAATTTGGTTGTAAAAGTATATTTTTGCATAAATTATTGATAAAATCATATATTTGCATAATTTGGTGATAAATGCATATTTCTGCATAATTTAATTTTAAATGTATATTTCTGCATACTTTTGTGATAAATGCATATTTTTGGCATAATTTGGTTATAAATGCATATTTCTGCATAATTTTCTGATGCATGCATATTTTTGCATAATAAGGTGATAAATGCATATTTTTGCATAATTTGGTTATAAATGCATATTTTTGCATAATTTGGTTATAAATGTATATTTTTATAGAATTTAGTTATAAATGCATATTTTTGCATAATGTGTTGGTAAATGAATATTTTTGTGTTATATGTATGTGGGTGAAAATAAAACAGACAAGTTTAAAATGATAACCGATATGACGTTGAGCAAAGCAACATTTTAATTGTACTCAACAATGACAACAAAGTTAATCTGAACAATAACATCATCTTGCTTGTAACTAGTGCTGGAAAATTCTACCACTGCGTTTCATTATTCAATAGCAATAAAATACTTTTTGTTTCGGTATTCTATATTACTCGATGGTTTTAACGGGTTTTTAAATTCTTCAACCCTTTAAAAACTTTTCTTAATTCAAGGTATAATTTCTTTTTTCATAATTTTTAGTTCAGTATTTTGAGCCATTAGAAAAATAGACTTATTAATTAATCTAAGTGCTTGCGCGGAGATCAGTTATATCACATGAACTTCTCGTGTATTGGAATACGAGAATTTTTTGCTCTTGTGTTTACATACAATTACGAATAATAGACTTTTTAGTATATATAATTACTAATTGCTGTTTCCATTGTTGTCTTGTGTTCACGTTAGTATGAGTTATCACTCTAAGTACAGTATCTTTTTTTAAGAAAATGTGTATTTTCAGACACACAAAAATAAGATCAGGCCAACTTTAACAAAGCATTTTTCGGGAGGGAATAACTGGACAAAGTTTTTAGCGTACACATACTTTTTATATCAGTCGATAGCATTTAATTTTCAGGCAAAGTTTTATTTTATCATCTAAATCTTTCATTCAAATTCGCTATAAAAATACAGCTCTGAAAATATCTAGTAACTACTTTTGAGTATTGAGTATCACAAAAATATTCTACTCAATACTTTGCCAGAACTACTCGATTAGGATTAGACTAAAAAGATATATCACGAGGAGCTGATAACTAATGAATTTAAATCGCTTGCTTGAGCAAGGCGGCATTTTCCTCTTGTCACAAAAAAAAACAAATTATACAATAAAAAAATCCCCTTCTAAAAGATTTAAAAAAAAACAAACAATTAATGACTTTATATATTCTAGAAGCATTTTATACAATAAGATCGTATTGCATTTATTAATTATTAATTGCACAATATCTATCAAGGTATCTATCTACCTTTTTTTATTTGATGTTTTTTTTCTGCCAGCCAGCCATCACAACTATTCTAAATGAATAGATAAAATTGTATAATAAATAAATAATAAAAATACGTATTTAACAATTAAATTGATTGTATCGATTTTAAGGTAAATAATAAAATATTACAACTGTCATTACTGGTAAATTTTTTTAATGATTAAATATTTTTTATTTGCCTCAAAATCAAAATTGAAATATTACATTACAGTAATTTGAAAGGAAAATGTGGAAAAAAAGTATTTAAGCCAAATGAATTTAATATGTATGTCATGTTACATTTTATGAGTTCATTTAAACATACTTTTTGCTCTTTTCACGGCCCTGTGCTCCTGGTAGGAGTTAAAAGGAACAAATATTATATATATATACTCATATTTGCTCTTTTCAAATCTGTTTCATTTGGCTGATGTAGTAAAATAAGAGTTTACATCATTTTAACTTTCACATTTTGTAATACGAAAGTTTATGTTTTCATGGGCTTAGGCAGAGAGTTTCTGTTCAAAGTGGTGGGGAAATGTAGGAGGAGCATGAAACCAATAATTTTTGGACTTTTTGATAAAAAAAACTGGGAATAGATAAAAATCTGATATTTAAAAGGAATCTCACGATTCCAACTAGCCAATCAACCTTTTTAATAACAAATTTGTGGTTTGGTCTAAGCCATATGCACAATATACGAGTACAAGCTTTTACAATAGAGCTTTGTGCTTTCACACCGACGAGAGCACAACAGGCAATCAAATGTCGGCGAAAGAAATGCTTGCTGTTTACCTTGTAAAGAAACAAGAACAAATTGTTAGAGATTTGAAAGCTGTTTAGCTCAAATGTAAATATCAGAGTACGAGTTTATGTGTTTAAATTCATGTTTTATATATTACACTGCACTATGGTTCAGAGGACCAATTTCTTTGGGCAAAATTATTTTAGGGCGAAATTCGTTACCGATTCCTGTAAAACTTTGTAGAAACATTCGCTACCTGTGACAGCTCATTATAATGACGAGGAAAGTGGACAGTGCCACGCCTATTCAAAGTAAATATCCTCTTTAAACTATTTCTACCTGAACGAATCTTATGAAATTTGGCACACACATTAAGCTCTGTTATAAATGCAGTTCCCATGAAATGAATGCTGTAATTATTTAGTTTTATTGCCAAAAACTGTGCGCCATAGATTGCATAATTTGTGCTTATAGTGATTAAGCAAAATGTTTTCTCCTGAAAGGGTTAAATTTATTTCACATGCATATCAAAATGATTATAGTAGTTAAATGCAATTTTATATTTATGAACTTACCTCTTTATTTTAATTTGTGAATAATTTTGTTTGTTTTGTTTGTTAAATATTCAATTATTTAAATTTAGTTTCTAATTACACTTACACAACTGCAGTGCTTTATTATTTTATTTTTATTATTTTCAGGTTCTGCTGTTAATGCATTTTTTATTATTCACTTTTTTTTGTAAAATTTAAACTTTTATGCACATTTTTTTCTTCTTACTTTCAACTCTTACTGGTATATTTATTCATTCTTATTTTCTACCTTAAAGGTCACTTGTTGTTGTGGACTGTGTTACATTTTATTTAAAATAGAAACAAAAAATTTTCATAACAAATTTCTTTTACATACATTTTTTTACACCACAGCAACAGAAATGTATGATTAAAGTAAAAAATTAAAAAATTTTTTTGTGTCCTTGTAATTTTGTATAGAGAGAAATGCAGTGTATGAAAGTGAGAGCGAAAGAGGCTGTCATTTGTTGTTGGGTAATGCAGGCTTAAACACGCACACACATTCACACACACTCACCCAATCACACATCATATGACGAACTTCCATATAAACATGTACGAGTATATTTGAAACAGGGACGCGAAATCAGATTTAGAAATTGTACTAATTTTCAAGAAAAATTGTACTTTTTTCAGTACGATTGTACCAAATTCTTTAGTTTTAATTTTTTAATACTTCTATTAATTAACTAAAAAGGCACACATAGCTTAACAATTGACAAAAAGGCACTTTGAAGTTCAATGATTATAATATTATTAATTAATACTATTAATTAATATTATTCTTTAATGTCAGAACGTATAAAAAAGACTATTAGTTGCTGAGATCTGAATATAAAAGTAACATTTAGGATATACTTTTCCATCCTTTGGAAATATATTTTTCACATTTGCAGATGAATTTGGAATAGATAACATTCCTCCAACATATTTTTGAAATATCGGAAAACATCGCTTCATTTACCTAATTTTTCATTTCTAATACCTTCGAGCAAAAGGTGCATACATATCCTGTCGTTTCTTAAGGACTTAATAACTTCTACATCAACCTGCGCTCGAAACTGGTTACTTATATATTCTATATTTTTAATGCTATTTGTATTTATATTACATAATAAAAAAAAAATTCAATAGTGCTGAAATAGTCATTGGGGTTCTATGGTACTTTTGGCATTCAAATACAGTGGAGGCTCGAAAAAGTTAAGTCATAGAAAAGTTAAGTATATGGAAAAGTTAAGCAGCTTTTATTCACCATTGGTGACTCCAAAAAGTTAAGTAATTCTCAACTTTTCTGAGACAATTTTTTTATATATAGTTTTTTTCTCTTTCTAAGATGATCTCAACTTTTGTATGTAAATCCTCAATACATATTTATATATATAGTGAGTCATATACGCCTGTATACATGCAAAAATAAAACCGTTACCGTTATATATTTTTTTTTTTTGTGAATTTTATATGCATAATCGATAAATTATTGACGTCGAAATCCATTATTGACGTCCATTGTGGCACAAAAAGATTTGCCGGTTAACGAATAATTGAAGAAGCACGATCTTCGTAGTGCAATTTTGCTCTTGAAAATAGCATGGGATGAGTGCTCTCAAAGCGTTTTACAAAAAGCATGGCATAAGTTGCTGAATTGGGATAGTTATCAGTATGATGACGAAGACGATATCCCTTTATCGGTGCTATTTCCACAGAATTCTTTTTATAATCGTAAACTCGAAGAGAATCACCTGTTATTGATGGCACTTGCACCTGATTGTATTCCCTCAACTGAAGAGATTACTGCATGGAATGTCGATATGCTTGATAAGAAAGAAACGGACATAGACACGGATCAAGCGGATGACAATGTGTCCGAAGCTCCAGAGTTCGTACAATACAATGATGCAATATGCGCGGTTAATACTCTGATCAAATGGAGTGAGTATAATGCGAAGTCCTCTGACAAACATATTTCACAGCTTCTCGAACTACGATCGGATATCGTAAAATGGCATTCAGATAAAAAGCTCCATCAAAATAAAGTTACTGATTACTTCACCGTAACAAATACCAAATAATCGTAATGTGTAATAATGCATGCATATCTTCTAATTAGTTTTCATGTCAAAACAGTAATAAATATGTATGTACACATGTATATATGTACATATAATTCTAATTGACAATTAAAAAATAAATAAACAATGTACAAATACACATATAACCTCTTGAATTTTTCATACTACGGAAAAGTTAAGATTTCGGAAAAGTTCATCACCCCCAAAACAAACTACTTAACTTTTTTGAGCCTCCACTGTAGTGCTAAAAATGGTACAATTGTACCAACTTTTCCATCCCTGATTTGAAATGATGTTGATAACGGTCTTAATAATGTTGCTGTTGTTGATGTTAATGAAGTGCCTGTTATTATGTTATAGTTGTAGCTATCGTTGATTACAATTATAATAATTCTGCAAATTTCTGTTTTACTACATATTGAATTTTTATAAAATTATTTGCTGTTTCCTCTTCTGGTTTTATTCAAGAGATTGTATGTGATACACTCATGTACACACACACACACACACACACACGCACACACACACACAGCCATGTGTATACTCTTATCTAAAATTACCCTCTAGTCAGCCTAGAACCATATGTCTCTATGTCAACACTCTTTTCTGTAGCCACAATTGCACTAGTTGAAAAGTCGACAACTTTCCTTTTATGCGCGAGTAGAGATACTTTAGAGACAATAGTTTGGTTTTCTTTTTTATTATGTTGTGCAATACTGTTAAAATACACATGTATGTGTGTGTTTAAGTTTGTTGCCCTAACATTATGAAATTGTAGATGAGGTTCACTAAAATGTACTACTGAATCTTTGGTGCCAATGTCTCCATATGGTAGTAAAAGAATAGTGCTAAGGTCTACTGGTGGATTTTCAATGACAAGCTAATGTTAAATGTCAATAGATGATTACATTGGCTGGGGTACACCTGCTCAGTATTACTACTGACAATGTCACTAGTAAATCACTACATTTTCACTATTCGCATTTTCTGCAGGGTATTGTGTAGTTCTAACTGAGCTGTTGTTGCATTTTTGTTGCTGTTCTTTATAATCCTTAATTGGTCTAACAAGGTGCAAATTAATCCACTTTAGTTAATTAAATTATTTAGTATGCCACAACACGGTAGGAGATATTTTTTTTTATATATTTTATCTGTGTTCTCTTAAATGTTTTATTAAGCAGTTGCACATGTCTGTTATATTGTTAATTTATTTAAATGTCATTTAAGTTTATCATGATTTTAATAATTAAAATTAATTTTCAATTAATTTGGTCATACATATTTTTTAAATTATTAATAAACTTTTTTTTAAATCTTCTGCATATCTAATACGATTTTTTAAGATTTATATGAAAGCAAACTAACCTTAATTGATTTTTTTATTCTTCAAATAAAAGTTATTATTATAACAGCGGGAGATCTTAATTGGCGTTTTTTAGTTTCTTTACAGTGAAAGTGGGATTCGTGTAAAAAATAAAAAATAAAAATTTTAATATTTTTTTTATTCTACGCCTCTAAGGCAAATATACTCATTTTTATTTTTTTTTATTAAAGGTTTTAGAGCCTTTCTATTTATTATTTTTAACGAATTTATTTAGGCATGTTGTGTATGAGTAAATAAATAAATGTGTTTGATTTATAATTTTTTTTAAAGAAATCAGTGATCTAGCAAAAGAAGAACAAGAAATGGTGCTATATTTGGTCGTGTCGCAATCTTTTATATTTTTCAACGACATATCGTTACCTTAATATAGAAAGGTCCTAACTTATAATTTTTTTGAAACCGAGATGTTTGCATTTTTCGATACATTAGATATTCTTCTATCGAAATATACTAAATACTCAATAAAAAAAAACAATGAGTTGGGGCCTTTCTATATTAAGGTAACGGTACGTACTTAGTACCAATGCTGACATATTATATCAAGATTGAAGTCTCTGGCTTTTCTAGCAGCTTCGGGAAGCTGCTTTCACGTACAGACAGACGGGTGTACGGACAGACATCGATTGTTAGTCTTCCCTATTCATAAGGATACAGAAATTACACAAAAAAAATGGTAACGATATATATCGTTACCATTTTTGGTGAAGGGTATAAAAACAAGCACACATAGACACTTACTATTAACGAAAGTATCAAAATTCTGTACAATTTAGTTTAATTCGCAATATCTTTTGTTAAACGACCGTAGAACTTTCCGTTTTTTAACTGATAAGCAACTGGTACCTTGAAGTCATTAAAATCCAATTTATCAAAACAATTAAAAAAATAAATAAAAAATAAATACGTAAACATGTGATATTTAACTAAAAGCAACAATTTCTAACCACTTGAATTTTTTGCTAATTTTAGATCATAAAATCATGAAATATTTTTGTTTTGTGAAATAATTCAAATGTGCGAACATTTAATCTACTTTCCAAAAATAAAGAAAAAAAAAACAAAAATCATTAAGTTTAATTATTGCCTCGTCTTCCACTCGTTCTCGAAAATTTTAAAACAAAAGCAGCAAAAGATTAAAACAATTTGAGTTTTTCTTGTACAATAAACAAATTAACAAATTTCTCACGCTTTATCGCTTTAAAAAGCAATTAAGTGTTTAAAGTTCATAAATGTCAGTAAATTGTTTTTCATATTGTTAATGGGACTTCAAGCTCAAAAAAAACAGACACAAATTCACGGGGCTTATACGAGTAGCAAGCAAATGTTACAAACTACACACACACATAATAATAATAATAATAATAATAATAATAATAATAAAATTAACAACAAAATTAAAATATGCCAAGAAAAAAGAGATAGAAGGAGAAAAAAAGTAAGAAATAAAGAGCAAAAAGTAAACGAAAAATGTTTATGTGAATTGTATAAAGTAAAAAAAAATTAAATCTTTAAATTAAATATTTTGTATTGCATGAAAAATAAACAGCATGTTAAAACCGACGGCCTTTTTCTTTAATTGCTTAGCAATACGTTCATACTTCAGCAATAATAATGCGAAATTAATAGAATGAATTAACTGTTGTGTTATCGCAGTACAATTAGCACACTGTTACTGGTTTTATACTAAAAACAAAACAATTCATTTCAATGGAAGTTGAATTGTTTGTTAATCCATTGCCGCTGAGCGAGTAAAAATAAACAATTGAATTTTAATATTGAGTTATAATTATACTTTGCGCTTTAAAGTTGAAATGTTAATGTTTTTTTCACCCTCAAGTAAGCAATAAAAAAAATTTGGATTGTCATATTAAAAAAGTTTTCCAGTGCCCTTAAATATGAAAGTGGTCTAAGTCATATAATTATTTGGCCGAGATATTTAATAGATTACATTTGAACAAATCCAAAAATATTTTTATGTTATCGATTAATATGCATAAATTTATTTTTATACCCTTGACAAAAAATGGTAAAGGAAGACGAATAAGCGATGTCCGTCTGTCCATCTGACTGTCTGTATACGTGAAATCGATTTTCCGCAGCTCCCGGAAAAGCTAGAGACTTCTGTCTTAGACTGGTGTGTCAGAAATGATCCAAAATAGATTGGTATTTAAAATCAGGCAAATCAAAAATGGTTTCAGAGTTGGAAAACTTAATTTTTTTTTGGTATGTATACAAAAAAAGTTTCTAGCTAAAACTAATTACACTTGTTTTATATTTCAGTAAGAATTAAATTGGTACTAAATATAAAAAAAATAAAAAGAAAATTCCAGGGTTGTACAACTTGAACCATTTTTGTTTTATATAAAAGTAACCTATTAAAACTAGTTTTTCCGTTTTCTCTTTAAATTAGACATATTTTGTATGAAAGAAAAAAATATACTGGCATAAGAAATCAGAAAAATTAATAAAAATATGATTCCAGGGTTGGAAAACTTTAACTTTTTTTGGTATATAAAAGTAACTAGGTCAATTATTATTATTTTATAAGCTAGCTGTTTAATGTATTATTATTAAAAAAAATCAGAAAAATAAAAATTACAGGTCCAAAGCTGGAAAATTTAAAATTTTTTCTTTGTTAATTAAAAATATTTTATATTATAGAAAAATATCAATTAGTAGTAAAAATCAAAAATATGGTGCCAGGGTGGGAAAATTGATTTTTTTTAATATAAAAGTAACTAACTGAAACTGTTCTTTTTTTTCTTTTTAATTAAACCTATTTTACATTTCAGGGTGATATTTACTCAAAGTTTTTTTATATTTGTTAAATTTTTATATAAAAGTATAATTTAACGGTAGCACGGGAACTCATTAGTCTTACAAAATTTTGTGATATGTTGCTTATAATGCTCTAAGGCTTAGGCCCAACTATAATATGAATAAGCTGGCTTAAGTTAATGTCAGAAATGGACGATAAGCCTGTCAAATGCTTAAACATTTCAGAGCTGACTTTTAGGTGGCCATAATGTAACTACATGAAGTTAAGCACTCCTTAGCCATAGCTGCACATCTAGGTATTGTTCATAATTTTGCAGTAATGTTGTTTCTTCTCACAACTCCTAAATGAATGCAATTCAATCTAATTAATTTGTTATAACGTGCTTATCTATTAAAAATTCACAAATAATTATATCTATCAATTTATTACATGTTTTATTTGCTTTGCCTACTAAAAAGTACAAAAGTGAATATACATAAGCAAACACATGTGTATGTGTGTATATGTATGTTGTAAAAAAATAAGTGCAAATTAAAGTTTTGCTTTATTTTCTCAGTTTCAAATTAAAAATAAAAAAAAATATTTAAAAGCAATGAATATTTTCTGCTGCTGTTTATTTGAGTTTAAAAAATGCACAAACTGTTGTTTCCGTACGGAACGTGCGTTCACTTTGGCACTTTACTTAAGCAAATGACATTTGACGAAACTTGACGAAAAGTTTCATTAAGCATAATACATATTGTATGTAATCGCACAGTTGCTTAAGTTTGCTTATTCATATTATAGTTGGGCCTTTAGAGTCCAAGCACAATTATGTTTCAAATCGATGCCTATGCAACGAGTACGGAGGATTATTTTCGGATTATTTAATAGTATCATAAAATAAACTACGATTGTATCAACTTTGGCTGAAAAATTAAAATAGCAAAATTAATATTAAAGCAATTCAATCTAAAAATATGCCGTACAAAATTAGTTTTCTTCCTTTTTTTAAGAAGAGAAACGTCAAACTAAATATTGATGGTCACAAGTAGAAAGGTCCTAACTCAAATAATTGTAATTTTACAGGAGAAGGTAAAAACAGTATCAAAACTGTAATATTCACAATGTAACTTTTTTTGTACAACTGCTTGCAAAAGCGTTATTTTTTACACTATTGCATTAAATTTTTGTGACAAGGTGTGTTTACATGAAATGTATTGGAATTACTGAAAAAATAAATTTCGCGAAAATACGAATTAGGGCCTGTTTCTACTTGTGACCATCGATATAAAAATTATTTTGTAATCATTTGTAGTTTTTTGGGCGAAAGAGTAGAGAAAATTGATGTAAGATTTTTACAGCGGGTAGATTTGTATATCTAGCCGTATCCTTGTGAAAAGTGAAAACTGGGAACAAAGTACACAGAGATGTCACGAAAAAAAAGATAATTGTGTTTTCGAACTATCCGGCCCACTCAGTAACTGCGTTTTCTTTAATGCTTCTTTTTTAGTGTCATTGATTTAAAATATTTCCATTTTATACTTTGTGGTCTCATTCGCTGGGCGATTTTTGTAAGTAAAAGCTTAAAATTAACATTTTTGAATGCAAATGCTTAAAGTTAAATCAGGAATCAATTGAAAACAAATCTTTGTCACTCTTTCAATACTAATAACTTTTCTCGCATTCCGTTTTTTTTACTTCAACCCAACAAATTCTTTCACTTGATTTTGTAAAAATATTCTATTATTCATTTAACAGAGTATACAGTTTCTCTTGTTTGTTTTGATTATTTTCTTAACAATTTAATAAGAAAGGTGCTGGCAGAACCTGCGTCACAGATGATTTTTGTCTTTTTCCAGCACTCATTTTTTTTCAACTCTGCGTAGTTTGTGATTTCCAGGTTAAAACCAGGAGGCAAATCACGACACTCGATATCGAACGAAATTTCGAAATATTTATATGGAAATATTTTAAAATTTCGATAGGTATCGCATGCCCTAATTTGCCCCCAGATTCTTGCAGTAATTGTAAAATATACAGTAAATATGCTCCACCGATCTTCGTTATAATCGAACTCTACTGTATATCTAACTCTCTCCCACATACTAAACTTCTAGAAAAAAATAATTATGTATGTATGTTTGTATTTTCAGACAAATAAATAAAAGTAAATCATAATTTTAGGTGCAGTTTTTATCGCACATTTAATCGCAAAATTATTTAGAATTACAAATTTGTAGAGCTAATGAAATGAACACCATTCATGTTGGTTGGCTTTTTTTACATTTTTTTTTTCATTTTATCATTAAGAGCAATAAACACATGATATCAAAGAAATAATTTAGCTAGATTAAAATAATAATAATTGTTTAGAATACTGGTGGTACGAATGATAGCGCGAACTAAATACGAGCACATTGACTGTGATGATGATAATGATGATGGTGATATGTACTCGTATATGTACTTAAATTGGACAGACATGTAAGTGTAAATAGAAGCTCGCTGCATGCACGTTTTACTACTGTAGGGGTTTTTATTTTATTTTTTATTTTTTGAAAAGTTTGCCGCGCTTAAATGTTGTTTGTTTTAATTTTATTGTTTTGAAACTCGCATATTGAATGGCATGAAATAAGCCTCCCTGGGTCATTGTATTTTATTCTATCCTACAGATACCGATTTATACGCACACATGTAAATACACACATTCATGCATACATACAAATGATTTTTCTGTGTCATACCCAGACATCGTGCTCTTGTTGTTTGTTCGTTTACAATTCAAGTGCTCAATCGTTTATAATATGTTTGTATGACGATAATAATGCTGATGTTTTTTGTTGTTCTTGTTGTTGTTGTTGTTGGTAATAATGATTGTAGTGATGATGGTGTAAGTTCATTTCTTGTTTTGTTTTTTTTTCATTGTGCTTGAATGTCTCTTTAATGCATTTTATGCCGCTAATTGCAAACAAGTCAACTACTGTTTATTTAAATACTTATTATTGTTACGCTCAGAAACAAGTGACCATAAAATTAACATGACTTGTTAAAAGTTATACACAACAGGAAACAGACAGAATTATAGGAAATGCAAGGAAGTAAATGTAGGTATATCAGTCTTCTTCCAAAGGGAGTGGGTAGTTCTTGCGTAATTCTTAAAGACTTTGGAAAAACTTAATTTTGGTTAACAAAACTCTTAATACAGAACTATGGACTATGAGATGAATAACTTAACAGTCGTAATAAAATTGGTTAATATTCTTTAAATATAAAAATAGGCACTAGGACCATGCTCAACAGTTAATTTGGAAATAACAAAAATGCTTTTAAACAAGGTATTGTCGAAGCATAAATAATCATTGTGGGAAACTGGATGCAAGTGATGGCTCCATTCTAAAATAATTCCGAAACTGTCTAAAAGAAATATATACCATAACCGCTAAAATAGCTTAAGCGACACATTTATGGGACTTCAATCAATCAATTCAAACAATCGATTATGGTAAAAAAAAATAAGTTCGGAAATTATATCACTTAAGCATAGTGCTATATGCTTTTGAACAAGCAAATTTAGTGGCATTTCTCAAATTTTTTCAAACTTTGGAAAAATTATTTATAAAAAGGCCATATTGAGAAAATTATTGGTCATTATAGAACACTTCATAACATATTTATGCCATAGCATGTTTATATCGTAACAAGTTTATGTCATGATATATTTATGTCATGATACATTTAAATTATAACACTATTACATCATGAAATAATGGTTACATAAATACATTTCTATCATTAAATATTTATGTCGTGACATAACCATAACTCAATTATGGCATAACATATTCATATCATATAATAATTAAGTTATAATATGCTCATGTCATAACATGCCAATTCATGTCATAAGCTAATTACAACATAAGATATCATGTTCATGCTATAACCTATAGAGCCCTATTTTCGATTTAATCATAAGCGACAAAAATTAAAGTTTTCAGGAGAAATTTTTTTTATAATCTTCAAATATGTTTTACATATGTAAATTGTCGCTTACGATAAAATTTTACAGCTTGTATCCTAGAAGCTGTTAACAATTTTGGCATTTTGTTAATGATAAACAATGGGTAGGTCCATAAAATTTTAATTTCAACAAAAAGGTTAATTTTTAGTACATGTCGCTTAAAATTAAATGAAAAATAGTGCTCGATATGTTACTCACAATATGTGTATGTCGTAGCATATCTATATATCGCGACATAATTATGTCATGATATAAAGTATTAATATTATTTTTAATAAATTTTACTGGGACTGATAACTGATTAATTAACCCTGCTCTGTTAATTGTAAGTTGAGCTCTGCTCACTTATGAAAATTTGAGCAAACCGGATAATTTGAAACCTGCTCTCAATTATACGAGAACTAACATTTAAAAATATTGTTCAATTCACAAGCTCGTTGGTAAATAAACGACAATTTTGTCTATGACGTTGTATCGTTATTTTATTGTATTTTTAAAAGTTAGAAACTGAAATTAACATTAATTTCATATGAAAGCATAAAATATAGCGAAGTATTTGAAATTTAATTTGATGGGAAAGGGTTATAAGTTCTTCGCTATAAGCTGTCTTGATTACAATAGTTTGAAAATTAGACTGGAATGAATTAAATATACTCGTATGTTTAGATATTACATATTCAAATTAATTTAACATATACAATATTCCCTCAACACATAAAATTAAATCGTATAATTTGAACACACTTTTGTATGAAAATTATGAAAATTATTAAATATACACAGCAACAAATTCAAAATTTGTATGCACATGCGCATTGCCACGGAAAAGTCCATCTTTTGTCACTTTATGTTGCTTGGCGACATAGACTGCTTTTCAAAGGAAAACTAATGTTTTATGTACTTTCTTTTTGCATGTTGGCTCTACATTTAGTAAAAGATAGGAAAAAAATCGAGAAGTATGGCTCTAAAATGCAAGCTTAACTGCTTGGCGATGTAACGTGACAAACAGTGGACTTTTATGTGGAAATACCCATATAGAAAATGAAAACTCTCTGCATTATAGTGCTAGAGTAAAGTGTTTTCATGAGAGTGCTGTTGGTTCAAGTACTTGGTGCGTTGACTACAAGGCCAATGACGGTCTTCGAGATCTCGAGTTGAATTCCTGGCCATACTGAGATATGACTGAGTCATATCAATATCCTAGATTTGTGTGTTATGAACTAATGTCTATACTAGTTCTTATCTCAGCGCTCTCCTTCGTCGTTATTTGTAGCAATGAATAAGGGCCAGATTTTGTAAAACGAAAACGTTAAGCGTTGCCAAATTTTTTATGTATTTTGTTTTTTTAATTTATATTTTTTCGTATTTAAAATTTTTCATCGCTTAACGTTTTCGTGTTACAAACTTTGGCCCTAAAATGGCTCTGCATAGCTTAAAATAACACCAGAAGCGCTGCAATGAAGCTGTATTATAAAAACACTTTACAGCAGAGTTGTAAAAACGGAAAAATTAATTAAGCACCTCTTCTCTCTATCTATTCATCACTTCGCCATATGTACTTGCAGTATACTTTTCCTACTCTCAGGTAACACAAAGTTGTTCCCAAGTGAGCTGAAAACTTACTTTTCTTTGGTTTTTTTTTTGTAACGAACACATTTTTTCTGAGTGTAATTTTATGTATCTATAATTGCATTTTAGTACTTAATTCCGAACCCTGCTTTTTTGTCTCTTGCTGCTTTTAATGTTTGTCATAATATTTGTTTAAAATTTACAGTTTAAAACAAATAACATTATTGTGTATGATTTTTCGCGTCTTCTCTCTTTATCGCTTTTATGTAGAAAAGATTATTTGTTCCAGTTTTTGCTACAACAATGTGGCAAATTGTTCTATGATAACAATAGAAAAAAAAAGAAATACATAAATAAATAAAAAGCTATGAATGCTAAAAAATGCTATAAAATAATTTAAATTAGTTATAAGAAGACCATAAATGGGTTTCTATTATTATTTCATAATGAGCCCATTCTTATGAGAGACTATAAAGCGAAGTGTACCAGCTGTGTTTGTACCAGTCAGTCCCGCAAATTAGCAATCATGGATTCATGCATATGATGGCTTGGTATCAGTTTTATTTAATGTCGTAAGTTCTTTAAATATGTCTTTGCAATAAAGTGTTCGTCGGTGTTTCTAGTGCAACGAAAAACGAGGCTTTTATTATTGGCTCTTAGTCACTTCTATTCAATGTGTATGTTTATTGAATTTGAACAATTTCAGCAATTTCGTAAAATCTCTATGAAATTAAATATTTTTATGGCAATTTTATCATTATACAACAACTTATACAACATTATTAAGAACTTTTAGTTTTTCTAATATTTTTTTTTCCTCAATCCCAATCCCTCAATCCGTATCAACCTTTATTTAATCATATTTTTCCAATCGCTTTCAATTTCGCTTGATAGCAATTTTAGAGATAACAATAATTGCTTTAAACAAATAATCTTATAAAATAATTAAGCGAACGAGTCAAATGAAGCTTCCGTCGGTATCAACTCTGATATTTTTATTGCTTGCTTAATTAATTAAGTGATCGTTTTGACTACTGATTTTTATACACTTGTTTTGTCTTGATTTTTTTTATTCTTTTTTTGCAAGAAAAATAAAATAATTTATTGTGCAAATATTTGCTTTTTTAATTAAGCAAAAAAGAAATAATAATAAAAATTAAACGTAATGCAATGTTCAGTTCTTTGAAATTGCAGTGATTTTCTTTATTATTGAATTGATAAAAAGAAATCGAGCTTTAACCGCCAAAAAAAGCTTAACGGACACGTTTTTGGACCTTGCTTTTTGTTTTGACGAAGATAGATTACGAAAGCAAATGATCGATTTTGGTAAAAAAATTAATTTCGAAAATTACGTCGGTTAAGCTTTTTTTTGGGGGATTATGGCACAAAATATGTGAGATAGTAATAAGTCCAGAGGGCAAATTACGGCATTCGATTTAATTGTGTTTGTATAGCGATTTCAATCAATATCGAATGCCGTCATTGCCTCCAGACTTACATTGCACTTTTTTGACAGTCAGGAAGTGAACAAAGGAACAATTGCTTCAAAAACCATTTCACTGTGCTTCGTTGAGCGCAAAAAAAAAATTTGATGCCATAATCGATTTAAAAAGATGTAGGATTTATAAACAATTATATAATAGAAGACCCACCTGCTGGCCGAAAATTATATTTTTCTCTTAATTTAAACACTGGTCTACTAATGCACGGTTCAAATGCCATTTTAAGATGATAAACCATACATTATTAGCAATAAAGTGGAGCTGAAGAACTTGCTGAAAAATATATGTAGGTTAATCTAACCAATTTAAATTGTCAAATTTAAGGTTAAAGCAAATTGTAGTTGGAATTTCAATTAACTAAATTTTATGTTTTGGATATATTATTTTGTATTCCGAATTGTTGTTGGTGCGATTAAAATAAAAAACAAATATCTTTTTTATGTCTGGGATAAAAAATTTAAAATAGTTACAATTAATAGTGTAAATTGTTGTTGCAAATACCAGAATATTTTTTTCATGCTTAAACGTTCAAAGCTAAAAGCTATTTGCTTTTTATAAAAATGCTTCTTCTGAAAAAATTTACAACAAAATATCTTCATTTCAAACTTATTTTAAGTTTTCTGAATATGGGTATATATTGTTAACAGCTTCACATTAGTTAGATTTACTAATTTCATTGGTTAGTGCAAACTTATTTGTCAAAGTTGTTCAGATTGATCTATCACTTTTTTTCCTGTGTTAAAGAAATAAATAAAATAAAATAATCGTGCTTACTAACTTGGAGAATACTTAATTTTCATATGCTTTTTGCAAAATATCTATCGCATAGATTTCTTAACTATAAGTGGCAGCCCTCTTACAGATCTTTTTAAATCAGCGCGTAAATATTTTTTACATTTGTACTTTTAAAACTGGATTTTAAAAGCATTTAAAATTTTAAATCTACTCGTGCTATAAACTTAATACCTTTCAATGTTCATAAAAACAATAAAAATTCTAGTTAATTTCTTACTTTTTAGTAAAAAATAAAATATTAGGATCGCATATTTATGCCTTGAAATCAACTGGAGTATATGAGCCCACTCATAAATTATTTGATATTTTTTTAAGTCCAATGTAAATTTTATAATTATGAATACATATATGTATCTAATTCTTTATAAACCGTGTTCATTTTATTACTCCCCGTATAAGTTTATAAATACACATTAATGTACATATCGATGCAAGAGAGTCATAACTTAAAAAAAAACTTGATTTACGGAAAATTAATTTATGATTTTAGGCAAAATATTTGTATAACATTTTTACGCAATTGGGGGATTCACACTTAAGACTACCATTTGAAATCCCCAAGTATAAAGAACGATATTATCAGTAATATTATAATATTAACTAAAAGTCACATTTTTTTGAGTGATGAGTTGTATTAAAAAAAAATAAATAAATAAATAAATACAATTTCTAAGCGTAAGGCAAAATTTTACATCCAATCTTGGGAGGAGCAAGCAATAAGAGATGCCCTCTATAATACTGTTGGAAATTTGTTGGGTAGTTTTTTCTTCACGAAAACCATTTTTTGTTCGGTGTTGGCAGTTTTTTTTTCCTCAACAATGCGTGTATCTAAAGAATATTTAAGGTTATTCTGGCTGCAGCAGTAAGCACTTTGCCTAACATGCGATGAGTTCGAGTTCAAATCTTGGACGGGGGAAACCAACTACACATGCAAGTTGGATAACACAGCGCAACACGAAAAAATATAACCATTACGTGATAAAAGACCAAAAAAAGATCCCTG
This sequence comes from Nowickia ferox, assembly GCA_936439885.1. Lineage (NCBI taxonomy): Eukaryota > Metazoa > Arthropoda > Insecta > Diptera > Tachinidae > Nowickia > Nowickia ferox. Next base: position 106,584,825 of record OW387023.1, read on the forward strand.
TCTCCCAGTTTTGCCCCCAAAGATTTGTGGCCTCGCTGTAGTTTTTGCATTTTCTCAGGCTCATATCTTGCAAACCGTTCGGAATTTTTATTTATTCTCTGAGGCAAAGTTGTAGCTCTTGTCGTAAAGAACAAACATTTTAAATAAATAAAATAAAAAAACTTCGTCTTCAAGATCAAAATCACAAAAAAAAAAAATTTAAAAAATTCGATTTTTTTTTTACTTTTTTCACCTGTTTAGGTCCATAGGTAGCAAACCGTTCTCAATAAACAACTTTTTAGAACATATGAACTTCTTAGGAATGATTCTTAATACCGTCAGGTAGCGCTTATGTATCCGCAAAAGTGAAAAATTTCCAAACAAATGAAATTAAAAAAATTTTTATTTTAATATCAAATTCACGTTGTTTTAACTTCAAATAACTTTGATTCAACATGATTCTTCATTTTGATTTAACAGTACTGGAATGTTAGATCAACATGAAATGAAGTTTTTTTTCATTCTTTTACAACTCTGCTTTTTGCACGTTTTTAATAATGCAGACTTGCAGCGCCTCTGGCGTCAATGAGGCGTATTAAGTTTTCAAAGCTGTGATAAGTAGCCATTTGATAGGTTATTTTACTTCGCCGATTATTCTGCCACACAATACCAACAAAGGGGGGCGCTCTGATGTAACATTAAGATTACCATCTGCTGAAGTCGGTGTAGTTCAGTGACCAATGACTATGCCTTCATCACTTGAACTTTCCTACAGAAACTGATACAAAAGGTGTGATTTTTTAATGACTGCCGGGGACCGGGCTCGAACCCAGGACCTACTGTTTTGTAGTCAACGTATTAACAACCTCAGTCAACGCCACCCTCAAATTTATTTCACGAAAAATTTGCTTTGAAGATTACAGTATAACTCATGTTGAATTAACAGGAAACACATATGAAGCTAAACAATTGCCTAAAAATGTTAAATTAACCTTGTTATGAAATTTGTCTGTGTGTTGAAACGTTTTTGGGGAGAATAGTTTATATAATTGTGACAAAAAATTTATTAAACTGAAAAAGTACTCCGCTAACTACCGCAATAAATCAGATGTTCGTGAAATCAACTCAAATGTCATTCAGTATCACTATAAACACTTTTTTTTTTATTAATTATTTTATTTTTCGTTTTTATTTATCATTTTATTACTTAATTTCGCATCAGCCTGAATGTGCTATTATATTGAAAACAACAACAAATTTTCCTGTTTTAAATACAAGTTGTGGATCGTCTGCTCTGTATCCATACCGTGAGCCTGGCTGTAATTTTTTCGATTTCAGTTGTCTAAGCTAAATAAACAACCTGGCTACACTGACTTAATGTCAGATAGTGCCAGCTAGTTTCCTAAAAATACTCGTATGTATATAACACCTATTTCCACAATTATTTTGCTAATATATTTCAAAACTCACTTACTTCAAAGTTTGTTAGTTTTCGTCTTAAAATATCCAAAGCGCAGTTTTCGAGAAGAAAAAAACTTTGTAAAAATTTCACAAATTTTAAATGCCGTTTTGATGTGTTATAAATCTTTTTGTTTACACAAAATTCCAGAAAGATTAAAATAGAGATACACTTTAAATGGTTTTAAGCTGTAAATTATGCTAATTAGGCCAATTTGTATTGAATTAAATTATTGTTTTATTTATGATGTATAGAGATATTTTTGGATTTTAATTTGTGTTTGTTTTATTTGCTTTTTAAATTGGCCATTAAAGCGGTTTTATATATGTATAGCATATACCTCCATATATTTGTTTCTTAATTTTTTCAACATTTGTGATTAGAAGAAACGCAGCACAAATAAATAATGTCATAAAACGACTACCTGGTTTTATGAAATAAATTATAGAAATTCAAATTATTTTCGATGTGTTATCATTTCCATTTTTATAGTTTTTAACATTAGATACTATATTATATTTTTTTGTCACTCAGCTTGTGGGATTTTTTATTGAAATGGCATAAATTTACACTTTGAGGAAAAGTTCATGTATTTATACATGATAATTATGTCATCTAAACCAAAATGTTTCTTTAACTTCAGCCGTTGCTAGTCACTTGTTTTTTTACGACTTGCAAAGAAAATTTTTATTATTTTCAAACAACGTGTTGTGTCGGTTGGTTGGTTGGTTGTATGCTCGAATAAATTTGTTTTCAAATTTTTAAACAAAAATATTTAATATTTTTTATGTTTATTTTTTTATAACTTTTTTTTAGTGTGATTTTTTATGTATCTCTTAATATATTTGAAAAATTATTTTTGTTTTTTCATGTATTCCTCAAATCTATATTTAATTTTTCATAACATACATTTTTTTTATTTTATTATTTTTAGTAATTTTATCTCTTGCACTGAAACAACAATGAACAACTCTTCTTTTATTAATGCTTCTTATTAACATATTTATTCATTTTTCACTTAATTAGTTTGAAAAAAAAGAAAGATAATTTTGCCGACGGCGGAAATTATTCAAATCTTTAAACGTTTTCAATTTAAATTATGCGTATTTAAACGTTTCGTATGTAACACGTTATAATATCGTTTGAACTCGCAAAAACAATAACAAACATCAATACACACAATTGCTTAAGCTCTTCATTCTAAACTGCAAAAGAAAAACAGCAATAAGAACGAACGAACACTCAATTAACAACACACAAAAGCTTTAACGTAATTGGTATGCATGAATGTGTGTGAGTGTGTGTGTGTGTGTGTGAGTGTATCATCATCATTATGATCCATTTAAACAATTATCATTGTTTTGGCCAGTGCTGCTGTAAACTGCAGCAACGTCTACCACAAGTCAAAAAATACTCTTTTTTTCTTCTGAATGCAAACAAATTAAAAACACGCACATACCAACACACGCGCGCCAATCATTTATTTGAGCAAAAAAAAATCGCCAAAACAATCAATGCAACAACAACAAAGAAAAAAAACGTGATAAACAAACACACTTACATCCATACACACCGGCCGTTTAAATTTTATAACAGTCGAGAATAATGGCAAAATAATAAAAAAAACAACGTGTATCCACTAGATTGTTTTTAAGTGAACTAAATGGCACGACAATAAACGACCGAACGTTTAACTAAAACTGAACTCCACTTCATATACATACATACATACATATGTACATACAACAAACAAACTAACAAACATACAACATTCAACAGCCAACTAACCAACCATTCATTCAATTTACACAGATTCGCACCAACACATAAACACCCGAACTCACACTGATGAAATCTCTAGCACATGTATCGCATGGATGTGGCGATTATGATGATGTTATTCTTATTGCTGTTGCTGTAGCCAAAGAAGAACACGAGCACAATGTGGTAAAAGTTCAAATAAATACACTCACACACACTTACACACACGAACGAACACCAACGATGTCTGTTGTTGATGGAATAAATAAAATTTTATTATTAATTTTTATGATTTGTGAACTTAAAAGAGCTGCTTGAACTGCGCCGTACAACTATTTAACGACGACTGAATGTGGCAATTATGTATCTAGATACATTTTGCCCAACTTAACTCATACACACACACACACTTGCAAACATGCACTATGGCATACAAACAGCAAATAATGACAACAACAACAACAGCACAAGCAAAAGAACACTTTATTCTGCTTTATTACTCGTCTTGTGCCACCACCTCTACTCACTATTCGTACTCGTACCACGGCGGCTGCTGCCTGTTCCTTGCGTTCGAAAAAAAGTCTCCCCAATTGCCGTTTACACAATACTCAACGTTTATGTGTGCGCCAACGTCGTCAATGTTGCTTTGCTTGCTTGCTCATTATTATGAATGACAAACGTGATTATTTTCATGTTTATAATCATGATAATCGTTTTAAAATCATTTGTTGTTTATTGCTATTGCACAGTGGGGCGAGCATATGAAAATAAAACTTTATAAGATATCAGTTCAAAAATCAAAACGGCACATTTACATAGAAGACACAAAATAAAAACTGTAGAAAAAAATTTTTAATTTTTAATATTCCAGATTAGCATATGGGCAATTCCATAGAATGTCACGAACGATGACCAATCAATTAAACTTGTATTTCAAAGCAAATTTATTTATTTGAATACTTTACAAAGTAAATTTGCAAAGTATTGTTGCACAAATATGGGCGGGGTAGCTAGACCATATGCCCAAGATGTTATTAACAGTTTTTTTAAAGGCTTTGTGACTGACTGTACACGACCTATGCCTTCACATAGGAAGTAGCAACGTGGTTGTTAATGAAAATAATTGTATCACTGCGAAATTGAAAAATTTATATTTTTCTTTATTTCTTTATGTACTTTTGAGGAGCGAAAGTAGATCTACCTTTGTTAAAAGATAAAGAAAAATCTAACCGCATTGAGGCGAAAAACAAGCTCCATTGATTGGTCATTGTACGTGGCATTCTGTAGAATTGTCCATATGTTTGAAATTAATTTTTATATTTAATAAATAGTTTGTTTGATTTAATAAATATTTAATTTTTCATAATGTAGTTGGGTACATAAAACGGGTCCTGCATACATTAAGAATATATCTAGGACGCCCTCTTGGACATTAAGGGATCCTTTAATAATACGAGTATGTAACTGGTTATCCATTTCTCGGTTTCTAAAGTAAAGTTAAATGTTTTATTTACACATAAGGCTATTATTTCGATAAAACTTTTATTTCATAACAATGCTTAATGTTTACCATGACCGCCACTAGATTGGTTGCAGCAGCCCATCTTTTTAGTTCGGTTTCGACCACTTTTTTTCACATTTCGGACGGTATATCGGCGTTAACTTGAATATTGGTTTTCAAATATTCCAACGTTAGCGGACTGTTCGCGTACATACGGTATATGGCGTAGCTACAGAAAAATGTCTAGCGCCGTCAAATCACATGACTTTGGTGGCCAATTGACGTCGCGTTCTGGAAACTTCCCATGCAATAAAGCCAAAATCAGTCGTGTTGTGTGGCTAGTGGCACCGTTTTGTTGAAACCACAAATCTTCCAGTTCATAATCTTTAATTGCAACCCAACAAAGAACCGGTTATTACACGGCCATAGCGCTCTGACTTGACGATAAAGGTTCTTCCATGTTTTCACTAACAGAAGCCATTGGAACTGACCCCATATGCTATGCTTACAGTCTACAGATTTCTTTATAAACTTGCCAATTCCTTGCACAATAGGTCAATTATGACGACCATAAGCACCCCTAAAAGTTGCCACATTTGAACCACCAAGATTCACTAAATAATAATTCAGATGATGACAGATATTTAACAGCTCAAATCCTAGTCTCTTATCAGGAGCAATAAACTAGAAAGCTTTAGGCTACCTCAGTTTAGAGGTATATAGTGGAAGCTGGCGAATGAGTCTGTACCTGCTGTTTAATCTAGAAAGTAAGTTATCTTGGAACAGAAAGGAGAGGCTTAATAACTGACAGAAACGTTATAGGAAAGTATTGGTGTCTGCAGCCAAGAGTAGTAACTTGGATTTATGCAACGGTTGTCAGACCAGTCCTCTCGTACGACTGCGTTGTGTGATAGGAGGCGTTGAAGAAGGAAAGTTTTAGGAAATACCTTGCTAAAGTCCAGAGATGTGTGCATCGCTGATACCGCAAGAAGCACTTTTCAGGAGGCCTTGGATCGTCAATCGAGGGCTATGTAATGGGAACAGCATCAAGGAGAAAAGAATCCACACGACAATCGTGAGCTTGGTCTGGTTGGGCTTTCTTCTGGGAACCCTTGGTTCACATACTTCAAGATTGACTTTTGTAGGACACCCTCATTTATTCTCTGCGAAGTTTCTGCTGTTTTGACAGGTGGGTTCAGGATGGACATAGAAACCGACGCTGCAGTATATATTAGAGAAAACGAGTTGCGCAAATCCTTCAGAATTGCGAACAAGTGTACGGTTTTCCAGGCTGAGATTCTAGCGATCACGAAAGCCCCGGAATTAATGGCTGAAAATGTAACTGAAGGCGAGCAGGTTACTCTCTAACTTGACAATCCAGCAAGACAAAAAGCTTTGAAGGGGCGTGTTGTCAAGTCGAAATGAGTTAGTGGCTGTAAGAGGGAATTAAACGGATTGACTATCAGCTATAGTGTAAGACTATTCCGGGGTTCAGGCCAGTGCAATGTAGAGATAAACAAAACTGCTGATATAGTGGCATTATTGGGATGAGTATTAGATGAGGCACATGCATATGTATCAGATATCCGTCAGCATCAGCCATTACGGCCTAATATCACGGTGGTTTTACCCTGTGAAAAACGTGTAGAGATTTGGCACACATAATTTTTATGGGTGAATGGCCAAAGGTATGCATCAAAAAATGCTAAGCTAACCAAAATAGGGCCCGCGAGATCGTCACATCGATTATATCATTAGAGATACACTTGCGGGAATCAGATAAGGCAGTGGTGGAAACGTCGGTGAAACCAAAATTGCGCCTTTGAAGGAGCTAACAGTAGGACCTTGTGTCCCCAAGTCTTTACCCGCAAAATTCCAAACTATATACATATATCCGAAACTATTGCGTATACTCATAATATACTCGTACGTAATAGGTTTTACGTCTGCTTATATGAGTCTTGACTAGTTATTGCTGGTGGAAAACGGGAAGGTGTAAACGGGCACCATGGTTTGTTCGGGCTATTCTAAGATGAAGATTGTGTGCTTGACCGACGCTACAACGCTACATACTTAAGTGGGTGAGTAGAAGTTTTCATGAGGAACTAAAAGATATAATGGAGTGTAAACTCGAGGAATCAAGCGAGCTCGTCAGAAGTATCAAGTGGCTTAATGGCAGGTAATGTGCACATTGATTCCCATCTTGTCACAACTAGGGAGGAAACTATGAAGGGATTCATAATAAACCTATAGGTCCCCGAGTGGAACTTTTTGGATACTATTTTTCCAAATATAACCCATATTACGTATACGTTCCAAACAACAAATAAACAAAGATTTATAATGAAATCGAAAGTCAACAGGTTCTTGCTTCGCATACGGTAACAATTAATCTATATTTTTATCTGCATCGACCCACTGTTAAATGGTTATTTCACACTACGTTTTTTTTTTGGTGTGTTAATGTACAATATTTCAAAAAGGCCCTCCCCAGTAGTTCATCATCGAGGCAGTTGTTATATGTTTTGTATTTTTTTTTTTTTTTTTTGTATTTAAAAACATTAATGTAAGTGTATTCCTGTGTATGAATAAGTTATTTTTAATGCGTTTGTATTGTGTTGCGCGCGCCCCCATAAATAACTCTGAAACACTGAAACATTTAAAACGTGAAATGATATATTTATTATAATTACAATTATAATACTTCTTTGGCTCTCTCATAATATTCTTGTTGCTGTTCCTGTTGTTGCTGTTGCTGATGCTTTTTTCCTCCCAAGCTCTCATTCATTCCATTATAGCGTTTTATATTTTTCTCTCAATTTTTCGTTTGTTGCAATATTAAATATGTATGTCCCCATCTTTATCCTTATCTGCAACACAAGATGACAACAATACATTCACATCATTATTACTGTTATTGCTATAATAGCTGCAAATAAATGTATATATGTGTGTGTGTGTGTGTGTGCGTGTGCCTCTGAAAGGCAACAATTCATTTTGTATCGTTTTATTTAATTTCACAGATAAACAAATACATTCTACTACGAAAAGCGCACACTTAAGCTCACCCACACTTGGATATGAACTCTTTTGCCAGTCATCTGTTCGTTTTTATCATTGACTGTTCGTTATTATTTGTATTCATCTTCATTATCGTCATCGTCATCATCATTATCTCCGTTTCGTCGTCTATTAAGTAGCAATTGAAAATCGTTTGTTGTTTTTGCTTTATTATTCAGCTTTTAGTTTATTTATGTTGCTCTGCTTCTTTTATTGCTCTAATTGCTTTACTATTTGTCTGGTTAAATGTTCAAGCAATTCATCCTTATTTAAAATGTTTTACTTGTTCATAAGCATTTCGAGGCAATTAACTTGTGTATGTATCTGCAACATGTTGATAAGGCTTGAAATGTTGCTAAGAGATTTAAAGTACATAATATAATGTAAATTAATATATATTTGCAAATGTGTTTATTTGTACAGAAAAGGGTAGGATTTAGAAAAAAATGTGATTCACAACGAAAAATAAAATTTTATAACAAGAAGTTTTGTGGAGCACTTTATCCCATTTCAGAGTACATAATTAGTTGATCCCTTTTAAGGAAGGGTACACAAGTGGCCCCTACGAATAATAGTTTAGCAGTTAAAATGTTGCAGAAGTATGATCCACGCGGAAAAGACTGAAAGAACTAAAATCTTCCACAAAAAATTTCCTCGCCATATCAAACACAACCTAAGAAGGTACACAGTTTCTTATGCCAAGTATACATCTACACACATGTGACCAAAAAAGCGTAACCACTAATTACTAATAAAAAACTGTTTGATACAGATATGTTTTTATTGATTTAAGTAATTTCCAATCATGTTGGACGTTTCATTTGTAATGCCACAATTTTCAGTTGGCTTCAACTACTTCACAGATGACAACTAAAAACTACGCCCTTAATAAAAGTGGAACGATATACGCTTCAATTCCGCATTGAAATTATTAAAATTTACTACAAAAAATGATAAAAATTTCATGATCACAGTGCGCAAAAGTACTTTTGGTCGTCGTGAAGAACCATCTCGTTCATCAGTAGTTGGAAAAAGCTAGTGATGTGAAAAATCGAACAACTGAGAATATTACTGTAGGAACCCACAGTGTTGAGATTCGTCATTCGATCGTTCTCGTCGATCATTAATATTGGGTAATCCACAAACGACATTATGAAAAAACGATTATTAAACTTAAGGTTGGTTTAACAAACAGATTTTGTATTGCAAAACCGGTTTTAATACATGCTTTAACTTTAACAATCGTTTTTGCATAAGGGGGCCAGTTCTTAAGGCCTTTTAGTTCAGTTAACACAACAATCCACGCCTACCTATCATCAACAACGTCTTGTCTCTGCTGATTGGGTCTTCGAAATGGACCAAACTGATACGAAATTTCATCGAAACATCATCTTAAGTGATGAAGCACATTTCCATCTCGAAGGCCATGTTAACAAGTACAACAATGGTCGCATTTGGAGTTCGCCAAATCCAAAAATTACTGTTGAAGTGTCTCCATCCTTAATGTGTGACTGTTTGGTGCGATTTTTGGTCTGGACCTTGCTTTTTTTAAATGAGACTGGAGAAACTATTACAGCGAATGGATTGCGTTATCGAATGATATCTATTGATTTGATATGGCCGGTATTGGAAGATATTGATTGTGACAACCTTTACTTTCAACGAGATGATGTTATTTATGTACGAGACAAGTAACGATAATATCGCTTTTTGCGTGAAAATTTTCCTAACCATGTCATTTCTCGAATAGGCCATCGAGATCTTGCGATTGAACTTTCTTTTATTTTTTTCTTTCGGGCTACGTGAAAGTTAATGACTGTGCCAATAGCCCACAATCGATTCAATACCTCAAATATGAAATTCATGAACTTATCGATAAAGTTTCTTTGGTGGCACGTGAACGATAAGTTCTACGCCAATGACCCAAAATCGATTTAATAATTTAAGTTGGAATTCATGAAGTTATCTACGACATACAAATATAAATGTGCGCATTGGCAGGGTTTGTCAGATTTTTTCCGACCTATTTCGCCAAATTTGTCTTAATATATTTATTGATAATCAATTTGTTTTTATGTAACACTTTTTTTAATAAAATTTTTTATAAAATAATACAAGTGAAATTCAAAATGTGTTGTTGAAGTCTACTGACGATTTGTTAAAGCAACAATGAAATGCATATAGACAACGCTTAATCAACAGCAAATAAATTTCACTTGTAGTATGGTTATGACAATATGTCGGATGGTGGATTTCTTGTTTATAAAATAATCTTATAAAAATTTAACAGAAAATCGCCAAAAATAAAATCGCCTAAAATTATTTCTTGTAAATTTTTCCAATCCAAATTCAAAACGTATTAACTACTATAATTAACATAAAAAAAATCATCGAAATCCAATTGTTTTAATTTCTTGCAGACGAGTTTCGGTAGGATTAATTACAAATATTTTGAAGTTCAATTTTGTTAAAAAATTCATTTATCGCCAAACACAAATTTTATACGCCAAACAAGTTGGAAAATCGCCACGTTTGGCGTGAAATCGCCATATCAGACAGCCCTGCGCATTGGTGATAAAAATTTTCATGAAAAGAATGTGATCCCGCAAGCGTAGCCGTTGAGCCCATCTGACTGATATTGATTTTCATTATTAATGGCATATCCTCTGCTAAACAACTTGAAAGCCGCAATAGGCAAGCTTTTGAAATTTTCAAAAACGCCTAAACTAAAAAATCCCAAAATAACGAAAATCTCCGAAACGAAAAAAAGCACAAATACGTAAAAATCGCCGAAATTGCCAAAAACTAAAAAAATCGCCAAAACGAAAAAAAACGCTAAAAAAATAGAAAAAAAATCGCTGAAATTAAAATAATTCTTCAAAACGAAAAAAAACGCCAAACCAAAAAAAAACGCTAAAAACCAAAAAAATCGCAAAAATAAAAAACAGCTCCCAAACTTAAAAAATTCCCAAAGATACAAAAAACGCCAATGCTAAAAATCTCCAAAAATCGAAAAAAAAGTTTACTGGGTACTAAGAATTTTTTAGAAAATGTCTACATCAGGTAAGATATTCATTATATAGGCTTAAGTTCGCATAGTTTGCGAACCCTTCGTGTGCGAGTCAATATCGCACTTTACTGAACTTATTTTGGTTAAATCAATTGTTGGATATTTTCTTGAAAATATCTTTCTTAACTAAATTTTATAGTCATTCAGTTTAAACTATGCAACATGATGTTAAACATTTTCTAAAGCTGCTAAAAGCATATTCGCAGTGATTTGTAGTTGTTGGTTTTTGTTGCCAAGCAAGTATTTTATTTGCTTGCAACTGTGTGCACACACACATACACACTCACACATGCACACACACATATAGCCACTCATGCTTAGTGGTAACTTGCTATTCGCATTACTTTATTCACTTTGTCATTGTTCGGTAATTGTTATTTTACGAGTCGTAGCATTTAAAAGGAAAGAAAAATAAAACTAATAAAAAGAAAATGAATGAATAATTTAATTTGTTAACTCGTAAATGTTGCTGACTTTGCAATTTAAGTTGAGAAAAAAAATAAAAAAGAGGAAAAAAGATAAGGTAGCAAGCAATCAACATGAAGGCATTTTAAACAAATTAATTTCATTAATTTTTTTAAAGCAACAAAAGATAAAAAAAAATAAAAAAATATTAAATAAAACCCAAAAAAAAACAATAACTGGGATGTTGTTGTTGTTGTTTTATTTTACGAGTACATTTGAAGATACAAACAAACAACATTAAATGAACTCATTTCAGTAGTTGGCTGGCTGTGTTTGTTGTAGTTTTTATTTTTAGGAAAGTGAGTTAATTTCACGCAGTGCCCCGAACAGCCAGCAAACATAATAACAAACAGACTCGTAATGAACTTAAGTACTTTGTGAGTTATTGTGGCGCTGGAGGTCGTTTGTTCGTTAGTTTTTGCTTGCTTGTGTTGTTTTTATTATTTGTTATTATTACTGTTGGTAGTGTGTTTGTTTGCTTTTTTTTTGTTATAATTTTTCTAAATGCAGTTTTTGTGTGAGTGACTGTTGTATTTTTGTGTTTTGTTTTTTTTTTTTGTAGTATATAATTGTATGGAAAAGTGGAGAGGATCCCCAGCAGAATGTAGTTTCGTTTTTAATATGATTGTTGTGTTTACGAAAATATATACTTTTTTATCGTTGGAGTTGTTGTTTTTGTTGTTTTATTTAATGATGACGTTGTTTTAATAATGAACTGCATTTGTTACTTGAAGTGATTTCGTTGCTTTGCTTTCACATTTCCCTGCTTGAGTTGTTTGTTGTTCCCTCTTCCATCGTTAAGGCAGAAAGTGTTTTTTGTTGATGATGTATTTTGTTAATGATTTGGATTTATCTTGTTAAACCTACTCAATATATTTAAAATAGGTATATCTACTCTCTTTAGTACATACCGACAATGAATGTATTCAGTAACTCGATTGAGGGACAAAGTGGACTAGATATTTCAAAATGTAAATGAACGGAATTCTTATAAAGAAATCCCTTTGCGACAATACTGAAATAAATAAAACTGCGGAGTACATCCTATATGTACATAAAAACTGTAAATTAGTACGAAATTTATGTTGAAACACATTTTAAGTTTTGTTTTATACCCACATACATATGTACCCGGTGTCGTGTGTTGAATTTCGATCAATGACACGTTCACGTGTCATAATCCGAAAATGGTGTTTTACGTATTCAGAATTAGCAGGTTTCGCGGGTTAAGTATATTCGAATTTTGATTTTTTTGTGGCGTTATGTTGGTACTACTCATATCTCTCACTTATGCCGACAATTTCGGACATTTTGAATGCTGAGTTAATTGTTGACAGCTGCTTTGCTTGCACGTGTTTTGGCTCGTCTTCGATTTTTACCTTGGTTCGTGCGGAAGCTTCCATTGAGATGATTGAGCTTTGGTTTCCACGTCATAACCATAAATGCAAAAAAAAAAAAAAATCAAAATTCGAACATACGCAATCCGCGAAAATTCAAAATTCGCGATACGTTTTGAACAAACCTCGTATATGAGGAATATTTTTGTATAAGATATTAACTCGCGATTTCAAGTTTATGAAAGGTACAAAAGAGATCAATACGGAGAAGAGTTAGCAGGTTAAAATGTGGCATAAAATGTTCCTGGTAATATTTTGCATAAAAATATTTAACACTTCGTTTTCCTTTAGTGCAAATGTATCATGGTCTTCTATGGCAATTCACCATAGCAGTGGAACTTCAAACTCGCCTTGAATAAGATACTAATGTTAACTTTTATTTATATACATATGTACATTTATTGAGCTCTTCAATTGTTGTTGTTGGTTTCTAAAATTCACAAATAAGACTTCTTTATATGGTATAATTAGAAAGAGTATCAATAGAATCAACTTCCCGTGAGTTCCGATTGAATAAAAAAAAAATCCAACAAGGGCAAGTGGAAATGCTACGCATTTGAATTTACTTTCAGATTACAATAGGGTTCCTTTTCACCTTTGGTGTTGTTTCGTTCTGCTGGTGTTTGTCCGAATTTATGACACTTCTTTTTGAAGCAATTTGTTCCTTTACACAAAAAAAAAACAAAATTACATTTAGTTTAAATTTTTCAAAATAAGAACTAAAGAACTACATATAGCTTCATTAAATCAAAGAAAGTTATATAATTCATACTTCCCACTATTAACTTTTGAGTTCAATTCTGCTATACGAGTATACCCCAACTCCTTTGATGAGATTTTTATTCTCTATTTGTAATGTCTTCCATTCATTCGAATGATAAAGCTCCAGCAGACGTTGTGTTATGAATAGTAAGTGTTACTAATTGGCGATGATGATTGTGACGACGACGACGACGACGACTTAGATGGCGATAGAGAAATAAACTTGATTTTTATTGTTGCTGATGATGATGATGATGATCTATAATTCGTACTGTTTAATAGACTAGCAGTAGTGTTGTTGTTCTTGTTCTTGTTGTTATAGGTATGAGTGCATTCATTGAACAGATTTTATTTCTTATTGTGGATAATTTTTTAACTTATTTTATGTTGTTTTTGCATTCCTAGCAGCGTGACCATTTTAGCATTTTTGCAGCTAAATTTAGCATTTTTTTTGGTGATTTAGCTGCAAAATTTTCGATTTAGCAGTTAACATTTTCCTTAGAATTTTTCAATTATTTATTTAGCATTTTCTAGCAATAATCTACACACGTGTAAACAACAGGATGATGTATTTAGTATGTAATAATCATTAATGATTCATTTATTTAAGAATTTGAAATCCTTTCTATTTTTCATATAAATTTTTTAACAATATACAAAGTACATAGTTTTAAGCAAACATTTAATTTAACGATTTCTTTAAAGTAACAAATAACATTAGCTTCAAAATGTCTAAGATATGACATGTTTGTAAGAATATTAGTCTGCGAGCCTGTTTCTCTAAAATCAATAAATATACATATGTACGTATACGTTCATAAAAATGACGAAGGAAAACAAGTTTACGTTTTTGTAACATTGAATCATTTTCATGTGAGTGACAAAAAAAAACATAACACCGCAGTTTAAAATATTGAGAATGCATACCTTTTCAAAACGTCGTTGACAAGAGTTAAGAATGCTTCAAACAAACAATCAGCGCATCGTTTTCAAAGTTGATACTCATGTTGATACTTATGTATTTGTACGCGATATAAATACCGCATCCGAAAGGTAAAAAAATTTTGTGTTGATACGCTTGCAGGTTTTGACACAAACCTTTGATTAAACCCATGTAATTTGCATAATTTTGATCATAGGTTTGTGTCAAACGTGACCGACTGATTGAGTTCGACCCAAGACTATAAGCTTTGTAAGTCGTAAGAATGGAAAAGACGAAAGCTTAAGAATATTTTATAGAAAAACAATTTTGAAAGGAAATATAAGTGTAATAAGGCTTGTTTTTGGAAAATCGTCTGTGAATTAATATTTTTATTTTGCTTTTAATACTTTTTCAGCATTATGTACTATGTACTCGTATAGTGAAAAGTTGGCTTGCAGTTAGCATAAGCGACGACATTTAACTAAGTTTTAACGAGTTCCTTCATACAATTTGACATTTGAAATTTGCGCATAATGTATTAAATGCTAGTATAATCTTTAGTGTAAAATTGTAGGGCAAAACTAGTTAAGACCATGGTTAATTTTGCCATTTATGCTAACTTGATGCCAATTCTTCATTATGTGTACTTCATGCCGTTAATGCTCAGAAAATAATTTGAAATTTGTTTTCATTCAAAGGAAATAGCAATAAGTCAGGAAATATAAGCACAAAATACAAAATAAGAACTTTAAAAGAAATAGCATTATGTTTTAGCACTTAAATTTAAATTATTTTTTTAGCAGTTTTTAGCATTTTTCTCAAGTCAATTTAGCTGCAAAATTTATAGGATCTGGTCACACTGATTCCTGGTCACTGGCTCTACTGAGCGACTTTCAATTGAATTTATTTTTTATTTTTGCTTTTCTTTCCTTACTTATGAGTTGTGAGAGTTTCGAGTTTATTCCATTTTAATAGTACAAGAATGAGGTATTTTTCTACTTTATTTTTTGTCTTGTTAGTAATTAATTAATTATTGTCGATTTTTCATGCTGATTTTTTTGTTTGTTTGTTTGTAGTAGAGAATATTTTTAATTAAATTTTAAGTGAATGGTTTTGTTGTTGTTTTATTTTTTACTTCACCTTTTTGCAAGAATTTAATTTCTCATGAGTGTTTAACTATTTGTTGAATAAATGGGTTTTTAACGGGGTGGAAGTAGTTATTGATGGACTATAGTTATATCACGATGTGGAAACAATAAAAAAGATAAGCTATTCATATTCCGGCTCATTTATATTTTTAATGACTCACCAAAAGCTGGAGTTTTGCTACTCACAGACAATATGTACTAAAAGTACATTTTTAGTCACAAAAATGCTTTGAATACGAGGCAGGTATATAAGTTCTTTCAATAAAGCGAATGATTGCATCAATCAATGACTTCATTAAATTTAGATACTGTACGAAGCAACGGCATTAATTAAAAAAAAATTATGAGTATTTTTTCTGTATATCTTGCATGTAGTTGTAACCATTTGATAAATTTAAACTGGTTTAAATTTCGTGTTACTATTTAAAACACCATGTGCTTTTAATTTAACACATCAATTTATCACAAAAGCTTCTTTAAATGCAGAGTGCATTCTACGTACAGTAAATATCTGCAATTCATAAATCCCCATAATTGTGCAAAAAACACGTTGACATTACTTTGCCTTATTGTTTTATATATTGTTCAAGAGAATAAAGGAAACACGTCACAAAGTAAATAAAAGTGCAGTAATAAAACACTGGGAGACTTAACGTGTCGGCAGACAGACTGTGAAGACTCACGGTTTTTATATTTTCGTATCATTTCCCCCTGGTTTGTTGCACAGATTTCAAATAAGAACAACAAAATGTTTAGTCGTGCTTTTATCAGTGTCAACAGGAACTTTAAACACAAATGCTGTTGCTGTTGATGTTTCTCTATATAAACTTTTTCTTTGGTGCAAAAGTTTTGATTTTTCTTTTTTAATTAAATTTTTAACTATGGAATTTGTTTAAATTATTTGACATAAGTATATATGTACACAGAAAAAATACCAATATTAAATCACCATGCAAAATTTTGATTTCAAATCATATATTAAATTTATAAAAAATAGTATGTTGTTTAAGTATGTTGGTGTTTATGTGCTTTGTTCGCGGCCTTACTCGCGTACTTGATATTTATGAATGTTTTGTAATTTGTCACTCACTGATGATATTAAAAAAAAAAACGAGAAAAAGGCGATAAAAAAAGCGTAACAAATAAACAAACGAAGATTCTGTAGTGCCTTGTAGTTGAAAATATCGAGAGTCTACTGTACAAATAGGAGTAATATTCACTGTTATCAATCTAGCGATTTGTACTAAATTTAAGTTTTTTGCGTGGCTTGCTTCATGTAAACATTTATGACCTTCTTCATACACTGAAAGGACTGTCATGTCATTTATAACGGAGTTAACGTAAGAATTCATTGTACTAATAAATTTTCATGAATATAATAAAAACTTTCAATAAACTAGTGAAACGTTGCATTTATACAATGAAGAATTATTAATGATGCTAATTCAATAGCTGCATGAATTTAAGTTTTCCTCTGTTATTCCATTTTCATACAAAAAATGTTTTGTATACCCAACCTTTTTTATGATTCACACAGTTAATTCTTAACGAACGGATACCGGTTTTATTGCCAAATATTCGCCTAATACCGATTCTAACAAGTCAGTATCAACGGTTTTTTGAAAAATTCTTACAGTATTAAAGAGTTGACATGACTGGCACTAGAATACACATAACAATTTCAATCTCTGTTAAAATGATGACATCAACGTTTACTTAATTGATACCCTCATACTTCCTCCCATCTTTTTTTGACATAAAAGCCATAAGGAAAACAATCAAAAGCTGTATGCCACTCTTAATAGCCATGTTGCTACTCCTATTTGTATGCGTGTACATTGTACAACATGCGAGTGCACACATACATGTGCTCTCAATCTAATATTCTTGTTATACTTCTTTACTCTACCACCCACCACCCTTGAATCTAATGACGCATTTAGAGAAAAAAAGAAGCAACAGTATACAAATCTAATTTAATGCTGTTAAGTACAACAATTATTTTATTAGCAGCGCAA
This sequence comes from Nowickia ferox, assembly GCA_936439885.1. Classification (NCBI taxonomy): domain Eukaryota; kingdom Metazoa; phylum Arthropoda; class Insecta; order Diptera; family Tachinidae; genus Nowickia; species Nowickia ferox. The sequence continues at coordinate 106,602,367 of OW387023.1, forward strand.
CATGTTGCTAAAGGTCAAGTGGTTGTGCAACATTTGGGTAATAAAATGTCTCTCTATTTCAATTTTATGAGCACTCAGTGTGAGTAAACTTTTTTCTATGTGTTTTATTCTTTATTATTATTACTTTTTTTGTAATTTCGTCCCCATTTTTGCTATTACTCGTACTTTCAGATTTTCTTTTAATATTTATTGGCATACTTCTGTTTGTTGAGTAAATGTTGCCATGATAAATTTTGCAAAAGTGCTTTCAATAAAGACACATTTGGTGACTTGGATATTCATTTTTAAATTGTATTTACATGCATGTAGTTATATTTCGGCTGCAGTGAACGCTACCTAGAAGTTAAAGAGTCCTACAGGTAACTGTAACTACTACTCGCAAGGTTGTAGCCTTCAGTCCACGTTGGAAATTTAGTTAAGACAGTGGCTACACTAAATTGTAATGTAGCAAGAATACGAGCGCTCGACTAGAGTTCATGGGGGCGCATGATTCCCATGGATCCGCGGTTGCGTACTGAAAACTATAAGTAGGGATTAGGCCTCACTATCCTACACAATCGTACGATTTCTTAATAAATACAACCCTGATCAAATGAATTATTTTTGCCTTTTGACAATTTTCGGTCTATTATCACTAAATATTGAATATTAGAGCCCTGCGTAAACATTCTTGAAATGTAAATGTCGTATAATAACCGAAAAACGACATCCATCGTTGTGCTCGTGTATGTGAGTGTTTACAAGTGATGTCGGGAACACTTCTTGTTCATAACAAACATTTCAAAATACCACAAGAAGAAGCAGTGTCTTCACTTGGTTACAAATACTGGTAACAACTACATACATTGCATTACAATTTTTAGATTTTCAGTGTTGCCGTAATTTTCCGGGGAAGTGCCGGGGAACTAAAGTTATTTTGGGAATTTTTAGCTTAGTTTCTTTTTGAATCTTCAATATGGTTTGTGTCTTTGCTAAAAGGTTTGTGATTTGGATATACGGTTCGTGGTATTGACAGCTAAAGGTGTCGCTGCTAACTTAATAAAAGAGCATATACACAACTTATGGGTGTATGCACATGCATGACGTTTTTATACACGCCCATGCGTAGGAAAAAGCAAACATCACAAATTCTTTCGTCACGAAGTATTTCCTTCTTTACTTCTTTACCTACAATAACTGAAACAAATGTGTTGCCAACAGTGTTGTTCACTGCTTGTTTTTGAAGACTTCGTCGCTACGATAAATCATTTGAAAAATCCCTCATGTCTTGAAAGTTCTTTTAAATGGTCCTATGCACGGCTCATTGAATATTGCATCAAGCTCAGTTATGTGAGCTAAAATAGATTTCCTTATGAAATACTTTGTATTAAATAATGCCAAAAATATGCTAAACAAATAATTGAAAAATGCTAAAAAATTATGCCAAATGAAAATTTGGATCTACATCGAAATAAAAAAAAATCAAATTTAACATAATAAACTCATGATTGCATTTCGCCTAATAGTGCGAAAAATATGCTAAGATTCTGCAATTTATCTGTAAGCGGCAAATAGAAAGGTCTTGAATTTTAAGTTCTGTTGGTTGACCATCAAGTTGAAGGTCTTTTGACTTTAACTATTCTGTCTCTATTAATGATGCCTGTGGACTTGCGAGTATTTTAATAAATGCTTAGCTTATTTATTCAATTTGATTGCTTTGATTTTATGACCACATGCTTTAATACTACGAACATAATTAAAAACAAAGAACAGCTCTTTGAAATAAAATTTTACAAGCATGCTGATATATCAAGAGGGATAATTAAATAAATAACTAAATAAATAGAACTGAAAAAATATTGATTTTTTGGTTATTCGAAGATTAAAAGAAGAAAACTATTTGTGATAATTCTTGTATTATTTAGAAGACTCTATACAACTTTCCTTAATTTATACTTCATATAATTCCTGCCAAGTATTCAATCCGCTTAAAAAAAGCAAACACACAACAACAAAATGTCGGTCTTAATTATAAATAATTTAATTTTCATTTAAAAAAATATTACCTTGTTATACAAAGGCGATCTGATCTGATGATGGTCTGCAAGCTCACTAGACAACTAACTCCAACAATTGTATTTTCATGTGGACTTAAATACACTGAGATGCATATGTATGTATGCTACTGTTTCCAGTAACCTTTATAAAATGGCAATTTCCTTCTAATGCCCACAATTAAGATGCAGTAAAAAGTCAGGCACAAAACAAGCAAAAAGTCAAAGTAAGCTACTGGTCTTATATGTACATACAGACATACTTACATACGAGTATTTATGTATCTAAAACAGCAAGAAGAAAACGAAAGTCATACAATTTAACCCGGCTACCAAAGGATACTTTAGATTCGCAGGCTCACAACCATATATAAAAAAAAGAAATAACTACAGGGTAAAAATTTTATTATGTGTCTGTATAAATGGAGAGAGTTTCATAACCGACACACAGAAACACAACTGAGCACATGTTACCCAACAAACAAAAACATAAGCATGCAAAATATGAAGCTTTTTGCATGCTAAATCATTTTTGTTTAAATTTATCACAGCAATAAAATCACTCAATCGGACTGTTACTTGAAATCCCCAACTATTTTTTCAGCGATTTTTTAATACAAAATATGCCGGAAGGCGCAAAAATAGTCAGCCAATGTTTAAATGTTTATTTTTTAACAAATGAAAAACAGTATGCGCCATTGCTTTATCCTGTTAGAAGAACATGCTCTCCAGTCCCAACTCGTCCAGTTTAAGAAGTAGAAAGTCGTTTAGTAAGTCTTTCACAGTAGTCGCTTAGCACGCGGCGTTTTAAAAAAAATAATGCCCACCATACCATACATTAACCTCGAATGAGTGTAATGGCTTTTCGATAGTTATACGCAAATTTTCTGTGCCCCAGAAGCAGTATTTCCGCTCATACAAGAATCCACAGAGATGAGAATGGGGCTCATTCCTCATGGTAAATTTCTATGAAGAGTAGTCGCAAAAAAATCGAAACAGTTATACCGCGTTTTTGATAAGTATACACACAAAAAAAATTTTAATTAACATTTTTCGGTAATGATTTAGCTTCATGTTAATTCAACATGATTTACTGTAACCTTAAAAGAAAATGTGTCTTTTTGAAATAATAACTTTATTTCATGTTGATTTAACATTTCAGTACTGTTAAATCAAAATGAAGAATCACTATGAATCAAAGTTATTTCAAGTTGGAACAACGTTAACTCGATATCAAAATAACATGAAGGACCATATTGAATCAAGGTTATTTCAAGCTAAAACAACATGAAATTAATTTAATGTTATCATTCTATTTTATTAATTATTTATTTGTGTGTATATTCACAGATATTAGGAAAATGTTTGTGTGCTGGCTTCCCCGCCCAAGATTTGAACTCGAACTCGTCGCGTGGTAGTAAAAGCGCTTACCGCTGCAGCCGAACCTTAGATATTTTTCAGATACAAAATCAGGAATAAAATTTGAACTCAACATTATTCAATTGATCATTTAATATGAAATTAAAGTTATAGTTAAAAACAAACACAAAGTGCGATGCTGCTTTGGCTTGTTTGCAGGACTCAAACCTGCGACCCCAGACTACAAGGCTAGTACAGTGCCTACTAGCCAGCAGCTGATATTAACGAATATCAGAACAAAAAACAGCAAAACAATGTCCACCAATGTCAAAGCTGAGATGAACATTGCTACCATTTGCAATTTAATTGAAATTTATTTTATGGTGGTTAAGCGATGTCTATATGCATTTCATTGTTGCTTAACCACCAGCAAATAAATTTCACTTATAATATAATTATGGCAATATGTCGAATACTAAAAATTTCTTGAATTTGCAATATAATAAATTTTGCGTCACACAAAATTTTATTGTATCGCACATAGATTGGCAATATTATTGAGAATTTAAAAAATATACAAAAGCATATGGCATTTAGTTTCAAATCATTCTAAATTGTGAGAACAATACTTTTTATGTCTGCTGGGGTATATACTCGTATTCTCTACACAGACTAGATAATTGGCATGTTGTAGTGCTACATTTGTAAACGATTTGAAAATAGAAAAGAACTTTTGTGAAGCAACAATAACAAAAGCAATTGCACTTAATATAAAGTGTGTTTAGAGTAAGGAAAAGGAGAATAGAATTTAATACACACAAAAAAAAAGGACTAAAGACATGGCTGACAAATAAAAGTTACGAAAGAAGAAAAAAAAAACAAGCAAATGTGAAAAGCAAACGATTTTACAAAGCAATTACGTAAATACTTTAGAGCAAGGACATACATACATACATACAAATGTTGATGTGTATGTGTGGTCCTTGAAATATTTAGTTGTGCTTTAAGTACATCTCTCACTATAAGGAAACAAATGTTTTTCTTCGTTTCTTTTTTGTGTTTCTAAATTCAATTTGAAACGAAGAAAAATGCCTTATGTGGCATTTCGCATATTTATAAATATAATTTCTGAAAACTTTCAACCCATTTAAAGATTATCTAACCCAAGCGGATTTAAAAATTTTTTAACTTTTTGAAAATGACGCATATTTATTTATGCAATAAGTCTCAAAGAAGTTTAACTTTGAGAAGATTGAGTTTGCTGGAATGAAGATTAAGAAGAAAGTATTCAGTTGTGAGACTCTCGGAAACGAGTTGTCTGTTGACTTGACATGATTTTCAACATGAACCAATTGAGAATTCCAGCATACATTATTATATAAAGTGAATGCTGTATACAACAATGACCAATTTTGTTACCTGGATATTTGGAGGTTGTTAATGTAACTACTGCTGAATATGAATATACATATCGACACAATAGAATTCGGAAGGATTTTTTTAATTGAATATTTTATACTTCAGTCTATTATAGCACTTTTTTTTAGGGGTCTGTACACCAAAGGTGAAAAGGAACACTATCGTTTTCGCTACGATGTCCTTTTGTCCGTCTGTCTGACTATCTGTCTGTTACAGGCTCTTTTCTCGAGAACCATAAGAGGTACGGTCCTGAAATTACCACAGAATATGTAAAACATTGGTCGCTACAATAACAAATATGTATATATTTATAAAAATAAAAGGGAGTTCTAAAGCGAGCAATGAAACATGTTGAAATGCTAATGTAACATACAGTCAATTATATATAGAACCTTGAAATGTTCACAGTTAGTGTATTTTTATGCCGACTACACCCATTAATACTGAAATTCAAAAAATGAAAATTAGAGGGTATTCTGTCAGTTAATGTTATTTTGAGTATGTAGTCTTGTCAGCTTGCTGTATCTTGGAAACCGTAAGAGGCAAACTCTTGAAATTATCAAAAACGCTAAAACTAAAAAAATTCAAAAATATGCCGAAACGAAAAATCCATAAAATGGAAAATAGTGCTGAAAAGAAAAGTCGCCAAAATGGAAAAGTGCTTAAACGAAAAATATCGTCAAAATTAAAATAAATCGCCAAAATGCCAAAAAAACATCATCAAAAGTGAAGAGGTCGCCATAAAAATAAAGAATCGCCAAAAACTGAATAAATAGCCAAAACGAAAAAAAAACGCCAAAACTAGAAAAATCGCTAATAGTAAAAATATGTATTGGAAAAAAACAAACCAAAAAAAAATCGCCAAAATAAAAAAAAATACTCCTAAATAAAAAAAAAACGTCAATACATATTTTTTTCAAAAACCTTAAAAATCGCCAAAACGAAATAGAAAAACGCCAAAAAACAAAAAAACGCCAATACTAAAAAAATTATCAAAAACCGAAAAAATCGTTTACGAAACTTTTTGGGAGCGAATCAAAGTCGCACTATTCCGAATTTATTTGAATTAACTTCTCACAACTTAAAGCCGAGATTTCACTATCGGCACAATGTACAGATTTTCGTTGGCTTACTGTAAAAGAATCCTAAGTAATAAACCAAAATGCCTTTATTTCTCAATTAATTCCGGAATAAGTTTATATGGCTTTATTACCCATGCAGTATGGTGCAATTATGTCCATGTACTTCAGTGAAATGAGAAATAAGGCCAGTTTAGCTTATTACTTAAAGTTCATGTTATTCTTTTTATTACTTTTTATTTCTACTTTATTATTTTGGCAAAATGTAGACTCTCAGTCTTTTGTTAGACATAAAATAACCTAAAATATCTATCAAATTACAAACATAATCCTTGAGTATAATTATACTCTTGTCTTCAAGGATACACATTTACTCACGCTGGTGTTACATATTATAGTTTTACAAGTATCCGTGTAAGTTAAAATCATTCGCATAAATATTTTTATGTACGAGTATGTACCCGTATGTATGAGTGCTTGAAAAAGAAAAATGTTTATAGTGGAATAAAATAAAAATCACTTAAATTTATGAATTTCAAGGGAATGTTGTCATATTTTGTCATGTTAATATGTAAATTGACTTAATTTTATACCACGCAACACACACATATTTTATTGCACACGAAATCACTTTTAAAACCCGCCAGCCAGCACACAATATTTTAACAAATTTAATTCCATACCTGAGACTTCTACTGTGAAAATTTACCAACGTGATGCTGCATAGTGCAGCAGAAAGGGGAAAAATACTTTTAAACGTTAAACTTAGCAAAAAATAAATGTTTATAAAGGAAAGAATAATTCCAAAAAGGATGATGAAGGTACAGTTACATTGTGAGTAATAACGAAGTTAAAAATTGGCGTTGAAATGAAAAAATGTGCAGTTGTAGAAAAACGTTCAAAGCATATATATGTTTTTTATTTAAGGCAGTAAACGCTTGACATTAAATATGTGACATTAACTTAAAGTTATAAAGTTCACATTAACTCTTAACCATACCTTGTGAAAAGGCGCGTAAGTTGTAAATTTCTATTTTTACTAACTGGAGTTGAAACAATGTTAACGGCAATGTGACTGTCAATTTAGTGCACATACAGCAAATAAAGTACATATCTATCGCACACTAAACCGTAAACAGCTGCAAATCAAAAAATCCCAGATGTTCAGGAGTGGCAAAAAACTGTTGATACTGTACACATGACGCAAGTATGTAACATAAAAAAAAGGCATAGCAGTATTTTATATTCTTTAAGAAGATCGCGATCGTTAGAGATGTGTTCAGTGAACTTGTTTATGGAAAAACAAAAAAATGTAGAGAATTTTGGGTTGTAGCTGTTTATGATTTAGTGCTCGATATGTATGATAAATTCGATTTTGAATAGCAGAGACACAAACCACAATTGTCAGAACATGTATGTATGGTCCCATATTGAGGTTAACAGGTCACTGTTACAGTTGGCTGTAGTGTATGTAATCAGTTAAATAAACGGTTAATTGCGACTTGATTAAATGTTGGATTGACTATAAATTCATTATTTTTGATCCATGATTAAATCAACTAATTTGAGTAGATCAATCGCCTAATCCATACAGAAAAATTCCGCAATAAAATCTACATAAACAAGATTAATTTAGCATATTTGGCAATCATTTTTCTTCACATTTGTTTAATGTTAATTTAATATGATTTACAGTAGAAGAAAAGTAAAGACAATTTTTCATTTTGAAATAACTTAACTTAATGTTGATTTAACATTTCAGTACTGTTAAAATCAAAATGAAGAATCATTTGGGATCAAAGTTATTTTAAGTTGGAACAACGTTAATTTGATACTGAAATCACAATAAAGAACCATGTTGAATTAAAGTTGTTTCAAGTTGAACATTAACATTAAATTCAATTAAATATAGGCATTGTATTTATATTAATTATTTAATAAACGTTCTTGTGTGTATTGACACAAGCATCAGCAAAATGTTTGTGTGTTGCCTTCCCCTGCCAAGATTTGTACTCGGACTCAGGTATTCAACGCGCTTACCGCTTACCGCTGCAGCCACAACTACCTTCAATATTTTTTATTTACAGACTAAATAAATACAATCATGAATTTAAATTTAACTCAACATGATTTAATTCATCATTTAACATAAAATTTACTTGAAATGAAAGTTATAGTTAAAGAAAAAAAAAAACAAACAGCGAAGCTACTTTGGCTTGTCTCCAGAATTTGAACTTGCGACCCTCCGACTGAAAGACTAGTACACTGCCTACTACCCAGCAGCAGGAAATTTTCGCTGGTAATGCGAAGTTTGTCAGCTATTGACGAACATCAAAACAAACAACAACAAAACAGAAACAAGTCATACAACTGAGCACAACAGTGTAGCCCACTTGACCTGAGATTCGATATAAAAAAATGCTCGTTAAAGTGAAGAACTTTCCAAAGAAGAATTTTCGATATTTTTTTTCGCGAATCTAAGCTTCTCTCGATAGAATGATAGTCTGTCAGCCTAGAAGTACCGCGTTCGAAGCCTGCAGTGTAAGTTAAAGAATTAAAATATAAATAAAATAAATAAATAAATTAAATGAAATGAAATAAATTGCAACTGTACATCCATAGATAACCCTATATTTACTTTTTATTTAACTATTTGTTTCGTCTCATTTGAAGAAGGCTTTTGCACAAAATCTTTTTTAAATCACAGGCACTAAATTGGCATGAATTGAACTTCTCATTTCTAAGAAATTTTTGGATAAAGGTTCGCTGATGATACGTATTATTAAAAGTAAGATGCGCATAGGATTCCTTAAAAATGTTTAAATTAATTTCTAAAATTTTTTAAAATAAAATATTCACTCAATGAGAAAAGTTTTTCTTATTCACATTTCATATAAGTAATATGTCTTGTAGCCCATTGTGCAACGTTCACATGTCTTCAAAATTCATAATAATGCAAATCTATAAAGCAACAGCGACCAAACAATTCAGACTTGAACATCAGGAAACATTAATAACTCAAACAAGAAGTACTTTTTCTACATACGTATTTATTTGAATTCAAATATCGTTTGTGTGAGGAGAGTATGAGTATGACTGCTGCAGGTATGTACGAGTATGTGCATCTGTGTATTTGGCCAAATAAAAAACTCCTTAAGCTCATACACTTGTCAAAGATTATTTCATGTATTCTACTGCATATGACTCCCAGATACTTCTGTCTACCTTTTTGAGGTGGATGCACATATTTATGAAGTTATTACATTCTTGTACTCATTCTTATTGAATTGTCAGTTGTCGCTGGCATCAGGTTTTTTGTTATAAACTTGTATTTTTTTTCAAACAAGCTTGTTTAACTGAAATGCCCACCCACATTTTATTGTTATAAAAAAATATAACTAACGCACACAATTGGTTTGGAGTTGAGCTTTGATGCAGGAGTATCTGTAAAAATATGTTGTAAGTTAATGTGTACACTGTCATGAAATAATGCAATTTTCCTTGTTATGAGTAATTTTATTTCTAAGCCATGCATGATACACTTGGAAAATTTAAAACAGCAGTAAGATTTATCTTTATTTCGTGAGAAAATTATTCAAAAAAAAGCCATAAGACTTCTGGTTTGCTGGATTAGGTTGATAGGTTGCTGAGAAGAGAAAGTAAGTTTTCAGCTCACTTGGGTTCCAATACCAGGTACCATGATACAAAAACACAGGTAGCCGCAAATATACAACTTTTACTGCTGTTTTGTGATGACAACTGTCAAAAACAAAGAGAAAACAAGAGACATGTACTTGCGTTTTCTCTTGTGTTTGGAAAGCTTTATTTGTATTAATACAGTTTTAATAGGCACCTTGCACGTGTATTGGTAAAACATGATTGCATGTTTTCTTGTATTTGCAAAGTTGGTTTGCATTAGTACAGTTTAATAGGAACTGTTACAGTTTAACAGACACTGTATTGGTAAAACGTAAACAACAATTGGCAGATCACATCACGAAACAAACTCCATCAGCTGGCGCTTCGAGGTTACCTGTATTATTGTATCATGCCAGGTACCTTTTGTGTTACCTGAGAGTACGAAAGTGATGGTGCAAGTACAGATAGATCAAGAGAAGAGAAGTTTAATCTATTTTTACCCGACTGCGCAACGCCAAGAAGGGTATTGTGTTTATCAGCCTATGTATGTATGTATGTATGAATGTGTGTTCCTTTGCGGCCTTATACATATAAACCGAACGCGTGGACCGATTTTAATTATTCTTACGTCAATCGATTTAATCCCAGGAGTATCACTGAAGATATGACAGCAGCAACAGACCCCATTTTGTAAATACTAAAAAAATGAAAAGTCGGCGAACTATATCAAAGTGGGTATCATTCCACAGGTATTTTAAAATCATCTTTAGGTTTCTCTTATAATTTTTCATTTCGAATGATTGTTTAGGATATTGAACTGTTCAAAAATGGTCGCAGTCGGGTTTTTTGATTTTTTTTAATTACTACTTGTTATTTTAATAAAATTGTTTCACTAACATTTTCTTCGTCGACGATTCATTGTTGCAAATATCGAAATAATATCAGAAGCGCTGCAAATATGCTATAAAAACAAAAATGAGGGATTGAACTAGTTTCCCAGGAGACCACCATTTGCACTTAATAGTTAAGGCAATAATAATACAATACAGCTTATCTGTCTTTGTTACTTCATGGTAAAAACCAATTCTCGTATTTTATTTCATTACAAGTTTGTGTATACGTAATAGCTACTGTTCATAACTAGATGGACATTAAGTACTGATGAAGTGCGTGCTAACACAGAACTTTTCGCAAATATTCTATTTCTATGAAAAAAAAAATACTACCTGCAACTAGACACTTATTTTGCTTTAATAATTTTTTTTAATATTTTATTATTCAACGTGATCAATAACGAAATCAAATATATCAACAAAACAATTTTCTTATATTTCTCTTGATGTTGAGTGTAGTGAAAAGATGTAAATAGCTGACTGTCTTAGTCGCTAATAAAATATTATATTATTTATAATATTATATTAATATTTTTTCCGGTGTATTTTGTATGTCTTTCTTTACAAATGTTAGCGTTATTTTTAGCCATGAAAAGCTTTATTTGTATTTCTATTAGGAAGTAAAAATATCTCTTTTATATTTTCTTTGTGAATTTTTTCTATTCAGTTGTATTTACTATAAAAAAACCAGTTATGGCTACTTAGCGTTTTTTTCATGTGAGACAGTCAAAAGGCATATTTAGCATATGAGATCACAAAAAATATTTTTTTAGATGCTTTGAAGCTTCTTTTATTTGCAAACGAAGCAGACTTTTAGTAAGATCCTTAACTAGCTGTCTTCGAGAGCCTGACTTCAATTCAAGGACATACCCAGCAGTAATTTCACGATTCACGTTCGGATAAGCTTATTTGGCGGTTGTGGCTCTATTTGTAAAGGGTGTTTTTTATAGAGTGACACCAGTTTAAATCATAATATTCTTAATATCAATGAAACGGGCTTTATTGGAAAGAAAATTTTATGAAATTAATGTTTAAATATGTGGAATGTGGAACACCAATTTTCAACAACTTTACGCAGAATTTGCGGCCGTATTTCGCCGATAACTCTTCGAATGTTGTCTGTGGTTTATCGACGTAGAGAAATGACTTAACATAACCCCAAAGATAAATAATACAATGGCGTTAAACCACACGATCATGGTGGCCAATTAATTGGCCCATTACGTGAAATTATTTTTTCATAAAAAGTTTTTTTGAGTAAATCAATTGTAGCGCCCGCTGTGTGGCAAGTGGCTCCGTCCTGTAGGAACCAAATATTCGTAATTTAGATACGAAAAAATTTCGAATCATGTTCCTATACCGTTCACCATTGACAGTAAAATTCTGACCATCATCGTTTTTGAAGACATATGGGCCAATGACTACGCCATGCTTATTTACGTGCCCATTCAACCATAATTATGTGCGAAATAAAATGGAAGAAGTGCATGATGAGTTTGGCGAATAGAACAATTATTTTGATTAAAAATTTCAACAATTTGCACGCGTTGCTCTGGTGTAAGTCGATTCATAATGAAATTTCAAAGCAAACTAAACAAAAACAACTTTCAGCTGTTAAATGGATGTTCAAACAAAGCAGGGATGCCAACTTAAATTGTGACACTATATAAAAAACACCCTTTATGTACTCGTATGCATGTTGATAAGCATGTTACTTGCCTGAGTGGCACTTCCCTTTAAAAGAAAAAAAAAACATATAACCAAAATAATTTTTTCAATATTATGTGTTTTTAGTAGAAATATTTTACTTTTAAAGGTAAAGAAAAAATCGCTGCAAATGCAAATCACTCCCATGTATTTGTTCTTTCTTTAGTCTGTCTTAATAATTCGTCAATTTTGTGTTAAATTCATTCTAGTCAACTTAAGCAATTTCCTGGGAATTATCATTACTTTGTTTTTTTTCTCTTTAATAAATATTTTGCTTTTATTCATTTACATATTTATATTTCATTCATGGTTCCGACAAAAATGACAAAATTTGCCAATCTTTGCATAATTTTTGACTTTAGTTTTACCACATTTATAGAATAAATTAAATTGTATTTTGTATCTGTTTGTAGTTTTGTATTTTACTAAAGAAAATTCAATTGCTTAAGAATTATTATATAATCAATTAAGATTTAAGAAATTTATTATTCGACATATTGTCATAAGTTTATTTTAATTTGAAATTTATTTGCTGGAGGTCAAGCATTGTCTATATATTTCATTGGTGCTTAGCCAAATCATCAGTAGACTTTAACCACATTTTGAACAGTCACAAACCTCTTATCTTATGCACAGACTTTCAAAAACTATTTGAGAATTCACAAATAATAATCACAAATAATAATATTTCTGAAAATCACAAGCGAAACACAAGCAATAGGCATAGAAACTATAACAAAATCCCAGCAAATAATTTATATTCGATATGAATCTATTTTATTTTTCTACACCTTTATACAATTAGGAATCCATTGGATAACAATAAAAGTATTTATAAGGCAAAATGAAAAATAAAATCTAAATTTAACATTTAAGAAATTTATTATTCGACATATTGTCATAAGTTTATTTTAATTTGAAATTTATTTGCTTGAGGTCAAGCATTGTCTATATATTTCATTGGATTTTATAGAAGAAATTTTTAAAACTCTCTTTTATGATTTAAAAGCAACTTAATTGACTATCAAAAAAGAATTTTTACTTTAAAGCATTTATAAAATAGTTGCTGTTCATTTGTTGTTTCTTAAAGATGTTCCAAATTCAACAATTAAATAAATTGCAATTGCAACAAATTAAATCTGTATATTTATTATATTGACAAAACAACTTTATAGAATTTTATCTAAACATTTATATATTTTGTATACCTACAATAATCAAATGACCATAAAATATTTATCAATTTAAATGTTATCGTCAACATACAGATAATACTTATAGACACAATTGTTGCAAGTTTAATTTTATATAGAATTGTCAATTAATTGTCTGCCAACTCGGCAAAAAGTTATGAAGTCACACATTTACCAGACAAGCAATTGCTACAGTTGAATACGAGGGATGGGCAAGTGATGAATTGATATGAAAGTGTGACCCTTGAATGGAATATATCAAGTGGGCCAAATAATTCAACGCTAATAATGAATAATAATAAAATAATAATATCGTTGCATTCTGCTAATGTTTGTCATTAAGGCTCTTTCAATAAAGGCTTGCTAAATTTGACAGCTGATAGCGCCCTTGTTGTTGAAGCTGCATCTATCCAATGGGTTGGCATTATTTTAATCTGTTTTGCCACATTTCCGCGGACGGACTTAGCGTTAAACAACACGTGCAAATTATTATTTTATTTATTTTATCAAGTGACTGTTCCCATTTTACGACTGCTATAATCGTCCTAACCAGAGGACTATTCGCACTGTGGTGGTTCTGTAAAATATTAACCATACCCGTGCGTCGCATGGTGGTTCAGAATCAATTTTCATTGGCCAAAAGCTAAATTTTTTCTTGAAATAGATTCTTAAAACTTTGCGCCATCAGAAAGAAAACATATCAAAGCTAAAGTAGCAAAAAAATTAAGTCAAAATATGCGCAGCATGAAGCAGCAAAGAATTTATGGTAAAAAAAATAAACAAAAATTTTTCATATTTGATCTAAAATAAATTGTGATTCCTCGAAAAGTATTTTCCATAACGGGTGGCGTTTTTTTTTGTTATATTGGGTAAATTGTTATTTTTAACACGTAGCGGCCAGTAGAAATTAGTTGTTGGCAAGTGAAGGAACATTTGCTTTAAGCCGGAAAAGTTGCATTTTTTTCAACTATATGGTATAACAGTTTGTATTTCAATTGAAATCCTACAAATTGCTCATGCTCGTATAAGAAAATGAAATATTTTCTAAAGGGTCGTTTAAATTATATTTCAATACTTTATAAGGCATTTCGCGTCGACATATGTGTGCAGTTTCATCTTCATACCTGAGGTAATGAACGACGGCATTTTCCGTCATGTCCTTTTATTTGCAAAACTTTCGAAGGCATATGCTGGCGTGTCCGCCAACGTGTTAATAAGTGGTGTGTGTAGACCCCTGCACACACCACTTATTATTATTAGGGTAGTATATTATATAGTATTTTAAATAATATAATATTTTCCTCAAATTTTAGGTTTAGTAGTGTATAACTTTTGAAGATCAACAGAAATCAAAAAACAAAACCATCCAGTAAAAGATGAAAGTGTATTCTTTAAGCCTCTATTTACTGTTGCACTCGCCACTACCGGCGTGTAGAAGACATTTTTATTTTAATGAAAATACAAAAAAAATTATAATTTTTTGTTTGTTTTTATTTTACACGCATAAATCTGTCAGTTTCGTTCCATATTTTGTTTTCTAAGTCAGAGGGGGATATTCGCTCCCCTCATGCATAACTCTGTCGTTTTTGAACCGGTTTTTAAAAATTGTAATTTTTTCTGCAGTTTTATCCCATAATTTTTGTCATAACTCTGTCATTTATTTGTAAAGAGATTTAAAAAAAATATTTTTTTTTGAGGCTATTTAAAAAATAATTTTTTTGTTTGAAAGGGTTTGTCCGCCGCAGTTTGGTCCCTTAATTTTTTTGTTAGAAAATCGTAGGGGGAAATTCGCTCCCCTTATGCATTACTCTGTTATTTGTTAAGCTATGTAAAAAATTATTTTTTTGTTTGAAAGGGTTTGTCCGCAGTTGGGTCCTATAATTTTTTTTCCGAAATCGTAAATTAAAAATTTTCCACCCCCAGGCTTACAGTTTAGTCCTTGCTTACAGTTTAGTCCTACAAATTTTTTTTGGAAATCTATGGGGATTTTTACTCCCCTCCCCCGCAAATATTAATAGTTTTCATACAAACAAAAAACAACTTTGATATATTTTGTCAAATAAATGTTATAAAAAGTATAAAAAAGTCAACAACAAATACACGAATTTCTACGGGAGAGTAATTTTACTTGTATTTTGAGCAAATTTATTAGACAGCCTATGATAGTCGTACATATAAAGCCTGAATTTATTTAAACTGTAGTGTGAACGCAAAATCAGCTGTTTATGGTTAGAATGTTAAAACAGGTTTTATCTTTAGGTGCGCAAGCTCTTTGAGGATTTGTATTAATATAAATGTAAATATTATTTTTGCTGTTTCATTAATTTTATTGATTAAAAAAATCTTACTTTAATTAATAATTAAATTTCATAATAAGCCGGTACTTTACCTCTAAATAAAAAAGTGATTCTTTTTTTTTAATTAAATCAACCCAATGGTCCATCTCTTTCTTCATTTGACTATTGATAGACAGACAAAAAAAAACAATAATATTTTATATACTCCTACATACATACCTAAGTGTGTATAAGTGTGAGTGAGTTGTACAAGAATTTTGATGAACAACTGCAATATGTTTTTGTAGCTGTTACAGATATATTTATGCATGTACATACTCGTACATACTCGTATGTAGATGTAAACATTGAACACACGTACAGTTGTACAATTTTATGAATTTTTCTATGTAAAATAGAATCATCCTAGAGAATGACAATAAATCACTAAATTGAAACGAACAGTAATATATTTGAATAGATGAGAAAACACAAACGCATGCAACAGACAGAGAAATCAACGTTATTAAATTGAAATTTCAGAAATGGCAAATTTAATAACGTAGTACAAACTTATAAGTTACTTCATTTATAATATTGATCTGCATGTTGGGGAAGGGCGCGTGTCGAATTTTTTCAACACGATAGAATACGAAACAGGCACGAAATTAAGTTTTATGGCAAAAAATTATTGTTTTTTATTCAAATATGTTCATAAGCTAAAGAGACCCCACACTATTAACAAATTTGCTAGTGTTGCGTGTTCGACCATACCAAATGTTAAATTTTTTCTTCACTGAAAATTCATGCATTCATATTTTACACCTAAAATCGTTGCGTGCTTTTTCGTGTGAATTTTGCTCAACAATACATGACCCGATCACGCTCGAAATCACGAATACTTCGTCTTAAGTCGTGCGTGTTGCTGTAACGATGACTCGGTACTTTCGAAATGCATACTGGCTAGATTAGATAAACCAAACAAGCTTCCTAATTTATTTTGATCGACTTATAAATTACTGAGTTACTTAATTGAATTAATTAAAATCATTTTTGAATTGGATTTTTTGCCATTCTGATTGAAAGCATAATTTTGTTAAAAGGTGCCAAATTTAAAAAAAAATTAATTTTTGATTCAAGCAATCTGATCATAAATTTGTTACCATGTTTTTTATGGTTAATTTTAAATTGACCTTTTGTCTACTCGACAGACTGTTAAAGTTAAAAATAAATACAAATTTGCAATGAATACGATAATGGATGAAAAAGCCACAAAATGATATAGACATTTACACAGACTAATCAGGTAAGCGAATTTCTCTTTAAAATTTGAATTAAAACTATAAATTGAATTTTAAAAAATATCTGAAATCATGCTAAAATGCAATTTTAACAACAAAACAATTTCCGTCCAAACAATTTGCACAATGACCGTAAATGACAAGAAACACGAAAACTACCAAAAAAAGCTGATCATTTATAGTTACATATATGTATGTAATAGATTAAAAATGATTGCCTGGAATAAATGATTGTGTCACATGCGTAGGTTCACCATTCGAACAAATAATAAACATAACAAGACTCACCAAATGAATCATAAATGGATTATGAGTACTTTACCATAATTTAACAACAACAAAAAAAAAATGTTATCAACTTTTTAATTTGAATAAATGTTTCGCACAAACTTACATGCGCTCCTCCTACATTATTTAATTATGTATCTGCAAAATACATAAATGATGTTAAGTAGAGTTCCAATTTCTTGGCATGTCAGAATAACTGACTCCATGCATCACCTCTCACAATAAACGAATACTTCATTTATGTATTAAAAAACTAGGTATATGACAATTACCTGTTTGCTTTAAAAAGCAAAAAGACAAGTATACAGACAAGTAAAACTATATCAGCAGTATGCAACAGAGAAATAAATGTTGCTCTCACACCAAACACTGGCACAAAACATTCAACGCCTGCAGCCAACAATGTCAATTGCGACAGTGCTGCCGGCTTAGTATTTTTGTGAAAAGAAATTAAAGATTTTCAAAAATTTGCTTAATGCATTTCTAACAGAATTTCTTTGAAGAAACGAATTTTTAACTTTAAGCGGTTGAAACTTAATGTGCAAAAGAGGAAATTCCAAGTAAATCACCTTTAATTTTATTTTCTCCCTTTTGTAGTAAAACTTTTGTTAATAGAGCGCAGTTGGGGGAGAACACAAAGTGCCTCGTCTCTGTAATTTGTGAGAAGTTTTCGCATCGAGAAATATTGAAAACATATGTTTGTTGTCCTATTTAACACAATGTTATTCATATAAAAACTCACATAAACTTACAAAAATATCAACAAATACAGTTTTTTCTTACGCATCCTGCGTTTCACTGGATGATAAAAAATTTTCAACTCGAAAAATTCCCACCTTCCTCACAGAAACGAGCAATCGCTGTTCAAGTTTTGTATAGTGATAGATAATCGGGTATGTTCTGTATTCAACGTGAAATTAAAACGTGCGGAATTGCTATAGAATTGTTGTTGGAAATTGAAATTTATAATAACAATTCTATGGCAATTCCGAACGATTTAATTTCATGTGGAATACAGAACATAACCGAATAGTATTCTAATTTTATTTAGTTAGTTTTGACTCTTGTATCAAATAAAGGGTGTTTTTTATTGAGGTATAGAACTTTAAGTTGGCATCACTTTTTTAACTGGCGGCCATTTTGTCAGCTGTCAAGTGATTAATATTTAGTTTGGTTTGCCATTTCATCATGAACAGGTTGACAAAAGAACAACGCTTGCAAATCGTGCAAATTTATTTCGAAAATAATGGTTCAGTTCGCAAAGTTTACCACAAGCTCCGTCCATTTTATGGTCGACATAATCGTCCATCAGAGCAATTAATTCGGTTAACCATGGATCGTTTTCGCACTACGTTTACTCTATGTGATAATACGCATCCGCTGAAGTCGCTCGTCTACGCCAACAAACCAGAAACGTTAGGGGACTTGGAAGCCAACATTCGTGGCGTTATTGCCAACATACGGCCCCATATGCTCGAAAAAGTGGTTGAAAATTGGACCTGTAGAATTGGCTTTATTCGAGCCAGCCGCGGCGGCCACATGCCCGAAATCATATTTAATCGTTAATGGCATAAAATTATCCTTCCAATAAAGCCAAATTGATGGACATTAAAACGATTTTCTTGTGTTTTATTTCAATTCGAAGTTCTATACCTCTAAAAAAAACACCCTATATAACTGAAGCTATTAATGCAAGTAAGCTTTTCAGCTCAGCTGTTCAACCTTGGCACTATTCTAGTATGTGACCTTCTCCGAGAAAAGGGACCTGACGAAAAAAAACAATCTAAAACCAAAAAATCCAAAAAAAATTTTTTAATATTTTTCTTATTTTTTTTTATCGATTTTCCCAAGTTCGTTTTGTACGTTTTTATGGGATAAATAAATTTTTATCAGAAATCTAACTCATTTCATCTTATTCTACACCCTTTTAGATACCAGAATCCACTCTTAAGTCCAAACCCGTTTTTTGACACACTAGGTCCCTTTTCTCGGAGCAGGTCACATATATGAAAAATTTTGATACAATAAAAATAGTGAGTAATTTTCTGTGTTAGTTGTTAACAATACGCCCTGATATGTATATGGGCATTCGCACAGAAAATTCCACCTTTTGTCACGTTACGGCACCAAGCAAAAAAGCTTGTTTTTCGGAGCAATGCTGTTTGATTTTTTCCTAGCTTTTACTAAATCGTCGGGTGGTTATTGGTTTACGGCAGTAATAATATATTCTTAATATACTGTGCGGCAAACCAGTAACCACCCAACGGAATGCAGAACTGATTACGCTTTACACCAGCATGCAAAAAAGTTTTTAAATTATAAGTTTTCTTTAAAAAACATCCTACGTTAACAAGCAAGGTTACGTGACAAAAGGTGGATTTTGCTGTGGAAATGCCCATATATGATTACATATACATATATAAAATATCTGAAGTAAAACTCTAGCATTTTCTCTTCATTCTCTGGGACAAATCATAATTTTCTGCCAACTCTGAATTGCCGCAATTATTGTTGTATAATAAAGGCATATGAGCCTTCCACTACCCAAAAATAAAATGCACTCTGTTAAAAATTATACAACCTAGATGCTCACATCCAGACAGTATGACAGACTAATAGCCGGACAGTAGGTGAAATACTTTCGATTTAAAATGTGTGTATGTATGTTTATGCATACTCGTATAACAGTGTCCTTACACAGAAAAAATTATTCCCAAAAAAATTTCAAACATACGTTTGTTTGGAATAAAATTTAGTTTTAGTAAATATTTTTTACAGTTCCGGTAAATTTTTTGTTGCAAAAAAGATGTATAGAGAAGAAACACGCCACGACGTTTGTCGGAATTTACATGTATACAACTCGAGCAATCAAAATAAACAACAACAAGAGCACAACAGCACGTTTTGTCAACCAACAAGTGAGATAAACACCAACACAGTTAAATAACAAATTCTGTCAGCCGAACTCTGCTAAATTTAAATTTTTACAAAATTGTTATCAGAATTTACAAAGTTATTTGTAGGACCGCATTCAGACAAAATATTTACTGATTCAATGAATTTGGTTACTGAAAATGAAATTTTGTTTTTTCTGTGTATATGCAGTCAAATCAAAAATTACCCTCTCTTCAAGTCTGATGACGTTGTCCGCAAACTCATTTTTTTTATTCTCTGGTAAAGAACACCCTTTTTAAGCAACAACCCAGCAAAAAAGAAGATTCAATTGAAACTCAGAAATTTTTTACCGAAAAGCAGCTTGAACTCGTATCGTTGTCGTTGCGAGATGTTGTGTATTTAAAACAAAAATGTATTCTGATGCTATATTTTGAATCTCATAAAAGTAAGTGATTACTGGATTTAGTTAGTATATAAATTTTCGGCGTTGCATACTGTTTGTTGCGATGTCTAGAAAAAAGTAAAATGTTTACTACTTGGCCTCTAATCATAGACATTAACAAAGTGTTTGGATCATTCCAATAATATATAATTTCTTAAAAATGGAAATGTTGCTGGGAATAGTCCATTTGATACTCGCCATCTAGCATTTAGCATTCATACTTTGTAGCACGTTCATTAGAGTTGTTCAAAAATAAATTGTTTCTAAGCTGTTATACGCCAAATATTTATTCAACCTTTAAACTTTGTTTTTAGTTTAATTATTATCGAACTTTATTTGTTTCTTTATTTATGATTTGATTAGGCTAAAAATCGTACCGTTCTGTAAGTTAATTTCCATGAGAGCATAGAAAAATAAATATTCCTGCAATAAACAACTTTAATTTAAATTAAAACCAAACATCAATTTAAAATGTATGTAAGTCAATTAAACTTTTGTTTAAAAATTAAATTAACTACAAAGTTTAATTGACTCAGTTACATTTTTAATTAACTTTTGGTTTTATTTTTTTTCAATTAAAGCTGTTTATTGCAGGAATTTCTTTTTTCTGTGGGATTATTTTTAAGGAACAAATAGCACCAAAGTTAATTTTAAATATTCTGACAAACACCAGCAGAACGGAACAACACGTAGTTTTCGAAGGCCGCCACACCTTCGCCATCACCTGTCTTGTGTTTGGTCCACTGTGTGTGATATTGGTTGATGCACATTTCAGCTTTGTATATTAATTTTTCAGAGTAAATAGAATATGTGAAATGTTTTGATTCATCAAATTAAAATTTGCTAAAATATGTTTTGTAATTAAACCTCAATTTCATTTCATTACCGTA
Organism: Nowickia ferox; assembly: GCA_936439885.1. NCBI lineage: Eukaryota > Metazoa > Arthropoda > Insecta > Diptera > Tachinidae > Nowickia > Nowickia ferox. The sequence continues at coordinate 106,623,781 of OW387023.1, forward strand.
AAAATATAATTAATACATCAAAGTAAGATCTCTATTAAATTAAAACTATGCTATTAACATTCAAATTTTTATTTTTTTTTTAGTTTTTATTTCGCTTTTTTCTGGTGATTTATTTTATTTTATTTTATTTTGTTTTATTTCATTTTATTTTATTTTGTTTTACTTAATTTAATTTAATTTAATTTAATTTAATTTAATTTCATTTATTTTAATTTAATTTAATTTAATTTAATTTAATTTAATTTAATTTAATTTAATTTAATTTAATTTAATTTATTTTAATTTAATTTAATTTAATTTCATTTAATTTAATTTAATTTAATTTAATTTAATTTAATTTAATTTAGATTTATTTTGTTTTATTTTATTTTATTTTATTATATTTTATTTTATTTTATTTATTTTATTTTATTTGATTTTAGTTTTCATTTTATTTTATTGTATATTATTTTCTTTTCTTATTAAGCTAGAGATCTTTGCATTATAAAATTATAGCTAATTGTATTTATTTTCGATATTTCGTTAAAAGTTTCTTAAAATTTTTGTAATGTACATAAAATATATGTACTCCGAGTAAAAAGAGACATGACATGGAAGTCATGAAAATGCAGAGTTTGCGATCCGCAAGTAGTGGAAATTGGGAGCATTTCTACTGATTTTTACACAGAATTGTGCGTTATAAAAAGTTCTCTTTTTCGATTACTTATTACCGAATTGAAAGCGATGTTAAGAAAAATGTGATTTTTCGCTTTGTAATAATATTTTATTCTAGTAAAAAGGTTAAAAATTTATCAATTTTCATGTTGAGAACACAAGACATTTATTGCAAGTGATACATAAAGCAAACGTCAAACTGTTGAGAAAATTGAAATTTTAACAACTCAAAAATTGTATGGATGAACATTTATCTAGAACAAGAGTTACACACTAATGTTCAATACGTACATATATTTACGATACACGTGATGATAACTGCATTTATGATTTAAAAAAAATTCAAAAATGTAACAACTTCATTTCAAAGTTGTCTTTTAAAAGGGAAGAAACAAAATAAAAAACAGAGACGTTGTTCTCAAAGATATTGTAAGGAGAGTACGAAACATAAAAGCTGTTGTACATTATGTTATTCCATTAAAATCTTAGAAATAAAACAGCATATCTACGCCTTTGGTTTTTGTTTTTTAATTTTCGGTCTTTACATTGTTTTACTCATTTGACCTTTATATGGCAGTCTGACTTCCCAATTATATTTGCAACAAATTGTATACTGTATTGTTAAATGCCATAGAAACTACTCGTACTACTGCTGCTGCTGCTGCTCCTGCTGCTGCTGTTGTATGCTGTGTGCGCTTGCTTGCGGGCAATTAACTTGTACGTTGTATTTCATATTTTGTGTTTTAACGATTCGCATATACTTTTGCATTTTCTATTTTCAACTGTAAATTGTTATAAATTGAAATTGTTGTAGCAAACAGTTAACACGAAAGTTAAGCGGCAGCAGCAGGGTGGCTGTGACAAAGTGAAAATGAGTAAGAAGTAGGGAAATGATAGACATTTCAATTCATATTGTAATATGTATGTATATTGTTTCTGCATGTAAATGCATGCACACACACACACACACATATATATGTATGTATATGTTTTTGTGTGTGTTTGGTGTTGTATGTGTGGGTGGGTGTTTTGTTTGTATGTATGTATTCATAACATCGATTCATTTAGCATTGTTTACCGCAAGTGATTAATAGGAAAATGCGTTTATATCTCTTTTATAGTCTGTGCCATTGATAAAGTAAGTAAACGTTTCTGTTTTTAATGCCCGAGTGTCTGTACGTGCGTCTGAGTGCTTAAGTGGGTGTGGAATCGATTTTAATTCAATGAAATTGAATTGAATTGAATTGCTAGTTGGTTGGCTGGTTCGGTTCGTTCGTTTGTTCGTTTCATTTATTGTATGGCATATGTCAAATATAGCAACATATTTGCATGTGTGTGTGTGTGTGTGTATTCAGTAGCAGGCAACTTTTCCCTGTAGAATTCACAAAATGATTTGTCATTTTTTTAATTATGAGAATCACTTTATAGACGTATTTAAATAAATGTGTGCACTCGTAAATGATGTTAAATCAAAAATGAATTTGTCAAAATGTTTCATTTTGCTTAAAGTAGACGTAAATAATTAAAGATTTACCAAAATGATGATAGAAATGACCGGAGGAACAAATAAATATATATATCGCACCCTAAATACAAAAGGGGCACAACTCAAAATTTTCCAAAACTGACTTTTTTCCATAAATTAATTCAGAATACACATCTCTAACTACTGCAAAAATTTCTTTCACATCACTATCTTCTTTAACTGGAAAAATACAATTACATATATCTATTTTTATGTTAAGTGTGTTGCTTCTGCACGATGAACTAAATAAACAGTTTTTTGTCTCTCCTGAAAATTTTAGTATTTTGAGTTGTGCCCCTTTTGTATTTAGGGTGCGATATGTATACTATAAGTACATGTATTTGCGTCGTCCATTGTAACAGTGAATTATCTCCTTGTAATTAAATTTCGAGAAAAAGAGCCTTTTAAAAATCATTGTGTAGGAAAAAAAGTAAAAGTTTTGATGCAAATGTTGCAGTTGCTTCACTGTTACTACGAAAGATATGACTAAATGTGATAATATTCTAAAAAAATATGTATTTATTAAAAATATGGAGTTACGCCACTTTTACAATAAACGACACATTTGTTTCAATAGTTCCTGGAGATAAAATGTTTAATTGGTCAACGTTATACCGCTTATGCAACATGCAAACGTTGGACTAATTAAAACTTTAATGGAAAAGTAGCTTAAAATGAATCAATATATATAATTAAACAAAGTATTGAATAAAGCAATGACTATCATAAAACTATTGATAATTTTTTCTGTGTAGTTTAAAATTAAAAAAAAAAAATAGTTTGTAAAAAGTTGTCATAATTTTTCCTCCATATTATTAATATTATTAATATTCAATTAAATTTTTAATTGATTCAATTAATACGAGTAGGAAACTTATCCTTGCTATGAACTCATATTATGGCCACTTTCGATCTTCGTCTGTAGTTGAAAGCGGTGATGGAACAAAATTTTCATTTGGTATTACGAAGAGCATTCGACAAAAAATATCGCTATTAGAAATATCATTAAATGTGATTTGTAAAATTCGCTACAATTTTTAGACTTTATGCTTAAGGATCATACAGGGTAATGGAAATGAAAATACAATTGGGCCGGGACATAACTGAAAACTTTCGAATTGTTAAGGCCTTACGACCTTAGATTTGTATAAAATTGACAAAAATAGATTACAATTTGTGTTTGGGTACCTAAAAACAAAAGAAAATCGTTTGACAAATATATTTTTAATAATTTTTCATATTAAAATACTGCATCGAAAGCAAAATTCTGTTCGATTGCAAGTTCGTTGATCAACAAAATTTTCAATGTTCATAATATGAATTTGACATTCGATTTTCGATGTTCGATGTTCGATAGCCCTTAATTGTTATGTTAAATTTTTTGCTAGTGAAAACTCAATTAATTTTTTAATTAATTTTACAAAATTTTTATATTCTTTTTTTCTGTGATCACAGCAGAAATTAACATCGTTAATTGAAAATATTATAAATTAACAATCAAAGATTTGTTTAAAAATTTAATTGAATTAATTAAACTTTTGTTTAAAAATGTTAATAACTAATTAATTTAATGGACTTTATTTAGTTTTGAATTTATGATTTAAAGGTGTTAATAAATGAAACATTTATTCTGTGTGAAAACGTATTTGAAAACTAAGTGTTTGAAGCGAATCTATGTACTCGTATGTATGAGTAATTTATATTTTGTTCATGAATAGTTACATACATTCCATCTGTAATATTCTTACTATTGATTATGAACTTTAAATGACTGACTACTTTACTTCTTTTGTTGCTCTAGAAAGTCAGAAAAAAAGAAAAAGAAATTTACTTATTTTGGTTTTTTTTTTATACGCAATGGAGGTTTGTGTTCGTGTTAACATTTCAAATAATTTAACCGTTTCAAATGTTTTTTTTTGATGAACTTTTCTAAACGAATGGAAGTGCTTTGATAATTGTGTTAGTATTATAGGAAAGAGTTATTATTTGATTTTTTTTTTCAAGTACTTGTGCGTGTTTAAATTGGTTTTTATAAAAGTTTCAAATCTAATAATTTGAAAACAATTACATTGCAAACAATTTTTTGTCGTTCCTTCACCGTCATTCATGATTTTTTTTAAATAAATAAAATACGTATATAATTATATTTTAATAATGCTGTGCTTAATTATAGGATAGATTTATTTTTTAATTTTGTATACTCTAATTTGAAACGGTCGCAACTTAAAGTTTCAGAAAATTATTTCGTTTTTACAAATATTTCACAGAATAACTGCTGTATTCATATAAAATAAATAAGTTTGGTTAACGAAAGGCTCACCAAAAAAAATTTATATGAATGTTTTTTGTTTTAACACATTTTGTTAATATTATTTATTTTTTATGGAGAAGGCCTTAAGTTTTTATCGGTCGCTATTGCTTTATTTTGCCGAACTGCCTTTTTAAACCGAAAAATATCATTACGAATGTTTTTAAACTTTTCTGAACATTTGTGGTACCAATTACTTATTATTTATATAATTTAGTAAATGCCCAAAACACTTAGGAAATGATCAAGTTTATAGAAAAATTCAAATTAAGAGTTTCAGTTCATCGAGAGCGCACTTTAGGCTTTCAAATAATTTTATTTGAATCCCCTCATACCATAGTGCGATATTTTAAAATATGGTTGACAAAAAAACCTAAGAAACAAGTCCCGAATTCTACTATTTTTGTAGAATTTTAAATTGTAAAAAATAACATGAAAGATCAATACCTGACACTAACATTCTCGTATTCAAATATAAAAATTATTTTATTCTGTGTGGTGAAGAAATGTCATAAAATGCTATAAAATTCGGGCTTTTCACACTGTTCATTCGACACATTGTCCGTCAACATTATCAAGTTAAAATATTCACTGTAATTTACACTGATACATTAAGACTTGTAGAGATAAGATATTTTTACTGATTGATATTAAATGTAATCACGATAACCTTATCTGCAACAAAAAAGCATTTATTAAGTTGTCTATGGAATATCATATAATTAAAAAATTTGATAAATTGTAATTTGTCATCAACAATTCAAACCTTCTGGTATATATTGGAAAACATTTTGATGAACACAACAAAACTTAATATGCTCATAACTTTAAATAGATAAAGATAGTCAAAAATTTAACTTTATTGCAGTGGAAATTGAAACGCATAGTTTGTTTTATTTAAATTTTAAGATGGAAGGCACTGAATAAAAAACACTTTAGCACACTCCGCACTCTATTTAGGTTATCTGCACTGTTTGTGTGTGCATATGTATGTGCTTATATCACAAAAACTTCAATTGCAATTTTCACAATCACAGTCTGTAATTGAATTATGCTTTATTTGTTCGTTTGTAGGCTGTATAGGCATTTAATTGATACTTATAAAATAAACAGAAAAATTATACGATTACATTTACTCATGGCCATGTACAAAGATAGATACCGAGTTGTGTAAATACATACGTTGTGTATGTGCAGGCGTATAGTATACATAAATCAGAGATGGAAATAGTAATTGTTACCAAAATAGTTTGCTTTCAAAGACCAAAACAAAAGTCATTTGAATGACTCTTTGAAACTGTATTTGGCGGCGAGAAAATACATAACTTTGGATGATGTGATGTTTGAGCAATGCAAGAGACCAATGTTCATGGTAGTCTGTGAAGAAAACAGGTTTTGCTAAATTTGTCTCTTACAACGTTATTCGCGGGCTTGCTTCAATTATTGATTTACCATCAGTAAGTAAGTATATCTGTTCATTAGCACGAACTTAAATTAGTCTACCTGAGTCTGTTCAACTATTATAGCTATGCTATTTATTGCGCGATACAGGAGTTAGGACGTGATTTTCGTAACAAAAATAATCCACACTATTACAGTTATAAATTTATTTTTGTTTTGATTTCTTTGTACTTTAAAGCAGACTACGAAAATAAACGAAACATTTTGTTTCGTTCTATGAAGTGAGTGAAACAATAATAAAACAAAAACCATGACAACGATTGCTCAATTTGTTTTTGTATTTTTTTTTTCACATGAGCACAAACTAGAGAACACAGCCAATTGCTCAATTTGTTTTTGTATTGTTTTTGCACATGAGCACAAACCAGAGAACACAGTCGATCGCCTATAAGCCGGCTAACAGCCGCCATCGGCCACAAGCAATACATTAACGGCCTGGCCCACGATGTCGACAAGAAATTTTCTTTCGCATGCTTGTATTGAAAACAAAAACAAAATAAGAGAATTTGTTTTTGTTTTCAATGTAAGTAAGCGACAGAACTTTCTTGTCGACATAGTGGGCCAGGCCGTAATTTAATGGTATGCCGCTAGAAAAACAAATAATGGGAAATAAATGGAAACGTTTTGAAATATTTGCGGGGAATTTGACATCATCATATAATATAATTTTGTTGCATTGTTATTTCACACATGAAATTTGTTTCATATAACTAAGCAGCATAGCTATAACCGGCTGTTCTAAGACACCTCTCTACTTTTTCTTGTTATTCCGTAACAAAATCGTCACAAATCCTTACCTTTATGAGATGTTCCATTTCTGTTTTGGTAATTGCTGCAATTACGTTTAAAATAAAAAAAATATACTGTTCGATATATGCGATCCCATTTTCCAACCCTGTTTTAATTATTACAAATGTTGATGTATAGATATGTATGAATGTACTTACGTACATATGTGGATGCATGTCTATTATTGTCATCCTAAAGATACACTTATCTATAAAATTAATCCAATAATAATATCATCAATACATTTTATTACATATAGTATATCGTCATTGAACATGCAAATGGGCCAATCTAGCAGAAAGGTAAAAGTATTGTAACATTACCGAAAAATGTTAAATGGAATGTTAAAAATGGAAAAAAAATTAAAAAAAAACGCTAAAACTTAAATCACATTTTTTTATTAACAAAACTTTAATTTTATTTGAAATTTTTGCTTGTTTCCTACTCATGGAACTCGTCAGTAGACTTTAAACCAACAGATTTTGAAATTAGCTAAAAAAAAGCCTTCGTAATGCCCAATAAAAATAAAATTACAAAGAAATAATATTTATTAAGCATAAAAGGTATCATAACTAACTTCAAAAGAAAATATATATATTATTTGTATATTTTCAATGATATTCTTTTTAATAATATAAAGTTTCGCAAATATACGTGAACTCACTATGATGCAGATATCAAATAGTTAAAGAACATTATACGCAAGCGCACAAACTTACAAAACAATGTTGCTGTAAACAGTCAAAGCATAACAACAAAAACTGTAATGTTATACCTTACGATTATTAAGAAATATACAACCACACAAACACAAAAGCCTATGCAGATGAAAGACAGAAACGACAGCAACTGGAATGGTTATGCAATGATGCTCTAGTGTCAATGTACATACACAAAAACCAACAGAAAGAATTGTATTAAGAATTAACAGCGTGATCAAAATCTAATTGAAGGGCTGTTAAATGTACTGTGTTTTTCTGGATGTTACTAACATTCTGTATAGTACAAAAAGAGCGTTACATTCGGTACGTAAAGAAGAGTGTATTATTTTACTAATAAATAGAGATAAAAATGCTAAATTTATGTACCAAAATCCTAACCTAATCGCACTGCTGGTAAGTCAAAATATATATCCTTGCTAAATATCCAACTCTTCCGCCTGTAAATAAAAGTTTATTTATAATACAATAACTCACGCAGCCCAAGTGAGTTTATTTAGTAAACAAACTTTTTGCTGTACAACTTTCAAAATAATATGTAGAGCGTTTTCCATTTTCTGCAACGATATACAATCATTTACAATACCTTGAAGCATTTATCTAATGTTTAAGTTAGTAATATAAAATAATATGATTTATTATAATAAAAACTTTCAAAAACATTTTAATTAAACAAACGTTTATTGGCATACATACATATATAACAAACAAATTTTGTTAATTACTTTTATCGAAGAAGAGAAATATTTTTGTTATTTAAATAGATTTTTGTGGCTTTAATAAAATTGATACAATTGATATAATACAATATAACAATATAATACAATATAATATATAAGGAATATACTCGTATATGTATTTGTACACTGAAAAAGTTTTTTTCCAATTAACAACTTTAATTGAAAAAAAATAATACAAATAATTATTTGATTATAAGCAATAAAATTTTAATTGATTCAATTAATCTTTTGCTTAAAAATTTAATTTAAATATTTAAAAAGTTTAATTGAAAATTTAATTGAGGCAAATAAATATTTGTATAAACATTTATTTAATTAATTAAACTTGTTTCGTTGAAGCAATTAAAATTTTAATTTAATTATTTTTTAATTAAAAGTGTTGATTGGAAATTTTTTTTTCTGTGTTGATATAATGATGAAAAGTATTTCTTTCAAATTTCATGAAGTCAAACTTTAAATTTCTTTCAAAGGAATACAGCTCAGACTAGATATGAATGAATGAATGAATTAAGTCTAGCGGGAAGCACAGGACACTGCGACCAAAGTAGATCTATTGTATCCCCTGCCAGGTGCTAGAGCACCTCATCTAGACCTACTCCCCTGATGAATCTCAGGATTGCCAGTGGGTCCAGAGTTTTCAGTTCCCAATCCTCCAATAGGTGCTTGCCCAATTGGCTATATCTTCTGTGGCTTAACGCTTCACGTCCTTCAGAATATGCTCTGGAGTTTCAACTTCGTAATCACAGAATCTGCACAGGCTGTTACTCTCAATGCCAAGTCTGTTGAGGTGTTTTCTCAGTCTACAATGGCCTGTGAGGAAGCCTGTGAGCAGACTAGATAATTTCAATTGTGATTGTAGCTTTGAAACGGGAAGTGGCACAAGTCCAAAAAGGAAAATTCTAAGTTCTGTTAGAATTAAAATCTTTTGTCCGTAGAAGGAAGTTTTTTTGGTTTCCAAATTTTCGTATTAAATGTTGATTGGATTTAACTATTTTCTTTTAGTTTGGGCACTTGTGCCACTCAGTTGTAACTGTTCGTAAATATTAAACTCAAAAAGTTATTGCAATTATTCAATTATTTTTTGTTAGTTTAATATGAAGATGATTCTGTAACTTAAAATGCCCAAATGTTAAGAAGTGTATATCCATTCTTTTTTCAAATTTCGTATTAATGAAAAAATGCTATTTAATCCTGAAAGACTATTGCATAAACTGAAACCAATTAAGTTATTTGTTGTTTGTTGTTTACAAAACTTTATAGAAAATTTATAATTACCTTAATAAGGTTTATAAAATTTTTTATTTTTTAGCTTAAACAGAAAAGAGTACAGGCCTATATAACTCATTTACTTCAAAAACGTCCTATATCAAAAAACTTAGTTTAACAGAAAATGTGTTTAAAATTAGTAACTTACACACAGCTTAATGGAAAAAGAAAATTTTATTTTTCGCCGAAGAGTTGAGTATCTATGCAAAATATTAGTATGGAATTTTTACATAATATGAATAATGATATGAGGATTAATTCTAACTCTCTAACTCGAACTCAAAAATCGCATTTTTTTACGTTATGACGTTTTTGAAGTAAATGTGCGATGTCGTGCCATTACCGCAAAAAAATCTTAAGCGACATAACTTTCGAACTTAGTTTTTTGAGGAAAACCGATTATATGCGATCATAAATACGCGATTTTGGTCAAATAGCGAAATTTAAAAATATGTCGCTTAAGCTTAAGATATGTAAATTCATCTTGCAATGAAATTAAAAATCATAATTCTAATGATGTACGAAATGTAAAAGCAGCGAAAAATTAGATACTATTTCACTTATGCCACTGTATGCATTTAGCACATGTGTATGCACATATTACGTACACAAAATACATACACATATACATACATACGCACATATTTTAACAACTCTTATAATAACATAATTAAAAGCTGTACACAAAATCGAAATAAACAAAAAGAAGAAAAAATAAAGCAAAATACTGCTTAAATCGTTAATAGTACGATGACATTGAATAATTCCAACCAAATTGCCATTTGAATCAATTTATCAGATTATAATGTTATCAAATGCCATCGTCATCATCATCATCATCGTATACACACACACACACAAATTTGTCTGCTCTCACATTTAGTGCTCTATAAAAGCTTCAAAGTCTGAAGGGGATTTAAAATGTGTTTAGTACGCATGTCTCAGACGTATATTTACAATATGACAAAAAAAAAACAAGAACAGCAGAAATAACTAATACTACCATTAAGAGGTTACAATTGTATCAACATTCTCTTCCTCCCCATACACGTTTTCCGAAGTCATAAAACTCATCACGATAATTGAAAAAGATTAAATAACTCTTATTCACAAAGCCAACAAGCAAAAAAGTATACATGAATGCGGATGTGTGTGTACGTACAGTGAGTAAGTAAATAAATCCAACAAGTTTAATACATTTTTATAGCCTTGTCAACATGCTGCTAGTTAGCTGCACATAATGCAAGATGTATATAAACATTTTAAATGTTTCAATGGGTGTACAATGTGTCACTGAGCTTAACTAACATCAGCTTTCACTTGATTTTAATTCTATTTAATTACTCTCTATTTCTCAGTTGCATTTTTTACTCATTCGCATTTTTTCTCTATACAAATATATGGTGGGCCAGAAGAAATCACCCTATTGGAACATGCTGTTCAAATCTGTGACATTTGACATTTGTGAACTAGAAATATGTAGAATACAAGTGAAAAAGCCTTGGAGCAATGCACTCCCAAAGAAGGCGGAATAATCGTGTCGTGGCGTTCCCAGGTCGCCTCATCTCTTGTTTTGGTGATTTACACTGGCCCGCAAGATCGCCCGATTTAACCGTTCCAGTCTTCTTTTTGTGGGGTTTTTTGAAGTCCCGTGCTTACGTGAACAAGCCCGAAACCCTGGAAGCCCTCAAGGACAACATTCGACACGAGTGCGAGAATCTGTCGCCCTAAGTTCTCGTCGAAGTGATGAAAAGTGCCATAAAACAGGCAATCAATAGTGACGGCGCCCATTTGGCCGATATCATCTTCTCGACTTGACTAATAAAATTCTACAGGTTCAAGTAAACATAATCAAAAAACAGAATCGAAGTTTTTCATTTACATAGAAAAAAAAAATGAGAGCCAATCGGATGACTTCTTTTGGCCCACCTTGTATATTTATTTCTATAGAAATATTTTATAACAATATTTTGTATGTGCAGTTTTGAAGAATGTATGTACATACATACAAACGTATGTATGTAATGTAAGTATGTATGCTATTGCGCTTCCTGTTCATATTACGTTCGTTTCCGTTTAAATTTATTTCATTCGTTTATTTTTTACCTGTAAATGGGAACAGTGGAATTGATTGAATAAAATATTCTACATTTTCGTTCGCCTGAGAATTATTAACAGAGTAATTCCTTACTGATATCAAAAATTTTTCGTTAGTGAATTAATAGCAAAAAAAAAGTAAACATATTTATAAATATAAAAATATTTTATTTTTATTTAAAGCGTGTCAAAATTAATATCAATTTAAAAGATTTACATGGACTAAAAAGCATAGCAAGCAAAAGTTATACGTCTGTTTTCTGGCTTGCAAGTTTTCTGGTGAGTTTGGATGTTCAAGTTGAAATTTAGATAATACAAATTAATAGCATGTGTTGTGTTCTAGCATCCAAATTTAGAATAAAAAAAAAATTGGAAATAAACTTTAAATTTTTTTTAAAAAGACCCGTCTGTTTGTCACTGGCTGTTTTCTCGAGAACCGTAAAAGCTACCGACCTGAAATTTTCATTGAACATGTAGCACTGTGACCGCTACAGCAACAAATTTATGATAGTTAAAAATTAAAGAGTGTTCTAAAGCGAGCAGCGAAACATATTTAAACCCTAATATAATATACAGACTTGAAATTTTCAAAGTTAGTGTATTTTTATGCAGACTGCACGAATTAACAACACTGAAATTAAAAAAATCTAAATTAAAGGGTATTCTATCAGTTAAAGTTATTTTGACTGTGCAGTAATAACAATTTGCTATATCTTGGCAACTGTAAGAATAATAAAATAAAATAAAAAATTGCCAAAACGAAAAGACCTCCAAAACGAAAAAAGCGCCAAAACTAAAAAACGCCAAAAACCGAAAAATCCCAAAACCGAAAAAAGTGCTAAAAATAAGAAAAACGCCAAACTAAAAAAAAATTTACAAAAAACCGAAAAAAAATTTACCAAGCAAGTACTTAAAATTTAAGATATTCGATTATATAGGCTAAATTTCGTGTAGTATTACATATCCAGTGACCCAAAGGAACCGTTCGTGTGCGAGTTGAAATCGCACTTTGCTGAATTTATTGCACTTGCTGCAAAGTTTCTTGAATCGAGCTAAAAATAAAAAACAAGACATCGGTTTTAAATTTTTTATACTTAAATTGTCACCTTCTTTAAAAATAAAATATCTAATTATAAGACTCAAGTCCAAAGTCCAAACACAGATACTCTGATATTTGCATTTGAAGTAAATAGCTTTGAAAGCTCTTACAATTTCTTCTTGTTTCTTTGCAAAGTAAGCAGCAAGCCTTGTTTTCCCCTACATCTGATTGGCCCTTGTACTCTCTTCGGTGTGAAAGCACAAAGCTATTTTGTAAAAGCTTGCACATTATGCATATTACTTGCACGTAGCTGCTTTAGTGCCATGAGAAATTTTAATAAAATCAAATGGATTGTCCTGCTCAGAAACTGCAGATTTATTTCGAATTTTTTCATTGATATCCCACTGTACGTTTCAACGACGGTAACTAGAATTGGAGTGATTAAGCAAATTTGCAAAAATAAAAATTAAAATTGTTTTTAACGTGAAAAATTTTATCTAGAAACTAAAAATGTATTGTTATTACTTATTTTTTATTTAACCCGTGTCAAAATGAATAAGAATTTAATAAAATTTAATTGTTCTTGGTTAAGCACATGTAGTAGACTTCAACCAAGTTTTCAGAAACTAAAAGTTGAAAAAAAATCAGGTAACAAGAGAACTTGAATTTTCACAAAAAAAATATATTTCAGCAGTAAAATTTGCAAAATTTTAGATCATAAAATTGTAAATAAAAGTTATATTAATAAGTGCACTAAAAAGGCCCCCTCTTGAGTGGAAGATTAATATGAAAAGCACTTATTTTTTTTTAGTGATTTTCATACAAATTTTCTGGACGAATCGCTGGTCCGACTTGCGGAAACGGGGTGTAAATAAAATTATATTTTAAAAAAAGGTGACTTAAAAAATAAATTTCATAAAAAATCTAAAGTTATCTAAAAACTTAATAGTGCAGAATGATAAATAAACAATTTTTGTTGCAGCAACTTTTTAGTTTTTTGTTCAAAAGAGCGAGAGAGGAATCCAAATTGTATATATTTCTATTTCAACACTCTCCCTCATATTGAAGAATTGCTGCAACAAAAATTTCAAGTCTGGACCGGGACTAATAATTCTAAAAAATCTTTTTTACTATTTAAAAATTAAAAAAGTGTTCTGGAAGAGTTTTCAAGTGTATTAAAAAAAATCGTTTAATAGTTTTTGTTACTTATAACGAACTTTCGAATAAATGTTGCCAGGGCTCAGCTTTCGTTTTCAGCTGTTTTCTTCCATTTCTCCAATTTTTTTATTTTTTATCCCATAAGCGTTTTAAGCGTAAGGAAGTAGTCGTTCTTGGATTCGATAGCAACTGCACTCGTATTATTATATTCCGTTCTGTTTTCACAAAAACATGTTTTATACTTTATTTTAATACTCTCTCTCTGATTGCTAAAATATTTCTTAGACATAAATAAATATTTTGTGATTTCAGTCTAATATAAAAAAATTTCACAATTCCTTCTAATAACAATAATTAAGTTAAAATATCACTTGGCTTAATTGCAAATGACAGTCACAATTCTTTTATTTTTCTTTTCTCCTTCAAACATACAAGCAGCCAAGCAGACAAGCAACGAATCGTAAAGCCGTTTTGCCGTTAATAGTGAATTTGCGACATGCAATAATGGCTGCTGAAGACATAAAAATTAAATTTAATGCAACAAAATGCAAACAAGTACAGACAACTAAAAAAAAAAAGATGTTGCAAAGTGAAATAGAGGTGTTTAGGAATGAAGTTTTGCAGGATTGTATTAATTTTTGTAATAATAACGACTGAAAATATTTTCATTTAGATTTTGTTTATTTGTAATTTTATTTTATATTTGTTCTCCTCTATTCTATTTACATACTTTTTTGTTCATAAAAAGCAAAACAGATGGTAATTTACACATCATTGCAATAGACTTCTTCATAATTATTGCGACGACAGCTTATAATTGTTTTTGATATGGCAATACACTTTGATCTTTTACACTGATAATTTAAACTTAAAAATAACTTCAAGCAGCAAATTGCCAATTTTCTTATGTTGAGTAAACATTATGGCATTAGTGTGTACTATTGGCAACGTTTGTCAATTTCAATGTTATTCGTTTCAAACAGAAAACATAATGTGAACGGCATTCCACACATTTTGAATAAGTCGCCACAAAATGACAACAAAAGAAATGCCAAATATGTACTCAGCATTAGATTAAAAAATTTTAAATCATGTCATGATAAACTTTTAGTGAAATTGTGTGTAAATTTTTTTTTATTATTTTCATTGAAAAATTATGAAATATGTGCTAACATCGCCCGCTATTGATTGCTAGTGTAATATGAGATTTTTGTAGCTATGCTATTTATGGGGCGATACAGGAGTTAGGACGAGATTTTCGTAACAAAAATCATCGACACTATTACAGTTATAAATTTATTTTTGTTTTGATTTCTTTGTACTTAAAAGCAAAGTACGAAAATAAACGAAACAAATTGTTGGATTTTGTTTTGTTTAGTTCTTTGACGTGAGAGAAACAAAAACAATGAGAACGATTGCTCAATTTATTTTTGTTTTGTTTTTGCACATGAGCACAAACCGGAGAACATAGCCGATCGGCTGTAAACTGGCAAATCGTACGCCGCTAGAAAAGAAAATAATGGGAAATAAATGGAAACTTATTGAAATATTTGCTGAGAATTGGCGTGATGTCGATGTTGGCAACTTATTCTAGTTGTGAATATAAAAACGAAGACACACATGCAAAATGATGCATGCATGATCAGTTTGCTTAATATTAATAAAAAAAAAGAGTTTACATTATTTAGCGTTTCTGATTTTTTTCTCCCAACTTTCTTGCCATATCTGAACTCACCTTAAGGAAGTCAATAACCCTTAACTTTTTCACATTCGTGTTGGATCCACATTTGAAAGACCGTCTGGAGTTGCAATATTTATTTAACATTTCTCTCGACAACTTTTGTCCATCATATTTATTATCACTTTGCCACTTAAATTTTCAACTAATTTTGCATTGAAAAAAACACGTATCTATTAAGCCTGCAAACTTGAATTCCAGATTCCAGTAATAAATTTATTAAATATATGTACATCCTCGTTTACGTGCACTTCACTTTTGGTGGGTTTAATATTGATCTATTAGAGAGTATTAAGAGGGACTAGCTATTTATCAGTCTGTTCATGATTGTTGACTACAGTGTCTATCTTGTATATGAATGCAATTGCCGCTTTGCCTGTGATCGTTGCTGGCTAAGTATTAACAAAATGAAAGACGGACAGACAGATGGAATTTTTTTCACTTTTGCTCATTTTACAGTTTGAATGCAATTAATATAAATATATTTTTATGAATTTGTTTTTTAATATCTTTTGCGAAAACTGTTGTATATACATATGTATGTATTTACGAGTATGTAAGTGCTTCCAAAAGTGTGTGTGTGTGTTTTTCTTTTTAAATAACATTCGTTGCGCTTTATTTAAAAGCATTCAGCGATGGCTTAGCACATCATCATCTTCATCGTAGCCATCTTCATCGTTTTCGTATTAATCGACATCGTCATCGTCATCTGCATCTGCATCTCGTTCTCATCATCATCAGCATATCAACATTAGCATTTAGCATGCAACATGGGAGCAGCAACAGCAACGTCATCTGCATTCTGCGACTACAATTTAAATCGGCCAGTTCTTTGAAGATGTTCATTATTTTTCAACGACTTTCTATTTATGTGACTTTGAACTTCGCTCTTTGTTAACGAATTTAAAAAATGTATTTTTCGGCTGCTGTTTGGCCCTAGACATGGATCTAAAACAACAATCGTATCCAAGGCAGCCTTGCATACATATTGAGTTCCTTTGAAAAAAGTGGATGCAATCACTTCCACTTGATAGTGTTTGTTACGTTGTTCCGATTTTTCAACGCCTTATACAGACAAAAACAAAAATATTGGAATATAGTACATATTTATATTGCGTTTAGTTCATTTCAAAATAAAACTGATTATGGTTTGATGAGGTTGTGTATGCTACAAAACTATTTTGAAAATTTTTAATTTTGATAGAAGAAAGTCATGAGATTAAAGTCCTTACCAGCTCTGATTGCAATCAACTTCAATGATAAAATACGAATGAGACTGAAATCGTTGTAAAAAGAAAACAAAATAATAAAACAAAATGATGTTGTTTTGAGCACGAATCTTTAAAGTTGTAAAAATGCAATTAAATCGACATGTTTGAATCGTCCTGGTAACATGTCATTTTTAAAAGTGCGTTTAGTCAGTTTTTATTTTATTTTCTCCTTAAATATTTTCCAATTTGATGCCGTTGTTGGTGTTGTTGTTGTTGTTTTGCACATTAAGTACCACCAACCACCACTCATCATCCATCCACTCATTTAGTCATAATTTTATTTTTAAATATTTGTTTTATGTGTTGTTTTTTCCCCTCATTATGCACATAACTTAATTCTTCATTATTTCCAATGGCAACGTTTTCATGCTGCCTGGAGCTGCCTGACTTGAGCGAAAGCACGAAGTAGAAGAAGAATTTATCTTTGAAAAGAACTTAACATTTCAGGTTTATTGTGCAAGCATGTAGTTGTAGTCTAAAAATTTTTATTAAAATGTTTTAATTTTAATCTTTTCGGCCATAAAAATCCTGTTAAATAGATCATAAAATTAACATAGATATTAGAAACAAATAGAAATTGTTGTCGTAAATTTATTTATTATTTATGGCTTTTGTATTTGCTGCTGTCGTTTTCGTTGGCGGATAAAGTGACAGAAGCTTTGGCAGTTTTAGAGATTTTGTTTTCATGTCAATTTCATTAGTTTCTGCGGCATTTTTATGGTAACTATAAACGTTGGCGTCCGATATTGTAAAAAACAAGAAGAGATCAGATTTTATGTTGTCGGCTTTGGCACCAAGTACCCGTAAGTTGTTTTTAGGATATTTTCGAGGTTAGGAAATCAAAGAATCGAATAAGTATTGAGTAGTTTCGTAAAGTGAAATTGAACTCAGAGATGTCTCGTAATTTCTGTACACAGAATTTTTTTTCTCTAATTAATATCTTTAAATAAAAGTAATTCTAATAATCAATTAAAAATTGAATTGAGCCATTTAAATTTTTGTTAAAAAATGTTTATTGTTTAAAAGTTTAATTGAAAACTTAATTGACCCAATTAAACTTTTGCTTAAAAATTTGATTGATTAAAAGTTTTATTAAAAATTTAACCGAGTCAAATAAGCAATTAAAAATTTATTTGAGTGAAGTAAACTTTTCTTTAATTTCATTGGAAAAGCTTTTAATTAAAAATTTAATTTAGTAAAATAAACTTTTTTTAAGTTTCCTTGGTAAAAAGTTGAATTAAAAATTTAATTAAGTCGAAAAATCAATTATAAACTTAATTGAGTCACTTAAACTATTTAAAAAAAATTTAATTAATTAAAAAGTCCAATTGAAACATTTAAATTTTAATTAATTTTTTTTAAATAAAGTGTTGCGTACTCAAAAATTTATGGGAAAAAAATATTAAAATTTTTTCAACCTAAAACTGTCCCTTTTACTTTATCTTGAATAATATTTTTAGTTTTGATCAAATCATAAATATAGAAACAAATGTATTTCGAACAATAATAATTAAAATTAACTAAAATTAAATAAAAATGTACTTATAGTATCAGACCAAAAAAGTTTCTCTTAAGTAGAACAGAAATAAGCAAATTAACTAACATTTGCATTAGTTAGTAAAAAACAAACGACAATGGCAAGACTGTTGTAAATTTAGAGATGGTAAAAATGAGCTTTAATTTCAAAAAAGCTTTCAGTAAATTGTAATACGACGAATCAAAACAATTCACATATTCCATTTGCATTAAAAGTTGCGTATATAAAGCAGAAATCTACATCAACTGACACCACACACAGTGGATCAAACACAAAGAACGCTGATGATGAAGGTGTAGTGGCCTTCGAAAACAGCCGGTTTTTCCGTTCTACTACGTGCTTGTCAGAATATTTTCAACTAACTTTGGTGTTAATTGTTCATTAATAATTATCAAATGTAATTTGGCTTACAAAGCGATACGAACTTTAGCCTGATAAAATCATAAATATAGAAAAAATTAATTTTTTTCGATTTACAAGACCTGCAGTACCACAAGAAAATATATTCTTTGAAACTGTGTATGTGTAATTTTCGGAGTAGAAAGGTACATTTTTTCGCCACTAACTTTTTTTGAACTAAACATATGCAAGTTTGTTTTCAGTGACCTCGAGTTATTTAGGCAACCATATTTTTGGTTTCAATAACAAAGAAGAACAAAATTAAACTTTCAACAGTGCTATGCAGTGTAAAAAGAAACTGCACTCGAAATAGCAAAAGTCGTAAAATTGTGCTATTTCTTCAACTTTTTATTTTTTTACTGCCTAATCACAACCTGTTGCTCATACTTCTGCTACTGAAATTCAAAACGTCGTAGTCGAAGTAAACACAATGAACGAATAGGTATACACAACGAAGTCTTCCAGCTGTCGACATTCAGACAAACAGAAAACTTGTCGAACATGTCGATATCTGAAGCTCCTCGTTTTGTATAGCTATTCGTATATTGTGTTAACTTCTTCTAGAATTTTCAGAAGAAGAAGTTTTTAAACGCTGATTTTCAATATTCGAAAAATAATAAAGAAAATATTGCCACCATTCTTGACTTTTGGTGCAATATATAGTAAATTTTTTTCATTTTCTATGTAACTACTTTAAGACAAAAATTGGGACGAACTACATACTACGGCTATTCAAGACCACTGATCTTAGACCGGTGAATTATATATTGTACATTACAATTGGATCAAACTCTTTTACTACTTCAGTTTTTATGCAAAAACATTTAAATTATAAATTAAATCGGTTTGACCATAAGTTTGCGTTTAAAATGAACTGATAAGGGAGTTCGAGCCAAGCCTATGACTCGATTCATACCAAATATTCCGATCTACTATTTCGCTATAGTGGGTGAAGAAGGTCTTTGTTAATTGAGTTTACTTGTAACATTTGTCGTTATGTAATTGCAATGCAGCACTTAATAGACAAATAATATTTATTAGAATATCTCATTAATTCAAAAAATTTCTTTTTCATTTTTACACTCAATAATTATCTACGATTATATTTGCATAAATACTGAGAATTAAGGCAATTAAAAATATATGCATTGCAAAATTTCTCATTAATTTAAAAATAAACAAATTTAAGCGAATAATTATTTATTATACATTTGAATGCTTCAGCCAAACAACATGAAAACATGTGCAAATTCAGTAAATTAATTTGAAAAACAGAAACAACAAATACATGCCAACATATTCTATATTCTACCTTTTAAGCATTTTTTTGTTTAATTTTTCTTTTTAATTGTTTTGTAATGACTTAACGAATTAACAAATTGTTTGTCATTTCGGTTTAAATTTCATTTTTCACTAAATGTGTTGTGGTTTTTTTTCTTTGCAGTATAACTTTGTGAAAAAGTGTCAAATTTTTATTTGCCATGGTCGTCGCGTCGCGTCTCATTCGTTGTTGGTCATGTTAAACGTGTTTCAAATTATTGAAGGGTTTATGATTACACGACACTCATCCATATGCTTCATCCATCCGCAGCATATTTATTTTTTCAAAACTAAGACCGTTTCTCATGAAAAGTGAAAAAAGAAAAACGAAATTTAAACAATTAATAAATGAATAAAAACTGAACGGAACATGCAATAAAGACACTTTAAGCCAAAAATGCTTTGCTAGACATATTTTTTTTTCTTCTTTTTAACAAACGAGGGGATGTTAATAAAACGTAAAAAGACAAATGTACTTTACAACAACAACAACAACAATAACATGAATAACAAAGCAATTTCAATGAAATTTATATTTTATTTTGCAAATGCATTTGAAAAACGGGCAAATAATTTTAGCGTTAATTTAATTAAAATGTGTGTAATTGAATTTATAATTAAATCAACAATGTATTTTGCATTTTATATTAAAAGCATTATTTTTAAAAGCAAATAGTTTTTTCTTTTAACATTTAATACAAAAAAAAGCATTAAGATGCGCAAACATAAAAAGCCCAACAGCAGCATTTTTACAAAAACTACCAGACATTAATGAGCAGGCAAGCATACAAAATAAAAAGAAAATTACAAATATGTGTATAAGCCAACACAATTTGAAGAAAGGAAAAAAAACCAACAACATGCATATAATTTGTCAAAGCGCCAAGTACCAAACTTAAGAATGTCAAGCCAAAAGATACTTAAAAGCTCCCAAAAATATTTTAATGTGTTTGAGTGTGTAGAAAAAAAAACAAATTTAGCAAGAATTAGCATAAAAGTTGAGCAGGAAACAGACAAGGGAGAAAATAATTATCTGAAAAACAATTTACCCGTTGGAAATAAAGCATGTTGCTTGCCACAACTAATTGAAGTGATTTTGTGTTAAATAGTTTTTTATTGCATGCAACTCATACGAGTGCATTGTATTCGGCGTATTAACCATAATGGCCCTTGTGCAGTTCACTTATTTTAATAGATTTTGCAATGTTTTATAATACCCTACTTGAGGGAGCTGGCGACCAAAACTAGACATGTCCTCAGTAAATGATTTTTCTTAAATTTTTTTTCGAGTACACATCAATGAAGTCACGCTTTATTTTAATTCAAAAGCAGTTCGATCCTAACTTCAAAAAAAAAAAAAAATAACGAAAGCTGACTTTTCTAACAAAACCAGTCATGTTTTCCTGAAAAAAATTAAATAGCTTTTTATTTCCAATCAAAACTATCTAAAAAAATCTCATAGCATTATTAATCGTACGACTTGCTTTCAGGCAAAGCTGTACTTCTGCAATTAAATTTTTTATTATTCCCCGAAAATCTTAAAGTATTAGAAACAATGTTTCGAAGAGTTTTCGAAAATGACTTCAATGTTGGATTTTCTTCACCATCTAGTGACGTTTGCATCACCTAGTGACGACTTGCGAACTGAAAAAGACCCACAAAAACTTCAATCACTGAAAGAACAGCTTCGTGTTCACATGTCCATCTGATTGCCAATCATAGCCAGACATGTTCACACCTTTCAAACAAAACCAGACATGTCCATTTAAAAACATAACCAATTAATGTTTACAAAACAGAAAACCAGTCCTTTGTTCAAGGTTTGATACAATTTTCCTGTGAAAAGGAGGAAAGATCCTTGCTAATCTCTATATAGGTATTTCAGTAATTTGCCTGTCCCGTAAAAAACAGATACCGGGACTAGTCTGGTTTTGTTCGCCAGCTCCTCACTTGTTGACATCTTTTCCTATAAATGCATCATAACAAATGAATTCAATTATTTAGAGGAAAAAACACTGGATCAGCACAATCACAAAAAAAAGAAGAGAGGTGTCTTAAGACAGCCGGTTGTAGCTAAGCTGATTGGTTATATAAAACAAACTTAATGTGTTAAATAACAATGCAAAAAAATTATATTATATATATGATGTCAAATTCTCTGCAAATATTTCAAAACGTTTCCATTTATTACCCATTATTTTATTTTCTAGCGGCGTACGATTAAATTAGGCTGAGCTTACATCTAGAATTTCTTGTGTGCCATGTGCCCAAAAAAGCGTAACTACTAATTACTAATGGAAAACTGTTTAATTCAGACATGTATTTATTGATTTAAACTGTTTCCAATCATGTTGGATTCTATAAAATTGTCTATTAGTTATGTATGAAACTGTTTAACTTAATAAATACGTGGCTGAATGATACAGTTTTTCACTAGTAATTAGTGGTTACGCTTTTTTTACGCATGTGTGGCACATGGCACACAGTTGTAAAGCCGGCCTTAATGTATTGTTTGTGGCCGGTGGCGGCTGTGTTCTCTGGTTTGTGCTCATGTGCAAAAACAAAACTAAGACAAATTGAGCAATCGTTCTCATTGTTTTTTATTTCTCTCACTTCAAAGAACTAAAAACAAAATCAAACAATTTGTTTCGTCTGTTTTCGTACTTTTCTTTAAGTACAAAGAAATCAAAACAGAAATAAATTTATAACTGTAATAGTGTCGATTATTTTTGTTACGAAAATCACGCGTCCTAACTCCTGTATCGCCCAATAAATAGCATAGCTACAAAAAAGACTTTGAAGCAGCTTATTAAATGGAGAAACAACATGACAAGGGTATTTACAATTCATTCTTGCCGATCATAATATTTATTACAATAGCTTTGAATTAACTATTTTTTCTGTCTCTTGCAAAAATTTATTTTCATCCCATTTCGGTCTATTTAAAATACAATTTCAATTTAATTGCAGTGTGTCTTTCAACGAAATCCTTTTAATGCCGTGTGATTTAAACTGAACTAATTACAGCCAAAGAAACTTGGAAGTACTCGTACATAAAATGGAGTGGGAACGAGTTCCATTTATAAATTACCAAAGCAAAAAATAAAAAAAATGGTAAGTGTAAATATTTTGTTGTTAATTATTTAACGATATCTTTATAATAAGAGACTTATTTAAGCAATGAATATAAACAATTATAAATGAATAATCTTTGATATTTTTACATTGCTTTTGTATAATTATGTATGTAAGTATGTTGAAGTAGAAAAACTTAATAATCTTAAAAATCTCTTAAAATATGATGAAAACGAACTGAAATAATTATATGCCACTGCACAGTTTCGTTATGCTGTCAAATATTCGGCACTGACAACAAGCATTTGTTGCTGCTTAAAATGATGCACATTGTGCTGGCTGTTTGCTGCCTTTACTGGGAAAAATACTTAGAAACTTGTGTTGCAGCAACACATTAAATTTTTTTTGTACAATATATTTTTGACTTCTTTTTATTTTTACTGCCTGTCACTAAGGAGGGGTCCATTGATTTCACTGAAATAGCAAAACATGCAATTTAATGCATGTGTTGTTCCTGTTGGTTTTTCTTGTAAAGGTTGGTGTCATGCACTTGTGTCTAACACAACAAATCGCTTACATTCCTTACGACACATTTGAAGAATTGATGGGATGCACTCAGGTTTTGTGTGTGTGTGTGTGTGTGTGTGTGTGTGTGTGTTAATTTCCATTTAAAAGACAAAAGCGTAGCAATGTTTGATATTTTGGTTAATGTGTCTGACTTTAAACTAAAATTTGATTTTTGTCATAAGATAAATTTCCAAAATACCCTACACTGGTCAATATAAATTTAATCTTAATTGTTAAATACTAGAGCTGGTAGATTTCTGTCCAAGGATGTAAGAATAATGAGACATTATATGTGAAGCGAAAGGTTAAGGAAGTGTGACATTTGAGATAATAATTGATTGTATTATACTTGCAAAAAATTGCAAAAATTGTATTAATCGTCATGCTGCTTGAATCAATTACCGAGGTAAAGATAGCATCGATTTAATAAGTTCGTGAATTCCGTGAAAGAATTGTTTTAATATACCAAGTTCAACTTTGACCACACTGAAAAGAATGTTTCTAAAATCTTACATCCCCTTCTATATTTGACGCATACATCAGTAATTAAGAAAATTTGTTCAAATTTTTTTAGTCTTAGGCGCCACTGTGCGGATATGTTTGCAATCTATAAAGTCCACTACCTCGTTAACCACACTTTATGCTCTAAAATGTTATTGAAATCAGTAATACTAACTTATTTATTGCAATTAAGTTCAAAGAAAATAATATAAAATAATCATTTCTAATTTTTGTAGGGTACATCGTAGTTCGCTGCAGTCTTGCCAAATTATTTGTTTCATTTTTCTTTTAATTTCGAATTGTCTTTTCCAACAATCTTAATATAAAAGCTATTTCAAGTTAATAGGTGGGGTTTGTTCAATTTATTTATTTTATTCATCTTTTTTTTTTATTGTACTAAAAAGTGATCCAGCAGTCATTGAATAGACATTTTATTTTATTTTTGATGATGTCGAAAATTTAATTTTAAAATTTATAAAATTTTTAGTTTTGCATGAATTGAGGGAGAATTATAAAGTCTCGCAAGTATTTCTTGCTTTCTTCATAATCTCTTGGCGCCCAACGGCACCTGATTTCGAATGCTTAAGGCCCGCTGGCTGCATGTGCGCTGGCTGGCTGGCTGGTGTATTTCTTGTAAACATTTTATAGCTTAAACACACATTAAAACGTTATAATATTCATAAATTTAAGTATAATTTTTCAATTTGTGGGGTAAAATTTCTTTTAAATTAAAAAAAATATATGTATGTACATACTTATAAAAAACATTTTAAAATAACTTTAACAAAATTGTCATCTCCAAAACATATTCAAAAATTTGACATAAGGGGTATTCCATGCAATGGGATAGAAAAAAGTTTGATATGAATGTACTTGCTTATTCTCGATTTTGTTGTATTAATATTCGATCAAATGAAGATTAACACATTCCTTGATAATTCCAAAATATCAGCATTTGCATTGATATAAATAAATATATACGATTTATTATGAATTCTTATATAAACGTTGTTGTGTGAGAGTGAGATACTACGTTTATACGCGCGGCTTATTTGCAAATAAAACTGTAAACTGTTGCCATATTGTTGTTTTTATTACGACTTACTAATTCAAAAAACTATTCACGATTAACACACTATTTGCAAATAAAATGCTTGAGGTTGCCTCACTTACAAATGCTTCATAATAAAAAACAATAAATTGATAAATATTGCACAAAAATATTGATTGAAGAAAATAATGACAATAAAAACACATTATTATTTGTTATTTTATACATTTACACAAGTTTTTTGTGAACACAAGTAACATATTTATAGAAGTGCTACCAAGTTTTTATACATTTACAATGTCGTATAAACAGCGAGTTAATTTATTTGCAAATAGTGTGCATATAAACGTAGTAAGAGTGTAGTAACCAGGTAGCGTATTTATGCGACATTATCATTATCATAAAATCACTACCCAGTCGTAATCTGGACTAAATTATTTTGAATGAAAATTTTATTGGTTAATCCACATGAGAATGATACAATTAAAAGGAGTTATGCATGACAATGTCACAGTACTTAAAAAAGTTGAAACTTAACGATATTTTCTATTATGATTCGACAACCAGCTGAACGCTGCTATATGTCACGGACGACTCAAAGTGATATTTTTGTCATGAGTCTCTGAGTTACCCACACATATCATACAAATTTGATAATGAATAACGATGTTGTTGTCTGCTAATAGACAAAATCAACTTCAGTCATCCATGACATTTTGAACATTTACTTCAAAAATTCATATATTACATCAAAGAAAATTCAGCAGTTGTCATCGATGACTTAACACTGTCAGCGTTTGTCATGATAGAACTCTCATTTAGTTCATATGATAATTAGCATGTGTGAGTATAAGATTAGAAGTTAAAATACTGAATCAATAAAACCCGTCAGTTTAACAACTTTTTGGTCTGAATTTGATAAATGTATTTTTAAATGAATTTTTAAATATAATTTTAAATTAAAAATTCTTCTGCATATCGGGATTGCTTAAAAAATTGATACAAGCCGTCCCACCATGTAAACAGAAAATCTTTGATCGATTGCTCATTAGAAGCTGTTGTGATGAAGAGGAATAGAGATTTCGTGAATATATTCTCTTTACTGCTCTGCTTTACGTGGAATGTCCCATAAGTGGAAATTTGTTTAATTTCTATTTAAGCAGTGGATAGCAATAAAATTTGTCTACATTTACTAAGTAGACATAAGTACGTACTTTATGAGCTTTTAAGTACATTTTTTTTATTATTTTAACACCCTTTGAAATACTGATTTGAAAGATCATAAAATTATTGTCAACTATTGGGGAATTATTAATGATTTATTAAAAAACTAATGAATAATATTTTTCAGTAGTTTTCTTTTCCTCTCACAAGAATGAAGTGATTATTGAGAAAGTGTTGCAACAATTAATAACTGAAGTACTGTTTAATAACTTTTTTATATTTTACAAAATTTTTTAAATGGCTTTGAAATGATGATCGGTATTTCACAAAAAGAGAAGTGTCTTAGGACACCCGGTTATAGCTATGCTATTTAGTTATGTGAAAAATGTTGTCAAATTCTCTGCAGATATTTTGAAATATTTTCATTTATTTTCCATTATTTTCTCTTCTACCGGCCGGCCACAAACAATACATTAATTTAATCGTACAAATTAATGTATTGTTTGTGGCCGGTGGCGGCTGTAAGCCGGCTTACAACCGATCGGCTGTGTTCTCTGCTTTGTGCTCATGTGCAAAAACCATACAAAAACAAATTGAGCAATCCTTTTCATTGTTTTTGTTTCACTCACTGCAAAGAACGAAGCAAAACCAAATCAAACAATTTGTTTTGATTATTTTTGTACTCTACTTTTAAGTACAAAGAAATCAAAACAAAAATAAATTTATAACTGTAATAGTGTCGATTATTTTTGTTACGAAAATCACTTCCTAACTCCTGCATCGCCCAATAAATAGCAAAGCTATAAAAATTTAGCTTTGTTTTAGTGTTATTGTCCAAGTAATTGGTTATTATTTTGTTCTCTTATGTTACTATAATCGTTTGGTGTGGGCACAGTGTCTTTCTTAAAAAAATATAAATGTGCAGATACGAGTATCGTAGCTCTGTTTAGTGCTGTCAGATTAGGCGACTTGTCACCAAATTTTGGATTTTGTCTGGAAACTGGGGATGAAAAAATTGGTTTGGGGATTGAGGAATTTGTTGAAGATATTTTTAATAATTTATTTTGCATTTTATATGGTAATAAAAATTGTATTCCCTCCCTTTTTCAGCAATGATTTTTGAAGAATTCTGTATTTTATTCTTATTTGCTTTAATATCATATTTATAGCTTTCTTGGCCATAACTGTCCTCCGACAATTGCTTATTACAATTCTTATATAAAACTTTTGATTTACAAAAAAAAAAAAAAAAAAAGAAGAAAAACAGAAAAACCAAAATTAATACCATCTTCATCTCACATAACTTTTCTTAACACTCGTTGTGCTGCCTTAAATGGTTTCGAACATATGAAGTTTAGCAAAAAATAAAAATATAAAGATCACCAGACAACCGTGAGCATGTTTTATTACAATATTTGTATCACTTAAATGTTTGACCCTTTTTATGTACCATCGAGTCCTAATGAACATTGACCAAAAATGTAACATAACAACGAAAATCCATTATGAATTGGTGTTATTTTAAAGCTTCCAGTATTAAACGCGATGCAACGAAGCTACAGCAACAAATGCAACAATTTAACAAAAAAAAAATGAATTGAAAAAATAAAACAAGCTGACAATTTAGCAATTTTTTAAACAGCTGCAAACAAAAGCTTAAATAACTTAAAGCGAATAAACAATGTCTGCAACGCTGCACTTAAAACATTTATTGATGCATCGTTTAAAAAATAATATTGATATTTGCCTGAGAATTTAAGTTTTGTTAAGCATTTTAAATGGTTGTTTAAAAAAAGTTACAGTATGCGAGAGAAGTACATTAAATAGAAAAACGTTACAGCACCGATGATATTTTAATATGGCATTTTTTTGAAATCTAAATGATGAATGGATGGATACACGCGAAAAAT
Source organism: Nowickia ferox (assembly GCA_936439885.1). NCBI lineage: Eukaryota > Metazoa > Arthropoda > Insecta > Diptera > Tachinidae > Nowickia > Nowickia ferox. The sequence goes on from OW387023.1 coordinate 106,652,070, forward strand.
TTGTGCAAATTTTTTTCTTCTATTAAAAACTTTGTTTTAATATCTTAATTTTATTACGTTTTTAATTGATTCAGTTATTTTAACAATGAAATAGATCAATAGTTTTTTTTATTAATTTTCAATTCATATTTTATTAAAGTGTTAATTAATGCAGTCATTCTGTACATGTACATATGTACATTAGGGTGGGTGTTAGCTATATGAAAATTTTTTATCAACCTTTCCTTACTCTCACCCTCCAAATTGGCAACAAATATGACCTAGAAAATTTCAAGTCAATGGGTGTAGATTAAGGTGTGCCTCAACCTTACGGGGAAGTTTGGGGAAAACCACTATTTCTTTGAAAGATATTAATTTTACAACAAAATTATGTCAGAGAAAAGAAAAAAATTATGATATTAAGATTTCACACTTTTTGGTTTTATTCAATTATTTTCAAGTAAGTTTATAAATATGACAGTAGGGAGAACTTGTTCAAGTAACATATACATATATATATGTTAAAAACCTTATGACAAACAATTTACTCTGACAAAATTTTGTCAGAATTCAAATACATTTGCTGGTGGTTAAGCATCATAGGAAAATCATCAGTAGACTTCAACCACACATTTTGAACAATCACAAACCTCTTATCTTATGTACAGACTTTCCAAAACTATTTGAGAATTCACAAATAATAATATTTTTGAAAATCACAAAAGAAAAAGTAAGAGAAGTAGGCTTTCAAACTGATACAAAACCCAGCAAATAATTTATATCCAGGTGAACTCATTTTATTCTTCAACACCCTTATACAATTAGAAATCCATCGGATAACAATAAAAGTATTTACAAGGCTAAATGAAAAATAAAACATTAATTGAACAGTATTTTAGAGGAATTATGGTTTTCCCCGAATTTCAGTGGGCTTGAGGCACGCCTTAATTGTTGTACTCATTGTCACTAATTTGGGGTATGAGACGGGATAAAATCCAAAAATTTTTCTAAGGAGGCCCCTAATGTACATATAGTTTTCTTGACAAAATTAAGCATTGATTTGATTTTTATTTATAATAAAATATATTCTTAAAATAAACTTAAAGAAGTAATAGTAGCGGACATCACTCTTCGTTGCAAACTGCTGGTGCAAATATTGCAGATGTAGCAATTCTAGGACATGTGCTACATTCTGCAATAACACAACAACAAATTCCATGAAATTAAAAATTTCCTACATTTTTTTTAATGCAACACAAAAAAAAGCATTACAGACTTAAAAGTGCAACTGTTCGCTTCACTAAAACAGCAATTTTTTTTGTTTTTTTTTTATATAAAATCAAATCAACTAAATTTCCACACTGGTAAAGCTTTAAGGTGGAGGCACCAAGACACTAAAATTATGTACATCTGAGAATGTTCAATGAAAGCTGCAAAAATTAAAAAACGGTTAAAAATTAACTTGCAACTGCATTGAGCTGATTTAGGAAAGGCAATGTGGAAGCGTGTCCAGCAGGATGAGTGTGGGAGCCTTTTCCAGTTCATCCGAAACTATGTGGCCTAAAATAGTGCCATGCCCACGCACTCAATTTAATATGATAGGTGAGTACTGCTCAAGCCTACCCAGGGCTTTGTGACATTCTTTTACAAGAAAAGATGTGGTAAACGCACCTATGACGGACTTACTTGAAGACTAGCTGTCAGTTATGATATATATATGATATGATATGATATCTATTTGATAGCCGATGGCAGATATCTCTGCCTGTAATATGCTCTGAAGGACATTTCCATTCCGAATTCCGGAATATATACGCCTTAGCCGTCCATGAAAAACTGTACGACTCTTATCCACTGGTAAAAATCCTTCTGTCAATGAAATTCCAAAATTCCAGTAGTCATTAGATCAGGAATGTTGTTTATTGCATTTACAATGCTAGCATGTCCCCATAATTGCCCAGCAAAAAATTAGACATTGCCATATAATGATTTACTTTTCTGATTGCCAAATTTCATTACTCGCTTCCAAATCACTTTACATAGGTTAGGTTAGGTTAGCAGGCTGCTGGTAAGGAAGGGTCCAATACAATGATCCCCTTGTGTTACCTGTGAGTTGCAGAGAATATAGTGAGAGAGGGTAATAGGGAAGGGATAGTAATAGAGAAGAAAGGTGTTGAAAGAAGAGATAGAGGAATGCTTCATTCTCTTTTTACAACTGTGCTTTTTTTGCACGTTTATAATAATACACTGTTGCAGCGCCTCTGATGTCAATAAGGCGTATTAAATTTTGAAACTATGTTAAGTAGCCATTTTATTGGTTATTTTACTTTGCTGATGGTTCTGCTACACAATACAGACGAAGTAGGGCGCTCTGATGTTACATTAGGATTAGCATCCGCTGAAGCCGGTGTAGTTTAGTGGCCCTTATGCCTGCATTTCTATTACTTTTCCTACAACAACTGGTAGAAAGGACCCTAATGTATATCAGAAAAATATGTGGTGTTGTTATTTTAATGACTGTCAGAGATCGGGATCGAACCCAGGACCTTCGGTTTTGTAATCACATTACATAAAATTTAAAAAAAAAATTATGTAGAAGTTGAAGAATGATTCTTTTAGTTTTCATAGATTACGTGAATATGTTGCCAAATAAAAAAATGTAAGTAGTTCTCAGGAGTCCATTATTTTAGTCTCCATTATTTTAGTCTCTCTCAAATAATTAAGTTGGTAATCCAGTAGGAGAAGAGCTTCATAGGGAAAAGTGCAGTGGCTCCATGCGCCTGTTGCATTTGGTCTGACGGCAGTATGTGGAGATAGCTTCCTAGCCGTTTTAGTCATTAAGTCCACTGGAAGCCAACAAAGTAGAGCGAAGAGAATAAAATTCCGTAAAATAATAAAGATTTTATGACCATCATCCAACTCCTTTAGGGCTTATTCCCCAAGTAGAGCCGATGGCGTTCCTACCGACGTAGATTACTATTAAGGTTTTCGTTACTCTTGCCTGAAGGTTTCCAAACTTTACATACTTATAGAGATAATGTTCCATACTAAATGAGAGTTGTATGCTTGTTATAATGGTGGTTGTTTAGTTTGTCGTTGCAGGTTAGCTACCTGAAGTATGTGATGTATGTATATGTTTGTGTTGTTGTTGCTCTTAATTATTGTTGTGTGTGGTTGATTGTGCTACTGGTTTATTTTTCTGCTTATTTAGTTATTACTTCAGTTCATAAAGAATGTAGTATATGTGTATGTCCATATGTACGTAATACACGGATCAGCAGTCGCGCTACTTCCGTTACAAAATATTTCGATGTATTGGCTTCTTAAAAAAAACTGATGCAACACGCTACGAGTACATATAGTTTACAATGATTTCAATGATTTCCATATCCCACCTTAGTTTTATTCAGAACAATCGATTAAATATTAATACAGAATTATTTAAAAGTTGAATACAAACCCATTACTTCATCGGATTTATGTAATAACATGTAAAATATTTTTTTCGCTTAAAAGTATCGAATAATTCAAATGAACTAATGTAATTCTTCGCGACTACATACAACAATATTCATACGAGTATTAAAAGCTATTCGTTTTAATATTTATTTATGTGCACAATAAATATTAAGAACTAACAGCCATACAGTTTCTGCACACCAATTTTAGTGGTTTAAATGCTCATGAATTGTATTATTCAATAAATGTACATATAAATAGATGTAATTTTAGACAACATTAACGTTCAAAATGCAAAATGTCATATGAATTGATTGCATTAATTAATAAATTAATTTGAAACCTCATTTAGCAGCAACTGCATCATGCAGCATTAAATGGAAACGTATGTGGCGAATATGTTCATGTTCATGCTGCAGTTGTTGTTGTTGTTGTTATTCTTGCTGTTGCACACAACATGCCAGCTGTTTCAAAGAATGTATTTATTAAACACTTAAATGATTCAGTGAAATTTATTTGCTGGTGGTTAAGCGATGTCTATATGCATTTCATTGTTGCTTTAACAAATCGTCAGTAGACTTCAACCACACATTTTGAACAGTCACAAGCCTCTTATCTTATGCACAAACTTCCAAAAACTATTTTAGAATTCACAAATAATAATAACTTTCTTGAATCTTAAATGATTCACAAAATTTAAAATCGTGGTAGATATGTACGAGTATGTACAAAATTTTTAAATATTCATTACAGACGAAATTGAGTGAAATTCACTATAACAAACAAGTTGCCAAATAGTGTATTGAAATAATATATTTAAAGATTGGACAAAACAGACAATAAGCGCATGCAATAATGAAATCCAACACAGTATCAAAAACAACAAATACAACTGACTGTGCAACTTCATCATCATTCTCATAAACTTCAGCAACATTAAATGAAAATGTTAATTGAATTTTAATGGTTGCAACTTTTTGTGCTATTTGTGATGCATGTAGATATTTATAAGAGTATTTATTAATGGATTTTATTTGCTTATTAGGGTGATAATATTTCATTGAAATTTTTTTAAAAGCCTGGATTAACATTAATGAGTTTCTGCCACGCGGAATCAGAAACATGTTTATGAAATTTATTCAAGTTTCTTTGGTTTCATTAGTTATTTTGCAAGCGATAATTTTCAAAGGACAAATTTCAATTATCTTTGTTGAAATTTGTTCTTTAAAATTTATCACATGGCTTTTTAAAAATACAAACTTATGCAGGTTTTTAGTTCAGTATTTTTGCACAGAAAAAAGAATTGAGAATACTGGATTAAAAGTCCAGAAGAGAAAACCTTTTACTTTTACTGGTTTCACCTCGATTTTCGAGAACTGATTTTTCATCAGTGCATTCAATTCTAAATTTACCCGGTGAAATGAGTTCCCCGTCAATGGTTAGGTTAGGTTAGTCTGGGAGGTCAAGGACCTCGCACAGACCAGGATTGATCCTTAGCGATACCAGCAGATGACAAGTAACCTTTAAGTATGGCAGCCTAGTTCGTGGTGCCTGTATCGAATGACTCCCACACAGATTTAAAAAACCTTAGTAGTCTACACGTTTCCATTCCCGATACAAGTTCAAGACTTCGGAAAGTATGATCACCAAGACAGTCATATCTAGTGATGTTCTACTGTCTCAATTACCCCGCGTTCCTTACATTTCCTGCAGGTACCGTCAAGTATTTGTCCTACTTTGACGGCATACGAAGCCGTCCAGCAGTGTCCAGTTAATACCTCCATCAGAAGTCTACAGTTGCTTCTGGTTAGTGATAAAAGGAATTTAGTCGATTTAGGATCATAGAAGCTCCACATGATTTTAGCTGTTTTGCAAGTTTTCGTCCCACGCCAACTTTCCTCCGCTTCTTCCTTCATCTTAGAGTCTATGATTCATTTCAGGTGTTGAATTGGTTTCCGGACACCGGTAATTGAATTCCCCTTTTGGTCAGTGTATCAGCCATTTCGTTTCCTCAATCCCCATGTGTCGTCGGACTCTAAAAGCATGTACTTGTCTGCCAGCACATAACCTATTTAGGGCATTCCTACACATGAGCACAACCAAGAAGTATATAGTTGCATTACCTTAATTGCTGCTGCGCATTCATGGTTTGAGAGGTGAAAGCTAATTCTGCAGCTACAGTAATCAGGAAGTTTATAAGATTCCTCTATACTGAGCTCCGGCCAGTAAACCGCAGCTCCCACCCCTCCATCCATCTTTGAGCCATCAGTGAAGAAATTAAAACTATACCCACTATAGTTAAGATCTTCGAGATAGCCTTCTTCCCTTATAGTGATCTGTGGTTTGGCAAAGTAAGTTAACTTCTGGAATGATTTTTTAATAACAACATTACCATCACAGCACTCATTTTAAAATTTTTGGCGGAATTATTCCTAAAAACTGTTACCATTTCCCTGCTTTTTTGGCAGCCTTAATACCTACTTTGTTCCGGGGAATAGTATTACATTTTCAAAGTTCGCTTAGAATACGGGTAAAGAGAAAAATTTCCCGGGGAGATTTTATTTACAATAGGGGAATATGAAATTGAAAAAAAAACTCCCAGGGAAAAAAAAACTCCAGGGGAATTTAGAATCAGGTTGAAGATATCTGTTTTTTTTATATATAAGTTCATTTAATATTTTGTATTTGAAAAAACTGCCTTAAATAATATATCTGAATCGGTGTAAATTGTTCAAGAGATATTATATTCATGGCGAAAAGTTTTATGAACTGTGCTAATTTCAATAGCTCCAAAATGTTTTGTGAAATGGCTCATTTTTAAAAATTAAAGACCTCATTCATAAAAAATATTTTTGATTTATAAAAGTTTTATAAAGCAGATTTCCATACAAAATTTGTTTAATAAAGCCTTTATAAAACGGAATTATTTTTTATGAATAAGACAGTAAATCTTTCACTTTGTCATTAGAAAATTTGAAAAAAAAAATTTTGTACCACCCTAATGAAGTCACATTTGTATTTAAGTATGAATGTACGAGTACTTTAACAATTTTAAAACTAAAAATGTATTAAATGTATTTCCGTTCGTTAATCTTCTGATCTGTAATATATTTATAATACATAAATTATGTTTTTCTTTTTAAATAAATTTATATTAACATATCTGGCATTTGGTGTAGAAAACAGCAGCAGAAGCATAATTTATTTATTTTAAATTTATGTTAAATTGTCAGGCTTCTATTCAATCTTGTTGACCTGTTATAATATAAAAGAAGGGTGTGGCTCCAAGGACGCTTACCTTTAGGATATATTCTGTACATAGACGCACACAATAATTTTGGAGTAGTGAATTGTTCAAAGTCTTTTTGATTGCAATAAATACTTATGTAATTCGTGGGAAAAATTTACTTTAAAAATCATTCGAAAAGGTGTGGGGTGTTATCCATACTGGTGTGACCTAGTATGGAAACTCGAAAAGTTTGAAGAAATAAATATTTTTATTAACTTCCATCATATGATCAATATATGTAAGGAAGCAAATATAAAAATAAAAAGAAATTAGCTTATTCGCTATCCATACTATCGAAGACTATCCCTGCGGTAAATGGCGCTGACACAAGACTAATCACATGACCGATCCCCAAGTGATAGAAATCAGTTGCCTAATTCCTGCACTCGTGATCGAAATTGCATTCGAGTAGAAATTAATTTCCATGGCAAGAAATTTTCCGATGACGTCACTCGATAACGAGCGAATCGAGTTTTGGTTTCAGTGTTGGAATTTACACTATGTGTTATATTTACACTATGCAAGTCTTATTGCTAAGCTCACTAGTTTAATGGGGAGAAAGACGAGGGGAACAGTAATGTTTCTTTTCCCCTCGTCTGTATTTCCTAACAAACTAATCAGCTTAGCAATAAGACTTGCATAGTGTAAACTAGGATTCAGAATATTGAGCACTAGCCACATTTTCGATTATTTTGTTGGTTGACCAGAAGCAGTTAATTTGTTTTTTATTTAATCCCTGAGTTGGTTGATTTTTTTTATTTTCACTGACAATTGTTGGGCAAAACATTATTTGCCAAATCAGTGTGGTTTGTTATACATATTTAAAGTCAACTAGAAATTCTTTATATTTGTATTTTTTTATACATATATTTGTGCATACATTCATACATATATAAATAAATAGTAAAATATTGAACATACATACATTTTCTTTTCCTTCGCTTTTTATCTGTTAAACGTTATTTCGATTGCATTTTTACTTGCGAGTAAAAACACGAACGGTGGCATTCGAATGGCTGCTCATTATCGAATGCTGTCATTGCAAATTTCGATATGTGTTATCCGAAATCGAATGAGAAAATCCTAAAAGTTAAAAAACTTGCACGTTCGAGTAATAACTCGCTCGCAATCAAATGCGGGAATTAATCCTCAGACCAGTTCTCATAATACATTCTCGAACTGTAATTGCTGTCCAAAATGATCTTTTTATAGTTACGCCTATATAATTGACAGCGTTTTCTTTCCTAATAAATTTCTTTAGAATTCCTTCTTTTCTTATCCTTTTCTCTTTCCGGAACTAAATGCAGTTTATCTATATTCATTTATTTTCTTCCCATTTGTTCCCGTTTTTCTTCTTCTTTTTTTAACAAACACAACCACCCGCAAAGCGATTAGCTTGCCTGGGAATCGAAGCCACGACCTCTGGACTAAGAGGTTAGCATCGCTACCACTCATATATTTTTAACATCCCTTGAATAAATTGCTCTTCAGAGTTGGTGTGACGGGTATGATTAAATATTTCCTACATATAATTAGTTACTCGAGTGTTTAAATAAAGATACAAAAAATTTCATTATCGGCCATGTTCTGTACATATTCTACGTTAAATTAAATCGTTCGGAATTGGCATAGCATTTCTTTTTTAAGTCTTAAAAAATCAACTTTATAAGGAAATTCGTTTGTTAAACGTTTTGGAAACCAAAATTTTTGTTATGAATAAGGCCTTGTAAAGTGTAATTTCCACAATGCAAGCAAATGAAAAAATATATAAAAAAGCACTGGAATTTTTGAGTGATTTCTATACAAATTTTCTACACAAGTCGCTTGCTTGTGTTGTGGAAACTACACATAAATTTATGCAATGCAAATCAAATTAATTTTTGAAAACAAGTTCATTTTAACGCATTTGTTCGTTTAAAAGCTGAAAGTTAAGCATTTGTGTGTAGGATAGAAAGCTTTGACTTGCACAAAGCGTTTATGCAGATGTGGCATACAGAGCTTTTGTACATTATAATATGTACTTATAAAAGAGCAAAACTGTTATCCATTTCATTACCCTAAAGTATGCTAAGCTTTTTCTTCATAATCTTTGCTTTATGTGGCAACATGGGACAATTCGAAAAGTTTGTATAACAGTATTCTTGCAAGGGATTTCAATGGGTGCGAATAGCGGGTAACGACAACTGAATGCAAATTGATTACATAGTGATAATTTACATTGTGCTCTTTCTTTTCGCTTGTCTTTTTGATTTGGCTTTTACAATTTTCTGTATAAAGTCATGTGAAATTTTTTTGACGCATGTACAGATAGACGGGTATGTTCTGTATTCCACCTGAAATTAAAAGTTGCGGAATTGACAAAGAAATATAACAAGCATGCTATGGCAATTCCGAACAATTTAATTGCAAGTGGTAACCGAAAAAGAAATGTCAAAAGCTTCTCTGAAACTGCGATACGTGACTGAATTACCCTGCAAGTTCTTTTCTGTAGCTTTCAATGAAAATCATAAAGGACATGCCTTCTAAGTCCGGGAAAAAATCATAATGCGTATTGCATGCTCTCAGTTTTAGAACGAGGTAAAAATATGAAACTTTCTTAATATTTGTAAATAAAAAAAATTGCAAAAATGCATGAAATGAATTTAATGCTAAGCAATTTTTTTAAACTCTGTAGCTCTGGCCCAAATAAAAAAAAAATTCATTAAACAAATTTTATTAATTTTCATGAAAACATTCTCGAGGTGAATTCAGTATTATTTGTATATTTACTTTAAAGAAATTTATATATCATGAAACCCATGTCACGCACTGTTACGGCGTGCGTATAATTATAGCTGATTTTTTTAAGGAAGGTTTTTCTTACGTAAGTACATTTAGGTTTTAACTAGTCAATTTTGTACTCGTTTTTAAAATGTGTAAAGTGTTTATAAAACGAGTTTTTATTTTCGTTGATATAAAGCGAAATGTCGCGTACGCACGCGCTACAAAAATTATACTCGGAAACTATGATGTCAGTTTATACAGGGTGTTTTTTTTAGAGGTATAGAACTTCGAATTGAAATAAAACACAAGAAAATCGTTTTAATGTCCATCAATTTGGCTTTATTGGAAGGATAATTTTATGCCATTAACGTTTAAATATGATTTCGGGCATGTGGCCGCCGCGGCTGGCTCGAATAAAGCCAATTCTACAGGTCCAATTTTCAACCACTTTTTCGAGCATATGGGGCCGTATGTTGGCAATAACGCCACGAATGTTGGCTTCCAAGTCCCCTAACGTTTCTGGTTTGTTGGCGTAGACGAGCGACTTCACATATCCCCAAAGAAAATAATCCAATGGTGTCAAATCACACGATCTTGGTGGCCAATTGACAGGTCCATTCCGCGAAATTATGCGCTCATCGAATGTTTCCTTCAATAAATCGATTGTGACGTGCGCTGTGTGGCATGTAGCGCCGTCTTGTTGGAACCACAATCCATCCACATTCATGCCATCCAATTCGGGAACAAAATAGTCGGTTATCATGGCTCTATACCGGTCTCCATTAACGGTAACTGACTCTCCAGCATTATTTCGGAAGAAGTATGGCCCAATGACTCCACCAGCCCATAGAGCACACCAAACAGTCAGTTTTTGTGGATGTAATGGCGTCTCAAGGGTCTCATGTGGATTCTCTTCACTCCAAATGCGGCAATTTTACTTGTTGACGTAGCGATTCAACCAAAAATGAGCCTCATCACTGAACAAAATTTTGCGATGAAAATCAGCATCGAGATCAATCTCATTTTCGGCCCATACACCAAAATCACGACGCATTGCATGGTCTCGCGGCTTTAATTCTTGCACAAGCTGGATCTTGTAAGGTCGCAAGCCAAGATCTTTGCGCAAAATCTTCCATAAAGTTGATGGACAAAGCTCCAATTGCTGTGCACGGTGGCGAATCGATTCATTCGTGTCCTCTTCAACACTTTGCTCTACAGCGGCAATTGTTTCTTCGGTGCGCACTGTTCGACTTCTCTGCGGATGCGTATTATCACATAGAGTAAACGTAGTGCGAAAACGATCCATGGTTAACCGAATTAATTGCTCTGATGGACGATTATGTCGACCATAAAATGGACGGAGCTTGCGGTAAACTTCGCGAACTGAACCATTATTTTCGAAATAAATTTGCACGATTTGCAAGCGTTGTTCTTTTGTCAACCTGTTCATGATGAAATGGCAAACCAAACTAAATATTAATCACTTGACAGCTGACAAAATGGCCGCCAGTTAAAAAAGTGATGCCAACTTAAAGTTCTATACCTCAATAAAAAACACCCAATATTTTAGATTTCTGCGAATCCACTTGAGATAGAATTTTCTTATTTTTTTACAGCTATAAGAAGCTATCTTAGATTATATATATAAATAGCTATAAAACTTTGACAAAATTATATATATTATAATTTTTTAACTTTTAACATCGTCACGCACATGTTAAGTCTGTCACGCACAATTACACGGTACGTTTGTGATATGTACTCATTCGTTTCGAACAAGCTAATAAATAAAAACGAAAAAAATTCAGTTCAATGAAAATAACACATTTTTGTAAGTTGATGATATAGCCCTGCGGTTGACTTTTCTGTGGATTTCATAATATATAATTAAACTTTATATACCTTTAATCACAATAAGCTCTTATATTATACTATTTAAATTGATTCTAAAAACAGCTACTGTCGAAAAATTAATTGCTTAACTCTCAAGGCCTTGTTGTATTGCTGAAGGTTGTATTTGAAAAGAAAATTTCAATCAAAATGTTTCTAAAAAAAAAAAAAAAATTTTTTTTTGTTGGTTAGGCATATCTAGATGCATTTCGTTGCAGCTAAGCAACACTTACTGAAGTGAAGACTTCAAGCACAATTCAAAAAAGCTAACAAAACCTCAATGCTTAATGTACGCTTTTTTTGAATTGTGGTTGAAGTCTACTGCAGTGTTGCTTAGCTGCAACGAAATGCATCTAGATATGCTAAACCAATAACATATAATTTTTTTAAATTCACATTAATTTTTATACACGTTAAATAAAAATAAAATATTGAAACAAAAATAAATTATTTATCATCTCTTCTCTTCGTTAGAAAATGATATTAATTTATAAAAATATTTCATTCAATAAGAATTTAAAATACTGAACTTAATCCCGATTAAGAAATTATTTCTGATTAAAATTATTTGATTAAAATTGTATATTTAAACGATACAATAAGGCGGGTCGAAAAAAGTTATGCCAGTCACCCCTAGAATGAGAGATACGTCAATGAAGTTTCTAAAAGAGGCAATTGTTTCCACGCCCCAAAATACAGCACTTTTTTTTTAAAGAAGCGAACCCCTCCTCTTTAAAGTCGAATCACAACATGTTAGACATCGTTGTTCAGGGTTTGACTATGACATCATTTTCGCGTCTGGTGACTCTTTAGTCTGACATCATATTTAGGGCGCCACTTGTGCCATCTCTGTTCCCTCCCTTCTGTTATTCAGGCTTCAAGGGGCCATGAAATTTTTAGGTGAGCAAATAATAAATGAAGTTAAATTTTGAAGGCATGAGAAAAAATTAACATATAAAAAGCTTTAGTTACAAAATTTTAGAAGGGGCTAATTTCCATTAATAAAAAATTGTTTGCATAGCTCATGGGGCTCATTGGCCATTTATGGTCCGAGATAATATAAGTGGCGCCCAAACTTTGATGTCAGATTAAAAGGTCTCCAAAGGCAAAAATTAAGCGATTGTAAAGCCACGAACAACGACGTATAACATGTTAAGATCGGACTTTAAATGGCGGCGCTATACATAAAAAACAAAAAGTGCTGTATATTTGGGGGCGTGGCAAAAAATTTGTTTTTCTGTTTTAGTTAAACTTAATTGGGGGTGACTGCCAGAATTTTGATTGTTTGTTTGGAGGCTCACCCGCTCTACGATGCCTTGTGAATTGAGCAAACAAGACTTGGGTGGAACTCGTTCACTAATAATGAACTAGTGAACGAGTTAGACCCAAACTAACGTACGTGATACTTGATGCTGGTCTCATATGTATGTAGATATATATCGTTATTTTAATACAGAAAGGCCCTAACACATTATTTCTTTAAAATCGAGTTTTTTGTATATTTCGATAGTAGAACTTTTACAATAAAATATATCCTTTGTCTTCGCTGTCTTTGTATATATTGGAAAAAGCTTTGATTTTCTCCACAGCGGCATCAAAGTTGTCTCTGAATTCTTTTATATCTGTTAAGAAAAAGAAAAATAATTATTAAAATCAAACATTTAGGGCAAATGAAATCAGAAAACTAATCCCACCTATGCTTAAACCACAAATTTTAATAGACTTCACACGTGTGGGAAACTTGCGGTGTTTGATGATGAATTTCAAAAATGAATGATCGTTAAGCAGAAATCTATTGTAGCGTATCATAATCGTTAATTTTGGATTATTGCGCAATAGGTTAAACCAAAATTCTTGTTCAATTTTAAAATAGTTATTAAGCGATATGTTTATAAATGTTAAGTTAATTTTTCTATTATCAAACTCGTGTAGCTCTGGCTCGTAAATATCGTAATCAATTAAATAGTCATTGTACTCATCATAACCAGCGGCTGCTTCCAGTTTTGTCAAAGTGAAGTGTTTTAAAGTTGAGTGTTGCAAAATAATCATTAAGCGGGAAAATTTTATTTTTCTTCCAACTCTTAAGGTCAATTTTTCCAAACACTTGAGATTATATAAATTATTAATTAACAGCGTGGAAGGTTCAGTTGTTAACGTTTTGAGTTTGGAACAACTGGTGGCCACATAAATGGGAACTTGCGCAAAATTATCATGCCACACCAGCGATGTTACATTTGCCAAGTTCTGTCCATTGTTTAGATCAAACAGTTTCTTAAGATGATTTCGCTGGCAATTAATTACCAGCAAATGCCTTAAGCTTAAGGCCACAGTAAAATACTCAAAAATTCCTCTGTATTCAGTATCGGCTATAGAAAAAGTTTTCAATTTCATATCACTTAACATTGCCTTCACCTCACGCCATACTAAGCCGGAGCAGTTTTCCAAAACCAAAGTTTCCAAAGTGGAAATAACAGCAAAACCATTAAATTCAAAATTTTGCAGTTTCAAATATTCTAGTTTAACACAAGTCTTAATAAGTTTTTTAAAGAATTCCTCATTGACAGAGATCACAGCCCACGATTCCAGCACCAGTTTCTTCAGACTTCTAAAGTTACTTAAGACTAAATTATTGAATTTTCTAAAAATACGTTGAGATCGAAAATATCCTATTGTTAATTCTTCACAGCGATTTGCAATGTAAAAAAGCCTCTTGTTCCCAATATCATCTTCATCAATTAGAGAAAAGTTGCGCACTTTGATTACAAGTTCCATTACATTTAATTTACTCATTAAATTACTCAAATCATATGACAAATCCTTTTCTACGGTATCGAAAACCATGACTTTAAAGCATTTCAAACTTTTCATATTTTGCAGGGCAGTAATTTTTATGTCATCTCCCAACACCAGAGTCTTCTCGTTTATGTTAAAGCAGTTGTCCAAACATACAGACTCCAACTTTCTGCAGCATTCATTCAAAAGCCTTAAATCTCTTTCAGTGATAATAACGTGACGAAAAATAATCGTAGTTAGATTATTAAATCTATGCCTTTTGTCAAAGTTTAGACCGAATTCAGTGGGATTGTAAATAAAACAAGCACTTGTTGTAATTTCCTGTTCCACCTCAATACGTTTATAATTTATTGTTGGTGAGTAAAGCACCAACATTTGTATGTTGTTAACAATTAAGTTTAGAAAGGTGTCAACTTCTCTTCTATTTAATAAAGTTTTATCCTCTCTTACGCTTGCGAAACCAATTTCCTGTTCCTCCTCTTTGTCATGCACATTATTTGTTAACAGCAAACCAAAATATTGTGTTGTCTTGCAAATCTCCAAATTTTTATATTTATTCTTCCATATAAAATCAACGATCACTGTGTGAAATTGTGGACACACTTTTGTCAACTTTAGCAACTCTTCCAGATGTAGATATTGAAAAATTTCGTATAATACATCAACATTTGATGTGACTTTTTCCATTTTTATTCAACTAAACTAAAGCATCTAATTATACAATTCGATTACATTTTCTAATGTTTATGTGGAACAACCCAGCAAAAAATTTAGCTGTACATAAATTATTCAGTGTGATGCATATGCAAAAAAAAAAAACAAACATTAGATGCCTATGATTTTCCAATAAGTTTAAAATTTTTTACCTAAAAACATTTGCACAATACAAACAAATTTGCTTCATTTTGGTTCGTTTGCTTTAAAAAACTTGAGATTATAATTGAGATTTTTTTTGGAAAAATTTCAATTAGAACACAGAAATATTCTTGCAATTAACCAATAAAACCAAAAATCAATTAAAAATATATTAAATTCAATTAAACTTTTGCTTAAAATTTTAATTAATTACAAAGTTTAATTGACTCAATTACATTTTTAATTAACAGAAATCTTGCAATAAATTACAAAATATAATCATTACTGCCCAAGTTTGATTATTTTAAATAAAATTTATTTTAATTCTATGATGTATAATAATTGAGCTTATTAACTCAGGCTTATCATGAATAAAATTTCACATGGAAACTTCCAAGCATGTGAACAGTTGGTATCATGAATAATGTGTAGTGAAATTTTCTGAATGTTCACATTTTTTAACTCCAAAAAAATTCCTTGTAAATTTGTTTGGTTTCAAAAAACTTCATGAAATATATATGTAAGTTTTTAATTTTAATGGAATTGATGATACGAAATTAAAACCTTCTGTTTTTAATTATTTTGTTAGGCTAACGTTTGCAGTGCTCTGCAAGCCAAATTACATTAGATAATTTTAAAGGAACAAATAACTCCAAAGTTAATTGTAACTATTCTGATAAACATTAGAAGAACGGAACAACTAGCTGTTTTGGAGATGTTAAAATTGAACTTTCATTACAAAAAAAGCTTTCAGCAAATTGTAATACGATGAGTCAACATAAATTACATCTTCCATTTGCACTGAAAAGCTGAGTATAAAAAGCAGAAATCTACATAAATTGACACCACACACAGTGCACCAAACATAAAGAACGCTGATGATGAAGGTGTAATGACCTTCAAAATCAGCTAGTTGTTCCCTTCTACTAGTGTTTGCCAGAATAGTTACAATTAACTTCGGTGTTATATCGTCGCTGTTTTAACTAACCGACCTAACTGACATTTAAAAAAAAAAAAAGTTAAGTCCCTTACTAGAGTTTATAAGTCATAATACAGCTTGTCTACAATTTTCATGACTGTAAGCATTACGGTTGTGCCTATATAAGTAAAAAGATTTCCGACGCAGCTATAAGAATGAATGTATAAAACAACCATAAATTTTAAATTTAAAATGTTAGTTAGGCCAGTTAGTTAAACCAGCGACGATATGTTCATTAATAATTATCACATGTAATTTGGCTTACAGATCGACAAGATCAAATTATAAATATTAAAAAAAAAGTTATTTGGAAATTTGCACATGTAGAATTCATGACAAGGCTGAATGTTTAGCCGCATTCATATCTTTGCTGGGAATGGTTTAGTCAGCTGCCTTAAAGATCATTTGTGTTTGTTTTATTCTTGTAGTGACATGTAAAATTAATCACTGTATTGTCATTGTCTGCTTTGCTCAATCACTTTTATCAATGTTCTCTTAAGCAATTGCCAAACCAAATTTGCAAAAATTCAAAGCAAATAATGCATTGGCAAATACGAGGGGAATTAATGGCCACAAGTAAAAAAAAAATGTACCATATTTTTTCGCATTAGAAAAAATTTGCTAAAATTTATAATTATATTTAGTTAGTGTATTTTTGCACACTACACCAATTAAAACTGAAATTAAAAAAAAAACTAAATTAAAGGGTATTCCATAAGTCCATGTAATTTAGACAACTTGCTGTATCTTGGAAACCGTAAGAGGCAAACTCTTAAAAATTTCAAAAACAATTATACTAAAAAACCAAAATTAAAAAAATGTCGAAAAAAAAATCGCGAAAATAAGAAAGCACTTGAATGAAAAAGATCACCAAAAATAAAATAAATCTTCGCTCAAATGCAAAAAGTAAAAAGGTCGCCAAAACACTAAACAAATCGCCAACAACAGAAAAAAATCACCAAAAAATAAAACGCCAAAATTAAAAAAATCGTCAAAAAGAAAATAAGCAACAAAATAAAAAAACGCTAAAACTAAAAAAATCGTCAAAAACCCAAAACAGAAATCGACAAAAAAAAAATGCTGATAGGGGCATAAAAAATCACTTTTGTTAGCAAAAGCAGTTAAAATTGCAAAAACAAACAATTCGGTTAAATGACAAAAATCTTCCATTTGGGTAAGTCTAACGCCAAAAGCGCTAAGTTGGCATCACTGGTCCACATTATCCCTAAAAGTTTCATGTATAAAGATTTCACATTTGATATGTACACAAGCAACATTTCAGGAATATTCCACAAGCATATATCGTAAACAAACCTCAGTCCGAATTCACAAACGTGTAGCTTGCTTGCTGACCAAACTGCATACTCGTACATACATACATACTTATTTCTTTTTCTTTTACATAAATACAAACTTTTTGGTTATTTTCAATATACATATAGTGTATGTTTTATTTGCTTAAGGGCTTGTGTTTAACATTTAAATTGATGTTAATATTATTATTATTAGTTTTTTTTTAATATTGCATTAATCTTAAAATGAAACCAATAGAAGCTCCTTTTACAACGTATTCATCCTTGTTTACCATTTATGTGGCTGTTTAATTTTTTATTCAAATTTGAAACTTAACAATATGGTTAGTATTTGTTTTTTTTTACAATTCAATGTTAGTGTTATAATTGTAGATATTTTGCATTTAACTTAAATTTATAAACAAAAAAATTTGACTAGTTTTTAATTCCTTTACACAATTTATTTCTGTTTTTTTTTTAAATTAATTATTCATATTAAATTGCTTCATTTTTTGCCTTTATTATTATTTTTTTTTGTAATAAAAATATCGTTTTTAAAAGAAAAGTTGTGGTAAGAGTTATTTAAGTTTTGTAAAATAAGTTAAATATTTTTTCTTTTTCTTGTTTGTGATATTTCTGTTACTGAGTATTTTTTTTATAAAGTACACTATTATTTATATGTTTATATGTATACATAAGTAAAAATTAACAAGAGAAATAATACAAAATTTATACAAAAATCTTAAAAAATAATAAAGTATTTACAAAAGAAAATCATATTTTACTTTAACTGAAAAAATTTATATAATCCTTTTTGTTAAAATGCTTTTTCTTGAGGGGTCTTCTTTATCTTATAAGTAAAATGTTAGTTTTTTTAGATTTCTGGTCCATTTTATACATAAAAACATTGTTGTATTGTATAACATTAATGGTTTTTGTATTCTTGTAAATATGTTATTCATTTAATTTATTCACATATATTTAAATATTTTGTAATCAAATAATAAGAGGATTTTTTGAGACTATGATAAAAAAAAAGAAATACAAAAATTATTTTTGTAAAATCCAAAATATTTGAATGAAAATCAGTACTTTTGGTTAACTTTGTTGGTTGAACAACATGTCATATTTTATAGTTTATAGGCATGTTGTTGTAAGGTTTTGTGATGTGTTTGCTTAAAATATTTTAAGGATATTTTTGTTTGTTTGTTTGATTTATACTTCCGTCCGTTGCTGTTCCCTTCTTTGCAATCATTAGACTTTACTTTCTGGTCCTTCGGCAACATTTTTAAAAGCCAAACGTATTCTGGTTAAGAAATGCGATGATATATGACCGTAACTTTTATTATACCATTCTGGAGTTTTACCCCTGAAATATACAAAAATGGAAATAATTAGACTTTTATTATCATTATCATTCCATTTTCGATCGTCGCTGAGTTAAAAAAAGTACCCCAGACACGTATATAAAGACTTAAAATGTCCCCAAAAATATTGGACATAAAATTTTAATACAAAACATCAAATGCAGCGGAACACGAAAATCAACTTTAACATTATATAGATATAAGTCAAAAGTTACTCCTAAAGTTGATTTAAAAAATGATTTTATGGAATTACCTTGTTTTATGACCCTATTGAATACAATACTCCAGTTTAAAATATAAATTCATGTACTTACTTGACATCAACTCTTGCTAAATGCATAACCCTTGATCTACCACTACCACAGGGCTCAATGAGATAACGAGAGGCCAATACCACACCTCGCACAGCATTAAACATTGGCTTTGCCTTCGCATGATCTATAGAGGTTTCAACAATAACACAAGCTCCTCTTGGTAAATCAGTGCGCCAGGATCTGTCGAAAGAAAATCCATTAATATTTCAAATTTGAAAATATTCTTCATTTACCTTAAAACACAAAAATCTGTACACTGTTGGCCATCAATGGCGTATTGAAATATTTCGGTGCAATCGTCAAATTTCTTAATGGTTTGACTTTGCAACAGATTGGGATCCCAGGAGGCACGCTGTCGTATAATATAATCCAATACCTCTTTAGGAGGTCCCTCTATTTCGGTAATACAACGCCACAATCGTAAAGGATGGCCATCACCCACTTTCTTATAAGCAATTTCAACATTAGGATCTGCCAGGGAAGTAATTGTTATCCATCCTCGCGACCTGTAATGACATTTACCGAAGCGATATGTATTTCTTTGGAGCAGCCAAACAAACAAACTTTAAGCAGAAACTTACTTTTCTCTTCCCTCCTTAATAGTGGCACTGGTACTTTCATATAAATAACCCCTCCAGTTATGAAATTGCATGCCTTCTCCTAAAGCTTCCAAGGGCAAAGGCTTAGACTCTTCCATATAACCAAATTTGCACTTGCTAAGCTTGTCTTTGGGAGCTGTATAGATCTGTTTATAGTGTTCTATCATAAATGACAGACATTCATGGGAAGCCTTGGCTTCAAATAGCTCCTTGGCATCGGGTACCCCGGAACCTTTGCCCTTTCGCCGAGGTGAAGCGGTGACAGAATTGCTTCCCGTTGATATGCTGTTGTGGAATAAGGAGGGGGCCAAACACACTGCCAAATTATTGGCCGTCATTTGGTTGTACTGGGAATTGGCAGCAACTAATGTCAAAAATTCCAATAAGGCATATAGAATTTCGCGATTCTCATCGGGCAATAAGAGGACGGCAGATTGTACAGCATCCAAACGGACTTCCGGTGGTAAATCTAAAAAATATTTAAATTTTTATACCAAAAACTTTAATTGTAAAAAAAAAATATAATACGAGAAACTTACGTTGAAATATGGCGGCAAATGTTTCGGACATTTTTGTGGTCAACAGTGATTCAGGCAAATCTCTAAAATACTGTTTCAGCATATCCGCCACATCGTATGCCTGCTGAGTATCAAACACATCCATACATTCCGCTGCTGATTCTGAGTATTCTATAAGTTCCTTCAACTTTAATATCCTCGACTTGACGCCACTTTTGCGGAATAGGCCTATTTGGTCTAAAGCGTTTAGCTGCAACCAACGGAATGCAGCCCTTACCGCTATGGGCAATGTTTGGCCCGAACGCTGCAATATCAATAAGAGTGGCACACCGAACACCTTTTTATCCTTGTAGTCGGGCATTTTGATTTTTTTGATAAATTTTGGCAGCTCCCAATTCCAGCCCGAACGGTGTGTGGGGCAATACCTTTCCATGTAGCCGGTGAGAGTGACCAGGGCCAATTTGCGTATCATTTGCAATTGACCCGCTGACATGGCAGCGAACACTATACCGTGTTCATTGGAATGTGGATCATGCTTCTGCGAGAAACACTTACGGAAAATCATATGGGGTCGTTCTTCCAACTGGAAACTGTGCCATCTAACAACGGGAGTTCTTGAAAACATAAAAAAGATGAAAAATAATCTTGAAACACTCGTTTATTCTTCTTACCTTTTAACACATTCACTGGGTTCTTCTACTTTTGGTTCTTTTCTCGTCGTTGAACGCGATCTGAAACTGGCCGTGCGAAAACCTTCCCGCTTTTTACCATCCCTGCCCAAATTCAGGGAACCACCACGTGACAATTTTTTAACTTTAATTTCCGTAGTGTTCGAGTTGGCATCCTTTATTAAGAGTTTTCTGCCCTGATGACACTCTGAATCCGAGTGAGCTCCTATGTCATCAACTTTTCCCGTACGTTGCAAGAATCTTCGTGTCTTGGACGGCGTCTTACGTAACGATAATTTATTGGCGGTGGTAGAAGACTCCTGGCTATCACTGTAATATGAAGAGGAATCATCTGATTTACCTTCTTTCAAATAAGGCATGGTGTTGGTAAAGAAGTGCAGGGGACTGGCTCGCATAGATCTGGGTGTAGTGGGTGTTCTCTTGGGACTACTACGATTAGGACTTAAGAAATTGTCACTTTGTGAGGGCACCTTCAGTTCATTACTAAACAATGGCCCCTTATTGAAGCCATGCATTGGACTAACCGCCGACGGCGAGGGAGGAGTGGAGTATACAGCATCTGGTTTTCTAAGACTTGCACGCTGGCCCAACTGGGATAAGTCTAAGACTTGGCCGCTTAGGACTAGACCCTGTCTTTTTCGCCTTCTCGATTTTATAGATTCGACTCTACGTAAAATGGCTTTTGCACCATCTTTTATTCTCTCACTGCCGGTCCTTCTTAAAGGACTTGAATTAAGATCGGTAGTGTCATTGAGGGCAGGATCGGCAGAATCATCGGTATAGGTGCCGGGCAGAGCTAATGTTAAGCCAGTACCCGTCATATCATAGGAATCGTCTTCGAAACGATCTGGACTGGATTCTTTAGATGACGATTCAGTTTTTTCTGCTGCAGTCAATTTTGCGGCAGGCGGAATTTCCAGGCCCATTTCACCGATACGCGACCAGCGTCGTATGTGGGGTTGGAATGTCCAGTTTTCGCTTAAAGCAAAATTTTCATCATCCGAATCCTCTTTCTAGAAATTAAAGAAATATAAACGTTTTTGTGATTCCCTAGTATGTTATTAGCCAAAAATTTTGAATTGTTTCTTACCTGTGGTGTTTGAGTTTTATGAGATTGATCTACACGCATATTGGCACAACGATTTAATATGCACAAACGTCTGTACAAGGATTGTAGTTGATCATTCTCCAAATTGGTATGATCTTTGGCAACATTCGTCAGGTCTATGGGGAATTGGTGATCTAAAAAATAAAAAAAAATATTTTAAAATTAAATAGATAATAAAGATTGAATTATTGAAAGAGATTGCATGTGGTGAAAACGCTTTTAACATTTTTAATTAATATTGGCAAAAAAAGTTTAAAACTTTAAGAAAATTGGTCAATATTTGCAAACATGCTTGAACGTGTATTTTATTAAAAACTTAGGAATACGGAACTTAAGCATCTATTTTATTTTAAATGGAAATCGGTAATGATAATGTTATTCCATAATTTCTCTTTTACTATAGTCTCCAGCTGTATTTTAATCACGTGTGGTTTCTCTTTATAGAAAATGTCAAAATAAGCGAATAACACGAAGAATAATAAAGAAAAACTAAATGAATTTGAGCTTGTGATTTTTTTTTCTTTAACCGACACAGCGAATTTTGTTAAAATATGTTACTGAATAGCAGTGTCGATAAATTTTCGTTACATTTATTATAGCGATACGTTTATCGTAATAAAAGTTACAGTTTTAAAAATATACGTGTTGTTAAGAAACTCTTCGCATAAGCATTCGGTTTTCTGTTGGCAACGTGCCTACCCTTCCATTTAAATATACCAATGCAAGTTCGTAAGACTCGAACACTCACAATGGCTCACTACCCCACTCGCATTTTCTTTACGTGCAGCTCTTTCAACTAATAAACTATCAATCAATTGGCGAGATTATCGGCTGTAATAAGTATTTTGCAATTACAAGCAAGATAAATGGTGTTACTTGCCATAAATTTGGCTTTATTCGAATATCCTTGCAATATTTATTTGAATATCATTCCCGACATATTACTGACCACCTGGGCAGGCTTGGAGCATGTCTAATGAAGCAATCCATTTTCGATCAATTTTTGCTGCAATAGGCGGCGTATGTCAACTCCATATACATATGTATACATTAGTTTTCCTTAGTTCCTATCAGGAGCATAGGGCCATATAAATCATATGATCTTGTTCACTGAAGTTTTTCTCAACAAATATATAAATTGACATAATGCTCCGCCTTGTTGAAACCACAGCTCCCCCCAAGTTAAGAGCATTTAATTGTAGCCTCGATAATATACACTACAGCACAACACCTTCTTCGGTACGCCGTGCATCCCTCACAGTGATATAATTTCATACATTTTTGTATAAAAACTGAAGGAATGATCCTAGATTAGGGAAAGTTGGCACCGAGAATTATATTGACTACATTAAGAAAAAAAAAGGAATTTCATTCAAATCTGCCAACCGCTACAACATCAAATACATGACAGTTAACAATTAAAAGGTGATCTAAAGCGAGCCACGAGACATGTTGAAATCCTAATGTAATACGAGTATACAGACAATTCTGTGGGCAAAAGGAAAAAAGTGCTTAAGTCGAGATAACTAAAGTACCACTGGGCAAAAATCTCAATAATTTGAAGCGATTTTTCAGGAAGTTATAGCGCAATAACTGCTGCTTATATATTTTCGATGGCATTAAAGCTTAATCTTTTATTATATGTATTTCAGCTTAGCTTGTTCTTTTAATATATTTTTAATATATGTGAACTTCTCCGAGAAGGTACCTAAAAGGGTGTGGAATAAGATGAATTGAGTTAGATTTCTGGTAAAAATTTATTTACCCCATAAAAACGTACAAAACGAACTTGGGAAAATCGATAAAAATGAGAAAAACATTAAAATTTTTTTTTGATTTTTTGGTTTTAAATTTTTTTTTTCGTCTAGGTCCCTTTTCTCGGAGAAGGCCACATATTTTAAATTGATTGTATTATTTATAATGTGTAGAAGATGTTTTTCTAAAAGAAATTTAAGTGAATACTGAATTTTCCAATTTAATTGTAAAAAAAATAAATTTCCGCAAATCTACTTGAAAGCTTAAAAGTGTTCTACTGCAAAACAGTAAAATATGACTTAAGCACTTTTTCCTTATTGCCACAGAATTAAATGTAGACACTTGAAATTTTCGAAGTTATTTTTATGCAGACTACACCAATTCACAATGAAATTTACAGACTGTTTGTGTAAGTGTAAGACTGTTTGTGGCGTTAGAAATATTGGCGTTTTTGTAATAGATCAAAGGAAATTCGTACAAGTTTTCCTTAATCTATTACAGAAACGTCTTAGACAATCAGTGTTAAAAAAAAATAAAATAAAATTAAAGGGCATTCTATCAGTTAATGTAGTTTAGACTATATAATTCTGACAACTGAAAAAACGATAAAACGAAAAAATTCCAAAATTAAAAAAAATACCGAAACGAAAAATCTCTTAAATGAAAAATATCACCAAAAATAAAATAAATCGCTTAAGTGCAAAAAAAATCAGCAAAAGTAAAAAGGTCGCCAGAAGAATAAAAAAATCGCCAAAAACCGAAAAATCGTGAAAAAGAAACAAGCCCAGTACGGCACCTCTCGTGTGGAAGTCAAAGTCGCACTTTACTGAATTTATTTTACATATAAAACGGAAACATCTTATCTAAGTTTTGAAGCATTTTGAATAACTTTTTTTTATGAGTTATACATATTTATATTTCTACGCCTGCTTTTGTGGAAATTTTGTCTAGTTCACCGTAATGAAAATTTAAAAAAAAAAATATTTTTATTGAAGCCCTTATTCATAAAAAATATGAATACATATAAGAAAAACTTTTAAGGGTAATAAAATCCTTAGCTTTTAAGGCAAAAGGAATGAAAGTTTATTTCGAATGAAGTGTGCCCATTTTTGATATTTCATTCATCATGGGATCCAATGAACTAAAAATAAACAATAACAATAATTTTTAATCCAGCGTTAGTTTCTTAATCGTGATCATCAATTAGAGAATGAAATATTTTATTAATCAATGTGATCTTATTTATTAATATAATATTTATTTATATATTATACGATTATACTCGTCTTCTTTTTATTGTAATTGATGGGCTGCGAGCCAAAGGAGTGCAAGTGTTAAAACTAAAAACATTCACTTAGATGCAGTAAATAACACTTAATAATAATAAAAATCACTTTGCATAAATTTAATGGCCTCAAATTAACCTCTCTTAACAGGAACTTAAAAGGAACAAAAAAGATATTAAGCATTTTTTCACATGCACACCTTTGGTTTTCGAATTTTTGACGACAGGATGTTTTATATGCGAGTAATTTAAAGAAATCTCTTTTTAATTTACCTTTTGTTTTTAACATCACAACATATTTTTTCTTAATAGGCCAGCATTGTTTAATTATTTTCTTAATGTACTTAATAAATTTTTCTTTTATTTTAAATTTATATTTTAAACGGAACTGCCACGTACGCGTGCGAATAAAATAATGGGCGACAATAATAAAATGGCGAAACAAACGCTTGGATGCCATGAGAACTTCATACTGAATGAACAATTTTATTTGCCAATACTTCTACCAAAAAAACCAGATGCAACCACGCAGTAACTGCAGGCGCAAAGAAATCAAATCAAATATCCATAATATACTAGACGTTTTTAAAACGAAAAAATAAACTCAATTATAAGAAAAAAAATCGTCCATTTGAGGAAAAAAAACCCATTTTATTGTAATAAGTACAAATTATTGAGAATAAGAAATACCAATTTACGTTTAAAAGTATGTATGAAGAGTATTTTTTTTTTTTTTTTTGCTGAATGAATGAATATGCATATTTTGTTTTTCCTTTAAATTTAATTTCATATGTAGGAAATCGAGTTTTGTGAATTTAAGATAAACAAATCAAACAAATTAAATTACGAGCTCATTATTAAAAGACAATTTTTTTCTCTTAATGTATGTTGGTTGGTTATTTGTGACTTACTGCGAAAACTAACAAGTTTTATGCGAGGAAATTCTATTCATTCAGTAAAGTTTTTCCAAAATACTGCGAGTGCATAGAAAAGTATGTGCGAGTAGGTATGCATGATTTTGTCGTATGTATGTCTAGTCGCAGAAGTTGCAAAGAATTTATCTTTTGTAGTACAGCTCTATAAGAACAAGAATGTCCGAGACTAACAGAAACAACATTTTTTAATTAACACACTTGAGCAATTTTATTTTTAATTTTCTCTAAAGGCGATGCCATTGTTTCGCTATTGCAATAAAATTTAAAGGGTTTTTTAGAACATTTATTTAAAATTTTTTGAACACGTATTTTAGTACAACTTAGTTGGACTAATTTGGAAAGAAGATGCATTTGAAGATTTAATTTTTTTTAAATTTTAGTTATATACTTATACTCAATTTACATTATGATTTTTTTCTGAAATTTGTTGCGCAAAACTTTTGATATAGAAGAAAGTGATTTTTAAAAAATGATGTAGCATGAATTTCTGAAGCATTTTTGGCAAATTTTTTGACCTGATTTGCCTCTCCAGGCCTCCTATGGACAAACCAAAATAAATTTCGTGCAACCGTTTTCATAAAAAAAAATGCTTAATATAAATGTATTATTTATTGTCATGAAATAATGTAATTGGTATACAAATAAGTTCTGAGACGAATTTTGGAGGTTTTGTATAAAAAATATATTGGAAACATTTTTTTACAGTGGCAACGCTGACATCACAAATACTTAAAAGTTTTGGCATATGTTTTTAAGCACGAGAGAACTTTAAATTGTAAAAAGTTAACAAAAAATAAAATTTCAATTCCAACAAATTGTTATTCGAAAAATCACAATACACGTCCTTAACACTTGAAATGATTTCTGGCCAACGCGCCAGCTCTTAACTAATCGCATTCTGGACAACCGATTTAGTGCCACTTTTTCGTGCATTGCTTGAATAACAAGAAATTTTGTGGACTATCAAGGCGTCAAAGCGGCCCCACAGGACATAATCGAGAGATGTCAAATCGCACAATCTTGGAAACATATTGCCAGGGGGTCTACTCTGTAATTCGAAACGAGAGAAAATGCCTTCGAGTTTGGATGGTACTAACATACAAATCTGAAAGCATTACAGGACAGAGTAGGGTCTACTACACGTCCATTTCTCGAAAACGAACTTATCGCCAAATTTTGATTTTAATAAGTCAATGTTTGGGATGGCCGCATGGCACGTAGCACCGTTCTGTTGAAACCATATCTTGCTCGATCATAGGGCATTAACGATTTCCATTTATCGCAAGGAGATCACTGGTCTTATTTTTTAATAAATAAGGTCCCATGATGCAGACAGCGTGTAATCCGCAGCAATCAGTGCATTTTTCTAAATGGCATGAAGTCAGCAAGATCTGGGCTCAAATCGTCACATCCGTGATCGTATCGACAACCGTACGAAAACAAATTAAGTGATACGTCAATCGTATAAGCTGAATGGGATTTTAGTACGTTCACGTATGTCATAATCCGAAATTTTACGTGACGAGTTGTACGTTCACGGATGTGACAATGCGACCCCTGGTGTGAATTTGTTTCACTCATACGGCAATTTTGCAAAGTTAACATCGTGGTGTTCCATACTGAATAACATAACACTGTGTGCTTTAAAGCTCTTAACATTAGTGTTGAGTAAAATCAAGTTAACATCGTCGTATTCCACCAATGAATATCTTAACACTGTGTGATTAAAACTCTTCACATTAGTGTTGAGTAAATAAAGTGTTGTTATTTTTTATAAAAATTTAATACTGGTGACTTTTATTTAATTAAAATATTCGGGCTCACAAAAATAAAATTTTTAAAACTCCCCTTTTATGATTCATTTAAGCGTAAAAAAATTTTAAAAACTCTAGTACACGTCAATATTTTGTTTAACCTTATTCGACAGAAACAGTTATTAGCATCTTATTATCCTTTTTTTGTGTTGTACAGTGTACAGTAATTTCTCGTTAATTGCTGCAAAAAAATTCTTGGTAAACCTTTTAGGTGATACTATGATAATTGATGTTTTATGGTAAAGGCAAGTTTTTTAAATTAATTAAGTGGGTAATTTGAATTCAAGGGAGCTCATTTAAGTGGAAATTACTGCCATCAGAAGTTACTTTGTATGAAGATAACATCTTTTTCTCCATCTTAAAAGACACATTATAGTATGTTTCCACCGGCATGATTTACCATATATTTTGCATATGGATAAATCACCTCAAAGCAGTTGACTTATTTTAAATCATTTCGAAAATAATATTTTTGAAATGGATTTGTATATGCAACCCTGCGTTGCTTTTAGAATTAGAAGCTCCATCCCTGCGTCATCAATCAATAGTGATTGACAATTTCGAAAAAATTACATTAAGGAATATTTAATAAATTTTAAATGTCAACTTCATGTGGATAAAATTCACATTACAGCTGCTACGCCCAACTTATAAAGCACGTGCACAAATTTATACGAAAATTCGAACAACAAATCACTCATAAGCTCGGTGGAAACACTTTGAAGTGTTTTACTTAAACCTACTTGATTTGAAGTCGGTGGAAACATACTATTCAGCTATTTAAGGTTCCTTAAATGATGAATTAATAAATAAAAATGATTGTATGTAGAACAAACTACCGGCAGGAATCTTTTCTGTCACTTTCAAAGTGAAAAGGTTCAAGTGGAATGTCAGCAGGCACTACTCCCTCTATCTTAAATCAAACCTATTTTCCTGGTTCTAACAAAATGCATTGCATGAGTAGAGATCATGTCCCCTGGTCCTATTTAAAAAAAAATATGTTTAAATATATAATTATTTTAAAGCTCTGCTGCCAGACTCTTTAAAACCAAGTTGAATAACGCCTTATGTTCTTGTAACATCGCCTATAAAATTAGCAATAATGTAGTAGTTGGTTAAGCAAATTTGTACAGACGACACATTACTTTTTAGACACAATAACTGTAGTTACTTTATTAGTCATACAACAGTATCTTCGAATAATAGTCTGACAAATAGAAAAGCAATCGTAAAAATATGCCAGGCATCTTTTAAACCAGACTTGTACAAATGCGGATGTTTGTAGACATTTTAAATGCTTTTACATACGAACGTGGTTGATATACATACGTATAAGTTAACAACACACTCACGCATTCTTAGCCATTCTTTTTTTTCAGTGCCAGAAGTCTTAAACATACAGACATTCTGGTTTGAATTTTCTCAACACTTGTATTTTCTTCTTCTATATAATGAGATTAATGAACTTTTAATAATAAGAACGTATTGCAGCTACACTTACATACAATTACGAGTATGAAATTTATGTACATATGTATACATATAGCTTTGCGCGCGTACTGCACCAACAATCACATTATGTTGGTACCAGAACTTTTAAGTACTTGCTACATTTGTACATATATGCCACTTCGTTGTGGTAAGCTTTTTGTTTATTTGTTTACAGAAATTGTAGTTATATTGTTTTTTTTTGTTGCCTTAAATAAATCAACAAAAATTTCTTTTAACACTATTCGCCTTGGCAAGATCCCAGCAGTAGTACAATGAATAAAAGTATATAAAAATTATATTTAGTACCTCTCTTCTCGTTTAAAGTAGAACATTTCAAACTGCGACGTTCGGTTGTGGAAGCAATGAACTTGATCATTAAGTATGGCTATAACAATTGCGAAACTCTTTTTGTTTTTGTTTTTGTTACATCAATTGCTTGAATTTATTTATGTTCAAGAAATTAAGATATTTAATGGATCGCATAAAAACCATTAATGGAAATTGGTTTATAAAATATTAAACTTAAATAAGAGAAATATAATCAAGACTAGGCAAAACTCAATCAATTTAGCAGGGAAAAAAATTTGATACAGTGGAATGTGCTTAAAGATATTTGAGGCACAAACGTATTATAAATCGTAATACAGTACAAACTTTTTGCTAAGCACTTTAAAAGACATATCAAATGGTTTAACATAATTAGGGGATTCACAATGAGTATCTTAAAACTTGAATGTGGCAACATTGTGCCATCTTAAAAATTTCATTGTTAGCAGGCAACGATATAAATAAAACACAGTTGGGGTATTCAAATGGTACTCATAAATTAATATGTTTTAAAATAATAACACGAAAAAATATAACTGCTGTAAGCAAGCCCTCATAATTTACAACAACAACTTTTTTAAACTATGTTTAAATATCAAGACATTATAACACTTAAGACCCTTAAGAGTACTGTTTGAATATCCCAAGTAGCATTTGAAGTATAAAAATTACAAAATGTTTTAATATTTAATGTTCTTTTATATTTTTCATCAACTACAGCTACGCTTGAAGTTTGAACTTGTTTAGTTTAACATTACCATATTGCCTTACCCATATTAAGGAATCAAAATATAAACGTTGCAATATTCGGACATATTTTAAAACGCTATTGTGAACTCCCTAACTGTGTTTTATGTCGTTGCCAGCTCACAATGAAAATGTTAAGATGGCACAATGTTGCCACATTCAAATTTTAAGATACTCATTGTGAGTTTCCTAAATTTTTTGTTTTTCGACTTTTATTTTATTTTAAACAAAAGTAAATAACTTATTTTGCATGGACATAAAGAAAAGCCAGACCACCCTGATGCCCATTTCTTTAAGCGGTGGACTTTATTTTGATCACAACTTTTATTTTAACCGCCAAATGAAACATGACTTGTCATTATGAGAGCACATATAAGAAATTTCAACTGTGATTTTATCATTAACACCATCATCATTATCAGTTTAAAAGGAATTACTTAGAAATATAAGGAAAGTAAACAATCTTGGGAAATGCGGATAGAGAGAAACGAAAATAATTAGAGTTCCGTACACCAAAGGTGAAAACAAACCCTGTCTGTCTGTGTGTCTGTCACATGCTTTTTTCTCAAGAGCCGTTAGAACGACGGACCTGAAATTTTTTCACAGACCATGTAAAAAACTTTGGCCGCAACAACAATTATATGACAGTTAAAAATTAAAGGGTGGTCAATATACATACAATTATATATAGACACTTGAAATTTACAAAGTTAGTGTATTTTTATTTAGACTGACTACTGCAAATGGAAAAACATTGTAAAATATACTAAGCAGAGGTGGTCTCCATAATTGACTGATATTAACCGTGGCTGGAGGCTTATTTTTCTATATTGTATTTTATATTGTTGCTCAAAAGCTCTTGAAATTCTATTACAATGTGTTACATGTCAGTGATATTTCACAAATTAACAGATGATTATTTTTTGTAGCTCCCTCTTTCATTAAAGTCTTTGCAATAATGTAAGGCCAGACAAACACCTACGGCATTTTTAATGAAATTTTAAAAGGATTAACTTCAAGGGAAATAAGAGCACGCATAAGCATTAATACCAACATATTGTACACATTTTACAAGAAACTCATTTCAATGGGCATTAATCATTTGAAATTTATATTAAACACAAAACTGCATAATTTTTTTTTCTCAATAAAAAAAAAATATGTGCAATCTTACAGTAAACAAACAAAAGCTCAAAAGGATTTCAAGGAAGAACTGCATTGAAAAATTAAGAAAAAATGAAAATGATATATTTCACGAAACTGAAAGAAAAAAAATAACAAAAATTAAAAACACCCTTTTTAAGGTTTGGCTACGCACAACAAGCGCATTCAAATGAAATGAACATTTTTGTGTTTGTCGATTTCAATGCAGAACACAAGCAGAAAATTTATGTATTTAATACCGTCGTGCATATTTCAAGGTCAGTAGAGAGAACATCCATCCACACTAATGAAATATCTTTAACGCATGCAATTGTAACAACACCAAACCCAGTTTTAAGCCGCACTTGAGTTAAGATTTGGAAATATGTATGTAAAGCGTGGGGAAGAAATGCCAAATGATTTAGTACTTGTACACAGAGAGAAAAAAGTTTGTGTTTGTAATAAAGTTGAATTTTTTAAGAAGTCTGGGAAAATGTTTTTTATCTGCGCTTTATGCAACTAAGGTATATGCATTTGTTTCTAATTCCTCTATTTCTGCTATCTTTTATATAGCCATTCAAATGAAATTGCGAGCAATATTTTATTTTTTTTTTAAATAAAAATATTTAATCAGGAATAATTTCTTAATAGGGCTGAAGTTCAGTATGTTCTATTCTTTTAGAACGAAATATTTTTATTATTTAATGTGATTTTCTAAAGATGAGAAGAAAAACTAAACTAGACTTTGAGGTCGGGGAAATATCGAAATTGTTCTGTATCGCTACAAAATAATGGCCTCTGAAGTACTCATCGAACGAATTTTCATTTGATATTATGACGAGCGTTTGACAAAGAATGTCTTTATTGTAAATATCACTCAAAGCGATTTTGAAAATTTGCAACAACTTTACCTAAAAATAAAAAAAAAAAACAATCGTTTATAATAATCTTTTATACTAAAATACTTCATCGAAAGCTAATTTCTGTTCGACAGAAAATGCGATGCTCAACAAAACTTTCGATGCTCATAAAATGAATTGAACATTCGATTTTCGATAGCCAGCGAAGATCGAAAATCGAATGCAACTCATAATAAATGCCAATATGAGAACTGTAATCGATGTTAAATAGCTGATGTTAACAACAATATTTGCCCATGAAATGTGTAGCGCCACAGAAAAATGTTTCACAGAACATGTAAAACTTTGACCGCTACAACAAAAAATTTATGACAGTTAAAAATTAAAGGGTGCTCTAAAGCGAGCAGCGAAACAAGTTGAAATCGTCATCTAATATACAGACAATTACTTATAGATACTTGAAATTTTCAAAGTTATGGTATTTTTAGGCAGAATGCAACAATTATCACTGAAGTTTAAAAAATCCAAATGAAAGGGTATTCTATCAGTTAATGTTATTTTGACTATGTAGTTTTGACAACTCGCTGTATCTTGGAAACCGTAAGAGGCAAACTCTGAAAATTGTTAAAAACTCTAAAACTCAAAAATCCCAAAGTTAAAAAACTGCCGATACAAAAAATCGCCTAAATGGAAAAAAGCGCTTGAATGAAAAATGTCACAAAAAATCGTTAAAATGCAAAAAATCATCAAAAGCAAAAAGGTCGTCAGAAAACTTAAAAAATCAACTAAAACCCAAAAAAATCGCTACGACTAACAAAAACCGAAAAATTGCCAAAAACAAAAGAAAATCGTCAAAAAAAGCACCAAGACTAAGAAATCACTAAAACTAAAAAAAAATCGCAAAAAAAGCGATAAAATTAAAAAAACCCCAAACATAAACATTTTGTAAAAAATATCTACATCAGATAAAATATTCATTATACAGGTTAAAGTTCGTGTAGTATTACATATCGTTCATTTACTCATAGAACGTCATAAGTCAAAAAACGAAATTTTTGAGTTAATGATGCAGAATTAATCCTTATATCGTTCTTCATATTGTGTAAAAATGTCTCACAAATATCTTGTTTACTCAACTCTTGAAAACAAAATAGCATTTGCTTTTTCCATTAAGTTGTATGTAAATTGGAAACGTTAAACTTTGTTTTCTGGCAAACTAGTTCTTTTGAGTTATGACCAGGGCAAGTATTTTGTTGTATATGCCATTTTTGTCATATCAGCCAATCCTCCAATCATTGACATAAAAAGCCACTTTGCCATAAAATACCCTTTTTTCAACGTAGAAGAAATTTTTATATGTCGGAGATTTTTGCCAGCCATTTGAACCGTTTTTCGTGCTACGAAAAACTTGCCCTGGTTATGACGTTCTTTTAACAAATGATCGATATGTAGTATTCGTACGGAACCCTTCGTGTGCGAGCCAAAGTCGTACTTTACTGAATTTATTTGAGCATATAAATAAATAAATTCCAATATGAACCAAGTGCGAGTTCTATTTATCTTTTTCGCTCGCAATAACAGCAGGTCGCTATCTTTGAAAACAAAATCTATTTCTTAGAAAGAAAAGCATTTTACATATCGCTATTTTATTGCAATAAAAGTATACAAATATGTAGCGCGTTTTGCAGAAAATAAGTTCTAAGTTTTGAATTTACATACAACTCAAATGAAGATATCAAAATAATTTTTTTTTGCTTTCAAAAGGCCAGTGTGCAAGCATTTCGTGAAATAACCAACATGTAAGTTTTTAGATTTTTTATTTATTTATTTTTTGCTAAATTTTGTTCAGTGTGTTTGTTATTTCTAAAAGGTTATTATTTAAAAAATAAAGTATTATTTATGGCAGTTTGCAGTTTTTTTTATTTATTAAAGAACTAAAACGCACAAAAACTACGTTCGTTTGGTAGCACTGTGTTTAAGGCCTTAAAAAAACTTTTAATTTCTTTCAAACTTGAAAATTTAAAAGTAAAAAATAAAAAAAAAAAATATAAATATAAAGGCTTATCAGAGTTAAAACCATTTAAGACATACAAACATATGCACAAATACTTTGAATGAAGATTCACTTTTAAAAATTTAATTGATGTTGCTCCTTTTTTATTTTACTGAATGACTTTGTATAACAAAAAGAACCATAATGAAAATATGTAATCATATTTTAGGAGTCAAAGAACTTTAAATCTTTGTGCAATATTTATGGCAGATTGAAGCTGGCTTTTACAAGACCACAAAAAAGCAAAAAGAACGAATTTAATTTTTGTGTTTCTTTAAGCCTCAATCTAATGTTGCTGTTTGTGTGTGTATGTGTGTGTGTGTGTGTCTGCCTTTTTGGTGCATATAATCAATCTATAAAGACTTCAGGCATAAAATTGCTGCAGACAGGGACGAGCTCGTGCTATCACAAATAATATTTTTAGCAGTCTTACACTTTCAGTGCACAAGGATTCCTAAACCATCATGTTGGCTGTATAGAAGTACAATATTTCCGCACACAAAATATCACATGATGTCAAATGACACTCCTTGCAAAAAAAAAAAAAAAAAAAAATAATAATAAAACATTTAAGATATGTTATACACATTTTCCTTGAAAATAAATTCCTTAACAATTAAAGTTCGTTCTTTGTGTAATCGTCCCTTTAACCCTTTTTCTTAATTGTCTTGGACTGTCGTGAAGGTCTTTAAACTTTTTGAGTTTGAGTTTTTTATGAACTAAAATTTAAACACGCTTTTGCGCACATGCCACAAAAATCTACACCTTTTTTGTTTTTGGTGGTCTTAAACTGTTCTTAGAATTATACAATAAGAATTTCGATGTTCAATTTCTTTTTTTTTGTTCTCTTCATGATCTTTAATCTTTTGCTTTAAGTATTTATTGTCTGCGCATTAAGAAAAAAAAATTAACAAAGAACATGTTCTGTTTTCTTCAAAAAAAAAAAAAAAAAAAAAAAAAAAAAACAAAAACGATAAGGAGTTAGACCAAAGGGTTGTGTGTTAAATTTATTTATTTAGATTTTTTTGTCTGAAATGTTGGTTAAAGAGGTGGTGATAATGTTATGATGATCTGATATCAATTTCACTAAAATTATATAAGAAGGTAGAATTATAAAATATGAATGTTAGTATGTATGTACATCAAAACTTGTTTTATAACTCACGATCACGCACGACAAATTTTAAAATTCTCACCATCCCAAACACTCACGCATACGAATTTTTAATATGTAAATAATGGCAAAAAAAACACCATATCTAAGCAATGGTTTAGTATACATTATACATGAAATGTACAATAAAAAAATTTAATATTAAAATTCTATATACGAGTATTTGCTAGTGGGAGCGCATAGCACAGAATACAAATATATGTTTAGCAAAAATTGCTTTACATTGAATCTCCGAAGAATTTTTGCAAGCATTTTTATGCGAAATTTCAATACAAACACAATTAAAATGTGTGAAAATGGAATGCCGAATGTTCGATATCGAATGCTGTGATTTGCCACTTGATTTGCTTTTCCACGCCTCATATTGACAAATTCCAAAAATTTGCACCCAGCAGACTACACAAGCACACGACTTCAAATGCCGGTAGCTACATTTGTAGACAGCCATGTAGCCATTATTTTGGGAACGGCAGCAGCATCATAAGCACCTGATACTTTAGTGGTACCACTTTCAAATATTTCGCAGTTATAAAAATAAAATTATTTTTTAAAAGTATAAAAATAAATAAAACCAATTATTACATCAACTTCGAGATGTTCTTTCTGTTAAATAATATGAAATAATTGTAAGATATGTTGTAAAGAAATGTTTATAACAACAATGATTCGCTTTCACTTGAATTGATTCGCTTTCACTTGAATTACAGACAAACTTAATTTCATATTTTTACTTAAATATACATAAAATCACAATCGGAAAGATCCCTTCCATTATCACTTTACTAAATGGCTCAAAAATATATTACGTATCCACAATCGGAAATCCCATGATTTCATCCAGTACAACTGAGGGCACATAATATTGAAAAACAAACGTAAACTAGAGCGTGACTTTTTAAGAATTTTATCGTTAATATTATCAATGAAATAAAATCAAAATTAACCAAATACATACACACACACACAATTCATTGACGTAGTTTTTGAGATTTCGATCAACGAAACATATCAAAGTAGGTTAATGTACTTGTACACTTTCCATTTCGACGCAACCAGAACAGTTTGAGAATTAAGGGGAATATAAGTGGGCGTATGCAAAATATATAAATTTCATAATAAGGAAATAAAAGTTTTAAATGGTAAATAAATTGTTGGGTTTTTTTAAGGAAATTAAATTGCTGAAAACGTAAAGAAATAAATTAAGCCAGGAGAGAAACGCAATACACAGTTGTATATTTATTTCGAAGATTTTTATTTACAATTTGTGTGACATGCTTATTATGTGGCGCATGGCGTTGTTTGCATAAAAATAGACACAACAAGTTATTGCAGTTAGATAAAGTTAGTAAAATGTGCTTAACATAACAAAACATTTGTAATAAATATACCCGTACAAGTTTCATTTGTTTAAGAAAAACATCATAGAACATTCATGCTATTCCGCACATGCTTAGGCTTAGCTAAAGCTCCGCTACAAAAGTTTCCTTATTAGAGAATTGTTTTCCGTTTGAAGTACGAGTTTTTACTAAAATAAAATAAATAAACAACTTGTTTTTAAAGTTTAAGAGAGAAACAAATGAAAAATGGTACATTCTTCTCTGCATTTTTATGACTTTCCACCTTTTTTTTTTGCAACCACTGTGTAACTGAATTGTAAATTTATTTCTTAATTTATATACTTCTGTTTGAATTATCAAAACAGGAAAAAAAGAGGAATGAAATAAAGAGTCCGCCCAAAATTTCCTTTTAATTCATGATGACTAGTTACTTCTCTGTGTTATTGCAAATGATTTTTTGAAATTTGTATTTATTGCCTCAAGAATTGCGACAAATGATTTTGACGAATGAAAGTGAAAGTCCAGCAGGCTGATCAAGTTAAATGACAGCCGAAAAAGAGGAATTGCAAAAACAAATCATAAATAAATAAATAAAGTTCCTTTTATGACAATGTATTTCACAAGAAAGCAACAAAAGAAAAAAAAAAAAAAAAATGCCGCAACTGAGTTGAATGTTGAAAGAGAAAAAAAAAACAAACAACTTGAACAACAGTTTACAAAAAAAAAAAAACAGTCAGTCTGTCATTCAGTCATTGTAAAATTATGTTGGCCATCAATTATAAAATGGTTAATTTTTTTCCAGTTGATTTGTGATGTTGCAATTGTGTAATACTCGTAGCAACAAAAATTAATGTGGGATTTAAAAAAATAAATGAAACCATTGTTGTCGTGTCATAACTTCCAAAAAAGCTTAAGCGACATAATTTTCGAACTTAATTTTTTTTTTACCGAATTCGACTATTTACGATAGTCTGCTTTCGTCAAAAAACGAGTCCAGAAAATGTGTCGTTTAAGCTTTTATGGCCCGAGTTGATGTGTTTTCGGAAAAATTGCATATATTTTTTAAGATTTAATTTTGTAAAAATTTATTGTATGTGTGTTGACAAAAGTAGCCTTAAAAGAAACCAAGCTGATATTTAAAAACTCAAACCAAAAAACTACTTTTAATAAAACAAACCCGAGCTCCATCTCATTTTTAGATAAGATTCAAAAAGGAGGAATTTTTTACCTTCTTACGAAAATGATAATTCTCATGTCCTACTCGAGAGAGAGAAGACTACTATAAAGATTAATATATGAAATAATTCTCATTTGGTTCATATTAAAATTTAAAAAAAAAAATTAGTTTACTGACAATTGCATAACAAGTCAGTAGGTTTCTAAAATCGAACTCATGATGCATTAAACAGGGCTTTTATTACTGACATTCACCACAGCAGGCTACGCGAACACTCGACTTCAAATGCCGCTAGCAGCATTTGTCGCCTCGAGACGGCAGCAGCACCATCTGCACCTCATATTTAAGTATAAATACATATTTAGTTCAGTATTACCACCTTTAAATATTTCGCGTTTATAAAAATTAAATTACTCTTTCAAAATGTACTTATATGACGTAAAAGTATAAAAATGAATTAATTTATGCATCATAAATTTTTGAATATGGTTTGTGTTAAATAATCACGCTTGTTCTATTTGGCGTCGGCAACATAACACGACGTCGTTTTTAATGTTTTTTGGCAACTCGATATTCCCGTAGATAGTATTGCCATTTATCGATGACTGTCAACATATGTTTGGTATTCTGTAAGAAAAATTGATTTTGATGTTGCCGTTAATTTTGTCGTCAGTGTTTTTGATATCGTGTTCTGTTGTGTGTACACCTCAACGAATTTGAAAAATGGTTTAAATAGTAAAAAAGTGAAATATAAAAAATATCAAAGTATACATACATATTTATTTTTGAAAAAATTTCTTAAAAAAAGTGAAAAATATAATATGGACAAATCTTAAAATTATCAACCCCAACCAATTTGAAAAGCTTGTGGAAGAGTTGCAAAAGAATAGCGGGACTTGAAAGCTGATTGCGAAGCAACAGGAGGTGGCGTATATAAACAATTAGTACTGAGATCTTTTGGAGGAAGCTTCAATTTCCAATAAAGGTTGATCCTATAGATTTTTTCCAAAATTAGGCTCTGTTGCATCCAATACATACCTAAATGATGTTTTATTCAGCCGAAAATAACTTTAAAATATTAAAACGATGAACATTACACATATTTTCCAAATATATGACTGAATTTATCACATACTTTTCATCGGGTAACTGACAAATGCATGAATTTTGTCTGAGAAATCTTCTTTTCACTATTAAATTTTTTTTATTTTCTTCGTCCCAATCGGAAAGAAAAACATTTTATTTTAATTTATTT
Organism: Nowickia ferox; assembly: GCA_936439885.1. Lineage (NCBI taxonomy): Eukaryota > Metazoa > Arthropoda > Insecta > Diptera > Tachinidae > Nowickia > Nowickia ferox. Next base: position 106,691,317 of record OW387023.1, read on the forward strand.
ACAAAGCTTTTATTTATTCGATAATACTTTTACCAAAAAGACTAAACAAAATGAGTCAGCTGACTCAAATACTAGACATGTGTATTGTATTTATCGATAAACAGACAACGTCGTCATAACACTCTTAGGGAATACAAAGTTAGCATTGATGTTGTGTTAAAGTGCTGTTGTTTCAAAATTGACGACGATGTTGCCGACGCCAAATAGAATAGGGGGGAATATGAAATAATTGTACGATATCATTCATTCAAGATTTTGTATTATACTGGCAACACTGAATTTTCTCATTGTAGCCAAAGAAATAGAAATTAGTTCAATTGGACTACAACGACAAAATGCGCATAGACAACAACCTGCCGCCCTGTTGCTTGCCTTGCTGTCTTCAAAGAATCACTCCACACATGTGTATTCTATGCTTGACATTTTGTAGTCGGTAGCCTCCTGTGGTGAATGTGTTTAATGCATGATGACTCATCTTAAATTCCTACAAAGTTTTCTTTTTTTTTTAATTAAAAAAAAAATAGTTAAAAAAATAATAATGAACTCTAATAAATTTAGTAAAGTGTGACCTTTGAATCGCACACGAAGGTTTCCCTAAGGACACTACATATGTAGTATTATACGAACTTTAGCCTACTCGTATATAATCGAATACTTTACTTGATGAAGAATTAAAAAAAATTATTTAAGTACACGGTAAACTTTTTTTTCGATTTTTGGCAATTTTTTTTAAATGCTGCAACATTTTCTTAGTTTTGGCGCTTTTTTAGCTTTTGGGATTTTTTTCTGTGATTTTTTTATTTGTTAGTTTTGGCGGTTGTTTTCGTTATGGCGATTTTCCCGGATTTTGGCGGTTGTTTTCGTTTTGGCTATTTTTTATTTTGTGTAATTTTTTAGTTTTAGCGTTATTGAAAATCAGTTTGTTCTGCCAAATCACCCTGGATGGATATAGCGTTCAATAACACGAGCAAATGATAAAATTGTTCTATCGAAATGGGTGTTCTTTCTGTTCGGGCAAAAATTCGCGCCCTTCGCTCACTTCACGGTCAGCGTTCATACCTTTGAATCTCCGTCTGTGGTGTCAGTTAATGCAAACTTAAGCTGTACATACATCGAATTTTATTAAAATTGAATTTAGCGCGTAGGAAAATAGAGCGTTTTGGCTATAAAAAGTTGACAATGCTGTAACTTAGCGCGTTCTAGCGCGTTTTGCGAAGGGGAACAGCGCGTTTGGGTTATAAATAGTTGGCATCGCTGCTAGGGGAATGTTTATTTGCCACACAGTTCTGTTTTATTATTTCGACTTACCTTCATACATTTGTGCATACTGTGGAAAGCCTGCAGCTCTAAGCCATTTACACGCTTCAACGGCTTCAATTTCTGTAAGAAAAAAAAAGCAAACGTTAATGTTAAAAATATTGTCAGTTCATAAATAATCACAAAAAAAATGTTTTATAATTTTGTGCTTTAAAGTGAATTTATTTAGTTATAGAAAAATGTCATCCAGAATATGGCTGGCTCCCTTTTGTATAAAATTAATTATAAATTAATTTTTTTTTTTGCTATGGACAAAAGCCAATTTTATTTTACTTTTACTATTTATGAGTTTTTGTTTTTAATAAAATATGTACACATGACTAAATTATTTTTCTAAGGAAGCGCCGCATGAATAGACATCCTTATAAGTTCGCTACAAGTTTATTAACACTGTTAATAAAAAAAAAATATAAATAGATGGCGCTCCCTAATGCAAAATACTCGTATCGTAAAAAAATGTTTTGGGAGATAATAATGCGTAATAATTTTTTATACCGCATTTTATATTACGAGAAAATATCTTACAAGTTGCTCTATTGCAATAGCAAATCTAAGATATTAAAGTTAATTAATTTCAATATAAACTAAATGAGAATTATATCATAAATAGGTAGAATGGGAGTAGTAATCAGAAACGAATGGGCTTTTGAAATTTAAAGTTAAGTTTAGTAAGTTAAATGTAAGATGTCTTAAAAGTTAAACTACATATTTGATGGCACTTCGAAGAACTGACAGTATCAGTAGTTAAAGTAAATCTTGAGTTTTATTAAAAAATTATAACATAAGCCAACACATTAAAGTTTAGACTTCGGTCGAACTCATTCAGTCGGTCGTTTTTGACACAAGCCTTTGCTCAAACCCGAGTAATTTAAGGGTAAAAAACGACAGACTGAACAAGTTCGAATAAAGCCTGTTTATATAATAAAATCACATTTTTATTCCGTCATTGTAAATGAATGTGAATTGAATAAAAAATTAAAAAAATCTGAATTTTTTACCATACATTGTGTTGGGTTGAACTCGTTCACTAGGTCAACCCGATGACCAAAGAAGACTTGTATCGAACTCTTTCAGTAGCTCGTTTTGAACACAAACCTTAAATCAAACCCATTTAAATTACATGGGTTTGATGATCGGTTTGTGTCAAAAACGAGCTACTGAAAGAGTTCGATACAAGTCTAGACCTAAATGGGTTTGATATGATCAAGGGTTTGAGTCAAAAATGAACTAATAAACGAGTTCAACACAAGTCTAAACCCGTTTGATCATAGGTTTGTCTCAAACAAATTTAAATTACATGTGAAGTAGTGAACGTGTTCGACCCAAGTCTGGTTCGACTAGAGCTGGATCCAACTCATTCAGTCGTTCAATTGAGATAGAGTTGTGTCCAACAGCTATTTTGAACTAAAATGAGCTCTTGGACACAAGTCCGATCAAAAACATCAGTGTAAATTAAATGGTTTTGAAACAACTTTTCATTCGAACGCTCTCAAACTAGTTCAAAAAGAGCTGTTGGACACAACTCTAAATTGAAACACAAATCAGTGATCAAGCCCATTTGAATTACATCGACCCATCTCTAGATTCGATCCAAGTGTAATGTCTCTACTATAAAGTGCATTTATGTTAGACTTGGGTCGACCACATTCACTAGTTACTTTTTGACAAATTACATGGGTTGGATCATTGGTTTGTGTCAAAAATGAGCTACTGAAAGAGTTCGACCCGAGTCTAATTTATATACACGAACAAATATGCTCTCCAAATCTCAACCTTTTTTTGCTTGAATACTTTTATTTATTGCATATACTTATAATAAAAGAAAACTTTTAAATATGATTAATTTGTACGTAAGCATTCAATAAATTTATGTTAATAAAAATATTTGCTAGGTTCCTATATTTATTCCTAAAAACATATACATACATACGAGTATGTATGTAATTCTGTGCTTTAGATGAACACGTATACAAGTGTTTTTCTAGCAACAAAATCTGCATCAAAATACATTCACATCTATCACAGAAATTCCTTCAAGAGTATGATTCGCTACTTGGTTGGCGACACATTTACAAGGACTTTGTATCGTGCTCAGTTTCTTCAAATGTAATTTTCTTTGTGCAGATGTGTATGTATTTATACGAATAAATTAGGCAAATAAATTTTTAAGCTTTCAATCTAATAAGAAACAAGGAAATTTTATTTACTCCTCTTATAACACGTGCAAAGGAAATAATGTTGTATGTGTGAGTGTGTCAAAGATTTAGCAGTTTTTTTTAAATTTATTGATTTTAAATCAATGAATGAATGAATTCGCTTGCCATAAAAATATATATGTACATACATATGCAAAACGACTTAACTAACGTTTTAATAATTTTAAAGGAGGAGGAAACAACATATCAGAATGGAAAATATTGAGGCGCTTAAGCTAATTTTTGCAATGTAATAAAATATATAAAATCGCTATTTTTGTTCACGCTGATTTGAAATTTCTTGTAGCGATTATATAAAACAAGGGCGTTTTGCGTTTTAGTTAACGATATGTAATATAGGCAGAGCTACGGGCGTCAAGCCACTCAACTAGAATTGTACGAAAGGGTAACTATTCTATTTATGTTAAATATTTTCTCAATTGATTAACTTTTATCTATAATTAGTTAAGGCAGGGTATTAAGTAGTTTAGAAAAGAATGTGATGAATATGATAAATAATATATACATACTCGTATGTATTAATATGTATGTATGTATACAACGATGACTACATACTATTGTCACTGTGTGTATATAAATTTTATTGTTTAATCAACTTTACGAGGGCAATGGTTTAGAGGGCAAACTATTTATAAAAATAAGGAGACAAGCGCAAAGAAGACCTAAGCTCTGTACAAACGGTTGGCAGATCTTACAATAATGTAAATAAAATGTGCTTAAAATTTCTAATAATTATGTGAGCTGTCTATATTTATCTGACAATGTTGCCAGTAAAAGTATTGGCACCTGATAGCAAAAGTATTGTTTCTTAACTAAATGCGATTGAAAGTCAAAGACACACGGAGTTTTCAAACTGATCTCGCACCACTACCTTAAGCAAAAAAAAAAATTATTAAGGGTTTTCATGGGAATGTTCAAAAGTCACGCAAACTGTGCAATTTTGCATTTTTACTACACTTTCGTAAATAAAATGTAAAAAATGTAAAAAAGTTTGCCCAACAATTTTGACTCGTAAACTTAAGCTGTGCAATTGTGCATTTTGTAAACAACAAACTTATTGGTTTTTTTTGGCTTAATTTAGGTACGAGGGTGGATCAATAAATCCGCGACTTTTCAAACTTCCCTCGTAGTTATATGAAATGCAACACTGTTCCCATCAAGTACCACCTGTTAATAGACTACTGTCAAATTTTGAGCAAGTGTCGTCATTTACTTTGCGTTTAACAGCTGTTCAAAACATACAACCTCGTCTATTTTTCTAAAAATGGAAAAAAGTGAATTTCGAGTGCTCATTAACCATTATTTTTTGCGAAAAAAAAACTTCAATCAAACCAAAGAAAAGCTCGATAAATACTATGGGGACTCTGCACCATCAATTTCAATGGTAAAAAAGTGGTTTAATGACTTTCGTTGTGGTCGCACAAATACAAATGACGGCCAATTGAGGTCAGTACACCCGAAAATGTCGAAAAAATCCACGATATGCCTTTGGCCGATCGAAGAGTAAAAGTGCGTGAGATTGTTGATGCCATAGGCATTTCATTAAGAAAGTTGTCTCCAAGATGGATTGTTTGGAGTTGTTTAACCGCCATCCGAATGAGTATTTACGGCGTTTTGCAACTGTGGATGAAACATGGATCCAATACTGTACTCCGGAGACCAAGCAGCATTCTAAACAATGGGTTTCTCCGGGTGAATCTGCTCTGAAGAAGACCGAGGTAAGTTTGCCGGCCAATAAGGTGATGGCAACAGTTTTTTGGGATGCACGCGGGATAATCCACATCAATTACCTTCAGAAGGGAAAAACAGTAAACGGCGAATATTATGCCAACTTATTAGACCGATTTAATGAGGATTTAAAAAGAAAACTACCCCATATGGCCAAGAAATTTTTTATTTATATTTTTCATCAAGATAATGCACGGGTGTACACGTGTGCAGTCTCAATGGCAAAACTCTATGAATTGGGCTACGAATTGGTACCTCATCCGCCATATTCTCCGGATTTAGCCCCTAGTGACTACTTCCTATTTCCAAACCTAAAGAATTGGCTCGGTGGAAAGAGATTTAGCTCCAACGATGAAATTATTGACCAAACAAATGCCTATTTTAAGGAACTCGAAAAATCCTATTTTTAGGAAGGGATACATAAACTGGAGAAACGTTGGACTAAGTGTATTGAGTTAAAAGGAGATTATGTTGAAAAATAATTTTTTGTTTTGCAAAAAAAAACTGTGTTTCATTCAAAAAGTCACAGACTTATTGATCCGACCTCGTATTTTTAGACACTTTTTTTATAGAAATATATATGTATGTATGTAAATACGTTTTTAAATTAGAAATTGCTTGCAATTTATTTTATTTTTTATTTTTGTCTAATTAATTTGTTTGATATTTCAATCAAATTGAAAGGTGCAAAGGGGCTTCATGAAACAAGTCTCGCATATTTGCCCAATTGCACAAATGGCAATTTTAAGAGTTCTCATGAAAACCCTTATTGTATTAAATTGGTAGTTATAGAACTATTGATCCGATTTCAAAATGATGAGGAAATCTAAATTTTCACAAGCGATATTTTGTTGGCACTCCGTTACAATACCAGCTGACCTAAAGTGTATCAAAATTGGGAACCTCGTATTATGAAAACATTTCCCAACTCAGAACTCTTATTATTAATATTGACCGACTTTCAACGCGTGTGGTTCTTCGGAAAATAAATAAATGTGAAAAAGAAAAATTTATTTAAAATGCGTTATGTGTTTTTATTAAATGTAAAAAAATTTAAAAAAAAGTTTCTTCAAATTTATTATATTAATCGCACTTTTCTCAAAATCAGTCCCAATATTATAAAAATTTTATTAATTAGTTGTATTGCACTAGGTGTGAAAAATGTTTTAAAATTACCATTTTTCTCCATTCTTTTTAAAAATTTTCTTAAAGATGTAAGAAAAGTTGTAATTTTTTGTGTTACACTCGTATAGTTGCGGAATGAAGGCCTTAGATACTCGTACATATATTCTTGAAGAAATTTTGAATGAAGTTAAAGTTGAAATATCGTCCAGTATTGATCAACAAGAGTGATTTTTTTTTTGTAATCGGATCAGTAGTTCATAAGAAGATACAGAATTTGTGTTACCATTTTCTTTGCTTTAGCTGTCACTGTGCAAAGTAAATATAATTGTTGCTGAAAGTAGATATTTTCCACTTAATGAACAACAAAGCTGATTTAATTGAAAGGCTGGTTGGTTCAAATATTTACTGAGACTGTTCGTCCCGTGAGATGATGAATTATTTAATATAAAGTAAATTCTTTGTTAACCAGCATTCTGTTCCCAAAACATCATTTTAGACGCTTCCATCTGACAACTAAATTATTGGGTTAGTATTTTTTTAATTATCGATTAGTTTTTAGTTTTTATAGCAAACAATTTTTTGTTTTAATTGAATTTAACTTTCATATAGAAATAGTAAAATATAAAAGTTTATAAATTGAACTTTAGCAAAAATTTATATGTGAAAAAGTATTTTGTTTCTAAATTGGATTATACAGTATATTATGTACATTTTATTTTTAATTAATATGGCGTCATAAAAAATATTCGTTAGTAAAAGATTGCTTACGAGAGCAGACGTCACTGAACTTTTAAAATTATAAAACTGAAATTGTAGATCTAGGCAGGTAAATTATGTAAAAAAGTTGCTTGCAAGATCAGAACAGATCCGAACTTAATGCTAAGAGTATTCTTTTACAATGTACAAATTAATGTTCAAAGTTTTTTCAACTAAAGCTGCCCACACACGTAAGATTTGTTAGTGCGACTTCGAGTGGAATTTCTCCACACACGTGGAACAAATCACATTACACTGGAGTGGCAAAACGTAAACATTAATCCAAGCCCGATGACGTAATGATTCTTTTACTTTGTTAAATGGCATTTTCTTGTTTCAAAACTTCAGTGAATTCTTCTAATTAATGTGTGTTACTAATCTGTCCTGGGAAAAACTTTTTGCTTAAACATCCACTTTGACGTTTGGTACTAAAAAAATTAAAAATATATGTACGAGTACTACGTGCTCAAGCTCACTTGTACATGGCACAAATCACAGCCCCATTAACTTGTAATAAAACTTCGAGCACGTATAAATTATGCGTGGGTGGCCAGCTTAAATCGTCTATATGCATCTACGTAGCTGAAATTTTTTTCTTCGGAGTCATTATTACTAGTGATTGTCATGAGTCATGAGTAATCTTAAAATAAATAATTAAAGACAATTTTTAAGGACTCTGAGGGGAAGGAGAAGCAACAGCTATTCCTGGCGGCCTTGCTCCTTATAATGGTCTTTCTACGCCCACGTCTATATGCCACTGCTGACAAAAACATCAAAGCTTGAGAACATTTTCAATAAGAATTCCTTTAAACTTGTTTGTAAATGTCTTAGTCTTGTGTGCAGGAAAGTGTAATAAATACGTTATTTGAACAAACGATTTATTTCCAATAAATCATTATATCTGGGTGTGAACTTTTAAATCTATCACTTGTAGTTCTAAAAATACTTATAATCCTATTTATTTAATTCCTTTATTGTTTTGTAAAATAGCAACTTTAATCGCTCAAAACCACTAGAAATTTTTAAAAAGAACTTGATTGAAAAAAATCGAAACGATTGAAATATTGGGTGTTTTTTATTGAGGTATAGAACTTTAAGTTGGCATCACTTTTTTAACTGGCGGCCATTTTGTCAGCTGTCAAGTGATTAATATTTAGTTTGGTTTGCCATTTCATCATGAACAGGTTGACAAAAGAACAACGCTTGCAAATCGTGCAAATTTATTTCGAAAATAATGGTTCAGTTCGCGAAGTTTACCGCAAGCTCCGTCCATTTTATGGTCGACATAATCGTCCATCAGAGCAATTAATTCGGTTAACCATGGATCGTTTTCGCACTACGTTTACTCTATGTGATAATACGCATCCGCTGAAGTCGCTCGTCTACGCCAACAAACCAGAAACGTTAGGGGACTTGGAAGCCAACATTCGTGGCGTTATTGCCAACATACGGCCCCATATGCTCGAAAAAGTGGTTGAAAATTGGACCTGTAGAATTGGCTTTATTCGAGCCAGCCGCCGCGGCCACATGCCCGAAATCATATTTAAACGTTAATGGCATAAAATTATCCTTCCAATAAAGCCAAATTGATGGACATTAAAACGATTTTCTTGTGTTTTATTTCAATTCGAAGTTCTATACCTCTAAAAAAACACCCTGTATTTAAAAAAAATTTCATTAAAATTCATTAATTGTTGTTTTTCGCGAAAGCAGTTTTCTAAACGATTAATTACTACGTAATTAAAAGCTTTAAGTTTGTTTAGGCAATTTGAAGGAGACTGAAAAACCTTCCTAACCTGCACTCCTATTTTATGTATAAAAATAGAAACATTTGGCAAAATTTAGCATACTTTTAGGTCTTTGAAGAAAATCACACACACACAATCATCTGTGAAACGTTTGTACCCTGCAGTCGGCGTAGCTAGCGAATGTCTAGTTATTTCGTTAACTACCAATCGTTACCACTAACTAACAGCCCAACTACTAGCAACGCACACGACTGACGATTTTAACATGGGGATGACATTGACGGTAGTCAATTGCCACCATCTGCATAACAATTCGTGATATCGCTGATCACTACAATTAATTTTTCTATTGATAAAATTATTAATTATTCTTCTTATCGGCAATAAAAGGCGAAAATTTTGTTCACGTGAAATATACTGTACTGACACAACAACAACGCAAACATTGGTGATCACAATTTTAAGTAAATGGAACACATTTCACGTGAACTTTTATTCCTGATAAGGGTGATTAATACATTTTTCAATTATTTGTTCTTTTTCTTTTTTATGCAACGTTTTAATTGACTTCTGCTGCTCATTTTAATTTCTTAAAAGAAAAGCACTATTTTCACTAAAAATTACACGTTCACTGACCACGAACTTCTAATTATAACTGACGCCAACACAAAATCCAAGTAATTACGTACTTAAAATAATTTTTTTCTTGTTGATTTTCTTTGGAATAACAGCACAGTTTCTTTCCACTCACAAACATTTTTTTTTTTGATGTTAAAGGCATTAACATATTCACGACTGAGAGTGTCAAAAGGCGAACTCTTGCATTACTTATGGCTACTGTAGTATGTAGTCGTCGATTTATCTAACGATTTTGAGTCAATTTATACTTTTAAAACTGTAGGGTGTTTACATTAGTTGGCTTGTTTTGCGTGTGTGTTAAGTATTTTTCTTACACATATCTCTCATTTACTCAAAGAACGTCATAACTCAAAAAATTAACTTTTTTTAAGTTAGTGATGCAGAATTAATCCTCATGTCGTTCTTCATATTGTGTAAAAATTTCATACAAATCTGTCTTGTTTACTAACTGTTGAGAGAAAAATAAAATGTTCTTTTTCGATTAAGTTGTGTTTTCTAACAAAATGGTTTTATTTTTTTGAGTTATGACGTTGTTTGAGCAAATGAGCGATATTTTTGTACACATATTTTAGTCAGTATACTCACATCTGTTGATTGCACACATTAGAATCTAATGAATAGATACTTTGTTAAAGTTTTTTGAGATTAAAGCAATTGAGAGCTATTATTTTGCTCTTATGTTTATTCCTTAGCGAAATATTGTTTATTCCTTAGCGAAATATTGTTACACGTATCGTTTAATAATAAGTAACACAATGATCTGTATTAAACAAGACAATGTACAATAGGCGTAAAAAAATATGGAAGTATGTATTATTTATATGTTTACATCACGCCACTTGAATAGGAAGGACACCCACAGAATTATTTAATAGTTTGTTTGAATAACCTTGCAAATAACGCGATTAGTCCATACATGCTTATAAAGACTATTTTCCATTGAGGATCACGACTAGTCCAAATATAATCCAAATATTTATATACATAAAACATGGTCGATTCAACATTTCCATTTCGTAGGGTTGGACCACACGGTCCAACTTTGCATTACATTGGACTAACCCAAAAAGTACACCATATGGAATGGATCACTTGCATACTATTTGTAAGTGTGTTAGAAAAACGCTTATTATCGTTTAAACACGAACATTTATCGTGCAACATTGAATGCTTGTGTAAACGACATGTTTTTGACTGCATTACAAGGGACCATGATGTTACTGGTCTGTTTCATCTAGATGGGACCACGTAGTCTATTATTATTTGCAGCAAAATTGTTTGCATTAATCATCAAATCTCTTTATTTATTTAATTTCTCTCTCTCTCTCTCTCTCTCTTTAACAACATACGAGTGCCCTTCGCACTAAATTTAATACTTTTTGATTCATCAGGGAGCACTTTTTTTAATTTGGTGCTTCTTAGGGTTCCGTACACCTGAAAAAGAACCCTATTGTTTTTGCTACGTTGTCCGTCTGTCTGGTAAAAGATACGGACCTGAAATTTTCACAGAATATGTAAAACTTTAGCCGCTACAATAACAAAGAAACAGTTAAAAACTATAGGGTGTTCTAAAACGAGCAACAAACATGCAGAAATCCTAATTTAATATACAGACAAGAGCGTTTTTTTAATAACGAACCGAGCTTTTTGCTCTGAAAAGGTTGGCATCATTGCTTACGTGTGTAAAATCTAATGTTACATTGTTTCCTACTTTCTCTTCAAAATAAAAAAAATTTAATTTCTAGCGCCATTTGATAAGGACAATTTCACAAGTAGCTCAAATAAGAGCCGACTATTGTGATTCAGCGTGCGTATTATTTCTAAAAAAAATACCTCTCATCGATTCCAGAAAACAGCACGCTTGCTTGTCTTAAATTGAATATTTCATGTTTTTTTTTTTTAATAAAACGAAGTTTTAATTAAAAGTTGGGTTAAGTGGTTTCCAACGATGTGAAAAAAGTAATATAATTTTCTATAATTATTAACTGTCTGTCTCTATTTATACATAAATATAAAATACTGACATCTTTTTATATAAAACTCAATTAAAAAACAAGCTGCTAACGCATACCACGCGCTATTGTTTGTTAAAGTATGTCACCTACAGAAAGTTGCAAACAATAAATCATGTTTTTTTTTATTCCTCAAAAGCGACAATTTAATAAGAGTATCTGTTTGAAACTGTGAGTACAGAAAAAGTGCAAAAGAGATCCAAGATTATATTTATATTAAATTTAAAATAAAACTGTTTAAATAAGTAAATGGCAATTGGACGACCAACTCACATAAATCAGACATACATATGTATGTATGTAAGTTTGCATCCTGTTCCATCACTTTTTACAATTTATATTAAAATGCCTGGTCGAATTAATTTATACAAGCATGTTTTTCATTTACACCAACAGTTGTTGATGTTAATTTAACAAAAAAAGAAAATCAGTGTTCCAGTTACAATAAACAACATTCTACATAATTCTATTAAAATAGATTATTAAAATATAATGTTTTATTTACCCTGTCATACTAGGGAGTAGGGTGAGGTTGTTTGTTTTATCTATTATTATTTGCTGGAAGCACATTGCAAATAATACATTAAAACACACTGGGGGATCCTTGAATGTTATACGAGTTTATCAATCACATGTGTATAATATTTTCGTAACTTAAGTAGATTTATGTTGTCGAAGCAAATACTCGTATGTACGTCATTATGTACTCGTACTTGAAAGCATATAAATGTTATTATCTTATGGAAATGGTGACGTCATTGTGCAAATAAAATTATAAGCGGAATTATGCAGGCAGAATATAATTCTCATAATGATTTGGCATCATTTAAAGATATTAAATCAAACTGAATTTGAAAAAAACTCTATAATTTTGAGAATAATTTAGCCGTTACTTTTTAAAGTGAAGCAAATCCATTTTGCAAAAAATTTACCTTTTGGTATGCCAAAAAAAAACACAATCTCTAAATGCAAATAACCCTTTAGCCTTTAAAGCTATCACATGTAAAAAGTTTTCATATAGCTCATTTACTTCAATAGTGTAATAACTTAAAAAATTATTATTAATTATAATTACATAATCATGTCTTCAATGAATTGCATGTAAATTGAAAACTTTAAACGCGTTTGTTTCTTTTTGATTTATAACACTATTGAAGTAAACGCGCATTTTTACTTTTAACCATTTTAAACATTTATCCACTGTGCAGCAGTTAAGCTATATGTACAGACGATTGTAAGATCTTACAATATTGTCACATCTGGCAATGTGCTGACAATGTACTGGCAATCAAAAATTGCCAGCAAAAGGTAGATTTTCAGTTCACACGGTTGTATCAAATTTGTCAGAAAATCTTACAATTTATTGCCAGACGGTTGTATGACAATAAATTCATCTGACAAAATCGTCAGTCGAAAAATTGTCAGTTCACACGGTTGTCATATGTATACAAAAATTTTCAGATCTGTTGTTTTGCGTTGCCAGACTCAAAGAATTTATTAGAAATTGTTAAATATCAATCCCTTTTGGTTGTGTTAAATGTAAAAAGTGAAAATATAAATTATTATGAACCATAAAGAAGCAATTGGAATGATTTAGTCGGCATATATTTTTTTATTTATATTTTCTTTAAAATAAAGCGTATGCAGTGTTGCCCATAGAAAGAATTCTCTTACAATGACGCCATTGTCAGATGCATAAAGTTCGCACATCTGACAATATTAAAATGTCTGACAAATATCTGGCAATAATTTTACAATGTGTTCACACGATTGTAAGATGTCTGACAATTTGTTATCAGCTGCTAGTCTTGCAATGAACTGACAATGCTTTTTCTGGCAACGATGTCAGACAAAAATTGCCAGTTCACACGGTTATAAGAAATTTTTAGCACATTTTACTAACAATATTGTAAGATCTGACAACCGTCTGTCCATAGCTTTAGTGTATGTTTTGTTGTATGTATGTTTAAAAAAAAAATACAATATTTGTATTTGAGTTCGAAGCATTTAAGCGTTTTAATAACGTGCCCTTAAATGTTGTTTGCCAATTTCTTGTTTGGCGTGTGCCTCGGTGACGCCTTCTTCATGTTTCCAATCCTGTTATGAAGTGTTTGTTTTGTTGTGTTTTCAATTGTTTTGGATGTAAATATTTAAGTTAAATATATATTATATTCTCTTTGGCAGCCCTAAGGATGAAAATGTTAGTGCTGAAATTATTAATTTGTGTCTTTGTAAAAAAAAAACCGCCGACTCGCAAAATGTCAAAGTGACTGAAAATGTTGAATTTTGTACTTAAATTTCAATTAATAGAAAAACACAGTTTTACACACTTCACTGAATTTGCTGAAAGCCCATCCTTTGTCTATTGGTTTTTTTGGGTTTTTTATAGAAAATACACGCCTCAGTGGCATCATGACATAATACAATACACATTGTGGGCAAACAAAATGTCACACACACATACATACGTACATATACACAACAGGTGGATTGTTTTACAACAAATACGAATGCATACGAGTACATACATTCATATTGATTAGAACGAAAAAATGCTAGATGCTTTATTTTTTTACTTAAATAAAGAACTTTAGGAGAAGTGTGTAAAATTTTTTATTTTATATCAGTTTTGTATAAATTTTGATACGATTATTCTGTGACTTGCTAAAGCTAAATCTCTTTCGCTAGAAATATATAAACTTTATTTATCGATTTTCGACTACGAATGCAATTTTCAAACGTGTATTACTAAATTAGATAATCGCTTAGAAATATATTCTGTCGAAAGTTGATTATTTTACGGAGCTTCCGCCGAAGCAGCTTTGTAAGAAAAATGTTGATAAGTCAGCGTTTCCAGCTTGCATGAAATGTTACATGATTTTTATATGGGGTTCCCTCTGTCACGTCGATCTAATATATGATTCTTTCATGCCTGCCGGAGTGGCCTGCATTCAGCAAAAATATTCGTTTACCTGGAAGCATGTCTTTTACATCTACTCTTAGATTAACTGCCAATACTTTATTTTGTTTTTACCCGACTGCGCGACGCAAAGAAGGGTATTGTGTTTATCAGCCTATGTATGTATTTATGTACATATGTGTCTTCCTTGGCGGTCTTATATAAACCGAACGCATGGACCGAGTTTAATGACTCTTACGTCAATCACATAACAATATACATCAGCTGCTTCCTACCGTTGCACAATGGTGGCAGTTATATATATAGAAGAGTTGCGACAAAAATAGTAATAGTTGGAATATCGTCTTCAAACTTCTACAGTATACTTTTGACGATATCAAAATACATTTCACAAAAAGTGGGCGTGATCACTTTCAGTTAACGCCCACTCTATGGACATCATTCCATTACAGTCGGTGTAATAGGCTGAGGTATGTCATAAGCAAGTGCTGCCAATTTAACATATTTTGTGTTAGATTTAACTAACTTTTAGCATTTGTCTATTTTCGTTAAAAATATGAATGCATATTTAGAACTTTTTAGCATAATTGGTATTTGTCATGTTTTTCCTATAGAAAAATTATTTTGCGTCAAAGAGATGTTTTTGAAAATTTTCAACCTTTTAATAATATTGATTAGAAGGAAAGTGGAAAAAATGTTAAAATTATATTTAAAAAGCATAAATAGAGATACTGTGATACTTTTTGTCAAGGAGAAGTGATGGACCGTTCACATATTACGTAATTCATTTATGATTAAAATTATTATTTTGGAAATTAGTAAGAGTAAAATAATATTTTTATGCTTATGGCAGCACTAACAGGTCAATGGTTATGGCACTATGGCATTATGGTATGGCACGTCGGACTGAATATTCACTCTGGTTCGCTCAAAACTAGGAGCATTAAAATATTTTCAAAAGTACAGGTTTTTGATATTGACAGACTGCAACTAAAGGAGAATTTCCTTTATAACTTTATTAATTTTCAAGATGTATATTTATAACCATTGCCATTGGTTGCACAGTGCACTGACCGACAGACACCTACAACAGCAGGAAATATTTTAAAACATTTTTGTTTGTTAATTCTACATATTTAACTAAATTATGAGATTATAAAAAATAACCATATATGACATTTGAATTATTTTATGTTTTATTTTTTTCTTCTAATTTAAAAATAACAATAACACAATTACACTTTATCTAGATTAAGGAAAAACTTGAATAAAATTGTATGTGCATAAAGAGCAGTGAATATGATGTGATGACATTAATTAATTAACTAGAATTTTCATGGCTATAATATAATTACTTATTGTTGTTGCTTTTAATTACAGATTAATTGTGTTGCTTTTGTAGAAATAATAAAAAGGAAATCTTTTTTATATTATATTTTTTAAGATAATATTAATTTTTATTTTTGTATAATTTATGAGAAAATGTGTGAGCAATGAATAAATTAATCAGCCGGAAGATTATTGCGGTGGGCCTGTTTTATTTACAATTTTATTTTAATTTATTTTTAGTGAAAAATTAAACAATGTCACTAGTAACAAGGGAGATTTTTCACAAGAAACTCTAACAAAATTTATGACATTTGTTTCTTTCTATTTTTTTTTATGAGGAAAAAATTTTCTTAGAAGAAAGGTGCGCACGAAAATATTAAGGAATTAAAAAATCTTTAACAAGTCATGCAACGTTTTACAATCATGGCAGACTTAAAGTACACAAATTTAAAAATTTAATTTTTTATTTTTTTTTCTAAATGGTGTTGCGATGAGATATCAATAATTTTTGACACTTAAATCTGGAATAGCTCAATCACTGAGAGTTGTCTTCACACACAGCAATTTTAGTTAGTCAACTTTATAAATGCCTCTAAATATAAAGGGTGTTTTTTATTGAGGTATAGAACTTTAAGTTGGCATCACTTTTTTAACTGGCGGCCATTTTGTCAGCTGTCAAGTGATTAATATTTAGTTTGGTTTGCCATTTCATCATGAACAGGTTGACAAAAGAACAACGCTTGCAAATCGTGCAAATTTATTTCGAAAATAATGGTTCAGTTCGCGAAGTTTACCGCAAGCTCCGTCCATTTTATGGTCGACAGAGCAATTAATTCGGTTAACCATGGATCGTTTTCGCACTACGTTTACTCTATGTGATAATACGCATCCGCTGAAGTCGCTCGTCTACGCCAACAAACCAGAAACGTTAGGGAACTTGGAAGCCAACATTCGTGGCGTTATTGCCAACATACGGCCCCATATGCTCGAAAAAGTGGTTGAAAATTGGACCTGTAGAATTGGCTTTATTCGAGCCAGCCACGGCGGCCACATGCCCGAAATCATATTTAAACGTTAATGGCATAAAATTATCCTTCCAATAAAGCCAAATTGATGGACATTAAAACGATTTTATTGTGTTTTATTTCAATTCGAAGTTGTATACCTCTAAAAAAAACACCCTATATATGTATGTAATTCTATGTATATGAAAACCAAACACTTTTGAAATATACATATGTATGTAAACATCTATCAATTTATTCACACTTTTCTTAAAATACTTCCGAAGTTTTTAAATATATTCTCCATTATTAATTAAAAAAAAAAACTTTTTTATGAGAAAAATCTAATGAAAAGAAATGGGAAATATCAATCTGGGTTAAAAAAACGAAAATTGCGAATGAAAAAAATAAGGAGTTCATAAGAAACTTTTATCTTATTTGAAATCCTTGTTCTTACTAATATTATAAATGTGAAAGTAAGTTTGTTTGTTTGTGACGCTTTCACGCGCAAACTGATTTTTAAAATTCTTTCACCAGTGGAAAGCTACATTACCAGCGTTAAATATGAAATATTTTTTATCCAGTTCAGAACTGGGTTTTTTATATTTGTTACGGATTTTTTCCGAAAAACACATTCTTGGGATGGTTTGGGTAATTTTCGTTTCGGGTTGGATTGTTTAACCAGTTTTAAACGCGAGCGGAGCTGCGTTTAACAGCATTTGTTTTTTATAAATATGAGTTCAGCGAAATTCCTCAAAATGTAAAAAATAATGTTTTAATTCACTGAGGTTGAAGTGTTACGCTATAGAAAATCGTACTGAACAGTTCATTTTATACTTGATATGAATGATTCTTAGTTTGCAAATAAAAATCACCATATGAAATCAAATTCTATAAAAAGAGATTTTGCGGTTGAAAAAATATGAATTAATTAATAGAGTATCACTTGGAAACGGCCTCACTAATGGGTGATTGAAAATAATACAAGTTTATCAGGGTCCCACCGAAGTCGCTTTTTGAGACTGATGCCGAAGCTGAAGTTCGGTGAAATAATAACTTGTGTAAAATCTGAATAATTATGTTTGGCAAAACATACACGTACATATGTATATGCGCATTGGAAAAATAGACATTTTGGCTTACAGTGCGTACGAACTTAAGCTTAATCGAATCATAAATATAGAAATGTTTGAACAACAATAATAGCTCAATCCCCTTAAGAAATTAAAAAGCATTTCGAAAAGTTATTATGTACTAAGCTACAGAAAAAATATTAAAAAAATTCCATTACGTCAGAATTCTTTTTATTAGATTTTTATCAAGACTAAGTAAGATACACGGCGATTGCACGTGAATATGCAGTTTCGTTCGCAGAGTTTTGTAGCATGTATAACGCGATTTTGTCTAAGTCGACTTATGCTATTATCGCTTTTAAGCACAGATATAAGGACTCAAGTCTACACTAATTGACACAACACGGAGTAGACCAAACACAAGAACGCTAATGATGAAGGTGTGGCATCCCTCCGTCATGCTAGTGTTTGTCCAAATATTTACGTTCATCTTGGGTGTTATTTGTTTCTTAAAAATTATCAGATGTAATTTGGCGAACAGAGAGATACGAACATTAGCTTAATCGAATTATAAACAGAGAAACCAATAAGTTAGAACAAAGACTTCTTGAAACACAAACAAACTCGACTGCGCGACGCAAAGAAGGGTATTGTGTTTATCAGCCTATATATGTACGAGTATGTATGTATGTATGGATGTGTAAATGTATGTATGTATGAGTGTTCCTTTGCGTCCTTATATAAACCGAACGCGTGAAACGATTTTAATGATTCTTACGTCAATCGATTTGTCTAAAAATTCAATATGGCGGCCAACAGACGCCATTTTGTAAATGCAAAAAAAAAATATAAAAAGTTGGCGAATTATATATATTTTCAAATCATCTTTCTCTCATCTTTCTCTTATGATTTTTCATTTCATGGTCATCCATCCTAAACGGTTCAAAGTTGGTCGCAGTCGGGTTTTTTTTATTTTTTTTTAATTACCACTTGTATTCTTAGAATTTCCCAAAGATTTCACCCTGATACAAGTTTCAATTAAAAATTTACTTTTAAGAAATTGCATAAAATATTTGCTCTTTGCTAAACTAAAAAAAGGAATCATCAGTGGCCTTGAAAAAATAGGCTCTGAAGATTTTTGGATTTTTTTCTGTTCTTATTTTCTTTATGCAAAAAGTTTTAGAATCAATCCATATTGTTAATGAACAAGGTAAATCATTTAAAAATTTTCAATCCTCAATTTCCAAGGCTTTATTAAAAATAGTTTGATACATATGTATTTAGGTATGTACCTACTTTTCCAATATATAAATATAGAGCAGCAAGCAAACGGTTTAAATCTTTCACTAACACCTTAATTAAATTATATTAATAATTGAAGATATTAAAAGAAATAATAATAAAAAGCCATAAAATACTTGAACCATCAGTTACAAGTTTCTAATAATTTTTCAACACTGAAATCAAAATATACAAAATATAATTGTTTTTATAGAAATAGAACAAACAAACTTGAAATTGTAGTACTCTCGTATTCTTGGAGGGAAAATAAACAAACAATAAAGTGTTTTAAAGTAAACAATAAACAAAAAGATTATTTATTAATATAAACGAAAAGATATTAATAAATAAAATGATTTTGAGGCACAAATTATTCACCTGCAATTTTTCTTTCACGCATTTTACGCCATAATGCTTCCGCCTTGCGTTTCGGCCAATTTTCGAACTTTTGTGAGAAACTACGAAAGAATTTATATTCTCTTATGGTAATTGACATGCGGCGCTGCATTTTGACAGATGCGAATTGATTGAAGACGTTGGGCCAGGAAGTTGTGTGACACGATGATATTTGTAAATTTTGTTAAAAATTCTTCGTTTCAATTGTGTTCTTTTGTTTTGTTTTAGTTTATTTATTGCATAAAAAGCTTTTCAGCAATTATGTGTATTGACAGCTTCTTTTGACAACTGATGAATGAATTAAATAATTTTAAAATTTATTTTGGCTTTACTTTCACTAAGAATATAATTTTGTTGTTTTGCCTGTATTTTATTTTATAATATGCTGATGATTTAAAAACATTTTATTTTTATTTTAAAACACTTTTTTTTTAATTTTTTTTTATCAAAATAAACAAATATAAAATATTTATTAGCGTTGATTTTATTTACAAAAAAATTCGCTTGCTTTAGAATTTTCGCCAAAAAATCACGCTTTTGCACATTCAGCACTAAAAATGTTATGATTTAATTTTTTATATTTTTTCGCTGGTGAATTATCTTTTGAATGGTTTGAATTTTTGATGCACCATCACATTGAAATGCTTTGCAAGTTCATTTTCTTGTTTAGATCGTTTCTTTTCCTTGATGCGTTTATCTGTTCGTTTTGTTTTGCTGCTGAACACAACAAACATTCGTGTCTTGTTTTCTACAGGAAATTGTTTAATGTTTTGTAATTTTTCAGTGCTGGTTGAAATTATTTATGTCAAACATTTTTACAACTGTTAATATTTTTAATTTTTTCTTAAATTGATTAAAGCAAAAACAGACGTTGTTACATTGTTTTATTTTATTTTGCCAATTAAAAGACACATAACTAACGTCTGTTGCGGACGGAGCCTGCAACACAACTAATGAATCTGCCATGTCGATACGGCTGAAATGCCGTGCCAATATGCGTATAAATATTCCAAATATACTGACATCACTCCTATTTAAGCGCGGCAACCCACAACGCAATGCCAATAACGGTATCGACAGCGAAAAAACCCAACAAGTCCTCCTTGTCTACTACCACTTCTATTTGCACATTTACATACATATGTACATACATCAACTCACATTAAGGAATCCTTTACTGTTTGAAAATTTCAATATTTTATATCTACAGCGTTGTATTGGAAACACAAACTAAACTACCGCACGTATGTATAGATTGCTGTTGCTGTCTGTCTTGCTAATGCTGTTATAATTCATTTCCCAACTGGATAAAATGTTTATGTTTAAATAAAATTAAAAAAAAGAGCAAGAACAAGAACAACAGAAAACTGTTGCTCTAGGCTTGAGTACATATTTGTACTTCTATGTACATTGTACTAGTGAGGCCCAGGTGGCGTTTTTTTTAATCGTATTAGAATATATTAAATAACTGATGTTTTCCTTGTCTATTTCCATCACATATTTATGATCAAAATAAATAAAAAAATTTTGCGTTAAGAATTAATCATTAATGCCATGAAGAGTTTTTTTCTTTTTAGAAAATGTCTAATCTAGTTTCATTTGAAAACTGAAAGCCGAAATACCTGAGGAAATTTGAGTTGGTGGCAACACCGACGCTACACAATGATTGAAAATGCAACTCTGTTGTATTTTCAGCGTAAACAGATTTGTTAGACCATGTACACAACCGATACATATTTCTTTCCCATATCTCTTACAAAATGAAAACTTAGGCAAGAAAACTTGTTATATGTGAAGCAGGGCTAAAACCTTTACGTCGCTGAAGATAAAAATCGTCACGTAAATAACATTTTTTCGATTACAAAATGCGTAGAAATACGTGCGAAATAAACTTTGAGGTCATGGCAGGCACGTAAATGAAAATAACTACCAGTACTTTTACAAACTGTAAACCGTTAATAAAATTCAATGCAAGTGTTCATAATTTTTTATTTAAATCTCCTACAAAATTTAACTGAACTAAAATTTTAGTGAATGAGTGAATTATATTTTTATAGCATTACTAGCTGAGCCCGGCAAACGTTGTCTTACCCTCAATTATACTATTTTTTTAACTACAAATTACTGCACACATTGGTCCCTTTTGAGGGCAAAATGTGGTATTCCAAACCGGGAACTCGCCATATAAAAATTAACAGCGATATCAGCAAGTTTGTTAGCCTTACTTTGTCTCTATAATAGTTGAAATATGCTTTATTTGAAGCAATTTCTTTTCTAACTCGTTTACTAGTTCATTTTAGAAGCAATCGTTCAGTGCCTCATTCTAGACACAAACCCATGATCAAACCCATGTAATTTAATGTTTTAAAAGTTAACTAATGAACGAGTTCAACACAATCCTAATGGGTTTGATCATCGTTTTGTGTCAGACTTTAGATGGGTTTGATCTGAGGTTTGAGTCAAAATGAATTATTGAACAAGTTCGGCTCTTCACTATGATCAAACCCATTGAAATTACATGGATTTGATGATTAGTTTGCGTGTAAAATTACGAATTGCACGAGTTTGACCAAATCTAAATGGCAAAGGTCATTAATCGACACCAAAACTTGGCCAAAAATTGGTTCCCCAATTCCGCGCAAGAAAAAACTACACCCAATATGGTATGGGATGAGTCGGCGAAGCGTCTTAATGCAGTGAAAGATGGATCTACAGCTAAGATAAAAAATTTATAAAAGTAATTACAATTGTGATAAAATTTTAAAATACTATTTAATTATATTAAATCATTATTGTTGAAGTTTAATCATACCCTGAATATGGCCAACAAAGTTGGTCGAAATATCGGAAAATGTGTAATTGCTTTTGATTTTACGCTTTTACTTTTTAAAATGCAAACGAAAAGTTATACACAAAGAAGCACCTCAGCAGTCAACAGGTTCGAACAGTTTTTGGTTTGACTGACTGCTGCTTTGAATAAGTTGGGAAGTTAAAGCAGTAGATATGTAGTGTGTTTTTTTCTTCTTTTGACTACAGTTGTGTCCAATAGCTCTTTTGAATTAAAATGAACTGTTGAAAACAAGGCCGGCCAGAAACGTCAATGTAAATTACATTAGTTTAGAACAACTTTTGATTCAAACGCGAGCCAACTAGTGCAAAAAAGTTTGTTGGATACAACTCTACGTAAACTCAAAATGGGTCGTGTTGTGTGGCTTATAGTAAAGCTGGGTGCAACTCGTTCATTCGTTCATTTTAGACACAAACCTACGATGAAATCCATTTAAATTACATGGGTTTGATCATAGGTTTGTGTAAAAAATGAGCTACTGAAGGAGTTCGATCCAAGTCTAGCTCAAAGCTCGCGATACCATCTTAATCATAATGTGCAATTGCAGGCCAAAAAAAAATATTTGTACATACAGGAAAAAACATATAATACTTCTGTTTCTTTAACTTCTGATCTTTTATTGCGTTTTTTGCTTTTGCTTTAACTGCGACTGCTTGTATTTCAAGAAGCGGAAGCATAAGCAACATGTTTTGTTTAATCAGTTTGCTATTTTAACTGCAGTTTTTTAAACACTAGAAGAAACTGTGCTCCCAAAATTTTTTTAAAAAAAGAACTGATGGAGGTCCTCATAAGAAAAAGTGCTTGACGCTCAACGAAGATCTTTTCATTGAAGTAGCTGCTGTTGAAGCAATTGTTGACAACAACAAATTAGCTTTTGGCAACGCAGGAATTTTAAATACTGTGCAGCATCAGCAGTTTGGATAAATTGCAGATAAAAATTGTAAGTTCCAAATATATTTTTTAATTATTTGAGCAGTTTCAAGGGTATTTCTTTTCAAGAAACTGTAAGTTTTAAAAAATAACACAAAAAGTTAAATTTTAATTCAATGAATATATGGCACGAAGAAGAAAGCAGCTTTGAGAGTACTAACACCCTAATTTCTCTTAAATGACATTGATAACATTGTTGGAATTAGTGGCGCTAAATGTCTAAATCCCTATCTAAATCTTTATGTAGGTTGGTATGTACATTTACACATGCATGTATGTATGTATGTATGTATGTATATGTATACAATATATATAAAAGTATAAATGCACAAATATTTACGTACATAAGAGTACGGCTGTGTGTATGTTTACTTTATTTTAAGAATATTTTATCCACAAAGTTGTGAGCATGATGGTAATCATAATGAATATGAGCACCAATTAAATTTGTTCTCCTCTTTTTTCGTTTAATTTTTTATTTTTTGTGCTCGTATATTTTGCCACAAAGTAACACTGAGTTTATCAATTAATATTGTTTGTTGTTATTGTCTTAAGTTTTTTCTTTCTTTACTTTTTCCGATGTTAAAGTATAAACAAATAATAAACAAACGGCTCGCGCCACGAATACTTGATTCTACTTGCATGCATGTATATATGTATGCATGTATATGTACGTATACAGGTAGATACATATCGTCGGCTAACTCACTTCCAGCAAATTTTACAGGAGAGACAAAATACTGTTAACGGTTTCTATACAAAGCTTAAGAAATTAGCCTAATACATTAAGTTCTTTCGACATATAGAGCTTCAAATTAAAATAAATACCGGTTATTTATTTGCAGAACGTTATAGCTCGGAAATAAATGTAATTTTAAACACAACTTATAACTTCTTCGAGAAGTTTAGGTATTTATATAAAACTAGGATCGCCCGGTGGTTTGAATTAATACCACTTGATGGGTAGATATTTATCCCTTCAATTATTATAAATAATTGTGTAAATGCCTGTTGGCATTAGTGTTGCCAGTAGATTTCTCGAAAAAATACCTACAATTTATCCAAACTGGTAAAAAAAAATCCGATTTTTCCCTATACGTTGAAAAAACTTCCCCTACAAAAATCCCTACGCAGTTTTATCATTAACATAGAAGAAACCCATTAGTTATAAAAAAAATATATATGTTTATTAAAGCTTTGGTAAACAAATAAGTAAAAAACTAAAAAAATAGCACATACATATGTACTTTGAATTAAATTCAATTAAAACAACAATAAGTTTTTTAAAAACTAATATGAATAGTTCTTTTTACATAAAATTTTAAATGATAAATTCAATTCAGGTACGAAACCCGGTTATTTTAAAATTAACATACATATATTGTTCATGTACCAGGTGGTGCTAAGTTAACAGCTGCTTTTATTAGGAAGTTTGGCTTGTCAAATTTCCTTGCAATAAGATTATGTTATGTTTGCATTTATTTCATAACTAATGCGGCATGACGAAAAAATCCCTACATTTTGGAGAATATAAAAAATCTGTCCGATTTTCCCTACGCTTCTATTTTAGTATCAAAAATACCTACATGAAAGGATTTACCCCTACTTCTTACAACATGGTTGGCATGTACATAACAAAACCGAAATAGAGAGTTGTTTCTTTTTAAATAAAATTAAAAAGCGTTTTTCTAACCACTTCAAAGCATTGTAAAAAACATTTATCTTGTGAATGTCTACACAAAAATACCTTTTAAACTATACATGTTTCACCAAAGTTTATTGGCGATATGATACTTAAAGGTGTACGACAAAGAAAAATGTAAGCCATATTGTAAATAACGGTATTAGATTTAAAAACTCGTGTTTTTTGAGTTATGCCCTTGTTCAAGTTAGAGACCGATATACACCAACGTGGTTAGCCACTTTGCGTGTATTAGTGTAAGTCACCAAGTGATATTTTTAGAGGTATAATTGATTTTAAATGAAACACAGATAAGTTGTATTCATTGAAATAAATTCTGTTTTATTGCTTGAAAAATGATTTTTAGCTTTATATGAAAACACGACACTGTGTAAATAACATATCAAGCAGTATTGCCAACTCAAAGTTATATACCTCTAAAAAACCACTCTTTGTATATAGCTGTGTGTACCTGACTATGATGTTGTTGTTTGTATTGTCGTGTGCCGTTTTTTTATTGTATTCATCATTGGCTTAAAATATGTATCATTCCTTGAAAAATTAAAACAATCGTGTAAAATGACTCTGCTGGCAAAATCTACCCGTATGTATCGATGTGCACAACCAAACAAACATGTAAAGAGAATCATCCAATATGTCTCGTTAAGTAAAACATTTCAATGAAATACCACCAGTGCGTATACGTTACGTACATTAGCAGATAAATAATGATGATGTGTTTGGCGCGATGATGATGACGATGTTGAGGTTATAAATATTGAGTATACGTTTGGGTGTTTGCAATGTGAGAATCAATAAGAATAAGAGTGAGAGTAACTAGAAGAACATGTTGTTGTTGATGAGAATGAAAGTGATAAATTTATGTATTTTTATTTTTTTTCTTTGTTTGTGACAGTGTATGTAAATGTTGTGGTGGTTTTGTTATTTTGCAGCAAAGTAGTAGTGGTAGTAGTTGGATTAAAATGATAATTCAAAATTTCCTTATAGTTTTTCATATCTGCTGTTCTTGAACGATGACGATGACGGTGCTTTTGTTGCAGGCATGGAAAGTAAGGATTTTATAATTGTGCTAGTATGTTAAACATTAAAAATATTTTTATCGTACTTACAAAGTATTCGTGTCGTAAGTAGAACTAATTCTTATATCGTTATTTATATTTTGTAAGAGTTGCATATGAATATTTTGTATATCCAACTTGAAAGAAAAATTAAATTTTATTTTTCCATTAAGTTGTGTGTAAACTGAAAATTTTAAGCCCGTTTTTTTGCCAAACTAGTTTTGTTTCGGTCATGACATCGTTGAAGTAATTTCATTTAAAAAATACGTAGTAGTGGAAAAAATTCTGAAAGAAAAATAATAGTAGTGAAATATCCATACCTGTTTTAAAACGAATACTCAGTAGGGCGTGTATTTTCATAGCTTTTGAGTTCGTGTTCGCAGAAGTATAACAATTAAACCAAAATTGATTTTTTCTTTTAATGTAAAAATTTTTAATACGTACTGTGTAGAAACGTTACACTTTTATCAAAAATAACTTCAAATAATTTTTCTAAAATTTAAAACAAGAATTTTTTATCAGATGACAAGTAAAAACTACACTCTTAATAAAACTGGAACGGTATACTAGGCTCACCCAAGGCATTGAAATTATTAAGATTCAATGAAAAAAAAAAATGATGAAAATTTCGAGTTCACAGTTCAGAAAACTAAAGCATTTTCAGGTCACGTGAAACACCTTCTCAGCTAGTAGTTATGAAACTGGTGGAAATATTTGAGCTTTTAAGACAAGAAGAAGAATCGATCTCGCGCACATCGCTCAGGAACAGGTGATAATGTTGCTATTGTAGCCCATAGTGTTGAGCAAAACCCAGGTTTGTCTATTTGTCATCGATATTTACTATTGGGCATTTCACAAACCACATCACACCGTATTTTGCATAAAGACTTCAGTCTTAAAGCATTTAAGGTTCACTTAACATAACAGCTTATCGATCATCAACAACGTCGAGTCCTTGGAGATTGAGCCTTTGAAATGCATCAAAATAATCGGGAATTTCATTGAAACATCATCTTTAGTGATGAGGCCCATTTTCGTTACGCAGAATACATTAACAAGCAGATTTGTCGCATTTGGAGCTTAGAAAACCCAAGGATTATTGTTTAATATCCTCTCCATCCTCAACATGTGACTGTTTGGTACGGTTTTTGGTTTTACGGGATCATTTTACCTCATTTTTTCAAAAATGAAGCTGGCGAAACTGTGACGGTGAATGGATAGCGCTATCGAATGATGACTCATGATTTTGTATGATCGGAATTGGAAGATATTGATGTCGACGTCGTTTATTTTCAAAACAACTAACACTACCATCAATCGTTTGCAAGAAAAGTTTCCTAAACGTGTGATTTCTCGAAAAGGCGATTATAATTTGCCACCGGGATCTTGCGATCGAACACCTTTAGACTTTCCTCTTTGGAGCTACATATGCGAGAGATGAAGTATATGGCAATGTTCCACAATCGATTAAACACCTCAAAGATGGAATTCGTGAAAATATTGAAGACATCCAGCTGCAAAGTGCAAATTAGTGAAAGAAAATTTCATGGAAAGGGACACGGTTTGGCGAGCATAGTGGTGGCGCCCATTATTAATGGCATATCTTCCTCCTTATATTTAACTAAACATCCGATGATTTCGCTTAAATATACTCGTTTTTTCGCATATCAATATGAATCCTTATTTACGAATTGTATGTCCTTAAATTCGAGAATACTCTTTCCAAAAAAATTTCATAATGAATATCAAATTTATTTTGATCTCCGTTAACGGCCGAACATTGTTGATTTTATTTAGAGAAAAGGAAACTCCCTAATACCGAATTAACACCATGAATTTTTTCATAAAATTTGTTGTCAGCAAATTTTTCTATTTGGTTATAGATGGGAGAGTTCCATTGAAAAAATGGCGCAGAATGAATCGGGAGCATTATTGGAAACTTTTTTTGATTTGATTTGATTCCCTACGCTTCATACTGTTCAACAAATAATTTTCATGTAGCTGGTTTCATGAGGAAATCCCTTGTGTAAGTTTAGTTTAAATTCATCAGTCGAGACGAAGTGGGTTCGATTCCCACCAAAGAGTCTGCTCTGATTCACTTAAGTTTGAGTAAATTAATAAGTGCAGTTAGCTTTAATAAAGAACTTATGAATAAATAAATGGATTCAGTGTAAGTGTTTCTCAAATTTTTTATATTCCAATGCTTTCAATGCTCCTGTTTGTACAACGTCCGGGTTGTAGAAACTTGAATAGAAAATTTATATGAGTTCTTTCATTTGTTTCAAAGATTTTCATACAAATTGTTTAGACAAGTTGCCTGTCTGACTTATGGACACAGGGTGAATATATATCCAATTTTACTTTATATTTAGATTTTTTTTTAATTTCCAAGCAATTTTAATACGTTTTAATCTTCAGTTTCATACGAATTCATATGACACATGTACTTCCATTCTTATAAAATTACGTATTTATATTAATAAAAATAGACAACATTGGCTATGAAAGAGAATACATTTTAAACAAACTCATTTTTAGATTTTTTAGTCTTGTACGCCCACATTCTCACGTGTTACTTACAAGCCAAGTGCATAATCATATGGTTCTAAGAATTTGTGCAAATTCGTTGGCAATTGTCAAATACTGTAAATAAATAATGTTTATGCTTTTTTAAAGCTGCCTGACATTAACTTGAACAGTCGGCTGCGCCAATAACGCCACATTTACCTTGTACATACACATTTCTTTTGTTTTCATTTTAATGTCCTCACAATTTTTAGCGCAAATAAATATTTAGTTATTAAATTATTTTTTATTAGTTAAATGAAATTTTTTGCTTAAAGTAATTATATCGGCTAAAATAACAAAAAACAGGCGTGTTTGGTTTTTTGTTTTAATACTGGCAATTAAGCAATCTGAAGACACTAAATTATGTCTAAAATTAGTTTTGCTAGTGTTAATCCATAAAGCGAATATCAGTTTATGTTCACAACATTAGAATTAAAAAAAAAATACAAACAGCACGCCTAAAAGTAAACTGTGTACTTTTTGTTTTTATTTTCCTCAATTTGACGTCATTGAGCAAAACATAGTGACGTCAATGCTGTGGTTATTGTTTCAATGTTGAGGGGGAAAATATAAAACAAAGCCCATCAGTGTCAATTAAACGTACACATGTGTTTGTATGTATTTAGTTTAGACGAATCTTTTTATGTGTTAGAAAATTATTGATTGGTTGCTGCTGTGTTGTGGTCTTAATAAAATAAATCTATTTTACTCTGGTTGCTACACATATGTGCTGTTAAAGTAATGTAAAAATTTTACTTCTATTTGTACGCCTGCGGATATGTCGTCCCTACCATATCAAACTATCTAATATACAAATTTTTACTTTCCAGAAGAGCGCTAAGGCCGGTCAATTGTGAATTTAAAGTCGGCATATTGCTAAAAGTGTCCAGCTTTAAATATTACTTATTGAGTTATCCATCATCTATGAGAATTTAAGAATTTTTAAAGTAGGCATCGTTTAAATTAGGGTACCAAGATAACGAATCTAAAAAACGCACTTTGAATATTGGATAATTTGACCCGGTAGATACGTTACGTACGTGTTTTTGTGTTTTGGCTGCGTGTTTAAGTACGCAAAGTGAGTATTGTCATATCATCGACGGATAGAGGAGCAAAAGGTTGTCTTTAATGGAATTAGTTCTCTTCTCGGGAAAGTATAATATATCTGTTACGAGTTAAAAATAACCGATTGTGTACAAAAGTATCTACACATGTACGCACTGTGTGGTGGCCTTCCCTGGAGCACAAATAATATATTTATATGTGAAACGTCATCGTCTACTGCAAATACATATGTAGTAAACCCCGAAACTTCGAGACGGAGGACTGACCCTACTCTACTTCATCAACGTCTCATAAGGACCTCGATACCGTCCCGAAAGGTAGAAGGAGTGATGAATTTTATATGAACGGCTCCAGCATTAAAGCAGGTGTGAGTTCGGCATTCTGACTGCTGCCACCATTACCTAAATTAACCATGTTTAAAAAAATTGGCCGAATATTAAAAAATTAAGTAAAGATTTTTCCAAAATATGAAATATATTTAATGAGTAAAGAAAAAAATCGCTTTAGTTAGTTAGTATGTATGTATATAGTTTATTGAGTCGCATATGTATTTTTGCTGAAATTACAAACTACATACATATTTCGTGCCGTAACCACCAAAAAAAGCTTAAGTGACATAATTTTTCGAACTTTATTTTTTGACCAAAATCGTTAATAATCCATTGTCGTCAAAAAAAAACGATGTCTAAAAAATGTGTCGCTGAAGTTTTTTTAGTGGTTATGGTTCGATATATGCCCTTTTCATTTGTGATGAAGACTATAATAAATATAAAATGAACATATAATTTTTTTTTGTGGCCCAACAGCAAACTGGTGTTCTTTTGAATATCGCTTTATTTATACATACGAGTATGTACATGTGCATGTATGTATGTACGTCTCCACAAATGGACCAGACTGACAGCAATTTCGGTTTTTATTTACTGTTTATTGTTGCTCTTGAAGCTTTTGTATTGCTTGTTGTTGTGTTAATTGTGATTGGAATTAAATTCAAGTGTTGTTACTATTGATGGATGTACCCGCCTGTCTATAACAAAATAAATCATAAAATATTCTTTCAATTTTATTTTACTTTAACTTGGTTTTGTTAGTTCAATTCTCACATGAAAAAATTTTGTGTGGGAATTTAAACACAGCCATGTAGATATGTATGTACATATCTTTGTATATGACTACATAAAAATTAATGAATAAAAATATAAAACAGAAAGCATTGTATTAACAGCAACAAGACAATCCTTTTTGATCAATCGTTTATAATTTTTTTTTTAATTTCAGTTGTCAATTCAACGAAAATTAAAAAGCAAAAGGAAAGCAATCAACTGTTTATTGTTTACGATTTTTTCTTTAATCTTTTTTTAAATACATTTCTAAAAGCCTTTTAATCAAAAAGTTTACACTTATTCATTTTCAGTTGACAGTCCTATAAATCTCATATTAAGAGGGGTTTTTTTTTAGAAAAAACTTTCAATATAGAACATCATAATTAATTGACTAATAAAAATAGCTGTTACCAGTGCTGCCGGAATCCAAATTAAAGTTTACACAGACAAAACTTCAAAATTGTCCAAAATCTTATAAATGACTTAAAACAAATTTTGTATTTGATAATAAACCTGCAGAAAATTTGATGACAATTGACCCAAACTTACTCGTCCTCTGTGACTTGAGAAAATGGGAGTGTTACCAAAAGTAGAGAGTAGTGCATGGTGAAAGAAGAGATATCGTGTAAGTGGTTACATATTCACCATTCTTGTGATGTATTGCCTTAATATTTAATCAACTTCATTGGGACTCCGTCTTATAACAGGCGCTAAACAAGTGCATAGCAAAATATAATGTTTATTGTACCCACCACTGATACCGCCAAGTCAGTGTGGAACCAGTCACGTAACTATACTTATATATTAACCAAAGCTCAAGTTTTATTTATTCTTTTGGTATATGAATGTCCCTGTGGTCGAGTGGTTAGTGTGCAAGCATGTCGTGCCGGAGTTTGTCAGTTCGAATCCCAAAAAAATCTTTGCTTAAAAATAAAATATAATTGCATTTGTAACAATAAGAAAATTTATAAGCTTTCATTGTTGCAGTTGAATATCGGAATGAATTTATGTATAAATTATATTATTTTACACCGAATAGGTCCCTAGTAGATAGTTCAGAGACAAGTCACAAGGTGCATACAAAGTATCAATTAAACCCATACTAGGCTATCCCCATGTAAAAGTGACTGGTCCTCTTCATAGAAAGTGTTAAGGACCGATCACGTCACTAGTCTTGTGACAATTTCACTTCCTGCAGGAGGTAACGCTTCTTATTGATAAATACAGCACACAAATTGTTTTAATACATAAATCATAGGCAGCCAATCAATCCATAGCACAATTGTAAAGAGAGTAATTCTGTGGCTTTTATGAATAACAGCGCATGTCCCAAATTTTTACTTTTTCCAGTAAAGCTAAGCAAGTTCTTTTTGAATCGTAGAAGTTGTGTTAAAAAAAATTATGTAACAATTTGACGCCTCGAAATGAGAAATATATAATGAAATTAATGAAAACCACAGGATTCACACATATTCGTATTCGCTGTTATTTGGCCTTCAATGAGACAGTGACAAGCACACATGCAACGGATGCTTTTATATTTTTATCAGCAAAATTTATTTAGTAAACATTTGAAATTTTTAATAATATGCGAATTATATTTCATAATTAATAATTTATTTAGTAAAATGCAATGCTTTTTATGTTATCAAATATTAAAGAAAAAAAAGGCAATTTATCTGACAAAATAACTTCTACTCATTCAATAGCAAATATTAATATTTATAGGCTTCCGTTCATAATGTCGCCAAAAAGTCAGCAAAATAGTCAATAAGTGATGACTTGGAGTTGACCTCAAGCTTGTTACAGGTATGCAATAATTGAGAAACTTATTCTCTCATTTATACAAGTAGAATTAGGTATGTATTTCCTTAGAATATTTATTTTTGCAATACTATTTTTTTTTTCAAACATGTATGTTATATCTCAAATGAGAATAAAATATAAATTTATTTCCACTGAATCGTATACATGTGTACATATTTCAAAAGAAATTTTCCCATAAGAAACAGAAAGTATGTATACGACTAAAAAATAATAAATAGATACATACAACTAAGCGTTACAAGAAATTTGTATAATAACTACACAATAATTTACATAATATAATTGAATTTTTTCAATTAAAATGCACAAATCTATTAATCTTTATAGAAAAAAAATATGAAGAAATCCTCCTTTTCATCTTAACACACAAAATACATAAGCAAAGGCTTAAAATACTATAAACCATTAAAAAAAGCTGATAAAACTGAAGAAAAAAAAATGAGCCAACTAATCAAGAATGTTGTACGACTAAATAAAATGGCAATAACTTGATGTCAAAGTCTATTAAAATCTTTACAAAAAAATATTTACAAACTGAAAACTCATAACCATGGTAAACACTTCATATTGCTAAACACACAAACTCGTATAATGAAATATTTAAATTATATGCAAGAAATAAAAAATTGGATTACCTACATGGGAGAATTAAAAGCACTAAAAATATTCGCATAAGAAAACGATCACTTGACAGTTCATAGCAGAGAAGATGGGGAAGAAAACTTAAATGTACGCTCAGTGCTAACAACGGCCGTTGAAAAATGATTAAATAATTAATCACTCATACACATCGTGGCAACGAAAATAAAGCTAAGAAAAAAAGAAGACCAGTGAAGATCTATTAAATAAATAAGAAAAAAACTATCGTAAGACCTCCATAGAAGATGTGATTTGGTTGAATGAGTCGCTTTGCCAAGGATCAGCGAGGTTAAAGGAGTCAAAACACTTTTTAGGAAATGTGAAAAATTTTTAAAGAATATTTTCCGGCTGAAGTCCTATGGAAATAAACATAAGTATATATGTGTGAAATAAAAAGTTTTTACACTGTCGGAAATTCCGTTAACCTTAAACTAACTTTAAGCTAACTATTTCGCAATCAGTACTGACTGACAGTTTGATTACTTTTCATTGTAATCAACTGGCTATTTTAACATTGCAATGTCCTAGGCGGAATTCAATTCTCTCACTTTGCATTACTTTTCAACTAACTTAAAGCTGGTTTTTTTAAATCACCTTGTAATCAGTAAATTTAAAATATTTTCTGGATTTCGAACATGTGTCATCACAACTTGTGTACTCAACGCGCTAACTACCCAGCCAAGGTACCGTATAAAATAATAACAGCAAAATGTTAATATAAAACTGAAATGAGTTTCAAAGTAGCTGAGAATAAATTTGTTGGCTCTCACCAAATTTGATTACGTACTCAACTTAAGAATTAATTTTTGATTTGTTCTGGATGACATTGCAGTTATCTTTTAGTCATTCTAAGAAAAGTTAACTATAAGTTAACTATTTTTGTTGTCAACCACACATTCTCCGACAGGGTAGGAGTATGTATGTATATATTGGTGTAAGTAAATGATGAATAAAGAACTTAACGGCTCCATTATGGATGGAAATAAGGGAATGACAATGAGTACTCGTATTTAAAAAAATAAACATAAGTAAATAGGCTTAATTTTAGTAACTGCTTATAAGCGTAATTGTAGCGCAAACAATTTGTACACTCACATATTTCCTCTCAAGCAACTATGACTATAGCCGATTGCAACATACAAGAGCATTTCTACGCTACAACTAAAAATAAAAAGGCACATACGTATCAAGCGTTTTGACTCTCAAGCTGTGGATAATTAATCGGATAAAACCAATATACGCTTGATACTCGCGATATTTGTTCATCATTCGCCACCATATACGAGTACATACATATGGATACATAAAATGGAATTTAAAGTAGTCCTGTATATACGCATGTGTAGCCGATTAATAGTCAGAGTAATTTTGTACTCATGCGTGTGATGATAGCTCACACAGTCTATAAATTTTAATTATAGTTGTAGGTAGGCAATTAAAAAAATGTGTATCAAGACAGTTGTTGGTTATTTGTTATATGTATTCGGTTTTTTTAATTTTAGCGGTACGCATTTAAAGTTGTTTGACGGCCAATACTACAGGAGTACTTAAATTCCCCATTTTGGTGATTCATAGAAAAATGTCTACCCTTGTTTATAATATCTAAAACCATGAAAAAATAGCTTTCAATATAGTCTAATGATGCATTCATCATACTTCTAGAGGATGATTCTCTCTCTCCTGGAGCTCTTTCTTTTGTGCCGGCAACGGGCAGTCATCGGTGCTGAGTACGATACCCTGCATAGGGCTGCTGGAAAAGCTTAGTGACAGGATAAACCGTGTAC
The DNA here is from genome assembly GCA_936439885.1 of Nowickia ferox. NCBI lineage: Eukaryota > Metazoa > Arthropoda > Insecta > Diptera > Tachinidae > Nowickia > Nowickia ferox. Next base: position 106,726,385 of record OW387023.1, read on the forward strand.
TGAGGTTCGACAAGAGATTCAATGTTACAATTCCACCCAGGGCATTGTGAAGGGAAAACGGTCCCACAGTGGATTTCACAAGTTTATGTTGGTGATATACAGACGGATCCAAAATGGAAGATAGAGCTGGTGCTGGAGTCTTTGGGCCTAACGTAAAGATCTCTGTGCACATGGGTAAATGGCTTATGGTGTTTCAGGCAGAAATATAATCAATCACCAAATGTGTTCCCATTAATTTGAGAAGGCGCCTTAAAGGCGCGCATATAGCTGTATTTTCCGATAGTAAGGCAGCTCTTAAGTCCCTCCTTACATAGGAATTCTGTTCAAAGCTTGTTTTACAGTGCCTTGACCCATTACAGAAGCTTTCCATGCTCAACAAGGTTTCCTTTTACTGGATACCTGTCCACAGAGGTCATTCGAATAACAAGAAAGTAGATGAACTGGGGCTCTACTCTGTAATTCAAAACGAAAGAAAATGCTTTCGAATTTACATGTCATAAGCATACAAATTCGAAAGCATTTTCTTTCGTTTCGAATTATACACTATACCCCCTGGCCGTTTTGTGACGTAAGTTGATCGACTGAAGTGTCATCTCTCTTCCACCGCAAAGGAAATGTAGCTGACTTTTTCCGGTTTTATTAAGGCAGGACAAAACAGCCGTTTTCTTGTAGTGGCATTCTGAACCTCAACAGGAATGACTAACGGCGAGTTACTGGTTTTCTTTCTGGTCACTTTGGTCTGAACTATCCTCTATGGAAAAGTTACCAAGTTCGTTCAGCCTTGTGCCATTTATGCTTAGAGGATAAAGACGAGGCAACGGCACCAATTTTTTGCGTATCGTCTTATGTAACAGTAGAAGGCGTGTTTTTCATTCTGTGTTTCTGTATTCAAATGATATTATTCAGGTTTCTACAACCTCTGTACTGACTTTCATAGGGAGACTCATGCAGCGCTTGATTTAATTAACAGTTCTATGGTACAAAAGATTCATTAGGTGTCACAGTGCTGGTCTCTGCACCAGACAGACTTTTCTTATATTATTTTATATTCCATTTGAAGAATATGAAAAAAGCATTATACAAAAAATTACTTATATAACTAATTGCCTTTAGGAATATTAAGGAATTTGTAAATTTATTTGTTTCAATAAAACTCATTTTAGAATCATGATTAAACTACTTTAATGCCCTGCCTATACAAAATGTAAATGTATGCTTATTATTTCATTACAAACTTCAAGAAAACTAAAAAATAAATATAAAAAAATTTAAATGCCATGAAAGGAAGAAATATGAACACCTTAAATCAGACCTGACAGGATGAAGGGCACAGCAAACGATGTAATAAAGTAATGTTTATGTATGTAAAGAACATTAAGATTTTCTTACTACTCACCTGCTAAATAGCGATCACTTTGCGAACGTGAATAGCGAAGGGTCTATAATGAAAAACAAAAGCAAAGAGACAAGTTAATAAAAATATAATATGAATCAACAAATGCTTGAAATTTGCATCAAGGGGAACTTTTGACTGCTCTTTATCAACATTTAATTAACCTTTTGAAGGCAAAAAAAAAAAAAGAATTAAATAAAATTAAAAAACCACACAGCCAAGTTCAACTTGATGTAAATCAGCCAATTGGCTGGCAAACACTTACCACATTCTGGTTGGCAAAGTCATCACATCGTTTTTCTTGCTTCAATAACAAAGGCGCCGAATTTGATTTCGTAGAGAGCTCTTGAGTATCTAAAATTTCATGACCACTATGCAGCGAAGCACTGCTTGGCGATGGCAGTTCATGGAAATGTGTAGGCGCCAGCAAAGACTGAAAGGGTTCTTGACGCAAAGCCAACGACAGTTGATTACGATCCTTGTGGCGATCTCTTAAATGTTGCAGTTTACGTGCCAGCTGTGCCTGCGAATGATGATGGGCATGAAATTGTGTTTGCTGGCTGGGTGTAGTGTGATGATAAGAAGTGGGCAACGCGGAGTTGTCTAAAGAGTGACTACGACATTTTTGGGCTCTAGTGTGATTGGTAGAACCGTGGGCTGTTTGTGAGCTATGAGGCACCGGTACCATTATAGGTGAGGCAGCACACTTGCGTCGCAAGACCACACCACTAGTATCACTTTGTGAACCATTGTTGAGAGAGCTGTTGGTTCTGGTACTGGTACTACCAGCACTAGCACTACTGTTATCACCATCTTCGGTATATTCGCAATCACAGTAAGTAACCACCTCAAAATCGTCGTGACCCTCATCCTCTTCATCCACCATATCATAATCGTCCATGTCTTCCTCATTAATTTCCTTGAGAGATTTATTATTACCTGCTTCCGTGTCTGCTAACTCGCCAACATCATCGTCATCTTCTTCATCATGAGTCTCATCACACAGACTTAACACTTCCAATAGATCGGGGTCATCGGATGATGTGACCGAACTGCCTTTTTGGAATTTCATTTTCCTTAGAGCATCTAAACTAGTTATGGATTCATTATCTGGCTGGCTGTGATTGTGATGGTTATTATGGTGGGCATGATTGTGCTGATGATGATTATGATGATGGTGATGGCGATGTGGTACACCTCTCCAATAGGACATATCCTTAGGTGGTGTGGCTGTGCCAATACCACTTTCATTATTATCATTTTCCATACCCGAGCTATCTAGTGATATGCCAGATTTACCAGAACTTAAAACACCAGATGCTTCTTCACAAGCCGAGGATGAAGTGGAGCTAAAAAAACAAACACAACAACCAAAAATAAAAGATTAAATAAAATACTTTTATAATTTGTTGCAATATTGGCAAAGAGATTAAGTGTTAATGAATGAGTACATGAATAGCTTTGATCATACCAGTTTTGTTTTGTTTTTCTTTCCTTTTTACTCTCTCAATTCTTAATCAAGTGTCAAGATGTCAGTAGATTTCATAATTCGTATCTGAAAAACACTTGACAGTTCAAGAAGTTTTTAATGAATTAAATAGTTTATTTCTTCATTTCTTTTAAGCGCAAGAAAATAATAATAACAAAAAACTAAATTTAAGAAATATATGAGCGAAATTAATCACAACGTCATTAATAATATTGTTATTTGTCAACACGCAAGCAAAGCTTTTGAAAAGCGGTTGTTTGCTTTGTAGATTGTTTGCCATCATGTTTCAAGGCTTGTTTGAGAGCCTTAAGATTAAGTTAGGAAGCTAGTTTCACTGCACATTTCATTGTGCAAACATGTTCTATAAGATGAAACAGGATATTGGTGCGTACTCGTATGTATGTATGTATAGCTAGGTGAAATTACAACTACTTGCACTGAATGAGTTCTAACTCAAATACCTGATTGATGAAGAGAGAAAAAACACACACACACACATACGGAACAAATTCGATGACTACATTTGTCTATGATGCGATATTGTAACAGTATGTTGCAATTTGTTGGGCTACAAATACACAAACACGATGTTCAACGTATTTGTAATATAGTTCGTTTTTATCTTAAATGTCAATCACGAGTATTTACTTAATGAACGTTATGTGTATAATCCTAGTAACAGATAAAAAGATGCATGTAAAACTCATTTAGAATATTTAAATATTTAGAGGTAAAAAAGGAAACAATTATTGCGAAAGGTAAAACATATACTAAAATTTATATGAAAGTGAAACGGTCTGGAGCGAGAGAGAGAGAGAGAGGTCTTCCTTATTCGCAAAATTTCAGTATTGTTCTTCGTATCTTTTCATATAAACGACTTAAGACACCGAAGAAATCAGTTTTTTACACAGAATTGAAGATATTCTAAGTTCCGAACCTTGAACACTTGTCGAATTACCTTCACAGGAAGGGTATAGTGTTCAACAACACGTGCAAATGATTAAATTGTTTTATTAAAATTGGTGTTCTATTCGAGCAGCGATCCATTCGCCCATTTCAAACACATGCATACATACGTTGCTATTTTTGAGCACACTTCAAAGTTTTCTTAATAGTTTTTCCTTTTTTATTTATTGTAGGTATTTTTATGATTTTATGATTATTTAGGTGGCCGTTATATAAAAGAAACATCATTCCTAAATTCGTTTAAGCATTCTACGATAATATTCAAATCTTATTATGCCTTTTCAATACAAAAGCTCTGGCTCTCTAAGGGGATTATTAACCAAAAGTAAAATTCTAATAGAAACTAGCATTAAACAATGATTAAACCCGTGAAGAAGAAAACATAGCAGACAACTCCCCAAAGAGGCCACACATAAGCTAATAGCGCAAGTGGTTAGACTGGCTGACAAACAGCCACAGCCACAGCCACAGCCACAACCATTCATTCATTCATTCGTGCAGGCCGGCGCACACTTTTGCACATAAACGATTCTTTGAGTAATTATGTCTCAATGGATTAGAAGAAAGAAACTCATATAGAATCGAAATACAATGTTCTGTGTTTTTTGTTTGTTTTTTCTATGCCATGCAACAATCAATATGTTATAAATAATGATGATACTTACTTATTGTCTTCATCGACGGCGCCAACACTCCTTAATATCGATTCCTCAGATGTCCAGATTGTTGAGGTTGAACCTTTTTTGGTAGCATCACTGCCATGCAATAGATAACTTGTTGCAGTTGTCGATGCTGTTGCATTGTGTTGCTGTGTTGCGGGGCTAGAGTTGAGGTGCTTTCCAGCCACACAGGTCACATGGCTGCCCATGGTATAGGGGGTGTGAGTGGTGCAGGGAATATAAACTTTTTTTGGTAATGCCGCCGCCGTCATAGCAAACGATGGTAGAGATGATGTTGTCATAAGATTTTTATGTTTATTATTATTGCTGCTGTAGTTAGAATTTCCTGTACAAAAGTGATTTTGCTGCATTAAGACTGACAATTGTTGGCTTTGATCTATGGATGTGTTGCATATATTATCCATTTCAATATTCAGCTGACGCAAACGCTTTTGTTGCAGAGTTTCCAAATCGAGTGATGGCAAAGAACTGGGTCCCTTGCGATCACTGCTAGACATCGTTCCTGAAGATGACGATGTCTCTTCAATTTTTAAAATGGTTGTTGGACTCGGTTTGGTTGAAATCGTCGTCTTAGTGTCATTAGCTGTTTTCGAGCAGGCACTCGTTAATAAGGCATTTAAGGCGGCTTCATTGATTTGGAAATTTGTCAGATGCTGCTGATCAAATGTAGCAGCATTAAATATGGCTCCTGCTAAACTATTACGCTGTTGTCTTTTACTACCAGTTGCACTTGTGCTGCTGCAGTTTGTGCCGCAAGTCGCCTTATTGCCATGATTATGATGTAGTTGTTGGTAAATATTTTGCGAAGGCGATGGTGTCGGTGCCGATAATGTTCTCAGGTAGGATACGTTCGGCTTAGTCACATTGCCACCTGAACTTGTTGCCGTACCACTTGTATTATCTAAATGTCCGCAATCAAGGTTAAATGATTGTAATGGTATAGTTGCCTAGAAATGGAAAATTGCAAGAGAGAAAAAACTTTAAAAATGTTTAAAAATAGAGAATGAAATATACAAAAAATAAGCACAAATATATGTATGTACGAGCATATAAAAAAAATCATGACTATAATGATAATCATGGTTGGTTTGTAGTAGAAACTAAATGAATTTCTCTGCAATTTTTGTCCTTCTTTTACTTTTCTGTTTTCATCTTCTGGGCAAAAATGAACCCCATGCTGTCTTATCAGCGAGTCTTCTGTAAGAGACACCGCCATATGGTTGTTTCAAGTGGTTGGCGGCTTTGTAAGTTGCTGGCCAGTTGCAACAGCAGCAGTGGCTTCAAATAATACGTTGATTCGTTTGTAACATTTTAGTATTTATTTTTGTCTCTGTATTTTCTTTTTGCCTTTTTTAAATAGTTACCATCTCCCTAGGTTAGCTATTTATGAAAGCGACATGTTCCAAAATGTCATGAATTGTAAACGCGCGTGATTGTACAACAATAGCTGACTTCAAGTTCACATGATGCACTGCGGGAAATTTAAGGTTAAAACTTGATAAGAAGACCTGGAGAGCATTTTGCATGGAGCGGACTTTAAAATATGTTTGCAATAATGTATAATAAAAAAGCTTTCATGGGCATTACTTTCTGCCTGGGGGGATTATGATTATTTAGGGTTGTTATCCGTCCCCTTTTCCCGGACACTGTCCTCTTTTTGGGATCTCTGTCCTCGAAAAATAATTACGTCCGAGAAAATCCTACTTTTTAAGGAAATGTTTTCGTTTTTACATTGAAAAGATGGATGATGAAAGAATGTATTTATTAAAAATCAAGCTAAAAAGGAAAATAATTGGTATTGCCCAGCTTATCTTATAAATAGAATTATTAAGATGTATTTAAAATATCGATGGAGTTGCGCAAAAAGAGCTAAAATAATATAATGCGTAGCATTAAGCGAGAGTTAAAAATCTTTATTTCATGAATAGGAATGACATTTACTACTAGGTAAGTAATGAAAGTTTATTTACAATCGGTAGCCCTACCTTTAGAGATATTTGGTATGTATTTGGTTGAACTTTGGATTCTCAGTTGATGAAGAAATAATTTTTAAATAATTCTTGTGCCTTAAACTTTTTTTGATAAGTAATGGATGATTTTTTAAGAGCTTTCGGATTTGATTAAAAAAATACATATAATTTAGAGAAATGTATGTAATCTTTATTTGAGTCGAAAGAGCGATCTATATAATTCAATGAGACATAGCGGGCAGCTATGCGGGCTTGTCCCTATAGACAAGAGCCTAAACATAGTCATATAAAAAATAGTCTAAAGGCTTTAAATTGCACGACCTTGTCGGTCAATTGACCGTCCGCAAAACTGAAAAAAAACTATTCACCGAACTCGTCTCTCAATTGTGTCATTGCGGTGGTTTAATACCCAATAATGTAAATTTGGTTCAAAATTTAGTCACAATATTCTGAATAGCCGCTTCAGAAGGTCGCCCAAACTGACCATAAAATGGAAGAAGTGCACGATGCACTTTCTTAACCGAGCATAAAATTCTATAATAAAATTTAATAATCTGCAAGCGTTGTTCGTTTGTAAGTCGCTTCATGGCTAAATTGTCGACCAAACTGGACATTTATAATAGCAACATGTTACACGAAAACAGCTGAGCTGCCAAAAAACAGTGTTGCATTGCAAAAAGAATGTTGCTAAAAAATCACTCTTTATAAACGACAAAACTACAAGTTTAAAAAAATGTTTTCAAAATTTTAAATGATATTTAAAGATCCAATATCCTTTTCGCGCAATACCATCGATATGTATTTAAGATTTTATTGGTAGCAATATAATTGGAAAAAATCAATTTCGTTTTATTTTTAAGTCCTACTTTTTCAAAAGCAAATGTTTGGGTTTTTCCCTCTGTTATCCTCTTTTTAGAAATTACGCGATAACAATCCTAGATTATTCGACATATTCAGGGAAGGAACCCCTTTCAACCGGCCGAATAGATCTGAATATAACGTACAGCTTAAAGCGATACATATTAAATTTTATTTATTATTTATTCCATTTTGGATTTTTTATGAATTTAAAAAAAAAAATATTTAAATTTTAAGGCAAAAAAATATTTTTTTTGCCTCCACAAATTTATTTTTAACTTCCAAAGTGTTGCACATATAGGAAAACGGTATAGAAACAGATTAGAGAAATTGTAATTCTTAATTTTTCTAAATTTGTTTCATCAAAATCGGACAAGTGAAAAAGAAAAAATTTAAAAGGTCATAAAAAAAACTGACACATACGAACGCCAAACCCTTTGAGGGTTTTACTATACTGACCTAGTACCATCACCCTGACTTGGAATTTCTCACCCCCAGATTGGCTGTTGTACTGTGTTATTAATATCAGCTATTTAACATGAATTTTTAATGAAATGGAATAAGAGAAATGATTACTGATTGAGTTTTATAATTCACAATAACTTATTGAGAATTTGTGTATAAGTATTGGCGTCTTTAAGCTTTTCTTTTCAATGTGTTTGAGATCAATTGATGAGTTGCTTGAGCAGCAACGCAACAATGTATTTCGATGTGCTTAACAGCCATCAAATAAATTTTTCAAATAATAATAAATGCTACGACGAGGTCAGAAAATCATCGGTAAAGTAGTGAGCGCCAGAAATTTAAAGCATATGGAAAAAAATAAGAGGCATGCGATGAGCGACATATGGGAAACAGAATCAAAGTAAAGTGCATCTGGAATAAATGTGTCCCTTATAACATATTTCGTAGCACTACTGTTAAGACCATCTATTAAAATATATAAAACGAAATGAGTGTTTGTTTGTTTGTACTTCAAAGGAGGCCAGACGAAGAGTTCTTCCTGAAATTTTCACAATATTTGACTGGGATTCTGAAATGTATTAAAGGCTACTCTTTTAAGCCACGCCCTTTTTACGCCCACTTTCTTAAATTATATTATCAGATTTTTTAATATAAACGAGGATAACCTCGCCATTTGTTAACCAATTTTCAAAATTCTTTTTACATATGGAAAAGGTTTACTAATGGAAATGGTAGTGAAAGGGGGGGGGGCATGAAGCAAAGTGGCCGCTCCCAAAATTGATTATCAATTAACTTTGGCATCTGTGGATCAACATTTTTTTCATATGGAAAAGGTTCACTAATTACTTTTTTTGGAAATACGGGGAGGGTGTACAAAATGCCCGTCCGAAAAATTTATTATCAATTATTTTTGTTATTCATGGACCAATCTTCAACATATATTTTATATATGGAGAAAAGCACACCGGGCTAAGCTGGTAAAATATATAATTTACATTATAAATAGTGCAATAATAACTGCCTGAAAACTCCTTAATATTTGAACTCCGTTTTTGAGGCAAAATAAATCGCCCAGTTTTTCTCACTGTGTGGTCAGCTATTCGCTATTTTATTTATTTTCTGCAGCATTTAGAAATACTGCGAAGGAAGAAAAATATATGATAAAGACAAACTGTTGAAAAAACAGATTTCAGTTTCGATTTAAAGTCTCTTTTTAAGGACCTTGAATGCGTAATGAGTTGTGCTTCAACGCTGATCTTGTTCATGATCACCATTGTACGTACGCGTCATCATCAGCATCGTCCAGCTCATCGCTTTGTATACAGTTTTATTCCATAATTTTTTGCTGTTGCCAGTATTTTATCATTCTTCATCACTGACTGCATTGGCAACGAATCCACTTCAATTCACTTCTGCAACTCATGTATTGTATTTTTATGTAAATTATTTTTTGCAAATTTTTTTTTAAATATTTTTCTTCTTCTTGTCTTTATTGCATTTTGTTTAAAATCAAAAAGTTTTTAGTTTTTGCTGGTTTTTGTATTTATAAATAAACAAACTATCGTCTTTGACTATAAGCGTCAAAGCATATCATTTATATTGACCACAGAGGACATTTGACAATTTTGATTTTGCGTTTTTTTTTTGTATAAATAAAATCAACTTGCGACTATGGCTGAGAGAGAATGTTTCACATCTTCAGATCTCTGCTTAAGAACACAATCATCATATGATGCTGATGACGATGTTGATGATGGCGGCTACGAACCAAACTAAGACTTTTTCATATGGTTGGTCTATTGTTTAGTATTTTGTGTACTCGAATGATTTCAATGCGGCAAAAATATACTTTATACGAGCATGTAGTTGCAGTTGATATTTGGCTTACCCATCAAGGTTGTATTCAAATTTATGAGACATTAAAATGACAACAATGTTTTGGCTGTGTTGTGTTGTGTTGCTAAACATTTTCTTAAACATTTTTGACATTATAAGCATTTTGATGTGCAGGAGGCATTGACAGTGCTCGTATGCACATATTTTCCTTTGTTTTCATGGTCTTTTTGCTTTAAGAAGAGTTTATTTTAATTTAACATTTACTTTGCTATTGCGAGTAAATATAAAGTTCATGGTCATGGTTTGTATTGAACATGAGGAACAAGTTCAATATGCAATACTTGGGGTATTACTTTAGGCAATTCAGTCAGTTGCAGCTACATGGAATTAAAGTTAATTTTTTTTTTAACAAATTCAATGACAAATAACTCGTATTGTTAAGGAAATTTTATAAACATTTATAAAATGCTTATATCAAAAAATTATTTGCAAGACTCACAAAAAATTGCAACATAAATGATTTCTATTATATATTGCAATAAAAGAGTGTCAAAAAGATATAAACGAAAGATGCAGCAATCACCATGCAAAAATTTTAATTTGAAATCATATTCAATCATGTTGAATTAAAGTCTAAATCATGATGGTATATACTCAGTGTGTATCTAAAGAATATTTAAGGTTGTTGTAGCTGCATCGGAAAGCATGTGATGAGTTCCGAGTTCAAACCTTGGGCGGAGGAACCATTTATATACATAAAATATTTCTGATGCCTGTTCCAATATACACAAGTAGGTTAAATAATTTTGTGGCAATAAGGAAAAATCACTTAAGTCATATTTTACTGTTGTGCAGGAGAGCACAGTTAAGCGTTCAGGTCGATTTTCAGAAACTTATTTCTTTTACAGTTAAATTGGGAAATTCTCTGTTAGCCTTTATTTTTTAAGCAAACATCATTCAAAACACTATAAGTAATACATTTAAGTTGAAATATACCAAATTATAACCTAAATTAAGCTATTGTTCTAAATGAGATTAGAAGTCTAAAAAAGATAAGTCGCAAGTCATAGTGCTATAATTTCTTGAAAAATCTCGCAAATTAATTGAGATTTTGACCAGCAGTACTCTCTAATATGCAGATTACGGAGGTACCATTAACTCAAAATCAGCTTATCTCGACTTAAGCACTTTTTCCTTTCCGCCACAGAAATAATAAAATACAATGACTACATTAAATTAAATTTATGTTGTTTCAACTTGAAATAACTTTGATTCAACACGGTTCTCTTTCTAATTTCAGTATTGACGTTGTTCGAACTTAAAATAATATCTTTGATTCAACATTATTCCTCATTTTCGTTTAACAGTAAGGGAATGTTAAATCCAGATGAAACAAAGTTATTTCAATAGGAAAAATTTTCTTTGAAGATTACTGCAAATCATGTTAGATTAACATGAAACACACATGAAGCAAAGGTGAAATTAACCTTGTTTGCGTAGATTATAAGTTGAAATTTTTCTGTGTGTACTGTTAATTCTTACCAGTTGCTGAGAAAAATATATTGCAGGTTGATCTGAACAATTTCAATTCGCAAGTTTAAATTCAATCTAACCAATCTGCTTTTGCTAATTTATTTTAAAAGCAAATTTTTTTGCCTTTTTTGATAAACAAAAATATTTTTCCTTTTGAATTAATAGCGTAAATTAATGTTGCAAAATAACAATTTTCTTTAGTTAAAACAACTAAGTTAAGTTGTACTACTTAAAGCGTATTTCTTCTTCTTCTTCTTTTGCAAATCTACTGAGTAATTTTTGAATTAATAAAATTTTTTAATTCACCATAAAAATTGTATTGTATTGAAAACTTGACACAATTTAAAAATAAACTCTTCATTGTTCACAAACTCATACATACTCGTAGAAGTACAAACAAGGCACGTCATAAATAATGAAGCAAAATTGATTGAAATTATAAATTTTTTGTTTTATGTTTTAAAGCAATAAATTTAATTTTATTTTATAGATGTATACAATGTTTAAATCAAAATTTTTTAATTATTCATAAGCGCATCTTTAAACTTGCACACGCACATGTTTTGCTCTTAATATGCAACAAGTCACATTTATAATTTTTTTTAATATTTTATTTTTTATTTTTTTGTAAATATTAGTACAAAAAATTGTTCATTTGAGTTGTTTAATTAATACAACATGGCTTGTAAATTACTTTGGAGGACTTGCATTAAATATAAATTAAAAAAAAAATTAAAAAAAAAATACAATTTATATCACTACATCCTGTAAACGAGAGAAGTAAATGTAATTATATTAAAACAATAAAAAATTCAATAAAAAAATCAGCAAAATGAGCCAACTGGCGACATAAACCATATTTGGTGAACAGCAAGACACAAGACACAACGACATTTAATGAAATTAAAAGCACAAAAAGCAAATGTCGCTGCAATCTTTGCAATTGTCGATAGGCCTATGGATAAATGCATCAGCAATAACAACAATCACCAACAAACAACAAAGAAAAATGTATGTTACACAATGTTGTAATTGCAGAGGACATGATACAAATCAAAAAAAATTTTTTTTTTTGTGAAACAATACAAAAACTAAAGCTAAATCTAGCAATACACAAAGGACAAAATGCAAACAAATTTTAAATGAGAAAAGAAAACCTTGAATGAATTTCTTAGTTGGCCATCGTTGGCATGCATACAGAGATACATACACCTGCAAAAAAGTTTGGAGAATTAGCATTTACAAGAAGAATATTAATTCTAGTAATTGAAGAGATCTGGGCTCAAATCGTCACACCCGTCAAATTAAGTGATACGTTAATCGTATTAGCTGAATGACATTTCAGTTCGTTCACGTATGTCATAATCCGAAAATGGTGCTTTTACGTGACGAGTTGTACATTCACGGACGTGACGATTCGACGCCCTGTAACAAGATGCGTAAAATTACTCGGGCTCATATATCCGTACTTTCAATTTGTAAAGCTTGGGCAATTGTAATACTAACCAATCGCTGTGTGTAGGGAGGAGGACAGATGGTGAAGTCACATCTAAGTTTAATACTGCTGTTGTACATTTTGTTAATTTTTATATCATCACTGCACACACCCTCGCCCGAAGTAAAAACAGGTTGAACTAAAAGGCCAATAAAAACAGAAAGCGCCGTTTTGTTGGCAATTAACAGTGCATTAAAAGTCCGCTTGAATTGAAATCCTTGCTGATCCTTTTTTCAAGATAAGTCGATTTTCGCTTTTTCGTAATTTTTCATCATAATTAAGGGATATTGTTTCTTGGCGGTGCTATTATTTAAGCATGCAAGTGCGTGCGTGCGTGTGTGTGTGTGTGTCTGGATGTTTGTTTTTGTGTCCATATACGTGATAAAACAAGAAGAAAATTAGTTATAAAAATCATGCAGAAGCTCTGCACTGTAGAAAAAACTGGAAGTAATTTTTAAGAGACAACATTTTCATTGCTTCCAAGGAATCTTTATTAAAAATATGCAGATTATTAGTAAAAAAGCGACAAAGTGAGAAAAAATTTATTTAATCATACAAAAATTTTTAATTAAAATATAAATTTTTTTTAAAGAAATTTATGAACTAATTTTTATTAATTTTTTTTTATTTATACATGCTTAACCAAGAACAAACACACTTTTTTAAATGTACAAGATATTTGAAAATTTTCGTTTCTAAACATTTAAAATTTTGTATGAAAAAGAACGAAAATTCGTTCCAAAAAACATTTTTTCCATACAACTTTCAAAACTAAAAGATCCTTTGTATTTACAAAATCTGCCCTTTAGAAGATACGAGTACTAAACCGTTAAAGCCGTCGCCATCATACACAAATATTCTAAAGCAAGCAATTATTTTGTACTACATTGAAGTTTATCCTTTACCTTATGCTTCAGCTTTTACCACTGTAAAAAATTTCATACACCCGGGAATTGTATCACCAAACTGATTGTTTTTAACTAAAAATTTAACAAATTGAAAAAAAGCAAAAATACTCACAGCCTGTGGTGCTACGCAAAATGGCCAATAAATCATTAAAATCAATTTCCGTTTTTCATATTGTTCGCTGCTCTTCAACACTGCGTGAATTATTTGTACATAAAATGAAATAAAACAAAAATAAGTTTTGTTTGTGTTCGCATCGCCTGCAACAGACCTGGTCCTGATACGAATAATATTGCAGCAACAATGCAGAAGTTTTGCTAAAGCAAATGAGGAAAAAGTATGTAATGCACTGTTTTTTCTTCTTCTCTCAGCCAGTTAACAGTCTACACTCGCAACTTGTATTAACTGTCAATTGCAGAAAATGTTCGAGCAAAAAATAGTAACTGCAATGCAATTGTCATTTTAACAGCCAGACATTGCGAAGCAACGAAAACATCTTGTCCACGCAATATTGTTAACAGGAAGGATTGCATCAAAATATCTGTAACTTTTTTCATCTTGTAATTTTTTTATGCACTTTTTTTGTATGTTGTTAATCAAATGCAAGATGTATTTCTTTTTGTAAAACATGTCTCTGCAACATCGTCATGTGAGGTAAAATTATATGTGCAGTTTAGGCTTTTGATGTTGGTTGAAGATCGTTAAAATTGTAAAGCAGTACAAATTACTTGTATACCAAAATAAAAATAAAAAAAATAAAATCAAAAAACTCCCCAAAAGTTTGCTGTTTATATTCGGAATATGTTTCGAAAATTCTATATAATTTTTTTTTAAACTTCACTCAAGCCTCTGCTCTGCTCCCTCATAACAAGTTAAAGTTTCAAAATTAACTAATTACTTAATTAGTAGTAAAACTTAATGGATCCGTTTTCATCGAACAAAACCCTTCCTGCGATAGTGACAAAAATACCCACATAATACATGAAGAAGAGTTAGAGAATTAAAACGTTCCACAAAATTGTTTCTCGTAGGATTTCATATAAAACGCAACTTTCAAGGTTTAATCCATTTTGGTGGTTCAATCCAATAATGCTATCAGAGTTTCTTAACGTAAGTCACTTGCTGTTACAGTTTATAATAAATTTTTTTTATTTTTATTTTTATACTGTTTTTAAATTTTTTGTTATATTTTTGTTTTATTTCGCCACCATGCCAAGACTATGGTGACCCGTTTCAGTAACCTTAATATTTAAAATTTATTTGTCCATGTTGTTTTGTTTCATACAAAAAAAAAAAAACAAGCATTTTGTTCTTTAAAACTCGCTGCTGGAGTTTTTAATTCGCAGTAAAATATCGCAACAGTTGCATCGGTTTAGTGACACATTTATGGGATATTTTAATATTTTCAATGTTTATTGTTTAAAACTAGCAAAAGGAAGAAAAAACTAAACACACAAATATTTACATTTATTATGGTTTTAAGAGAAACAATTTTGCGAATTTTGATTCCGAGAACAGGATGACTGTTGTTGGGAATATTCTTAAGCCACTTGTGCGCTTCATATATACTAAACAAAATTTCAAATACTTCAAAATAAAACATAAGCTTTCGCCAAGAAAAATTTAGGTTATTATTTCAGAGACAAAACTGTGTTGTTGGATTTTGCGACAAAAACAATGTACACAATACAAAAAAAAATAAATAAAAAATAACCAGGAGATTCTAACGACTCATTATGACCGAGAGGTCAAAAAAATCGCATCGGCATTTTCAATGTTTAGTTCTGGACCCTATTTAAAGGATGGTTGAAGTTCCTCGCTTTGATGACCTTTCAACAAGCAAAGATTATTTTGCAAGGTCTTGAGTTTGTAGAAGAGAAGGGAAAATATAGGGTGTTTTTTTAACCTAGATAGAACTTTAAATTGTAAAAAGTAACACAAAAAATTAAATTTTGATAAAACATTTTTTTTTATTTGTTTGAAATTATCTAAATTTACTTTGAAAATCAGTCGTCGATTCGCGCAACTTATAGACGACTTCGTCATTTTTATGGCGTAAATAATCGTCCATCTGAACAAGCCATTCGTCGAACTGTGGATAGATTTCGTACCACATACTCTCTAGAGGATGCAATAACACCAACACGTCGAAGGAATGTGCGTAGTGAAGAGAATATCGCCGCTGTAAACGAAAGTGTGGAAGAAGATCCAATTGTTCGTGTTATTCGTGACATACGGCCAGCAGTGCTCGAAAAAGTGGCCCAAAATTGGACGTCCAGAATGCGCTTCGTCAAGAACAGCCGCGGTGCCCATATGCCCGAAATCATTTTCAAATGTTAATGTCACGTATTGATCTTTCGAATAAAAAAAAAATTTTGATTACAATTTAATTTTTTGTGTTATTTTTTACAATTTCAAGTTATATCGGGCTTAAAAAAACACCCTATAGAATGGGAGCTCACCCTTTCTTCCCAACAAACTAAATTCTTTGCAAAACAAACTTATCGTATGGAAAAGTCGTCTTATGCAGATTTATGTGCTCAATCAACACAGAAAAAAAATGATTTTAATTTTATTTTATCGATAAAAACCACAATTCTTGTCTGTCTATTTATATTGAAAACAAAAACAAGCCACTCAAATATGTTTTTGATTTCAATGCCTATTTCACCTGAAATAGGTAAAAGTTTAAAAACCGTTTAAGGGTTAATTTCTTACTTTCTCATGCTTGAATCCTTCATGTAGTTTTATGTATACTACTGCGAAGGGCATTTTTATGAAATATTTTAAAACAAAAAGGTGTCTAAATCATTCAACTTGGTTCTGGAATTTTTGCTTCCATTTTTGTGTAAAAAGTTATAAGCATTGGTCCTATATTATTGAAAGTTTGCACCGAATTTTATATTGACTAATTAAGATAACAATGGGCTTTCATAAAAATTCCCCACGCCTACCGCCTACCATCCAAGAAATCATACATGCATTTACCGGCTACTGAAGCCAATTCTGCTTTAGTATCCTCGTATGGATTTTACTTAAATTTAAAAAAAAATATATATGTATGTATATACACGAGTATATATATATATATATATAATTTTTCTAAAAAACCATAAATTCACATTTCATATTCCAACATTTCTATACAAAACTGCCATCATTCGATTTTTGGATTTTAGGTAACGATATACATATTGTCTGCAATACAAATCAGGTCAGAATATCTGTGGCAATAAGGAAAAAGCGCTTAAGTCATATTTTACTGTTTTACAGGAGAGCACTTTTAAGCCTTCAAGTCGATTTTCAGAAATTTATTTCTTTTACAGTTAAATTGAAAAATGCTCTATTAAACTTTATTTTTTTTTAACAAACATCGTTCTGCACACTATAAGTAATGCATTTAAGTTGCAATATACCAAATTATAACCTAAATTAAGCTATTGTTCCAAATGAGATTAGAAGTCTAAAAGAGATAAGTCGCAAGTCATTCTGCTATAATTTCCTGAAAAACCACACAAATTAATTGAGATTTAAACCAGGAGTACTCTCGAATATGCAGATTACGGAGGTACCATTCTCATACTCAAAATCAGCTTATCTCGACTTAAGCAATTTTTCTTTTTTGTCACAGATATATTGTTACCGCCTTATTCATAAAAAATAGTTCAGGTTTATTAAGCGCTTATTTGACATATTTGTATGGGAAATTTGTCAAATAAACCTGTAGTAAACCTAAAATATTTTTTATGAATTAGACCGTTAATATTTTGTGAGTAATGAAAGTGTCGCTCTTTGAAAAATATTCTTATATTTTTCCAATTTGTTAATTTTTTGCTTTTTGTAAGTGAGTCGTCTTCTTATTGTCATCATCCCATCAAGTAAGAGGCCACGACAAACAATAAAGTTTAAAATTGGTTAAAATTTCAAAGCTTTTTTTATTTCTTTTCGAAATACTTTTTATTGATGATAATAAAATCCGATATTGATTTGCATTCAAATGTGAATTATTTTAAAGCTTCACAATAGAGGAAAGTAGAACACTAATAAAAGCTTTGTAAAAGCTATAAAAACCTTTCTTTCCAAACGTAAAGAAACTTTGTTAAACAACCCAAAATAAATAAAATAAAATTAAGTTCTCAACATTACAAAACAGCATTAACTGAAATTAATACCCAATAAAACTATTATTGAAGTTTTATGTGCAGTCCCCGCTACTTCTAACATTAAGTAAGTTATAAAATTTAATAAGATTTCTTTTGTTGCAATGAAAACACAAATAAATAAATAAAAATTAACACTGACAAAAGAGCAAATGTTTACAAATTTTAATGTGGCAGATAGCCACAAGTGGAACAAAATGACATTAAATGCGATCATTAAAAATGTTATTAAATACATTTTGGGCATGCGGTACCGATTGATAATAACACAATTAAAAATATTCTAATTTTTGTTAATGGCCACATACATAGAAAAACGAAATTTCAAAAGCCACACTTAATGTATGTATGTATGTATGTATTTATATTCCTATATCAATTAAAACAATGCTGTCAACTATATAATTCTCTAATTTATTTCTGGAAACAAACATATCGTCACAAAAATGCAAAAAAAACCTATCATCCTTTTTTAAAATTTGTCAGCAATGATAAAAAGAAACTTAATAAAACGCAAACTTATGTGATCACAAAAATATTTTCTCTGCCTAATTTTTATTTTTGTATTTTTTGTTAAATGTTACAAATTATATAGTTACATATTTTGACACGCGTAGTAACAAAGCCCTTCAGCCGTTGTAGTGAAACATACCAGAGTTTTTAGTGGGAATCGAACCCAATTTTCTCAAAAACAGCGTTTTTCAATCACAATTGTTTTTTTTTATTAAGTTTTTATATTTTTTTTAATATAAAAAAAATGAAGATAGGCCCTTTTTGCATTTTATATGACGACACATAACAATGAGAAATAAATAATAGTAAAAAAGTAGAAATGAAAAAAATAAACCAGATAAATTCGACATTATTAATGTGGCCTAAATTTCTTGAATAGAAAATCTAATTACAATTTATTTCAAAAGACCACAAAAACAATTTTGAAAAAGTGAATTGAGAATAAAAACGCGTATTGTAAATTTTTAAAATTTATTGTTTATTTTTTATTATTTTTTTTATTTACGGCTGTGTTATATAGTTAAATCTTATATATTTTAGAACTAGAATCAATACTATTGGTTTGCACTTTAGATCAAATTAAAACAGAAGATGTACAGGGTGTTTTTTTAGAGGTATAGAACTTCGAATTGAAATAAAACACAAGAAAATCGTTTTAATGTCCATTAATTTGGCTTTATTGGAAGGATAATTTTATGCCATTAACGTTTAAATATGATTTCGGGCATGTGGCCGCCGCGGCTAGCTCGAATAAAGCCACAGGTCCAATTTTCAACCACTTTTTCGAGCATATGGGGCCGTATGTTAGCAATAACGCCACGAATGTTGGCTTCCAAGTCCCCTAACGTTTCTGGTTTGTTGGCGTAGACGAGCGACTTCAGCGGATGCGTATTATCACATAGAGTAAACGTAGTGCGAAAACGATCCATGGTTAACCGAATTAATTGCTCTGTCGACCATAAAATGGACGGAGCTTGCGGTAAACTTCGCGAACTGAACCATTATTTTCGAAATAAATTTGCACGATTTGCAAGCGTTGTTCTTTTGTCAACCTGTTCATGATGAAATGGCAAACCAAACTAAATATTAATCACTTGACAGCTGACAAAATGGCCGCCAGTTAAAAAAGTGATGCCAACTTAAAGTTCTATACCTCAATAAAAAACACCCTTTACTTTCGAAGCAATAAAAATATCGTTCCCTTAGAACACTTTTTATTTATTTTTGCCGGCCAGGAATTTAACTCATTAAAAGCTGAATTGTATTTTCTTCAAAAATGTAAATAATGTTTTTTAGAGACTTAAATTCTTTATTAATAATTTGTTTAAATAATTTTTTTTTTTCAATATATTTATTTACAATCTATTTTACAATAATAAGTAAATTTGATAAAGAAACAAGTTAACAGTTGTTACTAAGCTTCAGCAAGCTTAATAAATTAAACCTAATATTGTATTCACATATAAATATTAATATTATTATTATTACTATTTTCTATAAAGTAAATCTAATATGTAGAACCGTTTTAGTTTCCTAACTTCCTCTGTTTCATCTAGAAGAGCTATTGCTTATGTATTGCAGTGATTACTAAGACGATTTAAGTATCTAAAGCTAAATTTATTTATTTCATCTTGAATGAAGGGAATTTGGAGATCTTTATGAATTTGTGTATTTGTAAAATAAATAAATTAAATTATTAAAAAATATCGAATTTTGAAAGATGTTACAAAATTCCTTTGCAAGTTTCATAAGGTTTTAACCAAAATGTGTTGGATGTTATCAGTGAAAAAATATCAAACTGTTTCTTGATGTTAAATCAATAACAAAACTTTGGGGAATTTTAACCCAAATAAATATTTTCAAATAAACTGTCCCAAAGAGAAAAAACACAAGGAATAAATATAGTTCATATAGTCATGGATTTTTTTTTTTTTGCCAAATAAGAAATAACTACCTTGGCCCAAAATAAAAACAAGACAGACAACCATCATAAAAAACCTAAATAAAAACAAGCCATAACATGTTTCTTTTCATACAAAAAAAAAAACGATTTAAAAGAACATTTACGGTTTGTTAAAAGCGTAAACTAACCTATATTTACAACAAAGTATGAAAACAAAAAGGAACAGCTAAAAACAAAAGTTCTTGTTTTACAAAACCCCTTAAGGCCTCGTGTCTACTATAGATCATTTCAATACATGCGCAAAAATACTACTCATACTCTTATATGCATACTACTCATTTATACAAATGTACGTTTATATCTGCTTGTGTGTGTATAGTGGTATATTTTGTAAATGTAACTGAACGTGGCTCTCTGCGATTTTTGCTTAAACACACATATTTTTATGGTTAAACGGTGGGTTTACCGGCAGTTTAAGTATTTTGATTTGATAATTATTATCAGTGACGTTCGCATGCGCGTGACCACACTCACAAATGCCAGACTTGCAGATTTATCGTCATATCAGCGATTTTGTTTGCCGAAATAAGAAAAGCAGCAAGATGAAGTTTTCTTGGTTTTAATAAGTAAATTAAGATAAAATATTAATTTTAGGTGACTGTTATCTTTTTCTGGTCTAGTTTGTTAAAAATATGGCAAGAAATCAATTTTGCAAGACTTTGATCATGATAATTTTTTATGTATAAGTGTCAGTGTTGAAAGGGATTGGAGAAAAAGAAGTTATACCAGCCTTTAGGACATACCAGAAAAGGCAAAATCACTCATATATTGCAATTCAAATGTTAAAATATTTATTAAAATCAATACTCTGCAGCACGGCTTCCCAAAAAATTCTTGTTCACATACCTCTTGTATGATGCAAAAAAAAAGTAAGACGAAAAGATATTTTTTTATTTTCATTATTATTTTGCTATAAAAGTTAATATATATGTATGTATGTTAAATATCTAAATCTAAATTTTATATTATTTTCACAAGATTGTCGTAAAGCAGCTCTGGGCGAGTCAACATCAAGCGTCGTTGGCAATTATTTCTTAAGTGCAACCAGACCACTGTTGTTTATTGGCTTTCGAGAGTTTTGCGTTTCGCTCGCACTAGTTGCCTGATCTGCCACGGATAACCGTATATTCTTGCCATTCTGCTGTGGAATTTCTTTAACAACCACGTTGCTACTTCCTATGTAAAGTCAGTCACAAAACCTTTTTAAAATACTGTTAATAACATCTTGGGCATATGGTCTAGTTAGTCCGCCCATATTTGTGCAACCATATTATGCAAATTTACTTTGTATAATATGTATAAATAAATAAATATTGTCTCTTCCTTATCATGTATAAGCTTCGCTTCACATTCATTCAAAATAAATGAAATCGCCGTAAAAACAGCTGATTTTGATAATGATGGCAATAACCGTCAACGCAGAGTTTGGTGTACTTTATTTTAAGCAGTGAGGAATAAAAGCTCTCACTAATATTTAGTTTTTCGCAACTTGTTATACATAATATATACATAAAGGTTTCTCCAATTTGACAACTTTTTTTTTAATAAAACGCAAACCATTTAAGATATTTCCAAAACTTTATGATCGACTTGAACAAAACATTTATGAGTCGAACTTGACGTCATTCATGTGGCCACCGCGGGCACGTCGGCAGCGCTCTACTCGTTGGACCCAATTTTCGATGAGTCGGTCACACATTTCGGCCTCTATTTTGCGCTCAATGTTCGCTCTGAGTTCTTCCAACGTCGTCGGCTTGTTGGCATAAACAATGATTTGACGTAGCCCCAAAGAAAAAAGTCTAGTGGCGTTAAATCGCACGAACGAGGTGGCCAATTGATTGATCAATTCCAGTCCGCCGCTTTTAATGTTTCTTTGTTTCATATGTGAAGTGGTAGACACATAGCTCTTCTTTTTTCTTTTTTTGCGCTATTGTGAGCAAACGCGGCTCAGCTTTCGCATAATAAAATTTTCGGTCAGTAAATGCTTATCATTTCAACAACTTCATATACTTTTAGCCGTCGATTATCCAAGAACATTTTGTGTAATTCTGTCAAATTATTGAATCTTTGCTTTGCTGTTACTTGGACTGAGACTTTTCCAATGAAAGTATTAAACCACATAACTGTGACAAATTGCATCCATGTTTACAAATTCAATCATATAGCTCATATTTTATGGCTGCAAAAAATACTAAACAACGTGCAGTATTAAAACTCAAAGCACAAGTTTTAAGAGGTTGCGGCATGATGTCGGCATCTATACGTCAGCTCGTCTAATTATGGGCCCGTCCCGATAACGTCGCTCTACTCTTTTCAGGAGGTTGCGATTGTAATTAGGCTGCAAGCAAATAATGTTAAGGGTGCTCTTTTTACAGGTAATAAAATTATGAGCTGTGAGCTAAGAATTAGCGAAAATTATTTGTAGCAATTTTCTGTAGAATAAAAGAAAGTCAAGTTGAAAATTTTCGTTTCGAAAAATTCCCAGAGAAAATAATGCCATCAAGTGCCAAACAAAAATTTTGCAAAAAATACCCAAAATATAAAACAAAAATCTTCAAATAATTATATAATAAATGTAACGGAAACTTATTTGCTTTGCTGTGAAATATTTTAACGAAATTACACAAGGGCATCATCGCTACTGCAAACAAATAATTAATTATATGTGTTGTTCATTGTAACAGTGGATTAACTCTTAGTAATTAAATTTCGAGAAAACGAGGCTTTTAAAAATCATTGCGCAGGAAAACAAGTAAAAAAGTAAACAAGTAACTACATCTATGGGGATTTTGGTGCAAATATTGCAGATGCTTCTCTGTTACTACGAAAGATATGACTAAATGTAATACTATTATACAAAAATATGTATTTATTAAAAATATGGAGCTACACAAATTTTACAATAAACGGCACATACATATATCGATAAATATTACGATTTTCGGTTCATAAAAATTACTGAATCCAGGTACTGGTGCAGTTCTTTTAGTTCAACATAATTCAGTATTAATAACGCAGTTCCCTAAAGTAATTACTGCTATTTCAACGATATGTGTTGACTAACCTTGGCGTTTTTGTTTTATATATATAGGGTGTTTTTTATTGAGCTATAGAACTTTAAGTTGGCATCACTTTTTTAACTGGCGGCCATTTTGTCAGCTGTCAAGTGATTAATATTTAGTTTGGTTTGCCATTTCATCATGAACAGGTTGACAAAAGAACAACGCTTGCAAATCGTGCAAATTTATTTCGAAAATAATGGTTCAGTTCGGGAAGTTTACCGCAAGCTCCGTCCATTTTATGGTCGACATAATCGTCCATCAGAGCAATTAATTCGGTTAACCTGTCAATTGGCCACCAAGATCGTGTGATTTGACACCATTGGATTATTTTCTTTGGGGATATGTGAAGTCGCTCGTCTACGCCAACAAACCAGAAACGTTAGGGGACTTGGAAGCCAACATTCGTGGCGTTATTGCCAACATACGGCCCCATATGCTCGAAAAAGTGGTTGAAAATTGGACCTGTAGAATTGGCTTTATTCGAGCCAGCCGCGGCGGCCACATGCCCGAAATCATATTTAAACGTTAATGGCATAAAATTATCCTTCCAATAAAGCCAAATTGATGGACATTAAAACGATTTTCTTGTGTTTTATTTCAATTCGAAGTTCTATACCTCTAAAAAAACACAAATATTCTCTCTAGTTCTAAGGAAGTTGGTTCAAAAATTTAAAAAAAGGATTTCAGTCACAAGACAGTCACTGGATATCGTTATTTAAAAATGTTACATACATTTTTCTTTCTGAAAATACGCCCAAATATAATTCCTTTCAGTTTTTTTTTAGTTTCAAAAAAAGGGGAAAGTTCATTTATAGCTAGGGCCGTGGTGTAAAGAGTTACACCGAAAGTTTCCAAATAAAATTATTTTAAGAAACTCAATATTTCAAGGCTTCCCCGGTTTCCAGATCTAACGACAGCAGATTTTTTCTTGAGCAATTACTGTAAACCGGAAGTTTAGAAAATCGAAGCCAATCAAGTTTAAATGATTTAAAATAGTCAATTCAATTGATGATTAATGCGATTTCCACATCAACTCTGCAGGCAGTCATGAACAACTTTCTGTTAAAATGCTACACATGCGTCCCTCAGCGTGGGTTCCATTTACAAAAAATTATTTTTAAAAATCATTAAACATATTTAATGAAACAAGTATAGGTTAATTTATTTTTATTATTTACCATTTATTTCTTTTAGTTTTTTATGTAGCAAATTTCATCAGCCTCTTTGTGTGATAAAAAGCTTTAATAATCAGAAGTTTCTACAAGGACAGGCTTATGTAAAATTCAATATTTTTCATCCTTAGAAATTAATCTACTCTCAGATTCACTGACTATTATAAG
The DNA here is from genome assembly GCA_936439885.1 of Nowickia ferox. NCBI lineage: Eukaryota > Metazoa > Arthropoda > Insecta > Diptera > Tachinidae > Nowickia > Nowickia ferox. Next base: position 106,751,014 of record OW387023.1, read on the forward strand.
AAAAGTCTTTTCTTTTTGTTGTTGTCTAGTGTTGTTGTTGTTGTTAGCACAATTTGTTCTACAATGGTTAAAACTGTCAAACTAATAGCGGTGTGACAGCACAATAATTATTCTGGAAATTGCAACTAATAAAAAAATCTTCTTGTTTATCCATCTAATTTTCTTTCTAAGAAAATTTCATCAAAGCAGAAAAGCACACACATATTTAATGTAACTGGTTGATCAAAATACTTGAGGCATGATTTTAATGTACGCATGCGAAGACATACACCAGCTGTTGGGCACTACCATGCATCATTGATTGCAGCAGGCCAAAACCAAGCCCCAGACAATGAAATAATTCTTAAACAATAATCACGTTAAAGAAAGCGAATTAACAAATAATTTAAAGGTTCATACCAAAATAACTACAGGAATAATCAGTTGTTTACTTTCTGTAACAACAAAGACGCGCAATTTAAACAAATCAAAGCAAACTGCATTGAAACTTTATTCGTTGCTATGCCACCAAGCAACACTTAAGTAGAGCTGGTGTTCTGTTCTAGATTTTTTAATTTTCTGTAAAAATTCTGTCAAGTAAAACAACGCGTACATGAAAAAGAACAAGAACTTATAAAACTTTTGTTTTACTTCTTTTCTTATAATTTTTTTAATCGGTGACCATTATTTTTGCGTTTTAAATGAATAACCGCGTATGTCACAAAAATAATTTTTTTCTAGTGAAGACCGAAGAACAACAAGTTTACCCACTAGTGTGATAAAGAACTTTTCTCTCCTTTTGTTTTTGTAAAACAAGTCTAATTTTTTTTGTATACTTTTTTACATTTATTATATTTATTTATTGTATCTTCAAAAAATTAACTAACAATAAGTATTCAAATCTTAAATCTAGATATAATAATTAGGCCTAACCAGTGTCGGACATAAACTTTTTTGATAGATATGACCAGTATTCTTGGAAAGTTTAATAAATTTCGAGTAACAAATATTGTAATGTCCTGTTTCAAAAATTTTCCTACATGATATAAATATTAAGTTACAAACGCCTTAACATGGAGGCACATAGCAACTACACTAATGTAGGGCACAACATAATTGTTTTCCTAACATTGATGTGGGTAAATTAATATTCTCTTTATATTTCTATTTTAAAGAATCAACTAAAATTTACTCGAATCATCGAAAGTCATTTACAAAATTAATCGAATGCAATTTAATGCAGAAAAGAATTTAACTTATTCGAATAATCGTATTAAACTCATTGCATCAATTGACTAAAATTTATTCACATATTCCCATATAATGTGTTTAATAATCGAATAAAACTTAATCTAATAAAATAAAATTTAACTTATGGACGACTAAAACTTAATCAACTAAAAAATTTTCATTTCATATGAGCAAAAAAAATTATTCGAATTAAATATGTAGTTATAAAATGTTTTCAATTGATTAATATTTATCAAAAAATTTACTATTATTATATATTTGACTGATTAAATTATATTTTTTTTGCATAATCGCACTATGTTTGTTCGAGCAGAATATTCGAATAATATTTATACAAATGTGTAGCAGAACAAATTTATTTAAATAATCGACCGAGAATTTTTATATGAGCGAAACGAAAAATATTCAAATAAAATAATTATAAATTTTCTTTTTTGAAGAATCGAATAAAATTTATCAAAAGATATAACTTGTTTAAATAATATGATTATATTTTTTTTTTTGCATGCTCAAACAATATTTACTCGAATAAAATTTTCGAATATTGTTCATACAAATAGTAGAATAAATTTATTTGCATAATGGACACAGGACTTTCATAGGAGCAAAGAGAAAAGTATTTGAATAAAATAGTTATATATTTTTTTTAAAGAATTTAATCGATTAAAAAGAATAAAGTATTATTTTTTTATTGGTTTGATAAAGTAAATTTTTATTCAAGCTCGATTTATATTTATTCGAGTAAAATGTTTTAATAATATTTATTCAAATATTAAAAAAAATTTACTTGAATAATCGATTGCAATTTTGATGTGACCAAAAAACTATGCGAATATAATAAAAAGTATTTTTGGAACAATGGAATAAAACTAATTGAAAAATTTAGTAGTATTTGTTTATTTGAGTGATCAAGTTATGTGCTTTTCATGATCAAACAATATTTTAAGAGCAGTAAAATTGTAATAAAACAAATCTGTTTGGATAATTCACTAAAACTTTTGGCAGGAGCAATAAATTGACAATTTATTATTGGAAGAATGGAATAAAATTTATTAAAAAAATTTAGTATAATTTATTAAAGTAATCGAATTGGAATAATCGATAATTAATTTTTCAAATAAAATTTATTCAACTAAACTAATAAAACAAGTAGTAATTAAAAAAAATCAAAAACCCGACGACTGCGACCAACTTTGAACCGTTAAATATCCTAAATGGTCATTCGAAATGCAAAATCATAAGAGAAAGCTAAAAATTATTTTAAAATGCCTATCGAATGATACCTATTTTGATATACATAGTTCGCCGACTTTTTATTTATTTTTAGTATTTACAAAATGGCGTCCGTTGGTCGCCATATTGAATTCTTACAACTGTCATGTTCTTAGTGACACTTCCGGGATTAAGACAAATCGATTGACATAAGAATCATCAAAATCGGTCCACGCGTTTGGTCTATATAGTGCCGCAAAGCAACACACATACATGCATACATGCATACATATACACACACATACATACATGCGTCGCGCACTCGGGTAATAATGAACAAAACTTATTCGAATAGTGGCTTTCCTTTGAAAGATTTTGATTAAGAATAAACGGTTTTAGAGTCAAAAACTTTCTAAATGATTTCGTTGCAGTAATGTTTTAAATAAAAAACGAAAATCGGTTATGTACAGTTAATACGTTATTAATGGAAACCACAGACATACATATTTGTACAATGATGTTCCTTGTCAGTCAGCGGTACATATTTGCAAGTTTCACAGGCAACTGAAAGGCGGAGACGCAAAAAAGGGTTAGTAGTTTTAGCGCTTGTTTCGTTGTAGTGGGTTAACTTTGGCCGCTGCTGTTGTTGCTGTTGTTGTTGGCCTGTGTTGGGATGCACACGCTTTATGCATTGCAATAATGACCCAAATATTGGCAACCGCACCACAATTCATTTAATTCATGCTACGACGAGGCCGGCCTTCTTTAGTATGTTGTTTTCTCTTAACAGAATGTTATTAGTAAAACATCTGTTTTAAGCGAGCGCGCGTGTTTTTATTTGTCTGTGTATGTGTATGTGTATGTGCGTGTGTAAGTGAGTATTTGTGCGTTTGCTTTTTGTTTAATATGACAGTTTTTGTGGACAATTGGATTGAACAGATTGAGGACAGTGCAATCAAGAAATTAATTTTAGCACAAAGAGAAAAATTTACCAACTGCATTTAAGAGTGCAAAGTTGTTAAAAGAAAATTTTAGAGAAATTAAAAAAAAGAAACGGTTTCTGTTTAGAATTTTTTAAAAATATTTTAAGACAGAGTTTTAAAATTTTAAAATTAAATTAACTGAATTTCCCATGGTAAGTATTGTGTTGCGCAAATTGAGTTCGCTGTGTATTTCCGCAAACATTTGAAGATCAGATTTAAAGTTAAGTTTAAGTTATTCAAATATTTACAAATGTGGATATAATAATATAATTAAAACATTCTTTCTTTTTTAGTTTTCTTTTTTAATTCTAATAACAAAAAAACCCACCGATTATATGGGAAAGAGAAAACCTATAGATTTTTATTTAACTTGAAGACAACAGAGATAAAATTTTATTACCTCAAATGCTGGAATATTTTATTTTTAATTAATGTTTATTAGCTTAAGATTACTCGTACGAAGAAAAGCAAACATTACCCACTTTCAGCTTGAAGGAAAAGTTAAAAAAAGCTGCAACTATTTCCTCCCAACATTAGCAAATGGTTAGGAACGACTGTGAGTGTGAGTTTGATATGTAAAATTTAAATTACCTTTGCCTTTCTGTTATTACATTTAATTAAAAAGTCACAAAAAAAAAGAAGTCAGACAGACAACAAGATTTCAGGTCAAAAGTTTAATATCATAAAATAAATATTTGCTGGAAAAAAACAAATTTTAAGTTAAGAAACTAATAGTACATGTGAAAAGTACATGTTGGTTGGTAGCCAAAAGACAAAAGTGTAACAAAGTTAAAAAGTTTTGGAAGAGAAAAGATATATTGAAAATTTATATTTATTTAAGTGCTCATACTGCTCAATAATAATAATAATAACAATAATAACAAATTTTATCTTTGCACTTTCAAGAGCTTTAGTTACAACAGTTTTTCCCCACAACTTTTTAAAAAATACAAGCTGTCAACACATCATTTGTGTGTTCAAATATCAGGCCACAAAATTAAACAAAACGTAAAAAGAATAAATAACATTCATAAGTAAGTCAAACAGACAACCAGGTGGACAGACAGTCAGACAAATAATCGTTTACAGTAGCATAAGTACACCACAGTTTGATATGAATTTTAAACGAGTGCTAGTATATAATTTCCTTATACACTAGATAAACTGAATTGTCTAACAGCTGAAATTTGGAACGTTTTAATGTACTTTTTAATTCCAAATATTAAGCAGAGCATTACAAACAAACTGCAACTGCAACACCCCACAATTATGTTTAGAGTTTATTTAATCTAGATTTGGGCAGGCCGAATTTTTATTTAGTTTTTGTAGGGAGCTATTTTAAAAAACCCAAAAGTGTTTACATGCATTGTTATTATACTCCTAGACACCATACAAAGTTATTACGGATACGCCAAGCGTGCAGGAGAGCAGAAAACATTTTTTATTGCAGTTCTATTTCTTTTTTCTTAGCATGTACCACAAGAATTAAGTAAGATAAGGCAAAAAATTCAGAATTTTTCCAAATGTGTAAGAAAAGTGCTTAATTTTTAATTTAATTTTTTTTCCGAGTATGTATCTATATGAATTACTCCTCTGTAAATGGAACAATCAATATAATTGTTTAATTTTGCTCGATATATTGCTTCGTAAGAAATTAAAATCCACTGAAATCGGTGTACATGTATTTGGTGAACTCATGAGATTTTGCAAAGCTTTTTAAATGTGCAGTGGCCAATTTTGGCACACTGTGTCATTCACTGTACTACACTGGAGTGACCTATAAATGTTAATCTAAAAAAATTAACCTACTTCAACAATGGATACGAAAAATAAATTCAGCTAAAGAAATCGTTATTATATGTGTTACCTACAGTGCTGTTCGAATTTGAGACCGAGAAGATTGGTCATTGGTTACGCATAAATAACTACGGCCTTATGTATAATCAAAAACTGGCAGGAAGTTAGCATAAGTGACAAAATTGAATTACGTGTTGACGAGTTCCTCTATACAATTTGACATTACAAATTGCCGCATAATGCAGTTTTAACAAACGATTACATCCTAGCATGATTTTTAATGTAAAATTGTATGTCAAAACACGTTAAAAGCATGTTTAATTTTGCCACTTATGCTAACTTCATGCCAATTTTTGATTATAATACATAAGGCCGCTATTATATAAATGCAAAATTTTCTTAGCTCCTTGGCACCGATTTCGAACTCATCCCTATAAGTAATGCATACATTAATAGAATAACTCACTCTTCCTTGCATATCTGTAACTTTAGGATATATTGAATAACTTTTTTTTTAACTTTTAACAAACTTATGTAAGAGCCTATTTCACCCATTCTATTTGAACATCAATTCATATTTAAAATTTGATTTCCATTAAAGAAAAATATATAAAAAAAGAATTTTAGATATGAATTGATATTTAAATAGAATTGGTGAAATAGCCTCTTACAGTTGACTTTTAATATATAAAGCCCACATTAGCTAAGCCGCAAGCAATAAATAAACGTCAACGCCGCCGCTAAAATATTTATGTCATAGACAAGTTGGACTTTTTAACTACTTTTATAAAATTTAGGTAAATTAATACAATTGCAATTTGATAAATTTTAGCAGTTTTCATTGAACATTCTCAGGTATACATAGTTCAAGGTTCTGGCGGGGGAATCGTGGCGGTGCTTCCGTCTTGAAAATTTGACGGGGCAAGAGATGACTTGTTGTTGTAGCATTGAAAACATTTTCCCTTCTCAGTGTGTAATGTTTTTTTTTGTGGTGCATATATGAATTAGTGTAGAAAATTACAATTTCATATCATTTGTTGTTGTAGTATTGCAATACTACATCACAGACTTGTTACATCTGCCATATCTGCAGCAACGGTTTGCGTATTTTTGAAATCTGTTAAATTTTTTTTAAATATATTTTTAAATTTTTAGTACAAATTTTAAATTTTCAGGATTGCCGCCACGCCCACTTTTACAAACATAATTAATCCTATCAAATTTGCTGAATGCAAGATGTCGTCTTTTGCAGCGTTCAAGGTGCGTGCCCAATTTTGTCAGAATCCGTCAAGTAGAGGTACGTAAAATATAACATTAAGTCTTCATGGGCATGGCCCTGCCCACTTTTTTAAGCACAAAATTATCGAACTATTTTTCAATGTCGGCAACGTTCGACTTGTTTCACACTAACATTCAAACAATAGTAAATTTAATTTTTTTTTAAATGTAAGTGTGCGACAAGAACAACGTTTTCGACATTGAGAAACCGGTTCTATGTCTTGTGCTAAGTTTCGTGGGAAGCGAATAAGAATATGAACATATAATTTAATATTCAACTTTAATAGGAGTGGCGCCGCCCACTTTTTTAAGTACAAGATCGTGTCACTTTCAGAGCTCAGGGTGTGAGCCAACTTTCCGAAAAATCGGTTAAGTAGAAGCACCTTAAATATAATATTAAATTAAAATGGGTGGTTCTGTCCATTTTTTTTTTAATATAAGACTGTCTCACTTACGGGAGGTGAGGATACTAAGTTTTATAGCAATCATATGTATAAGTTAAAGTCAAATCAAAAGAAAAAATTAATGGGCATATTAGCGCCCCCTTTTTTATCCAGAGATCAAATGGAAACAATCTATCATACAGAAAAAACATTAAATCAGTCTAAAAATTATAGAGTTATAAAGCAACATCCAAAAAAATTCCGTTTCTTTTTGGTTGTTATTATTGCCGTTGTGCTCCACACTATTCAATAAATTGCACAATGTTAAAAAAATATATGGCGCAATTTTGCTTGTGCGTTCAAGAAATTTGAAAATTGATAAAAAAAATAAATAAAAAAAATATTTTTAATTAATTAATTTAAGAAATAGAAAAATAATGTTTAGTGGTGTACCTGGAAATAATTATTCACCTTTATCGGGAATAAAAGTTCATGTGCAATGATTTCCCTTTCCTTAAAGTTATGATCGCCAATGTTTGAGTTGTTGTTGTGTCTGTATATTATTTTCTAATTTTGTTCACGGGAAAATCATCGCTTTTAATTCCCGATAAGGGTGATTGTATAATGTTGTCAATAAAATAAAAAATATTTCTTATTGCGCAATATAAATCAAAAGAGTTTTGATTTTATCTAATATGTTGTGCCCTATACCAATATAATATAAATACAAACAGTACATTTTATTGTACAATATCAATTATTGCACAATAATATTGCAAAATTTTTAATGTTTAAAATACTTCTGATTTGTGCACGCACAGCCACATTAACTTGTTACAAGACATCGAGCACTGACAAATCATACGCAGCATAAATTTATGAAACATTTTTGGGAACTGATCTTATTTGCTTCTCAAATCGCAAATAATAATTTCATGAAAATTGCATAATTTAAAGCCAGCCTTATTTAAACGTATATTAGGAGAAAACATTTTAAATTTGTGCCTTTTGATAGATATTTTGCTGCTAAATAAACAATTTCTTTGTGTAAAGTTTTTAACGTTTTTTTTTAAATTTATTTTCCTGAATTGGAATTTTTAAGTAATTTATAAGAATTCTTTCTTTCTTCCATTATTGAGTTGAATTTGTGCTGCATATTCAAGTCGAATTTATGCAAACAAACTAGAAAACTTCTCATTTCCTTGCGAGCAAAATCTCCATATAAATCTTGATTAAGTGGAACAGAATTTAAAAGCGGCATTTGCAATAAAAGGAAGTAATTTGTAACATTCATTAAGACTTGTTCCCCCAGCAAAAAAATTGCCTTAAAAGATCGCGATAATTGCAACATACATCTACTACACAAACTACTCTGGAGTCTGCATTAAAAGACCTACAAACATAAATATATGTCAATATGAATGTAGACCCCTTTTAGGAAGGAATAAAATAATTTCAAAATTATAGCAACACATTAACAACACTTTGTCATGACATTGTCGGTCGCAGCAACACTGTTGAAAATGCAATATTCATCTTCATTCGTACTCGTATGCTTAAGAATATTTTTATAAAATTTTTTCTTCTATAGCAAACAAGTTGATCTAATCTGGCAAATAATTTAAAGCTGAGCAACATGTGTAGACAATATGCTATCAACTGGCCACCATGAAATGTATTTAAAAAAAAGTCAGAGCACTCCAGAAAATTAAAACGCTGAAAGAAGAACAAACTGTGGCAGAAGGAGAGACCAATAACTACAGTACGTAAGTAGCGTAACCTTATGTTCGCGGTGATGTGCCATTTTTTATTGCGATATGATTAAAAACAATGCCTCACTTTTATCTGTTTCATATAAACAAAAAAAAAAAAAAAAAAAAAGAAATGCTAATATAACACTTAACAACTTTTGGCATTAATGCTCTACAAAGACAAAAAAAAATAATAATAATGTGCCACAAATGTCTTGGCGTTTGCAATAAGCCAAACTTCAGGCCAGGCCAACTTTTTACGCTTAAAAGAATAAATAAATACTTGTGTCCTAAAAAAAACCAAAGCAACAAAACAAAAATTATTGTATAAAAAATATAAATAAATAAATATGCCGACACTATTAACAGGTACATGCGAGTGAGTTAAACTGACACATTTACGAGTATATGCATGTGCAATACGTACAACCGATTGTTGCACGCTTTTGCGACGGCGCACCGTTCGTTGAAGTGTGTGAAAAATATTGCAAAAATTTCATTTTAAAAACCAAATATCCAACACTACAGCCCAACGCTACCAACAACTTTGAATCGCGTTATCTGTGTAATATTTCTTTCTTTTATTTAAAATAATGTTAAAGCTTATTGATTTCGTTGTAGGTGAACGCTACCAGCAATATAGTTGGTATAGTTGGTTTGCAAAAGTTTTTGAAATTTTTAAAGCAATATTTTTAATTAAAAGTCTGCTTAGAATGAGAAATGTATACTGAAATCGAAAAAGTGAAAACAAAGAGCGATTGTTTGTTTGTTCTTAAATTCCATATCGATACAATTTAAATTCCATATATTAAAATAAGTTAATTAGTTAATAACTTGAAAGTTTCCACTTTTGTTTTATTTCTTCTTATATGCCTTGGAGGCGATCAAATAAACCCCTCAATCAGTATAATATATATATATATATATATATTTCTATTTCTATTTTGGCTTCGTAGCGTTCGTATCACAGTAGTGCTGCTTTGACTGGGCATTTCCACGAGAAAGTACAAAGTTTTGTCGCGTGCGATAAGAAGCCATTAAGCTTGTATTTCAGAACAATGTGACTCGATTTTTCTTAAAATTTTACCTAATGTAGAACTGCTGACTTCGGCCTATACAAATAATCGTATATAAAGAAGTAAAAAAAAGTTCAGTTTTCTTTGAAAACACAACTTTAGCCTAATGAAATAATAAATATAGAAACAAATGAAGTTCGAACAATAATAAAAGTTGACATTCCAGTGGAAATGCCTATATGTAATGCCGAGTACACACTATGGTATTTTATTGGTGGCAACGTTTGGCATTTCCGATTTTTTTCGTTACGCGGCATTACTTTCCATATAAAATTGTATTATGAACGGCGTTGAACACATTTTGAAAATGACACCACAAAATGGCAACACAAGAAATGACAGATGTGTACTCGGCATAATACTATACGAACTTCAGCCTATCGAATATCTTACCTGATGAAGGCATTTAAACAAAATTTGAGTACTCGGTAAAATTTTTTCTGTTTTTGGGCGATTTATTTTAGCTTTAGCATTATTTTTTGGTTTTTGCGCTTTTTTTTCGAATTGTAATTTTTTTCGGTTTGTGGTGATTTTTTCGCTTTGGTGGTTTTTTGTTTTGGGATTTTTTACATATAGCGTTATTGAAAATTTAATTTATATTACCGCAAGTTGTCAAAATTACATCAACTGATAGAATACGCTCTAATTTAGATTTCTTAAATTTCAGTTCTAATTGCTGCAGTCTGCATAAAAATACACTAACTTTGAAAATTTCAAGTGTCTACATATAATTGTTTGCATATTAAATTAGGATTTCAACATTTATCGTTGCTCGTTCTAGAGCACCCTTTAATTTTTAACTATCACATATTTGCTGTTGTAGCCGTTCGAGTTTTACATATTCTGTGAAAATTTCAGATCCTCAGCTGTAATGTTTCTCGAGAAAACATGCCAAGACAGAAAAACAGGGTTTTGTTTTCACTAGGGTGTTTTTCACCTTTGGTGCACGGAACCCTAAATATGATGTCAGAAGTGAAAAATTGCAATAACAGTATGTAATAAATGTTACCTTAAGATAGCCACGAAACATAGACAAACTGTGTGCTTGGTTTTTTATTTACTCATCTTGTCTCCTTTTTAGAGTACTTTACATTGCTTAAGGATAAGAATACCTTCAGGATATTTTTTCGGATTAAAAAAAGGTAACAAATGTGTTGAATTTACTCTACTTCCCTTGTATCTTATCAGCGGGTGAGCTAAAACTTCTCATAAATTAGTTCGAAGATCAGAGAAAAGCAATGAATTCAAGAAATGGATACTCTGGCACATATCGAATACTTTTTGTACTTGTAAATACTCATATTCTTATCCATTCGTTCTCATGCTTGCATATACCTCTGCACACTTTATTTAATACCTTTATGTATCAATACTCATTCTTCTTTATAGCCTGACATACCTACGCATACCTATCATTACACCATTGACTGATTTTCAATATCAGTTAACAAATAATAAAGCCAAGTCTTGAAGTAACTTAATTTATATAGCGCACCTTTTAGTGCATTTAATGTATGTACTCGTATCGTCTAGATATCACGAGTACCAATTTTTCTCTTTATTCAATTATTATTTTTTTAGTTTTCCTGGTGACACAACTTTTTCACTTAATATTGCATAAAAGTTTCTTATTACCACAGGCCAATTGAAATGACCAAATCGATAGTGAGCCATAAAAAACCATGTATCTGTAACGCTGAAAGACTTATGACAAGATATTGTAATATTAGTTTTTGTCTTTTTTTTTAATGTGAAAATACAAAACACCATACAATACTTAAGCGTACATATATTTACACACACTCGCCTAGATATTAAAGAATGTGACCAATAAACGCTTTATAAGCTTGGCTTTAATTTTATTTATGAAATAAAATTTTTTGTTTGCTTTCATTTCCATATCGATTTATGAAATTGTTCATGAAATAACTATAAATTCTAAATTCTCCACATATTGCTTAAGTCAGGAGTAGTTGTTTTATAATTTTTTTTTTCAACTTTATGGCGTTTAAACAGTCAGCCACCGGAGTCTTGGCCAATAATTTCAGCGTTTTTGTGCTTATTGCGATTAAGGCTGGTTGCCTTGCCTTGTCTTGCCTGGCTGACTGGGTGGATGACTGAATATGGATGGATGTTGGCTGTTTGGATTTTTGGTTTGCCATGCAAAACCAGCAATATTTTCTACGTTCTTTTGTGTTTCTTTACCCGGCCGTTTGTCTATATTTATTGGTCTGTATGTTCATAAGCTGGTCTCTTGTCATGAGGTCGCCCAAAAGGTTAGATGTGTTTTTATATGCCACATAAGTTTGTATATATGTATGTATGTATTTATTTTGTTGCTGTTTGATCACTTCAGCGTTAAGTTTTTGTCTCTAAACTTGTCGTAAGCTGTCGTCCTTTAAGCCAAACGTGAGATCAAACATATGTTAACACACAAGTTTTAGTCAACCATTGATTCTACTATTAAACTAAGCATATGCCTGAGTATACTCGTACTCATAAGTCAAACGAGGAATTCAGTTTGTATTTTTATAATCTGTTTGGTTGTCGCTTCGTATGAACCGCGACAAGTATTGCATTTTGCGTTTAATTTAATTTATAATTCTCTTGTGAGCTGGTTTGGGCCACAACTTAAGTATCTTTATGCTTTTTTTTGAAGTTTTTATAATACGTGTAGTGTCATCTAGGATTATTATGAAATTATTGATGTACATATTTTTTTAAACATATATAGACTATATAATAAGAATAATTTTGCACATCTAAAATATTTTGAAAGTTACTAATAAGAAATGTATTTTTGTTTTTATATCCTTTTTGTTTTTTCTGTCCTTGAGCAAAATAGTTCAAACTCAAAAAAAGGCAAATATTAAATACAACAAAAACAAATACTACTGAGTTTTGTTAGTGTCAAACAAATCTTTGCGCAACCCAAACTTTTTTTATAAATTATTTAGTATGGAATTTTTGTAGAAGACACATTATTTAGTAAGTTTCTGTGCTTAAAACCGCCCAAGAAGCGCACCATGCCATTCAATTAATTCATTGCAACCACCAATAGAAAATAAATGCTCAGGAGCTGTCAGAACGATTTTTGGCACTAATAAGAACCAACCGTCAGGAAATGGTACTGGCCCAAGACTAGTCACGTTACCGGTTTCTAAGTTATAGGGAACAGTTCCATTTCTAACACTTCCTATGAGGTGGACCCTTCACTTTTACATGGGGATGCCCTAAGATGGGGTTAATTGATACTTTGTATGCACATTGTGACTTGTCAGTGAACTGTATTATAGGGACCTCATCGGTGTAGAATAATACAGTGAAACCACCTATAACCCGACGACACTCACTTATAAGATTGGTACAGTTCCAGTTATTGGGTTTCAAAATGTCTTTCAAAGTGTTTTATTTGTTGGAATGCAACAAAGTCGTCTCTTACAAAATGCTTCAAATGGGCAGTTCGAAAAAAAAAATTTAGCAATCAACATTTCTCGTAATTTCCATTTTTTTAATGGATATATTGGGTGTTTTTTATTGAGGTATAGAACTTTAAGTTGGCATCACTTTTTTAACTGGCGGCCATTTTGTCAGCTGTCAAGTGATTAATATTTAGTTTGGTTTGCCATTTCATCATGAACAAGTTGACAAAAGAACAACGCTTGCAAATCGTGCAAATTTATTTCGAAAATAATGGTTCAGTTCGCGAAGTTTACCGCAAGCTCCGTCCATTTTATGGTCGACAGAGCAATTAATTCGGTTAACCATGGATCGCTTTCGCACTACGTTTACTCTATGTGATAATACGCATCCGCAGAGACGTCGAACAGTGCGCACCGAAGAAACAATTGCCGCTGTAGAGCAAAGTGTTGAAGACGACCCGAATGAATCGATTCGCCACCGTGCACAGCAATAACCGACTATTTTGTTCCCGAATTGGATGGCATGAATGTGGATGAGTTGTGGTTCCAACAAGACGGCGCTACATGCCACACAGCGCACGTCACAATCGATTTATTGAAGGAAACATTCGATGAGCGCATAATTTCGCGGAATGGACCTGTCGATTGGCCACCAAGATCGTGTGATTTGACACCATTGGATTATTTTCTTTGGGGATATGTGAAGTCGCTCGTGTACGCCAACAAACCAGAAACGTTAGGGGACTTGGAAGCCAACATTCGTGGCGTTATTGCCAACATACGGCCCCATATGCTCGAAAAAGTGGTTGAAAATTGGACCTGTAGAATTGGCTTTATTCGAGCCAGCCGCGGCGGCCACATGCCCGAAATCATATTTAAACGTTAATGGCATAAAATTATCCTTCCAATAAAGCCAAATTGATGGACATTAAAACGATTTTCTTGTGTTTTATTTCAATTCGAAGTTCTATACTTCTAAAAAAACACCCTGTACAATCAAATGATTTCTTCAAATAAACAGCAATTTCTTGGCCGTACTCATTGCACTAGTATGTAAATTTTCGTTAACAGGGGAATCACCAATGTCATTGACATTAATACCAATATGAATCGAAGTTGAATAAAAGAAGAACTGCTGTTTAAAATAACTCTTGTTGCCGTGTTTCAACGTTCCTGTCCTGTCCGCTTATGTGAGCAACGAAAAGTTTTGAAATTCTAATGTTATATACAGACAATTTAAATAGAATAGACACTTGCAATTTTCAAGCTTAGTGTATTTTCATGCAGACTACACTGAAGTTTAATAATTCAAAAACTATCAGTTAATGTAATTTTGACCACTTTGCTGTATCTTCGAAAATGTAAAAGGCAAACTTTTGAAATTTTGAAAAACGCTAAAACCAAAAAATTCCAAAATTAAAGTAATGTCGAAACGAAAAATCGACAAAATTAAAAAAGCGATAAAATGGATAATATCACCAAAAATCAAATAAGTAAATGCAAAAAAATCACCAATAGTAAGAAGGTCGACAAAACTCTGTATTGAAAGAAGCGTGTTAAAGTCTCACTTTACTGAATTTATTTGAAATTCGAACGGACAACCTCCAGTATAACAAGCAAGCGCACTACCCAGTCAACCACAGAGGCACTAACTTAACTTAACTCGTAATCAAAAGCATTATTACAAGTTAAGTTAAGGTCAATATCTAAATATAGAACGGGACTAGTTCCAGAGTGACATGGCGGTCTCATAATTTAATAAATAAACCGACTGAAGATTGAGACAAAACATCACGAAAATTGTGAATATGCACGAAATTAAACGTCATGGGTATCAATTTTCCCTCCCTCTTAGGAAATAGTTAGTTCGAGGAAATGATAGACTAGCATACGAGTATATAACTCTAAAAATATATATATAAAATATATAATCTTATCTTAACGAATAATCATCTGGGTTTCGAAATAATCGCTTCAGGGCACATAACCCATGTTGCCTAGTACCTTATCATAGAACATTGGACATTTGCATGGGGCTATATCCACACATGCAGACATAAATCTAAGTATCCCAGCAAAAAAATGAACATATAAATCATTAGTTACAGCATTGATGAACTCAGCTCCTAGTAGTTCTATTTCTGGTGAAACATCAATGAATTCAACACATGGTTGTCAAAGGACGGAAGTGATCCAAATAACAGAATGGTATGCGCTTAAAAGATTGCCTGCAACAATCTCTGATATAAACAACAGCCTCAGAATAGTAAATTGAGTATCTATAGTGATTGGTATGCAATAAAAGTGGTAAACCTTTGGGATGCAAATCTAAGTGAGACCATGCAAATCGAGTTATCACTAATTAAAAAAAAAAATATTTATATATATTCCGCCATGCCTATAAACTAACTAATTAAACTAACTATTAGCCTATATAAAACGCATAAAATGTTTTAATATATTTTCAAAAGCCAACAATTGCATGACTTGAATTTTCCTGCACTATTTGGCTTAATATTCAAATGGTCATAAAAAGTTAGATGGAATTTGAAATAAATTTTTCAATGCTAAACATATTCTCAATACACACTAATATTTGTTTGCTGAAAGTAAAATGAAAGCAAAGTCACAAAGTTCAAAAGAAAATACGAAAGATTCAACTTTACGAGACATCCTCTTAACAATTCAAATACGAAACAAAAAAAAACCATAATGACTTCAATGATCTTTAAAGAAATATGCAAAAGAAAAAAAAACAAAAAACAAAAGAAAAGCAACAAATACTCGTACCTTAGATCTAAACTTGTGTGGAAGGTAAAACATTAAATGTTGCTTGTTATGTGTGCACAAACAAATATAAAAGTTTAAGTTAAAACTAAAGTAATATTTACTTACATGCTTTTCTGGTCGCAAAACTATACCATTTGCTGCTGCTATTGCTGTTGTATTTGTTATGGTTGCTGTTGTTGTTGTTGCCGCAGATGATGCTGGCAATGAGACAGTATTGTTGTGTTCATAGTTGTTACCACCAGCATTATTATGACTACTACGATCGTGGACTCCCTTGCCATAACGACTTTGGATAACGGCTGAGGCAGCAGCGGACAATAACATGGGTGATGCTGTTGCAGAAGACGATGGTGATGAGCAGTTGGCATTTGTTGTTGTTGGCGATGAGGAGCCTGATGAAGATGTTGTTGGTTTATCAGATGCTATTAAGTTGTCCAAATCTCGCAAGAATTTGTTTGCCCACATATTTACATCATCGGTGGCAGCTTCTGCAGCCGATTTCATTTGCAATTGTCTACAGAGGCGCTTAAGTGTTGACGATGATGAGGACGCAGACGACCTAGAAGATGGTATTAGGGCCGCATCTTTTTCTTCATCGTCATCAGCATGATCTTCTTCTTCTCCTTTTTCTTCTTGTTCTTCTGCCATAACTGTTGCGAATGGTAATGACGATGACGACGTCGTTGTTGAATAATCATCTTGTTTGCTTTCTTGTTGCAAAGAGATCAACGTCTTTTGCGGTACCTTTTGATTTTGTTTACTCTTATTCGCTGTCGTTGTTGTCAGTTGTTTATCATTGTTATTGCCATTTTCATTTTCCATAGTTGTCATTTTAGCTCTAGAGGGTAATTTGTTGCAGCCACCGTTTGTGGCAATAGTAGCAGTATTATTACCACCACCAGCCATACCACTGCAACTGGCACTGTCAAAGCCACTATCAGATTCTGTGGACCGAGATAATTCATCATTTGAGACAGCTGCTTTTATTGTGTCTACAATTTGATTTTCCAAAGCATTTCTAACACAATCGACAGTTAAAAGCTGCTGGTTCGAATGCTGCTGATATTGTCCATTCCCTACCACTTCAGATGAGTTCGGTTGCAGCTTTTGTCGCGCCTTATGCAATTCAAAAACTTCATTGATTTCATGCTAAAAACAAAAAGAAACGGTATGTAAGAAGAAGGATAAGTTAAAAATATAGATACAAGAAAACATAATTTTTACTGTTCTTGGTAATTTTTTTAAGCACACTATACAATCAATTTTTACACTTGATCCTTGTGGACTTGAAAGCAAACAATGACATTTCTATTAAAGCAGTTGAAATGAACACAGTTAAAAGCTTAAAGTGGATATTACACAGCGAGCATTGTTATTTTATTATTATTTATTTTTAACCCCCGACTAAAAAAATGGATGTTATAAGTTTGTAGTGTGTGTCTGTGTATCTGTGTATCTGTGTGTCTGTCCGTGTCCACATAAAGACCAAACGGCTGGAACGATTTTGATTTAGTTTTTTTTCTGTCTGAAAGGTGACTTGATCGAGAGGGTTCTTAGCTATGTTTTAAGAAAAACGGTCTAGCCGTTTAGAAGATATCACATTTTTTCTAAGTATATTTGGGAGTTTTTAAAATTTTTAGTTTTTGTTATTATGGTGGTAAAAGTTTTTATCTGCCACAACCCGGACAAGTCGTTCATAAGCTATTTTAATATAGAACATGTCCGCTAACATGCATCGTTACAAATAAACTTTCAAAGAGGAAACCTCGAAATCCTGCATGAATTTGCTATTAATTATTGCAAGTTCTTAGAAAATTAGTATAAATAAAAAAAAAATAAAAATTTCATTTTAATAATAATAAAAAATTAATAATTTTTATTACGGTGAGCTTCGATTTTTATTCGCCATAACTCGGCAAGAACTTGTATACAATTCAATAAATCCGTTCAAAACCTTCCTCTCGCCACCTGCTATTTTTTCTGTTTATATTTTTCGAATGTACTTATGTTGGACGGAGGAGCAATTGCACATGTTGGTTGGTTCGATAGCGAAAGAATATATCGAAAAATTTTAAACACGCACGGTCTAAATTGCTCCAAAGATAATTAAAACCGACGTTCAAACCTTTGTAATCGGGTTTAAACACCGAAGATAAAATAGTGAACGAGTTCGACCCAAGTCCAATGGTCGACAATAGAGCTGGTTCCAACTCCTTCGAACTCGTTCAATCGGTCGTTTTAGACACAAACCTATGATCAAAAGCATGTACTTCAAATGGATTTGATCACTGGTATTTTTCTAAAACAACCGACTGAACAAGTTGGACCCAGCTTTACTCGACAGCACGTATTTTTGCCTTATAACACAATAGACTTGAGTCAAAAGCGTTTAGTAGTTCATTTTTTTACCTATGATGAAACCCATGTACGAGTAATTCAAGTGTGTTTGATCATCAAAACATAAACTGGTGAACGAGCTCTAGCTAACTGTACTTATTAAAATAGTGAATCTGTTGGTAAAACAGAAACATTCGACAACATGCTTGATGTGCAATATTATGTGACAGCATACAATCTAAACTTGAATCGAACTCGTGCAGCCGGTAATTTTTGACACAAAGAGACGATCAAACATATTTAAGTTACATGGATTTGATCATTGTTTTGTATCAAAACTGAACTTGTTAACGTGTTCGACAGAAGGTCAAACTACCGACCGAACGCGTTCAACCCAAGTCTAACAGAAGTGGGTCCGACTCGTTCATTCGGCCGTTTTAAAGTCTACTCTGTGATTCACAACGAAAAGAAATGCTTTCGAATTTGCATGTACTTAACATACAAATTCGAAAGTATTTTCTTTTACTCCTACAATTTTATATACGTTTTAAATAATTTCAGGACTTGCACAGTTCAAATGTGAAGAATTTTGTAGCAAATTGTTTTGTAAAGACTTCTATAAGAGGAAATGGTGTTATAAGAATATTCACACTTCAAAAACAATAAGTCCTTCCATTTAATTTGAGAAATATTAACTACAGCATTGTTCCCCTTTTTCCAGCGTATTTTTGTCTTCTTCTTCTTCTTCTTCTTATTTTGCACTAACAATAAAAACTCTACAAATGACAATAAATTAGCTCTCACATGACATTGGACAAATGATGTTTTCTTTTCTTTTCCTACCACTTCCTCTTGCTGATCCACAACTCATTTGACTTGAGACTTGGACAATGTTGTTTAAATAACTGAATGGGAATGAAAAAAAACTCACTACTTTAACTGAAGTTTTTTAACGCATTAGTTGACTTTAGTTAAGATCCTGCTACATCCATCAAAAGATAAAGCCGCTTAAGCCGCACGATCTTTTTATTTTCTTTCTAAATTTTTCTTTGCTGGCAAAATCTCTTTGTAAAGACACTACTTAATGTTGAGACATTTACTGAAGAGTAAACATGGGAGCAATGCCTTGACTAAATAAAAGCATTTAAAGTGTTTTGGGAAAGGAAAACAGGCAACTTTTATTTGAAGAGTGTGTGGGAGGAAGTGTTAAGGTTTTTCTTAAGCTACTGATTGCATAATTATCATTGACAGAGATGAATGCAAATGAAAATGTGGAAAAATACTTTTTTGTGCTTTGAAAAAAGAATTTAGGAATTATAGTGAAATACTCGTGCATACAATGCAGTGGAGGGAAATATTAACAACAATTTTTTTTTTATTACGAAGAAAACTCATATCCCGCAAATCTACATATACATTTTTTTAACTTAAAAACTGGCGGGAAGTTGCGGGCATCGCCGATGCAGGGTCTATTCTACCAGAATCAGTCGCTAAAACTTTCTTATATTTCTCTATGTGGTACAGTTTTATTATTTGTTACAATATTTGCATCCGCATATAATGCAAACATCTTTAGGTGACATGATTGATGTAATGAATCTAAGCACAAGATAAAATATCATATGATTTTTAAAGTTCTCGAACAGCAAACATAAATGCTATTTGAGTAAAATATATTTCTTGCCACAAATCAAAATATGAAAGTTACGAGTATGCAACACAATTTCTTAATTTCACGCGCCAGCAGCCAAGCCAAACATATGGGCCAGTAAATGTCACTTAGCAAAGTTGGCATAACAAAAGCACTGCAAACCAACTTATTGTGACTGCTGACCACCAGCAAACAAGAGTCCTGCTGATGATCCCTAGAGTAGTCCGTATGGTAAATGAAAATATGTACATAATAAAAGTGCAATGGAAATGTTAAGAAAGTCTAAGGAAAATAAAACAATTCCTTGAAATAGAGACTCCTTTTATTTTAAGGCAGTATGTGTGGTCCAATGAAAAATTGCTATAAAAGCGCCATACATTTTGCAAAGTACTTTCAGTTTCTAAAGAAATTTGCACGAGAAAAGGGAACGCGAAACCGTTTTAGTATAAAAAGATCATCTAAAAATATTTAAAAAAATAACAAAAACCATAACAAATAATTTTTTTTTTGCTAAAGCAGCTAAAGCTGCAAATAAAGCATTCATCCAATTTTTTTTCTGCATGAAAGTGCTTTTTGGGAAGAAGAAAAAAATTATATAAAAAAAGCAGAGAATTGAGAACTTAACAAGGCCACAATGAAGATCACGCTTGTTGTGTTATTTTTGGCTGGACTAACAATTTATTGTAAATTTGCGGCGGTATTATCTTTGCCACCATCACTTATCGCCCATGCGGCATCCTTAGACGAGAGTCTAAAAACTCAAAAACCTTCCAAAGCAAAAGACAATGACTCTCAACAACAACTGCTGGCCAAAGAAGATGAGGAAGACGCAAATAAACCATCTTGGGCAGCAGATTTATTTAGAAATTTTAAGAATTTGTGGCATAACGATCTTAGTTTAAATTTACAAAAACGTGAGCAGCGTAATACCTTTGATGGTGATGATGATGATGATGATGATATCGACGATGTTGCAGCAATGCAACAAGCCATGGCAACAATTAAGAAAAACAACCAAAATCAAAATGCCCTGCGGCCACACGACAACGACAATGTCGGCTATAAAAACTACAATCATAATAATAATAATAATAAAAATGAAAATAACATTTTAAAAACTGCTGCAACATCTTCTTTGTTGCCATTGCCAATATCTAGCGCCGCCACAAATATGAATGAAGCCACAAATTTGAATATGCAATTGCATTTCCCATCACAGAATGTTGCCGTGACCGAAGTAAACGACGATAGCAATGAATTGCTGTACGCCAGCCCAGAAATGATTGACGATATTTTCGTCTCGCCACCTCATCAAACACAAGAACCACTTCAGCTCAAACGCAGAGAATTAGAAAATGTGCCCTTGGCTACAGCGGCAGCCGCTACAGAAGATTCACCTCTTTTGAATAGATTTTTAAAGTCTGCAAAATATTGGCCCAGTCAGTGTGGATTGGAAAATGAAAATAATTGCCTGCAGGAATATTATGGTGCTATTATTGCTGACAGGTGAGTTGCATGTTGCACTAAGGCACACTCACACACACACCCACACACACACAACTTTCAAAGCAGCAATGTAACTAAATATGTCGTTGGGGCACGTAACACACCACGAAAATAAAGAAAAATAAGAAATTGGTTAATTGGTCGTACAACATACACAAGAATTCATAAACACCATAAAAAAGATAAAAATATAACAGAGTCTAAAATGTATGCAAAGTTGAAAGTGCAAATGCAAAATAATAGTACATTAGAATGGATCGGGCGCCAGTAGGACTCAGCATAGCTCACGAATAAGTTGTTGTTTTAATCTTGAGAGAGTGTATGACTGCGATCATAAAAAGGAACAGCGTTAGTGAGAAAAATGTGTGCGTGATTGTTTTGTTTGAAGTTTCTTAAATTGAAATTGATAGAGACAAAAAATGAGCATTATTTCCTGAAATAAATAAACAACGGTGCTAAAGAAAAAAGCTAAATCAACATAAAATACGACACAAAAGTTGTTAAGCAAAAGAACGAATGCGAAGAATTGTTCATATCGTTCATTTACTCATAATCAATCCTCAATTCTCATATTGTTCTTCATATTGCGTATAAATTTCATACAAATATGTTGTGTACTAAACTCTTGACAGAAAAATAATATTTCCGCTTTTCATTAAGTTGTGTGTAAATTGAAAACTTAAAGCTCATTTTCTAGCAAACTAGTTTTTAGTTATGTCGCTGTTTCACTTAATGAGCGATATGATTTTAAATTGAATTTTAATAACGAGAGAGTGAGGGGCAAATTAAGGCATGCAATACAGAATGAAACTTCTACATACATGCGAGTATTTCAATGTATTTCAGATGGAAATATTTTTAAATTTCGATAGACATCGAATGCCGTAATTTAGCTCTGAATAAGAAAAATTATGCCCTTAACTAAAAATGCATAGTACTTCAAATAAACGCAATTAATAAATATTACATGTTTATTTCTTGCATAGTGCGGCAAACAAATGATTATAAAGTATTCATAAAGTTTTTAATAAATAATTAAAAATTCTTGAAGATTAATATTGTGCTGTAAGAAGTATCTTAATTAAAAAACATTTTACAGAAGAAATCATTCCTTCCCTGCTCTGCCTATCAAAGCAATCACAAAAGAGAAGCCCTTGTTTGCCGCATGCTCTCGGAGCTTTCAAGGAAAGTGTTTATTATTGAAAATCTACATCAAATTTGGCATACATGTTGGCCAGTTTTATTACATTTTTTGTATTTTTTTTTTGTATTCTTATTTACTTGACTTGATTTTTTCTTCTTTGCATCTGAACAACATGCTGTTAATAAACTTCAAGGTTGCAGTGAAAGTGTTTGCCGCCTCTGATGACAAGGATGATGCACCATCGTAGTTTTCATTTAAGCGGCATTATAAAATATTACTTGCTGTTGGTGGTGCAATCGTTATTGTTGTACAAGTATATTGCCTTCGAGTTGATGTTGCATGCAGTTGATTTTGTTATTAAGGTTTATGGCTAATCTTGAGTTTTGGTTTTCTGAAAACTGTTTAAGCCTCTTTTTTTTAGTATTTTATGAACCTCCTGTGTATGTTAAAAATGTGACCGTTGTCTTCTTGAATTGAAATTTTTAAGTACAAGTTTCTTTGTTACTTGTTGCTTTTGCCATGAAGAGATAATGACACTATTTAGTTTTGCTTTCAGTTAGCATGTGTGCTCATGTATGTGTGAAGAATTGTTTTTGTTTTTAGATCTTATACCAACATGTTTGCAAGTTTTACAACAAAATGTTGTTCCAAAGAAAGTGAAACTTTGTTTTATGTGGTGGTTGGCATAAATAATTTCTAAGTGATAAAGGAAAATAAAAATGATGGCAGAGATCTTCCAAGGTCTTTCAAAAGGAAAAAGAAGTTTTTGTTTTGTGTCAATCAATTTTAAACTTTATGGCTTATTCAAGTTCGAACGAAACTTGCAATCATAAAGGAGGAAATAGAGTACAATTTGTATTATATAATTGAGATAAAATGCAGTTTCTGTTCTGCTGAAAACTAAATTAATATTACAAAAGAGCAGTTTTCATCTGTTTCATAATCACAAGTTGTTATATGTACATATACTCATACTTTGGAAGTAAGCTAGATTATCGGCTTTTTAGCTTTATTTCGAAATATGCTATTCTAAGCCATTTGGAGAGTTTTGAGACTTTAGAAGAAAACAAAATGCGGTTATTTTGCAATAAAAATTATGTTGTTTGGTAATTTCCAGCTGTTAGGGACACTTGGAAATTTTTGAAGACTTACGGAAAAATTTATTTTAAGGATTTATTGTCTAATATAGTTTTGGAGACTTGTGTAAAAATTCATTTTGCGGCTCTTGTCAAAAATTTAATGTTGACTTGTTGAAAAAATGGAGAGTTTAAGAGCAGCAGTTTTTTACTAGAGATTTTGGTTCAAAATTTATTTATTTTTTGTCATTCGAGGCTATTTAAAATGTTTTAAGCCATTTTGGAGACTTGGAGCAGCAGTTTTATTTTGCGTTTTTTTTTAAACCACAACGCAACCACATTGTTTGCCATTTCGTTCCCGTTAAGTAGTTTTAAGACATTTTTTTAGAGGTTTACGGACTTTTGAAGCAGCAGTTTTTTGGCGCCTTTTGTCCCTAAGGTATTGAAGTTTTTGGAGACCCGGAAAAAAATGGAAAGTTTTGGAGCAGCAGGTTTTTGCCTGGAAACATAATATTTTTTGTCATATCACGCTACTTTAAGAGTTTTGGAAACTTTTGAAACAGCAGATTTTTTAAGATTTTTGTCAAAATTTATTTTTTTTTGTCATTTTAGGCTATTTAAGCTTTTTGAGACTTGTTGAGAAATTCCTAATGAAATTTTTTTTTGCTTAATTTGCGGTTTTTTTGGTAATTTTTTAGGCCACTCGAATAATTTTTAAAACTTTTGATAAAAAATTTGTGATTTACATTAAAATACAAAGCCAAATGAGATTCATTAAAATATAAAATATAAGAAAACAGAATAATCCTTATTAGTCTGTAACTATTTGTCCCCCACAGGCCATTAAAAAAAACTTATAAAATCAGAGAAAAACTTATAATCATTCGAAGTCAACATTTGATGCCAGAAGTATTAAAAAAAAGGGTTAATTGAACAAATTTTGTTAATTCCACCAAAATTCGTAAGCACAAGAAGAGCCAAGATTTAATTGTCCTAATGACTACAACAACTCTCTTCCTTTTTCAACATAATTTTTTATCAGTGTCTTGAGCACAAGTCATTGCCTAGTTTTTAATAGACGAAACCAGTACCAATTATCATAAATAAAACCCGCTTTATAAAACTATTCTCTTTCTTTAGAGATTTCCTTAATAAGCTTTAAAATTCAGCAACATTTTCCTTATAATTGATTACATTTTTTATTTGTTTTAACATAATTTTATTATATTTCATTTTAATATTTACCACCCATAATATCTTCACTACTTATCTTAAATAATAAAAAATTGCCGTTGAGATATAAGCTGACACAAGAACTGAAAACAAAAAAAAAAAAAATAAAATAAAAAACAGAACATGTCCAATATCAAAATTAACAATACATTAATCACTTTCTTTCAAAAAGACACCAAGAAATTTGAGATTTTAACTGTAGCCACGAGGTAGAAGAAAGACACGTTAAGAAAAGAATCTCCGAAAAAAAATAACATTATTTCAATACAACGTAACAACAAGTAAAACCCATTAAAGGCAAGAAGTTGTTATGCAAATTTCCGCTACAAAAAAAAAAACGCTTAAAATGAAATATTATGCCAGGAATTGAGGCAACACTAAAAAATTAACTCTTCAAAACCCAGTTACAATCAAAAGTCTTATGAATAATTGAATAAACGATAAAAATGCATTTAATATGGACTACTGGTTTATTTCCTACATAAATTCAACCAAATCAAACTTCCACAAAAACTGATACAAATTTCACTTTTCTTGTGGCTGAGTTCATTTGTTTGCATATGACGAACAATTGGCACATTATCTCTCATTGTAATCAGGGCGGTAGATTATGGCCTTAATGAGACCGGGTGGCAGCCATGGAAAAAGCAAATGCCACCAGGCATGACGCTTTTGCTTGATACACAAAACTATTCATTTTTTCATAACATTATTTATTATTATTAATAGTCTTCCTAAATTTTTTTTTTCTTTTTTTTTTTTTTTTTTGATGGGACTTTCAGTTGTGTTTTTTGTGGCAAAAATTAAGGCGTACAAAGTTTGCTTGAATATATATATATAATATATATATATAATTTTTTTTTTTTTTTTTTGATAAAATTAATATTTTTTTATTAAACTTTTAATATTGCAAACAGTAAATGGGTTTGTTTATTAATAAATTTATGATTTATACCCGTTGCTGGCATGATGTTCAACCACTTGTGTTTAAAATTTTTTGGTAAAATTGATTTTGTATACCAAAAGTTTATGTAAAAAAAATTAAAATTTTTTTAATGTTTTTTTTTGATATTTCAATTAAAGCCCGCGTATATGATAATGAAAACAAAATACTTTTTGAATACTTTTTTTGTGAACGTCTGTTGTTGTATGTTTTACCAGTCATGGCAAATATCTGGACAATTTAAAAGAAAGTAAAATAAATATTATTACTCACAGCAAATAAAGTGTTGTGAGCTGTTTGTGCTTTTCGCATTTTTTTTTTTTCCTATTGAGATAATAAAAGATTATCATTCAATTTGCAACGCCTGGAAATAACAAATAACAATGCAAAATTATTTCATACGTGTTCAAAGGCTGTTGTAGCAGCAAACATCGAAACTAGTTTAAAGACATGAATGTAATAATATACGAATAATACGTTTCTATCATCGCCTTATAGTATATGTAAATTTGCTAAACGAACTCTAAGCATTTTCGTATTTTACAGGTGCTAATATTTTTATATTCTTGTTAATTGAAAGCTTAAGAAAATAAGTCTAACATAATTATAGTCATCAAAAAATTCTCGAAACTCACAGACCCAGACCAAACACTATATGTAAATTTACAAATTTATAATCTTTGCTCAGTCCAAATAAAAAAACCAGTTTTGCTTCGTCAATGCGGCGAAAGTTTATATGTCCGTACAGCTGACAGCTGACACAAGTGCTCTTTGCGGATTTATACTTGACGAAATGTATGCAGATATAAACTTTTATTTGCAACAATGTTGTACAATGTAAAAAATTTACATTTAAGACTAAATTTATATTATAAAATTTTTTCATGAAATTATTTGCATGCAACTTTTTTCCTTTGTCAAAAGGAAACCCAGATTAACAAATTGGAGTTCCAGAGTTCCTTTGGGTCAAAAAATTTATGTCTCTTGTTAATAATTCATTTTTATAATGACGAAAAATCTAAAATATAACAACAATGTCTTGTCCAACGAACTAGATTGTCGAAATGTCACACTGTGCATTGTCACTTATTAGGTTTGTTCATTTACTAAAATTTTTTACGAATCTGTAACAATTGTTACTGGAAAATGTTCATTAACTCAAAAAGTTCGCAAGGAGAGAGTGTCAAAAGAGAGAGACAATTTGAGAGGCAAAAAATTATTTCAAATTATTACAAGTAAAATTTTTACTTGCAAGAATTATCCAGCCACCTGTGGTGAGTTTTGTTTTCAAATAAATTATTTCAAAAATATCTGGAAAAGGAAAACTCAAAAATGTGAAATTCTTTATTATTTATTTTCTTAATTTATTGTTTTTATTTCATTAAGCCACATACATAAATTCAATTTTATTGTCAAGGAATTTTGTTTGTTTATGACATCTGATCAGAGATGGAAAACGGGTTTTTTGTATTTGTTAAAAGAATATAATTAAAAAATAATGAAAAATGCATAAAAATAGTAAATATGTAATACCTGAAGCTGCGTAAAGTATTTCTTATTAAATATATATAATTTAAAATATTATCAAACAAGATTATTCAAAATACATTAGAAAAAGTACAATTGTATCATGATTTCCATCCATGGTTCTGACATGAATAGCATGTTTCATTTACTTTTTCGTACCTGAGAGAGTAATTTTCTAAATTTCTGCTTTGCTCTCTCGTTACAAGTTTCTGCTAGGAAAGTAAATGAACACACCTATTATCAAATTTAGATTTCATTTCATTGCAAGCTTTATTCATGGTGAAAAGTAATACTTGAATTTCTGAATAATATCTCAATTTCACTTTATGGCTTAACAAAATTTTCAATTAAACTTTAACATCAGGAAATATTGAAAACATTAATTTCAATTTAAAAGCAATTGATTATTTTTTCCGCCACACCTCATTAATAATTGGAGAATCTTAACCAACAAAAACAAAAAAAGAAAAAAAGATCCCAAACCTACACCTGAAATTATATTAAGAGGTGCAGGTATGTTGTAAGTGCATACAGGCCCAAACACATGTTTCTTTGTTTTTTTTTAATGTATTGCAACATATGAATGACTTTAGCCGTATGTATGTATTATAGTGCATCTTGCATTTGTAGTGATATACAAAAGTGTCAGTATTAAAAACGAAGTTAATTCTTAAATCTTATGTACCCTTATAACACCAGCAAATAACACAAGATGGTAATTGGACACTCTAAACATTTACAAACATCGCGCAAAGTCCAAGTTACAAACATCAGCAACCCACGCACATGATGTTGTGCAGAGAAAAAACAGACAATCCTTTCAAATAAAGTACAAGTGTTTTGCTGACTCTAAACATTACTCGTACATCTTTTTGTGTAATTTGAAACTTTTGATAGGTTTCAACATGAATATACATGTTATTATTATTATTTTTTTATATTTTAACTGCAATAAAATAAATGTTGCAATTTATGTTTTTCCTCTCTCTCCCTCTCTAACTCTAACTCTATTTTAATTTTTGTAATTACAGAAACAATGCTTTATTGCAACAATTGCATCACAGGCAAAATAGCCCTATTGCTGAGGCAGAGGAATTTTCATCCCTTAATTACAACAATGATTTAAATGATGATGATATTGTGTTGCTTTTGACCGCTGAACAATATTTAAAACAATTCCTAAGTTGGGCTTTATCCCAACTTTATCCTTATGGTAAGTTTTCAAATGAGACGGATAAGGAAGCAGCCGACTACTATCATCCGGGTATGTATATATGGAAGAAATTAAATCTATCTGGTCGCCTAGAACCACCACTTTTAATCGATGAACCCCATTATGTAATAGTGAGAAGGGAATATGATCAAACTGAAGATGATAATGAATACAAAAGAGGTAAGTTGTTAATGCCGTAGCAAATGCAAATAAAATTGTGCAAAAGAAATTCAGAATTTAATTTTTTTTTACTAAAACACTTAAAAACAAATACCAAACATGGTCGTTTGGCGGCATAAGAAACAGAAATAAGTACTCTTTGAGTATTGAATGCGTATAACCACCCTGCAGAAAATGCGAATAGTGAAAATGTAGCGATTTACTAGTGACATTGTCAGTAGCACTACTGACCATGTGTACTCCAGCCAATATAATCGCCTATTGACATTTAACATTAGCTTGTCATTGAAAATCCACCACTAGACTGTAGCACTACTGACTTAGTAGTTTTTTTTGGACCATATGTAGACATTTCAACCAAAGATTCAATAGTACATTTTAGTGACCCTCGTTTACAATTTTAAAAGTGTTGGGGCAACAAACTTAAATACTTACATATGTATGTACATATGTATTTTTTTAAAATTATGGCATAGAACTGTTGACTCTAAAGTATCTCTACTCGCGCATAAAAGGAAAGTTGTTGACATTACCACTAGTGCAATTGTCGCTAGAGAAAAGAGAGTTGACATAGAGACATATGGTTCTAGGCTGACTAGAGGGCATATACTCATACATCCAACAACTAACGAAAATTTATTGACTGTATGAACTACAATCATACGCATGAGCATAAAAATATTCTGACTATTAATCGGCTACACATGCATATACACCGTGCTATTTTATTAACACACACATAACCCTGCAGGAAATGCGAATAGCGAAATTGTAGTGATTTACTAGTGACATTGTCAGTATTACTACTGACCAGGTGTAACCCAGCCAATGTAATCATCTATGTATTTACATTTAACACAGGGTTGTCATTGAAAATCCACCACTAGGCTGTAGCACTACTGACTAAGTAGTTCTTTTGGGACAACATGGAGACATTGGCACCAGAGATTCACTAGTAAATTTTAGGGGCTCTAGTCCACAATATCGATATTTCCTCGCTCGATGTCAATGGTAAAATGGTAATGATTTACTAGTGACATATCCCAGCCCATGTAATCCCCTATGGATATATAACATAGGGTTGTCATTGAAAATCTACCAGTAGACTTTAGCACTATTTTACGACCATATGGAGATATTTGACCTAAAGACTCATTAGTACATTTTAGTGACTTACGTCTACAATTTTATAAGGGTTGGGGCAACAAACGTAAACACATACATACATGTGTATTTTTTTATCACTATTGCACAGCATAATAAAAAAGAAAAACAAACTATTGACGCGTTCATTGACAATGTCATCAGAAATATACTAGAACTGTTGTCTCTAACGTATCTCTACTCTCGCATAAAAGAAAAGTTATCGAGATTTTAACTGGTGCATTTGTCGCTAGAGAAAAGAGTGTTGACATAGATACATATGGTTCTAGGCTGGCTAGAGGGAAAGCACACACTTTCCTTTCCAATTTGTCCCAGTTGTATTCGTAACGAAACACGAATACTTAATTATTTTTCCTTCAAAGGGTAAAAAATATTGCCGTTTCTTTGAAGAATTGGTATTTGTCAAGAATTGGTATATCACCCTTATTCTACTTGTCAACATGGACTTTATGTCAATACAATATGAAAATATTAAGGCTTGTCTACTCGCTTTCGATAACAATTTTATGCTTTTGACAGTCTATTTCTGTTCTCTAAGGTCTAGAGAATAGCATGAGCCTGTCAATAGCAGTTGTTTTTGACAATGGCTTTACAGGCGCCAATTTTCGGCATTATATTGACGTGACGCCGTTGATGACAACTTTCAGTCATTAATGTATTAAGAATATTTGTTTGCATTTCATTTCTGCTTAAGAAACTCTTCAGTAGATTTTAACCCAAAACTTTCGAAATGAGCTCACAAACTTCATATGAGTACAGAAAGACTCTTAATAAAATAATATAAATTTCTTTTTAGCTATTTCTAAAAATGTTGATTGAAAGTCTACTGCAGAGTTTCTTACGCAGAAACGAAAATAGAAATAAATATAAAAAAAATTGTTAAATAAAAGTAAAAAATTGAAGCAAAAGTATATATTTGCCTTTTCTACGCCTAAACTAAATGCAAAATTCTTAGCTGTTTGCTTGGTTTAAAATAATTTTTGTGCTTTGCCTGCTCAAATACTTAAGATATTTATATTTACTTTCATATAAATTTCAATTGATTTCCAATAGTTAACAACTTGTTAAACATTTAATTTTGTTGTTGTCTTTCTGACGAGAAATTCTTAATTTTTCATGCAATTGACAGGTTTAACTTATGGTAAAGAACCATTTATACCGCCTAGAGGACGTAAACACAATTTGCCCGATCTAGATTCATTGTTGCAACGTTATGAGACATTTGTGCCGAATCGTGGCAGACGTGACAAAATCAAAGATATTTTTAAATACGATGATCTCTTCTATCCAAATCGTGGCAAACGACAAATGACTACTGCAGCAAATGTGAATGGCGACACAGATGAAAGGAGTGACGACAACGACATCGAAGATATCAAAGAAAATCAACATTATTACAATAATGGACAAAATGTTGGACAACATGATGAAATGCAACCTCCTTTATTGTCAAATGAACTGATGGCATACATAGAAAGCTTAATGGCAAAAATGAAGAGAAAATTACACCAACAACCTAAACAACAACGAGATGAAAAACTTGCAAATATTTCTGTTGAAATATTCAATAGAAGTTGGCCGGCTGCAAAAATGTCAAGCACATTTCATCAACAAGCACCTCGAGCAGCAGTAGCCAAAGTATCAGCACCAGCACCAGCGAAAGCACCAGTAGCATTTCCATCATTATTGAAAAAGCGTTTAAAATCAATGATCAATATTTTACACAACTATAAAAAACCTCAACGACAACATGTACCAAATCACTACAATTCCAGACATCAATTGTGGAAAAGATATACGCTGGCTAAAACATCTTCGACACAACCAGCAGCAATGCGATCACCTACTACTACAACAGCAACAAGTAGTAGATTACAGAAATTTTTAAAATCAATGTCACCGCTGCAACGACAAATACACGCAGATCTTTCCCCACCTCATTTAAGAGCGGACAACAAATTTATGTGGCAACAACAAAAATCATTAGCTCAACATATTGATCCTTTGTCTTGGCATAAATTACAATTGCTGATACAACAACAACAACAAGAACCACAACAACAACAACAACAGCTACCAAAAAAATATCATCATCGCCTTCATCAACCATTATTGGCATTGCGACATCCCCGTTTGACAGCATTGCAACACTTGCCCGCCATACAACAGCAACATCAACAACAACAACAACAGCTGCAACTGGCAACGCCTCAAGAGACACAATTAACTGATTCTTCAGCCGATCAAACCGATAATAGTATAACTAATGATCTTGATAGTTTATATAATAAGCATTTGGATTAAGCTCAATTCAATATAAAAGAGACTGAACAAACTGACTCTACAAATTAAAATGCACGATTCCTAAACTAAAATCTGGCCAAATGCGGCAAATGACAACAATCATCTAAAGATTTTTTGTCATGCGATAAGATTTTGTATGTACGTATTTATTTTGAAATGGCACTCATTGTTAGCAAATTAATTTAGATATGTAAAAATATTTATAGACAGGCACAGCAAAAGAGATAAAAAAAATCAATAGACACTGTGTCAAAAAAAAAAAGTTCGAAATAATTATTTATTTATAAAGCAAAACTAGCAAAAATTTTATATTATTTATCCTCCTGTACGAAAATTATGAAAAATAAAAAAAATTGCAAACTGATTTGAAAGAAATCAACAAGAAAACTTGGATATATTTTTTAGCAGATCATATCTTGACTTTAACAAATATAGAGCAAAGGCAGAATGGGTACAAAACGGACCAGGTTCAAAATTCTCTACTACGCTGCAGCTGATGCTTATGACTTTCTGAATAGTAAAAGTTGTCAACACTGTAAATGTCATGTGTTCTAAAATACAACTCTGAGGTATTGGGTTACAGCAATATTTATTTGTTAAATTTTTTTAAATTGCCACGTATTCTTTTTATGGAACTATTCTCTTATGATAGTAGGACCCGATAAACAGATTTTTTCCCTGCAGTATCCCGATATAACAGAAAATTTAAACATAAATTAATGATTAAAATAATTGCACCAATCAAAGAAGTTGGTTGAACTTACTAGGTAAGGTTAGGTAAGGTTGAAAAGGGGAGTTATTACGCTCATGTCCGGGACATACACATAAGTCAGTATAGACCTGTTGTGCTGTTGTGCGCTTTCATATGAATTAAAAACGAACCCCACCTTTATGGGATCTCAGTATCGTTCACGTAGTTCCTCAATTTCTTCCAGTCAATACCTCTAAGATGAGTAATACCCGGCAATGTGTCATCCCCAAAATATCGGGATCTCGGCTGGACACTGACAAAGTGGCTCCAATCCGGTGCCTTGTGGATTAGAGTGCCTCGTTAAGATGCCGGTCAGTTTTCCTAGGTCGGGCTTGTTTAGTTTCGATAGCCCTTCAGTTTTGTCTTCCTCCGGTTTGCCCCATAGAACCTCAGTTAGGTTACCCACAGTATCACAATACTATCGTATCCTATGGGCCCTCTACACCCACCCAATTTTTAACTCATCATCTCTGCCATGAAAGGCTTTGCGTTAATTATGTAGTTAATTTGCACGTTCATTTCCGGTTACGTCGTAGTGAGCCGGTACCCATACAAGACGATTGTGATTGTCCTAATTGCCGAGTTGCTGTCAGTAATATTTCCACTATGGCCCTTGTATTTCCACTGATCCATTTTAACCTACCTCCGTGATCGCACGAACCTCCGCTTGGAATACTGTATATGGTCGGGGAAGTGAAAGTAAATTTCGGTCTCTGGTTCTTCTATTAAGAAACCTAGACCCGTTCTTTCCCCTAGCTTTGAGCCATCCGTGTAGCAGCAAACTCCCACGGGTGTTCGTTCTACGGTTCGATTGGCTCAAGAGTGTCCTTCTCGTATCCATGTCGTCTCACGTACCCGGTCAGTCCATATGTTCTGGTGGTGTGGTATTTTGTCTTGTCCGATCCATTTCTCCATCACTTGTTTACATCTTGTAGCAAGAACTGCTTCCTATCTAGTACGAATGTCTACTATATATATTGGACATAAAGAATGGTCTCCAATGCCCTGGTGGATGTAGTTCTCATAGCGCCACTTATACCTGAGCAGAAAATTCGTTGAATATTCTCCAAAGTTTTAGTGTTGCACTCTCTATCCATTGACTTCCCCCATACTACCGATGCGTATGTTAGAATTGGTCTAATCACACTCCTACATACCCAGTGCATCGCAATAGGGCTGTGCCAAATCTGGACCCAATAGCCCTTCTACAGAGAGACCAGCACGAGTTGGCCTTGACCCTTTTTTCTATGTGGTGTCTCCACAACAGTTCCCGATATAGTATCACTCCTAAATATTTAATCCTATCAGATAAGGTAATGGTATTTCCCTGAAAACTAGGATCAGTACATTGCATGATCTTTTTATTCCTGTTAAAAAGACCTATCTCTGCTTTTTCTGGGTTAATATTCAGTTCTATCGTTGAGCCTAAGAAGTATCATGACATCGTCCGCATAGCAGACCATTAGTCAGGTCCCTTAGCAGGCTGTGTATAGTGGTTACCCAAAGAGGGGGTGAAATTATTCGTCCTTGAGGCGTCCCACGTCGCAAGCTGTTCCTAACGCTTACATTGTGCACGCCTTAGCTTATTCACCCGTTACCCAGCATGAAGTTTACCCAATCAATTATTGATTGGTCAAATTGAAACTGTACTAAGGATTGGATATGACTGTCGGTACTCACAGTGTTGAAAGCGCCTTCAATGTCAATACCAACGCACAAGCGTATACAACTTGTCATTGGAAGCTTTTTCGATTTAGTTAACTACCCTGTGAAGAGCCCTTGCCACTATAACCTTCCTTTGACATATGCATGTTGCCTAAACCTCAAACTATCGTCTTATATCATGCTCTTAATCATTAAACTTACCAATGTGAAGATGAAACAAATCTAATACAAAAAATTGTAATAGTACAATATTTACTACATTTATTTTCGTAATTGTTACTTGAAAAAAAATTGGAGGAAAATATATTTTTCTTCTGTTAAATTTTGTTTAAAAAAATCGTCATTTAATTTAATATTTTTTGCTTGTAGCAAAGCTTGCCAGTCTAGCAATTTAATTAAATGAAAGTAAATAACAATTTGAACTTTTCTACAAAACCAAAAGAGGCAATTTTTCTAGGAAATCTGTTCAATAAATACAAGAGGGTAGTAATCTGAGTGCGTACATACATACAAACACATGAAAATTTAATTTTTCTTTTTCTTTATTTTTATGAAATCAACAATACATGACAATACTCAAGACAATTAGTCTTGACAATAAGGCAAAAATACCAATATGGCCACAAGAAAACCAAATTGTTTAAACTGAACGAAATGAAAGAAAAGACTAATGCTGCAAACAGCAAAAAAGCAATGACCACTAAATCGCAAATGAATACCAGGATTTAAATAGTTAAATACTAAATGGCACAAAAATCCAAAAGACATTCATGGCAACAACTTAAATTTTGTTGACATTGCGTTGATTTTCTCGACATGTCTTTTGCGCAAACAAATGAACAAAAAAAAATAAAAAATTTTAAATAAAAATTGGTCATTCAACTAAAATTGACTTCTATACACATGCAAAAAAATGAATAAAAATTTATAGATTGTTTTGCCTGCCTGCCTGCCTGCCTGCCTGCCTGCCAGCCTCGACATTCAAATGAAAAGAAATGTTAAGCAATATGTTGTTATTGCTGGTTTCTAACTAAAGTTGCTGTTGCTGCTTTGTTTTTGCCTTTCATGCATGTCATGTGCTCTGTGATGTTAAAATTGTGTATTTTGTTGTTGTTATTTCCAGTAGCACTTGTACTTTCATTTGACAGTTTTATGCTTTTGCCAAGCCAATGAAAGTGACAAGCAATGTAAGTTTTGTTTCGACGTACTCGTACCCAAATATACTACTCGAGCTTAAAAATTTGTTGTGTGCCGTGGTCTAAATATATTTGAATAACTATAAATTAAATGACATGTATAAGGAAAGGATATCAAATGAAAAACTTTGCCATAGATAAAATTCATTTAAGTTAAAAGAAAGAAAAAAAAAACGAATCAACTAAAGAAATAAATTGAAAGCTAAAATTGCATGCAAAGTTTGCTTGTTATTTCAAACATATGTATGAGGTATTAGGAAAAAAATATGCAGCAAGAGAAATGTAATATGTATATGTACATAAATATGTAAATATTATGTATATTATATATCGATGGTCAAAAGTAGAAATCGAGTATTTCAGTGATTCCAATACATTTCAAACCTCGTCACAAAAATTTATTGCAATAGTGTAAAAAAGAATGCTTTTACAAGCAGTTTTACAAAGCAGTTGTACTGGTTATTATTATGTTTTTAAATTCTCCCGTAAAGTTACAAAGTAAGGACTTCTTCTTTCTACTTGTGACAAACGATATGTTAAATTTTATTCGAAATAAGTTTTACTTTCAAGTCAATGTTTATATACGTATGTGACTCCATTTTGTTATAAGTACAAGAACCCTTTGATGGAACAGTTGGATCCTTAAAATATTTCACACAAATATTCGATTTGTGTTATTTAGTCAAACGAGATTATTTGCCTGGCATGCAGTTTTTTTCCTAGCATATTGTTCGACATCTTTTAAATGACCTTGAATATTTTATTATGTTTCCTTATACCCATATTACATACATACATATATATGTATGTTTGGACCTCCATATAAATATTCATATGGGTCTTTCCACCGAAATGTCCGCCGACATCAAGATATTAAAAGTTATTGCACACATTTTGTTTTAACATATTTTCATAGAGGAACAATACCATTTAACTAATACAAAAAAATTAAACATTATAAATTAAACATTTCGAGATATTCGAATGCAGAATCACAAGACCGCAACTTTTTTCATTTGGATATTTCTTTTCCAAGTTTTGTTTTGATAAACGTTCTTAAAGAGAATCATTATTCACTGACTTTTTGCTCGCTTAAAAAGAACGCACAAGAAACTATGCGAATAAAAATATACAACTGTTAGTTTTTGATTTAGAAAATCGCATATTTTGATGTCAGTGCGTAGAAAGTACTATACATGCAGAAGGCTCATAATATATGCAGTACAAACAAATATTTTTTTTACAATTATAATAAAAAAAACCTTTCTTAAATATATGTATAAAGAATTATGATTATGATAACTACACATAACATTTGTCACATGCGACATCGTAAGTGTTGAATGAAAAAATACATAACAAATATTTTATATACTTTTAAACTATTTCAATTTAAATCAACACAAATAGCGAAAAATGTTAAGAGAGTTGAAAATGTTAGAGAGAATAATTGAAGAAATAAAAGGCGAAAACAGTTTTCAAGTGAAATATTTCCCATGAGCAAAAATGATGAACAAAATAAGAAAATAGTATACTGACACAACAACAACGCAAACTTGGCTATCAGGCTTTAGGGAAAGGGAACACATTTCACCTGAACTTTTTATTCCCGATAAGGGAAAATAAAAAATTAAATGATTGAAAAGAAAATAGCGGAATGACCGCATACTTAAGACTCTAAGGGCCTTATTCATAAAAAATATTTTAGATTTATAAAATGTTTATAAAACTGTATTTCAGATAAACGTTTTTATAAACATTTTATAAAACAAATTTATTTTTTATGAATTTGGCAGAAATTCGGCAGAAATGCAAAATGCCGAACCAGCCCAAAACCAGCGTTACTAATGCAAGCAAACGTTTGCAAAAGCCATACAAAAGTGGCGAATCCGTTGTCAAGACGTCGGTTGGTTATTGGTTTGCGGCACAGTATATTCAAAATATATTATGACTGCAGCAAACCAATAACCAACCGACGAAGAGTTATAAAGAAAAAAATTTAAAGTAGTTGAACGAAGACTTCTGTTAATTTGAAAACATTTTTTCTAAGCTTCTTCATTTATAATTTCTTAAAAAGAACAGCAAAAACAGGTGAAACTAATGTCACGTGTGACAGACGTATAACGTGCGACTGTTAATAAGATTTAATTGAAAAAAAATTTACAAATAATTTTTGGGTAAAATCGATACTGTTTTATCACAGCAAAAATTCTAATTCTTAGTTACATTAAAGTATTACTTCAGGTTTCACTGAAATCAGTGTTTTAGTCATGGGCAATAAAAACACCTTCAGTTTTTGTCACCGGCAAATGCACAGAAAAAAAGTTCATTTAACAATTCAAACACAAAATTATCTGAATCAAATATTTATTTGTTAAATTTACAAAATATGTACAAAGAAATTTAAAAATTCAAATGCAAAAGTTTGTAATAATTTGTTTGCAAAAAAAATATTTTTTTTTTAATATACGCATTACGAAATTCTAATTTTGAATTATGTATTAAAAAAATTCTATTGCACCACAAATTTCCCTGAAAAATTAACAATTCTGTTTACTTTTTGTCATATTTTCTGTTTTTCATCTAACTGAAGAAATATAATTATAAGAAACGTCAAATGAAAACTTTAAAATAAAAAATACGAATTTCACAACAAGAGTGAATTGCAGATCACATGAAACTGCGCACCCCTTCCCAATATTCTTATCTCTATCACCACTAAACTCAAGAATTGCTGCAAGAAAAATTGGCAGGCTGGACAGGGATTAAGCAATTTTGTTATATATTTAATTTTTTTTTGTATAAATTAAAAATTTTCACTCTATACAGTCTTTTTGTATAAAAAAAATTAAAAAAAAAAATAATAATTTACTGGAACAGTAAAAACTATTTACTGAAACTAAATTTTATTTCAAACAAATAATTATTTGAAAATTTAGTTGGGAATACATATATATTTTTTTGCGTGCCTTGATTTTTTGCAATTATCTTGAAAACGAAAATTTGCGCAAACTGAAACTTTGCATCAATTATAGGACTAAGTGAGAGCTATAAGCTACGCTTATTGTCAAAACAAATATACGTCACTTCAAATGTTTACAACAGCAACGTTCGACATCATGGAAATGCCCATATGTACAAAAAGTTATGTATATATGTATGTTTTCACAAAACTTTGATTTAAATCATTTTAATTGTTTTGTTTTCTTTGCTACGTTATTTATTTTTATTTTTTTTTTTTCACTTTGCTGTTGTTGTATCAACATCGACAACATACTAAAAAATAAAAAAATTCGACTCACACGCCATAATCGGTTTTGTTTTATCAAGCCCATCATCATGCCCTTCAAACGCATAAAGCTCATATGTATTTTGATGTGTGTCTTGGTCAATGCCAATGTCAAATAAATCATTTGTTTTTCAAAATTCCTGTCTATAATTTCGTTTTGATTTTATTGCCGATGAAGCGTTTGTTATCACGCGAAACAAGACATGCTAATGAATGATGCCATTAAAAAGCGATTTAGAGTATAGACGCTGGGAAAACATATACATATGTACAAGTACGTATATTGTTTACTATATAGAGTTAGATATAAAGTCAGACCTTACATAAGCGTTAAATAAAAATAAGAAATTAATAATAAAAATAATAATACTATTTAATTGGTGCTTGCTATGGTTTACACACTGCTGCTCTGGCCAACTCATCAGTATATATTCAGGCATGTATCGACATATTTGAACACCTTGTACATATATACACGAACTTACAACATAAAACATAACCGACACATTTTTTGAACCTCGTTTTCTTGACGAAAAGCTATTATAAAAATGTCAATCGTATAATTGGAACAGTTTATTAGCTAAATTGAAATTAATTTATCATTAAGAAGAGTTTATTTTCTTCTTCTTTCTTTTTTCGCATATTTAAAAGATTTTTGCAAGTTAATCTAAAAAATAAAATATTTCCAGATCTGACCTCAATACAACAACAAAAATACAATTTTCTACAATTAGACGCGAGCTTGTGAATTAAACAAATATTTATTTTGGGGGATTCAAACGGCAATCTTAAGTGTGATAGTATTATCACAATATTTTAAATTTTTTTTATCATAACTGTTTTTGCTTTTGTTTTTTCCCTCAAACATAAATTTTAAAATATTATGACACTATGGCACTTAAGACTACTATTTGAATCCCCTAATTTTCTCAAAGTTATTTTATTAATAATTATATTTTAGTCCGGAATTCAAAAGAAAATCATATGCTTCATTATAATATCAATGGAAATATGTATAATAAAAATTTTAGAGCAAATTTGTAAAAAAAAAAAATTCTACACACTTCCGTGTGTGGTGTCAATTAACGCAAACTTCAGTCTTACTCGTAGATAGAAAATTTTTCAGTTTAAATGGAATATGTTAATTGTTTTGATTGATTGTACTACAATTTGTTGAACAAGACAAAAAGAAGCGCTTCGGAAGCACGGAAAAGCATACAGTGCATTCCCTTTGCCTTACGAGGATGTAATGACGAAGGAGAATGACGAAACTTTTATATTCAAATTTTCAAAGTTTCTTATAATGCATCATTTCTCGCTTACCTGTATACAAATTTAATAAGCGGATGTTGATTTTGTATTGAAGTATGTACGAAAATAAATTTGTGCTTCGGTAGTTCAGAGGGCAGTGTTCTAGCCTAACATATGGAGATCCTGGGATCGTCCCGTGATTTGATTTGATATTTTATTAAATATATAATTGGGGTATTCACACCAGTGTCTTAAACGCCTTAAGTGTTACAATGTCTTAACATTTTAACATAGTTTAAAAAAATTGTTGTTGGGACTCAAAGAAAAACGTCATAAAATAATAAGACTTTCTCAGCTATGTTTATTGTTTGTCATAACTACATGTATAAATGCGTGACAGTTTACCAAAGGAATTGAGCGAGAGACTAAAAAATGTACAAAGGTGCTAAAACTAAAATACAAATACAATAAGTACAACATTTATAATTGTAAATTATGAGTGCTGTGAGCAACAGTTATATTTTTTCGTGTTATTACTTTAAAACATGTTAATTTATGAGTACCATTTGAATACCCCAAATAAATATAAAAACAAAATAAAGTATTGGAAATTAATCTAAGAGTAGATATAAAATTCTGATCTAAAGAGCACATTTATTAATTATATACATATGAAAAAGGCATGAGGCATGGGCTTCTTTCTGCACGTCATACATGCATTCAGAAGCTCATAACTGGAGACCTACCAAGTGGGACATCACGAACAAAAATCATGTGATACCGAAGCCGGTTGGTAGGGGAGATTTGTGCTGTCTCTTTCCCTTACCCACCTGCTTCCAGGTAGACGAATATTTTTGCTGGAAAGCTTAAATTTACCATCACTAATATTTTAACAGTATCGCCATTATCATTTGTTCTTAATTAATCATGTACATGCCTGCTTATTTGGTCTGCCTCAGAGAAATCGTTACTGGAATTTGATAGACTCGCTTAGCTTTGTGAAAAATTTCGTGTGGGTTTTAGGAACCATAATCACTAGGAACTCGTAGGATTGTAGAGTGCTCTCATAGTAGGCTTGTCTTAATCTTAGCTAACTTAATATTAAGGCAAGAAACTATATCTCTTAAAATAATTTGAATCTCTAATCCTTTCGAGCCGCAAAGATTCATTAAATTTACTCAATTGCAACATTGTTGCAGGCATAGCAAACATACAAAAAGAAAAACTAGCACGCTATTTAGCTTTTAAGAAAAAAAAAAGTAAATTCAGCAAAAAAAAAAAAAATACCGCCAATACTTATTTTTATACATTTTAAAACTGAATGGTGATAAATTGAGATCTTCATAATGCATCGTTTACGACGTGTTTATGGTTTGACAATGAAGAAAAAAAATTATTTTTAAAACAAACATTTAATTTGAAAGGCTTAAGTGTTTTATGATCTCTTACATGAAGATGTAATGAAATAACATTAATGAAGCAATGACTTGGAATAAAAGTATTTAATACATTATACATATTTTTTATGCATAATGAAATGAAAAACGAAAGTTTATCAACAAATCATTGACAAAAGACTGTTGTTTGGTTCGTTCGTTCGGTCGGTGGTTGGTTTGTTCGTTATGCGCACTCTTTGGTTCCTCGCTCAACTGCAGTCGATCGATCAGCAACAGGATCGAGTGAAACAACAGCAAAAGCATCGTCATTCAGTCGTCATTTTTATTACATTATTAACAACTTAATGTGAATAACAACTAAAATAAAAAGTTCATTTACCGCTGTCAATGTTAACTAAGATTGCTTTTTCTTCTTCTTATTATTATTATTATTATTTTCTTTCTTTTTGTTTTGCTTTTCTTTGTTTGTTGTTGACGATGATGCTATTGCAATTACGGCAACTGCTACTGCCGTTGCTACTTACAAGTTACAGCTACTGCCTGCCAGCTAATGGCAATTGCTGTTTGTTTTCAAAGCTTAAGCTTTTTTAATATATTTTGTATTTTTTTATTATTATTATTTTTTGTAAAATTTATTTAATGAGTGACGGCCAATCTGTGGTGACTGGTTAATGACTCAAATATTGTAAAAATAAAACAAAAACAAAAAAACCGTCGAGATTAAATGCAAAAGTTTAGTATACATACATATATAGAGCATTTTACATCCCTAAGGGACCATTCATATGTTAGTAACGCTTTTTACAACATTTTCTTTCAGTAGCATTATATCTCTAGTTGTTTCAAGAAATTAGCTATAACTCTCAATAGTGAATTTCAAGGTATTAAAAAAAAAATTAAATATTTGTTCATTTCACAAGCCTTGTTGTATTGTAGTATATGAGAAGAAAATTTCAAAAAGAACGTCTTTAAGCAAAAAAAAAAAAATTTTTTTTAAATATTTTTGTTTGAACTTTTCCTTCCAAATACAAGGATTGTGAATCGAACAATTAACACTGGAGAAAAAAGCGTTAAAGATACTTATTGATTGAAAAGTTCCATACGATAAAAAATTTAATATGCTCACTGAACAAATTGGCAATGAAAATATTATATTATGAGCTCAGTATCGCAGATTCTAAGCCCACTCCAGTATATAATTTTTTTCTTTTTAGAAATTCGATTACGTACCCCAAATCTTATTGACAAAATAACAATTTTGGGAAATTTTTGACAAAACCAATTGCCTAAGAGAATATTCCTTTTGATAGGGCCTATCAATACCATCATGTGTAAAATACAACATAGTGCAAATGTTCTGACATTCAACTGTGGAAATCATCCTGTCATTGATTTAGAAGTTCACCAAACTGTTCGGAAATCAGATGATCAAAAAACATTAAAAATTATTTTCCAATTTTCTCTCATTTACGCAACACTTCATTTGAAATGTAACAATATTTATTTTAAATTAATATTAAAAGCACACTTTATAACAATTATACAATTTATACACATCTACACCCACCATGTGAATATACACACACACATATGTATGTACATTTATACACAGCGTGTTTATACATTAATTAAATGGCACTGCAACATTAATCGCCAAGACGACATGTTGCTGAAACATGGAAAAAAATTTAAATAAAAGAAATTAATGCCTTTTATAATCAGTTAAGGACGAACACCCCTATGGAAAACTGTCATTTCTTTTTGTTGTTGTTCTTGCTCTGCGCCACAATGCATACAAACACATTTACATGTGTACATATGTATTCGTATGTATGTACGAATGTATTTTTGTATGTACTTAAAAGTAAGTGTTATGATAAAACGTAATGAGTTTTATATTAAATGCAATTGTTTGCATTTGTGTTGCTGTCGTTGGCAGCTTCTGCAGCAATTGTTGCTTATTTATTATAAATGACGTTATCAGATTTTTAACACTTTCATTACCTGACGTACACAAGTATTTATGTATGTATAAACACGTTGGCTGTTATTTAAAATTGTTCACTGCACTAATGAAGACGGTAACAAAAAAATCTTTATTACTTTTGTAAAGAAAATTGTTAAACTCAAGTGCCAGACAGACGGACAGAGAGATCTCTTATCAGTTGAACAAAATCAGTAAAATAAAGGCAAAAAGAAAGCAAAAAAAAAAAAAGCTAACAGTTGTTTCCATTTATTTTTGAGAGGATTTCAAACGTTAATTGTAGTTTGCTTTGGCTTCTATTGCACCCAGAAAATAGAAATGTTTATGTTTCATCACATGTAGTATGTATGTTGTCTGTCAGTTTTGTATGAATTTAGTGCGGTAATTTTTTTCTTTTTTTTCCAATGCGTTCAATTTGTGTGTAGATTTTATTTTTGTTGCTGTTTCGCTTGTATCGTTTTAAAACATTTGCAGTTTACACGTCTCTTTTATGGCATTTTAAATGCCGCCTTAAGTGTTGCATATTACTGCAATTTTTTCACTTAAATATATTCAGTTTTTTTTCTTCTTATTTTTTCTTTTTCATATGGGAGATTTTTCTTGTGCTGCTAATATTGTTTGGTTAACAAACAATTGTATATTTTTGTATGTAGGTTTGCTTGTGTTGTTGTAGTTGTGTTTTTTTTATAAACTTTTGTAGACGTGATTATTTGTTTTATTGATGTTGTTGTTGTTTCTGCTGCTGCTGATGTGAGGAGATGCAAACTGTTGCTGCTGTTGATTGCTTATATTAAAACGCCTACAATTCTATATAAATAAATAAGTTGTGGCATTCGCATGTATGTATATTTTATTAAATTGCATCGTTTTATTTTCAGGGTGCAGCAGTGGTTAAGAAATTAAGCAAAAGTGTTTGATTTGT
The DNA here is from genome assembly GCA_936439885.1 of Nowickia ferox. Classification (NCBI taxonomy): domain Eukaryota; kingdom Metazoa; phylum Arthropoda; class Insecta; order Diptera; family Tachinidae; genus Nowickia; species Nowickia ferox. The sequence continues at coordinate 106,795,669 of OW387023.1, forward strand.
TTTTGCCTTTAAATTGTGTCAATAAGACAATGTCGTCATATGTCTATACGAATCAATAGAATCGTATCTCAAAAATGCATTTCTGGTTTAAATACTCGTATATAGAATAAGTCCTTAAAAATATTATAAATGTGAAAGTTAGTTTGTTTGTGTATTTGTTACGCTTTCACGCCCAAATCATTACCCCGATATTAAAAATTTTTTCATTATTAGAAAAGTTTTTTACGGTTAGGAACCATTTTTTTCTATATTTAGTAAGGATTTTTTTCCCCAAAAACGCATTTTTGGGCATTTTGGGTAATTTCCATTTCGGGTTTTGTTGTGTAAATAGCTTTAAAGACGGTTTGTATTCTTTTTTTTTCCTTTTTATGGTACGAGTATTTTGTCGGTTTTTACTGATTTTTTTAACATTATCAAGCGAGAGAAGTCAAATATAAAGCTAGTTTCTTATAAAGGGCTTGTATACAGTGGAATTCGGTTATAGCGAACACCAGTTATCGCGAATTGACGTTTTTAACGAACAACTTCGCCGTTATGAATAGACTTGGATAGATATTTCATGAAAGAAATTCAATGTAATTTGTATGAAAATATATTTAAATTTCGATTGATATCGAACGCCTGATTATGTGATTGTAAAAGCTTCCATAAATATTTAAAAAATTATTATTAATAGAGAGTTGAATAACATAAATTAAACCATTTAAAATACGTGGGTCTAGTCTAGTCTTCAGACTTCATTGAAAACATTATGTACAGATTTTTTACCAGAAATTTTATCGATAGTCATATTAAAAGTATGTAGATTTGAATTTCATCAAAATCCATAAAGCTGTATAAGTGTGATGCTCTTTCTAGCAGATAGACAGAAAGACATATAAAAGCTACAAAAGCACTTGTATCGTATGAGCTTAAAAAAATTACAAATAAAGTGTTTTTATAGAGGTATAAAACTTTAACTTGGCAACACTTTTTTAACTGGAGCAAATTTTGCCAGGTGTCAAGTGACTTATATTTAGTTTGGTTTGGCATTTCAACATAAGAAGACTGACGGCTGAACAAATTTATTTTGAAAATCATGATTCTGTTCGAAATACGTATCATGCACTGCGACCATTTAACGGTCAACATAATCGTCCATCAGAGCAATTAATTTGATTAACTTTGGAATGTTTTCGCACCACGTTTACTCTAAATGATAATACTCATGCACAGAGACGTCGCACAGTGCGTACAGAAGAAGTCATTGCTGATGCAGAGCGTAGCGAAGATGAAGACCCGAATCAGTCTATCCGCCATGATTACTGACTTCTTCGTTCTTCAATTGAACAACCATGATGTGCAAGAAATGTGGTTTCAACTGCGCATTATGTCACACGGCTCGTGCCGCAGTTGATTTATTGAAGCATAGTTTCACGTTTCGGCCTCCAAGATCGTACGATTTAACTACGCTAGACTATTTTCTGTGGCGATATGTGAAGTAGCTAGTCTATGCCGATAAGCTCCGAACGATTGTTCACTTAGAGGACAACATTTGCCACGTTTGTTTTTGCCCATATGCGGCCCATATTTTGGAAAACGTCATCGAAAATTGGACCTCCAGATTAAACTACGTCCGAGCCAGCCGTCATATATAAATTACAACGCCAAAAGATTACCTTTCAAATAAAGTAAATTTCATGTCTATTTAACAAATTTATCCTTATTGTATTCCATTTTAAAGTTCTATACGTCTATCAAACACCCTATTTTTCATGTTCCAGACGGGCTCTTTTTTTGCATTAAGCGTTTTTCAAATAATATCAAATGTGTCTTTTAATTCATTCTTTTAAATAAATAAATTTGGCAATGCATTGGCTACTAGTGGTTCCTCTATCTTTTATTGCAACATTTGAGTTACAAGACTGTCTAACAATAGATTTACTTGTTTCTTTTTTCCCGCGTAATAACATTGTAAATCTATAATAAACATTTGCTTGAAACTATTTACAATTATTTGTCAACTAATCTCTTTAACAATATATGTTTAAGCAATTTATGGAAACTTTTAACGCAATTTTGTTAAAGTTTATCACCCACCATAATAATCGTATGACACAAGAGCGCAAATCCAAAGTGTTAAAGCTTGCGATATGACTGTAGAAACCCACCCAACCAAGAAATAAAATTACTTGAAACTTTAAAAATACAACCGCCATTTCCATACATTCATTTACACACACATACATACATACACATATTATGTGTTTATGTATGTAAATGTATGTATATATGTATATTTTTATTAAAATCCTGTTGCAATTGTGGAGACAGTTTTCGACAAAGAAGAAAATCGGCTTAAAAATGGCATTAACAATCGTCGCAAGAGTACGTACGTATGCATAAATTTGACTTCAAATGACAAAACTACTTGTTGCAAAACACACAAACAACAGCGGGATACAAAAATTTTACATTTTTTACATATGTAATATAACGAAAAATATCGAATTTATATGAAAAAAAATAAAAAAATATATATATATATATATATATATGCACATATTTAAAAAAAGAAACTTATACAAGTTGATGTTTTATGAGCGCATTACCCTCAAATGCGTATGGATTTAATTGCAAAGTACGCTCAACGAAAAATGTTGGTATAAAAAAGCTGTACCCAAGAATTTAAGCAGTGAAAACTAAGCAGAGAATTGTCTGATATTGCAATATACAGGGTTTTTTATATGACATGTTGTTTTGTGAGGATGTGTTAAGCCGGTAATTCATGGTTTCATCAGTAGTACTAACAATTACTAGTTACACAATTTTCTAAATAATAAAATTAGCATATGGGCATTTCCACGAGAAAGTTAACTTTTTTGTCACGTGCGACAGCAAGCAATTAAGCTTATATTTCAGAGCAATGTTACTCGATTTTGCTTAAAATTTTACCTAATGTAGAATTGCTCTATACAAATATATAAAGAAGTAAAAAAAGAGTACTTTTTGAAAGAGGTACTTTTTGAAAGAGTTCTTTTTAAAAAAGTAAAGAACAATGTACTTGTTCTGATTCTTTTTATTCTCCACAATGATATGAGAACTAAGGAGAATTTCGAGAAGAAGATAAAAAATAATGTAATAGGTTCAAACACAACAGGACAGGACGTACGCCCCAAAAATGGCGCAAAACTATCTTTTACCCAGTCCCATTATATGGATTTTAAGTGAAATGAACTTTTGAGAAGCAAGCACGAAAAATACTGAAAATATTTGGGCAAAGGCATATTTTCAGAAAAGAAACTCGCTTATCAATATGGCTCTCAAATAAGGGGCTTGATGTATGGGTTTAAGTAATTACCAGGGAAAGTGGCGTGTACTTTTATGTTTGTACTTTTTATAGTTCAAATCAAGTAGCATGGTTAATTTATTTAAAATACCCGCTAACAAAATAGCGGGTAATATGATGGTAATATATAAATTGAATTTAATAAAGAAAAAGTTCTTTCCAAAGATACTTTTGGAGGAATTACTGGGGAAATATTTTTGAAAATTTAGGGATGATGGGAAAAAGTATCTGTCAGCCAATGTCAGGGCTGGTACATCGTATTTGAATAACCCAAAAGATATTTTAATTTTAAGCAATATTTTAATTTAGTCCTGATTAATGCAAATTTATTAAATATTTGCTGCAGCAAAAATAAATATGATCTACACCACTTTTATAGTGCCCCTGTCGCTGAGTGGTAGCGATGATTGCCTCTCAGTCCAGAGATCGTGGGTTCGATTCCCACCATACATTCTGGGAGTTTTCCACAGACAAGCTGAACGCTTCGCGGGTTGTGTTTGTTTATAAAGAAAACATACATATCGCACTTATTCCTCTAAAGGGTTGCAATTTACCCACTGTTACCCACTGTAGAAACATTACTCGATTTTCTCTACTCTTTCGCATCAATTGCATCCCTCTTTGTTATATAAGAGTACATGAAAACAAACCCTTTTTTTGCCTCTACTGGAAATTTTTAAACTTTTAGTTGACCCTTTTTAAAAGAAGAAGTGTAATGAGTACGCACTAGTTTTTGATTACCATTATCCTTTTGTTTTTCTTCGACCTTAAAAATACAAACATGAAGGGAATAAAAATAAAACAAAAATTTTTAAATGCGATCATGTTTATAAACTGCATTTAATGAAATAATATAAAGTAAGCGAATACAGCAGAAAAAAGAAATGGGTGTCATCACCTTTTTCCTACAAATACTTGCATTTTTAATTGGATTTTACGATTGTGGAAGCAAAAAAAAATTAATAAAGTTACTGTACACATAAGAAAGTTTTTCTTTCCTTCTTGCAAATTAAGAAACAATTTTATGAAAATTTAATCTACGAAAAATAAGTTAAGTTCCCTTAACTCATATTAAGAAGCAGCGAAAGTTAAGACAATAAAGTTTAAACCCTCCGCCTTTTTAAGTTGCCAACAAAAGATATTTTGAATTTTTTTAAGCCACTGCCTCGTTAAGAAAAAATATCGGCCTACACTCAACAAAATAAAAGCGAAATATTATTTGTTTTATTATGACAAATAGACCGTTATTTTTATTTAAATTATTAAAGACATTTTTTAGCATTTATACGCGAGTACCAACCACATGTGAAGCTGCAGACAGTTTTTTCATCTTCATATTTTTCCATATGCTTCTTTATTATTTAACAATGTATTTTTCATATTTTTTTGTGCCTAGACAAATTGAGTAAATTTTTTGTTTTTGGTAAAATAAATTAACTAAAACTATAATTTGTTTTGCTGCTAGACTCACTAAAAACGAAAGATTTGAAAGCGTAGGCACAATTTATTGTAATAATATTATGATTATGTTTTGGCCTAGATTTGACATAATGTCGCGTAAAAAAAAACTAAAATGATAACAAAACGTATCAAGCAACTTAAAAAAAAAATAAATAAAAACAAAATTTAACATCCATGATATTCTGTGGAAAAAGTTAAATTTTTGCTGTTTTACTTCCGCATATTCTCAATAAAACCACTCATGCTTTTTTCTAGATAAAATTGTTCTGGAAAGCGGTAAGCAGGCGCCAATCTTTTGATATTTTATCGATGCTTAGTGGTTCCTAAAACAAAAAAGTGGTAAAATATATACATACATATACCCTCTGAACTATTGGTCCAAATACAAAGCGATGTATACCAAGAAGGTAGAACAGTACCTCAACTTTTTGAATATATGTATATGTTTTGGACACTTTCTTATAATATAATCTGAAGAACAGAGTGTCTAAATTTTTTTTTTTAAACAAACACAACTCACGAAGCGATTAGCTTGTCTGCAGAAACCACCCAGGGTCTATGGCGGCAATCGAAGCCACGACCTCAGTACTGAGAGGATAGCATCGCTACCACTCAGCTCATAACTCTTGCAAATCTTAACCAATCTTAAAGATTTTTAATTTTTTCAAAAGCTTGTAAAGTAGTAAATATAGCCGATGTGATTTTAAAGAAATTGGCATTTCAATCGAATTACTTTACAAATAATAAAAAGGAATTTGAAATTTTTTAAAAGTTACAATATACTAATAAAAATAATATTTAGTTATCTCTATGTAAATACTAAATAGTAATGAAGTCTAAAGTTTTAAAAATTTTTGCAAAAAATAGTTTTGTTTGCAAAAAATTGGTTTCTTTTTTTTTTGTCAAAATTAGAGTGCTAATTTTTCTTTTTGTTAAATTTCTCAAAGAGTTTGGAAAGAAGTAAATTTTTGCTTAAATATTTGCAAGGACTCGGCTTCAGAAAGCCTTTTTGGGGAAAATTTGGATCGAATTATATTTGTAGTCTAAGTGATTTTTTTAAATTTCAAGTTATTGATGGAGAAAAAAATTGTCCCACTGACTTTTTTAAATATAAACACAAATATATGTTAAAGAGTATGTTTTATTTAATTAGGGTTTAAAGTGCTGACTCCGTTCGAAAAACGTAGTTGAAATACACTAAATTTTCGAATATTTATATTAAATTGTCCAAAAATGATACCGAAGCTTAGCTTGTCTGTAAAGCTTTTACTTATAACTACTAAAAGTTTTGTTATTACAAAAATTGATAACTGTGTCTACCAAGACCATTTTTTAAGAATTTTTAAAAATGAAAATAAAATACGGAGATGTCATGAATAACAAACTTTTTTATATTTAGTGCCGAAATTAATTTCATTAATTTTCTACAAATGAATAAAATCTTATAAAAAATGTTATAATCTCAGATTATAATAATAATTATTATACAAGTATAAATACTTTCATAAAATTTTATGAGGACAAAATTTAACTCCATTTGTGTCGACTGTCAAAAAAATATTTAACGTTAAATGATATTTTGTGTTCAGGCTAACACACCTCAAATAAAATTAAAAGCAAAAGTGGAAAGCAAACAGCTATTTAGAAGTATCATCCCTACATTAATCGTAGACTTGCAGTGGTAGAGCAGTTTCGAGCAGGCTGTGGACGTGCCGGCCTATGATAATATTCGACGGTTTAAGCAATCGATTTGTATAAGAGAAAGAAAAGAAAAATTAAAAGAACTTATTAAACTTCTAGACATGGCTTACACGAAATATACTTCAATAAGATAAACATATTAAAAATTTAGGGCCGCTTCGAGACGAAGTAAAATACCATAAAAAACGGAGCGGCACCGGCGTCAAATCAGACGATTTGTCAATTTGATTATTACTTGATGTTGTAAAAATGCAACGCTGTTCAGATAAAAAGCCTTATCGTTTAGAACAACTTCAAAAAAATGATCAAGTCTTATGGAATGTCAAATTTTTATCGCATTATATGCCATTCGTCATGGCATTTTGCATTCACACTTTCGCACTTGCACAAAGTATAAAAGTCTGCTTATATGACATATAACATGTCCTTCTGCACTGTTTTAAATAATAAGCAAAATAGCCTCAAATATGTTCGTATTGTCTAATTTATTTATCATTTATCCTTTTGGAAATGAGTACGTATGAGTGATATATTATTTTTCATCAATATTCATCATACGTATACATAACCAAATGGGTAAATGGTGAATAAAATTGATATGTGGAAAAAGGATAATAAAAGAAAGTTTTTCTTATAAATCTTTTTATATTTTATTAGGCACGGGTTAAGTATTTGAGATACTTAATTCTACGTCGTAATCGGCGAATATATGAAGGCAAAGATTTTTCTTCACGCTTCAGTGATTACTATATAAAATACCACAATTGAACAAGGGAAATATTTTCCAAATTAAGCTGCACGCAGAGAATTTCAAGTTGCTAGCACTGAAGAAATTGGATAACGATTGCTTAATTTTCACAAGCTTTCAATAAATTGCATCTTCGGCCTTGGCAAATCCCACCTTGATATTTGGAAATTTTCTAAAAAATTATATCGTCATTGTGGAAATTTTTACAGTACAATACAATACAAATGCATACAATTTTAAAGCAAATTAATGAAATAAGTACAAATTCAATTAATGAATTAAAGGTTATACCAATTTTAATACAATTAAATAAAAGATTGGCAAATTTCAGTGAAACTTACCATTGTATAAACAATTTGATTATAATATTTCAGCTTAATATTAAATAAAAATATATACGTTATTTTTCAAGCTTATTTAAAGAAAGGTTATTAAAGGTTGTTAATAATGAAAACCACAGATATAATAATGTCCAAATTAGGTTGTACAAGCTTATGATGCTAAGCACACATTAAGGCATTTTGTGACATCGCAATAGTGTGTAGTAGCGTCAAAGTTTGTAATTTCATTTTTCATATCAAAAGCATAATGTGAACGGCTTTACGCACATTTTCAGAATGACAACATAAAATGACAACAGCAAAAATATGATATGTGCACCCAGCATATTATACACAACTTTCATGAACACATGCCTGGGCCATAAACTAAATTTATGTGATACCCAAACGCTTAAAAATTCAAAACTTAATCGTATATTATATGATACGAAAAAAATACTTTTTATATTAAGGAAACACATTTTCGTTTATAAAAATTTTCTGGCTAATTAAAGTTTTGTGGAAAAAATAAACTCTAAAAAAATAATAGCGAATTTTGTGTGAAGAAAAAGAACTGGAAACCACATGTTCAACGCAAGTGTTGATAATGTCATTAATATATTTGGGTTGACAAGTGCAATTTATGAAATTGGCGAACACATGTTTCTTGTTACTCACGAAAAAAATTATACATAAAAATAAAAACTATGAAGCAATAAAAAATTTCAAAAAACAACCATCTAAGCAAAATTTTCTTAAAGAAACATTAAAATCCAAAACTAAATTGTGAAAAAAAAGTTTCATACACAACTGCCCACATCTGTTGCAAATAAGAAGAAAATGTGTGAGAATATTGGCGCCAGTTGTTCCTTTGAAATTTTAATTTTACAATCAAAGTCAAAGAAAATTTTATTAAGGCTATAAAATTGTTTGATATGTATTGTTCTCTCAGCCCGGCAATAGGGCAATTGAAATTTTTGAAAATTGTATTTAAATAAATTAAATTTAAATACTGCTCTCTATTAATGCATGTCAAAAATTCAATAGTGTAAATATAAAATGTCATGACGAATGCGAAATAATACAATACAAATTTGACATTCCGTAAGAATTGATCAATTTCTTACAAAATTAATTAATAAAAAAATTGATCAGCCGTCTGTTTTGACTCCGATACCGCGCCGTTGTTTATGGTATTTTACTTCGACTTAAAAGGGCTCGCAAGTTTTGAATATGTTTCTCGTATTTAAATATATTCCGTGTAGCCCATTTCTAAAAGTTAACGAAACCTTTTTTATTATTCTTTTCTTTCTCTTATATAAATCGCCGAATAGTTTCAAAGGCTGGCTCGTCCACAGCATGTATGATACTGCTCTGCAGCCGCAAGTCCACGACTAATGTAGGCATGTTAGTTCTGAACAGCTGTTTGCTTTCTACTTGTGTTTTTTATTTTATCTGAGGTGTGATTGTATGAACACAAAATGTAATTTTACGTTAGATCTTTTGACAGTCGACACAAATGTAGTTAGTTAGATTTCTTTTTCGTAAAATGGGAAGAAAGTATTTATAAAGGGTCCGCCATCTAACGTTTTTTTCTTTTTCAACCCGCACGCATACATTGAAAAGCCGACGCACCCAAAACGAGTCACTGTTTGGTGCGGATTTTGGTCCAGAGGTATAATTCGAAAATGAGCAAGGAGTGGCCGTTACAGTCAATGGCGATCGTTATCGGGCCATGTTGAACGAATTTTTGTTCACAAAAATTGATGAGAAGGATATTGGCAACATTTGGTTTCAACAGGACGGCGCTACGTGCCACACAGCCCAAGCTATACTCGATGTTTTGCGCCCTGTTTTCAACAAAAAAAAAAGTTATCTGGCGGACCCTTTACTTGTATACGCCCAAAATTAAAATAATATGCGCAAGTGCGATATTGTGAAGGCAAAATGTCATAACGAATGGTAAATAATACGATAAAAATTTACATCCCAAACCATTGATAATTTTTTGAAATTTTTCTAAACGATAAATCTGATCAGAGTTGCATTATTACAAAATCAAGTAATAAATAAATTCAAAAGTCTTCTGTTTCGACGCCGACGCCGATGCCGTGCCGTCGTTTATTTTATATGTCTTTGTCTTAAACGGGCTATAAATATTGAATATGCTTATCGTATTGAATAATTTTTCGTGCAAGCCATGTCTGAAAATTAACGAAATTATCGTATTTTCTTTTTCTTTATATTATTTAAATCAACTACTTTAACCGGCGACTATTTTCAAAGGCCGACACGAACACGGCGTTCGTGCAGGCTTTATATTTGTGTTTTTAATGTTATTTGAGGTGTGATGGTGTGAACATAAAATGCCACCTTACGTTTGATTTTTTGACAGTCGAAACAAATGTCTTTAGATTTCTTTCTCGTAAAGTGTGATGAAAGCCTTTATATATACATGTATAATAGTCTGAGTTGCCCTTTAGCATATATCGCTTGCTTTTTCATCATATTTAGTTGTCAGCTGGCGGGATTTTTAGTTTAGCTATAGGGAATTATTTTTTGAATTCGTCATTTGGCAATCCGATCTCAAGATGTTTTTATCATTAAATAAACTCAAGGCGTGTGCATTTTGCAGCTTCTTAAGGTTCTGTTGATATTTTGAAACTAACACAACAAGCATAATGCCGAGTACACACACATCTGTGACAAAATAGAAGAAGTGCTTAAGTGGAGATGAGCTGATTTTGACTAAATGTACCTTCTTAAACTGCATATTTGAAAGTATCCCTCGGGAAAATCTCAAACAATTTGTGCAACCTTTCAAGAAGTCATTAGCAAAATTACTTGCGGCTTATCTTTTTTAGACTTCTAATCTCATTTGGAATAATAACTTAATTCAGGTTACACTTTGGTATATTTCAACTTAAATGTATTACTTAAAGTGTGTAGAACGATGTTCTCCTGCAAAATAATCAGATATGACTTAAGCACTTTTTCCTTGTTGCCACAGACATTATTGCATTTTGTGATATCGCAATAGTGTGTACTATATAAAAACCATAGTTTGAAAATGGCACCACAAAATGACATCACAAATTTGAAAATGAGCATCTCAGACATAAGAAAACGAGAGTTCTAGTTTCAAATAAACTTCAACTAAGTTTTTATGCAAAGTACGGTGTAGTGTAATATTATTTGGGAAGGACCAATTCTAAAGATTGACGAGAAATGGGCAAACCTCAGTTGTTCTTGAGCGTGACGTGTACAAGTTCAATTCTTCACATCACTTTTGTAGCAAATTTTAATCATTTCAATGTATTGTTTCATCGTATCGTTGTCTTTTTATTAATGGCTTTTGAAAATGAAACGTCTTGTTGGTTTGATAAAAAATTTATTTAAATAATTTACAAATCTAACAATTGATATCATCATTCTAGTATCAGATGAAAAACTAAATTTGTTTAAGTTATTCAAACAATTTGATGATCGAAACCACAGCCAAGGTAGTGAGCAAAATCTAGCTTGAGAAAAAGGGAATAAGACAATTAAACGATATTTTGTTAGGATTCGCAGGTAGCTCTCAAACCAAAAAAAAAAACCAATTTGAGTGCTTTGTTTTTGTTTTCAATATAAATAGACAGACGAGAATTGTTGCTTGTTTTCTATAAAGTCGCAGTTAATGTTTATTGTATGAAGAATAAGTATTAATTTATGTGTACTTTAAAAAGCTCTTAAAATAAATTTAAAAAATCTACCCTACCCTAAGCAAGCGTTATCTATCATTTAAAAGCTCATTAAGGCAATAATGCATCGACTGACTCACCTTGACACGTTCTAAATATTCTTGCAATTCAAAATATGGATCATCGTCTTCGTCGCCTTCCAATTGCAAGTTGGACAAATTGAGCGCCAAATCCAAATTATCCAAAGCAGCTAATTTGTTGCGGCTAGTATCGCCACGAACTGCTTTCGTCAACCCTGTTGCTATTAAAACGTTATTACTTTTATCAATTGATGTGTCATTTGGCTTTTTATAAGCAAAAGGCAACACTGAGGAGCACGTTGTTGCTGTTGCTGCTGATGATGCTGATGATGATGATGGCTGGAGTTGTGTTGCAGCAGCTGTTTTAGACAAGACATTTTGCTTTTTATCAAGTGTCATGATATTTGTTGCTGCTACTTCAGACGAGCACGATAACGACGATGTTGTTGGTGTTGGTGTCTCTTTACTGCTTCCGTATTTATTGGTTGCATTATGATTTGTAAGACTTTGACTACAACGTGGTATGGTGGCAGCTGAACCAGCTTTTGAAGATTTTAATAATGATGTCGACGATGACGCTGTGTTTGATAATGATGAGTCGTCGTCTGTCGGTGTCGCTGACGATGATGATGATTTGTGGTTTAAATTGTCATTTGTGTCATCTTTTAATTCCACCGTAGTTTCTTTGCCATCAATTTCATCGTCTTTAAATGAAGATTTTTCCTTAGCAGCAGTTAATTTTTGACACATGTTGCTAGAATTGTCGATAATTACAGTTTGCTGCTGCTGCTGCTGTTGTTGTTTCTTTAGACATGTCATGTTTTCTGTTATTAATTTCATAGGTTTATTGCACTGGTTTTTATGTTTAATAAAATTGTCATGTTGTTTATGTATTTGTTCTGTAAAGATTAAAAGAAAAAAATTATATGTATATGAGAAAAAAAAATCAATTTTCTGTTTAGAGCTTTTCTGTTTTATTTATTTTTTTCTCTTAGTCATTTATTTATCTAATAAACATGTCAGTTAATAATTTAGTTTTTTCTTCGTGTTCCTTTCAATATAATATTTTATAATCACGTTTTTGCGCTTTTCATTTGCAATTGTCGCAATTACTAAAGTATTGTTGCACAAAGGCATATTAGAGTTAACCCTTTTTTGGGCTATATGTACGTAGTCTTGTATTTTTAACTCAAATGTCTTTCAAAAAATAACGGTAGTTTGTGTAGATGTTGCCATTGCAAGTTTTTTGATATCATTATGGTAAACTTAACAATGTTAATAGCAACATGTTGCTTAGGTTAGTTTAGATTTAATGGAACTAGAAAAATATAATAAATGTCTAGACATTAATAGCCTTAATTACTCGGGATACAAGCGCATATAATCACCCTTATTCCAGTTGTCGACATCGACGTCACTTTAACACAATACCAAAAAATTGAGTCTTAATTACTCGCTCTCGAGTACTACTGACAATCTATTTCCGATCACTAAGGTCTAGAAAATATCATAAACCTGCCAACAGGAGTCAGTTGTTTTCGACAACGGGTTCTCCAGCCCCAATATTTTGGTATTGTGTTAAAGTCGATGTCGACAAGTGGAATAAGGGTGAATATATTTTGAAAGGAAGGAAGGAAGGATAAAATCAAATGTTTCTGGCAGCATGTTTATCTAAACTTTAATGAATAACACTTTTTTTCATTCAAGAAGAATAATTAATAAAAATTTAATTAAGCTGAATTCACACATTTGTTTCACATAAAATCTTTGTATGGGCAAGTTTATTTTGAAATTTTTTAAACAAATGGTTGAGGTGAATTCAGCTTTTTTACAACCGAATATGAACAACAAAAGGGATGGATAACCAATATCACTAGCAACAAGTTGCTAATATTTGTTAATTGTGGAGATGAAATGTTGCTTTAATGCATTAAGAAACTAGTTAGTGAGCGTTGACAAAATTGATGTTTTCCTTTTAAAGATAACTTTATTTCTCATTAAAGCGTGTCGAAACTCAGTTTAGCAAACTTCTTATACAACTTGACCCAAGTCGAATGAAAACAGATGAAAACTTTTCGAGAAACTGAGAAGACAGCCTTCAAGTATTGTATTTATATGCATATTCTAAATTTTTAAACGAAAGCACGAGGATATTTAAAAATTTTTGCAAAAAAAAAACAGAAAAAAATCTTGTATTCCCTTTTAAAGGGTTAATTAAAAGCTTGTTGTTGCCTGTAAGCAGTTTTTATTTCATTTCGTTGGTTGTCATACACTGCGTGACTATATTCCTTTTTATGCATTTGTAATTTATATCTAACCATGTTTTTTCTGTCTTACTCAATGGCTCTTTTCCATTGTTGTTGTTGTTGTTGTGTATATGTTTCAATGGTGTTACATTTGCAACTAAATATGTTTATGAATGTCTTGAAAAAAAATCATTGTTTATATGATTGTATTTCATGCAACAGTTGTTGTTACTTTACGACCAGCTTGTTGCTGTTGCTGTTGTGCCGTTGTCGTTAAATGTTGTGTTTTGTTTGAAATACTGCAGACATTTTAATAATTTTCAAATTTTTTTTCGAGAGCATTGAAAATGGAAAAATTATAATCATCATAATTTAGATTCATTAGTGACACTATATGACATTCATTTAGTATGCATTTAACATTTTGAACTTTGAAATAATAAAGGCAAAATGGTCACATCATAGAAAATAGTAGATAGAAATTGAGAAATGAGAAAAAAGCTACATATACATATGTATGTTAGAATGAATTATTTAATTAAATAGAATATATATATATAAAATATGTTGCTTGCTATTTTATTTTAATAATAAAATTTTTGATTATAAAATAATATTTGCTATTATTTAAACATGTTTCCTTGGCTTTCAGTCTAATTAATCGTTTAAGGCTGGTACTCTAAGCGAATATGCAAAAACTGTAAATGTATTTCTCGCTTTTATTGCTTGAAACTATGCAAACATGGCTTAAAATTTCATGCGAAAAAATTACTGCTGATGTTGCTTCACAGCTGAAACAAAAATGATGCCAGAAATATTTTGCATGGATAAACATGCTGCCAGATTCACGAAAAGAGTACTACTTTTGCAAGTTTGTTTCGCAAATATTTAATACCAAATACTTTTAAATGTAGTTTGACAAAATTTTGCACAAAATTGTGTACAGAGTACCAGGCTTTGCTCAAATGAAATCGCTGCATATTGTAATGGACATTTGCCATTGTTTAAACATGTTTCACCCGACTTTAACATGTTGCAAAATTTAAGGAACAAACCTGGATTTTCGTAAACGGGATATGTGGGCTACAACAGCAACATTATGAGTTGTTCTTGAGTGATGTGTATAATCTCGTTTCTTCCCCTGACCAACTTGTACCAAGCGATAAAAATTGTCTACCACTTGCATAATTGTTGGCCGAGAAGGTGCCTCATAGCAGAAGGTATCTCATAGAAGGTGCGGCAGTATAGCAGATTTAATAAAAAAATAAATTATTTTTTAGAATAGTTTAATGAATTTTTTTCACACAATTTTTCCCATAAATAACTACAGAGAAGTTGCTCCCTGTATTTGTTAGAGTAGGCACCATCCCTGAAAGCTGCTACGCTATAAACAATTGCACAGCTTTTATTTTTCATTTCCAATCTTCTGCTTAATTTTTATGAGCAAAGGGACACTAGACTCCTTAAAGGCGCTTAAAATCATCATTTAATAAACAAATCATTTATAACAAATATGCTTTGAAACTTACGATTTTCACACGCCACACTAATCTAGAAGTAGTCATAAATCTTGAGCTTTTTAATAAGAAAGAAGATTCTTAAACGAACCGACATTAAAATTTTAATTTTTTAAGCCCTTTTTTAATTCCCAAGAATTTTGTTTTATGCGAATTGAACAGACAACATAATTTTTGCAATTTTTTATTTTTATTTTGTCTGTGGGATGTGGGATGTGGTTTTTATACAAATCAAAGTGATTTATTAGTTTTATTTATTTATAACTAAAATATTTACGATGAAAGCCAACAAGCAAAGGTCACATTTACCCACAATATGGAGCAAGACAGCCAAAAGAAACTAAATGTGGAATATAAAAAATAACAAACCAGGAAAATTTCAAAATACATTTGCTTAGTCAAGCATTTCGGAACTTTTGATGACCTACATACGAGCATAAGTTCTATTGGGAAATATTTGATATATCAAACGTTTTGAAGTAACAAGTTTTGAATTTTTAAAATATATTAAGAGCATTTTCTATTACCGAAAAACTAATATTAATAATAAATACTAATGTTTTCTTTTCACATATTTGTGAGCCACTATTCATGAAATTAATTGTTTACAGGAACATGTTTTAAAATCTGATGTTGGCAGCAACCTTTTTTACAGACGTCAAAAAATTTCAACGTTATCTATTCAGTTGCACATTTTGTTTATTTGTTCACCAATATAAAATTATTTATTAGTTTTGTTTTAAAAACACATAATAACTCTTAAACTTAAAATGCCTTTTAAGGTTTTGTAAATAACTTAACAAAATATATAATTTTTTTTATGAATGGACTTTTGTTACGTCCGTAACTCAATTTAGGCATTTTGTTTATATTTGAATATATTTATTTGTATTCTCTTTATGTAAAAAAAAGGTTTATTGCTCATGCGTGCGACCGATGAGGATCATATGATAAAATAATACAAATAAAAATATATAAATCCCACAAATTGTATTGATACGGGGGAAGAAAAGCAAGCAGCCAAGTCAAACGGTCAGTTAGTAAAAAAAAAAAATACAACCCAAGAAACCTCAAATACATTTACACACACAGGCATACACACTGGCAACAAGATCATATATGATATTCAATGAATATGTTTGGGTTTTGTTTTGTCTGTTTTGTTTTAATTTTTATTATTTCTGCTTCATTTTACGGTTGCTCGTTACACAATTTCAATGTTGAGATCGTAAATCACGCGACCAAAAAACAAGTCGTTAACAGAGTCAGTCACAGTATTGAGAGCCTGCTTTGGCTGGCTGTTTGCCTCAATATACTTATGCATAGAGTTATGTTAAAAAAACAAAAATTAATATTAACTAAAATTAACAAATAAAACAATTTTTTTAAAGCCAAATGACCGAATGCAGCAGCATAAACTTGGAAAAATTTCAGTTACATAAAATTGCATGCATAAATATTTGTACGCATATGCGAGAGCACGATATGTTAACCCTTAAAGAGACAAATGAGCAGTTGCGGTCTTGTAAATTGTATAATTAAAGTAAATATAGCAAATAACATATAAATATTTGATCATTAGATAGCAAAAATCTGCTCAAAAATTTTACTTTAGTACTTTTGAAGCAAGATTAACAATGATAGCAAAACGTCATAGTGGTGATATAATTTGACATCAATGATATGATACTCATCTCTGTTTGATCAAGAAATATTTACTTATCATACAAACACAAACAGAACAGAACGACATACACAAAAAAAAATACCAATGTAAAATCAACATGTCGCAAATTTGGTTGGACATCATTACAAATTTATTAAAAATAATCCCTGTTATCGTGGTTTACGCCAACCTCGAATCTGATGGAGGTTAAATGTGTTAATTTGCTTGGTTCTTACCCAGCGGGACAACTCAGAAGATCTTCGCACTTTAGGCCTTATTAAAGGCCTACGTAAGATTTTATGATTCAATTACTATTCTTATCTAACTGCTGAAGAGTGCCTTACAGAAGGCCCCGACTATTTCTCACTAAAAATAAGATACACATTCCATATTCTCTTCTATGAGAATCGAGAATAGTAGGAGTAACACTTTTTGTTTAGTTATTTAACCAAAAAACAAAAGTCCTTTAATTTAAAAGCCTTTCAGAATATCTGGCGAAAGAAGCGAGAGCGGCGTGTGCAAAAGATATGAGTATGAAATGTAGCGAGCAGATCTTGTTCATCCAAAAAAAGGAGTATAGAGGCCTTCCAGAAGTCTTCTTTATTCCTGAGTTGTTCCTGTTTTGTTGTTGTTTGTTTTGGTGTTCGTGTTGTGTAAATAGCCGACAAAGCTTCTCATTAACAGCGAAAATCTTCAGTTGAAGATTTAAATCTTCCATTGTTTCATTTTAATTTTAAACAAACCATTGTTAATCTAACCTTAAATAAATAAGTATTTACGTCTGGCAAAATAACTACGAATTGAAATAATTTATTTGTTGTTGTTTTAGAACGTCTAGTTACATTTCATTGAAGTCTACTGATGTATTGTTTAGCAGCATCGAAATGCATCTAGACGTGCTAAACCAACAACAAATAAATTTTTTTTAAATAAAATAAATATATTTTATTTAATATTTTTCACTGTTGAAACAACAGCAATATAACTTTAATTTTAAATAAATTTTGTTTTAATTCTTCTATTAAACCTGTTTAACTAAAATTTAATTCGTGCAGACTGTTGTGGCTGCAGCGGTTAGCGCGTTGACTACCACTCGAAAATTTCCGTTATTCTATAAATCGATAAAGCTAAATCTCCATCGCTAAAAATTAATAAAGTTAAACAGCCTTATTCATAAAAAATAATTTTGTCTTATTAATGCTTAATAAAACAAATTTTGTATGGAAATCAGTTTCATAAACCTTTCATAAAGCAAAAATATTTTTTATGAATAAGGCCTAAAGACTAATGGGGCTCGTCGGGTACAAAACTTGGCTGAGACAGCCAACTACAACACACAATCTCCCTTATCGGGAATAAGATGTGAGCATTTTGTTCAAGTGAAATATTTCCCTTGAATAAAAAATAGTGAAAAAATAAATATATAGTGCACTGACACAACAACAACGCAAAAATTGGCGATTAGAATTTCAGGAAAAGGGAACAATATTTAGCATTAACTTTTATTCCGTAAGTAAAATAATTAATAATGAAGATACTTAAATCGATTCATGTTGTTTCACTATGAAATGACTTTGGTTCAACGTGATTCTTCGTGTTATTTCAGAAAAAATTCGCATTGCTGAAACCTGATATAACTTTTATTCAAGATGATTCTTCATTTTGATTTAACTGTGCTGAAATATTAAATTAATATGAGTCCAAAAGGAAAAATTTTTCTTGAAGGTTACTACAAATCATATTTAATTAACATGAAAGAGGTATAAAGCAAAATCGTATAACCAAAAATTATAAATTAACTTTAAAAATAATACCCATGGGCCTGTGGCAAAAACCTAAAATAAAAATATACTTATAGTATCAAACCAAAAAAGTTTGTCTTAAGTAGAACAAAAATAATAGTAAAGAGCAAACGACAATGGCAAGACTGTTATAAATTTAGAGATGGTAAAAATGAGCTTTCATTACAAAAAAACTTTTCAGCAAATTGTAATCATCGTTCATCATATCAAAACAACTCACATATTCAATTTGCAATAAAAGTTGCGTATATAAAGCAGAAAGTTACATCAACTGACACCACGCACAGTGGACCAAACACAAAGAACGCTGATGATGAAGGTGTAGTGGCCTTCGAAAACAGCCGGTTGTTCCGTTCTACTACGTGTTTGTCAGAATATTTACAACTAATTTTGGTGTTATTTGTTCAATAATAATTATCACATGTAATTTGGCTTACAAAGCAAACTAACTTAAGCCTGATCAAATCATAAATATAGAAACAAATGAAGTTCGAACATTAATAATAAAATTAGATAACTTTATTTTATTTGCACGTGGGTCATTAGTGTTCACAGAAAAAAGTATTCACCAATTAATTTGAGCGGAAAAACTCAATTGATATTACCAAATTGTTTAAAGGTGAAAATGTAATTAATTTTTTATTGATCTTACAAATATTTTAATTGATATTACAAAATTATTCATATTACTTTTTTGTGTGTTCATGTGTTGGTTGTGTTGTGCTGTGTTCGTCCACTGTGTCTGGTATTCTGGTGATGTAATTTTCAAACGAATACACAGAATTATCAATGTAAATGGAATGCGAGAATTGTTGTGAGTTGTGCGCATGAATTGTTATCCTGTAACAAAGCTTGCATTTTCCCGGCAACAATGGTACATTCTGTATTGTTTTTATTTGTTAAAATTAAATTAAATTGTAAGGGTTAATCAAAACTAAGTGCTCTTCTGAAGCAACAACAACTTTTGCTTGGGAGGTCCAATTTGCTGAAGCAGTTGCGACAGTGGTTGTTGTTTTTGTGCATTGCTTTGCAAATGAAATGCATGAATTTAAAATAATCAACAATATGATATATGGTTACAGAAACAATACAACAACACCAAATAAATAAACGAATGAAAAAAAAAATTAAAATTTCATTTCAGATGCTGTTGTGAATGTTTCATTTGATCTCAATAACTTTCGCATCAATTTTCACTTGTAATTGTCTACAAAAAAAAAAAAAAATAAAAATTAATAAAAAAGAAAACTGAAACTTAAGACTTAATACATAAAATCAAATACAAAAGTGAAACATTTCAAATATCAAGCGAAATAATTTCTAAAAATTTTCTTTAAGCAACGAACGTTAATTTTAAAACGTATTTATCTGCTAACTGAAAACTATGCGAGTTAAATTTTTACCCCAGTATCTCTTTCTTTAAATCTTAAATTAAATTTATTTATTTATGAATTTTCAACACCTTTCAACTTTACGGACAGTTCACTAAGAGCAAACAATCGCCAGCTAATAGAGTATTGCGAAAATGTAATAACAAAAAAAATAAAAAATAAAAAAATACGAGTTGAAAACAAAAAATACTAAAATAGCTTTGAAACCTAATTTACTACGATACTCGTATTTTCCCATACCCACCAGCATGTTGTTTGTGTTGTTTCTGCAGTACGAATGCGAGTACGAACAAGTAGTGCAACCATCTGAAAGCCATAACCAATTAGTTGTACAATAAAATATGGAAATATAAACTAGACTTTGTGGTCTTAACTATAGTTAACTCTTTGAGTAGAAGTACGCTCCTACCCCCTCAGTCCTTTGGAACCCTAGGAGTAGAAGAAATAAGCCACTAAGCCACTAACGGGTGTGTCTGTTCACGTGTTAAATGTGATTGATATTTATAGTTTAAAATTTTGTTGTGTATCTACTTGTCATACACCTGACGCAGACTTAACGCCTTGAGGAAATCCATGAACGCAATTTTTTCCACATCAAAACAACAAGATTTTTAAAAAAGCAGTTTTCGGAAATTTATAGAAAATCGAGCGAGGCTAAATAATATGTATATATGTATGCGTATAATGCGTTAAACTAGTTAGCGATTTAGCAATGAAAATCGAAATATTGTTGTTACGAATATCATGATTAATTGTTGCTTAATTTTTAACTTTAAGTCTGGTTAAACTTCAATGCTTTCGATTGTAAATATTTATGAGGAAATGAAGTTGTCAAGGGAATTCTTACATTATAGAGGAAATAGGAAAAATTTAAATACTTCAGTAAAATATTTTTAAGAAACGCATAATCTTAAGCCGCAAAATAGAAAATGTTTGAAATTTTATTTACACGCAGAAAAAAATACTAATGTAAAATCACCATGCAAAAATGTTGATTTCAAATCATATGAAATTTACAAGAAATAATATGTTGTTTAAGTGGGTTTGAGTGTATTTGCTTTGCTGGAAAAAATGTCAACGTACGAAAGCTAAAGATAGTAAATTTAAAAATTGCTGGAAGAAAACATTCAAAATCTAAACTGGAAATTAACGCTGTAGTTCGGAGAGAATACAACGGAACAATATATAAATAATAAAATAAAATTACAACTGCTTCTGCATTATTGAGCTAAAAAATTTGTGATGGAAGCAAAAAGTTTTAACTTGACCAACGCTATTGATTTGATTGATTTTGCAATTTGGCAGTATTGTGTAATTATTTTTAATTTTTTATTTTACTTCATTTTATTTTATTTTATTACTTTATTAACACTTTATTGTGACAAAGATTAATGAGACATATGTTTTTTTTCTATTTATTTTTTTTAATTGGAATGAAATAAGAAATTAAGCTTTAAAAAAAACTAAATAAAATAAAATACAATGGACATTAATTAAGTGGATAAACTTGTAGCAATGACATCGATACATTGAGATGTACACGTTTTTGTATCTGAAAACGCTTGCTTTTGTCGTGGAAAAATATTTCGTTATTAAAATGATTTTAAATACAATTTACCAATACTAAAAGTTTACATCAATAATATTTTTATAACGTTTTTGAACAAATGTATTGAAATAGTGTGTATTGCACAGTGGACACTACCTAACAAAAGTATGCTTAAACACGTTTGGGTTTAATTGTAATTGAGCACATCTATTGAGGAAAATTTTTAGCGAAGTAATATAGAAACAATTCTTTCCCCTTCTTTAAGATTTCCATGATTATATTTCTTACATTATATAATGCAACACAACAAATTAAACAATTTCTAATGACTGAGTTTCACAAGAGTGCGTATAATTCTTTAGAGTACATATTTTTTTTTATACAACGAGCCATAACCGCCATGATGATTCTATTAAATGAAATTCATGTTGTTTGAGCTTGAAATAACTTTAAATCAACATGATTCTTCATGTTATTTCAGTATGAAATCAACGTTGTTTCAACTTTGATTCAATATGATTTTTCATTTTGATTTAATAGTACTGGAGTGTGAAATCAATATGAAATAGAGTTATTTCAAAAGTTTCTTAGAAGATTACTGTAAACTACGTTGAATTAACATGGAACACATATGAAGCAAAATCATTGCTGAAAAGTTTTAAATTAGCCTTGCTTTCGTCGATTTTAATATGAAAATTTCCTGTGTGTATTAATAAATTTTTTAACTTTGCATATTATAGGAATATATTTCCTGTCATTTTGTAAGGAAGAAATAAAAATGATATTCTTAGGGCCATTATTATAACTTGCCATTGGTTAAAAGCATTATTTTATTGGATGGATAAACACTTTTTCATTATTACAACTTCACTTTAAGCAACAGTAAGCGATAAGTTAAAGGCGAGTTCACCCTACCTGTAACTTTTATCGCGAGGTGTAGTCATTTGGAGTTGCCGCATTTTCATAAGTTGCCACACTTTCTATTTCGCAAATTATAACCAAATTTTAGTTGAACAAGGCATGACACAAAACAAAAACAACATAATACAAACAAAATAATACAAAAAATAAATAAAAGAATTGACAAAAATGGTTTCATTATGTTTTTAATTTGGCAAATAAACAAAAACAAGTTGCCACTAAGTATTTTTAACAATCAAAATCCACAATATCCGCAGATATATTGCCACCAAACAAAAATTTTATTATTTATTTTATCGGTCAGTTGTAATAATGAAAAAATTTTAAAGGTCACGCTATAATTCAGTTTTGCTAAAACTTAGGATTAACTATTCGGAACTTAATCGTCAAGTCATAATAATGGCCCTGAAAGTTGTTAAAAACTGTATAAAAAATCTGATAGAATTCTGTATTATTAAAAAAAACTGCCTTTAATATGTTCGTTTAAGTGCCACACTTTTGCTGCCCAAAAAAAACTCCGATCGCATACAATTTCTAACTTTCCGAAAACTTTCAAGGGTTGGAAAATCGGATACACCCGCCAAAAATCTATCATATACATAAGTACGTACATATGTATGTATACCCGTATGTACTTTTTAAGCCAAAGTATCATATTTACTAAAATTACCATAACTAAGCTTCCTCTTTCAGTCAGAAAAGAAATTCAAGATTTAAATACTTAATTTTTTTAACAGTAAGGCTTTGCATAAATAATATGGTAAGCACACACTTTTCACTCAGCCACAATATCAGTTTTTTTATGCAACGAATTTGACGGAAGTCAGAACAAAAAGACCACGATTGGTAGATACGTGAGTGTTATTTTATCTTAGCAATAGACCAGCAAAACTAAATGCTTTCCAAAACTAACGTAATGTCTTGGTCATTTCGTAGAGCCACCCTAAGTACTTCTCATGAAAAATAAATTGCTAACTATTAAAAAATAGAAAAAACTTCCTCGTTACATTATTTCCGTCGTTCCTTTATTAAAGAAATGTTTCTATATAATGTTACCAGTTACACCCTTCAACTTTCAATTGCTGTCGTTACGACTTAAGCCTGCTGTCAAACTTAAGTTTGAATTTCGCCATAACAATAAGAAATTCAACATTAAATGTCACTTATCCTAGATTCTCGAGCATAATTCTAAAGGTTGGGTTGACAAAAAGAAAATGACTATAAAAAAATACAGGCGTGCCGGCAAAATGACTGTATTTTTCTTTACAAAACTAACGACAGTTTCAGAAAAACTATAATGAGATACAGTGCAGACGCAATAGCGAGAGAAGTTAACAACAAAAGTAACAAGATATCGAACGTACTCGTACATACATATGTAACACTTTGATTTTTCCTCCTTTCATTTTATTTTCTATGAATTACTGGCGATGTTGTCCGTTTTTTGTTTTCATCCTGCGGGCATCATTAAAAGGTATCCATGTTAATGATGATGGTGATGAGGTTGGTGTGTGTTGATAAAAAAAAACGGAAAGACAGCGTTTTAATTGAATAAAGGAAATCAAAGCACAATGGGTTGAAAAATTTTTGATGATTGACTTGAGAACAATACTGAAGGCTGAAAGCTTGTACAATATTTGTTTTTCTTTTAATTTTAGGATTTATATTATTTAAAAAAAATTACTTTCTGTTCGAAAACGTAGTATCGAGCCATAAACGCCAAAAAAAGCTGAAGCAACATAATTTTCGATTTTAATTTTTTGACCAAAATCGATTATCGTCATAA
Source organism: Nowickia ferox (assembly GCA_936439885.1). Taxonomy (NCBI): domain Eukaryota; kingdom Metazoa; phylum Arthropoda; class Insecta; order Diptera; family Tachinidae; genus Nowickia; species Nowickia ferox. The sequence continues at coordinate 106,819,868 of OW387023.1, forward strand.
AAAAGATGTCCAAAAATGTATCGGATATATCCCTTTTTGGTGGTTATGGCTCGGCATGTGACTTTAAAAGTAACAATAATATTTACAAATGGAACCCTTTTAAGAATACCACTTCTTCTAGAAAAGGAAGCTTTTAAAAAAATTTACTTTTCAAAAAGAACAACTTTTTAGAAAAAAAAAAAATAAAACCTTCTCAAAAACAAGATACTTGTTGAAAAAAGTAACTAAACAAAAAAATATCTTTTATAAACAAATTTATCTTCAACATTTTTTTCTTGAGCAAAATTAACTTTTTAGAAAAATAGCCTCTTAGAAAAAGAAAAATTTTAAAGAAAGTACGTTTTCAAAAAAGTAAACTTTTAGAAAAAAAAACCTTTTTAAAAGAAGTACCTTTTTAGAAAAAGCACTTCTTCAAAAAGTCCAACTTTTTAAACTACATTTTTAGAAAAATTATAATTGTAGATATAGTACATTTCTAAAAGAACTAAATAAAAAGAAAATTTTAAGAAGGAGTAAACCTTTTTAGAAAAAGTAATCATTTTAGACAAATAAATTTTTGTAAGTTCATTTTTAGAACAAGTATCTTTTTCGAAAAAGCACCTTTTAAGAAAAAGTAAATTTTTTCGACAGTTTATATTTTTTGTAAATGTACCTATTGGAAAAAGTACCTTTCTAGAAAAGGTTCCTTTTCAAAAAGTATCCTTATATGTAGAAAAAAAAATTTATTAATTTTTTTAATAGTGAGTTTTTACAAAAATTATGGCTTAATACAAATACATTTATCGGAAAAGTGCCTATTTAGTAATAAGCAAATTTGTTTAAGCACTTTTTTAAAAAAAAGTACCGTTGCAGAAAACGTATCTTTTTTACAAATATTACCATTTTAGAAAAAGTATCTTTTTAGAAAAAGTACGTTTTTAGAAAAAGTACCTTTTTAGAAAAAGTACGTTTTTAGAAAAAGTACCTTTTTAGAAAAAGTACCTTTTTAGAAAAGGTACCTTTTTAGAAAAAGTACCTTTTTAGAAAAAGTACTTTTTCAGAAAAAACTAATCATTAAGAAAAAAAATACTTTTTTTATATTTTTTTTTTCCTTTTTGATTATCACTACTTATTTATTATTTATAACTATCACTAAGTTTATGTCCAACACTGGTCGGGCCTAATAATTATATTTAGATTTAAGATTTGATTACTTATTGTTAGTTCATTTTTGAAGATACAATAAATAAATATATGAAAAAAAAAGATTTTGAATCCTTATTTTTGGCATTTCGCAAGACATTTAATTTTCAGCATAGGAAAATTTTCTTTTAAAACTTTTATAACAAAACAAATATCAAGAATAAACAATACGTTGAATAAAATCTATAAAATTGAAAAAAATATTTATACATTGTACATTTCCCAAAAAAAAAGAAAAGGAAATATCTGATGTTGAAAAATATCTCAAAATGCCCCATAGTGCTTGACTGCTGATGAGTTTTATGTAAATCTGTTTCAAGTACTTTTCAGAATAATCATTAATACTTTTATAAACATGATAGAGATGCTGTTCTATTAAAGATGATTTGCATCACATGCTGATTACCATAAAGGATTTGCTGACCAGAGGATTTGTAGAACAATTGCCCCCTCAGGGCCATTTCAAAGTGAGTATTTTTGGTAGTACTCGTACTTGTTCAAGTTCGTTCTTTTTTCCATTCTTATTAATCGTTATATAATGAGATTTTTTTTTTTGCTGTTTAACAATATTTTATTCTACTGTTTAGTTGGCTGGTTGTTGTTAGTTGTTCTTGTATAGGCGGCGTGTTAAGCTTTTCCTACAACTGCTTAGTCAGGATTCTGTTTTTGTTAAGTTGCTTTTGGCCACAAACAATCTGGTTAGTTAGAGTTGCGTTACATGTTGTGTTGCGCAGTCTAACTACTCGTAGTAGTGGTTGTTGTAAAAATGTTTGTCTCAGACATTATGTCGCGTCATGGTCATAATGTTAAGTTGTTAAATGGTACGAGTATTTTTTTAACGTAACTGCTGTTGTTCATCAAAATGTTGTTGTCTGCCAGAAATGTTCTGTTAGTGGTGGTAAGTTTTTTGCTCCAATCTTTGAGGATTATTTTCACCATGTGATTTGGTTGTTATTGAAAATTTGATTTAAGCACAGTAAAGTTCTCGTTGCGTTGCATTTAATTATCTACATTGAATTAATTTCAGTGTCACAATTGCCCCCTGGCACGCAAGGGTTAACGCTGCACATGCGTGCAAGTTTAAATGTGAGAAGTTGTAAGAGTTTTGGTTTGTCCTCATGTAAGTGCATTTTGTTATACACCTATTTTAACCTTTAGAGGCGTTTAAAAATTAATCTTAATCTTTTCTAAATTACATTACAATGTTGTTAAGTTTTTTGTTTTTTAATTTCTGCAGCTCTTTGTTTGGGAGGCCTTCAAGTAAGTGTAATCTTCATTAGTAGGGTGTATAAGACAGTTCTGGAAACAGAGCAGGGAGCAAAAAATTTATACTAATTTTGTATGGCATGAACGATGAAAATCTGTGTAATGCATACTTGGCAACACTGGTCAGTTGAATGTGTGTTTAAAATAGGGTGGTACTTACTGGAAGTTTTTGAAATTGTGTGTGAGTAATGGGTTGGTACGACTTGGTTTGGCTTGGTTGAGTTTGGTCGGGGTTTGAGCGGGAGTTGGTCGGGATTTGGTCGGGGTTTGGGCGGGATTTGGTCGGGTTTTGGGTGGGGTTGGTTAGGATTTGTATACTAATTTTGTATGAGAAAACTAACAACGATTACTTTTGTACAGTGCCACCCTACTGTATTGTTCTTCTGTTGTGGGTTTTTTTTTTATTTTTGATATGAATGAATGAATGTGTTTGAAGCAGTTGCTATAATTAGGCTGTTTGAGTTTGTTAAAAATTCTGTTGTGGTTTTTTCATTGATATGTACGAATGTGTTTGCAACAGTTGATATAACTAAGCTGTTTGAATACAAAAGCTTGATACTGACCATACACAACAAAGTTGATTAGAAATAAAAATCAAAGCAATACTATTTATTCACATACATATATTTTATTTATTAATTTGTTTTAAAATTTTATAATATAATAAAAAAAGTAAAAAAGAATAAATCTCATATTGAAGTACATATAAAATATTATTGAAGTTCATCTTTATTGATCCAAGAATTATGTTGATTGGAAAAACCCAACCATTTTACGTATGCCTGGTGTCCCTTAGTTTTAATAACCTTTTCAATCAAGTATGTATTTGGAAAATGTGTCTTTAATAGTTCATGTTCATAGAATCCACCAACAATTGGATTATTTTGATAGTCTTCCAATAAATATGTAATGGGGTTTGTGTTCCGTAAAGTACGAATTTTAAAAATTTCAGTTGTCCAGTTTGGAGTATATCCTTTTGAAAAAATATGTTTATATTTGCTAATTCGAACGTGATCTCCAACTTTTAGTTTGCCAAATTTAAATATTTTGGGATGATTATAGGCTTGTTTTAGTAAAGAACTTTCATTTTTTGTGTTAACAGACTTTGGTGTCATTCCAATTGTTCTATGCTTTTTATTATTATATTGATTAATTAAATCCTTGTATATATGTATCCATCGATAATTTCCTTGTAGACTAAAATTTTTCCACATCATTCCTTTCAGAGTTCTATTAAATCGTTCTACAATAGATGCTTTCATGATACTATATGTAGAATAGTGATTGACATTATGTTTTTTCATCAGGTTTTGAAATATTTTATTATAGAACTCTTTACCATTATCTGTTTGCAAGTTTTTTGGAATTCTCTTTAGCGAAAAAATAGATTGCATAGCATTGGTTATATCTTCACTACTTTTAGATTTTACGGGTACAGCCCAAGCAAACTTTGAAAATGTATCTATAACTGTTAAAATAAATCTATAGCCTTTGTTATATTTTGAGTAAACACCCATTTCAACAAGATCTGCTTGCCAAAGATCATCAATTCCCTTGTGTACCACTCGACGTCGAATGAAATTTCTGCGTGCTTGTTTATGAAGCTCCTTAACCACTTCTTGTCGCTCCATTTCTAACATCTGTCTTAGATTACATCAATTTAAATGCTGTTGACGTAGGATTTAAATCAAAACGATTTATATTTCAATTTTTAAATGTTTTGTAATGAGCTTAAGACGTTCTTCAACTGAATCAATTTTGTAATTAAATAATGATCTCATTTCTTTTAGTGATTGATCGAGATTATTTTGTATTATACTTTGATCATGTATTAATTTACTTAAACGTGTTTCTACATTTTCAAATTTTTCTGTAATCGACACGTTTTGTTGTTGTATTATTTCGTTAAAACGATCCTCCATTCCCTTAATTCTCTCCATATACATTGTATCCAGCTGTTTCTTTATTTCACTTAAATAGCTTTTCATGTAAATTTTGTTTACAGCATCGTTTTCCAATACAGGACTAGCAATATTTTTTATTCTCCGCAAGTTAAAGTTGAAATTACGATCACTATCCAAATGAATCTTGAAATGTTGATTTTGATATCTTGCAGATTTTTCAATATAATGTCCAAACTTATCGATAGGCATTTTATGAATATGAATCGTTAAACATTTTTAAGTCTATTTATATAATAATTTTTGCTTCTCTCAATTCCTCAATAATTGATACAATTTCATTATTATGATTTGAGTGACCAGCTGTTGTTGATGAAATCAAAAGACGTAATCTATCAACCAATTCATTAGGATCATCCCAATAAACATAATTAGGCTTTTCTCTATTCAATTTCATTAAACCTTTTCCCTTATGAATTTTCTGTTGTTTAAATAGGTTTTTAATAATGGTTGTATATTTAATTGAACGATTTCCTTTAATTTGACCATTAATACTGTTATTTCGTTTATGGACATTAGTCATCTCCAATATTTGTTTATAATTATTTAAATCTGTTTTATTATAACTGATTGGTTTCTTATAAACTAACAATTCATATAAGCCTGATGTGAAGGGCCATTTTAAATTACCTACAGTAATATTGGTTGAATCGAAAGCGATGGGTTCATTACCCAGTCTCCATATTTGATTTTTATCCTTATGTGGACCATAGGTTTTATCATATATATTTAAGTTAACTTTTGATAAATTATATTGAATACTTTGATTGGGATGTACTGCAATGGTGTTATCATCATCATTATCATCATTCTCATTATCAACATTATCATTATTATCATCATCATCATCATCATCATAGTCATCATGATCATTTTCATCATCATCAAATGATTGAAACGTGTTTGAACTTTTCTCGATTTTCTTGTTATTAAAGCTTGAAGAAAACGTGTTATAATCAAGCTTACTCTTTTTATATGGTGTACTGAAGGCAACTTTATTATCCTCAAGATCATGTTTAAAAGAGTTATCCGGATATTTTTCATGTTTTATAATGTTATTATTATTAGTTGATTGAACTAATTCTTTTAATGGTTTTGATATTGGTTTAAATGTCTTTTCCAACAATTCATCATTTGCAACTTCTCCAAGCAAAATATTCTTATATTTCTTTTTTAAAATATTTCGAGTTTTAATAAGATTATTTACTAGATTTGTATTCATATTTAAAGATTGAATTAGAAACAGATTCAAAACAGATCAGTTTAGCAGTTAGCAGTTTAATAGTTGAGAAGCTGTTAGTTTAATAATTAATCTTGTACTGATTTAAAAATATCTGTAATATTTCTTTTATAGATTTATAAATATATCGAAGCCTTTTCTATATCGACCATTATTCATAGGATCATCTTTGTTAATAACTAGAAAACCATATTTTTCTTTCCAACACTCGGCACATAACTCATGAAATGTTTTTAAAGTCATATCAGAACCAACATGATCATTGTAAATATGCTTAATATTCATTTCATCCTGTTTAAAAATTATAATCATATTTGCATTATCGCGAATCAAGTGTTTTGGTATTCGTGTATAAGTTTGACATAAATAAAAACTATCAATATCTTTATGACGACCCATACAGAAGTAAGAACGTACATGATTTTGTTTCTCACAAGCTATGTCGTCGAATATAAATACTGAATTTGGCTTAACTTCGTCTGGGGATATAACATCATCATTATTGGAAAATGATGAAAAATGTATCTCCTTGATAGGTTTAATTAGGTTTTCTAAGTACTTATATTTCGGTTGTTGTGTTGACTTTGAATATAAGTAAATATTTTTAAATTTCAATCCATGTGGACTTTCAATAAGACTGATCATCACATTTGTTTTTCCACAATTTGATGGACCCACAATAAGGGCTCGAATAGAATTCGGTAGTAATGAACTATGACGAATTTTATTTGATGATGATGAATCGAACTTTGATTCGATATTCTTTACATCAATCCTTTTATGTTGTTTAAAAAAACGCATTCTGAAATCTAATGATAACATAATATATAAACCAGTCTCTTTTATTTGTTTTCAATCAATTTGGTTTTAAACTTTAATCGATAAAGTGTCAATAGATATGACAATCATTTATAAAAAGATATTCAGTCGTCATCCATACTTCATCGGTAAAGGTTTTCTGAATAAAATTATTAATAAACTTCCTTTTGAACTTCATTTACCCGGTTATCAATTTTGTGGACCTGGAACAAAATTAAAGAAACGTTTAGAAAGAGGTGATCAAGGAATCAATCCATTGGATACTGCTTGCAGAGAGCACGATATAGCATACTCAAACAATAAAGATTTAGAGAAAAGACATATTGCTGATAGAATCTTAGCTGAAAAGGCTTGGCAGAGGGTTAATGCTAGCGATAGTAGTTTCGGTGAAAAATCAAACGCTTGGTTTGTTACTACTGCAATGAAAGCAAAAACAAAATTCGGTATGGGTAACGTTATTAGTAAAACTAAAAAGTCGTCTCCAGTAAATACCCACAAACTATTTACACATGCATTGAAAAGTGCAAGAAAGAATATAAAGAAAAGTGAAAACTTGAAAGATGCTATAAAGATTTCACGAAAAGTTGTAAACAATATTTTCAAGGGGAAGAAAAAATCATTAATAAAAACACCTCGAATAATACCGCTACCAAAATCTGGAGGTTTTCTTCCACTTGCCCCTATATTTGCTGCACTGGGTGCACTTGGTGGTTTAGCTGGTGGTGTATCTGGTATTACAAAAGCAATCAATGCAGTTAAAAATGGAAAGGAACAGCTGACTGAAGCAAAACGACACAATAATACAATGGAAGCCATTGCGATGGGAAAAGGCATGTTCTTAAAACCATATAAAAAAGGTTTTGGATTATATTTGAAGCCTTATCAACAAAATTTTTAATGAAGCTACCTAAAAGAGCCCTTTCTGATGTAGACTTGAGAAAATATGCAAAACATATTCCAAATTTTAGAGGTGTGTTTATGTGTAACACTCTTCCAAGCAAACCATTTAAAAAAGAATGTGGAATAATTAATCTGGATACTTCAAAGGGATCTGGCACACATTGGGTAGCGTACTGGAAAAACAACAATCAAATTGAATATTTTGATAGCTTTGGTAATTTGCAACCGCCGAAACAATTAATAAAATATTTAGGAGAAAACATAAGTTATAATTATGATAGATATCAAAATTTTAATACAATAAATTGTGGTCATTTATGTTTAAAGTTTTTGTTTTCGAAACTAAACTAAAAAGAGAAACTATAATTGTTTTAATAAAATACATTGATTAAGAATTTGTTTTATTTATAAATAAACATATTATTTCATTTATTAAAAAAATTTCAAAATAAATATAATTAAATAATTTTTCTAATTTCGCTTGTTAGAGGTGAGTATTCGATTAAACGATCATGAATAACTAAACAGTATGCTGATGTATTATCTGGAATTAGTTTGTTTGCTTCAGTATCAAATTCAATTCGTACATCAATAGGTCCTATTTTAACAGCCTCATTTTGATGTGAAACATCAACAACAATAAGCGGCGCATAAGTCTTATATTCATCAACATTTAATAATGGTTCAGGTTCTCGCATGTAAAAGCTTTGTTGAAATTTTGCATACATATTATATAGAATCGAATACTGACCCATTTCGAAACGATTATTTAAATCATCATATGGATATGACTCTGAGTTTAGATAAACTTTTAAATTAGAGATATTGCAATGATCAAATACATTTCCTTCTTCTTTAGTTTTCTCTTTTTGCAAACCAATTATAAGAAATCGTGGTCTTTCGTTTTGGGGAGAAAGCTTTACATTCCATAAAACCTTTGTACTCTTTGGTAAAACAGGATTTACATGACAGTCCCAACTTCTAAACGCAATTGGTATAGAATGTTTGCTGTTGATTATCTTAAACATTTCCAATTTTGCAAAGTCCGATAGTTGAATGTGTGGCATTTTCCATGTTATATCCAGAATTGTTAATTTCAACTGATCAGTTGCATTTGTAGAATAATATGATCTCTCATCGGATGTAGAACGTTGAAGGATAAGCTCATGTTTCGAATTTAATAGTATTTTGTTATAATCTTCAGCAAAACCCAACAACATTTTCAGAGGTATACAACAACTAAAATGACTTTTTACTAAAGCGCAAGTTTCAGTAAGAGACCAACCAGCATTTTTTAATACATCACTTTCAGCCTTATTCAACGATACAAAATTTTTCATGGTGGATGAAATTCCAAGTTTACGTGTACGATCAACTTCAAAACCATTAATTTCGTAACGAATTTCATCAAACAAATATGAAGCAAAGTTGTTTTTTAATTTCACATCTATAGCTGGAACCTCTTTGGTTGCTTCCTTCTTTACTATAAAACCATGAATGTAAATCATACTCTCACTTGGTAGGACGAAGAGATCCTGATTTTGAATTGGTATACGAATCTCATCGTTGTTGTTAAATGATTTTAGATATGGAGAGTAACTATGATATTCCCTTTTTACAATACTCTCATCATACATAGGTTTTTGAAGAACATTTAGTATTTCATTCATTGTTGAAGATTAAATCCCAGCGATTTTAAGTATTCTGTATTAGATGGGGACAACAGTTTTTTATTTTTTATACTTTCTCGATTGTGAGTTGATGCGGTATTGAATGAAAATCCTCTTTGCACTATGTTTTTATTGTAAATGATCATTATTCTGGTTTGAAGTGGAGTCTAAGAGTGATTTTTTCTCCTCTAAAATTTATAAGTTCACCGTCTTGATTTAAGATTCTAATCGTTATGTTGTTTATTTGCTGACAGTTGACGGGAAAATAAATAACATTTCGAGGTTTTTCGCTTATTTTATATCCTGGAGGAACATCAAGAGGAAATTCATGAATAGCATGATTCGAAGTATTATTAATAAATGATCCGGTTGTTAAGTTGCTTTCAATGCGTATTGTATTAACATTCGTAATATGTGCAGGTAAGTCAGATTCAAATAACCTTGTAGTATTCAATTGATTAATATCTACAATCATCACTTCCACAGATTTATCATTTTGAAGATTTTGATCAGTGTTATAATATTCAGTTGAATTTACTTCTAATTTACTTTTGCTAAATCCGAGCAACTTTCCTATACTGTTTGGTTGTGAAAAATCTATATCCATTGATGAGGTTATTTCAGTTTTAAGTGTGTTATTGTTAGCTTCAATTACTAGATAAATTGATTCATCAATATCTTTTAAGCTTGAGTTTAAGAAAAAATCAATATCCTCAAGTTCATATGAACCAACCGGAATAGTAATAATATGATTTCCTATATGAAACAAATTGTTGTGAACATCTACATTAGGTATGGAGTTGAATGTTACAAAATCAATAAGTCCACAAACATATTTTGTAGGGAGTTCAATTGGAGGAAAATATTCTTCAACCAGAGTTGATTTGTTTCCGTTTAAAGATATTGTTATTGACATTTCAAGTATTCAGAATGAACTGATGATGTTTGATGATTATTCTATCTGATTTAAGTGTTAAATAATAAATCCAAAAAAAGAAAAAATGTCTTTTATAATTTTATGTTTTCTTTATTAATATTTGATTTAATAAACTTTCTTAAGAGTATTACATTTTTTTGAGCACATATACAATATTTTCTATGATAACAACAAACATTTACAGATTCATCATTTTGATATAATGTTTTTAAATTTGGACAATTTAAATCATCCAGGTTATAAAAATTAATTTTATCCTTAAAAATATTTTGAATCCACTTAATTTTTTCTAATCCTTTAGCATAATAAATATAATTTTTATCTTTAACATGCGCAATATAATATTCCACAATATTTGTTAAGGATGAATCACCATCTTTCCATTTTAATCCATGATGATGATTATAAAGCCAATTAATTGAATATTTTTCTTTTGTTGTCAACGATGAATATGGAAAAGGTGGTTTAATAATAAATGTTTGAACTTGTGAGTCGTCAATTGAAATACTCAGTTCTTTTACAATGAATTTATTGTTGAGATAAAAACCTTGTACGTCTACAACTAATATTCTCTCCTCCGACATTGTTTAGTACTAATCAAGTCACAACGACGACTGTAGAACTGTTTATAAAGTTTATGTTTTTAAATTATTATAAAAATTCATTATATATAATGCTTGATCCCAACTGTTATCGATAAGGGAACATTTACAGGTATCAGGTCCACAAGTTGTTTCATCGTTGGACCACACACAATTGTTATAATGATATCCAAATTTTGATTTACTTTTCTTATAAAATGCATATTCATCGAATTGAGCTTTTAATTTCTTCAAAATAATCTCATGTTCATACCACAAAAACCTTTCTTCATTCAAGAAGTCATGTACAATTTTCGAATAAAACTGATTATTCATTATTTTTCTTATTTTTTATGTTAAATAAATCTTCTTAACACATCAACAACAAAGTTTATATTAAGTGGTAGTAGTAAATGTATTTCATCATATCAGCTAATTTATATTATTTCCATATCCAAATCATGTGTGTAATCTTGAATGTTGATTAGTGTAACATCAGATCGGTATGTTGTATCATCCTCAGAAGCCACCTCAATTTCACCATTACTTAAAATTCTCTCGTATTCAACTTGACGGTATTCGAAGCATGAAATATTTAATCGACGTTTCAAGTAATTGCTGTCATATGTACAACGGATTCTCAATTTTATATTATCTTTATATTGAAGTTGAAAATGTCTATAAAATGGAGCCGAACTTTCAATTATTCCTGCAATATTTTTTTCTTTTTTTACTAAATCTTGCCTAAATGTTTCAATAGCTTGTTCAACAGTAAAAGATTGATTTATAGGCGGTGGGGAGTCTTCTTGTTCTTCGTTTGATTTATTTTCTGCTTTTGTTGTTGTTAACTCGATGTTTTTATTTAAATCAGTACTGTACTTTAAAAGTTTGAAATTTAGTTGTATGCTCACAGTATCATTATTCGGTAATTTTATAGCAAATTCTGTATTTTTAAGTTCATTTTCACTCAAATCAATAGGTAATGAAGCTGAAAACACTTGTAGGATATAAATATATGAAAACAATATGATAAAAATATTTTTCATTTTAGTTTTTCTTTTTTAATAGACGTGTTCTTAAGTTAGCGATATATTTTAAATGAGATGATAAGAATTGTTTCTCATATTTATATACTAATTTAATAATCGTCGTCGTCGTATTCAATAGATTTATCAACTGAGTCGCCACCAACGTTATTGCCATCTTTCTTAACTTTACTATCATTAACCCTTTTTTGAAGGAGAAAAGGTTTTTGTTGATTTTTTTTATTTAATGAGTGGATATCAGCCTTACTATTATATAGTTTATTTGTATCTCTGAAAACAATAGTCTCTATTTCACTATAAACGCACGATGGTTTGTATGAGTGTACATTTATATCTTTAAAACCACCTTCATAGACTGTTCCAACTAGTGATATCATACCACCGATAACCTCAATTTTTATATGTTGATTGTGACTAAAATGAAATATTGGAATATTTGTTGGCATTTGCTGTCCTCTATTAAGAGAAAAAATTTGTGTTCTTGTTCCTCCTTCTGCGGTTAGGAACACCTGCATTATAATATCCAAAACTATTGCATTTATTATTTGAAAAGTTTTCCACTGTGCATGACAAGTACAATATTTATCACCAGTTTTTAAAAATTGACCCCAATACATGTTTATGAAAGGTTTTAATATAACTGAATCTCTCTCTCTATATATATATATATATATATATATATATATATATATATATATGCTTAACCGCAATTGATAAGAAGTTATTGAAATATCTAAAAACGTCTTATACTATCAATTATTCAATATAAAGAATCAGTTTGAAAGTTCGTTTTACGGTGAAAAGTTGAAAGCAAAAAAAAAAAAAAAAAAAAAAAAAAAAAAAAAAAATGAGAGCAAGCTTAAGAAAATTGTTTCAAAATCCTAATATTACATACTTACCTTTAAAGGATATGGAAGAAAATACTATATATGAAATCAACAAAATAGATCGAGTAGATACAAAATATGGTGAAAGTATAAGATGTCTTCTAAATAATGAATATTACATTTATTTACCTAAACGATTTCTGATTATTACTAAAAATCAAATGGATTACCTAAACACAACTCCACACATTTTAAAGAAAGTTAAAGAAGTGAAAGGATTATATACTCTAATCGTTAAAAAGAAGAAGCAATTTGTATTCTACAACAACTTGCATGACAGTACCGAAGAAGAAGATGATGATGATGATGACGATCATAATGATGAAATAGAAAACACATTTTAAATAACCTCGAAACAGAAACTTTTTTAAAATTATAAAAAATATTAATAATAAAGAAAAACCCACAAACTCTAAACTTTCTCACGTATTTAATAAATTAGGAACTTTATAAAAATGAAAAAACCGCAACGCAAGCATTTTAAAATTAAAATCCAATAGCATTAAAATATTTACCACATTTTTCCTGTTTAGAAGAAAAATTACATTTCTGAATTTTGTATAAAAACCCCCCGCTAGTTTTACTTTAAGTGTCATTCAAGTTAAGTAAATCACAATGGAAGCACAATTAAAATCCATTTTCAAAAAAACCCAAACTAAGAGTATTCTCCCCATAAAGGAGATGGTGTTTGGGTATAAATACATCATAACAAAAATGGAGCGTGTTCAGACGCCCTATGGTAAAAAAGTTCGTTGTTTGGTGGAAAACACCAAATACATATACCTACCTGGTATATTCAACGACACTTTAGACGATAAGTGTATAGAGGAATTTACCCGCAATACCTACTATCTTACTAAAGATAGAAAAGGTAGCAACAGCAGTGCATATTACGAGCTAAATATACATGCAGCTGCAACAGGTAATTTTTGGTAAACAGTTTTTTTTTTATTTATTTTATTATTATTAAATCTAAATATTATTTTTTTTTTTTGTTATCGTTCTAGCTCAAGATACACTAAGGAGATAATGTGAATCTTTAACATTGATGAACTTCAATAATGTTTTTTTTTTTTTTTTTATGTACTTGAATATTAGATTTATTTTTCTGTTGTATTAGAAAATTTTAAAGCAAATTAATAAATAAAATATACATATGTATATACATAAATAGTATAGTTTTGATTTTTATTTCTAATCAACTTTGTTGTGTATGATCAGTATCCAGCTTTTGTATTCAAACAGCTTAATTATTGAAGCCCCAACAAATGGAAGCAGAAATTATTTACATACATACTTTGAATAATAATATGTTAATAACAAAAATGTAGTATAACATATTTACTTAATTAAAAATGTGGTTACAATTAAAATATAAGCATTTGTTTGTTAATTTTTTTTTTTAACATTTGACCACAACTTTTTTATCAAAGCTTTATTTTAGTAAGAATAAAAAGTATATAAAAAACATTTGGTAATGAGTTTTAATGCAACAATTAATTTTGATCATTCTTAGAAAGCGCGTCTCACGTAATAAAAAGAAAACTAAAAAAAAAAAAAAAAAAAAAAAAAAAAAACGATTTCAGTGATTGAAGTGCTAAGTGTTAAATTTTTAACAGTGAATTGTGAAATTAATTAATTTTCAAATTTGAAATTTTATAACACAACACAAAATATTTCCTGAAGAAGATATCCAAAGGAAATCGAAAATTGAAAATATACAAATTCATTTTTATAAAACCATAAGTGACCTTAAGCTCGAGCAATTATTGAAGAGAAATTAATTAATTAATTTATACAAACATCTTCACCAAGTCCAGGTATGTTGTGCTAAAAAAACAAATCTATAACTTGTTAATTTGTGCTAATTTAAATTTCAATTTAAATTTCAGCACATTACTTTCATTTCTGCTGTTTATTTTAAACTGAAATTGTGAAATCATAAAATTTCTATAAACATCTTTACTATCTTTACTAAGTCCAGGTATTTTGTAGATATGAATAGCAAATCTATAATTTCTGTTTATTTAAATTTCAATTTAAATTTCAGCACATTACTTTCATTTTCTGCCTAATCATGTTCATCTGTGAAATTTGTGGAACGTCTTTCGTATCCAAATTTAATTTCAAGAGGCATTTTAGTAATAAGCATACTAACCTAAAATATAACAAAACAAAACTAAATTTAAAAAGTGAAAATATTGAAGAAAGTCCATCGTGTAGCTATATACGATGTGATAGTTGCAAATTAAATATAAGTAAAGGTTCTTGGTCTCATCATTTGAGAACTAATGAACATAAAAAAAATAATAATCGTATATTTATAAACAATGATATATATATAAGTAAAAATTTATTTTCTAAGCGTATTCAAACTTTTGTATACGAAAATAAAAAGGTAGATGAGCTTTCATTAAACATTTTATTTTCGAATGCAAAAGAAAGTATTATAAATATTTTAAAAAATACGTTATTAGAACATAAAAATATAAAATTTAATATAGAACTTTTTGCAGAATATATAAAATTCTCAAAAAATAATGAAACAGTAGATGATGATAGCACACTAATTAGTATTAAATCTTTTCAAACGAAAATGGTAATAGCACAATTAGAACAAGATCTATCTGACATTTACGATAATCATTGTATAGAAATAGCAAGCAAAATGGATGAGTTTCAAGAGAGAGATAGTGGTTGGTCTCTAGTTTGTATCAATAAAATTGAAATTAATATCAACAAGTATTGTCCTATAAAAGGATCTAAATATTTAGAACTACCGGCATTTATCAGAAATAAAAAAGCGTGCATCAATATTAAAAATAATGATAATTATTGTTTTAAATGGGCTCTTATAGCTGCATTAGAAAACCATCATTTAAATCCAAAAAAAATCCCCACATTATAGTAACGTTATCACACAGAGCCTAATAACACTAACAAATGGAATAACCATTGATTTCAACAACTTAACCTTTCCTCTATCTATTGGTGATATTAAGATATTTGAGAAAAACAATTTAAATATAAGCGTGAATGTTTTTGGATGTGATGTGATAAAAAAAGAAATCGTTGGACCATATTATAAGACAGCTGATGAAAAAATTAATCATATAAATTTACTATACATTCAAGATGATAAAAACGATGAATCACATTATGTTTGGATAAAAAACATAAGTCGTTTATTGAGCACACAAGTTTCAAAACATGACGGTGCTAAATATTTTTGTAATTTTTGCTTACACTATTCAAGCAGTGAACTCTTGTTGTTAAAACATAAACAAGAATGCAATAAAATTGTCACCAAAATGCCATCGGGTGTTAAGGATGATAATATATCGCAGTTCAAAAATTTTAAAAATCAATTAGATGTACCATTTGTTATCTATGCGGATTTTGAATGTATATTAAGTAAAATTAACAACGAAAATTCTAATAATGTCACAAGCATTCAAAAACATATACCTATAGCTTACAGCTACTACATAAAATCATCTTTTGATTCTAAACTGAATAAGCTTAGAACGTATACGGGTAACGATGTTGTTAAAGATTTTGTACAAAATTTGATTGAGGATGCACGTTTTTTGTGTACAAACTTTCTAATGAAAGTAGTGCCAATGAATTCTCTATTACCCCATGAAGTTGAAAAACATTATAATACTAATGAGTGTCATATATGTAAACAAATTCTAGATGATGATAGATGTGCTGATCATTGTCATTTAACTGGTCAATATCGCGGGCCAGCTCATTGGAAATGTAATATTAATTATCAATTACCTAACTTTATTCCAATAATTTTTCATAACTTTTCAGGTTATGATTGTCATTTGTTTGTAAAGGCTCTAGCAGATTATCCAGGTGATATAGATGTTATACCACTTAATAAAGAATTGTATATATCTGTTAGAAAAAGAATTCAAATAACCGACAAATATAATTTAGAATTACGTTTTCTTGATTCTTTTAAATTTATGTCGTCTAGTTTAGATAAATTATCTAATTATTTGCATGATGATAACTTTAAAACACTGCAATCAATATATCCAAATCATTTAGAATTTAATCTTTTGAAAAGAAAAGGTATATTTCCTTATGATTATATCGATTCAGTTGAAAAATTAAATGAAAATGTCTTGCCTTCTCGTGAACAGTTTTTCTCTACTTTAAATAATAAAGAATGTACTATTGCTGATTATGAGCACGCGTTAAGTGTTTGGTCTGCATTTAACTGTCAATCTCTGAATGAGTATATGCTTTTATATCTAAAAACTGATGTGCTTCTTTTAACTGATGTATTTGAAAATTTTCGTTCTGTTTGTAAATCAATATATCATCTTGATCCATGTCATTACTATACAACACCTGGTTTATCGTGGGATGCCATGTTAAAAATAACAAAAATTAAATTGGAATTATTCACCGATATAAATATGTATAATTTCATTAAAAAAGGAATAAGAGGTGGTATTGTTCAATGCACAACACGTCGAACAGTTGCAAATCATAAATATATGAAAACATATGATTGCTCTAAACCCTCACAATATCTTATGTATTTAGATGCGAACAACTTGTATGGTTGGGCAATGTCTGAATATTTACCAGAAGGTAAATTTGAATGGATTGAAGATATAGATAATTTTGATATTTCAAAAGTATCTGAAAACTCTGATTTTGGTTACATTTTAGAAGTTGATTTAGACTATCCTGAAGAACTACATGATAGTCATAATGATTTACCGTTTTGTGCTGAACTTAAAAGTTCACCAATACAACATCATAATATAAAGAAACTAATTCCCGATTTAACTAACAAAAAATCATATGTAATTCACTATCGAAATCTTCAACAGTGTATTAGAAATGGTTTAAAATTAGTTAAAATTCACAGAATATTAAGATTTAAACAATCAACTTGGTTGAAACAGTATATCGATTTAAATACCTTTCATCGAACCAATGCCAAAAATGAGTTTGAAAAAAATTTTTTTAAACTTTTAAATAATGCGGTATACGGTAAAACTATGGAAAATGTTGAAAAACGTAAAAATGTAAAAATCGTTAATGCTTGGGAGAGTCAACACAAGCGTTTGGGCGCACGAGCTCTTATAGCAAAACCTAATTTTCATAGTTCAACACATTTTACCGATAATATGATTGCAATTCAAATGAGTGTGGATAGCGTAACATTTAATAAACCTATATATTTAGGGTTTTCAGTTCTAGAACTATCTAAATATAAAATGTATGACTTTCACTATCAGTATATGCAGGCAAAGTTTAATGAAAATTTAAAACTAAATTATATGGATACTGATTCTTTAATTTACACAATAAGAACAAATGATTTTTATAAAGATATTTACAATGATCTTCATCTAAACTTTGATACATCAGACTATTCAATTAATAATGTTTTCAATTTCCCCTTGCAAAACAAAAAAGTCTTGGGAATGATGAAAGATGAGAATAATGGCCATGTAATGTTAGAATTTATTGGACTTCGATCAAAAGTATATTCAATAGCTGTTGACGATAAACAAGAAATCAAAAAAGCTAAAGGTGTAAAAAACTCTGCTTTAAAAAAACTAACTATAAATGATTATCGTAACTGTTTGATAGATAAAACCATATATCACGATAAAATGTATATATTTAAATCTATCCTACATGAAATTTATACACAACAAATATCAAAAGTTGTATTAAGTTATGATGATGATAAACGTTATATAAGAGAAGATGATATTAATACCTATGCTTGGGGACATTTCAAAATAAACAAAAATTGAAATTTTAATAAAG
Organism: Nowickia ferox; assembly: GCA_936439885.1. Taxonomy (NCBI): domain Eukaryota; kingdom Metazoa; phylum Arthropoda; class Insecta; order Diptera; family Tachinidae; genus Nowickia; species Nowickia ferox. The sequence continues at coordinate 106,838,171 of OW387023.1, forward strand.
TCTAATTCATATAAAACAAAAATACATACTTCAATATGAGATTTATTCTTTTTAAACTAGATATTTTTTATTATATTATAAAATGTTCAAACAAATTAATAAATAAAATATATATGTACATAAATACAAAAAGAGTATTGTTTTTGGTTTTTTTATTTCTTATCAACTTTGTTGTGTATGGTCAGTATCAAGCTTTTGTATTCAAACAACTTAATTAAATCAACTGTTTCAAACGCACATTCATTCATATCAGCGAAAAAAAAAAAACCACAACAGAACTTTTAAAAACAGAACAACAAAATAGGGTGGTACTTACATCATCGTTGTTAGTTTTCTCATACAAAATTAGTATACAAATCCTAACCAACCCCACCCAAAACCCGACCAAATCCCGCCCAAACCCCGACCAAATCCCGACCAACTCCCGCTCAAACCCCGACCAAACTCAACCAAGCCAAACCAAGTCGTACCAACCCATTACTCACACACAATTTCAAAAACTTCCAGTAAGTACCACCCTATTTTAAACACACATTCAACTGACCAGTGTTGCCAAGTATGCATTACACAGATTTTCATCGTTCATGCCATACAAAATTAGTATAAATTTTTTGCTCCCTGCTCTGTTTCCAGAACTGTCTTATACACCCTACTTTCATTGTTGTTACTTGGTCAATTTTTTTCATATTCTCTATGGTTGCATTATTTCTTTTCTTTTCTTATTTTATTTTTATGTTTTTTTTTGTATGAATCTTTTGACCATGTTTTAGTTTTCTTTTGTGCCTGCTCTTGGGTGCTTTTTTATGTTTTGTATGGTTGTAATTTTGTCTCTCAAGTCACTGCGAACCATGTTGTGGTAGTCCTCAATTAGTAAGGTTTTCTTTTTTCTGGCATTTTTTTGTTTTGTTTTGTTTTGTTTTGTTTTGGCTTTAAGATGAATCGTTTTGTTAAGTTGATATGATGTTGAAGATAGTGCCAAAGATTTTGTTTTGCTAACAAACACAAATTTTGTTAGTTTACGATAACTGCTGTGGTACTTTTTTATTCTGTGGTGTTTCTTTCCTGTTGGCCATTACGTTGCTGGGAAATTATTTGCCAGGAAACTCATTGGGAAAACGACAAAGCATTTAAGGTTTATTTTGCTGTAGTTGCATTTATAAAATCCACTATCAATTATCATTTAGCAAGCACAAAATAAGGCGGAAGAGGGGAGGGTTTTTTTAAATAAGCGTAAAAAAAAACTTTAAAACGGAAGTAATAAAAAATTTGAATTAGTTTACACTAGGAAAACATTACAATTGGACCTTCGTATCTTGCAATTTATTGAAAAAAAAAATTGTTTGGTATTATTTCAGCGGCAAACAAAATTGGGCTGAATTTAATGTGATCTTGTTTCACTTTCTTTAATTAAATAATTTTTTTATAGAAAGCAAAAGTTGAGACTTCTCTGTTTTTTTTCTAAAGCATGTTATAATTGTTGTTCTTCGTACGGGCAGCAAGAAACTGCTGCTGTTAGGAATATTAAGGACCGACTTCAGTTTTTTAAACAATTTTGCTTTGAGAAAAGAGTTTTTTTCTTCCCAAAGCATCAGGTTTCACTTTTCAAAGTATTTCTGCACGTTCAAGAACTTTCTCTTTTTTTTCTATTTTTCCTTTTTATTTTATTAAATTAAATAATTCATTAAATGTTTACTTTGTGCAGAAAGAGGGACACTTAAGACATTAAATTGGCAAAGCTACTAATTTTCGTACTTTAACTTTTGGACAGCCCAGCCAAGTATTCTCTTCTACTCAACTTTACACACTTGAAATTAGAAATCTTAGATATGAAATAAAAAAAAAGAAGGAAATGTTTTAAAAGCCCTTCTTATTTTTTAAAACCATTATCAGCTCTCATTTAAAACCAATTGTCCACATCCCATAAATTCTAATCAATTTTAATGACATATAATTTGTACATGTACTGTGATTAAAGAAATAAAAGCTCCAACGAGTACAAAATCCACAATAGTTTTTCATTATGCTCTTCGCCTTCCACACATTTAAATAACTTCTTTAAAAAATAAATCCCTTTTCCTGCAAAGTTGTCTAGAACAAAAAGAAAATAAAACGAAAAAGTAAATAAATAGAGGATGCAACATTCAAACAGATCCAACGTTCATTATGGTCAGTGTGAAGAATGCAGCCGTCATTTGAATCTGCATAAAAGAATTGCAATCAAAATTGCTTGCAAAAACGATTTAACAATGTTCTGGAGTTGTTGTAAGCTCTTCTATTCAATTATTTTCAAGTGTTGCAAGATAGACGACAGCCTTACAAAAGAAGAAGGGCCGACCGACCGACCGACCGACGGCCGTCCGTCCGTTCATTCGTTTTGCCTTGTAATCATCTTGGTCTTGGCAATGTTTGCAAATGATTGAGCAGAGATCAAAATAGATCTACAAAATTAAAAACGCATACTCGTTCATCGTTAATGTTTATATACAAATCAATTGAAGTACGTATCATTTAGTTACACAAGACTCATTTGCATATTAAAGTGATAAACGTAGGGCCCCAGTTTTTTTTTTGTTACACATGCTACAAATTTTTAATTAAAGCTACAGTAGCAAACAAATATGTAGCTGTCAGATAGAAGAACTTCCTGTAATGACAAGTTTATTTCAAAAGTATTGCACTACTTCCTGAATAGAAGAGTTGAGTCGTAAGCAAGATTTTATAAAATAGCACATGTTAAATCAAAGTTGTTTTGCTGCTGTCACTAATTGGACTGTACAACACAAAATTCTAACGATAACAACTCCTATTAAAAAAAGGCTGTTGCATATACCATTTTATTTTGATTGTTGTGATTCGGTATAAGAAACTACAAAATGCTTAAATTTTGGGTATATGATGTGTTCATCACCTTTACGTCAAATCTTACATTTTTGTGGAAGATTTTTTCTCCCTATTTTTTTTCGTATGGGTAATATTATTCTCTTTTGAAAAATATAACAAAGTCCTACGATCGTAAATAATCGATCTTTGTCAAAAAACGAAAACTTTTTTGCTTAAGCTTTTTTGGCGGTTATGGCTCAATATATATGTATTATTATTATTGTATCCAGCCATAATCGCTAAAAAACTTAAATGACGCACTTTTTGAGTTTGCTGTTTTTTTTTTTTTTTTTTTGATGAAAATTGATTATTTACTCGTATGATTTTGGTAAACAAAATTAAGTTCGAAAATTATGTGGCTTAAGCTTTTTTTGGCAGTTACGGCACGATATGTACATATTTGTGTATAATACATGTGTATATATGTATGTAAATTGTGTACGTATGTATGTATGTGCATCTTATATTATATTTATTTTCAAAGGCACAGAAACTTAAATCAAATTAAGTGCACTTTGCCTGCCTGCTTTTCGAACTGTCTCTCTATTTCTACAATTTGCCTTATGTCAAGATATTTACGTACATACTCGTATGTACATACGTCCGTCCGTCCCATTAGTTAGGCTTACGTTTTCCTATTCCTTTTGCAAAACTTTATTCCACATTTGTTTGCCAGTACGAGTGTTACATATGGGAGAGACGACGATTATTACGTCTGCGTGCAGTGGCTGCACCCAAAAAACCAACACCTTTAATTGTGGTTGTTGTTGTGGTTACATTGTGTTCGTTCCTTGGGAGTTAATTCTAAATACGGCGAGTGTATGTGAAATGGGAATATTTGTTGTCTGAAATACAAAAAAAGTTTTTTTGTTTATGTCTTTGTTTTCACATCAGGAGGTCCCTTTATCGCAATAGTTTTTCATTTTTAACACAAGATAGATATATTTTTTTTTTTTTTTACTTTTATTTTTATTTTATTTTATTACGTATAAGAAACAAATATACAAAATTAGAAATTGAAGTAAAAAAAAAATAAACAAGGTGTAGTTGGTTAATCCTTTAAAAGCATGTTTGAAAATTATTAGAATTGTCGGAAGATGCGTAAAAAATATGAAAATATGACTCTCTGCTACGACTTGGGTTTTCCAGTTAAGCCAAAAGTTGAAAAAAAAAAATAATAAGAAGATGCCTTTGGAACAAACTACAGCTAGTCACATGCAGCCCAGGAATGCTGCATGAAATTATAAGGAAAACTACTTTTTGCACTGTCAATTTCCCACGTCCTCATTTTTTACCTTTGCATATATATTTACTATAGCATGATCAATTCTTTCAGTTCTAAGCAAGATAGTCCATCAGTGATCACAATGGACCCAATTGCGTCTCCGTGTGGAGGTGCGGTAAAGCACCACCCTTCCTAACCTATGTCCAACAGTTTCTTTTGAACTAGCTCCAATTTAATTTACATTGAAGTTTTTGAACGGACTTGTATCCAGAGCTGTTGGACACAACTATATTTTAAATAAACACAAACTGTTAAGGTATTTTGTATTGCCTGCGGAAATGCAAGAGTCCTCGGCAGAAATCGACCCTGCGAATACTAGACTAGTATGTTGCCAACTAGGAAAGAGGGCTCTTTGAATACTAATAAGCAGTTAGTGTACATCCCAACGAAACATTTGTAATGAATTATATTAAGAACAACTTACTTTTCCACACAAACTACTTACCGCCTGCATTACTTTACATCGGTTACGTGACAACGCCAAATTATATAGACAAAATGAAATATTTTCTGCAATCGCCAAAAGTAGAAAAAAAAATCGCCAAAAATTATTTCTTGTAAATTTTTCTCATCCAAATTCAAAACGCATTAATTAGTACAACTAATATAAGAAAAATTATCAAAATCAATCTGTTTTAATAACTTGCAGACGAGTTTTGGTAGGATTTATTTTTAAAAATACTCCTTTAACAAACTAAATTTCCTGAATTACAAAAATTTTTAAAGTAAATTTCGTTAAAAAATCTAACATTTAGATGCCAAACAAGTTTAAAAATCATCACGTTTTGGCGAGAAATCGCCATATCTGACAACCATGGAGCGTGTGCTTATCATGGAGATAGTCGATGTTCAAACTCTGCCGAAGTCTTGTGTGTTTTTTGAATTGTATTCGTTCGTGTAAACAGGTTTTGGCTTGTAATAAATTAAATGTGCGTCAGTGAAACGGTTGCCATGAACACAACATAACTGATTATTTCTGTAAAGTAAGTAAGTCGAAAACATTTCGAGAAAAAATACTTTTAACGCATGAACGTTTCTTTTCGTAAAGGGAAGATTAATGATTTTATGAAAATTTAGTTATTGGATTTTCTTTAAAGACTTGGGTCACTATTATATCTTAATAAAAAACTTCATTAGAGACATGGAGATTTCAAGTAAATATGAAGCTTCGTGTGCCGAATTTTGAAGCACATATAACTCGATTTTATCTTAAGTCGCATTATGTTGTTATCGTTTTTAAGCACAGATTTGTAATCCAAGGTGGTAATTACTTGCCTCAAATGACATCACCATGTTGAAATAATGAGTAAAAACGTGTTAAAGTAGAAGTAGTGTGAAATATGTTCTTAATATGTTTGTTGGCAATTTATCTCATTACTTTGCCATCGAATCATTTGCTGGGATACTCTGTAATGCGAAACAACAGCAGAAAGAATTTCCTTTCCTTGCAAATTACAGATTAGTGCCCTAGAAAAAGGATATCAGCCAGTAACTTCCGTTTGTTACTTTTTTTGATGTGACTGAATTTTCAGATTAAAAAGAAGTTCACTAAAAGATTTTTCAACAATTCTTCTCTACTTAATGAAAAAGTGGTACATATGACTACAAGAGAGATTGTTGCTGATGTTTCCAGCTGTCAATTCATCCGGCTGACTTGTTTGCTGTCACTTTGTTTGATCGCCTGCTTGGCCTAGCTTTGTAATAAATTAGTTAACATCTACACTTCAGTCACATTTAAGAAATTTTCGTGCTGCTTCTATATATTATTTCTTTAACAAATACTCTCCACATTAGAGGGTTATAAAGATTTTGTTATTGTTTTTATTTTTTGCTGCCATTTCATTTGTTGTAATTCTGCTATTTGTTTCTATTTTTTGTTTCTATAACAATTTGTTTTGACATTTAATTGATGTATGCATGAATGCAGCAATATGGTTGCATACGTTACAAGATAAAGTATAAAATGGGGGTATTCCATATGAACACCAGCGCGTGTGTGTTGGGTGTGTGTATGTATAAATTTTTCTAGGCAGCGGAAACGATTGCTCATATTAATTCAAAATGAATTATTTATAATAAAAAAAATTAAAATAAACAAATACAAATACACACACACACACACGTACATTTGTGCAATATATTGCTCATTTACTTGAACAATGTCGTAACTCGAAAAATACGATTTTTGTGTTAATAATGCAGTATTTATCATCCTATTCTTAAGTTACTTTCAAACTTGTGCAAATATTTGAACAAAAAAAAAGTAAGCTTTCCTTTCGATTCAGATACCTGCTTATTAAGTGAAACAGTTTTCAATAATGTTGCGTTCTATGTCATTATCTATTAGTTATGTGTGAAACTTTTTAATTTAATAAACAAGAGTCTGAATCAAAAATTATACTCTACTCTATAGAGAAAAATAAAATTTTCTTTTTCCATTAAATTGTATGTGAATGGAAAACTTTAAAGTCGTTTTCTGTAAAACTATATTTTTCTTTTGAGTTATGATGTTATTCAAGTAAATGAACGATATGCATAAGCAATAAATATGAGCTTTTTTGATGTATTGAGTTGGAAAATGCGGAAGACTCTTTTAATAATAATGATTTGCTATTTGAAAGCATATACGAGTATGTACGTATAATTTCATTTTCTTGTAAACACTAAATGAGGTTGCATTAAAAGTTTAATTACAATTAATTGCTAAAGCACACCTAAAAATTTTAGCAGTACGGACTGGAGATAATAGCGTGAGTAACTCACTACTCACTTAGATTAATGTGCCCTAACGATGAAAATTTTTTGCTCATGCGAGCGCACTGTAGTTAGAGTATTATATTAAAATTTTTTTTGTTTACTTTTTGTTTGTTTTTATTCAAAAAAATTAATTGTCAAAAGTTATAAAATTTATTTAGAGCCGAATTTTGTGTATCGAAAACGTTAAGCGTTGACAAATTTTATATGGGGACACGTCCCTTAATTTGTTTATATGGTTTTATGATATTTTACTTATTCGATTGCTACGGAACTTACCCAGCACATTGGGCTGAAAGAATGGGCCGAGCCGCTCTCAATAAAACTTAATATTTTATTTCACATCCTTTTATTTCACCCATTTTAACGAAACTTGTCTTATACCCTTAACTCAATAAAAGACACAATCTTGCATACAAAAAACCAGGCGGGGCCACGCCAAATAAAATTTAATATAATATTTAACGTGCTTTCACTTTATCGATTTTTTCGAAACTTGACACACACCTGGATCTCTGAAAAATTCTTCATCTTACGTTTAAAAAGTGGGCGGGGCTACTCCCATGGAAGGTTGGTGTTAAATTATATGTACTTATACTTATCCGATTCCCACGAACCTTAACAAAGAGCTTCGGCTCTTAGAGTGACATAATTTTGTGTTTAAAGAAGTGGGGGGGGGGCCATGCCAATTCAACATTAATATTATATTTCAGGTGCTTTTACCTGACCGATTTTTATGAAATTGGGCACACAGCTTGAGCTCTAAAAGTGACGCAATGTTGAATATAGAAAAAGTGGGCGGACATTTCGTTCATGGTTACAAAACGGAACAAAATCTCGTGCATATTGCGGTTGGATAACTCCAAAAACTCCTGCAAAATTGTCACACGATTACGTTTGTGGTCGATTGTGAGCAAACGTGGGACCCGTCTTGAGGAAGGCTTTCTCATTCAAAACTAAAATCAGTGAGTCACGTGAAGTGGCTATGGGTCCAACACAATATTTCTCACTTGCAATTGTTTCGGCGCTAGATAATTAAACTGGAAGTACAGAATGTTCGGCATCTTCCGTGCTTGTACGGGCACAACGAAAATCCGTAAATCATTAAAATGGATGTTGGAGAGTCACCATAGTATTTATCAAGCTTAGCCTTTGCTATTTGCTATTAATGGCTGTCAAGCACAAACTTAATAATGCAGATTGTTTCAATTTTGACAGGAGTCAACTGAAAGTTTTCTGATGGCAGGATCAGCGTTGGAATATTAGTTAAATAGCGAAAAGTTCAACCCATCGTTTATTTCGCAAAACTCTCACTAAACTAAAATTTATGTAATCTTACGGGATTGAAACTCAAGTGAGCACTGCCCATCTCTCTTACGAAAAATAAATTTTAGATAATTAATTTTGTTTAACATACGACTACAAATAGTTGATGCTGATAGAAGAAAATAACAATAACGAATCAAATAAATTCTAAATGAATAAAACTGCATGAATGAATAAACAAAATCTAAGCTAAAGCTAAATCTCTATCGCTGAACATCTATAAAGCCCATTTGGCTGATTTGCCGATTTTCGGCTACGTATACAATTTCAAAAAAAATGCAATGCTAAATCAATGGCAATGGCTTCAAGCTTTAATCCGCCGAAATTTCAGTGCTTTATTTCATGCCCAAAAATGTTTTATTTTGTGTGTGTTCAGTATTTTAGCGTTCGAATTTAGCTTGGGCTTTAGCGAATTATGAAATATTTCTTTTTAGATTTATAAGACTTCAAGTTTTATACAAAGAAATAAAAACGCTATTTGACAGACTAGTAGGTCGCTTAGTCTTATTAAAATTTTAATGCAGCTTTTGAGGACTTTTGAACAACAAATTCATTCTGCCTACTTTTAGGTGGTCTGTCTCACTTTTTACGCTGTAGAGCTAAATCAATTCGTTGCTTTTCATAGTCTCTGTATAGTTGTTTTCTAAAATTTATTTAAAAACATTTGCATTTGCTGTTTGTTATCTGCATTAAATTAAAAATTATTAAATTATAGCAAATGCCAACATGAACGTTTATGGGAATTGTTCCCATATTTAAAGGGTGTAGTTGTGCATGTTTTTAATAAATTTACAAGATTTGTAATTTATAATTTTTTCAAGCTATAAATTTTTATTTATAAATCGTGATGAAATTGTTTAAGCTTCACAATTGTTTAATTGATATGAATATAAGCACACTTTTTATGAATTTTATATTTACGTTTGTTCTGAAATAAAGATAACGTGAACTGATAAACAACACACAAACAGGAGAAGAACTTGGATAAATTTATTGCTTCCACAAATTCAAAAAAATTCACAAATGTGCACCAAATTTAGTGGAAATTCAGTCGGGACAGTGGCTGCGCACTAACCCCGGTGGGATTATGACTCCCCATATGATACAATCTATCGATCGGCTGATTCGATTAAACTGCATTGAGTTACAAGCATTTAAATTCACACAAAGTGAATATTTTAACCTTTTTTAATTTGTCATTTGAAGCCCATCCATTCAGTTAAAATATGACTAGAACATTTGGCCTTAAAGGCTTGATTCTTAGAGCCAATTTCACCAACTTATTCAAATATCAATTCACATTTAAAAGTACAAAAATTAATGAAAATCGACATTTAAATATGAATTGATATTTAAATAGAGTTGGTGAAATTGGCCCTTAATTAAAATTTAACATTTTTTCTTAATACTTTTCAAGTTTTTTTTTAACTTTTAAGTGTCAAATTTAAAATTTCAGGGGAGTGCTTATGCCCACTTTTGCAAATATTAGGTTCCGTAAGATTCGGTGAAGTAGTGGTGGCCCGCCCACTTCTTTAAACACAATAATTATGATGTTCCAAAAGACCAAAGTGTGTGCCAAGTTTCGTGGGAATCGGAGAAGTAGAAGTACATATAATTAAATACCAAAATTTAATGGACCTGGCGTGTCACTTTCAGAGCACAGGTTATGTGCCAAGTTAAATTTAATATTAAATTTTAATGGGCGTGGATGCGCCAGGGAAATTAATCACAGTTTAATCATTTGTTTGCAATGCGAATTTTTTTAAGTTTTGTATTCCACAGAGTTTCAGCCACAATAATTACAGAACAGTTCTGCGGGATACACTAAATTGACACTAAATCAATTATTTCCCTTTCCTCGAAAGAAAAAAATTTAACATCTTATTAATTGTCTATAGCAGATTCGTAATATTTATGGCATTCTTTAATTAAAAAGAAAAGGAAAATAATCTGCATGAATTGCAACCTTCAGCAGAAGCCTTCATAATTTTAAATATTTATTTCTTGCAAAGGTAGCAACCTTCAAGAAACCACATTTCTCATTTTCTAAAGTGGCATGAAAGAAAAAAATTAAAAGAAATCTGTACTTACCATTTCCAGCTACTAAAGCAGCAATACGTTCTTTAACACTTAAAGGAGCGGAGGCTGTATTTGTCGCAGCTGTTGCCGCTGAGGATGCTGTTGTTGTTGTTGTTGTTGCAACTGTCAGACACTTGTTATTCGCAGGTTTGTTATTCTTTTTAGCCACATCTTGGAAATTATTTGTGAATGCTAAAGATTTTTCTATACTTAATGAGGCGGATGTTGGTGTCGTTGCTGGTGATATCGTTGTGGTTGTTGTTGTTGTTGTTGTTGTTGTTGCTGTTGTCGTCATTGCTGTCGACTCATTAGCAGGACTACGTTTCACCATTGTAGTTTTAATCACAGTTGTTGTTAGAGGTGATGAAGGTGTGTTAGTAGTATTAGAACGTGTTACGGGAGATGTTGGTGTTGTTGCTGGCATTTTTGTGGAATTTATTAATACACCAGGCAATGTGGCTGTTGTTGTTGCTGCTGTTGTTGCTGTTATTGCTCCTGTTGTACTACTGGCATTTGCTAATTGGTCTTGTGACGATGTTAATGTATCACATTCACTGGCAATATTATTGCTGTTGACAATACTACGTTTACGATTATTAGCAGCATTCGTTTGAGGAATAATTGTCATTTTATTGTTGTTGTTCTCTGTGCAACAGGAAGTGAAACTATTGCTGTGAGTGTTGTGTTGTAAACTTTGTTGTAATTGTGCAAAGTTACGCAAATTTTGATTGAAACAAAACTGACAATTGTTACAATGTTTCAGTTCTAATGACTGCTGCTGTTGCTGTTGTTGTTCTGCTTTACTGCTAAGAGTTGTGTTGCTTAAACTAGATTTTAATTCGCTTATTTCACTAAGTCTTTGGATTAATGGTGATGCTGTTGTGTTTGCTAAGAGCTGTTCATTAGTTGTTGCTAATGTCTCCAAGTTCGTAATTGTCTGATGAAAGTTCTCACACTCTTTTTCAACTTCAATGTCTGTAGGTGTCGTACGTTGCTGTTGTTGTTGTTTTTGTTTTTGTCTGTTATGTGAGTTTGTTTCATTACTGCGGTCGTCATTGCCACTTTGTTTTAAAGGCTTTTTGACAATTGATTTTCTACGAACTTCCTCCAGTTGTTGCTTCTGCTGCAGTTGTTCTTTGTGGGAGCATTCAGTTGAACATCTGTTGCTATTTGGCTTTCGTTCGTGTTCATTCGTTAAACAATTGCTTCGATTATTATTATGACAGCCTTTGTTATTATGCCGCCATTGTTCTTTTCCCTCGACTACTTTACCAAAACTCTTTGCGACCTCTCGTTCTGCTGGTTCGTTTTCTTTCGCTTTGAGTTCTTTCGTTATGACTTTGCCACTGTAATTTTTTACAATTTCTTCAACATCGTCATAATCATTTTCAATTGCTGCTGCATTGTGTTTTAGATTTTCTTTTTGAACTTCAGCCTCTATCAACTTCGAATTGATCAAATTGTAGTTGTGTGTTCGTTGTTTAGCGCTGGGCCAACTTTTAGCTCGTTTATAGTTTTTTATATTTTCAATAGTCAAATGTAGCTCTTGACTATCGCCGCCGTCGTCATCGTCGACGTCGTGGTCGTTATTGTTGTTGTCGTCTTCATTAAGAGTGGGATCGTCGATAAAATTGAAATCGTTGTCGACGAAAATGTTGCGAACGTGCAATGTGGTGGTTAATTTGGGTTGCTTGATGTTGTAGCGTCGTCGATTGGGACAACAGCAGAATTTTGTTGCTTTGGGAGAGGTGGGCGATGAGAGGGGTTGTATAAATGTAGCACCATCAGACGACCATTTTTCTAACAATGCCAATTCACGAGCATTGGACATTGTCGTATAGCCATGAAGGGTAATTCTGTAAAAAAGAGAGAAAATAAAGAAGAATATATTCACTATAAAAACTGATATTAAAAGCGAATAATTTAAAGTTCTAGTTGTTTTAAGCCAACGGCTGGATATTAATTAATGACCAGTTTATTAATATAAATATTAAAATATAAGTTTTTTTTAGAGATATTTTAGCAGCGACAATGTAAGCAAAACCTTTTTTAAAAAATAAAACATAAAAAGTTTGTTTTTTCGCGATCGCTCCAAAATCGAAAAGTCAAACGCTATTTTGAAAATTTTCAAATAAAAAAGCTTCATGAACAAATTTTGTTTATACATACTTTTAGCAGCGATAGATGATGCTTTAATTTTTTCATCGAAATTGCCCCTAAGGGTATGCAAAGTTTTTCAGCATCTTTGTATTAAAATCGAGATAGAAAAACCAAAACTTTGCGCATTTCTCCACTTCCTTATGAATTTTTAGACCAGATTAATAATTAAATAACATAATATAAGCATTTTGTTTTGCCATTTTAATTTGTTTTTTATAACTTAAACAACTTGAATATTTTCCAAAGTCATTAAATTAGTGTTAGACACAAAAGCAAAAATTTATTCAACTCAATTTCCCTGTATTTATAATTTTAACACACACTTTTATTTTTTATTTTATTTTTTGTAACCTGGGGAGTTGAGAAAGCGTTTGGTAGCCATGTCGCTGTCTTTTTTAATACATTGTAATATTCAATGTAATCATATAAAAGCTTGAGTAAAATGATTGTAATTTTTAACCTTAACACTTCTGGTCAATAATAAACTTGCCACACAAGGCCAATGAAAGAAGTGGCAAGTTTTTAAAATGAAAATTAAATTGTATTTACTCGCACATGGCTAATAAAATGTTTAAGCATAAAAAAAATCAAATTATTTTTCTCTTTTTTTAAATGTAAAATAAGCAAGAGTTTTAAACAAATTAGAATGTTCATTAGCGGGGCTTGCAAAGCTTTTGCTAAGTAATTACTTTTTTTATTAAACACAATTTATTTTTATTGAATATTAGCAAACAATTTCCAGCCAGGCTTAACCCCCTGTTTTTATAACCCAACTTGATTAGAAAATTTATATGAAAAGGGCTATTTTTTCGAGTGATTTGATTTGTGTGAAAATTTTCTAGAAGTGTTGGCTGTTTGGCTTATGGAAACAGGGAGTAAGTCTATAGTTTAGTTTGAGTTAAACTATAAGTCTATATAAATAGAAATCAGATGCAGCGATTTCGCTACTTTTTTTATTTTTTTTGCACAACCGAACGTATGGTTTTACGAAAAAAAATGTACCATTCACCTTTTTTTATTTATCCAAAATGGCAGAACGGCTGCACTGAGTTTAATTGTCCGCGCCAAATATGAAGCGAAAATTAAGAGTGTTACGTAAAATTTATTTTGTGTGAACTCAAAACCATAACTTTCAGTACGAACAGATAGATATGAGCTATTCTTTTCCATTCTGTTCATTATCGTTTTGGAGAAGTTTGCGCGACAGACAACAAAACAAAACAAATGAACGAAATTTTGATATCACAGTATTTATCAATCAAGATGTCCATAAACACCTTAAGATTCAATATACTCGTAAATACAATTTTAAGGCAAAACAATCATCCTTATTCCAATTGTCAACATCGACGTCACTTTAACACAATACCAAAACATTGGGACTTGTGTGCCTGCAATCAAAAACAACTGACTCTTGTTGGCAGGTTTATGCTATTTTCTAGACCTTTTTCTTGTTATCGAGAGCGGGTAAGAAAGGACCACATTTTTGGTATTGTGTTAAAGTGACGTCGATGTCGACAACTGGAATAAGGGTGAATGTTTGCCGGCTCAGCTGGTTTATAATAAAATTTCTAATAGGAGTGGAAGTTATGAAATATAAAGCAGCAGCGGAATATTGAAGTAAAAACAATAACAGAAATGCACACATAAATTCCCTTCAAGTCAGTCATCAACAGTCAGGGCTTGCCAGCCACAAGATCGAAAGTTAATTTAACCAATTTTGACTATCAAAGTAAAATAGTAAATTTTTTTTTATTTTTTATTATAAGATGAATCGCAACAATAATTTACATTGACTGTTAATTGATAATAGCTGGGTTTGTTCATCTGAACCGTAAAAGTATTTTTTATTTACAGTAAAATGACATTGGTATTTTTACGACTGAGGAGAACATTTCATTTTATAATTAAAAGTTTGACCAAATTTAGGGCCTATCCCACGATGTCCACAATGCACACAGGAGTATTTGAGCTAAAAAGGTGGCGATTCATTTTTGTTGTTGTTGTTTGTTTGTGGCTGTAGATCAATGAAACTTACCAGAAATATGTCTTATAGTCCTAGGCTGTTAAGCCTTGAAAATAAGAAAAATCAGACAAATGGCAAAAGAGTTTCCCTCAGAGGAACTAGACCTAGCTCTGAAAAGTGAAACTTTTTCTTAACTTTTCCCATACTTTTGTTTAGCAACTGCAACTTTTAACATCGGCGAAAGTTCAAACCCTTAAACGTGGACCCAGGAGACTGTAAGATGACATTTTAGTCTCCGACAAAAATATTATTTGCAAAAATGTAAATGTTAAAAAAATTTACTACCTATGCCTTAATATCATAAAAATTAAACTTTTGAGCTTTTATGGGCAGGTGGAAGCATCTCAAAGCAAAACATTTTACGAATGACAAAAAGGTTTCTTACTCATGTTTACCTCTGCAAGATGAGAAAAAACAGAAAAAATATGAAATTAAAAAAAAATTGCACAAAAAATTGCGCAAAACTGCGCAAACTTTTTTTCTTGCGTCTAAAACTAGAGATTTTAAATTTAATTGTGGTAGAAATTATAATTTTAAATGCAGCTACCTTCATTTCTAAAAATCTTATTCTTTACTTTGGTTTGCAAAAAAGAGTATATAATTTTTTGTTTTTTAATTCTTAAACGAATTGTTTTAACATTAATATCCAAGATAATTTTTTTGTAATACTAGAAAAAGCTTTTAATCAAATATTTCAGCGAAAAAAAATCAACGTAATACCTTTATTCGTTTAGCCACAAAAAATATCATATAAACATGTTGAAAACGAAAAAACATTTCTTCACTTTCCTGAATTCAGCTGTATTTCAGAGCTACAAATCACCACTTAAAGTCTTAAAAATTTACAGTACGATATAAAATGTTGTTGTATAGCGAGCTGTGTACTTAGTTCTTAAGATTTCTTTTGATTAATTTTTGGCTCAAATACTCCTCTGTGCAACGTTCGACTTGTCGCACACTTACAATAAATTTTTGTTTTTGTCTCATCATGGGATGAGACATTAATTAAATTAACTATTTATTTTGTCTTTTGTCTATAGTTTTCTAGACTTAGGAATGAATTAAGACAACTGAAAAATTTCTATAACAGATTGTCATAGATTTTATTAGAAATTATAATGTTTTTTTTTAAATTTTGTCCATGCTAATAAAAGGAATTTTCTTTGCCTATTTAAAAAGTGTAAAACAAATAATATTCACTAATTTTACTAGGATTGTTAAAAATGGGCTCTGCTAAACTTTTTGGTTATTGTCTCTGCTAGATAAATTTTAATTTATCTTCACACACATAAGTTGTTGTACGATTAAGAAGTATTTAAGGAACAAGCGCTGACAATTTAAATGGAATTTATTTATATTGGCATAAATTGGATGGCAGTTCCCTGAGTGGCTTCAAATTATGACAATACAATAATTTCTCCATCGATTTTTTTTTAATTTTTATATAATTTTTCTTTATTTGTAACCGCAGAATTTCTACAATTGCAAATTTGGAATTAACGTTTTTTTTAACTGCGTTACAGTGGTCAGTTTAATTAAGTCAGATGGTGGGTATAATTTTAGTAGTCCAAATCCAAACCCTTTTGTTAGGAAGTTTATCTCTTTAAATGAAAAAGCGATATGCAAAGACTGCGACAGCTAATAAGCTTTTTATAACTTATATTCCATCTTGCATTTTTTGTGTGTAGTGATTACAATATACTCATATTAATGAAACACCCCTAATATTTATTTAAACAAAATTATAAAAATTAGTCGGATTTTTAAATTATCTTGCGCCAATTCCGGTACAAGTGTATTTTTTTTTAAACAAAATAAGTGTTTTTTTTTTGCCAGCAAGTAAAAGTGTCTTCAGTTTGTCGAATTAATTCTCCTGCTGGCTAAAAACATATTAATCATTCATAGTATATGTTTTTACACATATACAAACAATATTGAAATACAATTTAGTAAAATAAATATAAATCAGAAAAAAGCCATAAACAGTGTTAAACTTGAGCACTAACAACTTGCACATTAGGCGGTGGTATTTTTTTGTTGCTTCAAATGATTGCAATTTTCCACAATACAATTTGGTAAGGAAAAAAAAAACACAAAAAAAAAGATTCCGCTGCTGCTGTTGTGTTATTATTATTATTGCCGTTTTGCAGTTGCATTTGGATTTGCTGTTAGTTGTCTACAAAAGCTACCTGTTGCCAAATGCCCTCTAGACATTAAATCGTTAATATTGCATCTTTTTCCTACTTTTTGCCACTTCTTATTTTTTCGCCGGTCTAGTTGTTGTTGTTGCAGCTGCTGCTGCGATCGATCGATGGCTGCTAAATTTGTGTAAAAAATCGATCTTATATCCTACGACCATGCTAAATAGTATTTGGCAACAAAACGTATATGCAACAGCAGCTCTTTGCCACTCAAGGTAATAACAACAAAAACAAAACAAATTTCTTTTTTTACTTCGGCTTATTGTTTTAGTTTCTTGTTATTTTTTATTTTTTTTTCATTTGTTTGGCAATTTCATTAACTCTTTCTACTGCATGCATGAGTGTTTGTGGTGTTTTTGCTGGTTGTTTTGAATTTATTGATGCTGCCTGTTTGTGTTGCTGTTTGTTGCTGTTGTTTTTGTTGCAATAAGCTTTGCAATTAAATGAATCAGACCACATGCTGTTGTTGTGCACACTTAATCATTCATCGACATATTTTTATTCGCTCAAAAAAAAAATAAAAAAAAACAAAAGAAAAAAATTTATATAAAACTACGAAAATCTATATTAAAACGTTTTTGCTTTTGCTTTAATGCCTTGAGGTCTTTTTGATTATATGACTGGGTGATACTGATAGCACCAAAACAAAAACAGGTTAAGTTTAAGGTTTTAAAATAAAATAATCTATAAATTCTCAGACATAGATTTGAAATGCCAAAAAAGTAATATTCTATTAATTGCCAAATTAAATTACCAACTTAAATATATTCCCCCTAACTATGGATTTATTCTATTTTATCTTGCTAACGGCAATTGTCTTCAAAGTCCATATATTACCTAAGCTCATAAACTGTTTGTCAGTTATTATACACTGCCCCAAAAAATATTTCTTCCTTTTTTGATATGCAAAAAAAAAAAACATTTTAATAAATTAAAACCCAAATCTAATAACATATTTCGAAGCTTTTAAACAGCCTGTAATTAAAATGAAAAAAATTCCAAATTAACGCCTTTTCTCAAACGTATTCAGAGATTTTAGCCAAACTTAAGTGTGACTGGCATGACAACCAGATGGCGTTGTGGTTATTAAAAAGTGTGTACATACTTTTTTCTCCGGTCTTCCATTTATGACTAGACATGCGCAATGCCTAACGAATTCCAGTCAGTTATGGCTGTAACAAACTTTTTTCCCCATTATCATCAATATGGTGGGATTATGGTGGTAAAAAGATATGCATGCACATACAAACAAACATATGTGGATTTTTTTATAGGAAACTAATGAAAAAGCTTAAAAGCATTTAATAAATGTCCGTTAATGCAATAATTTGAGTAAAGGTTATAAAAAATATGCTTTGAGTATTTTTTCAATTACGTTTCTTTGTTTTTTTTTTTGCAGCAAATGCGTATGAGACTATCAACCTTTGACTTAAAAGTTTCTTTATTAAATCCATTTAAGATAAGAGAAACTTTATTTTTATTATTTTTTTGTTATTAAGAGCTAATAATTATATGGTTTTATAGAGTTAGTTGAAAAACAACTGACATTATATTTATTGTGAATTTGTAGACAAAAATAGGTTCAATCAAAAGTTAACGGCCTGGCCCACGATGTCGACAAGAAAGTTTCTTTCGCTTACTTATATTGAAAACAAATGCAAATTCTCTTATTTTGTTTTCAGTTGGAGTGAAGTATCTCTTCAACATTGCAAAAAACCTAGGCACTTGAATGCTTCTTTTGATACCTAAAGAATGTGACCAGTTTATTGAATATTACACTGAACAACAAGAGCTTCTGATATTTTTTGCCATTATTAATGACAAACCCTCTTCTTTGCAATTAAATAAACATGTACTGAATTCGCTTAAAAATACTCTCTTTTTTTGTATATCCAAAATAACTAATGATTAAAAACTAGTGATTTTGTAACGAAGGTGGTAAAAATAGTTTTGAATTGTTTAAAATTTTTGCTTGTATGTGGATCATTAAATAAAAATGTTTTAGATAATATGTAAAAGGCTTTCCTGGCCACATTTCAATCTAAGAATAACTGTAGTGATTAACAGTTCAAGAAATGTTATCTAAAGGTGCACTTATGTATATAAATAAATTTATAATTTTACAAGGCGCCACTTTGGCCGTCCATTAAATCCATTAAAGGCAGTACTGAAATTTTGCATTTATTTGCTGGCACACAAAAGTGACAAACTGTTAATTTACATCAGTTGCATAATAACAAATATACGAGTAACTGCATTATTTGACACTCTGACTTGACTAAATTTGGTGAAAACACAGTAAATCAGAATGCGTCGTACTAAAATCACAACAAGATTGACATATCGATAAGAAAAAAAATTAAATAAAAATACCTGCATAATTTGAAAACAAAAAATGTTAAATGGAACAGAGTAGAGTCATGTTTTATTGGAATCCACAAAAATATCATTATTTTCCTTTTTGAAACAAAAAATAAATCAATCTATAGATATACATAAATTCCCCAAACGCTTGATCAGTTAGAAATAAAAATTTTTGTATTTTGGATTTCACGCACGTATTAAAATAATGTTAAGTTTTCATGTAATTTATGAGGTCTAGACTGTTCGTAGCTGGAAACGAACAATAAGTATTTCTCTCTCTCTCTCGTTATCAAGCTGCAAAGGTAAGAATATAGCCAAGTCAACAACTTTTTAGCAGGCAATAATACAAACTAGTGTCTCCATTGTCGTTCAAATGAAATACATATAAAAAAACAACATATGTATGTATATACAACAAATGAATATTTTATAAAACATGTTGTGTTTTTTTTTGTTTTTTTCAAATAAAATTAATACGTATTAATTGCTAATAATGCCACTGAGTACTATAAAAAATTAGAGAAAAAAAAACTAACACGGCTAATAATTGTAAGCGAAACATGTTTGTATAATTAATAAATATAAAATTTAAACGTGAGATTTTTGTATAATGAAATTTGTTAAAACTAACACTCCACTCAACAAGGCTTGTAAAAAATTTATAAAAATATTTCCTAAACTTAAACATATGTAGACATGACTGTATAAATATTTATATATTTATACATATATATTTTTTTTAATTTAAAATTTTTAATTAACAGTTATTGGCTCCAAATTAGCAAAAAAAAATTTTTTATAATAATATGTAGAGGCACAGCATTCAATAATAATAAAACACTTCCGGCAAACCCTTTTCCTGCAAATGAGTTAATGCTTTTGCAAAATCACACATTTCTCTTTTATTGATGAAGTTTTAATTAAAATTCACATTGAAAGTTTGTCTCCACAATGAGCAACTTCAAAATAATCGCCAATTTAACTGACTTTAACTTTTAGCTTAGCTTAGCTACACATTGCAATTGTTTAGTATGCATCACTGTAACTCGCAGTAATTGTTAAAACCCCATACAATTGAAGCATAGTCGCGAATAACGTTGTAAAAGACAATTTTTACAAAACCAGTTTTTTTTCAAATTAAAATGAACATTACTCTTTTGCGTTGTACAGACATCAAACCATCCAAAATTATCTATCTTATCGCCGTCAAAATACAATTACAAACAGTCACTCAGTGGAAGAACTTTGTAATTAACTAAAAAAAAATCATGCATGTAACAGAGATACAAAAAGAAAAGTTAATGCTAATTATCATTAGTTTCGGTAAGCTAAAAGCTAAAAGTAAACGAAAAAAACAATTTTGCTTTAAAATACGTTTTTTGGCTCTCCTGAAAAGATATTGTTTTGTCACTTACAACGTTATTCGCGGCTAGCCTTCAATTGTTAACATTTTCGATTTTTATTATGATTATTATTATTTTTATTTATTTATTTTTTTTGCTTACAATTATGTACTCACAAAGGTTGCAAGTAAGCCTTACTTCAATTGGCTATGGAGGATATCCGGCCATAATAATAATGAAATAAAAAACTTAACATTTACTTATTTAATTTATCATTAATGATTCAATTTAATGGCATAAATAAACAGCGAGCATACGAGTACATATGAAATTGCAAGTGCAAAAATTAATCAAATGCTAGAATGAATGCTTTTTTATATTGAATTTTTTTTTAATTGTTTATAAATTAAATGTTTGTTGGATTAAAAGGTGACTTTTGCTGTTTCTAAACATAAATATTGCATTGAAAGATATAAGATAAAAAAAACTAGGTACAATTAATTAATTAAAATGGGGAAGTAATAAAATGCTTTAACACAGCGCGAAACTGAAAAACCTTGTTAGAAAAATTACAGAAAAAAGCTCAAATCTAATCTTTAATCAATCGTTGGAACCTTGCTTGTTTGTAGTGCAGAGCTAATGAATTGAATAATTGTTCCGGTTCAGATGAATAATTTTTTCTTGCAGAGTTGCACATATTTATGCACAGGGTGTCCCAGAATTAACGCAGACTTGAATTTGTCGCCATTTGTGCAGTAAAGTGTTGGCAGCCCTGAAAAAAATATAATTCGACAGCGGACAGTTTCGGGTTAGTAAAAATGTAGCGCTACACAACAGAACAATGTGTCTTCATTATTGAACAATAATTCAAAAATAATGAGTGTTTGGAGGGAGCAGTTCGAAAATTGCATACAATTTATATAAAATTTAGAGAGATTGGACCCGATGGAGACGCCGAAAACACTGGTCGTCCAAAAACAAGCCGTTCAAATTTTAATATCAAAGCATGAGAGTGAGAGTGTCGGTGACTATTCATGAATACCCAAGAAATTTTCATTCCTCTCAAAGGGAAAATTTGTAAGTAGTGATATTCAAGTGAAATTTTCTTCCCACTATATTCAACTCATTCGACTCTATTATCAGCGAACTTAGTTTCGGAAATTTGCCTTCAAATAAATGATTTTTTTGTGATTGGGAATAAGCATTTCATTTTAATCCCCAGGGGATTTTTTTTAGGAAAAGCACTTTTTTCGCTAGAATTTTTTAGGGATAATATATAATTAAAAATCTTGTTATTTAGATTTTCTGTTTTACGTTTGTTTCATATTCACATAAAAGTGCGTTGTAGTACTTACGAGAATTCGGGAAAAATCTAATATATTTTGAGAAGATTTTGTCGAAATCGACTTAAAATATAGTAAAACTTAAGGTATGGTTACACTTGGGCAAACATTTGCAAAAAAAAAACGTAACCCCTAAATATTAATGAAGAAGTTTTCAATTCAGAGACGTGTTAGTTAAGTTAAATAGTTTCGAATAATGTTGGATTCTATGACATTGTCTATTAGTTGTATATGAAACAGTTCAACTTAAAAAACACGTTTCTGAATCAAAATGTTTTTCACTAATATTTATTGGTTACGTTTTTTGAGCAAATATTTGCCCAAGTGTGACCATACCTTTAGTGATTCAACTGTATTTTTTTTAAATTTGTGTTAAAAACTCGGTCTGTGTACTCAAAAAGGTGTGAGAATTTGCTACATTGTAGTTGTTTGGTTTTACTTTTGGAAAATTTTCAGTTAATGGATTTTGTTTTGGATAAAGTGGCTTGATAATGCCAAAAAAAACTTGATGTAAACGGTATAGATATTCTAGATTTTCTGAATTTTCATAAATATTTCAATTAAAATCTGCTAGAACTTGTGCATATATAAATGACCTATAGGTAAAATATTAACCTTTTACTGGTAGCCTGAGTATGTATATGAAAATTTATGTCTGTCCAATCTATTGTTATAAATGGAGGGCCTTAAAAGTAAAGGGGTATAAGTTCCAAAACAAAAATTTGTATACAATCGTGATGAATTTTGTGAACGGATGACGATAGTTCTTAAAAATTGTACGTTCAGTTATATGATCACGTATGTATGCCATAATCTAAAATATTATTTCGTAATGTTTTTTTACAATGTAACGATTTGGGCTCTAATCTTTTTTCACAGCGCTCAAAATTTTACAAGCAAGTCCCTACAAAATGGGAAAATTCTCTAATTTTGGCATCACTGATGCAAGGTTACATCAGCTGTCAACACTATCTTTATCAATTCTGCTTGAAATATGACTTCTGAGTTTATCATGTTTATTTCTCTTTTTCAATTTTATTTCAAAATTACGAAAAATTCTCATTTTCTCAAAATTATAACAGTCATACATACGAGTACAAGTATATGTATATATATATTCTTTTATCGCTTTTTTTAACACAATGTTTGTTCCTGCATAAAATCGGAGGTCGTCCTTGGCCTTGAATTTTGTTTGATTTTACAATTCAAATCGCTATTTGTTTACAAAAAAAAAAAAACGTCGTGGTATGAAGGTACACTTAAAACCTTTAAATTGCACTTATTTCCTTAGGTGTGGTTTTGTTTTTGTTTTTTCTCTGTCCACATTTGATATCTATACAATTTGTTTTATGATTTGGCAAACGTCATTACTAGACATTTTTGCTTATAGTATTTTAAGCAAGCAAATCTTATCTTAAAAGCTGCCATGAGTATGAGAGTACAATTATTACAGTCACTATTTTACTTAACAAAATGTTATTGTCAATTTTAGACACGTGCTTTTAATGTCAATGGCTGGCAAATGATATAAATAAATATGTGTGTATGTATGTATGATTGTATGTGATATTTACGTCATAACGAAAAAAAAACTGTAATACGAGTAATAAGTGCTTGGTTTTTGCAAAATTTACAAAATTACATTTGTGGTTTTGTTTTGGGGTTTATAAAATTAAACCCAAAAGAATAAAAATCATTTTCTTAAAACACGTATCTCAATTAAGTTTTTAGCTAGTGGATGGCTGAAATTAGAAGAAAATACATAATAAATTTTTATGGAAAATGCTTCCAAATTTCTCCATTGTGGTTGGCAACTAAACTTTAGTTTGCTTTGTCAAAATGTTTTACGTGTGACAACTAACAGCTGTTAATTTCAGTTGCCCAATTGTCATATTATTCCACAGCAAATAGCTTAAATTCGTGCAATGTTTATGTTGCAAAATTTGGTAAAATTAAATAAATAAAATTTAATCATTTATATTATATTACTTCTTACTTACGAAAGCGAGATTATGCTTTAGAGCTAAAAAAAAAATTATTTTAAGGAATGCCATTCACGCTCAGTGGAGGCGGCAGTTCTTAAGGGTTTGAGCGTCTAGATGTCTAGATAGATGCTTTATTTTTAACTTCTTCTCTTCAACGAAAAATAATTCCTTTGAACTAATCATCCTTTTTACGTACTTTTACTTAACAATTTTCTTTTAAGCACTTATATTTCTTATATTTTGAAGCTTTGATAGATAGTTTCGTTAGTTTTCAGTCAATTGCAGAATTTTGCCATTCCTAATACTGGTTTTAATTTCGGTGGCAACCGAACTTCAGTTGCCTTGTCAACTGGATTCTGGTGGAGGAGACCAACAAAATATGAGTATGGCGGAGTTGGGAAAATCTCAAAGGGGTTTAATGTCCCAACCTCTTTTGGCCGATTCATACAGCACAGCAAAAAGCAGCCAAACTCAAGATTACCCATTATGGGAAATTAGGAAACAAAAAAAGTTAAGTTCCCCTAGGGAGTGTCTAAGAATAAAAGGGGGCAATCGTGAGTTTGACTGTTGTTTCGGTTTGTGTTAAGTTCTGTGTTTTAAAGTGTTCTGACATTTGTAGTAAAACTTTATGGCCAACATTTTTGTAGAATATTTCATTCCCGTCCTGCCCCTTTTAAGGGGTGATTTTTACGATATTTTAGAATAGGGCCAAAAATTCCCGTGATATGGAGGAATAAGAAATTTAGTATGTTGCACAAAATTTTTTGCCTCAGTATTTTTTACAAAGTTAGTGAACGTACTCTACACACAAATGTAAAAAAAACACAGGCCAAAATGAAAAACATTCACTTTAGTAACTGCGTATAATAATTCTAGCGCGAAAAATTCGTACGCTCACATATTTTTTCTCAAGTAACTATGACTACAGACGATTCCAACATATAAGAACATCTCTACTTAGTAGTAGAGTCTAGTAACTAAAAATTAAAAGGCAAATGCGTGTCAAGCACATTGAGTCTCTCTCTCTCTCTCATACTTATAGTCTGAGTATGCTTATACTTATTCTATGGATATAATCGGAGAAAAAAATATACGCATGATATTCGCGATATTTATTCACCATTCGCCACCGTATACATACATTTTTGTATATTTAATGGAATGGAAAATGTGTGTGTCTGACTGTTTGAAACATGATTTGTGAGTGTGTGTGTAAATAAACTAGCCAATTAAAGTGTATTTGTTTTAGAGTGTCACAACTTTGAGTTGGTATCACTGCTTTATTTGAGCACCATTTAACAGCTGATAGTTGCTTTTTGTTTATTTTGCTTTGAAGTTTCTTTATGAATCGACTTACAACAGAGCAACGCGTGCAAATTTTTTAAATTTTTAATTAAAATAATTGTTCTATTCGTCAAACTCAACGTGCACTTCTTCCATTTTATGGCGTACATAGTTCTGGATGAATGGGTACGTAAATACGCAGAATTATCGCATTTGGAGTGAAGAGAATCCACAAGCCTTTGTCGAAACACCATTACATCCACAGAAAATTACTGTTTGGTGCGCGGAGTAATTGGCCCATATGTCTTCAAAAACGATCATGGTTAGAATCTTACTTTCAATGGTGAACGGTATAGGAACATGATTCGAAATTTTTTCGTACCTCAATTACGCAGCATTAATCTTACTGATATGTGGCTCCATCAGGACGGTGCCACATTCCAAAATAGCAGGACCTACAATTAATTTACTCAAAGAAACTTTTGATGAAAAATAGTTTCACGTAATGGCACAATTAATTGGCCACCAAAATCGTGTGATTTAACCCCATTGGATTATTTTCTTTGGGGTTATGTTAAGTCACTTGCCTTCGTCGATAAACCACAAACATTTGAGCACGTGGAAATCAAGATTCGAAGAGTTATCGGCGAAATATGACAGCAAATTCTGCGAAAAGTGGCGGCCACATGGCAGAAATCATATTAAAACATTAATTTCATAAAATTTTCTTTTCAATAAAGCCCTTTTCATTAATATTAAAAATATATTCCCTTGTGTTATTATGATTTAAAATTGTGTCACTCTAAAAAAAACACCTTTTATATACGCATGTGTAGCCGACTAATAGTCAGAGTATTTTTATACTTAAGCGTATGATTGTAGTTCATACAGTCAGTCCATAAATTTTAGTTATAGTCGTTTTTGCAGCGTAATTTAAAAAATATATATGAACATTGTTGTTGGTTGTTTATATTTCGTAGGTGTTCGGTTTAAAGTTAATGCGTGTGTTTGCATATGAGCGTGTTTTTTTATTTTTAGCTGTACGCATTCGTTATTGTTTGACGACCAATACTCAGAGTAAATAAAACGATACGTTTGTCAATCTCTGCTCCTCACCACTAAAATATAGTTCGGATATTATTTTCAAAACACCGACGCACGTAATTTTTTTGGTTTTCTCTACTAGAATCCAATGTCAAAACCCGTTATTTACTTGGATTGAATTCAAGTTGATTTTTAGTAATTTTCATGAATTGTTGTTATTTTAGAAGATGTTTTGTACAATAAACCAATAGCAAAAAGGAACAAGTGCTTGAGTCGAGATATGCTAATTTTGAGTTAATGCCACCCCTGTAATATTAACGTTCAGAAGTATCTCTGGGCAAAATCTTAATTATTTTGAGCGATTTTTGTGGAAGTTACAGAGCAATGAATTGCTACTTATCTTTTTTTGTCTCATAATCCTATATGGAATAAAAGATTAACTTAGGTTACACTTTGGTATGACTCAAATTAAATGTAATATTTGTAGTGCAGAGAACAATCTGTTTCTAAATAAAATAAAAGTTTACACCGAGTTTTCCTACTAAATTACAAAAGAAATAAATTTCTTAGAATCCCATGGAAAGTTTAAGTACAAAACAGCAAAATATGACTCAAGGCTCAGTTAGCCGACTGTAATGTAATGAAACTGCAATAGTAGGAAACAGCTGATCGATATTGTTATGTGAAAAGTAATGGAAATGGTTATAGAGATGTAATGTAACGTAACCTACTTTTCATATAAAAATATCGATCAGCTGTTTCCTACATTACAGTTACATTGCATTACAGTCGGCTAAATGAGCCTTTAGTAATTTTTTCCTCTGTTGCCACAGAAGTAATAATAACACAATTCATATTTTTAAAATTATTTTGTATAGCACCGAAATCGGCTGAAAGCTAAAAAATCTATAAAGACGAAAAGACTAACATTCAAATTTGTTATGAAATTCTGAATTTAACTTTTCATTTTTATTAATATTTTTTTTTTTTTTTGACACAAAGCCCTCAAACAAAAATTTAAATCCTACAAATGACATGCCATCAAAGCAAGGATTTTTGAATGATTTCCAGCTTTTCATACAACATTAAATAAAGAAAATAATCGTGAGCTGCCATAAAGAAAAACAATAAAAAGTTTCGTTTGCTTGTGTCACAAAAGTATGAATGAAATGTTCAAAATTTAAAATTCATAAAAAGCATTTGATAGATGAAAGACAAGTGGGCAGCTAAAAAATGTGTGTTTGGCATTATTTAAACAAATAAAAGAATGTTGGAAAAATGAACGTTTTGCTAAATTGATTTTTGACTAAAGCTAATTTTCCATTTAATGTTTATCTGTTTAAAATTTTTAAAGCCTGCGCAACAAAAAACACATGGAATGGATGCAGGCTGAGTACGGGTACGAGTATGATGATGATGATGATTTTTGAATGGCTGCCATATCATTTGATGGCCAGTTTAGGCAGCATTTTATTGTGTTTTTTTGTTTAAATATTTTTTTTATTGCTTAAAACCGTCAAATGCTTACAACTTGTTATTTGTTTAAATTTTGTTTCTTTTGTGTGGTGACATCACTGGTTACAATCACAAATCCTGGGATTCCAGCTAATTTAAAACGCATATTTTTGTGCAAAAATAAAAATACTCGTAATAATAATAAAACTAAAAAACAAATTTGTTAAATTGTGTGTATTTTTTTAGTATTTTTTTTTTTTTGCTTTCTGGGAAGTGTTACTTGCCACAAGAGGACGACTCACGCATAATATTAGAGGTGAAAAAATTTAACATTTTGTTAGATTTTATTTGTAAGCCTCTTTAAAAGCTTTTTGATTAATAGCCGCTTTAATGCCGCTGCTGTAACTGCTGATAATGTTGTTGTGTCCATTGTTAGTAGGCCTCAAACTAAAGATTATATGATTTTTTTTCTGATTTCATATGAATTTAAATTTTGTGCCACCAGAGTGAAAAACAGCACAAATTGTACGAAAGTGGGAAAAAGTTTTTCAATGGCGCTTGCGTGAAGGTTCAAAGGGTTAAAGTGTTTGATGTTTGCAAGAGATAACGTTAATTAGGAGATATTTATTAAATTTAAATGCTAATAAATGTTATGGGTTTACGCATTCAAATTTATGAGTTGAAAACAAAAGGCTATCTGGCAGTTGGCTTTGCAATATTGGGCAGGCAGTCGGCGGGATTATTAAATAAAGGATTTCTATTAGTTTTTATTTAATAAAAAAAATATATATAAAATTTGTTTCCCTTCATAATGTTTTATGTGGAAGTTATAATACCAGATCAGAGTTTATTAATTTTTTTTAAATATTCATGTTCTTCCAAAGTATGTCTAGCAGATATGTACGAGGTCTGATCAAAAAAGAACCGATATTTTAAATTTTTTCAAAAAGTATTTATTTAGTCATCAATAACTATCTTGTCCCCTTTAAAGTAATCCCCCTCAGATATAATACACTTGTGCCAGCGTTTTTTCCAATCCTCGAAACATTTCTGAAACGCGTTTTTTGGTATCGCCAACAGCTCCTGTTTCGATTTTTCTTTTATCTTCTCAATCGTAGCAAAACGCTTTTCTTTCATCGGTGTCTTCAGTTTTGGGAAGAGGAAAAAGTCAGCGGGGGCCAAGTCCAGTGAATACGGTGGTTGAGGCATGATAAATGTTTTGTTTTTGGCCAAAAACTCACGCACAAGCATCGATGTGTCAGCTGGTGCGTTATCATGGTGCAAAATCCATGATTGTTTTTTTTTTGTTTCCACAATTCTGTGCGTTTCTAATGAATTGCTTCACGCAAACGGCGCATAACTTCAAGGTAGTATTCCTTATTGACCGTACGACCTTGTGCCAAGAATTCATAATGCACCACGCCATTGCAGTCGAAGAAAACAGTGAGCAAAACTTTCACATTTGACCGAACTTGACGACCAGGACGAGCATCGTCATTGGCATCTTCTCGGCCTTCCTTAAACCGGTTATACCACAATTGAACTTGTGTTCTGCTCATAGTAGACTCGCCAAACACCACAGTGAACATTTCAAATGTCCTTGCGCATTTAATTTAATTTTGTTACACAAAACTTAATACAGTTTCTTTGATCCATTTTTTCGAATAGTAAAAAATCGAAGAGCAAAACACGACTAACCTTTTTATCTGTCAAAAACAAACTGACAATCCAAAATGGCTGATATTGCCAACATATGAACAGACATGTGTACCAACATAACAGAAAAAAAAAAGCGAACATCGAACATACGTAACTTACGAAATTTGAAAATAACGGTTATTTTTTTATCAGACCTCGTACATATATCTGAACTAACTTAATAGAGATGTTTTTTATAAAAATATTTGAATGATTCAAAGATTATTAGATAAAGCACTTAATATACCAGCTACAAACATACAATGCAATGTTCAAGTAAAAATTCAAAGCATACAAGCAATCGTAATATTATATACCTCCTGCTCAAGTAAATTCATACCAAATGATCCCATTTTAGCAGGTGATGATCAGCTGTTAGTTGCTCTGATGTGAAATCTAGCCAATCAAACGCACATGCTGAGCTGCATTTCATATCAAGCTGAGTTTACCTTATTGAAATCGCATCTTCTTCTGTTTATTAAGATGAAATACAACTACACAAACACATAAGCCAATGCAGACGAAAAACACAAACAGCAACAACAATTTGATTTTAAAAATCGCCAAAAGTCGCCAGAATCAATTTTATGTACTTTTTTAAGTACATATTGGATAATAAATCTGGTTTTTTGTACGAAACTTTTTTTTAATATCAAATTTTATAAAGTAATCATATAAAAATTTAGCAGATAATCGCCTAAAGCAGAAATAAGATTGACAAAAATATTTCTTGTAAATTCTTCTCATCCAAATTCAGAACGCATTAATAACTATAATTAATATAAGAAAAATAATCAAAATAAAATTTTTTAATTTCTTACAGACGAGTTTTGGTAGGATTTATATTTGAAACTACTGCTTCGACAAACTAATTTTCCTGAATTACAAAATTTTTGAAGTCCAATTTTATTTAAAAAATAGCTATAAAAATCGCTCGAAAATTTAATTGTCGCCAGAAAAATTGCCATTTCGCTAAATCAAACATTTAGACGCCAATCAAGTTGAAAAACCGCCACGTTTGGTGAGAAATCGCCACATCTGACAACACTGGTGTGGTCACCAAAAAGGAAAAATGCTTAAAAGTTTCCACGCAAAAGTCTACTTGTTGTCACGTGCAACAGCAAGCTATTGAGCTCGTATTTCAGAACTATATGACTCGATTTTTTTTTTAAATTTTACCCAATGTACAGCTGCTGACAACCTACGTCACGTCAGAGGGTTTCTTCTTTCAATTTTTTTAAATTTTCAGATGTAAAACTCGATAATTCGCATATGCCTGCATTTTGGTTTGGTCTCCTTTGCCATTAAAGTCTTATTATTTTTTTATTGTACTCATTGTTCTATTACTAAATGTAAGTGAAGAGTTTTCTGGTTTTTACAGTCGAAGTATTTTACAAAATTTGTATAAACAAAACAATTCTAGAGTACTTATTCAGAAAATATTTCATTCAGTGATCACGTGTTTTTTATATTTGTAGTTGATTAATGGGAATGGAAAACATAATAAACCATATTGAAGCTTATTTTTTCGATCACAAACTCTTTGCTAATTAGCCATCGAAAATATAAAAAAAAGTAATTGATACTTTAATGAATGTTCAATTGATCTATCAATAAATTATTATTAACACTATTTTATGCACGATCATAAGCAGATCATTTACAATTAAACATAAAGCAAATAGCAAAAATCGTGGGTAATTTACAGATTTACTTGCACACAAATTATCTCAGCAAATGGTTTTCATATCATATTTTTCTGGCTAGAAATACAAAAACAAAAATATAACATTTTATGCCAAAAACTAGAGGACATGTTGAAAAGAGTTGTTGGTTGCACACAAAACTCGCCAACTTTTACAGATTTCAGACAATTCAAATTTTCATAAATTATACGCATTTAAATGTTTGGCTGACTTGAAAATATATTTTGTATATGAAGGTGATTAAAGCGTTTTTATGCAAATATATGCCAATATATTTAAATCTTGCTTATTTTTTTCTACTCTTTATTTAATTTTCGTTAAGCCTAAAATATTTATATGTGATATTTGTTCATGTATTTAGCTTTTTTGTATTTATTTTACACACCGTGACAAGAAAAAAGAGGTGCGTGCGTGTGCCTTGACAAACGTCAAATGCTCATACAGAATGTCAAGATAAACGAAATTATATGCCGGGCATTAATCGTAAATTTGTATAAAGTTTCATTGATTTTTTTTTATAGAAATTTTAGCAAAATAAACTAAAAAATTGCCAATGGAGAACACGTTTTGTAGGCTTAAAATATTGACAAACTGATCAATGTTTTGTTGATTGGATGCAAATATACATTGAACGTTTTAGCATTTAGTTTAAAGAAATTTCTACCTTTTACACTGCAACATTTCAATAAAAAAATTATAATAATAATGATAAAACTTTTTACTAGTTAATTTTCATTGCTTTTTATTTCAAATGATTTAAAGAAAAAAACAAACGTGCGTTCTGTAAAAACTCTGGCACTAAACTAAAGTTAAGCCACAATTATCTTTTTCGAAAGTTATAAATTGCTTATAATTTTCTTCTCATCTCTTTCATACTCAAATAAAATTATTAGCCAGAAAAATTCTATATATAAAAGAAATTTATATTTAAAAATGTTAAAAATTGTATACATATTTATAACAACAACAAACAGCGTGTAATACTTTCATTTGATGCATTTAACGTCATGCGGATGTTTATCGTGGTAAATAAACAAAAGAAAATTATAAAAAATTATGATGGAAATCAGAATTTTTGTTAAATATTTAGATTTATTTCTAAAACGACAGAAATTGGGAAACTACACTTGCTGTTTGTTAATATTGCTGCGGTTTATCGCCCCGAGTTTGATGTGAACAATTTAATAATTAAATACTCGTATCATAATGTTAGCACCATTATTTTTAGGGATAAATCTTAATTGTTTGTTTACTCCAACGGAAATTGCATAAACGATTTTGTAACAAAATAAAAAAAAAAACAATTTCTAATTTTGTATTTGAATTAAAGTATTGCACGCGTAAGAAGAGAGAAAAAATACAACACAACTGCGATAATTATGCCATAAAAATAAATTTTTACAGACAACGTAACAAATTTAAAGTAAATAGTGACAGTTTTTCTATCATACATAAATAAACATTGAGCGGTTTTAAAATTACCGGTCTGGCAAGGCTGTCAACTGTTAAATATCTGACATCTAACATCATCTAAAGTGTTATTTAGTGAGAGGTTTGCCATTTAAGAATATGGATCGTTTAATAACCGAACAACGCGTAAGCATAGTTAAAACTTACAAAAGTGGTGGTGTTAAAGTGGTGGTCACCTTTCGACCATTATGGGTTAATTTAGGGCTTCATAATTCATGTACTGTGCAAGGAATTTAGCAGGATTGTAAACAAATTTGAAAAGACTGGAAGTTTTACAGATGTGGCCAGTACATGGATTCATTAACTTTATTACGATAATCGTATCGGTTTAATAAATATAACGAACTTTATTGACTTTGCTATTCAGCCACATATTTTAACGATATTTGCTGTCGGTTGAAATAAAAAAATAAAATAAAAAAAGTAAAATTCATTTAACTTTTTTTAATTGTTCTTTGTACTCTTCGCTTAATTGGCCATATTGCATGCAGGGATGCCACATGATATATAATTAAATGGCGAGAAAAAGACTATTGTAAGAAAGAAATTACAGAATCACATTATCGTTAACGCAAACTACGAGAAATAAAAATATTGATAATAATTACGAGTTCAGGTACAGGCCTGCGCATCGTCGCAATGTGCGCACTGCCGAAAATATCGCATCATCGACAGTCTCATTTTGCTCAACATTGCAATATCCTGTAATCCAGCATAGTTTTACGCTATACCTGCTCATCGACTTGACATCCCTCGGAGCTTTTTGCGTTGCTTGACGATCAATGTTGAGGGTACCTCAACATTGTCACATTTGTGGCCCTTATTTCTGAAATTTTAGCTGAAATTCGCTTAGTTTACCTGGCTGCCTTCTTCACCCCGGCATTCAAGTAGAATCTAGATGATTTCTTTTTGAAAATTTGCTTACATTGGATTCTCTAATGTTGCTCCAAACGCCCGTCCTATATCTATCTAGAAACTATCTGTTAAAAGACCACAACCCTTCTAGAGAATACCCGATTTGGCCCAAAAGTCCCAAAGGGTATTACTAATAGCGATGACCTACTAAAGTCTATCTAACCAAACTTGAAATCTGTGAACTCAGAGTTCCCGAAAGTAAGCCTACCCACATCAACCTCATTCCGGATTCTCGAGTGTCCCATCATTTTAGGCCCCACCAAACTCACCCAAAAACCGCCGCGGCAGTTCTTACTACATAGACTACATAGTCTTATATGGGGCAGAAAATTTAGAATAAAATTTAAGGTCAACTCAGTAGTGCCCATTGAAACACACGGCATTTTCTAAGACGTTTTCATCAAATTCGCAATATTTTTTAAATTTATACAGACATGTATTTCGATGTAATATCCAATAATTAATTAAATACATTTTTTTTAATTAATTGCTAGTTATGTGATTTTGCATTTCAGCTGACGAGTTATAGAAATATTTTTTAAAAACTTACCAATCTCCCATTTGTTGAAAATCGCAAATGGTTCACTGCAATGGAAAAATAAAACAATAATATCAGTAATTTCTTTAGAGGGTCGATTTGAGTACATGAGACTACATAAATAAATATCAAGTTGACTTAAGGCAATTTGAAGCTACTTGGGGTAGTTACTTCTTCGGCCTGTCCCACGAGTCACCAGAAATCGTTCTGAGTTAATGTTAGTTCCGGAAAATTTAAAAGAGGCGTAACCTGCACCTCATTTCTGCACTAACAATGTCTTATAGTATAAAGGCCGCTGGATATAACTAACCATTTTTCACTCAATCCTAAGGTAAATAATTATTGGGCACCAATGCTTTGGTTTCACACAAGGTTAATCTCTTTCAGTGATAATCGAGACAAGTCTTGAGAGTACAGTTCACTGACGTATTTGTGCATTGACTAAGAGCGCAAAACATGCTGTAAAAGAATAAGTGTAATCCGAAACGAATTGGGTCAATATTGATTGCCCCTGCTTCAACCTAACCTAATCCAACCTGGTGCATTGACTGCAAAGAAAATGACGGTGCTTGAGAGCTCGAGTTCGATCCCTAACCAGATCCAGTAATATCAGCATCATACATTTTTCTGACATGGTTTAGTGTCTTTCGTCGTTATTTGTAGCAAGGAATCGTCAGCGAAGTCTTAGATGTTTAAGTAACTTAAAATAACTCGTGCCATAACCGCCATAAATGCTTAAGCGACATAATTTTTCAACTTAATTTTTTTTACCAAAATCGATTCGATCGTGTTAAGCTTTTTTTTGGCGGTTATGACACTCTATTACTTGCCTGCGTATTAATTCGATTCAGAAAAAAGCCTTCTTCTGTTTTAATTTTGCTGTCCTCACACTACCTCTCATCTTCTCTCTCTCCTTCCCTCTTTTAAGAACAAACTCAAGGTTGGGGAAATTTGATTACATGTTTAATTTACTCTTTGGTAGTATGTGTCGATTTATAGATCACTCTGCTCAATGAAACGGTACTTTTAGAATAGAATTCCCGATTCAGTTAAAAGAAAATCGCATAAGAATGATTTTTTTTAAATCAATTAAGCGGACATTACTGTATGCATTTGTACTGAACTCGATTGCCAAAATGAAAACATTTTCTGCTAGCAACTTGTTTAGAAACATTTTCTTTTAAATGCAACATTTTCAATAATACGTGTACAAAAAAAAAACTGATTTACAAAAAATTAAAGGAAAAAATATGTTTATGCTCGCAAAATCGTATACTGAATTTTAAACAAAATTTTATATGCCAAAATCACATGCTAAGCAATTAAAATAAAAAAATAAAAAATAAAATAAAAGAAAAATTGCCTTTGAAATGTAACAACAATGTTAATAATTATTGTTTTCATTTGCATATTATTTGCCTGAATGCAAAATATTAAATTGCCTTTTCAATAAAAATATGCAATTGTTATGAATATGAAGAGTGTAATAAACAAAATCAAATTTTCTGCACAATAAACAACAGGCACAACAACAGCAACAGCAACAACAACAATAAAATTGTTAACGACATTAAACGTTCTTTTGTATTTTAATGATTTGAAACCCACACGGTCTTGTTGTCACAACTTTTTGGGGTATGGTTACAACAACAGCAAACTAAATTATGAAAATGAGCTTTTAAAATTATTTTTATATTTTATAAATATGTACATATGTATGCACATATGTGTGTACATATGTGATTGTACATATATACTTTGTGAGATTGTTTCAATCTCTTACAAAAAATAAAATAAGCAGAGTTTCTATAGAACTACAAAAGCAAAAAAATCTCGAGATAAAAAATGCTTTAACCAAAATTGCTTTTAAATCAGTGAGTGAGTCATTTATAATGAGGGGAAATGGAAACTTATAAAATTAACCCATTAAGGAAGTTTTGAGACTAAAAGTAATCAAAACTAAGGATTCTACTTCAGTTGTTGTTCAGCTGTTAATTTAGACACGCAATTTAAAGCGGTTTTTTTTATTTAGTGGTCTTCTAAAAACTATCCGTGCTTAAGTGTTTCTGTCTTGCTGCACACCGACTATTTAAATAGCTTTTTCTTGTAATTTATTCTAATTTTTATTTAAATCTATAAATTTTACAAGAAATTTTTACGTCGCACAAGTATTAATCTTAATGACTTCAATGACAATTTTCAATGACAGTTTTGTCGCCGTCGCTATCGTCATTGTCTTTGTTCACTACTAAATTGGTTAAGCGTTAAAAACCACTTGTACGCATGCGTGGGCGTTTATTTTGTTTACGATGATGATGTTGCTTCGGCTTCGCATTCACCTTGGTTAAGTGTTACTTTAGACTCTTTCGTCAACTGTTTGTGTGTTGTTGTTGAAAAAGCAAAAGCTATTATTTTCTGTCGAGTAAAGTGTTTTAATTTAAACCAGACTTTATTAAATTGCCCTTGCACTGCTGGCAATGTGAATGCATGCTTGTGCTGCATGTAATTGGAGTAGTAACTTCAAGGAACAAACCTTTCATAAGAAAAAAATTTGCAGTGAATGCCAAAGTAGTACCGACACAACAGCTACAAGCTAGAGCATCATCATAAAATATATAATAGCAATGAAAATGACGATCATAATGATAATTATAGATTGTTATGTAGGGAATTTAGCAAGTGAATGTGTTGCATTTGCCGGCAAGGACAGGCAGTGTTATGATTTTTCTCCCTCTCTCTCTCTCTCTCTCTCTCTATCGCGATCATTCTTTATTAAGGCTTTTAGCATTTTACTTTTATTGTTGTTAATTTTTTTTGCAAATGTGTATTTAGTTGTTATAAATGTATATTAAAATTCTTATAGGAGTTTTACACAACTTTTAGCTTTTCTTAATAACTTAATACAAATAGAATGTAAATATGGCCACGAACTTTCATTAAAAAATATTTTTATGTACATATCGCTCCTTTATTGCAAACACGTTTTAAGTTTTCAATTTCCCTACAACTCAATGAAAATATCAAAACATCATCTTTTCTTAAGAGGTGCGTGTAAAATTTTTTTACATTATTAACTCCACAAATGTATTTTTTTTTAGATATGACTTTGTTGCAATAAAGGAGCGCTACGTAACAGAGAATGACACTTAAGTAAATAGTCCTAATTTTAGTAACTGCGTATAATCATAACTGTAGCGCAAACAATTCGTACCCTCACATATTTTCTCTCAAGTAATTGTGACTATAGCCGATTTCATTACACAAGAGCATCTCTCCTTCGTTTATGCGAAAAACTGAAATACGCTACAACTAAAAATATAAGGCTCATACCTTTCAAGCCTGTTAACTCTCTGGCATACTTAAGGTCAGAGTATTATTATACTCAGAGTATGGATATTTAGTCGGACAAAAAATAAACTCATGATACTCGGGATATTTATTCATCATTTGCACCGTATACAGTCATTTGCGTATATAAAATGCAGTGAAAAATGTGTGGGTTCGTGTGTCTGTTTGAAAACATGATTTATGTGTGGTCGTAAATAAAGTACGCATTTGTAGCCGATTAATAGCCAGAGTATTTTTATACTTATGCATGTAATTGTAGCTCATATAGTGTATAAACATATTTGTTGGTTATTTATAGTTATACATGTTCGCTTTAAAATTACTGCGTGTATTTGCATAATATTGTCCCTACCATGTCAAACTAACCAATATGCAAATCTGTACTTTTCAGAAGAGCGCGAAGACCCGTCAGTTGTGAATTTAAAGTCGGCGTATTCCTAAAAGTGGCAGGCTTACAATATTTCTTATTAAGTTACCTATCGCCCATGAGAATGTCAGCATTTTGAAACGAGACATACCGTATAAATTAGGGTACCAAGATAACGAATCTAAAAAACGAATTTTGAATATTGAATAATTTGACATGGTAGGGACGATAGGTAAGTATATTTTTGTGTTTTGGCTTTGTGTTAAAGTAGTTAAGGTATTGTCACATCATCGACGGGTGGAGAAACAGCAAAAGGTTGCCGTCAATAGGATTAGTTGTCTTCTCAAGAAAGGTTAATATACATGATATTGAACCCATTACTTTAAAAACCGAGTTAAAAATAATCGATTTTGTACAAAAGTATACAAACACTGCAATAAATTTCAGCGTCATTCTGTACTCTAAGTTTTGAGAGAAATTTTCCAGAGAGGGTGAAGAAAGCAAAAGGAGCACTTCAAGAATATATTAAAAAAGCTGGGTTTGCACCCAAAAAATCGTTCATATATATATGTGGTGGCCTTCTCTGAAGAACACAACATATCTTTATATGTGAAACGTCATCGTCTGCAGCAAATAGTAGACAACGAAGCTTGAGGATGGAGAACTGACCGTAGTCTATTTCATCAATGTCTTTTAAGGACCTAGATGCCGTCTTAACTGGTAGAGGTGTGAGTCTGCCATTTTGACTGTCAGCCTTACTTTATTTAACACGTGGTTAACAAAATTAGGTGGATATCAAAAATTTAAGGACCAATCCCACGATGTCGACAACGTTCGACTTGTCGCACACTGGCATTCAAACCAAAAACAAATTTAAATATTTTGTTGTTGTTTCAAACGTAAATTTGCGACAAGTCGAACGTTGTCGACATCGTTCGACAGGCCCTAAGTCAAGGTCTTTCTTAGATATAAAATAAATTTAATCATTAAATTTATTCATTAAAGTAAAAATATGTTTTAGTTATTTAGTTTTATATACCAAAAAAAAGTTTCCCTTTTCCAACCCTGGAACCATATCTTTGAATAAGCTGGTTTTCAATACCAATCTATTTCGAAAAAAATTAATTTTTATTTTGCTGATTTTCAACACCAATCTGTTTGGAAAGAAAAATCTGACACATCAGTTTAAGGAAACGGTCTTATGAGGGTTCGAAAACCAGTTTTCACGTAATACAGACGGTCACACCATACAAAAAGACAAATATTTTTTGCTTGTAACATAATGCTCAAACAATTTGAGAATTTTTTCATAAACATGAGGAGCGTTTTTTAGCTTTCCTCAAAAATTTTTTGGTCGAACTCTACTGGCGAGTTTCATAAGCGGAAGGGAAATGTTTACAGACATTGCCTAACATTTCAACATTTAAATTTAATAATTGAAAACTTTTTTATTTTATTTTTACAGATACAAATATATTTTATTTTTAAGCAGAGCGTTTCTTAGGATTAGAACTTACAACCTCCGGCATTTCAGGTTAGCAGACTACCTACTCGACCACTCATGTTTCAAAAGTATAAATGCCAGTTAAGCTAAAGTTAATATTGAAATATAGTTACGGGTGTGTGTCTGTTAATAGTGGCTTGACGTTCTCATTGGATTGAACAATTAGAATTATGTTCATACTATTTGATCGATTTTAGATCCAGCTGCATCGAATTGTTCAGTGCCCTTTACCAAAATACTAGACTGAGATTAAGATGACACGATAACGTCACGATATATCTTTTATCACCCTGCATTACTTCCTACTTTTGGTAACACTGCCATTTTCTCCATCATTTGTCGCAAGTTTTCCGCAGGCTATAAATGAAAATACATATACACTTTATGTTATTTACTGAAAAAGCCCAATCCATAAAAAGTCCTCAAACTAAAACAAATATTTATTAAATAAATTGCAAAAAAAATTAAAATAAATAAATATTAATTAAAACGTGTACACCCCAAAATGAGATTCATCCTGACAGGTTTAACAAACTCAT
Source organism: Nowickia ferox (assembly GCA_936439885.1). Classification (NCBI taxonomy): domain Eukaryota; kingdom Metazoa; phylum Arthropoda; class Insecta; order Diptera; family Tachinidae; genus Nowickia; species Nowickia ferox. The sequence continues at coordinate 106,877,785 of OW387023.1, forward strand.
TTACTTTGGAATTAAATATAAAAATATCTCTTTTGGCTTTGCACAGAAAGATGCCCATGATTATGAAAGTGATCTAAGTCCTACATTTACAGTTTTGAATAAATGAAAATATATTTTGATATTACGCTGCGTTTTAATTTAAAATTATTTTGGTCTGGATTAATTTTAAACTTATTTAATATTTATTAAAGTGTTTTAAAGATTTTTTTATATTTCGAAGCAAAAATATTAAACTGACTTAAAACACTTTCATAATAAGGGGCACAAATGTGATTTTATGCAAATAACTTAGCCGTTCAAAAAAGAACACATTAACTGCAGCACTTAAAACCCAATGAACCTTAAGAATTTGCATTTTTCACACTTGTCTTTAATATTCTGTTAGCAATAAATTATATTTGAAATTTGGCAAAAAAAAAAAAAGTTTATTAATGCCTCTACTGACACTAATTGAGTCATTATCTCTCGAATATTGCAAACAAAAGACTTAAAGCGCAAGAACATGAACATGCACAACACACGGGCAGGCAATAAACTTTTTTTTAGAAAAAATAATCACAAAGTTTTTCTACTGCTGAAGCTTCTGAGATAAAAATTATTTCAGACAGAACCAGTAACTGAAAATTTCATGCTTGTTGCAACTAAAAGATTATAGAAAAGTATATATTTTTAATTATTCCATTTTTGGGAAACCCTAATTATTTCTTTAAAAAATATATAAACATAATGATGACGATGCATGCAACACTTTTTCAACTTTGGCTGATTGATCTTCATCATGTAATTGCCAGAGTAAAAAAAAAAAATAATGTACAGAAAATTACTCTAGTAGTTCAGTAACCTACAATTGGAAAATCTTTAATATTGCTGAGAACATAAAAGAAAAACTCAAAGATGTTTTTTATCTTACTTCAAGATTTCGTTGTACATATAAGCCGGTCTTAAGACGAGATGTGTTTCTAATACAGAAACACAACAGCACAGAGATTATGAAACCGAACACTGATTACCAAGATTGATATTGAATGTTGAATGACGCTTAGGACTTCAGCTAACTCGTCCGTGCATAATGTTCTACATGAGTAAGGCAAACCAAAAAAAAAAAAAAACAAAAATGTGATAAGTCAGTAAGTGAGTGGGTCATTAGGTTGCTAAGCAAAATAACAAAAATTGATGAATAATAGAAAAAGAGTAACACAGTTAGAAAAAGTTGTTCTTATGTAAACAGGAAGATTTCCAATATTTTTTTATGTCAAAGTTTCGCAACATTTTTTCAAGAGTTTCAGTTTGTTTGACAAATTGTTTTCCCTCAAACAAACATAAATTTCTTTTTAAATTTTAAACTATTTCTTAATGTCTTTTTGGGGGGAAATTTAACATTAAATTTTTTTTGATTGTTTAATTTAATTTTTTTTTTTTTGCATATTTAGTTAAAAGATATTTAACAAAATGTTAAATGTAGCAACATAAACCTATTGTGGGTGTTTAAGGCACAACAAAAAAAAATTTAACATTTTCCATCAGTTGGAGATGACTTTTGAGTTGACCAAAGTAACACCAACTGCAAAGCAAATTTTGAAACTGTTAAAAAACTTTAAAGGTGGTTTTTTTTTTATATATTTTATAGCTATGCTATTTATTGCGCGATGCAGGAGTACCGATGTGATTTTCGTAACAAAAATAATCGGCAATATTACAGTTATAAATTTATTTTTGTTTTGATTTCGTACGAAAATAAACGAAACAAATTGTTTGATTTTGCTCTGTTTCGTTCTTTGAAGTGAGAGAAACAATAACAATGAGAACGATTGCTCAATTTGCTTTTGTATTGTTTTTGCACTAGAGATATAGCCTATCGGTTGTAAGCCGGCTTACAGCCGCCACCGACCACAAGCTTTACTTAATTTTAATCGTACGCCACTAGAAAAGAAAATAATAGGAAATAAATGGAAACGTTTTGAAATATTTGCAGAGAATTTGACATCATCATATAATATAATTTTATTGCTTTGTTATTTCACACATGAAATTTGTTTTATATAACACAGATATTTAATATATCAAATTCACGGCATTCGATATGGTACGATAGTTCAAAATACTATCATTTAAAATCTATTGAAATGTTCTTGATTTAAAAGAGAGCAATTTGTCCCTTTGGCTTGAGACGTTGGCAGTGATTTTGAAAAAAAAAAATTATTTGTGTTTCAGTTGCAGATATCTACAATTATTTTATTTGCTTGTTTACAGAAAACGAAAAAGAATTTTCGTTAAAATTTTTGTATTTTACTGCTGTTTTCAATATAAATACAAGAACGAAAATTCTTGTTCGTATCCCGTAAAACTTCAACACTTTAAAAAATATTTTATATGGAACTTTAAGCAAATGCCAACAAGGAAAAAAACTTCAGCAACTTTAAGAATCTTATTATAATCCTTAATATATGCAACAAGGAAGCCAATACAAATGACCGATTAGAGTATCAAAAACATGACAATAAGCAGCTTAAGTTGGTCACATTAAAAAAAAATAGCTAATAGATAAAGGCAGATTTAAAACAAAGAGAAAAAAGTTACCTAAAGAAAAAAGAGTTAGAAATATTACAACAAACCAGCAGTTAGCTGATACCAGCGTGACCATTTTAGCATTTTTGCAGCTAAATTTAGCATTTTTTTGACTGATTTAGCTGGAAAATTTTCGATTTAGCAGTTAGCATTTTCTTTAGCATTTCTCAATTATTTATTTAGCATTTTTTAAAAATATAACCTATTAAGTTTTTAGCAATATAATCTATGCTATTTTGGGTATATTTTTAATTTTCATGTGTAATAATGAAAGTATATTATTTTTCATATATTTTCACAAATATTTTACTTGTATTAGCAAAAGGTTCTAAAAAATTAAAATGGATGCAAAGTCGAATAAAGTTGCTTGGTTTGTAAAAACTTTTGTCTGATAAAAGTCTCGTCCTATTATGTTTTTATATGCAATTCTCAATAACATAATGAAATATTTTTTAGCTTATTTCAAAAATTTTGGTTTGAAGTCTACTGATGAGTCCCTTAAGCAGGATCAAAATATATATAGACGGTGGTTATCTAACAAGCAAAAATTCCTCATATATTGCAACGATAATTTCAACTATTCTGATGACGAATATTCATTTTTAATATGTCATAATTGATGATACATAAAGGTTTATGAATATAAAAATTTTAAATCTTATTGTACGTTATTGTAACATGTGAGTGAGAAAGAAGAGATATCAATTTTTCTGTGTTTTTGGTTATACGAAAAAAGCTCTGTTTTCGTCAAATTGGAATAGATGAAAGTTTTCAATTTTTCTTATAAGCCCCAGTTTTTTAACGTTATTGTTTATAAACGAAACAAAAGCGAGAAAAGGTTTATGTTTTCTAAGAACCTTCAGTGACTTAATATTATTGTTTTGTTTTTAATACTTTTTACGCTCAATAAATAATTCGTTATTGGTTAAGAAACTTTTAAAGAAAATGTTTGCTTAAAAAGAAGTATTAAATTTCAGCATTATTTTTTAGCTCTTAGATTATTTTTTTTTAGCACTTTTTAGCTTTTTTTTAAATCAATTTAGCTGGAAAAATGTTTAGGATCTGGTCACACTGGATGATACAGACAATATTTCAGCTCGTTTTCTTTTATTTTTTGGTAGAAGAAACAAACGGACTATGAGGAAAAAACGACAGTGAATAATGAATCATCAACTTCGGGGGGAGGTAGAGAGAAGAAAGAGAGACTTAAAAACTAACTAACTAATGCTTTTGCATATTAGCATTATTCAACAAACAAACAAATAAACAAATAAACAACATAAAAATAGTAACAATAATAAGCAACAACAATTGTATATTTATGTTGTTGCCAAAGTTGTTTGTAAGCGAAAGTAAGTAACTTAGATACCCAGTGAAGCATTAAGAATAAATAGATTTTTATATGGCTTCAAGACAAATAATAGATTACCACCAACACCAGCCCCAGCACCACCACCACCGACAACATATCTACCAGACCAGCCAACAACAACAACAACGGCAACAAGCATCAACCATCAAATCGATTGCAAAGAAATTTGCAGCAAAACAACCAGGCAACTTGGCTGTTTGTTAAACAGGCTTAAAGAAGGCACGCAGCCTGGCTGACTACCAGCTGAATGACTGGCTCGGCTCGTTGGCTGGTATTAGACAAGTGATGGGAATGGCGATGGTGGCAAAGATGATGGTGATGTTGTTGATTATAGTTACGCGAAAACTAACAAAACACTTTTACTTGAAATTATTTACTTTTTATTATTTTTTATTTGCTCTTGCAACGAATAGAAAACCAACAGCGGCAGCAAAATGATGCATTAGCATCTTCGTGCAATAACATTTGTTAAATGTTGCAACACATTGTTTGTTGCGCACATCTTAAGGTAACCAACCAACCGTCTGTTAGCGTGTATGTACTTGTATGTACTTAGAACATCACGTGTGGCCTGGCCTTTGCATTCGAGTTACAAAATGCGCATTGAAAATTTTAAAGTGCTCCTTAAAAGCATTCAATTTGATAATAGAAACTTCTTAAACCAGAAAAAGCTTTTAGGTAAGCGAAGATTATGCGTTAAAAAAGAAGTAATCTGGCAATAGGAAGGCAATTTGACCATTAGAATATTACTTGTAAAATGTTTCTAAGACTTAATTTGTGATGATTAATGCACGCTGCAAGAGGGAAGTCATTGGTAATACAAGTATTCGATATTGGTTACAAGCTATCACCCAGCAAAAATATGTAAGTATTAGCAAGTAAAGCAAGAATTAGAAGTATAAAAATATCTTTCGTTCTAGATGCAAAGTTCTATAGCACTTCCAAGGATGTGCAGATTGAGGGCAGAGCTTTTTTTGGTTTGTCTTCACACAAAATGGAAGGACATTCGCATTCAACTAATACGAACAAAAATTTAAATAAACAGCTCTAATGTAACATTTACTTTTTATACTCGCTTATTACTGAGTAACTCTTGAAACAAAAATTGATGTCATCAATTTAAAATTTCTTTTTATGCCCTTCACGAAAAATAGTAAGGGTATATCGTTGGCTGAAACGCAAAACGACGTTACTAACAAAAAAAAAAATGATAATCGCATTTTTAATTAATTATTGAGTATTACATCGGTACACATGTGCCTACAAATTTTCAAGGCTTTAACATTACAATATTTACTTCAGTCATTAGAATAATTTTTTTCTTAGTTTTTTCTGTCTCCCATAAAATTTCAAAAACTGTAGTTACGTGATTTTGCATTCCAGCCAACGATGTGTAAGTTTGTTGAATAAGTGATGTCCATCTGTCTGTCTGTCCCTTCGCATGTCTGTCCATGGTTTCCTTAGCTCACAGAAAAGCTAGAGGCTTTGGTCTAGAGCTAATGTGTTAGAATTTAACCTAAAAATATTTGTATTGAGAATCATCAAAATCATAAAAATGGTTCCAGGGCTAGAAAATTCAAATTTTTTTCGGCATATAAAAGTAACTACACACCGAAGAATAGCATATTAAAAACGAAAACAAGCTTAATTTAACATTGTTCAGTAAGATAAAAGTTTGCTTCATATGTGTTTCATGTTAAATCAACTTGATTTACAGTAATCTTCAAAGAAAATTTTTGGTTTTGAAATAACTTCATTTTATATTTTAAAATTTTATTTGAAAAATTTTGTCAGCCTACTGTGATTGTGATTTTGACAGTTTTTTTTATAAGCATTGGGGCTTAGTAAGCTTTTTCGAAGTGTGGTTGAAGCCTACTGATGTGTGGCTTAGCAGCAACGATATGTATCTAAACGAGCTAAACCAAACATTTTTACACACGTTAAATAAGAATAAAATATTTAAATAACTGTATTTAATGTTGATTTAATATTACGGCACGGTTAAATTAAAATGAAGAATCTTTTGAATAAAATCATTTCAACAACTTGAATTTGATATTGAAAATCAAAAATCATGTTAAATCAAAATTATTTAAAGTTGAAACAACATGGATTTAATTTACTTATAAAGTAAGTCATTTTAATTATTATTTAATTTACGTTACTCTTGTGTATTGGCACAGCCTTCAGGAAAATGTGCGTGTGTTATGTGTTATGATAGTTGGCTTCCCCGGCCAAGATTTGAATTCTAACTCATAGCATGGTAGTCAACGAGCTTACCGCTGCAGCCACAACAGACTTAAATATATTTCAAAACAAACACTAAATAACTAACACCATGAATTAAATTTCAATTCAACACGATTTAATTGATCGTTTAATATAAAATTGATTTGAAATTTAAGTTATACGAGTATGTTCTGTACTCCACCTGAAATTAAATCGTTCGGAATTGTCTTATAAACATATATTTCCAACAACAATTCCGTGGCAATTCAACATTTTATTCCTTATAAATTAAATATGATTTCCAATCAACATTTTTCCAAGTTGTTTGACATTGGTAGTTTTTTCGGTGAGCGTTTATCAGAATATTTCTAATGATATTTGTTGCTCTTTGTCCATAAAAAATTGCCACATGTTATGTGATTTATTCAATACATGAATTTAGCCTAATCGAACTAAACAGAGATTACAACGTTTTAATTTTCCTCATCATGAAAAGCACAAAACCTCATTGTCTTATTGGTGTAGTTTGCCCTGTACAAAGCTTTAAGGCTACTACGGGCAAAATAAACTCCATTATTGGCTTCGCAAAGAACGAAATATTTTGTATTAGTATTACGAGTCGTGTTTTCGCAAGGGTACATTCGTTTGAAGCTTCTTTACATGGAAACTAATTTTTCTTTTAACTGACGTCCAATTACCTCTGACATCGAATTCTGTCTAGCATTTGTAACGATAGTTTGTTTCTATGGAAAATCAGACCAATTACCAACGAAAATAATTTCGCTCTACACTATCTGACTACTCGTATATCGCGCAAACAGATGAGGTTAAATGCCTAAATCGCTGATTTCTTTTAATGAACAAAACTTTTCATTTGAATTACGTAGAAATAATTTAACTGTGAGAGACAAGACCGACCATAATAATGATACTAGTTTTACTAGTTAAATTTGGTTTATATCAGGGAGTCAATTATTAAATTTTATTAAATAAACTTTATTAATTTAAAAAGCTAATAACTTTCATAATATGCATTAATATTTTTATTATTATTTTAATTTAATTTTTAGAACTCTTTAAACGTTATAATAAAACTTGAACAACTCAACAATTCTTTTTATTGCTTTCAAATACCAGTAGTTTTTGGCTTGTCTTTCCTTAAAATCTAAAAAAGAAAAATTCTTGAAAACAAAAAAATAATAATAATAAAACCAACCAGCAACTATCACGTTCAAAGTAACCTGCATAATTCTAGACAATAAACATTTTCTTACCCAAAAACAAAATAAGAAAAATAAACTGACTAAACGGCAACATGTTGTTTAGCCGCATTGTTGGCTTGAAAATTTTGCGTATTTGGTATTGTCAACAAATCATATTGGCCACATTCTTCTTTATAAAATTGCTGCCATCATTATCATCTTCATAATGATCATCATCATAATCATCTTACATCAATGCGTACAATGTAAATGTTTAAAAAATTTTAGAGCCGAAAAAAGTCTAAACAACTTTTATGCCAAAGAAGTTGGGCAAGAAGATACATACATATTTTCAAAATAAAAGCCACACTGAAATCTTGATATTTTAGTTATTAAACAATAAAAATAAAATAATGCTGGCATAATCCATGTGCCACTGTACCAAGTCATACATACAATTTCTTTGGTAGCCACAGCAAAACTATTTACTGTAAGTCAAATAAAATAATCATACTCGCACCAGTCAACAACGTCTTAACAACAAAAACCCCGAATGATGTAATACAAAGATGCAACAGCTGCAGCCAACTAACTACTCGTATATATGTACATATATATACACTTGCAATAACAGCAGCCACAGCGGCAGCAACAACATATGGTTAAATATATATTTTTATAAAATTTATGTTGGCTACACCAACAATAAAAATAAAGTGGAAAAAAAGCTGCAAGTAGAATGGAATTTTAAGACACCAAATGCACAAAGAAAAAAACTAAATACCAGTGAAAGACATAATAAAATATTAACACGTTTATTACCAAAAAAAAAATATATATAAAAAATTTATGTATGTTCACACAGAAAAAAGAACCAATGTAAAATCACCATGCAAAAAGTTTGATTCAATTTCTTTAAAATCTCATTAAATTTACAAGAAATAATATGTTGTTTAAGTGTGTTGGTGTGAGTTGTTTTTGTATTGTTGTTGGTTTTTTGATGTTCGTTAATAGCCGACAAACTGTTGCTGGCTGGTAGGCAGTCTAGTCTTGCAGTCTATGTCAACCACACGTAATTTAAATAATTAATAAAATACAATTACTACCAAATTCTTTTATCGAACAATTAGTTCGACCTTTTTCAATATATTCAATTAAACTATTTTTTTGAGCTTTAGGTGTATTTATATATTGTAATTTTATTAGTACGATATTTCGTTAACCTGAAGAAGTTAACCAGAATATCCTGAAGAAGTTGATTTTATGATATTATACATACTTATTCCATTGCTACAAAGCTTATCCAACACATTGGGCTCTCGTAACGACATAATCTTGGACATTGAAGAAATGGGCGGAGCCACGCCCAATAAAACTTAATATTAAATTTCACTTGCTTTTATTTTATCGATTTTTACGAAACATTGCACCCACTCTGAGCTCAAAAAAATACACAATCCTACATTTAAAAAGTGGGTGGGGCTCGCCTATTAAATGTTATAATTATATTTTACATACTATCACTTTGAGAAATTTCTGCGAATTTTGGCACACACCTTGGACTCTTAAAAAGAGAGAATCTAGCATTCACTAAAGTGGGCGTGGCCACCGCCTTTTAAATTTTAATATTATATTTCACGTGCTTGCACTTAACCAGTTTTTATAAAGCTTGCCACACACCTTGAGCTCTAAAAAAATACTTAATCTTGTATTCAAGAAAGTGGGCGGAACTAATCCTGTGACAGGTTAGTCTTAAATTATATGTGCTTCCACTAATCCCGCACAGAGTTTCGGCTCTTAGAGTGACATAATTTTGTGCTTAAAGAAGTGGGCGGGTCCATGCTGACTAAAGATCAATATTATGTTTCACGACCTTCTACCTGAGCCATTTTTATGTAACTTGGCACACAGCTTTATAATTAACAGAAGAAAACAAATTATCCAAATTACTCCTTTAGTTAAAAAAAAATACAAATAAGCAATTAAAAATTTAATTGAGTGCATTCAACTTTTGCGTTAATTTAATTTATTAAACATTTTAATTGGCACAATTACATTTTTAATTTAATATTATTTTTATGTTAATAGGAAACCAATTTTTCCTGTGTTGGTATAGTCCACAGAACTTTTTGGAGTATTTTTATACTTTTTAAAAATAATCCAAGAAAACTCTGCGTCTAAGCGAATAAATTTCATTCGAACACACAATTAGACTTATATTCATAAAAAATGGTATAGTATATTTCAAATCTTTTTTAAGAACATTTTGTACGAAAATTTTTAAATAAAATGGATACATTTCAAACTAATTTAAAGTTTTGCGAATATAAGGGTTAATATTTTATCATGAAATTAAATTATACTTACACATGTATATCTGTTTGGCAGGGGTTATTTTTAACATTTTATAATTAAAAAAAATGTAAAATTGATTTAAATTCTGCTGCTGAGAACTACTTAAAATTTAAAGTAGTTATTGGTCACGTGGTGGGTGTGCGTGATCACATTTCCTAGAAGAAATAACATTTTATTTTCCTCAATTTCTTATAGTTGAGTTTTGCTATTTGATATTACTTCAAAAAGAAAACATTTAATTAGAAAAGAGATTAGTTGATTAAACATCAGACAAGCAAACATTTTCAAAGTAATTTATCACAGAAATTTATCACAAAACTATTTGACAAAGCTTCCAACAACAAACAAGAATGAATACATATGTACATATGTGTATGTACATATGTAGTTCTTGGAATACGAGTACAGACGTACATATGTATAATAAATAGACATTGACAAAGCTTTTTTAAGTGAACAAATTTGACAAACTGGGATACAATATTCATTCCATCATTCCAAAAAAAAATGTCGTTGAATGACAAATTAGATTTCTTAAAAAAACACACTCCCCGGCACGCACAAAAGAAACGATCTGTCATTTGTGGGGAGAGTTGAACAGAGTCAATTGACAATAGAAAAGTTCACTGAACGATTAGCTTCATAAATAAAATATTGCGTTCTAATCTAAAAGAACTAATTTGTTGGTCTTGGTGTTTTTTTTTTCTATTTCTATGTATAATTCTTACACTTCATTTCGTTTTGTTACGTTTCAACTTTTTTGATGTTTGTTATTTATAAGGTTTCGATACGTATGATCAGCGTGAAAGGTGCGTGCTTTAAATATATTATATACATATATATGTAAGTATATACATATGTGTTCATAAACATAAAGGGTCTTCCAATAGATACTTCCCAACTTTGACAACTTATAACGGCCATATTGCTGAAGCTACATATGACGAAGTTGCTGTAATTTATTCAAATTTATTCTGAAAAACCACTCTAGTCGGATAAAGCATTCGACAACACGTGCAAATGATAATTTTTTTTATTCAAGTGGTTGTTCTGTTCTAACAACGTTCCCCGTGTTTCGCCCATTAGACGATTTTCAGCGCTATAGGTGGATGGTTAACAACTTCTTTTCGCAAGAACTGGTTGATAACCACATGTTTCAACAGGACGACTTTAGGGCCTGGTGATCACAAGTCGAGGTGATTTGAACTGAGAACCCACTACTGGCATCGATAAGACTTTCAAACGAATAAAAATTTCCATGATATCTCACTCACTTTTTGTTATATTTAAAATTATACATACGAGGCGCTTGATGAAAAACCCTTTGCATATATTTTCTAATTTTTTTTTTTTTTTTTTTTTTTTTTGGAAAACCAAAGAAATTATACATGTTATTTGTTCTTTCTTTCTTTATTCATTCTTTCATTTGTTTGTTGTAATGAAAGACCGCTTTTTAAATTTAACCGCCTCATAAGACAATTCACGCGGAATCGAGTTAAATTGATGAGCTTCAACGGTTATTAGTGTGTGCTTGTTTGTAGGTAAGAACTAGCAGTTGAAATAGTTTTTAGTTCATTATTGGAAAAAAAGAAAGAAACTGATAAAAAAATAAACCTCCCAAAGCTACCAAGAAATCATAAGGCAATGACAGCTTATGGGTTGGAAGCAAGACAAGTTATTGTTATTATTATTTATTCGGAGCTGTTTTAAACGGGAGATTTGAAGAGCAGCACTTTTGGACTTGGATTTAAGATTTAAAGATTTTTAATCGTTTACTGTAGATGCTCGACCAGTGAAAATAATTAATTGCAAAATGTTTTGAATTCTAAAGAATAGACTCTACAGGAAGATTTGACACCAAAAGCCGATATTGGGGAATTATGGCAAAAGACGTGTGCGAATTGTAAAATGTTTCTACTTCAAAAAAGTAAACTATACGGAAAGTTTTTGCACCTTATATACGGCATAAGTAGTTAACTGCCCTGGAGACGGTCAAACAAACTCATCAATCACACAGTTTTGTAAGTGCAGTCGTTTTTTTTCAGCTACACGTATGCGTTGTCAGCAAAGTTTGAACAAAATAAAAAAAAATTAAGAAATTTATTTTTTGACATATTGTCATTATTCTATTTTCAGTGAAAATTTGTGCTTGAAAGTCTACTAACGATTTGGTAAAGTACCAAAGAAATGCATATAGACATGCTTAACCACCAGCAAATAAATTTCACTGAAAATCATGAAGTTTTGATTTTTTCTTTGATGGCTGATTATTTAATCGATCGTCTCCATTTCTGATTGACAAAAGTAGCATAAGTTTATTTGTGATACTCTTTAATGATAGAGAACTGAGCGAATGAACATGCTATCATAAGAAAGGTACTAAATCAAAAAATAAAGTTTGATTGACGTGTTCATTTGCACGTCTCCGTTTAAGCGACCACCATACGACACTCGCACATTGTTTGATGGTCTTCAAGGCACCTGGGAATGTAATTAATTTGTAAAAAAAGGTTAGATTTTGTTGCAGTGTTTTAGACACAAATATGTTTTATTCAAAATTTTTTAACATATTTAAGAAAAATGATTTAAAGCAGTTCAATCTTAAGTAAAATTTTTTTTTGTAATACGTTCATTTGTAGCTAATTTTGTTTGTCATAAATGTATTAGATTACTTACATTGGGGGGAAAATGTTGGAATAGATACTTTGTATATGATGCACATTAGTTTGGTGCAATGTTTCTATAATTAATGAACCTTTCAGCAACTATTACTGATTCATATGGCATTTAACACTTGGCCAAAACAAACACGCAATACATTATATCGTTTGTTGGGTATCAAGTTTTTCATAAGCCAAATGTTCAGTGATTAATAGCTGAAGTCATGATTATTTTGTTGCAAATAAGTTAAAGGTTTTTAAATTTTCTTTTATTTATTTTAGAAAACTGAAAAAAATCATAAATAAGGAGAGAAACTGAACGCAATACGTATATATCTTTTGAAATTGATTTTTTCTTGTATATTTCGATAGAAGAACCATCTAATGTAGAGAAAATTTAAAAAATTTCGATTTAAAAAAAATAATGAGTTAGGGCCTTTTTATATTAAGGCAAATTACCATTTTAAAGGTTTTTAAATGAAATAAAAGAATATGGAAACTGTTACTGTGTAGAAAATTAGCAACAACAATTGTTAACAAGAAAATGCTTATATTTCGTTCGTACTATATGATATTGCACAAACAATTTTCTTATGGCAAATAATGTGCAACAACACGTAAGATACATTAAGAAAAAATAAATTTATTTTATTACAAAGCATTTACTTGTACATACACTTAAAAAAATGTTTGCCACATATGTAAAGCTTGTTTTTTTTTAGAGTGTCACAACTTTGAGTTTCTTTGAGTAAATTAATTATAGCGCCCGCTGTGTGGCATGTGGCCCCATCCTGTTGGAACCACATATCAGCAAGATTAATGTCACGTAATTGAGGTACGATAAAATTTCGAATCATGTTCCTGTACCGTTCACCATTGACAGTAACATTCTGACCATCATCGTTTTTGAAGACATAAAGCGCACCAAACAGTAATTTGCTGTGGATGTAATGGTGGATTCTCCTCACTCCAAATGGGACAATTCTGCTTATTTACGAACCCATTCAACCAGAAATGGGCATCATCCTGAAAATAAAATTTTGAATGAAAATTCAAAATCATTATCAATTTGTGCTTTAGCCCATTCGCCGAACAATTTGCGCGTGCTGCTTTGGTCTAAGTCGATTCATAATGAAATTTCAAAGCAAGCTAAACAAAAAGCAACTATCAGCTGTTAAATGGGTGTTCAAGTAAAGCAGTGATGCCAACTCAAAGTTGTGATACTCTAAAAAACACCCTATATGAAAATTTTCGTACATTTTACGAAATATTTTGTTGTTACGCGCTACGAAGTTCTTTCAAAAAATATACGGAAGTTTGATGTAAACGTCCTGGCTGAGGATGTCCACACAAAAGCTCACTTATTATTGAAATTAAAAACAAATTAAGCAAATTTAACAATGGCAAGATTGTTTCAGAAAATTATAATACGATGAATCAAACAATTCACATATTCCATTTGAACTGAAAACTGAGTACAAAACACATAGAACGCTGATGGTGAAGGTGTGGCGACCTTCGAAAATTGCTAGTTGTTCCGTTCTGCTAGTGCTACAAAGGGATACGAACTTCAGCCTAACCAAATCATAAATACTGAAACAAATACAGTTCGAAGAATAATAATTAAACTAATTTAAATTTATTTTTGTTTTCAGTATAAGTAAGCGATAGAACTTTTTTGTCAACATCTTGGGACAGGCCGAAAATTTTTAAAAGCTGCCCTCCATCTAATTAGCTCTTACTGAATTTAATATTAAAGGACAACAACTTCTTTCGTAAAATGTTGCATAAATTATTTTCAGTGTACTGATACCTACAGAGTGTATTTCGCACAATTTTAAACGTTTTTTAAAGACCCCAGATTCCGAAATTTCGTTCACAATATTAAACTTGGCACAAGGTAAGATTTATGCTTTTTATAATTTTAGTTTTTAGTACTGCTTAAAAAATTTTTTATGTCCTGTTGCCTGCAAACGAAAGTACATAAAATACATTTGAAACTTTTTTATACAAAAATTTTAGCAACACTAACCGTGAAAATATTTACTCTAACTTATCTTTAACTACAAAACTAATTTCTCAACAACTAAAATATTCTTTCGCTGTTTATGAACTTTAGCTTGGAGAGTACGAGCCATAAGTAGATGATTAGTTAGAACAAGCAAACCATTGAACTTAAAGGTCTCCGACTGAAAAAAAAACAACAAGAAAAAGAAAGAACTTCAAATGCAACTTTGAATGGGCCCAACAGTTCTAAACACTTGAAGACACTTGTTTTTAATTTTAATTTTGACTTTAATTTTTTTTAACATAAAACACGTACAACTGATGATGATCGCACTTAAACAAAGTGCGTGATATGCCATTGCAATTATAATGTAAGAGTTTTATGTTTCAACACTTATTATTTATTTTATTTTACCATTTTTTTTAAATAAAAAGAAATGAAAACTAAACGTGATATGACAAAATTTTTGTACAAACGTTTTATATGGGGTTCGGGGAAAATAAATAATAAAGAAAGAAAAAAATAGTAAATACAAAGAAAAGAAGACGTTATTGTTAAATCAATAATGTATTCAAAAGAAAATATTAACTGTTGTTACATGCATACAAGTGATTAAAATTTTTGAACACGTTCTTAAAAGAAATTGGCATGTTAAGGAATTTATTGGAATTTTATGAGAAACACAACACACAAGCCAGTAAACAATTTTAAAAAGCAGCGATCGAAATGTGCACTTTCATGTTCTATGAATAACACGAGGACGAAGCAATGACTTTGAAAGGCTTTCATCTGGGTTGAGGGGTTGAGGGAGCGGAGAGGAAGCATGTTTAACTTTCTATGGTCTAAAAAAGCCTCTGTAGAAGCAGTTTCAAAGTAAGGCTTTTGCTCAAGAAAATTTTAGGAAAAGCATTTTAGCTTTTATGGAGTAATTTGGTAACAAACAAACAAAAATACCAACGTTCATATTAAAAATGTTATCAGAATATAATCGCATGCTAACATGATGCTTCAACTTTACTAAGAATGATACTCAAGGGTTACGCATACAATACTACCAAACAAGCTGTAAGGTTCACAATTTTTTTCCTAAGGATATGCTAGGCTGCTAATGATCTGCTAAGATCTTGCTAAAATAGTGCTAAAGTTCCACTCACTGAGCTACTAAAATATTGCTAAAATAGTGTTACGTACATATATAAATTCAGAAAAAAGCCTGAAAGTATTAAAAAAAGCTTCTACTTATGAGCTGCTAAAATCTTGCTTAAATAGTGCTACACACATAAATTTAGAAAAATCTTGAAATTTCAACATAAAACATATAATTTGTTTTAAACGACAAGCTACGCTTCTGCTAATGAAATGTTAAAATCTTTCTAAAATAGTACTATATGCTTATATTTGAAAAAAAAGCTTGAAGGTTCTACATAAAACGGACAAAACTTATTTTTAACGATATGATAAGCTTTTGCTAATGATATGCTACATTCATATATTTGGAAAAATAGCTTCAAAGTTTTACATAAAACAGATAATGAGCTGTTCAAATTTTGCTAAAATAGTGCTATGTACACAAGTTTGGAAAAAATATTAAGGCTTTAACATAAAGGTATTAGATGACATTTTTAACGAGACGCTAAGCTTCTGCTAATTAGTTCCTCAGATTCTGCTAAAATAAAAAAAAATTAAGGTTTTACATAAATGTATTAGATAAAATTTTTTAACGGTTCTGCTAAAAAAAAAGGTTAAAAGTTCTGCTAATAAGTTGCTAAAACCTTGCTAAAATACTGATACATACATATATTTGGAAAAAAATACTTGAAGGTTGTACAAAAAACCAATTAAACTTATTTTTAACAATATGCTAAGCTGAGCTGCTAAAATTTTTCCAAAATAGTGCTACAGCTTGAAAGTTCTACATAAGGCAGATAACTTTTTCATGATATGCTAAGCTTATGCTTATTAGCTACTAAGCTAGTGCTACGTATATATTTTTGGAAGGAAGCTTAAGGGTTATACATAAAACAGATAAATATATTTTTTTACGATATGCTAAGCTTCTGCTAATAAGTTGCTAAACTCCTGCTAAAAAAGTGCTATATGCATAAGTTTAAAAAAATATATTCAAGGTTTTACATATATGTATTTGATGAGATTTTTAAAGGATATGTTAAGCTTCTGCTAATGATCTGCTAAAATAGTGCTACAAACATAATTTTTAATAACAAAAAATTTGAAGGTTCTACGTAAAACAGGAAAAACAATTTTTTAGGATATGCTAAACTTAAGCTAATGAGCTGTTAAATTTTGCTAAAATAACGATAAGATAAGTTTCTGCTAAAAGCAGTTCTACGTAAAATAGAAAAAAGTTTAAAGGATATGCTAAGCTTCTACTAAATTTTGCTAAACTAGTGTTTCCTACATATTTTCTGTACAGACAAAAATAACTATTGATGCTTTCGGCTTTCATGCACGTTTTCACATAAAACATCATGCTTTAGAAAATAAAATTAGATATATTAAGAAAAAGCTTCAGTAAGCGAGTGTTTGCATACTTAGGGGAAAATGTTAGATTAAAAAAAAAAATAAATATATATATATATATATATGTATATATTTAAATTTAAAATTAAACTCTATGCTACAAGCTGCTAAATTTACTTTAAATTTATTGTCACACATGCACACAAGTGTGGTTTATGAGCTTAAGTCAAGATTTTGTCGGTAATGATTCTGTTGTTTATTATACAAGTATTTATTATTTTAACATATAAAAAAAAAATTTTTGTCAACAAAGTTTTAACACCATAAAAACAAATAATAGATTAGCAAAACATCTGAACGCCATTTCTCTAAGTCATACGTAATGAAATTTAATATTTTTCTCCATAAGCAATTCTATAATACAACTCACTTGTTTTAATGATTTTTAAAAAACTTGTTACGCCCTCAAAATCTATAATCAATCGATCATTTTGGGGATTTTTTTTATTCATATTATGAGATCATCTCTCCATTTCTTTCACTACAGATGATGATGTTATTCCATTGTTTGTATTTGATTTCTTAAATTTATACGAAAACAGATTTCTCTAATTCATTACGAATTCATTAAAAACTTGAAGAGAAATAACTGGCGCAATACAACGAGTTTGAAAATAATAGCCAAATACTCGCATTTGCATAAAAAATGGCAAAAAAAAAATAATAATATGATAAAAAAATTGTTTTATAAAATAATATTCGTAATATCCAAAACAAAAAAATCATACTACTTTTAAGATAATGTTATAGAGATAAGAAATATTGAAAATAATAAAAGTATAAATCGTGCAAAGTCTTGGAATTAACGTTCATGTTGTTGGTTGACACTTAAAAGCAACTAAAGTTTGCGTTTTTTCCCATTTCCAACAAATTGAAATATTTGAAAAATTTTATTTTTTTCTATGGAACTTTTAAAAATACAAAACGAAGCAACATTGATTTGTATTTTGTACATTGTCAAACGTCTGAATGGTGTTTATAAAGCAGAACAACAGCCACGAAATACAGTAATAAAAAGCTGATGTCAGTCCGTCCGCCTGTTTGACTATTCTGCTCTGAACATGTAAAATAAGCAATTTATGTTAATGTGCCTTCACAGCTTGTGGCTTCTTGAGAGCAGTAGTTTGCAATACATAAATACATATATACTCGCTTACTCGTGGTCGATGATTTTGAAAGCTTCTTTTGGTGAAAAACAATGCAGTAACAATCACAACATAATGTTTTAATGTTTTTCTGTTTTTGTAGCATTGCTATTGACATTGTCGAAGGTCTGCACAGTGGGAATGATCGTAATAAATATGTATTCATGTTTATTTATTGTTCCGTTAATGGATATAAGAGACTTCCTGAATATCTCCAAAATAGCAAAAGAATACTGCAGCCAAACCGCAAACAAAACAATTTTTATATATAAGAAATTTTTCCTGAAGTGGACAATCCAAACAATGGTTTTGCCGAAAAATTTTTGAAATTGATTTTTGGCTTAACTTTATTTCCAGCAGACATTAATTTTTAGCACAACGGAACCCATCAGGACATAAATGAGTTCAGTTTCTCACAAGAGTTAAATTTAAGAATTCATTAACTCACTATTATAATCGTTTTTTTTAACTTTAAACACGATTTTTTTTAAATGAGTCCCTTCAATGTTTACTTATTGGGTTCAGACACAAAACAAAATCAAAACATGGATTGACCCAAACTTGTGTGGAATATTTAAGCTCCACCAGCTTTTATAATACTTGAGATCAGGCGTTAAGGCTGGTACTCTGTTCAAAGTTGTGAAAAATTTTCAGCACTATTGATTATTTCGCGTGAAAAATTTGACATGTACTAAATGTAGCCCAACTCGCGGTTTTTTTTATAAATTTCTTGCTTTTATTGCTTGAAAGTATGCAACATTGTTAAAATTCCTTAGCCGATGGCCTTGGCAGCCAGTGCTATCAATGTATATATTATTGTTATATTTTATATAATTTTAATATCAAGTAAATAAATAAATAATAATAAAATTCCGTGCGAAAAAAGCACTGCTCATGTTGTTTCGCAGCTAAACTAAAATGATTCCAGACTAATTTTGCATGGAAAGACATGATTTTACGTGTTTTTCACAACAAGAACAGAGTACTACTTTTGCGAATTTATTTCGCAAATATTTCACACCAAATACTTTTATATGTAGTTTGACAGCATTTCGCACGAAATTGTGAACAGAGTACCAGGCTTTACGCACAAATAAATTTTATTAGGACTCGTTCACAAGTTTATTTTCGATGCAAACCGATGAACAATCGCATTTAAATTACATTGGATCGATCATTGGTAAAGTTTCTAAATATTTAAATTTCAGCCCACTGTGGCAACATCTGTTCTAAGGCATAAATCTTAGTTCTTTGTCTGTCATAAGCTTGGACTTCTCCTTTGCTTAATTTAGAATTTATAACAACTATTTGCCCACTGTGCAATGCAATTACATTTATTTATTTTTTTTTGTTTTGCCTTCCCAGGACTTTTCACTATTGATATTGAGGAAACACTGTATTTTTCACTAACAATATTCAAAAACATGGCATATTTAAAAATTATTTCGTTTTGATTTTTTGTAAATGATAGCGAAAAAAAATTGTAAATTATTTTTGAAATTTAGGCGGGTGCTATCGACTACAAAGCAGACGACGGTCTGCGAGAGCCCCGGTTCAATTTCTGATATGGCTTAGTATCTATGGTAATGCATATCGAAGCGTCCTCTGAGCAATGTTGCTCGGTCAAATCTAAATTATTAACTGGATAATCTTTATTTGAAAAAAGAAATATTTGAAGCTTAAAACACACTTTACTACCAAGTGTGGAATAAAAATGTTTAAAGTTCATATATATTAAATAATACTGCTGCAATTTGCATAAATTTTAACCGAAATAGGGGGCATCTCCACATACTAAACAAAGTGATAATGAATTAAGCGATTTATTTAATATATATTTCTAGATTAAAAAGAATGCATAAGAATAAAATTGAACATTGATATCCCATCGAGTTGCATGCACGAAACAAACTTCCTACATCGACAATTAAGCCACCAGTTATAGGAGGGTCGCTGTTTATATTGAAAGAAAAATTTTCATTAAAAATAATTTAAGATCTCTGTTTAATAGTTTTATAGTAATTTATTAATATTATTATGCCATATGATTTATCCACCACAATTGAAATTTTTAATTAAGTACATTTTTAAGCAAATTTTATTCTTAGTTAAACTTTTTATCAATGAAATCTTTAAATAATTTGTTATTTGACTCACTTAAATTTTTTATCAATTAAATTTTGATTGAATTGACTGAATTAAATTTTTAACTGATTATTTGTGATTTTTTTTTTTATTCAATTACATAAATGTATTTATTGCAGAAAAATTGTTTTCTGTAATTAATTCGTTCGCACCCTTTAGTTGGTGCATAATAGCGCTTTAGTAAACTAAAAAGAAATTTTTAACAGTTGAAATTTTCTTAATGTTGCAACAGTTTCGAAAATCCATAAGTGCAGTATAAAAGCATAGTGACGCCATTAATCAAACATATCAGGCGTTTGTAAAGAATAGTTATGTAAACATCGCAGTAATTTAGCATCGAATAATTTAACATTGTTATGTAAAAAACCTAAATAACAGTGTTGAGTAAATAAAGTGTTCTAATTAAACTAAAATTATATATGTACGTGTGACTTTTATTTTATTTGCAAATTCGAACTTAACTAAATAAATATCTTTGAAAGGCAAGAGAGAAACTTGTTAGAAATTTTTTAGTGATATTTTTCATGATAGTAAAAATGTTATAACAATATAATTTTGTCACGCCCATACAAAGTAACAGTAACCAACAACTTTACCGATTTTGAATTGTATTTAAAAAAAAAAGTTATCTTGCTCAACTGACAACCCTCGTAGTCAATAATCATTTTCGAATTTACATACATAGGTCTCCTTCATACAGTTTGAAATTTAGCTTTTTATTCAACTAGAATTATTAATTATAAAATTAGTCATTGTATGTATTCGAAAAGCCAACTATGAGCGCCATAATTTTCATAATAATCCTATTTTTGTTATTTCAGTGGCCATTTACCACCCGCCTGGGCTTTATTGTAGGGTTAATTCATTTATTTTTTTACTTTTTCATTTAAATTATTTGGTCTCCTACAAACTCAAACTCGCTGTCCGCTTTTCTTGCCAGTCTATAAACAAAGCGATCAATGCGTCAAGTCTATTAAATGCCTGCTGCGCTTTTAATGTATAGAGTCGAGAATAAAAACAAAACCAAAAAGTGCATGTTTAGCAAGAATAAATAAATTTATACATTTTATTTCTTCGCATAGTGAAGAGAATTATGTTGGCTGTGAATGAATATAAAATAAAAACCCGGAGAGTGCAACTTTATAATGATGATGATGGTAGTAATAAAAATAAATTTTATGACGGAACAAAAGCCAAAATAAAAACAAAACCAATGTAAAAAAATTAAGGAAATTTAACCACAACAACAGGATGTAAACAAACATGAGACACTTTGTGTTGTTAAATGTTCCATGAAAGACTTAAGAGGTCCATAGAATAATTACACTAAAGGACACAATATTAAGCACACAAAGGAACTAGAACTTGTAATATTTAATTTAAGTTTTTTCTTTTAAAGGGGCTGATATTTTATTCTTGCATACGATACTGATTTGGTTTCCTTGCCAGTGTTTGTTATTTACACGTTTGATTTTTATTTACCCAGTTAGCCAGCAAGTCGCAGAGGAGACTTTCATCCATGAGGCCCTTAAAACAATAAACACTTTGTTGTCAGAGACAACTTTGGTAAAAATCTTTTCGTGTATGTACCCTAAAGTGGGTCGAAAAATAATTTGCGCCAGTTAACCCCCAGAATGAAAGATGTGTCAATGGAGCTTTTAAAAGAGAAATTATTTTCACCACTCCCTAAAATACAGCACTTTTTGCTTTTTAAAGCGGATCCATTTAAAGTCCGATCATTGTTAATTTAAGTCATTATGTGTTACTTTTTGTGTTTGATAGTATTTTAGTCTAAAATTAAACTCTAGATGGCATTTATGATATCGTGGATCCTTCCCTTCTATTGTACAATTTTTTCATAAATGGAAAATCAAACTATGTACAGACGATTGTCAGATCTTAAAATATTGTCAGATCTGGCAATCAACAATTGTCAGCACAAGGTAGATTGTCAGTTCACACGGTTGTATCAAATTTGTCAGAAAATCTTACAATTTATTGCCAAATGTTATCTGACCACATCGTCAGTCAAAAAATGTTCAGTTCACTCACAGTTGTCATATGCAAAAGTGGTCAGATCTGTTGTTATGCGTTGCCAGACTCAAGGCATTTGCTAGAAATTATTAAATATCATTCGTTTAAAATTTTTTTTACAATGATGCCATTGTCAGATGCATAAACTTAGCACATCTGACAATATTAAAATGTCTGAAAAATATTTAGCAATAATTTTACACTGTGTTCACACGATTGTTAGATGTCAACTTCTAGTCTTGCAATGTACTGACAAAGCTTTTTCTGGCAACGACATTAGACAAAAATCGACAGTTTACACTGTTGTAAGAAATTTTCAACACATTGTACTGACAATATTGTAAGCCCTGATAACCGTCTGTACATAGCTTAGGCTTTTCTAAAACTTTGTAAGTAAAGCTTTTTATATATGTATGTTAATTTTTTAGACAAACTAATACTTAGAGGGACTTTCTTGCCGTAGTAACTTGTCATTGAACCATACTGGCTTCAGCAGATACTAATCCGAATGTAACATCAGAGAGCCTTCCTTCGCTGTGTAGCAGAATCATCGACGAAGTAAAATAACCAATAAGATTGCTACTAAGCACAGCTCAAAAAACATATTTTAACACCAGAGGCGCTGCAACACTGCATTATTCACCACCTGTCTTCTCTATCATTATCCTTTTCCTAAAAGAAGGTAACATCTAGTAATAGTAGTAGGCATTCATTGCCTGAGTGTTACTACTCTTTAAAAAAAAAAAGTGAAAAAAAACTTAGGCATTAGGTGGAGCGATGGGAGATGGAATGAGTGGCGCCCAGAAAAAGGGAAAAATAAAGCCATGGTTAAGCCATGAAGAACGCTATGTAATGTGTTGAGATGGGACTTTAAATGGCGTCACGATATATAAATGAAGTCGGCAAAAAAAATGTTTTTTTTTTCAAGAAACTTCATTGACATATCTTTCATTCTAGGAGTGACTGGCACAAATTTTTTTTGTATGAAAGCATTTGTCTTCGATGATGTCTTGCAGACATGGTCAACTTGGCAATTATCAGATGTTTGTATGTATGTGTGCATGTTGTGAGCATTCTTATTAAATGATTGTTCACTTTTTGTGGTTTTTTTTTTTTGCTTTGTTTCTTTGAATTGTCTCATTTGTATTGTGACTCATTTGAAGTTCTTCTTAAGTATATATTTCATTATAAAAAAAGTATTTGCATTAAAGCACTTAAATATTAAAATTAACGACAATATTGGTTATTTTCTTTCAGAAATTAATAAAAATTAAGACTTTAAAAAGTCAACAGTGGTTGGTCATCCACCTGCCACGAGTTTGGATGAAATATGACCAGCAAATATTTTTCTTTCAATTCAAGAACTCGCAGTAAATTAAATTAAAAAAAATCGTTCTTTTTTTTGGTATATATGGATAGATATGTATCATAATTTTTAAATACATACATATACTCGTATAATTGAATATGAAATTTTCTTTATTGAAAAACTTCGAAAATCTAAAGTCTAAATTCTATTGTTATCACTATTTTGCAGGTGCAACAAAAATCCAATTTCATGTAATGAATCAAGATACAAACTCAAGCTGTTTTTTTACTACAACAATACGAAACAAGTCAAAATTTATTTCCTTGTAATGAAATACTTGCGATAAAATTAACTTGCATATTTCTACAACCAAGAGTGTGCAATGCAATGCCAACCAATGAATAATATAAAGCCGGCCCAAACACTTGATCTCACACACTTGTCCATGAATTGGATGAAATTGAATGGTCTTAAATTATAGATGTTTATCATTACAAACATATAAAATACTTTATGCTCGTATTACCAGTATGAAAATTATGGCTAGAACAGCAAGACAAGACATAATACTATTTTTTTTTATAAAAGCATACAAAGGGAAACTTACGAGTATATACGACAACATCAAAACATACAACATAAGAGGGGGGGGGGGGAAATAACTTAAAATATGTTTACAGATATAAAAACAACAGCAGAAACAAAGAAAACAAGTGTTAAATCATTAGCACCGCAATATAAATTTTGCTAATAAAAATCTCCATGAGAGAGGGGGAGATGCGAGAAGGGATTTTACAACAGCTATTACAAAACAATCTTTTTTTTAGTCCACCAAATAATTTATATAACAATAAAAATGATTTTTATAATTACGACAAAACCACACGCAAAATTATTCTACGATTTTAACAGCAGAAAGACACTTTTGAATGCTTACACTTGCATACTTATGCTATTGAAATAAAATATACTTTAAAATGCTAGAAAATATAATTTTCATAAATTACTTTATTATGGCCAGCAGAGAGAGAAACCATAATAAATTTTCAAAAGAAGCCTACAATATCAATAAGCCTACCACTTTACAATCAAACTAACGAAAGCCTCAATACTTGCAGCAAAAGGTGTCATAAAAATCAATGATATTATAGAGAGATTATGAGAAGAAGAAAAAAAGAATTAACAGCAAAAAAAAAAAAAAAAAAGACAGCCTAACCCTTAATGTCAGTAGTAAGGCAGCAAACCTCTTTAGATTCTTTCTGAGCAGTGAAAAAAATCCAAAAAGCAAAACCTTTAAGGACTTCATATGTACGAGTATGTAAATTTGTTTGTTTGGTTGTTTGTTTGCCTCCATATGTTGCATTACTATGATACTTTAGACCATAAACTTAAGTTGTATCTCTAATGAAATCTACATGGTTTTGTGCTTTAACAAGCATTTTCCTTGTCTACTCATGTCTTTTGAGTTAAGAGGGAAGACGGCAAAAAATCCGCAGTTAAACAAAAAAGTTTTTTGTTTCCTTACCAGTGAGTAGTGGTCTGCTTAAACATCTTGGCGTATGGTTTCTAGAGCTTTTTACTTTTTTTAATTTTATTGTACCTACATTTTCTACTACAGTTAAGCCGCAATAATTCGTACGCAGTTAATTCAAGAACCAAGACAAACAATTCGAAATAAATGGCTGGTCCCTTTAGAAAACTCTTTAATTCGTCAAAATCTCATATATTTCGGTGCCGTACTTAATTCATATTTTTTTTTTTTTTTTTTTTGTAATTTAAAGTCATTATATTTTATTATAATTCATAATAAAAACCAATATTAAAAAAATAACAAAGTTAATGTTTTTTGTTACAATTGCTGCACAGTGGGGAATTTTGGCACAAAAAGATGAAAATAATTCTGTAGTTTCTAAATGGGAGGTCTGATTGTTATAAAGTTTAATATAGCTTTTGAGGGGTTGTTACAGAGCTTAAGACTGCAATTTAGACTAAATATCTCCCAAGGAGGCGCAGCCACAAAGCTCTAAAGTGTGCCACCTAGGGTGAATGAAAAATTCAAATCTTTGTCAAGCTGATGTTTTTAATCTGATAAAAAATTGTTCCTATCTAAGAGCTAAATAAAAGTATTCAAAATTTATGGGATTTCGTTTATAGTTAAGGAAATATTCGAGAAAAAAAATAAAATTTTAACTTTTTCACCAACCTTGGTCCACTCTTCTGCTAAAGTAGAAGTCAAATATTGTCCGAAAAGAAAAGGTTTTATGTATTTGCAAAAAATTAATATTAAGTAATTCTGCCAAAAAAAACCGACTTCAATGTAAAGATCCGATAAAACATTTTCGAAAAAGATGTAATGGGATATAAAATTAAATTTTAATGGGCGCCCATTTTTTAAATGCAAGATTTTGTGTTTTTCAGAGTTCAACGTGTGTGTTAAGTTTCGTAAAAATCGGTACAGTAGAACCACTTACAAAATAAATTTTAATTGAAATAAAATTGAAGATTTTGTCTACTCTTGAGCTCAAAGCGCGCGATAAGTTTGGTTAAAATCGGTTAATTTGAACCACGTGAAATATAATGAGAGATTTTAATGGGCGTAGCACCGCCCATTTCTCAACTTTGAAATTGTGTAATTACAAGAACCAAAAGTGTTTTCTAGGTTTCGCAGCAATCAAATAAGTAGAATATCATAAAATCAAATTAAAAAATTGTGGGCGTATCCCCGCCCATTTTTGTTTATGGGAAGCTATACTTTCTCAGACAATAAAAAAGTTTTAATAATTGGTCTAATATGAACCGAATGATGGAGTAACACACGGTCAAAATAAATCGAGACAAATTGATAGATTCCTTCTTTTTTTTGAAGTCGGTTAAAAAATCAGTATCAAAAGCACAATTTAGTCAAAAGTTATACGCAATTTAAATTTTAATTTTAAAAAAAGTAGATTTTTTGTCCTTTATTGCAGAAAAAAGTATTTTAATTATTTCGCAATTATAAAAAAAATGCAAAAATACCCACCCCATGTTTACTCGTATACTTATTTTAGTTGTAATGCTATACAAAATATAAGTGAAATTTATTTGCTGGTGGTTAAGCGATGTCTATATGCATTTCATTGTTGCTTTAACAAATCGTCAGTAGACTTCAACCACACATTTTGAACAGTCCCAAACCACAAACTTCCAAAAACTATTTGAGAATTCACAAATAATAATATTTTTGAAAATCACAAAAGGAAAATAAGCGTAGTAGGCTTAGAAACTTATACAAAACCCCGCAAATAATTTTTATTCGATATGAAGCTATTTTATTTTTCTACACCTTTATACAATTAGAAATCTATCGGATGACAATAAAAGTATTAATAAGGCAAAATGAAAAATAAAATCTTAATTAAACATTCAAGAAATTTATTATTTATTAAATTTATTGTTATAATTATCAAATTGAGGGTCTTTTTGAATATTTGCAAAAATATTATCTGCATCCGGCGAAAAATTAGAAAAATACAGTAAGAATACTGAAGAATCCTATTTTAGGGATTTTGCGAAATTTTTTAGGAATTGCCAGGAACTCAGAAGCAAATCTAATTTTTTATTTTATTTGCATGAAGATTATCCTTTTACGTACTGTATGAAATTTTAAAACAATCCGAAGACCCGTTTGGAAACTGTAGAATTAATTCAATATTTTTTTTTTTGCCAAAATCCCTCACTCTGTTCGGTTAGTTTTCTTTCTCAAATTTCTTCCCTTTCTAAAGATTTTTAGTTTTTTAGAAGACTGTGAAGTAAAAATGCCAGAGTAAAACATGCATAGAATATTATCGCGATTAGAAACAATAAGTAATTAAAATGAAATCAAAAGACCCGACTGCGACCAACTTTGAACCTTTCAATATCCTAAATGTTCATTCGAAATGACAAATCATAAGAGAAACCTAAAGATGATTTTAAAATACCTGTCGAATAATACCCATTTTGATATAGTTCGCCTACTATTGGCCGTCATATTGAGTTTTGACTACTGTCATATCTTTGGTTTCACTCTCAGAATTAAGACAGATCGATTGATGTAAGAATCATCAAAATCCAGTACTGCAAAGGAACACGCACACATACATACCCTTCTTTTCATCGCGCAGTCGGGTAAAATAACATAACTTAAGCAATTGATAATGGAGCAAAGAAAGTTGAAGCAGTTTTTCAATTTAATTTCATTAAACTCGAGCCTATTTTTTCTTCTTTTTCCACCTCGCTACATCGAAATCCCTTTATTTCAAAAACTCCTATAATTCGTAAATTAAGTACTCGCTTCGATTACGAACTATTGGGATTCCACTGTATTTGATCTGTTGTAGGTAGTAATAACAGCAACAACATGATGTCTGCTAGAATGTGTTGTTGATTTTAAATACTAATGTTTGGCAATATCTACCAAAGTGCTTTGGCAATATTATTAAAGAAGCAAACTGCATAATCAAACAGCAGAATCATAAAAGAATGTATTGATACATGAATTAAACATGTTTTGAAATATTTGGCGATAAAACTGCAGCAAGTTGAAGCAAAAATGTGTCTTGTAGGATTGCAAAGAAACCTCCCGAGCATATCTTATAATTAAAATGCAAGTGTGAGTCGAATGTAGGGCAGTATAACAAGCGGTGCTACCATTTCCAGGTCCTTTCTTTTCCATCTTCGAAAGGTGTTTAAAATACATGCAAGAACAAAAAAATAACAGCCAAAATTGTTTTACAAAAATATTTCTCATAAGATTCTCCATAAAAAAATCTAACAGATTTCATATTATTTTTAAGGTTTATTGCATGGTTTCATATGTCGAAAGTATTGCGATGGATGGAAGGAATTTTTTAAGGTTGTAAGCTCTTCATAGAAACGTCGGGAATATACATATATACATAAAATTTAAGTCTAGCTCATTTTTCTAGCAGCGATTGAATTCATTTATTAAAGTGTATGTGCTGTTTCTTTGGATGTTGTTGCTGCTGCTACTGCTGCTGCTGCGGCAATAAGATGTTGCTACTTTAAGCTGATTCTCCATTTACTTGTAGTATTTGATTGTTGCTATTTTGTTACTGTATTTGTTGTCAATATTTTTTGTCTTGTTAAAAGCACAAAAACTGAATAAGCAAAATATTTTAAATAGAAAAAAAAATAGATATTCTTTCATAGACGATCAAAAAACATATTTGTTTAAAAATTTTTTGTTTGCTACAACAAAAGCTTTGTTAGTTCTAAAATTCATCTAAAGGAAATAAATGCAACAGCAACAAAATCTTGTTAGCACAAATATTAACTTGTTAATGTGATGCCCATAGAAATTTAAGAATTGCTAACGCGCTCGCCTCAAGCCCATTTTTCTACAATTCGACTTTTATATTGTATTATTAATACGTGTGTTGTACTTGCTGTTGTTGCAGTTGTAATATTGTCGTCGTGTTCGTTTGTTGCACACGAGTACTTACATAAGTGTACATATTGTATGTTGCAGTTCTGTCTCAATGTTGTCGTTCATCTGGTTAATTCATAAGATTTATATCTTTGATTGTAAAGATGCTTTCAAGTATTTCTTTAAAAAAAAATTTTTCCTTAGTCATTTTCTTCTACTCCAAATGTTTGATATTGAATGGCGTGTGTGTGTGTGTGTGTGGTGGAGGAGAGGTTACCTTGCTAGGAGTGGTATAATATCAGCTGCTTGTTCTTAAGTTCTTCAATAGTGATCATGATTACGATAATAATGATGAACAACTGCTGCAGCTTCATTATTAACATCTTGGTATGCTGATCATATTTAAATAGTTAAGTTTTGTTATTTTGAATGTTTAAGTTTTTTCCTCATCTGGGCAATTCTATTAAGATCGTAAGATCTGCTTACTTAAATATATATGTAATACACACTGTGTATATATCCATGTATATCTGTCTATATGAGCGTATGTATGTATGTTTTGTAGTGCTTAGGCTGCCTCTTTGCAAGAATTCCTATACAATTTGAGGGAGTTTAACTGGTTTGCGTCTTGTTAAGAACATGATTACTACGATTTTTTTTTGTGTGTTATATATTTACAAAATTGGAACAAGAGGTTAAACTATTTCTTTTAAATTAAACATATGTCTGTGCGTTGATAAAAATCAAAACAATTATTGTTCTGCTTTTAAAAATACATTTTATGGGAATTTCAATAATTGCAGAACAAGCCGGAGATGGTGACGATAGCGCTGATGATGATAATGACGGCGATGATGCTGGAAAAAACTTAAGATTTTTATCTACAATATCTAAATGAAGCTCATTGTTTTGTGGGTTTTTACTTTATAGGGCTTTTGATAGTTAAACATTTTTAAAGATAAAGCAGCAGCAAATAGATTAAGTGGAATTTTATAATAAATATGTAATTTAAAAAGCAAAAGCCTTGAACTGTTTTTAAAAAAATTATTTTATCCTTATTACAAAAAAATTCTTAATAGGTAAAAGTTTTCATATACATATGTTTACGTATGTAGTACATTAGAATTGAAATGAAATGAAATTAGCAAATGCTGTTTTTAAAGCGAAATTTCTAGTATAATATTATATCCATCCATGAATCAGTAGAGTGTAAATTTTTTTTATATTAAAATTCATTATCAAAATGCATACTAAAAATACGAAACGAAAACATAAAAAATATAAATGTTAAACATAACATAATAAGAAATAATTTAATGTTATATAACGATAGAACGATATATAATGCAACACAAAATAAAACAACATATAATGACGAAACATGACAATAAAGCATAACATAGCAAAGTATAACATAATATAACATAATATTATATAGCATATAATTGTATAATATAAAATAAGATAACTACACATTGCATAACATAAAATAATATGATATAACATAACATAAAATTAAATAATATAATGCAACATAGCCGATACAAAATAACATAACGTAACATAACATGATATAACTTTACATAATATAGCATTAAATAATGTAACATAACACAATTCAATAAGACAGCAAAACAAAACTTAGCAACACATTATTATATAGCATAACATTGCATAACACAATATTTGTGTGCATAATATTGTAGAACATAAAATAACAGAGAATAGTGCAATATTAACTATGTATGTAACATAATATGACATAACATAACTTTAATTAAAAAAAAATATTATAATGTAGCATTACATAGCATAAAATTATAAAATAAATAACATGAATTAACTTAGAATAGCATATCCTAACATAACATAACTATTAATAATACATATTACATAACATAGAATGACGCAACAAAACATAACATAACATGGTAGTAAAACATAACACAGCAAAACATGACATAACAAAGCATAACATTGTAGAGCATATAATAACATAAAATGGTACAACTTAACATAATACAACATAATATAGCTTATCATAATAAAAAAATAATAAACTAATATTTATGGTTAACTTATATTTTCATATCAAAATTGAACGAATAAAAAAAATTCTTGAGTAAAGATCTCCCTTAAATACAAAGTATGTCTAATTAAAAAGAAAAATTAGTTTTATTTAGCAACTTTTTATACCAAAAAAAGTTTCAAGTTTCCAGTTCTGGCGCTGTGTTCTTGTTCTTCTAATTGTTTATGCTAAAACATAAAATATATTTAATTTCTAAAGAAAAAAGTTAAATTGACCTAGTTACTTCTATATAAAAAAACAAGTTTAAACTTTCCAACCCTGGAATTATCCTTTTAAATTTTTTGGATTTTCATAACAAATTTTTTTCTTTCTAAAATACAAGATATGTTAAATATATAGAGAAAAAGAAAAAATAGCAGTAGTAGGTTACTATTATATAAAAAAAATCAAATTTTCCAACCCTGAAATCATCTTCTTGATTTTTTTTTAATATAAATACAAAATTTAATATAATATAAAAATAAATTTATTTAACAAAAAAAAAATTAGTGTTAGCTAAATACTTTTATATGTGTACAAAAAAAATTTAAGTTTTACAGCTCTGAAACAATTTTTTTTATTTTGCTGATTTTCAATAGCGATCTATTTTGGACAATTTCTGACACACCAGCTCAAGCCCGAAGTCTCCAGCTTTTCTGGGAGCTTTGGAAACCCGAGTTCATATTCAGACAGACGGACAGATTTGACAGGTGGATATCGCCTATTCGTCTTCTCTATTTATAAGGACCCAGAATTTATATACTCAATGTGTCGTATATGAATATATATATACCATTTACAATTTTTTTTGATGAAGGGTATAAAAATAATGAAGATTAACACATTATGTTTATTATTATTATTACATAAAATAACGTAACACAACATGTTATAAACAATAAAATTGCATTTATTGTGCAATACGACCTCGATTTTTACCACCGAAAAGGTTCGGAGCTGTTGCCTTTAGCGACTATTTAGAACTAAATTTAAAAAACATATACATAACTATTTAACTTACATTTATTTGTGTTATTATATTAACATAAAAAATCATTTATTAGGTAAATCTATAACGGCCTGGCCCACGATGTCGACAAGAAACTTTCTTTCTTAATTTGTTTTTGTTTTCAATGAAAGAAAGCGATAGAAACTTTCGTGTCGACATCGTGGGCCAGACTGTAAAATAAAATGAGTAAAAAAATTTAAAAAAAGTATCAACGCTGACATTTGTGAAACGTATCTGAGATGTATTGCTTGATGAAACCTTAAGTACTTCTTAAACTAGGTTTCTGTACAAATAAATTCAGAACGAAAAAGCTGTTCATATCGCCAATTTTTTTCAAGACTCTAGCGTAAAAAATTACCTCCTGCGGTAATCTGGATCTTGCAACAATTTCACTTAAATATTTTGTGACAGTTTTTATTTGGTTTTCTAAAGTTAGTAAAGCGCACAAAAAATATTCTGCCTGGCAAATAAGTGTGTACCAAAGCAATTTTTATCTGGACTATATTTAAAGGTTGATTGAATTCCCTACTTTAAAATTTCCTGTTAATTCTCCCGCAATTAGTTTTCATGCATGAAATAAACTAGAGATCTACAAAAGGTAAATATCCTGTAATAAAAATTCATCTTCATTTGCCTTATTACAAGCACCTTTAAGTCCGTGAAGTATTTCAGTTTAACAAATACAAACATTTTTGTATATAATTTTTTTTATTTCCACTACTGACTTCTTAACATAATTGGGGCTTAAGCCCAAGTCAAATAAATAAACAAATTGGGTGTGAAATTGAATTGGAAAACAAATAATTACATTTCTTATTTTTATATGTACATACTCGTATGTACATTTTATTATTATTTTTACAATTCACACCACGAAAGCTTTCAGCACTACAAAAAATAAAACACTAAAAATGACTAAAAATGAGGGAGCCGTTACTTCTGCAGTAAAAGCAAATATAATAAAAATAAAAATTAAAATTAATATGAAGCTTTACAAAAACAGCAACACTTCATGCAATCACTTTTCATGTGGAGTTAGTCTTGGCAGCAGCAGCAGCAGCAGCAGCAGCAATTACTTGTATTAACCCACTTCCCACTTTTGTTTTGTCAAACTTTTTTTCTTGTTTATTTACCTTTTTCTTTAAATATTTTTCGGATAGTGTTTGCGTGCTCATGGATTATTGATCGCGCCACGTGATGCCGCCACTGTAGAAATTCATAGCAACATATTTTTGCTGGTGATTTTCTTCCCTCCTTTTGTGGCCAACAATCTAAAAAGTCTGTTACAAAGGTGAACGCATGCAAAACAATGACTCTCTGCAGACTTGTTGGCAACACTTTACTTACTACTTTAGCTTAAAAAGAAAACAGCAACAGCAACACTAACTTCAAAAACAACAAACAAACAAAAAGCAACTGAAACAACATTAGACACTAAGCAGCAACAACATTGCCACCAGCTGTAAAGTTTTGGTTTCTTCATATTTATTCGCGTGTTGTTGTTGCTGCTATTGTTGCTGTAGTCAGTGTTGTTTACTTTTTAAGTCAGTTGCATTAACTACTGACACACCTTTTTACCAAAATTTGCTTCACCCATGCAATAAGTCAGCAATAACTGCAGCTACCACGACGACAGCCTTTACAAGTCAATGCTGAACAAACCAATTCATTTTTATTATAGATTCATTCAAATACTTTTTTCTCCCCATTTCTGTCCGTCCCAACAACCCGTCCTTTTGTAATTTTAGTTTTGGGGGGAGATGTATTTTTTTTTTTCTTATTATTATTTCTTTGCAACAATTGCCAAGCAACAAGTTAAAGAAGTCAAGTAATCAAACATTTCAATAAACAATTGCTTTACTGTTTCTTATGCTTTTTTTTTTTTGCAGCAGTCATACCATAAAATTATATGAGTTGAAAAAAAATATTAAAAAAAATTTTTAAATTTTTCATCATTTTACTAATCCGCCTGCCTGCCTGTCTGCCGGCCTGCCAGTAAGGTTTGCTAACAAAGACAATGGTAGTGTAGTGGGTTGTTCGGTTGTGCAAAAAAAAAAAGGTTTCAAAGGCACCTGTGTTGCCTGCTATAAGTAAATATTAATTCGAGAATTTTTGTTTTTTTTTTCTTAAGAGCAGGTTATTTCTTACTTTTAACTAAAAATTACAGTTGTAAAGTGTTTCCTTTTCTGAACATTGGTAATTTGCTTGTCAATAATTTGCTAAAGTATGGTTTGACCTAAATTGTTTATATTCCATCAGCCTTTAGGGGAGTTTTTAAAAGGGCGTTCACAACAAAAATTTCGAAACTGTTAGAAAAAATAGTATTAAACATTTGAAGGCTTTTCAAATAAAAGTTGCCATTTCAATTACAATAATTTAAAAAATATAATAAAAATATTTACTTTAAAAAACTACAGCAAAATTTGCAACAACATAAAATTAAAAGAAAGCGTTCGGTTTTTTTATATTTAAAAAGTAGCATTTTCCCGCGACTTCGTTCGCATCCAGAAAGAAACTGAATAGACTTTATATTGCATTTCTACCAGCAAAAAAAAAAAAATACCAGCAGCACTAATTTTTCCCATTTAACCTTTCATATCATTCTTCTCCAGATAATAAAAAACAAAACAAGAAAAAAAAAATGGGGGAACTCGGTACAGCCGTGACAAAGAAAAAAGGATTAATTCTTATTGTATATAGATTATTTTTGAAGATTTTTAATGTACAAAACTGTACAAAAGAAAAGTATATTCAAACCAAAGCAAAATTAACTGAAATTCGTCACAATTATTGCAAGGAATCGGTATGAACTTGGGGATTCATTGAAGAACAAACTCAACTTTTTACTTTCATCCGTTTCAAGGACCATATTCCAGCGGAAAAACTCAGAAGACTTTTTTACTGCAGGTCTTATTAAATGACTGCTTATACACTTGCTTTTGATTCAACTACTATTCTTATCTAACCGCAAAAGAATGCTTCATAGAACGTTTTGGCTCTTCCGTATAAAATATAGGATACGCATTCCATATTTTATTCTATGAGCAGGGATTAAATAAAAATGAAGAGAGGGAATAACATCTTTTATTTTGTGTTTTTGACAAAGCAGAAGAAAACGCCATTAATTTTTAGGGCTTTTCAGAATCTCTGGTGAAAGCAGAAAAAACGGAAGGCCTATATGGCAATGACAAGGCGTGTAAAAAAGATATGGGTATGGAATGGTTCGAGCAGGGGCCTGTTTCTCAAAACTTACAAGTGTGGTAATACAAGTAAAATAGCTGTGAAAATATATATATTTTTCATAAAAAATAATCATTTTACTTGTTTACAACACTTGTGAGTTTTGAGAAACATGCTTCAGGCCTTGTGCATCCAAGAGAAGGAGTACAAAGGTCTTCTAGAAGGCATCCGCACTCCTTTTTTCACGCTGGATTATAAAAAAAAAACCATTGCTAATGCTATGAAAGTCAAATAGTCTACTCTCGATAACTTCAAACAATCAATATCAGCGAAATAATAAGAGTTCAAGAAACTGAGAGAGTGATAAGAATTTAAGCGAATAATGGGTCTAATTACGAGTGTCGCATTTCCACTATTCGTATTTCATTCAAATAACATTAGAGCGATGTACATAAAGCTCATTTACTCAAAGAACGTCATAACTCAACAAATAAAATTTTTGACTTAGTGATGCAGAGCTAATCCTCATATCGTTCTCTATATTGTGTAAAAATTTCATACAAATATCTTGTTTACTCAACTCTTGAGAGAAAAATAAAATTTTCTTTTCCATAAGATTGTGTGTAAATTGTAAACTTCAAACTAGTTTTATGGCAAACTTGTTTTTTTTTTAGTTATGGCGTTGTTTGAGTAAATGACCGATATCTACGTGTGCTACAATCATTTCTTTGCTTCTCAATAATTTTATGGCAAGTTATCAATGGACATCATTCAAATTTCTTTGAAAACTTAAAAAACCGCATATGCTTATATTATAAAAGCTTCCGCAAATAATTGAGAATTGCCAACCTAAAAGCATAATAAGCTAAAAAGCTTCAACAAAAATTAGCAATCACAACAATACATTTTTAAAAATTTTAAATTCAATTAAGTTTAATACCAACTTTTATCATTTAAAGGGTTTTTCAATATGGTCATCTGAACGTTGAAAGCTGACAGTAGTGGTGTACCGAATGTCAATTTTTGATATTCCCGAATACGAGTACGAATATTTTAAACGATATTCAATACTTATATAAATACGTAATACGAATATTATATTTGAAAATTGTAGACATTAAATTGGGGTTCTATTTTTGCCTGCAATATGAAATATTAAAAATAAAATTGTTATAAAGAACAACTCCATACTCCTGTGGGCGTACTTTAAAGCTAATAAAAACTACCAAAAATTTTAATGATCGTCATTAAATAATATTTGAAAATTATACAAACTACAAATTTCTATAAAAAATTTAATGGATTCGTACAAACTAATATTTTTAGTCATGTATTTAAATTTCGTTTAGATTTATTTAATTTTTTTGAAAAATATTCGCCAAATTCAGGCGAATACGAATACGAAAACGAATATCTAAAAATGGCCGAATATTCAGCAATTCGAAAACGAGTACGAATATTCGCGCACCAATAGTTGACCGTGTATTTAATTCGTGCAACTTTCTGCTTGCTTCAGACATTTTCCGGTCGCCACAATCATCTTACCGCGAGGACGATCCACAAGGTGGTGGATACATTTTAGCCCACTGGCTCTATAAGCAACCAGCCCATCCTTAAGTAGATAAAACTTATGATCTAACAAAAATAACCGATACAGTCGATTTCGTGTCGTAATTTTGGCCCACATCCGTGCAAACTTCAACTGATCCTGCAGTTGAAAATAGACAATGACAAGCTTTTACTCAATAAGCCTTGGAGCAGTTGGAATACAAATACCGCGACGAGGCCTATTTCCGAATAAATGTGTATGTCAACAGACAAAATTTTCGAATTTTAAACGAACCAGACGCAGCGATCCTTAAAATAAAATGTGTTTGCATTGGTGAGAAAAATTAAAGTAAAATTAAGTTGCACTGGGAGAAAGGTTTTGTAATTCAGAAGATATGTTGTGATTTTTAATAGTTTGAAATATTTTTTTGCGATTGACGACTAAATGGAAGAGCATAAGAATCTTGTGATTCAATGCATCCTGAAAGTCACTTTTTGGTGTGAATTTTTAGCTTGCGGCCTCATCATCTGTCCACATTTTTTTGCGAAAGAAAATACCAATGACATGTGGTTTGAACAGCTCATACCAGATTGCACATTCTGCACGAGCGATTTAAGGGTCCGTTCAATGCACTTAGGGTTGATGTGAACTGGGCACCGAGATCGTGCGATTTGGCACCAGTAGAACTTTTTTGTAGGGTTTCTTTGGGCCAGAGGTCTATGTGAGTAAACTCCAAATCACAACGGCTCTAAATGTCATGGGTTGTGTTGGCTAGCGGTCGAATTCAATTATATTTATGCGCCGTTGTAATCTAAAATTGGACTTTAATCCTGCATTGTACCCAGCGAAGCCGTGGCGGGCAATTGCACGATGTTATATCCTATACGTACAGATATTTGACACACACTTTGTTTTATTTAAAGCTTAATACATGAAGCGCTTAATGTTTTGCTTATTAATGCGGGAATAAAGTAAAAAAGGAAATGTAATATACATAAATAATACATATACACATCTATGTATGAACATTTCCACGAGAAAGTTTACTTTTTGTCACGTGCGACAGCAAGCAATAAAGCTTGTATTTCAGAACAATGTGACTCGATTTTTCTAGAAATTTTACCTAATATAGAGCTGCTGACGGCCTACACAAATATATAAAGAAATAAAAAAAAAGTATCGTTTTCTTTGAAAAAAAAAACAAGAAAATTGGCTTAGTGTCGCACGCTACAAAAAGTTGACTTTCCTATGGCAATGCCTAAATATTTTATGTACTGCCAGTGAAACTAAATTAAATGTATGGCCGTCATCGACTTTGTAGTTCTTTTCACTTCCACTACGAACTTTAATTTTTATGAACATAAAATTTAGTTTTACTTATGTATATTTTATTTCTTTTATTTTTTTATTTTTTTGCAGTAATAAATAACAGGAACTCATGGTAAGAAAACTGTATTTTTTTTAATTACGACTATAAAAATAAATGAACGAAAATCGAAAATTCCATGATAAAAACTTTAAATTAAGGAAATTGAAATAAAACGACCAGCATGTAATTGTAATTTTCTACTTAACAAAATAAAAGAAGTTGGGAAAAAAAATCAATTGTCTTATCATAAAAATTAACTGCAGAAAATAATAAAAATAACAATTTTATTACCCTTATGAAAGATAAATGGCGGGCGGGCGGTCGGTAAACCCGCTGCATTAGTTTTTATTGTTGTTGTCTGTGTTTTGCTAATGGGCTGGAAATAAAATGGAATACGAAATGCTTCTTTCTCACATTCTGTTTTTTTTTGCTCCTACAAGTTTCGTATGTACGATACTTAGCGTTTAATAAAAACAAATTAACAACATATCTTCTGCCAGAACTGATGAAGATGATAAACTAAATACGTACATTTTTATAAAAATTAATTACAAAAGAATGCCGAAGTTTCGTAAAGAGTTAGAGAGAGAATTGAAAATGTTTAACAACTGCTTTGTCATTGTTAATAATGCAGACCAATTGCATGAGCTGCACCGTTTCCTAAAAAAAATATTAAGTACTCATATATATAAATTCCAAATAGAGTTCGGTATAGCATTGTTTACATGAACCGAAGCGCCAACATGTATGGTACAATATGTAAAAGGGAAAAAAGTATTGCACTAGTATAAAATATATTTAAGTGGTGATCAGAGCAATAGCGATGGAGTTATATTTATTACATATAGCAAAGCAGTGTTAAATCATACAAACGTGGTAATAAGTATGGAACTTCTAAAGTATTGAACGAATTGAATAGAATTTAAATGAATTGCAGAAGAGGAGTCAAGTTTTTGGAACCATATTTTGACGAATCTACAGCTTAACCAAGGACGGAGCTAGAGAGGACGAAAAACTCATCATCTACTGACCAAGTCTTAAAACTTTAAAATTTTTGGATTTTGTTAGACAAGACAAGTAAAAAGCCACATACTGTCACCTATAACCCACAAAAATCAAAATAAAATTTTTGATTGATTATGATGTGATTAACCAAAATACATCTTTCCTTAAAAATTTACTCACATATGTTTAAAAATACCTTTTTTATTAAACTTGGCACCTAACACATAAATAGTCTTAAGGTTGTTTGCTTCTCCTGTAAAAAAGTAGAAAGTGTACTTAAGGTCTTTTGGATTTTAGATGACTGTATATATGGTTTTTGTGTCTCTTAAAGTTTAAGAGTTATTTCACATTGAAGTTACAATGTTTTTAATTTTCTCTAAATGTACTTTTATTAACAGATATTTTTTCCAAAAGGTACTTTTCTCAAATAACACTTTTTTCCAACAGTACTTTTCGTACAAGTCACTTTTCTTAAAAGGTACTTTTTTTAAAAAGGTACTTTTCGTAAATTGTACTTTTACTTAAAAGTACTGTTCTAAAAAGCACCTTTCCTAACATACCCTTTTTGGGAAGTACTTTGCTTAAAAGATATTTTTCGTAAAAAATATATTTCTTAAAGGTAATTTTTCTTAGAAATAATTTTCCTAAAAGTTACTTTTCTTAGGAGGAAGTTTTTGTAAAAAGTACTTTTCTGCAAAGGTAGGCTTCTGGAAAAGTATTTCTCTGAAAACAATACTTGTCTTTAAAAGTACTTTTGCTAAAAGGTTTTTTTTTTAAAAAGTAGTTTCATCTAAGGTAATTTTTTTTAGGAAAAAGGTACTTTACTTTTTTTATTAAACCTTATTGTGAAATACTTTCCAATAAGGTTCTTATTGTTAAAAGGTACTTCTTTTGAAAAGTAGTTTTCATGAAAGGTACTTCTTTCCAAATGTCTTTCTTCTAAGTTATTCTTAAAATGTATTCTTATTAAAAAAAAAATAATATTCTTAATAAGTACTTTTCTTAAAAAGTAATTTTCTTAAAAAGTACTTTAACTCAAAAGTACTTTCCAAAAAACTACTTTAACTCATAAGTACTTTTATTAAAAAGTACTTTAACTCTTCTTAACTCAAAAGTACTTTTCTTGAAAAGTACTTTAACTCAAAAGTACTTTTCTTAAAAAGTACTTTTCTTAAAAAGTACTTTTACTTTCTTAAAAAGTACTTTAACTCAAAAGTACTTTTCTTAAAAAGTACTTTTCTTAAAAGTACTTTTACTCAAAAGTACTTTTCTTAAAAAGTACTTTAACTCAAAAGTACTTTTCTTAAAAAGTACTTTTTAAAAATGAATTTCTTTTGGAAGTATATGTTCTTAAAAAGTTAATTGTCTTAAATTGTAGTTTGCCGAGAAGGATATTTTAAGTAAAAATTATTGGCTTTAACGTTATTTTTCATAAATTGTACTTTCTTGCATTTTCATAATTTTTATTTGTTAAACATTTTTGTTATTTTTTTTTTGTCTTTTGTGTGCTGCTTCTTTAATAAATTACAGATACCCCATATAGAAATCATATAATTTAATTAAGTTTGGCATAAATCAGTCGCGAACTTTTTCCTTTTTCCAAAAACAAAAATTTTTTTGCTTTGGGAAAGTGTGTGTTAACGATTGATTTTATGATGCAATATCTAACATTAATTAACGATAGTTAGACATAATTAAGTATCATTAGAGTAAAATTGAAAATAAGTGCTAAATAAATTTAAGCTTACGAAGACATTTTTATGTTCATGGGTAACAGAAAAGTTGTTAAATAAACACAAAAAGCCATAAAAATCGAAAATTTTAAATTTTAGAGCAAAAGTTTGCTTAATATTTAAGAGCTGCAACAATATGTAGTAAATGTAAGCAACGAATATTAAAACTAGATTAGAAAGCTTTCAAGGCTTGTCATTCAATATGCATATGATGAAAATTATGAAAGTGATTTTCCATTTTCAATTTATGTAACCACAAATGAAATTGAAAGATTTTCTTTCTTTCCTTAACTTAAATTTGCTGTAAAATTTTTTTATTGCATGGCCATCAAAAAAAAGCATTATTCACACCATTTTGGCCAAGCACATGCAAGCTCTTCTTTTTTACTTCAGTTAAAGCTGTGGGGAGATGGGTCAAAACGTGATCAATAAAAATTAATGAAACACTTAAGACACGAAAAATTTATGTGTGGATATAGTTCAAATTAAGTTAAAACCATTCAAGACATAATAACTTAAACATAGAGCGAAATAAGCGACCAACCAACCAACAATCAGGCTAAGAAAGGCAACAACAAAAGGCATTTGTGCAAAACGTTTGAAATATTTTAATAAAATTGTGGAAATTATGGTGGCAAAAAGGTCATTAGCAAAATTTATGATGTTTATACAATTAAAAAAATATAATGTTAAAAGAAAAAAGAAAGAAACAGACAAGGTTTATGTGTAACATTCACTAGATCATTTTAGACACAAACCTTCGAACAAACCCATTTCAATTACCAGGGTTTGATCATAGGTTTGAGGTTTGTGTCTTAAATGAACTAGTGAACGAGTTCCAAGCACGTCTGTGATATATTTGGTTTTTAATAAATAATTTCATTGATGAACTAAATTCTTTTTTTAGATTGAGCGTATAAGATTTAGGCGCCTATTAATGCTTCTGAGCGTGATTAAAAAAACTTGAGTTTATACCGATGAATTACTCACAACCCCATCTCTAATAAATACAATCACTGTTGGTCTTTTCTACTGCTGGATTTACTCAAAAAAAAAAAAAATTATGTTGAATTAAAACTAAATTTATAACTTTGAACTTGACAGGCAGCAAGTAGGCCATTGTGACTTTTATAAAAAATTTCATAGGCAACATTAAACATTAATGAACGCTTTTAATCTCAGAAATATTACTGCGCAACTACACATGTTTTTTTGTCTTATCACATTGACGTTAGATTTTTGTTTTGTTAAAACATTAAGTACAATTTTTCTACGTATCAATATTTAGAGATTTTGTAACAATTTGCCCCGACAGTCTTTTTAAATATTACATTGAACAGCAGTTAAAGCTTCACATTAAACTTTTACAAGTCAACCGAAAAACATAAAAATTTATTAACATTTTTTCTCAGAAATTATTAAAAAAAAAAAAATATTACACAGTGCCTTTTTAAAAATAATTATTTTCTGGGTAATTTGCTCATGTATGAACTTTTCAAAATTTTTTTGTTAAGTTGCTTTTTTTGTGTGCATGTACAAATTATTTTATTACTATTTCCTGTTGAGGAATTTTAAAAGGAAAAGGGGTAATAAAAATTATCTTTTTTAAATGCCGATTATTTAAATTCCTGGGAAACGAAGAAATTTTTTATGTAACATAAACTTCAAATGAAAGTTATTTTAGGATTAATGTTTTTAAATTCACTTTCTAAGCAATGAAAAACTAATTTCCTTGATATTTTGTTGAGCAGTAAAAATATTTAGGATGAGTGTATAAATTCGCTTTCTAAGCGATGGAAAAAGCGATGATTTGTTTAAACTAATGAAAGTGATTTTTATGTATTTGGCATACTGAATAGACGTCAGAGAATGCCGCAAGGATAACCCTATAAAAATAAAAATACATATTTGAAACTTATGAACTTCTTTTTTGCTGAATACGTTTCATTAATCAAACAAGCTGCGTCCGCAAGTCTAAGAAAGCGGTTAGTTATATCATTTAGTACGTCTTGAATGAGCTGGGTCCAACTCATTCTTCATTAAGTTTAAACACAAATTTATGATCAAACTCATGCTATTTTAGACACAAACCTACGATAAACCCCATTTAAATTACATGGGTTTCATCATAGGTTTGTGTCTAAAATGAACGCCTCAACTATAGAGCTGTGTCCAACTAGTTCAGCCGTTCATTTTACACACAAACCTTTGATCATACCCATGTAATTTAAATATATTTGACCATAGATTTGTGTCTAAAATGAACGACTGAACGAGTTGGACCCACTTCCACTTAACTAATTGTACCCAGCTCCACTAGACTTGGGTTGAATACATTAATTCATCAAATCTATCATCAAACACATCTGAAATTTTTCAAGTCCCTTCTGCGACTTCACTTTGTTATTATTATTACAGTTAGGAGCAAAGTTTGTAAAATAGACTTCGGTCAAACTATTTCACAAGTTCATTTTTTACAAATGATTGAACCCATTTAAATTACATTTGTTTGATCGTAGGTTTGTGTCAAAAATGACATAGTTGACAAGTTTGACCCTAGTTTATAATTATGCTTTCTTCGAACTTGTCCAGTAATTCGATTTCGGCACAATCCGATGATTCATCCAATATAATTTAAATGGGGTTAATCATCGGTTTTTGACAAAAAAAAAAATAAAAACTAGTGTACGAGTTCGACTCAAGTCTGTCTATAGTATAGAATATTACGGTTTGTGTCTCTGCTATTTATATTCAAAACCATCTTTACACCAGTGTAAGAAAATAATCAAAAAATTACGCAAACGTTCCCTGCAAAACAAAAGCTGAAACGTATTTTTTGTTAATGATTCCCTTAGTTCTCATTAGTGTTGTAGTCATAACAATAGTTGTAACGATGCGCTGGTAGTAGAGTTGTGTCTAACAGCTCTTTTGAACTAAAATGAGCTGTTTAGCATAAAATCGGTCAATGTAAATTAAATGTTCAGCTAATTTTAATTATTATTGTTCGAACTTCATTTGTTTTTATATTTATGAATGTGTTTGTCAGAATATTTACAACTAACTTTGGTGTTATTTGTTCATTAATAATTATCACATGTAATTTGGCTTACAAAGCGATACGAACTTTAGCCTAATCAAATCATAAATATAAAAAGTAAATTAAATGAGTTTGAAACAACTTTTTATTCAAACGCGCTGTTGAACACAACTCTAGGCTTGGGTCGAACTCATTCTGTCGATTGGTTTTGACACA
Source organism: Nowickia ferox (assembly GCA_936439885.1). Taxonomy (NCBI): domain Eukaryota; kingdom Metazoa; phylum Arthropoda; class Insecta; order Diptera; family Tachinidae; genus Nowickia; species Nowickia ferox. The sequence continues at coordinate 106,921,923 of OW387023.1, forward strand.
AATCTATTGTCAAACAGATTTATATTACATGGGTTCATAGGTTTGTATTAAAAACTATCGACTGAATGAGTTCGACCCAAGTGTACTCGCCGGTGTCCCAATTTCGGCACAAAGGTTTATTTATTTAGGCTGTCGGGAGAAGAAAGTGAAACATTCTGTTTAACAGCAGGATTATTTCTTAAGAACTTCATTTCATATAGTACAGTCGTCTTAATTTAAAATTTGTTTTCTTAAGTTACTCAATAATAAAACTAACAGGTGGTGACCACCAGTACCAGTAACATACAGACAATTACCTAAACTTGAAATTTCCATAGTATTTTTATACAGACTACACCACTTAGCACTGAAATTTCAAAAATCAAAATAAAAGAGTGAACTCTAGAAATTTTCAAAAACGATAAAACTAAAAAATCCCAAAAAATTACAAAACCAAAAAATATCAAAATAAAAAAAAGCAATTAAAAGGAAAATATCATCAATAATAAAATAAATAGCTCAAAAAAAAAATCACAAAAAATTTAAAGGTCACGAAAACCCTAAAAAAATGCCAAGCAGCGACAAAACTAAAAAAAATTTAAACTAAAAAACAACAGAAAAAATCGCAAAAAACCAAAAAAAATCAGCAAAACGAAAAAGTGCTGAAAATAAAAAAACGCAAAAATTAAATAAATCGCTAAAATGCCAAAAAAAAAATCACCACAAGTAAAAAAGTCGCAAAAAAAAACTCACAAAATTTATTTAGATTGTAAAAGAAGAAAAAATTCGCCAAAAACAGAAAAAAGCGGCAAAATAAAAAAAAACGCAAAAACTAAAAATAGCGTCAATACCAAAAAAAACTTTCAAAAATCCAAAAAAAAATCGCCATAAATAGATAAAATCGCCAAAAGGTAAAAACGAAACAAGTGTCAATTCTAAATAAATGCAAAAAACCGAGAAAATCGCCAAAAATAGATAAAATCGCCAAAAAGAAACCAGCACCGCACGATACGTATGCGAGCCAAAGTCGCACCTTACTGAATTTATTTTTCTATATAACTTTAATTTCATATGATTTTTATGATTAACATGTTGAATTAAAATTGAATTCATGATGGTAGTTATTGAATGTGTATCTAAAGACTACAATGCCATAAGTTTGAGCTGAAATTTTGTCTAGGGAAGCCAACTACATAATACAACACACACACACACATTTTCCGAATGCCTGTGCCACTACACGTAAGCACGTAAGTTAAATAATTAATAAAATAAAATTATGAATACATTGAATTTGTTTCAATATGCTTTTCCGTGTTATTTCAGTATCCAATTCATGTTGTTTCAACTTTGATTCAACATGATTTTTCATCTAGATTCAACAGTGCTGGTATATTAGATCAACATGAAATAAAGTTTTTTCAAAAGAAAAAACTTTCTTTGAAGTTGACTGCAAACCATGTTGTATTAAAATTAAATAAATATGACACTAAATCATTGTTTTCATTGATTTTAGTATGAAATTTTTTATGTGTGTATGGGAAGCGGAATTTAACATCGAGTTACATTTGTATCGCATAAACAGTTTCCACATAAATTAAAAAATTAATTCCGTCATTTTTAAAAGTTACAACAGTTTTGACTGCTTTGGAATATTAAACCGTAAAACCCGCTAGCCTTACAACAACCTAAATTACTTTCCCAGTTGCTTCATGTGTTTGACACATTAAATTAATTTTTTTTAATTAGTATACAAAATTTATGAAGGCTATAGAGTGTACAATGTGCATATATTTACTTTTTTATCATTACATAATAATCAAAACAAAACTTTACCTAGTAAAAATAAGTATACATAACAATACATTAATTTATTATTACAATTTTCCTTGTGGGCTTTTTAAAATTATAGATCTTTTAATGCAAATTAAAAGGTTGCAATATATATTAATGTTATAATGTTTACAAAATTATAGTTTATTGGTAACATAAGTTGCCTTCAAACTATAGTTGAAACAATAAATTATTAAGGTTTTAATGGTTAACAGCAAAATAAAATAAAACAAACAAAAAAACTTACCAATAAAACGGCTTTGGCTGTTCAGTCGAAAACTGTAAAGATACAAGAAAAAACAAAAATATAGAGAAACGACTTTATTAAAACTCTTGCTGCAATTAATATTTAAATGATTTTGAATTTGAGATAATTTTTTTGTAGGATATTATGACAATGATACGTAATTAAATTTATAGCCTTGTTAATAATAGAAAATTAAGCAACTATTAAATAAATTTTGTGTGAAAAGTGATCAAAGGAACGCCTCTGAATTTATGAAAATTATTTTTTATGAATAAGTGCTGCATTCGATAAATAATAAAAAACTTTAACTGTGTATATTCTTAATAAATAAAAAAATTTAAGTGGGAATAAGTTCAGTTGACCTTCTTAAATGGGTTTTCCACACGCAAAGTTTACCTTGCAAAGTCTTGAGTGTGTGGAAGAGAAGGGACGCTCCCATTCACTGTTCCCTTCTCTGCAACAAACTCAATACTTTGCCCACTGAATAAAAGTTCCTTTCTTTTTTCTAAACCTAAAATAAAATTACATAAACTAGTAAACGTAAATGTATATTATGCAATATTTGTTTTACAACTATGACCATAATAAAAACGCACCAAAATATTAACATCACTAAAAATTCCACTTATACGAGTAAATAGAAATAAAAGAGAAGTAAAATAGAAACCAATAAAGAAAATGTTTAACTTAAAGTTTTTTGCTGCCTTCCTTGAACACCTAAAATGACACTTTTATTGTGGTAAAACAAACCACCAACAAATTATTGTTAAACAGAAACCATTTCCCCAAAATTGACAAAGACAATAAAAAATTGATTTAGATATATTTCCGTAGTACTTTTCCTTGTTTACACACACTCGCATCACCACGTACCAGACAAAAAACACATTAAAGGAAAATACTAATTTACATATCAAAGGAAAAAAAAAATTAAAATTATATAGAAAGTTATTGAAAAATATTTACTTCCTTTTCGTAGCTCAATAACAATTGTTTTTGGTAATAACCGAAAATAAACAGCTAACAAATATTTTTAAGCAAAATATGATGCAAAGCTTAACCCTAGCAGAAGTGTAAAAACAGGGTGCGATAAAAGGAACAACGCTACTCCGCGCTACCGATCTCCAAGTGATAGAGACCAGTGCGAGTTCTAACATTTTCATAAAAATGTGTTAGAATAGGGCTAATTTCTATACTACTTTGTTTGTTTATAATTTTTGATTAAATTGACATGTGTACGGCGGCGTAAATGGTCTTGTGGAAGAAGCTCTTGTGTCAACTGAAACTTATATGGAAACAAATGCAAATCCTTGTGCAAAATTGTAGTCAAAGTTGTTCTTTGAAGACCAAGCTCCTGAGTACGGCGTCGAATTGAGGTTGATGGATTGTTTTGAACACTTTTTTGAGCAGCAGTAATGTTTTCAGCCGAACTTGCAGTACGTTGTGGTTCATGCTTGGGCCTATCACCTACTACAGACCCTCTTTCTTCGAAATCATTCACTACACGATAAATAGTGCGTTTTATTGGCATGTTGTTTCTCCGAAAAATTTCACGTAACTTTCTCATCGTCATTTGCCACGTGTCTACTTCACGACTGCCAAATATGAACTCTCAAGACTAATGTTTACCAAAATGGCGGCAAAACAAAGTAGTATAGCTTCCCGGCGGACACCCTGTACTTTGTATGCACCTTGTGACTTGTCACTAAACTATCTTATGGGGAAATACTCGGTGTAGAATAATATAAAATATATATTAATATTATTCCGACATTTAACTGTGATAATTGAAAACTAATATATTTTTATACTGTTGGAAATTAAATTAAATTTAATTTTAAGCAGAGCACTTTATGGGATCCGAACTGACAACCGCTGACACGACAGGCTAGCACGCTATCCACTCGACCATAGTGGAACTCATATTTCAAGAGTATAAATACCAGTTAAGCTAAGGTTAATATCTAAATATAGTTACGGAACTGGTTGCAGGGTGACTTGGTGGCGTCATTGGAGGTAACAATTATCATTATATTTATAGTATTTGATGTGTCTTAAGGTTCAATCAGACGTGCCATAGAAAACAGCCGTTCGAACCAAACTTATGAGCAGCACTGTATTTGATTATAGGTGACTCTCCACAATGCCAAGGCAAGTTTTTTGTGGCACGAGGAATGGTTCAAAATGGCTGGCAAATAACTCTGACATATAAAAATTTCTTCTACGTTGCAAAAAGGGTATTTTATGGCAAATTGGACTAATAATGGCTTTTTATGTCAATGATTAGAGGAATGGCTGATATGACAAAAATGGCATATGCCACAAAAAACTTACCCTGGCCATTACCATAGAATCCAATTTATTATGGCACGTCTAATTTAAGCTTTATATCCAGCCATATCTAACTTATTCCTTGCCATTTACTACAATAATAGACCGAATCTCAATTTAATTGAGCTAGAAGGGAATGACAACAGCACAGATCACCCCAACATAAAATCAGGTTTAAATAGTTCCCTAAACGACTCCAAGATTTGCTTGCATCTGAAAAAACTGCATCTCTTAACAATTATCTGGAAAATGTCGATGTCACGATTACTCTTTGTGGTGCGCTGCGAGAAATCTTAAGACACCCGTTGAGTTTAAACCACCTCTTCGCAGTTCTACCGGAGGTTGGGCAAGAAGCGATACTGAAAAAGGTAACATATTTGCTGAGCATTTAAAATCCGTATTTACCCTAAACACACGTACGGGTGTTGTTGATTTGCTGTGTGTAATTGCTCTACCCCCTCGACCCTTAAAATTTAAGATGCGTGATGTACAAAAACTAATTGCCGAACTCAACCCAAAGAACACTGAGAGAAAAACCTTCGTAAATGCAATGATTTTTTACATGAACGGTATTCGATGTTTGGTGAAAAGTGTCTTGCGTAAGTGCAAATGCAAAATATCGTAGCTTTTCCTTCAAATCCAACAAAAAAATACACACACACAATCCAAAGAAAAGCTACGATATTTTGCATTTGCACTTACGCAAGACAATTTGCATCAAACATCGAATACCGCCATTATATTTATGATTTATTCATTGTTTTTCAACCAATGCAACGCTTCATTCGCATTACGAAAATTGTTTCATCAGCTGATAAAATGTCATATATACAACGAAATATGTTTTTTACGAAGCAACGTACATTTTCATATTTTAAATGAAAAGTGTAATTATCGCAATAAAACTTTTTAGTTTATACAATGAAAATATAAAAAAAAAAATAAAAAATTTTAAAATCATTGCCTGAATAAGGGCTTTTCTTTCTTTGAAAGATCATTCTGGTTTTTAAGGGTTAAAACCAGACAATTCATGCAAATATAAAGTAACATTGAACATGCGTCTATTTGTCGCATTGTCTATGCGTTTTTTTTTCTCTTTCACTTTATACTCGTATATATTTTTTGTGTTAGACCTCAAATAACTTTATACTCGTATGTATATCGTATGAATAATAAAACTTTTTTGTAGGAATGTTTTCGTCGCTACAAAACAAAAGAAGCAAATGCAATTCAATGCAGCAATTGACCAATAATGGTCATGTTCAAAAGACCATTTTTGCAAATCGTTATTGCACAATTTTCACCCAATGTTGCTGTTTTTTTTTCTAAAGTAAAATGCTATTGTTGTTGTGGCAACAATAACAAAAATTAAACAAAAAATTTTAGGTGACACCATAGTTGTTGCAGTGAATTCTTTTGTTTCTCGTTTCTTTTTTTCTTTTTGTTGGCTTTTCTTTCTAATCCTTCGCATGCAGTTAGTTCCGCAGAAATGGTTTAAAGATCATATTGTTTGGAAACAAACATTATTTGTTGGTTGCTTGTTGGCAGCCCAACAAAAGACAAGTAGAAAACGCATTGTCTGCATTATTGCTGCTGCAAATATTGAGCTGAATATTGACGGTATGGAGCTGTTTGTTTGGCTGCTTGATTGTTAAACACTTTAATTTTTCGACCATAATCGTTTGTTTTTGGCGAATTTAAGCAAATTTTCTATTTGAATTGCTAAGCAATTTGTGTTTTTATGTGTTTTCATTTGTTTGCCAGTGTTAATAGTCAAATTGTTAACGATTAGACAACAAATAGTAAAAATTAATTTAATTAACTAGACTAAAGTTGGTATGGAATTAAAAGCGTACATACTCGTATGTGTAAAATGGCAGTTTCACGTTCACGTTCACGTTCAATAAAAGCAGACAAATTCCAGGGCATTTTAACTTTGCACTCATTTCTCCTTTTTTATTTAGATATGTACACACACATCTACTAATGATCTGCATAAGTGAATTTAAAGCACCATTTTTTTCAAGTGGTGCTTTATTTTGATTTAAAATGTTCAATACATTTGTATCAAAAAAAGCAATAACAAGAATGATTTACAAATCAGCTCATGACGTGAGAGGAACGCGAAAGACCCTGAAATCATTTTAGCTTGTAAGAAATGATTTAAACAAGCTTAAACAAAAATATTTATGTTATTTTTTCACTTTTAGTTTGGTGTAAATATGTAAGCATCTACGCTCATATCTGTGGTCCAATCGTCGCTTTCGATAACGAGCTGATTTGATCACGTGTTTCAGTTTGAGATTATGGCATTCGCAATCGAAGAATGTAATAATATCGAATGCCATAATCTTAAACTGAAAAAAACTTGATCGAATCAGCTTGTTATCGAAAGCGACGATTATTATAACTTGCCATATCCCCCAAAAATGCTTAAGCAACATAATTTTCGAACTTAATTTCTGACCAAAATCGATCATTTGTGATCGTACATAATCGATTTTCGTCAAAAAAAGGAGGTCCAAAAATTTGTCGGTTAAGCTTTTTTGGAGGTTATGGCACGATATCCTATTGAATTAAACTAACATAAAATAATTGAAGAATACCGTCGTATATTTATTTGGCATTTAGTCGTTAATGTATGAAAAATTTTTGTTTGTATACATTTCGTTTCTTCTTAAGAAACTCATCAGTAGACTTCAACCAAATTTCTGTAAATAAGATAAAAAAAAAACTTCAATTGTTTATAGAAAGAAATATTTTTAGCTTATTTCAAAAACAACTTTTCTTTGAAGTCTACTGATGAGTTTCTTAAGCGGGAACAAAATGCATGCAGACGTTGCTTAACCAATAAATGAAAAAACAATTTCTTTAAATTAAATACAATTTTGTTTGTACATTGTTGTTTTTTGATCGATGCTTTTAATAAACTTTTGGTAGAATAATTTTTAAAGACTATTTTGCTAATATTTTGCATTTTATTTACTTAAATATAATTCAGTTTGTTCTAGTTTAATTAATTTTATGCGGTAAAGTACTTAAGTTCATATTATGTTATATGTATGCACACAGAAAAATTTCAACTTAAAATCTACGTAAACAGGGTTAATTTCACCTTTTTCGATATTGATCTAACATGATTTACAGTAATCGACAAAAAAATTTGTTCTTTTTGTTCCATGTTGACTTAACATCTCCTTACTGTTAAATCAACATGAAAAATCGTTTTGAATTAAAATTATTTTAAGTTGTATTTTATTACTTATTTAACTTAAGTGTTAATATTGAAACAGGCATCAGAAAAATGTTTGGCTTCCCTGAACTCGGAACTCAGCATTTGGTAGTCAGCCACAATAACCTTAAATGTTTTTTTAGATACACACCAAATATATACCACCAGGATTTAAACTTTAATTCAACAGGATTTAATATGATTTCAAATCAAAATGTTGGCAAAGTGATTTTACATTGTTATTTATTTCTGCATATGTATAAGCACATGCTGCAAACAAATCACACTAATGATTTGTTTTATTTAAAACATTTTGCTGTTTTGCAATTACTTCTCTCCTTTTATACGTTTGCTCCCTGGTTTTGAGAGTAAAGTTGATTCACTTGAAATTGTTTTTTGCTTTAATTTTATTTGTTTTTCTCTAAACTTTTGCAATATTGTATTTACATTGAGTTGAAAACTCAATAATTTAAGGCAGATGTCTAATATGTACACTGTATCGTACATTGTATAATGTAAAAGATGATATTTTTGTTAAATTTATATTTTCTTTTTCTCACTCAATAGAATCCTATAAATCTTGTCTCTCATTTTGCGCCATAATTCATTTAAATGTCGTAGATATTGTTTTCGCTAAATAATGAATTTCGTATTTGAATTTTATTTTTAAATTTTAATGTGGGTTTTTAATCAACTTTTAAATATGACCAAGTTTATGCTCTTTTTTTTTGCATAAAGTTTTGTGGCAGAAGTTGAATGGCCTTTTTCGTTTTTTTTTTTTGTATTGTAACCATAAAAATATTTTTCTATTTGCTGTTTATTTGTCAATATCAATGCAATTCATTTACTGTATTCACATATTGCGGAGCGGTCGGAATAGGGAGGAAAGAGAGGTGGAAGAAAAATCTTTAGGCGGACAAGTTGTGCAAGTACAATTTTTTGATTACAACATATTTTTCACACAGTTGTTGATGTTGATGTTGAATACTTCTAACCACAAAATAACTTAACTATGAATGGATAAATTGAAGGAATGAAATGAATGTAGGCTACAAATATTTCAAAGCTAGACATTCGCAATGAAATTCAATTTGAAACTGCAGAGATCTCTTTTTTTCTACAAAAAAAAAAAAACAAACAAAAAAGAAGCAGCTTAAAAATAATGCAAATAATTTATGAGTTTTGTTTGCTATTTTTAAAGATGCCTGTTTTGAGCAAATATGTACTCGTATGTAGATTCAGGTGGGCGCATAAACAAATTTTTTTTTAATGCAATTAGTTTGTAATTAAAAAATTATTAGGATCGGTCTTATCGCTTTTTTGTTAATTTATAGCAAATTTTAGAGTTAATATGTTATTCGATGCGAACATGTTACAGCTTGTCATGTTTAACAAGGTGACAGATAAACAGAAGAGAAGTGCTTTTAGAAAAATGTGGAAGTAACTTTAAAAATTAAATAAAATCAACTAACTGTTCATATAAATAACAGCAGCTTTTAAATATTTTTAACTAAGACGTTCTATGCTCAGTTGGAAAAAATTGCACAAATTAATTTTTTTGCCTAAATAACTTTTAAATTTCAGGTAAATTACAGACAGAAATCAACAATAATTGTTTAGCAATTAAAAAAGTTATATGTATATTTAAGGAGTTTTTCAATATGATTTATGTTTTAAACTTATTTATTTATTTTTAATTTTTGCTTGTTTTTTCGTTATTCAAGTCTACAATGTGGGCCAAAAAAAATCACCCTATTGGAAGATGCTCTTATTTTTGCAAATGGCGGCCAATGTCAAATCTGTTGTGACATTTGTGCACTAGGCAGATGTAGAATACAAGTGAACAAGCCATGGATCGATACACTCCCCAAGAACGCGGAATAATCGAGTCGTGGCGTTCCCGGGTCGCCTCATCTCTCGTTTTGGCGATTTACACTGGCCCGCAGGATCGCCCGATTTAACCGTTCCAGACTTTTTTTGCGGGTGAAGTCCCGTGTTTACGTGAACAAGCCCGAGACCCGGGAAGCCCTCCAGGACAACATTCGACACGAGTGCGAGAATCTGTCGCCCGAAGTTCTCGCCGAAGTGATGAAAAATGCCATAAAACGAGCAATCAATTGTGATGGCGCCTATTTCGCCGATATCATCTTCTCGACTTGACCAATTAAATTCTAAAGGTTCAAATAAACACAATCAAAAAACAGAATCGAAGTTTTTCGTTTAGAAAAAAATGAGAGCCAAACAACAAACAACGGATGACTTCTTTTGGAACACCTTGTATATGCATTTCGTTCCTGCTCATGAAACTCGTCAGTAGAGTTCAACCCAAAATTCCTAAAATTCTAAAGGTTCAAATAAACATAATCAAAAAACAGAATCGAAGTTTTTCGTTTAGAAAAAAAATGAGAGCCAAACAACAAACAACGGATGACATCTTTTGGCCCACTTTCGTTCCTGCTCATGAAACTCGTCAGTAGAGTTCAACCCAAAAGATTTTGAAATTGGAAATACTTCAGATATTTCTAATTTATTTTTATAAGAAATGCCATTCAGTCAATCTTTTTTGTCATTCAGTCTTTTATGTATAAAGAATTTTCTCTTGTGTTGATGGTTAAGCAGCGTGTATATGAATTTCGTTGCTGCTTAAGGAACTCATCAGTAGACCCTTACCCAAATATTTTGAAATAAGCTAAATAATCTTACCCTAAACATGTAAGGTTTTATTTAGCTTATTTCAAAAACTTTGAGTGGAAGTTTACTGATGAGTTCCTTATGTGAGGAAGGATGGTGCTATAACTCACCTCTAGTCGGAGACCCAGTTGGGTAAATTGTGATTCCCTTCTATTGCCCGTTAAAAGTAATATTTACCCCTCATTTGTGATGTGACCCTATTATCCGTCATTAAGCCACTGAATTCGCATGATGAAGCCCCTGATATCTTCCAGTTTACACTTCCCGGTATCGATGAGTTCCTGAAGCAAGAACGAAATGCATATGGACGGTGCTTAAGCAACAAAACAAGCACAAAATCTTTATTTATTTATTTGTTTTAACTGTAAATAAAGTTTTGTGAACAAATTTAGAAGTCTTCGCTTAAGAAATCTACATCGCAGAAAAGTCCAAAAAGCAAAAAAATGTGTACGGAGACCCAGAGGAATTATAAATTTAAATCGTTAAAACCCCTTTTTAATGGTTTTTCCTTTCTCCAAAATCATTTACAGACAGTTATTTATATAATTTTATGAATAAACGCTTAATACCATTTTTGTTAATTTTAAGTTTATTGATGCCAATAGATCAAACGCTTTAACCCATACCAATATTTTTTACTGAAGTTAACATAACTTCCAAATCAAAAAGCGTTAATTAAAACTCTAAAAAGCCTTAAAAAAAATTAATATGTTTATATTAATTATAAAAGTTTCCACAAAATAACTGAGAATTACTAAACATACAAGCAGAGTAAGCTAAAAAACGTATACAAAACCTAACAAGCACAACAATACCTTTTTTTTAATTTTAACCCATCCAGTTTAATTTTGTTTTTACAATCTTTTACCAATTAAAGTTTCTTCTCATATGGGCTTCTGAACTTGGATTTTTAATAGCAGCCATAATGTTGTTTATTTAGCTTGTTTTGTCACATCAAAAAGCACGAATATGACGTTCAATAACAGATGCAAATTATAAAATTATAAATTAATAAATTATAAAATTTTGTTTTTTACGGTCGCTATAATCGTCCTACCCAGACAACAATTAACAAAGTGGTGGAAAAATTTTAGCCCACTGGTTCAGTAGATAAGCAACTCCAAGATCTAATGAAAATAAGGGCGTTTTCTTTAAGACTATGCAGGAGAATCAGAGGCAGTAAATTTTCCGCCTAGGACGTTGCTGGGGCGCAAAAAAATCAACGATATTTTCCATTGCATTTCTCCTTTTATGTTTTAACGTTAAAATGGTTTTTAAAACAGCAATTAATTTTTTTTTAATTGGAATTTCTCATGAACGGATTGATTTCATGTAAATTTTTGGGAACCCAAAAGTCTAAAGTGCCCTGGAGACGATAAAATAAATTCATCAATCACATAGTTCCTTGTATGCGGTCGTGTTTTTTCGGCAGCAGATACGATTTGTTAGCAATTATTGATAAAAATTCAAAAATGTTGATTTTTTTAATCATCCATACATTTTAAACTGAATTTACGAAAGATTTTTGTGTAATAATTTATCCGTTTTTTCCACAAACTTTTCATTAAAATTTTATTTCCTCTTTTTCGTATACAGCACAAGTAGTCAATAACAATAAATCATCATCAGAGGACGACATGGTTGGATGAGAACGATGCGAAGTCAAAATATAAATGGTGATTGACGTGTTTATTTGTACGTCTCCTTTTAAGCGCCAAGCATATGACACTCACATATATCGAGCCATAATCGCCAAAAACAAACTTAAGAGACATTTCTTTTAATACGTCTTTTGACGAAAATCGATCATCTACGATCGTAAATAGCCGATTTTCGTAAAAAAAATAGGGCCAAGTTCACGATTTGGTCAATGTTCGACTTTTCGCACACTTACATTTGAAAAAACAACAAAATAGGAAAATTTGTTTTTGTTTAGAATGCGACAAATCGAACGTTGTCGACATCGTGAAATTGCCCCTTAATCTCGAAAGTTGTGTCGCTTAAGGTTTTTTGTTTGGCAGTTATAGTACGATATGTACTGGTGTAGGGGTTTATTTGAACGTTTACTTCATTGACAAAAAAAATGTGAAATTAAACAGTGGAGGAGCATTTAAAGCCTTACGCCGGATTGTTAAAGCAGCAGCAGTCGTCAAACAGATTTTCTCCTACAAAATTCGTATGTTAAGCCCTTATTAGCTCTATCAATCGTTTATGAGTACCTGTATCAAATTACATATATAAAAATTTATCAAGTGAAATCTAGTAAATTATTTCCTCAATAAATTTTATGGACTTAAATAAAAACGATTTATGTAGCTTCCGTATAAAATTGCCTTGATAAACTTATCACACACATTCTATTAAATTTAAGTAAGTATTCTCATCGATAAATTTTTTTGTAAATGCAGGAAACTGATTGCAGAAAAAATATAAACATATTAAAGAAATGTTTTTACCACAAAACGATAAGGTTTTGTAACACACTTAAAACCCAAATTTCTCACAGGAATTTCGATGCCGATTTTCCAAAAAAAAATTTATTGTTTAGTTGACCCCAGAGTTTTTTATTTGTTTTTTTAAATAAATATCTAAAACTTTTACAATTAAAATCCTACATGCCAAGAAATGAACCTTGTATTATACTCGTAAATTGTATAAATGGACATCTAAATTTTAATTTGTCATTCCAATGTGACAGCTGCTAGACGTACACCCGCGTATGTAGGCAACACTGTCAAATGCTTTGCCAACTCATTTAAATACGAACCTCTTTTTTTGTTCAAGGCACCATAAAAATAAAAACAATAACAATATATTAAAATAAAAAATTTAAATGACTATTTAAATAAATGAAAAAAAGTCAATAAGTGTTAATTTGATTGACATTTTATGGAAACCTGAAAACGCGGTAAACTTAGAATTTGTTTATTTTTAAGATTTTATTTCACTATTAGAAACTTTCCCAACTTTTTTCTTTAACTAATAAGAGAATATAAATAACTGATAATATTTTTAAGAAGCTTAGATATTTATAAAATGTTTCCTATTAATCAGTTTAGCTCTACAAGAATAAAAAAAATTTAATTTAAAGATAAAATTTAATTAGGAAGAAGGAATTATCAGACAAGCCGCTTAAAACTTCAACAAATTGTTTGTTAAACGTTCGTACATATAAAAGGGCTAGATAGATACCTGGAGTAAAGCACTTAAAATTAAATATCTAAGATATGCTAGCTCAAATTTTAGATTAGGGGCCTTGTGTATTGACAAGACTTCCGTTACGTGATGATGAATACGTTTTCATAAAATGAGACAACAGGAAATGTTCAGCCAGGGAGAATAAAAGTTTGTTTGAATTAAGTAAATTTGAACTTTTATTTACTTAGTTGGCTGCAGTTGGTTGTGTGTCTGCTTGATTTAAAAACGAATTATCTTTTTTTTTTGGTTGGTATTACTACAGCCACAATTTTTTGAATAAAGTTTTCTAAGTCGGGTATTAACAAATGGTGTACAATTAAATATTAGCTGATACCCCCCATATGTTTGATAAATGTTTGCGTTTATAACGAGATATAAAGATAAGGTTGCATTGAGACCAGCAAACAATTTCGTTGAAACTTAGTGCATGATGAAGTTTTTTTTATAATTTTTGTTTTCAGATTCTACATATAAAAACTATGGCTGCATAAAAGTTAACCACACGCTTTCAAGGATTTAGAATCTTTACCCATTTAGCGACTACTGTTAAATGGCTAACAGTGCTCTGTTATGTGCTTAAAATGATGTTAGAAATTTTGGTTTCTGTCTCTGCTAGTTAGTGGCTGTTCACACATTACGTAACGCTCCATGGGACAGGGGGTGAGCTGTGCAGAATTTGTTACGGTTTAGAAAATTTATACTGCAAATTTTATAAAAAGGGTTACTATAAAAATAGTTACGTAATATGTGCATGGCACCTAAAATTCGAGTTTATTTTCACACACTTACACCACAAATAACATTAATTGCATGTTTTCAAGAAATTTTCTTAGTGAATCGTTTCAAAAATTGCCATCTGATCTGAAATTTTTTTGATTTTTTTTTTAAATATCGAGCCGTAACCGCCAAAAAAAACTTAAGCAACACATTTTTTGGACCTAATTTTTTGACGAAAATCAATTATTTACAACAGTTAATCATCAATTTTGGTGAAAAAATTAACAGCCAAACCCACGATATCGAACGTTGTCGTTCGCAATCATTTTAAACGACAAACAGCTGATTTGGGACCCACTAGCCTTTTTCAACACGACAAGTCGATCGACAATGAATGCGAACGATAACGTAACCATTTTCATACAAATTTGGCACCCACTATAAAAATTCAAACGACATCAAATGTCAAAATCAGTCACTTGTGTCACAGATGTCGACAAATGAAAATAAAACTATAAATTGTTACAATTTGATTAATTTAATAAAAATAATAAAATAAAATTTTCTAATACGAATACACAATAATAAAATAAACCTAAATAAAAATTTGTTTTAGAAGTTTTATAGGAGAATTTTTGTGGTACGGGATGCTGGTATCCATTTCTGCTGTAACGTTTCTAACAGCAGGATGAAGATTTCTTTGGACACACGAAAATTAGCCACAAATCTAAAATAATATCTAAATGTTTACTATTTATACATATTTACTTACTCGTTCGTTGGCATATTCAAAAAATTTGCATAATCTCGCAATTGTCTGCGCGACACCTGCTCCACCTCCACAGTTTCATCGAAAAAATAGACAGATAATACACAAAAAACAAAACACAGGTATTATACACAAATTTATATTTATAAAAAAGTTTAAAAATTTTTATTGTGTCACAATATTGAAACATACATACATAGTATGTATGTTTTTTTTTTTTTTTGTTAACATTTGTAGCAACTTTAAGGAGCATAGAGTTGCATTTTTTATGGTACACTTTTCTCATTTCAGCGCTTTTTATTTGTAAAGTAGCGTTTTATTTGTGAAATTTTTGATATGGCAACATGTTAATTTGACAATGAAAAATGCATTACGTTAACAACGTAAGGCCTGACGACCGACAAGTCGATAGTTACTGGGTCGCTCAAACGAACTATAGTGCGTGACTTGTCGTCAGTCGCTCGAGTTGTCGATCGACATCGTGGGTTAGGCTGTAAGTTCGAAAATTATGCCGCTTAAGCTTTTTTTGGCGGTTATGGCACGCTATGTTTAAAGAGATTAATTGATATTTATCCAAAAAAAATTCTATTGAAAACTTTTCAACTGAATTTTTGGTATACAAAAGATTTTCCATTAAGAACTCTTCGGTATAAAAATTTTCGTAAGTTCGCCGAAAATCGTTAAAAAATAATTTATAAGGAAAGCTTGTTTTATATATTGGCAAAAATATAATTTCTTTTCACAAAACTTTTAATTTTTCGAGCAAAGACTATTCGACAAATAGAAATATGAAAACGGTTTTTGAGATATTTGAAAATTTTTCGGCGAAAAATTACAGCTGTTATAAACGATAAAAGTTCTATTTCCCCTCAAAAATTTTTTAACCAAAAACAAGGGAATGTTCTTTCTTGTTTGCCCTTAAAATGTTTTCTGGGTATTGAGTGCATCATGTTTTGAGTACTAAAATTATTTTTTCAATTATTTCGTTTCGTTATCTTTTCACTCATCTTATCTTCCATTAATACAAAATAAACTTTGTAATTTAGGCGTACAAACACAATTGCATAAAAATATGTATGCCTTCTTTTATCTCATGGAGACAAAAGCTTCAACGAACAAAATTTAAACTTAGAACCATGCACTCATACTTACATACTTGCGAGTACTATGCATGTGAACACAAGAAACGGCAACACCAACGAAGTATGCTCGAGTGCAAGTATCAAATATCTGTTGGATTTTGTTCATAAATAAAACTACCGTTTGATCTATTGATTTCATTGAAAATGCATCAGTTGTATAAACAGTACAGCAGAATTTATTTTAGTTTTTTCCTTGCACATACATATTTACAATTGCTAAGTTGATCTGTCATAGACGTCTAAAAAAATTTTCTACATTCATCAAAATGTTGCATGTAGGAGAGCTTAGTTATGGAAGCAGAACAACAACCAGCGTTCATTTACAGAAGTAATATGAGCGCAGTCAAACAGCATCAATAATAGTTAGAAGTTCATATTATGATTCTTTTTATATGAAATTCCTTTTAATGGTACACCCAATATCATAGAATCATAGAAATCAGTGTTGCCATGTACTTCTTTAAAAAAAACAATTTCTGCGAAACTTTGCGCACTTATTAGACTTTAGGAATTAAAAAAAATGGCTCAGATGTGATCTTAAAGAAGGCAAGAAAAGTTACAACTAGGTTTTGGCTGCACCTTTCTGTGCTGCCACGCAATTCATTAGCATTCATTTTAAAGCTGTGCCAAATCGTTCATTCAAGTGACCGCTCATTTTCATTCATTTTCTGAAAAAGAACGAGTTTGTTCCTTTCGTTTATCCGCTCTTTAAGAAATAGAACGAAATAAACACAAACAAACAAACAAACATTTGATTCGTCAAATAATAATAAGGGACAAATGCAGTGAGTTTGTTATGAATTGCTTAGCAAAATAATCGAAACAAACAACAGAAAATATAAGAAACAAAAAAAAAAACAGCAGGCAAAATTTTTTACAATATTAAAGTATTTTTTACGAATAAGAAATCATTGAAGATTCATGTTGCCAAAAGACCCACATATAAAGAATAAAAATAAACTGTTTAGAGTATCTACGCATGTATATCAAATTAAAAAAACTCTTAACATGTTCCAAAAACTTAAGAAATATTAATGGCAATTTTACTGTTACTAAAAGCACGCAAAAAGGCAAAAGAAAACGAAAATGTGACAAAAATCTCACATGAATAACGAAAAAGCAAAATTAAAACAAAACAAAAAACCCAAGTGCGCTCGTTCGTTCATTTCGTTCTATTTTACTTTTTGTCAGTACTGCTGAGCCAGTGAAGTGACCGGCTCACTTCGTTCATTTTACTGATTCGTTCAATTGTACTCGTTCGTTCATGATCGACACAGCTCTAATTCATTTCTATCTACTTGGGCAGAGAGTGTTTTTGTTAACATCTGCTATTTAACATGACTTTTAATGAAATGGAATATGAGAATTTATTACACTGTTGTGAAAAAAAAAATTTTTGTTTTCAATAAAAATATGACGTACAGATTTTTTTAATGGGCGTGGCTAATATTAACCCATAAACAAGGCCTTCACGCAAAATCATTTCAATATAACTCTATAACGCTTGGTTCGATTTTAATAATTTAAAAAGACGTAAAGTTGCAAAATAAAATTATATTTAAATCAACTTCACATAGTTATTTTTTCGATTTTCAACGGTTTTGGAGTTGTAATACAGAAATTAGTTGCGAAAAAATTATTTTTACTGCAAAATTGATTTTTTTCATTTGTTTTCAAAACTTTATAAAAAATTTAAAATCGCAAATATTTTACATCTTGTAACGTTTCGGAAAGCTAGATATGCTGGGAATGAAAAAAGCTATAAGTGAAGAAAATATGTACAAAAATTTTGATTTTATACACATTTAAAGCACTTTGATAAACATTGTGCAATACATTTATTCGTAACACACTTGCATCTTGTGATTCAATTGCAAAGCAATACCAAGTAAAGGAATTATTTTTTATGGTTCCTGGAATTAAAAAATATAGTTATAATAGGAATATTTGTATCCAATGGGTCGGAAAGCAGAGTGGCTACATACTGTATACTAATATCTGTCCATACCGTTAGCTCATGCAGTAATTATGAAAGAGAGGAATGAAAACATGAAATTTTTGCTGAATGGAATTCAGTACGCTATTTGCAGAATGTATATACCGATTTAAAAGAAGTGGCTATGCTATGAGGATATATAAAATGTTGTTGCTTTTTTTGAATCGGTCCTTCAGATCACATGCGATTCCGGGAATCAAAAACACTGGAAATGAGCCTTTAGTTGACAGGCAAAAAATATTTTTGCAGGCACTGTGCATCAAATTACGTTTAATAAACAATTCGGTATAAGCTGTGAAAAGAGATGGAAAGGCATTGAAACACGTGAGAAGTGTATTTCCACGTGTAAGTGAGAGAAAATCGAAGAAAGGCGTAGTTGTGAGTCCCCAGATATGAGAATTGCTCAAATCTAAGTTGGGTAAGGTTTCGAATATATATGTCATAATTTTATTGGAAATAGAAGGTCTCCAAATTACTAAGAACTGGTACAAGAACTTCTTCTATCATTTCAATAACTCAGATGTAACTTGCCATTAAGAAAACTTCCTGCATTCGCATTTAGATTTTTTTTCGTGGTGTCATATCTGGTTAGCGTGGTGAAAGGTTCTAACGAGATATTGCGCACATGAAAAAAAGGTAAAGCGGCAAGTGGTGCCCAGAAATATGAACTGATTTCTGCTGGGAAACCAATTGTGAAACAGCAGATAAAATTTATAAAAGAAAGCATCTACTAATCGGTAGTTGTCTAATTTCATCTAGGATTTTAATTTATATTATAGAAGTCATTTATGTGTAAGATTTTTACTTTTATCATAATAAATACGAATTTTATATTCCAAATTTAGTATTTTGTTTAAATAAAAATAGCTCAAAAACCAGACATGATGGAAACAATCTGAGAACATACTTGGATTCAGCACACAAAAGTCCATTAAAACACATAATGAAGTTCATGCTCCGGTTTTTTTTTTTTGCAGAACAGTGATACCAATTATTCTCCAAGGTGGGCCAAAAGAAATCAGCCTATTGGAAGATGTTCTTATTTTTGATCGAAGGTTTTCATTTACATAGCAAAAAAAAAATGAGAGCCAAACAACATCGGATGACTTCTTTTGGCCCGCCTCTTACTTATAGAGTATGTACAATAAGACCATTTCTCATATTCTATTTTATTCAGGTGCCAATAAAACCGAGTTTGATGAAAGTGAAGTGAACTTTAAAAGCGATGGAATATTAGGTAAATCGAACGTTTAGATGCTGGCAAATAATAGAATGTGTGCAATAGTATGAGAGAACATAGTAACATTAAAAATACAAGAACTTGCTACATTTTCGTTTGCTAAAACAAAAAAGTCTTAATAATAAATTTAAATAGCTTTCTCCTTTGTTTCAAAATCATGTCTTTATAGAATCTTTTTTCATAGTGTATCTAAAAACATGTGATATACACTGGAATTAAGGTTCGTTTAATATGCGAATTTTTATGAGAAAGAAACCCGGTTTAAAGAATACTTCATATTTAACAATAATTTAGAAATGTCAGTGATACTGCCGTATTCATACAGAATCATTTTGGTGAACAAAAGATTTACAAAACAAATTTTTTATGGAAATTTGTCTTTTAAATGTTTTGTAAACCTAAGTTTAAAATGAAGTTTATAAATGTCGATTTTCAATTTAATGAATAAGCCGGGTCGTTGTCATTTCGTAAGCTTTTGGTTCGATTTGTCTTTAGAAGAACAAAAAAACTCTAGCACAAACACTGCTGACGCTTTAAGGCGCCACTTGGACGAGCTATAAATCAGCAGCAAACTTTTTGCTGCTCCTTTAGGTATATAAATACCGCGTTTGTCGATTTATGTATTTTATTTGCATACTTTTCTAATTTACAATAAAATTAAATAATCCGTGAAATATGTGTATTTTATTTTTGCGTGTTCTTTTATGTTTCTAAACCTCAGGTGAGATTAGGCAATTATTTGAAAAGATGGACACAGCGGTTAAGGCGGAATTAGCCGAACATCCATAACGCCTAATGAAACACCTGATCGTGTTTGTTACTGGGAAACAATGTACATATATGCTTGTCGAGATTTATTGTCACGTTAAAGGCACGTCACAATCTGTATAAAAGTTCTTACCAACAATGTTAGTGCGACTCCCACAATAGGTAGTGAATTGAACAACTATTTTACACATCCATCAATGCAGTTTTACTCCTCATAGTCCTCATTAAATTAAACCTCACAGGTTCCACCTCTGCTGCAAACAGTTGATTCTTTGGCTTTTATTTTCTTATGCGTTTCGAGCAAATTCAGAACAAATAAATAAATCTTCCAAAATCCATTGAAAATTTGTATAATTGTTAATTAAAAAAAATAAAAAGGTAAAATGTTGTTGTTTGTTTGATATAAGGCATGTTTTAAAAAATTATTTACGTACACAAACTT
Source organism: Nowickia ferox (assembly GCA_936439885.1). NCBI lineage: Eukaryota > Metazoa > Arthropoda > Insecta > Diptera > Tachinidae > Nowickia > Nowickia ferox. The sequence goes on from OW387023.1 coordinate 106,942,508, forward strand.
TCTAATGTTACAGTACTTTTTCTAATGAGACTTCTACGTTTAACATAAAACTAATACTCCAGCTTGTGAATAAATCAAATATATTTATAACACTTAAACCAAGCAAAAAATAATTCTGATTTAGATGCACTAACAACTGTGGGCAGCAATGCATTGCTTACTTGAAAACAAAAGCTTCGAAAAATGCTTCTGAAAAGCACTAACCTAAGGCGAGGTCTCTAACAAAGTGGAAAATTATCACAGAAAATTTTGCAAACCACTAACTTTGAAGCACTTTAGTAAGGCTTTTTGGAAGCTAAATGTATTGCTTCTAGCTGGTTCATCTCGAACAAAAAAAAAAAAGCCTTATGCTAGGAACACAACTGGGACGAACGACGAATTTCGTCCATGTCGACGAATTCGTCGATAAGAGTTCGCTGCGTGAATTCGTCGTGTGAAGCACAACAACGACGAATTTACTCAGCGAATTCCTCTCCGATATTTGATAAAGTTGGTTATTGTGTGTGCAAAGTCAGAGAGAGAGAGAGAGAGAGAGAGAATAAATTGTTTTTTCGTCGTTCGCCGGCGTAAAGGTAGAGGTTCATAGCTCGCTTTTTGTGCGTTACGCTTTCTAGGCATCTGTCAAAAAAGTAGAATCAATGTAATAGTATGTGACAAGTTACATTGCAAAAAGCGCAGAACGCGTAGGCGCGTTCAAAGCAAAAAGTAGGTCTACTTTCTACTTTTGTACGCGTTACAAGCACCATGAAAGAAAGTCAGCTGTTCTTGAATGCTAAATATGTTAAATAATACTTTATTTCTTACGTTATCGATAAATATTATTTTGCCGTGGATAATTTTTTTCCTTTTTTTCAATAAAAAAGATTTCTTAGTAAAAAAAACTTATAAAATATGTGAATATTTTCATTAAAGTGATGTATTTTAATTAACTTCTCACCACACTTTTCTCAGTAACAAATTTTTCATATTAGTGTCTTCTCCGCTAAATCTGTATTAAATAGCTGCTTAGAAAAGTTATTGCTTAAGCCAATAATGTGCATACATTTATATGTAATTTTCAATTTACTTACATTAAAGTCAACAACAGCCGACAATCTGCTGGAATAGCCCTGGCCGAGTTCTTCTCAAGACTATCTTTTAAAATGCTGAATAAATAGTCAAAGACATCTGCAGACATTCTTGTCGCGGTTCGAAATTGCTCAGGGTCAGAAGTTTTAATTTTTTAAATGTGGTTTCAAAAAACCCACTTAAATTCCTTTCTAAATACAACGGCCGTACCCAAAACCTTTTCTTTTTTGAAATTGTTCATAGGCATTTTTTGCACATAAAATTAAATATACAAACTCGACTAACTCCACAAATTCTTTTAAAAACTCGATTTCACTCTCCATTTTTTCTTTATAAGTATTTATAAGCAAACGCACACATCTGATCAAAACAAAAATAAAATGGCGCATGAAAAGCAGTGATGTAACTCAACGCGAACAAAGTATAGAATGAAACAAGAGGATGAAAAGCGTGTAAAGCATAACGCGCAAAAAGCGAGCTATGGACCTCTAAATCTATTGCTACTTTCGCCGCGTATGCCGAATTTCGCCCTACGCCATGATTGTGTGCATTTTCATATACACCAATGTGTTCGCGACCAAAAGTTCGTCGCAGTTGTGTTCCTAGCATTATTCATGCGCAACTGCAAGTGATTCTGTTACATTGACTTCCTTACAAAAACGCTTCTGGGAAGCACTTATTTTTGCTGGGAAGTTTGTTATAAAAATAACAATATTTAGAAATATGTTAACGCCACCTCAGAAACCACAAATTCAATTCTTTAAACAACAATAATTAAAAAGCTAATCAATTTTACGCTGGCCATAAATTGTTAAAAAAATATTAATACTAATTCTTTTGTTTGCCTAATAATACCACAATAGATTAGTAGATTTAATAATAAAGTTAATTAAATTGTCTCTAGAATGTTGATCGCATCATATCCAGCTGTTTTTTGTCTCTTTTTTTTATTTAGAATAAATAATAGAAACATTAAATTAAAAATGGCTTTTTAATTCTAAAGTATTAAATTTGATTTTATAACAAGATATTTTTTATCCGATTTAAAAGCTTTAGAAATAATAATGAAAATTAAAGAAAAAAAAATATACAACATAGATTTAACAATTTCCGATGAGATCATTACTCAGATTCAAAAAAAAAAAATAAAACAAAAAACACAATGAGGTAATTCGTGCATTTTTGTTTTCAATAATGAATGTTTCAAGTCAAATATTAAAAAAAGATTAAGCAAATTTTTTATGAGTTACGACGGATATGAAGAAATCTAAAATGGCAAATGTGTATGTATGCAGGTCTTTGAATGCTACTGCCTTAAAATTTTTCAGCGATGTTGTAAATTTATGTATTTTGTTGTGCTTAGAAGTCAGACTTATTCGCTTAGACGATAATTTGCATATGGCGTGTTAGAAATATATTAAAATCAAATAAAAAATAAATTTGTTGTTTGATGCAAAAAAAAAATAATAATTTTAATTGTTTGAAACAATGTGCATGCAGCACATTTTACCTGGTGTCTACGGCTGACAAATTTATATCATGATGATGGTCAAAATCCATGTTTCAAACAAAAAAAAATCAAATTTATATTTCATTTTTTATATTAAATTTGACTTTTAGTAGGTGAAGACACAATGTGTAACTAACGTTTTGTTTTTGGTGAACTTATGTTTCTCAATAATTGAGAATGTAAAAGTAGACTTCTTTTTACACTATATCCATCTACATCACATTTTTTTTTTTTTTTTTTTTTTGCATATACCTAACTTTTAATATTTGCTAATGGGAAGCATAGAGAAGGTAACTGCCTAGAAAAGATGACTTGCCAAGTCGCCTTTTTATGCTGCTCTCCTCTTTCTAACGACAAATAAAACATTCAATAAGCAGTCTTCCTTAATTTGAACGAAAGAGTTGCAGAGAAGATGTTCGTCGGAGTCTAAAGATTTAAATTAATTGTAAAAATTTTTTTCCAGGAATCTTTTAAAATTTTTTGATGTATTTTTAAGCAGTTTTTGGCCTTTCTCTGAGTTGAAATTTTTATTTTTGATAAAATTTTTTCATTGCCATAGCTTGATTTCAGTTGAAAGTTTTTTAAATATGTGTGAACCGCTTGTTATTTTGCTTTAGTTTAATAATTTTTATACACAGATGATTCAGTCAAGAGATATTCTATCGTTGAGAAAATATTTCTTAAAAATCTTTTTTTTTTAAGACTTCAAAACTCTTCGTCTAATCGATTTTAGATATTCACTGCTTTTTATACATTTAAAATCTGCCACGGATGCCAAAAATTTGATTTCCGAAATTGCCTGCAAGACAACCGATTCTAATATATTTTTCTTCCGTTTAATTGATAAAATACAAATATTCCATTAAAATTTTAAATCAATTTTAACTAATTTAACTAATTTAAACTTTTAATCAATCAAATGTTTGAACGAAAAATTAATTTACTCAATTAAATATGTTAATTGGAAAAAGCTTTTGTCTCTGTCGTTAAAATGATTTTTGATAATTTTTGGAAAATCACCAAATACCTTTAATACTTTTTTTAATTTTCGCTTCTTCTTCTTCTTCTTTATTTGCCAATTCGAATTCCGAATGTTAGCGAACAATACAATTGCATTAAATAAATATATTTTTTTAATTTTTAAGTATTTTCAAAAGTTTGCCCTTTTGGGAGTAAGCCTGTCTTAAAAGGTTGCAATTTTTAGGGAATTTTCTTGATTATTCATAGTTTTGTTGAAAAAGGTTTTTTAAATCTTGGCTTCTTCTACTTTTCATTTTAGTGTTCTCTAACTAAATAGTTTGCAATCTTATCCGTTCTTTGTGAGTGTGTGTTTTATTGAAAAAGTTACCAACAGATTGATCTACCCACGTAACTAAAATTTATTAAACATTAGAGACAACAATAAGCTCTTTTATGATACTCACACAGTTCTAATAACAATTATAAAATATGTTTTTCAATTAAGTACTACAATTGCATAATGTGATGCCATTTCAATGGTAAAGGCAAACAAACGTTCATTAATCACTTGTTCAAGAAACCAACATAAAAATAGATCAAAAGATAACATTAATAACAATTACATTTATTTTATTTTTTACTATTTCAACTAAAAAAAAAACATCGTAATTCACCATTAGCGTGCATTTGTTTAAAGCATTGTTTTTTTCTGCTTTATAGTGAGGCTAACAGACACACATCAGGGATGGGAAAGAGAACTCCATAATTTTAATAAATTTCAAACTGAAGGTCTATTTACTTTTTACTTTCTGTTGCTGTTCTGTGCTGTACCGTGTTCCTTTTAAATTTTAGTAAAGGGTATTTTTTATTGAGGTATAGAACTTTAAGTTGGCATCACTTTTTTAACTGGCGGCCATTTTGTCAGCTGTCAAGTGATTAATATTTAGTTTGGTTTGCCATTTCATCATGAACAGGTTGAAAAAGAACAACGGTTGCAAATCGTGCAAATTTATTTCGAAAATAATGGTTCAGTTCGCGAAGTTTACCGCAAGCTCCGTCCATTTTATGGTCGACATAATCGTCCATCAGAGCAATTAATTCGGTTAACCATGGATCGTTTTCGCACTACGTTTACTCTATGTGATAATACGCATCCGCTGAAGTCGCTCGTCTACGCCAACAAACCAGAAACGTTAGGGGACTTGGAAGCCAACATTCGTGGCGTTATTGCCAACATACGGCCCCATATGCTCGAAAAAGTGGTTGAAAATTGGACCTGTAGAATTGGCTTTATTCGAGCCAGCCGCGGCGGCCACATGCCCGAAATCATATTTAAACGTTAATGGCATAAAATTATCCTTCCAATAAAGCCAAATTGATGGACATTAAAACGATTTTCTTGTGTTTTATTTCAATTCGAAGTTCTATACCTCTAAAAAAACACCCTATACTTACTTTTTCTGTAGTAACCTATCAGCTGTTTCTGACCAGAAGGGTCGCAGTTTTCCCCTAAAGTGATGAGTTTTACATCGTTCAATATAATTTTATGTTTTTCTTTTAAAAATTAAATTTTTTAAACTCTCAAGGCACAAGCAGAATCCAGTTTAAAATGTTTGTATTTAATTTATGCTGTCACTTACAATTACTTAACAGTTTTTTTTTTATTTTCACAGGTTGAACCGCAACAGAACAAAACAGCTGATTCGTAACAGAACGGAAAGTAAAAACTAGTTCTGCCTTGAACTTTAAAACAATGTTGTAGGTCTACTTTGGTGAACAGTTTTATAATGTTTAGAGTTTCGATTACAACCTCAAAGTCGTAAGTTATCGATAAAATACGATTTTTTTTTGGAACTTTGTGGACAACAATATTTATAGCTTACATATCTACTCATATAAATGAATAAACGAAAACTTATGCAATAATAAAAGTCAACAAACAATTGACGAAACGTTGGGAAAATATGTAATAATGGTTTTTTATTGACATAAAATATGTTAGGCCTTATCAGCTGAATACTAATTTAATCTGAAAACTTATGTCTTTGAAAACCATTTAAAAATTATTGAAGCAAACAACAACATTTAAAAAAAAATAATTTTATGGAAAAAATATCGAAGAAATTTGGGAAAATTGTTCCCCAAAACTTTACACTTCTGCGCAATATTCTTTTGAAAAACTTTACTTGTAATACTATGGCGCATATTCATAGACAAAATAAAGTATTCATTAAAAATGTGAAACCAGTAAGTACACCCAGAGAAAAAACAGCTTAAAATTAATAAAAACTATATCGAAAAGTCTAGTCATGTTGAAATTTCTTATTTCAATATGGAAAAATACTAATTTACTGTATTAATTTATGAGTTTTATTTATTTTTATGTACCTCAATATACATTTTCTTTTATATTGAAAATTACTGAATTAATGTGACGCGTTTTTATTTTCAAGTTGCGGATTTTCCCTGAGTGTATTACCAGTATTCAAATGAGAAAAAGTTTTTCTTTTCAGATAAATTTTACTGTACGCTTATCGAAGACAATCAAAAATTTTCGTCTGCCCGTTTATATTAAAAACAAAAGCAAACTGGCAGTTAATTAACCAGTTTCTTCGGTTTATAGACAGCAAATTTTAGTTGAACAACTCTTCGATTTACAGAAGAGAGAGGTGAGAGGAACAGGAATATTGGAAAATAATTGCTTGTGATCCTTATGTCATTTAGTTTTGTAATTCCTGATTTTCGTTTTTTTTACCCCAGATTAATATTTGACATTTCTATTCATTGAAGTTTTCTCACAAAGAAATTTTTTTACAATATGGCGGTGTAAGACAAAAACGTGTGCATATGAACATGTTTATTATTTATTGAACTATAACGAGTTTTATGGCGCAATTACACCTGCAAAAATCTGTATGAAAATCGATACCGTTTTTTTTTTTTGACATTTATCAAGACGTTTTCATCCAAAACAAAAGCCATTAACTGAAAAATTTCCAAAACTACAAACAAACTACTGCAATCATTCAATAATTTTTTATATAAATATGTTGTCAGGGTGGTAAAAACAACATAAAAACTTTAGGAAATCTACCCACAAATTAGATTTCGTTTTGTATGGGAAATCTAGTAAAAAGCAGCTAGATTTAGCTCGAAATCTCGTAAGTACAAGATGTCGAGATAACGGGCCTTATTACGAGTGTCGTATTACGACTTCGACTACGACGATTTTGTTCTAGACTAAAGAACATTGCAACATTTTTTCTTTAATCTAGTACAAAGTTTCGTCGTAGACGTAGTCGAAATGCGACACTCGTAATTACGCCCAATGTAAACGCTGTATTAATCAGGTATAATTTCTTAATCTTAAGTTCAGTATTTTCAATTCTTAATATAGAATGAAATATTTTATTAATTAATGCTGGGCAAAGGAAGCGTTTTTCTGTGCCACCACGCACTTTATCAGCACCCATATCTATCAGTTAAACGAATTTTATTTGCTTTCAAAAAAAAAAAACTAAATACAGCTTCTTTCAATTTTAAATCGAGTCATTTTTAAAATCGATTTCCTTTACAAACTTTATTTTAAAAATCTCACTACTTATCAAGTGCGAATACTAAAATAAACATTATGCCGCAGTACCCAGTTCACCATCCATGAAATGCATTCATTACAAACTAGAAATGGGCGCGTGTCGAATTTTTCCAATACGACACGAACACGAATACCAAGACGTATGAAACACGCATGCTAAAATTTTTATCAACACGATAATGCACAATACGCACGAAATATTGTTGGTATAGTATTGAAGATAAGAAAATTTAATTTATTTTTTTTTTCAAGATTCGCTTTTCAAAATATGGCACCGAGTTGGCACTGCCAGCTGATACAATCTACCACCACAGCTGATGCTATCTGTTTACGTACAGAGCTTTAAGCTTAAGAGGCCTATACAATATCAACAAGTATGCTGGTGTTGTGTGTTTGACGACACAAAATATTAAATTTTTTCTCTACTGTAAATTCATTCATACATATTTTATATCTAAAATCGTTTCGTGTTTTTCGTGTCAATTTTGCACATCACGAAACGTCCCGAACACGCACGAAATCAGATTTTTTGTCACGAACACTTCTTGCTGAGTCGTGTGTGTTCGTGTCACGAAAAAAAACACGACACGCGCCCATCTCTAGTACAAACTAATATATTTTGCTAATGATCCAATAGTAAAATATTTATCTCTGAGTGTGTGTTTAAAATGAACATATGCATACATTATCTTAATGGTTGTCGATGATGCAGACAATGATGGTTAAATAACAACAACCGTTAAGGTCAAGGACTGTGGCGGTTAATAAATAATATTGAGGCAAAAAAATATTAAATGTTTAGAAGAAGAAAAAACACCATCAAATAATAGAAACTAACATGACAGTCGTAAAAGTAGACACACGCCAAAGTAAAAAAGAAAAAGTGACAGCACCACTAAGAGTATTGAACACACAAAATGAATTAAAGTTGAATTTGGGGAAAAAACTTTAAATATACAAACTACAATACAAAAAGAAAAAAGATTTGTACTTTAAAATGATTTTGGAAAAAATATTTTCAAAAAGTGTTAAGGTGTCTTCTATACAATTTTTTCTTCTTGCAATATTTAGTTGCTATTTAAAGGTTTTCAATATCATGTGGTCACACTATTTTCAAATTGGTGTCTTTAAAATTAAAAAAAAAATTTTTTTTGCTCTGGTGGTAACTAGTTTGCTTTAGAGACTGGCGTGTTCAAAGTCATCATCAGCATCACCGTTACAAGTGTGTTTTTTTTCCTGCAGCACACTAAAATAATTTTGACACTTTAGTGCAAAAAAACTGCATTCTATGATAAATGGTTTTTTGATTAGTTTAAAGCTTTAAGCAAACGGCATTAAAATAAATGTTAAATTTAAGAAAAAGAAGAGCAAAACATTATTGTAAAATATATTAAAAGTTCATTAGTCATAAAAACCGTTCAACGGCAGTTGTAAAGTAAAGAAAAGGAATTATTTCAAGTCGCTCTTACGGTACTGTTTTTTAAATAAAAAAAAATACCTGTGACGTGTTAGTATTTTTCTGGTAGGTATTGTCGAGTATACAACAATCTGTATTTGAAATTTTGCAGACACCCACAAAATCTTGAGTTACCCGGTTTCCCGTAGGAGTTATCAACCTCCAAGATAGTTGAATTTCAACCAATTTTAAATTTATAAACGGATTTACAAAGCAGATGATAAAACCATTCGAACAATATATATTTTATGTTTATTATTTAATTAGGCTAAAGTTCGCATCGCTCTGTAAGCCAAATTACATGTGATAATTATTAATGAGCAAATAACACCAAAGTTAATTGTAAATATTCCGACAAACACGAGTAGAACGGAACAACCGGCTGTTTTCGGAGGTCACTACACCTTCATCATAAGCGTTCTTTGTGTTTGGTTCACTGTGTGTGGTGTCAGTTGATGTAGATTTCTGCTTTATATACTCCAGTTTTCAGTGAAAATGGAATACGTGAATTATTTTCATTTATCGTATTACAATTTGCTGAAAGCTTTTTTGTAATGTAAGCTCAATTTTACCATCTCGAAATTTACTACAGCCTGGCCATTGTCGTTTGTTCTTTACTTTTTTGGTTTGTTACTATTAAGTATATTTATTTTTAATTTTTGCCACAAGCCCGTAGCTATATTTTATTTCAGTAAATTTCAGTTAGATGTGTGTATTTAACCATAGGTATGGGCTTTTGAAATCAAGAAACATAAATACTCCCCCCACTCCTCCCCTCACACACACAAAAATACAGCCTTTTGTCCACAGTTTTCTGTTTGATTTGATAAGGCATTTGGTTTGGCATTTGGACAGGAAAGTTTATGTGTAAAACTATAATCGCTTTTAACATACTTTTATATTTGCTTTTTTTTAATTAAAAAAAAACATTATCGACGCCCTTGATTTATTTTTTTTAATGCGATGATTCAATCTAAAGAATAGTTTAATTCAAAATTCTAAAAGTAATAAAGACAAACAAACACATAACCAGATCATTAGACTTGTTCTGCAATTTTCCTAATTAAAATTTTATCCTCATTTAATTTGATAAATATTTATTTTGCATACACCACTGTAACAACTATTTTTTTTTTTTTTTAAATTAAATTCCATAAACGGAAATATCCACAACTGAAAGCGGATGCCGCTAAATTTTTTTTAGTCAAACAAAATAATAATTTCTGTTACTTAGAATACGCAAATAAAAATACTCTAAGCTCAAGAAGCATTTATGATGCCGGGTAATGAGCTTAAAAACCTGTTGCTTTCATTTAAATATTGGGTCAAATTCAGCGCCTTTAAGATTAAAACCAAAACAAAAAACCGCTCAAGCTCACTTATAAATTTAAAGATTTTTAAGAGTGAATTTTAATACACGAAAGAAAAACAAAATACATAAATAAAATTTTATACGTATGCATATAATATGTCATATCGGTTGTTCCATTTACAAGGTCGTCAGCATTTAAAAAACTTTTAAGCTAAAGCCAACAACAACAACAACAACAAAATGCATAAGTGTTTATAAAATATGTTTGAACATTAAGAAAAAAAACCAGGTTTGAAAGTAAATAAATTTTATAATCTAAAAAAATATGTAAAAAGCTTAGTGTCACATAAAACAAAATATTAAAAAAAAATAACTACAAAAAGTCACACTGCGTAAACATTTCTTTTGACTTTAAAAAATAAAAATAACAAAAGCTTTTGTTTATTAAAATCTTAAGGCTTTTATTTGTTTTTCACCCCAATCCCATTTGACGCATTAGCTTTTGACACTTAAGGTGTATTTGATACCTTTGAATGGCTGTCAACATTTTCTAGTCGGCCGCTTAAGTCTTTGATAATTTGATTGAATTTAAGTAAAACGTATTAGGTAAACTTTTATATAGTTTGTGTTCTTATTAATAATAATGAAAATTCAAACAAATTAAGCCGAACGTGTGTAACCAAGAACCAGTTTTAGTTGATTTTTAACGTTCTTTTTTTAGTTTTTAACTTGACAGCCAGTGAGGCAACATCAACTTGTTGCATGTTTGCAACATATTTTTTTTCTCTTGGTTCAGTTCAAAATTGGTACCAACGATATTGTCGTATTAAATTGTTTTTTTTTTCTTTTTGTTAAGAAGGTAGGGAGAAAAATTTTTGAGGTAAACAATCGTTTAAGAAAATAAGGAATATTTTGTATGAATGAATAAAAAGATATAAAATATTATAAAAGCGTGAATAATCTTTAAGTTTGCCAAATGTACAGGATACTGAATTCAGACACAGCAATTTTTGTTTATTAGGGAGAGAGGAAAATATTGCGACGAAAATATTCGTGAACAAACCTGATACAAATGTTTTCCTTAAAGCATTTATATACAGGAAGAATGAACCAGAAAATATTTATAAACTAAAGAACATAAACACCCAGGCGGACACACATACAAGAAATCGCTCATTCAGAAAGCAGTTCTGCGTCCATATCATCCTGTAGTGCGATTCACTAACTTTTAACGATCGGACAATCGTAATTTTTGTCTACTTAACGATTGTCGCTTTAACGATTGTGTGATTCTGCAACTTCTTTTTAACGATAGTACGCAGCCTGTGACAGACATACAGACAGACAGACAGCGTAGCGAAAACAATAGGGTTCCTTTTCACTTTTTGTGTTAGGAATCAAAAAAAAAAAATGTGAAAAGGTTTATTAGTATTAAAAAAGTGAATAAAATTTGTTTTAAAATGATTCCTGATTTAATTTTATTCACTATTATTGGAAAAAAATTTGAATTTGTTCATCTTTTACTTACAATTACACAGCGAATGAGGCCACAAAGTATAAAATAAAAATACATACATAACGATACGCGAATGAAACAGTAAAGAGTATTTAGAGACTGTGTCAGCGGAGCCATTCTAAAACGCAATTATATTCCGCCTCATGATTCCTCTGCAAGTCCTCTTTGATTCATCTCGAAAAAAGTCGTTGCAACGATTTATTTCTAAACTAAGTAAATTTAAAATCTTCTTTAGAATTGAACCTAATATTATTGAGGTATAGAACTTTAAGTTGGCATCACTTTTTTAACTGGCGGCCATTTTGTCAGCTGTCAAGTGATTAATATTTAGTTTGGTTTGCCATTTCATCATGAACAGGTTGACAAAAGAACAACGCTTGCAAATCGTGCAAATTTATTTCGAAAATAATGGTTCAGTTTGCGAAGTTTACCGCAAGCTCCGTCTGATGGTCGACATAATCGTCCATCAGAGCAATTAATTCGGTTAACCATGGATCGTTTTCGCACTACGTTTACTCTATGTGATAATACGCATCCGCTGAAGTCGCTCGTCTACGCCAACAAACCAGAAACGTTAGGGGACTTGGAAGCCAACATTCGTGGCGTTATTGCCAACATACGGCCCCATATGCTCGAAAAAGTGGTTGAAAATTGGACCTGTAGAATTGGCTTTATTCGAGCCAGCCGCGGCGGCCACATGCCCGAAATCATATTTAAACGTTAATGGCATAAAATTATCCTTCCAATAAAGCCAAATTGATGGACATTAAAACGATTTTCTTGTGTTTTATTTCAATTCAAAGTTCTATACCTCTAAAAAGACCACCCTATATTTCTAATTTTTTAGCAATCGATAATCTAAAACTTCTCACCCCTCTTTCCAAAGCAAACAGATTTGATTTTAATTTTTTTAACATACAAAGTCTACTCTACACATTTCAGTTGGTAATTGCTTGGGTAGTGGTTTTTATAGAAAAAGAACTAATTGAAGTAGTTTTGGTGGTGGTGGTGGTGGTGCTGGTGCTGGTACCGGTGGTAGTTAAAAACACAATTTTATAGAAGTTTAACAGACATTTTGTTGCCTCTTGCAGTTCTTTAAGCGAATAATTGCAGAACGGCAATTAACAAAAATAAAACTGAGAAAAAAAGAATATAATAATAACGAAATAAAATGTATGTAATTGCTACATAAAAAATTTGTTAAGAGTAGACGAAAATTAAAACCAAAAAAGAAAAAAAAACTTTAACTGCTGTTTTTTGTGCTGAAATTTATTGCCACTTCGCCAATGATGGTACGCGAAGTTCAAAATGTTAAACAAGCAGTAGAAGAATATCTTTTTTTTTTTTTAAGCATAAGAACATGCATATTGACATGAAAAGAAATGTACATCTTTAAAAATAGAGATGAACAAATAAACATGTTTGAATATTTAAAATAAAATAAATTTGATACAGTTTAAATTGCCAAATGAATCGAAAGTCAGCAGCAAATATTTGTTTTTATATAGAGGTTTGGGATGTTAGTAAGATATATTTTCCTTATTTTATCATTTAGATCCCAGCAACAACTACTGTCTCGCTTCAAACAGGTTGATAAGCCAGAGTAGGGTTGGTCTCGAAATGCAATGCGAGAATTTAGATGAGCTTCTAAATGAAACTGCTGTTCTCACACAGTATTTATTTTAGTGTTCTTGAAAAAAATGTTGCCAGGAACATTTTAACAGAGTACAACCACTGCAACATTTGTTCATTTCATGATCAATTCATGCCAGACATAAAAACGTATTTCGAGAGCATTTCATGTAAAGTTTTGAACAGAGTACCAGGCTTTAGATCTGATCAGATCTTGTTTACAATTCTTATTAAACAAAGTACTGGGGTCTAATCGTCGCTTTCGATAGCGAATGCCATAATCTCAAACTGAAAAACGTGATCGAATCAGCTCGTTATCGAAAACTACGATAATACCCCCACTTATATTATTTCACAGTCGGAAAAAAATGTTACCAGAAACATTTTTTAGTTGGAAAAAATGCTGTCTGAATCAATTCGTAAGTTTTCAAAAATGAACAGAGGGCAAATTAATAACTTATTAGCTTAAAAAAGATGTCATCAATAATTTTTATATCAAATCCTTTGTATCCATATTCCTTTTATTCAATATCAAATTTCAAATAGTCTGAAGTTTACAAAACCTAAAAACAAGCGAATCAACAACAAAATTATCTCAACTTTCGCTAAGCAACATGTTGCAAAACATGCTGTTGTCAGAGTACGGGCTACCAAGTGATACCAATGACATGCCTGTAACACAGACCATGCAAAAACGAAATCTTATTTCGAAAAAAAAAAAATTCAACTGGACAACGATTTAAAAAAGATGTAAAATATTACACATTTTAAAACTTACTTAATCATCAACTGAACACTATTTAAAAGCAACTTAATTTCTAATGAGCCCACCTCTTTCATTATAAATAATGTTTTATTTAACCGATTTCCACAGCACCTGTAAAAATAAAGTCTGTTTGGTTTATGGATTTTTTTTCGTTTTTTTTTAATTTTTTAATTTTTTTCCTTTAATGAAACGTTTTTCAAATACGAGTAATAAACAAAAATTCATTAAAACACCACCAACTGCATTGCAATTGAAAATATATTAGATGTTAATGTATCGTTAGCATGATAATCAACCATTAATTTTGTATATTTTGTAGAGATTTCTTTTCTTTCAAATGTTTACTATACTTTTATTTTTTTTTTTTTTTTTTTTTGAGGAAATACTAAAGTTGAATAAAAAAATACGTTGGAAAAATAAACAAATTCAAATGAAAACACAATTTTATGGGAAAAACAACAGGATTTTAATTTTCAAAATCAAATTAGAAAAAATTAATATATAAATTGAAAATTTACACAAAATTTAAAGAAAAGGAGAAAATCCAAGGTGATGTTTATCGGGTATTTAATCTTAAGCCTTGGCCAAGTGACATTAAACAGGTGAATGTGTTAGAAACAAAAATTACAACACTGCAAAACTATAGGGTGTTTTTTTAGAGGTATAGAACTTCGAATTGAAATAAAACACAAGAAAATCGTTTTAATGTCCATCAATTTGGCTTTATTGGAAGGATAATTTTATGCCATTAACGTTTAAATATGATTTCGGGCATGTGGCCGCCGCGGCTGGCTCGAATAAAGCCAATTCTACAGGTCCAATTTTCAACCACTTTTTCGAGCATATGGGGCCGTATGTTGGCAATAACGCCACGAATGTTGGCTTCCAAGTCCCCTAACGTTTCTCGTTTGTTGGCGTAGACGAGCGACTTCACATATCCCCAAAGAAAATAATCCAATGGTGTCAAATCACAAACCAACTTAAAGTTCTATACCTCAATAAAAAACACCCTATAGTAAAAATTAGGATGATTGTTGTCTATAGAGACCAAGATGGCTTTAGATTTATAGTAAAATTTTATTTTAATTAGTACAACGACAGGCCTATTTCCAATATATCCTTGACTTTCAGAACTCAATTTTGGCCAAAATTATGACTAAAATCTAGCAGAATTTTTTTTAACTATTTGTAGAATTATACAGTTAAATTACTTGTTAAATTTTATTTATTGGCAAGGCAACCTCCCATATATCCTTTTTTTGAATTAAATTCTAGCTACAATTGTTATCAAAATGCAGCTTCAATTATTATATTTTGTCAGACTTTGTAGTGCAATTAATTTCACTCGGAGCAAGGACAACATCGCGTCCAATATATCTCTATTTGTAAAATTAAATTTTAACCGCCATTACACTTAGGATATCAACAAAAAGGGATAAGTACTTTGTTTTAAAATTATAGAATTACGTTTTAAAGAAATTTCAGTTTTAATTGATGCAAAGATATGTTCAGATCCTATTTGTTATAATTAAAAATTTTATTTTGTCTGAAATTATGTTAATTATGCTGCTAAGTTTATTTTTTTTTAAACATTTTCCCAAAATTTACTATCACTTTTTTTTAAAGCCTCAGACATCCTTAATTTTTAAAATTGCATTTCAACTACACTTGACGGGCAAAACCTTTTAACTGCTTGGAATATTATACAATTAATCCTTCTGCTAAATTTCAAGTCATTCCACGCAAGGATATGCTTGCCTCCCATATATCCTTTGTTTGAAAAAATAAACTTTTATCGTAATAAAGTGACTGTACCAAAATAATTAGCAAAAAATAAAATGCACTCAAATAAAAATAGGCTGGATTAACAAATTACAATACAGTTCTTCAAAAAAAAAAAAACAAATATTTGGCATTCATTTTGCATGTTTTTTTTTTAATTTGGTACAGTTTTTTTTTGCAGTAAATTTCCTGAAAATTTAACAAAACACTTGCAAGCACTTATAAGTTGCATTTGATTGAAGAATTTTTTAAAGTAAACATGTTATGCGGAACTAAATTTGTATTGGAATTCAAAGAAAAAACAAATTTTAAAATTTCTATTTACGAGCAGTTTCCTATGAAACATAGTAAATTTCTCCTTTTACTTTATATGACTCACTATGCACATATTTTATATATAAATTTTTTATTTTTTTTTTGCTAAGATAAGATATAAATTGGCAACAAATATTATTAGAGATAAATATGCGTAGTAGAAAAAAAAAGATTCATTTAGGCTTTTTGCACTTAAATATTGCAAAACACTTAAATTCTCGAAATATGATTTGTATTGAAAACAAGTGCTGCTTCAGCAATGAAAAAATAGAGTATTTTGTTTATGCGAAAAACTTTTCATTAACAAATTTCTTTATGTTTAGACCCTTCAGAGCAAATAATGATTAAGCTCCTCAATTGTGAAGCAGTAGAAAGAAGCTGCTGCAAAGAGAAAATCGTCAATGTATTCTTTGCTTAGGGTTTCGTACACCAAAGTTGAAAAGGAACCCTATTGTTTTCGCTACGGTCTCCGTCTGTCCATCACAGGCTGTTTTCTCGAGAACCGTAAAAGCTACGGATCTGAATATGTAAAACTTTGGCCGCTACATCAACAATATATATGACAGCTAAAAATTAAAGGGGGTTCTAAAGCGAACAACGGAAAATTTTGAAATCCAAGTGTAATGTACAGACAATTGTATATAGAGATTTGAAATTTGCAAATTACGAATATTTTTATGCAGACACACCAATTAACATTAAAATTTAAAAAATCAAAAGGTATTCTATCATTTAATGTAATTTTTACTATGTCATTTTGACAACTTGCTGTATCTTGGACGTGGAACGTAAAAGGCAAACTCTTGAATCTTCAAAACCGCTAAAACCAAAAAATTTCAAAATTTAACAATCGTCATAAACGAAAAAACCGCCGAAACGAAAAAGAGCACCAAAACTAAAAAAAGTCGCTATAACTAAAATAAATCACTAAAAACCTTAAAAATCGTCAAAAACAAAATAAACGCCAAAACTAACACAGAAAAAGTATTCATCAATTAATGTTTTCAATTAATAATTTAATCGATTCAATTAAATTTTTAATTGTATTAATTAATTTGAGTGGAAAACTTAATTGATATTATCAAATTGTTTATAGGTGAAAATTTAATTAATTTTGTAATTAATATTACAAATATTTTAATTAATATTACAAACTTATTCATATTACTTTTTTGTGTGTAAAGCAAACACCAAATATCGCAAAAAATCCCAAAAATAAGAAAAAGCTCCAGAGCTAAACAAAAATGGCGAAAAAGCCAAAAAAAATAGTTTGCCGTGTAATTAAAATTGTTCTTAAAAATTTTTACATCAGGTAAGATATTCATATAGTATTACATAAGTAGTGTCCGTACGGAACCCTTCGTGTGCGGGTTGCACTTTACTGAATTTATTTAATTTAATCTTTTGCTTTTTAAAGTTATTAAAATCAAATAAATCGATTAAAAATTACTTCAAAAAAAGGAGGATTTTATCAAATCCTCTGTATTTTGCTTTTGTTTGAGATTGTTACTTTGTAGCTCGGTATATTTAGACGGATTGTAAATTTTTTTTTGTCTGAGAGGGTATAGCTTCCAATTGCTGTAATTAAAGAAAAAGCGGAAACACACCCGCAAAAAAATTGATTTTAAGATGTGTTACTTATTTGACTGCTGCGAAATCTAGCAAACACTTTTGGTGATTGTAATCACACCATTTTAAAGTTGAAAAAATGGGCGGGACCACGCCCATTAAAATTTATTATTATATTTCATGTGATTCTACTTAGCACACACCCTGAGCTCTCAAAAACACACAATCTTGCATGGGCAAAGGCACGCCCATTAAAATTTAAATGTATATTTCACGAATTTCTTCTTAACGAACAGATTAAATTTTTTTTTTTTGGTTTGAAAGAGTCTACTTCCAGTTTTTTGCCATAAATTTTATTCGAAAATTTTCAGATCATTGCCAGAATTATTTAAACTTATTTTCTTTTCTTTGAAAGGATAAAAAATAATACGTTTTTGAACTTACAAAAAAATTTATTTGTTGTTAGTTAAGCAGGCTTAAATGCACTTCGTTCCTGCGTAAGCAACAACAAATAAATTGTTTGCATTCGCATTAATTTTGACAGGCGTTAAATAAAACAAAATATTAAAATAATGATTTTGCTTTTAGAAAGGACTAGGGGTTTCGGATAAACTTTTAAGATTAAAGGCTGGAACAGAATAGTAGCTGTAATACAACGTAACCGAGTAGCGCTTGAAGCTGTCAAAAGTTAAAAACTGTAGTTTTAAAGGGAAGTAAACAGAATGCGTAGTTGCAGTGGAAGTTGAAGCGAAAGATTCGAAATTTTGAATTTTGTTGCGCAACAAAAAACAAATGTTTGTATATGTCAATAAGGATTACCATGCTTTTAAGTAAAATATTATGTAGTCAATTATATACAATAATTATTGTTAGTAAATTATTTAATACATTTAGCAAGTGTTCGATAACTTGCAATTTTTTCGCATTTTTTTCAAACTTTTTTTATTTTTAACAGCTTTGGAGCTTTCTAATCAATTTTACGGCTTGCTTCCGATTTTGCAACTTCTCGCGAATATTTGCAAAGTGACCTTTGCATATTTTGAGCTTCCTGACAGTTTCGCCGATTTTTAAATAATATTAAACTTCGTTATCATCCCGCTGTTAGTAAGCTTTTGCTTCTTTTTCGCATTTTCGCAATTTTTTTTGTATTCCTTAGTCCATATTTACACTATGCAATTCTTATTGCTAAGCTGATTAGTTTGACGGATAGACGAGGGGAACAGTAATGTTTCTTTTCCCCTCGTCTCTCTTTCCTAACAAACTAATCAGCTTAGCAATAAGACTTGCATAGTGTAAGCTAGGACTTACAGTTTTAGCGATCGATAATCAATATACAGGGAATTTTCTTCCTTTTCTCTCTCGCTCTTAAACTCAGATGTTTTTCAACTAAAATTGCTACGTATAAACTTAGAGTAATAAGGGACATAGCCAATAGTAGCTGCGTTCGAGAGCTCAATATAACATTTATTAAGTTTGATGCGAGAAATATACCCGGGTATGTTCTGTATTCCATGTGGAATTCAAACGTGCCGTAAATGCTATGGCAATTCTTAATGTTTTAATTTCACGTGAATTACAGAAGATTTCCGATTGCTTTTAAGTTTGAATAAAGTGAATGTATTATTATCGTGAAATTTTGTTTATATCTGATTTTGCATAATTTTTTTTTTTTTTGGATATGCATAATCTTTAAGCGGCAAAATTATTAACAATCGTCGCTGATTCGACTACGTTGCTTTAGTTTGAGATTATGGCATTCGATATCGAACAACATTATTACATTGTTCGATATCGAATGCCATAATCTCAAACTGCAAAAAGTGATCGAATAGGCTCGCTATCGAAAGCGGCGAGCCTATTCTGGATTTTAAAATTTTCTCGTTCGCGTACTTTTTTATGCAAACTTTTTTATTTAGAATACTTTCTTTATTGTACTCAGTATTTACTCAGTTACTGTATTTTACTGGAAGAGTACTCGAACCGGCTTAATATCCCGATGATTCTTCTACCGCGCGCTTTTGCGGTATTACAATGTTTTTGATTTTGAATTTCCAATTTCTTCTACGCAAATCTATAAATTCGAAGAAATGTTATACAAGATGATTCAAAAGTAATGAAATAATTTAAATTAGCTGCCATTTTTGCAGATGGAGCCAAATGTCACTGAGGTATGACATTTAAAATTTAAATATTTCCTATTATTGTATTTCTTAAAAGTAATGGCATTTTAGCTATTTTTAATTATCTCCAGATTTTTATTTCTATTTTGTGGGTTTTAATAAACGTGATAAGTTAACGTTAATGTTCATGACGGTGTTATTGAGGTACGTAACTTGAGCGTTAACGCTAAGCGCCATTAAACGCAACGCTTGCCGCTTTTCCTAAGGCTTTTAAAGAAAAATTTTACTTTTGCTGCTTAGGATAATATGGCACTTAGGGTTGGTGTACATAAATAAAAATTTCTGTTTTTGTTATCAATATTTATATTGAAATAAAAGCTTTAGACTTGAAGAGATAATACATTTTTTAATGGCATATATATACTTGTTTAGTTTTGTATTTTGTCCACTTTAAATACTCAATCAACGTTTATAACTATAAATCAATAAAACAAAAGTGATTTATGGCGCAAGGTTAGATGATATAGAATCATTTGAAGTGCGTACGTAGTGTATTTTTCATATTCATTCAGTAAATTTTGATTAAAGTATTATTTATGAAAAAAAAAATCGTTTTAATTATATAAATTTTAATATATACTGCACTTTTAGCTTTCACAAATTAAGCTAAGCTTAAAGCTCATAAATTATTACTTGAAAGTGACAAAAATGCTGCTACGCACTAAATGCGCTTTTACTCTCCATACAAAGAGTAGAAACTTTTAATAAAGCTTCAAAGAATATACAAAGTTTTCGGCAAAATTATAATTTTTCCTAATAGGACAATTACGTTATCTCGAAATCTAGTACTTAAGAGATTTCGAGCTAAATCTGGCTGCTTTTTACTACATTTCCCACACAAAGCAAAATCCATTGTGTCAATAGATTTGCAGGAAATCTAATCGAAATCTAATTTTTTTTATTATAAAAAACATGAGGCCTG
The DNA here is from genome assembly GCA_936439885.1 of Nowickia ferox. Taxonomy (NCBI): domain Eukaryota; kingdom Metazoa; phylum Arthropoda; class Insecta; order Diptera; family Tachinidae; genus Nowickia; species Nowickia ferox. The sequence goes on from OW387023.1 coordinate 106,963,091, forward strand.
CTTAAAAAGGTGTGTGAATTGGCTACATTGCAGTTGTTTGGTTGTAGGTTTGGAAATATTTCAGTTAATGGGTTTAGTTTTGGATAAAAAATCTTGATAAATGTAAAAAAAGTTGGGTGAAAACGGTAAAGATTTTCATAAAGATTTTAATTAAAATATGCTAGATTTTGTGCAGGTGTAAATGCCCTATAACATAACAATAGGAGATTTTACTTAAAATTATTTTTTTTTCAATATGTATAGTAACAAAAAAAATGAGGGGCAAACATTTTGATAATTTTTATTAAACATTTATTAAGGCTAAATTAATAATTCTCTATTTTTGTGTTTGATAATTTCAATGTAATTGAAACGTTTTTAAACTATTTTTATTTTTCATTTTTAGTTTATTTAGCAATAATTGAGTCAAGGTCCATTATTCGTATATTTAATTTACTTACTAGTTGTTTGCCTTTCTTTGTTAGTTTATGTTGTTGTTGTTGTTGTTTTTTTTTTTTTGCTGTTAATGTAACAATGGTTTTAAATTACATCCGATGAATATTAGACATCGTTTTTATTTAATTCATTTGCGGGCTTTTCTACTCCTTTTATTTTTTAGTTTTTTGTTTGCTGTAATTCTATCTGGGGTTTTATTGTTTAGCATTTCAGCCAAACCAGCGGAGCAAACATGTCAGTTTGTTATGTGGGCATTAAATACCTTTGTTTTTTTTTTCTTTTTTTTCTTTGATTGCACAGTGGGAGAGGCAGAAAAATGCCTGACATTCACCAAACAACAATAAGTTACAGAATTTATATATTTAAACACTTTTGATTGACTACACACAAAAAACATTTGCCAAAAATGCTTATCTTTTTATTTAATTTCATGTATAAGAAATAATTTTTCTTTAGTACTCTCTTGAATACTTTGCCAAATTAACCAACATCCATCGAATAGTTCTGACAGAGGAGCTTTAAAAAGTTATATCTACATGAAAACAAGTAATCAGCGCATCGGTTTCAAATTTGATGCTCATGGTTACAATGTTTCTCAACTTTGTATCTGTACACGATATAAAAAACGCAGACCAAAAAGTATACAAACTTTGTATTGTTACGTTGTGGAAGTCAGCCTGTACATAACGTCTTATTTTACTACTATCTACATTATTATTTACATTTTAATCATAAATAAACGAAATATGAAATATATATTTTTACTATCCCTGATTCTAATTTATACCACTGTGCATTGTTTTAGTTCTCTTTCATTTTATTTACAATTACATACCAGTAAATGTATTTATTTAGTTTAATTTAATACACACCTTTATTTCTCTTGTCATTTTTTTTAATTGGGGGTTAAATTCACTTCAAAAACATAAAAAAAACAACTGTTCATTCAAAAAGTAAACTAAATATTTTTACTCACATAATTTAGTGTAATACGAGTACATATTTTCGAGTTTTGTGCAAAGCTGGTGGCAATAGTTGTTTAAGAAATTTTAGAACTCACCCTGAAAATAAAAAAAAACAAAGAAAAGTAATTTTAAACAAAATTCGCTTTAATAAAGTATTTTATTTTTTTATGATTTGTTAACGTTTCAAGTCATGTTGCCTAAACTCTGAACCCTGTAATTCAATTTACATGTTTAATTGCCCGTGTTGTTAAGTTTTAAATGTTTTATTATCTTATCTTACGTACTGTATAAAAGTATTAAATTTGTTTATTTATTTATTTATCTGTAGCTTGTGTTGTATGGTAATTAGACTTGGCAATACTTACTTACAAAATACGAGTAAAAACATGAAAAAAAAAAATATTCAACAGAAAAGCGATACTTAAACCGTCAAGACGAAATGAAATACAGCTAAAATAGACTTTTAAGGTGGTAAAAAAAATTACTTAAAATAAATCATAAAAGCATATTAATAAAAGTTATGGTGCCTTATTTGCCAGAAAAGCTTCCTTTAAGCTTTAATCGGCACACTAGCCGAGTAGTCGAAAGGTTGAAGGTTCGATTCGTTCCCGAAACTCTGGGTGCTTCTGCAGACAAGCCACAGTAGCTTCGCAGTTTATGTTTGTTTCAAAAAAAGTAAAAAAAATCAAGCAAAGCATTCTTAATTTTCAACTTTATATGAAATCTTTGTTTAAAATGTGTTTGGTGATCCCAGTTCTATACTTTTGTATTCTTACAAACCCAGTGCTTTGAAGATGCCTGCTTTAGCATTTAATTTCTAACTACTCGTAATATCTTCTATAGCGTTACAAATAACTTATTCAAACAAACATAATCGCTAGATTTTATAAATCAAAAAGCTTGTAACTTTTTGCCTGAAATGGGTAAATTTGATCAAAATAATAATAATAATAATGATCAAAACCATGTGCTGAATTTTTATAATTTATCGTACAGATCATTTATTCTCTGTACATAAATTTTTCTTTAATAAGTATGAGTAAAAACTTATTTAGAAAAAAAAGAATTATATCTATTTTTGGTTTATTAAGTGGCACACCCCAGTGCTGTTTATAATAAAATCCAAACAAATTTGCTTAAAACACCAAAATGGCCGTAAGTACTAAATAACATTAAGACAAATTTAATTTTTTTTTTCTAATTTTTTTCTGCCCAAATGCGTGCCTTTTCTGGCATTTATTTTTTTTAGTTGTTATGAAAAAACAAATTTGTAACCCCGGCTTTATGTGTTGATTTTAAGTTCAGATGATGTGCTTCGGGAGATTTACACTGATTTGAATAGTATTTTGGGTAACGAGAAAGAAAAAAAAACTAAAGCGGGTTTTCTTTGTACGAGTATATTTCAGTAACCCCTGCTGAGATTTCGTTCAAAAATATTGAAATGCAGCCACGAGATTTTGTTTGCTTTTAATTGCACTTTGCATTATAAATATTTCTTATTTCTAAAAATTTTAAATATTTTTTATTTATAATCAATTGGCGGAGTCAAATGTTGACTATGAAAATGTTGCCAATTATTGACAGGAAGCTTGTACAAGTTTTCTTAAATCTGTTACAAAAAGGCCAACGTCATCGTGTTGTACAAATAGGGAGAAGTCCCAGTTTAGATGATGAAATTCTTCTTGCAGTAAGAGAATTAGAAAGGGTATAAATATTCATGTACTTGAATATTTGTTTGTTCTACCGTGCGTTAACACTAACATTAACACTAACACTAACACTAACACTAACACTAATACTAACACTAACACTAACACTAACACTAACACTAACACTAACACTAACACTAACACTAACACTAACACTAACACTAACACTAACACTAACACTAACACTAACACTAACACTAACACTAACACTAACACTAACACTAACACTAACACTAACACTAACACTAACACTAACACTAACACTAACACTAACACTAACACTAACACTAACACTAACACTAACACTAACACTAACACTAACACTAACACTAACACTAACACTAACACTACCACTAACTGGGACTAATAAAGAAATAACAAGATCTTTCAAACCTTCCTTAATTCACCAAATTCAAATAAATTGCATGTCATGCTCTGAAAGATGTTCCCAAACATGATCTAAAAATCGATTTTATTCTTATTTATAGCCTTTTATTGAAATTCCCATAACTTAAGTGATTTAGCAATAGCAGCAACCGCAAAAGTAACAACTATTACTTAAAAATAAATTACAGTGTTGTCCATTGAGTATTAAGTTCCAATAAATATTGAAATTGAAATTAAATGCAGGCCACACAAACAAACAACCAATAATCTATTTTTGAGAAGCAAAAAAAAACTAAACAATTTCAAACAGCATAAAACCATTAGCCGAAACAAAAAAAGTCCTCTGTCCACCGCCGCTAACAACATCAATAACAACAAAATCAACACGATTGTTGTCACATAAAATTGTAAAGTTTATGAGACAATTTTAACGATTAAAATATGCATTAATGTTGTTGTTGGTGTTGTTGTAATACAAGCATTTGAAATCGAAAATACCGGACAACGATCAATTTTCAAAACCAAAACCCCACCTTCACCACCAAAAAGTAAAAAATAATAAAAAAAAGTATGAAAACCAGTGTGTTAACAAATTTTACTTAATTTTTTTTTGCTGAACTTTATACAACTGAAGAGGAAAAACATCATTAACAATTTTTATAAATTAATAGTATTTTTTACCGTTTTGTTAGATATAAATGAATAATAGAAATAAGAAATTTTAAAATTTATTCAAATCAGTTAAACAACAGATGCAACCAACCCAACAACCGCAGCGGCCAAATAATAAATATTATTAATAGATAAAACGAAAGCAAAATTAAAAGCATATTAGGCTGGGTTTCCATCTGTGTGCCATGTGCCACACACGCGTAAAAAAGCGTAACCACTAATTACTAATGAAAAACTGTTTGATTCAGACACGTATTTATTAAGTTAAACAGTTTCATACATAACTGATAGACAATTTTATAGAATCCAACATGATTGGAAACAGTTTAAATCAATAAATACATGTCTGAATCAAACAGTTTTTCATTAGTAATTAGTGGTTACGCTTTTTTGGGTGCATGGCAAATAAGAAATGCCAGATGTAAACTCAGCCTTAGAGATGACAAAAAAAAATTGAAAATCTATTTAAATTAATTTCATTATTTAAACAAATAATCTCGCAATAATCACAAACACACACACACAGTCTCTTACACTTATTAATAATAAATTAAAATATGAAATTTGAATTTTATTTTGTAAGCTACTCGTATCTATCAGTGAAAGTGTTGGCGATTAAAATTCGATTGTTTGAAATTGTGTTTTCGAATATTTTAACGAGAAGAGGGCGTGTGAACAGATTTTACTTAGGCTGTGATTTCCGCTTGATACAAATTGCTATTGCAATATTCAGGTTATAACTTCGACTTGGCTAATGTTGAAAGAAATATCTACTACGTACATATAAACGACAGTGGGACAGAAGAACTTATAAATTCAATAGTTACTTTTAAAATTATTTCTTTAAATATATGTTTGTGTACATAAAAAACATTTAACGCCAATTTACACTTTTAATTAAAAAAAAACACACACAAATAATCAATTAAAAATTTAATTGGGTCAATTAAACTTTTGTTTGAATATTTAATTGATTACATCTTTAATAAGATTTTTAATTGAGTCAAGTAAACTTTTGTTTCAAAATTTAATTAAAGATTTGAACTGATTTTCTGTTTTGTTTTTTAATTAAAAATATTGATTGTAAAAAAAAATTTTTTTCTGCGTACTTCAGACAAATATGTATATATAAAGTCGTCATAGGTTAGGTTAGGTTAGGAAGGGTGGTGCTATACGGCACCTCCACTCGGAGACCCAATTGGGTCTATTGTGATTCCCTTCTGTTGTCCAAATAGTAATATTTACCCCCCTTTTATATCGAGAAGTGACCCTATTACCCATCCTTGAGCCACCGAATTCCCATGATGAAGCCTCTGATGTCCTCTAGCTTGCACCTCCCGATATCAGTAATGTTTCGGGCAGTGACAGATAACATATTCAATGGTTTTTGGTTCTTCTTCATCCCCGCACATCCAACAAAAATTTGGAGTACCAGTTTCCCAAATACTGATTCTTGCTCTGACTGAACAGTGACCTGTCAACGCGCCTATCAATCACAATTAGCATCGCCTTCCTATTCATGTACAGTAGCACTTTGGATCTTCCTGAGTCAAGTTTTGGCCACAAGCCCCTTGAGACTCTACAATCCTACCTACTTCGCCATGAACTATTGGTCCTGCTTTCTATCCAGTTACCGAGTTCTCTATAGTAATGACCTATCGGCAATTTCACCGACCTTTCCATCATTCCTTCATCTAATGCCGACCCTATTTTTACCAGGTCATCTGCAATTTCATTTTCCGCAACACTGCTGTGGCCATGAACCCAACATAGTCTGACACTATATTTATCCATAAGCAAGTTGAGGGCTCTCCTACAGTCACTAACAAGTTTCGATTTGACAATGTGTTCCTTCAAAGCTTTTAGTGCAAAGCTAAAGAAGTAGGTAACCTTCTCTCCTTCAGCTACATTCCTGGTCACCAGCTCCGTGGCCCTGAGAATCGCCAAGATCTCAGCCTGGAAATTTTTTGTGAAAGACTGGCTGCAGATTGATTCAACGAGAATTAAACATCTACTTCTAGTTGTGATTGAAAAAGACTTGAATTCCTGGATTACTTGTCTTAAGAGAGTATGAGTGTACGTGCCTGTGCCTTTCGAAAAAAAGAACAAAAAATTACCATTTAATTGGCATATCTCCAGTTAAAATATTCCATAGAAATAATTGCCATCAAATTCTATTATAAGTCCCGGAATACAATTTAGCCCGAAATAAGGTATAAGCATCAGAAGTTAGGCAAACCTTAAAATATATTGCAGGATCCGATACTATCATCATTTAGTTCTACAAAACATTATGAAATATATGATGAATGCAAAATAAATTTAAAAATAAATTTTCAAAGACAACATTTGAAGTTACAATTAAAGTAAAATAGCTCAGTTTTTGAGAACATTTAGAAAAAAGAACTTTAACTTGTTTTAAAATACCTTATTCATAAAAAGAAGTTTCTCTTATAACAGGCTTCCAAAACAAATTATAAATACATGTAAAATTTAGTCTCTGAGAAAAAGGATATACGTCAAGTAGTCATGTCCTTGTACTCAAGCAATTGCAATATTCACTAGTTTTAAACCATTACTATTTATTAACTTTTAAGACATTCTAGTCATAAATGCAGCTTAAATTTAGTATTTGGGAAAAAGGATATATGGGAGGTGGTCATATACTGGCACCGAACAAAACAAAACTAACAGCAGAGTTAAAGCACATAACTATATATATATATATATATATATATATATATATATATATATATATATATATATTGATTACATTATTGTGTATTGTAATCAAAAATTCAAGAAAAATTTAGTTTTAAGAAAAAGGATATATGAGAGGAGTTATTTATGTCCTTCCACCAAATGTAACAAAATTTACAGCAAAGATAAAACGCGTACATTTAGTAACACTTATGCATTTTGAGTATATTCTAATCATAAGTACAGCTAAAAGTTTAGTTTTTGAGAAAAAGGATATATGGGAGGTAGTCATGTCCTTGCACGAAATTAAGAAAAAAAAATTAAAACAGAGTTAAACTGTATAATTTTAAAAATATTAATTTATATGAAGAGCATTCTAGTTATAAATATTAATATTTATTAATCTTTAGCTTATTTTAGTAAAAAATACAGCTAAATTATTGTTTTTTAAAAAAAGGATATATGAAAGGTAATATGTCCTGGCACAGAATGAAACAAAATTTATATCACAGCTAAAAAGCATCATTTTAAAGCTATTTATTAATTTTTAGCTTATAATAAATGCAGCTAAAATTTAAGTTTTTTTTTTTTAAAAGGATATATGGGAGTTAAACGTGTTCTTGCACCGAATGCAACAAAATTTAGACCAGAACTAAAACGCATAACTTAAGCAATATATATTATTTTTAGTGCATTTTAATTATAAATTCAGTTAAAATTTTAGTTTTTTGAGAAAAAGGATTTATGGGAGGTAGTAATGTCCTTGCAGCAAATTTAAAACATATTAAAACAGAGTTAAACTGTATAATTTTAATAATAATTAATTATTAGTGCATTCTATAAATAAATCAAGATAAATTTTGGTTTTTGAGAAAAAGGATATATGGGAAGTCGTTATGTCCTGGCACCGAATGCACTGAAATTTGCACCAGAGCTAAAACACATAATTTTAAAAATATTTATTAATTTTTAGCTTATTCTAGTCACACATGCAGCTAAATTTTTATTTTTGAGAAAAAGGGTATATGGGAGTGTGCCATGTCCTTGTACCAAATGAATCAAAATTTGCACTAGAGCTAAAACGCATAATTTTACGAATTTTTATTAATATTCAGCTTATCATAAATGTGGCTAAAAGTTACTTTTTGAGAAAAAGGATATATGGGGTATAGTCTTTTAATTGTACCGAATGCAACTAAATTCACTACAGCACCAAAACAAATAATTTTAGCAATGTTTGTTAATTTTAAAAGCATTTTAATTATAAATGCAGCTAAAATTTAAGTTTTTGAGAAAAAGGATATATGGGTGTTAGTCCTGTGCTTACACCAAATCAAACAAAATTTAGATCGGAGTTAAAAACCAAACTTTTAAAAATACTTATTAATTTTTAGTACGTTATAATTAAAAAAAATAATTTTTGAGAAAAAGGATATATGGGAGGTAGTTCTGTCCTTGCACCAAATGACACAAGACTTGTAACGGTGCTAAAACACATAGTTTTAGAACTACTTATTAAATTTGAGTGCATAATAATCATAAATAGAGCTAAAATTAATTTTTTGTGGAAAAGGATATATGGGAGGTAGTCATGTCTTGGCACCGAATGCAACGAAATTTGCAATTGAGCTTAAACGCATAATTTTGGAAATACTTATTAATGTTTACTGCAAATAATCATGAAAATAGCTAAATTTTACATTTTGAGAAAAAGGATATATGAGAATAAGAATGAAAAAATGGGAAACAAATTTAGAATAGAATTAAAAAGTATACTTTTAGAAATGTTCATTAATTTATCATTTTTAAAATCTAATTTTGAGGGAAAGGATATATGGGAGCTGGTCATGTCCTTGCACCGAATGTAACAAAATATACAACATCGCGATAATATTATATTCTAGAGACAAATATCAACGTTTGGCTTTATCCTTAAAATAACTGTTGCTTAAATTACAATTTAAAAATTTAGGATGCATGTATGAGCTGCCTGCAGCGACATTTCCCGAACTTAAAACTTTTCTTAGTTTAGATATAAACTACTATTCTAAATTAGCCGATTAACTATATGTGGAGAAAGCACTGTGCGACGGTGTCCCAGTGCACTTCTCTTTTGGAATAATTAATTGATAGTCCATGGCTTACATTAAACAGTTTTTTAAAATACAGCGATTATGCTGTTTGTACAGTCATTTGAAAATTTTCATTAGTTAATATAATTTTCTAATATAATTTTATTGATAATTTGAAAGCAATAAAATTTAATTTCTTTAACAAATAACATGATTTTTTATGTGTTAATTAATTGATTATTTTTGTAATAAAATATTTTATGACTAGAAATTTGGTAATAATGCCCACTTTTATTCAGAAGCTTGATTGATTGACTGATTGACTTATCGCCGAAAATTCTAAATAAAACTTAATTTTCAATTGAAGTAAGTATGTGCTGTAATAAAAATAGATACTCGTATAGTAAAGTCTTTTATGGTACCATGATTGCCTAATAAAAAATATTAATTGCTATAAAAATACGGGTTATATGACATTATTTTTACTTTTAATTGAACCCAACGGCTTGCAACATAATGCACTAAATTTTTCTAATAGTGCATGAAATATTTATTAATTTGTAAAAGTAGAAACACATCTTTCCTTTCATCTATTACCAACCACTCACTCCTTTCCAGCTCTGATCAGCTTTAAGCCATTTTAAAGAACTTTTCCTTTGTACACCAAACAACCACGACCACTTACCAACATTATCAGCACTAAATTGACAAACTAATAAACAAATTTCTTTTAGTTTATACGCTTCAGCGAAAGAAAAAAAACAAGCATATTAAACTTCTTCAACACGGCAGATACTCGTAGATTGGAAACATTTAGTCTTCATGTTCTGTGATGTCGTTTTAAGACTTTAAAATGTGAATTTATTGACCAGCTGTTAATGTTTTAGATAAAAACTTAACAAACTAACTACACAATCTAAAGTCTAAAGCCGGGATTACTATTAGTATTAGTTTAGCATGTTTGTTTTATTAGTTTTTAGCTTTTTGTTTTTCGAGTTTTCTTTTTTTTCCTTTGCCTTCTTAATTCATTTGTGCAATTTCAACAACTAAATTGAGCTGCTAACCTCATTGCCAAAGACGAAGTCATTTGTTAGAGTATTACAAAGCTTTACATAAGAGAGAAAAGACAAAAAAAAATTATGCAAAAAATAGCAGCAAATGTGAGTACAGTGCTTTAGAGTCGTGTGTGTGTTTGTGTTTGTTTTATTTTAATCTAATGTTTGCAGTGTATATTAGCACAGTGGAGCGAAATATATAAATGCAGAAATGATTACATTTGATTTTTTTTATAGTATATTTTATAGTTAGTTGAAATTACTGAACTTCAGCCCTATTAAGAAATTATTTCTGATTAAAATTCACTATAGTTCAATTAAATTTAAAATTATCATACATAACCCAAAATGTATCAAACAAATGTTGTTGACTTTAATAACGCAGTAATAGAAGTAAGAAAATACATCTCCTTACTTCACCCAAACGACTGATGATAAGTTTTTTTTTGCCAGCATAATACAAAATGTGGAGTGAACGATAAAGCTTACAATTATTTCATGTTATTTAATAGAAAGGATATGCCAAAATTAATGTAAAGATATAAATTCATTTATTCGGAATCTTGTGACTAAATTTCGCACCAAAATTAAATTTTTGAACATTGAACCACCAACACGCATATGTACGTAGAGTATGAACAGCGGAAAATATTCCAGCTGTATCCGCCAGTGTTGTTGATGACCGCGGATTATCGATTCGGCTCCATTCGCAGCAATTGGGCCTCTGTTACTTTTTTTTCGCCCAAAATGAAAGAGCTGTACTTAGCTGATATGTGGTTCCAGCAAGACGGTGCTACATGTCACACAGCACGGAAAACAATGGCCCGATTAAGAAGCGAGTACGGTGAACAGTTTATTTCACGTTTAAAGCCGGTAAATTGGCCGCCTACAAGCCTTTAAATATCTCTAAACAAAAAACAAATATATGACTTACACCACTTTCATAATTATGGGCAATTATTTAACTTAACATCCTGTTAGTAATATCAAGGCACTTGCTGCTAGCCTTTCTTATATCAATTTTTACATGGTATATTTGTCTTTATAGATACTATTCGGTTTCCACTGTAATGTATTTTACTTGTTATTTTTTTTTTTTTTACTTGGACATGTAATACAAGTGTAATTTACTTCTTACCCGAACGATTGTTGCAAAATTGTGCTTTTAAGGAGATTTTCTAATATTTTGTAATGGAGTTTTTTTTTCTTAGTAAAAATTAATATGTACTGGGATTTTAACTAAAACGCAAAATTTGATATGAAATTTTTATAAATTTTGATTATTTGGCCAACATTTATTGATCGGTGTAAGAAATAGTGACACTTGCCCTAACAAAAATATTTAAAAAAATTAAAAAGTAAAAGAGCTGACCAATTAATTACATAATTTAACGCGTTTATTGCTTCTCCTCTAAAGTAGTAACGATATTTGACAATATATTTTTATTCTTTCTTACGAGACGCGAGATTTTCCATATTTCTGCCCTTTCCGCAACTTTTTCGGGCAGATCCACATACAAAGGAAAAAAATTTTCCCGCAATAAACACGTTAAATTGAAAAAAAAAATCAAAAATCAATGAAAAGTTCAAGAAATTTATTATTCGACATATTCTCATAATTATATTGTAAGTGAAATTTATTTGCTCGTGGTTAGCCGAATTCTCAAATAGTTTTTGGAAGTTTCTTCATAAGATAGGAGGTTTGTGAATGTTCAAAATGTGTGGTTGAAGTCTACAGACGATTTGTTAAACCAACATTGAAATGCATATAGACATTGCTTAACCACCAGCAAATCAATGAAAAATGTAACTGAGTCAATTAAACTTCTTTTTAAAAACTAAATTTAATTAAAAGTTTAATTGATTCAATCAAATTTTTAATTCATTTTTGTTTTTTTGTAATTAAACGTTTTTATTGCAGGACAATTTTTTATTCGGAACAAAAGAAATGCGGAAGGCCAATGTCCGGTCTATGTAAGTAGGTGCAAAACTTTTCCCATACTATTTTGCAAAAAGTTTTTAAGTGGTCACGCAGCATGGCACAGACCAGGGTCATAATAGAAAAAGCAATATCCTGACCATTTTATGTTCAATAGTAAATAGCTTCCAACACGTACCACTAAGTTCAACACTATGGCTATGCCCGGGATTATCATAAAAAGATCTACACTGAAAATTTTTTTCTGCAATTAGCGCCTTTAATTAAAGAAACTTTAAATAAGCAATTAAAAATATTATTAGGTCACTAAAAAATTTTGGTTTGGTTTTAGCTTTTTTTCAATTATTAAGAAAGAAAGAAACTTGTGAAAATATCTCCCATAATAACGAAGTATATGCTCTTGTCTTCAGACAATTCGTAAGCGAAGACATTTTTGTATTGTATATCGTTAGTTTTGTAAAGTTGTCGTGTAAATATAAAAATTTGCTTGCGACCGCCCACGTGACTGTTTTCGAAGATTGCAATTTAAGTATCCTCTGGATGTCAACACATATTTTTTTGACATTCCAAGTATGATTTTTTCAAAGCGAATTGAAAAGACTTTACCTTATATGCCTTGCGCCAAAACGAATTCATATGAGATGGTGTCAATTGCTCATGTGACTATTTTCGCAGCTTGCAGTTTGAATAACCGTTATATGTCAAAGCGAATCCGTATAAGATGACTATTTTCGCCGCTTGTAATTTGAATTTACACATTTTTCAAAAAATATTTTAAGTTTATTACAGGTTTATTTGAAAAAGTTTTCCATAGAAATATGTCAAATAAGCCCTTAATAAACCTTAAATATTTTTTGTGAATACGACAGTAAAAGTATAAATTTCTCGCAGCGAATTGAGAGGAATCTAGGTTGTATGAATTAGCCTTGATTAAGTGTCCATACTAGCTGGTCGCAAGGGATCAGGTGACTATTTTCGCCGCTTGTAATTTGAATATACGTTGGTTGTCAACACACACATTTTTCAGTAAATTTTTTGGACGTTTTAAGTATAAATTTATCAAAGCGAATTTAGCTGAGTCTACCTTTTATGTGAATTTGCCCTGCCTTCGTATTATTCATTATTCATTAACTAAAAATATTTTTCATGAATAAGGCTTTTTTTAGTTTAAAAACAGTGTAAATCAAAAAAAAATTTTATTAATCAGACAAACTAGTAAAATGGTCTAACACCATTAATTACAAATGAAAACATCAGATATCTTCGACATAGCAGAATATAAGCAACTCGTCTTAACAAAAATTACAATTACTCTCCAACATTGTTTACTATTTACAATGATACAGCAGGGCATCTACAATTCGTGTTCACCAACTACTTCAAATATTACATGATGTTTTCTTGCCTTAAGTAAGTAAAATATGTAAATAGTTGCATGTATTGCTTGTACTCATATTATCCGTTGACAAACATTATTACTTTTTTTTCTCTTATTTTTTCTTTTTTTGAAATAATATTTTATTTGTTTACCTTAATAATTTTTTTTCTTGTATGTATGCAATTGACATCGTGTTGACATTTACAAATTGATGTTTTTTTTCGTATTTTTTTTCTTTTAAATTTAATTTAATAAATGTGTTTTACGTTGTAAATGTTTTGCATGTAAACGAAAGATAATTTACAAGTTAAATTTATTTCGCAAACACAACTCTAAATATTTTTAGATTAAACAAATACGGATTTTTTCTGGTGTCAATAATTGCAAAAGCTTTAAAAAACACATTTACTAACAAATTTTAAATAATTTTTTGAGATTTTTAGCAAAGTAAGAAAAATCTTAAAATAGCATTTAAGAGTTTTAAGTTTATTGAAAATCTAACGCACTAAACAACTTGTATTTATAAAGATTTTAGTTGATATGGCGACGACACGTAGTAAAGATAAATAAATAAAAGAAAAACTGGTTGTCGGAGTAAAACTTTGTACTCTTGACAATCGATTGACAAGTTGCACTCGTAAGATTTGAAATTAAACTTTGACTAAAAGTTATCAGAAAATATAATTTTTGTAAGTGCAGATTTAAAATAAAAATAAATGCTTTTTAACAGTTTTGAAATTTTTTATTTGTATTTTAAAATACATTAATATTGCAGTTTTTTCAATATAGCTTCTTTAGCAATGAAATGCATATAGACATCGCTTAACCACCAGCAAATAAATTTCTTTTAGCTTCTTTAACCGTAAAATTTATATTATCAGCAGTACCAAATTAAGTTAAAAAAACTCACTATAATTTTTGTTTTCTTTTTAAATATAGATTTCAGCAATTATCATGATATAAATTTATCAGCTGGAGACCGAATTTAACATTCACTGGATTTTGTAACGCTTAACTCAATTTATTTAACCTGCCAATGATTTTAGACAAACTACAAATTAATTATTGGGAATTACCAAACTGCCAACACAGTAGTCCAAGAAACTTTCTTAAAAAAAAAACAAAAAAACAATATTGTTACGTATTCACCTTTTTTGTAGGCTCAAGCAGCAAAAGTGGAAAATTTCTCGAAAATTTTTTAATTTCATTTGTTTGGAAATTTTTCACTTTTGCGGCTACTTAAGCACTACCTAAACGGTGTTAGAAATCATTTCTAGGAAGTTCAAATGTTCTAAAAAGTTGCTTACTGTGATCTTAGGTACATTTTTGTAGTTGATTGTTTCCTTGAATTTTAAACGGTTTGCTACCTATGGACTTGAACAGGGGAAAAAATGTAAAGAAAAATCTAATTTTTTAAATTTTTTGCGATTTTGATCTTGAAGATGAGTTTTTTTTTTTATTTTATATGTTCACAATTTTGTTCTTTATGACAAGAGCTACAACTTTACTTTAAGAGTAAACAAAAATTCCGATGCCCCAAATCGTTGGTGGCCCATAAAACAAAGTGCATGTCTTGGGGCAAAACTGGTAGAAACGGGTCTTTTTTTGGTCCTTTATCACGTAGTGGTGTCCGCATATGGTTATATTTCGATGACTTAAAAAGTTACACACAGTGTTGTTCAAACACTAGCTTTTATTCGTTATTAATTTGGGGAGAATACCCTGTTAATCGAATTACATATTCTTAACGGATCGAATGGAATAATTATATTTAATAATAATAGTTTTTTTATACGATTAAAATTTTTTATTCGTTACATGTTCGAATAAAATAGTCGAATAATCTAATTTTTTTTTAATTTTAATTTAGGCAGTTCTAAATTATATTATTCAAACGCAAAAATTTTTGAATAATCGATATATTTTTTATTCGTCATATAATTTTGAGATTATTTTTGATTTGTGTAATTCTGAACTCGAGTAATTAGTTACTTATTCAAATACAATTTATTATTCGTTATACGGTTGAGTAGTTTACTATTTTTATCGAATAACAGATTGTTAATAATTCGAATATTTTTCCTAAGTCAAAATTTCATTATTTGTTTTAAATTTTTTATTCGGTATGCTTTTTAATTAAAAATATTTTTAATCAGTGGAATGACAATTAAATAAAATTATTGAAAATTACATAATATTATTTAAATATGTAAACCAACAATTGTAATTATTTAGACAATTTTCCAGACACTAAAACCTTATTAAGCAGGTGAGAGCCTGCAGAGCTTCTTAAGCACAGAAATTTGTTATATTATTATTTTATTAGTTATATTAATGACCCTATTCTAACCTCTGTGACAGTGACAAAATTATAACAAAACTGAGGTGAATGACTATTTCTATATTTTTGGTATTCTGAAAAATATTGTCATGAATAAAATATAACAAATTTGTCACCTCATGAAAAAAAGCATATAACAAACTAAAAATTTATGAATTTTTCTTTTAATTTACTTTTTAGTTGTGGGAGTTAAAGAGAAAAAAGCGTGATTATTGGAAAAATTGTTAACATTTTATGTCAAAAAAAAAATAATTTCTTTGTGCACTTTTTTTGCAAAAGTAAAGGAAAATATTTTTTGACTTTTTTCAAGATAACTTGCAGGCACTCCTGATTTTTTTGCCAAAAATATTTGCAAACTTGTAGCTACGGTAAAACTGGACAACTTTTGCAAATATTTTAATACAATTTGAACGTGTCTAGGCCCCTTAATAGCTCATACACCTATCGAATAATCAAGTGCACGCAACTCTACTGAGCTTCAGTAACACTTTGTGCAAACAAACCCAATTTTTGTTTGCACTTTTTTTTTAATAGAAGCAAGAATATTTTGTTTTCACTTTTTTCAGCATAACTTGCAATTTACAGAATTATTCCAGCTTTAACGTAGATACAATTTTCACAAATATGGTTAGCAAAAAGTTAGGAGTCCCTGCAAGTTATTCTGAAAAAAGTGAAAACAAATTTTTTCCTTAATTTTTGCAAAAAAAAAAAAAAATGCGAGAAGAAATAATTTTTTTGGCATAAGATGCTAACAAGATTTGTTTGGTAGAGGGTTTTACTAACCTCATACCATTGTTGCATTACAATTTTTCTTCCACAGATTTCGCAATCAAGGAATGTGTAGCCCTTTTTTTGGACAAATTACGAACCTATACTGTCCAGTCCGTGTGTTTTTCAAAAAGTCTTAATATGTTGTATAGAGTTATTATTAGTACATTTCTATGTGTGCGACCATCGTTTGCTATTTACTCATGTAAATGCAAGATACTCCGGCTCATGTAAGAAAAAACACCTTTCATAAAGTTCATAATTCATTGTTTATTATTTTTTAAATAAATAAATATAGTTGTCAATTTGATATAAATCTCACCATAGTATGTTGAAAGCTTTTTGAGCTTTTTAAGCTTTTTCTTGTCATATGAGCAACAAAATACCAGGACAATTCTATTTAAAAAAATATAACAAGAAACTTGACAAAATTGTATGACAAAAAAATTTTTCACAATTTATTAGAATAAGGATATAAATTATTACGGTTTGTGTCCCTGCTATTTATATTATAAGCGATAGTCCCATATGCTGCCATATGTATTTATTTCCTAAACTCCATATGGCATCCCTTAATAACTTTTAATCCATTGAGGGAAATGGTGTAAGCCCTTTCCTTTCACGCCCTAAAGAAAACTTTATTGTATTGAAATCTCTTATATGTTTGTTTTTTTTTACAAAACCAAACAACAACAACTTTTATATTCAAAGCACATTTACAGTATAAAAAAAAAACTTTAAAGTCACGCTTGTGATAATATATATTTTTTTCTTCCTTCACTGATTTTCAAAATCAGTTTTAAAAGTTCTAACTAAAAAAAAGACTGGCAACAAGATTTTACCCTGAGACGAGGATATAATTCAAACAATAGAATCTCCAGACAAAATAACAAGAAACGAAACAGAAATCACAACTTATGGTTGCAATTGTTTTCCTTTAAATATATTGTAGAAAAAAATAATAAAACAAAATAAACGTTTGACTGCAAGTAAAAAATCTTTAATAGGAATAATTTTTTTGTTTTTTTTTTAATACAATAACAGATTAGTTAACACGTTTTTCTATTCTTTCTTTTCAATCTTCCTGTAAATTCCGTCGTATTTTTAACATTTTACCAATTGTTTGGTACGATAATGGCTTGACGCGGGTGTTGTTGTTGTTGTTGTTGTTGTTGCTGGTGTTATTTTATTTGTTTGTTTGTTTGTAGCCAAAACATTCTTTCCTGCTGCCAAACAATAGGAAACTCACTCTGGCAACAAATTGAAAAAGTGGCAGAGTAACAAACTTGGATGTCGTCTATGCAAGAGTTATATAAAAAATAAGTTACCGAGACAAGGTTTGCATAAAAATATTGCTAGAATTTTTAGGTTTATTTTTCTAAAACAACACACATGTACAAACTCACATACATACATACATATGTAAGTAAGTATATTTCCTTAACCATTATCTGTTAAATAATATCTGATGTAACTTAAAGATTTTTTTTTAATTTTTTTATTTTTACTTTTTAATATCAAAAAAAAAATAAAAAATACTCACAACTCGTACAACATGCAGACAGACAATTTTACAAAGAAATCATGAAATCATTGAATGAAAAAAAAACTGTGCTTAACAATAGAACGGATGTGTTGTATTCGATAGATAACTTGAGTTGGTACTAACGAGCCTTGAAATTTGGTTTTTTATAGTATGACTTATGTAAAATGTTTTTTTTCTTTTTTTTTTTTAAATTCTAACAAAGCCAAGAGGAAAGGTTTTGATATATAATTTCTATGACATTAAGAGTTACAAATGATTATCTGTCAATTATTAAATATTAATTCTAAATAAAAATAAAAAAAATAATTTTGTTTGTAGGGGAACAAGAAAAACAGAAGAGAAACTTATATGCAGGCAACACAACTTGAAATGGTTTATTTTTTGTAAGATGTAAGAGACAAGGATTGGCAGGCATACATACATATGTATGTATAAATAAGGAAAAAGACGTGTTAGAAATATTTAAATTAATAAGATATATGTATGTATACATATCTGCAGTTTTTATGAACAACGACATAAGTCAATATAAGAAAATTTTTCAGTAGAGTATTTGGCCTCTTTTGTATTGAAAACTGCTGATAATGTATGAAAATTTCTAAAGTTTGTTGTGGTCATGTATGACATTTTTAGTAAAAATTTTTATAGGAAACAAGAAAAACGTGTGTCCTTTTAAAACCACGTATGTAACTACATAGTTTTCTTAGAATTTATTTAATGATGATAATTTATGGTAAAAAATTCTTTTTTTATTACTAAATGACCCTACAAGAAGGATACCATTCAATCTACCAGTCATTTGACCGTTTGTGCTAACAAAGATTCCATTAATTTATTAAGAGCAAAATGAAAAACTTCAGCGAAAGTTTTGTGTACGTGTGATTTCAGTGTTGGCAAGTGCAATGTTTTGTTTTTCTAAAACAAACACCCCTAAATTCCTCAAATTGAATGAGCATACTAAATTTATTGTTCCATGACAATAAATAAGCAAATAAATAAAATTAATGCATAAAGTATGCATCATGTCGAACGTGGCCGTCGTACACATTTTTTTTACAATAAGCGTAGCTCATAGCTGTAAATTATCCTTGTAATTAGTGCTAAATTTGATTTTGAAAAAGTTTTATTTTTAAGATAATTGCAAAAAACCAAGCCATTTGCATGTGACAAAAAAAATCGATTTCGCGGCCAACGATTAAATCGCCGAATTCAGGGAATCTGAGGCTAAAATGGTTGTGATTTTCCCATACTGTTCGTATGTGGAAAAAACTACTACCTGCGGAAGTCTTTCCTGTCACTTTCACCGTGAACAACTTCAAATCGAATGTCCAAAGACTCTACTCCCTCTTTCCTTCTCTCCCTAACCTATTTTCTTAGTTCTACCAAAACGCATTGCATGACTATCTTCAGAGTGCTGGTCCAATTAAAAATAAAAAATAGTCGCACGTGACATATTTTTATATCATTATATTTAAATTGTTTCTAGAGGTCTTTGTACGAAATTTTAAATATACAAGCTTATTAAAAATATTTCTTAAACTAACAGAAGTATTTAATAATATTTATTTTAATTTTATAACAACAAACTTAGCAAAAATGTAAAGTGTGAATAAAGCTATAAACTAAATCAAATCTAAATGGAAATAGTATTAGGAATACCAAATATATTCCCACTTATCGTGATTGGCGCACTTTGACTTCGACTATGACGTTTTTATAATAAATTAAAGAACACAGCAAAATTTTTCTTTCATTTACGACAGCAAAATGTCATAGTCGAAGCCGAAATCCGCCAACCGCGATAATTCCCATTTTTTTACAAAAGGTAATTCAAGCTGCTTTTACTTCTTTGACCATCTCAGCAAAAAAAAAAAGCGCAACTGCGGCATATCTGGAATGCTTCTTACTTCTTACTACTTTCCATTTTTCGTCTAAATTACACACTTTTACAGCTCTCTCAATCGTTTGCTTGCATTTGTGAGGCTCGTTTTGTGCTTGTTCGGCATTTCACATTTCTGCCAGCTTCTCTTTCTACTTTTTTTTTTTTGTAATAATATTTCATCTTCCCTAAATTTCTCTAACTCTCTTAACTTTGTTTGCCATTTTTACTGATCTAATTTTTTATATAAAAATCGTTTAATTTTATTCTACTCTAACCATGTCGCAAGTGACCCATTTTAGATGACAGTATCAGAAATCTTTATATTTTTCAGCAAGATTTATTTTGTATTACAAATTTGTTAAATATCTCTGTGTGTATTGAATATTTCCTGAACTTTTTTTATAAGTAAAATAGTTGTGAAAATATATTCTTTATATGAAAATAATATATTTTCACAACGATTTTACTTGTATTACAACGCTTTTAAGTTTTGAGAAACAGGCCCGAAATAACAAATGTTTTTTTTTATTGTTGCACGTGACATTAAATTACGTTATTTGTCAGAACACAAAATTTACAATTATTTGCAATCATATAGTTTCATATGCATATCTTTTTTGATTCTTTGTACCCTCAGAAAAACGAGCAACAATATTATGCAAACGAAAAAAGTTGAGCTTTTATGACTTTGCATTTGAAGACCTCGAATATGCCATTCCTAGAGCCTAAACTGCTTGCCAAAATTAATCGGCGTAGCTCCATCCACTTTTTTAAATGCAAGATAGTGTCACTTAAAGAGCTTATGGTGTGTGCCAAGTTTTGTTAGAATCAATTAAGTAGAAGTACACGAAATATTGTATTATATATGTGATTTCATGGGAGTGGCCAGCCTACTTTTATAAATGCTATATCGTGTCGCTTTCAGAACTCAGATTTTGTGCCAAGTTTCAGTTAAATAGAAGCATGTAAAATAGTACGGGCCAATTATGCCTCCGCTTCACAAGGCGCATCGAGCAGTCGCTTTCAATGGGTGCATTGGCTTCTGTAAGTCCACGTTTTGATTTCTGAACCCAAAATACGGCAATTTTACTTATTACCAAAATCAATGTAGGTTCAAAATCAATTCACTATTTAATTAATATAAGAAAAGATTAATTGTATTTACAAATCTTTTTTTTTGTGTAAGCTAGAACCGGAATATATAGGACCAAAATGTTCAACAGATATTTCGATCAAAAATTCATTATTGAGCCAAGGCTTGAAATACGAAAGAACTTATATTAACTCTAGTATGCATTTAAAGTTTAGACTTAATTATTTTATTCCCATGAAATCTACGAGTATTATTTCTATTTCTTACGTCAGAAAATAATTTCCTAAAAAGTTGTAAATATAATTTTTTTCTTTTAAATTTCAACTGATCCACCCGCTCTATCCGTTTCGAATGGCGTAATCTTTTTTCTTTCATATTCTTTTTAATTTCGTTGTAAAATGTTAAACCAAGCAATTGACTCTCATGTTTAAGATTTTATTTCTAGAAATTTTTAAAAAGAAGAAAAAATATAATTTTATTTTTCATAGAAAATGCGTTGGTGGCTGATTGTTGTAACTACAATTTTTATTTTGTTTCTTTTCCATCAAACAATATTCAATGCAACTAAAAGTATTAACACTGCAGCATGATCTCATAGTTGATATAAATTATCTATAAGATCTATTTGGTAGTTTTGTATTTATTATTGTGGCATACATAAGCAAGATTACATAAGAACACAACGAATTAAGACATCACAATTGTTTGGACACTAAAACATTTGGATTCTTAAATTTCTCATTATCAAAAGTTTTTGATCAGTTTTAAAGTATTAATTTTAAATTTTTAAAATTTGAAAAAAAAAACATTTGATTAGATTATGATGGTACCCACAGCACTTGAATGGCATAATGAAATGCATCATACGAGTACATACAGATGTATGTGCTATAAAACAACCATTGACAACACCCGTTAATTTTTCAACAACAATTTTTCTATGCTGTAAGGTTTTACAATCACACTTACGATAATCCCTCTCAACTCAAATAAATATTGTTTTTATTTTTTTTTCACTTTGTCGCTTCAATTAGAGTTTTTTGTAAACTAAAATATTGTTTAAAGTGTACACTACCCAGCAATAAAAAGCACTTCTTAAGAAGTGGAATTCTCACTGCTTCGGAGTTATCAATAAAGGCACAAAAATCAAAGTTACACATATGCAGACATCTACATGATGTCGAACGTGACTGTGGTAAATTTTTAAGGCTAAGAAAGAAGTAATAATAACCCTGTTTAAATAGATATTGTGCACTATATTCGGCAATTAAAAAAAATTTAACGATAAATCAAATTCAATAAGCAAATTTCGAGAATACTTCATCAGTTGAAATTTACATGCCCTGGATTAATTTTTCTTTGGGGTAATAATGAAACAGATAATTGAAATCATGCATGACTAAAAGTTAAAAAGTAAATTACCTCCCTAGTTCCAGCTACCCTACCCTGCATCACTTTTGAATAGTTCTCGTGGTTTGCTGGGTTGTGTACTTAAACACTTTCATAAACAAAAATTTCGGATTTCGTATTTAGTTTACTTTATTTATTTTATTTTTTTTTTTTAGTTTTACTTTTTCTACCACATGGCATTAAAGATAATGACGTTGCAGTATGTGCATGAAAATATTTGATAATAATTCTAGATAGAGTCAAGTTAACTCAGTGGAACTCGCTCGCTGCAGTAGCACAGCACGCTACGATCGGCGACACTTTGCGTCGTCGCACGTCACCACTTGACTGGAGTAAATTTCAGTTTAGTTATATTGTGTTTATGTCAGTCAGTCATTCATGCCGTCTCCCCAGTCTCTCTGTCATTTACTTATTTTTTTCTTTCTTCGCTATTGTTGTTATTATTACTGCTGATGTATTATTTATAACAACAAAAATAAGGTTAACGACTTTTTAGACACATTTTATGCCATTCTAGAGCCATCATCAAAAACTAATACATTGACACTTCACAGCTACACAGATGCAGTTTTAATCAACACACACACACACCCACTTACACAATTGTTGTAAGTTTCTGTTGAATTTATCGTTTTTTTTTTTTCTCTTCGTCTATTAAAATAATTGTTGTTTTTGATTGACGTTTTGGTGGTTTATGAGCAGCAGTGAACTTTAGTTTTATGATATAAAATTATCGCTAGTAACGATTATTATATTGGAAATTAATGGGGGTAAAATTACAACAAGTTTGGGCTGCTGATAAATTTGTTTCAAAGAAGAACACAAGGGTGCAAATAAAATGTGTTTCCTTAAAAAAAGCAGGGATATAAAAACGACAAGCCCAACAAAATATAAAAATGTTAACTATAGAAATTTTAAAATAAGATATCAAATATAGGCAGTATTTACTTCCTTTGATCCGGAAGTAGTGTAAATTCTAATGGTATAATTCATAAAAAATAATTTAGGTTTATTACAGGTTTATTTGACAAATTTCCCATAGAAATATGTCAAGTAAGCGCTTAATAAACTTGAAATATTTTTTTATGAATAAGGCAGTAAGTATTTCCCATTACAAATGAATTGCTATTGTTAGTGCCAAATGTGATTGTTTGGATGTCTATTTCTGC
Source organism: Nowickia ferox (assembly GCA_936439885.1). Taxonomy (NCBI): domain Eukaryota; kingdom Metazoa; phylum Arthropoda; class Insecta; order Diptera; family Tachinidae; genus Nowickia; species Nowickia ferox. Next base: position 106,986,612 of record OW387023.1, read on the forward strand.
ATTTCCCCGAAATCACTTTTTTAGGCCGAAACTTAATTTTTTTTATATGCACAATTTACATTATGCATTTTTCATGAAATTTGTTGCAGCAAAAAAAATTTGGCGATTTTTTTTTATATTTGGCTTATATAGGCCTCCTTTTGACAAATGAAAAAAATTGCATGCATCTTATTTCATGAAAAAATTCATAAGGAAATTTAAGTGTAAGTCAATAGCAGTTGGAGCATCGTAATCCAGAAAAAGCCACAAGGAATGGAAGTTGATCTGATTACTTTTTAAAGTTCACTGCACAAATGGTGAAAATTTTGCGGTTACAGTTCGCAAAGCTAAAGTATTTTTTAGGTCCTTGTAAGGCACCTGCACTACCAGCTTTACAATTGCTGGTGGCTTAATTTTAGCTGTTGCGACAAGAAGGTGAGGGAAAGATTTGAATGCGTGAAAGTTGCTCAAGAACAACTAAGAATAGTATTGAGGACAATCCAAGTTTGTCCATTTCTGATGATCTTGGGAATTGATCCCACAAACGAAATTTAAGTCTTACATACGAACTAACTGACTAACTAACCATCAACAAATTCGTGTCTTTTCTTATTGTGCCATCAAACTAATCCGGAATTTCATCAAAAAAACACCTTGAGTGATGTGACCCTCTCGGAGTCTGTGCTTGTTAATACAATTGGCATGTTTGGGGGATGCAAAACCCAAGAAATATTATTGGAAACCTCTTCCATCTTTAACGTGTGGTTGTTCGATGTGGCCTTTGGTTTGGAGGGATGATTGAACTTTACTTCTTCGCAAATGAGGCTGGAAAAACGGAATGATGATTATTGGTGTTGTATGGTCGGTATTGAAAGATCTATGTGGATGACGTTCCACAGAAGCAACGATACCATCGCCTATATGGGTTCCTTTGGCTCCTATAAAGAGCATAGGGGCACTAATGGTGTAGTGTTGCGACCCCACATCCTCTCCTACACAGATGTTAGCCTCACCTAGAAGCGCTTACACTGTTGTTACCTGACGAGGGTTTGCCGACCGACCCTCACGTACGGTGGCTGATAAATCATCACTCTTAAACTGTCTTCCTCCCAGTGGGATCTATTGGTAGATTACGAGTGTGGCAATCGAGGGGACCCTAGCCGGGGTAAAATAACTTTTTCTGAAGGTGTACCTTTGGATTTTACCCATAAAACTTATGTGTTACTACCCAATCTCTAAAATAACAGAGCAACAGATGTGCACATATTTATAAAAGGATGTAGCTGTCTAAGTTGCCTTACAGGTGCATTGTCACACGGAACTGCCCTGAGTTCAAGAGACGATAAGATGAAGCCTTTCAGGGTGGAATTTCGAGGTCTAACTAGAGGTTTGTATCTGGTACCACGGGTGCTGGTGGACCGACAGCAGAGCTGTTCCAGGAGTTGGGTGGGTGTAACTGGTCCTCATGATTAACGACAATTCAAATAAAAGTAAAATTCCATCGCCTTTTTGCATGAACAATTTGCTAACAGTGTGATTTCTCCAAGAAGCAATCAGAATAAGCCATCAAAGTTTTGCGATTTAACACCTTCAGACTACGTAAACAATAAGCTCTATGCTAATGACCCCAATCGATTCAAGACCCCAAAGCTGTAGTTTGTGAAGTTTTAGAGGACATACCACCTGAAATGTGCGAATTGGTGATGGAAATTTTCATAAAAAAGAACATGGTGCTGCAAGAGTAGCAGTATGGCCCATTTCGCTGATATTGTTTTCCATTGTTAATGGCATACCATTCTCTTTACAATTAAATAAGTATCCCATAATTTCGGTCCGTTAAAAACATTGGTTTTGTTATATTAAATTGAAAAGCCTTATTGGAAAACCCTGTGCAGGAGTATAAGTTTTTACTACGTTGCAGAAAGATAACATTGGCTCAGTAAAACCAGTCACTAAGCTTCGACTTTGGTCAAAGTATATTTTTATATAATTGCATTTATACAATTTAACAAAAAGAACCATGAATGATCTTGCGTACTCAACTTAATGTGAGTGTCAATAAGCAGAGTGCTTGTATGTGCAAATAGTTTTTAAAAAATTTTTAAACTTAAATTTTTCCACATAACTTTTCCGTCTCTAGTAATTTGGCCACTTGGTGTACTTTCTTATTTCTCACAGTTTTTATTTTCACACAATCGATAACTCAAGGGGTTTGGATTGGCTGCCTAATTCCAATATTGAAAATCATTTATTCTCATACCCTTGAAATTTGCTAATGCCAATGTGATAAGTTCATTTGAAATCTTTGGAACATTCCTTAAATCCCAAATAAATAAATAAAAAACGGTCGCAGGACCGCTCCCATTTTCTATGGGAATTGATGGTTTTTTGCTGATTGTTTTGAACTCTCGCCCGGACAGACATTCAAAGAACTTTACCTACATCAGTGGTTGTTTATAAAAATGTTAAAAATGTTGGCATATTCTTTTTGTGAAATTCAAGAGATGACAGGACTTCCCATAGAGTGACTTTATGTTTTTTTGTTTGTGGCATTTCATTATTTGCATTATGAGTTTATTTTTTTTTTCTTCTAAATTTTTCCTATTTTATAATTCATTACGTGTGGGCATTTTTTTTTGGCTTTATACCATACTTTAAATGGATTTTTTGTGCCTGCTTCCCTTAATTGATTTTTAGTATTTGTTTTGTTTTAAGGAAAAAAAACATTCAAATCGTGTTTTGATACGTAAACTGTTTACTTTTTCCGTCTGTCTGTCTCTCAATCTGCCGTTTTTTTTTTGGTGGCAGCAAGACTATCCAGGCAATTAACAGCATGAGATTCCATCAATTTTTATTCACTTTATTTGTTTTTAGTTCTATGACCATTTCAAACAAATAATTGTGTAAAAAGCATGTGGCCCATGATCATTGCCATCGTTTTTCTTTGTTGGCTGCTGGTGCCGTACGGCTGGCTGGCTGATGGTGTAGTTGTTTTGGCATTGCGAGCACATGCCAAAATAAACCATTACACATCATCCATCGTCGGTCCTCGGTCGTCTGTCGTCCCATCCATCCATTCTATGGTATGTATGTTCCTGACTCTAAACACATCCATTTAAAAGTGATCATTTACTTAGTTCTTATTTTATATTTTCTTTTGATTTTGCTGGAGTCAGTTTTCCTTTTTTTCTAAGTAGTTGTGTTAGAGGAATTTAAACATATTTTATACGAGTTTAATAAATATGTATACTTAGGCATTTGTAAAATCCATAGAATATAGCGCGCTGGCAGAAACAAAAACAAAAATATATGTACATATAAAGAAACTTAAGAACATTTCATTTTGCTTGCTTTCAAACCAGGAAGCAGATGTTGAACTTAAGTAAAACGCGTTTAATATGTTTAACAGACAGCGCGTTGCAGGGATGATGATGATACATGAACGAACGGATGGACGTGTGGGGAATTGAACGAGGTTATAAATATGCACCAGTTTTCTCATGTTACTCTTGAACTCCCTTACTGTAGTGTCTAAATGAGTGATCTAATAAATGTGTTGCTGTTAGGGGTCACTTACACTGTAAGCAAATGTTGTTATAAATTCTTGGGATAAGTAAGAAAGTTTTATATTTTTATGTCAAATTTAAGCACCATTTTTATTATTTTGGAATAACTAAAACATTGCACTAAAGCCATTAATAATATTTCACTTATATTAGGCAGGGTTTACATCTGTGTGCCACGAGCCCAAAAAAGCGTAACCAGTTATTACTAATGAAATACTTTATTGAAGCTGTTTCCAATCATGTTGGATTATATAAAATTGTCTATTAGTTATGTATGAATTTGTTTAACTTAATAAAGACATGTCTGAATCAAAAAGTTTTTCATTAGTAATTAGTGGGGGGGGGGGGGGCTGGGAAACCCACTATTTTGGAGTAAAATCTTAAACAACCCGCTGTTCAGGGGTTTTTGTTGGGTTTAACTGAAATCTTGTAATTCGACTTACACTCTGTTTCCTTAAGTCAGCCAGTGGACTGGTCTAGAAACTCAGAAAAATTAGTGCTTTTCATAAAAATTATTTACTCAATTCGACCGTCTTAATTGTGAAAACAGGGTGTAAGAAAAAATCCATTTGCTAATATGTAATTCTCATTTATTTCATAAACATTATTTTTCTTATTATCAAGTTCGCTATCCACTCAAAAATACTCGCAATAATCAACTACGCGGTGCTGTTTATCCAGAAATGTACAGACGCAAAACTGTAAAAATTTATGTACAATTTAAGTTTAAATTTTCTAATTCTTGGCTGAAATGAAATGTTTACAATTTTGTTTGTTTGTTTGATTCTTCTTCTTTTTTTTTGCAGAAAGAAAACTGCAGTAACGCTAAAAATATGTATGGTGTGGTTATTTTATAATGTATTATTTCTAGTTATTTAGTAAATAAGCAGAAAATTAAAAGAATTAAAAGTTCATTCAAACGTAACATACCAAAATGTCATCATAATGTGCTTCACACATTAGTGCTGCCACAGCCATAAAAAGCTATTTATGTTTTAATTCTTTTATTCATTTCAAAAGTGCAACAGCAAATATGTCTAACCAACAAACAGCTGTTTATGGTTGCGTCGGAAACAAATAAATTCAATTGTGGCTGTAGCGTTATGGCGAGTCACCTATAATCAAATACAGTGTTAAACATAAGTTATGTTCGAACAGCTGTTTTGTATGGTTATGTTAATGGCACGTTTAATTGAACCTTAAAGAAATATAAGGTTTTCACAAAATTTTAATTTAAAAGGACACCTTGAAGGATAAGAAACTAAAATGCGTGACAGTAGGAGATATTTTTCAAATAGCAACACCCGCACCTATGGAACATCAGCACAAAGCTAGATAAATAAGTTAAATAATCAAACTCTCTTGTGAGCAGTCAAGGCCTAATAAGGCTTAGTTCATTAAACTTGTTGGCCTTGCGAACTATCTGGATTCCTTCAGGAAAATCTTTCTCCGTTAGAAAATTAGAGCTCATTAACTAACACCGACGTCATGAAAACACAATTAACTCTTTCACGTTCCGAGTATTTGGAACTATTTAAAAGGAAAATAAACTAAAATGTGTTTGCTGTTTTAGTGTCAGAATTGCATTTGTACATTTATATACATACACAACAAGTTGGTGTACATGGTTCAATGAAAGACATACATACATACATAAATACATTATTAGGAGTGGTTTACAGACGAGTATGAATGTTTCTTAGCTGTTGTTGTTCTGTGCTGGTGTTGTGTTCTTGTTGCAAATAAAGGGTGTTTTTTATTGAGGTATAGAACTTTAAGTTGGCATCACTTTTTTAACTGGCGGCCATTTTGTCAGCTGTCAAGTGATTAATATTTAGTTTGGTTTGCCATTTCATCATGAACAGGTTGACAAAAGAACAACGGTTGCAAATCGTGCAAATTTATTTCGAAAATAATGGTTCAGTTCGCGAAGTTTACCGCAAGCTCCGTCCATTTTATGGTCGACATAATCGTCCATCAGAGCAATTATGGAATGGACCTGTCAATTGGCCACCAAGATCGTGTGATTTGACACCATTGGATTATTTTCTTTGGGGATATGTGAAGTCGCTCGTCTACGCCAACAAACCAGAAACGTTAGGGGACTTGGAAGCCAACATTCGTGGCGTTATTGCCAACATACGGCCCCATATGCTCGAAAAAGTGGTTGAAAATTGGACCTGTAGAATTGGCTTTATTCGAGCCAGCCGCGGCGGCCACATGCCCGAAATCATATTTAAACGTTAATGGCATAAAATTATCCTTCCAATAAAGCCAAATTGATGGACATTAAAACGATTTTCTTGTGTTTTATTTCAATTCGAAGTTCTATACCTCTAAAAAAACACCCTGTACGTGTACGTAGTGTTCATATGAATGTTCATGTAGGATGGTCGCTCGTCACATTCATTGTGCACAACAGAACTGTGACTGTCGCCGTTGCCATCACTACCAGCAACGCAACTGCCGCCGCTTCAGCCAGTTTCGTCACTACCACCGACGCCGCTATTCGTTTTTTTTTCTATCTTCATTCTCATACTTAATGCCAATAAAGGAACTTTGTTTTTTTTTTTGTTTTTTGCTGTATTTTCAAGTGGATGAATGACGAAACGCTTGGCTGACTATAAACATGTACATTTTCTGTTCTATGTTTATTTACGAGTTTGCATAATTTGTGCCGTAGAATAAAGTCAGTTGTTTCAAAATAATGAGAAGAAAAAGATTATGTAAATTTTTAAACTAAAATTTTGCAAGGAATTTCACGAGGGTGCTTAGAATTGCCCAGGAAATATTTTAAAAAGTGGTTGAGAATTAAAATTAAAAAAAAACATTTTATGAGATATATTTTATGCATTTGCATTTAGTACAGTGTAAAGCAAAAATAGTCACACGATGTTCTTTGAATGTTTTTTTTGGTAAATAAATGAACAGTATGCGTAATTGTTATATAGGGCGTTTTTTTAGAGTGTCACAATTTGAATTGGCATCACTGGCTTTATTTGAGCATCCATTTAACAGCTGATAGTTGCATTTTGTTTAGTTTGCTTTGAAATTTCATTATGAATCGACTTAGGCCGGGTTTATGTCTGTAAAAAAAAGCGTAACCATTTATTACTAATGAAAAACTGTTTGATTCAGACACGTATTAATTAAGTTAAACAGTTTCATACATAAATAATAGAAAATTTTATAGAATCCAACATGATTGGAAACAGTTTAAATGAATCAACTCAAACTCAAAAGAAAAGACAAGTACCCGTTTGATACATTTGATTCCTTTGCTGACTGGCAAAATGAGATCATTAATTAAAGCTGTTTCGATGCAATAAATCTGCAGAGATGTAATCGATAACTTTGTTGGAGTAAAACATCTACAACAAAAGTCTTTCTTACCGATTGTTATTTATTATTGTTTTTTTCTTTTTCTTTGCTGAATCAAAAACTTTGGCTCATTTTTCGGTGGTTGTTTACTTAAATGATATTGAACTTTAGTTATTGTTTCTTCATTAATTCCTGGTTTGGCAGCTTTTTAAACATTTACACAACACGTTTTGTTTTATTGTTGCTGGCCTTTTATGCAAATTATGCGAATTAAAAATGTAAAATGTCATAAACAGAATCGTACTCAGGAGAAAAAAAGACTTTACCTGCTTTAAAAAAAAAAGAAATGAATGAATGAACTCGTCTGAACCTTTCTTTTGTACGTGCTTATATATTAAGCGTTAAAAAAAAGGAAGGAAACAACGCAAGCTGAAGGTTGAACAAATAAATAAATAACTTGGCAATTTTTTTCTTTTTTTTTTTTTTGAAGTAGATTAAACGCAACGCATTTTTCAACTTGAACAAATATGCGTCATTTTGCGTTGATATTTGTTTTTTGTATTATTATTGTTATTATTTTTTTTACCTCACCTCAAAATTGAAAAACAAACCAAAACCAAAACCCAAAACAGCAAACATTCAAATAATCTTTAACTGTTTAACAGATTTGAGTTTAAGGTGCCGGGGTATGCATACGCAGAATTATGACAAATAGTAGTAAATCACTGTAATAATGTTTGTGGCATACGGTGGTGGTACTACCAATTTTCTTATCATTAGTCATATATGTACAATGTACATACATATGTGTGTATGTACGTACTTGAGTTACGATTAAGTGACAACAACAAAAATAAAATATCGTAATTGCTGTCATTTGTATCTTTTGCTGTAGGAGTGTTTGCTTTTCAATGTTTTTTCTCCCCTTCTTTTTTTCAAAAATGCCATTTACATAAATGTTGACTTTTCGTTTTTGATAAGAATTTATTTATTTAAAAATAAAAAAAAAACAAACAAAAAAAATCATATAAATTTTCATTTGATAATGTTTTGACGGAATTTGCACATAAATCAATCATTTTTTACAATTTTTGTAATCAACAGCAGATAATTTTAATGAGCATTTTTCAATACTTAATTTATTTTATAATTATGCAAAAATAATGTCATGGTTTACACCAGCAAGCGCAGAATTTATTTTTATAAAATCAGCACAGGGTCTACAGGTCTAAATAAAAATATATAAAAAAAACATTAATATTTTGGCAACTTTTGATTATTTTTTACGCTTTAAGTTAATTTATGATCAGCTAGTCAGTCGAATACAGAACACTAAATGTGAAGAAAAAATGCATATAATAGCAGAGACACAAACCATACTACTTAACAGTTGCAGTTCATTTTACCAATAACAGAATGCTGTTAAGCATTTAACATTATGAGAGGAATATCTGGAAACTAGTAATTATGGTGTCATTAATATGTAATACCATGTGGGCAAAATTTTGAACAACTCTTCTTATATGAGCCCATAATTATGAAAGTGGCCTAAGTCACTAATAATTTTTCGTCGAAATCTATCTACTACATAAACAAAAGAAAAATTGTTCTGGTATTTATGTCCGTTATAGACTCTGAAACCATTTAACCAAGGCGCTCCTAGCCGCACAGTGATACGAATCTCGAATCTAGTTGGACAAAAGCATTGGGAGTGTTTCAAAAAAAAAACAAAGAAAGTGGATTTCTGGATAGTTAAGAGCCTGCTCTTAAAATTCTAATAATTTTTCGTAACCAATTCTAACCAATTCTGCTGTTATTTTTTATTTTTTTTGCTTTGGAGTAAAAAAAGGACCTGAGTTAATATGATGTTACTTTTAAAAATGACGAGTATCATAACAATAATAATATAAAAAAAGAATTCTAAAATTTTGGTCAATTTTAACCGTGGTTTCTGTTGTGTTGTTTTATGTTACGTTGCAATTCGAATGTAAACAATTTATATTTATACATAACCTATTTCGAAATAATGCGATTACAGATAAACAACCGATAACAGAGCGATTAGAAAAATATTTATTACCTCAATAATGAATATTATTACATATTATAATATTACTTATTGAAAGTATTTATAAAAATAAATTGTTACTTTATTTTTATGAAATTATTTGTTATGAGTTATACACATTAAATTTAATTGAACTATTATTATTCCTTATTATTGGTTATAACTTATTTAATAAAAAAAAAAGTTAATTTTTTTATTCTCCATTCGTTAAAGCTTAACTATCCTGTAAATCATAAATGTCTTATATTTTTAAAAAATTCTGCTATTTAGACAACAAAAATAACAAAAAATTAAATTGATTACTTATTTACATACCTGAGCTTCACTGTCTTTTAAATTATATACAAAAATTTAAATAATTTTACAAATTCAAAAATCACTGAATCCTTAGAAGCTAATGCGAATTTGGTAATATTATATGAAAAAAATAATGTTGGCAAAGTTCGCAATAGCGGAACTCTATCGTATTTCCTTAATAATAGAGCTGAAATTTTTTTTTTAATTTTTTTCTAATTCAGCAGCTCTAAAACTAAAAATATAGGCTGGCCATCAAATAATTTTGCGCAACTAGGTTTGGTATGCGTCTTACTGTGAGCCGATTTCATTGGAAAGGCAATTTTGTAAAGATGGTTTTAGACATTCTTGTGTTGTTATTTTGTGGTTTTATTTTCAAAATGTGTGCAACGCCACACAACGAAAAATATTGGTAAAAATTACAACCTTGCCACTAGGTACACACTACTGGGATGTTACAAAATTCTATAGTGTGTGCTCAGCATAAGAAACGGTATTAGGGTCATTATTGAGGTCGAATTTCGTATTTTCCCATACCCAATATTTTCTTAATATTGAACATTTTAAATTTTTTTAAGTTGATCTCAGCATCGGAGAGATTTTCCTTTTTGAAATTTTAAGGGGGTAAAAATTGGTATCTCTGAAATGAGATCCGCAAGTTTGTAAATCAGTTTTGTTATGCTTGTGCAGCTCTCTAGAAATGCATCAATTTTTTATCACGGCCCCACTAAGGCAATTATCGACGACTTATCTAAACATTCAATAGTGCAAACAGTTGAGTATAATTCTGAATTAGTTGTTTAGTAACAAAGCCAAATTTCAAATTTCAGTTTAAGTGCTCAAATTGGCATTAGTTTCGCAGTACAGTAAAGTTGGTAATTAAAGTAATTGCATGTATTTTATATTAACAATTTAATTAAAAGATTTGATTGAATGATTAAAAGCCAAGACGAGTAAATATTTTAACATGTTAAATTTTTTGCATGATTAAAAAATACATATCGTTACCTTAATATAGAAAGAGCCTAACTAATTATTTCTTTTTAAATCTTGTCTTTTGATAGAAGAACATCTATGTATCGAAAAATTCAAAACTTTCGATTTGAAAAAATAATAAATTCGGCGCCTTTATGTATTAAAGTAACGATAAGTATGTATACATGCATATTTCTGTGCCAATTGTTCAACTTTCATAACAATGAATAATGACTGACAATAATCTTGTCACTTTATTCAAAAAAGTTACTGAGTATTTTGGAAGAAATTATATCACAATGATTTATATCTTTTGTTTGAAGTTAATTGTAATTGCTTAAATGAAATACTAATCATCAGTTAAAAGCATTTTTAAAGATCTTTTACATGTGTCACTGTTAACTGCAAAGTATGTAATTAAATTGTGAGTTAACAACAAATATTTAAACTGTATGCATGTGTACAGAAATCTTAACAGTTAAAATCAACAATAATTTTTAAGCAATAATTAATTTATTGCTTTTAGAGCATCAATTGGTATAAAAATATTCTCGATCTTTTAATAAAAAATATTAACAATGAACAAAAAACAAAAAACAAAAAACATATTCGCGGTTGTACGCCACACATACGAGTACTGTATGTAATAAATATATGATAGAATTCTCATTTAGTGAATGTTAGGAGTATTTGAAATTTAGGTACTGATTTTTATAAGAAAGGATATGCTTTAAAGATCGACATGGTAACATTTAATTTTGTTTTTTCCTCTAGGAGTTCTATGTAACTATCCTGATGAAGATTGCATAAGTCCGACTAAAATCATCTGGACACAAAAGTTCAAAGTTGAAAAACTGGTTTTAATTTAAACAAAAATCTTAACTATTTTACTGCTTCACATTTAATTATTTTCCAGCGGATATTGATTTATACGCCCTATTAAATAATTGATGACTAATTTTCTTTTGTTTTCTTCTTTTATTATTATTTTGTTCACATTGCAAATCTAATTATTTACATTTTTTCAACGTAAATATTTGCCTGACATGACAGCTTTTCCAATTATTTATTAATAAATCTGAATGTGTTTGAAAACAAATTATTTGCTGTCAAAGTAATATGCAGATGAGATCTGAGAATAAAAATATGGCTGCTGTTAGAATACAAGATACATACACACATAAAAATATCAAAGGCATGAATGAATAAATAGATTAATCAATGAATCAAACTGTTAGTTAGTTTTAATAAATATTATTTTATCTTTTCATTTCAATCCATATGGGCGATTTCATATGAAAATCAGCTTTTGAATGCAATTTGAAGGAAATAATCCATTGTAAAGCACGTGTGCAATTGATGGAGGAATTCTACATGTTTATTTAATTCTTATAAAAATTAGCATAAAATAAAGTTATTTCAAAATCAAAAAAAAAAAAAAATTATTTGAAGATTATTGTAAATCATGTTGAATTAACATGAAATACATCTGAAGCTCAATCATTATGTTATGTTAAATTAAATTAACCCTGTTTTCATAGATTTTAATATCAAACTTTTCTGTGTGAATGGGATATATAATATAATGGAATATACTTTATGCTCTAAACGATTATTCGACTAAAAAGTATATCAAACATTTTACAAATAAAAGAACTAATATTGAAATATATTTACATACATATGTATGTGTATCAAAAATAAGTATTTAAATCAATCTAAGAAATTTTTAGTTTTATTCGTTTCCGACACAAAAGAAAACGAATTAATTTTTTTTTTTGTATGAATAAAAAAATAAAAAGCAAATGGAGAAGGCATGATATGATGTTAACGACAAGTGAAAATAATGTTATATTCAAGCTATGAAATGCATTTTTATTCGATTATTAGAATCCAAAACGAATAAAAAAATTTGAATGATTATTGTAACTATTATTTGAAAAAATATATACAAGCAATATTAATCACAGAAGACATGTATCGAATTTGCTCAGTAGCTCGTTTTAGATGCACATATGTAATAATTTGAATTACAGGTTTCTGATCATAATTTGGCAGTAATGGATGTGTGATTTTTTAGGTTAAGAGATGATTAAGTTGTGAACTGGATCGGCCTAGTAGTTCATAATTTGAAACAGTTCTGTGAGAATTTTATTTTATTTATCGAAACAAATTGATTTACTATTTTACAGTATCTAAAAGAACTCAAAATTTTTCGAATGTTCAAAATTTGCATTCGATCCATTGACCAGTTCTTAAGTTATGAGATGTTTGAACACACACACACACATACACACACACATCCATTCATACTCTTTTACGGGCATCATTGACGTCAAGGACCTCAAGCCGTCAAAATATGATGAAAGCACAATTTTCGAAATCCGAAATAAAACCAGTAACTTCTATAGTTGCAAAGTCATATAAAGGGTCCGCCATCTAACGTTTTTTTTCAACTAGTGCTTATTTCGTGAATGGTAACACTTAGCTCATGTCTGATTTGACAGATAATTAGTTTTATCCTTCCGCTGAACGAATATGTTGTGTTTTCGCTACGGTAAGTGGGCATGCGATCGACTTGGAGAAGATGCCGATTTTGCCAAAAAAAAAATCATCTCTTCAGATGAAGCTCATTTTGATCTTGGCGGGTATGTAAACAAGCAAAATTGTCGCATTTGGGGCACAGAAAACCCGCACGCATACATTGAAAAGCCGACGCACCCAAAACGAGTCACTGTTTGGTGCGGATTTTGGTCCAGAGGTATAATTCGAAAATGAGCAAGGAATGGCCGTTACAGTCAATGGCGATCGTTATGGGGCCATGTTGAACGAATTTTTGTTCACAAAAATTGAAGAGAAGGATATTAGCAACATTTGGTTTCAACAGGACGGCGCTACGTGCCACACAGCCGAAGCTACACTCGATGTTTTGCGCCCAGTTTTCAAAAAAAAAAAGTTATCTGGCGGACCCTTACAATTTATCATATAATCGTTTTATACGATAATTAATTAAATTGTCTAAGCTGACGATTATTTGTTGTACTTTTACTAAAAGATGATGCATTAATATAAAATTTCTATTGAATGGATTATATTAGGAGTCAAAAAGGAATGTCGAAGTATGACTGAACAAGTTTGATCAAATCTGTAGAGAAACAATGACACAATGTCCAGGATGCCTACAGAAAACGTACGCAAACATTATTCATTTTATTATTGTTTTCAATGCAAGTTGTAGTTTGAAAGTGAGACAGACCGTGATTATTTTTAACTAACTCTTACATAAAAGTTTTATCAATATATGATTACAATTATGGAATACTTTTTTTAATTTAAAATTTATATATTTATGCAAATTTAAATCATTAAAAAAATTAAACGAATTATAATCAAATCAAAGCAAAAAATTAAATTGTACTTAATACGTTTTTGTAATGTATCACTGCCAACCCTGTATTTCACTTTTAATTAAACGCTTTGTCTTTGTCAATTTGAAAATTAATTTACCTGCTTTAGTTTTAGGAAAACCTTTTATTAAAAATTTAATCAACGTTTGACAAAAGCCAAAAAAGCCAACATTGAATTATTGGCATGTAGGCGTAGCAGCGAATTAGTCTCGTACTAACAAAACCAAGCCCAAGTTTATTTTTTTTTGTATAATTTAAATGTTGTATTTTAAAACAAACAAAAACTTTTAATTAATACCTTTTATTGTACACAGCAAAGCAAATATTGAGGAAAAAATAGACTAAACAATGATGAATATTGTACAAAAAAAAAATTTAAAAAAATAAAGGCAGAAATAAAACAAGACAGTTTGTTTTTTCACAGATAGTAAATTATATTGAGAGATGAAATAATAAAACACAAGAAAACAGCACAATTAATAATATTGAACAATAATAATTAAATTTTATATTGTCATAAATTAAATGAAAAAATCAGCAAAATTTAATAAAAATTGTAAGCGAAAAAAAAACACAACGGCAAAATAAACGTGCTTTTCAAACGTAGAGCAAAGTTTAACAATTAAAAGAGATTCTAGGTAAAACTGAAAATAAAAAATTAAAAAATATATTTATAATAATCACTAAAAAGTCATTACAATGGCGCCTTTATTTAAATAAATTGTAAACATAAAAACAAATAATCTACAGACAGTACGAAAAACGAAAAACAAAACTTTTATTAAAACTTATTTGTAAGGCTGCTGAATAGATCAATAATTTGTTCGATCATGTAAAATAATTAGTCATTTGTAAAAAGATTTTATTTTTTTTTAACACAATCAACAAACCGTTCAATCAAGTAAATGTTTGAGTAATATTTAATAATTTTATAAATTTCGTAGGTTTATGAAATTTCAAGGTTTGTGCTTTTGTAACTCTCATCTAATTTACAAATATGTATGTATTAGAAAAGCTAGTTACCGCCCAAGGTCTGCTGATAAAGTTTTATTTAAAAATCTTCAATGAATTCGTAAAACAAAATTTGTGAAGCAAGTAAAAAAATGCGTGAAACTGGAACTTTCCTTAAAGCTCCACCATAATGGGGTCGTGTTTTTGAGACACAGTTTTTCAAGCATAAAAAAAAGTAAAACGGAACATTGCAAACTGATTTGTTATAGACTTCTAGAGTTATTAAATAAAAATAGGTTTTTTGGAGTTGTAAAAAAATACTATTTTAGATTTCGTTTTCGTCAACGATAACGAACCATAACTTCGGTTTTTGATGAAAATCGATTACATACGATCGTCAATAATCGATTTTTGTCAAAACATTCATTTCGAAAATTATGTCGCTTAACCTTCTTTTTTACATATAAAATTGTACGATCACTAATATCTGAATAAAGGATGGGTAAATAACACAATATCTCCCCAGCTATTGATATGAAATTTTTTTGGCATTCGCCGCAGTTTTTCAAGTTCAACTAGCTTAGATCTAAGCAAGACGAATTCATATTAGGTGGTCGCAAGGGATCAGGTGACTATTTTCGCCCCTCGTAATTTGAATATACGTTTTTTAACATTTAAAACATAAATTTCTCAAAGCAAATTGAGCTGAGTATAGCTTGAATGAAATTGCCTTGGATCTAAGTCTAGTCTAAAATTCTTAAAAAAAAAATATTTTTTGGAAAATTTTATTAGAAAATTCTCGAGCTGAAGCGCTTTGTGCCTGGTTAAAGTAGAGCTACTGCTGATAAAATATATGCATCTATGTATGTACATTAGACTGGTCGCTAAAAGAATTTGCTTTTGAGTTCCCGGCAATTCCCAAAAAAAATCGCAAAATCCCAAAAATTTAATTTTTTCAGTATTTTTGCGGTATTCTTCTGCTTTTTCGGCAGGCGCAGATAATATTTTTTTGAGATATTTAAAAACATATCTTATTTTAAGGTGAAGTAATAAATTTTTTTGGTTATAGCTTTGGAATTTGAGAAAATTAGCCCTTAAAATTGATATTTATAATAAAAATAGGTATATTTCGAAACGATCTGGTTCCTTCAATTGAAAAAAAATTTTAACAAAAAATTTCCTTGCATTATTTTTTATAGTGTAAGCTTTTGAATTACAAAAAATATGGGCTTGGTATTTTTGCCAAAAAAAAAAATTTTTTTTATAATAGCGAAATATTTAACCCACTTTTTTTCAGAAAAAAACGGCGAAAAATCTACTTTTTTCTAAATTTTAATTTAACTGCGTATAACCTTTGACTTAATTGTGCTTTTGTTACCAAAATTTATTTTTAATGTTATAAATTTTGTTGTTGATTCGTAATAAGTTTCTTTTTCATTAGCAGAACAGTGGACCAAGGTTGATAAAAAAAGCCAAAATTTTAATTTTTATTTCCTAAACTAAATAGGACAGAAAAAAATCCACTTGCAAAAAATCTTTTTTAACAGATCAAAAACATCAGCTGGACATCGGTTTGAGTTTTTCATTAACACAAGGTTGTGCACTTTGGGGCTATGTGGCTCCACCCCCTTTAAAGATATAAATCCATATTCGAGACTTATGACAGCAAACTTCATATTTTAGATAGCGCATAGCGATTTAATCATAAGCGACAAGAATTAAATTTTTCAGGAGAAGGTTTTTTTTAATATCCAAATATGTTTTTGTACGTAAATTGTCGCTTAGGATAAAATTTTACAGTCCGTATTTTAAAACTTTTAACTTTTACGTTAAAATTTATCAAACATTTTGGCATTTTGACAATTATAAACTAGGCCCATAAAATTTTAATTTCAATAAAAAAGTCTATTTTGGATAACATGTCGCTTACGATAAAATCGAAAAGAAATTTATTAAGAATTAAAAAACCTGTACAAGCAGCGACCAGTCTAATGTACATACAAGTTTTATAAAATTGCTATAAAAATAATTAATTACCTCCAGTTAGTAAGAGATTTTTCGAATAATTTCAATAGCTCACCTGAAAATAACAAAAAATAAATACAGAAAATATTAATTTTAATTTTAATTTTTTAATTTTAAATCAAAAGCAAACTTATACTTAAAATTTAAAAATATTAACGCACATTATTGATTTACTTGACAACTGCTGAAGATATAATACGAGAAGTACATACACAAAATTTTTAGAACGCAGTTTTAGTTCTTTAATTTCTTTGAACAGCAGTAATCTTTATACAATACAACTTAACGCTTTTAGATGGGGAATTACATATATGTGCAGTGATCCACCGCGGGACTAAAAATACTTTTTCCAAACTTATTGTAAATTTTCAATACTGCCAAAATATTTTAGATTTACAGCCTGTCCCACGATGTCGTCAAGACACGTTCGACCAACAATTTTTATTGAAAACAACAATAAAATAAGAAAATTTGTTTTTTGTTAATAAGTTTATTATATTTATTTATTATTAGGACATTTTCAGAAACTATATTGTCATATCTTTTCAAATTAACACCCATGAGATTTCGAGTGCTCAACTCCAATCACCTGATCTATGTATGTACATATGTACATGTAGTTAAAATACGTAGTGTATTTTATTTAAATTTTTCTACTCACATGCGTCATGCTCATTAATAAAGTGAAACAAAAATTAAAATAATAAAACTAAAAGATAAATAAATCGTAAAAAGTCCCAGGCAAGAATGTAAAGTCATAATAAAACAAGGTAATTAAGACTTGTTTTCAAAATAAAACAAAAAAAAACTATTTTTTCAAACAGATATTTTTACATTTTTTTCTGCTTTTATTTGATCTGTGACTGAACACACACACACACACACACATGTTTTTAAAGGAGATTTTTGTTATTTTATTTTTTATTTATTTTTTTTTTTGGCTGGAGTACGTGTGTATTGTGCAATAAATATTTGAGTTAATTTAAATAAATTCATTAGAAACCAAAAACCGAGTACATATGAATGCATTATAAATAAAACAAAAAATCAAATAAATATAAAAATAAACTTGTTCTACAGCTTGTATGTTAATTTTTGCTTTTAAATGTATTTTTTCGCGCTCGTTTTTATGAAAGTTATGTATGTGAAGTATGAGTAGATTTTTGTTGTTGTATTAGCCGAAAAGCGCCATAAAAAAGATACAACAATAATAAATAAAAAGAACACTTAAATAACAAAAAAAATAGCGAGAAAAAAGCAAGCGCACAGAGTATTTAGACATAGACAAGCACTTGTCTCGAGTAAATTGTTATAAGAGAGTTACTTAACAGCTGACACAGGAAACCTTAAACAAAACGAAAAAGCCAGTATAATTAAATTTATGTCAGATAAGTAAAAAGCTACAGGCACTTTGCGCTACATCATGTGATAATTTCATGAAGATTGAAGATCACGCTTAATCAAAATGATTAAACATGAGATATGAAAATGAAAGTAAAAATTTTGTACAATATACATATAACACTAATGCGCTTTGCCTCACTTTTTTTTTGTAAACCTGATTAAAGTCGAGGGTGTAGGATAAGCTCATATAATTTCTAGATACCCTTAAAGTCAATATAGCCTGTTAAGTCAAACGAAGTGAAACAACGAACCAACCAGCAAAATATATTCAAGACACCAGTATGCAGTTAAGTTACATACAAATCGGTTAAGTGTACTGTATTTCGCGGTAAATTTACTGTAATCAAAAAAAATTTTTTTTTTGGTACACCAATCATTTTTAGTTTAAATAAATTTTCGTTAAATTACAAATTTTCTAGTTCAGTTATATTTCAAATGACTAATCATCAAGGCACGAAGAATGGGTCCGCCATCTAACGTTTTTTTTTTCAACTAGTGCTTATTTCGTGAATGGTAAACACTTAGCTCATGTCTGATTTGACAGATAATTAGTTTTATCCTTCCGCTGAACGAATATGTTGTGTTTTCGCTACGGTAAGTGGGCATGCGATCGACTTAGAGAAGATGCCGATTTTGCCAAAAAAAAATCATCTTTTCAAAACGAGTCACTGTTTGGTGCGGATTTTGGTCCAGAGGCATGATTGGGCCAATGAGCAAGGAGTGGCCGTTACAGTCAATGGCGATCGTTATCGGGCCATGTTGAACGAATTTTTGTTCACAAAAATTGAAGAGGAGGATATTGGCAACATTTGGTTTCAACAGGACGGCGCTACGTGCCACACAGCCGAAGCTACACTCGATGTTTTGCGCCCTGTTTTCGAAAAAAAAAGTTATCTGGTGGACCCTTTAGTTAGGGACCATTATGTTTCAAAGGTACACAGTATGCGTAATTGAGGAGTTTTATGATAAAAATTTTTATAACATATAAATGCATATAAAAAATATTTTTATAAAAAAAAGTAGCAAAACGAGGAATAATGAATTACGTGCAAACTTCAGAAAACTGCCAAAATACATTTGAAAAAATTTTAAGATGCACTACAATTTCACCTAAATATAATTTATGTGCTTATTGCCTTCGATGATAAATGGGATGCCAAAAAGTACGGGTTTCGCCCATTTGATCCCCTTTAAAGTACAAAAATCAAAAAGTATCATAAATTTTTTAGAAATTAAAAATTTTTGTATGGGTACGACCCTAATGATTGAAGATGCAGTCTAGCTGTATTCTGAACAAACAAAAAAAATGTTGGAGCATCAAAACTAATGGGGGCCGGTCATATATTTGACACCTTTAGGGGCTCCTCTCTGAGGCTTGTTAGGGCGATAGGGAGCAATTGTATAAAAAATAATGGGACTTATCGTGGTTGGCGTATCTTGACTTCGACTACGACAATTTGGTAATAGATTAAAAAAAAAATTTTTAAGTGTTCTTTAATATACTCGTATTACTAAAACGTCGTAGTCGAAGTCGAAATACGCCAACCACGATAAGGGGAAATATTTTGGGGAAATAATAGTTGGGGTCGGTCTTAAGTTTTAGCCCTCAAGGACAGTCGTAAATCTTTTTGAGGATTTTGCCTCGTTTTTTCCTAGTTTTTACCTCGATGAGGGATCATGCTCAAACTTTACAAAATTAAGGGTCATACTGTATTCAAATTATATTGCCAAAGATTTCCATATAACACTATTCCACCCTTATGTATGGACATGTGTTAAATTAACCAAGCCAATAGTAAATTTTAATAAAGAAGGCATTAAAAAATTAACAAGCTAATTTTTGACAGACATGAATAATTTATTATTAGAGAATGGGTGCTTTTTGCAAGAACTTTAAGTTGGGAAACAACGTCATTCTATATGATCAGCCGTAACAATTTATCTTGATTAGGTTTTTTTCAACTAAGTTGGAATAACAATTTGCTTAAGAATAACAAAAACTTTCAGTGGGTTAGTTTAAGCCGATAGAATTCGATTTATTGAAACTGTAGCAACAACTTTTACGAACTGCAAGCCTGACAATTGAAATTGGTTGGGGTAACCAACGAAACTTTTTCTGCGTAAAGGTTTTTTGGAATTGTTTTTCATTCAACATCGATGTCACGTTAATACAATACCAAAAAATTGGGCATTGTCTACCCGTTGACGACAGCAACTGACTGCTATTGACAGGCTCATGCTATTTTCTATAATTTAAGGAAGAGAAATGGGCTGCTAATAGAAAAAAATTAATTAAATTAAAACTAATCTTTAGAGCAAGTGGACAAGCTCCCAATTTTTTGGTATTGTATTGGCGTGACATAGATGTTGACAACTGGAATAAGGGTGATTATTTTCTTATTGCTGTCGACAAATATAGAAAGTTTAAAGCAAAAAGTTTAGAGGAAAATATTAATAAACTATTGCTGATGAAAACCATTTAAGTGAAAATGCAGTTTTTTTTACAAGTGATTTACTTTCTTATATCTTATAAATTTGAAATAAGATTTGCATGTCCTGTGCAGATTCTAAAAAATATTTGAATTGTGCTTTTCTTATATCAAAATCAAATTTTTTTTTCCAAATTTTTCGAAGTTAATAAGTTATTTCTGTTTAAGGCAAAAAATTTCTCTTAGTGTAAATATTTGCACAAAAACCAGACAATCATTCAAAACGTCAGCCAATAGACAAGTGTTTATGGAACAAGTACAAGTATTAAATACAAAGGCGAATGCAACATGTGTCCACAAAACAACAACAAAAACAACTATTTTAAATAAGCGAAATAAAACCGTATGAAGCATTTGAAACGAGAGCGAACAAAAAAATGTTGTAGGGGTTTCAGTTTTTGAGCCAAGTGTGTTGCTTACGAACTAGAGATGGGAAGCAGTCATGTTATTTGTGTGATAGTGACAAACTTTTCTTCACTTAATAACATAAGCATCTAGAGTCAAGGCTAAAACCGCATGAGTGATTTTGCGTAACTATTTCATGACTGAAATGGTCTGCAATATATTTTGCAATATACGATAAAAGAAATATATAATGTAGTATATACATATATATTTTTTAGCGTGCGTGAGACTTGATGGCCACTGTATCCTCTCTTATATGACCATGTGCTGCCATTTGAAACCAAAAGATATAATAATTTTTTTTTCATATTTTTTTAAAGCACAAATGAGCTTTTTCTAACATGAAAAAAAAAAACTTAAGGAATGTGATGTAATTTATAAAGAACGTGCGCGCAAACCACTAGAAATTCTAAACAAGTGTTTACAATAGACAGTAAAACTTAAATGTGAGTTTCTACATCTAAAGGAATTAATATATAAATTTCTTTAATGTTGATTGCCTGCTATTTATATTTAGTTGCAACACTAAAAATTAGTTTAAAATGTACATTTTTTAATTAAAGTCCATTTTATTGCGCTGCTTCTCATCCGGGTTTATACTCGTATTATAAAACAGCCATTTACTTATTTGCATTCTTTTGCATTTCTTTTCCAAGATTTAATCTTTATTTAAAGATGGCATATATGTATGTTTTAGACGACTATCACAGAGAGATTTTTTTATACATATATACATACTCGTATATGTAATTTCTATTAAAATTCTAATCTTAATATTTTTACATTCTTTTTTTTTTTTCTTGGCTTTTCTTTGCCGCAAAAATATTTTGTTATGTGCTTTTTTCTTTCTTAACTTAATAGAAAAGATAATAACACCCAACATATGTTAAGGCGGCATAAACCACAGGCTACATCAATGCCTGACTGACTGTCTGTCTGTCTCCCTGGATGGCTGGCTGGCTGAAAAATGTACGCAAAAGGAGGTAAAACGGAGAGACTACGCCAGAGAAAAGTTAACTTTCAAAGTGAAAGATTAAAAGCAGCCAGCCAGAACCTTTTTCTTTCTGGAACTGCTTTGGTTTGTATTTAGTATGCTTGATGTGTTGATGGCTGTAAAGCTCTTTTTTCCCAATATTGCTCACATTTGATCATTAATGCAACAGAAAGCAGCTGCAGCAAGCATTTGGCGTTTGTATAGAAAATTACTTAATGAAAAAATAAATAAATAAAAATAAAAAATAAAATATTAAGCATTTGATCGTAAATAAGTAAAACATTCACTCACTCTCCCCTTGATGGCGCTGATGATGTGGATGATGTGGATGATGATGGTGACCAAAACGACTAGGATGTGAACGCTCAGAATGATGATGGTGGCAATGGCGACGCGACGTATACAAAGACGACGAAGTGACTATCAGTAGCCATTAGCAAGTTTTGTAAAAATAATCAACAACGACACCATCACACTACTTATTTTTTTTAGCTTTAAACTGAATCTAAAATGCCGACAAATGTTTATTTTTTTAAACTATTCGTCTAAGTCAGAGTTGTGGTAAAAATACAGGCAACAAGGATTAAAAAAGGACAATTAAAATTTGCTTTTAGCAGCATAGTAAGACATTTTTTTGGGTGAAAAGGAACTCTATTGTTTTCGCTACGATGTCCGTCTGTCTGGTTGTGTGTCTGACACAGGCTGCTTTCTCGAGTCCAACAAAATCCTACCTTTAACTAACTTTAAGTTGTAATAATGGCCCTAAAAATAATTTCTTTTTTAATTCTCTAAACTGACTTAAAAATTAGATTAGGTACCACCTACATTTTCATTGCAAATTTGTTGGTTTTTATCTTAAATATTAAAGAATTATGGAAAGCTGCCTGTTCTAGATTCTGCTTCCATCCTCTTCTAAAATATTTTTTCTGACCCCTCTGCTTCTAAAGTTGAAAGCCCAAATGCATTTAACCAATATCAAATGTTTTATATGTATAATTTTTTTTGTCCACATTATTTACTGTAAAATAAGGAGATGAAAAAAAGTCATACAACTAAAAGTGATGTTGTCCACTTTACTATCAATTGGTTACTACGTACATATGTATGTATGTACTATAGTTTGCTTATGTTGTTGCAACCAACTAATGTAAGCTGTAATGCAATCAACAATGTTACGGCTTGTGTGTGTTAAGTTCTTAACCGAGAGTCTAATGGTCACTCCATTAAACTCAACAAAAGATCAAACCATTTTGTTTTGCAAAATGAGCAAAAAAAAAAAAAAAGAATAGCAGAAAAAAGGAAGAACCATCACAATAATGAAGAAAAGAAATTGAAATCTATAATAAAAATCCAAAAAGTATAAAAGCAAAGAAGCAGCCGCTACGCTGCAAAGGCAACAACTCTAAACTAATGTAAAATGTAATTAAAAAAAAAATTGAATAACAAAAAAAAAACACATTTGCTTTCATTGTTTATTACAAACAGAGCGTATCTGTTGAAAAATGAGTTTTATGCAAAAAAAAAAAATTTTTTTAAATAAAATATGATTTCAAATTACAAGTAACTTTATTGAAAAAAAAATAAGAGAAAATAATGAACTCAAATGCGGACCAAACAAAATGCTATTAATACAACTATGAATGCTAGTTGTAATCAAGTGAATTTTTTTTTAAAGAAAAATTAAAAGAAGAATTATTTAATATCACGGCAAATGTATTACTGCATAGTGGGGCCAAAAGCTTGTCAAGTCTTAGAATGCTGAGTAATTAAGACTTGTCAAAGTTATGTGGACCCACTGTGCAGCCGCTTGTGCTCAACCTTTTATTCGCTTCTGAGCTGTTGTATTGACTAGAAAGCAATTGACGGTTTCTTGGTCCGTAACCGATTTTTCTGATATGACAACTATCAAAACGCATATTAGCACAGCTGTAAAACGAGTTAAAAGGCTCAGTAATTTAATACTTCATCATCTTCTTCTTTTCGAATATTTAATATAAAGTGCAACTTTGACTTGCACACGAGGGGTTCCGTACGGCGTTTCCTTCTTGTTGGCAATTTTTCCGGCTGTTGGCGATGTTTTAGTATCGACGTTTTTTTAGTTTTTGCGTTTTTTCGATTTTTGCGATTTTTTAGTTTTTTGGCGAACTTGTTACTTTAAGTGATTTTTTTGTTTTTGCATTTTAGCAATTTATTTTATTTACGGTGATATTTTTCATTTAAGCGCTTTTTTCACTCAGGCGATTTTTCGTTCCGATATTTTTTAATTTTGGAAATTTTTATTAGCTTACAATATTTTTTAGACGCCTACAAAACTATCATAAAACATGGTATACTTGAACTAATTTTAATACGAACTAAATGAGAATTCTATCGAATGCGAATACAAGTACTGAGCACTGCGAGTGACACAGAACGAAAGTGTAGTAGTAAGTCTTAATTATACACCAGCTGATACTTTGAAAGTAATGCTTTTAATTTCATAATTTGCTTGTTTTTTCATGGGCATGTCTGCATTGAAGAGAGGAGAGCCTTTTGGACTTTTTGGAACTTTTCTTTCAATCAAATAGTACTTTTTAAAATTTTATTCAATTTAAATAGGGCTAGAGGGACCAAAAACTTATTATTTACTCATTTATAATCATTTTTGATAATGATATTTTTAAGTACTTATATTTTTCTTTTATATTCCGCAAAAATTTAAAAAAAAAATTTAAAAATTTCTCACTATTTCATTTATTTTTTCTTTCTTTTTTAATTAAAACAAATCTTTGTTCCCCTGTTTATAGTTCAGAATAAGGAGAAGCAACAAAGAATTATAAAGTTTTAATTTATAAAGAAATAAAACAGGCGTCAACGGTCTTGTTCCTCTTTTTTTTTATTGTAAATTTTAATGATTTTTTTTCTTACTTACTAGAACGTTTGTTCCATTTCTTTTTTATAAAATAAATATAAAATAATTTGCATTGTTTAACATTTTCTAGAAAAAAGTCTCTTGTCTTTATAATGAAATACTTATTTTCTATATTTGAACTCGAAGTATTTTAAAATAAAATAATAAGGGTTTTCACGAGAATGTCCAAAAGTCTCGCAAACTGTGTAATTTTGCATTTTTACACTCTCGTAAATAAAGGGCAAATCCCACGATGTCGACAACGCACACTTACATTAAATTTTAATATTTTGTTGTTATTTCAAATGTAAGTGTGCGACAAGTCGAACGTTGTCGACATCGTGGGACAGGCCCAAAATGTCAAAAATTTTATAGAAATTTATTTATACAAACTTCTTAAGCTGTGCAATTGTGCATTTTGTAAACAACAACTTCTTGCTTTTTTGGATTTCTTTAGGCATTTTTAGACACTCACTCACACTTTTTTATTTTTATAGAAATATATCCATACATAAATATGTTTTTAAATTAAAAATTGCTTGAAATTTTCTTATTTCATTTTTATTAAACTAAATTTTGACGTGTGTTTGAAAGTTATTTAAACTGTTTGCGCAAAAGTTCAAAAGGGGCTGCATGAAACAAGTTTGCCCAATTGCACAAATGCGAATTTTAAGAGTTCTCATGAAAACCCATAATATTTTAATTTGAAATAAAATATTAAATGTCAGTTTTTACATGGATTCTGCATAAATTTTGTATGTAAATAAATTTACAGCAAATTAGTTTTTTTTTTCTTGTTTTTTATATCAGCACAAACTGCCAATACGCGTTTGTGAACATTTGCAAACTGCATAATTGGATAAAATAATGACGACAATGAAAAAAAATTGAAAAATAAAAAATAGAACGGAAATGATTTTTTTTTTTCAATTTACACACAAAATGTTGTAAACAAAACTTAATTATGATTGGATGATATGAAAAACAGTATTTCTTGATAAGGCATCATAATGTCTGTTGAGGCGACGTTTGCATCAAAATTTAAATGTTTACAAAGATTGTTTACATGCAGTGAAACAAATCGCTTTAGTATTTTTATTTATTTTTTTAATTATAGAGCACTATAAATAAAACTATGTAGGTGAAACTTTGTTGGAAAGTCATTTTTAAAATAAATGACATTTGCATTGCTTACCAAGAGATTATAAGTATAATCATAAGTAAGCAAGTATATTTGTCATTTCTTCAGAAGTCATTTGAACAACTTTTAAATTTTTAGTTTTCATAGTTGCTGAAATAAGCAATTGCATCAGACTTTTCGAACTTCACTCGTAGTTATATGAAATGCAACACTGGTCCCATCAAGTATCACCTGTCAGTAGACTACTGTCAAATTTTGAGCAAGTGTCGTCATGTACTTTGCGTTTAACATTATGTCAAAACATACAACTTCCTGTATTTTTCTAAGAATGGAAAAAAGTGAATTTCGAGTGCTCATTAAACATTATTATATTTTGCGAAAAAAAAACCGTCAATGGGGACTCTGCACCATCGATTTCAATGGTGAAAAAATGGTTTATGGCAGTGTGGTTTCGATTTTAAGTGAACAGCTGGGTTTAAGAAAGTTGTCTGCAAGATGGGTGCCGCGTTTGCTCTCAATTGACCATAAACGTAAACGTGTGATAACTTCAAAGGATTGTTTGGAGTTGTTTAACCGCAATCCGAATGAGTTTTTGTGGCGTTTTGTAACTGTGGAAGAAACATCCATTACTGTACTTCGGAGACCAAGCAGCAGTCTAACCAATGGGTTTCTCCGGGTGAACCTGCTCCGAAGAAGGCCAAGGTAAGTTTGTCGGCCAATAAGGTGATGGCAATCCACATGGATTACCTTTAAAAAGGAAAAACAATAAACGGCGAATGTTATGCCATCTTATTAGACCGATTTAATGAGGATTTAAAAAGAAAACTACCCATATGGCCAAGAAATCTTTTACTTATCTTTTTCATCAAGATAATGCACGGGTGCACACGTGTGCAGTCTCAATGGCAAAACTCTATGAATTGGGCTACGAATTGGTACCTCATCCGCCATATTCTCCTGCTTTAGCCCCTAGTGACTACTTCCTATTTCCAAACCTAAAGAAATGGCTCGGTGGAAAGAGATTTAGCTCCAACGATGAAATTATTGACCAAACAAATGCCTATTTTAAGGACCTCGAAAAATCATATTTTTTGGAAGGGATACAAAAACTGGAGAAACAGTGTCTTCTTTGAGTAGACTAGGTTGAAAAATAAAATAACTTTTTATATAAAAACCTGTGTTTCTTCAAAAAGTCACTGAGTTAATGATCCGCCCTCGTATCACTACCAAATTTACATTTTTCCTTTTTATCACGGATTGAATAAATAAATGAATTAGACCACAAAAATTGTCCATACTTCGCTATTACTCGTACCTCCGGTAGTGCAGGTAGCATTTTCACATGTTTTTTTTCTTTTTTTTTCTCAAATCGGAAAAATTTTAATTTTGTTGTGCAGTGTAATTAAAAAGAAAATCGAACTGGAAGATACTGCAACCTTACACATCAGTTTTCTTAATTTTGTTATAACAATCAATATAAAATATTAAAATATTATACTATATTGGAGATAAATTCGTTACGGCTGCCACCTGTGTGTGTAATCCGGTTTTAGATGAAACTTCTTTTTTTTCAAAGTTTTTATTAGAACGGTTCACCGTTGTTTTTTTTTTTTCTTTCATAGCCATAGCTAATCCAGCTTCCTAATTATTTATTTTTGAAAGTCAAATCTCTCACTTGGGCCCTATAGCTAATTTGTGTTAATTAATATGATAACTAGAGCTTTGACAATACATTTCGGCATTAAATTAAAAAAAAAAAATATCGAAAACCAACAAAAGCTGTAGGCAAACTTGTTAAGTTTAATAAATCTTTAGTAGTTTTACATAAAACAAGAAATAACTACCGCATCTGTTGTAACAAAAATTAATTATGAAATAACAAATACTTTCATTGTTTTATAGATGGATTAATTTTCTTTTTATCTTCTTTGATTTGTTGACAAAAATACACCGCCTTCTTGAAGTTCACATAATAGGAAATTGGAAAATTTGTTTCTTTGTGATATTTTCAAGATCGATATAAAAAAACACACAAATTAACAATCATTGGGAATTAAATCCATTCGCTTCACTAATTCCGCAAACTTTTGAATGGTTAGGATATTTATATTATTTTTTTTAAGCAAAAACACATTTTTATTTTAATATTCAGTCTTATTCAAGAGATTTATTATTCGACATATTGTCATAATTATACTATAAATGAAATTTATTTGCTGGTGGTTAAGCGATGTCTATATGCATTTCATTGTTGCTTTAAGAAATCGTCAGTAGACTTCATAAGATAAGAGACTTGTGACTGTTCAAAATGTGTGGTTGAAGTCTACTGATGATTTGTTAAAGCAACAATGAAATGCATATAGACATCGCTTAACCACCAGCAAATAAATTTCACATTCAGTCTTATTGGTAAGGTAAATATTAAATTTGTATTAAAAGATTAAATTTGTATTAATAATTACAATTGGGACGTATGACGAATTTCGTGCACGGCGACAAATTTGTCGATTATAATTCTCTGAGTAAAGTCGTCGTATGAAACACAATAATGACAAAAACACAACAGCTATGATGAAGTTGGTTACTACTTGTGCAAAGAGAGAAAAAAAAATTATTGCTCGTTCGTCAGCTTAAGAAATACATAGAAATAAATTTCGTTCGGCGGCGGTGTTGTGTTTATTTTCATATGCATAAATGGGCTTTATTTCTGATGGAAAATAAATTTGCAATTGTTGTGCAATAATTGATATTGTACAATAAAATTGCCTGGCATAATATATTGGATAAAATCAAGAGTATTTTGGTTTACATATATTGCGCAACAACAAATATTTTGTAATGTGTTGATAATATTGTATTTACAATAATTATTTCCAGGTAGAACTAAACATTATTTTTATATTTTTAAAATAACTTAAAGCCAAATTTTGTAAACGGAAACATTAAGAGTTGACAAATTTTGTATGTATTTTATTTTTATAATTTATATTTTTCCATATAAAACTTGTCAACGCTTAACGTTTTCGCTTTACAAATTTTTGCTCTTAATTAAAAAAAATTATTTAATTTATTCAGGATTTTGTATGTATAAATTTTAAAATTTCTTAAACGCAGATGTTTGTGTAGCTTGCGTTTACTTTTGCATACTTACGAGTATATTGTAAGAAAATTTGCGCAATATATATTTTTTATGTTGTGCAATTTATTGAAGTGTGAAGCAAAACGAGAATAATAATAGCAATAAAGTATTCAATAATATTGCATAGTCTATGGGTACCTTTAAATTTAAACATTAAACAGCTGATCCAAATTTTTCCCGCTTCCATATTTGTTTAATCTTTGGCTTTTGTGAATAAGAAGATTTTTTTCCAGGAAGAAATGATTGGGAAAGGAAAAAACTCCCCGGAAAATTCATAATTTGGCTAATTATCTTTTTTATAAAATTTCAAAATTTCTTTACTCCGAAAATACTGTGCAGCGTCGAATTCATGCACTTCATGCACGAATTTATATACAAACATTTTATTGTTCTTAAACTATTTGTTATATTATAAATTATAAACAACAATAAAATGTGTGATTACAATTTTTTAAATGTTTTTTCACACTTTGCTTTCCGTTTGAAATATGTATCTTATGGTTACTCATGGTAAACACATTAACACGTTCTACAGATTCTTTTTCAATAATTAAAATATATTCAGTCTTTTAATAGTAACAAGATCCAATGGATATGAATTTTATATTTATAACATGAACTGTGTCACTTTAAAATTTAAGATTTCTTTAAGTATATATTCCCAAAACATTTTTAGGAGAAACATTCTTAGAGCTTGTAGTATTCGGCAGAGAAATTGTATGTGGGATTAATAGATGCTTTTTCATTAATTAGAGAAACGAAAAAATAAAAATCTATTTTTGTTAACTAAGGTAAATATCAAGGTCGTAGTAGATATTTATTATTAAATTTTATTTCGTCTACACAAATGTTTTATTTTATTTTACCTTTATTTGTTTTATTTTTGAACTCAGAGAATAAATAAACCAAAATAAATTTTATGTCATTAGAAGCCGTTCTATATTTGAGATTGTGCACAGAGAAAACATTTAAAAAAAAATTTTAGACAAACATTTGTTGGAAATTCATTTTTGTATTTAACAAAAAGTGTGTCTAATTCATTAAGCACAGATTTTTTTTCAAATTATTAACGTCCCTTTTCATAATGTATGATTAAGATTTAACGTTAGCTTTAACTGACAGTTATTCATACAAAACCTGCAATGAAGTCCCTGTTAGCTTTTAACTGTACATTGTGAAAAGGGCCGTAAAACTTAAACCTAAACTATCTACAGCTGCGAGCACGGTTTTGCCTATGTACATATTTATTTTTGTGGTATTACCATCTTCATTAAATAGAATTATTGCCACACTACCCTAAAATATATTTAAAACCAGAAATGTTGCTAGTATTAAATTATTTAATGTCAACATCCTGATTAATTGAAACAATTTTAAATGTTTAGTTGAACTATAGTGAATTTTAATCAGAAATAATTTCTTAGTCGGGCTTAAGTTCAGTAATTTCAATTCTTATTGAATGAAATATTTTTTTTTATTAATTAATGTGAGTTTCTAAAGAAGAGAAGAAAAATTAAATTAGACTATAAGCTGGGTTAAATACCGATATTTTTCTGTGCAGCAATGCACTTCATCAGCACCCTAGTCTATCTACTGGGGTAGAGATTGTTATTAACATTAGCTATTTAACGCAAATTTTTAATGAAATGGAATATGAGAAATATTGTGTATACATTTATTGATTTAACTTTGGTAAACACATTTGTAAGTATCACTATTCATTTTCTGTTTATCCGTTTTTTCATTTTTATATTCAGGTTAGCACGAAGTTATGTCACTCTACCTAAGTATGTTTAACTATTCTTGATTATCTTTTACGATCATCACATTAATTATTTTTACTTATTCGATGTACCGTCGGTACATACCTGTAAGTATTA
This sequence comes from Nowickia ferox, assembly GCA_936439885.1. NCBI lineage: Eukaryota > Metazoa > Arthropoda > Insecta > Diptera > Tachinidae > Nowickia > Nowickia ferox. The sequence continues at coordinate 107,017,540 of OW387023.1, forward strand.
TTGTAGTGGATATTATGTTATACATCTTCTTTAGAAACTCACATTAATTAATAAAAAAAATATTTCATTTAATAAGAGTTGAAATTACTGAACTTAAGCCCGACTAAGAAATTACATACTGATTAATTTTTATCTTCATACATGCAAATTAAACTCATTAAGTGCCAAAACTATTTTAAAATAATCTGTAATATTAGAAGAAATCCCATAAAACGTAAATATTGTATTAAGATAATATAAAAGAAAAAGTGATGTTAGAGCTCAAAATGAAAAGTCACCAAATCCCTCCCCACGAAATTCTGTCCCTAATGAGAGGCGAAATCCTCTAATCTGGCTGCATTGATTGAAACTGCAAAATTAAAAAAAAACACACAACTTCTCTACTATGGTCACTTCCGAAGTTATTAAAAGCAGCATTCAGACAAACAGAAAACTTGTCGAACATGTCGACAGCTGAAGCTCTTCGTCTTGTATAGTTATTCGTTTATTGTGTTAACTCCTACTGCGACTCTTGAATTTTCAAGAGCAGAAGCAAAAGCAAATACACAAATGAGAAGTTTTTAAACATTGCTTTTCATATAAATTTTTTACTCAAGCCCACCGACTCGGTTGTAGAAACAGCCTATTAATATAAAAGAAAAAATTTTAAATAAAACACAAATTATAAATTATTATTTTTTACTTTTGAAGGTCTCCAGGAACGAGCTGTTTATGCTTTTGCAGCTCTATAGAGTTTTAGTTTGATCGACTACGGATTTCAACTCTCCATAAAAAGTTTTCAGCTGACTGTAAACAATTTTTATTTCTCCTTAACTTCCGTTTATTAAACTTCTATTTTATTTGATTATATTTTCCTTTTCAATTTATTTTTATTGCTTAATTATGCATTTGAAATATTTTTGTTATTAATTATTTAAAATTCCAAGCAACAAGTTTGAGCGAACAAAATTTAACAAATAGCGATTTGTGTAGGCAGGCAGCTCACGTACAAGTTTTTAAAATATGGTCGTTTTTATTTTGTTTTTTTAACACGTTTTTTTTTCTTTTTCTTAAAAAAATATATATTTTCTTTCAAACCAAAAAAAAAGAACGTTATAGATTTGCATAGGCATAATCTTAGACCATGAAAATATGTGTGCGCATGAGTGAGTGTGTAGAGTTCAAGCAAATATTAAATTTATATGCAAGACATGTTCAGTCAGGCCAGACCGGGCCCTAAATAAAATGCATGAAAAGGGGGAAGGAATTGAGGAAAAAGAAATTTTTGAACATGAAAGGGCCTGTCAGTACATATTTCAAAAGGCTGCGCACACGATTTACTATTTTTATTGAAATGTTGATTTTTTGTTAGGCCAATCGAAAGAACTAATCATTAAAATCAACATTTATTAAATGTAATGTTTTTTTAAATTTATATTTAACGGAATATGCACAAAAAATACCAATGTAAAATCAACTTGGAAAAATGTTGATTGAAAATCATATTCAAATTATTAGAAATGATATTGCTCATTTACTCAAAGAACGTCATAACTCAAAAAAAAAAATGGTTTGCCAGAAAATGAGTTTAAGGTTTACAATTTATACAAAACTTAATGGAGAAAGAAAATTTTGGTTTTTCTCTCAAGAGCTGAGTAAACAGAATTTGTATGAAATTTTTACACAATATTAATAACGATATGATATGCGTCATTAACTCAAAAATCGCATGTTTAGAGTTATGACATTGTTTGAGTAAATGAGCAGCATGTTGTTTAAGCTTGTTGTTGTTTGTTTTGATATTCTTGTTGTGTAAAATTACCAGCGAGAGTTTCCTGCTGCAGGCTAGGTAGGCAGGGTACTAGTCTTGTAGTCACAGGTTCGATTTCTGCTAGAGACTCGGGTTGTTTCTGCAGAGAAGCCAAAGTAGCTTCGCAGTTTCTGTTTGACGTTTTTTTTTTAACCATAACTTCAATTGTAAGTTATATCACAGATTTAATCATGTGTAATTAAAACTTCATTCATGATGGTATTTATTTATTGTGTATCTAAATAATATTTAAGGTTTATGTGGCTGCAGCGGTAAGCAAATACAAATACACATCTTCCTTATGACTATGCCAATCCACACAATAAATTAAATAAAGCCACTACACTGAATTGCTTGCATATTGTTTAAACTTTGATTCAACATAATTTTCCGTGTTATTTTAGTTTCAAACTCAAATTATTTGAACTTGAAATAATTTTGTTTCAATATGATTCTTCACTGTTGCAATAACATTGATTAAAAATTATTCCTCATTTTGATTAAAAAATATTGGAATATTAAATCAACATTGAATAAAAGTTATTTAAAAAGGAAAAATTTTCTCTGAAGGTTACTGTAAATCATGTTGAATTAACATGAAACACATGTGAAGCACAATCATGGCCAACAAATTTTAAATTAACCTTGTTTTCGTAGATTTTAATACGAAATTTGTCTGTGTTGTGTGTGAAACGAAAATTAAGTTGCTCTGGTGAATGTTTAGTTACCATAAAGTGAAAAAATCACATCGAAGTATGTAGGTGGCGGTTTGTCTGTTATGACAGCTTGAAGGTAGACATACTCATATTCATATTTATATTTGTAGTGGTACAGTCTAGTGGTGGATTCTCAATGACAAGCTAATGTTAAATGTCAATAGGCGATTACATTGGCTGGGGTACAATTGGTCAGTAGTACTACTAGCAATGTCACTAGTAAATCGCTACATTTTCACTATTCGCATTTTCTGCAGGGAAGAGTAAGCATTGTTGTCGCCAAGATCTGATTGGCTGTTGTGCTCTCGTCAGTGTGAAAGCACAAAAGATGTTTTGTAAAAGTTTGCACATTGCGCATATGTCTTGGACGTATGTATTTGTTTTAGAACATGTAGCTTTAAGCTTTTAACTAATAATTTTATAATATTGAAGAAGAACTTAGGAATCTTAGATCTGGTCATTCGTTCTATGTACAAAAAATAACCTCATATAACATTTAAATTGTTCGGCAGCTCTTAATATTGATGATTTTATTGGCCGAAAGCCTACTGCGACAAACAAGGGGCCTTTCAAAAATTTTCCCTTTCTAAGGCCCAACACTATTATTCGCACACACCAACTTACCCATTATTATGCACATATGCATACACGTACAGACATTTATAAAGTACTCGTGTGTACATTATTTCTTCATTGATTTGTTTCATATGGAGTTTTCTTTTTTTTTGCCTTCCTTTTCTTAGACAGTGAGAGAAGAAAGAAAAAAAAGGTGAAATGAGTTTAATGCACTTTAGTGGTTTAGGTTTGGTTTTAAAAGTTTTAGTTGCTATTTTTTTCAATTGATGTTTCAATTTGCACACATTTCTTTTCCTACTTGTATTGAATTTTATACAAAAACAGTTTACACGTTCGCTACAAAAATAATAGAGAAAAAATTAAAGGCAAGTTTAATCTCATTTTTGGTTAAATCAATAAGTTGTGGATGAGGCTTCTTTAATTAGGGCCAGAGCAGTTGGGAAAAATACTTGATGAATCAAACGTCATCAGTACAAGTGTTACACAACATTTGTTGTAGGGTGTTTTTTTAGATGTCAAATTTTATATTGCAATAGCAAACAGCATGTTTTGCGAATGAGAATTTTTGCTTGATATTTCGTCAGCCCATTATTGGTTTGGAGCATATGACAAAAAATCGGAATGGAGAAAAACGACAAAGAAGGTTTACATGAAATTTTATCAAAGTATATCCGATAGAATTTTTTGTATTTTCACCACTGCTTCCAAGACATGTTTGGAAAAAATGTGTTAAAATTAGTGAACTTTCACGAATAAAGTTAGAAGATTAACTTCTTTACTTTATTGTAAAAGTAAAAATACGTTTTGTGCCGCATACACCACTTTTCTTAATTTATTTTCAAGAAGTAGCTTTTCGTGCTTCATACATATATATACTTTAGTGCTGTGAATTAAGAATTTGGTTGTTTTGTTTATTTTTCTTGCTGTCTAGAGAAAATAGTCGATGGTTTAACGCCGACCAAGAAGCCGCCGCCGTAAAATTTTTAACTATTGATCCGCTTACGCACTTACACAAGAAAAAGAAGTGATTGAAGTGTATTTAATATAAAGAATGAAATTAAATGATTTTTGTTATATTCAAGCATGCATAATTAGGGTTTCTTTTAGTTTATTTTAGTGTTTAATAAGTTTATATTAAAACATTTAATCGGCGGCTGCGTCTGGGTGATGATGTTTTTGCTTATCAGTTGCTGTTGAATTTTTCATACGGCACTTTCTTTTTTTATTATGCATTTCTTATAGAAATGAAGCAAAACAAGAGTTAACTTTACTTCGCATGTTTTTGTATGAAGAATTTGACGCAAACACGCCAAACTGTGGCATGTACAGCAAAACAATACTTATTAAACCTTAAAATAGTTCAAATGAAGCAAAATTAATGCTCAATATTTTAGAAACCATAATTAATATCGCTAAACATGTTTTGGATTCAGAAAGGACATATTCGAAATATATATACCCCATACCTAATTTTTTTTTTACATGGTCGATGGGTCAAAACAAATAATGGGCTGACGATATGTAAGTTGAACGATTTTTATATTAATATAAGATTGATTCTGAGACTACCGGCTAATTTGCTGTCCTTGTGTATTTAAATAGAGAAAAAAAATATATTCCATTTCATTAATTATCACAATTAAGCTCTATAGATCCTTTGGAGTCATTAAAACAATTTCTCCTAAAGTTGTTTGTTTCTTTAGAAAAATTTCCTAACAATGTGTTAAAATATCATTACCCTGGCTGTCCCTAACACTACTTTCATTTAAATTTTTCTAAGCTTCTAACAAAAATAGCATGAAAATTTTTGATAAAATTAGTGCAAAGTAAAAAATATTATTAAGTTATCTCTTTTTTCTTGCAATGTGCATTATTTTTTTATTAATTAATAGTTTTATGGATGATTATCTTTTGTCCCTGACAGTACACGTCTAACAGCCAAGTTCTTACAAAAATTTTATCAGTGTTATATTTTTTAAATAATTATTTTTTTTTTTGAAAATTGGCTTGTTTTTATGGTTTAGCAATTGTCTATATGCATTTCGTTCCTGCTTTTGGAACTCGTCAGTAGACTTCAACCCAAAAAATTTTTGAATTTAGTTAACAAACTTCGTGTGTTTATAGTAAGACTCTTAATACTATATTGAGAATAAAATAGATAGTCAATCGAATAAAGATGCTTGCTTTGTAAAGATTTTTGTTTGAAGCTTTCAAACTTATTATGTTTGTATACTGTGATTCTCAATATAGTATTACGAGTCTTACTATAAACACACGAAGTTTGTTAACTAAATTCAAAAATTTTTTGGGTTGAAGTCTACTGACGAGTTCCAAAAGCAGGAACGAAATGCATATAGACAATTGCTAAACCATAAAAACAAGCCAATTTTCAAATTAAATAAATAAAGACTTTATGTCAAATAAATATACTTCGGTATTTCAAATATGAAAATAATTATCTTTTTGAAATAACTAAACTTCGAAAACGCTTTTCTTTTTATAATAAATTTTATTTAGAGCAACAAGTTTTCTTAGTAATAATAAATTTAATAAATTCATTAATTTTCTGCTGCCAAAATGTCTGTTGTAATAAATAAATTGTATTCTACAATATGCAAATAATTTTATACCTGCAGCTGTATTATTTTTATAATTATGGCTTTACCATACATACTACGTTCAACAAATTTCTAAAACAAATACAGAAATATCAGCTTAATGTTTGTAATATTTACTTAGAAAAATATGCAATTAAATAAAGAAAAAATATTGGATACAATATAAAAACAAACAAAAAGAGCCAAACCACAATAATTTTTCATTTCCTGTAACTCATTTAATTGTTTTGCTGGTGATACAAAAACACAAACTATAAATGGCAACTAATAGTACAATTTTGCAAAACAAATATATATAAATGTAGATACAAACAAAACAAAAACAAATTATTTTTAATGATTTGAAAGCAAAACGCTTGCTCGAATAATTTTATTTCATTGGCTGTGTGGGAATTATCAAGACAAAACAAAATTAAATTAATGTTTGTTATTATTTTCAAATTAGTTAAATTTTCACACAAGACAATAAGAAATTACAAAGAAATTATGTGACTAAAATCACAGTGCAAAATGGCATAATTTTAATTGAACATTTATAATGACCAGTAATGAATTGTTGGTGGAGATAGAAGCGGAATGGATAAAAATACAAAATAAAATTAGTTAATTTTAATAATTATTGTTCGAACTTCATTTGAGCTTTTATTATAAAAAAGCTTTCAGCAAATCGTAATACGATGAATCAAAACAATTCACATATTCCATTTGCAATAAAAGTTGCGTATATAAGGCATCAACAGTTTTGGCTCTTAGAATGACAAAATGTTGTGCTTAAAGAAGTGGGCGGGGACATGCCTATTAAAACTTAATATTATATTTCATGTGTTTCTACGTGACTGATTTTTACGAAACTTGGCACACACCTAGAGTTTTGAAAGTGACGCGATGTTGAATTGAAAATAATAAGCGAACACTTACATTTCCAAAATTGGGCGTGACCACGTCACTGAGAATATAATAAAGGCACTTCAAATTTAAAAATAAATCATTAAAAAATTAACCTACTTTAAAAATAAGCAATAAGAAGTTAAAAATAATATTCGAAGTCGGTGACCACACACAAAGAACGCTGATGTAGTGGCCTTCGAAAACAGCTAGTTGTTCCGTTCTGCTAGTGTTTGTCAGAATATTTACAATTAACTTTGGCGTTATTTGTTCATTAGTAATTATCACAGGTAATTTGGCTTACAGAGCGATACGAACTTTAGCCTAATGAAATCATAAATATAGACATTAAGATTATTTTACAAAATTATGTAAAAAAATTTTTTTTTATCAAATTGTATATAAGAGAAAAAATTTAGAAAAATTTACAAAACAAATTAAATGATAAAGAAGCTACACTTGCAAATTTACTGGAAACCCTTCACAAAATTGCACTTTGTCTCACTATCCTAAACACTCACACGACTTACGAAAACATACAACTCTGATGTTATAAATTGTTATTGTGTTTTGAAAATCTTATAAACTCCATCATACCAGGGTTGTATTTTCTCAAAAGTCGCACGATTGTGTATGATAGTGAGTACCAGCCTTAAATAAACACATCTGCATTAGACTTTTATTTTAATAAATATGTTCACTAATTTTATCAATATCTTATTATATTTTTTTTTATGCCTATTCATTAATTTATATTACATTGAATGTGTTTTTTTCTGCTTAATTTTATTTAAAACTCAATAAAAAAGAAATCACAAAAATATTAATAAACTACAGCAATCAAGTGTCAACATTAAAACTATTCAGGATTTTATTAAGCAATTTTTCAATTAAATGCGACATGTTTATGGTTTTTTTGTTTGATTCTACAGAAAAAAGGCAATAAAGTTGTATAATTTTTTTATAATTCATTATTGCATTACTTTTTATGTTTTCCTCATACACTGCTGTCGTTTTTTTAAAGAGGGCTTGGTAGTGCATTAAATTCGTTTTTTCTTTTTAATTTTTGGCACAAAAATCATAAGAATTTGGAGAATTTAGAGACAAAATACTCAAGTGTTTTGGAGCAGTACAATAAAAAATATTTTTGTGTTACATATAAAAAACCAAAGCATAGCACACTTAAGGCAAAACGGTAACAACTCACAAAACTTGGTTAAAAAAAATTTAAATGAGTTTGTTACTAAAGGCTCCCAGGCTTTTAAATTTATTTTTTAATATCTAAAAATACTCGGAAAATTAAGCTTAAAATAAATCCAAAAAACATCAGGTCAGTAATAAGAAAATTTAATAGAATTTCATAAATATGGGCATTTCCACCGAAAAGTCCACCGATACCAAAAAATTTAAAGTTCTTGAAAACAATTTATTTTATCAAATTTTCATAGAAAAACAATCAAATTTAACTTATACAAAACAAATACATTTATACATAAAACATTTCGAGATATTCGAATCCAAAGTCGAATAAGCGCAAATTTTTTTATTTGGATATTTCTTTAAGTCGTTTAGTTTTGATAAACGTTCTTAAAGAGAAACATTATCCAAAGACTTTTGCTCGGTAAAAATTTTCTGAGTGCAAATAACTGTTTTATGCATTGCAAAGTCGCTTATTTTTATGTCACGTGCGACATTGAAAAACAACGTTGGTTATCAGCGCGTCGAAAGTACATGGGAAATCACACAGAAAGGTCCACTTTTTCTCACGTTACGCTGCTTGGTGACACAGCTTGTTTTCCAAAGAATAACATATGGCTCAGTTACTCAAACAGCGTCATAACTAAAAAAAAACAGTTTGCCAGAAAACGAGTTTTAAGTTTTCACATTAAAGAAGAATTGAGTAAAGAATATATTTGTATGAAATTTTTACAAAATATGAAGAACGATATGAGGATTAATTCTGCATCACTAACTCAAAAATTTCACATTTTGAGTTATGACGTTAGTTTAGTATATGAGCGATGTTTTATATTCTTTTTTGGATATTGGTTTAGAGCATAGTTAGCTCCACATTTAGTAAAACATAGAAATAAATCGCAAAGTATGGCTCTTAATTACAAGCTTAATTGTTGGTGACGTAACGCGACAAATACGTAACGTGCCAGGAGAAATGCCCATATATTGAAAGCTTGTCAAATATTCATTACAAAAAAAAAGAAGATATTTAATACAATTGAAATAAAAAATATAAGGATTTGTGTTCGTGATGTCTATATAAAGTAAGTCACGTGCGACATTTTACGTGTAAAACGTGATTTTATAAAAATGCTTATTTAATATAATAATAATATAAATACAAAATATAATAATTTTCCCGCAGTTTGCCTACTTTTGACGCTTACTGTACACTAAATACTTTTTGAACAAAACAATTTTTTTTTTTGCAATTATGCATTATGTTGTACCAATATACTTCGAAATCAATAGTTGAAATACATTAAAATATGTGCTTAACCACCTTTTTTGGTCATAAATCAAAGACTCAGTTTGTCTCCTATTGCGCTAAAGTACTTTCAATTGCAGTTACAAATCGCAGAAGTCTTTGGACACATTCGTTTACACTCCCAAAAATATATTTTAAAAAAAATTTAAAGATTATTAATTGATTGAACGGTGTGTTAAGTGCAAAAAAATTTAAAATTTTTTTGTTTGCATTTAAAAAAAATTAGCTTAAATGATTAATGATATATGATGTACTCCATTTCAAATAAACTGGCTTATATTCGAATGAGATTGCAAAAAGAAAAATTTGAAGAACAAGTAAAGGATTGAAATTATTTTAGGAATCATTCTCAGGCTTTATAGGCTTTCCGAGTCGCTCATAATCGAAACCGATTTATTCGTTTGTTAATTATTTTTTCTTTCTTGTTAAAAACTTATTAATCTTAACAAAAAAAAAGGTGAATTTATGAATTTTTTTAATTAATAAATTTAAAAATTTAATATATAAATAAAAAACTATTAAAAAAGTGCATTCGAAATTTGCTGCCAACGCTGAATGTGATTAATTAACCGGCTCAAAACCACACAAATAAGAATAAAATACAACTTCAATCAACTTCATTTAAACAATTAGCAGATACCTATTGTAAAAAAACTAAAACATTCAACTTTCCATTTCATGATGGAGGAGAGAAATCAAGAGAACTCTAGAGCGACAATTAAATATAAGTATAGAAATGTAACATGTAACTCAACTTAATTGAATATTGCTTCCACAGAAAACCAAAAAAAAAAATAAAATTCGGAAACTTGTCTTATTTGAAAAATAATTCAATATAATGAACTATATGGGACTTTTTTGTTCCTTTCCTAATGCAAACAATACTCTTCAACGTGGATATAAAGGGTTAAAATATTTTACAAAAATATTCTCTACCAAAATTTTACAATAAGGCCCAGCACACACTAAAACTCAAAAAATATATATAAGTAAATAATATTAATTTTAGTAATTGCGTATAATCATAATTGTAGCTTAAACAATTCCTAGGCTTCCATATTTTCGCCCAAGCAACTATGACTAGAGCCGATTCCAACATACAAGAGCATCTCTACTCCGCTTATGCGATAAACTAAAATACCCTACAACAACAAAAAAAAAAGGCAGATGCGTATCAAACGAATTGATTCTCTCTCAAACTTATAATACGAGTATGTTTATACTCAGAGTATGAATATTTAGTCGGAATATTTATTCATCATTCACCACCGTATACATACATACATTTGTGTATATAAAATGGAATGGAAATGTGTGGGAGTGTGTGGGGCTATATGAAAACATGATTTATGTGTGTGTGTGTCTGTGGAAATAAAATATCTATACACTGTATAGATATATATATAGACAGGGATATACGCATATGTAGCCTATTAATAGTCAGAGTACTTCGATACTATAATTTTAGTTGTTGGATGTTTATAGTTACACGTATTCCGTTTAAATTAATGCGTGTGTTTGAATATGAGGTTGTTTTTTATTTTTAGCTGGATGCAGTATTGCCAGATATGGCGATATCTCGCCAAACGTGGCGACTAAAATTTGTTTTTGGCGATGAATATTTTGAAATGGCGATTTACTGGGCGATATTTTTGGCTATATATCTACGATTTCAATTAAATAGAACAATGGTAAAAATATTACATTTTATTTGTAAGGAATTTTTTCTACAAAAACTCGTAAATATTTCGTGCATGAAATTCTAAATGTTGTGAATCTTTATCTCAAACAAAATTTTCTGAAATTCAAGAAGTTTAAAAAAAAATGGCTCAAGAAATCTCATTTGGTGTTTATGAAACACAGTGGGGAAGTTTCTTTTATTAATTAGAACCAATATTTTGTTAATGAAGCACCAAAAAGCCTGCACGAGTTCTCGTCTAGAATCTAAGAATACGACGATGCTGCTGGTACTTACCACTTCAAGGATATGATGTGTACTTAAATACACATTTAAGTAAAAGTTACTTCAGTTTTATCACAAGATTTAAATAATAATTTTCATCTTGGTGTTCAAAATGCGTTCGACAAATTTATGCAAAGTCCAAAGGAGAAAATTTTTGTGCGGCATTTCAACCATCTAACTCTTCTCTTTGTGGGTCTTTATGGTCCTTATGGTCAAGTACACCTAAACAGGGATATGACGAGTTAAGATGTTGTACAAAAATATTTTCTATATTAATTCACTACATGTTTTTGAATGCATCAAAGCTTTTACTAAATTAGCCCCATTTTAAGTCTTGTATCTGGTATTTGAATTGCGTTTCGAATTTTGGGGTATTCAGCGACTTTATATGGCATATATTTTTCAAAAAATTGTAAACCACTATACTTTAATTCAAGGGTACTTATTCAACCACCTTTATCGACATCGGCACTCAATGCCTTATAAGAAAAAATTAATGGTGTTACTTTTGAAGTTGTCGTATCGTTTAAATCTAAATGTTAGTTAGTAAATATGTGAGGCTGCAAGCGAACGTGTTATTGTATTTCTTTTTGCTTTATACATGTGTGTGTATGTATGTGAGAGAGAAGTTAACGTTTGCTCCGGAAAAATCTATTTTCTGTAGATTTCTACCTCACATACGTTACGATACATATTTAATAAACAGCAACATGTTTTATTTATGTTACAGATTTTGTCAGCTGATTCGTAAACCCACGATATGATTCTACTAATTCTATTATAAGTTTGATCAAAATATCACATGGTTCTTCTTCATCTCTCTACTGTCTGCGTCCTAAACTATACAGATGTTATTCTTTTGATTAAAGCATTGATAGCGGAAACTTAAAGGTTTGGCAGCAGTGTTCTGTATAGGGATTCAACAAAAATTCGATTCGAAGGACCATAAACCAGTCACAAGCACAGGTTGCATTTCTTACCAATGTTTGACGCTCTAATCTGAAAACATATTTTTGTGCCGCACTATAGTTCATTTGCATTTGTGAATGTCAACAGCTTCTTTGAAAGCCATATGATGATGCAAATTGCGAAGAAAAATGCGCGTATAGTTTGAATAAATTTCTACTGTACCAATGATATCTATAATCTTATAGTTTCTAATTAAACTCCAAAATACACATATAAAATACTTTGGGAAAAACATTTCTCCGATATAGCTGATCGAAAATTCGTTGTCTATTCTACTCCTTTCTTTAATTAATTTCCTACCTTAACCACTTCTTTCTTACTGAAATGCCCTTTTGAAAAGACCTTTTTCCCAAAAATACCATTTACTGCCTTTCAATATTTTAGTTTATTTCATTTGACAATACACGTTTTCTCAAATACTCTCCATTCCTCAAAAAAGAGCTGGACTCTCCACATTTGGCTTTGTTTTTAAAAATTTTCGAGTTTTATTCTATTGTAGTTTGACTTGTATTGTTTAGTTGTTTAATTCAATATTTATTTAGAAATGTGTTACAATTGTGTAAACATCATTTAATCAATGGCAGACAAATAATCATTTCAACAAAATATGTTTTAAAAGCATTTGTGGAAACGAATTGGTTTTGTTTGAATATGCTTTTGTGTGTGTGTGTGTGTATTTATGTAAATTTTTCATTCACTAATTTTTACGAAATTAGAAAATAATTTCCTGGCATAACACCGGCCGCCAGTGTTATGAATGCTTTATTAAAATCAAAACCTGAATGTATTTTCTTGAAACCTTACCCAGAGATCGATTTGAGTTAAAAACAGCAACTCGGTTCGAAGGACCATAGTTGTCTTTCACAATGTGGTGTCTTCTTTTTGATATTGCCAGCCTGTATTGAGCAGTTATGCTCGAGTTATCGAGAGTAATTTATGTTTTTAGAAGTTCTGTAGTACCGTGTGACTTATAATAATTATTAAAATGACCTCGTATGAGCGACTGCGTGAGTTAATGAATGCATTTCATTTTATCGATGATTTATTTGGTCATTCAAATATTTAAAGATAATTTTTAGGTCTTATTATTTACCAAACAAAAATATACAACCTTTAGCAAAAAAATTTAAAAGAATAGAACGACATATTAAAAGTCGTTTGGAAATTTTTAATATAAATTTGTTTTTGTCCCACGACAAAGGCGTCTGAAAATAAATTTTATTGACCTTGTAAGATTAGATTAGAAAAATGTTTGCCAATGAATATCAATAGTTTTTGTTTTGTAGATCAATAATTAATAAATAACGTCATTTTATAAAAATGGGTAAAAAGGGTTTGGCTTTGATATTTTGTTATTTTAAATGTGAATCATGTGAAATTTTTAAGAGTTATGTTTTTGTTATTTATAATTTAGATAATGTGAAATAAATTCCAACTTATATATATACATATATACGATATGTATAATCATAAACAGGCATAACTCAAATATTCCAGGTGGTGAGCAAAAAATGTTTGTTACTGTACATATGATGCAAGTATGTATTTTATATTCTTCCAGAATACTGTGAGGCAGAAGAAATTTTAGCAAAAAAAATTTAAAACTAAAATATTATTTTTATTGATGCAATCAAAACTTAAAGGAAATCAATGAAACTTTTAACTAAAAAAAATTTCAGTAACGGAATACATTTTAAAAATCTACCAATTTGTCTGGTCAACAAGTCCCTAGTTCTAGTTTTAATTAAAGCTTTTCATTCCTTAAAATATTATAATAATTTGATTTATATTTAATTAAAACATTTGAAATGCATAAACTCACCTTAATTTTATTAAAAAACAATGCCTTGGAAAAGTCTTCAATTAACGTTGATAGTAATCCGATATTTTGGCGGCTGGAATGTAAAACTGGCTGACACACGAAGTTTAATATTTAATTTCTTTATTATTCAGATAATTTTTATTTCTATTCGCTTTAATATTTTAACAGGTTTTCTCAATTAAAGGTTATTTAAATTGGGGCACAAGAAAAATCTGTAACAGAAACAAGACAAGAAATTAAATAAAATTAAGTAAGTTTATTCGCACATTTTAAATGAAGAGACAAATTAAAGAATAAAATATATAAATATGAAACAAGTTTGTTGAAGTGCTAGAGATGATATCGTGAACTAAATGATGCTGCAAAAAACTATGTTAAAGTGATGTCTATGCAGACAACTTTTAAATAAACCAGCAGAGACAAGAACCAAAAATATTAGCAGAGTCCAATTAAGAATTAAGACCCCACACTGTTACTCATTTAACAGCCCTAGTAAAATTGTTTCATATTTGATAAAATTTTGTCATAATATTATAATGACTTGACATAACTATGTCATGACATACAATTTTTATAACACAAACATGTTATGACATGAGCATTTTATGACAGAAACATGTTATGAAATTTTTTTTATTGCTTTTATTTATATTTTTTAAGAGAAGGCAATGAATGCCTACTAATATTATTAAAGGGCCACTCAGACTATTATACTTTTTATTTATATATATATGTCAAAAATTCAAATAATACGTGCAAGTGCGATATTGTGAATGCAAAATGCCATAACGAATGGTAAATAATACGATAAAAATCTGACATCTTAATTTTTTGAAAATTTTCTACACGATAATCCTTTTCATCTGATCAGAGTTGCATTATTACAAAATCCAAACTAACAAGTCGTCTGTTTCGACGCCGATGCCGTGCCGTCGTTTATGGTATATGTCTTTGTCTTAAACCCGATATAAATATTGAATATGCTTATCGTATTGAATAATTTTTCGTGTAAGGCATGCCTGAAAAATAACAAAACTGTCTTATTTTCATTTTCTTTATCTTATTTATATCAAGTACTTTAACCGCCGTCTATTTTCAAAGGCCGGCACGACCACAGCTTGCTTGAAACTGCTCTGCCGCCGGAAGTAAACAATTAATGTAGGCATGTTAATCCTCAACAGCTGTTTGCTTTCTACTTGTTTTTTTAATGTAATATGAGGTGTGATGGTAAATATGAACACAAAATATAACTTTACGTTAGATTTTTTGACAGTCGAAACAAATGTCTTTAGATTTTTTTCTCGTAAAGTGTGATGAAAGTCTTTATATATGTATAATAGTCTGAGTGGCCCTTAAGTGTTACGTTCTTTGGGAAAGGGCTAGTCATAGAGAGAAGAAGGGATAGAGAAGGAAGATTTCATTATTTTTATAACTCTGCTTTTTGCGTGTTTTTATGTTTATTTTTAGTGCAGTGTCGCATTATGGCATAATTAGATCACGACAAATGAGAAATTAAACAATAAAATTACTTTTTTACTTTTTCTCTGCCTTTTTGCGTTATCGAAATTAGTTTGATATTCCCCCCACACTTTTGATATTGCTAGCGAAACTTCGAGAATGAATGTTTTTTGGAACAAAACTGAGCGAGAGGTGAACTATTTTAGATTCATTTTTGAGTATCACTCTCGACAGTTTTACACGAAAAATGTTCGAGATATATTCGAAATCGATGTCATTAACGAAAGTCTTGGTCAACTGGGAAGCGTTAGAAATCGAACAGGTTGATAAAGCCCCAAAATCATCTGAATATGAATGCGAGCTTAATTTTGAAGATTTGAAAAATTTAAAAGCTCACACACACACACACACACATACATATTTCGAACAAAATTTTAAGTTTAAATAAAATTTATGTTCAGTTTAATTGCCAACCATGAGCTCATGATTGATATTAATGACCTTTTAAGCCATAATTAATATGATTGAACATTTAAAACTGTCTAAGCTGTGACTGAAGTTTCAGTACAGGCTGATTTTTAGTACGAAAACTTCCCATTTAAATTCTTATAGACTTTGTTAGAGTATTTCGTCATCAATAGAAGTTTCTATGTACTTCCGTATTAATTTGTCTTCTTCTATTTTTTTTTATTTCTAGATATAATTTGCATTTTTAATTAATTTATGTTTCATGTTGGCCAGAGGGGCAATAACAATTTATTTTAATTTTTTTTTGTCTTAAACAAATTTATTATTTTTCTACTCATGTATTTGAGACGTTAGCATAAACCAGATAATCAATGAAGCTTAGAACCCTTTTGAGTTTTATATTATCAACATCCAACACTCCATACATACATACATACATACACATATAAGTGTACACGTATGTATGCTTGTATAAATATGTACATGTGTATTTGTTTTTAACACATGTTTATAAATGAATTTAACCCATAATTTATCTGGCATCTAGGTTTCTGTTAAATAAATATCAGTGGTTCACATATATAAATTTTTTTTACAAAAAACTAAATTCGAAAAAGTGTCACCTAAACGTGGGAAGGGTTTGTAAAGAGCATATTAACCACTTTTTTTTAATCATTTAAAGCAAAGGAAAACGTTATGAAAACAAAATGTGAAAAGCTTTAAAATATGTGAGGTGATAATTAAAGTTAATAGATGGCTAATCATTTTAAATGGTCGCTGCATTTTATGAAAAATACATTTCTAGTCGGTTAAGTATGAGAAAGATGGCAAAACCGTAGATAAAAATTTCAATAGCCGGCTTTTTTAAATAATAATAAAAACGCTTAAGTGAGAATGATTTTGTTTTTTTGTTTTTTGCTTGTGTATCAAAGACTAAAACCTTAGCAGCTTGCTAAGGAAATATCTTGTTATGCAGCATCACAAATATTTTGCAAATCGATAAATAACATAATAAAATTTATGTGCAACATTAGTTAAAAATTGAACTTAGTTTAGCAGGGTGTGGGTACATGTTAAAACCTAAAGAGAGCATGCCTTAAGGGATATTTCGCATAATTTTCCGTACAATAAAATTTCTTTCAATTTAAATTTAAATTATTTTCTGCTTATCCTAAAATATAAACATATAGACATTTCCACACGATGGCAACTTTCTGTCACGTGCGACATCAAACAAAGATGCTTGTTTTTTCCAAAAAAAAAACGACAATTTTTTCTTATTTCTTTATATGTATATTTGTGTAGGACGTCAGCAGATCTACGTTAGGTAAAATTCTAAGAAAATTCTAGTCACATTGCTCTAAAATATAAGCTTAATTGCTCGCTGTCGCACGTGGCAAAAAAGGACATTCGCTTGGAAATTCCCATAAATGTATATATGTATATGTAAGTATGCAGCATATTTATTGAAAGTCAAGCAAATAGAGAAACTTTATAAACATTTGTTTTAAATAATATAGAATTATATCTTATTTTTTAATTTTTTTCTTATTTTCATTAACTTTTCTTTCGCTTTTGTTGTATTGCTGTCTGTCCGTTTTTCTTATTAGACGTTCGTCTGCATATTTTCTTCCTCATGTTTTGCAGCACTTCTTCTGTCTGCATTTGTAAAAGTTTTTCTCTTATCTTAAGAAAATGTTTCTATGAATGGATTTGTGCGAGGTAAACCATTAGACAGCTGTAATAGTAGTAAGTATGTAACATCATGCTGAATAAAATTAGAAACGGCAAGTTAAAATAAAAGAAATTCCAAGATGCTGAAGTTATTATAATATACCAAGTAACATCTAGTACACGTATCAGATGATGATGATGATCACGATGCGGTTATGGACGGAGTTCATGTTCTAGTCAATTTTGTTTTGTGAATGAATGTAGGATAATGATTTGATACCCCACTAAATAAAATAGAATTGCAAACAATTTGTGTAATCATTTGTGAAAAGTTTTTACTACAGTAACAAACATTTTCAAAAATATATGTATGCATATAGTTAGCAATTTTATGAACTGGAAAGTTATCTTAAGAATAGGATAAAGTCTTTAATAAAAAATTTTATAAAAAAAATTTTAAATAATAAAAATAATAATGATAGTAGTCCATATACATAATTAATTTTCATTCATAAAAAATTAGAATGAATTTACACACAGAAATTTTACATTGCAAAATTCTGAACTTTCGTAAAAAAAATGTGTTAAGTAAAAGTGTTTTAGAAATTACTTTTCATAAAGATAATTAGTTTCGTGGAATTATTTTCTATGAAGAGAACGAAGCACAATTTGGCATCTTTCAGACGGCATTTAATGGACTATTTAGAATAATTAACTAATAATAATTTCTTTTTAAATTAATTTAATTTTAATATTTGCTTTAAAAACCAGGCAGCAACTAACTATTTGTGGTTGCCAATATTATTCCAGTTTGACAACTGAAATTAACAGCTGTTCGTTGTCACTTGCCAAACGTAATGACATTTTGACAAGTGGCAACGCAACTAAAGTTTGTCAGTTTGCCATTAATTTGTAAAACTTTTAAGGTCTCGTTAGCCGAACCTTAGTGTTTCGCAACAAACTGCAAAGTTATAACGTTTTTGTACTTATAGAATATTTAAATCAAACAAATACAATTCCTGGGGTATCTACATATGTGCAATGGTTTTATTTTATTGTAAAATAAAAACTAACAATTACTTGTATAATATTTTCAATGGAATTGGAAGGTTTATTTATTGGCTATAAGCTTTCTGAATTTGTTCAAAATGTATAAGAAAATTAAAACAAAACGAGGACGATCAGTCATTTTAATTTATGTGTATGTAATTCGTTTATACAGATTGAGACGTGCCGTTGACGTGTCAGTATATTTCGCTGAAGGCTCAGTTAGTCGACAATAAGTATTAAACAGCTGATCGCTATTGTTATGTGTAAAGGCTCAGTTAGCCGACTATAAAGCAATGTAAATGTAATGTAGGAAACAGCTGATCGATAGTTTTGCATGAAAAGTAGGTTACGTTACATTATAATTCTAACTATTTTCATTACCTTTTACATAACAATATCGATCAACCTTTTCCTACCGTTGCGTTTCTTACATTCCATTACAGTCGGCTAACTGAGCCTTAAATTAGTTCAGCGATTTTTACGTTCCGGTAGCATCTCTATAACCATTTCCATTACTTTTCACATAGCAATATCGATCAGCTGTTTCCTAACGTTGCAGTTACATTTCATTACAATGAACTAACTGAGCCTTAAGCATTTTCTTATTTTCGATCAGCTGTTTCATTAGGAGAAGTAAACGTAAACATAATTCTTACTAATTCTAAATAAAACTAAGAGAATTCTTTCTTATTTTTGAAGCAAATCTGTAACAAAATATATAACAAAATATTGTTTCTTACATCTACATACATGCAAATGTTTCCTTGTTCCATTTTTATTTTAATATTTTGCACACGAATTTTAATAAGTTTTCTTTCATTGTTATTTCCAGTATATTTTCCAAATTGTTTTTTCTCTAGCTGCACAATTATTCAGCTCGTAGTGCAAGTAGTTGATTTTTTTCTATTTCTAATCTTTTTAGTTTTCATTATTAATTCTCTTGTAATTTCTGGACACACACTTTTTCCTTTTATTTTCTTTTTTTAATTTGTAGTTTGTACAAAAATCCAGTTGTTGCAATAGTTTTGTTGTCATTGTATCGGAAAGAATTTTATTAACATACTGGACATACGCACCATAAGCATAATGAATGAATGCATGTATGAATACATGCATATAAATAAACATATCGCTCATTTACTCAAAGAACGTCATAATTCAAAAAATTAAATTTTTGAGTTAGTGATGCAGAATTAATCGTCATATCGTTCTTCACATTGTGTAAAAATTTCATACAAATACATATCTTGTTTGCTCAACTCTTCAGCGAAAAATAAAATTTTCCTTTTCCATTAAGTTGTGTTTAAATTGAAAATTTTAAACTCGTTTTCTGGAAAACTGCTGCTTTTGAGTTATGACGTTGTTTGAGTAAATGTGCGATATGTATGTGTACAAATGCATATCGAGAGATACTTGATAACAAACATTTTTGTTTTGCACAGTTTGTCAGTAATTTTTTTTTTACAAATTATGAAAATGCAAAATAAGCTCCTTTAACAAAAACATTTTGCATCTGTTTTTTGTTGTAATTAGTAGCTGATGGGGAACGACGAACTTCTACTTCTACGTTATAGACATATATATCTACATATAAATATGTACAGGTAGGTAACTCTTGAATTACGCGGTACTTCAATTACGCGATTTCAATATAACATGTATTAATAGTAGCAACCGTTGTTTTCTAATCACCAACAGCATAATTAATACAACTTAAAGAATTTTTAGTATCAACGTATTTCAAAAAAAAAATAATATCAAACGTAGTTCAATATTATTAAAAGAAATAATTAAGATTTTGGATCGCCTGAAACATGAAGAAACGAATGCAGCTTTAGCAAAACCTCTTGATTTAAATGAGTCAACTATAAGAACCATCCAAAAAAAACTTAAAACATAATTCGAACCATATATAGTTTAGAGCTATCACCAAGTCTGAATAAGATGTTGGCTAAAACCTGTAGCTCGTTTCTGTATTTCTCGCATCATGAAATTTCTCACATGAAGTGTGAAACACAAAATTCCATCATTTCTCGATTTTTGAGAAAAAAAAAGTGTTTCTGTATTTGAATGCGAAAACAGGCACCACGGATTCTGTTTTACTGGAATATTTCCAGGAATCAAGTGCCAAATTAAAACAAAATGTCAAAACAAATGTTATTTCAATAACAAAAAGATAAATAATTTACAAGAAAAAGAAAATAAAATAATGAACAAGAATATAAAATGGATGTAAAATGCTTGAAAGAAGTTTTTTCTATCAACTGTCTCTACATAAGACAATTACACACAAAAAAATTCTAATTAAATGTAAACATATAATATTTTAGTGTTTTTTGTGGGAATTGTTACAATTTAAGTTTAAAATTTTTTTAACGCACTAGTAATCCCAAATTATTATTTTACTTATTAAGTAAAATATTTTTTTAATAAAAATACATTGAATTTGATTATTGAGGGGTTTAGCTGGATCCTATGCGCATTTCACTGTTGCTAATGCAGATCATCAGGGAACCTTCACCCAAAAATTTCTTAGAACAACTAGAGTTAATATGTTAAACTTTCATTTAAGCAAATGAGAAGCTCAACAAATAACAAAGTTGAAACAAGAACTCAATAATCAACATGTTTTTTATTTTCTTACTTTATCATTATTTTATATATTTTACTTAATAAGTAAAATAATAATTTGGGATTACTAGTGCGTTAAAAAATTTTAAATATAATATTTTAGTTCAACAATTCGTTGCATTTATTTTCAACTAGTTTATTTTTCATATTTTTACACACAAATTAAAAAATGCAAATGTTTTGGTACAAATTTGGTTGTTCTCACGCCAATTTATAATGCGAGTTGTTTTTACAGTTCTTGAGAGAAACTTTTCACAAAATATTGTTACAGAAAGCCTTTTTCTGACATCCTTCCAATAATTGCTGGAAATTTAATTAAATGACAAATAGTTCTCGCAAAGTAAAAATACAGAAACACTTATGTGAGAAACGCCATTTTGTGTTTCAATTTACACTGTTTTTGTTACGATTTCCTCGTTTCATGCGGTTATTTTACGATGCGAGAAATACAGAAACGAGCTACTGATGACACCATTTTTTGAAGGCGCACAGATTTTTGAATTCTCTTAATACTCTTTGGTAGGACTATCGAATTTATACCGTCCAGTCCAGTCCGTGTGTTTTTCCAAAAGAAAGAATGCAAAGAATTTCTTGACAAACTGTGGCCACCATTCAAGCACATACGCGTGCACTCATGTGAATATTCTTGCAATACAATTGTTATCTCATGCCAGTAAATCAGTGATGCCATTAGGATACGAAAGATACATTTTTCGTATCTTTTGATGACTTCAGGTACCATGTGTAATCCCGAAATTTTTCGTATCTTTTGAATCTGTACGCAAAATGTACAGAAAATATGAACATCTTTTTTTTGAGGATATATGAACATCTTTTTTATTTTCAGGAAATTTATATGAACTTTTTGATATAATCGACTAGTATAAGCGTCTAACTCGTATGTTAATTTTTACAAAAATTAATTTGTTTTGATAACATCCAAAGATAGTTATTTACATATAATTAATTTTAAAGTTTGCTTACTGTATTTTTAAAATTTACATTCCTAATATTTATGATTTAAATAAATATAAAAATTAATTTATATGATATCATTTTCTTTACAATATTCATTAAATATGAAATAAAAAGGTTATGCTAATAAATGTTAAACGTTAAAAATGGACTTTCAAATTTTTTCCAAAATGTATCTTTTTGGAAACTAAAATGTATCTTTCTCGAAATTTCACTGGCAACACTGCAGTAAATGTTTGTTGCTGCATATGCGTGTGTGTGTTTAAAAATTTATTTTTATTGATTTTCAAGTACTTTTCTTAGTATCTGCTTAACAGTTTTAATTTTATTTTTCATTTTGTCTTTTTATGCTGTAATGTTTTGCTTGCTTTGCTATAAATAGAGTTCAGGGTTCAATAAGTGTTGATATCTTCTACTTAACCTCCTTTTATTCCACTCATTTGTAGGGTAAGTGTACCAGTAGTCGGCAGTTTAAGACATTTGTTTTTTTTTTAAACTACCGCCCTTGAGTGTGTGAATTTGCTATTATATTGCTGGCTATTTATTACAATTTATTAATTTGTATTGTTTTCGATTCATTAAGTACAATTTAAATACTTTTTCATTAAAAATGGAAAAATTACAGATTTTTTGGAAAAGAGCACTTTTGCCTATAGTCGGCACCAATTTTCCAGTTTTCGGCATGTTATGATCCTATGGTCGGCATATTATATTTGAGTGAAGAAAATAAAAAATCGAGAAAGAATTCAAAATGTTTTTATATGTCTAATGAGATAATGTAACTATAAAATATTATTTAATATGTAATAAAAAGCAAAATAACAAACGGTCTTCCAATAAGAGGTTTTCTTTTGATATGTAAAAACCGAGTACTAGTATTTTTAAGCGAAATCATCGGATATTTATTTAATTGGAAAGAAGAGGGTATGTCTTTAATGAAAAACGATATTAGTAAAATGGCCGCCACACCTACACTTGTAGGTCCAAATTCTTTTCATGATACTTTCTATCAGAAAATCGCGAATTTGCGGCTGTATGTCCTCTGTAACTTCAAGAATTCTGTCGTTGAGGTCTTGAATCGATTGTGGTCTATTGGCAGAGAAGTTGTTTTTCACGTAGCCCAAAGAAAAAGGTCTCAGAGTGTTAAATCTCGGTGGTCAATTGTGGTTGCCTTTTCGACAAATCACACGGTTAGGAAACTTTTCCCTTTAAAATAGCGATGGTATCGTTATATGTGTGGCATTTAACGCCGTATTGCTTAAAATAGACGTTGTGCACCTCAACACAAAAGCAGTGGTTCTTGAGCAACACGCACGAAATCGATTCTTCACACCATTTACTTATTCCAACAGCTCAGTCCACCAGTTTCATAATTGCTGGCCGAGAAGGTGATTCACGGCGACCCAAAAATGCTTTAGTTTTGCGAACTTTGATCGCAAAGTTTTCACAATTTTTGTAATGAATTCTAATAATTAAATACGTCCTCGAAATGTATATCGATCCATTTTTTATTAATGGCGTAGTTTTTGTCATCTGTCAAGTACTTACAGCTTGAGTCACGACAACTGTTAAAATGGCGGACAGAAAGTAGAATTTCCCGTGGAACATTGTGTGCACTACGCTAATTATAGATGCAATTTCTAACACACTCATAGAATGTTTAACTCACAATCCACCCGCTCTCTGATTTTTGAAGAATTCATTTGTCAGGAAGGCTGTTAGGATATTGCAATCCTTTAATTACTCTAACAAACGGAAAGACAACCATTGGATCGACTGTCTTACCGTTTGCTGAAAAAGTAGTAATACCGTCAATGTTTTCTTTTCATTGCCTTGGTTGGCATATACATTGCTATATCCCCTAGGCGCTAACACTATTCCAGTTTTAGGACTTGCTTCAACACCAATAAAAATACGACCACGATCGTTCAATACATGGATTAACAAGTTATTCAATTCGACAAACCATTTTCTAATATTTTCTTCTGTAAGTATTGCTAACCCCTTACTTATCCCTTCAGCTCCTCTAAGGGATAAGACAAAAAAACTGTAGTCACTTTCTGCAGAAACATCGTTCTCATATGGTGTGGTCTTGCTTTCTTGCTTGAACTATGTTCAGTACGTCATAAATTTTAAGTGGAAAACCACATTATGCCAAGTCGTGCACCACTTTTCCAAACAATGATCTTCGGCTTTTGTTTAAATTGCTGGTGGCCTCATTCTTTATGGACCTTCCAGGACACGAACATAGATCCTATCTTGTATGGTGGAACGTGGAACACCATATTTTACACTGGCACCTAGTATGAATATCCCCTCTTAATTATTTTGCTTAGTGTGTATTTTGGTAGCGGTTCTGAGTATTTATGAAAAGATCTGTTTCTTGTGGTGGTCATGTTTTGAATGAAAAAATGCCTGGAACTTCGAAAATGTTGTTTATAGAAATCTTATCATGTTTTGGCAACTCTAGTTAAGCAAAAACTAGCAATAAATACCACTGCCGACTTTAGGGCAACAATAGTCCTATTCTCGGCAGGTCGTAAAGAACTCATTATAAGCTATGCCGACTACTGGGTAAAGTTGTTTTAAACTAATTTTTTATTGACTCAATGGCATTCAAAGTAGTTAGTGAACAATTATCTCAAATTTGAGCTAAATTGGAAAGAAATGCTCATTTCCCAGTAGTCGGCATTGAGATGCCGACTACTAGAAAATATAAACTTTTTTCGTTCCTAATGCCGGCATCGATCAAAAAGGGAAAAATAAACATATATTTTTTATTTATTCACATTTATAGCATTATTAAGACAGTTTTCTAACTTTAGAAACCTTTCCCCATTAAGAAAATACTTAATTTACTGCAATTACTTAGTTAACAAAGTTGGCTTCGCCACTAATTTTCCACTAAGAAAAGCTATCAATGCCGAGCGTATGGAAAGGCAGTCACCCAATAGAGGCAAACATCGCCAAACTTACTCATTTAATTAAAATTTTTCTTTTCATATAGAGAGTTGAGAGTATATATAAGGCTTATTTGGTCTTATTTTAATACATAGTTGCCGTTAGCCTTATTTATTTGATATTAAATAAAAAAACTGCCGACTACTGGTACATGCCGACCTTAGGAGCACTTACCCTATCTATTTTTTTTTTGTTCATATATAAATTTACTTAAAGTTTGTTTTAGGTGTGTTTGCATGTGTACTCGTATGTATGTATGTATGTATGATTACTAGATTTTTATGAAAAAAAAAACTAATTAAACAACAATGAACAAAGTTCACTCGAAAATTTATTCATAATTTGTTATTAAAGTCATATCACTGTAATTGGGTTATTTTTTGTGTAATAAAAGATATGAAAATGTACAAAAAAGTTAAGTATTTTATAGACACTTATTTTGTAGTAAATGCAATTACAAAAATAATAAAATAACGATCTAGCTTTTGGAAGTGTGTCAGCAGCCAGCACAAAAAAGAAGACTGTATATACATTTATATGTACATATGTATGTACGTAGATTTCAGTTTAAGAATATGAAAATTGTTTTCTAAAGCGTGAAAATAAACAAAAATATAATACTCATGTATGTGAGAAAAATTTGTTTTAAATATTGTATTAATAAACAAACACACTATTTAAAATATAAGTTACCTAATTAACTCGGTTTAATTTACGAATTTTGTTTGAGAAACCCTATTTAAGAAACACTTTAACTTTAACAATTTTTTTGGAGTACGGCTGCTTGTATAGGGTGTTTTTTATTGAGGTATAGAACTTTAAGTTGGCATCACTTTTTTAACTGGCGGCCATTTTGTCAGCTGTCAAGTGATTAATATTTAGTTTGGTTTGCCATTTCATCATGAACAGGTTGACAAAAGAACAACGCTTGCAAATCGTGCAAATTTATTTCGAAAATAATGGTTCAGTTCGCGAAGTTTACCGCAAGCTCCGTCCATTTTATGGTCGACATAATCGTCCATCAGAGCAATTAATTCGGTTAACCATGGATCGTTTTCGCACTACTTTTACTCTATGTGATAATACTCATCCGCTGAAGTCGCTCGTCTACGCCAACAAACCAGAAACGTTAGGGGACTTGGAAGCCAACATTCGTGGCGTTATTACATTACATTACATACGGCCCCATATGCTCGAAAAAGTGGTTGAAAATTGGACCTGTAGAATTGGCTTTATTCGAGCCAGCCGCGGCGGCCACATGCCCGAAATCATATTTAAACGTTAATGGCATAAAATTATCCTTCCAATAAAGCCAAATTGATGGACATTAAAACGATTTTCTTGTGTTTTATTTCAATTCGAAGTTCAATACCTCTAAAAAACACCCTATACATACACATATCCAAACATACATACATATATAGATATGTATGTGTAAACATATCCCTCATTTACGTCAATAATGTAATAATTCAAAAAAAAATTAATTTTCAAGAATTAGTCCTCGTATCATTGTTTATATTCAGCCCAATTCTATATACATATATGTATATTCCCTGGAAAAAATAATTCCCACGGAAATAATTTTTTTCTTAAACTAAAATCCATCTATCTTAATTGAGCTAAAAATAAAAATTTGAGGGAGATCTTCAAATTTTCCAAGTCAGCTAAAACGACTTCCAGCTGTTTCATTTTAATTGAAAGCTTGCAAATGACTTTTTATAATGGGGTAATAATGAAAAGCGAATAAACTCCCAGGGAGATGTTATTCAGAATAAGGCTGATTGTGTAAAAATTTCCTACAAATATCTCGCACACTCAAGTCTTAGGAGAAAAATAAAATTCTCATTTTCCATTAAGTTGTGTGTAAATTTTAAAAGTTTTAACTCATTTACTGTAAAACTAGTTTTTTTTGGAGTTATGCCATTGCTGTAGTAAATGAGCAATATTCTTCATACCTACAATTACATATTTAATAGTGTTTAAATTTTGTCACAATTTTGGGAATCTAAAAGTACATATTTTCAGTGGCAACACTTATCAAGTTCGTAATACATATTTACAGTTAAAAATTAATTTTTCTGCCTTTTCTTTATTACATATTTTTTTGTTGTACTCTAGTTGTTGTGTTCCTCTTTCTCTAAACGCAAAAGGTTTGAAATAGGTTATCTTCTGTTATCAGTTTTTAAATTAAAAAATAAAAAATAAAAGAAGAGACACAACAAACACATTGTACTCGTATTTATATTTGTGGTGACAACAATAACAGCAACTGCAATGACTAATACAGCAGTTGTCAAAGCGGTCGATATCTTGGAGTAAAAAGAAAGAAAAAAAATGAGATAACATTTAAAATAATAATACAATAGAAATCGTTGCAAAACATGGTTTGTTATTTCTTCATTTCATGTCACAAGTATCAACATTAGGGCGAGTCTATTTATTTCCATAAAAAATTTTAGATACCGCAAAAGAGAAAATTTTGTTGTAAAAATCATACGTACTCGTAAGTCCAGAATCAAAGCTTAACCCAAAAATATTTTACGAAAATTTTTCCAGACAGAGGCGAATAAAACACGTACACTATGTTTTGGACTAGACTCTAGTCACTAGAGAAACTGGAAAGTGCTCCTTAAGTAGTTCTCTGAGCTCGAATTGATTTCAAATTTCGGAATTCATACATACATAAATACATGCATACATATACATATATACATATATATATGCAGAATAATAAAGCATTTGCTATTTTATCTTGCGTAAAAATTTCATATAAATAGCTTGTACTATCACCTCCTGAGAGAAGAATATTTTTTCATGACTTCATTAAGTTGTATGTAAATTGAAAACTTTAAACGTGTTTTCTGCAAAACTATTTTTTTTTAGTTATGACACTATTGAACTGAATGTGCGATATGTATGTATGTATGCTGATCCACGTTTCATAAATTGTACTTCCATCATCCTTGAAGCTTAAATACACGAAAAACATTATGCAGGTAGTTTTCTACCAACAGGTCTTCTAATAAAATATTTCATAACTCAGTCAATCTCTATAGGATTTTTTCGCACAAGCCTGCGTTTTATTCGTAATCAATTGTTTTATAAATAAAATTATATATAGTATGGTTATTTTACAAAATACTGCTTTAAAACGAATCCAAAATAGAAAAATTAAAAAACCGAAAAAATAAATTTGGTAAAAAATACTCACATATATACATACGAGTGTCTGAAATTTACTGAAATTAACTATACATTGTTCGAAAGTTCTGGGTTTCTTATTTTTAAATCAGTTTATAAATCTCAAATCGGTTGAATTCAATTTAGTTAGAGATGGATAATGGATGGAATTTCAAAGACAGATTATAGTTATACTCGACAATATCTACCAGAAAAATAGTAACACACCGTAGGTATTTTTGTTTTGTCACACAGTGTAATCAGAAGTTTTTGCAAGGACTCACTTAATTACGTCGGCTTAGAGTGTAAACCTGCTAAATCCACTCTTTGTAACATATGACATTTTAGTGCCGTTCGAAAGAGAAGGAGACGCCGAATAGAATGTTTTAATTTTGTAATAAAAGCTCAATTTTACCATCTCCATTGACGTTTGTTCTTTACTAATTATGCATATGTTATATAATTGCTTATTTTTTTAATGAAGAGTATATTTTAAGTACGAGTATAATAATCCTCGGGAACACATATTATCTGAGTAATGGGCCCCTAAAGTTTTTATGTAGAACTTTGATTGTGCATATGCATTCTGAACGTGTCACGTCAGTATTGGCATAATTTACAAGCTTTTAAAAGCATCTTTCACGAAGTGCTGAGATTTTTCGAATTTTTTAACCCATTAAGAGTCGATTTATTTAATGCATATGCAGATAATGTTTCGTAATAGGTATCGTTTGGGGAAACGCCGTGTCGGGAAATATCATAGGGGACAGTATCCTTTATCTAAATCCTTAGCAATCGTAAAATATTTTTCATTTTACTTTTTTCGTTATTTGTTGCTGATTATAAAAACTAAAATTTAAATTATTCAATGTCACTCCCCAAGACTTTTTTATATATCACTTCCCACTGCTACCAAAGTAATACTTTTTAGATTTTCTTGGAAAATATGTTTATCATCTATTAATTCCGATAAGCTCTCATATTTTTATATTGAAACAAAAAATTACCAAAAAAAAAGCTGAAAACAGATTTACAAAACTTTGTGAGTCCGTAACTCCGTAAAAATACGTTTCCAAGAATTTTTTAACTTAACACTTTTTTTATTAGAATTGATTTGTATATTACTGACGATATTTTTCATTTGGAATAGCTTCACTAAACTAAATTTGTTTCCTTTTTCGCCAGTAAGCAACACTTGCTGCCAGTTTATAAGTTTCACACATAAAATTTCTGGCCTGTCTATTGTTATTATATTGAAAACAACAAGAAATTTGAGTATGTATGTACTTTGTTTACAGTTTATAGAAGACAAGTGAAAATTCTCAAATTTGTTTTTGTCTTCTACAAATTGGCAGTTTAAGTCATCATTAAAGTTGACTTAAGCGTTTATGTATGAAAACCACACAACAATATAAAAAGCTAATAAGAATGAAATATACAATACGTAAACGCACTTGCATACATAATACATTTTAAAAAATTTAATTTTTCTAAAATTATAAATCTGTTGAACCGAAATGACCTGTAAAAATCATTATTTTTTTCATTCATTACTTAGAAAAATGTTAAAATAAAATTTAGAAAAAAGTAGCAACAAAAATGAGTCAAATATGTATAATTTTTAAGAATTTCGAAAACAAACTCACCGCTTTTTTATGTTTTAGAAGAAAATATAATAATAAAAATTTCTTTATTATGATCACAACACCACAAATAAGAATAAACAATGAATGAAAGAAAGAAAATGTTTGAAACCGCAACGTGCTTTTTGAACCGAAAACAATTTTTTTCTCTTTCTTTTTTTATTTCGTTCAAGAAATCGATTGAGTATTTTCTTGGAGTAATTCTTTTTTGTTTGTTATTGTTTCACTGGCTTATTTGTTTTTTTTTTTAATTCTCTGCTGCACTTTGTGCCGTTATTATTTCAACTTTCCATTATTCTTTCAGAAAAATTATACAATTTCTGTTTTGAAAAAAAATTTACAAGCAATTTATTTGAATATTTTTCTCTTTTTAACTAAAGCGTCGTATTTTTTGTTCATCTAAATTTGCTTGTAAATATTTTGATTTTAAATTTTTTATGTGTGTACACGTGTGTGTTTTGCTTTTAGCTAGAATTTTGCTTTAAAATAATTTAGTTTTTAAAACTTTTCCCATCAAAAATATACATACACAAAAACGCCTAAAATCTCAATTTATGTAGGTATATCCCAGCAAACACACACTATTGATTTAAGTTGGTGGATAGTGTCAAAGAATGCTTTTGAAATATTTTATAATTATTGATTGTTATTAGAATTAAAAAAAATTTATTTAGGTAAAATCACCTTAAATCTAAATATAACATAAAACTTATAATACACTGCTTGGTTTCGAGAACGACGTGAGATATCAGTTTGTTATCAAAAGTTTGACTTTTTGTTTTTTGTGTTATTGTTGTGTAATTATCAGTTACGCACTATTATTTTTTTCAATTCTTTCATTCTCTTCACAAGCATTTTAGAATCCAGTTAATTACCTATTTAGGTTTGTATGTATGTTTTTTAGATTTTTATTTTATTATTTTTATCTTAACATCAAAGAACACTTGTATTTAAAACATATGTACGTTTCTTTTTTTAATTTTTAAATCAACTTTTTTCTTTCACATTTTCTTTTTCTCTGTGGGAATATAACAACAATAACTAACCGTTTTTTCTTGATTTCTTTATTTTTAGCCGCAAATGTATTTGTTTGCTCGCTGGTTGTATTTAATTATTATTTAATTTAATAAAAGTGATTCGTTGTATTTTCTGTGCTTTTGTTTGTATTTCTCTTTCTTTTTTCTTAATAATAAAACACTTTTGTTGTTGTTTGAATTATTATTAATAAAGTATGTATTTAAAAACGCGAAAAAATTATACCTATAAATAAAAAGCACACACGTACATATACTTTTTCCAATTGTTGTTGGGTATGTGTTCACTATTCACTAATTGTTGTTGTTTTTTGCTTAAGAAACGAAACTGCGCGCGCTTTAATAATACTACCATTCGACCGCCTTGGAGAAGTTCACTCATTGACATACGTTTGCCTACTAAATGATCATTTATTTGAAACATCTGTTTTTCCAGCAACAATTCAGCCAAAAATCACTCAAAGCAATCCCTTGTAACTGTTTGATCATACAGGGTTTGAGCACTTCCCTACCATCAAACATGTTGCAACGGACTGTTTTTGCTTAATAACTCTTTTTCCTTATTTTTGTTGACCATGTTTTGTTTGCGAATGCAGTAATCAAAACAAAATCGCTGATAACTTTTAGTAGGCCCCCTAGATGTATGTATGTATGTATGTACATAATCATGTACATATGTATGTATGCCTGAACAGTTGTGTGATTATGTTTGTGTTTTGTAGCAGCATATTTGTATGTTTTCTTGTTTTTACCTTAATTTTGTTGTTATTACCTTTTATGTTTTTATTACATACTTTACTGTTGTTTTTCTTGCTTTGGCTTATTATCATGTTATTTTACAACAAGGTGTATGGGAGTATGTGTTACATACATACATTTCCGTATGTACGAGTGTGTGTGTATGTATCAGGGATGGCAAAGTTGGTACAAATGTACGTTTTTTGGTACTATTCAAACTCGGAAAGAACAAGAGTACACCAACGACTTACATATTTAGTACAATTAATCTTTTCAAACGATTGCATATGCCAGTTTTCACTTTTTAACCATGAAACTAATATTCTTCTCACTTGAAAACAGTCTTGTGAAAGCAACAGGCAGCGAAAAAATCTAAAAATGTGAACTCAACCATTTCCAAATAATTTTTCTTCTAAATTCAGTTGCTAGAGCACATGCTATTAATTTGTATATATTAAATTTCAACTTAAACAGGTGTAACCATATGCTTCAACATTCAAACTTACAACAAGAAAATTTGTGAAACCGATTCGGTAGCCAGAACAAAGTCGATTATTTTAATAAAAACAAATTAAGATTGTATGTAGCTTGAACTAAGAAAGTACAATTTTTGCAAGTTGTTGGTACAATTTTAAAATTCTCAATGCCGTCCCTGGTAACATACATATATGTTTGCATCCATATGAAGTTGGTTGTGGCAGTTGAACGTTATACTAACCCCAACATAAATTATTATGAATGAATTTCTTTGTTGGATGGTGTACTCATCCATGCTCATACATACTCATACATATGTATGTATATTGTGATATAAAAACAAAAAAGGCATAAAGTACATTTATGATATTTTAGTGTAGTAAGTTCTTAGTAGTACAAACACTTTCCTTAATAAATTCGATATGTAGGTATACACGGGTAAAAATGTTGTGGCTAGATGGATTTTATTTAATATTTAAATTTTAAATAATTAAAGTTTAATAATTGCATTATAATCAATTAAAGAGACGATTTTGAGTTATTGTAAGTTATGCCTCTTTTGAATTAACATATACGACGATATGAACATATGGAGGTATAGTAGGCGAAGTTCATATTCATACAGCCTCAATAAAACAACTAAGGCCGGGTTTACATCTGTGTGCCATGTCCCACACATGCGTAAAAAAAGCGTAACCACTAATTACTAATGAAAAACTGTTTGATTCATACACGTATTTATTAAATTAATCATTTCATGCATAACTAAGAGACAACTTTATAGAATCCAACATGATTGGAAACAGTTTAAATCAATAAATACATGTCTGAACCAAACAGTTTTTCATTAGTAATTAGTGGTTACGCTTTTTTGGGCACATGACACACAAGAAATGCCAGATGTAAACACAGCCTAAGAGTGCTATATTGGGCTGTGCCTTTACCCACGTACGTACATACGTATGTACATATACATACATATGTAGTATACAGATACATACATACGTATTTTTTTTTTTTTGTTAAAAAAAATTATAATTTTTTGTTATAGTGAAATTTTTAGTAAGTGACCTAACGGTATTTTTTTCCGACAAAAGAATTTGATACAAATATTTGATAATAGTTGAATATTTTATTCTACACTCTGTATTTAAGAAATATTCTACATTAACCCTTATTCCAGTTGTCAATATCGACGTCACTCAATACAATACCAAAAACATGGAGGCTTGCTTACTCGCTCTCGAATTGTTCAAAAACCATGCCACTATGTATTTAATAACCCTAAACTAGTCTTAGTACTCGTATTGTAGCTCTATACTAAGTAGTTAAACTAACTTAACTTAACTTAACTATATTTAATTTGTAAACAAAACGCAGAAATTTATTTGAACTAGTTACGTCTATATACAGAAGAATCATCCTTTTAGATTTTTCTGATCCTTTATACCAATCATGTTCTTAAAAAAATATATAAAATATATTAACGAAACAAAGAAAAAAAGGGAAATAAGAAAAAAATTAGTTCCCAAAAAAATTCAAATTGTCCAGCTCTGGAGCTGTGGTTTTAATTTTTCTAATTTTCTATGCTAAAACTTTCTTTCCAAAACATAAAATATTTTTAATTTAAAAAGCAAAAGAAAAAAATAATTAGACCTAGTAACTTTTATATATGTATCACTAAAAGTGAAATTTTCCAACCCTGGATTCATCGTTTTAGATTTTTCTGATTTCTAATATAAAATATGCTTTATTTATAGGAAAAAAGAAAAAAATAATTTTAGTAGTTTACTTTTATATACCAAAATAAGTTAAAATTTTCCAACCCTGGAAGAATTTTTTTGATTTTATTTTTTTTAATACTTATTTTATTCTTACTGAAATATAAAATAGGCTTATTTAACAAAAAAAAAAATTAATTTTAGCTAGTTACTTTTGTATGCCAAAAGAAAGAAAGAAAGCTTCCAGCTCTTCAAGCGTTTCTTTTTTTAATTAACTGATATTCAATACCAATCTATTTTGAATCATTTCTGATACACCATTGCAAGATCAACGTCTCTAGCTTTTCTGGGAGCTTCGGAAAACCCATTTCATGTACATCAGACGGACAGACGGACATATATATAGGTATACCTTTTAGATCACATATATTTACCATTTTTGGTGAAGGGTATAAAAAGTAACTGCCTTCTAATAGATTACATAATTATAAGAAAAAACATATAAATAAAAAAATTAATTAATTATTTTTAATAAAAAGTTTAATGGACTATTAACAAAATTCATATGTACACACAAAATTTATATTAAGACATCAGATTATGACCTTATACAACTATAAAAGAAAAAATAATAAATTTTTAGGGTTTTCTTCTCTATCACTATCCCTTTCCTAAAGAAGGTAACACCTATTACTAGTAGCAGGCGTTCATTGCCTGAGTGTTACTTCTCTTTTAACAAAAACCTTTAATGTGGAAAAAATATTTTCAAAAACTCGATTTTAAATAAAATTTTAAAATAAAGATAAGAATTCAGAAAAGCACAGTTTTTTGCTCTTCTGTAAAATTAAAGATATTAATTTTTTAATATAAACCCTTGGAATGTATTTAACTTTATTTCGGATTATTCAATTCAAATCACTTGAATACGTCAAACATTCCAATAATTCCTTTGTTGCATATGTTAAATCTAGTTTTGTTTAACTACGACGAAAATTTATAAGAACTAAAACTACTTCATTTCCACGAAATTTCACTACTTTAAGAAATTCTTCTTATCTTACAAAAAAAAAATATGTAACAAAATTTTAACATATTTATTCTATTTTATATTCCCCAAACACTCATTAAAATAACAATTAAAATTTATTAAACAAAAAAAAAAAGACAGAGAATTGTGTTTAACATCGTAAATTTATTCTTTTAATCTGAACAACTATTAAAAGAGGGCAAACAACATCATTGTTGTGATTTAAATCATTTTAACAGTTTATCGCGCATCTAGAGAAGTTCTTGGAATCTCAATTTGTTTGTTTTATTTGATATATTTTTTTTCGTAAATTTTTTTCACCTGTACGTACTCGTTATAAAAGGAAGTTTAAAATTTTAATCAAACAACTAAAATAAACAAACTATTAAAGTAAAGATGAATTAAAAATGAGGCAAATAAAAGCATTTAAATAATTTTAAACTAAATAAATACATATTTTGACATATGAGTGGCAAGAAGTTTGAAGTGTTAGAAGAGAAATCTTTTGACAGGAGGGACGGACAGTGTAGATAAATTAAATATTTACAAACTAAAATTGGTGGTTTATAAAAAGAAACAAAGATCAAATTAAAACTAATGTATCTCAACAATAGGTTATGGAACGGTGAGGGATGTGAAAAATGCTCGATATTTTGTGCTTCAGGTGGAGCTGGGTTCAACTCGTTCAATCGTTCATTTTAGACACAAAACTATGATGAAACCTATTTAAATTGCATGGAATTTAGACTTGTATCGAACTCTTTCAGTAGCTCGTTTTTGACACAAACCAACAATCAAGTGTCACAAACGAGCTACTGAAAGAGCTCGATACAACTCTAATGGGATTGATTTGTGTCTTAAATTAACGACTGAACGATATAGCTGGGTCCAACACGATATTACATGGGTTTGATCATAGGTTTGTGGCAAAAATGAACGAATGAACCAGCTGGAGGACCCACCTCTACTGAACGAGTTGGACCCAGCTCTAATTATAAATGCCTATTAACATGGGTGTATCCGGTTTTAGCAAGAACAATCTACAAAAGAGCTGGATAAACCTCGTAGGAACTCATACAGTCGTTTGTCTTAGACACAAACCGATGATCCAACCCGTGTAATTTAAATAGGTTTGATCATACCCACTGATCGACCGAATGAACGTGTATAGTGAGTTGGATAACATTGAAGTCTTACATTTTATTTAAATATTATATAAACTGCTTTTGGCTTTATTTTGCAGGCTAAGCACTACAAACATTTTTGGAAAATCGGAGGGAGGAAGTCATGCTTATAACAGAAGGCTAACATGACACTTAAAGGTCTTTTTTTTACCAAACTGCACAAACATAAAAATTGTACTGAAACAAACATTAAAGAACAATACCATAAAAACAAGGTTTCTACACTCAGTATTTACACAGTTTGTCTGAATATTTACCAAAAACTTCCAAAGTAGATTACATAAAAAAAAAAAAAAATATGCAAACATTAAACAAAAAATTAAAAATAAATACTCGTACATATTTGACGTATTTGTTTATAAGAGCTGCTATAGAAGTAACAAAAAAGAAAACTAATTCAAATAAATTCCCATATTAACAAAAAAAAAAAATATGTAACGATAAACGAATGAATGCATGTATAAATTTTAACTTAAATAAATCGAAAACAGATGAGAATTATTTGGGTGCTTTTATCATATAGGCTTTTTAAATATGTTTATAAGATTACAAAGGATTTTTTTGTAGGGAAATTTATCCAGGTTTATCGTATAAAATTCCAGTTTACGCTTAGAGTGCTTAGAGTTTCTTTTTCCTTTTGAAAATAAGTAATCATAGTGTTTATATGTTACGAGATTTGATATTTAATGGGTGCCTTCCATTAGGATCATCTGTTATAATATTTGAAATTGTATAGAAGTAGAAGAAAATTTAACCTTCTTCATAATATGGTTTCAAACAAAAATCTGACGGAAGTACAGTGGAGTTCGGTTATGACAAACTAATTTAATTTTTGATACAAACCGATGATCAAACCCAGTTAACTTAAATGTAGGGTTGTGTCCAACAGCTCTTGTGAACGTCAACGTAAATTAAATAGGATCGAAACAACTTCTGATTACAACGCGAACGAACTAGTTCAACAAGAGCTGTTAGACACAACTCCACTTACGGGAGTTTGATGTCTAAAATGAATGACCAAACTAGACTTGTATCGAACTGTTTCGGTATAGATTTATAGCGACCTCTTTCAGTAGCTTGTTTTAGATACATACAAACCTTTAATCAAACCCATTCAAATTAATTGCATTTGATTTAAGGTTTGTGTCTAAAATAGACTCGAGTCAAACTCGTGCACTAGTTCATTTTTGCCACAAACAAATGATCAAACCCATTTAAATTACATGGGTTTGATAATAGGTTTGTGGCAAAAATGAACTAATGGATGAGTTCGACCCAAGTCTAGTCTAACACAATCTACTACAAGAGTTTGATACGAGTCTAGATCAAACCGATGTAGTTTAAATTACTGACTGAACGAGTTCGAACGAGTTGGACACATATCTACTTGGATCGAACTCGTTAACTAGTTAATTTTTGATTAGACTTGCATCGAACTCATTCAGTAGCTCGTTTTTGCCACAAACTAATGATCAAACCCATTTAAATTACATGAGTTCGATTATGGGCTTGTGTCGAAAACGAGCGCATGAATGAGTTCAACCCAACGGCGCATACCAGAATTGTGTTCAATAGCTCTTTTGTAACTAGTTCGTTAAGGTTCGAATCAAGAGTTGTTTCAAACCCATTTAAATAACATTGACGTTTTCGACCGGACTTGTGTCCAACATCTCGCGCATACTACACGATCAACAATCGAAATTCTAAGAGCTGCATTTGCAGGTCGCCTAATCTCTCATTTTGGTGATTTGCACCGGAAGTTCTAGCAAGAGTGTTGGAAAAACCCATTAATAGGGACCGTATGGTCATCAGTTCTGGCGGCGGATATTCCATATCTGGTAGATTTTTCTTACAGAAGATTTTTCATCTAATTTGCCTGTTTAATATATCCTTAAGCTAACTTCGATTCGGATTTCTACAAAACGTACAGAAAAAATCCGTATTCCAATTCGCTCTTCGCTCCTAACTATCTCAACATATTATATTTTCGTATTGCTAATAAGCCATTGACGCGATGTGACGTCCTCAATGAATTAAATAACAGATCAAATAGAATCCCCTTAAGCTCATTTACATTTACAACCCATCATCATTCCCTTTCATTCTATTATTCAAATGGTATTCGTATTATTTGAAACCATTGTATACATAAAATCGATAACCAAGGCAGCTAATCCTCTACTTTCAATGTGTGTGCCACATTATCAAGGGTTTCCATCACAATATGCCTCTCATGCTTACTTCAATCAAATAGCGCACATTCCTGCTTTGAAATCGATATGAGGAGCATTTGTCGACCGTGGTGTTATAAACGAAAGAACCCAAAAAAATAAAGTTTTTGAAATATTTAACAAAATTATGAAAGGAACGAAAGAGCATCTCAGGCCGGGTACACGTATTCAAAACAACACACAATATTATTTGAAGTATCAATGAAACAATGTGGTGAATAAGCAAAAAAATAAACATAAAAATAACATATCAACGACAATAAAAAAAAGTAAAATGATCGATGTGCATGTGTGTGAGAAGGGATCATATACATTTTCTTTTTTCCCCCGAAAACAAAAGGAGATGCTCCCATTGTGTGAAGGAATATGTTTTTTTTTCTTGTTGTTGAAATCGACCTTCATAAGTGAGCAGACAGAAAATTTCCTTAAATATGTTCCTT
The DNA here is from genome assembly GCA_936439885.1 of Nowickia ferox. Taxonomy (NCBI): domain Eukaryota; kingdom Metazoa; phylum Arthropoda; class Insecta; order Diptera; family Tachinidae; genus Nowickia; species Nowickia ferox. The sequence continues at coordinate 107,056,276 of OW387023.1, forward strand.
AGATTTTAATGTGCTTGTTTTTTTTTTTGTTTTTTTTTATATTAGCAGTTTTATTAGAATTTCTATTTCTTTTGTGTTTATGGTACATTCTCTTAAGGAATTTTATTTTTAAGGCTTCAACAAATTAATCATTGTGATGAAGTCATGTGACATGTGCAGATGAATTGGGATGCAGGATTAAAAAATTGTATTCATTTACAAAACTGATTCAAAAACAAAAAAAAAGCAGTTCATGCATAAGAAGTCAGAATCAAATTGCTGAAACTATTTCAAAAAGGATTGAATAGAAAAATCTGCGGCTGCAAATGGAACAACGAATTCAATAGGGGGCAAATTACGGCATTCGATATCGATCGAAATTTTATAAACTGTATTGAAATATTTCATATTTTTGTACCATATTGAGTACCGTAATTTGCTCCTTGATAAAAGATTTATTCTTTAATAATATTTTTTTAATTTTTAAAGTAGGACCAGCACTCATAGTATGACCCCTGCTCTTGCAATACATTGTGGTAGAACTAAGAAAATAGTTTACGGGTATCAGGACAGAGGGAGTAGTGTGTGTCTACCATTCGATTTGAACTTCTCAAAATTAAATGAATATTCAGTTGAAAAAAAAAATAGTAGCATTCATTAATTTGCTTTCTCTATGTAGTTTTATTTTAAGCACACAACCTTTGAAAGTTGAAAAAAAAATTATTCAAAAAATGTGAAAGGTTTTCCAAAAAAAATCCAAAATTTTATGCACTTTAAAGTGCAACTTTCCTTGAAACCAAAAAAAATAAATTCCCATTAGATACCAATGACATTTTAATTGTCATTGCAAAAATTATACACCTTTTTGTTGTGAAAAATTTAAGAAAACTCAACCAAAGGAAAGTAAGCGCATTAAGATTTGTACAGTGCAACTGAATACAAAATATATGGACACAAACGAACTACCTGTTAAATTATGGCGCGATAAGGCCTGGAACCTCATTAGAGATTTTTTAAATGTAATATTGTATATGTGTACATACGTGGATGTAAATATGAATATTAATGCATGTGCATAGGAAAGCAATTTTTATTGAAGTATTCAAGATTTACACGAGCAACCGAATCAGAAATTCAATTGAGTAATCAGTAACTTTTACTTAAATAATCAAATAAATTGCCAAACAGATAAAAAATATATTGCTATTCCAAAAAATTAATAAACCTGTATTCGAATAAATTTTTATTCGATTAATAAGATATACTATTTATTTGGTAAGTTTAATGAAATAATAAATTTGTAATAAATTGTTATTCAAATTATTATATAGATTTCTTATGATATTAATCGAGTTTGTTTTTCATACGAATAATCGACAGAATTTCTTATTCAAGAAATTAAAATAATTACAAAATTTTTTCGTGCACTCGAATAAGTAATGCATGCGCTTCTGGTCAAATAATTTACTGTGGTAAATCAATCACAAACAAAAAATTCCAATAAGCAAATAAGAGGTGCATTGAAGAAAAATATGGTAGAAAAAATTATATTATTAAATTAAATTAAATTAAATTAAAAATCGAACAGATTTTTATTCGAATAATTGAATAAAGTTGCGTTCTATTAATCTACTAAATTATTAGTCGATCTATCGAATTAATTTTTGATGTATATTATCTCAATGTGTTTTTTTGTTCATACAATTGAATTTATTTTTTATTAGAATAATTGAAATAATTTCAAGTCTTTTTTCATGTACGAACATATCCGCATGGAAATATATTTGATCATTGGAAAATCAGCAAGAAATTACATTGAAAACACTGAAATGATATTTAATCGAATAGATTATTGTTCGTTTTAGCCATCCAAATGAAAACTAGTCGTTTGGATAATCAAAAAAAAAAGGGTTTGGAAATATAATATAAATATCTTGCATTTTAATATATATATATATATATATGTATGTATGTATTTGAATAAATAATTTAAGTATGGACAAATATTTTTTTTAAATTCAAATAGCAAAAACTGAAAACACTTTTAATATAAAAGACATGAAAAATATTTAATTCGTATAACCCGAATAATAAAATAAACGATTTAATCAAATAAGTTGTGTATTGGTAAAACAGCAAGAAATTACATTAAAGAAACTGAAAATACTTTATTCAAATAATCGGATAAATATTCGTTCGAAGAACTAAAAAATTTTGGTTTTTAGGCAGCCGATAATCGGATAATCGAAAGAATTTTTTTTTCGATATACAGTAAATTTCAAGCTTTATTCATGTTTTCGAAGAAATAATATTCGTATGCTAAACTCTTTTATTATATTCAAGTACATTGTGAATTTGAAAGAGCTTTATAAAAAAAGTTAAAAAAAAATTATTCGAATAATCAACCACATTTCTCCTCAGTTAAACGAATAAAGTCTTACTTTAATGATAGCGCTCATTTTGATGTTATATTAACCGAATAAGTTTTTATTCGGATAAAATAGTTTTAAGTTTTTTCATGTATTAGAATAAACACATTTTTTATAATAAAATATTCAAGCTATTTTAAGAATTTTATTATTTATTTAATGAATTATTGCTTGGTTTTTTTTTTTTTTTTTGTAATCACTATCTATCTCTACTCATTTCGTTGCTGCTTAAGGAAGTCATCAGTAAACTTAAGCACAACTCGAGTAAAAATTTAAGATGTGTAATAAAATTTAAAAAAATTATATTGTAAAAACCGAAAAAAAATTTTATTCGAATAACCGAATAATTTTTTTTTTGAATATTCGAACACATTTTTAATCGGATATCTAAATTTTTTTTAACAAATGAGCTAGATTTTATTCGCATAATCAAATATATGCAACTGTTCGACTTTTATTTGTGCTTTGTTTTATTAATCGAGTAAAACTATTCATTCGTCCGTAGTTCTAATACATAATCGAATACAATTCAAATTTGCTCGACCACACAGGTAGACAAGACATTTCTACGAAAAAAACTTGAAACTTGAAACAATTATTTATTTATCAACTCTTGCTTTCCGTACCACCGTGCGAGTGAAGAAAATAAACTAATAATTAGACTCGTAAGAGATAAAATTTGTCACTTAAATTTAAAAAATTCAAAAAGAGAAGATATATTATGAACAAAAACTCTAAACGAATACCGAGTTCATTGTGCCACTAATGTTGCGTAGTTGGTATGAAAACCAAGACAACAACAACTACAGGCATACAAGCTGCAGCAAGTAGTTGTTGTACTTTGTGGCAGAAAGTGTGTAGTTGTTGCAATTAAAGCAAAACTACAAGCAATTGCATATAATGAATTGCAAATACCTAGAAAACGTTGTAGTGAAAATATTGTCAACGTTATGTTAATTGCAATTTATACGGATTTTCGAATTATCTGAGGTTTTTGTTTGTTTAAATTTTTTTGTAAGTAATAGTTATTTTTATTTTATTTAAAACAATTTAATTTAAGCAATTGTAATTACCTTTTTTGTTTTGAACAAGATAAAAAATTTAACAACAAATTCACCGTTAAATAAGACAAAAATATTTAAAACGTAAAAACACCAAAAGTTATAAATAAATTCGCTTCACTGCTGAAACAGACGACAACCGAAACTAAACAAATTTAAATTTAAATGAAAGTTGTTTTGTAGGTGTTTCAATTACTTTTTTTTTTTTTGCTTTCTTTTGCAATTAACAAATTGATTTTTTTGTAAAGAAAAATCGTTAATAATTTTTAATTAAAAAAAAAATCAGCAAAAATTAACATTTTGTTTATATTAATATTTGTTTATTAATGTTTTTTATTGTTATTATATGACTGTGTTTGCTCATCGCCACGCTATGAACAGGTTGGGGCGACAGAAATTTAAATGTTTTGCTTTTTTAGATGCTAAAGACCCACAGCAAAATGTGAAGGAATTGTCTTGTTTTTGTTTGTCTTTCGTAAACTGCCACACAAAATCTGTAAAATTTACATTCAAAGAACTTTACTTTACAGCTTCCAAAGCAAACCAAAGCCGTGATTGCCTAAAAAACGTCATCAAATAAGGTATTTACTCGTATATAAAAATAAAATAAAAAAATTTGGAAAATTTTGGTTTTTTATAACAATCTTCACAGCAGAAAAGCAAAGAAATTCAGGCTTTGTATAGCTTTTCAGGGGGGTTACTCTCTATTGCGATGCGAAAGCACTTACGATACGAAAGCTAAATACGATGAGATGCCAATTTGCTACTCTCTATTACTTCCGCAAATCCTTTCGCAAAATTCATTGATAAAGTGGCAGCACTGACTTTGCAAAAAGAAATATGGCAAATATTGACAGAAATGCGAAAATATGTAAAAAACGTCTTTTCAGAAAAGTAAAGTTAGGAAAAAGTGAAGTGTAACAGTTTTTAATTGAAAGTAAAATAGTGTTTGCTGAGGAAAACGACCATGTAGGACGCGTCTTAAGAGATATGTAAGTCCAATATACTCTATTCAAAATTTCCCTTTGAATAAGGAAGCGTTTCTGTATGTTCTTAACGCTAGTCAACACGAGCTAAAAGTTTTGAAGAGATCCAGAAAAATTCCAACTATTATAAAACTATCGCAGCAGTCTCACATTGCTTCGAGGTCTGCTCGCCATTGAAAGAATACTACGTTCCAACCATATCAAATTTGATTTATGATGATTTTGATAGTTAGATCGGCCAAAAACAATCACTTACACTTCAACACAAAATTGCAGCACAATATGAATGCTATGGTTTGGTTAATTATATTTTAACTTGATTTTACATTTTTACATACATATGCACAAAATGTAATGTAATTTTTTTTTCTCTAAAAATAACAATTTTAATATCAAATACAAATATTTTTTCAACATGTGAGTATGTTTTTCTCCATTTGCGTTTGGTATTTACCTATCGCAAGATATTTGCGATAATCAGACGATTTTGACAGACGCTTTCGTATTACAGAGTGCGGTGATACCAGGCTTGCGAAAGAAAAGAAAAATAGATGCGGAAACCAAATGCGCAAACGCATTAGAGAGTACCAATCGTTCGCTTTCGTAGCATTTTTTTTTTCGCATCGCAATAGAGAGTAACCCCCCAGGTTTTTTAAGAGGCGCAGACACAATCAAAATTGTTGATATCAGCTTAGTGCATGTGTGCTGGAGGTTTTAATGCACACATGCTGGACGACTCGTCAAGCATACATTTTGAGTTTGATTTTGTAATTTCAACATCACAGGCGAATTAATTTTGAACAAGATTTTATGCTGCCAATATCATAAAAATGTCAATAACCACAGAAAAAAAAAGAAAATAAATGATATTCTATCCGGTATACTTTGAGAAAAGTTCATGTAAACCTTCTTTGTCGTTTTTCTCCATTCCGACCAATAATGGGCTGACGATATGTTTATGCATACATGCATACTAGAGTATTCCTAATTCCCCTAACACCCAGTGGGAATTTGAGTTAACTCAAAACTATTCAATTATCAGCCAAAAATTAGTCAGAGGTGGTTAAAATTCACACTCTTTCTGCATGTTAAAAGTGATCAGTTTTAGCATTGAGTGGCCGCAGCACGATTGCATCAGTTTTGAACTAACTATGAGTTAGGTGATTATGAGTTAGCTTATGGCAAAGAAAAAAAAACGTGTTTTATTTTAGGTAATTATGATTTAACTTACTATTAATTAAAATTTTTTCGTCAGCTTAAAGTTTAAACAATTTTAAATTACTTTTTAAGAAACGAGAACGTGCATTGAACCGTGATCACTTTGTTTGTCAGCCATCATACTTAACACTTTGCTATCGCGCCCTATAAAATATGAACGGCGCAGAGTTAACATGGACATGAATTTTATGCTAACATCTTCTCGCTGAACTTTGACTCTCTCAATTCTGTATCAACTTTGAGTTAGCTAAAAGTTAGCACAAAACTTATCGAGAAGAAGTTAGTTGTATAAAAACAACTCACTAATCTCTACATCAGTTTTGAATTAGCTTAAAGTTAGTTCAATACTTATCGGAAAGAAGCCAGTTGTGCAAAAAATAATTGACTCACATCTGTATCATTTACGAGTTTGTTCAGAAGCTTGTTAAGTCAAAAAAAGTCACCTATATTTTGAGCTTGGGCAATTGCATTTTATAATACTAAATTGTTTCTGCTTAATTACTTCCTTCCTGTCATAGTTAAGTCCATAATCTTTATGATTTTTCATTTAGTTTTGGTGGTTGGAGGCTTAGACAAACTGAAGACAACATGATTTGATGGCATTGAGTTGTTGCGGTGGCAGTGGAAGTCGCAGCAATACAATAATGTTACAATACGTATGTACTCGCTCGTATGTTGATGTTGATATTTGGTTGGTGGTATGATTGAAGTTGCAAAAGTTAAAAATAACTTCTTAATACGCCTGTACAAAGTGTAACTCTATGTGTGTATTGTTACTTTAATATGAAAACGCCCTAACTCATCATTTTTTTCGAATTGAGTTTCTTTACACATTTCGATAGCTTAGAAACTCATCTAGCGAAATATGCAAAAATTTCGTAAAATAAATAATGAGTTAGAGCATTTCTATATTAAGGTAACGATGTCATGATGATGTTTATTAGTTTTTGTTGTTCTTCAATTTGTTTTTAAAAAAAAAGTTGTCATAAATTGTCCAAGTGAATTGTTAACAAAATACAGCTTAAAAACTTACACAAAAGATTTGGTTTTAAAATTTGGGGAAAACGGAGCCACCTTTTTGCAACGTTTAATGTGCTGATTATACCTTTTTGGAGTGTTGCAGTTTTTTTTATATTTTCATATTTATTTTTTTGTAGGAGCATGTGCGATGTTTCGTTGTTAAAATTTATTATATTATTTATTTTTTCTTTATCTTCTTAATGTCGTTACTGTTGCTGTTGTTATTGCTTATAATGACAGTATGTGTCATATTTCAACCCACACGCAATGCTCCATTGTATGTGTGTGTGTGTGTGTGTATGTGTGTGTCTTATTTTGCCACAATGCACAATTTGGAAATTCAGGGAGGTTATTATAAATTTGTGCTGATTTTTCATACACAAAAATAAAGAAATAAAAATATAGAATTAACAGGCTGCCACATTAGGTTTAAATCAATAAAAAAAAAAACCGAAAAAGCTTGATTGGCTTTTAAAGCGAAATAAGTGCTTTCTGTTTTTAAATTTTGAAGCATATAAATGAAGTGTTCTAAAGTCCTTGTTTACACTATGCAAGTCTTATTGCGAAGCTGTTTAGTTTGTTAGGAGAGAGAGAGAGAGACGAGGGGAAAAGAAACGTCTCTCTCTCCCTCAAAAAATATTCCTAATATCCTAAAATATTCTGCGAAATCTGCTTTCAATAAAGATGTTCTCTAAAATATTTCAATTGTCGGTCTATTAAATTGTTGTTCTTATCACAAAACTCTATATACTCAGTTGCATGTGCCCATACTGCTGCAAGTATTTATGTAGTATATTCTAAAGTACTTATCCCTACATGGGAATGATTTCAAAGAGACAAGGGAAACTTTCATATTTTCTGCAGAACCAAAAAAAAAAATAATACATCTTGGCATTGGCGGTCCTTTAAAGTGCATATAAAAATGTTGCATTTATAATATTAAATATTCCAGTAATTGCATTTTTTATTCTCAACTACAAAGAAGAAATTGAAAAAAGAAAATTTAAACACTCAACACAACATGTAGCAGTTTAGTACTCATGTCAATATAAAGTTGCACTGGGTTATTGGCAACAGTAAAAGGAAAGATCCAGTACACCTTTAATAGGGCCTTTTTCCTGCATTAAAGCTTACAATGTGTATATTTTTTATACATATTTATCTACATAATTCTTACTTATAATAATCTGATGTTAAAGCTGCACTTATTGAAAATACTCTTTGCAGAAATTGAAAAAACCATAGATAGAAACAGATAGTATTGAACAGTAACAAACGATAGATCAGGCAAAAATAAATTTATAGATAATAACTTTCAAAGAATTTAAAATTGGCTTTGAAGCAAAGTAATAATGCTCTAATGGGATATAAATTATTTTTAAAGTGATAGAAATTTATGTCCATAAATGAAAAGCTGTTCAAAACATACAACCTCGTGTATTTTTCTAAAAATGGAAAAAAGTGAATTTCGAATGCTCATTAAACATTATTTTTTGCGAAAAAAAAACCGTCAATCAATCAAAGGAAAAGCTCGATAAATACTATGGGGACTCTGCACCATCGATGTCAATGGTAAAAAAGTGGTTTACTGGCTTTCGTTGTGGTCGCACAAGTACAAATGACGCTGAACGTTCTGGACGGCCAATTGAGGTCAGTACACCCGAAAATGTCAAAAAAAATCCACGACATGGTGTTGGCCGATCGAAGAGTAAAAGTGCATGAGATTGTTGATGCCATAGGCATTTCATATGACAATGTGGTTTCGATATTAAGTTATAACCCGAGTTTAAGAAAGTTGTCTGCAAGATGGGTGCCACGTTTGCTCTCAATTGACCATAAACGTAAACGTGTGACAACTTCAAAGGATTGTTTGGAGTTGCTTAACCGCAATCCGAATGAGTTTTTGCGGCGTTTTGTAACTGTGGATGAAACATGGATCCATTACTGTACTCCGGAGACCAAGCAGCAGTCTAAACAATGGGTTTCTCTGGGTGAACCTACTCCAAAGAATGCCAAGGTAAGTTTTTCGGCCAATAAGGGATGCACGCGGGATAATCTACATAAACAATAAATAAATAAATTATGCCAACTTATTAGACCGGTTTAAAGAGGATTTAAAAAGAAAACGACCCTATCAATTGGGCTACGAATTGGTACCTCATCCGCCATATTCTCCGGCTTTAGCCCCTAGTGACTACTTCCTATTCCCAAACGTAAAGAAATGGCTCGGTGGAAAGAGATTGAGCTCCAATGATGAAATTATTGATCAAACAAATGCATATTTTAAGGACCTCGAAAGATCCTATTTTTTTGGAAGGGATACAAAAACTGGTGAAACGTTGGACTAAGTGTATTTATTGTAAAATAAATTTTTGTTTTGTGTTTCATTCAAAAAGGCACGGACTTATTGATCCGCCCTCGTTTACTAGTTAGCAAGTTGCATAACTCTTACACTTATAGAGATAGATATTTTAATCGAATTTTTGTAAGAAAAAAATATAAAAAAAAAAAATTCAAAATGAGAAAATTTTTAGTGTGAGCTCGTCAATTGCGGTTCTGCATATAAAATTTTTTTTTAATTATTTTTTTTTATGACCAGACTATTTTATATAAGATCAACATTGACATTAAATTGTTTTTAAGCTCGAAAAAATAAATTAAAAATTTCAATTAAAAACAACGGCAACACTTTTCCACCCCATAACTCTAAAAATAAACATAATGCAAAAAAAAAAAAAAAATATTTGCCATACATATTTATGTCTACTAGAAGTGTGGTTATGCGAAATATCAAGGAATTCCGCAAAAAAAAAAAAATTGGGTTGCCCGCTTCACGAATCACGCCCTATAGAAGATTTTTTTTTATGAATCTGTCTTCTATTTCTACATGAAATCTATCAGATTTCAATTAAAGTCATTATCAAAATTCATAACGTTTACATCAAGTTGTATTGACATTTATTAAAATTTCGTATCCAAAGTAAAAACCATTGACTCAAATTGTGTGCTAAACTACAACCAAATAAGTACAACATAGCTAATTCACACACCTTGTTAAGTACAAAAGCTTAATTAGAGCCAATTTCACCAACTTATTTAAATAACAATTCATATTTAAAAGTCAATTTTCAATTAATGGAAATCGAAATTTATATATGAATTGATATTTAAATAGAGTTGGTGAAATTGGGCCTTAGTACAGTTAAAAAACCCTTAATTGCATGACTCAGTTCTGCTAGATTTTAAGTAGATTTGACAAAATCTAGTGACGAAGTAGATTTTGTTTTGTAAGGGAAATCATCTTAAAATCTGCAAGATTTTGCTCGAAATTTCGTAATTACTAGATTTTGCTGAGATGTAAGCGCACTACTACGATCATGCTTGCTCGTGTAAATAAATTTTCGTCATGGGCGCTCACGCGGGCGCATAAATTCTTGAGTTAAAACAACTATTAGAAGCACAATGATTTCTTCTAAAGGGCCCAAAAAGTCTAGGCCTTTCTCAATCTCCATTTATTTCCAATTAATGTAGCAAGTACAAACAACATGTGTGTAAGTCTTCCTCCATTTGTTCCTTTCATGTAGTTTTTTTTTTATTAAAACAAAAATAAAAATTAAAGCAACTTAACCATATAAAATTGACATACATAAACGTTTCATTTTAGCAAACACTTAATAAAGCCTACGAAAATTTACACTGTGGTGGGTGACCTAATTTTCTTAAAATTTTTTTTAGGGATACGAATTTCTCGCTTGATTTGTCTTTGAAGTATCAGATATAAAACGCCAACAAAAAGCCATCAAACAATTACCTCCCAAAACTGAACATTTGAAACGCAAGTAAAATGATTTTTATTACATAATTTTTAGTGCCTATAAAAGGCAAATGACAAAGATGGAAGTAAATTACGTTTGAGGTTTTATTTTTGTATTTTTTGTATTTGAGAAGAAAAAAAATTTATATTGCTCGTGTGCAATCATCCAACGGAAATGCAGCAAATATGCACGGCCTGTCCCACTATGTCGGCAGAAGACGTTCGACAACAATAAAAAATAACATTTATTTTTGTTTTCAATTTAAGTAATAAGTCGAACGTTTTCTGTGGATATGGTGAGGCAGGCCGTTGTTAGTATAGATTCTTTTAGAGGTATAGAACTTCGAATTGAAACAAAGCACAAGAAAATCGTTTTAATGTCCATCAATTTGGCTTTATTGGAAGGATAATTTTATGCCATTAACGTTTAAATATGATTTCGGGCATGTGGCCGCCGCGGCTGGCTCGAATAAAGCCAATTCTACAGGTCCAATTTTCAACCACTTTTTCGAGCATATGGGGCCGTATGTTGGCAATAACGCCACGAATGTTGGCTTCCAAGTCCCCTAACGTTTCTGGTTTGTTGGCGTAGACGAGCGACTTCAGCGGATGCGTATTATCACATAGAGTAAACGTAGTGCGAAAACGATCCATGGTTAACCGAATTAATTGCTCTGTCGACCATAAAATGGACGGAGCTTGCGGCAAACTTCGCGAACTGAACCATTATTTTCGAAATAAATTTGCACGATTTGCAAGTGTTGTTCTTTTGTCAACCTGTTCATGATGAAATGGCAAACCAAACTAAATATTAATCACTTGACAGCTGACAAAATGGCCGCCAGTTAAAAAAGTGATGCCAACTTAAAGTTCTATACCTCAATAAAAAACACCCTTTATGACTGAATTTCACGTTATGCCGAGTACACACCTCTGGCATTTCTTTTGTTGTCATTTTGTGGTGTCATTTTCAAATGTCTGCAGCGCCGTTCCCATTATATTTTTTATATGGAAAGCAATGCCACACAACCAAAAATATTGGAAATGACAAACGATGTCACAAAATGCGTGTGTGCTCGCCATTTCGTATTTATTTTTATTTATATTATTTTTTTTTTTTTTTTGTTAAATGAGGATCTGTTTTTATTTGTCAATTGGAGACTGGTCCAAGCAGGCAACTTCCAGACACTACACCTTCGGTTATAGATTTTAATTTATGCGTGAAAATCACCCTTAACCTTGTTTTAAGTTGCTGGAATTTTTCAAAATCTTTTCACAGTTTCATGGCATATATTGAACAGAGTTATAATTATTAGAGTTAACGCTTTCTAAGATCTGTGTATGTTTTTCCAACCTCTGTACGAATTTTCCAAATCCACGGAAGCCATATCTCTCTATCTCTTTTATCAGAAATGTTAATACCTCTGAAAAGCTGAAAATAATATGCCACCAACATAGAAGAGTCTCTACTTGTTGAAATCATTTGCCAGGAAAAGTCTTTCTTCTTTGTCAACAATACTTTCTTTCGGCTTCTTCCTTCCTTTATTGCGATAAACTTTGTTAAATGTTTTGCCTTTTGTTAATGTATTGTTGGGGTTTCTTAAACGCTGTCGACTGTTGGCTACATAATGCCATCTTGTGTATTGTGTAGGTGTTATTTCAAAAGATTAAGTTGAAGCCAAACGCAAAACCATGTAGTAACAATTTTACAATGATGAAGCTGATGATGATGAACAAAAAAATAAAAAATTACCAGAAATCTTAAATTATTAAATGTTGTTGATTTGTTCATTAAATAAATGTTCGTTCATGTTCATGTCGCCGATAATGCAATAAATACAGTGATAATCACAAAATTACTTAAAAGCTTTCACAAAAAATTAATGTTTTGCATGAAAGTGAATAAATATTTTATGTTAAATAATTGTAAATTTTGACCGCTGTGTGGGGTGTCTGTTAATTAAAGAAAAAAAATTAAATTTCTTATGTAAATAATAAAAAAAAGAAATTAAATAATCATATAAAAAACATAAAAGTAATTTTTTAGTTGTTACCAGAAATATGAGTAGAAATGTGCGCAGAAGTAATACCATAATTTAAATTTTGCTGAGATTTTTGCAAATGGCACCAAATATGAATGTGCTTTAAGATTTATGATGCCGATATATCCGTGGTAAAAATCAAAAAGTGCTTAAGCCGAGATAAGCTGATTTTAAGTTAAGGGCACTTTTCTTATCCTCATATTCAGGAGTACGAAGAAAATTTTGTTTTTGTAAAAAAAAAAAAATAACTTATATATAACTTATTTCTTTCTAAAACATAAAACATACATAATTTATGAAGAAAAATAATTAGTTTGACCCAGCTACTTTCATGTACCAAAAAAAATCTTGCCAACCCTGGAATCATCCTTTTATATTTACAGTGAAACCTCTCATAAGCGGACATTCACCGTCGTGGTATTTTTGTCTGGTTATTAGAGGTGCCCGCTTATGAGAGAGTTACACATTATTTTATTTTAATTTTGTATCCAAAATACTTGTCCGGTTATTAGAGGGGTCCGGTTATGCGAGGTGTGTGTTATGACAGCTTTCACTGTATCTGATTTCTTATATCAATCGATTTTGTTCTAAAATACAAAATATGTTTAATTTATACAGAAAAAAAATTGTTTTAGTAGTTTAATTTTTCCAACCCTGGAATTGTATTTTTGATTTCTTTGGATTTTAATCATAATTTTATTCTTACTGAAATATAAAATAGAATAATATAACAAAGAAACAAAAATTAGTTTTATCTTGTTACTTTTATATGGCAAACAAAAGTTGAAATTTTCCAGCTCTGAAACCGTCTCTTTGATTTTGTTGATTTTCAACAGCAATATATATATTTTGGACTATTTCTGAAAGTTTCTAGCTTTTCTGGGAGCTTCGCAAAAGCAATTTTACGTAGAGACAGACGGACGGTCGGACTCACAGATGGACATCGCTTTTTCGTCTTCCCTATTCATAAGGACCCAAAATGTATACTTCAAGGGTCACATATAAATAAGTATTGTGGAAATTACACACGGAATGACAAACCTATATATACCTTTTACCATTTTTTGTGAAGGGTATTATAATAATGCAAAATAAAATAATTCTGCCAAATAAACCGACTTCAATGCAAAGATGTGATAGCACATTTTCGAAAAAATTTATGGTATATAAAATTGCCTCCGCCCATTTTTAAAATGCAATATTTTGTTTTTTGAGCACTCAGGGAGTGTGCTAAGTTTTGTTAAAAGCGGTACAGTAGAATCACTTAAAGTAAAATATTAAATTTTATTTTTGAGCTCAAGGTTTGTGGTATGTTTTGTAAAAATCGGTTAAGTCGCATCAGGTGAAATATAATAAGAGATTTTAATGGTTGTAGCACCTGCTACTTTAAAATTGTGTAATTACAAGAAGAAAGAGTGTTTGCTAAGTTTCGCGGTAATCAAATAAGTAGAATATTATAAAATCAAATAATAAAAATTGTGGGCGTGTCTCAGCCCAATTTCTTTCGCAATGGGATCAATGAGAAGCCTTACAATCTCGGACAGTAAAACAATTTTTACAATCGGTCTTATATGAACCGAGTTATGAAGTAACACTGCCAAAAAAAATAGAGACGAATTGATAACCTCCACCATCTGTTGAAGTCGGTTAAAATCGTCGGTTGAATATTTTTTGTACCTCATTTATTTTTACGAAAATCCATTTATTACGATAGCAAATAATCGATTTGGGTCAAAAACTTATGTTCAAAAATTATGTTGCTTAAGCTTTTTTCGCGGTTATGGCAATATCAAAGACAACAACCATTTTTGAAAAAAATTATTATCTGCCAGTTTATAGAAAAGAAACAACAATTCTCTTCGGTTTATTTATATTGAAAATAAAAACATATTTGAAGGCTTCGTTTTAAGTTTCAATATAAATAGGCAGACGAGAATTTTTACCTGTCTTCTATAAACTGGCAGTAAGAGAATTAAAAAACAAACACTCAAAAATATTTTCAAACAAAAACGTGCTAAAACTTCTTACTGATTTGGGGTATTAATGTAAGTGGTTTTCTTAAAAATAATAAATTTGTTTTCCTTTTCCCTTAAATAACTACCAACAAAGACTGTCAGTCAGTGTGCGCTGATATTTATTGCAAAACAATTCCATTTCGGACAATAACAAAAACAAAAGACTTAAGATACAAACCTGATTTCTTAGTTTACACTCAATTTGAAATATATTTTTTTTCAATGGGAAAATTTCTCCCCGCATATTTTTCAATTAAAGTTAATAAAATTTTCCACAATAAAAAAAACTTTGTTTACAAAAAAAAAAACTCAAATGTTGGTTACAAGAAAAGTTTTAGACTCACAGCACAGAGAAGAAAAAATAAATAAAACAACATGTTTTCATTGAACAAAAAATAAAAAAATAAGTTAAATTAAAAATGAAAACTGTAGTAAAACACGCACTTGTCGTTACAATGTGACAGATTTCAAAGACAGAATAGACAAACTCCCCACAGCAAGTGCAGCATCTCAAAAGAGAAAAACTAAATCTAAATATCTGATAGTAAATTGTATGTCGGCCTGTCAATGGTGTTTGCATGCGTCATGTTATTAAACTATTTTCATTAAAAAAATGTGATGAAAACGTTGTAGGAAAAAGTGTTAGATGAGTGATGTTTGAAAAGCGCTTGACTGTACATACATACATATAACAACGCAGCACCACTAAACACCGTCATTGGCAGATTGTTATAGTTTTTGTTTTTTTGTTTTTTTGCTCATTGCTTTCTTGTCGCTGTTTAAGTTTTAATCACTTACGTACGTACTCGTATATACATAAATATGTTTGTCTACATGTCTGTCGGCTTGTCACTTTCGAACGTTTCTATGCACTTATTATTATTTTGTAGAGATTTTCCGCTTTTTAACAACTAATCAGGTTAATTGTATTTCAATATCAACAGCACATAAACAAAACTGAAAAATATAACCATTAGAGTGGCTCATGGTAGAAAATATATATATTTATATATCTGAACTGAACTGAACTTTTCACAAACCATTTCGAAAGTGCAAATATGATGTTGTAGAAAATTTTTATTATATTAATTTTTTCCCTTTTATTTTTTGGATGAAATATATTACTTTATTTGAAAGGCCTTTTAATGACACCTGCCATATCATATTATAAAGGGTTTCGCAACGAAAAATTTATATAAATTTATATACGATATTCATTACTATTTTCGAGGTTAGTAATTTTAATATCCCTCAAGTGTGAACACACATTTTTCAGGTTTGTATACCCATCACCAAATATGGTAAAGGGTATTTATAGGTTTGTCATTCCGTGTGTAATTTTCACAATATTCATATGCGACTCATAAAATATATACATATATGCTGGGTTCTTATGAATAGGGAAGACGAATAAGCGATGCCCGTCTCTCCGTTCGTCCGTCTGTTGAATGTGAAATTAATTTTCCGAAGCTGCCAGGAAAGCTAGAGATTTTAGTCTTGAACTGGTGTATCAGAAAGGTTTCAAAATAGATTGGTATTGAAAATAAGCAAAATCGAGCGGACGGTTTCAGAGCTGGAAAACTTAAACTTTATTTTGCCATATAAAAGTAACTAGCTAACATTAATTATTTTTTTTGTTTTTTTTTGTTAAATAAGCTTCTTTTGTGTTTCAGTATTGAAATTCCAAAAAAAATCAAAAAATAATAATTCCGGGGTTGGTATATACGAGTAACTTTATAAAATTAATTTTTTCTTTTCTTTTTCCCTATAAATAAATTTAGCTTATTTTGAATTTTTAATTGAAAAAGATTTGGTATTAGAAATCAGAAAAATCTAAAAGACTGATTCCAGGGTTGGAAAATGTCACTTTTTTGATATACATATATAAAAGTAACTAGGTCTCATCAAATTTTTCTTTTTCTTTATAAATTAAATATATTTTATGTTTAGAAAAGAATTTTTCTAGATATTTATGTAACTAAATAAAACTAAATTTTTCATATTGTATATATTTTTTTAAGATTGGGATAAGGAATCAGAAAAATTTAAAAGGATGCTTCCAGTGTTGGAAAATTTATTTATTTTTTGTATATAGAAGTAACTAGGTGAAATAAATTTTTTCGTTTTGTCTACAAATAGTTTGGTATAAAAATTAGAAGAATAAAAAACATAGCTCCAGACCTGGAAAGCTGAAACTTTTTCTGGCATATAAAACTAATTAAATAAAACTTATTATTTATTTTCAAATTAAATATATTCTAGAAGGAAATAAATTAGTATTGAAAGCTAGAAAAATCAAAATTATGGTTCCAGGGTTGGAAAGTGAAAAAAAAAAATTTGGTAAAAATATTTATAACAAAAAAAATATTATTTTTTTTTTTCAGTTACACGTATTTCATGTTGTAGGAAGATCTTTAATCAAGATTTTTTTACTACTGGAATAAGGGTGAATGTTAAATATTTTTTAAATACAAAGTGTAGAATAAAATATTCAACAATTGCTAATATCGAAATTAAAATATTTGAATCAAATTCGAATATTTGTCGCATTCATATTTTACTTTTAATTTGAGTTAACTATAAAAGTATGGTGTAGTAAGAATGATATAGAAGCTGAGCCACTCTAATGTACAAGCAACATAAAAAAAATTCAGTAGTGTGCGACTTTGACGAGCACTCGAAGGATTCCGTACTGACACTACAAATATAATACGAACTTTATCTCATCTGATGTACACATTTTTGAACAAATTTTAAAGTTTTTTTCGGTTTTTGGCATTTTTTTTAATTTTTGGCTTTTTCCTACTTTTGGCTTTTTTTGTGATTTTTTAGGTTTTCTTCGTTTTTTAGTTTTGGTGTTTTTTTTTCGTTTTGGGTTCTATTTTTTATTTTTAGTTTTAGCTTTTTTTTTAAATTTCAAGAGTTTGAATAGTGCTAAGGTATACTGGCGGATTTTCAATGACAAGCTAATGTTAAATGTCAATAGACGATTACATTGGCTGGGATACACCTGGTCAGTAGTACTACTGACAATGTCACTAGTAAATCACTAAAATTTCACTATTCGCATTTTCTGCAGGGTATATTATCAAAAAATATGTATACACACTCATTTAAATTGTTTGCTGTAAATTAGAGTAAATTTTTTTTTAGGAAAATAAATTAACAAATGAACTAATGAGCGACCTTGTAAATTTAAATGAAAAATTGTCGAAAGTGATTAGTTAAGCCACATAACAAATGATGTGTTATTAGTTTTAATTAAAAACGATATTTTTTCGTTTCATTTTCGACAAAATTTTAATTTACATAAATATTGTCTGTGAACGCCTGCCTTGAGAGCAACACTTTTTCAAAAATTTATGTAAAGTATGTCTGCTGCTGTTGTTGAGTCTGCCACTGCTGGCTCTTGGTTATTGTGGCAAGTGTGTCTTTAGTTGAGCAAACATACTAATTAAATAAATTTTGTATTGAGTTGGAGAAATGGTGTCTGGTGTTGCACACTCATGTAATTATCCCAAAAGGAGAGCACGAAAATAGACAAAAAAAAAATAAAGTAAAAAATAATATTCACTACCAAATTGACTTGCAACTCTATGCATGTGGCAATTTTAACTATTGGAAAGTTGTTAAAATAAAAATTAAAAGAAAAAATGTTGACATATTTGCAGTATTTTGTGGTCTTCTTTTGGAAAATGAACACTAAATTAATTGTAATCGGTTTTACTGCATCACATACTAAGAGACTTTTATGGCGTTTTATAAAGCTTAAATGTTTGCCTGACTTTATTGCCACCATTAAAGATAAAGTTTTTTTTTTGGTCATCAATGACTATTATTTAGAAATAAAATTAAAAAAGCTTAGCTATCACCAGCTACATCTTAATTATTCTAACAAATAATTGTAGGTCACTGGATATGTCAGGTAGTTTTATAAATACATTTACTATATCAACAGTAGTACATGGATTTTTCTCTAGTCACATAAAAACTTTCTAAAAAAAAGCCTTGAGAAACTAGTTCCTTAATCGAGTGAAATAACAAAATTAAGGATATTTATGTAATTCCACTTCATATTCCCCAAGATCTTTTGAAACTTTCTGGAATCAGAGCGGCAAACTCATTAGAACACTTGTCTTTGAAAATTTTTATTTCAAATTTGCCAATATTGTTTTCAAACTTTTTAGGCATCGTTTCAGATACGCTACTGTACATGAAGCATTAGTTGTGTAATGTATTTTCTGAGATTATTTAACTTCACCTCAGAAACTCGTGAATGAAGTTTAAACTAAGTTATGGTAGAATTAGTCGATTCGTATCGTGTTACACGGAGAAAACAGATTTCTTGTGATAACCGAATTTGTAGCCAATCGAATTGTGTCGGTTCCAACAACTAATACACAATTCTGTTGTAATGAACGAATATGGTTTTTGTAAGCACCAATTTTTCAGTAGCGATATGTGAATTTTTATAATGAAATTTTAATTATGACTATCGAAATAATTAATTGATACAACCAACATAATTTGTATTTCTAAAGGAATCATTGGTAGACATGTCTCATATACATACATACATACATACTAGTGTTTTTCAAAACGAAAAAAAGCACCAAAACTAAAAAAAAAAATTGTTAAACCTAAAATGAATCGCAGGAAACAAAAACATAATTCCAACATTAAAAAAAGCCAAAATAAAAATCCTCAAAATTAAAAAATCGCCAAAACTACAAAATATGCAAATTCCAAAAAAGGTTTTACCGTGTACTTAATTTTTTTTTAAACTATCTAAATCAGGTAAGATATTCGATTATATAGGCTAAAGTTCGTATAGTATTATATATCGGCACCTAAAATCCAAAAGGAGATTTAGAAGAAGCCAAAAGCTTTATAAATTTAAGACTATTTATTTGTTAGGTGCCAAATTGAATAATGAATAAAATCGGTTTTTTTGAACATATGTGAGTAAAATTTGAAGAAAAGATGTTTTCATTTGTTTTTTTGTGTTTTTTGTTTTTCTGGAAGAAATATCTTATATCTTGGTAGTTTATATCAATGTATTTTGGTTAATCACATCATAATCAATCAAAAAGTCTATTTTGAATTTTTTGGTTGTTACGGCCTTTTGGATTTTAGGAGACGATATGTGCGAGGCAAATTCGCACTTTTTTGAATTTACATGAGTTTTATTAGCCATAAATTTTAACGAAAGAGGGTGCTGTAATATACATTAGCATGAACACCAATGCTATTAGAAAATCTTTCATGTTGATGTTATTGCGTGTGGCTGTGGACTGAACTCAGGCTCTCGTAAGACCGTAATTTGCTTTGTAGTCAACGAACTTAGTACTTCGGTTAACAGAAAATTTAATTTTTAGTTTGATTTGAAATTATAAAGTTCTTTTAATCAAAAGATCAGGAATCTTTTCCGTACGCAAATTTTACTTTGCAAAGTCTTGAAGAGAAGGAAAAGGAGCTCTTTTTCCTTCTCTCTTATAAGCTCAAGGCTTTCAAAAGACACTTTTTCAAAGTCTATAGTGAGTAGGGTGAGTAAGACAGAGAGGAAAAATTAATAATCGAAAATGCATGTTTCTTGCCAGCAAAAATCTTCCGTTTTTATATAAGAGTCATGTTTCTTGAAAACTGTAAGTGAAATGTGAAATACTCTAAACTAATCTTGTGTTCATTGAACCTTAAAACTAATTAATATGCAAAATCTTTGGCAGTTAACACCTCCACCAAATGGTCTACAAATTTATAACTATAACTCCAGCAAAAATTTTTTTTTTTTAATTTGTCTAAACCTGAAAATGAAAAGTGCATCAAATAGACATATAAAAATAAAAAATAACGTGACACGTTTTTGGTATAAAACAAAACAGGTTGCCAAAAACACATCTAACAACAAGTGAAGGTCAATGATAATGCAACAAGAAAAAAAAACGAAACGTTTAATCTTGCCATAAAATCAATTCAAGGGTCAGGTTCAGACACAATTATCATTGCATATTTTAGCTATAATCAACATTTAAAAAAATATAAGCAAAATACAAATTTACATCTCCCTATTCAACTTGTAGGAAAAACTTTAAAGTTTTCCAATTTTTCACATATTTCTTTTGCTCACTACATACATATTTTCATGTTCAATGTTTTATTTTATGTCTATTCATGATTTTTTATTTTTTATTTATTGCTTCATTTTTGTGCTTTTCGTCTGTCGCGTCAGTCTCGGCTGTCCTGCCAACATGTCTTAATTAATTGAAAAAATGTAATTTTTGCTGCTGGCCGAAGTAAATTTTCATTTCTTTTCTTTTCTTTCCTTAACAAATGAAAATTTAAGATGTCAGTCAGCATTCATTCGCTGGCAAAGAGAAGTGTAAATTGTCTTGTAGTTGAAATGAAAATTGTCACCTACCATTGAATGTGTCTAGGAAAAATGAAATATTTTAACTTAATTGTAACAACTAGTACATGATGAAATAAATAACATGAGGAGGAACGAATGTCCGTATAGTTGTTGTTGTTGTTGTTGTTGTTTGGTCACCCAAACCAAAACTGTAGTAATGTCAAATGGAAAAATTGGTAGTAGCAATTGCTGTAACTAAAAATGTTTTCTTTTTCTTTTTTTTCAATAAGCAACTGAAACATCTAAAAGAAGAAAAAAAAAATGCAGAAAAATTAAAGACCGACAACAAAGAAATAACTGACAGCAAATAGCATTTGAAACATGAAAAACGTAAAACGACCTCAAAGCAACACTCATGGAAAAAAGTTGATAAAGTTGAGGTTTGAAAAAGTGTGTTTTGTCTAAATACTAACAAATAACAATATTGCCGATTTTTGGAATTCGGCCTTCCACAAACGATATTTTTATGGCCGGAATTGGAAGTTACTCGTATTGACATGGACGACGTCTTTTTTCAACAAGACGGCGCTAAGTGCCAAACAAGTTATGATACCATCACTCTTTTGCGTGAGAATACACCTAATCCTGTAATTTCTCGAAGAAACGATCATAGTTCACCATCGATGTCTTGCGATGTAATGCCTTTAAAATTTTTTCTTTGAAATGACATGTAAGATAAGGTATATGCCAATGGCTTACAATCAATTCAAGACCTCAAAGATGAAGATCGTAAGGTTAGAACATTTATCCGCAAATGTAGGAATTAGTGATGGAAAATTTCATGAAAAGAATATGATCATGGCGGCCATTTGGGTGGTATTGTCTTGTTTTGTTTTATTAATGACGCACCCTTCTCTTTTCAATTAAATAAAAAACCGATGCTTTCGCTTAAAAATATTCGCTTTTGCATTTAAAAATTAAATCAAGTATTGAAACACCATCTATATCCTTGAGAATATTTTTCTTTTTAATTAAAATAAGTGCAAAACTATAAAGAAAAAATTCAGTAATTTGCGACTTTTCAGTTTTGGCGCTTGTTTCTTGCCGATTTGGTGATTTTTTTTTTTACTATTGACGTTTTTTTTTAGTTTTGGCGTTTTTTTTTTGTTTTGCCGTTTTTTTTTGTTTTTGCCGATTTTTTTTGCAATACATATTTGTGATTTTTAGCGATTTTTGTTAGCTTTGGCGATTTTCTTTCGGTTTATGGTGATTTTTTCAAACATTGAAGTTTTCTTACTCCCTGTTTCTACAACCCAGGCAGGCGACTCGTCTAGAAAATTTTTTATGAAAATCACTCAAAAATATGAGTGCTTTTCATATAAATTTTTAACTCAAGTCTACCGTCCGCGTTGTGGAAACAGGGCGTTATGCCAATTTTTTGGCATTTTTTTTTGTTTTCTGCAATATATGTTTGTAGTTTTAGCGATTTTCTTAGTTTTGACGCTTGTTTTAGTTTTGAGGTTTTTTTTCGTTTTGGCGATTTTTTCGGGGTTTACCGATTTTTTTAGTTTCTTCCCGAACTTGTTAATTTTGATGATTTTTTGATTTGGTGATATTTTTCATTTAAGCGCTTTTTTAATTATGGCGATTTTTCGTTTGGAAATTTTTTTAATTTTCGAATTTCTTAGTTTTAATGCTTTTGAAAATGTCAAGAGTTTTCCTCTTACGGTTTCCAAGATACAGCAAGTTGTCGAAATTATATACCCAAAATTATATTAACTGATAGAATATCCTTTAATTTTTGGTTTTTTGTAACTTTAGTGTTAATTGGTGCAGTCTGCATAAAAATACACAAATTTCGAAAACTTCAAGTGTCTATATATATGTATATAATGTTCTGCATATTTTATTAGGATTTCGACATGTTTCGTTGTTCGCTCTAGAACATCCATTCATTTTTAACTGTCATACATTGTTGTAGCGCCCAAAGTTGTACATATTCTGTGAAAATTTCAGATCTGTGTCTGTGACTGACAGACAGACAGACGAACGAACATTTTTATCTTTGGTGTATGGAACCTTAAAAGTAGGGAAAACGTTTAACCTTTCACCTCATCCTCGAACTTTTCTTTATTGTGTATTATTCCAAATAATACACAATATTTTCTTTTGAGATTTTTTTCAGAGATTTCTTTTCAATCATAAAGAAATTTAAATAAAATTTTGGGTTATTGATGCGGTTTTTTTTAAACCGAAATTCTAAGAAATATAAAGTATAGCCTGTCATATTTATTGTTTCACACATTTTTCGAGTGTTTTATAGGAATTTACCATGCCAAACAGAGAAGTAATTTATTAAAAAAAATGTTTTTGTTCCCTAATATTGTTGTTTGCTGTTCAATGTTGAGGTTTACCGTAAATGTTGTTATTGTTGCCGCCATAAAAACGCTTACATAAATACTTACATACTCGTACATGTTTTTGTAAAAGTGTTGCCAAGTGTTGCAATAAAAAACCTTTACAATATGCAATATTTATGTTAAACTCTGACTAAATGTTGTTACTGCAGAGATTCGTTACATTTGTTGGCAATTTTTCGACTATTGCCTACAAGAAAAGCAACAAAAATTTCAAGGGGTAACTTCTACAAGCAAACAGTGACAGTTGTTAGTCAGTCACAGTTAATTTAACACGTTAAGGAAATGTTGTTCCTACTGCTGCTGATGTTGTTTTCAAAATTTAACAAACAAAGTGAGTTTTTATTTCATACATTTTTATTTTTGTACGTCTAAATGTTATACTTCACTTTACTCGTACTTTTTGGCGCATTCATTGTGTGTGTCATAATTTTTTTTTTTTCAATTCAACATCCAGTCATGTTGAAAATTTTCCTTTTTTTTGGCATTTCAGATTTATATTTAAAGCAATAATTGCTAGAGCGTTTGTGATTGTAAATGTACTCCAAGTTCAAATGATTAATGTTGTTGTACACTCGTATTGAAATACAGTATTTTTCGTTTATAGCGAACCCGCTTAAAACGAACTTTCGCCTAAAACGAACCATTTTCGAACTTTTATTTCTATAAAACCATGAAAATTGTTTCACTTATATTCGTTATAAGCGAACTTTCGGTTATAACAAACTTTTTTTGCATGTAAATTGTTCTTTTTTTCGCTTAAAACGAACCAAGAAGTGAGTTGCCATGAAAAAAACTTATATTTTTTAATTTGGTAACGCTGTATTTTATTTGTCGTATGCTCTATAATCAGGTACTTCCCCTAGATTTAATTGTTTTTTGTTTTTGTGTGAAGGCGATGTGAATTCAGCAGTTGAAAATTACGAAGTTAGAAGATGGCCGTAGCAGCGGTTGCAAAACAAAGAAAGTGTTTTTCTTTAAAAGAGAAATTTGATATATATAATAAAACGATTACAAGATGGGGTAAAACAAAAGCAAATATGCCAAGAAATGGGCATCAGCAAGTCAGCAATAGCTACAATTTGGAAAAATAAGCACCTGGTGCTAAATAATTTATAATACTACTACCCTGGATGCAATGTGTAGCGTAAGCTGTGTAAGAAATTTTCTTCAGTCTCGCGACACTCCACAACAAATTCTTGACCACTTGGCCCAAGTGGAAGTGTATATAAATGAAGCCAATATTAATACTAAGCAAACTAAAATAACAGATTTTTTTAAAAACTAAATAAACTTATTTTTTAAAGACTACAATGTTCTAAAATTGTTTTAATAAATAAATAAATATCCAAAGTGTTAAAAAAAGACATGTGCACACACAATAATGGTTTCTTCATGTCTTCACTTAAAACGAACTTCGCTTAAAACGAACAAATTTTATCAGTCCCTTGAAGTTCGCTTTAAGCGAAAAGCACTGTATATAAAACTCTGAATATGATTTTAAGGTCAGTTTGTAGCTCTAACAAACTTTACATTGTAAGGAATTTAACCTCAGGCGCGCTACATAAAATTTAACTTTAACTTTTCAACCTTGCGTTGGTCTAGGGAAACAACTGTCATTACTCGTATACCGTGGCATAGCTGCCAAAAAAGCGACATAACTTTCAAACTTAATTTTTTATTACTAAAATCATAAATAATCGATGTTCGTCAGAAAAAAACGAGGTCCAAAAAATGTGTCGGTAAAGCTTCTTTTTTGGCGGTTATGGCTCGATATGATCTTAAAAGAGTCATTAGTGTTAGGCTCGCAAATACTATACCTTGCTACTCCATTTTATTTCTGTACTGTAGGCACAAAGTATACAGAGATGTCACAAAACGGAAGATAAGGGTATTTTTCTGTTTGTCTCGTGCCCCCTCAAATGTTGTCGGCGTTTTTGTATTGATTATTCTTTCTAGTGCAATAAAATTACAAAGCTTTTTTATAGCTGTGTTAATTCGTAAGTAGTAAGTCCCGGTTCACACAGTTTAACTGTTGTTGCTTAACGCCTATTTCAGCTATAAGAAAGATGGAGAAGAAAATACAAATATCTCTTTTTTTCTTACAGCTGAATTGCGAGTTGATCAACAAAAGTTGAGGTGTGTGAACCGGGACTAATAAACTGCAACATAAAATACACTATATTTTTCTCTTTTTCCCACGAATTTTAAAAGACCTGATTGGAGCTTTTTTTACCTGTCACTTTCTTCGCTTCTGTGTATTCTGTGCTGTAGGTCCATAAGTAACGGCTGCTAATATTTCAAGGTGTTTATTTTTTGTTTGTTTTTAGCCTTGAAAATCACTTAATTTTTGTATGTGGCTATTCGTTCTATGGCTATGCATCGTTACACTGTGCACAGCTTTTCTTATATATAATTTCCTAATAAGAATGTCGATGTTTGAATTATTAAGCTAAAATTTCTCTTGATTGCAGTAGTGAAATCACATCAACTTATTTCTGTTATATTTCTAAATTGCCCGTTTTGATTAACTTTGAGTGCCTCGTTTGTACTTGTAACTAACATCTGTCTGTCTCTCTGGCTGTCTAACTCTTGGCTGGTTATTGATATTTTTTCAGTCTTCTCTAATAATTTGCTTTCATTTTTCATTATTAATATTTACGATTGCGATTATTCATAATGTTTTGTGAAAAATTTATAACTTCCTAATATTAACATTTTTATATTCATATTAAAATTTTATTACTCCATCATAATCATAAAACCAGCACAAAAGCAATTTAAAAAATTTTTGCTTTGTGGAGTGTTGAAATTGCTGGGGGAAGAAGTAAAAAAAAAAAATTCAACAAAAAAACACACAGTCGGCCGCAATTCAATTTCCATTTATTCGGCTATTGAAATTCCTTTTAAAGCATATTGATGCAAAAATCGGTAAAATGATAAACCAGCAAAAAAACAAAAAACAAAAAAAAAATCAAATAGAAAACCAAAACAAATTTAAATAAAAAATAATCCATGCTGCCATAAATAAACAGCGTGTGGCCTAATTCGTCTAATTGTTGTGATTTAGGAAAAGAGAAAAATTGTAACAATATTATTTTATTTTTTTAAATTATTTTCCATTGTTGTTTCTCTGTTTTTTTTTTTATTATTTTATTTATGTTGCAAAAAGTGTGAAACATATTTTCTCTCACCCAGTCAGACACTAAATAATATTTCTTTGCTGCTTGCTGGAGGAAAATTAAAAAAAAAGAGACACAAGGCACTTGGAAAAATATTTTCTTTTGTGAATAGTTAAAATACAGATTTGATATGAAAATAAACCATTAACAATGTAGAGTCGCATAAATTATAATTCAACAGGTTTGAAATTTGTTTTTCTAATCGGAAAATTAACAGAAATGGAAAAGCTTGCATATAAATTTGTATGGAGTGCTGAAGTAAATAAGAGAAAAAAATACTAACAAAATTTTTAAACAAAATAAATTTTAATAATGGTGTTTAATAGGGTATTTTTTTTAGAGGTATAGAACTTCGAATTGAAATAAAACACAAGAAAATCGTTTTAATGCCCATCAATTTGGCTTTATTGGAAGGATAATTTTATGCCATTAACGTTTAAATATGATTTCGGGCATGTGGCCGCCGCGGCTGGCTCGAATAAAGCCAATTCTACAGGTCCAATTTTCAACCACTTTTTCGAGCATATGGGGCCGTATGTAATGTAATGTAATAACGCCACGAATGTTGGCTTCCAAGTCCCCTAACGTTTCTGGTTTGTTGGCGTAGACGAGCGACTTCACATATCCCCAAAGAAAATAGTCCAATGGTGTCAAATCACACGATCTTGGTGGCCAATTGACAGGTCCATTCCGCGAAATTATGCGCTCATCGAATGTTTCCTTCAATAAATCGATTGTGACGTGCGCTGTGTGGCATGTAGCGCCGTCTTGTTGGAACCACAACTCATCCACATTCATGCCATCCAATTCGGGAAAAAAATAGTCGGTTATCATGGCTCTATACCGGTCTCCATTAACGGTAACTGACCTTCCAGCATTATTTCGGAAGAAGTATGGCCCAATGACTCCACCAGCCCATAGAGCACACCAAACAGTCAGTTTTTGTGGATGTAATGGCGTCTCAAGGGTCTCATGTGGATTCTCTTCACTCCAAATGCGGCAATTTTGCTTGTTGACGTAGCCATTCAACCAAAAATGAGCCTCATCACTGAACAAAATTTTGCGATGAAAATCAGCATCGAGATCAATCTCA
Organism: Nowickia ferox; assembly: GCA_936439885.1. Taxonomy (NCBI): domain Eukaryota; kingdom Metazoa; phylum Arthropoda; class Insecta; order Diptera; family Tachinidae; genus Nowickia; species Nowickia ferox. Next base: position 107,083,881 of record OW387023.1, read on the forward strand.
TTTTCGGCCCATACACCAAAATCACGACGCATTGCATGGTCTCGCGGCTTTAATTCTTGCACAAGCTGGATCTTGTAAGGTCGCAAGCCAAGATCTTTGCGCAAAATCTTCCATAAAGTTGATGGACAAAGCTCCAATTGCTGTGCACGGTGGCGAATCGATTCATTCGGGTCCTCTTCAACACTTTGCTCTACAGCGGCAATTGTTGCTTCGGTGCGCACTGTTCGACGTCTCTGCGGATGCTTATTATCACACAGAGTAAACGTAGTGCGAAAACGATCCATGGTTAACCGAATTAATTGCTCTGATGGACGATTATGTCGACCATAAAATGGACGGAGCTTGCGGTAAACTTCGCGAACTGAACCATTATTTTCGAAATAAATTTGCACGATTTGCAAGCGTTGTTCTTTTGTCAACCTGTTCATGATGAAATGGCAAACCAAACTAAATATTAATCACTTGACAGCTGACAAAATGGCCGCCAGTTAAAAAAGTGATGCCAACTTAAAGTTCTATACCTCAATAAAAAACACCCTTTATTATATGGTATGAACAATTTTTACTAGTTGTTGTTTAAGGACGTCTAGGTGCATTTCGTTGCTGCTTAGGAAACTCTTCATATTAATACACTGACTTAACAAAGAAAAATATTTCATAATAATACATTAGACTTAACGTCAAGTAACTACACATCCTTCAGTAATTTAAATATTATCGATATAATAATCGAGCCATAACTGCCAAGAAAGCCTAAACGACACATTTTCAAAAATGATGTCGCTTAAGCCTTTTTGCGGTTATGGCACGATATGCAGTTTGTATAGACAAAAATCGATTAAATTTTAATGGGGGTGGCCCTCTCCACTTTAAGGATGAACTCATATCATTACATGAGCTTAAGGTGTTTCCAGAGATTTACTAAAATGGATTAGACAAAAATACTCAAAATAAAATTATAGAAATTAAAAGCCGTGGAGACACACAGTGGGATGCATACCGACTATAGCTGGTAAAATTTTGTTGATGCTCAAACTATATGGCTCTCGGGTTGCTGAATTCGAAAAAAAAATATTTAAAACTCTAGCTCAATTTTTTAAGAAAATACGATAGAGTTTCGCTATTGCGAATTGCGGTAACATTAATCTCTCATTAAATATTAACAAGTTTGCATAAACTTTTAATGCTTTAGTGATTGCTGTATTTGGAAAATGATTTAAAAATTTCTATATCATCAAAAAAAAACAGTGAAGTTCAGGTATTGCATACTTCTATATTAGAGAATTTTTTTTAAGTAAGTAACCAATTTAAATTTTCGTATTCATTATTGTCTAAAGAGCAGAAATCTTTTAAAGTATAAAGTATAAGTTAAGCCTTAACGTATAAAGAATTAATTGAATAAAATTAATTAATTCAAATAAAAATTAATTTTTTTAGAAAAAAAAAGTTCTTTAGTGTAATTTTGTGTGAAGAGTCTACTAACTAACTAGGAAAAAGCGCTTCTTAAGAATATTATAATAAGTTTTAAGGGTCATAATGCCTCCCACTTTTCACAATACAGCTTCGTGTTATCGCAGGAGCTCAAGGATTGTGCAAAAATTCTTTGGAATCGATTGAGCAGAAGTAAGCGTGTAATGTAAATGTATTCTTATATTTTAAAGGCGCGGCCGTGCCTACTTCTTTAAGCATGGTATTATTTTGTTGCAAGCTTTATGTATCCTGCGAATGAGCTGGGTTGAAGTAAACAAAATTTAATATTAAATTTAAATGGGCGCAAATAGTGCTTTGAGTTGGTGCTGCGTTTCGCGAAATAAGTTCACTTTTCGCGCACACCCCTCCATACACACACATATTGAATGGTGACGATGTACTGCTGACAAAGTATCTTACAAACAGGGTGTAAACTTGTAAAAGCCGTGCTTTAAAAAAGCAAAAAAAAAAAAAAAAAAACATGAAACATGTGTCTACTTTATCCTACAGCTATTTTCTCTTGAAAGCGAAAATTGAGATTAAACTCAAAAACAATATAAAAGCAGCAAACAACTCCATTTTAATGAAACCAAACGATGATGAATGTCTTGGTGAAATAAATATAATTTTTGTGACAGACGACAAGCAATTAAATTGTATAAAAAAAATGGCAATGGAGAACGCATGTACATATTTATTTGCTTGAACAAACGAACGGGCAACCAGCAAGTGAATAAAGTTTAGCCCCAGAATGTTGCCAACATATTCTCTAGTTTTACTTTGAATGCAGAAAAGATACATATGCATGCATAATTTTTTCTTCTGGATGAAAAAAAAAATATGTTTTGCATAATTTCATATACACATTAATAATTCAAAAACAAAAAAAAGAAAAGAAATAAGTTCTGTACAAAATAATATACTAATACAAAAGCCAAGTATGGAAATGAATGTCTGCTCATATGTACATACTCGTACATATCTAAATGTCTATCTTTGTGACTTTGTTCAGTAGGAATGAATATGAATGTCTCCTCTTTGAAGGGGCATGTTTGGAATAGTCAGTCGTTCGTATCTATGGAATTGCTCGCAGTAGCATTTTTAATGTGTATGTGGTAGTTTTTAACAAATAAACAACACATGTGAGTTATAATTCAACATGTGTTTTTTTTTTTAATTTTTTGTTGTTTCTTAAATTTTTTTCTCATTTCATTTATTAAGCATTTGTTTAATGACACAAATTATTACTTGACCTCAAAACTAAATAACAAAAACTGAAAATAAGCATAAAAACAAACTTAACATTTTGGAATACATATTGTGACTGTTAGATGACTAAACAGGCTGACTGACGTCGCAATGGTGTCTGGCAGACGAATACACAGCAGCCAGACTCTAAAAACTACCAGGCGACCTTATAAATTGAAATAACTGTTTTTGCTATTCAACAACTTTTCGAGATGATGTTGTTCTATAACTTTTTTTACCCTTCATCGCAAGTATAGAAAATAAGTTAAGGTTTGCCAACTACTTTTTATTCCGACATTGACTTTCGGCCCCACAAATTACTATGACCAAGATACGAAAGTAGGTAAATACTAACACTCATTTTCTAACAACTACACACAGAGAAAAAACAGCTTAAAATCAATAAAAACCATATTGAATTAATAAGAAACATTAACGAAAGTCTAGTCATGTTGAAATTTCTTATTTCAATGTGGAAAAATATTAATTTACAGTATTTATTTATTAATTTTATTTATTTTTAAGTATTTTAATACCATTTTCTCTTATATGGAAAATGCTTGAATTAATGTGACGCATTCTTATTTTTAAGCTGCAGCTTTTCCCTGAGTGTAGAAATACATACAGACATTATGTGTGGATTGATATACCTAGGATGTGTAATATAATTCGTATTAGGATGACTGGGCCATTACAGAAGGAAACAGCTTGATCTTGCAGGCCTTCCTTAGAACTACCCACTAGAATCGGGAACGATTTGGACGAATATTATCCAAAAAGGAAGGTGATTACATTAAAATCTACGTAGACAAAGTTAATTTAAAGATTTTGTTGCATATACATTTCATGTTAATTCAACATGATTTACAGTAATGTTCAAAGAAAATTTTTTATTGGGAAATACTTTATTTCATGTTGATTTAAAATTCCAGTGTTCTTAAATTAAAATGAAAAATCAGGTTGAATCAAGGTTATTTCAAGTTAGAACAACGTTAATTCGACACTGCAGTAACACAAAAAAACCATAATGAAATCAAAGTTGCAACTACATGAATTTAATTTAATAAAGTCATTGTATTTTGTATTCGCATAGGCATCTAAAAAATGTTTGCGTGTTGGCTTCCTCGGCCAAGATTTAAACTCGGACTCATTGCGCGGCAATCGAAGCGCTTACAGCTGCAGGCACAACAATCTTAACTTTTCTTTAAATACACACGAAATATATACAATCATGAATAAAATTTTAAAACAACATTGTTTAATTGATCATTTAACATAAAATTTATTTGAAATTAAAGAAATAGTTTAAAAAAATGCAAACAACGTAGCTACTTTGGCTGATTCCCAAGCTTCAAACTTGTAACTCTCTGACTTCAAGACTAGTACATCGCTTTATAGACAGCAGCAGGAAGTTTTTACTGGTAATGCAAAGTTTGTCGGCACAATAGTGAATTGCATGAATAAAGCAAATAAACACTAACACAATTAAAGAACATATTATTTCTAATTAATTTAATATAATTTTCAATCAACATTTTTGCATGTTGATTTTACATTGATTTTTTTTTTTGTCTGCGTATCATGAATTGACCTATAAACTGCTCAGATGGATTATGCGTACCGAAAACTTGACGAATTTTACTGTTGGTTGAAATATATTTCAACGATTCGGAAACGTTCGGAAGTTCTAGACGTCAAAAAAAAAATACTCTTTAAATATGTGTGTATGTAAACATCTATTAGCTTGAAAAGCTTTTGAGAAATCAATTTTATATATTTATGTATTGATTTTTAAAGATTTAAAAGACTTATTGAATGCCGAAAATTTGATAAACAAATCTGTTAAAAGGCTCAAGAGATAAAGTTGTCAAAAATTTGTGAAAAAAAAAATTATTTAAAATTTAAAAACTAGCCGAAAGTTTCAGGAAAATCCTGCCAATACAAACGATTCACATATATTTTTAGGTTAAAAGCTGATTCGATTTTTATTTCCATCGTCTTTGAAATTTAAAATTTGTCCTTAAAAATATTTTTCCGAAATATAATTTTTTTATTTATGTATTTATTTATTTGATCAATTTAGTAATAAGAAAGCAAATAAGACCGAAAATTTTTTACGCAAGACTTATTTTTAAAAATTTTGAAATCTGTGCAGCCGAATGGGTTCATCATGAGATATAAGTGAGGTCAATATAGAGGATGTTTTTAAGGACATTAATGGCCAATATCACGATGTCGACAACGTTCAAGTCGAACGAAAACGTTCAAGTCGAACGAAAACAAAAAAAAAATTTCATATTTTGTTGTTGTTTCAAATGTAAGTGTGCGACAAGTCGATCGTTGTCCACATCGTGAAATTGGCCCTAGGATTTGAAAAAAAATTTTCCAAATGGTTTACAAATGCTCACTCACACTCAAACTCATACGCTCAAATCTAAAATCGGATTAAATTTCGATTTTCGAAAATCATAGTGAAATTAGTAACTTCCTCTATGTACCGATCCAGACTTGCAAATTTTGTTGCACCAATTCTGGACCAATTCTTGAATATGTGGGAGAGTGTTGAAATAGAATTGTGTTCGTATATACATTTTGTATTCCTCTCCCGCTCTTTCGTTTCATTAAAATATAAAAAGTTTTTGCAACAAAAATTGCAAGTCTGGACCGGGACTATGATAACGGTTAAGTTAAGACTTTGTGCTGTTTTCACCCCTTAACTTGAAGATATTTCAATAGAAACTTTTAAACCTTTCCATCACCTGTTAAAATCGTATGTATAAAATATTTGACAACTAACTAATGAACTAATTTTTTGTTTGGTGTCTATAACTTCATAACTTCTTTTTTTATTTCATTCGAAATACACACACACACACTTTGTTTAATTTTTCTAATTGCATAAAAATGTAATTTGTTTGCTTTTATTTTCTCCACTTTATTCTAATTTTTAGGAATTCTGACATGTGTGACATTTGAAAATAAACAAAACGAAAAAAATTTGAATTATGGAAATTTCGAGCATGAGTCTGACTGCTTTCTAAAGTTGGTGTCTTTTTGTTTATACGCGAACATTTTGTTCGATCTATGAAAATACATACATACATATGTGCATGCATACATACATACACATGTATACATAGTATGATTATACGTACATACATATATGTACGAGTATGTATGTATTTATGTATGGATGTCATATGTTTTTTGTTGTTGTTATTTTTTTATGTAAATATCGCCCTTAATGGGCAACAATTTGTGGCAAAGTAAATGATCTGTGTCAGCAATTGAGATTTTATTATTTTAACATAGATTTTGAATCTACTGCGTGCTGACAGATAGATATTACAAAAAAAAAAAAAAAAATTTTATGGAATGGAATCAAAATTAAATTGAATAACAAAAAGAAATAAAGATCGACATACATATGTACATACTTACATGTATACCGACATACTTACATAAATATATCATAAACATGTTTGTACATACATAAGTACAGTGGGAAGTAAAAATAAGTAAAATACGCTTTTACAATTAAATAACTATTTTAAGCTTTTTTTCATGTATATGATTAATAAAGTTCTCTACAACTTTAGTTGTTCATTGACCTTGATTGACCGTGTTCCAACCGTTTTTTTTTCACGATTGACCACTAGAGAATAGAGTTGTGTCCAACAGCTCTTTTTAGAGCTCAAAGGAGTGTACGTTAAAAAATTAAATGATCTTTTAACCAAAAACTTGTGTTTGATACAACAACCCATAAACTAATTTACCCATATGTTTGAAAGAAATTTGATTTTTAGAGCACCTAAATTATAAACATGCACACATTTATGTTTTCTACTGTAATTATTTCTGTAAAAGACAAAAACAATTAAACTGTTTTGAACAAAAGACATCAATCAACACGAAAAAAATGTGAGTCAAAAGTACACAGAAATTAAAAGAAAACAAATCGTTAAAAGCAGAGAAAATTTTCTCGATTTCTTTATTTACGTTAAAAAAAGGAGTGCGCTGGTTTCCGAATAATGCATAAAATTATTGACAAATTTTAGGAGGTATTACAAAAGAGATCTCGCCTCGTCGACCTCTAAAGAAGAATTAGATCACGGGTTATTACAACTGAGATCTGAATTATGCTTTAAAGATAACTTTAATGCATAAAACATGCATGCAAAACATTAAAAAATGCTTTCTTAATTATAACTAGTTAAAGATAAATGCAAGGTTAATTTTCATTATAAAAAAATATCAAAATTTAATAAATAGAACGATAAGCTATAAATTGATCAAGTAAAGAAAATTGTCAACTATAACCTCAAAATATGTACATCAAGGTACAGAAATGAACATTTTAAATATCTAGGTTAAAATATCAATATACTTTTCTGGGCAATTATGATGGTAATAAACACAAAAATTTATGTTCATTCATCAGTTTAAATAACTGAATTGTTTGCAATAATTGTTTGCCTTTGTAATTTAAGTGACTCCGTATCAAGATCACCATAAACGCTGAATGAAAGGAAATACAATGAAAATAAAGATATTGAAAAATTTTTATTAATAAAAATAATATTCGCTTAGTCGAATAAGTTTTGAGTTTAATTCGATTATTCGCATGAGTAATATATCCTTAATTTTTTTTAATAAATAAATAAATTCAAATAAATATGTAAATCAAAACTTAAACATAATAATATTCGAATGCATTTCCAAATGTGTCTTGTTATTCCAATATATAACGAATAAAAAATTTTAAACGAATAATTAAATGAAACACGATGAAAGCAATTATATAAAATATACACTTTTTATAACAAAAAAAAAAATTGTTCGATTAGTCGATTATTCGACAAATTAAATGATTTTAAATTTAAAAAATTTAGTTTTTAATTAAAATTACATAATAAATTTTAAGTCTTTTTTTCCTTTTAGTTATCATGGAATAAAAATGAAATGCAAACAAATAGTAGTTTGCAACGAAACAAATAAAAATTTAAAACAAAACTGAAATTCTATAATATTCGAATATATCTGCAGACATGTCTTATTATTCGACTGCAAAGCGAAGAAGAAGAATTTTAAACGAATAACTTAACAAAACACGGTAAAATAAAGATATTGCAATTATTTTTGTAAAAAAAATTATTCGATCAATGGTATTATATATCAGTTTTATTCGATTATTCGATTATTCGATTTAGTAGAAATTTTTTTATTTATATATATTTTTTTATTGAATTAAAATATCGAAAATGATATTATTTCAAATTAAGGAAAAGCGTTTTTAATAGAATTAGTTATTCGATTATTCGTTTTAATTATTTTTGAATCAAAATTATAGAAAAACTAATAAAATTAATATTTAAAGTAAAACTTAAACTTTATAATAACCAAATGAATTTCCACACTTGTTTTATTATTCCCATGTACAACGAAAGAAAAGCTTTTAACTAATAACAAAATTAAATTCTTTTTCATTGAAAAAAAATTTATTCGATTAGTCGAATAAATTTTCAGTCGATTATAAGAAGGACTGTCTCTATTTTTATTTGATGAACAAATTGAAAAAGAGTTGATTTTAATTTAAAAAAAAATTATTCGAATTAACGGATAAATTTTCAGGTTTATTCGACTATTGGAATAAGTTAAAATTTTTTAATGTAATAAACATATTGAAAAATAGAACGAATTAAGATTAATAATATCATATTAATAATAATAATATTAATGAAACTAACGAATAAATTTTCAGCTTTACTCGATTATTCGATTTTATTGTTATTGTATGCAAATTAAATGAAAACGAACACTAGTGTAACGAATAAAGAAGCGTTTAAAATCAAATTTCAAAAATAATAATTTAAGTGTTTGAAAAAGCCTTTATTTAGATTTATTCGATTATTCGAGTATCCTACGAATAAAAATTTTGCACGAATAATGAAATGAAAACCAATTCAATAATGGATACTAGTTTATTTGTCATAAAAAATAATTGTATTATTCGACTTATCCAGTAAATTTTTCGTTTTATTCGATTATAAGAATTTTTAAATTTATTTTTTATGGAAAAAATGTTTTTTATTATTTTTTATGTGATTTTAACGAATACATACATAATTTTCTTGTTTCTATTGATTTTAAATTAAGTAAAAAAATATGCAATACAATTCATATGAAAACAAATAGCTGAAATTTTCAAAAATTATTTTTTTTAAGTTGAATCTTCAGAATTTAAAATTTTTGGATATTGATAAGAAAAAATTCTTTATAAAACTAAACATTTTTCCTGTTTATCTATGAAATAAATAGGGACATCTGACGAAAAGTGAATCTCGACAATAAGTTACAAATTCGATTCGGTATATCGTGCCATAACCGCCAAAAAAGTTAAAGCGACATAATTTTCGAACGTAATTTTTTGACCAAAATCTATTATTTGCTATTTTAAATAATAGATTTTCGTCAAAAAAATCAGTGCAACTCAAGTAAAAATATTGTGAAGTTTCAATCGTAATCGAATGCCAAGGTTTGTCTGATAATTTTAAGGGCGTACTTTTGTAAAACCAGCAAATTTAAAAAAAAATACGTATTCGAAATTTATTTTTACAACAAAATTTTTGGTTAATAAACGTTTTTATAACTTTAAGAAAACTAACTAAAAATAAAACTCATTTTAATGTCAAGACTAGACTAGTAATAATAATGTTAGTTACCTTAATCATGAAAGTCCAAGTGAAAAGTACAAATATTTATTTCTTACCTGAAAATAAAAGAAGGAAACAAAGTTAAGTATTAATAAAAATATATTTTATATATGTAGTTACAATTTAAAAATAAACATTACAAGTATAAAAACAAAGCAAACGATGGAGAAAGTTTTCGATTAAAAATTTCATGCATGCGAATAACCTTATTTCGATATGTATTGAAAAGTCAAAGTCTATTTAGTATTTGCCACACATAAGAAAATGTTGTTGTCAAACATTTATCAAGGTGCCGTCACACAAATTCTATTAATCTTACAATAAAATTTAAAATTAAATTATTTTTATCTGTCTACTGGCCAATAAATATCAAATGTCATTTTCAAAAAAAAAAAAAAAAAAAAAAAAAAGTAAAAATTAATATTGTATTGCAACACACTTTTAAAACACGAAAATGCCACACACACGCACGCAGCCACATACATAATGCACATTCATTGGAATTATGTATGTATGAAAAAAAAATTAAATTATTACAAAAATACTTGAATAGAATTTAAACGATTCCAGCCAAATATGGAAGATATTCATAAGCCAGTAATTCTGCCGCGCTGTCAATAAAACTTAAATAAATACGACGAATATCTGAAGTATGCAGTATGAAAATAATAATTGGAAGTACTTTATAATAGGTTTGTTCATTTACTAAAAATAGTTACGAATTTGTAACAATTGTTACTGGAAAGTGTGCATTAACTCAAAAAGTTTGCAAGGAGAAAGCGTCAAAAGAGAGAAAAAAATTGAGTGACAAAAAAATTCTTACAAATCATTACTGGTAAAATTTTTACTTGCAAGAATTATCCAACCACCTTTTGTGTGTTTTGTTTTCAAATTAACTATTTCAAAAATATCTGAAAAATTAAAACTGAAAAATGTGCATTTCCTTTGTTAATAAAAACATGTATACGTATGTAAAAAGTATAAATGTTTTATTAATTTATTGTTTTTCTTTCATTAAGCCACATAAATTCAATTTTAATGTCACAGAATTTTGTTTGTTTCTCATGTATATGATCAGAGATGGAAAGTGGCAGTTTTGTATTTGTTAATGAATAAAATTAAAAAATTATGAAAAATGCATAAAAATAGTAATAATACATGAAACTGTAAAAAGAACTTCATATTAAATGTCAATTTCTAAAAAAAATTTGCAAACAAAATACATTAGAAAAAGCACAATTGTATCATGATTTCCACCTATGGTTCTGATATGAATAAAATTTTCTTGAAAGTTTTTACAAGTAAAGACTTCATTAGTCTTTACTTTCTGCTACTGTGCTGTGCTGTGCCATTTTGTTTCTAAATTTGACTGCTTACTTTTTCTGTAGCAATTTATCAGCTGTTTCTTATGAGAAGGGTCGCAGCTTTCCACTAAAGTGATGAGTTTTGCATCGTCCATTATTATGTTTCAATATAATTTTATGTTTTCCTTTTAAAAATTTAATTTCTTAAATTCTAAACGCACAATGACAATTTATTTCAAAATGTTTTTATTTAATTTATGCTGTCACTTACAATTACTTAACAATTTTTTGATTTTCACAGGATGAACCGAAACGGAACAGAACGAAACAGAAAAACTAACGACTTGTATTAGATTTTTATAAACAAAAAAGAGTCAGCTGATTCGTAACAGAACAGAAAGTAAAAACTAATTCAGTCTTAAAGCGTTCACTTACTTTTTCATATTTGGGAGAGTAATTTTGTAAATTTCTGCCTTACTGTCTCGTTGCTTGTTTCTGCTGGGAAAGTAAATGAACAGACCTAATATTTCAATAGTATTTATTTTATCGCTTCAAAATAAGGAGAAGAAAATGTCTTAGTCTCAGTGAAGAGGAAAAGTGTTAACTAATTATACTCCAAACAGTAGAATGAGTTATATATTTTAAATATATAGTTGTTGTAGAGAAATGCCACCATGAAGTCGATCGAGCATAAATGCAAAGAAATGAAACATGAGAATCAAATCTACTTAAATTTTATTTAATCAAGTATACACAACTTTTTTTAAGAAAATAAAAATTCACGCTTCCCAAAACTTTTAACAATTACACATTTGTTTTCTATTTGTAAGAGTTGAAAAAAAAATAATGAATAGTTTTCTTACAAATTGAAAAAAAAAAAATACATTTAGTCAAGCGTAACTTAATGCTGTTGCAACATTCTGATTCAGAGTGTATTAGATGACACATGACATGCATGTTAGTGTTGGCAACACTGCGACTGCGATATGCTTGATTAATTGTGACCTATTTTTTCTTTGGCCCCCAATTATTTATTTTAATTATTAAAGTAAATTGGTGATTCCATCTTAGTCATCCTTCAAGTAAAAGAATCAGCTTCACAACAACGACGCAGACAAAATTGTTTTCATATTAACAACTTCAATTGAAAAATAAAATAAAATAATCAATTACAACAAATTTTATAATGTCAATTAAACTTTTTAATTAATTAATTTTCCAAACAAAAATTTAATTGCCACAATGCAATTTTTAATTAATCTCTTAGTGTTTTAAACTAAAGTTTAATTGACCCAATCAAAAAATTTACTGAATCCAAAATTTTTAATTGATATTTTGTGTGTTTTTTTTTATTAAAGCTGTTTTAGTAGAACAAATTTTTCTATGGATAAGTGCGCACAGAATTTTTTTTTTAATCCAACGAACATCTTTAATAAAAAAATAACCAATTAAAAATTTATTTTAGTCAATTAAAGTTTTGTTTTAAAGTTTAACTGATCAAAAGTTTAATTAAAAATTTCATTGAGTGTGTTAAACTTTTGTTTAAAAATTTATTTAAATGAAAATTCTAATACAAAATAGAAATAAATCTATCTCAGATTTCGTCATGCACGACGAATTTCGTTCGACGGCGGTGTTGTGTTCATTTTAATATGCACAAATGTGTTTTATTTCTTATGACGAAAGTTCACACCGAAAAATTCATCGTTCGTCCCAGTTGTGTTCCCAGCATAAGCTGACAAAAATAGTTTCAAGAAATTTAAGTAAAATCATAAATCTTGAACTAAGTTCACATTGACTTTTATTGAATTCTTCTCTTATTTTTCTTTTTCTTTTGCAGTAGAATTTTAGCTAAACCTGCATCAAAGCTCCTGCCTGCATGTCTTTACAAGCATTTACATATACAGCGAGACTTGTTGGTTATTACTATTTGTTTGTTGCAAAAAACCAAAACAAAATAAAAATTAAAAAAAATTTCTAAAGAAATGCATGAGTTTTTTTTAAAGAAAATATACAAAATTCAACATAAATTATCGCTTAGGAAATTGCAATATTTTTTGGGAAAAATTTTTTTTCTTCACCTCCACAGAAAACAATATGCATATTTTGTATGAAAAAAAAAGAATTAGAAGGGCAGAAAATCGTTCATTCCTATATAAACTATGGATGCACAGAGTGTGCATGTTCTCATAAAGTATGCAACAAAACAAAAGCCAATAAATCCAACAAAAGAAATGCAATAAACTGCAATTTCGCCGGGGGAGAAAAAGAATTTGCAATAATGGTGGAAATGTAACAAAATGTATTCTTCAGTTGAGGAGCAAAAAATAAATATTATTTTAACCCTGCATAGATGTATTTTTGTTCTTTCTTTCTTAGGGTTTCGTAAGCCCTCAATTTGATTATGGACAAATACAGTGTCAGACTATGTAGTGTTCCTGGCCACAACAGTGTTGAGGGAACTGAAATTGTCGATGAGCTGGCAAGAATAGGATCAGCATTAGATGAGGGAATGTGTGACAGATCGGTGAAATTACCGACAGGTCATTACTACAGGGAACTCACGCTCATACCTTAATAAGAGCGACAAGCTTTGCGTTAGCAGCAGGGTACGTATTTTCAGTACAATCAAAAAATATTTTCACATTTAAATGTACTCTTATTAGGTATGCCGCTCTTATTTAGGTATGAGGGTCAGTAGTTGGGTAGAGAGCCGGACCAACAGTTCACTGCGAAGTAGGGAGGATTGTAGAGTCTCGAGGGCTATGTGGCCAAAACTTGACTCAGGAAGATCCAAGCTGCTGCTGGATATGAATAGGAAGGCGATGCGAATCGTGATAGGCGCGTTCACTGGTCACTGCTCGGTCAGAGCAAGAACCAGCATTTTGAAACTGGCACTCCGGATTTCTGTAAGATGTGCGGGGATGAAGAGGAACCAGAAAACATACATGATATTATCTGCCACTGCCCGAACCTGCAACATCATAGGCTTAGATGGCTGAACAGACGTTTCCATGAGAGCATTACTGCTATCGGAAAGTGTAAGCTGGAGGATATCAGGGGCTTCATCATGGGAATTCAGTGGCGTATAATAGGTACAAATGGGAGGTAAATATTACTTTTAGCGGACAACAGAAGGGAATCACAATAACGCTAAAACTAAAAAAGCGTCAATACTAAACAAAATGCCTAAAACCGAGTCGTATCGAGAAATTACATGTGATAGTGTTTAAGGGAGAAATACTACTAAAGATAATTGTAAACATTCCGACGAACACTGCAACTAAAGGCTCAAGGCTCAGTTAGCCGTTAGGAAACAGCTGATCGTTGGTTACGTTACATTACATCTCTATAACCATTTCCATTACTTTTCACATAACAATATCGATCAGCTGTTTCCTACTGTTGCAGTTACATTACATTACAGTCGGCTAACTGAGCCTTCAATCAGACGTGCCATAACCATAACCCTAGAAAACAGCTGTTCCAACCAAACTTATGGGCAACACTGTATTTAATCATACATCACTTGCCATATCGCCATAGCCATAACCATATAAACCAATTGCATTTTGGTTTGGTTATGGCTATGGCATTATGGCCATAGCACGTCTAATTTAAGTATAGAGCAGATTTAAGCAAAATGCCGCCCGTGGAAACTTCGTTATGTTCTTAATTAAATGTACAATCAATCTCTCATAAGCATTCGACACAGCATACGTTTTACTCTCTTTCATCTTATCACTAAAGGCTGGTACTCATTTCGAAATTTCACGCGAAATGTTGACATAATCCATATAAAAAAATTTCGCATGAAATATTCATTAAAAAAATGTTGCAGAACTTGTACTCTGTTCAACTCGTGAAAAATGTATGAAATGTATCTGGCAACATTTTCTTGCAATCTGCGAAATAATGTGACTGGCATTTATTTCGCGTGAAATTTTGACAGCTGATGCTTTTATATACAAAATTCGATCAATGTTGCATACTTCTAATCAATAAAAAGGTATTTTTTTTTTAAAGTAATATGGGCATCACTTGTTATGTGTCAATTTTTTCACGCGAAATAATCAATGTTGCTGAAAAATTTTCACAACTTCGAACAGAAATAAAATAAAGATTTATGTGTGTGCCTGACTTTGCTTTATAGTCTACTGTAGTGGGCCTACTTAACACTAGAGGCGCTGCAACGATACCATAAAAATTAACAAAACGCTCAATTGCAGAGCTGTAAAACGAGTTAAGCTTAATAACTTAATACTTCATCATAAATCCGCATTTGTGGTTAATCGAAGTAAAAAAGTTGTAATAAGAACATTGTTAACGCTTTTTACTCATGATGCTCTCCTTAGGGTTAATTTTTTTTGTAATGTGCTAAAAAAAACAATTAAATATTTTCGAAAACGAGCGTGAGAATTGGCATTTTGTTTTGCTTTCTGTTGGGTGTTGAACAACTAGACTTCTACAAAATGTTTTATCTTTTCCCTTTTTCTTAACTTTTAGTCATAAAACATACAGTTCTTTTTTTTCTTCTTATATGTATTTACGAAATTTTGCTACCTCGTCGTCGATCATGCAATTTAGTTTATGCTTTTCATGCCACAACTTATGACCCTGAAGAAGCTTTTTGAATTATCATTTCTTGGCTCGCATGTGTGTATTGATTTACTTTATTAAGAAAGACTTTATCCAGAAAAATGGTGGCAAGGATTTTAACAGAATTAAAAAATATCTATATGGTTATATTGCGAAACAATGTAGCGAGGTTAAAGCCAGTAGAAAAATTAAGGATTACTGCGATTAATTGCTTAAACAGCGAAGAATCTTATCTAACAAAATATTTTGGGTTAAACAGTAGAAGCACTAAGATTTAAACTAGAAATGACTGGTAATTAATATTGGACTTAAAGCAAAATAAGATTATTATTAGAAGAGGAATAATCTTATGAAAATACTGTTTGTAAATTTAATGGACAATATAATTGTGCATTTCTTTTGCGCTTCACTTATGCAAAAAAAAATTAATATCTCGTTACAAAAAATCCAAAATTTGACTTTGACTAGCATCCGAAGCGATGTAATTTTCGAACTTCATTTTTTTGTAGTAAATATGCAATAAATTTTCGTAAAAAAAAACCAAGTCCAAAATATATGTCGCTCAAGCTTTTTTAGCGGTTATGGCTCGAAGTTTAATACTATACGAACTTCAGTCCATATAATCGAATATCTTACCTGGTGTAGCCATTTGTTAAAAAAAATTTCTTTTGCGTTTTTTCGCTTAGGAACTTTTTTGTTTTGCCGAGTTTGTCGGTTTTTGACAATTTTTTTTGGGATGTAGCGATTTTTCTTTAGTTTTGGCCCTTTTTTGCTTTGTGGCAATTTTTTTGGGTTATGGCGATTTTTTTTTGTCTTTTAGTTTTGACCCATTTCAGCGATTCATTTTTTTTTTGTAATATTTATTATTTAAGTGCTTTATTTATTTTGGCGATTTTTCGTTTCGACATTTGTTTAATTTCGGGATTTTTGTGTGTTTTTTGTTTTCGAAAATTTAAAAAGTTTGCTTCTTACGGTTTCTAGTTACAGCAAGTTCTTAAAATTATATTAACTTATTCAATACATTTTAATTTTGATTTTTTAAATTTCAGTGTTAATTGGTGTGTCTGCATAAAAATATATTAACTTTGAAAATTTCAAGTGTCTGCATATAATTGTCTGTATATTGCATAAGGATTTCAACATGTTTTCTTACCCGCTTTAGAACACCCTATAATATTTAACTGTCATATATTTGTTGTTGTAGCGGCTAAAGTTTTACAGTTCATGGATCTTACGGTTCTCGAAAAAACAGCCTGCGACAGACAGACGGACATCGTAGCAAAAGCAATAGGGTTCTTTTTCACTTTTGATGTAGGGAATCCAAAAAAGTCACTAGTGTACAATTCTTATCAAATCAGAATACTTTTTGTACTCAACACTGATACTAAGAGCGTTCAAGCACACAATGTTAAATTATTCACTGCTGGAATACCGCGATGTTAACTTTTGCTGTTCTTTACAAAAGGCTTTTTATTTAGCTGATGCAGCTTTTTGTTTATTTGATGCTTGACATAGACCTGATAGAAAATTTTATGCTGACTACACATCTGGCATTTCTTGTGTTGTCATTTTGTGATGTCATTTTCAAAATGTCTGCAACGCCGTTCTTATTATGTAGCAATATCACACAACAAAAAATAGCGGATATGACAAACGTTGCCACCAGTATACACTGTTGTGATGTCTCAAAATGTCATAGTGTGTACTCGCCATTAGCAAAATTTAGAAAGCCGATTGAAGTTCGGCACTCTGCTAGCACTTTGAGCGACTACGGGCAACATTCAACAACCTCTCAACAAAAGCTTTTGAGTAGACTTGGGTCATGATCAAACCAATGTAAATGGGGGTTTTTTAAGGTTTCCGTCTTAAACGATCAACTTAACGAGTTTTTAATGAAGTCTACTTTTGAACACGTGTTTTGTAATAGACTAGTTCGTTCTGTTGATTTGTGTGTATGTTCGTAGACAATAGAGCATAATTGTAGCAATCTTATAGTTGTTCTTATTTGTTTTTCAATAACTATGATTAAGTAACAGGTATGAAAATAACACTCATCTCTAATGCAGAACTTAGCAACGCCCCCTTGTGGCTAGAATAAATAAAAGCTTTCCGACGTCCGCTAGAGCAAACGCACCTGCATTAAACAGCAGCTGTCATCTTTAGTCTTTACATATGAGCGAATTTTCCTTTTTCATAACAAATCATTTTTCTTTCGTCTTGCAGTTACATGATTACGTGTGAATGGAAGGAAGCATAAAATACCAGCATTTTTGATTTTTATCTGACAAGTGACTGTCAAAAATTATGATTGACTATATAATAAAAAATAAATAATAAAAGTGACCACATCATGGTATTAACCATACAAAGAGATTTACAAGATGATCTTTCTTTCTCTTTTTTGCAATATTTTATTCGATTGTTAAATATAAAAGCAGTTTCATTCAGCTTTTGTTCGCAGCTACAAGGGTTATTGACAGCAAAAAAAAAAAAAGAAACAATAATTTATTAAGACAATTTATAAGGCAGTGAATCACCTGCCTGCACTTATTGTTTAAATAGCAAAAGTTTGTTTTGATTCTCTTGCATCAAACATGAATCACATTAAAACTAAATGTTTTTTTGGCGCATTTATTTAGTTTGTGACAACTTTCGGCTGCCATATGTTTTTATTAAATTTAATTTGGCTATTTTTCGTTTTTTGTTTTCTTAATAAAATATTGTAATAAGAACGTTTAGAGAATGAAATTTTGTTGGCATTAATTCAATATGAATCATAGATATTCAGCTACGAGTACATACAAATTAGAGATAAAATTTTGCTATTAAATATTAAAATGTTTAATTTGTTATTTAATTTGTATTTGTTTTTTAGAATGCTTATTTGTGTTCGTATCGTAACAAAATCATCAATGCAATCAATCGTTATTCAAAACTGATGAATGCTTATTGGCCTACTAGTGTTTTGAAGCATTTGGCAGACTGCAAAAGTGTTTGTAAAGGGAAAAAAGTTTTTCTTGCAATTTTAATTTTTCCAATTTTAATATTTTTTTAATGCAACAACATCAAAGTATTCATAAAAGCTTGCTAACAAAAATTAAGAACCAGCAGCCTTAGTTACTTGATTTTGTACCGAAATTACTTTTTCTCCTACCTCACCACACATTGGCAATTTTATTTATTATATTCAATATACAACCACCGACTGTTAGTATTGTTGCTATTTATCGATTGTTGTAATATTGACTCACGCGAATCATTTGCGTGATCTTTTCAATTTACAAATATGATCACGAAGCCAAATAGTTGATACAACAACAACAAAAGTACATTAAACCATTAAAATGCAAACCATTAAGCCGAATCTGAGTAACCTACAAAATAAAGTGATACGAAAAAAAAATTGCAAATATTAATCGAATATAACCTCAATAATCGAGTATAACCTCAATTTTATTCGAATAAGGAGTTTTTATTCGCTTCGCATTATCTTCATCGATCAAATATTAAAATTTTAATATTAATTTTTTGGACAAATCGAATATTTTGTGGTAATTTTTATTTGGATAATCGAATAAAACATCAAAAATATTCGAATAAAATTTGTATTCGCTATCAATTCTTTAAAATTTTAATATCTGTTTGTAAATAAAAACTATTTTGTAGTTTATTCGTATAAAGCTTTTTATTCGCTACATACTGTTTTCATCGAATAAAGCTAAAAATTTGCGATATAGCTTTTAATTCGAATAATATATTTTGTAGAAATTCTTTATTCGAATAATCGAATAAAACCTAAAGTTAATTCGAATAAAAACTTTTATTCATTTTATACTCCTTGCAGCGAATAAAGACAACAATTTTTATATTAGATTCTTGTTCTAATAATATGTGCTTTTTTTAATTTTTATTCGAATAAGTGCATAAGACCTCAAGTTTATTTGAGTAAAAATTTTTATTCGTTATTACTCCTTTTAGCGAATGAAGACCAAATTTTTTAAATTTTAATTTTTATATTTTATTATAATTTTTCCTACCATATTATTCGTAGAACTTAAAATTTATTCTACTACAAAAGATTTCCAAATATTATTTTTATATTTAAAAATTTTTTTTAGAAAATTAGTCAAATATTTTTTTAATAATTGAAGATTATTTGTGGATTTATTATTATATAAGCCGATTTAAAACCGTTATTAATTCGAGTAACCGAATAAAATTTAAGACAGCAAATTTGTCGATTATTCGCTTATATTGATTTTGTTTGAGTATTTGTTATTTCGGAGAATAATTGAAAATTCATTTTTTGAGTTACTCATACGAGTATCTTCCTTTTTTTTTGGTATTTTATTGTGTTCTAGGAAAAAAAGTTGTTAATCGAATAATATAACGAAACTATAAATATATTCGAACAAAAGTGTTTGGTCATTATTTGCTCGAATGAATGAATATATCATAAAATCTTTTCATATTATTTTATATACATATGTAGTATATTACTTGAAAAGCCGAATAAAATTATTTAATTGATAATAATTTGATTAACAGAATAAAATCGATTTTTTTATATCTTTGATTATTCGTTATTTCCTTCATTAAGTGTACAGACATAATCATATATATACATATAAGTTTTTTTATTTGTACTTTTTTGTGTTCTAGGAAAATATTATATTATTCGAGTAATCGAAAAAGTAACTGAAAGTTTTTTCGAATAAAGCTTTTTGTTCATTATTTGTTAGTATGATTAAAGAAATATTAAAATTTTTTTATTTTATTTTATATAGTATATGATGAGCCGAATAAAATGTGTTAATCGCTATTAATTCGGTTAATCGAATAAAATCCAAAATTTATCATATTTCCAGAATATTCGTTTATATTGTTTGTTTTGTTTCATTGTTAGTCATTTCCAAGAATGATTGCAATAAATTAATATTTATTCGATTATTTTTATATTCGTTTTTATATGTATGCATGTATTTTATTGTTTTAAAGAAAAAAATATTATTCGATAAAAGAAAAAAATAAAAGTTTTTTTATTAAGTTTTTCACTATCAAATTATATTAAATTGTTCGAATAAAACAATTTTTATTCGTAATTTATTCGAATAATTTCAAATAAGATCTTATTTATTTGACTTGATTAATGTTCCTTTTTCCATTTTGTGTCATGAATTAAACATATTTTTTAATAAATTTTATTCGAATATTTTATATGAGTTATCTATTTTTTTTAACAAATATTAGTTTGAGTGCTTAAAAACGTTTTCTTTAATAATGAAGCACGTTTTCTTTCTTAAGAGTATCCTAAGTAATTTTGTCTCAAATTGCAAACTGAATGATAGATCTGCTTTGTATACTTTTGATGAAGCGTGCAAATAATAATAAAATAATAACAACAAAGATACAAAATTTTACCTTGTTTTAAAATATTTATTGGTCTTACAACAAAGTATCCAGTAAAAACTTCATACTTATGAACACCTTGTTTTTTAACGCTTTTATTTCTAGGCAAAAGCTTAAGTTTACAACACCAAACGAAAAATTTACAATCGCACAGACACACTTTCAAATGCAACAACGACTTCGACTACTACATCATTAAAATGCTCGACTATAGCCATATTTATTTGCCAGTTTTTGTAAAATGAAAACGAATCTGAAAATAAGCTGTATCTGTATCTGCTGGCATCTATCTATGCTGACTGACAGGCTGACTGGGCTTTTGCTGCCGCTGCCGCTGCCGCTGCTGCATATCGATTGAATGGAGGTAGAAAATGCACTTTTAAATTGTATACTTTTTTTCCACACTTTATTACCATTATGTTTTTGGTGTTATTTTATACTCACAGTTGCTGCTGTTTGTCAAAAAAAATGTGAAAGAAAAAAGTTTATACAACAAATGTTGTAATAATAATTTTACACTTTGATGAAGTTGAAATGACTAAAAGAAAAAGTTTAACGAAAATGAAAAAAAAAAATTATAAAATTGCATCACATTTATTATCTGCTGATTGTTATACATTGATGTTTACTTTAAACAACAACTGCAACACCAACACCAACATTTATAATAATGATTATAATCATCAGCATTAACAAAACAACTCAAATAGATGGAGACATGATTGCAGATGTGGGAGATTTTGGTAAAGGTGTCATATCTAATGAGTCATAATAATGATTTTTTTTCTTTTATTTTTTTTTTTTTTTGATACAATGTATTCATTCATTTTATTTATTGACAGGCGCTGTACGCGCTGAAATTTGAATTACAATATGTGTGTTGATAACTATTTATTGTGTATAAAAGAGGTGTTATGTAAGGCTATTTTGTTTTATATTGACTATTGATTCCTCTCGCTTAACTTCCGAGAAAAAAGTTAATAAATTGCTTCATAGAGGAGGCAGCAGAATGCAGGCCTCGATCAATCAAAGCATATAAATATATTTCAGCACCAAATTTGCTTAACAATGAGTGAAAGGAAACCGATATATTTAATATAATGAAAATTTAGTTGTAAATTGATTTACATACAATTCTTTACTATTTGGCACGCACAGTGTGCGGTTGAATGCAGACTTGAGTCGAACTCGGTTACTAGTTCAGTTGTGACACAAATCAGTAATCAAACCCATGTAATTTAAATGTAATTTAAATGGGTTTGATCATCGAATATTTAATGCAATTATTTAAAAACAATTTTCCAATAGGATGAGAAACAAAGAAAAATAATAATAACAAACACTAAAAGTTTTTTAAGTGCTTTATAAAATTGAATATTTTCCTGCTTTATTTGCGTTAAATTTTATTATGGTCAAAATAAGCGATTCGAAGTGATTTATCTACTCCACTGTGACGTCCCCATATGAATTTGAATTCGAATAGTAAAGCCACAAACCCTAGACAAGAACCATACAACAAAATGAAACCCTTTGTAAAATAACGTTCTAACGATAGATTCTAGAAGAGGAAATCAAACAAACATATAATACTTGTACCGGCTATTTTTTGAAGTTTATAACAAATTTTTTTTTAAATCATAATGCAATATACATATATTTTACGTCCATCAACAATTAATAAAAAAAATTTCAATTTCAAAAGCAAAAGAAATTTTTAGGAATGTTTGCTTAACAATCAAAACAAGCAAAAATTCCTCAAACATTAAAGATTGAATGTTAAATAAATACTTCGGTATTTCTTGTATAAAAAGAAATTCTTGTTATTACAAAATTTCACAAGATTTTGTTCATACGTACAAGTTAAAGCATTTTTTTTTGGCTAAGTGTTTGAATTTTACACTTATTTAATGTCTAATGCATTTTCTAATTTTCCATGTTTGTGTGTTTGTGTGCTTTTTATTATTTGAGCAAAATAAATTTCCTTTTTATCGAAACTATCGAACGTCACTCAACATTTAATCAACTAATCAAGGAAATGTGTTATTAGTTAAACTTTTTGTTTGAGGTTTTCGCTTCATGATATTTTCACAGACGCTAACGGGAAAATGTTTGAGTGTTAAGTTTGTTATTTAGTTTGAGACAAACTAAACCAAGTTTTTAAACGGGTTTCATGGATGAAAAATTAAGCGGCAGTGTAGTGTGCTACCGAATTTAAAAATATTGGGAAATCGAGGATCTCTCACACCACGCCACTGTCTAAAAATTAATCTCGAAAATACAACATACTACGTATCAGACCACGAATGTCCCTATGTTTATGTTTATGTTTATGTTTATGTTTATGTTTATGTTTATGTTTATGTTTATGTTTATGTTTATGTTTATGTTTATGTTTATGTTTATGTTTAAGTTTATGTTTATGTTTATGTTTATGTTTATGTTTATGTTTATGTTTATGTTTATGTTTATGTTTATGTTTATGTTTATGTTTATGTTTATGTTTATGTTTATGTTTATGTTTATGTTTATGTTTATGTTTATGTTTATGTTTATGTTTATGTTTATGTTTATGTTTATGTTTATGTTTATGTTTATGTTTATGTTTATGTTTATGTTTATGTTTATGTTTATGTTTATGTTTATGTTTATGTTTATGTTTATGTTTATGTTTATGTTTATGTTTATGTTTATGTTTATGTTTATGTTTATGTTTATGTTTATGTTTATTTTTTTTATCTATTTTTATGTTCAGAAACTTGTTTATGTTTATGTTTATGTTTATGTTTATGTTTATGTTTATGTTTATGTTTATGTTTATGTTTATGTTTATGTTTATGTTTATGTTTATGTTTATGTTTATGTTTATGTTTATGTTTATGTTTATGTTTATGTTTATTTTTTTTATCTATTTTTATGTACAGAAACTTAAATGAGTTATTTTGAATAGATACAATTTCGTACGACGATGCTTTTTTGTTTTTTTTTTATGTGTAGCTTAATCGTTCTCGGCTGGGCTGGATCTCTTCTCTGCATTCATTACTATGCAATTCCTAGCTCTAAAAACTAGAGACATTAAGTCGACTTGTATCCTTTTTGAGCAACCATCATTTTGCCCACCTCAAATCATTTAAACTTCACTTTCAGTATTTGGTTTTCGTTTTGTTTTTGTAGAAAATCCAAATGCAAGACCAATAACAACATTAATCTGTTTAAAGTAAAATCACGTAAACTACAGACAATCATTGACAGTTAAATAGTTGATTTTTTGTTAAAGATAATTAAATTGGCCAATTAGATGATTGTGTAAAAAAAATGTAAGTGAAATGTAAATGTCGGCGGATATTTAATGAGAAAAAATATTTTAGCTAAAAATTAGCAGAAAAATTAAATTTAATGAAAATATAATTTTTTCTTAGCATAAATAAATGGTGTGGCAACCTATTTGAGTATTTGTATGTAGGTATGTGTGTGTGTGTGTGTGGCACTAAAACGTGTTGTAAATCATAAAATCTTATGTATGCATTTGTTGCTTGCAACATAATTAAAATGTAATTAAAAATAAGTCAACAAACTTGGCCTTCTCGAAAGAGGTGACGTTTTAATGTTTTGCTCAAAGTGCAATTTCAATTAAGATCGATTTAAGATTGCTTCGTCAATCAAAAAGTGTTTACAGCAGTAATTTGCTTTAAACATCAACGTAAAACGTGTTACGAAAAATTGAATTGTTCATGGTCAGTTATACATGGGGTGGGGAAAATATAAATTTTAGATATATGTACATATGACGTTTTGTGTCAAAGAAATAAATAGAGAGATAAATAAGCCAGCTTTTATACGAATAAACGAACCGTAGTGCTAAAATATATTTTCAAAGCTCTTCACAGGAAAAAAAGGTTTTATTTAATTTATTTTATTTTGAATAAAAATCATTAAACTGATGTCTTCAAGCGAATGCCAGTCATGGACAAATTAAAGCAAAATATAAATGTTTAGAAATGCTTTCAAATGAGAATATACTGACCACCCTGTTTTTTCTTTTGGTATGCTTGCTTTTTAATTTACGATTTCTCTTATAATCTTATTTTTATATGTATGTTTTATAAGGAAGTTTTTGTGGATTGATTTATACATAAAAAAATTCGATTACAACCATCAGTAAAAATATAAAATTTTAATAAAATTATTACTGTACATAATAAATATTTGATTGGAAAGAATGATAAAAAAGTAAAGTAATACACTTTTGAGAACCTCTACATTAATATTCGAGTTATTTGTTATAGGAAATATTTGGTCACACCCGTCACACCAACACACACAAAAATAGAAAACGGAAACAAGAAAGAACCTTAATGATAATTAAAAAAAATTTATGAACTGTATTTAGCCTTAGAGAGCGAAAAAGCGATAGAAAAAGAAGAAATGCTAAGAAAATTATGATTGACAAAGAATCATTGGAAAAAAGAACAAAAAATTATGGAGAATGAAAACGAAATAGCTCACAACGGAAAAAGGATGAATATGAAATTGAAAGAGTTTTGAATACATCGAAAATTGGTAGTTTTTTTTGTTGTTCATAAATAAGGCTGGCACTGAAGTTAAACGTAACCTTCCTCGTAGTCCATCAAAAAGAATTGCTGTTATTAGGCAACTTTCTAAAAAAAGTTCCTTCAGTATCTCTAATGCCTGCAATAAGCACAAGAATCAAAATTATAGCTGGCGCAATTAAAATTGTATTAAAATTTTCATGCTAGGGCACACCTGTCACATAAAAAGGGGTCACACCCGGTGCACCCGAAAAATTTGTTTTTTCAGCAGAATGTATTGATTACCATCAAAAAGAATTAAAACAATTTACTTCACCAATATTATTGTGTGCATTTTACAGAATAATTTTGTAAAAACCGATATTTGTCAGGTCAAACTCGTCACAGCCTTCTGATGGCCATTCAGGCAGAAATCATGTTTCTTTTCAGTATCTACTTATAATTTAATGTTTTTTTAGGAATAAAAATGTTACGTAAAAAATGTTACTTTTTCACAAGCACAATACAAGCCGTAAATACAGATTCACGGCACCTCAAGTTTGTTTCAATATGCAAACCCATAATCACCCATAAAGCAAAATAAAGTAACTATATTCCGATAAATGTTTTACAACAAAACTTAAATTTAATTAGTATACACTATTACCATCAAGCTTATGATTGATTTGCTCAATTATGCATTCACGTCACAATAAAAAACGAAATAAATTCTATATTTTTTTACTAGACAAAAAAAAACAACAACCACAAAAAGCTTCCAACATGACCCATGTACGTAGATGTCACTACGAACAACAATGTATTTTAAAAACACAATCAGTATGTTTTGTTTTTTTTACCCAAAAATTAGTTTTAAGTTTTTGCACAAAGACTTCTAAATCAAAATGTATTTAAAAGATCACGATTTTAATTAACAACCCTGTCAGCATTGACATTGTTCTTTTGAAGGTAAAAACCTTTTTGCGCTATACCTACAGACATAGAAATAAACAAAAAATGTTTCTAAAAAAAAAAAAATAATTTAATTTTAAATACCAGTACCAGCATTCTTGCAGAGTGTTTGATTTTGTCGGATGTAAGAAAAGTTTTTGTTTGTTTGTTTGCTTCTTTTTTATATATCGTAGTTGTGAGAAAATCGTGATTTGAAATTTAAATTTTACAAGAAAATATATAAGATCTTTTTTTTGTCTCAGTTGTAACAATTAAATTTAACATTTAAGAAATTGAATTGAATTTGTGTAGAAAAAAAAGGAATGAAACCATTTTTCAATGTTGCCTCAGCTCAAACAGCAAGTTTGTTACCTAAGTCTTTTGTTTTTGTTGGTTTTTTATTGTTGTTAATTTTTCTTAGGAAAAATTTCTTAAACACAAAATGAAAACACAGATGAAATAAAGAAAAAAATCGGTTTGTGTTGACATCTTTATTTATGTTTAACACGTAGACAAATTTTCGTCTGTTTAATGAGTTTTAAAAAAAGACCGCTTCCGTTTATTGTTTTATTATAATTTCTTTTTTATTTCATTTTTTTTCAAGTCTATTTTCGTTTCAAAAGCTAAACGTTTATATAAGGCATATTGCCTTGAACTCTTTGAAGTAAGTTTGCATTTAAATATTGACCTTTAAGCCGATTATAACTATAGAGCAAGGGAAAAGGTTTCTTGGTTATGGTTTACAATTTTTACGACTATTGTTTAGCCCACGCACCGGTGTGCCTCTTTTTGAAAAGGTATTGTACTAAAATGAAATTTTTATAGCCAAGTCATAAATAAAACTGTTTAAAATAAATAATAGGATGACAGTAAATAAACACTGGAAAAAAATTATTAACCTAAAACTCAAAGTGTTGCCGTTTGTGCAGTTTTTTTAGCAGACTCCTTGCACACTTTGCACATGCTTTATGATTTTGTAATTCTGCAATTTAATGTGTGAAAAAGTGAGCGGTACCATGCCCTTTAAATAAATAATATAGAATTTTACTAATTTCTTTTTACCCGGTTTTTATAAAACCTTGAACACAACTTATAATCTAAAAACAGCAATTGGAATAATGGGCGGACCAAACTCATCAAAATTTCTTTTTGCATTCCATATATTTGTACAAAATTGACTCGCATGAAACTTTTAAAACACTTCATAATGTTAAGAGGACACAATCCGAAGTTTTAAAAAGTGGGCGGAGTCACGCCTCATAATATGATATACAAAAGTTTATGTTTTTCTTCTCAAATAATTACTATGAAGCTTTGGAACATATTTACGCTCTTAATATAACAAAATGTTAAAAAAATTCCATGTTTTAAAAAGTGGGCGTAGTCACGCGTCTTAAAATTTAATCTTGTATTTTATAGGGTTGTGACCAATAGATTGCTATGAAATTTTATAATAATATTGGGCTCTTAAGATGACAAAATCTATCCTTCGAACAAGAGGGCGTGGCCCCGCCCATTAACATATTTATTTTTATTTTATGTACTTCTCCAAAACAGACTACTATGGAACTCTAAAAGCACTTTATGTTGTTAAGAAGAAAAAGTTCCATGTTTTAAAAAGTGGGCGCAGTCACGCCCCTTAAAATTTAATATTGTATTTTATAGAGCTCTGGTCAACCGATTTTTATCAAACTTTGTAATAAAATGATGCTTTTAAGACAACAAAATCTTGCCTTCAAAAAAAGTGGGCGGGACACGCCCATTAATTTTTGATAGCATTCACTATGTAATTTGACTAAACTCATGTCTTTTTGTTTTGATTGCAAGTATTAGGCTCTTGATTTCACACAAATTTGGCATACGAAGAAAGGGCGGTATGTGATCTCATATATTTATATGTCACCAGAGTTGCCAACTTTTATTTTCAGATATTTTAACAAGTTCAATGAAAATAAAAATGTATACGCATACAAAGATGAGAGAAAAAGACATGAAGGTAGCAAAAGAGACACCAACAAAGTATTACGAGAGAGGGAGAGAGAGAGAGAGAGTCAGAGAGAGTGAGGGATATGCAATTAAATCAAGAGAGATGGTTAAAATACCGGGTGAGAAAGAATGTACTAGGAATATAAATAATTATAACGAAAAACAACAAACGATTTGGTATCCAAGTAAACATTGAAGATGGCTCAAGGCCAAAATCGGTACGTTTATAAATCAAATTTGACGTAGTACGACGGAAAATCATTCCAAATTAGATAAAATCCAGTCGGAAGAAGTACACATCAAATTTTTATACATGTAATAAGCATTAAAAAGATAAAAATTCAGCTTGTCTAAAAATATTTAACCCACTTCAACAATAGGATTTAAAAAGTTGAAAATAATGTATGACGTTTTCTTTTCTAGGATAATATGTAACATTTATTGCACTTTTCAATTAAAAGTTTTAATAAATGGTTTTTTTAGAAATAGAGGTTTTATTAGAGCCCTTTACGAGCGTAAACTTTTACTTTCAAAGAAAAAGAACGCTAAATTTAATTTTTCTTAATAAAAAGTTTTAAAATTTTGCAGTTTTTCTAAAAAAAAAGCATTAGATTCAATTAAGTAAAATATTATTATAAGTGTTGTCGTTATTTAAACAAATTATTATTGTTTTCATTTAGTGGTCATATTGCGGCGCCGCCAGTGTTAAGTAGGCACATTATTTAAAGCTAGTCCGTTTTATTAGTCAGTATATTTCACCGACAGTTCATTGCAAAAAAATATCGACAAATAATGCTGATGTGATATGCATTCTCTTAGATATTAATGCATATCAGAAAATCCACAATGCTGATATCACTGGATCTGGCCAGTTATCGAAATCAGGCTCTCGAGAACCTTTATTTTCTCATTGTCTCTTAAACTCAACAACTACTTCAGCCAATATAACGCTCAATATATTCTTTCAGTGTATTTAAACCTGTGACCATATAAATCCATTTTAAATGGAGCGTTTTTTCGTTCTTAAAATTACCTAAACCTTGTTGCTTTGCTAGTCTGCCTATAAATCACAGCTTGCGCCAATTGCTTTTTGAGTCCTTGTAAAAGCTATTTCCCGTATGATGTATGACACAAGAGTTAATTATATTTTGTTTGTTAATTTTACAACATTCCACCATAAATTTTTTTTTAGGAAAAAAATATGTATATAAAAGTATATTGAATTATTTTTTTGCGAGAATTTATAAGGAATAATTTCGTATGTATGACAATGACAATAATTATAAGCAATTATATGCAATTACTTAAATGCGGTGAAGACATGACAACGTTGCTTAACAAATTCAATTGTACATGCAGTAATGATAATGTTAATATATTCTAGGAATTCGAAAGTAGTTATAAATATTTAATTTAATTAAGGGAAAAATTATATAAATCATTGAAATAGAATATATTTGTGTTGAGTTGTTCTAAGCAAGTTTATGTCATTTAGTCACAATTGTAAATATGTTTTGCTTAATTAATAAAGCTTTTTTGTCTTGGTTCAGTAAAAAAATTAAAGCTTTTAAATATGTCAATATTTTATTTTTATGTTTATTTTAATTTTTTTAATTCGTTTTGAAATATTATTATTACATATTTATCACAATAAACTATCGGCTTAGTTTAAAAACAGATCTTATAAAATCTCTTTTGCCGTCATATTAAGCCCATCAAAAATTTTTTTAAAAAAAATTTCATTACAAAAAAAAATTATATTTAGCCTGCGAAAATCTAAGTTTTTATCACTAAATGCAAAAACCATTAATAAAACCCACCTCTCGAACACATAAATTCATATTGACTTAATGACAGAAAATGTATGTACGTCATATTCAATATTTAACCTGTCATTTCAAACGGCATTCAGAAGAAAGAAAAATTCCCTCATGCAAATTTGTATTCCACAAATCCATTTTCCAATCTGGGTCACTAAACTCGTGTTATTTTCTTATTATTTCTTTTACAGTTTTTACATATTTTTATTTTGAATTATCATTAAGTTTCAAACAAAAAAATTATATTTTTTACTTCGAATGAAGAAAAACTCATTCAGTTGTTTGGTTATTTGGATCTCATTTCCTGTTGGTTGATTTGCAAATGGCAAAAGCAACAAATTGAAAAAAAACAAGCCTAAGTTTTTCTTTTCCAAGTTCTAATACTTGTATAAGCCACCCATGCTTTTTCTTAGATCATTTGGCTCAAGCCAAGAGTTCAAAAGTAAAACTCTTGTTCCCAAAGCAAAATGCATTAGCAAAATCTATTTCTGTAATATTAAATAAATGTCTGTCTGATGTGTATTTGCAACATTAATAGAAAAAAATGTTATGTGTGTGTTTGCTTGTACTGCTGTGATCTTGGTGTATGAGTATTTCCTGCGCTATAATGACAAAAAGGCCATTTAAAAGCTTAAAATTTACAAAAGCAAGATATAAAAGTTGGTTAAACTAACTTAAATGAAAATACTACATCATACAATTTCTAAGAAATTTTACCTCCCATACAAACAATCACTTTCGTCTAAGACCTCCGTATATCTATTTTTATCAATTTTTATTTTTATAACGGCACATACACATGCACGTAATTAGGAGAGCCAAAGATCATGCAGTTGTAGGGTATTTCTCCTCAAAGAATTAACTGTTTCCTAATACTGCATGCGTAGGCTTGCGTGGCATAATTTACCATCATCATCATCATCATTGTGCATATAAACATGATTTGCAGCATTATGAATACCACGACCGACAAAAACAGTTCCAAGCTTAAAAATATATATATTTGTTGTTTGTAATTATAATCGTACAGTTTAACAGGAAAATTAAAATAATTTAATATGTAAATACACACTCACAAACACATCTATACAGCTACACACACACACATACACACACTTACACCCACACACACACACATACACCCACACACACTCACTTACAAACCCTAAACCAATTTCATTTAATTGCATTAGCATTAGCAAGATTCAACAGTTTTTAAACCTAGCAAAAAGTACGGTTGTCAGCAAAAAGTGTGCTGTCCTCATCATGCACTCAACTAAGCTCATTCATGCCTTTTTTTTTAGCAATAGTTTGCTTAAGATTTGTTAACTAATTTCACACCTTACATCAATAATAATCATCAGCACCAACATCACGAACTTAAACTTTTCTAAGGGCACGTAAAGGGGAGAGCAAGTTGTCGAGAGTGCGGTTGGTAATTGGTGTAAACTAAATTTAAATACAAATAACTTCATAACCGCTAAAGATTTTGGAATGTGTAACATCTTGTCAAGCAGAAAGTAAACAGTAACACCGCCATTGAATCAAAATGGTGCAAATTTGAAAACCAAATTTAAAAAAAAAGAAATTAGTAATTGAAAAATAGATTATGCAAAGTTATTGTTGATTCAAAACAAGGTGAAATTTATGACTATTCATATATTGAAAATATTTTCACGAGTTTTTGTTTGTAAATAGCAAAACCATAAGTTTTAAACGTGTGCAAATAATTGGCTAGATGTGAAAGAAAAGGGCTGCACAAAAGTCAAGTGCAGTAGTTAAACTAAATTTCGAATTACATTTATCAAAGACTGCCACCATTCAGCAAATATTGGTTTAACTATTTGTATAAGTTGAACTTAGTTCAGCTCATGATATTGTAAATAAACTTCACGTATTCTTATTTCTATTTAAATTGTTCACTTTGTGAATAATTTTAACTGAACAGAAATGTTAATATTATATATTGGGTATTACATACAACCTCATGGATTTTATAAAACAGATTATAATATAGTCTGAGATCTTTTTACCAAAGCAAGTATAACTTAATATGTTAAAGATTTTTGGAATAATTTCTATATTTTCAGCGTATTTGGCCTTACTGAATTGAAACTAAAAAACTCTCAGTTTGATTAGTATATTTTTTCAAAGTAATTTCCGTTTTGAAATTAATTAGCTTTGCTGAATTGAAGCTAAAAGATATTCAGCTGAGATTTATGTATAATGAGCAAGTGCTATGCTTATTTCTCTTGCTACAGTTTAGCTGAACTTATTACACAATATAATCGCTTAAGCTGAAATGCGCTTACCAAAACTAATCAAACCTAATATTTCATGGACTTCAGAAGTTAATTTGTTTTATAAGAAATCTGTCTTAAGTATATACTTTTCTAAATAACTCATGGTTTCAAGGTATTCAGCTTTGCTGAATTGAAGTTAAAAGACATTCAGCTTAAATGTACGAATTATCAGCAAAGTCTAAGCTATTTTCTTTTATTATTTTATTGGTTACATGCTAATGTTAAATTTGCACCAGCTGAATTTAATTTCACAGTGCATGTTTTTCAGCCAAAATGTGATTTTTCAAAGTAACAGCCATTTTGAAAATATTCTGCTTTGCTGAATTAAAGTTAAATAATATTTAGCTGAGATTTATGTACTTTGAGCAAATGCAAAATTGTTTTCTGCACATAAAATAATAAGTTTATCTGAATTCGGCATTGATTCATTTAATTGTTTTTGTTAAAGCTAGAAAATCATTTAAAATTTATTTAATATTACATAAAATTTTCAAGGTGAATTAAATTTTTGGAAACTTGGCTTAGTTTACATGTGTAGTGAACAAATTCAGCTTAACTGAATTTGGTTCATCACTAATTCAGCTTTTGCTCAGCTTAATTGAATGAAATTTTGCGAGTTAAATTTCAATTCATTTCATATTTAAATAACATAGAAAGGAAATATAGATTTTGGTTCTAGAACTTATTTTAAAATATTAATTTAGTTGCATTTTAAGCAAATTTAGCTTGGCTGAATTCAAATTATAGCAAAATTCAGCTCAGTTGTACTCTTTAGGCCAGTATTACTGCTTTTCTAACTTAATATAAGTTGACTAGTTTAATTTAATAGCAATTCAGCTGAATTAAATACAGCTTGGGTGGGATAAACTAATTTTAGCTGAATATTTTTCTTTAAATCATATTATATAACTTTAGGGCTTAATGTTGTTATACAAATTTATTTCTTTTCGAGCTTCATATCGCTACTTTTATTTAAAAGATAGTCAAATATTGAGCTAATTCAGCTTAGCTGAATTAAAATTTAAGCAACATTTTTAACTGCAGCGTCTAAGATTATTTTATTGCTTTTACTACTTAATATGAGTTAGATAGTTTAATTGAATATCAATTCAGCTGAATTAAATTCAACTTCAGATAAATTAATTTTAGCTGAATATGTTTCTACATAGATGGTAATTTAACTTTAAAGCAAAATTATGTTATAAACATTTTATTTCTTTACGAGCTTCATTTGGCTACATATATTTCAAATGTAAGCAAGACAAGTAAAGCTTAATTAAAACTGTGTACAATCCAGACTAGTTTTACTTATTTCTACAATATATTATTTGCTGTTATTAAGCCAAGTTTAGTTTAAAAGCAATTCAGCTAAACTAAATGCAGGATTATATGAATAAATTTCAAGTGATTTCAGTTTTGCAACTATTAAACTTCGCTGAATTTCAATTAATTTTTTTAATTAAATATATGCAGAAGTTGTGCTGAATACAATTTATATTTAAAGCTTCTTTTAGGTAATTCAGCATTTAAAATTTCAAGTAGCTTGTGCAATCATTATTAAATATGTTTGAATTAATATATACAATAATTATTGAGGTTCAAGATCACTGCGATAGCATCATATAAAACTTGTACAATCGAACTTGTATAAGGAACCATTTTAACATGTTCGTACTTCCTATTGCGCTATTCTTACTCTCAGGCAATTCATTATTTTTGTCACGAAATACTTAATGCAATTTTCAAAGAGTGATCAGACAAGAAATACTCTTGACTTAAATATTTATATCTTACAAACAGAGTACACAAATGCCACAAGCTGATCCTTTGACTTGTGCAAATAAGCTTTAGAAAGACAAGCAATTGGCGAGAAAAAAGAAAATGCTCTAATAATAATTCTTGCGCTGTTCCGTCGTATTAAGCAAACATTTTTAGCTTCCGGCTAACGAGCATCTATCATTGTCAAATTTATATATCACAACTTTGTAGCAGATTCGTTAAATTTTGTTGTGTTTAAAGATTTCAGTAAGCACCATGTCATAAGCATGCAATATAATTTATTATTTAAGAAAATTGAAAAATAACAATTCCCAATTGCAGCAGCATCATCATCATTATCATCAAGCACATCATCATCGTAACTAACCGTGGTCATGATTTTAGAATCACTAGAACTGTTCTCTAGATTTCACAGAGTGCAATTTTACTATGGCAGCAGAATTTTTGCACCAGCAACTCAACTTTTGCCATTATTCATGCGACAGTGTGGCATATACAAACGTTAAAAGACTATAGACCAGCAACATTATTGCGGTTCGGCTTGAAATGTTATTTGATTGTTTTACATTTGCATGTTTAGAAACAATAATTCATTTTAAGAATCTAAAATGGAAAAAATTGTAAACCAAAAAAAAAAAAAAAACGAATTTCAGATTGTATTTCACAATCAATGCTTGAGATGTTGCGCACAAGCAGCAGTGGCACCAAACGATTTCCAATTGATTGAAATATGTGCAACAAAGAAAAAATATGCATACAATATTATTTCTTATCTGCAATGTACTCGTATAGTACGTGTATTTAGATACAAATGCGAATATTGATGTTGCAAACGGACTTGACCATTAAGAGACCGCCAACTAAGCCGTTGATTATTTTAATGTGATTTTCTTCATAACATTTTTATGATCAATTCAATGCCTTTTCTCTCCCTCTCCCTCTCTCTCTCACTCTTTTTCACAGTCTCGTTTTTTATCTCTACCATTGCAAGGTAATTAACATTGGTTTTTGGTATTGAAACTTCTATGGCATTTTACTTATTTTAATTAATTTAAATTTGCTTATGAATAAGTAGCCGGAGAAGAGAAATGAGGCGATGAAATGCCACTGCAACAGATAAAATAAAATCCGTTCGAAACTTGTTGCGCCACAACGCTGTTAAATGAATTATTTACAATTCTGTAAGACAAACGCAATTTCTACTTCTGCTTCGGTATCTTTCGATGTCGATAAAAATCAATTTCACTCTTTACTTCTGTTTACAATTTTTCTTTTTTTTCCCCCAATTGTTTGGATGATCTTCTTTTCCATGTTGTGGTGTTTTTATTTTTTCTCAATACTTTTATGCAGTTTAATCAAATTGCGTGTGTGTTCTGTTTGACGTAGATGGCAATCTTTAACAATGATTGCAATAAAGAAAGTTTCTGCTATGCTTTTTTTCTTCTTCTTCTCCTGTTGCTTATTTGTTACAATTTTTCATCAACAGTAAAGAACACTTCAAGTGCAGAGTCTTAAATAAGCGATCGATAGGATAACCAGATATTTTTGAAAAATAAAAAATTATCTTTAGCTCTTAGCTATTGATATGATATGTTGCTTACGAATCCTTAATGTTTTCTGTATGAACTAAATGTATTGCGTTGGCATTAGAGTCGATCAATCAATGCTGACAGGGACATTCCTTATAATGCATTACAAAAGAGGCACTTTTTAGTCAACTAAACTGTTAACAAGTTGTTGCAGCTAAGCTATGATTCTCACAAGCTTTAACCTGAGCTCTTAAAAATAAACTACTTTTTAAAATGCTAAGCTAAAAGAAGCTGAGCAATAATTATATCCAGCTGAATTTAATTCATTAACAAAATAGCAGGCAATTATTGCAATTCAGCTTAGCTGAATAACTAAAATACTCAATTCAGCTGAATTTTGAGCATTTATAGATATGTTTAGTTCAGCTGAATTGCTTTTTAATTAAATTTAGCTCATCAACTGTAGGTAATATATAAAATAATTACGTAAAACTGACGTAGAGTGTATGCTGCTGAGGAAAATTATACACAGTTTCAATTCAGCTGAGCTGAATTGCCTCAAATTATATCTATACCCAGTCTACGTTGCAAATAAATGTATCCAAATGCAGCTTGTAAAGAAATTAAATGTGCTTTAGAGCATTTTCCTTCACAGTTAAATAATCAACTTTATAAAAGCAAATTCAGCGAAACTTACTTAATTTTCTGCTGAATTGCTATTAAATATAACTATTAAATTCGTATTAAGTAAGAAAAGGAGTAATACCAGCTTAGAAGCTACAGTTGAGTTAAAATTTTGCTATAATATTAATTCAGCCCAGCTGAATTTTCTTAAAACGCAACTAAACATAGCTTTACGACGATTTAAAAAAAATAAACCAATATTTCAATATTACACTTAAAATAAATAAGATTTAATTAGCTGAAATTCCAAAGCCAAAATGCTTATTAAAAAATAAAAATTTTACTTAATTCAGATGAGCTGAACTTTTAAAATCCAAAATTTTGCTAAAATGCATCAATATTGAATGAGACTAGTCCTAATTAAGCTTATGGTGCATAAAAAGTCATACAGGCTCATAATATATGCACTAGCTGAATTTGTGAAAACTTCAATTCAGCTTAGCTGAATTTATTTATTTATTTAGTTTTTGCAATATATATAATATATGTACATACATCTTTATAGCTTAATTGAAAATCTCTTTGCTAATTTTGTTCGCACAGTCCTGCTAACAATGCTTCTATTTAACTCCTTTAAAACTTCGCTTATAGCTTGTGAGTAATTAACCGCGAAATCATTCCTTTAAGCATCTCAAAGATATCTTTGTAGTTGCATTGTTGTCTCTCAAACCAATTAAAAGTGAAAAAAAACGAAGCGCACAGATTGAACACAAAAATAAAAGAAAAAAATCTCTTTAAAAGTTTTTCTTATTTACTTATTTTATCTTATTTTCTTTTTATTGTAAATTTAAGTTAAAGAAAGTACAATTGATATTTTGCAACATTTCAATTGCCGATACTTATCGTTTAGCCTTTTTATTTGTTGTTAACATCAACGATAATACATCTTGCTCTGTATCACGCAGTATTTTTCCGAAAATTTCTTATAAACTTCTTTTGGCTTAAAATTTATACAAAAACTTATCTATTTTTTTACCCAGTTTTCTCATTTACTCGTACATGAGTTATTTCACTTTTTTCCATTTAGTATGTCACATGATTTTAGAAAAAAATTTTTTTTGACATTTGATATTTTTTATTTTATCTCTATTACCGTTAAGTAAAACATTACAAATATATCTTTTAATATTTTTTTATCTCTTATTTTGGATTGTAGTTTTCTTACGTGCCAGATTTTAATTTTTTTGTCATTTTCGTATTTTCTCACACAAATTGTTACATTTGTTTTAATTACAACATACATGTGTGAATATTCGCACCAAATAAGAAGACATTTTTGTGTTGTCGTAATTTTCAATGTTTTTGTTGTTTGTTAGTTGTGCTGTTGTCTGTCGTTGTTGCTTTTGTCAAAAACATTTTTGGAGTGGTAAACAAAATTGGTCTTATGTTGTTATCGACTTTTATGTAATATGATGAAATCGCAATTGGAATTTCAATACGACATTTCTATAAAGTTTATTGAACTTTGGTTTATAGGAAAAACAAAAAAAATTAAAATTTAGAGAGAGTGTGTACGAGTACGTTATTTTTCGTTCTTTATTAGGTTACATTACAAAAATTATATTTTGCTTTTATACGCTCTCAAGTCAATGAACTAACAAGACTGTGCAACAAAATCAAATTTGTAACAACTGAGTCTGACAGACAATATGTGTATCGGTGTTTCGAAACCCCACCTCTGGTTTTTAATTAATTTACGGTCATTGGAGTACGTAGAAAATATTTCTACGGTGATTTTCATGAGTAATATTAAAATAAGTAATAACATGAAATTTTTAATAATTCTAGGTGGGCAGCAACAAATATTGAGGGGTAATGTCCCGTCGGAATGGCGACTGTACAATAAAAAAAACAAACATTTGTCAAGAGGAGTCTATGTACAGGCAGTTGTGTCTATGGATATTTGAATTGAATCCTTCTACATTGAACTTGGCAGCAAAGACCTCTGCGTATAGTTTATTCCCTCTTTAATGCGTATTACAATTGGATGTGTTGGCTCTTAATGGGAACCGCTTTGCACGTCAAAGTGTTTTGTTTTAGGGTACAAGTTTCCTGATTTCATTAGAACACATATCCATGCATCTAATATCGATAAGACTAAACAATAAAAATGGATTAACTTACACATATTTTCTGTGGCAAAA
This sequence comes from Nowickia ferox, assembly GCA_936439885.1. NCBI lineage: Eukaryota > Metazoa > Arthropoda > Insecta > Diptera > Tachinidae > Nowickia > Nowickia ferox. Next base: position 107,122,346 of record OW387023.1, read on the forward strand.
TCTCATTAACAAAATAGAACTTGCAAGTGCATTATTTAAAAAAATGACTCCTAGAACAAAAACTAAAAGGCCTTAATTGCCCCATTTGTTGCAATATTTAACAAATTTGTCTGTTCTTTTAACATACTTTTTCTGTAAATGCTGTTGATGCTTCTATTGTTGTTGTTAATGCTGTTGCCCAATTTGCATTTACGGTAATTGTACTACTGGACGCTGTACAGTTTCTTCTAACAGAATTGGGTTTTCAGTTCAAATTCTTGTTACCAAAATAAAATTCAAAACATAGAAGATTTCTTGGTAAAATCTTGTCCAACAAAATTGACTTGCTAATACATGATTGCTACTTTGTTACCGATTTGCTAAGAACGCTAACAATATTGTTAGTTTGTACAGGAACAAACACACGACGAACTTTCTGCCAGCACATACAGACACACACACATACACACATGCAAATAATGTATATACAATACCCTCTAGTCAGCCTAGAACATTGATGTCAGTTTCATACCACAATTGTTCTAGCTAAAATCACACACATTCTTAAGGCAGAATTAGTTTGTACGTGCTGTTCTGTTCAATTGAAAGTCTGTGTGTGTGGTTTGTTTTTCCTGTTTCGTTCTGTTCAGTTGCGGACAAATCTGTAGGAAATAGAATTCAACGTTAAGTGACAGCCAAAAGTGTGTATGTATTAGTTTGTTGTGATATTTTGTATACAACTGAAATCAGTTCTATATGTTGCCAGCTGATTCCTTGCACAGAAAAAGTAATTGCAAAATATTTTATACGGAAAAGAACGACACAGAACGACAACGAAAAAATAAAAACTAATGAGGCCTTTATTCTCTTTCATTTAGTCGTCAATGAGAGAGTGACGATAACACACGCGTAGCGGGTGTGTTGAATTATTTATACGTACAGTGAAAGAAAAGAGGTGGTATGCGAAAAATATTCTATGGTCACCAATGCTTTTCACGATATTCAATGTGTTTTATGTTACAAAACTTCTAAGGAAAAGAATGAATATGCATTTAAAAGACATTTTGACTTTTTTTTGGAGCATTTTCACTAAACTGATCTTTCTATTTAATCTTTAAAGAGCAATAACTCAGGAAATATGGGCCGCAGCCAATTTTTATGATTAAGTTTTTTTCTTATTTTTCACATTACTATCAGATAAGCTTTTTAAAAATTTCTTTTTGAAGGTTTTTCACAGTGTCCTATGAAAAGTTCAGAGCCCCATAGCTCGGAAAATATGGGTAGCCGTCAACTTTTTTATTTAATTTTTTCTTCGTATTTTTTAGTTTTCTATCACATGGGCTCTTTTTTATTTATTTTTAGCTTCTTTACTAAACTGTATTTGTTCCAAATATTTATTTTTTTCTATGTACTTCAGAGACGAATGAGACAACATTTCTCACACATACAACTATAATTTTATTTTTGACATCACTGGCCTAGAACACAGCTGCCGAATATCAATCGGCTTCTTATACAAATGAGTACACGAACGCGAAAACATTTCTCTCTTTTTCCTCTCGGTGGACAGTTTTGGCCTAGAACTATATGTCTTTATGTCGACACTCTTTTCTCTAGCGACAATTGCCCTAGTCGAAATGTCGACAACTTTCCTTTTATGCGCGAGTAGAGATACGTTAGAGACAACAGTTCCAGTGTATATGTGGTGACATTATCAATGAACGCATCAATAGTTTGTTTTTTTCTTTTTTATTATGCCGTGCAATAAGGTTAAAAAAAATACATATGAACGAGTATGTATGTGTTTAAGTGAATCTTTAATTCAAATGGCTCCATATGGTCGCAAAAGAAGAGTGCTAAAGTCTGCTGGTAGATTTTGAATGACAACCCTATGTTGTATGTCAATAGGCGATTAAATCGGCTGGGGTACACCTGATCAGTAGTGCTATTGACACAATGGCACTAGTAAAACACTACAATTTTACTATTCGCATTTCATGCAGGGTAGTTTAACTGCTTCAGTGACATATGTGTGTATGTGTGTGCAAGTTCTATCTCGTATGTGGTATCTGGTGTGCATAATCAATGAGTGTTTATGCATTACAAATGCTATCTTTAATATATTGGTGGCCAAAACTGATTCTGTTTGGTATGAGTGTGAGCAAAGAGCTTCACGCTCACTGAACAAAAAACTGGGCAAAACAAAAAAAGATTTCACTAAGTACGGTGATATGCGTCATAAGGTAAAGTAATAGATCGGTTCAAGTTGCTGAACCGACTAGATCTCATGTCGTCCCACAGACCTTCGCTTGGCTTGGTAACTACAGCGCAATGATATTTTGAAAAGTGTCAAAGCAAACGGCTAACGAGTATTTAAAAATGTATCTGACAATTTTATTCTTATTAAAGTACTCTTCTCTTTTCTTATCATTAACTTCGTCTAAATTAGCATGAAAGGAAGTGAAATTTCTTTTTATATTCTATTGCCGATACAGGGATAGTCCTAAACTAACGAATTAAGTAAATTTTTGTGAACCGAAAATCATAATATCTATCGATATATTTATTCGTTTGCGGTAAGGATAATGTGTTTCTGTAATTTCTGTAAATACACATCTTGGTTTCACGCAAACATTTGGTCCTTCGAACCGGATACCATAGTGTACATCTGTGAATTTACTCAGCATTTGTGATTTAATTTTTTTTTTGGAATATCGTTAAAATATGTTAGTGGATAGCGAAGTTGATAAATTAAATAATTAAAATTAGTGAATGCAAGTACTGACATATAGATGGCGACAGTAGTTTGAAGAAAACTTTTTTTTTTTGGTGAAAAGTGGGAATCTTACAAAAACATATGCTTTAAGTTTTAAGGTGGCACGGTGCTAAGTATTTTCCTTTTTTTCAATCCATCAAAAACAAACGATCTCAGGAAACTTGTAAGCAAGAAAAAAATGGTCAGCTTTATGTAAGTCAACAATTTCATTTGGAAGGTCCCGGTTAGAGATGGATGCATGTCGTGTTTTTTTTTTGTGACATAAACACTCACGAATCAACAAGAAGTGCTCGTGACAGAAAATCTGTTTGCGTATCGTGTTGAGCAAAATAGAAACAATAAAACACGAAACTATTTTAGGTGTAAAGAAAAATTTAATATTTTATATGGTCAAACACGCAAAAAAGGCAAATTTGTTGATAGTGAAGGGCTCTCTAAAGCTTAAAATTCTGAAATTAAACAAAAATAAGTGTCTATTTGAATATAAAAAATGCTTCTTTGCTATTCAATTTGATTTTGTGCGTGTTGTGCAGTTTCGTGCTGCTAAATATTTTCGCGTGCATGTTTTGTATTAGGAAAAATTCGACACGCGCTCATCTCTAGTCTCAAATTAACCAACATTAAGGCCAAGCTCCTTCGCTTACTGCTTTAAAATATTGGGTAGAACGAGTTTGAACAAGGTCTTATGACCTGCCGAGATGAACACAGTAGTGCTCTTTGTGTGTTTTAGTCCTAGCTTTGAAGATGAGAGAGAGATAGAGAGAGAGCTCAGTGCCAGATGGGTGTCGCTTTTGCTCACAATATAACAAAACCAGCATAGCAAATACAATAAAGCCAAGTTTTTGCGTCGATTCGTAACCAAGGATGAGACATACATACGAGTATCATCGTTTTTTAATGTTCTATAACATAAAAGACATTGAGTATTACTATGCATTTCTTGTCATAAAGTATTATTCATCATTTAATTCCTTCGGCATACTTAAAAATAGCAAAAGTTATAAAAGAGCGTAATAAAACATAAGAGAACATTTCTGCTCAATTGCGCTATGAAATGCCCACCACTGCCTTAAAATAAGGTTTGTCTATGCAATACTTTTTGCACTATTTCTTATTTATTTTTATAATGGTAATTTTAGTTTTTGGCAGCAAAACACCTTCCAGAAAATCTAAAAATGTTAAAGGAAAAGAACAAACAACATGCTTTGGCATACATACATACGTACATGTGAGTAAATATGTTTGCTGCAAAGAAAAAAATGCTAATAGTGTGTTAAGGTGCTTGCTGCTGCTCGCTTAACTATTCTACTATTGTAACTGAGCAACATCCGTTAGAATAACGATTTGTGATGTTCACACTATCAAATTTAACAACTTAAAGATTGTTTCATTCGAATAGCAGCATGGCAACGTGTTGATCTGGTGTATTTCAGTTGCATTTCAAATCGCCATGCAACAAAAAAAAAACAAAAAGAAACGTGAGCAATAAAAAATTATCACATGGAAAACTGCAACAAAAAAAAATAAAATTGGAATAATAAAGCAGCAAAAAAAAATATAAAGTGAAATAAAGGAGGAGGTATATATCAGCAGATACTCGTAATATTAAAGTTGTTCTATGGATGGGAGCAGCGGTATGCATTTTATTTCACGGCTGCAATAAAAAATAGCAAAAACTGTAAATAAGCGTTTGAATTTTATTAACCTAAATAAAAAAAGCAAATCATTCTTCCAGTTTACTAAAATCTAAACTTAAGATCAATTACGGGGAAATCCCTAAAATTTTAAATATACAGGAAGCCAAAAATATGATCGATCTCAGAAAAAGTAAGCCATCATAAATTCAGTAAAATCATAATGGTTTGCAGTTATAATAATAAAGAATTCATTAATTCAGACACGATATCTTATGGAAAATTACCATCCTACTGAAAGGAGTAATTAGTTGTTAAGTAAAATAAAATTTATTCGCTATTATTCGGCATTTATCTGCTTTTGATAGCAGATGCTAAAGAGAGAACAGACGGTGAAGTATTAAGTTATTAAGCTTAAACCGTTTTACAACTCCTGCTATTGTGCGTCTTGAATATTTTTATGGGATCGTTGTAGCGCCTCTAGTTCTAAGTAGCACCTCTACCTGGCTTCAGTAAATAGCACACAAACTTTTTTAATTTTTTTGCACAACAGTGTTATCAGTTAGAGCAACTTATAGACGATGTTTTATCACTTCAACAGTTCTGTTTGTAAACAAAAATGATGCATATGGAGTAACGTCAATCAACAACAGACAGTACAGTTTCCATTACATCCAGAAAAATGTGCCGTTTGGTGCGACTTACGTGCTGACGATCTTATATATTTAAAAATAAGGCCGATGCTTGCGTTACGGTCAATAGAGATCGTTACTGCTTCATAATCAATGATCTTGCATTGAAAATATGGATGACAATGATCCGATTGATATGGAATTAAAACAGATTAGGGCTACGTGCCATACGCAGACAGCAACCAACGTCTTATTGAAATCAAAGTTTGAAATTCAAAACAAATATAGATTCAAAGAATATCTAGATTATATATTTACAAAAAATAGCACCAAACTAGGCAGGGGACAATTTCTGCTTCTTCGAAACTATCCAGTTGATAAATATATAGAGATATTTGCTTATGAGAAACATAGAATATATATTGTACCTTCGAGAATATCAAATTGATTTTTTAGCAAATTCAAAACATTAATTTATATGCGTCACATATGCCATATATTAAGAAGTAGGACCAAAAGGGGTTAGGGGGTCATTTCTGCCTCTCCGAAACTATCTAACAGATTCTTGTGAAATTCATAACAAAGATGAATCTGCGTCTAACATGACACCCACACTTTCTATAGTTTTAAAACGATTTTAATGAAACTTAAAACAAAGACCAAACTGCGCCTAACATGACACCCACACTTTCTATAGTTTTAAAACGATTTTAATGAAACTTAAAACAAAGACCAAACTGCGCCTAAGATAACGCACATAATCAAACCGAACACCTTTCTCATAAAAATTAAATCCAAGCGAGTAGCGCCGTGAGCATAGCTATGCTCTCAGTTAGCGCCGCGAGCATAGCTACTACATTAAAATTTTATTTAGTAATGAAAAATTTTCTTTAGCAAATTTAAAAATTTTGTTTTGAAATTTCATAATTTTTTTCTTGTTCGAACGGACGAATAATTTTGAACTTTTGTTCGAATATTCGAACGAACTATGGGACTGGTTCCAGAGTCACATTGAAGGGAGCAATTAACATTATATTTACAATATTTGATAGGTCCTGTATTCAACCACATCGAACATGTTCAGTGTGTTCAGTGCCGTTTACTACAATACTAGACCGAGTCTGAATTAAATTGGCTCAAGATCAACACGATACATTACGAAAATGGTGAATATGTAAACATTTAAACAATATGTCTTTTTTTCATCATATACTACTCCGTACTTTTGATAACACTCGCATTTTCCCAAGTCATAGCACGAGTACGTTTGGATGAATTGTCACCAAATTTTCTGCAGGGTAATTCTCAATAATTTATTTGAGAGATTTATTTTATGTTTATTTATATTTCAGACCTTAAACATCTGGTACTTATTAGACTTAAGGACTTTTATCACATTTAACCGCCAACAATAAGACTAAAGTACGAGTATAGTAAATAAACAACGGAAAAACAACACTGAACAAACTTGGTGTTTCGTGAATCGTAAATCATTAAGAAAAAATTTATCAACTTTACATTACCGCCAACTGAATATCGTATAATCTGAGTAATATTGACAAATATTTTAACAATAATTCGTGTTAATAACGAAAGTGTCAAGAGCAATAATATTTATAATAATTTTATTTATTGCAATAAAATGTTAATAATTTTGTATATTTTTTCTCTGTTTGTATTTTGTTTTTGCATTTTGCTTTCCTCATTTCGATCAGCAGGAAATTTATTAACTGCAAATGCCATTTATTGACTACTTTTACCTGGGACGCTCATAAAAGTCAAGTTTAGTTAACACAGAAAAACAATTTTATGATCGAAAATCGCATAAAAATCGTATTAAAAAATAAAGTCTTTTTGTAAGCGAATTTTATTTGTATTCAGATTTTCACTCAATCTCCCAACAACAACAAAAAAAAAAGGAGGTAGAAAAGGAGGTGAAAAATAGCTTTTAAACAAAATGACACATGTTAAGCCAGTACTAAAATACAGTGGGCGTTAGAAGTCATGTTATTAAGGTGAAATATTATATTTTTAATATGGACTCTGTTCGCAACAATCTTTCTTATCTTGTTAGAATATAAAGGCTTTGTAAGTTTATAATTATTATTTTGTAACGTTTCACTTGTTGCTGACTGTACGTACAGCGAATTTAAAGAAAAGGATTTAGTTTTTATGGCAGCATCAATTCTGTTTCTTCCTCTTTAACGTTCACCTTAACAATGGACATAATTTATTCTTGTGTGTAAAATTAACGATGCTGCAGTCATGTACGTAGCCCAAGAGCTCTTGAGGATGTTCCAAATGTTCCGATGCAGTTGCGCCAACATACAGTAAAGCAGAAATTTCAGAAATAATTTCACTTTTCTTTTTCAACCTTAAGGAGAGCTTAAAGGCAAAAGAATTATGAGCGACATGTTAAGAAAACACCCAATAACACAATGACCCAGTGCACTTGCTAAGGTTAAGGTATCATCAACGTTCCCATCTTTATCAACATCATCAATAACATCATTATCACTTAACTACATCTTGCAGCATCAAATAAAATAATAAAAATGGATTTCAAAAATGAAAACAAAGGAAATAAGGCAAAAAATGGCACATGAAGCTCCGTTTTTTTTTTTTTGTTGGCCAGCATTTGTGTTTGTAGCTGGTTAAGAGCGTGTGTTAAAATTATAATGCAGCCACGCATTCGAACTTATTCTCAAGACTTTAAACAATAACTGCGAAAACCAAAGAAAGAAAAAAGCAGTTGCGAAAGAAAAGCGATTTAAATCGTTTCGATCGTTACGCTAAGATAATTCAATAAATGTAAATATTTACCAGCACAACTGAAGAGTACCACCGCTACAAGCTTTTTCCTCATTTCATTTTATTTTATATCTTAACATTTTGTTTTCATTTACTGCAAGCACATAATAAAAATACAACTTAAGTAATAAATTGGCAGAGAAATCGAAATTGAATATTTAAAGGGCGCAGGATTGCAACTGTTGATGAAGGATTCAATTTGCTTCATAATTTCTATTGAATTTAAGGTTTTATTATTAACAAAAAGCTACGAGGCTTTTTGTTTTCCCTCTATGGTTTTTAATATCGCCATAATTTTTAAAGTTTTTATTTATGAAGAAATTCTCTATTTTTCAAATATACTAAAGACAAACAATGTTGTCAATAAACTTATGCACATGGGAATTTTCACAGAAAAATCCAATTTTGTCACGTTACATTACTTGGTGACACAGCTTGATTTTCGAAGAAAAACATACATTTTATTTTTTTTTTTTTTTTTTTTTTTTGATATTGGTTTAGAACGTACTTAGCTCTACATTCAGTAAAATACAGGAACAAGTCATACGGCTTAGCTCTAAATTGTAAGCTTAGCTGCTTGGTGACGTAACGTGACAATGAAATTCTTATATATGGTTCAATAAATTATAAGTGACTTCTTGCTTAGCACCCTTGCATGGACTTTACTTTAATTTTTAAAATAAAATATATAATTTTTATAATAAAACATAAATTAGGAATTTTCGCTTTTTTTGGTTCAGCATTTTCTTCCTGCTTATGGAACTCATTAGTCGAAGTTCAGAGAGTAACTACTTCGGCCATTTGGAAACAATATAATTGCTATTGAGTCTTCCCGACTCAAAATCATCAACAAGACATAGAAATTTGCATATTGAAGTAGGCGGCATCTTTGGTCCTTATTTCTTTCGAAAGGATCAAGGAGCTGGCGTTACATTGAATCGCAAGCGCTATTGAGCCTTGCTGAGTGAGTGTTTATTTCCAAAAATTAATCAACTAAATATCAACGATAATTGGTAACAACAAGATGGATTAACTTGCCATATAGCGCAACAAACAAAGGATTTATTGCAAACTCAATTTGTATACAATTTTATTTGCAGAAGTTGTTCTGTTCACTGGCCCCCTAGTTTGTGTGATTTAACGTCATTGGCTTATGCCGACAAACCAGCATGGGAAGCCAAGCCGATATTTAAGTCAGCACTGACGTCATAAAGGTCCGATTAATTATAAAAAGTAGTAAAAAATGTAACTGATAGAACGAACGGTGTAAATCGTAGCTATTCGGTAGCCATTTGCCGAAAATCATATTTCAAAAATTAATGCCATGAAATTATCTACAAGATTATAATAATAATAGATAATTTAAAAGGCGAAAAGAAAAACAATATATTCAAAAGCTCCTTATACTCGTATGTATATTAAAGACCAATCACCTTATGAAAATCAAATGATTTGTATCTGTGGAAATTTTGATTTAACGTGTACTTCAAACTCAAATATTTTTTATTTTTTTTTTTGCATAAGATGGTTAATGTCAAATAAATATACATCTGTATTTCTGATGTAAAAAAAAGCTCTTTTTTCTTTTCTCTACAAATCTGCATTTCTCGATTCTTAACATTGAGTGGTTGAGAAAAAATAAAGTTTCTGACACCAAAATCCTATTGTGACACGCCCAGTTATATTCAACATTGCATTTTCTGTATTTGTGTCCAACAAAAACACCCCACGAAATATGAAAAGTGGTCATTAGTTGAGCAGCGATATATCGTATCGCAAGTATTGCCAGACCTTGAAAATCGAATTATATTGATTAATTTTTTTTAATTTTAACACACAAAATCGATGTATTAAGTCCTTCAAAAGTACTGCAAGTGCAACAAATGTGCAGTTTTGAAACATGAGTATAAAATATAAAAAATACGCTCTTGCCAATTTTTTTTTCTTGAACTAAGTCCCAACTCTCATTTCATTATACTACGTTACTGTCCAAACTTTAATACAAATGAAATTGAAAGCTTAACACAATCCAAAGAGTAAATTTCGACTAATACATTTATGAATGTTATTAAGGAAGAGAAAAAGAAAAAGAAAACATGTGTGGCCTTAGCTGCTCTGCATCCATATCATTTTAGTCCATCTCCATGCTGACTTCTGTAGTTCGACTAATCCTTACTTGCATCTTTACAATAAACATAAAAATATAGTACAATATACAGTTGTAACTCAAGCCAAACAAGCCAGCAAAATAAAACCAAAAGACAAAAAACGGACAGCCAAACAGGCAGGTACAAAACAGCCTACAAAATCAATATTTAATAATTACAGTAATTCTCACAGATTTTAACATTTTGTTTCTTTTTAACAATACAATTTATTTTTAGGGAAACTAAAATGTACAATGACTCGTTGTGGACAACGAAATAAGTGAAAAACTCTTATGAGCTTAAAAATCGTTACTTGCCTTCAGACAATATTATGGGTAAATTGAATCACACTTAATGCGTTTTCAACCAGATATAATTTATTTTAATGTGTTTTTATATATTTATTTGAATAAAATAAAAAAAAACGTCCCGCTTAATATGAATGAAAAAAAAATAAGAAACAGTTCGCAAGCCGTCATGACTGCTGTGACACAGTTTGCATTCGAATTTGGCGTTTTGTACTGCCAATAAGATTTGGTGCCTTTTATCGCACTTTGGCAATCTTATCTTTGTATAGATTTTGCGTAGGATTTTGCTTCTTAATGCATTTATTACTGTATGCAATACCACGATTTTTCAATACAATTTTACTCTTTGTTTTTGTTAAGCTTCATCACCTCCACCTCCTTTTTGGTTGACGTTTAAGTTACAGCCATCTTTTTTTTTTTTTTTGCTTTTCTTTATAAAATAATACTCACAAAAAGGGCTTAATCAATAATAAAAAATATATGGCGAACAGGCTAACAGAACGATACGACTGAATGACAGCACTAATTTACTTTAAAACACATTCACATGCACTTACTTAACCAACACCGTTGCTATGTACGATAATTGCAATATCAATGACGAATAGTATTCTATTCTATACGTCTGTTTTCAATTTATTATTTTCAAACTTTTTCCTCCTTACAAAATAATTAATTTTTAATTCACGTTGCATAGCAAACTATTGTTTTAATTAAGATATACCTTATTATTATCGTTATTATGTATTTCCCTTTTAGAGGTAAAGTTTATTTAAGTTAATTCTGAATTAATTTAATTGTTGTTTGCTTGAAAACGAAAGACTTAAGCAACACACTTGACAGCGAAGAACGTTTCATCAGTCGGCTGCTGCTCATGCATTCGAAATTGACTAGCCTAGATTTCCTAAGCGCCAGTTGGGAGACAATGACATTTAGTTAATTAAAAATATTGTGTCAGGCGACAGTTATTTAAAGAAAAAAAGATACTGGCTTTTAGGCTACTGACAATTCAATTCAAGGGATTTATAATCGATAGATAAAATCAATTATTTATTAAAAAAAAACCAATAACTCTATAAGTTAAAAAATGTTTAATAAACAAATAAATAAGAAATAGTTTGAATAGCTTTAGAGATAACACTTACATATAAAAACATTTAGCTTTACTGAATCTATATCAATTTTAACTAATTTCACCAATGCTCTTGGTGCTTATTTTTAAGGACGATTAAATTTTGTTGAAATTTTATTTCTTGAAATTTTAGTGCTAATTTTATATTTTCATGGCCATGGCCCCGTCCACTATTTTAAGCGCAAGATTATGTATTTTTCAGAGTTTAAGGTGTTTGCCAAGTTTCATAATATGTATAAAATTTTAACGAGCGTAATAGAAAATTTTAATCGGCGTGGCCCGCCTGCTTTTTTGAATGCACGATTGTGTCTTTTCAAGCGCTCAATGTAAGTGCCAAGTTCCGTAAAAATCAATAAATAAAAAGCACTTTATATGAAATATTAAATTTAAATGGGCGTGGCCCTGCCCACTTTTTTGAATGCAATGTAAGTGCCAAGTTTCGTAAAAATCGATAAAGTTGAAGTACGTGAAATATAATATCAAACTTTAATGGGCTTAAATTTTAATGGGCATAGCCCCGCCCACTTTTATTATATTTAAGGTTTTCTTTTTTCTAGAGCTCAGGGTGGGTATTTTGTATGAAATTCGTAAAATAAATAAGAGCACGTGAAATATAACATTAGATTGTAATGGGCGTGGCTTCGTTGAAATCGGATAAGTAGATATTCATATAGTTTAACACTAACCTTTAATGGGCGTGGCCCCATGCACTTTTTAAATGCAAGACTTAGTCTTTCTCAAAGCTCAGGCAGTATGCCATGTTTCGTAAAAATCATATAAGTACAAGCACATGAAATATAATATTAAATTTTAATGAGCGCGACTCGTCTCATTTTTATAACTTTAAGATTGTGTCATTACAGGAGCCCAATAATGTGTGCGCTAAGTTTCATTGCAATCGAATATAAAAATAGTGATTAAGTCCCTGCCCAATTTTTTGTCAAAGGGACTAAATGAAAACTATACCCTCTCAGACAAAAATTTAATTTTTAAAGGTATCGAGTTATGAAGTAGCAAAAGTAAACATATGAGTTGATAATCTACTCCTCTTTTGAAGTTGTTTAAAATGGACGATTCGTCCGCAAAGCAGAAAGTATTTTGTAAAGAACAGCGTAGTTAACATCGTGATATTCTATAGGTAGATGTAAATTATTTAACATTTTGTGCTTAGAAGTTCATAATATCGGTGTTGAAATTGTACACTTGTGAATTTAATTTCAAGTCTTCAAAGTCTGTAAAACCAACGATTTTAAAAGTTAAAAACGTAACAATATTATTGTACATATAGCCCACGATGTCGACAAAAAAATTTCGATCGACAACTTTTTTATTTCTTCAATATAAGTAAACGATTGAAAGTTTCTTGTCGACACCGTGTGTCAAGCCCTTAATTAGTTTTATTATGCCATTTGAATTAATTGTTAATTACAAAACTATTATTCTCATCTTTGGTTACAAATACTTGTTTATTATTTGTATTTAAGCTCCTGGTGGCAAATTACTGCACTCGATATCGAACGAAATTACAAAATGTTCCAATAGAGTTTCTATGGAAATATTTTAAAATTTCGATCGGTATCGAATGCCGCAATTTGCCTCCTTATTTGAATTAAAAGTTTGCTCTCCTTTTCGAAAAAAAATTTTAAATTTTATCGATTATTTACAGAATTTCTGTATAATTTTTCTAACAAATTTTTCTCAAACTAAATAAGTGTTTTTATTTCTACTGGGAAAAAAATAATTTCGTTGATTATTCGAATAATCGAATAAAACGGATTCGAGTAATCGAATAAATTGTATTCGATTGCTCGAAAAATATTTTTTCGTACTTATAAAACCGTTTTTTGCCTTTTATTCGAGTGGCAGTTTTTCGTGCGTTATTCATCTTGAATAACCAAGTAAATTTTGTTCTTTATTCGAGTACTCCAATAGCTTTTTCTTCAACTTCTTCAAGCAAGCAAAAAACATTTTAATTTTCTACAAAATTTACTTGCACCTTGGCAAACATCGTGCTTTCAATTAGAAAGGATTTTCGATACTTTTTTTCAACCTCTTCAAGCAATTTTGATGTTCCTTGATTTTCCTTATGTTTTTTAATGAGCAAACATTTCTGCAGATTTAACTGCCAATAATCAAAATTGTGCTTTTATGTGGAATATATTTTTGATTGGGGAAAAGCACAGCTCAGCTCAGGTTTTGTTTATACAAACCACTGTGCCCAAAACTAACTCAAAATTCGGCTGAATTTTAAACAAAAAAAATAAAAAAATTTATTCAAACAAACCCTGCTCATATGCATAAATCGAGTGATGAATGGTTTAACGAATCAATAGATGCATGGACTTTTAACGCCCACAAAATATTTATGATAAAGTTGTGAACAAAATCATACTCCTCGTGTTCAATAAACAGCAAACAAAGTTTTGAACATAAAGAAAAAAATCCAAATCGCATAAGGCCAAAAGAAAGTGCAGTTCAACGAAGACAACGAAGAAACCATAAACGTTTTCCATTTCATAAATTTCGTACGCAGTCATCGATCAAACTTCAATTGTTAATTCAGCACGCAAGAAAATAAAACAAGAGAACCAACTGATGAAAGGAGCTTCTCACTATCTCACCCAATTATTGTTATGAAGCGAACTCTGGAGACATATCTATTGAATAAAAAATGAATTATTTATGTTAAGAAAGGAAATGGAAAAGTTATAAAGAAAATAAGAGTGTTATTGTTTTTTTTTTTTTTTTTTTTGTTAAACATTAATGAATGAACATTTAAGGAAGTAAAATATGAGCTTTTCATTTGCTTTGAAGTTTTATGATTTAGAAGTTATAAACAAAACAAACAGCCAAGCATAATGGCCAATTTTAAGGAAATTGTTGTACCAGTCCTGTTTGAAACTTGTTTTCGCTTTAGCATGTCATGTTTATTGAAAGTTTTTTTCTTCCTTTAGTGGCCACTTACAAATCAGAGTTAATTAAATTTTATTTATAACGCTTTATTTTGACAGTTGAGTAAACTTTCTTTGTAAATAATTTAATTTATTTAAAGAAATTTTTCACACAAAACTCCTACACTTACGAGCACAAAGTATACGTAAATTACAACTGAAAATAATAATGAAAGAAAAAAGTAGCTGCATGGCAAAATGCTTTAAATTAAATTTATCTTTAAAGCCATATTAGAAGAGAGTTTTGGCAGACAAAAAGGCAGACTTCATAATGAAACAGACGTTATGACACGCCTGGGACGGATTTGGCCAACAAGTTAAGCAAAACAAGATCATAATTGCAATTAAGTTTTTCTTACTGCTGCCGTTGCTCTCGCTGTTGTTGTTGCTGTTGCTGTTGCTGTTGCTGATAGTTGCAACATTTATTATATACCATAACTGTTAATGGTAACCATATTAAAATGTTGCTTGTTTATTTTGTTATTCTGTGTGCAACTCCTTTTTTTCTCTCTTGGAAATCCATACATATCAACGCAAAAACTAACTGCCACCAAGTTTGGTGTGTGCGGGTTGATTTTGTAACGTTCGGTTTTTAATAGTTTGGTGTCACTTTCAGTCACCACGGCAAAAATACAAAAAAAAAAATAAAAAATAACAACAAAATCAGCAACTTTTTCCAAAAACGTTTTAATAGTTGGCTGGCTGTTTATGTCTTTCGTCTTCATCATTTTGAATGTCTGTCTGCCTCAACGGAGTCATCATTTGTATGGTTTAGTTGTTGTTGCTGTTGTATTAAATGCATTGTAGTGGCACTTTTTTGTGCATTTGACTGGGATTTTTTCTTTCGGCTTTAAAAGCAAAAGTGCTCGTATTTTCTGTTACTGTTTTCCTTTTGATTTTCATGATGCTGTTGTAGTAATTTAAAAATATTTTGCTGGTGATTTTTTTTTTTTTGACATAGTCATGTTGCATGCAACATTTGTAACAAATATTTGCTAGCAACATTTTTATGGCCACATTTTATTTTATGATTGATAATAAAAAAAATGGGCTCACCAATGAGAAAACATAGAAAGAGGTTGCCAAAATGGTGCAGCACCGAGAGGTTTACAGTAAAACTTTTCCTAGCCACTACCACACAGGAGTGCTTCCAGATCATTGAAAAATTGCACCCAACGTTATATTGAGTACATTTAAAATAATTTTGCCACAAAAAAAACAACTGCAATGCAAACATTTGTTAGAACAATTTGAAAAAAAAAATTGTATGAGATATAAAATGAAATTTTAATGGGCGTGCCTCCTCCTATTTTTTAAATGCAAGATTTTGTGTTTTTCAGAGCTCTGGATGTGTGCTAAGTTTTGTAAGAATCGGTACAGTAAAACCACTTAAAATAAAATATGAAATTTTAATGGGCGTAACTCCGCCCATTTCTTTAAATAGAAGATTATGTCTATTTTAGAGCTCCAGGTGTATTGTAAGTTTCGTAAGTATCGGTTAAGCAGAACCACGTGAAATACAATAATGAATTTTAATGGGCGTACCCCCGCCCATTTTTTAACTTTAAAATTGTGCAGTTACAAGTATCAAAGGTGCTTGCTAGGTTTCGCAGCAATCAAATATGTAGAATATCAAAAAATCAAATACAAAAATTTGTGGGCGTATCCCCGCCCATTTTTTTTTTTGCAATGGGACCAATTGGAAGGTATACCCTCTCAGATAAAAAAGAAGGTTTTACAATCGGTCTAATATGAACCGAGTCATGAAGTAACACTGCCAAACAAACAAAAAAAAAACAGAAGTCAGTTAAAAATGGAATATTATCAAAATTTGCCACGCCTTTCACCCACCGCCCACCTAATCTAAATAGATTTTTTGCATAAAATCTTTTCTGCCCAAGCTGAAGTTTCCAAATTAGGCACATACATTTTCTAGCATAAAACAAAGATGCGTATTGGCCGTGCCCACCGCCCATTTTCTCCACCAGTTTCACAAGCAACCAGTTCACTTGACTCCTTATTGGTCGCGTTGTGCTTCCCACCACCCATGAAACCATATAAAATACAGATAAGAATTTTTTATAACCTTCACCAAAATTGGTAAAAAGTAAAGTACATTCGTATATATTCTGGGTCCTTATGAATAGAAAAGACGAACAATAATAATATGTTAGTATTTTCGTCTCTCTGTCTGTCCGTTCCTCCGACCGTCCGCTTGTCCGTCTGTCTGTATGTGAAATCGGTTTTCCGAAGCTCCCAGGCAAGCTAGAAACTTCGGTCTTGGACCGGTGTATCAGAAGTATTCTAAAATAGATTGGTATTGGAAATCAGCAAAATAAAAAAAAACGATTTCAGAGCTGGAAAATTCAAGTAACTAGCTGAAAATGATTTTTGTGTTTTTGTTAAATAAACCTATTTTGCATTTGAGTAAAAATGAAATTAGTATTAAAAATTCTTAAAATAAAAAATTAAAAAGATAATGCCAGGGTTGGAAAATTTCAGCTTTTTGGTATATAAAAATAACCTACTAAAATTAATTTTTTCTCTTTCTCTATAAAATAAAACTATTTTATATTTAAGTCAGAAATTGATTAGTGTAAGAAATCAGACAAATCTAAGAGGCTGATTGCAGGGTTGGAAATCACAAAAAAGTAACCAGGTCAAATTAATTGTTTTATTTTCTTTCTTAATTAACGGCCTGGCCCACTATGTCGACAAGAAAGTTTCTTTCGCTTACTTATATTGAAAACAAAAACAAAATAAGAGAATTTGTTTTTGTTTTCAATGTGAGTAAGCGAAAGAAACTTTCTTGTCGACATAGTGGGCCAGGCCGTAAATATATTTTATGTTTTAGAAAGAAAAATTCGATTTAAGAAATTATTAAAATAAGCAACACAGCTCCAGAGCTGGAAAACTTAAAGTTTTTATGGTAAAAAAAGTAACTTTATATAACTATGTTTTTTTTTCTCTGTGAATCAAATATATTTGATAAATTATTATTAAAAATCAGAAAAAGCAAAAATATGGTTGCAGGATTGGAAAATTTAAACTTTTTTTCGGATAAATAAATAAAAATATTTTTATTTTTTATTTTGAATTAAACATATTTTATATTTTTGGAAGATCTTTACGCAAGAGCTTTTTTATATTTGTCCAATTTTGCTATGAAAATATAATTTAACCATAAACATGGGCACTCATTAGTTTTGTGATATGTTGCTTTTTATGCTGTCGGCGCGATTATGTATGAAGTAGATAGTCATACGTCCACAGCTTGAAACAACTTCTTATTCATTTTTAGTAAATATGGAGATAACATAAAATACTAGTGTATCGCTGAAGAATAGTAATAACTACAAAATAGATTAAAGGACACGTTTTACTTCATTTCCCTGAAACTGTTCCGTTTTGCTGAATAAAATCTACAAATTATTTGGGCATAAATAGTTTACATAAATTCGCGATATAAGTGATTCCCTTCTATTGTCCATTAAAAAAAGTCATATTCAAAAAGTTTTAATTTACGAAATCTTTTTATTAGATAAATTAATTTTTAATCCTTAATTTTACTACAAATTTTTTTCGCAATTAAATAAATTAATAGACCCTTCTCTTTAACCGTAGCTTGTCCAAAGAATTTACAGTTATAATTAGACTTTTATGCGTTTTTGCTGTACTTTCAATGGACATGACATGGAGGCAGCACCATAAATGGAGACCACCCACATGCATATTTCCACATAAAATAATAGAATACCTGAAAAGATATTTAAAAGATTTCAGTAGAAGCTCATAAAACTGTTTTAATGTTATTCTAAACGTCGTGAGACTTCTCTAAGAAAAACGCCTTAAAATGTTAAAATTTAACTAAAAATCCCAAAAAAATTGTTACGGCCTGTTAATTGCAAAAGGAACAGTAAAATTTAGAAAAATAGTGTAGTAGTTATTATTTTGGAATGAAGTGCCATAAATAAAAATAATTTAAGCATCTGCCCTTTTTTTGCTGCTGTTGAGTTGTAAAAATAATTTCAAATGAAAGTGACATGTTGAAGCTGGCTGCCATTACCAATCTTGTTGTTGCTTATTTTTGCTGCTACTGCTCGGTGTTGTTGTCACGTTGCGGCTATTTTCCCCTCCATGTAATTGTTGCTTTTGCTGCAATATGACATTTCAAGTATTATTGTTATGTCCACTGATATTTGTGTGATTTGGAATTTTTTTTTTGTATTTTCATTATTAGTTTCTTGTTTCTTGCTGGTTTTTTCCTTCATTGTTTAGCAATTTAACAGGGATTTTGTCGCAGTAGAAACTCATCATTTATTAACTTTTGGTCATAAAAATTTTAACTCGTTTTTATCTTAATTTTTTTTTTACTTTTCTGTGTCTTTATTTTTTAATAACACACAATTTGGTCATGTATAATGGAAAGGCGACATTTTGTGTGAAAATGTTGAAATATACAACAGAGACTCTCATGCACTTTAGAGACAAAATAATTGAAAGTAAATTTGTGCACAGATTTAAAAAAAAGGAAATATTTTATGAAATTTTCCAAAATAAATGAGCCAATATAGTGGATAAACTTCTTCTAGATAGTCTTTTGTCCAACAACGTTAAAAAAATATACATGGAAATATAATCTTAATATTTTTTAACTGACTTCAAAAAAGAAGGAGCATATTAATTCGTCTGTATGTTTCATATATCTGTTACTCGGTACCTTTTAGAGCGATTTTTTCGTATGAGAAAGTAGAGCTTACATTTGGTCTCATTGTTAAATAATGGGGCGGGAACACGCCCACTAATTCTTTTCTTTGTTTTTATGGTATCATACTTATCCTACCACCGTGAAACTTAAGACACTCATTGGGCTTTTGTAATGAAACAAACTGAAGCTTATAAAAATGGGCGGAGCCACGCCCATTAAAAATTAGTATTATATTTCATTATGCGTTCATCTACTTGAGCAATTTTTACAAAGCATAGATAAAATTCGGCTTTTAATCGATTTTTACGAAACTGGGCGCGCATTCTGAATTTAAAAAATCTTGCATTTTAAAAAAGAGGGCAGGACCACGCCCATAAAATGTTAGTATAAACTTATATGCAACTTTTACATATCCGATTCCTATGAAACGGCTTTTAGAATGAAATAATTTTGTGTGGGCGGGGCCATGCTCATTAAACCTTAATATAAATATCACGTGCTTCTACTAGACCAATTTAAACGAAACGTGGCGCACACCTCGAGCTCGAAAAGTGTCACGATGTTGAGTTTTTAAAAGTGGGCGGACACTAATGTTTGTGAAATTGGGCGTGACCACGTCCCTTACAATACAAAAGTTGCATTAAAAATTTAAGAATTGAATTATTCAATTTAAATTGGTCGAACTTCAAAAATAAGCTCTAAAAAGTTAAAAATAAGCACTAAAAAGTTAAAGTTTTAAATAATGCTATTAAAAGCCGGTGACAATAACAATGCTAACTAAACCCATAAATGTGTAAATATAGAAATTCCATCGTTTTCGAATAGCATTAGAGGTCGCCCAAACAAAAAATGACCTTAAAAGCCTGAATAGATACAATATCTATAATACAACATTAAAAAAAAGTTTTATTGAACTGAATGATGCTCCAGCCGCGCGCTCTCCGTCCTCTATCTCGAAAACGATTCAATGTATAAAAGATTTGGTTAAAAAAAAATTGTAGGGAACTTTATCGTCTAAAGCATTGATAATAAATACGAATAGCGAAAAACCCATAGGACACAAGATGTTTGCAAAAAATAAGAAATAAATAAATGTTTGTCACCTTTGACCTCAGATTTTAATAGTCGCTTACACCATACCATATGTATGTTTTGCGACAACTTTAAGGATGTCAAAATACAAGTTTGTGCGAGCTTATAGCTGGGCATGTCAAACCCGGGATATTTATCTAATTTTTACTAATTTGACTGGACTATTATTTTTAAGGTCAGTCCAATTTTTTTAATTTATTTCTAATTGCTACTTTGTTATCCGTTCATAGTATATTATAGTAATTGTATTATTTATACTTTAGCAATAATTTTTATCAAAATTCCTTGAACTTCGTCACACTTTCTTAAAGCAATAGTTTCGAAAAATATTATTTTCCATGGCACATCTTTGATCAAATCAACGTAATTTGAAGCCAAATAAAATTTCAAGAAAGATTTTAAATGCCCGTTCTATGTGTAAAGAAAGCAGACAAACATATTAATTTCCTGATTTTTTTTTATAAATTAAAGTTAATTTACATGAACATTTGCGTCAGCCAATAGATTAAAATACTCAAAACATTAACTTCTGCGTAAAAAAATTTGTTTCAACCACTCTTGAAAATTATTTTCCCATTTCAATACTTTACGCACAACAATTTCTCTTTCATTGCAACAGACTCATCTAAAATTAAGCTTATCAATTTAACCTAGTGCTTGATTGACCAGTATTTTCAAAATAAATATTTTGAATAAATAAAAAATAAAAATGTATGTAAACAGCACATACAGCAAAAGCTGAAAAAAATAGAGAAGAACACTTGAGAACTCCAAAAAAAAAAAATATGAAAGAAAACGTACAAAAATCCATTAAATAAACAAAAAGCTAAATTGATACGCATGCAAGTCATACTGATTAAAGACTGAGAAAAAAAATGATTGACTTGTGACTTCTTTATTATGATTGAAATTTATATGAAAATAGAAACGTAAGGAATAAAGTGAAGCGACGAAGCTTAAGGGCGCTACAAAATATTCAACAAGAATATTTATGTTTAAGCATAGAGAACAATAACTCGTCTCAATTCACTTTGAAAAAATACTAATTTTTTTTGCAAGAATTTTGGAAAAAAAATAGTGAAAAAGATAAATGAAAAGAAAAAAACAGTGGTGTGCAGTGAAGCATTTTAATAATATTAACAACAATAGAATACGAAAATTACGGAATGACAGCCAGTGATGCCAACTACTTATAACACAAACGCGCTATTCCCCTTCGCACAACGCGCTAGAACGCGCTAAGTTACAGCATTGTCAACTGTTTAAAGCCAAAACGCGCTATTTTCCTACGCTCTAAATTAAATCTTAATTAAAATCGTTGTATGTACATTATTATTATTATTATATTATATCAGTAAATACAATTGATTTTTTTAGTAGCTCTTTTCAGATTTTATAATATTGTTTTTTCGAAATTATATCCTAAATAACTAAAATCATTTAATACAGAATCAGTGTTGCCTTCCAAATAATCGAAATCCTTATTTTTTATTTTTATTTTATTTGTCAGACTTTTTGACAACTGATATAAATTGTCGAATAGTTTTGCGATTCAAATGCTTTGTGTACTTCAGCTAGAATGGATGTTTAATAAATTGTATTAATTTTTTGGTCACGAGTACGAGTACATATTTTTAGTTGTGAAATTTCAAAATATTTGCCATTTACAGTATTGAAATGCGTTTTTAAGTCTCACCACAGTCAAGGGAATTTTATTTGCGACAGCAGAATCATTAACCAATTTAAAACATTTTATGAGTTTTGAATATTAGAAAATTGTTAAATTTATTCAAAAAAAGTTTAAAAAAATATTGAACTGAAATTATGATGACTTTATTAACGAAAAAAAAGCGCGTTTGGCATAGTTAAAACGCGCTAAATTGGCATCGCTGATGACAGCAGCCACTTTTTCAATTACCATAAAGATGTCGCTGCTTAAAATCTTTATCCACTTGGCAACACTTTTCATGCCAGATTATTCTCCTTGAGGTATGCTACAAATATGTAACTAATTCCCATAAAAGCAGTCCCTCAAATTATCTAGTGAGGACAGTAATTCCTGCTTTGATCTCTAGTGTCTCATTCTTGACAAATAGGAAAACTGTCTCGAAATGCTTTCGTTTGCTACATTATGATACAAAACAATAATAATTCCCGCCTCAATTATTCATAAAATTAACATCAGACTGTAACTGTACAGACAGACAAATAGGCGTACTGAGGCACTATAAAACAATAATAAACTTTATAAAAACAAACTAATTAAAAATGCCACTGACCGCATGTCTGTCCAGCCATCCATCCATCCATCTATCTATCTATCCGTCTGCCTGTCTGTACGTCCACTAAAGACTCTTTAAAAAAGAAAATAAAAAATAACAATAAAAAAAAAGCTTTACAACTAGGCGACAGACAGTTGGCTTTGTAAACTTATATATACTCGTAGAAGAAATGTACTCGTATGCATGTTGCAAAGGCGTCTTGCGCCTTTACCAGAATCACAATAAAATATTTCATTGCAGTTGCAGTTTCTTTTGTTTTGTATTTTAATTATTTCAATTGAAGTACCTCTATTTTTACTAACTAGATAGATGCGAGACAGTTGGTTCTTATGAGTGTATTAAAGGAAAACTTTTCATATTTAGAAGATCAGTACTAATAAAGAGAAGTGAGTTACACTCCATGTATATAAGCAAAGATAAGACGATCATATACTCGTATGTACACTCATCTTCATTATTTGAGTCGTTGTTATCGTCATCTATTTTATAGTTTATTTTATTTTCATAATATGTATAATTTTTTGCCACTGAATTTTGCTAAAGGCTGACTGACTGTCGGGGAGAGGAGTGTAGTGAAGTGCATAACATACGAGTACAAAAGACATACAGAAGTGCGTTGGTCTAAAGTTGAATTTGCCATTATCTTTCATACAAGAACCAGACAACTGCAAAACAGGAGGATATACGAGTACATACATACATACGTAAATAATGTACATATGTATATATTTTTTATATTATAAATTACAGCAGAAAAACAAAACAGATGCATATCAATTGAAATGTGGCAGTTTTCTTACAATAATTTAAATGCAATTTCATATACAACAGCGAACGAACAGTAAAGTGGATTTATGGAGTTTTATAAGAAATTTCAAAAGTACCCTAAGCTGACGCAGATCTTGTGTCGGGTTTTGGTATTTCATTGAAATTGTTAAAGAAAAAATTTCATAAATGGTTTTGCACTATGGTCCGACATTCAAGTGAACAAAAAAGTTACAAATCTGGATCGCTTCCAATAGTTATAATTGTACTATAGCCATTCGATTCGAAATCGAAAATGGTAAAGGGTGTACAGAGGTTTTCGATACATAAAGTATTGAAAATCAGCAAAATCAAAAAAGACGGTTTCAGAGCTGGAAAACTTAAACTTTTTTTTAAGCTAAAACTAATTTTTGTTTTTTTTTGTTCATTAAATCTATTTTATATTTCAGGAAGAATTACTCGTAAGTTCGTATTAAAAAGATCATTCCAGGTTTGCAAAATTGGAACATTCTTTTTGGTATATAAAAATAAGCTACTAAAATAAATTTTTTCTTTTTCTTTATAAATTTAACATATTTTGTATTTAAGAAAGAAATTGATTAGTAAAAGAAATTAGAAATATATAAAAGGATGATTCCAGGGTTGAAAAATTTAAACTTTCTTTGGTATATAAAAGTAACTAGGCCAAATTTATTTTTTTTTCTTTTCTTTATAAACCAAATATATTTACGATTTAGATATAAATAGTTTGGCATAAAAAATTAGAAAAATAAAAAACCACAGCTCCAGAGCTGGAAAGCTTACAACAATTTTTGGTACATACTTATGTATGTATGTATATAGAAGTAACAAAATAAAACGAACTATTTTTCTTTGTTAATTAAAAAAAATTATATTTTAGTAATAGAAATCAGAAAAATATAAATATAGAAATCAGAAAAATAAAAAACATGGTTTCAGAGTTGGAAAATTTAAACTTTTCTTTAACGGCCTGGCCCACGATGTCGACAAGAGAGTATCTTTCGCTTACTTAAATTGAAAACAAAAGCAAATTCTCTTATTTTGTTTTTGTTTTCAATATAAGTAAGCGAAAGAAACTTTCTTGTCGACATCGTGGGCCAGGCCGTTAGTATATAAAAGCAACTAAATAAAAATATGTTTTTGGTTTCAGTTAGTTTTAACTATTATTGTTCGAATTTCATTTGTTTCTATATTTATGATTTGATGAGGCTAAAGTTCGTGTCGCTCTGTAAGCCAAGTTACATATGATAATTACACTGTTCTTGAATTCGAAACTTTTTTTGTAACAAGCCGGGGAACCAGTAGGTAAACCTAATTCAAGTACGCTGAATCCAACGTTGCTAGCCATTTTTTTAAGTTAGCTCTTGTTTAAAAAATAATTAAGATTGAAAACTTGGTTTAACCAAGCACCTAAAAATCACAATTTTTCATAGTTTTCTACCATTTGTTAACTTTTATGTCGATATTTATTGCCTGAAAAGACATGTCTTGATGAACTAGCGTCCTGAGAAAACTTTTTGAAAAAAAAAAATTTATTCCGAATATTTTTCGTACATTTTTTGGGGCAATTTTTTTAATTGGGGTAATTTTTTAATTTTTTTTTTCCATTTTTTTCCCAAAAATTTCTTTAGGACGCATGTTCATCCATAATATGTTCTTTTACTTGATATTAAAATGAATGCATAGTAGAAAACTGGAAAAAATTGCGATTTTTAAGTGCTTTTAAGCAAATTTTCAATCTTAATTAATATTTAAACAAGAGCTGACGTAAAAAAATGGTTAGCCCCATTGGATTCAGTGTAATACATTTTTGAACTAGCACAGTGTTATTAATAAACAAATAACACCAAAGTTAATTGTAAATATTCTGACAAACACTAGCAGAACGGAACAATTAGCTGTTTTCGAAGGTTGCTGCACCTTCATAATCAGTCCACTGTGTGTGGTGTTGTAGTTGATGTACATTTCTGCTTTATATACTCAGTTTTTACTGCAAATGGAATATGTGAATTGTTTTGATTTATCGTATTACAATTTGCTGGAAACTTTTTTTAATTGAACATGCAATATTGGCAATGGGATGTTTCAAAATGGTTTGTAATATTATAATTTATACTGGAAAATATGAAAAAATTTAGCTTATTTGTGGTATGTGTCCACAATATTAAAATAATTTTACTTCATGAGTATCAAATAGTAACACGTTTTTCGAACATTATATTCTGGAAAATAAAAAAGCTTTCCTGTGTTTTTTTTCTGCACCACCTGTCTTCTCTATCACTATTCCTTTCCTAAAGAAGGTAACAACTAGTAGTAGAAGAATACATTCATTGTCTAAATGTTATTTCTCTTTAAAAAAAATACCATCTTATCAACTTTTCCATCCCTACTATAGTTTTTGTTGCTAGTTGTAAAAGGAAAAAACAAATTTAACTTAAGACAGATTTTACTCAAATTTAGATTTTCTATTAAGAAAGAAAAAGGCAGGTATAAAAAAGCTATAAGCATATTGTTGTATCTCACACACACACACACACAATATACAAATTTGAGCATAAAAGAGAGATGCTTGTAAAAGGCCGCACTATGAGCCATTTTCGTAAATTTTAAAGCTTTTGATGTGGGTCAATAAATTGCCATAAGAAGCAGCTGATATCTGTTAAAGTCCTCTTTTATTAATTCTTAAAAATTCTTAAAAAAATTCTTAAATTTTTTGAATCAAATTTCTTTAGTCCAAAAATACTCATATGTCACTATAAATTGTAATAGAGCAAAAAATAGATAAACCATTTTCCTTTCACAAAACTAAAATTTATGTATGTACATATATAATCCATATGTACGTCGGTGAAGGGTATATAAATTTCGTCACAGCTGAATATAGCACGCTTACTTCTTTTTATTTTTTGACTGGCCAGAATTTTCTTCTGTGCAATTTGCCAAACCATTCACTCTATATAAAAAGGTCTAGCAATTTTTTAAATGACACATTTATAACACTATTAGTAGCAAAACTTCTCCAGTCCTCAAGACTTGCAAACATATTTGTAATAACTTTGTAAAACATCCTGGGTAAATTGCAATAACATTTATATTTCTATTTCATATTATTTCTTTAACTCTTCTATTAAGTTGATTTATTGTAAAAATACTCAAGCTATGGTGCTTATTTGCAGTGTACTTTTTCAAAATTACCCACATTGCAGAGCAGAAAATGTGCAACATTACAAAAGCTCATTAGCATGCATGCGCTTGTCACAATAAAAGGAAAAAGTGTGTAAATCTCAAAATGCCCATTATATTGTCACCGAATGAATGCGTACAAAACGTTCAATACACTTTAATTGGAGAAATTGATTTTAATCAAGAGATAAAATGGCAAATTTTTAAAGACTTTTTTTTTCTTCGCAAAAAAACAGACACATGTTGAACACGCGAAGAAGTTCAAGCGAAAAATAAATAAAAATAAAATATATTAAATGCAAAAAAGGGTCATAAGATTTGATACTTTTATTTTGGAATATTAATGAAAGTGTTATTCAGCGAAATTTTTATTTATTTATGTTAAGGCGAAGAAATTGAAATTTGTCGCCCAAAAAAAGTTTTATATTAAAATTTGGACAGCCTTCCTTTATGATGAAAAATTTACATTTTCCCTGAAAAAAAAAACTTTTTTTATAATTTATGTTCAATTTCTTTTTTCCAATAAAAAAAGCAATTATAGCTATAATTTATGATCTTTTTATAAGTAAAAATTCTTTGTTTTTGTTAACCATATTTTGTTTATTTTTTGTTTTTTTTTTTTGCTTATTTCTTCTCTAAAAAAAGGCAAAAATTACTCGGCATTGTGCATGTTGTCGCGGCACATTTGTTGACCCAATTTAACATTTATGCAATAATTTCTTAAAATATGTTGCCATACTTAATATACGACTATATATGTATGTATGTATGTAAGTACCCTATTGGAAATTAAGTTAACTTTAAACTAACTTTAAGCTAACTATTTCGCAACTAGTACTGACTGGCACTTGCTTTACTTTTCAATGTAATCAACTGACTATTTTGACATTGCTATGTCCTAGGCAGTAGTCAATTGTCTCACTCTGCATTACTTTCAGCTAACTTAAAGTTGGCTTTTTTAAATCACCTGGTAGTCAGTAAATTAAAAAACAAATTTTGGCGTTCGAACATGTATCATCACATAATATAAAACTGGAATGAGTTTCAAAGTAGCTGAGAATAAATTTGTTGGCTCTCACCAAATTCGATTACGTACTCAACTTAAGAATTAATTTTGGGTTTGTTCTGGATGACTTTGCAGTTAGCTTTTAGTCAGGCTAAGAAAAGTTAACTATAAGTTAACTATTTTTGTAGTCAACCACACATTCTCCGACAGGGTATGTTTGCCTATAGATTTGTATGTAAGTAGTTGTAACTGCTGTCTCTGTTTTTGTTTTTGTTGGGCTGTATGTGTTTGGCTCTTGCTTGCTGGAGAGTCAGTTCTTGTAAGTTGATCTTTATAAATGCGGAAGTTAAAGCTGAAGTTGGGAATTGTTCTTTCATCGGTCATAAATAAATTAAATGACTCAATTTGTAATGAAAATTGATGTCAGTGTTGTTGTGTTTACTTTACATCATACTGATAATATTGTTATTATTTTTTTTTTTGCTAAAAAAAAAATTTGCGTAAACTTTTCATGGCTTCCCTTGGAGCCACTTTTTTCATTTGGATCGATAACTATTTCTTATAGTGCAGCTGTTTAAGTAATAAAAGTCTAGGTTTATGGGTACAGAAATATTGAATATTCTGAACTAGTAATATAAAATTCTATTGCAGTATTTGTCATGAAAGGCGAAGCAACATTTAGAAGCAACAGTTAGAAAAAATAAGTAAATTATTAACTTTCAAGTGCTGCCCTTTTATGAGAAACTACTATTTTTGTTCAAATCTAAAATGTATTAAATAAAACTGTGTATTCAATTATCTTTGTTTTCAAAGTTCAACCAACACAAAAACTTTATACTCCACTACAAAAATAAACATTTTCAATTACTCATAATCATAATAAATTTTGCGAAAATTTTGGTCTTGATTGCACGAGCAATTGAAAGTACTTGAAAGCAATTTAAATTTTGGATAATTTTTTTTTAATTGAAATACTTATTTTAATTGTTAGTTTTTTTCAGTATAATACAATATTAATAAATATATCGCTAGAAGTGCAAAACTGAAAAAATTTAAAAAATATTTTGACAATTTCAATCAGAAAGAAAAATTTTTAATTGAAAAATCCTTCAAACTGTAAATTTTATACGACTGCGGAACGAACGAATTTAAAATGTTATACGAATAATAGGAGTTTTTCGATTATTAAAATTAATAATGATTATTCCAAGTAATAACAACTAAAAGACTCCATTCAAATACTTGATATACTTGAAGTTTTATTCGATTATATAAGTCAACAATTTATGAAAAAAAAATTTATTTAATTATTCAACTCTATAACGCTTATTCTTCAGAAAATAACAAAATCTATTTGGTTATACAAAGAAATTTTAAATTGTTTTTGATTATATGAAAAAAAAAAATTAAGCAAAAATATTTATTCGAATAATCGAATAATAAAATTTTTATTAGATTATTTTGTAACATACACATACAGTGAGTAATAAATATTATTCCTATATTTGTGTAAATTGAAGATTTTATTTATTTATGGATTATTCGACTCAAAACCACATACTACTAATTTTATTCGATTATTTGTAAAGATTAAAAAATTCTCTTCAAATATTATAAATACCTGGAGTTTTATTCCATTTTTTCTGTTTTTTATTTTATTCTATGATTAAATAATGCATACAAAATATTATTCGATTATTCGAGTACATAACGATTATTCGAGTATACTTAATGTGACAAAATAAATGGGCTATCCAAAGAACTTTAAAATTTTATTACATTATTCGGAAAAGAACGAATAAAAAAATTCATTCGATTATTCGAGTAAATAACGATTGTTCGAGTATAATTAATGTAACAAAATAAATTGGCTTTCCCAAGAAATTTAAAAATTTATTAGACTATTCGAAACCAGAACGAATAAAAATATTTATTCGATTATTCGTAACAATAACGATTATTCGAACTCCTAACCGATAACGAACTGTCTTCGTATATTCGAATAAAATAGAGATTATTTTGGGAAAACACTCAATAACTAAGAAAAATTTTATTTAATTATTTGACTGCATAATGATTGTTTCAATTAATAACGAATAAAAAAACTGAAATTCAAATATTCGAATAAATTAGAAGTTTCATCTGAAACGAATGCAAGTATGTATGACAAATAAAGAGCTCTATCAGAAAAACGAAAACTATGAAAAAAAATATACTACCTTAAGTTGCAGATTATCGAGATTCTACTGTAGATAATTAAATATTTTACATGGAAATATTGTGGCAAACCTAGAGGACTTTAGTCACTCAAAACTGTTACTAATTGATAACAGTGATGACCTCTACCACTCATTATAACTAAATTGCTTTAGTCGCTGTGATAAAACACGATTTCCCAAAAAAAAATTTCTTTTTTATTTTGTTTTACCTTCAAAGCATGACTCAATGACTGAAAAGTATTCTGAAAGCGTGTTGCAGTTCTTTTTTAAGATTTTCTGATATGAAAATGCAAATTTATTACATATACCTTCACTTTTTATTTAATATTTTCATAGTTTTTGGCTTTGCCTTTCAAAAACTAATAAATATTTTATATTAAAAATTCATAAAAACTAAAAAATTTAATTTTCATGCAGTTCGTTAATTCTTTTATTTTATTTTATTTTTGTTTGTTTTTGTTGTAACTACAAATTTGTTGGTTCAATGCAGTTTGTTGCATCTTGATCGTGCTGCTATCAAATGCGAAAATGAGTGATTGAATGAATGAATGAATGCTATTGCACAAAATTGTCTTGAACTAAACTAAAGTTGTGTGGAATTATTTTGCAATTATTATTTGGTTTAACTAAATTTAACCTTGATGGTTTTAAACGAGCATTTGTTTAATATAATGATGATTCGTTTTGTGTTTTTTTTTATAATGATACGAGTATCAAGAAATAAATTAGATTTTATCCGCCGCAAATCGAATAACTCAGATTGCTTGGGAAATATTTGATGTGCTTACATAGATTATAAAAAAACGGATTTCTTTTTTAATTTTTAGTTTAAATTTTCATTTTTATTTTAATTTATAATTACAGCATAAAATGGCTTTAATTTTTGCTGGCTTTAAATATTTCTTTTAATACTAAAGTCGAGGCGAAGGTCTTTACCAAGTTTGTGTTCTAATAAAAGGAGGTTGTACAAAAAGACCAGCCATTAAATCAATTTATTAAATTACAAAGTGAATAAAGAAGTTTTATACATAACTTCTTTTGTTGATATTTAACATTTAAACCATATTTGGTAGACAAAAAAATATAATAGTAAAATTAAATTTTGAATCATAAAATATTTTTGCAACAGCACAACAAGAGTTCTAGAAAACACTACTGAAAAAAGTAAATGAACAAATAAAGTTGAAACATTTGTCATTTTTTAATGATTTTACCAACAGCTTTTTCAGCTCCAGTAGCGACAGCAGTCAATGTGAATGAGTTTTGCAAAAGATTCAAATAAATTAAAGCATTTTGTGAGCACTTACATTTGGTTTATTATTCTTAACAAAAGATGCAAATGGATAAGTATGCATAAAAGCAATAGAAATACAGTTATTTCTAGCTTTAACGAATGATTGATTTAATGTCAGACACATTCGCTGAATTTAAGAGGAATTTTTTTTCTCATATTTTTGATCAGGGCAAGTAAAGTAAAACGTTCAATGAAATTTTGCAAAGTTATCCCTTTTCCTTAATGCCCATAAATGTTAACAAATATTTTTCTTAATGTGTAAAAAGCATATTGAAAAAGTATCCTTGAGAAATACAAAGTCCTTAAAAAAGGACAAAAATGAGGAAATGAAAAATCAAGTTTTCTATATTAAAGAATGTTGAATTGCATTGCTGCCAAAAAAATACTGCCACACAGTGTAATCGCATAAAGAAACTATTAATAACACATACTAGAGGAAATATCTGGTCCAAATACCGGCACTGCGACACCTGGTGGATACTTTGTGCCATCCAAAAATATTTTTTTAAGAATAATCTTTTAAAACAATAAGAAGAAAAATATTTTAAAAATTCCTTAAATCTGTATTTCGCAAATAAAAAAGCATATCAGCAGCATTAATATCAATAATTCTGCCAAAAAAAACCAACTTAAATGCACAGATCTGATATAACATTTTCGAAAAAAATTTATGGTACCAAACTGGAAGTAAACTCTTTCAAACAAACAAAAATTGTAAATCTGTTGGGCGTTCCTCCGCCCATTTTTCAAATGCAAGATTATGTGTTTTTTTTAAAGCTCAGGGTGTGTGTTAAGTTTTGTAAAAATAAGTTAAGTAGAACCACTAAAAATAAAATAATAGATTTTAATTGGTGTGACTTCGCCCATTTTTTTAAATGGAATAATGTGTCTATTTGGGAGATCAAGGTGTGTGGTAAGTTCGTAAAATCGGTTAACTAGAAGCACGTGAAATATAATAATAAATTTTAATGGGCGTAGCCCCGCCTATTTATTCAACTTTAAAATTATATAA
The DNA here is from genome assembly GCA_936439885.1 of Nowickia ferox. Taxonomy (NCBI): domain Eukaryota; kingdom Metazoa; phylum Arthropoda; class Insecta; order Diptera; family Tachinidae; genus Nowickia; species Nowickia ferox. The sequence goes on from OW387023.1 coordinate 107,154,298, forward strand.
TTATAAGAATCAGCAGCAATCAAATAAGCAGAATATCATAAAATCAAATAAAAAAAATTTAAGGGCGTGCTCCCGCCTATTTTTTTTTTACAAAATAACCAGTTGGAACCTATACCCTTTCAGACAAAAAAAAACAAAAATTTATAATCGGTCTAAAATGTATCGAGTTGTGAAATAACAATGTCAAAAAAAAAAATACAGACGAGTCGATAACCTCCTCCTTTTTTTAAAGTCGGTTAAAAAACAAAAAATTTTATAGAATATTCGAAAATTATGGTAAGACTGTGGAATTGATAATTTCGCCATCTTAGCTGGCAAAAGCACACAAAAACATTTCATATAATAATCTACGAAAACAAAGTTACTTCATCATATTCGGAGATGATTTTGCTTCATTTATATGTTTCAGCTTAATTCAACATGATTTATAGTAAAGTGCAAAGAAAATTTTCTGTGTGAAATATTTTTATTTCATGTTTATTTAAAATTACAGTACTCTTAAATGAAATTGAAGAATCATGTTGAATCAAAGTTATTTCAAGTTGATATCACTTGAATTCGATACTGAAGCAACATAACATAGTACCGTGTTGAATCTAAATTAATTCAAGTGGAAACAACATGAAAGATAATATTATTATGCCCAATAAATTTAATAGGATTTACAATCAAAATGTTCTTCATGTTGATTTTACTACGGTATTTTTTTTTTCTTTTTTTGTGTGCACTCGATTTGAAAATGTGCTATTTCCACCTTTAATTTTTTGCATTGGAAATTAAGTTTGCAGAAATTATTTTAGGCCTTCAAGATACAAAAAATAATTTAATAATTAAGCAACTTTTTCAAAGAGTTTATTCCAAAAAAAAATATGACGTTCGCACGATTTCCAGCACATACTCGATTGTTCTTTTATTCGAGTTTTTTAAGACACCTGACTGACGATAACGCGTGCACAGCGAGCAATTCTTGAATAAGCCACATGTGTATAAAACTTGTAAAAAATATTAATTTGCTTGATAAATCTTTAGCCATAAGGAAAAAGTGCTTAAGTAATATTTATATATTTTGCAGGAGAGCACTTTAAACTTTCACAATTTTAATTCTTTTACAGTAAAATTGGGAAATTCTGTAATCACTTTTACTTAATTTAGGAAAACATCATTCCATCGACCATAATTAATATACTCAATTTGAAATATAGTAAAGTATATATAAGCTAAATTAAACTATTACTCCAGATGATATTACAAGTCGGAAAAACAGAACCAGCAGTCATTAAGCTATATTTGAGATTTTGCTTAGAAGTACTTTGAAATATGAAGAATGCTGCGGAGCCATAAACTCAAAATTAGTTTGTCTCCAGTTAAGCACTTTTTTCATTTTATCACAGTTATATATCGTTAACTTTATATATAGAAAGGCATAACTCACGATTTTGTTGGAATTGAGTTTTTTGCATATTTTGTTGGAAGAACATCTAACGTATAGAAAAATTCAAAAATCTCGACTTAAAAAAATAATGACTTAGGGCCTTTCCACACTAAGGTAACAATATATATAAATAATTTTATTATATATACATTAGAGCGACGAAAGTTGTATGGAAGCGAAATTCGTGCAAAAATATAAATTATATACATACAAAGATGATGTACTTGGCAAAAGAAAAAATTTGATACCCATATTGCCCTATTTAAAACGAAGGGTTACCACCCCATTGCATTTTTGTCAAAACGCGAACTAGAACAAATTTCAAAGAAAACTCAGACCCGTATTTAATTAAATCGACTAAAGATTAAAATATGTTAATTTGGCATTTTTATTATAAACAACCCCAAACAAAAAATTCAAAAACCATTTTTTTTACAGAATATCCTGAAAAAAAGGACATGGATGATCGTCCTTGGACAAATTGTATATACAGTTGGACGTGCCTTAAAAAATACTTTCTTATGACACCCATATTGTATATTTTGGTAAGGAAACAGATTCTCAAATTAACAAAACACAAAAAATAGACCCTTTTTCAAAGTGGTCCAGCTCACGAGAGGTCAAAGCTGGAGCCGAAATATTTTAAATGTCATCTTAAAAAAGTCAAAGGTTAATTTTTAGGAGGGTACATCGAGCACTTTTTTTGGTGAGTCGCTCTAATATACATATGCTATAAATATTTACTAGCAAACATTTAACTCATTCAACATGCCACTGAACATTTCAATTTCTTCAAATGCTACAAATAATTGTTGCAATTGTTACGTATGCCAAACAATATTAACCTAAAGAAACATTTTCAAATGCATTAACCCATTTCCCACTTTTCACATTTTGTGCAAATAAGTCAAGCGTTTGTAAATATTTATTTAAAAAAAAATACTGTCACACATTCAAATCTTTGAGCCCGTCAATACAGCGCTTGAATGAGAAATTCATCATCTCATTCAAACAAGCGATTTCAACACCAGTAGCACAATATGCTTAAGTATATTCGTCATAATAGTAAAAAAAAGTAAACAAACCATTAATTAAAAAAAATATGTAACAAATGTATGAAATAATAATACTTGAGTAGATATAAATATGGGAGACACACCTTTTTTTTTTATTAAATACCATCGGGTTTCAAACTCAAAAAGTTTGCGGTAAATAATTTTTTAGCTAAAAAAACCCGGCAAGTCAAAAACATCTTCAATTTTTCAAACAATTATCAGCAGTTTAAAATCTCTAACGCTTATTATACATTTTATTTTAACGAATATAATTTATTTTTACGAAGTAATTTAATACTCAAAAAACACGACAATCATACCTCCAACTTATTTTATGTATGCGACTTGATTATTTCAATTGATTAATTATTTAATAAAATTATAAGAAAATTCCGTTCTGTTTTGTTGCAAGTATTAAATTTTTTTTTAATTTGATGGAAATTTAAGAATTTTCATGTCTTATAATTCAATTCATTTTCTATTATATATAAATATATCATAATTTAATCTCTGTGTTTTGGTTTGGTGTGTATTTCAAATAAAAAAAAATTATTTAAAGCAAAAAAAGTCTTACCACAAAGCACATTCAACCCTAAGCGAATCACTTATATTTACCTACACATACATACATACATGCACTATGGGAATTGGCACTCTAAATGTCATGCACACCCACGATTTTTTACTAAACTTGAAAATATACAAATATAATTCAATATTCAGAGATACAATTTTATAAGTTTTATTTTGCTGTTTTAAGGCATCGCATCTCAGAACAAGTTCTCAATTTTAGCTGGTATATAAATTGAATATTTTCAATTATTTTGTGAAGTCAGCAAATTTTCATTCGAACAAAATTTTTGTGCCTTGTTGATACAAACAATTGCTTAAAATTATAAATTCATTTTATTTTTTTCCTATACTCTTCTCATTTTTATTTTGTTTCGACTAACAATTTTCTTTTTTTTTTTACTTGAATACAAGAAATTTGTTATTTTCAGCTCTTTCGAAAAATCACATAAAACCTAAAATGTATTTAACTAATCGAATAATTTTTCCTTTCTGATCCACCCAATACTTGTCTTCGAACAGATTTTTTACTTAAATAATCGAATAATCTTTTTGTTATTTTTATAGCTATGCTATTTATTGGGCGATACACGAGTTTCGTAACAAAAATAAACGATACTATTACAGTTATAAATTTATTTTTGTTTTGATTTATTTGTACTTAAAAGGTACAGTACGAAAAAAAACAAAAGAAAATGTTAATTCTGTTTTGTTTTGTTCTCTGAAGTGAGTGAAACAATAACAAAACAAAAACAATGACAACGATTGCTCAATTTGTTTTTTTTGTATTGTTTTTGCACATGAGCACAAACCAGAGAACATAGCCGATCGGCTATTTATTTGAATTTTACTTTATTTTTCGCACAAATTTCTTTTTTGACAAATGTGAAGTTTTTCGATTACTCTATTATAATTGTTTAAACATTTTAAATTCTCCTTTTCAGAACGTTTCAATTGGACTAAGCATGCATTTAATGATAAAATTTTTTGCTTACAAAAATAAATTTTCTTAAATGCAAATATGTATTCGCATTTGAAAATTTTCAAATTCGAAAAATATAATTGATTGTAAGAAATATTAAAAAAGAGACGTTTAATTTGTTTTATTTTTGATATTCATATGTAAATATTAAAGCAAAAATTATTGGCAAAAAAAAAGGAAAAATTTCCCATAGTGCACTCGAATATTTTTAAATTGAAGCAGTCAAATTTTTATTTCACAACACAGTGTAGTAATTTCGGCCATCTTCGCTCTAATCTTTGCGTTCACATGGCCACAAAGCAAATTGCTAAAACTTAATTGCATGCAATAAAAAACAGTGTTGTCAACACAAAGATGTGAAAGTCTTGCAAAAACACACTTATTAAGAAATTCTTATTATTTTTAGCTGAAAATATCAAAATATAAATACAAAATAAATGTTCAAGTTTTTATTCACATTATTTCTTATTTGTGTGCAAGTAAGTATTGAAAAGTTTTCTTAAAATATTCTTAAAATCCCGTTCATGTTTGCATTCTTAACATTTCCATATTAATTTCTTATTCCGAGGTCCCCAGCAAATTCAACACTAAATTGACTAAATATATTAATGACTTTAACTACTCTTACTTTCTAAATTAACTACACACTCAATTCGCCGGTTGTTTATCATACCGCAAAAATGAGACCTTAATTTCGCTAATAAAGACAATGCGGCAGACAAACGTATTAAAATGATTAACAGCTAAAACCTTAAGGCCGACAAGTTAATTTTGTTTTGTTTTTTCTTTAATTCTCCTTTGCCAAAATAATGAAAACTAACCAAAATATTTCTATTTAAACACGAAAGTGTAGTTTATTACCTCATTTAGCATGTATTTGAAAATTTCGCTTAAAGGAAATCATCAAAAGCCAGGAAAATCCTTTTACAAATATCAAAAATAAAATAAAATAGTAAGAAACCCAAACGTTTCACGTAAATCACTACAAATAGACTCTTAAATAAAAACGGTGAATGCCAACTGCAGCATGCAACACAACAAATTTCACTCGTAACACTTCTGCTGAAATATAAAACGGCTAAAAATGAAAATACCAAAGAAATAAATAAAAAGGTGTTGGCACATAACAAATGATAAATAAAAATATAATTCAGGTAAGTGAAAAAGAAAGACAACGCCAAATCGTAAAAAAAGTGGACTACTTAGAAAAATTATACGAGTTGCAAGTTGTGCAGCCTTTCTTCTTCTTATTCGGGGAGAAGAAAAAATACCTCCCAGCAAATTTATGTGTTTTATGGAGCTGTAATTGCTGAAAGGTGTTACCACATGTTTTGTATTATTATTATTATTATTATTTTATCTCGCTGTTGCTGCTGTTTTTGTTTTTGTTATTGTTCTGGTAACTGCTGTTTGCTAACTTATTATTTTTGTTCGATCATGCAGATATTTATTTACTAATCGAAACATGATGTCAATGTCTTATTTTTAATTCTGAGAGTTTTTGGCACTCTTTAGCTTTATTTTGACTTCTATAAAGAAAATATAGAACAGAATAATTTCTAGTTACAAGTAGTAATAGTTCATTCTTTTCATTGGAATTGATTTTTTTTTTCAATTACAATTACATTTTTGTAGTTGCAATTGAAAAAATCTCAATCATAATTACATATAATTTAATTGAAATTAATTAGGGAATTCACAATGAGTATATTAAAATTTGAATGTGGCAACATTGAGCCATCTTAATTTTTTATTGTGAGCAGGCAACGATATAAATACACATCCCTACAAGAAATGAATGACTGAAACTAACACAAACGATATTTTTTCACTAACACATTTGCAATAACTTTCCACCGAATTTAAGAGTGCCAGTCAATTGACTGGTCATTTTACCGGTAGTGATGACCGACACATATATAAATTATATTTGCTCCTCTCTAACATGTATGTTAGAGTGAAACATATAGTGTGCATATACCAAAACTTTTAAGATATCGCATTTTATTGTAAAATATACAATTCGTTCGGTCTGTGCAATTAAAATTTATACAAGTGCTAAGGAAGTTAAGTAGCAACAATAGTGCATAAAATAAATTGAAAAGTTTCATTTAATTAATACATTTATGCATTTCTTTTTAAAATTTTAGATATTTACAAAAAGCAAGGTTTGCTGGAGCTGGAAAAAAGCATGAAGAAGACTAGAGTGGTACCACCTATATTATTTTGTGTTTTAGATTGGTTATATAATTGTATATTAATTATTTCTTTATTTTCTTATAATAAAAAACAATTAAAATAACATAAAAATTATGTTTATTTATTTAAAAGTTTCATTTTACCAGTTTCTATGTAAACATTGACTAGTAATCGTTGACCAGTTTCTACGTAACCATTGACTAGTCATAGTTTACCAATGCTTATGTAATCAGTGACTGGCAAAAAGAGGCAGAGTAAGCAGTTCAGATATATGTGTTCTAATTAAGTGAAATGAATAAGGAAGAGAGAGATAAAAAATCACACGTACACAAATGTTTTGGTCATTTTTTTCACCAAGCCCTTAATAAACTAACTGGGGACTGTGACCACAGTTTCGGTGATCGCTACTAGTAAAATGACTAGTCAATTGACTAGTAGACTTCTTGTAGGGATACTGTGTATATCAAAGTCAGACAAACACACACACATACATCTTTATATTATTTAAATATTAGTTTATAATATGAGAGGGAGAATAAAATGCTTGCTTGTACCATGATAAAATTATACAAGGTACTTGCACGACTACAACAAAATTACAGCACCAAAAAACACACGCATTTTGTTGGTAGAAACAAACGGATAATTGTCAGAAACAGATGTCTTTTGTTTTTAAAAACAGCAATCACAGGGTAACTAAAGTACAATTGCAGACACGGCATTCATGCATGATTATAGTCATTCAGTGTTGCCAATATGTGTGTAATACACAGTGTGTAATTTCTACTCTCATATGTGGGCCATGTAATCAGATTCATGTATAACCTGTGTGTAATTATACCTTGGGTTCTATTTTTATTTATTTTTGTTTTAATTTTAACCTACACAAAAGATGTGTAGTGTAATTTTCTTCAATGTGTAATTGGAGACACAGCCATATGCAAATTCATTGGCAACACTGTAATCATTTTATTCCCACACATACACTAACATTTTTGCAGCTTGTAAACAAAGTTTGACAACTTTCTGCATTGTATACATAAACAGGCTGGGCTTGTGCAAGTACCTTGTATAATTGTATCATGGCTTGTACGAATGCTTATGAGAGACTGAATTATTTTCTTCCGTACGTATTAAAAAAATTTGTTAAATTAAAAATTATTGTTGGATACACTTTTCTAAATAACTTTTGTTCTGCGAAAAATACAAATATTTTTTTACCAACTACAGCTGCGCTGACAGTTTTAAAATGTTTAGTTTAACATTGAAAATGACATGCTTTTTATACTTTTAAATTTGCCACCTATTAATAAATTTGATTTACACATAAACAAAAACAACAAACTTGCCAGACCATATTAAAGTATTAAAGTTGAAACGTGGCAATATTAAGACACATTTTAAAATGCTTTTGTGAACTTCCTAAATGTAATTGAAATTGCGCAAGTCTGCTTATAATAGTTTGATCACGCCCCGATGCCGATTTACCCCGGAGCTTAAATAAAAACCAGGCCGATATGCTTATATTTTTTTGTCTTACCAGTTGAAGTTTTTTTTGTTTTTTTTTTTTGCTTTTGCACGGTGTAAAAGTTTTAATACAAAGTGAATTTAATCCTTGATTTTGGTTCTTCTAAATTTTAACCACTTATTTTTGATGACATTTTAATATTTTACCTTCTCCCTTTTCAGCGGTCACACTGGAAACAGTGTATAATTTTTTACAGTTTGCATTTTTAAATCATTTTCCCCTTGAGAAAAGAGAAACACAAAGTCCTCAAACTTGCATTTAAAAATTGGTCTGCCATACAATTAAAATCTTACACAAGCCAAACGCGAAAATATATATCTCACGTTCATATTTCAATTTATATCTTATAAAGCTATTGTTGTTTTATTTTACGTTGTTGTTTCAGTTTTTGCCAACACTTAGTTGGGATATTATCACACGAGTCACATCACATCATCACCAGACTAAATGGCGTCATATTTATGCATGTTTAACTCTATTTATTTGTTGCATTCAACATCATTATAATCATACCGCCATTCATGAATATGCTGGCCTTTGCAGCATTTTGCTTAGCACTCGCTCGCTCTTTTAGCATCCATCCATTGTGTTCATATTTATTTTATTACATTTTTTCGGTTTTATTTGTTACAAAATCTAGAAAAAAAACTTGAAATTTATGTTTATTTTTTCGCTACTTTTTTTCGTTTAATGGATATTTATATATGTGCTTCTTTGAAAATCTTTGAACGAATGTTATTGTTCGAATGTTATTTGTTTTTGCATATGGTTGCATACGAGCACGTTGTGTTGGTTGAATTTGAATTTGGCAACATTGTTGCGGAACACCCTACGGTGTTAATTAATAACTTATGGATTGTAGGAGGAAAGCATAAAGTGTATCAAATCTCATAATTTTTCTTTTAGGGAAACAAATGAAACATTTTACAAATATTTAAGTTGAGAGGGAGGAATCATTTTATTGGACTTGGAAGATTGAATATGATTGCAAAAACGTGATCTAAACTTTGCCTTGAATTATTGAATGGCAAGTAGATCGTTGAGAATATCGCTCATTTACTTGAACAATGTCATAACTTTAAAATTCGGTTTTGTTGTTAATAAGGCAGAATTAATCCTCATCTCGTTATTTACATTAAGCTAAAATTACTTACAAAAATCATGTATACTGAACTCTACATGTCCATTTCTCACTATATGTACTATTCTCCTATTTCCTACAATGACCACCGATCGTCTCCAGAAATTTTGCTTAAAATATGACTTTTTTCAAATTAATTTTTCGAAAGTCCCAAAATGATATTGAAAATACGGCTTCATTTGTTCTTTAAATAGACATCAGGAGCACCATTTCTATGTAGTGGGATAAATGTACTATTCTCCTATTTCCCATAATGACCACTTTTCTTCCCAAAATAGGACCTTCTTAAAATTAAGTTCCTGTATTATTGATATATGTGTCGTATATCCAAATGGTATAATTTCTAAAATCAGATCTCGGACCATATTTTCCATTAATTGTTGAGTATAGTATCAGTCCCCGTCCCTGGGGTCTAATTGTTGCTTTCAATAACGAGCTGAATCCATCACGTTTTTTCAGTTTAAGATTATGGAATTCGATATCGAACCATATTATTATATTGTTCGATAGCGAATGCAATGATCGCAAACTGATAAACGTAATCGATTCAGCTTGTTATCGAAAGCGACGATTAAACCCCTGGTTTTCTCCACCCAAATCAGATTCAATAATTTCACTAGGACGGTTAAGTGCTTAACAGTCCTCTGTTAACTGCCAAATGGGCTCTGTACACTTTTTTCGTTTTTGTCTCTGCTGGTTAAATTTAAATTTATCTTCACACACATGAATTACATTGGAATCAAAAATCAAATAAATCAAAAAGACTATTCCAGGGTTGGAAAATTCAAACTTTTCTTGGTATATAAAAGCATTTAAATAAAAAAAAATTTTTTTTCTTTTCAATTAAACATATTTTTTCAAGAGTATTTTTATATTTGCTCAATTTTGATATGAAAATATATTTTTACCATAAACATGGGCCTTGTCATACTTTGACAGCTTGCAACGAGTTTATATTAATTTTTAGTAAATGGAAATAATATAAAATAGATCGCAAATTCTTTGGGAACAAATAGTTTACATAAATGCCGATATAAGTGAGCTTGCAATATTGGCAATGGGATGTTTGATTCTTGACACGATATACGCTCTGACTACTTGCAACAAGATTCGGTAAAGCTATTCGGGCGTAACTTTTAAGAGTCTTTTGTTTGGTATCGTACTTGTCCCTCAATTATGTGTCAACGTTGATTACTTATGGCAAGTATAACATGACCTGAATGAGAGTTATACTTTGTGTTTGCATGTTGTAAAATGTTTTTACTCAGTGTGATACTATTATACTATTACACTATTATACTATTACACTATTTTACTATTATACTATTATACTATTATGCTATTATACTATTATATTACTATTATACTATTATACTATTATACTATTATACTATTATGCTATTATGCTATTATACTATTATACTATCATACTATTATACTATTATGCTATTATACTATTATACTATTATACTATTATACAATTATACTATTATACTATTTTACTATTATACTATCATACTATTATACTATTATACTATTATACTATTGTACTATTATACTATTATACTATTTCACTATTATACTATTATACTATTATCCCAATTATACTAATGTAATATTATACGACATTAGGTAAGTGTATTTGTACTTTCTGATGAATAAACGTAAAAGTATTGTGAATATTAATTAGTATGATTTGGGGGAATTTGTAACCTCACGTTACAAAAATAAACGTTTTTCCATATCTTAATGAAAGGTCATTTTTGATTGAAAACTAGTAAGAGACTGCTTCTTATGTGAGGAATGCCTGCATCAACTTAATTGAAGAAAAACTTGAACTTAATTTGAAGAAAAATTATTTCAATATGGGTAATAGCTTCCCGAGTTAAATCAACTTCTTATAATTTTAAACTATTTTTACAAGTAGCATAGATCACTTAATAAACTTCGGTATGCCCTTAATCTTATTTTGTTAATGCTTTCAATGCAACTTGTCGATCGAACGTTTCCGTATTTAGTAACAATTTAAGTCAATTTATACTCGTAAAGGGTGTTTTTTATTGAGGTATAGAACTTTAAGTTGGCATCACTTTTTTAACTGGCGGCCATTTTGTCAGCTGTCAAGTGATTAATATTTAGTTTGGTTTGCCATTTCATCATGAACAGGTTGACAAAAGAACAACGCTTGCAAATCGTGCAAATTTATTTCGAAAATAATGGTTCAGTTCGCGAAGTTTACCGCAAGCTCCGTCCATTTTATGGTCGACATAATCGTCCATCAGAGCAATTAATTCGGTTAACCATGGATCGTTTTCGCACTACGTTTACTCTATGTGATAATACGCATCCGCTGAAGTCGCTCGTCTACGCCAACAAACCAGAAACGTTAGGGGACTTGGAAGCCAACATTCGTGGCGTTATTGCCAACATACGGCCCTATATGCTCGAAAAAGTGGTTGAAAATTGGACCTGTAGAATTGGCTTTATTCGAGCCAGCCGCGGCGGCCACATGCCCGAAATCATATTTAAACGTTAATGCCATAAAATTATCCTTCCAATAAAGCCAAATTGATGGACATTAAAACGATTTTCTTGTGTTTTGTTTCAATTCGAAGTTCTATACCTCTAAAAAAAACACCCTATATAATGAAATTAAATTTATTTTTCACTAGGATTGGAGGAAAAACAACTCAAATCAAATAAGTGCCAAAAATTGTTCAGAAATTTATTAATTATTTTCTTCTCTAGGGCTGCTACAACTAAATAAAAAAAGAAGTTTTGGTGCAACAAATTTCATGAAATTTCATCAAAGAAATTCGATTAGAGCAATCATGCCTTATTTTGTCTTAAAATTATCATGCAATAAAAACATGCCACTTCTTTTATGAAATTAAAACTTTACCCACGAAATGTCTTTCTTCTCTCTAAATCCATAGTCATTCATTTTATTTACAACAATAGAAAAATTTATTTTTGTTAACGTCATTCGTATAATAAACACCATAGGACGTACACACATTCACACATACACACATACATATGTACATTTTAAATGATGTTGCAAACGGAACACTATTCAAATGAACTCTGTAAAGATAATGTGGCTTAAAGTAGTTCAAAAAGAAAAGATACAGAGAGCAACAATTACTTCATTAATTTGTTGTTCATTATCGTCTCGTTTTATTGTTTTTTGAAAAATACATATTTTCTTTAATTTAAAAGAAATTATTATCTTAAACGTAAACAAATTTATGAAGTTAAAATAACAATTCAAAGGGCACAGTGGGAGCTTTTTATTTTAACATGTAGTGTGTGTGTAAACATATTTTTGGGCGTTTTTTAATAAAAATTTTTTTATATTACGAAAGAATAAATAAGTTTTTATTTAACAATAGGAAAGTAGGCAACAGCAATTTTAATTTGTTTTGTAGTTTTAAGTGGTCAAATCGTTTTAAAAATAACACAATCAAGCAAAAATAATATTGACTTTTTAGTTTAATTTCTAGCAGATCTCTAAAAAAATAAAACACAAAAATTAAGGAATTTTATTTTTTACGAGCTTAAAACAAATCAAGTGTAGAAAGAATTTTCGCTGTCTGCCATTGTTTTTATTTATAAGTCGCCGTAGTAAGTTATATGTTTGCTTATCTTAAAAAGTACAAAATTCTTTTCAAACAAATTAAAAATTTTCTAAGTTTTAATGGAATATAAAATATTATGCAAAACTAGCAAATTCCAGTTTTTTTCAAACTCCATCACTTTTAATGACAATTAAAGAGAGATAGATCTATGACACAACTTAAAAATTTTACTTTTTGATAAATTTCATCTAGTGTGTAGACAATTAATTCTGTATGATACACCGCCCTTTTGGCTTTAAAAATTTTATATCATTGTCGCGATGGTTAATTTAAGGAATTATAACCAATTGTTTTATTTTAAAAATTAAAGATATAAGGGAAGTCTATATGCCCTTCCTATGAGAAAATGTGCAAGCTTTTGAGGAATTTCAGCTGTAATTGTAGTTAGAAGAATATTTTTTGAAATCAAGGGATATCTGAGCACAGGGAACAGAACTATATTATTTGAGATACTTACTTGATACTTGATAGCCTAAAGGTCTAATTCATAAAAAATATTTCTGTTTAATACGCGGTTTATGAAACAAATTTTCTATAGAAATTTGCTTAATAAACATTTTATAAAATCAAAATATTTTTTATGAATTAGGCCCTTATTGTTTAAGTAGAGTGACCAAAGTAATATTTACATGAAACCAAGAACAACTTGTTGAAAATTTGTTTATGTTTTTCATAAAAATTCTAAAAATTAAGAGAGGCTAAGCAAAACCTGAATTTTTCTATATCTGTGGTGAAGAGTTTGTACGAAGCAAATTCTTTAAATTTTATTTCAGGCAAGTAGGGACTTAATGTTTTTCTATATTAATAAAATTAAACTTTTTTGTGATTAAATATACAAATTTCTCAGGAATAGATGAGAATTATTAATATACAAGTTTCACAAAATTTATCGAATTTGCTATTCAGTAAAATTTTTAACGATATTCGCTGCAGGTTTATGTCAACTGTGTCGTTATTATTTAAGGGACAATAATTTATGTGTTGTTAATTTTATCGACAAAATTCAACAGAAAATATCAGCTACGTACTATCGTTAAAAAGAAGTTACAGAATCACACAATCGTTATTGCAAGCGACAGAATGTATAGACCAAAATTACGATTGTTGGATCGTTAAAAGTTACTGAATCGCACTACTGAAATCAGTATCCTATCGCTATAACGAATTTAACGCAAATTTACCAACTTAATAGCAAATTAAGTAACATATTTGAACGATATTCGCTGTCGGTTGGAGAAAAAAAAAAATAAAATCTCAAGTACAATTTCATTAAATTTTTCTTTATTATTCTTTGTGCTTTTCGCTTATTTGCACATTTTCTATTCAGAGATACCACATAATATTGAATTAAATGGTGAGTAAGATAAAGCTGGAGACTATCGTATAAAATAAATTACGGAATCACATTATCGTTAACGCAAACGAATGAATATGTCGATAAGTATTACGATTTCGGTTCGCAAAAAGTTACAGAATCCAGGCACAGTAGTGCGATTCACTAACTTTGTTAAAGATAATCGCATCGTTAAAATAATTATAACGAAAATTTTATCGAATTTGCTTTTCAGTAACGATATTCGCTGTAGGTTAATGTCAACTGTGTCGTTATTTAAGCGACAATAATTTATGTGCTGTTAATTGTATTGACAAAAATCAACAGAAAAGTTACAGAATCACACAATCGTTATTGCAAGCGACAGAATGTATAGACAAAAATTACGATTGTCAAACCATTAAAAGTTACTGAATCGAACTGCAGATATACAATTTGATACTGAATGTTAATCTGTTTAATCCATTTTTGGCATAAAGTTATTTCACTCTTTTACAAACTGTTTTCGTAATTATCGATTGAAAGAAAAAACTTCTATTTAGATTATAAATAAATAAAAAATAAATCAAACTGTCTCTATATTAAAATAAACAAATGTTCAGATAAAAACAGAAAAATTTGTATGCAAATGAAACAACACTTGACAAATGTCAATTATTTAACTAGATTTTCATAATCTTCAATATGTTGACACAAGGCGAAAAATTACAAAAAAAAAAAAAAACTTGTCGATAATGTAGAGATAAATATTCGTGGGCCACTCATCTTATCTCTAGTTTATCTAACAAAGATTTCTTATGATTTGCTTGAGTTTTTTTATTATTATTATTTGCCTGTTGATGTAGTTGATTTGCTAAATACACAAACGTGCAAATAGGTGTGGTATGCAACAGCGAAAGAAAAACATTTGTACTTGAATGTTGCACATTTGTTTTTTGTTCTTCTAATGCCTGCATTATGATGCATGAGCCATAAAACGAAACACTTTGTCAGCAAAAAAAAAAGAGAGATAAAGAAAAAACTTTCCCAAAATTTTCTTCTAGTGCAAGTTGGTTGGTTCATCGGTTGTTTGGCTGGCCGGCTTCGTTCATATGTATGTTTGTAATTGTTTTGCTTTATCACGATGACGATCATTGGAGATATTTTATACATTTTATTTTTGTTGGAATCATGATTTTATTACTTTTCTATAAATGTGTTAATGTATGTGTTGTTTCTTGCCATGTTTTACTACATTTTGATGCCAGACTCTCAGGCATCATCGATTGTATAATTTCTTTTCTTTTTTTGAAAAACCAATTTTTTTCTTACAACGATAGTGTTGTTGTTGTTTGGTAAGATGCAAATGATGATGAAGACTAATGTGTGTTGTATTATGCTGTATATTTGGTTGTTATGTTGCATGTAGCAAGCATTTTTTTACAGCTTAATCAAATGATTTGGAATATGTATATTAATTTTTTTTTTATCTTTTTCGTACTTTTCTCTTAGATTTTATTTGCTTAGATGTTATCGAAAATAATGTATGAATTAATCAATTAGTTTGATGTTATTCTTTACTAAGATTTGTTGTATGGAAAGAAGTACATAAATTATGTGTCTTTTAAGAACTCGAAATGTTGTTACCGTGTCACATTGTCTTATTTACAATGATTTTGAGCAAATTTTTTTAGTCTAAAGTAATATAATTTTAAACATTTTAAGCAGATGTCTGATTAATATTTTTTACCCAAATAATTTTATAGTCCTTGATTATGTAAAATTGGCGCATAACCATAGTCAAAACAAAGTATACTTTAAGAATTTAAAACCAGTATTTTGTATGGTAATACTGGTTTTAAATACTTAAAAGTACACTTTGTTTTAACTATGGTTATGCGCCATTGTTTTTGCTTCATATTCAATGATTTAAATTAGACTTCATACTAAAGAGCAAAAGCAAAATCTTCTTATTAGAAAGCACTACAAAATCTACCTGCTCCTAATGGCAGACTCTGGCCCAAAATCCCAAAGAATAAGTTTATCGGTGCACATGGGGCCCAAAAGCGGTGATTTTGCGGATTAATTTAAAAAAAATCAAGTACCGTGAAAACTGAAATTACTTCTCGCTTAAAGCGCATAAAATTCTGCATCACTGTGCAAAAAATAAATGTCATGTCATATAGCTTTCGGTGCTTTTGTAGTGATGCGTTAAATTTGAAAATTGTTAGGGAAACCTGGTAAAATAAGCAAAAGAAAAAAAAAAACTAAAAGTTTGCGTACTTAAATCTTATTTAATTTAAGTAATTTTTAAAAATTAATAAATCTAACTATGCAACCATCAAGTTTAAGTATTCCTTCAAATTTTTTAATTGGATTTGAAATATTTATTATTTGTGCAAGTGCTTTTGTTTTCAATGTTTATATTGAAAGTGCAATAAAATAAATGAATTTTTTCAGTTTAGGTGGACATAACATTATAAATTTCGCTCAATTAGGCAGAGATTTTAACTTTATTTGAAACATTAAACAAATCTGCTTTAGTTTAGAAAAATTTATACCGCTCATCGGTGGGTCTCAGAAGTTATGCCCGCAATAGTAATAGCCTAACGCGTTGAGTTTATCAGCAATAAGCTCTCAGCGACTTCTGCTAACACGTTTATTGTTGTTGTTGCTGTTGTCATGGATTTATGAATTTTTTATCACAGAAGTGCAAATACAGTGATTTGCTATGGGTGAGTCAAGCATGAGTCACGCGTGATCGTGGTTGTGTTAAATATATATGTAATAATGATTAAAATTATAACGTGTGTGACATAGGTAAGCTAACTTTCTTAGTCATGTTAAATAATCTATTTTTTTATAATTCGTATTCGAAGTCAGTTATTGGCAGAATTTCGTCAGAAGCGTGCGTGAATAAAAAAATTATGAATTTTTGGCTGTTTTGTTGGTAAAGCACCGTTTATATGCATTTCGTAGCTGCTGTGGTATTGCTTATATAAAAAACAATCATTAACAATAATTAATTAATAATCACTTTATATGGGGGTACCCGACTCACCCCTTCTATACCGCCAAAATTTTGTTGGAACATGTGGTTTGTTCTAGGAGTTATCCACATCAAATTTAGTGTATCTCACTTTTGTTGTTCGCCAGATAAAAAAATAATTACTTTATATGGGGCAGTACCCCTTTCACTTCCCACACCAGCAAGATAGTCTTAATTTTAGTAACTGCGTATAATCATAATTGTGTTTCAAGCATACAAGAGTATCTCTATTTCGTTTATGAGAAAAAGTAAAATACGCTAAAACTTAAAATAAAAAGGCACATGCCTATCAAGCGCATTGACTCTCATTCTTACTTTTAGTCTGTGTATGCTTACACTCAAGCTATGGATATTTAATCAGACAAAAAAAATGTACGCATGATACTCGATATATTATGTACATACATTTGTGTATATAAAATGGATTGTGTGTGTGTGTGTGTGTGTGCCTATTAAAAAACATGATTATGTGTATGTGTCTAAAAATAGCCCCGCATATTACGCATGTCTAGCCGATTAGTAGTCAGAGTATTTTTATACTTATGCACATGATTGTAGCTCATACAGTCTGAAAGAGAACTTGAAGCGATACCTTTCTCATACTCTGCTATATGTAGCAGCTGATCGCGGTTTAGTTTGATCGTCTTCTACAAACTGATACTAAGTTTAATGTCAAGCTTTGGTGGTGCGAGATCATTTGTAAGAAACACTAATCATGATCTTATCTCCAGTTTGGCATTAACCAGAACCTGTTCAGCTATTATATACTATTTTAACGTATTCCTCTAAAAAACAAATAATTTTCCTTGCACTCTATGTGAATAATAATAAAAAAAAAATTATTCCTATAGACATGGCAAAAAAAGAAATATTAAAAAAATTAATAAAATCAAACTAAATCGCATTTTAAAGCTACAATTCTTATGACCATTTAAAATCAATTCAATATTAATACTTCTCAGGTAATTAAAAATAAGTGTAATGTCTTGTTTCCTTGCTTTTAGCATAAAAATATAATAGCTTTCATTGGCTTCTATTGACTACCAGCCAAAAATAAAATTGAAGTGCTGCTGCTTGCCTCTATTCAAAATTTGCCATAAAGCGTCCATAAAATTCTCACACTTTGAGCTCTGCTTTATCTCCAGCCACTACTTTCTGTGGGTTATTTTAATAATTTCTGCTTGCACTCCTTTTGCGGCATAACTCACTGATCCATATACGAGTATGCAAGTATAATCCACTCCGTGTGATAATTTCCATGACACACGATTTTTTTCATAACAAAAAAATATAAATTTTTACATAAAAATGGTTTTTAATGGAAAGAAGCTTTATCACAGTACTTCTCTTATTTTGCATTAAACATAAAAATATACTTGGCGTTTTAGCTTGCAACAGGTTTTCTGCGTTCTTTACTTAATTTGCATTGCATTTAATTTTCACTGTAAGTGAACATATCTTAAGTTCATCATATTATGGAACCAGGTTGACAATATACACTCATATATTAGATATTCAATATTCAACATCAAGAAGTGTTAAGTAAATAACACTAAGCCAATGGGGTATCGATTTTCATGCAGTCCAGGCCGCTATAATTTACAAACAAACAACTCACAGATGTATGCAAAATTTCCCTTGTTGCAAGAGCGACGAAAAAAACAAAAACTATAATAGACTTTTTTTTGAAAGAAGTCATCTTAACCACACAACCAGCCTACACAAATATTTATGTTCAAGGAATAAGGAACATGTGCATACGTACAATTCGTTAATGCCTAGAAAATATGGATTAAATATATTGAAAAAGAAGTAACTTTACGTTAAGTTACACCGGAGCATAAAATCATTTTAGGTTTGAAAAATTTTGTTGTCAGCCCACTTGACTTAAAGGAAAATTTGTAGGGGAGTCAAGACTTAGAAGGGACTCTACTCAAACAAAAATTAAAGATAATTAACATGATGAATTTTTTTTTTTTTTTTTTTGTTGGTTAAGC
The DNA here is from genome assembly GCA_936439885.1 of Nowickia ferox. Classification (NCBI taxonomy): domain Eukaryota; kingdom Metazoa; phylum Arthropoda; class Insecta; order Diptera; family Tachinidae; genus Nowickia; species Nowickia ferox. The sequence goes on from OW387023.1 coordinate 107,173,204, forward strand.
AAGTCTATATGGCTTTAGTTTCTGCTTTAGAAACTTAAACTCATTCGTAGAATTCAACCCAAAATTCTTGAAAAAAGCTGAAGAAAACCTTCATATATATGGAAAATCACTCGTAATGTTATTGAGAATTACGTCCACAAACTAATTCAGGTAATAAAAAAGCTCAAACAAACATTTTTAAACAACAACTATTTTTATTTGATTTTGAATCTGGTTTTTTGTATGATTCTCAATAACGTATTAATAGTCTTACTATAATCATACGAAGTTTTTAACTGATTTCAAAATTTTTTTGGTTTGAAGTCTACTGACGATTTTCATGAGCAGCAACGAAATGCATATAGACTTTGCTTTACAAAAAAAAAAAAACAAACAAAACCTCCCAACAAAATATAGATTTTATGCCAAATAAATATACTTCGACATTATAAAATTTTTAATTGTTATTTAAATGTTCGAAAAAAAATTTCATTCGTTTTTTGAACATGTATTCAAATAATGTTTTTATTATTTTTTCGAATATTCGAATAATATTTTTATTCGTTATTTGAATATTCAAATAAAATTTTTATTCCTCATTTTATTATGCAACTAAAATTTTATTTCGCTGTTTTAATACTCGAATGTATTGGGTTACTCATAGATTTCTTCTCATTACTTGTACAAAAAAACTTTTTTAGTAATTCGATTCGAATAATCTAAAGTAACCAAAAAAAAATCGATTATTCGAATATTATTTCTCCATGTGCATTTAATTTTAATATTTGAACTAAAAATTTTACTCGGTTTTAGTACGAATAATGTTGTAAATTTCTGCGACTATTCGACTACTTGATTTTTCAATGAACGAATAACATTTTATATTTTTCACTTGTTTCAAAATTTAATCGGTTAGACGTAAAAATAAATTTTATTTGAAAATTTTCGAAGAATTTTTATTTTAATATTATCATAATAATTTTTTTCTGTGTCTATATTAATGCATAAATGGCTACAAAGCTTAAAATAATGTATCTAATTAACACCAGAGACGCTGCGACGATGCTATAAAAATTAGCAAAACGCACAATAGCAGAGTTGTAAGAACGAATAAAATTTTTATTCGTTATTTGCACATAAAAAAAATTTATTCGTTTTTTTTTATTCGAGTTAAATATTTATTCGTTTCTTGAATATTCAAGTAAAATTTTTGTTTGTTATTTAAATATTCGAATAAAGTTCTTTTAATGCTCGAAAAAAATTATTTTTTGATATTTGAATTTCCGAATAAAATTTTTATTCGTTATTTAAACATTCGTATAATTCTCAAAATGTATTGGACTACTCATAGACTTCTTCTCAATTCGCATAAGATTAAATTACTCATATAAAAAAATTTTAATTCATTCGATTCGTATATTCGAATGTAACCTACAAACTATCCGATTACTGGAATCTCCATATGTATATCGTTTTATTATTTGGATTGAAAAATTAACTCGGTTTTCATACGAATAATTTTATAAATTCTGAGATCTATTCGATTACTCGATTATTCAATGAACGAATAAAATGTTAAATTTTTCCTAATTTTGAGTATGTTTGAGAATGTTATTGGATAGAGGAAAAAATAAATTTTATTTGAAAAATTTTGAATTCGAAGAATTTTCAAATCGATTCCTGGCCGACCCAGTCATCAGAGGCGCTACAACGATGCTATTAAGATTAACAAAATGCACAAAAGCAGAGTTGTATAAACGAATACAAATTTTATTCGTTTTTGAATATTCGCATAAATCCCAATATGTACTGAATTACTTATTGATTCCTTCTCAATTCGCATATTAATTTGTTACTCAAATAAAAAAAATATATTACTGATTCATGTTATCGAATGAAAACTAAAATAATATTTTATTACTCGAACAATTTTCTTCCATTTGTAATTTGTTTTATTGTTACAAAAAATGTTTAATAAAATTTCGGTGCGAGTAATATGAATTCTGAAATCTATTCGATTACACAAAGTTCGGGTATGTATCAGAATTTAATCGATTAAACGAAAAACTATCAGATCAAAAAAATACCAAATAAAGTTCTATGGGTAAAAGCTTAATAAATAGTTCACTCACGTTATCCTTCAGTGACAAAATCATCACTGTGATGTGCTCACCCTAATCACAATTGATAAAGAAACATTCACTCACTACACATAATCGTTGACTTGCCTTTCTCGTTATCATACTTAGTAAAGTTCTTTTTTTATGTAGGCTATAACATCAAAATTGTTCAATAATAAAGAATCAAGTGTAGGCTTATTAAGGAAAGGTTAGTTTTCATTCTTTTTGTTTTGAAATGTAATCTTTTTTTTTTTAAAAAAGACACTTCTGTGTACATGTGAATTTGATACTCGCCTTAAACGAGTAGACAATTACAATTCCCATGTTTTGTACTTAAAAGTTGTATGAATATGAAGACATTTTGCACGTAGAATTATCATAAAATAGCATGCGATATTGTCTGAATATATATGTACATATATAGATTTCATAAAGTGAACTATAATAAAAATAGTAATTGACAGAATGACAGCCATAAAAATGGGTGACATGTGTGGAAGTTGAACAAAACAAAAAGACAAAAACAAAAACAAAACAAAGCATAAATAAATGCAATCCTCAATAATTTATGGTTTAAACTGATAATATTTAAATGAAAAGAGGCTTAAGAAATCAACAAAACTTTAAAGAATTTTATGCACATGCAAACCACAAAGATCAATGATCTTTTCATTCATAAAATATTTTTGTAATATAATATGAAAATCGTTATTTTTTTTTTTTTTTGTTGTCTTAAGCTTGAAAATTATTCAACAAAAATCATGCTGATGAGAACGACTCAACAGGAACTGTCTAGGTTTTTTGCTTTGCGCCTTTCATTATTATTATGTTTTTTAATCGTTTAAATATTAAACAAAAGATCCAAACATAAATAGTCTGAAAAAATGTGGGTCAAACCTAAATGTACCATTAGTACAGGCAACTGTGCAACTCATGTTTGTAGCCAAGAAAGACCAAAAAAAAAAAAAAAGCCGCAAGTAACATCAGTTAACGCCCGTTTAAATTAGTAGAAAAAAACTGGCTGGCTGCCACTCTGGCTGCAGCATCTGCAGCTCCTTCTCCGGCTTCCTCCTACTACTCCTACACACTCTTCGAACGTAATCGCACGAGAAAAATGTTTGCGGTTGGTTACGTTGGGTTTCAGTTCAACCAAATACTCTGCTCGTACGAACTTCTGCGATGACAACGACTGATTTTGTAATTTCAAACAAAGAAGCTGATTTATAAAATGTTTTATTGTTTTTACTCTATATATTTTTAAGTGGTTGCTGTAATCATTTGCACTAAACGGCGGTGGTAATGGTATTAAAAAAAAGTTACCAACCAACCGCAGATGCTGCTGCTGCTGCTGTTGCGTTGCATTTTATGAGCCGTGATGCATTTTTCTCCCTTTTTTATTTTAATAAACATATCTGTCGGCAGTTTGGTTTGGCATATTAAATTGTAATATAAAATTTTTGATTATACTCGTATGCAACAAAACAGTAGGGAAAATGTATGTACAGCTACCTGTAGCACAGTGGGTCATCGTGCAAGATAAGCAACCTTCTTATGTTTAAAATAAATATTATACAATGATTTTAGTTTGAGTTAAGCACAAAGCAGTTGTTTTTGTATTTTTGTTTTTTTTTTCTGGAAATCAAGGGCTAATTTATTTAGAATCGCAAAATTACCATACAAATTTATATTTTTGCAAACTGTATTTCTTTTTTCAATCATTTTCAAGGAAGTATTATTCATATTATAAGTTTCATATTTCCATATTTAGCTTTATTTATCTCCCCACACATGTCTGTCTGTCTATCTGTCTGTCTGTCTGTCTGCACATTTGTTTATTCATATCTCTATCAAGCTGTTTATTGTTTATAGTTTCAATTAAATATTGCGGTTATTTCAATAGTGAATATAAAAGATGTTATTTCAACAATATTTTAATCAGCGAAAAGTTTTTTTTTTTTTGTTATTAATGTGTTTTAGAGTTTGCTATTTATACACATATAAATTTCTGAAAGTTCAATAACCCTGTCACTTTAATATGAAATGGGATTTAATAGCAAACTTTTCGCTTAAAGTTATTTAGTAAGGAACTGATGTTTGCAATAAGGCTTAATGTTGTTCTTAAGCGTAAAATAAAGGCAACAATCTGTTAAATTTTCTTGATTATTTTTTTTTTCTAATGTTGCTAATGCAGATCACCAGGCAAGCTTTACGAAAAAATTTCTTATATTAAAATTTCATTTAAGAGATTTATTATTCGACATATTGTCATAATTATATTATAAGTGAAATTTATTTGCTGGTGGTTAAGCGATGTCTATATGCATTTCATTGTTGCTTTAACAAATCGTCACACATTTTGAACAGTCACAAACCTCTTATCTTATGCACAGACTTTCATAAACTATTTGAGAATTCACAAATATTAATATTTTTGAAAATCACAAAAGAAAAATAAGCATAGTAGGCTTAGTAACTTATACACAGTTTTTCTTGAAGCAAGTCTGAGTTTATGGGAGAGACGGGAAAGAAGAAAGAAGAGGGGTACTGACTTGCTTGTACAGAAAAGTTACTTCAATTCTCTTTTGTTATTTCTTTCGCTGTATTAAAACAACAGCAAAATTTAAAAATTATGTAAACAAAAGAGCAATTTTAAAAGAAAAATTGAAGAGAACTGCTTCAAGAAAAACTACCGAGTATAAAACAAGACTATGGGATGCCAAAATTTTTATTGTATTATTTGCCACTTTGATGAAATTTTTTGTTCAGACTATCACACTTGCACGTATTATTTGAATTTTTGACAAGTATAAATACAAAGTAATAATAGTCTGAACGCGTCTTTAAGGGCCGCTCAGACTATTATACATGTATAAGACTTTCATCACACTTTACGAGAAAAAAATCTAAAGACATTTGTTTCGACTGTCAAAAAATCTAACGTAAGGTTATATTTTGTGCTCACACCATCACACCTCATATTACATTAAAAAAAACAAGTAGAAAGCAAACAGCTGTTGAGGATTAACATGCCTACATTAATTGTTTACTTCCTTCGGCAGAGCAGTTTCAAGCCAGCAGTGGTCGTGCCGGCCTTTGAAAATAGACAGCGGTTAAAGTACTTGATATAAATAAGATAAAGAAAATGAAAATAAGACAGTTTTGTTATTTTTCAGGCATGCCTTACACGAAAAATTATTCAATACGATAAGCATATTCAATATTTATATCGGGTTTAAGACAAAGACATATACCATAAACGACGGCACGGCATCGGCGTCGAAACAGACGACTTGTTAGTTTGGATTTTGTAATAATTGCATTAGATTAGATGAAAAGTATTATCGCGTAGAAAATTTTCAAGAAATGGTCAAGTAGTATGGGATGTCAGATTTTTATCGTATTATTTACCATTCGTTATGACATTTTGCATTGTGAATGCAATTGCACTTATTATTTAAATTTTTTACAAGTATTAATACAAAGTATAATAGTCTGAACGCGGCTTTAATAAAAGATTTACAAAAAAATATGTATGTATGTGTACAGCTAATTTGTTTTATAAACCTTTTTTTATAAGCCCAAATAATTTTTCGAACACATCAATAAAGCTTCAAAATTTCAATATGAGCTTTTTTTAACAAACCCAAATTTCTTCCCAATACTTCTGTAAATATCATTATGAATAAATTATAAAAATAATTCAAGTGCATGTTAACATTCATTTAAGAAAAAAAAAACTTTTTAACTGAAGTGGGTGTTAGTCATTAAACTATAATTAACTTTTGATGTGTGTGGTCTATCTGTACGTACAATAGAACTCAGAAATAAAAATTGCCTTAAAATTATCGATGAATACAAAAACTATTAAAACGATGAGTTATTTTAAAGTATGTACGAGTATATGAATATGACAAAATCAGTGATTACATCATATGGAAAGTAACAAAGCCCACATACTACGAACAACAATATCAAATTAGCAGATGAGTTTAGATGAGTTTTGAATCAATATCAGATTGCAAGTCGTTAATAGTGTTTACCGTACAATAAAAAGTTTGCAACTAATTTGAGAAATGAACAATTTTACTAGAACTGAACTAGTAACTCAACATACTGACAAAAAAATGTTTGAGCTTCTGGAAGCAGTAAGAAAAATTTCATGGTTTCGTGATTGGTTTGAAGCACTAACAGTGGGGAAAATCTATTGTTGATTTTTCAAACACTGCGAAGTTGGTCGGCTATTCCTGGAGGCTTTTAAAGAAAAACAATTATATAACAAAAGGTAACTTGAACCAGCGACAACGTGAATGAAAATCATCACTCAATTGTGGATTAGAAGACCACTCAACTCTTGTTTCAAGAAGTGCTTCCGGGGAAGCAGCTGTTTTTATCGAAGCGAATAGAATAGCTAAACATATTTTTTAATTATTTCAAACTGCTCTACATGCGATCTTTCAGCAATTATTTTAGGCAATTAATGCAATATTCTTTGGATATTCAGTTAAATTACGTGTTCATCGTTTGATTTTATTGTTATGGCTATTATTATTATTTTTAGCTCGAGCCAAGACATGATTAAGTTGCCTTAATGTTTTAAGATCTCTTGATTACTATTTGACAGGCCCCACCTCAAGTTTTTAGTTCTGCTTTAGAGTAAGAAAAATAAACAATTGCTGGCTTGTTACGGTGCCATAAAACATAATTCTTTTTAGAGCCACCAAAAAATAAAAATCAATGAAAAATCATGTTGCATCCCCAACAAAAAAAGAAACAAATACAAAACCAAGAAGTTGTGTTGATAAATGTACATAAATATATTTGTATGCATATATGAATGAAGCAGAAGAAGGCAATAAGTGGCACGCGAAAAGCAGTTATGCTCTCATAATTTATAGACCCAAAAATCTCCAGACCAATTCGAATTTACAGCCCAATTTTATTCAAAACTAGTAAAAAGTACGCACATCTTGTTTAGACACAACATGGTGCCAAAACCAATTCTAAGGCATTTATAGGTCTCATTCTATGAACCTGTAAAAAAGCACATCAAGGTCATTTTGGTGACTAGTTAATAAGCATAGAAAAATTTTATATGAAAATCTCTGAAAACAAGATTAATTTAAAATTTTTTTTACTGATTTTGCTTCATAAGTAATTCATGTTAATTTAACATGATTAAGAGTAATCTGCAAGGAAAATTTTTCTTTTGAAATAACTTTATTTCATGTTGATTTAACACTGCAGTACTGTTAAATCAAAGCGATTTCAAGTTGAAAAAACATGAATTTTATTTAATGTAGTTATTTTATTTTATTAATTACTAGCTTAGCCCGTCAAATGTTGTCCTACCCCCCCCCAACTATTTTTTTTAACTACAAACTACTCCTCACATTGGTCCCTTGTTGGGTGAAAAATAAAACAAAAACATACCGGGTACTGACCCGAAATTTCAGCTGCACAGTCTTATACTTCCAGTGATTATGTGCTATGAACAAATACAAAACAATGATTTTATATATAGATTTATATATAGATATGTGATTGTGTGTATGACACAGGCACCAGGGAAATGTTAATGTATTGTATATATATGTATATAGTTTGGTTTCCCCAGCCAATATTTGAACTCAAAGTCAATGCGCTGACCGCTGCAGCCTGCAACCCAAACAACTTTAAATATTCTCTAGATACACACTAAATAAATATCACCAAGATTTAAATTTTAATTCAACATGATTTAATTTATCATTTGACATGAAATTGAACAGCCTGTTTTTATTCATTCAAAAATACAAAAAAATATATACTCGTATTATACTCAAGTAATCGAATCGGACTTAACAACCAATCGACTAATGAAAAGCGCTTTATTCGAATAATGAAATAGCGTTAAATTTGTAAGTTGAACTGAAAAATCGTATTCATTTAAAATTCAATATATTAATCTAATCAATAGCATAATCGGTTGATCGAATAAATTATTCTCCTTTGGCATGACAGGTGGTCGGTCGGTGATTAAATACCCTGGAGACGATCAAATAAACTCATCAATCACATAGTGGTGTCTGTGCAGTCGTATTTTCTCGGCTACACGTAAGCGTTGTTGATTAGTAAAAAGTTTTTATTTTTTTTAATTGATGGATGCTTACTTGATCGTCTGGAACTCTGTTTGACGAAGAAAATGTAATTTCCCAGCAAAAAAGTTTGCCTACTAGAATCCAAAAAAGTGTATATACTCTCCAGTCGTAAGAACTTACAATTTGTTTGAGAAGTTCAAAAAGTGTGCGGTACCCTATACTTTTTGCCTACAAATATCCAAATGTTAATAGATTACTGTTTGCCTAAAAGCATTCCAAATTTAATGGGTTATTTTTTGCTTACAATATGCAAAATTTTTTAGATTACTTTGTGCCTAAAATTATTTAGAAGTTAATTGGCAATTTTCTCTAATCAAAATAAATAAAATTTTGCAACAAGATTATAAGACTATTACTTTTTTTTGGATTGTTAAAAATTATAATTTTTCCAAACAAAAAATATGTGTATTGACGAAATATGTGTATTGACGAATATGCGAAAATAATTAAATTTTGTAATAAAAATTATAGTAAATCAATTTCGAAGGTCATTTTCACGATCAATAAATTTTTCTCGAGGTATATTTCAGTATTAACTGGAAAGTAACACAATAAATACTTTCACGTAATGATATAAATAAGTTGTTATTTTATTCATTACATGACATTCATTTATATACGCATAAAATAATTAGATAAATAAGTACCACTCATTACTTTGTAACCCCATTAAAAGAGCACTACCCATTACAAAATCTTGAAAATTTTTTACTGGGTTGCTTGATGACTTCATGGAGAAAAATAAACATTTTTAATTTTAATGAAAATTACCGTTGCTTGCCAGTTGTATTTAATTTCAATACATATAAAAGAATTTCGTGTGTAAAACTGCTCCCTTTTTTATGCCAAAACTTAAACCAAAAAAAATTTTTGTATATTTTTTTAACAAAACTCTTCAAAAGAATAACAAGAAATCATCGTTCTATGACGACATGCTTTGATGCGAGCACTACGAAGACAAAATACTCTCTCTCCTTTTGAGCGACAAGCATACATCAATCACTCGTTAATAGAAAATTTGCAAATAAATATAATATACTTCTAGCTCCAGCTACTGGGCTGATCTTTAAAAACAATATTGCTGCTTCTGCAAATTAGTAAAAATATTTTTCGCAAGTGCGGCATTAACTTCCTTACCCATATACTCGTTCTGTTGTCATGTCAACAAACCTTTGATAGTGTACATGATGGTTTGTGTCTTGGATTATAAATTTCGAATTTTATATTGCACAATTACCTAAAAAAAAATAATAAGATTTAATAACTTTGTTCGTGATAAAATCCCAGCCAGGCCCTCGTTTCCCAAAAAGCTTTCTCTTCCCAATATTTATTTCTTTTTTGGAGACTAAACAAGGAAGAAGGCAAACAGACAGACAGAAATTAACAAAACTAAAAAAAAATAAAAAATCCTCCACTAAACTAGAAGAAGTTGTCTTGGGTTAATTGCAATTGAAGTGGAAAATAACAGTTGCCTTAATTTTCATTTTCTTCAACATAAAAGTGGGAATAGTCTCAAAAGAGATGCACAATTTTTGATTACAAACGACATTTTCATGTTATTCAGTGGAAGAAAAAAAACTGCAGCTAGTTTTTTTTCTTTATTTTACGAATTTGCTAAAGCCAACAATTTAATTGTTGATTAAAGTCTTTTTTTTTTTTGCTTTTATAAGACATTTCTGATTTATTTATTTATTTATTTTTTTGCCTCCCAGATCTATTTAAGATGGGCGGGCGGGTTCTAGGAAAAGAAACAACAATTGAATTTAGATGAAAACAAAAATAAATAAAAATCACTGCAAACGAAACAATTCATATTAATACATTTTAATGAATCTCAGCGAACGATTTGTATGCAGGATTCATGCAGGGAAAAGTTCATTGACGGGGGGACATTTTAAGTTTCTTCATGTTTGTTTGTTTGTTTTTTATTTCTGTCTTTCTTTCTTTCTTTTTCATCAACATCATCGACATCGTCGTCATAGGTTGTGCTTAATTGACTTTAAATACTTCAAAATAGCACCCACACACATTGAGGAATCATATTGATTGAATCGTATGTTACCAGTGTTTGTACGAGTACATGGATGGGTTGGTATGGATGGCATTAGTTTAACTGCGAGTAAGTTGAGGTTGGTTGGTTGGTGGTAGATTGATTTCCGCCAGCACAAACAACACAAATACACAGCTAAACAACATGCAGCACACTGCAACAATAGCAGCAACAACTTGAACATCAAAGCAACAAATTTTTCAACAAAATCTAAAATGAATCACAATTCATTGGTATTGTTTTGACAATTAACAACAAAAACAATTCGATCTATGATAAAGTACGATATTGAATAGTTGTTGTTGTACTCGATGCCATACAATTGTATTAGTACGAAGGGATGGATGGATGGATGGATGGATGAATGGATGGATGGATGGCTGGTTGGTTGGCTGCTTGAAATAAAGCAATGAAGCAATGAAAACAATGGTTTTTAACAACTCAACAACTTTTTGGGTTTAATTTATTTATTTAAGTTTTTTCTCTTTCTTTTATTTGTGTGTATATTTTCGATGCAATGCATATATGTATATATATTCCCCTTAAGTGGAAAAGATCAATACGAGTATGAAGTTATTTATTAAGAGGGTTACATATATTTCTTGTTGCAAGCTACATACTCGTATAAACGAAACAGGAAGTTGTTTCTCGCATGTTGCATTGATTAGTTAGTTTTTATGGCCGCCTCTATGTGCAGCACTTAATTTAGGAACCTGTATGTCTGTCTATATCTATGTGATGGCTGATATGGTTCATTAATTTATGGCTTTTTATCTCCACATTTACTAAGGAGAATGATAATGCATAATTCCTTTTGTTACTTACAATGACCCTCGCTTTTCATCAGTACGTTTTATGATTTTTTATTTCGTGTAATTGTTGGAAAATGTTGGTGTTAAAAGCATTTTTTTTTTCGAGCAATAATGAAAATTTATTATTGGATGGGGGGAAAAGTACTCTCGAGGCGAGAATGCTGTGAATCATTTTAATGCTCAGAAAAAATACCACATTTTATCTTACCATCCAACAGGAGTTAACAACAACTAGAGATGAGGTAGAAAATTTTCACTAATAATCAAAAACTATTATAATTCCAATTTATAGTTGATAAATTTAATCAGGAAATAATCACAAGGAGTTTTCACTTATTCTCGTTCGCTCACTCATGGTCACCTTTTTAAATACTCATCATCTAAGCTCCAAAAAGTGCTCACCATCACGTGTGATGAGGCTGGTTCGATATCCAATCAATCATCCATGTCGGTTTTGCTCCACAGAGAAATACAGCAAAGACAGATTTCAGAGATTTCTGATATATGACTGCCTACTTAGTCCAATGGTTAAAGGTATAGAAGCATATCCAATGCTTTCTTGGGAGTAGTGCAAAGAGCGTAAGTCTTCGAACCTTGTTTAACATATAAAGATACGTCTTCTTCTCCAGGATACGCCTCCACTCGAAGACCTTATACATGAGAGTTGAAAGTATTACGGCCGTAAAGATCTTGCGAACGGTTTTTATGGTGAGACCCAAAAGAGTACAGCCTATGTGTACATACAGGCATATTCGGAATATAATTTCGAACTTCCTGGTGCACCTGAATTAATATACCATCCTAACCCCTGGCATATTCTCACCGATATCGATGTAGATCTCCCAATAATCAGCACAAGATAAGATTTTCCTTGATTCAAAATTGTTCCACGCTTATGACCTTTCCGAAGCAGGTGAAAAATACAGCGCTCCAATTTGTTATTAAACAATATTAAATCCAATAGATAGTATGTAAAATAAAGAAGACCAATCTTGAAAATTGTCAGGGTATAAATCTTGAAAATTGTCAGGGTATAAATATCGTGCCATAACCGCCATGAAGAGATTAAACGACATAGTTTTCGAGCTTAATTTTTTCAGCAAAATCGATCATTTGCGATCGTAACCAATCGATTTTCGTCAAAGCAACGAGATCCAAGAGATTTGTCGGTTAAACTCGATATTATTAAGAAGTTTCGTTTTCCCCTATCCAACTATGAAATTGTTTTCAAATAGTTTTAAAATTTTCTATTATACGGTTCTTCACATTTTCGTAATTGAAAAAAAAGAAATTAGTGTCTGTGTGTGTGTGTTTGTGAGCTTTTCCATGTAGCGCGGATGTCTCGTCTGTGTATATGTCGATTAATTAAGCAAACATTTTGTCCCGTAATGAAACTAAATGACGAATTTTTTGTTGGAAAAATAAAAATAGTTTTCGGAGTGTTCAGTATTATTGTAGCATAGATATTGGAGTGTTAAAAGGTTTCGTTTTTTCACATCATTGTAACACAAATCATTCGTATGTAACAACCACGCAGTTTTGAATTTTCTTTGCTGCAGTAGATCTTTTTTCAACCTCTAATTGTTTAAAGTGAAAACTTTGTTTAATGTACCTCATTTCCCTGATTGCTAACATTGTTGTTTTTTTTTGGGCAATAAAAGTTTTTTGTCGTCCATCAATTCAGTGGAAAATGTAAGGTCGTGGTGTGAAAATTTTTTTTTCAGTTTTTTTTTTTTGTGGTTAATACAAAAAGGTTAAGTGCTGAGTTCATATAACAAGGAAGTGCTTAGAGTATAATCGAATTCTCCAAATGTAAGCTTTTAATCTTTTGGATTTGAAATAAAAGTATATGAAAGTCAACTTAAGGATCACATACATATCTATATGTAAGTAAGACAAAACAGCTGCTTTTCCTTCCTCTTATAGCAGCTTAATACAAAATAAGCGCAATTAAAAATTTAATTTAATCCTGCATTATTAACAAACTTTATCATTAATATGTATCAGGTAACGCACAAGGTCGCTGTTTTAAAAATATAAATACTTTTTAAAACGTGAGCCTAAAAAAATAAAATAAAACTGAAAAAAATATCTATAGACGTGTTGCATGCTTTAATTACTTCCTTTCAGTCAATATTTCACTGATATGAGCTTTATTACATTTTTGCAATTTCAAGATAATGTTTATGTATAATAAATTATTTTAAATTAAAATACAAATTTAATGCACTTATAAATAGTTGTTGTGAACTGTGTATCGGTAGTGGTGGAATAATGATGTTGTTGGACGGTTGACTGGTTGGACATTCAACCGCAAGTCACATTGTACTTGAGTGAACTAAAATTTCCGTTTTACTAAACTAAACCACAGGCCAGCGCAAATAATCGTGTAAATATAATAATACAAATAAAATATCAAAAAAAACATAAGATATGAGCAAGAAAAATATTCTTGTATTAAAACAGTGTAACGATGATACGCAAAAATTGCATACGACCACAAAATTAAAAATTAACAAAATTAATTAAAACTCCGAAGAGAGCGTTACGTAATATGTGAATGGCATCTAAGACACTTTTTCGTTATATCTTAAATTTGCAGAAATGGTAACTCCACGTTTTTTAACTAAGTCCATATTTACACTATGCAAGTCTTATTGCTAAGCTGATAAGTTTGACGGAGAGAGAGACGAGGGGAACAGTAACGTTTCTTTTCCCCTCGTCCCTCTTTCCTAACAAACTAATCAGCTTAGCAATAAGACTTGCATAGTGTAAATTAGGACTAACTGTGTTTCCACATGCGAAAGCACAAAAAAAGTAAAATCGTTGCTTAACAAATGAATAAAATTGATTTTTTTTATAAGGAATTAAAAAAATTGCTTGAGAAAAGTCCAGAATATTACTCTAAACACAGATTTAAATAATACGTAGCTAATAAAACAATTAATCAGAAGTGCTTAATGAACAGGAGTTCAATATTTCAGTTGCAAAAATTTTAATTATTTATTTATTTATTAAGTAAGTGTTTTTTAGTTTTGGCCCTTTTTTCGTTTGTGGGATTTATTTCGGCTTTTGTTAATTTTTTTTCTAGTTTTAGAGATTTTTTTTTATTTTGGGATTTTTTATTTTTAGCGCTTTTGAAAATTTCAAAATGATTTTTTCGGTTTTTGAGGACTTCTTTTACTTAAAGCGATTTATTTTAGTTTTGGCGCTTTTTTCTTTTTGGGTATTTTTTCGGTTTTGGCGATTTTTTTCGGTTTGGTGATTTTTTGTTTTGGCGATTTTTTCGGTTTTTGGCAATTTTTTTCTTGACGGCCAATTGACATGACCATTTTGGATGAGATGTGTGGCAAGTTTCGCCATTCTGTTGAAACCAAACATCGTTCACATCAATACCATGAAGATCGGGCACAAAAAAATCGGTTAGCATGGTGCGATAGGTGTCTCCATTGATCCTATTGGTAGCGCCGTCCTCATTTTCAAAGAAATATTGGCCAGTGATGCTTCTGCTCCACAAATAGTCATTCGTAATGGGTGCATTGTCTTGGCGCATCAACAATGAAACCAGTTTGGCGAACTTTAGCAATACATACCACTGTTGGTCCTTCTCTGCAATCAAATTTTTTTTTAGCATTTTTGTGCAATTTCCGAACAATTGTCTTTGTTTTGGAAATAAATAAATCGATTCATTTCGTTTAGTGGAGATAATATACTGAATTTTGTGACAAAATAGAATGACATAAGTTTTACCAGATTCAAAATAACTGGTGGGTCAAATTTAAACCGACAAATGGGCCACCCTTTATAATTGTTTGTATATTACATTAGTATTTCAACATGTCTTGTTGCTTGCCTAAGAACACCCTTTTATTTCTAATTTTCATAAATTTGTTGTTGTAGCGGCTAAAATTTTTCATATTCCCAGCCTTGTGACAGACAGACAGACATACAAGCAGACAGAGTATCGAAAACAATAGGGTTCTTTTTCACCTTTGATGTACTGAATCCTAAAAAGCACTATGAGAAATCGCAAAAATTAATTTAACGAAATTTCGGGTATTTAGAAAGGAAAAAAACACAAAAAATACCCGAAACGTACCGCAATGGTAACGTTAATAGAAGAACCATAGCTGGCCAAACTGGCACTAGAGTGACGAATTTCAATCGCCTTCTTATAGTATGTTTCCACTATACGTGCTTCGCTCTCTATTCATACTTCACACCCCAATCATGAGCGAATCAACTTGCTTATCCTTACAAAATTATTAGAGCGAATCAAGTAGATTCAATATAAATCCACTTGCGAAGCTCGTAAAACTGGTTCCTTCTCACATTATCGAACATGAGTGGCAGTAAAAAATTCATCAGTTTTGAATGATAGGTTGGCTGTTCAGACTATCGATCATGTTCGATACTCAAACCTTCATTCAAGAAAAAAATTATACACACAAACACAGAAAAAACACAATTTGGATGCGCATTATTACTAACAACATTTTTTTATAATGAATTATTGTAATGTTTTCTTATCTTTAACAACTACTCGTACGACGTTGTCTTCATATTTTGTCTTTAACATCACACACAGCCTTGCATTGCATAAAAATATTTAAATTCCTTAAAAAAAATTATTTTCCGCGTACATCTTGTGTTGTTTATGCTACAAAAATATCTCTTGATTGACGCTTTTTGGTACACACTATCAGTCAAAAACCAATATGGCCGCTGACTGTCACTCAACAACAAAAAATTCTGTGGTTGACTATTCACTGACGAAATTCGTGTTCACACTATCGACCAATGTAAAATTTGAGCAAAACTCGATAGTGTGTACCCCACTTAACTTTTAACGCAGTTTATCGCCATTTTATCCGAACTAGCCATCAAAACAAAATATGTATGTATATATGTGTGTGTGAATAAATGAAAACAAACCAAACGCACGTGCGTATGATACGTATGGATGTGTGAATATATGTACATAAAAAATGCCCAAACGAAGCACGAATGCGCCGTGTAAACGGGCTGATTCATAAACATGATTCAGAAAGCGAAGCATGTGTTTCAACTCGTAGTGGAAACATAGCATTATACAAATGAATACACATACACGAATACATTTCTCTCGGTGGCCAGCAGTGTTCTAGACAGACTTAAACAACAATGATAAGCGTTGTTTTAGTGCTCAATTGTCAAAGCTAAAAACAGAGCAGTCAAAAAATAAGCAACAACCCTGTAACTGCCATTGTATGTCTTGTTTTTGTGTCGTTCTGTGCAACCAACTTCACTTTATAACGTGCTGTCAATTTGTGGATTTTCCAACACCAAGGCAATGTTGGAGTTAGCTTCATGTAAATTTTGTAAAGCGATGCAAATTTGTGATAGGTTGTTCTGTTTGTTATTCCCAGTTATGTACTTACAGTTTGATTTAGTAACATCTGTTGTAGCCCGTAATATAAAACTTTAATTTACGAATTCTTTACAACCGTTTTTAATAACATATTTTTTGTGGCTAATTTTTTATTATTAATAAATTAAATACACACATGGCAATGCACAGAAAAAAACAAAATAAAATCCAAGGTCGAATATTCTAATGATCGCTTTAGACTTTTTACAATTACGAACACTTTAACAACTTTATTTTGAAATAAAATCTAAAAAAATAGTAAACATTTTGCAAACTCTGTTAAAACTTTACGATGCATTCATTGAAGCATTAAACATTAGAATTCTAAAAACAATGTTGCAGTTCGTTGATTCATGCATGCATGTTTGTCATTGTAAATGCAATAAAAAAGAATAACAAAACAACCACTTGAGTTGTTCGTTTTTTAATGTTGACCACTAAATTGCATTTTGTTAAGCAATAAAACATTATTTAAACAAACAAATTTCATTGAATTCCATTTAAAAAAAAATACTGCAACGGCTGAATGACGTTATGCTCTGTTTGAAATGGAAAATTAAAAGTTTGTTGAAAAAAAACTAAAAAGAGACATATTTTTTTATACAACTTTAAAGTTATGGTTAGACGAAACGGAGAAGGAGTGCTGGACAGAAACTATATAACAGATTATTTCAATAAAACAACTCGTAATCGTTTGTGCCACAGAGTGGCGAAAGCAAAAAAATATATATGTACATGCAAAAAATTTCAGACTCGAACCCGGCTTTTATATAATATTCAAATATAATCGTTATTAAACGCTTGACTTAAGATAAATGAACAAAAAAAGAGGTCATTGTACTTATTATGTATGTTGATTCAAATTTTTTTTTTTTTTGTTAATTTTCACTCAATTTATTTAACTGACATTCTTTTTTGTTCTTTGGTTTGGTAATTTGACAAGTTTTAACAGAAGCATTCATTAGTTGGAAGTGTTGACAGAGTTGTTGCATTATGAGTACATACATTCTTTTCTTTTGATTGTTTAAATATGAATTGTAAAATTAAATTAAATTTAAAAAAAGCCATCGTTAGAGTCCACATGTTCGGCCGGGCAATTTTACACACATTTGCAATATGACAATTATGCCTACACGCATAAACGCATTCATTTATGTTGCACTGGCACGCATGCGGGCTTTGAGGTATGATGAGTTGAAATTTTATTAGATTCTTTGTCTTTCAGTTTGTTTTTTTTTTCTATTACATACTTATTTACATATAAACACAGACAAATATTTGAAGAGGGTTTACTTTTTGTGTGGCGGTCTTTGCCTTCTTTGCTTCCTTAAATATCTTTTAATGCTAACAGATTGATTTCGAGCAATAGATTTATGTTTAGTTTTCTTTTTTAGTTAAATGCGGGTAAATACTGTTAAATAAATATGATATTTTAAAAATTTTTTCTTGGAAACTTGTTTATTTGAAATAATATAAATTGATTAAAAAGTATATGTAAATAAATTGATGCTATGTATTTATTACAAAATTATTTGTCACCAATATCGTTTATATACTAGAAATTCAGTAACACAAATCACAACATTATTGAAAGCAAAATATTATAGAATTATAGTTGGGTGTTCTAGAATAAAGTTATATTTTCATAACGAACATGAACATAAACATCAGCATGTACTTGAAAATTAACATGCACACAAACAGGAACATGAACACTAACATAAACATGACCATGAACATGATAAAGAGCACAAACATAAACACGAAGATAAACATGAGCGTTAACATGAAAATGAACATCAATATAAACATGAATCTAAACATTAACATGAACATGAACGTGAACCTGATCATGAATATGAATATGAACATAAACGAGAAGATGAATCCAGACATGAACGTGAACATAAAGAGAATTATGTTATATTTTACAGATCATGGACATGGATATAAACAGTTAATTATATTTAACACGAGCATACACATACTACATACGAATATGAACATAAATTCTAGCATAAACATGAAAGTGAGCATGGCCAGCGACAAAAGCATGAACATAAGAATTAACATCAATATCAACATCAACATGAACATGACAACGAAGATGAATATGAACATAAACACAAACATAAACATGAACGTAGGCATGAACATGAACACTAACATAAATACCAGCATGAGCAAGAATATGAAGGTAAATATGAGCATGACAATATAAACCTGAATATTAACATGAACATGAACATGAACATTAACACAAGTACTATCATGACAATCCATATGAATATGAACATAAAAATGAACATGAAAATGACATTAACACGAACTTGATCATGGGCATTAGCAAGGACAGGAATTTGAACATGAAAATACGAAGATGAAAATGATCTCAAGCCTGAATGTTAACATGAACACTAACATAATTATGAATATGAACATGAACATTAACGTGAACATAAAACTGAGAATGGACGTGAAATTGAAATTATATTTATCAAGGGCATAAACATGGACATGAATATGAACATGAAAATGAAAATGAGCTCAAACATGAAAATTAACGAGATCATGAATGTGAACATCAACATGCACATGAATGCGAAGATGAACATGAAGATGAAGATATATGTATGTGAGCATGTACATGAATGTGAACTTGTATATGAACATGAACATCAACATCAACATAATTAGTAACATAAACGTGATAATAAACATGAACAAGTGCTTGTATGTAATACATGAAGTGATGCACAATTTTCTGTATATATAATTTTTTTTTTTTTTAATTTACACTCCGATCTATTAATTCAGTCGCTTAGTTAATTCAAACAGCCTACAACTACGATCTATTTGTGAATTTTGCTGGCTTTCAATAGTAAAAACATTTCGATTGAATTTTTGGAATTTTGGTGCCTTAAAAAGAAATAATTATTTAATATTTTTCATTGTGTACGCAGCAACAGTAATAGACTACTACACCATATTTTTGTGGATTCAGACAGAACTTTGTCTTTATGATTTCTGACATAAATTGAATTTTCAATAACCATTCAATACATACATATTCTGAGCTCATTTCAGCAGCATCAACAGTAACAACAAAACATCCTCTGACAACTTTTCCTCTTCTGCTTATCTCTAACGTTAAAAACTAACAATTATAAATTATGGTCATTTAATTGTTGCAAAAACTTAAGAAAACAAGCTAAAGATCAACAAAAAATACTCACTTAAGATGAGGATGAAATGAAAAACTATCATAAATTAATTTCAATACAACAAGCAACAACATCAACAGCTACAACTACAACTACAACGGCCAACATAAATATAATATGCAATAAAACTAATGATGCCATTTAAATCAGAAAACAAAACAAACCAAAATGATCGAATCAAAAAAAAAAGTTTAAATAAACGTGCAGTTAAAGCTTTTAACCCCATTTAACTTTTTTGCGACTTTTTTTTATCTGGGTAATTGTAAAGTTGTTGTACAACAGCGTGTGCACAGCACTGGAAGATGTTTCCACTGGACAGACAGTCATTTATTCGTACATACACTGATAACAAAAATAAAATTTAAAAAAAAACCTAAATAACTGCAACATTTTTTTGATTTTCTTTTAAAATTGTTATTTTATGTATGTACGTAAATATGTGGGTGTTCGTTAAGCTGGCTGTTGCTTGAAAATTTAGAAGGAAAAAATTGAAAGATGAAAAAGAAAATTATTAACAAACACATTAAAAAATTGTTATAGTTACTGATAACAGAGTTTTGAAAGAACCCATTAATTAAGCTGTTCTGCTAACAGTCTGCATTTAATTGAGAAAAGCGTGGGTGTAATGCAAATATTGTAGTGAAAATCAACAGTAGCAATTAAGTGCATCTTAAATGCGATTATTTATAGTTGTTAAAAGCATAGTTTCTTTTTTTAAAGTTTATTTTATGAAAATACGAGTAATGTGCGCTGATATTTAAATCGTCTGCCGGTGTTAAAAGCCCCTGGAACCAAGCCATCAGACTTCTTCTAAGTCATACAAAATTTACAAAAGTATGGCTTTCTATTTCCTAAAATATTGTCAACATAAACATGAGCATACACATGAACATGGAAATAAACATGAACTTAAACATGAACATGAACATGAACATGAACATGAACATGAACATGAACACTAACATAAGCATGAAAATAAACATATCCTGTTCTCATGAACATGATAAGAGCATTAAAAATTATTTGTTAAAAATTTCTCCAGCAACTGAAGTAAGTACTACTGAATCTTTATATTAAAGTAAAACACATTTATTGTACTAAAGACTAACTCACCTTAAATATCTGCCAAAAAGTTATATTTTTTTTACTGCAAATAATATTTGTGCTGCTGTTGATTTCTGCTGTCTCATTACTCACACACAGATTCGATCACACTCTTTCATTCTGGAATTGATTTCTACTGCAACCGAACACTCATTCCTATAATTGTCTATTAACAAGTAATGATTTTATTTAACGATAATGTTTGTTAATAATGTATTTTTCTATTATATTTTTAAGTTAACTTTTTTCTTACCAGTAATAATAAAATGTAATCATATAAAATATTGCCAATAAATATGGCTTAGAGTGTTGAAGACACTTATAACTTATGACATGATCACTTACGTGATTTTCTTTTTTTTTTTTGTAGTTTTAATATTTTCGGAGAAATTACGATAGTTGCATATGTATGTTGGGAATTGGAGAAGTCGTTGGTGCTTATTAGTGATGATAAGTATGGCAATTAGTGATTATAGTTATGTATCTATTTAATTTATTTTTAATAGCATTTTCAATTGTTGTAATAAATAATTATGTGATTAAACTTGCATGTATGGGAGTATTAATACACTTGAAGCAAATAAAGTTAATCAAAACTTACATTAAATTTAAAGTTTCGTGGGGATGTTCATAGTATAATTTTCAGTTTTCTCTCTTTTATGAATGCTTTCAAAGTCTTTCTTTAACTGGTGCCCTGCATTTTTCAGTGATACCATACACATGTACTTAGACATAAACATGAGGATGGACATTAACATTACGATGAACATGAATTTCGTATTCATGTTCATGTATGAACATGAACATGAAAATCAACATGCAAATGAAAATGACAGTGAACATGTACATGAACGTGAACATGAACATGAACGTGAACATGAACATGAAAATCAACATGCAAATGAAAATGATAATGAACATGAACATGAACGTGAACATGAACATGAACATGAACATGAACATGAACATGAACATGAACAAGAACATGAACATGAACATGAACATGAACATAAACATGAAGATGAACATGAACATAAACATGAACATGAATATGATCATGAACATGAACATAAACATAAACATGAACACGAACCTGAAAATGAACATGAACATAAACAAGAACACGAAAATGAACACGAGCGTAACTTTAAACTTGAATTTTCCGCCGTTTTAAAAATTACATCATTAGCAGCCTGTCCCACGATGTCGACAGATAACATTCGGTCGATTACTTTTAAATTGAAAACCAAAACAAATTTTTTTATTGTATTGTTGTTTTTAATACAAGTTGTTGATCAAAAGTTTGATCAGCCAACATCGTGGGCTAGATCGTTATAAAAATTTTGGTTCTTAAAAAGTCAAAAATTAATGGGCGGATAATATTACATTTACACTAAAATTCAAATTTCCCTTTACCAAGGGATATTTGCAAAGAATAAAAGTTTATTAAGAAAATATAAGATTTAATGGTTTATGAAAGTCTATTTTTAGCCAACAGAATTGTTTATTTCTATTAAACGGTAACCACAGAAGTCACACAAGTGCAATTTTTAATATAAATATTTACAAATGAAAATGAAATTATATTATTTAGACATAATAACCTTTTTTTCATTGCCCAACTGACATCCCAATAACACTCTGACTTATATACTTTTCTTTAATTCTATTCAATGTAATTTTGATAAATGAAAACGAATTTTGACTTAGAAAGGAAAAACAAAAATCTTTTTATTATTGAATGCTCTAAACTAAAACTAAAGATTACTACTGAAGCTGCTTTCTAGCATAATGATTAATGACATGTTTGATCTTAAAAAAAAACAGCAGGCCGTATATTTAAACCGAAAGTGGGCACATTTGAAGCCACACAATAACAAGAATAAAACTTACTGAAAGTAGTTAAAACTAAAATTGTAAGCAACATGACTGATGCTGCAACTAAAACAAGTACAACAGGAGTTAAAGAGCTAAGCTTAAAAAAAATATATAATAGAAGAATAATTAAAGAGGGTTCAAGGCCCATAAATTAAATAGTTAATTAACACGAATGTGAACAAGTTAAGAATGATACAACAGCCACGTAAAAAAAATAAACTATAATAGTTATGTGATCGTGGTCGAACACGAAAAACCTTAGAAATTTTTTTAGTCCAAATTTATTTTTAAAGTGAAACTGCACCATTGCACAGTGGTTCAAGTTTCTAAGGAAGGCGGTCATACGTAGTTGGTATGTTGTCAAACTAAGCCATGTATAATAATGAAAGCATACACACAGAAAAATGTTATATTATAAGATTAATCTATGTGTTTCATGTTAACTCAACATGATTTAGATTAAACTTTAAAGAAAATGTTTCTTTTTGAAATAATTTATCTCATGTTGATTTAATGTTCCAATACTGTTAAATCAAAACGAAGAAAGCATGTTAAATCAAAGTTATGTCAAGTGGAGACAACGTGAATTTGATACTGAACTTGAAGAGTCATGTTGAATCAAAGTTATTTCAAGTTAAAGCAACATTAATCTCATTTAATGTAGGCAGTTATTTTATTAATTATTTAACTTAAGTGATGTTAATTGGCACAGACATTAGGAAAGTGTCGCTGACAGGAATCAAACCTGCGACTTCTAGACTACTTTACTAGCTAGCAGCAGAAAGTTTTTGCCGGTATTTTGAAGTTTATCGGCCCTTTACGAACATGAAAACAAACAACAACAAAATAAGAACAACTCAAACAACTGAGAACAACAGAGCACTGTAGCTATGAAAAAATCAAATAAATACCAATACTCTCAAACAATTTATTACCCAGTTGGCCTACTTGTCGCAGAGGTCACTTTTATTAATTACTACTTAGGGAAATTTAGACATTTTTTATGCATTTGTCGATTACAGTTTGCTTTAAGAGAATCTAAGAGAAACCGTACTCAAAGACTCGGTAAAAGAAACTACTACTGAAAGTGTCTGAAGTGTCGCTCTTGTTGCCATCTTTGAACTTAGCGGCCAGTTGTTCGAAAATGTCCACACTGGTCCTTCACGCTTTAACATGATCAGCTGGGTAATACTAATACATTTAATATGATTTCAAATCAAAATGATTCCATGTTGATTCTACATTGGTATTTTATTCTATGTGTTTGTTTTCGATCGCTACCATTCCAAGTCACACATCAAACCTCTCACCACCAGTGTAGGGTGTACTAAACTAAACAAGTATTACAGTAAAAAAAGTTTTTAAATAACCAAAGAAAAGATAACAAATCCTCAGAAAGTATGTCAGAGTACAAAAGATCTTTTTGTTTTTCCCAAGTAAAACAAAACTAAAGATTTTCACAGTGAGAGTGATTCTGAGATGCAACAAAAAATCACCGATCTACGAAAGAAAACGAAAAAAAAACAAAGTAAGTAAACAAACTGATATGCATAAAAATGTGAAACACACTTACAACACTTGAAGATTGAACCAGAGAGAGAGAGAAAAGAAAAGAAACTATTGATGGAAGAAAGAAAAAACTAAACTAAAGAGGTGTGCAAAACAGGTGTCATGTTAAGTTAATTGCCAAACGGAATGCTGGCTAAGAAAAATCTTTAAAAATAAAATATAAAATATTTAGAAGAAAAAAAGTGACAGATCAAGCAAGCAAACACCAGCAGAAACATTCAACAAGCTGCAGCTAAACAAACTTAATGTTGATAAAAAATTATAAAGTGCGACCCAAGACACACTTCAGCTTCTAGTTTAAGTGTAAATTTAAAATGACTTTGGCTTTATGAAATTGAAATACAATTAACCTGGTTACTAGCAAAGGAAATATTAATGTATATACTCGTATGTCTGTGTTTAACTTTTGACAAACGCTGCAACTTGCAAATGATGTCGTTTCTGGACGTGTTTTTTTTAGTGTTTATTTTAGCAAATAAACAGAAAAGCATCACACTCTTGGTCTGAAGACAAAAATCACATATTAACCAGCAAATACAAAGAAAATAGTTACTTACACTGGGTAAATAGTGGAAATGATGGACAGACAAGAAACTGATGGAACAGGTCCATCAAAACATCATGTTAGCAAAACAAAAAAAAAACAGAAAAAAACCAAAGTTGTGGTAAAATACGTTTTTGCTTTGCTGCAAGATATTTTATTAGAAATAGTTGAGAATAGAGAAGCTGCAAAAATTTTGGATGATTAATACTTTTTGATTTTTATTCTTATTAAAAATCAAAACAAAATTTGTTTTAGCCAGATATTTTATATGGAAACTGTCCTTTTTATTTTACTGATTTTTAATACCAATATATTCGGGAGCATTTCTGACACGCCAGTCCAAAACCGAGCTTCGGAAAAACGATTTCACGTATATCGGACGGACGGATGGACGAACTTATAGACGGACGGACATCGCTTGATCGTCTTCCCTATTCCAGAATATATATACTTTGAGGGTGGCGTTGGCTGAAGTAGTTAGCACGTTGACTACAATAAAAAAAGGAAGATCCTGGGTTCGAACCCCCCTTTGCATCAGTTGTTGTAGGAAAGTTCATGTGATGAAGGCATAGTCACTGGTCACTGAATTATACCGACTTCAGCAGATACTAATCCCAATGTAACATCAGAGCGCCCTCCTTCGTTGTGTAGCAGAATCATCGGCGAAGTAAAATAACTAATCAAATGGCTACTAATCACAGCTTCAAAAATTTAATAAGCCTCATTTAACACCAGAGGCGCTGCAACACTGCTTTATTAAAAAAACGTGCAAAAAGCAGAGTTGTAAAAGAATGAAGCTTTCCTCTATTTCTTCCTTCACCATCTGTCTTCTCTATCTCTATCCCTTTCCTAAAGAAGGTAACACCTAGTAATAATAGTAGGCATTCATTGCCTGAGTGTTACTTCTCTTAAAAAAAAAAAATACTTTATGGGTCGCATATGAATATTGTGGAAATTACATACGGCATGAGAAACCTATGTATATATACCCTTTATCATTTTTGGAGAAGGGTATAAATATCAAAGGGTGGGTCAAACACAGCTATTGTATCTATTGTAAAAAATAAAGTTGCAGTATTTCATGTTACTGCAAGTGAATAAATATATCCATAAATATTACGATTTTTGGTTCGCAAAAAGTTACACATTCCAGGTGCAGATGGGCTTACAAGCAATTTGTATGAAATTTGTATACAATTTTAAATATGATGTCATGAATTTTTCTCCTGTATTACCTACAAATACTAATGATTTGAGATCTCAATAATATTGCGTAGTCTGAGGGCATATTTACCACCATCAATTACAATCACTCCTGCACATCGAAAATATTTCTTCCCTTAACCAATAACAAATCAAAGAGACAAGATGGCACTGATACGTTTGCAGGCCTTAAATGAATAATAAATAATATAAAATAAGTGTTAAACATGAAGTATAAAAATGTAAGCTACTGGAAAAAGATATAAGTAATATTATTTTTATTTCGAGCATAAAGTATATGCATACACACACGTACTTGCATATGACTATATACTTATGTATATACATATATGTATAACAAAAAAAATATACAGGGTGTCTGGTGGCAAATTAATACTTTTAAATGTGCTTTCAATGTATATATTATTGTTATATTTTATATAATTTTAATATCAAGTAAATAAATAATAATAAATAAATAAATACGATTATTTCAAAAAGCAATAACCGATGGGGAAGGAGGGTGGGTCCTTGGAATTATCGAGTCGAATGAGCTTCCTGCGTTCGCTGTGGAGGCATTTTTTAAGACTAATGATTCTTAAAGTTCGAAGTTCGGTATACGGCGAATACGTGTTGGACCGAGTGTAAATTTAATGCGTTCGTGGGTGCAGAGATTCCGGGCAACTGCTTCGACTATGAATGTCCCACGGCCAGGGCCCAGTCGATCTTCAAGGAATCCCGAAAAGATTGAATTGGTTGAAAGCAGTTTACGTGAAAATCCGCTACTTTCAATACGGAAAACAGCAGCCTCACTGGGACTTCCAAGAGCGATTATTCATGAAATTTTAAAAAAAGATCTGAAAGTCTATACTTTTAAAATTCAAATCGTTCAAGAACTGAAAGAAAGTGACTTTGTTTTAAGCAAAAATTTTTGTGAAACCATCTTGGAGCGTTTTCACACTGTGAATCAAATTTTTTGGAGCGACGAGGCTCATTTTCATTTAAACGGCCACGTCAACAAGCAAAACTGCCGTTACTGGTCTCCAAGAACTCGCAACTCTCGATTAAAACATCAAAAACCATTTCATTGCCCCACGGTAATTGTTTGAAGTGCCTTATCCACGCTTGAATTGGACCATTATTTTCAAAAATTCTCGAGGCCAGGCGACGAATGTCAACAGTGAAAATTATCGATGCATAATTACGGAATTGTTTTTGCCAAACCTGTGAGCTCATTCATCGTAATTTTCACACACGTGGTTTCAATAGGGTGGGGCGCCTGCACACACAGCCAGAGCTTCGATGAATTTTCTTCGGGAAAATTTCCCCCAAAAACTGATCACTCGCTTTGGGGACCGAGCCATGGCCACCGAGGTCGCCCGATCTAACTCCCATGAATTTTTTTTATGGGACTACCTCAAAGAGAGGGTTTATAATGACAATCCTCAATCTCTTGTGGATTTAAAGGAAAATATTCGTCGAGAAATCAGCTCTAATGAATCAAGTTCACTGCAGCGTGTGGCGCAGAACGAAAGGCTGTATTTTGAACAATATATTCATGTCGACGGAGGATATCTGGATGACATAATCTTTAAAAAATAAAATCCGCATTTCCATTCTATCGTTCAATGCTCGCAATAAAACTTCGTGTTGTTTGAAAACACAAGTCTGCTACCAGACATCCTATATAACTTGAAAGTAATGTTAAGGACTAGAAGCAACAAACACTTGTTGCCACATAAACTCATTAATCACGTAGAACAACCACCAACATAAAATGAAGAAGTTGAAAAAGCCGCCTAAAGTAGAAAAAAATTCTTATGGGCACACTGAGAACGAGAACATTGTAACGAAAAGCAAAAGGATGTTCAGTAGTTTTTTTAATTCTCCATTTCAAGTGCATAAAGCAAACATTCATTTTTTATATGGACATACGAGTATATCGACTTTAAGCCATTAATACTAAAATTTAAAGATGAAAATGAAAACTCACTCACCCAGGAAATAATTCACATAATTCAATTCGTCTTCTTTCACTACTCTTGCTGCAACTAAGAGGCATTTTACTTTCGGGGACTGCAAATAAAAGATTAATGTTGAATTTGATTAGAAAAAAGAACAACAAAATAAATGTAGTTGAGTTGTGCATTTTGATTGTCTTTTTTTTCTACGATTTAATAAATGTTTTTATTTACTTATTATGATTTTCTGTTTGCTTAAACATGTTCGTTGTAACAGCGGGCAGGCACTTGTAGTACGTTGCATGAACTACAGCCACAATCCATGTTCTGGACTTAAATACATTTACAGGACAGGAGAGAGAAAAAGATTAAAAATTTCATCTTTCTATTTTTCATTATTTTTTTTTTCTTCTTATTATTGATTGTTTGTTTTTAATGTTTTAATAAAGATCTTAGGAGGAGGTGTTTTCCACCAGTTGATAATAAGTCATAGATTACAACAAAAAAAAAAGAGAATTTAAAGTAAAGTCTTAAAGACAAAGATACGAGTACCACTCATAAGTGTGTTATATGGTGCTTCTTTATTTTACGGTATAGACTTAAAGTTCAGGAAGTGATTAAGAAAATAATTTTCTTTTTTATGACAAAGTATCTTATAGAAAAATTAATTATGCATAAAAAACTTAAGACACGAACGTTGTTTGCTTGCAAACGGTTTAAAATGAGGCAAATGAACTTTTGAGCAACAGAACTTTACACTCTATTTTTGGATTGGTGGTAGGAAGTAACGTTTTTGCAAGAAAGCTTATTTTGATCGATATCATTAAAGTGAAAAAATGCAGGTGAGTATGGTAGTATTCCATGGGTGTAGTGCAAACAATTTATTAATCTTGTTTTTTTAATCAAAAAATTCTCTAATTAGAGTGGCTTTAGATTGTATAGAGAAAACTAAGCTTTGAATTTTCATATAAGCCCAGGTTACTTATTATGATACTGAGTCTAAAACTAATATGGCAAAAATTTAAGCTAAATCGCACAACTTTCAGCCGTGCCCCTTTGAGGTTAAATGTCAAATATTGCATAATCGACCTTTCACCAAGAATTCATTGGAAAATACGCTAATTCGGCACTGATTTTTTTAAAAATCAGAGAAAGTGCTCTTTGAAAAATGCTTAATTGCATTTAATGTTTTTTATGGAAAAATTAACCCTCATGCGGCTCAAATGTGCACACTATCTGTCAAAAATATATCAAAATAATTTTTTGAGGTATTTTAAAAATATTTGGCCTAAAATTTAAAAAAAAAATAACTAAATGAACGACAAGATTTACCCCAGCACGCTTTGAATTAAAATTGATCCAAGCAAAAATTTTACATCTTTAAATTTTTTAAATATTTTTGATGTTATTATTTTGGTCACAAAATGTAGAATGGTTAATATTTTCGGTCAAAGAGTATTTTCAAAGTTTTCGTTAGTAAGGATTTCCCAAATTTCTCCAAAAAAAAAATATGAAATATCGGTGAAAAAATTAATGTAATTTTAACCCTAATTTGACGCACAAGGGTAAATTTTCTACAAAAAAAGTTTAGAATATAATCCATCATTTTTATAAAAGCACCCTGATTTTCAAATAAAAATAGCATTAAAAAATAAATTTTCTAATTATCTCCTGTTAAAGCGGGAAATGTTACAAAATTATAACTTTGACCTCAATGGGACACGCCTTAGAGTTGCCCGATTCAAGGCCTATTCACATATTACGTAACCCAATTTTCGTTGTTTTATAAAAACCTCATTTCCGCTTTTTACAAAATTTTCAGTATAAATTTTCCAAACCGTAGCAAATCCTCGACAAGAAACTTTCTATTGCTTACACAGAAAAAAGTATTCACAAATTAATGTTTTCAATTAATAATTTAATTGATTCATTGATTCAATTAAATTTTTAATTGTATTAACTAATTTGAGTGGAAAAACTTAATTGATATTATCAAATTGCTTATAGGTGAAAATTTAATTAATTTTTTAATTAATATTACAAATATTTTAATTAATATTACAAACTCATTCATATTACTTTTTTGTGTGTTACTTATATTGAAAACAAAAACAAATTTAATAATAGAAACTTTCTTGTCGACATTGTGGGCCAGGCTGTTAGATTTAGCTTTGAGAAATACAATATAGGGCGGCCGCAGGGTTGCAGGGTTGAAGTCAATGAATGGCCTTCATATTAATGGTAACATAAAGTTGAAGTGCTTAATTAATTTATTTTTTCGTAATTAATGTTTATTGTTGCTGCTGTACACAACTTAAAGAGTTGTTAATTTTTTATTACTTTTTATTTTTGTAGTACTTGTAATTATGCTGGTACTCGCACATACATATAACTGCTATAGTTTTCTATTTTTATTGCTACACATACATAAATATGTATTATTTTTTATGAAGGAAGCTTGTGTTTTTTTAACAGTTTAATGCTTCTGGTCTACGAGTATAATTTGAAAAATTACGAGTGAACACCAATTGTGTTGTGGTGGTGTTTGGCAGTCAACAGTAGTTTCTTTTAATTAAGTATTATAAATATTTTTCTGTTTCTCCGCAAGTGTTAATCGAAGCGTATGAGTGAGTTAAAGCTGCCTTTATTTAATTGAGTTTAAATTTTTAAAATAATTAGTAAGCTGCTACAAATTGTGCAGGGGTTATAAAACAAAATAATAATAATGTTGATGTTCAAATTATGGTTCAGTTGGCAAACTTTCTCTCGTAACTTTTTTTCTTGTTGTAGTCACCACAAATTAATGTTTTATGGAAATGCTATTGTTAATTAATAGATTATGTGACATTAATTTATCTGAGATAAATTTATTTTCGATTTTCACAGCTGGTGTCTTTTGGAGAAAATTGTAAACAAAAATAAATATTTGTGTATGCAGCAAGACAGTCAGCATGAGATAATATTCAAAATTTTAATACTGTCAAGGGTTAGGATAAGTGTCATCGATAGAGGCAATCCAATCGCCGTAGTACGACTACCTGCTAGTCGGGGGATTCCCTTATAAACTATGAAAACTTGCTCAGATGCTCTTTTTCAAGAGCTCCTTATGACATAGAATTGTTATTCAGTCGCATACAGTGACCTTTAAATATGTTTAAACAACTTTCAAATAGTTTTAAACATACATATGTACACCCAAAAAATTAAGTTTTAAAATCAAGAAGAAACATTTTGATTTTAAAAACGAAACCTTTATGAAATAGAACTAAGTTTGTTTTGTGTTATTTTAAAAATTTTCATTCTTTGCTTAAAAATTAAAACTATTTTGGAATGAAAAATTATTATTTTTGTTTTAAGAAACAACAACCTTGATATAAAGTTGAACATACTCAAATTAAGAACTTATGTTTTTGAATTAAGAATGAAATATTCTTGAAGTAATAATGATGCATTTTTATTTTAAAACTAATTTTTTTATATAAAAAATGAAATGTTTTGAATTAATAATGGAGACTTCTTAAATTAAAAATGAAACGTTTTATATTAATAAAAGCGAATTTTGAAATTACGGATGGTTCGTATTAAAATTAAAAATGTTAATTTTGTTTGGAATCAAAATTATTATGAAAAATTTTCGGTCTTCGACTGTAGTCCAAAGCGCTAATCGAACGAATTTTCATTTGCGTCATGACGAGCATTTTTTTAAAATTTTTTTCGCAATAATTTTAAGATTTTGTGCGCAAGGATTATACAGGATAATGGACATTAATATACACTTGGTCATAATAACAGATTAATTCTTTTTTTTCAACACGACACAAATATAAAATGTTACTCGGGGAAAAATATATTCTTTTATTTAAAAAAATTAAAATTATTGATATAATAATAAAATATTTTTGTTTTTAGAATGTTTAAAAATACATTTTATTTTTTATTATGATTTCAAAAATTATAATTTTTATTTTAATAAGAAAACATTAAAGTTTTTGAAATTTTTAAAATGAAAGCACACATTTTTGTTTTAGAACTGTTTCGTTATAAAAATAACAATGTTGTATATTAATATTATAAGAAACATTCATATTTTAAAAATGATTTTTAAAAATGCAGCATTTTTAAAACAAAAACGCAAGATTCTTGTTTTAAGAATGCTTTTTTGGTTCAGTGTACTCGTATGTGTGTATGTATTTAAATAAATTTCAATTTCAATGTATATACACATACCCTACAGGAAATGCGAATAGTGAAATTGTAGTGATTTACTGGTGACATTGTCAGTAGTACTACTGACCAGGTGTACCACCACCAATGTAATCATCTATTGACATTTAACATTAGCTTGTCATTGAAAATTGGCCGGTAGACTAAGTAGTCCTTTTTGGGATCACATGGAGACATTTAAACCAAAAATGTACTAGTTCACTTTAGTGAGCCTCCTCTACAAAAAAAATTATATTATTCTACTAAAAACATTTGTTTAAAATTGAAACAGTCAATCAGAGGTGGCAGGGGCTAGCCGACATTCGGCTTACAACTCTGCAATTGACTGCATAGCATAATAAGAAAGAAAACAAACTATTGACGCGTTCGTTGACAATGTCACCAGAAATACACTAGAACTGTGTGTGTCTCTAACGTATCTCTACTCGGAGAGTTGTCGACATTTTAACTAGTGCAATTGTCGCTAGAGAAAATAGTGTTGACATAGAGACATATGGTTCTGGGCTAACTAGAGGGTATTTTCTTCCTATGGCATTATTTATTTTCTTGTCAACAAAATGCATCACCACCACTGTACTACACTGTGCATAATGAGATGAACTAAATCATATTAAAAAGTTGTACATTTCTCTTTAACCAATTAAGTTGAAACGAGCATAATCCAACAGGCAAGAAATTGTGTCTTCTTTAATACGTTATCCGCACCAATAACAACAATTTAAGACATCTCTGAAAGACAACTTTTTGCAACAACATAATAAATCGCTCTTACCAACATGACGGACGCTCAAGTTTGGCTAATGTTTCCAATGATATGTCAATAGTTAGTTTAGTGTTCTGCGAGAGCACCATTCAACAAAAATAATAAATCTGCACATGGAATTTTATGTTTTTTTATTAGCGGACCCCACGCTGTGTCCATAATCACTCATTGATTTCTGTCACAATCATGCAACAAAGACCATTAATATTTCTATGACCACAGAAATTTTAAAGAGATGTGATATGTTGCCTTGGGGTATACTTAGTGTAAATGCTATGCTTGAATTGTGTACTTGAGAAAATAGCAAGAGAAATAAGTGAAATTCAAAATAATGTTGTGAAAAGTTTATCTTTAAGAAGCCTACACAGTTGTGGAAAGTGTTTGTGTGTGCGTGTAATGATGGCAAAATGTATTTTATTGTTAAAGAAAAAACTTAAGTTAAAGAAATTAAATGAATAACCAAGTATTGAAATCAAAATTAGCCAATACCAAAATTTCCCAGCGACTTCATTCCCTAATGTTAACAGAAAACACTACAATGTCTTAAAAAGATAGATATGTGTGTATGTATCAAATGAATACAAATAAATACATGGACAGAAATATTTCTCCAGTTCAAAACTCACTTAATTTAATTGTCTCGAAATTTTTAATTAATTCAATTTTCAAATAAAAGTTTAATTTAGTCAATTAAATTTTTAATCAGGCTTTTATTAAGTTAAACTTTTGAACAAAAGCTTAATTGGCTCAACTAAGTTTTTGATTGATTACACTACTCGACACTGAAAAACAAATTGACTTTTAATTAATATATGTTCCTATATTTATAATTCGATTAGGTTGCATCGCTCTGTAAGCCAAATTACATGTAGTCTTGTTTGTATTTTTTTTTTTTCAATTAAAGTTTTTAAATGGAATAATATTTTTTCTGCTAAGAAATTATGCATTATTATCAGCAATTCTTTAATAATTTTAACTTTTCCAAAAGAAAATTTTAGGAGTATTTTGTGAGCCAAACATTATTTCAATAAATATAGATAACGCTCATTTACTGAAACATAATCCTCACATTATTATTCATATGGTGTATTAAATTCATAAAAATATCTTGAATACTCAACTCTTGCGAGAAAAATAAAATTTTATTTTGCCATTTTTGAAAATTTTAATTTGATTTATTTCCTCAAAAAAAAAATAGACAACAACAATTTTAAAAAATGCACTTATGTGTTTTCTTATATATATGTACATGGTTTTCGTGAAAAACCGCATAAGTCCATTCTTCTCAATTTGAATTTGTTGTGGCGAAAGTGCTTTGTTTGGAATATTTTTACGTTAATCTTTTTTCCGGTTTGTCATCATGCAACAAAAAAAAAGTAGGAGATTGATATTGAGATGTTGAGATTGATTGATTGATTGTCCTCCAAAATAAATTTAAATATTGAATTGTCATCGATTTGAACAAATAAAATCAAAAAAAAGCACGCTTAAACAAAAATAATGATTCTATTTTGGCTTCACTTTCTGGGGTCCTAGTAGTGCAAAATATTTATATAATAACGTTTTTACCTTTTAAAACGTTAATTTTTTAAGTGCGTATACTTACAACTAAATAAAAATTCACCAGTGCATAATTGTTGTTAATTCAGAATACACACACTATTCAACGCTGGAATACCACGATGTTAACTTCGTTCGATGTTCATTACAACAAAACTATTTTTTTAAGTTCAAAATATCAAAATTCACTAGTGTATTATTATGGTCAAATCGGAATACACAATGTTAAATTATTCACCGCTGAAATACCACGATGTTAACTTCAATATTCTTTACAAAAGACTATTTTTTAATTTCGAATATTTGCAAACTCCCCAGTGTATAAGTACAATCAAATCAGAACACTTTGTTCAATCAACAAAGATATTAAGAGCTCTTAACCCCACAATGTTAAATTATTCAACTCTGGAATACCACGATGTTGACTTCGATATTTTTTCGCAAGACTGATGCAGCGCCCTTTTTAACCTAAACATAAAACTTCTAAAAGAATGTTAGTAAGATCCCAAAGGTGACAGCACATTCAATACAAGCTTTCCATCACGTCATTAGTTCGTTTTACAATTCCCTGAATTTGTTTTTACGTTGACAATAAAGCATATAGAGGCATTATAGCTATCGCTGCTTATGTCTGGCATCTGCAAGGCATGTGTGTTTGTGTGCTTGCACATATACAGGGTGGGCCAAAAGTTACCTTGGGGTTTAAAAGTTTAATAACTTTTTCGTTTATTAATTTTTTTTTTTATTTTTTTCTCAGATTATATAATATATAAAATGGAAAATTTTTTACACTAAATATGAAAAATAATGTCTCTTAAATTACCACTGTTTTCAGCTTCGCACTGATGGGCTCGTTTTAGAGCATTTTCCATAATATCTTCCAAAATTTCTGCAACAATGTTTGCCTCGAGTTCAAGGATTGTCTCTGGCTTGTTCACATACCCTCGCTACTTCAAATAACCCCAAAGAAAATAGTCGGGTGCTGTCAAAACTGGCGATCGCGCTGGGCCAAATTATTTCCGAATTTCTGGAAATTATTCGCTCTCCAAAAATTTTACTTAAAAGTGCCATTGTGTCTCGGGCAGTGCGGGCAGTGGCTCCGTCCTGCTGAAACCACATACCAGGTATGTTTTCAAGAGCAAGACGTAAAAAATTTTCTATCATAAACCGATACCGCTCTCCATTTACGGTTACAGCACTTTCATCTTCATTCTCGAAGAAGTAAGGCCCAATGATATTTTCAGATGTGATCCCACACCATATTGTACACCTAATGAGGTGCAATTGGCGCTTATGAATGGCTCTTGGATTTTCAGAACCCCAGAACCTACAGTTCTGCTTATTAACAAAGCCATTCAAATGAAAATGAGCTTCATCACTCATAATCATAATCGCAAATCAGTGCGAAGCTGAAAACGGTGGTCATTTAAGAGACATTATTTTTCATACTTAGTGTAAAAAAATTTTCCATTTTGTATATTATATAATCTGAGAAAAAAAATTTAAAAAAATTAATAAACGAAAAAGTTATTAAACTTTTAAACCCCATGGTAACTTTTGGCCCACCCTGTATTTCTTAATTTTTAAATTTAACATTTTTGTATTAAATCAGTGTACGGTATATTTATTGTTGGTTCAGCCAAGATACCTCGTATATTTATATAAAAAATCCTAAAACTAGTTGAGAATTACTAAATATCTAAATAAAAGATGTTGAAAATCTTTTAAAGAAATCACTAACGATTTCGTTCAAATTATTCTTATGGGAGTCAAATTGAATCAATATATTAATTAAATACACACAAAAAAGTAATATGAATGAGTTACAAACTCATATTAATTAAAATATTTGTAATATGAATTAAAAAATTAATTAAATTTTCACCTATAAACAATTTGATAATATCAATTAAGTTTTTCCACTCAAATTAATTAATATAATTAAAAATTTAATTGAATCAATTAAATTATTAATTGAAAACATTAATTGGTGAATACTTTTTTCTGTGTACAAGTTCATAATCAATTAAAAAGTTTAATTTAATTAAAGTTACTTAATATACAATCTGAATTATTTTTTTAAATTTATAAACTGAAAAGGGGGGATATTTTGACCGGGCCGGTAGAAAAACTATCACCTCCATAGACCAATTTTATTTTTACTCGTATTCTTTCTCCTTAACCTTTCAGAAGAAATTTGTTTTTATTGAGGTGTAAAATCAATTATCAGCAGTATATAAGCAAAATTTTAGTCTTACCACAATGTCGGAACATTTCTTACAATAAAGTATTTTACATTTAATAACACGTTCGCTGCCGCCGTATATGAAAAAAAATTACCCGTCTGCCAGAAGTGGTTTTTTTTGGTTGTTTAAAAGTGTATCTTAAGTGTTTGTGAACCGATTTGTATCTTTAGTTTCAGGTTTGTGTTTTTAGAATGTGACCATCGTTGGGTCAGGCGGCACTCAAGTGTTACAGAAGAGCACATGGTGCCATGTAACCCACCGGTGGTCACAGCGAAAACAGTCTTATAATATTATGTAGTGTGTGACTCACCCTTGGTACACTTGGCTTCACGGAAATAATTCGTGTGAACCACCGGTGGGTCACATGAAAGCGAACGTGTTAAGAAATTTATGATTTGACATTTCGCCATAAGTGTATTTTAATTGAAATTTATTTGCTGGTGGTTAAGCATTGTTTATATATATTTTATTGGAGCTTTGCCAAATCATCAAAACTATTATTATTTGTAAATTCTCAAATAGTTTTTGAAAATCTATGCATAAGATAAGAGGTTTGTGACTGTTCAAAATATGTGGTTGAAGTATACTGATGCTTTGGCAAAGCACCAATGAAATATATAGGCAATGCTTAACCACCAGCAAATAAATTTTAATTAAAATAAAGTATTTTATTTGAAACTAGTGTTTTCCCTAACATTATATATAATTGTTATTCCTCCTAAATGTACGTTATCTAGTAGTGGTTAACAAATTTAACATTATTTACATTTTAATGTTAACATTTCCATCAAACATGTTTATGGTCATCAGACAATGTCTGGAAAAAAATTTGTTTGCATTTGTGTATGGACACTACGCAAAATTCGTAAGATATCTTAAATCAATTAATTGGATATGTAACATTTGGAAAAGTTTAATTTTAATGGCTGTTATCATTTCCTGTAGTCTTCAGTAACTGAATTACGAAATGTGATAAGCAGCTACAATTAATATACTAAATGTTCAATTATCTTTAGCGAATTATCGCGTACCAATATCTCTTTAATTAGTACGAAATTACCACAACAGGAAGGAATTTTAATAATCTAATCGCATTCAGCATACAGCTGTCTTTTTACCGAATGAGTTTAAACAATAAAAGATAAGAATCATACCAGACTGCCTTACCATAAGCACAAGTAACTTAAGAATTATTGTTGTTCTGTTAAGAGAAGGGTAATAAAAGCAAAACAATTGTTATTTGTGGATATTTTAAGGAAGTTTTTTTTTAATTTGTGAAATTTAAACACTCTTAATTGCTACAAAAGTCGCTTGAATCTTAACAAATGAATTTGAAGTTTTGTAAAATAATATTATTAAATATGTATGTAGTATTAAATATATTTAAGCTATTCAGTTGGAGATATATGTATATAATCGAAATTTTTAAAGATTTGGATATTATTTTGAATATCTTAAGCACTTTTATTTAGCAGGAAAATTTTTATAAAATATCTTAACCTTCAAATTTTTATCAGCATAGGTCGTGTTTATTTCTTTCGCAGAAAGAAGTTAAGCAGGAATTAAAGAATTCAAATATTCTACAAAATTCTGCTTTGGTTCTATTAATACATCAAGCCTCGTTATATTACTTAAACAGAAATTAGCCAAAATTTTAACTGAGTTTATGTGTTAAATTCGTACTTATGCATTCTTGCATTTTAGATACATGTTATGCTTAGCAGTTTTATGTAAAATAATACAAGAAACATTTTTGTCGAAGGCTTAAAAACTTTTAATATTATTTTTATGAATCGTTCTTATCTCTTTTATAAAAATACTAGCTGAGCCCGGCAAACGTTGTCTTGCGCCCTCAATTATGTTACGAGTATTCTTTTTTTAACTACAAATTACTCAAACCAATGATCAGTTGTTGGGTCAGAAACAAAACAAAAACCTACCGGGTATTGCCCTAAGCCTGTATTGAAAATTTCAGCTTTGCAGCTCTTATAGTCCCAGAGATCATACGTTACGAATAAACACACACTCCGATTTTATATACATAGATATAGATATTTGGAAAAAGTAGTAGACAAAATAGATGTGTGTGTGTAAGAGTTTACAACTCATTTAATAGTGTATTTCCCGGTCAAGCTTAACTATATGTCTACGTTTTCAACTTGATCTTCTAGTTCTTTAATGCTTATACACACGTTAATTTTTCTTCGCTTATATTCAAATTTATTTTTCCCAATCCACCACTTTTTTTTATAAGTTCATGTTAAAGAAGTGCACAGTGGGACCGAAGATGAAATAAACTACACGTAAATGAAGTATATTTTCTATAACTTCAAGACATGTTTCCATAAAACCTGCCACATAAATTGAGAGCGAAATCGATTTTTGGAATATTATACAGTAGATACGTAAGAATCGCACTAGCTCCTCTAAAGTGCGTCAACTCTCAATTTTTCAATTTTAACTTTTTGCAAGAAAATGATATACAGTAAACCTTTTATTCTTACAGAATTTTTCGATGTTATTCAGCAGAAAGGAACAGTTTCTGGGAAATGAAATGAAACTAGTCCGTTTATTTATTTTGAAGTTACGAATTTCTCTTAGTGATATATCTAATGTTATTTTCATTTCCTAAAAATGTAAGTGTAACAACTTTGTTACGTGTTGTAATATTATGACCACCGATTTGAAACATTATAAGCTTATTTGACCATAATAAGCAACATATCAGAATCTTTCGTTAAACAAATGAGTAGCCAGGTTTTACATAACAGCAACATTAGCTCATGAGTCTATGTTAAACTAGAACTTGTTCTATACAAATTGTAAGAAAATAAAAAAAATGGTAGATAAAGATTTTCCTAAAATATAGAATATGTTTAATTAATGGAGAAATAAATTATTTTTTGTTAGGTACTTTTACATGTATGTATACATAAAAAAAATTTTAGTTTTCCAACCCTGGAACAATCTTTTTGGTTTAGCTGATTTTTAAAACCTTTCTAAAATATATATAATAAAACGAAGTTAGTTTTAGCTATTTATTTTTATATATAAAATAAAAATCAAATTTCCGACCCTGGAACGGTCTTTTTGACTTCTCTGATTTTCAATACCAATCTCTTTCTCTTATAAATAAATAATATATAGAATACATAAAATAAAAAATTGCTCAAGTTGGTTTCTTTTATATATCAAAAATAAATAAATTTTCCAACCCTGGAGACATGTTTTTTGATTTTGTTGATTTGTAGTACCTTTCTAAAATATATTTAATAAAACGAAGTTCGTTTTAGCTATTTATTTTTACATATAAAATAAAAATCAAATTTCCCAACCCTGGAATGGTCTTTTTGATTTCTGTGATTTTTAATACCAATATTTTACTTTCTAAAATATAAAATCAAAAAATGTTTTAGTTGGTTACTTTTATATATAAAATTATTTGCAATTTGCCAACCCTGGAACCATGATTTTTGATTTTATGGATTTTTAATACCTTTCTAAAATATATTTCATAAAAAGAAGTTAGTTTTATCTATTTATTTTTATATCTAAAATAAAAATTAAATTTTCCGACCCTGGAATGGTCTTTTGGATTTTTCTGATATTCAATACCAATCGTTTTCTTTTTTTAAATAAAGAAAATTTTTCACTGACATAAAATTAAACAAAAATACTGCTTAAGTTAGTTATTTTTATATATTAAAAAATAATTAAAATTTCCAACCCTGGAACCATGTTTTTTTGATTTTGTTGATTTTCAATACCTTTCTAAAATATATTTAATTAAAAAATTTTAGTTTTAATAAGTTATATTTTTATACAATAAAAAGTTTGAATTTTCCAAGCCTGGAAACGTTTTTTTAATTTTTCTGATTTTCAAACCCAATTCTTTTCTTTTTAAAATATAAAATTTGTTTAACTAAAATAAAATTTAAAAAAAAAAATTTAAATTAAATTAAATTTATATATTAAAAAAATTTAAATTTTCCAACCCCGGAACCATGTTTTGAATTAATTTTAAATGCTAATCGTGTTCTTCCCAAAACATAAAATAGGTTTAATTAACAAAAAATGCAAGTCTATAGCTTTTCTGGGAGCTTCCGAAAACCAAATTTACATGCAGACAGACGAAAATCGCTTATTCGAGTCTCTGGGTCATAAGGACCCAGAATATTTATCTATACTTTATGGGGTCGAGTATGAATATTATGTATCCAATGACAAACCTATATATACTCTTATAAAAATTCCTGCAAAAAAACTTTCCTCATCTAAGCTGGGACTAATTAAATATTAATTGACCTCAGTGTTCAGCGTAAATAAGCCAGCTTATGGGTTACAAAGTTGAAATTTTGTATGCTATAAAATATTAAAAGAACACTCGACTTAAATTTTTACCAGCAATATCAAAGCCATTCCAATTTTAATACATTCATTCAGTCAAAAATCAACATACAAAATATCCTCATAAATATTACCGAGCCCACCATTAAGTGAAAAAGAAAATGAAATTAAATTATGAAAAAGAAACGTTTGACTTTTAACGTCACAACATTGTGTGTTCGGATATAAATTTTGCAATAGTTGTCCAAGATTAGCAAGAGTTAGTGCAAGAGTGAAATAAATAAGTATCAACGGCCAGTAAAGAAATGAAAACCGATTTCCGTGATTTGTTGATTAATGTTGGTCAAGTCTGAACATGCAGCCACAGCCACAGCCACAGCATCAACAGCAGCAGCAGCAAAAAAGTATAAACATGGCCTACAAGCGCCAGTCTTAAGGAAATTTTATTAAGCATCACAAAAAAAAATAAACATGCTCAAAACTTAAGAAAATTAAGTAAATGTTTGCAATGTAAATTGACATGAGATATATGTCTTTTTGCAAAATACTAAATACAAAATACGTAAAGTGGCAAATGGAAAAAACTTACACTGTTAAGCGAAAAATAAATATTGTACGAGTGCATGTGTGCGAGGAATAAATTCACTAACAAGAGGTTTTTTTTTATTTAAAAAATAATATTTTCTTATTGTATATTGAGATAAATGAGTTTAAGTAAATACAAAAATAATTGAATATTTTAATAATTGAACGAACGAATACAGATAACAAAAAAAAACAATGTTATGGAAATTTCTTTCTACAGCTTAATCAAGCCCAATGCAATTAAAATTTTAATCGGAAGAAATTAAAAAAAATAAGAAACTCGAATCGACTTACAACGATAAAAAGTTGCAAATGTAAGTCTTTTTTTCGGATATATGTATATCGAACTATAACCACCAAAAAATCTTAACTGACACATTTTTGGACTTCGTTTTTTTGACGAAAATCGATTATTTACGATAGCAAAAATCAATTT
The DNA here is from genome assembly GCA_936439885.1 of Nowickia ferox. Taxonomy (NCBI): domain Eukaryota; kingdom Metazoa; phylum Arthropoda; class Insecta; order Diptera; family Tachinidae; genus Nowickia; species Nowickia ferox. Next base: position 107,215,356 of record OW387023.1, read on the forward strand.
TGGTCAAAAAATCAAGTTTGTCGGTTATGGCACGATATGTATACTTATTTTACCATTATGTTTTAAAAGCTTTTAAAATTGAAAAATAAATCCAGTTCCAACTTTTTCTAAACATTGTTTGTATTTTAACTTCACAGTACCTGGATTCAATAACCTTTATTACGATAAACTTATCGCTTTAATAATTATAACGAAAACTTTCCTACTTTGCTATATTATATATCTTAACGATATTGGCTGTCACACATTGTTTAATTTTGGCAAAAAAAAAAAATTAAAATCGTTCTGCAGTTTCTAAGCGGGTTTTATAAAATTGTATACAGCATTTGAGGTGTTACAAAGCTAAAATTTAGAATTTGGACTTTATAGGTCTTTTTTATAAAAATATAGTTTCGGTTTACAAAACGTTTAAGAAAAAAATTTGTTTTGTATACCAAAATTATTTTTTCCGCCACAAAACCCCATAGTGGGTCAACTCGGGTTAATGAAAAATTCAAATCCATGTCAAGCTGATATTTTTAGTATAATAAAAAGAAAGATTTTAATTATTATTGTTCGAACTTCATTTGTTTCTATATTTATGATTTAAACGACAATGACAAGACTGTTGTAAATTTAGAAATGGTAAAAATGAGCTTTCATTACAAAAAAGCTTTCAGCAAATTGTAATACGATGAAACAAAACAATTCACGTATTCCATTTGTAAAAAAGTTGCGTATATAAAGCAGAAATCTACATCAACTGACACCACACACAGTGGACCAAACACAAAAGAACGCTGATGAGGAAGGCTTAGTGGCCTTCGAAAACAGCCGGGTATTCCGTTCAACTATGTGTTTGTCAGAATATTTACAACTAACTTTGGTGTTATTTGTTCATTAATATTTATCACATGTAATTTGGCTTACAAAGCGATACGAACTTTAGCCTGATCAAATCATAAATATAAAAGAAAGATTTTTTTCCAAGAATATTTTCCTATCTAAGAGTTAAATAAAAGTCTACTACATTAATGGGTTTTCGTTTATAGTTAGAAAATATTTGAGAAAAAGATAAATTTTTAACTTTTTTACGAAGTTTTGTCCACTTTTCTGCTAATGGAGGAGTCAAATCTTGTCAGATTTTCAAAAGAATTTATTTTTTAATTTAAACAAAATTTTTAATATTAAAAAGAATTTGGCATCAAAAGCACAATTCACTCAAAAGTTAAATTAAATTATAAATTTGAAAAAAAAATTGATTTTTTGCCGTTTTTGCAGAAAAAAGTGTACTCGCAATTATAAAAAAAAATTTGCAAAAATATCAACCCCATATTTATGTTTAAGATAATGCTGTAAAAAATATTACACTTATTCAATATTATTTTGTTCAAAATTTTCCTAATTGAAGGAACCAGATCGTTTCCAAATAGAGCTATTTTTGTTATAAATACCCAATTTAAGGGCTTTTTTTCTAAAATTCCAAGACTGGAAACAAAAAATGTATCTTGCCATCTTAAGACATGAATAATTAACATAAATTATTAACTGGCCACGATGAAAAGTAAAAAAATACAGCAACATTACTAAAAAAAACCCCTTTTTGGGGTTTTGAGAAATTTGTTTGGGAATTGGCGGCAACTCAGATATCAGCCGACAATACTGTTAAATAAAATTTTTATAGCATCTTTTTTCCTAAGACCTGTAATTTTTTCTTACATTCATTACATTGCATTACATTACGTAACATTCCCATGTTACGTAACGCTATTATCGGATTTAATAAATTAAAATAAAATAATAATTAAAGTTTCAGTATAAATTTTCTAAACCGTAACAAATCCTTACAGCCCTCCTCCCCCCAGGGGCGTTACGTAATATGAGAAGAGCCCTATAATATTAATTGATCTTAAGAAGAAACTCTTTTTATACTGTAAGCAGATGCGGATAATTCAAATATGTTCACATATGAAACTAAAAAAAATACATCACTGCTCTCACTTCTTTTATTTCGGTCTCATTCCCAAAACCCAATTTCCCTGCTGCTGCCTGCCCCAAGAAAAGTTTTCAATCTTCAGTCGACTTTAACATAAATTAACCTAAATAGACAAATTGATGGGAAATGAAATTTTAGACACTTAAAACAACCAGTTAATAACAGCTTCACAGCACATTTTTAACACCTTCTGACCCAATCACTTAAATCATCAATCATTTGATATGCATGCAGCCAGTCAGCGTGGATGCAATTTGCTTTGGGAGATGTTTTAAGTAATAAGAAACACTTAGCATGAATTGTTTAAACATATCCTTAATAATCCAATCAAATAATTTTTGTTTTTCATTTATAAGACATAAACGTGTATGCATCATGCATATTCGTTTCAATACAATCATCCCACCAATCATCCATCTTTACGTCCATCTTCACTCATATAAATTTTTTTATAATTTTTGTTTTCAGATTTTGATTTGAACATATGGCGGCGGCTGCAGTTTATTTTAATGTTTTATGTATTATTGCATTTTTTTTTTTTTTTGTTAAATTTTTTTTTCCTACCCGTCTTTCAGTTTATTGCTTGCAAATTGTTTTTCTTAACTCTGAACTTTTAAATATGAATTTTCAAATGGGTGAGTGAGTGAGTATATTTATTTATATTAATGTATTCGTGTTGTGTTGTTTATGACAACCGTTGTCCATAATGATGTGGATGATGACGATGATGATGATAATGGTGATGGTTTTAGCTGAGTCGTCTGTATGTTTTAGGTTACATGTCAATTTATTTTAAACGCTTGTCATTTATTATAAATTTGCCAATATTAAATATAAACAAAATATTTTACTTTAACGATTTTGAAAACATTAAAGTAATTAGGCACACACAGTTCTTTTTTTTCCTTTTTTTTTAAAGCACAATATTGCTTGATAAATTCCAATACATATTTTTGCGTTTGCTTGGCAAGAAAAATGTGTGATTTTTTTAAGTTTTAAGTGATTTGTAGGAGCTTTCTTTGTTATTAATTATGAAAAATGTCGGGCATAAATGTGTGGTTTTCGTGAGCGATCAGGGGATTCTCTATAGTATCACAACGGATCAGAGGGGTTTGAATGAGTCTGGAACTCCCTAATCATTCCTTAGAATAGTTTAAAAAGCTCTGTGGGATTAAACAAGAATTGATGACATTAAAAAATAGTGTTGACATACACAATTAAACTTCTATGTCCTTTCAAAAAAAAAATATGGTACCTTTGAAGTAGTTTTGGTAATTAGTTGGTCTAAGTCAGTCCTGTGTTATAAAAAGTAAGAAAGCAAAAAAATTAAAAATACCATAACTGTTTGACGCATCAGCTGCAAACTTTGCAAACGTAATAATTATCGAATCAAATTTCATATTAATTTAAGGGCCCATTTTTTTAATTATCCGGTTTTTATCCGGTTTTATCCGGTTTTATATCCAATTTTTCAAAACCATGAATTCCAAACTATTTGAGACTTTACATATCTTTTTTAAATCGAATTATTTTTATCGAAATTTTTATTATTTCATTTCCACATAAAAATCCACCTTTTGTCACGTTACGTTGCTTCATGACGTAGCCTGTTTTTCAAAGAAACATTTATGTTTTATATACATTTCTGCATGTTGCTGTAAATCATAATTAGCTCTAAATTTAGTACAAGCTGGAAAAAAATCGCACAGCATGGCTCTTAGAATACAAGCTTAATTCCTTGGTGCCGTAACGTAACAAAAGGTGGAATGTTCTGTGGAAGTGCTCATATTGCGAATAATTAATAATAAAAATTTCTATATTTAGAACAATTCAGTTTTAAAATAAGGTATGTCGAATAATTTGGAATTCATGGTTTTGAAAAACCGGATAAAAACCAGATGAAAACCGAATAAAAAACCGGATAATTTAAAAAAAATCAAATTTTGACAATTCTAGTTATTGTGTTCGCTAAGTTTACAGACGATGCGTTCAAACACTTACATATTTCTAAAGAAAATCAAGAATCAGAGGAGTTCGGTTATAACGATATACGATGAACTTGCTAATCTTGTTCATTATGATTCCTAAAATTCAATGAAAGTACTACATTTTAAATGATCTAAATCAGTCCAGTGTTATTAAAAGTAAACAAAATTCAATATTTTAAAATAATTCGGAACCCGTACCTTTGAAAAACCCGATAAAAAACCGGATAATATAAAAGAAAACCTGGGTTTTCGATTCACATGTTGGCAATTCAGTCATTATATTTGCAATTCGTTCAAATAATTTAATTCTTAGGAAAATCAAATTTTTTCCAAAATACAGTGGAGTTCGGTTATAACAAACTGAGAGCGAACTGGCAATTTTGTTCATTATAGGCTGACTAAACGTTTTTTATAATTTAATGAAAGCAACAAAACATATGTTTATATACAAAACAATGCATTTTATTTTAAAAAGATTAAGAATCTTTAAAAAACATGCTTTCAATAAATTTAAAAAAGCAATTAAAAATTAGCATTTAAAAAGAAGCATTTATATTATTTATTTATATATTTATATCGGGTGATTTTTTAGCAATTTTTTTTGTTGGCATTACTCAGCTGTTTTCGTGGATCCTGTTACTGTTAAAGATGCTTAGTCTACAAAAGAACAACACTTGCAGATTATTAAATTTTATTATCAAAATCCATGCTCGGTTAAGAAAGTGCATCGTGCACTTCTTCTATGTTATGGTCAGTTTGGGCGATCTTCTGAGGCGGATATTCGGAATCTTGTGACTAAATTTCGCACCAAAATTACATTATTGAATATTAAACCACCAACACGCATACGTAGAGTGAGGACAGAGGAAAATATCTCATATGTATCCGCCAGTGTTGTTGATGACCGTGAATTATCGATTCGGCGCCAAATGGAAGAGCTGGAGTTGGCTGACATGTGGTTTCAGCAAGACGGTGCCACATGCTACACATTACGCGAATCAATGGTCCAATTGAGAGGCGAGTTCGGTGAACAGCTTATTTCATGTTTAGGGCCGGGCAATTGACCGCCTAGATCGTGCGATTGCACGCCTTTAGGCTATTTTTTGTGGGGCTATGTTAAGGATCATGTCTATAGGGACAAGCCCGCAACGATCGATGCACTGGAAGACAATAGTGAAGAATTTATTCGTGAGGTACCGGCCGATATGTTGGCGGTAGTAAGACAAATTTGGACCCAGCGCATGAACCATTTCAGACGTAGCTGCGGTCAACATTTACATGAAATCTTCTTTAAACATTGAAGTATATAGATCGTTCTACCTACTCATATAAAGATTTCATGCATTTCTCTAATTTTATGTGTTTTTTATATAAATCTAATCCAAAAACCTTTATAAAATCACACTTTATTTGTTTATTTATATATTTTTGAGCTATAATTACGGCGGCTTTAGAAAACACACACACACACAGGATTTGTTGTCCTACAAAATTATACGACTTTTGAGAAAATACAACCCTGTTATGATGGAGTTAGATCAGGGTTGTATTTTTCAAAACTCAGTCCTAGCATTAGTAGGCGTGTAGCTTTCCAAGCAAGTTTATTACAAGCGTACTAATTTGTATGAAACATTAATGCAAAACTGTTGGCACCGTGTTATGTGCTCGTAACACGTGCTAATGCGTTATAAACGGTGTTCGTTGTAGCCGAACTCCATGGTATATTAATTCCATACTTCAGACCCCACAACATTTATTATTTGCCAGAGTTTAAAGAAATAAAAACTGATGAAAAAATAGGCTTCTTACTTTTTAATTGATTCTTTTAAATAAAAAAAGTTTTACGAAGAAAGAAAAATAAACTAAAAAAACTTGCAACATGCGCCTTTGTAATCCCTTACATCATCGCATACATTAAATAATAATGACCAAATCTCTAGAGTTTATTCGTACAATTAACTGTGCGATTCTAAAAAAGGAGTCTTACATAATCAGACCCACCCAACTTGAATTATTTCTAATGTAATACAAGAAAACGTGTGCTCTAAGGTGGGTCTGTGGTTTATGCGAAAATTTATTCAGACAAAAAATAACAAACTCTTCCACTGCGAACTCTTTCGAATTTTTTTAAACAAACATAATGTATTGCAATTCCTAATTGAGTATGTGTGTGTGTGTGTGTGTAAGTGAATTAGGTACATTTTTGGGAAATGCTGCTTTTTTTCAAACGATTTTCAATTTTTCTTCCAACAGCGGCAGCAGTAGTAGTTATTGCAATGCTGACATTAAAACAAACCCCACCAAACGAAAATGTTTAAATGCATTCAGAAGTAAGAAGTAGTAAAAAAAACATATTTAACTTCCCATAAGATTGATTGACTTGATAGTAATTTAATGAAAAATTAAAATTTAATGTAATTTTTTTTTTGCTTGGCTGTTTTTGTATTTTTTTTATGATTTTGAAGTCGTTTCGCGGAGTACGCGGAAAATTTATTATTTGGCTGTTACGTTATACATATTTTTTATTATTTTTTATACAAAAAAGGACAGACTGCCGTAGTAGTAGTACACTACGAGTACAAATGGAACACATATACATATGTTCAAGCTGGGTAGATGCTTTTGCTCATGTTTATATGTAATCTTACATACAACAACAACAACAACAACAATCATACATTAAACAAGCAACTGATTTTCGAACACTCCTCAATGTAACAAGTCTCTAACGAAAGTTATTATACAACCAGGAGGGGATACTTCAAATACTTTTTTTTTTATTTTCATTATTTTATAAAAAAAATTTTTTTTCTTCTAAAAGATGAAATAATAAAATATAATATGAGTTTAGTATTAAACATAAATGTCTGTCCACTTATCCGTCCGTCCTTCGGCCCGTCCGTCCAGGCTTCCAGTCATTCATCTCATCTTAACCTGGCTGTCTGTCTGTTTTGTTATTAAATTTTAGTGTTTTATAGAAATAAAACTCCACAATGTATGACAAGTTGGCTGTCGGTTGTTTGATCCAGCCGAGTCCGTTTGCTTTGGTCTCAAAATGTTATTAAACTTCATCAACCACTCACTACCGCTCCAGTGTAGAGCATGTCATCAAACATGATTTTGATTAACTTCTGCCACAAGAAAATAAAAAATAAAATAAAGAAAAAATTACTCAATCACTATACTAACACTATGAAAGTACACATTTAAGGCAAGAAATATAGATACGATTTGTAAAAGTATATTTTCAGACAATAATTGCTATGAAATTTTCTTTAGTTACACTAAAAAAATATCAAAAATGTTTTTTTTTTTCAATAAATATGATGGCGACTTAAAATAACATGGAACGTTTTGAGCAAACAATTAAATTAAAATAAAATATTTGTGTCACAGCACACTTTTCTTATAGAAAAGTTGCCTGTATCACATCACAATTTTCTTATAAAAAATCACACTTTTCTTATAGAAAAGTTGAATTTGTCACAACACACTTTTCTTATAGGAAATTTCACTGTGTCTTGGCACACTTCTCTTATAGAAAAGTTGACAGTGTCACACCGCACTTCTCTTATAGAAAAGCTGACTGTGTCTTGAAACAATGCTGTCTGGTTAGCTGCGCTTCGCCCTTTAATACTTAACATTATGCATGCAGAAGAATGTTAGAAAGATCCAGAAAGTCATAGCTTTTGCAATTCATTCCGTTTTTTTTTTGGTGTGTATGTTACGTTGACAACAGCATGTGTAGGAAAGTATTATAGCTGATGTTGGTGCCTTTTCGTCTGCATTGGTTTATGTATTTGTGTGGTTGTTTATTTTCTTAATAAGCCGAAAGTATTCACACTGCCGTTGTTTGTTTCTTTCATCTGCATTGGCTTATGCGTTTGTGTGGTTGTATATTTTTTAATAAGCAGCAAGTAATCATTATGATTATTGTTGCTGGTTTCTTTCATTCGCATTGGTTTGTGTTTGTGTGGTTGTACTTTTTTTAATAAGCAGAACTTATAACATATTTCTGGCAATAAGGAAAAAGTGCTTAAGACACATTTTACTGTTCTGTAGAAGACTACTTTTAAGCATTCAAGTCGATTTTCAGAAATTTATTTCTTTTGCAGTTAAATTTTAAAATTTTTTTTTTATAAGATATTGTTTTACACAATATAAGTATATAAGCTGAATTAAGCGTTTATTCTTTATAAGAATACAAGTCGAAAAAATATTGCGCTATAACTTCCTCAAAATTCACACAAAATAATTGAGATTTTGCGTAGGGGTACTTTCTTCTAACAAAATTACAGAGGTGCTATTAACTCGAAATGTCGACTTAAGCACGTTTTCCTTTTTGCCACAAATATTTGTTGTTTATTTTGTCTTCTTGTATGTTTGTAAGCTTGTGCATTTTACTCTTTAGCTATTAATTGCTGGATAACTGGTAGAATTATTGTTTACAAATATATTTATGAAAAACATTTGTATTAGGTTTGTTCGTGTATATTTTCGCAACAATATGTTACTATTTTTGCAGAATTATGCCTCAAAGAACATCATTAGTGCCCTTTTACATTTGGGAAATTGAAAGACAGACAGACGAAGTTTGTAGAAGAAGGGGCGAAGATGCAGAGTGTGTAGTACACGACCCTCTGTACCGGACATTTTTTGTTTCTCTTTTCTACTTTTCGCAATTTATTCTTGTTGCTTCATATGATTTTTCACATTTCAGCGGAAGTATGTATACTTGATGTGTACTGTCAAGGCATGAGGTATTTATGTGTATGTGTATGAGTAGCAATCGCGAAAAAGAAGTAAATAAACCACAAAATTTCTATCTGTCTATTGATTTCCAATATGTAAAAGCTTCGGCCAAGAAGAAAAGAGAATTGGAAAAATGTCCGGCAAGAAATGTCTCAAATGTAAAAGAGGATTTAGCAGTCGCTGCAAATAGTGTATTCTTATTTAAATGCCCTGTTTATACGTCACAAGAGAACCACAACTGTTAATGCATTATATTCCATCTAATATTGAATAAAATATTAATATGTATATAAAACATGCAACATTACAGCAACAACAAAAACTAATGCAATAAAGCCTTTATGTGAAAAAGTTAAAATCTTTACTGTTTGGCATTAGATGAAGGAATAGAGAACTAACTGCACGCGTAAAATAATAATAAAACATGAATACACATGCACCTACATAAGCCGCTCCCATTTTTTCAACAGATTTGTTTATAAGAAAATACCCACAGACTGTGCAACAAAAACAAAATAAATTGCTTTTTACATTTTAATAACTCTCGTGTTGCCCAATTTTTTTATTTTTTTTTTGTTTTTTTGCAATCATTTTATTTTGTAATTTTTGCGGAAGAGAAATTCCTTTATGTTTCTCCTTTTCTGTTTAAAATTGATGAATGAATAATTACTGACTAACAGCATTATTTTTTAATGAATTTCTTATTTTTGGTACATATTGCGAAAATTACATTAGTCGACTGAAAATATGTGCCCTGAATTATGAAAGTGCTCTAAGTCATATATTTCTTTGGTCGAGATTTTTAGTGGATTACATTTGAACAAATCAAAAAATAATTTTATATTATGCAAGATTTTAATTTTAAATTTACTTAATATTCATTAAACATTTATTAAAGTTTTTTCAAGGTTTATTTAATATTTCGAAACAAAAATGCATATGACTTAGACCATTTTCATAATTAAGGGCACATATGTGAGTGAAGTTAAATTTTAACTGCCTTATTCATAAAAAATATTTCAGGTTTATTAAGCTCTTATTTGACATATTTCTATGGGAAATTTGTCAAATAAACCTGGAATAAACCTGCAATATTTTTTATGAATTAGACCATAAGTAATTCAAAATCGTTGACACAAACCTTGTGGCTTAACAGAGCTCTGTTATTAGTGTTTTTTGTGGGAATTTTTACAATTTAAGTTTAAAATTTGTTAACGCACTAGTAATCCCAAATTATTATTTTACTTATTAAGCAAAATATTTTTTTAATAAAAATACATTGAAATTGATTATTGAGAGGTTTATCCGGATCCTATGCGCATTTCACTGTTGCTAATGCAGATCATCAGGGAACCTTAACACAAAAATTTCTTAGAACAACTAGAGTTAATATGTTAAACTTTCATTTAAGCAAATGAGAAGCTCAACAAATAACAAAGTTGAAACAAGAACTCAATAATCAACATGTTTTTTATTTTCTTACTTTATCATTACTACATTGGCTGACTTTTTTTCAGCTTCAAATTGTAGTTGTAAGAGTATGTAAAGAAAATAAATGCAAATAACAACAACAGCTATTCAAGAATAAAGTGCTGCCACACAAGTATTTTTTTGACCGGGTGCTGTCAAGTTAATAATTAGTATTTTTTGTGGGAGTTGTTACAATTTAAGTTTAAAATCTGTTAACGCACTAGTAATCCCAAATTATTATTTTACTTATTAAGCAAAATATTTTTTCAATGTATTTTTATTAAAAAAATATTTTGATTAATAAGATAAAATAATAATTTGGGATTACTAGTGCGTTAACAAATTTTAGAGCTCTGTTATGTTTTTCTTTCTCTATCTTTGGTATGTAACTAAACGAAAAGTGTTATATAGGGTGTTTTTTATTGAGGTATAAAACTTTAAGTTGGCATCACTTTTTTAACTGGCGGCCATTTTGTCAGCTGTCAAGTGATTAATATTTAGTTTGGTTTGCCATTTCATCATGAACAGGTTGACAAAAGAACAACGCTTGCAAATCGTGCAAATTTATTTCGAAAATAATGGTTCAGTTCGCGAAGTTTACCGCAAGCTCCGTCCATTTTATGGTCGACATAATCGTCCATCAGAGCAATTAATTCGGTTAACCATGGATTGGCCACCAAGATCGTGTGATTTGACACCATTGGATTATTTTCTTTGGGGATATGTGAAGTCGCTCGTCTACGCCAACAAACCAGAAACGTTAGGGGACTTGGTAGCCAACATTCGTGGCGTTATTGCCAACATACGGCCCCATATGCTCGAAAAAGTGGTTGAAAATTGGACCTATAGAATTGGCTTTATTCGAGCCAGCCGCGGCGGCCACATGCCCGAAATCATATTTAAACGTTAATGGCATAAAATTATCCTTCCAATAAAGCCAAATTGATGGACATTAAAACGATTTTCTTGTGTTTTATTTCAATTCGAAGTTCTATACCTCTAAAAAAACACCCTGCAAAAATGCGGCAAAGTGGTGGTATGAATAAAAAAGCACAAATTGTGAATAAATCGTAAGTCGTATTCCGTAACCAGTCAGATAAAATTTAACACCGCTCTACAGAAAGTGTATATAAGTTTATATTATAAATTAGTTGGCATTGATTCCTAATGAGGTATAAATCCCAATATGAAACACTGGCTTTATGAGGACAACGTCAATGTTAAACCCGTTCAAAATATGCACAGGCAGTGCTGTATATCAGCATCTGTAATACAATAAGAACCGCATCTACTAAAGCTATAGAAAGCATTCTATTAATTGAGTCAATTGATACTTATGTTAAATACGGATTTAACCGTCTCAAAATTGATGATAATCAGAGAAGGTCTTAGAAAGGAACATACAAACAAATACCCAAAAATAATACATATTGTTACGTTTTTACCTCTTGTAAAATTTTTTTTTTTTTTTTGTAGATTCAAAAATATTCAATTATATTAAAATTCTCCAGTGTACAATTACTACCAAATTAGAACACTTTCTTTACTCAACATTGTTATTAATTAAGAGCTTTTAAATACACAAGGTTATTTTATACTCCGCTGGAATACCGCGATGTTAATTTTTTTGTTCTTAACACAAGACTCTACTCACTATTGCATTGCATAAGGCTTCCAGCATAATTTTAGCAACATTCAGAACGTCTCAACACATGCAACTTCCTCTCAAATAACTGCAAAAAGACTACCACTCCATAACTTTACAGATAGTAGAGAACAAATTGAAGCCCTAAAAACCAAAACGTTCAATTACGAAAGGTCTTTCAATGCAAGAATAAAACAAACACATGCAGGTATTGTGAGATGTGTGGACAACTAGCCAATGGATGGAAAGTGTCGTAATAACAATCCTAAAAAAGAAGATTTAAGTGAATGTAAAAGCTGGAGGGGAATAACCCATGGCCAAGCTCCTGGCATTGCTAATACTGCAAAGAATCTTGCCAGCCATGGAGCTGATATTGAGGAAGGAGCAGGCAGGCTTTAGAAGGGACACAATCTGTATGCTGGCCATAAAAACACACTGTGAAATATTATAGAGCAATCGAAGGAATTCAACAATTCAATTTATTGTTTGTTGACTTTGAACACGCTAACAGGGTGTTAAGCTATAAAAATTTATTTAACGCATTTCGAGAGAACTTTCCCAGTAAAATAGCCAACTGAGGCGTAACAAATTAATGCCAATTTATGGAAAAGTTATTCTTTGTAATTGCCCATAAATTTATTTCTATTTTATGCAAAAGAAATCAGGAAACAATTTTAATTAAAGCGGTCACCTTAAAACGTAATTTGATTGACAAAATGTGCATGCACATTGAAGACAAAACTGTAGGCTCAATTTCATGTCATAATGGTGGATAAAATGCAAAATCATAAAAATTATATTAACACTTTAAAAACTCAGTCAAAGGAACACATACTTATGCACTAGACATATAATCAAAATTCACTTCAAATTTTGTTGTGCATAATTTATAAAACCACCTCTTTTTTCTCGTACATGTCAAATATTTGTCACGTAAAACTTTCATTTTCATACCACCTCCTTTTTTTCTTGTACTCTGCCACAAACCCATTTAATTGAGTAATTATGCCAAAAAAATATATATTTTAAAAATAAGACAAATCAAAAATCACAATTTTTACTTTTATGTGCAATTTCAGTTGGAGTTCATTTGCGAAACTTTTAAAGCCAGAACAGACGTTTTGATTGTTAAATCAAACAAAATTTTTATTTAATCAACTGTTTGTGGCTATTGTTGTTGTTTTAGTTAAAGCTGTAGTTGTTGGTGTTGTTGTGGCTGTTGCTGTTGCTGTTGCTGTTGGTGGCTGTGACGTTGGCGGTGTGGTGGCAGTTGGTTTGTTGCAATTATCCTCTTGGCATTTTGCACCCACAATATGTTACTTAATCTACGGTTTAATGCTGATTTACAAACTTAATTCATGATTAGCTTAAAGTTTTTTGTTTTCTGTTGCTTTTTTTTCTCCCAATATTTTACCACTTTTGGTAGTGAATGCAGGAGTAAATGTATAAGAAAATTTCAATTGTATACACATTTGTAATGTTGCAAATTGAATTGACAACATTTGGCTGCCAGCGAAAATTTCAACAACAATACAAAAACCAAATGAAAAAAATATATATATAAAAAATACTTAAGACAATGCACAATTTTTTTCCTTTGGAGTGAATTGCAATATATTTTTGTTTTTCCCCAAATTCATTTTAATGTTTAGTTTCCGCATAATTATTGTAATTTGGTTAAAGAAAATTATAGGTAATTGAAAATAAGCGAAAATCAAAAACTAATTTAGGCAAATTTATTGTATTACGCCATGTTTAGAAAGAAAAAGTGGATTAGAGTTTAATTCAAGTAGGTATAAATACTCGTACATAAATAAAAGCAGGCAAAAGAAATAAAAGAAATAGTTGTGCAAGATAAGATCAATTAAATTTAAGGCACTTTGTGTTTGTAAATTTTTTCTTTTTTTTTTTTGTTTGGTTGCACAGCAGTGAACGCGTATATGGTAAATATTTTGAAGGGTCTGGTTTAATTTAAAAAAAATTATCTATTTCTTTGCACTTAAAAGGATGTAGAATCCTAAACCAATTAGCGATTACTGTTAAATAGATAACAGTGCTCTGTTATAAGCTTAAAATGTTATGTTATATATTTTGGTTTCTGTCTCTGCTTATTCGATACGAATTTATCTTCACACACGTTGAAATTGTGCTGAGTAACTTTTAATATCGTGTATACAAAAAAATTTAAAGTTTGAAATAAATCAGTGCAAGGACATGCATACCTCGCATACACGCAATTTATAAAAAAAAATTAATTTCCGCTACAATTATGATACGAATGAAACAAAAATTAGTAACCATTTTAAGGATTCCCCCTTCTAAATTTTGAATAAATTTTGCTTCAATCGAAGCAAGGACACATTTATCCCCCATATATCCTTTTTTGGAAAATTTTATATTTTCTATTTTTATAATCAATATACAATAAAAATCATTAACTATCTCTTAAATTAAATCCCTTAACTCTACGCAAGGCTTAGTGTTAGTCGTAGCAAAGCTTTGCCTACCTCCTACATAACCTTAATTTAAAAAATTAAATTTTCGCTACAATTATAATCACAATGAAACAAAAATTGGTAACTATTTCTAAGATTACATCTACTAACTTCGAGGTAAATTTCGCCCCTATTGAAGCAAAAACATACTAACCTCCCATATATCCTTAATTTTAAAAATGATGTAACAACTAAATTTATTATCAGCATGCACTAAAAATCAACAATTATGTAAGACATAATTAATAATTAATAACTGATTCCTTAAACTCGTTAGTAAATTTGGTATTATTCAGTACAAGTATATGCCCAACTCCCATATATCCTTAAATCCAAAAAATTTAATATCCGAGAAAACTTTGTTCAGAATGAAGCGAAAGTGAATAACTATTTTTAAGATAACTTCTTTAAAATCTGAGACAAATTACGCCACAATCTGTGTAAGGACATGCATACCTCCCATATGTCCCTAATTTTAAAAATTATGTTTTAGCTAAATTTATTTGCAAAATACACTCAAAATTAACAAATACCACGACGTGGAATATTTTGTGTTAATCAGAGCAAGTATATGCCTGCTTCCCATATATCCTTAATTACAAAAATTTGATATCTGCCACAATCTTGTTCGAAATGAAGTCAAACTTAGTTACTATTTCCAAAATCACTTTTCTAAGCTCCAAGAAAAATTGAGCTTCAATCAGTGTAAGGACATGGGTACCTCCCATATGTCCTTTATTTTGAAAATTATGATTTCGCCAAATTTAGAATCAGAACGCACTAAAACTCAATAACTATCTCTTAAACTATTTCTTTTAACTATGTGAAAGACTTGGTGGTATGCGGTTCAAGGATATGCCTATTTCCCATACATCCTTAATCTTAAAAATTTGATATCCGCGACAATTTTGGGCAGAATGAAGAGAAACTTTATAACTATTTCTAAGATAACTTCTTTAAAATGTGAGACAAATTACGCAACAATCAGTGTAAGGACATGCATACCTCCCATATGTCCTTAATTTTAAAATTTAAGTTTTAGCTAAATTTAATATCAGAACGCACTTAAACTCAACAACTATAACTAAAACTTATTATTTCAACTATGGTAAAAACTTGGTGTTATACTGTGCAAGGATATGCATTCCTCCCATATATCCTTTATTTCAAAAATGGTATATCCGCTACAATATTGTCTGTAATTAATGCAAAAACTTGTAACTATTTCTAAGATAACTACTCTAAGCTATGAGAAAAATTACACTTCAATCAGCGCAAGGACATGTCTACCATCCATATGTCCTTAATTTAAAAAATTATGTTTTTGCCAAATTTAATATCAGAACGCACTAAAAATCAACAACTATCTCTTAAACAAATTTTTTTAACTACATATATGGCTACTCTCACATATCCTTTATATAATATGATATGATAAAAAAAAAATTTAAAAAATTAAAATTCTATAAAAATTTGCTCAGGAAAGAAATTGATTTATTTTACGTAATAAAAATTATAGACAGGGTTATTCTGTAAATCACACGTTTTGAAATCGTCTAATTTCCAGGAAAGACCTCAAATAACAAGATGACTTATTTCAGCTTTTTAATTGGTTTTAATGTTTTAGATTTTAAAATAGTCCAAACAACATTACATTATTTTTTTTGGAAATCGCACAATTTCAAAACGGAGCACACTTGATGCTTTTGGACTTTCTATAATAATCTCAAAAATCTTTAATGCTACAGAAAAATTTTCCATTCCATTGCTTATTTCTTGTTTTTTTTTTTTGACGCATGTTGCTAAGTCTTTACTTTCAAATCAATACATAAAAAATAAGTTTTTTTTTACCGAACAGCCTAAAATCATTTTTTTACTTTATGGCTATCAAAAATTTTTTAAATATTTTAAGGATTTTTTTTGTGTAATAAGACACTGTGCGCCATTAAAAATTATTCGCAAAGTGCTTGCGGTTTTCCCCAAAATTTCTGTGTCACTATTCGTTCATGTTAACACGGCTTTGAAATTAAAAATCTTTTAAGGCTTATCTGATTAATGAATGCAAAATGAAGGTGCTTAAGTTACCTAAGAAATTTGGAAAGTTTATGCAAAATAAAAATCAAAAACATCATTATGGCAGCTCTCTTGGCCGAAGGATATGGCTAAAATTACAAGCAAAATAATTAAATTAACTTTCCTGCCTCATCACACAACATACAGTTAATAATTAATCAAATAATGAATTACATAATGTTTCACTGGATACCTTTTAAAAATGCTGAGAAAAAAAGTGAATCTTATGAGAAATATTTCTGGTAAAATAATCTCTTATCTGCTTAACAAAATTGCATACAAGAAATTTAAACAAGGTAAAAAAAACTGCCTCATAAAACATAACTTGAAGCTTTCTTGTTTCATTTGCTTACTTTTATTTCTTCGTCATTAATATTCTTTGAAAATGCTAAATGAAAAATTGTTTTACAAAACATTAACAAATAAATTTTCCATTGATACCAAAACGCCTGAACGACCGACCACACAAACTACGACACAGAACTGTTTACAGGCGTTGTTATGATTGTATTACGAGTAGATCAAACAATCGGATAAGCATGTAAAATACATCACCACCAAATTGGGTCAATTTGAAACGAAACTATGTTGCCTTTTCCACAGTTCAAGAACAACGATTTGTATGCAATGCATTAAATATACAAACATAAAAACATTCATTACAATTTAAATTCTAAATGTATCAGTTTCATTCGATCTTCTTGGCTTAATGCTTTTATTTTTCACTCTATTAGTTGCGTTCTTATTCATAAAAAATTTAAACTCATTCATGTGCTTAAAACAGTGGCAGTAGCACACAGTGGGACATAAAAGAAAAAAATGGGAAACAATTATGCCGATTTTCGATTTTATTAAAATATCGCTCTACATGGAATTTCAGTTGAGTTGAGCTTAAGCTTTAAACTTCAACCGTGTTTTTTAAATAAAACGATGCCACAAGTAAAAAACTATACTGGAATGGCGTTTTCTTTTCATAAACAAAGAGTTTGTAAGAAATTGTTGTATCATCCCTTAAGATCGAAAATTGTTGCGTGAAACAAATAATAAACTGCACTTTTTTATAAAAAAATATAAAAAAATGTTGCACTTTTTCTAAAAAAGAAAACTGCATTATTTTCAAGTCGAATATCTGTTAAACTATAACAAATAGCTCATAATTCCAAGAAATTGTTCTAAGCAATTGATTTTACTTAATTAAATTGAGAGAAATAAAAGGAAGTTACACATATTCATGTACTTGAATTTTGTTTAGTTCTCTCGTAATATATTACTACAAAAATTACTTTAAGACTGGCGTAATATAGATATTTTAAATGAAAAATATTTGTAAATAAGAATAATATAAGCATTAGTAGCTAAAGAATAAAATATACCAGCACACAAATATACAATACAATGCAGAGGAAAGACACAAGTAGGCAAGCTTTTAAGCTTTGCGGAACTTATTCTAGTAAGAGTTGTATGAAAACTATTGAAAATAAAATTATAATGTTATACATTCTGCTTATTAAGAAATATACAAACACAAATATGTAAGCCAATGCAGACGCCAGACATAAACAACAACAACTATATCAGTCATGATTCTATTAGGCTAAAGTTCGTATCGTTCTGTAAGCCAAATTGCATGTGACAATTTTTGAAGAAGAAGTTGCACTAAATACAATTTTAAATCGTTATGAGAAACATTATAAGCTGGCCTTTTAAGTCTCAAAATATACAAACACACCAACACATAATCCCATGAAGAGACACAAACAACAACAACTGTAAAATGATTCGATTAGGCTAAAGCTCGTATATTTCCGTTAGCCAAATAGTATGTGATAATTTTTAATTAAGAAATTTCACTAAAGATAATTTTAAATTATTATGACAAACACTAGCAGCTGGCCTTTTTGGTCTCAGAATATACAAACACACCAACCCATAAGCCAATGCAGCTACAAACAACGACAACCATTCATGATTCGATTAGGCTAAAGTTTAATTTAAAGAAGAAATTTCACTAAAGATAACTGTAAATTATTATGACAAACAATAACGGCTGACCTTTTTGGTTTCAGAATATACAAAAACACAAACACTTAAACCAATGCAGATGCAAACAACAACAACTATATCAATTCATGATTCCATCAGACTAAAGTTTGTATCGCTCTGTAAGCCAAATTACAGGTGATAGTTTTTAAGGAACAAACTGCACTAAGGAGAATTGTAAATTATTATGACAATCACTAGCAGAATGGTAGCACATACTGGCCTTTTTAGTCTCAGCATTTCTTTTATTTTTTCCTTATTTAAGTATCTCCAGAGAATTTTTGTCTCTCTTCCAACAGCAAAGCTCTGCCAATCTCTAAGGTGTTGCTCTTTAGCTTTAGTTCGTTCATGAATATATAAAAGTTTTGGCGTTGCCCAGTGTAATGTTATTCAGTAATTATACTTCATAATGGTTCTAGTAACACCCTGATGTGGTGGAATCATTATCATTTCTATGTCTCCTGTATGAGTTTATTTTGTTTTTGTATTGCAAGAAGCTTCGTTACTTCGTAACTGAGCTTTTTAATTTCATAAGGCTTTGATTACTTCTCTACTATCGGTAAAGATATGAATTGGTAGTGTATGTGCAATTACTTAGACATATAAATACCTTCCGTAATAACATTGATGTCAGTCTGAAAGACTGTAGGTATTACAATCCGACAGGTAAAAGAATTTATTTAAATTACGGCTCATGTCTTAGAATTGTTAGACGGACTAATAACGTTATCGTAAGCTAAAATTGTGAGGCCGTTGAATGTGTTGAGACGTTCTGAAAGTTGCTAACATTATTCTGGAAGCCTTATGTTAAGTGTAAAAGTATTGTATTAAAAACAAAATAGTTCACATTGCAGTATTCCAGCAGAGAATAATTTAACATTGTGTATTTAAAAGCTCCTAATTAATAACAATGTGGAGTAAACAAAGTGTTCTGATTTGATAGTAATTGTTTAATATGGAATTTCAATTTAATTGCATATTTTTAGGCCTACAAAAATAACGTTTATGAAATTAAAAAAACGTAACAATATGTATTATTCTTGGATATTTCGTTGTATATTCCTTGGTTAAACATTCTCTGATTACCATCAATTTTGAGAACGCCAAAGCCTTGTTTAACATGACACGATTAATACAATGTTTTCCACCTCCCACATTTTCCACAGATGCTGACACAGCACTGTTTATGTATATTTTAAAGGGGTTTTACATTAACCTTTCCTTCTCAAGATGTCGTTATTATACGCCATTAGAAACTAATTCCAACCAATTTATAACATGAACTTTTATACACTTTCTGCATAGCCGTGTGAAATTTTATTTGACTTCTTAAGAAATAACTGATTTATTTCCAGTTTGTTTTTTTTTTATTCATACCCCCACTGTATAGAGTTTTTATAACACTTTTCGTTTAGTTACACACAAAAATGATAGAGAAAGAAAATGCAGCCGTTGCACAGCAAGAAGTTCCCGTTTACGATTATTATTATTTGTATTCAATAAGTTTACGACCATTTGACGTTCCTGTGAACATTCTTAATATGCATATACGCATGTAACTTAACATGTGTGTGTGTGTGTGTGTGTGTGTGTGTTTGTGTTATCAATGTTGTTGTCGAAGTGTAACCACAATGCGTCGGAGAGGTTCTATATGCAGACGATTTGAAATCTACACAAATGTTTGCTACTTAACGCACACAGCATGATGGGTTTGTGTTAAGACAGCGATAATTTCAAATCAATAAAGAGCAGGAGGCCTTTTCACACACTTTAAAATTTACTAACTAACTACTCGCATTTAAAACTAAACACCAGGCACAAAGAAAGACTTTTGGGAAAAAAACTTTACTTTTTTTTATAAATATATTACAAGCGACTTTCGATAATTTCAAACTAAGCAAAACAAGGAAAAATTTTAATTATAAGGGGCATTAGGATTGGTGATTTTTATAAGAAAAATTAAAATAGATAGTTACAGGCAATTTTTAATAATTCTAGGCAGCAAAAGTAATACGTGAGGGAGCAATGCCCCCGCCCCCCCCCCCCCTCAAGAATATCCTCTCTACGCCTGTGCGTATTTATTCATATTGGTAATTTTTATGATGACGAATTCGCATTGCATTGATAACACAATTGTCATCGTTGTCGAGGTCAAAAACGAAGACCTCTGTCATAGTTTTGATGTAAACCTACATCAGCGCCATGATGGTTATTCTATACATGCGTACATGAAAAAAGCCTGTAATTTTCTTTTCAGTGAGCAACTTCAAAGTATCAAAGCCACCATATTCATAAAATTTAAAATGAGTTTGAAATGTATTTTATACTGCATTTACATTGTCTCAAAATCTAGTATATTTGATTAGAACTTTATATCGTTTACACTAACCTTTTTTTGACATTTTTCAAGATTTTGTATCCGAGACAAAATCCTTTGTCTGAAATTTAGTCTTAATTTTTAACAACAAAAAAATGCCGACTTCGCTCATTCTCACGCCTTCAATAGAAAATTGTGTAGAGCGTAGCTAATTCACTCACCTTCTATTTATATTATGATGTACAGGGTAGTAAAAAATAAATAAAAATATTAGATTTTTAGTAGATTTCCTACAAATCTATTGAAAAATTAGATTTTGTTTTGTATGGGGAATCTAGTAAAAAGAAACTAGATTTAGCTCGGAATCTCGTAAGTACTAGACTAGATTTTGAGACAATGTAAATGCCCTATTATTTAAAATTTTTTATACAAAACTTTCTTAAAATGGATTTCAAAGAACCTCCCAGTAAAAAATTTTCATGTTTTTTGAAGCAATAAGGCAATAAAGCGCATCATAACTGGCTCTAAAATATGGGCTATTTGGAAGCAGTGAACATATCGTCGCTGTTTTAACTAGCCGACCTAACTGACATATTTTTGAAAAATGAGTTAAGTCCTTTACTAGACTTTATAAGTCATAATACACCTTGTCTAAAATTTTCATGACTGTAAGCATTACTGTTGTGCAGACGCAGCCATAAGAATGAATGTATGAAACAACCATAAAAGCTGCTCTCCTGTTAAGTTTTTAAAATGTTAGTTAGGTCAGTTAGTTAAAACAGCGACGATATATGAAACAAACTATAGAAAAAAATGTGATTTAACAGCGCCACAGCGATGCAGGTTTTAAAGCCCGAAATTTTGCTAATGTAATCTTGAAAAGCGCTTTCTTACATAAGCAAATACTTTTATATTTTTAATCCTTTAAAGAGCGCGTGAGATAACGGCTATATTTGCATATTTTATTAGATTAAAAAAAAGCGCTTTTGTGAGCAAAACCTAGAAATCGCCATACAAAAATCAGCAGCGATATCAGCAGGTTTGTCAGCTCTAAATTTACTCTCTCATAGTAAAAACCTGCTGGTGGTTTCTACTTTAAAATTATCAAAAAATTCAAATTAATGATTATGTATCATGTTATCGAGAGGAGTCTGTAGCTGAAAGAAAATAACAACTAAAAATTATAATATGGCGTCATTTAGTTTGACCCAATTTTTTTTAGAGGCTTGTAAGTTATTACGAGTGTTGAAAACAGTTGGGAAATAATTATCCAGTTTTTAAAGAGACTCAATGTGTTGTAAAATCTTAGAATTTATATGAATTATAAATTTTTTTTTTATAATTATACAGGAAGGAGGTTGTAATTATTAAAAAGCATTATATAACAAACTTGGCATGTACGAGTATTTGCTAATTAAATTTGTTTTTTTTTTCTTCTTCTATAAATAATAATTATGTATGTATAATGAAAAGATGTATTTTTAGTCAAAATAACCAATTAGTTGGAATAAATGATGATGCATTCATTTATTGCATCATTATAGAAATTAAATTGGAAAAAAAATACACAACAAAATACCGCATTTATAAACATATATGAGAAATTAAAAATTGGATTAAACGATGAATTTTTGTATGGGAAAATATTATTTAAAAACTACCTTTACTTCAAAAGCGATTTATAAATTATGGGGCAAAATGAAATTGGTTAACATATTGTTGGTTTATTACAACATAGTCGTAACAACAAAAAAGCTATTTTTGTAGCAAATTAAATTTCAGATTTCAATTTACATACAACTCAATGATGATATGTTAAAACAAGTAAGAGCGCTACATATATTCGGCTGGTATGTGAACCCTTCACCGACGTACGAATATATACTATATACATATATATGTACATACATAAGTACATACATAAGTACATACATAAGTTCATATGACCTATGCGTATTTCTTGACTAAAGAATTTTATTCAAATATTTTATTTTCGATATTAGCAATGTCAGTTGAATATTTTATTCTACACTTTGTATTTAATAAATATTTTCATTCACCCTTATTCCAGTTGTCAATATCGACCTCACGTCAATACAATACCAAAAAATTGGGAATAGTTTACTCGCTCTCGAGATGTTCAAAAACCACTCATTAATAACCTTCAAATAGTCTTAGTATTGTTTCTCCCGTATTTAATAATCTTTGATGTGGCAAAACTGTTTAGTGTCTCAAGTTAAACATCCCATTGCAAATGGTATACTTGTATATCGGGGTATTATCGATTTTGTTCAGCACAAGGGAACGGTTTCAGGGAAATGAAATGGAACTTTTCCTTAAGTTTATTTTATAGTTATGACTGTTCTATGGCGATAAATTTTATTTGTATCTCCATTTACTAAAAATTAATAAGAACTCGTCACAAGCTGTCAACGAAAGACCATCGATTTGAAACATAACTGTGCTGAGAGCATAATAAGCAACAGGGCACAAACCTTCGTTTATACTTAAATTAGATACATATCCCTTTATAAATATTAAAAATCTTGAGTAAAGATCTTCCTAAAACATGAAATATGTTTAACTAAAAAAATTATTTTTTGGTTATTTTCTTACCAATTTTTTTTTTTCAATTTCCAACCCTGGAACCATAATTTTGGTTTTTAGTACTTATTTCTTTCC
Source organism: Nowickia ferox (assembly GCA_936439885.1). Taxonomy (NCBI): domain Eukaryota; kingdom Metazoa; phylum Arthropoda; class Insecta; order Diptera; family Tachinidae; genus Nowickia; species Nowickia ferox. The sequence goes on from OW387023.1 coordinate 107,238,793, forward strand.
CTGTAAAATATAGAATATATTTAATTACCAAGGAAATAATTAGTTTTATTTAATTAATTTTATATACCAGAAAAAGTTTAGCTGTTCCAGGTCTGTATCTATGTTTTGTTTTATGATTTTTTATACCAAACAAGTTTTTTCTAAAACATAAAGTATATTTAATTTGTATACAAAAAGAAAAAATTAATTTGACCTATGTAGTTACTTTTATGTACAAAAAAAAATACATTTTCCAACCCTGGAATCATCCTTTTACATTTTCTTGATTCCTGATAGCAATCTAGCTCTTTAAAAATGTATCAAATATGTTGAGTGAACAAAGAAAAAAGGAAATAAGAAAAAAATTAGTTTTATTTGGTTACTTTAATAACCGAAAAAAGTTAAAATTTTCCAACCCTGACGCTATGGCTTATATTTTTCTAATTTTCTATACTTAACTTTTCTTTCCCAAACATAAAATATATTTTATTTTTAAAGAAAAAGAAAAAAAATAATTAGACCTAGTTATATATCAGAAAAAGTGTAAGTTTTCCAACTCTGGAATCATCGTTTTAAATTTTTCTTATTCCTGATAGCAATCTAGCTCTTTCAAAATGTATCAAATATGTTGAGTGAACAAAGAAAAAAGGAAATAAGGAAAAAAATGTCCAGCTCTGGAGCTATGGTTAATATTTTTCTAATTTTTTATACTTAAATTTTCTTTCCCAAACATTTTATTTTTAAAGAAAAAGAAAAAAATAATAATTAGACCTAGTTGTATATCACAAAAAGTGTAAGTTTTCCAACTCTGGAATCATCCATCTATTTCTTTTAAGAATATAAGATATGCTTAGTTTATAGGGAGAAAGGAAAAATTAAAAAGTTAAAGCTTTCCAACCCAGGAAATGTTTTTTTTTATTTTTTTTTTTCTTTATTTTGATTTTTAATACCAATTTTATTTGTACTGAAATATAAAATAAGTTTATTTAACAAAAAGAAAATAAATTTTAGATAGTTGCAAAATAAAGTTTAAGCTTTGCAGCTCTGAAACCGTCTGCTCGATTTTGCTCTCTATTTCAGACCATTTCTACCATACATATCAGCCTAAGACCGAAGTCTCTATCTTTTCTGGGGGCTTCGGAAAACCGATTTCACACACATCAGACGGACAGACGGACAGACGGACAGGTGGACATCGCTTATTCGCCTTTTCATAAGGACCCAGAATATATTTATTTTATGGATAGAATATGAATATTGTGGAAAATAAAAACGGAACAACAATCCTATGTATATATACTCTTTTCCATTTTTGATGAAGGGTATAATAATTTTCTTTTTGGAAAAAAAGGCTACAGCAAATGTTTACCAGAATCAGTCATTATAAGATTACAAGTATAATTCAAAATTATATACATATGTAACTTAGTTTAGTTCTTTAGACTAAAAGACTACTATAAAACACTGTGCTAAAAGGATGTGCAAGTTATATAATAAAATTAATTTAAGTTATAATACTGTCACCTCGATTTATTAACTTAATCAAAGTTGCACACGATGTTTTTCACAGCTACAGCATTTAAAGTCTTCAAAAGTGTGCAAGAATAAAAAAAAAACTATTTATTTATCCCACACTTTTTTTATTTATTTCATTCATGTTTTAAATCTTTATTTACTTTCAATTTTCAAATAATTTACTACGTCGTTAATCATTATGTGATTATATACTTATTGTAGTAAATTTTAAATTTATATCTCAAGTATAAATGCCAATCCAAGCCGCATTAAATTGCAACAAAACATTAAACGAAGTACAAAGTTGTACAAAAAGTTTTATTATCAACATACGAGTACACACACAATACTCGTACATTAGCGTGAATACAGGAATACATGAAAAAATGCAATCATTAAATGAACATATCAACCTTTTTTGTGCTTCTTCGATTTTTGTCTCTTTTTGTGTTTTTTTTTTCCATTTTTTTGGAACACAGGTAAAATGTTTATTAATGTATTTTTAACCAAAATTTACGACGTGATTTGTTTTCCTTTCAGTTAACCTTGAAGAGATTTAACAAAAAAGTCAAAAAAAAAAACAAGAAAGCCCAAAAAAACAGTGAACATTTAAATATTTTACATGAAGTTACAAGAATTGCATAAGATTTTATTTATTTTTTTTTTCTTTTAGTGAGTTTTTCGATTTAGTCTCTGCAGTTCAGTTCATGGCTCATTATTGATAATGGGTGGCATGTAAATATGAAATAATCGGACGGACGGCCTTAACGCAGGCAGAAGAAGAAGAAGAATGTGTAACATTGGTGTCTGTCATTTGAGTTGTAGCGGTAACAAATTAAATTTTATGTAAAGCAAAATACATCAATGAAATTATATAGTAGTAAATGTTTTTATGTTAAACATATAACGGGTGATCCGTTTTAAGTTGGCAAAAGTAAAGTTAAAAAAAAAACAAAAAGCTATGTTTTCGATGAAACTTTCATTTGATTGTAATGTTTATACCTGGCGATTACGTACAAAATTAAATGACATTTAAATTACCGATTTTAGATTGGTGGCAGTAGTCGTTCGTTCGGGGGGCGATATATCTCGGCAATAACTTGACAAATGTTGGTTTTCAAATAGTACATTTCAACGACCGCGTTGACATGGTATTTGTCGTAGCATCACAAAAAAAATATAACGGCGTCATATCGCATCTTGGTGGCCAATTAACGCCGCCAAAGCGTGAAATTAAGGCAGAATTAGTTTGTTCGTGCTGTTCCGTTCTGAATCAGCTGTTTTGTTTCTGTTCATTTAAAAGTCTGTATGTGTGGTTTGTTTTTCCTTTTTCGTTCTGTTCTGTTGCGAACAAATCTGTAGAAAATAGATTTCAACGTTAAGTGACAGCAAAAAGTGTGTATGTATTAGTTTGTTGTGATATTTTGTAGACGACTGAAATCATTTCTATAGGTTTCCAGCTGATTCATTGCACAGAAAAAGTAATTACAAAATATTTTATACAGAAAAGAACTGCACAGAACGACAACGAAAAGTAAGAACTAATGAGGCCTTTACACGTTCTAGAAACTTACCATGCAATAAAGCCAAAATCGGTCCCGTTGCGTGGCTCGTGGCTTCGTCTTATTGAAACCAGATATCGTTTAGTTCATCATTTTCAATTGCAAGCCAAAAAAAACCGGTTATGGGTTATCTGCCGCATTTTCACTAACAAAAGCAATATTTTCGGTAAAGGGCACATTACAATGATGCAAAGGCCTGACCGCTTTTGTAAAGCTTCCAGTCCCTTCAAATTGTTCTATCTTTGCTTATTACGACCTTAATCACCATTATATGGTGCCCGCCACTTTTGAACCACAACTTTTGTAGTAAATTTAAACTATCCATATTCGTAGGCATTCACGAAATAAATAACACTTGAGATGATAGATATTTAACAGCTGACAGCATTGCCAGATCGACGCTAAATGGATAACCCATTACATAAGTAAATAAGTGTGTGTAAATATAAGCGTGCAGGCTATTGATTGTAAATTGGTAAATTGTTTTTTTTTTAATCTTTGGTATGCATGTAAGTATTACATCATCTACAGATACCGCACTTCAAACGTATCCGTATCTCTGTTGCGTTGCATGGTTTATGAGGATACATATGTATTTACATGGTGATGAATGCCATAATGATTTATTTGAAAATGAGAGTCTGGGTAACATGAAAGCAATTTTCTGAACAATGCATTAAATAAAAATATACACACATGGTTAATTGAAATTATAAATGAGTTTACGATTTTGGCACCTTTTCATTTTGTTACATTTACATACCTTATGAAGCTTGGTTTGATTTAAAATCGTTTGCAAGAAATTTAAATAAATGGTGGGTGGATTGATTTTCGTAGGAAAAAAATAAAAAAAAACTGTTGTACTCGTAAGCTAAGGATGGTAAGTTTGCAAAATAATTCACATATTCCATTTGCATTGAATTTTACATGAGCTGACACCACACACAGTGGACCTTCGAAAACAGCATGTTATGCTTGTGTATTTGTCAAAATTATTTGCAACCAGCATATTCCTACTAACCACGCTTGTTACTAACCATGCCACTTGTTATTTTGATATTGTGATCAACTGAAACAGACACAGCAAGCCCCCCTTATTTGAGACCAATATTGATAGGTGTGTTTCTTGTCTGAAAATATCCATTTGCTCAAATACGAGTATTTTCAGTATATTTTGTGTTTGGTTCTCAAAAATTCTTTTTCATTTAACAGTTTTCATAATTTCTAAATTCTCATTAAACCTCTTATCATTGGGGAGGACAAAACTCGTAAAAAAAATACCTTTTCAAAAACTACTTTTTCCAAAACGTACCTTTTCATACTTTTTTATGTTCTTCTCGAAATTCTCATTAATTCTCACATCTTTGGGGATAGCAAAATAAGTACTTTTTACAAAAAGTACATTTTCAAATAGTACTTTTTCCAAAAATTACCATTTCAAAAACTGCCTTTTTCAAAAAGTCTTCAAAAGTACCTGCTTTTAAAAAGTGCTTTTTCTAAAAAGTACTTTTTTCAAAAACCACTTTTTAAAGAAAGAACCATTTTCAAAAAGTACAGTTTTAAAACAGTATCTCATTTGAAAAGTACTTTATAAAAAAGTTTTTTTTTAGTTTAAAGGTACTTTTCCTAAAAAAGTACTTTTTCCTTAAAGCACATTTTTTAAATAAATTGCTTTTACTTTTTTTACTTTTTTGAAAAGAGTACTATTTTCATGAAGTACCATTCATAAAAAGTACATTTTTTTAAATTATATTTTAAAAAATTGCATTTTTTAAAAAGTAAAAGTACCTTTTCGAAAAGTATTTTTTCAAAGGTATCAACTTAATATTTAAAGCACCCCTTTAATGCCAATGTTCAAGAATACACTATATCAGTCATATTATTGACTTAACTTAGATTTTAAAATGTTTCAATTCTATAAATTCTAACGGACTTTAAATTTTTAGCACCGTTTCGCGTACTTACCCTTTTTGGTACCCTTTTGGGCACTTCGAAAACACATGAATTTTATTTCAGCTTCTACTGAGCAGACGGAAGTCATAGTAAATAATTGTTATATGTACATATGTACGTTATCATTAACAAAAAAGTACCATAGACGGTTACGATTTTACCCCTTAATGATTAAAGCTGAAGGTCCATACCATCCGTTCCATGCGTGTTTGCGTTTTATGCATTTGTCCAAAAAAGTAGAATCAGTATAAGTGCATGTGGCAAATTACAGAGCGAAACGCATAGAACGTATAGACGCATAGGACGTATAAAGTAGGTTTACTTTCTACTTTTGTATCCGTCGCATGCATCATGAAAAGAGGTCAGTTGTTTTTGATAGCCAAAGATGGCAAATTATATTATATTTTCAATGATATCGATAAAAATGTTAGGTGTGGTGTATATAAATTTTAAATTTGTTTGCATAAAAAAGTTTTTTAATAAAAGAAAAAGCTTTTGTAATAAAGCTTACAACTATTTTTAAGAATAAAATACATAAAATATGTTTTTTACATAGTTATTTAACGAACAAAATTTACATTTTAGTTATCGATTGCTTTTATGTACTGAGTGCAAACTCTGTTGTGTTTATTATTTTTTAAACAACAAAAGTACTTGGCGCATAGGACTTATTGCATGTAACTTGAATTTAGAATCGGATAGAACGCATATGCATAGAACGGATGCTATGGACCTTCAGCTTAAATAGAATGCCGGCATAAACACATTTTCCATACAAATTGGCACAAAAAAGCAGCCGCAGAAAGCAGTCGTGAGATAGAATCTTTTTTATTTTGAGAGAGGTTTTTCTTATGCTCTCATATATAAATAAATATTCTCTCAAAAATGTTACCATACTTTCAATAAATTTCATACATTTTGTAAACAAAACTACAAAGCAAAATAAGCACAAAAGAAAACAAAATAAAAATTAGAGTGCATTTGAAGTTACTGCCGACGATGTTATTATGGGCTTTAATAATTTAGGATCCATTTGCGTGAAGTTGCAGACTTTATTCTCTTTCATCATTCACACTTAGTGCCATTATTACAACTTGCCGATAGTTAAAGGCAGGATTTTGTCTGCCCGATAAAAAGCTTTGCATTATTACAACTTAAATTTTTGTTTGCTATTATTATAAATAATAATAATATTTAATGGATAAAAATTAATAAATAAACCATGCGCCATGTTCAATACTTTAGAAGATATGTCGAGTGGAAAAAAAGTTACAAAATTCAGTTTTTAACCCCTTTTAAACCAAACAAATGTCGGAAATGCGATAATTTTTAATATACATATATGTATATAATTTTTTACGCCATTTAAAAGCAAAAAATTTCAAATATGCTAGGGTAGTCGTAAAATTAGCCGGCCTAACAAAAACACACAATAAACTTGGGAAAATGTTTCTTTATTTCTCAGCACAATCTTCTTTTAGTTCGCACACTTTTCCCAGCGATATTCAATATTTTCAGTATCCTGTTTATAATAATAACAGTCCAGCTCCTTAAAATAGCCATTAGCTGCAGACTACACCTTTTTATTAAACTCTTGTTTATTTATTTTATTTCATATCCCTGACTTTAAAATTATCCGAAAACTTTAATTTAAAACCCATTTTAGTACATGAATTTTCTTAAGTTTCCTATAAATAAAACCTCATGCGTATTTCTTCATTTAAACAACTCCACGACAAGACAGGCTTCTGAGGCGAGTAAAAAATGTTTGATCATTTATTTTTAAAGTTTTTGTCATTTCAGTTAATGATAAAGTTTATGCGATAAATCGTCTTTGTGTCTTAATAAAATCACATTTATTTACAAGCCTCAAACAGAAAGTAGAAAAAGTTTATGAAAGAAGAGAAAAACAAAACAAGAATTTAATCTCCTTTTCACAAATAACAATACTTAACTATAAGAAGGTCTTAAATACATGGCCATAATAAATAAATAGCTTAAAAGCAATACAAATAAAACTAAAAACAAACAAAAAATAACAGAAGCCAACTCTGCCAGTAATAAAAAAATAAATGGGAAAAAGTCCTCTGCTGGTAATATAGAGCATACAAATGCACTCGTATATTTGAAGTTCATTTTCGTGGTCACTGTTTTGTACTTTATTTTTATTTTTCAAAAATATGTAGTTGCATAAATATTGTTTTTTGTCATCCAGTTGTAAAGCAGTTTTTTTTTCTCGAAAACTCTAAAACGAAACAATTGCATTAAATTCATTTAGTGCGTGGGTTAAACATTTTTCTATTTGATATGTGTGTGTGTGTGTGTGTGTTTTTTTAAGAAATAGTTTCTTAGCCCACAACTTAAACCAACTTCTATTTATTTACGGCTTTAACAATGAGCCTGAATTATGGCCATCAAGTCGTTATTATTTCTTTTCTATTTGTTGTACGTGTTAAGTGCCGACAATTGAAAATAAATCGTGGTATTTTAGAAAATGAATAGAAAATGAAAAAATAAATATTATCAAATGAAATGAATAATACTCATGGTTAAGTTATAAATAGTCTTAATAGATTATTCGTTTCAAGTTTTCCATAAGTAAATTGTTTGGTTTTTCCATTTTACTTTATATTAATTTTTTTTACAAATTCCAAATTCTGGGGTCAAGGTGGTTTATTATTGTTTTGTAGTGGCGTTTGTTGCTTTAAATAATTAATTTTTTTTATTTAAAAACAACTTCCAACAATTAAAAATTTTAACATTGCTGGGGCGGATGAGTTAATTAGAAGTTTGTTGACGAGTTCAGATATTTAATTCGTAAAGAGGTTTGTGTTTTAAGTCTTTTGTTTTATATATTCACAAACAGCGTTACCATATAGTTTCTAAAAAGACAAGTTGCCCAGATTTTCAATTAATTTATATGCCCCTATCACGGTTCTCAACCAAATTCAGTTTGGTCGTCTAAGAGTAGACCAAACTTACACACGACCAAACTGTGTATTCGTATTATGAACCACAACTGTTTTTTTTTAGTTGAAATTGTAATCGCGTTGCCAACTTAAAATATCGTTTGTGTGAAAATTTAAAACACAAAGTTTTAGAAAAAATATTGCATTTAGTATTTTAATTCAAAGAAATCATACGAAATGGACATAAATAAGTGTATATTTGTTTTATGACGACGAAAACGAAGTCGCAAATGTAGATGTGATACATATCAAAAGAAAAATTCGTGATGATTCCAACCCTCTTGAACTACCCAAAGCAAGGTAACTAGAAAAACCCAAACGCAGACCCAACTACTAAAAAGCAGTTGCGTATACTCAACGTTTTTCTCAACCAAACTTACGCAGAGTTGTAAATAACAATACCAAAACACAATTGAAACGTCAACTGTTAATTTAGTGGAGAATGGCAATGCAAATTTATCACACCCAACCAAACTATTTTAAAAGTTGAAAACCGTGATAGGGGTATTAATTTTTTATGGGAGAAAAAACAAATGTCTAGTTCTACTAAAATGTTCACTGGTTACAACGCATTATGCCTTCTAACGAACCACTTCTTCGGTCCCAACAATTTTGCATTGATATTTCCTACAAATTATAGCGAACACTTGGGACTAAAATTTTCAGGTTAAAACAAGGAAAGAACGTTTCAGAAATGCCTGGAAAAGAAACTTACGGAAGTTTATTTAGAGCACCGGAAAGATATCAAATGATAGAATATCGTGGGGACATTTTTTAGAGGTCCTATGATCCTCCAGGAGTTAAACGGAAGAAGCTATGTCTAGATATAAATTATGAGACAGATAAAAAGATGAGAAATAACTAGAGGTGTCTTAGTGCAAATAAATACATGAAACATTTCTTAGAAATTTTAAGAACCCTGCAGAAAATTTGGTGACAATTGATCCAAACGTAGTCGCGCTATGACTTGGGAAAATGCGAGTGTTATCAAAAGTACGGAGTAGTGTATGGTGGAAAAAAAGATATATCGTTTAAATGGTTACATATTCACCATTTTCGTGATGTATCGTCTTGATCTTGAGCCAATTTAATTCAGACTCGGTCTAGTATTGTAGTAAACGCCACTGAACACACTGAACATGTTCGATGTGGTTGAATACAGGACCTATCGAATAGTTTAAATATAATGTTAATTGCTACCTCCAATGGGACTCTGGCACCAGTCCCGTAACTATACTTAGATATTAACCTAAGCTTAAGTAGTATTTATACTTTTGAAATATCAGTGGCCCTATGGTCGAGTGGATAGTGTGCAAGCCTGCCTGCCATGCACGAGGTTGTCGGTTCGAATCTCAAAAAATTTTCAGATTAAAAATAAAGTGTCATTGCATTTGTAATAATAACAAAATTTATAAGCGTTAATTGTTAGAGTTAAATGTCGGAATGACATTCATATACAATTTATAATATTCTACAACGAATAGGTCAGTTGTGACATATCACAATGTGCATATTATAATTATCAATTAAACCCATCCTAGGCCATCCGCCATGTAAAAGTGACTGGCCTGCTTCATAGGAAGTGTTAGAACATGAACTGGTTCCTGGCCCTTGGGGACCGGTCAAGTGACTAGTCTTGTGTCAGTTCGATTTTCTGCAGGAAATAGATAAAAAAAATATTTTGCTTTAGTTACAAAAAACATTACATTACGTGCCTCGTGCAAAGCTGTTTGAGCTGCATGCTAAAAGATACAATTATTCATATGAATTTCCAAGATGCTTGGCACTGACTACCAACAATAATGTGATAATTATATAATATTTTTGTAAATAAACTTAATTTTGGTTTTATTTAGCTAAAGTTCGTATTTTGAAGGAGTCAAATTATGTGTAACAATTCTGTGGCAAGAAGGAAAAAGTGCTTAAGTCGTATTTTATAGTTTTTCAGGAGAACACTTTTAAACTTTCGAGTCAGTTGTCAGACTATAAAACTCAGAATTAAAAGCTAAATTCGAAGCGTTTAGCTTAAGCGATTTTTTTTTTGAAACCTGGCATACACTTTGTTTTTATGCAATGCGCTAAATTTTTGTTTCAAAAAGTTGGCATGACGATGGCCATAAATCTTAACCCTTTATTTCATGTACTTCGGCTTAGCATATTTATATTTATTACTTATGTATTTCCTTATTAAAATAGTATATAGGATTCTTAAGCCATGGAGATGCAGCCAAGCCCTTAAAAATTTAACGTTACTTATTACGGTAGAGAGCTGAAACTTGTTAGAGAAATAGGCCAAGATGAGTTACAAACTAGAAAACCCTGAAAACCCAAAAATGTGAAGCACGCACAGAAAAAAGTATTCACCAATTAATGTTTTCAATTAATAATTTAATTGATTCAATTAAATTTTTAATTGTATTAATTAATTTGAGTGGAAAAACTTAATTGATATTATCAAATTGCTTATAGGTGAAAATTTAATTAATTTTTTAATTAATATTACAAATATTTTAATTAATATTACAAACACATTTATATTACTTTTTTGTGTGCGGGTTGAGGCCACGATCATAATGCTCAGAATTGTAAATCAAACTAAAGGATTTTTAATACAAGTGACCCTATTAAAGACTGGTCACTAAAAAAACTACACCTGCATCATCAGATACTAATCCTAATGTAACATCAGAGCGCCCTCCTTCGTTGTGTAGCAGAATCATTGGCGAAGTAAAATAACTAATAAAATAGCTACTAAACACAGCTTCAAAATTTCATACGCCTCATTTAACACCAGAAGGCGCTGCAACACTGCATTATCAAAAAAAGCGTGCAAAAAAGCAGAGTTGTAAAAGAATGAAGCTTTCCTCCATCTTCCTTCACCACTTGTCTTCTCTATCACTATCCCTTCCCTATCACCCTCTCTGACTATCTTCTCTTCAACTAACAGGTAACACAAAGGGATCATTGTATTGGACCCAAGTGAGCTGGACTCTAAATTTCACCTTTCCTTACCAGCAACCTGCTAACCTAACCTAACCTAACCTAACCTAACCCTATTAAAAGTCTGCATGCACATATGCTGGACTATAATTTAAAATTTTAATCTTCTAATTAAAATGTGGCTGTGAAGAAAAAAAGTTTGGCGACCACTGGTGTACCAATTATATACTTTATGTTGATATACATATGTCTATTAAATTGTATTTTCATCATCCTGGAAGCTTAAATACTCATAAAGTTCATAAATAGAAAGTGAAAAACATCATGCAGGTAGTGTTTTAACAAAAAGTCTTCTAGCAAAATATTTAATAACTCAGTAAATTTCTGAGGAATTTTTTAACACAAAACTGCAAATCGCTTTTAATTAATTTTAGTTTATAAATAAAGTCATAAGCAGTATGGTTCCAGTACAAAAAAAAAACTGCGTAAGAACGAATCCAAAGAAGAAAAGTCACGAAAACAACCGAAAAAATTATATTTGATGAAACACAAATACACAAATACGAGTATATCTGAAATTTACTGAAACCAAATGCATATGGTTCGAAAGATCTTAGTCTCTTCTTTTTAAATCCATTTATAAATTTAAAATCGGTTGATATTTAAGTTAGTTGCAGGTTGATAAGTGCAAACGGGTGCGAAACCCCGATTTTTTGCCCGTAACTCAAGGTTTTGGGGGTGTTTGGAAAATTTCAAATACAGATTGCAGCATCTAACACGTCCCAGGTATTTTTTTATCACACACTGTAATTGCTGTTGATTTGTTAAATTTATTTATTTTATTTTTATTCAAATTCAGTTTCCTATTCAATGATTCAATATTCAGTTATTTCCACTCACTTAAATAAAATTAAATTACATTAAACTAATTAAATGTGATTTAATTTTTTTTTTTTTAAGAATTTCCTATGATTAAATACTTAAATTAGCAAATAAAACAAATTTAATCATTCGTAAAACAAAGGAATTTTTTGTTTTAACACACAATTCAAATACTCGATTGTTATTACGCCACAAAAATCCATTCACTGGTTGCATTAGTTGTTTACAAACATACGAGCAAATAGAGGCGGCTTCTTTGAATGATGAAAAAAAATTCTAAAAGTTCCACTTCAATATTAAAATTGCAAAAAAAGAAAAAACTATTTTAAAAATTATCAACATTTTTGCTCTCATTATTAAACCACAATTAAATAATTTTCTACTATTTCATAATGGCAAGAAAAATATTTTACAAATATGAAATAGAACGTGATGAAATAAAGTCTCTGGCGATATTAATTCCAGGGAATTACTTCACCACAAGGTTATTTGTTTAAATTATAAATCATTTTTTTTTAAATTAAAAGAATATATTTCGCATCCATTTGAGTTTAAGGCAATGGCATTTACGAACCAGGAAGTCTATCATGTCATGTTAACGCACATGTACGAGTAATTACCTTAACATTAAACTTAAATAGCAGACAATCTGTCAAAATTAACATTGTTGTAGGGAGACACCTCCCAGCAGGCCATTTTAAATTATATGGGAGTATTTATTTGTTCCAATGTATGGAGGCAATTACACATTTATGTATGTAAACATGCACATACACACATATTTGTTTAAGATTGTAGACAGAAATAAGACTATTCTCAAAACATACAATGAAAATTATTTAAAAAAAAAAAATAAAACAATATTATAACTTCAAGTTACATTCATAATGATAGTTTAAAGGGTTTGTTTGTACATAAAAAGCAACACGTATTGTTATAGATCAGAAACGAATTTAATGAACAGTTTTTATGATTTGAGTAATTTACATTATTTTCTAGATTGACTTGAAAAATTGGAAAAATAGGGTGTGCAAAAATTGTGCTTACAACTTAAAAATAATAAGAAGTTATTAAAAACTTTCTCTCAGCTTGTTCATTAAAATGATTTTGGCAGAAGATCGCCCACTATACCGATTTTACTTGGCTTACTGTACCATAGCCAAAAGCAACTATTTTGTCTAGTGCAATGTCGGAGAAGTTGGAGTAAAAATAAATACAGTCAAATGCGCTTTGATTCGCACACCAAGGATTCCGATTGGCGCTTGTTCCTTTATGGCTCTTGGCAATCTTTTTCGCTTTTTGGCGTTTTCTTAGTATTGATGCCTTTTTCTTTTCTTTTTTTTTTTTGTCAATTTATTTTTTTGCGATTTTTGTAGTTTTGGCGTTTTTTCTATTCTCGGTAATTTTTTTCGGTTGTTTTTTACTTATGAGATTTTTTTTCGTTTTTATGGCAATCTTTTTAGTTACAGAGATTAATTTTTAGTTTTGGAGCTTGTTTTCGTTATTGGCGACTTTTTCTCGTTTTTTTGTTTTGACGTTTTTTTCGTTTTGGCGATTTTTTTCGGTTTTTGGCGTTTTTTAGTATTGTTGTTTTTTTTTTTGTTTTGAAAATTTCTTCGGCTTTTGGCAATTTATTTAAATTTTTGCAATTATTTTAGTTTTGGCATTTTTGACGATCTTTTCGGTTGTTTTTTTAGTTTTAGTGATTTTTTTTCGTTTTTTGACGATATTTTTAGTTATAGGGATTCATTTTTAGTTTCTTATTTCCTTTGACGATTCTTTTCGGTCTTAGGCGATTTTTTTGGAAAATACATTTTTTATTTTTTCCGTTTTTTGAGTTTTTCGTTTAGGTGATTCTTTTCAGTTTTTTGTTTTTTGTTTTTTTTTTGTATTGATGCCTTTTTTCGCTTTGGAGACTTCTTCGGTTTTTGGCGATTTATTTTAGTTTTAGCAACTTTTTTTGTTTTGGCATTTTCGGTTGTTTCTTAGTTTTAACGATTTTTTCCGTTCTTTGGCGATAGACTTGTTTCATGTTACAATTTTTTTAAATTTGTCGTTTATTGGCGGTTCTTTTAGGTTTTAGGCGATTTTTTAGGAATAGATGTATTTTTCTTTTGGCGTTTTTTTTTTGTTTTGGCAATTTCTTGGGTTTTTCGAGATTTATTTTAGTTTAAGCGATTTTTTAGCTTTGGCGGTTTTTTCAGTTTTTGGCAATTTTTACCGATTTGTTTTGTTAGTTTGCGCGATTCTTATTCGTTTTTTACGGTGTGCTTAGCTAAAGCGTTAATTTTTAGCTTTGGCGCATCTTTCCTTTGGCGATTTTTTTGGTTAGTGGCAATTTTTTCTGTTTTGGGGTATTTTTTTTTTTTTTTTTTTTGTATAGGTATTTATTCTCTTTAGCGATTTTTTCGGCTTTTGGCGTAATTTTTAAACTTCACGTATTTTTAGTCCTTTTTTCATTTTTGGCGATTTGATTTTGGTTTTCGGCGATTTTTTAGTTTTGATCATTTTTTTTGGTATTTTAGAAATTTATTTTATTTCTGCTGATATTTTGCATTAAGCGCTTTTTTAATTTTAGCGGTTTTACGTTTCGGCAATTTCCTAATTTTTTAAATTTTTTTACTTTTGGCGTTTTGGAACATTTCAAGACTTTGCCGCTTACGGTTTCCAAATACCCTTTAATTTATATTTTTTAACTTTCAAAACTTCAAGTGTCTATATATAATTGTCTGTGTAATAGAATGGAATTTCAACATATGGGCATTTCCACGAGAAAGTTCACTTCTTTGTCGCGTGCGACAGCAAGCAATTAAGCTTCTATTTCAGAACAATGTGACTCGATTTTTCTTAAAATCTTACCTTCTGTAGAACTGCTGACGGCCTACACAAATATATAAAGAAGTAATAAAAAAAGTATCGTTTTCATATAAAAAACCAACATATTTGTTTGGTGTCGCATGCTACAAAAAGTTGACATTCCTGTGGAAATACCAATATGTCTTTGCCCGCCTTAGAACATGCTTTAATTTGTACCTGTGATGTATTTGTTGTTGTAGCGGTCAAAGTTTTACATATTCTGTGAAAATTTCAGGTCCATATCTTTTACGGTTCTCGAAAAAACTGTCTATCAGAGAAAGATAGACAGACGGACGGACGGACATCGTAGCAAAACTTATAGGATTCCTTTCCAGGGATGTAGAGTGAAACTTTTTTGGTTACGAAAATATTTTTTTTATGTGTACATATTTATATATTTATTTTGAATTTTATTTAAAAAAAAAAGGAATAATTATTCTTGTGGCCTTTTAAATTATTTTTTTACTACTATAGCCTAGCACATTACCCACTTTCTTTTGAGAACTCTGAGCAAATGAACTCATCAGTCCTTGCTACGGAAATTAAAAAAAAAAAACTTTGCAGCCCTGTTGTTGCTTTTATATAACAACACCCGCTGTAGGGTGCTAGTAAACCCCATTTACAAGCAAACAGCTTATTGTAATGTATATACATAGACATACACATGTATGTATGTACTTATATTCAAGACATAATTATTTCCACTGAAGAACACAAAAAAGCTCCACTATAATTTTTAGTCATCAAAATGTAACTCAAACAAATTAACGTACGATTACATGAGTACGTTTAAAGTGCAAGAAATAAAATAAATATAAATTATGAAGGTCATTTTGCAACTACATACGAGTATCTACTTTTGCGTAAAACATTAAGTAACAAAAATAAAATAAAATTATACTGTTTTTAAAAATCAAAACAGATGCAACGAGTACGAGTACACAAACATAATTATACAGATGAACAATAATTCTTGTTTATCGCCATCAACTAAAACAAAACAAAAACGTTCAAGCTTTACTGCTGAAAAATAGTCAAGAAAAACGAGAAACAAAGAAGAGAACCTCTACAGCATTTTGCAATCAAATGAATGCTAATTATTTATATTGAGTTTTGAGTACGACGCCATTAAGTCTGTTGAGACTTTATGTGGCGAGAGGCGCAACAAGAAAGAATGAAAAAAAACTACCATCAGCAACAACAAAATTTATAACAACATTTATCATGTATTGCCAACAAAATATCTTGAATTTTAGAAGACAAAAACTCAAACACCTACTAACATACTCGTACATCCACTTGCGGTTAAACTAAACTATCTAAGCAGTTCTTAAAAGAATGCAATCAAAATATTATATGTTACATGTGGAATTTTGTATGTATGGAAAGTTTGTATTTAATTGCTGGCACAATTGCTTAAATAAATGAGCCAAAAGTAACAGACCAGAGACCTTTGGAATCGTTTGTTTGAAAAATATTGCAATCTGTCAAAAAGCAAAAACTTAAGCTTATTAAACATTTAATACTTTCTAATCTCTTAGAAGCCTTTATTTGAAAATGATTTTTTAAGTAATTGTAACTTTAGCCATTTTGTGTTCAAAGTGAAAAAAAAAATGTGAGCTTCCGTTGCGGTAACAACTGGCAATGCAACTGAAATGAAAGTAAGTATGGCAACTTTATCCATTTGCCAAAATGTTATAAAACTGTAAAAAAGTGTAACACAAAATGATAGTCGGGTCGGATCTATTTTTTATCGCAAAATTTACTGTTCCTCATGGTATTTAGCCAGCATTTTGGAAATGCAAAATCAATCGTCTTTTAACGTCCATCAGCTTCAAATCGTACGGTACCCAATTTCCTTGATTTTGAATTAATCTTGTTGCTTTAATCTTTCAAGTTTTTATTGAGTTTGAAAACAATATTCATGGATTAATGCCTCCAATTCATTACCTTTGGTATTCTTTGGCTGACCTTCTTGCTTCGATGAGCAATCGATGTGCTTTAGCTGCATTTTCTCTTTTTTTCAAATTAAAGAAGTAAAGCAAAACTTCCCGCAAATGATGCTTTGTTGGTGCAAAACTCTATTTTTGCAGCAAAAAAAGTACTTTGGTAATTTTAATTATTGTTGTTCGAACTTTATTTATTTATATATTTATGATTCGATCAGGATAAAGTTCGTATCGCTTTGTAAGCCAAATTACATGTGATAATTATTAATGATTAAATAACACCAAAGTTAGTTGTAAATATTCTGACAAACACATAGTTGAACGGAACAACTAGATGTTTTCGAAGGCCACTAAACCTTCATCATCAGCGTTCTTTTGTGTTTGGTCCACTGTGTGTGTGGTGTCAGTTGATGTAAATTTCTGCTTTATATACTCAGCCATTATTGCAAATGGAATATGTGAAATGTTTTGCTTCATCGTATTACAATTTGCTGAAAGCTTTTTTGTAATGAAAGCTCATTTTTAGCATCTCTAAATTTAATTTACTTTGGTAATTCGGAATTTTTTATATTAAGATTTAATATTTTAATTTCTTCTCCTGGAGCTTTAAATTATTCTTGAAAAAACTTACGGCCTGACCCACGATGTCACCAAATAACAATAACATTAGAAAATTTGTTGTTGTTTTCAATATAAGTATTCGATCGAACGAATAACGATGACATCGTGGGACAGACCGTTACACTTTATTTTGTATAAAAAATTAAACTCTGATTTTGCTTCTTGAATAAAATGTTTTGTTTTTCACAAAAAATATAGAGTATTGTGTAAGGTTTACTTTTTTAGCTCTGATTGGTTACAATATATGGTCACAATTCCATTTGGAGTATATTCCTTCAGTATTTGCATGTCTAGCAGAGGTCTGTTATCATAATAACAGATTTCTGTTAATGCAGTTGGTTTGTGTCTTGGATTATAAATTTCGAAATTCATCCTAACACATGTTCATCAGGGTATCTTTACATGTACATAAAATACAAAGTGAACTCTTTATGAGCGTGGTAACGCCCACTTTTTCCATCGCCAAATTGTGTCCCTACAAGAGTCCAAACTGTGTAGTGATCGGTTGGATATAAGTGCATTAAAAATGAAAATAATGTTTAAGGGGCTTGGCTACGCCCATTTTTTCAAACACCATATTGTGTCGTACTAACTTTGCGAACAAAATTTGTCCCCTCCCACTTTTCTTAATGTCAGATTATATCATAACAAAAGCCTGAATATGCACAAATTTATTAGGAACTAGTTGCGTAGAAGAAGTTATAATCATATTTCAAATATTAGTGGGCATGTTGCCGCCTATTTGCTTAACAGTGGAAAGAAACGACAGCTATAGCATCTCAAAAAAAAAATTTTTTTTGATATCTGTGAACAAATAGCGCCGGTAGCAAACTGCAATCAAATTAAGAACCTCTTATTTTTTTAAATCAATTCAAGAACAAAGCTTCTCCACAAATAAGAACTTCCAGGGAAGTCGCTAAGATCCAAATATTATGCTCCCACATAATTTCCAATGATTTCAAGATGAGCTTGTCTGCATTGCATTGCAAGTCATAAAAATGTTTTTATAATTTATTATTAGTTTTTATAACATTAAATATTAAATAGTTTGACCAACATCTCAGTACTATTTAAAAACGTGAATGAATTGATACAAACAGATACTCTTGCTTAATGATAATTGCTGACAAACTGTGTGTATGTGTGTGTGTGCCCCTGTGACTGAGTGGTAGCGGTACTAGCCTCTCAGTTCAAAGGTCGTGAGTTCGATTCCCACCATAGACTCTGGGTGTTTTCGCAGAAAAGCTAATCGTTTCGCGGGTTTGAAATTTGAAATATTTATGATAATTTCAATATGAACCAAATGAGAATTATTTGTACACAATGACTATAATATGCAACAACAAATAGTCTTCCTTTTTAAAACATTTGGAAGTTGATAACCTGACTTCTTAAATATTCGACTATATTTCTATCTTAGAACATTGGCAGTCATGAAAATTCTATTTTTCCGAAATGACTTAGAATTTGATTTAATGAATAGTTTAGAAAAACTCCGCACCTTTAGGTATTAAAGTTTCCAATATATTTAAAGAATGTAGTGTTTTTTCCAGCGCATCATTGTAAAAAAAATATTTACTCCATCATCGTTAGTGCAAACTTGTAATTACAATAATTACAAAATCTGAACAAATTACTTTAATTGCAGCTTTAAAAATGTCAAAATGATTCATTCGCACTTTCAGTCCCTTAGTTAAATACCCAAAGCCATCAAAAAGGTTTAATTTGTTCTTGCACATGCCAACAACACGTTGTCAGCATGAGTTTCCTAAAAAAAAATATGTAATTTCAACTTATGTATCTGCCACTCAGTATTTTTTTTTTTTTTTAATTTATTTCCAGCAATTATTTCATAAATTTCAAAATTAAAAATTACTTTTCAATCATCATCCTATAATTTCAAATTTTTGACATAATAAGGTTAATGTGTCATTTATGTTAAAAGCAGCACTAAGTTCAGGCAACATTAATGTTGCCATTGAGCTCGCAACAAGCAGACCAAAGCCCAAAAATAAAACTAAACATGAATTGAAAACAAAAAATACTCGTAATAAAAATAAAAAATTGTAAAACCAAAAACCATACAAAGCGGCTCCACCATCAAATATCATTAACATCAAATTGTCAGTTATAAATATGCAAACAATAAATCATGTAAAAAAATAAATTGGCTGAAAAAAAATTGTTTAAACTCTTACAGAAAATAACTCAATTACTAAGTAATATGATGGGCTGGTTGCTTACTCGCTTGATTATTTAATATGAAAGCGAATTTCACATCGAAAGCTCTTAAAGGCAAACAAATGAAAACATAAAAAATACACATGGATATGTAAGTTTGCAAAAGTAACGTAAAACAAAAATCAATACAAATACAGTCCAACCCATAATTAAATATATTTTCTCATAAGTGAAAATAAAGTTAAGGAGAGTTTTTTTTTTGTTTTTTTTTGGAAAACCAGACCATACATGATTAAGTGGGGAGGATACAAGATTAAGGCTTAACAAAAATAATAACAAAATCATTGTTTATTAAAAAAAAAATTAATAATATATATTATAACATATGAAAGTAAATGGCAAACAATTTAGGATTTGATTCATGGGTGAGAAAACAAAAGACTTAAGACACATACTTGAGTGCAAAAAAATTTACTTTTTATGCCCTTCACACTAAAAATGGCATCTAAGGGTTTGTCATTCAGTGTGTAATTTCCACAATACTAATATGCGACCCCATAAAGTGGATCTGGGTCCATGTCTGCAAAATTGAAACTTTCTATAGTAACTAAATAAAATACAGTGCGAGCTCGATTTGCGCAACCACCGATTATTGCAACACCCCAATAAGAGCAACAGGTAATTTTTTACCCGGCTGAGTGAGGAAAAGAAGGGTAAGTTTGTTGTGGTTGTCAGGCTATGTATGTATGTACGAGTTGTGTTCAAAAAGTATAGCGAATTTTGTGTTTTTTCAAAAATTATTTATTTATTCATGAATATCTATTTTGTCCCCTTCAAAGTAATCCCCCTCAGATATAATGCACTTATGCCAACGTTTTTTCCAATCTCCGACGCACTTCAAAAAATCATTTTTTTTATCTTGTTCAGCTCCTCCTTCGATGCCGTCTTTATCTCGTCAATTGTAGCGTAGCGTCGCCCTTTCATGGGCCTCTTTTGTTTCGGGAACAAGAAAAAGTCACGGGGGGCCAGATCTGGGGATTACGGTGGCTGCCGCCATAAGTCGCATACAAGCAATTTTGAAATTGAGAAATTTCGTTACGAATTCCGCGGCGACCCGTCTCAAGCCCAAATCATTGATAAAAATCGAATGGCACGAGCCAATCGATATGTCTAGGTTCTCAGCAACTCCTCTAATGGTGATTCGACGATTGGTCAGTACCAATTTCTTCACTTCATAAATTTCTTTGAAGTGCTCGGGCGTCCGGCACGCTCTTCGTCGTTCACATCTTCTCGGCCTTCTGAGAACATTTTGTACCACCGATAAACGTGGCTTCGTTCCAAGGTAGCTTCTCCGTATGCTACAGTCAACATTCGGAAAGCATCTGCGCATATAATTTCGTTTTTCACACAAAATTTTATACAGGTTCTTTGTTCCATTTTTTTTTTAATAGGTAAAAATCGAAGACGAGCCAAAACACGTGCAAGCAAAGCAGCTGTCAACAATTAACTGAACATTCAAAATGGCCGAAATTTTCGGCATAGGTGTGAGACATGAGTACCAACATAACGCCATAAGAAAAATCAAAATTCGAATATACGTAACCCGCGAAAATTAAAAATTCGCGATACTTTTTAAACACACCTCGTATGTATGTATGTGTGTTTCTTTGCAGCCTTATATAAACCGATCGCGTGGACCGATTTTAATGATTCTTACATCAATCGAATTCAATATGGCAGCCAATAGACGCCATTTTGTAAATACGAAAAGAATAAAAAGTCGGCGATGGGTATCATTCGACAGGTATTTAAAAATCATCTTTATGTTTCCCTTATGATTTTTTATGTCGAATGACCGTTTAGGATATTGAACGATTCAAAGTTGGTCGCAGTTGGGTTTTTGATTTTTTTTAATTACTACTTGTTATTTTACATTTCAGTCTTTATAAGAACAACTTTTTTCAAAAAACAGTCTCGATAAGCGCAACTTTTTAAAAACGTTTTCCTCTCTGAATTTCCTGAATTTAAAACGTAGTTTTACCAAGTACTTTCAGTTTCACAAAAGAACCCGTCCCAAAAAGTTTTCTGCCTAGAAAACAAATTTGTTTATTTACACTGAATTTACAATGAATGGAACAGAGAAGACTATTCAGGTGAAAGCGAAGCTATAGATTTTTCACACGAAGAAACTTCCGAGAATATACAAATTAAAAACACACCAAAGGCTAAAGTAGATGATGCCATTAATAATAAGAATGAGAATAATATTCCTATATTTCAACATTCTTTTCTTGAAACTAGATCGTGTTTATAAAAAAATTTACATGAATAGAACTGAAATATACGCAAGTACAGAATTTGAAGACTTGTTTCAAGTTTCAATTCATGTATAAAATATTATTTTATAATATTTTTGTATAAGTTTTTTATGTTAATCTCTTCAAAATAAATTATTTCATTGAAAATTACAGTTTGGTTTATATGAAATTTTTAGTGGTCGATTATTGCAACTTTTTGGTAAAAGTAACAACCTCGATTTCCTTTTGGTTGCGCAAATCGAGCTCGTATTGTAATTTTATTTTTCTTTATTAATTAAACCTGTTTTATATTATAAAATATATTTTAGAAAGAAAATTTATTGGTATTGGTATTGGATTGAAAGTCATAAAATTCAAAAAGACAGTTCCAGAGCTGGAAAATTAGAACTTTTTTTGGTATATAAAAATAACTAACTAAAACTTTTTTTGTTTTTGTTTATTGATTAAACATATTTTATATTTTAGAAAGAAAAATTGCGGGTACTGAAAATCATATTGCTTTCAAAAAGTTAGTTCCAGAGTTGGAAAATTTAATTTTCTTTTAGTATATACATATGTATGAATAACTAATAAGAACAATTTTAACATTGTTATTGAAAATCGAAAAAATCGAAAAGATGATTCCAGGGTTGGATAATAGAAACTTTTTTTATATAAAAGTAAATAACTTATCTCGTATTCAAAAGCAATAATTTGGGTTTGAAGTGCGCGTTAAATAAAATTTCCCATAAAAATTTTGACTGAAGAGCACAAACAAATTTTGTTAGACTACGGCCGTAATACCGGTTTTAGGGTTCCGTATACCCAAGGTGAAGAGGAATCCTACTGTTTTCACTACGCTGTCCATCTGGCCGTCACAGGCTGTTTTCTCTAAAACGGTAAGAGCTACGGATCTGAAATTTTCACAGAATATGTCAAACTTTGGCCGCTGCAATTAATTAAAGGGTGTTCTAAAGCGAGCAAAGAAAAATGTTGATAGCTTAATGTAATATACACACAAGTATATATACACAAAAATCAAAGGGTGTTCTCTCAATTAATGTATTTTTGACAACTTGCTGTATCTAGGAAGAGCAAACTATTTAAATTTTCAAAATCGCTACAACTAAAAAATCCCTAAATAAAAAATCACTAAAACGAAAAAACCGCTATAAGCCCAAAAATCTCCAAAACGGAAAAAAACACCAAAAGTCAAAAAATCGCTAAGCCGAAAAATCGCCAAAAACAAAAAACGCTAAACTAAAAAACGCAAAAATCAAAAAATTCTAAAAAATCCCAAAAACGGAAAAAGAGCCAAAACTAAGAAAAAGCGCTTAAATTAAAAAAGTCTTGAAATTTGGAATTTTCAAAATCGCCAAAACTTAAAAATCCCAAATTAAAAAAATCGCTATAAGCCAAAAATCGCCAAAACGAAAAAAGCACCAAAACTAAAAAAAAAAATATTAAATCGAAACCTCACCAAAAACAAAAAAAAAAACTCCAAAACTAAAAAAAGCCAAAATCGAAAAAATTTCAAATACTGAAAAAAGCGCTAAAACTAAAAAAACCGAAAAAAAGATTAACGGGTACTTATTTATTTTTAAATTTCTACATCAGGTAAGATATTCGAATATATAGGTTAAAGTTCGTATAGTACTACATAAGACATACATATATAGTGTCCGTACGGAGCATTTCGTATGCAAGCCAATATCGCACTTTACTGAATTTATTATTTTTTAATTAAACATAATCTGGAATAGTTTTCTTAATCTGGTTTTTAAATTCAGTATTTTCAATTCTTATTGAATTAAATATATATTTTTATTAATTAATGTGATTTAATAAAGAACAGAAAAATGTTGGTCTTTCCCCCGGCTGAAGTCTAGTTTAATTTTTCATCACATTAATTAATAAAAAAAATATTTCATTCTATGAAAAGCTGAAAATACTGAACTTAAGAGCGATTAAGAAAATTATTCCGGATTAATATTCATTCTAATTCAATTAAATATATTTTATATTTTAGAAAGAAATAAGTTGGTATTGAAAATTTAATAAAACTAAAAGACGATTCCAGGGTTGGAGAATTTAAATTTTTTTAGTACATGACAAAACTAAACTAAAACTTATTTCGTTTCTTTATTAATTAAACATGTTCTCAGCACAATTATGTCTTAAGTCGATGGTCATACGTTGACAAAAAACAACTGGCTTCTTATTAATAAAATGTTTAGCTAATATCGGGATATATGTAAGTGAAGGTGCAATATAGGCAATGGGATGTTTGAATTGAGACATTAAACATGAAATAATAATAGTTTATTTGGTACAATACTAAAACTATTTTAACAGTATCAAATAGTAACACGGCTTTCGAACATTATTTTTTGCCAAGAAAATTATCATTGCATCAGCCATCAGCCTTTCCATCCCTGCATGTAAAACGGCGCACTATTAGCCATCTTAGTAAGCTGTGAGGCCAAAAGATTTTAAGTTTTTTGAATTATTTTCATGAATAAATAATAGAAATTTTATTCTAGTAATCGGACAAATTTTAGGACTTATTCGATTATTCGAATAAATATAAGTAAAAATGTTTATTTGAATATTAAATAAAAAAATAACAACTTTCCCACAACTTTCTTGAAATAAAACATTCTGTTTGAGTTTTATTGCTGAAAAAAAAATCAATTTGTTATTAAGTTAATATTAAATCATATAAAATTATGAAATTCTGTTTATAAGGTTTAATTTGGGGTTTAAGTTCGGTTTGACTGCTTTTATAGTTCAAACTAAAATTGAATAATAAAACCCAAAACATAAAATTGTTTTGTTTCAATGCGAACGTCAGTCACATACACTTTTATTGCCGACTCATAAAAAATGTGCATACAACTCTCCTTCTTGCGTTTTAATCTTAATAAATTCGTTTTAAAATTTTATAACTTTATTCTCATGTTCTCTACCCTCTATTGTAATGCCAATAACAATAACTTATTGAAAAAAAGAAGATGTTGCACAACACACACACACACATACACAAAATTAAACATTTAAAATGTAGAAAAGCGTTAAGTCTTTTGCTTATAATAATTTATCGGTTCATAAAAATTCAATAACCGAACAAAGAATTTCACTTTTTTAAACATTTTCATCTTCGTTTCAGCTGGAAGGTGGCTGGCTTTATTCATCCTCCAACGAAACGAAAAACTTCTTTATTATATTTAACATTTTGTACTTTAAGAAGACACCCAATTGAATTTTAACAAAGTGTCTTTATTTATAATCGCCCACTGTTGCCAAAAAAAAACATAAAAAAATAAATAAATAAACGAAGAAACGAAACAAATCTGAGGAAATTGATTAAAATTTATTAAATAACCAGACAGTATTTTGTTGGCTAAACTCAATTTCCAAAAAAAAAAAAAAACATATACGAAAAACATGTTCCTCCATGAGTTTAACAAAATCCATATAAATTTTGTTGTTCTTTTTTTATTTTCTTTAACCAAGATATTTCAATTAATGCCGGTAAAATAAATTTGACTTTAGCCGTTCAACTTGGTTAAATCCCAGATAATGGTAGCGCCAATTATTTTCATAATTCTTGCAGATTTCTTTTTAATATTGTACAAAACTGAAAGATATTTAAATGGACACATTTTTAAATTTTTTGTTAAAAATTTCTTGTTTTTTTTTCCTTTTGAAAAAAATTTAATTTGAATGCAAATTTTTATGCTCTCCTTATTAGCAACATTGTAATGAATTTTATTTATTATTTACGGTTCATTTATTTTGTGCATGAAAATCTTTAGCTTTAAATACATATGTACTTCTGTTTAATTTCACTTTCAAATGAAATCACATTCAGTTACACGACATAAAAAAAGCAAAAGTAATATGTAATCGATTATGGTTGATTTTTATCATGGAGCATTTTGTGTGTGTGGATTCCATTTACTTATAAAATTTATTTCCAAAAAGTGAAGCATATTTTTAGGCTTTTATATGAAAATCTTATTTTTGAAGGGAAGAAGCGCCAAAGAAAATGGAATTTTATTTTTTCAATAAATATCGTAATTTTCTATTTTTATTTAACTCCCTAAAAACTTTTATTTTTTTAAAATTGTATTAATGTTGACACATGTATAAAATTCCCTTTTCCAGTTAGAATTTTTTTGTTTTCCCTATTATGTACTTGCTATTGTTTGAAATTACTCCCCGGGAAAAATTTCTCGCGGAATTTTATTCATGATTGCCCTCATTAAGTTTTTCAGAAATTTTGTTTTTCATTTTGTCTCTTATTAATGACAACCAAAGGTTACCTGAATGTAAAAAGTTAGTAGCAAAACAGCGTTGCCAAATATGCAGATTTATCTGTTTTTCGCAGTTTTTTTTAACTGTTGAGCAGTCATGCAGGTTTTTGTTTAAAAAATCAGTCTTTCTTTAAAATTATCAGTTTTACAGTTTCAATTTGTGCCGTTTTTCTTTTCACTAAATTTGTTTTTATAGAAGTAACACTCAGGCAATGAATGCCTACTACTATTACCAAGTGTTACTTTTTTTAAATTTATATAGGCATGCTCTGATAATCACATTTTTCAAATCACATGTGATCATGCAAATATTTTTTCACTAATTTTTGTTAATTATTCTATAGTATAGAGGGAGGGCATCAAAAATCATTTCTGAGAAAAATTTATCGAATATGATTTTAAAAACGTCTGCAGGACCATTATTACTTTTAAAATCACATATGAAAAATATGACTTTTAGAACATGCCTGTATAATAGTAGCACAATTGCATCTAATTCCCAGTGACTTATTCATTAACATCGAGTTTTTTATAACAAAAATAGAAATTGCTTTTATTTACAATGAACTTTTTCTCTCGCCATCAACTTCATTCATACTACAACAAAAATAAATATTTGGCAGTGCAATAGAAATACAAATTTAAATAAAACTTTAACAGCCAAGTGAATTCAAAAATACATTTTAACCACATACTTAGGCAAAACAAATGCCGATAATGATATTCTATAATTTAAGGATCTTCGGGTGTAATGCTTAAAGTTAAACGTTTAGCTCCCCGAAATATGGTAATATCTAAAGTCTTGGAACTCTCAGCTAAAGCTTCGTAAACGTCGGAAGAAGTTTTGATTTCTTTTTTGTTTATGTTAGTAACAATGTCACCAGGGCTCAAGCCACCACTAAAGAATTATAAACATATATGTATAATTTCAAAAGTAATTACAGTTTCACAACAAAACTTACACATGAGCTGGTGATCCTATTATAACTTTCCACACTAAGACTCCATGTGTTAGATTGGGTGGCAGACTTTCCGAACGATTTTTCAATTCATGTAATATGTCCTTGGTTAATGTTAACATAGTAATGCCCATATATCGCTTCGCTTGCTGTGAGGGTCTGCCTGCCTTTCCCTGTTTTCTACGTTCCAAAACTTTTTCCAAGAACAATTTGACATAATCAATTGGTATTGCAAAGCTAATGCCTGCCGTAACTTTCATAGAGTTTACTCCTATGGCTTCACCATCTAGATTAACTAAAGGACCACCA
This sequence comes from Nowickia ferox, assembly GCA_936439885.1. Taxonomy (NCBI): domain Eukaryota; kingdom Metazoa; phylum Arthropoda; class Insecta; order Diptera; family Tachinidae; genus Nowickia; species Nowickia ferox. The sequence continues at coordinate 107,266,084 of OW387023.1, forward strand.
GAATTGCCAAACGTAATGGCAGCATCTGTTTGCAGATAATTTATATCCCGATTTCTTAAGCCCAACTCTTGCGATGGCCTCTGTGTTGAACTTATAACACCAGCAGTAACAGTGTTACTTAGGGCCAAAGGACTTCCCAAGGCCACCACCCACTCACCCGATCGCAATGTGGAACTTTCTCCTAAGCGCATTACTGGCAAGTCATTACAATTTATACGTATAATTGCCAAATCTGAGGAGGAATCGACATCCTCTATTACGGCTGGAAATACGCGACCATCACACAGTCTCACATGCACCATAGTATGAGGCTTATTGATAACTACATGAGCATTTGTGAGGATGGTGCCATTGGACTCTATTATGAAACCAGAACCATTGGAAGCTGTAACAGGCTGCCCGGAGAAGTAATCAAAATGTCTGGTGTCCTTAATTTCAATATAAACGACCGATTTAGCACATACATCTACAACATCGGCTATGAAATTATACTGCTTTCGTCTGCCAGTAAGATTTGGCACGGTTTTCGCTTCTACCGCGGACCATACATTGAAATCACATTTTTCTTTTAACCACAACAAAGGAATGAATCCAGCTATGCCAGCACTCCACAAAGTCAAGGATTTCCAATCCCTACCTTTGCTTTTTTGCCGACTATTTCTGCTATAATCTCCTTGGCTATTTTGATGGCTGTGTAACTTTCCATCACTTCCTAAAACAGCACTGGAACGTATTACGGCATTGTGGGCAGCATTTTTGGTTAACTGTGTAAATTTGTATAGATACTGCAGTGCCATTTAATTTTGAATTTATTATTATTAATTATTTTTAAGATTTTTTTTGGAAAGAATAATGAATTTTTTTTTAAATTCGAAATTGTGCAAATATAGAAAAAAAGTGCATCACCAGTCAAAAAACAATCAGCGGCTGATTTATAAAAGCAGCTGTCGTGCATTTTTCTTAATCTCTTACAATTTTAAAAGAGATGCCATACTATAGAGAAGTAAGTGAAATTAGCGGTAATCACACTTACTAAAATTGCAATTATTCCAAAATTATTTCCAACAAAACTTGAATCCATTTTTTGTTTTTCAAAATCGAATAAGCAAGTTGAAGATTTAATTCGAAACATTTGATGGAAAAAAACCCGATGATCATGGATTCCATAGAACTCACCTGTTTTCCTTCCCTTAAATTTAAATACAAACTGTAGCACGTTTCTGTAATTCTCGCATCGAAAAATTTCTCACAGAAAACGATGGCAATGAAGAAGAAACTATGTGAATTGAAACAAAAAATCGTTTCTCACATGCAAGTGTTTCTGTAATTACTTTTTGTGAGAACTGTTTGTCATTTTACCGTTTTTGACGTATGTTATTGGAAATTTGTGAGTAAAAGTGTTTCTGTAACGAAATTTTGTGAGAAGTTTCTCGCAAGAACTGTCAAAACAACTCGCATTTTAAAGTGGTGCGAGAACAACCAAAATTTTACAAAAACATATGAACTTTATAATTTGTGTATAAAAATATGAAATATAAACTAGTTAAGAAGATATGCAACGAATTGTTGGACCAAAATATTATTAAAAAATCGATATGTTCACATTTATTTAGATTTTTTTTGGGAAATTATCTTTGATTTTTTTGAGTTGATAGAAAAACTTCTTTCAAGCATTTTGCATTCATTTTATATTCTTGTTCATTATTTTACTTTCTTTTTCTTTTAAATTATTTCTTTTTTTGTTATTGAAATAATATTTTTGTAACATTTTCTTTTCATTTGACACTTGATTGTTGGAAATATTCCAATAAAAACGAAATTAGTGTTGCTTCTTTTCACTTTAAATTACAGAAACACTTTTTTCTCACAAATCGAGAAACGATGGAATTTTTTGTTTCACACTTCATGTGAGAAATTTTTCGATGCGAGAATTACAGAAACGTGCTACTGGATAGAGAAGTCTAAAGAAAGCTCGCATGAAGTCTTAAAGAGTTTGAGAGCATAAGTAAAAAATTTTAAGTGTATTGAGTTTTAAAAGGCAAAACTTGAGCGTGTAAGACCAAGTTACTTAATTTCAACAAAATCAATATAAAATTACAATCGAAAAGCTATTTACAACCGTAAAAAGAAACCAAAATATTAATGGATTCGGTTACTAATAACTCTTTTGATTTAATGTAATAGAAGTCTTAGTGTAAACCATTTTATTGTAACCGATTTTTGCATGAAAATTTACTTAATAGCCCATTCGGCTGACTCGAATTTAAGTAATTTCAAGCTAAAACTACGAACGATATCAAAAGTATTCGTAGAGGTACTTTAGGACATTTAAGCTAATTTCGCAAACATCTTTGTCGTCAACCTGAATGTGCTATGAATGTTATTCAAATCAAAAAAATACTCAACGAATCAGAACTTTGCAAAATCAACTCAAATTGGGTTAAGTATCAGTACAAACACTTTTGCTTTCATTCGTAATTTTATCTTGAAATTACATGATTTCGCAGCAGTTTGAACGAGCTTTACAGTGATAGTCTAAAATTCCATCAGTTTTGAATAATAATTTTGCTTGTCCCAACTATTAATCATGTTTAACACTGAAAATATCATTCAAGAAAAAAAAAATTTAACACGCAAACATAGAAAAAACGAAAATTGGATGCGCTTTACATAGCGTCCACACCTGATGAATTTATATCATGATGGATGTCAAATTTGATATCATGATGAAATTTCATCACGTATTGACTTAATTTTTTAATATTATAGCAGCGTTATGATATAATCATCAAAGCACACGGCCTGATAAATTCATGTTGATATAAAATGTCATTTTATGTGTTACTGTGCATTTAACGTTTATTTATTAAACAATTTTCGTTTAAAAAAGACGGCTCAACAATTATTTGTGACTAAAAAATTAAAAAACACGCAAATTAGATATTTTTGGATAGTATTTTTCAAATACTTGTTTGATTCATCATCATATAAAATCATCAACGTCTACCCCTTTGTGTTGATAGTAATGAAAAAATGTTATGATATAAAATCATCAGGTGTGGACACTATAATATGACTAAAGACCGTGATACACTATCATACAAAGTCGTGCGACTGCGAAAAAATACAACCCTGGTATGATGGAGTTTATGAAAATTTTCAAAAGATAATAACAATTCATCACACCAGCGTTGTACTTTTTCGTAGATCGCACGACTTTATATGATAGTGAGTCATGGCCTTAACAAAATTTTTTCTTAACATTATGCCTTCTACATGTCACACAAACTTGAATTTCATCAAAATATATGAGTTTCTTAAAAAAATAATTTCCTGCGTCCCAGTTGTGTAGTTTGTGCTACAAAAATTGCTCTTGGCTGAAATTTTTGGTACATACTACCAGTCAAAAACCAATATGGCCGATGACTATCACTCAACCGAATAAACTTTAGTGGTTGCCTGTTGACTGCCGTAATTTATCTTCACACTACGGCGGTTGGTTACTGGTTTGATGTATGGAACAAAAATATGTTTTCGAGAAAATCGATGAAAGATTGTTTAGTTCATTAGTTTTATAAAAATACACGATAAAATTGTTTGTTTAATAATAATAAAAAAATAGATACATATGTTTTTTATTCAAACTTAAACTTGATAAACTTTTTACATCCAACATGGAAAGTTATTAGGGTTTAAAGAAAAAAATTAGAAAAATCTTTGTCAAGGCATGTCCCAATCATAAGAACAATATTGTTCACTGCCTTTCAAGTGGGTTAAACTATTGTATATATTTAAGTAGAAAATATCAATTTTATTCATGAAACATGACATTTAAAGGAAAAACAACGGAAGAAATAAAAGACAGTTTGCATATATTTAATAAAAGAAATTTTATTAATAAAAAATAAGTATCAATTTCATTTGTTTAAAACATAACACAATAATAAAGTTTTTGTATTTTGCTTTGAATCGTTCAGTAGAATATGCATTGATATACATCATAACAATTGCGAATAATAATATTAATACTTTTACGTTGGAAATGTGCAACATATCCCAAAAATTGTCGATTGCTGTAAAACAACTTTTTAAATGTTCAACAATTGTGGAAATGGCGCAATATTACAGCTCTATATATCCTGATATACTCAAGATATCGGAAAACTGATAACGAATTTGGAAAGAGGACACATTATTCATATATAATGAATCAATAACTCAATTTTTGTTAAATGTTCCATACATCAAATCGGCAACCAACGATGACTATCATACATCAAACGCTTGACTTTATGTTTGCTGTTCAGCTCTTTCCCCTCACTAATGCTAATATACCTTAACAGTTTAAGCTTTGCATGTCTATCCTATAATATAACTTCCTTACTGTTTCACACCGATTTAGTTGGATTTTGGTAGAAAGTCAAATATCCAAAATCAAACCTTGATTTTTTAACCTTCGTCCCACAGTATATTCTATTACAATCTCTCAAAGTCCGGCAGCATTATTTTCTCCCTTGTTTACTCATTGCAAAAGTTTTTCTGTGAACTTGTAGTATTTTTATTCGTAAAATGTCATTTGCTGTGTGAAGAGTGTGTAAAAGGAGAAAATGCAAAATTTTTAGTAATTCTGTATAAAAAAAACAATTGTAAAATATTTGTTAATAAAATTAATATATACTAGGAGATTACACAACGAAAATGGAAGTGTTTCAAACAGATAACTTTTATATATTTGTTAAACGTGAAAAGAGTTTGTGGTGGAATCGCACCACATCGGAATTTACTATTAAAGCAGGTAAAATACAACAGGAAAATACCCAAGAAATTATAAATGAATGAATGAACTGGGACAATGTAGCAGACAATATGTATCTGTGTGTTTGTGTGGATGGTAAACAATTTAAAATTTTAAGTTTAATGACATTAAGTAAATTAACAATTGTGCAAACAAATTAAATGCTGATAAGCAGATTTTTTGTTATGGTGCAAATGAGTGAGAATCTCACTTTGGTTGGTCTGTACATTAAGGGAATACCTCTAGGAATAAGCTTTAATTATTGAAATATCTTTTAATTCGATTAAGTTAAAAGGTTCAAAACATTTTCGCATGGTTTAACGACAACCTACATACCATACATATAGAATATCTTATAAAGATTAAATCCATTTATTGTGTTATTGCTAATCACGATAATTTATGGAATTAACCAAGGGAGGGAATTGCAATGAATTCCCTCGTTGCTGTTTTAATATTTACTTCTGGTTATTTATTAATCATGCTATTTGTTAGCATTAACCTCCCCTTCATATACAATATTTATTGAGACTCCCTATGATTCATTACAGGTTTTTTTTCTATTGGTTTCAGTTTTTGTGTTCTTTTGTTCGGCATATGCTGTGCTTTTGTTATTTGTTTCTGTCTCCCCCACCATTCCTTGTTTCTCCTACTACGCCAAGTGCATATACAAACATTCTATTTTTTGTTTGTTTGATTCATCTTGGAGTCGGGGTTGTTAAGTATAGAACGTGTTGTTTGTGTTTGCCAAATTTTCTTGTTATATATCTCAGCCCTCCAATAGGTCGTTATAAAACATTTGGAAATAAATTAAAGATTTATTGCTGTATACTCTCCTTTCTATTAACTTGTAATAAAAATCGTTAAATAAAATATATAGGTTTACCTACATAAATATATTCAAGTTCTGAATTTCTTCTGGGATTTCTCTGAAACTCATAAATTATCGTTAGAATTTTTTTTTTTTTTAACTAACAATGTTACACGTCCTGGTAAGATTATTTGTCTCTAGGGCTGTGTAGGCTTACTGACTACTGTCACATAAAAAAAATCAATCACAATTTAATTGGATATTTTGTTTAGTAACGCTGTAGGAAAACAAAAATGTGCAAACCTTTACAAATTGGGAAATTTATAAAATAAGTTTTAAACTAAATGTTAAAATAAAACGTTTTAAAATAGTTTAAGATGGATAAAATTATAACAAAAACTAAAACTAATAATAAAAAGACAAAAAATGGAAAAAATATGAAAAACGTTTATCCTTTCAGGTCGAAAATTTTATATAATTTACAAACTTTAGTTTTTAGAGTCGAGAAAAGTGATTGATTCGGAAAAATCAATTTGACAAAATCTTTTTGGTGATATGTATTAAAAACTGTTTAAGCAGTTTTTCTTCAGCGATATCTTCCCATCTCAAATGTATAAATTTGATGGGTAAAAAATCAATTTTTCGAGAACGTTGCTTTGAACTATTCAAACGATTTATATTTAATTTGCAGTATTTAATCGAATTTAGAGTTAATTAAAATCATGACCTCTTTTGACAAAATTTTATTACCGATATTCCTCGAAGGTTTCAAGTGATTTTAATCAAATTTGCTGCAATCCACATTGCTATTTTGGTTTAATTTGTATCCAGTGGGCAAATTCTTCCATACGATATCGCACAGAATTTCAAAATATTTTATTGAAGTTTTAAAGAAAATATCTGTGTACACAGGCTATAATAGAGTAAGTCGAAAAAAATTTATTTTGAGAAAACCCAATTTTAACGTCTGAGGACTATTATTACAACTTGCTGGACCCATAAATGACTTTGCATTATAAAACCTTCATCAATTATTTTCTTATCCTTTAAATATTATTATTATTAATAATAATAACAATAAAAATATGAAAGTTGTAACAATGCAAAGCTTTTTGTCGGAGAGAAAAAATCCTACCTTTAACTAAAGGCAACTTATAATAATGGCCGAGAACGTTTGTTTTGTAAATCCAAATAGGCAAATTAAAATTACGAAGATTTTCTTGGACTTTTAGGGCGACTTTTTGAGTTCAAGATTAGAGATTAAATTAATCTTAATCTTCATTTGTGATTTTTGGGTAGTCGATTCTGAGTTAGTTTTTAACATGTCAGTTAACTGTAGTTTAAACTTAAAATTTTGTTTTTCAAATAAAGATTATCTAGTTAATAATCTAGGTTTAACCGAGCAACATTGCTGGGTTAAACTCAAGTCAGAACTGTCAAATGATAAATACATATATGAAATCAATATTATGCAAGTGAAAAAACAGGTTTACTAAAAAGTAAAGTAAAGTAAATACTCTCATACACAATTAAAATGGATGTTTGTCTTGACTTAGTTCAAGAGCTGCGATATGTACTTTAAATCTTAGAAATTTTAAATTAATGTACGAATGTGCATAAATTATAAAATATAAAATTTAAAGTATGTAAATAGTTAATTGAAGTATTGATTTCTCGACACTTGGCACAACTCCAAAATAAATGCATATACGAGATTGTAAAATTTTTTTTAAAGTAAATTACACGCAAAATTTTTTTCTTTATTCGTCATACATACTGAGACAGTATAACCTTTTCAGCACGTATTGTTTGCTGTTTGCATATGCATACATATTATAGAATTGGTTTTTCTTTCGTTATTTTTTATGAAATTATGACGAATTTTTAGTTAGTACACTCTTTTGTATTAGTTGGTATTTGAAAAAGTATCTTCAAGTTCGCATGAGTGTAAATCAAAGTCTACTAGTATATACAATTTTTCGTTTTTTAAATACTATTGCTTTAGAGCATTATGTTTATTACCAAAGTCACAAAATGTATAAACCTTTAAAATTCGCTGAGTTTTGTAACATATGAGTTGCGCAAAATTTTCCACATCTGAAATATTTAATTTTGAAAGCTTTATATTAATTACCATTTGTATTGTAAAAAGTCTCAAGTTGTAGAGGAAAAAATAGCATTTCAAGCAAACTTCTTCGAAAATACGCCAAAATTTAAAAGATAAAAAAAGTTAATTTACTTTTCAACTATATTTTCAAAAATGTTGGACGGTCGATTTAAAACTGTTTCAATGTACTTTTGTTGGAAACTTTCAAATCAGTGCAGAAACGACTTGGTTAGAAATATGTGCATTTGTCCATCAAGTCCCAAAAAATCGTAATTTATCGATTACTTTAGAATTCGATCTCAGAAAAATTTTCATATTTCATATCAATGGGAATAATTTATATAATTGGGAGTTATATATTTCATATTTTTTTAGTGTTATTTCATTGGGATTTATATAATTTTTTATGGTGCTTTTGGCTGAAGTAAGTGTAAATTCACACGATGAAATTTATGACGTCTATTTTTCTTAGTTCCCTTTTGAAGTTGATACCAAAAATTCCTTGCATTCATAAGATGTTTTTTTTAGCACGTCTGATTTTGCTTTTCTCCAGCCATATGTCCAATAAGCTAGATGAATAACAATAAAAAATAACAATAAGCTAGAACAGTAACATTAAAATGTAACAACAAGAACAGCTTCAAGAGAGATATGAAAAAAAACCATGGAAAACAGCAAAGCATATTTATATAAAGTATATGCAGGTCTACAACAACAAAGAAAATCCAAAAACAACAGGCAATTTGTTTGTGTAAGAATAATGGATGAATGTCAAAAACAGATGAATACAACCAGACCTGGGCAACTTGCATTACTTTTGCATAAGCGCTGATTGAAAACCAAAAAATTTAGTGCAAATTTAAATTTGATGCTTGTTATTCACTATTTTTTGCACTTAAATAAAATCTGTTAAAAGTAATGGATTAATATTGCATTTGTATTACCACTAAGCACATCATGAAGTAATGCAATATTATTGCATTATCAAATATTGTACACAGTTATTTAAAATAAAACGTGAACCTATTTTATCAGATAGCACAAATAATAAAATAAAAAATACAGTGAAGTTCATTGATGACTCCTTTATAAGTATGTACGTACAAATTAAAGAAAAGAGAAACTGTCAATATAAATACAAACTACATTTCAGAACCAACTGAAAAAATTAATAAGTTCCATACTTCAAGTACGTTGCATCTCGAGCTTGTATGAAGAACCGTGCAATTAATGAAAGATCAGAACTTAGGTTTTCGTTTATTGTATAGTTATATCTTAAAAAATGGTGATTTTATAAATGAAAAATACTACAATTTCATCAAATTTTGTCTTTCTCTCGAAAAATTATAAAAAACGCAGTGATATGATTTTTCGTCTTGGGTGACGACATGTACATAGGAAAAATTTACAAATATGTGTATGTTTTTATGAATGTACACATTTACATTGTATTTTCCACTACAATGCAATAATACTCTTTATAATGTGTGTAGTAGTGCAAAGAATTGTGCACTAAAAGTAACAATGCAATATTCATGCATTACTTTGAAGGAATTTTAGTTTAATGTAAAAAAAATTGCACTAATATTATCAACGTTAGTGCTAATGTAATAAATTTGCATTTGCATTGATTTGGTTTAGTGTATGCAAATGGTCAATGCATTTGAATGCAATAGTCCCAGATCTGCATACAACAAAAAGGAAATGTATGGATAGCCAAACCAAAGTAAATTTATTAATTGATAAACCTTTAATATGTGAAATAAGTATAATAAGAGATACATATGTACTTCAATAATTAAAAATAATTATTTTTAAATGTTTTGTAACACATTTTTTAAGTAAAAATTTATTTAAACATTTTCACATACGTTTTCCGTATACACAATTGTGTATAACAAAGCTAACAAAACAAAATGGCGTACGAAAATTGTAAACAACTTTTGACATTCAGGCAATCACACTACACGAGAAAAAAATTAATCACCTGAGTACTTGCATATACTTGATATAAATTTACTTTGGAAAACAGAAATCGAATAATTTTTTCTAACCCTCTTTCTTCTCTACACCGTTCGCTGACAAACCAAAAATGACGTTGAAAAATAGACTTCATAAAAGTCATCGTGTGAATCCTGTGTAATTGGTACGTTGATTGCAAAGCAAATAACGGTCTTTGGGCGATGTAAAATAACTAATAAAATGGCTGCATTGCTTAAAAAAAATAACAATTCTTAACACCAGAGGCGCTGTAACGATGCTATAAAAAGGAACAAAATGCACAATAGCAGCGTTGTAAAACCGAACATAAGATAAAAAAATTAATTTAGCTTCTTAATGAAAAATATCAGCAAAAATAAAATAAATCGCTAAAATCGCAAAACTAAAAAATTGATAATACCAGCCACTGTTCCTAATATAAAGGATTAAGTTTATGAGCTCGATTTCCGCTAATTCCGATAAGCTGCCGAAGGATATTCTGCCAAGGAGGTGCAGACGGAGATCCTCCAGAGCGGGACAATAACACAGGAGATGCAGGATATTTTCCTCCTCTTCCTCGTCATTGCAACTGTACCAGTAGGCATTATACGGGACATCCATACGTTTAGCATGGGTTCCGAAAGCACAGTGACCGTCTGTGCAATAACGCACTTTACTGAATTAATTTTTTTCTAATAACTTTAAAAGTCTTCATTAAATAGGGTTTAGATATTCATTGATTTTTATAGAGCTAATGAGTTTAACCTATGCCGCAAATTTGATAAAATCTGGAAAATGGGCCGGGAGATATCGGTGACAAAACTTTGTGGAAAAAGTGTTTGTATTTAATTACTTCGTAATTTTTTGTCAAATCGATTTTCGATACACAGAAAAAGCTATTCACCAATTAATGTTTTCAATTAAGAATTTAATTGATCCAATTAAATTTTTAATTGTATTAATTAATTTGAGTGGAGAAACTTAATTAATATTAACAAATTGTTTATAGGAGAAAATTTAATTAATTTTTTAATTGATATTACAAATATTTTAATTGATATTACAAAATTATAAATATTACTTTTTTGTGTGTACCCATTATTATTTTTTTTTTTGGATTTAAAAACTCACGGGAAGTTTCAGGAATTTACATATTTTTTTTTGTAAGTGCTATCTATATACGGTCATGTTCTGTAAGCCGAATCCAAGTAAATTTCTCGTTTTCCAAAAATAAGTAATGGCCCCATTGATGTGTTTTAAATCATACATACTAAATTAATTTCAGATATGATATTTCAGTCTCTAGAAAAGAGAAAACTACAAAAACCTCTGAAAAAATTCGCTATTAGTGGATTTAATTTTTCTAAATCGAGCGTTTATAAACCGACTCGATTTACAGAATAAGGCTGGTACTCTGTTTAAAGTTGTGAAAAATTTTCAGCACCATTTATTATTTCGCGTGAAAAATTTGACATGTACTAAATGTAGCCCAACTCGCGGTTTTTTTTTATACATTTCTTGCTTTTATTGCTTGAAAGTATGCAACATTGTTAAAATTCCGTGCGAAAAAAGCACTGCTCATGTTGTTTCGCAGCTAAACTAAAATGATGCCAGACTAATTGTGCATGGAAAGACATGATTTTACGTGTTTTTCACAACAAGAACAGAGTACTACTTTTGCGAATTTATTTCGCAAATATTTCACACCAAATACTTTTACATGTAGTTTGACAGCATTTCACACGAAATTGTGAATAGAGTACCAGGCTATAGGCAGGATAATAACAAAATTTCATTTAATTTCATCTGTAATCACAGTTTTAATTCCCAATAAAATTTAATAAAGAATTTAGACCTTGTTCCGATCTAATGTTTTATTTTTTGTCGTTAGACAAAAATTTAAATCGAACTAAATCTGGCAAATTTTTAAACTCTTTCGTAAATAAGTAACGATTTTATTACCATAATATAATTTCCACATCGGACCTTTGCTGCAACAGAGTCATAAATAAAAAAACTAAAAGACTATGTAAGATATTTGTATGAAACTTTTGAACAATATGAAAAACTATACATATGACGACTAATTTTGCATTATTGACTCAAAGTTAATTTTTTTTGAGTTATGACACTATTGCATTAAAGGCTCGATATGCATTATTGTGTATACATACTATAGATTACTGTTGATCGATACTGTGATGTTTTAATAATGTTGCTCCTTGAGAACGTGATTTCTAAATCGTTGTTCTTTTAAACTGTGACTGTGACAGTATTTTGTTTGTAGCAGTTCTTTTATTTTGACAAAATCGAATAAGAAGAGCAGCAGTGAAATTAAACAGCAACTGTGATCACGGTTTAACACATTTCAGTTCTTCTGCTTTAAAAGTATTTATTAGTATTGGTATTTTGATAAATATTCATAAGAAGAGCGTCAAAGACAAACAATTGCAATCAACCCCATCCAAATATTGAGAATTGTCGTATAAAGAGGCAGAGACAATAAAATTGCAAATACAAAAATTTGAGAGCTATACATAGTTGCCACAAAAGACGATTTTACACGATTTGACGATTTTTTCTCTACAAACGGTGAAGGTATAAAAAAATGCATGTGGTAGCTTTATTTACTGTAAAGTATGCATACAAGAACATTCACAGTTTGTATGAAAGAACTATAGGTACGTTCGTAAAAGCATTTATAGTGCGCGTCTGCAGCATCGCGAACATCTAACTTTCAAAAATGCATAACTGGCAGCACTGTTTAGTGTCAAACGTTTTTTAATGCAAGTAAACGGCATACCTGCCGCAAATCTCTGCAAATGGCGCAGTAAATTATTTTGAGATGCAAAAAGTTGCAGTGGAACAATAAGTTGAATATGTGTGTGTATGTATTTTGATATTTAAATTACATGATTCGAATTTAACCTAAAAAGAAGGTTGATATATTCGAAAATTACTGAAACACATAATCTTGGTAGTTTTTCAATACTTCAAAGGAGTTTTTTTTTTATTTAGGTTGTCTTCTTTTTACGGCCAAATGTGTTTTTATAATTAATTTTCTTTCCAATCTTTTTCTTACTATAATTTAAAAGAAAATTGTCACTTTTGTTATCATGATTTTCTTAAATAAAACTAGTTGTCGACTTACAAATTGTTTGCATTTCGTTCAAAAATGTCAACTATGCACAGATGTTGAGCAGTTGCAAATCATGTGCAACAGTTGATCACGCATACGCAGTAAAACTTGGCAGAACTGCTACATAGATGAATAATTTTGCTGAATTTACGAACGTACCCTATATTTCCAAAACCTGTTACTTGATAAATTCACTCACAGTTGTGATTAGTGATTTTTCAATCGCTGCGAAAAAGTAACAGGTTTCGAAAAATCGCTCATCTCTACTATAGATACATACATATTTATTAACCAAGTTTTGTTTTTAATGTTGTAAAATGTTCAAAATGTTGGGACGGTTTGAATTTTCAACAACGATATGTATGATATGACTATTGAATTTATTTTTAAAAGAAATTTCAGTGTTTGAAGTAATTTTTAACCCCCGACCAAAAAAGTTTGTAGTTTGTGTCTGTGTGTCTGTCCTTGTCCACGTACAGACCAAACGGCTCGATGGATTTTGATTTAGTTTTTTCTGTTTGAAAGGTGACCTGATCGAGAGGGTTCTTAGTTATGTTTTAAGAAAATCGGTGCAGCCGCTTACAAGATATCACATCTTTTCTAGATATATCGGGGTTTTTAAAAATTTTTCATTTTTGTTATTAGTAATTGAAGTAAGTACAAAAATAGTCTATTAAAGCATTAACCATTTATTGGTGAAAAGTGTATGTGTTTTATTTTTGGAATGTATTTTTATTGGCTTTTGAGGAGAGAGCAAATTTTCTTTGAAAACTAGTACAATTATTTTTCACTCTGATACAATACTTGTAGTAAATGTTGTAGACCGGCAGTGAAATTCCTTTAAGATAAAAAATATGAAATCTTTAAGGAGTTGAGTGCACCAGAAAATACATACATTTTACGTTTATCATAAAGTTGTCTTTCATATAAGCCAATTTAAAATTTTTTATTGAATTAGCCAATCATTCATACATTAAACAGTCTTAAAAGAAATTATATTTCATGAAAATAGCAAAGCTTTTAACAAGTATGGAATGTTCCCAATGTAAAATATAAACAATAAATAATAAAAATAAACTTAAGCAAATTCAACCAATAGAACCGACAGTGCACTTTGTTAGTTCTTGTTTTAAGATTTATGTACGTATGTATGTATGTATGTAGTGTAGTATAGATGTAACATGCTTTGATTTAATCCATCATCATTATTTTATTTAATACATTTGCTAATTTAAAGAAAAGTCGATATTTTGCTGCTCTTAAAACTATAATAACCCACTTTCTAGATGACTTTGCATCCTTGATGCAATAATGTGCACAAAGTTTATATACATATGTATGTATGTACTCGTATGTATGTACATATTTTATTCATATAAAGATTTTAGTTTGTTGCTTGGCAAATGCCAGGCGACTACAACCAAAAAGCACGTAGTTTTATGTTTTTTTTATTTTTATATACTCGTACGAGTATTTAGTTTTCCATTTCGTAAATGAAAAGGGGAAGTAAAAAGTGAATCTCTGCTTTTAAATACGTTTTAATAACAGAAAACATAAACAAATCATACATACTTCATTTATTATTTATTACAACAAAAACATTCACATGGCGATGGCTTAATATAAAAAAGGTGTATCTCCTTAAAGAGTTAAGTGAATTACAGTTAAAAAAAAAAGATTTATAGCCACTTGAAAATTAATTTTGCATGCAAATATTATTCATTTTTTTTTTCTTCTCCTTTAAATGATCGAAAATTCGATTTACGCCTTTCTTATATTAAGCCATCGATATATACATACATATGTAAGTATGTATGTACGTAATTTTTGTTAAATATTTTATTTAAAACACTTGGGGAAAATGTAAATGGGGGCAAATAAAAATGAATGTACAAAACAAGGCATATTTAATGTGTCTTTTCTACATACTAAAGTTACAATTTACACCAAGTGTATTTGTCATTTGGAATTTGAATTAAGCACACTTTTGTTTGATTATATGATTTGGTGGGATACAACAGTGTTGCTCAAAACTTACTAAATAAACTGTAAATTATTTGTTTTCAGCTGTCAAATGAAAAAAAAAAATACACACATATTTCACTTAGATCATCTGTGTAGGTCTATGTTTTCTAGACAATTACAGCCTGGCCCACGATATGGACAGAAAATGTTCGTTCGATTACTTATATTGAGAACAAAAACCAATTTTCTCATTTTATTGTTGTTTTCAATACAATTTGTCGATCGAACGTTTTCTGTCGCCATCATGGGCCAAGCCGTTAGGATTGATTGGAAACTCGTCACTTCTAGAAGTCGCTGATTTAGATTGTGAGGTTGATAACATCACTATGATCTTTAAAAATGCAAGGAAGTCGTCCTGACCTGTAAATAGGCCATGAGTTAAGTAGAAACCGCCTTGGTGGAATAGAGACTGCTTATAAAGTAAAACTAAAAGAATATAAATAGCAGATACGATTTGCTAAAAATACATTATAGAAGAGGTTTTGCGAAAACATTGAAAAAGCCTTGCTGGACACTCACTTTCCGGGTGATGTTTACGCAATACCTACGGAAAACATATCTGACCCTAATTTGGCCTCTGAGAAGCGTCAAGCATATATATGTAAGTGTCCACGACACGACGGTATTAGACCGGTCGAAATACAGAAAGTATAGAGTCTTATAGCACCTAGGCTACTGCGAATTTACACCAGTTGTCTAAGACTGAGCCATATTCGTAGTAAGTGGAGGGAAGCGAGAATGGTCTTCACTCTGAAGGCTAGTAAAAGCTCTCACATCAAACCTAAGGACTTCAGACCAAAAAGTCTATCATCGTTTCTTCTGAAAACATTAGAAAGGATTGTTGATCATTATATCCGCAAAAACATTAATGGTAAGCTACTTTCCCCGCATCATCATGAATACCAGAGGGGAAAGTCAACCAAATCGGCTCTACACGAGCTGGTTAGCACAATAGAGAAATCACCCTGTGTGGGCTAATATACCTTCTTGGCCTTCGTAGATATTGAGAGGGCTTTTAATAACATTTTTCCAGATGCGATAAGTGATGCCTTGTCGAATTTGGGGGTGAATGCAGGATTATGTAAGTGGATTTAAAATCTACTAATTTACCACAGGATAACTTCGGCTCTAGGAGCTTCTAGACAAACCCGGTTTGTAAATAGGGATACACTGTGGTGTGGAAGATTTCTTTTGTCACTGTTCTGGAATCTATCTCTAAGTCTCGTGCTGCAAAATCGTTGCTTATGCTGATGATGTGGCAATAGCTGTTAGAGGAAAACTCCCCACTTCTCTAAGAGACATCCTACAGCATTGTCTTTCATATTTAAGAAGATGGGCGGAGAAACGAGGGCTTGCCGTTTATTCCAATAAAACGGAACTATTCCTATTCTCCAGGAAGTACAAGATACCTGTTTTCCGACCTATTACTCTTAATAACACGGAGATAAAAGTGTCCAACACTGCAAAATATCTCGGGATTGTTCTTGAATCTAAGCTGAGTTTCAAAATTAATATTCTAGAGAGAGTGAAGAAAGCAACAATTTCACTATATCTATGCAAGAAATCCATTGGAAAAAATGGGGTCTTTCCCCAAAATCTTTCACTGGATCTCATGTATGGAATCATCGTGTGGTGGCCGTCCCTGGAGAAAAAGACGTATCTACATATATTACACAAGGTTCCTTGTATAGGGTGTTTTTTATTGAGGTATAGAACTTTAAGTTGGCATCACTTTTTTAACTGGCGGCCATTTTGTCAGCTGTCAAGTGATTAATATTTAGTTTGGTTTGCCATTTCATCATGAACAGGTTGACAAAAGAACAACGCTTGCAAATCGTGCAAATTTATTTCGAAAATAATGGTTCAGTTCGCGAAGTTTACCGCAAGCTCCGTCCATTTTATGGTCGACATAATCGTCCATCAGAGCAATTAATTCGGTTAACCATGGATTGGCCACCAAGATCGTGTGATTTGACACCATTGGATTATTTTCTTTGGGGATATGTGAAGTCGCTCGTCTACGCCAACAAACCAGAAACGTTAGGGGACTTGGAAGCCAACATTCGTATGCCCGAAAAAGTGGTTGAAAATTGGACCTGTAGAATTGGCTTTATTCGAGCCAGCCGCGGCGGCCACATGCCCGAAATCATATTTAAACGTTAATGGCATAAAATTATCCTTCCAATAAAGCGAAATTGATGGACATTAAAACGATTTTCTTGTGTTTTATTTCAATTCGAAGTTCTATACCTCTAAAAAACACACCCTATACATATATAACCAGTGCTTTTCGCACTACTATGGATGCGTTGGGGATGCTACTGCACCTACTACCATTGCACCTAGTAGGAAAGGAGATAGCAATAACCTCAGCAATCCGTCTTCGTTGTACTTATCTGTGGAATAGAAACGGATACCATTTAGAAAATTGTGGAGAAATGGTACTCCAGGCAGGAGAAAAAGCGTTGATTTTTATACGGAAGGTGTGGGTTATGGAGTCCCTGAACTTTGCAACTTACGAATCACTGCAATGTCTACCAGCCAGAGATCCTTGCTATAAAAGAAGTTGCGGATTGGTTGAAAGTGAATGTCACTTCAACCACCTTAATTAATATATACACTGATAGTCGAGCAGCTTTTATGGCCCTTGAATCCCCGCTTCTAAGAACAACAACAGCCTTTGGCTGTTTGATATTAGGATCACCTGGATCCTGAAGCATAGAGGCTTGCAGGGTAACTCTAAGGCTGATGAAAGAACTGGGACAACCTTACAGGTTCCAACTGAATTGGAATGTGTGAGTTTAACCCTACTCTCTTGCAAACTCAGACTTAGGCTCAAGACAGGAGATCAAACAAATAGAAGGTGGGTGACAAGAAATGATTTCGTGATAACCAGCCAGTTATGAACTCCTCTAAATAAAAAAAATACAGCTTCCTTGATTTAAAAAAATAGGTAACAAATCTCGATTCTGGTGTCCGTGCTAACCGGACACTGTCTCATAAGTAGGCATGGACAAAGGTTAAAAACAACGACTTTTGCCGCAGCTGCCAAGTTATCGATGAAGAGAAAAAGTGTGGAACATTTTCTGTGTCACTGTTTTGGACTTGCAAGAAAGAGAATGGCCACAATGGACGCTCTTGAGTTCTGACGTCGACAGTGTTGAACTGCATCGTATTAGTAACTTTATATTTAGCTCTGGTAGGTTCGACGGTGGGGACTTTGCATACGTAGAGTCTCCGTGGTATCACAATGAACCAAAACGGTCTGAGTCCGGGATTCTGATTAGGGTGGCAACCTAACCTAACCTACTGAGATAAAGAGTATTACTCAAGGCGAATTGCGAAACAGGTGACCTTGTCAGCCCTGATAATGATAGTGATCAGCGGTTCGAAGCCGAATGGAACTGTTTTAATATGTATGTAAGAGGGTCTGCCCCACCCTATACATACGAAAATTACACATGAATCATAATACACAACGTGTAAACTTGCACTAAAGAATTTCGATTGTTTTTAGCCTTTATGTTTTTTTTTTATAACGTGCGTGTCAAAACGAATTAGCTGTAGCAGCAAATTTAGGTAAATTAATGAAGCATGAAGAATAAACACATTCAACAAACTGCTGCTTTGTAAACAAATTATTAAAGTTATAATCGCACCCTTTAATGAATAATCAATAATTCATGTTGTTTTCACTTTCATACATACTACTTATATTTATTAGGATGGGATCTTGCCTCGGTAGATGATATTGAATGTATTGGCATAACGCAGGGCATAGTGGGTGTCATTTCTTTGCCCAATGTCTATGAACCGCATTTGGTGATAGTTAAGGAGGCCATTCCCGTTGGTGTTTTATATCCGCCCCATTTAGTTTATAAAGTTAAATCCATCTGTATTTTAAGTTTGGATGAACCGGATGCAGTATTACCCACTTGTACTAGGCACGCCAGCAGCAGCTCTAACACCACACCCACGCATTCGAGAAATCCTTCCTCTTCATCCTCTATAAACACAAATAGTAATTTCAATGTCAATTCAACGAGAACCAAAATCTTCGAGGGCAACCAATTGATGAATAAAACCTGGGGTGCGGTGAAAAGTGCCGGCACAACCATTAAAAATACTACACAGCAAGCTGCTGCCTTGGCCTCAAATCAAGTCAAATCCTCAGTGGGCATAAAAGATCCTTCGCGTATATGCAAACGTATTACCGAGGAGCTGCACAAGATATTCGATGAAACGGATAGTTTCTATTTTTGTTTCGATCATGACATTACCAACAATTTGCAGAGGCATTTGCCCGTGGGCTCAACGCAAGACCAAGAACCAGATGAGAGATTTTTCTGGAATATGCACATGATCAATGACATTATAGCACTTAATGTAAGCATCAAATATATGAGTACATATACTTAACACTAACCAAATCACAAATTTATAATTTTGTGTTTGTATTTACGAAAGGATAAAACTTGGATTATGCCCATGATACAAGGCTTCGTTCAGGTGGAACCGTGTGTTATTGGCAATGAGTGTTTCACTTTGGCCTTGGTCTCCAGAAGATCTAGACATCGAGCCGGCACACGTTATAAAAGACGCGGAGTTGATGAGAAAGGAAATTGTGCCAATTATGTAGAAACTGAACAAATACTGTCATTCCGCCATCATCAATTGGCATTTACACAAGTTAGAGGTTCAGTGCCCATATTTTGGTCACAGCCGGGCTACAAATATAGGCCACCACCCAGATTGGACAGAGGTTAGTTAAATTGAATGTGGAAGAAATAAAGATGGAAATGTGTAAATGTTTTTGCTTTTTCTTCCAGGTGAAGCCGAAACGCAAGAAGCCTTTGAAACTCATTTCGTCAAGGAACTTGATATTTATGAGGGCGTTTGCATTGTCAGTCTTGTGGAACAGAGTGGCAAGGAGAAACTTATAGGAGATGCTTATGCCAAACATGTTTTGAAATATAATAATGAACGCGTGGTTTATGTTACGTTTGATTTTCACGACTATTGTCGTGGTATGCGCTTTGAAAATGTCTCGGCTCTTGTGGAAGCTCTAGCACCAGAAGCTGGCGCCATGGGCTTTCATTGGCGTGATCAACGTGGTGTTATATGTAATCAAAAATCTGTGTTTCGTGTTAATTGCATGGATTGTCTAGATCGTACAAATGTAGTGCAAACGGCTTTGGGTAAAGCTGTTCTAGAATCGCAATTAGTTAAATTGGGCTTATCGCCACCCTACACACCCATTCCCGAACAATTGAAGTCTCCTTTTATGATTTTGTGGGCCAATAATGGAGATATTATAAGTCGTCAGTATGCGGGTACGAATGCTTTGAAGGTATGTACATATGTTCATATTTATATTTACACTCGTATTATTTTTTATTATTGTTGCTTTCTCCTTTTTTTTCAGGGTGATTACACTCGTACAGGAGAACGTAAAATTAGTGGCATGATGAAAGATGGCATGAACTCGGCTAATCGGTTAGTAATCTATTTGTTAATTTAATAGTGTTGGTATTTTTTATTTTTATTTTTTTTTTGTATTTTACTTGATATTTTTCTGTTTAAGGAAATAATTGTTGAAAATAATTTGCTCATGCTTATTTCTTTCGAATGTTGTAAATAGATGGGACATTTTTATTACTATTTCTTGTTAATTTCTACTAATAAAACAGAGGCCAAAACTACCAAAGTACATGTGATCGAATAATAATAACTGACAATAGATAACTTTATTTTTAATTATATTTTAAAATAATTTTTTGTTAGAGACCAAAAAAGTGATATCCTTTCATTATGAAAGATACACAAGCGCTTAGATTTTAACTTCCCGTAATAGGAAGTGACTGATTTAAACTTAATTTTCGAAAATCGAATTTTCATAATATTTCGTCATTTTGCGGTCCTACGAGTCGATTCTGAATATTTTCGCGATGATGTTCGTATAGATGTATATATGTTTAAGTTAGTATGTACATATGTATGTACGTAAACATCTCATAACTTAAGAACGAATTGATTCGGTTCGGTAGGGTTCGAAAAATTTCGAAAATGAAGTCCTCACAAAACTTTTTTTTGTAACAAATTTTAAACTAAGCAAAAACTAATCAACTCTTAACCTTAACAAAAAGATCCGTCGATTTTACTAAAATAGGATGATTCGTTCGAGAGATATCGTTTACGAAAAGTTTCGAATAAATCGTTTTTATTTCTAATAAGTTCAAAAGTCTTTATCGAATCGATTTTAGATATTCACTAATCATTAAAAAGTATATCGCATGTCACAAATTTTACCAAAATCTGTAGCTTAGCGCGAAATTTCATACATGGCCTGTAAGGCCAACTGATTCTTAAATTTTTTCATTTTTATAATGTTCTATGGTTCGTTATAAACTGTGTAGGAAGTTCTCTCTGCTGCTTAACGTTCATGTTATTTACGATTATGTTAAAATTTTAATCGAAATAGTGTAAAAAAAAGACCTCAAGCTTAAGAAAATAGTTATTATATTTTTAGTTATTATAAATAAATGGTTGTGATAACTCTAAAGATGCCCAATAAGCAAAATTTGAAATACTTAATTTGATTTCTTTTAGAGTTGTGTAGCTCATGAGCGAACTAATTCAGTTGAACGATTCAGTAAACTTAAATATTCTGACCTTATCATTTTTCTTTTCTTTCTGATTCATTATTCATCGTTCTTTGCATAGTCTTAGTAAACGTCTTATAGCTGGTATTAAAGTTGAATTTTCGACTTAAGTGTTCTGAGACTGTAGTAGAATTTCATGGCAAATATTTTTGCAGAATATTTCAAGTATGTACTTAAGGACTTGATGCACTATCATACAAAGTCGTGCGATCTACGAAAAAATACACCCTTGGTATGATGGAGTTTATGAAAATTTTCAAAAGACAATAACAATTCATCACACCAGGGTTGTACTTTTCGTAGATCGCACGACTTTGTATGATAGTGTATCACGGCCTTTACGTACATTTCTGTTTTGAAGGTGATTTTTTTTAATTGCAAAAACACATTTACAGAGGGTTTATAGGGGTTAGTGTATAGCAAAAAAATGTTGCTTGTTATGTTCTGAATAAATGTTCTGAAAACACTATATACTAAAAACCTAAGCATCACTCGATTCTCTACATTTTTTTTAAGTACACATGGCTTCAACTTTAAATAGGCCGTAAAATGAGTTTCGAATGTACACGGACATACATATATCTTTTTTTAGTCCCCTCTAAAACAATCAGTTGGCAGAAAATTGTTATTTAAAAAAATAATAATTTTGTTGTAAATAAAAATATGATAAACTCTATGAACGAAGTGAACGAACTAGTTAGTGTGAACAATCCAGTAAAATTAACTATTTGGCTCAACAAAAGTAAAATTTTAAATTTTATTCGATCACAAGTGTGCTGATTGCTTGGCTGCAGTTTCCTTTTAGCATGATTTTTTCAACATTTGAGAAATTGTTTTTAAGCAACAATGATGAAAATATAAAAAAAAACCTAAAACATCTCACCTCCGAAAAAACTGCTTCACTTCCGCAACTTAAGCTAAATTCATCCATAAAGTTTTGTATTGAATTTTGTTTTTAAAAGAGACATCAAACTTGATATTAATAAAATTTTGTCGGAAACAAATGGGTGAGGTGATAGAAATAAGTTCAAGCTTAAATTAACCATAGTATGCATTTTAAGTTTTCACTCATTTATAATGACTTGAATTTCGAGTGTTGGAGTATTCACAGACTTGTAATACAATTATATGCGAACAATTCTTGTAGAAAATTTTAACCCATTATTTTCATGTTTAAGGGAAAGTTTCATTTAGTCCCTTTTTCTCAAAGTTAAAAAAAAACATATACGAAGAAGAGTTAGAGGCTTAAAATGTTTCTCAAATCTTATAACTAAATATAACGATTCAGTAGAACTTAAAGTAAGACCCAGACATGAATTTCTCCCTGCCAGAATCAATCGTTGAGATCATATAACTTTAACGAATAAAAACAAGATTTTTTATAAATATGTACCAAAGTATGGGACTGTTTGGAAATTCATCATAGTTCGCAATGCTGTATAATATTAACATATTCCATAACTTTTGGAATTCGTCTGTTGTTGGGAAATAAATTTTTTTGCAATAAATTTCTTTTTTTTTTATTTGAAAACTCTTTTATTTTTTCAATTGCACAGTTCCATTTCTGTTTTGCTTTTATCCAAGTTTAAAAAATATTTATTATTAATTTGTAATTTTGTAATGTTTTCTCATTTGAAATTGTGTTTCATTACATCAGATGCTCATCAGATGATCGATTTCGAATTGTCCCTATTTTAACCACATACATAACTGCAATAAAATTAATTGTCGGAAGTTAATTGATTAATAATAATATATAAATGTCCTAACTAACCATAATCTGTTGAATTTTAGCTAGTTTTTTATTTAAATACGAAATATTAATTAAGGTTTTTTTGCTTTTTAGGGAACGATATGTATATTTTTTGAGCTTAGTTTGCTGTAGTACACTTCCATGCAGACTTGTTTTAAAATAAATATATTTATTTATTTATTTTACTTATTACAAGTAAATTATTGCGTTAATTTTGCGTATATAGTAACCAAGAAAAAACAAATAATCAATTGCACTAAGCGACAAATTAAGACTTTTGGAAAAACACTCGGAATGGACAGTATAGATTCGATATCACTACCAAAAGGGTAATGAATCCCTATTATCAATTTGGCGATTTTGGTGATCATATTTTTTTAATGGGCCAAAGATTTTGAAAATCACTGCGGCCTCAAAAATGGTCTTATCAATTTGTGGCTAACAGCTAATTCTGACTTGGTGATAGCGCTTAACTATATATGGCAATAGTGTAGCTAAGAGTTTACCGAACAAGTCTTATTAAGATTTTACTCCAAAAAAAGAATTTCTTCGTGCACTTTTTTTTGCAAAAGTAAAGAATAACTTACAACGACTCTTAATTTTTTGCTAACAATATTTGGCAAAGCTGAACAACTATTGTGAACATATCAACATAATCTGAACGTGTCTAGGCACCCTAATAGCTCATACAGTCCAATTTGTACCTTAAGAATTTTCGTTTTTCATAATTATTTTGGCGCTAAATTTTTTTAGCGCATAGTAAAGGGATGTACTACTCTTTGGTAGTAGAATTGGGCCATAACCGCCAAAAAAGCTTAAGCGACACATATTTTGGATTTCGATCGATTTTGGTAAAAAACAAATTAAGTTCAAAAATTATGTCGCTTAAGCTTTTTTGGCGGTTATGGCACGATATACTGTCAGTCCAGCGTGTTTTTTCACTGTTTCCCAGTGTTATCTTTACTCACTATTCAATATTTACTTTCGTTTGTTGAGTTAAGAGAAATTTATTTAATAAGATAATGATAATTTTGAAAACGATTTCTCAAATTTTTATTACATTAAATTTGTTTTTCCAAAAACCTTCTACTAACAATATTCATTAAAAAACTAATATAAATCCATCTCATGATTAAGTTTTGTTACTGGCATTATATACATGTACATATGCCGACTTATTGTCTGAGTTGCTTTTCCTTAAAGATACCAAAACCTCTGTCTCTTCGTAGTTTTTTCATACAAAATTTTGCCGATACGTTTCGCCAGTGCATGATTGATTTAATGCAAGGTAAACTCAATGATGCCCAACAGTTAAAAGAGGATGAGGTGTTGACAACTATGCTACATATATTATGTCCCTCAGTACCAGCTCCTACCAGAGGATATTTCTATGCTGGTGTCTTACAGCCAGAAATACATTTATTGGAAAACATTATTTTCAGCAGGTTCAAATCCAAGCAACTAAAATTCTTGACAATATTTATTTTCAACAATTTATTTATTTAATTAAATTATTATTGTTATTTAACATGTTTCTTTTATTCATTTGTGTTTTAATTTTACATTATTAAAGAAAAGGTATTTGTGTTTCTTTGTTTCAAACTTGTGTTGCATTTTATTTTAATCCATATTTTTTAAACATGAATTTTTTAAAAACCTGGTTCATTAATTGTATGATTTTTGTGTTTGTTTTTCAGTTACTATTTGGCACGTTTTAAGGACAGCTATCGGCAGGCTACTATAGATTTAATGTTGGGAAATACGGTTACACCAGAATCTTTAAATGCTTTAGGGGGTCAAGCGGCCCCAGACGAGAACGATGCTGCGGAGGGCGCCGAGCACGCCAAATTGCTTGTGGAGGACTGCCGTAAACTTTTGTTGGGCTCAGCTCAATATCCCGTGGGTGCTTGGGGACTTATTGATGCCGATCCCAGGTAAGTTATAAGTCTGTTATTATTTTATAATTTAATTTTAAGCAAAAATCTCTTTCTTCTAGTTCGGGCGACATAAATGAAACTGAAGTCGATAGCATACTTTTGTTAACCGATGAAAGTTATATTGTCGCTGAATATGACTCACATCTGGATAAAATTGTGCGTTTCGAAAAAGTCTTATTGCAAAATATTACCCTGATTGAATTGGGCATGTATCAGCAAACGAAAATATTTCAAGGCTCCACTCCTGCCATGCTTTGTTTAAGAATTAATTATACCATAGACGGTGCCGATGGCTATTTTCATATGTTTAGATCGGCCAATATACGTTTCTTTAATAATATGGCTTATCCTATTAAGACACCAGAGGAAATATCTGGTAGGTGGTCTTGTTATATGTATATCAATGCAAAATTTAAGTGTTTTTGTTTACGTATCGTTTCTTTAGAATCAATGCAATCGATTATGGAAATGTTTCGTATTGCTTTAGACAATGTGGGTAGGGAAGATGTTCGCTTTACCACTGGTGGTATTTTACAAAGACGTAAAAGTAAAAATCCCCTACTAGATGTGCCAAAGGTAAATGATAAGTATTTTTCTAAAATTCTTATTGTGCTGTAAAAAATTTAAAACAATAAATTCTAACTTTCCCAAAATAACAAGATTTTAACGACTGTTGCTGGCAGAGGAGACCAAAAAAATATACTGTTACGTTTTTACCTTTTAAAAACGTTATTTTTTGTTTGAATATTTCCTAAAAGTGCCCAGTGGCCGGAGTTCTTATCAAATCAAATCAATCACACAATGTTAAATAATTCACTGCTGAAATACCACGATGTTAAGTTTGTTGTTCTTTACACAAGACTTTTCGTTTAGGGGATGCATGGCCCTTTTTAGGGTTCCGTATATCAAAGGTGAAAAGGAACCCTATTGTTTTCGCTGCTATTTCCGTCTGCCTGTCTGTCACAGGCTATTTTTTCGAGAACCGTAAGAGCTACGGACCAGAAATTTTCACAAAATATACAAAACTTTGGCCGCTGCAACAACAAATATGAGACAGTTAAAAATTAAAGCTTGTTCTAAACCGAGCAATGAAACATGTTGAAATCAAAAAACCGAAAAAATTACCAAAATGCTAAAACTAAAAAACAACCGAACCGAAAAAAATCTCCAAAACGGAAAAAGCACAAAATTTAAAAAAATCGCTAAAACTAAAAAAATAACCGGAAAAAATTTTCACAAATCGAAAAAAATCGCCAAAACAAAAAAAAAACACCAAAACGAAAAAGGGACAAATTAAAAAAAAATCGCTAAAACTAAAAAAATTTTTAAAAGCCGTCAAAACGAAAAAAGCTCTAAAACAAAAAAAAAAAAACGCCAAAACAAAAAAATTAAAACAATGTCTGTAAGATATTCGATTATATAGGCCTACGTTCGTATAGTAAAAACATAATCGGATATGTTCTGTATTCCACGTGAAATTAAAACGTGCGGAATTGCCATATAATTGTTGTCGGAAATGGGAATTTATAACAACAATGATATGGCAATGCAGAACGATTTAATTTCACGTACCCAAATAATAAACAGTGCAAGTGCTTGTACAACTGCTTGTAAAAGCGTAATTTTTTATACTATTGCAATAAATTTTTGTGACGAGGTGTGTTTGTGTGAAATGCATTGGAATGACTGAAAAACTCAATTGCGTGAAAATACGAGTTAGGGCCTTTCTACTTGTGACCATCGATATGTAGTGTCCGTACGGAACCCTTCATGTGCTAGTCAAAGTTACACTTTGTCCTTTTCTGAAAAGAGGCTAAATAAATACGCTTAAATGGGGTTATACATACGTATGTTCTACAAAAATATTCTTTATAAAATAATTGTACAAGTCTCTGAATACCTCAAAGTTCGATGTAAACATTCGAAATCCCGATAAACATATACGAGTACATACATACATTTTTTGGTCTACTTGTCCACAATCAATCATTTGAATAGTTCTTTTTATTGATGTATCTTATTCATGTTCATTTATTATTAGTCAATTTTTTCTATGATTAACTTCAATCCATCAATTTCTAACTTTCAGCAAGGAATGCCGCGCAATCTATCAGAATCTCAATTAGTGCAAATTAGCTCTAAAGCCTTCTCAAATGTTGCCGGTCAATTTTCGAAATTGGGGCAAACACTTAATCCTAATAAATCTAAGCAAGCTGCAGCCACATCATCATCATCTGCCAACAATTCGAAACGTACATCGCCCACGTCCGTTAATAAAACTGCTCAAATTAATCCCCAAGTAATGCGTCATTCACAAAATTCTATCGACAAAGCCATCGAAGCTACAGAGAAGCCGATGTTCACTGTTGGCGGGCAGCCCAAATACTCCAGCGGTTCCGATTCCGAGGAGAACGACAGCAGTATTTATGAACCAGAAATTGACTCTGACACTGAATTGGCTATTTCGGCCATAACAGCTGCGGAAAAGGTAAACTTTAATAATGAAAACAATTTCTTGCCCTCGGTGGGTATTGTCATGGGCAATGCGCAAGAAGCTGCTGCAACTCAATTAAACACAACGGATGGCATGCAACAATTAAGTGATAAGGACAACTATGCAAAGCACTTGGAAGATGTTTCGTCAATTTCTATATCATCTGTGGCAAATAATTTGACATTTCCAACCGGCCTCTTAGAGAATGCGCCGCCGGTAAGGCCCTTAACGCCAAATCCACAAATTTGTGTACTAGACGATGGTGGTAATTTAACAGCTGAAGAAGCTCAACCAAGGTCGGTATTTTATTTGTGATTGTTGTGAGTTTGCAATAGACCACAAATACACTTACATACATATGTAGTTGTACTGCAATCATACTTATAATGTTGTGGTGCTTGCGTGTTGTTCATTACATACTTTAACTACATACGATGTTACGTTCACTTGTAACTGATATAATTTTGAAATACCTCATATATGATTTATTTATCATATTTCTTTGTAGTGGTTCGTAAGATATTATTATGTATTTGTAATTGGTATTGTAAAACTTTTTTCTGGATATTTATTTATTTTTTATAAAATTTTTATAATATTTTTTTTAAATAAATTTCTTTTTATATATTTTTAATATATTTGTACACACATATAACTTTTTTTTTGATATTTATATGAAATTTGTTAAATGTGTTACTTAAGTGCTGATGGCTATAATTTAGTTTATTTAAATTGTTGCTTTGCTAAATAGAATTTCTATTTAATTTTAAGTTGTCAAGACTAAATTTCGCCGGCATATGGTCAATTCCACGTAAAAATTTATTTCTTAGTCTTAGTTTACACTATGCAAGTCTTATTGCTAAGCTGATTAGTTTGTTAGGAGAGAGAGACGATAATAGACAATTAGACAATTTAGTGTTTCTTTAAAGTTGAACTCGCCAAGAGTCTTGCGATTGCAAGTTCTTGTCACAATCGCAAATGTTATGCGATATCCGAGTGTCAGATCTAACCGGGCATGGTATGTATCTGAAAATATTAAACTCGTGTTTGCTTTTTGTTGAAGTTTCGACCTTGTATATCTTATAATGAGAGTTCTGTGAATTAATTGAATTATTTTCCATCACACCCGTCACACTAAACACTTTTAAAGTATAATACAATTGTTAGTGTACTTAATAAATGCTTTATACTTTCCAACAATAAAAATATATAAAGCAGAAATCTAGATCAACTGACACCACACACAGTGGACCAAACACAAAGAACGCTGATGATTGATGAAGGTGTAGTGACCTTCGCAAACAGCTGGTTGTTCCGTTCTACTCGTGTTTGTCAGAATACATATTTACAATTAATAATTATCACATGTAATTTGGCTTACAGAGCGATACGAACTTTAGCCTAATTAAATAATATATAGGCATAAAAAACTAAGCTCAATTAATAATGTAATAAAATTTTGTAAACCTTCATTTTAATATTCGTTAGTTATGGGAAATACTTGGTCACTTCCGGCACACCATCGTCTAAGTGCGATTTTTTCAATGAATATGAAAAATACAAAACGGGACCAAATTAAGAAACTTAAAGAAAATAAAAAAAATATAAACTGCATTTAGCTTAAGAGAGGAAAAGGGACAGAAAATTATGAGGGACAAAGAAAATTTGGACGAAAAGGTCCCACCCGTCACATTTGCGAATAAGTTTTTTTTGAAAGAATT
Organism: Nowickia ferox; assembly: GCA_936439885.1. Taxonomy (NCBI): domain Eukaryota; kingdom Metazoa; phylum Arthropoda; class Insecta; order Diptera; family Tachinidae; genus Nowickia; species Nowickia ferox. The sequence goes on from OW387023.1 coordinate 107,295,508, forward strand.
TAATACAATTGAAAAGACTTTGATCAATTTCCTACACCAAAATTATTATGCGCATTCTACGGAAGACTTTACAGAATATATGCTAAAAGCTGAGATTTGAAAGGTCACACCCGTCACAGTCTTCTAATGACCATGTGATTATCGTGGTCACAATGGCATTACCTATATATTAATAAAAGTTATTTATATATAATTTCCAACTCATAGTTATGTCAAATAAAGCAAACGTAAACAAAAATCCTGATGAATATGAATAAAAAATACGAAAACTTGTCCTTAAATGAAAACCGTTTTGATATTAATTAATTTCGTATTACATACATATATTTTTCGAAATTGAAATAGAACTTATTGATTTAAATTTTTTCCCCACTCGAAAATTATTTGAGTTACTAAAAAATTCTTTGAAATTTAATTCAAAATGCGAACAATATTACTATCGAAAGTGACGATTAGACACCAGAATTCTAGATTGCAACTTAAAGTTGTCGTTTTCGAATTGGAATCTCCGAAAAAATCATAAATTTACTAATGTGTACAAATTTATTCAAATTCGAAATAAATTAGTATAGAAAATTAAAAAAATCGACATTTCGAAAATAAAATCAAATACCAAAACAAAAATAATTAAAAATAAATAAAAATAAAATAAAGTCATTCACAAATTTCAATGAGAAAACTGGCTCAGTTGGCTCTTGCTAGTCCCCATTATGACCAAGTCTCGAAAATTCGAAAATATAGTTTAACGGTATAAATTTATTGTACAATTGTAAATGCATAGATTGTGATAAATGAAGGAGTGTCTTTTTTGGTGATTGGAACTCGTAAAATAAGAGGTTTTGAGCATGTAACCACAAATCTCCACAGTCCGCAATAAATGTCATACAAAATTTATACCCCAAAAATCATTTTTATGATTCCCACTAAAATTTTTCCTTTCTTGATCATGAGTAACAAACAGCCCAAGAATAACCGAATTTCTTAACAAATTTCTTATTTATAAAACGAAATATTTTATAATAGTCACGATTTTAGTTAAATTTTTCACGACATTTATTTTATTTTTAAGTGTTATGTCAACCAATAATATCAGAAAATATTAAATGTATTATTTATGCACTAGAAGCTTTAATGCACATACATACAAATATTTCAATATTTTCCAGACTTTTATAATTTAGCAATGTTTTTACTGTATACAAGTAGAAGATATGTATAGATATGAAAAAAATATAAATAAAAACCTTCATTGTATTTAATTTTTTCTTTCTTCGAAAAAAAATCTTTTTCCTTTTCTCGTTAAAAAAAAAAATCGTAGCTCAATGTCGCCAAAAGATTTAAAATTACCTATTAATGCCAGTAAATTAAATCAATTTAAATCAATGACAAGTCCTCTATCTAAAATAGCCAAAGGCGTACAAAATATTGGCTTGAATTTGGATCCCAGGAAAATTGCCACTAAGGTAAGTGATAGAGTTTTTTTTTTTGTTCAATGTTCACAAAATCCCAACCTTAAATTTGCTCACTCAAACATATGACAACTTCGAAGAACATTATCTGTATCATAAATGATTTTTTTTGTTGGGAATTTGGTTGCCATTTTAATATTGTTTGTTCCTTTCAATTTTTTTTTTTGTTCTAAATGAAAAGTAAACGTGAGTATTATTTTTTAAATAACAATATAATTTTATAAACCATATAATGGACCTAATTACGAGTGTCGTATTTCCACCACGACGATTTCATAGCAGACTAAAGTACAAAATAGTCGTAGTCGAAGTCGAACTACGACACTCGTAATTAGGCCAAATAAGTAAAACGCAAATTGAAATACTATTGCAAAGAATGCTAGAACATTCGTCCAAAGGTTTTACCACAGATTCTAAGAAAACATTAAAACTGTTGAGCAGAGATGATCTTCGGTTTGCTATTTTGGTTCAAACAATTTTATTTTTAAATTTTTAGTGTCTGAGTAGTTTCGTTCAAAACTCTATTTCTCGAAGGGACCAAAAATTCACAGAAAATTCACATTAGCAAATTGTTGTTTTGGGGGAAAGAAACATTTTAGGGGAATAAAATTTTCGCTTTTTTCACCATAAGCCTGAGAACATCTTTTTAAATTTCTAATGTCCATTTCTTACAGACCGGCGTATTGACACCTACAGTGGGTTCGGCTGAAAATTCTCCGCCTGAGCGCAGTGCCAGTAGCAAAATCCAGCTGGAAGAAATGTGGCAGGAGTCACATTGTAAAACCAAACTAATTGCTTTATAAATTATTATATCCAAAATTCAACGTTAGAAATGAAGCAATAATTAATTATATGTATTTATGGCAGACATATTAAATTTAATATAGCAAAAAAAAAAAAAAGAAAAATACTCAATATACACACAAACAACCAAAATTATTTTACATAATTTTAGATTTTTAAACACACAAAATGCAATTACTCATAACTAAGTTATTGGAAAAGTTAATCAAGTATTTATTTATTTGTAGTAAATATTTATAGATATGTATTTATAAATATATATTTTTAAATATACTTACATACATATATTAATAATATTTACTATAGTAGTAAATCACACGTGCAATTTAGTTGTTAATTAGAAGCATGATTTACGCATGTTAGAGTTAGTAACGTGGCTTAAAATATTTTTTATTTAAGTGAAATTTATTTGCTGGTGGTTAAGCTATGTCTATATGCATTTCATTTTGAACAGTCACAAACCTCTTATCTTATGCACATACTTCCAAAAACTATTTGAGAATTCACAAAAATATTATTATTTGTGAATTCTCAATAGAAAGAAAAGAGATAGAACAAAATTGGTAAATATTCTATCTCTATTGCGCTACCGCAAAATACTTTGATATGCCTGAACATGGACATCGCCCGTGTTCACCACAACAAAGAAGTTGATGAATTTTTCACAGTTGCTCTGCCGGCGTCATGTTCATGTCATGTCCAAGTTGATGGCTCATGGAGACGTAGGGTGACTGCGAGACAAAATCCCATAAGATATACTCGCCTCAATTTGCTTTGAAAAATTTATACATTTGATGGCAAAAAATATACTGAAAAATATGTTTTGACATCCAACGTATATTGAAATTACAAACGGCGAAAATAGTCACCTGATCGGTTGCGTCACCTAGTACTAGTATGAATTCGCCTTGGATGATTGTGTGCGCTAAAATGCGAAATTAATTTTTCGTAATGGCCAACTTTAATAACAAATTAAAATTTCAAATGTTTTTGTTTTACGAAATTTAGCAGTGATGGGAAAGTTGGTACGATCGTACTTTTTTTGATACTATTTAACATGAAAAAGTACAGTGGTACGCCTTCAACACATTTGATACTCTCACAGGCAACTTAGAAAAGCAGTCAGAAGACGCGCGAATGCATATATTTTTGCCAAGAATTAAATTTCTTTTTCGACAAACAGCACAAAACTACTACTAGCTTCAGATTTTTTTTGAGTCCCAGGTGGTCAACTTTAGCCAACTGTAACTCCTCTCCAGCTTAAGCCAGAAGACATATGTTATAAAGCCTAAGTCCTCAGATAAATTCAATCAGTACTTTAGAAGTTCCAGATTTATCACCATTTATTTTCCAAAATTCCCACTGTGCAATGGCTTAAACTAAAAACGCATTAGGGCTAATAAATCTGTTAAGGTTTAACCGCTGATTAAGTTGAACTAAACTCTAAATTATATGTGGTTTAAACTTAACGGGAGTAAATCAGTGAACCATACAATATATGTAGTTTAAAAAATAATCTTGTGGAAACACTAGAATAAATGTCAAAAAATAGCTGTTTTGCAGCAGGCTATCAATTCTCTGCACAATCAAAGAGCAAAAAATTTAATAAATTTTAATGAATGGTCGCCAAATTTTACTGAGAAAGAAATTATATTTATGCTTTACGAAGTAGAATAGTATAAAATAATAGAGTGTAAGAAAACAGATCGAACAAGATCTGAAGAAAAAGTAGAGGCTTGGAAAAAATTTGAGAGGTCTATAAATGCAAAACATATGGTATGTAAGTAACAAAATCATATGGCCTGCATTGGTAGTTTAAACGCCCAATTTTATGCGTTTACAGATGGTTTAAATACTGCACTGATTTATAGGTTCGCTGGCTTAAACACATTTTAAACCAAAAATAGAGATTAACTTGCACTGATTTATTAGTCCTTAGATGCATACATGTTTCCTGATATATCGAGAGCAACTTACGGAATTTTGTTCATACCTCACTCCTCTGCAAATGTCGAAAGGATTTTTTCTTACTAAAATCTCTTGAAAACAATACAAAGGAACAGAGTTTATGGTCCAACAGCATCAAGTCTTATCCAGGCCATACATACATACATACTTATGTATTCCTTTTTTTATTTTTATTTTTTGTAAATGAATTTTATGTATGTAATTATTTGTTAATAAAATTTAAATAAAAAATAATAATAATTTTTGGTACTCTCGGGATCAAAAAAGTACTCAAAAAATTTTTTGGGTACCGAAATGCAAATCTCATTTCCCATCACTGAAAGTCATTAATTTCTTTCAGACTTACAAAATCAATTATGCATGAATTTAGGGAATTTTTAGAACAAGAAAAAAATATGTATTGCTATTGTATTAAGCTTGTAAAATGTAAAGAATTTATCTTTAATTAATAATTCTTTTATTTTTAGTTTTTTTTACATTTGTATACATATTATTATTATCAGGGAAACCAGAAATATGCTCCAAAGAAAGTGTTTTATGCGCACTCAAAATGCACTAAAAACTCAAAAAATATGCTCTTAAAAATAACATAAATTGGATTATTTGGAAATGAAAATCTAGTTTTAATCCAACAATTCAATAAAATTTGCATATAAAACAAGACAAAATTAAAATAAACTGAAAAGGGAAACAATAAAAAAAAATTAATAAAGAACAAAAATTTAACTTCAACTTCAAAAGGGATCACGATATCAGAATTAGATTTTAGATTTAGATTTTTAAATAAAAATTGCTACCTCACATTGTCACATCTACAAACTTTTATACGAGTACATTGAAAATGTTCTTTCAACCTCAACTCAAATAAATTGAAGAAAACTGATGTAATCGAGGCAGCGTTCGTTACAATGGCAAAACCAAGTTTTTATTACATTAACGTCCAGTTAGGATGCGCCTGTTTAAGTTGAAATTTGGAAAATACAAATCAATAGTATTTGTTCCAGCATTAAAATTTAGGAGAAAAAAAAATTGGAAATTGAAGATTTAAAATTTTTTTAATTTTCTTGCTTCGTTTTTCTTTCTAAGAAATATTAAAATAAAAAATTTTATAAAGAGCAAAATATGCCCTAAAAGCGTCCAATATGCTCTGAAAATTCAAAAAATGCGCGTGTTAGACTAAAATATGCAAAAACATGCCTTAAAGGTTAAAGGTTATGCAAAAATATGCGCTAACAAATCGATGCCAAAGTTCATAAAAAGTTCTGAAATGGATAAATATCTTATTTCCGCATTAATAAGTCAGACAAGAAAAAACATGCAATTGCATATTTGCGGTTTCCCTGATTATTATTTTACTTCATTTAAAATTGATTCTGACAACTGAAATAAAAAAAAACTTTACAAAATAAACTTCCAAATAATTGCTGAACTGACAACCAAAGGTGTTCAGCAAATAATAAGGAATTATGAATAAATATTATGGTAATTGATAAAAATTTTATTTTCGTAGAAATTAAGTAGAATTTAAATGTATTCATTGTATTAATGTTTTATAAATGTGTTTAATGAATTTCGTTTTTAATTTTTGTTTTAAAAATACTCTGTATACTTAACACCAATAAAGCAATATACACTAAAACTGTTTTAAATAACACCATCAGTTATTCATTTTAAATTTGAGTTTTAATTTTCTACAATAAAACTAACAAAAAACATGAACAGTTTTACACCAAAAAAAAAAAAAAAAGAAATTGATTTAAAAAATTAATATAATTATGCATTAATTTGCATTTATGGAGAAAACTTTATATTTATTTATATGGATTATGAAAGTTCTTTGGCGTTTTCTAGCAAAGAAATTATATCTGTAATACGAGTACACCAAAGACGACACTACATGAAAGAATTAAAAGACTTGATATTCACGTTTACACATTTACACGCTCGTTCTTTATTGAACGAATTTTTTGACAACAGAATATTATACGAAACATATACGAGTAATACTAATTAATCAACGAAATAAAAATTATAATAATTATTGTTAAAATTTAGAAAAGAAAATATTAAATATATTCTTTATTATATATTATCTGCATATATGCCAAATACTACATACTATCCAACAAACAAAAATATATCAATGCTAATTCCACCGAATAAATAAATAATGAACTATTTTAAATATGTCAGCATGCTGCAGCAAATCTCTTGCAATTTGCCTATAAACTCTATTGACAGACAACACTCATCCAAATTAAAATGTTTGACACAATAAATATCGGCATTATTAATCAAGCTAATAAATAAAAGTGTATTTTTTATTCGAGTCTGTATTACAATCAATCCGAGCCGCTAACCGTGTACATATTTATTGAGGATTATGTAAAAATATTAAAAAAATTACCTTTGAAATTGAAGATGATCGTCCAGTTTATTGAATGCTGACTTTAATATTTTGTTATAAGTATAATTATTTTGTTGCACTTTTTATTTAAAAACACTTTTAATTAATTTTTAACTTTTAGATATTTATTTTATATTTGGTTTATGAATACGAATTATACGGTTTAATAATTATTAATTATATGTAATATACATACATATATTGGCCCTTATTATGAGCAACTTTCGATCTTCGACTGCATTTGGAAGCGCTGTTCGTACTGTAGTTTACGGTAGTTTCCGTTTAATTGATTTACACGAAGAATATTATATTTATTTATTTATACATATTATACAAAGTAAATTTGCATAATAAGATTGCACAAATAGGGGCGGAGTAACTAACGCATATGCCCAGTATTTTAAAAAGGATTTGTGACTTACTGTACACGACTTATGCCTTCACATAGGAAGTAGCAACGTGGTTGTTAAAGAAATTCCACAAAAGTACCACGCAGGGTTATCCTTGGCAGATCAATCAACCAGTGCGAGCAAGACGAAAAACTTTCGAAGGCCAAACAACACACAAAAGCCGGAGCGCACTTTAGAAATAATTACGATGACGCGAGAGCTGTTCTTCAACACAGAGCTGCTTAACGACTGATTTACTGAAGATATAAACGGGGTTTCGCATAAGAGATACTTGGTCTCACAATATCTGAAATGCTAATCAGCTGTTTATTTGTTTACAATACTTCGAAGCTCAACAAACCTGTCATTTCGCTCTGACTCCGTAAGAATTTTGACAACAGCCTCTAGACAGTAGCCGTGCTGATATGAAATATGAAGTGTTGTATTGTGATGTGTGATGTGTCTACCCGTTCAATAAGGCTTGCCTTGATCGAGCGAATTTTAATTTCGTATGATGCGCCATTCGACAAAGAATATCGCTATTGTGAATTTCACACATTATTTTTTAAGCAAGGCTCTGTGGCGGGAATCGAACCCACAATCTCTGGACTGATAGGATAGCATAGCTACCACTCAACCATAGAAGCATTATTTATTTATGACTACGACAGAGTTATGGTTCAACGGTTTGTCTGATGAAAGCGAAAGCTTTCTGGAACTGGCCATGTACATAAAACAATTGAGGGATTCTTTCAGTAACTATATTTATGCCGCCTGAGTACTTGTGCAAATATCTTTTGTGTGAAAACGAGCTGAATGAAACAAACAAAGTAGTTTAAAACTAGTATTTGGGTTTCGAAAATAAAACTTCGCTACCTTCGTACATTTAAATTTTTTTTTTATTCATACTACAATACAGCAACGAAAGCAAATTTGAATTCGATAGAAAACTCGTTGTTGAAGGAAAATTTCTATGGTACTGCCAGCTCATAATTTTAAATTCGATATCAGATAGCCAGCAAAGATCGAATGCAACTCATAGCAATCGCCATTATATAATCGACATTTGCTTTAATCACAAAATCATAGAAACATTTGTAACGCGTGCAAAAGAGCAACCGACAATCACTTGTATTTACCTTAGCTTTGTTAAATTTTTGGAATTCTTTATTTTTACTTTTATTTTATAGAGGCCTGCTGAATTTTTTATTTGTGCACTTCTTTCAACATATTTCATTTTGATTTTATCTTTCACTAAGTATTTAGAGATATTAATTTTTTTTGTATTTATTTTTTACACCGAATTTAAATTTAATACATATATTAATTTTTTTATATACATATATACACTTTACTTACATTTTACACACCCAAAGAAAAATTCAAAGTAACATAAGCGCGAAAAAGAGCAGCCATCACGAACCATACGATTTGAAATATCGCGCCATTTAATTTTGTTTCATTTAATTTTCTTGATTTCTTCAATTTCTCTATTTTTGCTTTTATTTACTTAAAGGCTTTTCGGTAGTTTCTCCGAAAACTTTTTTTTAATAAAAATTTTAAATTTTTAGTTGAACTATAGTGAATTTTTAATCAGAAATAATTTCTTAGTCAGGCTTAAGTTCAGTAATTTCAATTCTTGTTGAATGAAATATTTTTATTAATTAATGTGAGTTTCTAAAGAAGAGAAGAAAAATTAAATTAGACTTTATTAGCTGGGGGAAATAACGATATTTTTCTGTACAGCCACGCACTTCATCAGCACCCAAGTCTATCTACTGGGGTAGAGATTGTTATTAACATCAGCTATTTAACGCAAATTTTCAATGAAATGGAATATGAGAAATGATTATATTGTGTATACAATTATTGATTTACCTTTGGTAAACACTTTTGTAAGTATCACTATTCATTTTCTGTTTATTCGTTTTTTCATTTTTCTATTCAGGTTAGCACGAAGTTATGTCACTCTACCTAAGTATGTTTAACTATTCTTGCTTATTTTTTACGATCATAACATTATTTCAAATATTAAAAATAAAAGTTTTTTTAATCATTAAAACTTTGATTTATATATATTTATATATATTTCGACAAAAGCAGCAGCATAGTGCTGAAGCGATACTCTGCTTTATACCCAAAAAGAAATCGTATGTCGTTGCGAATTCGTACCATGTCGTTACGATTTTGTAACTACATATCGTTACGAAGTCGTGTCAAACATTTCATACACAAATCGTTACGATTTCGGTAATATTGCGGTTCAAAAATCGGAAGATTTTGTCTACTAGTCGTTACGAATACTTAACGAATTCAGAGCATTTGGTTTGGTGGGTATACATACATATGTATGTACATTTGCAATACCTAAAACAGAAATTTTTCACTTATAATTGAACTTCATATTTATTATTTATTGTACACTTTAAATCATTTAAATGTACTTCAAATAAAAAACTACACTACGTTTTTATTAAATTAAAATTTTATTATACATATTATTATGTATCATGAATTTAACGACAAATGAATCGAACACGTTCACTCTTATAACTGATTGAAATTGAAAATGAAACAAGTTGGAAAATGAAGCAACGAAAACAATGAACTGCTAGAATAAGAAAACGGAACCAAATGTGAGCAAAATTTACAATCGCAGCTAGTGCATCTTTTTCCCCATTAATTGAACGAATAAAAAATAAGATAAAAGCTCACTTATTCAAATCGTTAATTTCCTTCTACTGTAAACTCATCGCAAGTTTCGATCAAAAGTCATGAATTATTTTTCCAAGTTAAGCTTTTGAAACGGTTGATGTAGTTACTAAGTCTGTATCTAGGGCTAGCACCTTAAAGCTCATTTCAAGTGACATCTACATTTGTTTATTTAACGAATGCCGAAAAAGCTGTAAATATTCTAGAACTTTCTGGAGCTTTTATATATGAAAAAAAAATTTAACGAAGGTATACACATTTTTACAGATGCACACAACAGCCAAATAAAAAAAACACAAAAATTTTGCAATTTACTGATTGGAATTACTTACTTATCTTTCAGAAATAATATTATTGTTTATCACACAATTTAAACTCACTTCAAATAAAAATTTTCACTACTTTTTATTTAATTAAATTTATTGAAATTTTATTGTTATATACGATTAAATCCACCGCACACGAATCGATCACGTTGACTGCTCTTATTAGACTGATGAGAATGAGGCTGCAACCAGTGTTCAGCGTTACCGTTGTGCGAGTAAAGTCGAATTTTGCCCTGTTAGCTTAGAAGTGCGTTTAGACGTGCAAGTACTTGCATGTAAGTTCTGTGGACGTACTATCAACGAAAGTTTCGATTAAATGCCCGACTGTCTTGCAAGTTGCTTATTTACTTTTTGATTCAAAAAAGTTTAGTTTTAAGGGAAAATATGTCCATGTCTCAGAACTTCATTAACTGCTTGATCTATGAATATTTAGGGATATCAAATTAGCTTTTAAATGTATTTAAAATAAGTAAAATCTACAATTACTTTATACTGCAGTCCAGTTAATTTGTATCAAAGTTTTAATAGGGCAATTAATTGTTAATTAACCTTTCATTTATTTGCTGCAAGTGACAAAAATAAATTCCTTGCAAAATTCCTTGTCATTTGAGTTGAAAGTACGTAGGAAGTGCCGAAAGTGTGATTATGTTAGTAAAAGTGTTTGAACTTGTAATTGCACTTGCACGGGTAAGCCAAGTTACCAATTCGAGTTAAAGCCTGCTTGAGTAACTTTAGATGTTTTTTGACTTTTTCAATAAATATAAAATAGATAATTGATAATTTTTAATTAAAAAGCTGAAATGAGTAAAGAAAATAGTTTTGGAAAATGTTGAGTTTTTGATGTTTTACGCATTACTTTAGACGTTAAAATTTCTTTCAATTTGGATTTCAACAAACACACTTTTATTTTTGGAATTTGATAGCCAACATGCTACTAAATTTTTCTATCAACTTGTTAGTGAAATTGAACAGCTATCACCATTGTGTTTAATAAGTTTTCATATTTTCATAGATAAATTCATTAATTGATTAATTTTTATCTTGGTGCTCTTTCACTGATATGAGTATTTTGAGTTGTTTACTTCATGACATCATCTTGAGAATGGAATTGACTATCAAGTTGCGTGCAGCTTATATCACGGCAGTATGTGTGATCAATTTAAAAGAGATTTATTGAACGTTCAATTTCATTTCAATTTGGATTTCTAATTCTAATACACTCACATGTTTTTACAATACACTTATATTTTGGAACTTTCACAGCCAACTTGGTTATGACTTTTGCCACTTGATAGTCAAATTTAAATTAATTAATTAAATTATTTATTTGTTGGGGAGCTTTTAGTAGCATATTGAAAATGGAATTTATTATCAAGCTGCGTCACATCTGTGAATTTACAGGAATTTTAATAAATTTGATAAATTTGAAAGCGATTTATTGAACTTGAGGCTTCAGCGTTACTTGGGTGTTACACGTTCAATTTCACTTTATTACTACTATATCATGTATTTGGAGTCTATTTCAAGTTATCTTTCAACTTGATAGTCGAGTTGATCAACTGACCATTATTACGAATACAATTTCATTTTTCGTGTTAAAAATATTCTACCGTAATAAAGCAATGGATAAATTCACTTTCATTTAATATACAATTAAAAGATTTTAAAGAGTGATATTATAGATAGTAGAAGAAGAGAATTAATTTTTTTTCCAAGAGCTGTGTTCTGAAATTTTATCAAGAATTCATATTAGCAAATCGTGTCCGTTTTTATTGATATAATTATATAAAAACAATCTAAGAATGGTCACAGTCTTCCTCACAGCCAATTTCAGACTGAGAAAACACCTCAACAGACTTGGGATTGAGAATAACAACCTGTGCACATTCTGTGATTACGGCGATGAAACTCCAGAGCATATTCTGAAGGACTAACACTAAACCCACTGGCAATCTTGAGATTCCTCAGGAGAGTAGATCTAGATGAAGTGTTCTAGCACCTGGCAAGGGATATAATAGATCTACTTCAGTTGCAGTGTCCTGTGTTTCCCGTTTAACTTAATTCATTCAATCATTCAACAAAAACTATGGAGCAATTTCCAATATAAATATTTAGTCCACATGTTACTCCTTCCGCTGAATCCGCTTTCAATAAAATCAAGTAATCAAATATAATAAAATAAACACTTGAGAGTCCGTGATATCAGCCTTCAAGGATGGCTTGGAAGGTCCAGGTGTCCAATGAAGAAGAAAAAAGGATTTAATAACTATTCAAAAAGCATAACAAATACAGAAGTACTCGAAAAAAGCAATGTATAGAAAATTTACTTAATGGTGTATTCCCTGTATTCTCCTCTTGGGAGTCGAATGTTTGAAATTTTGTCAACACATTAAATATAGTTTCTTTAAATATTTTTTTTCCATTTTTGTTGATTTTTTAATAAATAGATAAGTGACATGAACCTTGTACCAAAAATAACTAATAAAAATATTATAGTTTTACGGTATTTAATTTTCTCAAAATTTAAGTATGTTCTTTTGTATTATTACCATAGATTTAATTAACTATATTTCCTCTTTAGTAGATTTGTATATTTGGTTATATTAAGGTATAAGAATATACCAAATTTGAGTTTTATTCTTTATATATTTTTTTAATAACCTGACAAATATGTATCTCAACCTTTGTTCTCAAAAATTTTCTGTGAATTATTCTTATTTTAAAAGTTTTTCTTTTTTTTCTTCTTAACGGTAACGCTGGTGCAAGAAGTTGAAGAATGAACTAACGAAAAGAACTGCTAGAATTAGAAAACGGAACAAAATGTTGCCACTATATGGGGAAATTGGACAAATGTGTAATCTTGCTAAATATATCCGTTCTCGTTTCAATTTGGGAATTAATGAAATAAGTAGGAGATTAAAATATTTGGAGTATTGATAGATTTCTTTTTTATTTAACTTACAATGTTAGTGTGTTTAATGTTATTATTGTTTGCCATATTATTATAAATCGTAACAGCGAAATATTGTAAGATATAAAATAATGCATTGTTTTTTAATAAAAAAAGTAGATCTAATATATCATACAAATACATATGCTTAACAAAAAATAATAGTCTTGAGGATATTTTAATCACACCTTTTAAAAAAAGTCTTTTAAAAACATTTAAGAGTTTCGATGTTTGCTTGTTAAATAATTTTTGTTTGTATTAGATTTTTTGTTAAGCTCACACAAGATATTGCTTTTATTTAAAATCACATTTTCCTCCTCCAAAATATAAATTTGATCCGATTCAATATAAAATAGATGATTAAACGATTTGACTCTCAATTCTTTTGTGTCAGCTTTCAAGCTACATATATTTTAAAATTTTATCATTAAGATAAAAAGTAAGCGTATACAGTTCTTTAAGTTATATCTTGCTTGTTCTGGCTTTTAGGCAAACAAATAAATCTTTTTAAAATTAATTTTTTTGCGAAAATCGTTGATTAAAAATTTTACTTTCCATCCGACGCAATTGAGCTCTTTAATTGAAATATCCAGCACTTGTAAAGTATTACTTATTGCTGGCAGCATTGGAATTTATTTGTAAGATCAGGTAACCCATAATCTAACAGAGAGTTCATGCTTAGGGCATTTATAAATGGGAAGAAATTTTTTTTAATCATATTGGCTGCAGGTGACCAACGATCTTTAACATCATGTGTTGCTGGAGCTTCTTTCGGATTTTATTAAGGAACAACTTAGGTTTGCAGATTTTTCTGTTTTCCGTATAACTTGTAAAAAGTTTATACCATTTACGCACGCAATCATCAGTAGTCTTTATGTCACATTTATAATAAATTCCTGACTTAAGTCCGATTAGTTCCTTTCTTACTTTCACTTTCATCACAACTTTCACTTTTGGTGGACTAAACTAAATTCAAAAGCATGCGTAAGGAAAATATATACAGAACTTAGCATGTAATTTAGTTTTAAGGAATTTAATCAGTTAGAAATCTAAAAAAGAAATATTTTTGTATAAAGAAAATGAAGAATTTACTAAATAATTAATTTTAATTGATTAATGGGTTAACTGACATTCATGTAGATTTGTGTAGAAAATATATATGAACAACAATATAATTTTTGAGTACATTGGTGTGGTAGAGTGCTTATACTTCTATGAATTTTAATATTTTATTAATTTAATTTAATAATTTTAAATTGTTTTAATGTTGTACGGCACGCTAATACAGTCTATGTAGGTCCTGATCACTTCCACAATTGAATTGTTTCCGTTCTTTTAACTGTAATTAATAGCATGAGTATGTATGCACTTCATTAAACGTTATCATTCAATTGTTGAATTTAGTTTCCGTTTTATTTTTTAGATTACACATTTGGATAATTTCCCCGCATAGTGGCAGCATTTTCATTCGTTCCTCTATTCTACCATTTCTTTTCGTTAACTTGTTTTCAGCGTTGTCAACTCTGTGCTTTTTGCACCGTTTTAGTGCTTTTTGCATTTTAGTGCTCAGTGTATTTTTCATTAATTGCTGATGTTTTCTTTAAAAAAAAAATTAAAAAATTAATTTATTTAGCTAATGAAAAATATATGTATTTTCAAATGTAAACTTATTAATGACGATGTTAACAAACTTTTAACGAATTATTATATTAAATATATAAATTTAATTATAATTGATACACATTAAATTTGATTTAACTATAATGAATTCAACAGCCTGTTTGTGTAAGACATTGACGATGAAAAATCTTGACGTTTCTAACGTCAACGTCTTATACAAACAGGGGTTTAATCAAGAATAATTTCTTAATCGAGTATTTTCAATTCTTATTGATTGAAATATTTTTATTAATTATTTTGATTTTCTAAAGAAGAGAATTAAGTTATAATTTTATAAAAATTGATCTCGAGCTTAATAAATATAATAAAATAAGCTAAAAAGGTCAATAAAAATGTAATACAACTTATTAATAAAACCATTTTCTGAATATTCGTTTTTTGCAGCATTGCAGAATACTAAAAAACCCAAGTTATATGAAGTGCAACTGTTAAACAGCCATGCTTTGTGTTTTTTCTTTCATATATGTTTTTTTCTCTATTTTTTCGTAGTTTTTCCTGCTATAATTGTTGATGCACGCTTCTGCAAAAATGTAGAAAATTTAGTATTTGATATTTTATTTTGTTCTGAGGCTACAACGTATATTTACGAATCTTATTAAGTTTGAAATTCTTCACGGCAATGTTCTTACTGATGCTTGTCCATCAAAATTTAGATTATCATTCACACAAACTGACATTTAATAAATGTATCCGAAAGAAAGCTGTTCAGACAAACTACAGACATGTCTTAACGAATTCGTTACGATAAATCTGACTTCAGAAAACTAAATTTTTGGTTTGGTGGGTATGTAAATACATATGTATGTATGTATGTATATATCGATTAAAAATTATATCTTATTAGGGGCTATCCACACACTTTTTACAAAATTTTTAGTATAAATTTTCTAAACCGTAACAAATCCTAAGTAACCCCCCCCCCCCCCCCTCCCTCTTCAAAGGGCACTAATTAATATGTGAATGGCCCTTTAGTACAAGAAAAATGCTCGTGGAAATATTATAGAAAAATATAATGTAATACATGTATCAGCGACTAGTATTAAATAGAACCGATTTAATTATAATTGTTAGAGAAGAAAAATTTCAATAAAAATATTCAGATAAATTAATATATAATATGTGTTAATTGAACGATTTCATGAACTTTTGAATTAAAACTATAATTCCATACCAGTTAAGTATTTAGTTCTTTCAAAACTGTTTTTTAAAAATTTATAGCTGAAAAATCCAAGAATCATGGTCATCAAAATTAAGTCACAGATATGTATAAACGCTACATAGTGTATATAAATATGTATGTATGTATATACAGCTACATTTGCGTTTACCGAGAAGTTTCACTAACAGGCTATTAAAAAAATTAATGTAAAAATCTATCTATTTAACTTGAAATTGCTTTTTTTCATAATTTTAAGCAATCATTAATTAAGCGAAGTTAGTGCTTTACACATCCATACATAGAACAAAATAAAAATAAAAAAACTTAATGTTTTTATTATCTTGGGAAATTGCAGCAGCTTTCTTGAACAGCAAATCAATTTTTCATTGGGAAAACTACTTTAAATTTAAAAACATGAAAAAGTTGTATTTATGGAACAGTTTTTTGAAAGAAGTTGCACTTAAAAGGACTGTAACGTAACAAAATATCTCTTGCACTATCCAGGGTGTTGCAGTAATGCAAAAATCGAGCTCGCACTATATTTTAAAAAGACTTAAACATTTTAAACAGACGGATATATCTAATTTACTATAAACTTATTTTGTTTTGTTTCTAAATGTGATATATAATTTTTCTCATTTGATTTATTTTAAATAATCTGTGTTTTCGTAGAGAAACTGATATTTTTACTTATACAAAATTAAAATTTGTTATGTTATGTTTATTTTTATTATTACTATTGCTCTAATATACATACATATGTACGTTCTTTAATATATAAAAATTCATATGTTTTAGTTTATGAAATGATCAAATATATATCGATCATTTACTCAAACAACGTCATAACTCAAAGAATCAGTTTACCAAAAAAACCAGTTTAAAGTTTTCAATTTACACACAACTTAATGAAAAAAGCAAATTTAATTTTTTTTTCAAGAGTTGAGTAACCAAGATATTTGTATGAAATTTTTATATAATATGAAGAAATATCTGAGGATTAATGCTGCATCATTAACTCAATTAATCCATTTTTTGAGTTGTGACGTTCTTTGTGTACATGAGCGATATGTTTTTTATATATATAAACGAATTTTTATTTTAATAAAATCAACAATTTTAAATGTAGTACCTTTTTTCAATTTAAGCGTTTTTCCTATTTTCAGTGCTTTTTCAAATCAAAGAGTTGACAACGCTACCTGTTGCTTTGCCATTTCTCATCAGTTTAATTGGAGCAGTTAACTTGATCGGTTCGTAAGGTTTCGTGCGGTGAAATCAATCGGTTGTTATAATGAAAAGTATGTATTAATGAAATTTAATAAAACAAACAGTGAAAGTGTTTCTATAAAGTGTGTTTAAGTAGTTTGAAGTGTGTAATAAATTAAAAATATTGTCTAAATCCTTAAAGGTATGTAATGTAACTCCAATTAACAATTTGCAAAATTTTTGCATTATGTAGGTACTTCTTTTCTTTCTATTTTTTATGTATACTAATACATAAATTCGTTAAAGTTCTATTCCTACATTAAAGCTGCCTAAAGGAGCTTTTTTCTTCGTTCTCGTTCGTTAAGAAAATGAAAGCGCAATATCTGCTAGAACTTAAAGTTCTTTTCCATGAACTTTGATAATTGATATTAAACTTTGGTGGTGGTGGTGAAAGCTGGTCTGATGTCCTAATTTCTTTTTAATACGCATTTCGTGCAAGCTCCTTGTTTTTGTGTTATTGTAGATTTTTGTGGAATGCATGAAATTTAAACCATTTAAAAGTGGTTTTGAAATTTGCTATTAGTTTTGGCACAACCAGAGCTAACAAAGCTGCCCAATCCAAATTATAAAATTATGTATCACATCATTTCCCCCGGAATTGAAAATATGTCGTATCTGTGTATATATGAAAGGCATACATACTCGTACATCCATACCAGAGAACAGATTGAATTCCTTATTTTGTTGTTTTGATTGCAATCACAAAAAACCTGCATTTTGTTGTCAATCCACAACATTTGAAAAAAAAACAACGCATGGCACAATTAAAAGAGATGAACGCGGCGAATTTTATTGCGTGCATTGCTTGTTTTGTATAAATATGTACGGGTCTTGTCAAAAGCTACAAATACTCAGTGAACGGTGCGTGTACTTTTTACTGTGATTGAACACAACCAACGTAGTATTGTATAGAACGTATACTCTTTCATTAGTATTAATAAAACACGATATCGATTTGAAATGTGTTTTATGATAAATTTAATATGAAACAGTTATTTGAAATACATTTCAGATCTAATTTACTTTTTGCAAATTTTACTTTCTATATCGGCATTTATTTTTTTATTTTTCCTCCCTCACACTGAATTTTTAAACTTATAACCATTAAAATCACTTAAAGTAAACTTATTATTTAAACGCGATGTACAAAAGAGCAGCGAATACTAAGTGAATTATATAAAAGATATCCATTTTTTCATGCTGCATCATCTCATTTCACTGCTTGTATTATAACGGCATTGTAATAATAATTTACAATAATAATTTGTTATTGTTGTCGAATAAACATATAGCAAAAGCAACGAATTTATGAATTGTTAGCAATTGTGAATGGTTTCGTTCTGTTCTCTGATCCATACATACATATTTAAATATTTTATCCACATTGCAGGCAATTTTTTTAAACTTGATCATTTATTTAACATTAATTATAATAGTGTTAGTATGAAAATTGCAGCAGATGTATTTTAGAATGAGATGAAAATATTTGGTTTATTTGATTAAAACTAAAGATTTTAAATTTTAATATTTTTAAAATAATTATTTAATAAATTTCATATATTCTGCTCTCAAACCTTAAATAGATGCTGAAATCTATTTTGCTCTTAAATATCATTTATTTAAGTAAAAAATAATATCAGAGTAGGCATTTCATTAACAGTTCCTCTTTAAGTAGAAAATATATTTAAGAGAAAGTAACATTATTTAAAAATAGACTTTCTTCAAATTATCATTTGTGCATTTCCACATTTTTTAAATTAAATGAAAGAAGCGACAGCGTGGCTATGCTTGTCAGCATACTATACAGATTGTTAAACAAATATCAAAAACTTTTTAGACGGATTCAAAGGGGTTCCAAAAAAGACTAATTTAGCATCAAAAATTTAAAGTGCAAAAAAACATATAGAGTTTGTACAAGTTTCCTTTGATCTATTACAGAAAAGTCAAGGTTTCCATCGCCAACGTCTTACACAAACAGGCTGTAAGGCCAAGTTTACATCTGGCACACATGTGACCAAAAAAGCGTAACCACTAATTACTAATTTAAAACTGTATGATTCAGACATATATTGATTTAAATAGTTTCTAATTATGTTGGATTCTACAAAATTGTCTATTAGTTATGTATGAATTTGTTTAACTTAATAAATACTTGTCTGAATCAAACAGTTTTTCATTAGTGATTAGTGGTTATGCTTTTTTTGGCACATGTGTGCCAGATGTAAACTCTGCTTAAGTTAAATTTTTTAATGTTATAAGACTTCAACTTATTGATATATATATATATATATTTGTAGTGAATTTTGCAGAACTACTATAAATAAATAAAAACAAATGGGAAAGCAGAGCTATGTAAATCCCACAATTCCTAAAACATTTTTGAAAAATTCCAAAACTGGAATTTTTTACCTTTATTTCTATAGTGGCCACATTAGAGGTTGGGCGAAAAATTGCGGCACAACACAAAATTTTATATTTGTTTTTAAATAAAGATTTTGCATTAAAATACTTTTCAGCAAATAAAGGGCCTAATTACAAGTGAATTTCGACTTCGACTCTAAGGAAAAAATATTGTAATGTTCTTTAATCGAGTACAAAATCATCGTAGTCAAAGTATATAAAAAAAAATACAACAAAAATTTTTTAACTATAAAATAGCATACTCGTACGTACTTTATTTTGCCAGAAGCGGCAATAAATTAAATTTTTAATTTAATTTTGCAATAATGTAAAATTTTTACAACCAATTCTTTTATTAAGTTCTAATATTTTCTATTAAAATTACAAAATAAATTACTACTATATCTAAGTCCAAGTTATACGACTTCTTCCTCCCTTAACCTCTGGCTGTTGCAGCAACATTTGCTGCCTGTTGAGCAACAGCAAGACCTTGTATAGTGGCATCACGTGTATGCTGGCCCACACGTTCCTGAAAAAAGAAAAAAGTATTTTAAATTGTTGAAAAATTAAAATTTTTCTTAATATAACTTACGATTTTTTTGCCAATTTTTTTCAACCATCCCGCTTGACTTTGAGCAGCACAGACAGCCAAGATCAAGGCAACATAAATGAAAACTTTATGAAAATTCATTTTTTTATAAGAAAATGTTTTAGTTGAACGTTGTATAGCTTTTAACTAACTGATGTTGATTGCATCTTTACGATTGGCTTTTATAGGGAGAGATTTTTCATTCTAAAGAAAGGTTTTTTTCTATGTGTGATAAGGGGGATTTATTTTAAAATAAAAATATAATTTTACAACATTCTATGCAATTGATTTGTGATTTACTTTTTTTTTTGTTGCTAATACCGATAAGGAGTGCAATAAAAAAAGTAGTCATTTGGCAAAAAATAAAAATCAAAGTAAAATATTATAATTTATAAGGAATAAGTTATAATTTAATTATATAATGGTTAAATGTGATAATTTATTGAATTGAAAATATAAACATAAATAAGTTCGAACACAAAAAATAAAATCAACTATCTAAAATATTTTACCTTATGTAAATCCACCAGAATACTTACTTAATATACCACTTGAGGCGTTGGTAAAACACAATCTCATTTGCTGCCTGAAATTTCTCTCTGCCCCCTTCTTGGGCCTAGTTTTTAAAAACTATCAAGCGGTATGTTCTGTTAGACACACATGTATCTATGTTATGAATTTCATAAGAATCGGTTGGATAGTTGCGGAGGGCAAAGGTAGCCCCTGCACCCTCTTTTTCTTAAAACATATAATCTATATGTTCTTGTAGAACAAAATCAATTCAGAAGTTTAGCCGATAAAGGAAGCAAACAAAGCTACTTTTACCTTCGGACAAATGACGGAAGGGCATAGAGACAGACTAATAAGTTCATATTCAACGAATGGTTTCTCGGCTTTAACGAACTGGTTCTTGAAATTCAATAAGCCAATGATGGGCATACGTTCAACTCAAGAAACCTGTTTATTAGGTGAAAAAACTATATATGTAAAAAAAGAAGAGAGGTGTCTTAGAACACCCGGTTATAGCCTTGCTGCTTAGTTATATAAAACAAATTTCATGTCTGAAATAACAATGCAACAAAATTATATAATATGATGATGTCAAATTCTCTGCAAATATGTCAAAACGTTTCCATTTATTTCGCTTTATATTCTTTTCTAGCGGCATACGATTAAATTAATGTATTGTTTGTGGCCGTTGGCGGCTGTTAGCCGGCTTACAGCCGATCGGCTGTATTTTATGATTTGCGCTCATGTGCAAAAACAATACAAAAACAAATTGAGCAATCGTTATCATTTCACTCACTTCAGAGAACGAAACGAAACAGAATTAAACATTTTATTTCGTTTATTTTCGTACTCTGCTTTTAAGTACAAAGAAATCAAAACAAAAGTAAATTTATAACTGTAATAGTGTCGATTATTTTTGTTACGAAAATCACGTCCTAATTCCTGTATTGTGCAATAAATAGCATAGCTATAAAAACTCGAGAGCAGCTGAACCGATTTGGCATATTTTTTTTTAATATAAATATTAATTCAAGGTTTAAAGGTTAAAACTAAGAGGTTGAAAAAGGGGCAAACCTGGTAAAAGTCGGTAGGTTTATGTTTTATGTTTCCAAAACTAAAGCTGATAGACTCAAAATTCTAAAAACATATAAATTCTGCTAAAAAATAAAGGGACAGATATCTGATACTATTTCGATATTAGAACTTTTAAGAGATAAAACGGGCAAACAATTTATTTCGGTACATTTTTTGCACTCCCCATGTCTGCTAAAGTATTTCACATAAAAACAAAGTTTCGTTTATTTTTCTCCAATAAAACATCTCTAATAAGTTTTTTTTCAGTTTAGTTTATATATTCAATACAAAAACAGTACAAAGTAAATAGATATAAGGTCAATTTGGTTCAATACTTATGACTTTATTTCAGTGAATCGACGAAAATCGGTACATTGCGCCGATAGTGGGATATCGGCTTGTTCTTCTTGTTTTGTTTCAGAGAAACGGTAACTACCGTTAAAAAAAGAGAAGCATAATTTCTTCACATACGTATTGGTTTTTTAACCTTAATTTTAAAATTCGGCTAATAAGAAATAAATAGTCTTAAATTTATAAAGTTTCTCGCCTCTCCTGCAAAAAAGAAAAAGTAAAGTTCGGCATTTTGAATTTTAAATGACCATATGTATATATATAAAAAATACGAGTAGGAGAAATAAGATTGTCTAATAGCTCAAAACAAACAAAAAACCAGTTCGTCGAACGGACGTGGGGTTTGACAAATATTTTGAAATAGCGCTTATGTTGCTGATAAACGTCATCAAATTTCTTATTTAATTCATATTTTCTATTAAATTAAAAAACAAGTTGTGTATAATAAAGTTTTAATAAACATATGGACATAAAGCGTGTTTTTTCAGAGTGTCACAACTTTGAGTTGGCATCACTGCTTTATTTGAGCAGCCATTTAACAGCTGATAGTTGCTTTTTGTTTAGTTTGCTTTGAAATTTCATTGGCGGTATTCCATGTTTGATGAAAATTGCCTTGCGTAAGTGCAAATGCAAAATATCGTAGCTTTTCTTTGGATTGCTTGTGTATTTTGTTGTTGGATTTGAAAGAAAAGCTACGATATTTTGCATTTGCACTAACTCACGAAAATTTGCATCAAACATCGAATACCGCCATTATGAACAACGCATGCAAATTGTTGAAATTTTTAATCAAACTAATTGTTCTAATCGTCAAACTCATCGTGCACTTCTTTCAATTTATGGCGTACATAGTTCTGGTTGAATGGGTACGTAAATAAGCAGAATTGTCGCATGTGAAGTGACAAGAATCTACAAGCTTTTGTCGAAATACGATTATATCCACAGAAAATTACTGTTTGGTGCGCTTTATGGGCTGGCGGAGTCATTGGCCCATACGTCTTCAAAAACGATGATGGTCAGAATGTTACTGTCAATGGTGAACGGTTTAGGAACATGATTCGAAATTTTTTCGTACCTCAATTTTGTGGCATGAATCTTGCTGATATGTGGTTCCAACAAAAACGGAGCCACATGCCACACAGTGGGCGCTACAATTGATTTACCAGAGAAACTTTTGATGAAAAAACAATTTCACGTAATGGCCCAATTAATTGGCCACCCAGATCGTGTGATTTAACCCCATTGGATTATTTTCTTTGGGGATATGCTAAGTCACTTTTCTACGTCGATAAACCACAAGCAATTGAACACCTGGAAATCAACATTCGAAGAGTTATTGGCAAAATACGGCCGCAGATGCTGCGAAAAGTTGTTGAAAATTGGTGTTCCAGATTTCGCCTTCTACGCGCCAGCCGTAGCGGCCACATGGCAGAAATCATATTTAAACATTAATTTCATAAAATGTTCTTTCCAATAAAGCCCGTTTTATTGATATTAAAAATATCATACATATTGATTTATAAAATTTTTGTTTGGCAATAATCCCTAGTCATATTTTAGAATTATTTTGCATTCAAAGAAACAAAACTATAAATTTTGTGCATGTAAAAATTTTAAAGTACTTACAATTTACTTAAATATATATTAAAAAATTAAATAAGTAAATAAAAATAAATGGCCCTTATGCTGCTAATCGTCTTCTTTAGAATCAGGATCTATATGTCGAATTATATGACCAATTGTGTGAACACTTTGAGCAATGTTATTAACTTTCGCTGCATTTTCATTCACTGTATTGAGTAGACGGCTCTTAAATTTAAGAAAATTCATACCAATCAATTGTTAATTAATAAATAAAAAATTATTAAACTTACCGTTCCTTCATTCAAGTCATCCAACCAATCGCCCTGCGTAAATCCCCAAGTGCCAACAATAAGTAGAACAAAAAAGAAAGCAAATTTTTGAGAAGACATTATGAAGCAAAATTATGTCGGTATTTTTTTATAAACCAGAATTAAATGTGGTAAATAACAGAATGATTATTACGCGAAACTGCAGTACCTTATATACGAATATTATTGCAAGCTCAAAAAAGGAGATAAGCACAAAAGATTATTCAACTAAGAAGGGGATTTTTTTTAACACCTATTGGAGAGTTTCCCAGTTTGTGGGAATCCCAATAAAAAGAACAAAAAATAATTAGAATATTTTTTTTGGTTTTTTGATTATTTTTGGTTTTGGTTCTTTGTGTGACGTTCATTGAGGGAGTGAATATGGGCTTTGTTTTACTTGGCTTTGATTTATTAGCTGATGGTGTTGGTTCAATAGCCGCCTAAGCTTAGTTTTTTTACTATTTTTGTTTTGTTTTGTTTCTTAGTTATCTACATATTTACATGTACATAATTTTTCGAAAATGTGCTTTGAGAAATATTGTATCTCGTAAATCATTTCAGCACTAAATATGCAATAAAAACATAAAGTTGTGCTTATAATTTAATAACTAGAAACAAGTATGCTGCTGAAAAAAATTTATATTTTGCCAGCTAGTTTTACATACAAACTTAAACTAAATTATTATTTTTATAACTTTCATATTACACGCTTCTTTAAATTACTAATCAAGCTCTTTTATTTAAAACTCATACATATGTATATGTATACTCATATATAATAAATTCAGTAAATTGTGACTTTGACTCGCTTACGAAGGGTTCCGTAATACTATACCAACTTTAGCCTATATAATCGAATATCTAACCTAATGTAGACATTATGTAAAACTATTTCTTGTTTTCTCGTTTTTTTATTTTTGGCTCTTTTTTTATTTTGGCGATTTTTTCTGTTTTCGGCGATTTTTTAAGTTTTAGCGATTTTTTTATTTTTGGTGCCTTTTTGTTTTTGGCGATTTTCCTGTTGCTTTGCAGTCTTAGCAATTTTTTTACTTTTGACGATTTTTTCCGTTTTGGCGACTCGTTTCGGTTTTTTGGCGATCTTTTTCTTTTTGGTGATTTTATTTTTGCATTTTTGCGATTTATTTTATTTTGGTGATATTTTTCATTTAAGTGCTTTTTTTAAATTTTGGAATTTTTCAGGTTTAGCGTTTTTGAAAATTTCAAAAGTTTGCGTCCTACGGGTTCTAAGATACCGCAAGTTGTCAAAATTATATAGTTAAAATAACATTGTGACTCATTGCTCGCTGTTTTTTTTTTTTTATTCATAGGATGAAAGGGATGAAATCATCGAAAGACCCTGGCAGTGATGGTGTTTGCCAGGAGTGCGAGACTTTAACACGCTAAAACACCCCTTTACACTGACCCAAACCTTCCCCGTGGTACTGCCGCAAGGCTTTACATCACGGGGTGGGAATAGGTCCTAGACCTAATCTAACCTAAAGAGATTCTTCTGCGAATTTCTTCTAACCTACGAAGTTCTAATAGAACGAATTTTGCAAAATTACATACACACGTCCAGTTATACAAAGATTCCAACATGGTTGGAACTATGTTGTCCGGCCTAATTCTACGCCCTAAATCTACTTCTAAGCACTCTCTTCTACTATCAAATTCCACGACATTACCATCACAGCTCGGACAAAACGGAATACTGTCATGTCCGAAACGGTACAAGTACGACCTGAAGCAACCATGCCCAGTCAAAAACTGTGTAATATAGTAGTTCAAGTCACCGTGCTTTCTTGATAACCATGTACTGATGTCAGGTATCAGTGAGTAAGTCCATCTTCCCTTATCAGTCACTGTCCATCGTGCCTGCCACTTACGTAGGCACAAATCTGTCACACCATCCGTACAGTCCGATATCGCCTCTAATTCGATGGGCATCAAACCGGCAATGACAAAAGCTGCCTCGTCGGACACAGTTCGGAATGCGCTACATACTCGCAGGGCGGCGAGCCTATACACAGGGGATATCAGATTCACATACGTAGAATATCTCAGTGAACCTGACCATATAGGTGATGCATATAGGATAATGCTTTTAACTACACTAGAGATCAATTTCCTCTGCAGATATTTTGGACCTCTTGTATTCGGCATGATCCGGGATAGAGCTGAGCAGGTCTTCGATGCTCTGGCACCTATATACTTAAAGTGCTCATGAAAAGATAGACGTGTGTCAATCATGACTCCAAGGTATTTTAGACATTCCCTGGATTCTATGCTACACGTACCAATATTAAGCCTAATGGTTTCCCTACTTTTCCGACTACTAATCAGAACCGCCTCTGTTTTATGGTCAGCTAGAGCTAGACCCATTGACCTGAGCCAAGACCTAACGATCTGAATACTGGCATTTGCAATGGTTTCCGCCTCTAGTAACTCTTTTGCTTCACATACTAACGCTATGTCGTCTGCGAGTCCAACTATCTTTGCCTTCTCAGGTAGATTTAACCTCAATACTCCATCGTACATGACGTTCCACAGTAGTGGGCCAAGTACTGATCCTTGAGGCACCCCGCCAATTATCTGGCGTCTCCTAGTACCTTTATCGGTATCATAAACATATCATTGCTCGCTGTAGAATATCATATATGTATGTATGTATTTGTTCTTGTATCGGTCAAAGTTTGAAAATTTCAGGTCCGTAGCTTCTACGGTTCTCGAGCAGACGAAAATCGGTACATTGCGCCGATAGTATGATTCACAAAATATTCGCCACTAACAAGTCAAAACTTAAATTAACCCAAGTCCCCATTTTATGGTTTTTTTGATTTATTTCTTGTAAAGGGTCCACCAGATAACTTTTTTTTTTTTTGAAAACAGGGCGCAAAACATCGAGTGTAGCTTCGGCTGTGTGGCACGTAGCGCCATCCTGTTCAAACCAAATGTTGCCAATATCCTCCTCTTCAATTTTTGTGATCAAAAATTCGTCCAACATGGCCCGATAACGATCGCCATTGACTGTAACGGCCACTCCTTGCTCATTTTCGAATTATGCCTCTGGACCAAAATCCGCACCAAACAGAGACTCGTTTTGGGTGCGTCGGCTTTTCCATATATGCGTGCGGGGTTTCTGTGCCCCAAATGCGACAATTTTGCTTGTTTACATACCCGCCAAGATAAAAATGAGCTTCATCTGAAAATATGATTTTTTTTGGCAAAATCGGCATCTTCTGTAAGTCGTAATGTCGCAATATTTCCCAGCGTTGTTCAAGCATATACACAACCCTATCCGTTCAGCGGAAGGATAAAACTAATTATCTGTCAAATCAGACATGAGCTAAGTGTTACCATTCACGAAGTAAGCACTAGTTGAAAGAAAAACGTTAGATGGCGGACCCTTTATTTAAGTTGAATACTACAAACAAAAAAATTCTTTATCATGATTAATTACATGTTTTAAATTCCTTTTGTATTAAAAATGCGAATCTGATACCAAATTTTTTACGACACAAAAGCAATGAAAACGTGTATTCCTGCAGTAAAGTCACTAAATATTGATGTTTCCGTTCATAAAGTGAATACCCTTTATTTATTATTCATTCATAAATCCATTAATGAAAATAACAAATAAAAAACAGTCTTAAACGTCGAATGTCATTTGTGTGCGTCATTTTAAAACTATAAAAATTACGTGAGCTTTCTTTGTTTTTGTTTTACTGTGTTCATTGTTGCGGTAGATCAGTAACTGAAACAGAAATACGTACACACATTTGTATAGATGTACTCGTATATATGTAAGTATGTATGTAAATACATACAATGTACTTAATTTAAAAAAGTACCATTTAAATTTGTTTACTTGGGGACTTTCTATTAAGAATTTTGTAGATTACCAGCAAATTACGAATAATTTAAATTTATGGATTTTATATTTACTGTCGTATAATAAGACAATTATTTTACGAATTGATGACACACATACATACGTACACACACAAATTAAGCATCAGCATAAAGTAACCCAGTTGGCCATGTCTTTCAGACACCTTGCAAGACGTATGCATGAAAATATTAATACGTGAAGGACTTTTTGGAGACAGCTGAAACAGATAAGTGAGGAAATTTTAGAACAAATGGCCGATAAGTTCAAACATGACAAGAAGAGCGAGACTTTCGTTTATATTTTGTTTGCCTCTGTAAAGCTGACAATTTCTATAACATTTTCATTAATGAAACTATACCTACACAATTTTGAATTGAATGTTGCAAGACTGTCTTGCGGTTAATATTCAGCAACTAATTTGATGCATGACCAGTTGTGTAGCTTTTCTTTTACCGAGTCTTTGTGCACGTTTTCTTTTAGATTGCATGAAAAGAAACTGTAATCGGCAAATATCGTGTGTGGCAAATGTCGTTGATGGAAGTGTCCATCCTCTGGGGCAATTTGGCTACCTGGGATATTGTCCATCTACTAAAACAACGTCATAACTAAAAAAGGGATTTTAGAGTTAATTATGCCAAATTAATCCTCATATCGTTATTCATATGGTCTAAAAATTTCATAAAAATATCTTGTTTACTCAACTCTTGGGAGAAATTTTTTTTTCCATTAACTTGTGTGTACTCGTAAATTGAAAATTTTAACTCGTTTTCTGTCAAAATGGTTTTTTTATGTTATTAAATCGTTTAAGTAAATGAGCGATATACATAAGTATGTATGTATGTATGTATGTATTAAAATGTTTACAAACATTTTTATTTACATATTTTTAACCGACTTCAAAAAGGAGGAGGCTTTCAATGCGTCTGTACTGTTTTTGATATTGTTACTTCATAGCTCGGTACATTTTAGACCGATTGTAAAAATCTTCTTTTGTCTGAGGGTATAGCTTCCACTTGGTCCCTTTTTGTTTATTTGATTTTATGATATTCTACTTATTTGATTGTTGCGGGGCCATTAAAATTTAATATGTTATTAAAGTGGTTCGTTCTACTTTACCGATTTTTGCAAACCTTAAGACCCACCCTGAGCTCTAAAAAACACTCAATCGTGCATTTAAAATATGGGCGGAGACATGCCCATTATTTATATTTCATACTTCTTCTTAACCAACAGATTTCCAATTTTTTTTGTTTGAAAGAGTTTTGTCCCATAAATTTTTTTCAAAAATGTTCTATCATATCTTTGCAGTGAAGTCGGATTTTTTGGTAGAATTATTTTTATATCTCTTCAGTTTAAATTATATTTTACATTAAAATACTTATTATAATTACAAATTTAATTTACATGCCACTTTTCCTCATTTAACCTACGGCTGAAGCAACAAAATCTGATGCCAGTTGGGCATTATGGGTATGTTGACCAACACGATCCTTAAAAAAAACATTGTATATAATCGTATATATTTATATTTGATAACTTAAACTTTTTTTAAATAACTTACAATTTTCGTGCCATTTGTTTTCAACCATCTCGCCTGACTTTGTGTAGCGAACACACCCAATATTAACGCGATAAAAATAAAAAGTTTATGTAAATGCATTTTTTTTTTGTTTTAACGAAAATGTTTTAGTTTAAGGTTCCTTTAGCTGTTAACAAACTGATAATGACTGTATCTTCAATTTGGCTTTTATAGGAAGAATTATTGAAGGTTATTTCTGTGTGTGATAAAAGAGATTTACTTTCAAGCAAAAGTTTATTATTGCTCCAGCATTTTAGCGATTTATTTAGTATTTGGATGGAACATTGATAAGATGGGTATTAATGATTTAAAATATTTATCTCTGTTGAGCTAAGACTTGCTCCGCCAAAAAGAAATTTCTGGGGGAGGGGTCATTACGACTGGTGACTTTCATGAGTAATATTAAAATAGTTACTTACAGACAATTTTTAATCCTTCCCTTCCCGGGGGGGGGGGGAAGGATTAAGGATTATATTCATTAAATTATAAAATATGTTTCATAACAAATGCAATCTCTTGTAGATCTTATAGTCATATATCAAAGCCAAAAAAAAAAAATAACATTCAAGGAGATAAAATCTTATTCAGACACTCTTAACTAAATTGTCAAGTTCAAGAGAACAAAAATTTATTTAATTTTAGATTTATTTAAATTTATTATTTTATGATCTTTGCCAATCCTTAATGTACTATTTTATATACTATGTGACATTACATTATTACAAACTAATGACATTCGGGGGATGTTCTTGTAGAAATTCTCTTATCAGTGCGTATGTAATTAAAGTTCATATCCAAAGTTTTTGTAAAAAACAAGTGCAACATTTTCATTATTACAATTCGATATTTAGTGAGTTCTTGATCTTTTTAATCCAGAAGGAGCAGATTCTCATTTTATATTCTTAGCCTAATCAAATCCTGAATATAGAAACAAATAAAGTTCCAAGAATAATAATTAAACTAAAGAATCTTAAATATTTGCCGAATATTATTCATTTTCCTACTAAATATTCTTAATGTGTCTTTTCTCTTCTTTCATTTTCATTTCAGAGTGAACGCGCGTTTTGTGGTGTCGCTACTAGAAGTGAACACCGATCATGCTATTGATAAAAAATATGTTTGATGCCGGTGTAATCAGTGCAATCGTGAGTAATTTTTTTGTTCGAGTAAAAAAATTTAATCGTGAGTGAGCGTGAGTGATAGTAAATGTTCATGGGTATTCGTGACAGCGAAGAATTTAGTGATCGTAATTATGTAAAAGTAAACATAAAAAAATTTCGCCGGTATTAAAGACGCGTAAAGAAAAATTTGAGGTGTCTGTGTCGTATTCGAAATAAAGAAATACTTGCCCACATTTTCTTCAATCAGCTGCAGTGATGCTAACTTTACATTTCGAATTGCTGTACGGTTCTTAAAAAGTTAGCGCATTTATATTATAAAGTATTATAAAGCTTAAATATTTTTTTTTTGTACTATTATACAAATCAGTGGTGAAGTTTTTTTTTTGGAAAGCCTATGTTAGTGATCTCTGTCTAATATTACATATTGCATTTATGTCTATATTAAAACTTACCAAAAAGAAGAGAGAATATGAAATTCCAACGTTAATTGAAGTTTGAGTTGAGGGAAATATGTATGTCAATGAAATTTATTTGCTGGTTGAACAGTCACAAACATCTTATCTTATGCACAAACTTCCAAAAACTATTTGAGAATTCACAAATAATAATATTTTTGAAAATCATAAAAGCAAAATAAGCGTAGTAGGCCTAGAAACTCATACAAAACCAAATAATAAATTTCTTGTATGTATGTCAATAGTTCTTATCTGTATGAACATACGCCGTTAGCCACATTTCTCGCCTCGTAGCCAGCTACTGATATTCAAGTATAAATATGTACAAATATTTCAGTATTGACACATTCAAATATTTCTTATTTATAAAAATTAAATTCCTCTTTTAAAATGTACTTATATCACGTAAAAGTATACAAATAAATCAATTTACTTCTTTACAACAATTTCGAGATATTAATTCTGTTAAATAATATAAAAAAATTATGCGACTCACTCACTGTCGCCAACAAAAATAGTAATTAGTTTAATTGGACTAAAATAACAAAATCAGTATGGACAATAACCTGCCGCTGTGTTGTCTTGCTGTCGTCCCATATAAACATGTGTATTCTATCCTTGACATTTTGAAGTCGGTAGCCTGCTGTGGTGAATGTGTTTAATGCTTTAATATCCAATATAATGAAACATAGTATATTTTGCTTAAAACTCTTTCAAAATTTATCTAACATTGCTATTTTTATGACTTGTACTAAAGTATCTTTGTGATATTGAGATTAGATAAAAAATTGTTGTAGTTATAGCGAAATCACTATATGGGAGTACGGAGTCCCAAATGATTGTAAAATACAGCAATTATTGCACTGTTAGTATCACTGGTCAGCTGAGCGTGTATGAAAATAAAAAATTCATTGTGAGCGAGCGTAAACGAAGAAAATTATTAGAATTCAGCGCTAATAATAAAATAATTTACTTTAAATTTAACTTATTCAATGAAATTGGTCTCTAATTAAAAGGATTGCAACATGAATCTATAACTTCTTACCGATATATGTGTATATATAAAGTGTTTGGCTTGAAGCAACTTCCACAAATATATATGTATATTGTTTCGGTAAGTGTTTTAACTCAATTTTGTTAAGTATTAATATTAAAAAAATTATTTATAGTTGGCTTAAATTCGAATCCACATTGAAACGCGTTAAATAAAAATAAAATACTAAATTAACATATTTCGATAACCTAGACCACGCGTCCCATAAACGTCTTACACTCAATTGTGGACTTAGGCATATGCCGGTTAGACCCGGGTGGCATAGTTTAAAGGGCACCAGTATTTATAGATAAAGGAATGTCATTGCAATTAGAATTTAATAAATTAATGAAAAATATTTTTAATAAATTAATGAAAAATAAGATTGATTAATTACTTCTATATAATCGAAAAGGACGGCATATCAAAGAGTACCTAGGGCAGCAAATGGCCTCAATTCGTCACTGCTTACACTCTCTTAGGAACTCTAAAGGCCCAACTATAATATGAATAAGCTGGCTTAAGGTAATGCCAGAATTGAACGAAAAGCCTGTCAAATGCTTAAGCAAATTCGAAGAGACTTTTAGGTGGCTATAATAAACTTATTTGACATAAAAAATTATTCAGCCATAGTTGCACATATGTGTATCTTACGTAATTTTCGAAAAATTTTATTTCTTCTTATTTTCCCTAAATTATTTAAATTTTGTTCATTAAAGACTATAACATGATTATAATTTAAAAAAATTATTTTAAAGTATTATAATCTGCAATTATTTTGTATTAATTATGAGAAAAGTTTGAAACCGAAATTATGTACCTAGTACATTTTTTTGTTTAAGGGCAAAAGTACTAAAATATACAACAATGGCAGGCAAAAAATGTATCATAATAAGAAAATGTCAATGTTTTGGTAGTTTATTTGTCTACAAATTTGTTTTTTGCAACACTTTTTAATTAAATATAAAATAAAACGTACTGAACAATAAATCCAAGTGTATACGAAATATCCAATTTTTGAGATACAAAAAAAATTACTCAGTACGGAATGTGCGTTCAGTTTGGCACTTTACTTAAGCAAATAACATTTGACGAAACTTGACGAAAAGTTTAATTAAGTACATTATAGTTGCACACATACGTATTGTATGTAATCGCACAGTTGCTCAAGTTTGCTTATTCATATTATAGTTGGGCCTTAAGTCTTACTTTACATTGGCACACGGAAAAAAGTATTCTCCGATTAATGTTTTCAATTAAAAATTTAATTGATTCAATCAAATTTTTAATTGTATAAATTAATTTGAGTGGAAAAACTTAATTGATATTATCAATTTGTTTGTTTATAGGTGAAAATTTTATTAATTTTTTAATTAAATATTACCAATATTTTAATTGATATTACAAAATTACTCATATTACTTTTTTGTGTGTAGCGACGTAATGCTTTCTAGATCCTAATTGAAAAATTTTATATGGAGAAAATTAAAGTTACAAATTTGTCAACGCTTTACATTGCGTTTTACAAAATAAAACCATTAAAGTTTTTCAATGCACTGAAATCGCAGCACTGGATGAACAAAGAGAGACGAGGCGAATATACGAGTACATATTAAGGCGTATCAGCTGCCCAGTTGACTATTTTCTTCACTTGTAATTTGAATATCCCTCCGATGGCAAAACAAATTTTTCATTCCATTTTTTGATAAGTGATAAGTATGAATTTTCAAAGAGAATTTCGGTGAGTTTACCTTATATGAAAATGTCTTTAATAATGAAACCAGGCTTCAATTTGATTAATGAATTGTTTGTACGATATGGTCCACAGACCATTACTGCGACATCTAAAACATCTATTGCGCTCTGAGTCACTGAATTTAATTTAAAAATTTTCTGAAGCACCTAATGAAAGCCAGTATATAGACCGGAGAAAGCTTCCTGTTATCATCTGAATTACTTGTACTATTTTGAAAAATAACACATTCGCATTCATTCATTCATCTTCTTTCAAACACAAACTATACGAAGGCAACAGATCCATAACACACTTTTTCACAGAGAATACACAGTAATTAGTCGTAAGTAATTTCCTAATTTTTTTTTTTCATGATTTTCGTAAAAAGACCCATGCTAGTTTTTAAATATGGAGGTTCCTGCGCCCATTGTACTGATGCTCGTGCTGGAAAATCTTTAACTATTTTTTTTACTTTACAAATACTTTTATATCAAGTGATTATTAAACTTAATGCTGGGTATTAAGCAGACGTACTTTATCTCAGTCCAGTTCTAAAGAATTTTTCCCAAGACTGAAATCATCCGGTTCTTAAAAGACACTGAGGAAAATAAATAAATTCAGTAAAGTGCGACTTTGACGGGAACGGGAAGAGTTCCGTACGACGCACAGTGTTGTGAGGCGGCCAAAAGTAATATAATGGAATGCTTGAAACTCGAAAATAGTTGATGTTATTTAGTAGTATATACTCTTACTAAGAAAATTTCAAAAGAATTAAAGAAACATTTTATTTTTAGCTGAACTTATAGAGCGTCACAGTTGCACTTTGTAAACAAGTTCAATAATTTTTTTTAAAGTAAGGAAAATTTGCATGTGCCTTAAAGGTCTAAAAAAGTAAATTACATCGATTTACGTCACGAAGCCTGTATTTTTGGCGATTGTTTTCGGTTTTTGGCGATTTGTTTTGGTTTTTTTACAATTTAAAATGTTTAGTTTGAGTGATTGTTTTTATTTTGGTGCTATTTTCCGTTTGATTTCGACGTTTTTTATTTTTGCCGTTTTTTAGGTTATGACGCTTTTTCAATTTGGCGATTGTTTTCAGTTGTATTTTTGACCCTTTTAGCGTTTTGAAAATTTTAAGAGTTTGGCTTTTATGGTTTCCAAGATACAGCAAGTTGTCAAAATTACATTTACTAACAGAATACCCTTTAGTTTCGATTTATTAAATTTCAGTGTTAATTGGTGTAGTTTGCATAAAAATACACCAACTTTGAAAATTTCAAAATTTTTTTGTTGCTCACTTTAGAACACCCTTTAATTTTTAACTGTCATATATTTGCTGTTGTAGCCTCCAAATTTTTTACAGATTCTGTGAAAATCACAGGTCCGTGGCTCTTACAGTTCTCGAGAAAACAGCCTGTGATAAACAGGCAAACAGACAGACAGACAGACAGACGGACGGACATCGTAGCGAAAACAAAAAGAGAGAGCATTTCGAATTTTCGAAGTAAGCCTTTCTTACTTGCAAATTTGCAAATCCTTTTCAAATCGGGCTGAGTAATTGAGTCTGACTTACACATATTGAAATTTTTACAAACATTTTCATTTATTTTTTAATACATCCTCAGCTTAAATTATTTAACTTAAAATACGCAGTCTAATTTAAAATATTATTTCTATGCCGCTCTTCCTTCTTTAACCTCTGGCTGTGGCAGCAACATTTGCAGCCTGTTGGGCAATACCAAGACCTTGTATGGTGGCATCACGGGTATGTTGGCCAATACGTTCCTGGAAAAATAATATACATACATTAAAATATTGACAAATTAAAATTTTTCTTAATAAACTTACGATTTTTTTGCCAATTTTTTTCAACCATCCCGCTTGACTTTGGCCAGCGAATACCGCCAAGATCAAGGCAACAAAGACGAAAACTTTATGGAAATGCATTTTATGTTTGTGAGAAATGGTTTCAGCTTAAGCTTCTTTCGCTGTTAAACAACTGATGTTGATTGCATCTTTGCGATTGGCTTTTATAGGATGCGACTCTTCATTCTAAAGTAAATCACTGAAGGGTTTTTCCGTGAGTGCGATAAAGGGGATTCACTTTCAAATGAAAGTTTATTGCTGCTGCATTCTAGTGATAATGATAAATATGTAATTTTCTTTATTTCTGGATGGAATTGTTATTGTATTTACTAAATAAAATTGTTTTTATATTTTATTTATTTATATTTTTATTTATTTGCATTAAGTTACGACTTTAAAAATAGAATTATCTTATAGTAAACTTTGTTCAAAAAAAACTTAAAACTGAATTTTTAAATAGATTTGTTGTTGCAAGAAATTCTTTTATACGGTTCCTAATCACTCAATTGGAAGCTGTATTGAGAAAATATTCCTTTTTGATATTTTCCTTTGGGAAAGGGGGCAAAAATTTTGTATTTTTGCAACTCGTTTATTTATGGGAATTTAGACACAAAACATTGTTTTTATATAGGGTGTTTTTTATTGAGGTATAGAACTTTAAGTTGGCATCACTTTTTTAACTGGCGGCCATTTTGTCAGCTGTCAAGTGATTAATATTTAGTTTGGTTTGCCATTTCATCATGAACAGGTTGACAAAAGAACAACGCTTGCAAATCGTGCAAATTTATTTCGAAAACAATGGTTCAGTTCGCGAAGTTTACCGCAAGCTCCGTCCATTTTATGGTCGACAGAGCAATTAATTCGGTTAACCATGGATCGTTTTCGCACTACGTTTACTCTATGTGATAATACGCATCCGCTGAAGTCGCTCGTCTACGCCAACAAACCAGAAACGTTAGGGGACTTGGAAGCCAACATTCGTGGCGTTATTGCCAACATACGGCCCCATATGCTCGAAAAAGCGGTTGAAAATTGGACCTGTAGAATTGGCTTTATTCGAGCCAGCCGCGGCGGCCACATGCCCGAAATCATATTTAAACGTTAATGGCATAAAATTATCCTTCCAATAAAGCCAAATTGATGGACATTAAAACGATTTTCTTGTGTTTTATTTCAATTCGAAGTTCTATACCTCTAAAAAAACACCCTATATAAATTTCAGTAAATAGTTAAAGAAATTTAGATGAAAATTAGTTTATAAATATCTTTAAAAAAGTTTGTTTTTTAAAAGCATCGTGACTATTTTCTAAAAATATAATGGAATTAATGATCCTGGCAAACGTTGTCTTACCCTCAATAAAATTTTTTCTACTCTGTGTTTTATTTTCGGAGAGGCAGTAATTCTCTCTATGTCCCCCATTTGGTTATTGGAGGCAAAATGAAGGTAGCACAGCGTATATATAGGGGGCGTGTGTATAGGGGGCTTACCGCCGCTGGACTCTATCCTAAGCACTTAAGTGCGACCTCGGTTAGAATGTTCTATTTTTCATTTTGTAGAA
Organism: Nowickia ferox; assembly: GCA_936439885.1. Classification (NCBI taxonomy): domain Eukaryota; kingdom Metazoa; phylum Arthropoda; class Insecta; order Diptera; family Tachinidae; genus Nowickia; species Nowickia ferox. The sequence goes on from OW387023.1 coordinate 107,332,694, forward strand.
AAAACTTTAAAATCAGACCGGCAGTTCCGTAGAATACCTCTTAAGGCCGTGATAGGCTATCATACACAATCGCACTATGTACTAAAAAATACAACCCTGGTATGATGAAGTCTATGAAAATTTTCAAAAGACAATAATAATTCATCAGATCAGAATTGTATTTTTTAGTAAATCGTGCGATTGTTTGTTTTTCTTCATGCCTTTTTGATAATCGTATACATACATTCTTAAGGCCTACACGATCGTGCGATTTTTGAGAAAATACAGCCCTGGTTGATGGAGTTTATGAACATTTTCAAAAGACAAAAACAATTCATCAGTTCAGGGTTGTATTTTTTCGTAGATCGCGCGATTGTGTAGGATAGTGAATCATGGCCTTTAATGCTGAGAGTACGAAAAGAGCAAAGGGAAAATTCAAAAATCCCCTAGAATTTTCATTACGTGCCTTTTGTTTTACCCTGCAAGCTTTTCACCACCTCTCACCAACAAACTAAAAAAGCCTGCCTGCACAGCCAAGCAGAAAAGGCCTAGTGTAAATTGATAGTGAGTCATGGCCTTTACAAACATACAAACATTTAAACATTCAAACTTTTCAGCTTTGATAATATTAGTATAGATTAGAGTTTGCTAAAAACCGGTTCGAAAGCAGAACTGGGGGCAAATTACCGCTAATTACGAAATATTTCAATAGACTTTATATGGAAATATTTTGAAATTTCGAATCGTATCGAATGGCGTAATTTGCACCCTAGTTGAATTTGTATGCTTCTAACATAGAAATTCGAAAGCTTTTTCTCTGTCTTAAGAATAATATTTCATAAACCACATCCATCACTTTAAGATTGATTTTGTGAGCCAAACTTAACTACAGTTTTGTTCAGTTTTCTAATCGCTGCTGTTCCATTGGCATTACAAGCCAAAAATTCCCAACCCAATAAAACGTCGAACTCAATTAATTTTTGCCGTGCAAGGTTTTGAGTTTTTTTTTTGGAATTACATGTTCTAAAAATTCCAAACTACAACATTTGCTATTTGAAATGTGCAAATTGATATTTATATGTATATCGCCTACCTCTAGTACTAGTTCACTCATCCATTGTTAAACTGTATTTAAGGCCATGACTCACTATCATATAAAGTCGTGCGATCTACGAAAAAGTACACCCTGGTGTGATGAATTGTTATTGCCTTTTGAAAATTTTAATTTTTTGTATTTTTTCGTAGATCTCACGACTTTGCATGATAGTGTATCACAATCTTTATGATCATTTGAATTTTTATAACTCTGACACTGTCTGCTTTTGAAGACATTTAACTGCAATACAATTGATTATCTTATAAATTGAGACTTTCGATGGAAAACCCATCAACGCATAACGAGCTCCATTAATTTTTGTCAACGTTGTAAGAGCTTTGAACAACTTCCTCATGAATTTTGCATTTTTCAAGCGCAAATATTATGTAGATTATATGGAATTCAATACCTTGCAGATATTAATTAAGATTTAAAAAAAAAATTAAGTAAATTACAAAAAATATCAGACCAAATACAACAACATCTTGTTATAAGTTTAGAAAATTCATAATTGAATTTAGTGAAAAGTCTATAAATCTATACAACTGAGTAAATGTTATCTTAAGTATCCTATCCTAGTTCTAAAAACTTTTACTGATAAAGGAAAGAAATTTCGGGATGTACGTTGAGGAACATTGAAAGAAATTTCGTTGATAAAAAAAAAACCAGAACAGATATCACCATTACTAATATTCTAGAATAATGGTACGTTCATCATAGTTGTACGGACTTTTAAAGTAGGCAGCAGCTTAATAAGGGCAAGGGCGAGCAAAGTGAGAAAGCAAATTAGTTGGGCTAATACTCTAAAAGAAAATAACAGGTGATCTACTGTGTACTTTGCAACGAAAGAAAATGTTTTCGAATTTGTATGTTAATAACATTTTCTTTCGTTTCGAATTACAAAGCAGACTCCAATTGTTTTATTTATATCAGAGTTTTTTTGTTTGTTTAATAAAAAGTACAATAGTCCCCGCGTAATTGCTCATTGCGCAATGCAAAACTTACAACGATTTTTAAAGGGTAGTAACTTAAGCGTATCCACAGAAAAATGCTTCAATGAAGCATTTAAAATTTTCGGATTAATGCACAAATAACACGTCTCGAATATAGTCAAAATATATAAAAAAAATCAAAATTATACATTTTCAAAAATTTTATCGCATTTCATATTAACACCCTTATTATGAGTTTTGTAATAACATTCAAGCTGTAACAAAATTATTTTTTGAATATATTGTGATGAAAAATACAAACAATGATTTTTTCATAATGATATAAGGTCTGTTCATTTACTTTCCCAGCTGAAACTGGCAACGAGAGAGTAAGGCAGAAACTAAGAAAGACACACTCTCAGATACGATGGTCTCTCCTTGCAAAGTTTTTGGGTTAATGAACACTTTCGAGTAACAATTCTTACAAATTCAATTTTCAAATTTTGGTAAATGAACACAGCTATTATATTATGGAAATAGTTAATATTAATATGCTACAATTATGCAAAATAAATTCAGCAACAAATTTGTTTATACATACATATGTATATGTGTATTTATTATTTCATTGAAGTATAATGAATTAATTATAAGGAATAATTCCTGATTAAATTTTTTTTGCAATACAAAATTTAAAAAATTTTATTTACATGAACATTTATTTTTTGTACAAATCTACTTAACTAGACTTTAGCTTTGAAAACATTAAACATTAATAAATACTATTTCTAAATATAAAATATATTAAGCGCAACTTTTAATCGCTTATCCTCTGGCTGTAGCGGCAACATTTGCAGCCTGTTGAGCAACAGCAAGGCCTTGTATGGTGGCATCACGTGTGTGTTGACCAACACGTTCCTGAAAAACAAAAACAAATATTTTAAAATTTTGACAAATTTAAATTTTTCTTAATAAACTTACGATTTTTTTGCCAATTTTTTTTAACCATCCCGCCTGACTTTGTCCAGCGAACACAGCCAAGATCAAGGCAATAAAGACGAAAACTTTATGGAAATGCATTTTATATAATTTTTTTCAAGAAAATATTTTAGTTTAAGCTTCTGTAGCTGTTAATTAACTGATATTGTTTTCATCTTTACGCTCGGCTTTTATATAATGGGATTCTTTATTGTAAAGTTAAGCACTGCAGGGTTTTTCTGTGTGTGATAAAGGGGTTTTTTTCAAGTTTATTGCTGCAGCATGCATTCTATTGATAATAAATGTGTGATTTACTTTTTTAGGATGGAATTGCTTGTTATAACATTTACTCATGTTGGTAAAGTGCATATGTAGGTATTAAAAACTAAATAATGATAAATAATAATAATAAAGATTTAGAAAAGATTTAACAAAATTAAAAGTTTAATTAAGTTTTAATATTTTTATCGCATGTTTCCCCCAAATTAATGTTTAAGTTGTTTAGTAAAATAAATATTAAATATTTCTTAAAAACACATTGAAATTGATTATTGAGGTTTAGATACATATGTAGATTGCGCATTGAGAAGGTCCGTTATTTTATTGTCTGCTTGTGTGACGTAGACCAGGGTTGGCAAAGTTGGTACAATTGTACTTTTTTTGGTACTATTCAAACTTGAAAAGTACACTAGAACACCAATGGTTAATTTAGTACACAGAAGTCACTTTAATAGTATGTTTACAACGACTTTAAATCAAATAGGTTTAAGTAAATCAAAGTGTTTCCAACGAGCTTGTGAGTGTTTTGTTGTTCGAATTTTTGTATTCAATTCAATGCACGTGCTTTATAAGGATGGAGCAGCAACTGTAATGTGAATTTTATTCACATGTAGTTGACATTTAAAATTTATTAAATATTCCTTAATGTAATTTTTTCGAAATTGTCAATGACTATTGATGACCCAGGGATGGAGTTTGTAATTTTAAAAGCAACGCAGGGTTGCATACATAAATTGAGTTTAAAAAAAATGGTATTTTCGACATTACTTAAAATAAATCAACTACTTTGATGTGATTTATGCATATGCAAAATGTATGATAAATCATGTATAAATTAAACATACTATAAAACACAATACCAAAAAATTGCAGCTTGTTTACTAGCTCTCAAATTCAAGTTTGTGCTACTGACAATCTATTTCCATTCCCTAAGGTCTAGAAAATAGCTCAATGCTGCTGTAAATGCATCATTGTACAGCACGTGTTTAAATGCAAACAGTGGCAATGTAATAGATGAAAAACAGCCAAACTTAAATTAGAGAGTTGCGTTACAGCATGTTGGTTGCATTTTTTACAATTACTAATAGTGGCTACAGGACTTAAAATTTTGATAGTACTTATGCTCCGAAATACAAGTGTGGCACATGTAGCCGAATCGAACACATTTTAGTAGTACAACACCTGAGTATCCAATTGACGTGAGATGACGCAACATACTTCCAAATATAAGAAATCCCCGCTGGAAGAAAAATAGGTACATACTTTCCATGAATAATATGCTTCCAATGCACTGTAAACTTTTACTCTACTGTCCACGCAATGAGAAACGTTCTAATTTAGGTTTGGCTTTAAGTTATAAGATTCGTGTAAAGTTTCGTAGGAGTCGACTAGTGAGAAAAACATAAATAATAGAATCAAATCTGCTGAGTAGAAGGTAAAAATTTTATGGGAGTGGTAACACCAATTTTTATAGCCTGTGCCTGTGCAATTTGAATAAAATCGCTGGAGTTGATTTTAGTTTTTGATTTTCGCTTGAGTTGATTTTAGTTTTAATTTTGAGCTTTAAGGGCGTGGTTCGCCCTCTTGTTAAAATTTTAGGACTTTTAGAATTTTATAGTTGGTTTCTCAACTTGGCAAATTTCAGCTCTCTAGCTATAGCGGAAGTGCTTCATGATATTGATGATTGGGTCAGACACGGAGTCAGCCAATGAATCACTCAGTGAGTGAGTATGTTTTAAGACATGCCTTTAAACATTGCATGTGAGGTTACTTGGATGCGATATCATTAAGGTTCATAATTTCGCTATTCAAGGGGCGGGTGGTATAAAAACAGGGCGAATGGCTTAAATATACACACTGGTGCACAACCATACACCTAGATGTGTGCATGTGTCTCGAAATCATTGAGATGAATATTTTTTTTATTGCAATAAAAAGGATTTGGTGTTTCACTTCCATGTTAATAAAATCGAATCATAAATATAAACTTTTATTCAAAAATATTGGAAATTCCAAAAACACAAGAAACAAAAAAACATCGCATAATTTTAATCTTAATAAAAGATTCCCCTTTTAAAAAGTAAACGATCCAAATGATCTTTCTTATCAAACGTTTTTTTCTGTTGTTGTTCTTAGCAGAGTTCCCAACATGATTGATACATTTTTGAATCAGGGATTTCTTTACAATTGTGGGTGGATTTATTCTTAATATTTTTTAAGTATTTATTTTAAGTTGGGTTTTCCAATTGGGTCAATTTGTGTTGGTATCCTGTATATTTATTTGATGTAAGTCTGTAATATATTAATATGCTAGAATGCAAAACCACGTAACCAAACAAACATTCAAAATCTAATTTTTAATTAATTATTGCGAATTACATCGAAACACATGTCCGTACAAATTGTCAAACCTTTATCATAAGAATCAGCCGAATCAAAGATGAAAATAAAGAAATTTTACATCAGCTACTTGAATAATTTTGTTTAGTTTTTCTCTATGATATAAAATTAAAAAAAAAAAAGTAGTTACGTAACTTTGCATTTCAGCTAACGATTTGCATTTCGCTTATGCTTAAGAAGCTTGTCAGCGGACTGGAGCCACAAAACTATGAATGCTTATAGAAAAACTTTTAAAATGTCATAAAAAAATCATAAAAAAGCCTCAAACCAAAAATACTCACATCACACATTTGTATTCACTTCCGAATCCGTTTTTAAGTTAAACCTTTTTAAAATTAGTTGTGAAAATGCAAAATCTAAAATTGAGGGGCATCTATGAAGGAGACTGGCAACCCTGGTTTCGAGCATTAAGGGTATTTCCAATCCAGAGTAAATTATTTAATTTCTCTCAATCAGATTTATTATAAATTGCACATGTATGTAAGGCGAATATGAATTGTGAATATTTTTTCTTGTGGTTTTCTTATTTTAAGATTATATAAGTTAAATTTTCAAGGGTACTTTGTTCTTCACATTATTAATAAATGTTTGTATATTTTTATGGAGTCTGAGAATAGTTTGCTGGTTTGTTAATACAATAAATTCATATGCAATTTCCTACTGCTAATAATTGTAGACTTATTATGCCACACAATTGTCTGACTCATATTGCTTTCAATAATAAATACAAAAAAACATGCTCTGCTAAAAGTGAATACTATAAATGTATTCATGCAAACCATAAGCTATCATGGGTTGATTTTTAATTGCTCGTACTTATGTATGCACGTACGTATGTATAAAAAATCCCCGATTGCGTTCTTTATACTCTGCATATGCTGGGAAAGTTTATTGTTTTTATTGAAGAATCAAATAAAAGCAACTCTTTGAGCTGGAATCTGCATCAGTGTGAAACTGCAGTGACAAAACAATCAACAAAATTTAAACAAGAATAATTAAAAGAAATTAACTCAAAAAATGAATTTCTACAAAGTCTTTGTTTTTGTTGCTTTGATCTTGGCTAATTTTGCTGGACAGAGCCAGGCTGGTTGGTTGAAAAAAATTGGCAAGAAAATTGTAAGTTAATAAAAAGAAATTTAAATTTATCAAATTTTGAAAATATTTGTTTTTGTTTTTCAGGAACGTGTTGGTCAACACACACGTGATGCCACCATACAAGGTCTTGGTATTGCCCAACAAGCTGCAAATGTTGCCGCTACAGCCAGAGGCTAAATTTTAATTCCTAAGATATATATTTAATTTGTTTCTAATTTTGAGATTTAAGTTTATTTAAGATATTTATTTTTTTTTGTATTAATAAATTTTTCAATTATTAAAAAAAAAATATTTTGTGCAATTTTTTTTTTTTTTGCTTCTCTGTAGCTTTAGTAATAATAATTTATTTGTCGCTAGCCATAATGGAACAAATTCGTAATATACAGTGGAGTTTGGCTGTAACGAGCTACGAAGTATCTGTGAATTTACTGTCACTAGGGATGTAACGATACGCCTTTTTGCCGACACGATACCGATAATCAAAAAGAAATATCAGCGATACCGATGCCGATATGCATATTGAATTTGAATTAAATTTAAAATTAACAAAACTCAAGAAGAGTAATATTTTTATTATACAATGTCAAAATCACTCACTTGATATTTTGCTTTCGACTAGTAAAATTTATCTCCCAAGATTTGCTTTGTAAAAAGATTATTTTATTACTTTTTTTATTTATTTACAGTTTTTAATTAATTTTTTTTTTATTTGTACATAACGGCCATAAAATATGCATTAAAATATTATTGAACACGTTTATTTTGATTATTGTTTTCCATTCATTATACAAAGTACTCTTACTTTTTAAACAGAACGAATGTAGTACAACTACACGAAACGAAAAAATAATAACAGGATTTTATTATGCGACTATTTTGTTGAACGATTTTTTAATTTTTCGTTGTGGTTGTATTTATTCTCATGCAAGTGAGTAGTATTTTGTTTGAAATTTTAAAGAAAACGTCTAAATATAATGAAGTTTTGGCAATGTCTTGTTTCATTTCCACGTAAGGAACATCAACTGACAAAAGCAACTGTAAGCAAACGAGCACTATCGACATCGCTGAATCCAAATTTACTCGATATCGAGTCGCTGGCCTTTGATCGCTTTGATATTCTTGCGATATCGTTGTACAGGTTGTTAATATTTAAAATTGATATTGATAAGATTTCTGTTTAAAAAATAAAGTATTCTTAACATTTGCGGAGATAGACGGTTCGAGCCAGACCTGCAGTGGAAATTAGTCCATACAATATTTAGCAATAAGAGATCATTTCAATACTATCTTGCAAAGCAACACCGCTGAAAATTAAAAAAAAACACGTAAATTGCAACAACCTGCTATTTTTGAAGGCCGCTCCATAACTTCTCACTAGCGTTCTTGTGTTTGGTCCACATTTTTGAGGTGTCAATTAATGTAAACTTCAGCGCGATACACATATTTTTTCAATTCAAATGGAATACGTGAATTATTTTGATTAATCGTACTCCAATTGGTTGAAAGCTTTTTATAACACGAAACCTCAAGTTTAACATCAAATCTTGACGTTGTGTTGTTTGCTCTTTACTAATAATGCTCATGTTTATTATGTCTCGTTCTGATTCGATGCTTGTGCTCTACTTTTTAATGTGCTATTTAATTTATCCTTATTGTGATGCAAAAAACAAGCATTGAAAATTAAACTGTTTGTAAAAAACAATATATAAAGAATATACCATACCGATATATCGGCGAACCTTTAGTATTGCCGATATATTGGTATCGTTATCGGTCACTTCCTGAGTTTTTGCCAGAGCAAATATTTAAAGAAAATAATAAAACTGAAATAATACAAGTTCATTATACTCTTAAAAATATTAAAAATTTTTCAAAACATACTTTGATTAAATTAAAGAATGCAATTAAAAATTAATTAGACACTTGCTTATTTTTATTTTTAAGCATATAAATTCACATGCAGTTTTGTTAAAAAACAAATTTGTTACAAATGAAAATTCGTTATAACCGGAGTTCGTTGTAAGCGTTAAGCCTGGTACTCTGCTCAAAATATCACGCGAATTGTTGACATAATCCATATAAAAAAATTTTACATGAAATATTCATGAAAAAATGTTCAACTCGTGAAAAATGTATGAAATGTATCTGGCAACATTTTCTTGCAATCTGCGAAATAATGTGACTGGCATTTATTTCGCGTGAAATATCGACAGCTGATGTTTATGTTTACAAAAGTCGATCAATGTTGCATACTTTTAACCAATAAAAACGATTATTTTTTTGGAAAAAGTAATATGGTCGTCACTTGTTACGTGTCAAATTTTTCACGCGAAATAATAAATGTTGCTGAAAAATGTTCACAACTTTGAACAGAGTATTACGCTTTAATTGGTATGAAATCAAGGCGAATTGATACCAGGTGGTCTCGATTTGCACCTCTGCATATTTGCCTTGTATATTTTTTAGTGTAAAATTTTCCGCTGTCAGAATATTTCCGAGCGTTTTGTTTTGATTTGACAGCAGAGAAATTATCAGCTGATCGTCAACTGGTGAATTGAGATCACCTGATGTGAATTCTCCTTGTACAAAACATTAATGTAAAACTAGAGAAGTTGTTTGTTATACGCCATAAATAATTTGTTATAAATGTAGGTCGTCATAACCGAACTCCACTGTACTTTAAGTTACATCGGGCTACTAGCAGGACTACTCTATATGAAACAGTTTCGAACCAGTCACATGCAACTTATAATTACTAAAACACAAACACATGTCGTATAGCAGTGAGCGCTTGTATAAAAATAACAAGGACCATGGCTGCATTAAATAGCACTGACTAGTCTATTGCAGTGACAGTAGACCACGCAGCCCAATATTCAATTCGGAGTACACATACATGTACATTTGAAATTATAATTAATTAAAACACTTCCTCAGGTCATCATCACACATTGCAAAATGTTCAAATAATTATCCACTGTAGTGTAAATCTTAATTCAATTATAAGTCAACTACATACGGCTTGCAATCGAAAGTTTATATAAATCAACAAACAAATATATATATATAAATATTCTCTCCACCTAGAAAAATCAACAAACAAACTTTTTAGGTCTATTTGCATTTTTACCTTCTGTTGAGCACAACTGTCTTGCGACTTGTTTCAATTGCAAAAACTAACAACCCCCCAGTCAAGTAAAACCTACAAGTACATCGAATATTTACGCTCAGATTTTCTAGCTGAGCGTGCATTTGTTTATTTTACAATTGAAATTTTTGTGTATTTGAGTTAAAACAAAAGCCGAGTGAACTAACCAAACAACAACTTCCCCCTTTCCACGGCAACTTCCTTCTGATGCAGCTTTCACTTTCTTTTTTGATTTGCTTTCAACGCAAACATGACAAACATTTCCTATATGAACGATGATGCTTTGTTATATTTTTTTATTCCTTTAGATTTTATCTGCTGATTAAATGAGCGACTGAGAGGGGAACTAAAATCTAAACAAATAAATTGTAACAGAAACGAAAAGTTTGGGGAATGAAATTAAAATGAATAAATATACAAACTCTGCGGATGTATCCTTCCTTGTCGAAGGATACATTAAAATAATTTGGCAAATAAAGCAAAGCCACCAAAAATTATTATTTTTATACATGTCTGCATAATACGAGTATCATAAATGACAACAATTGTGATGTCTATGACTTCACATGTTGATATTTATTTGGTTATTTGTCTGCAAAATATCCGTCAAATCTTTTATTTAAAACAAAATGTTACTCTTGTTTGTGTTTAAACAGTTGTTGGATAACTGATATTTCTATTATATCTGGTCTTAATCACATTGGTTATAAAATTTTTCTATTCTATATGAAAATTTAATTTTAAATACTGAACTAACATGCCTGGACAAGAAAAATTATTATATGAATTGAATATCTTTTATTTTCATTTATTTATAAGGCAAAAATTATTATATGAATTGAATATCTTTTATTTTCATTTATTTAAATATAAGGCATTTACATCTCCACAAAATCAAGCAGATTTTAATTAAAATCTTTATGAAAATATATACCGTTTAAACCAAGTTTTTTTTCCGCATTTATCAAAATTTTTTATCCAAAACAAAACCCATTAACTGAAAAATTTCCAAAACTACAACCAAACAACAGCCATGTAGCCAATTCACACACCTTTTTAAGTACACAGGCTTGACTTTTTAGTATACATTAAAATTCATATACAAAAAAATTCATTCACACACCTTCAATAGAAAATTTTGTACAGCGTAGCTAATTCACTCACCTTTTATATAATTTTTATATATTAATATAATATTAGATTTTTATACTGCATTTACACTGTCTCGAAATCTAGTGTATTTGATTAGATATCTTTAAGGAAATCTATATCGTTTACACTAAGCTTTTTTGACATTTCCCAAGATTTCGTATACAAGACAAAATCTTTTGTCTGAAATTTAGTCTTAAATTGTAATAGGGCATTTACATTGTCTCAAAATCAAGTACTTACGAGATTTCGAACTAAATCTAGTTGAATTTTACTAGATTCGAAAATCGAATTTTTCGATAAATTTGTAGGAAATCTACTAAAAATCAAATATTTTTATTTATTTTTTGCTACCCTGTGCAACATAATTTATATAGAAGGTGAGTGAATTAGCTACGCTCTACACAATTTTCTATTGAAGGTGTGTGAATGAGCTAACTCTTTATTTAAAAAGTTAAACACAAACCCCCATATTCATATAAAATTTAAAAAGAATTTGATATGTATTTTATTTCAAATTTTCCATACAAAATTTTCCTAAAATGGATTTTAAATTTATTTTATTTTTTATTTTTATAAATATGGGGGAAATAAAATATTGAAATAAATAAATAGTTTTATAAAATGAAAATATAATAGATGTAAGTGTAGCGAACAAATTTAAATACAACACTGCGAAATATAAGGCCGATTCTACATTACGGAGCTGCCAGAATCAAACAGCGGATGTAGAACTCAAAATAAGGGTAATGCAACATCCGGAAATATTTTAAGCGTATCTAGCGTATGTGGCTTTTGACGTCACTAGAGTTGTCAGCATGTTGGTTGCATTTTTTCGAATAAGTAGTAGTGGCTATATGGCGTAAAGTTTTATAGTATTTTTGTCCCAAAATCATTGTGAATAAATGCAGTTTCTGTATAGAAGCTCTAAACAACAGTAAATTAAATTTTTATACGTGTGACTTTTATTTTATTCGCAATGACGAATTTGAGTAAATAAACGTTTTTAAATGGTAAACATTTTCTAAGAATTATTTTGTTTTTTGTTTTCAATAGATTGTGTGCCCATTTTCCAAACTAGTGGCCGAAATCTTACTACAATACTACTATTAAATATCGGTGGAAAATATAAAACTAAGTATAAGTATACTAAATATACAAACTAAGACCATAATTATTTGTGTTAATATATCATCCCTATTATACATAATTTACAATTTGTTGTCTTGTCTTGTCTCGTCTTGTCTTGTCTTGTATCGTTTTGTTTTGTCTTGTCTTGTCTTGTCTTGTCTTGTCTTGTCTTGTCTTGTCTTGTTTTGTCTTGTCTTGTCATGTCTTGTCTTGTCTTCAATCCCTTTTAATTTTCTTTCCTAATACTCTAGAAATGAACTTAATTATAACTTTAGTTAATAGCTTAAGCAATTTAAAAATTACAAATAGTGTCACAAAACAAAATGCAAATACATCTAAATTCACAGCCTCCACAAATGACATTGTCTTTAAAGGACTTTGCATATGAGGTGCTCCCTTGTATCTAAGCAAATATTCCAACCAATATACGGCATTATCTTTAGCCTTCAGGGGACGATCGCGATATAAAATCGAAAATTTCTTTACATTATACGCATAAAGTGGATTTTCCAAAACTTCTGATACCGTTTTAGAAATAATTGCTTCGGTCAACGGCTTATCATGATCGATACTTAGGCCGTAACATTTCTTTACAACTTCGGCTACATTCATGGGTTGATCACCAAATATGGGTAGACCCACCATTGGCACACCATGAAATATGGCTTCAGTTATGCCACCTTTACCGCCATGACCAAAGAACAGCTTTGTTTTATGATGACCCAAAATATCTGACTGCGGTAACCATTTGCGATATAAAATATTTGAAGAATTTCCAGGCACTTTTGACTCGCCATCGATCTTCCACACAATCTTTTGTGGCAACTTTGATAGAACATTGTAGATCTTTTGTAAAGTATGTGGCTGCATGTGATGTTCTTTAACGTTAGTGCCCATGCTGAAAAAGATGACTCCATGCTCAGCTGAATTCATAAATTGTTCAATGTCCTTAAATAAAAGAAATGTGTATGGTTATGTGAATTAGTTTATTATGGGGTTCGCATATGCATATCGTCACTTAAAATTCAAATGGCCGCAGCAATAAAAATATTAAAATAAATAAAATTTTCAGTTTCCCGCTACTAAAAACGAAAAATAATAGAGTATTTCCAGATTCCAGTTCAAATCTTTATGAAAATCTATACAAGCTTTTGACAAGAGTTTTTATTCAAACAGAGCCCATTAACTGACTTTTTAGCACAAATTTGAAAAAAATAAAACATATTTAAGTCACTAAGTTCTACTAAATTTTAAGTAGATTTCAACAAAATCTAGTGACAAAGTAGATTTTGTTTTGTATGGAAATCTGCTAGATTTTTCCGTCCACCAAAGATGATGTCCGATGTCCGACGTCCGTCTGTCTGCCTGTCACAGGCTGTTTTCTCGAGAACCGTAAGAGCTACGAACCTGAAATTTTCACATAAATGCAAACCTTTGGCCACTGCAACAACAAATAAAATATAACAGTTAAAGATTAAAGGGTGTTCCAAAGCGAACAACGAAAAATGTGGAAATCCTAATGTTATATACCGACAATTATACATACATACATACTCGTATATAGACACTTGAAATTTTCAAAGTTGGTGTATTTTTATGCAGACTACACCAATTAGCACCGAAATTTAAAAATTTTAAATTAAAGGGTATTCTATCAGTCAATGTAATTTTGACTACGTAATTTTGTTAACTTGCTGCCAAAATGAAAAAAGGGCTTAAAGGAAAAATATTACCAAAAATAGAATAAATCGCTCAGATGCAAAAAAAAAAAATTACCAAAAGTAATTAAAGTCACTAAAATGTAAAAAGCGCCAAATAACAAAATCGCTAAAACTTAAAAACAACCGAAAAAATCGCAAAAACGAAAACAACGAAAGTTGACATTCCTGTAGAAATGCCAATTTGTAGTGTGCGTATGGAACCCTTCGTGTGCGAGTCAAAGTCGCATTTCATGAAAATTTTCATGGTATAAATTCAGTACTTGTGACTAATTATGATGTAAATTTCAACTTGTTTTATTTATGTCCAAAATTACCGATTTTATAAACAAGATACAAAATCAGAATCAAATAGTTTGTGGTTTCGCTTTAAATATCTAAAAATAGTACTTGCGGCCTTTTGGGCTTTAGGTAGCGATATACACATGCCTATACATATGCTCGTATACACATTTATTCGTATTTACTCGTTTTACCTTTGCTAAGTTCTTCGGCTGATCACTTATATGAATGCCACCAATTTCAATTAGAGCAGGCACCAAAGGTCTTATGGGTTTCTCGCTAAAATGATGACTAACTAACACCATGGCCACACGTTCTTTGGCTTTGTCGAAACTGGCGTATTTATCGGACGGAAAGTTTTCACTGAAATTAAAAAAAAATACAATATTAAAATCATTTGGTAAAGATGAATAGATAGGGTAGTCAAACTAGGGGTCACGTAAAAACACAATTTTCGGATCATGACAAACGTGAACGTACTGAAATTCCATTCAGCTTATACGATTGTCATATCACTTAATTTTGTTTTCGTACGATTGTCGATACGATCACGGATGTGACGATTTAAGCCCAGATTTAGAATTATTCGAAATACTGAATTTTCCGTAAATTTTCTTTTAAATCATTTTTGAATCGGTTTTAACAAAGATACACCTTTAAAAATTCTGAATTTGCTTCAAATTTGTTCCGTTTCAATATAATTTCTGCTTGGCTTGTATTTTGATGTTATATTCTTGTTCTTTCAACGTATCTTGCCATAAACGCCTAAAAAAAGCTTAAGCTTAATTTTGACCAAAATCGATTATTTGCGATCGAAAATAATCGATTTGCGTAGAAAAAGAGATCCAAAAAATGTGTTGGTTAAGCTTTTTATGCGGTTATGGCTCGATATGCGCAATCTACAACATGTGATTTGCTAATTTCATGGTCAAGTTCTCACTATGGGAATTTAAAGACGTAGTTCTCATGTCTAATGTTTTATTAACGCAATTATTTTTTTAATTATTTATTTCTCACGCTTTCTTATCTTATGCTATCAGGTTGATAATTTCTTATATGGCTACAAGTACGAGCGCAATGAATTAACAAAAATTTTAATAATAAATTAATGTTTGTTTCATTCATTAATGGTAATAAATAGATTACATCTACTGGTGGCAAAGAGTAGTTTCTTTGCTGCGAGTACTACGCATTTGAACATTCTAAAAAATTTAATCACTTATGACGAGTACACATTACGGCATTTTGTGACATCGCAATAGTGTTTGCTAGTGGTAACGTTTGCGATGTTTGCTATTGCTTTCCATATAAATAACATATAATGTGAAAATGACACCTCAAAATGACAGCACAAGAAATACCAGGTTTGTAGGTTGCTGAGAAGAGTTTTGAGCTCAACTCCAAATAACATGTTCCTTTGTGTTAGCTGAGAGTAGGCAAGGGATAGTGCCAGTACAGATGGTAGGGTGACAGATAGATGGAGATAGAATACAAGTTTGTTTTTTAAATTTACAAACATTTGCAGGGCCTCTGATGTTAATTAAGCTCATTATTCTAAGCTATAAAGTCGTTTTATTAGTAACGAATAATCGCTACAAATAGCGATGAAGTAGGGCGCTGTGATATGGACATTTCCACCAGAAAGTTCACTTTTTTGTCACGTGCGACAGCAAGCAAATAAGCTTGTATTTCAGAACAAAGTGACCCGAGTTTTATTAAAATTTTACCCAATAAACAAAAAAATTTTACCCAATGACATAAATATATAAAGTAAAAAAAGTTTTGTTTTCTTTGAAGAAACAAACATATTTTTTTGATGTCGCACGCTACAAAAAGTTGATATTCCTGAGGAATTGTCAATATGCATTAGCATAGACAATAATTCATATCGTAAAAAATATGGCGCTGATATGACTGGGTCCGGCAAGGATTTCAACTCGGGCTCTCAAACACCGTCATTTGCTTTATAGTTGACGCACTAACTACTTCAATAAAATAGAATACGAGAGATGAGTAGTTTGCATTTAAAATTTATAATTCATTTCTATGTACATACATATGTATCTACCATTCTCTTTTCTTTTCTCTTGAAACATGTAGTGTGAACATATAATAATATTAATTCTATATTAAAGCAACACACTTTTTGGCACTGCTATTAGCGAATCCAAAAAGACCAGTCTGGGAAAAGTATTGTCTATGCCAGGAAAATTCAAAGTATAATGATATTACTTCTTTCGCATCGTTTGCTTTTCCCGATATGCCTTCGCCTCACACTTATGATTGTTTGGTTGGCTTACGTGGCTGCTTCCTACCTACAACAAGAATCGTGAGATAGATACCACCATACTCTATATTCTATATTCTAGATCAATTGTACTAGATCCACCCCGTTGCGTTGAAATATGGCTTCTATCCTCTTGTTTTCTATAACTCAAGGAGAATTGTATACGAAAAGCCAGAGTAGAGAATAAATCACCAAGCATTGCCGTATTCTTCTCCCTGCCCATTTTGACTCGTCGCTGTTTTCCAACCTTGCCAGCTGTACTTTTCACTTTGTTAAAAAGTACCTGATTTATCTATGAAGGCAGCTAGAGTCTACTGCTTGTATTCTAGTGATCTCTCTGTGTGTTTTCCCATCACTCGTGTAGAGCTGCGTCTGCAGAGAGACCTTTTAGGCTTATCATGCCGGCCCTTCATAGTTTATACGATCCCAAAAGTCTTTACCCAATTTGTGATTCTTTAATTCTTTATATGGTTTAAATCAGCTTTTAATTAGTGTCTTATTGCTGTTTTATATACTTTTGTTTTAAAATTATTCTATGTGAATTTTTAAAGTTTAAAATTAGTATTGCATTTAACTCTTCACGAAATCTTGCAGATTTCAATAAAAATCTTTATTTCCAAAATATATGTATACCGTTTACATCAAGTTTTTTTTACATTTATCAAGATTTCGTATCCAAAACAAAAACCATTGACTGGCATTGTCCCTAAACTACAACCAAGTAACTGCAATATAGCTAATTCACGCACCTGTTAAGTATATCGGTTCAGTTTCTATAACAATCACTAAGTTCTTTTAGATTTTAAGTATTTTTAGATTTTTTTAGTAGGGTTTTTTTTTGTATGGGAAATCTTCTCGAAACCTATCAGGTTTTGCTCAGATATTCAGATATACACGCACCATTAAAGTTTTTAAACGTTAGTATAGCATTTTATCTTACTTTAGCTTTCAACTTACGCATAAATTTGTCTCGATCGTCTCTCTTCAAACTTCATTAAAACAAAGTCTGTAGCTACGGATACAACGTTTTTTAATCTACCCAAGAATCCAAATGAATCATCGGTTATGGTACTTAGTAACGTCAATACTGTGTATGACATTTCGAGCGGATTACCGATCGTATTCAAAATACGTGGAATTGGCATATTAGGCCATAGTAAAGCCACAGGGCAATCAAAGTGCTCAGCTATGCCAAAAAAGTAATCAGCGAAGAAATATCCATATAACATTAAGTCAAACTTATTTCCTCGATTTCGCAACAATTCCTCAAATTTTCGATCCTCCAGTATGGGTGCCATTTGGGATGACATATTTTCCATCATGCGCAAGATTTTAGGGAATTTTTCAAACCCTTTTAGTTTCGTTACGTTAATGATACTGTTAATATCCACATAACCCTTATACAACTGAATGTGTGTCACATTGGGATGCAACCAATCGGATTTGAGCGGTAATACCGATACGACAGTAATATTATGTTCGCGTTCGGCCATGGCCTTTACCACAGCCATTTCAATGATTAAATGTGAGGGACTGCTCGAGGGTAAAAATGCCAAAATATTTGCAGTTTTCGCATCTTGTGGCAACGAGAATAACAGTACTGCTATTATTGTTAGATATTGCCACTGCTTCGTCATTTTTGTTTTTTTTTTGTTATTGTTTTTAGATTATTAAGTTTTCGTTAGATTTTAATTCAGCGATTTTCTCATGTCCATTCGTTTTAAGTGCTCAAATGTAACTAATTAAATAATACTTTATATTGTTAATAAAACTATAATTAGCTTTGTAGATAAACTTTAATCAGTTTGAAGTGATTTTTTAAATATAAGAGACTACATTAACCCGTTGCGTTTCGCTATCTGATTAAGTTCAATTTAACAGTTTTTCAGAACAGCCCTTTTAGACTTTAAGGTTAATTTGAAGCTAAAAAAACAAATTAAAATTTTTTATGCCCTATTGCCCGTAACGGCGTTATGAGATTTCAAGAAGATAATTTTAACCCTTTGGCTTCCTACTAGAGATGAGCGATTTTTCGAAACCTATTACTTTTTCACAGCGATTGAAAAATCACTAATCACAACTGTGACTGAATTTATCAAGTCTGTGGCAAAAAGGAAAAAGTGCTTAAGTCGAGATAAGCAGATTTTGAGTTAATGGTATCTCGGTAATCTGCATATTCGAGAGTACCTCTGGTCAAAATTTCAATTCATTTGTATGATTTTTCAGGAAGTTATAGCACTATGACTTGCGACTTATCTTTTTTAGACTTCTAGTCTCATTTGGAATATTAGCTGAATTTAGGTTATACTTTGGTATATTTCAACTTAAATATATTACTTATAGTGTGTAGAACGATGTTTGCTTAAAAAAATAAAGGTTAACAGGTAATTTCCCAATTTAACTGTAAAAGAAATAAATTTCCGAAAATCGACTTGAACGCTTAAAAGTGCTCTCCTACAAAACAATAAAATATGACTTACGCACTTTTTCCTTATTGCCACAGAAGTAACAGGTTTTGGAAATATAATTATTTCATACGAACTGTGAATGTTCTTGTATGCTTACTTTACAGTAAATACAGCTACCACATGAATTTTTTTATACCTTCACCGTGTGTCGAGAAAAAAAATTCTAAAATCTTTTTTCTTTCCTGGTAACTAAGTATGTATAGCTCTCACATTTTTGTGTTTGCAATTTTACTGTCTCTATGCCTCTTATACGACAATTCTCAATACTTGGATGGGGTTGATTGCAATTATTTGTCCTTGTCGCTCTTCTTATTAGTATTTATCAAAATACCAATGCTAATAAATACTTTTAAAGCAGAAGAGCTGAAATGTGTTAAACCGTGTTCACAGTCTCTGTTTAATTTCACTACTGCTCGTCTTATTAGATTTTGTTAAAATAACAGAACTGCTACAAACAAAATACTGCTAAACTGTGATCACAGTCACATTTTAACAGCGATTTAGAAATCACGTTCACAAGGAGCAACATATTAAAAACTCACAGTATCGCTCAACACTACTTCCTACTACATACACACAAATAAACAAACAAATAGACAAACATACAATACTCGAGATTTCCATTGTTATTAACCCTTTATGGATCATTATAGTGATTACAATGCATTTATATTAAACTTTCGGCTAAATATTTGTTACAGATTGGATATATTATACTGACCAATTTGTAAAAACGTTATGTTAGGGAATGAAGGTAGAGCTGGCAAACTATCGATAGTACTATCGATAGTTTTGTTTCCATTATACTATCGATAGTTTTTTCTCGATAGCGATACAATTGAAAAAGACATATATTACCAAATTGGCAATAAACTCGGTAAAATTTAACATATTGGTTTTCTTTTATTGAAAATACATGAAAAAAATGGAATTTTTGAGTTACTGATGCAGATTTAATCCTCACATTTAAAAATTATATATGATATTTCATACAAACACTATCTTGTTTACTCAGCTTTTGAGAGACAAATAAAGTTTTCTTTCTCCATTAAGTTATGTGTAAATTGAAAACTTCAAACTCGTTTTCTGGCGAACTTCTGTTTTTGAGTTATGACGTTGTTTGAGTAAATTTACATACATATGGCTCAGATGTCCTTAGGAAAAGGAGCATATGTATATATGTATGTATATACATTTAATTAAAGCTAAGCCCAAATGTTGAAACATTTTGTTTCTTATGCAATGTGGATAAATTAAATGTGCAATTGCGAAATATACAATACATGGGATCAAACAAATATTTCCTGCGGCTCGAAATCGCGAGCACTTTTTGAATTTTTATACTATTTCAGACAGTATAGTTTTTTCAGATCGCATACTCTATGTAGATTTAAATCAATTATATCAGTTTGTTATTGATAAAATGGCTTTTTTCTGTACCATGGAACTATTCAAGTTATTATGCATATGCTGAATATGAAGCAATATCAAATATAACAAGATACATAAAAATCATTCAAAAGTGCTTTATAACGTTAATTTTTTTTTTTATAAATACATATCCCTCATTTACTAAAACAACGTCATAACTCAATAGATCTACTGTCTTATTCATAAAAAATAATTCAGGTTTATTAAGCGCTTATTTGACATATTTCTATGGGAAATTTATCAAATAAACCTGTAATAAACCTAAAATATTTTTTATGAATTAGACTGCTAGTATCTATCTTTAGTTTAGTTTTCTCGCAAGAGTTAAGTATACAAGACATTTGTGTGCAATTTTTACACAATATAAATAATAATATTAAAATATCACATTTTTAATTATGAAGTTGCTTAAGTAAATTAGCGATACGTAAACTATAATAAATAAATAATATATCGCTCAATTACTCAAAGAACGTTATAAATCAAAAACTTGTTTGCCAGAAAACGAGTTTCAAGTTTTCAATTTACACACAACTTAATGCAAAAAGAAAATTATACTTTTCTTTCAAGAGTTGAGTAAACAAGATATTTTTATGAAGTATTTACACAATATGAAGAAAGATATGAGGATTAATTCTGCATCATGAACTCAAAAAATCCTTTTTTTGAGTTGTGACGTTAATGAGCGATATGTATATATAAAATAGTAATAAATATCTGTCTGAAAATTTTTTTTTGTATTCCTTGTGGCCTAGTTTAACAATATTTATTAACTTTAAACTTTTACACACAATTATTTTTTTTATTTAATAGCTATACAAGAAATGTTAGAAACTTGGACAGTTGGGTAGCACCAGCTGATACCGATTTCAGATAAACGAACATCTGTTATCAATTCGCCTTAAGTAAGCATTGCCACCATCAAAACAAAAAATAAAAGAATGGCAGTGCTGACTTAAGTAAAGGTATCAGGGATGGAAAGATTAATGCAATTAAATAATTTTACTCTACTCAAAAAAATAACCGACACGTTAGCATAACAGGCATCAATCATATCGTCGGTTGGTTATTGGTTTGATGTAAGGAATATTTAAAAAAAAATGAATTATTGATAGATTATATATGAATAATGTGTCTTCTTTCCAAATTCGTTATCAATTTTCCGATATCTTGAATATATAAGGAGATATAGAGCTGCAATATTGTGCCATTTCCAAAATTGTTATATATTTTAAAAATTGTTTTACAGCAATCGTAAATTTGTTGGATATGTGGCACATTTCCAATGTAAAAGTATTAATATTGTTATTCGCAATTGTAATGATGTATGTCAATGCATATTCTACTCAACGAACGTGAATCAAAGCAAAATATAAAAATTTAATTATTGTGTTATGTTTTAATCAAATGAATTGATATGTATTTCGTTCGCTTGCAACCTCACATATGTATTTACTAACTAACATACAGATTTAAACGATACGACAACTTCAAAAGTTACATTATACGAATCGACTAATTCTATTATAAAGTGGGGTACACACTATCGAACATGAGTGACATTTTTGCTCAAATTTTACATTGATCGATAGTGTGAACAACAATTTCGTCAGTCAACCACAGAATTTTTTGTGGTTGGGTGATACTCAGCAGCCATATTGGTTTTTGACTGATGTTAAGACAAAATCGTACAAGGAGTTGTTAAAGATAAGAAAACATTAAAATAATACATTATAAAAAGATGTTGTTAGCAATAATGCGCATCCAACTTGTGTTTTTTCTGTGTTTGTGTGTGTAATTTTTTTCTTGAATGAAGGTTTGAGGGTCGAACATGTTCGATAGTCTGAACAGCCAACACCAACATTCAAAATTGATGAATTTTTGTTTGTCACTCATGTAGATTTTTATACCAAAATAAAGGATTCAACTTCCATCTCTGGCTTACATTAAGATGAATTCGCCTTGCACGTTTGTATATAAGAAAGACATGTTATGAATTCGCTTTGTTGTAAACAAATTTTTATTGGAGTTTCAATTTACTTAAAACGCGCTTCCCAAGCTCTTTTAAATAATAACCATGGGAAGATCAGGAAATCAAATAAAAAATACTAGTGATAGTAACAACAATAATAAAAATAAAATTACATCTTCGAGCAATAAAAGCAGTAAAAAACTAAACGGAGAAAAGAGTACGCCGGGATCTGCCTCATCTACGGACGCATTGTTAAGTAAAAAACGCAATACTTGGAAGCGTACCCCGAGAGCTCTAATTCCCAAAGACAAATTATTAAAAATACGCAAAGAAGATGCAATAAAAAAAAGACAATATCGTAAAAGATTGGCTAAGGCAGGATACGCAGACGAGTTGCGTGCTAGGGATTCTGAAAGGAAGCGTATACGTAGAGCGGAACTGCGATTGGAAAAAGATTGTGCAAATTTGACGTTGAAGAAAGTTATAGAACTACGGTGGGAAAAGGCCAAACAAAAGCATTTAGGAGGACGTGGAATAGGAAATGACAGGCGTGCTTTAAGATCCGACACAAAATGAAAAATGTTAATTTTCTTGTGTTCGTGTAATTTCGTTTTTAATAGAATTTTAATACCAATTCAAACATTCTAAGGAAAGAAACCAAAATTTATGTGAAACCAAACCAAACCAAAATGTTGACTCTTTTTATTTTTCATTTTTAGAAATGCATATACCTTCATATATATGTACAATCAAGGCACATTTACTATGATGTTTGATATGCCTTGTGTACAATCTATTTATGTATATATGTATGTATATAATTTAAATTTGAATTTGTTGCAGTCGATGCTGGCATATTATTCTATTCATTCATTCACTCATTCTGTTATTTAGCAATAACAAAATACGCTCACAAACAAACAAAAACAATCGAACAACAAATATTTTTAATGCAACGTTTTAAAATGTACATACATATGTAAATATCACCGTCGAAAATCTAAAAGTACGTAACAGCACTTTTTCTAATTTTACAGGAGAAGCAAAAACCTTATAAATTTCAGACTATTTATTTGTTAGGTGCCAAATTGAATAATGAATAAAATCGGTAAAAAGTATTTTGGTTAACCACATCATTGATTTGGAATTTTTTGATGATGGTAGGTATTTGGATTTTCGACGACGATATGTATGTCTATTAGGACTAATTATAAGTCTCATAATTCGACTTCGATAATTTTTTATTGAACTAAAGAACATTGCAACCGTTTTTCTTTAATTATTAATTAATTCTAATTATGTCCAATATGTTGATAAGTATGTTGCAGTTTTTGTATGACAAGCTGACGATTCTTCGAAGACATTTGGTTCTTCTGCAGTAAACAAAAAACACGCATTAATTGCTGACAAAGTAAAATTCGTGAAAACTTTTCGATTGACGAATTTTTTTCCACACACTTCTAATTACGCCTGTCAAAGGTGACATTGTCAAAAACGATTTATTTGAATCCGCTAATCACCCAACATGGCGAGAACCCACTGACATGTATTTAACCCTTTTATTTGAATCACGTGACATTGTTTTCCTGAATGTCAATTGAATTGTTACACATAAATTATGCTGATCTATCTAATGGGTTTATATTGAGAGTTACTCTAGTGGAAAAATACATATGTACATACTAAATAAAATTCTCATTTTTCTATAAATTTTTCCTCAAAAATAGCATAAATATTTT
This sequence comes from Nowickia ferox, assembly GCA_936439885.1. Lineage (NCBI taxonomy): Eukaryota > Metazoa > Arthropoda > Insecta > Diptera > Tachinidae > Nowickia > Nowickia ferox. The sequence continues at coordinate 107,356,778 of OW387023.1, forward strand.
CCAAACGCAATTACTCATTTAGACAACCCCGTATGTGGTGTTTAAAGGATGTCTATTGTACATGTAGATAGATAAACTGATGCATTTACATCGTTTACTAAATGGAAAAGGAATGAAATTGACAAACTTATATACATATCGTTACCTAAATATAGAAAGGACCGAAATCTTTATTTTTTTTTTTTTTTTTAAATCGATTTTTTTTTATACTCGTATGTCTATAGAAGAACATCTAGTGTTCTAGAAAAATTCAAAAATCTCAATTAAAAAAAAAATTGTTAGGGCCTTTCTATATTAATGTAACGATATGTATGTACATAAGTATGCATGCACACTTCATGTAGAAATAATTACAAAACTTTGTAATTTTTTCAATTTAAGATTTGATAATAAATTCCACCAAATGGCACGTCCTTAACCGGAATAAACGAGCAAATGTAATTGTTGCTTCATGCAGCGATATATTAATGTTTAAAATTATTTCTTTTCTTCATGTTCTATTCTTTCTATTTGATTCAGGTCATGTATCATTTTGTTAAACTTGTTTTTTTTTTTTTTGGATAAATCAAAAAACGCAATAATCGATTGACTAAAAAGATGGGATGTTGTATGAAAATTCATATTCGTAAATTGTAAAAGGGTGAGTTTCCATCCAGCTCGCGTTGAATACTTTCTTCCATTTTTTCTTTTATTAATATTAAAATATTTTTTTTGTCTCTGAAAAAAAGAAAGAAAAATGTGATGTCACATGACGCTTTTCATTACAATAAATCTTAAGAAAGAATTTGTGTAGATAAATAGACATACATACATACATATGTACATAAATATTTGTATATAAAATTGTACATTGTACGTACGTATGTACGTATGGGAGTACAAATAAGTACTTACATATGTACATAAATATTTATATGAATTTTTAAAATTTTTGCAAATATTTAAACGTCTGTTTATCAGCAGGGTGGCGTTATCCTTTATTTATGTAGTCGCATGACATCTTATTATTATTTTGCAAAAGAAATGAGCTGCATTCACTCACGTGATTGCCGTGAATCATGTAGTCGTGAGTAGTTTCATCCGCAACCAGGTTACACAATGGGATTTTGGTATCCAAAACCCTAGACTAGTTGGGGAAATGCTGAATTTTCTGTAAATGTTCTTTCAATTCTATGCAAAAATTACTTAGTTAAAAATACTTTTGTACAAAAAGTCAAATAAAATCTTATTGTCTGTCGATAGCTTTAATTTTAAGTATGTAATCGAAATTCTAAAAATTATCTAAGTATAAAAACTAAATGAAATTATGTAACATCGCAGTACATGTTAGAACCAGTTCACACCGGGGAAGGTGGGTTACGTTTTCTGATTGTTTTTTTATGCAAACTAATCTATAACTTATTATCTGAGAATACTAATAAAAAAAAAAAAATTTGTCTTACTTTCATATTTTTCTCTCAACAAAAGCCTTTGGGAAATAAAATGAATTAAATTAGTTTGCCGTTTCATAAAAACAATATCAATCAAATTACAATTCAAGACTTTTTATCTTGTAAACATAATTTTCCTTCATAGCAACTAAGTCATAACTCAAATACTTCATTTTTCATAATTAATAATTTAAAGTGATTTTTTATATCGTATTTTATCTTGTGTAAAAATTGCATAAAACAAAAAGAATTCTTTTTAAACTCATTTTGTGAAAAATAAAATTTGTTGAGTTATGATTATTTTGCAATAAATGAACGATACCTAGTATGTAAAATGAAACAAAAATCCCCAAATTATTGCTAAATAATTGACAGCTTAAGTACGCTTTGCATGGGAAAATCTTCTGAAATAAAAAACGAAAAAAGACGACCTGATTAAAAATTTAATTCAAAAAACGTAAACATAATTCCTGTTTCCATATTTTGCCCAAGCCTGACTACTACATATGTATCCATGCTTTCTAATACCATCAATATGGATTATGGCACAGAAAAAAAACTAATTTGAAAATAATTTATGCATTAAATTCATGCAAGTCTATTGAAAACACGAAGCTTGATGACACATTGAAGCTTTCAGAAAATTGAAATTAAATTTTTAAATAACAAATTATTTTGTACACTTCCTTAATCTTTCACTTGTTCATTTCCTGTTCCGGCTTCTTTTTAATTTTTTTTTTACAAATACGATTTAAAACAGATTTTAAATCTTTTTAAATCCAAGAAAATACATTTTTTTAAAAATATTTTACGCTCTTTTAAATGTTTTGTGTATGGTTCATGGTGTGTATTGAAAAGGAGGGTGGGGGGTTGATTTTTATGACAAAGTATTGCTTGTTATGTCTCTGTTGTACTTGAAAATCTGTCAATATTTCGAATTATCTCTAAATTCGCTGTTTTAACAAATCATTATTGTTTTGTTAAGAAGATGCTGTGCCCTGTAGTGTCTTATTTTGTTGTTGTTGTTGTTGTGATGCGAAACAGTAGGAGTTTAATTCGAAAACGAAATTCCTAAAATGCTTCAGTTAGATTTTATGAATTTTTCCCCCTTTTCGCATCAATATTGAATTTGAATGTTTTTAGCCGCAAGCAATGATTTTCACTGAAATGAGAAATTCTTGTCTAACATTCTAACACTGAAAATTTTGTGATATGTACATATTTGTTTTTAAAAATGCCAGAGCAAGTTACTTTTCGTTTGGTTTGTTATTCGCCAGAATTAGAAAATAAAGCTACTTCTAGAAGGCAAATGATTTTATATAATATACTCGTACTCGTAGAGCTGGGCTCAACTCGTTCATTTTTGACACAAACCTATGATCAAGCCAATGTAATTTAAATGGGTTTGATTATAGGTTTGTGTAAAAATTAACAACTGAACCAGTTGGACTTAGCTGTAATATAATATCTGTCTTATTCATAAAAAATAATTCAGGTTTATTAAGCGCTTATTTGACATATTTCTATGGGAAATTTGTCAAATAAACCTTTAATAAACCTAAAATATTTTTTATGAATTAGACCGTATATGTTTAAGCTCTTGAAATCGACTCACTTGTTGCGGGCCATTTCATAAATAAATAATTACCTTGTCAAGGCCCAACAATTTTGCCCAACGAAAAGTCAGGGAAAGACATGTAAAGACAAATAAGTTGTACAAAAGTCTTTTCAACCTCAAAATAAGCAAGAACATAAATTAACATGTTTGGTTATTGAGTTCTTATTTCAATTATGATATTGGTTAGCCTTCTCATTTGTTTAAATGAAATTTTATCGTAATATCTAAAAAAGTTTTCGGTAAAGGTTTCCTGATGATCTGCATATGAACTTCATTAATCTATTCATCTATTAATTGAAAAATATATATGTAAGTAATCAATTAAAAGTTTAACTGAGTCAATTGAACTTTTATTTAAAAATTTAATTGATTAAAAGTTTAATTAAAAATTTTATTGAGTCAATTAAATAAACTTTTGCTTAAAAATTTAATTAAGTAAAAATTTAATTTTTTTTGTACATATATTTATTTATTGTATCTTCAAATATGAACTAACAATAAGTATTCAAATCTTAAATCTAAATAATTAAAGATTTAATTAAGTAAAAAGTTTAATTGACACAATTAAATTTTTAGTCGATTGGTTTTATTTATTTTTTTTTAATAAAAGTGTGTTAATAGGAGAATAACTTTTTCTGTGTAAAATAATAATTTTGGGAAAATAGTGCGATAAAAAAATTTCAAAATTCTCTAAACTTGTTTCTGGGTGTTTCCAAAATAACTTTGGTTACCGATTTTCTGATATTTTTTTTAAATAAAATTACAACCTAAGCAAATATGCCACGAGGATTGCTTAAATTTGGACCTACGAAAGTTCAAGCAACGGCAGCAACCGAAAGAACTCATAAAAAATGTAATTTCAATACTTTTTTTACCATTGTAAAAGTAACAGTCGTTGTAAATGTGCTGTTTTCAAATTTCGGAAACAAATATACTGCATTTTAAAATTTTGCACAGAATGTGTCAAGTAAAAAATCTCTTTGAAATGTTTTTTTTAATGAATGAATGGGTTTATTTTCAAAACAAAGAAAATGATTTAAAAAACTTTTTTTTTTAAAGTAACGGTCGTTACATTATAAAAAGTTAAACGTTTTTGATGCCTTACAAAAAAATTCTTCATCTTACTTTCCGCTAATATAAAATTAAATCGTTTGAATGAATTACGAAAAAAAAACAAACTTTTGCGCTCTTGGGGTTAAAAAAATTAAATTTTAACTTATCGCCTTCGAAATTGTTGCTAAGCATGGAGAAAATTTGCAGCTTTTTTTTGGTTTTGTTGTTGTTCGTAAACCACCGTTAGAACAGTGCTGCCAAAGGCTTTAAAAAGTGAGCGTGGAATTCTTGGGGAAAAAACTGAAGAACTTCAATGTAAAGGTTTATAAAAAAATTATTGATCATTTATAAATTGTTAATTAAAGGCGAGGAGAACGATTTTTTCCGTGTATAATAATAATTTCGAAAAAAATAGTGCAATAAAAAATGTTGAAAATTTTTCTTCAATTTAAAATTTTATAAAAAAATATTGAAAAATTTATAAATTTTTTAATTAAAGATGTAATAGGAGAACAATTGCTTTTATGTAAAATAAAAATTTTGGTAAAAATAGTGCGATAAAAATTCTTAAAAAATTTTAAAATGCTCTAAAATTTTTCGTCAATTTAAAAGTTTATAAACATTATTCTTTAATGCTCCTAATTTTTTTTACCTCTATTTAGTTATAATATTCTCTAATTTTATTAAGCTTAAGGTCTCTTGATTTTATATTAAAAAATTGTTAGGGGAAAAAATATTTTCCTGAAGAAGCCACACAAAGGAGTGGTAATATATCGAAATATAAACAAACAATTTCTGTGTGAGATTTGGGGGACAAATTAAAATATTGCGAGAATTACTAGTGTCCCAGGTAGGCAGGGCAAGTAGTGGACGTCCACCTAGTCCACTCTCCCAATTGTTTAAATCTTTTGAATTCCGGTTTTATATATTCTTTGATTTTTTTTTTAATTTTTTTTGTTCGTGTCTCTGTTGTGGCTGCGGGTTGGAACCAGCCAAAGCGAATTCACATCAGGTGATCTTAATTCACCAGCTGACTATCATGACAGCAGGAGGAAATTTTACACTAACAAATATACAAGGCGAATATGCAGAGTTGCAAATCGAGACCTCCTGGTGTTGATTCGCCTTGGAACCTGCCCTGCAGATGCCTGCATTGAGCCAACTAGGCATCACAGCAGCGTTAGAGGTTGAGAGAACACATAACAAAATGGTCTTAAGCTTAATAACATTAGAGAATTATATAAATAGCTGATGTTAATAACAATCTCTACCCCAGTAGATAGACTTGGGTGCTGATGAAGTGCGTTGCTGCACAGAAAAATCGATATTTCCCCCGGCTTATAGTCTAATTTAATTTTTCTTCTCTTCTTTAGAAACTCACATTAATTAATAAAAAATACTTCATTCAATAAGAATTGAAATTACTGAACTCAAGCCCGACTAAGAAATTATTTCTGATTAAAATTCACAATAGTTCAACTAAACATTTAAAATTAGAGAATATTAAAAATAATTTTTGTTAGCTTTCATTATACATTTTTGAACTTACAAAGCCAAATACTTTCTTGTTGGAAAAAATTTTCAGAAAAAAAAAATAATTTTCTATAATTAATAGGCAATTAAATAAAGGGTTAGGAAAATTTCAACTTTTCGATTAATTCTGCTACCTTGAATACATTTTTGGGAGGACGGGAGTAAACTTTATTTCAACTCGAGTTTTCTCTGCGTGTAAATTTTTTTATTATATTTTCACTTTTTATAATATGAGACATACATATAAGTTTTATGGCAAACTTTTTCCTGTTCCTGACACACACTTATAAATATTCTAAATATTTGGCTCACTTTCTTCATGATTGAGCTCATGTTCATGTTGTTAGGAAAAATAAAATAGTTACATTTCAATAGACATTCAAGTGTTTGGAACTTCCTCCCTCAAAGAACACTTGCATAATGTTAACAAGACGAATGGCAAATTATTGCAAACAATTTTTAGAAATGGAAATAATCTCTTAACAAAAGCGAGTTGGTGAAAGTTATGATAAAATATTAACCTTGATTTTGTTGCTTCCATTCCCATTAACTCCTCTAGCAGGAGATTTTTCCAGATTATAATACGCATTTTTTAGTTATGTTTTTTCTTTAACTTTAATGTATAAAATGGTTATTTAAACACTTCGAAATCTGCCATTATTTGCAGACGACTTCGTGAATATGTTTTTAATAACTTGATGCCTTGTAATGAGGTAATTTAAATTCAATTGTAATATATTTTTGTTTCAGATTTACATTCGCTTGTTTTTTACTCTCTTTGTAAAGCGTAAATTTTAATCTTATAATTTTAAAATGTTTATTATGCTTTATGTACTGTTTGTATTGCGCCAAGAAAGAAAAAAAAAAAAATAAAAGTCCTCCTACTTGCCAAAACCACACTTAGTTGTATGAGAGTACGTATGTAGATACTTATTAACAATAACTGTCACAAATTTAATACCAAGTTAATGTCTTGCCTTGTAGTTAATTTTATGGAAAAGGGCACTCCAATAAGAGTTTAACAATTCAAAATATTGAAATTTGTTTTCGTTTTCGCAGACATCTCATAACTTAAGAATGAGGTAAAGGATTGGAGGCATATTGAGCTGCCGCACTCGAAAGATGTTGAGCTCACTTAGATGTCGTAAGATAGTGCATTGATTCGGTTCCGTGGATCCGAAAAAAATGTAGATAAAATCGTTTTCTTTAATAACTTCAAGAGTCCTCGTCAGTGTATTGGATGTCAAAAATTTAACTAAAATCTGTAGCTAAGCGGAAGGTTTCGGGAATGGCCTGAAAGATCAACCGTTTCCCATATTTTTTTTTAAGCAGAAGATACAGTTTTTTTGCCTGAATTAATAATAAGTCTAAGATAGATGGTGAAATGATAAATAACATCGTTCCTATACATAACACCAACATTTTCCTCACCCTGTACAGTTAGTTCACAAATATGCAGTTGTAAAATTTAATTTTAAAAGGCGTTCCATCTTCGCTATAAAAGCAGCAACAAATTATTATTGTTCCTAAAAGTAGATGTTTATGATGATGATTATGATGCAGAAGTTTGTTTTTTCTTGGGGTGGTTACTAGGGGGAATGTATCACCAGAGTGCAGATTAATATTTGGGCATTTTATTCAAGTGTAACGACATAATTTTGTATTAAAAATAAACTTTACAGCCGATTTATCATATTTATTATGCGATTTATGAACAATTTAAAATCGAATAACACTCATATTAAAGATACATGGCAAATTATTTATGACATTTGGATATTCATTTATCTTTTGCTTCTAAAAAAAAAAGGTTGATGGGTACAGACAGTATTTATGAAAGTATGTAGGTATGTATGTGCTGCGTGGTTTAGAGAAATATGAAATTCAAGGAATAAGACTTATATTGTATATCATCATGGACTAGTTTAGGTTATTGTGATTCAAGTTTTGCGTACGCCACAGGATGAAACAAGTATATTGGCCGTCAAACAACTATGAATGCGTGCAACTAAAAATAAAAAGCACTCAAAATGCAAACACACACACACATTAATTTTAAACCGAATACGTCTAACTATAAACATCCAAAAACTATGTTTATACACATTTTTTTAATTACGCTGCACAAACTACTACAACTAAAATTTTAAGACTGTATGAGCTACAATATAAAAATGCTCTGATTATTAATCGACTACACATGCGTATATACAGGGCTATTTTATTTACACACCCATAAAGCATGTTTTAAAACAGCCACACACACACACACATTTTCCGTTCCATTTTATATACACAAAGGATTGTATACGGTGACGAATGATGGAAAAATATGCCGAGTAACAGCGTATAAATATATTCAAACTGAAAGTATGAGAGAGATTCAATGCGTTTGATACGTATGTGACTTTTTATTTTTAGTTGTAGCGTATTTTAGTATTTCGCATAAACGAAGTAGAGATAATCTTGTATGTTGGAATCGCCTAAAGCCACAGTTGCTTGAGCGAAAACATGTGAGCGTACAAATTGTTTGCGCGACAATTATGATTATATGCAGTTTATAAAATTAAGACTATTTACTTATGTATATATTTTTTTTTGGAGTACTCATTGTCATTCTCTGATGTATGCCTTATGTGTCTGACTGATTAATCAGTGGTCGAAAATACTTATGATTTTTTGGTTAATACAAAATATTAATCAAACTTTTATATGCTAGTGACAAAAACTCATCAATATCTCCTGTTCGACAGGCCTTACGTCAGATATTACAATATTATCAGATCTGGCAATGGGCTGACAAATGCTTATAGTCAGTCAGACTATGAACACTCGGGATATTTATTCATCATTCACCACCGTATACACACGTTTGTATGTATAATACTCAGAGAATTTTTATACTCATGCGTATGATTGTAGCTCATACAACCTTTTAATTTATTTATAGTTGTGTATGCTGCATAATTTAAAAAAATATTTGTTATAGTTTCTATGCCTATTGCTTGTGATTCGCTTGTGATTTTCAGAAATATTATTATTTGTGATTATTATTTGTGAATTCTCAAATAGTTTTTGAAAGTCTGTGCATAAGATAAGAGGTTTGTGACTGTTCAAAATGTGGTTAAAGTCTACTGATGATTTGGCTAAGCACCAATGAAATATATAGACAATGCTTGACCTCCAGCAAATAAATTTCAAATTAAAATAAACTTATGACAATATGTCGAATAATAAATTTCTTAAATGTATAAACATAGTTGTTGGATGATTATTGGTATACGTATTCGGTTTAAAACTAATAGGCAATTTCATATAAGGTATACTCAGCTCAATTCGCTTCGAGAAATTTATACTTTAAATGTCAAAAAAATGTACTGAAAAATGTATGTTGACATCCAGCGTATATTCGAATTACAAGAGGCGAAAATAGCCACCTGATTCCTTGCGACCACCTAGTATGTATTCGCCTTGACTAATACGTGTGTTAGCATATGAGCGTGTCTTTTTTATTTTTACCTGTACGCATTCATAGTTGTTTGACGGCCAATACTCAAAGAGTACTTCAAATATACTTTTGCTATTCTCATGGCACATTTGTTATGGTCATGGCACATTTAACTGAACCTTTAATGCACTGTCAGTCGCAGTGTCATTTGGCACCGTTAAAAATAATATTCTCACTAGCAGCCATGCAAACCAACAAGGGCAGACGCGTTCATTCATTTCTTTATAATTTTTTAATTAATTTAAAGATTAGTAGGTAACTTTTTTTCAATTTACTTGCCCTTTCGAAATTTGAAACAAATTACTTGGATATATTATAATGGCTGGCGGTTTCTATTTCTCTATGCGTTCGTCTACAAACAACAGATGCTTTCTTTTGAAATAATTGAAAGAAAATATTGGTTCTACTCGTATATACATACATATAAGATACTAATAACAACAAGAAAATAAATTGACATTCAATATGAACTAATTTTTATATTCTGTCCTTTGAATATTCAATACCCATCGAATGGTACTCAATGACTGCAGCCATTGTTAGACAAATTTATTAGAATAATCAAGACAAATTGCTGAATGAATGGAAGAGAATGGAAGAAGTGAGTGGTGCAGAAAGGCCAAAGCAGCGAAAATACACGCAATCTTGTATGATTTACTACCCGTATTAGTCATTTATACTCCTGGTAACCAGACTGATGGGCATATTGGAAATATTATACTGGGAACAAAGGAAAGGGAAAACAAATAATGATATTGGTAAACAAGTGATATACTCCAGGGACCCAAATGTCTATCATGTAATGAGTAAAATGTAAATGATAAAAGAATTTTTTTTGAAAAGGTAAATATTGAAATCATGCCACTGAATCGAGAATAAGACAGAAAACATTAATCACAAATCAAAAGTGGAGACAATAATGAAAAAAATTAAAACACAAATTTTTTTTCAATTAAAAAAAATTAAATAATATTATGAAATGTTCAAATAAAAGTATAATTGCAAAAAACCATTTCAAATATAATTTAAATTATTATAAATTATAATTTAAACATCAGTTTGATTTAAATTTAATTTGTATTTAACTACACGCAGAGAAAAGCTGTGGTTGTGGAATTGTTGCAGCGACAATATTATGTTCTCTGAAACAAATGTGTGGTTAAACTCAAATGAACTTTAAATCAAAGCACGAAAATAAAAGAAACGCTTGCTATAGTTTTGTTTTGTTCTTGGCTCATTAGTGCAAACAGTGATTGAAGGACTATGATTCTGTATCTTTTAACAAGGAGAATGAGTTAATTTAAATTACTAAAAATTTTCTACATAAAACCCAAAAATTAATATTAATATTTGGCTTAAAATGTTTTGCGAAAAAAAAAATCTTCCAAACAATTTAACCAAATAAGTCTTAATAAAACACACACTTCTGCAGGCCCAACTGTCACTTACTGTCCTTTTTATTTCCATATTATTATTATATTTTTTTTTTTTTTTCAAGGAAAAATAAATGTGTGTAAGTGTTGGAGTGAATGCATAAGTAATTAGTTTGCATTGACACGATAAATGAGAGAATGAATGAATGAATGGATGGATGGAAGTGTGCATTCAAGAGCCTTAAATTAAATCAAAATACGAAATCTTGTATTTTTGTTAAGATCTTAACAAAAGAAATGTCAACACCAACGAATTCTAATTTTTTTGCATTGTTTTTCCTGTTAACCTGACCATATCAAATATCTTGCATCATACATGCGAGAATACGAGTATGTACATATTGAGCAACCAGCACTGCCCATCCACCCTATAGCACAACTTTACTTCATGCCTTCTTTCCCCTTGTCTGTGCAGATGTTTTTTTTTTTCTTAATTCGTTGCACACTTTAGCAAGACAAAGGGAAAACATTCTTTTATTTTAATCCTGACAGACATTTTTGTTCTTTTTTCAATTAGATTTTTGCAAGGAGAAAGAAAAATACACTCAAGAACTCATACTTAATTTCACCTTTTATCTCACAGTTTAATGTGTTGATTTGCACTAATCGTTGGCAGTTTTTCACAAACAGCCACGTACAAATTAATTTTCCAAACACTTCAACTTCCCATGTAGTTTCTTTTTTGTCACTAAGTTATGGGACATTTGCTTTTTTCTTGGTACACTAATTTATAAGAGTTTTTTTTCGTTACAAAATATCATTTGAAGAATGTTTTAATTATTGGAACTATTTGTTAAAAAAAAACCTGAATATCCCTGGCTTCGCTTTGACTATTAACTTAAATATGAAATAATAAACAGTGTTTGAAAATAACCAAAACATTTGGCATACGTTTTCTGCAAAGTCAAAAACTTTGAAAATTTTCCGTAACGTTTTGTACATGAACAAAATCAAAACAACGACCAAGAGCGCAAATAAAACAATTCCCCTCACGCCTTTCCACTAGTTATAACATGAAGAGAATTCATGTTTAACACTTTCCTAAATCCGAATAAATTCGTCATTACTAAAGTGATGAAAATTAACATCCAAAAAGCTTTAAAATCAGGGCACATGCATGGGTTCCACGTTTTACAATCAGAAAAAAATGCATTGGTCGCAGTGATTAATTTTTATGAAGAGCAATTTATTTAAATTATCGCACGAACACATGATCTTCAATGACATGTTAATATAGAAATGAAGGGCTTATTGTAAAAACACGATAAGCCACACGATTTCAGAAAGTGGTTTTATCAGTTCATTCAATTACTTTGCAGCATCGGAACGTCCTCTTAAAATATTGTACCTATATTCCGTTTAATTTCCGCCTTAGCCGCAAGTGTCACTTTTTACATTTTGATTTTATTCAGAATTATTTGCCCCAAAAACTCGATAAGCCACAGCAGTTACAAAGGCAGTATTACAAAACGATGGATTCTGATGAAGATAGCGGTGGAAGTGATTATTTTGTTGAAGATAGTGATGACAGCGTGAAAGACAAAGAGTTTTTGCCAACAGATGATGAAGTAATTTCAGAAACCAGCGAGGTATGATTTATTGAAACTGAATCACAACTTATAGAAATTATTTGATGTAATAAATAGAAAAAATAATAAATTTTAAACTGCAAAAATACGATATGCCACTTTATTTCAACCAAAATAACAAAACTTTTGATATTCCAAAAAAAAAAAAAAAATTTATAAATTTCATGCAATAACTCGATAAGCCACAACTTTTTGCGATTTTAGCGATTTCCGAATATTTCTTGGCGTACAGCGGCGGGAATGTGATAGTAGTCTTGCTTAAGCACTAAATAAAAGTATCTGTATCATGATTTCATCAAATCCCTATTTGCTGCATTTATTTTAAACTTCAAAGCGATTTTCTTAGTATTTTCATTTTGTGGCTTATCGAGATTTTGCAATAAGCCCTTCAAATCATGAATCGAAACACAATTTTGTCATGTTTTTTTGCTGGGTGGAAAAAAGGAAAAAACCTTTTTTATTTTACGTAAGAGCAAAATTTATACTAATAATGTGCCAATAAATTCTCTGATATAATAAACGAATCAATCAGCAAACGTTTACCAAACGTTTTGTCTGAAAACAATTAATTTTCCTTCTCATTGCATTTGTATATGATGATAACTTAAAAGTCTAAAAAAATACTGAACTCTTTTACGGCGAAAACAATATTTTTTTTTGGTGGCAGCATGCCATTTTGCAAAAGCTCCACAAATCAGCTGTTGAAACAATTAACATGTACGTTTCTGAACGAGTATTATAAACCATCTGGAAGAAACAATTTTGACAGACATGCAGAATTTACATACGAGTTGAAAAGCTGACATTTCAAATGTAAAAAAAAACAAGTCGTGCATGGCAGGGCTTATCCCGCTTCGTTGTAGGACCAGATGCAACAAAATGGCTAACGTCCAATTGATGTCAGTTTTATTTTAGAAAATTTTTAAGAGCAAAAAAGCTGCAGATTCCGTTTTTTTTTTTCATTAAAAGAAAATTAATTGTTTTCCCCAGTTTTCTGACAAACCCTAGATAATAACTGAGTGTTGTGTGCATTTCTTCGATTAAGTTTTTTTTGTCGGTTTATTTTGGCTTAATATTTTGGATTAAAGCTTCCAATTATATTTTCATCTTTAATTTTCTTTGAATACAAATGGGAAACCTTAGACATCATACCTTAAAAAAAATACTTAATTTATATATAATGAGGGTGAGTTTTTTTCTCTCATTCGCTTATTGTTAAATCTTATTTCCTGCGCCAATGTGTCAACTCACACACACTTCAATACTCGTATAATTCGTGTCTAAAACTGGTGCTCATTAATTTCAATTTCCAGAAAAAAAAAGACTTCGCAAATAAGTATTAAGTATGTTTACAGTGAAGAGGGAAATTGTAAGGACTGGTTGTCGACCAACTGTCAATTTGACTAAAAACGGCTTTTCCCCTTGTGTATGGGATCGGAAAAGAGTTAGGGATCTCAAATTTGATTTATTTGCATAATTCGCATTTCTCCCCGCAATTTTTTCGACAACGTTTGCTCTCAATTTTCTCAAAACGTTGTCAGATCAACAACGAAAGTATGAACAAATAATGAAGGAAACGTTCAAATAGAAAAATAACCAGACGTTATTGTTTCAAGAACTAGATTTGTGAAACAAGTGAAAAACGGACTGTTCTCAAAACAAGAGCGCCATTTCGGGGGTGGCAATGTCCCCAGAATTGCTGTTGCCTCCCCCAGAATTATTAATAATTGTATGCAACTATGCATGTTCTCCGATTCGAAGGCGATTTTTATTGGTAAAAAAATATTTATTATAAGCCGCTACATGATCTCTGATTTTAAAGGTTCTTTGATCTTAATTTTTATCACTTCACGAATTTATTTGGATTTAAGAAAGCGTTCAACATGATTCAAATGATTAAAATGAGAAACCCTTTGAACTACTTAATTTTTTTTCCTGGGTATTTGTATGTAAATACATATTTTTTTTATTAGGAACTTAAATAAAAAAATAAAATATTTGAAAAAATTGGAAATAATTTCTTAGTCGGGCTTAAGTTCAGTAATTTCAATTCTTCTTGAATGTATGCAACTATCTGTTTCAAAATTTCTCATGAAAATTTTAAAATTTCCAGCAATAATGCCCCTCCCCCGAAAAATATCTATCCCTGGATCGCTTCGGTTGGTGTGGATTTCGGTGTTTTTAGCCCAGTTTTTCTCTCTGTGTAAGCTTCTCAATAACGATTACTAACAAATTTCAGTTGTGACATTCAAGTCAAGCAAAAAACTCACTCGCCGTGTAAAGCGCTTTCAAAGCAAAGTAAAGTTAAACATTTACAATCAATTTAGATTATCCTTTAGATGAGTATTATTTTACTGCACACTGTAATTCCTTGTAACGTTTGCTTTTGGATTTTTTGTTTTTTGTTTTTTTTTCTCACTGTAAGATTAATTAATACATTGGTAAATTTTGACATACGCACTCATTCATATGACGATTTAGTTTCACCAGCTTTTGATGTGGTGTTAAAATGTTCTTTATCTCTATTACAACACCAGAGCAACCAGCCAACCAGCCAACAACCGAATATTTAATTTTTTTTCCTTTTTAATGGTGTTTGATGTCTTTTACAAAGTTACATAATGAGATGACTACATTCCGCACATTTTCATAAATGATGTTGTGTGAAGTGTGAATGTGTTGTTAATTTTTTTTTTTTTTTGTTAAACAATTTTATAGAAATTTTAACATGTTTATTGTGCGTAAAATTATTATTAATTGATATTCTATGGAAATTATATTTTCGGTTGCTTTGTGTAATTGGATCTGTGAGTGGTTCTGGTAAATATGGCAAAGGAATTTTTTTTGTTGTATGTAAATGATTTTATGATGGAGATTAAACGAAATAGTAACAAAAAGTTGCAGTGGCTTCATTATTAAAATTACAATATTTAATTCGCCTATTTTTGTAGGGCAGCAGCAAACTGACACACACCATGAGTTGAAGATGTATTCAAATATACTATTATTCTTTAACATATACATATTGTAGTATTTGGTAAAACGATTACACTGTATAACAAAAAAAAAAAAAAAAAAAAAAAAACCCAGCTCTAACAACTGATTTTTTCAACAAGAATTGAAATTACTGAACTTAAGCCCGACTAAGAAATTATTTCTGATTAAAATTCACTATAGTTCAACTAAACATTTAAAATTGTCTCAATATTTGAAAAATTTAATTTTTATTCTAATCTTCAAGTTTCCTTCCACTCACCAAACACAATTTATTTTAAGTCTAACTTTAACAACTAGTTAAATAGAACATAATTTATAAAGCTTAAAAGCTGTCATTTGCAGCATTTCCAGCATTCCGTCCGTTATCACAGTAAATAAGCAGAAAGCAAGCGGGAAATAACTGTATGTAAAACATCAACATATTGACAACTTTAAATAAATTTTTGCAAACTGATTTGAAATCATAATGAACCCAAAAAAAAAAAAAAAGAAACAGAGAGGAACAAAATAATACACTTATAAATGTAAAATTCACTAAGAGCAAGAAAAAAAAAACGTGTAACATAATAAAAGTCGCAACATTTTTAAACGCCGGATGTTGATTGAATGGGAGTTAAATAAGTAAGAAACAACATTATACAAGGCACCCCTCACTTGTTGTATTCTTTCCAACTTTTTTTTTTCCTTCCTCTAAATACAAATATGTAAAAAGTTGTCAACATGTGCTTTTACTACTGCAGCAGATCATCATTTGTGTGATGGCATCATTGCGTCATCAGTTTTCCTCTCAAACACTCCTTTTCACAACAACAACAACTTGCCTGTCAAAAAAATAAATCGTTTATTTTGCAAAAACTGAAGTCACCAAAAAGGAAATAAACATGTACTTTGGAGAAAGTGTAGCTTGCATTGAGGCGCCAAAGCTTAAGTGCTGATATGTCATCAACATCATTATCCCAAAAGAAAATTGTATTCATGCAACATTTATGACAAAAGCCGCGCGGCGCACTCTTCATTCCATCATTTAAAATTTCAATTTTGAAATTAATGATGTTTTTTCTTTGGCTGCAAAATCAAGTTGACGGCATCGTATTTTGGGAAATTCAGCACATGTGTGACTTTACATCCGTGTGCAGTTTTACTATAATTTTTAGCATTATAAATGATACGAAAGTTCTTTTTATTTTTTTTTCAAATTGACTTTTGTAAGCTGAAAAGAGTATCTAAGGCATTTTTTTTTTTGCTTTGTAATTTAAATCTATTTAGTTACACTTATTATATGAAATGCTTATTAAGCTGTTACAAGTTTTCCTAATAATACACAATACGTACTTTGATTAAAGATTTTATTTCTTTTTGCGTAATTTCTGAGATTTTTTATAATTTTTGTAGCTATGCTATTTATGGGGCGATACAGGACGTGATTTTCGTAACAAAAATAATCGACACTATTACAGTTATAAATTTATTTTTGTTTTTATTTCTTTGTACTTAAAAGCAAAGTACAAAAATAAACGAAACAAATTGTTTGATTTTGTTTTGTTTAGTACTTTGAAGTGAGACAAACAACAAAGATGAGAACGATTGCTCAATTTGGTTTTTGTTTTGTTTTTGCACATGAGCTCAAACCAGAAAACACAGCTGACCGGCTGTAAACTAGCAAACAGCCGCCGCCGGCCACAAACAATACATTAATTCAATCGTACGCCTCTAGAAAGGAAAATAATGGGAAATAAATGTAAACGTTTTGAAATATTTGCAGAGAATTTGATATCATCATATAATATAATTTTATTGCATTGTTATTTAACACATTAAGTTTGTTTTATATAACCAAGCAGCATAGCTACAACCGGTTGTCCTAAGACTCCTCTCTTCTTTTTTTTTAAATTTTGATGGATGGATAATTTTTTTATATAAAGAACCATTCAAACAGCTTTTCCTCCATACATATTTTGTATTAATTTAGTTTTGACACCAAACTGGAAGATTTTAGGTTAGTTGTTTATTTATTGCGTACGTTGAGTAGTTTCACAGATATTGGTTGGTTTTTTTGGTATGTTTTGATTTTTTTTTCGTTTTGTGGCAGCAAAAACAAAATAAAACAAAAGAAAACAACGCAATAAATAAAAAGAGTTGAGCTTAGTAAATAAAATGGAAACCCAACCTATTGAAACTGTTCCAATGCTTCCATAAATAAAGTACTCACTGTGCCAACGTTCTCCGTTGTTGCGTTAATTAAAAATGACAGTTGAAAAAAGCGAAATTTAATGTGCCTGGGCCTTAAATCGCATATCGATGTTAAACGTAAAATATTCAACATGAGGCTGATTTTCCTTTAAATCTCTCATTTTCATGTATGTGTCTTAAGTCTTTTGATCTTCATGCTGTAGCTGTATGGGAAGAAAAATCAGAAAAACTTAAGACACAAACAAACTTGGAAAATATTAAAATTCGGTTGAATCAATATTTAATAGTGATTTTCAGATAAAGCGTGCGGAATTGGTGTGCATGGGGTAAAAATAACATTTTTGACAACGCATTTCCGAGATAAATGCAAAAAAACTTAAAATTTCCAAAAATCCATTAATTTTGTGTTTCTGTCTTAAGTCTTTTGAATTTCGTTATACATTTTATTGTGTAGCTAGTTGGAAAGACTTAAGCGACATGAAGTCAATTGAAGAATCTTAATATTTTTACCAACTTGAAAACCTGAGAAAACAAAAACCTGAAAATAACGGCCTGTCCCACGATGTCACTAGAAATCGTTCGATCGAATACTTATGTTGAAAACAACAACAAATTTTCTAATGTTATTGTTGTTTGCAATAGAAATTGTCGATCGAACGATTTGGAGTGACATCGTGGGACAAGTCGTAAGTCTTTTCTTTTAGACTGTGTTTTATATTCTTTTATTATCTCTTTTTATTTAAACAAATAGTTCCATACATATGAAATATTTCGATACTACATATTTATCACAAACTTTATTTGACTCAGTTAAATTTTTAATTAAATTCTTAATCAACTATAGTTTGGAGGAATTTTGACTGATTGAAATTTTTAATTGATCATTATTTTTTAATTTGTTAATTCTGTATATTTTAAATAAATAAAAAATTAAAATATTCGCTATATAAGATAATAGAAATCAAAAATTACCCATACTTTACAACACAAATCGCTTAAAGTAAGTATTTGTGATACCGAGCATTGACTGTATATAGCAATTGCTTCAATTAAATTTGTAATTGAAAAAAAAATATTTATAGAAAAATTTGATTCGTGCAATATTAATTAATTTTATAATTGATACTAAAAAATTTATAAGCAAAATTTAATATTTAAAAAAAAAATAAAAAATGTTTCAGCAAATTGTAACACGATGAATCAAAACAATTCACATATTCCATTTGCAGTAAAAATTTTGTGTATAAATCTGAAATTTGCGCCAACTGACACCACACACAATTGATCAAACGCAAGACCGCTGATGATGAAACAGCATGTTGTTCCGTTCTGCTAGTGTTTGTCACAATATATACAATTAAATTTGGTCTTACTTTTCCTGAAAAATTATCACATGTAATTTAGCATAATCGAATTAAAATGTAGAAAATTAATATTAATTTTATTTGTGGCTAGAATTATACGATAGAGAATATTTAATTAATTTTTTTCTTTTACAGGTAAGTGCTTGATTTTCTGCTTTCCGTTTATTTGGGTATGTTGCACTTTCTTTTACTAAACATCAATATACAAAACATGTAATTTTAAGCTGCTGACATTCGTTCTTACTTATAACAATTTAAAAACTATTAAGAGCTTGCCCATTTTTTTTTTTGAAACGCTTGTGTTTACTTTTAATTTTTCGTAACGACTCATATGGAGAAAACAATCATTGTTTAGATAATTACATTGGCGTGTGTCATTAAGGAGAAAATGTAATAAATTTGGTAATTTTTTTCAATAACAAATCATTAATCAAAATAATGTTACCTTTTGTTAAGAAATTAATTTTTATTTACAACTTAAAAACAACATGAGATTCTCTTCCGTTTTTCATTTATTTTTTAATATTCTGTTTATATCGTGTTGACGATAAAAGTAGACAGACAGACTGACACCTGAGGGACTTTAAATGATGAACCCACACACTCATCTTGAAGTACGTACGTATGCATACACACACTCTACATGTTTGTCATATTGATTCAACAGGATTGTTGGGATAATGAAACCACACACGACTGCCATTGACACATGCCGTGACATGTCGTGAACGAGAGAATAGATTTTCATTCATTTTTTATTATTCATACTTAGAAATAAATGAATATCCATATGTACGAGTATATACGAGTACATATGAATGCGAACGCATGTGTGCGCAAAATGCTTTCCCCGCTAAACAATTTTTTCTTAGATATTTTCACACATTGTTACAAAACAGCAAAACAAAAAAGGAATTTAATTTGAAATTCACATGCACTCGAAACATCCCGACAAACATCCCTGAACAATTTTAACAACCACCTTTCTTCGTTCTTTTATATCAAGTATAAATGATTTAAAATTTGATTTAAAACTAAGTTGTTGTTGTTGTTGTTGTTTATTGATAGTGTTATGCCAGCAAAAGGCGTAAATTACATGCAATTTTCTCACGAAACGTATGCAAATCTTAAATAATCATTTTTGAAAAATGAATTCAGGAGAAAAACGAGCGTATTTTGCAAATGATACGCATTATCATTGTCAAAAAATCATTATTTTAAAGAGAACCCCCCTCCCTGCTTAACAATTTGAATACGCCAAACTCATAAAGGGGTTCATCTGCCACAAAATAAAAAAAAAACGTTTTTTAAAATGTAACTATTTTCACAGTATAACAATTTATAAAAGACAATTTTTATTATGAAATAAATCTGCATGTGTACGAGAGTTGTTTTGAAAGCAGTTTTACGGTAATCAAAAGAAAAAGTTTTCGAAAGCTTTGCCAGGTTCTACATAGCGTGGCTAAATGGCAACACTTGCTTTGACGGCCCGTTCACCGATATCGAAAGTATGTATTCGTTCTATAATTTGAATTGAAAACAAAAAACAAATTTTCTTATTTATTGCTGTTATTGCAATATAAATTTTAAAACGAACACTCCTTCATTTTACCCAAAATTTACTATCAAGCGAATTCATATCAGATGGTCTCGACAGTCCAGCTGATTATTTTCGCCGTTTGTAGTATGAATTTCCCCCAGATGTCAATACACATTTTTCATTAATTTTTTTTAACGAATGTATTTTTCACAAAGAATTAGAGTGAGTCTACGCTATATTCATACATATATCTTCTTTACCATAATTGTTACAAAGGCGATTCCATATCAGGTGGGCTCGATAAGCCAGATCACCATACCGACAATGAACTTATTTTTTACGAATATGCCTTGCTTACTAAATTTATTTAAAAAATTTATTACTAAGGCGAATTCATATGGCGTGGTCTCGACAGACTAGATAACTATTTTCGGCGCTTGTAATTTGAATGTCCCTCAGATGTCAACTCACAGTTTTCAGTACATATTTTTGACATGCTAAGTATGCATTTTTCAAAGGGAATTGAAAAGCTGTTGTTGTAATATAAGTTTTAAAACGAAAAATCCAAGGAGAATTCAACTGCTCAGATGACTAAATTCGTAGCTTTTAGTTTCAATATCCATTAGATGGCAACAGACATTTTTCAGTAAATGTTTTTGACATCAAAAATATAAATTTTTTAAGGCAAATTGAGCCGAACGTTTCTTGATTTTTATAAAAAAATTTACTACCAAGGCTGGTCTATAGAGACCAGCTGATTAATTTCGCCGCTTGTAATTTTAATATGCTTCAGATTTCAGTACACACTTTTCAATAAATGTTTTTGTTTTTGCAATTGAGGCAAGTCTACGTTACACGAATATTCATTCCTTGCTTACTACAATTGTGACAAAAAATAAACTACCAAGGCGAATTCATACAAGGGGGTCTGGCCAGAACAGGGTTACTATGCAAATCCGAGTCAAACGGAAATGTTTTCAAATTGTAATGATTACAAGATATAAACTCGATTAGTTTTATTTTCGAATCGAAAAGTGACCATTTTCGCCGCTTGTAGTTTGAATATCCCTCAGATGTCAAGACATCTTATGCAGTACATGTATATGATCATACTCAAAATGATTGATGATTGATTGATTTATTTTTTTTCTCAATTCTATGCATATTGATATAAGCTATACTCTCCCAAATTTAATGTCCAAGAAATATGTTAAATAAAGTTGAAGCCATCTAAAATGAATTCGCCAAAAGGAGAAAAAGTTGAAAAATAAAATGACGAGAAAAAATTCTGAATTATTCGCTTCTGAGTCACATTCATTTAAACATAAATTGCTGATTGTATTACTTGGGCTTTTATATATGAAAGTGGCATAAGTCGATTTAAGAAAAAAAAACATATGGGAAATGGTTCATCCCTGGAAGTTCCCGCTTAGCGGGTCGAAAATGTTAAAATTTTCAATTAATCCAGAATTTTGGGAATCTAGAAAAAAAAATTTTTAAGTAAAATAAGATCAATATTTTTTCCGAAAATTTTCTTCTGACATATCTCTCGATTCATTAAGCGATTTAGATAAAATTTCTAAAGTTAGATGAAGTTTTCCAAGAATATGAAGCGAGAAAATGAGTTTAACAAAATCTTTTATATATACGTATATGGAAAATTTTTTATATTTGGAAAATGGACTTATGTCAATTGGCAGTATAACAGACCAATTATACAATTCCAGAAATGTGCCTTTAATTATGAAAGTGGTCTAAGTCATGTGCATTAGTTTAAGTAAATCTTAAACAAACTTCAATAAATATTTAATAAATATTAAATAAATTTATATAAATGAAGACTACTACAAGTCTAAATTAAAATGTTGCATTTGAGCAAATCAAAAATATTTTTTGCAATCTACCAAATATCTGACCAAAGGAATATATGACTTAAAGCACTTTCATAATTAAGGGCACACCTCCATGTTAAGGTAAAGTTTCTTTCAAAATATGAAGGCCCTAACTATCAAGTGCAAGCTTTCGCTTGAAACATAATAACTAATCCCAAACTTTTTGATCAACCCTCGTTGAAAAAAAGAAATCTTGTTATAAAAAAAATCAAATGCGAATTAGATTTACGTACTGTTGTCGTTTTAAGGCTACTCAAGGTCTTATAATCACACATCAGCTTCAAAAAAATTTCCTTTCTTCATTTTCTTTTTGATTGATGTTGTGATGAAGTGTGACAAACGCAATTTTTGACAGATCTCATATTTAACCCGTGTGTTCCAAACTCCCTTTAGCGTGCGTGACACTCATATGCATACGATTATAACTAAGAAGATTTAATGATGTTTTTTGGGGGTTTTAAATTTAAAAATTCCTTTTTAACAATTTTTTTTTGTGGCAAATTTCCTTTAAATTTTTTTAGCTAAGCTTACGTTTTTTGTTTTTTTTTTTTTGGTTAACGATATCATTATTGTAGATTTTGGTGTCATATCATGTGGTTTAACTTCTTCAACCATTAACCTTTTTTTCTAGTGTTACACACATGCTAAAAGAAATGGTTTAAAGGGAAAGGGGCGGGGGTGTTATCTTACATATGCTTTAAGTTTTCATGTAACATGTTGCATATTACAATACTTACACAATCATTTTCAATTTGCTTGAAAAATTTGGAATCATTTATTTATGGATAAAAATAAAATATATGTACGACAGAAGGAATGAATTGAAAACTTGAAGGTGTCAAGCATGTTATTTCTTCTTTTTGATGGCATTGAACAAACCTTGAATATGAAATGCAATGTTAAGCACGTAAATTAATTGAAAATTAATTGAGACTATTAAAAAATAAATATAATATAAAATAAATCACAAAATCAAACGCCGCTTTCAGAAATTTTGATTTATCATTTTGAGTAGAGATGGGTGCGTGTAGTGTTTTTTTTCGTGACACGAACACGCACGACTCAACACGAAGTGTTCGTGATAGAAAATCTGATTTCGTGCGTGTTGAGCAATATTGACACGATAAACACGAAACGATTTTTGGTATTAAAATACGTATGAATGAATTTCCAGTAAAGAAAAAATTTAATATTTTGTATCGTCAAACACGTAAAACCATCAAATTTTTGATAGTGTAGGGGTCTCTTAAGCTTAAATTTCTAAAATTAAACAAAAATATGTATATATTTGAATATAAAAAATGCTTTTTGCAGTTTCGTGTTTTTTTTTTAATTTCGCGTTCATCTCTAATTTGGAGATTCTACTCACTCATTCTACTTATCTACAAAATACATTCACACACGACAAACTCTTTCATATTTACATGCATATCTAACCAAAAACTCTGTATTTCTTGCTAAAAGGTTTTAAAAACTTCAAGTCAACGTAATTAGTAGGAACAAAATTTTTGTCCGGACAAAAAATTTTTTTATCAATGTTTTCGATTAAAAATTCTCACTTGCGAGCAAAATGATATAAGTAATGCAAATAAGATAAACAAATCAGATTTGTTTCTGAGTTCTCGTCAAATCGCAAAGAAATTTCGCAAAATCCCAAATATGAAATTTTTCAGTATTTTGCTGCATTTTTCTCCGGGCGCAGATAATATTTTTGGAAATATTTAAAATCTTGTCATGTCTTAAGATGACATGATAAATTTTTTGGTGCAAACTTTGGAAATTTAGCAAAAGGGCTTTAAATTCGACGACATTTAACTTATCAGGTAGGATTTTTTAAGAGCTTTCGGATTTGATTTAAATAAAAAACATAAAATTTAGAGAAATGTATGAAATCTTTATTTAAGGCGGTAGAACGATCTATATAATTCCATGTTTCAAAGATGATTTCATGTAAATGTTGAGCGCTGCTACGCCTGAAATGGTTCACACGCTGAGTCCAATTTGGCATACTCTCGCCAACATATCGGCCAGTATCTCACGAATAAATCCTTCAATATTGTCTTCCAGTGCGTCCACCGTTGCGGGCTTGTCTCTGTTGATATGTAGCAGCCTTAACATAGCCGCACAAAAATTGCCCAAAGAATTTAAATCGCACGATCTAGGCGGCCCACTAACCGGCCCCAAACCTGAAATAAACTGATCACCGAACTCGCCTCTCAATTGGGCCAATTCGCGTAGTGAGTGGCATGTCAGCCAAGTCCAGCTCTTCCATTTTGGGGAAAAAAAGTAACAGGGGTTCAATTGCTGCGAGTGACGCCAAATCAATTCACGATCTGCTGCGATATTTTCCTCTGTCAACAATCTACGTATGCGTGTTGGTAGTTTAATGTTCAATAATGTAATTTTGGTGCGAAATTCAGTCACAATATTCCGAATAGCCACATAGAAGGTCACCCAATATTCAATAACGAAAATTTTGAACAAACATTTTTTTAATATTACATATTTTTTTTTTCAATACAAGTTAAAGATAGCTAAAAGTAGGATTTTATCGGACGCATAAAAAGCTTTTCATTAGTACAATTTCACTTTAACCTAAAGTGAGCGATAAGTTGAAGGCAGGTTTATCCTACCTGATAAGTTAAATTAAATTCCTAATAATGAACAACTTTTTATACGTCCGATAAAATCCTGCTTTTAACTAATAACTTGTAGTAATGGCCCCAAGTGTGGTAAAACTTTATGTTTAATTTGCCTCCAATTGGATAATCACTGAATCGCTCATCTTTAGTAATGATTAATATCATCTGAAACCGTTTCGTACAATAATATTTGTTTAGTTAGTTAAAGAAACAAAAATTACCGGCTTGTAATAAAAAAATGTTTAATTTTGTTGAGCAGAAATCATGATTTTTTTATGCTTAGTGTTAAATAAATCGTGTTTAAAAATAAAATTTACATTGAAACTTACATCACACCAGGCCACATCTGTTAAACTTTTCACCTCAACATTTAACCCCTTTTGCTCTCAAGTAAATGGACCCCCTCTGAATATGCAGATTCGTTTTTCCGTTTATGCCAAGTCATGTGAAATAATTTTTGGCTTGACCAGCAGCAAAATCGAACTAAGCAAGTGTGTACCAGTCAGTTTGTTTAAAATATTTGTCATTTTCAATAAAAAAAAAACAATTTATTACATTTTAATACACAATTTCACGGCAGATGGTCAGTTTAAAATTCATATTTGTAAAAAGGCGTAACAAATAGTTTGAAAATGTGTGGAGTAAAGAAATTAACATCAAGCAACAAAATTTCTACTCAGTGATTTGGCAAATTTGTAGCACAAAAATTTCAATTAATAATTATGTATGTATGTACGAGTATTTTAAAATGGACAAGTGTTGTTACTTTTCATCTTTTGCTTCGAAAAGCATTTTGTGGGAAAGGGTTGTTTGTGGAAGTCATTTGGCATAAACGACAAATGGTCAGTAGAAAAGCTGAAGTTTTTTTTTAGATTTTTATGTGACGCAATTAAATTTTGGTCTTGGTTTCTTTTGTAGTTAATTGCTAACGAACTGAAGTAATAACTTCAAAGGAAGTATTTTTAATTAGTATTTAAAGTTTTTTTTTTAATCTATATATTTAAAAAGAAATTAAAATGAATTCGAATTTATTTTATTTACACTGCCAGCAAAAATGTTTCGGTTTTTTGGAAACAATAAAAAATTTCATACTTTCAAGACGAAAGAAGCTCTACATTGGGTAAAATTTTAATGAAAATCGAGTCACATTATTCTGAAATACAAGCTTAACTGTTTGCTGTCGCACGCGACAAAAAGTAGACTTGTTCGTGGAAATTCTCATATCTTAAGTGATGTAGACATAAAAAAAAATTTTGTCGGCTTTTTTTTTAGCAGCACTAAGCTTTTTCGGTTTTTGCCGAATTCTTCGATTGCTTTTTAGCTTTAGCGATTTTTTCGGTTTTCGCCATTTTTTTCGCTTCGGCGATTTTTTTTCGTTTTGGCGATTTTGTTCGGTTTTGTGTGATTTTTTTCTTTTGTTTAGCGATTTATTTCAGTTTTGGAGCTTTTTTTATTTTGGGAATTTTTTTGGTTTTGGCGATTTTGTTTAGAGTAAGTGATTTTTTTTCGTTTGGCGCTTTTCTTTTCTTTTGGTGCGTTTTTCGTTTTTGCTTTTTTTTTGTTTTGCCGACTTTTTGTCGTTTTTTGGCGATTTTCTTTATTTTTTTGCGATATTTTTACTCTTGGTAACTTTTTTCGGTTTTAGACGATTTTGTTCAGATTTTCGGCAATCTTTTCAGTTTTGGTGATTTTTTTTTGCATCTTAGCGGTATATTTTATTTTTGGTGATATATTTAATCTAAGCGCTTTTTATTTATTGGTAATTTTTCGATTCGGCACTTTTTTAATTTTAAGATTTTTTTTGTTTCAGCGTTTTTGAAAATTTCAAGAGTTTCAAGATACAGCAAGTTGTCGAAATAACATTAACTGGGAGAATACCCTTTGATTTTGATTTTTTAAATTTCAGTCTTAATTGATGTAGTCTGCATAAAAATACACTAGTGTCTATATATGTATAATTTTCTGTGTATGTATTACATTAGGATTTCAACATATTTCGTTGCTCGCTTTAGAACGCCCTCTAATTTTTAACTGTCACATATTTGTTCTTGTAGCGACCAAAGTTTTGCATATTCAGTGAAAATTTCAAACTTTCAACTTTGGCGTAAAGAACTCTAAAAATTAAAATAAAAAGAAAGTACTTGAATTCAATTAATAATTTAATTGAATTCATATACTTTATCAAACAATGGCTTTAATAGAAAAATGCTAAAATTTCTTGTAAAAGATCAAATATCAGCAAAAAAAAAATAAAATAATATTGCAAATGACTCAAGTACGTTTTTGTTTTGTGAAGATCTCAAAACATTTTATTAGCAAAAATGTGCAATTTATCATTAATTTTCTCAATTTAATAAAGGAAGAGGGGGCACAACCAGTAAAAGAAAATCAACAATTTGTTTGCTTAGAAAAGAACATGCTTGGAAAACCAAAAAAGAAAAAACAAATAGCTTTATCATGACTACAATATTGCACCCTTTGGCCAATTTTAAAATGTGTTTGACAAAAAACTGTCAAATGTAAAACAAACTTTAAAGGACCGGTAAGAGATTTTCATCTACTGATTGCGAAAACAACTCTTCACATTTATTTCTTCATCCTTTAAGAGGCAGTGATGTGTGACTTTGGTATTTGAAAAGAGGACATGGAATAAGAATTGAGTTATTGTAGTTTGGTAGGCTTAACGCTTTATTGGTTTTTCATTGTTTTTCACCCTGCAGGGGAGGGAGTGCCATACATGCACAAACATACATACACGTATGGGCAAACATTGAAAAGGATAAAAAAGCCAACAAAGGATCAAATAAATGATGATGATTTTGATGGTAGTGGTTGGTTGGTGTTCTTATAGTGGCTAATTTGCAAATAATATTCTAACCATATAGACGACGACAAAAACAACAACAACAACAACAACAAAAGAAGCAGCAATATCGTCATCAATAAACAACAAGGCAAGGCGAGCAAAAAACAAGTCAAAGAAAAACAGGATAAAAGACATGTGTGGGCAAACAGTTTACTTACATATGTGAACATGTTTGTCTTGAAATATACATATGTAAATTTTCTTAAGAGTCAAACACTCTTACACTGGCATATTAGTGTGTATAAAAAATAATGAGTGGGGGAGAGGGGCTGGGGTAAGGAGAACTTCAAATGATAAGCAACATTTGGCGGTTTTTTTACATTTTAAATTAGATTTAAATTTTTTTGGCGTATGTCGCTGCTCTGGTTCTATTTCCTGAATTTTTTCCTATATTTGTTATTTATTTAAACAAATTAAGGTCACATTTTCTTTTGTACTCGTATTTGGTTAAATTCATTGCGTTTCCTTCCCATGTAAAGAGTTTTCATTTCGTTTAACGTACGCTACAGCGTTGTTATCTATTATTTGTTTTGCAAATTTTTGCCTTTGATCATTAGGAAATTGAAGTTGCTAAACGAAGAGCAAAAAAAAAAAGGAATTCAAGTACCCGCGCTAGGTAAATAAAAAAGCAAAAAAAAAAAAAAAAAATAAGTAGTTTTCCATCAAATGCCACATGCAAACATGTTTTGAATTTTCAAATAAGCGTTTGCAAGATTTTTTGTTTTGAAAAGGATTTAAAGAGGTTTAAGGCTTTTTTGTGCTGAAAAATTTATTTCATTTGATAAAAGTTTTTCAAACAAAAAGTTTTTGCAAACTTTATTTGCGTATTTAAACTATGAGAACGAATCGCATTAAAAAAATAAATCTATACATACAATGGATTTTTCAATAGGAACTTCCAAACTTTGATACTTGAATTGACTGTCTGTCTTCAGTCTATTTTTGTCAAATCACCACGATATAGCGTGGTGATAAGAAAATTGCTTTATCAAAGTTTGTGTTCTCTTTGGGCATCATGCCACGTGCTTCGTCCATCTTAAGGTAGCGAGCGCTCTACCAATAGAAGGTGATATGTGCTGCACAGATATTTTAAATTTTCAAAATAATTTAAGAAAAAACATCAAGTGGGCCTTATCTAGGATCCTTAAGACCACTCCTCCCACGTAGTACGCTTGGAATTCAATATATGACCTAAATGACCACTAATCTTCTCAAGAAATTTAACTAAAAAATCATATTCTTCAAAATCGATTATACCAATTTCCAAAATTACTTCAAGACTTCCCCATGTATATTGTGCAGTATATCTACAACTCACTTTTTGACCAAAATGACCACCAATCTTCTAAAAAAAAAATTTAATTAAAAATCATATTTTTAAATATCAATTAATGAATTAATAATTTTATTTCTAAAATTATTTCAGAAAAGTGATCAAGTGGATCTCATTAAAATCCCTTAAGACTACTCCAATTATATACATAGAGTAGTACGTACACAACTCCTTATTTGAACAAAATGACCAACAATCTTCTAATGAAATTTCACTAAAAATCATAATTTTCAAATTTTTAAAATTATTTCTGAACAATTACCAATTGAACCAGCCAAATTTAGAACCCTCAAGACCAACCACCACACCTACATAGAGTACAATTTTGTGTTTGACCAAAATGACCTCTAGTTCTCTCAAGGAAGGGCTATTTTCTGAAGTCTAATTCCCACATCCTAAATAGCTCTTAGAATGATTTTTCCATAATTTTTAGGATTCCGTACACCAATGATGAAAAGGAACCCTATTGTTTTCGCTACGTTGTGCATTCGACGTACTATCTTTCACAGGCTGTTTTCTCGAGAGCCGTAAAAACTACGGACCTAAATTTTTCACACAATACGAGTATATGAAACCTTGGCCCCTACAACAGCAATTATATGACAGTTAAAAATTAAAGGATGTTCTAAAGTGAGAAACATGTTGAAATTCTAATGTCATATACAAACAATTACATATGTATGTACATATATACATTTGAAGTTTTCAAAGTTATTTTATTTTTATGCAGAAACGAAAAATCACCAAAAATAAAATAAATCGCTCAAATGGAAAAAATCACCAGAAGTGAAAAATCGTTAAGAAAACTAAAAAATCGCTGGCACCGCAAAAAATCGCCAAAGAGAAAAAATCGCCAAAAAGAAAAAACCCCAAAACTGAAAAATCGCTAAAGCTAAAAATCAACCGCAAAAATCGCAAAAAATTATAAAAAAAATCCAAAATCAAAAAAAAAACACCAAAACTAAATAAATCGCTAAAACTAAAAAAATCGCAAAAAACCGAAAAAAGCCAAAACGACAAAAGCGCTAAAACTAAACACAAAAAGAAAAGAAAACACTAAAAATAAAAAAATATCCAAAACTAAAAAGATCGCAAAAAAAAACAAATAAAATCGCCAAAAGCCGAAAAACCGCCAAAACGAAAAAATCACCAAAACTAAAAAAATCGCTAAAAAACAACAGAAAGAAAAAAAACCCCAAAAACACACAAAAATCGCCAAAATGAAAAACCAAAAAAAAATCTCTAAAACTAATAGAATCACCAAAAAAAGGAAAAATGGCAAAACAAAATAATGCTATAATTAAAAAAACGCTAAAACAAACAAAAAAATTAAAAATGTCTACATCAGGTCAGATATTCGATTATATAGGCTAAAGTTCGTATAGTATTAGATTTGTAGTGTCCCTACGGAACCCTTCGCACTTTAGTGCATTTATTTTAAGTGATCTCGTACTCTAAAGTTTCGAGAACCTTTCATTTAACAACTACTGTTAAGTAACTAACAGTGCTATGTTATGTAAAAAATATTCTATGTTAGAAGTTCTGGTTTTTGTCTCTGCTAGATAAATTCTAATTTATTTTCACACATATTCAGCGACATGTGGTTTTACAGGACAGCGCTACCTTGTACACCGATCAAGTCACATTGGATATTCACCAATAGGCCTTTTAAACGAATGAAAAATTTCGATTATATCCTAAACGCACTTTGTTTTCTTTTTTAATTTATAGAGAGGTAGCGCTTTATGAAAGAACGTGTCAAAATTTCATTCCACTGTTTCAGTGACTTTCCTTTCAAAATATGATTTTGAGAAAAATTTTTAGGTTTTTTATAAAAAAAGTATACAATTGTGCAACAATAAACTAAAGAGTGTGCTAGTCTATCGGTCGTGGACTGCTTTAATGCCCAGGAAAATAATTCATTATGTAATTTGTAATTCTAGTAAATAAATCAATACATAAAATTATAAAATAAATACAATTGGGAATTTTCTATTTATTTAAGACGGTTAAAAACGTTACTTCCTTTAAAGACATGTTGGAATCACTAGAAAGGATCTGTGCTTGCACTAAATCAACATCGTAATATTTTAATCTTAAAAAGTTATTTGGAAGCTCATTTCTACTAATTTCATCTTGAAGCATTTTCTTAGTGTTACAAATTTCTTTACCTTTTTTGTTGAAGCTCTTTTTTAAACTTTGGCAAATACTTTTCACTTTCACTAGTTTCGCTTTTAAATGCTGCTTTGTCAATTTTTAGCCCTTACTTACATATGTACATGTATGTATGTACATACATACTTCTAAAGTTTTTCCAGCATCTTTGAATGGCGCCAAATTCACTCATAACATTATTGTCTGTATTTCCTTTATTGCCTGCAAAAAGGAAATACATTTTCCTATTTTTTTTTGGAAAATAAAAATATTTTCATACTTTTCTTTTACTAAATATATATTGAGTCTATCTAGTGGCATCAATCACCTTAAATCTTAATCACCATTGACTTTTAAATTTTTATCCCTCGTTTATTTTTTTTTTTGGACTCCTGCATTAACGTTAACGTTCCTTATATCCGTTTTTGGTTTTTCCTGTTGAATGGCTTGTGTTATAATTT
This sequence comes from Nowickia ferox, assembly GCA_936439885.1. Lineage (NCBI taxonomy): Eukaryota > Metazoa > Arthropoda > Insecta > Diptera > Tachinidae > Nowickia > Nowickia ferox. The sequence goes on from OW387023.1 coordinate 107,388,381, forward strand.
CAACTGTGTATTACTTTCGAACTGGAAATGTCCCTTTTTCGCCAACTATGTAAGGAAGGCAATTATAAAAGGAAATGAAAAGCCATAAAAATCCTTTCCTACGGTGATTAGTTTAACATATTCTTTTTTATTTCCTTGTCCTCCGATTTTTGGCAAAACAATTTTGCCACTTTATTTCTTTAATACTCTCACTATATGCGAGTATGTATGTATGTGTGTAAAAAAAAAGCAAGGGAAACAATTATTTACATGAAAAATATTATTTATGAGTAAAATTTCCGTAAGTTTTTATGCCTTTTCACAGGGCTTATGTTCACATTGTGATTATGTTTGTATAAATAGTCATAAAAATATTTTTTCATATGAATATACTTTTACTATTTTATAGTTCATAAACATAATTTATATTTATACATACGAATATGATTCGACCAATAATGACATGAGTTGAAGTAGTTTAAGTTTGGTTAAAGTGAAAGTGTGTGGGGGGAAGTGGTTTATTATCACACACACACACACACACACACACACCTACATAAATATTTACAAAGATGAATAAAAATATATCTTCGTTAATAAACATTGTTCTTAGTTTTGTTTTAATTAATTTAACTAGTATTTTGTTAGTAAATTTCCCCTTTGCAAAATGTAATTAAAAGGCTGGAATACAAGCTACTTCCCATCATATATTGTAAGTTTTCAGTATCACTGTGGGAGTAGAACCACCTTCCCCACCACCACCACCACCAAAGTTGGTTGCAGTTTTCTTATATATTCAATTTCTATCAAAATAGAATACGAACTTATACACAATGTGGTCAATTTATTTTTTATAAATAGGTACTAACTTTCCTAACCAGTTTCGGGCCAGCCTGAATGATGTCTGACAATATCATTTAGTCTACTAGCTGGTTTTATCTTACACAAGGCTGGCAGTCAGAAGCCTGGACACGCTTGGAGCTCTTGGTATTTGACTCCCATTAATGCTTAATGAATTTCCCCAATTGGGGTTTCAGTATAATCACTTTGCCACTTTTTTGTTGAGGTATAGAACTTTAAGTTGGCATCACTTTTTTAACTGGCGGCCATTTTGTCAGCTGTCAAGTGATTAATATTTAGTTTGGTTTGCCATTTCATCATGAACAGGTTGACAAAAGAACAACGCTTGCAAATCGTGCAAATTTATTTCGAAAATAATGGTTCAGTTCGCGAAGTTTACCGCAAGCTCCGTCCATTTTATGGTCGACATAATCGTCCATCAGAGCAATTATGGAATGGACCTGTCAATTGGCCACCAAGATCGTGTGATTTGACACCATTGGATTATTTTCTTTGGGGATATGTGAAGTCGCTCGTCTACGCCAACAAACCAGAAACGTTAGGGGACTTGGAAGCCAACATTCGTGGCGTTATTGCCAACATACGGCCTCATATGCTCGAAAAAGTGGTTGAAAATTGGACCTGTAGAATTGGCTTTATTCGAGCCAGCCGCGGCGGCCACATGCCCGAAATCATATTTAAACGTTAATGGCATAAAATTATCCTTCCAATAAAGCCAAATTGATGGACATTAAAACGATTTTCTTGTGTTTTATTTCAATTCGAAGTTCTATACGTCTAAAAAAAAACACCCTATATAATTTTTAAAAGGCTACCAGACTGAGTGTTTATTAGTTTTCGAGCAGTGTTGTAGTGTTGAATATTTTTTTTTTTTGTATAATAGGAATGCAAAAATTAGTTTGCGGAATTTCTTGAGATTTTTTATGCTTCACAGAATTCATAGCTTTTTTTTAATGTTTTATTTTTACAATTTTTAAAATTATCATCATTTCAATTGTCCTGCTTCTTGTATATAAACACATTTTTTTTTCATAGATGGTAACTGCGTTTCAGAATTTTTTTTACCTTGATATTGATAATGATATTGATGCGAATACAGAGAGTGGGGCATATTGGAAACTTTAAAATGTGTGCATACACTCCCTATTCCACAAGGACTTTAAATGCGTTCAGATTTGGTTTATTCAATAAATATTATTTTATATTAAATATGTTTATTAAGATCGAGGTCGTTTTTGTTTAATTGTAATCAATTTTTTCGATATTTCGTTAACAGTTTGTTAACATCGTCAGGAAATTAGCAATTGAGCTTAATAAACATATTTAAATAAACTAAAGAGGTCAAATAAATATAGTTAAAATATTATTTTAGATTAAATTTATCGTATTGCAGATGTTACATAAGGTGGGTCACTAACTCAGTGTCTTTTTGAATTTCTGCTCCTATCAACAGACAACTGTCAGCTGACTCCTGCCTAAATTTAAATAAGCTGCATCATTTAGTTTATGTTTGGCAGCCGCTTATAGCAGACTATGGCGTGTTTTGATAAGAAAATGGGAAAAAGTGAATTTCGTGTACTCATTAAGCACTATTTTCTGCGAAAAAACCCATCACTCAAATCAATCGCAATCTTGATAGTTAAATACTCTGTGGAATCCTCACCATAAATTTTAATGGTAAAAAAGTGGTTTACTGAATTTCATTGTGGTCGTTTTAGGCGAACGTTCTGGACGCCCAGTTAAGGTTTCTACATTCGAAATAATTGAAAAAAATTCACGATATGGTTTAACCAATCGGAGATTGAAAGTGAAAGAGATTGTGGAAGCCATAGATATCTCACACTTGGGTATGAGAAAGCTTTCCGCAAGATGGGTGTCGCGTTTGCTCACAATCGACCACAAAAATCCATCAATTGGTCTACGAATTGCTCCCTCATCCGCACTATCATCCAGATTTAGCTACGAGTGACAACTTCTTGTGCCCAGACTTAAGGAAATGGCTCAGCGGAAAGGGATTTGACTCCAACGAGGAATCATCTCACAAACAAATGCCTATTTTGATGACCTCGACAAATCATATATTTTGGAAGAGATAATTAAAGTGTAGAAACATTGGATTAAGTGTACAGAACTCAAAGGAGACCATGTTAAAAAAATAAAATAACTTTTCATGTAAAAACCTGCGTTTCTTCAAAAAGTCACTGAGTTAATGACCCACCCTCGTACTTTGTCATTAATTTTTTCTATAACCTGTTGTATAAATTTGTTTATATATTTGAGCCTTATTAACTGTCTTTAAAAATCCACTTCAATAAGGTAAGACTCAGTCAATGAATTTCTTACTACCATTACTAGGTGTTACATTCTTTAGGAAAGGCGTAGTTATAGAGAAGACAGGTGGTGAAGGAATAGATAGAGAAAAGCTTAATTCTTTTACAACTCTGATTTTTTGTGCGTTTTTTTTAATAATGCAGTGTTGCAGCGCCTCTGGTGTCAATGAGTCGTATTAAATTTTCAAAGTTGTGCTTAGTTGATATTTTATTGGTTATTTTATATCGCCGATTATTTTTGATACACAATACCGACGAAGGAGGACGCTCTGATGTTACATTAGCATTAGCAGGAGTACTTCAGTGTCTATGCCTTCATCACTTGAACTCCCCTACAATAACTGATACAAAGAAACACTAATGAACATCAGAAAAATACGTGGTGTTGTTATTTAATGACTGTCGGAGAACGTGCTCGAACCCAGAACTTTCAATTTTTTAATCAACGTGCTAACTACTTCAGCCAAAGCTTTACGTTGCGGGCGTTGTAAATCTTATGCCCAACTTTAGCATTGTTTTTAGCTTTTGAATGACTTTTCAAACACCTTTTTTCATTTAATTTAATAAAATTATATATACCATTTTCATTACAAAACATATCGTTAACTTAATATAATATTTTTGATTCGAAATTTTTGCATTTTTCGGAAAATTATATATTCTTCTATCGAAATATCGAAAAAAACTCGATTTCAAAGAAATAATGAGTTAGGGCTTTTCCATATTCGATTAAAAAAAATAAAAATAAGAGTCAGGGCTTTTCCATATTATTAATATTTATACCATTTTACACATATTTTCAAAATTAGACGCCGGATGAAAAAATATACAAAATTATCGCTACATATTTTTATTAAAGAAAAAACTTTAAAATATCGAAACTTTTTAAAAACGCTAACGGTACAAATAAAAATGTAAAAAGTGCTTGAGCGAAAATGTGGTACTTTGAGGCATCAAAAGGCACTAAAAATAGTATGCAAAACGCTAAAATGACATCACTGGTAATGAGATCTCTACAGAGTGCAAACCTTTCTGGAGGTGCTTTTACTTAAAATATATTCTTTAATTCATTAATAAATAAATATTACAAAACTTTAGCGGGTTATTTATTAATTTTATTTTTATTATTATAATTATTATTATTGTGGTTGTTGTTGTTGCTGTTGTAAACAGTCGTTTTAAGCACTTGTGCTTTATATATTTCTACATATTTTTATTTCTTAAATTATAATTACATCTTGAAGCTCAAGTATTTAGCGGATGTCATTAACAGTTTCCGTTTCCTTGGATTCTTCCCATAATTCAAAATAGCTTCAACAGTTTTACTTATTTATTCATATTCACTAAGTGTATTCGATATACATACTATTTCCTATTTAAGACGCAAAAATTTAAAACTCCAGCGGTGGTCTTTCACTTACTTACGGATTAAAATGTTTAACAAAAGATTCAGCGAAGCTTAAATCACCTTTTCTTTTTTGAAAGTTAGAATAAAAATAAAAAACTCACACTCTTCGTTGTCCAACGACACTTTATCAATTTTCAATACCTTGGTAACACCACGGGAAATGAAATCTAAAAAAAAAATATTTACAGCATATTCCAAAAAGAGGAAAGAAAAAATAATAATAATAAAACAAGCAACAGGAAAGCTAATTGTAAAATAAAAAAAAAAGTAAAAATGAATAAAGGAATCATTTGAATATCTTATGACAGGCAGATAGACAGACAGACATTACACAAATGCCTGAAGAGCAATAAGGTACACACGATTTTGAAGTTTAAAACTTAAATTTGAATATTTTCCTTTAGAGGAGAGTTAACGTTGGCAATGTGATGGACGTTGTTTTAGGCATAATGCGTCGTCTTTTATTACATTTACATTTATTGTTTAATGCGTTGGCAGGCATTCATTTACTTGCTCGTACTCGTATATCAATCACTTTTATTATTATTGTCCTGTCGCTGTGTGTGTTTATGATTTGGTTGTGATAATGACATGAAATATTTTACGCTTCGACAGACCACTAAGATTTCCACTTCTACATACAAACGGTACAGTTGTTTGGTTGTACTGAATTTGAGTTTTTTCTTCAAGTAGTTGCAGGAATGTATTGATTCCCCGCTCCCCCTTTGGTGTTCACTTTACGCTGTTGTTATTCAAATTTTTATTGTTTAATAAGAAGAAAACCTATTTTTGATTGTATCGTTCATACTTCTTTTCATATTTTCCAATTTTCATTAATCTTTAAGTGATACGAGCGATTCGTGGTGTTTATTTTATATTTAAAACACCCCGTTGTGTCTTGCATAAAGAACTCTGGCTTCTGGTACGTTTTCGTTTGTTTGGGAATTGACTTTTTCTGTTCTAGTTATTGTTGTTGTTGCAGTCAGTCATGTTTATGGTTTTCAATCATAATCATTGAAATATTGTTTTTATTCGCATTTTATTTTTATTGCTATTTCAGGCATTTTGTTTTTGTTTAACCTGCTGTTATCAATTGTTGGCAGAACTTTTGTGCGCTTTCATTCGTTTTGAGACTAAAATTGTTTGCTAAGTTCTTACCTCAGCTTGGGAATATAAACTAATGCTGATACTTTATCTCTCATAATTTATATTTTTAATCGTTCCGAAAACACATCTTTCTAATATTGCCAAGTTATCAGGTTACCACAAAATAAATATTTATATGTATGTATCTACTATTTATATCAAACAAGAAGTTGGTCCACAATTTCATCTCAGCACTTTTAAGGGCGGCTTGGCTTTTTTTCTTAAAGAGTTGATTCCCTTTTGCATTTTTATACCCTTCACCAAAAATGACAAGGAGTATACATATATAGGTTTTTCATTCTGTGTGTAATTTCCACAAAATTGATAGAAAATAGGGTGTCTGTGACGTGAAATCGGTTTTCCGAAGCTCCCAGAAAAGCTAGAGACTTCGGTTTTTGAAATAGAAAACTTAAACTTTATTTTGCCATGCAAAACTTATTAGCTAAAACTAACTTCTGTTTTTTTTTTTCATAAACACATTTTATATTTTAGTAAAAATTAAGTTGGTATTAAAATTAAAAAAAAACTATTCCAGGGTTGGAAAATTTATTTTTTTTATATATAAAAGTAACCTACTTCAGTAATTTTTTAATTTTCTCTATGAGTTGAACATATTTTATATTTTTTAAATAATTAGATTAGTATAACAAAACACAAAAAGCTAAAAGGATGACTCCAGGGCTGGACAACTTAAACTTTTTTTATGTAAAAGCAACTAGGTTAAATTATTTTTATTTTCTTTATAAATTAAATACATTTTATCTTTTAGAAGGCAAGAATTTGGTATAAAAAATTGCAAAAATATGAAACAGCTCCAGAGCTGGAAAATTTTAATCTTTGTCTTGGTATATATGTAAGTAACTACATAAAACAATTTTTTTGTTCTTTGTTAATAAAACATATTTTATATTTTGTAACGAAATAAATTAGTATTAAGGTCAGAATATTAAAAAACAAAGTTTCCAGGGTTGGAAAATTTAAATTTTATATTTGGTAAAAATTATGCTCTGAGCACAATTATGTTTCAAATCGATGGTCATATGGTTAAAGCGTGCAAAGATTTCTTATTATTTTGTAGTACTAAGTTTTATTAAATACCGGAAAATATCTAATAATTTAGCTAAGTTGGTGTGGAGGTACAATACTAAGATTATTTTAGAAAATACAATCTGTGAGCCAAACTCTTTTGTCGAAAAATACTGCAGGTCACTCACTATAAGCTGCACTAGAGCCAAAAATGCATGATCCATTATTTCACAAATACTCAAGACGTACTTCGGTGAAGGATATATGTATAAGATTCGGCACAGTCGAATATAGCACTCTTACTTGCGTTGTGTTCGCAAAACTTCTTTTTATTTAAAGATTTTTAATCACGATAACCGTGTCTGTTATAAAGTCTTGCAGTTGATCATTTATTGCGTTTGATAGGTCAAAGAATTAAGAATTTAATTTATTCAATTAAATTTGTAATTGTATTAATAAACTTAATTGAAATTATTAAATTGTTTATATGTGAAAATTTAATTAATTTCTAATTGATATTATAAATATTTGAATTGATATTACAAAATTATTCATATCACTTTTTCGTGTGTAAATACCTTTGGGGCATACATTCATTTATGAAGCCAATTTTCTGTAACACGGCACCGATAGATATTTAACACAATTTGATTATTTATAGTGGGAGTGTGAGGTGATGAGCAAGTAATTTTAGCCAAAGAAGGAAGCCGACGCTGATTTGTCGCGGCGGCGGCTGACCAAAGATATCTGCGGTGGCGCCTAAAAGTCGACTTGCGCTGAAGGAACCTTGGCGATGGCCACTGTATGTCGACTAAAAGTCGGCTAGTGTCAATAAAATCGCTTAGCTACCATTAATGTCAGAAGCGGGCACATCATTTTTCGTTGATTAAAAAAAGGAAGATTTAAAAAAAAATCGGACAAGCCGAAGTAGAAAATTAGCAGGCAGCAGAGGTCGGCGGCGGCAAGAAAAGAAAATCGTCATTCTACTACCATTCAAAGTATACTTTGTCATTAGTTATTTTGGATAAAAATCGGCAAACTGCGGATAAATCTGGCAACAGTGGCTTGGCGTGCGCCTGCATTTCAAGAGGCACATTATAAAATACATATAATTAAAAAGAAAAATGTGTATTGCACACTTTATGTGTGGCAAATGTATGCTTTAAATAAATACAATAAATTAATTTTAATAGCGTATACTCGTAAGAGTATAGCTAAATGATTTATTTCAAACAAACAAGTAAATTTAATTTAAAATTAGTTCGGCTTTTAAACTGAACGAAATAACGAAATGCAAAAATTGCTGACGCTTATTGTAACTATTTTAACTCTGCTCACAAGACTACTCAACGTAAACTGCAATACGAATTTATATACATCGAAACAAAAGAACGTCTATTACATTGATGGAACACAAAAGGTAAAATTTCATATTAAAATATTTCAACTAAATACTTAAAACTTACAACTTCAAATTCATGTCCCAGTACACTTGGTACGATGGCTTGGTCAAATGTGTCAGCATGAACATGACTCTGGTGGAGATCCAATCCGAGGAAAAATCAAATGATTTAACGTACTTACTAATTGATATATTTGGCAGGAGAACACCTCTCTGGGCTGGTGGCTGTTATGTTGGCGATAGACCCAGAGAATTTTTTTGGATTTCAAAGCCCGAAAGATTTAATTACACAAATTGGGCGATTTACCAACCGGACTTTAAGAATAATAATGAATACTGCCTGCAAATTGGCTGGTCTGATACTATGAAATGGAATGATCAAGTGTGCTCTTATAAATCAGGTTTCGTATGCGAAAACAGTCCACTAAATGAATGCAGGCATAAATTACAAAACGAATTGCAAATTAAATTGCAAGAGGAAACTAAAAAGCAACATCAAGTTGAGTTCAAAAGAATATTGGAAGATATTTTGCAAGATTTCTGGAATGCTAGTACTAAAGAGAATAAATATCGTGATGTTAATTTTTATATAAATAATTATACTTAGTGAAATGTGAAGAAAAGTAATCAAAACACAAATGAAGAAACACTGACACACATACATATCGCACACTAAATCATAAACAGTCACAACTCAAAATGACACAAAGTGGTTTTACTTTTTTTATAAACCAGTTAATTGAACAAATCTGCAATGACAGCAACATTTTCTTTTGCAATACAGTCTTCTTGCAGAATATAAAATACCATTATGCTTGTTTTTATGATACATATTTGCGTCATTTGTGCAGTATCAACAATTGCTTGCCACTACTTGGCATCTGAAATTTTGGTAGTAGTGACTGTTTATAATTTAGTGCGCGATATGTTCATATTATGTATGTCTGTACATTATCTGTATTTGTTATTTTTAATTAAGCTCAAGATTATTTAAATTTTGTTCGAACTGTTTTTATTTAATTGTTTCATTCGATTCAGCTGAAGCTTCAACTACATCGTAGCCATAGCCATGGCCATAACCATCGTAGGTTTGTAGTGCCATAAATATAATATGTATGTCATTGATTTATTTGATTTTAAAATCAGAGAATCATATACACACATTTTTTTATTTTGTTAAACACAATTTTCAACTGACAACTGTATATCGTTTGCTAAAATGCAAAAGTTTTTTTTAGTTATTTGTTTTTTGTTAATAAAAGCGTAATTCTTGATAGCAGAAGTGTTAAATTGTGTCGAAACATATAGTTTAATGCCATTCATAATAATCAATCAAAAACTCGATTTTTAATTTTTTTTTAGTTACGCCCTTTTGCATTTTGGCTAACGATATACTCATATAAACTATGTCTATAGCTGTCAGCTGTTGCGGCTTTGTCGGAAAATCTAAATTCTAGGCTTGTGTCATTCTTGAATGAATTAATTCAACTGAATGATTCTTTCAAGTGAAAGAATGAAATAATTCTATATTTTCTCTATGGGGGCTATTCTGGAAAACGCGTCGAAGAAGTGAAACTTTACATTAAAACAAAAACAAATTTTCAAAAATTGTTTTTGTTTTTTTTTTGAAAATTTGTTTTTGTTTGCCATACATTTCTAAAATGAAATAAACGTGAGAATTTCAACGCGTTTCTCTCTCTCTCTCTTTTAAAAACGGTTAATTTTGTATGAGAAACAAAAACAATTTTTTTACATTTACACAGTTTTGTTTTTGTTTTGTATGTAACTTTCACTTCTTCGACGCGTTTTCCAGAATAGCCGCCCATTTTTTTTATTCCAGCTTTCTTTTTTATTTTTGTATTTACTTTCGTATTCTTGCTTGCTTTAATTTTTCTGTTTTTCTTCTAATAGAAATCAAGACTATGGATTTCCCTCGAGAAAATTTAGTTTCAAATAAGTATTAAAAAAGTTTTTTTGTTTAAATAACATTTCACGAGAACTGAAACATTTTCAAAAAGAGATAGACATTTCATTCTAAAAAGTGTATGACATTCAGAAAGATGCAAGAAAAGAAAGAATTACTTCACTTAACCTTTCTGAAAGGGAATGAAAGATTCACACAAATGAAAGATTTTGCCCAAGACTACTAAATTCAATTGACATTTCATGTCAACTACACTCGAATATTTTGCTGGCCATAAGTTTTTTTTAAATAAAAATGGAAGTAACACTCATGCAAAATGCCCACTACTCTTACTAGGGTTTAGCTTCTTTAGGAAAGGGATAGTTATAGAGAAGACCGGCGGTGAAGGAAAAAATAGAGGAAAGCTTATTCTTTCACAAATCTGATTTTTGCATGTTTTTTTAAATGCAGTAATGCAGCGCCTCTAGTGTCAATGTGGCGTATTACATTTTTTGAACCTTTGTTTATTAACCATTTTATTGGTTATTTAAATTCGCCGATGATTTTTGATACACAATACCAACGAAGGAGGGTGATCTGATGTTGACATTAGGATTACCTTCTACTTTACTATTTTTTACCTTTTCCCACTGGGAAAAAACATTCTGCTCCAATAGTTTTGCTTTGGAAGAGTACGAATATTTAACTGAATAAATAATTATTTTCCATACAAACCTCTCATATGTATTATAACTTCCCAACACATATTTATTTATACTCATATTCTTTAAATTTATTAATTTTACTCAACATTTGAATGATTTCTGTTTAAACTTTTTGATAATTATTTATTATAATATTTTGAGTTTTAAGATTCTTATCAAATTCACATTCTTGTGGTTTAAACTCACAAATGAAACCAAATTTTTTCGTACATTTATTATCGTTCCACTGCATGCCGCTGTGCCAACCAATTTGCATACAAAACTCTTCACTATTGTAGAAATCTGGATTTGCAGCATACCAAAATGTGTAGGTGAACTCCTCGCCTGTGGCAATCCAAGTGTATTGACGACTTGTACCTACAGCATAGCCGCCTGCCCAAAGAATCACATTTTTTCCTAGTCGAGGCAAAATTATTCGTATTTTAAAATAATTTTAAAATTTTAAAATAAAAATACTTACCAAAAGTTTTCGTCACCAATTTGTTGATATCTTCGGATTTACTCTTCGAATCAATTGTCAGTAAGGACATGTTCAGGCGGGCACATTTTGCTAATGATTCAAACCAGTCATACTGCATGTTGGCAGCATATATTTTGTTATTTTTTATACAACACATGCTATTAATATGTAATTAACTTACTTTATACTCATTTTCTATATAGTAAACTTTTTTACTTTCTGTTGTCAATAGTTTTTCTGGCGTTATAGAACAGACTTGTTCCCATAATAAAAGAATTAGAATGACTTTAAAAATGCTTAAGATTTGAATTTTTAGTTTGCACATGATTTGAAGCGAACACTAATAAAGTCATAATAACTCTTGCAATTCTTTTTATATAAATCAATAAATATTAGGGTGGTATTAATTTTAAGATTATGCTTTAGAATTTTTAAGTCTAAACTCATAAAACTATTCACTCATTCGGCTTCTTAAATAAGACTGGGTTCACACACGGCAATTTTAGTTAGTGGAAGAGAGAGGAGAAGAAAATGAAGAGGAGAGCTGTCACATGACCCTCCCTCTCTCATGAACTAAAAACCTGCTCAACTAAAATTTCCTTTTGTGAGCCCAGTCTAAAATATTGATTAATTCTAGCCCCCTTAATTATTTTCAAATGTGTACATTTAGCAACTGTTTTGTGGTTAAGGCTTATCAAAGTTTAAGATATTTTTTACTGCAATTAGTGTAATACGATTTACGTAAATGAAAGTTTCTAACTTAAAGGAAATAAAATACAAAATGTTCTGTGCTGGATAAATTGGACTTCAGAATGCTGGCAAAAATATTTATTGTATGCTAATTAAATTTAAATTTTTTTGATTTATTTTCGCGCTTAAATTTTAGCACCGGTGTTTGTAAACCACAATGCTTTGGTTTTGTGTGAATAATAGTATATGATTGGACATCGCACTGGCATTACAGCGGCACGATACTTCGCTGCGAAATTTTTATATCTTAGACGTATTATTTGCATTAACAACTGAACTAAACGACGCGACACGACGCACAGTGCCTTTTCTTCATAAAGTAAAACGGCAAAACTGGAATATTTATCGTGTAAAGATGAAATTTCATATAATATGTAAAAGGACATGTCTGCCTTCCATATATCCTTCTTCACAAAAACTAAATTTTAGCTGTTATTATGACTAGAGTGCATTAAAAATTAGTAACTGTTTTTGAAATTACGCATTTTGTTTCAGTAGGTACATTAATATGCTCTCCACACGTATATCCTTTTTCAAAAAAAAAAAAAAAAAAAAATTAAATAATTTTAGCTGCATTTATGATTAGAATGCGTTAAGCCTATACAACTATTTTTAAATTAGGTTTTTTAGCTCTGTTACAAAATCTATTTCATTTGGTGCAAGGACATGTCTGCCTCCCATATATCCTTTTTTTCAAAATCTTAATTTTGGCTGGATTTATGATTAGAATGCCCTAAAAATTAGTAAATACTTCTAAAACTATGCGTTTTATCTCCGTTGTAAAGTTTGTTCCATTTGGTGCAAGGACATGCGAGCCTCCCATGTATCCTTTTTCTCGAAAACGAAATTTTAGCTGCATTTACAATAAGAATGCGTTAAACATTTGTTACTATTTCTAAAATTACGCTTTTTAGTTATACTATACATTTTATTTAGTTTGGTGCAAGGACATGCCTGCCTCCCATATATCCCTTATCTCAAAAACTTAACTTTAGCTGGATTTATGATAAGAACTCACTAAAAATTAGTAACTGTTTCTGAAACTATGCTTTTTAGCTCTATTGCAAATTTTGTTTCATTCGGTGCAAGGACATCCCCACCTCTCGTATATCCTTTTTCAGTAAAACTAAATTTTATGATTAGAATGCGCTAAAAGCTAGCAACTATTTCTGATATTACGTGTTGTAGGTATGTTGTAAATTTTGTTTCATTTAGTGCAAGGATATGTGTGCCTCCCATATATCCTTTTTTGCAAAAACAAAATTTTGGCTGCACTTGTGCTCAGAGTTCGCTAAAATGTAATCAGTATTTCTAAAATTATGTGTTCTAGCTTTGTTGCAAATTGTGTTTCATTTGGTTGAAGGACATGACTACCTGGCATATATGTATTCTTTTTCTCGAAAAGTAAACTTTAACTAAATTTATGATAATACTGCACTAAAAATTAGTAAATATTTCTTAAATCATACGTTTTAGCCCTGAAGTAATTTTTTTTCTTCTGATGCAAGCACATGCCTGCCTCCCGTATATCCTTTTTCTCAAAAACTTCATTTAAGCTGCATTTATGAATATAATGCACTAAAATATTTAAAATGCTTCTAAATATATGCGTTTTATTTCTGTTATAAATTTTGTTCCATTCGGTGCAAGGATATGCCGGTCTCCCATATATCCTTTTTCTCAAAAACTAAATTTAAGCTGCACTTATGAATATAATGGGCTAAAAATTACTAAATACCCCCTAAAACTACGTGTTTTGACTCTCATGTAAATTTCGTTTCATTCGGTGCAAGGACGTGCCTGCCTCCCATATATCCTTTTTCTCAAAAGCTCTCAGTTCGAAGTCTGGAAAACGAGGGCTTCGAAAAACCCTACAGGGGTTTAATAAAAACGATTTTTTATCTCTTTAATGTTTTTTTTGAAGTCAGTTAATTCTATTTTTAATTTTATTTTTTTTTTAATTCGAGTAAGTTTAGCCAAAGTGAACTACAATTTCAAATATTAGAATATATTTTCTCTTCTTGAAACCACTAGACAAACTGAGACAAGAAAACTCTCTTTCCCATCCATAATTTCGACCTGAACTCCATAAATATTCCATATGATGTATGATGACATTTTGTATAGTTTTAAAATTGCCAAAATTAACATAAAAAAGAAATAAAACTGCTGTTGCAGGGTGCAAATAAGTTTAAAGTTTACAATAACTTGAGTAATAAAATGCACAAGGACACAAAAGGAGCCTCTTAACAAAAGCAGAAGAATAGAAATAAACAACTTTTGCAAGTGTAAATGTGTAAATTTCATATGCTCACAGATTTATAACTTTTGCAAAAGCTTAGAAATTAAATGGAAAAATTATTAAAATTTTAACAAAATATTTTGAAGCGAATTTTAAATTTGAAAATAAACAATAAATCTGCAAGTGTGAGTTTCTGCCGCTGAATGTTTATTTTACATACATACATTAATACAAATGCTTATACGCCAGAAGACTATAATGTGATTTATTACCATAATTTCAAGTTGAAAAACGTGCTGGATTTTCTCTAATAAAAATGTTCATTTTATGAAAATTTCAAAATTTTTCATTTGTATTCTCTATACTTGAAAGAGTAGCAACCCTCCTCTCCTCCCCCTTGTAATTTAGAACTCTACATGTAAATGTTTATGGGAAAAAGCCAATTGATTTACTTTGATTTTGCATTTTAAATTGGTGCGATTATGTTTCGTTCGCATGTAGTCAGTCGTATGCATACAATCCTGCTATTTTTGAGGGTTACATGTTATTTGCACTTTTTTTTTGTTGGAAATGGTCTGGTAAACCAATTTTCAAACATAATTCCTTTAGATTATGTAGTTAAAAAAAAAACAAAGACTTGCGAGCCAAAATAGCTAAATTCATTGAGTATCAGTTCCATACGTTGGCAATTTTTCATAAATACTCGTTTGTAGTATTTTTTTTTTGGTATTCAATACCTTAAGAACAGATATCTATCTAGTTAAAGGGAAATATAACGATATATTTAATAATGGCAATTGGAAAGAATTTCTATTCTAAAGGGAGAGTTACTGAGTTACTGAGTTATTGTTTTTTTTTTTTTGTTATTTTCATATATTTAAAAGGAACAAAAATGAAAAATATGTCAATTGCAAAAAATTTAAAATGAAGTGTTTAGAAACACGAAATGTGTAGAGTTAATCATGACATTAAAGTAGTCACTTTTACGTGGGGGTAAATTAAACCTCAATCTAATTTTGTAACAATAACTAACAGAAGCGTAGTAGAACGCCTGCATGGGAAATTAAAGAGCCAGACTGAAGCGAGAGTTTTATATCACATTTGAACTGGTTTCCGGTTTGATTGTTTAATCAGCTTAAACCCAGCGAGCGGAGCTGCGGGTAAAAGCCAGTATTTATATATACGAGGAGTGTTCAAAAAGTATTGCGAATTGTGAATTGTCGCGGGTTACGTATATTCGAATTTTGATTTATGACGTTATTTTGGTACTCATGTCTCTCACTTATGCCGACGATTTCGGCCTTTTTGAATGTTCAGTTATTTGTTGACAGCTGCTTTGCTTGCACGTGTTTTGGCTCGTCTTCAATTTTGCTGGGCTATTTCATAATTTTTTATCTTTAGTCAGTATTTAACTAAGAGCTTTTCCATTTGCCTTCTATTTTTAAAAAGCTACTACGCATCTGCTTGCTTTTGATTTTTCAAACAACATTTTCTCCTTCTGTTGACACTATTCTGGTTGGAATGTTTGTGGCAATTTATTATCATGTTGTTATTATTGTTTGTCTTAATAAATCCCATTCGAAAATTGTTAACCAAAGCACGCTTTATCCAACATACGAGTCCGCGTTTAGTCGATGTGAGTGGCTGCTGTGTGTCTTTTTTTTTTTTTTTTTTACCTGCCATGATATTTTACGCTTTTGTTTTTTTTTTGCAATACCCTTGCGTTGCTAATTTAAAATAAAAAAAACCTTTTACGGGTTTTGCAAAACAAAAGAAAAATGTAAAAAATTTCCGCCGTGTGTCAGTTTGTTTGTTTGCAAACATTGCAAATCCCCGTATCTTTTTGTTTCACATTTCGTCCTTAATGCCACAGATTTTTCAAGTTTTCCTGCGTTAAAAATCTTTTTGGACAAAATTGATTCATCAGTTGTTCTAAACGCCTGCCTTTGAAAAAAAATTGAAATAAATAATAAAATGCAAAAATGATATTTTACCACTCGCTTGACTTGATGAGAAATTGTTTTATTTCTATTTTTTTGGGTGTCCTTAAATCCTGTCGTCTGTAGTTTTTATTTTATATTCCATTTCGCGGCTCATTTAAGAATTTTGATTTGAATGTGTTGATGAAAAAATGTTATTTATCGCTTATCATTTTGATTTGCTCATCTTTTGCAGAAATTAATTTTTGATCGCTGGTTAGGCAGAGTTTTTAATTTTGATTGATTTCAACTTTTTTTTTTGTCATGGAAAATTATAAAATACTGTTGTTGATTAAAGGATATTAATTTGATGTTCATGCCTGAAGAATTTTTACCGATTTTGGTTTGATTAAGTGGTGGAAAAAACTATAAATTGAATTAAGCCCAAAATAGCAAGCGAAAGAAACTCATACTTTTTTCCATTACGTATATAATTAGAAATTTTAGATTTGCAAAAATTTTAAAATTGCATTTAATGTTGCAACTATTTTATTTTATATTACAATCTCCATTTAGCTGTCCTGTACTGCTTTTGGCAACTCACTGTCCTCTTAATAACCATCATTTGAAACTAATTTATATTCACATTAACGCCCTTTTAAAAATTAAGTTTTTCATTCTATTTAATTTCCATTTAATCTACTCAAAAAAATAAAAATAAAATAAATAAATTTCATATGTATGTAAAGTACATAGATAAACATTTATTATCTACTTTCCTTTTCTATTCGAATAGCAGTCCTTAATAATCAACAAAATTCATATAAATATTTTTCTCTAATGCGACAATAACAATTTTCACCCAGAAATCTGTAAATGAACACATGTGATGAAATGACATTTCTAATACATTTTAAATGTTTTTGCATCTTTTTTTTTTAACCAGACAAACAAAACACCAGCCAGTTAAAGTGATATTAAAAAAAGGGGAAAAACTTGTAATAAAATAGAAACTACAAATTGCAACCATAAAATTTTATCACCTCATAACGCAAATGGATTTCGTTTCATACGCTTTTCTTTTGCTTCAAATATGTATTTTTTTAGGGTAGAATTTAGAATTTTTCTACATATTTTGCTGATAAAAAAGAACTCTATTTTTATTTATTATTTTGAGATATTATGTGATTTTATTAAAATTAACGGGATTTTTAGATACAGTAAACTCTCGCTAATGTGTGTTAATAATAATAATGAAGGATATTCTATTCATTCCATAGTGAAAATTCAAAATGAATAATATTATATGTTTATATTCGTTTCACTGGCCTTTCTTTTATTTTAAATATTTTTTTAAGGTATAATTAAATTTTTCTATTTTGCTGATAAAAAATAATTGTATTTTATTTGTTATTTTAAGACACGATGTGATTTTATTAAGATTAATAGGATTTTTTTTAATGCAGTAAATTTGAACTGATAAAAATAATTTATTTTTTACTCTTTCTATAGTGAAAATTCAAAATGAGCAATTTTATATGCTTTAGGCGTTTTAGAATTTTATTTTTATTATATTTTTTATATTAAAATTAACAGTTTTTTAGATACAGTAGAAGCTCGCTAATATGACATGATAAATTCAATTCAAAATGAGGAATTTTGTATGTTTCTCTTGGCGTAATTGGTGTTCCGGTTGCTTCAAATATTTTTTTTAATAGAATTCAATGTTTATTTAATGTTTTTAGAAAATATCTGATTTAATTAAAATTTGTAGTTTTTTTTGGATAGACTTTCGCTGTTATGAATTAATGACAATACTCCTTGTATGCTAATAAAAACTAACTGTATGTTTGTTAATTTAAGATGTAATGTTATTAGGTACAGTAGACTCTCGCTAATATGAATTAATGAAAATAATATTTCAATATTTATTTTTACTTACCGCTGACACGGGTTAACACGCATTGACACCAACAACAAATAAACTTTTTGCAATAAGGGCTTTTGTTTTTTATTATTACATATTTTATGTTCTTTATTAATTTCATTACTGGTACTAGTACTAGTTTTATAGAATTTTTCCCTATTTCCATAGTAAAAATGAAAAATTGATTTTATGGCGAAACTTTTTAATAAATCACAAAAATAATTTTTAGTCCTAATTTGCACAACGCAAGTCTTATTGCTAAGCTGATATTTCGACGTTTTTGTAATATATTAAAGAAGACTTGAACAGTTTTTCTTTAATCTAGGACCAAAGTGTCCGCAGTCGAAGTCGAAATACGCTAACCACGATAAATCAGATATCGTATCGCACGCAACACCAGCAAAGTTGTCAATATTCTTTTGAAAAATTAATTTTTTTCTATTCAATTTAATTTCGGGCGTTTTATGTTGTGTCGTGTTGGGAAATTTTTTGCGTTCGTAATTCGTACGTCGTACGATGTTGGACAAATTCAACACGCAGCTATCTCTGGTCTAAAGGCTCAGTTAGCCGACTGTAATGGAATGTAAATGCAACAGTAGGAAACAGCTGATCGATATTGTTAAGTGAAAAGTAATGAAAATGGTTATAGAGATGTAATGTAACGTAACCTACTTTTCACACAAAAATATCGATAAGCTGTTTCATGCGTTGCAGTTACTTTCCATTACAGTCGGCTAGCTGAGCCTTAAGCCATACTGAAATGCTAAATAAGTAAAGGTGAAAACAGATTTTTGCAGAGTTGTCATCGTTTAATTTTCAAAATTTTTCTCACATTACAGTAGTTTCCTCTTAATTGATTCAGCAGCTGGATTAGTACAAAAAGCATGTAATTGCTTTAGCAAATAAATTAATGAGCTATCGAATAAATTATTTACCTGGTTAAGTGCAACAAAAAAAAAATATTTATTTCTAAAAACTCCATTAAGCGGATATCACTGTAATTTCCTTTCACCAAAAAGGGTTGAAAGGAAAACCTTGAATCTAACACAATTTAATTTAAATTATTATATAATTAATTATTTTTTATAAATACTTAATTTAAAGCCTAAAATAAAGGCCACCAAATGTTTGCAATCAGTCCAATTAAATTGAATTATTAGTGAAATTAGTGCAACTCCAAATGAAAGATATCAATTATATTCCATTAACAAAATCAACAGCTTTTATAAGTGACTGCTGCCATGGTTATTAATTTGGTTAAACAAACCCGAAAGACGAGCAAAATCTTCAAAGTAAGTAAGCCGGCCAGTTAATGCTTAAGCCAAAAAAGCCTTTGAGTAACCAAATTAAAACACCCCATGCTTGAAGAATTAAATCTTCTTGTGAACATGGTATAAATACTACGAGAGCTATAAAACAGATAACCCTTGTAACTTATAAGTATTTGATATACCATAAGGATTGATTGCATCAACATCGAACGAGCAACAAAACTAGTAGATTACACTCGTGTGTTAGTGTGTGTTCCGTGATTATTTTTATATACTCGTATACTATAGATTGTGAGTGAGCACAGAGTGAAACTTGTCGAAGGCCTTCAAGCTGGTTGTCACAACTGTACCACGTTACTCTTGCCACACACACGATGTTACGGTCTCAACAGCACTTAACAACCCTTCTGCAACCCCTCACAAAACACTTTAAATAGACTAAGTGAGTGAGTGGGTTTGGTCAAGCAGATTTGGAAAACAAACCAGGCATGTTTTATGTCTACGAGTACATGTGTTGCATAATACGCCTCCCAAGGCATTTGTCTTTAAGAGCCGGACAGCATCAAGTTATAAATAAAGTAACCACAAATTTAAATCAGTTTCTGACACTAACTTGTACCACAAGAAAAGAATGCTAGTCAAAAGGACGACGAGCTATTAGTTAGACATTTTTTTCTTGTCCGTTTAGCTTTTAATTAGAGATGTGCAAATGTCGTGATTTTATCGTGTCACTCGTGAGTCACGCGTGAATCACGCGAGATCGTGATCAAATTTATAATTAATCACGCGTGAGTGCGTTACCGTAACTTAAAAGAAAAATAACTCGTGCGTGATCGTGCGTGAGCTCTTTTTAAGAATCACGCACGAATTCTCACGCGTGGGTATATAACTGTATTAAAAATTTTAAATTTTCTTATAATAAATACTACAATCTATATCTGAGCTGCACAAAGCAGCACCAGAGTGCCGAACACCAATCATCGGCTTCTTATACAAATGAATACACATACGCGAATACATTACTCTCGTGTTTTTCTCGGTGGCCAGCTCGGATTTATGTAAATTAATATTTATATACATACATATAGGTAGAATGAGCCTGCAAACATACATACGTATGTATAAACATACATATGTACATATATGTAAGAACCTATTTTTCAACCAGCAAACATAAAAAATTAATTATGTATCTTTCTTAAGCGTGCGTGATCGTGATAAGTTGTACACCCCTCGTGCGTGATTAAGAATATTTTATACGTGAGCGTGCGTGATTGTGAAAATTTTCAAAATCATTCGTGCGTGAAAGTGCGTGAGTAAAATATTTGTCTGCGTGAGCGTGTGTGTCGTGAGTCAAAAACCGCTCACGTGCACATCTCTACTTTTAATTAAGTTTATTTTTAGTTTTTACTCTGCTGCCTTAGTTAAGCAAAATTTGCTCATAATTATTGTTTTTGCTGAATGCCTGAATAAAATCACAGAACTCTTCACATTCGATAATTGCTTTCATTAATCAATATAATCACATCTCTAGCTAGAATGCTTGCAGTGGACTGAGTAGTGGTGGCATTCTTTACGGGGCATTTTGCTCTCTAATGAAGTGGAAAGTAGCAAAAGTATTTAGCTTGCTAGACCAATTCATTCAAAGGAGGAGGGTGTACTTAAGTAGATGTCTCAGAATTTTTTGGTTGTTTATCACAATTTTGCTTATTTATTGCCAAGAGTTGATTAAACTCTATTTGTGCGTTTTAGTTATGGACAAAAGCTCTAAGATGAAAGTTGAGTAATTAAACTTTCGCAATCATTTTGGGTATTTATAAAAGTTTAAATAATTATTTGCTGAGCCGCTACAAATTTGGGCACATTCACTGCCTTTTTCTTATGCAAACATTTTTACTTTTAGGGAGTAAAAATCAATAGTTTCATATAAAAAATCTTTATTATACAGACAAAATTAATATGAACAATTTTGTAACATCAATTACAATTTTAACTTGTAAAAATTTTATATCAATTAGGTTTTTTCATTTGAATTAATTAAAGCACTCAATAATTTAATTGAATCAATTAAATTCTTAATTTAAGATATTATTTGATGAATATTTTTTTGTGTAAAGCTTTTTGGCATTTTTTTTAAAGTACTTTTTTTTTGGCACTTTTCTATTTGAATTTCTAATGAAAAATTATTATGAGTTTCCAGCTCTCAAATAAAACAGGCATTAAAATGATCTAAAAGCAAACAAAAAATAGCATAAAACAGAAAAAACTCCAGCATGGCAAAAATCACTAACGCCAAAAAAAAATTTAAAAAAGTTACGAAAACAAATCGCCATTGCGGAAAGTCGCGCAAACGGAAAATATCGCCCTAACGTAAAAAGTTATCAACATGAAAAAATAGCTGAAACAAAAAAAATCCGAAAATGTAAAAGATCTTCAAATGTCCAAAAGAACAAAATCGGCAAACAGCAAAAATCGCCAAAGAACGAAAATCGTCAAACAGCAAAAATCGCCAAACAGAAAAAACCGCTTGCACAGAAAGTTCATCAAACTGGAAGAAATGCCAGCTAAGCAGGAATCGCCAACACAAAAAGGGTGTCAAACGGCAAAAATGCAAAAAAAAAATACAGGTAGGTATTTTTTTTTTTAAAAAAGTCATCAATATGAAACAAAATTCCATCGAAAAAAAATTCCCCGAAAGTGTAAAAAATCGTCTATAAACCAAAATCGCCGAAACAAAAAAACTCATCATTACGGAAAAAGTTGAAAACTTAGAACGCCAAAAATTAAAGAATATATATATGGCCATTGAGAAAAATCACTTCAAACAAAATCAGTAAAAAAAGAGAAATCGTTCAAACTCCCAAAAATATCTCCGAATGTGTACAAAATCTTCTACGAAGAAACGTCGTCCAAACGAAAAAGAAAAATCGCCGATACGAACAAATTCTACTTTAAAAAAAAAACATAAGAGCCCAACAAAAATATCTTAAATGAAAATAACTTGCGATTTAGCATTTCGCGAAAAAACTGCAGAAAGGGAAAGAGCTTAACAAACAGAAAAAATCGCTTAGGGGGCATATACCTCCAAATCGCTTAAAACAAGAGAAATTGTCAAAACGCCAAAAAAAATCTACGATAAATATCTAAAATGAAGAAAAGTCATCAAACCGAAAAAAATCGCCAAATCAAAAAAAAATCGCAAGAAAATGTTATTATAAAAATTTCATCAACACCGTGGAAACGCCTAACAAAAAAAAAAGAAATTATAAATGAAAATAATTTGTCTGCCCTGAAAAATTGCCGAAACGCAAAAATTAAAAACACGGAAAACTGTCAAGTTAGCAAATATCACCATGGAGAAAAAACCGCTACAAGCAAAATCAATAAAACAAGAAAAAACGTAAAAAAACTATCCGAAAGTTTACAAAATCCCAAACAAACAGAAAAAATCGCCAAGGTGGCAAATACCGCTACAAAAAAATAAAACAAGAGATATTGCCGAAACGCAAAAAAAAAAATTACTGAAAGTGGAAAAAATCTTCAATGAAGAAACATCGTAAAATAAACAAAAAAAAAAGAAATCGCCGATACTGAAGAAAATGCAGGTGTAAAAATCTCACCAAAACAGCTCACGGTAAAACAGTTAAACTGGAAGAAAAATCGACCGCCAGACCCAAAAAAATCGCCAAAATGAAAAAATTAAGAAAATTAAAAAATCGTCAAAGTGGAAAATATCGCCAAGCTGCAAAATATCTACAAAGTGAAAAAAGCAGGAAATATTCGGAAACAGTTTGATACGTTTTTTATTTAATTGTTGCAGTTTTTTATTTCTCAAATAGAGTAAAGTTTTGAATTCACTATTTTTAAACGGTACAGTTTTAGAATTTTGAAATCGTAACTTACTTCTTCAAAAGTAAATATTCGTGGGTATGTATTGTTTTCAAGGAAATATTTGGAAAAAAAACTTTTTGGAAAAGGTATTTATTTTTTAATACAAAAAATATTTATTTTAAAAACATACTTTTGTGTGATATTTTACTTTTAGTAATGTGTACTTTTTAATAGGTAATTTTTCGAAAATATGCTTTTTAAGGACAATAATTTGCAAATGTACTTTTCTTCAAAGGTACTATTTCAAAAATTTACTTTTCTAAAAAGTACCTTTTTAAAGTCACTGCTCTCAAGGGTACTTCTTTTTTAAGGGGCACATTTTGCAAAAAGTACTTTTTTAGAGGTACTTTTTAAAAGGTATTATTTTGAAAGGTATTTCTCGAAATTTTCCGTTGTGAAAGATACTTTTTAATGTACACTTTGATAACGTACTTATAGTTTAATACTTTTTTTGGGGGGGGGGGGGAAAAATACCTAGATGTATTAAAATGTAATTTTTGTTAAAAAGTACTTTTTGCAATATGTCCTTTTAAAAAAAATACTTTTTTTGTAAACTTTCTTTATTGAAAAGGTATTTTTGAAAGTGCTCTTTTGAGTATAAACCTTTAAAACTCGGAATTAGCTAAGTTTTGTTTCGGCCCAAAATTAATTTACTTCTTAAAAAACGAGAAATATAGTGAACATTTAATCTCCATTTTGAACAAACGCAAGCTTTATCATTCCACTCGTAGAAATTGATTAGCAAACAGAAAAAAATGCTTATTTATTTAATAGCCTGCTAGAGAAACCTTCTCTCTGAGTCCATTTTCTGTTTCAATTGTCCAATTTCAAACTACAGTTAAACAAATTTCAAACTATCATCTATCAAAATCATACCAACCAACCGATTTACTTATAATATTAAAGCAAACTTTTCTTTTAAAACCATACAAAATACCGGACAACATGAATTATTGAAAGAAGCTGCTTTCAAATCAAGACGCACACAAAAAGTAAAGAAAATAAATTGCAAGTATTTGTAACAATAAATTACCCAAATTTCAACAATAAATCTTAAATACTTAAATCAATACGACAACAACTGCAAGAAGCAATACGAGCATTTTCTAGTCGAAATCAAATAAAAAAAAAAGTAAAAAAAAACAATCATTTGTAAGGATTGAGCAAATAAGCAAACAAACAAACAAAACGGCCAAAACCGAAAGCAACATGCATGTCCTGTTTCAATTGTTGGTTGTTGAATTTAATTTGAGTTCCTTGTTGACATATTGAAGTGGTCAATATTTCTCATACAAAAAGCGATAACATTTAATGGAAATGAAAACTTAAAAAAAGGCGGAGGAGATATAAAGCAAAAGTTGTGTTGAAGTATCAAGGCGCTGCCTTAAATTAATTGATTTAATGTTGAGAGCAGAAAACTACGAGTATAACTACTGTGCTCGGAACAAGTGAAATCATTGTTTAAATAATTGCAAAGGTTTCAGCAAATTGTTGGTCAAAAAGAAGTTCAAACAAAAATCACCACACGCCTATTAAAATCAACAATATTTCTCGGTTGTCTATTTTTATTTTATAAATAGTGAAAGGAAACCCTTCAATGCTGCTGTTATCACAAGAACTATTGTTGTGTACTCGTAATTTTGTGAGTTCTTTTTTTTTTTTTTGGGTATCCATTAAATAAGGTTTGATCAACGTTTGCGGTAAACTAGTTTTGTTTGTAATGTAGTGTGGCCAAGTTTTTTATTTGCCGTTGCTCTCATTCATTCATTCATCCATTGTCCGTATTAAATTGGTCATGTGACCAACCATTTATTATTGAATCAAACACGGGCAAAACATGTAACATGACGGTTGTATTATTTTTAACATTTCGCAATGCTGGTCTGGTCGCAGCATTGCAGCCTGTGTTTGTGGTGCTTTGCTCACGTCTATTGTTCTGCTTGTTACTGTTGTTGTCATTATGTTTTTAAATAATATTTTGTTAGTTCAGGTTTAATAGAAAAATTATATGTTTAAGGGATATTTTGCAGTTTGTATATTCGAATTGAAACTTCTAAAGGGAAGTCTTACAGTTCAAGTTAAATTAAATCCTTTTTATGTTATAATTGGCATTTAAGAGACATGAATTTCCTGGTACACTATTAAAATGAACAATTACTTGAAATAGCCAAGTAAAGGGATGAGCTGGAAAGTTAGCGTAAAATTTTAATACATATCGCACTTGTTCCTCTAAAGGGCTCAACTCAAAATGTTTAAATTTTAACTTTTTGCAAGAAAAGGATAAACAGTGTTCATATATATCCACAGTAAAAATTTTAGATAATTTGCTCTACTCTTTTACCAAACAAATTCAGTATGTATGATATAAGATTATATATAAAAAACAACAGTTTTTGCCTCTACTGAGAATTTATACATTTTGAATTGAAACCCTTTAGAGCAACTAGTGCGATATGTAGGCACAACATCCATTAATCGAATGATAATTAAAATCTACATGAATTACCTCTAAATCTTTACATTATCTGTTTAGTTTGTATTGAAAAGCGTCCTTAATATGTTAAGCCTTGGGAAGTTATCATGTTTTGTATTCCAGGTGAAATTCCAAGCGTTTTGGAATTTTCATTTGTAACAACATTGCTATAAAACTTTATTGCTTATTTTAGATTTATGAATTTTTCGAGTTCAAATTTATTCTCATAGAATGTTAAATATACAGATAAAAGATTTGTAAATAGAATTAAGTTATTTGTGAATACAATTAAAATATTATTTAAAAAGGCACCTACAACGACTTTTGTAAATACAAACACATATTGTAACATAAGAAAACAAAATTAACTAAATTAATTCCAACTAAAATTATTGTGTTATTCACAAGAGAAAACAAAAATTTTTAATCAATTTGTTTTTCAAATTCTAATGTGTGTTTCTTTGGCTGCGATTAAAACTACATGTGTTTGTTTAGACTAACGTATGTACTTAGCACTCAGCTAACGATCAAATCGTTATTGGATACGCAAATAATGAATACACGCAAAACATGATTTCTTATGTTTTTTCTACATAAGCGAATTGCGCTATGATGTAATTTAACAAATAAATTTGTTGAGTAAAAAACATGCCACGACGTTTTTCGGCTTCTTGTTGGCATTTACACGTATAGAACACGAGCAATCAAAATAAACAACAACAATAGCACATCAGCGCGTTGCGCCAATCAACAAGCAAGATAAACACCAACACAAACAAATTAAATTAAATGATATTTTAAAATGTGCGGTATTGATAAATATTGCATTAATTTAATGACAAATATCATTGAAATTAAATTTTTTCTTTTCAATAACATGGTTTTGTTGAACATAATCCATGTCTATTTTTTTCTGTGTACTTACATTTTTTCAATATTTTAAATTGCTTGCTGCAATATCTATATTTGTCTTTAAATTTTTAATTTGTTAGTTACTAAATTCATGCACATATTTTAAACACAAACTATACAATATATGCAAAACAAAAATATTTTCCACATGTTTTTTTTTTTTCAATTTCTGAAATCCTTCTACAGTTGCTTAACACAAACTAACTCACCCATGTCTTGCTTTATACAAGTTATTAAACTTTATTGTTTAATGCTGTTATTGTTTCATATTTTCAACCGCCACAGCGGAAATTCCTGCTGTCAGTTCGGTTTCCCACTTCGTGCCACTTAATATTTAGATACAAAAACAAAGAAAGCAGAGTCAGACTCAGTCATCACTGCGTTAAATGATGGACATGATACAGCATTGACAGTGACGGGAGCGTAGCAAAATAAAACAAAAACTATATATTTAACTTATTTATGTGTTTTAATAAAAACAACATGAGCCTGAGAGCTTAACAACGATGATAAGAACAACTACGAGTAGCAGCGCATTGAAATTAAATGTCAGTTTGGTAAGGCAAAAGGACCTTGTGCAGGATGTAGTTGATTACTTGACATTTTGCATGGCATATCCGTAACATTAATGAATGAAATAAATTTCATTTTTGGCAATTAATGTGCATGTACATATGTATGTATGTATGATCGAGAGTAGTAGAGTAGAGCCAGTCAGCAAAACACTTGGTATACTCGTACAATTCATTACACTCGCCAATACTAGCAGCGTCATTGGCATCATGGGAAATATGTACTATTTCTGTCTGATGATGGTCTATCATAATTTCTATTTGATATTTATCCCAGTCGTTTGCTGTTAATTTTTCCCTTTTTTCCGAAGCTCATCTTGTTGTTGCGCTGTGTTTGATAAAAACGCCTACACAATCTGTTCAACAAACTATGTGTTTATTATCACCAACGTCATCGTCATCAGTATCAACATCATCATCATCATCATCATCATTGTTTTCATCATTTTCATTATTATTGACTTTGATACCTCCCTTTCTCAGCAATGAGCAACCGAACGTTTTGTTTCTTCATTCATTGTTTTATTACATTAAATTTATTGCAATTTTAGGCAGTTGAGTACTGAACGAAACCGTTTGTTGAATGACTGGGCAGACAATTACGACATCCCCTGACTCTTGTGCAAATTCCTCCCTCTCATTAGTACAAATATACATACATGAGTTGTATGTTTATTTATATTTTTGGGTATTTTTTTTTTTCTATCCATTTCCCAAACTGCAAGTAGATGCTAAATTCTGTTAATATTCAGCTTGATTTAAGAAAATTTTCGTTGTGCACAATTTAAAATAATGATTTCATTTGTTTACACGCCATTAATTTCGCTGAGTTTATTTTAGAAAATTTTTGTTTGATATATTTATAAGAAAAGACCGGACCAGCGGCACTTAATGGATATATTGTATTTATAGATCAATGTCTATCTCAATCTCTGTATGTCTCTTGATAAAAGTCAAAAAGCCCGCCTAATGCCTTCTAAAGGCAGACGTTCAGACTTAAAAGTTCGTCATCTCATACTCTTCCAAACGTCATAAAGTTGAATGGCCCTGAATGCCTCCCTCTCCGCAAAGGATATTTCTGTCTGCAGTGTCCCTACTGAAAAATATTTACCAACTGTATGTAATTTTTGCTGAAAACTATAACAACACTATGCATTAAAGATTCTTCTAACTCCTTATCCCACTTCAATCTTCTTTGCTGTCAGGATTGTGTTCCCCCTTATGAATGAATTGACCACTGACCAATGGATTTGACAAAAAGGTTATTGGTCGGCAAGAGTAGTAGCATTGTTACCCCAATGTCCAACAGGATCTTTTTTTATAACTTGTGTCTCATAGTCAAGACACTCAAAAAAATTTTGAAAATTTCACTCTCCACAACTAAAGTTAAAGTTTAAAATTGCTGAAAACAAAATTTAGCAGCACCGTTTTTTTTTTATTTTTTTATTTGTGAGATGGCGTGCTGCCCTGGTTTCTTATCTCAAATTTTTGTCATAGCAAGAGCCTAAAATATCTTTATATTTAGTTGGATGGAGCACTTAAATGTTATACTTATGGTAAGAGATCAAGATGTCTGCAAAGTTTCGCTGAAATTATTTTCCTAAGTTTGAGATTGTGCGAAGATATGTCACAACATTTCGTTAAATGTTTATGTTATAACAAGCTGATGGCATAACTTTTATGTGTCACGACATATTTATGTTGTGATATATTTATTTATGTCATAACATAATTATGTCTTGACACTATTTTGTAATAATCATAACATTTCACAGGAAGGTTATGTGATGACATTTATATGTCATGACATATTTATGCTGTGATATAGATATGATCATAACATGTTCATGTCAGGACATTTCATAAAATGTGTATGTTATGACAGGTTCATGTCATAACTCTTATATGTCACGACATATTTATGTTGTGCTATAGATATGTAATTTTAGGACATAATTATGTTTTAACATTATTTTGTCATAATATCTGTACGTCGTAGCGTTTTAATCATATTTATATGTATGATGGCATAATTATGTCATAGCATATATTTGCCCTGATATATTTACGTCTTAACATAATTATGCCAAAAATATCTATATCAACAATAATAAATTATGCAAAACATACACCCAGCGAAAATTACTGCTAAGGGAGATAATGTTAGAGAATCACTTGCTGTTGCGTATAAATAAGGAGCCATCTAGAAGCAATACGTTTAGCTTGCAAAAAGTTATGAATTTTTTGCCATACTAATGTGCTTCACAGAAGTAATTAGATATACGAGTATATAGTTTTTGTGTACTCAGATGCAAAAGTTGCTGGCTTGGAAATTTTTTTTCACTTTACTTTTTACTTTAGTTTAATATTTATGTAAAATTTCATGGGAATTTGTGGCGCAGAAGTACAATAAATATAACTCTTAATTTTAATGGGCGTGGAATCGCCCACTTTAAGAAATTTTCAGAGCTATGAAATAAAAAATTCAACCCAATTAAAAACTTCCGTATTTCTTGAAGCCGTTAAAAATGAATTCATTCCTTTGTGTATCTGTAGGAACACCTACTTCTAAATAAATACCAAGTAGTTATGTACTTCTTGCCTCCAGACTTTGTTAGTTATAAGCCAACATTTGTTGAATATACAAAATTTTAGTGTGTCATCAGTATTTTTTTTTTTTTTTGCTTTTGGGCCAAAATATTTGCTCTTGAATGTTTTCATGGCATTTTAGTAGATTTTAATTTTAACCTAAAGCCATGAGGATGCTTTGCTTAGTCATCTTATCTTTACAGTCATCGTATGGGAGCATGGATGGATGTGTGATGTAAAGTTAAAGTGGAAATAACTATTTTGGCAATATGTTGCTTTTCTAATGCAAAAGAAATAAATTCTTCTACTTTTACTCAAACGTTTGTCTAGTACTTAAGAGTTTTTGCTGTCGGAAAATGTTATTAAAAAAATATTTTTTTGTGCTGCGACCAACTTTTACCCCGTACTGGTTACAATTTATGAGACATTTTTATTTGCTTTCACTATTGTTGGCATTGACGATGATGATTACTTTGATAAGGTAATGACAGTGTCATTGAAAGTTTGATTTCATTGCACTTGAGAAACGTCCATGCAGACGAGGGGTTGAGTGAAATTACTTGACTGTTGATTATTCATTAGGGAAATTTATTAATTTAATAAACGTAAGTGCAAGTTGTTTGTTAATAGGAATGTGAAATTGAAGTTACTACGAGAAAAATTTTCATTATTTGATACTTAAATGAAACAGTTACAATGATTTGAGTTAGAAATTTAATATTGTTAAAAACTAGTTTAATTAAAAGTCATATCAATCAATATGGAATAAGTAGTATAATGTTATCCTCACTTGATCTTAATATGTCTTCCACTTCATGCTATAAGGGCTCGAATAAAAGTTTAAAAAATATTATTCCAGCAATCCAACGAATTTCCAGCTTTAACCGATTGTACCCATTTTAAGATGTCGGGAGACATCAGCAAAGTATCAGTTACTACACATATCCAGGCATCTAGTAAAAAATTTGTCGAATATTCAGCAGAAATTGATATCGAAAGTATAGGGATTGTTCTATAGTTAACATTGAAAAAAAAACTTATAACGAGCTTCAGTTGCCGTGTCAACTGGCAACGCAACCGGAATTAAAATTAGTATTATGTATGGCAACTTCATCCTGTTGCCAAAAAAGCTATCAAAAATGCAATTATGACAGATTGGCAACATTAACAAAGCTTCAAAATATGAGAAATATGTATAAATGCTAAAAAGAAAATTGTTAAATAAAAATACTGAAATAATTACTTACTTATAATATAGGGTGTTTTTTTAGAGATATAGAACTTCGAATTGAAATAAAACACAAGAAAATCGTTTTAATGTCCATCAATTTGGCTTTATTGGAAGGATAATTTTATGCCATTAACGTTTAAATATGATTTCGGGCATGTGGCCGCCGCGGCTGGCTCGAATAAAGCCAATTCTACAGGTCCAATTTTCAACCACTTTTTCGAGCATATGGGGCCGTATGTTGGCAATAACGCCACGAATGTTGGCTTCCAAGTCCAAGTAAACTTCGCGAACTGAACCATTATTTTCGAAATAAATTTGCACGATTTGCAAGCGTTGTTCTTTTGTCAACCTGTTCATGATGAAATGGCAAACTAAATATTAATCACTTGACAGCTCACAAAATGGCCGCCAGTTAAAAAAGTGATGCCAATAAAAAACACCCTTTAATAATCAATTATTTTTCGATGAAAATAAGTTACTAAATGTGTCATTTAAGGTCACACTGTGAGTAAATATTATAACTTAAAATAATAATTATCTAACAAAATCTTTTTTAGCTTTAAAACTCATTTTCGCCTTCTTAAATAAGGAGCAGATGATTTAATTTAAATTTGGATTTTGGATTTTTAATTTTATCTTTTTCGCTTTAAAAACTATGCGTTTGGCAGTATTATTGCAATTTGGCCACCAAAATTAACAGCTGTTAGTTGTCAGTTGCCATTAAGAATATCAACGTTTTGGCAACGCAACTAAAGTAAGGTTGGCATCCATAATATAATTTTTTTTAATATTAAATTTTTAAAATCACGTTTTCTTTCTACATTGTAGGTCAAGGTTTGTTATTAATAAAAGTTATGAAAAAAAAAACATTTAAAAAATGTATTGTTTGACATATTGTCATAAGTCCATCCCAACCAAAACAAAATTGTTTAGTATTGTTTGAAAGACAAATTAAATAAACGTTCTTGTAAGCTTAACCAACAAAATACTCTTGCTTGTAATGAAGCAACAATTTTTGCTGGATCATATTTATTTTCCTTTGCAATTTAGCTTTTCTAAAAATGGCAAAAAAAATCTTTTATTAGGAATGACTTACACCATTTCTTTTTTTTGTTAAAAAACCAACTGCGATCCGATTAACATATTTAATTTTCCACTATTGTATGACATTAAACGAACAACAATGAACTGTCAAATACTTATTAAGATCTCCGCAAAAGAAACTTACATTCGCAAAAAAAAAACAAACACAAAATCCTGCAACTGAAATCTTTGCAAAAAAAAAAAAAAGATTCCAAAAAGAAATAATCAATTTTCACATGATTAACTTTAATTATCGTTTAAATCTGTCCAACAAACGTGTTTTCCATTGCATGCATAATAAAAAGACAAAAAGAAAAAAGAAAAACTAAAACGGAAATCTATCAAAATTACGACAATTTAATAGAAATCAATACGTAAAAGCGCACACAAAGATACAAAAAAAATCTCTGGCAGTAGTAATTCGTTAGTTCATCTCATCGGCAAGTTCATCATTATTTAATCAAGTTGAAGCATTTTTTTACGATTCAAATCCCTTACGTATGTAGTACAAAAAAAAAATCGCAGCATTATGCTAAGCAAGTGACCAAGGGCTTTCCTTTTATTTTTAACTCTGGCCATTTCTTGTTGCTATACAATAGCACGAGTTCATTGATTACCGATTTACCAGAAGAACAAGACAAGATCTCAAGGGGATTTTGATTTGCCAAGCGAGCACACACACACACACACATACACACATGCATTTTAATAATATGTGTGTTAGGGTGGTGCATATTTAAAGGAGGACTAATTACATGAGGCCTTGACTGTACAAGGTTATAAGGACACAATTATATCGCAGCAGGAGTACAATGTGTGCGTAATCGTTGACGTGGAAACACAGCAAATATAATATTAAATTCTAATGTGCCTGAACGCGCCTGCTAAAGCAAGATATATTTTCCCAAAATTTTTTACACACTTTTCAATGTGAAAGAATTTTCTGGAAGTAAAAGTCTACGTAAAAATCATTAGAAATTATACTTGAGAGTCAGCATCTCTAGATTTTGTGGACATCTTTCGAAGGATTTAAAAAAAAAACATTTTATATTTTAATAATAGCACTTGTATTCTGCCTTCTTTAGTTTAAGTGGTTATCAAGTAAATGTATGAAAATATTTTCTTTCAAGATATGCACCACCTTAATATTGTAAACCTTCAAATATCTAATATGAGCACTGCAGACCGACCAGTAACATTGACCCGCTTAGCTTCCCCCACCCCTTAAGAAAATAAGTAAAGAATTAATATGTACGTTTTCGGCCTTAACCCAAGGACAAGGGGAGGGGCAGGGGCAAGCGATTGAATGTGGTGAAAGTAGCAACAAATAATCAAAAAATTAAAATCTCTTTATATTTGCGTTCCCTTTTTTTTATCCATTGATTGAATGTTTTTACAATTGTTATTGTTATAGTAGTTTTATGATGATAAACTTGTTGTTGCTGATGTTTTACTCTATTGATGGGATATTGAAGAACGTTTGACGGACATGGTGGTTGTTGGTGGTTGCAAACGGTCGTCGCGTCTTCAGTCAGTTTGGTCATCTCTAGTGGAGTGTATTCGCTTTGAGCGAACATTATTATGTGAGTAATATTATCCTTTTTCCCCCTCATTTTCAAATGGTCCTACTCAAGAATATGCCTGCATGCATTAATTCCACACAGCAACCAGCAAACGTTTAACTTTTGTGTGGTTTTTTTGTTTTTGAGTAAAAATATTTTGGGTCCTCATAGTGATGAAGCCCTTGAAATTTTCATTTCAATATTATAATGAAATTATAGTTGCGCAGTTAATCTCTAATCAAGTTATTAAAAGCAAAAAGTTGCCAATCCTGTGAACACCTTTTCATATCAAGTCCTTTCATATCAATCATTTCATACAAGTCGTTTATACACATAATTTTTTGTACATTGTTTTGTGCATTTAACACTAATTGCGTTTTTACTTTGTACCCTAAGTATCCTTCACGCTTCATCTTTTTATTTCTGTTTTTTTTATAGTTACCAGTTTTGCTTTAAACTAAATAAAAGAAACATCTTTTTGGCTTTTCCATTGTATTCACTCCGTATTATTATGATTTCTATTGTCAGATAAATTGAAGATTTCTTGCACATATTTCTATTTAGCAGAATACTTAACGTTTTACGTTTTAATTATGTATTGCGTGTTTATTTTTTGCTTGATTTTATTATTTTGAAGCTTAGATACTTTTACCCCGTGTTAAGTTTTAAAAATTCAAGCAATAGAATTCGTGTACTTAAATGCGTGTTACTTGTACTAACACAATACAAGGTAATAAATAATCTCGTTTCGAAACGAATCTTAAAATATTTGTTTTATTCGACAAATAAAAATTATTCGCATCAAATTGCCCGTAATTACAATTTGCACACAATTGAACAAATCTTGCAAATGACTATTTTAAAAAACAAAGTATGAACAGGAGTTCGGAATTGGGGTGCCAAAATTATATTTGAAACAATTTAAGATACAACCAATTGAAGAGTTTTAAGCTTTATTCTATAGAAATTAGCTTTTTTAGATATATCGAAAACATTTTAAATCTTAGTCGGTTATTCAAATAAAATAAATTATTCGATTATTCGACAAAAAAATTTAGTTTATTCGAAAAAAAAAAATACTTAATTTGATCATTGAGATAAAAACAATTATTTCATTATTTGAATAAAAACGTTTGTTCTAATTTTCTAGCAATAATATTTTACTCTCAAAATGGGAAACTTTTCTTGAGAAAAATATAATAAATTTTAAGTCACATTCGGTTCTTTGAATAAAATATTTTCTTCAATTGTGCGAATGAAAAATGTTATTCAATTATTAAAAAAAAACTTTTTCTTTCGTCTATTCACATAAAAAACTTAATTGGGTCATTGGATTAAAAAAATTATTTCATTATTCGTATAAAAATTATTACATTATTCTATTAAAAATGTTACTCGATTATTAAAAAAAATTTTCTTTCGTTTGTTCATATAAAAAAATTAAATTTGGTCATTGTTGAATTATTCGATTAAAAATTTAACCTTAATAATAGACAACTGTTCTTTAGAAAAATTTATAAATTTTGGTTATTATTGGGCATATTCAAAAAAATTAAGTTTATTCGAAATAAAAATATAATTCGATTAATTGTTAGGATATAGAAAATTATTTAATAATTGGAGTAACAATTATTGCTCCATTCTTTTATTAAAATTTTACTCTTACATTCCTTGAAAAAATTTAAGAAATTCAAACCAAATAACCATATTCGAATCAAAAGTTTTCTTTTAGTATTCTGTTTAAAATTTTGAAATATATATTATTCGAAAAATTACTTTTCCTAATTTTTTTGTACATTTTTATTAATAAATTCTAATGAAAACTTAATTTGGTCATTTGGGTGAATATTTGATTAATCGAATAATATGTTTTGTTATTTTATTCGAATAAATTTTTTCTCTTATACTGGATATATATCTGTTATTTAGGAAAATATTATATACTTATTTGAAGTTTTATTCGGTCATTCGAATAAAAAGTTTCCTTAAATAAATTATAGACAAAAGAATTTTTTTTATTTAAATAAAAACTTAAATCTGTGTTTGTTGATCCATTATTCGAACAAAGATTTTATTCTTATTAAGGCAAACTGGCGGCAAACTACTGCATTCGATACGACTCGTAATTAAAAATATTTCAATACAGTTTATATGGATATATTTCGAAATTACGAGTCGTATCGAATGCCGTAATTTACTAAATTACTAAAAAAAACTTGTTTTAATCGAATAAGAATCTTATTTCGACCACTCTAAACCTTATTGGCTATTCGAATTAATTTATACGAATAAAAGTTTTACTCTTCTATCGAAAAATTGTTCTTTTGAAAAATTTAACAAATTTAAGGTTTTATTCCATTGTTCGGAAAAAGTAAAACAAAAAAAGTCTTAAAAAAAATTATGCGAATAAAAACTTTATTCGGTTAATTGGGTCTAAGAAAATTAGTTTATTATTCCAATAAAAATTTTTGTTCCATTATTTTGTTCCATACAACGAAAAAGTGTTTCTTTTAACAAAATTTCTTCGATTGTTCGAGAAAAAGTCTTTTCGTTTATTAAAATAGAAAAACTTAATTTGAACTTATTATTCGAATAAATATATTTATTCTTTAAATAGGATAAAAATTTTCTTTAATATTAGAAAAATTTTCTTTAAAAAAAATATAATAAATTGGAGGTATTATTATTTGAAAAAATTTTTAGTTTATTTGACTAAAAAAACTTTATTCGATCATTGGGTAAAAAAAAAAATTTGATTACTCGATTAAACAAGTCTTTTACATTATTAGTGGAAAACTGTTCTTCAGAAAAATCGAATAAATTTGAAGTCTTATCGGTCATTCGAATAAAAAGTTTTCTTCGATTATGCGAATAAAAAATTTGGTATCACTTATTCGAAAAAAAATATTTTGTACGAATCAAAAACTGAATTCGGTCATTTGAGGTGAACAAATTTTTATTCGAATAAAAATATGTATTCCATAATTTGCATAAAAATTTTACTCATATAATAGAAAACCGTTCTTTAGAAAAATTTTTTAAGTATTCGGTCATTCGAATAAAAAGTTTCCTCGGATTATTCGATTAAAAATGCATTCGATTATTCGAAATAATTTATATTATTAATTAATTTAATAAATTCTTAGACAATTCAAATAAGAAAATTTATTCGATTATTCAAAAAAAAAAATTTCTTAGTTTCGACTCGTCGCACAGTTAAATTGCAAACAACAACAAAATTTTAGAATTTATTTTTGTTTTGAATGTAAGTGTGCGACGAGTCGAACGTTGATGACTTCGTGGGACAGGCCGTTAATTTTATCTTTAAAGTAAAAAGTTTTCTTCGTTAATTCGAATAAAAAAATTTTATCCGATTAATTGAAAAAATTGCTTTTTTTAAATTAAAAACTAAATTGTATCATTGGGATCAAAAATTATTCGATTGTTAAGCAAAAATTTCTCACATATTTTTTATTCAAAATTATTATTAAAAATTATTCTTTCTTAAAAAGTAAGAATCCTTTAATAATCGAATTAATTTTATTCGAGTGACATCTCTAGTACCAGGACAATTATAAATTAAATATAGACATATGTAGTTATGTATATTTTATGTACTCGTATGTATGTATGTATGTTCATATACACTAGACAAAAACGCTTTAACATTTTGAAATTTAAACATTTTACTCATTATTTCCACACCTTAAATAATAAAAGGAAACAAACAAAAAAAGGCAAATCCATACACAATTAATTTGAACTGTAGGAATTTTTAATCGAAATGCGTCTTGTGCAGGAACAGAACTGAGTATTAAATATTGAATAGACTCTTGATTATTACCACCAGTTTATTTCTCAAAGGCTGTGACTGCTGAACACAAAAAGCTGAAGTTAAGAAAAGGAATTCTATGAATAATGAAAGCACATTTCACCTTTTGTCAGATGTATGTATGTGCAAGTATGTAAGTGAAATGTACCCCGTGTAGCCAAATAATAGTTGATTATGTGTTACGTTCATTCTTCCAGTCATTGAGAGACATTCATGTTTTCATATGTTAATTTTGTAAATTTTAATCTTTTTTAAACCCTGAAATCATGCTTTTCTTCTAGCTGGTATTAAACTTTACAATATTCATTCGGTTCCTTTTTTTCTTATTTGAGTAAGTGTGAGTGCTTGTACGTAAATTTTTAATGTTTTTCTATTGTTAGAATAAAAGAAATTAAATCCATGAAATAAAAAAGTAGGCAGTATAATATACAAAAAGCCAATTGTATGTACGCAGTTACATATGTTCATACATATCGTTACCTTAATATAGAAAGACCTTAACTAATTTTTTTTATATTGAGTTTTTTGTATAGTTCGATAGATGCGCATCTAATATATCGAAAAATGCTAAAATCCCGATTTCAAAAAAATAATGAGTTAGTACCTTTCTATATTAAGATAACGATACATTCATATGTATGTACTTTTGTGAGACTTGATAAAACTTTCATTGTCATGTAAGAGTTTTGAATTTAAGAAACGTAACAATAGCTTGTTTTGGCATTTGATACTCGTCTCCTCTTAATAGTTTAAAATTTTCACATGTGCTACAGTGGGTAGTAGTTAATGAATTTCAAGATACAACACACCAAATGTTTGAATACGACCACTGATGTACTATTCTTCTAATTCGTTAAACTGTAATAACCTGATGTTCATTTGAAAACTTCCAATAATAAATTAGAATAATTGATTACAAGAACTTTTGGCTTAAAGCTATTTAGCTATTTACCTTAACATTGTGCACTAGTGATGAGCTAGTTTTCGAAACCTGTTACTTTTTCACAGCGATTGAAAAATCACTAATCACAACTGTGACTGAATTTATCAAGTAACAGGTTTTGCAAATGTAGTTCTTTCATACAAACTGTGAATGCTCTTGCATGCTTACTTTGTTGTAGTTTACACTATGCAAGTCTTGTTACTAAGCTAATTAGTTTGTTGGAGAGAGAGACGAGGGGAACATAAACGTTTCTTTTCCCCTCCTCACTCTCTCGTATCAAACTAATCAGCTTAGCAATAAGACTTGCATAGTGTAAACTAAGACTTTACACTAAATAAAGCTACCACATGAATTTATTTGTATTATTTGTCCACCGTTTGTCGAGAAAAAATCGTCTAATCGTGTCAAATCGTCTTTTCTGGCAACTATATATAGCTCTCACATTTTTGTATTTGCAATTTTACTCAGCCATGCCAATTTAGCGCGTTTTAACTATGCTAAAAGCGCTTTTTTTCGCCTTGGCGCGTTTACTAAAAAAAGCGCTAAATTAGCGCGTTTTGAACAAATTTATCATCACTTCAGTTCAATATATTTTTTACCTTTTTTGCATAAATTTAACAATTTTCTAGTATTCAAAACTCATAAAATAGAATTGAAAACGCATTTTAATGCTGTAAATGGCAAATATTTTGAAATTCCACAACTAAAACTATGTATTCCTACTCGTGGCCAAACAATTTATATAACTTATTAAGCATCTATTCTAGCTGAAGTACAAAAAAAAAAGCTAAGAACGCTTTCAATCAAGTCACCTTTCAGACAGAAAAAACTAAATCAAAATCTGTCCAGCCTTTTGGTCTGTATGTGGACACGGACAGACACACAGTTCCACAGTCACACACTACAAACTTATAACAACCCTTTTTTGGTCGAGTGTTAAAAATAAAAACTAAGGATTTCGATTATTTGGAAGACAATTCTGATTCTGTATTAAATGATTTTAGTTATTTAGGGTATAATTTTGAAGAAACAATATTATAAAATCTGCACATGTACGACTACATACTCGTACATCAACTTTTATTAAAGTTTAATTTAGCGCGTAGGAAAATAGCGCATTTTGGCTATAAATAGTTGACAATGCTGTAACTTAGCGCGTTCTAGCGCGTTTTGTGAAGGGCAATAGCGCGTTTGGGTTATAAATAGTTGACATCGCTGATTTTACTGCCTCTCTGACTCTCATACGACAATTATCAATATTTGGTTGGGGTTGATGCTAATTGTTTGTTCTGGTAGCTCTTCTTATTAGCATTTATCAAAATATCAATACTAATATATGCTTTTAAAGCAGAAGAGCTGAAATGTGTTAAACCGTGATCACAGTCACTGTTTAATTTCACAACTGCTCTTCTTATTAGATTATGTCAAAATAACAGAACTGCTACAAACAAAATACTGCTAAACTGTGATCACAATTTAAAAAAAAAAAAAGTTTAAAAGAACAGCGATTTAGAAATCACGTTCACAAGGAGCAACATTATTTAAAAATCACAGTTTCGCTCAACACTATTGTGCACACATATTTTACCTTGACTGTCAAATATTTACTCATGTACACACGCACGCACCCAATCACACGCTTTCTTTCACAGTTAAATTTTAATTCCTTTTTAAGCTAAAAGAAAACAAAAGCGAATTTCAAGTCTATACAAATTCTTAACAATAATGAAATTATACTTTTCATTTTAAGTTTTTTCTTAACTCGCTGCTTGCTAGTTAAGGTTTTATAAACATACAAAATAGGAAAATATATTTTCTTCGTAGTAAATTTCTTAAAGAAATTCATATAAATTTCCTCTCAACAGGGTTACTCACTCTCTCAGTTAACCAAACGAAACGAAGGCAAACCTCCTTAACAATGGTTTTATAATCTTTTATATCCTTTTTTCCATGTACACATATCCTTTATTGGGTTTCCAATGCATGATTTATAAAATAGAAATAGCATAAATACACACACGCACACACACAGATGTATGCATGCAGGCAATTGCTTTGTAATACTGGGCTACAAATGTGTGTTTACAGTACAGTGCTTAATAACCCGCGAATTGCCATAAAATATTTTATGTCCCTTTTATTTTATTTCCTTTTCTTTTTACATGATTTCTCTTTCATTTTATGTTTTTTTTTTCTTTTGCAAAAAATCTACGCACATTAATGTTGTGCATCGCTTGTTCGTTCGTCCACCTTTTATTTTCGATGTCGTCTGTTTTTACTTTTTATGACTTTATTTCTCGAATTGTTAATGTTTAGTCAGGAATTGACATGTTGTTATTGAGAATATGTACAAATTGAATTGTATTGCATTACATACACTATGTAGTCTTGTATACTCGTATATAAATCCCTTGGAGAATTTTTGGAATAAAATTGTTTATATTAAACATCATTATTTACTTGCGACTCATTAATTTTGATCGAAAAGAAGAAGTTTTAGTCTTTGTGGACATAAAAACAACGCATTGAAACGTTCCAAAATGTGGATTTACATACATATGTATATAATTTAAGTTTGGAATCAGTTTAGTTATACGATACGTAGACATTTTTCTAGATGCATTTGGCAAGTGCATCTTATAAATTTTTTAAATTTTTTTGGCATTATTGCAATTTTTTTTGATTTTAAAATAATAAAAAAACTATTTAATCATTTCTCATATTCCATTTCATTAAATATTCACGTTAAATAGCTGATGTTAATAACAATCTCTACGCAAATAGATAGACATGGGTGCTGATGAAGTGCGTGGCTGTACAGAAAAATGCCGATATTTCC
The DNA here is from genome assembly GCA_936439885.1 of Nowickia ferox. Lineage (NCBI taxonomy): Eukaryota > Metazoa > Arthropoda > Insecta > Diptera > Tachinidae > Nowickia > Nowickia ferox. The sequence continues at coordinate 107,429,657 of OW387023.1, forward strand.
CCCAGCTAAAATATCTAGTTTAATATGTCTACTCTTCTTTAAAAAAAAAATCTCATTATTTCATAAAATTATTTCATTCAATAAGAATTGAAATTACTGAACCTAAGCCCGATTAAAAAATTATTCCTGATTATAATACAAAGCCCTACCAAGCACATGCATAGGGGTGCGAAAAATTGTGAAGTAATTCAAATTTTCGATAATTTGCTGGAGAAGGAAAAAACTAAATAAAAACTAAAGCATTTATATGCAAGAATATTTTTTAAATGACCATAAATCTTTTATTGTTTTAAGTGTTACTCAGTTCCTAAAGAAGTACTTATGTAATTTTTATGTTCTCTACCAGAACATTTTAAAAACGCGATTTCGAATTAAACTGAGATATGCCATTTTAGTGTTCCGTACACCATGTCCGTCTGCCTGTCTGTTAGTCTGCTTGCCACAGCTTCTTTTCACGAGAACCCTAAGAGCTACGGACCAGAAATTTTCACATAATATGTAAACGTTTGGCCGCTACAAAAACAAATATCTGACAGTTAAAAATTAAAGGGTGATCTAAAGCGAGCAGCGAAAAATGCTGAAATCTTAATGTAATATACCGACAATTCAATTTCAAGTGTATGAAACTTTCAAATTTAGTGGATTTGTATGCAGACTACTCCAATTAACATTGAAATTTAAGAATTCAAAATTAAAGGGTATTCTGTCAGTTAATATAATTTTGACAACTTGCTGTATCTTGAAAACCATAAGAGGCAAACTCTTGAAACTAAAAAATCCCAAATCGAAAAAAAATCGCCGAAATAAAAAAGCGCTTAAATGAAAAATATCACCAAAAATAAAAGAAATCGCTAAAATTCAAAAAAATCACCATAAGTAAAAAATCTCCAAAAACTGAAAAGAGATCGCCAAAACGAAAAAAGGGCCAAAATAAAAAAAAAATCGCTAAATTAAAAGACAACCGAAAAAATCGTTAAAAACCGAAAGATTGCCAAAAACGAAAAGAAACTCCAAAACTAAAGAAACACCAAAAACCAAACTTCAAAAATCGAAAAAATTGCCACAAAACAAAAAAAAAACCAAAACAACAAAAAATTCGCTAAAACTAAAATAAATAGCCAAAAACCAAAATAAATCTCCAAAACCGCAAGGATATCGCCAAAACGAAAAATTTTTCCAAATTAAAAAAAAAATCGCTAAATTAAAAACAACCAAAAAAATCATTAAAACCGAAAAAAAAGCCAAATCTATAAAAAAAACCTAAATCTAAAAAAAAACTCTAATAAAACTAAGATAAATAGCCAAAAACCAAAATAAATTGCCAAAAACCGAAAAATCGCCAAAAACCAAAAAAAAAATCCAAAATTAAAAAAACGCCAAAAATCCAAAAAAAAACTCAAAAAGCGAAGAAAGGTTGGCCGGGAGCTTACATTTCTTTTAAAAAATGTCTACATCACGCCAGATATTTGATAATATAGTCAAGCTAAAGCTCATATAGTATTGAATATATAGTGCCCGAACGGAACCCTTCGTTTGCAATTGAATTTATTTATAGCAAGCCTTCGATGTACAATTTTGTTGTAAAAACAGAAAATATGTTAAGAAATACTTAGAAAGCATGTTATTTTTTTATTTATTTAATTCAAAGTCTTGGAATCAAAACAAATACAAACATGATTTTACACTTTTCACACAACAACCTCACGCTTCAATCGCAGAAAATAAAACTAAAAAATCTATATTCTATTTTGCAAAGAATTTCGCAAGCGAAACATAAACTGAATGAAACAATTTTCCAGCATGTCCTTGTGAAAGTACTTAAGTGCGAAAATCCACTTGAGTTTGGGAAAATTTCCGTAGTAGCACAAGTGTCATTTAGCCTTAAAAAGATAAAAATCTAGTATGATATTTAACTTATATACTTTAATGTATTTTTTTTTCGTATTGTGAAGAGTATTTAAAAAAAATTAACCCATTAAAAAGCTCCACTTATCAACTGTACCTCAACAATTACATGCGTACAATATGTACGCATAAGTGAACTTAAATGCAAATTACTTTGAAAATGTATTACAAAAATAATATTATTTTAAATTTTGACATATGCTGCTATGCAAACATAATTAAGTACTTCACCCCCATTTTTGTTTGTTCAGCCCAGCCCAGCCCAGCCCAGCCTAATACACCTTCCTGCTGTTGCCATCTTTTAGCTCTTGCAGTAATTATAATTTTTAGAAATGCTTGTAATTAGCAAAGAAGTATTTTATGTAAATTTTATTTAACTTTATTTCTATGGAAGTAAGTAAAAATAAATGTTCTTTTGATCAAAAGACCAAAGTTGTGCTTTTACAATTTTCAAATATTTTATCTAAAGAGGCTTGGGGCTCAAAAGTAAATAGTTATTAATTTTTTAGCATATGTTTTTCTTTAGAAATTTATGTATTACGTGTTAGATTTATCTAAAAAAAAACTTCAACACTAAATTTTAGCCAAAACTAACTAAAGTCAAATGTATGCGAGATCACATCGGAAAAAAATCGTATGCAAAACATTGATACCCTAAAAAAATTTTTTTTTAATTTTTTACAAGTTTTGATGCCAAGCCGATGTTTATATATAAGTAATACAAAAAAGAATTAATTTATGATAGTATAGTATGAAAAGATTGAATGAGAGGCAATTTTTTTTTCTTTGACATATCTGTGGCACTATGGTATAATAGCTTAAGTAGACTTGAGCAAATTTTGCTTTACCATGTTGTTTTATGTTCCGATTGGAATTTGCTGTGGTTAAAATGCTACGAAAGTAGAATCACGCGTTAGAGCCCTTTAATCCCTTAAGGCCGTGATACACCATCCCACACAATCGTATAATTTTTAAGAAAATACAACCCTGGTATGATGGAGTCTATAAAAACTCTAAAAATGTTCAAAATACAATAACAATTCATCATTTCAGGGTTGTATTTTTTCGTAGGTCGTGCGATTGTGTAGGACAGTGAGTCATGGTTTTTATCGTTAGCGTCATAACTGCCAAAAAGTACTGCTTTGCTTAAGTCGACTTAAGCTATTATTACATTATGCCAAAGATATAAACTATTTCAGAATTAATTTCAAACTTGATTCCAAATAGTCTATAATTAAAATCGCTGAGTGTAAAAATTACACCAAAACTTTTTACTGTGTATTGGTGAGAACAAAGTGAAAGCACACTGAACAAAAAACTGAGCACATTAGATTAAATAAATTCAGTAAAGTGCGACTTTGACTTACACACGAAGGGTTTCTTACCGACACTACATACATACGAGTATGTAATAATATACGAACTTTAGCCTATATAATCAAATATTTTACCTGATGTAGAATTTTTTTTTTAATTTTAAACCGCGGTAAACTTTTTTTTGGTTTTGGAGATTTTTTTTATTTTGGCGCTTTTTCTTAGTTTTGTTGCTTCTTTTTGTTTTTGCAGTTTTTTCAGTTCTTGGCGTATTTTTTTAAGATTTTTTGGTTCTTGGCGATTAATTTTAGTTTTAGCGACTTTTTTAGTCTTGTCACTCTTTTAGTTTTGGCGTCATTTATTTGTTTTCGCGATTTTTTTTTATGTTTTGACATTTTTTTCTGTTGTTTTTTAGTTTTAGCGATTTTTTTTAGTTTAAGCGCTTTTTTAGCTTTGGCGATTTTTCCGGGTTTTTTGCGATTTTTTTTTGTTTTCTGGCGACCTTCTTATTTCTGCTGATTTTTTTGCGTTTGAGCGATTGATGTTATTTTTGGTGATATTTTTCATTTAAGCGCTTTTTTATTTTAGTGATTTTTTGTTTCGGCATTTTTTTTAATTTTAGTGTTTTTTAGTTTTAGTGTTTTTGAACATTTCAAAAGTTTGCCTCTTACGGTTTTCAAGATGCAACAAGTTGTCAAAATTGCACTAACTGATAGAATATCCCTCAATTTTGAATGTTTAAATTTCAATGTTAATTGGCGTAGTGTGCATGAAAATACACTAACTTTCAAAATTTCAAGTGTCTATGTATAATTTTATAAATATTACATTAGGATTTCAACATGTTTTAACTGTGATGTGTTTGTTGTTGTAGCAGCCAAAGTTTAAAATATCTTCTAAGCATTTCAGGTCTGTAGCTCTAACGGAACCCTAAAACGGGATCACTAAAGTGATTTTTACCACTATCAAGATACTCATCAATCATTATTGTAGTATTTGTGCAAATGAGTTTATATGTATTACACCGACGATGCCAAATCATAAAATTTTAATTTTTGACATGCTTGATGTTACTATTTGATATGCGTTCGTTGCATTTATCCATCAAGCACATACACATTTTAAATAAGATTTAAAGGTAGAGGTCCATAGCTCGCTTTTTGCGCGTTACGCTTTCTCTGCATCTGTCAAAAACGTAGAATCAATGTAATAGTATGTGACAAGTTACATTGCAAAAAGCGCAGAACGCGTAGGCGCGTTCAAAGCAAAAAGTAGGTATACTTTCTACTTTTGTACGCGTTACAAGCACCATGAAAGAAAGTCAGCTGTTCTTGAATGCTAAAGATGTTAAATAATACTTTATTTCTTACGTTATCGATAATATTATTTTGCCGTGGTTAATTTTTTTCTTTTTTTTCAATAAAAAAAATTTCTTAGTAAAAAAAACTTGTTTAATAAAATATGTGAATATTTTCATTAATGCGATGTATTTTAATTAACTTTTCACCACAATTTTCTCAGTAACAAATTTTGCATATTAGTTATCGATTACTTTTACGACTAACTCCACAAATTCTTTTAAAAACTCGATTTCACTCTCCATTTTTTCTTTATAAGTATTTATAAACAAACGCACACAGCTGATCAAAACAAAAATAAAATGGCGCATGAAAAGCAGTGCATGTAACTCAACGCGATCAAAGTATAGAATGAAACAAGAGGATGAAACGCATGTAAAGCATAACGCGCAAAAAGCGAGCTATGGACCTCTACCTTAAGGGTGCGCGGTTGTTAAAAATGATAAAAAAATGTTTCTTCTTTAAACATCCAATAAAAAATTTTCCTTTTGTTATTTTTTTTAAACACGCTGCCATTATTGCTGCTAAATTTTCTTTGGCAGCACTAAATCCAACTCAAAATTTATTTTCCACTAGTGACATTCATATGATGTTGATAGCTCAAAATTGAACTAAAACTGAATGCTTGATGGGTCATTAAGCATGTGTATATCAAATGTGATATCAAGCATTTTGATATAATCTTCGTCTTCTTCTTGTGTCGGGCTCTTAAAACTTTTTGATCCATTTTCGAGTGAGAGCTACATATGTATGTATGCTTTGCTTTCACGCGAGTTAATAATAACAATAATAATATTATAGTTGCTTTATTCGTGATGCTTTTTATTGGGACAAGCTACTAAAAATTTCTGCAACCAGAAAGTGGTAGTCGGTCGCTGTTTCGGCGCCACTGTATATTGCAATGTGGTCAAAGAAGACATAATTTGCAGTCGTCGAATTATCATTTTTGTAAATACGAGGATGGTATTGCGATTTGTGTCACATGTCTTGGCGACATTTATAATAATAATACAAGTTGGCTTCTGTCAAGTAAATCAATCATACGAGTATGTATATTGATTTCAGACTAACATGGTCACATTTTTTTCTCTCTGTGTACGCTGAGATCATGAGTTTATTTAAACGATTTGTTTGGCAAAACTTTTAGTAATTGTAATGCAATTTGTATCTATAATTTTGCGTAATGTATTTTCAAAATAAATGGGGTTTTCACAGCATGTATGTATGTACTCGTATGTTTATGTACTGATGCTGGTTTTCCCAATTTTTCTATTTGACTTTAAATGATTTTCCTTCTTTTAGTTCTTTTCATAGCTTCTGGCTATAATTTGATTGTTAAACTGAAAGTATAAAAGCAAATAAATTGTTACCTCTCGTTTTCCTTGTTGGTTGTTTGAAAGTTATTACAATAACAATTTAGTGGACCACATACACGTTTTCACATACTCACTCGCATGTACATATTCGAATTATTTTTTATTTTTATAAATAATGGAAAACAAAAGGAAAATGTAACATTTGCATACGATGGTTTAAAAAAGGTTGAGCAAAAGAAAAAATACACACAATAAGCAACAACGTTGGCTCGTAATATAAATAAAAATTAATTGTTTTCTTTAAAAAAAAACTATTTACTAAACAGTTTCTTTCCCCTTTTTTTTATCAAAATGAAAGTTTTCTCCTGGGTCTCTGGCATGTGTTGCATGCAGCCTGTTGTCGTATTGTTTCCTGCACCAAAATAACAAACACATTTGTTTTTTATTTTGGTTACACGGGGATTTGGTACGAGTATGTTTTCAATTTAATTGTGTTGTTATAGTTTTATTTTTCCTTCTAATTATAATAATTATATGTAAACTTATACTTTAGAAGGTTTATGCGACAGTATTCATATGCAAAATCTATTGTAAGATCTTAAATGGCAGTTCTAAATTGTTTATGTTTCTATTTAAATTTAATTTAATTGGTAACATTTGTGTTTTATAACCAAAACTACCATTTAAGCGAACTTTAAGCGGTTCCAAAATAGTAGAATCAAACACATAAAACAGTTATGATTTTCAAAGAAGCAGGAATAGTTAAACATAATCCGGCAAAGCGATACAGTCTTAGCTTCATGGAATCACTTGGTGTGAATTTAAATCTTTGATTTAAAGCATTTTAACTTATTATGCTTATGTTTGTAATTCTCAGTAAAATTTTGAGAGTTTTTCTATGAACATACGAGTATGTATAAAGATTTTTCTTTCTTTTAAACTTTTTAATGAATTTTTTGCTTGAAGTCTACTGATGAGGTTTTTAAGCAAAAACGATATGCATATAGACGAGCTTAACCAGCAACAAATAAACATTCCTCATGTTAAAATGCTAGAAACACAACTGGAACGAACGACGAATTTTTCGTTGCCAACTATCTTGATCAAAAATTAAACGCATTCGTCGTCGAACGAACAAAGTCGTGCGTGACGAACTTTGCTTTGAATTTACTCAGCAAGTTCTTATCGACGAATTCGTCGATTTTTAAGATTCCGTACAAGAAAGATGAAAATTGATTCAATTAAATTCATAATTAAAAATTTTTTATGAAAATGTTTATTAAAAAGCCTTTATAAAGTCTTAATAATCTTTATAAATAAAAAAATAAAAAAAAATTTAAAAAATGTATTGAACGAGCAATTGTTTGTAGATTGAGAAAACATTCCGAGATTGTCCTAAAAAAACAAGTATTTTAGCCTTTTTGTTTTACCATATCATCGCTTATTATTTTTGTCATTCGTTACCTGCCTTTAGAACGCTATGATTTCGTTTTGATTGCTTAGAACTAGCCTAGCCAAGCCAAAAAAAATTAATAAATAAATAAAATAAGTAGTTCTAAGAGTAACTTTACCTTTCCCTTGACCTTTGCTTATATTCGGTATAACGTTCTTCGTCTAGTTTAAATTTGTTTCTCTATAATGTTTTTGCAGCTCTGTTCTTGTTAATTGAGTTAAGTTTCACTTTTGAAACCCGAAACAATAACAAAACCACAGAAATCAGTTATTAGAAAGCACCACAACAAAATCCATACAAATAGAAAAGTCACGAATTACAATTTTTTCTTCGCAACTAAATTTAAAAAATGATTTAATGTAATTGAGTTATACATGGTTGAATCAAAATTTTTTCGCCTGTATTTGTCGAATAAATTTTCAAATAACGAATGACAAAGTCTTGGCAAATTGATGAAACTCATGTTAAAAATTGTTCAATAAACATTTAATTTCACATGTTTGTAATAACTTTTTTTGAACTGCAATTATTACTCATAGAGTCTTACGGGCTGGCCCACGATGTTGACGGAAAACGTTCGATCGTTATATTGAAGACAACATTAAAATAAGAAAAGTTTTTTTTTACAATATAAGTAATCGATCGAACATTTTCTGTCGACATCGTGGATGTTAATTCATTTATACGACTGACCGTTTTATTGATTTATTTGATAATAATCACAGAAGACTTACAGAGCTGTCATGAGATGGAAAATAATTTGTTTTTCGGATTGACTCGCTCACACACCCAGCAAATCCTTTCGAATGCGTAGTATTATTTTAACGTATTTTAATTTTATACTTGCTGGCCTCATTCGCTGTGCTATTTTTGTAAGTGAAAGGTAAAAAAGTTGATATTTTGGAATGATAATGTTTGAAGTTAAATGTGGAATCATTTGAAAACTGATATTAATCACTTTTGCAATACAAATAATCCTTCTCATATTATATTTCTTTTAATTCTACACAATAAATTTTTTCATATAATTTTGTAAAAGTTTTCACTTGCTCATTTCACAAAGCATACATTTTTTTTTTTTAATATTTTGTTTAAAATTAAATGCATTAAATTTATCACTTTTTAATAGTGTGAAAATAAGTACTGATTTTAATTTTTGTCATAGGTCACTTTATTCAACTCTGGCTTCTTCTGTTATAATAATATTCAATATTAAAAAGAAAAGTCACGAATTACAATGATTTTAATTAACCTCTTTTGGACATCTTCTGGAGCTTTGTGAAAGCTGAAAAGTTATTTGAAAACAACTTTCCCTACAACAGTTGAAAATTCAAGTTCTAGAAGTTGCCTTAAAGCACATACAAATTCTCAGTCAGTTGATGTTTTTTTCTTTACTTATCAAGTTATTACTTAATGCTTATGAACCAATTTATGTAATTTTTTACTATGTCATGTAAATTTCCTTTGAACTTATAACATTTTTTCATTGTATTTTTATCTCTCCTTCAGTTCGTTTTCTTTTTTTATTGACTTTGAATATAAAAATGTTATGGTGTACTAAGTATACAGAATATAAGCAATTTGTTGTACTTTTTTTTGTTGCCAATATTTAATGTCAATATCAATAAATGTGTCTGTTAAGGATGTCAATAGATTTTGACATAATAAAAACAACAACAAATACAATATGCACTAGAAGTATGTGAAACATACTAAACGTTAGAAGGATATAATAAAGAACATCATGTGTGCATAAATGTTTTCGTTTGTATATGTGGATCTGATACCATACAGAGCAGTTACATATATTCATCAAATACGAACTAATATGAAAATATATAGGGTGTGGCCAACTAAATCGGAATGGTTAGAATATTCATTTTATATTAGAAATAGTTGTAAAAATATTTTTTGCATTTAAAGTACTGAAATCATGAGAATTAGAAATTTTATAAAATAAGTGTCTGCATTAAATTGTCTACATCCCGTTTGCTCACTTACAAAACATATAAAATCAAACAGTTTGCATTTTTACTTTTTTTTCAAATATTTCCAAATACGAGTGTATAAATACAAATGTATGCTTATGTTTACAACAACAATATAAAATACGTAATATAAAATAAAATAAAAACAACAAAAATTGAGTGAAAATGTTTGTTATGTTGGGTTGAAAATTGTTGCGTTTTTTTTTGTATTTTTCGTCCTTCGATTAAATGGGGTTGTCAAAACAATTTGACATGTTTTTTCAATTTTATTTTGGGTGAAATTGTAGAGTGAATTTAATGAAATTACAATGTGATAATACAATGTTTATAGTGGTATATACACACTCACTCGCATGCAACAAATTTTACTACGAACAAAAAATATGAAAAAAAATTCGTCGAAAAGTCTTCGTAGTTATTTCCTAATAGAAATTTTCCCCATCATTGCAATTAGTTAATGGAGTATTATATGTATATATTTTATATTTATTTAGAAATAAACTTTATTATTTTTTTATACTGATGTAAATCCAACATAAAAATGAATAAGCATGAATACCTTTTACTTGGCAAATATGTATGTTGTTTAGATAAATTTCTTAGAACCTTGTAAATATTTGTTATTATTTGTTTGTTATATTCAGTTATACACCACCTGGTTTAATTGATTTAATTTCTAATTACATTTCAAACATCTGTCATTCTATTTTGTGCTATTTAGCTTAAAATCCGCTCAAACGTCAATCAAATATTAATAATAGTGTTGACCACAAAAGATCCATAAAAAAATCAAATTAGTTAAAAAATCAAACAATAAAAAATGCTGTAGTGCTTACAAAATCTCCCCTCATTTATTTAAAGTGATTTTTTTATTTCAATTTCACAACCCACAGTTTTTTTTTTAGCATAATGAAAGTTATTTCGTTTTCTTCTGTACAATTTTCCAATTAATAAAGTTCATAGCAAATATGTGCACACAAAACTCACAAGGCCAATTTGTAAAATTTCTAAAGAAAAAAAAAATAAAACGTTTTGAAAAGCCAATTGTTCACATTTTGAATGAAAGTTATTGTAAAAAAAAAATAATTATTGAAATTAGAAACATAAATTTCGGATGCATACTTTAAATACAAATACATATCAGCTTTCATTTACCAGCAGAATGTTATCACAAAAGTTTTAAAGTGAATTTCTATTATGTATTTATTAAATATGCTAAACGATACTGGGGACAAATTACGGCATTCGATACGATTCGAAATTTAAGAATATTTCCATATAAAATCTATTGAAATATTTCGTAATTTCGTTCGATAACGAGTGCCGTAATTTGCCCCCTGAGTTTTTGTATACCGGCCCTTCGCGGTAAAAAAAAATATTATCTATGGGACATGAAAAGATTTTTCAAATAATATAGAACATAGAAAGTTACTGACTCCAGGTACTGAGCAATAATATACCTCCTGATTTGGTCATAGTCAATGTCATCATCATGCTGGTATATAATTTTAATCACATTCCCCAGTATTATTTTAAACCTGAATTTTCTTGCACTTAACTCTAAAAAATAACGCCCAACATAACTGTACTTCTACCATTGAAAGCAAAACACTACTACTATGGTGACAAATGCTGAACTAAACTCACCACTTTTCTTATAACATTAAATATCACCACCCTAAAATCATGCTTTAATATTATGTAATACCAAATTGCCCAACAACAACAAGTAGACAACAACAATAAAATCAAATGTAACAAAATACATACTATACACTTGAACACAAATTTCACACACACAAGCGAACAGTGTGACCATATTAACATTTTTGCTGCTAATAGTATATATCTGTGGCAATAATTAATAAAGGCTTAAGTCGAAATTTCATGTTTTGAGATATTAAGGGTTTTGTCTTTTTGTGTGTTTAGTTTTTACATAAAATGTTTCCATCTGTGTTTAGTTTTTACATAAAATGTTTCCATGTACAGACCAAACGGCTGGACGGATTTTGATTTAGTTTTTTCTGTTTGAAAGGTAACCTGATCGAGAGGGTTCTTAGCTATGTATTAAGAAAATGGATCCAACCGTTTAGAAGATATCACATCTTTTCTAGATATATCGGGGGTTTTTAATATTTTAATTTATGTTATCAATAATAACATTTTATAATTGAAATTTAGCGATAGATCTTGAAGAAGAGAATAAGAATATGTAATAAAATGAAAAAGCACGTATGTCAACTTAAGCCATTATTATTTATTGCCACAGATATAATATACATACATATATTTATATAAAAATTGGAAATTTCTATACAAACACAATTAAAATTGTACGAAATGCAGTAAGTTGTCCCCTGTTTTAATTAAAAATAAAATTCTTCAAATACGGTCACACTGATGTCTAAATAGAAAAAGCAAAAATTTTTATATGAAATAGTGTTTTCTCATGGAGAAACACGTGCCACACAAACGCACGCAAAACACACACACACACACAGCGCAGCACTTCCATTCACAGCAAACTCGGCATATTTTAGTCAACACATGCAAATCACTATTTCTTTTTTTTTTTGCAAATAATCACGATTCATATTTGAAGGAGGAAGGAATGCAACATTAATTTTTTAACATTAATTTTTTTTTCCTTTTTCATAATCTTTCAAACAAATGGTGTGAGCAAAACAAAACAAAACAACATTTGAATATTGTACAAATCAGTATAATCGCTGACATTATTCCACCTTCATCTGTAACAGTTTACGATTATTATCATTCATCACTAACGTCTCTCCTGCTTCTTAATGCAATGGCTTCTTCTCCACTCTTGTGAGGTTTTTATTGAAATTATGGAAATTATTTTGATTAAACATCAAATTTGCATGTGTTTGCGAATTTTCCATACATTTTGCTTCGCTAAGTATGAATTAATATTTTTAAATTAAAATATAAGATGAACAGCATAAGAAGCAGGAGTAAATTTGTATTTACAGACGTACATACAGATTTTTGGCAACAAGCTGTTTGTTAACAACCATGTTGCAACAAACAGTGTTTAAGAACGTGTGCAAATTATGTGCTTATCTCTGTACTCCCTCCTCCCACTTCGGCTTTTATTGTTTGTACAGTATTGTATTGTACGGGTATTATATCTCTTGGTTCAATATTTACTTTTAATTTGAGAATATTTATTTATTATTAAAATAGAATTACATGTTTTAAAGACGATATACAATAAAGGGTGATTCATTTGGTGGTACTTCTTTTCAAATCCGAAATATTAAAAATATTAATTGAAATGAAAATTATTCGCAAGAATTTCTTACAACTTTGTTTCTATAAGGATTGGCCGTAATTGTTTCCAGTATGGTTTGCATTTCTAAAATCCAATTTTCAATTAATAATTTCCAGGGATAAATACCCGATATAAGATGTGGTTTTGTAAGTGGCATATTGTATAGACATAACACAATTCTTTCGGAAGTCAACTTGGGCGGTTACGGATGTATACTCAAATTACTCCTGAACGGCAAAACCGATTTGTTGGCAGTTCTTAAATCACGCTCAGAAATAGTAATCCAAAGAGCGATTTCGTGATAGCCAAGGTCATTCCTAATCCAATATAGCAGACTAATTATTTTTGTACAACCTTATGATATGGTAACCAAAGCAAAGTAATTCCAGTATTGCGTTTCTTGTTACCATCTAATTCGAAATGTTTGCAATGCTTCAAGGGAGATTGTTTAATGTATTTACATTCAGCTCATTCCATATGCAAGATAATTTTATTAATAGTCTTACCCTTCTTTCGGAGCACAGCTCAGACTGCCTTGGACGCATTCTTCACCTGCTTCCCATAGAGCAGAGATAAGCAAAAGGCTGCCCGTAGGCACTTCGTTATGCTCTTATTTACATGTACACCTACACACGTACGGAAGAAAAAAATTCAATCTCTCATAAGCATTCGAAACAACATTCATTTTACTTTCTTTCATTTTATCACTAATCCATAAATAACATAAAGAAGTATGTGTGTGCCTAACTTTGCTATAGAGGAGCTCCGTAACCACTGGGATCACGAGTCAATATTAGGGGAAGGCACAGGAAAAGGTGAGTATATCTTGGAAACAAACATTCGTAGTTCTTTCAGACTGCCGAATTAATGCAGCATTTTCCAAGTCAATTCTCAGTGGATGCTGCTTTTGGCCAGATATGTGTTTGAAGGCGAAAAAATAACCTTCTACGTCTAAAGTAATGCAGCGGTGAAAGCTTTGAAGGGACACAATACCCAATCGAAACTAGTTACTGACTGTAGAACATCCATCAACTTGCTTCTGGACAAATATAGTGCCAGACCATGTTGGGTTCCTGCCCAGTAATATTAAGGGAAATGAAATGGCCCATAAGCTGGCAAGAATGAGGGAATGTGTGACAGATTGGTGAAATTTCCAATAGGTCATTACTATAGGGAACTCAGTAACTGGATGGCGATCAGGACCAACCGTTCATGAGGAAGTAGGGAGGATTGTAAGATCTCATGGAGTATGTGGCCAAAACTATACTCAGGAAGATCCAAACTGCTACTGGATATAAATAGGACGCTCATGCAAGTTTTGATAACTAGACGCGTTGACTAGTAACCGCTCGGTCAGAGCAAGGACCAGGGTTTGGGAAACTGGCACTCCAGGTTTCTGTAGGATGTACAAGGATGAAGAGGAAAAAAGAAACCATTCAACATATTATCTGTTACTGCCCGAAGTCGCAAAGCCATAAGGCTCAGTTAGCCGACTGTAATGCAATGTAACTGTAATGTAGAAAACAGCTGATCGATATTTTTATATGAAAACTAGGTTACGTTACATTACATCTCTATAACCATTTCCATTACTTTTCACATAACAATATCGATCATCATTACAGTCGGATAACTGAGCATATAGGCTTAGATGGGTGAGCAGATGTTTCAATGAGAGCACTAGTGATATCGGAAAGTGTAAACTGGAGGATATCAGGGGCTTGATGACAGGTAAAAGGGGCTCTTCTGGGAATAATTTGTGGGTTAAATTTATAAATGGACCCAACTGGGTCTCCAAGTGGAGGAGTCTTGCAACAAATCCCTTCCTAATATAACTCCTTGTGCTCCTGCTCTTGGGATTTCTTGTGTTGGGTTACCGAGTATAATCTTACGAATTAGTGTTATGCAAAATCACAATATAAGTATCAAATAAAGAGATTTGTCAAGGAGAATTTTAAAATTTCATTGATTTTATTCTTCATCCAATATGACGGATGTTCTAAGATGACTGACCAATTATTTTCTATTAACCTCACGATATGGACATCAAAAGAAAGCGTTTCTTGGTAATAATAATAATCGAAAAATTAATTTATGTCAATCTAAAATCAAAATGGCGGATACCTCAAAACGGATGACCAATATTTTTTAAAGAGAAGTAACATTAAGGTAATGATTGCCTACTACTACTAGTAAGTGTAATGTTCTTTAGGAAAGGTATAGTGATAGAGAAGACAGCTGGCGAAAAAAGAGATAGAGGAAAGCTGCAGTTTTTTTGCATGTTCTTTTTAACAAGGCAGAGTTGCAGCGTCTCTGGTGTTGTGTGAGGTGTTTAATAGCCATATTATTTATTATTTTGCTTTGACGATGATTCTGCTACTACGTGATTATGCTTTCTTCCTACAACAACTGACATAAAGGAACGCTAATGTACATCAAAAAAATGCGTGGTATTGGTATTTATTGACTTTATTGGTTACCGGGTTCGAACCAGTTCCGGTTCGGTTTTGTAGTGCACATGCTAACTACGAGTACTTCAACCAACGCCACTCTGCTGTCCAATTATGTTTTATGTAGCAGACTAATGTAGGAATCAGTTGGAAAACTTTTTTGTCATTTAAAATCCAATATGGAAGATGTGGCAAGATGTATGATCATTTACTTTTTTATCGTAACGTGAAGTAGCAATCTCAAAATAGAATTGAAAAAACTCAAAATAATAAATAGTTGACAAGCCAATGTATGGTCAGAACAATGTTTACCTTAGGTAACCCTTTTACTTTTGATTCCCTGCTGACATTCGTTTGGGTTTTTAGCTTTAGATATTTTCTCTATCTGACAGCTCTTAAATAACTATTTTCAACCAGGTGTTACAAATTATTCATATCTTTTGCACCACCATTAATTTACTTTCACCTAAAGAAATGTTTATAAAAAAAGGATTAACAATGAATCGTCTGGACAAGTTGGAATGTTACCAAATACGAGTAATTGATTCAAAACACACTTATATGGAGGGCTGATGTGTCATGTACATCATAAGCAAAAGAAAAACACTGCATAATATCTACGACAAGAATCAATAAAACAAAGAAATTAATGTGGAAACAAGTGACCATGTGACGCAATTACACTCGCTGTAAAAACAACCTACAAACTGAACAAAATACACACTAATGCACGAGAATTGTGCGAGAATTTGATTCAGAAAATAAAACTTACAAAGCTAGTATTTAATCATCAAACTTTTTAATGTCAGATACTTCAATTGACTGAAAGTAGCAACCAAAATCAAAAAATATCAAATGAATGAACAAATATTAGCAACACCGACATGGATGATAATTTACAATGCTACTTATTACACTTGCCATTTTATGTCAATCATCGTGAATAATCCAAAACCAGACAACGTGTAAGAAATTTAAATGTTTCAAATTGAACTAAAAAAAATATATAAAAAAAAATTATCAAAAACTTGTTCCGATACAATAAAAAATAAACAGGCGTTTGTACAGACAATGACAAATTATTGACCAATTTTATTTTAAGTACCAAATAAATTATTTACCAACAACTGTTTCATGCCAAGTAGAGTAACTAATTAAAAAAATAATATGTACTCGTAAATAAACAACGGAAATGATAATAAACACAACAAAAGAGACAAAAGTGAAAGTGACTAATTAATATTGAACTTGACTTAAATGTTTCTCGGTGAAGTGACTGTCAGTCAGTAAAACGTTGGCCCTAAAAAAATTTACCTTAAATAAAATAATCATGCTTTGTTTAAACTTTGCTTTAAATTTTCTTGTCATCAAGACCCAATGGCGCCTTCAACATTGTCGCTCAATAACAATACCAGCCATTAATCTTTAAAATGTTTTGATGTATTTTGAAAAGAGGGTGAACAAATTTGTTTGCGTTGATCTTAAGAACAAACTGTTAAATTTGTAAACTCTTTTTGTACTCGTATAATTCAAAAACACAATACTTTACATATTGATAACATGATTTGTTTTTGTTTTTGTTTATTTTTAATTTGTTTTAAATTGGCCTTGACCCGCATAAAGATTGACCAATTTGTATACTAACGTTTATTTATACTTTTAGCTGATGGTGTTTGAGATAAAGATGAGAATGAAATTTGTCATGAAATTTGCTTCAAAAAATTTTGTTTTATAAACTATTTATTATCTGGGAAAGCAATTACATAAAATGTCATCTTATACGAGTGTCGTACCACAACTAGACGATGCACAGTGGGGCCAAAGGTAGCGCGTAATCTTGAGTAAAAATGTACTTACACATCCGTCTTTAGTTTGTAATTAATCATAAAAAAAACTAATATTTAAACAAAAAGTTAACTAACAATAGTGGTATTCACACCGAACTTGTTAATTTGTTACTCGGTAGTTTGTTAATTTGTTAAAGTTACCAACTGTGAACGACCCCCTTTTTAAAACTTTGTTAGTCTGGTAACTTTCGTAGTAAAACAGCTGGTTTATTGTTCTGACACAATTTATTATTCTGAAGAAAATAAAACATGCCACGAGAAAGTGTAAAAAAAAACAATTGTAAACCATTTAATTACTCATGCTTTGACACAAATAACGTTTGCTGACGGTAAGTAGACAAGATTTGTCGAAATTTAATAGTTTAATTACAAATAATTTATTATGCGGAAAACAGCTGATTGCGAGTTACCAACTAACAGCTATTTATCAGGGGTGCCGTGTCGTTAATTTGTTAAATGTTAATAAGGTAGTGCGTTAAATATACAAAAACAAAATGCGTGTAAAAAAGTAACGATTAACGACTAACAAACTAACAAGCTCGGTGTGAAAACCCCTAATGTTTTTATTTGAACATATTTTTAACAATAACACACTTTCATTTCATTCTAAACACAAAATCATCAATAATATTCCCTCTCCCTTTTAAGAAACATCTCCGATTACTTTTTGTATCCAATCTGTGTATTCCGCTACATTTGTATAAACAGCCGGATGTCCAGCCATGCCACACTCTGTAAAACCGTAACTGACAACGCCGTAGATCACCCATCTTGACTGTTTACGATCGAAATACATTAAAGGTCCACCACTATCGCCGGCACAAGTATCTTTGCCATATTCCCCACCCGCACACAGTTGTTTAGTGTCCAATTGCACGCCAAACAACTTCAGCACCCTGCTGCAATTTTGCCTGGCCACCAAAGGAACACGTAGCTTAAGTTTAATGGGACTGGGAATGTTGATAAAATATTTATTGACTGAAATTTTATTAAAACCATTATTTTCCTTTAACTTCATTCAGTTTTTGTTTTTTAATCATACTTACACAAATCCGTTTTTCCCCAGCCAGAAACTGAAAACATTTGTCCTTCTTTTAGGGAATCGTTATTCGTTCTATTGGGCAAACAAATTGGCATAACAAAGTGTGAAAAGGAAACTGCATGTTTCAAACGTACAATCGCTATATCATCGAATTTATTAAAGGAATAGTCTTTATAGTTGTGATGCACAAATATCTTCTGCACTGCTATGTTAATGGCAGCATCGGCGCAACTCAAATAGTTCGGTTCTTCTATACAATCCGGTTCAGTTTTTACATTAAATTCTCCCAAGCGTATATGCTTTCTATTGAGTAGTTGTAAGTTTAGAGAGAATTTTCAAAATCATTTAACATACTATACCGCTTACAATCCCTTTTTCTCACGATAGCCATCGCCATGAACACAATGGGCCGCCGTCAAAATGTGCCGATCATCGATTAGGGCGCCACTGCAACCGTAATCATCTGAAAAGGTTTTAGAGGAGATTTTAAAATTTTATTAAAATGTTCATTATTTGGGGCCGGTTTATCAATATCAACAATGTTCGACTTGTGACACACTTAAGTTTGAAACAAAATCAAAATCTTAAATTTTTTTATTTTAGTTTTGAATGTAAGTCTGCGACAAATCGAAGGTTGACCAACCGGCCCTCACTTAGAAAAACTTAATTTCGAACAGTTAAATCATTTTAATTTTTTTTTTTTGCTGTTTACAGAAAGCGAACAATAATTTTTTGTTAGTATATACTCGTGTATGTTGGAGGCAAAAACAAGTTGTTTTATTTAGCTTAATAGATGAACGAAATATTCTTTCCAATATCCATACATATTGGATTGAAACATATTTAAATATATATAACCGGTAACACACTGACCTTTTCGGTTCAACTAAACAAATGAAGCAAAAGCATAGCGATATTATTATCGCTTATTATCGTTGAAGGCTGCTCAGGAAATGAAAAAGATCTCATCTGTTTGTTACACAACAAATTTTCGTTAGTATCATCATTCTACTAGCGCAATAGACTAGATAGTTTGGCAGCCGCCCGAAGCTTAACTTAGTTGGTTTTTCGGTAGATATCATTGTTATGCCAAATAGTTTAAATATCAATTATCTGAATCATGTGAACTGTTTTTCTTCTCAAACCAACCGGTTGATTCAACGAAATTACACGTTTTGTTCAAATTCCAGTTAGCGCACCAAGTCTTGTCAATTTGCATTTGTTCACCAAACATTTTACATCTTAAGTCTCGGAATATAGCAGAGTAACTGAGAAGATGTTCCTTTGTCTTGTCCTCTTCTACATCATGCAGATGTGTCTAAGATCAGCGTGAGTACCTGGCATGATGCCCCAACCTCACGTTGCTCTTAACACCTGGTGAACTTTATACACACCAAGAAAGCACTATGTGACTTTGAAGGAATACATAGGTTGCAATCCTTGAACATACCTATAGTTATTCCTAATCATGAGCAACCACATTGCTTATGTTGGACTCCGTAAGAGGCTTACGGGAGACAAGACAAGTTCAGAAAATACTCCAGAAGACATCCCTCGATACCGGGACCATCAGAAGCAACATCTGTTGAATAGTAACAGCACCTAGAAATGTAACTCTACAAAGACTCTTCTTCTAGGGGTTTTGGAAGCAACCATATCCCCTACTTATACTTCTCGGTGATGACACACAGCAACTGTGGTTGCTCACAGCCACCATGTTTCTTCCAAGAGAAGACCTCACCAATCATCAGGAACAGTGTCAGATCTCTTGCGGGCTTAGAACGATACCTGCCACGCAGAACTTCCAATACTTACTTGCCCTGGTAAACATTTATCTATTAAGCCCCGAGAGGTTAGAACCAAGTCTATAATTAGCTTTCCGTTGATCAATCATGCCACCAAGTCAAAATCCATTAATTTCAGAGATGAATACCAGTATTCATCCTCTGGTTAAACCTCCAAGTTCCACCCCGAAAAGATTTATTTTTATCGATTTTTGAACTCAGGGCAATTCAAGGTGACGCTGCACCTTTACCAAGGATGTGTTTCATAAGTTGTGTAGGGACACATAAGTTTCATGGGTAACCACCTAAAGGTAATGGGCCTTATCATAGCTGGCGTATTTTTACTTTGTTCTAGATTAAAGAAAATTTTTGCGATGCTCTTAGCTTAGGTTAGGCTAGCAGGCTGCTGGCAAGGAAAAGTGGAAAACTAAAGTCCAGCTCGCTTGGGCTAACTGTAAGTTGAAGGGAAGATAGAGTGCGAGAGAGAGAGAGAGAGAGAGTAGGGAAGAGGGAGAGAAGGGTAGAAGTAAATATAAAAGAGATAATAGTTAATTTTAGAGAAGATGAGAGTGGGTTAAAAATTGGCAAGGGGGGTCAGCGGCTATACCAGCCACTGTTCCTAATATAAAGGTTCACGTTTTTGAGCTCGATTTCCGATAACTCGGATAGACTGCCGAAGGACATTCTGCCAAGGAGGTTCAGACGGAGATCCTCCAGAGCAATGTCTTTCTTTCAATCTTTTACAAAGTCAAAGTAATCAAAGTCGAAATATGCCAACTTTTATTAGATGGAAATGCCCAAAAAAACAAGATGGGTGGGTAAGATTGTCCCATTATCTCAAATCTATACTACTGCAGGGAGTTTACGAATACAGAAGTATGGGAGAAACAGGACAAGTTCAGTTGTCTCCTTTTTGGCTTTACCATTATAAGTTCTGCACAAATCATTCCCCTTATAGTGGTTGTCATATTTCGACTTTGACTACGACGTTTTTTTTTTTTTTGTATATTTAAGAACATCGCAAAATTTTATCTTTAAGCTAATACCAAAATATCGTAGTCGAAATCGAAAGAAACAATTTATTTCAAAAGAGTGGCCTCGCAGATTTAATTCTTGCCGAATATTTTGATTGCTTCAGCAGGAAAGCCGAAGTACCTTCGCAGTTTGTGTTTGTTCTAAAAACCATTTCGATTTGAAGTCGCAAAGTTTCTAAAACGAAAAACGAAAAACAGTAATTTCCGATAATTTCGTGATTTCGAAGTTAAGTTCGGACAGAATATCCCAAGCATATGAAATCTTAAAACCAAATAAAAATCTGCAATAAGTGAGCTTTCTTGTTGATTTTTTCCCGAAATTTGTCGGTTTCGAAACGAAATGGTTTTCAGAACCTGGCCGATAAAATTTTGGCCGGTTTGAAGTTTTTTTTGGAAAATTTTGTCGATGTAAAACTTGCAGAAAGTCATGCTATTAATGTATAGATCAAGCAATATATTTATTTAATTTATAGACCTGCAAAGCAGTGAGTGAGTGAGTGCGTGAAACTTTCCAAAACATCAAAATTCACTTCACCACTTAAATTTGTTTGAACTTACTATTATTGTACACCAGCAGCGCCAGCCAGGGAAATTCATCTAGTTCGGCAATTTCACCGCCATAAATCCTTTGCGTTACCTGCTTTCCACACTCATTCGACAAGTTAAAACCCTCCATGGGCTCAACTGTTTGTATGCGTCTCTTTAATTTTTTCTTTTTAAAACGCGACGTGGCATCCTGTAAACGTCTGTATTCGATTTTACTAAATTTTATACTTGGAAAGCGATAGTCTTGGCCATTTAGAGTGCAGCAAACTAATGGCTCCAGGCTAAGAGCTCGCTCGTCATACGACTTGCTTGAAGTACACTGAACTTTTTTTAAAAAATTCACTTGTTCCCCGGACAAGTTGGTTGCATTGCGTACTTGCAAATAAGCCGGGCATTCACTAACTTCCAGGCAAACGCCTAACGTATCTTCATTCGGTATTTCACAAGGTATAAGCACTCTATTACTTTTATTATTATTATTACTATTATTTAAGTCGGGGGGAACGGCAGAGTGCAACTCATCGCACTTCGCGTAGGCGGCAACTTTTTTCAGACAACGACATTTGATCATTAAATTTATTACAACAAACGTTATTGCTAAATAGCGGCGAAGAAACATGACGCTTTAACAACCTTAAATATACGTTTGCAATGTACGTATGTATGTATGTATATTTTTTGTTTGTTTTCTTTAATAAACTTTGTTTTTTTTTTTTTTTGTTAGCTTAACTGAATGCAAGTCAACAAAATTAATTCAATGAATAGGTAGACAACGAAAAACACTTGTACATATTTGTTTTGAATCAATTGTTTGCGTTCCAATTAATAACTCAGCAAATCAAAATAATTAAATTAAAACAGACTGAGAGACTCACAATTTACCGTGGAAACAACATGTCCCATCAACGTACCGCTTAACTATGAAGCTCAGCAGTTTTAACAAAAACATCAGTTAACAGCTGTTAAATCCCACATTGGCCCCATTTAGCCAAAAAAAAATTATTAATGTTTAATTAATCCAAAACAAGTTAAATACTCGAAAGCTCCAAATGAAAAGAAACACTCTCAATTTCAACAGCAAAATATAAAAAAAAAAACAGAAAAACATCTTGCAGACATTAACCAAAACTAACATTCAAGATCACCAAATGGTTACAACCAGCAACGAATGGTTGATCAAAACAAAACACGCAATCTAAATTAAAACAACAATTATTTGCTGACACCTTTTTCTTGTCTGTTTGTTGGCTTCCCCCCCCCACCCCCCCCCCCCCCCACCCTTGCAGCGTTGGTAAAGTGCAATTGCGGAAAGGCAGGAACCATAACTTTAAACGAGATTGACTACTGTGTGTTCATAATGTTTGTCAGTCCATACTTGCCGGTCATTTACACTTCGTGCAATGCGAACTGGTAAATTATGCAATACGAATATGCGTGTGTGTTGGCTCTCAATAGTGTAATTCGTGTGTTTGTGTTTGTTTTTGTTTTTGTTTCTGTTGGTGATTCATGCAGTTTCAGTTTCACTTTCAGTTGAGCTAAATCTGATTGTTCGTTGAATAATTAAAGCATACGCTAAGGAGTTCATTTATTTAAATTTCTAATTTTATTTTATTGATTAAAGATTGATAAGGCAGTTGCTTGCAGTGAAATGAGAAATTGTTAATATAGGAAAAAATTGCAAAACAATATTGCTTATTTACTTCAATAGTGTCGTAACTTGAAAAATTAATTTTTTTAAGTTAATAATGCAGAATAATTCGGCATTATGTACGTATATTATTTTGTGTACAAATTTCATATAAATAGCTTGCACTACCACCTTCTGAGAGAATACTATTTTTTTATATCTTCATTGAGTTGTATGTACTCGTACATTGAAAACTTTAGACGCGTTTTCTGCAAAACTTGTTTTTTGAGTTATGACTTGAGAGCGAATATCCCATGTTCATTTCCCATGTAAGACATACTATAACTCCTTTTGTCTATTATTTAACACATTATAATATAAAACCACATTTTTATCAAGTATTTTTATTATAAACAGCTATGCATGCGCTGGCATTTGTTTTAATATAAATAGAATATAGGTCTATTGCTGCTGCATTTGACATTGGTATTTTTAAAAGATAATCACAATTTTCTTTAACTAACCTTGGCATTCCTTTCTCTTCAGAACCAAAAATAATTACTCTTTTTTTCTCAAAACTCTTTATTTCATCTATATTTTCTTTAGCATTGCAATCAAACCCGTAACACCAGTAGCCGACCTTTTTTAAATACTGCATAGTTTTTACTATATTATGGAGGTAAAATGTTGTAAGTTTAATATTTAATATATCGTTTTTTTTTCTTTTATTTATAAAATTCATTTTCTTGTAAGTTTCACTGATTCGAGGCAACTAACGAACTTGCAAGCAAATCAACGCATTTTCTTCTTCTAGCTGAAGTAGGCGTCAGTCTGTCCACCTGTCTTACCTCTCAAAAAATACTTTCCAAAAAGGTACTTTTTTAAAAAATGTACTTTTCGAAAAAGATCATTTTTGGAAAATGTACTTGAAAAAAGGTTTTTTTCTTTTGGTAAAAGGTACTTGTAAGAAAAAGTACTTTTTCAAAAGATGACTTTTAGGAACAAGTAATTTTTAGTAAAAATTGTACTTTTTGGAAATTTTTTTTTCGAAAAATGTACTATTTCAAGAATGTACTTTTTGAAGAGGTACTTTTTGAAAGCAAGACTTTTTTTAAATGGTACTTTTTGTAAAAAGAACTTTAGATTAAAGTAATTATTGCATAGCACACTTTTTGGAAAAATTACCTTCTGCAAAAAAAAAAACTTTTGCAGAAAGTACCTTTTTATAAAAAGGACTTTTTCAAAAAAGGGACCCTTTTAAAAAAGTACTTTTTCCAAAAAGTACATTTTTTAAAAAGTAATTTCTTCAAAAAGTACCTTTTTCAAAAGAAAAAACTTTTTTCAAAAAGTTCCTTTTCCGAAAAGAACCATTTTCAATGTACTTTTTTAAATGTACCTTTTCCAAAAGAAGAAAGTTGCGTTTCAAAAAAGCATCTCATTTGGAAAGTACTTTTTTCCAATACGTACTTTTTTTTTGCTTAAAAGTAGTTCTCTTAAATAAGTTCTTTTCCTAAAAAGTGCTTAATAAGCTGCTATACAAAGGCTTTTTAAAAATACAACATGTCTTTATCTGGAAGAGTACTCTTTTTATAAAATACCATTCTCAAAAGGTACATCTCTCAAAAAGTACATTATCCAAAAGTTTTCATATCCCAAAAGTACATTTTCAAAAATTATACATACATATATTCAAGAATTAGATTTCAAAAAAGTACCACTTCCCAAAAGCACCCTTTCAAAAAAGTGTTGTTTCCCAAAAAGAATATAATTTTTTTTTTACAAAAGCGCCTTTTTGAAAAGTTTTTTTTGACCGGTACCAAACTAATATTCCAGGTAACTCTTTTATGCCAATGATCACATTTAAAATGTCGAATTTAAAATTTTTAGCATCGTTTCCTTTATTTGCCCTTTTTGGAACCTTTTTTGGGCGTTTCAAAAAAACATAGATTTCATTAGCCCTTTTTCTGTTGATCGGTTGGAAGTCAAAGTAAATTATTTGTACGAGTATATGTATGTCATGTGTACATTATCATTAACAAAAAAGTACCGAAAACGGGTTAGTTTTTGCCCCTTATGAGTGCGAATTTTCAGAAAGTGGCAAAATGTATTCGACATTCTGTCTAGAATAAAAGAACGCGCCAAAAAGATTTCTGCTAAGTTAAATACTTTAGAAAATATATGGACTGTACAAAAGGTACCAAAATTCAATTTTTACCCCCTTTCAATCCCTAAAACTACACATATTGAAAAAGTATCAAACACGTGTCGGCTTTTTTAGTAGCATTCGCATAAAGATACCGATTTTACCCTTTTTTTGCCCCACTGGTATCCCCCTAGCATGCGAATTTTCAAAAATCCCTTCAGCACTCTAGCTATAGTCGTTTGGGTTGGAATGTTTTCTGTATTCGTTCTTCATTAAATCTGATTTAAACAGTTCTGCACTTGATTTAATTTATTTTAATGGATGCTGATGTATGCGTGCTGGCACGCATTCTTCTTAAAGAAAATCACATTAATTAATAAAATTATTTTTATATCTAAAGAAAAAAAAACACTGAACTAAAAATCCTGAATCAAAATAAAAATATTCGTTGAACTATTTATTTCTTTAAATGTATATTTCAGCAATTATTTACTTAAAATCTAAATGAGTTGTTCAGTGCCAAAAAAAATTGCAAGTCGTTAGTATAGATAAAAAAAATATGCGTAATAATTCCTAAAATACTATCTTGTTTTAAAAACTAAAAATCACTTAGTTAATTAATTAATAATTTGTACTTGTTTGCAACAAACTCAACTACGCACATTCTGGCTAATCCATTCAGTATAACTGCTGACACGAGCATATACACCAGGCCAGTCCTTGTAGCCACAGCGGCGACCAAACGACACAATACCCTCCAGCACCCAAACACCATCGCGATAATGCATAAGTGGAGCACCAGAGTCGCCGCGACAACTATCCTTGTTCGCCGTACCACCGGCACACATGTGGGTCGATTCAATTGTTAATCCCAGTTTGCCGTATTGCTGTTTGCAAAACTTTTGATCCACCAGAGCAACATTCACCTTCTGTTTAATGGGACTGCTCGAGTCATATTCCGTTGAACCCCAACCAGCTACGGTGAGTTTCGTATCCGCTTTGAGGTTAAAAGGTGACATTACCGAGGGTAAACAAACGGGTCGTACAGCCTTGGAATAACGCACATTATCCTCTAGTCGAAGTAGAGCAATGTCGTGTAAAGGTGTCTTTTGAGGCTTGTAGTTTTCGTGTACAATTTTCTCAACAATACGAAAACGCTGATCGTCTTTCGGGAAAAAAGAGTTTTTTGTGTAATCTCTCAGTCCAAGGCGAACAGCAACTCTGGTAGTTAACAGAAGCATTTTTTTTTATTCTAAAACAACATTTGGCAGCTATAAAAAGTTATACTTACAATTCTCCTTTTTGTTTTAAAATCGGACCTTCTACACAGTGGGCGGCAGTCAAAATATAACGAGAATTAATCAAAGATCCCGCGCATACGGCTTCCTCGGTGGGATCTGTAGTAAAGATAGTGGTAAATGCAAAATTTTTTAAAACTCTTGCTTAATACACTTGCCAGCCTTTGTATATTCTAAAAATGCCATCCAGGGAAACTCATATAAGTCGGCATCTGTTCCTCCATAAATACGATTGTCTATAAATTCTCCACCACAGGTGGGAGGTTCTGGCAAATATAACGATTTGCTTTGGGGCTGCAATCTTGTCTGCGGCGGCCATATTGTTGTAGGGACAAAATTTCTCCTGAAGAATTGTCTTAACAGTGAGTCTTCATTAAAATTATAGTCCGGTTCTGTGGTTGTGGTTACGCTAACCGCTTGATTTCTCGGCTCTCGGGTAAAGCCCGTATCACTGGAACAACAGACATATGGTGTTGTGCCAAAACCACCGCCACAACGTGATGCTTCCACAAATGAGCTTTCGCTCTGCAATAACACCTGACAGTCATGAATGGCAACGCAAGCGCCTGGTTTTTGGTTGGGGTTTTCACAGCGTCTGTTATTGATAAAATCTTTAAGAAAAGAGAGAGAGAGAAAAAAGAAAAGAACTATTTCAATAAAGTGTTTGAGTTATTTTTCTTTATATTAAATACTGAATTAATGTCTTGTGATCTGGGGGATTCCCTCTTGGAGGATGTTCGTACACATGATCTAGTTGATGTTGTTGTGCTTTAAAATACTGGTTTTTGTTTTATTTCGTTAATCTTTGCGGTTTCATTGTCTTTTATTTCTTTAACAAAGAAGGATTTTTATATTTGCTTTCAGTTATCACCTTTTTCATTTATTTATTGTCTTTCGTTTGTGTCAAATTTAGTGTTCTGGGATATTCGATTTATGTGACCGTAATTCATGTGCATAAAATTTATAAAAATAATAAGTTTATTTGAATACACAATTTACGTTGTTATTTTTTAAATCAGCGTAATATTGTTTTGAAAGAGGGTGGCGTTGGCTGGAGTAGTTAGCACGTTGACTACAAAACCGAAGGTCCTGGGTTCGAGCCCGGTCTCTGACAGTCATTAAAATAACAACACCACGCATTTTTCTGATGTGCATTAGTGTCCTTTGTATCAGTTGTTGTGGGAAAAGTTCTAGTGATGCAGGCATAAGGCACTGGTCACTAAAAACTACACCGACTTCATCAGATACTAATCCTAATGTAACATCAGAGCGCCCTCCTTCGTTGTGTAGCCGAATCATTGGCGAAGTAAAATAACCAAACCAATAAAATAAAAATGGTTACTAAACACAGCTTCAAAATTTAATACGCCTCATTTAACACCAGAAGGCGCTGCAACTCTGCATTATGAAAAAGCGTGAAAAAAGAGCAGAGTTGTAAAAGAATGAAGCTTTCCTCCTCCATCCCTATCACCCTCTCTGACTATCTTCTCTTCAACTAACAGGCAGCACAAAGGGATCATTGTATTGGACCCAAGTGAGCTGGACTCTAAATTTCACACTTCCTTACCAGCAGCCTGCTATCCTAACTCCATCCTCCTTGTTTTGAAATGTTTAATGTTATACAGTGGTGTCCCAGTTTAACGAATACTCATTTCAATGCATTTGCTTATTAACGCACGCTAAGCATTTCCTGATTGAATATCTTATCTAAAGAACAAAGCAAAAAATTTATACTCCCCCTTTGACCACTTGAATGAAAACAATAGCAACAGTCATAAACAGTCCTATTTTCTGTTTAAGTTACACAATTTTCATTTTTTGGGTAAGTTTTCACAAATATGAATGACATCAACATTCGTCTAATTTTTAAAGTTTTGGTTTCCTGTACATTGATAAAAAATATATGTTTTTACTTTTCTAATAAAAATTTCCTTGTTTTAAATGAAAGTAAATAAAATAATTATGCCGCGATCAACCAATATTTCGATTTATCTAATCAGCCTGACATGTCGTTCGTTAAACCGGGATACCGCTGTGTATATTAAGTAGCCATTGTTGTGGGTAGTGGAAGACTAACAAATATAAAGCAGCTAAAAATATGCTGTAATAACTGCCTAAAATGGTTGTTTTCACAATTTTTGTTGACTGGTACAATTTTAACCAACAAACTTGGTTAAACATACCAACAAAATTTTTATATGTTTAATTAAAATTTAATTAAAATTTATTTAACTGCTTTATATTGGTTAGTTAAACCAGTTTCGTTGCTTGATGCAATTTTAACCATCGAAATTGGTTAGATTTACTTACAAAATTAATCATTGTAGTAAATATTTCAATAATTATGACCTGAGTTCAAGGTCAACTGGTGCACTCGAATAATCGTTTTTCTAGCAAAAATAAAGACATGATTTTCAAATCTTATATACATCTTATAGAGTTGTGTCCAACAGCTCTTTTGAACTAAAATGAGATGTTGGACACAAGTCCGATCAAAAACATCAATGTAAATTAAATGGGTTTTGAAACAACTTTTGATTCGAACGCTCTCAAACTAGTTCAAAAAGAGCTTTTGGAAACAACTCTAACGTCTTATCACTTGATTAGTCTCTTTGCTATAAGTGTTCATTATTAAACTTTTATGCACGACTTTGTTTTGGCAAACAAATTTTAAAAAAATAAAAAAACCCGTTACCGAAGTTTATGCTGATTTCAAGCTGTTAAAAAAATATCTTCATTTAAATTTTAGGCAGCACAATACAAAACCAACAATCAAACAATAAACAGCCATAATCTGCAACAACAAATTTGTCACTTCCGTTCTGTGTGATTTCGTTCGTGTTTCAGTTAAAATTTGAATTTTCAACTTACAATTTGAATTTGCATAGACAGATTGAGCTTCCACGGCGGCAATTGCGCTTAAAATTATAAATCCCAACGCAACAAATACTTTCATTTTATGGCTTAAATGGTAGAACAACAAGCCACAAGCACCTTAAACATTTAGTCACTTCACAAAAATGTTTTAGTTTCTTTTAATTATCTTTGTTTTTTTTTCTTTCTTTCAAATAATTGTTTTAGTTACAATTTTCTTGTAAAATTGTTGTTATTGTTGTTTATTTTTTTATTTTTAATTTTTTTTCTTTCGTTGTTAATTCATAAGTTTCTGTCCAATAATTACTCGTAGTTTTATTTTATTTTATTTTGTTTTTTTTTCATTATCATTTCATTTCATGAAACAATGAATTGCTGATTGACTGACGGCCTTGTTGCGTATTTTATTTATTTGTTTTAAGTTTCGTATAAAATTTCTTGTTATATGAAATATGTACTATTTGCATTTGAAAGGAACTTAATGCAGTCCGTTCACAAGTTCACGTTAACGCTTTGATGCTTAAGATTTAACTGAAATTAAATATAAAACACATTAAGGCTTTTATATATCTAAGCGAGTGACTACTCAATTCTTTTTTAGTTGACTGGGCATGCCTCTTGCTTTTGGTTCTTCAAAACCGCAGCATATGCAAACGCATTCATTTAATATAAAGCAGACATGAGAAAGAAAAAAAACTCCTAAGAACCACACAATCGTCATCATTATAGTGTTGATGATGATGATTTCTAAATGTAAAGCACAATATTACTTCGAGATTGCACAAGTCCGAAAGCTGCACTGACCCAAAGGGCGCGTGTATAGATTTTTATTCTATAATTTTATTAAAAAAAAAAAGAAACTACATGAATGAAAACAGAAAAGTAAAGTACTTTCAGCAAAGCGTGTTGGATTAATAATTAAATTTGTTCTTCGATTTCTCGGAGAATAAATTTCTCATATTCATAAATTGCCTTGCTTTACACCAGTATTCATAAACGATTATTAAAGTTTTTAATAGTTTAATCACTAAACTTTAATGTACCAAATTTGTATGAGAAACCCGTTTTAAAGAGTGCTTTAGCTTTAACAAGCATTCATGAATACCGTCGCGACGTTCATAATATGAACTCCATATTTAGTACCAAAAGAGTGAAGTAAAACCTTAAGATAGAGACCTTTTTTTAGTTGCAAATATTTTTACGAAAGTAAAGACGATATATACATATGGGCATTTCCACAGAAAAGTTAACCTTTTGTCACGTTATGTTTTTGGGTAGAGCAAAAAAAAAAACTCAAACTGCATGGCTGTAATACAAGCTTAATTGCTTGTTGGCGTGACGTTTTAAAAATTTGGAATTTTATTTCTCACAGAATTTGGATAAAAGAAAAACTGTTCACTTTTTCATATAATAACAGATGTGGAAAATTCTTTTCTATCTTAGCGCTATAAAATAGGGGAAGTTATTGATAGAAGTCTGATATTAAATAAGTTCAGTAAAATGCGACTTTTACTCGCATGCGAAAGCTTCCGTATGGACCCTACATATGTACATATATATAGGATGGACCATTTAAAATTTTAAATTTGAATCTGCTATAAAAAAAGTACTGATGATTTTTTCAAAAATTCTGGTTTTATTGGAAAAGGTTGAATTTTGTCATTTAAGAATGGAACACAATATCATTCATATGACTACCACAACCAAATTTTTTTTTTCTCTCAAAGAAGTGCAAGAAATGTTCAGTTCCTGAAAACGATGACGAATTAATGTTGATGGATATTCTTGCACATTCTCAGCCACAGCAGCAATGTTTTCGATTGAACGCATTGGACGAGAACGTACACGAGATGGTTTGTCCAATAATGGTCCATTTGAACTCATAAACTCGCTTCAGAAATTGATGCACAAACTGAACTGAAGGCCGATCTCTTCTCGAAAATATTCCAACTAAATGTTTTACGGTTTGCGTTAAAGACTTTGGAAGTAAGTTTTTAATACATATTTCCCAATTTTGTTTCAGCGCATAGCGTCCCATTTTGCAAATATTAAACATAAACCTGAAAACAAAAATAAAAAAGTATGTTATCTTATCTTTCAAAGTCAAAGCAATCGGTAGTTCAAATTTAAACATTTAAACGGTAAACTTTTTTCGGTTCTTAGCGCCATTTTTAGTTTCATCGCTTTTTCTTAGTTTTGGCGTTTTTTTTAGATCTTGGGATTTATTTTCGGTTTTTTATTTTTTTTAGTTTTGGCGTTCTTTTCGTTTTGGCGATTTTATAGATTTTTGACGATTAATTTAGTTTAAGCGAGTTTTTTAGTTTTGGAGGTTTTTTTCCATTTCTGCGATTTTTTCGTTTTGGCAATTTTTTTAATTTTAGGACAAAAATTCTTCTTATTAATGCCTTCCAGACTTAGCGTCAGATAAATGTGCTTCGTTATTATTTAAATAACGCAATATTGCGCCCACTCCCAAAAAATTTAACTCTATATATATCATGAATTTCTACTCAAGTAATTTTCAAGAAACCTTTAACACTAATTGGGCTCATGTAAAAATATAATCAAGTTATAAGAAAAGTGGGCGGCTTGACGCCCATTAAAATTTATTTTTAACGCCTATCTAACCAACCCATTCCTGCGAATTTTTCCACACAGCGCGGGTTAATAAAAGTGACCAACAGTATGATCTTGAAAATATCAACAGTGTTGCCAGGTATTGTTTTCAGTCATTTTGACATTTTAAAAATCCCATAAATTCTATAGTTAGCAAAAATATTCTCAGAAAATTTTAACCGTCTTCCAAAACAAACGAACCAAAATAAAATTTAGAAAATTAAATAAAACCTGATTTTTTAGTAAATGCTGGTGTTTTTGTTTTTTCCATTGCAGCATTCTTGGACTTTATCAGATTTCTGAAACCGAATGGACTGTTCAACAAAACTGATGATTATTATTTACATTACAACAGTTGGTAAGTGACTAAAAATTTTATAAAAATTTAATTTAATTTGATCCAAGTAACTCAATTGTTTTTCGCTGAAAGTCTACACCTAATGAATTGCTATCATTTGCTTAGGAAATATAAAAGGGAATGGTTAGCACGCGAAATTGTGTTTATTACTCCAAAAGAGATTAACTTAATCGATAATTAGATTTACGAATCATTGCTCTTTATTTTTTGTATTGAACAAGAAAATTCCACGGATCGAATGAAAAGTAAATTTCCTAACTTTTGCAAATAAACTTTCGAAGATCGCAAGACATAATTTAGTTTGTACGAATTTTGTAAACTTGCCTATTCAAATAGTTTTTCTGATATAATGCAAAATTTAATTTAAGCTGGTGCCACTCGCTCAACATATTACACCTAACAAAAAAGTAAAAAGTACCTTATAATAAATCACCCTGTATAGGGAAATGATAATTTATGCAAGCCTTTTTTAATGCATTTAACTTTAATATGAATTGTGTTAATGAATGAAATTAGGTTACTGAACTCCAACTGTGTTAATGAAAAATACGACTAAACTCTCTTTTCTTATAAATTAATTTATCTCAATGTCTCATTATTATCTCTAAAATTAAAACAAATCTTAATCTTGTAATTAAAAAATAATAGTGTCATCCGTTTCAGCTTAGTTGAGTGTATCACGGGTATGAATATTAATCGAGTTCAAAAGTTTGTGATACAAATTTAAGAGCGCTTTATTCGATTATTCGAATGATGATTAAAATAAACAAGATTGCGCATTGCGCAGGTCCGTTAGTTCTGTTGCTCGCAATCAGCTGTTTGTGTGACGTAGACAAAGAATTTCGTGTGTTGTTTTGAAAGCAAAATCGTAACATTTTATTACAAAATTTAAAACAAATAGCGAATAATATGAATAAAAAATAAATTTAGCCTGTGTCGAATCTTGAATACCGGGACACACTGTTGGTAATAGAAATCTTACCTTGAAATTATTTTTTTACACAATAATAAAATTACTTTATAATTAGCTAAATGCTGATTGAAATACACTTAAGTATTTCTATGCTAATGCTTGTAGAGCGAGTTAAAATGTGTGACATAATTTATTACGAGTAAAATCTTAGAAATAGTCTTTTTTTAATTTATCAAATTCCCTTTCAATATGTTTTAATTTACGACACAAAATGTGTCTGTATTGATGAATTTGAACTAAATACTCATTCTGAAGAATGTGTTTGCATGCCATTCTCAAGCAGGGTCACATACTTACTTATGTTCCGTGTATGCGGTTTGCGACAGGTTCAGCGAACTTTAAGTCAATCCCACAAATCAATAACGTTTGATGATATCTATTGTTAGTTAATTAATAATTATAATAGCCGTATTAAAGCAAAAGCTTAAGATGCAAACAAATCCGATTGTCTAAATCTTATTTATGATTTGTTAACAACAACCAGTCATAAATAATTTTTTCCCTAGAACAAAACTATACGCTTTGTTGTTGCAATATACATATATTTATATTTTTAGCTAGTTTAGAATTTTGCTCGAGTTATACATATATCAAGTCATACATACCCAGTCAAACTGGGGAATACCTCGGCGCTTAAGGCGCTTTGTTACACATGCTGCTGCTGGCAACAAGAGCGCTTAGTCACATTCGCAAGTATTTTCAAATAAACCGGGTTTTGTGAGAATTTCAGAGGAATTGAATTGGATGTTAAATGTATTATGAATGTGTTTTTGCAGCTTATCAATGTTTTTTCTTTTTTCTTAATTCTTAAGTTTCCTTAAAAGTCTTTATTAAGGTGCACGTACGCTTTTGTTAAAATTCTAAATTTATTTCAAAGCTTAGCTTTTAATTTTATTGGTCACATACATATCAAATTTGTTTGAATTGAAAACAATGTTATTCTGACAGTTTATTGTCAGATTATACATACATGTATGTACATACGAGGCGTGTTCAAAAAGTATCGCGAATTTCAGTTAATTGTTAACAGCTGCTTTGCTTGCACGTGTTTTGGCTCGTCTATTGGCTCGAATATACGTAACCCGCGAAAATTCAAAATTCGCGATACTTTTTGACCACACCTCGTATGTATGTGTGTATGCATGTAAGTTACTCATATGTAGCCGCTAACACACCTGTGCGCCAAAATGTTATTATTGTTCTGTTTTCACGGATGTTTAATCATAAAATAAAAATTAATTGTATCATTGTTTTTTTTTCATTGATTGATTTTAGCAATTTTTTGTTAAGGAATAAATATTGTTCAGTTTGTCTACATTTTATTTTTTTTTTATTAGTAACGGATTAATTGTTTAGACAATGTTTATACAAAAAATTATGATTAATTATTTGAACAACGTTTTTTTTACTATTTTGCATGGAAACAAGCAAATCAATGGACTACTTTTAAAGGTAATAAATAAAAATAACAAACATACCGACTTGCATATTCATTAGGGGAGCAGGCCAAAAGGTCAATGTTTTTATCTTAGAATTTTAAAAGCTACAGGCGAATCAATAATTCATTTCTTTGCATAGCTGGTTGCTAAATCGAAATCAACTTACACACAGAGATGGAAAACTGTTCCCACATTTCTTTCCACCGACATTCCCAATTTTAAAATTGTGATACTCAAAATTCCCCAAAAAGTAATTTGTACTATCCCCCAAAAATCTTCAATAAAAAATAATACTATTTCAATTTCAATTCATTTAATTATTTTCTTATGTATGTATGTAAAGGGTGTTTTTTATAAGTTTAAATCATGATTTAATAAGTTTAAATCATAATAAAACAAGGAAATATACTTTCAATGTCAATGAAACGGACTTTATTGGAAAGAAAATTTTATGAAATTAATGTTTAAATATGATTTCTGCCATGTGGCCGCCACATAGCTGGCGCGTAGAAGGCGCACTATGGAGCACTAATTTTCGACAACTTTTTGCAGCATTTGCGGCCGTATTTCGCCGATAACTATTCGAATGTTGATTTCCAGTTGTACAATTGTTTGTGGTTTATCGACGTAGACAAGTGAGTTAACATCATCCCATAGAAAATAATCCAATGGGGTTAAATCACGCGATCTTGGTGGCCAATTAATTGGGCCATTATGTGAAATTATTTTTTCGATTTCGAAAAACACATATCGAAATGCAACTGTTCGTGTTTTAACTCGCAAGTCATACGAAATAACGTTTTACATACAAAAAGCGAAGGAAAAGAAAATGTACGAGTAAGTTCAATATCCCAGCGGGAAAAAGAAGGAGTAAGGATGCCTTCTATAAGGCCTTTATAACCCCTAAGGCCTGCCCGCTCCATTCCATACTCATATCTTTTTTACACGCGTTGTCATGGCGTGGTAATCCTTCTGTAATTCTAGAAGGCCTTAAAATTAATGGATCTAGCTTTTTCTTTGGTAAAAAAAAACACAAAACATGTTGCTCCATCTTTTCTCCCTTCTCATAGAAGGGAGTGTGGAATGTGTGAATGAAAAAACATTTCTAAGCAGGCCTTTAATAAGGCCTGCACCAAGAAAGCCTTCTGAGTTTTACCGCTGGGATTTTACTTACATATTTATTTATATCTGTATGTATGTATATACAATGTATTTATTTATTTAAGAAATACTTTACAAAGTAAATTTGCAAAGTATTGTTGCACAAACATGGGCGGGGTAGCTAGACCATATGCCCAAGATGTTATTAACCGTTTTTTAAAAAGGCTTTGTGACTGACTGTACATATGTATATATTGTATAAATATATGTATGTATGTACATTAGAGCGACTCACTGAAAAAAAGTTTTTGTTATCCCTCCCAAATCAAAATCAAAGTTCGGTCTCTGCAATGAGGGCTCCCAAAATATTTGAAATGTCTAGCGATTACCGCTCATGAGCTGGTCCGTGTCTAAAAAAATATATATATTTGAAATTTTTTGCACATTTGCGTATTTTGCCACAAGACAACATATTAAAAAAGTACATCATCTGAAAGATTTTTCAAGCCGCTCCCGATGGTCCATTAAACTTTATCATTTGTATCATCAGCAATGCGTTGTTATTCAATGAATACTGCGATCTTTTAGGCCTTTTCATAGCAGGTGGATGCTACTTGTGTTAAAATAAATTCTATTATTTTTTAAGAATTTTTAGATTTGAGTCATTGTTAATTTATTTCTGTTCTTAGTTCTTGCGCGAACTTTTGCAAAAGCTATAGTGATTTTCAAACATATTATTATTTGTGAATTCTCAAATAGTTTTTGAAAGTGTGTGCATAAGATAAGAGGTTTGTGACTGTTCAAAATGTGTGGTAGAAGTCTACTGACGATTTGTTAAGGCAACAATGAAATGCATATAGACATCGCTTAACCACCAACAAATAAATTTCACCTATAATATTTTAATATTTCTTGAATATTTTTCTTTTATTGCAATACATCTACTTTCCACTTGTAGCTTTCTTCACTTTTTAATTTTAACTGCCTGTTTTTAGAGCATGAAATCAAATTTTTGTACTTTATTGTTGCCTTCAGCATTAATTCTCACAGAGAACTCCAATAAATTCCCTTTCGATGATAACATCCTATAAAATTAATGCATTTTATTTGTTTAAATAATTGCACATTCATGTCATAATTCAATTTGCAAAAATATTTGTATTCCAAATGGAATTTTAATACTTCATTAACTGAAATATAAGTAAAGGCACGACTATATACATATTTACACGATAAGAGAACA
Organism: Nowickia ferox; assembly: GCA_936439885.1. NCBI lineage: Eukaryota > Metazoa > Arthropoda > Insecta > Diptera > Tachinidae > Nowickia > Nowickia ferox. Next base: position 107,466,661 of record OW387023.1, read on the forward strand.
ACAAAAAATATCACATATTTAACTGGGTTATAACACACTTACAGGCATATGTATGTATGTATATAAGACAATTACTATTCAATTATTTAAAGTTAATTGGTTGTAGTTTTATGGCTCGACATTGGCACGAATCCAGGGAATGTAACTGCTCACCCGGGTATAAACACCAGGTTTTTCTAAGCCGCAACCGCGTCCATATGACACAACACCCTCAATAATCCATGAAGATCCTACTAAACGTACTAAGCCGCCACCTGAATCACCAGAGCAACTATCTTTTTTGAACTCCCCACCGGCGCACAACTGTTCAGGAGCCACTTTAATCGGACAGGACTCATTTTCCACATAAGGCACTTTCACTTTTTTTTTAGCAGCTGAATGCTTGGCTAAAAAATATACGAGTATGTATATGTATATTTTCTGTTTTTAGACGAACAATTTTTGCTCTATTGGCAAATAAACTCACCCGTTCCCGTATGACCCCAACCGGCTACGGACATTTCCATGCCATTTCTTAGTTTGGGCGCTCCCGGCAAAGTGTCTGGCAGACAAATTGGCGCCACTGAAAAAGAATACTGCATATCCTGTTTGGTTCTTACCAGTGCTATGTCATTGTAATTTGTATAATCTGTAGAGGCTTCAAAACCGGCATGAACTATGGCTTTTTCCACTTCTAAACGTTGGAAATTATCCAAGCAACCTGCATCGTTGCAGTCGATTGGAGTTTCTGTATTGTGAACACCCACTCGTACTGATACTCTAGAAATTTATTATTTTTATGTTAATCAAAGAATATTGATGTTTAGAACAATAAAAGAAGAAGACTGATTTACAGTCTCCTGCCTGTTTCTATAAGGCGTTGACGATAGAATTCTTGACGTTCTTGTAATAGATTAGAGGAAACTTTTACAAGATTGCCATCGTCAACGCGTTTTACAAACAGGCTTTTACTTACAATTGTCCTGATTTGAATTCAATATCACCTTTAATACAATGAGCGGCAGTGAGAATATATTTGGGGTTGATTATGTTACCAGCACAGACGGACACCAGGCCGTTAACCTTAGCTAAAAATAAGAAAATCGAGAAGGAAAAATTTACGGCCTGGCCCACGATGTCGACAAGAAAGTTTCTTTCTCTTACTTACATTTAAAACAAAAACAAATTCTCTTATTTTGTTTTTGTTTTCAATATAAGCAAGCGAAAGAAACTTTCTTGTCGACATCGTGGGCCAAGCTGTTAATGTGCGTTTACAACTAAAAGTTAATATAAGCACATAATTCACACGATTATATTTTTCACATGTGTCTTGACACACGATTTTTGGTCGTCGAAATGGAGCCTCAATATTGTCGCCTATGTGAACACCAACATCGAAAGTAGTCACTTACTTTTTGATTGCCATTGACATATAAAGGGTGTCTTTTAAGCCCGATACACTTTTCAAATGGTTGAACTGCGCTCCAGTTTTGACATTTATAATCAGTATACCCCCCTGGCAAATCATCGTGAATAAATTGACGCTTGCACGCACAAAGCTACCAAATTATGAAGATTTACTTTTAAGATTAGTCATCCCTGAAATGACTTACTTCCTTATTGCATTTTATTTTTTTTTATGAATTTTAATTTAGAGTATTTTTTGCATATGTAAACCAGTTATAAAAATTATGTTATTATGTTTTTTTTATTCTATTTAATTTTAAAATTTTTCCAATATGCACAATTTTATATTATTGTTTAGCTGTTGACGTTGTTTTTTTTTTTTTGTTTAGGTTCTGTTTTTATGTATTTATTTCAACTTTTCTTTGGCACAATCCATACGATGCTTTAAAAATTCGTTTTATTATCAATTGTCTTTCAACAACATTTTATATTCATACTCGTACAATAATTGTTTTTTCATGTCTTTTTCATGTTGCAATTACACACAGATTGGCAACACTGAATGATCACAGTCATGCATACTTGTGCTGATACTTAATACTGGAGAGCGAAACAGCTGTTTGTCGTCTAGAATGCCTGCGATCGAAAACGTTCGATATCGTGACCCAAACTGTTAGTTTTTATTTATTTCATATATTAGGTTTTTAACTACGTCCTTTGTTAACCAATTTGAAAATAATAACTTTTTTTGTCTGGGAAGGCACATTAAAAAGTGAGGGTAGACATGCCCACAAAAACTTGAGATTTACGGCCGGGCCCACGATGTCGACAAGAAAGTTTCTTTCGCTTACTTATATTGAAAACAAAAACAAAACAAGAGAATTTGTTTTTGTGTTCAATGTAAGTAAGCGAAAGAAACTTTATTGTCGACATCATGGGCCAGGCCGTTAATTTAATGCATTTATACCCAGTTGACCAAGACTTTCGTTATTGATATCGATTTTGAATATACATATCTCGAACATTTATCGTTTAAAACTATCTAAACTATGTATTAACAGGCCAGCACACATCCACTCGGGTACCGTCACACATTCGAAAAACTATCGAGAAAAGTTCGAAGCTCGAATCTTTAGCGAACATTAGAATTTTCTTAGATTTGCCTGGAACTACAATGGATTCCAGGACATGCGAATAGTGTTAGTAACAATATTGCGGATGAGCTGGCTAAGGCTGGAGCTCAAATGCAGGATGAGGACATTGATAGGTTGGTAGGTGTTCCGATGAATTGCTGTAAAATGCAAATACAGCAGAACCTTTTCAGGGTTGCACAGGCTAGATGGTTACATGAGGTCACATGCTCAACCTCTAGAATGACATGGCCCTGTTATGATATGAGGAGGTCCGCAATATTGGTGAGGATTCCAAGAGGACAACTCCGTAATTTGGTCGCAGTCCTAACAGGACATTGCTACATAGGCATACATGCTGGTAGATTAAATCTACCTTATAATGATTTCTGCAGAAGCTGTCAGGATGAGGAAGAGGAGGAAACTGTTGAGCATTTTCTCTGTCATTGCCCAGCACTTGCGGAGGTGCGTTCACTCCACATGGGGGCTCCGATACTGCAAGGTTTGGAGAGTCTGTCGGAATGTGAAATCGGTAGTGTGAATTCATTCATACGCCTTTCGGGTTGGTTTCAGCTGAATACGGATAGTGTATAGGATAAATGAGGATGAGCAGCCCACCTCAATCCGCCCAGGCAGCACAACGGAACCTCTAAGGACCCAAGTGGGCTGGTTTACTATAAATCGGCAGCCTGTTATAACCTAACCTAACCTAACCTAGATTTGCGAACAAATATCGAAAAATTTTGTTTCGAAATTTCTTCGCTTTAGTGAGCATTCGTTTTTATCAAATCTCAGGTCAAGTGTGTAGCCCAACAAATTCCTACGAAAGTTGACGCTTCTAAACACACACACACATATACGAGTATTGTTTGTAAAAGTTGGTGGAAACACACCTTTTGAAGTTTAATATTACATTTATTGCCAACTTAGCAGGTTGCATTTGACGATGCCATAATAAAATATATTTCAGATTCTAGTGATTGGTAAATTGCCAAACCAGAAATTGGTCGAAATTTTGATCTCAGTGCTTTTGACAGCTGAAATTTCAGATGGGAACTTGGCCGTTTTTCACAATTATGTTTTTGCGAGCATGTTTTTCAAATCCTGTAAATTTTTTTTCTATAATACTTCTTCAACAAGTTTCTAGTATTTTAGGTTTCTATTCATGACAAAGTTATAGGTTTGAGTTTGAAGGGCGTAGCCTACCCGTTTTTGTTTTCATTAAAAAGTATAAAAGATTAAAGTCTCTTAGGCCAAAGTAAATGTAACAGACGATACTAATTTTATATGCACTAACACGGATACTATTGCAAATAGTATCGCTTGTGTTGAAGTCCTTTCATTTTAATGTTTGAATATGCATTTTAGGGGCGTGGTCCCACTCGCATGGCTGAAAATTCCTTGTTTTTAGATTTTTCTAGTTGGTAACTCACCCAGATCTCAGATCTATTTTGGTACCACATTTCAGTTCTCCAGCTATAGCTGAAGTGCCTCATAATATTGATAAGTCAATAAGTCAATGTGTATGCCTTAAAATATGCACTTTTTACACTTTCATATCTGAGAAACCTTTCACTATGCTTCGCATATGTGGTAATCTTAATGAGGGTTCCTGTGTTATTATTTAAAGATTGAGGGGAACAAACTTTTATTCAAAATGCATTGAACTTTTTTTCCGTCAGGCTCAAGCTTAGTATCTTCTTCAATTAGTTTGTCAGAATTAAAATTTTTGCGAAAATCTATACCGTTTACACCAAAATTTTTTGACATTTATAACGATGTTTCATCCAAAACGAAACCCATTAATACTGCATTTGAATTGTCTCAAAATCCAGTATATTTGATTAGAAATCTTTAACGAAATCTATATCGGTTACACTAAGCTTTTTTGACAGTTTCCAAGATTTTGTATCTGACACAAAATCCTTTGCCTGAAATTTAGTCTTGACTTAGCTCATTCACACACCTTCAACAAAAAGTTGTGAAGAGCGTAGCTAATTCACTTATATACAGGGTAGTAAAAAATAAATAAAAATATTAGATTTTTACTAGATTTCCTAGAAATCTATTGAAAAATTGGATTTAGTTTTGTATGGGGAATCTAGTAAAAATGAACTAGATTTAGCTCAGAATCTCGAAAGTACTAGATTTTGAGGCAATGTAAATGCCCTATAACTTAAAATTTTCCAAAACTACAACCAAACAAATGCAAAGTAGGCAGTAACCTTTTGTAAGTACACCGCAGGCTGACTTTTTAGTACAAATTTGGAGAAAAAAAAATACATAGTTGTATCATTAAGTTCTACAAGATTTTAAGTAGATTTTGACAAAAATCTAGGTACGAAGTTGATTTTGTTTTGTATGGGAAATCTAAATACTAGATTTTGTCCGAAATCTCTTAAGTACTAGCTTTTAATCAAATGTATACGCACTATTAGTTTTGATAAATATTTATGCTTCTCATTTATTTTACTTTATTTTTTTAAACAAAACAAAACAAGATAAATATAAGAAATACCGAAATATATTTATTTGACATAAAGAGTTTATTAACCGACTGCACGATGCACTATATACACCGAACGCGTGTACCGCGTTTGATGATTCTTACATCAATAGATTTGTCTTAATCCTGGGAGTGTCACTAAAGATATGACAGTAGTAAAAATTCAATATGGCGGCCAACAGACGACGCCATTTTGTAAATACGAAAAAAATAAAAAGTCGGCGAACTTTATCTAAATGGGTATCATTCGACAGGTATTTTAAAATCATTTTTAGATTTCTCTTATGATTTTTCATTTCGAATGACCATTTAGAATATTTTACGGTTCAAAGTTGGTCGCAGTCGGGTTTTTGATTTTTTTTTCATTACTACTGGTTTAATTTTAAAATTTTGCTTGTTTTTTCGGTTAAGGAATGTCATTCCTGCTTCACGGAACTCGTCAGTAGAAAACAAAAATATTTTATTCAACCCACAGATAACTAGAAAGTGCCCCCCCCCCCCCCCCCCGTGGGAATGCAAGCACTGATCGACTAACAATAATAACTAATGTTTGGATGATTCAATATTTTCATGCATTTATGTAAATTATAGGAAAATTTTTGTTACGAAATAAAACTATTGGAAGTTTCCACTACTGCATACATACAAAAATATCGCTCCTTTACTGCAATAACATTATAACTCAAAATATTAGATTTTTTGTTAATCCTCATATCACACACATTCAGAGAGATTCAATATCACCAGCTACTGAGAAGAACGTAAATAAGAGAAGTGCCGTTTTATCGAAAAGCCTCACTTTTAATTTTGATACATCCCCCTTACGCCGAGTTAAGTTGTGTGTAAATGAGAAAATTTTAAACACGTTTTTTCTATGATTATTATTTTGTAGCTATGACGTTGTTGTAATTAATGAGCGATATGTATGTATATACATACATATGTATGTATGTGTATAATAGATAGTTCTATTAGTGCTGTCAAATTCAACTACTTTTCATTGTTCAGGTGTTCAATACTCGTACTTTCAATTTAACGATTTTTTTTTAAATTTCAACTTTGAATTTTTTGAAACAAAATGGATTTTTTTGTGTAAAAATTTAACAAATTTTATACGTATTTTCAGACAGAAAAATGCAACTCTGTCAATAAAAACTGCGAAAATAGCGCTATGTAATATGTGAATGGCCCCTTATGCCTCAATTAGTAGACATGTTGCTAATATTTTTGCGTACACATACTTTTGTTTGATAACATCTAGGAATGCCAATCCCGATCCCGAAAATCCCGGGATTTAAACACAATATTGATCTTTTATACATATATATTTTATTGATGCTTTGCCAAATCATTAGTAGACTTCAACCACATACTTTGGACAGTCACAAACTTCTTATCTTATGCACAGACTTTCAAAAACTATTTGAGAATTCACAAATAATAATATTTTTGAAAATCACAAAAGAAAAATAAGCGCAGTAAGCTTAGAAACTTTAACGAAATCCAGCAAATAATTTATATTCGATATCAATCTGGGTTTTGTCAAAGTTTCTAAGCCTGCTACGCTTATTTTTCTTTTTTCAAAAATAGTATTTGTTAATTTTCAAATAGTTATCGACTATATAATATGAAATAATTATAAAACTTTTGTTTGTAAACCTCTTTTTAGTAAATACCTATAAAAAGCATGTGTCCTTTAATGTTCAAAAAACCCAGAGTCCCGAATAATTCCTGAACCGAAAAATTCCGTAATTCCGTGATTTGATGTTTTGAAATGCCGCATTCCGGGATCGTAAAAACCAGTCCCGATTGGCATCCCTAATAATATCATACTTAAGGGCAATTTCACCAACTCTATTTAAATATCAATTCATATTTAAATGTTGATTTTCATTAATTTTTGGAAAAATTACTTGTAAATATGAATTGATATTTAACTAAGTTGGTGAAATAGGCTCTTAATGTTGTATTTCATCTTTTAAATATTTCTTTATGTATTTAAAAAATACTTTACAAAGTAAATTTGCAAAGTATTGTTGCACAAACCATATGCCCAAGATGTTATCTTTTAAATATTCTATACAAGTCGGAAAACATCCCTTAAATACCTTCTAGTAGCCAAAAACTCATAGAAAAAAATATTCCTGCAATAAACAACTTTAATTGAAAATAAAACCGAAAATCAATTAAAAATTTATTTAAGTCAATTAAGCGTTTGTTTAAAAATTTAATTAATTACAAAGTTTTATTGACTCAATTACATATTTAATCGATTTTTCGTTTTATTTTCAATTAAAGTTGTTTATTGCAGGAATATTTTTTCTGTGCTATTGCAAATACTCGTTGCTCGCTACCCAATATTTAACAGTTTGCCATCACTAGCATCTACAGACATCTACAAATAATTAGCTTTGTAGTTCATGGAATTTTTTTACTCACGTTTTTTATACTCCAAATTGGCCAGCCATGGGAATTCTCCTAAATCTGCCTCTTCACCACCATAGATTTTAAAGCTGATGCTCACAGGACCACATTTAGGAGGTTTGGGTAACAGTGCTGCGTCAGAGGTATCATAGTTTTCGTTTTTCTTGGTTGAGCTTTCAGTAGTCGTGTTATCTGTAGGCAATATTTCCGCGGTCATTTTTCTCATAGTCATTGAATCCGTAGTCGTTCTTGCCGTAGTCGATGTACTATTTAGCATTTGATCATTATCGTCATCGTCGGGAAATATAATACGATTTTTGTTGCGTGGTGATGCAAAACCGGTATCAGACGTACAACAAACATATGGACGGCGACCTTGGCCGTTAGGTGCACACGCTGATTTGCGTACAAACTCATAAACACACGTCTGACGAGTTTTTAAAACATTCAAAAGCGATTGACACTCATAGATGGAAATACACAAACCGCTGCGACCGTTAGGATTATTACAAGGCGACGGTGCTATAATTAGAAAATAATTTGAAAATGTAAACATTTGTATTTCATATAGAGAGACAACAAGTCATGTCATGTTTATTTAAAAAAAGTATACTACGTATATTGTTTATATCATGTTAAAATATTTAAATCTGCTTCTTTGCATACCCCCAAACCCCACCACCACCCATTATTAGACACACCTTCATAAGCAAAAGCTTTAGTTTTAACAACCAAATTATTAAGAATCAGTATGCATTGTAGTAAAATTAATTTGTATTTTAACATTATTTATTGTTTTTTATATGCTTAAGTATGTATTTTATTTTTAATTGGCCAGATATTGTTTTGATATTTTTTCTAGCTGCTGTTAACTAACGATCGTTGGTAAAGTTTTTTTTTCTATTTATTATAAGATGTTGCCAGTAACACGCTTAAAGGTTTACTAAGATAAGATTTTATTCAAGCTTTTAGTTTTATCAAATACTCTTCAAATATATATTTTGATGCTTCTCTTTTGATTTCCTCTAATATACAACAGCAAAAAAAAATATGCATTTTAAAGTGTTCTTTTGTGATGAAAAAATTAAATATATCGAGTACGGCTTAAAAAAACTAGTACTTAAATCTTGCTCATTCAAAGTAGAGATGACATTGTGGGTTAATTTTTTTTATTTATTGAGTTTCAGCAAGAAATTGTCCACCACTCGAATTCTCGAATTGTTTTTTTTTTTTTTAATTTAAAGCAAATTTATAGATTGCAAAACTAAATTTTACTTTTATTTCTTTATACTTTATGTATTGTTTTATATTCATATTTCTTTGCAATATTTATAGAAATTTATGACGAATTTTCACGTAAAGTTTTTTCGAATATAGTTTAGAAATTAGTGATATGCTAGTGCATTGGCGTTTGCTTCAGAATAATGTGTCAGAGAAAATTTAAGGAAAACTAAAAGAAAAATGTTTGATTCGTGCATTTTGCGAACTTGTTACAAATATGGAAGTTAAACGCACCTTTTATCCAATATTATTATTTTACTTATTAAATAAAATATTATTCATTTAACCTATTGTTACATTAGTTATTAAATTATTGAGGGCATAATCAACTTATGTTTTATATTTTTAGAGGCGTGGTTCCGCCCAATTTGGAAAAACATTAGAGTACGCCCATTAAATTCAACATCGCGTCACTTTCAGAGATCAAGGTGTGTGACAAGTTTCGTAAAAATCGAAAAAAAAAATAAATATTATAATAAATTTTAATGGGCGTGAACCCGCCCAATTTCTTGAATGCCAAACTGTGTTTTCTTAGAGGTCAAGGTGCGTGCCAAAGTTCATAAAAAGCACGTGAAATATAATCTTGAAATTTAGTAGACATAGCCTCGCCCACTTTTCTGAATATGTACAAGATTGTGTCCTTTTTGAGCTAAGGCTCCAAGTTTCGTAAAATGTTGGGTAAATATCGTTGCAATTTAATAAGTAAAATATCATAAAATTAAAAAAAATTGTAAAAGTATTGCCTCCTACTTTTTTCAATGGTACCAAAACACAAAACAAAAAAGAATAAGTAAAACTAAAAATGTTTAAATTAAAAAATACTTAGAAAAGCTGTAGGCAAATCAGCGCCTTTTAAATCGAGTACTTTGTCCCAGAAATGTTGTTAACGTGGATCATGGCAATCGCCTATCGGAACTTTTCGAAACAAGTAAGCTCTAGCTTAAGCTTTTTGCCGCGAAACATACCAAAGAAACAAAACAAACGAAAAACGAAAGAAGTAATTAAAAATGTAAGTATTTTCCTGATATTATCGCAAAATTAGTTTAGAAAATGTAATTTTAATTTTAATTATCGTTCGAACTTCATTTGTTTCTATATTTATGATTTCATCAGGCTAAAGTTCGTATCGATTTGAAAGCGTAGTTCTACTACGTGTTTGTCAAAATATTTACAATTAACTTTAGTGTTAATTGTTCATTAATAATTATCACATGTAATTTGGCTTACAAAGCGATATAATTTTAATTGTGTTTAGGGAAAGTGAATATCAAGGCAAAGATTGCCCAATAGACGCAGTGCAAAAAATAATAGGGAAAAATCGCTTAATAAAGTAAATGGGAAGGAAAAAGAAGTATTGGCGCAATTTATGATGGAACATGCCGTTTCGTTTTGTTTTTCTTATTGTTATATGCCAACAGCAATGCCAAAAAAAATAGTAGTAGGTAACATAAATTACGATCGAATACCGTGATCCAAAAACTTGTAGCCATCGAAATATTTCTATACGCGAACGTGCACTCGATTTCGAATGCGTTGATTTGCCCCTTGATCATATTTATTTCATCATTGCAAAAAAGTTTTCATACCTCCGGTCACCAGGAATTGTTCACTTGCACGATGCCCATCTCCAATTTAAGCACTTATAATAGATTTGAACTTCGTAGTAAATGTTATGCGTCAGCGAAAAAAAAAATTTAATATTTGATTGTAATAAATCGATATCTTACTAATGTGAAATTTATTGTATATAAAGCTCAGACAGCAGAGAGTTTTTAATAAGATATTAAAAGAATAAAGATAAAAGTGTGTTTTAGGCAATAAACCAATAGCTGTTTGCTTTAATTCACTCACCCCTTTAATGGTTGTAAGAATGAAAATTTAGCGCCCATGGGACTTAATTTAGCTCAAAGTCGTCAAGAAGCAGAAACACACAACATCGTGTTTTAAAAAATTTTCAAAGCAGATTGACAAGCTTACAAATTATTTTGTACAATAATTTTTCTTATCTAGCGCGGCATCTTCAAGATTGCTAAATTCTTTCAAAAACGATATTTGCAAAAATAAATATAATACGAGAAATATAAGAAATTTCCTCAGAAATTCAATATCAATGGTAAAATAAGCAAAATTCCAATCAAGAGATTTTTACACAAATTAAAACTTTCAGCATGAAATAAAAATTTAAAGATTTCGACAAGAAATCGTAATGCAAAAACTTGAAGGGAACCAATCGGTTGACCTTGCAGACCATCTTTGAAACTTTATTTTGGTAAAATTTGTGGCAGCCAAAACACTTTTTAAGTCTGTAAAAAACAGTGAATATCTATCTATCGATTTGAAATGTAAAAATAATGTATACAATTTTTCGTCAACGATATCTCTCGATCAGATAATCCGACCCGACGTGATTTTCTTTTTAGTTTAAGAGCATAGACGTACATACAGCCTTACGAACATCATCACGTAAATAGTCAGCAACGACTCTCAGGACTTAGAAATATGATGAATACTCGATTTTCAAAAATTGGATTAAGATCAGTAACTTCATATAGCGAGAAGTTTATGAAAAAAAAACGTTATTGAAGGAAATACTGAAGATGAGCCCGACTAAGAAATTAATCCTTAAATAAAAATTTAATGCAGTTTGAATGAAAAGTAACAATACATAAAAAAAAGAAAACAATTATAATTTACAACTTTCCATTGAAATATTTGCTCAATTCACAACCTGTTGTAGGAGTCGTAGGTCTTACAAACTTTATTGGTAATCATCATCCACGAACTACGAGTCTTACAATGCTTTGAGCATAGAGCAATTATTTATTTTTTACAAAACCTCAAAATTCACAAATCCTGAGTATGAAAAAAATTCAAATTTTATTCAAACAACACATTCAATAGCTAAAAGTGTTAAAATAATAATGGTGCTAAAAATGAAGCAGTATGCGAAAATGAGTTGACTCACTAAAAAAATATGACTTAACATAATAAACTTAAAAAACAAACAGTTCTCGTATTCTATTTCAGTACAAGTGCATGTTGCACATCTAATGTTTATAACAAATCCTCCTACGAGGTAAATAGACATGGGTGCTGATGATGTTTTTGGCAGCACTATAACAGCCAACTTGGTTTAATTTAACTTGTCTTCTTAAAAGAAAAATTAAATTAAACCGCTTTCTAAAATCACTTTTTTTCCCAGCGCTCTTAAGGGTAGGGTACTTTTTTGATCGTGGTGACACATTTAATACTTTTACAATATTTTTCTCGCATCAATATTAAATTACATATTTTATTTGCGTCATTTCTCTTTCTATAGATTTACTGACATTTTTCACATGAAATTGTCATACATAGTGACTTAAATTCTCTTTTTGTATTTTTTGAAATTAATAATTAAATTTACATTTTCAAAGAATGTGCCATGAGTATATTTTAATTAATACATATAGAGAGTTCGTTCGGTTTTATTTAATAGTTTTTAATAGTAACATTTATAATATTATGCTTAGACATTTTGTCAGCTGTCAAGTGATTAATATTTAGTTTGGTTTGCCATTTCATCATGAACAGGTTGACAAAAGAACAACGCTTGCAAATCGTGCAAATTTATTTCGAAAATAATGGTTCAGTTCGCGAAGTTTACCGCAAGCTCCGTCCATTTTATGGTCGACATAATCGTCCATCAGAGCAATTAATTCGGTTAACCATGGATTGGCCACCAAGATCGTGTGATTTGACACCATTGGATTGTTTTCTTTGGGGATATGTGAAGTCGCTCGTCTACGCCAACAAACCAGAAACGTTAGGGGACTTGGAAGCCAACATTCGTGGCGTTATTGCCAACATACGGCCCCATATGCTCGAAAAAGTGGTTGAAAATTGGACCTGTAGAATTGGCTTTATTCGAGCCAGCCGCGGCGGCCACATGCCCGAAATCATATTTAAACGTTAAGGGCATAAAATTATCCTTCCAATAAAGCCAATTTGATGGACATTAAAACGATTTTCTTGTGTTTTATTTCAATTCGAAGTTCTATACTTCTAAAAAAAACACCCTATAATAATAATTTCTATTTTACTGACGCGGCAGTCTGGGGTTAATGGTGATGGCAGACTTAAAATAATCAAACTTCCAACACTGAAAATACAAAAAAAAATTTACTTTCTTTAGTTACTAGAGTAATGGCAGTATTGACTTAGAATTGCTAATTTGTAATATTTTAAAGTTTCCCAACGCTCAACACTACGTCACCAATCAATAATGAAAAATTGTTTAAGATTTTTTTAATTTACATGATTTCATTGATTATTCATTATCATTGAATGTTGTAAAACAAAATATTATTATTTACTTGAACAACTAACTAATTTTATTTAATAAATATTAATTGTACCCTGTGGTCTTTTAATATTTTTTTAAAACATCTTTCACTTTTTTAGTATTGCATGAAAAAAAAAATTATTAAACGACTTAAGGCCTTATTTTGTAAAACGCAACGCTAAATGTGGCCAAATTTAAATTTTAAAAATAAAACATATACGAAATTATTCACTGCCTAACGTTGCGTTTAAAAAAAATAAGGTCAGATAAATAATCGTATTTCGTTTAGTTTTTAAGTTTTATTTAACTGAATCCACTTTTTTTGTGCATATTTTTTTTATACGGCTCAATTTTTTAAAGTTCTATTTTTAACTTTTTAGTGGCAATTTTACATTCTCAGAGGTGTGGTCACGCCCACTTTTGCAATAATTAATGGTCCCACCCAGCTTTCTAAATTTAATATATGTATGTATGTGGCCATTTTCCGAGCTCTCGAGGTGTATATCAAGTTTTGTAAGAATCGGTAGCAGCACAAGAAATATAATATTAATCTTTAATAGGCATGGCCTTTTTTGTAAGTACAAGATTATGTCATTCCAAGAGTTCTAACTGCTAGCAAAGTTTCGTGGGGATCGAATAAGTAGAAGTGCATATAACTGTAATAGTAAATTTTAATGGGTGTAGCCCCGCCCACTTTACTAAATGCAAGATTGAGCATTTTTCAGAGTTCAGATTGTACAGCCAAGTTTCGTAAGAATAGTTTAAGTAAAACTACATAAAATTTAGAATTAAATTTATTGGGCGTGGCTGCGCCCATTTCTGTTATTTTGAGATTGTATCATTATGGCAGCCTAAGATGTTTGCCAAATTTCGTACACATCAGATAAGTAAAAGTACATAAAAGTAAAAGAAAAATATTTAATGGGAGTGCCTCCGTCCACGTTTCTTGTCATGAGACCAAATGAAAGATCTGTTTAAAAATTACAGAGCTATTTACAGACGAATTGATAGCCTACTCTTTTTTTGAAGTCGGTTAAAATGAATTCAGTAAAGTGCGACTTTGGCTCGCACAAGAAGGGTTCCGTACGGACACTGCATACCTCACATTTGCTCAAAGAACGTTATAACTCAAAAAAAATTATTTTTGAGTTAATGATGCAGAGTTAATCCTCATCTCGTTTTTTATATTGTGTAAAAATTTCAACCAAATATCTTGTTTACTCAACCCTTGAAAGCAAAATAAAATTTTCTTTTTCCATTATTTTGTGTGTAAATTGAAAACTTTAAACTCGTTTTCCGGCGAACTAGTTTTTTGAGTTATGACGTTCTTTTAGTAAAGGAGCGATATGTAATAATACTTTACGAACTTTCGTCTGTATTATCGAATATTTGACCTGAAGTAGATATTTTTTAATTTGAAGTACCTGTTAAACTATTTTCACTTTCGGGCGATTTTTGGATTTTTGGCGATTAATTTTGGTTTTAGCGATTTTTTGTTTGACATTTTTTTTTGTAATTTCAGCAATTTTTCTTTCGTTTTGGGGTATTTTCGGTTTTTGGCGTTTTGTTAGTTCTAGCGTTTTTTTGGTTCTTGTTTCTTAGTTTTGTTTTGACGCTTTTTTCGTTTTGACGATTTTTTTGTGATATTTAGCGATTTTTTCTTTTTGGCGATTTCTTCATTTTTAAGATTTTTTAGTTTCAGCGTTTTTGAAAGTTTCAAGAGTTTGTCTCTCACGGTTTCCAAGATACGGCAAGTTGTCAAAATTACATTAACTGATAGAATGCACTTTAATTTTTATTTATTTTTTTTCATTTCAGTGTTAATTGGTTTAGTCTGCATAAAATTACATTAGGATTTTAACATGATTCGTTGCTCGCTTTAGAGCACCCTATAATTTAAAGCTGCCATATGGTTGTTGTAGCGGCCAATATTTTACATATTCTGTGAAAATTTCAGATCCGTAGCTCTTAGGGTTCTCGAGAAAGCAGCCTGTGACGCACAGACGGACAAACGGACATCGTAGCGAACACAATACGGTTCCTTTTCACCTTCGGCGTACGGAGCTCTTAAAAGCTAAACATCGCATGTGAAGTTTTTAAGGTTATTCTAAAAATATTTTGCTTGAGGTCTATTGATGAGTTTCTTAAGCATCAAGTAAATGCATATAAACGTTGCTTGGCCTACAAGCAAACAATAATTTTTAAAGAAAGGTTAATTTTCAAAAACCGCCATAAAATTTCCTCCTTGAAAACGTTTCTAACTAGATACGAGTACAGACATTTATTTATACGTATATTTCACTAATCTGCTGTTGACATGTCTACTTTTCTGTTTAACCCTTTTCATCATATTATTTGGCTTTTAAGTATTTTATTACAAAAAGTAATACGAAAACCCTTTAATAATAATTAAGTTGTAGGAATAAAATCTATAAGTAAGAGACCATCAAAAACGGAAACATGTTGATCTCTCTTTATGCGCTCAAACACCCCATGATGATAATTGTTGATTTGATAACAAGATTAAAATAACAAGACCAGAAAGGCAAAATAAAAGGAAGCAGCAGCAGCAACAGCACTTAGAAAAAGGAAATGAATTGAACATTTTAACTTCTTGGTAAAAATGTCAGAAATGTATAACATTACAAATGTAATAATTAACCGCGCTTTCGTGGTTTTCCTTAAACAAAAACTAGCCAGCCCTTGCAAACAAAGACGTTGAGTGAGTGCGCGAGTCACACACAGCCCTTCCTTTCCTGAGGCGCTAATAAAGCCTTATGCTTCACTTTTCACTTTAAAGTATCAAATGGCTGTTTCTTTTCAAAAAACTTTAAAATTTGTTGTGTTTGTAAATGGTTGCAAAAAATATATATTACGGAATTAAATAATAATTTTCTTAGAAATCATTAAAATTATTTCTAAGAATGATTTTCTTTTCAATTTCATTTCTATACAAATACAACACAAACATATTTCGTTAAGTGTCCCTTGGACATTTGAAAGAAAAATAAATAACTGGTGGCAAATGTTTCACATAGAGAAATGAGAAAAGGTTTCAAATAGAATCATCCATCCATCATTCCAATATAACATTTGTTTGGAAAGAAAAAACAACTTAACAAACAAGAAAAAGTATCAGCTTTCACTAATAACGCACAATGTTGAGTATCCGGTAAATACGAGTACATACTTCTTTCTGCAAGACAACACAGCAACTTGTTTTAACTTTGTTGTTGAAACTAATTGTTGGAAATAGTGTAAAAAGGGGGTTGAATTTATTTTACTTTCATTTATGTAATAGATAAAAAGAATGTAAAATTAAAAAAAAAAACTTTAAAAAATTTGACAGCGGTGGGATTCGAACCCACGCCCTTTCGGACTGGTGCCTAAAACCAGCGCCTTAGACCACTCGGCCACGCTGCCTGTACTGAATTGCAGCACAACCGCATACATAAACCGTTAAAGAAATTTATATTTACACGATCTTATTCGCTGAGATCACGTACTCGTTTTTGTGTGTTTGTCATGTATGTGTATTTATATGTGTGCACAGGTACACTTGTACGAGCAATTGTATGTATACATAACTATGTATATATGTTTACAAGGATGTACGTATATATTTATATACATATTTATATGTATTTCTTAGATAATATGCACAGTGGCTGTATTTGAAATAAGTACACATACATAAGTACGTGTTAAAATATCAAATAATGCCTTTACATATTCTTGCTCAGACTTTGATGGAAATTATTTATTTTTTTTGGTGATAGATGAAAAGTTATTGACTTGTGTTGTCAATTATTAATGCTGTATATTTGTTCAAATAAAATTTCATTAATTTTTCTTTGTTCGAATAGAAAAATAATTTTGAACTTTTGGTGGAATATGTAAGAACAATTTCTAACATTATTGATTGAATTTGTTATATCAGAAACATTATGTAATTCCGCAATATTTTTATCAAAAATAATAGTGAAAAAGTATTTGCGTCTTCTGTTGTACCCTCGTGCTGCTTATTTATCAATATAAATATTTAAAAAGCTGTGAAATATTCAATATTTTTTATTTAAGTAGTTAAGCCAATTATTCGAATATTCGAATATTTTACAAAAATTATTCGAATAATTTTTTATAATAAATTGTGAAATTTTTGTTCGTTCGAACAAAAATGAATAAAAGTTGTTCAAATATTCGAGTAATTATTGTGCAACTGACAACACTAGTATTGAATAATTACACTGTGTGGCAAAAAAAAATACCTCGGATTTGTTATGCTAGGAACACAACTGGGACGAACGACGAATTCGTCGATGAGAATTCAACGAAGTTACTCATCGAATTCAGCTCTTATAATTGATAAAGTTGGTTATTGTGTGCAGTATTGTCAGATTTATTATATTATACACAAATGTGTTTTATCTTTTATTACGAAGGCCGCATTTGTGTTCCTAGCATTACTCATTTTCTGGTAGGTATTGTCGTACAACAACAACAATCTATTTTTGAAATTATCCAAATACCACCAAAAACCGGGTTTTCAGACCCGTATGCACGTATTAACGTCTAACTAAGTTGAATATCAACCGATTTATAAAAGGATTTAGAAAGAAGAAACTTAAACCTTTCGAAAAAAGAATATTCCATTTCAGTTAATTGTAGATACATATGGATATTTTCTTACCAAATCAATATTTTCGGTTTTTTTCGTAATTTTTCTACTTTGGATTCGTTCTTACATAGTGTTTTTGTAGAGGAACCATACTTTATTTATAAAATTTAATTTGTTACGAGTAAAACGCAGGTTTGTGGTAAAAAAATCGTTTGAAATTGATTGAGTTATTAAATATTTTAATAGAACAAAACTACCTGCATAATGTGTTTCGTGTTCTGTTTATGCGTTTTCAAGGTATTTAAGCTTTCAGGGTAATCAAGGTACAATTTAGCACATAAAGATCAACACATAGTGCAAAATTTTTTTTTCCTTGAGAGCCAAATTTTTCACATATGTACATTCATTTTAAAGTGCATATTTTTGCATATTTTGGTAATAAATGAATATTATTGCAGTCTTAGCTTGAATACTATAGTAAATAAGTAAATTCCGTCAAAGAAAGCTTACACTGTAAAAGCTCAAAATGCAGAGAAATAAAAAAGTTAAATAGTAACATTGAGAAAAAATCGGCTATGATATTTTGAAACAAATTTCCAAAACATTTAAATCAGATTCAAATAATAGTAAAAAGCAAACTTTTTACCAAGGGAAATACATACTCAAGTAGGATGCTATTTTCTTATGGAAAATGTTCTGATTTTTGTTCGACATAGTTTAAAGAAGTTGCATTAAATAAATTGCTGTAATTGTGTTTAAACAATAAACTTTACAAAAAAATATTTCCACATCTTGCGCATACATATTTTTAATTTTTAGGAGCATACAAATCAATTTTCAGTTGCATGAAACCTTGGACTGATTATAATTTATTTACATTTTAGTTAATCCGTATTTCACACTTATGTCATAATGACAAAAAAAAAGTGAAATAAATGACAATTAAAAAAAAAAATTAAAATAGTTCCACTAAACTAATTAATCACTTTAAGGATAACGAATTTCTTCGGCACTTTTACTTATTTGGGGGATTCAAACGGTAGACTTAAGTGTCATAGTGTCATATTATTTTACTTTATTTTATATAATTGTTGTTGCTGTTTTTTTTTTTTTTTGCAAGCAAAAATTTTAAAACATTGTGCCACTATGACTCTTAAGTAGTGTTTTTCATACGGGATTTCCCGGGAAAAATTTCCAGGGATCCCGCACAATTTCCGGGAAAGAAATCTCGGGATATAAATATTTGCGGGAATTCCCGGAATTTTTTTCATTTGATTTTATTATGGCAACTTTAGTTCATATGTACACATTCCTTGATGAGTTTCGTTATTCACTTATGAAGGTGATGGTGCAATAATAAGGTGATGGTACTAGCACAATAGCTAAAATTTTACAACAACAACTTATATTGTGTTGATTTTGTAGTAAAGAAAACGCTGTTTCGATTAAAAAAAATTATTTTCATTAAAAAAGGAATTGCAATTTTTTGAAGGAAGTGGAAAAAAAAACTGAAAGTGTCCAGAGATTATATAATGCTCTTCTGACTATAAGACCAACATCCGTAGGAAGTGAACGTATTTTTTCATTAACAGGAGTTTTATTAAATAAAATTAGAAATAGACTGTCGAACGATTCTATTAATGCTTATTCTGTACTAAAGTCCTATTTTGTAATATTTTTTCAATAATGTAATTTCCTTTTTTTTGTTTGCGTTATATCAATGCACTTGACTTTCCATTTACATATAATATTGGTATTTATGCATTACTATTATATAAAGAACTGAAATTATATTAGTTTTTCGACTATGTGTTTATAAAACGTTATTATTTAATCGATCTCATGAATTGTTATTTGTTTTTTGTCGAAATAAATTAAATTAAAAAATATTTTGTATAGTTTTGCACTGGGCGGGAATTCTCGGGAAACTGAAAAGTCGTTCCCGCTTTCCCGGGAAATGAAAAAGTCCGGGAAAAGAAAAACTCTACTCTTAAGACAACCGTTTGCATCCCCTACAATATTTTGTTAAGCACTTAAATATCTTATATATTGAATTATTGTTGTCAGTTGTCAATCTGTCATAATCGAATTTTCCACAACATTTAACCAGCCATACATAATACTAATTTCAATTTCGGTTGTGTTGCCAGCTGATAGGCTTTCATCCCTAATCGAGCCGTTATTGAAAATACAACAAGAATTTACTCCAAAATTAGTCAAAAGTGATCTTAAAAGCGGGTAATAAAAGACTCTTTAAGAGAAATCACACGTGGGGTACCATTTTAATAGCGTATATGTGTCAAAAAACGTAAACGTAAACGTGTAAACGTATATTATTTTATAAATACATATGTAATTCCATACATATTTACATACATATGTATGTATTTATACATACTCATGGGCACGATTTTTCATAGAAATTTTCTAAAAACAGGTATTTAAATTACTTTATTTATACATATCGCTACCTCAAAATATAGATGACGTATGTAAAACTTTTTCTTAACATTATTATAGATTCACAATTTCTCACGATCTTTCCAATAGTATTATCAGATCCTTCCCAAGTCTCAAAATCTCCGAGATATTATGTGACAAAGTTTTATATTCTTGAGAATGGATTTTGTCATATGTATGTGCAAATAATAACTCGTTATAGTCTTTGCTATTGAAAATGATGACTTTTGCACACGCAACGTTTACTTTGCAAAGTCTTGAAAAAAAAAGAAGGAAAAGAAGTTAAAAGAGCTGACATTTTCTTTTCCCTTCTCTCCCACAAACTCAAGACTTTTGCGAAGTGAACTTTATGTGCGTAAAAGCCATCTTAAGCAAAAAAAAAATAGAAATTAAATTATCAAAATTAAAATCCAAAGTAAAATTCATTTAGCAGGATTTTTGTCGTAAATAAAATGAAAGGAAATAAATGTTTGCTACAGACTGTAACAAACGACAAGTGCATACTGAAGCAAAAAGGCCAACAACGTATTTGTTACGTTATTATAGCAACGTATTTATATGTGATTATAGCAACATATTTGTTACTTGGGATGAGTACACATTTGACATTTCTTGTGGTGTCATTTGCAAAATGTGTACAACGCCGTTCTCATTATGTTTTTTTATATGGAAAGTAATGCCACGCAAGAAAATATATCGGAAATGACGAACGTTGGGACTAGATGACACTATTACGATGTCACAAAATGCTATAATATGTACTCGGCATAACAGTAAGGGCCTGCCCCACGATGTCGACAACGATCGACTTGTCGCACACATACTTCCTGTCCCACGATGTCACCAGAAATCGTTCGATCGACAACTTGTATTGCAAACAATAATAACATTAGAAAATTTTTTGTTGGTTTTAATATAAGTATTCGATCGAACGATTTCTAGTGACATCGTGGGACAGGCTCTTACATTTGAAATAACAATAAAATCTTAAAATTTGTTTTTGTTTTGAATGTACATATCGATGGCTTAATGTAAGAAAGGCGGAACTGGAATTTTCGATATTTTATAGGAGTAACAAAAATCTGAAGAAAAACTACAGCATTTACATGCTGCAATAATTTTTTAAGTTTCCATAAGTCTTTGATTTTTAACTGAAACGTACTAAGATCTTCAAGAAGGATGCAATTGTACGTTGTCTCTCAGAAAACATTAAAAACGCGATTTGAGTAAAAAATGGAGATACGCCCTTTTTATGTTAAACCATCGATATGTAAGTGCGCGACAAGTCGAACGTTGGCGACATCGTGGAACAGGCCCTAAATTTGATTAGGCTGATAAACAAAAATAAACAATTCAGTTTGTTTTCAATACAAAATTTGATGTTAAACAAAAGTATAATAATATCGAGCCTTTTTTTCGATTTTATTGTAAGCGTCATGTTTTCAAAAATACACTTTTTTATTGAAATTAAAATTTTATGGGCCTACCCATACCTTAGAATTATCAAAATGCCAAAATTGTTGATAACTTTTAAGATACTGGCTGTAAAACTTTATCGTAAGCAACAATTTATGTACAAAAACATACTTGAATATTTGAAGAAAAAAAACCTTCTCCTGTAAATTTTGATTTTTGTCGCATACGGTAAAATCGAAAATAAGGCTCTATATTCTCTTGAAAAATTAGGTTTTGTTCCCACAACGAACGTTTTTGCAGATAGCGATATGAACCTATTGAATTAAAAAAAAATCATTTATTAATTTTTATCACGTTTTCCACCAACATTTTATTACTGCTTCGACTTAAAACGTCAATTATTCGTAGCAAAATAATTTGGAAAAATTAAAAAAAGAAATTCACTTGACAGCGGTGGGATTCGAACCCACGCCCTTTCGGACTGGTGCCTAAAACCAGCGCCTTAGACCGCTCGGCCACGCTGCCCGTTATGCAGTTGAAGCCAATTGTTAGTTTTGATATGAAACTCAACACAAAAAGATTAGAAGTCCACATATTAGATACAGAAAATTAATACAATAGATAATTTCAATTGACAACAAGCACATGTTAGTTCTATAATATAAAACTCCCACATAAAAAAATACAAGAATACAAAAATTTGCTTGCAATGTTGCCAGACGATTTCTCATAATTTCATACAATGCGAAAGTATTATAAAATTTTTTAGATAACATTTTTAAGTAAAAGCCATGTTTAAAAGTTGTAAAATTCAATTCAATAATAATAAAATAAATTTGCAGTTAATTTACATGTGTTGGATACACATGCATACATACATATGTGAATATCAGTGTGCAAAACATACACTTGTATTTATGTTTGTATGTACATATACATATGCAAACAAGCAAGCTGCGACACTAATTACACTGATTTTGACCTAATCTTTTAAAACGGAGTATGCCACTGTGTTTTACGGCCCAAAATTAAGTTGGGGTGTCTCGGCGTTTTCCTGTGTCATTTTGACGTACTTAGAGTGTTATAACCAAAAAAAAAATTATTTAATTGTTATTAAAACAAAACCTAATACCTGATTCCGAAAAACATTATTATATTATTCCATACGTAGTATGCTTGCAGAATAGCAATATAATATGCCTACGTTTGCTTTAGTTGTCTTATTTTATTACGCCATAAATAAAATATAAGAACATACATACACACATCGAAATTTACATACATACGATTATGTATTTTATTCAAACCAATAATATATGTACATATGTATGTTTTCTAGGGCTTAGTTAGTCAATATTCCCCTTTTCGTTGATGATAATGCCAAATCATCAATAGAATTTCATACAAAATCCTTTAAAAAGCTAACAGTTTCATATAATAATAATAATGAAATACATAATTTCAAACACAACTTATCGTTATTCTTGACCGTTTGCCTACATATGTACATACATTGAACTTTTATATAAATTACTACAAAATAAATTTTCGCCATTTGCTTAAAAAATCGTTTTATGTTTGTTAATTTTGTTTATTAACGATTCAAAATAGTTATCCTAAAGACTTCCCCTCAAAAAAAAATTGCGTCGTTCTGTCAACAATTTCATCTGGCAACTGTGTCTGCAAATACTAATTTGTACAGAGCACTGTTAACCTCTCTTTTCATTGAAAATTTAACAGACCAGAAATACTGTTAAAAGCTTTTCATTTGCTATGCCGCCTTCGTAGTGGAAGCTTTTTACAGAGTAATGTTATAACGAATAGAAGAAGAAAACCACTGCATACCATTGGGGAGTATAAAATGCAAATAGATGGGATATGTAAGCAAAAGTTAAGTAAATTGAAGACGTAAATGATTTGTTTTACCCTTTTACAGAAGTACATATTGATTTTATTGAGTTTTATTTATATTTTTTAGTTCTTATAATTCATCTGAATATATTTTTTGTATTGTATTGTATTGAAAGAAGTGCGCATGTAGCTGGGGAAGAATTAAGCTTTTTCATATGCATCTCAAATATACGAGTATGTATGTGTAGGTATGCTTGTATGTGGTTCGTGTGGTTCATTTTAAAGGTTGAAAAATATTTATCAGGCTAAAAATGATTATTGTATGAACTTTGATCACGAGTGATTTGTGTTGACTGAACCGAGCTTTTAAAATTCATCAGTATCTGGATTCAGTAACTTTTATTACGACATTTATCGACTTTGCTATTCAGTAACATATTTTAACGATATTCGCTGTCGCTTGAAGCAAAAAAATTAAAAATTAAATCACAAGATCAAATTCTTTTTTTTTCTCTATTTTTCTTTGTGTTTTTCGCTTATTTTGACATTTTATATACAGAAGATCCACATGATATTAAATTAAATGGTGGTTAAAATACAGATGTTTCGTTAAATATTTCGATTTGCGGTTCGCAAAAAGTTACAGAATCCAGGTACAGGGTGTTCTGGAAATTGCAAGATTTTCGGAACCGAAAGTGCTGTCGTATTAATTTGTAATTTGGGGATTTTGGGCATTGGAATTTGGAGTTAATACTGTACCTGTAGTGCGATTTACTAATTTTTTTAACGATAATCGCATCGTTCAAATAATTATAAAGAAAATGTATCGAATTTGCTATTCAGTAACATTTTTAACGATATTCGCTGTAGGTTAATAATGTCAGCAAGAAATATGTGCTGTTAATTTTATCGACAAAAATCAACAGAAAATATCAGCTGCGTACTATCGTTAAAAAGAAGTTACAGAATCACACAATCGTAAGCGACAAAATGTATATACAAAAATTACGATTGCCGGTTCGTTAAAAGTTATTGAATCGCACTATTATCGATAATATTTATCGATATATTTATTCGGTTGTGGTAACGATAATGCAGTTCTGGAATTTCTCTTTTACGATAGTGTAAATCCCTGATTAATTCGCCATTTAATTCTATATCATGTGGCATTCCTGCTTTATTTTTACTTCAACCGACAGCGAATCTAGTTAAATATGTTACTGGATAGCAAAGTGATATTTATTATAGCGATATGATTATCGTAATAAAAGTAACTGAATCCAGTACCTGAATTAAATCAAAAGTTAAAAATACACAATTCAGTCTTGCCATATACTTTTCTTTCAAAAACGTACTTAATGGTAAATTATGTAAATACAAACGATTTTTTCGTTTTGAAATTTGTATGGAAAAAGCATTTTTTGAAGCGAGTTTTAGTTATTTTTCATACAAATTTTAAACTTTTAGAAATTAAATTTTTAACAAAATCTGTTTATTATTTTCAAAAGAAAAATACATAGTTCATTTTTTTATTTTTATTTAAATACATATATGGGTCGCGTTTCTCCGGTTCCAATTAGCGACGCAAACTGAGGTATTGGTGTATTTCATATATTTTCAGTTCTGCTTACATTATTTTCAGTTGATCGGTTTAAAATTTCTCAAACGTACTTAAGAAAGAGAACTTCCCATTTATTTCCCAAATATTTAAAATGAGTGCCATTTTGTACATTTTTTCACTATTTAATTCAGTATTTTTTGACAATTCAATAAATGAATGTATATAAATTCTGCAGAATCTCTATAATTATATATTCTCTTTTTTGGAAACAAACAATTTCATATAGAATAACTAAAACCGGAAAGTAATAAAATTAAATTTAGATATAATATATTGTCATTTTATGATGTTTTAATAAAAACTACATCTAATAATCATTTCAACAAAAAATATAAACGATTATTTATGGTAATTCCAAAATGTTAAAAAATGGAAGCGATTTTCATTAAGCAAATATTTTTTTTATTACAATTTGATGCCTTTATCGGCAGCATCAACAAACAGCGTCATCATCATTTAGGTGGGTGGTTGTTGGTATCTCGTATCATTTATTGTATATAAATCTATACCGTAAAACATCCATCAGTGGAAGAAGCATTTAAATATTTACTTTAACAAAGAGCAAATCCTAATATTTTATGATTTTTTTATTATTTTTTTAGCTGTGAGATCTCATTGTTGTTGACACAGCGTTACACTTTGGGTCATGTGACAAAAGGTTCGAGACTCCGTTTGACACTTTCATTTAAACTAAATGTTTTCTTTATTTTTGTGTGTTACATAGTTTTTTATTTCTTCTACTAGATTTATTTTTTACGATTAAGAACAACCTTTCTTTTTACTACTTTGTATTTTTATGACTCTTTTCTTGTTCGCTTTCTGCTCTCAAAGTGTTAGAAGTTAGATTTGAAGTATATAAAACGTTGATTTCGCATCATTATGAGTGTAAACGCGCTGCCAACTATTGCTACCAGGGCAATAGAAAGAGGAGCAATGGGACCAACTGTTTTTGTAAGGGCCTTATTTGAAGGAATAAGTTGTAGGTGGGTAGGCATATTAAGTAAACTCTCAACTTTTCGTCATAAAAGCTTAACTTAGATTAGGGTTTTTAATTTTTCACAAAAAAAATATTAACTATAGAAAACTTGTTTATATGTACTATATTAAAGTATCAAATAAAATGTTTGCCGAAAAAAAAAAATAGAAAAATTAAAAAAATCCGAGTTCATAAAAAACTAAAAAGAAAAACACAAGCCCAGTACCTGGATTCCTTAACTTTAATTTTGATAATCGTATCGCTATAATGAATTTAACGAAAATGTATCGATCTTCACTGTCAATTGAAGTAAAAAAGTAAAATCAGAGGCTCAACATCAATTATATTTTTTTATTCTTACCGACTGTATAAGTCGCTTCGATGCGCACTACTGGACTTGTTTCTTCTTTTTAGTTTTTACAAAGTCTCAAGTATTTTAATTTCTTAAATTTATTTTTCATTTGTTTTCTTTTTATTATTTGTCCACAGTTTCGTTTTAGAATTTTTGTATAAGTTTCACTTACCGATTGATTTTTTTTTGTTTGTTAAACAACTGCAAAGATTCTAAAATGATTATTCTAACTGAAAAATTATAAGAGAAAACTGCAGATTGTTTTCGAATACCCATTTATTCACAGAGAAATATTATTTCTCAAATCAACTTTTTCATTAGCTAAATATTTAAACAAAAATTTAACTGACTCAATTAAATTTTTTATTAAACTTTAAATCAATTAAATTTTTAAACAGAACTTTAATGAACTCAATTTAATTTTTAATAAAATTTTTCATTTAATTTTTTTTTCATTTAAATTTTTGAATTGGAGTAAATAAACATTTTTGTGTGCAATTCGTCGAATATGTTTAATAAAATTGTGTCTGTTAGGCGTCATATTCAATTTTGACCATTTCCATATTTTCAATGACACTAACAAAATTAAGACTAGTCGATTTTGAGGCAAGAACAGTCTAAATCGGCCACCGTTTTTTTTTTTTTTTGGAGACCAAGTGGCGGAAAGGAGCACATATAGATACAGTGAGTGATAAACACAATGCCCCGAGTAAAAAGTGTTTTCATATTGTCATTTAAAACTAATAATTAATTATGATAATAATAATGGAAATATGAGGGAAAAAATTAGTTGGTCACATTATTCTTTCGTTCTGCCCTTAACTTAAGATTTGTGGGAAATATTTTATGCAAAATTTCCATCAATGTTATTGCAAATATCATAAAAATCTTCATGAAAGAACATATTCTATAAAAGGAAAACTAAATCTTTAGATTTATGGCTTGCGATAAATTTTTAAGGACATAAAATCAAAAATAAACTTATTTTTCTGACTCTTTAACTCCCAGGAAATAGAATTAAACATGTTTGCGTTGAAATTTTTATTTTGTTGCTTAAAAGACGTCCACAACATTTGGTTATGCAAGCAGATTTTTACGAACTAAAATTCGAACAAAACATTTCCGGCATTTTTGTAATTATAATACAGTTTGTCAAGCAAGTATTTGCACAGCATAGTTTTTGCACTATGAATTTAAATATATATAGCTAAGGGGCCATCCACATATTACGTAACGCTGTTTTCCCCCTCCACCCAGTAACAGATCGTAACAAAACTATGAACCCTACCCCCCCCCCCAGGAATAACGTAACAATGATTTAAAAAACAAATTAAATAGTTTAAAAAGTTTTTATTTACAAAAAATTAAATATAATGCATTGTATTAAATTCATTTGTTAGACTAGCACAGTGCGTAGACAAAAATTAAATAAGCGTACTTATGAACGTACTCCAAATATTGGCAAAACTATTTTTAAAATTCCTTCCCAAGTGTCCTCAAACTCCAAAAATTATGGGATAGAGACGTGGGGAAAAGAAACGTTTCTGTTCCGCTCGTCTCTCTGTCCTAACAAACTAATCAGCTTAGCAATAAGACTTGCATAGTGTAAATTAGGACTATGTATTAGTGATGCTTATTCGAATTCCCAAATATCCGGCCACTTCTAGATATTCGTATTCGTTTAAAAAAATATATAAAGAATTAGTAAAAATATTAGTTTATAATAATTTAAAAATATAAATTTTTTTATATTATTTTTGCTATCCGTTTTCCGCCAAATAATCTGCTATAGTTTTCCGTATTGATGACTGAGCAGTATTTGGAACACTAAGATGAGAATTGGCGTTAGCCTCACGGTCGCTTTCACTATTGTCTATAAGTGAAGTCGTCGTGTATTTCAGAGAGCTTGAAGATGGCCATCCATTTGGCCATCTTCAAATAGATCTAAAATGTGCGTGAAGCTAAAAAAAAATTATATCTTGGATCAATAAAGGTTGCCGTGGTGAAAATCATTTCATTTTCTAAAAGAGAAAATTTTTTAACCTGACTTTTTAGCATAAATTTGAAGAAAAAAAAACCATAGTTGTATCACTAAGTTCTACTAGATTTTAAGGAGATTTTGACAAAATCCAGTGACGAAGTAGATTTTGTTTTGTATGAGAAATTCACTAGATTTTACTTGAAATCTAGTAAGTATTACATTTTGCTGAAATTTTAACGTACTAAAGGGTGATTTTTTAAGAGCTCTCAGATTTTATTTATAAAAAAACACATAAAATTTAGAAAAATGTATGCAATCTTTATTTGGGGCGAAAGAACGATCTATATAATTCAATGTTTACAGATGATTTCATGTAAATATTGACCGCGGCTACGCCTGAAAGGGTTCATACGCTGAGTCCAATTTTGGCATACTATCGCCAACATATCGGCCGGTATTTTACGAATAAATTCTTCAATATTATCTGTCTTCCACCGAGTCAACCGTTGCGGGCTTGTCCCTATAGACATCAGCTTTAACATAGCTAGTCTTAAGGCGTTAAATCGCACGAGTTTGGCGGCCCCAAAAGTGAAATACACTGTTCACCGAACTCGCCTCTCAATTGCGCCATTGCATTGTTTCGCGTGCTGTGTGACATGTGGCAACGTCTTATTGAAACCACATGTCAGCCAAGTCCTGCTCTACAATTGTGGGCAAAAAAAATAAAGTAACAGAGCCAGCCCCAAATTTTTGCGAATGGCATCGAATCCATAATCGTGAATCCATAATCGACAGTCATCGAAAACACTGGCGCATACAGCTGCGATATTTTCCTCTGTCCGCACTCTACGTATGCGTGTTGGTAGTTTAATGTTCAATAATGTAATTTTGGTGAGAAAATTACACAAAATTCCGCACAGCAACCAAGTTTTTATATTTTGACTCTTTCAGCCCAATTATGAATAACGATTCCATGGGAATTTTTTCCCTTTTCCTACGGCTATTTAAAGTATGAGGATTGTTTCTCGGGAACAAATGCTAGGGAATTATTAATAGTTGGGATGTTTGATTAAATATTTTTTTTGAATCAGAAAATATGTTTTGCCATGTTTGACGCTGTTTGACGGCTGCTTGAGAAAAGCCATAATATTTCACATAAATGTGATTCGAATGCCCACAAATTGTTACAATTTAAGTTTAAAATTTTTTTACTTGTGAAAATTTTTTATAAAAATATGGGAAAAAATATTTTATGCAAATTATTGCTCAATGTGCTCGTACCTCTACTTAAGGTAATTAATAAAAACTGTGATTATTTTAAGTATTATAAATTTTCAAATGTGTTTTTATTATGATTATTTATTTTTTTGACGAAAACAAAAACAACTCAAGCTAATTGTTTTTTTAAGATAAAGTTATCGAATAAAAAGCCCCTAAATATTTCTTATCACCCAATTAGTATTTAATTGATTAAGTTATAAAAATAATACTTGAAAATTTATTGTGAACAAATAATATGATTCGTATACAAAAATTAGAGATATTAGAAAGTAACTTTTAGTTAACGGCAGATAGACCTAAGTCAACACAAAAAATTCTAATAAAGTAATAAAAATTGCGTTATAAGGGTCTTTCAATAGGGAAGACTTAGATTTCAATAACAATTTGAGAGTTTTTCTATAAACAAACGGAGTCTTTGGCTTTTCTAAAGATTTCTTTTGGTTGAAGTCTGCCGACGAGTTCCTTAAGCAGAAGCGAAATGCATATAGACCTTGCTTAACCAATAAGAAACAAAAATTCTTTATATTAATAATAATTTCATAGAAAAAAGTGACATACAAAATTTTGTAATATCACTTACAAAAAAAAATAAATTTAATTTTCACGAATAAACAATTCAATAAATTCAATTAAGTCTATCCACTTGAATTAATTTCAACAATTAAAACGCTTTTCTCAGTTTATTTTTAAAATTTTTAGATTTTGGCACAATTCAATAATTCAAAAGACTTCAAGCAAATTTTCGTGTTAACCATCAGCCGCTTAAATTTTCTGTGTAAAGTTTTTACTACATTTACATTTCCTGTTACTAATTAATACTCTGAACGTAAATACTTTATTTATTCTTTTTTTTTTTTTTGGGAATCAAATTTAATTTAAAATCTCACCAAAACATAAGAAAAATTCTTTATCTTTAATTTATGTGTTTCTAGTAAAATGTTTGTAATCTGAGTATGAAAATGTGTAAAAGCCAAATTAAAGTGGTCATGGCAAATTAATTCATTTAAAACTAGAGTACGAAATATACAAGCAGAAAATAAAAACAGGTACAAAAAAAAAAGGAATAATTACAAATATAAAATGGAATATTTAACACCATTCAAATGGTCATTTATTATATTTAACCAAAGGCTTTTGTTTCCAACAACAAGTACTAAAAACTAAAATTTAAAAATTTTGTTCATACCATTTTCATTCACTTAAACTGTCAACACAATTAATAGCATTTTGTCACGCTTACTACCGCCATCACCACCGACGCCGACACTAGCAAACAAACAAACAGCCGCCACTAAAGCCTTTGCTGTGGTTCCAGTTCCAATCCAAAAAAAATAAAGAAATTAAATTAAAATAAAAACCAATAAACTCCCAATTCAAACCCAAAATAATAAAAATATTTTGACAAGAAATCATGTTTAACTAAAGGGGTTAATGTAAACTGTTTCTTTTACTTATTTATTTATTATTTTTTGTTTTATTTGAACATAAAATATATTTGAAAATTTTGTAATATTTGAAAATGTTTATTGGACACGAAAAGTTAGAAACAATAAAAACGTGCTGAAATTTTTCGCACAAAAAAAATTTTATATAAAATATAGACTATGGATTATGGTTTTATCATTTTAGCCGAAAAGAAATAAAAATAAATTAATTAAAAATATAATTCTTTTGTTTATTAATTAATTGTTCATAATTATAAGGTTTCTCTTATTTAGTTGTTAGACCGCAAATTAAAAAAAAAAAAACACAACAATACAACAGTAGCTCAGGCTCATCTCCATTGAAATTATTCATATAATAAGTAATGAAAGACCCAATAGGAAATATACAAGGAAATAAACTTTAATATGATATATTGTCTCATTAAATTGGTTTAAATTTTTGGATTGGAAGAACTAAAAACCAGCCATCGCTTTCGATTGTTATTTCTGTGGCACGCGGCAAAAACTGCTTAAGTCGAGATAAGCCGATTTTGAGTTAATGGCACCCCTGTAGTCTTTATATTTAAAACTAGCTCTGAGAAAAATCTCTATTATTTTGTGCGATTTTTCACGAAGTTATGGCACAAAGACTTGCTGCTTATCTTTTTTTTCTTTTTGAGCTTGATTTAACTTATACTTTCAACAAATTTATTATTCGACATATTGTCATAATTATATTGTAAGTGAAATTTAACTTATACTTTGGTATATTTTTATTTTAATATATCAGTTATAGTATGTAGAACGATAATTTCCTAAATAAAATAAAAGTGAACTCTGAATTTCAAAATTTAACTGTAAAAGAAAGAAATTTTTGAAACTCGACTTGAAAGTTTAAAAATGCTCTCATACGAGTGCGAAACAGTAAAATAAAGGGTGGGCAAATTTGAGGTAAGGAAGTAAATTGGCTGTCAAACACAGTAAAAAAAGATTTGTAAATACAATTAATTTATTTGTGAATACAATTAAAATATTATTTAAAAAGGCACCTACAACGATTTTTGTAAATACAAACACACATTTGTAACATCAGAAAACAAAATCAACTCAATTATTTACAATTAAAATTATTGTTTTATTGACAATTGAGTTGTTAACGAAAAACAAAAATTTTGAATGAATTTGTTTTTCAAATTCTAATGTGTGTTTTTGTTAGTTTTTTTTTTTTTAATTTTTATTTATAATTTGGTTTCTTGTTAAATTTAAAAGTTATTTATTTTTCCACACCACAACCTTCGAAATAAATGTGTTTGGGATGAGTCGAACCGGCAATCTCTTGAATAATAGACTAACGTGCTTACCACTCAGCTAAAGAGCAAATCGTTTTAATCATGCAAATAATGAATACACGCAAACATGATTTCTATGTTTCTTCTGCGCTTTGCGTTGATATAATTTAAAAATAGCTTTGTTGAGTGAAAAAAAACAATTCACGACTTTTTCCGGCTTCTTGTCGGAATTCACACGTATACAACACGAGCATCAAAAAATACAACAACAATTGCACTTGACCGCGTTGTGTCAATCAACCATCAAGATAAACACCAACACAAAGAAATTAAATTAAATGATATTTTAAAATGTGCGGTATTGTTAAATATTGTATTAAATGAATGACAAATATTGTTGAAATTAAAATTTTTTTTTCAATAACATGGTTTTGTTGAACATAATTCTTGTCTATTTTTTCTGTGAATATACTGCTTAATGAGCTAATCAGGTATGTGATGAAAAACGATGTAGACACAAAAACAATTTGAAAACGATAGAAGGTGTGATGCGTTTCCTATAGTCGTTTCGTCAATAATTTTAAAACTTATTTTTAATGGTTTTTCCAAAAATGTTTGACAAATTTCTTTTCACATCCCTATTATGTGAATTATATTTTATCTTCTAGTGTACTTTTTAGAAGTCGGTAGTTAAAATTAGCTCCAAAATTATACTCAAAACCGATCGGAATTCATCACACGATCGTTTTCCCTCACATACCTGAATAAAACCCATTTTTTCCATTGTCTCCTCAAATTTTAACAGTATTCCCCGTTCAGTTCCGAGGAAGTCACAGACTTATTGACCCGCCATAGCACATCATTTCACAGTGTTGCCCTAAATTTTCTACTAGTCCCTTATTTTTTTGGACAAAATATTAATAAAACATTTATTCCCATTTTTATTCATTCTGCATTGTTACAAGTTTTATCCACGTTTACAACTGACTTAATACATTTAATTGTTCAGAGACTGCTGAACAAGAAAATTTATATTTAATCATCTTACCGCAGCATAATTTACTTTATTTGCTTACAAAATATTTATAAATAAAAATAATTATAGCCATATTAATAACGATCATAATATTTAATTCAATAATTATACACATGCATGTGTAGATTTATTATCAGTTCTTCGGTTAACACATCTGCATTTGTAAGTGGTTATTTTTCTTGTTTCCGCTTTTAGTTTATTAAAGGGTTAATACTGCAATAAACACACACACACACACACACACACACACATAAAAGGCAAACATGCGCAACATGTGTGAGAGTTCTACTTATAACATTTCGCATTTTGATCAAAGGAAAAGGTGTATAAAACAAATATTATGACCTAATTTATATCAAGGTAATTTTTTATATTAATGCCTCTGTTATTTAAAATTTTACTCGTATTCCCAGCTTATTTGTATTTTTTTCATAAAGAGTTCTTCTTCATCCGCATAAAAGCATGTTGCATATACAATTCATGAGTACACCAATACCTCTCTTTGCATCCATCGTTCCGTTTTGCGTTTTTTTCGAAGTTGCATCGCTGCTGAATTAGTACTAATTTTCACTGTGCGTCGTTAGATTTTCGAGGTTGCGTTGTTTTGTGTTTGAGTCTTTAAATTTTTTTGGAAATTTTCTGTCTTTTTCCCCAATTAAAAATTGGTTCTGCAAATATCTATGTATTTAATAATTTTGAATGTAGATGGATAGAATACACAAAACAATAAACACTTTGTCCCGTCTTGATATACTCGTATGTATGTTCATGCCGCAAAGTGGTCGATACAAATGCAACATCCCGGAAGAAATTCATGCCACATATTCAGCTGTTCAGCAAACATTGGACAAATGTTTTGTGAAAAACAACCGACTTGCGACAACAGCCACTATGGACTCATCAGACAGTGATTAATTTTTATTTTGTTTTTTATTTATTAATTAAATTTTTTATTTTGGTTTAATGGAATTAGTTTTTTTTTGTAGGTATGAAAATAAAATTTTATATTATTTTTGTTTTTTAAATGTTTACTTTGTTGAATTTTCTTTTTAAAAAGTAGTATTTTCGTAACCCTGTAGCTCGTTTCTGTAATTCTCGCATCGAAAAATTTCTTACATGAAGTGTGAAACAAAAAATTCCATCGTTTCTCGATTTGTGAGAAAAAAGTGTTTCTGTATTTGAATGCGAAAACAGACAACACTGATTCTGTTATTACTGGAATATTTCCAGTAATCGAGTGTCAAAGGAAAACAAAATGTCACAAAAATATTATTTCGATAACAAAAAAAAAATAATTTACAAAAAAAAAAGAAAAGAAAATAATGCATAAGCATATAAAATGCATATGCCTCTACATAACAAAATTATAAAAAAAATCTAAATCTAAATGTAAACCATTCGACTTTTTAATAATATTTTAGTCCAAAAATTCGTGGCATATCTTTTCAACTAGTTTATTTTTCATATTTTTACACGCAAATTAAAAAATTTTATGTTTTTTTTTACAAATTTGGTTGTTCTCGCACCAATTTCAAATGTGAGTTGTTTTGACAGTTCTTGCGAGAAACTTCTCACAAAATTTCGTTACAGAAACACTTTTACTCACAAATTTCCAATAACATACGTCAAAAACGGTAAAATGACAAACAGTTCTCACAAAAAGTAATTACAGAAACACTTGCATGTGAGAAACAATTTTTTGTTTCAATTCACATAGTTTCTTCTTCATTGCCATCGTTTTCTGTGAGAAATTTTTCGATGCGAGAATTACAGAAACGTGCTACTGGAACCTATAATTAACTGTGCGTCGTTTCAATTTGCGTCGCGTTTTTTTTTTGGAACGTAACCCCGACGCAAAGTGAGGTATTGGTGTATTTTTTTCTGCTTGGTTTCGGAATTGAAATTTGATCCTCTAATAATAAACATAATCACGTGTTTTCGATTTTGATTTACTGCCCTTTTTTTGGAGTGTGATTAAATTTTAAAAATAAACTTCGTGTATATGTATGTATATTTAATTACTTTTTAAGTTGTTTCTTTTAGTATAAAAACTTCTGAATTTGTAAGCCGAAACTGGTGTTGTTTGGAGGTTTAAAATTTCAAAAAAACATAAACAAAAAATAAATATTTGAAACTACTGGTATTGAGTCAAGTTGCTGCAAAATCATGCCAGAAAAACATGAGTGATATGATTATTATTTAATACAAGAATAATGTGTTTGAATTGCAAACTGTTTTTACAATGGCTGCTTTCGTTAAAAATAAAGCCTGGCATCTTGGGTTATAACTTTTATACTCTAATCTTATAAAACAACTCACCAAAGTGAATTTCTCAATAAAACGAACGATCAATAGAGATTAGTGATTTCAAAATCGCCGGTCTGGCTGGCAAGGCTGTCAGATGATAAATATCTATCATCTGAAGTGTCATTTAATTAGTGAAAGGTTTTCGCCATTTGCTTTCTACTGCATTTATTTTTTGGCCAGTACCACTTAAGTTTTACAGATTGGCACCAACATACTCCTCCAGGTCAGATAATTTATGCGATATAAGTAAGACATATTAAATCTGAAAATATGGAATGGGAAAGAACAACTACATATGTACATACCTGTGGCAATAAGGAAAAAGTGCTTAAGTCCTATTTTACTGTTTTGCAGGAGAGCACTTTTAAGCGTTCAAGTCGATTTTCAGAAATTTATTTCTTTTGCAGTTAAATTGGGAAATTCTCTATTAACGTTTATTTTTTTAAGTACACATCTTTCTACACACCATAAGCAGCAATACATTAAAGTGGAAATATACAAAAGTATAACCTAAATTAAGCCTCTTATTCCAAACAAGATTAGAAGTCTAAAAAAGATAAGTCTCAATTCATACTGCTATAACTTCCTGAAAAATCACACAAATTAATTTAGATTTCGACTAGCGGTACTTTCAAATATGCAGATTACGCAGGTACCGTTAACTCAAAATCAGCTTATCTCGACTTAAGCACTTTTGCCTTTTTGCCATAGATATATTATGCAATAACCATAGAGCTGTCCTACACACAGACGGGTCCAATAAAGGAAACCGATCGGGTGGTGGATTTTACGGCATACATAAATTCTTTCGCCTATCGAATTTTAATACAGACTGACATCACGGCTGCCTTTAGTTTATCGCTCACTTTCAGATTTAGGCTCACTTGTAACCAAACAATATTTATCTGTCCGATTACATCTTAACTTTAATTATGGGAAGTTATAATAATAAAGGACTAAAACGTTTAGCCTGCAAAAATTCACTTCAAAACTATTTTGGCATTTAGGTTTAGTTTGATGCTTGAATAGATGATTACCAAATTTACCTTCGAATTTTTGGTCTATTTGGGGAATGTCATCGTATGGTTATCCATTATACCTGAGATGCTATTAATTCGATTTGGCACTTCGTATACTCGGAATGGTAAAACGTGCGCACTGAAAAAACAATTTTTTAAGGATGATGTGGGCTGAAATAGTTAGTACGTTGACTACAAAACCGAAGGTCTTGGATTCCAGCCCTTTCATTGACAAAGTCATTAAAGAACAACACCACACATTTTTCTGAAGTGCATTAGCTTTCCTTTCTGTCTCGTGTTGTAAGAAAGCTCAAGTGATGAAGGGCTAGTCACTCAGTCCATATTTACACTATGCAAGTCTTATTGCTAAGCTGATTAGTCTGATGGAGAGAGAGACGAGGGGAACAGTAACGTTTCTTTTCCCCTCGTCTCTCTTTCCTAACAAACTAATCAGCTTAGCAATAAGACTTGCATAGTGTAAACTAGGACTCACTGATCACTGAACTTATACTTATTTGGGCGAAGTAAACTAAACAGTAAAAGGACTACTAAACACAGTTCTGAAAATTTAATGCGTCTCATTGACATCAGATTCGCTGTAAGACTGCATTAAAAAATAAAAAAAACGTGCGAAAGGCAGAGTTGTAAAAGAATGAAGCTTTCCTCTCTAGTTCTTTCTTCTCTACCCATCTTTTCTATCTCTATCCCTTTCCTAAGCAAGGTATCACATAGGAATTCATTTACTGAGTGTTGCTTCTCTTTAAAAAGCATAAAAATGTAGGACTGAGGAGGTTCGAGGATTTTAATCACCATAGTGAGCGCAATTGAAGCTGCGTTCATTCGTTGTATGCAAATGATCTTATAAAATCCAGCTGGTACTAGAACCAAGTGCAATAATGCTGCTGAACTATGTAGTGGAGCAAGAAATACAAATTGTATACTATCTAATTATAATATTCTCTGTTATCGCCAAACAAAAATTGCCTGGTTAATTAGTGACAACAAATGTTTTATGGTCCTTCGAAACGGATTATAAGTACTGGCGTTGCAACAAAATATTGTAGAAATTGTCAAACTTATTTGCATGTACACTACATACATACATACTCGTAGGTATACAGCCATGCCAGCTGTGGTGTAGGGCTATAAAAATTATTTGTTAAATCATTACTGAAACTGCATTAAAAAAAGTAATTTCCAAAAATATGCAGCCACCCGTTGTGGCGGGCACAGTCTGCTGCATTTAAAAGCTTTAGTGCACTTATGCAGGCATTGTAAACTCGAACTTCTTGAAAAGTGTTGTAGTATTGACAACATTATTTGCAGTTCTATGCCAAACACAATGCACTTTTTTGGGAAAAAATTATCATAAATTTGTGTTTTTTTTTTTTTTTTTTTTTTTTTGTAAATACAAACACACTCCTTTTTTCAAAAATACATAATTAAATAAATTCACAAACCAGTTTTATGCATTTTTATGCATTTTCTTTTTTTCATGCATATTTTGTGCATGATGATGACGACGGTGTTTATTATCTGAAGAGGAAAAAAAATCGATTTTTATATCTACAATGTGTATGTTTCTTAAAACATTTTCGCTTTTATTACTAAAACGTGTGCGTAAAAGTAAAACTAAACACATAAGGAAAGATAAGAAGTGAGATCGAAAAAAAATTTGCTCGTATGGCATTAAAATAATTAAATTAAGTAAAGGAGATAATAGATTTTGAATACGCTTTGCGTTATATGTTTTCAAAGCCAACATGCGAGAAAACTTGATTTTTTTTTTTAAACTTAAGAGTTAGCGAATCTGCCATTCATTGGTAAATTTAGCTCAGTACGGCTTGTAATACGAGGGTGGGCCATTAGCACAGTGTTTTTTTTTTGAATTTCCGGCCTCTTAATTAAAATGACAACACTTCTATTGTCAACAGGCAATTGTCAGTTGATTCCAGTCTATATTTGAAATTACCGCGTGAGTTGAGAAGCAAATGGAAAAAGTGAATTAGCATTATTTTTTTGCGGAAAAAACATCACTCAAACCAAGGCTAAACTTGATAAATACTAACGGGACTCTTCACCATCAATTTCAATGGTAAAAAAGTGGTTCACTGAATTTCGTTGCGGCCGTACAAGCCGAATGTTCTGGACGCCCAGTTTAAAGGCAGAATTAGTTTGTACGTGCTGTTCTGTTCTGAATCAGCTGTTTTGTTTCTGTTCAATTGAAAGTCTGTGTGTGTGGTTTGTTTTTCCTGTTTCGTTCTGTTCCGTTGCGGACAAATCTGTAGAAAATAGAATTCAACGTTAAGTGACAGCCAAAAGTGTGTATGTATTAGTTTGTTGTGATATTTTGTATACAACTGAAATCAGTTCTATAGGTTGCCAGCTGATTCCTTGCACAGAAAAAGTAATTGCAAAATATTTTATATGGAAAAGAACGGCAGAGAACGACAACGAAAAGTAAAAACTAATGAGGCCTTAAGTCACTGCATCCGGAACAATTGACAAAATTACGATATGCTTTTAGCCGATCGGAGAGTGAGAGAGATTGTGGAAGCCAAAGGCATCTCACATGGTTCAGTAGTTTAAATTTTGAACGATCACTTGGGTATGAGAAAGCAAGATGGGTGCCTCGTTTTCCCACAATCGACCACAAGCGCATGTGCAGGTTCCCTCATCCGCTTTTTTCTCCAGATTTAACCCCGAGTGACAATTTTTCGTTCCCAAACTTGAAGAAATGGCTCGGTGGAAAAAGATTTGACTCCAACGGCGAATCATTTCACAAACAAATCCCTATTTTGATACAAATCATATTTTTCGGAAGGAATAAAAAAAAATTTGGAGAAACGTTTGACTAAGTGTATGGAACTCAAAGGAGACTATGTTGAAAAATAAAATAACTTTTTATATAAAAAGTAACTGAGTAAATGAAACTTTTTTTTCTTGAGAAGTTATTGAAAGCAAAAAAGGCACTCACATTAGTTTAAACTTTATTAAAAATAAAAGTACATAAAGGAAATATAGAAATAGGTTGACCTTGCCATACCCGAAACTTCTCGCTAGTTTTTAAGTTATTAAATAAAAACTACAAGAAAATAAAACAATATTTTTTTTTTTTGCTTTCAAGGTAAGTAGTCGACCGAACGTTTTGGGTCGACATCGTGGAACAGGAATAATACAGTGCAACAACCAAAATGGCAATGGGATGACACCAATTGCAAATGAAAGTTGACATTATTTATAACAAAATTTTGAAGAGTATACTGAAGAACAGCAAGAACCAAAAACATACAGAGATCCACAGCCTACTACTTCTACTTCAAACCTGCAAATTGACAGTGATAGCGATGATGATTAAGCTGATACAAAATGATATCCAAAGAAGATATTAGATGTAATACTTTTAAATAAAAAAGTGGTTTTTGTAAGTACCATTTGTATGACCGCGCCATCTAGCGTCAGTTTTAGGTAAAAATAAGTATCGAAAATGAATCCCTCAACCCCAAAAACAGTGAGATACCACAACTTTCCAGGATCTTTCCTTGTTAGACAGCGTTCCAAAATCAACAACTCCAAATGCGCATAAAAAAATTTCGCACTGAACTAAAAAGAACCCCTTCAATGGTTTGTTATGGATAATGCCAACTTTCATTTGCACTTGGTCTCATCCCATTCCCATCCTAATAGTTATTTTATAAAAGACTTATGTGTACATATCACTCAATTACTCAAAGAACGTCATAACTCTATATACTTCCTCTGTGTTTTATGTTTCAAATGGTCAAGAGAACCATTTGATTCACCATTTTATCGATCTCACTCCTCATTGACACGCTTACGCACACATGCGCGCATGCAAATATGAATTTGCAATAACACTTTATTGCATGACAACCCTTTTCCTGTGTTGCTGATTTTGTTGTTTATTATCCAACAAACTGCATCACTACGCTAACAAACATTTTCTACGAAATTCAATACTAAAGCAAAAACAAAACAAACAAACAAACACAATACATACACATGCATACATACAAACGCATATGTATGTACATACATATAAAATCTGCAGCTTGTTCAGTGCTTTAATGCTGCATGCACCATGCATGATGCATGTATTACGTACTACATGCAAAACTTATTGTACAACAACAGCAATAAGGTAAAACTGCATTATGCATACTTTTTTTGTGGCTGTTATGTTATCGATTGTTGTAGTTGTTGTATTCCTTTTTTTTTTTTTGTTGCAAACTTTGTTTAGAGTACTTTTACAATAATGATTTAAGTGTTAATGATGATTTCGATCATCATCATCATCATCATCATTCTCATCATTGGCAATGATCATTATCTTTGGCAAACATCATCAATGTGCAAAACATATGCTGGTTGCATGTTGAGTTTTAAAAGCTCATACGCGTGTTTAATTTATCTTCTTGTTTATTTTTGCTTTTCTTGTTGTTGCTCTTCTTTCGTGTACCCTACACCATAAGCAAAGTGTATTGTGATGGAGTGAATTGTTCGATAAGATGTTTTCTTGATAAATTAAAACAAAGGGAGCTAAAAGACTATTGGAATTCTAAAAGTCATCGTTCATGGTTTCGGTGATGTTTCGATTTCCCAAAAAAACACTAATGAGTTAGGGCCTTCTATATTGAGGTAACGATATGTACATATTTATATACATGCATATTTATAAATATATGTATAAATATACATATATTTAACCATTTCTTTACAAATACAGGCAGAAAATATTTTTAAATTATGGTATAGCAGCGGCAGCGCCAGCTACAATGGCACCAGCTTCAGCCACATTTTTAATCCTTTTAACAGCTTCTGCTCCTTTTTCTACCTTCTTAGCGACCTTATGCTAAATGATAAAAAAAAACAAAATATAAATAATATTTTTATTTCCAAAGTCAATAACTATAAATATATAATAAATTACCAATTTATGACCGAGTTTTCCAAAATGATGATGGTGATGTCCTTCGACAGCCTGTTGGCCCAAAATGCACAAAACCAAAATGGCCAAGAAAACAAAATACTTATTGAAATTCATTGTGTTTTAGTTTTGCAGAAATTCAAAATTCAACTGATAGTTTTTTGGTGTTTCGACGTAGTTTTTATAGAGACGAGATACGAGTTTTCTGTGAAAAGTCAATCAATCAAAAATTTCATTTGATAAAAAAGGTAAATTTTTGGGTATTTTTTAACTTTGGGTATCATCATATCAGCTAAATGTATTATTTATTTGTAAATAAAAATTTTGATCTATTTATCAGCTAAAAACTCAAGTATCACTCACTATACCACTTCATACTCATTGTTTGGTCAAGTCACATGCTGCAAATATTTGACGTGATAAGTGAAATTTTTATTTATATTAATATTCTTAGCAAATATGAAAGGTATGCATGTCAAAAGTTAAATAGCAAAGTTTTCAAAAAGTTTAAGAACGGCCACATATAAAAATATTTTGCACAAATGATGCAAAATTGTCACGGTCGAAGCATGATACAATTATACAAGGTACTTGCACAAGCCCAGCCTGTTAATGTATACAATGCAGAAAGTTGTCAAACTTTGTTTACAAGCTGCAAAAATTTTAGTGTATGTGTGTGAATAAAATGATTACAGTGTTGCCAATGAATTTGCACAT
Organism: Nowickia ferox; assembly: GCA_936439885.1. Taxonomy (NCBI): domain Eukaryota; kingdom Metazoa; phylum Arthropoda; class Insecta; order Diptera; family Tachinidae; genus Nowickia; species Nowickia ferox. The sequence goes on from OW387023.1 coordinate 107,509,008, forward strand.
TGAAGAAAATTACAATACACATGCTTTGTGTAGATTAAAATTAAAACAAAATTAAATAAAAATAGAACCAGTAGAATTACACACATATTATACATGAATCTCATTACATGGTCTACAGATGAGAGTAAAAATTACACACTGTGTATTACACACATATTGGCAACACTGAATGACTATAATCATGCATGAATGCCGCCTCTGCAATTGTACTTTAGTTACCCTGTGATTGTTATTTTTAAAAACAAAAGACATCTGCTTCTGACAATTATAGGTATATTTCTACCAACAAAATACGTGTGTTTCTTGGTGTTGCAATTTTGTTGTTGTCGTGCAAGTACCTTGTATAATTGTATCATGGGTCGAAGTAAGTGCAAGATTAGCAGAGTAAATTTTGCAACTTTTAATGGCATTGCCAAGCCAAACAAAATGGGCGGCAAAACGTACTAATAAAATCATCTCTGCACCAAGTTAATGCTATGTTTCCACTACGAGTTGAATCACATGCTTCGCTTTCTCAATCACGTTTATGAATCATGCGTTTACACGGCGCATTCGTACTTCCTTTGGCATTTTTTTATGTATATTCCCACACACACATGTATGATACGCACGTGCGTGTGGTTTGTTTTTATTTTGTTTACACACACATCCACATATACCTATTTTGTTTTAATAGCTAGTTCGGATAAACTGGCGATGAACTGCGATACAATTTAGAGAAGATCCCAAGTTTACGTGCTTCGCAAGTAGATTCATATTGAATCTACTTAATTCGCTCTTATGATTTTGTATGACGAAGCAAGTTACCTCATTGACGCAAGACAGCATTATTAAAAATCAGAGTTGTAAAAGAATGAAGCTTTCCTCTATCTCCCTTTCCTAAGGAACGTAACACCTGTCTATAGCAGTGATAGCCAAGCCCCGAACGCATGCACACAAAGATATTATGTGCTTGTGTGCGGTCGCAAACAGAAGCAGCGGTCGCTGCCGAATTGTACACTGTGTAACAATCTATATACGCATATATAAAATTGAATGTATATATCTTTGTTCCGTATAGACGTCTAAACTACTGACCCGATCTTCATGAAATTTTCACAGTATATTACTGTCGACCAGGAAGGACATTCATCATCTTTGTATTTTTCATAATTAATATGGCATGACAAGTAATGCCGCCTTATATTAAATTTGTCGCATTTTGCTAATTGCTTCAAACAAATATAACATTGCGGCTTCCTTTCACGATTTTCAAAAAAAAAAAAATCCAGTTCCCAAGAATTATTGAACATTGTTGCTCTGTGTGCTGTTGTGTTGATTACGAAGAAAAAAAACAAAAACAAAGACAAACAAGCGTGCGTGGTGTTGCTTCCACAAAGCTTGAGCAGAGACTGATGATAGACTGATGTTTTGAAACGAACAAAGTTGTTGTATACATGTGAATTGCCGACCGTGTCTGTGTGAAAAATACGATTATTGACTGCCTCGCAAGGCTATGGAGTGGCTATCACTGGTCTATAGTAATAGGTATTCATTGCCTGAGTGTTACTTCTCTTTAAAAAAAAAATTTTGTTTAATCAAATTAGGCCCCGCCCACCTAAGCCCAAATCGATTTTTTCGCATAAAACTTTTCTCATACAGGCAGAACAACAAAAAAAGACACATGCCGAAATAATCCATCCATACAAAATAAAGATAAAATTTTTTTTATATTTTATTTATGATTCGATAAAAAACATTACTTATTCTTTGTATATATGTACGTTACTAAACACATCTGTACGTATTTTGTTTATTATAGCTATTTTCCTTAAAAGTAAAATGAAAAATACATTTTGTAAATTATCCCATTGCAGAAGCAGCTCCGGCTACAACGGCACCAGCTTCAACTACATTTTTAATTCTTTTAATATTTTTAGCTCCTTTTTCTATTCTCTTGGCAGCCTTGTGCTAAATGATAAAAAAAATAATTATTTATTTACTGCCTTATTCATAAAAAATAATTCAGGTTTATTAAGCGCTTATTTGATATATTTCTATGGGAAATTTGTCAAATAAACATGTAATAAACCTAAAATATTTTTTATGAATTAGACCGAAAATCTTTTTTTATAATAAATCACTAATGCTGAGTACACATCTGTCATTTCTTGTGTCATGATTTTGTATCGTTTTCAAAATGTGTGCAACGCCGTTCATAATATGTATTTTATATGGAAAGCAATGTCCCACAACGAAAAATATCGGAAATGACAAACGTTGCCACTAGTACACACTACTGCGATATCATAAATTGTCATAGTGTGTACTCGACATAAGCTCAAACTTACGATTTCATGTCCGAGTTTCCCAAAATGATGATGATGGTGATGGTGTGCTTCGACAGCCTGTTGACCCAAAATGCACAAGACCAAAATGGCCAAGAAAGCAAAATATTTATTGAAGTTCATTTTGTTTAAGTTTGCAAAAATTCAAAATTCAACTGATAACATTTCAGCGTTCCAGACTAGTTTATATAGTGACAAGTTATGAATTTTTTGTTTTTGTGAAAGCATTTGATCAATTTGATGAATTTGATTAAAAAACAAACTTTTAATTAAAGGCTTAAAAATGTGATTTTTATTTTTTGAGTACTTCTTTTAAAATTGCCTGTCATAATCAGTTAGATATGTATGTATGTATGTATGTATGTATGTTCTGTGTTTACGTGCAAATAAAACTTTTGATAAATCTATTTGGCAATCAATCAGTGAAAAGTCTTCCAACGACACAACTATTTTGAACAAATATGAATAAATGTATGTAGTTTTTTTAAGAGAGAATAAAACAGTAAACTATTAATTACACTGTGCAACACTGAAAAATCCAAAAGGTAGTAAAATCCTAAACTCCGTTGGGCGATTTAGGAGAAGAAAGATTTCGAAAATCAGGGCACCCTCAAAAAATGGCATCCTCAGCTTTTGAGGGCTGCACTCTATACATAATTGCGTAGTATGTTCGCCAATCGTATATACATACATATATGCTCTTTCTTTTGTAATATTTTTTTTATATTTATTTTGCTGTTGTTATGTATATATATTTGTCACAATCACGTTGCCTGTGCATGATGCATTTGCAATTTATGCAATTTGTTTTATATACAACTTTTTTCTTTTCATTTCATTATTTTCTTTTGCTCTTCACATTTACGTGCCTCTTGGCTTTTAGGCATTTTTTCTTCTTCTTTCATTATGTGCAGCCTGTTGTAATGTTTGATGTTGCAGCAAATACATATGTACTACATACATAATTGTGTATGTATGTACTCGTATGTTGTTGATTATGTTTTATGCTTTTAATGTTTGCACTTTTATTATGGTAGATACTTGCATTTTCTGTTGTTTTATTGAAGTCTGCTCCTTAGACCTTGACCACTAACATAGAAACAACAACGAAGGCAAAACATATGTATGTAATTATTGCAAAAGAAAGAGTTGAAAATAACCTCAAGTAAGAAAAACGTTAGCAATAAAATGTGCGAGCAGCAAAAATAATTAAAAATGTCTTTCCTGGAAACTAAATACATAAATAAATAAGTTTCAGACTGAAATTTTCAAAACAGCAGAATCTTTTTTTTTGGAATTTATCCATTTTGCAGTTTTATTTAAATTTGTCCATTTTTATTTTCGTGTCGAATGTTGTCCTTGAGGGCTTCCAGGGTCTCGAGCTTGTTCACGTAAAGACAGGACTTCAAAAAACTCCACAAAAAAGTCTGGAACGGTTAAATCGGGCGATCTTGCGGGCCAGTGTAAGTCGCCAAAACGAGAGATGAGGCGACCCGGGAATGCCGCCGTTGCTCCTTCCTGTTGGAACAACGTGTCCTCCAGTCCTAATTCGTTCAATTGCGGCAGAAAAAACTCGGTTAACATGGCCCTATAGCGCGCACCGTCCACTGTTGACGTTTGGCCAGCGGCGTCCTCGAAAAAAATGGTCCGATGGCTCCTCCAGCGTGAACAGCGCACCATGCAGTCACTTTGAGCGGGTGTAATGGCTCCTCGAAATGAGCCTCATCGCTCATTATGATTTTGGTCGAAAAATCGTCCACTTCGTCCTCGACATTGAGGATGGCTTCGGCGTAGGTTACACCCGTTTGGCGGTCGACAGGCAGCAGCTGATGCACGGACTGGACTTTGTACGGGAACATGCGTAGGTCTTTGACCAAAATTCGCCTTAGGGACGAGCGGCTGATGGCTAATTGCGAGGCACGGCGACTGGTCGATGTTTCTGGCAACAGCTCGACATCCTCGGCAACAGCGGTGGTATTCTCGGCAGAACGGGCGCTCCAGGGCCGGCCACTCTTGGCAGCATCTCGTGTGGTCCCATACTCTTCAAGGTTGGTGTCCAAACGGCGCAGTGTTTGCGCAGTCGCTGCCGGACGGGGAATCGGCAACGGAATTCGCACTACGCCAACACCACAGACGAATTGTTACGCAAAAAAATAGACACGATTATTTCGCGTTCTTGCTCCATGGCTTGTTCACTTGTATTCTCCATCTGTCTTGTTCACAAATGTCGAAACAGATTTGACATTGGCCGCCATTTGCAAAAATAAGAGCATCTTCCAATAGGGTGATTTCAAGGGCCTGTGCCACGATGTCGACAACGTTCGACTTGTCGCACACTTATGTACATTCAAAACACATAAAAATTTTAAAATGTAAGTGTGCTACAAGTCGAACGTTGTCGACATCTTGGGACAGGCCCCTAGTCTCCGCAATTTTTTTATGAGTGAAATATAAACAAATGAAAAACCTAGAAACCTCAAATAACTACAATAAAAATACATTATGAAGATCAGTGAATGCGCCAGACTAATTTTACAAACACGCATGGCCTAAACGCCATCAAAAACTCATAAATAAAGGATTTTACAGGGGACATGTGCGACTGCAACAAACATTGTTTTATGTGTAAATACATACATACATACGAGTACATACATACATACATACGATTTTATTTCAACATCATGTACTATTTATTCATACATATGTATGTATGTATGTATGTATGTATGTATAAAATCAAAAGAACGAGCGTGTTCTTATATGCTATAGTGACCTATTAAACTAATATACCAGCAGGTCTCCTTCTTTGTCTCCGTCTATTTAGACCTTGAAATCGAAAAGTGAAAAAAACTATCCAACATTATAAAGTATTTATGCACTCGTGTATATAAAAGATACTTGCATCAGATAAACACAAAAAAATAATAATAAAACTAAAAATATTTTAGAAATTAAAAGTAGGAAAAGAAACGGACAAAAACATTTTTGCAATAAACTCACTCGCACGTTTAAATAAAAGGGAAGACATTTTTATGAGAAAAGAAAAAAAAGACAACCTCGCGCACACATTTTCTAAGGATTTTATTTTTATATAATTTTTTGCTTTTATGCTTCGTTTGTTCTTTCTTTTTTTTTTTTTTTTGTTGCATAAATTAATTCTTTTCAAACAAAGTTTTATGCGAGTGCGCATGTGCAACAGGTACGTTGAAAAATAATGTTATTTATAAGGTAAAAGTGCTTAAGTCTAATTTAGCTGTTTTTCAGCAGAGCACTTTAAAACTACAAGTGATTTGTTTTAAGTTTTTTAACTGATACGCATTAAATTTAGTAGAACTGTAATGAATTTTAATCAGAAATAATTTCTTAATCGGGCTTAAGTTGCAATTCTTATTGAATGAAATATTTCTATTAATTAATGAGAGTTTCTAAAGAAGAGAAGAAAAATTAAACTAGACTTTTTAGCTGGGGGGAAATATCAGCATTTTTCTGTGCAGCCACACAGCAGCATTTTTCTATGCACGTCATCCGCACCCATGTCTATATATCCTGATAAATTTTATTTAATTTTGTTTCCATTTTCTTCTCAAATGCTTCTACGAGTAAATAAATACAAACTAAATGATGCATATTGTTCAAATTTTGACAGCAGTCAACGGACAGTTTCTTGTTAACAGGAGGGTAATTGAAATTTTGCAGACTTATTCACCTGGCACTAACACCTCTTTTTAGGACTCCCTGTTATCGCATTTGATTCGTGACAGCACTGAAGCTTGTTAGTAAGAACAGAATATTCGCTCGTTCAACAAAATTGTTTAACAGGTTCCTTATGGTCTTCTTTTATTTTTATCTCTCTCGCATGGAAGATTTTTATTTAAAATTTTTTCCCTTTGTTTTATTCATGTTTAGCTTAACGTTTCTCCATTGCCTGGCAATTTGACAAGATATTTTTTTTTGTTGTTGTTGCCGTTTTATTGTTATTTTAACAGGACAAGTGGTCAGTATACGAATATGCACACACGCGCACTGGCATTCTTTTGGCTTAAAAAAACAACAGACCAACCAACGAACGTCATTATACCCGCACGACTTCTTTTTGCTGGGTTTGTATAAATATTTGTTTTCTCGTGTTTATTTTATCATTGAAATGAATTTTATTAATGTGTTCTTTTTTAATACCCTTTGCAACACAAAAGTGCTATATACAATAATTCTGTGGTTTTCATGCATAACAGCTTATGTCTTAAAGCCACATTTCGGCTTGAAACTATAAAGTTTGTAATGCGGCCCCTACACATTGCAACTGGTCGTACAATTGAGTTGCATCAGTTGATCGTTCACTGCACAGGTCGCAATTTCTAAATCAATTTTTCATCAAACTTCATTAAGAAATTATTTTTGTAGAGTCAACATGAGTTCTGGCGGAAAATTACGGCATTCGATACGATTCGAAATTTAAAAATATGTCCATGTAAACGAGTGCCGTAATTTGCCCCCTGATTTTTAGCTCTACTTTCACGGAGGAAGAAGAAGATCAAGAAAAGAAAAAATTAAAATATGTTTTCATATTCTTCAATAAAATTTATCATTGGCATTTTTGCTTCTTTTTCACACATATTGTTTTCTTCGCACGAAAGTAGAAATCGCCATCGCATTGATGGCTAATGCCGAGTACACATCTCGCATTTCTTGTGTTGTCATTCGGTGGTGTTATTCTTAAAATATGCGCAACACCGTTCACATTATGTTTTTAATATGGAAAGCAATGCCACACAACGAAAAATATCGGAAATGACAAACGGTGCCACTAGCACACTTTATTGTGATGTCACAAAATGCCATAGTGTGTACTTGGCATAAGCTATTCGTCAGTTGAATGAAAACCAAAATGTTTTGATTTTTTTGACCAACCGTTGGTCAATCAAACCTCTAACGTAACAATTGGTTGTACAACTTGATGAAATTGTACAATAAGTAGCAACGGTAGGGGCCGCTTAAGAAGTTTTTTTGCTTTTCTGGTTTGATGGTCACGTAAATAGTAATCGTCAAATGTTTGTATAAAAATTTCTTGCACAATTCCAACAAAAATTAATTTAAAACAATGAAAAAAAAACTATTGCAATCAGCTCAGAAATAATAACGCATTTGACCACAAGCTTTAAATAATTCGCTAAGAATAACATACTCGTATTTCTCACATACGTTGTTATTGATGAAAGTAATTTGAAGCAAATAAAGACGTTCGTTCTGCTATAATTTTTTTTATAGAAATTGACTTAAGTTACTTTGCATAAAAACTGCAATATGAAGAAATAACATTTAATACTTTTTCATATCGCCGACTGGCTAAAATATTTATTAATCAGGAATAATTTCTAAATCGGGCTTATGTTCAGTATATTCAATTCTTATCGAATGAAATATTTTTATTAATTAATGTGATTTTCTAAAGAAGAGAATAAAAATTAAACTAGACTTTTTTTTAGCTGGGGGCAATACCGATATATTTCTGTGCAGCCACGCACTTCATCAGCACCCATGTCTATCTACTGGGGTAGAGGTTGTTATTAACATCAGCTATTTAACGCAAATTTTCAATGGCTTTTAGCGCTGCCTGGCTGTCGACGTAGAAGGTTACCTTCTCACCTTCAGCTATATTCCTGGCCACCAGTTCCGTGGCCCTGAGGATCGCCAAGATCTCAGCTTGGAAAACGCTGCATTCATTCGGCAGTCTGAAAGAACTACGAATGTTCGTTCGCAAGATATTATATAAATTTTGTAAATGTTAGTAAGTTAAAAAAAATCGCTTGAAATACTTGAAATTTACAAATTTGCACTACTTTAATTTGTAAACACGTAAAACAAAAATATTACATACGTAATCGGCAGCGAAAGAAAGCTGACGACATAGTGAAAAGAAAATGTATTAGAATTCGAGCGACAAGTTTTCTTTCGCAGAGTTTTTCTTTCGATATAGTGAAAGATGCAGTTAATGTATTAGGCTAAATGTTAGCAAATTGTCTTAAAGTGAGTTAGCAAGTTTACACTATAAACCGACGATATACATTTCTTCTAATAAATAATGCTAAGGGCTGTAAGTAACTCACTTTCGCATATATTGAGGGTTGCCTTCCGTCCTCTTTTCCCCGGATACTTTCGTCTTTTTTTTGGGCATACGGGGTAGTCCCTCTTCTTTTTTAACAAGTGTCCGCAGTTGTCCTGGTTTTTTTTTTTGTTTTTATCCATTATTTTAACTTAAGTTGAATGAGCTGGTTGTACCTCATAGTTTTTGATATATCCAATTTCATGTTTTAATGTTGTTTTTTATATTTATGTACTAGCTTGGCATTTGTCGTAATACAATATTGTCATGTAAAGATCATCGGCCAATGGTTGTAAGTCGTTGATATTTTTTGTAGTTTTTGATTTTCGACATGTGTACGTACAAGGAAAGTAATACAACCCGTCAAAAACTTTCGTGCCGCTTAGTTTGTATTCTTGCCATCAGCTTCATTGTTGCCATTTTAGCATTTTCACTGCCAGATCTAGCATTTTCCTGAGTTAAAAAGCATTCAACTTTCAAAAAATTCTGCCAGATGCTTTCTGGCAGAGTTTGTTGTAAATAAAAAATTTTAATTTGTTAAAAAAATTCTTCTGTATAGAGGATTTTTATCATAAATGTACATGTATTGCAGGCTAAAGGTTCCCCGATGATCTGCACTAGCAACAGTGAAATGCGCATAGGATCCATCTAACCCCTCAATAATCAATTTCAATGTATTTAAAGGGTCCGCCAAGGGTCGTGAATGGTAACACTTAGCTCATGTCTGATTTGACAGATAATTAGTTTTATCCTTCCGCTGAACGAATATGGTTGTATACACGCTTGAATAACGCTGGGAAATATTGCCTGCGATCGACTTACAGAAGATGCCGATTTTGCCAAAAAAAATCATCTTTTCAGATGAAGCTCATTTTGATCTTGGCGGGTATGTAAACAAGCAAAATTGTCGCATTTGGGGCACAGAAAACCCGCACGCATACATTGAAAAGCCGACGCATCCAAAACGAATTTTTGTTCACAAAAATTCAAGAGGAGGATATTGGCAACATTTGGTTTCAACAGGACGGCGCTACGTGCCACACAGCCGAAGCTACACTCGATGTTTTGCGCTCTGTTTTCAAAAAAAAAAGTTATCTGGCGGACCCTTTATAATAATTAATTACTGAATAAGTAAAATAATATTTTGGAATTATAGTGCGTAAAAAAATTTTAATCGTAATTGTAACATTTCAAAAAACACCAATTATTAACTATTTTGTATATATATGTTCTTTAAAAATACCTGCGCATGCTAATAAGTTTGTCTAAACATGAAATTCAAAGCCATTTCAATAATTTTTTCTACATTTAAATCTGGCATTATACTTTTCTTCTGTAGAACACTTTAGCAGAATTTTTTGACCGATTTAGCATTCTCTCATCATCATTTTCTGGCAACACTGATCAGCTCTGGTTACAAATTTCGTAACAATCATTTTCGGAAATATCGAAGTATTTGTTGTGCCGTGTTACTTGTAAATTTTCAAAATTTTAAAAATATGCAAAAAATACAAAACTTGAATAAAATTAAATTTCTCTACCACAGGTACGAGCATGTTCTTCCATTGAGTTTTTATTTTTATGCTGAATTTTTATTTCTAAAGGAAATAAATTTTAAATCTTTTTTTTTAAATTAATTTATTTAAAAAGACACGTCCTCTCTTTGTCGGTTAAATTTTCTCTTTTTCTAACGTTGTCGTCCTCTTTTTCTCCGAATAGAAATGGCAACCCTAAATATATGTATATGTATGATCGATAGTTGACAAAAATGAAACCCTGATCATGTGCTCTGCACATTATACAAAATCACCGCCTGCTGGAGTGATTGATTACAAACTTGCACATTGGGTCAATTGCTTACAATTTGCTTGAGCTTGCTTGAAAATTCAAAAGAATTTGTTTATGGCCGATAGACTTTTAAATTTTATAAAATAACAAAACAAATTAAATTTTAACAAGCTGTTCAACAAAAAATTACAGATGAACAGCTCTCTCTTACTCTCTATTTATGCTCTTTTCTTGCAAACTTTTTGGGTTAATGAATACTTGGCAATAAACAATTGTTACAAATTTGTAAAAATTTTAGGTGAATGAACACACCTAATGTTAATCGTTTTGACACTTGTTAAATTAAAATAATAAATAGCAATGAAACCTACATTTTTTAATGGTGCGAAAATATTCATCAAATTTTGACACTAAAATACAATCCTAATCTAGAATATTGAAGAATATTTTGCACATGTCATATAAATTAATATAGAGAAGGAATATTTTGCACTTTGTATTTCACTCTTTAATTTTTTTTATTTTACTTTTCGAAAATTTTTGTGAAATTAACAGCAGTAACAACGAAGGAAAATATATATTTTTTTTAATTTTATAACAAATCGTGAATGAACACACCTAATATTATGCATTAAATTAATATAAGAAATTACTCTTTATTGTATTAAAACTTTATTATTTTTATGATGCTAAAATTTTGATCAAATTTAGACACGATAATACAACTCTAATCTCGAATATTGAGGAATATTTGAACACGTCATAGAAATTAAAATTAAATTAATATAGGGAATGAATATTTTGAACTTTCTATGTCACTTTTTAATTTCCTCTCTCTCTCTCTCTCTCTGTTCAATTAAAAAAAAATTTTGTATATATTTTCTTGTAGCAACAAAAGAAAAAATATTTTTTTTTTATTCAACAGAAAGAAGGAGTCTTCTCTCCATCAATTACTCACGATCCTGACAATCGTGCCTACTTTATTTCTGTAGGGGTTTTTTTTTAATTTTCAAGTTTAAGGGATAAAGAAATTAAATAAATATTTGATAAGAACTGCCAAACGCAGTGCAAAACTGAAACAAAGCACTCAAATTCCATGCCTTTCCACTGTCGCTTATGAAACAACGTGACTTATCACTTGAAAATCTGTGTGTTGGCTTAAACATTTATCACTCTGTTGCGAAATCAAGAAACGTGTAGAAATTCATCTTGTTTTTTCTTTTGCTGTTTCACAAAACTTTAATGGTTTTAATGGCCATTCCATTTACTAACTGGAGTGTAATTCCTGATTTGCTTGGAAAAACTTGATTTCCATCGTGTTTTTTTTTCATCAACTTTTCCATAAGTTTTATTACTCTATTCAAATTTATTTGATATTTTAAAAAACTGTTGAAATGTTCGTTAATCGTGTTTGTGCATTAATTAATGCCTCAACTTTTGTTGGTATGACAGAAAATTAACTTCAGTTCATTTATTAAAAAAAACAAAATATGTAATTGTATTATTTTAATCAGTTGGAATTGATTAAGATATGTACATACATACTTTTTTAATTGAAGGTGCGAATTGAAATTAATTGTTGTTTTATTTAAATTTATAAAATATTTTCACTAGACCAAACCAAATAAGGTGTTAATTGTTATGTGAATATCTTAATAGTGCGTCATCAACAGCTGAAAGTTTTATCAGCTTAAAATCTTTTCTTATTTATTTAATTGTTACCTTATGCAACCAGAGACGTACGTATGTTTTAGTAGTAAATTGTTATTAATTGTAAAAAGCTCAAAATGCTTACTATCAAGTTCGTGAGCTTGTAGTGTTGGAATAATCAGGCTCAAAATCAGGCACCAAACATTAATTTTTAGTTTGATTGTTTGTAAAAAAAAATTGGTTTGCGCTTGATGGGGCTTAACACGTACACACATCAAAACATGCGACAGCAGGCATGCCAACTGTCCAATTTTTTTTATTTTCCATCAAAAGTCGTCGATGTCAGCCATACTAAAAATTTTTTACCCATACTAAAAATATGCTTGTCAACAATTTTTATGGTGTCTAATATAAAGTATACAAATAAACTGTCTTGAAGAAAGGTTTGCAAAGATTAATCAGTAAAACCAATGACTAGTCAACAAAGCCTCTGCTCACAGTACTTGTACTTGTACTTTGAATTACTGGACTTATTACAAATTGTTACTTGCAAACAAGTTAGAAAGAAAACAATTTAGGCCACCACGAGAAATGTATTCGTATATGCTTATGGTGGTCGTGTATGGTGCCACTTTGAGAGCCTATGGTTTAGACGACTGTGGCTGCAGGTCCAATTGTAATTAGACTGTTATCTACCAACTATGCTTCTGTGTTACCAGCCTTATACTACAAACATTTTCTTTCCCCATTGCGAATAAAATTTGAACAAGTAAGAGAGCTATATCGGAATCTTATATATCCTGCCCCGGCGTAGGCATATGGAGTATATACATACATACTCGTACATATAAAAGTTCATACATACATATTTATTTTTATCAAAAATGCATCACACACTTTTTTCTCTAGTGCAATTTATAGTAAGTGACCTATGGGTATTTTACGACTAAAGAATTTCATTTAAAGATTTTATTTTCGATACCTACTAAAAAGTTTGAAATTAATTAGAGAGGACTTTAAGAGAGATCAGCACTTTCTAATGGCAATTTATTCACCCACTTCTAAGGCGAAATAAATGTGCACATACTCGTATAAGCTAAAACTTTGCCAAAAACTGAATCAAATAAGTATCCATAGTGGTTATAAAGGGTCCGCCATCTAACGATTTTTTTTGAACTAGTGCTTATTTCTTGAATGGTAACTCTTAGCTCATGTCTGATTTGACAGATAATTAGTTTTACCCTTCCGCTGAACTAATATGTTGTGTTTTCGCTTCGCTAAGTGGGCCTGCGATCGACTTTCTGTAAGTCGATGCCGATTTTGCCAAAAAAAATATCTTTTCGGATGAAGCTCATTTTGATCTTGGCGGGTATGTAAACAAGCAAAATTGTCGCATTTGGGGCATAGAAAACCCTCACGCATACATTGAAAAGCCGACGCACCCAAAACGAGTCACTGTTTGGTGCGGATTTTGGTCCAGAGCCATTGGGCCATTTTTCGAAAATGAGCAAGGAGTGGCCGTTACAGTCAATGGCGATCGTTATCGGGCCATGTTGAACGAATTTTTGTTCACAAAAATTGAAGAGGAGGATATTGGCAACATTTGGTTTCAACAGGACGGCGCTACGTGCCACATAGCCGAAGCTACACTCGATGTTTTGCGCCCTGTTTAAAAAAAAAAGTTATCTGGCGGACCCTTTAGTTACTTATGTAAACAAACAAAAAAAGTTAACTTTAGCTAATTTAATTATTATTATTCGAACTGCATTTGTTTCTATATTTAATGAATTGAACAGGCTAATGTTCGTATCGCCTTTTAAGCCAAATTACATGTGATAATTATTAATGAACAAATAACATCAAAGTTAGTTGTAAATATTCTGACAACACATAGTTGAACGGAACGCCAGCCGTTTTCGAAGGCCACTAAACCTTCATCATCAGCGTTCTTCTGTGTTTGGTCCACCGTGTGTGGTGTCAGTTGATGTAGATTTCTGCCTTATATACGAAACTTTTTTGCAAATGGAATATGTGAATTGGTTTGATTCATCGTATTTCAATTTGCTGAAATGTGTTTTGTAATGAAGGCCCACAATTTACCATCTCTAAATTTACAACAGTCTTACCATTGTCGTTTTTTCATTACTAATTATGCACATGTTAGTTAATTTGCTTATTTCATTAAATATAAAAAAAAGTTAACATTTTCCAGCTCTGAAGCTGTTTTATATTTTTAAAATTTTTTATACCAAACTCTTTTCTCCTAAGAAATTAAATATATTTATGGAAAAATTATTTTGACCTAGTTACTTTTATATAAAAAAAGTTTAAATTTTTTACCCTGAAATCATCTTACATTTTTGTAAAAAAATAAAAATAAAATATGTTTAATTTATAGAGAAAATTATTTTAGCAGGTTGCTTTTATATACCAAAAAAAATCAATTTTCCAACTCTGGATTTGTTTTTTTTTATTTTAATACCAAAATATAAAATGTGTTTATTTAACAAAAAAAAACCACAAATTTGTGTTAAAGCTACGAGTTACTTTTACATGACAAATTAAAGTTTAAATGTCCAGCCCGGAAACCGTGTTTGCGATTTTTCTGATTTTCAATACCAATCTACATACATATTTCGGACAATGTCTGATAAACCAGTCCAAGACCGAAATCTCTAGCTTTTTTGGGAGCTTCGAAAAACCGAATTCACATACAGACATACGGATGGACGGACATCGCCTATTCGTCTTCCCTATTTGTAAGGACCCAGAATATGTATGTATACTTTATGGATCTCATATGAATATTGTGGAAATTACACACTGAATGACAAACCGTGAAAGAAGAGTATAAAAAATACTACATATGTATGTATGTATCTTCGAGCGCGTTTAACTAATTAAAAACAGCTTGCATTAAAGCTTTATATTGAGCTTATTATGTACATACATATGTATGTACATATATTAAATGATTTATTTTGTCAATAAATTTTTATTTTAGTTTCATAACTTAAAAAAGAAATCGTATGTCTCTAATTAAGCCTTGAAACACGCTTTTTTGTCCAAATGTCTTTTTTATGAATTTGTAATTTTGACTTTTTGTTTCTAACGAAATTTAGTTGACTTCGAGAAAAAAATAGAATAAATAAAAAGGCAACATTTCAAGTGAAGCGCAAATGTTGCGTGTCACATTTGGTTTGGTATGCCACTTCGATTGTCGTCTGTAGTCGATATTTAACACAAAGATATTGAAAATTAAATATTAGGGGAAACAAAGCCATATCTAATGTGTGCACACATGTCTGTACATACAAACCTAAGTATATACATACATATGTACATATCGTTGCCTGAATATAGAAAGGCCCTAACTCATTATTCTTGAGAAATGAAAATTTTTGCATTTTTCTATACATTAGATAGATGTTCTTCTATCGAAATATACAAAAAACTCGATTTCAAAAATATTATAAAAAAAAATTTTGCGTTTTTTCGATACATTCGATTTAAAAAATAATAATCAGTTAGGGTCTTTCTACACCCAAAAAAGAAAGTTTTAAAATCTAGAAGAAACATTTTGATTTTAAAACGAACCCTTTATGAAATAGAACTAAGATTGTTTTGTGTTATTTTAAAAATTATCATTCTTTGCTTAAAAATTAAAATTATTTTGGAATGAAAAATTATTATTTTTGTTTTAAGAAACAACATTCTTGATATAAAGTTGAACATACTCAAATTAAGAAATTATGTTTTTGAGTTAAGAATGAAATATTCTTGAAGTAATAATGAAGCATTTTTATTTTAAAACTAATTATTTTTATATAAAAAATTAACGGCCTGGCCCACGATGTCGACAAGAAACTTTGTTGTCGACATCGTGGGCCAGGCCGTAAATGTTTTTGTTTGATTTAATAATGGAGAGATCTTAAATTAAGAATGAAACGTTTAAAATTAATAAAAGAGAATTTTCAAATTACCGATGTTTCGTAATAAAATTAAAAATTTTAATTTTTTTGGAATCAAAATGCCCTTATTATGAACAATTTCCGGTCTTCGACTATAGTCCAAAGCGCTAATCCAACGAATTTTCATTTGGATCATGACGAGCATTCAACAAAAAATATCGCCCATTATGAACACTGTGTTTTTTTAAATTTCGCAATAATTTTAAGATTTTGTGCTCAAGGATCCATTATACATTAATATACAATTGGTCATAATAACAAATTAACTCTCTTTTTTTAACACGACCCAAATATAAAATGTTACTCGGGGAAAAATATAATTTTTTTATTTCAAAAAATTATAATTCTTGATAACTATAATAATAAAATATTTTTCTTTTTTATTATGATTTCAAAAATTATAATTTTTATTTTAATAAGAAAACATTATAGTTTTTGAAATTTTTAAAATGAAGGCTTCGTTATAAAAATAACAATGTTGTGTATTAATATTATAAGAAACATTCTTATTTTAAAAATGATTTTTAAAAATGCAGCATTTTTAAAACAAAAACGCAAAATTCTTGTTTCAAGAATGCTTGTTTTAGTTCAGTGTATGTTAAGGTAACGATATGTATGTACATATGTATTTATGAAGATATTTACAATCTTAAAGTTTGTATTTGAAAGACGAGCAAAATTGAAAAAAAAAACTTAAAGAAATGTTGATCAACAACATGTGTTTGGGCAATAAAACAACTCAAATACGAATCTGAAAAAAATTAAAGAATTTTTTATTTGGAAATTGCGTTGTTTTCACAACTTATTAAGGCAAACAAATGGTTACAAAGAGCAAAAAGTATGTATTTCCAAAAGTGACAATATTGTTTAATAAAGAAAAAAAAATGGAATAAACAAAAGATTAAACAAAAAGCATAAAATCAAACTTCCCTTCCCCCTTGACATACTTAATCAGCTAAATGAGATGAAACTGAATAATATTTGTTATGCATATGTACATATATACACATGTATGTATGTATATACATACATAGTTATGTACGAGGTGTGTTCAAAAAGTATCGCGAATTTTGAATTTTCGAATTTTGATTTTTTTGTGGACACTTATGCCGACAATTTCGGCCATTTTGAATGTTCAGTTAATTGTCGACTGATGCTTTGCTTGCACGTGTTTTGGCTCGTCTTCGATTTTTACCTATTAAAAAAATGGAATGAAAAACGAAATTAAGTGCGCGGCTGCATTCCGAATGTTCACTGTGGCATACGGAGAAGCTAGGTTAGGTAGGTTAGTCTGGTTGGTCAGGGACCTCGCATAGACCAGTATTGATCCTAAGCGATACCAGCAGATGACAAGAAACCTGTAAGTATGGCAGCCTAGTTTGTGCTGCCTGTATCGAATGACTTCCACACAGATTTAACAAACCTTAGCAGTCTACACATTTCCATTCCCGATACAAGTTCAAGACTACTACTCTACTCCAATACTCCGGATCATAGGAGCTCCACATGATTTTAGAAGTTTTGCAAGTTCTCGTCGCACGCCAACTTTCCTCCGCTTCTTCCTTTATCTTAGAGTCTATGATCCATTTCAAGTATTGAATTGGTTTCCGGACATATACCGTTTCTTCCACAGGTAATTGGGTCCCCCTTTTTGCCAGTATATCGGCCATTTCGTTTCCCTCAATCCCCATGTGTCCTCGGACCCAATAAACATGTACTTGTCTGCCAGCACATAAAATATTTAGGGACTCTTTACACATGAGCACAACCGAGGAGTAGTTGCAGTCTGCTGAGATTGCCTTAAGTGCTGCTTGACTGTCTATATATATATTCACACGCACATTTATGCTTTGAGGGGTGAAAGCTAATTCTGCAGCCATTTTGGCTGCATAGATTTCCGCCTGGAAGATGCTACAGTAATCAGGAAGTTTATAAGATTCCTCTATACTGAGCTCCGGGCAGTAAACCGCAGCTCCCACTCCTTCATCCATCTTTGAGCCATCAGTGAAGAAATTAAAACTATAGCCACTATAATTAAGACCTTCAAGATAGCCTTCTTCCCTTATAGTGATCTGTGGTTTGGCTAGGAAGTTAATTTCTGGAATGATGTAGTCCGAGCTACATTCCATGTGTTCCAGCAATTTACCGTGACCAAATGGTGTGTACGACATCTGTCCTGTTGTCCTAAGTCGGATTACGGATTTGCATACCGCATTCAGAGCGGTTAGTTTTATTGGTTTAAGGTCTAACATAACGTCTACGGAGAAGCTACCTTGGACCGAAGCAACGTTGATCGGTGGTACAAAATGTTCTCAGAAGGCCGAGAAGATGTGAACGTCGAAGAGCGTGCCGGACGCCCGAGCACTTCAACAACAGACGAAACAATTGATGAAGTGAAGAAAATAGTATTGGCCAATCGTCCAATCACAATTACAGAAGTTGCTGGGGACCCAGACATATCGATTGGCTCGTGCCATTCGATTTTTATCAATAATTTGGGCATAAAACTTGTCGCCGCGAAATTCATACCAAAATTGCAATAATTTCGACCAAAAACAGCATCGCATGAACATTGCTAAAGAGCTGTTGGACTCTGCCCGCGACGACCCAAATTTGCTCCAGAGGGTCATAGCTGGTGACGAATCGTGGGTTTATGGTTATGACGTGAAAACCAAAGCTGCCGCACGAAACAAGATAAAAATCGAAGACGTGCCAAAACACGTGCAAACAAAGCAGCTGTCAACAATTAACTGAACATTCAAAATGCCCGAAGTTGTCGGCATAAGTGAGAGACATGAGTACCAACATAACGCCACTAAAAAATCAAAATTCGAATATACGTAATCTGCGAAAATCCAAAATTTGGCGATAATTTTTGAACACACCTCTTATATCTATGTATTTCAAATAAATCATCATGTGGCCATTTCACAGTATGGAAATCCAAATAAAAGA
The DNA here is from genome assembly GCA_936439885.1 of Nowickia ferox. Lineage (NCBI taxonomy): Eukaryota > Metazoa > Arthropoda > Insecta > Diptera > Tachinidae > Nowickia > Nowickia ferox. The sequence continues at coordinate 107,527,802 of OW387023.1, forward strand.
GGAGTTTGAATATTTCAAAAAAATTTACTTTGTAGCAATGCAATGCACCACTTGAGAATAAAAGGGGTGGCAGGCGGGCTTCTCAACTAGTTGAATGAGATTCCTAGAAATCATATGGTTTCCGTTTAAGGCTCCTCTTTTCATGTTTTTAGCAAGTGCTAAACAAAAATTCTTTTGCACTACGTTTTTAGTTTCAACACTTAGTAATTGTGTTGGCCTTTATTTTATGTTTCTTTTCAGCCAGATCTTTGATAACAAAAAAAATAAATAATTAAGTCTGTTTTGTTTTTATTTTTTTTTATAGTATTTCATTTTGTCTTCTCGTTTTTCAAAATTCAAGTTTTATATTGTTGCACTCCAACGAACTATTTATGTAAACTCGTACATAAATACATACATACAATTGTACATACATACATACATATGTATGTACGTATGCAGTTTAGTGTTGTTTTGTTGATTTTGTGTGGCATGTTTTGAACTATTAGCTCATGTTATTGTTGCACTACGGCGGAACAGTAGTTGTAGTTGTGAAACAATTCCCGAGAAACCTCCTGCCTTACTTTAATTTCCAACTCCTTTTTTTTTGTGTGCTTTGACTTTGGTTTATGCATGCTGCTACATTTCTATACAAAAAAAAATTATATTTTTATCTTGTGGTGCTGACACACTGCCATTTACTATGATCCAGTAAATGTTTGTATACAAATATGTTTTACATATGTACATACATACATATGTATGTATGCTGGTACATTCATTTATGCAATAATAAAAGTTGCAAATGTGGTCGTTCATAGACGACCATTAAGAAAATGCAACAATATTTGTGGTCCGTGACTACAATTACGCTCAGCAGGGTCGTAAATTGTTTTTATGGGAAAGGGTAAAGCCAAAATATTTTCGAGTGATGCAGTGCTGCTTGTCTTACTGTAAAAGGTTCATAGAACATTTTTATTCCATTGCGAAAGCTTCTCTGAAGTACACTGCTTGGAATTGCTGTACAGTAGTAAAGTGTTAACTATAACAACAGTTCCTTAATGCCATCTTAACAAACGTTGTTTAAATATAAAAGACCTTATTCAGACAGAAATAATTTGGTGTACAAAACGTTTTACAAACAAATTTCCATATAAAATTTGATTTGTAAACTTTTGTAGACCCAGACTATTTTTTTGGAATACGGCAGAAAATTTATAAAATATTTTAAAGTAGGAATTTCAGTAAATTTTTCATAGAGGTATAAAATTTTAAGTTGGCAACACTTTATAACTGACCGCCATTTTGTCAGCTGGCAAGTGATTTATGTTTATGCCGAGTTCAAATCTGGCATTTCTTGTGTTGTAATTTTGTGGTGTCATTTTCAAAATGTATTCAAGGCCGTTTACATTATGTTTTTTATATGGAAAGAAATGCTACACAACGAAAAATATCGGAAATGACACATTTTGCCACCAGTATACACTATGGCGATATGCTGCATATATTTTACAAAACTTGAAGGCTCGCAATCAAACTTTAAACCCAGAAGTAAGTGTAAACTTAAAGTGCATTTAAGGATTATTTTTCTTCATTTTCATGCTTCCAATTTCGGTGCAATTTTGCAGTATTTAGCGATTTTTGTTCTCTCGCTTCTTTTGGTTTTGGCGTTTGTTTTTCTTTTAATCGATTTTTTTTAAATTTTAATGATTTTTTGTTTTTTGTTTTTTTTTTAATACATATTTTTATTTTTGGCGCTTTTTTTTGGTTTTGGCGATTTCCTTCCGATTTGGGCGATTTTTTTAGTTTCTTGGCGACTTTTTACTTCTGCCGTTTTTTTCTTTTTACATCTAAATGATTTAGTTTATTTTTGGTGATGTATCTCATTTCAGCGCTTTTTTCATTTTGGTGATTTTTTGTTCAGTTAAGCGGTTTTTGTATTTTTTTTCGGTTTCAGGCTATTTATTTTAGTGTAAAAAAATTTTTAATTTGACGTTTTCTTCGTTTTGGCGATTTTTTTTCATTTTGGCGATTTTTCGTCTGCATATTTTTAATTTTGCGATTTTCTATTTCTAGCGTTTTTGGAAATTTCAAGAGTTTGCAGCTTACAGTTTCCATTACATTAACTGATAGAATGCTCTTTAATTTAATTTATTTTTTTTTAATTTCAGTGTTAATTGTAGTAGTTTGCACACTAACTTTGAAAATTTCAAGTGTCTACATACGAGTGCGAATCAAAAAGTCCCTGACTTTTCGAATTTCCTTCGTAGTTACATGAAATGCAACACTGTTCTTATCAAGTACCACCTGATAATAGACTACTGTCAAATTTTGAGCAAGTGTCGTCATTTACTTTGCGTTTTACAGCTGTTCAAAACATACAACCTCGTGTATTTTTCTTAAAATGGAAAAAAGTGAATTTCGAGTGCTCAAACATTATCTTCTGCGAAACAAAACCGTCAATCAAACCAAGGAAAAGCTCGATAAACACTTCTCGTATAATTGTTGTATATTACATTACGATTTCAAAATTTTTCGTTGCTCGTTCTAGAGCACCCTTTATTTTTTAACTGTCATATATTTGTTGTTGTAGCGGTTAAAATTGTACACATTCTGTGAAAATTGCAGGTCCGTAGCTCCCACTGTTCTACAGGTAACAACGTGTGGCAGACAGACGGACCCTTAAAAACAAGAGGAACACTTTAATAGAACATAATAAAGCCTCTAGCTCACCTTATATGTATTTTTTATCCCTTCAGCAACAGCTGGCAAGAAAGTATTCCTTAACGGGCATATCAGTGCCTAAAATGTTTTATTAAACATTGTTTCCCGCGAAATAAGTAATTGAAATTTAAAAATGTTAAAAATTGTTTCAATACTTTGTCTCGAATACTAAAATTTAATTGAACAAATAAAGCTCTACTACTACTCCTCGAGATCTTTACGACTCTGATTTTAACAAAATTTACAAGTACTCCTCATGCAGTACATATCGCTACAAAGCGACGAGTGGAGACATTGAAGAAAATCACCAGGCAGTAAATGTTGCATACATACTCGTATGTACGTATGAAATTAAATCGTATGGTGTTTCTGCCACCGATTGTTGCTGCTGTCATTATGCCTTTTTTTATCCAAGCCCTTTCTACATTGATAATTGTGCAATCAACGAAGCATTGAATGTTAAGGAAAAAAAATAGCAAGAAAGAGAGAGAGAGAAATAACACAGATTACTGTGATGTGAAATAAAATAAATACGACCGACCAGTTTTGCAGGCGAAATAATCATTATAATCATTGTTGGAAATAAATAGACCTGTTTTGGGGCAGCCTTTATGTTCCATTTTTAGTCATACAACAATTGTTTCATGTGTACGAATATGATTTCTTTTTCCCTTTTTTCTTATATTTTTTTTGTATTCGTAAGTGTTCCTGTGCTGTTTGCCACAGCAAGTAGCCGGTAAACTCATTGACAGGAACCCATTAATAACGTTCATGATGGTGATGATCATCAGCATGTTTTGCTTTTATTTTTCTTTTTATGCGATCAGCTGAAATTGCTGCAATAAAATAAATAAGAAAATTATTGCATGTTAAGGTTGGCTGCAGAGCTTTTTTTAATTTTATTTTTTTTTTTTTGCAAAATATTTTAGCAATGAAAATCGCTGTTTAGTGACTAAATCGCTTAAATGTTTGGTGACTGTTAAGCGAAATATGTTAAAGTCAAAGCAATAGATTTTATTTATATACATACATATGTATATAGACCAATGGGTTGCCAAGGGATTATATTAAATTATAAAATAACGTTTTATTTGTTATTGAAGCATTGTGATTTAAATAAAATGAATACAACTTTATTTTAAGATTTTCTCTTGCAACAATGAACAACAAAATCAAACTTTATTAAAAATGAAAAGTTTCTAACAACTGATTCTGGCAAATGAGTCTAAAAACAACTCGGCTTACCGGGCTCACCGGTATTTTGAAAGCTTGCAACTGAACCTATTATTACAGTGGGCGTTAAAACTCCTCTCAATCATTTTTCGAATATTATTTCAACGGCATAAGTGAACTGTGAAATCTTTTTATTTTACGTATTAGATTTGCTCTGGACTTTTATGTCAATTCTTAAGAGAACTATTGTTGTGGAATATTTTAAGCTGTTAACTCTTCTTATCATGGTATCTTTTTAAGCTTTTGGAAAAAGGTAAACTAAGGAAAAAATAAAAATTTTTTCAATTAAAAAAACTCAATGAAAAATTTTAATTGTGTCAATTACACTTGTTAAATAATTAAATTTTTGAACAAATTTTAATTGACTCAAATAAAGTTTTAATACACTCAACTACCAAAACCGTTTTATATACTCGTATCGCATAGCACCCGATAACTTAAAGAATGGAATTTTGGAGTTAATGATGAATAATTAATACTCATATCGTTCTTCATGTTGTGTAAAAGTTTCATAAAAATATCTTGTTTACTCAACTCTTGAAAGCAAAATAAAATTTTCTTTTTCCAATAAGTTGTGCGTAAATTGAAAACTTTACACTCGTTTTCTGGCAAACTAGTTGTAGAGAAATACCTGTGGTTCAATCTTTCTAGACCAGTGCTGGCCAACATGAGATATGTGTTCGGGTGTGTATGTGTATTCATTTGCATGAGAAGCCGATTGAAGTTCGGCACTCTGGTGCTACTTTGGCCAGCTATGCCCTAGACTGAGGCAATGCTAATGATTTGCACATATGTATAACAACAAAGCGTTTTAAAGCTCTCATCTCCTCAAGTACAAATAATCTAAGAATGTTCACTGACTTCCGAGCAGGCCTTTGGAAGTTGATATAATACCTTAAAAGACTTGGCATTAAGAGTGAAGTGCCCTGGAGACGATCAAACAAACTCATCAATCACATAGTTGTGTGCGAACAGTCGTATTTTTTCGTCTACAAGTGCGCGTTATAGGCTGATGACTGATGAAAATCAAAAAGTTTTAATACTTTTATTTGACGGCTGACTATTTGATCGCCGTCAACTCTGATTGAAGAACAAGAAGAACAAGCATAGTTTTCATTGTGATTATTGTTAATGGTGAAAAAGTGCGCGGATGAACAAAAGCATATATTGCGCTACGAAGACAAAATGCAAATCGTGCCATAACCGCCAAAAAAAAAACTTAAGCGACATGATTTTCGAACTTAATTTTTTTTACCAAAATCGATTATTTGCGATCAAAAAGAAAAAACGAAGTCCAAAAATTTTTCCTATTAAGCTTTTTGCTTTTTGGCGGTTGTAGCACGAAATGGTTGTTGAAGTGTTTATTTTCGCGTCTGCTTTTAAACGACAAGCATACTGCACTCATACATATGCACTGATTGATGGGTTTATTTGATCGTCTCCAGGGCACTGAACAGTCGGTGCAGATGCTGTGATTATAACGATGAAACTTCGGAGTACATGCTGAAGGACTGTGAAGCTTTATATGCCACAGAAGCTACAGCCTATTAAGCAAATACTACACGCAAAGAAAAAATATGGTTGAGGTAACCATAATCAAACAGCAACATACTATGATTGAATTATATGGTTGCAGTCAAATCATATTATTGTTAATAGAAAAGCAAAGTATTAGTAATATTATTATCTGAGTTAATAATAATATTATCTAAAGGGTGTTTTTTATTGAGGTATATAACTTTAAGTTGGCATCAATTTTTTAACTGGCGGCCATTTTGTCAGCTGTCAAGTGATTAATATTTAGTTTGGTTTGCCATTTCATCATGAACAGGTTGACAAAAGAACAACGCTTGCAAATCGTGCAAATTTATTTCGAAAATAATGGTTCAGTTCGCGAAGTTTACCGCAAGCTCCGTCCATTTTATGGTCGACATAATCGTCCATCACAGCAATTAATTCGGTTAACCTGTCAATTGGCCACCAAGATCGTGTGATTTGACACCATTGGATTATTTTCTTTGGGGATATATGCTCGAAAAAGTGGTTGAAAATTGGACCTGTAGAATTGGCTTTATTCGAGCCAGCCGCGGCGGCCACATGCCCGAAATCATATTTAAACGTTAATGGCATAAAATTATCCTTCCAATAAAGCCAAATTGATGGACATTAAAACGATTTTCTTGTGTTTTATTTCAATTCGAAGTTCTATACCTCTGAAAAAACACCCTGTACTTCATTTGTTTATTAATTTATTTAACACTACGCGTGCAATACCGATAGCTTACAAACGAAGCACTGAGCTGACAGAAGATATTTCTGAAAAAGATTTTTTTAAACTAAATATAGTATGGTTTTGGATAACATTATATTGTTATTTACATCATACTATGTTTACATAATAATACAAATTATGCTGTAGTCAGAAGTTTTCAACAAAACTATATTGTTAAATTCTAACCATATCACACTTTTTATGAATATAATAATCTAATTATTAAATTCAAACATTATTATTAACGCAATTAATGTTTAAAATAACAATAACTTATTTTCAATGACCACACATTTGTTTCGCAGAACATAATATTGTTTTCTCAATCACGCTACAACCATATCTTTTCTTTGCGTGTAAAACCGATCGCAAGCTTGAGATTCCTCTAGATAAGGTGCTGTGCAAGGTATACAATATTTATTGGGTCACAGTCATCTGTGTTTCCTTTAACCATTTAAATTCATTCAATCATAATTGTACTTACTTTTTTGATCAATTCCTTACAATTTAAATTTAAAAAAAAAAATTACAAATGCGATAATATCTCAAACAAATTAGCTTCAATACTTTCATGAAATATTAAGATTTTTGGAGAAATTCGTTAAGTTTTTTCTTCTGTTTTCATGCAAAGGTGTAAACAATTTCGAAAGTTTTATTTACAATAAACTTTATTTCGTACAACAATGTGGTTAATGGACATTGTGAATTTTAAACTGCACATTTGTCATTACAGAGGCAGCTGCAAAATTGCAAATTTAATTTTATGGTTGAGAAAGGAGAGAAAAAAATAAATAAACAAAATGACAAAATTCAGATTTTCACATTTCACAAACAAAAATAAACAATAAAGTGTATGTGGCCAAAATGACAAAACCCTCAAAAATGATATGCATAATAAAATTAACTACAGCAGCAGAAGAGAAGCAGAAAAAATTCATTAATATGCAGCTAAGGTAGATAAATATGTAAGTTTGTAGCTACCAGATATACGGACTGCAACTGCCCATGTGACAAGAACTGGAATTCTTATCAAAATATTTTACAGAACGTCGCAATATTATAAAGGAGAAAAAATAAATAACAATGCACTTCAATAAGACAGATGACCATGAAAAAATTAGATTATATATTTAAAATATGTTTTTATTATTTTTATTAAATATATTTAAAAGTATATAAAACGAGCACTCATACATACGAGTAACATTGTACTAAATGTGTGCCGGTGTATAATTTTTATTAATTTTTTTTTAACACTAGAGTCGTTGTTTTTTTTATGCATATAAAGGATACGAGAAAGATATCTCCACATGTTTGTATGCTAAAAAGATACATAAATTTCAAGGTCTCCAAGTCATATTTAGAAGAAAAAAACGAGCAAAAAATATACGAAATAAATTAATACTGACAAAAAAATACAACAACAATCATTTATGTATCGTATATAAAAATTATATACGAGTAAACGGCAAAAAGCAACTCACAATTTTTGAACGATATCGTTGGCCGTTTTCGTTTTTTTTTTCCTAAGAAACACTCAGTCAACAAGTCAGACTGTCTGGAAGCTTTTTGCTTTTGGCCGAGAAAAGCAGTAAAAATATAGAACGACAGGCCAGCATTATATTATGCTTGCTTGTTGAACTGAATATTTATGGAAAAAATTCGTGATATCATCAAAAAAAAAAAACAAAAAAAGATGTGAAAACAAAAAAATTTATTTTGTCAGTGATCCACTGGGTTCATATTTTACTTGCACATTTATGTGAGAAATTAAATAAAAATTTGGGAAAGAGAAAAATTTTAATGCATTTATTTATGGATTGAACAATAAATAACAAATGTGTGAATTTTTTTAGCAGCCAGAATAAATTACAATCCCAAATGTTTTAAAAACATATTCAAAAGTTTAAATTTATTAGATCATCAGCTGATTGATGAAGTATTGAAATAAAATAGCAAAACTTATTTAATTTTCTTTTCAAAATCTAGGTCAACATTTTTGTCTTCCCAAAGAAAAGTAAATAAATTTCATTTTTAGTGTTTTTTGTGGGAATTGTTACAATTTAAGTTCAAAATTTTTTAACGCATTAGCACAAATTATTATTTTACTTATTAAGTAAAATATTTTTTTAATAAAAATACATTGAAATTGATTATTGATTATTCATTTTCATTATGATATACAAATTTATTAGAAGAGAGTAATCAAGAGTTAAAAGCCACATAATTTCTTAAATTCACTTAATAGAAGATAGATGGGCTAACATCTTTAGCATTTGTCTTACACATACATAAAGTACCCCAATGCACTATGGGAAATTTTATGAATTTTGTAACCATAATTAATTACAGCCAAACAGCAGAACCGATTGAAATGATTTTTTGGAATCAAACTTCGACTGTCTCCCTCTTAATGCCTCTTCTGTCCTCTTATGCGTGATTACTTTTGACTAATCGTAATAATACTATTTTTCATTTTCAAGAACTATAATTTTTTATTATGCAAAAACCAACACTTGATAAAGTGACAGTAGTAGTATGTTTCCACCGGCATGATTTAGACAAATCATGCTGATTTGTGCAAATCTTGTTTATTTATGATTGATTTAGCATAAGTATCAAAGTAGTTGATTTATTTTAAATAATGTCGAAAATACTATTTTTCGAACTCAATTTATGTATGCAACCCTGCGTTGCTTTTAAAATTACAAACTCCATCCCTGGCTCATTCAACAATAGTGATGGACAATTTCGAAAAAATGACATTAAGGAATATGTAATCAATTTTAAATGTCAACTACGTGTGAATAAAATTCACATTACAGCTGCTGCGCCCCACCTTATAAAGCATGTGCATAAATTGAATACAAAAATTCGAACAACACAATCAGTCACAAGCTCAGTGGAAACACTTTGAAGTGATTTACTTAAACCTACTTGATTTAAAGTCGATGGAAACATGCCAGTACCTACAATCGTAAAAGTTAAATAATTAATAAAATAAAATGGCTACATTAAATTAAATTTCTTTCTTTTAAAGTTTTACATGTTATTTGTGAATTGTGAAATTCACGTTGTTTTAATAACTTTGATTCAACATGATTTTGAATTTTGATTTAACATTACTGTATTATTAAATCAACATGAAATAAAGTTATTTCGAAAGGAAAAAAAAGTATTTGAAGGTTACTGTAAGTCATATTGAATTAGCATGAAACATATATGAAGCAAGATCATTGCCGCACATTTTTAAATTAATCCTGTTTTCGTAGATTTTAATATGAAATTTTTCTGTGTGTGTATTTAAGTGCTTTCCTACCTCAATAAAATATAGACAATAGACAATAATTTAGTGGTGATGAAAATAAACTTTGAAAACAAAGAAGATTCGTACCTTAATTTACATTAAATTAATTTTGATTTTGCGTTGAAGTGACTATAATTTTTGTTAACAACTTTAAAATATTTAATATATGGCAAAAAGCAATGCCTTAAGTTTTGGATATTTGTGGGCAAAAATAATACCGTCTTTCAATATGTAATGGGTACCCTATCGGGCATGTTCTGACACTCGCAAATCGCATAACTCGCAAGAGAGGTATTCTGCAAATTGCAATCGCAAGACTCTTGGCGAGTTCAAATCACAAGAGTATACTGAAGTGAACTAACTGATGAATTTAGTCTAAACCAAACTTTAATGAAACAGATAAATGGTTAATAAGTAAAATTAAATATGTTTTCTTTTGATTTTAATCAAAAATAGTAATATTCTTGTGAAATTTTTATTATAAAATTGAAATTTATAAAATGATCTTTTGTTTTGTTAATTTGTTTGCTTTTGTATTGTTTACTTATACACTGACGTTTTCAACAAACAGCTGACCTAAATCAATATGGCAAGTCGCAAGCAAAACGCATGAGTTAAGGCTCAGTTAGCCGACTGTAACGCAATGTAACTGTAATGTAGGAAACAGCTGATCGATATTTTTATATGAAAAATAGGTTACGTTACATTACATATCTATAACCATTTCCATTACTTTTCACAGAACAATATCGATCAGCTGTTTCCTACTGTTGCAGTTACATTACATTACAGTCGGCTAACTGAGCCTTTAGGACGGGTTTACTTTTGTGTGCCATGTGCCACACATGCGTAAAAAAAGCATAACCACTAGTTACTAATGAAAAACTATTTGATTCAGACACGTATTTATTAAGTTGAGCAGTTTCATACATAACTAATAGACAATTTTATAGAATCCAATTAGTGGTTACGCTTTTTTTCGACACATGGCACACAAGATTTGCCAGATGTAAACTCAGCCTTACAGAGCATGCTTGGCGATTTGCAACTGACATGCGATTTGAAAACCATGCTAGTGTCAGAACATACCAGTACTCGTATACTTTTTGAACTTCTCAGACTTCTTATTCAGTCAAATTGTGAGAACTCACGACTGGTGTTAAGCAAAAACTTTTTCCTTACCTTTTCTCATTGCTGCTGCAATACATGAAATATGTATGTTATTTAACCGCTTGAGCTGCTTTAACTTACAAAATTGGTTGGGGTCTCTCTTTATAAATTTTTTGCTATAATTTCAACAAAATTTTTCAGCCAATTTAGAAACGCTCAAATAAGATTGGAAAAGTTAATTTATTTTAGTTGTTCATTAGCGTTTTGTCGCAATAAATTTTAAAACTAATTTCCGCTCAAGCTTTTTTTTCTTATTTATGCTAAATTTCTTTTTTACTCCTTAACCCTTTGATGTTTTTTATACTTACACGTAGTTCGTATCGATGTGAAAGCTTGTGTGTGTGTGTGTGTGTGGATGTGTGTCAGGAACCCAGTGAACAACCCTTTAGGGCAACAGCGCGAACATAAGGTGGTCTTCTAAAGAAAAATAAAAAATAAATAACAATACGCCTAAGCGTGTGCTAATTTAGTTCATTTTTTTTTTAAATTTTCTGTTTCCACTTTCATTGAAATATGTTAGAATTTTTTTTTAACAGCAGAAGAAACCCTTGTGGAAGCTAATTTAAAGGAAGTGCAACAACGACGAAGGAAACAAAGACACATATTGAATATTCATTACAAAGGTAACTGAAAAAGAAAAAAAAAGAATTTTTATAAAAAAAATCATCCTTTAATGGGATAAAAAATACCCCAAAAATTATGAAATCAATTAATTTTTTCTTTTACTTTTTCTGTGCGTTGCTGTTGTGTCACATAAATTAAAGTTTCGTTGGGCTTGCTGTCAATGCATTTGGTGCTTTTTGTGCACAATGCGTCTGACACTCTGCTTAAAGTTCTTTATAAAATAAAAACAAAAACATGCTTAATCAGCTTCCTTTTCAGCCACGGTTGTTAAGGCGTTTGCCTTGAGTATTTTCTTTTTTTTTTTCTTTAGTTCTTCTAGGGTTTGATGCTGCAGTACATTTTCCACTTGAAGAAACCACAAAAAATATTTATTTTTTTCCATAGCAACTTTGTCTATTTAATTGCAATTATTTTTGGAATTTTTTTTGCCTAAATTGGATTTACATATTTTCTAATTTGTATACAATTATTTTACAATTTTTTATTTCCTATTTTTTAGCTAAATAATAACAAATTTTTATGTTATGTCATTTGATACCCTTTCCTGTCTGTCTTTGGAGTCCAAACGTTTTGCTTTAAGTCTCTGGGGTGTAATTGATCATTGTTTCTATTGAAAAGCAAAACTTTTTTTAAACTCCTTAGAAAAAAAATTATTGTTAAATAATTTGTTTGTTTATATATCACTTTTTTTATTTTTTGCATTTATAATTAAATCTCAAATACAGCTGACGTCATTATCATAAAGATGCCGAATGCTTTCTGTGCTGTAATGATTGATTCTCTTTTAAGGGTTGCGAGTGTTGAAAGTATGCATGACCTGCTTTTTTTATTCTTGCAATATTTGCTTTTATTTTGTTTTTTTAAATTAAATTTTCATGATTTGTTGTTTTAATTGAATTGAAATCTTCTTTATTTATTTATTGAAGTTTCACTTTTTAAATCTAAATAAGTAAATACTGTTGAAAATGTTGGTATTCAATAGAACGAATTTCAATACTCGAGATGTTTTTTTTTTTTTTGCATAAAAGGTCATTTATGAAATGCAAATTTTTTTTATTACAATAAAACTTTTATAAGAAATATCGTTTCAATTCTATTAATAAAATTTGAAAACACTGTAAAAAAGTATTACTTGTTTAAAAATAAAAATATTCTAACGACCACTTGTGGGAGAGGAGACCAAAAAAATTTAAGTATGTAGCTGAATCGACGTTTTGAAAATAAGGCCGGGTCAACAAGCCCGCAACTTTTTAAATTTCCCAGCTCTTAACTGAAAGGGCAACACTGTTCCTGTCAACAGGCAAATGTCAAGTGATTACCGTCAAAATGTGAACAGGCTGCCTCATTTAGTTTGTGTTTGACAGCCATTAAAAGCAGACTACCTCGTCAAATCAAGGATAAGCTTGCTAAATACTCTGAGCACTCCACATCATCAATTTCAATGTAAAAAATGAGGTACAAGCACGGAAGATGCCCAGTTGAAGTCCCTTCACCCGAAACAATTGAGAGGTATTATCTTCTTTTAGAAAAGGGATAGTGATAGAGAAGATAGGTGGTGAAGCAAGAGATAGAGGAAAGCTTCATTATTTTACAACACTCTCCTTTTTGCTTGTTTTTAATAATGCAGTGTTGCAGCGTCTCTGGTGTAAATGAGGCGTATTAAATTTGCAAAGCTTTGTTTAGCAGCCATTTTATTGGTTATTTTACTTCGCCGATGATTCTGCTACACAATACCGACGAAGGAGGGCGCTCTGATGTTACACTAGCATTAGTATCCGCTGAAGCAGTAGTAGTTCAGTGTCTATGCCTTCATCGCTTGAATTTCCCTACAACAACTTATGCAAAGCTACACTAATCATCAGAAAAATGCTTGGTGTTGTTATTTAATGTCCGAACCCAGAACCTTCGGTGTTTTAATCAACGTGCTAAGTACTTCAGCCAACGCCACCCTCAAATTATTATTTGGATATGAGAAAACTTGTTTTGCGTGGCGTTATTCAACCGGAATATGGACGACCATAACAATATACCAAAGACTAAACAGCAGTTAAAATTGTGGGTTTCTTGGAGTGAAGCTTCGCCAAAGAAGATGAAGGCTAAGGTGTAATTTTCAGCCCCTAAAATCTCTCTACTACAACGCCTCTGATGTAACTGATTCTGCTACACAATATCGACAAAAGAGGGCGCTCTGTTGTGGCATTAGGGCTACTAGTCGCTGAAGCCGGTACTGTTGAGAGACCAGTGGCTATGCCTTCGTCTCTTTGTTCATTTCTCAACATTGCGCTAAACTGGACTCGGCCACGAGGACTGAATATGCATTCAGAAAAGAACAGACATATGTACGTCTTTTCCCCACGAAGGCAAAGATTATGCAGTACATTGATCCCAGTTTTCAGGGAAAGATCATCATCTTATCCTATAGGATTAAATATTTAGGAGTTTAGATGAAGAAGTCAAGAAGGGTAACTCGTACCGATCTCGATCAGACCAATTTTAGCACACGCATCGGTAATATGGTGGAGGTCAATATGTAGAAAGTTCAATGATTATGCTGCCTAGATATAAGTAGTGCTATGTGAACTAGATTCACCAGGGCATTGGAGACCATTCTTTATGTGCAACTTATAGACATTCGTACCAGATACGAAGCAGCTTTTGCTACAAAACGTCTGCAAGTGATGGAGGAATGAATGGATCGGACAAGACAACATGCCACACCATCAGAGCATATGGGCGTCACTGGACGGCTACAACCAAAGTTTGGAAATGTCCGACCGGGTACGTCTAGCTAGGGTTATAGCTGAATACGTGACAATGATACCAGAAAGACAGTCCTGGGTCAATCGAATCCTAGAACAAACACCCGTGGCAGTTTGCTAATATACAGATGGCTCGAAGTTAGGGGAAAGAACGGGACTAGGTTTCTTCATAGAAAAAGCGGAGACCGAAACTTACTTCCGCCTAGCATGACGAATTCGTTGATAAGAATTCGGTGTGCATGAAGCACAATAACGACGGAAAAATAACAGCTGATTTGCTTGTGGTTTGCCGGTGTAAGAAATAAAAACTTGTTTATCTATTGCAGAGTTCGACGTGTACGGCGAATTTTGGCCGTCACTGTTATTGTTCGCATTTCCATATACATACATACATATACAAAAACATATTTTATTTTATTTTCGACGATTATTCGCCGCCCAAAATTCGTCGTTTCTCCTAATTGTATTCCTATCATAATATTTCACATAAAAGTGCTGAAGACTTCACCTAATTTCCTGTGCCAATTCACTGCAAAAATCGGCAATTCTGCTTTAATTAACTAAGTCTTGATGTAAACTTTCAAATTTGCAATAATGGCCAAAATGTTTCACTCAAGTATGTCTTCCTTCATTCATCCTTCACTTGAAAATTATTTTGTAGCACCGTTCAATTGATGATAAAATAAAAAAATAAGCATATTGTTAAAATGTGTGTGTATTAGAGATAGGGGCGTGTCGAATTTTTCCAACGCGACACGACATGAACACGAATACCAAGACGCTCAACACGTAGGAAACACGCACGCGAAAAATTTTGTCAACACGATAATGCACAGCACGCACGAAATATTATTGGTATAGTATTGAAGATAAGAAAATTTTATGTATTTTTTTTCAAGAGTCGCTTTTCTAAATATGGCACCGAATTGACACTGCCAGCTGATACACTCTCCCACCATAGCTGATACTATCTGTTTAGGTGCAGAACTTTAAGCTTCAGAGGCCCATACAATATCAACAAATATGCTGGTGTTGTGTGTTTGACGATGCAAAATATTAAATTTTTTCTCTACTGGAAATTGACTCATACATATTTCACATCTAAAATCGTTTCGTGTTTTTCGTGTAAATTTTGCTCAACACAAAACGACCCGAACACGTATGAAATGAGATTTTTTGTTTCGAACACTTCGTGTTGAGTCGTACGTGTTCGTGTCACGTAAGAAAACACGACACGCACCCATCTCTAGTGTGTATGTCAGGAGTAAGCACTTCAGCCAAAAATATATCATTTAAGGCCCTAATACACTATCCTACACAATCGTGTGATTTTTGAGAAAATATAACCCTGGTATGGTGGAGTCCATGAAAATGTTCAAAAGGCAATAACAATTCATCAGATCAGGGTTGTATTTTTTCGTAGATCGTGTAGATCGTTTGATTGTGCAGGATGGTGAGTCATGGCCTTTATGAGCAATTTACAGTCAATCTTAAATAAATAATCGACAAATATTTATATCTCTAATCAAAACTCTCTAAGCTTTTTAAAGCAAAGTTTCACTATTTTCTCCATTTAAAACTTGTTGAAAACAAATTTCATATTTAAACAACAACCATTAAAAAAGCAGTCATCAAAGCTTAATTAAAAGTTAAAGTTGAAAAAAGCAAGTGAGCAAATGTGATTTTTTTCTTTCTTACAAATCTCATACATATTTAGAATCCTTTAGAAATTAAAAAAAATATATATTAAATGAATTTAAGATAAAATATTACTTTAAATCCCTTATCGCTTTTTAAAGTAATGAAACAGAACTTTAATTATAGTGATTTATGAAACTTTCTTTAAATTTAAGCATTTAATTGCCCTGTAGGGGACAAAGCCGTTAATAAATTAAAACATTTTCACTTTGTCTCAACCAAGAGTTTTTTCCCCTTAAAGTCAGTCAGTTATAACTTATTTAAAAATCTTTGTATACTTAGCCACGTTTTTTTTTTTTGT
Source organism: Nowickia ferox (assembly GCA_936439885.1). NCBI lineage: Eukaryota > Metazoa > Arthropoda > Insecta > Diptera > Tachinidae > Nowickia > Nowickia ferox. The sequence continues at coordinate 107,543,869 of OW387023.1, forward strand.
TTTCTGTATTTTTGCTGCAGTTGCGCTTAAAACGATTCTAAAATATGAATTTTTGTTTAATATTTCAATATTTAAGCGCTTAACCCTTTAATAATAAAAATGATTTATTACAAATATATATTTAAGTAATATGCATAATTTTGTAAAAGAAATACGTAGCAAAAAAAAAATATGAAAGAAAATATGACTTCACAACCAGCAGTTAGTCGTGCTGTTGAGCAGCAGAAAAAGGGTGGTTGGTTTGTTGGTTTAAATTCTTGGTTTAAACAAAATTAATTATGAAAATCGCCGGGAAAAAAGCAAAGCTTGGGATCACAAATATTTTCACATTATCTTTTAAATACATACACGTACAGAAAAAAAAACACCAAACCTTGATGCCAAAAAATCTTAAAATTCTAAGAATTCATATTTCATAAATCTTATGAAATAAGTTCTTCAGCAGATTTTATATTTTAATTTTTTTTTTTGAAGATGCAAATAAATGAGTGGAGTGTATTATGGCTGCTGGTTGAATATTTTAAATGTCTTCTTTTTTTTTTGGTTTGAGTTTTCATCGTTTTTCAATGACATTGAAAACCGAAAACAATTGCTGAAATATTTTTTTTTGTTTCTTCAACGTTTTGCCTTTTATATTTAACATCATCACATTTGCGGCATGACATGATGATCACATTGACAATCATGATGTTCATGTTGATAATAATGATGTTGATTTAGAATGACTTGAAATGTTTGGGATTGACTGCAGCGATTTTTTTGTTGTTAGTTGGCATGATCACTTTTACTTAAAATGGAGATTGGAGCAATAGCGCCTTGTTAAAGGGCCCTTATAAAAACTTAGTATGGTAAATAAAGGGTGTTTTTTATTGAGGTATAGAACTTTAAGTTGGCATCACTTTTTTAACTGGCGGCCATTTTGTCAGCTGTCAAGTGATTAATATTTAGTTTGGTTTGCCATTTCATCATGAACAGGTTGACAAAAGAACAACGCTTGCAAATCGTGCAAATTTATTCCGAAAATAATGGTTCAGTTCGCGAAGTTTACCGCAAGCTCCGTCCATTTTATGGTCGACATAATCGTCCATCAGAGCAATTAATTCGGTTAACCATGGATCGTTTTCGCACTACGTTTACTCTATGTGATAATACGCATCCGCTGAAGTCGCTCGTCTACGCCAACAAACCAGAAACGTTAGGGGACTTGGAAGCCAACATTCGTGGCGTTATTGCCAACATACGGCCCCATATGCTCGAAAAAGTGGTTGAAAATTGGACCTGTAGAATTGGCTTCATTCGAGCCAGCCGCGGCGGCCGCATGCCCGAAATCATATTTAAACGTTAATGGCATAAAATTATCCTTCCAATAAAGCCAAATTGATGGACATTAAAACGATTTTCTTGTGTTTTATTTCAATTCGAAGTTCTATACCTCTAAAAAAAACACCCATATAAGTCTAATTAAATTTTACTTTATTCTATTTATTTATTACACATTGTTTAGAAATTTTTCGCCTATAGCCAAAAAGATGGCTTACGAAAAGGTTTAACAGATCTTTATTATTTTTTTTTTGTTTCAATGAGGAGGCAAAGAGGGTCTTATAGTACCCTCTTTTCTAATTATATAATATAAATGATGCTTATTAATTACCCCATACACGTCTCTTTCTCCTATTCAGCCAAGATTTTGTTGGATCATGCAGTTTGCTCAAAGAGTTACGAATATAAAATTTAGTGACCCTCAATACTGCAGTTGCGGTGATATGAATGGTTCCAGAGCCCAATGTCCGGCGATAGGATGCATAATTTTGTATGATTTGCTGTTTGGACAATGTACGAGAATGAAAACAGGCTTTGCAAAGTTTGTCGTTTACAACGTTATTTGAAGCTTTGCTGGAGTTCACTAAGTGTATTTGTCAAAACCAGTTTAGCTCAAAAGAATATGATTATTACACCGAAATTCTTTTAAAATCCATATACTTTGCAACTTTAATCGATCTAGAATTTTTAAATGATTGCCTCCTCAGCTGAAGATGTTGATCGTTATTCCGAACATGTCTTATGCGAAATTTATGGCGAAACTCAAACTCAAACTCAAAACAGGCGCCGTCGGAACCAGATTTTCTGCACAACATTTAAACAAGAAATAAAAACCCATAAATTCTGAAGTGCATTTGCAGTTGATGGGACACGAAAAAAAATGCCAAAGAACACCAGAAAAAGAAAGAAGACAACTGCAACAACATTGATTGTACTCCACAATCTTTGTTGATTTCCCCTTGCCTTCCAAAAAACCTTGAAATATCAAATGGGAACAAAGAAATATGTACATACATATTTACATACATATGTATGTACTTACTTGTACTCTTTCTGCACATAAACATTATCATGAAGTAAGAAAAATTAAAAACGAGGAAGATCAAAAGCAACATTGTTGCAAAAGTAAACATTGTTAAAATAAAATAACAACAGGAAAAAATAAGGCGAAAAGAATATAAAAAATCTTGATAATCATCTCCTGCTCCCCCCTAACAGAACCATGGAACTTGACTTCACTTCAGAGACAATATATTTGATAGCAGAGATGGTAAACTCAGTACTATTGGACTTTCTGCGACATAATTTTTTTGCCAGTCTGATTGGCATATTACAGGAGAGTTGGTGCAAGCACGATCAGCTTCGTAAGACGTAATGTTTGCGCGTCCCTGTAGGAGTATCTCTTTGATACAAGGGATGTGACAATCCCTTTTTCTGGCATTACCTTTAGCTAATTACACATAAAACTGGTATGTAAAATAATATATGAGGAATCCTGGGATTCCTAATGTTCCGAGTTTGACACACACGATAACGGAACTGACAGACTATAACTTGGTAAAGTCCAGCACCAATCCTTGCTCTTGCAACCAACTAAGAAGACTCACAACCTTCTGACTCTTTTTTGAGGCAGGTGGACACAGGGCAATGGTAATATAACATCCGTTGTGCTACTAGCTAATGTGAGCAACGCAGATGTTGTGCTGGAAGCTTTAAGTTGGCAGCCCCAATACCAGCCTTGGATGCAAAGGGTTAATCTCCCACTCATTCGAAATCACATGATTAACGAAACCATTAGAACGTATGTGCACATACGTATTTATTTACAGCGCCCTCTAAGCTTTGTCGGTTTGTTGATTTGGCTGGTTGCCACCTACAAGCAATCAAGTAGAATGTTGTGATTCCATTTTGATAGATATCACTCTACTATTGCAAGTGATTACAAACAAAAAAGGTCTGTATCCAATACTAGACCGAGTGATCAGTCGTCCACTGCGTTGAGATACCGCATGAGGTCTCCTATGCCAACCTGTAATACCTGCAATAGATAAGTCGTCTAGTATGTGTTTTCCTAGAAAACTGCATCGAGTAGTGAGCAATGTCAGGCACTCGCAGAGCAGGTTAGAAGCTGTCTTTCTTATCCTGTTCTTGACAGGGAAGACTTAGACTACTACATGGCCACACTTTCTTTGCGCACTTACACATACTTACCCTATTCCATCTATGTTCTGCTTTCTAAAGATAGTGTTTGAACATATTATTTATCAGGTGCCAAACGACACCGCACCTGACATTGCATTAGAGTCGTCCATAGTTCATCTGCCCTCTCATTGCCGATAAAGTTACTATGTGCATGAACCCAGATAAGAATGATGTCGGTCGGATCAAAAGACTATCCAAGAGAATCCTTTCTGTTCGGTATTTTGAAGTCTAACTAGTGGCTTCGCACTGGTACCACGCGCATTATTAGCCCAACAGCTGGTCGGCCTCTGTCATCAATGAATAATGACGTGGCTAAAAGTCAATGGTAGACTTCATTCTAACCTTACCATTCTAATCTTCATTCTATGATTATCATAGCAAATAAGTGTTGGAAGATGGTAGTGGCAGGTATCGTTCCAACTAAGCAAGAGGAGAGACACTATGTCCGGTGTTTGGTGAGGTCTTTTCTTGGAGGATAAGCAAACTTAAACCTGTTCAGAAATGCTGAAACATGGCTACTACTAAAAAATATCAAAACTGGCATTGCATTTTAAATTAAAGTTTGTATGATGCAGACCAGAGATGCATTTCCGAAAAGGCCCCTTGTTACGAAGACCCAGCTTCTGTGTTTGCTACTAAAATCGTTGTAAGAATAGTCTTGGACTTCTTATGTTTAACCAATACTATAGAGTGACCGGAAGCTACCGGCCAGACACCATTATACTTGATATTACTATTCCAACAGATGCTGCTTCTAATAGAGTCGGTATTGAGGGATGCCTTTTGATTTATCTGCTGCGCTAGGACTTTCTCGTATAAGCCTCTTAGGCAGTGTAAGATTAGATAGCTAGAAGCACTTCAGCAAGGCGTTTGCGCATTGTCAGGGATAACTATTTTCAAAGATTGCAGCCTCTGTATTTCTTGCAAGTCATAGGAGTGGAAGCGAACGCTTAAATTTGCCCTGCTTTAGGAGCACCGTCAGGCAAGATCGTTTAACAGTTACCAACGTTGTTAATCCTATACACATCTATCGTATGTATATGATGGGTATTCGATCATTAGATTGCGACATTCATACTCCCGAAGCAACGAATTTTGCGAAATGTCCATCAAAAGAAACAAAAATAAATTTAATTGAATTAAACTAAAGAAAATAAAATTATTAAAATTATTAAATGATGGAATCAATAAAAAAAAATAAAAAAATTTCTTCGATGATCTCAAAAATTTTAATAAGACAATTTGTGCAACTAATAGCATTTTTAATTTCAATTAAATTATTCAGTTAAGTGCAGCAACAAATAAAGTGAAAATCAAAATCAATTCATAATATTGAGCCATAAACGACAAAAAAAGCTTAACGGACACATTTTTTGGACTTCGTTTTTTGACAAAAATCGATTATTTACGATGGCAAATGATCGATTTAGGTCAACAATTTTAGTATGAAAACTATGTCGGCTATTGCACGTTATAATGAATTGAAGTAAGCAGTTCAGCCGTGATAATATTGAGTAGAACAAAATATTACATTAAATTATATAGTTTGACACACGTCTAATATATCAAACAATATTTTATTTTAATATTAGCTCAATATTAATTAAAATTCCATATCGCAAAATAATTTGTTAGTCTCTCAAATAGTATTTTTTTATCCAATTTCAGAACTTAATTTTCCATACCTGCTATGCATAGGGACCCCTACTCTTTACAATCCAATTCAATTGGGACAATATTTACACTCCAAGCACGAACAGTTTTATCAGCTTTTTTTTCTTTCTTTGTGTATTATCTTTAGTTTGTACAAAGAAGTCATGGATAAAAAAGAAAGAAGAGAAGAAATATACTCCAACATTTTAAATAAACATGCGCAAATAAAAACATGATATTTTACTAACACTTTCAATGAAGAGGATCATCGTCATCATCATCGGTAAAACAAAAGATATTTTACACCATTTCTAAACTGATTCGCAATTTTTATACGGACCTTTACAAGAAACACAGATATTAATTATTCGTTTAATTTTTCCATTTAAATTTTCAAACAATGTCCAGGAATATCGGCATCGGCCGGGCTTAGCAATCAATGAAAGCAATGAAAATGTCTGTACTATTACTAGGTTGTACCCTCTTTAGGAAAGGAATATTGATAGAAAGCTTCATTCTTTTACAACTCTGCTTTTTGCACGTTTTTAATAAGGCAGTGTTGCAGCGCCTCTGGTGTCAATGAGGCGTATTAAATTCTCGAAGCTGTGCTTAGTAGCCAGTTTATGGGTTATTTTACTTCGCCGATGATTCTGCTACACAATACCGGCGAAGGAGGACGCTCTGATGCTACATTAGGATTAGTATCCGCTGAAGCCGGTGCAGTTCAGTGAGCAGTGTCTATGCCTTCATCACTTGAACTTTCCTACAACAACTGATACAAATGGACACTAATGCAAATCAGAAAAATGCGTGGTGCTGTTATGTAATGACTTTGTCGGTAATAGGGCTCGAACCCTGGACCTTGGGTTTTGTAAACAACATGTTAACTACTACAACATGTTACTACTACTTTGACGTGAGATGACTTAAAATCTTTCGAAATTAAATGAATAGGACTTCTTCATTTTAATAATGGAAAAGAGTGGTATATGGTACACACTTTCATGTTCACTACTACGAACATAAATTTTTTTAATTTGCTAAATTCACAACCTACTCGTATAGTTGGAGTCGTGGGTACTATAAACGTTGTTGGTAATTTCTACACAGAAAAAATTCATTTTATATTCAGTTACTAAATTCAAAAATTAAATAATAAAGACAATAAGAAACCTTAAAATCAGTTTCAAAATCATATTTTAAGCCTGGTACTCTGTTCAACATTTCACGTGAAATGCTGTCAAAATACATATAAAAAAAAAATTGGCATGAATTGTTCATGAACAAATGTTGCAGATATAGTACTCTGTTTATCTTGAGAAAAACGTATGAAATATTTATATCTTCAACATTTTAAGTTTTCATGCGAAATAAGATAGGTGGCAGTTACTTCATATGGAATTTACAACAAACACATGGGGCGTTTTTAAAAACATAAGAAATCGTAGCATAGTTTCAGGGCTAGTTAATATTATTTACATGTCAAATTTTTCGTATAAAATAATCAATGTTGCTCAACATTTTTCACAAATATGAACAGAGTACTATGCTTTAAGCCTGGTACTCTGTTCGAAATTTGACGCGAAATGTTGACATAATCCATATAAAAAAAGTTTACACGAAATATTCAAGAAAAAATGTTGCAAAACTTGTACTCTGTTCAAATCGTGAAAAATATATGAAATGTATCTGGCAACATTTGAAATATTGACAGCTGATGTTTTTGTTTACAAAATTCGATCAATGTTGCATACTTCTAACCAACAAACCGATAATTTTTTTTTTGGAAAAAGTAATATGGGCATCACTTGTTACGTGTCAAATTTTTCACTCGAAATAATCAATGTTGCTGAAAAATTTTCAGAACTTCGAACAGAGTACTCAGTAAAAAAAATTTCGTAATTTTTTCTGTGTACATAAACATTTGCTTATAAACAATGTTTCAATGGATATTAACAACAATTCATGTTTTTAGCTTGAAAATGTCGAAGACATGTAAAACCTAGTACTCTGTTCGAAGTTGTGAAAAATTTTCAGCAACATTGATTATTTCGCGTGAAAAATTTGACATCTACTAACTGTTGCCCAACTCGCGGTTTTTTTTATAAATTTCTCGCTTTTATTGCTTGAAAGTATGCAACATTGTTTAAAATTCCGTGCGAAAAAAGTACTGCTGGTGTTGCTTCGCAACAGCAACAAAAATGATGCCAGAAACATTATGAAAGGAAAAGCATGTTTTTCGCAATAAGAACAGAGTACTACTTTTGCAAGTTTATTTCGTAAATATTTCATAACAAATACTTTTTTTTCAATAAGAAAAATTTCAGAGTGGGAACCATGACTTTATAACGGTTTAGTTTCATGTGAAAAACAGAATCGGTTATTTACTAAGACAGCGCATTTTTCATACTATTTTTCACTCCTATTTAATCGTTGTGTAAATGTTTCATTCTCAATTAGTTGGTTCCGTAAGAAGGTGTTATTTGACTTTGCAACAAACATTTGTTACAAACATACAATTTTCTCCTTGCTTACAGTGGTGTAGGGTATGAATGTAGCAAGAACTCAAACACATGGATGGGAAGGTACTTGTTTAATGATAATGATAATAAAGTGTTATTTAAAAATAAAATAAAAACTATATAAGAGAAGACGACACACTCTGGAAACCAGTATCCACATCTTTCATGGCCTGTTTCTATACTGAAGAATAAATACATCCCATTTGGCCATGTCTTTCAGACCTCTTGCAAGACGGATGGAGGACCTATTGGCGACAGTTCGAACAGATTTTTGAGGAAATTTGCGACAACAAGAGCGACTCTTTCGTCCATATTTTCCTTGTCCCTCACTGACTGACAATTTCTATATTATTTTCATTAATGAGAGTATACAATATCTTACATTTAACATTTCAAGAGTAGCTTGCGGACAATATCCACCATATATGTATTCTGGCAGTGTTTAAGAAACTGTAATGATTTTCATTTCATTTTACTTTGCTTCCGCTTTCGCTTTTGAAAAATGCAACAGTTTCAGTCAAAGCAAAATCACAAAACTATTTGAAAAGTTTGAATTTGATTTGCTTTTGGTTAGTATCGCAAGTAAAACCAGAAGCAGTCTATATGCTTTTCGAAGTCACAAACAGTCCCAGTCGAAGAAGCAAAAACTCTTGCTTTCAGAAGTTTGAAGCAATCGCAATAAAGTGGTTTTTATTTTTGCCTCTTATCTGATGTGCAAAAACAACAATAAAAACTGAAACTGCAGAAACTTCTAAAAGCAAGAGCTTTTGCTTCTTCGACTGTGACTGTTTGATACTTGAAATCGTCGACAGTTGAAAGTGCTGTACAATTGTTCATAAATCGTTTGCTGCTGTTTTTTAAACACTGTATTTTGATGCTTGACTAGTTGAGTGGTTTTTCGTTTACCGAGTCTTTGAGTACGGTTTCTGTTAGATTGTCTTAAAATAAACTGTAATCGACAAATATCGTGCATGACAAGTGTCAAGTAGTCGTTGTTGATGAATGTGTTCTTTGCGACAAAGTTGGCCAATTGGGATATGTAAACATGTAAAACACATGTAGATATTAATACCCTGTCGGAGAATGTGTGGGTGACTACAAAAAGAGTGAACTTATAGTTAACTTTTCTTAGACTGGCTAAAATGAATTCTTAAGTTGAGTACGTAATCGAATGTGGTGAGAGCCAAAAAATTTATTCTCAGCTGCTTTGAAACTCATTTCAGTTTTATATTAAAATTTTGCTGTTATTATTTTAGATGGTACCTTGGCTGGGTAGTTAGCGCGTTGAGTATACAACGTGTGATGATACATGTTCGAACACCAGAAAAAATTTTTAAATTTACTGACTACCAGGTGATTTAAAAAAACCAACTTTAAGTTAATTAAAAAGTAATGCAGAGTGAGACAATTGACTATCGCCTAGGACATCGCAATGTAAAAATAGTCAGTTGATTACATTGAAAAGTAATCCAAGTATCAGTCAGTATTAGTTGCGAAATAGTTAGCTTAAAGTTAGTTTAAAGTTAACGGAATTTCCAACAGGGTATATATGGGCATTTGTGTGTAAACACATTTATTCACTAACATTAATGAATTCTTGGCCTTGAAAAACTTTAATGTTTTTACATGAGCAATATGTATTTATTTATTATGTATTGTATGGTATGTTTACATACATACACATACATACATATGTACAACTACGCTAAAAATATGTACATATGTATGTATGTATGTATGTATGTATCTCCAAAAGTTTTTGATAAGAAAGCTTTAAAATGCCTTAAACATTTATTTTAAAGCTAAAGCTACGGTCACACTTGTCAAACATTTGCCCAAAAAAGCGTAACCACTAAATGCTAATGAAAAATCTTTCAATTCAGACAAAAGTTTGTCAAGTTAAAGAGTAGCAATATTGTTGGATTCTATGACATGGTACATTAGTTGTGTTCGAAACTGTATAATATGATAAACAAGTGTCTGGATCAAAACTTTTTTCATTAGTGTTTGTTGGTTACGCTTTTTTGGGCAAATGTTTGACAAGTGTGACCGTACCTTAATTGTAAGCATTACCTTTTACTATAATTGATAGTTGTGGGATTGCAACGTATTGCAATTTGTGCAGGGAATAGCGAAGTTCCAAGTGCATGAACACTACAAAAGAAAATACTTGCGAAATAAAACCTAAATTATGTGATGCGGAAGTTCGGAAAATGCGGCTCATTTCGGATGATCTTGAAATAGTCTTATCCTGATATTAATTAACATTTAAGCTTAGTATTCACTATCCTACATAATTGTACGACTTTTGGCGAAAAAATACAACCCTGATGTAATAAATGGTCATAAACTTCATTAAACCAGGGTTGTCACAATGTAGGATAGTGATTAGCAGCCTTTAACAACATTAAATTAGTTACATAGAGTATTAAGCAAAATGTAACAACAATCTGTTATGAGTTTGGAAAATCTACTACATTAGGATTTCATGGAAAGTCTATTCAACCATACATATTCTCCTAAGAGAATTGGCATAACAATAATTAATTCTAAAAACTCTCACTGAAAGAGAAGTGATTTATGGGATATACGTTGAGAAATATTGAACGTAATTTCGCTGATCAAAAATCCAGGACAGGACAGCCCAATCACCGCATACGATATCGAGCAAAATTTGTGAACATTTTCAATTTAATTGAACTGGATTGAATTTTAATCCGGAATAATTTCTTAATCGGGCTCAAGTTCAGTATTTTCAATTCTTATTGAATGAAATATTTTTATGAATTAACGTGAGTTTCTAAAGAAGAGAAGACAAATTAAACTAGCTAGACTTCAATAGCTGGGGGAAATAACGATATTCTTCTGTGCAGCCACGCACGTCATCAGTACCCATGTTTAGCTACTTGGATAGAGATTGTTATTAACATCAGCTATTTAGCGTAAATTTTTAATGAAATGGAGAACCAAAAAAAAATGGAAAAAAAACATTTACTGAGGACATGTCTAGTTTTGCTCGCCAGTTGCTTTTGATCGCTTCGTCTCATGGGCAAAAAATTGGGTGAACCAAATGAAACTTGGTCCAAAACTTTAACAATGGCAATGATACGCTTTCATGTTTGGAAAATGCCTATTAATATTTAATTTGATATATCACGTACTTCTATCCAAACAATTTTCTACAATCGTGTAATGACACGACCTTTTATTTCTTAAATTTTAATATAATATTTAACGTACTTTATCTCAAACCATTCTTATGCATACTTTTTAAGTAACACACACTCAGGTATAGAAAAATAGGCGGGGGCATACCCATTATATTAAAATTTTTTATATCTACAAATACCCACCCAAATTTATCGAAATTCCGTACACACCGCAGGCTCCTGTAGCGACAAAATCAGAAAAGTGGGCTTCCCCACGCCCAAGAAAAAATAATAATATATTTCATGTACTGCTATCCAAATGAATTCTGAGATAATTCGCTCATATCATACAATTTTGGGGTAAAAAGAGGGCGGTGTGATCTTTTAAAATCGGTGTTGCCAGATTTTATTTTCAGTTACTTATTTGAAAAGGTTCAGTGGAAATAAAAATTGTCTTCAACAATATTTATTAAATTATATGAACTGCTATGAATTGTTAATCTAGGCAAAGTTTTTCAGTAGTTTTTAATTCTTATTATGGTATTATTTAATACAGCATTTGATTCTATACGAATAATTGAAAAATACTTCTTTTATTTTTCTATTTTTGGTACTCTGGCTAAAAAGGGTTGCTTAGTTTATCAAACTCTTTGAAATTACCGAAATCACCCCATGATTTTGTCTTTAAAAAGACTTGCGCTTTAAAAAATAAATCCACACTTATTTGGCTTAAATTCTGCTCCAGCGATTGATTAAAAGAAAGAGTAACATTTCAGCAATTGAAGAGCCCAATAAAACTGGAAAATCTCAAATGAAAGTAAAAAGGAAATTATATATTTTTATTATTATTAATGCTCACTCAAACTAGCAGGAGTCCAATATAATGCAATAAAGAAAAGTTATTGCAAGGAGTGAAATCATGATTGTAATATTATCAATTCCACATTAGTTCAGGCTATCAGCGCAAAAGCGGTGTAACCCCAAACTATTTAATTATTTAATTGCTCTATTTAAATATTAATTTCCTTTATTATATTCTGTGAAAAAATTACTTTTAAGCTCCATCTTCTTTTGAATACCAAAAGGTGGCTTACTTTTCTTTTTAAGTGATAGTTGATAATGTAGAATGTTATGACCATCAACGACGGCACCCAAAAAAAATGCTGGTTACACCACTTTTGCGCTAATAGCCTCAGTTATAATCATGTAAGGTGGGCCAACAGAAGTCATCCCATGTTGTTTGGCTCTCATTTTTTTTTCTATGTAAATGAAAAACTTCGATTCTGTTTTTTGATTATGTTTATTTGAACTTTTAGACCTTTATTGGTCAAGTCGAGAAGATGATATCGGGCAAATGGTCGCCGTCACAATTGATTGTTCGTTTTATGGCATTTTTCATAACTTCGGCGAGAACTTCGGGCGACATATTCTCGCACTCGTATCGAATGTTGTCCTTGAGGGCTTCCAGGGTCTCGGGCTTGTTCACGTAAACACGGGACTTCAAAAAACCCCACAAACAAAAGTCTGGAACGGTTAAATCGGGCGATCTTGCGGGCCAGTGTAAATCGCCAAAACGTGAGATGAGGAGACCCGGGAATGCCACAATACGATTGTTCCGCGTTCTTGGAGAGTGTATCGCTCCATTGCTTGTTCACTTGTATTCTATATCTGTCTAGTTCACAAATGTCAAAACAGATTTTACATTGGCCGCCATTTGCAATTTGTATTTTTGCTTTACTATCAATAAAAAAAGAAACAGAATTCTGGTTTTGCCGATGGGTCCGGTTTTACACGTATCAGTTCTGCTGCTCAAGTAAATAAAAAATCGTAATGTACATATACCTTTTGTATATCCATCGTTTCCTTGATCATTATGACATCAAAACTTGAAAACTAACTAGAACTTAATTCACCTATTTCTTTCAGACGAAATTTTTGTGCGAAAAAATTAATTTTTGAATGCATGTAGAAAAGAAATATAAAAAATAAAAATTATTTTGTCCGTAGAAAAATTTTATCTAAAACAAATTTGTCAAAATAATTTAAACATATTAATATTCAAAAATTTTTATAAATGGAAATGGCAAATGCATTCTTTGACTTCACTTTTATTAATAACAAGACTGCAAGGGAGAACTTTTGACAATATTTTGTTTGCATCAAATTAAGAAAGAAATTTTTTTTATATAATTTTTTGTGAACAATAAACTGCTTGCATTTGATCTTTCCTTTCATTCTTTGATCTTTGTCATCAAATTTTAAGACCATCCATCCTTTCAAACAAGCCATCAAACGAGAAATCAAGGGTCGTCATGGTGCTGGACGAAAAAGAAGTACGACGAGTATTAAATCGTTAAAATGTTTCGGATGCGTGACTTTAAGTCGTATATTCTGTTGTGTCGTTCGCTATTGAAAGGCATGTCAACATGGATTAAGGTCAAGTGTTTGGAAAACAAATGATCTTTTGTCTGAAAAGAAGGCAATTATTTTGTGATTAAACAAATGGAGATGATGATCATGACTCAAAAAAAAGAGAAATCGCGTACATTCATACAAGTACAAGTAGCATAAGTATTCAGTAAATAGTATTTGTGATTAAAAAGGAGTTCTTTGTTTATTTTTCATAAGAACATATACATACGTATGCATGTATGTATTCATGTATGTATGTGTGTATGTAATACATCCATATGTAATTATGTAAAATATTTGAAAAGGTTTTCTTTTTGTTTTTCATATATTCCAACGCAAAAAGAAATTGTACTTTTGCTAAGCAACACTGAGAACGCCCTCCCACACATGATTAAGTTTCATGCAACTAAAAATGTCAGTTTGTTTTATAATTTTACAGGAATTATAAATCATTTTACTTTGACTTAATACACGCTGCCTTAAGAGAAAAGCAAATACGAAAAGAACTTAAAGGTGAAATCGAACAGGAATGAACAAACTTGCAATCAAACGGTGCCACAATTCATTTAAAAAAATAAATGTGTCACTAGGCCATAATTTCTTATGGAGTGAGTGATCAGTTTAAATCTAAACGAAAATTTCCGTATTTCATTAGTTAATAATTTCTGTTATAGGGCATTGAAACTTGCACGAAATTGAGCAGATTTGAATTAAAATCTTTATAAATACTGTTTACATCAAGTTTTTTGATTTTTTTTAAAGATTTTTTATCCAATACAAAAACCACCAGATTAAGGCATTCGATATCCAACATACCGAATGCATAATTTGAAACTGAGAAAACGTGATCGAACCAGCCCATAATCGAAAGCGACGATTACACTGCAGGTTGAATTGTGAGCTTTGAAGTCACCTGCAGTGATCACCCTCATTCCAGTTGTCAACATCGACGTCACTTCAATATGATAATAAATAATTGGGGCTTGTCTACTGACTCTCGAGAATAGTTTTGTGCTATTGACAGAATCGGCCATGTCACAGACTTCAATTCCGTTCGGAAACGGAATTTAATCCACCTCAAGATGTCGAGCCCTAGCCGGAGTATAATCCAACATACCAGCGCTCTTTAAGTTTTCTTTTTAAGACACCATCTCCTACAAAAATGGGGTGGATTGAATCCGTTTTCGAACGGAATTGAACTCTGTGACATGGCCGTATATTTCTGTTTCCTATGGTCTTCTCCCTTCAGGGGCATCTATTAGGATTTTACGAGTGTTGCAATCCCGGGGACCACAGCCGGGGTAAATTGGCTTTTTCCCTCGGCGTAAATTTGGCTTTTTACACATAGAAATTATGTGTTAGTACTCAATCTCTTGCAACAGAGGAACAGATGTGCACATATTTATAAAAGGAAATAGTTGTGCTATGTTGTCAAGCAGGTGCAGCGTCACCTTTAACTGTCCTGAATTAACAGACGATAGAAGTAAAGCCTTTCGGGGTGGAACTTTGAGGTCTAACCGGAGGCTTGTATCTGGTACCACGGGTGCCGGTAGCACGACAGCCAAGCTACTATAGGAGTTGGATGGGTGTAACGTGTCGGCATAGTCCTTTACCGAAAGGTCGACTTCGTCCAACCCCACGGGGTTTAATGGATAATGTTGAGCTGTGTTGAGTAGGTACTGGATTGTGTCGGCTCAGGCATTCGTCTTGTTCTGATGATTGGTTGAGCTGTGCCGGTAAATGGCGGGGAATTCTCTTGGAGACCACGCACACAGCGTCTGATCACGGAGAATCGTGCGTGGTGGCTGTGGTTGCTACCACAAACGCTGGGAGAATAGTATTCTCTTCCCAGTGTTAAATCAATGCTAGTGATTGGCGTGACGCTTTGGCTAGACACTTTTCTAGGTGTTGCTGCCATACAACAGAAGCTGTTTTTACTACGGTCTTAGCAGCAAGAGTTTAGATAGCTCTAAGTACCTCAGCAAGATACTTGTTCGTAGTACAGGGATATCTACTCGTATTTTCAAAGATTGCAACCTATGTGTTTTTGGTAAGTCACATGGTGCTTTCTAAGGGTGCATGTGGGCGATGGTTGGACGCTTACCTTCACCCGGTGTTTAGACCATTGTGAGATAAGGCCGCAAAGGCAGGGGCTCACGTTAATCTGAAACACATCTGTCCCTATGGTCTAGAAAATAGCATGAGCCTATCAATAGCAGTCAATTGTTTTCGACAACGAGTAGAAAAACTCCAATTCTTGGGTATTGGAATATGGGTGAATGATTTCATTGTTAAGAAACCCGATATGCAAACAGTGTGCCCTGATTTTGGATTTAATCCAGAGGCAGCTGAATTCATCATCAGATATGTCTAATTGCAGGCAATGGTACACAACTTCATTTCCGAATGGATACATTGCAAGTCCCCGATGGAAGTTAGAAAGCCAAAATAGGCGATTAACTTTTTCTTTGATATTACCACATTTTTCATTATACATACAAACTTTAGTTTTTCTGGTGCTTAAAACAGGATGAGTATTTTTGTTTTAAAAAGCAATTACGAGGTCTTGTTTCTAAACTATTTTGTCCGCTCTGTGGCTGAATTTATGCAAAGTACGATTGTTGTGGGCATACGTTGGTTCCTATAGTCTTGTGGCGTTTTATTTTGTCGTTTTTTTAATTTCCTTCTTAAATGAAGGTGAATGTGAGTTGGAGTTTGAAAGCTTATCTTGATTAACAGCCAGCCAGCCAGCCAACCAACCAACCAACCAACCAGCCATCCAAGAATACAATAAAATGTTTATTTTTTGGCATTGTTTTCTTTAATTTTTCCTCATTTTTTTTTTGCCAGTTCGCTTAGTTTGAAGTTGGTTTTATTTCTTATTTCTTTTTTGCTGTGGCAGTTTAATGCAGTTTTCACGGCTCCAAATAATACTATTTTGCATACAGCCTTAAGTACAGCGAAAGAAGAGAAAAAAACTTTAAGAACAAAAACTTAACTAAGAACAAAAAAAAAAAAGAATAGGAAGCAAATCTTTTTTTTTTTGCTTATTTCAAATGAATTCATGTTCAGTTTGAGGTTGTAGGAATATGAGATGAAGTTCGAGTACCAACGCTGCAAGTATCAGTGCATTTATTTAAAGTGTTGGCGTCTGCCGTGTCTTACCAACACAATATAAAATGTTGGTTATATAAGTATGTGTGCAGGTATGTACTTTTGTCGATTACATTTTTAAGTTTGCGCTGTGAAAAGATATACATACGTTAACATTTAAGGTCTTCCTTACCTTTTTTATGCTTTATTTAATAAAGTTTCAAGGGCTTTGTTGCAAACTAACTAAAAGCCATTGTCGTCATTAAGATTTACTTCATGCATGCTTTGCAAGATGCATTCATTCATTGTCTGGTTTTTTTTTTTTTTTGGTGTGGAAGAAAAAATTTAAGACTGACTGACTACTTAAATGTGTCTAGTGTTTAGCATGACATGCATGTTTGTATACACAGTAATTTACCGCTTTAACGAACAATATAATAATATTAAATTAAAATATTAATTTAATCGATATACACTGCACAAAAAGTCGCTTAAAAATTTATTTCAAGTGCATTTAAAAAAAAAACTTTCAAAACACACCCTGTTTTTTCAAGTGGCACTTTGATTTATGAGCAACTTTCGATCTTCGACTGTAGTCGAAAGTAAGGTATTATGACGAATAATCGACAAAGAATGTCCCTATTGTGAATATCACTCAAAGCGATTTTTAAAATTTGCAACAACTTTACCTAAAAATAAAAAATAATCGTTTATAATAATTTTTATACTAAAATACTTCATCGAAAGCTAAATTATGTTCGATAGAAAATTCGTTGCTCAATGAAATTTTCGATGTTCATAATATAAATTGAACATTCGATTTACGATGTTCGATAGCCAGCGAAGATCGAAAATCGAATGCAAAAAGATTATCAAATAAGGGCCTGTTTTAAGATTTTTAAGCCAAATGTATCGAACCGTACAACAATAAGAACAATTTACAAATACAATCACCATAAGTAATAAAACATATTGTGCCATAACCGCCAAAAAAAAAACTTAGGCGTCTTAATTTTCGAATTTAATTTAATCGATGTTCGTTAAAAAAAAACAGGTCCAAAATATGTGTCGTTTAAGCTTTTTTGGCGGTTATGGCTCGATATATTAAATATCTGGTACCACAAAATAAGTTCCAAAATGAAATAACTCCCAAAAAAATTTAAATAACTCCCAAGCAAACATGAAATAACTCCTAATCGAGTAGTGAACTAATTTCCAATGACAGAAGAAAATGAAATGAAATACATACAACCCAACAAGAAAAAATTAAATAATTAAATGCTTTGGGAGTTATTTCATAATGAAATACGTCTCAATTTTGTATGGAAAAATCATTGGGAGTTCATTCATTTCATTTTACCATTTAACTCGAATGTCGGTACTACAATGCGCTCTTATATTTCAAAATCCTTAAGTTTCTACTTAATTAATATTAGATACTCAATCCTGCCTGTTCTGTAAATCGATTCGATTTGAAAATGCTCGATTTAGAAAAATTCAATCCACTAATAGCGAATTTTTTCAGACTTTTTTGTAGTTTTCTATTTTTTAGAGCTTGAAATATCATATCTGAAATTAATTTAGTATGTATGATTTAAAACACATTAAGGGGCAGTTATTAGTTTTTTGAAAACGAGAAATTTACTCGGGTTCGGTTAACAAAACATGGCCGAATATAACAAAATTTGGCTGCACGTTAAATTCAGAACTTGTAAAAGCTAGTGAGTGAGCATTCGTTAAAGCAGGAAACCACTGTGTGTTTACATACATATATATAAAGTACACACATACATATGTATGCTACATGTATGTATGTGATCTTCTTATGAATTCATGAATAAGTGTTATTGTTGTTGTTGTTGTTGTGGTTGTTGTCAATGATCTCTTGAACTTGAAACTAATGTTGCATTGTTCTTTTAACCTTTTAGCAGATGGAGTTGTTATTGTTGAAAATTTCATAAAATACAACGATTAATCGAATCTTGCAATACACTTTTAATATATAAAAAAAAAAAATAATTATTACAATTATCACAAATAAGCAAATCGGAAAATATCATAAATTTCTTTAAAAACTTGGTAAAAATCAAAGAAATTTCTTGATCAGGCTTAATTGCTGCATATTATATTTAATTAAACTAGAATGAATTTTAAGCAATAATAACTTCTTAATCAGGCTTACGTTCAGTATTTTTAATTCTTATTAAATCAAATATTTTATCAATTAATGCGATCTTATATAACTTCGAAATAATCTGAACAGAAAATGAAAAAGCGGAAAAACAGAAAATGAATAGTGATACTTATAAAAGATAAATTAATAATTTTATACACAACCATCTCTCAGATTAAATACATATGTAAGCAATATCTGTTCCCAGTAGACAGATATGGGTGTTGTTGAAGAGCGTGGCTGTTAAAAAAAGCCTAAATAACTTTTTTTCTCTTAAGAAAATCACATTAATTAATAAAATTTTAATTTAAATTTCATTCCATAAGAATTGAAAATACTAAAATCAATCAAGCCTGATAGAGAAATAATTCCTGCTTAAAATCCGATATAGAATATTCTGACAAACAGGAGTAAAACGGAACAAACAATTTTTTTTTCTTTGCAGCCACATTATTCGATTATTTGTCAGCACTAAGACAGACAATAAAGATGCGCCAGATTTTACTTCAACTCTAAAAAAGGAAGAAACTAAAATAGAAGGTAAGAACAACAAAATAAATGTTCTATATTGTCAGAATTGCCTAAAGTTCAGGGTTAAGTTCAGCGGAGGCCACAACAAAAAAAATCAATGATATTTAATATTTTTCTTAACACTCTGCAATTTAAAAGCTTGAGCTAAAAAGGCATATAAAACAGAGAGCGTATGAATAGATTTAAATACACATATGTATGTATGTATGTATGTGCACGTTTTTTAAATAAAAAGCTTAATGGGAATTTGTGATACAACGCAACAATTGATTGCAACACCTCTGACCCAAAACTGATTAAGTCAAATTTGATAAAAGTGCTCGAAAAGAAGTATGAAAAATCCTTTTAATTTTGTTCAAAAAAAATTTAGTTGAATGCTTTTAATAATATTAATAATATGGTAATATATGCCCTTTTGGTTTGACCCACCGCCTATTTAAAACAAATGAGTTAGGTATGGGTTATATATATTTCGAATATCTCCTTTCTGAATCCAAAACATGTTTCGGAAAATTAATTATGGTTTCTGATATATTTAGCATTCATTTTACTCCATTTCAACTATTTTAAGGTTTAATAAGTATTGTTTTGCTGTACATGCCACAGTTTGGCGTTTGCATCAAATTCTTCATACAAAAACCTGCGAAGTAAAGTTAACTCTTGTTTTGCTTCATTTCTATAAGAAATGAATAATAGAAAAAGAAGGTTCCGTAAGAAAAATTTAACGGCGAATGTTAATCACAAAAAAACATCATCACAATAAAATAAAAGAAACCTTAATTATGCATTTTTGAGTATAACAGAAATCATTTAATTTCATTCTTTATATTAAATACACTTCAATTGCTTGTTTTTCTTTTGTAAGTGTATAAGCGGATCGATAGTTAAAAATATTACGACGGCAGCTTCTTTCTCTAGACAGCAGGAAAAATAAACAAAACAACAAAATTCTCAATTCTCAGCAGCACAGTATACGTAGGAGCACAAAAAGCTAATTTTCGAAAATAAATTAAGAAAAGTGGTGTTTGCGGCACAAAACGTATTTTTACTTTTACAATTAAGTAATATTAACTTTCAATTTTATTCGCTAAAGTTCACTAAAATTTACACATTTCTTTCAAACATGTGTCGGAAGCAATGGTGAAAGTACAAAAAAAAATTCTTCATGTAAACCTTCTTTGTCGTTTTTTCCATTCCGACTTTTTGGCCTTGAAACCTAAATTTATGCATTTTTCGATACATTAGATGTTATTCTATCGAAATATACAAAAAATTCGATCAAAAAAAAAAAACATTGACTTAGGGCCTTTCTCTATTAAGGTAACGATATGTAGCATGCACAAGTTTTTATGTTGATTAATTTTATTTGATTTTATTTGTCTGCACTGAATATATAAAACTACAATAAAAATGCATCGTTAGCCCAAAGCTGCTCCTACGGCAGCACCACTGCCAGCTACTACGGCCACATCCTTGGACACACCAGCTGCCTCTTTAATAGTGTGCTTGATTTTTTTCTAAAAAATATAATTTAAATAAAAATAATTGATATGTGACCTGCTCCACGAAAAGAGATCTCTGCGCCGAAAAAAATTTTTTTACTTCTTGAGTGATTCTTATAGGAAAAAAACGCTCTTGCAAATGCCGCAAACCGCAAGTTTCGGCGCAGAGGTCCCTTTTCGTGGAGCAGGTCACATATATTATATCGGCCTTATGTGTAATCAAAAACTGGCATGAAGTCAGCATAAGTGACAAAATTGAACTACGTGTTGACGAGTTCCTCTATACAATTTGACATTAAAAATCGCCGCATAATATAGTTTTAACACACGATTACATCCTAGCATGATTTTTAATGTAAAATTGTATGGCAAAACACGTTAAGACCATGTTCAATTTTGCCACTTATGCTAACTTCATGCCAATTTTTGATTATACATAAACCCGAATAAGTTTATTGTTTTTTTTTTTTTTTTTTTGTAATTTACCACTGCCTTGTTAAACTTCTTGCGAAAGCCGGCTTCTGTCTGCGGCAACGTCAGGCACAAAACCAAAATTACCAACACCATAATGTATTTGTAGAAATTCATTGTATTTAATATTATTTAATTGCGTTAAAGTAAGAATTTCTTGCTAAACTCTTTCGTAATAAATGTTTAAATGATGACATTGCTTGTCGACAATTCCCTATTTATAGCAAAAAAATAAAAAAAAAGCAAGCGGATATGCCTTCATATCTGTCTATACCTTGCAATTTTATCAGACAAAAAAAATTATCACTTGACAATGATTTTAAAGTGTTTCAATAAAGAAATTATTGAAAATTAAAAAAATAATAATAATAACTGAAAATCGTTTGCGTAAATTGATAAAGCAATAAACATTTATCTAAATTCCAAACAACAATTCACTTTAATTTCAGAGTACTTTTTCTCAGATTTTGTAATTTTTATCAAAAGCACTTGTATTTATATTTCAAGTTATTAATACTTGTAGCATCCGCTTGATGTTACATTTCTGTCAAGTTTGTTCTTTTTTATTATAAATTGAAAGGGGTTTTACCAAAACTTGCAACTAGCTTGAAACTATTTTTTTATCTTTTCGAGATATCAATAAATAATTTATCAATATACATATTAAATTACTGTGTTATACTCGTATACCAGGTCAAAGGTAGTTTTTGATGCGGTTCTAAGGCAAAACGGCGCCGTGGTGTAAACATCGCACAAGCCCAATTCACAATCTTGTGCAAATGGTCTTGCATCGTAGCATGTGCAAAATGGTATAGTATATTGATACTCACCACTTAAGAATTCTTCTTAAATTTGACATAGACCTATTCTCTTATGTAGGTCCAAAGAAAAAAGTCGAAAGGTGTTTAATCACAAAAGGTCTCAGTGGCAAATTGTGATGGCCTCTTGGAGAATTCACACGGCCAGAAAACACGCAAAAGGGCGATGGTATCGTATACTAATATACGATGTAATGTCATTTGTGGAATGCCCAATCACAAACATCGACGAAGAATGGACACTGAGGACTACGACAACAATATTCTCACGATGTGCACGAATTCGATTCTTTGTCCCAACTTTCCACCAGTTTTAAAATTGCTGGCCAAGGATTTGCTTTATAACGACCCAAAATTGTTTTAAATTTGAGAATTAAAACCACGAATTGTTCACCAATTTTTTAGTGAATTTTAATACATAGTTTTAATGGATTGTTGAAACGAAACGTTCCAGTTCATATCGTTCCATTTTCATTAATAACTTTGTATGAGTTTTGCTTTTGTGATTTTCATAAATATTATTATTTGTGAATTCTCAAATAGTTTTTGGAAGTTTGTGCATAAAGTAAGAGGTTTGTGACTGTTCAAAATATGTGGTTGAAGTCCACTGACGATTTGTTAAAGCAACAATGACATGCATATAGACATCGCTTAACCACCACTTACACTTACACTTCACTTACATTAATAACTTAATTTTTACTGATCATCTGTATAGCTTGAGCCATGACAACTTTTAATATGCCGGATTATACAAAATAAAGTATATTATTCGAACACTCTGCACTTCAAAAATTGTAATAGAACTTTTCATAAAATTAAAATTCCATCATTCAAGATTTATCGACAACATAAATTTATCAATAATGTCACTAAATCGATTCTGTGCTCAACATTTATCTGCAAAAGCCTTTTTTAAATAGAAATAAAAAAGAGAAATGAAAGCAAACAAATTACTACATGATTCAATTAAATGCAAACAATATCGCTTGCCTTGGAAAAGTGATATAAAAATTATTACCCTCTGAGCTGGACTTTAATATCTCTTTATCACGTTCGACATTATGACATTACGATGATCAACGTTATGCATAATTATATATACTCGTATAATAAAAAAAGAAGAGAGGTATCTTAGGACACCCGGTTACAGCTATGATACTGAGCTATAGAAAAAAAGTTAATGTGTTAAATAACAATGCAATAAAATTATATTATATGATGCTGTCAAATTCTCAGGAAATATTTAAAAACGTTTCCATTTAATTCCCATTACTTTATTTTTTAACGGTGTACGATTAAATTAATGTATTGTTTGTGGCAGGCGGCGCGCGGCTGTTTGCTGCCTTACAGCCCATCGGCTGTGTTCTCTGGTTTGTGCTCATCTGCAGCCACAATACAAAAACAAATTGAGCAATTCTTCTCATTGCTTTTGTTTTGTTTATGTGTCACTCACTTCAAAGAACGAAATAAAACAAAATCAAACAATTTGTTTCGTTTATTTTCGTACTCTGGTTTTAAGTACAAAGAAATCAAAACAAAAATAAATTTATAACTGTAATAGTGTCGATTATTTTTGTTACGAAAATCACGTTCTAGCTCCTGTGTCGTGAAATAAATAGCATAGCTATAAAATTATGTACAAATCCTCGTATTAGGAAAGTAGCGTTAAAATAAAAACAAACTTCTTATAAAAATTCATATGCCAAGAAGTCTTCGATCAGCTGCTTTTGAATGATTTGCATCCAGCGAAAAAAAAAATTAAATTTGCTGCGCATGTTTTAGCAGTCGTGGGCAAAAGAGATTCGACACAGTCCTTTACATCATTCTCACTTGCTTAATTTGCAATTATTTATTATTCTACCACATCATGTTATTAATTAAAGCGTTGCAAATATATTTAAGAAATCACCTAAAGGAATTTATATTTAAGGCGGCATCAAGTACAAAAGTCAAGAACTCTTGACGCAAAATGCATACTAAAACAAGAAAATAAATGCAAGTGCAAGCACATAAAAAAGGGTGAAAAATCAGCAAATCAGCAAATGAGAAAAAAAAGGAATAAAGCGAGAATATATACAGTACATGCATATAAAAAATAATTACAAATACAAGTAACTCAAAGACATGCTGATTTACGAAACAAACTGACAAAGTAATTACAACACACACAAATAGGGGCCACATAAGTCAAATGCAACAATGAACAACCAACAGCAACGGCAAAACACATCATCAGGCCCCATAGACCAGACCAGCGCACAGAGCACACAGCACATTATCATGTTCCCATATGCAGGGAGTCGAATTGTTCATAGAACAACAAAAAAAGAAGAAAAAAGAGCTTACAAATGTTCATGAGGACTTAAAGATGTAAAAATTTAGATAAACAAGCAACAACAAAAAAAGAAGAGTATTCAAACTCCTTTTACAGAGAATACTTTTAATAGATGCATGCATGATGCAGCACAAGCACAAGCACAGCCACAGCAGTCAGTTGCAGTCATCAGAAATTGCAGCCGCAAATGATAACAGCAGGCAAGAGTTTGCATTCTAGGAAGAAAATTTGTAACGCACTTGCAGGCACATTTCTACACCTTCTTAAATACACATTTACACTAACAAGCTGCGTGGTCGCTCCACTCCACAATTCAATTCGTACGCTAAAGTTGTACATGCATTGCAAAAGTCGTCTCGTCTCTGGTTATATTTCTCTGTACGATGATTAAGTATGATGAGAAATGATGTTGATGAGAATGTGTTGAAAATTAAAAAAAATATATACTCGTATAATTTAACTTACTGCCCGGCTCTGTAGCAGCAAAAAAAAGTATTAAAATTACAACAAAAAACTTCAGTATGCAAAAGCTTCTGTATTTAAATTTCTTTGCCGCATGATGGGAAGAACAGCTTCTTCTAAATATTTCACTACATCTGCGTATGCGTTTGAAATCTTCATTGCGGTAACAAAGACTTAACTTTAACTTATGTTGCATATCGAGTAATTAGCCTTCAGAGAAGTAAATTTTGTTACAAAAAAAAAAACAGAGAAAATAAAAGATGGCAAATCTTTTCTGCTGTGTGTAGTGCTAAATTAAAATATTCAAACTTTTTACACAAACACTCCATGCACTACACTCCACTACAATTGCATTATTTTAATTAATGGCAAATAGTAAAGTCAAATGGAGAATAATTTATTGCTGATATATTTCTGTGGCAATATGGAATAATCACCTAAGTCGACTTACATGTAATATTTCTAAACAGCAGCATTATCTGATTTTCGAAATCGAAAATTGGGTTTTTGTTACAAAAATCCCACTGTGCAACATGGCGTCTTGAAACTTAAACACTTGTTTTAGAAGGTTGCCATTTTTTCCCCAAAGAAAGTAGTTTTTCTCACCTTTGGTGTACGGAACCCTATTGTTTTCAATGTCTGCCTGTCTCTCTGTCTGTCGTTCGGTCCGTCTGTCTGTCTATCTGCCACAGGTTGTTTTCTTGAGAACCGTAAGAGCTGCGACCTGAAACTTTTACGTAATATAAAACTTTAGCCGCTACAATAACAAATATATGACACTTAAAAATTAAAGGGTGTTCTAAGGCGAGAAAAAACATATTTTGAAATCCTATTCTAAGTACACATAAAGGGTGTTTTTTTAGAGTGTCACAACTTTGAGTTTGGCAGCACTGCTTTGTTTGAGCACCCATTTAATAGCTGATAGTTGCTTTTTGTTTAGTTTGCTTTGAAATTTCATTCTAAATCGACTTGAAATTTTTAATCAAAATAGTTGTTCTATTCGTCAAATTCATCGTGCAACGTTCCGATGAAGCCCATTTCTTTGAAGGGGTACGTAAATAAGCAGAATTGTCGCATTTGGAGTGAGGAGAATCCACAAACTTTTGTCGAAACCCCATTAAATCCACAGAAAATTACTGTTTGGTGCACTTTATGGGCTGGCGGAGTCATTGGCCCATATGTCTTCAAAAAATTGGTATTCCAGATTGTGTCTTCTACGCGCCAGCCGTGGCGGTCACATGGCACAAATCACATTTAAATATTAATTTCATAAAATTTTCTTTCCAATAAAGCCCATTTTATTGATATTAAAAAATATATTTCCTTGCTTTATTATGATTTAAACTTGTGTCACTCTAAAAAAAAACACCCTTTACAATTTTATAAAGACACTTACAATTTTTAAGGTTGGTGTATTTTTATGCAGTCTACACCAATTGACAATGAAATTTAAAAACCAAAATTAAAGGGTATTCTATCAGTTAACGTAATTTTGACAATACGGCTCTATTTTGGAAACCGTATGAGGCAAACTTTTGAAATTATCAAAAACTTTAAAAGTTTTTTAAGCCCACAGTTAAAAACAAGGAAAAAGTGCTTAATTAAAAAATATCACCAAAACTAAAATCAATCGCTAAAATGCACAAAAATCACCAAAAGTGAAAAGGTCACCAAAACCTAAAAAAATCGCCAGACGAAAAAAACGCCAAAATTAAAAAAAAAAATACTAAAACGAAAAAAGCGTCATACCTAAAAAATTGCTAAAACTAACAAAATCGCTTAAATCCGAAAAAATTGGTAAAACGAAAAAGGCGCTTAAACTTAAAAAACGCCAAAATTGTTTACAAAAATTTAAGATATTCGATTATATAGGCTAAAGTTCGTATAGTATTACATATGTAGTATCCGTACGGAACACTTCGTTTGCGAATCAAATTACACTTTACTGAATTTATTTTACACTACTGGCGCCCTCTATACGTCAGGTCGAATAGTTTAGATGCCGCCCTCGTACTCGTATATGTATAAGGCTAGTTGATTGATAAAAGTAAAATTATTTTTATTATTCTTTCAACTTCAATAGGTAAAGTCAGGCTAGCAAATATTTTACTATTGGGTGTTTTTTATTGAGGTATAGAACTTTAAGTTGGCATCACTTTTTTAACTGGCGGCCATTTTGTCAGCTGTCAAGTGATTAATATTTAGTTTGGTTTGCCATTTCATCATGAACAGGTTGACAAAAGAACAACGCTTGCAAATCGTGCAAATTTATTTCGAAAATAATGGTTCAGTTCGCGAAGTTTACCGCAAGCTCCGTCCATTTTATGGTCGACATAATCGTCCATCAGAGCAATTAATTCGGTTAACCATGGATCGTTTTCGCACTACGTTTACTCTATGTGATAATACGCATCCGCAGAGACGTCGAACAGTGCGCACCGAAGAAACAATTGCCGCTGTAGAGCAAAGTGTTGAAGAGGACCCGAATGAATCGATTCGCCACCGTGCACAGCAATTGGAGCTTTGTCCATCAACTTTATGGAAGATTTTGCGCAAAGATCTTGGCTTGCGACCTTACAAGATCCAGCTTGTGCAAGAATTAAAGCCGCGAGACCATGCAGTGCGTCGTGATTTTGGTGTATGGGCCGAAAATGAGATTGATCTCGATGCTGATTTTCATCGCAAAATTTTGTTCAGTGATGAGGCTCATTTTTGGTTGAATGGCTACGTCAACAAGCAAAATTGCCGCATTTGGAGTGAAGAGAATCCACATGAGACCCTTGAGACGCCATTACATCCACAAAAACCGACTGTTTGGTGTGCTCTATGGGCTGGTGGAGTCATTGGGCCATACTTCTTCCGAAATAATGCTGGAGAGTCAGTTACCGTTAATGGAGACCGGTATAGAGTCATGATAACCGACTATTTTGTTCCCGAATTGGATGGCATGAATGTGGATGAGTTGTGGTTCCAACAAGACGGCGCCACATGCCACACAGCGCACGTCACAATCGATTTATTGAAGGAAACATTCGATGAGCGCATAATTTCGCGGAATGGACCTGTCAATTGGCCACCAAGATCGTGTGATTTGACACCATTGGATTATTTTCTTTGGGGATATGTGAAGTCGCTCGTCTACGCCAACAAACCAGAAACGTTAGGGGACTTGGAAGCCAACATCCGTGGCGTTATTGCCAACATACGGCCCCATATGCTCGAAAAAGTGGTTGAAAATTGGACCTGTAGAATTGGCTTTATTCGAGCCAGCCGCGGCGGCCACATGCCCGAAATCATATTTAAACGTTAATGGCATAAAATTATCCTTCCAATAAAGCCAAATTGATGGACATTAAAACGATTTTCTTGTGTTTTATTTCAATTCGAAGTTCTATACCTCTAAAAAAACACCCTGTAGAAATCGTAATCGCTTAACTTAATGAATATTTGCTAAAAATAAAAGCCATTGTTTGTTTACCAGTTATATTTATTTCGCAAATATTTGCCCAGTCTGAACGCACCTTTCATAAGTATAAGGATTTATACATACTCGTACATTGAAACATGTGAGTACGTGTAAAGTATTTGCAAAGAATTTTAACCCTGCTCTTATCATTTCATGACTTATACGCGTAATCATGGTACGTAATCTGGGAGACGCAAGCACATAATCATTATTTAATTACAGCAAATAAAAATTAACAATTGTTAAATATTGATTGATTGATTTGTACCGCACCTCTTACAAACTTATGTAAATAAAATGCTGATATTTTTTCTTTTCATTATAAATTTATTTAGTCTCATTTGTTATAGAGACATCAAGCGATCGATACTAGAACTCTAAATACCATAAACACCTTCAGTTTTATTGTGCGAACTTTTAAAAGTTTACAAATTATCAACTGTCATCGAAAATGCATTGATATTTGTTGCTGTGTGTGCAGCGACTCGTCTACAGATAATGAAAAAAAAGGTTATTGAATTCACTGGACTACAAAATATGGGTACACACCCAATAAATTATTATAGAAAAGAAATATTTCAATTTTTCAGACCTTCATTCAATATGCTTTTTAAATTTATTCTTATTTATTCTTTTTACTAAAAAACTAAAATTTTCATTTTGGCAAAAAATTAGATAAAATTTTTAAACTTAAGTTTAAGTATTCCCAAAAAAGCACATAAAAAAAATTTTTTAATTTTTTTAATAGAATTTTTTTATTCGTTTTTTATTCGAATAAAATATTTTTTTATTTGATATTTATTAAAATAAATTTTTTTGCATGATATTTATTGAAATAATTTTTTTTCTTTCGATTAAAAATTTTAATATATTACTCATTCGAATATTTATATTTATTCGTTTTTGATTCGAATCAAATTTCAAGTTTATGTATATTCGAATTTTGATTTTTTATGGCGTTATGTTGGTACTCATGTCTCTTGCTTATGCCGAAAATTTCGGCCATTTTGAATGTTCAGTTAATTGTTGACAGCTGCTTTGCTTGCACGTTTTCTGGCTCGTCTTCGATTTTAACCTATTAAAAAAATGGAACAAAGAACCTGTATCAAATTTTGTGTGAAAAACGAAATTAAGTGTGCGGATGCATTCCGAATGTTGACTGTGACATACGGAGAAGCTACCTTGGACCGAAGCAAAGTTTATCGGTGGTACAAAATGTTCTCAGAAGGACGCCCGAGCACTTCAACAAGAGATGAAAAAATTGATGAAGTGAAAAAAATGGTATTGGCCAATCGTCCAATCACAATTAGAGGAGTTACTGAGGACTTACACATATCGATTGGCTCGTGCCATTCGATTTTTATCAATGATTTGGGCATGAGACGGGTCGCCTCGAAATTCGTACCAAAATTGCTCAATTTCGACCAAAAAGCATCGCATGAATATTGCTAATGAGCTGGTGGACTCTGTGCACGACGACCCAAATTTGCTCCAGTGGATCATAACTGGTGACGAATCGTGGGTTTATGGTTATGACGTGAAAACGAAAGCTCAATCATCTCAATGGAAGCTGCCGCACGAACCAAGGTAAAAATCGAAGACGTGCCAAAACATGTGCAAGCAAAGCAGCTGTCAAAAACCCGCGAAAATGCAAAATTCGCGATACGTTTTGAACAAACCTCGTATGGTTAATTTAAAATGTTTATTCTTTATTCATTCGGATAAAAATTTTATTCGAATAAAAATTTAATCCGGCTATTAATTTTTTTTATAAAATATTAATTTAAACAAAACTTTTAATGCTTCAGATATTAAATCCATTCAATTACTATAATAACAATTCTTAATTATCCAGTCGAATCGAGGAACCTTAAACTCGAATAATTCACAAACTTATTCCCATTGTTATTGCATAAAGTACGGTGTGAAAAATAATTTTTATCTTCTGTACGTTTTGCAGTGTAAAATTATTTGACTGAATAGTAATCAAGTACGATTTGAAAGTATAACTTCTATTATTCTACCCACTGCTGTACAATTTAAACCAATAAGTGCTTGGCAAACTGCATTCAACAATCAACCACATGCGAGTTCAACAAATAGGCAGATTGTTTGTTATTTATTAATGTGATAATGGTTGGTTGAATGGTCGTTTTCATGCAACATTGTTGTGCTTTAAGGTTTATTGTTGTTGTTTTTATAGGCCCGCAGAATTTAATCTAAGCAAATATTGTAATATTCATTTAAAGACAATAAATTCCATTTTTTGCCATATAATATAATATTAAAGTAATAAGCACTTGGTTTGGTGGATACTTGTGGTTCGTTTATATTGCAAAATTTAATTTGATATTGTCATGAATAGCAAAAATATAAATATATTATTTGCTTTAGACTCACACAAATTGAAAGCAACAAATGTGCATTTGCATTCATTTACAAAACCAAGAAGTCAAATGCATACATACGAGTATTTAATAGGTGTGTTCATTTACTTTCCTAGCAGAAACTTGCAACGAGAGAGCAAGGCAGAAATTTACAAAATTACTCTCCCAGATACGAAAAAGTAAGTAAGTAAGTACTTGTAAAAACTTGCAAGCAAATTTTATTCGTGTCAGAACCATGGATGGAAATCATGATGCAATTGTACTTTTTCTAAAGTATTTTGGATAATCTTGTTTTCTAATATTTTAAATTACAAAATTTTTACAAATCGACATTTAATATGAAATGCTTTACACAGCTTCATGTATTATTTACTATTTTTTATGCATTTTTCATTATTTTTTAATTCTATTCTATTAACAAATACAAAAAACCCCATTTTCCATCTCTGATCAAATATGATAAAGAAACAAAATTCTTTCACAATAAAATTGCATTTATGTGAAAAACAATAAATTAAGAATATACGCTTTCTTTTTAGATACGTGTACATATTTTTTCAATAAAGAAATTCACATTTTTGAGTTTTCCTTTTTCAGATATTTTTGAAATAATTAATTTGAAAACAAAACGCAAAACAGCTGTTTGAATAATTATTGCAAGTAAAAATTTTACTTGTAAAAACTTGCAAGAATTTTTCTGTCTCCCAATTTTTTAAGCTCTTTCGACGCTCTCTCGTTGCAAATTTTTTGGGTTAATGAACGTTAAAAATTTTTAAAAATTTTTGGTAAATGAACACAACTAATGTCTCAATGTCTGTCTGTTAGGAATAAGTCACCATATGTATAGACAGTGATGAATAGAATTTGCAACTGCTATAATAGTTTTTATTTTCAAATATAAAAGTAATAACGCGCTTTCGCTACTTGCCTTAACTAAAAGTACACTGATAATAATTTCAATAGCGAACACATAAAATCCTAAAAAATCAAAAAGCAAGGTTCGTCCTAAGTGGAACAGAAATAAGAAAATTAACAGACATGTGCCTGATTAGTAAAAAAAAAGCAAACAACACAACGGTAAGACTGTTTATAAAAGAGTCATGTTTAAATTTGAGCTATCATTACACAAAGAGCTTTCAACAAATTGGAGTATGCTGAATCAAAACAATTCACATATTCCATTTACATTAAAAAATATGTATTTGGAGGTGAAATTTACACCACAACAAGAAAGAGCGCTGATGATGAAGGTGTGGCAGAATTCAAAAATAGCATGTTGTTACGTTCTGCTACGGTTTGCAATAATAATTTTTTAATTGTTTCTAGTGGAATTTGTGCCATAAAAATTAGCACATGTACTTTCGCTAACAGAGCGATACTACACAGCAAAAAAAAAATCTGATTTGGAAGCACTAACAACTGAGGGAAGCAATGTATTGCTTATTTGATAACAAAAGCTTCAAAAAATGATTCTGAGAAGCACTAACGTAAGGCGGGCTCTCACAAAAGTTATATATTATTAATTCTGTAAAGCACTTTAGTAAGGCAAAAATAATTCATGGCTTTGTTCAAGCTAAATATATTGCTTCTAGCTGGCTCATGTCGAACAAAAAAAAGATGCCTTATTCATGCGCAACAGCAAGTGATTCCTTAACATTGTCTCCCTTACAAAAATGCTTCTGGTAAGCAGTAATTTTTGCTGGGTAACTATATAGCCTACTCGAATCATAAACATTGACTCAAATGAAGTTCGAGCAAAAATAATGCAGCTAACAAAAATATTACTTTAATTTTCTTTTCTCTCAGTGTAAAGTTGTAATTTTATGTTTATAGTTTTTCTTTAGAGGTTTTTAAACTTTTCATGGTCAAATCAACCATCTATCTCGTCATAGTCAATTCAATTCAATTTTTTATTTGTTGTCTCGTGCAATTTTTCAAAAAGTCACAGACTGTTTGTTGCAGTCACTCGTACGTTGCTCACAGTACTCGTACGTGTTGCAGTTGTTTGTTGTCAACGTCATAGTCACAGTCACAGTCACATAATAATACGTCTTCTAAAAATTCACATATTTTCTACGTAATGTTTTATGTGTTTGTTTTTTAATGTGTTTTTCACTTTTTATTTATTTTTTTTCGTATTCACACAATTGCAATTACGAGAACAAACAATTGTTGCTGGTTGTTTGGTTTTTTTTTTTTTGTAAGCAAAGTTTGAAAAGTGCATTTTGCATTGACATTATGCTTAATATCTTTAAGAGTTTTGGTTTTATGTTTGAATAGAGAGATGGATGAATGAATGGATGGATGGATGGATGGATGGATGGCTTATTTGCCACTGCCTCTCTGCCTGCCTGCCTGGCTGGTGACAATGATATCGTTTAGTTTATCATTTGGTGTATTTGTTTTTATTTTTCTTCTTCATTAGCCTTATTACCATTTAAATGGCCACGCCCTTTGCTAGACCTCTTTACCACAATTATTCATTAGTTTAAATGCACTCGTAAAGACCTTTTTTTATTGTCAGTCCACTTCAGTTTGTTTGTTAACTCCATACATCTTGCTGCTGGTGTGTCCGTCTGTCTGTCTGTCTGTCTGTATATTTGCAT
Source organism: Nowickia ferox (assembly GCA_936439885.1). NCBI lineage: Eukaryota > Metazoa > Arthropoda > Insecta > Diptera > Tachinidae > Nowickia > Nowickia ferox. The sequence continues at coordinate 107,576,974 of OW387023.1, forward strand.
TTAACAACTTTCTTATGCGTGTGACTTTGACTTTGCTGTCAATGCCAGCTAATTCTTGTTTTTCCCCTGCAGTGTATTGTCCTCTAAATGCATTTTGTAACGAGATATAAATATGCAAATATTATGCCTATAATTTTTTAAGTTTAAAGTTCCTCCTAAAGAGGAATTTGTTTGCCTGTTTTAAATTAGTATTTTGTTGAAAGAACACTTCTCGACACTGCAGTGAACTCGTATGTATGGAGATAATTTGCATTCTTTAGTTTGCCAAGTTAAATGACAAATTTGTTGTTAATTATGTAAACGAAAGATTAAAACATTAAGGGTATTCATTTCATATGACTTTCTTAATTAATTTTTATAAAAGCATAATATAAACTAATGTTAAAGCTGACTTAAGGTGTTGCCTTGCAATTCGTTGGTGAGCTTAAGTTTTATTTTTTGTTCAGTTTTCCTATTTTTTAATGCAGCGAATGAAATAACAAAGCAAAGCGCAACGAGTTAAGCTGGTTATCTACATACATGTATGAAAATGTATCTTTTTTTGTAATGGCATCAGGCGTGATTGGCTGGACCTATATCCTAGTTATATTGTCATATAAATAATTCAAAAAATAGCTCAGTTAATCGAATGAACTTTGTTGGAATGACAGCACTAAGGCTGAATTCACATATTCACGCATTTGTTTTAAACAAAATTTTATATACATGTAATCTTTTTTCTTTCTACAAATAATAAAGATTTCGTGTGAATAGGTACATGTAAAAAAATTAGTCCAGACATAAATTGTGTCCGAAGCATCCACATGTATGACTGAATTCAGCTTAAAACTACACACCACATTTTTTCCCAGTAAATAAAATCATTGAAGTTTTTCTGCACTTTTGGGTCTAAGAAATATGAAATAATCAGTAGTAACTGATCTGTTTGAGCTCAGAGATCCGCTTTAATGTCCCAGATATTGTACACAGCGCTTTCAAGCCTCACAAAACAGCACCTTAATATTGTCGTAACTTTCCCAAGAGATTTTTCTTTAATTTTAAAAATTGTAATTTTTAAAGGCATTTAACACAACAACCATTTATTTCGTAATTTTAGTTTTTTTTTATTTAAAAAACAATTTGTTTGTTCGTATTCATATTTAACAGCCGCAAGTGTGTAAGTATGTGCGCTTTCTACCGAAAATGTGTGATACAATCTTTTAACAAATAAAATATGTTCATACATATAAAAAAAACAATCCAATTAATAATAAAAAAAGAGAACTAAATTTGTTACTTCAAAATTACAAGCATGTAAAAAAAGTTTCCTAGAAAACTTATACACCCCAAAGTTACGAGGACGGATCAATAACTCTTTGACTTTTTGAATGAAATAAATTTTTTTTTTGCAAAACAAAAATTTATTTTCAACATAATCTCCTTTTAACTCAATACACTTACCCCTAGTTTTTAACTTAAGAATTAAGTACGTAATTAGCTAATTTTTATTTAAAATTAAGTTGTAATTAAATACGATTTCATTTTTTCAGTGGTTAATTAAAGTTCTTATTAAATTACGTTGAAAGTACGGTAGCACTGCACAATTTCCCAGTATTATGGAAGGCTCTTCAAGCAACAGCTGTTTAATATAAATAAGAAAGTTGATTTATCAATTTGCAGAAAAGTGAAATAGCAAAAAACACATTTTATGATACAAAAAGAGCATCGGAATGAATTTTTCTATTTATATATTTCATGATATGAAAATATGTGTTACATTTGTTGTATATTTGCGAAAATTAAACGAAATTCATTTTAATACGACCACATGATGTTCATGTACAAACACACACATGCACAAAACATATGGTATGTTTGTAAAACTTAAACAACACTTAAATGCACAATGTTGGCTATTTAAGATTTATTTAATTTTGGGGTGAAAAACAAAATTTTCTGTTTAAACATGATTTAAAATAAAATACATATAATCATTGACTGATTTATTAGCCCTTAATTACACAAGTTTGGGCATTTAATTATTCTTTAATTATGCACTCAAAAACACAATTTCGTATTTAATTAGAACTTAAAAATAATTACGATTTGATTGCCAACTGAAAAAATGGGCATTAGTCCAACGTTTCTCCAGTTTTTGTATCCCTTCCAAAAAAATAGGATTTTTCGAGGTCCTTAAAATAGGCATTTGTTTGGTCAATAATTTCAGCGTTGGAGATAAATCTCTTTCCACCGCGTCATTTCTTTAGGTTTAGGAAATAGGAAGTATTCCCTAGTTGTCACATGTTTACGTTTATGGTCAATTGAGAGCAAACGCGGCACCCATCTTGCAGACAACTTTCTTAAACCCAGCTGATCACTTAAAATCGAAACCACACCGCCATATGAAATGCCTATGGCATCAACAATCTCACGCACTTTTACCCTTCGACCGGCCAACACCATATCGTGGATTTTTTCGACATTTTCGGGTGTACTGACCTCAATTGGCCGTCCAGAACGATCAGCGTCATTTGTACTTGTGCGACCACAACAAAAGTCAGTAAACCACTTTTTTACCATTGAAATCGATGGTGGAGAGTCCCAATAGTATTTATCGAGCTTTTCCTTGGTTTGATTGACGGTTTTTTTCGCGAAAAATAATGTTTAATGAGCACTCGAAATTCACTTTTTTCCATTTTTAAAAAAATACACGAGGTTGTATGTTTTGAACAGCTGTGAAATGCAAAGTAAATGACGACACTTGCTCAAAATTTTACAGTAGTCTATACAAGTGTTACTTGATGGGAACAGTGTTGCATTTCATATAACTACGGGGGAAGTTCGAAAAGTCACGGACTTATTGATCCGCCCTCGTATTAAGAGTTTTAAACAAATCTATCTGGCGGTTTCATTTAATCTAAAAAAAATAGAAAAAAAAAGAATTTGTTAATTTTTTTTTTATTATTGCTGAAGCACAGAAATAAATAAAATTTGATTATGTATTCCGTACAATGAAGGTTGCGCTTTTAAAATAAAACTGTTTAACTTTGATTTGGTTTTCTAACATTAATTAATAGATTTCAATACGAGTGATATCAGATGTTGCTTATTGTTGTTGTTGTTGCTGTTTGTGGTCTTTAAAATAATCAAACACATAAAATATAACAAACAAAAAAAGTAATCAGACCTTTTTTTAATCACTCAAATTCTTTTCTCTATTTAAAATGATGATCTATAAAATCTTTTTGCTTGGCTATGGTTATTTTTTATTTTTTATTTATATTTTATTTAGGGGAGATCTCTTTAGTTCCGCGGAATTAAGAAACGGAAATCTTTTATTTATAAATATTTTCAAGCTGCGAAAGCAATAACAAATAATGAAAATTGCTGACTTTATAATTCTTGGAATTCTTTAAGTAAAATTCAACGAATCTTGGCTGGTTTTTTCTCTGTTAATTTTTTATTGTAAATATGTATGTAATTACTACAAAATTCCCATGTAATTCATTAATGATTTAATTTAAGCATAAAAAGAGAAGGAAAAAAAAATAGAAAATTGGTGGAAATTGTCCCCTCTGCATTATTTATAAAAATTTGCTTTGAATTGTTCATGTGTAGTGGCTGTAACGATTGTAATTGGGCGACTTTAAATATGCGCTATAACAATGTATACATATTGTTGGTCTCATGCAGAAAGGCCCCAACTCACATAATTGTAAGTTTACAGTAGACGGTAAAAAAATGTCGACAGAGAACGTTCAATCGATTACATATATTTTAACACAAAACGAACTTGTCGATATCTTTCATAAATTAACTGTAACCAATTTTTCCATTATTTGTATGCAATTTATTTTCAAACTTGTGCTGGTATTTAAACTTGTAGCCCACTTCTTAAAAATCAATAAATTCCGATTGGTCAAAAATAGATTCTAGAAATCTTAAGATATGTATCACAGCTTTCCAAAACGATACGCTTTTATATCATGCAATTTTTATCACATGCCTGATATTTTTTGATCTAGATGTATGCAACAAATAAATTTGCATATGCATGTTTTTTCTTACACTCATTTATGGTTCTAGAACATTTTTACAAAAAGCTTTGTCCGTATGTCTGTTTCATTATCCTCCTGCCTTTTTTTTTTTTTTTTTTTGCTTTAGCTGTTTTTTTGTGATCATTTCATTGTCATTAAAAACCATCAGTCATGGTCTAATTACATTTTTTTTTTTTTTTTTTTTGAATCAAATTGTGATTATTTTATGGTTTTAACACACACCAAAAAAGAATTATAAAATGCAAGAAGAAAAAAACTACATTTTACAAAAAAAAAATCCGTCCAACATCAGCAACAGTGTGACCACACTACAGAAACGGCTTTCGCTTCTTTATTGCAACATATTCCTGGTGCAGACTGGCAATTTTTGTTGCAGCAACTTTTTATTTTTTAGAGAAAAAGTGCGAGAGAAGAATACAAAATGTGTGTACACGAGGTTTGTTCAAAACGTATCGTGAATTTTGAATTTTCGCAGATTAAGTATATTCGAATTTTGATTTTTTATGGCGTTATGTTGGTACTCATGTCTCTTACTTATGCCGAAAATTTCGGCCATTTTGAATATTCAATTAATTGTCGACAGCTGCTTTGCTTGCAACACTTTCGAAAAAGAAAAATATTATTGAAAATATTATTAATTCCAGATACCTGGTGATTAAATTCAATTTAATTTAATTTAACTCTTTCCTTGAACTTAATGAGAATTGTATGGGTCTTCATGAAATCGTTCAAAAGTCTCGCAAACGGTGCAATTGTGCATTTTCATAGTCCTCTTTCACACACGTCAGGTTTATCTGATCAGTTTTTGATCAATTTTCTTTTGAACCTGCATTTGCGTTCATACACACCGTCAAGTTTGCTTCATCAATTCGCGTTATCGTAGATTATTACGAATGGCAAAACAAAACGAAAAAACAAACTTGACTTGTACGGTCAAGTCTGTACTCCCCTCAATTCTCTTTCCCTATCTCTCCTTGAACTCAAGACTTGACAAGTCAAATCTGACGTGTGTGAAAGAGGACATACTCTCGTAAATGAACTGTCAAAAATTGTATGACAATTTATTTATACAAACCTGTTAAGTTTACCCAAAAATTTTGACGCGTGTGCAATTGTGCTTCTTCGAATAATATTAGAATTTGGGTTTTTCTTTCTTTTAGAAATTTTTAGATACAATTCACATATTTTATATATGTGTGTATAAAAATATGCATATACATATGTAAATATGTATTTAAATTAACAAATTACTTGAAATTTTCTTTTTTCATTTTTATTATAAATATTTTGATTGACATTTCATTCAAATCGACTTAAGGCTTGCGCAAAAAGTTTAAAAAGGGGCTTCATGAAACAAGGCTCGCTTATTTGCCCAATAAATAAATAAATTCAGTAAGGTGCGACTTTGACTCGCACTCGAAGGGTCCATATGGACACATCGTATGTAACACTATAAGAACATATTTTTAAGAAATGTAAAGTCCCCGTAAGCTTTTTTTCGACGTTTTTCTTTGACGTTTATTTTTTAGTTTTAGCGTTTTTTTTCGTTATGGTATTTGAAGATTTATTTCGTTTTGGGCTCCTGTCCTAGGTCATCATCATGTTGAAGTGTCCGTTTCACATGGAGTGTTAGAACTCGGAATATTTCCTATCACTTAGGGACCGGCCACGTGACTGGTCTTGTGTTAGTTACATTTACCGCAGTGTGGCAGTGTGGTAATAAAGGCTGACTTTTGGAAAGTTTTCTGTACTCCTTACTTTGCGAGTAGTTAGGAGAAATTAAATAAAATTTTAAAAATGCTAACTCCATCCTCAAAAAATTTAAGATGGTCACTTTGATCAGTAGTTGGTGAATATTGATGGAAAGCTCTTTGGATGGTAAAAAGTTGCTGATGAATTTGGTGTGGTATTTTTTTACCATGTTGTGAATAACATTAATAACAAACAGTATGTGTGAGTGCAACAAAAGAATTGGTTGCATCAAAACGGAATAAAGGGTTAAATGAACAATTTCCAACATTTTTTTAAGCTACACATTATTATGTACATATTTATATACATACATATGTATGTTTGTACATGGGACATTTATATATTCTTACATAAAATTCATTCATTTGGCCAGTAAGCCAAGCAGGCACTCCACCAGCTCGTTAATGCGTCTGTCCTTTACTACAACTCTTACTGCCCGTCCGTTAATATGTCTCTTTTGAAAACAGATCAGCATTGTCCATCAACGGATGTAACGGTTGACAAACAATGCGTCCGTCAGCAGCAGCAAAAAGTAGAGTACTCGTATATACTTCTTAAATTTTTACTTGCAGCGTTTTGTGTGTCTCTCTGTCAGCACTGTAATTAATTTTTTAGTTGAATTTTTTTATTTGCTTTTTCCTATTATTGTGAATTTTCACGCCAGTAGTCAGGATTTGTACTTCCATTTATTCTCGAGTAATATTGGGGTTTTATGCATTAATATCTTACGTCTGGCCTGGTCTTGGTTTTTTTCCTTTTTTGGTGTGTTTGCACAGTTGACTGACTTTTTTGCATTAAAATATCAGTTTTAGCAACAAAAAATAAAAAAAAGAGCAGCAACATCTGAATTGTAACATCAACAACGAATGAGTTTCATAATTGATTTTTGTTGTTGTTGCTGTTCCTGTTGCTCTGCATTTGTACCGTTTGCCAACACAAAAATACAAAAAGTAGCTAAATTAACGGAAATTCATATTAAACAATATAAAAACTAAAAAGGCAGAGGGAAAAATCATTCTGTTAACCGAAATAACGGTTAATGCAGTTATTTTGGCACTACAATTATCGTGCTCAATCACTGGAACCTGGGAACTTTCAAAAAAAAAATTTCTCTTTTCTTAGCAGCTTTTTAAAATGCAATAAAATAATTATTTTAAATTTTATATGTACACTTTGTTTAACCTAAAGCTGAAAGGGGTTTATACATATATGTATGTATGTACGTAAAGGGTTTTTCAATAGGGACTTCAGGACTTTCACAGTTGATGGCGGCCATATTGTTCTGTTCTGCGGCACCTGTCGCATTGGCTGTCGTTTATTCAGTATTTTCAACAAAACGTGCAAATTAAAAATTTGTTCTTTAAAAAAAATAAATTGCCCATTCTATGGTTACCAATGCTGTAAATCAATGATTGCTAACTTCTTTTGGCCATAACCAAATACGGCGGACGTTACGTGCCGCACAGCTCATGTTATATTGGACATTCTGCACGAGGTCAGGGCCACCTCACTTGGAGGTGAGGTGAACGAGAAATTTCCGATCCTCACGGACATTTGCACTAGACCTTCCAAACTTATAAAATATTTCGATGATGTCTCACTCAAACTTAACTCAAGTTAATGTAAAACCCTTTATAAAAGAAATTTGTTTGAAATGTTCAAATAAGTCTGCAGTTAAGTGTTTTTGAGCTGAATAAAATTACATTAGTGAAAAAGCACTTAAAACCAAGCTTAATGTATAAAGTATTTATTTAATAATCTTTCCAGGATAGAAAGAAAATGGAAGTAATTTTCAAAGACTAGCAGCACTTACATCCCTTGGATAAGTGCAGATTTTCAGATACTTGAGGTGTCTAAATTTTACAAATTAACTCTGGCAGTGTATGATAAAATTCGCATTTAGCTGCTAATATTATAGTTAATATACAAACATACATATAAACATACATATACTCGTACATATTTATATAGTAACTAGAACTTTCCCGCGACTTCGTTCGCATCCAGAAAGATACTGAGTAGACTTTGAACTGAATACTGAGTAGACTTTGAAAAAATTTTCCCGTTTTACCCTGTTCCGCCCAACTTTCTTAATTTTTTCTTTCATATTCTTCTTTTCCAGACAATACAAACAAAACAAAAAAGGAATGGGGGGTATTGGTCCAGCTATTCACGCGTGATGCCGTGCCAAAAAAAAATATTAATTTATATATATGTATATAGATTTTCAAACTGATGTGTCCTTAAATGAATCTCTCTTGTGGTAAAATCGGATACAAAACGCAGATAAATATCTCATCAAAATCAGTTTCTTGTGTTCTTAAAGCAAACCACATCATGAAATCGGTTAATTTTATTTTTAAGTTATACTTTTAAATTTTTAATGATAATTTAAATGTTCAGGCTTTCCCAAATGCAAGGTCGCGTCACTTTCAGAGCTCAGAGTGTGTGCCAAGTTTCGTAAGAATCGGTCAAATAGAAGCATATGAAATGTTATCTTCAATTTTAATGGGCGTAGCCCCGCCCACTTTTTTAAGCACAAGGCTATGTTAATTCCAGAGCTCAAAATGCTAGTCAAGTTTTGTGGTAATCGGATAGGTATAAACAGATATAATTTAAAAGTAATCTTTAATAAGAGGTGGTCCCGCCCACTTTTAAAAATATAAAATTTGGTGTTTTTAAGAGTTCAGGATGTGTGCCAAGTTTCGTAAGAACCGGTTGAGTAGAAGCACGTGATAAATAATATTAAATTTTTGTGGGAGTGACTCGCCCACTCTTTTAAATGCAAGATTGAGTTTTTTAGAGTTCAGTGTGTGTGTCATGTTTTATACAAATCGGATAAGAAGAAGCAATCAATCAATGTAGTACTCGTTCGACAACGTTTAGACAACTCCTACTTTTTCGTATAGTATTGACGTGACGTCAATATTGACAACTGGAATAGGGATGAATATGAAATTTTAATGGGCTTAGCTTTACCCATTTTTTCTAAATTTTCAATGTGTCATTACAAGAGATCAATTATCAATGTGCAATTCGAAATCAAATAAAATGCTTTCGAATTTACATGTTATAAACTTAATAATTCGAAAGCATTTTCTTCCTGGCTAACGATTTAACTTGAATCCAAGAAAGTCCTGCTGATTCACATTCACAATTGAATAACAAAAATTAAAAATTTTAAAAACCCCCGAATATATCTAGAAAAGATGTGATATCTACTAAACGGCTGGACTGTTTTTCTAAGAAACCTCTCGATCAAGTCACCTTTCAAACAGAAAAAACTAAATCAAAATCGGTCCATCTGTTTGGTCTGTACATGGACACGGACAGACACACAGACACACACTACAAACTTATAACACCCCTTTTTTTAGTCGGAGGTTAAAAATTATTATTATTAGAAAAATTAGTCCACAACTGGGAAGAGTTCTACCTGCTCGAAACTCTTTATCAATGAGTAAAAAATCTTCTGTTTCATGAGGCCAGAAGTAAATGGGGGAGAATTCGTTAACTTCTCATATTCCGCCTATAGTATACAGTACACAATATTATAAAATATGTGAACAAATTAAGGACTATATACTCATATGTAAGCTTCCACACTGGTATTCATCAACGATTGTTAAAGTTAAGCCCTGCTTTAAACCGGTTTTCTCAAACAGAATTAGTACTTCCAACCAACATTAAATTTATTAATACACGTTTATGAATATCGGCGTAAGTGTTTAGTTATAAAAGACGATGGCAAGAAAAAGATTAGTCAAAAACTATTTGATGCAAAAAAAAGTGGGAGTGGTTAGCCCACTTTCACTTGCATTACAACATAACAGAGAGAAGAATTACATAAATACTAGTGGTACATACGAGTACATACAGACATGATTTTGACAATGACAACATTGTAAAGCTTTTACTTTTTATGCCAAAAACCCACAAAAAATCTAAAATATGTACATACCCATGCATATAAATCTGTATATACATACATATATATGTCTCTGATACTGGTACAAAACAATATAATATATAGAGCATTATGTTGAAAACTTCATGCAGTGCAAAAATTAAAAAAAAATGAAGGCTGAAAAACATGTAAAGAAAATACCTAGATATGAGATAAAATAGTTAAAATAAAATATGTACATAAGTTTTACATGATGGCACCCACCGTTTACGCTCCAAAGGCTGCTGCTCTGCCTACACAGACACATTGCGCCTCCTCCATCCATCCCTATCGAAAATGAATTTGTTATTTACTAAAAACTTCAGAAAAAGAAAAAAATACAAAAGTTTCAGGAACATAATTACACTCTCACGGCGCATAAGCAGTTGGGAGCCAAAAAAAAAAATATTATACAACAAAATAACAAACAGCAACAAAAAAACAACATAAATAAATAAATAAATAAATATGGAGATGTTGCCACCAGTGTTGTCAGATTTATTTTCAGCCTCCTCGCCAAATTACTTGTCTTATATCGCCAAATATCGCCAATGTAATAAAACATTAAATATTAGCTACAAAATATATATTTATTTTATAATTACTTTACAAATATTATTAAATTTTAAATTCAGTACGTAACGTGTATCGTAAAATATAAAAATTATATTGTTTAATGTAAAGACTGCTTAACATATTAATAGTGGTGTATAAAAAATACTTAAAAATAACTTATTCCAAAAGATCAATCTAAATAGGATAAATTGAACTTAAACCGCAAAATAAACATTAATATTTAAATCTTGTGATAAAACTGAAGGGATAAGTACCAGCGCATCGTCGTCGTAATCATGCTTTTTAGATGAGAACTCATGCAGGCTATTTGTGCTTCATTATTAAAATGTTGGTTCCAATTTATAAAAGGAAGTTTTCCCTACTGTGTTCATAAGCACCAACTGAGATTTTGTGGTCAATTATTTTCTTTAAAACTTGAATTTCAGAAAATTTTGTTTGAGATAAATATTTACAACATTTATTATCTTTTGCACGAAATATTTTATATTTTAGAAAAAATTCCTTATCAAAAAAAATTTCATGTTTTTAACATTATTCTATTTTATTGAAATCGTAAAAATATAGCCAAAAATATCGCCAAGGATTTCAAATATCACCAAGTAAATCGCCAATCGCCATTTCAAAATTATCATCGCCAAAAACAAAATTTTGTCGCCACGTTTGGCGAGATATCGCCATATCTGACAACACTGGTTGCCACATAAAATTCAGGCATACAGAAACGTGGATTTTTGCTGACAAACACACCCAGATTGAAAATAATACTCGTACACTCGTAGATACAAGAAATTATTATATATACAAACAATTGTTGGTGTATGTGTGTATATATGTAATCCTACTTTATGTGAAATTCCATGAGAAAAATTGACATGGCGTTTTCAAGAGCATAAATAAATGAATTTTCGTCTGGCTTAAACAAACATGCAAACTCAACCACACACATCCTGACATGCATAAATACATATCCATATATATGTACATGCATATGTATATGTGCATAGCGCTAACAAATCGACACAACTCCATTTATTATTTTATATGCAAAAGCATGTACAATGGAAATTGTTACTATGTGTGTGAGCATGTGTGCATGTATTTAGGTGCTCACACATGCACTAACACAGTTACAAACAATGTTGCCTGTTGAAGTGTGTGTTTGCTTGTGAAAACAAACAGAGAAAATCATGGTCATGACCAAAGTGGCAGAAAAGCAAAATCAGTAACAACATCGCACGATGTGTCTGCATGTCTGCGTTTTTTTATAGCATAATCTTCTTCCAGCCACCAAACCACGTTCCGACCAACCAGCCTACCTACCAAGCTATCAACCCAACCAGCCTTGCTTGCTACGCCCCACCTCACCTGCCTTCACGATGACTACTTTTCAACCATCCATACATATCCACCCATCTCTCTAACCATCTGCCAGCCGCAACATAACTTTACTTTATGGTCGTGTCGGTCTGTCTGTTTCTACTTATCTATTTGCAGAATGTTAGAAAATAAAGCATACATTATTTTCTGCCTGCTTCTTAGGCTGTTTCTAGTATCCATGAAGTTTGATAAATGAATTCTTTGGATAACCATAAAATAAAATGGATGCTTTGTATTACAGACAGATATTAAGGCAATCCAAGCTCCTACGCAACCACGGCTTGCAGCTTAAATGAGTGTCAAACCCCACTCAATGTGGGCATTTTCTCAGCCCGTGTGATAAGCAGTTGATGCCAAACTAAGCTCTGGGGTTGCAAAGATCTTCCCTAGTGCCCTCTATGTTCTGTAAATCAAATGAGAGCTAAAGGAACTTAGAACAATTTTCCGTCATCCAACTTTTATTATTTTATTGATTAACATACAGAGTTCAGTTATGAGCCATATCCAGTGTTCTATTGAATGTTCAAGCCTGAATCGAACCATCCACAAAAGCAGAAATTCTTAACACAATTAGCTGTAAGAATGCTTCGCCCACATCTCAATCACCAGCGCTCAAAGCAATACAATGAACTGGTTGAAGCGGTAAGAAAGTGTGTTGCCGGGAACAGAAATTACTCGTATCATTGCCGCGCTCAGCATTTCGGAGTCAGTGGAACCACTTTGCGCAGCATTTTGAAGCAAAATTTGTATTTCTTTTTGCATAAAATTTAATTGAGTTAAATAATTCTTTGTCAAACCGTCAACTCCCGCAAGTATATCTCTGTTAGATAACGAATGAGACAATCCCGTGGATGCTAGTCTCGGTAATCTAGCTTCACAGCTGTTGCCTGTATTCTGAAATAACAGAGGAACAGATGTGCATATATTTATGAAAAGTAAAGGTGCAATATTACCTTGATCTGTCCTGAGCTTAAACAGAATAAAAAGGAAGACTTTCGGAGTGGAAGTTCGAAGTTTAACCATTGGCTCAATACCAATATTAAAGCGCGGCTGGCCACCGACAGAAATTTATAGGTATTCGTGTATGTGTATTCATTTTTATAAGAAACTGATTGACACTTTTTATAAGAAACTGGTGACACTTTGGCTGGCCATGTGTAAAAGGCACCAGTGACTTAGCAGCTGATCTACTCTGGAGTTTAAGGGATGATGACGTGTCAGCATCATTCATCGACCGAAAGGTGATAGTAGACTTCGAGATGTGATAGATGATGATAGTAAGTGTTGGAAAATGTGTGTGACCATTAATCCAACCTCAAAAAGATTGGTGATGCTGTGTCCTGTGACTGGTGAGGTGTCCTCCTGAAGGCTGCATTCAACCACATTCACACGCAAGGAATCATAGAGAAGCTTTCGTAGTGGTACTGTTGCTATTCAGCAGATGCTGCATTTGATGGTGGCGTTGGTCCCGATATTGAGAGATGTATTTTTGGTTTTATCTAGCTCTGTCGTCCGTAAGCCTCGAAGTAACTCAGATGCTTACTCTTAGTGAGTGTAACCTTTTCGTAATTGCATTACTGCGCTGCAAATAGAAATTGGAATGTCCTCAACTATTTCTTTAAAGTAGATAATACATAAATAAATGTCAAATATAGTGTACAAGCATGGCTACTACTGAAAAAGAGTATCAGCAAACTTGTATTGCTTTTTAAATAAAAGTTTGCTCATTTGACGCAGAGCAGTGATGCATTTACGAACAGACCCTATGTGTTCCCTTGAAGTGAAATAGTGATTTCTAAGTATAAATAGAGGAGCTGGTGAATGCTTAACAGCCTTAAGTTTTGGTAAGCTCTACTCTAACCTCAATGTTTTAAGATGTTTACGATGTTAGAGTAGAGGTAATAACAGACTTTCCATCACATTAGACTCGAAGGACTACACACAGCAATAAAGCCGTAAATTGCAGCTGTTTTCTTTGATCAGCATCTCAGAGCATTAATAAAAGTTTCATTGAAGTTAAGCTAAAAATATGCGAAAACTGTTCGAACCCAAAACTTTATTTCTTTTATAAGCCTGATTTTGGGTTAAAAACATGTCCAAATATTTTTTGGTAAAATTGCGTCGCGAATCCGATTGGAGACACAAGTCCTTTAAGCTACTGCTGCGCATGTCGTAACAGGCAAAAAGAGGAAAAATATAAATAAAATAAACTTCATTTTTTTAAGCAAAAACTTTCCATGTTCTTGATCATGAAATTTCTATGCTACTGGGCCTTGAAAATCCAATTTCGTAGCAGCAGCAACAACAACAACAACAGTGGAAAAACAACTTGTACTTCGCGTTCGAGTGATTTCGTGTTGTCTTCATGTGGCAACAACACAAATTAAAAGTAAATGGAAAAACTTGTATGCTGCTTGGAGTTGCAAGTTTATACATGCATACATAGAAACAGCACAAGTACGTGTGTATGTATGTATAAATAGGAATAGAAAATACAAGAAAATTGCACATAAAATTAGAATTCCATAGATAAAAAGACAAGTAAAGTTTTTCCTTGCTTCTTTTTTTATTTTTTATGACGTAATTTTCATTGTTTAGCTTCTTCCTCTATGTATTTACAATAGTCGTACATTCTTCGCACGGACAGTGAATTGATAAAAGTAAAAGGGAATTTGTTATTTTTTCCAGAACATGTATGTAGGTATCCAACAATTTCTATAGATAACTTTTTAAGAAAAAAAATTTGCTACTTCTTTGTTGAAAGTTTTTTGTTGCTTCATGCTAAATCTGAATTTCAATTTACAGGTATGTGGATGGGTTTAGTGCATTTTTTCTTTTTTTGTTGGTATCTGGTATTATTCTTTTAAGGCTTCTTTTTTGTTGTATACATGTACATATGTACATACATACATATGTATGTATATGTACATATGTATGTATATTTTTTTGGAGTTTTTGTTTTTGGTCATTTTTGCCAAAGCTGTTTTATCAAACAGGCATAAGCCTGCCATTTCAGGGAAATGAAGCGCCCTGGCCATTTGTATAAAAAATATCAGAAACGCTGCAAATTTTCATTTTAATTACAAGAAAATTCTCTTTTCTAGAATATTTTATGTTAATTACCTACATACATATGTACATATGTACATATATGGCCACTTTCTTGAATTTTCACTAAAACTTGCCTATTTCTTGTTCTTTTATGTATTTCATACATAAATTTGCTGTTAATTTTTTTAATAATAGTTAACAAAATCAAAAATAAATAATAGAAAAAAATTATGTGCCAAAAATCGCATATCGCATGAAATTTGGCGATTGTGCTAGGATTTGCTGCGGCAAACAGAAAATAGAATTGAAGTAATTGCTTAAAATTAAGTAAACTTTTAACAAATAGAATCGATAGTACGCCTTCTTTCGATTGACTTCAAAAAATTGTTTCAGTTATTAACTTTTTATACCAAAACAAGTATCAGTTTTCCAGCTGCTGATTTTCAGTTCCGATATATTTTGTAGCAGTTTTGACGCATCCGTCCAAGAATGAGCTTTGTAGCTTAACTGAGGAAACACTATTTCAGTAGACGTAAGCATCCAGAATATATGTATATCTCAGACATTGGGAATTTGAATTAAATACATACATTAATTTCAATTACAATTACATACATGTAGTTGTAATCGATATATTTTCACCATAATTAATTTAGAAATGTAATTTACAATTATAATTACAACTATAGCTACAATTACAATTACAATTACAATTACAATTACAATTACAATTACAATTACAATTACAATTACAATTACAATTACAATTACAATTACAATTACAATTACAATTACAATTACAATTACAATTACAATTACAATTACAATTACAATTACAATTACAATTACAATTACAATTACAATTACAATTACAATTGCAATTACAAATACAATTACAATTACAACTGCAATTACAATTACAATTACAATTACAATTACAATTACAATTACAATTACAATTACAATTACAATTACAATTACAATTACAATTACAATTACAATTACAATTATAATTTCTATTACAATTTCAATTACAATTTTAATTACAATTACAATTACAATTTCAATTACAATTTCAATTTCAATTACAATTACAATTACAATTATAAAAAATTTTGCAATCAATTACAAAATGTAATAATTACTGCCCAAGTCTGATACATACATACACATGTACATCCTTTGTGGAGTCGCATAGAAATTACAGAATGAGAAACCTACACATAATTGTTAATTTTAAGTTGACCCCTCTTTAGAGGAACAAGTGCGATATGTTAATACTATGTATGGATGTGTGTATATCCATAATGAAGGCGTGAATTAGTTTGACTTAACTTTCATACATACATACATACATATGTATGTATGTAAATGCGACGTGTATTTATGAATTTATGTACATACATACATATGTATATTGTGTGTTATTTTTTTGAGACTTTAATTTTAGTACAACATTTAAAGAATGTGACATTTACACAATACAGATGTGCAAAATACACAACATACATACATACTTATACAAACATAATATTTGCCCATCTTTTTGCAACGTAATATTACTTAATGCGTTGCGTATTTCATTTGTGACTCTGAGGTTTCTTATTCCATTTTAATATTATTGCGTCTCATTACGAAATTACGTATTGAAAGTTGACTGCGTAGAACAGAGCAGATGGGAAACATATTTTAATTCAAATACGGTTGACAAACTCATAGACATGCAGACATTAAATGTACGTTTATATTAATGGCTCCCCTTGAGAAAATACGAAATTCGATTGGAAGGATTAAAAGCAAAAAATTTAAGCAGAATTACATGAAACATCATTAAAGTTAATTAAATGGTTCTTCGTTGTTATAGAGTAGTATATACATGCATATGTATGTATATACATAGATACACACATACAAATACAATTTGTCCCAATCACAGAATTTTAAAGCTAAATATTTGGAGTAAAAGAATTTAATTGACTTTCACTAATTCGCAAGCAGATGAAGCGCGTATTTCATGCCAGATCATTTTTGCCTTATACGAGTATTAAAAGCCGAAGTTCATGTAGAGTCTAGTGAATTTGTTTGTTTTAATTTTAGTTTGATAGACACACTTCCCCAGTGTAGGTACACTCACAATAGTTCTGTGGAAATAAGCAAAAAGTGCTTAAGTCATATTGACTGTTTTTCGGGAGAGCACTTTTAAGCGTTCAAGTCGATTTTCAGCAATTTATTTCTTTTACAGCTAAATTGGGAAGTTCTCTGTTAACCTTTATTTTTTTTAAGCAAACATCGTTCTACACACTATAAGTAATACATTTAAGTTGAAATATACCAAAGTTTAACCTAAATTAAGATATTATTTCAAATGAGATTAGAAGTCTACAAAAGATAAGTTGCAAATAATAGTGCTATAACTTCCTAAAAAATCACACAAATTAATTGAGATTTAGAGCAGGGGTACTTTCTCGCATATGCAGATTACGGAGGTACTGTTAACTCAAAATCAACTTATCTCGACTTATGCACATAATTATCCACAGCAATTTTCAATGAAGCAAGCATTTTTGATGAAAATTTCTTTGTATCGCCTTTGATGAACTCCAAGTTGAATTTAAAAACAATAAATTGCGGTGCTAAAAAATGGCAAATTTACTCTAATCTTTCGAAACAAGTTTTCACATCTGACAGTTTAAAGTGCAAACAGACGTGCCATACCATAATGTCATTGCCATAACCATAAATATATTTGCGTCACCTATTAGTTCTGAAATAACCATAAATAGCTGTTTATATTTTCACTTGTATATATATTCAGTTTAAAAGTGCAACAACAAATATGCAGTACGTCTAACCAGCAAACAACTTTTTATGGTTACGGCGGACAACCAAAATTCATTTGGTTTCTATGGTTATGGCTATGGCTATGGCTATGGCGTTATGGCAAGTCACCTATAATCAAATACAGTGTTGCCCATAAGTTTTGTTCGAACAGCTGTTTTGAATGGTTATGGTTATGGCACTTTTAATTGAACCTTTAGATTCCCAGCAATTAAAACGAATAACATATCGAGCTTTTTTGCAAGATAGTCTTAATTAAAAAACAACTTGTTTTACAGAAAATAACTTTAAAGTAATTCTCGAAAAGTGGCCACGTTTGAAGCACCACTTTTATAGTAAGTTTTAGGTATTTTTACTCATTCTTCGGTGGCTAAACGATTCATATTCGTAAATGGCAAACCTTTAACTAAGTAAATGACACCTCAGATGAAAGATATTCATTAGCTGGCAGCTTAGCGAGACCGGCGGTTTTAAAAACCACTCAATAACCCGTACAAGGGAGTTTTTTGAAATATTAATTCTTTAAAACATCAGATGAGCTGAAACGAAAAATTCACTTAAAATTTAATTTTTAAAGTTTAGCTGTTGAAAGTCCTTAGCAGGATATTATGTATATCATTGGAACATTAGAGAAATATCATGATGTGGGGGAAAGTAACTTCTTTTTATTAGAGATGGGCGCGTATCATGTTTTTTTCATGACATAAAAACGCACGACCCAACACGAAGTGCTCGTGATGGAAAATCTGATTTCATGCGTGGTCGGGTCGTGTCGTGTTGAGCAACACTGACACGAGAAAACACGAAATAATTTTAGGTGGAAAAAATGTGTCTATGTATTTCGGGTTAAGAAAATATTTAATATTTTGTATGGTCAAACACGCAACACCAGCAAGTTTGTTGATAGTGTAGGGGTCGCTTAAACTTAAAGTTCTGAAATTAAACAGAAATATTTATTTACATATGTGCATACGAGTATCTATTTGGATATAAAATATGATTTTTTGCTATCAATTTGATTTCGTGTTGGGAAAATTTTTCGCGTGAGTGTTTCGTACGTGTGTGATATCTTGGTATTCGTGTTCAGGTCGTGTCCTGTTGGAAAAATTCGACAAATGCCCATTTATACTTTTGACTAAACTGCTGCAGTTCGCTAAAATGCAAATTTAAATGAAGAAAAATATGCTCAATATTTATTTTAAAGCAATTTTATCTCTTCACGAATTTGTTTAATTGCAACTTTATCTTTCTACTTAATGTGAGTGAAAATGTATGTAATCAAAAAAGGAAAAACTACATAAAATTTGTGATAAATTTTGACCTGTTAAAAATGCCACCTTAACACAGACACATAATTTAATCAACAACATACATAAGTAGATACTCGTACATAAATATTTGTTGCCAAATTCCCTGCTCTTGCAGCCAATGAATAATACCACATTCTTATAAACATGCATGCCACGATTACATGCCACATGCAACCATACATCCTTATGTACTACGCCCTAAAAATACTTTCAACAATATTCAGAAAATTCATGAAAATGAAAATTTTATGCATGAAAATGAAATTTTTAGCACATTATATAACAAACAAGGAAGCAATACCAAACAAATAACACAGGGAATTATTCTCCGTCTGGAAGTTGGAGTTGTAGATTTTTTTTAAATCCTTCATACATGCAACTTCATATTACGACACATTCTGGAATAACCATTAGTTACAACTTGGCATGAATAAAATCTATGGATTTTCCTGTTTTTATAACTCTCTCTCTCTCTCTATCCCGGAACTTCACTCTCTCCATCGAGCTCTCATTAAATTCTATCTTCAATATAGATTTTTTAGAAAGTTGTGGTAGAAATTGAGGCATAAAAGCCTTAATACCGCTTCCCAATCATCATGCCAACAAAAACAATTTGTACGAGCATGCGATAATGTACTATACAAGTATTCTGGCAAAGAATAACAGATTTCTTGTTCCAGAAGGGAGTGAAGGGAGTAAGAGATAAGTTAAAAATTATGATGTGACTGCACGACTACTGACTGACTGAACTAAACTTGGTTTAACGTAACAACTGACGCAGAGTGACTAAATGACTGACTGACTGCTTCATTGACACTTGAAGTCGTCTGCAAAAGTCGCGCAATTTTTCATACAGACATGCATGAATATTCACACAGATAAATATAATGGGCCGTGTGAGTTAACCCATCTAACCCATACTTTTTATAGCGGCATAAATAATGAATAGGGCAAAGCATTAAATAAATGTTGCCAGCATAGCGATTTTTAAATACACACGCACTTACATATATGTATGTGCATATGTGTATGTGTATGTGTATGCATGTGTAAGAGTTTCCGTTCTATATTTGATGGAGTTGCCATGTTGAAATATTGGAAACAATTTTGCCGCTTTATAATTGAATTGTCGCATATGGGGCATTGCATCCGGAAAAAAAGTGACTGTTTGGTGCGCATTATAGTCTGGATGTATCATTGCGTTATATTTTTTCGAAAATGAAGCTGGAAGAAGCGTCACCGTCAATGCAGAGTGCTAAAGCCCTATGATAACCAATTTTTTTTTACCTGCAATTGAAGAATATGAAATGGACGATATGTGGTTTCAACAAGACGGTGCCACGAGGCACACAATGGGAAATTTCCTTTTGGCGACGTCAATTGGCCACCAATTTCATAAGATATGACGCCGTTAGTCATTATTTTGTGGGGCTACTCCAAAGACCATATAAACGCGGATAGTACCCTGACATTGGAGCATTTGAAAACTAATACCGAGTACACATTATGGCTTTGTCATCACAATAGTGTAAACTACGCAATAGTGTAAACTACGTTTGTCATTTCCGATACTTTTCGTTGTGTGGTATTGCTTTCCATATAAAAAACATAACGTTAACGGAGTTGAAATGCCAGATGTGTACTCAGCATAACATTCGCCAAGTTAACGCCGAGATAAAGTCCGAAGTGTGCGAGAAAGTGGTAGAAAACTAACTCAATATGATCGACAGCTACAACCAATCTAGAGATGGTCATTTAAATGAAACTATATTTCTTACGTAGCGGCAATGTAAAGCATTAAAAGTTTAATCAAATTCATAGCTTTATGTGTGTTTTATTTAAATTTATTTTTGAAACCGAAAAATGGACAACCCTTTACTAGGTAGGTACTCAGCCGATTTCTATAAAGCTTTGCTTTTTGGGCTGTTGTATCGACAGAATCTTACTTTAAAGAACTGTTAATGTTCTTTTTCTCATATTTCTACTCAACAGACTTGATTGCAAGTCTGTAAATCTCTATATAGGAATTCCTTAAAAGTTTATTTCTACTTTACCTTTCTATCGAAATTGCTAAATTTGCACAAGCTGTATTGACAACTCTGTTTCGAACAACGAAAACAAATAAACACGAAAGAACGAACGTGCCGATGCAAAAGCACGAAGCATAAGCAACAGCAGAAGTGAAAAAAAATGTTTAAAAATTTTCAAGTGCAAGTCCAAGGGCAACATGGTGGTAAAGTCACCATATGTATGTATGTAAGTATGAATGCAAAAAAAAAGATCTGCTGCTGCTGATTGCCTCCTCTACTTGCTGAAAACAACAACTGCACATTAAACCTCACTTCGTCAAACAGCAGGAATGTTGTAAAGCTACAAAAAGCAAGAGGCAAACGAAAAAAATTATACTTGAAAAAAATAATCCCAAGAGCAACAAAATTCTCATGTCTCTTTTAATGCAAAATTCTGCAGTCTGCAATGCAGTGATAACTGCTGCAGCTCTTCAAACAACAATATTATCAGCAGCTGCTGCTGTTGCTGCTGCTTCTGTTGTTTCTTCTTCTGCTGGTTGTGTTGTCACTAACGATTGCATACATACATCTGTATATACATACATACGTGGCATGTTAGAGTGTTTGCTGCATGCATGCATGGTGCGTATTATGCCAGAACCGAATAATGCCTCTTCACAACAACTGCAAAAAGTTTGCAGGAAAATGTATTACATAAAAGAAAAACACGAAGTACAAGCAGCAGCAAATAAAAATAAAAATTTGAAAAGCTAAAGAAGTGAAAGAGCAACTAACAGCAAGAATATCGAAAATAAGTGAAGTCGTAATCCCAAACCAGACCCAGACCTTGAAAACAACTTTTCTCTCCGCTAAATAAACACGAGTTGTTGTTATTTATTGTACATACTCGTACATTTTAATTCCAATTTCTGCAGACTGTGTGCTTTTCTTGTTTACTTGCAGCAAATGTTGCATGTGTGTTTGTAAATATTTTTACATTGCACATGGAATCCGTATGATTCTATCAATTTTCCAGAATGTGTGAGTACCGCGCCAGTTAAAATTTAACCATCCAATTCATTTAACCACTCTCGTTTTTTGTTTTCTGTCAAAGCAAAGCTTTTGACGGCTGACAGTCAGTGTGCCCGGCCAGCCTGACTGACTGACGACAGCATGTTGACTTGCTTGCCAGCCAGCTCTTGCTTTTATGTGGCTTCTGCAATTATTCTGCATTTCAACTTCGTTGCGAGTAGTTTTTTTGTCCTGCTGTTTGTGTGGTTGTTCCAAATATTTTTGCTGCTCTTACACTTTGACTTTGTTCTAAGCCTGCGGCATTTGCTGCAAACAACAATTTTACTTTTGTTTGTGTCATTATAAAAAGCAAAAGCATTAAAGTCGCATCAAATTTAAGTATCTGCAGAAAATATACAGAACATACATATATACCAGTACATGCATATGTACGAGTACATGCACATACTACATACTTATCTACATACACACAGACCTTAAAGGAATGAAGTCATCTGAATATGGGTTTGCTTGCGATTAATTACATATTTCTTAACTTTCGGCTTTAAAATCAAGAAAATTTCACCTTGTTTTCGAAAAGGGAAACTACTCTGAATATTTTTACAATGATGACCGTATGTACATATTGCTCATTTACTAAAACAACGTCATAACTAAAAAAACGAGTTTAGTGTTTGCAATAATTCCGTCAAAAAAAACCGACTTCAATGCAAAGATCTGATAGAATAAGTACGTGAAATATAAAATTAAATTTTAAAGGGCGTACCTGCGCCCATTTTTTAAATGCAAGATTGTGTGTTTTTCAGAGCTCAGGGTGTGTGTTAAGTCCTGTAAAAGACGCTAAAATAGAACCATTTAAAATAAAATATTAAATTTTAATGGGAGTGACTCCGCCCATTTTTCAACTTTCCTCCAATTGTGTAATTACAAGAACCAAAGGCGTTTGTTAGGTTTCGCAGCATGAGCACAAACCAGAGAACACAGCCGATCAGCTGTAAGCCGGCTAAAAGCCGCCACCGGCCACAAACAATATATTAATTTAATCGTATGCCGCTAGAAAAGAAAATGTGTGTAATGTGAAATAAGTGGAAACGCTTTGAAGTATTTGCAGAGAATTTGACAACATCATATAATTTAATTTTATTGCATTGTTATTTCACACATGAAATTTGTTTTATATAACTAAGCAGCATAGCTACAACCGGGTGTCCTCAGACACCTCTTTTCTTTTTTTTTGTGTTACGCAATGTACACTTAAATTTTTTTCCACAACCTTTGATTATAAATTTTTATCACATCTTTTTATTTTTTCGTTATGGGCTGAAATTTTTCGATAAATGAATTGGTTCCTTTAAGCTCTGTGCCGATTTTAAGCTGGTTAGAAAACTGCCTGTCAGTTTTATTTTTTTTTTTTTGTAAATTCGTATTTTTCTGGTTTTTTATGATTTTTCGTTAGATTTTATGCCATGTTCGCCCACTTTCAGTTGGTTGTTCTTCCTGCTTTATATTTTTTTTTTTCAATATCCCTTTTGCCAACTTCACTTTCCTGTTTTTCACTCCTGGTTATGTATTATTTATGCTTTTATATGGAATATATTTATTTTTTTCGTTGTACTTGGCTTTAAAAAGAACTCGCCTGGCAATATTTTCTTCGCTTTTATTCCTGAATTTGGCAAAAATTTCTATACTCGTATACTCGTAGAACAATTGCCAAAAGCATTTTTTTTTAGTTTACCATTAAAATTCATATTTTTATGGGGTTATGAAAAATTTAGTAAATGGCAAGTACATTGCTATTTATTAAATTTGAAAAACATATTATTAATATTTGGTCACTTTCATTTGCCCTGTCTGTCTCCTCTTAAGCTTCCCAACAATTGACAAGAGTGAAATATTATTGCTAAAAACATTATACAAATGTTATTGTTTTATTGTGGCATAACTTGGACATTTGTTTTGTCATAAATAATTAAACAACCAAACAAAATGTAAAATAACAACATGACCAGCGTATATCCTTCCTGTCTGTCTCTGTAGTACGAGTAAAATGGCTGCAATGCCCGAGTGTATTAAAATATGAAATAACGCAACACACAGCTCACACTTACAAGCAAATAATTATTTCCATATACATACATATGTACATATTACATTAATACAAATAAAAATCATAATAAACTACTGACTGACTGAATAAGAATTCTGTCGTCATGCCGCTTTTACATATGCAGACATCCGACAAAAAACCACTCACAATTTTACATTGAAAAATACAACATTTTGATTGACTGCAGATGAAATCAAGTGTAATATGTTATGCAGATACTCAATGGAAGTGGTTGGGATGGAAAAACTATAATTCAATTTTGTAAAATGAGGTGACGATAACGAAAATTTAATTCAGTGTCATGAATAAAGTCATCTTTTAAATCCTTTTGCCAGGATAAATATTTATTCAAATTTTACTTAAAAATGTTAGTTGTCGATTTAAAGCGTTCATAAGTAGCGATTTCACGAAAATGGAACTTAAATTTTATTCCTTTTGAGACTGTTCTGGCTTTCGCATGTCATCGAAAACTTGTGTATTTTTTGATATTTTCCGTTCCTGACTTTAAAACTCTCAAACGTGGCAATATGTACAGAAAAAATATAATTAAGTAAGTACTCTTAATTTTAGTAACTGAATTTACTCATAATTGTAGCACAAACAATTCGAACGATCATATATCATATCATCATATAGTCATATAGCCGATTACTAAGGCTCAGTTAGCCGACTGTAATGTAATATAACTGCAACGGTAGAAAACAGCTGATCTATTTTGTTATGTGAAAAGTAATGAAAATGGTTATAGAGATGTAATGTAACGTAACCTACTTTTCATATAAAAATATCGATCAGCTGTTTTCTACATTACAGTTACTTTGCGTTACAGTCGGCTAACTGAGCCTTTAAGTGTCTGTCGTACTTAACCTGACCAGTACCTGGATTCTGTAACTCTTTGCGAACAGAAAATCGTAATATTTATCGACATATTATAATGTGATTCCGTAATATATTTTTTAAGATAGTCTCCAGCTTTATCTTACTCACCATTTAATTCAATATTGTGTGGTATCTCTGTATAGAAAATGCGAAAATAAGCGAAAAGCACTAAGAATAATAAAGAAAAATTCATTCAATTTAAGCTTGTGATTTTATTTTCTTTTCCTCCAACCGACAGCGAATATCGTTAAAATATGTTACTGAATACCAAAGTCGATAAATTTTCGTTATATTTATTATAGCGATACGATTATCGTAATAAAAGTTACTGAATCCAGTTACAGACATCCCGCCTTAGGCGGAATTATACCGCTTTTCATAGGTCGATGCCGCCTCGAATTTCTATCCCGCTTTAAACTGACTTTTTGAAAGTTTGAAATTTTCAATTTCTTATTAGATTTTTACAAAAATGTAACTGACAAAAATTCATTCCAAATATTTTGTTAAGTATAGTTATTACTTAACTAACCAAAACACTGTGTGCTTCGCTACACTCCACATGAGTTTTGAGATGAAAAGAAGAATTTTTTTAGATTAGAAGTGCCACGCTTGCGGTTCTACCTTCACTAATTTTAACTGACTTAAAAAAAAAGGAGGAGGTTATTAATTCGACTGTAAATATTTTTTTACATTGTTGCTTCATAACTCGGTACATTCTAGAGCTATTGTAAAAATATCTATTTTTATCTGAGAGGGTATAGCTTCCCATTGGTCTCGTTGTAA
This sequence comes from Nowickia ferox, assembly GCA_936439885.1. Taxonomy (NCBI): domain Eukaryota; kingdom Metazoa; phylum Arthropoda; class Insecta; order Diptera; family Tachinidae; genus Nowickia; species Nowickia ferox. The sequence goes on from OW387023.1 coordinate 107,602,671, forward strand.
AAGAAATTTGGGCGGGGGCACGCTCACAAATTTTTTTATTTTATATTTTATAGCAAACACCTTTAGTTCTGGTAATTACACAACTTTAAAGTTGAAAAAATGGGCGGGGCTACACCCATCAAAATTTATTATTATATTTCACGTGGTTCTACGTAACCGATTCTTACGAAATTTTCCACATACCTTGAGCTCAAAAATATACACAATCTTACATATGAAAAAATGGGAGGAGTCACGCCCATTTCTTTTTAACATTTAATTTTAAGTGGTTCTACTGTACCCATTTTTACAAAACTTAACACTACCCCTGACCTCTGAGAAACACAAAATTTTGCATTTAAAAAGGTGAGCGGAAGAACGCCCATTAAAATTTGATTTTATATCCCATAATTGTTTTCAAAAATATTCTGTCAGTTCTTTGCATTGAAGTCGGTTTTTTTAGGCCGAATTATTTTTTACGAAAGGAAATCTCACAAGACATACCTTTTGTATTGGAGAAGAAACGATTATTTGTTTCATCAAAAAGTATTAAACTATTACAAAATATATTAACTGTTAGCTGATCGAATACCCTAGTATTGTGGGTATTGATTGTCTTTCATACTTATACTTCGGATATTTATTAAAACAAAATAAATATACGCTTGATACTCAGAGTATTTGTTGCTCATACTCCCCCGTATGCATTTGTGTAAATGAAATGGAATGGAAATTGTGTGGTCAAATTTAAAAAAAGTATAACCTTAAAACAACTGATACTATTCCTAAAATAAATTTCACTAAATTTGCAACAACAAAAAAAAACACAGACGACTTGATAACCTTCAACTTTTTTTGAAGTCAGTTAAAAATCATAAATGAACTGATATTTTGTAATTTGAAAATGATGACAATCGAGAATTTTTAAATAGCACTTTCCACCTCTGTACTACAATCAGTTGAACGCCGTTACCATTTTAGCGTTCTACCAATGCGCATTTATGACAGCACTAATGCTTGAAGTGTGTGCAAATAAAACACTTATGTATAGCCAACTAAATACTACGAGTATTTTTATATATACTAATGTGTACGATTGTAGCTGATGCAGTGTATAAATTTTACTTGTAGTCGTTTGTGCTGCGTATTTTAAAGAATGCGGACTCACTAACAGCAAATAATTAAGGTAAAAAATAAATAAAGATCGCGGTAGAAAATTTATAATTTCATCCACAAGCAGTTGCTAATTAAATATTTGGCAATTTGAAATAAACTTTATGCATAAAACTCGTATATCAATTGTGATTTTATATTAAGTGTATTTATAGAAGATAACAGCTTTTTTAACAAAATACTCATCCATTGTTTTTACATAAAAATCATCGCAAAAAAAATAGAAACCTCAATCGTTTTGATTTTCGCCATTCTTGCGTGTAATGAATATTTTCCAACATAACGACAAATCCTGGTTTGAATGAGTCGAATGTTCGTGTGTGTGTGTGTGTATTTTTACAAAGGGAATCATTATGAAGATAATGGTGATGATGATGAGTATGAATAATAGTGAATGGAATAGACAGACCTGGAGACGGACATGTGTGGAGTCATTATCAAACGAATGCAGGTATACGTATGTATGTATACTGACAAATGAACTGACAATTTAACTAACGCACTGACTGACTGACTGACTAGCTTGACTGTCAGACTCAGCAACTTCATATTTACTTTATTTTACATTGAATTGACTCTCATTTTTTTCATGCTGATGATAAACGGATAATGTGGGCGGAGTTGGTGTTTGTGTTTTTGTTATTTAGTCTTTAGTTTTCCTTTCACATAATGACACTGAGAAGGATGTGTTTGTTAAATGAAACATGTATAAAAAAAACGCATATTCATCAGTCTTTTCCTAATATCAACATTAACAGAATGAAATATGTTTGAACGGAGAACAGGTGAATATTTATTACAAAAGTTTGCCGTATTTTCAGCTTTATGTCTCTACTTGTGCTCAGGAGCTTTTTTTTTCTTTGCTATTTTTTCAGCCTTCATGTGGTTTCTTTTTCTTTTAATTAATGGCACATGTGCGAAAACATGCAGACTTACGACTTATGAGGCGATTTTTTAACTCATCACAAATTGCTTCATTTTGCAGAAATCTTCATTATCTCTTAATAATCTCGGCTTATACGTATTTTGATTGTTGTTGTTTATAAAATTTTAAGGCCACAAAATTAATTTGTTAATAAACTCAGAAAGTATGAAAATATTTTTAATATTTGATTGATTGATACATTTTATTGAGACTTAAACAAATTCATTACAGTTTTTTTTTTAAATGATTGAGAGAACTTAAAACTATGAAGTATTATTTTTTAAGTTTCTGAAAACTATTTTTCTTCAGCGGGTTTCATTAAGGATACCCTCATTAGTAATAAGAATGATTTTGGGCAATTCGTCTAAATTATGGGAACTAAAGTTCGCAGGGCTTTCAGACTTAAGAACGCGTATACTGGTTTCCGGGGCGAAATTGTTTCGATAGTGAATTCGCGAAGCTACGGAGAAATAACTTTGACATACAAGCTATTCCTTTTAAACTTCGAACGATCGAACTAGGGATGGACATTGTAAAAAAACATCGATGTTTTCTTCGATACATACATCGATGTTGCATCGATATTTCATAAAATACATCGATTTTTTTTATATATGGATTGTTGTGTTTTTATTTATTATTTTATTTTCAAAAACTCTTAAGTTTATTTAACATCTCCCAATAATTTTTTTCAATACTCTTTAGAAATAAAAGTTCACCACGTCTTTCGCCACTCAATCTGTTTCTTTGTTGAGTCATCACCTTCGCCGCTTGCAAAGATAATCTTTCAGATGGAACCGATATTTTTATCATTGTAAGGTATTTAAGAGTAATCTCGTAAAGTTTGGCAAATTGCGAAATCTTTCCAAATATCTAACGACTTTTCGTTCAGTCTTTCATTAGGAGTCCTCATATAAACTGAAAGTTGATCACACAATATATCTTTAGTCTTATTGCTTTTCCAATTTTTATGAACCAATTTATAATGACTAGTTCATAATGAAAACACACTTTTATCGAGTCAGATTCAATATTTTCATTTTGCCAAAGAGTATTTTTCATTAAATCCTTGATTTTTGATACATAATTTCAATGGCGGCTATTGCATCTTTAAAGTGAATTTTTTAAAATTGAGGGTCTAAAATGTTTGTTACAATTTGTCATTTCGATGCGTCGAAAGGAAACATCGATGTTTTCCGACTGTTTAGGAGCAAAATAAAAACATGGGATTATATCGATGATTCGACGCAATACATCGATTGTTTTAAAAACATCGATGTTTTTTGTCCATCCCTAGATCGAACTCATTCAGTAGCTCGTTTCTGGCACAAACAAATTATACACACACACAAAATTTTTCTGATGCCTGTGCCAATATATACACGTAAAATAAATAATTAATAAAATACAATGACTGCATTTAATCAAATTCATGTTGTTTCAACTTGAACCAACTTTGATTCCACATGATTCTCCAGTTTGATTTAACAGTACTTTAATATTAAATCAACATCAAATAATGTTATTTCAAAAGGATAAATTTTCTTTGAAGGTTACTGTAAATCATGTTGAATTAACATAAAACACATATGAAGCCAAATCAGCAGCGAAAAAGGTAAAATTAAACTTGGATTTGTAGACTTCAATATGAAATTTTTCTGCGTGTAGAGAATGCCACTGAGGATGACCTAAACACCTTCGAATGGGCATATAGAAAGATCGAAACTTGTTAGCGACTGCAGCAAAACAGGTCCTTTACATGCTAATGAACAGCTTAGTGTAAGACCTTGCTGCGTTACAGCTCACTGCAATGTTAAGGATAGCGAAGAGATTAGATTGTATGTGAGATGAGGCAGGTAAGTCTTTAATATCTGGTACGAAGATAATGCCGACTGTATATTTTAAAAATTATAAATAATTTGCTTTCTATTATTTAAGTTTTCTAAAATAGATTTCTCTGTGTCAATTTTTGTCAACATTTACTGCAAAATTTATTTTTAACGATTCATATAGTTCCAACAAACGATATACAACAGCTTCAAGTGAAAGCCTTCGAGTTTGGCAACGATGTAGATGGAATATCCCAGTAAAAAAAATTTTAAGTCATTCTGAAGGAACTACATTTTCATTGCTTCCAAAAAATCGATATTTTTAATTTGCCGATAATTGACAGAAAAGTAAGTAGAAGATTATTTTAGTCATACAAAACCTTGTAACTCCTCCATAGTTTTACAAAATACTCACCGTAATCTTCAAAAGTCGATTTTTTCTTAAGAGATTTATAAACTAGTTTTAGTGAAAACTTTAAAGTTATTTACTTAAATTAGACATGAAAACACTGTTTCGCGCTTAAATTTTTATAAAAAGAAACAAATTGTAAACATGGGTAACTTTTTTCCTGCAGGAAAATATTATAGAACGCCAAGAAGGAAATTTTTCTTAAAATCGCTTCCAATTCAGTGATTAGGCCTCGAAAAAGAGAACTTCTTGCAATGACAACCCTACTACTTCCGAATTGCAAACTCTACCTTTTCATGACTTCTTTGGAGTATCTTTTTTTTACTGGGATATAAATCGGCGATTAAGAAAATCGTCATTGGACGACCAAAAATCGTCTAATCAAACTTTGTCATTATTTTAAATAAAAATCGACAAGCCTGGCAACAGTGGATATGAGTGTAGGGAAATCATTATTGTACAATGTGGCTGATAGGTAGCGGTGATAGACTGTCAGTCCAAAGGTTGTGGGTTCGACTGCCGCCATAGACCTTGGCTGTTTGCCGCTGACAAGCTTATCACTTCGCGAGGTTGTGTTTGTTTGCAAAAAAAATAAATATTACAAATATGTATTCCCATTTGCAGACCTGCTAATTGATATACATATGTATGTAGTATATACACAGGGAATTTTATTTTCCAATAACAATTATTGTACAATAATATTGCATATGTATGGATTACCTTAAGATTATATATTAATAAGAATTTCATGGAACAACAATTACTGAAAATATACTGCACAGATCTCTCCAGCCCTGAAATATGCTACTCAAATGTATAGATTTTAGGTATGTACCTACATACATACATACATACATACATACATACATAAAAAATGAGACAACTCTGAAAATAAGAAAGTCCTTTTTTTGTCCATAGCGCTTTCACTCTTGACAAAAAAAAAACAATATGGATGACTGTTTACCACACACAAGCAGTGGAATGAAAAACCTACACACTTTCATACATAAGTATGTATATATACATACATACGTATGTATGTGCTATATAAACAAAATGCGTGCGTATTTCTAGCGGTACGTATGTATGTAAATCATCGTATGTACATACATATATGTATATGAATATTTCATGTGTATGTGTTTGTGTTTCTACGAATTTTGGCAGTTGTATTTGAGTGCTCAAATCTGTACATGGAAAATTTCAACAAATAAAAAACGTGCTGATAAATGGAAAATGTGTACACAGAGATACATACTTACACACTACATGAACATACATACATACACTTATTAGGTAAATTAATGGCTCTTGCCGCATCGTACTCTTTCGCACCTACGTAAAGAAGAAAGTAAAAGTAAAGCACTTGATTAGGGTTCCCGGGAAATTAAATGAAAATTGGCCAAATTTCGTTTGTTTTATTAATAAAAGCATTCTTTTTAAATAAAAGTTGATAAGAAATTTAATTAATTTTTAGGGCTTCGTACACCAAAGGTACTAAAGGTGAAAAAGGAGTCACAGGATGTTTTTTCGAGATGAATTTTTTTTATTTTTTTTAAGAGAATTAACACTCAGGCAATGAATGCCTACTACTATTATTCTTAGCCGCTACAACAACAAATATATGACAGTTAAAAATTATAGGGTGTTCCAAAGCGAGCAACGAAAAAAAAATTAAATCCCAATTAATGTAATTATAAATGGTGTTTTTTATTGAGGTATAGAACTTTAAGTTGGCATCACTTTTTTAACTGGCGGCCATTTTGTCAGCTGTCAAGTGATTAATATTTAGTTTGGTTTGCCATTTCATCATGAACAGGTTGACAAAAGAACAACGCTTGCAAATCGTGCAAATTTATTTCGAAAATAATGGTTCAGTTCGCGAAGTTTACCGCAAGCTCCGTCCATTTTATGGTCGACATAATCGTCCATCAGAGCAATTAATTCGGTTAACCATGGATCGTTTTCGCACTACGTTTACTCTATGTGATAATACGCATCCGCTGAAGTCGCTCGTCTACGCCAACAAACCAGAAACGTTAGGGGACTTGGAAGCCAACATTCGTGGCGTTATTGCCAACATTCGAATATGCTCGAAAAAGTGGTTGAAAATTGGACCTGTAGAATTGGCTTTATTCGAGCCAGCCGCGGCGGCCACATGCCCGAAATCATATTTAAACGTTAATGGCATAAAATTATCCTTCCAATAAAGCCAAATTGATGGACATTAAAACGATTTTCTTGTGTTTTATTTCAATTCGAAGTTCTATACCTCTAAAAAAACCACCCATTACATATAGGCTATAGACATTAATTTAAATGAATATTAATTTTTTTTAAATGAAATTAAAAAATCAAAATTAATGGGTATTCTATCAGTTGATGTATGATGATGGGTATTCTACCAGTTGCATGGTCAAACAATTTTAAAAACTCGAAAACTGCAAGAGGCAAACTTTTGAAATTTTCAAAAACGCTAAAATTAAAAAATCGCCAAATTAAAAAAACCCTAAAACGAAAAGATATTTTTATATTTAAATGAGAAATATCACAAAAAAAACATTAATCGCTCAAATACAAAAACAAAATCACCAAAAGTATAAAGGTTGCCCCAAAATAACCCCATACGCCAAAACTAAGAAATCGCGAAAACTAAATCGTCAAAACAGTTGATAAAATCGCACAAAACCGAAAGAATAGTCAAAACTAAAAAAAGCGCCATAACTTAGAAAAAAGAAATCGCTAAAGCTAGAATTTCGTTAAAATCGAAAAAATTTGGCAACACAAAAAGGGCTAAAACTAAAAAAAAAAAATTTTTTTTTAATGGTGTCTATTCTGGAATACGCGTCGACTTGGTGAAAGTTACATGGAAAACAAAAACAAAATTGTGTAAATGTAAAAAATTTGTTTTTGTTTCTCATGCAAAATCAACTGTTTTTAAAAGAGAGAGAGAAACGCGTTGAAATCCTCACGTTTATTTCATTTTAGAAATCTATGACAAACAAAAACAATTTTTGAAAATTTGTTTTTGTTTTAATGTAATGTTTCACTTCTTCGACGCGTTTTCCGGAATAGCCACCAATGTCTACATCAGAATACCTTATTAATTAAAATATTACTCAAAATTATTATTTTTTTCTAAGCAAAATCATTTTATTGGAAAAAAATCAACAAAATTTGTTCTGTGTATGCAGATAGTTGATGTAATTTTGTAACAATACATTAAAATCTATAACTCAAAATCACTGCCAAGACAAGAACGACCCTTTGGTAACATACTCGTACAATAAGAAACAAACGAATATTTTTTGTGCTTAAAATTGTGTAAAATGTGGGAATGTGGGACATTTATATCTTTTCCTGGCATATTTAAAATATTTGCTAAATAATCGATGTACATATGTATGTATATATGTATGTGTGTGTGCAAATTCATGTATATATGTATATGTATATATTTCCACACACAATTGCAATACATATGTATGTGTGTATGTACAGTGCCTTACATAAAGTACAAAATCTATATCAGGATGTCATCTAGAGTTTATGCGAGTCTATACACAAATAAATCCTCTTCAATTTTCTCTTCTGGTACCCCTTAACGGCCCACATAAGACCCCATTGATTTTTGAAATTTTTCTTATTACAATTTAAATGCAAGTGTGCGTGCACTTGCGAGTTGTGCGAGTTGTATTCCTTATTTTTGTCATAATTAAGAGTTTGAGTATTTATGCCTTTTTATTTTAATTTTTTTATATAGTATGTATGTACATTAATGCTGTTTTGTGCCTGGTGATGGAAATAAAATTACTACACCCTTCAGCTGCAGGATTAATAAAGCAGGAATAAAAAAACAGCATCATTCCTCTCCCTCTTGCAAATCTTGTTCTAATAATGATTTTCAGAACCCTCCGAAATGAATATACAATTTTCTCGTCAGCAGGAACCATGTTTTTCCATTATTAAGGTTTCTAAGCCGTTTTGTGATTGGATCGTTTTGTTGGGATGGGAAATTGAAAAATTTCATGTTACAAAAATGAAAAATATCAAATGGAGGTTTATTTACTTTAGTTACGCATCGTGTAAAATTAAATTGGGTTTTATAACTTTATATGTACTTATATTAATGTACATAAAAAGTATGTGACTCTGTGTGTTTGTAACAGAAAAGGGTGTTTTATGTAATATCTCTTTCACAAAGGGTGTGTATAAGTTACATACATACTTACATACATACGTATGTATGTATATAACCATGTGTATGTATGTATGTATGTGTTTCATATCGCAGAACACGTGTATGTAATAACACTGACTAACTTTGCTGCCTCTTATTTGAATTAACACTCAACTGACTTGAATTTGTTAATGAGAAAATACGACTGTTGAAATTTTCGTTAGAGGAGATTTCATTAAATTAAATACCAGAAAAAGGTGGAAATACATATCTTGCATGAGAAGTGTATGAGTAGCTAAAAAGAATATTTAATTAGTTCAAAAAGTTTAATTACTTAAGTTTGCATCTTTTATGCCAAGAGACCCACAACTTTTTGTTTGAAGCTAAATTGGTTTTAATAGTCTACAATCTAAACTACTTCTATCCGAAATCTTTGAAAATTCGAAACAAAGTTCCTTTTAAATCAATAACTCTGTATGACACAGAAAAAAGATTAAAGATTTCTAACTTCTAATTTCTGGCATTGGAGCCTAATAAGTTTACTTTAAGTTTCTTGTACTAAACCGTTATCGGAAACCATATAAATCTTTCATTTTAGTTAAAAAAATATTTCTGCTTTTTCTGCAAAATTTTGCCGATAAAATTTTTTTTAGAAAATTTAACCCTCTAACTCCTCTCTATATATGGGTAAATTTTTTCTCCTAAACGGGACCATATAAATCTTTCATTTTAATTACAATAATAGTTCAGCTTTTTGAAAAAAAATTCTGGGTAACATTAATTTTCAAAAAATTTTAACCCTCTAACTTCTCTTCGTATGGGTCTCTTTTGTCCCATAAACGGGTGCAGCATGAAATAAACTTTTTCAGGAAAATATTCGCTCCAAAATTCTATCTGAAGGAAGAAAAAACAAAGATTTAACATCAAAACTTTAACACCAGAAATCAGGCAAAGGCTGTAATACACAGAAAAAAATATTCCTGCAATAAACAACTTTAATTGAAAATAAATCCAAGACCAATTAAAAATGTAATTTAGTCAATTAAACTTTGTAATTAATTAAAATTGTCAAGAAAAGTTTAATTGGCTTAAATACATTTTTAATTTATTTTTGGTTTTAAAGTTGTTTATTGCAGGAATATTTTTTTCCCACAACACAAATTCTGGATGTAACAAAAACTTTAATTAAAAATTAAATTTTAAATTAAATTAGAAATTGTTGATACAACGAAATATTTAATTAATTTTTTTTTGTCAACAATATAAATTGTGGATATTTAATTTAATTGAAGACAATATATTGTTGATGTAACAAAATATTTAAACACATTTAAACATTTCGCTCTCATCTTACAGTATTAATTACTTGTATTGACAATAATCGCAGTAGGCTCAATTTTGATTAATTATTTTAGATTATTAACAAACAAAACATTAATCACATTTTAAAATAATTGTTTTATATGTACATGATGACATCATAAACCAAGCTAATACTGTCTTCAGACATGGCAATTTTAGTTGAGCAACTTTTGAGTTTGTAGAAGACAGAGGAGAAGATAATGGTACATCATCATACATGTTTTCCTCTCTCGCCCTTGAACTACAAAGTTGCTCAACTTTAATTGCCGTGTGTGAACCCATTCTCACCACAAAACAAGCAACGTCTTTCAAAATGGCAGCATTGCCAAAAATTTCAAAGGCAAACTTTCAACAGTATTAACTTTTCCATCTCTGCTGTGAAGCCTGAAATTATGCAATACTAAATTTTAATAATCCGCTGCTAAGGCATTTAAGCGGATTAACTGGAACTGGATATCGATGGAAGAGACAGAGACGACGGTGCTGAACTTATTTTATCTTTCGAAAACTATTTCCACTGTATCGTCCTTTTGACTTTGTGCTGAGCTCAGGATGATGCTGCAGCATTTAGCAACTTATTTGCTATTTCCATCAGAAATTTTATAACCAACATAAGCTTTGCGTTCTGCTCGACGATTTTGGGGTGCTTGCTATAGAAAAGCCATAATATGTGGTCTTGGGACATCAATAACTATTTTTCTTTTGTCTGATTTGCAACACACACACGCGTTAATTTTAAACCGCATGTGTGTATATTTATAAGCATCCAAAAACTATGTTTATATACACTTTTTAAATTACTCAGCACAAACAACTAGAACTAAAATGTAAAGACTGAAAATCACAAGCATGAGTATAAAAATACTCTGACTATTAATCGGCTACATATGCATACATACAGGCCTACTTTATTTACACACATAAAGCATGTTTTCAAACAGCGACACGTACACCCACACATTTTCCAATTCCGTTTTGTATACGCAAATGTATGCGTACGGTGGCGAATGATGAATAAATATCCGAGTATCATGCGTATTTTTTTTTTGTCCGATTAAATATCCAGACGGTAGGTATGAGAGAGAGAGAGAGAGAGTTAATGCGTTTGATATGCATGTACCTTTTTTATTTTTAGTTTAGTTTTTGCATAAACGAAGTAGAGATGCTCTTGTATATTGGAATCGGCTATAGTCCTAGTTATTTGGGCTATAATTATGATTATACGCAATTACTAAAATTAAGACTATTTATTGACTTATGTACATATGTATATTTTTTTGAGTGCTCATTGTCATTCTCTGGTTGGTAAACTGTTATGGTCTATGTGCTTAATATTATATTCTGTAGCAATGGAATGGAATAATCGCTTAAGTCGACTTAAGCAAACTTAGTCTTATGATGCACCAGTTGAAATTTGTATAACTTACAATGCGACATACATACATATTTATGTATACAAAGAAATGATCACACGAAAGTAGAGTCGTGCGTTTGACCCTTTTAATCTCTTTGCAGTAGCGTCAAAACTTCCAAAAAAACATCTTTGCTTAAGTCGACTCAAGCGATTATCCATATTTCCACAGATACATACATATAAACATATCGCACATTCAGTTCAATAGTGTCATAACTCAAAAAATTAATTTTTTGAGTAATAATAAATAAATAATAAAATTGAAACGCGATCTTTTTGAATTTTAAATCCTTGGGCACTTTTTTCCAAAGTAGTGACAAATGTTTTATCTGGAAGGCAATCCGTCTTCATCAGCATTATAAATTTTGTAGTAATGATAAAGTAAGAAAATAAAAAAACATGTTGATTATTGAGTTCTTGTTTCAACTTTGTTATTTGTTGAGCTTCTCATTTGCTTAAATGAAAGTTTAACATATTAACTCTAGTTGTTCTAAGAAATTTTTGTGTAAAGGTTCCCTGATGATCTGCATTAGCAACAGTGAAATGCGCATAGGATCCAGCTAAACCCCTCAATAATCAATTGCAATGTATTTTTATTAAAAAAATGTTTTACTTAATAAGTAAAATAATAATTTGGGATTACTAGTGCGTTAACAAATTTTAAACTTAAATTGTAACAATTCCCACAAAAACACTAATTATAAATTTTTGTTTCTTATAACCCTATTGCCGCCACTTTTGCACGAAATCTGTAGAAATGGAGTGAGCTCACCAACATCACTCGAAAGTATTGCACCACTAATTTTTAAAAATCGTATTCCGTATTACGGGTTTTAAATTTGGAAAAGCATCCATCATTTGCAGTAAATGCGTTTTCATTTTTATCATTAAGTCTGTTTAATTTTTTAACTTTAGTTTGTTTGGCATTTTTAATTTTAATTTTCACTTGGACCTTCAGTCATCAACTGACCCAAATTTGTACAAGCATATCAAACTTCCTACGCATATGACCGAATTGCGCAACCCACGAATAACTCGGTTGTTTCCCGTTTTATTTTTACTTTACTGGGCGAAAAAAATAATTTGTAGTAAAAATACAAAAATAAAATAAAATAAAATAAACTTCCAGAAATTAGGAATTGTTCTAAATTTAGAGCGTTTAATTTGGGTTTTCTCCTATTTAGTTCCAAATCATAGAAAAAATATGTATTTTCTGGTGGAAATAAAAACAAAAAAAACACTTCCAGAAATTAGAGCGTCCAATATATTGAAATTGCCGGTTCTAATTTTTGGACGGTTCGAATTTGTGAGATTCTACTCTGCTGTGTGTACTTTTACACACATACGAACATTAAATTTTAGAATCCTAAATTAAAATGACGTAAGCCACCATAAAAAAAATATTGTTTATTGTTCTCTAGAAGCTTTTGAATATACATATGTGTTTGGCTTAGTTTTCACAATTCGTGCGGAACAACAAAATTAACGATCAGCTACGATCTTAAAGCACGCATTTTTTAAACTGCGCAATAGGTACATCGGGTAGGTAGGTATTAAACTTTTATTATTATTGAAAAACATCCTTCCTTCTTTCTCCCTCTTGGACGTTGTTTCTTTCTTAAGGAATTTTTATACTTATTTTGGTTTTTGAACGAAAACAAAACAAACCTGTCTCCTGAGTTCTACGACGACAACAAACAATAAAACCAGGTAAAAGAATCTAAATTGCGTAATATATTTTCAATTTAAAAAAAATTCTAAATATCGTTTATAAAACTCCATATACATACCTACATATGTACATATGTATGTATGTATGTATGTATAAATAACGAAGGTCTAGAAAATGGAAGAATATAACAAAATATAATAAGAATAAAACAAGTCATTTTTTTAAAAGGATTAAAAAAAGCAAATAACTGGAGGGTTGCAGGGTAAAGTAACATGTGATCGAAATTATATACATACATATGTATTTATGTATACATACTTACATATGCATACCCATATGTAAATATGTACATACATACATACATAGTATGTATGCATTAAAAATAATTGAAAGAATATTGTATAAAAACAGAAAACAAAATAAATGTGTTAGTAAGTGTTGTTTTGATGATCAAGGATACTACGTTGCATTGTTGTTTGTGCATTTATTCCTTGTTCTCTTTTAATGACCTAATTATAGATCAACCAATGTGTACTTACTACATACATATGTAGAAGGAAGGAATACAAAAGGCCAATAAAAGAAGGAAAAGGTTAAAAAATGTGTTTCAAGGAAAAATTTTTTTGCTAGATGTGAGGGAATGACATCACAGGGTTATACATACATATGTACATAAATGCACCTGCATTTAACCCTTTAATGCGTTAAGTGGGTCGAAAAAGGCGCTTACAAATTTATGCATGTAATACAACATGCAGGCGAATACTTGACCCTTAAAATAAAAAACAGCAGCTGATAGGATCAAAATATTTAACAAAACGACAAGGAATTTCGTGTAATCATAAATATACAGTGAACAACAAAAGAATTTGTGCAGCAAAGACAAAGTATCTAAGTTTTTTTTTTAAGAGAATTCACACTCAGGCAATGAATTTCCACTACCATTACTAGGTTTCACCTGCTTTAGGAAAGGGATATTAATAGAGAAGTAAGAGATAGAGTAAAGCTTCATTATTTTACAACTCTGCTTTTTGTACGTTGTTTTTAATAATGCAGTATCGCAGCGCCTCTGGTGTCAATGAGGTTCATTAAAGCACGACACGTTTTTTACGTCTGACATGTCAACTTTTCAACTCAGATGTAATTATGCATGTCTGTCAAAAATTGTGTTTTACAGAAGGTTTATAATATTCGGTCACAAACGTGCATGTACAAATACGTCTGACATTGTCCGTTTTTGTATCCAGCAGCTGATCTGTGCGAATTCAGAAAATAATACAATTGCAGTGTGGTACATTATTTCAATTATAACTGCAATTAAAGCAAAATCAAATATAAAAAAATGTAAATGTTTTTGCACAAACCTATGTCGTTCTCCGTTTCAAAATGGAGTGTTGCCGGCACAAAAATGTTTCTTTACGCCGTAAAAAGTTCACTCATTTTAAAGAATTTTTCTTTAAACGCAATTTTATTGCATGTACATGATTGTTATTTAATAGTTAAAAAAAAAACATAAATATATCAATGTTGTAATATATCAACTTTAGGCGGCTAATGCTTCCGTCAATATCGGAACGCCGCTGAATGTTTCCTCACGGCATAGATTTTTGACGACATATTTTGCTTAAGAAAAACAGCTGATGTCAGAAATTTTGTCAGAATAAAATAGAACACGCTCTAATTGAAATTTTGTCAGAAGACTTTGCGTCTGACTTTTACAGAAGCAATGTTTTAAAGGTACCACACGACATGTACATACATGTTTTACACTGGGAAATATGACAAGTCAGATGTAAAAAACATGTCGTCTACGGGGGCTTAAATGTTAGAAGCTGTGTGTGCTTTTTAGTAGCCTTTTATTGGTTATTTTACTTCGCCGATGATTCTGCTACAAAATACCGACGAAGGAGGCCGCTCTGATATTACATTAGGACAAGTATCCGCTGAAGCCGGTGTAGTCCAGTGACCAGTGACCATGCCTTCATCACTTGAGTTTTCCATGCACATCAGAAAAATGCGTGGTGTTGTTATTTAATGACTGTCGGAGACAGAGCTAGAACCCATTAACTACGGTTTTATAGTCAACGTGATAACTACTTCAGCCAACAAAAAATGGTTTAATGAGATGAGACCTTCAATGTTCGAAATGTAAGAGTCAATAAGTGGTCCAGATTAACACATCCATAATATTGTGTAAATTTTATTTCACTTAACATTTTTCCATCGATTTAATTAGTTTCGCACAATTTGGAATATTGTCCGTTATTTATTTTATTATTTTATGCGGAAAAAAAAACATCACTAAAACCAAAACTAAGGTTGATAAATAATATGGGGACTCTTCACAATCAATTTCAACTGTTAAAAACTGGTCCACTGGCCTTCAGTGGTTGTGCGCAGGGAAGATGCCAATTGATAAAATTCACGATATAGTGGCCGATCGGAAATTGAAAGTGAAAGAGATTGTGGAAATCATACCCATCCCACTGGGGTATGAGAAAGCTTTCCACAAGATGGGTACCGCGTTGACTCTGACATCTTCGCAGCAGTGTTTGGCGTAGTTCAACTGCAATGTGGATGAGTATTTGCACCGTGTCGTAAACGTGGAAGAAACGTGAATCCACCACAACACCCCAGAGACCAAGGTTACTGCTTTACAGTAACAGTTTGTTCCTCTGACTGAATCGACTCGAAAGAAGGCTAAGGTGGGTTTGTTTGTCAATAAAGTCGACCGTTTTTGGGTTGTGCGTGGTATAATTTAAAGGGTGTTTTTTTGGGTGACACAAGCTTAAATCATAATAAAACAAGGAAATAAAAATATATTTAATTATATTATATTATAATTATATTAATATTGGAAAGAAAATTTTATGAAATTAATTAATTAATGTTCAATTGTTTGTAGTTTATCAACGTAGACAAGTGACTTAACATAACTCCAAAGAAAATAATCCAATGAGAGTAAATCCCACGATCTTGCTGGCCAACTAATTGGGCCATTACGTGAAATGATTTTTTCATCAAAAGTTTCTTTTAGTAAATCAATTGTAGGGCCCGCTGTGTGGCATGTGGCTCCGTCCTGTTGGAATCACATATCAGCAAGATTAGTGCCACGTAATTGAGGTACGAAAAAATTTCGAATCATGTTCCTATACCGTTCACCATTGACAGTAACGTTCTGACCATCATCGTTTTTGAACACATATGGGCCAATGACTCCGCCAGCACATAAACCGCACCAAATAGTAATTTTCTATGGATGTAATTGTGAATTCTCCTCACTCCAAATGCGACAATTCTGCTTATTTATGTACCCATTCAACCAGAAATGGTCTTCATTGGAAAATAAAATTTTGAATGGAAATTCAAAATCAATATCAATTTGAGTTTGACGAATAGAACAATTATTTTGATTAAAAATGTCAACAATTTGCACGCGTTGCTCTGGTGTAAGCCGATTTATAATGAAATTTCAAAGCAAACTATCGGCTGTTAAATGGGTGCTCAAATAAAGCAGTGATGCCAACTCAAAGTTGTGACACTCTAAAAAAATACCCTTTAGAAACAATCAATGGCAAATATATATTATGCCAATATTATTGGGTCGATTTAATAAGTATTTGAAAAGAAAATTCCGTATTTGGCCAAGAAAAAAGTATTTTTCACCAGGAACTCACAAGGATACACACACACAAGCGCAGTTTCAGTGGCAAAAGTCCATGGATTGGTCCACAAATTGCTTCATCGTCTGCCCTATTCACCGGATTCGGCCTCGAACGACTATTTATTGTTCCCAAACCTGAAGAAATGGCTCGGCGAAAAGAGATTTGACCCCAACGATGAAATCAACTCGCAAACAAATACCTATTTTTATGACCTGGACAAATCTTATTATTTTGGAAGAGATAAAAAAATCAGAGAAATCTCAGACAAAGTGTGTGGAGGTGTGGAGTTCAAAAGAGACTACGTTGAAAAATAAAACTATTTTTTATTGAAAAACCTGTGTTTCATGCAATAAGTCCTGGTTAACTAAAACCTTTGCACGGTTTTAAAACTTACTTAATATTAATTTCCTTAATGTTATGAAATTTGTGCATAAAATTTATTTTAAAACATAAACTGCCTCCCACTAGCAGAAAAAAGAACGAGAAAATTGTATCTTTGTTGTACATATTTGCTTAACAAACAATTGGAGGCAGACAGACACAAGAAGATAAAAGAGACCTTAACACGCATAAAATTTCTCTAAGGGAACACGCATACGTGCACGAACTTGCACTAAACAGGAAGTCTTGGAAACGCCATGCAAACAGCAACCACGAATACCTGCAACGTATATATTCCTTCCCGAACTCATTCTCAGGAGTTTTCTTGTCGACTGACTGTGTCTGACTTTGGTGACTCTGCAACAGGGACTTTTAAGTTTGGCTGCGTGTCAAAATTGTGGTAAATGTTATATGTATAGTATTTTTTTTTTGTTAATGTCTTTGCTGTTGTTGTATCTTGTGTAAATACATAAATATTTAACAACTAAAATATAAGATTCGTGGCACATGTACTTATGTATGTACGAGTATGTTTGTAAGTATGACTGTAAGTACTGAAATTTGTACTGCAACTAAAGTCTAATTGGTTGTTCTGTATTAAATTTATATGAAACACGCTTTCTGTGGTACATCAGTACATACATATCTACACACACATTTAAATAAATATATGTAGGTATATATTTCATTTTGAATAGTGATCCCTTAAGGAGTTCTCTTAAATACGTACTTATTATCATATTAAAGTAGGAAAGTGCAATTATTTTCGTTACTAGAGCGAAACGAAATATTAGCCCAATTGATACTCACCACTAAAAAATGTCAAGTGGTGAGTATCAATATGCTGTACCATTTTGCACATGCCACGATGCAAGACCATTTGCACAAGATTGTGCATGAGGCTATTATATCTGTGGCAAAAAGAAAAAAGTGCTTAAGTCGAGATAAGCTGATTTTGGTTTAAAGGCACCTCCGGAACCTGCACATTCGAAAGTGCACCTGGTCAAAATCTCAATTGATTTGTGTGATTTTCCAGAATGTTATAGCACTATGACTTGCGACTTATCTTCTTAAGACTTCTAATCTCATTTGGAATATTTGCTTAATTTAGGTTATAGGTACTTTCGTATATTTCAACTTAAATGTATTACTTATAGTGTGTAGAACGATGTTTGCTAAAAAAAATTAAATGTTATCACAGAACTTCCCAATTTAACTGTAAAAGAAATAAATTTCTAAAAATCGACTTGAACGCTTAAAAGTGCTCTCCTGCAAAACAGTAAAATGTGACTTAAGCAATTTTTCCTTATTGCCACAGATATTAGTCCAACAAATTAATCTTTGTGAAAACCGTTATTAAATAAAGGGTCTTTCAATAGGGACATCCAAAGTTTGACAGTTTAGAACGTCCATCTTGGTGAAGCTACAACTGTCGAGTTATCAAATGATAAAATTAAAGTGTGCTTTAGGTTTTTGGAATAAAATTCCATTACGTTTTTCAAAATTCCACAACTCCCAGACCACAATAGAACCGCCGTCGTAACTGTCATCGTTTTCACGCTGTACTTGGGGTCAGGTTTATATAAGTTAAACTTGGATTCATCAATCCAGAGAACCCTATTCTAGCAATGTGGATGATTTTCCTTGCAAACTTCAAACGCTTTTAAATATTTCTTTTTGAAACATGCGGTTTTTTTTGTGCTATGCACCCACGAAATACCGACTGTTGTAAACGCCTACCTATTGCCCGTGCAAATATTTCTGCATTTAAGTGATGTACGGTTTCAGCCTACATAGATTTCGCGTGAAGACAAGAATGGGTTACTGGTCCTACAAATAATTATATCTTCTGCTAGAGTGGTCGTCGTTCGTGCAAATGACTGTCTGGCTGGGATTCCAAGCTGCAGTATTTCATTTCATAAAACCTATATTATCTTACGAAATTTCAGTCTGGTTGAAAGCAATCGACTCAGCGAGCAATCAGTCCCGTATAGAGGAGATTCTCCGAAAAATTACACAGATAACAGGTGCTCTTAGATCCATGCCGACAAAGGCGCTCTTCGCTATGCTCTGTTGGTTTCCAGTAGACTAAACGGCTGGGAAGTGAAGTACTTAAGTCGATTTAAGCTATTATTCCATGTTGCCACATATATATACATACATACATACATACATATGTATGTACATAAATATGTATGTTCATCTCTTGACAAATTTAGACCTATTCAGGAACATTGTTATGGGGCGTAACATGGTTTTATTTTAATTAGCTTGCCCAAGCATCATATTTTAGTATCACATTTTTTTTTTGCAAATTCCTGTTACACTCCTTTAAATAAAAACAGTTTGCAAAAAAATGTTTTTGTGCGATTATTGCATAATATTAGCAAAAGCCCGTGTACGTACACGCACACACATACATGCGTGCATACATACATATCTATGTATGTACATTCATATTCATATGTACATACATACGAGTATATGCTTAAGTACATACGTATTTTCATATTTACTGAAAAACAGGGGTGCATAATTTATGTACTTTATAGCATTTTATTCATACGAATGTGGTAGTTTTTAATTTTATATAAAAACGGGAATCAATTTTATACAATGTGCCTGTTTTGAAGGTCAACGATGTGATTCATTTGTTTTAGTTTTTTTTTTTGCGAAATGATGACTCATAAGAATTATTTGTTGTCAATGCAAGAAAATAAAAGTGTGAAAATTGTATGCAGATTTTTGTGTGCTTTTGTTTAAATAGGAAAGGGTACATACATATGTAGGTACTTATAGGTATGTGCTTACTTTGAAAAGTGGGATAGGTATTAAGTACCTAATTAAAGTTGCAGCAAAGGTAGGTATTGAATTTACATACATACCTATTCTCATAAAAAAAAATTTTATTTAGTTTTAAAATTTTCTCTTGATCGAACTGACAGTGTGATTGCCGTGCGTGGGATTATCTACAAAGAATTTTCTTATTGCTTAAAAACCGAAAGGTGATTAAATTACAATTCAAAAATATGTTCATGAATAACAATGAACAACTTCTTCCCGTAATCTGACCCTTTTTTAATTCAGAATTCGCTTGTGTCTCTTATTAAATTGACATTATAACACTTTGGTATACATACATACATACCCCGCAGGAAATGGAACTGACACAAGATTAGTCACGTGACCGGTCTCCAAGTGAAAGGGACAGTTCCCATGAAGCGGGCCAGTCACTTTTAAATGGGGGTAGCCTAGGGTAGATAGGGTTAATTGATACCTTGTATACAGCTTTCAGTGAACTATCTTATAGGGACTTAATCGGTGTATAGTAGAATAATATAACATCTAACAATTGAAAACTTATAAATTTTTTATTATTATATTTTATTTTTAAGCAGAGCTAACAACCGCCGTTATGAAAGACACAGCACACTTCAGCACATGGGCGCTAAGATTTCAAAAGTTTAAGTACTAGTTAACCTTAGGTTAATATCTAAATATATGTAGGTATGTGGTTACGGCACTGGTTCCAGTTAACATTATAATTAACTATTTGATAGGTCTTAGCTCCAGCCACATCGAACTTGTTCAGAACCGTATACTACAATAGTAGACAGAGTCCCAATTAAATTGGCTGAAAATTAAGATGATGCATCACAAAAATGGTAACCATGTGCATGCCGTGTATTTTTTCACCATAATCTACTCCCTACTTTTGGTAACACTCCCATTTTCTTAAGTCATACGACGACTGCGTTGGATCATTTGTCAGCAAATTTTCTGCAGGGCATGCTATGTACTTATGTATGTATGCATTTACGAGTATGTATGGATGCGTTTGTAACTTGCATTAAAGACAAGCATTTCATTTAAACTAACCCACTCCAGCGAACATGGAGCAAATTAAGAAAAACGAAATACTTATGTAGGCATTCGTACATCATGCCCGAAATTGTATGCACCTACATTGTATGCATGTATGTATGTAAATTTTTGAAGTCACAGTACATATGTACACATGTATGTGTGTGTGTATGAGCGGTATATACGTCACAGTGCTATAAACAATAAACATTTTGTATCAACATAATTTAAGCAAATTAATTTTAAAGTTGCAAAATACTGCAAAAAAAAATGGAACATTAAATGAAATGAAAATTACCATTTAAAAACGTACAGAGATCGCTACCACCACCAACAACTACCATCATTATTCACATTAGCAGTCAGAGTCCAGAGTGGCCATATTTGTTTTTTTGGAGCTACACAATTCCCATGTAAACCAGGCCTTTATACATGTAACTCTGTGTGTCCTGTTATTATGTTAAGCGATTTACTAAGTGCTGGCCTTTTTAAACTTAGAATCTCTCATGTCTTTTCACTATTTGGGGTTCGCCAAAGAATTTCAATCATTCTTCGATCAGTAGAGTGATAGCCAATTTCTGATATGTGTGTGGTTCTATAGCCCATTGGTTCAGTTAATTTTTAAATTCTTTAAAAGGTTTGGCGTTTTCTAGTCTGGTGTTGTTAAGTCCTCCTCTTCGTTTGCAGCGATACCCTGATGTCTTGGAATCCGTATTATCCCGGTTTCTACACAATACCCGTATGAGTTTATCTCAATCTTGCATTAAAATGCGCTTCAAGTTTGAATTTTATGATTTGTTAAGGCTTCGATACTATCCGTCAAGATACGGCTACCAATCTGTATCTGTTGTCAATTGGCTTTAGCCTTTTAATACCTTCATTTGAAATCTGGCCACATTGGCCAGACCTCTACCGCCAGCAGCACTCAGCGGCGGCTCTTCCATCCGACGGTCATTAAGCACTCCTTTTGCGAACACATTTTTTACGATTTTTGTTTTTTTGGCATTTTGCAAGCAAAAAGCAGCCCAAAAAGTTTTATGGTAAAGTCTTCTTCTTCTTTCTCGCCCGATGTTTATTGTTTTTTTTTGCTCGTTTGTATATTTTTCGCAACAACACCATAATTACGTTCCTGACATTCAATGCCAAGCATTTACTTTAAATCGTGTGTACAGTATGTATGTATGTGTTTACATACATACTTATACATAAATATGCACATATGTATATAAGTATGTATGTATGTGTGTGTGTAAATGTACACACACATTTGTGAATGCACACATGCATACTTGCATATGTATGTGTGTGTGCTTGTATATTCATAATATAAATTCATTTTACATGAATTTCATTGCAAAAAAATACCTTATGCCAATATTGCATGTTGTTGTTGCACATACGCACAGTTAAACAACAACTAACTCTACACGTGCCTTTATTTTTTATTTTTGTTGCCTTTCGTTTCTCGGTTCCTTTTTTTAACCGTGTAGTCCATTTTTTAATTTTTTCACTTTTTTACTGCTATTCTTTATTATTGTTATTGTTTTTTTTCGGTTTTTCATTGTTGTTGTGTTGCCACACCGCGAAAAAAAGAAACAAACGAAATGAGCAAATATTCACCATTGAGACATGGCAGCATTAGTTTAAGTTTTTTCTGGGATAGTGGGAAGTTTGTATATGTGTACTATGTATTCTGTTTGTGTAACGGGTGTGGAATTAGTTACAGTATATAACGGATATAAGAACATCTCTTAAAATGTATTTTTGGCTCCTACCATCCTAGCAAACATTATGTACATATATCGTCGGCTCAGACTCTAAGCCTTAGAGTGTAAACCTGCTAACTCACATCCAGCAAATTTTACAGGATAGACAAAATACTGTTAACGGTTTCTATACAAAGCTTAAGAAATTATCCTAATACCTACATTAAGTTTCTTCGACATATAGAGTTTCAAATTAAAATAATTATTTAAGCAAATCGATGAGGCGTCTCTTTCTCTTTCGAATGGCATTAAAATGTCATATGCTATAAAAAGTGGATTTAGCAGGTTTACACTCTAAGCCGATGACATTTCATATATTTATGTTAGAAAAACCCGATTAAACGAATTTTTTGCAAACATCAAAGATAAAAAATACATTGAATGATTTATTTTAACAAGAAAATTTTATTCACAACACCAAAAACACTGCTCTGAGCTTCTCATATCAGAGGAAGACCAATTCATGCAAAATATAGTTGAATCGGGAGAAATTTATTTTTTATATGGGTATGAGTTCTTGTATGGAGAAGGTCTTTTAAAAATTCAGTTTCTACTTCGTTCTTTAATGTGCTAAAGTTAGAAATAGAACCTAAACTACACAAATCCAAGTTTCTCGGGATTTAACCACTGACAAGGCATTTGATGTTTAGACTTTGTATATCTAGGGCGAAGATGGCCCACAGGGCACGATTGAATAGGAAAGACAAAACAGGGAGACTGTTGAAACTAAACAAGCCTGAGCCAAGAAAGCTGACTGGCATCTTAACGAGGCACTCTAATTTACGAGGGCATTTGTACCGGATTGGACCCACAGATGACAGCGAAAGTAGGGCATGCATAGAGGGCATCGAGACAATGGAACGCTTCTTTTGTTATTGTCTATCTTTTGCCTAGCCCATATACCGTTATTTTGGGGATGGTAAATTACCGGACATTACCCATCTGACTGGAAAAGTTTGAGGCACTACGTAAATTATACTGAGTTCCTATAAAGGTGGGGTTCGTTTTTAATTCACATGAGAGCGCACAACAGGTCTATGCTGGCTTATGTGTATGTCCCCGAGACTTACAATAGAAACTTGTGGCATACTTTTGTAAAAGGTATTCACCCATAATATCCCATTGTAAGTCTACTTTTCTTTTATGTCGAAAGAGGAAACATTTTATATACAAATACTAAACAGTTCTTACTCCTCATGTGCAGGGGTTCTCGATGTTGATTCCCTACATGGAGAGGGGGAAACTTTAGTTTATTTTTATAAATCCTGAGGAAATATCATGTTCGGGAATATAATTGCACAAAATGGAGGTACAGAAATGGACGTGGAAAATTGAATTAAAAAGAGAATGTATCAACCTGAAAGGAATACAGCACATCAATAGAAGTGCGAATTTTAGGGCTTGTGTGGGTCGATGGCCAGGCAACACTTCTGTCTCTAAGATCATATACTACTTCCTCTATTCAATATAAAATCCCCTTAACTGCGTGTGGAGCGTAGGGACAGTAATCGTTGAAAATTCGGAGGACGAGATGAGTGATTGTCACAGATCGCCTATTATGGTGGCAGGGCTGATGCCTTGTTTATACTCTATCCTTTGGTCCTATAGGTTTTCATACGCACTGAAGACAGAGACGTGTTCCTAGATATTTCCTTCTAGGAGATATTTCCTTCTATAACGGTGTGGTTATATCCACATTGGTCGAACTTCATTGGTTTTGTTGATTGGCGCCAATTATTCCCCACGGCGTTACAAGGATCATGGGAAAACACTGGATCTTTGGGAGCTCGAAAGACACCCGAGACTCTTTTCTTCTAGCCACTGGTTATCTGCGACTGCCGATTGCAACTACCCCATATATTTATGGAACGTACCATTATTCGAAACCCGTAAAGCGTCCGCTAGCACTCATTTGTACTTCCCATAACTACATAATGTAACATATCGCATCGTGATAGTGATATGTTATGCGAACAGGCTGAACTTGGCTCTGCTATGAGGAAATGCAGTGTCGAATCGGTAGATATACCGTTTGGTGCTATTAGAAACTGCTTCTTGGATGATTCACCCTTTTTTGGTATAAAAGTTCACGTGAAAGGTGTTCGCTTTCCCTAAAATTGTGATCGCCAATGTTTGCGTTTTTGTTGTGTCAGTATATTATTTTCTAATTTTTTCCCTCATTTTTTGTTCACGTTAAATATTTCACGTGAACACAATGTTTGCCTTTTATTGCCGATAAGGGTGATTATCTCCATAAGGCTTAATAAGAAAGAAAGAAAATGCTACAATGAAACAATGCTACAATGATAGGCGCTCAATACAAATACCAAGTAGAAACCTTAGGGATATATCGAGGATAGTCACAGTCGTGACGGGTTACTGAACGATCGAAAGACATGTTACTAGGATAGGCATGTGCTGTCATGAGTTCTGCCGTAGTTGTCGTGAAGAGAGCAAAGAAGAGATAGTTTTCCGTTTCTTTGCGCATGTGTAGAGACAAGTTTTTATACAGCCATGTACTAGACGACCTATCAATCAATGATCGATCTAAGCGACCGATTAGATATCCCAATGGGTCTAGCACCAATCTCCCTATCCTAGTGCTTGGATACGATCCAGCATAGGATGTCATGGAATAGTGAAGTGGTCTGGCAAAAAAGAATCATCTAGATTCTACGGGCAAGTACGTAAACCTAACCAACTAGAGCTTGTGAGTTATCATTTCTTCATGTGCTAGTGAAGCTTGCTTAATAAGAGTAAAATTAAATATATTTATGTATGTTACAAGTATCTCTCCGTCCAATACAACACACATTGTGCTTAGGAAGCATAGCAAATTACGAACTTTGGAAATCAACTGATCAGAAATGCAATCATCAGAAGAAGAAATTATAGAAGTGATGATAGGGCAAACTATCTTCAAATCATAGAAAAATCAAATGCAATTTCAAGACAAAAATTATAACACAATTACTAAGCTAAAGGACATAGTCTGGAGAATGGTTTGATGAAGGCAACTTTTAGATTGCCCATGTCCTATATAGGGACAGTGTGGGATCCCTGAATACTAAGCAATAGACTTTGACACTTTGCTTCATAAACTCCAAATGGGACTTACGGAATGTTTACATAATATGTACACATGTATGAATGTATGTACATACATATGTATGTATAATAATATTTCTTGTACTCAACACCCTGTTTTCACTTCTCGGATACATAAATGCACACGCACACTTATACATACTTATGTGTAAGTATGTATATGCAAGTGTATGTATGTAGTACGTGTTTACTATATCGATATTTTATGTGCGATCCCATCATTTGCTTTTATACGAATTTGTTGTTTAATTTTTTATATCTTGTTATTATTTTTTCCCTTTTTAATACTCTTCCCTCCAAAATAGCAAGCCATTGAAATTCAGTCGACCATGGTATAAAAAAAGATTCACATACTTTGCAACATACGAAACGAGCCATACTTTTTTCGATTTTTTTGGGATTATATACATACATACATATGTATGTACATACAAATATTTCGTTTATGTACAAATGAAAATAACAAATAAGAATATCGTAACCTTAATATTGAAAGGCCTGAACTCAATATTTTTTTAAAACAAGTTTTTAGTATATTTCGATAGAAGAACATCTAATGTATCGAAAAATGCAAAAATCTCGATTGCAAAAAAATAATTAGTTGGGACCTTCTACATATATTAAGGTAACGATAGGTACTATAATGTGTAAAGAGTTGCATGTACCCTAAAGGAAGCGTGGGGTTAAGTGTCCTCAAGTTACCACTTTTGTCGACTATTTTGGTGACATTGTCAACGGAGCGTCTACATATTAATATTGTTTTATTGTTAACATTTTAATTTTAATTCTTCTTACGTCCCTTTTCACAATGTATGATTAAGAGTTAACTTGAACTTTAACTGGAAGTTCTTCATACAGAATTTGCCGTTAAAGTCCCTGTTAGCTTTCAATTGTACCGTTAATATTTTATTGGTTTGTTAAAAATATAAGTAGCGTCAAGCTAAATTCAAGTTTTTATAAACATTATTTTACGAAATCAATGGAAAAGGTAAATACCTATAAATGAAATAAAAAATAATTAAATGAATCAATCAAAAAGAAATTGCCAAAGGCAATTAAAAATAGAAAATGTGAAAATGAGCCTGTAGAAGATTTTGTGGGATCAGTTAAAAATTTGCTATACGTCCATAGCTACATGAGTGTTTGACTTTACTAATTCAACTAAGCATTGAATTTTTAATTTATATTTAATAGAAATGATAAACGAAATCCCTACTTGCTGAACGAATATTTAAATGAATTAGTTTATTTTAAATATATTTGTACATGCTTGTGCCCATTTTAACATACACATGTACGAGTACATACATATTTTTTTAATAAAACAATAAGTCGTCAGCCCAACGACCATTAAAAAAATTAGTTATTTATGTATGGGGTATTAGGGCGGGTCGATTTAAAAATTGCTCAAATTACAAAGAAAATCGTATTCTAGGCATCAAAATAACAAACTTTGCCCAAGGAACCATACCTCTAAAATGTATTTTGATGTCGGTACTTTTGACCGAAGGGTCAAATTCTTTTTACAAGACAAAATCAGTGAAATGGCTATGTTTTTTTATTTTTGGAGTTTATTTTTCTCTTTAGAAATTCATTTAGTCAGAATGAAATGAAAAAATGAATTTTACGTAGTAATAGAAAAGAGAATAAAAAAAAATTATTGTTTGAAGTCTTTTTTGCTTTCAAGTCAGGGCAATTTCGCACGGCTCTCTAATGTGGTCGCCATAACAGCCTCTATATTTCCCGGAATTTTTGGATCAAAAAACGGTGGATCGTCTTGATTTAAATATTCTTTCAATGTATCATACGGAATGCTTCGCGTGAATGGTTATTTATATCATTCAAATTTATAATTTCCGTGTAAATTGTGCAATTAAAGTTTATATCTGGTTTTTTATAAACTCTAACTTCCGTTGGGTCTTCAACATCGGTTCGATATCGTAGAATTTTCTTTATACCACAGTCTCGCTTTTCTTTGCTATCATCAATCAACATTGATAGCAAGATATTTTCTTTATTTTTTCTTTAAGGTTATAGAAACCGTGACCAACTAATGAACTTGAAAAATAATGCACTAAAGTACACGACAGAGCTGTAATACTTGATATTGAAGTACATTGGCACATAACATTTAATTACAAATTCAACCAGAATCCGTAAATTTTCGGATGGATTTTCCGTTGTCGCAAACAATCGTAATAATCTACCGGCCTTGGTAAATTGACCCACCCTAATGAGGTATACATATTTCGAATATCTCCTTTCTGAATCTTAAACATGTTTCGCGAAATGAATTATGGTTTCTGAGATATTTAGCATTCATTTTGCTCCATTTCAACTATTTTAAGGTTTAATAAGTAATTGTTTTGCTGTACATGCCACAGTTTGGCGTTTGCGTCAAATTCTTCATACAAAAACGTGCGAAGTAAAGTTAACTATAATAAATAATAAAAAAAGAAGATGCCATAAGAAAAATTCAACGGCGACTGTTAAGCAAAAACATCAGCACCCGGACGCAGCCGCCGATTAAATGTTTTAATATAAACTTATTAAACACTAAAATAAAATAAAAGAAACATAAATTATACATGTTTGAGTATAACAGAAATCATTTAATTTCATTCTTTATATTAAATACACTTCAATTACATCTTCTTCTTGTTTAAGTGTGTAAGCGGATCAATAGTTAAAAATATTACGGCGGCTGCTTTTTGGTCAGCGTTAAACGATCGACTTAGTTCTCTAGACAGCAAGAAAATTAAACAAAACAACAAAATTCTCAATACACAGCAGAATAGTATTCGTATGGGCACAAAAGGCTACTTTTTCCAAATAAATTAAGAAAAGTGGTGTATGCGCCACAAAACGTATTTAACTTTTACAATAAAGTAATATTAACTTCTAACTTTATTCGTGAAAGTTCACTTACATTTACACATTTCTTTCAAGCATGTGTCGAAAGCAATGGTAAAAATACAAAAAAAATTCTATCAGGTATATTTTGAGAAAACTTCATGTAAACCTTCTTTGGCGTTTTTTCCATTCCGACTTTTTGGCATATGCTTCAAACCAATAATGGGCTGACGAAATGTTAAAAAAATATGCAGTTTCCTTATGAAAGTGTAGATTAGAATTAAAAAAATTTACTTGTTACTATCTGCTTCCAATGTCTGCATATGGTCTCAAAAGAACTGTATAATCAGTGGTACCAACGTTAGTAGTTGGTTTCCAATGACACGCACACGTTAAATGTCTATAGCAAAGAGTATTTTCTGGGGTACAATTTGTCAGTAGTGAATCAGTACTGTTTCACTAGTGACATATCCTGCAGGGTACATACATACATACCTACATATAGATATATGTACATAAAATACAACATTGTATTATAAAATTAATGTACATACCTGCATACATACATATCGCACATTCAGTTCAATAGTGTCACAACTCGAAAAAAATCGTTTTTTGAGTTAATAATGCAGAATATCGTATTTTATCTTGAGTAAAAATTTCACATAAATAGCTTGTACTATCACCTCCTGAGAGAAGAATATTTGTGCATGCCTTTATTGAGTTGTACGTACATATGTATGTAAATTGAAAACCTTAAACGTGTTTTCTGCAAAACTACTTTTTTTGAGTTATGACACTATTGAACTGAATGTGCGATATGTATTCGCATTTATTCTCCTGTACGAATCGAAGTCGAGTCTGTGTATTGAAGCCACATATGTAGCATGTGCTGTTAGTTTTTCATTTTGTTGCTCATATTGTTTACCATTGTTGTTTTTGTCTATTAAACCCGGTCCAGACTTGCAATTTTTGTTGCAGCAACTTTTTATTTTTTAGTGAGAAAGGGCGAAAGAGGAATACAAAATGTTTATATTTCTATTTCAACACTCTCCCACATATTCAAGAATTGCTGCAACAAAAATTGCAAGTCTGGACTGGGACTTTCATATATTTACTTACATACATATGTATGTATGTAACTACATACATACATATACAAATACATGCTACAGTACTATGAATACCCAAAAAAATTACAATTTCTATAGTAAAATATATGTATACACATGTTTATTATCATTCATCCATCCATCGGACCATTTCAACAATCATTTAGTCAACCAAGCCACAAACTCTTATAAATTTTAAATGTTCTTCTTTTTGTGCAGCTCATCATGGGCATCATTTGCCACATCGTATTTTGCCACCATTGGAGTAGGAATCAGGTAAAAAATGTTATACAGCAGCTACGCATACGGTTGTACAATTGATTGCCAAGTATGTAGGTATTCCCCAGCCAGCATTTTTTAATTAAATTCAAGTCTTTTTTGACGATTAAAATAATCGCTTGTGAGTTTTTGGGAGGTAACGGTACCCTAGCCGCGACTCTTCTTTTTTTTCATATATTTATTTATTGTATCTTCAACAATGAATGATAATTATTAGGCCCGACAAGTGTCGGACATAAACTTAGTGATAGTTATAAATAATACATAAGTAGTGATAATCAAAAAGGAAAAACTAAAAAAAAATAAAAGTATTTTCAAGAAGTCCCATCTGAAGTATTGAGAATAGGAGCCCTTGTGTCCCTCTTTTTTAAGCGGATATGTCCAGTAAAGTTCAAGATATTACGAGCGGGCGGATTAGGATGTGACTCGAGTTTTGTTAAATATTTGCCTGCGTATTTTGCAATTTCTTCAGTAACTAGTGGCATATTTAAATCGCGATGTATATTTGAATTTTTGATGTACCATGGAGCCGATGTTATCAAACGTAAAATTTTGTTTTGCCTTCGTTGGATTTTCTCAACATTTGAAGCTGAAGCAGTGCCCCATAGCTGAATTCCATAGCACCATATTGGCTTCAAAAGCGACTTGTATATCAAAAGTTTGCAGTCTAGGCTGAGTGTTGAATTTCTGCCAATTAATTTAAGTTTCATTTGAGTTAACTTAGAGGCAATGTGATATTTCCATGTAAGCCTTCGATCAAGGTGTATGCCAAGGTATTTCACTTGAGAATGTTGAGGAATACCTTGATTGTTGATTCGAATGGGAGAGCAAGTATCTTTTCTTAGGGTAAACGTTATGTGGACACGCGACTCTTCTGAAAAAGTTTTTTGTGACTCGGTTTTCTGCGAATATTGTGGCTGCCAAACAATCTCTAAACAGTTAAAAAAGAATCATTTTGGTAATACATATTTTCAGAATCAATCTTCCCATTGCTGACTGGGACAGAGCCACAAAATGTAGGGGTGTTTTTTTCTTCTTATACATACATACATATGTATGTATGTGAGTATATACATACTTATGCAAATGTGTAAATGCGTATACACTAGTATAGTGATTCGAATAAAAATTATTCGAATAGGTATAACATTTTTTGCAATTTTTTTTTCAAACGAACAAAACTTTTCCAATTTAAAAGAAAGAATTATTCGAATAATTTTTATCGAATATTCGAATAATTTCCTTAACTACTTTTAATAAAAAGCATTTTACATTTCATAACTTTTTAAGTGTTTATTTGACTAAATAACGAGTTCGAGCTCAAAAAGAGTACGTACGCAAATACGGTTTAGCAAATGTATATGTAGTGAAGATTTTGTTAAAATCGCTACAAAGGCGTTGGGGGAAGGTGGGGAGGGCATAAAAACTCCGAAAATGGCAAACAAATATAAAACACGAATAATTGACAACACTAGTGTACACTTACATACATCTGTAAATATATATGTATACATATGTATGTGTATATGTACATACATACGTACGCATACAAACATATGGACATATTTACATTTGTACATATGTATGTAGTATGTACCTATGTCTGTATGTAAATAAATTACATTTTAGCAAGTGTGGGTAAACACAGGCATTATTCAAAAGATTCAGTGACTATTAGAAATTTTGTTGCTTGAAGTTCTATTGTTTAAAATAATTATTATACTTACACACATACATACTTATTTACAATGTAATGCGTGCGACTCGGCCTGACAGCCAACCAGCCGACTTTTGTGCCTCTTTCTACGATACGCACGCACACCGCCAACCAATACGCATATACATACATACATACATATATACGTAGTATGTAGTACATACCTATGGTAGAATATGTACATATGTATGTATGTATCTATTAATATAGTATCTCAGCAACCATCTATACATCCATCCACTAATAGATTTTTCTACAATATGGGTTAGTCAGCCATTTTTGATTTGTGTTTTTGACTATTCATTTCAATTCAGTTGATTGAGTTTGGCCACAAAAGGGTTGTCATGCTTGGAAACTGTCCACAGCTGGTATTTAATCGCTGTTAGTCGGTCGAGTATTAGAGAGTGGTTAGAAAAAATTCCAAATTTCTAAGCGTTGTGTGCTTTCGCACATTTTAGTATGTATGTATGTACTGCGAAATGATAAACCTAACTAAATACTACTCATCCATGTTGCTACATATATATGTATGTACATATATAAAAAATATAGGTATAAAGGGTGTTTTTATAGAGGTATAAAACTTTAAGTTGGCAACACTTTTTAATTGGCGGCCATTTTGTCACCTGCCAAGTGATTTATGTTCAGTTTGGGTTGGCACTTCAACATACATAAATAGACTGACGCCTGAGCAACTCTTCCAAATTGTGCAAATTTATTTTGAAAATCATGGTTCTGTTCGAAATACATACATACGTATCGCGCACTACGTCCATTTTACTGTCAATAGAGTCGTCCATCAGAGCAATTAATTCGATTAACTATGAAACGTTTTCGCACCACGCTTACTCTAAATGATAATACGCATCCACAAAGACGTCGTACATTGCACTGTAGAGCGTAGTGTAGAGGAAGACCGAATCAGTCTATCCTAGATGATTACTGACTTCTACGTTCATCAGTTGAACAACCAGGATGTGCAGGAGCTGTGGTTCCAACAAGACGGCGCAACGTGACACACATCTCGTGCCACAACTGATGTATTGGAGGCAACTTTTGATAACAGCATAGTTTCATGTTTCGGACCCGTGAATTGGCCTCCAAGATCGTGCGATTTAACGACGCTAGACTATTTTCTGTGTTTTCTGTGTTCACCGTGTTATTGCCAACATACGGCCACAAATGTTGAAAAAAGTCATCGAAAATTGAGCCTCCAGATCCAGCCGTGACGTTCTTATGCCAGAAGTCATACTTAAATTAAAATGCCAGAAAATTATCTTTCTAATAAAGTAAATTTCACATCAATTTAAAAAATTCATCTCTGTTTTGATTCCGTTTAAAAGTTCTATACCTATGTAAAAACACCTTTTACACGCAAGTACATGTGTTCATGCATATGTGTGTGTGTGTGTAATAAGATGAAATTTTTTTGTGATGGCGTCTTGTATCAAGCCAAATAATAATATGTACTCGTATATATATTTCCAAGAAGAAACAAGAAGAAATCATAAAAACACTGTAGCTGTGGTCGAACCAGAAATGCGAGACTTTAACAAGCTAAACCGGGATGGGTAATTTGACTCACAAGAACTACCGAAAGAAGCTACTAGGCCTAGACCTTATCTAAGCTACAGAGCTGCACAAGCTCTTCTATAATGAACATTAGCACTATAGTGAAGTGCTGCTTCATGACAAGTTGTTGGCATATCGCCAAAGTAACCCTGGTTCGAAGGACCATGTTCAAAATTGTGGGAAGTACCAGTTTTAAAATAAAAACAATGTATGAATGTAGAGGTACATACATATGTATACATTTATATATGTACATATGTATGTATGTATTTAGAAACCCACAATCGGTTGAACAATAGAGTTTGTCCTGGTAATAGAATTTCCACACGAGGATGGGAGGGAAATTGTGTAGTATTTTATGAGAGGTTAGTTGATTAGGAAGGGTATACTTCTACAACATAATAATTAAAATCACTTCTTTTCAAATAAACTTAACATTTTTATATAAAACTTGTATTTGGAACTTTTAAGAGATCTTTCTTCGTGGCGTGTTCAACGTTAATTAATTTAAATCAAAGTAAGTATTGCAAAATAAATTCAGTAAAGTGCGCCTTTGACTCGAACACGAAGGGTATCGTACGGACACTACATATGTAATACTGTACGAACTTCACCCTAAACAATCGATTTTTTTAAGTTTTGGAACTTTTTCTTAGTTTTGGCGCGTTTTTCATTTTTGGGAATTTTTCGGGTTTTAGCGTATTTTTTCAGTTTTGGCGTTTTTTGTTTGTTTTCGGCGTTTATTTTTTCCTTTTGGCGATTGAGTTAATTTTTGTCGATTTTTTTCAGTTCTGACTTTTTTTTATTTTGGCGATTTTTTCGGTTTTATTTTGCGTTTTTTCAGTTTTTTGGCGATTTTTTGCTTTGACAATTTTTTATTTTGGGATTTTTTAGTTTTAGTGATTTTGAAAATGTCAAGATGTTTTCTCTTAATTTTGCATTAAGTCCTAGTTTACATTATGCAAGTCTTATTGCTAAGCTGATATATTTGTTGTTGTAGCGGCCAAAGTTTTACATATTCTGTGAAACTTTCTTACTATTTTCGAGAAAATTTTGAGCGATAATAATTATTTATGCCATACATATTAGAGATGAGCGATATTTCTATACCTATCACTAATCACAACACTTTGCAGTAAACAAGGCTACCACACTAATTTTTTTTATACCCTCAGCTTTGTCGAAAAAAAAGTGTAAAATCGTGTCAAAATCTATTTGATTCTGACAAATATGTATAGCTCGCACATTTTTGTTTCTGCAATTTTATTGTTTCTCTGCGTCTTTTACGACAATATTCAGTATTTTGAAGGGGTTGATTGCTAGTGTTTGTTCTTGTCGCTCTTCTTATTAGTATTTAGCATACTTTTAAAGCAGAAGACCTGAAATGTGTTAAACCGTGATCACAGTCACTGTTTAATTTCACTCCTGCTCTTCTTATTAGATTTTGTCAAAATAACAGAACTGCTGCAAACAAAATACTGCTAAACTGTGATCACAGTCACATTTTAAAAGAACAGCGACTTAGAAATCAAGTTCACTAGGAGCAACATTATTAAAAAATAACGGGATCGCTCATCTCTGATACATATCGCTCATTATCTTTAATAGTGTCATAATTCTAAAAATGAGTTTATCTTAAAAAAAAAATAATCTGTAGTTTCCACAATGCAAGCAAGCGACTTGTTTAGAAAATTTGTATAGGAATCACTAAACAATTTAGTGTTTTTCATATATTTTTCTAACCAAGTCACGATCACGTATTTCAATTTGAGAGCAATGTAAACATTCTTCAAAATACGCAATCAAATCAGTATTAGTATCGAAAGCGACAATTAGAGCCCTGGCTTCTTCGCAAATATTCTTAAAATTGACGGTAAATAAAATTTTTGGTATACCTAAAAAATTTTGACGAAAAAAATTTACCCACCCTAATATACATAAGTTTATGTATAAAAATAAGTATGTATCTTCCTGCTATTAAATGTTTATGGCGTTTTGTGCTTGAAACTTTAAATCTATCCAGTCAATTCAAGTTCGCATTTTGGTTTTTATTTATTTTTCATTTTATACCTAGTATTTATTATTTACATATGTACATATGTATGTATGTATTTGTTATTTAATTTTTTTTTTCTTTCTGGTTATCAAAAACGCAAAAATGCCAGAGACAGACAAAAACTACGCACTAAATAATCTCCACTATGGAAGTGTTCGTACAGATGTATGGATTAAAAGCTAAAGTAATAAAAACTAGGCTGAGATATTATATTACAAACACACATGCACTCATTCACTCATACATACACACATGCATACGTAAACAAACACCAACTTAAATGGGATAAAAAGAAATGAGGAAATGGAACTTAAACTTTGTGTTACAATGTCTGCAAAGAAGAAAAAAGTATACATATTTTTTAATGTGCTTATTAGGTGTGTGTTTTGGATCGAGTATTTATTTTTATGTGTATCAGTAAAATCTTGTAGAAATGGGGTCATATGTGGGAATCTGTTTAATAGTAACGACTGACTATTTATTGACAGTTAACATAGAGTTTCGTTGTTTAAATACGTATGTATGTATGTATTTTTGAAAGAGGCAGATAGAGATCGTTTGGATAGGAGATACACACACATACAAACATACATACATACACATGCATGTGTGTATTTTAAAATGATAAATTAAAAAACAGTCTTCTAAATTGTTACCTAAATATATCAGTGTTCCCATTTAGGGGGACTTGTTGCCAAAATTGGGAATTTCGTTCGTCAAAAAAGGCTTGCGTAAGAAAACTTGTTGCGTTCATTTTCAAAATCATTAAATACTAGAAATACATACAAAACATTTTCTGACGAGCGAAAGCTATTTAATTATGCATTGTAAAGTGCCCCGGAGACGAGCAAAAAACCCGTCAATCAGTGCATATGTATGTGTGAGTGTCATATGTTTGTCGCTTAAAAGGGGGCGTACAAATCTACACGTCAATCACCATTTGTATTTTGATATGATAGCGTTCGTATCAAAACATTTTAGTACACGGCACATTTATCCATCATTAAGAAGCATCACAAAGAAACTGGATAAAAATTATGAAAAAAAAATTTCATAGAATTTTCATTGTGTTTGTATGGAAATTTCAATCGATATTGAATACCGTAACTTGCCCCCTTATGATGTTTTGACAATCAAAGTTGGAGACGATCATGTAATCAGCCGTCAAACAAAAAATAAAAACTTTTGGATTTTCATCAACCATTGCCGACACGGCACGTACATACGTCTAGACGAAAAACCACGACTGCATGCACACAACTATGTGATTGATGAATTCGGTTGATCGTCTCCAGTGCACTTAAGATGTTGAGCAAGAAATTGCCTCATACTTATTAGTTGCTTTAAATTATTATTTTTTATTAAATTAAAATATTATTTGAGTATGAAGTAATAAATGTAACAAGCATGTACAATAGTTATATAAGTTTTGGCATTTTTTTTGCAAATATCATTTAATCAAAGAACGTATTAATTCAAAAAAATGGAATTTTTGGGTTGATGAGGCATATTGTGTAAAAATTTCATAAGAATGTCTTGTTTACTCAACTCTTGAAAGCAAAATAAATTTTCTTTTTATATTCAGTTGTGTGTAAATTGAAAACTTTAAGGACTTTATCTGGCAAACTAGTTTTTTTAGTTATGACTTTGTTTAAGTAAATGACCCAGTTGGCTATGTCTTTAAGGCATCTTCATCGGTGGGTACAAGACCATAGAAAAAAATCGTTGTAGACACATTGACGACAGCTCAAACAAATCGTTGACGAAATTTTCGAACAAATGGCCACGAAATCATGCACGATCACACAAGCGATAGGGTGAGTTCTTGAGCGGCAATGTCACTCAACAGAACAGACTTTAATTAATACTTTTAACATACAAATTTCATTTTTTTTTGCTTACTTGTTTTTTCCGTTTTATTTATATTATTGACTGAATTAGCTGGGATTCGAACTGAGGATGCATTTTTTTACAAGTTTTCGTGCTTACCACCTGGCTACAGCACCACCTAAAATTTTGTCAACAAGAGGCCGACATATTCATGTGCTTGATTGAAGACAAAACACACGACTTGTCGCTCAGATGGTCATCAACAAAGTCAAAAGTCTTTAATTAAGGACAAAATGCAAGACATTGTCACTCAGATTGTCGTGAACGACCATTTCCCTTAAATTGTCGACTAGAAAACTTAATAACAGAGGACAAGTCGTATATACAAGAATCGTAGATGACAATGTCGTGCAAGCCAATTTGGCCAATTGGGGAGCGATATGTATATATGTATAACAGTAAACATTCTTTAGGATTTTTGGGTATAGGAAATCCAAGCTTGGGAAAAACTGGAAACCCTGTGCAAAAGGGATCAGAAATAGGCTGATGTTATTTCTTGAATTGATTCCATACGAGGTGTTTTCCAAAAGTCTATGAAGTTCTGTTTATTTTGTATATTGAAAATAGATACATAATTTGGTAATTTGTGTCTCTTCACTCTCGAATCTTCATTTGACAACGTATGGTATTTTATTAGGGTTTCGTACACCAAAGGTGAAAGCGAAGTCTATTGTTTTCGCTACATTGTCCGCCTGTCCTTCATAGGCTGTTTTCTCGGGAGCCGTAAGAGCTACGGACCTCGAATTTTCATAGCAT
Source organism: Nowickia ferox (assembly GCA_936439885.1). Classification (NCBI taxonomy): domain Eukaryota; kingdom Metazoa; phylum Arthropoda; class Insecta; order Diptera; family Tachinidae; genus Nowickia; species Nowickia ferox. The sequence continues at coordinate 107,640,636 of OW387023.1, forward strand.
ATGTAAAACTTTGCCCGCTTCAATGACAAATATATGACAGTTAAAAATTAAAGGGTGTTAAAATCCTAATGTAATATACAAACATTTGAAATTTTCAAAATAAGTGTATTTTTATGCAGACTAAACTAATTTACACTAAAATTTAAAAATCAAAATTAAAGGGTATTGTATCAGTTAATGTAATTTTGAGTATGTAATCTTGACAATTTGCTGCATCTTGGAAACTGTAAAGGGGCAACCTGTTGGAGTTTTTAAACACTAAAACTAAAAAATCTTAAAATAAAGAAATCGGCAAAACGAAAAAATCGCTAAAAGCCGAAAAAAAGTAGTTAACAAGTTGACTACGAAACCTGTGTTCAAACCCGGTATACGACAGTCATTAAATAACAACACCACGCGTTTTTCTGATGTGCATTGTGATGTGTCCCTTTGTATCAGTTGTTGTGGGAAAGTTCAAGCGATGAAGCAATAGTCCACTAGTCACTGAACTACACTGGCTTCAGCGGATACTAGTCCTAATGTAACATCAGAGCGCCCTCCTTCGTTGTGTAGCAGAGTCATCGGCGAAGTAAAATAACCAATAAAAAAGCTACTAAATACAGCTTTAAAATACGGCTCATTTAACACCAGAGCAAAAAAAGCAGAGTTTTAAAAGAATGAAGCTTTCCGCTTCTCTATCACTATCCCTTTCCTAAAGAAGGTAACACCTAGTAGTAGCCTGAGTGTTACACTTCTCTTTCTACAAAAAAAATCATTAAAACTAAAACGACGAAAGCCGCAAAATTAAGAGAAAGCGCCAAAATTTAAAAAACATCGCCAAAAACCAAAAAAAAATTTACCGGGTACTTAAAATTAAAAAAAGAAGAAGAAAAAAGAAGAAGTTCGTATAGTATTATATACGTAGTGTCCGTACGGAACCGTTCGTGTGCGAGTCGAAGGCGATCTTGATTGAATTTATTATTCTTACGTTATTGATTTGACAACTTTCTATTATAGATTTCAGAATAGAAGTTGTCGAAAAATTGCGAACGGTTGGTTGTCGATCATATACCGTTCGTTGACAATAATAGAAAGCCTTTTTTCCCGTATGTGCCGTAATAGGTACATATGTGACCTGCTCCACGAAAAGGGACCTCTGCGCCGAAAATTTTTTTTTTTACTTTTTGAGTGATTCTTATAGGAAAAAAAACGCTCTTTCAAATGCCGCAAACCGCAAGTTTCTATGTCTTTTAGTTTTTTTACAAATCACCTGTAAAGATGAACATAATTAATGAAAAAATTTAAAAATGTGATATAAACAGATAATATATATGTTCGGAGATCTTGAGTTGCAAAATTAAACTGATTGACATCACTTCTTTCGCATTACATTATACATTATTTTTCTGTTTTTGTTTTTATCGATCTGGCATCACCAGTTTTTTTTGTATTATTGCTTCTGACTTTTATTTGATTTTATTAGAATACAGTCCATAATTTTGGTGACAATAAATTTATTGAAAAAAAGACTACAAAGGATCATTCATTTATTCACATAACAATATATAATATTTGAAATTTAAAAAAAGGTCCCTTTTCGTGGGGCAGGTCACATATATTTAAACCAAAACAGACCTGCTTTATAACTTCATGTATAGCAAAGAAAAATATAAGCGATTACATATTAACATCGGTATTTATAAAACATTATTAGGGTTAAAGCATTCCTTAGGCTGAGTTTACATCTGGCAATTCTTGTGTGCCATGTGCCCAAAAAAGCGTAACCACTAATTACTAATGAAAAACTGTTAGATTCAGACATGTATTTATTGATTTAAACTGTTTCCAATCATGTTGGATTCTATCAAATTGTCTATTAGTTATCTATGGAACTAATTTTTTGGGCCCATGGCACACAAGAATTGCCAGATGTAAACTTTTACGCATGTGTGGCGCATGGCACACAGATGTAAACCCATACAAAATTGCTACGTTAAGCCAACATTAACTTTAGCAATCGTTTATGAATAGCGGCGTTATAGTTGCCCTGCTTGTTGCAATTATTTACATATGAGTACATACATACTCGTACACATTTATGTAATAACTTTTTGATGTTCTTAAACATTATGCAATTCCTTGCATTAAAATAAAATATTTGATGACTTCTAAGGCCACCCACGTCAATGGCGTCTATCATTACAATTTATGATATTAAGAAGCTCAGCTTAATACTTCCATCTATAGATATTTTATTGAATACAAAATAAATTCCGCATTTAAAACTTTGTGTTTTTGCAACTTTTAATAACAAAAATATGGTTTATATCAAATTAAAAAAAAGAAAAAGAAAATAAAAAATTATGCCTCTATAATCTGCTACAATACAAAAAAAAAACAATCGAAAATAATAAACACAAGCGGCTTCTTCCTCAAGAAACAAAAATTAAATCAATGAAAGAAAACAAGATCTTAACCGTTGCTGTTTGTTCCCTTCCCAGCAACTCATGCAAAATCACCACCACAATTTTGTTCTGTTCGATTTATTTTCCTCTATTGGTAGGTACATACATATCTCCAGTGAAGTGTAGTTTTTTTTTTCTTTCAATTCTTGTTCATCCAGGTCTTTAACTAGAAAATTCCGAGGAGTGTAGGGACTTAGTGGAAGTCAGTCGTTCCATTGTCAATGCCATTATTTTCATTATTTTATTTTATTTATTTATTTTTTTTATATACTTACATACCTATACATAAAAAACACCACAAACGAATGGCTACAAAGAACAATCAATTGATATAAAAACAGTTCCACAGCAAACTTTCAAGTAGTTGGAGCTGCCTGCCCGCCTGCCTCTGCTTGTTGTTAAAGATGATGATGATGCTGATGTGCATGATAATGAACGATGTCTCGTACGTTGTTCGTGGTTTGTTTATATGTAGTGGTATTTGATACCACTGCTTCGTAGACAATTTTAAGCCTAGTATGTCTGTTTATTGTGTTATTTTCTTTTTATTAAAAAAAAAATTTATGAAAAATATCTGTTAGTCGTTCAGTTGGTCTTGCGAGTGTATGATGTTTTTACTTTGTTTCTCTTTCGTTATGATGCCCTATAATGAAATTGCAAAACTTTTTTGGAAAACTCAAAAATTCCAAGTGGAAAACTGCAAGTAAATATATCGAAAATATTGAACTACACGAAACACATAAAATTTGGGGCATACTTTTAGGAGCGACAAATATGTGTAAATCTTTTATCCCCGAGTTCTGGAATTTTAAGAAGTTCGGCAGGGGAACTGGAACAGTTGTATGCTTTTAGCTTCTTATTTGAGAGCTATAACATTTGTGAAACGATTTATAATATTAATTTTTTTTGGTGAAAGGGATCACGCCCTTAAAATTTAATATTCACCCTTATCGGGTATAAAAGTTCCCATGAAATGTGTTCCCTTTCCCTAAAGTTGTGATCGTCAATGTTTGCTTTGTTCTTGTGTCAGTAACTATTTTCTAATTTTGGTCACCATTTTTTGTTCACGGGAAATATTTCACGTGTATAAAATGTTCGCCTTTTATTCCCGATAAGGCTGATTAATGTACATATCACTCATTTACTCAAAGAACGTTTGACAGCAAACGAGTTTAAAGTTTTCAATTGGCACACAACTTAATGGAAATAGAAAATTTTATTTCGCTTTCAAGAGTTGAGTAAACAAGATATTTGTATGAAATTTTTACACAATATGAAGAACGACAAGAGGATTAATTCTGCATCATTAACTCGAAAATTCCATTTTTTTGAGTTATGACGTTGTTTGAGTAAATGAGCGATGTGTATGTGTGTCGTGACTCTAATGAAACTTGGCACACAACTTCAGCATATGTAAGGACATAATTTCATGTTTGAATAAACGGGTGTGGCCACGCCTATCAACGTATTCGACTTCGACTACGACATTAAAGTTTTATATTAAAGAAAAAAAGTTGCGACGTTATTTAATCTATTACAAAATTATCATAGTCAACGTAGGCTAACTACGATAAGAGGGATCGTGTACATACTTCTATCCAAACAATTCCTGCACAACTTTGCACACCCCTTGGGATCTTGTAATACTATCTTTTATTTATTAAATTAAATAACATATTTCACACGCTTTAACTCAACCCATTCTTAGGAAACTTTTTGCACACTTTTGCAGTAACACAACCTCACCTTTATAAAAGTAGGCGGAGACACGCCCATTATGTATATATAAATGTTCTTATATCATATATTTACTACTACCCAACACAATTCAGCGAAATTCTGCACACAAACGCCTTCAGCACGAGAAAATCACGCGTTTGGATAAGTGGGCGGTGGGCGGGAGTGACCATGCCCACGATAATAATTTCATGTACTTTGATCCAAGCGAATCCTAAAATAATTCGCACAAATATTGAGCTCTTACTATGATAAAAACTCGGGACAAGCAAAATGCGTACTCTCCTCATAAAATCAGTGTTGCCAGATTTTATTTTCAGATGTTTGAAAAAGTTTAGCGGAAATTAAAAATTTTTTTCGCAGATACCGAAGCGAATTTATGGATAATATCTCCTAAAAAAAAACTAAAACTTGTTCTTCCAAAATTTAAAATCACTCATCCAGACCTTTCAGTTACATAAAATTTCACAAAATTTTAATTTTCCGGCCGATTATTTGGCTTCGGTGTGTAACACAATTTTACCAAATGTCGAATTAGATAATTTAGATAATGGCGTCTCTTAAAAATCCAACTAGAATTTTTTTCAGGGCCGGTACTAATCTCAGCCTTAACTTCATGATTCCATTAGGGAAACTACAGGGAGTCTTAAAATTTTCTTGGGGATGTTATAACAACAAAGAAAAATTAATGTACAGAAAACTGTTTGGTCAAGTAATTTAATAAACATAATTTTGGCGTCTTGTCAAAAATTATTATTTGCTGTCAAGGCATATTCATGTAAGCTAGACTCAGCTTAATTCGCCTCGAAAAATTTATACTTGGGATGTCAAAAAAATTTACTGAAAAATGTGCATTGACATTTGGGGCACATCGAAATTATAAGTGGCGAAAATAGTTAATTGGGCCTTGATCCACAGTTTTTTATATGAAATTAGTATTTCTGTTGCATACAATTAACTGGCTTTAAAAATATCAAACTTGTTGTTGTTGTGTAAGCATCGTCTTTGGCCTCGTTTTGCCCGAATTTAGATAAATCTCGGTCGGGCTCTTATAGTCAGCTGATATCTGTATGCTACATTCAAAATCTATTCATAAGGAGCTTAAATTTCGTTACAGCCTTTACTTTGGGAAACACATTTTTACTCGTATCGTTTCTGTGTGTCGCAAACTTCCGGACTAATATATTGTTGGTGCATCTATGCATCTATAAAGCAGTACATCTAAATATAAATATGAAGAGTACTTGTAAGTACATAAGAATGTATCTTTATATGTACATATGAATGAGTTTGATATTTATTTATTTAATACTTTAATGCCTTGGCGTCTCCTTTATATTTTTATAGCCCGTTTATTTTCGTTATGAAATTGCGGTAGTACACATTTACTCGCATATTATGAATATGAAAAGAAAAACGTTGTTACACTTCGTTTCGAAATCTTGGTGGCAAAAATATTTTATATTCAAAGTCTATAAGAAAGAATATGATTGGATTTCTTTCGCACTCGTTGTTTATTTTGTATTTTATTTAAATTTTTTTATGTTTCTGTTATTTTTGCTACAACTGAGCTGAGATTTGCTTTTATATTTAGTACTTTGATAAGAGTGGAAACCGTTTGCGAAAATATTTAATATACTTTATAGTTACTTACATTTTTGATAAGACGAGTATTTAAGTAGAAAATGCATTAAATTTATGGGCAAGTTGTGTGATTCGCTGGCTCATAATGAGAATCAATCGTTTTACTGATTTCTTGTCTGGCTTAGAAATGTTTCCAAAATTATCTTAGCGAATTTCCTTTTCGAAATTACCTTAGGATCATGTTCAATGTCGCCACTTGTGCTAACTGGCATGAAGTTTTACTTTATACATATCGTCAGCCTATTATGGGTCTGACCTAACAACCATTTAAAAAAATTGAGTTGAGTTGGGTTATATATAGTTCGAATATCTCCTTTCTGAATCCAAAACATATTGCGCGAAATTAATTATGGTTTCTGAGATATTGAGCATTCATTTTGCTCCATTTCAACTATTTTAAGTTATAATAAGTATTGTTTTGCTGTACATGCCACAGTTTGGCGTTTGCGTCAAATTCTTCTTACAAAAACATGTGCAGTAAAGTTAACTCTTGTTTTGCTTCATTTCTATGAGACATGAATAAAAAAAAAAAAAAAGAAGGTGCCGTAAGAAAAATTCAACGGCGAAATGTAACTGATTTTGTGTCTATCGACTTCAAGGCATCGCACTATGATGAATATTGGATCCACAACTCTAACAAAATATATGTATTGTAATAATTTTTGTTTTTGTTTTCTGTTTCCTTCCTTCCTTGCTATCCTACCACACTCTTACTACTCGCATTATTTATCATAAACAACGAATTTTTGTATACAATAGCATAATACAATGTGGCTGGATTATGTTTCCTCCCATATGCAAATGCTGTTGGAATCTTTCTGGTCTATGGTTTAGAATATACCAAAACAATAATTCATTTATTGCAACAACAACAACAAAAAAAGAGAATCAAAATACATATTTTTCTGTATTTTTGAAAACTATGAATATAAATTTTGTTTTTGGTATTTTGTGTTTGGTATTTATGTATATTCGTCCTTAGGAAAAGGAACAAGAGTGTTTAACGAATCTACCTCAATTTTTTTTTATTTTCAAGTAAACAACACTTGATGCAAATTGGATCAGAGCCAAAAAACAAAAATAACATGAAATGATTGAAGTTGTTTATGACATTCTTAGCTAATTTTTTTATTATACGAGTATTTCAGAGAATTTGGTTTTTTATGGGAGGGAATTATATATTTTTGAGCATCGAGTGCGCCAAGAATATTTGTGAACAAGTGAGAGTTGTGTACACTACTACTAGTTCCACTTGCATAAATACACAGAAAAAGTTATATAGGGTATTTCTTTTAGAGTGTCACAACTTTGAGTTGGCATCACTGCTTTATTTGAGCACCCATTCAACAGCTGATAGCTGCTTTGAGTATACCCAAATTGGACGTCTAGAATCCACTTCGTCAAGAACAGCCGCGGGAACATATGAGCGAAATAATTTTAAAATATTAATGCCATGTATTGATCCTTCAAATATAAATTTTTTTTTTGTATTAAAATTTTATTTAGTTTTTATTAATTACATATTTTGTTCGAACTTTTGGATCAAACATGCTCTTATCGACATGCTGTTCAGACCTTCATCGTCAGCATTCTTGGTGTGTGGTATCAATAATTGTAAACTTCAGCCTTATATACACATTTTTCAATGCAAATGGAATATGTGAATTGTTTTGATTCATCATACTCCAATTTGTTGAAAGCTTTTTGTGTAATGAAAGCTCACATTTAACATCATTAATTTACAACAGTCTTGCCGTTGTATTGTTTGTTTATGAACTCATTAAATAGTTTTTGTTAATTAAACCTATTTTATTTTTAATAAACTTGAGTTTTACCCCAATATTATATTTTCAACATATTTAGAAGTTTTGAGGTCCTGGCAGTCGCTTCTGACTACTTCCGCTATGATGTCTGTATGGGTGTATGTGTGTTTGTATGTATGTCTGTAAATATCTCATAAATTAAGAAAGTGTCAACAGATTGGAAGATTACATGCATTCCAAAAGTGTTGAATTCACTTAGATGTTGTTTCGGTAGATTTCGAAAATTATCAAAAATAAAATATATAAAATTTTTTTCTTTTTAAACAAATTTTAAACTACTAATCGGGTGCTTTCGTTCGTTGACAAAAAATTTCGTAAAAATCGTTTTTCTAACAATTTCAAAACTTCAAGTCTTTAACACGATTTTAGATATTTACTGACTTCTGTAGACTTAAAAAGCGCATCGGATGCCGCATATTTGATCAAAAAAAAAATGTAAACATAAAATCATAAGCTTAGATTGATTACAAAAAAAAAAAAAAATAGAGTGCTGAAATCCGATACTGGACTATGTTCGATATCTATTTAAATTATATATACTACATGTATATATATATGACGCGCAAAATAGAAAGGGACCTAAGGGTAAAAACCGCTTTTGTTCAGGAGAGCCATTTTAAAGATTTACATACGTGTATCTTTGGTGTACCATCACTGAATAAAACGCGCATATTTCTGGGAGGGAACCCTTATGGGACATGGGATCGGTCTCATTCGATGCTCAGATGTTGTCCACATCAAAAAAAAAAAAGTGAAAATTTATTTTTTTTTACCCTTAGGTCCATTTCTCTATGCGCTGTCACATATATATCTAGTGCATTAGTACGATATTATAGAACACTAACAAGGCTGATTGCGCTTTCCTAATGAAAGAATGTGTGTTTTATCCCTCAAAATATTTCTAAGCTACCACAGCATTTGGAAAATTTTGAGATTAGAGCAATTATTAACTATCGGGGAACATTTGTATGTTACTTGGTATGAAGAAATAGGACACAATTATTTAAATATTTTCTTTGATAAATTTCTTTTTACTGTTCACTATACCGTGTAGATATAATTTTAAGTTAATCCCAACAGTAGCACGATTGAAAGCGGTCTTGTATGAAATAAAATAATCAAAAACAAACTGGCTTACTAACATGTCAAAAGAAAGAAAATAAAAATAATCCCCCTGATTATTTTCGATCTGGTTCTGATCATTCTCTTCTGTCCACTGTCAGTGTTTATTAAAAAAGAAAAATGTTTTAAAGGAAAATGTTTTTTTTTTATCTTTTAATGTTTTTATTTGTTTTTGTTATTCGAGGTTCACAATCTGTTTCTGGAACAAAACAAAATTTTTCAAGGTTTCTCTCGTACCACTCATGTGTCACCCTTTCATCTCCAGAGTATGTTTTGTTTGTTTTGTTGTCCAAAAAAAGCATTCAGCATCTTCCTAAATATGTATTCCTTATTAGAACGCTAAAACAACAAAACAATTGTTTCCTTCCCTGCTCTTAGATGAGGCAAATTGGTGTTTGGCGAGATCTGTATCGTCGCACTTCCATCGTCTTATTCGTTTCGCATGAATCAATCATGTGGTCTTGAAGTTCTTTCATGTCTATTCTTATGAGTCTTTGCATATTTATTCTTATTAAAATGCATATCGCTCGCTTACTTCAACCATGCCATAACTCACAAAATTATATTTTTAATATTCTAAATATAGAAAAATAGTTCGTTACATCATTTTTTCATATAAAAAATTTATGCAAATGCTTTTTTATATCTTCATTGAGTTGCATATAAGTTTAAAACTTTGAACTCGTTTTCTGTAAAACTAAATTTTTTGAGTTATAACGTTGTTGAAGCAAATGAGCAATATGGTGATTGCGATGATCTTTTCTTAATCGCATTTCTGCTCTTTATTTCATTGTGTTCTTGACATATTTTTGCTATTGATTTTATTGTGTGTTTCTTCAAGAATAACGGAGGTTTTAAAGGAATGAACTTAATTGAAATGATTTTTTAAAATCCAAAAAACAAAAAAAAAAATATCTCGAAATTCCTTTCAGTGATTTAGAAACAGTTGTATATACTTCAAGCCAAAATTACACATTAGAATGACCAGTTTGTAATTTTAACAGCCATCAGTCATATTTAGCGCAGCCTAACGATGACAAATGTATCTATTTATTGATTTTAAAAGTCGGCAAAATTGCCTAAATAAATTGTATGAAGTTTTTCTTAATATACATATATTTGATAATAAATTTGTTGTTATATAAAACTTTTTTTATATAATTTTTTATAAAATAATCGTATAAAAATTTAGCAGAAAATCGACAAAAGTAGAAATAAAATCTGTATTTGTAAGTGGTTTCTCGACCTTATTTTTAATATGAATTAGGGCCATTTTCACAACGATACAAAAGTAAACTTTAAGAATTTAAAACCAGTATTTTGTATTGAAATACTAGTTTTAAAACTCTTAAAGTATACTTTTATTCGTTGTGAAAATGGCCCTTAGTGTGGTTTTATAAATATCGTATCTAGTCAGGCCTTCAAGGTCATTCAATTACTTTAAAATGTAAATAAAAGATGTTTTTTTATTTCATTTCTAATACCTATAGCCGACGTTTCGTTGGGATTTTCCAACATCTTCAGGGATAATTATTTTTATTGAAATATATTTTATCCTTTATTCAAATTAACTTTTAAGTTTTTGAAATGTATTTTAATATGACATAAAAGGTACGACATAAAACACATGACGTAAAAAATAATTGCAAATATAAATAAAATTAAATAAAATATCACAGCCTTTCCTTAATTTCTAATATCACAGTTGGAAATTATTACAGCCAAAATCAAATTGTTTTAATTTCATGCAGACGAAAAAAAATCGCCATGCCGCCAAATCAAAAATTTAGACGCCAAACCAATTAAAAAATCGCCATATCTGGCAACCCTGCGTACTAGTGCTTATATTAGGACAATTTTTTGTACAGATTTTGAAGGGAGTTTTTTTTAATTTATGCTAATTTATGTCAGTAAACTCATGCAATAAGAAATAAATAAAATTTTCTATTTACTTGCGTAAACCGCTTAATCGTCAAATTTAAACTGCCGACGCTGCAGATTCCGTTATTAATTAATAAAAACCATATGTATGATAATATTAATCACACTCACTGTATTTAATTTTTATTTGCAAATTGCATTACGAAATATTGCACTTTTGCGAAGCTCGAAAAAGAAAGATGGGAAAGAATGCAATACTGCTCTCGGCTGCACAAGCACACACTTTCCAGAACATTACCTATTTATCAATTTTAAATAAAAATAATTTGTTTAATTTGAATTTTTTTTTTCGAACTTCACTTGTTTCTATATTTATGATTTGATCAGGCTAAAGTTCGTATCGCTTTGTAAGGCAAATTACATGTGATAATTATTAATGAACAAATAACACCAAAGTTAGTTGTAAATATTCTGACAAACACATAGTTGAACGGCTTCAGCAAATTGTAATACGATGAATTCACATATTCCATCTGCAATAATGGCTGAGTATATAAAGCAGAAATCTACATCAACTGACACCACACACAGTGGACCAAACAAAAAACAACGCTGATGATGAAGGTTTAGTGGCCGTCGAACTTTAGCCTGATCAAATCATAAATAATTTGTTTAGATTTTTTTTTTGTTAGAAAAATAATTTGTTTAGATGAAAATACGTTAAAAAAACGTTTGTTGAAGACTTTTTTTTTGTATTAGTTTCGTACTATTTTTCCTTACATTCTGTACAATTTTTATACTCATTGGTGGCAACACTGATTTAGGAGCAAATGATGTTTTATTTCGTCACGTAATCAACATTTTCAAATCCCATCGCTGTTGCAGACTCGCAACAAAACATGTGCGTAGCTTCAAACACGTTTGTAATACAACGGCCGGCATTTCAATTGTTTTGTTGTTGTATATTTTGCCGGCTGCTTTTTGTTTTGCTCATTCGTGCTTTTTCTCTGCTGGTTTGAGCTCTGCAGCTGTTTGATCTCTCTGTGCCTGAGTTTGCAGAATTCCGCAAAAGGTTGTGGTTGGTTCTAGTTCGATAGTATATTTTTTCTCATTGGAAATAGTCAAACATGTTCACTATCGTTATGCCGTCTTGGCAACAGCGAAATTTCACTGATGATAATACCGTTCCAGTTGGAGGGGAATTATTTTCTGCTGTCATACAGGAATGAAAGTGAATTTATTTCATTTTTTATCATTTATTCAAACTGTTGGCTGTGTTCATGAAAATATGCACTTATTAGATTGTGTTGCGTAGTTGTGTTGTTGCTTTCGAGAGGGTGGTAGTTCAGGTATAAGCAGACATACAATTTGAGCATTTTGTGTGGTAAAAGATTTCGGGCTTCAAAAATAAAATCTAAATCATAGTCAAGCAATTTTTATTTACAAATAATTTTCTTATATGTACCTACTAGACATTTAAAAACATTATAAGTACATACATACATATGTATACGTATTGAAAATAATTCATAACTATAAATTGGGAAAATCGGGAAAAATGTTCACTAATACGTAGCAGTCCGGAAATAAACGTAGATGGAGTATAAAACCAAAAAAAATCGGGTTTCTTCAGAACAATACAAAAAGTGTGCTCATATCTGTGGCAATGTGAAATAATAGCTTAAGTCGACTTAAGCAAAGCCGTGTTAAGATACCGTTAAGACATTAAAAGGCTCTAACGCATAATTCTTCTTTCGTTTGATCCTTTCTTTCCGTATGCAGCATTTTAACCACTGCAAATTCCAACTGGAACAGCACAATAAAGCTAAATTTTCCACATATACTTCCATGCAATTATAGTTTTGAAACATCTTTTATAACTTCGAAGTGGAGTTCTTTCTTTATGTAAATACCTACATATGTGCGGTAAAAAATAACGAAAAGAATGTTAAACTTTTGAAATTACTAAACCATTTTGACTGCTTTTCTGCAATTTTGTGACAACACTTGCTGCAACTTCTAAGTAGTTTTAAGCCCAATTATGGATACACATACTACATACATACCTATGGTTTCTTTATTGCATTACATATTATCATAATTTAAAAAGCAACTGTTCCAAAAAGTTTTCAATGCCAATTTAAAAAAAAATTCTATCAAGAGCTGAGTGTGTAATTTTTTTAGACATTATTACGTTGAAGTAAGGGAGCAACATGTTCATATGTAAGTATGTATGCACTTGGGTCTTCATATTATATTTTATTTTTTCAGGCATAACTTTCCTTTTTATGCTCAAAAGTGTTTGGTAATCGAATAGTTGTTTCATATACATCAAGCATACTTATGTATATGCATAAGTATTTTGTGGGCTATTGGTTTAATCGACAGGAGTTACATAAGTATGTATGTATGTACCGCAGATAGATGTAATAATGTCTGCGAATTATTTTGTGTTGTAAACATTAACGGCCGTAAAGAAAAAAAATTAATTTGTATTTAAAATGTGCTCTAGTCAAAATTTTTATGATTTTTTTTTAGAATACAGCAGTAATTCATTAAACGTACTTTATTTATATTTATAACAAATATTTTCGGCAAATAAAGCAGCAATACATTATTGACCAAATTTTTATTATGACGTCTTATATTGAAAGTACATATGTATGTATGTATATATAAGAAACTATTAACCCAGCCGCAATGACAGCAGACCTCGTGAAAATTCCTTAAGAGATACATAGGTAATACCACGAGAAGTGCATTGCCAAAATCACATGAATTTTTTGTATATATAAATGACTATAACATAGTATGTCAATGACGGGTGACATTATATACACATACCTATGGTAACAATTGCACAGTTTTTAGCAACTGACAACCTAATTGAAGTTTGGCTGCAATCCACAAGCGCCCCATTAATCTTATTAAAAGTAACTCAGCAGTAACATTTTATTGATATGAATTTTATTAGATTAACACATGATTTTATAAACTTCATTGAAATCGCAACTCACAAATATCATGTAAGCCCAGTGACAGTTTGACCGAAAAAAAACTTTACTCTTTGAACAAATTGTTTTCTAAAAATCTAAGTTTAGTATTGTATGTATTTTATAAGTTTATTCATATTTGTGTCATTCAAAAAACAAACTAACCGAAAATGGAAAAAATGCTTTGTAAGTGGTTTCCAAAACAAAGAGAGAACAACATCCCAATTTAAGCAGAGATTTTACGATAGTTTTCCAAAAACTAGCTTAAAAAAGCATACAAATTTATACACTGTTAAGAAAAAAAAATTGTGAGTACTAATATTCGGCAAAATATTATATAAATCTATGGAAACAATTAGCGATTTAGCTATTAGGGATCTCAGATATTTTTTAAATATTGAATTCTCAAGGGTACGTTCATGAATTAATACTTCACTAAACAAGTTAAATATTAATTATGCGAAAATGTTTAATAAAATATTTAAAACTTTCTTTATATTTTCGATTTAATCGTAAGCGACATGTAGTAAGAAATAAACTTTTTTACTGAAACTAAAATTTAATAGCCCTAACAATAGTTTGGAATCATCAAAATTCTAAAATTGTTAAGAACTTTTAAGATATAGGCTGTAAAATTTTATCGTAAGCGACAATTTACGCATGTAAAAGATATTTGAATATTATAAAAACCCCTTCTTCTGAAAACTTAAATTTTTGTCGCTCACGATTAAAAAAAAAAGGACTCGATATGTTTTTGACGAAAAAAAAAATTTTTAATTTTTCGTTCTGTTTTTACATGGAAAAGTCCGTAGTTTTTTCACTGGCTGTCCTCTTTTTTTCAAATTAACAGATAACATAATTATTAGTGTAATTTTTCAATTTACTTTAACAACAAAACGTTACCGCAGAAATTCGATAGAAAGTAGTTTTACTATAAATTGAAATTTTAATAACAATTTATATGCAATTTGTATTTGAAAGAAATGCTTAACACCTATTTTTAGTTTCCTAAAAAGGGTTAAAATACGTATTTTTACTTAGCAGTCTAATGGTACTGTAAATTTTTCAGCGAAGAATTTCCCAGCTATAATTCTATTGCAAGCGCGAATCCATTCGCTGCCACAGTAAAACTGTTACTAAAAACGCAGGCTAATCAGCGGATTTGCTAAACCCCGCCAGTTGAAAAACCCGCAAAAACAATTTTTCCATGCACCACCATACAAAAAGATAAATGAATTTAGCGCCAAAAATTTCATATCGGCAGCAAAATATACATACTTACAGGCTTACAGAACTTGATAAGGGAAAAAGGAACAACCAGCCAATGTAACCTTAAACTCAAACTCCAATAAGAAACCTTGAACTTCGAGATGTATGTATGCATTGCTAAAAATTTAGTTTTTTCCTAAAATGAAGCCGACTAAACGTAAGGGTGAGTCATCAAAAACTTTTCTACCACCCCCAAAAGCGCACAATAAACTGAACAAATCCCATTCGAATTGGAAAATTCACCAATACGAAAAGTAGTGTGAGTTAAAGGCCCCCACCACTGACAGAGAATTTTATACAGAAAAATTTCCCACCTTATGAAATAAACAACAACAAATTCTGTATACAAAAGGGAATGAGTGAGAGAGAGAGAGCGAGCTATGTTTGTACATTTGTATTTTTTTGTATTCAGAAAACAAGTTCGACTTAGCGACCGGCGCAAAACACATGTTTGAATTGAACTTCTTAAAAACTTCGATGCTGTTTGAATGTGCGACGGTTCGCTCTTCTTTTATTTTACTACTAATACAGATTTTGTTGTTGCTTGTGTAGTGTTTTTGTTGTTACTGCTGCTGCTTTCCTCGTCCACTTTTTCAGTTGCTTTGGTTGTGCGAGTTGGTCGACGTGCTGGCTTCATTCAATATTTTTCTTGTGTGAAATTTTTAGTATGAATTTCGCTTTCTGCTGAACAAGTTGTGTATTATGCAAGAGTTCGGAGCGTTGAAAAGTAAAAAAGTGTTTTTGTTCATCTACTCCTCTGGAAGTGAAGTGCAAAGAAAGTAAAGAACAAGAACCTTCCAGTAGAAATGAAATTAATTTTTAACCATAACTAAATAAAAAAAAGATTATTAAACAATTTCATTAACAAAGAAATGTTCCATTATTATAATAATGTAAAAAGCCTAGTGTTTACTTGAAATACGTAAAACAATTATACAAACGAGGAAAGTAGTTAAATACGATAAAAAAACAAAATCCCTATTTTGTTCTAATTAACAAAATCCTTAATTTTCATGGGAAATAATTGAATAAAATTTTCAATTAAATATAATCAACAAAATAAGCAAGTTTAATTTTGTCTAAAAATAAGAAGAATTAATAAGCAATTGCAACAACAATTTGTACATCAAACTGCACACATACAGACAAAAATAACTGTAAATTTATGACAGCCACTGAGCAAAGCAATAACAATCATACACCAACAACAACAGCAACAAACACATTAAATAACAGCAAAGTAAATAATAAAGAAATAAATAAAATTGAAATTGTTTTTGGATGTAGTCATTTGAGAAAAAGAGAAAACAATAATGGAAATCAAGAATTAACAAGAATCTCCAAATTGCTTAATTTCTTCTAGATTTTGTTGAAATTTTCTTTCTGATTCGTTTGAACTACATATTCTAAAACTTGTGGAATACATTGTATGTACATTGTTTATTTTTAAAATTTGTAATGAAATTAGAAATTCCATTATATTAAGTGAGAGAACATGGGAAGATAGAAAAGTATATACACACATTACTTGTACGATATATATGAATATGTGTTCAGAAATTCGTGTTTTATACGAGCGCCGTTTGGAACAAGTGAAAAAATGTCCATGCAGTTCTGTAAAAGAATGAAGTAATTTTGCAGCAGGAATAATCTTTAATTTGCAGTGCTTGTATTAATTATTAAAAAGTAATAATTTGGAGTTAATTTTTGTAAAAATTTTAGATGAGGGATTATCGGATTTCTTCATACACAAGGGTTTTGCAAAATTACGAAAAATACAAATTTTTGAACAGTGGAATAAAAATGCAAACGCATGCGAAACAATAAGATGTAATATGAAAGGGATTTCAAAGCAAAACGGTACTTGAAAATTCAATTTAAAACGCAGCTAAAAGAAAACATTCCCAAATAAATAATCCTTGGGACATTGGCCTGTAATACGCCAGAAATGAAACAGTTATTGTAAAAAGAAGTTGAAGGGGAGCCAAATAAATTTCTATGAATCTAATATTAATATTAATAATAATCTAATATTAATTTTGTTTCATACAAGTTTCACTTTTTGCAACACTGAATTTTTTTTTCCAAATTTAACTCTTCAATCCCGTGAGTTTAGTTAAATTTTAAAACCTAGGTATGTAGGTAAAAGGTACGATAAGAGTACACTGAACCAAAAACGTATTCTTAAAATAATTTTAAACAATAATAATTTGGAAATGCTAAATTTTGAAAATTAATTTTTTTAAAATAAGAATGTTTCTTTTAATATTAATATTCATATGTAGATAAAGCGAAGCAGTTTTACAGCAAAAACCTTCACTTTTATTTTAAAAATTTAACAAATTTTGTTCTATTTCATAAACGTTTCTTTCTAAAATTTTATATTTCTACTTGATTTAATTTTTTTTGTATCTATTTTTTATATTCCAATTTTTGGGAAAAGGATCAGTATATTTTTTCCCAATCTTTTTCATATAAAATCATCACTACTAGCAGGAGTATATTCTTCCATTTTACTTATAGCACTTTCATATAATTTTTTTTTTAAACTTAAATTTATAAGTGCATTTAAAATTATTATTATATACGCAAACATGCTATGTAATCACTTAGTCCATATTTACACTATGCAAGTCTTATTGCTAAGCTGATTAGTTTGTTAGGAAAGAGTGACGAGGGGAAAAGAAACTTTACTGTTCTCCTCGTCTCTCTCTCCAGCAAACTAATCAGCTTAGCAATAACACTTACATAGTGTAAATATGGACTAAAGGCCGTAATACACTATCATACAAAGTCGTGCGATCTACGAAAAAATACAACCCTGGTATGATGGAGTTTATGAAAATTTTCAAAAGACAATAACAATTCATCACACCAGGGTTGTACTTTTTCGTAGATCGCACGGCTTTGTATGATAGTGAGTCATGGCCTTTGTTACTCCAGTGATTAAAATCCAAATTCATAATATTTTTATAAAAAATTTTTTAAAATTTTTTATGGATTAAAAAAAAATAAATGAAAATTTTGTATTCTCATAAATGAGCAATAAATATTATTGTGAGTGCAGTTTTCCTAGTTGAAATAAGATTTCAGCTTATTCTGTTCCAAAATTATTTTATTTCCTGCACCATGTTTCTTATTTATAACTAATTAAAGTGATTATAAGGTTACTTATTATTATTATTTTTTGTGTGTTCAGAATTGCAAATTGAAATATTACTCAAAAATATAAAAACGAATCTATTTGCTTTGTTATCTTAAAATGTTTTGAAAATATGTGCCAATATAAAAAATTCTTTAATTTTGTGGTTCCTCAGGAGAACACATTTAAGTTCGTTATTCATTTCAAATATATTCCTTTTGCTGTGGAATTTCGGGATAAAAAAATTTCAAGTGCCCAGATGGAAATTCAAGTTAATAAACTTAAAGTAAAACTAATATAAAGTGTGTATTTGTTTCATTAAAAATAATCCAAATAATTTGAAACTACATCCTGGGGTATCTTGAGGTCATTCATTATTTAAATTTTAGATTAAGTGGACTTAAACGATTCTTCCAGTGAATAAGTTTTGAGGACAACTTTCATTTATTTTGAATACCTATTACACTATTTTTATTTAATAAAAATCCAAAAATAATTTCAATATATTTTTATATATACATACATACTACCTACATATTTAATAGTTTAAACTCTACTATAGTAGCAATATAATTTTCATTCAAATAGGTATAGCCTGAAAACTCTAAATTGACAAAACTCATAAATTTTTTACAAAACTAATAAATACAACTTAAATAATCTTAAAACCACTGCGGGTCAAATTAAAACAAAAATAAATAAAAAGTTTAAATAACAAAATACCTACCAGACATTTTAAAATTTCTAGGTACCGATAAACAATCAGCAAACAGACTTTTCTCAAAAACAATTAATTTTTAAAAATATTCATTAAATTTATTTTAAAACTTTAACAAGTGAAAACTACCACACATGAAAATTAACAATAATAAAAAACTTAAGAAAACAACTATTTTGAAAAAATTATTTTAACACTAACATTAAAAATTTCTAAACACAAAAAAAAATTGAAAACAATTATTCAATGTTTTGTAATAAAAGAGTGAAATTAAAATGTTTCAATATCCTCCTTCAATAAGATTTTGTTAATTGAGTTGAACAAGAAAAGTGAAAATGTAAAAAGTAATAAATATTTGGAAAAAAAATACAATAAAAACATTTTGCAATAAAAGTATTAAAACATTTTAAAGGGGAATACAGAAAAAATGTCTTTAATGCCATAAAATTTAAAACTTTTATACAACAAACTATTAGCTATCCATAAAGGAATTAAATGATACTTATGGCGCCACGTCGCAATCATAATACCGCAAATATTGTCACCCAACAACAGCAAACGCAGCAAGAACAACATCAGCAACAGCAACCGCTTCAAGCAAATTCCAATAGCTCACGTGCAACAATCTTAAATCTACAATTCTTTACGCGAACAGAACCAGAACCAGAAATCAACAATTCAAGCAGCAACGACAGCAACATCATCCCCACTATGTCGCCCATGCAAACGACAAATAACACTAACAATAACAATTTGACTCCGAACCATAACAAAACGGGATCAGAACAATATGTACGCTGTTGCTTTCCCAATGGAGATTGTTTTAAAACGGACTTAATTAATTTGGAAGATTTATCCGATTGCATTAAGGTGATTTGCAATAATGAAAACTGCAATGTTGGCCAATACATGCACCGGGAATGCTTCGATGCCTGGGAGCAAACGGTATTGCAAACTCTTAAAACTATGGGCGGTCGAGCTCGATCGTGGTCGGAACGCCAAAAGGCCCAAAACTTATGGACTAAGAAAGGCTATGATTTGGTATATAAAGTATGCGGTTGCAAATGTTCCAGAGG
Organism: Nowickia ferox; assembly: GCA_936439885.1. Taxonomy (NCBI): domain Eukaryota; kingdom Metazoa; phylum Arthropoda; class Insecta; order Diptera; family Tachinidae; genus Nowickia; species Nowickia ferox. The sequence goes on from OW387023.1 coordinate 107,660,485, forward strand.
CCATCTGCGCAAAGATTTAGAATGGGTGGCCCCTAAACCTGGGCAATTCGCAAATGGTCAAAGAATTATGAATGGTGCCAATAATCTGGAAGACGAAGACAAAAAGAAGAAGAAGAACAAGCGTAATCGCCAACAGCAGCAACAACAGCAACAAAATACTAAGGCTCCTGCACCATTGCAGGCAAATGGTTACAACAATGGGCAAAATCAGCTAATAAATGGATCTAGCCATAACAACACCCCTGAACCATTGCAAATCGCTAAAAGCCTTAATATAAATGAAACCACAGTGACAACCACTTCTAATAATCTTAACAATTCCCAAGTGAACAGCAATAACAGCAACCACACTAACAATATTGGTGTCATTGGCTCGGGCTTGCACCAAAATGGCTGCTCACAAACCCAAAATCTCAATCTAAATTTAAACACCAATCCAGAATTACCCTCGAATGTGGTAACTTCCCTTAACAATCGGCTAAATGGTCAGAACAATATTTTGGGTCTCGACTTGCGGCCTCGGGCCAATAGTATTTCTTCAGTCTCGAACAATAGTGGCTCTACTTCTCCTTCAGCAATTTCATTCTGTTCCGTAGAACTATCAGCATCTCAAACACCATTGGCTACTTTACAAAATCTTAACTTGAATGGTTTCTATCATTGTCTAAATGCTCCGCCACAGACGCAGCCACAGCCACAGCAACAGCAGCAACAACAGCTCTTGCCTCAACATCAAATGCATGCAAATATTTTGCAACAATCGTCCATTAATGCTGTTTCTTTGACTAAAAACATTTTAAATGGCTTGCAGTCGTCTGGTTTGTTGGGTAACACCACCACCACCAGCCCCAACACGACAACAAACGGCCACATCAATGGTAATGCAATTATTGGAAATGCTTCGGCTGCCACAGCAGCTTTATTAATTAAACAGCAACAACAACAGCAACAGTGCGCCAACATATTAACAAATGGTGGTATTGTGGCCCTAAAACACCAATTAACACCGTTCGAACAACAACAATTATTGCTGCAGCAAAAAGTTAAAGAAGTCGAAATCTATTCCGAGAGAGTACGGTAAGTTTAGATTTCTTTTCTTATTTATTTTTTTCTTATTTATAACGGTAATTTAGTTAAAAATTTAAAGATTTTTCAAATATTGGCATACACAGCAAGGGAAAGCAATCGAAAACAAGTCATCGAGTTCAATATTCGATTATTCTGAATAGCATCTCCCCGGGAGTTTCTTCCCTATACATTGTACCCCCCATTTTAAAAAGCGATTTTCAAGCTTTCAGTTAAAATAACACAGCTGACTTCGAGAATTCGAAGTTCTCCTTCAAATTTTAATTTTTAGCTCAATCTGTTTAGGATAGGTAGATTTTATTTTTAGAAATAGAATTAATTCCACGGGAATTTTAGTAATTTCTGCAAATTTTATGACTTCTGCGATACAAACGATTACCAGTAATAAATAAAAAACAATAGAAAATTCTCTGGCATTAAGCAAAAAGTTCTTAAGTCATATTTAACTCTGTTTTGCAAAAGATCACTTTTAAACTTTCAAATCGATTTTTAATTTTTTAAATTAAATTGGGAAATTCGGTCTTCACATTATTTTTTTAAGGAAAACTCACTATACATATCTTCGGCTTAGAGTGTAAACCTGCTAACTCACTTCCAGCAAACTTTACAGGAGAGACAAAATACTGGTTAACGGTTTCTTTCTATACAAAGCTTAAGATATTACTAGCCTAAAAAATTAAGTTTCTTCGACATATAGAGCTTCAAATTAAAATAAATATTTTAGCAAGTCGGAGAGGCGTCTCTTTCTCTTTCGAATGTCATTAAAATGTCATATGCTATAAAAAGTGGATTTAGCAGGTTTACACTCTAAGCCGACTATATAATACATTCAAGTTGAAATATAACAAAGTTTAAACTAAATTAAGCTATTAATCCATATATGTAAGTGCATCACTGCTTTGCATCATACGAGCAAAACAAGCTCGCTGATAATCTTTTTAGTAATAGTCATGTTTTTTCCCCCATATATGCCATTTATTTGCTCGTTTTCTACTTCAGTGAAGCGCTTTAGGACATTGAAATTTCTATTTGCAGCGCAGTGATGCATTTACAAACAGGCAATATAAGCAGGGCGTCTACATTTTTGTTTCGGCGACATGGCGATTTTTCTGGCGATAAATGAATTTGTTTTTTATTTTTGTAACTATTTTTTTAACAAAATTGAACTTCAAAATTTTTGGAACTCAGGAAAATTAGTTTGTTGAAGCAGAAGTTTCAAAAATAAATCCAACCAAAGAAATTAAAACAATTTGATTTTGATGATTTTTTATATTAATTAATTACTACGAGTATATTAAAGCTCTTTGAATTTGGATGAGCAAAATTAACAAGAAATAATTTCGAGGGATCTTATTTCTACTTTAAATTATTTTCTGCTAAATTTTTATACGATATTTTATAAAAATTTATATTAAAAAAAGTGTTATATAAAACAACCTTATTACCAAATATATGTACATATATTATTAAGAAAAATTATATAAAAGTTATTTTGTCGATTTTTAAAATCAATTTGGCAAAATAGGTGGGAAAAAATCTCACACCCTGCCTGCCTGTAAGTCGAAAAAAGATAAGCCTTGCGTTATAACTTCCTGAAAAATCTCACAAGATAACTGAGATTTTCCGCAGGAGTACTTATGAATATAAATCTTACGGACGTGGCATTAACTCAAAATCAGCTTATCTCGACTTACATACTTTTTCCTTTTTGTTTTTTTGCAACAAACAATATGAAAAATGTGCTGTGTATACTCCATTGAATTTTTTTATATGAAAATTTTACAGTGTAGATTCGGTTAACGCTCGATATCGCAACACCCAAATTCTTAACATTGGTAACTCTGTTAACGCAACTTTTCAAAAAAGCAAGACCTCAATTAATGCAACTTTGCATTACTCTGTTTTTTTTATAAATAAATTCAAAACTATAAACTTTTGTGCATGAAATCTTATACTAACGTACAAAAATCATTTTGATTTTACGCTAATCTAGGAATGACAGAGAATTTTTGCGTGTTGTTGCTTCTGTTTAAAAAATTCTTTGATTGTGAGCGGTTGTTCTAGTAAGATAAACAAAATGCCTGTGGTAACAAAATTGTTTGAACTAAAAATAAAGGAAAAGAAAAATTCTGAAATTCTGGCATACCTGGGAAAACGATTTGCAATGAATACAAAATTCATAAATCAACAGTATGTAGAGTTAAAAAAGCGAGTAACTACTAACGAAGTTCGTGACAAATGCATTTATTTTAAAAGTTAACCTTTGATTATTTAATAAACATTTTATTTGTTTTTTTTTAGTGGAAAACAGGCATAGAAATTTTTTAATCGGTTTTTCGCAACAAACTCAGTTTTCGCAACAGCCCAAAATTTTATTGGTTGCGTTAACCGAATTTTCACTGTACCATTAAGCTTATTTTATTTTATTTATTATTTTAGCAACAACATTTCTATATTTCTATAATATATTTTCGCAATTAAGCAAATTTTGTTTTTAATAAAAATTAAATAACATTGAAAATTATTGTTTGCAAAAAAAAAAAAAAAAAAAATAGAACAGTTTTATATGTTTTAACTAACACTCAAATTAATTTGTTACTCAAGCATGTTAGTTATTTTGTAGCTCTGCTTGCTCATCATTATCGCCATTCTCATGCAAATAAATTCCGTTTTCACTTCCTTTTTTTGATATTTTAATTGTATCGAAACTCATTTCGGTAAAAACAATCATATAAATAATACAATTTAAACACAATATGTACCAAAAAAAAAAAAAGTCATTCTATATAAAAACAAAGCAACTGCATTTTATTTACGACAAATTGAAGCCAAAAATAAACGTTAATTTTTTTTTAACTTAAATTAAAATAAAGATTTTGCTTTAGTATGTAGTTGTTTTTCTAATTCGAAACATTTGGAATTTTTAATCAGCAGCATAAATTTGAATAATATTATTTCTTTTTGTTTCATCAAAACTGCGTTTGATTCTTGAAGTTTTTTCTTTTGCAAATATTTATATTAATATTTTTTAGAAACAAATTCTCAAGGACGTTGGCTATTATGATATTACAGTAAAAAATTATTTTAATAAAATGTTTTTAATTTTTTTATATTTCTGATGGAATGAATGACGTGCTTTTTTTATGAAAATCGAGGAAGCATGTGGTATTTTGTGCACGAGTAGCTGGTGAAATTGATGTTTTGTAATTTATTTCATAAATATAAATTGCGAAAATATTTTGATTTGTTTGTCGAGACATGCGGATTTAATTTACTAACTAAAATACCCACTTGCGCACTTTTTTTTACTAAAATATAAGTAATTTGAAGAAATTTATTTAAAAAGGATTTTATTAAAAGAAAGCTTTATAAAATTTTCATATCTACAAATGATTTACATGTTTAGGGCCAAGTTTTTTAAAACGAAAACGTTAAGCGTTGACAAATTCTGTATGTATTTTGTTTTTGTAATTTATATTTTTTAATATTTCCACTAACTATGTCCGTTATAGATCTGAAACCATCCAATCGATGTGCTCCGAACTTGTTTCATTAGAAAGGCAATTTTGCTAAGATGGTTTTCGGTCCATACCTGAAGCCAATTTTCAAATTTCTTCATAAACATTCTTTCCCCCAATTTGAAACTTTTAAAAATTTGTGTGTCTTGAATTTTTTTATGTAGACAACTTTCCCGATGTGTAGATCCCCTAAAAAGTTATTATCGGAATTACGAATATTAAGTGGGTAAAATCGATAAAACGTGCCAAAACCGAAATTTCAAAATTGTAAAATTGCATTTAAAAAATTCAAATTGATCTTGGCACTTTTTTGAAAATTGGACACATACTCGTAAGTCGTAACATTGGTCCGTCGTTTTAGTACTTTTTTTACACAAATAATTTTTATCTACATTAATATGGTAAAAACAATTTTCAGGAAGGTTCCTTTGAGGGGTACTACAAAATTTCACAAAATTGGAGAAATCAAAATTTTTTTGTTGTAAATTAAAGAAACGTTCCCAATTTTCTGTAGTCTATTACTAAATCATCATAGTCGAAGTGGAAATACGACATTAGTAATTAGGCCCGATATGTATTTTTGTTTGTTACTAAATAATCTAATAGATATTATTTAGATATCACACCATAAATAAACACATTGTGACCATTTTTATAAAAGTTTATACTTTTTTTTTTGCAGTCGTTAAGCAACTCTGGGCTGAAGAACAGCTCTCGCGTTATAGCAATTATTTCTTAAGTGCGGTTAAGCTTGTGTGTGTGTTTTGTCCTTCGAGAGTTTTTCGTCTCGCTCGCACTGGTTGAATGATTTGCCATGGATAACCGCATAATCTAGCGGTTCTTTTGTGGAATTTTGTTGACAACCACGCCGGTACTTCCTATGTGAAGGCATAGGTCGTGTATACCTAGTCAGTCACAAAAATTGTTAATAACATCTTGGGCATATGGTCTAGTTACTCCGCCCATATTTGTGCAACAATACTTTACAAATTCGTAATTGTAAAGTGTTCATGAAATTTTAAATAAATAAATTTTTTCCTACATATTTTCCCATTTTAGGAATATTTTTTTAATTATTCGAACTGCAGAAATAACGCCATATTTTTTTTTATCATCAACTGCACAATTTGGTTTATTATGCTGAGATCACATCTGGCATTTCTTTTATTATCATTTTGTGTTAACATTTTCAAAATGTGTACAACGCCGTCCACATTATGTTCTTTATAAAAAAGTCAATGCCACACAACGAAAATTATCGGAAATTATGAACGTTGTCACTAGTACACACTATTGCGATGTCACAAAATGCGGTAGTATGTACTCTGTATTATATTATATTTTTTAGCAAAATTTATACAAAATGTTATGTTTGCGTAGAATAAAATTTAAATATTTATACATTTTCTGTAGTTCATCCCCCCCCTAAAATTGAACTCAATTTTCAGTTAATATAAAAGATTTTCTATCAAAACCATATGCATTTCATCAATAAACATTTCATTTAACGAAATTATATTTTAAGATTTATTGAAGAAAGACCAACAAAAATGTAATCATAATATATGCAAAAATTCACTTTAGAAACCACCACGTCACACTCACTGAACACACAAAAAAATCAACAGCAGCAACACTCGCAATTCGTTCTTGTTTTTTTATATTTTGTATGCAAATTTTTAAGAATAACAAGAAGCCCTCACAGTTTTAGGTGGAACAGACAAATTTTTTTGTTACATATGGGCTCCTGTTTAGCTGTTGATATTTTTCTTATGTTTTTTTTTTGGGCAAAAAATAACAATAAAAAATAAATAAATATAAAAAATGTACTCGAATTGTTATAAAAAAACATTAAAATTAACCTTGACTTCGAAAATACTAACGGTCTAATTCATAAAAGATATTTTAGGTTTATTACAGGTTTATTTGACAAATTTCCCATAGAAATATGTCAAATAAGCGCTTAATAAACCTGAAATATTTTTTATGCCATAACCGCCAAAAAAGCTTGAGCGACATAATTTGCTAATGAAAATAATCGATTACTTATTTTTTGAACTTCGCAGATATTTTTTTTTATTTCCTGTTTCTTATATCGTTTTTATCGTTTGCCCTGCAAATCTCATAAACTACCATTAAAAGTCTGCACATATCAAAATGCTGAAATTCTCATGGACGATAGATAACTCAATAAGAAATATTTTAAGCCTGCCACTGTTAGGAATACACCGACTTTAAATTCACAGTTGACGAGTCTTCGCGCTCTTCTGAAAAGTACAAATTTGCATATTGGATAGTTTGACATCGTAGGAACGATATGTCTGTCATATGTTTATAAAATTCAAGCCTTTCGAACGAGATCATTCACATGCTTCTCGAAAAAAATTTCTGATGAAATCTTATGCAAATTTTTTTAAATAAATATGTATGTATTTCGCAGAGCGATCAGTGCATATACATATGTACATATAACGGGTGTTACAATTAGACGTTTAATTTTGAATAGCCTGCCATTTTAACAGCTGCTATGGCTCGCCTCAAGATGTAAATTCTTGACAGATGGCAAGTAAAAACTATGCCATTAATAAAAAATGGAACGATAAACTCTTCAACAATGCATTGCAATTATTTAAATTCATCCAAAAAATTGTGAAAATTTATCGATAGCAGTTCGCAAAAATACAGAATTTTTGGTTCGTCGTGAGGTACCTTCTGTGCCAGCAATTCCGAAACTGGTGGAAAAATTTTAGCTGTTGGAACAAGTTAGTGATGTGAAGAATCAAACGACGCTCAAGAACAATTGAGTGTTGAGAAAACCCCACTTAGTCTACGGTACTCGATATCGATCGAAATTTTCACACAAACATTAATTATATGAAAATTTGTTAGACATCGAATGCCGCAATTTTCCTCCTGATTTTTCATTGTCAATCTCTGGAATTGGTCATTCCACATCCGAAATTATTCATAAAAAATTATTTTTCATGCAAATGATTTACAAAACCAATTTTGTATAAAAATTTTTTTTCAAACGTTTTATAAGTCAAAATAATTTTTTATGAATATAAGGCCTTTAGGTCTTAAGTTCTTTAAAGTTCAGTTAACACAAGAACTCATGCCTGCCTGCGGGCCATCAACAACATCGCTATTTTACATGAAGAGGATCCTGGCCGTGTGATTTCTCGCAGAGGCCACCGAGATCTTGTGATTTAACACCTTTAGACAGTGTTCGTTAAAGCTACGTGAAAGAAAAGGTCCAGGTTACCTCATTTCAGCAGATGATGATCAGCTGCTAATTTCACTTCTGTCAAGTCAAGCAATACGTTCATACATTTTTTGACAGCAGGTAACTTTACACTAACAAAAATATATGTATTTCATATAAAATTGTAGTATACGGCCTTGATAAGGTCTATACCAAAGGCAAAGCGAATTAGTTATGTCAAATTTCATAAAAAGAATGTGGTCATGCAAGCGTGGCCGTTCTGGGGTCTAATCGTCGCTTTCGATAACGAGCTGATTCGATCACGTTTTTTCAGTTTGAGATTATGGTATTCGATATCGAACCGTATTATTACATTGTTAGATAGCGAATGCCATAATTTCAAACTGAAAAAACGTGATCGAATCAGCTCATTATCGAAAGCGACGATTAGACCCCTGACCATTTGGGGATTTTTCTCCTCTTTACAATTCAGTGAACATCCGATGATTTCGCTTAAAAACAATCATTTATTTTTGCATGCATATCAAAATGAATCCTCTTACTGCAAGACCCTTTATATATTTTTTTTATTATTGATAAGCACTCTTGAAGTGGATGAAGCAACACATTTAGTAAATTATAGTAGATTGAAACTCATGTTTTGCAAACATTTCTCTAAGTATTCAAAAAATGATAAGAATTTTTTCAGGAAAGTTGTATTTTTTGCTAGAAAAAGAAAAACATAACGAAAGTGAAAGCGAGCGAGAGCATTCAATTCATTACAATTCTGTAAAGATTTTCAATACATGGTTTTTTTTATAAGACAAAAAAAAAAGAACCAACAGATAAGCAAAAATGCGTCACAGCTGAGCTCAGCACAGCACAGCACAACATATCGTTGCCTTAATATAGAAAGGCCCTAACTCATTATTTTTTTGAAATCGAAATTTTTTTGTTTTGATAGAAGAACATCTAACTTATCGAAAAATGCAAAAATTTCGCCTTCAGAAAAATAATGAGCTAGGTCCTTTCTAAATTAAGGCAACGATATGTATGTATGTATGTATGTATAAATTTAAATAAATAAATTGCATTAACAATCGAAATTAAAAAAAATGAAACGCCAACAACAAAAATGTATTAATAGCTTTTAAAAGATTTATACACATTTTCAATTTATATAGACAGCATATTAAAAAAAAATTAAATATGTATTATAAAAAAAAATTAATATTGAAAAACGCCAGACGTTTTCCAAAACTTGTGGAGAATTTTTAATTAGAAAAACAACTTAATGGAAATTAAGAAAGAATCAAATTTATTGTTTTCGGTTAAGAAAACAATTAAAACCCCCAACGAGATTAATCTTATTTTTTAATTTCATATTTATTTGAGGAGTTTTCTTTTTTATTATTTGTTTAAATTTTTTTTAATTGTCTTAACAAATATGACAAGACATGATGCATGACCTTGAACATGAAAAAACTCGCACTCACAAAAAATAAAACAAAAGAATGCGCATTTTAAAATTCTAAAATTTATCTAAAAAGTATTATTAAATAAATACTCATTATCGCTAATGTTATTTGCTGTCAAAAGAGTGCTTTTCTTTTGTTACTGCTACTTTTTGCAATTTAAATATAAAATGGTTTTTTTTTTATAATTTTGTAGTTTTTTTTTAGAAACAAAAAAGAAAAAATTAATTTAATATAATTTTATATAAAAGCAACAAAAGTATGATGATAACTTGTTCTTTTGTAGGAAGTTCTTAAACGTTTTGAAATGATTTTTTTTAGGATTTAAAAATGGATTACATGTGATTTTTAAAAGGGGGAATATAGGAAGTGATACATGTTGTTCTTACATTGACGCAGCGCTGGTTTTTCTGTTAAGTGAGTAGATGGGTAGCCAAGTTAACTATCTGCCGAAAAAAGGATATGAGCTCACAGGGTTACAGTTACTTCAGGCCGTTTCACACTGCATATAACATAAGTCTTTTCGAACTTAAGCTTCATTTCGTTTATTTTACGAAAGAAGTAACTTGGAGAGTTTTTTTTTTGTGGAAAAGATGGATTATATTCTGTGTAAAAATTTAATCAAAAGCAAAGAATGGGAGACAATTTATTACTTACTTCTTGCTTGTGCTTAAAAGCAAAATAAAATATATTCCTTTTCACCTTTTGGTTCACGTACCTACATCGTCAGCCCATTATTGGTTTGGAGCATACGCCAAAAAGTCGGAATGGAGAAAAACGACAAAGAAGATTTACATGAAGTTTTCTCAAAGTATACCCGATAGATTTTTTTTTATATTCACCATTGCTTCCGACTCATGTTTGGAAGAAATGTGTACATTTTAGTGAACTTTCACTAATAAAGTTAGAAGTTAATATTACTTTATTGTAAAAGTAAAAATACGTTTTGTGCCACATAGACCACTTTTCTTAATTTATTTTCAAAAAGTAGCTTTTGGTGCTCCTCCATATGTATACTTTACTGCTGTGAATTGAAAATTTTGTTGTTTTGTTTATTTTTCTGGCTGTCTAGAGAAATAAGACGATCGTTTAACGCCGACCAAGAAGCCGCCGCCGTAATATTTTTAACTGTCGATCGGCTTACACACTGAAACAAGAAGAACAACTAATTGAAGTGTATTTAATATAAAGAATGAAATTAAATGATTTCTGTTATACTCAAACATGCATAATTAAGGTTTTTTTTAATTTTATTTTAGTGTTTAATAAGTTTATATTAAAACATTTAATCGGCGGCTGCGTCTTGGGTGATGATGTTTTTGCTTAACAGTCGCCGTTGAATTTTTTTTATTACTCATTTCTTTTTAGAAATGAAGCCAAACAAGAGTTAACTTTACTTCTCATGTTTTTGTATGAGCAAAACAATAAAAAATACTTATTAAACCTTAAAATAGTTGAAATGGAGCAAAATGAATGCTAAATATCTCAGAAACCATAATTAATTTCGCGAAACATGTTTTGGATTCAGAAAGGACATATTCGAAATATATATACACATAAGTGAAACAATTTTAAATGTTTAGTTGAACTATAGTGAATTTTATGCCCATACTTAACTCTTTTTTTTTTTAAATGGTCGGTGGGTCAAACCAATAATGGGCAGACGACATGTCGTCCATTTACTCAAACAACGTCATAACTCGAAAAATGGAATTTTCAAGTTAATGATGCAGCATTAATCCTCATATCGTTATTTATACTTTGTAAAAATTTCATAGAAATATCTTGTCTACTCAACTCTGGAGAGAAACATACAAATTCCTTTTCCCCTTAATATTTTGTGTAAATTGAAAACTTTAATGTCATTTTCTGCCAAACTAGTTGTCTTGAGTTATGACTTTGTTTCAGTAAATGAGCGATATGTATGTATGTGCTCGTAAGTTACATTTTCTTTCCCTCAACAATAAATTTTCTTTTCCACATTACATATTTGTTTCCTTCTTTTTTGCTTTAGTCATAACAATGATGTTTGGAACTCTTGTTGTAACCAACATACATACACGCATTATGACTTCAGTTGTCAAACATTATTGAACTGTCATTACAAATGATATTTTCATAAACACTCGTTGTTGCATTTAATAGGAAATGCGTTTTTAAAATAAAAATTTTCAAATTTTCTTTTTATGCATTTTTTAGTTGTTGCCTTTCTATTGAACATTATAATTTATAAATCAAATTTTCAAATAAAATACTACATGCCACAGAAAAAATATGTTATCGTAAAGTATGTACATAATCGAATGTTGTGGAGTGAGTGTAACCCTAAGATATCTTTCTCTCTCTTTGACTGTCTGTCTGTCTGCCTGTCTGTTTGTCTGTTTGTCTGTCTCTTCGGCTCATAAATAAGAAAACAATTTGACATGATATTGGCGTGTGTGTATTACAATCTTTCTTCTTAGCGTACCTTGTTTTAAAAAAATGGAGATAATACAAACATTTGAATATGTTGTACATGTGAACTTTTTATTTATTTTACAGTAATATCTCAATATTTACAAATAAGTAGACCAACAATTTCAAGCTAATTTAATTAAGTTTTGAAACATTTTATTAATAAATAATAAATTTTTCATAGTTTTTTTATTTATCACTAAAATGAGAAACTTTAATTTGGAGTTCATACCGAACTCGCTAAATCCATAAAATTGCTTATAGGTAGGTATCTTCGAGTATATTTTATGCAGCAACAAAATGTATCCGAGTTTAACAAGAAAACTTCACTATGACTGGGCACACACACTACAATTTTAGTTGAACAACTTTTGAGTTTATGGAAGAGAGAGAGGAGAAGGTAATGAAAAGGAGAGCCATTCAGGTCTATCAGATATAGCGATTTTTCAACTTGTTTGACGTCTAAGTTTTTGATTTGACGATTTTTCTGGCGAAAAATAAATATGTTGGCGATTTTTCTAACTATTTTTTTTTTTAACATAATTGCACCTCAACATTTTTGTAATGCAGGAAAATTAGTTTGTTGAAGCAGAAGTTTCAAAAATAAATTCTACCAAAACTCGTCTGCAAGAAAATAAAACAATTTGATTTTAATGATTTTTCTTATATTAATTATAGTAATTAATGAATTTGGATGAGAAAAATTAACAAGAAATAATTTTGGGCGATTTTATTTGTACTTTTGGCAATTTTCTGCTAAATTTTTATACAATTTTATAAAAATTTATATTAAAAAAAAAAATTTTATATAAAAGCAAATTAATTATCAAATACATATTGAGAAAAATTATATAAAATTGTTTTTTTTGGCGAAATAGGTCGTAAAAAATCGGACAACCCTGCAGCCATCATGTTTTCCTCTCTCGTCCATGAACTAAAAACTTTCTCAACTAAAATTGCCGTATGTGAACCCATTCTATTTATGCAAATTGTATGTATTTAAAGAACTAACAACATCGAGTAACTTTCATTGTAATATTCAGACTTTGTTTCCCATAAAATTTCGTTGTAATTCTAGCAAATTTTAAATTATTTTTTAGAAATTTTCTTCATGATGTGTACGAAGTTCTGTTGTTCTTGATGTGAGAATAAAATTTCCTTATTACCACCCACGTTTAATATAAATAAACTCAACTCCACTGTAGCAGTGTAGTGTAGTTTAGCCCTGTCTTGACTGGAGCATGTATGGAAATGTTCACTTTGTCTTGTTTTATTTTTTATTTTTGCTTAGTCGTTCTCTTCTCTGAATTTAATGCAGACAACATGCATGTCGATAATGTCGATTAAAGTAAAAATATGATTTGTTGTATGCAGCTGCAAATGCATCTTGTAAAAAGAATGATAAAAGCACTAAATAAAGAAATAAAATAAGGCGGATTGTTGTTCTTAATTTTGTTTTTTTTTTATTTATTTTTTATTTTTTATTTTTATTATTCTTGTTGATATGAGAACCGCTTGCTTGTAGAGTTTGTGTGTTGCCGTTTTGTTTGCGATTTATTTTGCCATGAACATGATTTTCAAATCAAGTCAGTAAAGCATGTCAAAAATAAAACTTACGAAGATGCATATACTCGTACAACAAAAAAAATAAAAATAAAAAATTGATTTTAAATAAATCTGAGAATTAAAAATTTTCTTGAAGAGTAAATAAACTTTTTGTGTTTTGTGAAGAAGAAAAAAGTATTGAAGCAAATTTTGAGATCTCTATAAAAAGTTAAATAAAAACATAAATATTATGGAACACAATTCCTATGACATGCAAGAAGTATTTTTTTTGCAAAATGTGTCAAATAAGCAATTGATTAGAATTTGTGAAATGTTGCTTTCAGTAAAGAGGTGGGAGTTGTGAAAATAATATATTTAATTTATTTTAATAAAGTGTGAAAGTTTTGCATTTTTATTTTGCTATGATTTCCGGGTTTTTGATAAAGTTTATGTAATGGCTAAATGACCTAACGCAATACATATGTACATACATACTTACATATCGTCACCTAAAATTCAAAAGGTCGTAAGTACGCTTTTTATATTTTTTACAGGAGAAGCAAAAAGCCTTAGACCGAGTTTACATCTGTGTGCCATGTGCCCAAAAAAAGCGTAACCACTAACCACTAATTACTAATGATAAACATGTATTTATTGATTGGCCATTCACATATTCCGTAACGCTACTTTTGGAGTTTTTATATAACCGCCCCCCGCCCCCCCTCCAATTCCTTTAATATAAAAAGAATCACAAAGAAAAAAACTTTTTTTTTTTAATTTTCGACAATTTTAATTTACTGTCACTTTATGAAGTGTTTTGTGTCTGATTTCGAATTACGATTGATGGCCTATTTCACCAAGTTATTTAAGTAGCAATTCATATTTAAAATTAATTTTTCCCTACAAAAATTAATGAAAATCGACATTTAAATATTAATTAATTAATTAAACTGAGTTGGTGAAATTGGCCCTGAGTGTAGCAAAGGTTTTCATAATAAAAATTCATAGTTTTTGAAAATTACAAAAATTTAAAATAATCTCGAGGGTGAGTGTATTGCATATTAATATTAGTGAAAAGTTGCCACGCGTGAGAGGAAATAAGCGTGAGTGATAAAAATGTTTTTTTTTTCGTTATATTAAGTGATAAAAACTTTAAGAACATTAAGAGGAGGGAGGCTTCCGAAGTTTAATTCCAAAAAATCATTTCATATTCTTCCCTAAAGGCAGAATTAGTTTTTACTTTCTGTTCTGTTACGAATCAGCTGACTCTTTTTTGTTTATAAATAGAAATCTAATACAAGTCGTTAGTTTTTCTGTTTCGTTCTGTTCTGTTTCGGTTCAACCTGTGAGAATCAAAAAATTGTTAAGTAAATTTAAGTGACAGCATAAATTAAATGAAAACATTTTGAAGTAAATTGTAGTTGTGCGTTTAGAATTTAAAAAATGTAATTTTGAAAAGAACAACATAAAATTATATTGAAATATGACAATGCACAATGCAAAGTTCATCACTTTAGTGGAAAACTGCGACGCTTCTGGTGAGAAACAGCTGATAAGTTACTACAGCAAAAGTAAGTACGCAAATTTAGAAGCAGAACGGCACAGCACAGAACAGCAACAGAAAGTAAAGACTAATGAAGCCTTAATACATACATACATACATATCATCATTATATGCAAACAAACTGTCAATTTTCTCACAAAACAAAATTCCCACAATATTTTTTGATATTTCCAAAAAAATCCCCAATACTTGCAAGCCCGCATTTAATTAAATATCTCTACTCTAGGAGAAATATATTTGGCTCTTTAACTTTAAAAGTATTTTTTAGCAGCGACTTTTGAATACTAAGTTCAAAACGCAGTCCCCTAAATAATGTGCTTACATACAGATATTTAAAATATAAAATCATAATTACGAGTACTTCTTGAGTAGAACGTTTCCCCTTACGAGTATTAATTAAAATATTGTTGAGATAGACCGCTTGAATTTTATTGGCACTGAACTAGAAAAAACATTATTTATATGTTTGTACGTATCTACTTTGTTTTTCATAATTTTAATTTTAATTTGCTTTCCTCTTTCTTTTTTTTTTAATGCAATTGAAATGCAATCCACACAACCAACAAACGCCACAGACATTTCTAATGTAGAATTTTTCATTTTTTATTTTTTATTTTTTATTTTAGCAGTTAACACGTACAATGTACGTGCCAATAGTTGAAATTATAAAAGCAAATAAAAATCAAATAATATAGTAAATTATATTCTTAAATCAGCTGCGGGGCGGCCTTTCCTGCTTCACTTATCTAAACACCCGGTGAAATAGTTAAACTGAAATAGTAACAGAGTGTGGGGAAGAGGTGAGAGCGGGGCGCATTTGAATAGTGATTGTATATATTTACATGGCTTTCAAATACTATGACTAAGAAGATCGTAAAATACATATTGTAATAAGTTGAAGTCATTAGACATCAGAAATTTCTAATTGTTGCAAATAATACGAATGCTAGTATTATTAGAGGGCAACTGCGATATTCTTATTTAAATTTTATTTATTTTACGATGTTTTTTTATAGTTGCTGATTTTTATTTTTAATGGTTTGGGGCTTGTTTTGTATATTTTTTTTTATTATAGATTGCGTTGGATTTGCTGTTTGCTGGCGGTGTTTTACATGCCGTTCGGTTGTTTGTTTTTCTAGCCAGGTTTTTTTTCCAGTACACATCAAAAACCTTACCCAATAGTTTTAATATTGCTGTAAATATAATATGATTCTATGTGTAGTTTGTGTATATTTTATTTATTTACTTTGTAACCACATTGTATTTGAAATGTTGTGTGTTAATTAAATACATTTTCTCCCCATTTGTTTCCGTAAATTCTTTTTAAATTGTAAACTACGAATATACGCGCGCTGTATTCGAAGATCTAAATGTGTTCACGTTCAAAATAAATATGTACATACATACATATGTATGTACATACATATGTATTTTAGATTTTAATAGCCACGTGTATGTTAATCATCATGGAGATGGGCAGGACTTAAAATGATATGCCTAAATCATGAATGAGTGATCGTAAATAAATTACCAGCAAAAATAAATTTGGTACAAGTACGCACTAATATAAAAAAAAGCGATTCGGAAGCGCTCAAAAGCACACAGTGCATCCCTTCTGCTTTACGACGATGCAATAACGTAAGCGAATGACGAAATTTAACACAAACGCTGCGAAGTTGGTCGGCTGCTTATACTCAAATTCTCAAAGTTTTTTATAGTGCATCCTCTCTCGCTTATCTGGATACAAATTTGGATGCGAATGAAATTTTTTACTTCGAGTTTTTATTATTTATTTTTTAATTGAATTGTGTAAGAAAGTAAATATGTGCTTCGGTAGTTCAGTGGGTAGTGTTCTAGCCTAACATACGGAGATACTGGGATCAGGGATGGAAAAGTTGGTACAATTGTACTTTTTTCAGCACTATTTGAAAGTCAAAAGTACCATAGCACCCCAATGACCAATTTAGCACTATTGAAACTTTTTTCCTATTATACAACATGAAAAAAAACATGAATCAATAAAGAACCAGTTTCGAGAGCTGTTTGATGTAGGAATTATTAAGCCTTTAAGAAAAACGACAACATTTAGAAATTAAAAATTAATTAAACAAACCGATGTTTTCCGATATTTCCAGAAATGCTAGAGGAATATTATCTATTCTACATTCGCCTGAAAATGTGGAAAGGGTATTCGTACCAACATATAAATAAAACCAAAGTAATAAAGACTGTTTGCTTCGACTCCAATCCAATCAAGGATGAAAAAGTATATCTCCTAAATGTTAATTTTATATTCAGATCTCAACAACTAATAGTCTTTTGTATACCTACTGAAATTAAACATTAATATGGTTTAAAAATTAATATTAATTAATAATAATAATTAATGATATTATAATAAATTAACTTCAAAGTGCCTTTTTGTTAATTGTTAAGTTTTTACACACATACATGCATACATATATAAATGAATTTTACGTACGTTTTGAGTTAATTGAAAAAAATTAAGAATTTGGTACAATCGCACTGGAAAAGGTACAATTTTTCTTAAAAGTTAGTACAATTTGAAAATCTGATTTCGCATCCCTGACTGGGATCGAGTAGATACAAAATTCTAATCTAAAGAGCAAATTTTTTAATTATTTACATACGAAAGCGGCCATGAAATTATGGGCTTCTATCTGCGCATCCTAGATGCACTCAGAAGCTCATACCTGTAGAGCTACCAAGTGTGACATCACGTACAAAAATCATGTGATACCGAAGCAGGTTGGTACGGGAGAGTTGTGTTCTCTCTCCCTTACCAACTTGCTTTCAGTTAGACGAATATTTTTGCTGGGTTGTTGTTTCAATCACGTAGCCATGCATGAAGATGAGCATAAAGAGTTGAGCGTTAGTTAATGTTTATGAGAGAATTTTTTGCGTCTTCCGTGTTTAAAATGTTTGGAAATATTAATTAAAATTTGTGAAAAGTAGTTCGAATATTTTAAAATACTTACATATCGCTCATTTAGTCAAAAAATGAAATTTTTTGCTTTAGTGATGCAGAATTAATCCTCACATCATTCTTCATATTGTGTAAAAATTTCATACAAATATCTTGTTTAAACTTAACTTGAGAGATAAATTAAGTTGTGTGTAAATTTATAACTTCAAACTCCTTTATTTGCAAACTAGCTTGTTTTGAGTTATGACGTTGTTTGAGTAAATAAGCGATATGTATAGAAATTTATTACAATGAAATTTCGTGAGCGTGAGTTTTCATGATGGTATTTAATATTTTATTTACACTCACGTTATCGTGCATGAGCGTGAGCCAAAAACCACATGTTCGTCCATGAGTATTTTTATTGATCTTGAACGTACCTTATCGTGTGTAAAAAGTTAATCACTTTTCCATCTCTTGTTCATAACAACTTTGTATAACAAATTGAAAGCGAATGTTTTTTAGGGATAAGTTTCTTACAAAAACCGTGTTAGGCATTATAAAAGTTTGTAAAAAAAAATAAGTAACATGTTAGTAGAAATAATAGAAATTTGCTTGAAATGCCTTTTATAATATGTAGCAACATATGTATGTACATATGTATATATATGGACATACACATACTATAGTATATGTAATATGTGTATGTATCTATATATGTGCTTCTGCGTATTTTTTTAACAAAATAATTCGTAATTATGCAAATATCTGCTAATAAATAAAAAGGAAGCTACATGCGCAGTTTTTTATTGCTTATATTTCTTAGGCCCATTTGAAGTCCTTTCTAAATGTAACAGATTACTACCCTTAACCAATAAAGGCTTATAACGGGTGAGCAAATGTAAGGTTAGGAAGTAAATTGGCTTAAACACCCACTTATTTTGACAAATTCAGTTTTATTGATACCAATGTAATACTGTTTTCACACCGAAAGTTAAAACCTGGTTTGAACGTTAAAACCATAAACAGCTGATTTTGCGTTCCCACTGCAAGTTTGATAAATTCAGGTTTTAAACATCAGGCTGTCTTAAATTAAATTTGTGCAAAATAAAATAAATGTACTGTAGAGATGCGTGTATTTGTTGCTGTATTTTTTCAGCTTTTTATAATATTTATCTGACACCCTGTACAACGGTTGTTTTTGTTTGCATGAAAAACTCACAAATTTTACAATGCACCCTAAAATAGCAATTATTTTATAACTTTTTTAACTATTTATACAACATGCAGAAGTGTGCTTGGAAATCATATTACGAGTATTATATAAAAAATGTAAAAATTTGTATATTATAAGGATACTTTTTTCACATTTTTTTTTTAATTATTGCCGCTGCATCTATTTTTAAGTTGAAAATATATCAATTGGTATCTATTCTTTTTCACTTGGCAGCACTGAATTTAGCACAACGAAAACAAGGTTGCATTTCATAAAACCAACTTAAAACCAATTCAAAAATGGTTTTAAGTTGGTTTTAACAATAACAATTTGTATGGTAAAACCAGGTTTTAACAGTTGGTTTTTAACCTGATATTAACTCTGATATAATATATGAGAGAGATCGTCTGCAGAATGAGAAGAAAAATATATTTATATTAATATTAATATCTATGTAGGGGAAAACGTGGGGGGTTACTCTCTATTGCGATGCGAAAGAAAATGCTACGAAATCGAACGATTGGTACTCTCTAAGCGTTTGCACTTTGGTTTTCGCATCTATTTTTCTTTTCTTTCGCAAGCCTGGTATCACCGCACTCTGTAATGCGAATGCGATAGGTAAATATCAAACGCAAAGGGAGAAAAACATGTGAGTGAGTACGTTGAAAAAATATTTATATTTGATATTAAAATTTGTTATTTTTAGAAAAAAAAATTATATTAAATTTTGCGATCACATTCATATACATACGCGTATATCTAAAAATGTAAAATCAAGGTGAAATATAATTAACCAAACCATAGCATTCATACTGTTCTGCAATTTTGTGTTGAAGTGTGCTTGTTTTTAGCCGATCTAACCATCAAAACCATCATAAATCAAATTTGATATGGTTGGAACGTAGTATTATTTCAATGCCGAGCAGACCTCTAAGCAATGTGAGACTGCTGCGATAGACATAAGGTATGGGCCTGGCTCGTGTTGAATAGCGTTTAGAACATACAGAAACGCTTCCTTATTCAAATGGAAGTTTTAAAGAGAGTATATTGGACTTATCTCTTAAGACTCGTCCTACTACACGGTCGTTTTATTCATTAAATCAAACGCTATTTTGCTTTCAGTTAAATAATGTTACACTTAACTTTTTCCTAACTTTCCTTTTCTGAAAAGACCTTTTTATATATTTTGGCATTTCATTACTGTCAATCTGTGCCATATTTTTTTTTGCAAAGTCAGTGCTGCCACTTTATCTAAGAATTTTGCGAAAGGATTTTCGAAAGTAATAGAGAGTACCAAAGTGGCATCTCATCGCATTTAGCTTTCGCATCGTAAGTGCTTTCGCATCGCAATAGAGAGTAACCCCCGTGCTCTTGTAAATATCATAATATTATATAATTATCAGGCAGCCGTGCAGTAAACATCTTCGTTTATTGTAATAATAATGTGTGTTTTATAAAAACTTTGGCAATTCCTTAATAAATCGTATATAATTAAAATATTTCCGCATTTTTTTTTTTTTTATCAAAAAATATTAATTTTTACTTTAATACACAAAATTCTCCTCACTTATCTATGTATGTATGTGTACGTTTTTTGCCAGTTGATATCATAAAATTGTTTTCTAAATATACATACATATACTCGTATAATGAAAACAGTCCACACGTAATATGATTCTCTCTGCTATGAAATATGACGTTTGCTGATAGAAATATATTTGATATTATATCAGGTATAGACGCTATGTAAAGTACGTCGGCAGATATCCGCTCTTTTACAAAATTTGAACCACATTTTGTAACAAAGCTTCGCTTATATCGTCAATGCAGTGCCGAATTTCATCTTTCTGCGCGTCATTTGTTTCTGGTTTGTTGACGTAAACCCAGTCTTTCAAATTAAAATTCACAAATTTCACAATTAAAATTCTTTGCTCAAGAGTGTAGCGTTCCATGGTTAAAATTTCCCAACTTTTTTCTAAATAAATGTCAAAGGATGACAGCTGAATTCTTGACATTTCATCATTCGACAGTCAAGTTACTTACTAACCTCAAATTTGCCCACCCTTTACAACACAACCACAAAAATATCGAAAGAGTGGTTCTGGCATAGAAAACTAGAAAAATACAACTAAAATTATTATATGCAGTTGTTGCCTTTTGGCACATTATTACAATGCATCTGCAAATTAAACTATGGTACGCTTTTATTTTAGTTATATGATGGGTTCGGGACTTTTAAGTAAAATATGTATAACTAGGAATATTTTAAACCTTTAAACCCTTCGCCGTATGGGGGCTTTGTTGTCCCTATCGAAAAAAGTGGAAAAAGTATCTTTAATCTTAGATTTTTAAAGCTTTGTTGCTACTGCTTTTAAAAGTATGCTTCTTTAATTAGCTAATCGAAAAAAGCTTTTATACCTATCGCCTGTTTTTGTAACACGAAAAAGATTTTCTAACGACTATTGATATGGAAAGCAACAATAACAATAAAATTTTTCTCAAAAAAAAAAAATTAAAAAAGCTTCACCGACGCATATTTTAGACCTAGTTTTTTCGACGAAAATCGATCATTTACGATCGCAAATAATCGATTTTGGTCAAAAAAGTAAATTCGAAAACTATGTCGCTTAAACTGTTTTGGCGGTTATGGGAGGATATGTATATTCAGTTAAATAAAACAACAATAACGTAACACCTCAAAAAATTAAAGTTTTGAGTTAATAATGCAGAACTAATCCTCATATCATTGTTCAACTTGAATTTTTAAGGGTAACGTACTTAGTGCTCTATATAGGATGTCATTATCTATTGACTACCAGAAAACGGTTAAAACGCGGTTTCGAAAAAAATTGAGATATGTAGGTACTCCCTTCTTGTGTTAAGCCATCAATATGAAAATATTTCATACTTGCATACTCAACTCTTGAGAAAATATTTAAAATTTCTTTTCCATTATTATGTGTGGCCATGGAGAGAAATGTACGAGTATTCGTGTGTGTGTATTCATTTGTATAAGAAGCCGATTGAAGTTCGGGACTCTAGTGCCATTTTGGCCGAATATGTTGTTAATTGAAAATTTATTTTCTAGTTTTATGAGTTATGACGTTTTTGTAGTAAATGAGCGATATGCATGTATGCATGTACCTAACACCAAATTGAAATCTTCCTCCTTATTTTGAAGCCGGTTAGAAATACGAAAACAAGCAAAAATTCTTTTGTATTAAACACTTTTTAGTATGAATAAAAACATGAGTGGAAGGAAAAATGTTACAATAAACACTTGAAAAAAAAATCAATCACAATAGACCTTAAATGCACTGCAGACGATAAAATAAGCTCATCAATCACATAGTTGTGTGCATGCAGGCAATGGTTGGTGACGGCAAAATATTTGATCGTCTACAAATCTGATTGACAAAAAAACCATAAAGTTCTTTATGATTCTTGTTAAAGAGCGAGACAAATAAAAGTTTAACTTGCGATGCGAAGTCAAAATACAAATACTGATTGACGTGTTTAGTTAAATGTTTCCTTTTAAGCGATAATCACAAATACATATGCACTGATAGACTGATTTACTTGATCGTCTCCAGGACATTGGCATGTAAATGTTTAATTTAATCCTTAAACGTTTTCTCATAAATATGGTCTAGAGGGGAAAAATTATATGAAATATTGAGATTTTTTTCTCCCAGCAAATTAGAAAAAAAATAAAATAATTTTGCATGTTTTGCACTAAAACATGACAAAAGCATTTTTAAGCCGCCCAAATTAAGACAAAAAAAAAAAAAAAATAAAAGAAAATTCCATTAATATCCATTTATAAACATTAGAAGTACGGTTAAACCCAGGCAAAAATAAAAGCAACAAAAACATTAGCAATTTGTATAGTTTGCCTGAACACAAAAAAAAAAAAAAAATAACATGATTTTCAAATCATCTATTATCAAAACGGATTCTAGAACAGGCCAATAATGAATGCATGTGTTGGTCCATGTTGTTGTTTATTTTAAGTTTTAAGCCAAAAAATTTGAGGTGGTGTTGTAGGGCTTGGCTTGAAAAGTGCAAAAAGTGCTGTATATGTAACTATAATTTATAGAAACTGACAACGAACTAAATGCAGCAGAAATTAAAACCTAAAAGACAAACAATGTGCAAGCACACGACTAGAAATTTTCTTGCCATTGTTTCATAATAAAAGGGCAGAGAGAAACATTTTATAATACATATTACAATTCAATGTGTTGAAATCCTTTGGCCAGCTGCTGCTAGAATTTACTATTTTTTACTACCAACTACGACTACAACTGCTACAAATTCTGCTACTAACTATGAACTAGTATTGTGGCATTTACAATTAAGCTAACTAACTATTGTGTCTATGTTGCATGTGTTTTTACTGAAAAGGAAAAACGTTATTTTCTTTTTTTTAGTGAAACATCACACACTAGTAAGGAGGCTCATCTTGTTATTATGCAGCGGTATGTGTTATTTTCATTCATTTCTCCCTGCCTCTCTGCACCTGCTGCACACCAACTCGTACTATTATTTTTAAGTACTTACGTATATATGTACAACTCTGGTATTAATACAAAGTGTTGTTGTATAGGCTGATTTGTTGTTTCATTGTCTCTCTGTTTTTATGTCCGTCCGCCCGCCCGTCTGTCCTTCCGTTTTTGTATTACATCTGTGTGTGCAAATTGCAATTTTAAAAAAAATATTTTTTCATTGCCAATGCCTTCAAGTTTGTATGAATAAATTTTTTTTGTTCGGTCTCTCTTCTTCCTTTGCTACTCTGAACAATACGAGTACATACCACTGAACGTGGCAACAAAAGGAAAAAAAATTACTTAAATAAAAAAGTTATACATACATACATTAAATTCAAACAGCAACAACTTCAACACAACATGCACTTTTTACTTTAATGCTTTTTGTTGTTGTTGTTGTTGCATAGACGAGTATAAATATTTAAACATTGATTCCTCCCTCCCACACTTTGGGGAATCAACCAAATTACTCTCATTCGCTATTTTTGCACTCCGTGACTTTAACATTAAATACAGAAACCAAAGGGGGGGGGGGGCAAAAATGAAATACTTCAACTTGAAAGGCTTCGCAACTACACTATAGATAAATACATAAAAGCAGGCTGTTGTAGCCTGGCAAAGCAATCTGCTTTTTATAGCAACGTATTGCATACAATGCACAGGGTACTTACTGCACTACTACCACTGCAAGTCACCTAAAGCAGAGTTTCAAAGATGTGGGCTCTTTATTTGCTAGAAAAAAGCTATTTCTTAAAAGACAACTAAATGCTTGAAATGAAAATGTGGGATTGGATTGACCTTGAAATTTCGTAAGTCTACAAAACTTAGAATAAAATCTCAAATCCATTTCACGAAGACTTCTGAAGTTATGAGAAAAAATATTTTTTTTTTCCAAATTTTTCGTCAGCGATATCTCGAACGAATCACCCAACTTAGTCAAATTGGCAGCAATCGACGATTTATATCTTGATTGCCTTAGTATTTTAAAATTTGTTTAAAAAAAACATTGTGAAAATTTTATTTATGAACTTATTATTTTTGTCGGGAATCCGGAAAATAAAAAGCTTACATATATTAGATGAATAAATTGCTTACAGTAGGAAGTGCACTATTTATCAATTATAATTATGGACAATTAAATTGTTTTATTGTCATACAGAAAATTGACCTGCGATCCTTCGTATGGCTTTCTGAAGCATATTTCCATATTGGCGTAGACAACGAAAGATAATGACAAATCCAGCACTGATAATTCCGTATGTCAAATCTTATCAAAACTTGCTGCTCTCGACGGAATCTCTATAAGAGCAATTATACGTAGCTCTTGTATCCGAGAGATTTTAGCACATAAAGCACTCAAGCATGTGCAGCTAGCTACTGTCATGACATTTTTAGTAGATTATCATGAAAACGCCAATAAGACTATAATGCGTTTTCTTGGTAAAATTATCAAAACCAGCGATAGATTCAGATTGCCATTTGATAAATCAGCTTGAAAAATAAACGAATTAAACATGTCTTTGTATGGACCGAATGAATTACAAGTTATGTAAACTTGGCATGGTGAATATCAGTGGAAGGTGTGCTGCTTCTGATTTGGAACAAATTATAAAATCAAAACTTAATGAAAAAAAAATCACAAAATTTAAAAGACACATTGTTACAAAAATTTCGGATGGACCAAAAATATTGAAAATATTTGTAATTTGTAATATCAACATTTTTTCAATGCGTCAAATTTGCTTCCGAACCGTTGATCCGTTCTTCAGCTCTGAGATGTTTACATACACACCCACACATACAAGCATACATCCATATGGACAGCATCAGAATCGACTCACACGACCTGAAAACGGCGAATTAAGATAGATAGATAGTAAATGAACAGACCTAATATCATTAATTATTGAGTAGTGTAAAGCAAAACGACAATAATAATAGCTTTAAAGTACACAGTAATACTCCTACATACATAGACTATGCAAAGTGTACCTTAATTAATACTTAATGCACTGTTCACGTTAAGAAATATTTATGTTATAAACCGCGTTCACTTTGTGAGCGACAAAAATATGTACATATCTCGTATTTAAATAAATAAATAAATAATTGGTTGATCAATTATGAATTTCAAAAACCAAATAACGGATGGTAACTTTATAATTAAACTTTATAATTAAACTAATTTATAAAATGCATTCCTTCCAATTACTGGTTTCACTTTTTAACTAGCTGGATTGTGTTTAATTTTTTTATCTGTTATTTTTATTTTTTGTTTGCTTTTGTATAAACTCCTGCTGCCTTTATTTTAGGCTTTTTCATTTAATCTCTTCTTTTTTGCTTTTTTACTTTTTACTTCCACATTCATTGCTGCAACAACGAAACAGGAGTTTTATCATATATACATATGTACATATGTATGTATATATGTAAGTATGTACGAATGTGTTTGTGTGTAGAGTAAATGTATACTGCATTGTCTGCCTCTCGCACCGCTGTTAGCCTTGGTCGGTTGCAAAGCAATGCAATGAAAATTAAAAAAAAAATATATGTATGTAATGTTGCAATCAATATTTCTATATGATGACTGCTGCCTCTTTGCCACTCTGACGTTTCTATTTTTCATGTTTGTTTTTCATAATCTTCTCTTTTCCTTTATACTAGATTCTTTAATTTTGCTGTTGTTGTTGTTGTTGGAGTTTTGTTGCCAAGTAGTAAATTTTACAATGTAAAATAAACTACAGAATACATATAAAGAATAATGCAAGAGTATGTGTATGATAATTTGTATACGTGTGAGTTGATATAAACCCAACAAACAAAAAGTCTAACGTTTGAATTTTATTAATGAATATTAAAGGTAAAATTTACAGCATTTTAGAGCGTACCAGACGCGCTTTAAGTGAGAATTATGAATTAAAATTGAGTTCATTGTAAAAAGAAATATTCACCATTATTCCAGTTGTCAACATCGACGTCACGTCAGTCACTGCTATTGGGAACATAAATAGACTGTGAATAGCACAGAATTGCTCTCAAGAGCGAATAGAGACGCCCCAATTTTTTGATATTGCATTGACGTGATATCCATGTTGGCAACTGGAATAAGGCTAATTATTTACATATGTTAAGAAATGTTACTTGCGAATTACATACATACATACATATGTATGTAACCACAAAATAATTTCGAACTCATGTAGGTACCTATTGCAAAAAGAAAGTTTCCTATCGCAAAAATATTTATTTAATTTATAAAATGATGAAAATGCAAGGAAATAAAATCGATGTCCTTAATTGTAATATCGCATGTTTTTAAAGTCGTTATCGTTATCCTATGAAAAAAAAGAAGAAAGAAAATCGTGTATTTCATTGATTTTGGTCAGTTGAGTCAAAGTAAATCTTTTTTTAAAATTTCGTAATCTCGTTCCATATCTGATCAAAGTTTTAAAACAATGTCAGTGGATATGCTTTCAAAATATTCAGTTGAGCCGTTGTTATAATGCGAGTCACAAAGTTTCTCTGTGTTTTGAAGAACACACTATGTAATCCGTCAGTTGTTAAAAACAGTGCGTTACACTTTTTCACATTTTGTGTTCTGTTTTCTTCATATCGAGCACTATTTTCAAATTAATCGTAAGCGACAAAAATTAAAGTTTTCAGAAGTTTTTTTTTATAATATTCAAATATATTTTACATAAGTAAAATATCTTAAAAGTTATGAACAATTTTAGCATTTTGATAATTCTAAACTATGGGTAGGGCCATTAAATTTTAATTTAAATAAGAGTCTATTTTTTTACTTAATGTCGCTTAGGATTAAATCGAAAATAGGGTTCAATATGTAAACCAGCATGTTCACAGGAATAGTAAAATATGTAGATATTTTATATATCGTTACCTTAATATAGAAAAAACCCTAACTCAATATTTTTGAACTCGAGATTTTTGTATATTTCGATAGAAATACATCTAAGTATCGAAAAATGTAAAAATCTCGACTTCAGAAAAATAATGAGTTAGATTCTTTATATATTAAGGTAACGATATGCACCTTTTGTCGTATTATTATTATTATTTTTTTTTGTAGATAAGCAAACACCCTGAGTCAGTGTATTCGCAGCCAGCCTTGTGTAACTGCCAACTCAACTCCAGTTCGGTTGTTATCCATAATTGATCCATTACAATTTTCTTTTGCAGAGGAATTCGTAAATTTTATGATTTGAAAACAATCGGGCTATTATAACTCATTTGATTATTGACTTAAAAATCTTAACAAATCATAACAATCGATAATACGGTGCTAGGGTAACACGGTACTTTTTGAATGTAAAATAGTTTTAAAACTATATTCAAAAGAGTATAGGCCCGATTTTTTTTTTCAAATCATAAAATTTAAGACTTTCTCTTTAAAAGAAAATTTTAAAATGTCGATCTATTACTTCCCATACATTTAACATATCCAGCCGTAACCGCCAAAAAAGCTTAAGCGACACATTTTTTGGACCTTGTTTTATTTTAAAGAAAATTTATTATTTACGAACGCAAATAATCGATTAAAAAATTATCTCGCTTAAGATTTTTTTGGCGGTTATGGTACGCTATAAAATATACATATTTACATGTACATCCAAGTACAGGGTGTTTTTTTCGAATTGAAATAAAACACAAGAAAATCGTTTTAATGTCCATCAATTTGGCTTTATTGGAAGGATAATTTTATGCCATTAACGTTTAAATATGATTTCGGGCATGTGGCCGCCGCGGCTGGCTCGAATAAAGCCAATTCCACAGGTCCAATTTTCAACCACTTTTTCGAGCATATGGGGCCGTATGTTGGCAATAACGCCACGAATGTTGGCTTCCAAGTCCCCTAACGTTTCTGGTTTGTTGGCGTAGACGAGCGACTTCACATATCCCCAAAGAAAATAATCCAATGGTGTCAAATCACACGATCTTGGTGGCCAATTGACAGGTTAACCGAATTAATTGCTCTGATGGACGATTATGTCGACCATAAAATGGACGGAGCTTGCGGTAAACTTCGCGAACTGAACCATTATTTTCGAAATAAATTTGCACGATTTGCAAGCGTTGTTCTTTTGTCAACCTGTTCATGATGAAATGGCAAACCAAACTAAATATTAATCACTTGACAGCTGACAAAATGGCCGCCAGTTAAAAAAGTGATGCCAACTTAAAGTTCTATACCTCAATAAAAAACACCCTTTATATATGTACGGATTTGTAACATATAGACCTGCGTGTAGAGTGTAATTCGAAACCAAAGAAAATGCCTTCGAATTTGTATCCTTAAAACATGTAAATTCGAAAGCATTTTCTTTCGTTTCGAATTACACTCTAAATCCCCTGAACTAAATATGCAATATGAGATAAATAACTCGTGTTCGCTGTGTTATTGTAAGTGTTGCACAGAAATCATTTTGTGCATGTATTAAGTACACATTGTTGCATTGTTCGATTTTACTTATACGCTCATTCATATTTATATTTACTTTTACTTTATCCTTGTTTTCGTTTATGTGTGGATATTTTGTCAGTATATTTGCAGAAACAACAAAAAATGCACTTTTTCTCTAGGTAGAAAGAATTTTTTAAATGAAATTTTCTACATATGTATAATAGTTCATTTTTAATGAACAATTTTTATTGTATTTTTTGGGAATTCTGTTACTTTTTTCATGTTGAAAATGAAATTGGTTTTTAGGATGTTATTTTAATTAAATTATTTTTATAAAGATTTTTAGTTGTTTATTTATTTCGGTGGGGTTTTTTTTTTTTGTAAAAGAGTCCTAGAGAATAAAATTGTTTTATTTTAAACAAAGTTGATAATTGAATTTTTATAATAGCAAACGTTTGTTTGCTCTTTTTACAAAACTAAGAAAATATCGATATGATTTTTTTTAACAAATACAACCCGCAAAGCGATTAGCTTGTCTGCAGAAAACACCAAGGGTCTATGGTGGGAATCGAACCCATGACCTCTGGACTGAGAGGCCAGCATCGCTACCACTCAGCCACAGGGGCTGAATTTAAAACGAACATACATACTATAATTACTTCATTTTTTTAATTCATAATAATAGTTAAAATATCATGGTCTGCTATATCAATCAGATCATATTATTTTCCTTCGAAAAATAATATAAAGGATGTGTAAAAGTAATTCATTTTCTCCGATAGTATAATAAATATTGCACACACACACATACATACTTAGATATCGATCCATACAAAGTACATACATACATATCGTTATCGTTAGAAAGGCCCTAACTCATTATTTGTTTGAAATCGAGATTATGATATGTTTCGATACATTAGATGTTCTATCGAAATACACAAAAAAACTCGAAGTCAAAAAAAAAATATAAGGAGTTAGGTCCTTTCTATATTAAGGTAAAAATATGCATGTGTGTACAAGCATATGCTTTCAAAAGTCCATCCTGTATTTGGTACTATAAATATCTATTATTAATTTTAATTGTTTTTATCTAACAGATTTCACAGACATACAGTGCAACCACATGTACTCGTATTTAAATATTGAGTTTCACTCTCTCTCTCTCTTTCTTTCTAACTCTCTTTTGCCTGCTATGGCCAATAATTTCTCTATAATTGCAACAAATTATTGTAACTAATGACCGGACAAATTGTTTGTTCAACCCAGACGCTAAGAACACTATATACATAATAATTTGTTTTAAAAAATTGCATTTGCTTGCAATCTGCCTTCAAGCGTTACCACTACAATAGAGAATAGACGAGATTGCAATTGAAATAATCATAAAAAATAACGAATATGTGAAAAAGATATGCACATGACAATATGACAATATGAACAACCATGGCAGACTAATAACGTCTGTCACTTTTTTCTACCAACGAAAAAGAAAAACGAGGAAAAAGAGAAAATAAAACAATGGGAAAATTGACGACAGTGTGTAGTGTGTGGGTTTTTTATTGTTTCAATAAAAATTAACTTAATTTTATATCGCTAAGTACAAAATTTTGTTAAAAATTTGCTTGAAACTGATAAAAAATCTTAATTGGAAAAGATACTCGTACTTTGAGGAAAAAATAAGGGGCTTCATTGTGAGCAGGGCTCGGCTTTTGATAACCTAAAAATGAAAAAAAAACTTTACATAAAGATGTGGTAAAATAACATAAGGACTTTAAAAATACATAATGTGGTGGCTATTCTGGAAAACGCGTCGGTGAAGTGAAACTTTACATTAAAACAAAAACAAATTTTCAAAAATGTTTTTGTTTGCCATACATTTCTAAAATGGTTGATTTCGCATGAGAAACAAAAACAAATTTTTTACATTTACACAATTTTGTTTTCCATGTAACTTACACCAAGTCGACGCGTATTCCCGAATAACCACCATTATTATTTAATTTGAAAAGAAAATCTTTCTTAAAAAACGGCTCCAGGAAAAAGATGCCTAATAACCGAAATCCGACCCCAGTTGTGAGTTGCATTGGATGTACGAACTCAACAAATACTTTGCTTACTAAAAATTTTAGTTCGTTACTAAGAAGGCTTTTCACGATAGTGATTGTGAAAACTAGTAGTTTGCAAATTTCCTGTACATACTATAGTATAGGGTGATTTTTTTTTTAAGATCTTTCAGATTTGATTTATAAAAAAACACTTAAAATTTAGAGAAATGTATGAAATCTTTATTTGAGTCGGTAGAACGATCTATGTAATTCAATGTTTAAAGTTGATTTCATGTAAATTTTGACCGCGGCTATGCCTGAAATGGTTCATACGCTGGGTCCAATTTTGAATAACATATCGGCCGGTATCTCACGAATAAATTCTTTAATATTGTCTTTCAATGCATCAACGATTGCGGGCTCGCCCTTATAAACATTAAGGCTTAGCATAGCCCCACTATAAATAGTCTAAAGGAGTTAAATCGCACGGTCTAGGTGACCAATTGACCGTTCTCAAACGTGAAATAAACTGTTCACCGAACTCGCCTCAAAATTGGGCCATAGATTTGTATCTTATGTGACATTTGGCATCGTCTTGCTGAAAGCACATGCCAGTTAAGTCCAGCTCTTCCATTTTGGACAAAAAAAAAAATAACAGAAGCCCAATTGCGGAGAATGGCGCCGAATCGATAATCCACGGTCATCAAAAACACTGGCGTATGCAGCTGCGATATTTTCTACTGTCCGCACTCTACGTAAGCATGTAGGTGGTTTAGTATTCAATAATGTAATTTTGGTGCCAAATTTAGTCACTAGATTCCGAATAGTCGCCTCAGAAGGTCGCCCAAACTGACAGTAAAATGCATGAATTTTGATAATAAAATTTAATAATCTGCAAGCGTTGTTTATTTGTAAGTCGATTCTCGGTTAAATTATAGACCAAACTGAACATGTTTAAAATTAACATGATACACGAAAACAGCTGAGTTGCCAAAAACAGTGTTGGCAAAAAGAAAGTTGCTAAAAAATCACCCTTTAGTTCGTGATGTTTACCTACATATACATATTTGCAACTTTTTTGTTGTTGTTGTGTACACTGTTTCATTTTTGACATTTTAATTGTCCTCAAGTGATATATATACATATAAATAAATTCGGGAAAGTGCGACTTTCACCCTCACGGACACTACATATGTGTATGTAACACTATACTAACTTTAGACTATGTAATCGGATATCTTATCTGATGTAGACATTTAAAATCTTTTTTTTTACGTTTTTTAATTACAGTGCTTTTTATTTTTGCGGTTTTGGCGATTTTTCTAGTTCTAGTTTTTTTTATTTTTGGCGCTTTTTTCCAATTTGAAATTTTTTTTTCGGTTTTAGGCGATTTTTTGGTTTTGGCGCTTTTTCTGCTTCTGCCAATTTGTTTAGTTTTTGGCGTACTTTTTACTTTTGATAATTTTTCTTTGCATTTTAGCGATTTATTTTATTTTTGGTGATATTTGTCATTTAAGAGCTTTTTCATTTCGGCGATTTTTCGTTGGGGCATTTTTTAAATTTGGACTTTTTTAGTTTTAGTGTTCCTGAAAACTTCAAGAGTTTGACTTTTAGGGTTTCCAAGATACAGCAAGTTGTCAAAATAACATTAACTGATATGATACTCTTTAGTTTTGATTGTTTAAATTTCAGTGTTAATTGGTGTAGTCCGAATAAAAATACACAAACTTTGAAAATTTCAAGTTACATTACG
Source organism: Nowickia ferox (assembly GCA_936439885.1). Taxonomy (NCBI): domain Eukaryota; kingdom Metazoa; phylum Arthropoda; class Insecta; order Diptera; family Tachinidae; genus Nowickia; species Nowickia ferox. The sequence continues at coordinate 107,693,247 of OW387023.1, forward strand.
AGTTCAAAATTTTTTGTTGCCCGCCTTAGAACACCCTTTAATTTTTAACTGTCATATACTTGTTGTTGTTGTAGCGACTAAAGTTTTACATATTGTGTGAAAATTTCAGTCCGCAGCTCTTGCGTTTCTAAAAAAAAAAAACCAACTTGTGACAGCCAGCCAGACGGACATTGTAGACAGACCTTTGGTGTACGGAACCATCATTTCGCTGTCATTTTGGGTTGTATTGTTCTGTTAATTTTTACTCAATAACCTGCTATTTCACGTTTCTGTTTTTTAAAAGTGCCCAAAATGCCGGCTTTGTATTCCCTCCATAAAATTCTGCTGATTTTGGAATAATTTTTAGGTCGCGGTCATTGCTTTTTTCTCTGGAAGACTTTTTAATTTGAAATTTTAACACATCATGGGAATAAAATCATTCAACAATTCCTTTATGACTTGTAACTTTTGCATTTAATTATTTCATTAATTTTTTCTTTCAAAAGTATAAATTTTAATTTGAAACGGAAATTATTATATTGCTCGTACTACTATACTTTTTGAAAAATAAACCAGTCAGCCAGTCAAGCTTTTATAAAGCAAAAGATTGAAAAAAAAACAAAATTCAAAATACACTTTTGAAGAAATTTTCTTCTTTTTTAATTTTTGTTTAAATATTTTTTTTATTAGTTGAACTCCACATTCGTGTTTGTGTTTCAAGTTTTTTAGTGCAATTAATTTTTATTTTGGCAAACAAAATGATGTGATAGTTGCTGCAGCCACAAAGTCAGGCAGGCAGGACGGCAGGCCGGCCAACAAACACTCACTCACACCCAAATTCAGACAATAAACGTTTGGCTGAGAGGGCTGTTGGTTGGCGCGGCGGTTCTACAGCACATTAATTTAACCAAAAAAATGTGCACTAAAAATGACTTTAATGACGTTCGCACAACTTCTTATAAAAAGCAAAAAGCAAATCGACTCAAAATAATGACTGCAATTTTTATGACTTCCAAATGATGATGACGATATTTTTATACTTTAAATACTTATTTTTTTTATTTATTTTTGGACTTTAATTTTATTTTATAAACTCATGTGCGCATACATGCAGCAGGATTATTTTAAAGACTTTCGTGAGTCATCATAAAAATGAATTTGATTTTTATGTACAGCAGACTTGCAAAAACTTTTAAAGAAATTTTCGAAAACCCCTTCTTTTTATGCTTGTATGTCAAAAAAAAAAAAATAAAAAATAAAAATTTTACACCATCTTGAACTTTTCTTAATCGTTAATTTAATTGAGGCAATTATTTCCCAAACCTCCAAATTATTTGACATTTCAAATGGAAGTGAGCAGATAAATAAGTTGAATGGTCGGTCGCGTTGCGCTCGGTCCTCTGCCTGTCTGGTAGTTTGTTTTAAATCCATTTATTTATTTAATGATTGAAGCGAAATTTTAACACTTGTTTTTTAGGTTTATGCTGAGTTCCATCCAGCCTCATTTAATTTTTTGATGTCTTGACAGCTTGAAATGAATGAAAAGCATTATATACTTATTTTATACGAGTATTATTACTTTAATTCTTATTTCTTATTTCAGTTTTTTTTTTTGGAAATTGAAATGCACATTTTTATAAGTTACTTGATGCCGCGTAATTGAAGAAATCACTCATTTCAAGTGGTTTGCAAGTTGAAATAAAAGCGGATGCGTTTTTAATTAAAAAAATTAAAAAAAAAATTTTAAAGTATGTACATACTTTTAATAACTGCAAATGACTCTCGTAAAAACAGTTTTAAATTGGAAATAATATGGAAATAATATGGAAATTACTGATATGTGTCACAAAGGGCTCAGTGCCTCGTTTCTGCAATTTGTTAGAAATTCTCGCATCGAGAAAAATTAAATAATTATGTTGGGTTGTCTATTTAACACAGGATTATTCATATACTCGTAAAAACTTAAATAAACTTACAAAAAATATTAACAAATATATTTTTTTTTCTAACTCACCCTGTGTTTCATAGCATGATAACAATTTTTTCGACTCGAAAAATTCTCACATTCCTTACAGAAACGAATCATAAATGTAGAAGCTGTAACCCCGCACTCAAAAAATTATTACAACAACGAACTGCATATTTTCCAGAAATATTCCGTACTGTCATATTTAAATTAATAAATATTTAAAATTCTAAGCAATTTTATTTTTAACCCAAAAAGTTAAAATTCAAGCACTTGAAATTCAACTGGAAACAAAGTTGAATTCAAGCATTTTTTCAAGTACTTTTTAAGCTTGAAAATATTTTGAAATAAAAAATCAAACAACATACATATGTATATGTTCTCAAACCTTGTCAAATACATAATTTATTTATTATTAATAAAATTGAAATTATGGTGAAAAATATCAAAGAAAAAAAAGTGAATTTTTAAAAATCAAAAGGTGATAAAGATCGTGAAAACAACAGTGAAAATAGATATGCAGTAAATTATTATTAGAAAACAAATGACTTCCAATTTCCTTTCCATTTTAAAAGCATTGTTTTTAAAGCTTGAAATATACTTGAATTTAATTGTAATACAAGGCCACATTACAGAATAATTCAAGGCTTGAATTCAACTGTAATACAATTGAATTGTTCGCATTTAATTCAAGTCCCCATTTCACTGGAGAATGCTATTGAAATAAAGTGTAAATCAAGCATAATTCAATCCTTGACAATTGCATATGTGACTTGAATAACAATTGTTTTACACTTGATTTCAAGCAGAATTGTTTATTTGGAAATGATTCTAACATTTATTTAGAAAACTAAATACACATTAATACAGATTTTCGTTTCCATTCAATATTGTCCGCTGTTTGTCTTATACGTACTAAGTTCTATTTTTTTTTCGTAATTTTAAACCCGTTTTTAATTGTTTTGTAAGCTAAAATAAATAAAAAGGAAAGAAAAAAATTTGTTTTACTATTTTAAATCAGTTAAAAAATAAATAAAACTTTCCTTAAATTTAAATGAAAAATAAGTAAAGCGGTTTTATTTTTGTGAATTTTCATTTATTTTAAATTACAATTTCAGTAAATTTTATGCTGTAATCTTCAAAAATTTTCTTCAATATGTTCAAGTCTTGAACTTATTTGTTCAAAGTTTGAAGCATTTTTTTAGAAAGTATCATCAAAATACACAACACAAATTTCAGGAAATCGCATTAATTAATAACATTAAAAGTGCAAGGGTTCCTTGAATTAACCCCCTGTTTTCAGACCCCATAAGGTCGACTTGAATTAAAAAATTTGCTGTAGTGCTTCGTACACCAAAGGTGAAAAGGAACCCAATTGTTTTCACAGCGATGTCACCAATTAACACTGAAATTAAAAAAAGCAAAATGAAAGAGTATTCTATCAGTCAATGTTATTTGCTGTATTTAAAAACTTCCCCATTTTTAAGATGTGTGGGCATAGCAAATCCTGAAAGCTTTTAATTTTAGGTGTAGGAGACATATAAAACTTGTGTAAAATATTACGAGGAACATGTTTGTGGAAAAAAAGAACAAAAAACCAGCAGCCTTAAACGGTGATATGACGGGTAAAAATGAAAGTGTTCCTGAAAAATAATCACCATAAATTAAAAATTAGATTAAAACATAAGAAAGTCAAAACTTAAAAGTTAATTTTGTACTCGTAATCACGGTAGCATTTTTGGATCGGAAAAAAATTTCGTTTGCTGTCAATTTGACTAAAATAGGGTGATTCTTTCGAAAAAATCGGTTTTTCCTTCTAACAAGTTCAAAAGTCTTCTTCTTCTCGTTCACTGATTTTGTATTGGATGCCGCAAATCAGACCAAAATCTGTAAAATGGTTATAAGATAGATATCGTTGTCGAAAATTTGGGAAAAGAGTTTTTGTATTATATTATTTTGTAAAATCAATTTTCGATTTCTGTATGGTTAACTTAATATAGAAAGGCCCTAACTCATTACATTTTTAAAATCGAGATTTTTGCATCTTTCGATACATTAAATGCACTTCTATTCAAATATGACAGGTGGGCCAAAAGAAGTCATCCGATGTTGTTTGGATCTCATTTTTTTCTTCTATGTAAATGAAAAACTTCGATTCTGTTTGTTTTGATTATGTTTATTTGAACCTTTAGAATTTTATTGGTCAAGTCGAGAAGATGATATCGGCCAAATGGGAGCCGTTACAATTGATTGCTCGTTTTATGGCATTTTTCATCACATCGGCGAGAATTTCGGGCGACAGATTCTCGCACTCGTGTCGAATATTGTCATTGAGGGCTTCCAGGGTCTCGGGCTTGTTCACTAAACACAGGACCTCAAAAAACCCCACACAAAATGTCTGGAACGGTTAAATCGGGCGATCTTGTGGACCAGTGTAAATTACCAAAACGAGAGATGAGGCGACCCGAAAAAAATAGACACGATTATTCCGCGTTCTTGGGGAGTGTATCGCTCCATGGCTTGTTCACTTGTATTCTACAGCTGCCTCGTTCACAAATGTTAAAACAGATTTGACATTGGCCGCCATTTGCAAAAATAAGAGCATCTTCCAATAGGGTGATTTTTTTGGCCCACCTTGTACAAAGAACTGGATTTGGAAAATATAATGAGTTATATAATGAGACTTTCCATATATATGTATATTTAGGTAACGATATGTACACACTCGTACATTAATTTTTTTAACTAGCGGGAAGTTTCAGGGATGGCCTGCAAAGTCAAGCGATTCCCATATTTTTTTTTTTTTTTAAACAATTACTATTTTGGCCTGTTCGTAAATGCATCATGATGCTATGCATCATACGAGCAAATTGAATTTAAAATGCAGTATAATTTCGCTGATAATCTATTTTAGTGTTTTTATTTGTACTTAATTTACTTCAGCGAAGCTTTTTATGACTTTTAAATTTCCATTTGCAACACAGTGATGCATTACCGAACAGGCCCATTATTAATTAATCACCCTGTGCTGTAGCACCCTGCGTCAGCATGCTTTATTTCATCTTTTTTTGGATTTCGTTGGGATGTGAATAATTTTAATTTCCTTTTTTTACTGGAAACAGATTTTCTTACTTATTTCTGTATCGTTTTCATCCTACAAATACCACATTTATTTTGGTCATGGTATTGGCGCCAAAATGAAAGTGTTTTTTAGCCATGGAACGAACGAACGCTTAAGTTGCAGCCACATACTCGTACAACACCATAAAAGGTAAATGCTTGTGTGCTGCATTGTTAGCATTTCATTTAGTTGTAATTTAACTGGTTGCATTGAACAACAAAGTGAGGTACATACTCGTATAATGGGGAGTGCGCAAATATTGCAAAAAAAAAAAAAAAAAAAAAAATAAAAATAAAAAACAAGTAGACAACCAACTGTCACTTAATAACGTCCATCCTCTTAATTGTCTTTTATGCCTTTAAGCCATAATTACACATGCAATGCTGCTGCAGTAGCAAAACTAAAGAAAGAAAATCATGCACGTAGCAGCTTTTTTAGGCTTTACAACAATAAATATTTCATTAACTTGATAAAAGTACTTTTTAGCAAAGTACAAAAGGAAAAGAAAAAATCAAATATTTATAAGTGAAGCAAAAAATTTATCAATAAAAGTGAAAGTTATACAAATATTAAATTATAAATTTGTTAAAGCAGCAAAAGTCATTGAAATTTTCAATAGCTGTACAAATACCCGGGTATGTACGATTATACTGTATTGTATGTATTCTCTTTCCTTTATCAAACCAAGTACTCGTGTATCTGTATATCTATTGGCTTGTCTTTCTTTTTGTTTTAATTTAATTATCATAAAAATTGCAAAAACTTTATTGTTATTATATTTTCATACATTGTTGACTTTTCCTTGTGGTTTCTTTTAATTTTTCAAAAAAAAAAAAAAACAGAAAAAAATTATAAAATAAAATAAAGATTTAATATCTCACGTTTCAATGATTTTCATTGTAATCTCTGTTATTAGCCTTTAATATCGTTAAAAACGCATAATCATTACTTTTTACTCTCTTTATCAATTGTTATGTTTAAGTCTGTTTATCTGGTTTTCTTTTAGTGCATCTGGCTGCAATGACGACGTCTTAATGCTTTTTGATTTGATGGCTTTTTTTTTGTTAAGAAAAAATAAAAAGGTTTTTCATAGTTTTTTTTTTTTTTTTTGCAAGAAAATTAAGCGTTATATAATTTATATGAATTTGAGGATTAAGAAAATAGTTTTATGTTGGTTCGAGTACAGTACCTGCATTCTGTGAACTTTTGCTAACCGAAAATCATAATATGTATTTATCTATCGGGGCAATTATGAATAAAATACCGCGTGAGATTTCTCACTTTTCCAATTAGATTTTTGTTTTGTGTTTCCTATTACCTGCTATTGCTTGAATTTGTTCCCTGGAAGAAATCTCACGCCGAATTTTATTCATAATTGCGCTGTATAATATGTATTTGTTCGTTTGCGGTAACGATAAAGGGATTGATTCTGCAATTTCTTTTTCTATAATAGTGTAAATTTGTGTATAACTCGACATGGGGCATCCCTGCAAACAAAATGTCAAAATAAGCTAAAAGCAAAAAAGAAGAATATTAAAGCAAAACTAAATAAGAATATGAGCTTCTTATTTTACTTTTTTAACTTCAACCGATAGTGAATATCGTTTAAATATATTATTGAATAGCAAATTCGATAAATTTTCGTTATATTATAGCGATACGTTTATCGTAATAAAAGTTACTGAATCCAGGAACAGGCTTTCACTTCACTACGCTGCACAGTGGGATGGCTTCATACATATTTTTTTTTTTTTCGAAAAAACTACCAGAAATGGCAGCGAGCTTCATATCGTCTAAATTAAGAAAAAATACAGTTTGATTCATATCGTACACGCCCACAGCAGCCCACCGCCCATGCAAACCTAATCGTTTTTTTCATATAAACTTTTCCCTATCCACGCAATAGTCTTCAAATTCGGTACTTACACTCTTTAGAATGGTAATAATAAATAAAATATATCGTCAGCTAAAGTGCAAAACCACGTAACTAACAAAAAAAAAAAAAAATCAAAATCTCATATTACTATTATTGGGTATTACATCGAGACATATCGAGCCTTATTTTCGAATTTTCGTAAGCGACAAAAATTAAATTTTTCAGAAGAAGATTTTTTTTATAATATTAAAATGTGTTTTACATTCGTAAATTGTCGCTTACGATAAAATTTTACAGCCCGTTTCTTCAAAGTTATTAACAATTTTGGCATATTGATAAGTCAAAACTATGGGTAGGGCCATAAAATTTTAATTTCAATAAAACAGTATATTTTCGATTATATAATCTAATATCTACGATCGTAAATAATCGATTTTCATCAAAAAATTAAACTCGAAAATTATGTCGCTTAAGTTTTTTTTTGTGCGGTTAATGGCACGACACATTTCAGCGGTACCACTTTCAAATATGTATATCTTATTTATAGAAATAATAAAATTAATTACATATTTAAAATTACTTATATCGCATAAAAACGTAGAAACCAATAAATTTATACTTTTATATGAATTTTGAAATGATGTTGTTAAATAATATCCAATAATTTTATTATTTGCTCGTTGTCGTTTAAAAAAATAGAAATTAGCCCAAGTTGGCGACAGCGACAAAAGTGGTCATGCAGTCGCAGTCGAGTATCCTTTTGTTATGAACGTGCGTATTCTGTTTTTGACAGTTTGTGATCGGTGGTAGCTTGCTAGACTTGGGTCGAACTCGTTCTCTAGTTCAGTTTTGCCACAAACCGATGGATTAAACGAGTTCGATCCAAGTCTATAGCATGCTGTGGTCGTCTATGTGAAGCATTAATTCATATGGTTGAAAATGCAACTCTACATATATGCATATATGCATTTACGAACGCTATCAATTTTCTGGTTTGATAAAGAGAAAACAATTTTAAATTGGCGAAAAGTTGAAGGAGCTAAACTTTTAGCAAAACAATTTTTTTTTAAATATTCTTTTATTTGCTGCACCAACAATCAATTTGCTATTATTATTGCTACAAATATTAATAAGTTTCCAATAACATTATATTGCAAATGCGAAGCGCCCTTATAGTCACTTTAATTGAAGTGCCAATTTCTATGATTATTAGCAATATTATTACACATATCCAGACATTTAAATACATATAAATTTTAACATCTTCTATCTATAAAATGTTCATACTCCCGTTTAATGCTGCCACACCAAACACTTGAAAATGTACAAAACATACATACATACATACATACATACATGTGCATACATACTTCATGAGATATTGAGTATTAAAAAAACAAGCTTCATTGCGGAGGAGACTAATCAAGCTTGTCGTTTGCTGTAACAGTTACATGTTGTTCATATAACAATAACAAGTGTTGTAAAGATATTTATTTTTTTTTATTCATTCATTTTTTTCCTCCCCCTGCTTGCCGACGACAAGATTTCGTTCGTCACTCCAGTCATAATCATTACCCATCATCAGCACCATCATTTTGATCATTATGTTTATCCGCTCACAGTGTATCTGCTGTATCTGCTTAAAGTACGACTGAGTATTTGTTGCTGCAGCTATTGTGTTTTGTGCTACACAATTTTCAACGTTCAAAGTCATTAGGTTTTATGATTATTGGCTTGTTTAAGAGTGCTTTAAGTTAATACAACGTTTTTTTTCTTTTCTAGTCTTTTTTGTTTTTTTTTTTTTTTTGATTCTTTTACACAATATTGTTGTAATGTTTTGTTTGTTGGATGGAAAAACAAACATATTTTATTTTGCGTAAATTAATTCTATTAGTTGTTGCTGTACAAGAAATTCTATTACTGGATTTAATATGTCTAGTTTTGAAATATGCATGTGTATCAGCTGTTTAATGCTTTAAATTCTAGCAGCTTGTCTGCTTTAGTTCTTTTTTTTTCTGTATATTAAATCTCGTTTAAAAATGTTGGAAGTGAGTTTAAATATTAAGGCTTACAATAAAAAAAAAAAAAAAAAAAAAAAAAAAAAAAATTAAATGTATTTCATATCTATTTTAGGAAATTCTTATATTAAAAATTTTAATAAAATACATATTAAACCCATTTAAAATTTTTATGAATAAGCGCTTAATTGCACAAAGTTCTGTTTAGTTCATTGTAGCTTAATTAGTAAAGGTTTCGCTGCTTTTACTTTAAATTATTATTGTTTGTTATACTGAAGGCGGGATGGGGTGATAGTCATTGTACGAAACGCCGACTGAAAAATGAATTGCAACTAAGGTCCTTGAAAATGGGTTTGTTTGATCCAACGTTTAAGTTGTCAAAACGCAAATTCAAAAACGACCAAATTTGCAGCGTTAGACGAGTGTGACAAAAAAAAATTACAAATCATGAATCCCTAAAGCGTTTTCGGCAACTATTTTCATGCTACTTGCTTTCCCACACATCCTCTTGGCATATGTATATAAAAAGTTTCTTGCAGCTAGTTTCTTAGTGTAAATTAAGTAATTTTGTTTTTAATTGCTGCAAGTGCACTATGAACATAAAGTAGCAGAATCGTGAAAAAAATATTTCCCGACAATCTAGACAAACAGTACGCAGATGTAAAATTTGTGTTTCACGCCCCTTTTTTAAAGGTGGCATCCCCATAAGGGGCATTTGTGAAAAAAAATTTATGCTCGCTAAAGATTGTAAGTATTCATTAAAACTTAACTCATTTACTGAAAAATAAAAAATATCAAGAAATAAAATGGGGGAAAAATAGAAATTAAGTAATAAAAAAACTAAAATGAAAAGAATGAAAAATTCTAAAAAATAACACAATGAAATATGTATATAAAAAATACAAAAATTAAAAATGTATAAAAAATAAAATAATGTAAAAATGAAAAATGCAACAAATAAACATTCAAGAAATTTATTATACTACATATTGTCATAATTATATTATAAGTGAAATTTATTTGCTGCTGGTTAAGCGATGTCTATATACATTTCATTGTTGCTTTAACAAATCGTCAGTAGACTTCAATCACACATTTTGAACAGTCACAAACCTCTTAGGGGTCATCCACATATTACGTAACGCCATTTTTTCCGTTTTTGACCCCCCCCCTCCCCACAGTAACAGATCGTAAAAATTCTTAGACCGCCCCCTCACAATAACGTAACAAGAACTTTAAAAAATTTAAATTGTTTTAAGCTTTTATTAAAAAAAAAATTTAATTTAATTCATACACATACATATGTATGTATTTTTAAATAACTTTGTTTGAATTGAAGTAAATTTCTTTATTTAGTTATTACAAACTAATATACAAATATTTTTATGGCATTTTCTTAAGTTTCGTTTAGGATTTACGCATTTATTTATTTTATTTATGGGAAAATGCAAGTAATTGAGAATGGACGAATATTCGGGAATTCGAATGCTTTTGCTCCTTTATTTTTATTTTCTGTTAGAACTAACACAGTGCGTAGACAAAAATAAAATAAGCTTGCAAAATATAAATAATAACAATTATGTATTTATGTACATACATATGTATATGCATATATTTATATCTATTTAACACTCATGATTCTTGATTTATTATGTATTTCTTTGATAAATTAAATAAATGAAAAATCGAAGTGTTTTTGTACGAAATTAGTAAAATTTATGTTACGTAACAATTTTACAGACCCCCCCCCCCTACCCACCCGTAACAAATCATAACAAAACTCGAACCCCCCCCCCCCCCCCCCCCCAAGGGCGTTACGTAATATATGGATGGCCCCTTATCTTATGCACAGACTTCCAAAAACTATTTGAGAATTCACAAATAATATTTTTGATTTCATAAAAGAAAAATAAGGCTTAGAAACTTATACAAAACCCAGCAAATAATTTTTATTCGATATGAATCTATTAATTAAGATTTTATTTTTCATTTTGCCTTATAAATACTTTTATTGCTATCCGACGGATTTCTAATTGTATAAAGGTGTAGGCTTTCTCTTATTTAACGGTTCAAATTTGGTCGCAGTCAGTTTTCTGATTTTTTAATTACTAGTATAAAGAAGTATACCAACTATTTATCTAAAGCTTAGTTACTTGAGTATACGTACATTATAAAATATAAAAAGGTCAAACAAAATTAAACTAACAAATTACATTGGGCCTAATTACGAGTGTCGTATTCGACTACGACTATGACGATTTTGTACTAGATTAAAGAAAAGCTGTTGCAATGTTCTTTAGTTTAGTACAAAATCGTCGTAGTCGAAGTCGTAATGCGACACTCGTAATAAGGCCCATTATTTATTACGAAGTAAATAAAAATTATATTTATTTATTTATTTATTATGAAGTAAATAAAAATTATATTTAAAATATTAAACTTAAAACAAAATGCATTACCTATTACAGTTTTCACCATTATAAACTAATTTTATCTCATTTTCTTTTTTCTTTTTTTAGGTAAGTGCCTTTAAAATCACAAAAGCTACACTAGTCCTTGAAAATGATTGAGTAAGTTTATTCAAGTTTCTTCCTTAAGCTTTTTGCTGGTTTGAAGTAGAGAAAAGAAGAAAAAAAAAACAAACAAAGCTTTCAATTTTATTTCCTAAAACTATTTTTCAGTATAATTAAATACTCCACGGTATTTAGAAAACTCATAAAACAAGCACACTTAAGCTTAATTTAATGGTTCAATGCCATTTCATGAATATTTATTAATGTAAAAAGCAAATAAAATATCCGCACACACATAAAAAAAAAATAACATCAAGCCCCAAAGTCTGTTGCTTAAAATACTGTGTGGTGGTGCATTTTTTGCACTCTTGCTCCTGTTACAGCTTCTTGCATAGCCTTCATTTCACATTAATGAAAAAAGAAAAATAAAGGAAACAACAGCAACTCCAATTCTCAACAGCAAAATAATTAAAGTTTTTGTTCTAAAGAAGACGAAAAAACGAAAGAATTAAAAACCAGTCAGCATTTTTATTTATTTATTATTTTTTAAGTTTCCCAAGATGTATTAGCAAAAACATCTGGAAGCAAATTGTACGCCATAAATACGTAAAGTAATTAATTAAATTTCAAAATATTTCCTTTTAAAATTTATTGCAATAATTTAAAATAACATTCGATATCGAATGCCATGATTGCCTGCATACTTATCTCGCACTCGGACGTGGAAAAATACATATTCGAAACATACATGTAAATTTTTAGAACTATGCGATGCTTATCAGCGATTTTTAAGCATAACATGACTTGACCTAACCCTAAATATCAAAAGAAAGCTTTCGTTCAACAATATATGTATATTAAAAATAAAAACAAAATTTTCATGTTTTATGTAAATATTTCATTTGAATTTAAATTATCCATCGTGCAACACGGCTGTTAGTGTGTGTTTATTTATCTTTATTTAAGGCTTCAATTTTAGAATCCTTTGAGACCCTTTACGAGCATAGACTAGTCTGTTATGGTGACAGACTGTAAAGAAGACTTTCACTTGACAATTTATAATCGGGCATATTCTTGTTCGAGTACCGTGTTTCCCAAGCACCGTATTACCATTTCAATATAGAATTACTCAAACGAGAATAGGCCCGATTGAAAGCAAAAACAAATTTATATATTTTATTGCTGCTTCCAATATAAAATTTCGAAAGAACGTTTTTTCCGCCAATAAGCAGGTTATTTGAAATTTTTTCAATATATTTTTTTCAGACAAGAAAAACTTTGAGTATCTCGTGTAAAACGACACTAAACGGTAATTTTATATAGAAATGGTAATACAGTACTTGGGTAACACGGTACCTTTTCCATGTAAAATTGTCATTGTAAGCCAGGGACGGCATTGAGAATTTTAAAACTGTATCAACAACTTTCAAAAATTTTATTTTTTGACCTCAATTGTACTAAAAGACTTTAGTTTTGGTTCGAAGTATGTACATATTTTTATTTATTATTTATTTTCACCATTTTCATAAATTTGCTTATCGTTGGGTTTTAAAGCATATGGCTACAGTTGAAATTTAAAATGTACAAATTAATAGCATGTTTTTAGAATTTAGAAGAAAAATGATTTCGAAATGGAAGAGTTCACATTGGTTTTCTCGCTGCGTTTTGCTTTCACAAGACTGTTTTCAAGTGAGAAGAATATGAGTTTCACTGTTCGAAAGTGAAAATTGACATATGCAAACGTTTGAAAAGAAATGCAGATGGGGAGATTCCTTAGATGTACTAAATAAGTCATTGGTGCACTATTGTACTTACCGAGTTTGAATAGTACCAAAAAAAGTACAATTGTACCAATTTTGCCATCCCTGCTCTAAGCTGTCGTTCTCAAATGAGAATAGGCCCGATTTTAGTTAAATATATGAGGGATAGAAGCACTAGCCATCAAGGCCATCGCCTAATTTATTTTAAAAGTAATTTTTTCTACTTTAATTCTTGCTTTTGCAACTTTTTGTACATTTTAATGTGTTCAACTTTACAATTTTAATTTATTTAGCATATTGACATTTAAAGTACTTATTTTCTTTTAAGGTTTCTTTTCCAAAAGATCTCTTATTTATTTTTTCTTATTTTAACTCTTTTTCATTTGCAAATTTTTTTCTCTTATTGTACTTGCATACATATTTCTCAACTCTTTATGTTTGCAGTATTCTATGGTATTATTGCTTTTCTCCAATTACTCAGCAGTTTAGCAAATGTATATATAGATATATAAATTTTTATTTGCTCCAACTTTTATCCTTATCCGTAACCTTAGCTTTTACATTTCTGTTTTTTTCCGATTTATTTGCTGTTTTGCCTTAAATGGCATTAAACATTGTTGTCTCATTATCTCTGGGAGACGGTGCAAGAACTAAAGAACTAGCAAAAAACTGTATAATCGCAATTTTATTTAAACAATATGTTGCAAGTTGGTAATTTTTCTTTTTAAGCTGCTTCCACTTGAGGCTTTCTTCACAAGTAACTGAGACAATATTTAAGTTATTTTGTTGTTGTTCTCAAAAACTTTTTCTTTGCAAATGCATAATTTCAAATCTTAAGTAATTCCATTTACATTGTATTGTTTTAAAGCGTTTCTGCATATTTTTTTTTTTGCTTTTATAGTCATTTAATTCTCAATAGGTTTTAAGCGTTCAAGAACAGTATAACTTTTTGTTTTTGTTTGGAAAAGTTTAGTATATTTTTGCTTCGAAAAAACTTTAAGCATACGATACAGACAGACGAGACTTATTAAGGCAAAAGTTTTAACACATGCAACTTTAACAAAAAAAACAAATACAAAAGTTCCGGAAAAATTACCTTTTGTATAAAATCTAACTTAAAATAATTTTCTTCATATAAAATTATATTTCGAAAATACGTAAATAACCAGAGCTTAAATTTATCAAAAATATAAAAGAACCAAACACATCTTTTCTTTTCAATATGCATATCATATAGAAAGGCCGTTCAATATTTCAGGTCAATATTTTTTTTTTGAAATTAAGATTTTCGACAAATTAATGTTCTAATATCGAAATATACAAAACAATTTCAAAAAAAAAAAAAGAAAAAAAAAACGGTTTAGGGCTTTTATATATTAAGGTAAAGGTATGTATGAACTAAAAATAATCTCAAGAAAGTATTGCTTTCAAAAAATCCTATTACAAAGAATTTTTCGTAAAAAGTGCATTCTTTAAAAAGTAACTTTAGTACGCCTAAGTTAAAAAATTTTAATGAATACTCCTTTGATTTCTTCTTAAAGGTATTTTTGCTCAAAAGTAAGTAAAAAGTGCCTTTTATAAAAAGTACCTTTTATAAAAAGTACCTTTTATAAAAAGTACCTTTTACAAAAAGTACCTTTTAACTTTGAACTTAAGCCCGACTAAGAAATTATTTCTGATTAAAAATTCACTATAGTTCAACTAAACATTTAAAATTGTTTCAATTAACTTTTATAGAATGTACCTTTAATAAAAAGTTCTTACATGAAAAGTACCCTTTTCAAAAGATACATTAAAAAGTATCTTTTGTAAAAATTACCTTGTATTAAAAATAACTTTTGTAAAAGATGCCTTAAACAAAAAGTATCTTTTGTAAAAAGTACCTTATTTTTAAAACGTTTGTTTTAAGTATCTCTCCTAAAAGGTTCTCTTAAAAGTACTTTTTCTAAGAAAAATGCGTACAAATTGAAAAAAAAAAATAGATTTTACGAGGGTTTTCTTTTTCTATATTTTTTTTTTTGCATAGAAAAGTTTTTATACAAACTACTCTTTCCTCATATTAATTGTGAATAAAGTTTCAAGTTGTATGTAGAAAAAATCGTTCACATTTCATAGACATGAATTCTCTGCCATTCTTCATCGTATGACCTTAGGGCACAATTAGAATGGCAAATAAGTTGTTAAAAGCAAAATATAAAGTTTATTGTAAAAGTCATTATTGAGCCAAAAATATGTATAAATGGCTAAAAATAATTTTTGAATTAATATTTGGTTTCTTGTTTGCTTTATTCCAAGGGATTGTTCGATGTCGTTTTAAAAAGTTCATTTCCAAAAAGCACTTAAATAAAAATCAATAAAATAAAAAATGTTAATGGCATCAATCCTTTATTAAAGATTATTTAAATAAATGACTGGCTTGACCTTTAGAAGGATGCAAGAAAGAGATTTTGTAAAATTGTTGGGTTTTTAATAAAATAAAAATACATTATTTTAAATATGCATAATTGAAAGTTCTGATTTGCTAATGGATACTTTTTTGCGCTGGCCATGATTTTCACTAAACATGCCAAATTTTAAGTTAAATCTCTTTATTCTGATTTATGCATAATTTGTATAGTTTTTACATCTTTTTTTTTGATAGACGTCATTCTTTTAATCCTTTTCATTTATTTTTGTAATGTCTTGGCATTTAATTAAAACATTTATGCTTTGTTCCTTGTTCAAAATTTTAAGATTTTTTTTTAGTGTTTGTTGCTGTTATTGTTTCATTATAAGCCATCATTGTCAAAATTGCAATTATATCATCTTCTTTTATGTGTTCATATCTCTGGAATAGATTTTTTTCTTACACATCATCATCTGCATCAGTGTCTACTATAAGGATGGATGATTTCTTTCTAGTTTTTAACTTTAGCTTATCGTTTTTGAATATACGAGTATGTATGTTTGTATATACATACATTAATTTTTTTTTATTTTTGAGTGCTTTTGCAGCCATCAAACTCCATTAACTGTAGACAATTTACTCCTGCTTCCCTCTAAAAAAAAAAAAAAAAAAAAAAAAAAAAAAAAAAAATTACTGACTATGACTGCATTGTTTTATTTAATTTCTTGGCTCTTATTCTTTCTCTGTACATCTCTAGTCTTGCCTTGTCTTGTGTTTATGGCTTTATTTTAAAGATTTTTCTTTTGCTGTTCTAGCCTGACCTAGACATTCGTAGTGAAGGCTGTGCTGTGAGAGGCAGGAGATCATCTGTTTATTATGGGCTTTCCTCCTTTCTTAATATCCATTCCCTTTAAGTTTTATTTTTCAATTTAAACTTAAAATTCTTGGTGTGTGTGTGTGTGTGTGTGAGTGTGTTGTTCTCTGCTGTTATCCTTTCGTTGTCATTTTGTAAATTGATTTTTGTGCAGTTTTACACTTTCTTTTGTAATATTTTTGGCTGGTCCTGTGTTGTTTTGTAATTTTATGATTTGTTTTAGTTATCACCTCTTTTTGTTGTTGTATTTTTGTTGAAATTGTTGTCATTGTCATGATGTTGTTTCAAAATTTCAAATTCAGTAGCGGCATTCACTTTTCGTTGCAAATTGCTGCTGGTGCAAATATTGCAGAGGTAGCAAGCATCGGATATAATCTTCACTTATTAAATCGCCACCCGTTATTTAGCAGTTTCATTAGATGGCATTCCTTTACTAGCATCCTTTTTCATTCATCTGGATGCTGCTGACTATTTTAATTTTTTTTCTATTTTACACAATTTGGATCCTTTTGCTTTTATATGTAAGCTGCCAAATAGGAAGTGAATGATAGGGAATCCGTTATTAGTTGCTATTTTTTTATATTTTTAATCTTCAGCTTTTGTAAGCATTTTAGTGTATTTTTTTAATTTTTCTCACACAATAATCTCAGATTTTTCACAGACTTTTATGCATTCATTCATTTATACATTTGCTACATTGTTTTTGTTGGCTTCATTCATTTTTATATACATAAATATACAACAGCTCTCAGAAAAAATATATTCCCTGTGGTAAAACGTAAAAATACAACCAAAGCCGAAAAGGATTAAAACAATTGCAACAAAAAATATCCTTTTGTTTCGCTGGTGTCTTAATTTGCAGACATTATTTGTATGTATGTGTAGTTCGTTGGAGAATGAGGAATAAAAAATACATATTTAAATAATTTTTTTTTAATATTTTTCAGTTGTATTTATTCAATTTGTTTGTCTGGCAATCAAATCTTTTTTTTTATGATATTCAGTCAGTTTTTATTTAAAGCTTGATTTTAAATAAAACAAAAGGAAACATTTGTGTCCACACAAAAAGTCTCTAATTTTATTGAAATTTAATTAAAATATATTTATTTAATATACTCGTACACATTTTATTTATTTTATTTTATTTTATTTCATTCTTTGATATAGTTTCTATGCCTATTGCTTGTGTTTCGCTTGTGATTTTCAGAAATATTATTATTTGTGATTATTATTTGTGAATTCTCAAATAGTTTTTGAAAGTCTGTGCATAAGATAAGAGGTTTGTGACTGTTCAAAATGTGGTTGAAGTCTACTGATGATTTGGCTAAGCACCAATGAAATATATAGACAATGCTTGACCTCCAGCAAATAAATTTCAAATTCTTTGATATATTTTATATATAATTTTTTTTTAGTTTTCAATAAGGTTTTATGAACCAAACTGCAAATTTATTTTTTCTAAAGTTGGTTTCTTTAACTTTATTTGTTTATAATTGATTGACAAAAATTATAAAATTGTATTTGTTTTTTAAATTTGTTGTTTTGGCTGCTTTTGTCCATTTGAATCCCACATCACGTAATTGCCATCAACAATGAGCAATCTTTCGAAGCCACCATAACTAGCGAGTCATCAAAATGCTATTTAAACCGTAAAAAAATATCATGAGAAATATATGGAATTTTTTATTTAACAAATTAATATAGAAAATACATGCATATATACTTACATAGACATACATGCATGTGTATTGATGCACACAAATCATTTAATTCAAAAAGTTTGATCTCTGACACTTTTCAGGTTGAATTAGCGAAAGAGTTGCCTTTTGTTGTAGTCCAAAAAGTACTTGTATCATAAAAGAAAATATGTCAAGTACGCTTTCAGAGAGGAATAGACTTTTAGACTTTTGTATCTTTCTCGAAAAAGTACTTTAATATCCGATGATTTCGCTCATTCTCGGTTACTGCTATTAAACAAGTAATGCACTATTCGAGCCATAACCGCCAAAAAAGCTTAACCGATACATTTTTTTGTAAACTCGGTTTTTTTTCACGAAAATTGATTATTTAGAATCGCAAATAATCGATTTTGGACAAAAAAATAATTTAAAAAAATTATCTCTCTTAAGCTTTTTTGGCGGTTATGGCACGTATTAGTGGCGTAAAAGTCCTTAATGGCTTATTTTTTTTTTTTTTTTTTTTTTGTTAAGCCTATTAAGTTAAAAAGTGTCTTAATGTAAACTTTGACATTTTCTTGGTAGTCATTTAAACGTTAACGATCTTAAATTTTTTTTTTGTAAACTGAAAAATTAAATTAAAGTAATTTTTGCCAGTCAGCTGTTGAACAAGATGCGCCCGCAACAAGTTGTGCAGTTAAGAATAAATCTGCTTAAGTCATATTTTACTGTTTTGCAGGAGAGCACTTTTAAGCGTTCAAGTCGATTTTCGGAAATTTATTTCTTTTACAGTTAAATTGGGAAATTTCCTGTTAACCTTTTTAATATATTTAAGTTGAAATATACCAAAATATAACCTAAATTAAGCAAATATTCCAAATGCGATTGGAAGTCTAAAACAGATAAGTCGCAAGTCATAGTGCTATAACTTCCTGAAAAATCACAGAAATGAATTGAGATTTTGACCAGAGGTACTTTCGAATATGTGACAGCGCATAGAGAAAGGGACCTAAGGGTAAAAAAAATAAATTTTCACTTTATTTTTTTTTTTTTTTTGATGTGGACAACATCTGAGCATCGAATGAGACCGATCCCATGCCCCAAAAGTGTTCGCTCCCAGAGATATGCGCGTTTTACGAATCGAAGTACACCAAAGATACACGTATTTAAATCTTTAAAATGGCTCTCCTAAACAAAACCGGTTTTTACCCTTAGGTCCCTTTCTATTTTGCGCGTCACATATGCAGATTACGGAGATAGCATTAACTCAAAATCAGCTTATCTCGACTTAAGCACCTTTTGCCTTTTTGCCAAAGAAATACAGCGGCGGTTTTCTTTTCATGCACCACCGATAGCAGCAACAGTTTTGCCATAACAAACAAGACCAGTAATGCCAATTTGGCTGATTCCACCCTTAAGACTAAAAATGAATAATTTTGAAGCAAAATATTTTCGCAATTTTATATAATTTCACCAAATACATAAACTTGCTTTAGTTATGGCTCTGAGAAAAATTGTTTTTTATCTCGCCAGATTTTAGACTTTTTCTTTTTGTTAATTTCTTACAAAATGTTTGTAAAGTTATTTGATATTTTTATCGTGATTTTATTGTAATTTGTAACTGGCAAAAGTAACTTGAAACTTAAATTAATCTTGTAGAGAAAATCTCACTTTTAGCTTGTACTCAATTTGTTTATTTGATTTGAATAAGGAAATTTTTTTATAAAACTGGTTTAGTAGAGATGCAAACGTTTTCTTCGTTTTCTATATAAAAAAAAAAAAAAAAAAAAATTAAGAAAATATAAGTCGTGCTGTGCTCTAAAAGATTATGATTTATTAAATTTTCCTACTCATAAAATTATTATGGTTATTTAAAACCTCTATCGCTTAATTGATTAACCATAAATTTAAGTCATTTTGAAAGAAGTGCGCCTTAGTGTGTCATTTGCATGGTAAATTGTTTTAGTGTAATTTGATCTGCAATACAGATTGTTTTTTTTTTAATTCTTGATATTAATCTCAAGTATACTCGTATTTTTTTACCTTTAAACTGAAAATTTTATATTTTTTTTTGTAGACACACGGGTTAATCATGATACGAACCGTAAAAAGATATTTATTTATTGCTCTAAGCTGATTGCAACATGTTGGTATGATATTTGCCTCAATTAAGTTAAGTGCTGCCTGCCTGCATTCTGTTTATATTGATTATCTCTATCTCTCTCTGTTATTTATTTTTTTTTTGTGTTTTATTAGGTGGAAACTAATTAAATATTGTTGCTCTTAGACATATTGTCTACAATTTTAAGATTATTATTAGAAAGGCTTCTTCAAAAAATGTATTTAAACGAATTAAGAAGTAATAGGAATACTAAGCAGCAGATTAAAGCAGCAAAGAAAAAGAACTTGCCAAGAAGTTAATAAGATTTGAATATTGTGATTTGGAAGTATAATTTGCAATACTTATGGTTTTTAGATTAAATTGCCGATGATGTTTATTTTTAACAGAGGAAATGAACGAATTTCTGCTGTTCCAACAAAGTTGCAGTAGTACAGTTACCTCGTCAATATTTATTAGCTTCTAGTCTATAAATAATTGGTGACAAACTGTCTGCAAATCTCAAATACTTGTACTAATTTTAATAGGAACCAAATGGGAATTACACTGTTTCAAACGTTTGCTTGTATGTGTAAGGCTCGTTTGGTACTTGCTCGGTGTTTCGTATTTGTGCGAGCTTCTGCCGACTTTGTCTCGCTTACGTATGCAGTCATTCCGCTTTTGCTCTTCAATCATTTAATTTTTTTCCTTCAGCCAACTCTTGCTATTTTTTTTCCTAGAATTTCTCATTCTTTCCTTGTTTTTTTTATCTATGGTTATGCAATAATATTTCAACTTCCTTTAATTTTTCTCTTCACCGTTTGCAACTCTTTATTTTTTTAACGTTCTTGTTTATATAAATTTAAATAATTTAAAAGTATGTGTGTAAACGTTTTCTTATGTAAACATATTTTTAATTTAATTCATGATGTCGCACGTGACCAACTTTATATAGGGTACCACGATGACAAATCTTTATATTTTTTCAGCAAGTTTTGTTTTTTCGTATGTATTTTTTTTAATTTTACATTTACGATGTCGCACATGACCAATTTTGTGTAGGGTAACACAATGACAAACCTTTATATTTTTCCAGCAAGGCTTTTCTATATTTAAATTGCCTTGAATATCTCGTGTTTGTACAGAATATTTGATGAGGTTTCTGCATGTATTATGATGCACGAAGAACAAATGTTGTTTTGCTATGTCGCACGTGACATGGAAATATAATATTTTGTACAGTTATTTGCAATCGCACAGTTTCTTATTCATTCTGTTTGACTCTTTGTACCTCAGAAAAATTTTAGAGAGCAAAAGTCAATTGATAACTCTTCGCTTTGAGAACGTTTATCAAAACAAAAATAGCAAAAGAAATATTCAAACTAAAAAAATTTCGCTTTTGTCACTTTGTTTTCGAATCTCTCTAATTTGTTTACATTAGTTAAATTTTATTGTTTCTCTGTGAAAATAAAAAAGAAAGGGGTTTCAAGAACTTCTAATTTTTGTGGTGTCGGTGGACTTTTTGGTGCAAATACCCATACATGTATGTATATGTATGTGTGTTGCCTTCTTGAGGAAGGTATACTGAAGGTATACTTATTAAATTATTACGCTTAACTGGTTTTACAAGTCTCTTATTGTGTATATTGCTAGTTTTTACAGCGCCGCTACGGCGCCTCTGGTGTTAAGTAGACGGATTACTTTCAGCCATGTAGTCCTTTTCTTAGTTCGTTTACTTCGCGAATCATTCATTGCTGCAAATACCGGCGAAGGAGGTTACTGTGATATGCATTAGCCTAGACACTAATACATATTAGAAAAATATATGATGTTGATGTGACTGGTGATGGGTCAATGATTGAACTCTCGAAGACCGTCAATTGATTTGTAGTCAACGCACTAACTACTTCAGTCAACAGCACTCTGCTTGTTCTTCATTCTGGCGGTTCCCAATTCCAATATAGTTGCTTGTGCTACTCAACATTGCGGCAGAAGCGCTGGCTGTTGGTGTCTATCGTATTATTAAATCGATTGCTGGCTATCGGACATACTGAAGTATGCCAGAGGTTAGTGAACTTAGCAAGGCCAATTTGGTTTTGGTTCAATATTTTTGTTGTTGACATTTTAATAGACTATCAGCCAAGGTGTTGCGGGTTCGATTCGGAAACTGCGTAATTTGTTTTTGATCTTAAAATATATTTGCTTACGTTTAAGAAAAGTATGTAGTTTTACCTAAAATTTTTAAATTGTGTGCCCACGCAGGAGTGACAGGCAGGCAGACAGTCTAATCTCGATCATTTAATTTTTTTTTTTATTTGAAAATGTAATTTGTGACTTTCAGCAATTTGAAGTTGTGCGAGTGGCATGTGGTCAGAGACCCCAATAGTCTTATGCGTAACTTATGCGTTCTTGCTTATTTAACGCCGACAATTAAATCTAACAGTTGAATAAATTAAATATTAATAAAGCGGACTTGAGGAACAATTGACACAAACATCTCTTGCAAAACCAGCAAAAACGTTGCTTACTAGAATGCAAAAAAATTTAAATACTCTCCAGTCGATAATACTTACAATTTGACTGAATAACCCATTATTTTTATTTGAAATGTTCAAAAAATATATGGTACCTTTTACAAATCTGCCTTCAGAAAAGGGCAGTTTTAAGAATATAAGAATGTGTTTATATATTATTCTTGGTATACAAATATCCAAAAAGTAAATGCATTACTTTTTGCCTACAAATACTTAATTTTGTTTAAACAAAAATTATAGTCATTTAAACGTAAAATGAAAGTGAATTTATTGAAAATGAAAGTTAGAATCTTCTTTGTTTTCCAAGTTCATTTTCACGATCAATAAATTAATTCATTAATAACTGGAAGCTACTACAATAAGCACTTTCACATAATGATATAAATAAGTACTTATTTAATTCATTAAGTCAGTAAATAAGTACCATTCATTACTTTGTAAGCCATTAAAAGAGTACTACCCATTACAAAATCTAGAAATGCTTTTGCTGGGTATCTTCACTTTTTGTTTCTGCTCAAATATAAAAATCAAAACAAATACATATTAAATTTGTAACCAATTTGGTTATTTTATTTCTATTATATCTCCCTCTTCAGTTAATTTCTTATGTTCGGCATATCGAGAGCCTTCTGTATTTTAAATGTGGCGCTTTTTTCTTATTTAAATTTTTTTTCGTCTAGATTTTATGTAAGTCAAAAATACGAGATCATGTTGCGAACTAATTAAAAAAAGTGATAACGTTCGAAGAGTTGAAAAACAATTAAATTTCTGGTCTTTAATTCGCATTATTTTATTCTTAATTGGTTTGATTAAATCTTGAAAAGCAAAACATAAAAATCCTTTTCAAATCATATAAAACAACAACTATTTTTTTTTTAGTATCCAATTAATACATTTTTTTAAAGCCCATCAGTATCAATACATTTTTTATTATTGTTTTTTACGACGATTCGTTACAAAACATCTGGCCATTGGCCAACACGTATTTGGTCAATATGATCATGTTTTTTTTTTTTCTACAAGCTTGTGTGTCACGGAACAAATGTGTGGTGTGTGAACTTTGCCGCTTATGGTTAAAGAAGCTAAAGAATAAATAAAAAAATTGTAGAAGAAGAAAAAAAAAGAAACTTAATTAATATGCTGCTTAAGTTAAATTTAACTTAAAACTGCAAAAAATCTTTATTTTTACAAAAGTCTAATACGAATTGAAAAAAAAAAATCATTAAATGACTAGACACACAAAAAATATCGAACGAACGTACGTACGAGTACGTGTAGTCTTGCAGACAGACAAACCGTTTAAATTTGATAAACTGAGTTTATATGTCAAAAACATTTGACCAAATATGGATGACATTGATTTCATTTGATATTCAATATAAATATATTTATAATATAATTTTGTATTTCAGTTAAGCTAAAAATGGCTTGAACAACATTTAGAAACCAGTTTTGGTCAAATTGAAAAATGAAAATAAATAATTATTTTAATTAAATATTAAAAGAATATTGCATATTTTATTAACTAAAATAAAAATTGTAAATAAACAAATTACAATAAAAAAAAAAGAAATATTAGACTATTAATACTAAAATGTTTGAGAAACCTGTATATCGCTCCTTTATTGCAACATAGTCATATTTCAAAAAATTCGTTCCATTATCGCACAATTTATACAGAGATCTCTATTTTATAATTTTTTTTTTTTTTTTTGCAGTGTCAAATAATTTTCTTTTGCTCTTATAGCTTCATGCTCCTCTACACTCACTTTCCAACAAATTGAGACTTTCTGCCAGACCAAATTCACCATCTAAACTTTGAGTTAGTTAAAAATATTTTCCCTGATTATGATTTGATTAAGCTGAAGTAAGCCAAATTACATGTGATAAATTATAAGGATGCAATTGCACTAAAGAAAAATTGCAAATTATTATGAAAAACACTAGCACAACGGAACAACATGCTGTTTTCGAAGGCCGCCACACCTTCCCCATCAGCTTCTTTGTATTTTTATTTTTTTTTTTTTACACTGTCAATTGGTGTAAACTTCAGCTCTAAATACCAGGGACCGTAACGATTATAAGTTTTATTTTAAAAATTATTTTTGAAACATTATTTCTTAATTTTTATTTATTCCTCACAAAATAACAGTTACTTTTTGATTTCTATTTTTTTCCTTAATCTTTAAACTGTAGAAAGCGTGTTTTTTACATTAAAATTAATATTAACGGAAATTGAATTTATCGCCAAAAACTGTAAAAAAAACTTATATATTAAATTAATTATTTTTTTATGTTTTATTCAGTTTAAAAATAATTTTTTTTGAGCACAGAGATAAAAATCAAAAAGTCACTGTTATTTTGTGAGGAATAAATAAAAATAATTGGTAAAGTTGTGATTTTTAATAAAAATCAAAGAAATAAAAATCAATGCATCTGTAGGTAGTCCATGTAAAATGGAGTATCTTGGTGTATTCCTTGTGCACGTAGCACTTCTCTATTAGTGTAATTTTTAAGCGACTTGAAAAAAAGGAGCAGATTATCAATTCGTTTTTTTGGCAGTGTTACTTCATAACTCGTTTCATATTAAACCGATTGTAAAAATTATTTCATATTCTGAGAGGGTTTAGCTTCACTTTGGCCCCATTGTAAAATTTATTTACACACACTGAGCTCTGAAAAACACAAAATCTTGCATTGAAAAAATGGGTGGAGTCACGTACATGAAAATTTATTTTTATATCCCATACATTTTTATCGAAAATGTTCTGTCAGATCTTCGCATTGAATTAGTTTTTTTTTCGAGCAGAATTGTTCAGTTTAAATTTGAATAATAATCGTTATTTGCGATCCCTCCTGCTAAATACATTTTTTTAAATGCAAATGGAATATGTGAATTGCTTTGATTCATCGTACTCCAATTTGCTGAAAGCTTTTGTGTAATGAAAGCTCAAATTTACCATCCCTAATTTACAACAGTATTTTTCGATAGGGATTTTGTGAACAGGGAACAAACTCCGAAGGTGAATAACTTTTGCTATTCAGGTTGTAGGCGAATTTCTAAAAAGCGATAAAATAATCTTCTAAATTTTTCCTGTGTATTAAAAAAAAGTGCCATTTTGTAACACCCAATATTAATTAATAAAATATATTGAATAATTCTGTGTTAGTAAATCTTATAATATCAATGTACAATGTTGTTGTAGAGTTGACATTAATTTAGTTACTCAGTAAAGTAAAGGGTACTTTTTTAAAGTATCATTACTTTGAGTTGCCATCACTGCTTTATTTGAGCACCCATTTAACAGCTGATACGAGTAGTTGCTTTTTGTTTAGTTTGCTTTGAAATTTCATTACGAATTGGCTTACAACAGAGCAACGCGTGCAAATTGTTGAAAATTTTAATCAAAATAATAATAAATATTCGTCGAAGTCAATCGTGCACTTCTTTCATTCTGCGGCGTACGTAATTCTGTTTGAATGGGTATTTTAATAAGCAGAATTGTCGCATTTGGAGTGAGAAGAATTCACAATTTGGTGCTCTTTATGGCCTGGCAGAGTCATTGGCCCATATGTGTTCAAAACCGATGATGGTCAGAATGTTAGTGTCAATGGTAAACGGTATCGGAGCATGATGCGAAATTTTTTTGTACCTCAATTACGTGGCATTAATCTTGCTGATATGTGGTTCCAACAAGACGGAGCGACATGCCACACAGCGGGCGCTACAATTGATTTACTCAAAGAAACTTTTAATGAAAAAAAAAATTTCACCTAATGGCCCAATTAATTGGCCACCAAGATCGTGTGATTTAACTCCATTGGATTATTTTCTTTGGAGTTATGTTATGTCACTTGTCTACGTCGATAAACCACAAACAATTAAACACCTGGAACTCAAGATTCGAAGAGTTATCGGCGAAATACGGCCGCAAATGCTGCGAAAAGTTGTTGAAAATTGGTGTTCCAAATTGAGCCTTCTACGCGCCAGCCGTGGCGGCCACATGGCAGAATTCATATTTATACATTAATTTCATAAAATTTTCTTTCCAATAAAGCCCGTTTCATTTATATTAAAACTATATTTCCTTGTTCACTCTATAAAAAACACCCTTTATTAAGTTTGAAAGTCTCTTTAAAATGTTAAATTTTTTTTTTTTTTTTTAAACAGAATTGTGATGGAAAATGCCACTAAATTCCCATGCTTTTATAAACATTACACCAATATGTATGTATTCGCATATGTAAATACATTCAGTAGCATACCGTACATACAAACATACACATACTCGTATGTAAGTATAAACATAAATATGTATGTATGTGCTGTAGCACTTGCAATTGCCACTGCGGCCAAAGAGAGTCATAATGAAAATTGCTTTAACAGGTTTCTGACACGAATAAACGTCAGCTTTGAATGAGAAGAGGAAAAAAGCACCAAACCTCTTAAGAGTTTTTTAAATAATCATGATTATGAACTATGTTTTTGAATTATTTAAAAGTTGATTAAAAGCAAAAACAAAATTAAATATTAATACTACAGATTTCATTCAGTTTGTGCCACACGCATAGTTTTTGCAATTAATTTCCTACTTTTTTTTAACGCAATAATTAATTGCCTTTTCTTTGGTTTCTTGGTTAAATGTTTTTTTTTTTACTTATAAAAAAAAATCATTGCAAGTGACATTTTGAGTGTGTGAGTTTTTCTTAATTTATGGCAAATAAAAAGGAAATTTTTTGCATACAAATCATTTCACTATTAAATATGTTTTCTTCACAACTAGATTTGCAAAAAAAAAAAAAAAAAAAAAAAAATTTGAAAAGAAAAACAGGGAAAATGTAAAACATGTGGTGGTGGCGGTAGTGTGGTGGTGGCTTCAAATTTTAACACGCGGGAATTCTTTGTGTTTGGTACAAAATGATGGGAAAGTTTAAAGTTCAGTCAGTGTGCGAATTTTAAAATATTTTATAAAAATTTCAAGAACTTTGAGAAACATGAAGATTTTTTATGTTACATAAGGGATTTTTTTAATCTTAATCGCCGATTTGTTAATCGATGCTTGGGAGTAATCTGCAGCTCATCCCTGTAACTTCCCGCTAAGCTGAAGATTTTGATAAAATTTACGGCATGCAATAAATTTGTTAAATTTACAGAAATTAGTGAATATCTGAAACCGACTTGACGAATATTTTTGAAGTTATTGGAATGATATCTCTCGTACGAATCACCCGATTTTAGTCAAATTGGCAGCATTCAACGCGTGTGTTTGAGGTTGAGATTATTAGATTTTGAACTTAATCGGCCTATTAGTTTAACATTTGTGACAAATCCATTTTCATGCGGACAAAATTGCAAATATAGTCAGAATTGACCTACCAGCAGAGAAACAAGTCGATCGGTTCGAAGCCGACGGCGCGCCGCCGCCGGTTATTTGCCTGCTTATCCCGCCGCCGCCGATTGTGCGGCTCGCATCGTCTCAAAACCAGCCGAATTTTTATTTGTTCAAAAAGACAAATTTCGGATAAAAATTATGAAAATCTTCAATTTTTAATTTTCCATTTAAATTTTAAATTTTCTCTTTAAATTTTTATACGCTTATTTGAGTCGCTCAAAATGCTCTCGGCAAGCCGCCGCTGGCCACAAAACTACTGCGCCGCCGCCGCCGATAATTTTGCCCCCGACTTGTGTCTCCGCCTACCAGGCCTCAACACGTGTCCAACTATGATGAAAACTCGATTTTCGAAAATTGAATATTTTGATTTCATTAAGTTTTATTGGGACTTAATTAATTTGTTAGGGCAAATTTCATTGAGGTCATTTCTTTTATCATTATTTCATTTACCCATAAAGTTAACGAAAACTTACCATTGAATCACGTTTTAAAATAAATCCAGTAAAGTGCGACTTTGACTAGCACACGAAGGGTTCCGTACGGAAACTACATATGTACATCTGTAATACTGTAAAAACTTTAGCCTATACTATCGAATAACTTACTTTGATGTACATTCTTTTTTTTTTTAATTTTTGTTTCTTGGAGTTTTTTTTTAGTTTATGAGATTTTTTTCACTTTGCCGTTTTTTCTGTTTTGGAGATTTTTTATTTCTAGCATTTTTTTATTTTTACTGATTTGCTTAGTTTTCGCACTTTTATCGTTTTGGCGATTTTTTATATCCAACACCGTCGGAAATATCTGCCTTCAGGTAGTCGCTCCCTCAATTAGCAGACTTCCAGTTTAGAATATAACTAACAGGTCCCCCAATTCACTATTATTTCCTATATTATGGAACTGATAAACATAGAGCGCTCATTTGTTGCTTTATGCCAACACATTAAATCGTTTTCTTAATGGTATCGGCAAATTCTTGTTTGCTTATGTGTTTGCATTTCTGATGTTACTGTGGAATATCATGTTTTTGTTTGTTCATTCATTCATTTATTCATTCAGTATTTTTATTTTAGTCATGTGCTGGCTAAACAGAAAAACTAAACGTTGTTAGTTTTTTGTTTTGTTTTGCAAAATCATTAAAATTTAACTTAAGCAAACAGAAAAAAGCAGTAGACTGCAGACGAAGTGTAAGCTGTTGCAGACTGCAGCTACTTGCCTCTTCATGATGATGATAATGATGTTTGTCTGGACAATGAACGTCATGACTGCAGTCAGTCAGTTACTCAATGTTTTACTCATAGATAGATATGCTGCCGTGTTAGTGTTGGCTTTTTATTGTTGTTGTTGCTATAATTTATAAATATTTAGTTTGAGCAAATATTTGGTTAAAAAAACATGTTATATACTTGTATAAAGTTGTTTGCATAAATCAGAAAAGGATATGAAGGATAACATAAAAATATATAAATATGTTCTCGTATGTACGGTTCTTTGAGTTTGAGTTCGGCCGGTCCATTAACCAAAATATCTGTTTTTTATACATACATCTAGCGTCTTTCCTATTGGTAAATATTCGAATATCCTCATTGTATATTCCATTGGGCCTTAGCCTTTTTGATATGTGGAATTTCAGCATTTATTACACTTCCATATAAAAAACATAATGTGAATGGCGTTGGACACATTTTGAAAATGACACCACAGCATGACAACACAAGAAATGCCAGATGTGTACTCGGCATAATATTGCTTTTAAATGGTGTTTTTTAGTATAGAGTGGCTGATGAATTTTGCTACATAAATACTACCTGCGCGTATACACTATTTGCAAATAAAAATATTTGGAAATAAATTAACTAACTGTTTATACGGCATTTTAAATATATAAAAACTTGGTAGCACTTCTTTAGAAATGTTACTTACTTATGTTTAAAAAAAAAATGTGTAAATGTATAAAATACCAAATAATAATTTGTTTTGATGTCATTATTTTCTTCTAACAATGTTTTTTTTTTTTTTTTTTTTTTTTTTTTTTTTTTTTTTTTTTTTTTTTTTTTTTTTTTGCAATATTTATCACAATTTATTGTGTTTTATTAGGAAACTTTTGTAAGTGTGGCAACATGAAACATTTTACTTGCAAATATTGCGTTAATCGTGAATAATTTTCTGAATTAGTAAGTCGCAATAAAATCAACAATATTTTTTTTTTTTTTTTTTTTTTTTTTTTTTTTTTTTGCAATATTTATCACAATTTATTGTGTTTTATTAGGAAACTTTTGTAAGTGTGGCAACATGAAACATTTTACTTGCAAATATTGCGTTAATCGCGAATAATTTTCTGAATTAGTAAGTCGCAATAAAATCAACAATATTTTTTTTTTTTTTTTTGTAATACATATAACTTATTTATTGCATCTTCAAAAAAATGAACTAACAATAAGTAATCAAATCTTAAGTCTAGATATAATTAATGTGTCCGACCAATGCCGAAAACAATTTTAGTGACAGTAGTTATTAATACAATAATTATGTACTAGGAAAAAAAATTATTCTCAAAAAGTTTCATCTGAGGTATTGCGTATTAGAGCCTTGGTGTCCCTCTTTTTTAAGCGGATGTGTCCAGTAAAGTTCAAGATGTTGCGAGCAAGGGGATTAGGATGGGACTCGAGTTTAGTTAAATATTTGCCTGCGTATTTTGAAAAATCAACAATATGGCAAAAATTTTAAATTTTATTTGCAAATAAGCCAGCCGAGCGTATAAACGTAGTAAAAGACACCCAACTTACATTTTTCATGATTTATATATAAAATTATTGCATTTGTAATGACTTTTAAAAATAATTGATTTTAAATGGGATGCATTGTGTGACGACGATTGTGTGACATCTTAACAAAAACTTGTTCTTGACCGCCTGCAGAGCTTATTTCGGAATCGACTGTTTTAAAACATTTAAATTTGAAATTTAAAAATCATCATGATTTTCGACGCAAAATCGTCCCCTTCGTTGTTGAGATTGAGAAGGATGAGCAGACTACAATATTTTATTTAAAATTATCTCCTTCTACATCTATTTTCTTAATTTTTTAAAATGTCCTCCATTATACCAATTTAAGTACGAAATTTATAACATATTAATTATTTCCCCTAGAATACTCCTACCGTAAAGCTTATTTTTCTGTACTTCCTGAGAAGCACGTTTTTAAATTGCTTTGAAGAAAATATAAAAAAAAATCTAACACATTGAATTTCATATTTGGTCTCACATCCAAGCCAAATAATTTAATATTAAAAACTAGTTTCATCAATTTCTCGGTTAAATACTAAAAAAAAATGTTGCATGACATTCGCATTCTCATCACATATTATCCATAAATTGTAGTAAGTTTTTTTTTTTTAATTTTTATATTTGTTTATATTTATATTAATATTAAACAAATTTTGTACAAAATTAATTCCATTCACACAAATTTGAAACTTAAAAAAATTAAAATGTTAAACGAACGCGTTTTATAAATCAATTATGACAGTTTTTTAAAGTTTTAATATTTTAATTTCATTATTGTTTTGGGTACAACTTATGAATGCTTATTTTTTATATTTGTATGTTCCCATACCATTTGCCAACATCTGTTTGCTATTATTATTGCACAGCACAGAGAGATACAATTTAACTATTTAAAATTCAAAAAGTTGAAACTTAAAAAAAAAATAGTTTGAATATAAAAATTAATAAATGATAAAGAAAACAAGCTGACAACCAAAATAAAAGCAGACCGACCGATAGCACATGGTTGGTTAGAAAAAATATGATTTGATATTTTTTTATTTGAAAAAAAAAATTTTAGCGCTAACAATAAAATGCAAATGTTAAATATTTAATGCTCAGAGTTTTTAAAATGTTTGGCAATGATTGTTTTTTTTTTTATTTGACAGGCAAATTTTTAATACAGAAAATTCTATTGATTACATTTTTTTTCTTCTCTTTATTATAATAAAAATTATATTTTAAGAGTATTTGTTACGTTTGAGTTTCTGTTTAATTAATGTTTATAAAATAATCATATCTGTTAGAAACAAAAAAACTTAACATATGAATATAAAAATAAATGTTTGATTTTTGACACACCTTTTGTTGTTGTACCCAAAATTTGAAATCTTAAATGACAGTTTTTGGCGGTTAAAAAGACGTCTAAAAGATAAAGATATCGATCGGCCGGCCAAACTTGAAGCATTTCTATGTCTATTTTATGCTTTTTAAATGGTGTCTGTTCGTCAAAAAAAAAAAAAAATAAAAAATTAACAAATTTAAAATTAATTAACAGTTTGAATATATAGATTAGCCGCTTTTAAATGAATTGTTGATCGTGTTTGCCAATAATGACGTTTAAAACGTTAATTTTCTACTACAACAATAGATATGATTGTTCTAATACTGAAGAATTGTGTTTCAAGTTTTTAATAAAGTTATTTTTTATTTATTTTATTTCCAGGTAAGTTTCGCAAATGACTGATTTTTACACATTTTCCCTAGACACGTAAGTAATAAACTATTTAATCAAGAAGAATGAGTAGAAGACATTTTGAAGGATTTAATTGGGCATAGTGTCCATCAAAGTGTCAAATAAGTGTCTGCTTATAACAGTAAGAAGTAGTAAAGTCTTCGAATACTCTTCGAATTTAAATGTAAATGATATGCAAAATCGATATATTTTCGAAACGAATTAAAGAGTTACCAACGTTGACAAAGATTAACTGTCACTTAAGCTGTCTCAAAAGAATGTTTATGTTGGTTAATGTAGTGCGTGAGTGACGCACAGTGGGATGGATGCCTTTAATAGATAAAAAATAGTAAAATAGCTTAAGCGACACAATTTTTCGACTTGATTTTTTTTTTTTTGATTGCAAATAATTGATTTTAGAAAAAAAAATTAAGTTTTAAAATTATCTCGCTTATACTAAAAGGTCCGCCAGATAACTTTTTTTTTTTGAAAACAGGGCGCAAAACAACGAGTGTAGCTTCGGCTGTGCGGCACGTAGCGCCGTCCTGTTGAAACCAAATGTTGCCAATATCCTCCTCTTCAAATTTTGTGAACAAAAATTCGTTCAACATGCCCGATAACGATCGCCATTGACTGTAACGGCCACTCCTTGCTCATTGGCCCAATTATGCCTCGGGACCAAACTCCGCACCAAACAGTGACTCGTTTTGGGTGCGTCGGCTTTTCAATGTATGCGTGCGGGTTTTCTGTGCCCCAAATGCGACAATTTTGCTTGTTTACATACCCGCCAAGATCAAAATTAGCTTCATCTGAAAAGATGATTTTTTTTTTTGGCAAAATCGGCATCTTCTGTAAGTCGATCGCAGGCAATTATTCCCAGCGTTGTTCAAGCGTATACACAACCATATTCGTTCAGCGGAAGGATAAAACTAATTATCTGTCAAATCAGACATGAGCTAAGTGTTACCATTCACGAAATAAGCACTAGTTGAAAAAAAACGTTAGATGGCGGACCCTTTTAGTTCACATTTGCGTGTTTAACGTGTCATTCGTGTTTTAGAGCTTAAACACGACGATCTTGAGATGTTTTACCATACATTGACTTGTTTTGTTAAACATCTCAAATGAAGTGTGTTCGAGAATTAAACACTTCCTTAAACACGCAAATGGAGTAAGCTCAGTTCGTTTTTTTAAAACTCTGGCAACTTTGTGTGGTTATTAAATGGCGGCATGTGAAAAATTATTTGGTAAACAAGTAATTAGTTAAAAAATACTCAATTATTTACATAAACATTTGTTGTTTGAAAATAATAAACCAATAAAAAAGCACAATTGTTCGTAATTTTTTACAAATACAATAATTTTCTGACAAAACGTCAACCTTAAACATCTCAAATGTAATGTGAACGGTTGTATTTAGTTTTTTAAAACACTCGCTTTAAACACGTTTAAGACCTTAAGTGTGAACATAGTATTAAGCTCTTTTGGCGGTTATGGCACGATATGTGTGCATAAACTGTAATGGATCTAGAGCATTGAAAGTTAAAATAAAAATGCAATTTTATCAAAATCGGCCACGCCACCCGCCCATCTCCCTCCCCTGCACTAGAAATAAATTTTTCCTATTCAAGCAGAAATCTTCTAATATCAAATACGAAAAAGAAGATACTCATACCAATATAAAAATCTGATTTTTTAATCAGGAATGATTTCTCAATAATTTCAAGTTGAGGATTATTTTCAATTCTTATAGAATGAAATATTTTTTTTTCCTGTAATTTGGCTTACAAAGCGATACGAACTTGAGCCTGATCAAATCATACATATGTATGTATAGAAACAAATGAAGTTTGAGCAGTAATAATTAAAATTAACTGAACTATTTTATATTTTATTTTATAGTTTTGCTTTACCAATCGGCTAACAAATTTATTTATTCTTGATCTACATCGTCACATACCAAATTCTGTAAATAGCCCATGTCGAATTATCCAAATTGGAAGCATTTTCTTTCGTTTCGAAATACAGAGTAGACCCCCCTGGACTGAATGCAACAGCCTTCCAACATTATTCGAAATACTTAAACAAACATTAATTTAAATGCCTTAATTAAAACTTTATTTTTTAATTTCACATGCTATTGTAGGCGTCAAATTCTTGGAAATCCCTTGAAATTCTCTTATGAAAGTTTTTCTTTCTTATTTTCCCATAAATATTTAAACAATTCCAATTATTTAAGTTATTTGCATATTTCAACTGTTTTGTAAATGGATTTTCTCACATTATGACTGCAACGAAATTAAATTTTCACTTGTTTTTTAATTTTACATTCTCATAAATGCTTGGCAAAAAATAAATAACTAAAAACTGGAATATTTCTTCCCAATTAAAAAAAAAGGTGTAAAACTGCTTAAATGCAATTCATTTTTTGAGGCAGTGGCATATAAGCCATGTTGCAAGTATATTAAATACACGCAAAATTTTGAAATGTTGAGCCCCGAGAAAGTGTGTGTAAAAAGTAAAAAATAAAATTAATGAAGTTTGTTTGATATACAGAACCGATAGTGTTTCTTTATTGTTTTACACTCGCACACACTCACCTGAATTGCAGGCGATTAGGAGAAGAGTTAAATGTCATTGTTAGGGAAGTGGTGTGGTGAGTGTTTGAAATGCAAGAAGAAAAGCAGCAGTTAAACATGAATTAAATATAAACCAAAATCACCGAAGCATAGCGTAGCGTAGACATCGACCTACAAAAAGTAAACAAGACAACGATGTAATAATATTTTTTATTTTTTTTTGTTATATTTACTTTTTGTTGCATTGCAATCAACGCCCGTCCGTCAGTCCATCCGTCCATCCGTCCGTCCCCATTTGTATGTTTATGATTCCGGCTAAACGATTTTGATAATTAAAGCCGACGACGACTTTATTGTTTAAAGCTGCCACTAATGATGTTTATGATTATGAGGGTGTGTTATAAATAATAACTTCGTGTGTTGTTTAAGTTTTCACTTAAACAATTATTGTTGACAATGAACAGGGTCAAGCGAGTTTTATTCCGTAACTTCTAATACTGATTGGTCGTCGTCGTCGTTATCATTTAAAAGTCACAATAGTCATGTTTCTACGTTTTACGTCTCGAATTATACAGGTGTTAAAGGTTGCTGCTTTGGATTGTTTTAAATGGCTCCTTCCCGCCGCTCACGCCCCCGCTACCGCTCCACTCTTTCCTCTTTGTTTGTTTCACTTGAAATGGATTTGTCAAATTAACGGAAATACATTGTAATTAATGACACTTTAATTATTTTCTATACCTAAAATGATTAAAATGAAACAAAAGCAAACATTTCAAAGTTGCTATGTGGTTTTTAAATTTTGTATTAAAATAAAAAGAATTAATTTTTTTTTCAGCTCTTGACTCATCATGTATGAAGTATAAAGTTGTAACGCAATTTACCTTGAATTAATTAATTATTTATTATCATTGTTGATGTCTTTAAAAGAATGATTAATAGTTGGTGGTTTTCACTTCCCAAAGCGCGTACTAAATAGGGCATTTAAAAGAGAAAACAACTCTTAACCGGTTAGCAGGGTAAATATAATGAGGTAGACCCTTTTTCCAAAAAACAAACAAAATTTTGCAAGTAAAGTTCTCACGCTGCTCTGCTAAGTTTTAGTGCAAATGTCTAACAAACTTATTTATATATTCCTTATATTTTCTTTCTTTACCTGCTTTTTATATGTGCATTTACATTATGTCGAATGTGACCGTCATACACATTTAAAATTAAAAAAAAAAACGTCTAAATAAAACGGATTTTTATTTTGACTATAAGCGTAATTGAAAGCTCTAATGAGCCCTATAATTGAGGCTAAGTTTGATTTTGGAAAATTGTTCTTTTTCAAGATAATTGCGTGTCCCAAGAACAGAACGCAAACGCTTAAAACGCTGATTTCTTCAAAACCTGAAGCAATATTAAATAATAAGAATAAGAAATAATTTAAATTAACGAAAAAAAAATTTTAATCACAGTCGCACGTGACATTTTTTCCATTATTATTTTTATATTGTTTCTGTTGGTCTTTTCACGAAATTATAAATATGCCCCTTATTATGGAAGTGGTCTAAGTCATATATTGCTTTGGTCGAGATGTTTAGTAGATTGCATTTGAACAAATCAAAAAATATTTTGTATATTATGCAACATTTTAATTAAGAGTTTTACTAGCCTCGATTAATATAAATTTATTTAATATTAATCAGATATTTATTGAAATTTTTCAAAGATTTATTTAATGTTCCAAAGCAAAAATGCATAAGACTGATCAAATCATACATATGTATTTCATAATTAAGGGCACAAATATGAATTTAAAAATTATGACCTGCCGAGTTTGTCTCTTACGTATCAATCATTTAATTTTTTCCTTCAGCAAACTCTTCCTACTTTTTAATAGCATTCCGCATTCTTTCCTTGTTTCTTAATTTTTCTCTCCTCCACCGTTTGCAAGTCTCTTTATTTAAAAAAAAAAATCAATTTAAATCAAAGTCGCACGTGAAATGTTGCACATGACATAGACCCCCATCATTATATTTGTATTGTTTCTGTTACTCGTTTAACGAAATTATAACTATACAAGCTCAGTGAAAATATTTTCAATCTTGCAGCATGTATTCTTCATGTCTTTTGAAAAATTTTAAGGCTCGTTTTGCGCTTGTTCGGCATTTCTGGGAGCTTCTGCCGATTTCTTGTCTCATGTATGCGGCCTTTCCGCCTTTTTTCTCATGATTTATATTTCCTTCAACCATTTTTCCTCTTTTTCTTAGCATTTTGCATATTTTCCTTGTTTTTTAAATTTTGGTTTTGTAATAATATTTCACCTTAATTCAATTTTGCCATTTGCAAGTCCCCTTATTTTTGTCCGTTTTTTTGCTTGTCTAAATTTAAATAATTTAAAAGTATGTATGTTTGTAATTTTTTTTATGGACAATTCTTTTGTTAGTTAACAGTTACAATGTCGCACGTGACCACTTTTATATATATACCACGATCACAAATCTTTATATTTTGCCACAAAGTATTTCATTTTATTTTAATTGTATTAAAATTTTCGATTTTTAACTGATAACGAATATTGTTTTTTCAATGTCGCATGTGACATTAAAAAAAATGCGATTTCTCAAGCAAAAAATGTAGTTATTTTCAATCGCATGGTTTCTTCTCAGAAAAATTTGAAAGATCAGAAATGAGCAGATTTATCAAAACAAAGCGATCAAAAGAAATATCCACATGTGGCTTTTGTGATTTTGCATTCGAATATCACAAAATGACTTGTTTATAAAAGTCAATTTTTTTTTACATTATTATTATTAGTTTGATTAATTCTCTATGAAAATATGATAAAATGAAAGTGTTTTCAAGAACCTTAAATATTTTGGTATCGGTGGACCTTTCGGAACAAGAGTGAATGTATTTTTGTTATAAATAGAAGAACTCGTATATACATCCGGCAAATTATTTATTTATTATCGTTACAAAAATTAAAACTATTTCGAAACCAGCTAACAGCCGCCTTAAGCTGTTTCTTGCCTCATTGTTTGAATACCCTAGTATCAAAAGATTTATTTTTTTATTTATTTTTTTTTATTTACATATTTGATACCCTTGTTTTTGTTTTTATACAAATTTGTTATTTTATTATTATTTGTAGGAGTTTTCTATTGTTTTATTTATGTGAAACATTAGTTTGCTTTAATTAGATAGATTTTTGTTTACAACTTTTGATTAATTTATTTATATGCCAAAATACGTATTAACAAATGAGCAATAAATAATTTGAGCTGGTAAAGCAATAAGACCTGAGAGGGCTATTTTTATTACTGGCCGCGTTGCCAAATACTTTGTTTAAGCAAAACTTACAACTTTGAAATAAAAAACTGATTTTCAGAAAAATTCTTGTGCATGAACCAATTTATATTATGAAAATTTACAGAAATATCGGAAACAAATTTGTAAAATTTCATAAGCAAATTTGCATATTGCCATCCTCATCTGAACGGTTGAATAAAACAAAATTTGCAATTTAGCAACAATGTAACTGCATCAACCTTTTGAATGTCAATTTTATTTAATAAGAAAAACAGCTTGAAATCATTAATTTATATACGTTTTTTTGGTTTTTCTATTTATAAAAATAAATTCTAGATCATTATTTCAGTACTTGAATAATAATTATAATTAAACAAAATTTACATAAAGACTGCTATAGAAAACCACCTGCCTTATAAAGCGGCAAAAAAAATACTCTAAAATATCAACAAAATGAAATTCATTAAAATTTCATATGAAAAATTGCAATAAATTGTGAAAAAAAAATTAGCTACAATTACATACAAACAAACAGACCGTACTCGTACATACAGCGAATAAAATGAATAAATATTGCTTCGAAATAATTACATCAAAATACATACAAACGTAAGTAAATATGCATGTATGTATGCACGTATGCATGCATGTACATACGTAATCATGCTGCAATGCATTTATAATGCTAAAAAAATTTAGATAAAATAGTGTAAAAAAATAGTAAGTGATGAGGGCGTTAAAAAGTTCGTTTTGTATCTAATATCTTGCGATCTGTGTTAATTTAGAAAATTTAATTATTTTTGCTTTGAAATACACCAGTTACTGTATTGTCTAATGATAATGATACAACGAGCGGCTCTTAAAAAACAACTGAAATGAAAGTGAGTGTTTAAATTATGCAAAGACTGTAGAAATATTTGACGAAATGAGTAGAGGAAACTTAATAATCACCCTTATTCCAGTTTTCAAGATCCACGTCACGTCATTACAATACCCAAAAAAATTTGGGGCTAGTGTGTGTAATCGCTCTCGAGATAATTTTTTCGCTATAGACACTCCATTTCTGTTCCCTAAGGTGTAGAAAATAGCATGAGCCTGTCAATAGCAGTCAGTTGTTTTCTGTTTTCGACAATAGGTAGATAAGTTCCAATTGTTTGGTATTGTATTGACGTGACGTCGTTGTTGAAAACTGGAATAAGGGTGAGTATTTGTCTTGGTTTTATCTACTACATAACTCGAAATTAAATAAATATTTACGGTCTAATTCATAAAAAATATTTTTGGTTTATTACAGGTTTATTTGACAAATTTCCCATAGAAATATGTCAAATTAGCGCTTAATAAACCTGAATTATTTTTTATGAATAAGGCAGTTAGAAAAGAAAGTCAAGAGAAGAAAAAAATGCTCACGCTTGTTTCACCAAATATTTGCTTAGTCAGGTCATTGCTTTACAGGCCTTCATTTGTTTAATATGAACTTAAATATATGTAGTAACAACGAACGTAACAAACACTCCTTTATTTTATTTTAATATTAAAAAAAAAAAAAATATTTTTATTATAGCTGGCCCCAAAAAAAAAAATGGTGATGCTACTTTACTTTACAAAAAGTAAAGGGTGCTACCAAATATTAGAAAGAATATGCTACCAACTTTTGAATATTTTTTGAATTCCGGGCCGTGAGGTATCTTTAGTTGTTGTTGTTATGTTTTAAATCCCCAAAAACTCTCAATGGATAAAAAACAGGGGAAGGGTAATCCGAATGTAACGGAAATGTTTTCGAATTGTAATGTTAATAACATACGAATTCCAACAGTTTTCTTTTCGAACACAAATTATTTAAGTGTGTTAGCTCTTTTTAGAATATTAAAACAATTTCATTGCAAAAGTTCAACACATTTTGTATTATACGCTGTATTGCTGCTTCGTATGGCAAACAATTGCATAAATTTTGCATACTTTATTACTATCAAAACCATGAATAAAAATTTATAATATAAAACAAATACATAAATTATCATTAATACATACATACCGTTAGCTAAAATGCAAAAAGACGTAAATAAAAAAAACAATAATTTTACGGGAGAAGCAAAAAAAAAAAAAAAAAAAACTAAACAAACTTGTAGTTAAGGTGCCTTTGATTTTTGTGAATAAAAGCGTTATTTCTAATCGCAGAAGTGTAAAACTTTGTCAAGACATGTAGTTTAAAGTAGTTCATAATAATCAATCAAAAACTCGATTTTGAATTTTTCTATTACTTACGCCTTTTTTGCATTTTAGCTAACGATATATAGCTACATATGTACATTTATTTATTCACTGAATAATATTTAGAGTATCATAATAATTTAGTTCCCGAAAACTTCTTATACTAATTTTAAATAACCTTAAAAAAATTCTCTGTTTCCCAAAGATTTTTTGTCCCCAAAAAAGCTTAAAAAATCCCCAACTTTAAGGACAAATTCCCAGCTCTGCCCCAGCGTGGTGAGATCTATGTACTTTAGATTTTCCCCTTTTCTCTTTTTTTTTTCTCTTTTTCCTTGGCAATGATACATTTTTAAATAAAAGAAATTCTATTTAACGCGTCTTCCAATGGGGAGTTCCGAAATCTGACAGTTAATAGCGGCCATCAGTCAAATTGGCTGTCATTTATTCAATCTGTTTTCCCAAATCACCATGGATGGTTATAGAGCTCAATAGAACTATTAAATTATAAAATTAGTTTATTAATGATGATAAATATTCAACTATGATACCTATTTCTAGAGGAATGGGGCATGTCAACGCGCAAAATTGTGGAATTTGGTACGATACCAATTCACATGAGATCCAATAGCGCCTAATGTATCCCAAAAAGTTCAACTATTTGGTGGGGATTTTTGGCTGGCGGCCATTAGATATTCTGCATTTACGATTTGAGGGCCTGGTCATCTTACGGCTCGGTGATGTGAACTCAAAGCCAATATAATCCACAACATAAGTCGAACTTAGTCTGTCTAATGCGCCAGACTTGTGGAAGATTGGAAATTTTGAATACGCGCCGCCCTGAAACCACACACACTGTGTTTCATTTACGAGAATGAAAAGATAGGAAATTCTTAACGAAAGATTCTTAACATATGAGGCAGAAGCAGAAGTGCAGAAGCGCTGTAATCCTAAAGTACGTTTATTTAATTATTTAATTGCTCTATTACTTTGCTACATTATGTTCTGTGGAAAAACGATTTTTCCTCTCCATCTTTTGTTCTGGCTTACTCTACATTTTTTTTGATAGTTCGTTATGTAACGAATGTATTTATTACTAAAACATTACAAACAAATGGGTTACACCACTTTGGCGCTGATGGCCTCATATACATATAAGAAAACGATTTTAGTTTTAAGACTGTAAGATACGCATTCAAACAAGCTGGCGCAATTGGCTGTTATAAGTTGATGCCTACACCATTATCAGAATTTCAAGAAAACCCCATATTTATCTACAGTAAACACTCGATAATTTCCATACTTGTTAATTTGATGGCTTCATTAGAAATTGACAAAGACAAAATAGCGCATTGCTATAGCTCCACTTTATGTCTGCCAGTGTGATCATTAAAGATTTTTGTTTAATTTTGTTTTTGTCTTTTAGTGTAAACCTAATTAAATGCAAAAGGTTTGTTTCTTTTTATGTTTAGCTTACTTACATTAAAGCTATAAAGGTAACAACAACAAAAAATTTACACATATGTACGAGGGCGGATCAATAAGTCTGTGACTTTTCGAACTTCCCGTGACTTTTCGAACAAATGCCTATTTCATGGACCTCGAAAAATCCTATTTTATTTTTGGAAGGGATGCACAAATTGGAGAAATGTTAAACTAAGTGTATTGAGTTAAAAGGAGATTATGTTGAAAAATAAATTTTTGTTTTGAAAAAAAAAAAAAAAAAACTTTCATTCGGACCTATTGATCCGCCCTCGTACATACATACATATGTATGTTTGCATTGTTAAAAACTGCCGCTGCTTTTTACTGAATGGTATACCATATTGTACGTACAGCAATGTTGCTCGTGGTGATGATGATGATGATGCAAACATCATCTTGCAGTCACTTACGAGACCAAAAAAAGAGGCTGCTGCAACAATTTTCTGCACATACCAGTTTGTAGTTGCAAGCGTGCCGCATGCAAGTTAATCTTGTTTGCAGTGACTAATGTGTTGGGGATAAAAGAGTTTGTGTGTGTGTGTGTGTGTGTGTCTACAACGTTACGTGTAATCTTTATAATAGTCGCAACAACTTGTCTTCGCAACATCCATATACAATTATTTTTTATGAGAAAAAAAAATGAAGCTAAAAACTAAAATATCGCTTCGTTAGCAACAAAAGAGAATAGGTAGTTAGTAATAAAATAAAAAAAATAAAATTCAAAGGTGTTTAGGCGTCGCCATTTACAGGCACATAGAGAGCAAAAAAGACATAACCAACCATTCCTTAAAGGCAAATTGGGGGAAAAATCAATTTAAAAAAATGTGGTTTTTAAACTTACATATACATACAAGTATATACTACGTTTATACGCGCGACTTATTTGCAAATAAAACTGTAAATTGTTGCCACATAATTGTTTTATTGTTATTGTGTAACTCAGAAATCTATTCACAATTAACGCACTATTTGCAAATAAAATGCTTGGGATTGCCACGCTTAAATATGTTTGCTAAAAACACACTACAAATGGATAAATATTGTAACAAAAAACATTGAAAGAAGAAACTAAATAATAATAATAAATAAATATTGCACTTATAATGTTTTTTAATGTGTAAAAAAGCTGTCTATAATAACAAACCTTAGACTTAAATTTAAGCAGTAACGCCCCTATTGCAGTTCTCAACACAACTCAGTTTGGTTGTCTAATGGTCAACCCAACTTATTACCTCAAAATTATCTTGGTCATGATACAATCCCTGATGGTGCACCATCTTCGTTAAAATC
This sequence comes from Nowickia ferox, assembly GCA_936439885.1. Classification (NCBI taxonomy): domain Eukaryota; kingdom Metazoa; phylum Arthropoda; class Insecta; order Diptera; family Tachinidae; genus Nowickia; species Nowickia ferox. Next base: position 107,736,794 of record OW387023.1, read on the forward strand.
CCCATCTCACTGCCCCGCTCTTGCTGATAAAGGGTTTTTTTCCATAGGCTTTCTATTCCTTCAGACCTTGCAAAGGTATCGAAATACGATATTATAAAAATAAATTTATTTGCAGAAAACTCAGGTTGGTTTAGTACCCAGCAAATAGAATGATGAAGGGAAATTTTTCCATACCCTACTCACAACAACAAGACTTAAGACCCAAGTGGGTCGGTAAAACCTAATTTAAGACCTACATATTTATATGCAATATGTAACTTATACAATATGTTGTGAATTGCACAAATATTTTTCAAATAAACGGCTGGTTGATGATCTGGTTAATTTTTATAGTACGTCTAAATAATTTGTTGTGGCCGTTCCGTACGAATTATGTTATTGCATATATTTTACCTAATCATAAAAAAGGTAAAATATACAGAATTTCTTTTATATAAAATAATTATCTAATTTAAGTCATTCACACATGTGTTACTCAAACATGTTTTAGCACGTTTTTTTAATATTATTATTTAAAAGTATAAATAACAGTTACATAAATTTGCACGAATTAAATTTAAATTAAGAAAAGAAAAATTAAATCTTGTTTAATGAAAATCATTTCCAAAAAGGAAGAAAATTATACATACATACATACAAACTGTACATGTACAGTAGAATCCCGATAAGGAGGTTAAAATAAAAAAAACACGAATTAACGATTTGTTTCTATTTATTTTCTCTATACGGTTATACAGTAGTTTCCGCTTAATTGAAATTCCGCTTAATTAATTAAAAAATCATAAACATTCGCAAAAAAAAGCGTAACCACAAAATACTAATGAAAAACCTTTTGAAGCAGACACGAGTTTATGAGCCTACCATTAAAATGCAAAATAATATACTCGTATTGTTGTTTTATTAACATCAAAATTATCTACTAAGTCCATATTTACACTATGCAAGTCTTATTGCTAAGCTGATTAGTTTGATGGAGAGAGAGAGACGAGGAGAACAGTAAAGTTTCTTTTCCCCTCGTCTCTCTTTCCTAACAAACTAATCAGCTTATCAATAAGACTTGCATAGTGTAAATATGGACTAACGATGTAAATGCAAGTTAACTTCCAAACTTCCATTTTTAATAACATTCGCATTTTTAATAACACAGCACTTTCGGTGCGAAATTTTTTTTTTTTTTTACTCAAATCAAGGATTTATTCACAATGGACAAATTATCGGGATGCTACTGTAATTTAAAAAATAAATTTGAATATTTAAGTATTAAAAAAGAAATTAAATAAATACATTCATTGCAGCCAGAAAACGATACGTTCGTTACGTGTCTCTGGAAGCGTATGTTGAAATCAAGAATAAAGTCGACAAAAATCAAAATTTGTTTAAGAATTTTTATAAACAACTGAATGGCTGACTGACTGACTATTCGTTTTGTAGTCCCACCAGTCGGTTTAAGTTCTCTTGTTGGTTGCGCTTCAAAAATCGTAAACAAAGAATGTTATTGTTGCTATTTGTTTGCAAAAAAAAAAAAAAAAGAATAATACAATAAAGTAAGAAAATGATAAAGAAGGAAAAAAATTATTAAATAAAATTTCATATATGAAGTACAATTGTGTTCAATACTTCTCATTGCTCGTTCACTTATACACAAACACACAGAGACACATCTACATACTGCTGTCTTTCAGGGTTTATTTTCATTTTATTTACATTACATATTTTCATACATATAAAAACAATTATGAGTACAAATCTACAAATATTTATGTACATATTTACTTGTTAAAAATAAATAATCGGCTTTTAATACTGAAGAAAGATATCATGCTTGTAATATAATATAGTCCCAGCTACACTGAGAATAAAAATGTTTAAATTTGTCGATCGGTGACTCACTGTATTTATGCTAAAACTCTTTGATATTGAAAAATTTCAAATTAAAAAATAGTAGTGAAAATCATGGGAATTTTGATTATATTTTTTAAATATATTTAAATATATGGGTCTTTCCATCAGAACAAAAATATGTCCTAAAAAGTTTTTCCATAATGCATTTTGTCTTTACCAATAGTAACAAAATTAGAATATTGATAAACTTGGTAATGGCGCAAAATTTGTCATAAAAAAATTTAATTTGGAACAAAATGTCCCACTGAAAAGAATATGAGCATGAAAGTATCGTTATAGAATTGTTTGAAACAAAATTGTACTGCCAAATCGCAACAAATAAACAGCAAAATGTTTCATATAAAATCGTGTATGTTTTAAAATCCATTTTTGGGAAAATCTTGATAAAAAAAATAAATAGGTCTCTTCATAAACAGATGTGCTCCAAAAAGTTTTTTTTTTCATAATGAAGTTGTGTTTTCCAATATTAATAAAATTAGAATATTGATAAACTTGGTATTGGTGCAAAATTTTAAGAAATAAAAGTCTAGTTTGGAATAAATCTTTCCACTGGAAAAAACAGCTAAAAAATTTCGCAACGAAATTTTCTTGCCAAAAAAGAACCAAACAAGAAACAAAAATGTTCATATTAAATCTTATATGGTATAAAATCCAGTTTTGGGACAAAATATCCCCCAAGAAACCTTTTTTGGGACGATAGTTTTCCGTAGAGTTGCTACTTGGGATAACATTTTCTATATAAAATCTTGAATACTATAACAGTTTTTATAAAAATATAGTCTTAGGTCAAAATATTCCACTAAAAACCTTGTTTGGGGTGACACTTTTCCAAGGAGTTATTATTTGGGACACAATTTTCAATATAAAATCTGGTTTTGAAGCAAAATTTTCAACAAGGAACCTTGTTGTTTTTAACGAAATTTTTCGATAAAACTTTGGGACAAGATTTGGGATGTATGTATATTTGGGACAAATTTTTAGTATGAATATTTGGGATAAAATTTTCACACATAAAATCATATATGAGAGGAAGTTCTTCATAAAAAATTATTATTATTATTGTTTGGAATAAAATTTAAAAAAAATCTTATCTGAAACAATATATTTATAAATCAAAAATTGGGCAAATTAGCCTATTAGCAAATAGCATTATTAATTTAAAAATCGAATTTTTTGAGTTATGATATTGTTCAAGTAAATGAGCGGTTTGTACATACAGATTCATATATTTATGTATTTACACATACATATTTCTTACTTCACCAAATTTTTCATCACTATGAATGAAATTCATTCATTTTGCAAAAATAAAAAAGAGTAAGAAAAAGTTGAAGTACTCGTATGTAATATACAAAATAATGATAATTTTTACTGCTCATTCGTGTTTTTTATTTTATTTTCATTACTTTTCTTTTATATTTTTGCTTCAAAGACATTAATAAATATTTATTTATTATAAAAGTTCAATTAACAAAACTTTGTATGCACAATTGTAAAAGTACTCGTGTTTGCTAAAACGATTTTAAAAGAGACTCACAATAAAAAGAAGAAAGATTTAAATAATAAAGACACTTTATTTTTTCCAACAAAAAAATAAAAATAAAAATAAAAACAATAAAAATAAAAAAATATAAATAAAAAAATAAACCACCTCCTTGAACTCCTCCAAATCGTTTACAATAAATCGTTGATTGTTGTTGCTGTTGCTGTTGATTTTATTTTTATTTTTCGCTGTTGGAAGTGTTAAAAATAAATTATTTATTTTATGTAAAAAAAAATACGAAAAAAATAAACAAACAAGAGATGAGTTTTTTTTTACCTTAAGTGTTTGTCAGATTTTTGTTCTTTTAAATTTACTTGATGTTTAACTTTGAAGGCCATTGCAATTCTTTCTCTTGGTGGGAATTTTCACAAAACATGAAGTGCAGTAAATTTATCCTGTTTCCCCACAATATTTGCAGTAGCTGCAGGTCTGGTTGTATTGGCGTTTCACAAATTCGCCTTCAGATTCTAAAGAATTCAAACATGTATTGAATTCCGCTTTCGTATGGAATTTATTATTTATTCTGTTACAAGGATGTTGCTGAAGGAGAGTAAAATATAATTCTATTGTCAATGTTTCAGCTAAACTTTGTTGGGTTTCTCCAGGCGCGAAATCAGCTGCCTAGGATACTCCGGCACACTTTTTGCCAGGCAGAGGTGTTGCTTTTAGCACATCTTGCATTTCGTCGTTGAATGAATATTGATTCATTGTTTACTGAACCAGTAGACTCAAATTTATCCACCGCGCTAGGAATAGTTCTCTCGGTAGGACGGTTATAACAATCTTAAATGGCGCTATGTGCGAGGAACGTTGCCCGACCAGAACACCGATTTTTATAAAAAAAAATTTCACATTTGCATGTGCTGTTAAAAGCCATATCTTTGCACGGTGATTTAAACAAATGACAGCCAGTTCGACAATATGGCCGCTATCAACTGTCAAAGGGTGGAAGTCCCTACTGGAAGATCAGGTATTTTTAATTCAAAGTTGCCTTCAGTTTCTTCATTTGAAGAAGTACATACATATGTATATACTAGAGGTGAGCACAAAACATTTGCTTGCTCAATCTTCATGTTGTACATTATTGAGTTTTTCTCTTTTTTATTGCTCTTTGTTTTATGAGAACACTTAAAATAATATTTCCCTTTCTCAAAAACATGCAACAGCATTTGTTTATCTAGCAAGCAAAGTCATTATTTATTGTACTGTACTGAAGCAAATTTCATTATTGCGTACCGATTGACAATAGTGTCATTTGAAATGAAATATTGGGGGCTATTCTGGAAAACGCGTCGAAAAAGTTAAACTTTACATTAAAATAAAAACAAATTTTCAAAAATTGTTTTTGTTTGTAATACATTTCTAAAATGAAATAAATGTGAGAATTTCAACGCGTTTCTCTCTCTTTTAAAAACGGTTAATTTTGTATGCGAAACAAAAACAATTTTTTAACTTTTAAACAGCTTTGTTTTTGTTTTGCATGTAACTTTCACCAATTCGACGCGTATTCCAGAATAGCCCCCATTGTTTATACTGTGAAAATATGTGTGTGAGTAAAAGAAAAGACAAATAACGCAGTTTCCTTAAACGTGTTATTTCTCATGTTATGATGTCTTGCGCTCATCTCTAATATGTAGACATCACTTGCTTATTGCAACATAGTCATATCTTGAAAAAGTGCATTTTACAAAAAATAATTTTTAATTTTATAAATTTCCAATTCACTAGAACTCAGTGAAGATCGTGCCATAACCGCCAAAGACATAATAAGCAACATAATTTTCAAACTTAATTTTTTTTACCAAAATCTGTTGTTTTCGATTGTAAGTAATCGATTTCTGTAAAAAAAAGCCAACTCCAAATTAAGTGTTGCTAAGCTTTTTTATCAAGTCACTATTTTAAACAAACAATTCATTAATTACAAATCCCTTTAGTGTTTTCAGGCTATTTTATTTTTATTCTTGTTCTTTATCTAATCTAATAAACATAAATATTTGTTTTCATATATTTGCCAACTCTTCATATCACTTTGTAAATAAAAAATCAATAAAAATTGATACACGAGCTTGCAGCCAATAAAAAAAATCGCCCAAAAGAAAAGTTATCTAACGTCAATATTGTAAATATTTATTTCTTTATCAAGCGTTTACTTTGTCTTTAATTGCAAATATTTAATTAAAGCCATTTGTGTTGGCAATATTCTTCATTTCTTTTTCTTCAACACTTGGACAAAAAGCCAGCCAGCCAACCAACAATTACTTCAATTCATACTCGGTATACCCGACTCAATTGTGTGCAAATATTTCTTTAAAGATGTTGAAATTGCCATTTAATATTTGCTTAGAACTTACTTGATTAATGTCAATTAAATATAAATTTAAAAATAAACATTTGAAGTCATGTAAATAAATCATGATTGATTAAGTTTGAGGAGGTTTTATAGATGAAAGATAAATAAATATGTAATACTTTAGCCTGATCAAATCATAAAATATAGAAATAAATAAATATAATTTGTTGTGGTTGTCATAGTTTTCAGTTAAATCAAAGAGAACAACATTTTGTGGCTAAAATAATAATTTATATAAATAAATCTTTCCCTTTTTAAAGTAAATTACACTGTATAAAAAATAAAAATATATATAAGATTCCAACTACTGATTCTGCAAGAAACAAATATGAATCACTCTTGACAGGCGGGTAAAAACAATTAGGGTTACAGGTAATTTTTGAGACACAGTTTTTAAGTCCAAATAAATCAATCGAGTAAATCGATTGGACAAGACCTTTTAGAGTTATTAAAAAACGCTATTTTTGAAACTGTTTTAACAATGATATTTTAGGTTAGGTTGACGAATGGAGCCCTTACGCTCATGTCCAGGACATACACATAAGCCTGTTGTGCGCTGCCAAGTAGTTTATTGACAGCATTAAGTAACGTAATCTGCAGTTACTGCATTAACTGAAATCGCTTTCCTTTCATCTGGTCGGTGTGGTTTCCTAATCTCAGAAGACTCTTGTTTTCCTGCCAGGAGGTATGCGGCGCTTGCTCAATGGGACTTATCAGTCAAAATGTTCTTCAAAAATATTTCTCATAAAATTCTACGCTCGGGAATACACAAAAGCTTTAATCAAAACTTAAAATCATTTCCGAGGGTTAATTACAATCATATTCACAATTGCATTTTATGCATAAGAAGTCTCAGGGGTCTACACTGTAATTCGAAACGAAAGAAATGCTTTCGAATTTGTATGTCAATTTGTTTCGAATTACAGAGCACACCGGCAGTACTTTAATGTATGTCAAACTTTGCGGGAAAAATTTTTGTAGAACATTTTAACTCTCTAACTCTTCTTCGTATCAGTTGGTGCTCAAAAACGAGCAAAAAAAAAAAAAAAAATTTATACAATTTTATTAAAACCCAAAAAAGTAAAAATTTTTAAATTTTGTACTTTTTTTTTTTGGATTGAATGAATGAGTCTTTTTAGGGTTCTGTACACAAAAGTTTAAAAGGAACCCTATTGTTTTCGTTACCTTGTCCGTCCGTCTGTCTGTCACAGTCTGTTTTCTCATCCGTAAGAGATACGGAACTGAAATTTTCACAGAATATGTAAAACTTTGGCCGCTACAACAACTAATATCCTACAGTTAAAAATTAAAGGGTTTTCCAAAGCGAGCAACGAAGAATGTTGAAATCCTAATGTAATATACAGAAAAATTATATATGTATAGACACTTGAAATTTTCAAAGTTAGTGTTTTTTATGCAGACTACACCAATTAACACTGAAATTTAATATAAATCAAAAGGAAAGAGTATATTTATGTAATTTTGACAACTTGTTGTATCTTGGAAACCGTAAGAGGCAAACTCTTGAAATTTTCAAAAATGCTAAAACTAAAACCCCCCCCCCCCAAAAAAAAACGCTAAAATAAAATAATCGCTACAAACCGAAAAATTTGCAAAAACAAAAAAACGGCAAAACAAAAAAAATCGTGAAAACAAAAATAAATTGCCAAAATCCGAAAGAAAAAATCCCAAAAACGAAGACAGCGCCAAAACTAAGAAAAAGCGCTAAAACTAAAAAATAGGCAAAAACCGAAAAAAAGTTGGCCGGGTAGAGCTTAAAATTAAAAAAAAAAAAAAAATAAATCAACATCATGTAAAATATTCGTTTATATAGGCTACTGCTCGTAAAGTATTACATACGGAACCTTTCGTGTCGCACTTTACTGAATTTATTTTACATTGCAAATTTTAAGGTTTGCCCATGTATGCAATTTTAGCTCTTTGTGCGTTAATTATAATTTTTTTATTATACCAAAACCTTTATAAGTTCCCTTTTAATTTAAGTCTAGACAATAAAAACCATACTCTAATAGAAAAATATTTGTATCTCAGCCAACACTTTCTTAATTCTTGTATACTCTTACTTTTCATTCTTTATCGGTGCGGTCATTCCCCTCCCAAACTCGCCTTAAATCCGAAATACTTGTACGTACGTATAGAAATAAAATTTATATACTTGTGTCTACTTATCTGATATTTGAAAAAAAAAAAAAAAAAGTTTGTGCCAAGAAAAAAAAAAACATAAAAAAGTAAAATCTCAAATTTGGCTAAAATATCATATAAATCATGTGTTTTGTGTTTATTAAGTTGAAGTATGTCAGAGATTCTTCTAAAGGCATTTTTATTATTATTTACTAAGTTTTTTTTTGCAAATTCAATGAATAAAATAATACAGCAAGAGATACAAAAAGAAACGTGCTTAAACATGTTTATATCAATGTGTTTTTTATAATATTTTTTGTTTTAACAAAAATAATCTTTGCAATATGCGTTAAGAAAAAAGATATAAAAATACTTTATGAATGTCTCATGCGTGTGTAGTCGTGCGTTACAAAGATACAACTTGGCAATAAAATGTTTATGTTTTTTTATAAATTACTTAAATTGTCGAGGTAAATGCACTTTGCCATGGGATTTTGTGCGTTCGTTTTTTTTGTTGCAATTTATATAATTGTCTGTACAACTTTGTTTATTTTTTAATATAAATTTTGAAGAACAAAATTATAAAAAATAATATGTATTGTGGGGTAATGAAGGTGGTTTAATTTTTTTTTTCATTAAATAAATAAATCTTATATGACATACATACATAAATACGTACATATGTATGTAGTATGTGTGTGTGTTCACAAAAAGTTATAGGCATGTAAATCTAACCGATTTCGACGATTAAAACTTTATCAACCAGCAAAATTGGTTAAACTAAATAATGTAAAGCAGTTACAAAATAATAAACTGTTTTTAATCCACAATTTCTGCAGTAACTTTACTGCAAAACACTTTAGTAAATATATATAACACTATCGATTATCCATCCACTCATACATTAATTAACCTTATTAAAGGTAGTAAGAGAATCAGAAATATATCTCTTTCTGCGTGGATGAGTTTGCTGCTGAAAAGAAAATGTAGTCGGACTACTATCAAATAAATTTAAAGCTGAAAGTTAATGTCATGAATGTAACAATTAAAAAAATTACTTTTTTACCCAAGATTCAGTGGAATAATTAAAAAAAAAATTTAAAATATCAATTATATCGTTTTATTTAAGACTTGAATATATTAACGCACACATTTGCGCAGAATAGCTTTGTAGGCTCCTAAAGTTATTCTCGAAAATAAGAGAAAATATATGTATGTACTTATATCTGTCATCCAGTCCATATCAATCCACATTCACAATTTAAGTTGATTATAGTAGTTTGTTCATAAGAATCACAATAACAACTTGTGTTTACATCAGAGATAAGCAAAAGGCCGCCCGTGGGCACTTCCCTATGCTCTTATTTACACGTACACGTACACACGTACGGAAGAAAACAACTCAATCTCTCATAAGCATTCGACACAGCATAAAATGTATGCTGCTCTCTTTCATTTTATCACTAGATATAAAAACATAAATAATATAAAGATGTATGTGTGTGTCAGACTTTGGTTTACATTAAAATTAACAACTCGTATTGGTTAGATTAACCAACGTTTTATCAACTATAAATTACAGTTGGGCTAACCAAGAAAATAGTATAAAATTTTTTGTCATCATTAACTAAACTTGGTTCAATTAATCGGATAAACAGTTTTCAATTAAATCGCGAAATAAATTTTATTTACAGTAAAGTTAACAACTGAAATTCATTCGATTAACATTCCTTAATATTTTGGGCTTTGCTTTTTAACTGTGCATACATATCCTTAAATTAACACAGAAAATACGACTGAAATTCCCTTTATGAATACGCCAGGGATCAGGAAATCCTTCATTATATAGAAACTTCATTGTACAGAAATTATATTTCACCACTTTTATTTAAATTAATAAGATATTTTAGTTTGTATTAAATATTTCTTCCTTTTAATACATCTAAAAGTTTATCAAAAATTATGTTTGTAAGGACATCAAAATATACTTAAATTGAAACGAAAAAGCTGTGCCTTTGAAATCAATTCATAATAGGGAGAGCTTGATTGCATAGAAGTTCAGTATAGAGATGTTCGATGTAATATAAAAAATTTTTAATTTACAGTCACAGAAGTGACTATTTTAATAAAAGAAATTTGAATGAAATGTATAATGTAGAATACATTATAAAAAATAATAATAATAATTTTAAAATGCTACATCATCCTCCATTGTAAACCTTAACAATTAAACTTGGTTGTTTTAACAAAGAAAAAAAAATTGTTAACGCGTAACTTTTTTAAATTTGTTGTTTTAAAACAAGAAGAATAGTTTGCCCCATCTAGATCGCAAAAATTTTTTGTACTGTAGAAGTAAAATAACAAATCTAGATTAGTCAGATTAACCAGAAAAAATTTGCTCAATTGCAATTGTATATTCTGAAAACTTCTTGAACTTGAAATTGGTTAGATTAACTCACACATTTTCCCAAAATCGTAAAAGTTGTTGCTGCGTATATAACTGATCTGCGATGAATAATTGTATGATCACTATTATGATTATGACTTGAAACTAATTAAAAGCAAAATATATAAAGAATAATTTAATTGTTGTTAAATTGAATTTCTTTATTAGGATATTAAGTATAATAGGCCTTAAACACATAAACAACAAGCAGGCTGCACAACAGCACGTCTACAATTGCTGTTGCCTGCTATCATCGCCGTGCAGTCAGCTAATTAATTATATTGACAACATCGACAGCAACTGATATGAAAAAAAAAATTAAAATAAAATTACCGATTTACAACAGTATTCAAAAACGATTGTTAAAGTAAAAGCATACATTAAACCGGTTTTCTCATACAACAATCGTCTATTAATACCGGCGTTAAAATGTATTTATATCAAATTTTGATATGTTGTTTCTATAAAATAATATCCAATAATTTTAAGCCATCATTAATTTTAAGTTTTTTACTATATTGGCAGAACTACTACAGGGTCCGCCAGATAATTTTTTTTTTTTTTTTTGAAAATGCTATAAAAAAACTACTGAATATTTTCTCAAATTTTGTTTTTAATTTGAAAGTACAATCCTTCCGGTTAATAATGAAAAATAATTTCATTCAAATGGCTGCCTCGGCTGGCCATGCAGTAGGCTACACGATCGGTCCAATTTTTAAGCACATTATCGATTGTGTGCAGCTGTATTTCACCAATGGCTTCACGAATATTGTCCTTTAAAGCGTTAATTGTCTCTGGCTTGTCGGCGTAACACTTATCTTTGACGGCACCCCACATATAATAGTCCAACGGTGTCAAATCGCAGCTCCGAGGTGGCCAAACGACATCAGCTCTGCGGCTGATAATGCGATCTTCAAAAACAGGGCGCAAAACATCGAGTGTAGCTTCGGCTGTGTGGCACGTAGTGCCGTCCTGTTGAAACCAAATGTCGCCAATATCCTCCTCTTCAATTTTTGTGAACAAAAATTCGTTCAACATGGCCCGATAACGATCGCCATTGACTGTTACGGCCACTCCTTGCTCATTGGCCCAATTATGCCTCTGGACTAAAATCCGCACCAAACAGTGACTCGTTTTGGGTGCGTCGGCTTTTCAATGTATGCGTGCGGGTTTTCTGTGCCCCAAATGCGACAATTTTGCTTGTTTACATACCCGCCAAGATCGAAATAAGCTTCATCTGAAAAGATGATTTTTTTTGGCAAAATCGGCGGAAGCATAAAACTAATTATCTGTCAAATCAGACCTGAGCTAGTTAAAAAAAAAGCTTTAGATGGCGGACCCTTTATATATTTACTCATTGTCGCTTACAAAATTAGAAATTAGCCTAATTTGGCGATAGCACCAAAAGTTGTCGTATGTTGTGTGTATTTTATTTTTGACAGCTTGTGGTCGGTAACCTGCTGTGGTCGTTTATGTGTTTAATGCTTAATGTGTACAAGTACATTAATTCTTCCCCTTTAAGTGCGTCTTGGAAAAATAATAAAGTTTTTTTTTTGCGCATTTCAACAGGTAATCATAGAAGCGGAACCCCGTACAGGCGTAATATTTTTTTTTTAATTGTTTAAAGCATTAACTTTATATTGTAAAGTGTATTTAAAATAAAAATGTAAAGATAAACTTAAAAACATTTTATGTTCCTAATCGGTGCTGTGGTCTTTCTTCATTTGAATGAATTTCATTTTCTTTGCCCCTAGACATTCGTCAGCATTCCTTGTGTCATCTGCATACTCGTACATATTCTGCTTGGTTATTTTTGCATTCTGCGTAAATTTAAATAAGAAAACTTTTACTTTTACTTTTTTTATTTTAATTTTTATTTTACTTAATAGTGATGTGTTAATGATGCTGTTATCTGGCATAATTGAAGGTTTTCGCTTAAATTTATTAATGTAGGCTTTGTGCTGTTGCCATGTGCATACGGGTATTTTTTATTTTTTTTGTTTAGTTTAAAATTTACTAGCAAGCTGCACTGACAGTGAAATCTCAGCTCTTATTACCGTCTGTGGACAGACAAACATCTTTATAAACCGTAAATAACGTGATTGCCTGCCTCTATAAGCCCGATGACAATTATGATGATTTCATACTCATTGAATGTTAAAATATAAATAGCTCTGGTGACACCCTATGCCATGACAAATAAAGCGGTATTTTTGTAATGCTAATTACTTGGTACATACATATAATATATTTATTATAAGTTTTAAACAAACAATTTAGTAAATAACAAACGACAATGGCAAGACTGTTGTACATAAATTTAGAGATGGTAAAAATGAATGAAAAACTTTCAGCAAATTGTAATACGATGAATCAAAACAATTCACATATTCCATTTGCAATAAAAGTTGCGTATATAAAGCAAAAATCTACATCAACTGACACCTCACACAGTGGACCAAACGCATAGAACGCTGCTGAGGAAGGTGTAGTGGCCTTCGAAAACAGCCGGTTGTTCCGTTCTACTACGTGTTTGTCAGAATATTTACAACTAACTTTGGTGTTATTTCTTCATTAATAATTATCACATGTAATTTGGCTTAAAAAGCGATACGAACGTTAGCCTGATCAAATCATAAATATAGAATTTAGCATTAGCTTTGACTGCTTTTACTATAATCCGATTTAGAGTATCAGGTATTGTGCTGTAGAAAGATAATAATGAAACGAAAGAAAATGTTTTCGTATTTATATGTTATTAATATACAAATTCGAAAGAATTTTCTTTCGTTTCTAATTACACAATAGACCCCCCAGATTCTTATTCTTGTTCAATATTATTTTTCTAATTGAATTATAAAGGAAATCTATTTAGAAGTCTTATTTTAAACAAACGTGTTGGTCTCAAACACCCTTAAATAGTAGGATTTAATATATTTTTTTTTGCATTAAATTTATTATTAGCTTAAAGAGGATATATATTACTATTATTCGATTGAGTCTCTTTTTATTATAGTTGGAGTTACAGTTCCCTAAATGCACAAGTATTTGAACTTTAAATGTTTCGCTTAAATGTGTAGTGTGCTGTAAAATTTCATACAAACAAACCCTCAAACCGCAAATGTATGTACCAAGTTTTATAAACATTGCAGTTGTTTTTCACTAACTAAATCACTGAACTTGTTTAAAAAGCGTTCAACCACATTTATAAACTTGATGCACTTGAATTTTATTCTGATTATCAATATACATAATTTTTCTTTTTTGCTTTCAAATATTTATAGTTTATTGCATCTTTTAATTTTGTTTTTGTTGTTCTTCTTATACAGTGAATTTCGGTTATTACTACGATCGAAATTAGTACGCTTTAGCTAACTCCTGTTACCACGAATTACTCTTTAATAAGTCTTGTAAACAAAACTGCTGGGAAATTTGTACACTTCAACGCAGACAAATTTAACATTAAAATCTACGTAAACAAGTTTAAGTTCGCATTTTTAGGCAATGATTTTGCTTTATATGTGTTTCAGTATTCAAATAACTTTATTTATTTCATGTTGATTTAACATTCCAGTACTGTAAAATTAAAATGAAGAATCATGTCGAATCAAAGTTATTTCAAGTTAAAATAACATGATTTTTCATAATGAAATAACACGAAGAACCATGTTGAATCAAAGTTATTACAAGTTGAAACAACATGAATTTTATTTCATGTCAAATGTTAATTTAATAAAAGTAATTATGTATATTTTAAAAAGATTTGTTTAAATATATGTACATACATACATATGTAATCTTTTTTTTTTTTGAATGAAATTCATTATTTTGCTTATAATTTTCATTAAACGAAATTCAAGGAAAAAAATTACCACATCTCTCGAAGCAGTTCTTTTGTAACCGAACTTCACTGTAATTCTTTTTTTAATGGTAAAAATTTAGAAAAAAAAGTTGTACTGTTAAGATGCTCGTAAAAATTATGCTTTGTTATCTTATCAGTTTGCTGAAAGTTTTCGCTATTTTTTAGGTTATTTCTTTTTTTAGTGTTTTTTTGTTTGGTTTTTTTTGTGTTGTTTTTTTCTCTTTTCAGTCACTATTTTAGCAGACACCATTAAAAAACACGATGGAAATAAATATAAAAATCAATTCTAGGCACGTTTTAACGTTTCTTTACATTTATTTTTCGCATCCAATTTTTGCACTCTTCGTTCGATTTACACATCTACGGCTGTTTATTTTTTAAACAATAAATTTTCATAGTACGAGTGTACGAGTACCTTAAATAAAAATGAAATTATATATTTCAACGTACTTTATTTATTTGGTGTTAATAACTTGAAGGTAGTTAAATAAATAAAGACAAGGATTTTGCAGATTGGAATTTATAATTTTCAATAAATTTCTTTTAGTTGTTTCAGTATGTACAATAAATCCTTTGTTCCTTGAAGAATTAAACTTGATATCAATTAAGGTTTATATATTTTTGTTTTGTGATTTGCTGCTGACGTGGCTACAATTACATCCTGGTGTCTTGGTTTTTACATGCAACGAATTTCATACGTCTTGGTTTGACAGTTTTCATGGATTAAAATAGATAATTGTTACATGTTGAAAATTAATTTGCAGCTTTGCTGTATTCATGTACTTCCTGTAGAGTTTATAAACCCGTTTAAGATTGTCCTACTCCCCATGTTTCGAACAGAGCTGTTATAGACGGTTCAAAGGTGCCATAAAGATATTGCTCATAGGATTTATCATAAAATTGTCGAACAACCATAAAACTCAAGTAGAACTGTAGATGTATGAGTAGTTATTAAAGGCCATGATTCACTATCCTCCACAATCGCGCGATCTACGAAAAAATACAATCCTGATCTGATGAATTGTTTTTGTCTTTTGAAAATGTTCATAGACTCCATCATACCAGGGCTGTATTTTCTCAAAAATCGCACGATCGTGTAGGCTAGTGTATCACGGCCTTAAATGAGGGGACGGTCCCCATGATAGCCGAACTGACGTAAAGATGGCGCCAGTAGTTTGCAACCAAATTAATCAACAAGAAATAAACGATCTCAGTGAATTCATAAACATGGAAAAAATGGTCAACCTTATGTCTTATATTGGGATTGTACTTCAAAAATATTAAGAAAGCATTTGAAGCAAACAAAAATTAAAAATGAGGTTAAAAATGTAGACAATACCCCAAAAATTCGAAAAATTAAATCTATGATCAAAATTAGACTTAAATTATCTCGAAAAGTGTTGAAGGTATGTTAATTTACTTCCACTTCATTTAAATTTACTTTAACTTTAAAATAATTTATTTCAAAAGTATTCAAAAATCTTGACAATTGAAAATTTTTATTTCCGTAGTAGGATATATAATTTTCGTTGTTGGCTGAACTTCAACAACAAACTTTTTATAATTAAAATTACCCTTTAAAATTTTCAAAAAAAAAAAAAAGAAAATTAAATAAAATATTTGTCTGGATTTTTAATAATTCATGTTAAAATTTTAGACCGTTTCACTTGGTCTGTTTTGCGAATAAATACTTAAGTCGCATTTATTATAATTTATTTTTTAATTTCACTACCATTTGTAGCCCAGTAATTATTATTCTAAAAGCAATTTGAGAGTGTTTTTTGTTGATCATTGTTGTATTTTATTTTTGTGATTTTCTAGATGATCTTTGACACATTTTTGGGTGCGGTTTCATTTTTTTTATTTTGGTTTGATTGCTGGCAAAAACGAAACACTTAACAAAATACACATGCCATTTTTCGTTTTGTTTATTATTGTTATTTATTTTATTGTTATTTTTTTGTTTGTTTTTTGCTGAAATTTGAAAAAAAAATAATTACTAATTTTAAACATGTTTAAGAAAAATTAAAATAAAAACTGAAATAAAAAGATATTGAAAGTTATTAAAAAACAAGAATTTTATGTAAAAAAGCAAAAGAATGAATGGCTTTTTAAGTGTTGATTTTAAATAACCCAAAATTGATTTTGACACGTGCAGTGTAAAAAAAAAAAATATACATAAACAAATTAAAATGAATTTGTACAAAAAACGTTACAAAGTATTAAAAAAAAAATTAACTTCATGCGAGTTGAGGGTTTTACATTTTATTGTTATTTTGTTGCAAATTTTATTCAGTTGAAGAAAAAAATGTTAAGTATTTAAATAATAATTAATTTATGACCAGCGTGGGAATCAATTGTGGCATTTGCATGACTTTTTTTGTTAATGTTCTTTTTGACTGAAAAAGAAAGCTTTTTGCTGTTAACAATTGTTTATTTTACAAATCATTTAAAAGCCATTTAACAATTAACATTTAACATCTTTCAATATTAGTTTCTACCTGCGAGGTGTTTAATAGGAAAGTCATGATAATAAATTAGTCACATACAATTGTAAAAGCAATTTACAATGTGAATTTGCGACAAAAAAAAAATGCGACGGCTAATGTTTTTATTTCACAAAAAAAAAAAATAAAGAAAAAATTAAATGAATGTGTATTACCATATAATCATACTACAGTCGAACTTCTCTATACTGAACTTCTATACAGTGAAGCTCTCCTTGGTTTAAATTGATTTCAAAGACACAGCTTTTTCATTACAATTTCTAATCCTTGCAATGAATTTCCATAGGGAGAAGTTTTCTTTGCAACGAATAAATTTTGCAAATATAATTTTGACTCGCATGCGTTTTTGTCTCCATATATTGAATTGAAAAATAAATGTCTGTTATATTTCTAAATGTTTTGGAAGGTTTTGTTGAGGAAAAAAAATAAACATAATTTTTGAACAAATTCAAATTATTTTAAATAAAAGTGGAAAAGTATAATTTCTGTCCAATGAAGTTTCTATATAAAAAAGTAATTTCCTGGTCCTGTGCGAAGTTCGACTGTATATTGCATTAGTTAATCATTGAAATAAACTGTGTTCCTTTGGTGTTAAACAATATTTATTTATTTATTTATTTAAGAAATACTTTACAAAGTAAATTTGCAAAGTATTGTTGCACAAATATGAGCGGGGTAGCTAGACCATATGCCCAAGATGTTATTAACAGTTTTTTAAAAAGGCTTTGTGACTGACTGTACACGACCTATGCCTTCACATAGGAAGTAGCAACGTGGTTGTTAAAGAAATTCCACAAAAGAACCGCAAGAATATACGGTTATCCGTGGCAGATCAGTCAACCAGTGCGAGTGAGACGCAAAACTCTCGAAGGCCAATAAACAACAGTGGCCTGGTTGCACTTAAGAGATAATTGCCAACGACGCTTGATGTTGACTCGCCCAGAGCTGCTTTACGACTTGTGTTAAACAATATATTTGGCATTTTTATCTCTTTCTTTTTTGATATGGAGTCGCAAACTAGATGTGCAGTTTTTAGATAGAGTCGCCATATATATGGGAAGTTTGGAAAGTTAAATTTTAGGATAACTCAGTATTACTTTTCTTTACTCAATAATATTCAATACTTTGCATTTCGGTACTCAATACTACTTGATACTTTAAACGGCTTTTTAAATTTAAAAATAAATAAATTTGTAATTTTTCTAATTCAAGGAATAGTATTTCTTATTCAGGGTGTTAGTTCAGTATTGTTAATTATTATTTTTTTATTCATCAAGATGATTTTCTTTAAGAAGCCAAGGAAAGTTAATTTAAACCGGATATCAGTTATCAACATTATCTGTTTAACATAAACTTTTCGTGTAATGGAATACGAGAATTTTAGTTCTTATATTGCATACACAATTGTTAATTTACCGCGGGTAAATACATTTTTATATATATATAAAATTATGTACAAATTAGCATATATATAAAATTATGTACAAGTTATCAGGGGTGTTTTGAAATCGCTTAATTTCCAGAAAAGAGCTCAATTAAAAAAATTACTTATTGCACTTTTTAATTGGTTGTAATGTTTTAGATGTTTACAATATTTTATACGAACTTAGCATCGAAAGCACTAAATCGTTCTATCAGCAGGACACTGTTGCACGTTATTGGAACTCGCGCGATTTCAAAACGCGTATTTTTCCCAGTCATAACAATAAGAACAGTCCAACATGGGCTAAGAATATTTCGAAATGAACTAATTAGGCCAAGTTTTTAGCTTACGCATGCTTATATATTTCTAAAGCATACTGTTTTTTGGTAGATTTGTATTTTATCATCTAAAGCTTCCATTCAAATTCACTAAAAAAATACGGCTCTGAAAATATCGAGTAAATACCCGCATCTCTCGAGACACAAGTTTTTAAGCAGCCATGTACTAGACGACCTTTGAGATTTATCAGAGATTGGCTTAAGCGACCTTATCAGATATTTCATTGCGACTGGTTGGTTCTAGTACCAATTACCGTATCCGAGTACTTGGATTCGGTCCTGCACATGTTGACATTGACCAACTGCACACGGGTAGTGGTCTGTCAAAAAGAAATCGTCTAAATTCTAATTTAATGCCTGCGTAGAGCAGACAGCCACCTAAACTAACCAACCAACCTGCAAAATGGTCCAAATACTTGATACTAGGTAACCACTACTCAATACTTTGCCATAGTGCAATATTTTTGTTTTAAATAATTCAAATGAATTTATTAATTGTAAAAGTATTATATTCTCTAGTAGTTTTGAATAAGCTAAATCTTAAAAAAAATAAAATTTCCTGGGAGGGGTTTCCCTAGTTTTGGGGACACATATCCTATAAATTAGTCCTCGCAACAACTGATACAGAGACAGACAAATTGCTTTTGTTTTGTTTTGAATATGCTAAAATTCGTAACGAAATTGTCTGTTTACGATTCGATTATGCTAAAGTTCGTATCTCTCTGTTAACCAAATTACAAATAACCCCAAAGTTAATTGTAAATATACTGACAAACGCTAGCAGAAGGTCGCCTACCTTCATCATCAGCGTTCTTGTGTTTAGTACACTCTGTGTTTGGTGTCAGTTGATGCAAATTCCAGCTTTATATATATATTTTTCAGTGCAAATAGAATACAAGAATTGTTTTGATTCATCGTATTACAATTTACTGAAAGTTTTTTTTTTTTTAATGAAATTTCGATTTGACCATTTCTGATTTACAACAGTCTTGCCATTATTGTGCAAATGTCTTTTAAAGTTTTAAAATTCTCTGAATGCATGTGAGAAATGGCCACCGATCCAAATCAATCATGCAGCTACAACCATATGTCCAATATCTAATACGTGTTGCATGAACGCTTGTACAGCTGATGGTGGAAAATTCAAATCTGCCTGTTGAGAAATATATTTCATTCGACTGCAGCTTTTGCTACACTTGTAAAAATTTTCCCATACTAAACAAATTTAAGCCCTTATCCTCTCTAACAATTTTTATTTCCAAATTTTCCAACAAACATTTAATGTAATTTATTTACCCGCTGAATAACAATAAAATTTTATACACTTTTTTTGTGAATCTAATAAAATTATAATTTCAAACAAGGTGCAAAGTTTTGTACTTGTACAATATTATAAACAAAACTGCAGGTGCGCCTCTCTTAATTTTTTATTTTTTTTTTGTTGGAAATTTGATAGATAAATTTAATGTTAAAAAATCACAAAAAAAAATTATTTCTTAAATGCACTAAAAATTTCAAATGGTCTTTATAACGAGGGCTCACCACCCCACCTTATTTTTTATACTTATGTATGTACGAGTACATATGTACGTATGTATGTATATTTTAATTCAGTTTGGGTCTTGTCTGATTACTGAGGATTACAATCAGGTACATTTTGTTTCACTACATGCACACATACATATGTATTTATGTATGTATGTATGTATATATTTTTTTGTTTATTTACAGTAATGAAGATTTTGTTAATAAAAAACAAATTTAAATCCATATATGTATATAAACTTGCTCAAAAAAAGCTAGTGGTTGTGGCTTTTTGTTAGCAGATGTTTTTTCGCCGATAAGCCTTTAAGCTTTAACTTTAGCTGGTATGTATTGCGATATGGAAGAGTTAGAAATAAAATTCAATTTTAATTGAAATTGATTTCAAACGAAGGTGGAAAAAAATTTAAACCATTAAATTATTTTGTTTGTTTTTATGTGATTTTGAGAGATTTTCCTACAAAGATTTTCTCACATTTATTAAATGTCAAAGATTTATTAAAAAAAAAAAAAAAAAAAAAAAAAAAAAAAAAAACAAATTTTGTGGTCGGCTGTATTTTGTTTCTTTTTTTCTTTTTTACTTTTATCTGGTGGGCAAATATGATATTTTTTTAATGGACGTTTTTAATAGTTATTATTATTAAGCGGGAAATGAGAGATTAAGTCATTTATTTTATTTTATAGAAAAAAAAAAAAATATTTTAAAACGTTATCTGAAACTTGCAGGTATCATGATAGGAAACTTTGTTTTTTTGTATTGTACAATATTGAATTTAAATTTAAAGTGAGCTTTATACATATTTTTTAAAAATAACTAATTTTTCTTTAGGTAACAGTTTAGTAAGAAAAACATGGGCAGTGCCACGCCCTTAGAAAAATATCTTTGTATTTTATGTACTTCTGCAAAATTGATTTAAACGAAACGTTATACAAATTTTTGTTTGTTTGATTTCAAATTACAAATTTCACTGAAAGATTTCGTTTTGATGATTTTTTATTGGTTTCAAAGCTTAGAATATTTTTTATTTGAAGTTATGTTTGATTTCATTGTATCGTGCGATTTACAGAAAACTTATAATACTATTATTAGTTTTGCGCAATCGCGCAATTGGAAGTCGATCGATTTCCATCACATACCAGATTATTTGTTCTTTTAATCTCAAGAAAAGCAATGGGAAATATTTGAAGTTATCATATTTACACAAAAAAAAATTTAAATTGTTTTGAATCAATACAAAAAATATTTGGCATCGAACCGGCACAACGAAACAGAGACCTGCGCCGTGACGACTTAGCCGATAATTTCTCGGCTAAAAATCGGCTTAAAATTAGCCGCCGATTAAATTCAATCGATTAAAATTAGCCGCCGATTTTTTTAAATTTTTTTTAATTTTTTATGCTGAATTTATTTAAATGAGTTTTTTTATGGAAAATAAAATTAAATGAAATGTTGCAAAAAATGTTGGGACACACACAGTTCGGCTATAATGAACATCGATTAAAATTCACCCACAATTTTTGATTATGCTTTTTTTTTTTTTGCTAAATTTAATTTACGCTGCAGTTACACGAAAAAGATTCGTTGAACGAAACCAATCAGCACAGTCTCCGTATTAACCACAGAGGATATACAGAGATGTCACGAGACGGAAGATAATTTGTGTGTTTCGGAAGGTCTCGCTCACTCAGTCACTGCGTCTTCTTTAAAGGTTCTTTCGTTTTGTCATTTTTTAGCTTATTGTCATTTTATACTTTGTAACCTCATTCGCTGTGCGATTTTTGTAAATAAATGGTAAAAACTAATGTTTTTTGGAATGAAAATACTTCAAATGAAATCTGTAATCATCTTAAAACAATTTTTAATAACTTTTTTAATAGTAATAAGCTTTTTCGCATTGTGTTTCGCACTTGTTCATTTCACAAAATACACATTTTCTCTTGTTTGTTTTTATTATTTTGTTAACATATTAATAACAAATGTGCTATACAGTTGTCCCTTTCTCGCATAACTTGCGTTACATCGGATTTTAGTTTTTTTACCCGACTGCGCGACGCAAAGAAGGGTATTATGTTTATCAGCCCATGCATGTATGTGTGTTCTTTTGCGGCCTTATACGGGGTGGGCCAAAAGTTACCTTGGGGTTTAAAAGTTTAATAACTTTTTCGTTTATTAATTTTTTTTTTATTTTTTTCTCAGATTTTATAATATATAAAATGGAAAATTTTTTACACTAAGTATGAAAAATAATGTCTCTTTTAAATTACCACTGTTTTCAGCTTCGCACTGATGGGCTCGTTTTAGAGCATTTTCCATAATATCTTCCAAAATTTCTGCAACAATGTTTGCCTTGAGTTCAAGGATTGTCTCCTGCTTGTTCACATACACTCGCTACTTCAAATAACCCCAAAGAAAATAGTCGGGTGCTGTCAAAACTGGCGATCGCGCTGGGCCTAATTATTTCCGAATTTCTGGAAATTATTCGCTCTCCAAAAATTTGACTTAAAAGTGCCATTGTGTCTCGGGCAGTGCGGGCAGTGGCTCCGTCCTGCTGAAACCACATACCAGGTATGTTTTCAAGAGCAAGACGTAAAAAATTTTCTATCATAAACCGATACCACTCCCCATTTACGGTTACAGCACTTCCATCGTCATTCTCGAAGAAGTAAGGCCCAATGATATTTTCAGATGTGATCCCACACCATATTGTACACCTAATGGGGTGCAATTGGCGTTTATGAATGGCTCTTGGATTTTCAGAACCCCAGAACCTACAGTTCTGCTTATTAACAAAGCCATTCAAATGAAAATGAGCTTCATCACTCATAATCATAATCGCCCATCAGTGCGAAGCTGAAAACGGTGGTCATTTAAGAGACATTATTTTTCATACTTAGTGTAAAAAAATTTTCGCAAAGAAGGGTATTATGTTTATCAGCCCATGCATGTATGCATGTATGTGTGTTCTTTTGCGGCCTTATATATGTAAACCGAACGCGTAGACCGATTTTAATGATTCTTACGTCAATCGATTTGTCTTAATCCCGGGAGTGTCACTAAAGATATGACAGTAGTAAAAATTCAATATGGCGGCCAACAGACGCCATTTTGTAAATACGAGAAAAAACAGTCTGCGAACTATATGGGTATCATTCGACAGGCATTTTAAAATCATATTTAGGTTTCTCTTACGACTTTTCATTTCGAATGACCGTTTAGGATATTGAACGGTTCAAAGTTGGTCGCGGTGGGGTTTTTTGATTTTTTTTTTAATTACTACTTGTTTTTTCATTAATTTTCTTCAACTTTGGTATCCTCTGTGGTATTAACAGCCGAAGACTGATAAAGGCGGTAATTTCATGCATGAAAGATTTTCTAATACTATAGACCATTGTCAGCCAAAGTGGCACTAGACTGCCGAACTTCAATTGGCTTCTTATACAAATTAATACATATACGCGAAAACATTTCTCTCTCGGAGGCCAGCACCGCTCTCAACTAAGAGTCCTTGCAATGATGACCCCAGCGGTGTAGTGGTAGACAGGCAGCAAAGCCAGTGTCGATAACTTTCAGCCAGAGAGTATTGCGAAGAATAAATCTAAGGATATACTCTAATCAAAAAAAAAACTCTAAAACGCAAGCCTGACTCAGCCCAAAAGGTCAAGCCAGCCGCCGTATTCTGTAACTCGCTAAGCTAAATCGTTATCGCTAAAAATCTATTAAGTTGATTTATCGATTTTCGGGTGCGAATACAACTTTCAAACGTGTATTGCTAAATAAGGCAATGGCTTGAAAATCTCATCCGCCGAAATTTTACTGTTTTATGTCATCGCCAATTAATTAATTAATTTTGTCTTTGTTCATCATATTAGCGATAGCTTTAGCTTTAACGAGTTACATACTACGGGGCAGATCCCCTTCCTCCACTGTGTGTGGTGTCAGTTGATGCAAATTTTAGATTTATAAACATATTTTTTCAGTGCAAATGGAACATGTGAATTGTTTTGATTCTTCGTATTACAATTTGCTGAAAGCTTTTTTGCAGTGAAAGCTCAATTTTACCATCTCTAAATTTACAACAGTCTTGTCATTGTCATTGTCATATTGGTTTAATTAAAGAAGTGCATACTTTTCCGTGTTAAAAAAAAATATATATATATTTTAATTTGCTTTGTGTAGGATACTCAATTTTTTATATCAAATTTAACAATTTTAAATAGTTACGTTTTATAATGAAAAAAAAAACAATTAACCAGGGTACCGAAATGTATGAAATTAATGTGTATTATCGGGATTCCACTGTATTTATATCACCATTTGTCATAATACAAAGTTTTGTACATTGTTTGCTAGAAGTTAATGATAAGTTATTAATAACTTTAATTTTTACCTTTTGCTGCTTACAAAATTTTGGTCACCGTGTTATAAAATTTCTTTATGCAACGTGTCATAATACTAATGGTTTGCTGAGGCATAACAATTTTAATTGCCTGTTTAGATTGAAATTGAAATTTACAATTTAAATTATCTCTTGTTTTTTTTTCTATCAACTATCTCATGCTAACTTAATTTGCTGCAATATGTTTCTTATTTTTGGCTCATTTTATTTTCTTGGTAATAAGTCTATTTATATATATGTATATATTTATATATCTTAGACAACTTTAACTAACTGCTGCACCTCAATTTTTAAGTATTGAGTATTTTTTTTATCGTACATTTCTTTGACTGGTGTTATTAAGACATTTTTTTTCTTTTTTTTTATCTAAACACGTTAGTTGTAGTTACTTTTATGGTGTAGTTAAATTACAAACAACATTAATTTCTGGGGGACTGGACTAAAGCGTTAAAAAAAGTGAGAGCAACTCTGGCACCGGAGGATGTAGTTGATAAGGAAAGTTTTAACAAACTGTAATTAAGTAACAGAAAATTTTGTTAAAAACAAATGGTGGTAATTTTCCCAAAATAAAATGAAAAGAAAACAAATTGAAAAGTAGCAAATTTATATAATTAATAAAAATTAAACTCACTAACATAAGTCAGCTGGTTTTTTAGCGCTAAATTTAGCAAGAAAAAACACACATGTTTTTTTTTATTGTCAATAACATACAGTGGAGAGTAAAAAAAAAAAATCTGGGCACGTTGTGAAGACACTTATAACTTACTGGTCCTTCGCCCCACTGCCCAACAGACATGCTTTGGCATGCTCTCTAATATTTCTTTTTGCTGCTAATGTTAACTTATAAATTTTGGGTGAAAATATAAACAATTTTACGGATAGTCAAAAAAAAACTAATTTTTGCTTGCAATAAAAACCATTTTGGGTTTTTGATGAGTTTTTTGAACCTTCAACCTTTAATTTCAACACGATTAGCAGCGAAACAAAAACCAAAGAAGAAAAAGCTGAATTGGCAATAAAACAAATGTTCAATATGCTTTAAATGACTTTTTTTATGCTAAACTGTCAATATGCTGTGTTGTTTGTTGTGTCGTTAAATACTTAACAAGAAAATTTAAATTTTAACAGTTTTGCTTTTTTTCTGTTACCATTTCGCAGATTAAAAGATGAAAAATTAAGCCCGCGAAAAAAGTCTGAAGTTTTCAGCACAAATCGTGTTAAGTCAGTTTGCGCGAAAAGGTTAACACGTGTCCTAAAAGTATTTAAATTGGTTTTTAGTAAAATAATGAAGAAAAAAATCACTTGTTATTTTCTGGGGTTAATTTAAAGTTTAGTTGAGTTATTTTAATTCGATTGTTTAGTTTAATTCATTTAAGACATGATACATTCATTTGAAATTGTGCAAATGTATAGAGATCAGTGCAGTCTGCGGCCAGTCGGGCGAACCTCAATGAGTGTACACGTTTTATGCAAAATGTTTGCGCATTTTTTTTTTTTTTTTTCTCTACACTTAGTACACTTGAAAAACTGAGTAAAATAAAATAAATGGCGCTAAATAGCAACTCTCGTATTAATATTTCAAACGTTTTAACGTTTGAGCAAATTTATTAATATTGAAATTTTTTCGAGAGAAAACGTTCAATCAATAAAAAAAAGAAGAAAGTTTGAAATTGAAATTTTTTCGAGAGAAAACGTTCAATCAATAAAAAAAAGAAGAAAGTTTGTTTTCATTTGAAATTGTGCAAATGTATAGAGATCAGTGCAGTCTGTGGCCAGTCGGGCGAACCTCAATGAGTGTACACGTTTTATGCAAAATGTTTGCGCATTTTTTTTTTTTTCTCTACACTTAGTACACTTGAAAAACTGAGTAAAATAAAATAAATGGCGCTAAATAGCAACTCTCGTATTAATATTTCAAACGTTTTAACGTTTTAGCAAATTTATTAATATTGAAATTTTTTCGAGAGAAAACGTTCAATCAATAAAAAAAAGAAGAAAGTTTGAAATTGAAATTTTTTCGAGAGAAAACGTTCAATCAATAAAAAAAAAGAAGAAAGTTTGTTTTTGTTCTCAATTTAAGTAATCGATCGAACATTTTCTGTCGACAGGCTGTAAAATTAAAAAATAATGTTATATGTTAATAAATTTTCTCAAACGTTAAAATGTTTGCAAAATTAATACGAGAGTTGCTAGTTGGCGCCGTTAATTTTATTTTAATCACTTTTTCAAGTGTTCTAGTGTGTTGCGCCGTCTTTGTGCTTTCAACTTACATAAAAGCAATTCGAAAGCTTTTTGCCTCCTCTGATTTCTAAATTTCTTTCACTGCATTTGTTTCTAACATAAATTGAAATAAAAAAAAACCAATAAATATAATATTAGGTTAGGTTATGGTTTTTATAAAGTATTGTTATTTTAAATACATTTACTGCAGCAGCAACAATAACAACAAAAAATTATTTCAAAGAAAATAAATTAAGGTAATAAAAACGAGAAACAAACAAAACAAAAACACATTAACACTGCAAATGCTTAACTACACGCCTGTCAAACATTTGCTTATTTGCCAGCAACGAAAAACAAATTTATTTCAATGCTTCTGTTTAATACTCGCACTTTAATGCAAATACAATTGATTAGAAATAGAAAAAAAAACACTTAAAAACATTCCTTTACTTGCAATGCAAACGAAATTTATTCGAAGACACTGCAATTAAAATTAATTTAACGATGGCATATTTTTTTGTATAAATTTGAGTTTTTATATTTTATTTCCATTTCTTTAAAATAAGTGACAAATTACAAATTAAAAAATATATACAATAATATGTACAATAATTGAAATTTTCAACAGCTTTATGCTGGCGGTAAAGTGATTTAAATATAAAACTTAAAAAAATAAGCGAATTTAAAAATAGGCACGAAAAAGTTAAAAAATAATTTAGGCCCCTATCACGGTTTTCAACTTTTAAAATAGTTTGGTGGGGATTGATAAATTTGCATTGCCATTCTCCACTAAATTAACAGTTGACTTTTCAGTTTTGTTTTGGTATTGTCATTTACAATTCTGCGTAAGTTTGGTTGAGAAAAACGTTGTTGAGTATACACAAGTGCTTTTTAGTTGTTGGGCTCTGATGTTGGGTGTTTCTAGTTACAGGTTGCTGCGATATAAAAAGTAGATAAAATGCTTAATAACAAAATTTTCTTAACACTTTCAGAAGCGGCGGTATACCGGGCACATACAAAGATCTCTTTAAATATGATTGTAGGTGATCCAACAAAGAGCAAAACGTTTCCTTTTTCTGCCGAAAACAACTAAAAAATCTTCCAAAATAATTTTTTAAAGAATTCGTTCATTATTTTCATTATTCCTTACCATGTATTGGGTAGTTCAAGAGGGTTGGTGGAATCATCACGAATTCTAGAATTGCGAGGCTTAGTTCTCATCGTCATAAAAACAAATTTACACATATTTGTATCCATTTGGTATGACTTCTTTGACCTAAAACACTAAAAAAATACTTTTTCTAAAACTGGGTGTTTTTTAAATTTGCACACAAATTAATTGTTTTCTGTCAAACTTGATATTTTAAGTTGGCAACGCGATGACAATTTCAATTAAAAAACAGTTGTGGTTCATAATACTAAAACACATTTAGACGACCAAACTGCATTTAGCTGAGAACCGTGATATGGAGTGCCCCTAGAGTCGGTCAACTAAAATTTTTTAGTGCTATTCTCTTGAAACCCAAACCGTTTTCCCAGTTCCGAGGGATTTAGATAAGTAAAAGTACATATAATTTAATACTTAACTTTAATGAACGTGACTCCGCCCGCCCTCTTTTTAAATGCAAGATCGTGTGTTTTTCAGAGCTCACAGTGTGTGTCAAGTTTCGCAAGAATCGGTGAAATATAATATTAAATTTTAATGGGTATGGCCCCACCCACTTTTTCAGTACAAGATTATGCCATTTCAAGAGCCCAAACTGTTTGCCAAGTTTCGTGGGTATCGTATAAACACTTATCATTTAATACTAAACTTGAATAGGCTTGGCTCAATATCGTCATAGCTCCGCCCATTTTTTTAAGTTCGATCTTGTGTCATTACGAGAGTTTAAGGAGTGTACTAAGTTTCGTTCGTGGCAATCGTATGAGTAAAAGTATGTATATGAAAACAAAGGTAAAAATGCAATGAGCGTGCTCCCGCCCACTTTTTTGTTCATGGGACCAAATTGCAGCCAAGCCCTTTCCAGACAAAGAAAATTTTTTTTTTAAACGGCCAAACATAACATAACATATGTACATACATATCGCTCATTTACTTAAACAACGTTATAACTCAAAAAACCTGATGGAAAACGAGTTTAAAGTTTTCAATTTACACAGAACTTAATGGAAACATAAAATTTTATTTTTCTCTCAGGAGTTGAGTATACAAGATATTTTTATTAAATTTTTACACAATATGAATAACAATATGAAATACGAGAATTAATTCTGTGTCATTAACATTTTAGTAAATGAGCGATATAATAAAAATAAATTCAGTCAAATGCGACTTATGGTTATCGAGCCTGTGACAGACGGACGGACGGTCGGACATTGTAGCGAAAGTACTCGTAATAGGGTTCCTTTTCAGCACTTGAATTGACGATATTTTATCGAGCCTTGAAATAGACGTATTTAAATATGTACATTTATGTACATATATACATATGCTGTCGTTTGAGCTCGACTTGGGGCTGAAAAATTTTCTTCGGTTGGACGCTAATGATTTATTTGGCTTGTGCACGTTTTATTTTTAACTCGTAAAAAAGTGTTGTTTTTGTTCATTTCAAAACTTAATGTTGTTTACCACTTTTTTAAATTAAATATTTTTTTTATTTATATATTCTTATTTTATAATTAAGTGGCTGAATGTTTGAAGAGCCAGGAGGCAGGCGGCAGGCAGCGGTGAAGTCCCAGCTGATATTTTCTGACTGTTGGAGATTTCTACTTTATTTCTTATTATTATTTTTTTCTTCTTACTGGAAGTTTAGTTTTGTTGTTGACTTTTTTGTTATTATATGTAAGTATGTATGTAAGTATGTATGTATGTATTTATATGTAATTCTGCTTCTGTTAAGCCTTAATTTATTTGTGTGTATGTATTATTATTTTAAATAAATTTTATTTAAGTACTTATTGTTTGTTATAATTAAAACAAGTCATGCTTTAGTTAAAGTCTCTGTCATATTCGAGATGCCATTGAATTGTTGGTTTGCTTGTAAAATACATAAATATCAGGGCTGAAATGTATAACCCAGACATTCGTACGGACAGACAGACAGACAGTTAGCAAACCAAGTTGTAGTAACTCATTTATTGTTCATTTTGTGAATGAGATATTTCTGTTTAAATGTTTTGTTCTCATGCATAAATTAACAAAGAATTTTTGTTAATAAACAAAAGTGGTAATGAGTTTAACAAAAGTTATTTACAATTAAATGTGTTTTAATATTATTTTTATTTTTTTTATTACAAACCTACTGATAGTTTTGTATGTAGTATGTAAAAAATTTATGTTTATGAAATAAATTTATCTTAAACTACACATTAATTTAATAATATCTTTGGACTACGAAGAGGTTTTAATGTGTTTTTGTGTGTTTTTCTTTAATTCTGCTTAGAAAAGGCCTTGTAAATAATTCATGTAATCATAAAATTAATCTAATTATAAAATTCTAGAAATTCAAATGTTTACAACTTCCTTTACAGAAAAACAAAAACACATTTATTTAATTCTGTCACATTTTATGGCGATTTCGTGCGCGTGAAGGGAGATCTGAAAATTGCGTAGATAATTAAGTTTCATACGCCGTATCGTTTTGGCGCATAAATGGTTGCAAACCAATACATTTATGTCACATCTATATCTGTGTGGTCCTGTCGACTATCTCAAGCAAAATATCTGTGCGATGTTTAAAAATTCAGCGTTATTTTTGGTAGGGGTATGTTGAAATTTGAAATTTTTTAATCGTTCATTTGTGCAATAAAAATGATCTCTACCGATATATGATACAAAATTCTATAAATAATATATAAATTATCATGGTGGTGATTTTTTGGGGATTTTTGGAGAAATATTTTTTTTTTAATTTGGGGAGGGCTAAAAAGTATCTGGCAGCCCTGGATACATGACATATAGTTTTATTTTTATATGAATGTGTCACTGTTCACTTTTCTAAACACAAAAACAACAATAGAAATCCA
This sequence comes from Nowickia ferox, assembly GCA_936439885.1. NCBI lineage: Eukaryota > Metazoa > Arthropoda > Insecta > Diptera > Tachinidae > Nowickia > Nowickia ferox. The sequence goes on from OW387023.1 coordinate 107,767,495, forward strand.
ATTGGTGTTTTGTAGAAATTAAATTAAAACAATCATTATTTTTATTGGAGACAAATCTTACATATGGGAGTGACACTGCTCACTTTTTGAATCACAATACCGATGTTTAAATCTCCCTGTGTGGAAACTTTTATTAAACCATTTTTATGTGATTTGCAGCGTGCAAAATTATTTTAGGTCGATGCCGAAAAGTGAAAAAGTTTCCAAATTCGAACGAACAGAATTATGTATGTATATATGATTCGTTTATAAATATTTTTAACCATAAAAAAATTAAGAAATCGTCATTTAAAGCCTGGTACCATATCAGCTTGAATTTTTTTGCGTGTGCAGTTTAACTGTCGTTTTAGCATTGTACAATCATCATTTTCTGGCAACACTGGTCTATTATAGTTTCATAAAAGCACTGTTGCCACTGTAGAGGAAAAAACTGCCTGTTGAGGTAAAAACTACCTGTATCGAACAAAAAAACTGTTTCGAGAAGAAAAAACTGCTCAAAAATTTCCAACAGTATTATATTTCTTACAAACTCCTTCAATGTTAATTTTGTTGAGATAAAGTTTCGTTATTGCTTGGTAGTTCCAAGATTTTCTGTAAAACGTTGCATTACTTTTAGAAATGTTTCTTGTGGTAGGGAGTCAAAATAATCTCATTGATTTCTTCACAAAAATGTTGTAAATTAAATAAGTACTTAATTTAAATACATTTAAGCTCACTTTAGTATTATTTGATCAATGTTACAAAAGAGGTAGTGTGATCGTTAAATGCCTTATTTCAGAAAATTCATCACCAAGTATGTATGTTCATTTCCAGAAAATAAAAATAGAATATCAAAACGTTTAAAAATTTTTCATACAAATTATTTCTTTCATAATTATTGAAACAAAAAAAATGAGCCCATATAATAAATTTCACTTTGGGATTAGGTGCTTCTTACGATTATCTCAGGCATGAATGATCTTGTCACTGTTATGAACGTGTATCAGAAAAACAAAATAATAATTACTGATGGTTTGAAATACTGAAAGGAATTGAAAAAGTAAAAAAGCAAAAGCAAAAAACTGTAAAAACTGATGTTTCGAAAAAAAAACTAGAAGGCTTGCTCAAGGGCTCAAAAACTGCCAAAGACAGATAAATCTGCAAATTTGGCAACGCTGCATAAAAGGATAATTCTACATTCAAATGGTAATACGGTACTAGGGTAACACGGTGCATTTGCAATGTAAAATGTTCGTTTTTGGTCCGTTGCTCCTTTTATCTACTGATTTAATTTCGAAAGAATGAACTGTTCTCGTTGTCCAAACAAGCAAAAAACGGAATGTAATTTTGTGGCGGAACTATAATTTCGTAAATAAAAATATTACGTAAATTAATAAAATTAATTTATGTACACTAGAGTAGCATTAGGACACTTGGAGGAAATTAAAGTTTGGATTTTCATAACAACCCAACGCCTCGGAATAATTTGTCTCAAACTGATATGATGAAATTTTGAGCTGAAACGGACAACTCTAAGCTGTGCCACTCTGAGGCCAAAGTTTAAATATTTCAAAATTCGTCCGTTTACCAGAAATTAATTATCACTGATCGGCGAGGGTGCTTTTTTGAATATGTTCAATTGTATTAAAAAAAATTAACCCTTTGCTGTCCTATGGGTCAAACATACACATTTTAGAAAAACATATAAAATTTTTTTTAATTGCTTAAAAAATTTGGCAAAATAAGGCCCAAGAAAGTAACGCCCAAATAAGAAATGCAATTAGCCCCAAATGAAATAAAGCCCAAAAATATTGAAAAAGGCCTGAAAAAGAATTATGAAAAAACACACAAAATAAAAATAAAGCCCAAGGAAACCAAACTCAAGATGAAATAAAGCCCAAAAAAAATTAAATAAATTCCAATTAAAAATTCCTTAAATTTAATCGGTCTCATTTCATTTTCTTATTTGAGCGTTAATTCCTTGGGCCTTATTTCATAGCGCCTTGCGAAAATACTGAATGAAAATGTTAACTTTTGTTAAGCTTTGGATGAAAAATTACAAAATCAAAAACTTTACAGCTTAAAATTTTGCAAAATATTTTTGATTGTGCCATTTTGGTCCCAGAGTGTAGAAGGGTGAATATTTTCGTTCATAAAGTATTTTTAATTTTCTTTTGGGTAAGGATTTCTGAAGAAAAAAAATAACAGAAATATCTGTGAAAAAAGAAGTATCATTTTAACCCACACGACTCATAAGGGCTAATTAAAAAAAAAGTTTAGGTTATAATTTGTCGGTTTTAACAAGAGTCTGTTTAAAATTTACGATTATATCAAAAATGCCCTAACTAACATTTTCATAATTCTATAGAAGATGGTAAATATTAAGGCGTTTTAAGGCTAATTTTTGCAATGTTATAAAAAATAAAATCCCTATTATTCTTCGGTCATGTTTTTTATTTTTTATGTAGCGATTATATTGATGAAATACCACAGAATTTATAAAAAATATTAAATTTTTATGAGATAGGGAGTTTTGTGTTTTGGGTAACAATATGTATGTATGTATGTATGTATGCAAATAGCGAGTGTAAAAAATGTTATATGTGATATAAAATAAAACTTTGTTATTTTATTATTATCAACCAATTGTTGTCAACGTTTAGCCGTCTGCACCGTCAACGATATTAGCCATCAGTACGGGTTGTATACTCGTATTTGTATTTGTTAATTCATGAAAGTGTCTAAATTTTGGCTTTGATTATTCCACACGTTATATTATTTATTTGACCTTCAGCTACAAGAAGAAAATGAAAACTTAAACAAGCGTCAAGATTCGTTATTTGTTTCTTTTGACAGCATTAGCAATTTATGTGAAATGTTGACAGGCAAATAACAAATTTTTATTTTTCTAACGATATTTGCATATTCGTCTTCAATAGAAGTTGCCGTAATGAAGGCTTTTTGTTCGGTTTGGTAAAACTCTTAACGAATATGTTTAAAAATATGCAGACTATTCGGTTATCAGAAATATTGTAAAGCTCCGGGTTTGTTAAATATTAGTATGAGTGTCTAAATTCTTGGACTTTTTTTTACAATTTATCACTATGCACTGGTTGCCTTGTAATACTGCAAAGCAACATCTAGGTTTAGGAAGTCGGCCACTCTGCTATTTAAATCTTTTTGATTCCATTTTTCTTGACTCGATTATCCGATTACCTCTTGTCGCTAAAAACGTATTTACTTAGTATTCTGCGTCTTTTAAACAATACATTTATTAATAAACAATTTACACAAGGCAATAAATATGTGCTGTAAATACTTAAAATAAATAAAATGAGGTGTGAATTTTGAACAAACTTTGATTTTGGGAGGTCCTATTCGCTGTTCGATATTTAAGTTTTTTTTTGGAATTTTTTTTTTCGAACGTGATTATTTCACAATTTTACGAATTTAATGAAGGTTTTATTGTTTTAAATAAATATAAAAAAATATTCATAAAAAAACGAAATTTTTTCAAATTATTAAATAAAGTCCGCACGAACGAAACCGTGAATTATTTATTTTGGTAAATAAAATGTTTTTTGTTTAGTTCCCAAAATTTTGGTTGTAAAAATTTCCAATATATGAATTTAAAATTTTGTAAATTAGTTTTTATTGTCGCGTTGCGCCGGTATTCATAAACGATTGTTAAAGTTAATGTGGGTTTTGGTTTAAACATTTTTTCAACTTTAACAATCGCTTAAGAATACTGGGGTGCCTTGTTCTGAACAACATATCCCCGAGTGCTTATCCCCAATTTTTATGTGTTTCGCCATTTTAAAAAGTTACTTGCAAGCTTTTGTTAAAGTTAATGTGGGTTTTGGTTTAAACATTTTTTCAACTTTAACAATCGCTTAAGAATACTGGGGTGCCTTGTTCTGAACAACATATCCCCGAGTGCTTATCCCCAATTTTTATGTGTTTCGCCATTTTAAAAAGTTACTTGCAAGCTTTCAGTTAAAATAAAACAGCTGAAAACAAAAATTAACTGATTGACGTCAATTCGAACTTGTCCCTAAAATTTTAATTTGTAGCTCAATATTTTTAGAATAGTTGAATTGTATTTTTTTTTTGAAGAAAAAGGAATTCCGTGGAAGTTATTGGGATGTTTATGATTACAATTGAATTAAAAAATATGTGAATTATTTCTAAGTAAAACTAAAAACCATTTTAAAGAGACTTCACTGCACAACATTCTCAAATTAGTTACATTAAATTATTGCTGCAGGTTTCGCTTAAATCAGCGTTTTAAGCGTTGACCATAAAAACTTTTTCTGTTCTTGTCACATGAGAATGACTTAATTTTTTTTTTGAATTATCTTGAAAGCGAAAATTGTTTCTAGTTAGATCAAACTTAATGCCAATTATAGGGCTCATTTATAGCTTCAAGTTACCCTCATGTTGAAAGAAAAATCCGTTTTATTTTGACTTTTTTCACTTTAAATTTGTACGACGGTCACGTTCGACAATATGGAAATGCCCATATAAAGAAAGAAAATATAAGAAAAATTTTTACACATTTTTTTAAGACAATTTGTGAGACATTTCCACTAAAACTTATGCCGAATGCACACTATGGCATTTTGTGACATCGCAATAGTGTGTAACGTTTGCCACTACCGATATTTGACCAAGGATCGAACTTGTGCGAAATAAATTTTTATCTGTACTTTCTTTTGAAAAATTTTTGTCAAAATTTTAAATTTATACACGTTCTCCGCATTCCCGCAATTTTTTTTGGCTGATAGCACACACACACACGCACACTTGCCTGTATTCTTTAATTGCTTTGCTTGACATTTAAAGGGTTAGTTGGATCCTTTCGTGCTAAAATTAAAAATTCACTACTGATAATAAACGAAAATAAATATCATATGAAACACTCACACATTGTTGTATTGAATTTTTATTTTATTTTTAATTTAGTTTTGTACAATTTGTATAAAATGTTTGCACTTAAATGCCAATTAATATGAAAAAGAAAACAAAACTATTTATACGGTTGATAGATTAAATAAACAAATAAAACAATTCTTAACAACATTAAATAATCGTATGTATGTACTTAAAAAAAAACAATCTTTAATGAATTAATCAATTTTTTTTAGTAACGTTCCAATCATAGAGTTTTAATTTTAACTTTTTATCACTATTTGTCATTTCAAATTAGTGGAAAAATTTTTATTTGTATGTATATACTTATATTTTTATGGATGGTTTATAAAGATTATGAAACGAAGAGAAAAAAAACACAACCTAATAGTTACTAATTAAATAAATAAAAAAAGTTTTGGTTTGTTATCAGCAAATAAATACAATATGTTGTTCGAATGAACAAATTGTTGTTTTGCAACAATTTGTTTGCAAATCTTAGGTCAGTTTTATTTTTAACAAAACTGTTTAATTTTATTTGCAATTCTAATCTTTTATTTACTTTCTTTTTTGTTGTTGTAAATACAGATGTTTTTTTATTACAGTTTTTTTTATTGCTGTAATGAATGACTAATAATATTTTATTATTATTATTTTTTTATAACAGTGAATTTAAGCTTGTGCGAACTATTTCAAACAGCTGCTGTAATATAAAATTAAGGGCTAGTCTAGTTATAATCAAAAACAGAATACACTTTAAACATTTTTTAGGCCTTATTCATGAAAAATAATTTAATTAATTAATAATAATAAATAATTAATTAAAGTTTAAAATTTGTTAACGCACTAATAATCCCAAATTATTATTTTACTTATGAAGTAAAATATTTTTTATTAAAAATACATATGTACATTGAAATTGATTATTGAGGGGTTTAGCTGGATCCTATGCGCATTTCACTGTTGCTAATGCAGATAATCAGGGAACCTTTACCCAAAAATTTCTTACAACAACTAGAGTTAGGTTAGGGTAGGAAAGGAAGAGTGGTGCTATACCGCACCTCCACTCGGATACCCAATTGGGACCATTGTGATTCCCTTCTGTTGCCAACAACTAGAGTTAATATGTTAAACTTTCATTTAAGCAAATGAGAAGCTCAACCAATAACAAAGTTGAAACAAGAACTCAATAATCAACATGTTTTTTATTTTCTTACTTTATCATTGCTACATTGGCTGACTTTTTTTCAGCTTCAAATTGTAGTTGTAAGAGTATGTAAAGAAAATAAATGTAAATAACAACAAAAGCTATTCAACAATAGAGTGTTGCCACACAAGTATTTTTTTGACCGGGTGCTGTCAAGTTAATAATTAGTGTTTTTATGGGAATTATTACAATTTAAGTTTAAAATTTGTTAACGCACTAATAAAAAAAACCACTAATAATTAATTAAATTAAATTTTTGTATGAAAAATTGTGTGTTAAGCCTTTTGTAAACTAAAAGTATTTATTATGCATACGACAGTTGAAAATTATATTCTAAGCTTAAAAGCCTGTTTTATGTATAAAACTAGCTGAAGTTGTTTTTAACTAAATTTCACACTGCAAGTCAGCTACAAATTTAATTTATTTTTCTGTGATGAATATTTCTGTGTCAAAAAGGAAAAAGTGTTTAAGTCGAGATAAGCTAAGCCTGCGTAATTTGCATATTCGAAAGTACCCCTGGGCAAAATTTATTTTTTTGCGCGCTCTTTCAGATAGCTTTAGCGCAATGACGAATATGGAAAAATAGCTCAATTTAGCTTATACTTTGGTATATTTCTAATCAAATGTATTATTTATAGTGTGCAGTATGAAATTTTCTAAAAGAAATTTAAGGGCGACTTTTTGGGTTCGAGATTAAGATTAGTTTATTTCTGTTATTAACTAATCCGAAAATTAACTTAATCTCTCTTAATTGAGTTTGATGTTTTTGAGTGGTTGTTTAATCTTATTATTATGAGTAGTATTACCATACTGAGGAACAAAAAAGTGGCAACATTTTGTGTGCAAAAGTTATACATGTTATGAACACACTTTGATTTATTGTGGGAAGAGGAAGAAACTGCCATATTTTGTTATTTACATGTAAAATATTGCGCGTGTTAAAGGAAATAGATCAATATTATAAAATATATTTATTTATGTATGTATTTTTAATAATTTTATCATATAATTTTTACAAAAATTTATATGTTTCACAAGTTTATGTTGTTAATATTTATGTAAGATTAAACGACCAGGATTGGCCGTCTACCAGGATTGGTCGTCTACCCAAAAATCACAAATGAAGATTAAAGTTAATTTAATCTCTAATCTTGAACTCAAAAAGTCGCCCTAAGTGAATAACGAATTTCCTAATTTAACTGTAAAAAGAAATAGATTTCTTAAAATCGCCCTGAAAGTTTAAAAGTGCTCTACCGCAAAGCCGTAAAATATATGACTTAAGCACTTTTTCCTTACTGCCACAGATTTTTATAAAATTACCACTAAGTTAGCAAAAGTGTGATACAAATTTATGCGTGTGAATGGTGGGAAAGCTTAGAATTAAATGGTTCTTAAATAAGTTCGCTATTTCCAATTCGAGTTTTAAAAATATGGTCGTCGAGTAGGCGGTGTAACCTGCTTAGTGTTGCCCGCAAGTCTTTCAAATTAATACAAACTAGGATTAAATTAATAATAAGGCAGTCGATATATAGCGAAATATGTACTTTAAATGGAATTACCAAAACAATGTTTTGAAATTTCGTTCGATAGTGAATGTCTGAAATTGGCCCCTGTATTTAAATTTTGTTTGCTTTGTTTATGACTTTCTCTTATCATATAGTATTTAGCATAGAATTAGCAAATTGCTTAACATTTTATTCAGTTTGAAATAATTTTTTTTATACGCATTTACTTATTTTTCTTATTGTGGGCAAAAGAGCTTTGGGCCTGTTCATCTTCATTCATAATTGGTAAAAATTATAAACAAGATGTTATTTTTTTTTTTAATAAAATACAATTTCCTAAAACGTAAATAGCTTAATATACTTTTAAAAATGTAAATATTCTTTTGGAAAAAAACTAGATTCTGCTGCTTTCATTTCATCATTTTGTAGTCTGGTTGTTTGCATTCTCCAGCTGTTTATCACTTTCGGAGATTGTGTATCTAAAAATAAGAGAACCAATACATATTTTTTAATCTTGAATAAAATGGACAACAATAATAATAACCCAACAAGAAAATGTATGCCTAATAAGCATATGAATAGCAAATATACCTTAACAGTGTAAAGGTACGTGTAAGTTCACACACTCGTTCTACTTTGGCCATGCCATTGGAAAGGCAAGTAGTTATAACCTTGGATTACAAGTAATAACTTCGAAATGTCAATGCTTAAACACTTCATTGAATACAAAAAAAAAAGCAATAAACATCAAACGCCAGCTGAATGTATTTAACTCTTGCTTGCTGTGCTTGAAGTTAAATGTTTTGCTCACTGGTCTATTGCAGGGCTGTCAGATATGGCGATTTCTTGCCAAACGTGGCGATTTTTCAACTAGTATGGCGTCTAAATGTGATTGGTGACATGACGATTTTTCTAGCTATAAAAAATTTGTTGGCAGTTTTTATGGCTATTTTTTTTTTAAATTTTTTGTAATTTAGGAAAATAATTTTTTAACACTCAGCCATTGAATGCCTACTGCTATTACTAGGTGTTACCTTCTTTAAGAAAGGAATAGTGATAGAGAAGACAGGTGGTGAAGGAAGAAATAGAGGAAAGCTTCATTCCTTCACATTTCTGTATTTTTGCACGTTTGTAATAATGCAGTTTTGCAGCGCCTCTGGTGTTAAATGAGGCGTATTGAATTTTGTTGAAGCTGTGTTTAGTAACAATTTTATTGGTTATTTTACTTCGCCGCCGATGACTCTGCTACACGACGAAAGAGGGCGATCTGATGTATAGTTCAGTGACCAGTGACTATGGCTTATTTAATGACTGACTGTTGGATACCGCGCTCGAACTCAGCACCTTCGGTTTTGTAGTCAATGAGCTAACTACTGCAGCCAACGCTTTAAAAATATAAATCCTGTCAAAAGTCGTCTGCAAGAAATTAAAACAACTTGATTTTGATGATTTTTCTTATACTAATTATAGTAATACATGCATATTGAATTTGGATGAGAAAAATTTACAAGAAACAATTTTTTCGATTTTATTTTTACCTTTGGCGGTTTCCTGCTAAATTTTTATACGATTATTCTATAAAAATTTATAGAAAAATAAAGTGTTATATAAATAAAAATTTATTATCAAATATATAAATTTGGGGAAATAGGTCGGAAAAAATCTGACAACCCTGGTCTGTTGCATACTCGTACATATTTTATTACGCGCAAAAAATTTGTTTTTAGCAACAAATGCAAATTAAAAAAAATCTTCGGCAGGGGCTGAACAACGAATTGAGTGCAAGCTAAGCACACGCTCTACAAATGCACCTCTGGTGTGGTGAATAAATTGTTCTGTTTTTTCACTTTGCAGTCGGTACATAACTGTTCTAAAGTAATACAGACGGTGTGTCGTTTGTGTAAAAAGTTTGTTGTGTCTAATATAAGTCAGCAAATTTTTTATTTTTTTTGCTGGGAATACTTAAATTTTATTTAAGTTTGTGTTATAAAAGTGTTTCATTTCTATTAAATGGATTGTAGTTTTTGAGAACTTTTGATAATCAGCTCTTACTTAAGGTGTAATCTGTCATAATTAAACTTCAAAGTCTTTTTAACGTAAATAAATCAAAAAAGTTGCTATTTAAATTTAATATTTATATGTTTTTATGAATTTACAATACACCCGTATTACGCCTGCCAGCCATAAATTATGTCATTGTAGGGATTAGATTAACACTTTTAACACTTTTTTGTTTGTTTAAATTATAAATAAACTAGTCTCTACATGATTTAGTTTATTACGCTAATTTGTTTCCTTTTTAATATTCACCACCTCCAACAATTAGTTATAAAAAAACTGGCATTAAACAAAAACTTAATTTAGCCAGTATATACCTGCCCGCATGTAAATATTTCGCAACGAATTTACTCACTAATTATATGGCTTTTTAACAAAATTTAAACTTCCGTCTTAATATTTTTTTATCTAAACATATTTTATTATTTTTATTTTATTTTTTTTTTGTATTACAAACATACAAACGTACTTTTGTTTTTTTTTTTTTATTATTTTTATATACCAACTTTTTTGTCGCTGACAAAAAAAAAGCAACAGCAAAATAAGAAATAAGAAAAATTTACAAACAAAATAAAGAATGAAAAAATAATAATTAGAAGAATTTAAAAAAACAACAAACAAACACCAAAATTAGATGTGTTTTTCAACAGCAATATAGTCATCATCATAAACCTCTCAGGTGTACCTAAACTTGAAAAAAAAATAGAAAATTTAACAACAAAAATAAAAAATACCAGAACAAAGTAAATAAATTCAAACAGAAAGTTGAAGCGCGTGTATGATGATGATACAATCACACCACCCCCGCGCATTTATAATTATCTAACACAGATTCATTCGCATAACAAAATTTGAGCAAATAGGTATATACTTTTTTCGTTATTTTGGGGCTGTGATCAGAATTAACCCTTTTGGAATAAAAACAAACTTGAAAAAATAGCTATTAGCTGATGATGATAAATATATATAACGGCCTGTCCCACGATGTCACTAGAAATCGTTCGATCGAATACTTATATTGAAAACAACAACAAATTTTCTGATGTTATTGTTTGCAATACAAGTTGTCGATCGAACGTTTTGCTGGTGACATCGGGGGACAGGCCTTAAATATTTGCTGCCACTTAAAATCATTTTCAAATTTTTTTTTTCAAAAGGTTTGCTTGTTATGGGTTAAGCATGTCTAGATTTGCTTCTTTGTTGCTGAGAAACCTCGCTATTAGACTTCAACCATTATTACTATTTTTTTTTTCTCTTTTAATATTTTCTCTTTGCGAACTTCCGAGCCAAGAATTGAATCTCTAAAACACCGTTTTCTATTTTAGTGAAAATTTTACGTAAAATTTAGAACTATTGTTGAGACTGGGATCGCACAGAACTTTTTGTTGAGCAACTATTTAGCAGGGCGAATTCCTACAGGTGATTAGTGATGGCAACTTTTTTTGGCTCTAAAAGCACATCAAAATTTCAAAAAAGCACTAAAAAGCGTAATTTTGAGATCTAAAAAGCGTAAAAAGCACTAACGTGAAAAACGAGTGAAGTTTAAAAATATTTAATATTTTCTAAGCTATTCTCTATTTCAGCAATAGTATCATCTTCAATGAAATATATCAGACGAAAAAGGTATGCTTTACACTGAAAAAATAAATACACCAAGTTTTTATTAAAGTAATATTAAGAAATATGTACACAAATTTCTTAAAAGCACTACTTAAGGCCATGACTCACTATCATACAAAGTCGTGCGATCTACGAAAAAGTACAACCCTGGTGTGATGAATTGTTATTGTATTTTGAAAATTTTCATAAACTCCATCATACCAGGGTTGTATTTTTTCGTAGATCGCACGACTTTGTATGATAGTGTATCACGGCCTTTAGTGCTTTTTCTTAGTGTGGCACTAACGCTTAAAATTTGGCGTTTTGTGTCTTCAAACAGCACCAAAAATAGTGCCAAAAGCACCAAGTTGACATCGCTGATCAACTGAGGTGATCTCATTTCAGGAGATCTTTTGTCAAATCAAGCAAAACGTTTAGAAACTTTCTGACAGCAGGAACTTTTGCACTAAAAAATATACGAATAAATGCGTTTTATGACGAATTGCAAATCGAGATCACCTGGTATAAAATCGCCTTTATTACTACATTGGCTGACTTTATTTCAGCTCGAATTGTGCGAGTGCACATGTGTTGTATTTCATTTCAAAACGAGTTCAGCGGGTATGAATTCGCTTTGCTTTTTATTTTATTTGGAAAATGTGTTCTCCCTCGTCTCCTAAAAATTGCTCAACAAAAATTGCTGTATATGAACCCAGTCAAAGAGCAATTCCCGCGAGCGCTGCTTTGAGGATGCCTGCAACACCAACTTATCTCATCCGCTTCTATTCAGTGCCTTCATATAGCATTCGCCGAACTTAAAGAAAGTTGTCTCTTGATGGGTTAAGGAGAAATCAAAATAAAATACGTGTAACAACAAAAAGAAGTAAAAATAGTAAATTATCTTGTTTTTATATTTTGGTTGTTTTCTACTTTTTGTTTGCCCCCAATGCACGTTGTTTATGTATGGTGCGGTATTTTTTTGTTTTAGTTAATAGTTTTTTTTTCCTTTTTATTTATTTGGGAGGGGGCTTAAGAGTGTTAAAGAAAACGAAACTCATAGCAAATACATACATACATACAAATTCAATGTCAAGGTTAAAAAAGTAAAACGTAAAATCAAAAATAAAAATACACAACACAATTGAATAATAATTTTTTTTTGTAAGTATTTTTGGGGATTTTATAAATATTTTTTGTTTGTTTAATAACTCAAAAAAAAAAAAATACAATTCGCTTATTTGCTGTAAAATTTTGATAACTCGAAAATTGCAATATTTGAGTTAATAATGCAGAAAAATCCTAAGATGATATTTAATCGTGTATAAAAAAAATATCTGTCGAGTTGTATGTAAATTGGAAACTTTAAACTTATTTTCTGTTAAACTAGTTTTTTTTTTGAGTTATGACTATACTGCAATAAAGCAGCGATATTTACATTCATATCGTCATATAGAATCCAAAAGGCTTTAACTTACCATGTTGAAATCCTGCAGCGTAAGATCAGGTATTAAAAAAAATAAATAAACAAAATAAGTAAGTTTAAATAAGAAATAAAATTACTTTTTTAGTTTTTCTGCTAGCTTTTTTCGATATCGAAATTGGTTCGATATTTTCTCACTTTTGATATTGCAAGCGAAACTTCGAAATCGAATGTTTTTTGAGACAAAGCTGAGCGACAGGTGAACTTTTTTCGATTAATTTTTGACTGTATTTTTCGTGTATTTTCGAGATATTTTCGAAATCGATATCAATAACGAAAGTCTGTCAACTGGGAAGTTAAAGGAAATAAATATGTATGTATGTATGTATGTATTCTAAAAGAGCTATTCTCAAACTCAAGGCACCCTGAAAATTCCTTTGATATTAGCTGTTTTTTTAAGTCCAATAGCACTTACGAAAGGGTTAAATGTCAAGCGAACTGTCATAATACTGCGCTCGGTTTTCTGCCATTTATGATCAGTATACTCTAATATCTAAATCATTATGAGTAGATTGGCGCTTTAAGTCTGGTACCAAATTGCGCAGATTTACTTTGAAAATACATAAGTTATCAATTCGCACAAATTATAGACGATGTTTTATCGCGAGGCTAATTTTTGGCTTAACGCCTTTCTTAATAAACTGAAGCCACAACAGACCACACACACAGACTCGCTTGAGATAAAAAATTAGTGTTTGCTGCGGTTTACACGCTGGTGGCATTGAAAGTTATTTCTTCAAAAATCAAGCCGGAGGTCGTTTTACAATCGATGAAGATCGTTATTGCACATGAACAATAATTTTTTTTAAATATGGATGACATTGATCCGGGAGAGATGTGGTTTAGTGTCACCTAAAATACAAAAAGCCGCAAGTACACTTTTTAACCTTTTTTTTTTTGTGTTTTTACTAGCAACTGAACATTCATTAAATAAATTATAGACGGATTAAATGTTTTGTGTACATGAATTTTCTTTCATTAATCAAGTGGTAGCGATGCTAGCCTGTCAGTCCAGAAGTCGTGGGTTCAATTCCCGCCATAGACCCTGGGGTCTATCCGCCGACAAGGTAATCGCTTCGAGGGTTCAGTTTGTTATAAAAATATATAAAAAATTAAAAAAAGAAAATTAACATAAAGCCGATTTGCATTTTTCTTCTACGTTCCGGCCTTTTTGATTGTATATAACGATATTTACATACCTTCATACCTATAAAAGTTTTTCTCTGCGTGTGCAAAGTAAAGAACGATTTTGTTCGTCAAAGCTGGCTTATTGTTATTCTCTAATTTCATTACTGTTGAGTTAAATATGAGTTATTCAAAATCAAAATGTGTTTTCCCAGCAAACACATCTGTACTTGAAATTTTTTAAATAAATGTAAATTTATTCCCTACGATTTCCAATTTATATATATATATATATATATATATATATATATGGAACTAAAATTTGCAGAATTATAAAATTGTTGTTCGAAGCAAACAGCACAAAAGTGTAAGAAAGCTGAAATAGTATAGAGAGTTTTCTATTTCAAACTGTATCAAAGGGGGACAGCTTATCATTTTAAACTACATATATCTAATGATTAGATTCTAATCCATAAAACGCAAAACTTAAATTGCAAATGTGTTAGGGCATAATATGAGTATTAGTGAAGGTAATGAGTTACCCAGCAAACACAAAGTCAAGCGTTTGAAATATGACGCTGGATTAAGTGATATTTTACGCTTTTTTTATTGTTTGATTGAAGTAAAAGAGTGTTGCAGTTTTTAGAAACATAAATCCTAGAAAAGAAAACTAACAACGAAGTAAACACTTAAAATAAATTTAAAAATAAATATTTAGAAAAAGAAAGACACGTGTTTATTAAGTTAAAGAGTTTCCAATAATAATGTATATTTTTGAATTTAATTTAATTAGAAACATGTTGGAATCAAAAGATTCTTCATTATGAAGTTATGGAGTAAGTATAAGGAAAATAATTTGAGGAAAACCTTTATTACGCGCAGCTGCTGATGAAGCAGCACAGAGTAGAAAATTTCTGCATTGTTCTTGGTTATAATGGGTGAAAAAGTGAAAGACTTTTTGATTTCGATACGCTAGGGCCCCCAATTTTGCAAACTTTAGAAAAAAAGAATGCATGAGCCAAAAAATTATGGGACTGGGATAGGCGTAAATGCGTCCTCATCGGGGTCAAAACTATGGAAAAACGAGGCAAAATCCACAAAAAATTTCACAACTGTCTCTTATTTTCTCCTAGAAGGGTAAAACATAAGACCGACCTCCACTAATATTCCCCCCTCTCCCCACCCATATGGTTTTTATAAACATACCAAACGCTTATCTGCGCTCCTTATGGGTGATCCCATACAAATATTATATTTTATACATTTATGTATATAATATAAGTCTCTAACAGATCTGATTCGATAGATTGATGCGTCTGTTTGCTGAGCTTTTTAAAAATTATTAATTTTTATTTTTAAATTTAATTGGCACCATTTATTTTTAATTTAGCCATAAATATTTAAGTGTTTTTATGCAAAAATTAATACTCTTTCTTTACCCCTCTTCTGAAAGCCACTCGCCTGTTATTGTTTCATAGTTTCTGCCATTTTATCGTTTCGATTTTTTCTTTAAACTTTCTTACAGTGATTTGAATTTAAGAAAAAAAAATATATTAATTTTTCATTATACTCTGTGGTTTTTTCCTTTCGTTCGTTGGTCCATAACTTTTGTTTTGAACAAACATACATACAAATGTATGTACATATGTATATATTTTTTTTAATGCTAGTCGGTGATAAATTAATATAAATTATCTTTAAACCGCAGGCAAAATGGAACCAAATGTTAATTGTAAAATCATTTATCAATTTATTTAAAAAATGCGTTTTAATTAAAACTTTTTACCATTATTAGATATACTTGTACGTACAGTTGACTCAGAAAGTGAGTGCTCATCCAAACATTTTTTTAAAATACACTATGTTTTCATTAAAAGACTTCACGTTTTTTTTTCAAAATAAGTATTATATTAATACGTTTAATACTCTTATTCCAATCCCTAAGTTGGAAATTTCAAATGCCTTTTACCCGCAAAATTAGAACGCAAAAACAAATTAAGTACCATTTTTTTAGTTCAAAAAGTGAGTGCTCATCACTGATCAGCTTCAATTTCAAAGCAAATAACGGTAAATTTTGCAAACAAATAAATCAGAAATGTCATAGAAGCTTCAGTGAACGACAATAAAATCATTTAAAGAAGAGTTCTTGCAAAAAGTAGTTAATATTTTGTAAAAACATAAAAATGTCAGCAAAACGTAAAGAAACCACGGAAGCGGAACGGAAAATAATAATAAATTTGCGAAAATCAAATAATACGCTACGCAAAATTGGTGAGATAGTCAAAAGGCCTTATTCTACTATCAAAAAAATAATTGATAAATATAATAAAACGAGAAAAATTGCCAATGATCCAAGATGCGGACGTCCTCAGGCACTTTCTGATGCTGAAAAGAGGTATATTGTGCGGGAAATAAAGAAAAATCCCAAGTTGCCGGTAACAGAAATAACAAAAACTATCAATAGCAACTTTAAAAAAAGCGTTTGTCCAAATACAGTACGAAAAGTACTTCATGAGGGTGGGTACAGCAGTTGTGTTCCACGTAAAAAACCATATATTAGCAAAGCGAACAAAGCAAAGCGATTAAAATATGCCGAAGAACACCGAAATAAGTCTAACGACTTTTGGAACAGAGTGGTTTTTACAGATGAAAGCAAATTTAATATATATGGAAACGATGGCAGATGTCGAGTGTGGAGAAAGCCCAATGAAGAATTTAAGGAAAAAAATTTGTGTCCAACATTTAAACACGGGGGAGGATCTGTATTAGTTTGGGGATGTATGAGCGCTGCTGGAGTTGGGAATTTGCAGATAATTGATGGAATAATGGATCACAAGAAGTATATTGACATCTTAAAGACGCATCTCCAGCTTAGTGTTCAAAAAATGGGTATTGCCGAAAACTTCATATTTACCCAAGACAATGACCCCAAACACACGGCACATAATACCAAGTTATGGCTATTATATAACACTCCAAAATGGATGGTAACTCCTCCCCAATCACCGGATATCAACCCCATTGAAAATTTGTGGGACCATTTAGAGAGAAAAATTAGAGAGAGGGAGATAAGATCCAAGGCTGAACTTGAAACTGCTTTGAAGGAAGAATGGGAAAAAATTCCGTCCCAGGTTACCCAAAACTTAGTCGATTCTCTTCCCAGAAGATTAGAAGCCATAGTTAAGAACAAGGGTTCCCATACAAAATATTAAAATTGATGTTCACCGTAAATTTTTTGAGAAATTTCGAAGTGAGCACTCACTTTTTGAAGTACAAAAATTGAATTTATTTTTATTTACGCCTTATAATTCAGAAGCTTTTAATATTTTTATTTATGTTTTTTAATAATATTAATTATTAGCTAAGAAGGAGTCAAAATGTGATAAAAATTTCTTTTGTGTATAATAAAATTAATTTAAGCAACGTCTTGTTTATTTTATGTGGGTCTGAGCACTCACTTTCTGAGCCAACTGTATGTATGTACATATGTACATTTATATGAAGAAGTTTCTGTGTATGCACTCGTATATTTGTATTATTATTATTATTATTGTTATTGTTAAGTATGTATATTGTATTTTAGTCACTTTTCTTTAAATTTGCATCAGAGTTTTAATTGAAAAACAATTATATCTCTTTATTTCAGTTCCACTTCTGGCTGCAATGGAATTTTTTCGCGCCGCTTGGATTTTTCATCATTTAATCTTCTGCCCAAGACCCGCTTGAACTCTTATCAAGTTAAGGTAAGTTCAAATTGTTTTTTCTTTAAATTGTACTCACTCGTATTATGATTCACCATGGCTCTGTTGCCCTTAGAAATTCGCATAGTTACCAGAATTTCAAAATACACATACATACATATGTATATCGTTGGCCTAAAGTAGAAAGGCCCTAACTCAAATTATTGCAACTTTACAGAAGAAGGTAAAAACATGATAGAAACTGTACAACTGCTTGTAAAAGCGTTATTTTTTACACCATTGCAAATTTCTAATGAAATGCATTTGTGCGAAATGTATTGGAACCACTGAAAAACTCAATTTCGTAAAAAATACAAGTTAGGGCTTTTCTACTTGAGATCATCGATATGTATTTTGAAAAGTTAGTGAAGTTCCGTTAGGTGGTGTAAAATCACTCGTCTTAACTTTTTGTTGCCTGTTGTTTCTTTGGCCCTAGATATTGTTTTTAAAATTTACTTTTACGTTTTACAAACATCAAAAATTCAAATTTACATCGTGATTTAAATATGCCACTAGTGACTGAAGAAATTAAAAAATACGCACGCAAATACTTAACAAAACTCGAGTCTCATCCTAATCCGCATGCTTGTAACATCTTGAATTTTACTGGACAAATCCGCTTATACGTACATACATATGTAAAAGAGGGACACTATGGCTCTAATACTCAACACTCTAGATGAAACAGCTTGAAAATATTTTTGTGCTTAATACGATATTTAAGTATACATATGTATATTATTGATTACTATCACTAAGTTTATGGTTGGGCCTAATCATTATATCTAGATTTAAGATTTGAATACCTACTTATTGTTAGTTCATTTTTTGAAGATACAATAAATAAATATACATACGCATGAAAAAAAAACGTTTTACAAACTACTAATTGAACTACAAATTGTTTGGCTTATCAAAGCTGTTTGACTTTTCGAAATCCTTCTAAAGTTCATTAACCTCTCTCTCACTCTCTCTCTCTCTCTTTTTCGTTCTCGATGTGCGCACTTTAGTGTTTCATTTGCAAAACAAATTATTTCAATATTTATTCTAAATGAAGTCAAATACAAAAATTCGCACAAAGATGCAAAAAACACAATGAGAATGAAAGACAGAAAATATAAACAACCGGTTCGTATTTTCAGTTTTGTAAACAAAATAAAAACTTAAATTACCAAAAAAAAGAACAAGAAAAAAATACGTAAACAATTATGAAAAAGCGATGACATAACATTTTAGTATTTTATAATAACAAAATAGGAAAAAAACAACAATAACAACGATATTGTATCATATTCAGCAGCAGCGTTGCCATTTTAGGATTATTTTCATGATCGAAAATGTTTGTTGTTAACAAAAAAAAAAAGCCATTGAATGAAAAATTACTGTATCGAGCCATAACCGCCAAGAAAAAGCTTATCCGACACATTTCTTGGATCTCTTTTTTTTACGAAAATCGATTATTTACGATCGGAAGGATCGATTTTGTTAAAAAAATTTAGTTCGAAAATTATGTCGCTTAAGCTATTTTGGCGATATTTGGCGAATTATCTACGGGTTTTGAGAATAATATATTTAAGTAAGAATTTCCCTGTGCTCAACAGATAAATATTTCATTAATGGAAAAAATTTCATATTTTTGGGGGTGACACTAAAAACTGTCAGTGCGGCTTGTGTAAATAAAATATTTTATCAGGAAAACCGCAAATATGCAATTTCATTTTTTTTTCTTGTGTGACGTATTAGTGCGGAGATAAGATACTTACATATGTGTTTCAAAACTTTTTATGAATTTTGGCACTGATTTGATAGAGCATATTTTTGCATATTTTATCCCTTAAAGCATATTTTTGCATATTTCAGCTTTACACGCATATTTTTTTTAGCATTTTTTAAATTTTTTCAGCATATTTGACGCTTTTAGGGCATATTTTGATACTACATATATGGATTTTTTTTTTTTTTATTTTAATATGTTGGTCAAACTTTTTAATTCTATTTTTATTTTTCCCGTCTCAACATTATTTCCAATGTTCTAAGCAATGTATAAAAGTTTATTTAGATGTGATAGACAACGATTTTTATTTGAAGTGAATATTTATCCAAAATATAGTTCCAAAATTTGAATTCTGATGTATGGACTTATTTTAAAGTTGAAATCAAATTTTATTTCTTTATTAAATTTTTTATTGTGTTTTTTTATTTATTTTATTATTTGTCTTATTTTATATGCAAATGTTATTGAAGTGTTGGATTAAAAATATATATATTTTTTCTCCAAATATATCAATTTATATTATTTTTAAGAGCATATTTTTTGAGCTTTTAGGGCAAATTTTCAAGTTTATACTGGCATATTGAATGCGCATAAAACTAATTTTTAGTACATATTTGCGGTTTCCCTGTATATTATTAATACATACTATTAATATATACCAGAGTAGCAAGCTGATCAAAATATTTTCGGTGGCTGAACGGCTTAACGCCAATTTTTTAAGCACTTAAAATTTTTTTTGGTTCGCAGTCTAGTTCTGGTAAAGTACGTGAATTATTGAATCACCATGTTGGAACATTATTTACTTTGCAATACTTTAAGTATTGCAGTAATTGATATCCCAAATGCCAAGAAAAGTACTTTTGTAAATTTATAAATTTTATTAAAGCTTTCCGATTTCACAAACTAAAAATTAGTTACTTTAAAGCAACAGTGCTACGGATGAACAAATAAAAAAGGCATTGATCAAAGCATTATCAAAAAGTCCCCTGAATTCTGCGACAAAAAGTCTTTGTGTAAACCTGCATGGATTTTAGAAGCGACTCCAATTGGAATCAATAAAAAAAAGATTTGCATTTTTCTCACCTAACAGGATTTTGTAAAAACAAAGAACGTATCACCAAGTTGTGCATATGTATGTCGCATGTATTTTTTACAAAATTTTTTGCGTGGTTTTCTTACCAACGTATCCACCGTGTAAAAAAGGAATTGATTGCACATTATAATATTTTTATATTAAAAATTAGTGTTAGTCAAATAAACATAAGTTCGATAACAAGCCAAAATTTAGGAATTTGGTATACGAAGTAAGAAAAATAATCCGGCAACTCTGTTTTGCATTGGTGGTTATCTTACAATACCATTAATATAATCCACTACTAATCAAGTTGAAGGAGTTGGCATAATTGTATGATCGCTACAAATTTAGAACAAAAGAAAAAATTGAAACAATAAAAATTATTTCTGGGAATTCTTAAAAGCTACATATTTATTCATTTTATTTTTCTTATATTCAACAGCTGTGACATACTTACATACATACATATGTATATGTATGTATGTAATATATGCATGCAAGTGTAGATATCAGAGTAACAAAATAGTAAATACGAGTACAAACATTTCTACGAAGTCAAACAAGTAGTTGGTGTAAACAAAATTATTTATTTAAGTAGACATTGCAGAAACACTGAAATAAAAGTCAACAAAAATTAAACTATATAACTTTATGGTATTTTGATATGCTAGACAGAGTTCCCTCTTAAATGATTAAAAATTATTTTATATACAGATTTTATATACATATGTAAGTATGAATATGTTTGATCATACCTTTTTAGCATTCCTCATAATACTTGTAGAACTTGCCGAGAGTTATTATCCGAAATAATTTCTAAGAGCTTTTTATTAATATCCTTGACAAGGCCTTGGGGAGCGAAACTGGTCTTCAATGCACTAAACACATTTACAACAGCAGACTACCGACTACACGACTACATATGCCGCTAGCAACAATTGTAGCCATGTAGCCAGCTACAAAATTGTTTAGAAAGAGGCAGCAGCATCATAAGCACCTTCAGTGGTGTCACTTTCAAATACTTCACATTTTTAGAAATAAAATTACTCAGGCCTTGCACATCCTTACTTTGGATTTGCAAGGCCTGCTCGCTCCATTCCATATTCATATCTTTTATACACGAGCTGTCATTGCGAATCTCACAGGTATTCAAATTAATGAATTTTGGTGTGGCGTTGTTAAAAAACCAAAACAAAAAATGTTACTCCTTCTCATAGAAGGGAATGTGTATCTTATCTATTATGCGAGGCCTTCTAATTTAATTAAAAAAAAAAATCTTAAGCATGCCTTCAGTAAGGTCCAAAGTAAGGAGGTCTTCTGAGTTTTCCCGCTGGACATCTTTATTTGAGTTTTCAGATTTTCGTTTTGTTAAATAATACCCAATAATTTTAAGCAATAAGTCCATATTTACACTATTCAAGTCTTATTGCTAAGCTGATTAGTTTCTTAGGAAAGAGAGACGAGGGGAAGAGAAACGTTACTGTGCCCCTCGTCTATCTCTCAACAATAGATATTAGTTAGTCTAAAGGGCCTTTGCATGACATTCATCTTTCTTTGTTGGCGGCTATTTTCTTCTTAACTTTCGACTTCAAGACATGCAAAAACTATTACATACATACAGAACTAATTTCATTTTTATACCAGTTGTACTATTTACGCTCATTATTTCCTTGCCTTTAGCCATCGGCTGGCCGAGAGAATTCAATATTTTTCCAATTTCTTCCCACTGTTTTTTAAAATTACTGGAAACTGCGAAAAACACTAAAATAGCATCACTGGCACTAAATATAAAAATTGTGATTTTTTTTTTTTACTTTTTATATCATAGATTCTCTCCTTTTCTCTCTTGAGCATTTCCCTTTATTTAGTAATTTTTGTTTTTAATTTTCATTTTTATTTTAATTCAATAAAATGACAATTTTCCAAGTGTACTCGACTATATCGAAATGAAATCACCACAGTGAATTTCTCAGATACACTTTGCTGTTAAAAAAAAACATAGAAAAAAAAACTTCAAATTGTACAATTCTTTTTCACTTAACTATTTGCTATAGTTCTATTCAATTCCGCACCATGATGTTATAATTAATATTAAAAATAATTATAAAAAAAAATAATAATAAAAAATTTAACACGCCATCAAATTCCTTTGGTGGCAAAAGCATATTTAAAATATTTCGCAACAGAATTCTATGAATTTGTCTATGAAATTCTTTATTTAGTAATAAATAAATGTAGCATGAAATTAAAGTGTTTTTAGTGTGTACAATGGAAATTAAAATAAATTCTCTTATTCCTCTTGCTTGGAGGCTAAAGTAGTAAAAGTAATAGTGAGGATTATTATAAGCTTTTGTCTCGATAAAGACTACAATGTTTTGAAACAAAAAAGTGGCAGAGTTGGTAGAGAGACTTTATAAAAGCAGACAGGTGTAATGACATTTACATGAAAATAAAGATTTAATTTTGTTTTTATATTTGAGTTTTCTTTGTATTGTTTTCTGTCTTTTTTTTTGGAGTATATTATAAATGGAGAAGAGTAAATAAGTTATTAATGCTTTTGAAAATTTATTAAAGCATACTTTTAAGGTTAAATAAGTGAAATCAACTGAATGCATACTTTGGGGGTGTGTTTTTATTAAAGCAGTTTAACAAAAGCAGAAGACACATACAGTAAATGGGGTTCCCTGATTTGTTTTAAATAAGATTTGAAAGTGTAATTAGAATTAAGTCTTTAAATGAGTGAATCTCATTTTTAGTGTAATTCTTTTTTTTTTTTTTTTGCTGAAATAATTTTAAAACACGTCGTTGGCTGTTTTTAAAACAGAATATACAATCTATTATGAAAAATAAAATACCTTCCTTCACTTTTAAGATTTTGTACTACGTTTAAGTTGTTTTCATGTGTAAATGTTTCATAAGGAAGCGGTAGGTCCAACACAAATGTTTGACAACATGCTTAGCATGCCGCTTAAGTCAACTCAAACATCAAATTCAAGTGGAAACATTAAAAGTGTTTAAAGGATAATTTCGTAATTATTTGATATAAAAAACACCTACAAATCCTGTTTTTCGGTACTTATTTTATTCAGACACTTATGATAGAATTTTATGGCAAATGTTTTTAAAGAACATTTTAAGCCGCGCATCTCCTCTTAAGGGAACTTTTGTCCCTCCGTAGGTAACAAAAAGTTCCCGGGTCTTCCAGAAAAAAGGGTCAAATAGTTTTATTGAAACAAGTTAACATATTCCTCAGAAATGCTCTCCATGTAGTGGATGGATTGTATTAAAATATCAACTATTATATATAAATAAATAATAACTAAAAATAAAAAATTAAGTATTTTTAGCATTAAAAAATAATGATTAATGCATGGTGTTGCCATATGGCAACGATTCCTTTTGGCTATAGCAGAAATTGGATAAATAATTTAGATGTGGCGACTAATTCCTGAAGACACTTCGATTCGTATCCTCCTTTTCCGAACGTTATACTAAAATACCCTTAAGGAGTAGAGTTTGAGGGTCAACATGTTAGCTAAAAATGTTTGTCTTAATATTTAGCATAATAACACTTCCTAAATGTAATGTGTTTCGTATTTGTTATATATTTACTGATTTAGAGACATTAAACTTTATTATTTTTTTGGAGAGTTTATAAAAAAAATTATATTCTGATGCAAGTTTACATTATCGAGAGTTCACTGCATTTGCCATGGAAACCTTGTAATTCTGTTTTTTTTTTTAATATTATAAATACAAATCAAATATATTGTGCATTCTAATTAAATGATTAATGGTACTTCTTTTTAAAAAAGTGTCTTTTAACAGTTTTTAACACTGATGTATTTTAAAGAGAAAAATTCATAAATTATAAAACTTTTTGTTAAAAAATGTACCAAATATAATCAATCATCAAAAACTGTAGAGTTTTATAAAACATTTTAATTAAAAAAAAAAGTAAAAATGTCTTTTTATAATTTTTAAGGGTAAAAATTATACATTTTGTATGCAAATTACATATTTTTTGTAGAAGATTTAATGGTTTTCAAAGGCATTCTCTGACTTTCCTAAATGGTTAAATGAGTGTAACAAATGTTTATTAGAAAATAATATTATAAATTATGCTAAAAGAATTTATTATGCACAAGCATTTTCTTGAAAAAAAAAAAAAAAAAAAATCATTTGTATAAGAGTTCTTTTTAATCAAATTGTTTGCATTTATTTTCCTTTTTTTTTCTGTTGTAAGTCTTTTGTCCAAATAATAATTATGAAAGGAGCTAAATCCTGTGTTGACAGCAGCTGTTCAATGAAACTCATACTCATATCCTGCTTTAATCCTTGCTCAACCCTTTTCTATGTTAAAGGAGGGTGTAAAATTTATTGTAAAAGATTTAGAAATTTTTATTTTCTCTTTTTTTAATGATTTAATGAGTAACAAGTTGACTTTGTTAATTATGTTTAAAACATAATGATAATATTGTTGTGCTTACTTTCATTCTACTCTTAACAAGAGCCTGTCAAATTCTATTCCTTGTCCTCTATTCAGCCTATTTAATTATCTCATGGTCCCAATAAAGGATAATAAACATCCTGTTTATATATTTTTTCTTTGTTATGGTGATTTTTGTTTTTTTTTTTTTTTTGTTAAAGTATGACCATATGCTGGAGTAATTGAACAAATTTTGTATATCGCTTTGTTTTTTTTTATAAAAATGTTTATAATTTTCCTGATTACTAACTATATTCCATACGATTTCTGTATAAAAAAAAGTAATTTGAAAACCAAATATGCAAATAAGTTGTAATAAATTTCTCGGAAAAAAACTTTGCTCTACAAGTCTGGAATAAAATACAAGAATTTATAATACATAAAATTGAATAAGTTTATTATAATCTGCAATAACATTTTCTTACGAAAATGTATGCAAAACTATCTTCAGTTGGCTTCTCTAGACTTGTTAGATATTCTATTAAATATTTATAAATTCAATACAATTTTTTTGTAATATAAATTTATCAAAAAAAAAAAATCCTTTACATGAGTATTATGTTAAGTCTGTGGAAAGTGGCAGCAAGCACCATTATTATCCTGATGCTGCATCTGCACAAATATTTCACAATTCATTTTGTTTTCCTTTAGTTTGTTTTCATTCACTTTTTTCAATATGTAGATAAATTTTTTTTCTTTGCTCTCAAGTTGCGCATGCATTTCCTAAATTGAATTGTAAAAAGTTTTTTCCCATTCCGTTCTTCAACATTGTACCTTTGATTATGTTTTAACTTAATATAGGAATTTTTGTGTTATCCTGCAAGAAAGGAAGATGTGCAAAAAAAAAGAGTTTTTACTTGCATATAAACATCTTTCTCTTCTTTTTGGTATAAAACAGATGCATTGTGAAGATTTTCGAGTTTTGGTTTTAATAAAATTAAATCTTGAATAAGAAGAAAATTTTTGCATTTTAATATTCAGGCTACGATTTCACTTCGTAGAACCCCTTACAGTTTGTTTCGTTCTCTTTAAAATTTAATATTTTTTTTTTAATCCCCGTGTGTTGCATGCATTTTGTGGTACTTGAAAAAAAAACAAGAAGTTTTAAAATTTGTTGTATATTTATTTCATTTTACGTTTGCTGCTTTAGAGCTCCATTATTTGTTTAAACAGTTTAAAAAAATATTTATTTTGAATGTCTATAAATTGGACATGCATTTGCCGCCAGTCTGGCAAGGCTGTTTGTCAGCTGTTAAATATCTTGTCATCTGAAGTACCATTTATTTAGTGAAAGTTTTGCAAATGTACATAATAAGGATCGTTTAACAGCCGAAGACCGCGTAAAAATAGTTAAAACTTACTACAAAAGTGGTGGCCAGTTTTCGAGTATTACGGGGTTTGATTTTATGGTCGTTTAATCGAACTACTGTGCAAGAGATTATAAAGCTTATAAGCTTAAAGCTTATGTGGTAATGGCTGTCATCATTCACGCACTGCCGCTTCTGTTAGTGAAAGTCTGGCGGATAATTCGTGGAACCGTTACCGTCAATTTACAGCGCTACCGCTATATGCTAACCGACAGATTTTAGTCTGCAAACAACAACGGCGCCACCAGCCAGCCAGTTTCCAGAACGCGTAATTTCACGTTTTGGCGACGTCAAATGTTCACCAAGATCATGCTATTACGCGGCTAATCTCCTAACGTTGGAGCATTTGAAAACAATATAAGGATCAACTAATGCAACCATTTAAATGACATTGTATTTCATTTATAAATGAAATCAAATATTAAATGAAAGTTTCATTGAAATCGTACCTTTACTTTTGAAACCGAAAAATGCCTTTACTTCACAACCGATTTGTGTGGAACTATGCTCACATATTGAGCTGTTCTATTCATAGATTTTGCTTTAAAGAACTGGGCTCACGTCTAGTAAATTTTAATTTTATATTTCACACACTAATGCTCAGCAGACTCTTATTAAAGTTTGTAAGGAGCCACTCCTTTAAAAATATAATTTTTATATATCAGCAGTACTTCTATGCAAGCAATTCCTACGAAACTTTGCAGCTGCACTGCCATCAATGTTGCCAGGTTTTGTTATTTTTTAACCATTACCCATTTTACTATTTAGCTTTAGAAATCTTTCAACAAAAATTCAGAATTTCGTTGAAAAAAAAAATATGTTAAAATATGCTTAAAAAATGCTAAAATATAGTTGTGTTTAAAAATGTATTAATATTAAATTATTTCTTGTTATTTTAAAACTTAAAAAAAAAATAATTTTTTTTGGACATTTTCGATTGAATTTTTATCCGAAAATCTGCTTTTTAGACTAAGATAGATTATATCTATTTCTAAAATGATTTAAAAAAAATGAAATAATTTAAAGTTTATGCTTAACATACATGCACCCATCCATACACATTGTACGCACATGCGAACAAAAATTATATTAATATTGCTAAAATTAAACTAGAAAATATACCCAAATGACTTTCTATATTTTGCTAATTTATATTCTTATAAATTTTAAGTGCTACTGTACGCACCTGCGTTAAAGTTTATTCGCCTCGCATCCTCCTTGTTCGTGTATTAATCATTTCTGACATAAAACGTCATCGAAAATTGACACTGAAAAATGTACATACATTAGGCCTAAACAATAAACAATTTCGGGCTGTCAACTAAAAATAACTAAAAATAAAAAATCTTAAGAATGTTTTGAAATTAATTTTTTTTTTAATTTTATAGAAAAACATTTCTTTTTTATTTACATGTGTATGTACAATAGTATATTCCAGAATTTTCCTTTATATGTTTTAAAGCGAAACATATAAAAGACATTATCGAGCCATCGAAGATCGCACAATTAAACTAAAAAATCATAATGCCTGAGAAAGTATTATATTGCAAAAAAAAGAAAAGTATTTCATAAATATTTTCTTGCATTTTGAATTTTGCATTTCATGTTACAATTACATATATTTTTTTACATGTTTTATAAAAATTTTTAAAATAAATTAAAGCCAAACTCAGTATGGTTGTGCGAGAGTCGATCTAACTTACACATTGGTATTGCCATTCACAACTTAAATAATGGTTGAGTTTATTGTTGTCTTGTACCATAACTTTTTGAATTAATTACACAGTGATACAAAATCGCACTTTCCGAATGGGAATGGGATGAGACCAATTTCAAATGAAAGTTGACATTATCCATAACAAAACCCTTCAATGTCTATATTTAGTTCAGTGTGAGATTTTTTTACACGCATTTGAAGTAGTTGATTTTGGAACGCTGTCTAACAAGGAAAGATCATTGAAAATTTGATCAAATAATGCTTATTTATTTTTTTTTTATCCTGGAAAGTTGTGGTATCTTACTGTTTTTGGGGTCGAGGAATTCATTTTCGATATTTATTTTTCACTTAAAACTGACGTTAGATGACGCTAAAATAAATAAAAACATAATAATAAATAAAAACATAATAAGTAAATAAAAATAAAAATTAATAAAAATAATAAGTAAAAAAATAACGAATAAAAATAAATAAAAATAATAAATAAAGAAAAAAATAAATACAAATAATAAATAAAGAAAAATATTAAATAAAAAATTAAAATAATAAATAAATAAAAATAATAAATAAATAAAAATAATAAATAAATAAAAATAATAAATAAATAAAAATAATAAATAAATAAAAATAATAAATAAATAAAAATATTAAATAAATAAAAATAATAAATAAATAAAAATAATAAATAAATAAAAATAATTAATAAATAAAAATAATAAATAAAAAGAAATATGTAATAAAAAAATAAAAGTAATAAATAAATAAAAGTAATAAATAAATAAAAGTAATAAATAAATAAAAATAATAAATAAATAAAATTAAAAAATAATAAATAAAAAAAAATATAAAATAAGAATGAATAGGGAATAAACTTACGGGGAAATGCTATTCAGAATAATGCTGAAAATATTTAATGGAGATATTTTCACTTTTTAAAATAAACACTATTGTTTTAAAAATTATTTTTAAAAATGCAGTATTTCGAAAACGATAACCCAAAATTCTTGGTTCAATATTGTCCCTTGTGATTTTAATATTTAACATTTTGACGTTGGACATCTGAATTGAATATAATTTGACTTTTTATGTAATTATTGGTACATACAGCCCACTGCACTGTAATTGGAAAATGTAAGAAGTTGCATTAAATTACAATATATATAAATAGTCAAGCTTAAGGTCTGTGTTTTTTATAATTATTATTATATTGTTTTTTATTTTGTTCCCACTCAAATTATTCTTAATTAAAATCCACCCTAATCATTTAATTGACGAAAATATCGTAAAACAAAGTACTTACCATTTTGCGAAATTATTCATTTTATTTATTTCTTTGGAAAAATAAATTCATAATGACAAACTAATAAGTACGTACGAGTATGTATGTATGTACTAAGTACTAAGATGTTTTTTGCCAACAATTAAGCCATGTAAGTTCATTTACCTCAAACGTCAACAAGCTTGGAGAAAGAAAAAAGAACAATAAAAGAAGAAAATAAAGCTAATTGAAAATCAAGCAAACTTTTTAATATGCAAATATTAATTTTAATTTTTTTTTCAAAGTTCTTATTGCTACAGAAAGTTATTAACCCAACATTGTAGTCAGTTGCAAGTTATAAATATGCTTGCCACCATCAGTATCGTCATCATCATCGTCATTATGATTGTCATTATTCGACGCCAGTAACGTAAAATGCTGGTGTACTTGTAAATACATAAACCCTTAACCATGACAATGAATACCTATTCTTTTTTTTTCGAAACTCAGAAAAAAAAAATAACAACTGTGATGTAGCAGCAACATAATGTTGTTGGTTGTAAATTATTGAAAAAAAAAAAAAAAAAGAAAACTTAAAGTTAAAAAAAAAACTCATGTTGTTGACAGTGACAACACCAACCACCACCAGTAGAAGCAGTAGCACCAGCAGCAGCTGCAGTTGTTGCAACAACCAGTATAAATAGCAAAATAACAATAATAAACATTCACAAAATAACAACAATAGTTAGTTAGTTGGCTGTTGAAAAACACTTGTACACACATATACACACACACATATATATGTATACACACACAGTAGTAGCCATGTTGCATATTAACAATAACACACAAGTTGCAAACAGTTTATTGAGTATTCCAACTGGGGTCTGGGAAGACGTTTAAGCGACAAATACATGTGCTGAGTGAGTTGATAGACGACAACAACATTTGCCATCTCTATAACAATAATAACATGCAGCATAAGTATTGCCGCAAGTCGAAAATCCCCAGCAATAACAATATCATGCCACAAATTCGCCTTTATAACAATTACTGGTATATAGTGTGTATATACAATATGTAAAGTAAATGGTTGCACAGATGCTGCAACTTCACTTTAGCCAAACACGCTGTTTACATTTTTCGTCGGTTCGTTTATTTATTTGCTTGATGGCAGTTGCAATAAATGTCATGTTTTCTCAAACTGTTATTTCTCTTGCATGTGTTTTTCTCCAGGACCACAAAAACAAACAACAAAAAAAGCATATTTTAAGAATTTGACAAGTACTGGAGATACTTGAAAAAAAAAACCACAACAATAAAACAAAAAAACCAAAACCACAATTGTTTACAACAATTTATTATTAAATTTTATTGTTGCAATTTCTTTTTTTTTTCCCTTAAAAGAATTTAAATTGTCTTTTAAAAAATATACAAAAGTTATTGTTAAGTTTCCTTGCGTTTTCCATTTAATTTTGTTCTCCTTCTGCTTCGTCGTTTTTGGAATTCTATAGCGTCTGGCTGTGTTTTTGTTTTCGGTGCCACTTTTTTTGTGTTGTTGAAAGTTTATTCCAAATTTTATTTAAGTGTGTGGTGTTTCGTATCCCATGATGTATGGTTTCATTCATGTCTGTGCTCATCAATCAAAAGTGTCAGTTTCGTATGGTGTAGCAACATCACACTGCAAATGAAACATTTATCATTAATGCAAAAGTCTTATGATTCCTTTTAACAGCAAAACGTACTGTTTGCTTGCTGCTGCTGTTTTTATTTTTCTCAAAAACTGATTAAAAATTTTTTAATTTTGTTTCTGTTAGCAATTAGAACTTAAATATTTGCGTTAAAAAGAATACATAAATTTTTTCAAAAATATTTCTATGAGTATCTCTTACAAACCAGCAGAAGGCCGTTCTTAGTTCGTTCATTAGCTACAGGTACTAACTAGCTTTGTTACATATGTGGTATATTAGTTTAGAAATATTTGTGAATTTTCATAAATGGCACATGCTTAAAATACATTTATTTTTTTTTAAATCGTTAGACTTGTTTTACTTGAAAAAGAACCCAATTCTAGTCAATTTCTTATCAAATCAGTAAACTTTGAACACACAATGTTAAATTATTCACTGTTGGAGTACCACGATGTTAACTTCGCTGTTTTTTACACAAGACTGCTTTTTTTATTTTTTTTTTAAGAGAAGTAACTTTCAGGAAATGAATGCTTACTACGGGATAGTGACAGAGAAGACAGGTGGTGAAGGAAGAGATAGAGGAAAGCTTCATTCTTTTACAGCTTTTGCTGTCTTCTGTGCAGAGTAGCAAGCCGATCAAAATATTTCGGCGGCGGCTGAAAAGCCGAATTTTTAGGCATTTAGATTTTTTCCCAATGTAGTTCTGGGAAAGTACCTGAATTATTGAATGACCATGTTGTAACATTATTTTATTTACAATAGCTTAAGTATTATTATTTGTGAATTCTCAAATAGTTTTTGGAAGTCTGTGCATAAGATAAGAGGTTTTTGACTGTTCAAAATGTGGTTAAAGTCTACTGATGATTTGGCTAAGCACCAATGAAATATATAGACAATGCTTGACCTCCAGCAAATAAATTTCAAATTAAAATAAACTTATGACAATATGTCGAATAATAAATTTCTTAAATGTTAAATTTAGATTTTATTTTTCATTTTGCCTTATAAATACTTTTATTGTTATCCAACGGATTTCTAATTGTATAAAGGTGTAGAAAAATAAAATAGATTCATATCGAATATAAATTATTTGCTGGGATTTTGTTATAGTTTCTATGCCTATTGCTTGTGTTTCGCTTGTGATTTTCAGAAATATTATTATTTGTGATTATTATTTGTGAATTCTCAAATAGTTTTTGGAAGTCTGTGCATAAGATAAGAGGTTTTTGACTGTTCAAAATGTGGTTAAAGTCTACTGATGATTTGGCTAAGCACCAATGAAATATATAGACAATGCTTGACCTCCAGCAAATAAATTTCAAATTAAAATAAACTTATGACAATATGTCGAATAATAAATTTCTTAGACTATAAATACATTTGACTTAAGCTTTTCGATTTCACAAACTAAATATTAGTTACTTTATAGCAACACTGCTACGGATGAACGAATAAAAAAGCATTATCGACTCTTACTACGATGTATTTGTAATAAATTAAACATGTCGTAGTCGAAGTCGAAATACACCAACCACGATAATGCCCATTATCAAAAAGCCGCCTGAATGCTGCGACAAAAAGTATTTTGTGTAAACGAGCGTGGGTTTCAGCAGCGACTCAAAGCGAGAACGTAAACGTTGTCGCAGCTCTTTCTATGTGACTTGCATTCTTAAGATTTGCGTAACACAACAAAAGTGAAAACAACTATCTCTCAAGTACGCTGGCTTCCATATTCCATACGAAATATAAATAAAAACTATACGTATGATAAGTAGTCACAAAATCAAAAATAATTCAAAAAGGATAAAAAGTCAAAGCAGATAAAAAATCGGCTGATTATTAAGCCGCCGATAAGCCTAGTGATTCGCCGGCGGCTTGGCTACTCTAAAGAAATCTGCTGACCTGCTTGCTGCCCTGCTTCTGTGTTAATGCGGCGTATTAAGATTTCTAAACTTCGCCGATCATCACTTAAACTTTCCTACAACATCTCAAACAAAGCGACACTAATGCTTGCCAGAAAAATTCGTGGTGTGGTTATTTAATGACTGTAGAAGACCGGGCTCGAACCCAGGACCTTCGGTTTTGTAGTCAACGTGCCAACTACCTACATAAAGCTTCCAAAAGAATGTTAGCAACATCCAGAAATTCCATCCATTATCACCATATTTTTGCCTGGTCCTGGGTCAGAGGTTCAATATGCAAAATATTGTTAAACCTTTTTTATTTTCTAAGGTAACTTTTGGTATTAAACATTCATAATCATAATTTTTTTTTTCATGGGGTTTCATTAATAATGCTCAAATAAATGCATTTATTACTCAAATCTAAAAATTAATAAAATTTTTTATAATATTAATTAATTGAAGAAATCTTCATAAATTAATAAACAAAATATACATATAGAGAGACAAGCGCAGAGAAAAAAGTATTATTTAGTTCACAAAAAGTGTGCATACATACATACGAGTACACATATAAATTAAGCAATTTATTTTAATTGAAAAAATTTTATTAAAGCACTCAATGATTGCTTAAATCGTAAGCGAAGAAAATAGTAACTAACGCCTTCACCCAATTAGTAAATTAACCCCCTAAGGCATGTTTTCGGTGGGGGTGGATTATGCAAATAATTACTAATATAAATGTTAAAGTGAGTATGTTTGTTTTTGAAAATTCTTTCACCAATGGAAATCTAAATTACCAGCGTCAAATATAGGATATATTTTATCCGGTTCGAAACCGATTTTTCGAAAAAACACATTTTTGGGCTGCTTAGGGTAATTTTTGTTTCGGGTTTGGAAAAAGCTAGTAATAAATAAAGCTTTGATCGAATTGAAATTTAAACGTATTTGATTCGTTTTGGCCATCCAGGCATACTTCTGCTACCTGCATTCGCTAAAAATATGTCCACAGTTCCACGATATAAAAAAATACGGGAATCGATTGACTTTGCAGGCAATCTCTGCAACTTTCCGCTAAGCTATAGATTTTGGTAAAATTTGCGTCTTTCGATACACTTTTTTAAGTCTTTTTAAAAATCAGTGAAAATCAGTAAAATCAATTTTAAAAATACTGTTAAAACTAGTTGATATACGAGTATGATAGAATTTTAACAAACATTTTGGAAAAAAAAATTATGGGACCAAACTGGAAGTGAAACTCTTGCAAACAAAATTTTTTTGGAAAATCGGTTGGTTAAGAAGAAGTACTTGAAATATAAAATTAAATTTTAATGCGTGTGCCTCCGCCCATTTTGTAAATGCAAGATTGTGTGGTTTTCAGAGCACACGATGTGTGCTAAATTTTGTAATAATCGGTAAAGTAGAACCACTAAAAATAAAATATTAAATTTTAATGGGGGCGTAACTCCGCCCATTTTTTTAAATAAAAGATTGTGCATTTTTTGAGCTCAAGGTGTGTGGCAAGTTATGTAAAAATCGGTTAAATAGAACCATGTGAAATATAATATGTAATACATTTTAATGGGCGTAGCCCCGCCCATTTTTTCCACTTAAAAATTCTGTAATTACAAGAACCAAAGGTGTTTGCTAGCTTTCAGAGCAATCAAATAAGTGGAATATAAAATAAATTTTAAAAAATCGTGGGCCTGTCACCGCCCACTTTTTAAAGAATGAAAAGAAAATGAAAACAAAAATCGTCGCATAAATTTTCGTGTTTACCCCAAACCTATTTCCTGTGATATCATTTTCATAATGAGAAATCATTAAGCAAATGATGAATGGCATGTCCTTAAAATGAAATTTCCTAATAAATAAGAAACAAAAAAGCCATTAAGTTATAAATTAAGTTCAGTAGGACATTTTTAAGTACATTAAAGCATTTAATAATTACTTTTCCAACACTTGCTGGTAAAATACATTCTTTCACCCCTGGTAAATTAACGCAATGGTAATATTTTTTGCAAATATGTACTAGAAACTTAAAGACACCATAAATCTGTCAAGTCTACAAGAAATTTGTACTTGTAGTTTTTTATTACTTTTTTTTCGGTCGTTAAATGGTGACATCATTTAAAGAATATTTTTATTTTATTATTTTATTTTATTTGTATATACATATATATTTCTGTTTCTAATAAAACATAACAATAATAAAATAAAAATACATAAATCAATTCAACATAAATAAATTTTAGTTAAAAAAAACAGAATGCGAGTTACTGTGTCGTCTCTGTCAGGCGGCGGCAGCAACAGTAGCAGGCCCATTAAATTAAATGTAAAACAAATTATTTTTACGTTCTCCACAGTAGTTAGTCACTCACACTATTTGTTGTTGTGTATCAAAAATAATGACAACAATGGCCCGCAAAAAAAAAAATTATGAACTAATGGCTTACATGTTGTCTAAAGATGTCTGTAACAATAAATTAAGATAGAAAAATAGCAGAAAAAAACAACAGAAATACATTTAAGTTTATATGTCTAATAATAAATAAACCAGGGATCGCAAATAACGATTATTTTCCAAATTTAAACTGAAAAAATCACAATAATAGAGAAGTGCTACTGGCACAAGGAATATACCACAATACTCCATGTTACATGGACTACCTATAGATGCAATGATTTTTATTTTTTTAATTTTTATTTATTCCTCACAAAATAAGAGTTATTTCTTGATTTTTATTTATTCCTCACAAAATAAGAGTTATTTTGTGATTTTTATTTATTCCTCACAAAATAAGAGTTATTTCTTGATTTTTATTTATTCCTCACAAAATAACAGTTATTTTATGATTTTTATTTATTCCTCAGAAAATAAGAGTTATTTTTTGATTTTTATTTATTCCTCAGAAAATAAAAGTCATTTTTAAAATGTGTTTATTAATTAATTTAATTTAACAAATAAGAGTTTTTGCATGGACTCTGGCGATAAATTCGATCTTAAATCTGTTAATATTAATTTTAGAGCAGAAAATGCTCTTTCTACAGAGACTTGTGTTGCTGGCATGCTATGCAAAACCTGTGCCAATCTGTACAGGTATGGATATATATATTTTTTTTCCTCCCAATATTTCATTACATCTGCATCCACGTCAATGGGCTTAGGATTGTAATTATCTATTTCGCTTATCGCCCTTTTCATTTCCTCCTCCAGATCACCATCTGAGTCTTCATCCTCTGAATTTACTTCAATAGAGTTTAAGAACTCGTTTAATAATGAACACGTGTTTGTGTCTTCAGACGACGGTAAAGCATCTGGTGTTTCAGCGTTTGACGATGATGGTAAGTCAGAAGACTTTTGCGTTGCATCATTCTTCACAAAGAGTAAAATTGATTAAATTCATGTACATTAGACCACCCAATGGGCCGAAGTTTTTATTTTATTCGCTAAAGCCCATATGACATTTCATTTTTCTTTCATTTATCAAGTTTCATTTATCAAGCTGGTAACTCTTATGTGTTAATTATGAAGAATTTTTACTTGACTTCTATGAACTGGCAGTTATTAGTTTAAAAATGACTTTTATTTTCTGAGGAATAAATAAAAATCAAAAAATAACTCTTATTTTCTGAGGAATAAATAAAAATCAAAAAATAACTGTTATTTTGTGAGGAATAAATAAAAGTCATAAAATAACTGTTATTTTGTGAGGAATAAATAAAAATCAAGAAATAACTCTTATTTTGTGAGGAATAAATAAAAATCACAAAATAACTCTTATTTTGTGAGGAATAAATAAAAGTCACAAAATAACTGTTATTTTGTGAGGAATAAATAAAAGTCACAAAATAACGATTAAAAAGTAATTTTTAAAATAAAAATTATAACCGTTACGGTCCCTGAAATAAACACATTTGTATTTTAACGCTAAAAAAACAAAAAACTGTTAACTAAAAGTCGTAAACAATAATTGTTACTTTTCTACATGTTTAAATGTATCTTTCAGATTGCAAATGTTTGCTGGCAAAGATTTATGACTTCTCATGCTAAATAATATAAGGCAGTTATGGTTGTTATTGTTTTTGTTCGATTAACTAACGCTAATAGAGGTAGGCGCAAAGCATCATACCTCAACACACAGTGGGGGTTAAAAATATAGCAGCAAAATTATACAAATAACTACAAACATAAAAGTATTTGTTTAAGTTTTGACACAAATCTTTTGGAAGCCAAACAAATCTGAATCAACACATAAAATCCACTTTCGTGCTTAAAAAATAACTGTAGAATTAATGCTATTTATCTGCTTACCACTGCGCATGTAAAATAAACTGCTGTAGATATTTGCAATTCAATTGAAAATATTTTAATACTAAATGAATCTGGTTTTTCCACCTCCATTTGAGGGCTATTGTCATTAAAAATCTGTAGTAGTAAATTAAATGGTGAGAATCGTATTATAATTGTTTGAAATAAAACTATAAAGCTATTGAAATATGTAAGTGTTTTATAAATACTTATCTATCTCTATAAAAATATTGATATTCCAAGGATAAGTTTTTGAATAAACACTTAAGAAAAATAAAACTATTACAATTCTGTTAACGAAATAAAAATAGTACATTACGTTTTACTTATAGTTTGAAGACGCCCGGTCCATCTAAACATAAACATAATCTCAAGACAGTCAATACAAATCATGTTACTTGTTTTATAAATTTATGCTTAAATAATTTAAAAATTATTCGGCAGGGATTGAAGAAATTATTTACTTACTGCCTTATTCATAAGAAATATTTCAGGTTTATTAAGCGCTTATTTGACATATTTCTATGGGAAATTTGTCAAATAAACCTGTAATAAACCTAAAATATTTGTTTATGAATTAGACCGTTAAAATTTATAAAAATGCTTCCAAAGAAACTAAAGCACAAGAGGCAAAAATTTGAAGTGGTGGCATTGAAAAAATCAATTGTTCAAGTCACACCGTCTCATTAAGAAGTCAAACCCGTCACATAAAACAGTCACACCCGTCACATTTTTGAAAACAAATTTAAAGGCGAAAGTTTTTCAAGTTTCAATTGCGTTCTTGTGTCAACTATGATATAAGTTGAACTTCTCATTTGTTTACATGAAAGTTCAACAAAATATGTACATAGATCTACTTGTTCTAAAAAAACTTTGGCTAAAGGCTTGATGATAATCTGCATTAGCAACAGTGAAATGCGCATAGGATCCAGCTAAACCCACAATAATCAATTTCAATGTGTTTAAAACACAATTAATATATCACTGAACGAGTTAAATATTAATTTTAGGATAAAGTGCATTAAAAAACACATACATGTGTGCGTTATACGAAACATTTCGCATAATATATGCCAAAAGTAATAATTTGTTGTAAAAACTGAGATTTTTAAGGTCACACCCGTCACAGCCTTCTGATGCTCATTCGGAACTGAAATTAGAGCATTATCATTCTTAACAATCGTGGTTTTTTTTCTTTATTAAATATTTTTGAATTACAGGCAAATACCGGTATAACGAACGATATATGTCAAGCCCATCCGTTATACCGAAAAATTCGTTATATCGCAAAGTTTTTATTTTCAAGTGTTATTTTAATTATTATTATTGTAGGCATGGATACAATACAATAAAAAGAATGAGGGCAGTTTGTTTTCAAATAAGCAACCAAATACAAAGTAACAGTATCACATTTTTTTGCATTTACATTGCTGCTGTAGTTTTTGTGTAATATTTTTTGCCGTTCGTTATACAGAGCACTCATTTATCAAAACATTCGCTATATGAAGAAGAACTAAGTGTTAAGAATATGTTTCTAGCAAGTTTTTTGTTTTTATTTTGCGATTTTTTCTTCATCATTCGTTATATCCAGTATAAAATTAGGATATTATTCACTATATAAGGTTGTTAATGTAAAAAATCTGGACGTTCGTTTTATCGGATTTTCGTTATACCGTGATTTTCCTGTATAGCAAAAAAATGTAAGCAGCATGGTACACCCGTCCCAATCAAATAATTATAGTATGAATTTCGTTTTACAGGCATCATTTAATTTATATTTTTATATCACACACTTGTGTATTATATTCTCATAAAAAAAATTTTATATTCATATAAAATGTCGCGTCAAATTTACTGTATTTAAGGAAAAAAAAAATAAAAAGAACTTACATAAGTCGTAATTTTTTCAAAAAACGGAGATTTTTAAGGTCACACCCGTCACCCTTTTGAGCAAGAATCAGAGGGTTTTATATATTTTTGAATTATAACATAAAATTTAAATATCACAGTCACACCCGCCCAATAAAATTACCATGGTATGAATTCTATTATACATACATCATTTTATTTCGTTTTATATTTATATACCAGACATAAAAAATAATTAATATGGACCACAAAACACCTTATTGAACAATTTTTACACAGAAAAAAGTATTCACCAATTAATATTTTCAATTAATAATTTAATTGATTCAATTAAATTTTTAATTGTATTAATTAATTTGAGTGGAAAAATTTAATTGATATTATCAAATTGTTTATAGGTGAAAATTTAATTAATTTTTTAATTAATATTACAAATATTTTAATTAATATTACAAACTCATTCATATTACTTTTTTGTGTGTAGCCATAGTGAAGCATTGCACACTTGTGCATGTATTATTATATTCCATAAAAAAAAAATTATTCAAATACACTGTACCCCATTTAAAAAGTAATAATACATATATGCAAAAACTGAAATTTAAAGGTCACACCCGGCACAGCCTTCTGATGCCCACTCTGAGCGCAAATAAAAGGATTAACATCCTTGGCAGCCGTAACATTTTCTAAATTATAGATTATTGAATTATAACAAAAAAAAAAAAAAATAATAATAATAATAATAATAATAAATATCATGGTCACATTCGTCCCAATCAGTGATGCCTTCGCCAATAATGGTTAAATTAGACAGAAAAAATGGCTAAAAAATGGCTAGG
The DNA here is from genome assembly GCA_936439885.1 of Nowickia ferox. Taxonomy (NCBI): domain Eukaryota; kingdom Metazoa; phylum Arthropoda; class Insecta; order Diptera; family Tachinidae; genus Nowickia; species Nowickia ferox. Next base: position 107,807,391 of record OW387023.1, read on the forward strand.
CGCCATCGAATGCAAAAATCATGAACTTTAGCAAACATAAAAAGGTATTTCATATATTATTTTTTTAAAGCAAATCGAGAACTTTTCTAAAGTAAATAAAAACAATAAATTTAAGTAATAACAACCAGCTGTTTTCTACCACGTGTTTGTCAGAATATTTACAACTAACTTTGGTGTTATTTGTTCATTAATAATTATGACATGTAATTTGGCTTACAAAGCGATACGAACTTTAGCCTGATCAAATCATAAGTATAGAAGCAAATTAAGTTCGAACAATAATAATTAAAATTAACTAAAATTATTTATCTTCAGGTAATCAAGAAACTGCGCACGCATATAGAGCAAAATTGCAATACTTGCAGTACGCCTTCTATTCATTTGTACATTCTGCTATTCAGTCTTTAAATTCCTTGCAAAACGTTTGTTTATACATTTTATTCATTTTCTACTTTTTAAACTTTCATTTTTTAACTTTAATTTATTTTTTATTTCACTCGTGTAAAACAAAAATTACACTTGTTTGATTGATATCATAAACCACCAATTAGACCCGACACCTTACAACAACATTGCAACGATTATAAGAACAGAGTAGCAAATCTTATTCGTTACCAATTTCGCCATCTCTTTCATAGAAGCGCTTTTAGACTGCTTCCACAAAAATGGCAATTCCGAACCGCGATTTATTGATATTAATGCGAATACAATAACATATTACTCTGTTCTGTTTTTGGTAGTTAATAAATGTCCCTTTGTTGCGAGTTTAATTTTTTTAATGAAAAATCACCAAAAAAGATCATGTTTGGAAAAATAGCTAAAAAATAGCTGGATTAAAATAAAAATGGCTAAAAAAATAGCTAATAGCTCAACTATTCCTTTAAATGGCATGAAAAATAGCTAAATTGGCATCACTGGTCCCAATTGATTACCCTAGTACATTTTATTAAACCTCATATAATTTCAGTTTATATTTATATTTATGTAGCAGCCATAAGAAATAAATACTTTAATTTACTGAACACTGTTAGGCCATAGTGAATCATTATTATTTTTTCCGTTCCCTGCATTACACACTTGTGTATTATATTGTCATAAAAAAACTTTATATTCAAATAAAATGTCGCGTCAAATTGACCCCATTTTAGGAAAAAAAAAATAATTTTTATATACAAAAAGTATGCAAACAAAATAACAAAAAGCAAATTATTAATATTGATTTATTATTATTACTGTTTTTTTTCTTATAAAGATTTATATTAGTAATTTTATTACTTTTGAACAATTATGAAAAATTGTAAAAAAAACAAATAAAAAAAATTAAGAAAATCTTAAATGTCATTTAATGACAGCTGCTGAGTGGGTGCTTTTGTTAAAGAAAATGTTAAATGATAGAAAAGAAATCACGGAATATGAAAAAGAGTTATTTAAGTTTTATATAATTACTAACAAATTTTAAAAAAATATTAATAATTGAAAATTTTCAAATCATGTTTTAATTAATTAACATAGATAATGATGCATGTATTAAACTCAAAATTATTGATGCCAAATATTGCAGCAGAGTTTATGTATCAGGAGCAGTGATTGACAACTTCTTTGTAAAAAATTGTTCTTCTTTTGAAATTTTCTCATATATTTTTTTTTTGTAATTTTTCCTAAATCTTTTAGTAACTTTAAAACTATTTTTTTTTTCTCTTAAATATGTATTTTTTTGGTATTATTTTTATGGCCAAATTTATTAACCATTTAATGACATTAAACTACATTGCAACCACATGTTTTTCATGTATTTTCTTTCTGTTGTAGCAGCAGCAGCAGCAGTAAAATTATACCAAAAATTGGCAATTTTCTTTGTTGTAAAAAATCTGTTATGCTTCAATTTTATATAGTTGATCATGCCATTATTTGCACCTTATTTCTATGTGAACGAGAATATTCCTGCCCCTGTTGCACTGCCAACGTAACGTTGTTGTTGAATGCCATTGTGGCAACAAGAGCAGAAAGAAGTAGTTTTTTCGTAATACTTTAAGCTTATTTTATTATACTCATTATTGGTTTCAATACCACATGATACTTTTACTTTTCTTAGTTCGTTTGCTAAATTTCATTTTAACAAGTCAATTTTTTATAGTAATTTTGTCTAGTTTTTGTTTTTGTTTTTGTTTTGGTGTGTGTCTGTGTATTTTGTGAGCTTCTTCGCTGTAAATGAGTTGAGTTCTCAGCAGGATTTACTTTACGATAGTTTTCGATGAGTTTGATGACAAGAAAGTAAAAATTTTAAATAAATAAAAAAGCAACACACAACCTCTAATATGTTTAAAAGAATATGGGCATTTCCATCGAAAGTTCCACCGACTCCCCAGAAAATTTAAAGTTCTTGAAAATAGCAAATATGATAAATAGAACAGATTTTTACATGTAGGAAAACAGAATGTGGCGTACTTAAGAGCAATCGTGGTTGACAAAAAATTATATACACAAACAAACAGACAATTCGTAGTTTTTTAAGCTATTATTTTCCAGATATTTAGAGGATATCAAGCCTCAAGCTTATGTTTTTTATTTCAGTTACCATAAACCTATAGTTTCAATGATAAAAATTCCTGAATAACCTACATGTATTGTAAGATGATAAAAATATAAGTGAAACAATTTTAAATGTTTAGTTGAACTATAGTGAATTTTTAATCAGAAATAATTTCTTAGTCGGGCTTAAGTTCAGTAATTTCAATTCCTATTGAATGAAATATTTTTTTATTAATTAATGTAAAAGATAAGCAAGAATAGTTAAACATATTTAGGTAGAGTGACATAACTTCGTGCTAACCTGAATATAGAAATGAAAAAAACGGATAAACAGAAAATGAATAGTGAACGTACAAAGGTGTTTACCAAAGGTAAATCAATAATTGTATATACAATATTTCTCATATTCCATTTCATTAAAAATTTGCGTTAAATAGCTGATGTTAATAACAATCTCTACCCCAGTAGATAGACTTGGTTGCTGATGAAGTGCGTTGCTGCACAGAAAAATATCGGTATTTCCCCCAGCTTATAGTCTAATTTAATTTTTCTTCTCTTCTTTAGAAACTCACATTAATTAATAAAAAATATTTCATTCAATAAGAATTGAAATTACTGAACTTAAGCCCGACTAAGAAATTATTTCTGATTAAAAATAATAAAAATATTTTAAACGATATTAACTTCTCGTTTATTCAATAAAAGAAAAAAAATTGTTTTCTTATCGGTCGTCACGCTCTAAAAGAGTGTAACTTGAATTAATATCAAAGAAAAAACTTGAATTAACATCAAAGAAAAAAAAATACTGCATAAATAAAAAATAAATAAATAATTATAATTATAATTATAATTACATAAGAAATATTTTTTTAAACAAAATTTCGTTATTTTTCATACAAATTTTAAACGTTTAGAAACGAAGTTTTTAAAAAAATCTGTCTATTAATTAACTAATGTAAAGGAAATTCACATTTATTTTATATTCACTACAAAGAGTAAAAGAAGAATGCATAAGGATGCAGTGATTGCAAACAGCTGTAAATTTTTGCTTGGCCAAATAGCATATTGCGATGTCACGTGCGACAGTGGGTCGAAAGTACATCAAATATTCACTACAAAAAGAGATATTTAATACAATTAAAATATATAAAAAATTGCTGAAAATATAAAGATTTGTGATCGAGTTACCTATGTATATAAAGTTGGTCATGTGCGAAAAAAAAATGTACCTGGTATATTTTTTTTACAAACTTTTAAATTATTTAAATTTCGATGAGCAAAAAGGCGAAAAAAATTAAGTTATCTGCAAACAGTGGAGAAAAAAATATAAGGAATATAAAATGTTATTATGAAATCGTAAATTAAGAAACAAGGACAGAATGCGGAATGCTAGGAGAAAGTGGAAAACAATGGCGGAAGGAAAAAATTAAATGATTGAACGGAAAAGGCGTGAAAGCCACATACGTAAGAGACAAAAACGACAGAAGCTCGCAGAATTGCGAAATGCCGAACAAGCACAAAAACAGCCTTAAAAATGCAGGCAAACGTTTGCAAAAGCTGGAAAAAGTGGAGAGTGAGTTGTCAAAGCACATGAAGAATATTGCTGCTAATTTGCAAAATTTTTTTTACTAAGTTTGTATATTTATAATTTCTTAAAAAGAGCAACAACAAACAATAAAAATATCATGATGTGGAAAAATGTCACGTTCGACATGTCACGTGCGACTGTGTTTAAAATTGAATTTAAAAAATGTAGTTATTTTCTTTTAGGTAAAATCCAAACCATTTGAACAACGTTCTAAAAATTAGTACTATTAAAATCTTTTATTAACTTTTTTTAAAAATCAACCTTAGTACCAATTATGGGCCTTATTTGAGCTATATGTTATGCTTATTGTTAAAATAAAAACCTGTTCAATTTTGATTTTTTATATACATATATTAAATGTGAACAATGGTCACGTGCGACATCGTAAAAATGCCTATATACATATATTTTTTTTCCTTCAAATTTTAAAACGAAAGCTTTATCGCTGTTTTTATAAGCCAGGCGGTCTAGTAGCCTAGAAAAGTTTTATAAAAATCACGCAAAGAACATGAGTGCTTATCATATTCATTTTCTACTCGAGACGACCGTCTGGGTTGTGGAAAAATACATACAGTTCTATTTTATATATAGAATTTGTGCTCGTATGTGTATCCAATGATCTCTACATACTTGCATTTATTTGACATGTTTAATATTTTATCGATATGTGAAATGCATTGCTCTCATATGTACGAGTATTATAAATAATTCTCACCTTTTAGTTTTTCCCCATTTGAATGACAAACACGTATCAGTCAATAATGCTTTCATTTTCATTTTTTATTTTTTTTAATATAAATTTTATTTAGTTTTAATTTCTTCTTCAATGACATTAAAAAAATATTTGACATTAAAGTCAATGAACTTCTTCATTAAACAAACAATATTAACATTGACAGACTTTATGTCTGCAAACACATTCATTCGCAAGCATAAAGTTGTTACATCTCTGCAGAAACAAAACAAACATTTGATATAGTAAAACTAAACAAAACACCTGAGCCATAATCCCTCCTACTTCATAAAAATGAACAAACAAATTCAAACACTACAATTTTATGGTGTTTTACATGTACAACAAACAGTTTGCAAAATTTAGGGTCTCAAATATTGATGAGGCTTGTATGAGTTTTTTTATCGGTTTGTTTGTTTATTTTTTTTTTTTTAGAAAGTTAATAGCAAATTTTCTTGTTAAGTGTCAACATAAAGAAAATTAAATGAAATCAAATTTTCATTGAACTTTAAGCAAACTGAATTTCACAATATTATAAAACTTTGCATTGGATTATTGACCTTTAAACTATCAAACGAGTGTAGACAAATATCTTTACAATGTATATTATTAATTTAATGCTTGTCAATATAAATTGTATATACAGCAAATTAATTTAGTGAGCAGCGTAACAAAGGCCTCCACTTGGCCGGAGCACTCTCAGAATACTAATTTATTAAGGACGAGTGAGACTAATAGTTTGTATGAAATATTTTTATAAGTCCCGGTTCACACAAGTCAACTTTTGTTGATCAACTGTTGGTAGACAAAAAAAGAGATGCATGTATTTTCTTCTCCGTCTTCCTTACAGCTGAATTAAGAGTTGATCAACAAAAGTTGACGTGTGTGAACCAAGACTAAGCTGGAGGAAAGTGACAACGTTCGATATCGAGTAAAATTAAAAAAAATATACAACACAATTTCAAAGCTGGAATTCACCCAACAAAATTTTATATATGTATGTTTGTATGTATGTTGACACATGGGTCACTCCAATTTGGTGTTGGCAACGATTTCAACTTGCGATTATCGCAAAATTTTATTTGTTTATTTCACTTTTTACGCTCATTATTTCCTTACCTTTTGCTATACATCTCCCAAAACGTAACTGTAGGAAACAAATTTAAAACTTTTGCAATTCTTCCCATTGTTCTTTAAAATTACTTGGAAGAGTGCCTCTGCATCTAAAGCAAGCAACGAAACATGTCTAATGTGGTATAAACTTGAAATTTACAAAGTTAGTATATTTTTATGCAGACTACACCAATTAACACTGAAATTTAAAAATCAAAATTAAAGGATATTCTATCAGTTAATGTTATTTTCGATGCCATTTTGACAACTTGAGTCAAACTCTTGAAATTTTCAAAAACGCTAAAACTAAAAAATCCCAAAGTTAAAAAAAATCACCAAAAAGCAAACCAAATTGCCAAAACGAAAAAAGCGCCAAAACTAAAAACGCAAAAACCGAAAAATTCGTCCAAACGAAAAAAAACTCCACAAACCGAAAAAATCGCGAAAACGCTTAATTGAAAAATATCATCAAAACCAAAATAAATCGCTAAAATGCAAAAAAAAAATCACCAAAAGTAAAAACGGTGGCCAAAACATACTCAAGAAAACTAAACTAAATCGCCAAAAACTAAAAAAATCCCCAAAGCAAAGCAAAACAAAAAACGCAAAAACTAAAAAAACGAGAAAACTAAAAAGCGTCAAAAAAAATTGCTTAAAAGCGAAAAAAAATCGCCCGAAACCAAAAATATTTTCAAAAAGAAACAAGCGCCTTACGGAACCCTTCATGTGCGAGTCATAGTCGCAGTTTACTGAATTTGTTAATTGCTCTACTTTTTGCTTCATATAAACTCAAGACGTTATCAAATTTTATGTTGACAGTCAGCTATAACCTTCGACAACGACAACTGGAATAATAATTTGAAGTAAAGAATGCAAAACAATATCGTTTTATTTTCATGTGAACAATTGCAATAAGGGTGAATATTTCAAAAATACTTTGAAAATGTAAAGAGTTCCTAGTTAATTCTCTAAGGGCCAGTTTCACAACTTTCCATTAGCTAAAAGCAGTATTTTGTCTACCCGATAAATGGCTTTGCTTTATAAAACCTTCATTTATTATTTTTTTATCCATTAAATATTATGGTTATTTATAACAACAACAATAAAAAATTTAAGTTGTAATAATGCAAAGATATTTATCGGCCTTTAACTAAAGGCATCGGCCTTTAACTAAAGGCAAGTTGTGAAAATGGCCCTAAGATCGTTAAAGTAATGTAAGGGTTTGTTGATTCAATTGGGTGGGTCACTGGAGATCCGATCTTCAGCAAAGTCTGCGTTCTGCGAAAGTCTTTGTTACTATCTGAATGAAATGTTACAAATTTATTTTAAAATTAATAAATTGCTTTCACCGTCTGTGATAATTCAATTTTCAATTCAAATTCGTAATTGATACATAAAATTGCTTTCTTTACATTTTACGAGTATTGTGGCATTTATTTGCCTTAAGAAAATAAGTCAGCAACAATTACATTATATTTTTTTTTTCATAATAAAATTGTTTTTTTTTTTCTTAACAATTTTTATTGTTTTCCATTTCAACACATTTGCAAACAATTTCAATGCCAGCCAGCCAAACACGCGATATATTTATTTATTGAATGAAGCTCGTGCTCAGCGGCGTATACGTAATAGAATCATGAATTAGAAAACTGTGAAAAGCGGTTCAAAAACCTTTTAATGTTGCTTATTTAAGAGGCAAGGAAAAATGGGTTTTTATTTAAAATAATATGAGATATATACATATATGTTTATATTTACATAATGTATGTATGTATGTATGTTTTTTATTTAAGCTTAGAATTTTTGTTTTAATGCATAATGTGTGAATAAGACAAGTTCTCATAGTCTATTGCTATTATAATACCTTCCCGTGCAAATTATTAACAGCCATATGCCAAACAAAAGCTTCAAGCTGCGGCGGCATTCGTGTGCGTTTTATAGCCAGACTTCTGCTGGAAAAAAATCCTTTGGAATTCTTTTGATATTACACCAGCAGCAATATATAATCCTCAGGGTTATATTGCAAAATGTAGTAGCAGTGCACTCCTCTCCTCAACAATACGTATTTAACAAGGCACCCGCAAAATATTCAAATGAATGTTTGCCTGACTAAAGCATTTTTGTTTTTATTGTAATGCCTGGCTCAAACAAAAAAGGATAGACTACTACTTGCAACAGACTTGGCTGCGAATACAGCTTGTGTCTGATTATGTGCACCCACACTCACACCTCCGCTCACAAACATTATAATATCTCCCTAAGGACTTTATGAGCATGTCTTAAGCCCAGGCACACCAATATATTTATTGGCAAAAGTACAAGGTCACAGGCTTTGTACTAGCTCTTATATTTTTTTACACAATTTAATGTATACGCTCGTAAGTATTAATAAATATGTTTGCGTAAGGATGTTTTTTTTTTTTTTTTTTGAAGGTATGTATATTTATCATTTTTAACGTTTAAGGTGTTTTAGGACAACAAACTTTTTTCTATCTTTGCAACAATATAAGAGCTTTTATTATACAATCCTACCTCTATTATATTTTATAAGCTTCTTCTTACGTCACATTTTACTGAAAAAAATAAAGCTTTTATTACTCCTTTATCATGGCCAAGGGCAAGTTTAAGGTTACTACAGCCTAACTTAGCGTTGCATGCGCTTGCTGGCTAAAGTGCAATGAAAATTTCATGGCCAGGGCCATTGTCATGGCCATATTTGTTATGTAGGCTCTACGTTCGTTCGTTCGCTCGCTCGCTCACTCTCTCGTTATAGGCTTCTGCTCTCATTAGGCCAGAAAAGCTTTTTAGGCACCTGCGCTTTTTGCACAAAATCTCTCTCTCTATCTATCTCACTTTTTGGTTTGCTTAATTTCCCTGGTGGCGTTAGTGTTAATGTGTGTAGGCAGTCATCAAGTTGAATGTCCTTTGGAAAATCTTTATGTTTTTCTCCCGGCTTTAGGGGGCATGGGCGAGATATTGTAGGAAAAGGGTGCTCTGTCGGCTGTAAAGGTTAAGCTTCGTAATGGGTATGAGTAGAGGCGTGGGAAAATGGTTTTAACAAGAATTCGTCTGCGTTGGGGTTTTTCGGTTTTGTTTGTTTATGTTCGTTTCTTTTTTTTCCTTCTCATTCATTTTATTGCTTTAAATGTTTATTCAAATGGAAAAAATTCCCCATGACTAATGTCAAGGATATTTTGCAAGTGAGTGTGTGAGTGTATGGTGCAATATATTATTAGTTTAATACTTGTGTGGGTGTTTTGTGTATTGAGCAGGATTTTCCAATTGACTGTGTATGTATTTTCCCAAAGCAAACAATTCATTGATGCAAACAAAGTTTTTTTATTATTTTATTTCTTTGCTTGTTTCAAAATCATGTTGATTGTCTCCTATTCGAAAGGAGGTTTGATGAATGTTTTATAAATAAATTTTTGTTTTTGTTTTGTTTTGCTTTGCCTGCTTGGTTTTCTTGTTAATTGGATTGATTGTGCTGGTAGATTTTGTAAGTATGTATTTACAATATACTATTTATTGAATTGTTGAGTAATTGAATTAGTCATCGGCCAGGAATTTGTCAATAAAATTCGTACAATATTAAATTTAATGCGCTTTTTTAAACTATGTACAATAAAAAATTATGAAGCTAAATAACTCGATCATGGATGGCAACCGAACTTAAGTCGCGTTGCCAATTTCCAAAATTTTATTACGTATGGCAATTTACAACTACATAACAGCTGCTAATTTCTGTTGACAAATGGCACTAATATTGAAAACCACAAATTTTTACGCGGTGTATACAATGTGACATTTTGTGACATCGCAAGAGTGTGCTTTCCATATAATAAACATAAATGATGATCACAAAATGACGACACAAAAAATGCCAGATTTATACTCGGTATTAGTTGCTGCATAGTAGAGATGAACGATCCCGTGATTTTTAATAATGTTCTCTTAAACTGCGAAAGTGATCACGCTTTAACGCATGTTTGTTTGTTTTTGGAATGCCGAAATTCTATATCAAAATTCCGAACCCTGGGCTTTTTTAAAATCAGTCCCGATTGGCATCTCTAGGCACAATACAGTGAATACTCCACAGACCAAATTGGCAAAAGTTCCTAGACGAATTGCTTTATTATGCCCACGAGTTTTTTGTGTTAAGAAAACATCAAAAAAATTTCTTAAGTAGATTTAAAAGGCAAGCAAGTCAGTGTAATAAAGGGTGTTTTTTATTGAGGTATAGAACTTTAAGTTGGCATCACTTTTTTAACTGGCGGCCATTTTGTCAGCTGTCAAGTGATTAATATTTAGTTTGGTTTGCCATTTCATCATGAACAGGTTGACAAAAGAACAACGCTTGCAAATCGTGCAAATTTATTTCGAAAATAATGGTTCAGTTCGCGAAGTTTACCGCAAGCTCCGTCCATTTTATGGTCGACATAATCGTCCATCAGAGCAATTAATTCGGTTAACCTGTCAATTGGCCACCAAGATCGTGTGATTTGACACCATTGGATTATTTTCTTTGGGGATATGTGAAGTCGCTCGTCTACGCCAACAAACCAGAAACGTTAGGGGACTTGGAAGCCAACATTCGTGGCGTTATTGCCAACATACGGCCCATATGCTCGAAAAAGTGGTTGAAAATTGGACCTGTAGAATTGGCTTTATTCGAGCCAGCCGCGGCGGCCACATGCCCGAAATCATATTTAAACGTTAATGGCATAAAATTATCCTTCCAATAAAGGCAAATTGATGGACATTAAAACGATTTTCTTGTGTTTTATTTCAATTCGAAGTTCTATACCTCTAAAAAACACCCTATATATTTCATACTCGTACATATTATTTCATTGACGTTAGCAACAATGTTGCTGGTTTAAAAAGAGAATGTTTATATATGACAGAAAAAATTATTCAAGTGTAAAGCAAAATAAAGTTGCTTTAAAACAAAATACGATAATAACTTTATACCATGATTTATTAACGTCGTAATAATTTAACCAAAAAAATAATGATTTTTAAAGCAAAAAAAAAATAAAAATTAAAAAAAATTAAGAACTATTTTTTTATACTTGAACATTTTTCCATTATAATTTTTTTTTAAATTTTAACAATATGAAGAAAAATGTTATTTTAGCTGCTGACACCCCCTTGATAGCCAAAATATAAAAAAATATCATTTAGTTTTATCGCTACAGCAAAAAAAGTAATTGAAAGAACATTTACATTCATTGTCTACTAATTTCAAAAAATAAACCAAGACTAATGATGTTTGGCCACGGATTGATATAAAAATAAAATGAAAACGAAAAAAAAACAACAAGTAAATTATTTACTACGAAGCCATGGCCAAATAAGTCATTTGCGGGCTGGTTACAATAAAATCTGATTAATGTTAAATGCAACCAACAACAACAGCACATAGAAAAATTTTTTTATTTTATTTAAAAAAGTAAACTGCCATTAAAGCAAAGTCCAAGATCTTTTCAGTGGACTAAACTTAATGCAGAAATATGATATGACAAAAAGTGTGGCAAGTCAATCAATTAAGTTTTTGATTTTGATTTATGCTTAAAATTTACTTTAGTGTTTGGATAAATCGTTGACTGACTTTGGCGTCATTTGAGGCTTTTTGCTTAAAAAAATAATATATACAAAAAAAAAAAAAATAGCGTGGACAAATAATTAATGTTACATATTAGGAAACTGGGGAGAGGGAAAATGATTTCTTATATTGCATATCATTATATGTGACACGAAAAGTAAAAAAGGGACCTCTGCTCAGAAAATAAGTTTTGGAGAAAAACGACTTTGCAGTTAACAAGTTGATTTAAATGCGCCTGAACACTTTTATGGCTTGAAACTTGTTACTCGTAGTTTTCGGGGTCGTTGATTACGAATCTGGTATTTGACTTTGAAAATTCAAAACGGCCGACTATTTATGTAGTATTATTGCATTTGCTTGAAACTTGCCACTCGCTGATTACGAATCTGATATTGGATTTTAAAAATCCAAAATGGGGGATTCAATATAAATTGCAGAAAAGTGTGTCACATCGGATTCATTTGCTTTGCTTTATCAAAAGGTTATTTATGACATAACTAAGGCAGCTAGAAAGCTGTCGTTTGCTGTTGTCTACTAAAGGGTCCGTCATCTAACGTTTTTTTCAACTAATGCTTATTTCGTGAATGGTAACACTTAGCTCATGTCTGATTTGACATATAATTAGTTTTATCCTTCCGCTGAACAAATATGGTTGTGTATACGCTTGAACAACGCTGGGAAATATTGCGACATTACCGATGCCGATTTTGCCAAAAAAAATCATCTTTTCAGATGAAGCTCATTTTGATTTTGGCGGGTATGTAAACAAGCAAAATTGTCGCATTTGGGGCACAGAAAACCCGCACGTATACATTGAAAAGCCGACGCACCCAAAACGAGTCACTGTTCGGTGCGGATTTTGGTCCAGAGGCATAATTGGGCCAATGAGCAAGAAGTGGCCGTTACAGTCAATGGCGATCGTTATCGGGCCATGTTGAACGAATTTTTGTTCACAAAAATTGAAGAGGAGGATATTGGCAACACACAGCCGAAGCTACACTCGATGTTTTGCGCCCTGTTTTCAAAAAAAAAAAAAAGTTATCTGGCGGACCCTTTACAAGAATCACCAAAAAATCGACCCATAGGTCACTTTTAACTTTCCCTGCCACATGTGTTTTTCGAAATACACGAACTATATATAATATTATTTTGTTTATATAAATTTTATTTTAATGGAGTACATATTTTTATGTAAACTCCCTTCTGTTTTGCAAAAAGAAAAATAAATTTAGTGAAAAAAGCAACTTCAAAGGCGTTTATTATATATACCTACTTTTTCCCCCGGGGAGTTTTTATACTCGTATTTGGTAAAACTAAAGTCAGTAAAATTCTCCTTTGACTCGCACACGAAGGGTTCCGTACGGGCACTACATCTGTAATACTATACGAACTTTAGCCTATTTAATCCAATATCTTACCTGATGTAAGACATTTTTTTATTTCAGTTATAATTTTTTTCAGTTTTTGGCGCTTTTTCTTAGTTTTATCGCTTTTTTGTTGTTGGGATTTTTTGGGTTTTGGCGTTTTTTAGTGTCTGTGTTTTGTCGTATTTGTCGATTTTTTTTTAATTTTTGGCGATTTATTTTAGTCTTAGCGATTTATTTAGTCCTGGCGATTTGCTTTTGTTTTTCATTTTGGCGATTTTTTTGTTTTGGGATTTTTTAGTTTTAGCGTTTTTAAAAATGGTTTCAAAGATGCACAAAGTTTCCAAAAGTACATAAACTCTCACATCAACACTTAAATGTTGATTTTTTAAATTGTCCTGCCTTCTCTTCAGAACTACAAGGCTTTCTTAAAAAAACACTAAACTGAATTTCCTATTTTTCTTTCAAGGTACACATGTGCCTTTGAACTTTTTAAAAATTCTTTGATGTAAAAGCGTTAGACTGTAAATTAGAAAATATTTTTATAAAATAAAAATAAAATACTAAATTGTTTGTTTTAAAGCAGGACGCAGCAAAAATTTGCAAAAGATAATCACAAAAAATCTTTCGAATCGTGCGTCTCTAAAAGTTTTTTTCCTCAAAAATTATTTTTTACCGACTGCCAAGCGAAATAATTTCATGTTGTTTTCATTTCCAAATTTAAAAGTTTTATTTAATTTTTTTTTTAAGGAGACACATGTCTACTCGTTATCATCTAAATTTTATTTGCTGGTTGCTGTTGTTTATTTTATAAAAAATATTTAGAAAAGAAAAAACTTTATTCAAGTTCATTGTACTTTAAGTTATTGTCACCTTTATATCCCTCCTGCAAATGTAGTCAGTCGTTTGTTTGTTGTTGGTCGGTTGGTCGGTCTCCTATCTTTCCGTTTCGTATGAATCTCCTTTTTTATATAACTTTGTATATGTTTTCTTTCTGACAGCAAAATAACGTTTTACGAAAAAAATACAGAACTCACACACAATATGTTGAAAAAAAAGGACACAGACTTCCTCCTTTTTTTTCTTTTTCACTAAAGACTGGAGGAAAGTAACAAATTTTGTATAAACATAAGAAGTATGTGGGCTGTAGGTTAGTGGCAATAAGTATCTTTTTATAGAGTTTTGGTCAATATGGTGATTCCTTTGTGTTGTTCCTTTTATTATTATTTTAGGTTGTATTTTCTTTGCAGTTTTTACTAAATATTGTCTACAAATTGTTACCTGTTTGTGTAACGATGATGATGATGGCAAAATAAAATAAAAACTGCAATAGAAAAAATGAGCAACATAAAAAAAGATATAAAATAAGTTTTAAATTTAGAATTTATTTATATGTATATAAAAATTTATTTTAAAGAAATTTTAAATTCTTTTGTTTTATCAATTTGAAAATCTTATATTTAATATTTTTAACATTCTTAGACAAAAAGACATAAAAGTAAGTGGCTGCTGCAGCCATCACATGCATTTATTGCAAATTAAATAATATAAATTACACAGCTTGACTTGCAGTTGAGAATCTTTAAGAACAAATGAAAAGAAGTAATACTCGTAATACTCGTAATAATTGTTTTTCCAACTAAAAACTTTTACTAAACTTATAGTCGTAGTATGCTGGACATAAAATCTCACATCAATGACATTTTACTTACATATGTGCACCATTGAAGCAGCTTTTCTACTTGTAATTTCTTGTATATCACGCATTATTTTGCAGGACATAATTGAACTAAATCAGATTCTAATGGTTCATTTATTGAATTTTGAAAAGATTTCATTCACGAGACAAACATTGAAAGTGTGTTTTTTCCTTCATTTAGTGTTTGTTATTAAATGTAACATGTTTTGTGTCATATTATCATAATAAGTAATGATGATTATTACGAGGACCAATTTTTTTTTATTTTGTTGAAGTTTTCTAATTTGTAAAGCAGTGAGTAGAAAAGAGCGCCTAAAAGTTTTGGTTTTTAATTTCATCTTCCATTTAAGATGTACATGTACGTATTTTGCAAAACTCAGCTTCGTTCTACAAATGAAATACGTTCAATATAAAAGTATCTCAATTATTTGGTGCTATTTTTCAGGGAGATATAGTGCACTTGCTTTTTTCCAGTTACAACAGAAAAATTTAAAAAAATTCTAATTGTTTCAATTAATCTCATGTTATCAAAAACAAAATTATCGAAGAGTTCAGATTTAAAACTTTTTGGTATTACTTGAACTTTAAAAACAAAATCAAGTCTGCTTAAATTTTCTAATGTCCCTTTTCAAAATGTATGATTAAGAGTTAACGAGAACTTTAACTGGAAGCTCCTCATACAACAGTTGCCGTTAAAGCCCCTGTTAGCTCTTAATTGTACATTGTGAAAGGGCAGTAAGTTGAATATGGCCATTCTTAACGAAATAATTTTAATAATGTGACTTGCCACCACTTGAAAAATAAACGGCTCATATGTAGTCTCAGCCATTATTTAGTTAATACTGCGAATTGATTAATCATTTATAAAATTTGTAATTGCAAGTTTTTCTTCAAATTATTGTAACTCGAACTTTTTCCAAGAGATTTTAAATGAATTCGAACATAATTAACCATAGAAAAAAAATGTTACATACTCATGGTACAAATAACTCAATGACAAATTGTTGACCAAAAACATTTCAAGCAATTAATTAAAAATTAATTAGAATGTGGAAAAATTGGATTGCGAAGAATAGAAAAAAATCTATCATAAACTTTCACAGGTGAATAAACTTTATTTATAAAATGAATATTTCAATACATAAACTTTTATGTTGTTTCCTGTTTGATTTTCCTTTAAACTTTACAAACTTTTGAAAACAAAAGTTTTTTCAATAGAAATTGTTTATTGTATTTTTTTTTAATTCTATATAGAAACTGAAGGAGAATTGAATGATTAGACATGCAATTTTGCAGCAATGAGACGGTAAACCTTAAAACATCAAAAAAATAATAGAAATAATATGGGGTTTCAGGATGCGGAAAGAAAACTGTGCAAAAAAATGCAAATGTGTAAAAAAAATGCAATAACATATTCAGCATTATCATGAATTCCACATGTGAAGATTTCCGAATAAAACTTTTCGTTCACATCAATTCCATTATAATTAAAAACTTACATATTTCATCATTTTGAATAATTTTCTTTATAAATTGTAAAAATATTTCGCAATCGTATGATGTTTTTTTTTTTTTTTTGAAACAAACTGTTCACACGTTCGAAAATTTCCATGTGGAATTTTATTTATGACAAGCCTGATTATGTTTGTTTGTAATTCGATTAATTTTTTTTTGCCTGTTTTAAAATATAAGCGGAAGTCGCTCTTTGTTGCAAAGTCGATTGCAAACCTTTGCAAATTATGCAATTCTAGCATATAAGGAATACCCCAACAAGAGAACACATGTAGGTGAAATTTGCATTAACAAAAACTATTGCATACTTTTCTGAGCAAAAGCAAACCATAATATGCAATAGTAGGGGTTATCACTTCATTAGTTGCGCGAATGCAGAAAAGCAAAATTGCAAGGTTTTCAAAATATTTAACAACCACATTTCATTTCAAATGAAATAACTGATAAAAAGTTGTTTAACATGAATCCTTTGGAAAATCAAATTGATTGAAAAATTAAAATATTATAAAAATTCTTGAATTCATGTCAAAATATAGAAATTGTATTTTTCTATATTGAAATTGCATAATTTTGTTATTCTCAAGAGACCTACGGCTCAAATATGTTACAATTATTTTTTTTCAAGAACCTCAAATTAGCATTCTGTAAAATTAAATTAAATTAAATTAATTACAAAATTAATCAGCGAAGTTTTGACACTTTATTTCGATATTAGCGAAAAAAAAACAAACGTTTGTCAATCAATAAAAACATATTGTGTTTGACTTTGAAGCCAACTAAACCAAATGCAATGATGCATTTTGCACAGTTGCAACAATTGGCGTGAATACCTTTAATTTAAACAGCTGAGCAAAGAAATAACAACAAACTGAGATATTACAGCAAAGTTTTTCGACAAAAGTTTTAAATTGATTATGCATTAAGATGAAAATAAATATAAATTTTAAATTTGGTTATAAATCAGAACAGCGGTGTCACTGTTTAAGCATTGAAAGCGGCTTACTTTACGTCGCGGCCGTCAAGTGATTAAGTGTAACGCTTTAGAAAGTTTTAAAGTACATATATTTGCATTTATTAATATGAAATCGTCTTTATTTTTGTTTATTTTTAATATTTAAAGCCTTAACTATACTTCAGACAATTCTTTTATTGCTTAGAAATTTCGTTTTTGTTTCAATGTTCGCTCACAAAGTGTCCTGAATGAATGAAAGCAGCGTGAAGTTTTTTTTTATTTAAACACAATTAGATTAAAACATTACTTTCCTTGTAGCAAGTGCAATAACAAATAAAAAAAAAGCTTGAGTAGAATTGCTTGACTAAAAAGTGTCAAGCAACTTGTTGGAAAGCTTTAATTAATATACAAATAGTCTCATTCCTTACCTCTCTCTCTATCTATTGCTCCATATCGCTCATTTGCTAAGTGACTTAAGTGTTATTTTCGTACAATCATTTGCATTGTCAAGAAAATTTAATTAGTTCTGTTTACATTTGAGATTATAAATGTTAAATTAATTGAAGTGGCAATTAAATACAAAAATAGGTATCAAACTAAAAGTTGTATAAATATGTACAATGCAAATTGTACGAGTAGAGAGGTAATGAAAAAAAGATGTAGACATAAAAAAGCAATAAAAATGGCAATTAAAAAATTAAGAATAAAATCAAATTTTTAAACATCCTTCGATCGTTAAATTTGTAATTCGACAATATGTTTCAAATTTAGACTGAATTTGCGTTATAATTTTTTTTTTTTTTTTTTTTAATTAATTATATGAAACTTTTTTATTTGTCAATAAAAAAATAATTTTTGATGAACCTATTTTTTAAATTTTCATTTAATGACTCGATTATGGATGGCCACCGAACTGAAATTAAAATTGCACTGCTTTGCAAGTAAAAGGCGTAAAATTTCTAAAGCATTTTTTTAAAGTAATTAGGATGTGGTAAGCACCAGAGAATGAGAATGAGTGAGTACTCAAAAAAAAATATACATATACATATGTAAATAGCCTTAATTTTAGTAACTGCGTATACATAATAAACATTTTCGCGCAAACAATGCGTATTTTCTTATTTTCTCTCAAGCAACTATGACTATATCCGAATCCTACAAACAAGAGCATCTCTACTAGGCTACAACGCATTTACTCTCTCGTACTGATAGTCTGAGTATGCTTGTACTTAGGCTGTGGATATTTATTCGGACAAAAAAAATGTACGCATGATACTCGGGATATTTATTTATTTTTTACCGTATGCATACATTTGTGTATTTAAATGTGTAGGTGTGTGTGAGTGTGGCTGTTTGAAAACATGCTTCATGTGTGTGTATAAATAAAATAGCCCTGTATATACGCATGTGTAACCAATTAATAGTCAGAGTATTTTTATACTCATGCGTATGATTGTAGCTCATACAGTCTATCAATTTTAGTTATAGTTATTTGTGATGCTTAATTTAAAAAATGTTGTTGGATGTTTATAGTTATACGAGTACGTATTCGGTTTAAAATTAATACATGTGTTTGCGTAAATTATTGCTGTATTAAAGAAATATTTATTTTTTATTTTGGGCAATTGCTTTGTGCAATTGCTATTATAAATTAAGAAACAAATAATTAAAAACGATGCCAGTTTCTAAAATATTAAAATTTATTTTTCTTTGAGAAAATCATCCTTTGTATATTATATATAGATTCTTGTAATATACGAGTACGTTTTATTATTAATTTTTATTTAATATCAAATAATTTTTTCTACTACATGGTTGTTATTTGATTTTTTGCTGCAGCAGCATCATCACAAGCAGCAACACAAAATCACGTTTTCAATGTTTCTTTTCCATTCAATGTATTTAAACAAGAGTCTGGATTATAATTTTTTTTTCTGTTACTGATTTGTTGTGTGTATGTGTGTGTGTGTGTGTGTGTGTGCGTGCAAGCATTTCATTTTAGCCATTCGAGTCTAGTTATACGTCATTTCCATTTCTTTTAACATCCATTATAAACCAACCATTCATTGTCTGGCGCTTAAGTACCCACTTGACATGGTACGATTTCTTTGCAGCTTGTTGCAAGTATGAGACGGGGAGAGTTACTTTATTTTTCAAAAACATTATTCGTTTGCACTATGATGATGATGCTCTTGTAAATGTAAGTACTTCTCCTAGATGCAACATGAGTCAGGAGCTGTGCGTATGTTTGTGTGATGTAAAGAGGTTGCAAACAAGCACTTCTTTCTAGCACTTCCACCATTAAATAGTTCAATAATAAATGCTGTGCTTTGTCAGGATTATTGTTTCATTTGTTCCAGTATTAAATATATACGAATATGTGTACGCTGGCATTTGCTCCTTTAGCCCCTCAAAAAGTGCACGGTGTGGCCTGTTAGGATGACAATGGTTGTAATAGTTTTTAAACGTTTTACTGCCACACAGAGAGAATGAGTACTTTTTGTGCTCCGTTGTTCAAACAGCTTTGTCTTGTTTGTTTGTTACATCTATTCATTCATTCATTCATTCATTCATTCATTCCGCTGTTGCTATTTTATAATAAATCGCACCTGGACATGTTGGTTGTTACTTTATTATTGGCGTGTCTGTCCCTCTTTCAGTCTGTATTATTGTACGAGTATATGCATGCATACCTTTATATTATTGGCTTTAAATAAGAAAAATATTCCACTACTACTGGTGTTGCTTCTTACCATATTACTTTGAATTGTTTGTCTTCTAAACAGTTTTTTTTTCTTTCTATTTGTGTGCGCCTCTAGAGTTTTTAGCAGCTATTTGATTTTAATGCTGGCTTAGGGACAAATTTTATTATGGTTTTAAAATAATAAAAAAACTTTAGTTGTTCAATTTTATTTATTTACCAAAGGTATAAACAAACAGTTTAAAACAAACCAGCCAGCCAGTCAGCCAACTAAACCAAACCACATGTAAGTGATGGGTTTTTCGAAGTGTAAAATTTAATTATATTTAAGTGTTGCAAGCATACGTTTTAAAATGATTTATGACTAAATAAATTACATTATAATATTTTATGTGGTGTGTTGTAAATTCTAATACGAGGATGGCCTTTTTATATTCGTATAAGATCTGATAAGGGAATCATAAAATTTGGTATTTTATTTTATCCGATAGACTGAACCTTTAATGGTACAAATGTTAAATCTAACAAACATAAAGAACGAGGGTGGTGTTTTATGCTGGCGTAAGATGTGATAAGGGAATAATCAAACTTGGTATCTGGTCAAGCGCAGATCCTAGGGGGTATAATCCCTTCCCCCTTGGGACTAGTTGAGCACCGGTTTTCATGGTACATCACCAGTTATCATTATGAGGACCATCCCTTTCATCTCATATGTATTCTACAATAAATTATAAGGGGCGGTTTTCAATGTTGCATTTACCGGCATGTATGAAATAAATTTATAAGTTTAATTTATTCCTTTATATCGTTCATTCCTTCGATAAAAAAACTAATTAAACTTTAAATTAATTCAATTAAACTTTTAAGTACTTCAATTATATCTTTAATTACGGCAATTATATTTTCAATTATATCTATTATATTTCAAATAATTTCAATTAAATTTTAATTACATCAATTGAATTTTGAAATACTTCAAATAGTATATTTAAAATTAATGCAATCAAATTTGTAATTACTTCAATTACATTTTTAATTACTTTAATTGGATTTATTTATTACATTTTTAAATTTTGCAATTAAATGGTTAATTACAAACATACATATATAAAATTTCTAATTACTACAGTTCTGTTTTAAATTATTTCTATTAAATTTTTAATAACTTCAATAATTAAAAATTTTATTCACATCATTTATTTCATACATCAATTAAATTTTTAATTATTTTAACTAAACTTTTGATTACTTGAACTACGATTTTAATTAGTTAAATTAAGTCTTTAATTGTTTTCATTAAATTTTTAATTACTTCCGTTAATTTTTCAATTACCTTAATTAAATTTTCAATTCCTTCGATTAAATTCGAAAAAACTTCAGTTAAAGTTTTCATTACTTCAATTACTTTTTGAATTACTTCAATTACAATTTTAAATACTTTAATTAAATCTTTAATTACTTCAATTAAATCTTTAAATTTTTTCGTTAAAATTTTAATTAATGCAATTATATTATAAATTGATGCAATTAAATTTTGAATTACTTCAACTTAGGGTCTGTCCCACATTGTCGATAACGTTCGAGTTGTCGCACACTTACATTCAAAACAAAAAGAAATTTTGAAATTTTGTTGTTGTTTCAAATGTAAGTGTGCGACAAGTCGCACGTTGTCGATATCGTGGGACAGGCCCTTAATTTCTAACTACTTAAATTAAATTTTTAATTACTATAATTGCTTTCTATTAAATTTTTAATGAATTCAATTAAAATTTTAATTATTTTACCATAAGCTGTTTTAAACGCATAAATAATTTTTTTCTATCGACGTACCCTGGGCTGAGTCTGATACAGCCAACAGTCTTCAAAAAAAAAAATAAAAAAAAATAAAAAAACCAATGGAGGGAGAAAATAAAAGTAAGACTGACTTCCAAAAGGTATCAATACAAAGTTTGTATATATTTGCGATGTGGTATTTATATTCTGTACCGATACAAAGTTGTTAAACATTGTAATGATTGCAATCAATTTTTAAACCGATACTTTGATTGCATTTTTGTGCTATTTGTAGTACTTTGTGATGATGACGTTCTGAAACGGTGTACATTGTCGATAGATAAAAGTTTTGCTTCGCATTGCGTTGAAGATTCGCTTTGACAATTAAGATGAAATGTACATTCTTATATGAAACATGTCACACAAAGTACTTTTAACGCAACGCAAAGCGAAGCGAAAAGTTAGGCAACTTCCAACTTTTTGCGTGCTTTGACAAACAGTTGGTACACTTTTCTCAATTTGTTTGACCAAACTCGCATGTTGTAAATGTGAACTTTTATTAAACTTTTGATAAATTTACATAAAAAACGAGTTAGTGGCATCAGAGTAATCGAAATGTGCTTTGTTTTATGCATAAAACAAAACAGTGAAACAAACAGTGAGTGTTGTCAAAGTTTTTATTGTGTCATACACATTTTGCTTCACTCTTTTTTTTTTCCAAAGTCAGAAACGTCACGCAAAGCCTTGAAGTCGTATCTGACACCGCCTTAAATGATAAAACGTTTACATTCACATTATTTTCACGCGAAAAAACATATTGAATTTTTGTGAAGTTTAAATTTTACTATATGCTCTAAAATTTTCAAATCCGACAAACTGCGAATTGGATTCTTCAACTGAAGCCAAAAACTTGTTCTAATCTTTTGTAAATCGCTAAAAAGTCTCTTAAATATTTAAAGCTAAACGTTAAAATTCAATGCTTGCATCCGGCAACTGTGTAATTTCAAACTCATATTTTATGGCAAAAGTTTAAACTTGTTACAAAACACATGATAACACATACAACTTGGACAATTTCTAATAAAAGTTTGGCAATTTTAAAGTAAAAATTAAACTAAAACTTACACGAAAACTATTGAAATTTCCCAAATTTGTTTCACTTTTATTTTATATCTGCTTAAAAAATTTTTCTTTCTAAATGTATTTTTTATAGCCGCCTTTTTATTTCTTTACATTTGCAGAACTTTTTTTATTTCCAAGTAAATAGAAAGTTTTTTTTCTGAATTCTAATGTTAAACCCTTGAAAATGCTGGTGTTTTTTTTTTTTTTTACTTCAGCTGCATTTCCGCTTGCAATATCAGGAAATACTTTGGCACTTGTTTGTTGCATTTATTCTCTTCTTATATGATTCCTTTTTTTTCTCTCGAAATAGAATGAATGAATTTGCCTGAATGTTCTTTTTGCCAACCACTTTTGTTAGAAGAGTTTGTGTATTCGCATTTCTTTTGATGTTTGTTCATATGTGATATTTGCAGAAGACATTTAAAAAAAATACTTGAAATGTTTTCCCTTTTCCGTTGGTGGAGAAGAAGAAAATGTAGTGAAGGAATAATGTTTGTCTTGTTGCAATATTATGGCAAGACATTGACATTGTTTGTGTTTTGCTGCTTTTTTAAAATGAATTTTAAATATTATTTAGTTAATTTTAATTATTATTGTTCGAACTTTCATTTTATTTATATATTTATGATTTAATCAGGCTAAAGTTCATATCGCTTTGTAAGCCAAATTACATGTGATAATTATTAATGAACAAATAACATCAAAGTTAGTTGTAAATATTCTGACAACACATAGTTGAACGGAACAGCCAGCCGTTTTCGAAGGCCACTAAACCTTCATCATCAGCGTTCTTTTGTGTTTGGTCCACTGTGTGTGGTGTCAGTTGATGTAGATTTCTGCCTTATATACGAAACTTTTCTGCAAATGGAATATGTGAATTGGTTTGATTCATCGTATTTCAATTTGCTGAAATGTGTTTTTGTAATGAATTTATTATTATTTATTATTGTTGAAAAATTTTATTTCGAGAAATTGCGGAAGTTTAAGATATTTATAAAAGTTGTTGCAAAGATGGCAGGACATATTTTCGAACTCGCTTCACCATCAAGGGTAATTTTTCATTATCGCCTGACAGTTGTGGAATTTCTTCTTATCACGGAGTCGGAAACATCTTCGTAATTAGGCCGATTATATTTATATTTGTTTGCTTAAGACAAAAACAAAATCTCATCCATTCTTGCTGCCATTAAAATGAAAACCATTTGGCTGTTTTTTTAATGGATTTATATTTCTGTTTTCCTCCTTTTATGTCTGACTGGCTGTCTGACCAACTGTCTGCTACGAATATGTTGTATATATTTTTATTTTCTCCCTACTTATTGGTTATTTTGCGTTTATAGCCAATTTATATTAGCGTGTTTTTGGCATTATTTTATTATGTCTACTGTTACTTTTACTACTTCATTTTCTTGCACCAAGAGGGCCAGGGTATGGCTGGCAGGAAGCAAATAGTTTTTATTTTGCACCTCATAAAAAATGCTATAAGAATTTTTTCCTAACGCTACACATTTGCAATTTATTTGCCAAAGAAAAGCAAAACCAAAAAAAGAAGTAACAAAAAACAGGACACACATTACTTACAGTCACTCTCATTCCTGCAAAAACTTGCAACACTTGCACTTTGGCTTCAAAACTAAGAATATGGCATGTGCAATTCGTTTAGTCCTTGGGGATAATAAACTTTCAGTTGGCAATTTTATGGTTATTTATTTTTTTTTGCATTTCTTTTAAGAAAAATTAATGCCAGTTTATGGGTGTAACTTGCATTCTTTACAATATTCCCTTATTGCTTCCTTTTTTGAATAGCCTGAAATTTTCTTTACAGTTTTTATAAATTTTCTTACTTTTACTTTTTCTACATATTTGGCATCACGACAGCCAGACAAAAGCAAGAGAGTGACGATATTAAAACATTTGTGACATTTCCCAGGAATAATTTTTCTCTTTATGTCTCTCTCTCTCTCTCTCTCCCTCTAAAAATGACGTTTAATTTATTTTAGTTATTACTTCAGTCCTCAACTATTTGGCCACATTTTTCTTTTTTCTTTTTTGTTAATTGTAATTGCTTCAATGAATTTTAATAACTTTGTATATATTTTCTTTTTGTTTTTTATTTCACTGATTTCATTTTTCTATGATTTCCTTTATTCATTCATTTACTAATTGGTTTTCTTTTTATTCTTTTCCATTTATTTGCAGGTATGTGGTGTAATGGATTAAATTTGCTAGCTTAATTAAACAATAATTCTCTTAATTTGGGAATGGTAAGAAAGAAAATATGTACTTAAATTGAAATATTTTATATGAGAAGCGAAATTTTGCAGCAAAACTTTGTCGGAGTTATCACAGATTGGTATAGGGTACCTCAACGCTACGCGGTACGACTGATCACTGGATCTAGCATTTGATCCAGACCTTCGTCATAGGTTAGGACTCGGAAGAGTAGAGTGGTATATATCAAAACGGGAACTAAAACTAACGGTATAACTTTATTGCTGTTATGTAGCAAGCAGCAGGCAAGATCATGGGGTTTGTTTTCGGGATGCGCGTAGGAAAGTTTTTATTTGTTGTCTTCACAGAGAGGTGGTATCACAGATTGGTTTTTGGGTATTTCCAGTAACAGTTCAAAGAGGGGAAATTTTAATCCGATTAAAATTAAAGTCCGATGTGATTTTTCAAAACGCCGACACACGTGTATTTTTATTTGGTCTCCTCTACTAGAGTCCATTAACAAAAACCCCCGTAATGTTGCAAAAGTTCGCAAGTAAATTTTTCTTAAATCACAAAATGCTCGAAAATTTTCTCATTTAATTAATATCAAAGTTTTAACTTAATTGCAAAAATATTTTTAAATTAAAAAACGTTCGATTGCCTTTAAATGCACCTCGTATATAATGACTTACTACAAGTTAAAATAAAAAAATTTTAGCTAAAGTTTTCATTATTTCAGAATTTCAGAATTAAAATGATTGTTTTTAATACTCCACATAAAAAAAAACTAGTTCTAAATATGGACAGACCTTTTGTCTATATTTTTATATCTCCTAATTAACTTTAGCCATAAAAGCAACATATAGTTTGGAAAAAAAACGACAATGATTATTTGATTATTTGAAAAGCAGTTGAATCAACAAACAAAAATAATAATATATAATCATTTGCTTGAAAATCTAAATTTAAAGTTAAAAAATTTAATTAATTTAATTTAATTTAAATTGAAATTAAAAGCCATAGTGATAAGGCAGGAACGTACATCTTAAATTTTTGAAGCCGCAGTTGCAATATATAACGCTATATATCGTTGGCTGAAATGCCAAATCACGTAACTACACGTTTTTAAAATTTTAAGTAGAGATAAAGAACTAAAAAAATTTATTTAAGTGACTGAAGTAAAGTTTTTTATTTTCATTTTTAATTTGCCTGATGCGTATGGGTAAAGGTTGGAATGATACCCACTAACTAATTGCGTTTTTAAATTTGTTGTTAGTTACGTTGTTTTACATTTCAGCTGCCGATATACATATTTATGTTTTATATCTTATTGAAAAACTCTACTCTTAATTCGATATTTTATTAAAATAATCGGGGGTTTCCATATGATTCAAATTCCATATTTTTATTAAAAAAACACAAAAATTGTATCTGATTTTATATACAAAAGTATGCGTGCATAATTCCTACTGGGCATAAGCTTTTAAGCTTCTCTGATGAATATCATTTCCATAAATAAATTGCATTTATTAACATAAATCCATTTCTAATGAAATTCCAAAAATATATTCACTTAAGTTTGAGAAATTGTATATTTTTTTTTTTTGTCAAATTTCAATATACGACAACAATCATTCAACAATCTTTTATAAATCAATACAAAAAGGCCAAGCGTGTATTTTAAAAAAATAATTCTTGAGCAAAAATTTTGCGAAACCTTTTTCTCTCTCTCTCTCTCAGTTTACAAAATAAACCTTTTAAAAGTAAATTACCAGCAAAGAGAAAATAAATTAAAAAAAGTTAAAAGAAATACAGTGGCACCTGTTGAAATGAGAACCAATACAAGGTACGTTGGTACTGTAGTCTTTTTTTATACAATAGCCACATAGAGCAATGTAAACAAACTTTCAAAAACCTCGTACTGAGATTTATTATCTTAAATGATTTTTGTTGCATTTAATGTGGTTTCACTGTATAGTATAACAATACACCCATTAGTGTATACATTAGTATGTACTTTTGTTTACAACTTGCTATCAAAAAGAAATCGTATTATAAATGGTCAATACATTTAGTTTTTATAATAACCAACTAACAAAGTAAAAACAAACTTTGTTTTTATTACTCCTACAAAATAAACTTTTAGCAGTAATTTTTCTTGATATTTTTCTATAAAATACAAATATGAAAAACTTGAAGAAAAAAAAAACGGGCGGACAATGGTCTAGTGTGTGTTGCTACATTTTAGTAGATGGATGACTTGTATTTGTATTTCTGTTGGCTATGTCTGCATAAGGCTGGATAACTGAGTGACTGTCTGACTGACTGACTGACTGAATGTCTACTTGCAACCAATTGTTGGGAGTTGTAAGATGGTCTTGTCTTGTTGCTTTACTAGTCGCCGTGGTAACAACAGTTTATGCCAATTACTCGTTTATTTACAGTAGTTTTTCATGTTTCTAAATGTCTGTTTATATCATGATGTTCTTTTTTATTTACTTTATACGCATTTGCATTAAAGTATTAATCTAAATAATTTCTATAATAGTATGAATAGGGGGAGCGACAGAGAGAGGGGAGGGAGACACAACACTTTATGAACTACACGAAAAACTATAATAGAAACAAATCTACCTCATCAAGTAAATTGCAACACGTCACTTTACTGCCAAAGTGAATAGAAGAGATTGCAGTTGGCTTTGTTGCATTAGCAAAACAACCAGCAAAACAAAATCAAACAAAAAATGCAGAGATGCCAGCAAGAAATATGAATTTAAATTTGCATAGTTAAATAGATAAATCTGCATAAATTGCTTTGGTTTGTTTCTTCTATACTCGCAGTTGGCTGTAATACATAAACATGCATATAAATATTTTTTTCAGCTGTTTCTTTATAAAGCAACAGAACAGATCCAACACCCACATATTTTTTTTTTAGTTGTTGTATCCTGAGATTGACCGTTTCGAAGTCAGCGTAATGACAGAAACGTTGCAAAATGGAAGTGCAAAGAAAAGTTTTAATCCAAACTGCACCATCATACACATACGTACGTTATTTTGCTTTTGGTAAATGATAAATTTAGCATTTGCTAAATTTTCATCATCATCAGCATCGTCACTTATGATCGATTTACCCATTGTGGGCTGCTAAATTTTAAATAAATATTTTAAAGATAAAACTATTTCAAAAAAAAAAAAAAAATTTTTTTTATCTTCTAGAATTTCTATTTCAGAACTTATGCCGACAACACATTATGGCATTTTGTGCCATCGCAATAGTGTGTAATAGTGACAACTTTTGTCATTTTCGATTTTTTTAGTTGTGTGGCATTGTTTTCCATATAAAAAACATAATGTGAAAGGCGTTGCACACATTTTGAAAATGACAAAATGACAACACCACAAATGCTATATATGTACTCAGCATTAAGCAGTTAAAATTTTTAACTACAGCTGTTGCATACTATTAAAGATCATACGGTTTTGTATCTTCGAAGGCAATTTTGCATTCATAATTGTTCGACAACAAAAATTTATAAATTCATTCACGACATTTTCATGTTCAATATTATTGCACAATGAAATTGATATTGTACAATAAAACTGCCTGTGCGTCGGATATCTTCTGAAAAATTGTTCGGAATTGCCATACCATTGTTGTTATAAATACATGTTTCCAACAACATTGCTATGGCAATTCCGCACGTTTTAATTTCACGTTCAATACAGAACATACCCGTGTTGTGAATAATACATTAGTGGGTGGCGTAATATATTGGATAAAATCAAATCTTTCAATTTATATTGGAGAAAAAAATGTCATATATCGACTTTGACTACGACAATTTTTTTTTACTAGACTGCAAAAAACATTGCAGCATTCTTTTTTCTAATCTAGTACAAAATTTTTCTTTAATCTAGTACAAAATCGTCGTAGACACTCGTAAATACTTTTTGAAAATGTTTCCTTTTTAAATAAACATACTTTTTAAATTAATGCACATTTTTAAAGAAAAGTACCTTTTTAAAGAAAAGTAGCTTCTTAAAGAAAAGTACCTTTCTAAAGAAAAGTACCTTTCTTAAGAAAAGTACATTTCTAAAGAAAAGTACCTTTTTTTTAAAAAGTAACTTTATAAAGAAAAGTAAATATTTAAAGAAAAGTACCCTTTTTAAAGAAAAGTACCTTTTTTAAAGAAAATTACCTTTTTAAAGAATAGTACTTTTTTAATGAAAGTGCTTTTTACAGAAAAGTGCCTTATTAAAGAAAAGTAGCTTTTTAAAAAAAATAGTTTTTTTTTTAAAGAAAATTACCTTTTTAAAGAAAATTGCCTTTTTAAATAAAAGTTCCTTTCTAAAGAAAAGTACATTTTTAAAGAAAAGTACATTTTTAAAAAAAGTAACTTTAAAAAAAAAGTACCTTTTAAAAAAAAGTACCCTTTTAAAGAAAAGTACCTTTTTTAAAAAAAGTACCTTTTTAAAGAAAAGTACATTTTTAAAGAAAAGTACCTTATTAAAATAAAGTACCTTTTTTAAAAAAAGGACCTTTTTAAAAAAAAGTACCCTTTTAAAGAAAAGTAACTTTTTTAAAAAAAGTACCTTTTTAAAGAAAAGTAAATTATTAAAGAAAAGTACCTTATTAAAATAAAGCACATTTTGAAAGAAAAGCTGTTTATAAAAAATAATACGTTTTTGCAGAAAAGTACCTTTCTAAAAGGGAAGAAAATTACTTTCAAAAAATTACTTTCTATAAAAAATTAATAAGAGAAAGTACTTTCCGAAAGAAAACTACGTTTATAATACTGAGAATACTTTGCTAAATATATGTATGTACCTTCCTAAAGAGTGCAATATTTTTTTTTTTTTAATTAAGTGCTCTTGAAAAAACGTTTGACGAAGTTTCGAATAGGCCGTTATAATTCTAATTATCCTTGTCATATAGTTTTGCAAATTAAAGAAAACTTAAACTATTTTTGTTGTAGATCATTGTTGGAAAAAATAATGTACTTCAAATAATCTCTTTTCCAAATTTTAGTAACAATTTCCAATGTCCCCTTTATGAATTTGTCCCCTTTAACTGTGTAAGAGAAACAGAAATTTTTTTAAATGGGGTTTAAACTTAAGCTTTATAACTTTTACAGACTGTGAAAGTACTTTTCTATGCTTCATCTAATATAATTTTTTTCGTCTTTGGTTGATTTTTCTATATACGAGTACACACACTTGGATTGTGGATTTATATGACTTTTGCCTTAGGGTTTTCTTTCACAGTTTTATATGCTTGACTTTTTAATGTTTGTTGTTTTCGCTGAATCTCGCAGCTCGTTTTCTATGCAAGATTAGTTTGAAATGATAAAGTGCATTTTAGTTGATTTAAAGGGAAGTTTGGATGTTGGAGCCAAATGCAGACACAGAAAATAAATGACATTGGTGACGTTTGGCTTATGAATATTGTAGCTAAAAGCGAATTTGTATAAAAGTACATTTTTCCATACAAACATCACTTATACTCTCATACTCGTTACATCATTTAAAATCAATATTCAAAACATCATCATTATGGGTGACATTTTGGTTTTATTTTGAAGGGAAATCAGCTTTAAATAGATTTTTATAAAATCGAAAGAAAGAAAAAAAAGCAGCAGTAGCAAAACGATTTGAAATCGTTTTATTGATTGATTTGATTACAATAAAATTTAAATTTATCTAAACAACGTTCAAATCAAACTGCCTGATATTATTCGTATTTACTAATAAGAATTATTCTTATTTATTTATTTCTTAAAATAACAAGAACTATATTTTGGTAATTCTTCCAGGGTAGTTTTTCAAATTAGTTATTATTTTAATAACGATGACAAAAAAATAATCAACTAACGCATCTGCTGCTTCATTTTGGTAAATCGAACGGAAGCAGCTGACGCTTTTGGCTTAGACAATTTGACAGCAAAATTTTGCAACTTTAATTCAACAGAAATCATGTCAAAAAGCTGACCAATCATCTCAAAACACAAAAAAAATCCAACAAAAAACTTCCACTCTTTTCGCAACAAAGCAAATTAGTTAAGTGTCACTTTTGCAAATGGCTCCTCAAAGCGGAAATGCAAAGAAACACCCCTAATGTTGCGAAATGAATATTTTTCAAATACTTTTTGTATGCAAATTAGAATTGGCACGTGTGTGGTCAGTTGAAAGCACAATGAAGAAGGCAGATGTTTTATTAAAATTATTTTGAAATACAATTTACATTTGCTACACTTTTATGATTCAATTTAAAAAAATTTACACGCATACACACTTAAACCTAAAAGTTTTCTTTAGAAATCTAATACAGTGAAACTTCGATATAACGAATTCTAAGGGTATCCGAAAATACTTCGTTATATCCATTGATTCGCTATAAATATAATCAGCAAAGCCTTGATGCA
Organism: Nowickia ferox; assembly: GCA_936439885.1. Classification (NCBI taxonomy): domain Eukaryota; kingdom Metazoa; phylum Arthropoda; class Insecta; order Diptera; family Tachinidae; genus Nowickia; species Nowickia ferox. The sequence continues at coordinate 107,838,721 of OW387023.1, forward strand.
ACGAAATTTGCAGAAGTGCCACAAAAATTCGTTATAACTATAGTTTTCTATACATAATTTTTGCTATACATAGTTTTATTCTTACTTCGTTGTATAGAGGCTTTTGTATGAGTACTTCGTTGTATAGAGGCTTCACAAATGTGCTTGTAAATACATTTAGATTTTGCTGTTTTTATAACGGGACTTCACCATTTATGATTTATTCCGATTTCGTTATATTGAGGCATTTGAAGGAATATTTCGAAAGGTTTTTGCTCAGAATTTGTTCGTTATAGCTATAGTGTATTTTTGTATGAAAAACTTTGCAATAAAGAGGTTTTCTCAAGGGACCCAATAAAACATACGTTATGTTAAATTTTTCGTTATAACGAACTTCGCTATAACGAAGTTTCACGGTATTTAAAGAAAAAATGATTTTGAAAAAAACAAAGAATACACTCAGGACAAGCCCAACAAAAATTACTTAAAATTTTGCTCCTTGAAAGATATACATATGTACATACATAAATAAGTACGTATGTTCAAGAGAAGTTTGCTTTAAATAACAACTTTGGTTAAAGAAGAATAAAATCTGAAAAGAATTAGCTTCAAACTAACTCGTAATTTGCATAAGATGCCCTCTAGTAGTTGATTGCCTCAAAGAAAACCGGATCAAAAATGGACTCAATAAAGACAAATATAAACATTGTTTTACAAATCACAAAGTATTGTTAAATTTAATTATATTTATGTGTCGTTCTGACCTTGTCCAGCAGTATGACTCGAAGCAATAAGAAAAAGTTTTTTGAGAAGTTTTAAGATTTAAGGAAAGTATTGCGTCTTTTAAGAAAAAGTACCTTATGAGAAAAAATACCTTCAAAGAAGAAATATTATTATAAGTAGATTTTGAGAAAAAGTACTTTTGAAGAAAAAGTACCATTAAAGTAGCTTTAAGGAAAAAGTACCATTTTGAGAAAAAGTACTTTAAATAAAGTACCTTTTCAAATAAGGGCTTTAGAAAAAGTACCTTCTGAGAAAAAGTACTTTTGAAAATAAGGTACCTTTAAAAAAAGTACTTTTGAAGATAAAGTACTTTAAAAAAAATACTTTAGAAAAAGTACTTTTTAAGAAAAAGCAATTTTGAAAATAAAGTATCTTTTGAGAAAAAGTAGTTTTGAAGATAAAAAACCTTTTGAGATAAAGTACCTTTTGAGAAAAAGTACTTTTGAAGATAAAAAAAACTTTTGAGAAAAAGTACTTTTGAAGAAAAGCACCTTTCGAGATAAAGTACTTTTGAAGATAAAAAACCTTTTGAGAAAAAGTACTTTTGAAGATAGAGTACATTTTAGAAAAAGTTCCTTTTGAGATCAACAAGTTATAAAGAAAATTACCTTTTTTAAAAAGTACTTTTTTAAGGAAATGACTTCTAAACAAAATATAGCTTAAAAATAATTTTTTAATACACTAATTTTTTAGAAAAAATTTGTTTTAAGCAAAAGTACCTTTTACAAAATGCTACATTTGACATAAAATAATTTTAAAGAAAAAGTATGTTTTTGCAAAGGAAGTTTTGAGAAAAATACTTTTGAAGAAAATATGTTTTAAAATAAAAGTACTTTTTGACGAAATATGTACCTTTTGACACAAAGTACGTTTTAAGAAGAAAAAAACGTATTTCAAGTCTAAATATATCGTAAAAAAGTATCTTTTTAAAAAAAGTACTTTATAAGAAAAAATACGTTTTTAGATAACGTACTTATAAAGAAATATATATATATATATATGTATAAAAAAACAACTTGCAAGAAAAACAAGCATTCAAAAAAAATTCTAAAAAGAACTTTTGAAAATAAGTACGTACCTTCGATAAAAAAATATTAAAAAAAAAATTGGAAAGTACATACTTTTGAAAAAAGTATCAATGTCAATTAAAAAAAAAATGTCAATTCTTTTAAGAAAAATTATTTTATGAGAAAAGTTAAAAATATTTATTTTCTTCATTTCATGCTAAGAAAAAATTATTTTAAGGGATTTTTTTTTAAGAAAAAAGTACCTTCTTAAAATGTATTTCCTGAGAAAAAATATTTTTTATCGCAAAGTGCTTGTTAGGAAATTTTAATTAGACAAAGTACCATTTAGGAGGAAGTGCTTTTAAAATTATTTTAAGGGAAATGAATTTTTTTTCTTAAAAAGTACCTTCTAAAAAAGTACTTATTTAGAAAAAATATTTTTAAACGCGAATTTTAAGAAATTTTTTCAGACAAAGTTCCATTAAGCAAAAGTGCCTTAAGAAAAAGTACATCTTAAGAAAAAAATATCCTTTAAGAAAATCTGGCTTTTAAGAAAAGGTATATTTTAATAAAAAGTACCTTTTAAGAAAATGTACTTTTTGAGCAAAAGTTCCTTCTCAAAAAATGGTATTGTAAAGGAAGGTATCTCCCAGGAAAATCTACATTTTAAGAAAAAGTACTTCGTATCCTTTTCAAAAAGTACCTTTAAGGTGAGTTTCTCCTATGGTGTGGGCTTACCGTGCGTTTGATTTGCCTTCTTCCACAACTGACACAAAGGAAAGTGAACTGCATACATATTTATTTTGTTTTTCATTCTCACCAGCTGTCTCCCGACCAAATGTAACCTGTTTTTAACAATATTTTGTACACTTTAATTACTAGAGAAGACTTTTTAACTTTTATCTAGAATCTTTCTTAAAAAATTTTATTTAATTTTCTTTCACGAAAATTAATTATTTTCCAGATATGCAAAAACTTGTCAAAGTTTGAAATTAATTATACAATTGCATACCACATATTCTTATGCCTTGGATTCTTTACAGATGTAGCATGCAACACAAAAGATGTAAGAAACTTTTCTTAGAAACCATAATTTCTCTCCAAAACTTGTGTGTTCACACAAACGAACATTTTTTCTTTTACCATATACGAGTACTATCGCTTATTTTAGTTTATTTTTAAAGTTTTGTATATCTAGATATTTTTGTTTGTTGCTCGAATGCACCATAAAAAGTAATTCAATTAGTAGAAATTACGACAACATCGTTTTAACTCGTGGTATGAGTGCTCATGCGATTATGTTTGTGGTCTCGAAGTTATTCCTTCCATCCTTTAGGAGCGATAAAATTAAGTCTTAAGGAACTGAATGCAAAAATGCACCAATAAATATACATTTAGTATTCGTATATGCGGTCATAAACATTTTTTTTTTTGCATTTAATGTGCTAGATGAGTCTGTGTTTGCGTGTTTCTGTGTCTATGAATTCGATAGATTTTTTTTTGTATTTGTCGCACTGGACAAGAAATGTGTTGTGTATGCTGTCATGTTTTCCTATTCGTACAATCTCATATGGAAGTCTTTCAGTTTTTTTTTATATATTTTATTTTAGTTTAAAATTTTATTTTTTAGACAAAAATTCGTAAATGTTTATTACTTGTGTACTCGTACAATGTCTAGTCTGGTATTTGTTTTATATTTACTTATTTGCTATTACTACAGCCATAAAATTTAAAACTGTTTAAAAAAAATTTCTGACAATTATTATCTTGTTTTTGTTTGTTAATTAATTGTGTTCTTTTTTATCAAAGTGTATTTATTTTACTGAATATCTCTATTTGCAATCCATTTACATACATACATTGAAATAATAAGTAAATATCTCTAATGCGAGTGAGTACTTAAGTATAGCGATGGGCGCGTATATTCTTTGTTTTGTGACTCAGATGGAGGAGGACAGTTTTCACTCGTGAAAATAAGAATTGCTGTAGCCACGCTTCCTAGCAACGAGGTATAAAACTTTGAAATTGATATGAAATTTACTTTATTCGAAAGATAATCTTCTCACATTATAATTTAAATACGACTTCTGGCATATGACCACCACGGCTGGCGCGGACTTAGTGTAATCTGGAGGTCCATTTTACGATGACTTTTTCCAACATTTGTAGCCGTATATTGGCAATAATACCTACTACTACTTATTGGTGTTACCTTCTTTAGGAAAGGCACAGTGATAGCGAAGAAAGGTGTTGAAAGAAGAGATAGAGGAAAGCTTAATTCCTTTACAACTCTGAGTTTTTGCACGCTATAATGCAGAGTTGCAACGTCTCTGGTGTCAATTAGTTGAAGCTGCGTTTAGTAGCCATTTTTATTGGTTATTTTACTTCGCCGATGATTCTGCTACACCATACCGTCGCGACGAAGGGGGGGCGCTCTGATGTTACATTAGGATTAGTACCTGCTGAAGTCGGGATAGTTCAGTGACCAGAGACTATGCCTTCATCACGTGAACTTTCCTACAACAACTGATACAAAGGGACACTAATGAAAATTAGAAAAATACGTGGTGTTGTTATTTAATGACTGTCGGATACCGGGCTCGAACCCAGTACCTTCGGTTTTGTACTACTAACTACTTCAGCCAACGTCCTCCAAGTGGTCAATCGTTTCGGGATTATCGGCGTAGACATATTTCCACAAAAAATAGTTTAGCGGCGTTAAATCGCACGATCTTGGAGGCCAATTCACGGGTCCCAAACGTGAAACTATGCTGTTACCAAACGTTTCCTTCAATAAATATATTGTGGCACGAGCTGGTGACATGTTTGCGCCCCGTCTTGTTGAAACCACAGCTCCTGCACATCATGGTTGTTCAATTGATGAACGAAGAAGTGAGTAATCATTTGCGCAATTATGGATAGACTGATTCGGGTCTTCTACTACGCTACGCTCTGCAGCAGCATTGACTTCTTCTGTACGCACTGTACGACGTCTCTGTGGCTGCATATTATCATTTAGAGTAAACGTGGTGCGGAAACATTCCATAGTTAAGCGAATTGTTTGCTCTCATAGACGATTATGTTGACCGTAAAATGGACGTAGTGCTCGATACGTATTTCGAACAGAACCATGATTTTCAAAAATAAAATTTACACAATTTGTAAGAGTTATTCAGGAGGTAAACATAAACCACTTGACAGCTGAAAAAATGGCCGCACAGTTAAAAAGGAGTTGCCAACTTGAAATTTTATAGCTCTATAGACATATATATTTTTCCAATTGAAAAAAATAAATTTGAAATAAATATGAATGATATATTTTTTAATCTCCTTTGTTTTTTTAATAATTTTTTGGATTTTTTTTGTAATATAGATATTCATCCTTATTCCAGTTGTCGACGTCGACGTCAGTTTAACACAATAACAGGAGTCAGTTCTTTTCGACAACGGATACACAAGCCCCAATGTTTTGGAATTGTGTTAAAGTGAAGTCGATGTCGACAACTGGAAAAAGGGTGATTACCTTGTTAAAATAACGCAGAAAGAAATTAATAGTCTTGGAGACATGAACTCCAAATTAAACTTTAATTTTTTATTCTGTTGTTAAACATTATTTGAGAATTCACAAATAATAATCACAAATAATAATATTTCTGAAAATCACAAGCGAAACACAAGCAATAGGCATAGAAACTATAACAAAATTCCAGCAAATAATTTATATTCGATATGAATCTATTTTATTTTTCTACACCTTTATACAATTAGGAATCCATTGGATAACAATAAAAGTATTTATAAGGCAAAATGAAAAATAAAATCTAAATTTAACATTTAAGAAATTTATTATTCGATATAGTTATAGTTTCTATGCCTATTGCTTGTGTTTCGCTTGTGATTTTCAGAAATATTATTATTTGTGATTATTATTTGTGAATTCTCAAATAGTTTTTGAAAGTCTGTGCATAAGATAAGAGGTTTGTGACTGTTCAAAATGTGGTTAAAGTCTACTGATGATTTGGCTAAGCACCAATGAAATATATAGACAATGCTTGACCTCCAGCAAATAAATTTCAAATTAAAATAAACTTATGACAATATGTCGAATAATAAATTTCTTAAATGTTAAATTTAGATTTTATTTTTCATTTTGCCTTATAAATACTTTTATTGTTATCCAATGGATTCCTAATTGTACAAAGGTGTAGAAAAATAAAATAGATTCATATCGAATATAAATTATTTGCTGGGATTTTGTTATAGTTTCTATGCCTATTGCTTGTGTTTCGCTTGTGATTTTCAGAAATATTATTATTTGTGAATTCTCAAATAGTTTTTGAAAGTCTGTGCATAAGATAAGAGGTTTGTGACTGTTCAAAATGTGGTTAAAGTCTACTGATGATTTGGCTAAGCACCAATGAAATATATAGACAATGCTTGACCTCCAGCAAATAAATTTCAAGTTCAAGTGAAATATTTCCCGTGAACAAGAAATGGTGTGCAAAATTAGTAATTTTGTACACAGAAAAAAGTATTCACCAATTAATGTTTTCTATTAATAATTTAATTGATTCAAATAAATTTTTAATTATATTAATTAATTTGGGTGGAAAAACTTAATTGATATTATCAAATTGTTTATAGGTGAAAATTTAATTAATTTTTTAATTAATATTACAAATATTTTAATTAATATTACAAACACATTCATATTACTTTTTTGTGTGTATACTGACACAACAACAACGCAAACATTGGCGATCACAATTTTAGGGAGGGAATATATTTCACGTGAACTTTTATTCCCAATTTTTTTCTCCCGCGCTTAACAACTTAATTTTGTATCACTACGTTATTTTATGACCCGCGTACGAAATATACATATTTTTGGTCCAATGAAGTAATAAAATTTCCAAATAAGCTTTCGTTTCGCTTTTAGTTAAATTCTCAAGAGTTTTTTTTTCATACATATTTTTATTTAAAACTACACAGAACGCAAATAAAAGCAAATAGAGCATATTTTAGGATGGAACATAAAAAAATTGCATACAAATAACTATAACGCATTCATGGACTATAACTTTGAAAATATGCAGCTACTGATACACTCACCCGTTGGGCCAATAAAAATAGATATTTTTGTCGCCAAAGAGAACAAAAAAAAAAACAAAATACATAAACAGAACAAATAACTTAACAAAAATTTTATTTTATTATTCTTAACTCTTCGCTTTCATTGACAGACACCTTTGAGACAAAAATGCATAAAAAAGACTAAATGCTTGTTGTTGTTTTCTCTCTCGACAGGCGTGAGGAAGGTGTTGCGCTGCAACCAACAGTCGATGGCTAGAAATTTTGTTGGAACGTCCAATATATTTTTTTTGGACCATAAAAAAAGTCCCATTACCTTTTTTTTTTTGCTCTTTTGACATGGGTGTAAATGTTAAGTTTATTTATTTTGTTGTTGTTTTTTGTGGGTGTATACGAGTTTTTGTTTACTTGTACAAAATATATTTTTCTTTAGTTTTTATTGTTAAAAGCAGCAACTGTTTTGTGTTTTTTATTAGTTTGAGAGAGAAAAAAAAAGAATCGAAACAAAATATAATCAAAAAGTTATTGCTGCAAAAAGGTAAATTTTATTACCTGTTGTTGTTCATTTTATGTTGGTTTATTGTGCAAATTATTTGCTATTTATTTGCTGAAACAAAAGGTTGCTACTACCATTTTTCTTTATCTTTCGACAAAGGTTAATAACCCAAAGATATAATTCATTTTAAGAAAAAACTTTATTATGCCGAATGTATGTATATTTGAAATATTTATTTAATAGTTTATGTACAAATGGTTCATTTACCAAAACAACGCCATAATTAAAAAAAAAATTGTTAGCCAGAAAACGGTTTTAAAGTTTTTAATTTACACACAAATTAATAGAAAAAGAAAATTTTATTTTGCTTTCAAGATATTTATATTAAATTTTTACATAATATGAAAAACAATATGAGGATTAATTAATTCTGCATCATTTTACTCAATGAATGGAATTTTTTAGTAATGACATTATTTGAGTAAATGAACGATTAAAAAATTCCAATCGATTTAATTTCAGAATTTTTAATATATCACTCATTTATTCTCAAAGAACGTCAAAACTAAATAATGGAATTTTTGACTTAATCATGCAAAATTAATCCCCTCATATCGTTCTTCATATTTTGTAAAAATTTCATACAGATATCTTGTTTATTCAACTCTTGATAGAAAAATAAAATTTTCTTCTTTCGTTAAGTTGTGTGTAACTTGAAAACTTCAAACTCGTTTTCTGGCAAATTTGTTTTTTGTTTAGTTATGACGTTGTTTGAGTAAATGAGCGATATGTTTAGATTAATTTTTTCGAGGATAAAATCCTTCTATTCTAAACCGATGTCGAGCGAAGTAAAAATTTAGAGAGAATTCCGAATTTTTGAAGTCGGCTATTTTTTTAAAAGTTGTTTTATTTTAGCTGAATTTTTTTTTAAATATGGGATTAAGGAACAGGGAATAACTAAAAGCCGGGAATCAAAGAACATCCTATATGTCTTGCACTTTATTGTGGTGAATTAGAAACCATATAATGTTTGCAAAATGATTTTTTGTGCCTTTTCTTAAAACGGGTCCATGAAGTACCTTAAACTGAAGAGATTACGGATTACCGTATTCTGCAAGAATATTCCCTTTAAAAATTACTCTTAACAAGTTAAGATCTAAATTAATTAAAGAATATTTTTGTCTTTCCAAAGACAAGCAAATTTTTGTCAATATTATTGCGACTTGGCAAACTTAGATTAACAGCTGTTCGTTGTCAGTTGACTTACATAATAATATTATGACATTTGGCAACGCACCTTAACTTCTTTTGCCTTCCATAATCGAGCAATCAAACACCATAAATAATGCAAAACTTGAAACAGGTTATAGAGTTAATTTCTTACTTATTCATGGTTGCAGTTGCGGCATAAGATGTCAATAGCACTTTTATGTAAAATGGTACAAAGAAAATTTGTGTGAAAAATATTAACTTTCTAACTTTTCTCCGTATGGGTCTTAATTGTCCCCATCGCAGGAAGGGATCAATTGAATGGGCAAATGGCGCGTTAAGATGTTCTACAAAAATATTCGTCTTAAAATGCTTCTCTAACGATGTTTTCTTTTCTGCACAATTTATAGGGCACTATCAGCACTGTCGATTCATTCCACCATTAGCGAGGGTGATCTTTTTTTTTAGAAAAACGCAAAGCAAAACATTTTTAAGAAACTTTTTGCATGGAAATGTAGCATATTTCTTTTTTGTACAAAGGAAAACACCACAAGTCTTTAAATTACACTAAAGCTCACACAGAAAAATTTCAACTTAAAATCTACGTAAACAAGGTTAATTTCATATGGGTTTCATGTTAATCTAATATGATTTATAGTAAATTTCAAAGAAAATTTTTCCTTTGGAAATAACTTTATTTCACGTTGATTCAACATTAAAACGAAGAATCATGTTGAATTAAAGTTATTTCCAGTTGGAACAACATGAATTTAATTTAATACAGTAATTGTATTTGATTAATTATTTAACTTACATGTGTTTGGCACAGACATCAGAAAAATGTTTGTTTGTATATAAATTGGCTTCTCCGGCCAAGATTTGAACTCTGAACTCATCGCGTCGTAGTCAATGCGCTTACCCCTGCAGCCACAACAACTTTAAATATTCTTTATATACACACTACATATCGTCGCTGTTTTAACTAACTGACCTAACTGATTTTTTTTTTTTTGAAAAATGAGTTAAGTCCTTTACTAGACTTTATAAGTCATAATACACCTTGTCTACAACTTTCATGACTGTAAGCATTACGGTAAAAAGATTTCAGACGCAGCCATAAGAATGAATGTATAAAACAACCATAAAAGCTGCTCTCCTGTCAAATTGTTAAAATGTTAGTTAAATCAGCGACGATATATACCATCATGAATAAAATTTTAATTCAACATTATTTAATTGATAATTTAATATACAATTTATTTGAAAAGTTTAAGTTAAAAAAAAATACAAAATACTTTGACTTGTCTCCAGAACTCGAACCTGCTATCCTCCAGCAGCACTTGAAAAAAACAACAACAATACAAAAACAACAACAATACAAAAACAACTCACACAAGTAAGCACAAAAGTGTATTGCAGCTATGAACAAAGCAAATAGACACCAACACACTTAAACAACATATTATTCCTTGCAAATTTAAATCAAAAGTTTTGCATGGTGATTTTACATTGGTAGTTTTTTCTGTGTGTTCAAAACTTAATTTGATTTTCTTATACCGTAACGGCCACTGTCCAACTGCATTGTGTTGCTATTTCATCAAATATTTGAAAAGGTTGCATGATCGAATAATTTTCTTAATCTGATTTTACAAATAAACGTTTTTTTCTCTTTTGTTTAAAATTTTTAATCTGATTTTACTATAAATTATTTTTTTTTTGTTTCGCCAAAAAAAATTCAATCAAAATTCCAAATAAATGCAATAAGTTTTTATAGTTATGGTAATTTTTGAAACGAATTTTCAAATTTCACGCATTTACAGAGAAATAAAAGTAACCAGCAAGTAAAACTTTTTCCAGTTTTATGCTTTTGGCAGTTTACAAAAAGTTTAAATGTCACTTTACCACAATTATGCATTTGTTGCAGATGCAGATTGGAATAAAAAATAAAAATAAAAAGAAACTCCAGTGGCTGCAAAACAATATAGTATCAAAAATAAGAAGATGTAAAGCAAAAAAAAAAAAAAAAACAAATAATAAACATTAAATTATTCATGTCAGCACGTGATTTGGGTGAATACAAAAGTTGCATGTACATACTAGTATTGTATTTTATCGAAAAAAAAATATATATATAAAAAAATCAACTTTATTCCAAAATAAGGAAAACAATGAAAACGTTTAAATATTTATTGTGTTACAATTTCCAATGGTTCGCTCTTCATTAAAAAAATTGGGCTTGCGACAAGCGTGACAGTTAAATATACAAAATAATACATGAAATGAAAATCTTGATGCCATTTTAGCGATAAATGAAATTATTAAATATAAAGTTAAAATGTTTTTTTTTTTCTTTTGTGTGAGTAGAAGTCACCTCAACAGCAGCAGAAGAAAACACGAAAAGAAACAAAAGTCATGTATCAATGATTATAAAATGATTTATATGTCTTAAGATAAACAGCGTCTCTAATATTTGAAGCGAATAAAAAATTAAAAATAAAAGAGTCAAAAAAATCCTTAAGACTCAAATTAAAAATAAAATGTTAAAAAGAAATTGTAACACGTCACATCCACAAATTTCTTTGGCACGTCTTAGGCACAATTCAAAATAATTGTACCCATTATATTTTATTTTTTAAATAAAATTTTGTTTTAATTCTCCGAAATCTGTTCAGACGTGCTTTCACATTTTAAAAGCAAGCTAGAAATTATATAAAACTTTTCTACTTTTTCTCAATATTCTATGAATATTCACCTTTATTTCTTTATTGTCGACATCGACGTTACTTTAACACAATACCAAAAAATTGGGGCTTGTTTACTCGCTGCCGTTGTTTTCGACAACGGATACGCAAGCCAAAATTTTTTTCATATTGTGTTAAAGTGACGTCGATGTCGACAATTATGGCGAAATTTTGGTTACAAAAATATATTTCAAATTCATTCATTTATAGTAATCGAGACTAGTGCAACTCTAAATTGAAATGTTGCATAATATAAAAATATTCTTCACCGTTTTAAGTACTCTTTGATTATTGGCCGTCAAGTAACTCTGAATGCGCAAACATCCAATAAATATGTTTATACACATTTTTTAAATTATGCGGTACAAACAACTATGAGCTACAATCAGACGCATGAGTATAAAAATACTCTGACTATTAATCGGCTACACATGCGTATATACAGGGCTATTTTATTTATTCACACACTTAAGCATATTTTCATACAGCCAAAACACCTTTTCCATCCCATTTCATATATACAAATGTATGTAAACGGTGGCGAATGATGAGTATGGTGCGTATACTTTTTGGACTGACTAAATATCCATACTCGGCGTGTAAACATACTCCGACTAAAAGTATGACCGAGAGTCAATACTTTTTCCTTTTCATTTATAGTTGTAGAGTATTTTAGTTTTTCGTATGAACAAAGTAGAGATGCTCTCCTATGTTGAAATCGACTATAGTCAGAGTTGCTTGTGAGAAAATATGTGAGCGTGCGAAATGTTTACGCTACAATTACATATGAGATTATACGCAGATACTGAAATAATGACTATTTACTTATGTATGTATATATGTTAGTACTGATTGTAATTTTCTGGTTCATATGTATATGTAAGGTACACATTAATATTCCTTGGAATACTTACTTACTGACTTCTTAAAACTCAAATACAACAAAGAATATCTCTAATCGGACCCGATCTCGAGTTTGTTTTTTCATAATTTCAAGTTTATTAATAACCAAAAATTAGACACGTTATTGCAATTATTTATTTCTTATATGTATATGGAATGAAGAAAAAAATATGTTCTCACGCACAACTACACTTCAAAGTGATAAAACCCTATTGATAATTTCTCTTTAATGTATCTGCATGTGGGACCGACACATTTTTATAAGAAAAAAAATATACCAGAAAAGGTTGGCAAACGACGGCTCACATGCTCGTTATTATTATTATCTTTTTTTTTTACGTATGAAATTGCGACAAGAAAAAATTAATTATGTCACATTATGTAATTTGATAAGATTTTATATATTCCAAGTTTGGTTTGTTAACATGGTTTTTTTCCTTTTGTTTCGCCTCGACAGCCTTTTTTTACTTTTTTGTTTGTTTGTTTTTGTACCGTGTCTTGCATGTTTTGTTGTGGTGGCAAGCGCGTAGTAGTTGTCATCAGTTTTAAAATACGCAACACCAGTGAGTAAAATGATACAGATCTCAAAATGCCAATAAAAAGGTACAACAAGCCTTTAAACATAAAGACGTGCATATTTAGTATATAATATGTAGGTAAATACTCCAACAGTTCCACTTTTAAATATAATGAATACATTCATATGTACATATAGTGTACGTATGTATGTATATTAATAAAACCGCAGAGGCAGTGGTTATTTGTGTGTTATTGTTCCACTAAAAATATAAAACAACGATGTGCTTTTTTTGCTGGTTTTTCAGGTAACAATGCCAAGGCAGGTAGAAATAATATTCAAACAAGAATACCAAATATAGGCCCTCCTTTTTTTATACATACATCATGAGATTATCTTTTCCATAAGGAGAACAAAAAAAAAACAAACGCCAAATAATATTAACAATAAAATGAAATAAGATAAATGTTCAGTTTTCTTGAAAACTTTAAATTGTTTTCAAAAGATCAGTTAAAGCGAACTCAAGCTACTGTAAGTAGAAATATTCAGCACTGAAAGCGTTTTAGATTTACTTCTTTTTTTTTTTGTTTTGAAGATATCCATAAAATATACAGATTTTAAAGGGGGGAGAAAGAGCTTAATTATGAAATGATTGAACAATAAATACCTACACATTTATGTATGAATGTAGATAACTGAGTTTTGCTTTTCGTTATTGATCCTTTTGCAAAGAAAATTTTTAATTACATATGGGCAATTCCACGCAAAACGACTCTACACAGGAAGAAAATAATTTGCTTAATTTTCATAAAAATCATTCAACTGATGTTCACAATGGAATGACAATTACAAAATTATACTTTAATTGTATCAGTGCGATTCTACATATTCTGCCGGAAATAATTTCCAGTGAATACATTTTTTACGACATAAAAATCCTTCTATTATAAACAGATGTCGAAAGAAATAAAATAAGAGTGGGAATTTTGAATTTTTTGTTTCCATTTTCCTTAGCTTACCAGAAATCTTGCAAATTATATTTTGAAATATGGGCAAAAGGAATAGGGAAAACTCCCGTTCGTTTGATTTTTATTGACGTTTTGACTTTGTATGTCTTATAATGAGATTTTTTTTTTTTTTATAAATTGAAATAGTAAAATTTTCGGTCAAACCCGTCACAGTAAAAAATTTAGGACCGATCAAACAAAAACAAAAGACTCAAATTCGTTTTTGTCTCAAATAATAATATTCGATGGAATCTATCGTTCGCATTAAGAGGAGCAGGCCCTTAAAAAATCACACCCGTCACAGTAGAAATTTAAGTTCTTTTCCTCTAAAAGCAAACGATAGGTTCGACCTAACATTTGTAATAAAACAAAAAATTTTAATTTTTCCATAACCGCCAACCGACACATTTTTCAGACCTATTTTTTTTTGACGAAAGTCGATTATTTACGATCGCTAATAATCGATTTTTGTCAAAAAATTTGGTTAAAAATTATGTCGCTTTTTTGGCGGTTATGGCACGATATAATAAAATTTTGTGAACTTGTATTTTAATATTCGAGTATATAATTAGTTATACGGACATGTTATGACACTCGGTAATCGCATTAACATTTGCGATTGTGAGTTGAGCTCGCAAGAGAGGTGTTCTGCAAATCGCAATCGCAAGACTCTTGGCGAGTTCAAATCGCAAGACCATACTAAAGTGAACTGATGAATTTAGTCTAAACCAAACTTTAATGAAACAGATAAATGGTTAATAAATAAAATTAAATATGTCTTCTTTTGATTTGAATCAAAAATAGTAATATTTTCGTAAAATTTTTATTATAAAATTGAAAGTTATAAAGTGTTCTTTTGTTGTGTTAATTTTGTGTTTGTATTGTTTACTTATACACTGACGATTTCAACAAACAGCTGACCTAAATCAATATGCCAAGTCGCAAGCAAAACCCATGAGATTTGAAAACCATACGAGTGTCAGAATATACCTGATAGAAAATTTTGGTCACACCCGTCACACCAACACTGAAGTGCTTTTCTTTCAATGGATATCACAAATTGAAAACGGTAACAAAGGAAGAAACTTAAAACAAATAAAGAAAAATATAAATTGCATTTAGCTTTAGAGATAGAGAAAGGGACAGAAAGACAGAAAAATAATCATTGAAAGAAGAAAATTTTTAAGTAATGAAATTAAATAAAACGAAAGACCGGATAACGAAAAAAGGATGACAATCTATCAGATGCTCACAGACTCTTTCAGAATCTCTCGTGCCTTCCATAAGCACAATAATGGAAATCCCGACTAATGTATGTTTTGATACTAAGTCACACCCGTCACATCTTTAAAAAAATTTATTTTAAAGAAAAATAGTTTTATCTTTCAGTTTATTTAAGACAATTAAAAAGACTTTGAACAATTCACTGCACCAAAATTTTGTGCATTCGATGGAAGATTTTACAGAATACATATTGCTCATTTACTCAAAGAACGTCATAACTCAAAAAATCCTCATATCGTTCCTCATATTTTGTAAAAATTTTATACAAATATCTTGTTAAATCAACTCTCGAGAGAAAAATTGTGTAAATTGACTGAGATTTGTAAAGTCACACCCGCACAGGCCATTCTGAGCAGAAATCATATTCTTTCTTTGTCTAGCTATTATTAAATGTTTTAAAGATGAATATATTTGGGAAGCTCACTCGATGTTTAAATAAAAAATTTAAAAAAATCCAAGTCTCATGGTCACTTTTGTCTCAATGGAATTACCCTTATACAAACCCACATTTCCTAAAAAAACTCAATTTAATTTTCCCTCGAACAAAACAAAATAAAAATAATAAATTTTCTGGCGTTTTTATAGCGTACTTTAAGGAACTAAACCATTTCCAGCCGTTCAATTTTATTAAAAAAGAAATCATTTAACTGAAAGACAGAGAGAAAGAGTTAAGCTCACAAATCTTTTTAAGATCCTTTTATTTAATCTACTTAAAATATTCTTATTTCTTTCTTTTATACTTTTTTGTTCACATGTAATAATCGCCTTAAATTATTTTTTCATGTAAAATGTAATTATAGTCATTCATAATGATATTTTTATTTTCTATTAAACATTAAAAGAGAAAAAAATAATGCATACAATTTCATCCTCAATTATAATCCATATTTATGCATATTAATTAAAAAACATTTATGATAATGTGGAGTGGTCCTAAATGAAGGGTTAGCGTCTGTAATGGGCGTCTGCAGAGCGAATATTAGACGAGTAAATTTTAACTGCTTACATGATGGCATATTTTTTGTTGTTATGGGAAAAACAGGATTATGGGAAAGAATTTCTGTGGAATGTGAAGCTTTAAAGCTGAGAATCAGTATGTTGCAAATAACATTACATACTTACTCACTTACACATTTGGCATTTCTTTTGTTGTCACATTGGCGGTGTTCGGTGTTGGATGCAAATGGTCTTGCGTAAGTGTAAATGCAAATGCAAACCATTTGAATCAAACACCGAATTCCGTCATTAGAATTATTTTTTTGTAATGCAATGCCACACAACGAAACATATTGGAATTTACAAACCTTGCCACTAGTACACCATATTGTAATGTCACAAAATTCTATAATGTGCAGTCGGCATAAGTTTAACTTGTATAACTTGCAATACAAAGTAATTACTTTTAAGTTTTTGTTTTTTTTTTATTTGTTATATGTATTTTTATAAATGTTTTTTTAACAAATACTTTTCCATATATTTATCGCTTTTAGTGCGTGACTTTTGTGGAATTGTGTTAAAACAAAAAATATAAAATATATTTCGTGTAACTAATTCTAATAAAGAGAAAAAATAAAAAATAATGGGGTTTTCAAACCTCATAAATCAAATACCCAACAATATATACATACATACACATACCATTCGTGTAACAACCAAACTTAACAATATTTTTGTTAAACTTGGTTAGTTATAAGTTTATTTATTATAGACGTACTCGTAAAACAAGTAATAGTATACAAAAATTTAAAAACTGTAACGGACAAAGTAATAGCGAACACAATTAATAACCAAATTTTAATTAGGAAATATTTGCTTGCTCTATGTTCTTTAACAAATTTCAAAAATTTTTCTTAAATGTCATTATAAATATTAGGTCAGAGATATTAAGATAGGATGAATGAATGAATGAATTAAGTCAAACGGGAAAACACAGGACACTGCGACCAAAGTAGATTTTTTGTATCCCTTGCCAGCTGCTAGAGCACTTCATCTAGACCTACTTTCCTGATGAATCTCAGGATTGCCAGTGGGTCTAGTGTTGGCAGTTCCAAATCCTCCAATAGGTACTTGCCCAATTGACTATATCTTTTGCCCTTCAGAATATGCTCTGGGGTCTCATGATCGGATAGGATAGGATAGGATAGAATATGTGTTGATTAAAAATGCCAAACGGGGAATTCCGTTCCCGAAAATCACATGATTTCTTAAATCATGCAGCGCGGGATTTTTTAATTTTAAACACCGGCATGTTTGGTATTTTCCAAATTCCGTGTTTATAAATAATAAACATGGACAAATGTTGGCTTTGGAGTAATTTTTTAGTATACGAAGGGTGCCCACTTTTTTTGGATACATTGTTTGTGTAACAATGGAAATCTTCACGTTTCTGTAATAGATTAAAGAGAAATTGTACAAGTTTCATTTAATCTATTACAAAAACGTCAAGATTTCTAATGTCAACGTGTTACACAAACAGGGGGTTAATGTTGTATCCAAAAAAGTGGGCGGGGCTACACCAGTAATAGGTTAGTATAAAACTGTATGTAATTCTCCTTATGGCAAAGAGTCTCGGCTCTTAGTGTGACATAATTTTATGCCTAAAGAAGTGGGCGGGGCAATGACCGTTAAAATTAATATACAGGACAATTATAAATAAAATTCCGCGAGAAATTTCTCCTTTTCCAATTAGAGTTTTTTTGTTTTCCCTATTACTTGCTATTAGTTGGAATTGTTCCCCGGGAAAAATTTCTCGCTAAATTTTATTCATAATTGCCCTCATTATATTTCACATGCTTCTACCTGTCTGGCTGTGTGACTACGCGCTTAAAAAATATAAACCTGGCACTATAAATTTTAAAATTAAATTAAATTAAAAAAAAAAATTAAACCGACTTAAAAAATAAACACTAAACGTTAAAATAATTCAGGTTCAGTTAAATAAAATATTTTTTTTTCTTTCTTGAACAAGTTTTCCAAAGTTGTATTTATATTTTTCTTTTGCTATTATACATATCGCTGCCTAAAATGACAATAGCCTTAATTAGCAAAAAATTTGCAGGCATATTTTCATAGATACGTAAATACAAATTACAAAATGACTACATAAAAACTCGTAGTGTTAATTAATTTGTAGTGGTAACAAAAATATCTAATAAAAATTCATTAAAGGTTTAAAAAAAAACTAATTTGAATACCTCACGCTTTTTCATGTTTAAAGGAAATTTGTAGGTTCGTAAAAATGAATAATAATAAAATAGAAATAAAAAAGCAACGACAATTGCAACAGAGCTTATAGTACCAACATACGAATATTTTGCCATTAAATTATAATATTTTTGAAAAACAATATTTATTATAAAGGCATACTTATATAATTTATGAAAATGCAGAAAAAAATAGTCAGCCCGTCGTTCGGTCGCATAAAATGCTGAAAAACTCACTTGCATTTTTGCAGTCACTGCTCGCTCACACACTGGCGAAAAGTCTTGCTGACAATAAAAAACGAAGCGAAAGAAACAAAAACAAGTCGTTAAAAATGTCTAGAGAAAATTTTAAAAATAAAAAAATAAAATTAAAAAATATGCATTGTAATCTAATACATTTGCAGTGACCGAGAAGTTTTCACATAACCACTTAAAAAGCTGCTCGCTCGTACATGCAATTTATTTTGTCTAAAGGCTGAACAGAAAGCTGCTGGCAGCTTTGCTAGTGACAGCAGCAGCACTAGTTTGCTGCAACAGAAATTGCACCAGCATGTTTTCATATAAATGTGTTTTTGCGTTACAATACAAACGTAGACGTTTAGCATTGAATTAGAGCGATGAACTTTAAGCAGTGCAAATTATCAATTCGCTTGCTCGTTCATTTGCACACATTCGCACAAACTCAAAAAGAAGAAGAAGAAGAAGAAGAAGGAGAAAAAAGTGCAATAAAACCGCATACAGCCGCGAAAACAAGGCACGCGTAATACTTGCGCATAAAATGCGTTACGTTTCGAATAAATTATTTACACGAATAATTTTGTTAGTTTTGTTGTTTCAAATGCATAATTTTGTTTAAAAAAAAACAGAATATGTATATCAGGCATATTTATTTATACACATTAAAGTGATTGATTGAATTGGATATTTTATATTAAATAATTATTTATTTATTTAATTTTTTTTTTTTTTTTTTGCAAAGAGGCGAATGAGTGGTTTTGGGAGATGATTGGTAACATTTTTTTATGTGTGAATTTAATATAAAAATGTTCAAAAACTTTTAACTAGCCTATTTAATAGTTGTTGTTTTTAATAATGCAGTAGAGTTCGGTTAAAACGAACTGCGAGCTATCGGGCAAATTTGTTCCTTAAAATCTGTACTCACCCCTATCCTTCTTCCCTTCTCTCATAAAAACTCAAGACTTTGCAAGCAAAATAATTCATCCTAATTTATGCTTTCTTTTAAATTAAAGAAACCTTTTAAAAATTAACAAGCAATTCTGTAATGAAAAAAAAAATAGTCTTAAGCTGAAAAAACAGCCGTTGTAAAGAACTTGCTATTTTTTGTTTCATGTAAATTTCCATGCAGTTTTATTTATAAATAGAAATAAAAAATACTTATCAGCGAATATTCGTTGTACCCGATAATTTGTTGTAACTTATAATCTTTATTACCAAACTTCATTGTATATTGCTATGAAATCAAACAGCTGTTAAGAAAAAAGTCTGGGGACTACTCTGTATTTCGAAACGAAAGAAAATTCTTTGGAATTTGTATGTTATTAACATTACCCCTTGTTTTTTAATGAATAACCGAATAATTTTAATTAATTCTGCATTCGATTTCAATCATCTCCATTCTACATCTATCTCTTTCACCTTCCTGCTCCCCTTCTCTATTTATATTTTCTATCCAACTTACAGCAACCTGCTAACCCAACCTAAGCTAGATTAAAATTATAATTATGAAAGTGGAAAAGGAAAGTGAAACCTGGAAAAGGAACACATTCCATGTGAACTTTATTCCCGACAAGAGTGATTAAGTTTAATACTGATTAGTGTGACGTTTCGCCCACTTTCATAAACACAAGACTTTGGTATTACAAGAGCCCAACGGGTATTTAAAGTGTAGTAATAACTGGTTCTGTATTGTGTTAAAGTGACTTCGATGTCGACAACTGTAATAAGTGTGAATTATTTTTGAAAAATAAAAAATAAAAATAAATTTAATATAATTCTTAAATACATATTTTTCTTTTTAAATATTGAAATGATGCTTTTTATCAAAACTTATGGCTTTTGCTTTAAATATATGTAAATTAAAATTAAAAGATATTATAATAAAAAATATAGCCTAACGGCAATATAAAACTGAAAACTAACCATTCACACTGAAAAATATAAAAAATTAGAGGAAAACCAGCAGCCAGAAAAAATTTAAATTAAAATAAAACTTCTTTTTAACAAAAAACCTATCGCTACCTTAATATAGAAATGCCTTAACTTTTTATCATTATTTTCTTTGAAATCGAGTTTTTTTTTGTACATTTCGGTAGAAGAACATCTGATGTATCGAAAAATGCAAAAATCTCGATTTCAAAATAATTATGAGTTATAGCCTTTCTATATTAAGGTAACGTAATGTATTGCGTTGCAAGAAGTGATGATGCTTGTTGCTACTACCGTCGCTTTTCTTGTACCAACCATGTAATTTATTGCATCCACATGCATGACAAACAAAGCAACAATTTGACAAACAAACAATATCATTATGATCTAATCATTATAAGTATATATCGATGGTCACAAGTAGAAAGACCCTAACTCGTGATTACAATAAATTTCATACAAATACACCTCGTCACAAAAATTTATTGCAATAGTGTAAAAAATAACGCTTTTACAAGCAGTTTTACAAAACCAGTTGTACTGTTTATTTTTATGATTTTACCTTCTGCTGTTAAGTTACAATTATTTGAGTTAGGGACCTTGTACGTGTGACCAACGATATGTAGATATGTATTTATCATCTTTTTATTTAAATATGTATTAAAAACGCACAAACATGCGAGTTCTCTCAGCAAGATGAATGAATGGATGGATGGATAGATGGATATCATCTTGATTTGAAGTGACAAACGACAGAAATTAATCACTTAAAGATGCGACAAAATCCACAATTTGATTTTAATGTGCTAAGTATACTTACATAAACATGTATGTATGTATGTATGTATTTATGTATGACCATTTGTCTCATAATAATTTTTGTTTTGTTTCTTTCTATTTAGTTCGAAACGTTTTCTTGCAATATGATGTTATACACTTGTTGGCTCAACGCAGCGAATTTAGTTAAACCAGCATGAATTAAAATTATAATTAAATGTTAGTGGCTATAATAATTTTCTCCACATGTGTGGACAAAAATATTGAGTTTGCAGCAGCGACAGAATGTTGCAGCTTTTGTGCAAAATTCATCTTGTAGAAATAAAAATTTGAGGGCCTGTTCCTTTAAATGCGAACGATAGATTCCATCGAATAAATGACATTTTTCAATACAGTTAAAATAGTGTGTGCTTTAGAAGTTGAAACTTTACCTTTAAAAGTAATGGTTACCGCCACTGCTATTTTTTTAACAACACTGTATATACATATTTGTATTCTTGCTCTCCTCTTCAAGAATCGGTCGCTAGAACCCCTGGTATTTTGGAAAATGTTTGATTTTGTCACCTACAATTTGACAAACGCATCATGCCGCGCCAACTAGCGACAAGTAAATGAAATTGAGTTTATATGGTAGAAAAAACTTCAGAGCAACAGCAGAAGCAGAAACTTATACTTAGTTAATGAACGGGCAAGACCGATTAAATGGATATGAATGAGTTTCAATAGTACGTTTGCTGTTGTTGCTGTTGTCGTTGTCGTTTTTCCTTCATACTTTTGTTGTTGTCTAATTTTTTTACATTTTGCTTAACACGCGAGTTCAATGAACTAAAATTGTTGAAAATGTGCAACACAACAAGCGAGAAACTAATAGTAGCCACAGCGACACGTATGACAGTCAGTCACAATGGTAAAAGCAACAATAAACACATGAATAAAGTGCTTCAGTGCGAATTACGTTGTCGCCAGCAATATGCAGCTACGTTTACACGATACTTAATTGTTGTAAATGTAAAATATTGCACCAGCATTTTTATTGCGTTAAATTTTTATAAAAATTTATCTACATATTTCTTCCGATGAAAACTATAATTAATTATTTTCATAAAGCTACATAATTACGGCATAAATAAAAATCTACCTATTTATGTAAAATACACATGGTGTGAACACACTGTGATTATAATCTATAGAGCAGTGCTGAGCGTTTTACAACAAGCAACCACAAACAGCAACTAAACTAATGCTAATATGTAAAATGCTCTTAAGCAAATGTCTGCCAGTTTGGCCGACTTTGTTGCAACCATCATCGTATGTTGTCAGTTTGTTTAAGTTTTTTTCTTACTATTTTTTCTACATTGTGCTTTTATTTTTTTTGTTGGTCAATAAAAACTTGTGTATGATAGGTCGCTTATTTTCATGCTACTGCTACCCCACAGTTGGGGGATCAGAACTTGAAAATAATGATTTCGTTTTAATGGCAGCAGGAAAATGGGAAACAGTAAAATAATACTTGTAATCATAAAAAATATTATATATTATAAATTTTATCAATTTCCCAAAATATTTTATATGTATGGCCTGTTCTAAAAATCACTTTTTGTGAAAGTGATGTGAAGACTTATTAATTTATGTGATTTGAACCCGGTCATCTAAGCTAAAATCGATTAATGCATTAAACACCCATTGATCGCAGCAAGCTACCGACTACAAAATGTCAAGGAGTGAATGCGCATGTTTATATGAGAATGAATCTTTTGACGAAAGCAATGCAACAGGGCGGCAGTTTGTTGTCTATGCTGATTGTGTCGTTGAAATCCAATTAAACTAATTGTTATTTCCTTGGAGACAGTACGCAAATACAGTGTTTTTTAATATTATTTAACAAAAATAATATCCCGAAATTGACGTAAAGAATAAATTGATTAATTTTTGTATATTTAAGTGATATAAGTACATTTTAAAAGAGTAATTTAATGTTTAAAAACGCAAAATATTTGATGGTGGCAATACCGATATATGTTTTCATACTTGAAGTGCTGATGATGCTGCTGTCGTCTCCAAAAGGAGAAGAGGCTAAAAATGCAGCCAGCGGCATTTGAAGTCGTGTGTTCGTGTAGCCTGCTGCGGTGAATGGGTTTCATGCATAAAATATTGCACTAAATATTTCGAAACATCCAATGTATAGTAATTTAAACCCCTTTCATAATTGTGGGTCCACATGTAAATACTGCTCTTTCTGTGATACGAGGTCGCTGCCAAAACTGGCCGAGCTGACGGCTGTAGTTTAAAAAAATTACTTTGGTGAAAATTGGCAACCTTATAAAACATGTGTTTAAAAAAATAAACGATCTAAATAAATTTTTAAACATGGACAAAATGGTGTCTGGCATTCTATTCTTTAACTTGAAAGGTCTCACTCCCAATAATATTAAAGCCGAGCTGTGATAAACTGCTGCTTCAATTACGACTATAAAACATTGCGTTGCAGAGTCTAAATGAGGCCAAAACACGTGCAAGCAAAGCAGTTGTCAACAATTAACTGAACATTCAAAATTGCCGAAATTGTCGGCATAAAAAAAAATCAAAATTCGAATATACGTAACCCGCGAAAATTCAAAATTCGCGATACGTTTTGAACAAACCTCGTATGTATAAAAACAAGGTATCGATGCTACTGGAGATTGCTGTGAACTGTGTATGTAACTAAAAGTAGACGTATTATTATGATAGTTGTGGTGTTGTGGATGATTTGTTACACTGGCTTTTGCCAAGCCAGTTAGTAAGGCAGTCATTTCTTTCTCTTTGGAAGTAATTGCCATGACAATGCCATTAGTTTTCAATTTATTTTTTACTATATACACATATTTTCTGCAAAGTCAGCTGGCAAAACAAGGATGCCACACAGCATAAGTATTTCACCATTAATGTTGCCACATGACTCTATATTTGATGCCCGGCATTACGCAAATATAGAAATATTTCTAAAGGCTATCTTCATATAAACAGCGGCTAAAGTAGTTGAAAATAGTTTTATTTGCAAATAAGGAAAGCGTATAAATGAGGTGTTTGTTGAGAAATAAAGAAAAATTTTCCCATATTTAGGTTTCGGCATGTTTTGAGCCCAGTGTACATGTGTATTCTCATTACTTGTATCGACATTGCTCTGTGATATCCCTCCCACCTGTTTATTTTAATTATTTAAATTAATCTAAACATACTTTGAAAGTTGTGCATTTTCTGAGTTATTGTTTTCCATAACAACAAAAAAATGTCTAATTACAAAGTTTTTTTTTCTATTTCCAATTGATTCATTCTTTAGCCACCATTACATTCATTAGTACTTGTGTGCACACAAACAATCAAAAATGTTCTCTAGGTATGAGTGTATGTATTTTTGTAACTGCATACTGCTATTGAATGACGATGTTGTCGAAGTTTTCGATGACTACATTTCTATTTCATTCAAACACGGTATTGTATCATCTCTCAATACAACTGCAACTATTGGCAGTAATAATACGTGGTGTGTTCATACATTGTTGTAAATAATGTTTGAAAATAGTATTGTTTATTACTGCTTGCATTGTTCTTTAGTGTTTTTGTTTTTTCTTCAGTGCATATACTTTTTTTCTAAATAATTTCTATTGAATATTTTGCTTGTTGCTTGACTTGCGTCTTTTGTCTTCCTCGCTACAACACTTCTCTCGCGAGCTGTCAGCTGTTGCTGGTTTTGCTAAAATAAAAATTATATATGTATGTATGTACATGAATAAATTTTTTTATTTTTACTTTGAAAAAATATCTTTCAAATAAAACAGCAAAAGCACAAATTAAGTTTAATGACCGCCTACAAGGCATTTAAAACATTTGCCTAGAAGTAGAAATTTTTCATGCAAAAGAAAAATAAATAATGTGCTCGTTGTTGCATTGTTGCATTGAGTGGCCGTTCAAAAATTAAAATAAGCAACATGTGATTAGAAACAATTTCTATGCGAATGTACTTGTTATCCAAATTAGTGTTTGAAACGTGCAAAATTTTTCTTTACAGATTTATTTTTACATTTTCGTTATTACATACATGTTTAAATTTTGAGTAGGTTTTGTAGAATTTAATTTAAATTAAAAATTTCTTGTAGCTATAGGCACGGTCAGACGGGGCAAATATTCGATATACATAATAAATGTAAAATATGTGACGTATTTTACTCATGTATGTAAGAGATAAGATAAAAAAGAAGTAGAGGAACACTAAATAGCTATTATTCATTTTGATTTGAGCAACAAACTTTTGAAAATAAAATATGTAATAATTAAATTGTTAGGAGTAGTTCAACAAATAACAAACAAATTGAAATATTAATGCAAAAGATGCGCGAAAATACGTCGACAGCTGGAAACTACACCGAAAATTGTAAGGAAATAGTAAAAATATTGAGCAGAAATGCTCTTCTGTTCTTGCAATGGCTAACATCTTCACCTTGCCAGCTCGCAGTCTCTGCACACAACTTTTAGATACCCACCTTCAGAACAAAACCTCATACTAGAGCAGAGTTTAATAATTGGACGTATTGCAGGTATAGGCAGATAAACGTGCCGTACCGGCCATGAGAAATATTCGTCGGTTAAAGTAATCGATTTATACAAGAGATAGAAAAAAATTTCGTTTACTTTAAGAGTAAGAGTGTAAGCCATACACGAATCATATTTCAATACGATAACCATATTAAAAACTTAGAGCATGTTTGAGACGCGGCATCGGCGTTGAAACATACGACTTGTCAATTTGTTTATAACTTGATTTTTAGAAATGCAACCCTGTACCCAAGTTCTGTAACTCCCGCGTAAAGAAAGTTTTCGCTTGAAATTTGTGAAATGAAACAGAAATGCAATAAATTGAAACAAACAGCTGCTTTTCTCACTAAACTGTGTCTGTAACTTTTTTTGGCGAGTAACAGCTGTCACGTAAATAAATTATTCGCCAATTTACAGAAAAAGTGTGTCTGTAAAACTTTTGCGAGAACAATTCTCGCTTTGAACTGTCAAATTCACTCACAAATAAAAACTCGGTGAGAAATTATTTCAAAAATAAAAAATATATTAAAAAAGCCAAGTGCGCTGGATAATAACACGGAAAAGGTTAGTGTTTTGATTTATTTTTTAAAGTGATTTTTTCATTGTTAAACTATTTTTCTTTTATAATTTTAGAAGACTATGGGAATTTCTAAGCAACAAAAAGAAAAAACTATATGTCTTCGCAAGAAGACAATTTGATGGCATTAACTCTTTATATGTACCACTACAACAATTTTGTTTTAATAATCACTTAATTACACCACAAAGCTATTTTAATTTTTGTTTTATTGAAAAATATTTAGTAAACAATAAACATTAAAGTGGCACTATAAATTATTTGGTACATACGTCTGTTATATTTTCGCCGCCGTCGTTGAAAATTTTTCAATTTTAATAAATTTTGGTAAGCGTTCACAACATTTGCGATGTCACGTTGGCATCGACTATTATATTTTAAAATTTCTAACGTAATAACGTAATCACTTTTGATAGTTTTCGACATGACTTACAGACACACTTTTTTCTCACTTTTCGAGAAACGATGGAATATTTTGTTTCACATCTTTTCGACGCGAGAAGTTACAGAACATTTGCACTTGTCAGATGAAAAGTCTTATCGTTTAGAAAAATGTCACTTAAATGATCAAGACTTATGGGATCTAAAATTTGTATCGTATTATTTGCCATTCGTCATACACACCATGTCACTTGCACGTAGTATTTGAATTTTAGACAGACATATATTAATACAAAGTATAATAGTCTGAACATCGCTTAAGTATTATCTGACTGAAATCGCATTTAAAAGCTTAAAATAACTCACAGCTTGTAAATTAATTATTTTCACAGTTCGCAAAACAAAATTTCACAGCAGAGCTCTCGTATCGGATTCATAAAAATTAATTAAATGTTTCAATTGAGTTTATTTACCAATCCTCTTTTGATTTTATTAAATATAAAATATATATTTTATTTATTGCAAAGCCAAGCGTGTATTTGTTAATTACCTGTCAAATGTCAACAAGTTGTTAATTATTGTTTAATCAAAAAGAGATGTATGAATGTAAAATATATTATTGATTTCTCATCTGACTGACTGACTCCCCGCCTGTAGGCACGTACGCGCGTCCGTCCGTTCGTTTGTGCATCGTATTATATTTGTCAATTCAATTTTGAAATGCAAATATTTTATTTTGTATGTGATATTTGTAATTAAAAAAAAAATTACAAAAATCAGCTTAAAACATACATACTCGTATAAAACAAAAACTTTACTTGAATTGTTTTAATATTGCAAATATTAAAATGTTTTTCTTTGTTAAACGTCTTGACATGTGCGAGTGTTTGAGCAAAAGCGTTTGTGTGTGGCTTGAAAAAAAACGTCTCGTTCGCTCATGTAGAAAAATGTCCCTGACAAAAATGCATATTTTATTAGAATTGATTATAATTATTATTAAATGAATAACAAAAAAAAATTTAAACAAAAATAACACAAATTATTTTTTGTTATACATTTTCAATAAGTAGACTAGAGTTATGATTTTATAACAGCAACACCCAGTTTGTTTTTTCAATTTAATAAACCGAAAAATAAATGTAAGTGACAATATTCAATGTTATTGCTATTATTTTCATTAATCACATATTATTAAGTGTTAAATTCTATAGATTAAAATCAATTCTTAAACAATAACACGTTTTACATGTACGAGTATCTTCTTAATGGATTAATATTTATTAATACATAAATATACATAAATAATAAAGACATTATTCATCTAAAGTATTTTTGACTTATAAGTTGTTTATAAAACAGTTTTTCATGTAATATTTGTTTTATAAATCCTTTATGAAACAAAAAATATTTTTATATGAATAAAATTTATTAAAAATATCTTGCATTTCAAATTAACACATCAAATCACTCTCTAACAACGTGTGTGTTACCTAAGTCCTAGTTTACACTGTGCAATTCTTAATGCTAAGCTGCGAGAGAGAGAGAGACTAAGGGGAACAAAAACGTTTCTGTTCCCCTCGTCTCTCTCTCCCTCAAACCAATCAGCTCAGCAATTAGACTTGCATAGTGTAAACTAAGACTAATTATTGTATTAAGCCTAGGGTATTCATTTAATCGTGTTTTTGCTTTAATCGGTTAATCGCTCGATTAATTAATCGAGGTTTTGACTTAATCGGTTAATGCCGGTATTAACCGGTTAATCGATTAAAAAACTTTTTCTTTAATTAAGTAATTTGAACATATAAAACTGCATGAATTATTTATTAATTTGAGTTTATTTGTAAAACAAACAAAAAAAAACAAGAATTCTCACTAAATCAAGCAAAAAAGATTATAAATATTTATATTAGTACTTCAATAGAGAAAGAGATCTTCTAACACAATCTTTCAGAAAAACAATTTCTTAATTTCTTCTTTAATTTTAGGATTTAAGCGAATTAGTTTTGATAAAACTTGAATTGGTAAAATGCTTTCAATTATCGTAGATGTTGAGGAAATCGAAAGCAATCCATAATACAAGAATATCTAGTTTCTAAGTCCTTTTTCTGGATTTCTCTAAACATATACAATCTTTCATTATGCCATTAGAGTCTTGCTTTATTTTTTCTTTTTTAATTCATAACACTTCTAGTTGTTTCGGTTAATCTTGTTAGAACATTTCTTGCAATACTAACAATAGTTTTTTCTGTTGGCGGTTCATCATCATCATCATCATCATCATACTCATCATCATACTAGCGGAGCCCAGCGACGAATATCCTGCAAAAAGGTTTATTATTTCTGAATTTCTTAGTCTTCGTTTTTGTACTTTAAAACACTGTTGCTAGAACAAAATATTTCAGAGTGTAGATATAAAATAATTGTTTTCGTCTCTGATTAAATCGTTGGGAACTGCACTATTGGCTTTTATTAAATTATTAAACAAAAACTTAACAATTCCCTCTAGTTCAATTAGAGTAACAGAGTCTTTACTAAACTCTTTAGCCACTCCAAAGATTTTGAAGTTTTATTTAAGTTAGAACATACTTCTTTGTTTGTATGAAAAATAATTTCTAAACAATTACCTTGTGTATATGATACGAATCAAATAATTATGGCTAACAAATCAGTCAAAGTTTAAACACTGGTTTAGTTAAAGTAAACTCAAATTTATATGTAGTTTAAACTCAACAGGAGTAAATGAGTGAACAATACCTTATGTGTAGTTTAAAAAATAATATTGTGGCAGCACTAGAATAAATGTCAAAAAACAACTGTTTTTCAGCAGGCTATCAATTCTTTGCACAATTAAAAATGCGAAAAAGTTAAAAAAAAATTCATGAAAGGTCGCCAAATTTTACTGAGAAAGGAATTATATTTATGCTTAGCGAAGTAGAATAGTATAAAAGAATAGAGTGTAAAAAAACAGGTCGAACAAGATCTGAAGAAAAAGTAAAAATTTGGCAAAAAGTTGAGTGCTCTTTTAATGCAAAACATATGGTCTGTAAGTAACAAAACCATATGGCCTGTATTGGTAGTTTAAACGTCCAATTTTATTCGTTTACAGATGGTTTAAATACTGTATTGATTTATAGGTATGCTAGTTTAAACACATTTTAAAACAAAAATAGAGATTAACTTGCACTGATTTATTAGCCCTTAAAGAACTACAAGGAACGTTATAATATTACAAAATATTTAGAAATTTGTTACTTCGGTTAATCGACTGAAATTAACCGGTTTTACCGCTAATCGAAAAAAGCCATTATTAAATTAACCGATCTGATAATCGGTTAGTAATTAACCAGTTAACCGTATGAATACCCTAATTGAGCCCTTTAAAATTAATTTCATCTCGGATCTTACTCAACTGCTTGTAACATTATTGTTACCGTTATTTTGTTTTTTTTTTTTTTCTAAACCATAAATTTATATAACATTTGACTTTTTATAGTTTTCAATCAAATAATTTATTATCTATCAACGTCGTCATTTCTATTTAAATTTGTTATCTAAATATAGTGCATTTACTACTAATTAAGATATCGGATCAAGTAATCCAACACTAGCATTGTCATTTGAAAAGCCGTTAATTACGGTGGTTAAACAACCACTGAGATACATTTATAACAGAAACGTTGTTGTATGTACATTTGCTTTGTATCTGGTTAAGTGTTATAACAATTAATATTTGTATTATTTTTTGTCATGGTTTCTCTCTATGCCGTGAACACAACTCCACTCGTATGTCTCAATCCGTGGCCATGTTCCTCCAAAAAATATTTTCAAGTTGTTGATACATATTTTTTTAATGATTGTACGTAGCTAAATTTTTTATAATATTAATTTATTTAGACGTTAAATGTATTTGATATAAATTTATTATAGCTGTTTGATAAAAAATAATAATATGTATGTATCTATGTATGTATGTTTATAATAGTTAGTTTAGATTTGTTTTCGTAAGTGGAAGCCAACGTTCGTTATTGACCTAGAAAATAAATGTTTTAACATAGCTAATGGTTTTTTTTTACTACTTAAAATAAATTGTTTATGAAATGAACTGTTTTAACGAGATTATATTTTGTTTTTGAATTAAGTATTATTGCACTTAGCGACTTGCAATAGTAGTTAATAAATATAGTGGCAGATATTGTTGGCTTTAACATTGCATAACGAATTTCTTCTCGACTCTTTTAGTATTTAAATTAAAAAGTCCTATTGTATTGTGAAATAATCTTGCATACATTTGTTAAAAATTAGCCATGAAAATAAAATAAAAAATAAAATTATCGCCAGAAAAATCGCCATGTTGCCAAATCAAAAATTTAGACGCCAACATGTTGAAAGATCGCCTGGTTTATCGTACACTTTTATATAAAAATTATTTACTTTTACTACAGTGTACATAAGCAGCTATTAATTAATAAAGATATAATTGAAGTGCATTAATATTTAAAATAATCTATTTAGATAAAAAACAAACAAAAAATATATATAATTTATGAGTTTGACTGCAGCGGCTGGCTGGTATAGTCTAACAGCACGCTCACTCACATTGAGTGGGTGACGTAGTGATTTTATTTCGTTTAATTTTCTATAAAGTTTTGAGCCTGAAGCAAAAAATAAAACATCGCTTAGTAATTTGTGTAATTGCTACATATTTTAGTATAATTAAAGCCTACTTAAGTTAATGTTGTATGTAAAGATAAAAATAATAAATAATAGTCTAATTATATTTTTCTGTTCTATTTTCTGTTTTTAGGTAATTTAAAAAAATTTCATTATCACATCGCCTCAACATATTTGGTAAATATAAAAAATATTATTGATTTTCTGCCTGTTTTTAGCAAACACTTAACTATTTATTTAAAATGGTGTTAATTATCAATAACATTGTTTATGGTAATTAATATCAGCCAGATTTATCTCTATTTTTTTACCGCTGGTAATACTAATATTTTTTAATGTGCAATTAAGTATGTGCCAAACTTAATATTTTTAAGATTTTCCTTGTTAGTAGAAATTCTTTACAATTTTATAGATATGTACTCGTATTTGGTTTTTAGTGCCTTTTCAATATAAATTTCATATGGGGAGTGTCGTTTCCCTCGCTTCTTTAACAATTCTGTCCGCCTTTTGTTGTAAAAATCTCAACAAAAAACAAAAATGTTTTTACTTTGGACTTTGAAATACTGGTATGTATGGTGTAATCTTTGTTGCCTTTATAAAGCCTCTACAAATTTTGCTTAATATAATATTATTTATGGCTTTTTTTACTTTTAAAGAAATTATTTACTGCTTAAGTTCCCACGTTAAATTCTAAAAATAAAAACACTGCATTCGATGATTTAATTATTACAAAAAATAAAAAATAAAGAAAGAAAGAAAGCCAAAGCTGTTGTATCTGGTTTTATATTCTCATGTTAATTCCCTGGCTTATAATTAAATCATATAAAACTTTAATTTCAACTTCCGTTTGTAACTATGAAATGTGCAGAAAAAAAGAAAAGTGCTATAATTTACATTTTCAAATACACACTCCCTCCCACTTGCTAATTTTTTTAATTTTAGCGTAAAGTATTGCACTGGCATATCCTTATTGAACTTTTCACTTCTCTTTTCACAACAATAATTTAACATCAGTGTAGCCATTTTAGCATTCTTACAGAGTTGTTTGCAGTTACAAATTTTAATTTCAATAAAAAAACTTAATTTTTTTACTACATGTCTCTGTATGTTTGTAATGCCGTGTTTCCATTGGTGTGCCATGTGCCACACATGAATAAAAATAACGTAACCACTAATTACTAATGAAAAACTGTTTGATTCAGACATGTATTTATTGATCTAAACTGTTTCCAATCATGTTGGATTCTATAAAATTGTCTATTAGTTATGTATGAAACTGTTTAACTTAATAAATACGTGTCTGAATCAAGCAGTTTTTCATTGGTAATTAGTGGTTACGTTATTTTTACTCATGTGTGGCACATGGCACACCGATGGAAACCCGGCCTAAGAAATAAACTCCGCTACTGCCAGTCTTATATTAAACATTTTTTTTTCATAAAAATGAAGAATGGATCGGACATAGAACATACAAGGTTCCACTTAGGAAAGTGCTTAGGATAGAGTCCAGGGTCGCTAGAAGAGATGTATTAAAGCAATAGTTTCCACACTCAAAAGAAAAACAAAACCATTTTAACGTGAGTAGGCAGTTCTCCCATCATTTCGCCTCCACCAAGAGGGCGACTTAAATAGAATTACTGCCTCGCCGAAAATATCTATCTAACCAATTTTTATGAAATTTGAGTCATAGATAGAGCGTAAATAAAACACACAGGGTAAAAAAATAAATTAATTGAGGGGATCAACTAGTATCTAATAAAAAAAATTGTGTCTTTAATATTCATAGTATACACCGAAAAAATGTTTTCCTCTTCTTAACACCTCTTAACACAATTGAATTGATTTTATTACACACATACAACTTGTATTCAGGCAACATGTTGCCAGACTGTTGATCCTATTGTCAATTAATTTTGCTTTTTCTTTTTCGCGTTATGGTAGAATACTTATGATTTTTTCCTTTTTTTAATCAATATGGTTCACAAATACCACTTATATATTTTATTGTATTGCAAAGAATCAGTAAATCTTAAACTATATCCGCATTGAATTTCTAAATCACAATTTATCATCGATGATACGATCTGGCTTGCTTCCACATTCGCCTAAATTTTGGCCTCAATGTGTCGTTGCTGAATTTATTTGATTTTATTTTTAATACTTATTTTTAAAAATCAAAAAATAACTTACAAATTTATTTAAAGCGTATACAAAGCTTTTAATTTTCCTTAAAAAAAACCACTCGCAGCACATATATTTTAAATATGAAAAAAAAACTGATTAATCATTAAAATGCTGACCTACAAAATTATTTATAATTTTTCAACTTGTTGCATACATGATTGCACATTTTGTAATGCATTTACATATTTATTTTTAACTACATATCTACATACATATGTACATATTCTTTAAGAAACTCCGACCAGAAAATATTCAAACATTTTCAAACAGCCAATACTGAATGACCAGTTTTACCAAAAAAAAAAAATCGATATAAATTTAAAAAAAGAGAGAAGTTAAAAAATATGGTCGTGTAACAACAGTAGTAAAAATAAAGCTTTTTATTATAAAAGTAAGTAGAAAAGTATCTGTGTAGAAAAATGTGTGTGAATATGCCAAAGGCTTTTAAAATCACAAATCAAATGATTTGTTTAAAATTTTCGATTTTTATTTATATTTTTTTTGTTACTTCCAAAGAAACAATGTCTTAACGAAAAATTGGTGCCACACTATACATGACTGCAATAACCCCACAACAAACATTTATCACAGTTTATTTAATACAAAACACTTGCAATTTTCCAATAATGTCGTGTCTTAAACAGCAGCCAGCCAGCCAAACCAACCAACCAACAAAAAATATCATCTTAAGGCGCGCGGCGACGGCCCATGTATTCGTGTAGCATTTTTATGAAAAAAATTATTTAAAAATAGTAAAACCGCCTTCATGTTTAAACAAAAGATCTCTTGGGTGCCAAATTTATATAGAAATTTTAAAAAATTTTAACTGTTTGTTAACCTGTCATTCAAACTAAAGAAGCCTTAAGGTAATTTATGAAAATAAGCGAAAAAAAAGTTATGAAAAATCTTTTATTTTTGGCGCAACAAAGTCTTATTTTATTTGTTTTCTCTCTCGTTATCTGCTTGATATCTTATATTTAATTTTTTTTTATCTGTGTTGATGCTTTGCAAAACTTTTGCTTTAATGTACGACCGTTTTGTTTGCATTATTTATTTTTATATATTTTTTAACTCATAATAACAACAATGAGCTCCATGCCAACTAACCACAATATTAAACAAATTGTGTACGGTCATTTACACTGTTGCACTTTTATGCCTCTATTATGGATGGCAACCGAACTTCAGTAGCGTTTCCAGTTGCCAGTTGCCAAAATGTTATTACGTACGGCAACTTTGCATTGATACGTTTTAGAAGTCAGCCTTAAGGCTCAGTTAGCCGACTGTAATGTAATGTAACTGTAACGGTAGGAAACAGTTCATCGATATTGTGATGTGAAAAGTAATGAAAATTGTTACAGAGGTGTAATGTAACGTAAACTGCTTTTCGTATAAAAATATCGATCAGCTGTTTCCTACATTACAGTTACATTGCGTTACAGTCGGCTAACTGAGCCTTTAGGCCGGGTTTACATCTGTGTGCCATGTGCCACACATGCGTAAAAAACCCGTAACCACTAATTACTAATGAAAAACTGTTTGATGCAGACACGTATTTATTAATTAAGTTAAACAGTTTCATACATAAGTAATAGACAATTTTATAGAATCCAACATGATTGGAAACATTTTAAATCAATAAATAAATACATATCTGAATCAAACAGTTTTTCATTAGTAATTAGTGGTTACGCTTGTTTGGGCACATGGCACACAAGAAATGCCAGATGTAAACTCAGCCTTACTTTATACGTTCTATTCTGTTGTGAATCACCCCCTTAGTTTCTGTTCAATTGAAAATCTGTTTGTTTGGCTTGATTTTCCTTTTTCGTTCTGTTCTGTTCTGTTCTGTTATTTGTTTGTTGAGTTGTGTGAAAAAACAAATTTTTATTTAAAAGGAATATAATTTTTTTTTTCAATTAAACATTGTTTAAAAAGAGATTTTTTGGTTAATTTCACAAGAACGGAAGATCAAAAGATAGATAGCGATTTTAGCGTTTTAACAAATCTACATTTTGTTAATTTTTATAACATCGTTTAAGCGCCTCTGGTGTTAACTAGACGCATTCTTTTAAGCTTTTAAGCCATTTTGTTAGATATTTTACTCCGCCGACGATTGCTATAAAGTCGGGCTCTCGAATACCGCCATTTGCTATGTAGTCGACGGCCAACAGCACTGCATCCTCAAACGAAACTGTTAAAAATTGGTTTCAAATAAATTTTTTTTTATTTGATGGTGGCGTTGACTGAAGTAAAGGAAGGGTGATTTATTAAAACCTTTCTTTTTGGCAACCTTGTTTTTGGCAACACAGCTGTTTTCGTGTATCATGTTACTCTTAAACACGTTCAGTTTGGTCTATAATTCAACCTACAAATGAACAAGGCTTGCAGATTATTAAATTTTATTATGAAAATTCATGCTCGGTTAGAAAAGTGCCTCGTGCACTTCTTCCATTTTATGGTCAGTTTGGGCGACTTTCTGAGGCGGTTATTCGGATACTTGTGACAAAATTTCGCTCTAAAATTACATTATTGAACATTAAACCACCAACGCAACACGCATACGTAGAGTGCGGCCAGGGGAAAAATCGCAGTATATCTGCCAGTGCTGTTGATGACCGTGGATTATCGATTCGGCGCCATTCGCAGTGTTGGGCAAGACGGTGCCACATGTCACACAGCACGCGAAGCAATGGCCCAATTGAGAAGCGAGTTCGGTGAACAGTTTATTTTACGTTTGGTGCCGGTCAATTGGCCGCCTAGATCGTGCGATTTAACTCCCTTAGACTATTTATTCTGGGGCTATGCTAAGGCTCATGTCTATAAGGGCAAGCCCGCAATCGTTGACGCACTGGAAGACAATATTAAAGAATTTATTCGTGAGATACCGGCCGATATGTTCGCGATAGTATGCCAAAATTGGACCCAGCGTATGAACCATTTCAGGCGTAGCCGCGCTCAAAATTTATATAAAATCATCTTTTAACATTGAATTATATAGATCGTTCTACCGATTCAAAGAAAGTTTTCATACATTTCTCTAAATTTAATGCGTTTTTTTTTATAAATCAAATCCGAAAGCTCTTAAAAAATCACCGTTTATTTAGCACGCCTCCTTCGTCGATATTGTTTAGCAGTACAATCGGCGAAGTAAAATAATCAATAAAATGTCTACTAAACACAGCTTCGAAAATTTAATACGCCTCATTGATATCTAAAGCGTTAAGAATGCGTTAACACTGCCTTACTTCTCTTAAAAAATCCGGAAAGTCTACTGAAAAAGGGCAAATATTTTATTTCCAAGCAATTTGTAAAAAAAATACAATAAAAATGACTTAATACTATTTTGAAAATATCGTATGAGACTTGCACTTTTCTTTATTTAACATTTTCTTTCAGGATTTTCATAGGCAACGGTGTACCGAAACCTACACTTGCATGTCATATATGGAAAAGAGAGGATAAAATAGCAGCAGCAGCAACAATTATTATAAAATTTATAATATAAATATTGCCAGAGAATAAACAATGCAACGAAAACACATAAGCACACTTGCACTTATCGTATTCATGCTCGGTTTTTATTTATTTTTTTGTTAAGCGAATGTAAAATATATTTTATAGTTTATTCCTATAAATTCGGTTGACGGCATTGCATGGTAATTTGTGTTGTTGCAAGGCGTTTTATATTTGAGCAACGAGTTATTTTCTCAATTGCTCTATCAGTTCTCACTGCCTGCCATAGCAATAGACATTCGTCAGTCGTTGTAGTCGCCGTCGTCAACGTTTGTTGGAGCTCTACAATGAAAAAAAAAAGTTAACGTCATTGTTAAGTATTGTCGCCAATAATTTTTTTGTGTTTTTTCGCATTGCCTTAGTTGTTAGATTTCAGTTTTTGTTTTTGCTTTTTTTATGCACAATTTTTGCAGTTGTAACACACTCTGCCTTGTTGCTTTTCTATTTGCATGAGTGTATATTTTTTCACGTTTGCAGTGCAGTTGCATCGGCTGTTGTCGTTTGGCCGCCATCGCAATCTAATGTCAGATAGTTTTGCGGTCGCTAACCCTAAGTAAAATGAAAAAAAAACAAATAAAATGTAAAAAAGTAGCAAATAAATATATAATATATTGTATACTTGTCTATTAATAATATACATTTACATTCATGCACATACACAAATACTTACATATTTATTTTACATTTTTGCTTGTGCTTTTGTATATCCATAAAAATTTAAAAAAAATATTAGAGGAGAGATACTTTTTCGTTCTTTCTGTATTTGGGTCTTATATAATTTTATTTAAAATAGAAAAATAAAAACGCATATTAATATGACTTACTATGATTTTTTTATTTGCGGTTTTCCATATATGTATTTTTAATTTTCTATGTAAATATCGTTACCTTAATATAGAAATGCCCCAACTCATTATTTTTTTGAATTCGAGTTTTTTGCATATTTCGATAGAAGAATGTCTAATGTATCGAAAAATGCAAAAATCTCGATATAAAAAAATTATTGAGTTAGGGCCTTTCTATGTTAAGGTAACGACATGTATGTACGTTTTTTTTATACGAGTACATATGTACATATATGTATATTTTTTTAATTATGGAAATTTTATTTCGTAGAAGTTTCTATGATGAATTTATTTTTCTAACAGGCAACTGATGTGACACATGCTCATAGAATGGGTTCGAATATAAAGTAAATATTTTCAGGTAGAACGAAAGTTTAGGCAGATTTTTAACATGTTGAAAAATTTGGCTAGAACTGTTGTGATCAAAGGCGAAATATAGAAGAAGAAAAGTATTAAATTCTTAGGAAAAATTTTTGGCGACAATACCAATTAAATTTCGCATGGTTTTACAGTAGAATCACGATAATGTGAACACGCAACGTTAACTTTTAGATACATATATAAATATTGTTTGTATATAGGCCGTTATTATGAGCTGCATTTGATTTTTTGTTTTTAGGCATCCAAACACAAATTATATGTAGATCTAAGGTCGTAAAGACTAAACAATTCGAAATGTTGCAATTGTTTTTTTTTTTAAATAAAAGGAAGTAACATTCAGTTAATGAATTCCTACTACTATTACTAGAAAGCTTCATTCTTTTACAACTCTGCT
This sequence comes from Nowickia ferox, assembly GCA_936439885.1. Classification (NCBI taxonomy): domain Eukaryota; kingdom Metazoa; phylum Arthropoda; class Insecta; order Diptera; family Tachinidae; genus Nowickia; species Nowickia ferox. Next base: position 107,877,405 of record OW387023.1, read on the forward strand.
TTGCTTTCGGTTATTTTACTTTGCCGATGATTCTGGGGGAAAATCCTCAATTTGTTATGCAGAACCAAGTGTATTTTAATTTCCATTATTATCCTTGATCCGGTATGATCCTTGAGCTTAAAATGCTGAAATTTTTGCACATTTTCGAAATCACAGTGAGTGAAATTCACAATAGCGACATTCCTTCTCGTAATACCAAATAAAAATTCGTTCGTTCATGGACAATTTTTTAATGCATGAATGAATGGAATAAAAATGTTAATTTTTGGTATTCAGTTTGATCATCTAGGAGTCAACTCAACTCTGGCATACACATTTACAGCTTACTACTCCTATGAATTAGATTCGTCGTTCATCGAGTACTAAATGTTTTTTCTTAATTTTTATTTTCTTGAGTAACCCGAATTTTACTGTTTAGTTTTTTTTTATTAATTTTATGCAGGTATAAGATAAATACAGGATCAAAAAAATTTATTATTTTAGGTAAAGTGCTGAGAGAAATGTGTAAATATAATATATCATGCTAAATATACAGCGGCGCACAGTGGGATTTTTGCTGTCAAACTTCCTATTTTTCGACCAATTTCTAAAATGTTATGATGCAGAGTTGTAGAGAAATGTTCAAATATGAAATGCTTATGTTGTTTTTATTTTTTTAAAGAAATTTTAATTTATTTTTGAAGAACTACTACTACTACTATGCTATGCAAGAAATGACTTACGCATTTCAGCGGTCCATATACTCTCATGTATAATTTTTCTCATAATACTATTTGACCTTAATGTGTATGTATTTGAAGTATATACATACATACATATGTACATTAATAGCATTTCTCCATAAATTAAAAAGTAATGGACACATAAACCATTAAGAAGATATGTTCAAATCTATATGACTCTGCTTATTGTTGATGTTCCATGAAAAAATATTTAGCATCACTATCCCCCACGCTCTTCTTTTTATAAAATGAAAAGTTTTTTTTTTCGATAAAAAAATAATTCTCGAAAAATTTCCCATGGTATAGGTTATTGTTTTCTACGAAATGCAATACAGTTTCGGCGAAAAATTAAATTTTTCGTCGTTTACTGATTTTATCAGACCATTTTATAATCACTACCACTATCCCTTAACTTACTTCTCTTTAAAAAAAAATCAACACGATTTGGAATGTGACTGACTATGTTATCAAAAAATGGTAGATGAAAAATAAATATAAAAAAAATTTTCGAATCATAAAAAGTATTTTTTTTTATCGATTTCACGAGCGATGGTTGTAGCCGATTTTTATGAAACTTGGTATGCATCTCATTTTATTCTAGAAAGTACATGTACCAAATTTTAAGTCTTCTGTTGGATAGGAAAAATTTTATGGCGTGTATATTAATTTAGTCAAAATAATGCTCCGTGCCAACTTCGATCTATTACCGTACCTCACAGTTATTGCATAAAAATGTATGAAACCATCCCACTGTGCGGCATTCTTCTTCGGAATAGTGTCGTTCCATTTAATTGGAAGTAGTTTTTAAGTAACTACGTTTATACTTTAATTCATTGTAAATTGTTTATATGCATTTAAATTTATATTCCCCCTTATCGTGGTTGGCGTTTTTCGACTTCGAATACCACGCGACGTTTTTGTAATAGACAGAAAGAACATCGTAATGTTTTTTCTTTAATCCAGGACTAAAATGTCTTAGTCGGAGTCGAAATACGCCAACCTATTATTTATTTTTGGCGGAATTGTATGTAGAGTCGTGTCTCTTTCATAAATTGAATTTTATTAATACATTACTTAATTCAAATTTACAATAATATATTTATTCTTAAATTATAATTAACATTTTCATATTGTTTTAACACCTGGGGGTTATTATGTAATCCGAATCGAACGGAAATGTATTCGAATCGAATTACATAATAACCCTCCTGATATCGTTGAAAACATTAATACATACAAACATGCATACTTATCATTGTCGTCAATCTTTTCAACTCAATCGTAAATATTGGAGGAGAATAATAATAATAATAATTACATTTTACCTACTTAAAGACAAAAGCAATAAAAATAAACTTTAAATTGTTTGTTCAATTTAATTGTAATTAAACAAAATACTTTGTAGTTTTATCGACAGCAGCAAACATTATTACTATATAAATACTCGAAATGAATTTATGTATGTCATATAGACACACAATCAGCCAATAACATTACTTTACTGATTGTTCAATTGACAAACTGACTGGCTGGCGGCTGGTGTTAAACGGCTCTGTCAGCAGCAGTTGGTGGCGGCGAGTTATACTTTATAATCATGGTGGTGGTGCCAATTGCAATTGTACACAAATGTGCATTAAATAAAAAATACTAAAAAATACTTAACAAAATTAAATACTTGTACCTCAAGAGCCCATGTGGAGTGCTGACTGACAGATAGCTAGAGCAAAAAGCTATTTCAAAGACTTAACTATTGAGACAGACCAGCAAAAATAATAAAAGTAATGGTATGACTTATATTTTAATTTGCATAAATTCCTTAAATCAGGATTAAAGCCAGTTATCACAAAAAATATTGTTCGCTCTGCCATACAACCTCGAAAGAAAAATTCTGTCCGTTAGTAAGTTCGAATTTAGCATTCCGTAAATAATCCTAACTTTTTAATTTGTTCTTAGTTTGCTAAAAATAAAACAAAATAATGTACTTTTTTTATAAAAGTCTAAATTTTATGTCCAAAAACATTTAATTCTTTTAAACTTGTTCCTTTAACTGACTGTATGGATTTTTACTTGTTGACTGTTAGTAAGTACACAGTTGGTTTTGACAAATTTAATTTAACTAATAACAATAACAACAAAATAAATCAATTTAAAATGCAACAACAAATTTAAAACAAAAATAAACACAACATATACTTTTGCTTTCATTAGCAGAAGATAAAGTTAAAAATTGCGGTGTTGTTGTTTAATAGTCATTGCCGCCGCAGCAGTTATTCAGTTTGAACAGCGGTGTAGTAGTTGTGTGGTGTTGGTGGTTGGTGGCGGCGTTGATTTGCTGCCGCTAGTTGGTATTAGCGACAGACAATCAGTCAACCCAACCAGCCAACAACACACAACTCGTGCTCATTGTAGTTCACTAACCTATGACAATAATTTGTGTAAAGTAGAAAAAGAAAAAACAAAGTTAAACAAATAATAATAATACATAAATAAATAAAATAGAAAAATAATCAACAATAATGTCATTCAATCAACTACGAAAAACCTACAATAACTACTACACCGTTTCCTTGAGATTTTATGCGTTTTAGTGTAGTCATAGAAGAGATATTGAGGGACGTATTTGCATTATTTTTTTATTTTATTCTATTGCTGTTTGATTTTTAATGTATTTGGTTTTATTTGAAAAATGTTTATGGTTTTGTTCTTACGCATACCTTAAATGCAAACGGACATTTTTTACAGGAGAAACAAAAACTTTTCAAAATCAATAATAATAAAGTGTTCTTGAAAATTCTCTTCGAAATCGACTTGTAGTTTTTATATATATATATTTAAGATTTTATGTTAATTACATTCTTTGCAATAAAAAAATAGATGCATTCGTAATTACGTCCATTTGAATTTATTTAATAGAGTCGTAATTTTTGATCGCAGAGGTCTAAATATTTGCGTGAACATGTAGTTTGATAAAATGAACCATTTCGAATTTTTGTATAGTTATGTTCGTTTGCATTTAAGCTGACGATATATTCTTACACACCGGGCCTTTGCTGCAACAAAGTCATAACTCAAAAATGCGATTTGTTCAGTTGATATTACAATTTAAGTTATAATAATAAATAAATAAATAACCATTAACGCATTGAGCGCGGCAAGCTACACGGCTACACCACTTCATCTGCCGCTAGCTGCAATTGTCGCCCTGTAACCAGGGGTCAAATTAAGGCACTCGTTATCGAACAAAATTTACGAAATATTTAAATAGAGTTTATATGAAAATATTTTTAAAATTCGAATCGTATCGAATGCTGTAATTTGTCCCCAGTTTTTATATAAAACTATGAAATGGAATAAAACAAAGATGAATTTTTTAAATTGACTTAAAATTTACTTTATTTGAAAAATTATCTTCTGTGGCCGTATATTGGCAATAACGCGGCGAATGTTGTCCTCCAAGTGGTCCATCGTTTCGATCTTATTGGCTTAGACTAGCTACTTTACATGAGCGTGAACGTGAAACTGTAAGGTTACCAAACGATTCCTTCAATAAGTCAATTGTGGCACGAAATAAATCAATTGTAAGTACGCAAACCAAAACTGTGCTAGTTCAAAAATGTTTTTTTACCTCGTTTAAAAAAAAAAACATATTATTGATGAACATCCTAAAGTAAGTTTATGAAAAAAAAAATACAAAAAATTTAATTTCTGGAAAAAAATATAAAAAAAATAAAATACTTGCCATTTTACATTTAAAGAAAAAGTTTCTTTAGGAAGCATCTTCATCAATATAAATTTTTTCAATCGATAAATATTGTGCCATAATCGCCAAAAAATCCAAAGCGACATAATTTTCGAGGTTTGTTTTTTGACAAAAATCTATTATTCACGATCGTAGGTAATCGATTTTCGTTAAAAAAAAACGAAGTTCAAAAATGCGTTTTTAGGTACTTTTAGCCATAATTTTCAATCTTAATAATTTTTAAAATTTTTTTACAAATTTGCTTATATATTCTGTTCCTACTTCATACAGTGCACAGCGAAACAGCTGATCTTGAAATTATCTTCTTCATTTTCTTACAATTCACTGTGAAAGCGGAAACATAATAGAAATAAATGTGGAAAACGGGGTGATTGCCATAGAATTTTTGATTGAATTTTAATTTCTTGCAATATCTAGTTCGTAATATATATTCCAGGTATTATGTATATCTTTTCCAATTTTTTTTGTCAACGAAATGATATATTTTCCCTTAAAAATTTAAATTAGTCTTGAAAGTTATTCTGTAATGAAATAACTCTACAAATGTATGATTTTTGGTGGACGATATTTTATAGAGTCGAAAAATCTAAGCTTGTTACACTCACAGCCCTAAGGCGGACAGTAGTTTAAATTCGTTTAGAATTCGTTTTCTTTTATCATTTATCAGTGGCTGAGTTTCTTTTTAATTTCAAATGAATTTTTTTCTAAATTATGAATAAAACGTTTGTTTGTTAACTATTATTGTTGGCAAAGTATGTAATAACATTTATATGGAATTTTTTTTGTCTATTGTTGGCTGCTGCTTAAACGCTCGCGGCGTTTATTGACTTTTTGGCATACTTATAGCTTTTTTAAATTTTATTAAAATGTTTTTTTTTGTTTTGTTAAGGCAAAGTCAGTATTGGTAGCAAGAAATGTCTATGGAGTTTTATTTATTGGCAACACACTGCAAATTTGTTGTTTTTAGAGACACTGTGTGTTGGTCGTTGGCGTTAAAATTTTTTAAAAGCCGTGGTAGGTATCTGTAGATTCCATTTTAGTAAAACATATTTGACATAATAAAGCAGAAGCTTATGTTTATTTATTTATTTTTTCGCTTAACCTAACGATAACTTAATTGATAGCAGTGTACAGGTAGGTTATAATAAAACAAAGCAGTGACAAATAAAAAAAAAATAATTTTCTTTCTAGTCGAAATGTTGGCGAATATTCTTCGTATTGGAAAAAAAAAATTTTCATTTCAGCTATATATAAAACTTTTAACTATAGAAACCCATAGCTGTTTAAAATAATAGATATTTCGCTTACAATAGGTGTCGTACACATGTACAATAGCTACATAAATGTATACATGCATACGTACGTGAATACTTGGTGGTGGAGTCTCTACTTAAAATGCAAAATGTTAAAAGCCAGCAAAAAAATATGCATTCTCAAAACAACTGTCTATACAGACAAATAAGCAAATAGCTGGCAAGGAAGTAGGCGTTTGATATATGAATAAATACTTATACAAATATGTATGTACATACTAGTATGTGCAACACATGCAAATATTCCTTATTCTAGTGGTGTGCATTCACAACACGACTGTGTGAAGTTTTTTTTTTTTTTTGTTAGTGTGTGTTTTTAATGCATATTTCTGCAGTAGAGTTTAAGTTTATGGCATTTTGTTATTTATTCCTTTTTTTTTTTCTTTATTATTTGCCATATAACTATTGCTTGATTACATTAAACTGATAAAGAAAAGTAGCTACAAGTTACTGTATGTGCATAGTATATGTATTTTTTTATTTACTTCAATTGCGATGGCGTTATAATACGATATAATTGAGTTATTCTTGTGGTTACACTCTTAAGTTCATCCACATACTTTTTAAGAAAATCAAAAAAATAAAAATAAAAAATACGAGTATGCATGGGGTAAAATCAGTCAGACTGCAGTAAAATGTTTGCAATTGCAAAAATATAAAACCGCAACTAATTGTAATTTTCTATGCTGATAATAATAAACAATATATATAGCATACAGTTTGTGCATAACTTACAAATTATGTATCATAAAAATATTTATTTTACTTATTGAAAAGATAAAGCCAGAAAAAAATAAAAAAATCCCTGTGTGCAAGAAAAACAGTAAATTAAATTTATTTTTCTCCCTATCAATAACGATTTATTTTTATTTATTTTAGTTTTCTTCGATAAGAAAAAAAAAAAAATTAACAAAGTTACATAGTTTTCATCAATATCGTTTAACAATCCAGTCAACAAGTTTGTTATGTCCAGGGGGGTGTGTTGTGCAACACATTTCCTATTTTGTAACATTAAAAACGCCTTCTAGAAGAAAACATTTTAACTTTAACAAATCAACTTTCATTCAAGTTTAACATTTTTTTACAGTAATATATATTTTCCCTATTTTAATCGACTAACTAAACTTATGTACATATTTTATGTTGCTGTTAACTTTTCCAACACGTTACATCGATCAAATATTGATCGCTTACAACATTTTCAAATTTATTATTAAATGCTGGCAGCTTTTTGTTTGTTTTATTGTTTTAGTGCATGTAATACAGTGAACTCTCGATAGTTGAAGCTTTTTATGAAGTCACTGCTTTTCCTTTACATACACCACTTGGTTTCCTGCAATATATAGAATCTGGAAATTTGTTCGGTAGCGCTCAATGCTCAATTTTTTATTTTTCGTAGGTATTAAATTAATTTGGTGAAAATGCTAAGAATTTTCAAAAATAAAAATATCAAGAAAAAATATTTTTTTCAAATAAATTGTATCTGTTGCTTTATTAAAAATTGTGTGGAAGAAATATTTGCAGGATTCATTTACATTTATGTCGCAGATTTGATCTAAATCCTACAAAGGCTTCGTTCGATATCATTTATGAAAACTTCGAAAAAGCGCTTTATATTACTAACTCTAATAGTCCCATGTTTTAGTACCACCGAGAATCCTTGGCAAACGTCATGTAAATTGCTTAATTAGATTTAGGTCGGTTTCGGTCCACAAATTTCGAAAACACTGATTTTATTTTAATTAAACCAAAAACTCTTTTCAAATCGCTTTTCTCAGTTTATTCACTCTTTTTATACTCGATAAAATTTTAAAATTATATGTAGATATTGTTACCGACAATGCTTGAAAATCCTATTTTTAAATAACCCAAAAACTTCTGAGTCTTTAGCGTTCCGTATACTAAAAGCGAAAAGGAACCCTATTGCTTTCGCTACAATGTCGGTCTATCTGTCAAAAGCTATTTTCTCGAGCTATCACCAAAACTAAGAGAAAAAAAATGTACCGGGTACTTGAAATTTTTAAACAAATATCTACATACATCAGTAAGATATTCGATTATTTAAGCTAAAGTTCGTATAGTATTATATATGTATGTAGTGTCCGTACGGAACTCTTGGTGTGCGAGTCAAAGACGCTTTTTGCTAACTTTATTTTATATTAATTCAAAAATTCTTGTCGTTTTCCAATCAAACAAGTAAATATTTTTATTTCATAATCTAGTGAATATTCTTGAGGGTGCTGTTGGCTGAAGTAGTTAGTGGGTCGACTAGAACGCAAATGACAGTAGTGTTCGAGTCCCAGTCGTATCAACATCATAGATTTTTCTGATATGCCTTAGTTTATATTCTAATGTACTCGTATGTATATCGCAGCAGCCTTCTTCTTCGATATTTGTAGCAATTTATTATCGGCGAAGTACAATAACTAATAAAATGGCTACATACTTTAAAATAATGCGGCTACTTAACACCAGAGGTGCTGCAACGATGCCATAAAAATTAACAAAACGCGCAATAGCAAAGTTGTAAAATCGAACAAATTTATTAATCTTATTTTCCCTCTATCTACATGTCATTTCACCATCTGTACTTGCACTATGCCTTTCCTACTCTTAGGTAACACAAAGGGACCTATTAGTTGGACCCACATGAGCTGAAAACTTACTTTCCCTTCTCACCAATCTGGCAACCTAACCTAACCTTACCCAGTGAATATTTTTTAGTTGTGGAAACCTATTAATTGGTTTCCAAATATCAATTATTGCAAAAGTACTCCTCTCTCTCACAATATAAAATTATTAATAAATTTCCTTCATGCATTTAGAAATAGCTTTTAACATATTAAATTTTCCATTTAATTTCTTCAAATATGTACATATGTGTAATTTTTTTCTTTATTATTATTTTTAAAATTATAATGAAAATAAGAAATAATTTTGTTGGTGTGCAGTAGTGTAAATATAGATTCAAGATAAGTGTGAGCACATATGATATTGCTGTAATATTCTCTGGCTATTAATTTTATATACATATATATACATACATACATACATACATACATACATACATATTACAACAGCCAATTTTAATGCTCAAACAGATACTTTAGCTGCACAGTCAGTAATCATATAATTTGCTGATAATTCATTAAAACCATCATAAATTCATTGTACGAGTCTTAAACACTAATAGACCGTACAACACTTTTTTTATGTGGACTTGCAACATCAATATGTGCTCATATATGTACATACATACATACATACGAGTATGTAGTAGTTAGGTATGTCTATAGTGTAGAATAGTACATGTTTATTCATAAAAACTTTTAGCTGGCTAGAAAATGTTTGCGGCAAGTTCATTCAACTTTGTATAAGTTTTTTCTTCTATATTGGTTTGACGTATGACAACAATATGTTGTAAAATGTTAGTGGGCATGTTTGGGTGTTCAACAAATATGTGTAAAAGTGGCAAATAGCACGTTGTTTTTCTTTTTTTTTTTGCTAAGAATTCACACAATATTTATTTTATTTCTTGGCTGCTCTGTCTGACATGGGCTCTCTGTGTGTGTGTGTGTGTGTGCGCGCTTGTGTAAGTGTTTGTTTTTTGCACATTTCTGCAGCAACTACCTTCACGTTTGTTTGCTGAACAATATTGGCTTGCAATATTTTATTATTTTGTTTTTCGTAATCAATTGTTTGGAAATTAAATTCAATTAAGCTTTAAGGCATGTTTTTTTAAAAGTTTTCTTAAATTGAACTTTTCAATTGTCTTTAATATAGTTACATGCACACACATTCATACATACATATATGTATATGTATGGATATATTTTTATTGCTGCTTCCATTTAATAACTTAATTGCTTTAATTAAAAATAACATAGAAATTCATAAAATTTTTAGCAATTAAAAATATCCATAATGAAATAGGATTTATGTTAAAAATAAATAAATTGATTTAAAAAAAATATTACGCTGAATTTTCTACCTGGTTTTAATTAAAATTTTATTTGTTTGCAACTTTGAGGTCTTAATTATTACTTAATAAAATATGTAGTAAAGAAATAAAATAAAGTAGGTTTTCGATAAAATTAGAATGATTTTTTTATGGACGGGCAAAATACGGCAGTCGACATCGTTCGCAATTTTAAAATATTTCCATACAAACACTATCGAAATATGTACAGTGGCATCCCGATTTAACTAACATTCGATTTTTTCTCATTGATTATCTTATTTAACATAAAAATTGTTTTATTTCTGTTTTTTCTCTGCTGTGGCAGCTTTGTATATTTTTCATAAATAGATAAAATTTATTTAACACCTTACAAAAAAATAAAAATAAAATATAAACTTTGTAATTTTAAATTTTAAAATATATATGTAATGAACTATTATTGTCTCTAGATTGTGGGAAAAATTTTTTTTGTCTTATAAACATTGTCTAATATATTTGTCATTCGTTACCACCCGTTAGAACTCTGGTTGTAATGGTTTAAAACTTTTTTAAATCAAATTTAAAAATTAATGAACATTTATATATGCATTTTGCTTATTTTCTGCTTACCGCTCTTCGGCTGGTTTTCATTTTTGTCTATAACTTTTTTGGATCTTTGCTTTTTTAATTTATTATCCTGTAAAACCCAAGGCAGTTACAAAAACACCGAAATCAGAAACTACCACAACAAAATCCCTACAAATAGACAAGTCACGAAATACAATTGTTTGACTTGTTTATTTTCCCTAACAATAAAATTTCAAGCAAATGTTTTAATATTGAATTATTGACAATCGATACCTAGTTTTTTGTTTATATTCAAGGCTCGTCGGCATTTTTTTAAATAAATATTTAAGTAACGAATGACGAATTCTTTGAAAATTTATATAGAACTCATGTTACAAATTTTTCAATAGACACTTCTATTTTACATGATTTTAATAATTTTTTTTTTTTTTTGCATTGAAATTATTACTCATGGAGTCTTAATTAATTTATATGATTCACCATTTTATTTATTTATTTGATAATAATTTATTTATTTTCATCATAAGAACATTAACAATATAATTCTTTTGGAGTTCAATAACAATGCTTAAGGCAATATAATATATAATAATACGTATTTAATTATGTGCAGGAATATTCAGTATTAAGAAGAAAAGTCACGAATGACAAGCAACTTGCAACCCTTTTAACTGATATGTTTATTTTTATTTACGATTATTTAGTTTTGCATTTGTTTTCTGCGAAGACCAAAAAAAATTCTGTAAATTGAGAGTGAGATATCATTTTGTAGGCAGTACAAATTCAAGAAAAATAAACATTTTCTTCTGTATAAGATAATATACCCACTGATTGCAATGTAAGTACATACTGATGTATATTGCAAACAGTAAAGGTTTTAAGTAATTTTTATCCAATGGTGTTAAAAACTGATGAGACAAAAAATATCAATTTGTTTTCAAATCTAACCCAAATTCAGCATCAATATACGATTAATTTCTTAAGCTTTTGCTTACTGTAAGTAGATAAAAACTATTTTTAGTAAAGTATAGAAAAAAAGTATATCGGATTTAGCGCATTTTTCGATGTAATAAATATGCCGGAAATATATCGTTCGTTAAAACTTGATGCCACTGTATTTTAAAATTATGTTCCATATCCAGTGCCCTAATTTTTATTTTTTAAATTTTTAAGATCTTATGTTGAAAACAAATTTTATAAAAATCAAATAAATAATCCTATTTTCTTTTAAGAGAAATTCTGATTTCTTTAAAGAATTTATTTTTTTCAATAATGCTATTTATTTTTATACATATTTCTTTTTTTGTACGTTGTACAATATATGCGTTCATTGACCTGGTTTTTTTAGGTTCTGATTATGTTGTTATCAAAAGCATAAAGTTCTTACTACATTCATTTATTATGCCCTTTTTTTTGTAAAGTATATACATATACTTATGCTAAAGCCTGTCGTCTGCCTGGTTGCTTGTGGTTTTTATTATATCCAATTTTTTTTGTTTGTAAAAGACAGAAATTTTAAACACTCCATCAACAACAAGAGCAGCCGTACAAGAAAAAAAATGAACATATTAGATACAGATTTTTGCTAAAAATAAATGTTAATATTTATTACTGTGAATAAACATGTTTCTTTCAAAAATAAATATTTATAAAAATACAAAATACATGGTTATTTATATAGATACCCACAAAGCAAATCTTACGATTTTTTCTGAAGTCAGACTTGTCGTACCGAATTCGTTAAGGCGCCTCTGTAGTTTGTCTAAACTCGAGACTTTTGGTAACGAATTCGTTAAGACATTTCGGTAGTTTCTCTGAACAATTTTGTTAACAAACATTTTTTAAATCATTAAAACTTTGATTTATATGTTTTGTTTTAAATAAATCTAATAAATAAAAAAGAATTGAAAAAAATATTAAAAAAATTATTATGCAAATTATTTCGACAAAAGCAGCAACATAACGGTGAAGTGGTACTCTGCCGTATACAAAAAAAGAAAGCACATGTCGTTGCGAATTCGTACCGACATATCGTATCGATTTCTTACAGACACTTCGTTACGATTTCGTAACTACATATCGTTGCGAAGTCGTGTCCAACCATTTGATAGAAAAAGCGTTACGATTTCGGTAATATTGCGGTTGCGAAATCGGCAGATTTTGACGACTAGTCGTTACGAATTCTTTACGAATTCGGAGCATTTGGTTTGGTGGGTACATACATATTTCATAGAAAAAATCTACATATACATACATACATACATACATACATATACATACATATGTGTTTATGTTTAAAATTTTAAAATATTTTTATTGACTTAAGGTTACTGGGGACTTGCTGCAGCTTTAAATTTTCAACTGAATATAATATGTATGTAGAAAGATGCTTTAAAATATGCTGCCTATTCTTGGAATTTAATTGTTTGCAGAACTAGAGAAATTTAAAAAAAATGTTATTTGCTGTTCAGGTACAAATTGAAAAATAAAATCGTTAAAATTATTATTTTTTTTTGATATTCAGCGATAGACATTGTGAGGATAAAAACAAACATAATCACATATATCAAGCATTATTTTCGATTTAATCGTAAAGTTTTCAAGAGAAGGTTTTTTTTATAATATTCAAGAGCACCTCTAGTTAGTTTATGCGAAAAACTAAAATACGCTACAACTAAAAATAAAAAGGCACTCTCTCATACTTATAGTATATGCTTATACTCAGAGTATACGCATGATATTTGCACATCATTCGCCACGATATACATACATTTGTGTATATAAAATGGAATGGAAAATGTTTGGGTGTATGCGTGGCTGTTTGAAAACATTATTTATGTGTGTTTGCAAATAAAATAGCCCTGTATATACTCTCACTATTGTGAGAGTATTATTATACTCATCCTGGTGATTGTAGCTCACACAGTCTATACATTTTAATGCATGTTTGTATAAGAAAGATTTTTTTTTTATTTTTAGCAGGGAAAAGCTGCAACTTAAAAATAAAAACGCGACACATTAATTCAATAATTTTCAATATAATAGAAAATGTATATTGAGGTACTTAAAAATAAATTAAATTAATAAATTAATACATTAAATTCATATTTTTCCATATTGAAATAAGAAATTTCAACATGACTAGAATTTCGTTAATGTTTCTTATTATTTCGATATGGATTTTATTGATTTTAAGCTGTTTTTTCTCTGGGTGTACGCATTTACGTATAGCTGTTTGACGGCCAATATTCAGAAAGTATTCACACTTTTGTCATTCTCTAATGCAGGAAAATAATCAGAATTGACTCCCAGGAATATGATGATTCGATATCGAAAAAAGTTTTCATACAATATTAATTGTTATTGTATGGAAATTTTTTATAGATATCGAATGCCTTAATTTGAAAGTTATTCACACAAAAAATTGAGTAAATTCTAACTGTCGTTCTATGAGAAATTTGTCAAATAAACCTGTAATAAACCTAAAATATTTTTTATGAATACGACAGTTAAAAAATTTAAGAGTTGTTTCATAGCGAAATAAATTTAAAATTATAGGAACTTTTATTGTGAGTTATTTAATTCCCGTTATTGCGAATGGCGTCGTCGACGTCTCATCTTTATCGGCTAAAATTAGCTCTTATTAAAAATCTCTTACTAGTCTCTAAGGCTCTCTAAATTAATAGAGCATTTTAATAGTAGCCAAGTGTTATCGACAAAGAGTAGACAAGTGATAATTTTTACTGTCGTCTTGATGTGACATTGATGACGAATACTTTTTTTTGGGAATCACATACTTCTTTGGGTGTTATTTATTACCTCATGCTTTTAATTAAACTTGCATAATGTATAGCAATTTGTATCTGTGTAAACGGCTCTTAATTAATTGTCTTTGATGTAGTTAAAGTGCAACATAAATTGAATTTTATTAATTCAGCCTCAAACTATGCAACACAATCTCAGCAGTTGCGAACAATGTGTTGTATAAAGACAATGACTTAATGCAATTTTTACTTTAGCCAAAATCCTTTTAATTCCCTTTTATTGAATTTATTTTCATTAAAAATTCTTTTAAATTTTTATTGTAACAACGAAAACAGATTTAATCTTTTATCTATCATGTTGTACTTGTAAATGTCATCCATCGTTGACTGCACTGCAGTACGAGCATGAAAAATACTGACAAAGCATCAAAAATAAAAAAGAGAGATATAAACTTAATAAAAAATCATTTTAAAATGAACCTTTAGAAGATGAAAAAACACACACACACACACACACAAATATATACTACATACAAACAAGTTGATTTGAATTGCTATATACTTATAAGTTTTAACAATACTCTTGCAAACATGGGATTGCAGAAGCAAAGCCAACCAGGAGCATCGTACACTTACATACTATATTATATTTATATCGTAAAAAGAGTCAGTAGTAAATGATAAACTTTCGCTTGTTTTTATCATGACAATGACAACATAGACTAACATAATAAACAGACATAATGGCAGGATAGACAGACAGACAGACGGACGGACGGACAAACACTCATATAACATCATACTGTGTAACGAGAGTGGAGGTAGCAAGGGCCATTCAAATAGATTCCCTACGTCTAGTTTGATATGGCTGGCTGTCAGGAGTTTTTTTCTGAATTTTATTTTTACAAATAACAAAAAGAGATATGCGAATACCTTTTTTATTTTCAACATTGATTTAATGACATTGACAATATTGGCGCGCTATACGCTGCTGCACTTCAACTCTGCTAATTCTAGTCTAGCGAAAAGAAAAAAATGTATGCTTTCAATAATAAGATTTAAAAATTTATTTCCATACTTATTTTTCAGTAAAAGTGTTTTTGAAAACTCACTGTTTCAGTTTATTTTCATATTTTAAGGTACATACTTTTAATTTTATTATCTGCAGTACATGCTGCTGAGTAAGTGTCTTTAGAAAAAACGTTTTTTTTTTGTCTTCTTTTCCTTTTGGTATTATTGATTTAGAAATTCGTTTGTGCTGTGCTTCCATTTAAACGTTATTAAAAAGATGCAACTTTTTTGCTGCCATTGAAAATTTGATTTTATTCATTTTTACTTTCTTTATCTTTATCTACTTATAAAATATTGCTTTATTTTTTATTTGCTTTTGTAAGATATTTATGCTTTTGCAATCGATCTTTTGGTTTATTTTATTTTTCCATATTTTTTTTTTCAAGTTTTTTCTTCTTCTAACTTAGGGAAAAAGAACCATTTTTTTTCCTTTTCATGTCTGTGCTTTATAAGTGAAATTTCCTTTTTTGCCAACACACAGTGATAGAGACATACATACATACATACATACATACTTACATATGTATGTATATAATTGTATTTATAAATGCTCATTAATATAAAGAAAAGCGATTGTGGATACTGAAGCTTGGGTCATTGCCATTATTTTCTAACAAAAAAGATCTAAATTTATTACATTTTATTGGTTTTTGATTATAATTACCGATTAAATAATTGATTGTTCTAGTTATTCCTAAGTCCATATTTACACTATGCAAGTCTTATTGCTAAGCTGATTAGTTTGTTAGGAAAGAGGGACGAGGGGAAAAGAAACGTTACTGTTCCCCTCGTCTCTCTCTCCGTCAAACTAATCAGCTTAGCAATAAGACTTGCATAGTGTAAATATGGACTAAGAATAGTTTGTAGTTGACTGAAAGAAAGTATCCACTTAATTTATAACATCCCTAAGATAGGCAATAAATTTTAAAAAATTCCGTGTAATTTTCTTTTGGAAGTCCGTACTAGCAAATGGAAAATTCCGTATGAACTCCGTACCAGGCTTAAATACTGACAATTTCCAAGATAATATATTATATATTGATTCCCTTTTGAAAATTCTTAAATTTCATTTCGTAATGACCGCAAAGTTCTAAACTTTTTTTTCACCTTGTATAGTGTCATTTTAAGTCATTGCTTCATATTTTAAAACAAATCGTTAACCTGTAAAATAATTATTTGTCTTTTTTTTTCTTTTCTTTGTTTTATTTTAATCACTGACAAACTTTATCCTCTGGCAATTTTAATCATTAAAAAAATTTTCACATGAGACTCATAATGGCGTTTTTTTTTTGCCACATTCTGTCTGGTTATATGTAAATGTGTATCACGTTTCACGCGTAACATTTTTTGTATTAATTAATTTTGCTGCATGCTGCCAAGTATATGTACATACTCATCGTTATCATTAATTTTGTTGTTATTATATTATAAATATTTCTATGTGTTGTGGACTTAAGTTGGCGTAGTTGGTTGAATGTCATTAAACTAACACATGCCACAATGACATTGAGCCAATTTGGTAAGGTAATTTCGAATGTGAAATTGTGATACTTGGGGATGTGGAATTAAATGATAGTAACAGGAATATTTTAACCGCATTATATGATGGTTTTTATAATAGTTAGTAATGTTGTAGTGGTTAAACGTGCAGCAGACAGTTACAATCAAATACTAATTGCAATTGAATGTTATTTGATTAAAAGTTCTCGGCAAGTTGAATGTACGCAGCCATTAGAGAATGATAAGGAATTATAAATGTGAGTAAATTTCTATTAATAAATAAATATGCTGCATATTTAAGGGCTTACGTGTAGTTTTCTCAATGGAATCAAGCGACTTCTAGAGAAAAAATATATGGAAAACACTCAAATTTTTATTTAATTTTCATTGTGGAAACTACACATTAGTAGTAGGGTTTATTATTAAAGTTAATTGTGTCAAATGTTGGCTTAAAAATCTGTATGAAAATCTCTAAAAAAAATAGTGTTCTTCATATAAATTTTCTACTCAAGTTGAGCGTCTCGGTTGTGGAAACGGGAGTAAATTCGAGTTTAAAATATTTGTAAATTATATGCAGCCCTGTGGATGAGTGATAGCGATGCTAGCCTCTCAGTCCAGAGGTCGTGGGTTCGATTCCCACCATATACCCAGGGTGTTTTCTGCAGACAAGCTAATCGCTTTGCGGGTTGTGTTTGTTTCTTAAAAAACATTTAACTCTTATCGATTTAATCGTAAGCGCCAAAAATTATAGTTTTCTGGAGAAGGTTTTTTTAATATTCAAATATACAGTCTGTATTTTAAAAGATATCAACAATTTTGTCAATTTCATGATTTTAACTAAAAGTTAATTTTTTACTTACGATTAAATCGAAAATAGGGCTCGATATTTTAAGGATTCTTTTCTAGACAGAAACAATTTTTATATCCAACAGCTTTTTTTTTCAAAAATTTCTTTTAAAATTTAAAATAAATTTTAGTTTTAAATAGTTGAAGTTACTAAAAATTAACAATAAAATATTTCAATGTATTTTTAATAAAAAATATATTAAAATTAGTGCATTAACAAATATTAAACTTAACAATATTTTATTTGTTAACATATCGCCACTACTTTTGTGTGACTTCATCTGCGTTTTGAAATTGAAAAAAATATGAAAATAATTTAAATATTAAACCAAGCTTTAAATTATATTTTTTTTGAAAAAATTTTGATTTCAAAGCACAAAACAGCTGGTGGTGGCTTGCTTACGAATGACAACTGGCAACGCTTAAAATAATTTTTTATCTACAATTTCTGTTTTAAATTTATAACATGATATATATGTATGTATATATATCATGTATACATGTACATATATGTATATGTTTATGAATGGAGTAGACGAAATTTCTAATCTAATATTGTAACTAAAATTTTTCTACAGCTTCGCTTACATGAATATAAGAGAGTAACAACACATTGAGTTGCTGCCTACAACTCTTGACTGCAATTTATTTGCTTAAACTGTTGTACATATTAATTTCATCACTTAAGTGTGCCTTTTCTTGTGGCGTTTATCTGTTAACTTTTATCTTTAGCTCCTGAAATTGCCATTTAACTAAAACAACATCTATATAACAATTAAAATGTTTTCCAGCTCAAGCAACTAATTTTTGAATGCAAAATATCTATTGCCGTCTGTTTCCGTTGGCTCGCCAAACCGATCTTCAAACTCCTCACCTCTCCTAAGCAAATTGAATAACAACCTCCAAAATTAATCATTAACAAAAACAGAAGACATCAACTTTACTAAAAATAGAGGAAGAAAAAAAAATAGAAATTCCAGCACACGCACAGTCGGTTTTCAAACTTAATGGTCTTGTGATCCGGCACAAAGAAGTGTGGTGCAGAGTGGCAGCAATAGTTAGTAGTCAACACATACTTGCAGTCAAGTTGTCCTCCACTTTTGTGGCGATGACTGCTGCTGCTTTTAAAATGAGGTGTGATAAATTTGTGTGCACGGTGGCAGGCAGTCCTTTGGCTGTTGTTAAGCTTATAGTATTTAACTCGAGCACGCATACAAACATAGACAGTAAGAGAAGGAGAAAGTAAAAAACAGAACTTAGTATAATAATGTGTAAATGTAAAGCTGTTGAAGTAAATCTGTGAAAGGACATTGCATTTTACACACTTTGAAAATCGTGCTTATATTTTCTATTACAGTTTCTATTAGAATGATTTGTTAAGTGGTGGAGAGTAACAACACACACACAGTACAATAATGAGAAAGAACTTCCCAGGACAGCACCAGCAGCAGCATTTTACCGTCGTTTTAATGGCAATGACCATAAAGTTATTGTAGTGTCTGTTGTTGCAGTTGTTGTTTAATTTAGCCAAACATTAAAGCATTCAAACGTGTTGTTGCTGCTGCTGGCCTTTAATATTATTTAGTCCTTAAGGAGGAGCTCGCTCACTTGTGTTTTTTTGGGGGAAGGTGTGAAACATGTCTGTTATTTTTGTGAAATTATTCAAAAAGAAAGTAAAAGTTTTCATTCTTGTTTTTTCTTTTTTTCAAGAACTTTGTCTTGTTTCCAAATACTTGTGTAGGGAATCTATAAGATTTGTGGTTATTCTTCTTTTTAATTTTTGTTTCTTTTTATAAAATTTTTCATTTAATATTATTTTTCTCTGGGTATTTAATTCTTAATAACTTAAGTTTTTAGTTGTTTCTTAAAGTTTGATGATGTTTTTTCTTAAGTTTTTCTTAAGGTTTTAAAGTCTTAGAAAGATTTCGTGTGCATGTTTATGGTTAACTAGGAAAGCAGCAAACATGAATAAATACTTTAATAATGTCTAGTAAAACTTTTGAAGTGTTTGCAAGTTTTGTTTAGAAAACATTGCTGTCAACATCGTAAAGGGTATTTGAGTCTATGAACTTTGTTGAGATTAAAACTATTAAAAATTTTCGTTTGTTAATTACACTTTTGCATGTCAATATAATATGTAAAGTTCAGAGATTCAATAATTGTAAGTAAAATACAGTAAGGCCTCGATTATACGTGTTTTTGTTTTTTTGTTTTCTTTTTGTCCATCCATTTAATTTTTCTTGCATCGATCAACCGTGCTTACCTCTATTATCCGGGATTGCAAGCATGCAATTGTTTTCAGCAAAAAAAAATTTCCCCTTATAGTACATATTTATGCATTTTTTGATTAAACACAAGCATAAAATTCATGAATTTTTCTGTTATTATAAATAAATAAAAAAAAAAACAATAGCAGCTGTTACTCCATTAACCGGAAAAATCGATTATCCAGATTGCTCCCGGTCCCGACCATTACGAAAAATCTTTTTGATAAGCCAAAATCTTCAGAAGAAATGTTATTCCCAGACAAGAATTTAAAATTGTTAGCATTTTTTTAGGATTGTTTCACAGCTAATTGTGTGACGGCGATGTGACTACGATGATGATGATTTTTTTAAATTTCTGTAAACAATAAGATTTCATCTCATCAGGGTTGCATTTTTACAAATTCAAGTAATAAACAAACTGACAAGTCGTCTATTTCGACGCCGTTGCAGCGCCGTTGTTTATGGTGTTTTTCGTCATCTTTAAGCGGCTCTAAATTTTTAATATGTTTATCGTGATGAAATATATTTCGTGTAAGCCATGTCGAAAAGTTAAAGAAGTTATTTTTTGATTTTCCTGTTCTTTCTCTTGTATAAATCGATTACTGCAACCGCCGAATATTTTCAAAGGGCGCAGCCTGCATGAAACTGCTTCGACGCAAGTCTACGATTAATGCAAGCATGTTAATTTCTGAACAGCTGTTTGCTTTCTACTTGTGTCTTTAATTTTCTTTGAGATGTGTGGTGTCACTTTACCTTAGATTTTTTGACAGTCAAAAGAAAAGTCGATAGGTTTCTTTCTCGTAACATGTGATAAAAGTCTTTATACTTGTATAAGAGTGTGAGTATTCCTTAAGTAATACGCTTTAAAACCGAATTTGGTGTATCTTAATCTACATATTTGTTTAATATATTTTTTCATTAAAGCAGAGAAATTAAGTTGTATTTTAGCATATAATATTCGTGGTTCAAATATTTAGTTTTCAGACATTCAAAGTTCAAAAAAAAATTGGAAGTAATTATTCAGGAACTAGCTTTTTCTCTATTTCTAAAGTATCAATAAGTGTGTATATTCAGGAATCTGTTACTAACAACATCCAGATAATCAATTAAGAAGGTATTATGCAAAACTGTACTGATTTTTGAGGGCTCGCTGCTATAAAGTCGGAACGAACGATACTTGTTCGTTAAACCGGGATATTACTATATAAGAATTTTTCCTCAAATATATCTGACGTCTAACTGCTCGTAACGTAACCTTTACTCTTATTTTTTATAGTATATTTTTAGGTACTATTTGGTGTACATATTTGTTTTACTATTTCTTATATTTTTTTTGCTTTATTTTTGTTTTTGTTGTTTATTTAAATGTAAAACCTGTGTTCCTACAACTCTCGTTAACATTAGCATTTTACTACTTTAAAAAACAAATTAAGATGCTAACTGTGAGATAAAATATATGACAGACATAATGAAAATGTCAGAAATAAACACCAAATTTAAATGAATAAAATACAAAAAAGAAAACAAATGCGTTTACGGTGAAAGACAGTAAATAAAATTACCTCCTACGCTCTGACAAAGCTGTGCAACCGCAATATTCTTTTGTTATAAAAAAATATGAATTAGAAAATCGTCTATAAAAACAGTTTTAAATTTTAAGAATTTTTCTTGGAATTACATACATATTATGTACATATGTATCTTATTTCAAATGAAAGACTTAAAGTACTTTTCTTGTTAAATATATACTACATACTTACATTTTTATGTGGGTGTGTATGTACATATGTATGCGTGCCTCTTACCATACTTTTCTGAAAATAATTTTAATGAACTTAATGTGTTTGTGCTTAAGTAGTTTCAGTTTCGCCGTCGTGTTAAACAGCTAATAATCTTTACTAATATATGATCAACATTATAGTGGAAATGTCTAGTCGAGCGTCATCTACATATCGTCAGCTGAAATGCAAAACCACGTAACCGACAAAAAATTTAAATACGACTTTTTAATTATATATAATGCCGTTTTCTTTTCTATAAAAAGTGTAAACATTTTTTTACTTTTTATTAATAAAAATGTAATTTAGCGTTTATTTAAAGAAACAATTTACGCTCGTAAGGGATGATACAATAATTTCTAATTAACTCTCTATTAAAAAAAAAAAAAGAAAAGAAAATGCCACAAGATATTATATCCAAACACATGCATCAGTCGTATTAAAAATATAAATGAAGAAATTTTACTACAGTCACTTGAATAATTTTGTTTAGTTGTTTCTCTCTACTATAAAAATTAAAAAAAAGTGTAGTTAAGTGATTTTGTATTTCAGCTGACGATATTTATATTTATACGATTTTTCTTATATTTCAACGAAACCACTAATAGCTGCTGCTTTTAAGTATGTGCAAAAAGCAGAGCCAGCAGGTGTGGAAATCTTTTAATGTTCTCATACATACTTACATACATATGAGTTTATGTTTAGTTTCATTGGCAAAAACAAAAACTTCATTAAGTTTTTCATTTGCTAATAAAAGTAAAAGAAAAGTTTTTAAACTTATTTGAGTATAGTATTAAAAAGGAACGTATGGTAATTAGTGATATACTTTTTAAAGCATGAATATGACTGTGTGCACATACTTATGTACTCGTTTATCTTAATATGTTTTAATTAAATATAGAAATATTTATTTATTTGTGGTGAAAATTAAAACAAATAATTCATTTTATTCGATTCGATATATTTTAAAGTTATTTAAATAAATATAGGTGGCTATTCTGGAAAACGCATCGAAGAAGTGAAATTTTACATTAAAACAAAAACAAATTTCCAAAAATTATTTTTTGTTTGCCATACATTTCTAAAATGAAATAAACGTGAGATTTTCAACGCGTTTCTCTCTCTTTTTAAAACGATTAATTTTGTATGAGAAACAAACAAAAAATTACATTGGGTGCTTTCATGAGACGTTGTTATTGCGCAACCGTTGAGTGTTTGTCTTATGGTAGAATTCGTCGATTCGTATCGTGTTACTTTTGAAGTTGTTGTACTCGTATCGTTTAAAGGCTCAGTTAGCCGACTGTAATGCAATGTAACTGTAATGTAGGAAACAGCTGATCGATATTTTTATATGAACAGTAGGGTACGTTACATTGCATTTTCGTTACTTTTCACATAACAATATCGATCAGCTGTTTCCTACCGTTGCAGTTACATTCCATTACAGTCGGCTAACTGAGCCTTAAATCTGGATGTTAGTTAGTAAATATGTGAGGCTGCAAGCGAACGTGTAAGTTGTATTCTCTTTGCTTTATACTCGTACATGTGTGTATGTACAGGGTGTTTTTTAGAGGTATAGAACTTCGAATTGAAATAAAACACAAGAAAATCGTTTTAATGTCCATCAATTTGGCTTTATTGGAAGGATAATTTTATGCCATTAACGTTTAAATATGATTTCGGGCATGTGGCCGCCGCGGCTGGCTCGAATAAAGCCAATTCTACAGGTCTAATTTTCAACCACTTTTTCGAGCATATGGGGCCGTATGTTGGCAATAACGCCACGAATGTTGGCTTCCAAGTCCCCTAACGTTTCTGGTTTGTTGGCGTAGACGAGCGACTTCACATATCCCCAAAGAAAATAATCCAATGGTGTCAAATCACACGATCTTGGTGGCCAATTGACAGGTCCATTCCGCGAAATTATGCGCTCATCGAATGTTTCCTTCAATAAATCGATTGTGACGTGCGCTGTGTGGCATGTAGCGCCGTCTTGTTGGAACCACAACTCATCCACATTCATGCCATCCAATTCGGGAACAAAATAGTCGGTTATTGCTGTGCACGGTGGCGAATCGATTCATTCGGGTCCTCTTCAACACTTTGCTCTACAGCGGCAATTGTTTCTTCGGTGCGCACTGTTCGACGTCTCT
Source organism: Nowickia ferox (assembly GCA_936439885.1). Lineage (NCBI taxonomy): Eukaryota > Metazoa > Arthropoda > Insecta > Diptera > Tachinidae > Nowickia > Nowickia ferox. The sequence goes on from OW387023.1 coordinate 107,901,107, forward strand.
GCGGATGCGTATTATCACATAGAGTAAACGTAGTGCGAAAACGATCCATGGTTAACCGAATTAATTGCTCTGATGGACGATTATGTCGACCATAAAATGGACGGAGCTTGCGGTAAACTTCGCGAACTGAACCATTATTTTCGAAATAAATTTGCACGATTTGCAAGCGTTGTTCTTTTGTCAACCTGTTCATGATGAAATGGCAAACCAAACTAAATATTAATCACTTGACAGCTGACAAAATGGCCGCCAGTTAAAAAAGTGATGCCAACTTAAAGTTCTATACCTCAATAAAAAACACCCAATATGTGAGAGAGAAATCAATGTTTGCTCCGTAAAAATCTATTTTCTGTAGATTTCTACCTCAAACGTATTTGAGATACATATTAAATAAACAGCAACATGTTTTATTTATGTTAAAAATTCAGCTGATTCGTAAGCTCACGATACGAATCGACTAATTCTACCACTAAAAACGCATAGTTGAGTAATTGTAAACATGTTGTGCTCGCCCTGAACAGCTGATCGGATAGAGCTATGCCTTTCATATGCTTTGTTAGGTGGTAGGAGCATATCTTTCTTAAATTTTACATTACAGATGCGATAAAGTAGGGAAATAAAGATATAAAACTAAATTATTTCCATCAAGTCGTTTACACATTTTTGTTTTTGTTTTCCATGTAATTTAAAGATTCGATTTTTAATGTTTTAAATTTATAGTTTACTGGTTTTCTTTTAAGTTTTCGTACAGAGTTTGGTTTTGGATTTAAATCGTTAAAAATTATAAATGACAGACTTGGTTAAATTCAATTACATTAATTCTAATTACATTTAATTGTAATTTAGATATTTTAATTTACAATTACAAAAATTGTGATTGGAAATATTTCAATTACAAATTACATCTGATTATAATAGTTTTTTTTTTTACTACAATTACATGTTGTTTTCATTATAATTAAGCAAAGAGTGATTACTTTCAGTTCAACAAATTCAATTAAATTTTTAAATTAGCTTTTCTTAAACTACATTTTGTAAATGTTAAATCGCAAGATTTTGACAAAACGACTTACTGAGAGTTTTAAAACTGTAATTACAGCGGGCTTATAATTCTTAGTAATTTATTGAGAGTTTGTCTTTAAGCATTGGGGTCTTCTAATCTCTTTTGAATTTTGGTTGAAGTCTACTGATGAGTTGCTTAAGCAGTAAAGAAATGCATCTGACCTGATCAAACACCCTTTTTTTAGATTCTTATTAATTTTGATATTAAATAAAAATAAGAAATTACAATTATTGTTTAAATCTTTTCATAAGCCCAAACTTTTTGTGTCATTGAAATTTTTTTGTTCAAAACTCGGCAATCGTTGACATATGGCAAACGCTTGACACATGAACTTTTAAGTGCAAGACCTTATCAGTGAAACGACTTAAAGCTTTTCAACAACAGTCACTTGAATTCCATTTAAATAGATCAGAAAAACGTGTAAAAGCAGTTGGAGGTTTTAAATAGAAATGTGCTTATGATTTCTAAAGACAATTTGCTAAAATTTCGCAAAAATACACAAAATAAATGGCATTGTCTGGCAAAAGTCCTTCTTATTACTTCAACAAGTTTATTTTTTTCTTTTATTTAAATTTGAAAATATTTGAGTTGGCTGATGGAAAATACATTAAAAACTTTTTTTTTATTTATTTAATGCTTTATAATAAAACACACATTTACAAATAAATTTGTGTTTGAAAAAAAATATATTTTTGCTTTGGTAGTAAAAAGTCTTTAAATCATTTCTTGGCATGACCCTTTCAAAAATAATTCTTTATAAAAATAATAATAATCGTTTAAAATTAAACAAAAGAATGAAAATAAAAATCTGTAGCCTAAAGCATACTTTTAGGTTTGAAGAGTCTTAGAGAAAGACAGATTGTTGCCTTTTAAACAAAACCAGCGTAAAGTAAATGTAAAATTATTTTAAAAGTTGAAATTATAAAAAAGATAGTAAGAATGAATTTTAAAATATTAAAAGTTTTTTATTTTAAGTATTTTTAAAATATATTTATGGCAATTACATGCATTAAAAATTTAATGCTGTATAAACACATTTTTTCTTTATTTTCTTATTCCAAACTCCTGATGTGTACCTAGCAAATAACTTCTGCAGTGTATTAACTCTTAACTTAACATTCAAATATTTGCCTAAAAGGCCAGCATAATTTTAGGCAAGACTTGAATAAATTACGGCCACTTTTAATTAATGTAAATGTTGTTTTTGATAAATTTGTAAATAAAGTTTATTAATTTTAAGTGCCTCTTCATCTCCAGACTCATGGCTGGATGTGTTTGTTAATAATAAAAAACGGCAACCAACTTGAAAAGCTATTTAGTATTTAGTTTCAGACAGTCAGGAAAAATAGAAATTCCTTTTTGCAAATTATTCAATGTTAATTAAACCACTTTAAATGTTACACAAAGGAAAGCAAGCAACAAAAAAGTTAAAATGTTCTGAACGAATTTGTTTTCTGCAAAATGGCAATAAACTGGAAAACATGTTTATATATTTTAATTGAAAAATTAAGTAAAGAATCGGAAAGAAAGCTGTTTAAAATAATGTTGGTGAAGCTTAGATTAAATTTGCATTAAAAATCTTAAATGTTAGACTAGGAAATTATGTGGTTATTTGTAAATAACGATAAAAAAGTAAAAAAAAATTTTTTTGTTTGCTAAAGAGCTATTAAAATTTTTGTTATAATTATAATATAAAAACATGATACTAATAATTGAAATAAAGGATCCGTTTACCAAGAATATTAATCTTAAAAATTTTTATCTACAGAATGCCACTGAAAGGACATGATTTCTATTCAGAAAGGCCAGCAGAAGGCTGTGACTGGTGTGACCTTACAAATTTCAGATTTTCCAGAATTATTATTTTAAGGATAAATGTATTCTGCAAAATCTTCCTTATAAATAATAAATAATTTTGGTGTGGTAAATTGTTCCAAGTCTTTTGATTGTATTAAATACTTTATACAATTAAATACTGGAAACATTTAAGTTTTTCTTTAAAATAAACTTATTATTTAATTTGCTCGATTTAAAAAAAAAACGTTTAAACGTTAGAAGTGGGGTTTCTCGAAACTATCGCCCCGCCCCACGATTTCGGCAGAAAACGCTTGATCGACAACTCGTATTGAAAACAACAATAAAATGAGAAAAATTGTTTTTGTTTTGAATATAAGTAATCGACCATTTGTATGATATTCGACTTACAGTGTTATCGATTGGGACCACAGTAGTAATGTTAGTATTAAAATAATGTTACTTGCAGCTCCCAAAAATATACTTCAAATTTAAATACCTAATGCAATTTTTATGAAATAAAATCTGCTAAGGATTTTATTAACATTGATTTCTGAATACAAACAAATTATTTTATCTTAAATTATGTACTAATAAAAATTAAACGTCTGTTCTTAATACTAATACAAAAATAATTTTTTTGAAAAAAAAAAATAATCTATGTTTTATTTAACATTGTTGATTTTGTTTATCCATTTTGATTTGTTTTTAATCCCCCTAGACATTGTTGAAATAGATGAAAGCAAAACTAAACCAGAATATGAAAAGCAAATCTTTTCACATAAAAAAAAGAAAAAGTATGAAGAAATAAACTTAAAGCACTTGTAACCAAGTAATTTGTAACTACACCAAGGGTAATTTCTTCCACTTAAAATAATCCTCAAATGGTTTAGAGTTAATTTAAGAAGAATAAGAATAATGCGCATAAAAAACATGTATGAAACTCATACGTACTATGTGCATACATATGTATGTATGTATCTATGTATGTGAAATAAATAAAAGTTTATTTTCCATTTTTATGCCATTTGAAAATTTAATATGTCCACATATTTTTATGAATTTTTTATTTCGTGAATGTACAGAGTTTGATTTAGGATTTTAATATCAAACAAATAATAAAAATAAGAAATTCGAATATGTACTTTGAATTATAGAAAATATAATAATAAATTTATGAACAAATTTTTAAGGACAATCTAACTAAATATGTTTGAATGTACTTACATCCATTACAAACTATTGTGGGTTTCGGTTATGTTCTGTATTGGAAATGGGAATTTATAACAATAATGCTATGGCAATTCCGAACGATTTAATTTCACGTGGAATACAGAACATACCTGTTTGTGTATTTGCTTGTTCGTATTTAAAAAAAAAAAGTGTCGAGATATTCTGATTTTGAGTTAATGGCAACACTGTAATCCCCATATTCAAACGCATCCATGGGCAAAATCTCAATTATTTTGTGCGATTTTTCAGGAAGCTATAGCTCCATGATTTTCTGCTTATCTATTTTTTCGACTTATAATCTCACCACCGAATTTTCCAATGTAACTGTAAGAGAAATAATTTTCGGAAAATCCACTTGAAAACTCCTACGAAAGAGTAAAATATTACAAAAATATAGTCCATACCATTTTCCTTTCCGAGCGGAACAAATAATACCATTCACTAATTCAAATAGTCGTTTATGAATACCGCTATAAGTAGCCTCCTTAATGTATGCTTTGCAAATATGATTTCCTTAAAGTTATGCTAATGTTTTTTAAACAAAAATAGCTGAAGTTTTAGTTAATTTATATTAACTTAGTTTAAATTTATTCATACACAAATAAAGAATATTTAAACTTCTCTTGAAGTATGTGGTTATTTGTAGTCAGTAATGGTGGTTATAATATATTTCCAGGTAATTTTCTTTTTCAGTTAATTATACACTGCAAGTGAAATAAAAAATTGAAAACTTAAAGTAATTTGCTCAAATTTGCATTTATTAGAAATCTATCAAATAACAGCTAGTTTGTTAAAGAATCATTATAATTTTATTTTAATGCACTCGTACCTCCCCTTTTGTAGTTGCCTTGTCTCGCTTAAACAAAAAAGCAAACTATTAATTTATAGAGTTTTTCTGTTCGTAAACTCCCTAAACAAAATTGAACTCAAGCAAATGTACTACATACATAGATTCATACAAACGTCTTTGCACAAAAAATGCCAGCAAATATTTAATGAATTATTGCACATTAAAAATGTATCAACAACAAATGAAAATAATAACAAACAAAGTAGTGAAACAAAGCCATGGTATTCCACTTTCGTTATAGAAAATACTTGTAATAAATTTCGATTTCGACACATAAACAATATCTATACAAAAAGTGTTGGTAGCAGAAATAAAATTTAAAACTGCAGGGGCTGAATGAGCCGAGGTGGCAGCAACAGAAAATTGAAAAGCAATTTAATTTAATGTGTTTATGAGGATTGTCTTTTTTTCCATCCATGAATTGTTTAAATTAAGCCATACATACCAAAAAAGAAATGTTATGTATGTATGGGTGTATTCCATTTGAAATTTTAAGACTTACTTAAAGAGCAGAAATAAAGGGTGTGCTGTATAGTTTTTCCTTATTATATTTAAAAGAAATAGAAAAAAGCATAATGTAGTACACGATTAGTCTTTATATGGAACGAATGCTTATGTACGTACATATGCATACTTACATACATATGTACAGGCATACATACCAAGTGGGCTGTAATGCTATTCCAGTTGTCGACATAATATTCGCAATGATTTTAACTAAATTCGTTTGTGCGAGCCAGCCAGCTAGTCTGATTTAAGTGTTTGCCTTTACTGGATTATTCAAAGTAACTTATTTATGACTTAAGGAAATGACGTTTTTGAGATTTATTTTCAGTGCAAAAACTCCAAAAAGGCCTTGCAAAAAGAGGGGAGGGGTAAGAGAAAGTTATGGCATTCAGTTTAAGGAAAATTAACCATAAATTTAATTAAAGAAAAAAAAAAAAATAAAATACATAAATGCAAACAATAAGTATTTATGTATGCCCACACTTGCATACGATTGTGCAAATCAGTGGTATAAAATTGAACACTATGCTACTTTTCTAATTTCAGAGCTGTTCCTAAACCAAACGTCGCAAGAAATGTCTTAAATCATTAAAAAAAATAAACATCGCACTTATTCTTCTAAAGGGGTGGGAGGGGTCAACTTAAAATTTACAAATTTTCAATAAAGGCAGAAATCCGTTTTTAAGCTTCCGCATACCAAAGGTGAAAGGAACCTTATTGTGTTCGCTACGATGTCCGTTCGCTCGTCTGCCTGTTTCTCTGTCACAGACTGTTTTCTCGAGAACCGTAAGAGGTACGGACCTGAAATTTTCATCGAATATGCAAAACTTTGGCCGCTACAACACTAAATATACGACAGTTAAAAATTGAAGTGTGTTCTAAAGCGAGGAAGGAAAAGTGTTCAAATCCTAATGTAACATACAGACTCTTGAAATTTCCAAGAACTCTAAAACTAAAAAATCCCAAAATGAAATAAATGTCGAAACGAAAAATTACTAAAAAGAAAAAAGTGATTAAATGAATGCTTAAAACCAAAAGTAAAAAGGTCACCGAAAAACGAAAAAAATCGCCAAAAGCCAAACAAATCGCCGACACGAAAAAAGTGTAATTATTAGAGAGAGAGAGAGACTTCATTTTTTTGTACGTAACAAGATTAGCCAACATAATTTTATAGGAAACTTAAAACTATTATGTATTATTTTAATAACATTTTCTGATAATGCAACTTGCTTATTTGAATAAAAGGAATTAACATTTACATAATAAATTAACATCAGTTTTTTTTTTTTTTTTAATATAGTGCCTGCTCCCAGCACTTGTCTAAATTAGTAGAGTTATATCTACAAAAATAGAACTTAAAACTAATAAAAACTTAAAACTAAATTTTAAACCTAAGACTTACACTAAATTAAATAAATAAAAAAAACATCCATAAAAAACAAACAAACAAAATTAATAAAAAAACAAAAAAAAAATAAAAAATTTTAACCCCTATGTATGCCGGGAGTAACATGTGAGTAAAAGTTTTGACCAGGATAACTATTGCAAGGTTCTTTTAATATTCCAATGCTGGAAATATATTCAGTGTTTGACCAACTAAAATCTTGTTCATGAGTTAAAATGTCCTTAATAACACTCCCTTCAAAATAAGACAGTTTTTCCACAAACTTTCTCATCAAATCCAGGCCATAAAAAGGTATCGGTGACAATTTAGATTTTTCATAAACGAATCTATTTGAAAATCTTTTGTGCAAGGATTCATAATTCTTCTCTATGCACTTCCGAACAATATGACGTTCGAAAATTTCCATTCGCTTGAATGCCGTTTTTGAAATACTAAACCAAATAGGAAATGCATAAAGAAGAATTGGTCTGATGCTTACTTTATACAAAAGCAATTTAGTTTTCTTTGGCAAAAACTTACTATTAAATAATCTTCCAAAGGCCCCCTTAACACGATTTGCTTTTGCCAAGTTGTACACAACATGATTATTAAACTTCAAAAGCTTATCAAAATTCACTCCAAGATATTTAATACTGTTTTTAAATTCGATTTCGTTGCCATTCAACGTAAGTCTCAAACACTTGCTCTCCGGAACAACAGTATACTTGCACTTCCCGGAGGCATTGCGTATACAAATTGCATTACTCTTTGCGGCATTAATTTTTATACCCCAACTAGAATAAAACTGATTCGTCCTTTCTAGATGTGATGAAACACGCTGAAGAGCAACGCGAGGAGATTCATCATGAGCATAAAGAAGTGAGTCATCTGCATAAAGTATGCTCCTCGAATCGTTAAATTCATGAGGAAAATCATGAATGAAAATGTTATATAGATGAGGTGCCAGAACAGATCCTTGCGGAACACCACAAGAAACCTCACCTTGATCTGATACCAGATCTCCAATTTGTACGCAAAATCTCCTGCCATCAAAAAAGCTTTGAAAGAGTTTAACGATGGACGCTTTGAATCCAATTCTTACCATTTTATATAAAATGCCCTCGTGATAAGCTTTGTCAAATGCCTTTTCAACGTCAAGAGATACAGCTACAGTACACCGACGTTCTCTTAAATTTCGAATTATATCAGAGTGAAACTTCAAGAGAGCATGCACCGTAGAGTTACCCTTTTTGAAGCCAAACTGTTCCTGAGGAATATACGAACCATTCAATCCCATATCCATTTTTTCCCTGATTATCCTTTCAAATAACTTTCCTATATTGGAAAGTAATGAAATTGGCCTAAAGTTGTTTATGTCGCAATTATTCTTCTGTTTAGGAATCGGTACTATTTTAGCCATTTTCCATTCACGCGGAAAGTAACAGTTATTCAAACAATTGTTGAACAATATCGTAAGGTACTCCAAAGCTTTTATTGGAAACTTTTTTATTATATAATTGGAAACATTATCTAAGCCACACGACTTTTTGCTGTTAATAATCTTACAAATTTCTGACACATAATTCAAGGTAGTCAATTCTACATTGTTTAAATTATTCAATGATGTGTTATCATCATTAAATGATATAGGATCACCAGCTTGAAATATTGTATCATTAATTGCCTCAGCTATCTCCGACACATCTCTATTAGTTGAAGAACCCTGAAAAACATTGGCGAAATGGTCCATAAAAACTGACAATTTGTTATTCGCTTCGGTTATTTTCACGCCGTTAATGGAAACGTCTTTAACATATTTACGATTTTTATTCCCGATAATCCTAAATACCTCTTTATAAGCCCAAGGGCCGGGTTTAATGCCCTTTAATCTGTCATTAAAAAATCTTGCCTGCTCCTGTTCAATTTGCTCTTTTATAAGGATCTTAATAAGTTCAATTTGTTTCGAAATCAACAAATACTGGGGATGTTTTCTATTTAAAGTCCTCGCATATATCGTCTTTAAATCTTTTTGCCAGCTATATTTAATCCTGAGCATTATTCTCAATTTATCAGAGGCAACAAACTTTTGTCTCTTACACTCTATTCTTTTGGAATGAGTTCGCGTGACAAAACTAACTGTATTATTAAATTCTCTAAGAAAATTATCTATATCAGCGTTAGTTAAATTTACATTTTTTGGCGGAAAATGATTCAAGAGGGTGTTAGTCACATCCAATCGAAAAGCATTCCAATTCACATCTCTATAAGATACAAAACTATCTGGAGTATTTAACATAAAGTTAAAAAGTGACAAGTTCAACCTCAAACCCAGTGGAATGTGGTCAGAGAATGTAGGAAGCGTAGATGTCTCGTAATTTGGAAGGGACATATCTAAAATGTCATTGCTTACTATGAAGTGATCTAAATGCGACGAACCCCCCGGGTATGTAGGAAATGAGTCACAAATTCTTGTAACTGACATAGATTCATTCTGAAGCCATGATGTAAGCACTTCACCATTAAAATTATTTACAGCATCACCCCAAGAAGAGTGCTTCGCATTTAGATCACCACCCAAAATCAATCCATGATATCGTCTGGAAAGATTCAATATTAAAGACAGACCCCTGCAAATTATTTGACGATTGCAATTAGACCGGAAATAAATAGAACCGCAAAGAATTTTTTTAATGCTACCCCCCAATGAAACTTTAACCTCCACAAATGAATTTGGAAATTCAAGACCAGAAATATTTATCCTTGCAAAAGACATTGGCTTTCTCAGAGCAATGGCCATACCTAATGCACTATTATCCCTTAGAACAGAATAACTGTCAAGATATATATTAACACCCGCAGATAAGTGCGTCTCTTGTATAAAAGCAATGTCAATATCACATTGCTCTAATAACATATTCAGTTCAGTTCTCCTATCTATTCGGACAAGAGAACCAACATTAAACGTAACTAAATTGAGAGAACTACGGGCCATATACATCTTGAATGTCTTTAATTAAATCCAAGCACTCTTTCCTAGCCTGAAACTTAGTTAGAGACTTATAAGACCCCAAAAAATCCCGAACCCTATCTTCCAACGTAATGGTGGTAGCAGCGCATAATAATTGTGCTATCTTCATAAATTCCTGTATCAAAGGAGGTTTCATAGGTTTGTCGTGTATTGGCACATCATTAAACAAGCTAGCAAATGGTTTATCTTTAACAACCGCAGACAGATTAAGTGCCTTAGAAACATTGCTTACCGCCTGCTCTTTCCTATTTCTTGCAACCTGGGAAGATTTTTCCCTAAAAGAAACATACCTTTTGTAAGCGGGACATCCCCTATAGTTTGAAGTATGGCCAGCTTCATTGCAATTAACGCAAAATGGTGATTCATTACTATCTGAATTGAATGAACATTCTCCTACACCGTGCTTTACGCTGCACTTCAAACACGCAAATGGGCGACTACAATTCCTAGAGAAATGACCCCAACTCTGACACCTCCAACACTGCGGAATTTTTGTGCTAGCCTTCGGCCTTTCCCAAGACACCACCTGATTTAGGATGAACTTTAGGCCGAGCAACTCTCCTACTCTACGATTGGGCTTAAGAGTTATTAAGAATAGCCCAGTATCTATACCACGTTTTTTAGAATACTCTGTCGAAAATTTTGAAACAAAATCAACAGTTTCTGGAATCATTTTATCTAGTTCAGATTTTATCTCACTTATGTCCGACTTAAAGTAGAGACCTCTACAAATCACTGTCTGACGTTTTTGCTCCTTGGGAGTATAGCTATAAGATGAAATTTCCTTATCTTTTAACAACTGCATCATCTCAGAATGCGCAGACGAATCCTTGAAATACAATTTGCTTTTGAATTGGGACTGATTCTTAATCTTAAACTCTACATTCTTAGAAGATAGTTGTTCAATTAAGGACTTAACATTAACATTTTCCAAAAATATAGGAGGGCAATAAGAAGTCCTGGTCTTAACTTGAGGTGAAGTTTTGTCAATATTAGAATTTCTATTTTCAAAACTCATGTCATTTATTGGCGCTTCAGCCTCTAAATTCAAATTTCCTAATATAGAATACTTATTACTACGGTTAACATTTTCAACACACTTATCAATACCCCCAAACTGACATCTCGATAAATCTATTTTTACATCACCTTGATATCTCCTTTTCTTGTTTTTTATTATTTGGAAATCGTCATCTGAGTCCATCTCGTGATCCATCTCGTGTTCGGAATTGATTGCAGAATGCTGTTTCAAATGTAAATTCGTTGTTATCGGAATATTCTCCAATATTGTTATTTCATCATTGAAATTGCTGCTTGTCTCCCCTCTGCCTTGAATTTCCTCACCAAAAGCCGAATTTTCTTTAAAAACTGCTTCCAAGAACTGCTTTCCAAGCTGGGAATTGTGACCAGCTTCTTTATTTTGCGATAAATTATTAAATTCCTGCATACCATTCCCACCAGTCAGCGAGTCAGATGCAGTAACATTTGCCGTAACAATCGGCCCATCTGGTAAAGCCGACGCCTCATGCTTGACATTAGGTGATTTCTTCCTAGAATTATAAGGAGGGCGTCCATTCCCACCAGACAGCAAGTCAGATGCAGTAACATTTGCCGTAACAATCGGCCCATCTGGTAAAGCCGACGCCTCATGCTTGACATTAGGTGATTTCTTCCTAGAATTATTAGGAGGGCGTCCTCCAGATTGAGAAAGCAATGGATCTTTTCCCATTGCAATAGAATAAAAGCTGTTTTAAAAACTTTTCACCAAAAATCGAAAAGAAAAAAACAAAAATTTTTTTCCAAATATTTTTTTTTATATTTAATTTTTTATTATTTTTTGACAGAAAAAACACGTCCGTACGATACAAACTTTTCATGTATTCTCAAAGTGTAATTACAAAATATGTATTGTAAAAAAACAAAAAATAACTGACATGGTTTATTTTTCAAAAATTAAAAAAAATACTAAACAACGTAGCGCCTTGAAACTTAAATCACATGTTTAATTAGGTTGTCACTTTTCACCAAAGTAATTATTTACATACTACTGTAGCCATCGATATGTCAGTAACTGGATTCAGTAACTTTTTGCGAACCGAAAATCGTAATATTTAGCGATAATGTGATTCTGTAATCTCTTTTTTACGATAGTGTACATCTGTGTTTAGTTCGCCATTTATTTGTATGTATATATTATGGCATCCCTCCATACAGAATGTAAGAATAAGAGAAAAGCACAAAGAAGAATTAAGAAAAAAATAAATAAATTTGAGCTTGTGATTTTATTATTTTTACTTCAACCGACAGCGAGTATCGTTAAAATATGTTACTGCATAGTCGATAAATTTTTGTTATATTTGTTATAGGTACAGGTCTGGTTGCTTTGGGATGACCTTCGTATAACTGCCAGACAGACAGGCAGACAGAGCCTACTTTAAGGAGCTTATGCAAAAAAATTAATTGATTCAAAACGCTTTCTTTGCTTTAATTTTGTAAAATTGCAATTTTCATTTAAATACTAAAATTATTAAATGTGAGTTGAGTGTCGTATATTAAAGTTTTGTGACAAAGAAAATTTTCACGCTGTGGGCGTATAGTCCCTTTTGCGAAGGCTGGCAATAGGAAAAAATCATAGTTTATGTCATAAACTTTATAAGCAAAACTTTCATAAAAGCTTGAAACTACTCATGTGAAATTCCATATGTGGTTGCATTACAAAACAAGCGATTCCCTATTATTTTCATTTTGAGATTTCTTAAATTTGTATATGAAACCAATCACTTGGGGTGGGAAACACTAATAAGACAACTAGATATGGAATTGTGAGTAAACTTTTACTTTTTACATTTATAAAATGGCACGAGGAAGAAAGTTTACAAGACACTACTCACTATGGGCGTAGATCACGTCTAATTTACGTTAAGCACTTGAGTATTGCTCATCTCCAAAATCAACCATAAAATTCAATATGACTTTAAAGGAAGAAATATCTAATATTTACTTGTTAGGAAGGTGGGTTATTTTTCCTCTTATTGTTTTTTTTTTTTTTTTTTTTGTTAAATAAATAAACAAACACATGCAGTACCTATACAAAATTAAAGAAAATTTATAGAAATACAAAACATAAACTGCATACAGTAAATTAGAAAAAAAGTAAGGTGTGTAGTTATAGTTAGATGAAAATTGTTTTTGATAGGAACGATTTTTTTTTTTATAAAAACAATTTCCATAAAAAAGGCGTTTGCAAAATAATGAAATTGTTATAAATTACTTTGTGGCTTGATGTTTTCAGTTGGCGTTTTCTGTTAGTCATAAATATTCAAATTTAATTCAATTTAAAGCAAATAAATTACACTTTTGTCAGCAGCCAGTCAGGTAATTTATACGTTTTTTCTATTTTCTATTTATTTATGTTTTGTTTTAGATAATGTAGTGTTATACACACAACACCTTCAAGAGAATTTTGTAAAGGGTCTTTCATTTGACGATTTCTATATTTAAATTTAAATAAAACAAAGTCATTTGAAAGACCATCTATGCCATTATATGTATGTATATGGAATATAATATGGCGTAAATTTCCGCCGCTATTTCGCTGGGAGACGCGCATCCGAAAAGTCTAGCTGACATCACCTCCTGGTGAGATGATGTCCAGGCACTTAAAACGCTTTTAGTAATGGCGTCCATCGTCCATATCATCCAACTCTGGCCAAAGAAGCTCTTAAAATTGGCGAAGCTTATGGTTATGTCTCGAAATAAACCATAAACAGCTGTTTATTGGTTAGCCATATTTGTTGTTGTACCCTTAAAATTAATAAACAGATGAAAACGTAAACAGCTGTTTATGGTTGTGGCAGCACTAATAGGTGAAGCAAATACATATACGAGTATATATGGTTATGGCTATGGCAATATGGTATGGCACGTCTGATTCAACCTCAGAGAATTTAATTTTTTAATTATTTACATATTTTTAATAAGCGACAGAATCTTAGCGTGCTCTCGACATTCGAAAAATCGGCTTTTAAATTAAACTACAACCTGTAATTCTTAGAAACTTTTTTTGAGCTGTTTAAAAAACCGAATCGATCATTATAATAACTATATGTATGTATGTATATAAGTGCTTGAGGGGAAAATGCTTTATTTATTTCGTTCTTTTTTTTTATTCCCTTTGTCTTATATAAAATGAAAAGTATGAAAAAATCATACAATTGGCATTTAATGCTGCTGGCTGGCTGTTGCTTTTTGTTTGCCTGTCAAGTTTCACTGTCAAGAGGAGTTTCCATGAATGTATGTTTGTTTGTTGTTCTTGGCATATTACAAGTCCAGACGGCCGGCCCATCATCCTTTAGCAGGAAGGGAATGACAATTGCCTTTTACAAAAGATCTTCTATTTTTTGTTTTCTCCTCTTGCTTTAAAACAAGAACTGGAAATGCATTTTTTTAACTAAAGTAACAGAAACTTGCATATACTTGTAATATGTAGTTGTTCCTTTTGGCTGTTACTTGTTAATAATGACAATGAAATTTAAGTAAATGATATGTTTTTTTTTGGTTCCTTTGTCCTTTATTGTTGCTGTTTATTGTTTCTCTAATAGTTGTTGTCATGTTTCTGCTATTGCTGTTATTTTGTAGCCAATATAAGCAGAGAACAGAATTAGTTAAGTACTTACTCGTATAATGAAAGGAAATGGCGAAACATCATGAGCCAATGTTATTACTGCAGAATATAAATAATTTGCTGCCAAGAATTTGAAAGTGCACTTCAGTCGTCTTGCTTTAGCTGGAGAGGGGAAAGGACACTTTGTAAAACAGAAAAGAAAGAATATTTGATTTGGGAGAAATAAAAACTTAAGTTTTTTTTGTAAGACAAGGAGTATATGAATGGAACACAGCATAAATGTGCATCTTTGACACCTCGTCATGAATGTTGTGCTTAGGACATTTCTCTTAGATAAAATATATTTGATATAACTATTCCAGTATTTCTTACAACCGCACCAGTAGTTAAACAACAAATTTCTTCATCATTAGTTATTTTAAAGAATCACGATTTCATACTCTATGTTGTTGATCTTTCGTCTACCCTCGTAGAACTTCAAATGTAAATACCTGAACTTGAAGTCAAGCCATACAGCCATATTGCTATACATAGTTAAGTTACGCAAAATTTTAAGTGGCTTAATAATGTTCTTCTTACAAATCTTACGATAGAACTTTAGTTATATTTGTTAACAATAAGTATTGCATATCTTAAGGATTTTAGATAAAAATTTAAAGTTAATTATAATATTTGCAGCATACACTAAGGAGTCTTGGAAGGATGAGATGGAAAACCAAAAGCAACAAATTAATAACAATTGAAAAATTTTATTTAAAGTTCTGGGGCAAAGCCTGGTACAGAGTTCTTACGGAATTTGAGATTCTCATACAAACTTTATGTAAAAAAACTTACAGAAATCCAGGTTGGTAAATTACATAAAGAAATTTCCATTTGCTAGTACAGACTTTCAAAAGAGAAGTACACGGAATTTTTGATATTTATTGCCTATCTTAGGGATGTTATAAATTATGTGGTGGAGACTTTCTTCAGTCAACTGAAACATAATAAATTAATGTACAAACAATTGTTTGGTCACGGAATTTTTGACATTTCTAATTTTTATCAAATTGTAATTCATTTTTGTGTTTTTGTAAACTCAAAAATCAATGAATTTGTTTGTATGTAAACATAATTCTACACAAAAGGCTGCACGATTATTTTTTCGTGTAGAAATAAATGTAAATTCGCAAAAGTGAAATTCCGTAGGAACTCCGTACTGGGCTTAAAGCCGTATTTCATCAGACACAGGTTTTTCTTAAAGTTTAACTACAGTTGTCCATAAAATACTACAATAATATGTGGGAAAAATAAATAATAAATACTTAAGTCGATTTAAGCTAAAATTAATATGCCAATTTAAAAAGTATACTGGGCGAAATTTTAATTTGATTTGATTATTTTTTATGAAGTTTATAAAAAAAAATACTTCTTGCTTATATTCTTTTAAAATTGTATATGTATCTCCTTTTCTTTATTGCGAATGCCATAATATGTAAATCATTTAATTTTATTATAAAAAGTAGTTAAAGATGAGTTCAAAAACTCATTGACTTATTTAACTCTATTAGTTACTGGCTTTTTCTGTTTTTTTTAACAAGTTTTGTTGCATATGTTGCGACATTCATTTTATATCAAAATTGTTGCATGTTGACAGCAAGCAGTTAGTTCACTTTATTTTGTTACATTTTAATGTCATTGCTTTTTTTCTTAACAATTTTATTCCCTACATTACAAAACAATATGTGCTGCAGGTAAAATTTTTATGATTTCATTAAATTGAAATTGTATTTCAGCTGCTACAATACGTGATAACATGTTTAATAGGAAAATACAATGAAAAAGTGTTCATATTATGAAAAAAGGAAAATCAGCTATTTATGTAAAGAAAGTGTTGAAAATCATTTAAGTTTTCTATTTGAAATATATTTGTATATATGTACGTATTTCTAGCTTTAAATGATTTTCGTCTAGACCTGGTATAGTATAAACATTTTGTGGAGCTTTAAAGTGAAATCGAAAAATTTTATATCAGTGCATACATATGTACATACATATATACAAATAATAAACAAATGTCTGCCTTATATATGTTTTCATATATTTTTTTGCAATCAAAAAACAATAATCATGAATTTAAATTAAAGTAATGCCATCCATTTCCATCCATTTTTGCGCATATACCAAAATTATTGCAATTTGTTTTTTTGCAAAAATCATGTTTAAATTATAAATTACTTTGTTATCCTTGACATTATCCTTTTCTTATAGGAATTTATGTAGATTTTAGTTATGGTGTGGTGTTAATATTTATAATCGTCTCGTTATAAGAGTTGAAATTTTCATGAAATTCTTCTATCATGTGTGTGTTTGTGTGTGCTTGTTTTCGTCTGTGTGTGAAAAACCACAAATGTACGCTTAAAAATACATTTTCATAAACACAAAACTTATTATCAAAAACATTTGGGATTTTTGCATATTTTTTTTTTCTTTTATTTTATTCCTTTCTTGTTCTGTAAAACAATGAATGAATGAATTTGCTGGTGAAAGAGCAAAAAACTTTTTAAGTGCCAAAACTTTAACAATAAAATGAGACGTTCCCAGCAGTTAAAGCATACTGAATTCTATGAACAGTTGAAGTAAACATATTTAATATATTTAATACAAACATTTGTGTCTTTTTAAATTTTAAGCAGAAAATTTTAGCGAAAAATAAGTTAACATAAGATATAATTAATATATAATTATCACATGTAATTTGGCTTACAAAGCGATACGAACTTTAGCCTGATCAAATCATAAATATAGAAACAAATGAAGTTCGAAAAAAATAATTAAAATTAAATAAAATTCATAGCCAAGGGCCTGTGGCAAAAAACTAAATAAAAATATACTTAAGTATCAAACCAAAAAAGTTTGTCTTAAGTAGAACAAAAAATAAGCAAATTAAGTAACATGTGCACGACAAAGGCAAGACTGTTGTAAATTTAGAGATGGTAAAAATGAGCTTTCAATACAAAAAAGCTTTCAGCAAATTGTAATACGATGAATCAAAACAATTCACATATTCCATTTGCAATAATCGCTGAGTATATAAAGCAGAAATCTACATCAATTGACACCACACACAGTGGACCAAACACAAGAACGCTGATGATGAAGGTTTAGTGGCCTTCGAAAACAGCTAGTTGTTCCGTTCAACTAAGTGCTTGTCAGAATATTTACAACTAACTTTGGTGTTATTTGTTCATTAATAATTATCACATGTAATTTGGCTTACAAAGCGATACGAACTTTTAGCCTGATCAAATCATAAATATAGCAACAAATGAAGTTCGAAAAGAATAATTAAAATTAACATAAGATATGTTTTTATATAAATATAAAGAAGTCTATTATTGCCTTATAAACAAAACAAGCAATTTAATATTTTTTTTCTTTGATTTCAAAGGTCACAATCAATCGCATGGTATTTTAAGCTGCGTGAAATTTGTGCGCATAGAATTTCTCCACATACGTCGAAGAAATCCCTTTAAACTTGAACTTATGCATGCAGCAAAAACGCAATAAATTTAATTAAACATTGCTTACTATATATCTCTTTTATACAGCGTGTGCGAGAGCTGATCACGCATACGCGGTAAAACTTGATAGTTTTACTGCAAGAATAAGTTTTTCCAATACATAATTATGTATACCATGTATGTTTGTAAATCAATGTATCGTATGTTACATACTTACGAGTCTTTGCTACGTAGCAAAATTTTATTTTTCTGTTCTTTAAAGCCAGCCAACATATTACGATACCTAACATTTTTAATAAACTAAAGTAATTAGAAAAATGTTTTAATTCTTACTTTGTCAAAGAACAAAGGCGTTCCTTGAAAAACATTATCTACGTAGAAATAAATAAAAAAGAAAAATAATTCCTCCCTTTTGAAGTTTTTATAGCGAGACAACGCAAGGAAAGAGAGACAATGTGATAACGCCTTAGATTTTTATGAAATAAGTATTACAATTCAAACAATAAACATAAATCTAGTAATGAATAAAAGTGCCAATATTTGCTCTAACCGAAAAACTACATACTTGAAATCTGGTCCCGTAATCCTAAAATTTGTTTGTTGTTTTCTAAAAACACTTTTCATTGTATCTTTTCAAGTAGAGGAAGGGGTGAAATTGTTGTGATTTTTTTTCAATTTGATTCTAATGTAAGAGGAAAAGAATTCAAATACCAGTTCAATCTCTTGTATTGTATGCAAGCTTTATAATTATTATAGTTATTGTAGCAACTAAATTGTGTGTGCTTAAAAGTTACTAAACGTAAAGATTTTGTCACCAGGCGAGCGTTCTTTTAATGCAATTTCTCCATTATTTGAATGTTTTTGTTAATTGTTTTAAATTTATGTACCTTTGCATTAACATTATGCCTATTATTGTAACTTGAAAATTAAGCAAACACTTGAAACAAATTTACTCAAGAGGCAGCAAAAGCAAAGCAAAATTCTTGTTTTTATTGTGCTCGTCCGAATAGGAAAATAATTAAAGCATACTTTCAGGCTTAAACGTCTTTTGTGCTTGGCAAATATTGTCGCAAGAAAATTTTTTTGTCTCTTCATAAATATAATATAAAAATTAATTAAATATTTACTTAAGTAACAAATCTTTTATAAAGAATTTTCTTTTTAAGATTTTAAATACATTTTTTGTTTGTCTTCTTCTTCTTCACCTTCATTGAAAGTTTTATTTTTTTATATTCAGAACTTTTATAGTACATAATTTTTTATTTCGTTTGCTTTCATACACGCAGGTACCATAACAGGTACTACAATACTAAACAATTACTTAAGTATGTATTATTAAAAGTACATTAAACTTAGACGGTATCCATCTAGCATGTGTAGAAATATACATTCATACCCGTACATGCAGCCATACATTGGCTGTGTCTTTATGTTGAGTTTGGCTGTGGGGATTTTCAAAGGCATTGTCTGGGCATGTATGCAGGAGTGAATATGGCAGCGTGCAGATGAATGGACCCACTTATAAATGTATGAATGTACGAATACTATGTATTTACACATGTACATAAAGTAAATTTTTTGTTTGTTTGTATTTATATTAAACTTACGAAGTATCGACGACACGTCTGGTCGCAATGGGACAATTGATTATACCTACATTTACAGTACAAATACATATCGCTCCTCTATTGCAGCACAGTCATATCTCCAAAAATTTTTGGAGTTAATAATTAACAGGATAATTCATCATATCGATTTTTATATTGTGTAACTATTTCACCCAAATGTGCTGTACATTCACTCAGAGATGAAATTAGATATTTAATTATAATATCTTCACTGAGTTGTATTTTAATTGAAAACTATAAACTAACTCGTATTTTGAGCAAACCTGAAAGTTTTAAGTTATGACTATGTTATGCGATATAACGTCAAGATAGAAAAGTTTTTTTTGTGAATGTTCAATTCTTTTTCATCCATATGTTTAATACCTAATTTTCATCCGGATAAATCTTTTATATGCTCATAATCTCACGTCTCTCTTAAGTCTGGTACTCACTATCCTACATAGTCGTTCAACTTTTGAAAAAATGCAACCCTAATCTATTGAGTTGTTATTGTCTTTTGAAAATTTTTACAAGCTCCATTAGATCAGTAACTAAATTCAGTAACTTTTATTACACTAATCGTATCGCTATAATGAATGCAACGAAAAATTATCGACTTTGCTATCCAGTAATACATTTTAACGCTGTCGGTTGAAATAATAAAAGTCAGATCACAAACTCATATTCATTTAGTTTTTCTTTAATTCCTTTTGTGCTTTTAACTTATTTTGACATTTTGCATGCAGGTATGAAACATGATACACAATAAAATGTTGAGTAAAACACAGACGAGAGATCGTTACCGCAAACAAATAAATATATCGGAAAGGAATTACGGTAAGCAAAAAGTTACTGAATTCAGGTACAGGTTTGGATTTTTTCAAAAGTAAAACAATTATGTAGAATAAACATGGAGAGACATGTTACCAGATAGATTTTACGTGTTTTTCGCAATAAGAACAGAGTACTACTTTTGCCAATTTGTTTCGCAAATATTTCATACTAAATACTTTTACATGTAGTTTGACAGCATTTCGTACGAAATTGTGAACAGAATACCAGGCTTAAAAGGGAAAATATTTCGAGGGAAAAATGTTCACGATAGTCAGAGTTTTATTAACAAAGCCGTCAGATCATCATTAGGTTAGGCATCCCTGCCAAGTATTCACCTTAATTTTGACCACATAAGTCCTTTGTAGACCTTTTCTATAAAGAACCTCCGTTTCAGTTTGGCAAACACAGTTGTAATATAAAATTATTGTGCCTTATTACCAGGGCAAGTTTATTGTGGCATATGCCAATTTTGCCATTTTAGCCATTTCTTCACTTAATGACATAAAAAGCCAGTTTCAATCCAGCTTCCCATAGAATGCCTTTTTTGCAACCTAGAAGAAATTCGTACATGTCAAACCTTTTTGCCAGCCGATTTGAAGAATTAGTCGTACCACAAAAAACTTGCCCTGCTTATTACGGTTGTCGAATGTTTTGTCTCGACTACAACAGTTTGTAGTATATTACAAAGTGCTATTGCATGCATGTCGCAAGTCGAATCGAAAAATTCGACAACCGTATTAATTCCTATTATGTATGTCTAATGCATATTTCTTCTCTAGTAAATCCATAATTTCATTTTCTCTTTCGTCCTACGATATCTACTCGTATGCACACATTTATACCTGAAGTGAATGTTTTTTTATTTCCATTTGCTTTACATTTATGTATTTACTAAATAATTCAAATATCAAATGTATTTTTGTCTGTCATTCAGACTACTTTCATGTGTCTCCCTGAAATGTAGTATACGAGTTTATTTTATTTTTATTTTTGGCTGTAAAAGAATAATTTTCATTTAAGGTCAGGTTAACAAAATTTATTGGTCATAATAGCAGAGAATTGCTTATTCGAAATAGTCATTGACTTTATATGCAATCCCTTGCTTTATAGTTTAATAATAATAAAAAGATGAAACAGATGGGTCAAATTGCTATTTGATAAAAAAAAAATTCTTATTGTATGTTGTACTTAAAATTTAAATAATGCAAATAATTTTTGAAAAGTTCAAGTTTCTTGTCTTTTTCGTGGTAGTTTAAAACTGATGTACGACTAATTATTTTTGTTACTTCTAGTTTATGTTAAAAAGAAATACAAATAAAAACAGGACAACAACTGATTGCAGAGAGTTTTTCATCAACAAGTTATGAATACATACAACTTTTTCTCCCTCCATCAAACTTCAGTGTAACCCTCGTTTAACCTGTTTTGTCTAGCTTTTAAAAGATTTTTGTTAGTCTAAACTAACATTATTGATTATCGATTAGGGACTGAAAAAACATTAAAACTCAGCTCACCATTTGTAGGAAAAAAAAGAAGAAACAAAACAAAGAGATTCCAGCAATCCTTTACATACATATTTAACCTTCTTGGTTCGTACTACAAGTATCAAATATTTTCTTAACTTTATCGTATAATAAATTCCCTGGTTACCTGGTTGATAGCTGGCTGGTGTGTGATGATTGTTCATTGAATGAGTGAATGAGTGGTTTGATTCAATTCAATTTAACTTTAGCTTATAAACATGCTTCATTTGCTGTTTCAGTTTCGTTCGTATGATATTTGTTTCAACGCCTGATAGTCATGCATGGGTGTATGTCTAGATGTGCATACATACCTACATTGCTCTTGGATTACATGCGAGTGAATCCTTTCTTGAACTTATTGGTTGCATTAGTATTTTCTGAAACTGGCAATGAAGGGCTGAGTGTTTATTACAATTTTTTTTGGCACGTTTTGTGTTTTATGCTTCATTTGTTATTGCTGCATTTTGGCTTCCGATATACACAAATATACACATACATCAGTCGTAAAGCAGCTCTGGGCGAGTCAACATCAAGCGTCGTTGGCAATTATTTCTTAAGTGAAACCAGGCCACTGTTGTTTATTGGCCTTCGAGAGTTTTGCGTCTCGCTCGGACTGGTTGACTGATCTGCCACGGATAACCGTATATTCTTGCGGTTCTTCTGTGGAATTTCTTTAACACCACGTTGCTACTTCCTATGTGAAAGCATAGGTCGTGTACAGTCAGTCACAAAATCTTTTTAAAATACTGTTAACAACATCTTGGGCATATGGTCTAGTTACTCCGCCCATATTTGTGCAACAATACTTTGCATCTTCAAAAAATGAACTAACAATAAGTATTCAAATCTTATTAAATAAATGTGCAAGGATGTATATACAAGGTCTACTCGCTCCATTCCATACTCATATATGCTTTACACACGTTGTCATTGCGGGGAAGGCCTTCCGCTCTCTCTTCTTGCTCAAAAGTTCTGAAAGACTATCTAATTAATGGCTTTTGCTTTATAAAAAAAAATATGTCTTACTTTTCTCCCTTCTCTTACAACAGCATTATTTTACAATTTGATAAGATTAGTCATTTCATCAAAAAATAAAATAAAAATGTATTGGTCGAATAAGTTATTTCAAAATTTAGTCCATTTAAATCGAATCGTTTTGCAGAATGGTTCTGAACAATTTTCTTTTTAACTTGTGTTCATATAAAGGAACTACTGTTCCTTTCGTTTCTTTTTTCATATCTGTACCTGCATTCAGTAACCTTTTGCGTACACAAAATCGTGATTTTTATCGATATACATATTTATTCATTTGCAGTTCTCTAATTTCTTTTTCACGATAATTTACAGCTGTGATTTATTCACCACTTAATTCTATATCATGTTGCATCTCCGCATACAAAATGTCAAAATCAGCGAAAATCATAAAAAAGAACAAAGGAAAAACTAAAATTTGAGCTTGAGGTTTTACAACCAACAGCGAATATCGGTAAATATGTTACTGGATAGCAAAGTCGATAAGTTTTCGTTACATTTATTATAGCAATATGATTATTGTAATGAAAGTTACTGAATCCAGGTACTGGTTTGACACATTGAAAAAACTGGATTCTTGCAATAGCCAGTTGATTCGATCACATATTTTTAGTTTGATATTACGGCATTCGATATCAACCAATTTATTTACGTGACCGAATTAGCTCGTTATAGAACGTAACGATCAGCTGTTTCTATGATGCCCCCTGCTGAAACATGCCACATGTACGAAACTCATACTAAAATAAACAATAAATTTCCTTATAAACTAGCTAAATAATTAATTTAAGAAATTTATTAACGTATTGTGACTATGATCATAAGAAGTACTCAAATATTTAATTTGTTTTTTCGTTACAGATCGAAGATGAGGGAAACCATGGCAATGACGAGACTAGACTTTTCATTTTATCCTCTTTGGCTCAGTCTCAGAAGAGCCGAGTCGCTTGCATCTTATGTGAAGAACCCATGTTGGTCTTTGATCGTTATCCTTTAGTGGATGGCTCATTCTTTTTAAGTCCAAAACAACATTCAACTGATTGCATTGAGGTAAGTGCTCA
Source organism: Nowickia ferox (assembly GCA_936439885.1). NCBI lineage: Eukaryota > Metazoa > Arthropoda > Insecta > Diptera > Tachinidae > Nowickia > Nowickia ferox. The sequence continues at coordinate 107,925,150 of OW387023.1, forward strand.
ATAATTAAATTATTTAATTATTTATATTTGAAGAAAGTATCACCCCATATTCATAAAATTTAAAATGAGTTTGAAATTTATTTTATTTTAAATTTTTCATAAAAAATTTTCTTGATTTCAAACACATTTTATTTTTTTATAAATATGTATGTGGGTTAGCATTTAGATTTGCGAGTTTGTTTTTTTAGCTGCATGAGAACTTAAAATGATAATACCAGACAGAAATATTGTTAGAATGAAATTTTTTTACATAGTCGATTCGATCATTCCAATTTTTGACTACTTTTTCCAATAAATCTGGCCGTTTGGCGTCACCCTGTAATAATACAGTGCTGTTGGCAGCGCTTGTCCAAGTGACACAGACTGGAAATCAAACCATATTATTGCGCATATTGTAATAGTGGCAACTCTAGTCCAGCTGGTACAGGCTGCTGAAATTATATACATATAAATAACAAATGTGCTCTTCAAAGTGTCGATGAAATCATTTATATTTTTTTTGGTTGGCTGTGACCGAAGATAGTGACCAAGCTCCACATATTTATGGATATTTGTGTGATTTAATACAGGCCAGCAATCGCAATCCACAGCGTATTGTGTCCATAATCGCTCAAGCTTTTGTTAACAAAATGGTTGGCGCAGATAGTGGAGTGTAATATTTGGTTCCAATACTTCATTAACCAATGACTTAACATAGACCCATAAAAATTAATTAACGAGGGGCCAGTGAACAGGATCACTTCTCTAAATAAAGTTTTCACCAAATTGCTTTGCAATAAATCGATTGTTAACAAAATTTCATTGATGTTTAGCTGATTAATGTTTGGAAACAGAAATGAAATCAAGATGGCTCGATAGGGCCATAAATCGACATTTCGGCGTCTTCTTCAATACCTCGGCGCTATTATTTGTCTTGTTGATGGTTGGCTACACGAAGTGCTTGGTCACTAGGTCGATTATGTTGACCGTGCTCTATGAACTTCGCAAAAAAAAATTTTTTAAAGTAAATTTTTACAATTTGGAAGCGTTGTTGTGGCGTTAAGCGACACATGATACTTGCCAAACCTCACTTAACAGAAATGTCAACACAGTTTGACATTCTCAGTAGCCAAGCCATGGTTGTCAATATCGCATTTCATATGCATTTAAAAAAATTTGGCATCACTTGATATTACCCGTTATTTAACATGTACAACTGTGTGTCGTGTGCAAACGAATTTGACAAAAGCATTTTACTTTCGAATCAATTGCAACAATCCAAAATTTCTTTGAAGTTTTGCTCAAATTATGAAGAAAAATTATTTTTAAAGAAAATTATTTCTTAATTTAACATAGGATTAATTTTCTTAACAGCTGACTTTGACATATAAATATTTTATTCGAACTTTTTTTTTAAAATGTTACCAGATCGAGCAATTTGTAGAATTCCGAATAGCCATTTAATCGTCGTATTTGAAAATTTCGATACGATTCGGTTTACAGAACAGACCCAGTGGCAGTGTGTACAGTTACCCTCATTCTCAAAGATTAATTAATATTAATATTAATTTTTTAATTAAACTCATAGTACGATGAAAGGCTTGTAACATTTAACTTTAAACTTCTGTGCAATTTTAAATCATTATACTCCATCTCCGCTGCATGAACAAATGACCAGGAAGAGAAAAAAATTCTGCCTGGGTGGAAATCGTAAATCTTGTTAAAATTTTACAAACTCTTTAAACTAAACTGTAATTTCATTACCATACAAACATTTGAGTGCAACGAGTGTAAGTTTGTGCTGCATGTGTTGCAATTTATGCAACGTTTTTAAAGTCAACATAATTATGCCAAAGCCAACGCTAATAATCGACTCTCTCTTTTACGTTTGAATTAACTTCTAACGTCCTCCCCCATACTACCGGCTGACTGACGACTAATGCATTTAATAGAAAATGTTTTACGAAATGATGAAACGCAGTATGAGTTTGTCGGTTGGTTGGTTGGTTGGTTGTTTTGGAAACCAACTGTCATTGCCATAACATTTCATATTATTTACATCTTCCTTCCCTTTTTCAGCTTTGCTTAGCAAAACTTAAATGATTGTGTCTGTTGTTAAGTGTCTGGGTTTAATATCTTACATGTTTATGCAGAACTGCACTCTGCACATAAATGGAACACGTTTGTGGAAAAGAAACCCTAAAATATACTTTTGCTTAATGATTGGACTGCTGGCTAAGTGCTGCAACTGCATAAATTGTATGCAGTTGTATCGTATCGTTTTGAAATCTACTATGATGTCTACGTTTGCGTAGGCGATTTGTATTTTTACATGCAACACTTAGCTAAGAAGAAAAAAATTTTCGAATTAAACTTTCCTTTCATGCATATGTCATATCGAGTTGAAGTTATGTGTCAGTTCTTTAGTTTCTTTATATCTATATGAAACATGCAATATGTGCTGCTTTATAAGTATTAAGGTCATTCAAACGCAATATATTTAAAAAGAAAAACACTTGAAAAATTACTTTAATTTTTAATTTTTGTAATTGAGTTTCCTCCAGAAGACCATTTTATCAGTAGCGAAACGTGGGTTTGAGTACCGCAAGACAAAGACTTTTACATGTCATAATTTGTATGTATAAATTCCATTAATTTCTCAAACACAGCAGAACGGAACAACCTGCTGTTTTCAAAGCCCACTATTTACCTTTATCATCTGCTTGAAGCCAGTTAATGCAAACTTTATTTAGACTTATATAAAAAAATTTCGGTAAAAATAGAATACCCGAATTTTTTCATTCGTCGTATCGCAATTTGTAGAAATATTTTTTATAATGAAAGCTCAAATTTACCATCACTAATTTACAACAGTCTTGCCATTGTGATTTGTTCTTTATTAATCATTTGTCATATTTGTTACTTCAAAAAAAAAATTCGTTCTGAATGCCCCCTAATTTAAAATAATTATTTGATAGCATTAGTACTTTTTAAACCTTTTTTTTTATAAATTTAGCATAAAAAGTTTAAATTTTTATTTTCTTTTGAATGCAATTTGTATGTGGGACGTACGAGTATTTCAGGAAATTTTTATTTATTTTTCTTCTTTCTTTTTTAAATCAAGAAAAACCTCAAACTTCTTTTATATGGTTCCTCCGTAGTAGAAAGTTTTGCTTGTTTATAAATAAAATAAAGCTCCCTTTAGACATAATTTTTCATTATTTGTCTCGTTGCTGTCATTTAGGCTTTCGTTATTTTGTTGGCAAATGTTCCATATTTGAGTTGCATTCGTTGCAAAATTACAACAATGAATTATGGGTTTAGACTGTGACACACACGGCACGATTTATGTGCATATGAAAGATGTTTGCATGTCGTCAGTTCGTTTTTTATTTTCAACACACAAATTTTAGGTATATTTTGCATGGTATTAAATTTCGCTTGCACTTGACTTTGAAAGTTGAATTTTATTCAGGACTTAAAACAGCGGTTAAAATATCTTAAATATCAGTAAGTAAGCATGTATGTATGTATTTAATAATTTCGTTTTATTATTTTCAGGTTAAATATGAGGGGCGTTCATTGTATTTGACATGCGTTTGCATGCGTTGTTTGGATGGCACATCTACAAATCGTAATATTTGCTGCAGGTAAGTTGATATAACGTAAATTTTTAAAATTTCAGCATTCTATATTGATCAAAATTGCCATTTAAATTATTTTTTCAACTGCTGTGTTACTTCTTTCGTTTTGCCATGAATAATTCTTCTAAATCGTATTTACAGTTAAACTAAACAAGTTTCCGTATGAAAGGGAATTAATATCACACATGCCCAGAAAGTATTTAAATGAATTACAAGTTTATAAAACGATATTTAAACAAGTACAGTAACACCTCGCTAATCAGCACTTACGTCATCCAGACAGACAGGTAGATGTTACATACTTTATGATCGTAATTGATTATAGGTACGTTCGTATACGCAATAATAGTGTAACAGTGTGGAATAATGAGAGTTTACCTTTCGTAAATACAAAACTTGGCAGCACAATTTTGCGTGAATAAAGTTTTAATGCAAATAATTGGATCACTTAATTAACAATTTAGTGTACTAAACTGTTTTCTGGTGCAATAGGTTGCTGATTACATAATGTGATTTGATATAAAAATTTTATTACAAATTAATATAAAATTTCTTACTAAAGGTAAGAGAAAATTTTGTTTTGAATATCAAGGCATGTCATGCATACCAATCCGATTGAATTTGATTCCTAATTTTCAATTCCGGTCGATTTGGCAGTGTTGTTCCGCCACTTAAAATAATGTGGCAATACTCTGATTGAAAAACTAAACTGTTTATTTGCACAAATTTGCTAAATTTACAAACATATCTTGCATTCTTTCATCTGGGGTTCAGCTCTGTTATTCGAATCCAAAGAAATTGCTTTAGATTCAAAATTAAAAAAATACAAATGCAAATCGAATTACAGAATAACACACACGATTTTCAAAATTTGTTTTACCTCCCTTAAAAATATCAAAGATGTCAATATGATTTCATTAAAACAAGAATACATATTGGGTAAATCTAAGATATTTTTTAACTTCAGAAAGAGCTTAAGTGGAACATCTTTAAACAAATTTTGTTAATTCTCATCATGTTCATAAAACTGATCAACCAGAAAGAATCTTTGTGAAAAAAATTTTTCAAAATAAAGAATTACACTTCACTTTCGGGCACATTATTTTTAAGGCCAAATGATATCAATTGGTAAAAAAAGCAAAATACATGCTTCTACGAAACACAGATTTTTGACTAAAAAAATCAACATAGTCTCTTTTGAGCTTTATATACTTTGTCCAACGTTTCTCTAATTTTTTTATCCCTTCCAAGAAATAGGATTTGTCGAGGTCATCAAAATAGGTATTTGGGACTCGTTCGAGTAAAATCTCTTTGCGCCGAGCCTCGTCTTCAGTCTTGGGCAAAAAATACTCACTCGGATCTACATCCGGAGACTAAAGCGAATGATAGATCAATTCGTAGCCCAACTCATTTGCTTCTGTCATGAAAACTGCACTTGTATGCACCATTGCATTATCCCGGTTAAAAAGACTTTTCTTGGCAAATCCGGTCCCTTTAATACCCTTTTTAAGGCAGTTAATGTGGATTATTCAGCTTGCATCCTAAAGGTTGGTCGCCATGACTTCATTGTCAGACAAATCCACCTTGACTTTCTTTAGCGCCGATTTACCTAGAGAAGCCTATTGTTTTTACTGATTTTTGGTCTCTAGTGTGTTGTGGTGGATCGGTGTAAAAAATCGTCCATTTGGCCCAACACTCCTGCGAATTTTTCACAAAATACGTTGCAATTTCACTTTCGATCAATATTGAATTTATTTTTTGGGAATGTACCGGATTTCTTTTAATGTTCCTGATTTTATTTGAATTTAAATTTAAAACATATGATGATGAATTTAATTGTATTATTTTAGATTCTGTGCTGATAAATGGGATGGCTCAAATCTAGTCTTAGGCACTATGTATGCATACGATATTTTTGCAGCTATGCCCTGCTGTGCAGAACGTCTAAAGGTAAGTGAGAATATTTTTTAAAACAGGGAAAATAGGCGAATATATAAAAAATACGAAATGCGTTGCCATTTGCCCAAAATGTTATTACGTATGGCAATTGGCAACTAACAGCTGTTAATTTCAGTTGCCAACTAACAATAATATTGGCGGAAAAGAAATTTTTAGTTAGATGGTAAAATTAAAATAAAAAATGAATCAAATTAAATAAACTCCACTCCCTCTTTGGGAAAGGAAAGTAAAAAAAGGAAATTATTTTAAACAATAACTTTTACTTGTTGTACTTCCTTCTTTTCATCTAAAAATAATTCCGCTGAACTAAAAAAAATTTATGATATCTAAGTAATTTTTTAAGTATTTTTACTTAAAAATTTCCATTTCAGCACTTATATTTTGAAGCTTTCTTTGCATTAATTTCAGTTGCCAATCTGTCATAATCGTATCAGTCATAACTCTGGAAAATGGAGAAAGTTTCCATAGATAATACTAATTTAAATTTTGGTTGCGTTGCAATTTGACAACTGAAGCTGAGTTGCCATTATTTTTAATCATATGACCAATATTTTCAACAATGCAATTAATTCAAACCAATTTTATTGTTTGATGGTTTTTATTGAAAAGTTCTAAAGCTACGGTCACACTTGTGAAACATTTGCCCAAAAAAGCGTAACCACTAAATACAAATGAAAAATCTTTCAATTCAGACAAAAGTTTGTCAAGTTAAAGAGTAGCCAATATTGTTGGATTCTATGACGGTGCATTAGTTGTGTTCGAAATTGTTTAAATGTCTGGATCAAAACTTTTTTCATTAGTGTTTGCTGGTTACGCTTTTTTGGGCAAATGTTTGACAAGTGTGACCGTACCTTAAGTAATTTTTTTAAATATTCGTAACATTACATTTTTTGAATGGGATTTCTTTTAATGAGAAAACCTCATTATTTTATATGTGTTTAATTTAATTAGGCTAATGTTCGTATAATTCAGAAAGCCAAATGACATGTGATAATTTTGAAACAAAAAATTACACCAGGGAAATTATAACTATTCTGACATATACTGGCAGAACATGAACATGTTTGATCCACTATGTTTGTGTTAATGAATATTTCAGCCGTATATATAAAATTTTCGATACCTATCGTATCATCTTTTCATTAATTTTTTAAATACAATCGAATAATTCGGTGGAAAACAAATTTCCACACTTTTGATATTTAACTAATAAAGGGTCCGCCAGATAACTTTTTTTTTTTTGAAAACAGGGCGCAAAACATCGAGTGTAGCTTCGGCTGTGTGGCACGTAGCGCCGTCCTGTTGAAACCAAATGTCGCCAATATCCTCCTCTTCAATTTTTGTGAACAAAAATTCGTTCAACATGGCCCGATAACGATCGCCATTGACTGTAACGGCCACTCCTTGCTCATTTTCTAAAAAGAGGCCCAATTATGCTTCTGGACCAAAATCCGTACCAAACAGTGACTCGTTTTATGTGCGTCGGCTTTTCAATGTATGTAATTTTCTGTGCCCCAAATGCGACAATTTTGCTTGTTTACATACCCGCCAAGATCAAAATGAGCTTCATCTGAAAAGATGATATTTTTTGGGAAAAATCGGCATCGATAATGTCGCAATATTTCCCAGCGTCGTTCAGCGGAAGGATAAAACTAATTATCTGTCAAATCAGACATGAGCTAAGTGTTACCATTCACGAAATAAGCACTAGTTGAAAAAGAAAACGTTAGATGGTGGACCCTTTAAATACCTGTTGAAAAGTTTTGTACATAACTTGATTTATTTGTGATTTTAAACTGCATTTCACCAATTTCATATTTTTCCTATTTCCAGTGCAATAATTGCTTCAAATTGTTGCTACATCCGCAACAGCGTCTTAATTTTTATAGTGACTACTCGCATTGCGTCACTTGCCCCTATTGTGCTACTCAGGATACACACTTTGTCAAACCATTGACATATTGTTACACCAAAAGCTTTTGCAGTCGCCTATCAGCGATCGCATAACATGAGGCCTCGTTGGAGTTGCCAACACAAGCTGCAGTTAATTCGAATGGACAACAAACTGCTGCTGTAACTCCAGCGAGCCTCTCTGCGGGATCTAAAATCATTTCATCCTCTACGGCACCATCATTATCATCGTCGTCGAAAAAAGTGATTTTATACAATCCCAATGTGGACTATTCAGCGCCATTGCAGCAAGAAATCAATGCTGAACTAATTGGTTCACATCCACAAGCACAACAATATCAAAAACAACAGCAACAACAACAACATCAAACATCTTTATCATCAACAACATCAACAGTAGCAGCAACACAGGTAAGACAATCTGCGACAAGGTCGTCCTCAACTACTTATAATTCTTCTTCATCAGCTGGCGTTGTAAACAATCCTACAACAGCAAATAATTTACAATTAAAGTTAAGTGAACAATGTAATATAAGTAAATTAGGTAATATAATTACTACAACAACACCAACAACAAATAACAGTAATAATAATAACAATGTCAATAGCAATAATTATGCTATGAATGAATTTAATGCAATGAAAACAGCCCATAGTAACAATATTGTAACAATACCACCAATAACACAACAACAGCAACAGCAACATTTAGGTTTACTACACAACAATAATGAAACAAACAATATTGTCAATAATAATAATAACATAATTAGCAACAATAATAACATTGTTAACAATAACAATAATAACAGCAACAGTATTAATAACTTATTATGTAGCAATAATTTAAATAATAAAGTCTGGTCCAATAACAACAACAACAACAACCAATTACCACAAGTACCGCAACCACCACCACCAACATCTGCTGTTATTATGCAATCACAAAATGTGGGCCTCTATCAAACAGGCCCTTCCAATGGCGGCTGCTTTCAAATGGAAAATTTGAACAATCACTGTGCAGAGGCCATGATTTCTTCCCTCTGGGGTTCCGAATCGAGTTCCAGTGGTTGTTCCTCAGGCTCTGGCTCTCAGCCCTCGTTGAGTCCCACCCTTATGTCTACTGTAGCCCACAACTATCGCAGTAACAGCAAGGAGTCTCTGTGGTCACAACAAACTTCGCCATCTACCAGCAGCTCAGGTTGTAGCAGCCAACTCAGGGATAGTTATTATACTGGCTCGAAAATCGCAACCCAATCACCAACATCTTGGTCCTCGGCCAATGCCGTCAATGCCAATTCCTCGAACAGCAATCATCTTATGTTCGACTCGAACGACATGGCCCTTTCGAAAATGAATAATATTTGGGAAATACCAGAGACCCTAAATCAGTCCGCAACTGCAGCACATGTACAGGACTTGTTTCCAGAAATCTGGACCAATCTTAATAACAACAATGCAAATACCATAACCGATAATATATCGGACATAAGCTCGAATACTTCTTCACAACAAGACACAGACATCTGGCGCACTCCCCAGCTCCCTGCAACTGGAGTACAGCAGACCTCTAACAATATCCTTAATAAGGATAGAAGACCTTTGTTTGGTAACAATACCAACAACAACATTGTAAATGAAAATAATCAGGGTGGTTTGGGAGCCGCTGCTTGCATGCAATTATTTTCTGATGAATTCCTATTTATGTAAATTTTACTATAAAAAATTTACTGTTTTTTTTAGAAAAATCTTTTTGTTTTTTATTTTTGTTTTGTTTTTGTTTTCGTCCTTTGTCTTGGAACTTTTAGTGAAACGAAATGAAAGCAAAACTAACTCCAAATCTTTATAAAAAGAATTATTATTCAAATTTATTTAAAATAATTTGTTAAATTTTTCTTACTTTTTTGGTAAAATTTTTTAAACAAAATACATAATTTAGCTAAAGTACATACATATTTTTTCTACTTAAGTTCTGAAATTTTTATGTAAAAAAAATTTCATATATTTATAAAAAAAATCTATTATTTTTGTTGAATTTTGTTATATTATTTTCAGTTTATTATAATTTTTTTAAACTTGAGTTTTTAATGTTTTTATTTAATATTTTTTTTTACCAACTTTAAACCACCAAAAAAAATTTAAAAGAATTAAAAAACATCACATTTTTTTCTTTTTATTGCAAAAAAGAAAACACTTAATAAAATAAAACTTCAAATATTTTTATTTAGTACAAATGCTGTGTTTTTCAATAAAAAAATTGCAAAATTCTTTAAAAAAAATCCTAATTAATAAATTTTTCTTAATTAAATACACTAATAATGAGCATTTGATAAAAATTTAAGTAAACAATTTTGTTTTCTTATCGCAGATATTTTCTTTCACACATAATAAAATTTCAGTTATTAAATATTTTTATATTGAATCAATAATGTTAGTTTTAAATAGAGATAATGAAAAGCTTTTGGGCGCATGTGTTTGTTGTTGTGAACAGCAGGAAAGTTGTGTCGCTCTATTGTAGGTCTGCTGGCAACTATTTGGATGATGTTGCCCACTAGACTTAACAAATATAATTTATGATAATCAGGACATTAATAAATTTTTTTGCTTTTTTATTGAATGGGAAAACATGGTAATAACGGCTGCTTAATTTGGAAGAATCATTTTTCGTTTAAATATGAAATTTGAATGCTTTCTAAGAACTGGGACTACACGTGGTTTTTTTCTCACTATTTAAAAAGGAACTGTTTTTGTTCTTTTTTCCAATGACATTTCAATAAATCCTTAAAATCCCTTAAACTACTGTGACAGGAGTTTTTCCATCTCGTGTTTTTTTGTGGTGGAAATGATTCCTCTAAAAATATATTCTTAAATTTGGCGCAGCGTGATCAATTCATAACAATCCCCATAACTATTTGTAATTTAGCTTGTAGGCCTAGTTGTAGTCATTATTGTTAGGCTTTTATAGATTAAGGACCTTTTTATTTTTCAAAATTCCAAAATAAGAATTAAGTGTAGGAAATAAGTATAATTATCAACTCGAAAATGTGATCTCTATTCTAAATTGTTTGTAGTTTGTAAGAACAACACTTTAAATTTTTTTCTTTCTCTTTAACTTTTTGTTCGGTGTATAAAATAAGGTTTTACTGCGCAGTTTTTTTTTCAATTTTGGAGAAAAGCAATGTGGAACGGAAAGTAATTTAAAGATCTGACTATTATACTCGTTTTTGAAATCGACACAAATTTGAATTCCACTTTTTTCGTTTCAGTATACTATTTCAGAGTTCGATATCGATCGAAACTTAAAAATATTTTCATTTAAACTCTGTTGAAATATTTTCAAATTCCGTTCGATATCCAATGCCATAATTCGCTCCCAGAGCTTTAATTAGACCCATTTCTCATACGCAAAGTTTTCTGTGACAAAGTTTTTTAAATTTTTTTTGAACCTTGTTTTACTTTGATAAATTTTCGCTATACCACGGAGTAAGTATACGTAACGAAGGAAAAAACGAAAGAAACGAACGCAGAACAAAGCAAATTTACGAGTACAGCAAAGTCTGTACTCAACTTCATTCGTTTTTTTGCCTTCTCTCCTACAAACTTAAGAGTTTGCAAAGTAAACTTTGCGTATGGAAAGGGAGATATCAGTAAAATTTAAATATCAACAAATAAAGTTTCTCCTTACTCATCCCGTGTTTTACAAGCAAATTATGTAAAAAATATCAAAACTTTTTTATTTAAATTACCTTGAAATATTTCTGAAGGTCTGCTCTGTAATATGAAATGAGAGAAAATTTTATTGGATTTTTTCATTTGTCAATAGCATGTAAATTTGAAAACAATTTTTGCCTTTCAGATTACAGAGTACAACCTCTGAATTTTCGTTAAACATATTTTGCCGTAACCGTTCAAAAAGCTTTAGCGATATAATTTTCGAACTTGAGTTTTTTTTATTAAAATCGATAATTTGCGATCCATTTTCGTCAAAAAAAAACGAAATGCGAAAATGTGTCGCTTAAGCTTTTTTAGCGGTTATGGCTCGATATATATATATATATATATATATATATATATATATATATATATATATATATATATATGTAAATAGAATCAAATAATTACGCAATTCCATATCGAAGGAAATTTGTAGACTTTTCAATATATTTTTAATTTTCTTTCGCTGTAGAATTTCATGATTTGCTCAATTTCGAGTTTTCTAATGACTTGTTTAAACTGAAAAAAAAAATTAATAGCTACGCAGTCCTTTCTGCATAAGAGTTTTAAACGTCAAGATTTCTTCGACTATAGAATTTTATATGGCTTTCTCTTTTCGTTTAGCCTCCTCTCTCTTTAAACAATTGTAGTATATCTAAACAGCATTTGTGTGACTATAATTCTGTGGTTTTTAAGGACTCGGTGTGTTATTTTCACAAATACGTGAGTGCAAAAATTTCTGGCGAAACATCTAATCGAAGCAAAATTCGTTAAAAGGAAACAAAACTAAATTTTTTCCAAACAAAAACAACTACAAAACTGTGTGACTGAATTCAGCACGTTAATTCAATTTAACTTTTTAATTAATAAACATTTTTTAACAAAAATTTTACTTGAAGTCCTAATCAGATAAAATTGTAAACAAAAGTTTAATTTACTTAATTAAATTTTCAGTTGATTGTTTGTATTTTTTTTTCTATTAAAAGTGTTAATTAGAAAAAAAATATTTTTGTGTACCACATTTTTGTCCTAGATTAAAGAAGACTTAAATATTTTTTCTTTGATCTAGAACAAAAAAGTCATAGTTGAAGTCGAAATATGAATATATGCAAGTTATTTTTATTTAGTAGCAATAAGAAAAAGCAAAAACCGGGATATTAATCTGCAATTCCTTTCGAAAAGAAATCTGTTCAAATTTGTATTTTATTAACATTAGAATTCGAAAGTATTTCTTTGCGATTCGAATTACATATTTCAAACTTTTTTCGACTCATATAAAGAAAGAGCTTTTAAAAGCCACAGAATTAATTATTAGAGATTATTTGTAATATTTACCTAGAACAGCATAATTGTGAATACATATGTACATACATATATATATTTTTTTTAGTTTACAAACGTGTTAACTCAAGTATTATCTCCCCTCTCTCTATAAAAAAAAGAACAGCAAATTGTGAGAAAATTATTAAAGTAAAAATAAATAAATGTGAAAGCAAGTTCGTACAACGAACATAATATCAGCTCTTATATGAATTAAATCTCAGCCGTCTTCAGAATTTTCTTCTTAACAAGAAGTAAAACCAGTGAATATAATTATTTCAACATGGAAAAAATAAAAATGGAAATATGATATAAATTTAATTGAATTTGCTGCTATAATGAAATTAATTGCTCAATTCACAATCCATTGTCGAAATCGTGGGTCGTACATGAATTGTTGATAACTTCAATCGAAACATTGTTTATAAACAAATGCTTATGTGTATACAAATTACAAAAAACACTTGTGCGACCTACGACTCTGACAATTAGACTTGCATGGAACTCTTCCAGTAGCTCGTTTTAGGCACAAACCTATAATAAAACCCATATAATTTAAATGGGCTTGATTATAGGTTTGTGTCTTAAACGAGCTTCTTAAAGAGTTCAATACAAGTTTACCGACAATAGGTTGTGAATTGAGCAAATAGTTTTTATATCTGAATTAATTGAAGCAATTCAGACATTAACTGAATAAATTATTAAGTTTTTAATTGAAATTAAGGTAGTTTCCAACCAAGCGAATAAACCAAAGTATAATTCAATCGAAATATTTAATATAAAACGATTACATATCGTTACCATAGTATAGAAAGGCCCTAACTCATTATTTTTTTTCAAATCGAGTTTTTTTATATTTTGATTAAAAAAATTAAAAAATTTCGATTTATAAAAATAATGAGTTATGGCCTGTCTATACTATGGTAACGATATGTATATGGCAGTTGAACAAAGGCAAAAAAGAAGATTGATTGCTGTTTTAAAAATTATTGCAGAACTGCTTTCAATATGCGGCTTGGATCTTTCATATGCCCATCACTCGGCTACATGTGAAGCGCTTTACATTCGGAAAAACAATAGTTTGTAAAACTGTGTATTTCAAACATTCAACTTAAATGTTGATGTAAAATTCACAAAACTATTGATTTTCTTTTTTTTTTGTGACGCAGGTTCAATATCTGCTTATTTTTATTTTAAGCGAAGTAAAAACACAAGTCGCACAAATTTCAACGAAAATACAAACCTAATATGATGACTTGTTTGAAGTTTATTTTTTTTTTTTTTTGCTTTTATGAACATATTAGATCAGTGTTGTATATTTCACAAAATACATACGTAAAGCGCCCTGGAGACGAACAAATAAACCCGTCAATCAGTAAATATGTGTGAGTGTCGTATGTTTGTCGCTTAAAAGGAGATGTCAAGCTCTATTTCTAGTTTGACTACTATTCGACCAGGCACTTCTCCATCATTAACAAGAATTACAAAGAAACTGACTTTTTTTTTGTCATCAAACATTGCCGAAAAACCTCGAATGCACGCACACAGATGAGTTTATTTGATCGTTTCCAGGGCACTTGAGATCAGGGGCAAATTACGGCAATCGACATCGATCGAAATTTCAATGCCATCGCAATTACAATTGTATGAAATTTTTTTCGATATTATCGAACGCCGTAACTTGAGCCCAGTTTTGTACATTCGACAAAAGTCTTGTAAAAAAAGAATTTACAAATTACAAAATTGCTGCCACGTTTTTTTTTCTTTATATCGAGCCATAACTGCCAAAAAAAACATGTTTTTAAACTCGTTTTTTACGGCTATGGCACGATATGTATACCAAAACATTTTTCTTCTGAACTCTGGCGTGAGATTTTCGGAAAAAGCTGATATTAAAAATTTGAAACTTTTTAAGGATTTATTGATAATGTTAATGGTCAGTTTTCTGTTTGTTCGTTCGTTAAAATTTCCTTTTCGTATTGAGAAAATTATCTCTTTGTTTGGTCTATAGTAAAATGGCCTTGTTTTTCCAGTATAAATTATCCCAATATTCATGGTAAATACAACTTTTTTTCAAAGTTGCAGCCATTAAAAATACCAAATAATTAAAAAAAAACAAACAATAATAATAATACTAATAAAAGTACTAAGTTCTAGTTACTAATAAAAGTAAATTTTATAAATAAGAATTCTATTTTTAAGCTAATAATAATAATAAAATAAATAAAAGAAAACACTGCGTGATAATTAAAAACATAAAAAAATGAAAACTTAATATATTAAAAAATTAAGTTAAATGCACTTTTAACTTAAAATAAAAAAAGAACCTAAAAATAATTAAAATCAAATAATTTTGAAATACTTCAGAAGCGGTGTGTAGTAAGTTATGAAATGAAGACTACTTTGTGGGCTTTTTATGTATGTATGTATATCGTTACCTCAAATCGAGATTTCTGCATTTTTCGATACATTAGGCGTTATTCATTCGAAATATAAAAAAAAGTAATTCAAAAAAAATAATGAGTTAGGGCATTTCTATATTAAGGTAGGTAATGATATGTACATACATATGTATAGTATACATTTGTAAAAAGCCTAAAAGTAGTAGTATTTTATTAAATTTATAAATTTAGCACAGGAAACCATTTTATTGAATATTAATAAAAAAAACTTTGGCATTTATTTTAAAGTTATACAAATTATCCATAAGTTAATAGATTTTTTTTATTAAACACCACAAATTAATTTATAAAATATATGTAGGTTAACATGACACTTACTTTATCTTCTCTTTGATTGTAAACCACAAAAGAAATAAGATAAATGAATTAATATAATAATAATTAAACAATAATTATTCACTTCCCTTTAAATTAAGTTTAAAAAAAATAAAATAGAAAATTTTGATTAAAACTTAACAGCCGTTAAATGTTTAATTTGTTTAAATAAATTTATTATTTTTTCTGCTTTTTTTTATGCCCGCCCCATTTTTCCTTTTAAGGCAGTGATGATTGTAAATTGAATTTTTTTGTTCTTTTTTTTTTTTTGTTTTTACTTAATATAATAATAAACACAATTTTGAAATACCCACCTTAAAAGTTTGTAATAATTTTGTTTATTAATTATACGTAAAATAAAATAAAAATTAAAACTCCTTCATAAAAACTACACAAAAGCAATAAATAAAAAAAAGCAACAAACATATAACAATTCCACCACAATTTTATTTTATTTTTGCAAAACTCTTTAAAATTAATAAAAAAAACTTGTGGTTGGAACAAAAATATACCTCCTTAGCAAAAGCAAAATATAATATTAATTTAAAAAAAAAACCTAGAATAATCATTTTTAAATGTTACTATTATATAAAATAAATTATAATTTAAAATGTGTTTTTTAGTTATTTGTTAGTTTATGTTTTAAATACTAAATAATTTTTTTATATATAAATATAAAAACTTTACGTTTCCACTTACAATATTTTAAATGAATGGGACTTATGTAAACATATTTATATATGTATACATACATACATAAGTAAAATTAAACTCAACCAAATTTGGTATTGTATACTAAAATGAATTATAATAATTTTTTTGTTGTAGTAAATTCATTTTAATATACAACAATTGTATAATTTACAACCTATTGTATTAGTTGTATGTATGTTTGTCTGTTTTATAAAATTTTTTATTTATTTCTTTATTTGGATGAATTTGTTTAGAAACATGTTGAAATCGAAATTAACAGCAACATTATAAAACATACCAGTACTCGTACAGTGGACCAAAGTCATTATTGCATCGAAAAGATTTTAGTTTTTGTTTTAAAAATTCAAAAATATAAATATAAATCTTTTTATATTTACAACCTGCTTTCGCAAGCTATGCAGTCGACTCGTCTAGCAAATTTCTGCTTTTTATATATATACATTTTCAACTTAAGCCGTAAAATTCTTAAAATAAGGCAACCAAGGCAATTTTGAAGCCAAAATAAAAAATTTTTTTAATCAAAATAAACAGACTTGCCACCAGTTTCCATTAGCCTGGCAGTCGACTTGCCGAAAAAAAAATAAATTATGAACAGCACTCAAAAAAAGAGTGATTTTCATATAAATTTTGTAATCAAGTCGAGTAGGTTAGTTTTGTTTCGTTTGGGAAATAATTCTAAAAATTGTTTTTAACTAGTTTTTTTTTGGTGTACAACGATCACAATAGGTTGTAAATTGGTTTAGTTTTTTGTTTAATAAAGCAACAAATATGCGTTAAATTATTATTTTTTTGGTTTAAGTTAAAAAAAAACTAGAAAAATATGTAATAGTTCCAAAATGCTTACAAAAAACATCTCGAAATTCATTAATTGATGCTAAAACTAAAACTTGCGCTTTATAGTTAACTGCACTTGGTAATAACTTCATACAAATATTTGTTATACTCATCTACTGAGAGAAAAATAACACTTTATTTTGCCATTAACTTTAAATTCGGCTTCTGTAAAATAAGTTTTTTTTTTTGCGTATGACTTGCAGCAAAGGCTCGATCTGTACATCCATACATATGAGGCGTACCACGGCAAATCTGATGGTAGAAAATTTGTTTAGTACACGTCAATAAATTTTAAAATTTTCATTTTGAGATTTATAGACTGACCCACAATATCGACAACGTTCAACTTGTCGCACACTTACATTTGAAACAATAACCAAATATTAAAAGTTGTTTTTGTTTTGAATGTTTTGAAGTGTGCGACAATTCGAGTGCCGACATCGTGGGTTTGGCCCTTATTTTCAGTATAAAAATATTTTTGAACAAATGAAATAAAAAGAATAGAAATAGAAATTACCAATGCTGTTACTCAATTTACAACGCCTTCATGTATGGTTTAAAGTTGTATTTGAAAAGACCTTTTCAAACAAAATCTCTCAGATCAAAAATATAATAAAAAAAACAACTTTTTATTGTTTTGAGAAATTTTGATTGAAATTGTCTTTTCAAATACAACGTTAAACGATACAACAAGGCTTTTGAATTGAGCAAATACATATGTATGTATACTTACAACTTATACTCTAGATTATGAATTGAAAATTTAAAGTAAAAATTTTCTAAAAAATAAAAAATTTTGTACCATTTCTATTCGAATAGTCAAATGTTTGCATTTTAGAACAGATTACTACCAACTTTTCCTGGGCTCTTATACATTTTTACACTGAACAAAAGATTTTTAATTTTAGAAAAATACTTGCTCTTAATTTTTTTCTAATATTTTAAAAAATATTTGTTTTTAAACATTATTACAAAAAATAAAAAAAGCTTTTTTGAATTTTAAGTGAAACAATTTCAGATCATCTGATGTTAAAAAATGTACAAATTATTTCAAAAAGCTAAACAAAAATCTTGATTTTTTTATTTTTTAAATATTATTATTTTTTTTTTTAAGAATTTTCGTTTTTTAATCAGGTATTAACCAAAGTTTAATTTTTTTCTAATTAGACAATTTTCATCTAAGAGCAATATATTTTTCCATTTGAAGCAAAACAAAAATAAAAATACATATTTAACTAGTTAATTTTTTTTTTCATTACAAGCTTAAATTAATGAAATCATAATGAAATATAGCAATATTTTGTGTTTTCTTTTTTATTTTTATTTTAATCTTAAAACATCCCCTTGGAAAATATAAAAAACCACAATTTTATTTAGTTTAAATATAATATTATTTTTTTACTTTTATAAACATTTCATTTCTCTTTCTTCTCATTTCATGTGTAATAATCGCAATGTACCTTTTTTATTTTTTTACCTTAAAAACAAAAAGAGAATTTCCTTTATAATAAAACTTTTATTGCCAGAAAAACCTCTTTCCCAGTGTATGCAAATTACATCTATTTTCACAAATAATAATTTTATTTTTATATTTTTATTATAAATTAGTTAAATATTTTAGTTTGATTTTTTATTACTCTTAATTATTCTATATACATACAATTAAAATAATAAAAAAATAAATACATTTTAAAATGCAAAAACAATAAAAACAACATAAATAAGTTTTAATTAAATAATATTATAAATACAATTTTTTATATACATTCATATAAAATATATATATTATATTTTTTAATTTAAAATAAAGAAATTTTGTTGGTTATTCAGAAAATAATAAGAAATAAAAACATTTAATAAAATATTTCCTTTTAATTTGAATTTTTGTTTTTATTTTTTAAACGTGAGTTTTTTATGTTCAAGGTTGGTATTATTTTAATTTATTTCTAATTTTTTTTGCACAATTTTTATTTTATACATACATACTCGTACATACATCCAGCTAAAACAAAAACTATCCACATTTTTCTGTTGTTCCAAAGTTGAAGGTGAAAATTCAAGGCAACTTCTTCCCAAGCATCGTTTTAGAATATCATTAAAGTCAAGCTACTGAAAGAAAAAAAAACGTAAAAAATATTCATTAATATAAAAAAGAAGAGAGGTCTCTTAGGACACCCGGTTGTAGCTACGCTGCTTAGTTATATAAAACAAATTTTATGTGTTAAATAACAATGCAATTAAATTATATTATATGATGATGTCAAATTCGCCGCAAATATTTCAAAACTTTTCCATTTATTTCTCATTACATATTTTCGTTTCTAGCAAATTGAGCAATCGTTCTCATTGTTTTTGTTTTCTCTTTGTTTCACTCACTTCAAAGAACGAAACTAAACAAAATCAAACAATTTGTTTCTTATTATTTTAGAGCTCTGGTTTTAAGTACAAAGAAATCAAAACAAAAATAAATTTATAACTGTAATTGTGTCGATTTACGAAAATCACGCCCTAACTCCTGTATCGCGCAATAAATAGCATAGCTACAAAAATATTTAAATGCTAGAACGAGAACGCCTCTTCATCAAATGATTTTTGGTTTACTGAAATACCTTGTAAATTGTGGCTGCCTTCCTCACTTCATGTTTCGAAACGAAACTAAATATGCATGTGATTTTCAGTGACTGTTTATTGATTTTTGTATGTTGCGCGACACTGTGCGTGTTAAACACTACGCACAGTGTCGCGCAAGGGAAACAAATTTTAATAAATGTGTATCTGGTAATCTGTTCCGGTGCATTGAGTAACTTTTTGTGAACCGAAAATCGTTACATTTATCGATATATTTATTCGTTTGCAGTAACGATAAAGTCATTCTGTAATTTCTTTTTTTTTACTTTTTTTGTGCTTTTGACGTTCTTCGGTTCTTTACACAACTATGGTTGGCGTATTTTTGTACAACAAATCTTTACGGAGGCAGCTGGTATAATTGCATCATGGGTCCTTTTTGTATGCAGAGATGCCATATGATATAGAATTAAATGGGAAGAAAAACACAGCTGGAAACTATCGTAAAAAATTAGAGAATGACATTATCGTTACTGCGAACGATTAAATAATACGATTTTCGGTTCGCGAAAAGTTACTGAATCCAGGTACAGGATTATAATTGAGTTAAATTTAATAGTTATATTTGGGTGTAGACTCTACAATATAGAGTCAAAATAAGTACGTACTCATAATTTCAATCCAAACATGCGTTTTTCTTTGAACAGGGGTTTTACTCCGTAATTCGCGTTTTGCGGCTTCGACTACGACGTTTTTGGAATAGATTAAAGAACACCGCAACATTTTTTCTTTAATAGAGGACCAAAATGTCGTAGTCGAAGTCGAAATACGCCCAACATGACAAGGCACATTTTGTTTCGTTTCGAATCAGAGTAGACCTCTACTTTGGATAAAAAGTTGTCTAAACATTGTGGGTATTCACACTTCACTTTCTTGACTTTTGAGGCGTCTATCTACTATTAATAACTTTTTTATTTAATTATTTCTGCTAAAATAACAATTAATTATAATTAGAAAATTTAAATTTTCTCTTCTTTCTCCTCTTAATTTTGTTTATTTAATATTACTGCCTGTATTTAAATATACTTATGTATTATTTCTCAAAGGGGAGTTTTTTACACCAATAATAATTAAAAGTAAACTAAAAATAAATACCCAATTTATAAGAGAATTTTTAATAAAATGGGACGAGAAAACTTCCGATTAAATTTATAAACTTACTGAATAATAAAACTAAATATTAAATGACTTTTTTTAATTTATAAATTTTTGTGTAGTTTTGCCAAATAGTTAAAATACAACAGCATCAGCATTAAATTATAAATAATTATTGCATATTTAAACTAAATAAAACTTAAGTGTATGCTAAAAGATACCATAGTAGTTATTAAACGTTAGTTGAATATTAAAAAGAAAATTGATTTGTAGCGTTTAAATATTGAAAAGAGAAATTTATTTTTATTTTATTTGGATCAATCAAATAGGGGAACATATTAATCGCAGTAGTTTCAATAGCAAGATAAAATAATAACGAAATTTACATCATTGTTTTTTTTTTACTTGACTTTTAAAGCATGAATATCAGTCAGGCTTGTTCTGAAAATCACGTGACTTGAAATTACATGCCGTTTTAAAATCACACGTGTGATTTAGAGCTGTTCTGTAAATCATACTGTTTTTGTATTTTATGGTATGACATTAACTTGGCAAAAACACAAATAAACATAACAGCTGATTTCTTTATTTTGAGAATTGAAAACAAACCTGAAATCGCAGAAACAAATTATATTTTTAATAGCACCTTTTGCGTATCTAGATTTTTCTTACATTTTTTTATTAAAACAACAACGACAACAACAATTGGTAAAGACCACAGAGTAATCTATTTAATTTAAATAATTCATTGGAACGTTCGCCGTATAATGGTCGCAAAAATAGCCGTTAGAGACTTAGCTGAACGTTTTGAAATCACAAAATTAGATGCATATGTGGTTTTATTTCAAGTCATGATGAAATGTGATTTTCACAAAATGCTAGTATGACGAATTGTTTAGAAAGGTATGGAGAGTGGGAAATGTGTGGAAAAATTTACATTTAAAGTGCGTGATTCACTAAGTTTTAAAGAATTGACATATAGGTATCTCCACACCAAACAAATATGGAAATAAATATGTGTTTCCAAAGAAAACTAAAGTTTTTTTACTTCTTTATATTCGTGCAGGAGCTCTATATTAGGTAAACGTTTAAGAAACGTTTAGTCACATTGTTCTGAAATACAAGATTAATTGCTTGATGACGTGGACTTTCCCGTGGAAATGCTCATATGTTAAATTCCTCACATATTTTGTTATTAACTATAACGATTACGTGATTCGATATCTTCTCTTTAAAAAAGTAAACAAGCACCCTTATTTCCGTTGTCCACATTGCCGTCATTTTAACACAATACCAAGAAATTAGGGCTTGTTTACTCGCTCTCGAGAACAATTTTGTGCTACTGATAACTACTTCCGTTTCCTAAGGTCTAGAAAATAGCACAAACCTACCAACAGCAGTCAGTTGTTTTCGAAAACAGGTACACAAACCCCAAGTTTTTGCCATTGTGTTAAAGTGACGTCGATGTCGACAACTGGAATAAGGTTGAAGAATTTTAACTATGTGGACCTTCTTAAACAAGATCACAAAATAGAGAAAAGCTCTAGAAGTAATGAACAATCAAAAATGAAGTTATACTAGTCAAACTTTGTCCAAGAAAATTTTTGTGCAATTTCATCTTAGATTTTTCAAGATTCTCTTATTAAACTTCAAAAATAAACTGCTTAAAAAAATTATTAAACGGTGCTCAGCCGTTGTTTTTATATATAAAAAAGTATAATTTATTTTTATTAAAAATTAGCGTATCAATAAACCTGAAAGACTTTATATTACATTAAGCTTTTTAAATTAAAAAATTAATGGATCGTTTGTTAATGGCAACCTAACTTTAGTGGCGCTGCCAGTTGCAACAAAAAAGTATTTATGGCAAATGACAACTAACAGCAGTTAATTTCAATTGTAATAATATTGCAAGCTTCAAGTTTTTATTTGCTGCACAGTATTTTAAGCAAAAATTTAGTAAAATTAAAACTATTAAAAAAATTAAATTAAATAAACTACGCACTCCCTTGGGAAAGGCAAAATATGCTTTAAAGCTAAGAAATATTGTTAGTTAAAAATCAAGGAGAATCCATACTAGGTGGTCGCAATCGATCTATGACTATGACTATTTTCGCCCGTTGTATTTTGAATATACGTTCGATGTCAACACAAATTGTTCAGTAAATTTTTTGGACATTTAGGGCCAATTTCACTAACTCTATTTAAATATCAATTCATATTTAAATGTAGATTTTTATTAATTTTTGTATGGAAAAATTACTTTTAAACATGAATTGATATTTAAATAAGTTGGTGAAATAGGCTCTTAAAGTATAAATTTCTCAAAGCGAAGCAGTAATTTTAAAACACTTTTTCTGTCCTTTAATTCTAGTAGATTCAACATTTCGCTCTTGCTTCCCTTCATCCAAAAATAATCCAGCTTAACTAATTATTTTTATGATAAGTAATTTTTTAAGTACTTGTACTCAAGAATTTTCTCATATTTTAAAGCCAATCTAATCTGCCCTAATTGTATTTGTGATAACTTTTTGGCAAATGGAAAAAGTGCCGTGCCCAATTTTACTTTCGGTTGCGTTGCCAGTGAGGATTTCATTAGCCGCTACTAACAATAACATTAAATTTTCATCATTAATTTTTTATTTTAAAATACATTAGTTTTCTGGCTGTTATTCTGCAAGGTAAAAAACAGCTCAATCAGCTGTTTCTTAAAAGTGTGACCAGTGGCATTAAAGTTGGAAAATTGCTACTTTTTTGCCTGTATTGTCATTTATAGTGCTTTAATGTTCGTGATAAATTATGTTTTTATATACATATTTCTAAGTAACATTTACGTGACATTTTTTTGCGATAATCACTTTCATTCCACACAAAAACGATGCGCTAATTATATCTTGAGGAGTTTTTTTATATTTCGTTTTGGTCTCCTGCATATTTCACAAGCAATAAATAAATATAAAATAGTTAAAAAAAAGTCAGGAAAAATTAAAAAAAAATATGATGTAAATTTGGACAAATAATTAGAAAAGTTGATTTTTATACGTTAAACAGTTTATTGAATTCAAGAATTAAGTCTAATCATAGCATTTTGTTTCTGTAGTAAAAATCCGGCTGAATTTTAAAGAAAATTCAGAAGACTTTCATCAGTCAGTGTATTAAAGTACCAATAGCATTTTAGTTGTAATAAGTAAATACACATACTATCGTTTTGAATAAAACCGAAATTGGTAAATAAAATAGTTTTAATTTTTTTCTTATCATCTTTAAATTAATTTCGTTTTGTAAAATAATGTACAAATCTTTGTTTCACCTTGTTACAATTTACATTTTGTTTTGCTTGACCAAAGTTACCTGTGTAATCAAAAAACAAACAAAAAAAACCTTATTAGTTTAAATGTTTTATGTTTTTCATGTAGAGAATTATTTAAGAGGTTCCTTTTGAGTTTTATTGAAGGAAGTGTTCGCTGAAATGTTAGAAGAAAGATAAATATTAGTTAAGCCGATATTTAAATAATTGTTAAATAAACATTACTAGCTTGTGGCAGATTACATACATTGCGCGTGAAAACGATAAGGTCAGTTACTAAACAAACATTTGGTCAACATATCTTTGTAATATTGCACAAACGGATCAAAACGTGTAATATGTAAATATACATATGTATAACAAACAAAACTGCTATAACAGATTCCTAAAATTTCTGTAAACATTAATTGTTTGGCAGAGTTTCCAGTTTTAGTAAATGTGCATCAAAAGATTTATTGAACATCGACAAAAAAATTAATTTGTTTAAGACAAATTTGAAAACATTTAGACTTACGAGTACGTTTAAATGCCACCAAGTGAACACTTCTCTTAATTGAATTTTATATTTATAATTTTAATAAGCCTTTTTAGCCATATTTTGTTTTAACAACAAGTACAAATATAAATCAATATAAAATAATTTTTGTTAAATTTTATGGTAAAAGCCTACACACACCCTATGACCTGATTTGTTTGTTTGTTTGTTTGTCTTTCAGTTCTCGAAACTTACCTAAATTTTTTGCTTTTAACTTAGTTTTAAATTAAATACTTGAATAATTGAATTGAAAGAAAAAGCTTCTTCTAATAATCGTGTAAATTCTTAAAATAAGTTTAAAGAAATTTCTTTTTCCATAAAAAAACTATAAATAAAAAAACTAAACTAATAAGTATATTAAGCGTAATATATAAATGCATATATTGGTCTTCAGGTTTTAAAAGAAACGAATTTAATATTAATAAAAACAAACTAAGTTTTGTAATAAAACCGATCGACAAAAATGGTCAACACGAGAATGAAGAAAAAAAAGGAGATATTAAAAAAACAAGATTTTGATAATAAATTCAAATTCTTTTCTAAAAGAAAAAGAAAACAACCAAATTAATTGCTGGTAAAGAGGACCAAGGAAATCGGTTGAAAATTAATTAAGCTAAACGATAAAATATACATACATATACTATACGTACTTAAAAAACATATTTAATATTTAAAAATAAAACTAATTTTTTAAATAATAATCTTTAGCTTTAAGTTTAAACTCCTTTTTAAAATATATTTAAAAACATATTTTATATACATAAAGAATCAGAAAGTGTTAAGTAAGCAATAACAATTTTATTAATATAAGCCAAATTACTAAAAACAATATAAATTTTTCTTTAATAAAAATGCTTAAATTTCAAAATTTTAAATTAGTTTTATACAACATATACATACATATATATTTTTGGCGTTAATTTAAAAACAAAGCAAAAAGAATTGTCGAACAATCTTAAAAATTATATGTTAGTTTAATTTAAATTTATATTTTATAAATTAAGGTACGTGTACTGGTTTTTTTTTTTTGCTAAGAACTTAATATATATCTAAAAACAATAAATATAAATATAAAATATTAAACATAAAAATCAGGTATTTACAATTCATGTTTTACAATAAGTATTGAATACCCTAAATGACTGGTTTCGAAAACCATTAAATAATACGAAGCAACAATAATGTGATGAAAGTGATGCATATAGAGTGATTTTAGGCGTAAAAAGACTGGTGTTTATGTGTCTAGTATTTTAAGCAGATGATGGTAAATCAAAAAATTAACTTGAAGACAATTCAAAATCTATATACAATATGTATGGATTATAAACTAAATTCAATACCTCAAATGACATTAAAAGGAAAGAAGAACAAAACAACAACTAATCTACGTAAAATCGTCATGTGATGATTATTTATGGGTTTTTAAATCAAACCAAAAATTACGGATAAGGCAACAGCCCGAATGTTAATGAAACATAAACTCCTCTTAATTAAAACAACATTTAATAAATATATAGAAATATTGAAATATTACTACTACCTCATTTAGTAAATTGAAAAGATTGACAAAAAAAAATAAATAAAAATAAAATTTTTACAAAAAAACCTAAATACCTCAATTTAGCAAAATTTGTATAAGAAATTTATAAAACTGCCGCCATTTAAATATCAGGCAAAACAATAACTAAAATATTTATTATATACATATGTGTGTTTGTATAAATTTTAGAAAATTTATAAAACAAAATAACGAGCCAACAAAAATATTAAAAATAAATAATACGAGTATAGGACCATTAACAGCGGTCGCTAATGCTTTTTCAAATCGTTTAATTTAATACTCTTGAAAAGAAAAGTGGAGCAGGCATTTGTATGTCAAGAAAAATCTGTAACTTGTTAGAAAACAAAACTTAAGATCATTTCAAACGTCATTCATTCATTCACCAGAAAACACTAAATCAAATAATCATCACATTTACGAAAACGACTCCATTCATTTCCAAAAAAAAAAAAAAACATTTATTAAAATACATGTGTATATTATTTTCATTTTAATGTCATTTCATATACATACAAACTTGCAAATGCATAAGTAGTCTGTTGTTTTTCACACAAACCAATGATCAAATCAATGCAATTTAAATGGGTTTGATCATAGGTTAGTGTCAAAAACGACCGACTGCAATGCAGTCTAGTCACTAGACTTGGATCGAACTCGTTCACTAGCTAATTTTTGCCACAAACCAATGATCAAACCCATTTAAATTACATGGGTTTGATAATTGGTTTGTGGCAAAAATGAACTAGTGAACAAGTTCGACCCAAGTCTACTCTAGACTGCAGCCAGCCCAGCTTTACTCAATGCACTTGGGTCAAACTCGTTCTGTCTGTCATTTTAGATACAAACCTATGATCAAACCTGTTTGACCCAAGTCTAATCGTCAAATTTGGCTGTTAAACATTAGATAAGGATAGAAATAGTTCCGTGATGCCGCTGTGGCAGTCCAGAGGTCGTGGGTTCGATTCCCACCATAGTTGTTGTAGGTGATTTCTGCAGACAAGCTAATCGCTTCGCGGGTTGTGTTTGTTAAAAAAAAATTAATTTTTAACACAAACCAATGTTCAAACACATTTAAATTATGTGGGTTTGATGAAAGATTTTTGTCAAATATTAACTCGTTCTCTAGTAGACTTGTATCGAACTTTAACTTACATGGGTTTTGATCATAGGTTTTTTTATCAAAAATGAACCAGGGAACGACTTCGACTCAAGTCTAATACCGATATTGAGCTGGGTCAAACTCGTTCATTCGTTCATTTTAGACACAAACCATTTAAATTACATGGGTTTGATCATAAGTTTGTGTCTAAAATGAACAAATGAAAGAGTTGTACCCAACTCTATAGATTATATTTGGGTCGAGCTTGTTTGCTAGTTCATTTTCCACACAAATCGATTATCAAAGTTTTGTGTCATTCGGAAATATTTGCTCAGCAAATTTAAGGATACAAAAAGATGGTAAGTCAAGAATACCCACAACTTTCGAATTTTTCTTTGAAAACCTTTTTAATCATCATCACAATCAATCACACATTTCGTTGCAATTCATTCACACCAGTCATTCATAAATGTCATTGTTTAATTTTCTAATTTAAGCAGCACAATGTTTCAATCGAAAAATATGTATATGAACATATTTCTTTATAAATTTTTTGTAATAATTTATTTAAAAAATTATATAAAATATTTAACACAACATTTGTAAATAAGTTCTCATATTCTTCCTATCTCCCTCTCTCTCTTTTCCTCATGCTTTCAGCTACATACTCTCACGCTCTCTCATGCATTGTAAGAAACCAACACCAAATAAATATTAATTAAGTATCTACATTTAAATATTTATGCTAGATGTTTTTAATAACAATATTTCGTAAGCAATATTGTCGTAAATTAAAATAAAAAAGAAATTAAGTGTTTTATTTATTTTAAGTTTTATTTAGCCAATAGGTTGTAGTTTTAACATCAAAAGTATATTAAATGTATGTTAGAAATAAAAATATTTAGAAGAATAGTTTAAATTTAAATTTGTTAAGTGTTTAAGTTAATATTAATTAAACTTTTTTATCACAAATGAATGTTAAGTGTTTTTGTTTTCGTCTTAATACTCGTAGATTTAGTACACAAAAAAGATATATTCATCAATACAATTAATGAAGCAAATATATGTAACTACAACGATTAAAAGTTTTGTGGGACAAACGAATTTTAATCAAACATTCGTTCGTTTAGTAGATATTACTAAGATTTTTTATTGAATATACATACATACAACACAAATACATAAAGACTTTGATAAACTCTACGAATTACACTCACTCGCGCACTCGGATATTTTGGTTTTGAAATTCATTGCTGGTGAACTTAAGAAATTCATACATAATATGAGTAGATCTATTGTATAGTTCAAGAGTATTCTTAGTACTCATTATTGATTTTAATTATGTCAAACAATCAAAATTTGTTTGAGTCAAACAAAGGAAAATCTAAATCCCCCCTGCTCTTTAATAATATTATAAAATATGTATAATAATTATAAAATAATAATAAAAAAATTAAGAAAAAACGGCAAGCAAACGTAAAATCTGAGTTCCGAAGTTCAGACTTTTTGTTTTGTTGCTGTAAATAAACCATAATTATGAACATTTTAAAGAAAAAAATATTTTCATGTGTAAAATAATATTCCTGTAGTAAATTAATGTTGTGTGCAGTAGTTGGTAGTTTTACTATGTAAGTGTGTGTGTGTTTATTTTTTAATTGGCATAAATATAAAAAACAAAATAAAATGGCCACAAAAGTTTTAATAAAATCACTAAAACTAATTGGCTTTCTTAAAGACATTAAAAGAAAATACAACATAAATCTTAATTTTATATTGGGCTGAATAACTTTTAATATAAATTCTAATTTTCTATTTATTGAAAACTAAACAATTTTATAACACTACCCAGACAAAACGTTGGAATTTATTACCAAATAATTTGCTCTAGTAATAGTTAGTAACATTCAAGCTACAAGTATATCTCTCGTGGCAGTATTTAGTAATATTGAGGAAAGTATTGTGATTGTTAAGTGATATCAAAGAATGGTTTATTCTTCTTGGAATTGCAACACTCATAAAAAATCGAAATTATTCTTCGAAGTCACATCAATACAACATCAAAAAGTTGAGGTTTGTCCGCTAGCTCCCAAGAGGAATTGTGTGCTATTGACATTCTACACCCGCGGTCGGCAAACTATACCATTACAGTGTAATGTATGTATTACATATTCTCTAATGTCTAGAAAATAGAATGAGCCCGTCAATAGCAGTCAGTTGTTTTCGACAACGGTTAAAGAAGCTTGATTTTTTTTTTTGGTATTCTATTGTATTGATGTGACGTCAACAAGCAGTTACAGAACATTTTCTTGTTTTTTCTGATTCCTTTTTGACACAAACCGACTATGAAAACCATTCAAATTACATTGGTTTTACCATAGGTTTGTTCTGAAAATTAATTAAAATTACATTATTTGTTCAATTACAGACCTATTGTCGTAGTCGAATGTCGTATATGAATCATGGTGATTTCAATAAAAAATTTGTTTATAAGCAAATCTGTATATTGTAATTACCAACAACATTTGTACAACTTACGACTCTGACAATAGGTTGTGAATTGCGAAATTTTTGCATTTTTATAACCAAATTCTTTCACTAGTTCATTTTTGACACAAATCTATGATCGAACTCTTCCAGTAGGTCGTTTTTCGTACAAGGGGCCATCCATATATTACGTAACGCTGTTTCCCTGATTTTTGACCGCCCCTCCTCCCCCAGTAACAGATCGTAAAAAAACCATTGGAACAGATGTATGTAGGTAACACGTATGATCAATTAAATAAATATGTAAATGAGAAAAACATGCGTATTTTTGTACGAAATTAGTACTTTTGCTGTTACGTAACATTTTTAAAGACCCCCTCCCCCCACCATAACAAATCGTAACAAAACTCGAGCCCCCCCTCCACCCTAGAGCGTTACGTAATATATGGTCGGCCCTCAAACCTATAATCAAATCTATTTAAATTACATGGGTTTGATAATTGGTTTATGTCAAAAATGAGCTACGAGTTCGATACAAGTCTACAACTCATGCAATTTGAATTACATAGGTTGGATCATAGGTTTGTGTCTAGAATGAACTAGTGAATGAGTTCGACCCAAGTCTACAACTATGGTTTTGATCATAGGCAACGATAGGAGTCAACGGCATTTATAGTTGTGTTGTTGTGTAGCCTGGGCGTATTCATCCATAACGTTCATTTTAAGTAGTGGCTACAATTGAAAATTTTCTTTTCTATATTTTCTTATTTATTATTAAAAACTTCTGCAGAACATTGCATAGAATGAATGCAGATATTTTTAAAAATATTTAATATTTTGTAACTTGGCAAGTTGCATGAATCTTTTGGTTTAATTGAAAGCCAATATTTTACAGCTTTTCAAAAAAACTAATTAAATTACTCAATAATTTAGTTTCACCATGAAGGGATGAGGAAACATTTAACAATCTTAAGCTTTCCGCAAGAAGTGAAGAGCAACTAGGCGGTAATTACCTAAATTTACTTTAGCAAAACGTGTGTGTTGCTTTGATTCCTTGTTTCTTTTTTTTCAACTTGTAGAACTAATTTAGTTTTCTCTGGGTATTTTAAGTGAAATATGCTCCTTAATATGTGATACTTAAAAAAGCGACAGTCATTCTGTGTTTTTGAAAGAAACAATATTAATTATAAAACCTTTTTAATATAAAACTCACTTTTCTGTGACAATTTCGGATAGCAAGTAGAACTTAAGTGTATTAAGAAAAAAAAAAATAAGAATATATAGATTGAAAAATTGGCATAAATTGTGTATTTTTTACGACATTTTACTGTTAATGATAATAAATAAACTGTGAGTAAATTCAAATGTGGTATTTTAAAAAATAAAAAATTCTCCAAAATTAAATATTTTTGTACTACCTTTATTTTACTAATAATTGGCTAAGATTTTTTCAAAATTAATACAACAATAAGCTATAAATATAATATGTAAACTAAATCTAATTTTCGTATAATTTTGGAAAGCTAAAGTCTGCGAATAAATTTTGATTGAAGAAATTAAACGAAGACATTTATTTGTTTTGTTAAAACAAAATAAATGTGGACTGGAAAAAAATACTTAATACACTGTGAGATAACTTTTTAAATTAAGCTTGGGATAAAATCGTATATAATTGAACAAAATCGAAATAAACATAATAATAATAATATTAATTGGTATATTACGTACAAATAAGTTGGTGTTTTTAAATATTAATTATGTAACAAAAATTTCATTTCTACGTCGAAGCAAAAGAGCGGCACTCTTAAAAACGCAACAAAATTAAATAAGGAAAGGTTAATTAATTTAAATATAATTTTAAATAATAAAATTTTTGTGGCTGCATTTCTGATATACACACTTACTTATATAAATACCTATAAGTTATATGGATAAGTAACATTAATTTAAAAAATTCACACACTTCCATTCATGCATTAATTTCATTCATCACATACATAACTATTCAATTATATACATACGAGTACATATTCAATCCTTCAAACCATCATTGCATTTGAATCACCATTCGAAAGAAAAATATATAGAAATATTATTTGAATGTTTAAAGAAAAAACTGAGCTGTAATATTTAACTTGCTTTTTATGTTTAACTTTAAATCAAATGCAAAAGTAATATAAAATATCATAATAAACTATAAACAAAATAAAAAATGCCAATATTTTTAAATTTTATTTATAAACAAAACAAAATTATCTAAATACCTCAAATTAAAATAAATATTTTTTTTTATTGCAAAGAAAAAGCTTAATATACAACTAACTCACTTGATTGAAAATAAATAAAATCTACTTATTTAATAGTAAAATTATGAATAATATAAAACAAAAACTCAGAGAATATTACAACAAATTAAAATTGTTAATTAAACAAATTCTAGAAATACTTTTTCTTTTAATCACAAAATAATCTTACATATTTATACTTATTATATTTGCATGTATGTAAGTTCTAATGGAAAAGCGTTAATGTCCTAATGTCCTTCTCTAACAATAATATTTAAATAATGTTCAGTTCAGAGTAATACTAATAGTTTGCTTTCATAATATGAGTTTCGATTTCCCAAGAGGTATATTTTATATTCTAGATGGTGAGGAAAAATAATTACTTTATAATTTTTACAAAAAGAAAGTTCCAAAAGTTGGGCATTCAAAGTTAAAAGAAACTGTCATTTTAAAGGGGATTGTCCTGTTGAACACCAGCAAACTACCAACTAAATGCTCCTAGTATTTGCATAAATCCGTTCAAGAGTACGTAAAGTAAGTACGAAAGTACTTTCAATGATTGGATATTAAAAAGTAACTTGGTAGTAGTAGTAGTAGTAGTCTAATGAAATAACATTTCTCCGGTTCAAACAGCAAGTAAATATGGCAACATATAACTTACTTAAGCGATCTAAGCACGATCAGTATGTTTGATGTCAAATTCATGTGCATGTGGTCAATGTTTTGATACACACAGGACTAATGAACCGCCAAGCATTAATTTTGAGTCATAAAAATATAAAAAATATATATATAAAAAAAAAATACTAACAATAATGGCAGTGTGTTTGAGAAAAAAGAAAATAAAAATAATGAGAGGGAAAAAAAGTTAGCTAAACACTAACGCTTAGTGTACATATCCTAAGTATGACCTACTTGGAACTTTCTTCTTAATTTTTTGAATTATTTTTTTATGGGCTTCTAATTAATATTATGAAAGTTGATTGTTTTTTGTATAACATATACCTACGAGAACATACATACATACCTCTTTATCACCCTCATTATATTCGAATCGCTATGCCACAATAACACAATTTTACACCAATTGAAATTTGCCACTTAAGAAAGCTATATTAAAAATAGAAAAAGATAAACATAGTACGTATTTTTAATTTATAGCGTGGCATTAACTGTTTTTAAAACCATATTATAAATTTAAAATTTTTTTTGGCTTTTTAAAACTCAAAGACATAATTTGCAAAAAAAATTTCCATTACAATATCGAAGAAATATTTGTTTTGTATATTTAAAGTTAAATGAAAAGCAGTAATAAGCAATTAAAGAAAATATTCAATATTGATGTCATCATACTAACAATACTTACATACATACGAGTACATCCATACACACAAATAAAATAAATTAAATGAAGTACATATATATAACTTTTTTCATCATATTTATAGAGGAAAAAACCCCAATTAAAAAAACCTCTTTATATACATATGTATGTTCTGTTTACATACATATGTATTTAAATATGTATTTATATTTATCCAAAACACACAAAATAATAAAGAAAATATATATTAGAAAAATCTAAAATATAATATTAAAAAAACAAAAAGACTTGCTAATACCCTCAGCAAAATAAGCAAAATTTTATATTAACAATTACATATTAATATAATAAATGTACTTTTAACACAATGTTTTTTTTTAATAAAAGAAAATGTTGGAAAATGGAGCTTGATTTATTTAAATAAATTCATTACAACTCAGGTAAAAGCTCCCATTTTCCCTCAACAATTTAAAACGAACATTAACAAATGCGAATAGTTAATGAAAAAAAAAACAAAAATAACTTACAGTATGTTGTTGCATAAATAATAAAGCATATTTCTAGGAGTTTGTCAATATTATTTGCGCTTACTTTAGAGATTAGAGTAGTGACATGACACAACCAATTATACAATTTTATTCAAATTCATAATGAAAATTTAAGAAAATTATCTTGTTTGACATTTTCTTTTTTTTTTAAACACCGTAGTTCAATTTTGTTTCACTGGATTTTATTTATGTAATTACTTTTCTCTTCAAAAGAAGAGTAAATTTGTTTTGATTACATTTTATTTAGACTTATTGACATTTATAACGTTATATTAAACAATTAAAAATATATATATACATACATACATAAATATAAAGTAACTTTGTATTCCTCATGTTAGAAAAATTTCGTTTTTGGACCTGAAACTTTTTAGTGATCTCTCGCTCTCTCTATCTGTCTCGTTTTTGTTTTCATTGATATGATAAATTGTTAAACCACATGAAAATTTTTTCTTTGTTCCGAGATATATACATACTACATACATTTTTAATACTAAAGGGCGATTATAACGTTACAAAACATTAATTTAAAATAACGTGGAAGAAATATTAATTAAAGAACTTATTTTGTTTAATATTGAGTCTTAAGGCTGAAAAATCTTTTAAAAGCCAGTTCTTAAGCACTAGATTAGATTTAGCTAATCGTAAAATTAACTTATCCAACATTAGTTGGTAGTTTAAACTTTAACCCACAAAATAGTAAAAATATGTATTACTTCCTTGCAAACATCGCAATGTTGCCAAAACAGAATTATTATAAGATTCGTCTTATGTTATATAAGATCTGGCCGCTTAAACTACCAATTAATATTAAACATCGACAACTCAAAAACTAAATTTAGTTTAATCTGTGATGTTAAACTCGGAAACTGGCTCTAAGTTAACTTATATAAAAACCTTTAAAGTATTTTGCAAAGTAAGTTCCTTAGTTTATTAAAAATTAATAAAATAGAATTGAAGAGCATTTATAAAAAAAAAAATATGGCAATCGGTTGACCATGCAGGGTATTCCTGAAACTTCCCGCTTCCAGCCTTGGGCGTTCTTGTTTTGAGAACAATTCCGGGTTGTTTGATCAATTTCGTTTCCAATTTGAAAAAGAAGAATAATTTTACTCCTTTTCGTTTTAGAATTGACTACGTTTCGTACTTTATATGACCACGTCAGTTATTTTTTAGCACTTCGGTTCAAATTTAAATTGTTTATATTCTTTTTATTTTATTGCGACGAAAAAAAAATCTGAAGCTCTGAAATTCTATTTTTTTAATCAAACGAACAACAAAAATTGTATTTTTCATCTCCTAAAGTTTGGCAAAAAAATAAAAAATTTTTTAATAAAACGTGCATATAAAATTTTATAGAAGAAATACTTTTATTTAAACGAAATTTTTTACAAAATAATTAAAAACTAGATACAAAAATGTGAACCTCAGCACCCTTAAATCCCTCACAAATAATAATAAAAATTAAAACCAAAATACAAAAAAAAATAAATTAAATAATATTAAACTTAACTCTCCTCCCCCCTTTCGAAAGTACAAATTGTTTTTTTTTATTATAAAAAAAGGAATGTTTTGAAAAAAGTCTTTTGGAAACAGAGACTTAAAACTCTGACACCGAAAGACTTTTGAAGTAAGCGCGTTGATGGTTACATACATGCATAAATACAACAACACCGTAAATACGAAAGAAATTTATTTCATCTTAAAAATTGTTAACCAAAAAATAAAAGTGTTACAGCAATTCAAAGCAAAGCAAAAAAATCCCATAAAATACAAAAGAAATAATTTAAACAAAAGTTTACCTTAAAAAGAAAACATGAAGTTATTATCATCATTACATTATTAAATTATTTATTAAGGTATTCTATTAAT
Source organism: Nowickia ferox (assembly GCA_936439885.1). NCBI lineage: Eukaryota > Metazoa > Arthropoda > Insecta > Diptera > Tachinidae > Nowickia > Nowickia ferox. The sequence goes on from OW387023.1 coordinate 107,960,737, forward strand.
TTATGAAAAAAAAAAAATACAAATCGGAATGGATTTGATAAACAAAATATTTAATTCAATTAATTAAATAATTAAAAAAAAATTACACAAACTTTTACAAATATTTAACACAGCCATGTAAAAATCAGGGGAAAAAACAACACAGAATACGCGTCAGTCAGAACGATAAGTCTTGCTTTTTAAAAGCTGGTATGTACTGACTTCAGCCTTGGAGTTTTAAATTTTTTCGTGACGGATAACTAACTGTGTAGAAATATATTTTCTTACTGCTACAAAAATTCTAAATTCATTTATTTACATGTTAAGTGAGAAAAATTTTCTGCATATTGTTTTAGAAGAAGGTGGTTTCTGTTATGTAAACAAAAATCTCATGTTCATATTTTTAGTTTTTAGAAAAAAGTCAATTTACCAGATTTACCGCAAGAAGGTGAGTCCAAATGGATAAAAGAAATAATATTAGCAGCATGTGCTACAATTCATTAATTAATACAAATTACAGCTGCTACAGAGCTGTTGTTTACAATTCCGTACGAAAAAAGGTTGCTTAGAGCCCGTTTAGATGAAGGGTGGCCTAGCTGCGACAACGCTTACGTTCTCTTTTGGAGTCCCTTCTTAAATCCACGCGCGTTTACATGAAGACTTTTTTCGCAACAGTCAGGCGACTTTTTGATATTAATTTGATCAATAATTTTTATTCGTTCACTCGTAGCAGTGTTGCCGTGAAGGAACTAATTGTTAGTTTGGGAAATGTAGAATTAATATGTACATTTATTCTTTTTTTTTTTTACCTACTACCAAAATACAATAATTCCTTTTCTCTCCTTACTTTATTTCTTTATAATTTTTATATTATAGCATAACAAAAATACGAGAGAAAGAAATGTGTGAGAGAGAAGAGTTAAAATTGTCGCTTCAGTTCCCAGTACGTGCGACTTTTGCTACCCCGCAAGCTTCTCTTCACTTCTAGCCAACAAACTCGACTCGCAGGCGACGTGTCGCAGCTAAGCCACCCTTCATCTAAACGGGCTCTTACATTATTTCGCAGTTGAAAGCAAATGTTGCCAGAAACATTTTGCATTTGGAAGAAATCTTTCCAGAAACATATCGTTAGATTTGACAAAATGAAAAGAGTATAACTTCAGCAGCATTATTTTGCGATTATTTCCCACTATTTTTGTTTATATGTATATACATATGTACTTTTGACAGAAGCGGTCTAATTACGGCATTCGATATCAATTGGAATTTCCATACAAGCACAATTAAACTTTTATGCAAATTTGTTTGATATCGAAATCCGTAATTTTCCCCCAAGTTCTCACGAAATGACAGAGTACCATGCTTATAGCAGAAAACGATGGAATAAGAAATGACTAAATAATTATCTGAAAATTAATTTTTGTTTAAGTTGACGGAAAAAGTCTCCATTTGTTGTTATGACATTTCCTTAATAGACATTAAAAGTGTGCATTCCGTCTACTAACAACCGAAAAGTTTGAACATAAATCAGCATATATGTAAATCTACAATAAAGTTTTACAAATAAGAATAGACTACACATGCATGCATTTCGTTCTTATATTGCAACAGAAAATCGGCTTACGTGAAAAGTTGAATAATTGCATTTTTAACATCCCTGACAAAATATGATTTCTGCTATCTGGACTTTCGGTTAGCTTAAATAAAAACATTAAAAATGTTTCCAATTGTTTTTAGCTTAAATAACTTTAACTTAAGTACAGGCATGTCGCCGGACATGAGCGGTATGGCTCCTCTTTGCAACCTAACCTAACCTAAGTACAGGCAGTCCGGCAACTCTAGGATCGGTAGGGCTATCATGTGTTTTTGAATTAAAAGAACAAAAAAGCCCCAATCGTTTTAGACGTGACTACATTAAGTCCTAGTTTACACTAATCAAGTCTTATTGCTAAGCTGATTAGTTTGTTAGGAAAGAGAGACGAGGGGAAAAGAAACGTTACTGTTCCCCTCGTCTCTCTCTCTCCTTCAAACTAATCACCTTAGCAATAAGACTTTGCATAGTGTAAACATGGACTAAGCAGGAAATTTTTCCCCAGATATTTTAATTTGGTATTGATTAAAGAGAAAAATCTATTTGTTTTATTAATTCTGTTCATTAATTAAACTATATTATAATTGAAACTGTAATAAAATTATTATCATATTACAATTATTATTGAATGTTTTTAAAAATAATTCTATTACTATTTTAGTTAATTTTAATAATCATACTAAGTACACTTTTTAATTTATTTTAAACAAAAATTATCTATTAACACACAAAACTACATATAATTTTTAAACTAAACCAATAAAAATGCAAACGAAATAAATGCTTTTTGTAGTTGCAGCCCATAAAATAAATATAAAAAACAAATCCTTTTAAAATAAGAAAAAATAAAACTGTAGTTTTTCAAATGCATAAAAGAAAATAAAAACATTTTGTTGCTTTTTCTTTAAACTACAACAAATTTTTTTGAATAAAATATAACCTCATTAAATACTATAATAATTAATTATTTCAAATTTAAAAAAAAAATTATAAATTATAAAAAAATGTAATACAATAAAAATATATATTTAAAAATAAAAATATACGTAGAATTTTTTAGTATACCATTTAATCATATTTGTCATTTTTTATAACTTAAATATCATTGAAATTACAAAAATATAAAAAATATTTCAGACCTCATACATAAGAAATATTTATAAAATTTTATTGATTTATTAATAAAAATAAAAAATACAAACAAAAAAAAAAATAAAATCGCAGACTTTACATTATTACACAAAATACGAAAACGCAAAAAAATATTAAATATTGTAAGTTATGTCATCTGAAATTTTATAAAACACATATATTATTATAACCTATTATATATTACAAATTAATATAAAAAATAAAAATGTAAACATTTTGATTTATAATAAAACAAAAAACACACTCTTGCTTTTTATTTGGAAAGGCTCACAAGGTAAGATGGGTGTTAAGAATTATTTAGCAGAACGACGGCTGCCGGTATTGGGGATTTGTCCCCAGATCTTTTGGGACAGCAAAAGTTTCTTTGAGAGCAGGTCACAGTTTCATATTAGGCTCGAAGGACCATGAACGAACTTGCTCTATCTGAGGGTAGATATTAACAAATTTGGACTTAATTTGTTTTATTTGGGGTTAAATAATGACAAATAAGATTTAAAGAGCTCTTTGTATGTTTAAGTGTCTGTAGGGATTACAAATCAAAGAACTGAAGACAAGATGATCTTAAGAAATTTCCAAAGGTTCAGACTTTCAATTATTACTTTTGAAATCACATGTGATTTGAAAAATGTGATTTTCAGAATATGCCTGTATTATACATTTTTGTTTTCTGAATTTTTAAAAGTTGTTCATTTTTCATTTTGATTTTTTTTTTAAATTTGAAAACTGTTTATATTTAATTGAATGTTTATATTTAATTATTGTTATAAATAATTCCCGAAGAAGTAGCAAAATATTGGAATTAATTACAATATAATTTCTATAAAAAACAAAGACCCTTAAGCTTGATTATTTACACATATATCACAATAATGACATTTAGAGACAATTTCACTAACTTATTTAAATAGCGATTCATATTTAAAAGTCGTTTTTCCATACAAAAATTAATGAAAATCGACATTTAAGTATGAATTGATATTTCCTTTCTTTTAGCAATTGTGAGAGACTTTGTTTTTCGTATTGTTTGTTAATTGGATTGGTTGGTGGATTAGTGTTCAAAAAAGTGAAACTGGTGCGAAATTTGGTCACCACAGCTTCAAAAGTCTGTTCGGTGGGTCGATTATGACGACAATAAAATGGATGTTAGTTATGAAACACATTTCTCAAACAGCACGAATCTCTTTATACACTGAACAAATTCACGCTGAAAATATAATTGTTGATATTAGTTAATTTTAATTATTATTATTCGAACTTCATTTGTTTCTATATTTTATGACTTTATCAGGCTAAAGTTCGTATCGCTTTTTAAGCCAAATTACATGTGATAATTATTAATGAACAAATATCACCAAACTTAGTTGTAAATATTTTGACAAACAACTAGTTGAACGGAACAACGGGCTGTTTTCGAAGGCCACTAAACCATCCTCATCAGCGTTCTTTTGTGTTTGGTCCACTGTGTGTGGTGTCAGTTTATGTAGATTTCTGCTTTATATACGCAACTTTTATTGCAAATAAAATATGTGAATTGTTTTGATTCATCGTATTACAATTTGCTGAAAGCTTTTTGTAATGAAAGCTCAGTTTTACTATCTTTAAATTTACAACAGTCTTGCCATTGTCGTTTGTTCTTTACTAATTATTGTTCTTAAATAAAAACCACTACTTATTATCGAACACAAAATTTGTTTCGTGTAGTTTATAAAATTTGGATAATTTTTAAGGTTCGTTTGTGTGAAATTGCATTGTGATTCCGGCAACACTGGTGTGTAGGCACACTAGACATTTTTAACATTTAGGAAATTCATTTACATCTACATTTGTATGAAAAGCTTTCAATTGTGCCAGTACCAGCTTATGGAGTTGCTGTCAAGTAAAAATACAGCAAATGCTGAAAAATCCCCTTTAGAGGTTTTTGATTTTTTTTTGGAATTTCGGTGTTCAAAGATTCAAATCTCTTGTTTTACTTTTTTCCACTTTTAGCTAAATACAGGTAATTCCAAAAATTAATATTTATTTGTAAATGAAATTTATTTGCTGGTGGTTAAACATTGTCTATACGCACTTCATTGTTGCTTTAACAAATCGTCAGTAGACTTCAATCACACATTTTGAACAGTCACGAACCTCTTATTTTATGCACAGACTTTCGAAAACCATTTGAGAATTCACATATAATAATATTTTCGAAAATCACAAAAGAAAAATAACTGTAGTAAGTTTAGAAACTTATGTTTCTTTTGCATTATACTCGTATATGTATATTAAACAGCATCGCCTATTAGACAGATCTTGGCTCTCGCGTCATGCTAATTACTTCTTAAGTGCCGTCAGGCTTATGTGTGTTGTTTGGCCTTCGAGAGTTTTTCGTCTCGCTCTGATTGATCTACCACGGATAATCGTATAATCCTGCGGTTCTTTTAAGGAATTTCGTTGACAACCACGTTGCTACTTCCTATGTGATGGCATAGGTCGTGTACAGTCAGTCACAAAAACTTTTTAAAATACTTTTAATATCATCTTGCACATATGGTCTAGTTACCCCGCCCATATTTGTGAAACAATACTTTGCAAATTTGTTTTGTAAAGTATTTTTAAAATAAATAAATAAATAAATATTTCAACAGTTTTGTCCAGTTTCCCATTTTTTGTTTTTCAATTTTAACATAATGTATATTTGTTGTTCCTTTTTAACAATTGGCCATATCTAGTTTCATTTGATAGATTTCAGCTTTTGTACTTATTCTATTTATTTTTAGTTTCTTAAGGATATTTTTCTGTTTCATATTTTCTGCCTTCGTAAAAATTGGTCAGTTCAGCTAACGAAATTTTGCTAAGCTCACCAAAGTGCTGCATTGATAAAAATGGAAAGCAGGACCTAAGAGTCAAACAATTCCCAAAGCAAGTGAAACTTGGAAGATTTTAAGTACAATTTCGTTGTTAAATTTATTGGATTGGATAACGATGACATCGAAAATCATCAACGAAAGGGTTAAATGGGGTAAATTTTCTTTGTAGCTGGCAGAGAGTGATTTTAACAGAAATGTGAATGAGCATTTTGTGTATTGAAGACAAAAAACAAGGGGGGGTGAATAAAGGAAACAACCATTAGAAATTTTAATGTTGTGGTTATATTTGCTTTGGTATTTTGTATTTGAGGGATTGCGCTATAAATCAATAAATGTAACAACACACGCACATGCCTTAAGTGCTGCTCTTATTATTGGCATTCACGGGTATTAAGGTTTTAAATATCATCATCAATATTTGAAAAACGTATCCTGGTTTTATCTGATTGTTTTCCACAATGACTTTTTTCATACATACATACATATGTAAGTATATTCTGTATAGAAATTATACTTTCAATACACTAATCCTGTTGCCATATTAATTTGCAACAAATGGTCACTTTATATTGAATGAACAAGAACAGGAAGATGAAAGTGTTTGTTTTTATTATTTTTTTTTTTTTTTTTTTGGGAAAATGGAAATTAAAACTAAGTTAAATAAATAAAAAGGGTTAAAACAATTGCTTTTTTTGTATATTTTTTTGAGGCAGATAAAATTAAAAACAGTTGTGAAATTATTTTAGATAGAAAATCTAGATAAACTTGACAACTGGTATCCATAAGTACTTTTATGAGCGTCGACTGCCTAATCTCGTGGTAGGTGTTTCTTTCTATAAGAAAAGTGTGCTGTGGGGACACACTGGACTTTTCCAAAAGAAAAGTATGCTGTGATGAGACAGTAAATTTTTCTATGAAAACAGTGTAGACTTTTAAGAAATTTATTATTCGACATATTGTCATAATTATATTGTAAGTGAAATTTATTTGCTGGTGGTTAAGCGATGTCTATATGCATTTCATTGTTGCTTTAACAAATCGTCAGTAGACTTCAACCACACATTTTGAACAGTCACAACCCTCTTATCTTATGCCTACTACGCTTATTTTGCTTTTGTGATTTTCAAAAATATTATTATTTGTGAATTCTCAAATAGTTTTTGGAAGTTTGTGCATAAGATAAGAGGGTTGTGACTGTTCAAAATGTGTGGTTGAAATCTGCTGACGATTTGTTAAAGCAACAATGAAATGCATATAGACATCGCTTAACCACCAGCAAATAAATTTCACTTACAGTGTAGACTTTTCCATAAAAAGAGTGTGCTGTGTTGTGGCTCTCGACTTTTATATATCAAAAGTGTGCTTTGATAAGACAGTTGAGTTTTCTTTAAGAAAAGTGTGGTAGAATGAAAAGGTGGACTTTTCTATACGAAAAATGTACTGTGATGACACACTCAACTTTTCCAAAAGAAAAGTGTGCTAAGGTGACATACTGGACTTTTGCACAAGAAAAGTGTGCTGTGATAACACACTTGAATTTTCAATAAGAAGAGTGTGATGCGATGACACATTCGACTTTTCTTTATGAAAAGTGAGCTTTGGTAGGACAGTCGACTTTTCGTTAAGAAACGTGTGCTGTGATCACAAAGTCGACTTTTATATACGAAAAGTGTATTGTGATAGCACACTCGATTTTTCAAAAAGAAAAGTGTGCTAGGATGAAACACTGGTCTTTATACAAAAAAGTGTGCTTTTCTATAAAAAAAAAATAGTGCTGTGATGTCAAATTCCAACAGCTTGAAATATTCAACTAGTTTGGAAATAGTTAGTAGCAAAAAGGCATCCAAATTTTGTTTTATTGCTGCAATAGTTCAGGAGGCAAATTATAGCATTTGATATCGAACTAGATTTCAAAATATTTCTAATAAAATTATATTAAAATATTTTGAAATTGCATTCGATATCTAATACCGTAATCTGCCCCCTGCTGGCTGTTGAATATGCATATTTCTCTTTCTATAAAGAATACAAGTTTTTGATTGACACAGCCACTAAGTTATCTATAGTATTTCATTTCTGTAATGCTAACCACGTTCAGTCTTTCGTGTTTGTATTCTCTTAGAGGAAAGTTAATATTTATTTATGTAGTTGTTGCTCATCGATATTATCGTCCCAGCTGCACTTTTGACGCCAATTTTAAACTAAAAAAGCAAAAGCTTTTCTCGCTGTTTGTGGAGAACGTTCATTCCTCCGTCTGTCAGCCAGTATCTGAGCAAGTTAGTAATCTTATAAAGTGTTTGGATTTGCTTTATTCCGCTAAACTTCGCACTTTTATGTGCACAACCTCAGGCCATAACATCTTTACGTGAGCAGTGATTGCTTTATTTTCTGTTTTCATCATTTGATTCTTCTTTTTTATTTCCTTGTATTTAATTCAAAAAACATTTTAACATTGTACATTTCAAGATATCCTTGAATATACATACATACATACATACAGAAAAACATTCTTCAGCTTAAAATTGCTTCTAACGCTATTAAAATAAAACAAAAACGGCAACAAATTCAACACGAGTTCATGATAATAAAGCTGTTGATTATTGTTGTTGCTGTAATTTAGTTTATTTTTATTTTCTTTTGCTTAAGCCAAGTTGGACTAAAATCGGCAGTGACTGTGTCTGTCTTTTATTGTCTCCTACACTTTAGAAGTTATTTATATTTTGAAATACTTGCAAGATTTCTGGAGACCATCCATGTACTGAATTTCTTTTTTTTATTGAGTGTTTTTAAAAAATTATTCAAATAAAGTATGGAATTTATGGATTTAAGCTGATAACTGCGATTTAGAAAGTGAATATACGTTGCCATTGTTTACATTGCACCTATTCGAAGCCACCATTCAAAACTTATCAAGGCCTTAGTATCAATATATAAAGTTGTTATCAGAGAAACCGCAGAAATGCAATTGCATGTTTTTTCTTGTGTGATTTATTAATGCAGACATAAGATATTTATCCGTTTCAGAACTTTTTATGAAATTTGACTTCGATTTGTTACTGCATATATTTGCATATTTTACCCTTTAAAGCATGTTTTTGCATAATTCAATCTTTCGCACATGTTAGCAGCATTTTTTTTTTTTTTTGAATTTTTAGAACACATTTGACGTTTTCAGGGCATACTTTGATACTTTAGATAATTTTTTATATTAATATTCTTTCTTACAAGCCATATGTTGGTAACAATTTTTTTGATATTTTTATGTTCATTGTTTTCTCCTCTAAATTTTATTTCCAAAATAAAATAAACAAAAAGTGAAAAGTGATTTCTGAGTCACAAGACCGAATAATATTTTCTTGAGCAGCAGAACATTTCCAATGTATAAAAGTGTATTTAGATGTGAAAGGCAACGATTTTTATTTGAAAATCTAAGCCAATATTTTGTTGTTTATTGCAACAAAAATTATATAGAAAGCTTGTGTTATTTATTCAAAATAACAGTTCTAAAGTCTTAAGTCTGATATGAATTAAAAATATATTTTTATTTCGAAATAAATCAATTTATATTATTTTTAGGAGCATATTTTTTGATTTTTAGGGCATATTTTCAAGTTTTTAATGCATATTGAATGCGCATAAAACACTTTTTTAGAGCATATTTCTGGTTTCCCTCTCTTTGATTTGCAATTTCATAAGACATGATCTCGAATAGGTCTTCCTATCATAAAATATTGTTTTTTATCAAATCGCTAATTTACAAAAAGATTCAATACGCACATCTAAAATAATGTGGACACAAAAAAATTTTGAGGATGTGTGCATATAAATTTAGACTTATACCGATTACACACTATGGCATTTTGTGACATAGCAATAGTGTGTAATAGTGGCAACGTTTGTCATTTCTCATATTTTTCATTGTGTGGCATTGATTTCTATATAAAACAGCGTTTCACACATTTTGAAAATGACACACAAAATGACAACACAAGAAATACCATCAGATTAATCAGCATTAATGAGCAGAGACCAATACCAAATATTTTAACAGAGCCCATTTTGCTTTTAGCAGCACACTATTAATCACTTAACAGTTCCATTAAAATTTATGAACATTATTTCCCCATTCCTTAACGAAATCTAAAAATGGGGACTGAAACTGTAAAATTGATGAATATTATTTCGGAAACAAGAACTAGAAATGGAGATTGGAATTCTACTCACCAGTTAATGAAATATATGATCCGAGATATGATTAATGAAATGCCAAATTTATATACTCGTATGTGTATAGAAACTCAATCTTAAAAGAGATATTAATTTGGAATTAAAGAAATTGAAGAATTCCGCAGGTATGCCACTATATAGAATTGATGCTCCTAATGGATGTTTAAAGGCCAGATTTAGTTGTATTTCTGAGATCATTTTAGGATTTTCAAAAAATTCGTTTAAAAAAATTTATTTTAAGCTAAATTTCTTGAGAAGATTGAAGAAGACTTTATAGAAACTGTTCTGCTAATAACTCTTTAACGAACAGATTTGTAGGCAGATTTTGTAAACAATTTCGTTTCAAAACGTTTCAAAACGTTTCAAATTTGTATGAAAAATATCGAAAATTCGTTTAGAAAAATATTTTTTCCATACAAATTTCAAAACGAAAAAAAAATCTACGCTTTAATGGCATTGTTAAAATAACTTTAGAAAAATTAAAGGGTAGAGTTTGTATATACAAACGATTCCTTCGTTTTGAAATTTGTATGGAAAACATATTTTTGATACGAATTTTCGTTATTTTTCACACAAATTTGAAACGTTTAAATCCAAAATTTTTACAAAATCTGCCTATAATTTTATTTCTATTATTCCAATTTTTTAGTTAAGCTTCTTGAGAAAATAATTGCAAACTGGGCTCTGCTAAACTTTTTGGTTTTTGTCTCTGCTAGCTAAATTTAAATTTATCTTCACACACATAAAGATGAAAGGCACACATTTTAGTATTTTTAGGGCCAATTTCACCAAATCTATCAATTCATATTTAAATGTCGATTTTCATTAATTTTTTTATGGAAAAATTAGTTTTAAATATGAATTGATATTTAAATAAAATGGTGAAATTGGCCCTTAAAGCAATACATACACAAAGAATGTGTGCCATTGTTTCATCTTCTGCAGGCACAAGTGACGAACCAGGTTATATCGCTACAAGAAATAGTTTAGTCGCCATTTCTATTAAATTCAAGGATACCATTATACGAAAATGGTTTAACTAACGCTTTAACCGGAATCATACTCGAAGAATTCATACACTTTTTATGTCTTTATGGATTTATATTTATATTTACCCTTATTAGTTAGGTGACTGTGAAATTCTTTCACCTTCCCCTCATTGCGATGTCGACTAGCTCACTACAAAAGTGAGTCAAAAAACTCCGGGACAAACTTCCAGTCATTAAAGCTTCCCGGAGAAATTTTTTTTGTAAACAAACACAAGCTCCAAAACTACCTTGGCTTGTCTGCACAAAATAAAAACCTCCAGCATGAATCAAACTCAAATAAAGAAGTTACACATTTCTATGAAAATATCAGAATCACAAATAAAATATAAAGGATGCAATAAAGCCATATTTGCCGGATTATAGTTAACCATACACCATCGCTTGACTAAAGATAAGTAAAAGATTAAAACAAAGTTAACGCAGCTAAACTCTAATATCCTTTTTAAGAAAAATCTTGTTAACCAGCTGTCAGCTGGTGTCTTGTACGAGTATGTGGTATTTTTCAAGCACGTTGTCTTCGGCGTAAAGTGCATTATTTACAATTGAATTTTAGCCACACAGCTACTTTATCCAGTCTTTGTGCTCTTTCATCATTCTAACATTTATTTCTTCTAAAAATCCTTTCAACTGCTGTTTTGTTATTTTTAAGTGAAATTAGATTTTTCATTGTTCAATGCATTCTGTACTTGTATTTATGTAATGTTTTGTTTGTGTTTAAAGTCGTGTATCTGTTTTCTTAACGATTGGCGTTCACTTAACACTTTTTCACATGTGTGTGTGTTTACTCGAAGCATATTTGTCATATGCAATGTCATCATGAGTATGGCAAAGTTAAAAAAGATAAGAAAACATTTGGGCAGCAGAAGTTCCAACTGATATACTGCACTTATGAAAACAATGTGAAAAGATTCACATAAAAAACTGAATAATGCTCGTCGTGTAAACACACTTTTAATTTAAAATTGTAGTTGTTCTGACATAAATACATATTAACACGTACTGTTTAAAGACCTTCATTACATTAGCAAGTCCGGGATGCATTTTAATGCATGCAGTTAGCACATACTTTAAAGGATTTATCTCTGCAAAGCACATCCAAGTTCTTTGGAGTTAAATAATTGATTTACAGCATGACTTTTAAATTGTAGAATAATTGTAAATACATAAATACCCCAGTAAAGCATTAGTTTTATTTCTTTTAGATTATATATAGTTAGTTTTATATATGTATAAATTTGTGGAAGGTATAAGTGTAATATGAATAGTTTATTTAAGAGAATATTCATTCTTCTCTCTGTTAATAATTTCTTATAATTAATTTTAAAAAGTAATGTCAGACTTTAATTCGTCTCCATGTCCTTAAATGAATTTAAAATGACCAGCAAGCTATTATTTTTTTTTTCTAATTAAATTAACTTATAAAAGGGGTCCTGAACTTGTCGCCATGTTGTTATAAGTGATGGCAGCACATGATGGTGCCCACAAGAAGATGCTGGGATGCTGGAATCTAAGGGTGAGCCGTCACGTGTCCTGGTCAACTGGATTTTGAAGCCAAAAGTCCATACCATCCATTCTATGCGTTGTTATGTTATGTGTGTTTCTGTGCGTTCTATGCGTTTTTAAATTCAAGTTACATGCAACGCATTTTATGCGCCAAGTTTTTTGTTTTGATCAGCTGTATTATAAATATTTTTATCAAATAAAAACAATTTTGGCAAAACTGGAAACTGAATTTGTCGATATCATTGCAAATGGAACATAATTTGCTGACCTTTTTCATGATGTATGATACGCATACAAAAGTATAAACTAAATCTACTTTATGCATACTATGCATCTATTCGTTCTCCGTATTTTGCTCTTTAATTTGCCCCATACAATAACCCTAACGCAACATTGCATAGAACGGACTTTCAGTTTAAGAATCAAATTGACCATATTGCCAATAGTAGGACATGCCATGGCTCCCTATTAGATTTACAAAACAAATGCGGTACCGATTGCTCTAGCAACCACCTTCTCTTTGTGGGCACCATCCGGCTACAAGTTGCAGCCGTGAGAAAAGAAATTGCAAAGCTCAGAAAGTTTGATGTTTAGAAGCTAAGCAGAAACCAGTCAAAGTCTACTTGATGAATTTGGAAATGGCAAAGAGCTTATATGTGATACTGCAGCAAGCCATATTGGTTACAATATGGCAATACATGGGAACTCATAAATATGAGAAAAGAGGCAAAGTCCCAACGAAATTGTTCCAGAAACTGCATGTGAAAATCCAGACCTCACGTTCACTACAGCTCTAGTGAAAAAGAAGTTAAGCGTTCTCACAGAGATAAGTGAAAATTTATGGAAAATCTTCCCATAGAAGCTCAAACGGCGGCCAAATCAGACAAAACTCGCGACTAAAAAAACTGACTAGCAGGAACTTCATATCCTCAAAACAGACAGTTTGATATTTGGGTAGATCTCTACTCAAACATGTTGTCAAGGGACATGGACATACCACAACCAATTTGCAGTTGCAGTGGACAATAAGAAATAGTGCGCCCTAAGAGGGCACAAAGCTCCAGGGACTGACAACTTCAACCCAGAACTACTAAGACCAGACAAGTGTGTCACTGCTCCAGAAAAGCATATAAAGACTGTGGCATAATACTGAATCTTGCGATGAAGTGGAAGAGGGATTGATTATTAACATACCAAAGAACGACGATATCGCGGAGTGCAAGGACTGGAGGGGTATTAGTCAACATTATCCACAGGAGACTAGTCGACTCCCTCAACAAAAAAATATCTTCGCAAACAGGTTGGATTTAGGCCTCAAAAATCATGCATAGATCACAAGAACATATTTCGCAGTATAACTGAGTTGTCAGTGGAATGGCTTTCATAGATTTCGAAAAGGCTTTTAATGCACTTTCCCTCACTCACTCACTTTTAAAAGTGTAACGAAGAAAATAATGGAAGTTATCCAAGAAGTAGACAGAACTTCGAACTGTATCGTAGTTTCCCTCCAGCTTTTACGAACTCTTGTCAATTCCACATCAATCTGCCGCTTTAATGTATGAACAGGTCGTCATTTATGCCTGCTTTCCCAGGGACTCCACTCCTGCTTGGCAATATCATTATCATCTTTACGAAGTGTGTGACCTATCCACTTCCATTTGCGTTTGGAAATTGTTGAGTGGTTTGATAAAGATGACAATTAGGCATTGTATTTGTATATTTTAATAAGTCTGCGAAGACAGTTGTTGATAAAACTTGCATAGATTGAACATCAGCACTGGAAGCATTCCATGTTTCACACCCATACAGTACAACTGACTTTACGTTGGAGTTAAAGATTTTGAGCTTCCCTCTTGATGAAATATTGCAGTATTTTCACATAATAGTTAACATTCCAAGTGCTTGACTTAATTTCTTTGCACGTACCGAAATATCTGCGCTGGGACCGCCCTGCTTGTCAATTATGCCTCCCATGCTCTGGAACTCCCTTACAGGTTACCGTGTTCCAAATTGATGCATGGTTGAGCATGTCAAAGGCCTTTTCAAAATCTATAAAAGGCAGATATAATGAGGATCTCTTTTTAACCCAGTGCTGGAAATTGTCATGAGGAATGCAACGCACAACAACAGAGGCATAGCATGAGGACTAGGCGGTCGCCTGGTCTTTATTGATTATGCTTTCGAAATATGCCTTCTAACGCATAGTCTCTCCGAGATGGTGGAAGGCCTTAAAGTGCCTCAAAGTGAGAACTGCAAAAATATGACTTAAAATAAATATGTATACATATCTAAAACGAAGGTAATGATAATAAAATAACACAAGTGGCAGAACATCGAACTACAGGACTTTCCCTTAGACAGCATTATAACATCAGCCGACGGATATTCTGATGACGCGTTAAATCGCACCATGAGAGTCCGACAAGCATTTGGCCAACTTGGTACATTGTGAAAATCATCATCAATATCTTTTCAATTCCTACGTGAAATCTTTACTCCGCTAAGGGGGTGCGAAACGTGGAACATGGAGGAGCCTAAGGAGGATATTAAGAGTTTTCTCGCCCAACAGGATGTCGAGTATACAACTGTGGGCACGCACTCATCAAATGACGGTGGATTTTCCACATACTTCGAAGACCACCCAGTGATGTGAACGGCAATGCATTAGTCTGGAACCCGCAAGGCGGCAGAAGAAGATGACGGCCACACACACTTACACTCAGAGGCCGCAAGAGCTGACAGAAGTTGAAACGAACTCAAGAAGCTGGCATCAAATACATAGAATTGATTGTAGAAACTTTATTGAGACCCTATGATCCTTATAGGAAATAAAGGAACCAGGCTGGTGATGATAATGGAAGTAAAAAGAATAAAATCATAGCTGACAGTTTAGGGTTAGGTTACATGTAATAATTTTATGGTCTAAAAATTTCAAAAATATTTGATAAATATTAAACCTTTTTTGATGATTATTTACATCAAAAAAAAGATCACAATATCTACAAGGACCATGATTAAAATTCTTAAGAAAGCTTTTTAATAAATATTTAACATTTACAGCAACACATACACGTATGTACATAAGTGCTCTGCACCCAATGTCCATTAACAGAAGAAATACTGCTGTCTATTTCTGAAGAAATACTTAGTTAAATAGTTTTATTTGTTTTGTCAACAAAAGCCAAAAGAGACGTACAAAACTCAGTCAAACAGTTGGGGAATTTGTTTAAGAAACAAACAAAAAACGTGTTATTGACTCATGGCCAAATTATAAAAGATTTACGATGTTGTACGACAAGTCTTACACGTGACTAAAGATAAAAGGGCTTAATGTTATGAAGTCGTAAGAGTTAAAACCCTTAACGAGCTAAGGAAAAGTAAAAAGATTTGCATACTAAGACAAAATACTGTCCACACACAGACAGGACAGTGTAGCAGGGGCGGTGTACAAAGAGAAAAAGGTCGATAACGAAATATTATAGTTTTAACACCACGTCTTCCTACCCCCCACCCACAGAAGGTTAAATACATTTGGGAATAAAAATTATACCCATATACATACATACATACATACATACATACCTTTTTACTAAAGATTTAACACATACCAGCGACATGTTAAGTACTCGAGTAATAAACAATCCAAACAACAACAGCCTGATTATGGAAGAAGACATTCTATGGAAAAATTAGAAATAAATCATTAAAGATTTCCACACAAGACAACAGTATGGTATATGGCAACAAATAAAATTAAATCCTTTCGAAATTGAAACCAAGGAGATCGGAAATAATAAATACAAGAACAAACTGAAGGAGGTTTTAGTATTGAGACATACATAAATAAACGACAAGCAAGAATTTTAACTATTTAAAGCGTACCAAAATGTGAACTTTTCGCATCAGACACAAAAAGTTTTCGAACTTAAAATATAATTCCGTTTGATTTATTTGCATTTAAATAAACATATTAATACTTTGAGTTTTTTATATTATTTTTACACATACATACATACTTTTTTTCATACGTAGTTCATATGTACACACCCAGCCAACCAGTTCGATCAGCATTCGTCTCGAATTATTCGATGTGAATATTTTATTGAATAATTTTTTAACTTTCGAGATTACTTTTAATAATTAGGCAGTAACTAACACTGGCAACTTAAGGTTAATATCATTAAGAAGCATGAAGTTCCCAAGCAGCTCACTACTTTGGGTATCAAACCGTGGAGCCGCTGGTAGTGTCTATCATATACCCTTCTCTGGACAGCTAAAGTGAGAAGGTGCACAACCTGATGTAACCAGAATGACATGGTAACAGGGATACGCCTTAGGAAATAGTTGACAATCAGCAAACAAGCAGTCAGTGCTGTTTTTTGCAGTCACTTGCTCCTAAGGCCGAGTTTATATCTGGCACACATGTACCCAAAAAAGCGTTACCACTAATTACTAATGAAAAACTGTTTGACTCAGGCATGTATTGGATGATTTAAAAAGTTTACAATCATGTCGGATTCTACAAAAATTGTCTATTAGTTATGTATGAAACTGTTTAGCTTAATAAATATATGTCTGAATCAAACAGTTTTTCATTAGTAATTAGTGGTTACGCTTTTTTGGGCACATGGCACACAGATGTAAACTCGGCCCAAGAGCAAGTATTGTCATCGCCAAGGTTCTGATTGGCTGTTGTTCTCTCGTCGGTGTGAAAGCACAAAAAGCTCTTTTGTAAAAGTTTGCCTTAGACATATCGCTTTCTACACAACCCTTATGAGAAATATTGACTGGGTAATATTTAGAAACGCAAGTAATCACAGTACGTTTGTATATACTATGTATGTATGTATGTATATCAATTTTTATTATGGGTATTTGTGAATTTCTTAAAATGTTTGAAATTTCTAAGTACATATGTATGTATGTTTATTTGTCTAAATATGAGATATCTTTATCTATTAGTTTTTTTCTTTTATTTTACGTTAGGCAAAGGATTTATGCATATCTAGTTATGGTCAGTTTGGGAATATGTACTTACATACATACATATGTACATACATACATATGTATGTATGAATCTGTTTTGCTCACGGCTAATTGTTGTTAAAGTTTTATTTTAATGAAAGTTTCTTAATTATGAAATATTTGTTTGAAACTGCGCACTTTCTGCGGATATTATTTCCGGCATTATTTTGGTTAACCATTGTCCAGCCATTTTGAATTTCATACATTGTATTTCAATTTTATTTTAATGCTTGCTGAAAAAGACATAACATAACTTTCAAATTCAACATTGTTTTGAACGTTAGAATAGTTGGGATTTTATTGTACTTTTCATTAATAATAAGCGAGTTTGCTTTAAAATTATATGGAACTTTTCCTTTTTATAGAAGTCACGTGAATTTTAGTCAAGAAACAAATAAAAATTTAAATATTTCATAACAATGAAATTTCAGCTAAGAAATTAACATTTTATACTTTTAACAGATTGTAGCCTGTTTAAATGCTTAATGGATAGGATAGTCAAATAACCAATTTCACTATAAATCTGTCTTCGCTATCGGTCATATAAGTCGACTCAAGTTAAAATGTTGTCATCTGACATTACCGGCTGACTTTTACAGATGTAAAGTTTTAATGCTTTCACATGACATGTCTGTATTTTGCAGTTGGAAATTTCACATATCCCATGTAAAATACACGTCGTGTGAAAGCAGCTTTAACATGTAACTAAAAGTGATTGCCCCTTCACCATTACTATTCAAATTAGTTCCGCGTCGTAGATAAATTTCTTATCATAAATATGTATACAAATACTTAATCAGGAATATAAGCAGCAGCATTAAATTGTAAATAAAAATTCTTTGACAATAATTCTGCACAACACTGGGCTACAAAATATTTTGTTTCATTCAGTTTTGTAAAACTCATTTTATTTTATTCATTTTATAATTGCATTAGTCCAACGAAATTGTTCTTTGTTCTAGATTCGAATAACTGATAATTTATTCTATTACACGATGATTTTTACACAGACTTGCGATTCCTAATCACGGAATTGGAAGCGATGTTAAGAATAATTTCTATAATAATACCATAATGATTATTTCCTTTGGGAAAAATAGTAAAAAATCGTTAAATTTAGCAACTCGTTCCTTTTTTTTGCGAATTTAATTGTTTTCATGTAAATTTCAGAAAATAGTTGAAAATTAGTTCATAAATTTCTTAAAAAACATTGTGTATATAGATTGTTTGTTATAAAATTATTTGTTTATATTAAACTGAACAATTAGAAAGATTACAGATTAAACAATTTAATAAGGTATTCTGAATAAAATAAGAATAATGCTGAGGAAAAGTGCAATATGCTATTTTAAAGGAGTTAAAAATATGCTAAATTTATAATATCTGCACCTGACTTTTTTCTATCCGAAAATCGTAATGTTTATCGATATATTTATTCGTTTATTGTAACGATAATGTCATTCTATAATTTCTTTTTTACGAAAGTCTACATATGTGTTTTACTCACCATTTAATTCCATATAATCTGGCATCTCTGCATACAAAATGTCAAAATAAAGGAAAATCACTCAGAAGAATTAAAAACTAAATGAATTTGAACTTGTGCTTTTACTGTTTTTTACTTCAACCGAAAGAGAATATTCTTAAAGAATGTTAATGAATAGCAAAGTCAATAAGTTTTCGTTATATTTATTATAGCAATACGATTATCGTAATAAAAGTTACAGAATACGGGTACTGGATTCACTAACGGTGTCTGTGCTAATGCATATCGCAGCAATGAATCATTGGCAAAGTAAAAAAACAAATAAAATGGTTACATAACTTAAAGTAATACGCCTATTTACACCAGGCCAGCGCCTAGTGTGAAAATTTAACATGGTCTTAACTGGTTTTCCCGTACAATTTTAAATTAAAAATCATGCTAGGATTTAATAGTGGGTTAAGAAACAACTTTATGCGCCGATTATTAATGTCAAATTTTATAGAGGAACTCGTTCACGCCTAGATCAATTTTGTCACATATGACTAACTTCAATCCAGATGTCGAATCGTCACATCCGTGAACGTACAACTCGTCACGTAAAAACACCACTCTGAAATCCCATTCAGCTTATACGATTGACGTATCACTTAATTTGTTTTCGTACGATTGTCGATACGATCACGTTCACATACGATTTGAGCCCAGTTTTTCGTTATGCATAAAGCTGTTAATATTCAACAGATTTTAGTATGTCAACAGAAATCTTAGTTAAACACGCTGGTTTGTATCTAGAGTTATAAATTTTCAAACTGACACATTGCGCTGGAGAATTAGTTCTCTTGCACTTAAAAACAATTTCTTAATGTATAATATCGAAATGAATAGATACATATTTAAAAAATGTATTCTTCTATATCTCATGATATTAAAAACAAAATATGTGTAGCCCAGTTTATTTTTTTGCAGTGTATAAAAATGGGGAAAAAAATTGTTGACTATAAAACATTTTATCAGTGACATGCCAGATGACCGACCGAAAATTTGGCATTCATTTCATCATGATGATGATGAAAAATACAAAAACGACAACTGTTATTGTCGTTGGTGTTGCTAATACATGCAAATGTGTTGAAAATTGTGAAACGTACGACAAACTTTTGTATCGAATGAGATTTTCATGTTCATTATGTGGAATACATATTTTGTAATATTGTACTCGTATATTTTCTATATAATATAAGATTAATGGTGCAACATGTCAAGTGTCAAAAGAGGACTATAAAAGTAACACATAACACCGAAATATTATTGTAGTACATGTAACATTGTAACACCAGCCAGAAAAAAATTGTGGCAGTTGACCAACGTTCATATTTAGAGTTTGTGTGTTTTGCAAACTGAAAAAATTGTGGCTTTAAGTTTGATTAAAACAAATGTTTGAATAATCTTTTAAAATTATTAAAAAAAAATCATGATAACAATAATAAGAATAAAAAAATAAATAATACATACATACATACTCGTATGTACATAAAACATGAGTGTGTTTATTGACCAAAATAAATATGTATGTGCACGAGCATATTGCCAATCATAATTTAAGGATTCCTTTTATTGTACTGTCATCCTTTCATGTTGTTACATTTATGTATTTGTTAGCCTTTAAAATTTTCTTTTCTACCTTAAGGGTAAAAACAATCGTGTACTTTTTTATTTGTTCTTTTTATTTAAAAACGAAGGAATAAAGGATTCCTAATCTCATTTGTACCCCCTTTTACTGACATTTAGCAACAAAGAGAATACTTTATAAACACTTTATTTCATTTTAGTTAATTTTTTCTGTTCTGAATTGAACGCATTTAAAAAAAGGCACTCACGTATTATTTAAATATTTTATTTGCTTTTATTTATAAAAAAAAAAACGAACATGAACTGAATTATGATGATGAATTGCGTCCAACCGTCAATCCTTCAACATTTAAGATGACGATACCCACAAAGAATAAATAATATGCATAAAATAATAAAAAAATATGAATTTTTCATCACTAAACTGACCATGTTTGAAAACTGTGGTTTTCATGAATAATCTTGAAGTTTTACAAGTATCCTTTAATCTATTACAAAAACGCCAAGATTTCTAACGTCAACGTCTTAAACAAAGATGCTGTTAATTTCAGAAGGTACACACAAGACTATCAGTTGTTGATATCTGAATAGTTATAAAACTAGCATTTAGGATATACTTTTCCATCCTTTGTTTTTGATTCAATTAGAGACAGTCGAAGGAAATAGCATATTTCTCTCTTTGGTACGAAAAAACCCTTTCCACATTTGGAGATGAATTTAGAAGAGATAATGTTCCTCTAGCAATTCTTGAAATATCAGAAAACATCTTTTCATTTACTTAATTTTTTTATTTCTAAACCTTCGTGCAAACTGACTGACTCCTAAAAAAATAAAAAATTCTATTTAATTTAATATTTGTGTACGAATACGTTTTCTTGTGAATTTTGCTATTATTTTAAGTTTTTTGCATTGTAAATTTTTTTTAATTAAATAAACTTTCAAGTGCATTGACAAACAGTGTTTAAAAAAACTGTAATGATTTTCATTTCATTTGATTTTGCTTATGCTTTTGCTTTTGAAAAATACAACAGTTTCAGTCAAAGCAAAATCACAAAACGATTTATGACGACGATTTTAAAAGTTTGAATTTGATTTGCTTTTGCTTTTCGTTAGTATCCCAAGCAAAAGCAAAAGCAGTCTATATGCTTTTGGAAGTCGGAAACAGTCACAGTCGAAGAAACAAAAACTCTTGCTTTAATTATTATTATTCGAACTGCATTTGTTTCTATATTTAATGAATTGAACAGGCTAATGTTCGTATCGCCTTTTAAGCCAAATTACATGTGATAATTATTAATGAACAAATAACATCAAAGTTAGTTGTAAATATTCTGACAACACATAGTTGAACGGAACAGCCAGCCGTTTTCGAAGGCCACTAAACCTTCATCATCAGCGTTCTTCTGTGTTTGGTCCACTGTGTGTGGTGTCAGTTGATGTAGATTTCTGCCTTATATACGAAACTTTTCTGCAAATGGAATATGTGAATTGGTTTGATTCATCTTGCTTTTAGAAGTTTTAAGCAATCGCAGTAAAGTGGTTTTTGTCTTATGCGCAAAAACAACAATAAAAACATGAAAAACACCACAAAATAGTTGATTGAACCTGCGGAAAGCTTCCAAAAGCAAGAGCTTTTGCTACTTCGACTGTGACTGTTTGGTACTTACAAAAGCATACAGACTGTTTATGCTTTTACTACTGAAACTAACCAAAAGCAACAGCAAATCAAATTCAAACTTTTGAAATCGTCGACTGTTGAAAGTACTGCGCAGTTGTTCATAAATCGTTTGCTGCTTCTGCTTCGACTGCGACTGTTGTTGACTTTCACAAGCACATGCAAAAGCGTTGGTTGATTTTAAACAGTTAGAAAAAGCCAAAGCAGCGAAAAGTAAAAAATTTATGACTTTTGCCAACACTGTTGATAAATAACAGAGAATACTCTAATAATTTAAAATTAGAGATACCTATTAGTAATTTTTTCGAGTTATTGGAGTAGTTTTCTTCGTCCGAATTTTTTTTAGTTAAATGTACTGATATTTTTTCTAGCAAGTGTGCATACAATTTATATGGCAAAACAAAAAAAAAATAATTTTTTGTGTTGTATGTATGTATGCATGTACGAGGACAATCATGCCCATAGGCTCCCTGAAGAAACTGATTTGGGCTCTAGTGGAAATATTGTCATAAGACTGCTGCTAGATGTTCCATCTCAGAAGGATTTCAAAGTATTTTCTCATCATTTTAATAAATCATTGCCATTAATGCTAACACTAGCTAACCGTGGAATTTATTCACTAAAAACTATCCGGCGAAATAAAATTCCAATGAAATTAAGAACTTAATTTTTTTATTTATAGGTATTTACTTTATTTATATTTGCATAATTGACAAAAATAATATGTAAGATAACTAGTCTTTGCTTATAATTTCTATGGATACTAATGGCTTTTTATATTTAGATTCATATGTTGAAATTTTGGTTTATTTCCAATGTTATTAAAAACTTCTTTAGTTGCAGTGAATTTTAAAATACAAAATTAAACTTACATACACACGTATGTATATTTTTACGGCCTTATGTATAAGAAAAAACTAGCAAGAAGTTAGCAAAATTGCATATGATCTTTACGAGTTTTGCCATGAAGGAACTCTTTATCACTTCACTTATGCTAACTTCATGCCAGTTTTTTCTTATACATAAGGCAGTTAAGGTATAAATTAAGTGAAAGACAGGTTGCTTTTAAAAATTATGTATTTTGGAATTCAATGATTATTGATAATTAAAGACAGATGATTAAATTAAAAAAAAATAAAATTATTTATTTGCCACGTTCTATTCATTTATATGGCCATGTGGAAAAAATAAAAAATAATTAAAACAGTTTCAATTATAAATTAAGTTAATGTCTTTAATGAAAACAAAATGAATACTTAGTAAATTTCACAATATTTTTGCCGAGTCTTTCTATATAATTAAAAAAGCACAGCTAAAGAATCTTGTTCTATTTATTCCAGAGAAATGTGAGTTTATTGAGAAATCTCATATATGTAGAATAAGCTGTAGTGAAATTCTTATAAATAACATTTACAAATCTTTGTCGAACAAGAATTCTCCCAAAGTACCATGGTTGGTCATCATCTTCTTTAGGGTACTCAATTTGCCAGCCAATTCACGTTGACCGTGTAGTTGTTCTTCCAAATAGACACCGGTCAAGTAGTCGACCAAATGATAATGGTTGTATTTCTTCTCACAAACTGCGATGACTTTGCGGATCGACTTAGTTACTGAAGTTTCCAAATTTAGAGCATCTTCCAACGCTTCTGCACCGCTTGTCCATTCGTGTTTGGTGATAGTCTAAATATGAATAGACAATAATAAGTATATTTCTATGAGAAATATTTAGTTAGTAAGACTTACAGGTTTCACAATCAAATCGGTAATATTCTTGGTCAAATGGCCACGCATCGACAAATATTCAATCAGCTTTGAACCATGTTCACGTTCTTCTTTTGCAGACTTGAAGAAAAAGTCGCCAAAACCTAGACGATTGACTGTGTCACGATAGAAGTAGGCACCCATAGCCATGTATTTATAAGAAGCATCAATTTCTTGTTGGATTTGACCAGTCATGGCTTTCAAACAGGCATCGGTTAAATCAATCCATTCGGTAGGCAATTCAGGAGTACCCAAAGAGCCTGTAAATATTCATTCAAAAAATTTATAGCAACAATTGCATAAAACGTCGCAAAATAAATAAGTACATATGTATGTATATATGTACATCCATATGTATGTATGTATGTCAAACAAATTTTTTAAAACATTATGACACTTAATACTACTATTTGAATCCCCCAAATATATTAGGAATTTCGGTTTGATTGGCTTTTGCACAGCCAGCAAAGTTCATCTTTTGTCACGTTACGTTACTTTGAGACGTAGGTTGGTTTTTAAAGAAAAACTTGTGGTTTAAATAAATACGGAAGTACATATGCGAATATTTAGTTAAGGTGATACACTATCATACAAAGTCGTGCGATCTACGAAAAAATACAACCCTGGTATGATAAAGTTTATGAAAATTTTCAAAAGACAATGACAATTCATCACACCAGGGTTGTACTTTTTCGTAGATCGCACGACTTTGTATGATAGTGAGTCATGGCCTTTAGAAATAGAAAGAACAAAAATCGAACATCGTGGCTCTTAAATACAAGCTTGGTGACGTAACGTAACAAAAGGTGGACATTTCTGAGACATGACTTGTATGAAAGTATGCACTTATATACTCCAGTTGGTCAACTTGTCCCAGAGGAAACTTTAATCAACGACTACTTAGGAAATTTCGACCTTTTTTTCATACACCATATTTGTCGATTAGTTTCTTTTACGCAATCGAACAGGAACCGTACACAAAGACTGGATAAAAGAAATACTACTCAACTGGTCATCATGCATGCATATTTTCATTAATGAAAATATTATAGAAATTGTCAGTTCTATAGAGAGGAAAATTTGAGGAAGTGTCGCTCTTATTGTCATGTTTGAACGTAGCGGCCATTTGTTCAAAAATTCTCTCAATGATATGTCGCCAACAGGTCCTCCACACTTTAACATTGTCGTGCATCCGTCGTGGCCAACTGGGGCATAACCCAATTTATCTTTCCAGTGAATCGGTTATCGCTTATGACAATTTGGTAATGTTTTGAGTTATGCCGAGTACACATTGTGGCATTTTGTGTATTTGCCGGTGGTTAAGCATTGTCAATATATGTATGTATTTTATTGATGCTTTGCCAAACCATTAGTAGACTTCAACCACATATTTTGAACAGTCACAAACTTCTTATCTCAGGCACAGACTTTCAAAAAGTATTGGAGAATTCACAAATAATATTTTTGAAAATCTCAAAAGAAAAATAAGCGTAGTAAGTTTAGAAACAATAATTTATATATGATATGAATCTGGATTTTGTTAAAGTTTCTAAGCCTGCTATGCTTTTCTTTTGTGATTTTCAAAAATATTATTTGTGAATTTTCAAATAGGTTTTGACTATGTAATATGAAATAACTACAAAACTTTTGTTTGTGATCCTGTTTTTAGTAAATACTTATAAAAAGCATGTGTCTTTTAATGTTCAAAAAACCAGGAGTACGAATACTTCCTGAATCTCAAAAAATTTCGGGATCCCGAAAAATCCCAAAATTTGATTTTTTGAAATCCCGAATCGCGGGATCGTATCGATTGGCATCCCTAATACAAACAGACTTACGTATGTATGCAAGTGTGTACATATGTATGTATGTATGTATGTAAACCTGGCATTACTGTAATCTTTTATATTGATTCTAATCTTCAGGTAAATGCGCTGATTTACACGGGCATTATTGTGCTAGCATAACATGCCAGTTGGTACGTGAGAGAGGCAAAGAGAGTGGTTCTGTGGGTGGCATAACTTTTCAACCAGCTAAAACCCTGCATCAGCAGCATAAAACCAATATACACAACAGCAAATGTTAAATGAATACGAAAAACACGAAGACACAAAGCTGTGTATACGACGTATACATTTTCTGCCAGATGAATTGAGGCGGTGTTAGATGTCGGTGTCGAATCTTCAATGCAACGTGAAGCAAAAGTTGTATCTGACATAGTGTCCACACCTCATGATTTTATATCATAA
Organism: Nowickia ferox; assembly: GCA_936439885.1. Taxonomy (NCBI): domain Eukaryota; kingdom Metazoa; phylum Arthropoda; class Insecta; order Diptera; family Tachinidae; genus Nowickia; species Nowickia ferox. Next base: position 107,986,915 of record OW387023.1, read on the forward strand.
CTCGTAATATGACGCCGGCAGAGCAACTGTCATGTTTTCATTAATATCAACATAAGGGGGTAGACGTTGATGATTTTATATCATGATGAATCAAACAAATATTTAAAAAATACTTGCCAAAAATATCTAATTTGCGTGTTTAATTTTTTGGTCACAAATAATTGTTGTGCCGTCTTTTTTAAGCGAAAATTGTTTAATAAATAAACGTTAAATGAACAGTAACACATAAAATGACATTTGATATCAAGATGAATTTATCAGGCCGTGAGCTCTGATAATTATATCATAATGCTGCCATAATATTAATATATTGAGTCTATACGTGATGAATTTTCATCACGATATCAATTTGACATTCATCATGATATAAATTCATCAGGTGTGGACACTATGTTAGTCTCGTGTAATTTGGAAAAGAACAAATATTGTACTGCTTAAAAATTGTTCTCGTGTAAACTACCTCAATGTGTACATAATTCTTATGGTAGAATTACTGAAATCGTATCGTGCTGTTGCGTGTCAGCTGACAAAATCCGTAACATTTAATAAGCATGTTGATGCTTATTGAAAATTTGTTGGCAACGTTTGCTACGTAAAAATCTACAGAAAATAAATTTTTACGTAGCAAACGTCTACTTCTGGCTTACATACATACACACACATGTATAAAGCAAAGTAAAGCTGACACTTTCACTGGCAGACTTAAACGATACGACAACTTCAATGGTAAGACGATACGATTTGACTAACGAAGCCATTATAAGCAAACAAAGGTATTTAAGTATGTATATAGTAGATAGGTATACCCTAATGTGTTATTATGTACATATGTTTAGTGCCGTGTGCAAAATTAATTCCAGACTTTTTGCTCTGAGAGTAACCACTGAGAACCTTCTAGTGTTTATTGCCATGAGTAAACCATGTTTTCATTTTAGTTTGAATTACGTGAAGTTTCTTCCACACGATTTTATTTATTTTTTGTACGGCATAGGTATTTAAAGTTGTTTTTAGGATATGATATGAAGAATAAATGAATAAGTATAAATAACAATTTATTACTTTATGATTACATAGGTACATATATATTTTAAATTTGGCCAATTTTACTGTTTAACTGCAAAAAGGTCACGTTAATATTTTATTGGATTGCAAACTATTGATCTCATGTTCAAAGATTCAAAATTAACCGTGTGCAAAATGTTTACTTTCTCCATGTAAATCAAAAGCAGGAAAGAGATGTAAGGTGCTGTTATGAACAGATATACTGTATGTCATGCAGAAGTAAAACATACTGTAATTTCTTTAACAGAAATCTGTTAACGCGACTAATTTAATGTTAACATGCATTCAACAACACTACTTATGCATGCATATTATTAGATACGTATGTATGTATGTGTTGTCTTTTTACTTGGGTTAAGACCTTGATCCTTAGATGAAAATTCATTTAAAAATTTGAAAATTCAATATATTATACAACATGTTAGTACATACATATGTACATACATACATATGTATATGGAGACTTGGAGAATCATCAACGATAAAACTTGATTTCACAACGAAAGTTATAAAAATATAAACAATGTAGTCAGGTACAAGCAGTCGTATGTATGGATGTATATTTGTAGTCATGTTTATACATACATACATTAAACTGTTTTGCTTGGAAATTCAATAATGGCCAATTCCCACATTACGGAGAATAAAAGTAACATATGACTACTCCATTTAAAAGAGAAAAATATGTAATTACGACTATTAGTTATTTCTTTGTGATTTATTTGTTTAATTTTCAACATATAAAATGCGCATTAACATATTTCAAAATTTATTTTAATGCAATTTTTAAGAAACAACTAATGTACTTACACTTCATTTCACCAAAGGCGGTAGGAGCTATGACAGCTAAAATACAGAATCCCACTAAGAATTTCATCTTGGTTTTGTTACGTTTAGTGTTTAGAAATAATAAATCACAGTTAATTTAATTTATTTTATATTTTCACTTGAGTTTATGTCTCACTTTGCTAAATGCACAAAAGAAAATGAATTTATATTTTTAACGTTCCACAATTATAAATTTATATACTCGATAAAAAAAAGACACACTGGCCAAATTATAGGTAAGCAGCCAATGGAAAAAATATAGATATAAATGTCAGTTTTTTTTGGTATTATGTATTTATTTAATTTGTCAAAAAACCTTTACACGCACTGGCATAGAAGGCGACGGTAATTGAGTTTGTTTTTAGATTATCTTAATAGAATGACAATTGAAATCTTTATTAATAATTCCTCTACTTTAGTAGCGGTTATAAGTATGTATTACGGTTTTAGTTTTCTTCTCTTTTTGTTGTTTGAGTTATGTACGGAACGAACAAAAGCGAACTGTCTGTGGATAGAGTGGTGTTAAACACTTTTAAATATTAAATTCTACTATACAGCCCTACACTCGTAGAAATAACAATGCTGAGTAATGCAAAGATTTTTTTCACTCGTTACTCATTAACGTGCTCTTTTCTGCTAGTATAAAATTTTTCTTATCAATTAATATATTGATATGTACTTTCCAGATATAACATGTCGTCCATTTACAAATAAAAAAAATTAAATTTGATAGTTCAAATAGGCGAGTTCTACATCCAATTAATTTCGTTTTTTTCTTACAATATACATATCTACATACATCTAAGGCACACACAAGTGAGAATGCAATATGGCTGTCTAGTTAATGGCTGCCTACTAGTCAGCTGTTCTTTGTTTTTGTTTTTAAATCGTCTTTGTGCTTTACCACAGTGGAAATTTTACAAACAGAGCTGCCATGTTATTATTAATGAATATTTTGGAGATTATATTTGTACGCCTGTCTGTAACAGACATCGCCAAAAACAAACTTTCACGCTTTTACTGGTTCTCAATCTACATATGCACGTAGAAATTATATTTAAATTAAGAATTTAAGGGCTTATTGCAAAATTATATGGAAAAAAATTGTTTTGATGTAATCGACTTTAAAGTTAAAAAAAAATTTAAAATTAAGTTTTTCATGACATTATACTTTACACCCTTTTAAGAACCGTATGCTGAAAAACTTGCATACACTTTTCAGCAAATCGCATTTCTATCAGCAAGCGTAGTAAATTTGTTACAAAATGAAAAGATGGTGTCTACACGATATGCTAAAATCGTGAACATACATTTGTTGACAACGTTAAAAAGTAGCTTTCTTATGTTGAAAAAATTTAGTATCTACACGATATGTTGACACTGGTTACGAATTGCTTATCATAATTATACTGATTCAACATATTCTCGACTAAGCTTAATGCTAGCGTATTGTTTCAGTTTAAATAAAACCTTTTTCAAATTAAACGAAATCCTTTTCAAATTAAACGAATCCATTTTCAAATCGAACGAAACTTTTTTCATCATTTATAGCGAATTTGCATTGAGTGTCAAATATAATCTCATTAACATTGTGAATTTGAATAATTGTTAATGAAATTCGGAACCCAGAAAAGCTTAAAGCCTGTATTAAAATACATATATGATAAATATCTCATATTTTAAAATATCTCAAGAAAGATAAAGTTGGACCCATTGTTCTGAAAAAAATGTAGATATGTATGTAGGTCCATGCCAGAAGATCATTTTTGTATATGTATTGGTGACATATCTCACCAATAAAAAACCAACAATATAATTTTGAAAGAATATATATTAATACCCTCTCAGGGAATATTTTTTGAATTTCTGGTAGTTAGTTCCTCAACTACTTAGATACGCCTAAACGGATTAAACTGGACTTATATATTGTATAGTGATCGACGTCATGGGAAAATATTTGTTTTTCGCACTGTTGGAATTCTAGCCTCACCTGTCATAGATGGCTTTATGCACTAAAATACCTTTAAATGTGTTTTAGTCTTGAATAATAATATTTTGTTACTGAACTTGTTGCTAACCTCATTCGGCACGTATGGAGCCTTATTTTCAATTTTATCGTAAGCAGGTGTGTACATAATTATTCCTAGGTGCATAAACACGCATTCGAACAAACATTATTCGAATATTCTAACAACTTTTTTTCATGTTTGTTCGAACGAATATTTTTTGTCGAATATTCGAACAATTTCCTTAATTATTTTGTATGAAAAGTATTTTACATTTCATAACTTTTTTAATTTGTTAACAATGGGATTCTAAGTAATCAAATTGCTTCAAATTATAAATACTAGTTTAAGCTTGTTTGTATATGTTCGCTAAACGCATATTTTGTTTTCTTCTTGCTTTGACAAGATAATGCCTCTTTAATGGAATCAGAAGGCGTCTTACAAATCCTGGTAAAGAGTTTAAAAAAATAACTGCTTTTCTGCAGATCTAATTAAAAGCCCTATGGGCTCGGTTGGTTGTTGGTATAAATAAATAATGTTATTCCTAAGATTTTCAATAATAACTTTTTAAAATATGGAACAAAAAGCGAAGAAAAGAGTACGCAAATACTTTGATATCACGATTATTTTGCAGTAAAAATTTTGCCAATAATCTCAACTACAATGAAGTATTAGATGAAATTTCTGAAGTAACTGACAATGTCTTATTAGCTGATCTAAAAAAATTTGTCAATAAAGTAAGAAATTGTACTAATATAAAAATCGTCAACAATTTTGAGGTTGATATAAATTATTTGAAAATATCAAAGAAAAGAACGAACAACAAACTGGATATGCTTTTTTACGGTATCACTAACATTAACAGTTTGCGAAAGATATTTTTTTCTTATCAAGACGACAAGAAGTGGGAATATCTGCTGTTTTTAAATTAATATTTTAAAAGAAATCAATGACATATTTTAAATTTTGGTAAATGTGTATGAAAACGTAGCTTTTCTAGCAAATTTCCTTTCGGTTTTTAATAATATTTCTAGGTTATTAAGGGTGGTGCTATACCGCACCACCACTCGGAGACCCAATTGCGTCCATTGTGATTTACCCCCTTTTATAGCCAGAAGTGACCCTATTACCCGTCCTTGAGCCACTGAGTTCCCATGATGAAGTCCCTGATGTCCTATAGTTTACACCTCCCGATATCAGTAATGCTATCATGGAAACGTCTGTTCAGCCATCTAAGCCTATGACGTTACAGCTTCGAGCAGTGACAGATAATATGTTCAATGGTTTCTGGTTCTAGGTTTGTTATAAAAACTATTTGCTTTTCTTGTGTAACGAATTATTTTTTGTTTGTTAATAAAAAAAATAAACTCATACACATGTGTCGTTTTTTGGAAACTTTTTTAATTATTCGAATACATTTCTTTTTTCTTTGTTCGCTCGAATATTCGAACAAAAGTTCAATATTATTCGTCCGTTCGAACAAGAAAATAGTCATGAAATTTCATTCCAACAAATATAAAAAACAAATCATTAATAACACTAGTATCTACACACATATACATGCATTCATACATAAACTTACATATTAACATTTGTATATCTACACAAAATTTCATTAATGATATTAAATCCCATTTGATTGACAATAAAAATACCTCAGTAAGCAGACATATTAAAAAAACGATGATAACTCTACACAAAGCCAGAAACACTAAAAAGATTTATAATATGACTCCGTAACTGCATGAATCACTCCAAACAAGGGTTACCAAGTAAATGTTTTTGTATTAATTTCAGTTATGCTGTAGTTTTAAGATATTAAAAAATTTTCTTTCAATAGTTCTTTAAAGTACTAATTCTTTTTATATTCGAATAATATTAAGCAGTGCAAAATGTATACATGTAGACGGATGTGAGCATCAGCATTATTAACGCTCAGTTAGCCGACTGTAATGTAATGTAACTGCAACAGTAGAAAACAGCTGATCGATATTGTTATGTGAAAAGTAATAGAAATGGTTATAGAGATGTAATGTAACTTAACCTACTTTTCATATAAAAATATCGATCAGCTGTTTCCTACATTACAGTTACATTACATTACAGTCGGCTAACTGAGCCTTTATACAGACTTTGTAGGAAAGTCTCGAAGATATTTCAGACACATCGGAAAATACCGAATAATTTGGGTATACTCAACACTATTAGGTAGCAAACTAGCTTAGCATTCGGAGCATCGCCTATAGTAAATATACTTGAAAATTTAACTAAGATGTATGTTTTGTGCCATTTTTATTTAGTACTTCAAATCAATATCACATATCAATTGACCTGCAGATAAGTGTGTTTTTATATGTTGTTTAAATTTAGATCATACTGAAAATTAAGGGATTTGATTTAAAAAAATGTGAGAAATTAGCTATTCATTATTATTCATTAAAAATTTATAAATCAAATTCCCGTTAAAATATCTTTGAAATTTTCTTAACGTAAGAGGATCAAGCTAACTTTTTTAATAAATAGCACAGAAATAAAAGCTAACAGACGATAGTTCACTTTTCATGCAGGTACATATGTATAATAAAATGCTTTTGAAAATTTTAGTATTACTGCTTTTTTTAATTTTAGCCCGGCAAACGTTGTTTTACCTTCAATTATTTTATTTATTTTTTTGCTACAAATTACGCCACAAAGTGGTCACTTGTTGAGTCAAAAGCAAAACGAAAACCTACCGGTAATTGACCCAAAACTATATAGACTATTTCAGCTTCACAGCTCCTATATATAGTACAAGAAATCATGCGTTACGAACAAATACACACGACTTTATATATATAGACATAGAATATAGATTTCATGAATTTAATATCATTTTTTATTTTATATTTTTCTATATTTATTACATTATATATACATATGTATTTAATCATAAGCCATTACATTAAATGTATTTTATATGACATAAAATTTTAACAACTTTTCACTCTCACTTCATGATCTTGACTTTGATTTTTTTCACGGCTACATGGATTGAGATAACTCAAAAAATTTCTTCTAAATATTATGAAGGATTTTATTAAGAATTATAAAATATTTTCGATATTCTATTACAGGAGATATTTATGAAACCAGGAACAAGCGCGAAGACTAAAGTTAAATTTTAAAATTCAAAGCCAAATATATTTGAAACTATTAAAGATATCTCAACATATTGGATGATTTTTTATATAAGTTATTAGGTCAAAGTTTTAAAAATTTTGATACCCTACAACTCACCGAATTTCGACATTCTTAAAGCTTTGTTTCTCCTTAATGATTTTTACATACGTCGTTTTTTATCGGATCGCATTGTATTATCGTGGGATGGAATTCTATCAAACACTAAGCGCATTTCTGCGGAAAAGCCTGCTAGCATCGCAGTACATGTGTTCGTTAATTACAAAAATGGAAGTGCTTCATACTTCTGTATTTCTAATAGTGTGGGCAACTTACGTTTTCAATGTAGAAGTCAGTACTTTCTAAAAAATAAAAATTTTCAAACAAATATCTTAATGATTTTAATATTACATAAAATGTATTCGAAAATTGATCGAATTTCGAACGGCATAGCATCTTGTGACATGAGTGTTTAAGGCCGTGATACACTATCATACAAAGTCGCGCGATCTACGAAAAACTACAACACTGGTATGATGGAGTTTATGAAAATTTTCAAAAGACAATAACAATTCATCATACCAGTGTTGTACTTTTTCGTAGATCGCACGACTTTGTATGATAGTGAGTCATGGCCTTTAGTTTGCACATACACGTTAATTTTTTTATCCAGGAACTTTTGTGTTATATTACTGTTTTCCCCAGTTTGCTGTGGTAGCTCTGCTGACGACACTTCACCACAAATAACAAAGTAGTAAAAATACGTTATTTTACTGTAGTGCGTTCTAGTACTTAAAAATCGGCCATATTGGTTGAGCCATATTTGATACCAGCGAGAAAAAAGAGAAAAACATACTGAGAGATACAGCAAATAACACAACTAACTAACCTCAACAGGAATATAGCGAGTATACAAGTATCGACCCAAACAGCAGTATTAACAGCAGTTCGGAAGTGTCTATTAAACGAGAAAGTACGTATTAAGCAGAATAAAGCATAAAGTAACCATTATTTATCATATTAACAGAGGAATTAAGGCATCAGTTTTGTAAGTTAAATACCATAACAAATAAAGTAAAAGATAAAAGTTATCGGTATAATACATTTTATTAAAAATTTCTATTTAAATACCAATTAAAGAGAAACTAAATTATTCGTTCAAAATAGTTCAACGAAATAATACACAGAAAAACTGCTATAAATTATATTTGTTTTGAGGTGTGCTGCGAAAAACTTGACTTAAAATAAAATAATAATAATACAGTTTTATACTTTTTAAAACTTTGAAGTAACAAAATTATTATTCTTTTTCGTGTTTTTTTAGAATCAAGAAAATAAATTCGAAAAACAAAAGATGAAATCTCTTATTTTTGTTTCTTTGTTGGCTGCTATTTGCGCCGTAGCAAAAACCGAGGAGGTTTGCCACAATAATGTTGTGAGAGCTTGTTCTTCTTCGACTCTTTCGGGTAAGTACCCTATGTTTATTACTAAATGTTAAATATATACATATGTATGTACGTACCATTCAACGTTAGTGTTCTCGTAATGAAATGTTAACATTTATGAAATTAACTTAACATTTGTAAACATTGTTTTGAGAACTAAAGTAAATGTTAACAGCATGATTCCATACCGAGATGTTAACAGCTGCAATCCATACAGTAATGTTAACCGCACAGTATGTAGTTGTATTTTACAGTGATGAAGGGTCCGTATTAGACTGTGCCATTTAGTTCATTTCAGTGACCGGACATTTTAGTTCATTATTTATAAATGAACTAGTTCGCTCATTTAGTTCAATCGCTCTTTTAGTGCAATGAACTAGTTACATATGTCTTTTTAGTTCAATGATTTACAATTCTACATGCATATGTATGTATGTATGTAGATATGTTGTGGTCTTTGACAGATCTGTGATTAAAAACTATGAAAACTAAAATTAGTTAATTAATAAATTTGCTTTATAAAGGGTTTATAAAACAAATTAAGTTGAAAATCTTTTTAAAAAATCTGACAAATCCAAAATATTTTTTGTTCATGGCCTCTGTGTTAGTTCATTTTGTGCCTTAGTTCTTAGTTCAAAAATTGAACTAGTGATCCTAAAACAATTGAACTAGTTCATTTAGTTCAAAGTACAGAATCTTTCATTTGCACTAGTTCGTTCATGAACTACACAAGACTAGTCCGTATGCACATACAGTAGTTTGGCTAAAAATATTGTACTTCTGTACTTAATCTCGCTTATATTATAATAAGACCCCTTTTAGACACACAAAGTTTACTTTGCAGTCTTAATTCAGCTGGAAGAAAGACAGATAGAATTCCTCTCTCTATCTTTCACCCAGCTGAATAAATACTTAGTAAACTAAACATTGCGTGTATAAAAGGGGTTTAACGACATTACAAAAATAAATAATATACCAGCCATTAAAAATAAAAATTTTAGCAGGTCCAAAAAGGGTTTTTGTAAGTTTTCTAAAGGCCGTGATACACTATCCTACACGATCGTGCGATTTTTGAGAAAATACAGCCCTGGTATGATGGAGTCTATGAACCAAGGCACATTTACTACAGGTACACGCATTAGAGAAAACACTGTGGCAACTCTGTGCTTCTCACATAGTTTTACAAAGTAATTGTCAAAAAATTGTATGCATCAAACAAGACACAAAAATAATTGTCAAATGAATTCTTCGTTATAAACGTGTAAATAAAAAATCAGCGGATGAGCAATTTGCCTGATGCATGTACCTGTTTGATATGCCTTGCTATGAACATTTTCAAAAGACAAAAACAATTCATCAGATCAGGGTTGTATTTTTTCGTAGATCGCGCGATTGTTTAGGATAGTGAATCATGGCCTTAAGTAGCGTTTCGTTTGCTAGTATGTATACATTTTCCCCTCAACTCCAATTAAAGTTAATGTTCAGATGATTATGCTAAGCACACATTTGGCATTTCTTTTGCTGCCATTTTGTGGTGTCATTTTCAAAACGTGTGCAATGCCGTTCACATTGTTTTTGCCACAAAACAAAAAAAAAATCGGAAATGACAAACCATGCAACTATTACACACTATTGCGATGTCGTTTTGTGGTGTAATTTTAACTCTCATAATGTGTACTAAGCATTAGTCACTGTATTTTTGGCATTTCATCATTCGTTAATAAATATAAAAAAATGTGTATGCCATTAAAATAATTAGAAATTTTGATAAAGAATTAAATGCAAAATTTAAAATGCTGTGTATAATAGTTTTAAGAAAAACATTAAACAAGAATTTTAAACTTAAAAAAAGACGACGATTTTTTGTTAAGGGCCCTACAGTAATTCGAAGCAAAACGTTAGCATCATTGATTCCACATGTAATACATATTATTATGTTAACAGTAAATTTCTGTGTGCGTGTACAATGTTAATGTTAAGTTTAAGTGTTAATGTTTGTACTTGAAAATTTATTACTAATTTCCGGATGCTTTTTATTCTTTTTTTCTCAATAATAAAAAACCTTAACAAGCTATAACCGGAATGTTTGCTAGTGAAAGTAAGAATTTAAATTTAGCTTTATAGTTAAAAACATAAAGTAATTGCTTTTATTATCACTTAAAGCAAATTGTTAACAAATAACTTACGTATTATTTATAATACATTCCTTAAACCTTAAATTCTTAATAGGTACTCCAGTTTGTAACGCCCGTTATGGCGGTATTGATCACATTGAACCAGAAATCCAAGCTTACATTAACTCTCAATTAACTAAATCCTATGAATACTTGTTGTTGGCTACCCATTTCAACTCTTATCAAAAGAATCGTCCCGGCTTCAATAAACTCTACCAAAGTCTTTCCGACCGCTCCTTTGATGATACCATTGACACTATCAAACACTTGGCCCGTCGCGGCGGCAAACTTGACTTCAATGTTGTCCATGAAAGTCCCGCCTCTGTGAGCAAACAGCGTTTGAACTTGGAAGTTGATGAATTACACTCTTTGGCCATGGCTTTGGACAATGAGAAACAATTGGCCAATGGTGCTATTCATGTACATACTCGCTCTCTCCATGCTTCTGAACGCGACCCCGAAATCGCCCAATTTATCGAGGAGAAATTCTTGGAAAAACAAGCTGAAACCGTACGCAAAATATCTGGCTATGCCAACGATTTGTCCAAATTGATGAACCAACCAGACCCTTCATTGGCCGTTTATTTGTTCGATGAATATTTGCAAAAGCAATAATTACAAAAACTGTAAAATAGCATCAAATATTTATAAGCAACATGACATGTGTTTGTACATGTAAATTTAACATCTTAATAAAAATTCTCCAGTTTTAGCTTTTTTTTTTGTTAAAAAGAAGCATTTGTTTTTTTTATTTCATTTTCATTTTATTTTATCTGAAAAATTTTTAAGTTTACAGGTATGCTCTGAAAATCAAATGTTTCAAATCACATGTGATTTTAAAAGTAATAATGGTCATGCAGATATTTTTTTACTCTATTTTTTTAATTTTTCTATTGTATAGAGCATCAAATATCATTTCTGAAAGAAATTTGTCCTATATGATTTTAAAAACGTCTGCTGGACCATTATTACTTTTAAAATCACATGTGATTTTCAGAACATGCCTGTTAATATGCCTTTAAGCTAAATTGTCAAAGTATTATTAACAAATATTTCCTAATTTGATAATGCTTTATTTTAAATTCATTTGTCTTAATACATAAATAAAAATAGATATATACAAACAACATATATATGCTTGAATACCTTTTACTTTATAAAATAAATATTATTTCAAAACTATAATTTTCTTCTCATTATAATTGTGATAATTTAAAAACTCTATTGTATGTAATTAAGCTACAAAAAACATTGTGTTCTACTCTGTAATTCCAAACGAAAGCAAATGCTTTCGAATTTGTATGTATGTTATTGACATTACAATTTGAAAGCATTTGCTTCCGTTTCGAATTACAGAATGGACCCGCTGAATAAGCAAATTTTGAGCATTAATAAAAAAGTTTATGAAATCAAATAAGATGCGTGTTTCATATCAGCTGGATTTGACTTAAAAATATTTTCGTACTATTGCTTAAGGACGGATGTTGATCAGTAACTTGAATCGAAATAAAATATCGAACTGAACCTTTTATTTCGAACTGAAGTACAGGGGGCAAATCACAGCATTCGAAATCGAGGGCACGTTTGTGTACAGAAATATTTCGATGGCTGCTATTTTTTGGATCACGGCATTCAATCGTAATTTATGTTACCAACTACTATTTTTTACATTACTGTTGGAATATGACAATGAAAAACAAAACGAAATGGCATGTTCCATCATAAATTGCGCCAATAATTCTTTTTGCTTTCCATTTAAATACTTTATTTGTATTTGTGCTGGAAGCGATTTTTCCCTTATTTATTTTTTTGCACTGTCTATTTTGCAATCTTTGTCTTGATATTCTCTTTCCCTAAAACAATTAAAATTATACTTTCTAAATTAATTTTGCGAAAATGTTAGGAAAATATTTAAATTTTTAATTACTTCTTTCTTTTTTCCTTTGTTTTATTTCTTTGGTTTGTTTCGCGGCAAAAAGCTAGAGTTTACTTGTTTTAAATAGTAGATTACCAATCGAGTGCAACTTTGAGTAGATACGCTTCGACGATTGCCGTGACCACGTTAACAACATTTCGGTGACAAAGTACTCGATTTCGAATGCGGTGATTTGTCCCCAGAGTAAACTCCTAGGAGATGGCCTCAATCATGTGATAGAGAAGCTTTCACTTTTTTTTATTTTAGCGCGTTGGTACCCAGCAAAACAATTGGGAACTAGTTTCAAAGGTTTATCACTTTCCATTGCATAACAACCGCTACAGGTACTGAATTTAATATTCTGAGGCTGTTCTTTACTTGGCGGCCACACTTTAAATTTTTGCCTTGCAATTCCATTCAATTTGCAATAAATTCACACTTTTTTTACTAACACACTCAAACTTTTTAACGTGACAACTACGAGTAAATTGCTTTCAAATTCACCATTTATATGGCAATTTAATTTTCAATTTTCACAGCACAAATTGATTGAAGCTAGAAATTTGAGTTGTTTCTTCGTCGGTGGCATTTATAAAATGAAATTGACTATCAATTTGTGCCACAGCTATCAATCTGGTCATTAGAAATTTTCTCCTGTCATAAAACGGTAAACCAAACTAACCACAAGGCAAGTGTCAGCTGTCAAATCGATTGTTGCCGACTCAAAGATGTGAACGAAGAAAAGAGAAAACTCTGTTGAATTGCATAAAAATGATTTCTTTACTTCCCTGAGCAAAAATGTAAAAAACATATCCTTCCATGTCCTTGAAAGCTTACACTCCAAAAAAATTAAAAATTATGTGTTAAAGCCGTAAGTCGTCGAAATTGTATGATTCTATGATTCTTAAAGCTGTGATAATTTTTTTGGGTGTATAATAATTATACTGCTCCTTGCTCTTAACGAGCAGTGACCAGACGACGCAGTTTGGATCTTCCTGAGTCTATCTACAATCCTCCCTACTTCCCCATAAACGGTTGGTCCAAGAAGTAAAGGAAACATTTTTAGGTATTAATTATTATAGATATAGGGTACTAAGTAGATATTAAGATACAATGCAAATAAAATACCAGTTATTTTCCATTGCAGTATTTCAAACAACGATACTTACACCGAAATCAATTTTAGTTTGGTGTAATTTAGGGGATTGTGTGGTTGGTATCCGTTTATAAATTTAAAATCGGTTGATATTTGAGTCAGTTAGAGGTTGATAACTCCATACGGGTACAAAAACCGTTTTTTACCCGTAACTCAAGATTTTGGGAGTGTTTGGAAAATTTTAAATACAGACTGTTATGCTCGACAATACGTACCAGAAAAATACGAGTAGTAACACGTCCCAGATATTTCGATTTCATTAAAATTTGTCACACAGTGTAATTGGTTAAGTGGAAATATTTTTCGCTGCACAAAGAAATGTACAAAATGTGGCATCTATTAGACGGCACTTAAAATACAATTCAAACCCTTTAGAACTAATGCCTCTCTCTACTGTCAATAGATGTTACTGCTTAAGATAATTCTTAAAAAACTATTTTGTTAAGCTTTTAAGCACATTTTCATCTTCCCAAATAAGCATCAGTTTTTTTAAATTAATTTTAACTTTTTTATTTTACCTTCTATTTGTCCTAAAAACTAAGCCAAATCTAAAAATTTGTGGTTATTATATTGCAATATTATTGCAATTTGGCAAACAGAAATTAATTCCCCTTATTGTGAATGGAGTCATCGACGTCACATCAAGAGGACAGTAAAAATTGTCACTCGTCTACTCTTTGTCGACAACCAACAATTGACTGCTATTAACATGCTCCCTCAATAAGAGCTAATTGTTGCCGATAAAGAGAAGACAAGCGACAATATTTACTGTCGTCTTGATGTGACGTGGACGACGCCATTCACAATAAAGGAGAATAGCTCTTATTGTCAGTTGCCATACCTAATACAATTTTGGCAAATGGCAATGCATCTAAAGTTCGATTGCCATCTATGTATAATCGTGTCATTAATGTGTAAGTCCCCTCATGAATCATGAAACTTTATCGCAGTGTTTGTTACATAGAAATTCTCTTAAATTAACGGAAAACAATTTCCATGAATACATTAAATGTATAATTTTTAAACGCGCATTTAATTATTTTCGTTATCAGTTGATGACATTTTTAATACGTCAATATAATCTTTTAAAAATACATTTAGTATGTATGTACTAGTATGTAAGTTTTGCTAATAAATTAAATTTTTAACTATTGACTGCTACTTTCTTACGGACTTTTTTCATCTCTAGTATAGATGTTTATGTATGTTTATGTATGAATATGTACATTGTACATATGTATGATGTATGAATTGTTTTATTTTTATTATAATTTATTTTTTATGCATTATTTTATTTTATTATTTATTTATTTGTTTGAGTGTGAATACCATTTTTTCACTTAAGCTTCATACCACTATTGTCGTTCTGAACTCAACTCAGTTTGGTCGTCTTAGAGTTAACTCAAGTCTCGCACAATTAAATTATATTTTAGTATTGTGAATCACAACCAATTTTTACTTGTAATTGTTATGGCACAAACCAACTACAAACTCCACCGTAATTTAAGCTGTGAATCAAAATACCGACGTGAAAGATAGGTTGGCTCTCAGACGACCAAACTTAGTTGAGTTGAGAATGACAATAGGGGCATTAATTATTACTTGATCATTTTGAGCAACGTCACAAAAGAGCTGAAAAAAATATAGTGTGTCAAAGTAATTTGAGACTACTTTCCAGCCAAGAACCAAGCTTTTAATAAAAACTTTGTACTTTCCACATAGAGGGTATTTTTTATAGAGGTATATAATTTTGAAATGGAGTAAAACAAATATGGATTTTTTAAATTGATATGAATCTTACTTTATTCGAAAGATAATCTTCTGGAATTATAATTTAAATATGACTTCTGGCATATAACTGCAACGACTAGCTCTGACGTAGTCTAATCTGGAAGTCCAATTTCCGATGACTTTTTCCAGCATTTGTGGCCGCATATGGGCAATAACGCGGCGAATATTCCTCCAAATGGTCAATAATTTCGGGCTTGTCGGCGTACGATCTTGGAAAATGGCCACCAGTCAAAAATGTGTTCCCAACTTAATGTTTTATACCTCTATAAAAAATACCCTTTACATAGTAAGTTTATTATTATTATATCGTGCTATAACTACAAAAAAAAACTTTAGCGACATAATTTTCGAACTTGATTTTTTTTTACCAAAATATATTATTTGCTAATGTAAATAATCGATTTTCTTAAAAAAAAAAACGAGGTCCAAAATAAGTATGCGTCGTTTAAGCTTTTTTGGCGGTTATGGCCCGATATGTGTAATGCTTCTTCTTGAATATAAAACATTGTTTTCAACCCTTTTTTACACTAAATATCTGCAACATCTGTTTCACAAAATAGTTATTAAAAACTATACCCAGAAATAAATTTAAGCCTCTGCATTGTTTTATAAATATTGTTTTTTCTAAGTTAAAAGAAACTCTGCTTGATGTTACATATTTATACTTATAGAGAAAGCAAATCTTAATTGCTTTTATTGTTATTAAAATGCATAAATTAATTTTTATTGCTTTCGTATACGAAAAAACCCCAAATAGATTTTAAACATGCCAAACTCATTTGTTCATCTACTCAAACTCTTACACTATTAATACGAGTACACCTTCTTTTTCGGTTAATTTAAAAGTAAAAATTTATGTTTTATACAAATTAAATTCAAGGAACATTAAATCCTACGAATGGCAGTTATCATTTCCCAAGAAAAACACCTTCTGTGGGTTATTAAAAGAAAATCAGTTGTTGTACATTTAAGAGTCAATTTATGGGAAAAGAGCAACAACACATGAGACCACATAAATGGCAGGATTTTTCTTGTAGAAATTTGCTAGCAGGAAACGAAAATTCGTAATTTTTTTTCATATTTGGCTTAACAAATGAAACATGAATGACCACATTTATGACCCAGAACTTAATTATAGTGGCACATCAAAATGTAACCATAGAACTCCCTTTTTGATTCAAAGGAATGCAAACTCGCATGTAGGCAATAAAAATATGTTTTTACCACTTTAATAGATGGAAGCACACACACATACACTCATTGTTAGAAAACTCATTCACTTGCAATTAAATGTTCATGACAAAAAAGGATTCCCATTTTTTGCTGTTGCTTTTGGCTCTTTGCTATGGGAAGAAGGACATGTTTTAAGTATACCAATTAATATTAAGTGGATTATAATATTATGATGCAGGCACACTCTGCTTTATTGTCCTTTATAACAAGTACTAACTAGCAGAAGCTGCCTTTAGGACTCATTAACCCATCTATTTATCTCATACATGTATGTATGTACATACATATGTACGAGTAAGTATGTACTCGTATGTACCTTAATTCCCTGCATCTGCATACATACATATTTGTGTATGTCGTCATACAAGATTAGAGGGACAGTTTATTTGCAAAATTTTATTTGTGTGTGCTCATAATCATGCCCGTGGTAATTTTCCAAGTGTATATATCGCTCGTTTAATCATACAATGTCATAACTCAAAAAATTTAATTTTTGAGTTAACGATGCACAATTAATCCTCATATCGTTCTTCATATTGTGTAAAAATTTCATACAAATATCTTGTTTACTCAACTCTGCAAAGCGAAATGAAATTTTCTTTTCCCATTAAGTTGCGTGTAAATTGAAAACTTTAAACTCGTTTTCCTGTAAACTAGTTCTTTTGAGTTATGACGTTGTTTGAGTAAATGAGCGAGCGATATATGCATCGAAAAGAGCACTTTTTAAACATTACATTTTCTATATCATTTAATTGTTATTGTGATTAGTATTTATCAACTGCAGAAGCAGAGTTGTGAATTCAGTGGCACGTTAAGAAATCTCAAATACATTTGCAATTAACATTGCAATTGAACTTAGCGATCACAGCAACATAAATAGTAATCTTCCGATTATTATTTAAATACATAAGCATATTGGGATCATGTTTTAGCTATACAGTGAAGTTCGGTTATAACGAACTTCGAAGGAACTACATATATATTGCTTTCGTTATAGACGAAGTTCGTAAAAATGTTCTACAAATCAAAAAATGTAAAAAAATAATACAGTTTGTCAAGAAAATGTTTTGACATAGTTAAAATCGTTTTAAATTTTGAGTTTTATCGTAAATATTTTTTTCCTTTTTTTGCATTACGAAATTTTTTGTTATAGATTTCATTTTGTTTACATTTAAGTGAACAAATAGTCGTAAGTTATAAGCAAAATTAAAAACGAGAGCATAAATATTATATGAAAACCAAAAATACTCAAAAATTTCTTTGTCAAGAAAATGTTTTTACATCCTTGTATTATACAGTAAAGTTAAGGTGTACAAAAATAAATATTTTTTGTGGCAGCAGTTGACATCAAATCGGCTTGTAAGATGACTTCTCATGGAAAAAATTGAGTTCTTGTTTCAACTCAATACCGGTCAATTATACATTAGCTGGAACATTTTTATTTTTAAGCAGTTTTAAAAAACACCAGTCAGTAAATTGCAATTCTTTTGTTCGTTATAAGCAGGGAAACCGCAAATATGCCCTGAAAAAGTGTTTTATGCGCATTCAATATACACTAAAAACTTGTAAGTATGCCCTAAAAACTCAAAAATGTGCTCTTAAAAATAATATAAATGGATTTATTTGGAAAAAAATATATATGTTTAATCACACACCTCAAAAACATCTATATATATAAAATCGCAGTGTGTGTTTGTTACTAACGCATGATTTCTGGAACTATAAGACCTGTGGAACTGAAATTTTCAACACAGGTTCGGGTCAATACCGGGTAGGTTTTCGTTTTTTTTTTATCCAACAAGTGACCACTGTATGGAGTAATTTGTAGTTAAAAAAAATAATTGAGGGTAAGACAACGTTTGCCGGGCTCATCTAGTTTCCGTATAAAATAAGACAAAAATAAAATAAATTAAAAAAAACACACAAATATGTATGTATATCAGAATTAAAAATTTGGAATACATTTTGGATAAAGTTACTTAGATTTTACAGTAAAAATCGTTGCCTGTCACATCTAAATATACTTTTCTACATTGAAAATTTTCTTTCAACTTCTTCTTGGCAATTTAAATGTTATGGTTTTTAACAAAAAATAAATAAAAAATTAAATAAACAATTTTTTAACCTGTACCCAAACCCTTACATTCGTGAACGTGCAACTCCTCACGTAAAATAATTTTTTTTGCATTATTTTATTTTATTTCATTAATTTTCATACAATTCTTATTAGAATAAGTTTCGCAAAGCTTAACAGCTTGTCTGACATAAGTAAGTGAACGTATTATACGAAGTAAAATTTGAGATTATGGAACACGTGATCGTATAACTGAACGTACATTCGGTAACAAAATTCAATGCGAGTACATAAGAGTTTTAGTATAGATTTCATAATAAATGTAAATAAAGTAAACTTTTAATGAAAAAATCATATTCTCATAGCATTATTATGTTTCTAGGACTAATTTTAATAAATTGAATACAAGGCAACTTGGTCAAAAAACTTATCCCTAATTACGCGCAAGGAAAAGCTATAGCCATGCAGTTATGGGATCCGATTGTTTTAAGTTTAATTCATACAGGACACATAAAAAAGCTTCTTCGTTCAAACGGCACCGCTTTAAACAGTGCCAATAGATTGTTTCGATTCCTCAGTATTACTTTTTCATCTTCTTCGCTTTCACTCGAGCTTAAATAAAATAATATGTTCTCCCGTTTCCACATTTACATTTGTAAAATCCAATTATATTTTTTAATTATTTTGACAGTTCTAAATCTATTCAAAGCGAATTTTAAGGAAAATTACGATCACGTTCATACGATTGATGTAACACGTTATTATTTTTCGTACGATTGTCAATACGATCACAGATGTGATGATTCGATCCCTGATTGGCACCGACTTGGAATAGCACTACAGGTGACACACAAAATTTATTTTATTTAACTGAACCTAAACTTTTTTTAACTTTTAAGTGCTAATTTTTGAAGACGGCTCAATTTTTTTAAAATGAAAGTTTTGCTAATCGATATCATCATGCCGGTGATGAATGCAAAGTTCCAAATTTTGATTACGAGTAAATGAATTTTTTTTTAATTTTCTTCATAAAATTTAAAATTTTGGAGGAAAATTGACAAAGGAGATGATGGTTAAGTGTAAAGTCTGCCAAATTGAATAGACATGATAATGCGTATTTGCATCACGATGAAAAAAAGCTCACGCACAGTTAAGAAAAAAAATTTGCAAGGTTTGTCCCTTCTGGAATAATGATGCAAATAGAAGTTTCCTCCTTTCCTATAACGACGCATACAAAAAGCTCTCTTATTAGTGAGATTTGATGAGTCTGTCTGGTGGTTTTTATATGTTTTCTCACGAAAGGATAAACAATTATTAATTCCACTTACAGCAATATTAGTTTTATTAGAATAAAGTATGGCTAGTGAAATAAAAGGAAATTCTAGCCATCATCTTACCATTATACATACATATTTCAAATGTTATGTTCATTTTACGTGTACCATGGGCATTTTACAAATTGGAAATTAAACCGTAAAATATAAATTTCCTTTAAGATTGTTAATGAAATTTTGTTGTCATACATTGTATAAATTAGACTGTAAAACGCAAAAAAAGGTTTAACGATTAATACTGGCAGAGGGAAATAAAAAACAATAATACGTGTACGTCTCATTTGAAGGGGCGTTGAAGTTCTCCCTCCCTATTTTACGGATTGTTGTGGTGAATCCGCATCGGAAACTATTTATTTCTCGTAAAATTTTACAAATAACAATTTTACGGAACATGTAACTCTTTTCGGTATGGACTTTTTCTCCTTTTCGAAAGAGGTAGGATGCCATGGGTTAAAATTAAGAATATTTGTCTGTTGTTAGTCATCAATAGACTTAAAGCAAACAGTTCTTAAAAAAAGCTAAAAACTTCCTAATAATCATGCAGTTATTTCCTGAGGCGCACCTCTCATTTGTTTCCTCCTCAAACTCACACTAATGCTAGGAACACAACTGGGACGAATTCGTCGATAAGAGTTCGCTGCGTAAATTCGTCGTATGAAGCACAATAACGACGAATTTACTCAGCGAATTATGCTCTCATATTTGATTAAATGAATAAACAGAATACCGGCATAAACACATTTTCCATACAAATTGGCACAAAAAAGCAGTCGTCAGATAGAACCTACTTTATTTTGAGAGCGTTTTTTCTTATGCTCTCATATATAAATAAATATTCTCTCAAAAATGTTACCATACTTTCAATAAATTTCATACATTTTGTAAACAAAACTACAAAGAGAAATAAGCACAAAAATAATAAAACAAAAATTAGAGAGCATTTGAAGTTACTGCCGACAATGTTATTATGGGGTTTATTAATTTGGGAGCGATTTTCCTGAAGTTGCAGACTTTATTCTGTTTCATCATTAAGTTGGTTATTGTGTATGCAAAGAAAGAGAGCGAAAATTGTTTCTTCGTCGTTCGGCGGCGTAAAAAATAGAAATAAATCTATCTCAGAGTGCGTCACGCACGACGAATTTCGTTCGACGGCGGTGTTGTGTTCATTTTCATATTCACAAATGTATTTTATTTCTGATGACGAAAGTTTGCAACGACAAATTCGTCGTTCGTCCGAGTTGTGTTCCTAGCATAAGTCGGAGTTTGCATAATAAAAATGGTAGGTTGGGTTAGGTTGAAAAGAGGGGTAATCAATATTGACCCAATCCGTTTTGAATTAAACTTATGCTTTTATATATATCCACTACATATATATGCAGTGGAACCTTAGAGTTTCCCTGAAAGTCTCTATGCCCCGAGATCTCTGTATGCTCATGATAGCGGTCCAACTGTAAGTTTATAATTGAATTATGGTTGCTCAATTGGCATTCACTCCCAACCAGTCCGCAACTGCATTGCCCAGAAAAACTACAGTGATACGAAAGTCACTTTGCAATACGATTATGTACCGATTTCTTTCGCATGGAAATAGAGAGTAGCCCCCAGGCATTTTAAGACTCCTCTTTAGATGTAGTCTACGTCCTTTTGGGATTCTTCCACTACATCAGTGTGCAGGAAGTAACGGACAAAATTTTTCTCATGCAAGAAATTTCTGAAATATTTATTCTATAGCCTGACCAATTCAGTTAACAACTGAATGATTTAGTCCTATTGAAGAGTTATCTGCATGTGCTCCTGCTTAGCTGGAACTCTCTATTGAAACGGATTGAAAGGGTCCACAAAAATAATCGCAGTATCGATTATTCAAATTTTCAAATGTCCACAGACATCAAACATAATGGGACTTAACACGGTTGGAATTTTTCGCCTACGACTGTCCTGAACTTTTCAATATTTTCTCTGCGACGATTTTTTATCGCACAACAAATTGCCCAAAATATGGAAAAATTATCTTCCATGTAGGGGTGCTTTGAATGGAATTTAAAATGGTATCTACATTGACACCTTTGATAAGAAGCCTTCACTGCACAGTGGTGCCAATCGCAAAAAAATTTGGGAAATAATTTTTTCTTATCTTCTTAATGGATGGTTCGATTAAAAAATAATGTACATTGAAATCACACAGAACGATTAAAAAATTTTACCTTTGATACACAATAGGTTGATGAACAGTATTCTTGAATATATGGACTTACATATTACCAAAATTTTTACGATTGGCCCTACTGTGCGAAGTCATATCGCATATTAAAACTACCTGCTATTTAAGTGGTATTTCCTTGTATTTAGTTGTAAGGCTGTCAACTGAAATTGATTGCGAAATATTAAATACTGATAAAATATTTCCTTAGTAACTTAATTAAATTGAACAAAATAAGAAAAAATAATGCTTTCGTAACTCGACAAAGTTTTGGTCACTCAAAATAAGTAATAATAAAAAGAAATACAAGTACAATATAATTAATACGCGAGTTCTTAATTCCATACGCAAAAAACATTACTTTAAGCTACACATACCTTTTCTATATACATATTTCTTTTTTATCAAATCTTATCAATTTTATTTGAATAAGGGGACTTAATTAATTTCGAGCTCTTCGAGTATTCTGGTTTACGTCCCTTTTCACAATGTATGATTAAGAGTTAACCTGAACTTTAAATTCAAGTTCTTCATACAAAAGTTGTAGTTAAAGTCGCTGTTAGCTTTTAATTGTACATTGTGGAAAGGGCCGTTAAATCCAGAACTGACCCAAAATAAATTTTTAGGTTCAGTACGTAATTGGATTTGATCAGTGCCGACAAATTTACTCTCAGCTGGTTTGAAACTTATTGCAATTTTATAGTAACATGTTGCTGTTATTATTTTAGATGGTACCTTATCTGAGTGGTAGCGCGTTGACTATACAACGTGTGATACATAGTTCGAACCAGCGATGCCAATTTAGCGCGTTTCGCGCTAGATTTAGCGAGTTTTAACTATGCTAAACGCGATTTTTTTCCTCTTAGCGCGTTTACTAAAAAAAGCGCTAAATTAGCGCGTTTTGAACAAAGTTATCATCACTTCAGTTCAATATATTCTTTTACTTTTTTTGCATAAATTTAACAATTTTCTAGTATTCAAAACTCAATATTTTCTAAATTGGTTAATGATTCAGCTGTCGCAAATAAAATTCCCTTGACTGTGGTTAGAATTAAAAACGCATTTTAATACTGTAAATGGCAAACATTTTGAAATTTCACAACTAAAAATATGTACTCGTGACAAAAAAAAATTATATTTCTTATTAAGCATCTATTCTAGTTGAAGTACAAAAAGCATTTGAATCGCAAAACTATTCGACAATTTATATAAGTTGTTACAAAATTTGGCAAATAAAATTAAAATAAAAACAAAGTATATCGATTATTTGGAATCAATTCTGATTCTGTGTTGAATGATTTAAAAGAAAGAAAAGAGCTACTAAAAAAAATTAATTGTATTTACTAATGCACATGTACATACATCGAATTTTATTAAAATTTAATTTAGCGCGTAGGGAAATAGCGCGTTTTGGCTATAAATAGTTGATAATGCTGTAACTTAGCGCGTTCTAGCGCGTTTTGCGAAGGGGAACAGCGCGTTTGGGTTATAAATAGTTGGGATCGCTGGTTCGAACCCCAGCAACATCTTTCTGCGAATTTACTGACTGCCAGGTGACTTAAATAAAGTCCACTTTAAGTTAGTTGAAAAGTAGCGCATATTGGGACAGCTGAATACCGCCTAGGACATCGCAGTGTTAAAATAGCAGTTGTTTCCATCGGAAAGTGATCCAAGTCTCAGTCAGCACTAGTTGCGAAATAGTTAACTTAAAGTTAACTGAGTTTCCGACAGGGAGTATTTAAATCTTATATTATATGTAAGTACAGAGCTGGAGAAAAATATTCACACAGCACCCATCTTTGATTTATACCTCTTATATATTCCACAATTTCACATTTCACAATTTTGTTTCTTGCAGTACCTATTCACCTATAAATTATTTTTTGATGGAAATTACGGCCACTTTCCAACTGCCCGTTGGGCGAACACGCATCCTTGTCGATGTTCAGTTCTTAGGTCATTTAAATTTTGTATGGGTGCATGTCTAACTCACAACACGAAATTGACTGCCTCGTATTCTCCAGTACATTCTCATGGATAGCGGTAATGTTTTCGGTAGATCTTAAATTAGTAGAACGGAAATTTCTTACTAAGCCTTAAATTTATCCTCCACACTGCAAATAGTCCTCTGATAAAACAATTTTATCTTTCGTACCTGTTCTGGAACCTTTATCCCTACGTGGCAAATTGGAAGAATAGACCGAATAAATGACAGGCAATTCAGCAATATGGCCGCTATCAACTGTAAAATATTGAAAGTCCGTATTGGAACATCCTTCATTTACTTACTTGAACTTGAAAAACTGCACAGAATGCAGCAAATTTTATCAAAATTGTTCAAAGCATGTCAAAAAATGTTCCCAGTAGTTTTTTTTTTTAATTACTTCAAAAGTTCTTATCAACTCGATTTTTTGGATCTGAGAACATTTTTGGACTTAAGAAACTGCCTTGAATATTGAAAATTTAATGTAAATCTGTTACATGGTTGAAGAGATATCACTGCAGAAATATTAAAAAAACAGATAATTTTATATTACTACAAATATCCTTTTTGAATCGATTTTCAAGAACCACCTGCAAAGTAAACCATTTTCCATATTTTTTCGCTGGGAATAACAAAAATTTTATCTCACCAGTTTAAATAAATTTTTATATGTTTTTAGAAATTGTAAAAAAAATTACTTTTTCTTTCATTAAATATAATATAATATGGCTTTAAATATGCAATTCGATTTTATCACAAATGATTACAAATGCATGCATATGGTTTTACAACTGGATTATGATTTTAAAATTAACTTTAAATGATGCTAAAGTACTCGAATGCCAATAGCATGATCAACAATCAATCAAATATGCAAATTGTCTATTATTCTTCTCATTCGTATGTAATTGAAAATATTTTTAAGCAACTGAATCAATCCCATCAACTGAACAATTGTAAATTTGTAGATATGGACAGACATGATAGAAATAGAGATAAATTCCTTCTATAAGTCAATCAATACTTTAATAAATATACGAATTATCTTACAAATCGCTAAAATAGGCTTAATGGATAAAAACAATTGATGAGGAGGAATAAATGCAAAAGCAAAGTAATCTCCAGCTAAATCTTTTAAAACCCCCCAAAAGAAAAAAAAGAACAAACAAACCTCTTCAAGTGCATGAAGAGTTTATAGGAAATAAAATATAAACATTTGTTTTTAAAATTACGGGATTAAAAAAAAATATGATTTGTTACAACAGTAAAGGGTGCAGTGGCCAAAACTAAAAATAAAATAAAAATAAAAAGTAGACATAATTTGCAAATAGAAGATTTGCTAAACTGAAAAAGGGATGTTGTGTTGTGTATTCTTATTTGACTTTAGTTCGAAAGGACGGGCATGCAAAATACACAGTCATCGTAGTGAAAATTAAATTTTTGGCAAATATACAATATCAGGGATGTTTGCAAATTGCAATCTATTTCCCATACTATTGCTTCATTTGGCCTGATGTTGCTCTACTCGTACTTAGATAAGCCGCTTTTCAAGGTCAATAAGCAAACAACAAGTTTGAAATGAAGAAGAAGTAAAAAAAATTCACTACAAAATTTAAAATTCCGCACATCAATTGCAAACATTGCAAAAATAAAACTCTTCAATACAAATATTGGTCACTTGTATTTCCCATTCCCTTTGAAAATCGTTTAAATCAACCCCAATTTAAAAAACAAATGCTTTACAAAAAATTTGCATATTTTAATTTTTTCAAAATCATTCCCCTTGTCAAACAATGATTCCAACCCTGTATGCATGTGTGCTGTTTGAATTTTTGATACCTATTTGGTCAAATTTTGGTCATGCGGAAGTTGCAACGATATATTTTTGTTGTTTAACTTTTATCTTCATAGCAAGAAGAGATGTTTTCTTCAAACAACTGAAAACTCTGTAGCCCTCCAGCGGCAAAAAGCAATGATTAAAAAAGGAGCAGGTAATGCGTGTCCTAGGAAAGTAATGAATTATTTTAATATGTCCAGCGAATGAATTGTTTAATTAATTTTTTTTTTATATGTATAATTCATTGCATTATATTACTTATACATTTATAATAAATTAATTAATAGAATCCTTTTGCATTGTGCTATCAATCTTCTCTAATGCCGTTTGGAATACATATTCCCGAGACGAAAGATAAACTACATATGTACAGACGGTTGTCAGATCTTACAATATTGTCAGTAAAATGTGCTAAAAATTTCTTACAACCGTGTGAACTGGCAGTTTTCGTCTGACATTGTCAGTCCATCGCAAGACTAGCAGCTGACAACAAATTGTCAGACATCTTACAATCGAGTGAACACATTGTAAAATAATTTCCAGATATTTGTCAGATGTGCAAATTTTATGCATCTGAAAATGGCGTCGTTGTAAGAGAATTGTTTTTATGGGGAACACTGCACACGCTTGACTTTAAAGGAAAAGGAAAATGCAAAAATATAATAAAATGCATGCAGTCAAAATCATTGCAATTGCTTCTTTGTGGTCCTTAATAATTTATAACTTCACCTTTTACATTTAACACCACCGCAAGCAATTCTTATTTAACAATTTCTACCAAATGCTTTGAGTCTGGCAACGCATAACGAGAGATCCGGCAATTTTTGCATATGACAACCGCGTAAACTGACAATTTCTTGATTGACGATTTGGTGAGATTTATTTATTATCTTACAACAGGCTGGCAAAAAATTGTCAGATTTTCTGACAGATTTGATACCAAAAATTTTTGATTGAAAGTACATTGTCAGCACATTGCCAGATCTGACAATATTGTAAGATCTGACAATCGTCTGTACATAGCTATAGTTTTACTGTCTGACTCACGCAGTACATGTGTCTTCTTTCAAGCCGTATTCATATCAGGTGATCTCGATACAGCAGCTGATGTTCAGCTGTTAATTTCTCTTGGTACAAGAGCAAAACGCTCGGAAATTTTTGGGCTGCAGGAAATTTTACAATAACAAGTATACAAGGCAAATTGCAAAATCGCCAATTGCAGAGTCGCAAATCAAGACCACCTGGTATGAATTCGCTTCTTTAATCCTTTTTTCGTAGTGACATTGATTTAACGTGCTTTCATTTTATATTTTGTTGCCTTATTCACAGTGTAATTTTTGTATGTAAAAGGTAAAAATTAAAATTTTTAATGAAAATGCTTCAAATCTGTAATCACTTTAAAATCTTTAATAATTTTAGAAGAAATTTCAACAAATATTTTAATACAAATAATATATTTTTCGTGCTAACCTGAATATAAAAATGAAAAAAAAACGGATAAACAGAAAATGAATAGTGATACTTACAAATGTGTTTACAAAAGGTAAAACAATAATTGTATACACAATATTTCTCATATTCCATTTCATTAAAAATTTGCGTTAAATAGCTGATGTTAATAACAATCTCTACCCCAGTAGATAGACTTGGGTGCTGATGAAGTGCGTTGCTGCACAGAAAAATTTCGGTATTTCCCCCAGCTTATAGTCTAATTTAATTTTTCTTCTCTTCTTTAGAAACTCACATTAATTAATAAAAAATATTTCATTCAATAAGAATTGAAATTACTGAACTTAAGCCCGACTAAGAAATT
The DNA here is from genome assembly GCA_936439885.1 of Nowickia ferox. Classification (NCBI taxonomy): domain Eukaryota; kingdom Metazoa; phylum Arthropoda; class Insecta; order Diptera; family Tachinidae; genus Nowickia; species Nowickia ferox. The sequence goes on from OW387023.1 coordinate 108,014,923, forward strand.
ATTTCTGATTATATTTCACTTTACTTTTTTTAATTCAACACAACAAATTCTTGATTTAATTTTGTAAAAATGTTCACTTGGATTCACACACGTCAAATTTAGTTGAACAACTTTTGAGCTCATGTGAGAGAGAGGAGAAAATAATGAATCATTTTATCCTTTCTCGCCTATGAACTAAAAATTTGCTCAGCTACAGTTCTTCTTCTGCAGATGTGGTTATGTACATACTTGGTAATAAGTTGTAGTAATTATTGGTGGATATTCTGGAAAACGCGTCAAAGAAGTGCATTGTTTGAGTATCGATGTCAGAGCATGAACGAAACATGGACTGAGCGGTCTACATTAGCCATTTGCGATGTTCGACATGATGCCCATACCAAAATAATGGCTGGTGGAGACCCACAGTTAAATGGACGGATGATTATTTTAAGCCAGGTTGCCAACATTTACACAAATAATGTGAAACTGTACTTTTTTCTTAAGTTCGGTAAAAAAAAGTGTAGACAAATATTAATAAATTTTTTTACTTTTGCAAGTACTCGTACATACATATGTATGTATGTACATATCGCTCATTTACTCAAACAACGTCATAACTCCAAACAAAAAACTAGTGTGCCAGAAACCGAGTTTGAAGTTTTCATTTTGGACACAACTTAATGGAAAAATAAAATGTTATCTTTCTCTCACGAGTTGAGTAAACAAGATATTTATATGTAATTTTTACACAATATGAAGAACGATATGAAGATCAATTCCGCCTCATTAACTCAAAATTTTTTTTTTCGTGATTTGACGTTGTTTGAGTAAATGAGCGATATGTACTTACATATGTATTTATGTACCCTGTAGGAAATGTCACTAGTGAATCAGTACTAATTCACTCACTACTGACTTTAGTCACCAGTACTACTGAAAAATTATACACTATTGCTATAGACATTTAGCATGTGCGTGTCATTGAAAAGCAACTACTGACGTTGGTATTACTGAGTAGGTAGTTCTTTTGGGACCATATCGAGACATTGGGAACATATAGACACTAGTACGTTTTTGTAATTCTAATGATAATGAAACTGCATATTTTGTTAACATTTGGTGTTTTAATAAAAAAAAGTATATATATACAAAAAGGGATCTAATGCATAAAAAACATATAAAAAAGAAACTGTGTAATTCATGCATTCGTTCAGCAATTAAGTATTTGGTTTGCCGTTTCTATTAAATATAAATTAAAAATTCAATGTTTCGTCGAATTATTAAAATCAAACAGTTGCGTATGAATATGGACTTACAGCAAATTTTTAACTGATCCCACAAAATCTTCTACAGGCTCAAAAAAATGTCCACAATTATTTCATTTTAAAATTTTTTATTTTTATACCTACAAAATGGCTTGCTTTTTATTTGTTTTTTGTGATTTCTTTTTGTTTGATTCTTTGAATTATTTTTTAATACATTTATATTTGCCTTTTTAATTGATTTCGTTAACCAATTTTTATAAAAACTTGCATTTTCTTGACGCCGCTTGTATTTTCAACAAACCAAAAAAACATTAAGAAGAAGCATAGTTGTGTGTATCTGACAAAATGTTTTCTACACATCAAAAAACAATATTAATATGTAGACGCTCTGTTGACAGTGTCACCAAAATAATCGACAAGAGTGATGACTTGGGGACACTTCACCCCACGCTTCCTTCAGGGTATGTAGTATGTAGAGGACATAACAATCTTGTTTTTTCTTGTATGTTCCTACCCTTTCGTTGATAATTTCGGTCATCACATACATACATACATATGTACATATCGCTCATTTACTCAATTTTCTGCCAAACCAGTTTTTTTTAGTTATAACATTGTTTGAGTAAATGAGCGATATGTATGTACATATGTACATACATATGTATGTATGCTTCTTCTTTGAAATAATGCGTGAGCGTTCTTAGCATGTAATGAAAAATGCATATTTGTTAACTTTTTTCCATGAAAAATTTTAAAATTTTTGTACATAATTTGTATTAACTGCCGTATCCAAAAAAAAAAACATTGGGTTGGAAGTAGATGGGCGCTTGTCGTGTTTCTTTTCGTGACACGAACACCTACGACTCAACACGAAGTGTTCGTGACAGAAAATCTGTTTTCGTTCGTGTCGTATCGTGTTGAGCAAAATGGACACGATACACACGAAACGATTTTTGGTGTTAAAATATGTATGCATGAATTTCCAGTAAAAACAAATTTAATATTTTGTATCGTCAAATATCAAATTTGTTGATAGTGTAGGGGTCTCTTAAGCTTAAAGTTCTGAAATGAAACAAAAATATGTAGGTATCTATTTGAATATAAAAAAAATACTTTTTTTGCTATTCAATTTGATTTCGTGCGTGTTGTGCAGTTTTGTATTTTGAAAAAATTTCGCGTGCGTGTTTCGTAAGTGTTGGACATCTTGGCATTCGTGTCGTGTTGGAAAAATTCAACACGCGCCCATCTCTAGTTGGAAGTGTACATATCGCTCATTTACTAAAATAACGTCATAACTCAAAAAATAGAATTCTCAAGTTAATGATGCAGAATTAATTCTCGTATCGTTATTTTCATTGTGTAAAAATTTCATATCAATATCTTGTTTACTCAACTCTTGAGAGAAAAATAATAAAATTTTCTTTATCCATTGAGTTGTGGGTAAATTAAAAATTTTTAACTCGTTTTCTGGCAAGCTAATTTTTTTGAGTTATGACGTTGTTTTAGTAAATGAGAGAAATGTTAAAACAAAATTTTAATACAATCGTAAAGCAGCTCTGGGCGAGTCAACATCAAGCGTCGTTGGCAATTATCTCTTAAGTGCAACCAGGCCACTGTTGTTTATTGGCCTTGGAGAGTTTTTTGCAAATTTACTTTGTAAAGTATTTATGAAATACATAAATAAATAAAATTTTAATAGGAATTTTGCCTAAAGCTCACTCGAATTACATATTAATTTTTGTTTAGAATACGGCTGTAATTAAATAATAAAATTTCTTATCTATTAGTTGGTATGTATGTATGTAAGTATTTTTTATATTAGGAAATTAAACAAAAGTCTGTTGAAATATTTAATAATACTTTATTCATCAATTGAATTTAACCCACAGATTACATCCACGGAGGAAGGTCGTATCTCTTCGTAATTAAATTTTGTCAAAAGCAATTCATTAATAGTTGAACCGCTTAACTCTGAGAGCCATTTTGTCAGAATTAGGGAAAGGGCACTAAATGCTCTTTCAACCGAAGCTTGTGTAGCCGGTAGTGCGAGAACAACTTCTGCAATATCTTTAAGATCTTCGTCGTAATTTGTATTTTTCCAATATTCTAAAACGTCTGTTCCGAATGGAACTCTTTTGTAGTTTCCTAAGTCAATTAATTTTTGTCTAATTGATATAGTTTTTATCGGTGATGAGTAATCCAGCTGATTAACACGTTGCTCGAGCTTGGAATATAATGAGGATGTATTGGACGATTGCAAGCCCACTGTTTTGGAATAGTTATATACGAGTTTTTGGTGGTTGGGCTCGGACACACCTTTGACTTTCTTCATAAGCTCCCAAGTCTTTATTAAATGTATCTGCAGGAAGAAAAAACACATACATATGTACATTTATATTTATAAAAGTACTTTAATTGAAAATATTAAAATTTTCATAACGAATTTTTCTCACCATTGCTCTTGACTTTTGTTTTTCTGATAAAAGAGTGGAATTCTGGTAGTTAAAACGAGGATCAAAGTATAATCCTGCAATCACAGCATCATTGCGTAAAAGCATTTTTTTCCCTGTTCTCATAGCTGTGAGTAAGTTACTAGCGACTTGATTTTCTTCATAAATATCCTCCAGCTCAATTTCGCAGTTCAACCAGTCTCTGTAAAAATCACCAATAATATACTGCTCTGCTCCCTGCAGTAGCGAAGCGCATTTAAATAAGGGATTAAATGCCGAGACGAACTCCTCAATAAAATCCCAATTTATATTTTTAATGATGTCTTGAGAAGCTGAAGGTACAACTTGCAAGATCCCTGATTCTATTTGATCCTTACGATTTAACAATGATCGCATCATTTTAAATGTCGAAGTCCATCGTGTAGTGTTGTCAAGAACAAGCATTTTCAGATCACTTTCTTTGCTTGGAACAAGTCCTAAAAGTGTCTTCACTAACTCTCTGCAGTTGGTTATTTGATTTATGTTTTTAATTACATCATTGGCGGCCACCTGAAGGTTGTGAGCAGCACACCTAACTACTGAAAATACAGATGCAATGGATTTATATATCTGTTCATCACATTGATCTGTAGTTTCGTTTTGTTGTTCAAATAGTTCTTCGGCCTGTTGCTCCTGTAACATTTTACTAGCTTTAATCATATCTGCCCCATTGTCGGTAGTAATTGAATATATTTGACTAATTTCAACATCATATGCCCTTAGACATTTCTCCACTGCATCTTTAATATACTGCGCCGTGTGTTGATCATATAATTGTATCATACCTTTGCAAAGTAAAAAAAAAAATGGAAATTGCCCGCATTAATATACGCATGTAATGTTTTTTTTATAAAAAATTATTTACTTACCAATTGTGTTGATGGAAATTTGAAAATCTTGCATATATTGTATGTTCACTCCAAGAACGCTTTTACTCATCCTACTGACAATATCTAATTTTAATGATACCATTTTGTTTTTTACTTTATTTTTTATAATATTTCGAACTATCACGCTAGAATGACTCAATAATGACACTATATTTTTGGAATCAATATTTGTTCCAAATTGGATTTCACATGGCGAGAGTATAACTTTAAAAAAATCGTTATCATCAAAAATACCAAAAGGCAAATTTTTTACAGTTACTAAGCCAACACAACTTTTTAAAAATGTACTTTTATCAATATTTTTGAAAGGATTCTCAACACATGGCTTTTTTGCAGATGGTTCTTCATATTTTTCTTCATTGTCACTTGTTGGAGAAATTTTTGATTCAATTTTCTTTTTATGCACGTTCAAATAATGCCGTTTTATATTAAAAGTGTTTGTACCAGAAATTAGTTTATTGCATTCCAAGCATTGAATTTTGTTAAAATCTTTTAAAATAATATAATTTGTACTTTCCATATTGACCTCTTCTTCCTCAATGACTGTACATGATACATTATTTCCACTTTTATGTATAAATATGTAGGAATGTATCAAAGTAAGTAAATGCTCAGAGAAGCGCCGCTCTTTTCGCTCTTTTTGGCTCTTTTACGCAAAGAGCGGAAGTAATGCAATATTGCGCTTGCTCTGCGACCAGTGATGTCATATTATTTTTTAAGAAATCTTTTTTCATTAAAACTCTTGTTTTACTGATTTTACTCAAAATATATATCGGTATGTATGTATGTATGTATGTATGTAAATATGTATATGTACCTACATTGATTTTACTGATTTCAGATTCAGGTAAAATTTGTTTTGTTTCAAGTGAAGATAACTAACACAACATTTTTGCTCCATAGAAAATGTATAAAATAAATGCAAATGTACAAAAGAAATTGGAAAATAAAGTGTGTATTCTGTGGACAAACATTTGTATGCATGTGTATAAGCTCGAAGGCTTGCACAAGCTATCACAAAACAGACTTAGGCCCAATAATTGACTTCTCAATTAAATGTCAGTTAGCTAATTACCACTTAAATTTACGTTGCACTTAAATGTAGTTTCAGGTTTTCAGTGGTTGATTAAACTTCTTATTAATTACGTTGAAAGTACGCCAACACTGAAAAAACTCTCAATATTATGGAAAGCTTTCCAAACAGCAGCTGTTTAAAATAAATAAGAAAGTTATGTTATCAATGCGCTGATTTACACGGGCATAATTGTGCTGGCATAACATGCCAGTTTTTTGGTGAGAGAGGCAAAGAGAGTGGTTTTGTGGTTGGCATAATTTTTCAACCAGCTACAACCCCGCATTAGCAGCACAAAACCAATACACACACAACTTAAAAAACAGCAAATGTTTAATGAATAGGAAAGACACTAACATACACAAAGCTGTGTATACGTATACATTTTATGAAAGACTAATTAGTCTCGTGTAAAGCCTGGTACTCTGTTCACAATTTCGTGCGAAATGCTGTCAAACTGCATATAAAAGTATTTGGTGTGAAATATTTGCGAAATAAATTCGCAAAAGTAGTAGTAGTAGAATTTTATAAAAAAAACCGCGAGTTGGGCTACATTTAGTACATGTCAAATTTTTCACGCGAAATAATCAATGGTGCTGAAAAATTTTCACAACTTTGAACAGAGTACCAGCCTTAATTTGGAAAATAACAAAATTTGTGCGGCTTAAAAATTTTTCTCGTGTACACTACATTAATGTGCAGAAAATTAACGACCTGGCCCACGATGTCGACAGAGAATGCTCGATCGACAAATCGTATTTAAAAAAAACAATAAATGAGAAAGTTTGTTTTTGTTCTCAATATAAGTAATCGACCGAACGTTTTCTGTCGATATCGTGGGCCAGGCTGTACAATTGCATAAAACACATTTTATGAACAAAAAGAGCATCAGAACGCATTTTTATATTTATTTTTCCGTGATATGAAACTTTATATTGAATGTATGTATGTAGTTATGAAAATTAAACGAAATATTTTTTTAATACGACCACATGATGTTCGTGTACATGTTTTCAATAAACACATACAAGTACAATAGTACAATACATATGTAGTATGCTCATAAAATTTAAGTAGGATTTAAATACACAAGGTTGGGCATTTAATTTAAATGTCAATAAATTTTGTACTCAAAAATTTAATTGGATTCTTAATTTTTTTTTTTTAATACGTACATACATATGTTTATTTATTGTGTCTTCAAAAATGAACTAACAATAAGTATTCAAATCTTAAATCTAAATATAATTATTAGGCCCGACCAGTGTCGGACATAAACTAGTGATAGTAGCTAGTAATACATAAGAGTCGCGCAAAGCAAAAAAAAAAAAAAAAATATTAAAAGCAGGTTCATCTGGAGTGTTAAGTATTAGAGCCCTTGTGTTCCTCTTTTTTAAGCGGATGTGTCCAGTGAAGTTCAAGATATTACGAGCAAGCGGATTAGGGTGTGACTCGAGTTTTGTTAAATATGTATTTGCCTGCGTATTTTGCAATTTCTTCAGTCACTTGTGGCATATTTAAATCACGATGTAAATTCTTAAGTGGCATTTAAAGATAAACGACACTTAGTTGAGAAGCCAATTATTGGGCCTTAAGCAATTTAAACGAATTATATACCTACTTCTTTTAACACACGCTTGGCTTAGCAGAATGTGTGCTTGATCAGTAAAAAATGGTTTATTTACAGTCATGTATGTATGTACATATGTAGTACATATATGTGTATGTATGTTAGTTTTTGCATGTGATTTTTGCTTGGTTTTATTCTTTTCTTTCTGTTTATACCTACTAGGGAGTAACGAATACGAGTTTAGCGAATGCGAAAGCGAATAACACATTTTAATTTTTGCGGAAGCGAATGCAAATATTACAATACGTTAAAAAATCACATGAAAATAAATTTGTATAAGAACATGAAGTTGTATTATATACACTAGATGTACTATATAGCAAATTTCCGAAGAATGAATTTGTGGCGATAATTGCCGCATCCTAGTCATACGATTGTTCTAACTTGCGGCAACACAAACAAACAGCTGTCGTGGTCGTTTTTAGTTTGTTTCGTTTTACGTGCAAATAGTTTTCTTTTAAAAAGAAGTAATTTTTTTTTCTATTTTATTTTGTACGGGAAAATGTTTTATTCATTTAAAAGAACTAAAATTGCCTTTGCTTTTGTGCTCATTAAATATACAAAGCAGAGGAGATTTTCGTTCTTTTAAACTAATAAAAGCTAAATATATGGGTTAAAGATTGGATCACAGTTCTATGTTAACGTTTAAAATAAGTTATAATTACATATAAAGTAAGTTGAAGTTTACAGTACTTACAATAACATTTAAGAAATTGTCGCGTATTGGTTTCTTTGATTGCCGCTCGAGAACACAATAAATATTGGAGCATTTTTAGAATTTTTATTGGGGCATGACTGTCTATCAAGCGTTCACACGATTGCCGCACCAGAGCTGCATTTGATTGCGGCAAATCACCACAATATTGTTCTCGATTGTCGTATGGGACAATAAGTTGTGAAATCACACAATTGGCATATAAAAGGGAGCAATAATTGGTATCCTAATCCTACCTTAATAGACAATTTTATAGAATCCAACATGATTGGAAACAGTTTAAATCAATAAATACATGTCTGAATCAAACAGTTTTTCATTAGTAATTAGTGGTTACGTTATTTTTACTCATGTGTGGCACATGGCACACCAATGGAAACCCGGCCTGTCTTTTTTTATTTACAAAACGTAACATGAAATTAAAAACCACAGCATGGCTGTTAAATTAAACAACTTTTCTCCCAGTTTAACCTTAGTTTACTCTCACTTTTCTCACCAATACAAACACATTGTATTTTGTGGATCGCTGATGTATGTATGTAGATCAGGGATGTGAAATAAGATTTACAAATTGTACTTTCAAGAAAAAGTGTACTTTTTTCAGTGCGATTGTACCAAACTCTTTATTTTTTATATTTATAAATTAACTAAAACGTATATAAAATTTATTTGCACATATGTACATATATGTAAATGAATAAAAAGTTAACAGGTAACAAAAAGGCACTTTGAAGTCTATTTATTATAATATCATTAATTTATACTTATTAATGAATACTATTTTTTTCAATTAAAGCATATTTTCAGAACGTACTCAAGATACTATTAGTTGCTCAGATCTGAATATAAAAGTAAGATTTAGGATATACTCTTCCATTCTTTGGTTTGATTCCATTAGAGGCAGTTTAAGCAAACAGTCTGTTCCTCTTGAAATATTGAAAAAAATCGGTTCATTTACTTCATTTTTCATTTGTAATACTTTCGAGCCAAAGGCACAATGCAAAAAATAACGTGCGCTTGAAGTGTACATTAAAATTAAATAGAAAAAGTGGTTTTAACGTACACTTCAAGCACACGTTATTTTTTTTGCAGGGGGGTTTTGTAATTTTTATTTCAGCCAGCGCTCGAAACTGGTTATTTATACATTCAATATTTTTTTTGCAACTTTTCCTACCCTGATGAAGGCACAGTTCTTGTTAAGTATCTCATTCTCATCTCATTCTCATGAGAAATATACAGTAAACCCGGGTTAATTACCTCATCAAAAATGTAATGATTTTTGGGGTAATTATCGGGGAAAGGTAATTATGAGAATATGCTTAAATACCTTTAGAAATGCATTTATCCGAACTCACTGTGGTATATAGTACATAATTAATTGAAATGAAATACATACATATGCATTTCTTCAAATCAAATATTTTATTATATAACAAAAACAATTCATATTACAAAAAATAAATATCTGAGGTGCATAAATTCGATTGCAGAATTGCATAAATATGCACTTAGGTGGTTTTGGGCAAATAAACGAGGACATTTTAGGAGAAATTTAATTTTGGTGTTAAATATTTTTGGGTAATTACCCAAAATGTGTAATTAAACGAAAGTTAATTAAGCGTGGACTTTTGTGCGAAAATGAGTGCAAAAAAACGGGGATTTAATATTTGGGGTGAATAAGCGATAAAGGTATTTAAGCGATGGGTAATTAAACGGGGTATACTGTATGGGAAAATATATTAAGCTGTATACCAAAATGCAAAACAAAATGTTCACCATGTGAACGCAAACAGGGTTGTCAGATTCTATCCGACCTATTTCGCGAAACTGATTTTAAAAATCGCCAAAATCAGTTTTATGTGGCTTTCTTACTATATACGAGATTTCATGACAAATTTGTTTTTATACAACACTTTTTTTTAATACAAATTTTTTTTAAATAGTCATAAAAATTTAGCAAAAAATCGCCAAAAGGTATACTAGGCGATAGGTATAATAAATATGAGAAAAATCACCAAAATCAAGTTGTTTTAATATCTTGCAGACGAGTTTTGGTGGGATTTATTTTTTTAAACCACTCCTTCAACAAATTAATTTCCTGAATTACAAAAATTAGTTAAATTTTGTTAAAAAATAGCAATAAAACCGCCACACAAATTTATTTATCGCCAGAGAAATCACCATATCTAACAGACATGTAGAGCGAATCACTAACTTTTTTAAACGATTTTTAACGGTATTCGCTGTAGGTTAATGTTAGCTGCGTCGTTATTACTACTGTAGTGCGATTCAGTAACTTTTAACGATCCGACAATCGTAAATTTTGTCTATACATTTTGTCGCTTGCAATAACGATTGTGTGATTCTGTAACTTCTTTTTAACGATAGTACGCAGCTGATATTTTCTGTTGATTTTTGTCGATAAAATTAACAGCACATAAATTATTGTCGCTTAACTAACGACACAGCTGACATTAACCAACAGCGAATATCGTTAAAAATGTTACTGAATAGCAAACTCGATAAATATTCGTTATAATTATTTTAACGATGCCATTATCGTTAAAAAAAGTTAGCGAACCGCGCTAATAGACACGAATGCGATCTCAAAGAAGAATTTAAAAATGTTTCGCAGAATTAGCTAAAGCGTAAGCAACAAGAAAGGATTTACATACATACTTATGTACGAAAAGGTGTGATGAATTCCGATCGACTACTTGCTGACTTTTCAATGATTTGAAAAGAAAGAAATCCTTAATTTTGTTACATATTTCTCACGACGAACTTTAAATTAATAAAAAAAAACATTATTTTAAAAATTTTAAATCCAAAAAGCCAGCAAAACATAAATGGCATGATTTTTAATTTCATAACTTCTAGTTTTTAATTTTCTTACAAACAACAAATAGTTTAAGTAAATTAAAAACCAATAAATCATAATTTGTAATGAAATTAGTCTAGGAAAGATGCAGACAGTCAGTTGCTGTTGCTCGTATTGTTCTTCTTGTTTAAACAGTCAACAACCCAAACACTAACACTTCCTGCCAAATTGGGAGAAACTTTATTGAAAATTCATTACTGTCCAATGCAAAAGTCCTTAACACATGCGACTGTTTCTTGTTTGTTTAAATGTAGTACATACATACATACATACAAATGTACATACGAGTACATATGTACCCAGCTAGCCTTTTCAATCTCAGAAGAGTCTAGTCAAAGCGAATTGAGAGGCAGAGGAATCGAACTGTTTTAAACGTAGTATTTACGGTCAAAATGCAACCTGCATTATAATAATATTAGTGAAATTTTGTCTATATGAGTCACTCCGACAATGCTTGAAGCAAAATCAAAATTTTTTGATATTTCGTACATGCAAAAGTATAAAGATAAGGTACTCAAAGCAGTATGTTATATATACATTGACCTGTCAAATTCCATGGGTAGAAAGTTTTTATTTTTATGTAGTTGGACAATTGATTTTTCTAATACGTTTTAGATGGAAAAAATTAGGTAGTGAAATATTGTTAATTTAGTCAACTGTTTTTGACAGATGGGGTTATTTGAAGCTGGGCGACATGCATGTTGTGTTTTGAATTGTTGTAAATGTTGTAGCGATATGGTCACCCGTCTATCAATTCTTCTTTGACCATTGTATATTTTAATAGTATAAAATATAAAATATAAAAAAAAATCAAAAAACACTTGAAACAACCGGCATGAGTCTTATTAAAAACTTAACTGAAAGCATCAACAAAAAATTAAGAAAATATAACAATTTATAACTTTAAACACGAAAATAAAAACAATAGCCAAAATATTGTAGCAAAAGAAATCATCGATTAAACATTGAAAGATTATAAGCCGAGAGTTCAACATAAACACCGGTATCCATAAACGATTGTTAAGGTTAAAGCGTTCATTAAACCCGTTTTCCTGCACAAAAATTCCACACTAAACTAACATTCACTTTAATAATCGTTTAGGAATACCTGATCAGCATCACCATCTCCTATTACACACCTTTTGGCCAGCTGGGTATGTATGTATGAATGTATGTATTCGTATGTGTGAGTGTGCGAACTCTAATGGACACACATGGACTCCTTATTTAAAAGTTTTTATGATTTTTTTTCATCCGTTTTAGTTGAATTTTGGGCGAAAGTGCAAACTAATGCATTTACAAAATAGTTTTTCAAGTAAAAAGATAAAAAGCCAATATTGTGGGAGTACAGCAGTTGTACCCGTATGTCTGTCCATCTATGCTTTGGCGATGTGTAGTTGAAGTTTTGGCATAAAAAAATAAAAACAAACCGGAAAAGTTATGGCCAAAATAAAACAATATTGCTAAGTTTTTAACAGGACTGCTAAGCAGATATTCATGTGAGTAATGTTCATATAATATGTGTACAAACTTTAATTACCTATAGTAAAAAAAGTTATAAAATTTTCTAAAAAAACCAGAGAAAGCATTTGCTTAAAAAATGTTTTAACATAAAACTTCTTTACAGTTTTGAGCAGAAAATATTTAAGAATTTTAGAGAAAATGAAACTTGAAACACTTTCTATTGTTTATAAAAAACTTTTATTTATTAATTAATAACAAAACCCCACGATCATTTTCCTCTTAAGAAATTAATAAGCAATTAGGTATTAGGTACTAAGCTATAAATATTAAAAAAATTCCATCTCGTCAGAATATTTTTATGAGCCTACATAATATTTTCACGTAGTATACCGTTACAATGCAGCATAACTCGAAGGCAGTATGTCCGACGTCGATCAGTAAATAAGCTAAATATTATGAAAATCGGCTAAAAATTTTAGACTTTACTAGTAATTTAGTGAAAATACCCAAACTGACAAAAATCACTTTAATAACACAGGTTTTCCTTTTTTCTCGCTCTGAACGAACGTTTAACGTTTCTTAATCAGTTTGTTTTCACCAAATTACTAATTAAGTCTACAATTCTTAGCCGATTTTCATAATATTTGGCTTATTCTATTCTTAACACATTTGCCTTAAAAGACAATGGTCTTATACTATAGTTTTAAATTTGTTATGATTAGGGAAAGGATTTTCATGTAAATACATGTTTTCTGTCGTTCGTCGTAGTTCAACGTACATAAAATATCTTTGCGAATCAACAAATTTGCTACAAAATGGCATCGAGTTGTTAGTGCATATTTTTGCATATTTTAAAATAAATACATATTTTTGCATATTTCACTAAAATATTATATTTTTAAATTTATTCATGCTACAAAACAAATTTTGGTGTTTTTTGATTAGTTGCAAAGCATTTTTGCAATTCTTACGACTGTGTAAGAATAAAAAAGATGAAAACGAAAATAATTTCAACCGGTATGAAAACTTAATTCATTTGGAAAATTCAATAAAAAAAAAATACAAAAGCATGGGATTAAACCCCTTTTAAAGTAAAAAATGTTTGTGTAATTTTTTTGGGCGCTCTTTACCTGCTTCGTATTAATTTTGTTTTTAAAAGCTCCCTTACGTGTGGCAGCCTTTAAAGAAAAATATCCAGGAATACGAATTCCCCCACCGCCTATTGTAACTAGATGGGGAGCTAGGTTGAATGCTGTCGAATACTATATTTATATTAACAAAGTTAAAGAAATTTTAGATTAAAAAAAAACTTAAGCACTGAATTGATATTTATTATATTGACGAATGGCTTTCGTGTTGACACTACCGCGCAATTATATCGTTTTAATTCTTTAACAGCTCAATTTAAATTAATTGAAGATGCGGTAAAAAAATTGTGCTCTGAAAGACAGAATAAGTGAAGAAATTAAAAATAGATTAGATAAAGTTATACAAAAATAAAATTATGGACTTAAAAATGAAACAAATTGCATCAATATTTTATAGTTAAAACAGCTAAAATTTAGAAACTGAATATTCCACAAACGAACTAGCAGCATTTAAATATGCACCAATAACTTTTGCTGACGTGGAATGTTAATTTTTTACAATAAAAATGTTTTTTCAGAATAAAATAGTCATAGTAATTTACAAAAATTCTTACTGTCTAATTCATAAAAAATATTTTAGGTTTATTACAGGTTTATTTGACAAATTTCCCATAGAAATATGTCAAATAAGCGCTTAAAAACCTGAAATATTTTTTATGAATAAGGCAGTTATGAAAGTTCTTCTTAACTTTAATGCTTGTTAAGAAAGCAATGAATCGAATTTTTTTTTAAGTTTTTAATGTTATTAAATGTTGAAAAAAGAGTTAATAAATGCATATTTTACTAGTTTTTAATACATATTTTTATATTTTTAATGTATATTTTATGTACATAAAACGCGATTTTAAATGCATGAAAGTCCTTTCCCTAGTTATGAGCTTTTAGAGGAAAAAATCATTTTACACTTTTATTTTACGAATAACTAAGAAAGCATTGATTTTTTTAGCTTACCATATTGAAATGATTTGAAGCAAATACGCAATAGTGCTTCAACAATATCACCTTTTAAAGTATCCGTTATTCCACTTTATAATTTTACCTGTCAAATTAATTTCTTATAAGTCTATTTAATTTCTAAATAATTTGAAAAGCAAACTTATTTTTTATGAACATGAGAGACAAAAAGAAAAAAATTAAATTACATATGACATAACTGGTGACGAATCGTTGGTTTATGGTTATGACGTGGAAACCAAAGCTCAATCAAGGTAAAAATCGAAGACGAGCCAAAACACGTGCAAACAAAGCAGCTGTCAACAATTAACTGAACATTCAAAATGGTCGAAATTGTCGACATAAGTGAGAGAGAGACATGAGTACCAACATAACGCCACAAAAAATCAAAATTCCAATATACGTAACCCGCGAAAATTCAAAATTCCCGATACGTTTTATCGTATATGCTATTCGCAAATATGAACAATCTTGCAAAACTGGGCTTGATTTTAATTAGTACACATTATCACGAGTTCACTGTATAAAAATTTCGTGCAATTAAAAAACACATCATGAATTGACAAAAAAATCATTTAAACATATTTTTTTAACAACTCGATTTTTACTAAAATAACAGTCGATTTAATTTTCGTAAGTTACAAATAACGTGGTTGCATTGACAAAAATCGTTGTAAGTATAAATTCGATGAAAACTTTAATGTACTCGTACTTAACTAAAAAATTAATTGTATTTACATAAATTTATTTTGAGTGCACTTTTTTATATTTCCAATTGATTTCATCTAAAGGCCGCGATACAATAGCCTACACGATCGTGCGATTTTTGAGAAAATACAGCCCTGGTATGATGGAGTCTATGAACATTTTCAAAAGACAAAAACAATTCATCAGATCAGGGTTGTGTTTTTTCGTAGATCGCGCGATTGTGTAGGATAGTGAATCATGGCCTTAAACAATATCAATTACTTAATGCCTGGACAACACCACTGAGAAACAACAACAACAATCTCAATATGAACCTCATGAAAAGGGAAAACTTTAAATGAAGTTACTTTGCGCTTTAGCTATTTTAAAATAAATAAATAAATTGTATTATTTTTCAAAAGTAAATAAGAAGTAAACTTTTCCAAAGAATACAATTGGAAAAACATTGCTTTTGTTTATTTTCTTCGAATGCACTTTATATATAGAAACAAAAACAAACAAAAATAAAAAATGTACGGCATATCAATAATTCAATCAACTAATAAATAACAAAACATCTTAAATTGAAAATTTATTAAAACAAAAAAAAAATATCTTATAAATTTCATTCGACAATTAAATCAATGTCTACTTAAAGGATCTTTAAACCAAATGGGAAGAAAAAAATGTAATCTGCAGCAGCCACATTAATTCCTGTTAGTAAATGTAACTAATTGCAACAAATGCTGCTTGTTTTTCCTCTGTCGTCTGTCTGTCTGGTCGGTTTCTTTGACCAGCCACGTTTGAAATCATTAACGGTCGGTCAGTAATTTTAGTCACAAGCCGAAGACCTGATTTTTGTGTTTGGACAGACATTCAAGTAACAAACATTGTACGGGTGGGGTGGGTGGTTTATCATCAAAGCCATGAATTGCAATTAATACAACATGAGATTATTATGACTTGTTTTATTGTGCCAGCAATGAAAAAGAAGTAAAAGGAATTTCTCGAATGGTTGTGCAGTAAAGGGTGATTTTTCTTGCGAGTTGAATTTTTGAATAAATTTTAGCAAATTTAGATCTTCGACTATAGTCGCAAGAGCAGTCCCCTTATTCGCCATTCATTATAGTAATGTGCATAAAAAGGGAGAATTGCAACCCTTCTTTTATACCACGACGGCGGTCTCTGACTTTTAGAATTTGCCACCTCTTAACTGGAACTGCAACCCTGCTCCTGTCAACAAGCCAATGTCCATTAACTCTCGTCAAAATTTTGAAAAGCTGAATTTAATTTTCGTCATTAGTTTCCGTGAAAAAAACCAACAATGAAACCAATGTTAAGCTTCAATTGAAGTGTTAAAAAAAGGTTTATTTAAATTCGTTGTGGCCGTACAGGCACGGAAGATGTCAAACGTTCTGGACGCCCACTTGGAGTCTCTATACATCCGAAAAAATTGAAGAAATTCACGATTTGGTGTGGGCCGATTGGAGATTGAAAGTGAGAGAGATTGTGGAAGCCATAGGGCTCTCATATGGCTCAGTGGTTTTAATTTTGAATGACCACTTCGGTGTTATAAAGCTTTTCGCAAGATGTGTCTCGCGTTTGCTCACAATCGACCACAAACGCAATCGTGTGACAAATTCACAGGAGTGTTTGACGTTGTTCAACCGTAATAGGGACGAGCTTTTGCGCTGTTTCGTATTGTGATACATACCAGAGATCATACAGCAGTCAAAACAGTGAGTTTTTTGGAGTGAATCGGCGCCAGAGGAAGCCAAGGAGTATTTCTCAGCCAATAACAACAAGGCCACCGTTTTTTTTTGGCAAGAAACGCGTTATAATCCACATTGACTACTTTCAAAAGCATAAAACAACCAGTGCCAACTTATTAGGACGATTGAATGAGAATTAAGAAAAAACTAGAGCATTTGACCTTGAAAAAAGTGATTTTCCATCAGGACAATGCAAGGCTGCATATGGCAAAAATCTATTTAGAAAAAAAATGTATTAAAAAATTCGGATTTAGACCCGGGTGACTATTTCTTGTTCCCAAACCTGGAAAAATGATTCAGCGTAAAGAGATTCGATATCCCACAAACAAATCTTATTTTTTGGAAATATTGGAAAGAATAAAAATTTTGGAGAAATGTTTGATAAAGTGTATAGAGCTTAAAAAAGACTATGGGCTAGTTTCTTACTAATTAGTTAAACTTATTTTTACATACGTTTGAGTCAACCAAGAAACAAATTTAAACGGGCTTTAACCGTCTATGCTGTTTTTCAATAATAGAATAGAAGAGTTGCCAATTTAGCTAGAAATTCCATACTTTGTTTTCAATTTAGATGTGGCATTGTTGAAAATATTTGATGTAAATAGGGCAACACTTAAAAAGCGATATGACAATTCTTCAAATTTATTTAAAAAAAACTTCAATGACTGTTTTCTGAGATTTTTGAGAACTAAAAGATAAATAATATGGACTTAAAAAATAGTGACGCTCCAAAAATAGACTAAAAAAATCATCAAATTTTAAATCCAACGAAATGTTTGAAAGAATTCCAATCCTTTATACACATGCAAATGATTTGGACGTGTTATTATCTCCCTTATTTTTCTCATAATTGTCCTATCCAAGTTGTTTATGTTTCAGAAAACATTCATTTTATTTATGTATGTATGAATGTATTTGTTTATTAAACTTTTTAGTAAAACATTTTACAGTTCTAACTTGAGTTTAACTGAGCAATGTTGTTCGGTTAAACCTAGATATCCTTTATCTGAAAAACAATATTTTAAGTTTATACTACAGTTAACTGACAAGTAGAGTTTATCTTTATGTTAAAAACTAGCCCTATGTTAAAAAATAAAAAAATAAAATCCCAAAGTAAAAATATATATTATTCAAAAAGTCACGGACCTATTGACCCGCCCTAGAAAATTAACACGAAAACTTTCAAAACGCCGATACACGCATATCTCGCCTCCGCCACAATCATCTAAAAAATCCTATAAAGAAGGTTTCATTTCATCTGCTTAATGGAAATGTACGAGTTCGTTGGTATTTGTGGAATTTTTCCTCTTGTTAACTATTTTCTTTAATTATTACTTTTTATTTTGATATTACGAACAAATATTTATAATTTACATCTACAGAAACGAAGTAATTTCAGAAGTAAAAGGTATAAATATAATCGAAGCACTCGTTTACTGACGTTGCAGTGTCAGTAAAGGGGACCTTGTTCAAAAGTTTTACGTTTATGTCATAAAAACTGATTTTAATTGCAACCAACCGCAGTTTGGGTTAAAATAACTATTTTTCCTTCGCCACCATTTTGTGCTGCAACATTTTGTGGTATCTTTTACTTTCACTTTAAGGGATTTCCTTCCGTTGAGCTACAAGAAAAACTTTCATCTGCCTTTTATATCTTTTGAGTCGTTAATTTTTATGTTTATTACCGCAAAAATTGGAAGAAGTATTTATTCGTGCCTGCAAGCACACGTCGTCATCATCATTTCGAAAAAGAAATTTGATTGTTTTAATTTGTTGGCTGATGTCGTATGAATTTTAACGCTTTATTTTTGGCTTTTTCTGTTTAAACTGTTGCTGACGTTTACGAGCCTGCCTCAAGTCAATTGGAAATACAAACAACCAAACAAGTTAATTAATTAATTCTAGTTTTAATTTTTGAGGTTGATGCTTAAGTGAGAATGCATTGCTTCAAAAGGTCTCAAAGGGGAAGAAACGCTGTTTTTTATGTCTTTCATTCTTCTCTGAATGTTCTTTACACGGGAAAATAGTTTTAGAATAGAATTGATGAATCTCGATCCGTTTTAACCGATTTCAAAAAAAGGAGGAGTTATCAATTCGTCTCTATTTTTTTTTGACAGTGTTACTTCATAACTCTGTTCATATTAGACCGATTATACAATTTATTATTGTCTGACAGGGTATAGCTTCCGTTAGGTTCTATTGCAAAAAAAAATTGGGCGGGTACACGCCCACAAATTGTTTTATTTGATTTTATGATATTCTACTTATTTACTTTGGTTCTTGTAATTACACAATTGGAAAGTTGAAAAAATGGGCGGGGTTACGCCCATTAAAATCTGTTATTACATTTCACGTGGTTCTACTGAACCCATCTTTACAAAACTTAACACACACCATGAGCTCTGAAAAACACAAAATCTTGCATTTCAAAAATGGATGGAGGCATGTCCATTTGAATTTAATTTTATAGCCCATAAATTTTTTTTTGGAAATTTTCTATCAGATCTTTGCATTGAAGTGGGTTTTTTTTTGCAGAATTATGTATGTCCATGCAAGGTTGATTCACCCAAGGTCGATTCACCCAATTCAGTGGCCCATATACATACGTACATACATATACTCATATGTATGATTTTCTTGATAGTGTCATTGTCATACTAAAGACATGTCCAAATATAAAAGCCTATACAAATTTAATTATTTTTGATTTTCAATGAAAAAAAATCATGTAGCGCATCTTCTCTGGAGTTGTTCTTTCAATACAATGAAAGGTGGGAATGGTTTCCTTCGAAAAATGCAGTAAATATATATAATTTTTTGTTTGTTTTTGTAATAAACAGAAGTAACACTGAGGCAATGAATGCCTACTACTATTACTATGTGTTATCTTCTTTAAGAAAGGGATAGTGAAAGTGTTGCAGAGCCTCGGGTGACAATGAGCCGTATTAAATTCTCGAAGTTGTGTTTAGCAGCCATTTTATTGGTTATTTTTCTTTGCCGATGATTCTGCTACACAATACCGACGAATGGGGGTCCTCTGATTTCACATTAAGATTAGTAGTATCCGCTGGAGTCGGTGTAGTTCAGTGACCAGTGTCTATGCCTTCATCACTGTTCTTATTTAATGACTTTGTCGGTGGCCGGGCTCGAACCTAGAACCTTCGGTTTTGTAGTCAACGTGCTAACTACTTCAACGCCACCCTGGTTTTCAAAGGAAAAAAGTTGTTCTTTCAATAAAATGAAAGGTGGGAATGGTTTATTTTGACTAAAAAAACATAAATTTCGGAAGTATAGGTTAATTTTTTCTAGAAAACGCCCTTTTACAGAACCTTTTATAACCAGCATAAGACATGAGCTATTCCAAAAGAATTTTAAATATGACGATGTATAATATTAACCTATCTTATCTATATTTTGTAGGAGTTTCATGGATGGTGGGCGTGTATTTTTATATTCCAGAAAGTGTATACACCAAATTTGAAGACTTCTGCTTGGGTAGGAAAAGTTATATGCAAAAAACTAGATTTTGATGGAATTCCATTTTCGCTACACTTTATTCCGGCTATTTTCTTGAGAACAATTCATAAAATCAGTAGAGTAATTGCTACAAAATCTCAGGTGCTTAATGTTTTAGTTGCCAAGATATTTCAAAACAAATATTTGCTATGTATGGGAGGCTCCACGGCCACTTTTCTATCTCTTAGTAGTATATCTTCAAAAACATTATGAAAATAGTTACTCTCACAAAATTTAAATTCTTTAGCTGCAATAGTTCCATAAGTAATCAGACATTCACTTTTATACGCCGGGCAAAATTTAATAAACATTAAAGTTTATTTTGTCAAACATTTGCCTCATCTAACCGTCCCCTCAGAAATGCATAAATATGTACGTACGAGTACATACTTTCTTCATAATTTAAAAATAATTTTCCATTTTTAATTTAAGCGGCTTATTTACAACCCATTAAATTTATTTAAGAACTGCAAGATGTAACAATACAACTGCAAATGAGAAATAGAAAAAGAAAATAATTTTCTTAATACTAATTTTGTATGCATGAAATACATACGAAATACATACACATTTGGCGACTTAAAGGACTACAAAAAAAAGTTAACAACACTCAAACCTCCTTAACGTTTTAAGATGTATTAAAATTGTGAGGAAGAAAAAAAAAATCACAATAACATTAACAACAGTGGCACAAAACAATTTAATGTTGCCGGGTAGAAGGAAAGGCAAACATTTGTGGTAACTTGAAAACAGCAATTTACTGCAATATGCAAAAAATAAAAAAACCAAGAACCGCGGCTAGAATATAAAATAATTGTTAACGAATTAAATTTAAAAAAAAAACTGAAATTGAGAAAGAGGATAAAAATATTTGGATATATTTCCGTCGTATACTAAACTTTCATGCTATCTTGTATATTTCAAAAACAACTTATAAGCTGTGGAAAGGAAAGCTGTTTAAGTGCCAACAGCAGCCTTAAATGCTCTGCTGCATCAAAATCAAGATTGCCAGTACTTTCAGTGGCAGTAAACATTTAATCCATATTTCTTGCGATGTGGCAGACAATTTAAGAGATAATAGTTATTATATATTTTTTTAATGCAACATGCTTTTCTGGTTGCAAATATCTTTTCTGTGTGTTTTCCTTACCCCAATTTAAGTGTATGCAAAAAAAAATAAGGAATACAATAAATGCGAAACAATATCACGCATTTAGCAGACAATAAGCACTGAGACCAGGCAACAAATTTCCTTGCAACTGCAGCATAAACATAAGTATAAAAAAAAACCAAATTACATATTACAATGTTACTACATTTTAATGTTTGTTTTTGTAAATTGGCAACTGTGCTGCCTGTGCTGCTGTTGCTGTTGCAACAGGGACTTTCATAAGCCGGCAAAAAAATAGTACACAAATATGCAGTGATATATACTTTTTTCCTCCACTCGTTTAGTATTCGCATCAACAGCTAGAATGTTAACAATGAAATTTTTTTCACTCCGCCTCAATTGTCATCCAGCAAAGGATTATTATCCTTAACAGTTAGTTGCCTCTTTAATTGCAAGTTTTTTGTTTGTACATACATATTTGTTGTTTTTTTACCAGCCACACATCCACTTCAACAACTGACTGCTGCTAGCTGGTGTCTGGCAATTTTTTTAACCATACACAGATTTTGTATTTTTTTAATGTCTGCTTGCCCAGTGTTAAAGTTTGTGGTTTTTGCTCATGTTGCACATTAACGCTTTCGAAATTGTTGAAAATCAAATTAGCATTAATCGTAAATATTTATCTTTTTCTTTGCCACGTTTAGTTTAAATGTATACTCGTAGATACTCATGTGAAAACAAAAAAATTTTTGTTACAAAAAAGCCAAATAGGAGTTTGTGAATGAGAAGAAAAAAATTTTGATAAAAATATTAAACTTTAAACTGTATATTGTTGCCATATTATTGTTTTTATAGCGACATACTAATTCAGAAAACTATTCACGATTAACGCGCTATTTGCAAATAAAATGCTTGAGGTTGCCACACTTACAAATGTTTGCTAATAAAAACCAATAAATTGATAAAATATTGCACAAAAAACATTGCTAGAAGGAAATAATGACAATAAAAACAAATTATTATTAACAAATTATTATGTTCACAAATGTCAAAACAGATTTGACATTGGCAGCCATTAGCAAAAATAAGAGCATCTGCCAATAGGGTGATTTCTTTTGGCCCACCTTGTATATAAAATATAGAAAAAGTAAACATTTTATAATCCTTTAAATAAACGAAAAAAAAATTCTCCTTCTGTACCAAACCTCAATTACATATTAAACGAATTACTAAATACAAATCAAACACTTCCACACAACTTTAAGCAGAAAGAGATTTTTGCCAAACCACTTCAGTCCGTGGAAGACAAATGGTGTAAATTTAATCTTAAAACTATTATAAAGATACTCGTATCTAAAGCTATAAACTATTTTATATAAAGAGAACCCATCCACCCAAGCTCCAAAAACTAGACATGGTCTAATTAAAGATTTAGCAGCAACCAACCTCGTTATACGATTCTATCAATTTGAATACTCGTACATCCACACACAAAAGACAGCATTTCTCTGTATAAAAGTTACTCTTGAACTCAGTAATGTCGAAGGCAAAAAGTAAATAAATTTGCATAAAATATTAGATATTTGTAGTTGCTGCAGCAAAATGGAGAAATAATTGATATGGCTTATTACTAAAAGGATAATATTGTAAAAGTCTTGCATAGAAAGGATGAAGTGCATATAAGGAGAATTAAGTAGACAACATACATATATAAATCGATTGCAGCCAGGTGGTAATTACTGTCGCCATCCTTTAATTTTCACCACTTAGCCATTATTTGTGACTATGGATTGGCATTTATTTTTATTTTTAAATAAATATACTCGTACTAATATATATTACTCGTATAAAGAGGTAAGAAAAGTTTGCATAATTTTATGTTTTTAAGATTTAATCTACGGAACCACCAGTTCGATTTCTAAAATTCTTTTGGCAAAATGTAGAATGGAGTATTGTATTATGGTTATAATACGGTAGTAGGGCGGTAGGCCTGAGTATGAAAGTAACCAGAAAATATTTATTATCTTTTTAACAGAAATGTATTAAAGCAAGAGCTTTAGAGTTCTAAGCTCAAAATAAAAACAGAACCCTATTAATGTGAGTACATTCTTCGCTCTCCAGACCGTCTCTTCACACATCCACCTACCTTTAGAATCAACAAGTAAATTCTTTTGTTTGTTTGTTATACTTTAGGTCAGCTAGGTCACTTCGAGTTAAACAGCTTTGGAAGCTTTTACAATTTGTTCTTGTTTCTTTGCAAAGTAACCAGCAAGCATTGTTGTGGCCGATATTTGATTGGCTGTTGTGCTCTCGTCGGTGTGAAAGCACAAAGCTCTTTTGTAAAAGCTCGCACATTGTGCATATGCCTTGGATGTAATTGCTTTAGATAGATAGATCTGCATCTAAAAGAACAAATAGGCCACATCATTTTTTTTTTGGTAGGACAAAAAAGGACTGGGTGAAATGTCTGTCCTTCCGAAATTATCAAACCGATTTGTATGAAATTCAAAACATAAATACATTTGCGTATAAAAAGACACATACGCTTTGTATATTTTTAGAACTAGGACCAATGACGGGGCTGGGGAGCGACTTCGCCTGCTCGTGAAAGCACAAAGCTCTTTTGTAAAAGCTCGCACATTGTGCATATGACTTGCACGTAATTGTTTTAGATAGATAGATCTGCATGTAAAAGAATACATAGGCTACATATTTTTTTAAGTAGAACGAAGAGGGGACTGGGTGAAAAGTGTGTCCTCAGAAGCTATCCAACCGATTTTTATGAAATTCAAAACAAAAGTACATCTCCGTGTAAAAAGCTACACACGCTTTATATATTTTTTTAAACTGGGACCAAGAATGGGGCCCTCTCCGAAACTGTCCAACCGATTTTGATGAAATTTTAAATATAGATAGATGTGTGGCTAAAACGACACACAGGCTTTATATGTTAACGCACACACCCACAATGGTTATTTTCCACTTTTGCATTTATTCTTATACATATGTATTTACCCAAAAGTTAGTTCCGAGCGGATAACGTTGCGGGCATATATATTTTTTTGTTATCTGTCTGTTTAAGGCCGATATTCATTCTCATACACAGTATAATGACTTTTGAGAAAATACAGCCCTGATATGATGGAGTTTATGAAAAATTTGCAATAACAATTCACTAGTCGTATGATTATGTATGATAGTGTTATAAATAATAATAATAATACTATTAACAGTCGTAAAGCAGCTCTGGGCGAATCAACATCAAGCGTCGTTGGCAATTATCTCTTAAGTGCAACCAGGCCTTCGAGAGTGTTGCGTCTCGCTCGCACTGGTTGACTGATCTGCCACGGATAACCGTATATTCTTGCGGTTCTTCTTTGGAATTTCTTTAATAACCACGTTGCTACTTCCTATGTGAAGGCATAGGTCGTGTACAGTCAGTCACAAAACCTTTTTAAAATACTGTTAATAACATCTTGGGCATATGGTCTAGTTACTCCGCCCATATTTGTGCAACCATATTATGCAAATTTATTTTGTATAATATGTATAACTAAATAAATAAATAAAATACTATTAAGTTATAAATTTAATCTTAGTAAAAAAACAGTATAATTTTCGAAATCATTCCAACTTTCATTAGGAGTTATTTGTTGCCCCAATGTGCAATTAAATTCATGCCGTAGTAAAGCATAAGAATTTTTTTGTTTGCTACCGTTAGTATTTAATATTCTTTCAGGTTATATTAAAATTTTAAATAGGCAATGATTTAAGGAAAGGAATTTATTAAGTTTATAGGAATGTATACATATTCGTAGGTGTTCGCAAGTATATTGAATCAAACAAATGTATCAGAAGCAGGGTTGCCGTTGAAAATTTCGAAAAAGTGTCATAAAAAGGGTATTTAAGAAAAAAAGGAGTCAAAATAAGGGTATTTTAATGTAAAATAGGGTCAAGTTTTTTGTGAACAAAAAAAATAGCATTTATTTCAATTTTAAAAAAACAAATACGAATTTTAAGAATTAATTAAATACATTATCATATTATCAAAAAGAAGTTACTTTTACAAAAACTTTTGATAATGTTTATCACTTTTTAGAAATACTTATTCTATATTTTGTAATTAATTCTTCACTTGGAGTCTATTCTTCCAGCTCTGATTCGGTGTAGTGTTGCTCGTGCAACGCTCTAATATTTAATATAGTATATATATAAATCAGGGCCTACTCACAGTTAATCATCAGTTCATTTTACACAATTGTTAAACTTTATATGAAAAAAATAGGTATGCATGGAATATGACAGTTGCATAAAAGTCAGTTGTTGTAATAATAATTTCGAATGCAATTTTTATATGTACGTTCACAAAAATAATGTACGGAAATATGTATACAACACACATGCATAAAAGTATACTAAAAACTTTTGTGAGGAATATTGGAACTTTAACTCTTTTTCAAAAAGTGGCATTCATTTTGTTAAAATGATACAAAGGAATTAAATAAAAAAAGGGTCATAAAAAGTGTCATTGGAACAAAAAAGGATCAAAAGTGATACTTTAGTGTCACAACGGCAACGCTGATCAGAAGGCAATTAGTTGATTATTTGGCTACAAGCATTTTCAGAACTTGAAATCATATTCACACGCAAAACTATAGTAATAACCCAGCGAGCAGTAAGACGCTTGCGGAAGGCAAATTTTAAAGGAAAGGAAGTAAGAAAATTATTCAAACATGGCTTGTGCTATTGTTGCATTATTCTCAGGAGTTTTTGGCGAGTTTCACCCAGAGAATGACAATGAGTACTCCAAAAAATATACATAATTAAATAGTCTTAATTTTAGTAACTGCGTATTACCATAATTGTTGCGCAAGCAATTCATACGCTCACATATTTTTGCTCAAGCAACTAGAACTATATCTCTCTGAGTATGTGTATGCTCAGGCTATGGATACTCATTCTGATACTCGGGATACTTATTCATTATTCGCCACCATATAGATACATTTGTGTATATAAAATGGAATGGAAAACATGCTTTGTGTGTGTGTCTGTGCGCGCTAATAAAATATCCCTCTGTATACTCATGTGTAGACGATATATATTCGGAGTATTTTTATACTCATACTGATTGTAGCTTACACAGTTCATTAATTTTAGTTATAGTTGTTTGTGCCGTGTAATTTAAAAAATGCCTATAAACAGTTGTTGGATGTTTGTAGTTATACGTGTTGGATTTAAAATTAATGCAAGTGTTTGTTTATGAGCGTGTTTTTTATTTATCAAACTGCCTATAAACTAAGATATTTGAAAGTCTTTTAAATCTTTTGGTAACTTCCGTTTGCAATAATGTATACCGCTTTTACAGACTTCGGACTATCATCCAGATGAGACAACAGCAAACAATCTTTCAAATGTTCAGTTTCCGTGCAGAAAATTCATTAATTGTTCTGCTCTGAGTAACTACTTCTTGTTCCCTGAAGAACTGATTGGGCGGAAAGACGCCAATGATGAAATCATCTCACAAGCAAATACCAATTTTGATTACCTCGATAAATCGAATTTTTTGGAAGCGATACAAAAATTAGAGAAACGTTGGACGACAATGTTTATAGAGCTCAAGGGAAAAACAAAATGAAGTTCAGTAAGCGACATTTTAACCATTGAAATTTATGGTGTAGAGTGCCCTTAGTATTTACCGAGCCTTTCTGTGGTTTCGGTGAGGGGGTATTTGCATAAAAAAATATTTAATCAACACACGAAATTCACTTTTTTTCCTTTCTCGTTAAAATGGCTGTCAAAAGTAAATGGACACAACTTCCTCAAAATTCGACAATCCGCTGGTAATCGATAACACATAAAGGGAACAGTATTTGGATTTAAAGTTACTGATTTGGAAACACGAAAAGTCAGGGAATTACCAAACTGCCTATAATCTAAGATATCTGAAAATGTTTTAATTTGCTTGGAAACTTTCTTTTGCAATAATGTATGTACGAGGTCTGATCAAAAAATAACCGTTATTTTCAAATTTCGTGAGTTACATATGTTCGATTTTCGCATTTTTTTTCTGTTATGTTGGTACACATGTCTGTTATACAGGGTGTTTTGTTTAGAGGTATAGAACTTCGAATTGAAATAAAACACAAGAAAATCGTTTTAATGTCCATCAATTTGGCTTTATTGGAAGGATAATTTTATGCCATTAACGTTTAAATATGATTTCGGGCATGTGGCCGCCGCGGCTGGCTCGAATAAAGCCAATTCTACAGGTCCAATTTTCAACCACTTTTTCGAGCATATGGGGCCGTATGTTGGCAATAACGCCACGAATGTTGGCTTCCAAGTCCCCTAACGTTTCTGGTTTGTTGGCGTAGACGAGCGACTTCACATATCCCCAAAGAAAATAATCCAATGGTGTCAAATCACACGATCTTGGTGGCCAATCCATGGTTAACCGAATTAATTGCTCTGATGGACGATTATGTCGACCATAAAATGGACGGAGCTTGCGGTAAACTTCGCGAACTGAACCATTATTTTCGAAATAAATTTGCACTATTTGCAAGCGTTGTTCTTTTGTCAACCTGTTCATGATGAAATGGCAAACCAAACTAAATATTAATCACTTGACAGCTGACAAAATGGCCGCCAGTTAAAAAAGTGATGCCAACTTAAAGTTCTATACCTCAATAAAAAGCACCCAATATATGTTGGCAATATCAGCCATTTTGGATTGTCAGTTTGTTTTTGACAGATAAAAAGGTTAGTCGTATTTTGGTGTGCTCTTCGATTTTTTGATCAGACCTCGTATACCGCTTTTGCAGACTCGCAAACTTTCTTCCGACTATCATCCAAAAGGTACAAGAACAAACAATCTTTCAAATGTTTGTGAAGAATAATCATTGCATTCATGTATATGAAAAGGATTTTTGCAAACAAAACAAAGGAAACAATACCATTATTAGGAAATAAACCCAGATCTAAAAGCACTTTATTTGTGTGTTATTGTAATTTAAGCCCTGCAAGCAAATCCACAACGCGCTACTTTCATTCATACTTTGTAAATGATTTGATACAAATATGGAAACATGTCTGGCAATTGTCTATGAATTTTAATTTATCTTTCGTTGAATGTTGCCTCTTTCCATTGGTTCAACAGGGTCCAAACGCCCAAAAGTTCAAAGTCATGTTTACAAAATAGAAATCGAATGTATGCAAAAATTATTTGTTCCCTATTACATTTGGCAAGAAAGGAAATAAAATTATGTATCTGATAAAAGAGCTAGAGAACAGAAGAAGTAATCCAAGCGGTGGATAATTTTTGGTCAATAATAATCATAATAATCAAAAATGGTATAAAAAAATAGATAGCAAAAATTTACGGTTTCAATCTTAAAATATGTTCAATAAGATTCACGTTATATCGTCGGTTGGTTATTGGTTTGCTGCAGTCATAATGTATTTTGAATATACAAATAATAACCAACGACGATATGTAGAATTTAAGTAATAATTTTTTGATTTTTAGAGCGTATTCTAAAAATTAACGCCCTGTCTAACGATATATAAAGAAGAATTTCGGAACACAAACAGCTGTTTATGTTTTCATTTGTTTATTAATTTCAATAGCGCAACAAGAAATATGTCAAACCAGCCAAAATTTAATTGGTTTTTATGGTTACAGCTATGGCGTTATGGCGAGTCACCTATAATCAAATTCAGTGTTGCTCATAAGTTTGGTTCGAACTTCTAACAGCTGTTTTGTGTGCATAAGCAGGTCGTACACGACATGTCTTTTACGTCTGACATGTCAACTTTTCAACTCAGATGTAATTCTGCATGTCTGTCGAAAATTGTGTTTTACAGAAGGTTTATAATATTCGGTCACAAACGTGAATGTACAAATACGTCTGGCATTGTCCGTGTTTGTATCCAACAGCTGATCTTTGCTCAAATTTTATTAAATATTAAAAGTGGTTGTAAAATTAGAAAATAATACAATTGCAGTGTGCAGCATTATTTCAATTATAACTGCAATTAAAGCAAAATCAAATATAAAAAAATTTAAATATTTTTGCACAAACCTATGCCGTTCTCCGTTTCAAAATGGAGTGTTGCCGGCACAAAAATGTTTCTTTACGCCGTAAAAAGTTCACTCATTTTAAACAATTTTTCTTTAAATTCGAAGAAATCATGTTAGGATATAAATATGGAACGCAATTTTATTGCATGTACATGATTGTTACTTAATAGTTAAAAAAAAAAAACATAAATATGCTAATGCTTCCGTCAATATCGGAACGCCGCTGAATGTTTCCTCACGGCATAGATTTTTGACGACATATTTTGCTTAAGAAAAACAGCTGATGTCAGAAATTTTGTCAGAAGAAAATAGAACACGCTCTAATTGAAATTTTGTCAGAAGACTTTGCGTCTGACTTTTACAGAAGCAATGTTTTAAAGGTACCACACGACATGTACATGTTTTACACTGGGAAATATGACAAGTCAGATGTAAAAAACATGTCGTCTACGGGGGGCTTTATGGTTATGTCACGTTTAATTCAACCTTAAGCCAAAAAGTATACTGTAATTATTTTTTTGAATTTCACAAAAAGCCAAATTATTAGCTGAAATTAAAAAAAAATTATTTTCTGTAAAGTATTTTATAGACAGGCATATTATAGGGTGATTTATTTTCTTTTTTTTGCTGCATCATAACTTAAAATGATAATACAAGACAAAAAATTTTTTAATTATTATTATAGATAATTTTATGGCACTTATTTTTTAAATATGATTTCAGGCATATGTCCGGCTCGGCTACAACTCGTAGCTTGTTTAATTCTATCAGTCCAATTTTTTTACTACTTTTTCCAATAAATCTGGCTGTATGGCTTAAATATTGGCTTCCAATGCCTTAAAGAGTTGCTGGCTTGTCGGCATAAGCCAATGATTTAACATCGCCCCTAAAAAAGTACCCCGGAGGCGTTAAATCGCATGAAAGAGGGGGCCAGTGAACAGGAATACTTTTGCAAATAAAGTTGTCATGAAATTTATTTTATTAGACTGTATGGTAAGATGCGCCGTTTTCTTGCAACCAAATCACAGAATATACAGAAAAAGCTTCAATCAGGTTTCTTAAAAATCGTGGAAAAAAGAGAAAAATATAGTGTATTTGATATTGTAGTGTATTACTATTTACCAATTAAAACAGCTAATAAAAAGCATTGTAATTTTATTGCACTAGAAAGAAGAAATAAAAGAAAAACGCCGACAAAATGTGAGTTAAACGAGACAAACAGAAAAATACCCTTATCTTCCGTCTCGTGACACTACTGTATGTTTTGTGACCAAATATCGTTGATGTATAGATGATTAATTTTTGGGAACAAAAATTCGGGATAGACAAGCCCCAATTTTTGGTTATTGTATAGACGTGGCGTCGAATTTGATAACTGGAATAAGGATGATTGTATTTTCTTAAGAGGTGCGTGAACAAACCTTTTATATGGAATTTTTACACAATATTGACGACGATTTAATAATAACGATTTTTTTGCATTATTAAGTCCAAAAGCGCATTTCTTGAGATATGTCTCTGTTGCAATAAAAGAGAGATATGCAGAATTTAGAGAATAGAAAATGTAAAAAAAAAATCAATTTCCAGAATAAATTGTCTAAGCCCTGTTCATGCATAAGCAAGTGGTCTCTCCTATTATGCATTTAATGTAGACGTTAGTTGGTGTCTAGCATTGGGTAAATGTACGAGTATGGAAAGGAATTGTTGGTATGCTTTTAAACTTTCAGCTTTTGTGTGTAAACTAGACATGTCAAGGAGTGCGTCACTAAAATATTTAACAAACATTTCTTTTTCAATTCTTTTTTGTTATCCCTTTGTAATTTCTACAATATTTCTATGACACAAGTTTAAAAATCAACAGCAAATTATTTATATATATTTTTTTTTATAAGAGAAGTAACACTCAGGCAATGAATGCCTCCTACTATTACTAGGTGTTACCTTCTTTAGGTAAGGGATAGTGATAGAGAAGACAGGTGGTGAAGAAAGAGATAGAGGAAAGCTTAATTCTTTTACAACTCTGCTTTTTGCACGTTTTTTAATAATGCACTGTTGCAGCGCCTGTGGTGTTGAATGAGGCGTATTAAATGTTTGAAGTTGTAATTAGTAGCCATTTTATTGGTTATTTTACTTCGCCGATTATTCTGCTACACAACGAAGGAGGGCGCTCTGATGTTACATTAGGATTAGTATCTGCTGAAGTCGGTATAATTCAGTGATCAGTGACTATGCCTTCATCACATGAACTTTCCTACAACAACTGATACAAAGGGACACTAATATATATTAGAATAATGCGTGGTGTTGTTATATGATGACTGTCTGATACCGGGCTCGAACCCAGGACCTTCATTTTCGTAGTCAACGTGCTAACTACTTCAGCCAACGCCACCTACAAATTACCAAATAATTTGAAAAGCTCAAAAATTTAAAGCTGCATTCCGGTGTTTTAAATTGAAAAGAATTTAAGCTTATGTGGTATAACGTTGTATATAAAATGAGTTCCATTTTATATATTGTTACGATAATTACCGAGACGCTGACCTAATACAAAGATTTTGCATAAAATATTTGTAATTAATAATGAACCAGATATTATTAGCTGAAGAATGAAAGATACAACCACACAAACATACAAGACTATGCAGATGGAAGACACGAAAAGTGGCAATTATAATTTTATACTTTCTGCTTGTTAAAGGTCATGACTCACTATCATACAAAGTCGTGCGATCTACGAAAAAGTACAACCCTGGTGTGATAAATTGTTATTGTCTTTTGAAAATTTTCATAAACTCCATCATACCAGGGTTGTATTTTTTCGTAAATCGCACGACTTGGTATGATAATGTATCACGGCCTTAAGAGATATGCAAGCACACCAGCACATAAGTCAATGCAGATGCCAGACACAAACAACAATTATAATTGCTACTGCAATGATGTTCTCGTGCCAACAAAAACAAAAAAAAAAAACAAAAAAAAAACATGAACTAAGGACGAGGCCGCAAGCTCGTATTGGGAAGCTCTTGAATGTGCTAAGATTTTCTGCACGTTGCTTATATTCTTCTGAAAGCTGTGTGTTAAAAAGGCTGATGCATCCGCTATAAGGGCATTAGGTAAAGAACAGTGAGGTTGACATCGTGGCAATCAGTTGTGAATTATTTAACGTTGTGTGTGCTTAAGAGCTCTGAATATTAGTGTTTAGGAAACAAAGTGTTCTTATCAGATAATAATTATGCACTGGACACAGCTTTCATTTAATTTCAAGTCTTCTAACCTACAAAAACAAAATTTTTAAGAGGTAAAAATGTAACAATTGGTGTCGGATAAGCATAACTCAATAACGATTTGTCGTATATTTTGAGACCGTAATCTCTGCGGAAAGAGTATGAAAGTTGTACATCCAGACTGCGTCATCAGATTTAATTTTAACTTTTTGAGAGTTATTTCATACAACCACTCATTGCTACAAAATTTGTCTATGTAATTTAAAATTTGTTTGTAATAATTTTTTCTAACGCACTCCTTTTTACAAAAGATTCAATTCCTACATCATCAGACTGCAGCAATGTCAAGGTTTTCATGTTATTTCATCTTTTTTTGTAACATGTTCATTTTCATGTTTTCAGTCATGTGGGGAAGTAGTTGCGAATATTTGTTTATGTACGAGAACTTCAATGCAATTCGACAAGTTCAAATGTAATCAGATGAAAACTTCAAGAAAGCTGGTCGACACAAAAACATGATGTAAATTGTGGTTTCGTTAGAAAAATATTACCAGCAGTACACATTTCATCGAATTCATTCATGTCTTACAATGTTAAGGAACTTAAGAAAAAAAATTGTTTTTCTCCATTTTCCTTTCTCTTGCTATTCTATGGCAGGATATTAACTTAATTTCCTTTACAGGCTAAAAGTTATAGTAACTATGTACATATAACATAATTGAAATAAAGTCGAAAATATAGGAATGCTTTCAAAGTAGAACTTCTTTCAGAGTAGAAAACAAACTTCAAAGTAAATTCTTCTATGACATTTTTAAGTTTTAATCATTGCTAATATTTTTTTTTTGTAGTTTAGAAAAATTTTACAAAAATGTTGCGTAGTTTTTGAGAACTAATTTTGTACACAAAATTATTTATTTGTCATATAATCTTGTAACTGCAATAAAAATTCAAATTATGATGAATTTTACCACAGTAATTTTTTCCATTTTTATTTTTATTTTCGATTTGCGTATAAAATCCGATTTATGACGAATTTGTGGTAAAAGTAAAAAAGACAAACATTAAAGTGAAGGAAGCTTAAAATTCCTGTTTAAGAATAATAACTTTAATAGGTTTTGCAGAAGCAAAACTTTTGTACCGTTGCATATATGTATGCATGTGCATTTGTAAGAGTATTTGTGTTTGTATGGGGAAGTAAGTTTACTGTCTTATAAACACATTCTTACAGCAGTCACAAGCTGAGTAAAAATGACAAAATAATTTACGACATTTCACTCAATGAGGAGTTTACGGAAACAACGACGCTAAACATGTGCAAATGAGTTTTCCAGGGATGGAAAATGGGGCTTGAAATTGAATTTACTATTAGTAAAATTTTACAAAAATATAGAATCTTAAATGTATATAATAATATCTGTCATCTCTGTATGCGTTATGAATAAAAACGAAGTATGAGTACTAATGAAAATGCTAAGGAAATAATGCAAGAATTGTACAGGGTGTCCACCGGGAAGGTATACTACTTTGTTTGGCTATAATTTTTGATTAAATGAAAGAGAATGGGTCTTATATTGATAAATGTTTTATTTAATGTCGGCGGCAATTATGTATGGAATACATATCAGATAAATGTCAATCTCTGTTAGTCTCACAAATGCGAGCCCTTTTGAGCACATTTTTCATTACATTCTCACACATTTCACGCGGTATTTCATTAATTTCATCACGAATATTTTGTTTGAGTTGCTCAAGCGTTTCTGGTTTGTTTGCATAAACCTTGCTTTTCAGATATATCTTCACAAAAAGAAGTGCGGAGCAGTCAAATCAGGCGACCGTGGATGCCAATCAACATCACCATTTCTTGAAATAACTTGTTGTGGAAAGAGGTCTCGCAGTAATTCCATTGTAATCCTGGCTGTCTGCGATGTGGCACCGTCTTGTTGATACCACATGTTAAATTTGCCACGTGTCTACTTCACACGAAAGTATGCCAAATATGAACTGTCAAGACTAATGTTTACCAAAATGGCGGCAAAGTAGTATACCTTCCCCGCGGACACCCTGTACATTCAGAAAATTATGTAGGAGTACTAGTCAACTTATTATCAAGGAAGAGAATCAATATAAATTGCTGTATAAACATTGTTGTAAATACTGTGTCGCATTACAAATTCGATAGCAACATTTTATATTATACCATTGTAGCCTAGAAAATTTAACTACTATAATGTCCGCATACTTCTTCTCATTTTTTAATTTACAAAATTTTTGGGAGGTCTTTATGGCTTGAAATTTTTTTTTTTTTAATTTTTATTTATTAATTTAATTATTTTATAACTACATAGTAGACAAATTTACAAGTTAAAATTTTAAATAAAGAATTATTGCAGATAAATGTCTCTTCGCAAAATGTGAAGAAGCGAGCCTTACTTCTGTTTTGAAACTCAAATTTTTTATACCCAAAGTAGGGTATAAATAATGCTTCACAAATCCTGCTTTAATACGCAATTCTCTTAACAATAACTGCAAGAAAGAATATTTGCAATGAATGAATACATATAAGATAAAAAAATTAATATTTAGTAACGCTTCTTTAAGGAGCTGTTTTAGAAAGTAACGTACGAGTATTTGACAAGCACAACACACCAACACACACATAAAAAAAAAGAAATGCATCATAACAATTTTATGATCTATACAATGTAATAATATTTACATCTAATTGTATAAATTTTTATTTTTACCAAAAACAATATTTGATTTTTAATGTCTCTTTCTTTGTGTTTTAGCTTTATTGTTTTTTGATTCGCCCCCTGGCATCCGGCCCGGCCCATAAAAGCCGCCACAAAAAATAACAATCAAAATTATTATTAAAGCCTAAAGGTGTTTGCAACGTTTGTGTACGCGTTGCGTGTGTCACTTTTGTCGCATTTATTTTTAATTTTTATTTGTTAAACGTTGTGCCACAAATATAAAAATGACATCAAACGTCTATTTTGAATGTTTTATTAAAGCGTGCAACACACATACACACGCTCATTTTAAGAATTGATGTTGCGTTTTGAGTTCATGTCATTTGAAAGTAAAAATACACGCTTTATTGTCTTTAGATCTTCGTTATTTTCCCTTTATGGAGTATTTACTCTGAATTTTCTGCATGTTATTAAATTTAAGGTCTGCCAAATTAAGATAAACTTTTTAAATTTGCTTTATTGTAACATTAACATTTATTTGGTATTGAATTTTAATAAAAATGTTTTTTTTTTGGTTCATGGAGATAAATTTTAGTGATTATAAAAGGTTGTTGGCAAACTTATAAATTTGAGCTCTTTTATTTTGATAAAATAGGAAGGCAATTTTCTTTGCAATTAATGCTTTAAGCACATTGACCACAGCAGGCTACACGACTTCAAATGCCGCTAGCTGCAATT
The DNA here is from genome assembly GCA_936439885.1 of Nowickia ferox. Lineage (NCBI taxonomy): Eukaryota > Metazoa > Arthropoda > Insecta > Diptera > Tachinidae > Nowickia > Nowickia ferox. Next base: position 108,051,243 of record OW387023.1, read on the forward strand.
GCCGGCTGTGCAAATTATGTTTTAGAACTAATTTTTGCACTTCTATGAAAATTTTTACTAAAAATTATTGACTGGAAACAAATTAGAAGTTTGCGTTATTCAAATCCCACAATTCTTAAAAAAAAGTTTTACCGCTATTGGCATAGCACCAGACCAAGGTGGGTATAATAATAAAAATTTTAACATTAAAACTTAGATATCTTCAAGACTATAAGAGATGCAGTAGCAATGTTTGTGTAGTCCTTAACTAGGGGAAATCAAATGAATAAAAAAAAATAAAACCTAATCAATCTTAAAAAAATTTCATCGTTTTAAAATTTTCATTTACCCGAGGTGTCTACTTTGACCCACTGTGGCTTTTCCCCGCCCCCAACGAATACAATGTCCAAACAACAGAACCTAAACGTGACTTTGCTTCTTCTATCCGTTTAGAAACAACAGATTAACTTCCATTTCATTTTTAAATTTCCCCACTGTGCGGGCTGCCAAAGTGCTGCCGTTTGTGCAAAATATTGTTTTTATTAACTATTTTTATTAAGTAAACAAATGAAAAATTAATTTGAATAAGTGATTCTTATAGAAAATCGTGAGATCTTTAAAAAAAAATAACCACAAATGACAAATTCACTTTTTATACCCTTCAACAAAAATGGTATATCGTTGGTCCTAACTCAAATAATTGTAACTTTACAGGAGAAGTTAAAAAAATAATAATAAATACAACAACTACAAAAAAGCGTTATTTTTTACACTATTACAAAAAAAAAATTTGACATGGTGTATTTGTGTAAAATATATTGGAATCACTGAAACACTTAATATCGTGAACATATGAGTTGGGGCCTTTCTACTTGTGACCATCGATATATGTATAATTTTTGTCATTCCGTGTGTAATTTTCACAACATAAATATGCGACAAATAAAGTATATATATATATATATATATATATATATATATATATATATATATATATATATATATATATTTAACAAACACAACCCGCGAAGCGATTAATTAGCTTGTCTGCAGAAAACACCCAGGGTCTATGGCGGGAATCGAACCCACGACCTCTGAACTGAGAGGATAGCATCGCTACCAATTTCATAACCAACGAACTATACATGGGTTTAAAAGCTCAGACACCATTTAAGGTTTATTTCTTGAATTGCTCTTTCTTAATTTTAAGCCAGCATTTATTGTGCAATAAATAATAAAATTTGCATTCTTGATAAGAATCGTAAAAGTCGATAACTGACAGCAAAATAAAGGTGTTTTAAAGTTTAGAACTTGAAACATTTTAAATATATTTTAAGTGGAAATAGATACCAGCAAAAAAGTAAAGAACACTTATGAAAATGTCTTAATATGAACATTGAACTTAAAAATAAATATTTGTACATGTCGTACATTAGAATTCTTCTACAATTGTGATGAGCATTTGTTATCATGCACAAGTTTTTTGTTTTCTATTTGCTATTTTTTTTCCTGCTACTGGCAAAATAAATACTTTCAAATCCTTAGTATTCAAAATGAGCGACAAATCACGTAGCAAAACTTTTTAAGATAATAAGTCGATTTAAAGTTTATTCTTATTGTTTTTTTTCTACTTTTTTCGTTTTTCTTTTCAGTACGTTTTTGCATGTGCAAATATAAAATGAGACAGACTACTTTTGTTTATACTATGTTCACACTTATGGTCTTGAACGTGTTTAAGGCAAGTGTTTTAAAAAACTAAACACAACCGTTCACATTACGTTTGCGATGTTTAAGATTGACGTTTTGTCAGTAAATTATTGTATTTGTAAAAAATTACGAACAATTATACTTTTTTATTGGTTTATTATTTTCAAACATGAATGAACATACTCCATTTGCGTGTTTAAGGAAGTATTTAAATCTTAAACACTTCATTTGAGATGTTTAACAAAACCAGTCAATGTATGGTAAAACATCTCAAAATCGTCGTGTTTGAGCTCTTAAACACGAATGAGGCGTTAAACACGTAAGTGGGAACATGGTATTAGTGTCTGAGTATCAGATAGTTTGCTACAACTTATTTTCGTTACTCAAGGTTCATGGTGGAAATTTTGACATATGTACATATGTATGTATGTATGTATATGAAATAAAGGCTTCTTATAACAAAAAGTTTTGAAAGCTTTGTTGTATACATACATATATAAATATATTACTCACATACACATATGTACACATATGTACAAATATTGCTCACGATTCTACTTGATCAGTTACAGGTAACAAGCAGCCACCTGTACCAAAAAAATATTTATGTCTATTGAAACTTATTTTGCGACTTAATAAATATATCTGATATATGTATGTTCCACGCTTATCGTGAATAAAAAATTAAATTTTTTCCCATTAAATTTTTATTCTCTTGGAAGGGCAAAACTCTATTGTGAATATCCCGTGAATTTGTCCCCGCTGTCACTTCTCAGTGAATGTAAAGAACGGGAAGATTTGTAAAGTTTAAAAATTAATTGAGAATCTAATAAATTTAAGTTAAAATAGTCAGTAAATAGTCTTGTGAAAGAAGCTCTTGTGTCAACTGAATCTTATATGGAAATCTTTCTGCAAAATTGTGGCCAAAATTGTTCTTTGAAGATTCTTGAGCAGCAGTAATGTTTTCAGCCGATCTTGCACTACGTTGTGGTCCATGCTTGGGCCTATCACCTACATACCCTCTTTCTTCGAAATCATTCACAACACGATAAATAGTGCGTTTTGTTTTGGCACGTTGTTTCTCCCAAAATCTTCACGTAACTTTCTCATCGTCACAGTAATCGATGATTGATTTTGATAAAATGTTTTAACGATTACAACACGTTTCCATAATAAATTTGCCACAAAGTAGTATACCTTCCCGGCGGACACCCTGTATTACGTTATTTTGTTCACCATATTTTTGTTTATCGGAAATATTTCACGTGAACAAAAAAAATATTCGCCTTATATTCCCGATAAGGGTGAATAAAGTAAAGAAACCAAGGGAAAAGTTAAAAAATTCCCGTGAAAATTATTATCCATGATAATAATAATGGGGAAAATTTTCTAGGGAAAATTATTTACGATTCCAATGTTGGTAAAAGTGAAAGTATTTCCAGAAAAAAAAAAATGTTCAGGATAAAAGTGAAAGCGTTTGGTTGGGAAGGAAAATAGCACTGTATATGCATGTAGTGCTTAACTTAGTTCACCTGGCAAAATGGAATACAAAAGTTTTCTTTTTTGATTATAAACGAATAACCGACCCTAGTCGATAGTAAAGTGGTACACGAAGTGTGCAAAAATATGTATTTGCGTATTTTGTGTTCAACTCACTATAGCAACAAAGTTTACTTTGACAATGCCTTGCAGTTCTTAAAGTTATAACAATTACAAACATAAATATTGTCTAAACAATTTTTGTTAGAGGTACTGAGACTTCACGTACGAGTTGTCGACAATGACTGATGAAAATCAAAAAGTTTTTAGTTTTTTATTTGAGCGTGTCTAACTCTGATTGACGGAAAATTATCGTTTGCTATGTGACGTCATGGAGAAGTGCGCGGACGAAAAAGAAATTACTTTGTATCTTATCGAAAGTTACCGCTGTTCGTCAGCAGTTTTTCTATTGATTCGCTTAAAAGTAGAGTATTCCATTAAAAGAAGGGCTTTTTGTCTTGATTGTAAAAAACCAAACGACTAAAAGTCTACAAGTAGTTTTATTATTATATCTGTGGCAAAAAGGAAAAAGTGCTTAAGGCGAGATAAGCTGATTTTGAGTTAATGTTACCGCTGTAATCTGCATATTAGAAAGTAACCCTGGGCAAAATCTTAATTAATTTGTGCGATTTTTCAAGAAATTATAGTAAAATGAATTGCGACTTATCTTTTTTAGACTTATACTCTCATTTGGAATAATAGATTCATTTAGGTTATGCTTTGGTATATTTCAACTTGAATGTATTATTTACAGTGTGTAGAACGATATTTGCTTAAAAAAATTAAGGCCAACAGAGAATTTCCCAATTTTACTGTAAAAGAAATAAATTTCTGAAAATCCACTTTGCTCTCCTGCAGAACAGTCAAATATTACTTAAGGTAGGATCACACGATTGCCGCAAATACACCAATCTGACCCAATTTTTATTGTGGTGAATTGGTGCACAATAATAAAATTGCACCAATCAAATACGTTCACACAGTCACATGTTTGCCCCATTTTATAAAAATTTTATTGTCGCAAATTTCCGAAGAATGAATTTGTGGCAATAATTGCCGCATCCTAGTCATACCATTGTTCTAACTTGCGCCAACACAAGCAAACAGCTGTCGTGGTAGTTTTTAGTTTGTTTGGTTTTACGTGCAAATAGTTTTCTTTTAAAAAAAAGTAATTTTTTTCCTATTTTATTTTGTACGGGAAAATGTTTTATTCATTTAAATTAAATAAAATTGCCTCTGCTTTGTATATTTTGTGCTCATTAAATATACAAAGCAGAGGCGATTTTCGTTCTTTTAAACTAATAAAAGCTAAATATATGGGTTAAAAATTGGATCACAGTTCTATGTTAACGTTTAAAATAAGTTATAATTACATATAAAGTAAGTTGAAATTTACAGTACTTACAAAAACATTTAAGAAATTGTCGCGTATTGGTTTCTTTGATTGCCTGTCGAAAACACAATAAATATTGGTGCATTTTTAGCATTTTTATTGGGGCATGGCTGTCTATCGACCGTTCACACGATTGCCGCACCAGAGCTGCATTTGATTGCGGCAAATCACCACAATATTGTTCTCGATTGTCGTATGGGACAATAAATTGTGAAATCACACAATTGGCATACAAAAGGGAGCAATAATTGGTGCATTGCGGCAATCGTGTGATCCTACCTTTAAGCACTTTTTCCTTATTGCCACAGATATATTATCGTTAGTAACCAAAGTGCTTTAAAGTAGATTTGGAAAGCTAAAGTGTTCCACAAACTTTCCAACCGACCTTTTTTTAAAATATGTAATTTTCGTGACACGAACTGCAGGGTTGTCTTGTTTATATGTACATACACATGTGAATATAAAATAATGAAGATGATTGCAATGTTATTGCATATTGGCTCTTTTCATAATGATATTACAAATAGTTTCAAATGGAATTTAAAACGAATTCTACTGTATTCCTTGGAGGGTGATGGGTGCTATTAGCTTAATATTGTAGGGAATTGTTTCTTTAGAAAATCACTACAGTCACTGCAAAAAAGCCATCGCCTTATTAATGCTCCCACCAGTATGAATTTTCTTTAAATTGCTTTAATTTATTTAATATTTAAACAAAAATTTGTTTTATTGCTTAACACTTTAATTTTGTGTTTTATTCAAACGCATGCTTAGATATTTTCAATTACATAATATAATTGAGTATATTAAAAATGTTTATGAGTCTGAAAATCACCTCCTACAATGTGAGAAGTAAATTAGTTGAGGTTATTTCTGTAGTATTCATTTCGATAAATTTCTTTTGAACAACTACAATACCAATAATTTTAAAATAAATACTTTTTTTCCATTGATATGATTGTGAGTCTTCTTTTCTGTTTGTGCATTATCAGTCTGGTTTTTTGTCTCTATTGTTTGTTTAGAAATTATTGAATGACAAATTACTATTAGAGTGCACGAGTATAAATGACAAATTGTACACGTTCTAACAATAAACAAGAGCTTTGGCACGTATTACTTATCAGTTTTGCTAAATGTCTATTAAGTTTTAAATAAACTTCATTATCAAAAGAGAAAAAATTAAGTTAATAAGTAAACAAACTGATGAAATGGTTTGAACGGAACAAAGTTAGCAATTTAGCATTTAAACTAGGAACATATCTTAGAGTAAGTTGACCTTAATTGATATACATATCCTTTAAAAACAAATTCTCCCCCTACCAAGGATGGTGTTTATGATTCTCAGGTGTACGAGTGGTATTGCCGGCCACTAATAAAGCATAATAAAAGCTCTTTGTCATTTATCACAGTCTCTTGATTTTACTTTTAAGTAAGAAGTGTTCTTTAAGGAATTAATTTTTTAGATCGTCAGACCTGGAAACTCAACTATCATTTCAGCTTGAAAATTATGAGAATTTATTTCAAAAGCGGTAGCGCAGTTGGAGAGTGTCAAATGAAAAAAATTCGCGAATTTATAATGCAGAAAAATCACACGTATTCTCTATTCAGGTTACCTGAATCAGGTACCTCAACATCAAGAAAAAATCACTATTTGGTGCGATCCACAGTGGTATTTTGGTTTAAAAACTCGAATGATTTAATTTTGTAGCGAAATTTTTGAGTATAAAATGAGCACTAATAGTTTCTTTCTTTTAGAAAAATTTCATTTTATTTTTGAAAAATTTAAGTAAAGTCCATGCAAGCGTGTTAAGACAGATATAACTTATATTTTCATGCAATTCAGTGATCCATATATGTATGTATCTACAATTTTCTTGATAGTACCATTTGACTTTAACCTATTATAAAAATATAGCATTCCTTTGTAAATAAAAAAAATATATGGGGATATCATAAGCAGTAAAGAAGATATGCCCAAACCTGTAAGCCTTTAAAAATTAGGCTCACTTCCCCAAGCTGTTTCCAGCTGTTTAAGTAACCTTCGTGTATTCTAATTTGTACCTCCTAATTATCTTGTAGTGAATGTACAATTATGTACATCACTGTTAGAATTTTAAGAATTTATTTTTAATTATATTTTTTTTACTTTGTTAATTATGAGACACACACTTATTTAACACACACTTAGTTATTTAAGAACCCTTTATTTTCTTTATTCTTTTTTTTTATGTTTACGATTGGTCAGCAGAAAACTTTAAATATTCAAAACAATGTCAATGTACCAAATGTTTATTTGAGATTTGTAATATAATAATATTTCTTTATTAAGTAAAAACGTGGGAAATAATAATTTCTCTTATGAAATTTATGAGCTGACCAATGCAATAATTTAGTATATAAGCAATTGATTTTTAGGAATAAAATTCAGAATTAATTTGACAATCGGAAAGCTCTTGATTCTTTTTTTTTGATTGTCAAATTAATTCTGAATTTTATTCCTAAAAATCAATTGCTTATATACTAAATTATTGCATTGGTCAGCTCATAAATTTCATAAGAGAAATTATTATTTCCCACGTTTTTACTTAATAAAGAAATAGTATTATATTACAAATCTCAAATCTGGCAGGATCGCCATGTAGTGTAATTTTAAAGGATCGACTGTGTTTGATTTGTTTATCGGTTAAAGTATTACTTAGCTCTTCAGCCGCATTAACAGAGCATCAAAATGCCCACTTGAGAATTAAAAAAAAAGAATCAAGAGCTTTCCGATTGTCAAATTAATTCTGAATTTTATTCCTAAAAATCAATTGCTTATATACTAAATTATTGCATTGTTCAGCTCATAAATTTCATAAGAGAAATTATTATTTCCCACGTTTTTACTTAATAAAGAAATAGTATTATATTACAAATCTCAAATAAACATTTAGTACATTGACATTGTTTTGAATATTTAAAGTTTTCTGCTGACCAATCGTAAACATAAAAAAAAAGAATAAAGAAAAAAAAGGGTTCTTAAATAACTAAGTGTGTGTTAAATAAGTGTGTGTCTCATAATTAACAAAGTAAAAAAAATATAATTAAAAATAAATTCTTAAAATTCTAACAGTGATGTACATAATTGTACATTCACTACAATCTGATTAATGTTTTCAAACACACAAATGCAAATGGGGGCGTATTATCAACAAATACTCTGAGTATCATAAGTATATTTATTTTGTCCGAACAAATAGCCATATACTCTGAATACAAGCATACTCCAAGTATAATTATAAGAGACACTCATTACGTACGATTTATATTTGTAATTGTAGAGCATTTCAGTTTTCGCCTAAATGAAGTAGAGACAATATTCTTGTGTTTTGGAATCGGCCATAGTCATATACTACGTTTATACGCACGACTTATTGTACATAAAACTGTAAATTTCTATATTTTATGATTTTATCAGGCTAAAGTTCGTATCGCTTTGTAAGCCAAATTACATGTGATAATTACTAGCCGTCCACGCGAGCAATAAGCTTGACAATTATTGCCGTGGCAATTGTCAAATTCGATTGCCGACACAAGATATTAGCGTGTGGACCGTATGAATATAAGTTCAAATATATATTAAGCAACAAATGTTAAAATACATTGCTGAGCAATAATCTCCTAACACATGCTGTCAAATTGAAATAATATTAATATTTTTTAAAGAAAAAAGGAAGAAAAAATGTTTTAAATAAATTAAATAAATATAATTTCAATTTAAAATTAGCCAAAGATCTAATAAAGGATAAAAAAAGCAAATACAGGCAAATCTCGGTATAACGAATTTAACGAAAATCCGATATAACGAACGTCCAGATTTTTTACATTAACAACCTTATATAGCGAACAATATCCTAATTTTGTACGGGATATAACGAATTATGAGGAAAAAATCGCAAAATAAAAAACAAAAACTTACTAGAAACATATTTCTAACATTTAGTTCTTTTTTATATAGCGAATGTTTGGATAAATGTGTGCTCTGTATAACGAACGGCAAAAAAATATTAAACAAAAACTACAGCAGCAATGTAAATGCAAGAAAAATTAATTGATACTGATAGTTTGTATTTGGTTGCATATTTGAAAACAAATTGCTTTTATTCTTTTTATTGTATTATATCATGTCTACAATAATAATTAAAATAACACTTGAAAAAAAACTTTGCGATATAACGAATTTTTCGGTATAACGAATGGGCCTGACATCATATCGTTCGTTAAACCGGGATTTGCCTGTATATTTGAATGTACGTGTTCGCTACCTCTAGATACATTGTTGAACATAAGCAATTTGATGTCATTATTTTGCCGGAGTTATTGCTTGTGTTAAGACACAACAAATTGCTCGTGTGGTCGTACTGTTATTAATGAATAAATAACACCAAAGTTAATAAACATGTAGTAGAACGAAACAACTGGCTGGTTTTGAAGGCTACTACACCTTCATCATCAGCGTTCTTTGTGTTCACTACTGTGTGTGGTTTCAGTTGATGTAGATTTCTGCTTTATATACGCAACTTTTATTGGAAATTAAATATGTGAATATTTTTGATTCGTATATAAAGCAGAAATCTACATCAACTGGCAACAATTATAGTGGACCAAACACAAAAAGGCTGATGATGAAGGTGTCATGGATAGGAAAAATCGTATGCGAAAAAATCTACCAAGCTCCTTGTAGTTTTAGCAGATAAATGTGTAAAGCCATCCCACTGTGCGCTCTTAAGCCCGCATCATTGGCCGGTAAGAATGTTATTGTTAAACTCCAGCGCTACATAACCACAATTAGCAATTAATTGGGGCCCTAAACCGTGTTCTTTTCCACAAGCCACACAACACTTCATGCAATCGGTTTAATGAAGGAAACATTTTGCGAATGTTCTATTTTTCAATGCTAATTTTCAATTGGCCGCAAATACTTAAAAAAAGAGGTAGAAAACTGGAAATACGAGTCAGATGAGCTGTTCGCATACCCATAATCAGACACGAATACTAAAATTATCTTTAAAATTAAGCAATTTTTTTTTTATTAGAAACCTTTTTAAAGTAAAACTTGAAAAAACCCTATTGTGAATATAAGGGGTGTTTTAGACGCTTACATTTTTGAATTGGCAGCACTGTTTTGTTTGACATGTGATTTTCCAGCTAAGAGTCGATATACTATTTCATCGATTATGTGGCCTCTGCGGCTTATTAAATTTAAAAAAGAAATCGCAACGTATTTCGAAATATCCTACCAACTGTTGAGTTCCAAATGTTTAAATAAAACGGCAAACTGCCAAGCAGCTCCCAGCCATCAAATCGACTGACAAACAGTGCTGCCAACTTAAATATTTAAACGTTTAAAGATAAGTTTTTGCAGCATGAAATGCGAAACGGACACTGACAAATTTATTTAAAAACAGTAAATGGTATTTTAGTTAGCCAAGAACTAATATCAAGCGGGCAACGCCGCGTGCATAGCTAGTAAATGAATAAATGCGGAGCTGGCGAACAAAACTAGACATGTCCTCAGTAAATGATCTAAAAAAAATTCGTGCTCTCAAAGTCACGAAATATTTTCATTCAAACCCAGTTCGATCCTACCTTAAAAAAATAACGAAAACTGTTCAGTTATTCGCCTGTCCTGTAACAAACAGTTACGCAACTAGTCTGGTTTTGTTTGCAGGCTCCTCAAATATCTTAAGAATTTGAATCAGTTGGGAACCAATTTGCAACATGCCATATGTTCTCCACACTTTTTGTGATTCTAGAATAAATTTCTGTTCTAGAATAGTTTCCAGTTAGAAATCTTCACTTCAAATCACTATGAATGGTTAGCTTTTTTCTTCTTCTTCTAAAGTCTTCATGAGTGTAAATAACTCTTATCAATTGCTTTATAGTCCACCCACTGACAGTATCATAATTTCTTTATGATACAAGCTTATTTTAATTACATCCTCTAGCCATAAATACTTATACATATATTTTTTCGCTTAAACTGGGTCATTAAAATACTTAACGACAACTTAACGACGGCGCTTATCGCACAAATAGATCTGAGTAGTTAACAAATAACATCATCCATCCATTTGTATCTGTTGTACATATTTATTTATGTCTATATGCATATCCTAAGGATACAATAAAGACGAATAAAGAATTAAGCATTAATTGTCAAATCGTGAACGATAATACTCATAATAAAGAGTGAAAGGAAAACATTTAAATTCTTACCACTTGCATATAGCTAAAGTGTTTTTGTTATCTTAAGAGGCATTATGATTTCAAGAGAATAAAGGACATTTGTCCTGTCCGTTTTGTTTTATGTGCGAGTATACATATGTATTCTCATGTATGTTTTTGTTTTGCCTGCATTGCTTGCTAGTTTGTTTCTTGTTACTACATGTCACTTGTTGTCACTTGCACAATAAATACAAAAATTATTCCATTTCACTATTTTCAATTGTTTTGTTTGGCCTCCAAATTTGAAGGGAGAAACTCATAAAACCACTCATGTACAAAAGTTTGAACTGGCAATCCATTTGTTTCTTTTGTTTTTGTCAATTTTAATGGATTTTAAGTATGTCCTGACTAAGGATATGATAGTTTGATGGCATATTTAATGGATTTGTTTTTCTATTTATGTATGTTAAGATTTTGGAGGTTTGTTTCGAAGGACATAAATTTTGCTGTTTAATTTCAATGGTGGTGTATAAATTATTCAGCAACTTTAAGAAGATTTTAAGCATGTACTTAAGATTAAGTGGAACTTTTTAACATCTCAAGTACTTTTGAGAAGGAAGTTATTTTTAATTTGTGTTAATTAGAAAGCTTCATTTATGCCAAAGACATGTACTTAGCTGAATGTTTAACCAGAAAAAATGGTGGTAATATCTATTCCTTAATGCCTTCAATAAGTTGTACAAAAAATAGTGTCTTCTTATTTTAAAAAATTTATAGAATAGAGCTAATACTAAAATAAATCGCCTAAAAACCTAAAAAATTGACAAATGAAAAAAAAAACACATCAAAACCAAAATAAGCGCCAAAAACTGCAAAAAAAAACTTAGAAACAAAAAAGCGCAAAAACTAGGAAAAATCGAAAAATCGGCAAAAACCGAAACAAAGTTTACCGGGTTCTTAACATTTTTTTTTAAATGACTACATCAGATAAGATATTCGATTGTATAGACTAAGATTTGTATAGTTTGTATAGTTTACATATGAAATATCCTCGCACCCCTTCATGTGCGAGTAAAAGTCGCACTTTACTGAATTTATTGACACATGCATTTGTAAACAAAATGAAACTTCACAATTCCCATCACTGTTGCGAACAGCTGATTGATTGTAAGTTCATTTTATTTTCTGATTTTTTTCTCATACATTTTAGACAAATTCAAAAAGCTAAAACGAATAAATAGATATTCCAAATCCATTAAAAATTTTATGAAATTTTTTATTTTACAAGAACAGAAAACAAAAATTCACAATCCTTGCACGATGTGTTTTAAAGATTCTATAAGTACTAGAGACACGACACGACCCGCACACTATAGGCTTACGTACAGAGCTTAAAGCTTAAGAGGCCCATACACTATCAACAAATTTGCTGATGTTGTGTTTTTGACGATAGAAAATATTAAATTTTTTCTTCACTGAAATTCATTAATACATATTTTACACCTAAAACTGTTTGGTGTTTTTTCTGTAAATTTTGCAACCCGACCATGCACGCAAACAGATTTTTACTCACGAACACACTAAAAAACACGACACGCGCTGATCTCCAATAAGTACACAAACGTTCTAACGTTAGAGTAACTTGCGGGAAGGTTAAACCAATGTTCGGCTAACGAAAACTTAAGGCAATTCGAAGATATATGTAATTGATTATCTTACAAAACCTTTTGGCACATCTGCTTTTCAATAAAAGCTGATGAGATTGATGAAAACTACATATGTACCTCAAGTTGATTCTAAAACTAGAATTATCTAAAAATCCAACAATTTCATTCCTGAATAACATATTCCTTTATTTAATGCGAAAACCGCCACTACAAGTATTTAGCTAAAAGACATACATGTACTCCGGATATAATTTAACTATTTGAAAATAAAAAGCGTTAGCACCATAGTGATTTACCTCAATTAAAATGTGCGTGTTTTGCGGCCAAACGAAACGAGTTTTATGTATTAACAAACATTAACTTAATTACGAGTATAAACAATATACATGTAAAATAAATATGAAATGAAACAACGTTTTTCCAAAGCAAACAAATGCACACGCGCTTGGGACAAAAAACCTTCAATTTGCGTATTAAAAATATGTAGTTAAACAGACAAGCGAAAGCAGAACTATCCTTTTTATATAAATACACAACTAACAACTAAAATGATTTCAAAGGCGTAACTGGTGATTGTTATTTCTGACGCTGTGTACTGACTAGTGTTGTCATTCGAACAAAAATTATTCGAATATTCGAACAACTTTTGTTAATTTTTGATCGAACGAACAAAAATGTTCAAATTAGAATAAAAAATTATTCGAATATTTTTTGTCGAATATTCGAACAATTACCTTAATTCCTTTTTATTTGTTAACAATAGGATGTTAAGTAATCAAATTACTACAAATTATAAATACATACTTGTGTAAGCTTGTTTGTATATATCTATGGCAATAAGGAGAAAGTGCTTAAGTCATATTTTACTATTTTGCAGGAGAGCACTTTTAAGTGTTCAAGTTGATTTTCAGAAATTTATTTCTTTTACAGTTAAATTGGGAAATTCTCTTAAAGCATTTATTTTTGTAAGCAAACATTGTTCTACATACTGTAAGTAATACATTCAAGTAGAAATATATCAAAGTATAACCTAAATTAAGATATTATTCCAAACAATATTAGAAGTGTAAAAAAGATAAGTCGCAAGTCATAGTGCTATAACTTCCTGAAAAATCACACAAGTTAATTGAGATTTTGAACAGGGGTACTCTCGAATATGCCGATTACGGAGGTACCATTAACTCAAATCAGTTTTTCTCGACTTAAGCACTTTTTCCTTTTTGCCACAAATATAAATGTGTTCGATAAACGCGTCTTTTGTTTTCTTGCTTTGAAAAGGTAATGCCTCTTTAATGGAATCAGTGTCGTACCATTCCTGGTAAAAAGTTTAAAAAAATAAGTGCTTTCCTACAGATCTAATCAAAAGCCCTGTGCGCTCGGTTGGTTATTGTTATAAATAAATAAATAAATAATATTATTCCTAAGCTTTCCAAAAACAACTTTTTAAAATAAAAAAAGCGAAAAAAAGAGTACGCAAATACTTGATTGCACGATTATTTTGTAATAAAAATTTCGCAAATAATCTCAATTACAATGAAGTATTAGATGAAATTTCCGAAGTAACTGACTATGTTTTATTAGCTGATCTAAAAAGTTGTATCAATAAAACAAGAAATTATACTAATATAAAAATCGTCAACAATTTTGAGGTTGATTTAAATTATTTGGAAATATCAAACAAAAGAATACATAATCCGTTTTTAGCAGTATCGCTAACATCAAGAATTTGCAAAATATATTTTTCTACTGGTTCTTTTAGCAAAAGTTAAAACAGAACCTTCTACAAGCTAAAAAGTGGGATTATCTGCTGTTTTTAAATAAATATTTTAAAATTTTTGTAAATGTGTATGAAAACGTACCTTTTTTAACAAATTTCCTTTCGGTTTTTAATATAATTTCTGAGTTTATTAGTAAAGCTATTTGTTTTTATTGTGTAATGAATTAGTTTTTGTTTGTTAATAAAATAAAAATTTAACTCAACACATGCGTGTCGTTTTTTGCAAACTTTTTTAAAATTATTCGAATACATTTTTTTATTCTTTGTTCGTTCGTTCGAATATTCGAACAAAAGTTCAACATTATTCGTCCGTTCGAATAAGAAAAAAATTAAGAAATTTCATTCGAACAAATATAAAACACGAATAATTAACAACACTAGTGCTGACTAATACATCAATTGTACAGAGTGACAGATCATATTGGCCACAAAATATCATTGATTAAGGAAGGAAAGGAATTAAATATAAAAATTAGCTAATACTCGTACGTATTTAAATATTAAGTGAAAAAACTCGAGGTTAACCTTTCCATGGTGTTAATTTTTACACACCAAAAGACCTTTAAACATATTTTTGTAAAAAAATTTTAAGCCTCATACAACTCCCCAAAAACACATCAGAAGGACTAAATATTTTTGACTAAAAAGCAGAAATCATAATCTATTTCATTCTAATTAATTTTGACACACATCGAGTGTTGGAATCAATTTAAATTTTAATCAATATTTTTTTTTTAAATTAATAAGACAGAACACAATTATTTCTTCTGTGTCAAAATAATTCATCAGAGAAAAGGTTTGATTTTATTGTACAGTATTATTAGTCACCATGTAGTGATGATAGAAATTACATTTAATAAACCGCCGCCGCGGCGCCGTCGTCATCGAAAGCCTCCACGCAACTATCAAAGAAATATGCGTTAATGAAATTCCTTTTAATTATTTTTGGGATAAAAAACGTGATGATTTTTCCGTAAGCATATTTTGCCCAAAACAAGGTTTAATTAGAAAAGGGTTGTTACTTACGATTAAAATAGTTTGAGGCCATAGTAAGAAAAAAATTTAAATTCAAAAGCGCGTAATATGTAAATTTAATTGCAACACATTAGAAATATAGTTTTTCATCTTTTGATGCTGAAGTGAATGTGAAGGATAAAATTAAATCATTATTAATATAACGAAGGACCAAACGCATATGACGACATGACATGTTGAAGGGATTCAAATGTAAAGTTGAGGCTGTAATAGATGAAATCATATAAGCTTAAAAACATATGAAGAAAACCTGTTAAAATAAAGTATCCTTGGGGATTAGACATACATGCATGCATGTAAATATTTGACTGGTATTCAATCCTCAATAGTGGTAAAAATACATATTTATACGAATATAAATATTTACACTTTGAAAAATTTACAGCCTGGCCCACGATGTCGCCAAGAAAGTTTCTTTCGCTTGCTTATATTGAAAACAAAAACAAAATAAGAGAATTTGTTTTTGTTTTCAAGGTAAGTAAGCGAGAGAAACTTTCTTGTCGACATCGTGTGCCAGGCCGTTAAGCTTTGAAAGATTGCTTTGGTTTTTAAATGCTAAAATAATAAATACTAATTTATAAATGTGGAATGTGTGTGTTTGTTACCTTATAACGCAGGAAGCGCTGAAGGGATTTCGGAACACAGACTGTTTATATGCTTGAGACATAGGACTCGTTTTATCGCGAAAATTAAACGATTTAATCCATTATGCGCCTGTATTGTTCTTAGTTTTCTTAATTCCAAGGAGAAGCATATATTTGGTAATAGAATGAAAAAGATGGTTGAGAAAAGAGTTTTAAGATTTTTGACATGAATGAATATATTACTAAACGATCAGTGTTGCCATATTTTTTTTTTCAAAAATCTTTCAAGCCTGAAATTTTCAAAATCGCTAAAACTAAAAAAATCCCGAAGTAAAAAATCGCCAAAACGAAAAAATCGCCAAAAACCAAAATAAACGCCAAAATTAGAAAAGCGGTAAAACTAAAATAATTTAAAAAAAAAATCGACAAAAACGAAAAAAAAACGCTAAAACTAAAAGAGATGCCAAAACTTACAAAATCACCAAAAAACGAAAAAATTTGCGGGTACTTAAAATCTTTTAAAAAAAATGTCTACATCAGGTAATATATTCGATTATATAGGCTAAAGTTCGTATAGTATTACATATGTACTGTCCGTACGGACTCGTTCGTGTGCGAGTCAAAGTCGCACTTTACTGAATTCATATTCTTTCCTTTCTTCTTGTACATTGAAGAAAACGTCAATAAAATTTAACAGAAGGAAATAAATAGTGTTGGATATTCTACATGCATGATTTGATTAGGCTAAAGTTCGTATCGCTCTGTAAGCCAAATTACATGTGATAACTATTAATGAAAGAATAACACCAAAGTTAATTGCAAATATTCTGACAAACACTTAGTAGAACGGAACAACCGGCTGTTTTCGAAGATCACTTCTCCTTCATCATCAGCGTTCGTTGAGTTTGGTCCACTGTGTGGTGTCAGTTGACGTAGATTTCTGCTTTGTATACTCATCAGCCATTATTGCAAATGGAATATGTGAATTGTTTTTGATTCATCTTTTTCTTTTAGTGCATGAAAAAGATTGAACAAGTAAGTTTTATAGTTTATTAATATGCCTTTTTTTCGAAAGAAATTGTCACCATTTCTTGTTGCCTTACAATTTGAAGGATTTCATCATTTATTTGTTTAAGGACTAAAATAAATTACTAAAATGTCTTTTAATTAAGTTTCTTGGGGATAATTGTGTTAGATTTATCAAACAAGGCAGTGAATGGCGTAAATAAATTTCCTATAAAATATCGACATCATTAACACGAACAAGATAAATTTAAGCATTACAAGGAGGGATTTTAAAACTACTCATATGTTGTAAACGTATGAATAGGAAAAAAGTACATCAAATGTAGCAAACGCATGTGTTTATAAAAGGGGTTAGAAAATGTTAATTTGACATTTTCTTAAAATAATCTCAAGATCAAATAGACGAAAAAGACGAAAAAGACTTCTTTGTAATAACAGAAAAGTGTATTTCTCTAGAGAATAAACATTTAAATACCTTTTTTTACTTGCTGTTTAATTTGTTTTTTTTTTCTGTTCAAAATGCACAAGTATAACAAAAATAGCACATGTGTAGATTTTCTAAAACATTCGCTGAATTTATCTCAACCCTGCTACATACTCGTACATACATTGGCAATTGCAAGTATGAACGTCAAGTCAACCACACGTGATTGTGATGTCACCGTGGCAAAATAGTAAATATTTAAATTGTGTTTGACACTTGATGATTTATTATGATTTCATTGCATGCCAGTAAATGCTCACGAGTATGTAAAAAAAATAATTTTTTCCCTTTCCTTTTTTTAACTTTCTTTTCTTAATGCCTGTGTAATATTGTTGTTCCTATTGTTATCGGGAAGTACTTGGCGTTCTCGTAAGATTTACGACTCGTTTTTTTATTTTATTTTATTTTTCCTTTGCGTCTTTTGCCAATTTTAAGGATAATGCGTCACATATGCAAGCATTATTTCGGGTTAGTTTTTCATCGGTTCTTTATTCCACAAACCATTGGTAATAAATACCAGCCAGCCAGCCAGCCAGCCAGCCAGCCAACAACTTTCATTTTGTCTTTTTTTATTTTTTATTTTAACTCATTTACATACGTTATTGTTACATTCTATTCGCATTCATGTTACGCATATGAAGTGTGTTGTTGTATGTAACAAATCGTTCATGTGATTTTTTTCCACTTATCAACCATAGAATTTATGAGGTCGCCTTGTCAGGTTCATGCTTCGCTTGAGAAAAATGTGAAAACATGACTTTTAACCTGTTAATTTGTTCCGGTTCTAAATTTTTTCTACAGTCATTTATTTTAGCGAGAAAAAAGTATTTCTGTTTTCGTCTAAGAACTACGATTTTACTTTAGACAGAAAACTTATATCGTGCCCTTACCGCCAAAAAAACCGTAAGCAACATAATTTTCAAATTTAATATTTTTTTACCAAAATCGATTATTAGCGATCATAAATAATCGATTTTCGTAAAAAAACGAGGTTCAAAAAATTTATGGGTTAAGTTTTTTTGGCGGTTGTGGCTCGATATTCGCATTAGTTTACTTTACTCTGGCTATTTTAAATAAATTCAGTAAAGTGCGAGTTTGACTCGCACATGAAGGGTTCTGTACGGACACTACACACTCGTATGTATATAATATTAAATGAAGTTTATAATCCAATATGTTAACTGATTTAGAAATTTTTAACCAAATTTTAAGTACCCGGTGAACTTATTTTTGTGTTTTTTAACAATTTTTTTTTGGTTTTGACGCTTTCTTAGTTTTGTAGCTTTTTTTCGATTTTTTTTTCGATTTTTTTAATTTCGACGTTTTTTTTAATTTTTGGTGATTTTTCGGTTTTCGATGATTTTTTAGTTTTAGAGATTTTTTCGTTTAGGCGATTTTTTTCGGTTTAAGGTGGTTTTTTCATTTTGGCGATTTTTATTTTTTTTTAATTTAAATACCCGTTAAACTTTTTTTTGTTTTTTTGGCGATTTTTTACTTTTGGCGCTTTTTTGTTTTGGCGATTTTTTTTCGTTTTGGCGATTTTTAAAAATATTTTACGTACCCGGTAAACTTTTTGTTTGCTTATTTGCTGCAAAAAAAATCGATTTATTTCAGTTTTTTTTACATATTTTATAAATATTTTTAGTTTTAGCGTTTTTTTAGTTTTGCCACTTTATTCGTTTTGGCGATTTATTTCGGTTTTTGGCGTTTTTTCTTAGTTTTTTTGGCGACCTTTTTATTTGTAGTGATTTTTTTTTTTTTGCATTTTAACAATTTATTTTAATTTTGGTGATATTTTTGATTTAAGCGCTTTTTTGATTTTGGCGACCTTTCGTTTCACATTTTTTTAATTTGGGATTTTTTTAGTTTTATTGCTTTTGAAAATTTCAAGAATTTGCCCTTTACTGCTTCCAAGATACAGCAAGTTGTCAAAATTACATTAACTGATAGAATACTCTTTAATTTTTTTAAATTTCAGTGTTAATCGGTGTAGTTTGCATAAACTAGTCTAATTTTGAAACAGACACCTAAGTCTGTATATTACATTAGGATTTCAATATGTTTCGTTGCTCGCTTTAGAATACCCTTTAATTTTTAACTGTCATATATTTGTTGTTGGTATAGAGGCTAAAGTTTTACATATTCTATGCAAATTTCAGGTCCTTAGCTCTTACGGTTCTCGAGAAAACAGCTTGTGAGAGACACACAGGCGAACGGACAGATGGACGGATATGGTAGCGAAAACAATAGGTCCCTTTTCATCTTAAAAATTAAATAATTTCACCTTACACGTCCATACACACGTACATACATGCGAATATTATTTACTACCTATTATTTACTAACATATTCCATTATTTTATCTTTAAATATGATAATAATTATTTCTTTTTCATCACAATAGCAAAACAATTGAATTTATAATTATAAAGTTGATATTAGTGTTTTGCTAAAGAATAAACTCATTATCAATGAGATGCAAGTTTTCAGCTTATTCCCATTTGGGTTTTTAGTCCTTAAGGCATGAATAGCAAATGAAAAAAGTTCGTCGACCAATAAAAAAAAAAAAAAATTTCACAACAATTGAGAATATGTAATGATGCCCAAATATGAAGACGCGGATGATATTGTGCATTTAATGTTTGTTTCTCCATCAATAAATTACAAAACATTTTATAAATTAGTAATTAAAGTTAAGTCTTCTGCAGTATTTGGATTAAATTTGAAAAGAATATCATTAAGCGTAAAAAAAATTATTCAGCATCAATAATGAAGTAGAGTAGCAAATTATTTTCCATTTTAGTTTAAGATGGAAACAAAGTGATTATGTTCACTGAGGGTTATGGATGGACTGACGACTTCTTCTATAAATTTTGGCTTTTAACAACATTAAAGATTTAATTATTCATTAAAAAAAATATAACAATATGATAGAATTCTAGTAAAAACAATCGAATGGGAAAATTATTCGTTTAAAAACATCTGTTTGGTGAGAGAATTACAGGGATTAATTTAATTCGATTCAGGCGCTTTCTAAGGATATAAATACATACATACACATGTAAGTATCCTTTCAGTTTTCGTTAATTCAATTGTGTACAGTTTAAAAGTTTATTTTGTAAGAAAAAAAAAAGCATATTGTGTTTAGTGAAATATTTACTTAATGCAAAAAACATAACAGGTGTATATTCTGTAATTCGAAATTAAGGAAAATGCGATCTTCTACTCGACAGCATTTTCTTTAATTTCGAATTGTAATTTTTTTAAATTCTTTTTCTTTGATTTTATGATATTTTATTTATCTGATTGCCACAAAACTTAGTAAACAAATTGGGGCACAGAATACCCGCACGCATAGATTGAAAAGCCGACGCACCCAAAACGAGTCACTGTTTGGTGCGGATTTTGGTCCAGAGGCATAATTGGGCCAATGAGCAAGGAGTGGCCGTTAAAGTCAATGGCGATCGTTATCGGGCCATTTTGAACGAATTTTTGTTCACAAAAATTGAAGAGGAGGATATTGGCAACATTTGGTTTCAACAGGACAGCGCTACGTGCCACACAGCCGAAGCTACACTCGATGTTTTGCTCCCTGTTTTCAAAAAAAAAAGTTATCTGGCGGACCCTATATTTGACTGATTTGTATGAAACTTGGCACACACCCTGACCTTTAAAATACATAAACTTGCATACAAAAAAGTGGGCGAGACCCGGCCCATTAAAATTTAATATTATACTTTACATGCTTGTACTTAAACGACTTAGCACACTCTGAGCTTTTAAAAGAACATAATCTTGCATTCAAAAAAATGGGCGGAGCTCCTCCCATTAAAATTAAAATATTACACTTTAGATGTATTTAAAGGATTTCAATGAAACTTGGCACACACTGATCTTTTAAAAAGACATAATCCTGCATTCAAAAAAGTGGGCGGAGCCACGCCCATGAAAGGTTAGTATTAAACTATATGCATCTTTACTTTTCCGATGCCCACACAACATGGCAGAGTTTCGACTCTTATTACGACATAATCTTGTGCTTAAAGAAGCAGGCGGGGCCATGCCCATTAAATATTAATATTATATCTCACGTGCTTCTTCCTGACCGGTTTTTACGAAATCTGACACACACCTTGAGCTCTGACGCGGACATATTTGCAAAATTGGGCGTAACCACGCCCATAAAACTATAAAATTGTCACTAAAAATTTAACAATAATAATAGCACATATAAAATTTATTTTACATTAATCGATTTGTCTTAATCCTGGGAGTGTCACTAAAGATATGAGAGTAGTAAAAACTCAATATGACGGCCAACAATTCGACAGGTATTTTAAAATCATCAGTAGGTTTTTCTTATGATTTTTCATTTCGAATGACCATTTAGGATATTCAATGGTTCAAAAATGGTCGCAGCCGGGTTTCTTGTTTTTTTTATTATCTTTTTATTGCTTATTTTTGAAGAGGACGTAACAGCACCCACTAAATGTCAATGTCAATGTCTTGTAATGACAAAATATAGAAATTTAAAAGTGGGCGGAGTCACGCCAATTAAAATTTAATATTCAAACTTAGTATTAAATTTCACGCACTTCTACTTAACAGATTCTTACGAAACTCGGCACACATCTTGCAGATCTTTAGTGCTTATATTTGAAGCCAATTAAATTTTTTTCAAAAGTTTTGTTTATCATAGAGTGAAAAAAGCGTGTTCACATGTTATAGAGTGAACACCATTACCCAGTTAAATAGCAACAGAATGTCTTTAAGCAGAAGTCTATTATGTGTGTATGAATTGGTGTTATTGACATGAAAAAATGCGCAATTATATGACCAGTGAGGGAGTCACTTGATATTTCGGTCAAATATCAACATGTAGTACATATAGTAAAGAAATTAATTATTATCTAAAATAATCATGTCTAAACATTTACGGCAACATTAAACAGATGCTCTTAAAAACACAGACACAAATTGAAACAAATCTAATAAATAGACCGAGACAAAGGACAATAACAACTATAGGAAAAGGTGTTTAAAAAAAAAGTTATTTTCACTAGTTTCAATAGCAATTGAAAAGGGCTCTTATGGAAACAAAACACGTAGAATTTAAATTTTCTTTATGTTGTGATACTTGAAAAACATTATTTTTTCCCCTGCATACTTTATGAGTCATAGATTATGAAATTAGCATATTTTTAAATTCTTACAAAAAGAACAAAACAAAAAAAATTTAAAAAAAACGTTGCATACTTAATGGAACAATGTCCTGGCGTAAATTAGCTTGGGCTGGAGTGAAATGTAAAAGAGAGCAGGAAGGTGGATTTTCCTTTTATTTTAAAGCATATTTTTAGCCTGAAGATTTTCTTCAATTAAACGTGTAATTATTGTGTGTTTTAATTTACAAGTTCAGTTTTTGTTTTGCAGCTTCCTGCCCTGCCCATTGCTTTTAGAGGTCTCTAGTGTTTTTCTAATTTGTTTTCCCTTTTTTGAATTTTTATATTAAAAGTTTGAGTTTTTTTTTGTATTATTTGATTTTCTTATTTTGTTATGGTTTGGGTATTTATTTAGCCAAGTTAAATAGTGTTTTTTTTATTTTCAGACTTTTACTGGCCAATATTTACTTTTTCATCAAGGAGCCTTAGACGACGTTTATTTTTATTTAATTTCAATATTAAATTTTGACATCAAACATATTGGGGGATTGGTTGTGCGTTGGCTGTAGTTAAAATTCACTTTGGTTACTAACTACTTTATGTCTTGACAATTGTTGATATCGTACACTCAAAAAAGTTTTACATTAACTGAATGTAAGTTATTTAGGAAGTTTTCCGTAAAGTTTAAATTAAAGGAAAATTTAGTTATTTTACCAAGCCATGTCTGTTTTAACTATTTGTGTATGTTGTTTAATAAACAAACCACACAAAAATAATGATGTTCTGTGCAGTCAATATAATCAATTATTTATAAATATGTACATATTCAGTAAAACTTAAAAAATGTTCTTGTCCTGAAAGTTTTTTCATTTAAGTTTTACTTACATATGTATATTTATGTATTATTTCCCTAGAAAACAAACTTAAAAAATATTTGAAAAACAAAAATAAAAAATTCTTTAATAATTGAAAAAATCAAACCATTTTTGCGAAAACACAAAGAGTTAATTGACTTATATAAAAGAAAATCCAAATATAAAAGAAAATTTGAATTGGTAAGTTAAGTGCATTTAATATGGCATTTACGTTTGTGCATATGTATGTATGTGCATACATACATACATACATATGTACATATGCAGATGTATGTAAATATATATGGATATGTATATGTATAATGATGTTTCCAGGAGAAATTTATGAGTTATTGAGGGACTGGTCCAGTTCAGACATAGTATATTCCGACATACATATATAAGTAAGTATATTTTTGAATAAAAAAATTGCATATTTTTGAACTAAATTTCATTCAGGTCTATTGCATATTTCTCTACCCGTTGTGCTTCTTCGTTGTGTATTCATCATAGAACTAAAAAAAGGTAAGCAGATATTATACTTATATGTACATATGATTCTAAAAAGCACTAAATTATGGCGAGGTCTCACAAAATATATATATATTACTAAATATTTACATAATAAAATATACCTAAATTATTATTATTTTTGGGTAAATATAAGGCTCGTTAATAATGGCAGAATGTTTTGTTTGTAGAGATTACTTTAAGTCCAACAAGGAATTTTTTTTTCATTTTAAACTTCATTATATATCGAGTTCTAGTCATTTTTCTTGTATCGAGTGTGCCAAAAAATTTACATCGTTAGAAACTTTTAGAAAGCATGTGAAAATATTTCATTTCAATAATGAAAGCGATAAAAGTAGCCTTAATAAAATGAATAATGTTACCAGTTATACTACCAATAAAGAAAGTGAAATTATCTTATTGAAGTAATTACATATACATCCTTTTTCAGATTTCTATAGATTTTGAAGTGCTTTTCCCAGAAAAAACGAATAGTTTTTATCTTAATTGGAAAAAACTGCAGGATATATTGCCGATTTATATAAACCTAAACTTAAAGGACGTGAGACTGAAATCTTTATGGTGTGAGGCCAGAGAAAAATGGAATGATTTAGATCAAAGTAATTATAAAATTATAAGCATTACAGTATATAAAAAATTATCTTATTGTACATATTCTTAAAATTTATATTTTTAGATTCAAAAGACCCAATTTTTATTTATGTCATACATGGAGTATTAAAGCCCGATAGGTATCAAAAGGAGACTGGAAGACCAACTATAGCAGATGCACAAGTTTCTACGATTAAGCTTATAGAAGACGACATTAAATTGGACATGTTTAGTGGGCAGCCACCATTTATACTAATAAAACGAAATCTTTTTTCTATAACATCTGTACATGTTGTAGTGGATCAGATAATGTACAATGCTGAAATTGTAGTATCAGCATTAGTGCTTTGTTTTAAGGTTTACCAAGTTTTCAATTTAAATTACAGTATTAGTTCCTACAATTTTTGGCTATTTATTCAGAAAACTTTATTTAAAATCGATTTAAAATGTGATATTGTAGGGAGTAGTTTTAAGGGAATTAATTCATTTTTTAAAGCACACAACTAATTTTATTTAATTTTCTTTTACTTTTTATAATACTTGTACATAATATTTTATAACTTTATAATTTTAATCTGTTTGCATTTCATACCGTTATTTTAATTTTGATTTTGTAATAACTATATTGAAAACCTATCTTAATTTTATAATTTACTTTCAAAAAATCAATATAATTGTAGCATCAATTGATGGAATTATAAGTTTTGCACATAAAATTATATAAAAAATAAAAATTATTTATAGAAAACAGTTTTTAGCAACTCTTTATTTTTTGGGGGTTAAATATATTGTAGTAAAAATTGTTGATTCAAATGTTTTATTAAGAATAAGAATATAAGCAAAAGTACAATAGACGCTTATCTAGAGAACCATCTTTAATAGATAATTATGATAAACTAAGAAGATAAATACAAAGGTAAATAAGCAATTAATATGCAGAGTTGATATAAAGGGAAATATCCAACAAAAATAAATGAAGAAAACAGTAATTTCAATTGATTCGGTAGGTTATTTTTTGTCAGTCAATATAAGTGAAAAAGCAGTTGTTTTTACAGTTTTGGGTAGTAAATTTATGTAAGCTAAAACAATTGAAACAACAGTCGTTTTTACTGTTTTTGTGAGTTATTTTCAGGTTGTTAAAAAAAATTAAAAAACAGTAGTTTTAAATGATATGTAGGTTATTTTTTTGTAATTTAAAATAAATGAAAAAACATTTATTTTTACTGAAATTTTATGTTAAAAAATTAACATTCAAAAATAACTGAAAAAATCATTTGATTCGAATGAAATGTTAGTAATCCGGTTTTTAACTGAAAATACTATTGTTTTAAATGATTTTTCATTCGAATTTACCTACATAATATTTTGAGTGTAGACTACTAATTATTCGCTTAAGATCATTTTCAAGTACTTTGCAAAGCAAAAAATAAATAAAATAAAAAAGTTAAAAGAAAAAGAAAATAATTCGCGTTTTTTTCGATACTTTGTGAGACATTTTTATGGCTGAGTAGCTTTTTGAGATGCAGTTTTAAATTTAAATTAATTTGGTAAAAAGTTGCTTAAGATTCTTTATGGATACCCTATATTTGTATCTATAAAGAATCCTAAGAATCTTTATGTTTTTTAAGGTTTACAAACCTTTTAGAGAAAATATTTCATACACAAAATTGCATAACTTCAAGGAAGATTTGTTTTTGTTAGAGAGAGATAGAGAGAGACAGAGAGGGAGAACTTTAAATAACTAGTAAAATAAAGTCCGTTCGGAGTCACTTAACAATTAATGAATTAACAAAAATTCTAAAAATAAACCACCAAAAACCGATAAAATCGCCTAATGAAACAAAATCGCCAAAATGAAACAAAATCGCCAAAACGAAAAAAATCGCCAAAACTAAAAAAACACGACAGAACTAAAAAAATCGCTAAAATTAAAATAAATCGCCAAAAACGCAAAAAAAATTCAAAAATTAAAAAAACCGCCCAAAATAAAATAACGCCAAAAATAAAATAACGTAAAAAATAAAAAAAAACGCACCAAACTTTATATTATATAGGTTAAAGTT
Organism: Nowickia ferox; assembly: GCA_936439885.1. Taxonomy (NCBI): domain Eukaryota; kingdom Metazoa; phylum Arthropoda; class Insecta; order Diptera; family Tachinidae; genus Nowickia; species Nowickia ferox. Next base: position 108,077,839 of record OW387023.1, read on the forward strand.
CGTATAGTATTACATATGTAGGATCCGTACGCAACCCTTCGTGTGCGAGTAAGTCACATTTTACTGAATTTATTTTATGAGTTAACATTCACCAATTGATTCACAATAATTAATAACCTGGGTTGCCGCTGAAAATTTCGAAAAAAGTATTATAATAGTATAGGGTATTTAAGAAAAAAACGGTCAAAAAAGGGTATTTTAATGTAAAATAGGGTCAAGTTTTTTGTGAACAAAAAAACAACACTTATTTCAATTAAAAAAAAAACAAGCACGAATTTTAACAATTAATTAGGTAAATACATTATCATATTATCAAAAAAGAAGTTTCTTTTACAAAAACTTTTGATAATGTTTATCACTTTTTAGAAATACTTATTCTATATTTTTAAATTAATTCTGCACTTGGAGTGCATTCTTCCCGCTCTGATTCGGGCAAATTGAAAGAGGAAAGCATGGACTCTATTTTAAGTTTGTTTGTAAATTTATTTTTAATCATTGATAGTTTTGAAAAAATTCGTTAATTTTTTTTTAATTCACGCCACTGTGTGGTGTTGCTCGTGCAACGCTCTAATATTTAATATATGTAGTATGTATATGGGCCTACTCACTTCATTTTACACAATTGTTAAACTTTACATGAAAAAAATAGGTATGCATGGAATATGACAGTTGCATAAAAGCCAGTTGTTGTAATAATAATATCGCATGCAATTCTTATATGTACATTCACAAAACTCATGTATGGAAATATGTATACAACACACTTTCATAAAAGTATACTAAAAACTTTCGTGAGGAATATTGGAACTTTAAATCTTTTTCAAAAAGTGGCATTAATTTTGTTAAAATGATACAAAGGGATAAACAAAAAAAAGGGTAAGAAAGTGTCATTGGCACGAAAAAGGGTCAAAAGTGATACTTTAGTGTCACAACGGCAACACTGTTAATAACACACAATTTTTAGACTTGCCAGAAATGAATTTTTACATATATGTACAATGTACAATGTACATACATACATATTAAGATTTTTTCGATGTAAGTCCATATTTACACTATGCAAGTCTTATTGCTAAGCTGATTAGTTTGACGGAGAGAGAGACGAGGGGAACAGTAACGTTTCTTTTCCCCTCGTCCCTCTTTCCTAACAAACTAATCAGCTTAGCAATAAGACTTGCATAGTGTAAATATGGACTTACCACCAGCAATGGGAACAATTTTCATTACATGAATTTAAAACAAACATAAAAAAGAAAACTAAATAACAAGATTCTTATTTATATAAAAAAATCCATTTCGGATTTTTACGGAAGTTTTATCCCTAATCACAAAAACGTCCCCTATTTGGGGACAAGTCCCCAAAATTGGAGAGCGCTGTTTTTAATGGGAAACGATAAAGTGGTATTAATTTGCTATACCAACAGCTGAACCTTCTGAAATAGCAGCAATTTCGCAATTGGAATATTTCATTTAATTTTCCTTTGCACTTTTAACTCCAATTTATGCATGTATACACATTTAGTAATTAAATTAATGTAAATTCCTGCGTAAAATTCTTTTTAAATAGAAAGTGAAAATCACTATGAGAAGACCCAAAAAACGAAATGAAAGGAGAATGTTAATTAAAATATTTTAATAAATTTTCTTAATTACCCATTGGATATAATTTTCAAGTGCACATAAAATTATAAAACGAGCTCTCACAACACAATCAAAAGAAAGAAAATGAAATCTTCACACAAAAAATGCTGCTGTTAAAAACTCTATTACTATATTGTAAAATACTTCGTTTGCAACAGAGCATGAATGAACGAAATAACTACATACTGTGCTGCATTTTGGTACGGGTATTGGCAAATTAACAACGGAAGTTTTGCAATGGCATGGAAGAGTATTTTTGGAGTTCGTCTTCTGGAGCACACAAATTTGTTTTAATCTCTGTCAGGATGAAAAAGTTATTGTAGTAATTTTACCCCATACGACGTAGATAAATAAAAAAAGGATAATAGAGAAATTGTGATTTTCCAGAAAGGAAAAAATATATATGTATGTATGCATATAAAAAGAAAGAATAAAGCAAGGAAGCAACGGACAATTTCAATACAATTTATAGCCAAAGGGTGTAAAATTTTCTAAAAATGTTTAACATTAGAAATTAAGAATGGAACGAAGAACACTTTGTATCTTAGAATTCTTATCTTATTAAAATATTAACGTTATAAAGTTAAAGATAATGGAGTTTGTACTTTTTTTATATTCAAATGTTTTATGCTTGGTTAAAATACAAAGTTAACACTTTACACAAAACTCAAGTTAATTTAGTGCATTCCCAGCAGGCCAGTTGGAATAAATAAATACTTTTAAGATTTCAAGCTTATTTGCCAAGGAAACATACTCTTCTCCTTAACTAATTAAAATCTAAACTTTATTTAGAAAAAAAAGATGAAACAATAAAGTTGAAATAATTGTTAAAAATGCTGCTACCTGACAACCATAAATCACAGTTTAATAATCATATTCATTCCTGTTGTACGAACGCAACGCAACCCTTTTTTCTCTTTTTCGGTAATAAAATTAAAATTGAAAAGCCATGAAATGGTTTTTGTTCTTTTTGACAATTTACAAAAATTGAAAACCATTAAAAATTGTTTGCAAAGTTGAATTCAGAAAAGAGAATTATGAAAAATTCACTTTTAAAATGAGTATTATTTTGATTATGAACTGCCTTTCTGAATGCCTGTCTTAGTTACTGTCCGTCTGACTGTTTCTTTTGTTCTCTTGGTAAAATTAAGGCATGCATGTAATAAGCAATTATTTAAGGAATACACACACACAGACACATTTTTCCTGTTTTATTTTTGCTAACACAAAAAAGTCAGCAAAAATTATTTCTGTAACAACGGAAAAGGATGCAGGAGAAAATTTTGCATATGACTAGGAGAGTTCATGAATTTTTTTCCCCTGCCAGTAAAAACTACAGTATTTGCATCTATTGAAGGCTTAACTTTCTCTTACACATATGAAAATGCTACAGGCAGGAAATATTTGTTTCCCAAACATTATTTTTATTTTCATTTGTGTAATTGGAAAGCCGTTACCGAAAGTTGAGCAATGTTTTGAAAACTTTTAATTTTGGAAATAATGTGGCGGTGAAGGCTGTTAAATATTAGTCTCAAACGAAATAAACAACTTTTAAACTACTTCATAAATTAATAAAATTAATAAAGTATATTCATTCGAATTAAAGCCTACACAAAAACAAATTGTTCACCAACTAATATTTTCAATTAAGAACTTAATCATTTTTAATTGCTTTAATTAATTGGAGTGGAAAATTGTTTGCAGGTGAAAATTTTTAGTTAATATTACAAAATTTTTTACATTACCTTTTTCTGTTACTACGTTTATACACGCACTATTTGCAAATAAAAATATTTGCAAATAAATTAACTCAGTGTTTATACGTTATTGTAAATGCATAAAAACTTGGTAGCACTTCTATAGAAATGTTACTTATATTTACAAAAGAATTGTGTAAATGTATAAAATAACAAATAATAATTTGTTTTTATTGCAATTATTTTTTTCTATCAATGTTTTTTTGTACAATATTTATCAATTTATTGATTTTTATTAGCAAACATTTGTAAGTGTGGCAACCTCAAGCATTTTATTTGCAAATAGTGCTTTAATCGTGAATAGTTTTCTGAATTAGTAAATCGCAATAAAAACAACAATATGGCAACAATTTACAGTTTTATTTGCAAATAAGCCGTGCGTATAAACGTACTATGTATTTCATGATTTAAAATCGATTGAACTTACTTCAATTTCATTTTGATTTTCCTTTAAATCGAAATCGGTTTCTTTCCCATCTTATTCCTATAACAAAGCACATTAGGTAATTTGAGATACTTTTTAGGCCAAAAATAATTTCAGCCAAAATTTTCGACCGAAATTTGGAATTCAAAAGTTGCCACCATATAAAAAAAAGGTTAAAAAACTAAATATATCCAAAACGAACGGATACATTTGTTTTAGAAATTCTGCACGATGAAAATACATACATACGTGCCACTTTAACGATAAATTTTTACAAAAAGTTTGTACCTTTTCCTTCAACGAAACCAGATATTATTTTGAAACCTTATTTAAATCAATTTCACTGATAGTAAAATTGTAAACAGCATCAGTTTGTTTTTCCTTTTTGCTCTTTTCACAAATCCAAACGCTAAAAAGTTCACTATATTTCAAGCTAAGGCTATCTGAAAGATAATGATATAAATCGAAAACCGAAAAAACCGAAACGAAAAATAAAAAAAAAATTAATTATCAAAAGCTTATGCCAAGCTAATATTTATGGAGAAAGTGATTTATTTGATGTTAAGTTAGAATACACGTTTTGTTAACAAAAGCAATAACGGCCACCAAAATATTTTGATTTTTTTTAATTACTTACTATCCCCCTCTTTTCTCCATATTATTCGCGATTTCCTTTTTTTTTTTGTTTAAGGCCATGACTCACTATCACACGTTAAAGTCGTACGATCTGCGAAAAATACAACCCTGTTGTGATGAATTGTTATTGTCTTTTGATAACTTTCAAAATAGTGTATCACGGCTTTTAATAACATATAAAAAATGTTGCAATTTAGATCAAAATTAAATTTTTTTGGTTCGCTGAGCACATTGATGGCAAATGTCAACTACGACTGCCCACAAAACGGCGCATATTTGTTTTTCACAAAAACCAAATATGCAGCAGCTATTTGCTTTGATATATTTTTAATCTAACTTCATTAAGAAAAACATTAATATTTGTTAGTGCAAAAAATAATTTTTGGCCAAGATTTCGCCTCAAATTTTGCCTAATATGCAATGTTAGAAAATAAAATATGGTCATCGGTTGACCTACATGGCCTGCATTCGCTGAAAAGTTTTTAATGTGTATCGAAAATCGATTTGACAAAAAATTGCGGAGTAATGAAATAATTATAATTTCCACAAATTTTCAACTACGATATTTCTCGAAACAGCAGCCCAAAAACCATATAGACTAACCATCCCACTGTGCGACATTAAATCTCTAATGTTATTAATATGAATACAGCAAAAAATGTTCCACATGTTGTAAATTTTTTTTTAGTAGTGCGTTTAGATTTGAGCAAAATCTAGTACTTACGAGATTTCGGGCTAGTAGATTTCCGATACAAAACAAAATCTACTTCTTCACTAGATTTTGTCGAAATTTACTTCAAATCTAGTAGAACTTAGTTTTTTTTTAAGATAAGTAACACTCAGGCAATGAATGCCTACTACTATTACTTTCCATTTCCTAGGACAGCGATAGTGAAGCCAGGTGGTGAAGAGATAGAGGCAAGCTTCATTCTTTTACAACTTAGTGTTGCAGCGCCTCTGGTGTTAAATGAGGCGACCTAAATTTTTTTTTTTTGAAGCAATAGTAGCAATTTTGTTGGTTATTTTACTTAGCTGATGATTCTGCTACACAACGAAGGAGGGCGCTCTGATATTACATTAGGATTACTATCTGCTGAAGCCGGTATAGTTCAGTGACCAGTGAACTATGTATTCATCACTTGAACTTTCCTACAACAACTGATGCAAAGAAACACTAATGCACATCAGAAAAATGCGTGATGTTGTTATTTTAATGACTCGGTATCCAAGGGCTCGAACCCAGGACTTTCGGTTTTGTAGCCAACGTGCTAACTATTTCAGCCAACGCCACCCTCCAACTGAGTGTTTTTTTTTCAAATTTGTACTAAAAAGTCAGCCTGTGTTCATAAAAAGGTGTGTGAATTTTGGTTGTACATACAAAAAAGTAATATGAATGAGTTTGTAATATTAATTAAAATATTTGTAATATTAATTAAAAAATTAATTAAATTTTCACCTATAAACAAATTGAAACAAATTGCTTAGCCATAAAATTTGTAATTTATTCTGATCACCATTTCAATTACTAAATTGTTTAATTCAACCAGTTGATTAGTTAACTGATTTCGTTTTTTTTTAATTAATTTTTTTAATTCATTCAATGAGAATTACTTTAATTGTAATTATACATATTTTGAACTATTAAGCAATTAATAGTATATATTAAGAAAAAATTACCATCTATAAGTTTTTGCAATTCTGATAATCTGATAATTAATGTCATCATTTTGGATACAGAAGCAAAATTAAAAAAAAAAGAAATGTTTTATGGTTTCAAGCTAAATAAACTATATGTATAATAAAAGAAACAAATAAATAAAAAATATTATTCAAAATAACTGACTTACCACTTATTTAGTATGCCACCTGTAAAATTTAATTGATTAAAAATTTAATTAAAAATTTTATTGAGTCAAAGAAAAATATATGCGCATATGCAGGATGAAGAGAGAAGATATCCCCTGCTTCAAAACTATATTTTACATTTAATATTTTGCCAGCTCTGAATTCAAAAGGTTGTGTTTTCGTTTCTTTCAGTTTTTCTCTTTAAATATGTAGTTTGTTTGTTATGAAAATATACCATTTCTGTTAATTCCTTATCTAAGCCGCATATTAAAACGTTTAACCCATTTTATAGCTTCCTTACATTTGCAGTTGTTCAAAAACTTCTGAAAGAGTCGTAAAAGTCATAAAACGCACACTCACAATTATTTAGCGGTTTCGTTCATTAGTCATCGAAAAGGACAAACCATCAAGATTTGAAAACTTAACAACCAAAGCTGATAACATGAGTGACTTTTTACTCGTGATAGCTTAGATAGTCCTTAATTTCACTCAAAAACAATTTATGTTTCAGAATTTTTAGTTTTCGGTACTCTGTTTCGATATTGCTATTTCCATGATATTTCTGTTTATTTATTAGTTTAAAAAATCTGGAAACTTACACGTGATGATGCCGTTTACGTGATTGCTACCCATCTCATTAATAAAACAAAAATGCACACATACAATTTACTCCAAATTTAAATGGATTTAAGAAGAGCGAGCGAACGAGCACTTAAAAATTAATGATGAAATGACTTCGTAACTAATTAGTAAAATACATAAAAACAATAACGCTTAGTTTGGTGTTTTTTGTTTTTTTTTGTACTCGTAGTTTTCCTTTTCCGCATTTCAAACGGAAGAAAGGGCAGGGCGATTTACCTAAGAGTTGAGAGCAGCCATAAGGTTGTGTGTAACTGATGGAGTGTCAGATGGTTTGTTTGACTTGTTTGTTACTATGTACTTTTAATGAGACGACACCAGTTGATGAACTTTAAATTCAACAAGTTGTATGTTAATAAGGAATAACAGGAGGGTAAGCAACGAGTCATTAAAGGAAATCATAAAAAATCAAGTCATAATGAATGCTTCAATTTACCCTTGAAACCAAGTAGCAGAAATAAAATTAACAGAGAAATTAAAAATATAAACATAAAAATTATAAAAATTAAAAACGTGTTGAAATTTCTAAAACACAACAATTTAAAACGCAAAATAGAAAAAAAAATACAAGCAAACTTTTAATGAAGTTGGGGAAAAAAATTCATTAAAAAAAGTTTAAACGTTTTTCGAATGGATAATAAAAGAAAGAAAACCCTTACTGACGAAACACACAATCTTATGTTTTTTTTTTCTAAACAAAAATACCAGCGAAAAATCATAAATTTTCACGTAAATTATAATAATGAAACAAAATGTTTTTAATAATAGAAAAAATATGAAAAAAAAAATTTTTTAAAAAGCATATGCTGATTACATGGCCAGTACAATAAATTATGTAAATTATATATTTTCCTATATTTTTTTTCATTTTCTTTCTCACGCGCATAAAAAAATAATAATCAAACAATCTTTCAAATTTTACTAATAAGGGTAAAACATCACACGTATCCTTAGGCTACACACACACACACACTCATACCAGTTGCTATATCCGCTATTTATTCTTGCTGGGGTCAGCAACAGCTTGATAAAAGAAAATCATGTATAAAATTTGTAACAAAACGTCATAAAACAGCAGCAAGAACAGTCATAGAAGAACAAAGTCAGGAGTTGCTTGTTTGTAGCCCTTCATTAGAAAATAAATGAGTCATAAACAATAAAGCGGCCTCGTTTTTGGGCTGTTTATTACAAAAAATAATCTCACAAATTTCTTTGAAACATTTGTTTCATATAACCATTTTTTATTCACTGTTGTTCTTAAATGTTGAACAAAAGATTGTAAGAATATCAACAGAAATACATTAAAAAGTATGTGTTTTTTGGGCGTTACGAATATGAAATTTATGAGATTTTAATGAAAATTTAAAACTTTATTAACAGTGGAAAAAGCTCAAAGACGCTGTTATAAATTAAATCACTATTTGGGCGAGAAGGAAAAGAAGTGCTGAGATTGTTGGGCCAGATTGTTTCCAAAGCGAAGAAGAAAAACACGTGATTACGTACAACAATGAAATGAAAACATTCACATGTGTGATGGAAAACGGTTCGATTTCAAATGAAATCATAAATTCAAAACGTAGAAAATTTTTTTATTATTTTATTATTAATCTATTTCATAATTCCAACTTTAGCAATCTACGCGAGGAGGAACCAAAAAACTGCCTGAGGCTACAACTCCGTAGATTTAAGTGGCTGAGAAGCGGTTTGCATGAGGAACTAAAAGATGATAGTCCCAAATTATTATTTTACTTATTCAATAAAATATTTTTTATTCAAAATACATTGAAACTTATTATTGCGCATTTCACTGTTGCTAGTGCAAATCATCATTAAACCTTTACCGAAAAATTTCTTAGAACAAGTAGAGGTATTATGTTAAACTTTCATTTAAACAAATGAGAAGTTCAACTAATATCGAAGTTGAAACAATAACTCAATAATCAACATATTTTTCAGCCCAAAATGCAGTTGTAAGAAGTATTTCAAGAAAATAACTGTAAAATCAGCAACAGCTATACACTGCTTCGCAAGAATAGAGCGTTGCCACGCAAGTAGTTTTGAACGGGTGCAGTCAACTTAATAACACTATTCAACACACAAAAAATAACAATGTTCTACCAACTGATTGTTGTAGAAGCTTACTTCTGACACTAATTTTACGGCCTATTTAAAGTTACAACCTTATGTAGTAAAAAATGTAGAAAATCGTATGATAGTTAGGCTTTTGGTATAGAGTGTCTTCTGAACATTTATTCAGAACATTACAAGCAAAAATTTTTTTGATATACATTAACCCTCGTACTCTTCTGGAAATGGGTCTTTTCTGCAATTTTTTCTTTGAAAACAAAATAACAATAATCACCCTCAAAACAGGGATATTTATAGTTGGAATATTCTTCGAAAATGTTTGTCATAAAATTTTACTTCAGGTCTCAGAACACACTTAAGTCGAAAATGCAACTTTAATACAAGAAATAAGCAACAGTAAAAAAAAACATTTATATAACTGGTGACGAATCGTGGAATTATGGTGACGAATCGTGGAAACCAAAGCTCAATCATCTCAATGGAAGCTGCAGCACGAACCAAGGTAAAAATCGAAGACGAGCCAAAACACGTGCAAGCAAAGCAGCTGTCCACAATTAACTGAACATTTAAAATGGTCACAATTGTCGGCATAAGTGAGAGACATGAGTACCAACATAACGCCACAAAAAAATCTAAATTCGAATATACGTAACCCGCGTAAATTCAAAATTTGCGATACTTTTTGAACACACTCGTATACTTTTGAAAAACGGCTAAAATTTATAGAGTTCTTAAAAATATCGAAAACCATACTTCTAAATAAGAATCGATGTATCAATATATCGGTTTTATATCGATATATTTTGCTCATCCCTAGCCGCACCTACTACCTGAACCTTTAGTGGGTTTTGCCAGAAACCAGTCTAGCGGGATTGCCGTCTTCATAGCACCAAATGAGTGAATGCTTGGTTAGCCGTGAGTATCCAGAGTTACTAATTTTAAGATTAGGGCATCTCGAGGAGTTATACACCTCTGTACTTCTTTCTGTACCTTTACATAGAATACTAATGTCAATTTGTTGATAGTGGCAACGCGAAATCTCGGTAAAATTTGTTCTTTGTTTTACATAGCAATACACAAGCTGCCACCACGATATATCGAAATAAAAGGAAAAGCCATATTTTTCAAACTGAATTAGACATTGTAGAATATTTGTCACTTTTCAAGTCTTTAAACACAACTCATACCACAAACTTCACAATTATCTTAAGCATGTTTGTTGTCTTATGAAAATTATCTTAAAAATTCCTGCTATTGAAAATCGACAAATTTTTTGACATTTTTTACATGCGATAAAATCTTACAAAATCTTTGACATTCAACATAATCACACTTATAAGCTGACACTAAGTCTATCAACATTCTTCAGCTGAAAAGCATACACACATACTTTAATAATTTACGAGTACAACTTGTTCAAACACTTTATTTCCTATTGACTCAAGTGAGAAAATAATGAAAGAAAACAATACTTTTGAAATATTCTAAGAAACATGAAAAAAAAAATCAAATCAAATGGCAAACAAATAATTTTCATTAAAATGGGGAGGGTTTTAGAAAAATTTTTGACTTTGTAACATTCTAAACACTTGTACTACAAAGAACAACAAACACGTCGACATGTGGAAGCATAAAAATGTGTTCAAAGCGTTTCTTCCTCTGCGTGATAACGCAGCTTTACTAATTTCCCTTACGTGCATTGTTGCCATTTTAGCATTTTCACTGCCAGATCTGGCATTTCCATTACTTAAAAAGCATTTAACTTTCAAAAAATTCTGCTAAATGCTTTCTGGCAGAAATTGTTGAAAATAAAAATTTTATGTATAGAGGATTTTTCTTATAAATGTACATGTTTGCAGGGTAAAGGTTCCCTGATGGGCTGCACTAGCAACAGTGAAATGCGCATAGGATCCAGCAGACCCCTCACTAATCAATTTGATTGTATTTTTAATAAAAAAAATATTTTACTAAATAAGTAATATAATATTTTGGGATTATTAGGTTAGGTTAGCAGGCTGCTGGTAAGGAAGGGTGAAATTTAGAGTCCAGCTCACTTGGGTCCCTTTGTGCTACCTGTTAGTTGAAGAGAAGATAGTGAGAGAGGGTGATAGCGAAGAGATAGTGATAGAGAAGACAGGTGATGAAGGAAGAGATGGAGGAAAGCTTCATTCTTTTACAACTCTGTTTTTTGCACGCTTTTTGTTAATGCAGTGTTGCAGCGCCTTCTGGTGTCAAATGAGGCTTATTGATGTTACTTTAGGATTAGTATCTGATGAAGTCGGTATAGTTTTTAGTGACCAGTGCCTTATGCTTGCATCACTAGAATTTTTCCCACAACAACTGATACAAAGGACACTAATGCACATCAGAATTGGGATTATTAGTGCGCTAAAAATTTTTGAACGTAATTGTAACATTTCCAAAAAAGACACCAATTATTAACTATTTTATATTTGTATGTGCTATAGAAATACCTGTAAATACTAATAAGTTTATATAAACTTTAAATCCAAAGCAATGTCAATACTTTTTCTACATTTAAATCTGGCATTATACTTTTTTTCTGTAGAACATTTTAGCAGAATTTTTTGACCGATTTAGCATTCTCTCATCATCATTTTCTGGCAACACTGCTTACATGGTAAGAAAAAGCACACGGTCAAAAGTACAGTTAGTCAAACGGTGAGTCAGTCAGTTCGTCAAAACACGCTTGTTATCAATTTACCATTAGAGTACAGTTACAAGGAGACAGACATTTGTTTTTCAAAAATTTTTTCTGCAGTTGTTTGCGGAACATCATTATAAAACCTCAACAGAACAAAAATAAAATAAAAAAATTACAAGACTTGAAAATATTTTTGAAAATTATTTGAAAAGACATACATTCCTAATTCACTTCCGTTAATACAGGCACATGATTACTTGTATTTCGAGTAGCATACGTGTATCTTTTATAGGACATTTGTTTGACTACGAAATAAAATCATCATCCTCATCATCATTATCATCCCTTTTTATGAATTGTTAACATCCCCTTGTTGTTGTTTTGTAATAGTTTTTTCTTCTTTGTTTTGTATTTAAACTTTAAAATTCAACTCTGCGTACGTGTAATAATTCAAAAATTAAAGTGACCATGAGACAATTTGAAAGGACTTCCTTCTAGCGGCCCTTCAAAGGTTTTGTCGTGTGAGTGAATTAGATATTTTCACATATTCTTTCACACAATAAATCAAAATTAAATTGTGTGTTTGTGCTTCAGGCCATCTTTTCCTGTCATTGCGTGGTACTTTTAACATGTACTCGTATGTTGCTTTTTTTTGTCAAGTTTACGTTTATTGAAAAATTTTCTAATCATTTTTTGTTTTGAGGTGAAGAGAATTTAAGATATTTAAAGGAATGAATTTTTGAGAGTAGTTATTCTTATAGGATTTATCACTAGAGTTATTTAAATTTCTTCCGAAAGTAAGCTTCAGTTTTTCGAAAAGTTAGATATATGTATGAGTTTAAAATGTTCATAGCTCGTACGAATACATAAAAAGGCGTTTTTTAAATCTGATAGACCCTTAAATTGTAAAAACACAAGAAATTAAATTTTAGCTAAACATTTTTTTCGAAATGAATGGCTTGATGAAGCGCATTTTGGGTAAATTTGTCGAGCATTGGTGGTCATATGTCACTAATAACACGAAAAATGTTGGTCTTTAAGGCGTCAATTGATGCTGGTTTATCTATGGTTCCAGTCGCCATATCGCACTTGGCGCACCAGTTTGGAAAAATCACTCAAGTTGCAAGAATATATAGACATATGTATCACAGCACACCTATTCTGAATTTAACAAAATGCACCAGCTTAGCCCTTAACGTTTCTTTTCCCACAGTTTCCGAATATGGCTAAAATTGTCAAGAAAGTGGTTAATTTCCGAAACATCAACTTAAATTTTTCAATGCACAATTAATTCTTTCTTGGTTCTGCTTTCCAATTTTCTCAAGCTCTGCCATCAGCATTATATGGTGTTTTTATTTTAACAAATTAAATTTAATAAAACGTGGTTGTAATTTTTTTCTGCTTTTTTCTTATTTATCACATATGAAGGATTTTACAAATAATCTTATTGGCAAATTGAACCAATTTTTATTCAAGATTTTTTTTATGTATTTTTCCCCACCGCCAATTTTCTTTTATATTGACATGGCATGTCAATTTTTCTAACCCTGGTCATAAGAATGGTGACAAAGAAGGGACTCTCATATTTGTCACACATACATATGTAGTGCTTTATAAACACACACATTATTTAATCGCATTACAAGGATATTTTTTACATGTGTCAATTTTTTCTTTTTACTTTTTCATATTTTCAAATTTCATCAATATAGTAATTTTTTTCGAAATTGAAACAAAAAAAAAAGAAGAGAAATATTTTAACATGTGTGGTCACATGTTGCTTTACAAACAGGATTTTATAATTTTCAGTCTTTTAAACGTTTTAGATTTGCTTTTTTATTAAGGGATTTTATTGGAGTTGCAAGGCCTGAATATTTAGCTTTGAAATCTGTTCATTTGATTATTTGATAAGATTTCAGAAGTTGTTATCGTTTTTTTAAACCACATTTATGGTAAAATTCATCAGCTGCTATTTTGCAATAAAGAACAGTAACAGTTGTGATTTTAATAAAACTTTCAAATCAAAAAATTTCAAATATTAAGAAACAATCTTAAATTATATTCTCTCTCTCCCCCTTCCGCACCTGCTTTCATTTAAAACTTTTAAAAACTAATTTGCTTAAAAGATTCCTCACCAAAAACCAAAGCAAATTTGTACACGCACAATCTACGCGCTTTAAGTTGTAAATCTTTTTTGCAAAATCCTTAAGACTATTTCAAAACAAACTGCCATAAATTTTCCAGCATCAGACATATGCAAAGGCGTGACATTTTTATTTTAGCAGGTAAATTTATGTTAAAAAGCAAAAAGAAAAAGAAGAAAAGAACGAAAAATAAAATCCTGGAATTAACAAGATTTTAATACCCTTTTTCCTTCTCATCTGCTTGAATTGCCTTAAACAAGTCATTAAGATAAGTTTTTCTTTCCTGTTTCGTTTTCAATGTAGAAATAAAATAGACACGAGTACAAGTTTAATTTTTAATTTCTAGTTGTTAAAATTTATTGCTGGCCGCAGTTTAACAAATTTGACTTAATCTAAAAGAAAAAAAAGCGGAATGTAAAAAATTAATTCAACTAAATTTAAGGAAACATCTTCTCTTACAGGGCACCAAAAAGAAACAAAAGAACTTTCTTTCAAGGAAAATATACACACATGTATGTTTATAAATATAAGCACATTTTTTCTGTATTATGTCTAATGGACCAGTCCATTTTTGGTATGCGATTTTAAAATTACTTTAATATGTTTAATCTCAAACTTCAAAGGTTCGAGTAAGACTAAAAAAACTAAATTTCCCAACAACAACATAAAATGTTTTCTCAAACCATAATACTTGATTATTCACAACTTATTCTCAAAGGCTATTCAGAGAAGAAAATATTTCTGCGATCAACACCTATAATTGAAAAAAACATCAATTAAAAATTTAATCGTGCCAACTAAAAATTTTATTCTGCCAATTAAAAATATTATTGTGTCAATTAAACTTTAAGTTAATTAAATTTTTAAACAAATATTTAATTGACTTAATTAAGTTTTTAAGTAAACTTTGAGTCCATTTAATTTTCAAACAATTAAATTTTTGATTGTTTATTATTTTTTCAATTAATTGCAGAAAATATTTTAAATATATACGGAAACTCAAAATTTGGAGTTTTACAGAGTATCTCAAAACAAAGTTTATATTTGTTCATTTTAGCACCTGAACCCAACGCATCTGAGAGGCTTGTGGCGTATGTCAATCGGTAGCTCTCAATAGAGCGTTTCTCAGAGCTAAAGTGGTAATTCCGCAGCTGTAGCGTGTAGAAGGCTTAAATGGTACCTAAATGATGCGCCAAACATACTTCTCGTTCCAAAATGCATCAAAATGTTTAAAGAAACACAAAATCGGGGCGATCAAGATCATCAAAAATAGTACAAAACATGGAAAGTGTCAGTCAGTCTGTTCGCAGCAATCCTAACTTTTCAATTTGGAAGATACGAGTATACAAAATTCAATCGGTGCCAGAATTAAAGCCCCGAAGATGCTAGTCAGAGGATTGACTTTACTAGAAAATTGATTTCCAGAAGAGTTAACACAAATTGGCCTCCACGCATTCTTGCTTTAATTAGAGGATGGCGTTGGCTGCAGTAGTTAGCACGTTGGCTACAAAACCGAAGGTCCTGGGTTCGAGCCCGGTCTCTGACTGCCATTATATAACGACACCCTTTGTATCAGATGTTGTAAGAAAGTTAAATTGATGAAGGCATAGACACTGGTCACTACACCGACGACTTCAGCAGCTATTAATCCGCCCTCCTTCTTCGGTATTGTGTAGCAGAATCATCGGCGTAGTAAAATAACCAGTAAAATTATTATAATAATTAATACGCCTCATTGACACATATACGAGGTTTGTTCAAAACGTATCGTGCTTCGATATATCGTGATGGCAGCTTGTGTATTGCTATGTAAAACAAAGAACAAATTTTATCTAGATTTCGCGTTTGCCACTATCAACAAATTGACATTAGTACTTTATGTAGAGGTACAGAAAGAAGTACAGAGGTCCAATTACTCCTCGAGATGCCCAAGCATTCACTCATTTGGTGCTATGAAGACGGCAATCCCGCTAGACTGGTTTCTGGCAAACCCCACTAAAGGTTCAGGTAGTAGGTGCGGCTAGGGATGAGCAAAATATATCGATATTTAACAAGAAGAAAAATATCGATATATATCGAGGATATTTCAAAAATCCATATATCGATACATCGATTCTTATTTACAAGTATGGTTTTCGATATTTTTAAGAACTGTATAAATTTTAGCCGTTTTTCAACTGTATACGAGTGTGTTCAAAAAGTATCGCGAATTTTTAATTTTCGCGGGTTGCGTATATTCGAATTAAGATTTTTTTGTGGCGTTATGTTGGTACTCATGTCTCTCACTTATGCCGACAATTGCGACCATTTTGAATGTTCAGTTAATTGTTGACAGCTGATTTGCTTGCACGTGTTTTAACTCGTCTACGAATTTGACCTTGGTTCCTGCGGCAGGTTCCATTGAGATGATTGAGCTTTGGTTTCCACGTCATAACCACAAATGCACGATTCGTCACCAGTTATGACCCTCTGGAGCAAATTTGGGTCGTCGGGGACAGAGTCCAACAGCTCATTAGCAATGTTCATGCGATGCTTTTTGGGCGAAATTGACGAATTTTGGTACGAATTACGCGGCGACCAGTCTCATGCTCAAATCATTGATAAAAATCGAATGGCACGAGCCAATCGATATGTCTAGGTCCTCCGCAGCTTCTCTAATGGTGATTCGACGATTGGCCAATACCATTTTCTTCACTTCATCAATTTTTTCGTCTGTTGTTGAAGTGCTTGGGCGTCCGGCACGCTCTTCGTCGTTCACATTTTCTCGGCCTTCTGAGAACATTTTGTACCACCGATAAACGTTCCAAAGTAGCTTCTCCGTATGTCACAGTCAAGATTCGGAATGCATCCGCGCACTTAATTCCGCTTTTCACATAAAATTTGATACAGGTTCTTTGTTCTATTTTTTTTAATAGGTAAAAATCGAAGACGAGCCAAAACACGTGCAAGCAAAGCAGCTGTCAACAATTAACTGAACATTCAAAATGGCCGAAATTGTCGGCATAAGTGAGAGACATGAGTACCAACATAACGCCACAAAAAAATTAAAATTCGAATATAAAATTCGCGATACGCGAATACTTCTATTTGGATAGGAAACATTGTATGCGAAAAAATCAAGTTGTATTGAGTGGAGGGCGTGGCCAATTTTTATAAATCTCTTGGATAGGTAAAACTAAAAAAAACTCTTTCTATAGCATGGGCGGAGGGCGTGGCCTATTTGAATTAAATTCCATTTATTCTTAATCTAGTAAATATAATGCTAGGTGCAAACTCTCAATTATTTAGAGACACTGCTTACAGTGTTTACTCAATAATTTATTAAGCCATCCCACTGTGCAGCATGTCTCCTCAACATTCGAGTAAAAGGAGGTATAGATGTCATTATTTTCTTCTTCGTAGATCTTTTAAAGCGCTTTATTTAATAAAATATTCGGTATCACATGCTGACACAAGATGACACCCGATATCCGGATTGAGAAACATTTTACATTGATTTCAGTGAGAATCGCTTTAAGAATCTTTTCTAATTAATTATTTTAAATTACTTTTTAAACAGTGAAAATTTATACAATATTTTATGACATCATCTTGAAAAATTGATCAATAGCTTTGCAAGAAATTTCAAATAAAGCGCATTTTTATATAAAAAACACAAAACAAAACATTTTTAAGAAAGACGAACAAAATACACAAACTTCCAGCTCATAATTCATTTTGTACAGTTAGTTGATGGTTGGATAATCCTTTTAACCGAAGCATTGCCAACTGTGCATAAAGAAAGCCACATTAAAAAAAAAAGTAAAACACAGGAACAATGTTGTTGTGTAGACATACGAGTACACCAACAAAATTCTCTTGTTTCGTTTTGCAAACTAAAGCAAAAATAAAAGTTATCCTTGTGAAAACATTAATAGGAGTACTCGTACAAAAGCGACCAAAAGCAAAGAATGAAGAATAAGAAATGAAGACGTTTTGTCTGTGAACATGCACAAAGAACGGAAGAAGATGTATGAGACGAGAAATGGAATATTTATATATTAGTTTTTTGCCACATCTGCATTTAATATTATAATTACACAGACTATTTACTTTTGCTACAAACGGCGAAAGAAAAATGGTCAAATATTTATATGAAATATTTAAACGTTTTATTATCTTTAAGGAGTTGAATTTTTTAAATCTCGTTTAAAGGAATGATTAAGGAATTTGCCAAAGTCTCTTTTTCTTAGATATAAATATGTATGCTTCTATGTATTTCAATATGTAATTCGTATAAGTAAAGTAATGTAGCAAAAGCACGAATTTTTTCTTATATTGTTTGGACGGGTATTGTGATAGTTGTTGTAGTTGTTGTTGTTAGTCCTTAATAAGAACAATCACATGTTTTTGTTTCTTTTAAGATACACTTGCGGGAGTGATAAGTACTTTTTCCAATTTTCATTTAAAATTCTTTCATCACCATTTTGCAGGAAATGTAGTCGTGTTGAACATTAGTTTTACTTGTTATACTCCTCCTCTTCACCATCAGCGACATCCTCATCATCACCATCATCCTTGTTTGTCCACACGTCTACACATATGTACATGTGTACATATATTTGTGCATACGAGTATGTACTCGTACTTGCTTTTAAGAGTCTCATGCGTCGTTTTCATTTTCAATCAATCAAATATTCTAACAAGATTTTTTTTGTTCATTTGCTCTGGTCTCCGAGCTTTTTTTCTTTGGTTTTAGGATGTTAATGTGTCCTGTCGATTTTAACACGAAGACAAACAGAGCACGTAATTTCGATTAGGTCACTCTTACTACCGCCTTAAAAGTCCGGGGTTGGCATTGGGGAATATTGCGGAAAAAAAATCCGTATTTTTCTTTTTTTTTCTTTTTCTTTTTGGAGATGATGTGTGTAATTTTAAAATTGATTAGATTATTAAGGAGGGGGAAGCAAAGATTACTTATTTTATGTCATGATGTTTTAAAGAAAGTATTAACGCATCTACTTATTTACGTTCGCTTTTAGTTCGAGTGGTATAAACAGTGTTGCCAAGTGCAAACTCGTATTTTTTTTAAAATAAGTTTGAATGTAATTGCCAGATTTAAATCAATATTTTACATAATTGTTCTACCAATATGTATGCAATTGTAAAATTCTGAAACTAATGATTTTAAAAACGGTTTTAGTTAAACTGCTGAAGTAGATACAAAAATTCTCTCTTAACTTCCGACCACTATCTCTTGATAGATGAGCTAAAACTAATGCTTCGTGCTTGCGAAGCACCTACAGATATGGAATCAACTAAATCGACGAACCTACAACATCAACAAGCTCAAAGCCGAAGACATTTACAGCAGATTAGTTTCTTGCATTGCTGAAAAACATCAAAGTATTCCACCTCTCCCAACTAAGCTCTTACTTAGACGACAACCCAGGCCATTATCAGTGACTACGCTAAAGAAATTGTAGGATTTTCTAGAAAGGAAAATAAAGAATGCCTGTCCGCTGACTTTTGGAACGTATTGGAAGAACGGCGTAAAACCAAAGAAATTATGCTACCAGAAAAAGACCCCTTTCGTAAAACAGCTGCAAGCCAAACTATCAAACATTATCAAGAAAGTTAATAACCAGAAAATATAAAAGAAATTATTTTAACAGCCTCACCACAGAAGCAGAAAATGCTGCAGGTAACCTAAAAATCGTTTTCAACGGTTTTTCAATCAGAAAACTTTCCGGCAAGAAACTCAACACAAATACATCGTTAAAACATAAAAATGGAAATATGCTAACTTCTATTGATGAGCAACTGATAAGACAGAAGGAATATTTTGAGGAAAGCCTGAACCATCACTGTAACGCAGACAGCTCCTCTCAAAGTGACTCTCCACAAAATTTCAAAAGCCATTACACAGCTAAAAAAACGGAAGAGCTGCTGGCATCGATCGATAAACTACCCGCCAAATTTTACAAATCTACCTCTACTACAATCGCTGAAGTTCTACTGCCTCTATTCAAAAACAAAATGGACGACTGATACTATCTGTTAGGAATGGAAATAAAGTCGGATTATTGAAATATCAAAAAAAGGAGATCTAAAATCATGCAGTAACTAGAGAGGTATCGCACTAGCACCCTCTGTATACTGGTATAAGATATGTAACAAGGTAATACTTAACCGTATGCTCGAGCCTTTGGATGAGTAAGCCGGCTTCAGCCCCAACCGCTCTTGTGTTGACCAAATAAACAGCATTCGCCTCATAATAGCACAATGTAATGAGTGTAATACAACTTAACGTTTATTGATTTTGAAAGGGCTTTTGATGCGATAAACAGAGGAAGTATATGGGGACTAATTAACCTAATCAAAGCCCAACACACCGATGCCAAAATGAGTTTACTACACCTCGGAAAAAACAGCCAACCGTTCAATACATTAAGCGGTGTAAAACAAGGATGTCTTCTCTCTCCGCTCCTTTTGATCACGACCCTTGATGTTATTTTTGCATATACCAACCATAAAAAAACACGGAGAATAAACCAGCAACTCGAAGATCTAGAACACGCTGAGGATATCGTCCTACTTGCCACAACGAAACACAACATGCAGAGAAAGATTGATGACCTATCCCTATGAGCAGAACAATTTGGTTTTCGAATAAACCCAGCAAAAAAATTGCATCGCAATAAAAAGTAATCAAGCAACAACATTAACAACCCACTTCAGCACATAAATAACTTCTGCTATCTTGGAAGCAAAATTACACCCGACGGCGACGCAATTGGCGGTACGCGAAGACATAAGACAAGGGCAGCGTTGTACAAACTGAGAAACGTATGGACATCTAACGCCCTTTCGCCAAAAACAAACGTCTGTAAAAAATCTGTGGTTCTATATATATGACTCCGAAACATGGTTGGTAAACCAAACCACATGCCTGCGCAATATCTTAAAAATTTGGTGGCCCAGAATAATATCAAATTAACAAATATTACAAATCTCTGAGCAGGAAGACATCAGTACGCAAATCCGAAGAAGAAAATACAACTGGCTTAGACGGCCACACTCTCCATAAGCCATATGACGAAATATGCCACGCAACACTATAAAGGAACCCACAAGGTGTACGCTCGCGTGTAAGACCTAAAACTACTTGGAGACGCACTATTTTCATTGAAACAGGGAAATCTTTTAACGAACTTAGACATATTGCAGCAGACAGAAACGAATGGAGATTCTACGTAAACAACGTATGTTCCTGATGAAATATATTTTTTTTTTAATTTTATAGCTATGCTATTTATGTCACGACACAGGAGGTAGGACGTGAATTTTGTAACAAAAATAATCGCCACTATTACAGTTATAAATTTATTTTTGTTTTGATTTCTTTGTACTTAAAACCAGAGTACGAAAATAAACAAAACAAATTGTTTAATTTTGTTTTGTTTTGTTCTTGGAAGTGAGTGTAACAAAATAAGACAAAACCAATGAGAACGATTGCTCAATTTGTTTTTGTATTGTGTTTGCACATGAGCACAAACCAAAGAACACAGCCGATTGGCTTTGCGCCGGCTAACAGCTGTAGCCGGCCACAAACAATACATTAATTTAATCGTACGCCGCTAGAAAAGAAAATAATAGGAAATAAACGGTAACGTTTTCAAATATTTGCGGCGAATTTAACATCATCATATAATATAATTTGATTGCATTGTTATTTAAAACATTAAGGGCCTGGTTCACGATATCGACCGTGTTCGACTTGTCGCACATTTACATTCAAAACAAAAACAAATTCTAAAATTTTGTTGTTGTTTCCAATGTAAGTGTGCGACAACGTTCTACTTGTCGATATCGTGAACCAGGCCCTAAGTTTGTTTTATATATCTTATCAGCATATCTATAACCGGGTGTCCTAGGAAACCTCTCTGCTTTTTTGTGTGATTTTGGGGATTGGATTCAAGTTATATGAATATACCACTAGTATATTTATTCTCCTTTACACAAAATAATTTTTGCACATAAATTACACTATTATTTCTTTTCGAAAACTAATTCACAGAAGTACTTACAAAATCGACTACTGTCGTCATCTTATTATTGCACCATCGCATTCATAAAATGAATAATGACACTCATTAAGAAATATGTGCGTAGGAAGTGAATTTGCCATTTTCCCCGCACAAATTTCCCGATATTTCTTTTCGGGAAAATGTGTGGGATTCCGGGAATTTTTCCCGTAGTACGTACAGGCTCTGCTCCCGTCAACTGAAATAAAAAAAAAAACTAATGTGCACGAGTACGTAAATTTTAATAAGTTTAATTAAAACATATAAATATAAAAGTTGGGCAAATATCAGGTTAGGAAGTAAATTGGCTGTCAAATGATGAAATGTCAAGAATTGAGGTGTCACTATTTGAAATTTGTTTAGTAAAAAGTTGGGAAATTGTAACTATGGAACGCTACACTCTTGAACAATGAACGAACGTTTGAGAATTGGCTGTTTGAAAAACAGAACGAAAACAACGAATTTTTCAACAAAATCATCTTTAGTGATGAGGCCCATTTTAAATTAGGCGGTTATGTAAACAAACAAAGTTCTCACATATGAGGCTTACAAAATCCACAAACAGTCCTCGAAAAACCATCCTCCCGTATTTTTTCAAAAATGAACAAGGAAACGCCGTCACCATGATAATCGATTTTTGTGGCCACAATTGGCTAATGTTGACATCAGTGACCTTTGGTTTGAGCAAGACGGCTCCACAAGCCACAGAGCCGGCCAAACAATTCAGTCGGTCGATTAATTTCAATGTCAATTGGCCGCTTCTTTCTTGTGATTTAACGCCCGTCGCTGGATTATTTTCTCTAGGGCCATTTGAAAGGCCGGGCTTATGTGAACAAACCACAAACAACTGATGCACTGAGAGATGATATTCGGCGCTGCATTGCGGTTCAAAATTTTGTGAAAAGAACGGACGTCTTCCGAGGTGCTAAAGGTGGATATTTGCCCGACATCATATTCCACTATTAATTCCTATATTTCTACTTTACATTGGTATTAATAAAACTGAATTTCTCAAAAAAAAGTTTGCTTTTAAGCCAATTTACTTCCTAACCTTAAATTTGCCCACCCTTTATATTTATGTGCAATTACACAAATCTTTTTATACAATCTTAGATAGAGCCTTAAATAAATCCGAAATTTTAAAACGAAAAATTTTTCTGCTTTCACAAAATTCTAAAACTTAACACCAACAATTAACAAAACACATCAAGTTTGTTTAAATGTATGTACATACTCGTATTTAACGAAAACTAATAATGTATTTTAGCTGAAATGCCAAAAACAACTTTTCACTTCAGCAGCAAATCTCGATAACAATTTACACCGCATTTTAAGAAGAGAATTAACATAAAAAAGGTGTTTATTAGCTCACAAATTGACCAATCGGCACTTCATCTAATAAAAGAAAGTAAATAAATTGCGTAGACGCAGGATGCACAAATTAAATGTATGTAAAATATGTTGTTTTGGACACGCTCCATTATACAGAAAAAAATCTGAGAAAGTTAAACGAATAAATCCGGCAAAACGTGTCAACTGTTTTGGGTGTTCGTTCGTTCAATGGCAGGATTTAATTTTTAAAAAATATATAAAAAATATTGCCTTTCAAATTGTATTTTAAAGTATAAAATTAAAAATTACACAACGTTATCGAAGATAAAATATTATAGTACAAAAAATATGTTTGTGTGTATTTGTATCCTTTGGATATTTTGGGAATTAAGAAGTCATAATTTAAAAACACTCCGATAAACTGACAACCAACAAATAAGAGAGCAACACCCACACACATTAAAATTAAACACTGGTCCTACAACTACAAATACAAAAAAAAAATAACTTCAAAGTTATTTTTAAAATATTTAGGGTTGGTTTTAAATGTTGTTGCTGGCATGCATGGATGTATGTATGCATGCATTTGAAGCTTCGAATAACGTTCCTTTTGGACTACAACAGGATGCAGGCAGGGACTACAAATTTGTAATTGAAATCATTTTCTGCTTTTACGGTTTTTTTTTTAAATATTTCATTCGATTTTTATACAAATTTTTTAATATGCATAAATATTTTGTAAATTTCAGTTTATATTTTCTTGCCTCAGCGTGTGTGTGGCTGTGTGAAATTCATTTTTGAACAAATTATTATTATGATATTCACTGACATCTGTAAGAGATTTATGACTCTTATTCGCCGTGTTGAAGTTTGTTTCCCCAGAGAGAAAGTATTTGGGTTTTAGCATTTAAAATAATCAACAAAATTTCGTTCAAAAAGTGTAGCGGAAATTTTAAACTTTATCCATTTGGATTTGTAAAAAAAAAATTTTGTAAATATTTGTGCGTTCAGTTTCTTTTGTCACTACATTATGAATTCATTTTCTATAAATTGTATAATTTATTCAAAGTTAATTTGCATTATTGCAGATGAATTTCAATGTACATAGATTTGTAATAAAAACGTTTTTATTGTTTGAGGATATTCAAATAATTTTTCAAATTAAAAAGTTTTAAAGTTCAAATTCATGTTAAATTTGATGGGTAAAGGGTAAAATGTTTTGTAGTTACATATTGCAATTTGAAAATTATTTAAAATTGTTGCTCTTTCAAATGAAAGTTACGTCGTACCTACACATACTTAAATACATATTTACATAAGATACATTTCATACATATATATAGACATTATATATTTGTTTAGCTTACTAGAGAACTATTGCGGGGTGCGTCAATTTGTACGGGGGCTGGACCACGCATTTTAAGTGCAAGAGTTTTACAAATGGTTAGGAAGTATATTTCACTTTCACTTGTCGATCTATGAGTTTAACTAACTTATTTCATGCTTAAGATGATGGATAATAACTATATCCGATCAACTATCTTGTGTAGGGAGCCTTTGCATCAACGACAGCATGCGTACAGGGCAGGCCGTTCAACCGACTCCCCAGTGCATCAACTGACGAACACAATGCGCATTAGTCTGGACGTTAAGAAAATTGCGGTGCATTTCTGGATGTGGAAATAGCCTTTGACAATAGAAAGCTCCTAGGGCTATCCGGGGTTGTGCTGGATGCACCTGCGGCATAAGCCCAAAAATGGTTATGTGGAGCTATACAATGATCGTTAAGCCAATCATAACGTAGGGCGCCATTGTATGGTGGCAAAAGACTCGGCTGGTATCGGCGCAAATAAACTGTTTAAGGTTCAAAGATTGGCGTGTCTTCTAGCAACGGGGGCAATGAGATTGGACTACCACCCATACAAATCTTTATAAGATCCCCTGTGGTTATGGCAGCTTATAAGATGGGTCTCTTGAGCTTTGCTCGTTGTGTCGGTAACGGCTCTCAGCGGTCCTGAGTACCATGCGCAGCATATGGCTGCTAGGAATGGCATAATTCCACCAAGTGGGAGGACAACAGCTCCACCGTGGATTCCACAAGTTTATGTTGGTATACAGATGGATTCAAAATGGAAGCTGGAGTTGGTGCTGAAGTCGTTGGCCTCAACGTTAATATCTATGTGCCCATGGGCAAATGGCTTACGGTACAGACATACATGCAATCGCCAAATGTGATCACATTAATTTAAATAGGGGCATTAAAGGCGCGAATATAACTATCTTTTCCGATAGTCTGGAAGCTTTTGAGTATTCCAAGCTTGTTTTACAGTACGTTGACTCATTGCAAAAACTTTCCATACGGAGCAAGGTTTCCATTTACTGGCTACCTGGCCATAGCGGTCATCCGGGAGACGAAGATTGGGATGAACTGGCCAGAAGGAACTCTGCTGCTTCGTTTATGGACTCAGAGCCGTTTTGTGGCATAAGTTCGTCGACTGTAATCTCTCCGATCAAAGGAGATGATACTTTGGCTGACTTTTTCTGGTTTAAGGCAGGCCAAAGCATTGATGCAGCCATTTTCATCCTGAACTGCGGCAGGAATGATTTACGGCTTGTTACTGGTTTTCTTTCTGGTCACACTGGACTGAACTATGCTGTCTTGAACAGTAACCAAATTCATTCACAATTTGGTCCTTATGCTTAGAAGATGACGAGACAAGGTCACACATTCTTTGCGAGTGTATCGTCTTATGTAAAAGTAGAAAGCGTGTTTTTCTCTGAGTTTCTGTGTTCAGATGATATTAGGCGCGCTTCTCCAATCTCTGTGCTGACTCTTCTAAAGAGAGTCATACAGAGCTTGATTTAATTAGCAGATCTATTGCAGAAAAGATCCATCAGGTATCGCATTGCCAGTCTTTGGACCTGATCTTTGCCTTATTCTATTCTACCTTTTAGATCAGAAGTAGGGAAGTTGGCAGCAACACCATAGCTACATAGATGCATACGACCTATGCTCGGCAGTAGGACTGCGATGAGGGAATGTCCCCAAAGAGGCGTATTTTCCCCACTTCTGTGGAGTTTAGTGGTTGATGAACTCCTTTCTGCATAGATTAATGAGCAATGGTCTAGAATATTGCAAATTCCGATGACATCGTTAAAGGTTAAGGACATCGTTAACGGTTAAGGAATGGTTCTCATCTGTAGGGCTGAATGTCAACCCCGTAAAGACTACAATTTTTCCCTTCACGAGGAGGAGAATATTCCATGCTGCCAAGCCATTCGAGCATATAACGTGCTGTTATACCGCTCCAGTATCTGGGAGTGATATAAAATTCAAAGTCGCATATAGAGGCGACTGTCAACAAGCCAAAAAAAATTACTAATGGTCTGCAGATCTATTGTAGGGAAAACATGAGGTTTCATACCCAAAATCTTTAGATGGATATACACCATAATATTGAGACCTATCATCACTTATTCTACGACCAGAGACCAGTTGGAGATTTTACAGAAGGTAGCATATACATATCTGTATAACAGGGTCTAAGGGATTTGTCCTGCTGAATTGAAACCTCTGACGATTATGATAGAAAGTGCTGCAAGGAAAAAAGCCATCAACATCGTGGAAAGAAGCGTAGGTAGGGACCGTTTAAACAGCCAATGAGAGTTATCATCTCTGGCAAGACATTTACCCCTACTTGCGCAATCCTCTGATGTGATGATTAAAGTACATGACTTTGATAAAAGGTTTGATAATGTTCTGAGCAACAGGAAGGAATGGGGAGAGTCGGCACTGTCATACACCTTTAGAACTGGCCCCATTAAATGGTGCACCGCTGGTTCCAGAACGCCGGAAAATTGTGATGCAGGAGTTGTAGGACCGACAATAAACTGCTATGAGTCTTTGGGAAAACCCTATATTATCTTTAAAGCGGAAGTTTCTGCCATTAAGAGACGCGCACAATTTAAGCCCCACAGAAGCTATAAAGGAAGAGAAATAGTCATATTCTCGGATATTTTGGCGGAGTTTTCCTCTAAGTTAACTTACCAATGCCTAATAAAGCTAAATCTGCTAAGCAGCAGGCATAATGTCAAACTTCATTTCACACGAACACGCTGGAGTGGAAGAAAACGTCAATGCACACAAACTGGCCAGGCGAGGACTAGCGCACACCAATGGTCGCACCACAACCATTTTCTGGAGGCGAATCGAATAGAACCCGAAAAGATATACCAATGGTAATCAACAATACTAGGGAGCACTTCTGGATTTATAGGATTCCCAAAGCAAATTTACTAATTTCCATAATAAAACAAATTGAATGAAAAATCATTAATGATAAAACGTAATAAAATTCCTAAAACTTTTGTAGCTAATAAATCCTTGTTCATTTCATCATGGCCTAACGTAAATATTAAAAACCATAAATATTTATTAATAAAATTAACGGTTTCATAGAAACGTAATGAAATTACAAAGCCATACAATAATTAAATATCCATACAGTCGAAAAACGTTAAACACAAGTACATTAAGCTGCTTTTTATTGTTGCAACGCGTAGATACAACCCCTTCAGCTAAAAGCGTTTTAAATATATTTTCTTTCGTTTCTTAATTGTTAAAGTACGGTGACATTATAATGATATGATACAGAATATAAAATGATGAAGTATCCATCGAAATAAGTAAATTCACACCCACTTTTTAATTTCAAAGCACAATTCATTTATATTTGTGTACGCATGTATGTTCGATTGTTCACTCATTTATTCATACTCCTGCTGTTTAAATATTTGGCAAGTGATTAAAATTAAAGCCATGTTATGTTAATAACGTTAACTTATTTATTTTCTTTATCGAGACGAAAAGTTGAATGAGTATGAAAAGAAAAACTGATGATATCGCACATTTACATAAAGTAATAGACACCAACATGATAATAATTTTAAAACTTTACTACCCCCACCCCCCCCCCCCACCCTCCCTTCCCATTCCACTGTTGCCGCATGTTTGGATGTTGGATCTGGGATACCCATAGAGTTTCGCTT
This sequence comes from Nowickia ferox, assembly GCA_936439885.1. Taxonomy (NCBI): domain Eukaryota; kingdom Metazoa; phylum Arthropoda; class Insecta; order Diptera; family Tachinidae; genus Nowickia; species Nowickia ferox. The sequence goes on from OW387023.1 coordinate 108,106,125, forward strand.
ACAGCAGGATACATACATACATACATACTTTGGGCATATTTCATGCTTTGGTGCTCATGGAAGGCAGCGAGTCAAAATATATGAGCGTACAGGGTGGCTCAAAATTGATTTTATTTTAAGCAACACTACGAGCCAAAATAAGCTTAACCGATACATTTTTAGACCTCATCTTTTTTGAAAAAAAAATCGATTACTTACGAAAGAAATTATTCGATTTTGGTCAAAAAATCAAGTACGAAAGTTATGTCGCTTTAGGTTTTTTGAATTTTTTCAATTTTACTTTGGAGCCGAAATGTAGACATACGACCTAGTATCATACAAACCAGTTAAGGGAAAATATGGCCCGGGAAATGAAAAATTAAATTATACCAATGGGATGTATCAAAAATTTACAAATAATGCAGAAACTTGATTTCTTTCAGTATCATTTTAGAAGGATATGTGATCATTGCGGGTGAACTGCAGAATTCTACACCATATAAAAATGGTGCTCGTGAAGGCTTTTTAAGGAGCAGATTTATTGGTTCATATTTCTGAAATAATTGTGCAATTTTCGAGAAAGGATTTTGAAAAATCCATATTTCAATGGTGGTGTCACCATCTCATCATACGAACTTTTCTTTAGATACTTTCTGGGAGAGAAAATTAACGGCCTGTCCCACGATGTCGACAGCAAAACGTTCGATCGATTCTTTCTTATTTTATTGTTGTTTTTAATACAACGGGGGTTTCTCTCTATTGCCCTGCGAAAGCACTTATGATGCGAAAGCTAAATGCGATAAGATGCCAATTTGGTACTCTCTATTATTTTCGCAAAATTCTTTGATAAAGGGGCAGCACTGACTTTGCAAAAGGAAATATGGCAAAGATTGACAGTAATGAAATGCCAAAATATGTAAAAAACGTCTTTTCAAAAAAAGGAAAGTTGGGAAAAAGTGAAGTGTAACAGTTTTTAATTGAATAAAAAATAGTGTTTGATGAGGAAAACGACCGTGTGGGACGATTCTTAAGAGATACATAAATTCAATATACTCTCTTCAAAATTTCCGTTTGAAGAAGGAAGCGTTTCTGTATGTTCTAAACGCTATTCAACACGAGCTAAAAGTTTCAAGGAGATCCAGAGCAATTCCAACTATTATAAAACTAGCCGCCACATTAAAATTAATTGGCCAAGGCGGATATCAACACCAAATTGGCCAGGGCCATAAATTAGATCTATAGCAGCAGTCTCACATTGCTTAGAGGTCTGCTCGGCATTGAAAAAATACTACTTTCCAACCATATCAAATTTGATTTATGATGGTTAGATCGGTCAAAAACAAACACTTAAGGTACGGTCACACTTGTCAAACATTTGCCCAAAAAAGCGTAACCAGTTGATGTAGATTTCTGCCTTATATACGAAACTTTTCTGCAAATGGAATATGTGAATTGGTTTGATTCATCGTATTTCAATTTGCTGAAATGTGTTTTTGTAATGAAGGCCCCAAATTTACCATCACTATATTTACAACAGTCTTACCATTGTCGTTTTTTCATTACTACATAATTATGCACATGTTAGTTAATTTGCTTATTTTTGTTCTACTTAAGACAAACTTTTTTGGTTTGATACTATAAGTATATTTTTTATTTAGTTTTTGCCACTGGTCCATGACTATCTATTTAGTTAATTTTAATTATTATTGTTCGAACTTTCATTTTATTTATATATTTATGATTTAATCGGGCTAAAGTTCGTATCGCTTTGTAAGCCAAATTACATGTGATAATTATTAATGAACAAATAACATCAAAGTTACAAAGTGACAAGTGTTACCGTAGCTTTACACTTCAACATAATATTGCAGGACAGTACTAATGCTATGGTTTGATCAATTATATTTTACCTTGATTTTACATTTTTAGATACATATGCATTGATCACAAAATGTAATGCATTTTTTTTCTCTAAAAATAATTTCAATATCAAATATAAATATTCACATGTTTTTCTCCATTTGCGTTTGATATTTACCTATCGGAAGATATTTGCGATAATCGGACGATTTTGACAGACGCTTTCGCAGTACAGAGTGCGGTGATACCAGGCTTGCGAACGAAAATAAAAATAGATGCGAAAACCAAATGCGCAAACGCATTAGAGAGTACCAATCGTTCGATTTCGTAGCATTTTTCTCTCGAATCGCAATAGAGAGTAACCCTTCAAGTTGTCGATCGCAGGGCAGGCCGTAAGATTTACGAAAACTGTTTCACAATTTTCTTCCGGCCACCCTTTATATAGAAATTGAATTTTTAATAAATATTCAAGAGGGACTTTATTTATTGTTTTCTGGTTTCTAATAGTAAAACAAATTAACAACTTTCTAAGTTGCTATGGTTGTAAATTTTGTTATTTCGTACTTCATATTTCTGTTCCTGATATGGAGCGTAGTTGACAATATTCGCTGTCTAAAGTATCTGCTACTAGTGTCTGTTTATTGTTCGGTTGCTCCTGTCGGTTTTAATACGCAACTTTCCTGCTGTCTGCTATCTTGTGGACTTAATTTCCATATTACACTCACACATTTTACATTCGTAAATACACATACATACTTGTACATAGATTATATTTTATTAATTATGATCTCGTACTTACACATTCTTAGATATTTGAATGGAAATATCTCGTAGTTTAAACCGCTTGCACATTAACTTAAGCATTTAATAAATCATAAGCATGAAAGTTCAACTTAATGATCTTTCTGGGAAATGTCAAAATTCATAAATAATTGAACTAGTTAAATTTTTAGTTTTGCACTAACATAGTGTATACAATTCGGAACATGATTCCAATCATAATGCAAATAAATTAATTTATATTTGAATTAAAGTAAATCTATCGGTGGTTACAAGTCGAAAGACCCTGACTTCCAATACATTTCACACAAATACACCTCGTCACAAAAATTTATTGCAATAGTGTAAAACATAACGCCTTTACAAGCAGTAGGGTATTTTGCATTTCAGGTAGAGATGGGCGCGTGTTGAATTTGTCCAACACGACACGACACGACACGAACACGAATGCCAATATGTCCAACACACGAAACTACACAATACGCACGAAATCAAATTGAATAGCAAAAAAAGCTTTTTTTATATTCAAATAAATACATATTTTTGTTTAATTTCAGAACTAAGCTTAAGAGACCCCTACACTATAAACGAATTTTATGGTTTTGCGTGTTTGACGACACAAAATATTAAATTTTTTTCCTTACTGGAAATTCATGCATACATATTTTCACACCAAAAATCGTTTCGTGTTTATCGTGTCAATTTTGCTCAACACGATACGACCCGAACACGCACGAAATCAGATTTTCTGTCACTAACACTTCGTGCTGAGTCGTGCGTGTTTGTGTCAGGAAAAAAGCACGACACGCGCCCATCTCTAGTTACAGGTAACGATATGTATGTATTTATATACGTATGTAAAAAATTTTAAATTGCATAAAGTATGGAAAAAAGATTGTACTGCCTAAACGGAAAAAAATCTAGTGGGTTAATCTAACCAATTTCAATTGTCAATTTTACAGTTAATGTAAATTGTTATTGAAATTTTAATAAACCAAATTTTGTATGGTTAATCTACCCAAAAAGGATATTGAATACTTTATTTTAGATGCAAATTATTGTTACGATTTAGATGAGTAAATTATCTACATATTATTGCAAAATAAGATAATTTTTAGTTTAAACAACCAAGTTAAACTGTTTTTAAACAGTCAATTCCATAATTGTAAATGCTTAGTTTTTGCAGTTGTGTACTTTATTTCTTCATTTCTAATGCGAAATTTATTAAAATGTATTTACTATTTTCTTCGTTAAAACAACCAAGTTAATTTGTTATGGGCTATAATGTAGGATGATTTTGCTTTTAAAAACATTTTTTTTTGTTAAAATAGCCAATTCCGTGATTGTAAATGCTTATGTTTTGCAATTATGTACTTTATATGTTCATTTCTAATGGTTTGTTTAATCGAATTTATTAACTTTTTTCTTGGTTAATTAAACAGATGTATACAGTCGATAGAACTAAGCGCGAAATAATTGAGAATATTAATTCTACTAATTGCAGTTGTTAATTTTATCCCAAATAAAAGTTGTACCGATTAATTTTTGATGGTAAATTTCATAAATTTTAGCTGTTATTATTGAAATAACCAGCTTAAATTGTTAGGGCCTAATTCATAAAAAATAGTTTGATTTTATAAAAGGTTTATTAACCAAATTTCCATAGAAAATTTGTTTCATAAACCTCTTATTAAACAGAAATATTTTTTATGAATTAGGCAGTTAAAATACTGCCTAGCATTCACGAAATTTAAACAAAATATGTATTATGTTTGCATTCTTAAAATTTCACAGACGCTTTAGAAAAAATTGAGAAAATGAAATTTTAATCACTCCGTATACAAGGAATTTTATCACCATCGGCAAAATTAAAAAGACTTACAGAAATCCGTTCTTTTTCCATGATTGAGGAGTTAAAGATTCCAGTGGTGGATGAGGTTAAGGTCAAGCCATGATAGAAAGGACATATTGGTATTTATGTACACTGCGAGTCGCTTTAACAAGGAATTTAAGATTACAAAATTTTTCTCTTACTATTACTTTGGTGAAAATTGTGAATGGATTTTTTTTCCTTTTAAGAAAAATTTCCTTAATTGCCTATAACACAGGCCAAGATAAATTTTGTGACCTGAGATTTCTCAGCCGATTTGGATACACATCGGCCAAAAGAAGTCATCCGATGTTGTGTGGCTCTCATTTATTTTTTTCTACGTAAATGAAAAACTTCAATTCTGTTTTTTGATTATGTTTATTTGAACCTTTAGAATTTTATTGGTCAAGTCGAGAAGATGATATCGGCCAAATGGGCGCCGTCATAATTGATCGAACGTTTTATGGCATTTTTCATCACTTCGGCGAGAACTTCGGGCGACAGATTCTCGCACTCGCGTCGAATGTTGTCCTTGAGGACTTCCAGGGTCTCGTGCTTGTTCACGTAAACACGGGACTTTAAAAAAAGCTCACAAAAAAAGTCTGGAACGGTTAAATCGGGAGATCTTGCGGGCCAGTGTAAATCGCTAAAACGAGAGATGAGGCGACCCGGGAACGCCACGAGACGATTATTCCGCGTTCTTGGGGAGTGTATCGCTCCATGGCTTGTACACTTGTATTCTACATGTGTCTAGTTCACAAATATCAAAACAGATTTGACATTGGCAGCCATTTTCCAATAGGGTGATTTCTTTTGGCCCACCTTCTAGTACTGATTTTCAATGCCTGTAAGCTATTTTTTTTTTTTTTTTTCATTGACTCTGGTTTTCGAGATATACCGTTTTATAGATAATTGGGGAGGCTGTACTACATAATTTACTATAATAATTAATTATACAAAATTCCCAAAAATTTACACTAAATTTATCTTCAAACTACAGTTAAACCTCGATTAACCGGGCCTCTATTAATCGGTTACATCTATTAACCGGCATGCGGTTCTTTTTATTTTTTCCCTCTATTATCCGTGCTTTAGATTTACACCTCATATGTTTTTTATTATGTAAATCTAAATGTTTCCCTTTTTTAAGTTCATGTGCCCACACATAAGAACATTTTGAGGTCTGTAATGTTCTGTTAAAGTTTGTAGAAAGTTCTCCAGTTATATCAGAAGCAGATAAAATCCAGATGCATCGTATTCAAAACCCATTATTGATATAAAAATTAAAATCAAAGAGGCAAAGTACTATAAAAGAATATTTTAAATGAACAAATATTTCGTCAGAAGAAATGCAAAAGCAAATATCACTCCTTGTAAATTTACAGGAAAAGCAAAAAACTTTGTAAAATGTAAAAATTGCAGACATGTAGTTTGATCAACCAAAGCATAATCAGTAAAATCCCAAATTTTAATGTTTTTAATGATACATACATATTTGATTTTGCATTCTCTATGACGATTTGTATGTTTTGTATAAAAATATTGGGTATATTTGAATCTGTGGTTACATAAATCGAATGCTTAAATAAAAATAAATAAAATAAATAAATTTCTGTATATTTTAATATAACCTCTATTAACCGTGTATTTCGATTATCCGTGCTGATGCCGGCCCCACGAGAGCCGGATAATCGAGGTTTAACTGTATATTCTTTTCAATTCTTGGCAAGCCTTGCAATTTTGGATTTATTGAGAAAGTTTTGAAAAATAAAACTAATTTAAGTGATTCACTTTGTATGTATCATTTTTTAGAGCTTTTTCGGCCCTTAAACATTAAGTAACAAAAATAAAAAATTCCCATAAAATAAAGATGTGTTGTGCAAAAAAAAATTTTTTTGAAGAAAAAAATTACCCAAAATAAGAAACACATTTGTCTTTTTTGCACTATGAAGGGAGAAAACCTTTTCATGGAAATGTTTATGATACGACGAGGTATTAAATAAAGCAACTTTGTGTTGTAGAAAAGAAATATGCATCGGAGTTGGCAACATTTATATGGAGTCAAGTCGAATTTATAGCACCATACAAGATTTACCTGTAGAAAGTGTCAGTAGTAAAACAGTACTGACAATAGTTAATAGTACCAACGTTAGTACTAGTTATGTAGTTCTTTTGTAACCATATCGCACACTAAATCATAACCAGTCACAACTCAAAATTGTCAAAATGGTTTTGTTGTTTCATAAGCCAGTTCACGGCACAAATCTCTAATAACCGCAACAATTTCTTTTGAAACACAGTCTTCTTGAACAATATAAAATACCGTTTTGACTGTCTTTATGTCACATACTTGCGTCGGCGCGTGTCGAATTTTTCCAACTACACGAATGCCAAGACGCTCAACACGTACGAAACACGCACGCGAAACATTTTGTCAACACGATACTGCACAACACGCACGAAATATTATTGGTATAGTACTGAAGATAAGAAAATTTAATTATATATTTTTTTCAAGAGTCGCTTTTCAAAATATGGCACCGTTTACGTACAGAATTGGAAATTCATTCAAACATATTTTACATCTAAAATCGTTTCGTGTTTTTCGTGTCAATTTTGCTCAACACGAAACGACCCGAACACCCACGAAATCAGATTTCTTGTCACGAATACTTCGTGTTGAGTCGTGCGTGTTCGTGTCACGAAAAAACACAACACGCGCCCATCTCTATTCTGAATAATATTTCCCTAAGATTTTATTACCTATTCATTGTTCCCCCATTTTAAAAAGTCATTTGCAAGTTTTCAGTCAAAGTAAAACAACAGAAAACAAAATAGCTGACTTCGAAAATTCGAAGTTCTCCCTCAAATTAACATTTTTACAGCGTTGCCACTTTCTGTGTAATAATGCAAAATCTGTACTATTTAAAATTCTTTGCACTATTTTTGCACCATACAATTTTAGTGTAAATTTTGCACTATTTTATATGTTTTAAAGCGATAACAGCCGACTTAATACAAAATTCTACAGACGAAACTTCATGCCTGCGGGAAATACCCATGTCTCTAACAAAGTTAATTATAAAGATATTAACAAAACAATATTGCTGTAAATCTTAACGAAAGTCCAACAAAATTTTTAATAAGGAACAAATTTTACTAAACATATTTAGAAGATTTGCTAAGAAATCTCGGATCCTATTATAAACGTAATGTAAACTCCGAGAACTTCTACGATATTTCCCACTAGAGAGCCATACAATCTTATCATCTATTATAATGCAATTGCTATCATTAACATCTTTTTGTATTGAAAGTGCTTCGGAAAAATATGAAGTGTTGAGATTATATTGAAGATTGGAAGTTTTTAAAGATCATTCAAAAATAACTGAATCAATGCTTTCTGCATTAGATGAAAAATCTACAAAATATTATTTCGTTTCACATTCTCTTGGACGTTTAACTAATTTTAATTTAATGTTTTAAAGCGAATCCCTGTTTTTGTACAAATTACAAGCTGAGGTAATCAAAGTTGTGCAAAATTTGTTCTTGTCTAATTACATAAAAGCTGATTTTTTTTAACAAAATGAGTTATTTTTGGTTGACCAATAAAAACGAGGAACTTGTTATACAGCGAAGCGAAATTTATATTTATGTAGCTGCTTAAAATACTCTTCCGAGACACAACAAATTGGAATGTATAAAGATTTTAGAAAAATTAGTGGCGTGAATATGGACTTTTAGACCATAAAGAACTTAATCTATGCGATAAATTGGATGTTTTGAAATTTACAAGTCTAAAATTTTTCAAAGTAAAAACTGTGCTGGCGATATTCTCTTTCTAAATTTAATAGTTGTGATATTACCATTCTTAAACGCTTCTGTTGAAAGAGTTTTTTTTAGTAAACTGAACGAACTTAATTAAAACTGATACCCCAAAAATGAGTTATCAGCTAATACAGTAGCACGATTTTAAAATTGTGGTGCAAATTTTTAGCTTAAAATTATCAAAAGAAGATATGATTTAAAAAAGCTAAATAATGCACATATAAGTATCGCTCAGTACTTCTAGTTAAATGAGTTTAAATTAAGAAAAGAAAAATGGAGAGCACCTTCTTCTCAAACGCCTGGCTTAAATAATATTTTATGAAATTTTCACAAAATATTAAGAAAAAAGTGGTAAATTATTCTTCGTTGAAGTAAACATTTGTGAATTAGTGAATTTTATGCAATATTTTTAATTTTGTTGTACGTTTTTTATAAATTTCAATTAACTAAAAAACGCATAAAAAATTAAATTGTTTCTTAGATTTATTTTTGCATTATTTCATTTGGTTTTGCACTATTTTAGACTTGCAGCCGTGTAATTTCTTTTGCCACCAGTGGCAACGCTGCATTTTTAACTCAATCTGTTTAGGATATGTGGATTTTATTTTTAGAAAAAACAAGTGAATTCCGTGGGAATTATTTCCCGGGAATATTTTTAGATCGAGTAATCAAAAAAATCTACAAATTTACCAGAGAGGCTCTTTTGAGGGGGCGCTAAAAAATATCACAAAATTGGGGAAATCAAAACAAAAAATTGCCTGACCATCCTATTTGGCGTGGAATGCCCCATATGTATTATTAGTACCAGTTCAGACTTGCAATTTTTGTTGCAGCAATTCTTGAGTTTATCGGTGAGAGGGTTGAGATGATTGGGGAGGGGTACACAGTTTCATGTGCTCTGCAATTCTCGTTAGTTTTGAAATTCGTACTTGATAATTAAATGTTGGTAGGTGTATTTGACGTTTTATTTTATTTTATTTTTTCAGTATGAAAAACACAAAATAATACAAAAAGTAAATTAGAATTGTTAATTTTTTTTAGGGAAATTTGATGTGTAATTGAATTTTTTTTTAATACATAATTGCAAAACTAAAATTTTATAATGTGGACACTAATGCAATTTCAAAGCAGAATTTTAAAAAGTTGCAGCAACAAAAATTGCAAGTCTGGACGAGGACTTATTAATATTACAAATGTAAAAGCTTGTATGTTTTTGGGTTTGAATGTTGGGCATTTTGTTGACCGAAACACTTTCTCTAAACAAGGACTTTGTCAAAAAAGTTTTAATTTAAAAAAAATTACACTATTGATCTTTTCTTTATTTTTGCTCATACACTTTGATGTAATACGAGTCTAGTGTAGCAAACATTTCAATGAACCAAATATGCGATTTATTTATTGCACATAATTTTAACATTTAAAACAAATGTCGTATATTGTCTTGATTGCATTTTCGTCACGGTTTCATATTGACAAATTCACTATAATATTTTCGTAAAATAGCATGCAGGGTCATATTTTCATGAAAAAGAAGAAGAAAAAAACTATTGAGTTTAAGTGCACAAATATTTCGGTCAACAAAATGTGCGTATAAAGGACAACAAAATAACAGAGACAACAATAATTCACACACAAAAGATTTATTTAGATTCGATATTCGCAAGCAAAGTTTCCCTTAATAAATCTCATATCACGAAATGTTTCAATATTTGGAATTAAAGTAAAAATCCTTATAAATTGAATATCATTAAGTTGTATGCAAACACCAATAACTTTGCTAAAACCTTTTATTGTTTCTATTTCGTTTTAATTCTAATTAATCCTAGAATGAAAGTTTACCAAGAGACGGGAATGCCTTCTGCTTAATAGAGATACTTTTACCAGTACACTCGTATAATTTAAAAACATAAACTATAGATGAATCCGTAAATATATACGCACATTTATCAATTTTATTTCTTTAGTTAGAGTCTTTGTCAAAAGTTTTATTTGAAAATATGTATATGGGGTGTTTGTTTATTTGGCGCCCTCTCGAACTTTTCACCCTACATGTACGAGTATGTATGTCTAACAATTGTCGCTTAAATTATTTAATCGTGTGTAAAAATTGAAAGTTTATATTTTTGCCATAATCAAGAAAAAACGCGTACGTTCAATTTAACATAATTTATAAATACTCGTATGTATTTCAAAATTTAGTAGGCTTCTTTTTCTCTTGTTGCTTTTAATTCTTATCACTGTATTCGACTTATAAATTTATTATAAATTATTGCCATTAACTTTTTTATTTATTTAAAAGACATAATTTTGATTTATATCGCTTTAAAGTTTCGCAACTGTTAAGATTACAATTAAATGTTGAGATTTTCGCGAACAGAGCGATATGCTTGCTGGTGGCAATAAATCTTAGTAAATTTGAAAGTATTTTAAGTTATCGAGTAAATAAATATATTATTACGGCCCTTTTCACAATGTATGATTAAGAGTTAACGTGAACTTTAACAGCAAGTTCTTCATACAAAACGTGCGGTTAAAGTCCCTGTTAGCTTTTAATTGTACATGGTGAAAAGAGCCGTAAACGAGATAAACTCTTACTGTCAGTAGTTTCCAGTGTTTGTACTTTGAAGCAGAGCGTAGCCTTTGGTGGAAATCGATTTCATAATCTGCGAGTTGATTTGGAACCGACATGTTTAATGCGTAACACAGAAAGCCACTCAGGCGATCTGGACAGTTAAGATTTGTGCCGTTTAAACCTGCGGCATAATCTCAAAAATAGTCATGTTGATCTATACAACGACCGCTAGGCCAATACTTACGTACCGAGCGATTGTATGGCGATAGAAGACTCGGCAGATGTGTTTTAAATTACCTTTACGGCCTTATCTCACGGGTGAAGCTAAGCGTCCAACCATCGCCCCATTAACTCTTAGAAAGCACCATGTGACTTACCAAGAACACATAGACTGCAATATTTGCACATTGTTATGCCTGCACTACGAACAAGTACCTTGCTGAGATACTTTGAGCTATCTAAACTCTTGCTGCAGAGACCGTAGTCAAATAGCTTCTTAGAATAGTGTCTGGCTGACGGCGTCACGGCAATCACTAGCACTGATTGATTTAACAATGGGAAGCCAACACTATTCTCCCAACGTTTTTTGGTAACAACCACAGCCATCAGGTAAGATTCTCCGTGATCACGCGCTGCAATTATAGTTGCGAGTTCTCCAAGAGAATTCCTCACCAGTTACCGGCACAGCGTTACCACTCATATTGGAGCCAGACGAATATCAGAGTCGAACACAATCCAGTACCTACTTCAAATGCTGAACATGATCTATTGAACCCAATGGGATTATACCTTTCAGTTTAGAACCATGCCGACACATTACACCCATCCAACTCAGCTCTGCTGTCGGGCCACCAGTTTTAAGCCACTGGTTAGACCTCGAAGTTCCAACACGAAGAGCTTCACCTCAATCGTCTTTTGAACTCACCTGCACCGTTGCACTGTATTTCAGATATTGGGTAGTAACTCATAAGTTCTATGGGTAAAAAGCCAAAGGTACGCCAAGAGGAAAAAGCTATTTTAACCCGACTACGGTCCCCGGGATTGCCACACCCATAATCTCCTAAGAAACCCCTAGGGGAAGAAGACTCGGCAGGTTGCGGCGACAATTAAAATCTGTAATATTCAGAGATTTTCGTGCCTTATTGCAACAGGTGCAATGAGGTCATGTCCAAGCTTGGCCATCGAGGCCTTGATTTGATTAACACCCATAGAAATCCCTATAAAATTCTCTGCGACAATGGTTGCTTATAGGATGGGTATCGGGAACTCTGCCCGTTGTGTTGGCAAATGGGCACTGCGTGCAATGCCATGCAGATTTCTAGTGCCAACATAAACTGTGAACTGAGGTTCGGCAAGAGATTCAATGTTGCAAGTACGCTTAGGGCAAAAACTCTCTGTACGCATGGTGCAAATGGAATACTGTATTTCAGCCAGAAAAACAGGCGAGCACATAGTGTGTTGACATTAATTTAAGTAGGGGCATTAAAGGCGCGCAAATATTTTCCGATATTCAGGCAGCTCTTAAATTCCTCCTTTCATAGAAATTCCGTTACAAGCTTTGACTCACTGCAGAAGCTATCGAAACGGAATAAGCTTTCCATTTACTGGACAGCGATCATCCGGGTAACGAGAAAACAGAAGGGCATCTTCTGCTCCAGGTCCCAGAGTCCTTTGGTGAAGAAAACCAGTCGACTGTCACGTCTCTAATCAAAGGAAATTTTATTTTGAACGCAAAGGAAGTGTGGCTGACTTCTGCTGGTTTAAGGCAGGCCAATGGGTTATGGGCAGGTTATGATTTTTCTCTCTGATGACTTTGGACTGAACTGTCCTCTATGGAAAAGAAACGAAGTTCGTTCACCCTTGCATCGTTTATGCTTAAAAAATTATGTGAATACGGCACACATTCTCTGCGAGTGTATTGTGTTATGTAACAGGAGAAGGCATGTTTTTCAGTCAGAGTTTCTGAGTTTCTTCCATAAGGAGAGTCACACAGAGCTTATTTAACTGAATATAAATTATTTTTTTAATATTTAGTGCTTATTTTTGAAGTCGATTTAATTTTTTTTTTTAAGTTTTATGTACTCGTATTCAAAATTCGCATGCATGCTTTTTAAATTAATTAAGCGGGTAAATCAATTGACGGGAGATCAATTAAGCGGAAACTACTGTATAATTCAAAATTAATTTATGCCCCTATCCCGGTTTACAAATTTTAAAATAGTTTAGTTGGGATCGATAAATTTGCATTGCCATTCTCCACTAAAATAACAGTTGACTTTTCAGTTCTGTTTTGGTATTTTCATTTACAACTCTGCGTAAGTTTGGTTGAGAAAAACGTTGAGTATACACAACTGCTTTTTAGTAGTGAGGTCTGAGGTTGGTGCGATATAAAAAGCCGAAAAAATGGAAAAGAAAGAATAAAGATATATTTGTTGTACTTAATAACAACATTTTTTTGACAGTTTTAGTATCGGGCACATACAAAGATTTCTTTAAATATGGTTTTAGGCGATCCAACATATAACAAAGCGTTTATTATTTTTAAGGAATTCATTCCCTATTTTGATTATTCCTTACTTTTATTTTTGATATGAGCACATCTATATTTGCGATTTCGATGTGTTTTCTAAAACTTTGTGTTTGTTAAATTTTCACACAAATTAATTGTTTCTGTCAAACTTTATATTTTAAGTTGGCAACGCCATGACAATTTCAACTAAAAAACAGTTGTGGTTCATATTACTAAAACACATTTTGGACGTGTGTAAGTTTGGTTCACTCGTTCACTCTTAGACGACCAAACTGAAATTAGTTGAGAACCGTGATAGGGGCATTAATCAATTAATTACAGTTAGCTGAAGGAATTAAAAATTTAATTGTATAAACTAAAATGATTATTATTTATTGACAAAATTAATTTACAATAAATACAAAAGTTCGAGGACTGGCTTCAGTGGCCTTCGCCTCTTTCGGTTATAAAAACTAAAATTGTTTAGTGAATATTGCTTTCATTATGCTACTCTCAATCGCCTTTTACGCTATCAAAAGGATAATAAAAAAAAATAAATTTTTTTTTCATAACTCTCTAATTTTATTAAATTGCACATTACGACCACTAAACAATATGGTTTTTTTTACAATTATGTTTGTTTAACATTTAACATAAACGTAATTTTATTAATATTAAAAGCAAACAAAAGCAATAGCAAGCAAACCCACTACTAAAAATGTCATATTTATGCTGCCAAACAACAACAAAAAAAAAAAAAAAAATTATGATGACATGTAATTGAAATAGTAGTACGAGCATGTCAATATTATACAAATGTACGGAAAAAAAAATCACGCATTATCCTTTTTTTATTTAATAACCCAACAAGGCAAAACAAAACATAAATCCAACCCCTACGAAAGGAAAATCAAAGACAGTAAATAGCAAAAATCAAATATGAATGAAACAATAAGGGACGACAATATGTAATACAAGGACATTCTTGTACAAACATAAGTAGTAGTCATAACTATTCATTATTGAGAAAACTATGCATGAATAGCGCGTCCTGGCAAATACAAAAAAGGACGAACAGAATAAAATTGCAGTCAATGGAAAAAGTGAAAATTTATGAAAGAATTTATGGCACTCCCCTCGTTCAGAGACCTTTTATTTTTATGAAGAAACAGGAAACCATACTGGGACCAAAAACACACACACACACACACACACCACACAGCTTTCATACATAATTTCCTCTAATAATAATGTGTGTTTGCATGATGATTCCTAAAAATATTCTGCATTCGTCCACTAACGTAACGTAAGTAACCCTTTTCCTTTTTCTGTTCTTTTTTTTCGAGGATTTTTACAAAATGTAACTGCGTTGTTGTCGTTTGTTACTTCATAATGCCATCATCATAATTTAATATCAAAAAACTATTATACATACGAGTAGATAACAATTTACTATAGATTTATATTTATGGTCATGATTTTATTAATATTCTCAACCTTCGATGACAATCTTCCCCGGTAGGGACACGCGTTTGTGATTTCTTTTCTCTGTTCTGTTAAAAGATTTTTTCCATTATTTATGTACGCACTGAGAGCATTATGATTAAATAAATATTAAAATTTAATTTTTGATTTACTATATCGCCCATTTCCCATGTAACCCTTTCAACTAAAGAAGTTTATCCGCAAATATTCATTCACTCGCCTTTCATATGATCTGAGGACAAAGACACAAATGCACACAAAATAAAAATAGTTTATTTATTGAGTTCTCAAGTGTGTGTACTTGAATAAATGTTTATTTTTGCCGTTGCAGGATATTGGAAAAAATATTGAAATTAAATGGGAAATAGTGCCTGTGCCACATGCTGGTTTTTATTATTTCACTTTAAACACATCATAAATGTATGATGAGACTCTATTCGAATTAGAAAAGAATATTGGGGCTCATGTATTGATTGTTTCAGTATTTATTAAAAAATTTTTAGAACAAAATTTAATTACTGTTAATACCTCGTATTTATGTATTTTTTATAATATACAATTTAGGTAATTTGAGGAAATTTATTATTTGACATATTGTCAGAAGTGTACATGCAAGAATTGAAATTTATTATCAAACCATCCAAAATTATGCATCTTATCGGCGTCCAGGCGCGGATTCAGGGGAGGGGCTTACTGTATTTCTCATGAGCAGTTACTTTAACTTTGCAATTGTCATATTTTATTTTGTTTGCTTTTTGCGTTATACTAGCATATGACATTAAAATCCCAATTTTCCAGGGACCGTAATTGTTGAGCAGAATAATTATTATTTCCTTTCTAATTTTCATTTTTTGTAGCAAAAATAATTATTATTTGCTGATTTTTATATTTTCGGGCAGAAATAGAAATCAATTTCTGAGGTTTCGCATCATGGTAGCACTATTTTTATCACTTTTATGATATGGGGGTATTAAATGAAATGCATTTTCGATATTTTCCAGTGGGATATAATGTATACATCTTTTAAAATAATGTAACTTCCATTTCTGTTAGAAAAATTAGAAATCAAAAATTTATTTTTATTTCTGCTTAAAAAATAAAACCAGGAAACAACTTTTATTTCTGCTCAAGAAAAAAAAAATAAAAATAAAAACAAAACAATTATTCCCGCTTCAAAAAATAAAAATTAAAAAGTTTAGAAAAATCGATTTGAAAACAACTAAAATGGTGCGATTGGTTACGTTGTGCGATGTTTCCTTTTTAGAGTTGTGCAGCTCATGAACGAACTAGTTTAATTGAATGATTCACTTCACTGAGCGCTGTGAGCCGTTCAATCCACTGAGCGCTTTCAGCTCAGTACTGAGTGGTTTCTAGATTTGTATCGAACTCTTTCAGTAGCTCGTTTTAGACACAAACCTGTAATCAAACCCATTTAAATTACATGTAGACTTCTATGAAACTCTTTCAGCAGCTCGTTTTAGACACAAGCCTTTAATCAAACGCATGTAATTTAAATTGGTTATAGGTTTTGTGTCTAAAACGACCTAATGAAAGAGTTCCATACAGGTCTTGTGCTTTTTTTTTAACAAATTTTTTGTGTCGCATAAGTACATCAAAAAAATAATTGATATATTTTGTTAATATTAAAATATCTGATATACTAAACAATTTTAATTTTTTTATTAACCAATTCTGCTCATTAAACTATTTTAATTTTATTTATTTTTTATACTTCGTCTGCCTTGTTTTGTAATGTATGACCACACACACTGTATAAATCTGTCACTTTTTATGTTTCTGTTTTCGATCTCTCTTTATGCTTGACAAAATCTTTCACTACTGAGCTAACTGAATGAAATACTTCAGTAAAGTGAGCTGAGCTGAAAAGAGCGGTCACTCAAAAGAGCTGATAAGCACAACTCTATTCCTTTTACTTGCTTTTTTTTTTTTGCTTAAAAATTCAAGAATAATTA
Organism: Nowickia ferox; assembly: GCA_936439885.1. Taxonomy (NCBI): domain Eukaryota; kingdom Metazoa; phylum Arthropoda; class Insecta; order Diptera; family Tachinidae; genus Nowickia; species Nowickia ferox. Next base: position 108,122,981 of record OW387023.1, read on the forward strand.
TTATTATTTTTGGTCCCTGTAATTTTCATATAAAGTGGACTTACAAACGACGATATGTATTTTTTAACCGAAATATTTTGGTGAAATATTTTAATGTGATATGGAATATATGTAGCAAAATAAATTGCTACAAATTAATAAACATTAAAAAAATATCCGCGCCTGTCGCTGTCAAAATATAATTACAAACATTCAGTCAGTGGAAGAACTTTCTAAGTAACTCACAAAGTCATTCAAACGAAATTGTCGAAAATCAATCAATCAATCAATCTCACGATCTCGACAACGTTCGACTTGTCGCACACTTACATTTACAACAAAATATTAAAATTTGTTTTTGTTTTGAATGTAAATGTGCGACAAGTCGAACCTTGTCGACATCGTGGGATTGGGCCTAATTGATAAATGTAACAGAGATACAAAAAGAAAAGTTAATGCTAATTTAATTTAATTTTAAAAACTTGCTGTATCTTGGAAATCAATCGCTTAAATACAAAAAAAAACTTACCAAAAGTAAAAATATCGGCAAAAAACTAAAAAAGTCACCCCGAAAAAATCGCCAAAAACCAAAAAAAAATCACTAAAAAGCAAAAAAAAAAGTCAAAATTAAAAAAATCGCCAAAAACCGAAAAAAATCAGCAAAACGAAAAAAAGCGCTGAAACTAAAAAAAAGCCAAAAAATTGTTTACCGCCTTTTTCGAAAATCCCCTTTTTGAGCTCCTTTTTGTAATATTACAAGGGATCCATAAGCTTGGCAATAAAAAATCGGAAATTCGAATTATGCTCAAATTTTAGCACACTTATTTTACCTATTTGAATTTTTACCTATTTGAATATCACAGCTATGCACGAAAACATAATTGAATTTTTAACTTTTTTAACAATTTGTTTTTCACATCAAAACTTATCAGCTCGTCGCTTAAACAAAAATTTCCTCCATCAAATGTAATAAATTTTAATATGGTTTATCCTGCCTTTTCAACTTTCCCTTTTCTGCTCATGGGTAAGTAAATATGTATTCTGGAAGGTACATTTCGCGAAAAATCCAGTTGCAAATGAAACATTATTAACATAATTTTCAATTTAAAGTGTAACATAATAACCCATTCATATTTACACCCTTTGCTGGTTTTTTCAGTTGGTTGAAAAGCATTGAAAAAAAAAATCAAGCCATTTTCAAATGCCATCGACTTTAAGAAATATCTGCAAGTACATGCACATGTTTTTTTTTTTTTTTTTTTTGACAATAAGCCCGTGATGATGTTTCATTTCTTGTAAATCTCGCGAGATATCCGTACCTAAGTATTTTTTACAACAATATAATTTGTTTGCAAACAAAATATATTTGGCTTTTTTGTCGCTGACAAGATGTTATGTATGCGACTTTCTTTTTTTTTTTCTTATAAAGAAAATATAATTTGTTTCTATTGCAAAGAAAAAATGGCAAAGAAATTGACAAGAAATTTAATAAACTTTTATGCATACGATTATTATGCGTTAAGCAAGAGAGAACTAGAGAGAGAAACTCTAAAAGAACTTAAATTTTACTTGCTGATATCCGTTTCCGCATTTTGAATAAAGGAAATGTTTATTCATGTGTCAGTCAGTGGGAGGTATAAAACCCTTTTTTCAGTTTCCCAAATAAATTCTATTGTTGTTGGAAGACACATGACAGTATGGGTGTGTGCGTATGTACATATGCATGTGTACGTGTATTATTGTACAGCAGCATTCTAACGTTTGTTGTGGGTTTACGGTTTGAAATGGGTTTATTTAGTGTCTTCATGATCGCATTGTTGTTGCCAATACATTGTAAACTGGCTGGGTAATAAATCTTTCAACGTCTTTTGTTGCACTATAGAACAGTTGACATTTGTTTGCTTCTAATGACATTCATTATATAGTCAAATACATCTATACCTTGATTTACAGTATGATGTAAATCGAATGTCACTATTAAAAGTTGCATTCGGCGTTTACGTGTTACACAGCAATTGTTTTTACAACGAATTACTGTATTTTTTTAATTTTTTAGTATATTTTACATTAGCGGAAGTAATGGAGCAAAATTTAAAATATATCCTGCAAAATTATTTATGTATGTTTTTTCATTGATGTGTTCTATTTCTAATACACGCTAGCTGATAAGTTACTTGAGCATTAACGAAATGCATCTAGATGTGCTTAACCACAACAAATAAATTTTATAAATTTAAACCAGTAGCGCGTTTCTGTAACTTGTGAGAAGTTCTTGCATCGAGAAGAATTAAATCATTATATTGGTTATCCTATTTTACACAGGGTTATTCATATAAAAACTCAAATAAAATTAATAAATATTTCTTAAAACAGTATCGTATATTGGGGTAGAGATGTATTATTGGTATAAAATTAATAAATTTAATATGACAAGTACAATACCTTAACGAATTATAAGCAATAATTTTTATGTAATTGTGTCCCCTTGGCAATTTGAAGAGCCATTCATTCTATAATTCAATAAATTTATTCAAGGTACACAATAAAAAACTACAATTTCTTATTTTCATTTCTGAAAGCTGTCAATAAAAAAGATAGTAAACACTCACCTCACTATTGAAACAGTTGGTTGGTTAGTTGCCTTGCTGAATATCTATTTTGTTTTAAATTTTTCAATTTATTGCTTTACATTTTAAGTACTTTTTAGTTTAATTAATTAACACTTTTTTCTTCCTTCTTCCTTTTTAGATGTTAAACAACCTTTTATTTACAACTTAATCATTTGCACATTATTACTTTCAGCAGTTTTTTGTGTTAATGTCTGTACTTGTTTTATTAGGGACATGAACCATTAAACAGGGTTGCTTATCTCACATACCGCTACACCAAACACTTCCTGAACACTAACCCATTGAAAAGTGTTAAACAGCTGTTGCAATTTGCTTCAACGCAGGTTATTTTCAGCTCACAATAAATTTTATAAAAATGATAAAAATATTTAAATTCGTAACACAAAATGGTAAATTATTAATTAAGCAACGACTGTTTACATTTATACATGTCATTCTCAAAACTTTTTTGCAGTAAATACCATAAACTTGACCGGAATACGGTTGCTGGGCATTTCAGCTTTGAGATCCAGCACAACAAATCCAGATGAACCAGTCGACATAGATAATCCTTTTGAAAAAGAGCGTAAAGTATGCATATTGTGCAGAAATAACATTACACCCGACTACAAAAATGTAAAGCTGCTTTCACAGTTCCAGTCGCCATATACCGGCCGTATTTATGGTCGCCATATTACTGGATTATGTAAACAAAAGCAGGCAGAAGTGGAAAAGGCCATCATAAAAGCTCAAAATTGCGCCATGATGGGGACTTATCTCAAGGATTTGGACTTTATGAAAGATCCCAAATTATTCGATCCTGAAAAGCCCGTACGGCCTCATAAATATTAAATATCTATACAATTAGTTTAATAAAATGTAAATTGGTTTCTGTTAACCCCTTTTGTTTTAAAAACAGATGTGTGTTTTAAAATTAATCCTCAATGTACTTGATCATTTCTTGTGGTATATTTAAGCGTTGCAAGAGGGTGGCAAATTCTAATCGGGGTTCAAGCTTTTCTTGTAGGTCATGCAGTGCTGCAGAAAATCCAGCTTTCCAGATGGCTATTGCTTGCTGGAGATCCTCAACTTTTTCCAAGTGTTCTTGGCGAACTTCCAATTCTTTACGGGCAATTTCTATTTGTTTCAATAACTCCTCTCGAGTTTTGAACTTATTTATAACTGCATCAGTTTCTTGTTCTTTGTCTGTGCTTAGTTTTTCTTCAGACTCTGCTTTTTCCATTTCATTGGCCAAGTAAAATTCTAATCTTTTTTTGGTCATTCTTTCTCTCACTCTTTTACTCAACGCTAATCTATAAGGGCGACAAGTCGTACTTACTGCCAATCTTTGCAAGTCTGGGGAACCTGAATTCTCCGGAGTAACCGGAGTCGTTTCAAGAACACTTTGTGATAAGTGTTTATAAGTTATTTTAGTGTCACTTTGTGCCAGTCTTCGCTTGGAAGAGGAGGCAGGGCTCTCCACCTCAGTTGTATCATTTTTTGCTGCCACTTTTCTTGCTCGATTGTTTTTGATGATGCTACTGCTGCGCCGAAGACCCAGTCTTTTTCTTTGTTTTGGAGTCGTAGAATTATCATTTTCCATATTTATTTACTGTAATTTATAACAATAACTTTATTATTTTAATAACACAATTCTTAACAAGCACTAAAATAAAATCTAGGAACAAAATACCAAAAATACGCGCACAAATTGCAAAATTAAAACACAATTTGAATGATTTTTATAGAGATGTGTTTATTGACAATAAAAGTACTGAATAAAGTAGATTTTGTAAAATGTCATCTCTAGAACACTCAGAAAAAAATATTAGTATCTAACCTATGAACACAAAAATTATGCAAAATACGAAACTTGTAATTCTTTAAAAAAGTGGTTTAAAATGAAGTTCTAATAAAAAAATTAAGAAAAATCTAGAAATATGTCAAAAGTATTATTAGCTTTTGGAATTTCTTTTTAAAATAACACAGTAAAAATTAATTTTAATGTATGCAAGTTTTTCGAAAAAATTGAAATGGGCAAATTAAAATCGCTTTGTCGTAAAGTAAAGATCAATGAATCTACCCAATATTTTATGAAAATACAGCTCTTAATATAATTTGATGCTTATTACAAATTTTATTGGGCTATTTTTAAGACTTAAGAAGTCAATATGTATTGTTTTGTTTATATCTTTATAGTGAACATCTTTAGAGATATCGGCATTTCACGTACATATATACGAAGCTTTATTTGTAGAATTATTTCTATATATTTAACTCGATTTTGTCTTAACTCGTCTTATGCTGTTATCGCTTTTAAGCACAGATATATCAGACTTGACGCGGAATGCTATATTTCTAATTGAAATTTGGTTGATGAAAAATATACTAATTTTTAATGAAAAAGAATTGAAAATACTCCAGTTCTGACGAAGGAAAAACATTGCTACGAATCTAAAAATATTTTTTATCTGGCAAAGGTTATATTTTTAATTTGTTCACTGAAAAAATGTCATGTCAGCAAATCGTCGGGTCGTTACTGGTTTGCCGCACAGTATATTAAGAATACATTATTACTGCGGCAAACCAGTAAACCATTGATTTTTTATCAATTTGGTTCTTGAGATAACATGTATGTATTGGGAGATAGGTGTTGCCTTTATAACACCAAAATTAAAATTTTTCCCCAACTTCTCACACAACTTTCTTAAATAAAATTATAGATATACGAGTATAGAGCATACTTGACGATATATATGTAGATATTTTATTAATTTTTCAAGTATTGTTAAATGTATGATAATGATAAGTCTAATTATAATTTCGTTTTTATATAAGACTTTGTGATTCTGTGTTACTTTGCTAAATACAAACGGATTGTTATTTATGTATGATAAATTTTTAAACAGCAAGTATTTATATTTGCTTATTAAATTTTTTTTTTGTTATTCGTATGTGTAAAATATGTTTATGGAAAAATATATATGATATATTTAGAACTTTTTTTTTATATTTTTCTACGTTTATATGATTCTTTAGCGGTTTATTTATTAAATGACTTATTGTTAAATTGTGGTTGATTTAAGGAAACATATGTTTCAAGTATTTGAGGGTTTTCTTGTTGGTATATTTTTTATTTTATTTAATGATTTTACAACTTAAATTATGCTAAAAAAAGTAAATCAAAATTAAATTAAAATCGGTAGTTTTTTTATTATATTTTTGCACTTTTTATTCGTAGTGTATCAAAAAAATTTAAATAAAATAAAACAAATATTACAAATATTTGTAAAAATAATTTAATAAAGCTATAAATGAATTTTTTTAAATATATTTAATATTTATGCATTAAAGCACGGTGGTAGAATATGAGATTGCTTAAACAAAATATAAAAAAACATTTAATAAACTGAATTTCCTTTTGCGTTTATACTTTTAGAAGCTTATTAGGAAACATAAGGAAAATATGTTTAATTCAAGAAAAACAAAGACAAATTTAAGCTTCAAAATTCTATATAAATTTAGTTGCTGTAAAACTCAGCTTTAATTGAAAGTAGATTGGGTTACCCCAATTTGAATTTCAAAATATTGAGTTAATCTAATGAAAAAAGTTCATGGGAGTTTTTGGTATATGAGAACAGCAAATTTCAGAAATTTAAACGATTTTCTTAAAGAAAATGTTTTTGAAATCAATTCTGGAAAATGTTTATAAAGAGAATAAAGAATAAAATAAGTTATAATAATAATAATAATAAAGTCTATATTTTTTCAGTTACATAAATAGTTTATTGAATAATAAGAAATCATTTACGAAATACGACTATAACGTTTATATTTTCAATACAAATCGTTTCCCACTAAATAACCACCCATTTTTTTTGTTTCTCTTTTAAAGCCATTTTTAATTGAAAACTACGCAACCATTACGTACGCATTAATCAAACCTTAATTTAAACTAATTTCTAGAGCTTAAAATAAATTATTTGAAAATATAAAAAAGTAACCTGCTTTTGATAATAAACTAGATGACAAAATTGACGACTAATAAAAGCAAAATGTAAATTATAAGTAAATTGTTTCTAGGGTCAACAAACATTGTAGAACGAAGTTTCGTTTGAACTTTCATTACAAAAAGTTCTGAAACAATATTCCAAAGTCCTCCCATAATATTTCCAATCGAAACTGATTCTACTTTTCATGTTCGCTGATCCCTTTATGAACAAGAAATTCAAAACTTAATTCTTCTCTACAATTTTCATTCACAATTTGTGATAACGTTCCACATCTGATGGACGAAATGTTGTATTACAAATGCATTTTTCATCACGTGTGAGTACAACTAAACATTCGCGACATACCACATGATGACAAGTTTGGATTTCATATGAAAATTCTGTGGTGTGACATTTAACACAACAGACGGCCTGTGTTGCAGGCTCCAAGGGTAATTGTGAAAATCGTGTAATTTTCTGTAAAGCTTGTTGTATGACTTGATCTATGCCAGAGGTGGAAGTTGCTGTTGCAGATCTACTTGTAATATTGGCAGCATTGGCTTCTCTGGGTAAAATAGAACACTTGGAGAATGATGCGCTTGCTGTAGCAGAAGTCCGTGTAGCTGTCGAGGACAACAGCAATGGAGTAGAGCAGGAAGATAAGGTTGTGGAAGATGTAACCGAGGTAATGAATTTCTTATTTAGTCGGGATTTACTGGCTGATGTTGCGATATATGGTGCAATTGCTGTCGAATCCATGAGTTTGGCACGTTTAGCCGGCAGTGCATAAGGATCATTGGGGCCACCTGTGGATGAAAATGTAGCTGTGGCTGTAGTTTTATAGGATTTCGACAGTGATGAATAAGCACCGGTAGTATGTTGTTGACAGAGACTAGCAATTTGCGAGGCATGTCTATTTTTGCTGCGTCTTACGCGTGAACTGCCCAGTGAACGCGGAACAGTTTTAAATTGTTCAGAATTTTCCATTAGGAACTTTTCAATGCGTGCTTTAAGAGCTAAATTTAATATAGCCTTGCGATGTGGTGTAAATTCAAGGCCTGTAAAGGGATCCGAAGGTAAACGACCCCATTTAGCTTCTTCTTCAGAGTGCCTGTCAATTGTAGATTGATCAACAACCTTTCCTGAAGGCAAAACGGTTGGAAAAATCTGAAAGCGTAATAAAAATGTTTAAATTTGGCAAGTAATTTTCATTTATACATATCGTTACCTTAATATAGAAAGGCCCTAACTCATTATTTTTATGAAATTAAGATTTTTGAATTTTTCGATACATTAAATGTTCTTCTATCGAAATTAAAAAAAACTCGATTTAAAAAAATAATAATAATAATGAGTTAGGGACTTTCTATATTAAGGTAACGATATGTACACACGTATATCGATTTTCGCAAGTTGAAAGGCCCTAACTCGTATTTTTTATGAAATTGAGTTTTTCAGTGACTCCAATATAGGTATTTCACACAAATACACATCTCGTCACAAAACTTTATTGCAATAGCGTAAAAAAAAACGCTTTTGCAGGCAGTTGTATAAAAAAGTTACATATTGAATATTACAGTTTATATTATGCTTTTACCTTCTCCTGTAATGTTACAATTATTTGAGTTGGCCTTTTTACTTGAGACCAACGATATGTACATATGTATGTAGGTTAGGTTAATGAACAAACTTGATGTCATAATATTCACTATCCCAGGAAGAGATGCCAGATGGAGAGTTTTTAGAATCTAAAAATGTTTGATCCGAAGACCATGTTTAAATCCGAAATTTATCGGGATTCCGAATTTAAGATTAAAAATAAACAACACAAAAATTAATTTTTTTATACAATTTCAATCACGTATCACACAAAGTAACAAATAAATTTATTCCGGATGATTAAAATAATTTTATTCAAAATGATTCTTGTTTAAGTTTGAAATTTACAAGATAAACCATTTCCACCGAATTCGAAAAAATCCGATAGGGATCCCGCCATCAGAATTTAATATCATTCAACTACAAACCATTTACATAATAGTTTTATAGGTAATTATCTTCATTCCACAATTGCCCTTACCGTGGTTGACGTATTTCAACGCCGACTACGACAGCTTCGTCCTAGATTAAAGAAAAAATTTGACGATGTTCTTTAATCTGTTACAAAAACGTTGTAGTAAAAGTCGAAATACACCAACCACGATATGGGTGAATGAGTCGCAAAGCAGATCTAGTCTGGAGAACAATTGTGTCGTCACCACAGTATGGACCCTTACCGTGGTCGGCGTATTTTGACTTCAACTGCGACGTTTTTGTGATAGATTAAAGAACACTGCAGCATTCATTTTAATCTAGAATAAAAAATGTCGTAGTCGAAGTCGAAATACTCCAACCATGATAAGGGCATATACAAGGTGGGCCAAAAGATATCACCCTACTGGAAGATGCTCTTATTTCTGCAAATGGCGGCCAATGTCAAATCTGTTTTGACATTTGTGAACTAAACAGATGTAGAATACAAGTCAACAAAGTCATGGAGCGATACACTAACCAAGAACGCGGAATAATCGTGTCGTGGCGTTCCCGGGTCGCCTCATCTCTCGTTTTGGCGATTTACACTGCCCCGCAAGATCGCCCGATTTAACCGTTACATACTTTTTGTGGGGTTTTTTGAAGTCCCGTGTTTATGTGAACAAGTCCGAGACCCTGGAAGCCCTCAAGGACAACATCGACAAGAGTGCGAGAATCTATCGCAAGAAGTTCTCGCCGAAGTGACGAAAAATGCCATAAAACGAGCAATCAATTGTGACGGCGCCCATTTGGCCGATATCATCTTCTCGACTTGACCAATAAAATTCTAAAGGGTCAAATAAACATGATCAAAAAACATAATCGAAGTTTTTATTTACATAGAAAAAAATGAGAGCCAAACAACATCGGATTACTTCTTTTGGTCCACCTTGTATAAACTTCCAAATTTGGTTTATACAGTACTAACCTGGTTTAGGGTACTGTACCCTACCTAATAAGCGAAAAGTTTGAGTCTTTGTTGAACTGAATTAGCAAAACTAGAATTTCATGTGGACACACAATTTCAAAGCAGAATTTTAAAAAATTGCAGCAACAAAAATTGCAATTCAGGACAAGGACTAACTTTTCATATCGACTGAATTTTGTTATTTTAAAAAATTATCTCGTCTAAGAGCACTGACTGCTACACGTTCAATATATATTTTGATATTTGGATCGCGATTCATTTTAATGGATTGATAGATCACTAGCGTATGCTACATGTTCAATATTTATCGCGTCAGTATTTACGTTATTTTCGTGCTGTGCGGATCGTTTATTTAAAAAAATTTCGCGAGAAAACCAAAACCGCTCTTTTTATTTTGTCGGAATAAGCTTTAGCCGACGAGTCCCACAACTCCGGCAATGCCTCCAAATAAATTAATTCCGATTCCATCGGCAGAACCCACTCGCTTTCACTATCTTCTGCCATTACCCTTTATTAAAACAAACTTTACACAAATCTAATAAACTTTTTTAGTTTTTATTTGTTAAATTTTTTGCACTGCGTCTTTTATTTTGTTTGTTTTATTTCACTTCTTATTAACGTATCGCGATCTAATATCATGAAAATGCTACACATTCAATAAATATCTCGATACTGGATCGCGTTCAATATATATTGAACGTGTAGCAGTGCCCTAAACGATATGTAATTTACATTGCTGTTGCTAGTTATTTATTGATCAGCGGCTCATAACCGCTTTGTTACCACCGTCGCCGACGTACAAAATAGTCAATACGCGGTTTTTGACAACTACTGCCTCCTAAAGCAATTATTTATCAATTCAATTTACCGTGTCGTTTATAAAAATTATTAAAATGTTCAAAAATGTTACTGTGAAACATATCATTACTGAAAATGTACCCAACAAATTGAACTACGGATCCATTGAAACGCCCGATTACGGAAAAATGTTTGCGGCATATTATTTAGAGGGAAAACATTTATACATATGCCGTTTTCAATTTGCCCTTGAGCAATCCATTGAATCGTTTGCCCATAATTTGCAGAAGCTTTGGCCAAAAACGAAAATTTGTATGGATGATAAATTAACAAACGAATTATTTGCAAAGTATATTGTAGAACAAAAAGAAAAGCAAGAAGTTTATGTGGTTCTAAATGGTAGCGATTTTCAATTGAAAGTTTGGTCGGCCTTAATGGAGATACCTTTCGGTGAGCAGCGTACCTACGCAGAAGTTGCAGTAATGATCGGTAATCCTAAAGCAGCTAGAGCAGTGGGTAATGCCGTAGGTTGCAATAATATAGTCATCTTCGTACCTTGTCATCGTGTGCGGGCAAGCACAAAAGATATGTACAAATACAGTTCAGGAAGTGATTTAAAAAAGAAAATTTTGACAAATGAACAAATCAGAAAATAAAAATGTAATTAAATGATTTTAGTTATTGAATTTATATGTTCATTACATCGGTAGGTATTAACTATACAGCTATAACAATTTATAAAAAGTCTAATTATCACGCCTTTCTAGCATCAACTATATTTATAAATTTATTATTTTTTTTAATTTATTTTAAAAGTAAATTTTCACTAAAATGGCAGAGTGACTAAGACCATATTGCTTATGATGTTATAACATTATTCTTGTAAATTTTTTGTGACACTATAAGCGAACCATGCTAACTATGACTTCACATGGGAAGCAAAACCGTACAGTTATTTAAGCAAATCAATCAACCAGTGCGAGCAAACGCAAAGTTCTCGACGGCAAAAAACAATACAAACATACACACATGATACGAGAGCTATAATTAAACTCAGACATGCTTTGCAATTGCATCAATTATATATTTTTTATATGCATACATATCGTCGGGTGGTTACTGGTTTGCCGCATCAATAATGTATTCTTAATATCTGTGCGGCAAGTCAGTAACCACCCGACGATATGTATTTAGATATAAAATGGAACATATATCTCCATTTAGAAAATTACTTGACAGCACCTGCCGTAACCAATTTCGCCCTGCTAGCAAAGTTTTTGTTTCATACGCATTCCACTTACCATCAGTTCCCATGTTATCGCATCTAGGAATTCTTCCGGGATTTTCAGCGATGAATTTTTATTCAATTCCGGTATAGATCTTGATGGGGATCTTTGACCAGATTCCTCATCACGCTGACGTGAACTGCCATAATCATATGGATTTGTTATATCATTCCATATACTTTTCACCAATTCCCTATCAGCCTTATCCAAAGAACGCGCTGGGAGGCCCCATATCTGAACTTTACGTAAAACTGGTGGACACTTTTGTGTTGCTCGTATAGTCAATTTAATACTGTTGGTGTTCGCAAGCATTTTGTTTGCCGTCTTGAAGAAAAACACCTTTTCACTCGATTGCTGTTCGGAACTCTTTGAGCTGTAGTCGCTCTGATAGCAGAATGTCAACGAATCGACATCTTTGGCTAAATCACGCACGTACGCAACACGCTCCCAGATACCCTCGTATTTGCCGTGCACCTCAAAGGCTGTTGACCTTAAAGCACCTTGACTGTTCCACAGTTTAATCACCTTCAAGTCGATGGCCTTGGGAAACTCGAAGATAATTTCAATCGGTGGCTTACTCACCGAGAAGGCCATGAAACCACGCTTTAGCTGTTCAACATCGTCGGCTATCAAATTGGAGGCCCCATAGCCGTCTTCGCACACAGCATCACACTCGACCGTGGGTTTTAATTTGGGATTGAGGAAATTGATTAAACTCATTAAAAAGGGAAATGTAAGAAATAATTTTTATAAATGTCTGCAAATTAGATAATAAACACTTCTTTGTAGAGCTTTGGATATATATTTTTCTTCCTGCTTCTATTGTTCTTTTCTATAACTGATTAAAATTGTGTGATTTATGTGAAAAATGGCGTCACTTGCGATTGCTTTGTAATTATTTGTAGGAAATTATATGTTTTTTCACTTTCGTTTGCCTTTTTTTGTACTCTTTCTTCTTCAAAATAATCATCAGCAGAAACAAAAAGGGTTGGAAAAAATGGTACTAAGGTATTAGGTGCTAATTAAGATTTATAAGACGTAGAACATTGTTTTGAGATATCAAAAACAATTTAGTCTTAAATAAATAATTGATTATGTTGGGATAATATTTCAAATATATGCATAGAGTTTTTTGTACATTAGTGGTTATAATAATACGTTTGTTAACTTGGGGGCCACACGTTAAATTTTTGCTTTCAATTCTATTCAATTTGCAATACACTCACACTTTTTTTACTAACACAATCAAACTTTTTAAATTGAAAACTAGATTCAAAGCACATTAAATACAGGTACACGCATTAGATGCAACTATGTGCTTCTCACACAGTCTTACAAAGTAATTGTCAAAAAATTTTATGCATCCTGTTTGATATGTCCATATTTACATTATGCAAGTCTTATTGCTAAGCTGATTAGTTTGATGGAGAGAAAGACGAGGGGAACAGTAACGTTTCTTTTCCCCTCGTCTCTCTCTCCTAACAAACTAATCAGCTTAGCAATAAGACTTGCATAGTGTAAACTAGGACTAAGCCTTGACTAGATTGCTTTCAATTTCACCTGTCCATTTATATGGCAATTTAATTTTCAATTTGAACAGCTAGTCACAGCACACATTGATTGAAGATATAAATTTGAGTTGTTTCTTCGTCGGTGGCATTTAAAAAATGTAATTGTTTATCAATTTGAGTCACAGCTATCAATTTCAAGGAATTTTGACACAAAGTATGTGTGATATTTTGAAAGCGATTTATTGAACGTGTGCCTGCAGCGTAACACACAACTGCTTTCCGTCTCTGACTCCAGAATTTCTACTACGCTGAAATACAACTCTGCAAATGTGTCAGATATTTTTATATTAGCTTAGTTTACGCGGATTTCCGGCATTTTAGTGAGTATTTCAGTTGTACGTTTAAGATTTATGCAAAATTCCGTGTCTATATAAAAAGATTCTATGTAAAAAGTGTCTTAAAATATTAAATAAAGCTTAGTGCATGATATTCACATGGAATATAGTTAAGAGCCGTTCTTAAAATTGAAAAACTTTGCAGTAAAGTTTTGCTACAATAAAGTCTAGAGTTGGTGAAAAAAGTTGTAGAAAAGCAATGATGAAAATTAACGTAAAGGAAACCGGAAGTAACATCTGTTACACAGGCTGACTCACAAATGTGGAAATAGTTAATATATTAATATTACGTTACTATTTGTGCTTGAATGACGAATGAAGTTTTGAATTTAAGAAAGTGTAAGTAAATACTGCAAAGTATGAATAGAAATATTTATTAATTAAACTAATATTTTTTATTTAAACAAAACATCCTTAACCATTTTTGGCGAAGGGTATAAAAATGTAAAATTAAAACTAAAACTAATACGAGGTTTTCACGGAATGATTCTTTGTAATTTTTATTTACAATTTTAAGAAAATATTGTAACTTTTGTGGTTCTGTGGTTCGAAAACTTGAAACTAATGTTTAATTTAATAAATTTTCGGTTTAACTAACCAGAGGCACAAAAACTGGCCATAAGTCTAATAGTTATAGTATTATAAATGTGTTTTTCTTCGTGAGTCCCTTAAAATAAATGATATATCACAAATACAGCCACGATGGAGGTAATAGAGGCCGTCATAGAGGCAGCAGCATCACCTTCATTATCTGGTTGTTTTGTGGGTGCGACAGTGGTAGTAACTTCATGGGCCAACTAAAATTAAATAAACATTTATTAGCATGAAAAAGAATAAAATTTATTTCAATTACTTACTGATTCGTTAAGTTTAGCTTTCAATTCATTGCAGCGAGGGTTTTGGTTATTAACAGTCTTGACCAAACTACAGAGAGTTTGGGATAAACAACTTTCATCACAAGCAGCAGATAGTTTTGGATCAGCAGAAGTCATTTTATATTTCCAATACTAAAAATCAATAAAATTTTAAACAAATATTAAGCTGATTTTTCACATAATCTAACTCACCTGTCTTAATAGAGCCGGATCTTCGGCCATTCTTTCAACCAAAGCCTCAATACCAGCTGGACTTAAATCGAGAGTAAAGTCCGTGAATTGGTACTCTTGGTACCAATGAGGTGTTTGATGCTCACCATGTTCATTGGCTTCAGTTAAATTGAAGATCCAAGTATGATGATCAACAACTTGCTGAAGTTTTCCAATTGCATAAAACTTTGCTATTGTTTTATTAGAATTGCTCTGAAAATACTTACATATGTCTTTGGTTCAACTTCATAAACTCTATAATTAGGGTTTTTATACGAGTAAGAAGTCAAACTGCCACCGTTCCAGAAAATGGCCATAGCATGACCATTTTGCGAATAGTGCAGATTCATTTCATCTTTATGAGTGTGACCGCCAAAAATGCCACTAATAATTCGACTATAACGCTCAATGATACGATTGTATTCACGAGCCCATACCGTCCAGCAGTCAGCATCTCCGGAAGGTATATGGGCCAGAATATGAACATATTCCCCTGCTCTTTCAGCATTCAATAAAGTCTCTTGCAGCCAATCTAGCTGTGCTTGGCTGGTGCCATTGCCATCGAAATAAATCCACCAATTGTGAATATAACAATCCATGTTGTTCAAAGAAATCAGACGGAAGCCGGCCTTAGGAGAAACAGTGTAATAGCCACCTTTTAAAATGGTTGCCTTGGCTTCGGAAGGCAGCCATCGTTGCCAGTTTGTCCACAAATGTTCGTATAACCAATTGACAGTCAGTTCGGAGGGCACATCCTCGTTGCCAAATCTAATGTACATACATATAAGAAATTATTGGAAACTTATAAATTAAAAATAAACTTGTTTATTTGAAAGTTGTTTTCAGCTTCTTACACATTTGTTGGATGCGGTTCGTGATTACCAATACAGGGATAAACTGGAATATTAGGGAATTTCTCCGCTATCAAATCACTTATTTGAGTCAACATGGCTTTGTTTCCTTCCTTAGTGGTAGACCAAACATTATGTGGCACAATATCACCAGTTTGATAGATGTAATCAATTTTCTTATAACTTTCATTTATCTGTTCAAACGCATTTTTCACCGTATGCAAGGGTGTGTCGCAGCCACGATAATCACTCCAATAACCTGCTTCATATTCAACAGAAATTCTCCCAGCCGGCAGTCGACGGCAACACAAGGGCTCTTCGCAATCAGCTAAATAGCCTGGCTTATATTCAGGATCAAAGTGTATATCAGTTAGTTGAACAATTGTCAAATCATTGTCGGTTTTCTTGGGAATTTCAGATTTCGGCGCCGTTAAAGGCCCCGATGAATTATCAACCTTAACACTCCAATCGAAATTTTCCTGTTGAATCTTACATAATTTTATAGGCAAAGTGCCACATAGCGAACGAGCATCGGCTTTAGAATTCATAATTATATAATGTAGAATAGGCCAATTCAAGTCCACTAAACCACTACATACTTCAGGTGTTTGAACACTGAAACGATTACACAACTCCAGAAGAGCTTTCTTGCCATCAGGCTCAGCGTTAGGTCCATTTAATTCTCCATCTTCTGCTCGAAAAATATCCGCTAATACCTTAATAGTGGCCCTGCATGTGGTGCAAACGAAGAATTCATCCACCGAGCTTAATTCTGATATGCTTGTATTGAATATGTCCTTTTTACTGTGTGATGTTGCCAATTGCATGGAGATTTGTTTTAACTTGACAGACTCCTTGCCAGTTTTTATAAATTTCAGATATTCTTGGGAAAATTTTTCTGCAATACCCTCTGAGATAAAATAAAATATAAATTTTATTATAAATTTATTTTTATACTTTTGCATAACCTCTACATTTAGCATTTTATCAAGTATTTTATAATTTTTTTATCTTAATCTTTTGTATTAGGTCATATAACAAATTTTATAGCTTACACGTTTTCCCAACAATCACGTAGGCAAGCGATAAATTACATATCGTTAGCTAAAATGCAAAAAGGCGTAGCTAACAAAAAATTCAAAATCGAGTTTTTGATGGATTATTATGAATGTCATTAAACTATATGTCTTGATAAGATTTTACACTTCTGCGATCAAAAATTAAGTTTTTTTTTAACAAAAAACAAGGGGAATTAAGTACAAGTTTGCTTAGTTTTTTTTAAGTTTCTTGCTTCTACTGTAAAATTATAGTTTTATTAGTTATGCCTTCTTGAATTTTAGTTAACGATATAATTAATGGTTATATTTGATTACAATTGTAAATAAAATTCTGATTAAATAGAGACTTATTCTAGCACTCCCGTGCTTTGCTTGCGATTATCTAAAAACATTTACACTAGGAGCAACTTTTCAGCTTATGAAAGAGAGAGAGAGAGAGAGAGTTTAGCACTAAAGATTTTGAAAATAATGCTAAGTGCTAGTTTAACACTTTTTTAAAACTATTTGGCATTTTTTGCACTTTTTTATTTCATTCAATTTATATATTTTTAATTCCTTTAATTCCTTAAAACAAATTGCGAGCCAATTAATATTATATGTTTATCAAATTTATTTATCTTCATTAAAGGCCATGATTCACTATCATACACAATCGCGCGATCTACGAAAAAATAAAACACTGATCTGTTGAGTTGTTTTTGTCTTTTGAAAATGTTCATAGACTCCATCATACCAGGGCTGTATTTTCTCAAAAATCGCACAATCGTGTAGGCTAGTGTATCACGGCCTTTAGCAATGATATAGAATACCAAAAATTCACAGTTTTATTGCAAGTGTACGGGCTACTTAAGGAATTAGAGAAACTAAAAATGTTAACTAATTTTAGCACTTTGTTGTGTCTGCTGTAGAACATTTTAGCACTTTTATTTCTGCAATCTAGCACTTTTCCTTTTACATCTTATGGCAACACTGATTGCGCATAACCGTTATTTTATTTTCTGCCTGTGACGTAGCCATAGAACATGTTTTGTAAGCAAAGTAAATACATTTGTGTGTGGAATGTGTTCTCTCTCTGTCTCTCACACACTTTTTACAACAAACACTCATTTGTATTCTATGATAACATAGGTGCGCAGTAGAAAATTTTTTTCGTACTGCTGAGTGCGCAATCTTGTTATTTTGACTTATAGGGGAACCATCACATTTTCTTCTCTCGCCCATGAACTAAAAAATTGCTCAACTAAGATTGCATTGTGTATCCACAGTGTTAGTCCCCGTTCGCACTATGCAATTCTTATTGCCAAGCTGATTAGTTTGATAGATAGAGAGAGAGTGAGAGAGAGAGTATTCAGTTCCATGTACTGTCAATACGTTTTGCTTTCTCATTCGTAATGTTAAAAAAGCACACATACATACATACTCTAAACTATTCATAAAAAAATATGTGCTTAAAAATAAGACTTGCATTGTGTGATTGCCGATGAAAGTTCAAAGACGTAAAAGGGATAAGTTTAGCAATAAGATTTGTGTAGTGTGAACTGGGACTTATGTGCACAAGTACATCAGCTGTGTGTTGAAATCGCTAGAGAAAATTGACAAAACACAAAAGCATTTTTTTTAATGAGAGAACATATTAGTAGTTTTGATTCAAGTTGAAAGAACACATTTTTAGTTAAAATTGTTCATCATTTTATTGTTTCTTTATAGTTTTTTTTTTAGGTTAAATAGACCCCATGAAACAATAGAAACACCAACTTTTTACTAAATAAATGTTAAGGATGACAGCTCAATTCTTAACATTTCATCATTTGACAGTCAATTTATTTCCTAACCTCAAATAATAACAGTTTCCAAGAAAATTTGTGAACATGACCTAACCCTACGTCTCCACGAGCCATCAACTTGGTTGGACATGACATAAACATGACGCCGGCAGAGAAACTGTAAAAAGTTCATCAACTTTTTTGTTGTGGTGAACACGGGCGATGTCCATGTTCAGGCATATCAAAGTATTTTGCGGTAGCGCAATAGAGATAGAATAGTTACCAATTTTGTTCTGTCTCTTTTCTTTCTATTGTAAATGTTTGCGGACGGCGAATCTCATGGCGAACATCGTTGCTCAGACATACATATGTTCGGGCATCCATGTCAGAGCATGGACGAAACATGGACATAAGCGGTCTCCATTAGCCATTTGCGATGTCCGACATGATGCCCATACCAAGTTCATGGCTAGTGGAGACCGCTAGTAAAGTAATGAAAAGTTTGCCCAAAAAATAAAAAAGTGGAAAAATTATGAAAAAAAAAAATACTTAAAATAATAAAAAATTACGTAAAAAATACTTACCCAGAAGTAAAAATTTGGAAAAACTACCAAAAAAACTACTTAAAATTATAAAAAAATTAACTAAAACTAAAATGTGCAAAAAATGAGCAAAACAGTTTAATTTTTGAAAAGAAAATCGTTTATACGGCATTCCTGTATGTCAGTAATCTAAAAAACAACTGCAAAGGTAGATGATTTTTCATCGAAATTCGAGCCCTGACAATAACTCTGTTAAAGATGCTGAAGTTTCTAATTGTAGTACAATCCTCATAACTTTTGATCAAACTTCGAACTGAAAATAATCTTCCCACACTTGAGCCTATTTCACCAACTTATTTAAATATCAATTCATATTCAAAAGTAATTTTTCCATACAAAAATTAATGCAAATCGACACTTAAATATGAACTGATATTTAAATAGAGTTCGTGAAATTGGCCCTTAAAGTGGGGATTGTGTAGATCGCTATTGGTATGAAATACGTACATTCTTCTGAATCACACCAAACTTGTGTTAAGGTTTAAAATTTAAGCACTCACTCCTAGTAATATTTTCTACTTATACTGAATTAATATGAGCAATTTATTGTATAATAATATTTAGTGCGATTCGAAGGACCATAAACAAGTTGTAAGCGGCAATTGCTTTGTTATCAGTGTTTGTTATTGTCAAATATAATTTGTGGACTAGAGGTGTAATATTTTTTCGTGTCTGCTATTTAAGCATAGTGATTCACCAGTCACAACTGTGGTTGAATTTTAATGAAGTAACGGTTGCTTGAAATAAAGTTCATTTAAACATGTATATACGCAAAATAGAAATCACAATAGAAAAAGGTCAGATTAGAATGATTTGTTTATTAGAATGATTTGTCAGATTTGACAAATGGTCGATTTTACTAGTTTTCCCGTTAAACTATCCATCTCAAAGTAAGCGAAAGAGAGGGAGAGAGAGATGAATAATTTGGTTAATCTTAAAAGTAACACAAAATTAAAATGCTGATTGACTTAATGTACATATGCACTGATTGAAGGGTTTGTTTGATCGTCTACAGGGGCCATTAGTTTTCCGTTGCTTTCGACGTATTTGAACAGATTTTTAAAATATTTCAAACGTTCAGCTTATTTCCTTTATTTTTTGCACTTTAATTTTGTTACATATTTTTTATTATTCGCTTCAACTTGCCTGAGATCCCGGACACAACGTCATCATCTTCTGTAAATGCAAGAGGCACCCCCGGTAAATTAAACCCAGTCACCGTAACAGCTAGTAATACGAATACCAGAAACTTTTTAATCATTTCGTCCTCTTAACGCGATCGATTCAAATAACAAACTAAATGTTTGGATATTTTGCAAAGCCAATGCATTGGATTATGCTTGGAAGAATGTATTCAGTAATTAAATTCGTTAACACAATAGATTAAATAGTAAAAAGAGATTAACAAATAATATTTTTTAAAACTGCTTATCTGCAGATATAACAAATGGAAATATAGTATTTGCTTATCTTGTTATTGCTTATTATTGGTTGTAAAAATAATTAATTATTGCATTCCAAAGATTGTTCGAGTAATTTTTATTGAAAAATCTACATACTTTTGTATATTTGGCAAAAAATATATTAAAAATAACTGGTGAAAAGTAGATTAAAAATCATGATTTTCCAAAGTTTCTATAAATTTCACTTACGACCAGAAAATATTCTACGGTTTCTAATAAATTATTTAAAATTTGCCAAACTCAATCACCTGGCACATGCATACATACAAGTACAAGTGCAAGTAACTCAATACATTGCTACAAGTTCCTTTCAGTTATCGCTAATCGTTAGGTATTTCCCTAACGAAAAATCGACTACCTACTACAGTAGCCACAAGTAATGCAAGAGTACGCCTCAAAATTTT
Organism: Nowickia ferox; assembly: GCA_936439885.1. NCBI lineage: Eukaryota > Metazoa > Arthropoda > Insecta > Diptera > Tachinidae > Nowickia > Nowickia ferox. Next base: position 108,143,775 of record OW387023.1, read on the forward strand.
ATTTTTGCAAGCGGAAAAAAACTGTGCTGCTATTCCAAAGAAAATCAACAAGAAAAAGTATTTTAAGTACAAAATTTGCCTTTAGCTTACCGGTCTGCGCGATAATAGACTAATTTTAACTATTGGAAAGTTATAATAATGGGCCTCAGTATAACCTTGACATAGCTTCAATATTAAAGTCCCTGATTAACACAAAAACAAAATCAAGTACTTTTTTCAATACATCAAGATAATTTTTTTTATATTTATTTTACTTCAAAATTATTCTTATTGTGTGGTATTTATTGATTAAATTAAATGTACTCGTATCTAGATTTGCATTTATTGCAATGCAAGTAATATTGAAAATGTTTTGATCGAAACCCTGAAATAATACATTAAATTTACAGACGAGTTTTGAAATATATTAAATACATGTGGTTAAATTAATTTCATTTTCATTGCCTTAAAACTCAAAAGAACCTGCTATATATGTATATACATACATTTAGGGCCTGTCCCACGATGTCACCAGAAATCGTTCGATCGAATATTTATAATGAAAACATTAACAAATTTTCTAATGTTATTGTTCTTTGCAATACAAGTTGCCGATCGAACGATTTCTGGTGATATCGTGGGACAGGCCGTTAAAATAAGTAAAAATTCATTTTAGGAGAATAATATATAAAACATAAAATTAAATGGAAATTGTAGTTATTAATCAAGAGTAAATATTTTCATGTAAATTGACAGCGATTATTATTTTTCACAAGTTTTTTAAAACTTGTTGCATATACAGTACATTCAAATTAATTTAATTATTAGTTTATATTTATTATTTGTTTCAACTACTAACGTATTTTATTTAATGATGATTTTATTTGTTTGTGAGCAGCGCAGTTATTCTCATCTTTCTTCCTTAAAGTGCACAAATTAATGTTGCAATATCCAAATCATGTTCTTCGGCTTTGCGTATCATTAAGGAGGCTTGATTTTGAAACCGTCCTGTCGATATTAATCGTGCAGTCATGACGCCACAAAATATTGCTTGTTCGGGTCCTTAGACAGGTTAATTTGTATTAATTTTTTTTTCTTTGGATAAATGAATTTTTAAATTTTAAGACTCACCTGGCTCATTAGAGAAACCACATATGTCACTCGATTTTTCCATTGCTGTTGAATCCAACCCCGATGATCCTCCGATTTCTAAACGGTCACTTAATAAGCCGCACTAAAATTGAGCAGAAATAAGAAATATATTTCAGTAACTGATAATATTATAATTAATAAAAATAATTTAGATCCAGTTTCATCATCATATATCATTTATTATGATGTATAATTTTAAATTAAAAAAATCAGATCACTAGCACCTTAAACTACTATACTTACATCATAATTGGGTTTATCCTGTCGTGCCGATTTGCCACCAACCTTCAAGTTTACCACCGACACAACAGACGGAAATAGAGCAGTTATAGAACAATTACGATTGTGACCATAGTTTGCCAAATAGTATAAAGCATCCGTATCTTGACCCAAAATATTGCAAGCTGAAACAAACTCAAATTATGTTTTATTTAATTTGTATGACCACACATATATTTTTAAAGCAAAACAACTTTCAAATCTTCACTTCAATGTCTGTCTACTCACGTTGGGTAATTTTGTGAAAACGCACATTGGCTATGAAACTTCCTTTGACCGGTATACGATATTGCAAAAGAGCAGCATTTTGGCTAGACCGAAAGAACTTTTTGTTTGTTAAATGTGGACTAAAAAAAGAAACCATTGCCATTGCATGCATTTTTTTAAACTTTCTTTTGTAAAAAAAACACTTACCGTTGTTTGTAATTATTACAAAACTCCTGCACTCTTTCGTCCAATGAACGATGATGATCCTTTAGGCTGGGAAAATATTCGCCATTCAATTCCCAACCATCCACAAACTTAAAATAAACAAAAAAAAAAAAAAGAGTGCTAAATTTTGTTTCATGTTTTAATAAAAAAATACTCTAAGGGCCATTTTCACAACTTTCCGTTAGCTAAAGGCAGGATTTTGTCTGCTCGATAAATGGCTTTGCATTATAAAACCTTCATTTATTATTATTTATCCATTAAATATTATGGTTATTTATAACAACAACAATAAAAAATTGAAGTTGTAATAATGCAAAGATATTTATCGGGCAGACAAAATCCTACCTTGAACTAAAGGCAAGTTGTGAAAATGGCCCTAAGAGTCAAATTTATTATTTTCTTTTACCTACCGCCATTAAACCACCACTATCGCAATTAACATCATAGCGTTTCATCGTTATTTCCACAATTGTATCGGGCTGACCAACAATGTAAAGACCACAAACTTGCAGGGACTCTTCTAATTGCAAAAGTGCTGCTGCTGTTTCGCTGTCGTCATTGGTAAACAGCGAAGCACGAGCTGGCTGTTTCTTAAAGACATAATCGCCGGCTTCAGAGGCGACATGCATGCAATCTTTTGTTAATAACAAAGCAAAAAGCGAGAGAGAGAGAGAGATAATAAATATAGACTTTTTAATGGTTGTTGCAAAGAAATTATAGATAAAATATTTATTTGTTTTAAAGTCAGTGTTGTTGCAAGTAAAATTTAAAACAACAACAGTAATTTTTGGTGTTGTTCTAGAATCATCTTGAGCACAGTTGGCCAAAGTGGCACCAGAGTGCCGAACTTCAATCGGCTTCTTATACAAATGAATACATTACATACACGAATACAATTCTCTCGGTGACCAGCAGTGATCTAGAATCCAAAATTTAGATTCTAGAATCTAGATAGATATGTATACAACGTGTTATGATTTTATTAAAATTACTCATTAATGGGCAATTTTTGGGTTCACATTAACCTAGTTTCTCTTCTTTCTCTAGTTAGCTAATCCAAAAATTAACTTAATCTCACATTAAAGGCCCAAGCTCATAGCATTCGTCATACGTTAAACTTCTCCTTTTTCAACTGACAGCTAAGTTGAAATATATGACTTCTTTTGAGGTCTGTTACATTCAGTACCTTTCCGTCAACGCAAAGTACAAAAATTGGGCAAATTTTTACTTTTTGCGTACGTTGAGTAGTTTTACAGTTTTGATTTGGGTTTTTGTGTTCTGTGGCATCAAAATAAAAATAAAACAAAAGAGATAAACATAATAAATAAAGAAGTTGAGTTTAATAAATAAAATGGAGAGGAAACAAAAACAATTGTTATTGCTAGTCAAATGCTTCCGTCAATAAAGTACTCAATGTCAGTTGAAAAAGGTGAAGTTTAACGTATGACGGTTTCTTTGTGCCTGGGCCTTAATTGAGTTTGATCTTTTTGAGTGGCAGTTTAAACTTCTTTCTGTATGTAGTACTACCATACTGAGGAACAAAATAGTGGCACCATTTTCTGCGCAAAAGTCATAATGTTATTAACACACTTTGATTTTTTTGTGTCTAGAAGAAGAAACTGCCTCATTTTATTCCTTTTTGTCGGGGAAAAAATGGCGAACAGTTTGTATTTCTGTGTTTGCTGGGAAAGGAACGAGTACACTTATTCATACTTCCATACTATCGCTAATTTATTAAAACAACGTCATAACTCAAAAAATTTGATTTTTGAGTTAATCGTGCTGAATTAATCCGCACATTGTATAACAATTTCATAAAAATACCTTGTATATTCAGGTCTTGAGAGTAAAATATAATTTTCTTTTTTCATTAAGTTGTGTGTAAATTGTAAACTTTAAATTAGTTTTTGACAAGTTAATTTTGTTCAATTATGATGTTGTTTTAGTAAATGAGCGATATGTAAGTACATGTGAAAGTGTGTACATATGTACATGTGTACAGTATGCTAAGAATGAGTTTTCATTAGGGAAAAATTTAATTTTTTATCTTATTTTATAATAAAGCACGTTTTATATAAAAACAAATATTTTTTGTATGTAATTTCTCGAGCTTATTTTTAGTATGAATTAGTGTGGTTTTATAGATATTGTATCTATTCAGTCTTTCAAGGTCATGCAATTACTTTAAAATGTAAACACAAAACACATAACGTAAAAAAATAATTGCAAATACATATACATAAATAAAATTAAATAAAATATCACAGCCTTTCTTTCCTTAACTTCTAATATCACAGTTGGAATTACACTGATATTTTTCTAATTCATTCTTATTATTTTCATTATTTACACGGACTTAGAACAAAAAAGGACATGTTGATTAAAAAATATAAGAAAATGTAATAAAAAAATTGTAATCCTTTTTTGTCGGTAACAGGAACACAAATATCAACATCTATATTTAGCAATAAATTTTGTTAGAAAATACTAAGTTGAGTAGTACATGTTTTTATTACATCTTTTGTTTCCTTTTCACAGACTTTAAATTTTATTTTGCTCTAGCATTATAAATATGAGTTAAAGAAACGTGTAAAAAACAAAGTTATTTTTTTTTTAATAAATTACAAGGTGTAAATATTTTCAATGCAGAGAGTTATACTTGACAGACTGTACGTACTTCAGTATTTCTAATTTCATTACACGTTTACGGAAAAACAACCATACACTGTATTTATTGTCTTTGAGCACAAACTATTGTAATTATTCCTAATCATAATTGTTTGATTCAAGAGGGCAAGCAAACGGTCTTGGGAAATGCACATATACATACTTACATACATACGTATATGTAAGCATGTGTAATTTTTAGATACGTTTGCAAATTAGAAGAAATAAAGTTCAAAACAATTTGGAAATATAGTATACTGTATGCATATTATAGCTCAAGTCCTTTTAATAGCACTGGTTCGAAGTCTAATCATAAACGTATTAATTTGCTATGCTATTGTGGTAATTATAATTACATACTTATGTATATATGTATGTATGTATGTATACCCTGCAGAAAATGCGAATAGTGAAAATGTAGTGATTTACTAGTAGCACTACTGACCAGGTGTACCCCAGCCAATGTAATCGCCTATTGACATTTAACATTAGCTTGTCATTGAAAATCCACCACTAGACTGTAGCACTACTGACTAAGTAGTTTTTTTGGGACCACATGAAGACATTGGCACCAAAGATTCAGTAGTACATTTTAGTGACCCTCATCTACAATTTCATAATGTTAGGGGAACAAACTTAAACACATACATACATACATGTGTATTTCAACAGTATTGCACAACATAATAAAAAAGAAAACCAAACTATTGACGCGTTCATTGACAATGTCTCTAACGTATCTCTACTCGCGCATAAAAGGAAAGTTGTCGACATTACAACTAGTGCAATTGTCGCTATAGAAAAGAGTATTGACATAGAGACATATGGTTCTAGGCTGACTAGAGGGTATGTATCAGAGTAGCAAGCCGTAGCTTCTTTTCAGAAGTCGAGCCGCTGCCGAATCACTTGGCTTATCGGAGGCTTAATACTCAGCCGATTTTTATCAGTTTTTACATTTTATCCTTTTTAAATTATTTTTGATTTTGTTACTACTTATCATATGTATGGTTTTTATTTATATTTCGTATGGAATATGAAGCCAGTGCCTTAAAAGATAGTTGTTTTCGCTTTTGTTGTGCAAAAACTGTAAATCACACAGAAAGAGCTGTGACAACGCTTACGTTCTCTCTTTGAGTCGCTTCTAAAAGCCATGCTCGTTTACACAAAGGCTTTTTGTAACAGCATTCAGGCGACTTTTTGATTGATTTGTGGTTGACGTATTACAACTTCGACTACTACAGTTTTGTCCTAGATAAAAGAACAAGTGTTCTTTAATCTATTACAAAACCGTCGTAGTAAGAGTCGATAAGGGTCATTGATTTCATCAATGCTTTTTATTCGTTCACCCCTAGCAGTGTTATAAAGTAACTAATTTTTTATTTGGGAAATCGAAAAGTTTAAGTAAAATTTATTTATAGTCTATAATATGTTTCTATGGTTTATCAAATAATTTGCGAAGGTACTTACTTTTCTTGGCATTTGGGACATCAATTACTGCAATACTTAAAATATTGCAAATAAAATAATGCAACAACATGGTGATTCAATAATTCACGTACTTCTCCAGAGCTAGATTGGAAAAAAGTTAAATGCTTAAAAATTCGGCGTTAAGCCGTTCAGCCGCCGCCGCCGAAAATATTTGCCTTTCAGCCGCCGCCGAAATATTTTGATCGGCTTGCTACTCTGGTATGTATATATGTATGTATGTATGCATTTCTAAGCATTTTATAGAGAATATAAGCATAAACCAATTATTATGTCCAGCTTATAATTTTAACAAGGTTATTATTTTAGGAAATACTTTCTAGTAGCAAATCTATTTATTTATTACCACACATAGTTTGTATATTCCTCTTCGTATTCCACGCCATCAAAAACATTACTATTGCCAGAAAATAATTGAAAATTCTTGCAAAAATATACTTCTTGCTCTTCAGCAAAAAATAAAATTGATTGATTGCTGCGAAGTTTCGCAATCATAATATCAAATTAATCAACCATAATACCAAATTAAAAATTTGTGGACGTGTCGCTGCCCACTTTTTTCACAATGGGACCAATTGGAAGCTATACCCTCTCAGACAAAAAAAAAATTTTTTACAATCCATCTAAAATGTACCGAGTTATGAAGTAACAATGTCAAAAAAGAAAAGAAATACAGATGAATTGAAAACCTCCTCCTTTTTTAATCACTTGTTTTCTCTCTTTCTCTGAATCGGGATTGCGAATCATTAAATTAAATAAAAGTACAAGTGTTATACCATTTTTTTGTATTTATGGTCCTTGGTAGTGACTATCAACCTTCATCCGTAGATACTTAGGATCCCTTGCGAATCCGTTCTAAATCAACACTCTCTTGCTAATCTAAATAAGGAAATTCGGTTAGATATTAACCGTCATTCGACCAACTGATCCCATGATGAAACCGTTGATATCCCAAAATTACTATCCGAGAGACATGAATGTGTTGCAGAAAGTCCAAATCAGTTCAATTATGAAAAAACTTTCATTAAACGCATGAAATCAATGAAAGAATTTCATTACATTTATGACACAACTGCTCGATGAAGTTTATAAATACAATGAATTTTTTTTAATCCAACGAAATATCTTTTCTTATTACTTCACTTACACTCACAGATTTCTTTGTTCAAATTTAAAAATTCGTTGTGTGAGCGAAGGGATTTCTCTCAGTGTATGTACATATGTATGTATGTATACGCTTTAATATGTTTTGAGTTGAAATCACTTTTGCTCTGGGATATTTTCTTACCTGTGATAGTGTGTAGTTCATATGCGCTGGCTTTAGGGTTTAATTCAAATATTCTTTTGACATTTGGCCAAGCCTGAAATATAAAATTTAATAATTTCTAATTAATTTTAGTTATAATAACATTGAAGCTTTATCAATTTATGTACATACATATGTATGTATGTACATATCATGTTGCAACATTAATTGATAATTTATCATTTAAACAAGAGTTTAATTAAGTAATATCCCTTTTAGACACGGAAAGTGTAGTTTGCAAAGTCTGAATTCAGCTGGGAGAAAGATAGAAAGAGATGGTATTCCTCGCTCTGTCTTTCACACAGCTAAATTAAGACTTTGTAAAGCAAACTTTTCGTGTCTAAAAGGGATATTTGTAAGTTATAATACCCCTTTTAGACACGGAGGCAACAGTTTACTTTTCAAAGTCTTATTCAGCTGGGAGAAAGACAGAAAGAGATAATATTCCTCCCCCTGTCTTTCACACTGCTGAATTAAGACTTTGCAAAGTAAACTTTGCGCGTCTAAAAGAGGTATAAGTGTATTTTTAATACTAAAAACTTAAGTAAGGTTGTGGTCGCTAGTCTTAAAGTCCTAGTATTTTCTAGTGAATTTTGGTGAACGTTGTCTTACTAAATAAAGCGCGTTTTTTTAGAGTGTCACAACTTTGAGTTGGCATCACTGCTTTATTTGAGCACCCATTTAACAGCTGATATCTTGCTGATATGTGGTTCCAACAGGACGGAGCCACATTACTCAAAGAAACTTTTGATGATAAAATAATTTCACGTAATGACCCAATTAATTGGCCATTAAGATCGTGTGATTTAACCCCATTGGATTATTTTATTTGGGGTTATGTTAAGAAACTTGTCTTTGTCGATAGACCACAAAAAACTGAACGCCTGGAAATCAACATTTGAAGAGTTATCGGCGAAATACGCAGAATCAGAATACGCAGAAATCATATTTAAACATTAAAATTTTCTTTCCAATAAAGCCCGTTTCATTGATATTAAAAATATATTTCCTTGTTTTATTATGATTTAAACTTGTGTCACTCTATAAAAAACACCCTTTAAAACAATTTTTTTCTTCAAAATATGAAAACTTTTCGAATTGTTTAGTCCTTTCCACACTAGTTCTACATTAGATCGAAAAAATGGTTTAAATTTGTGTGTTGGGTGCTTAAAAATAAAAAAAAAATAGATGTTTAATACTGCATCGAGAGCAAAATTCTGTTCGAGAGAAAATTCGTTGCTCAACGAAATTTTCTATGGTGCTGCCAGCTTTTAATATGAAGTTGACATTCGATGCTCGATGTTTGACAGCCAGCAAAGTCGAAAATCGAATGCAATTCACAATAAGAACCATATAGTAAAATAAGTCGGCTGAAAAATAATTTACATGACTTCGCTGACATACATACATCAGCTATACTGTCGAATTTTTTTATGATAAGGCTTAAAATGGGCCGATTTTCTTGGTTTTAGCTTTAAATTGTTCTCTCTCTCTCTCTCTCTCTTTCTCTGCTTATCCCAACCACTTTCGGATGCTGGCTTATTGATATGGAATATAATAGGCAAGGGATTTAACAGTATTAAAGGCCGTGATACACTATCATACAAAGTCGTGCGATCTATGAAAAAATACAACCCTGGTATGATGGAGTTTATGAAAATTTTCAAAAGACAATAACAATTCATCACACCAGGCTTGTACTTTTTCGTAGATCGCATGACTTTGTATGATAGTGAGTCATGGCCTTAAATAGCATGGCCTCAGAACCCAAATCTGCTCACTGAAATCAGAGAGTATGGTATCAGCATATGATGGCCCATGCTCTTATACAGTTTTTCTTTTCAAGGTCAAATGGCGTAAACATTATTATTATGTATTTTAGGCGGACAAAATTTTATTATTATTTTTTATATGTACATATATGTGCTTTATAAAGAGAAAGAAAGTGTTATCATCGTCTTACGCACTAAAAATAAATCTTTTTAAATTGCTGCATAAATGAAAAAAATTAATTCTTTTCTTGGTGGTATATTTTAAAAGGGGAGTTTAAGTTTACAGTGTGTAGTGTTTTAAGTAAAATAATTTATTCGACACATCCTTGTGTATATTAAAATGTATAGTCTCCAATAAACCTACTTAGTGTCTGTTTATTTTCCCGCCTTAATTACTTTGTGCGTTAATATACTATATTCCATATCTGCTATTCAAGTTTGCAACAGTTGAGTGTTTTGGGTGAGTGATTCCTCAAACCTTATCCTTCAAGAGGTTCATTGAAGTGTGATGAATTCGTTGATATTGCTTTTTTATATATGTACATAGATATTTTAGCTTTCAATTTAAGCAAATTGTTAACATAAAGTGAAGCATTCATTGTTCTGTACTGGTCACAGCACTTTAATAGAGATTGCTAGCAAGTCCTTTTCTTAATATCCTTGTTGTACCCGTTTTATTACTTGTTTGTGTACAGTCGAGTAGTAAATATTTAATTCTTTTATCAACAGTAGTAGTACGAGAGAGACATTTAAGTGCAATAAAATACTGTTTGTCTAGAGCTGTACTCTTTATGTTATGAATTGTAAGTACATATGTAGGTACCTATGAAAAATTCATAAATTTTATTATGTATTGCACAAAAGTAATGTATGTATATATGTACATATGTACTTAGTTGTTTCAGAAGAAAAAAGAACGTCATAATAATAATAACACTGTGTAAGTCTAATATTTGTTAAAACGTTATATTAGTTGATATTAACTAATTTAGAGCCAAGCAATCGAAATCCTTGTACGAACTTTTTCTTCTGGGTAAGTTCGGACAAAAATTAAATAATCGGCTGTTTTTTGAGTACATATGAAACTGAAAAATTAATCAGAAAATTTGCAAATATAGGAAAAAAGTTTTTACGTACAAATTTATTAAAAAGCAAAATTTTAACAAAATTGAAGTTGTAAGTACATTTGTGCGTATTTCTCCATTTCTTTAATATAAAAAAATAATTTTTATGCTTTTTTAAATAATTCACATAGATTTTACTTATTTTGTTACTTAAGTCTCAGTTAGCCGACTGTAATGGAATGTAACTGCAACAGTAGAAAACAGCTGATCGATATTGTTATGTGAAAAGTAATGAAAATGGTTATAGAGTTGTAATGTAACCTAGACTAGTTTTCATATAAAAATATCGATCAGCTGTTTCCTACGTTACAGTTACATTCCATTACAGTTGGCTAACTGAGCCTTTATTTCCATTTACTTTTTACAGCTGTTGTCAATGATGCAAAATTTTTGTTAATATAATGTTATGCATTTTAAGCGACTAAAGTCAATTAAATTCAATTTAATTTAAAAATCCATTGGGGTTTGTAAGTTGCCTAAGTAGTAGAGTCTATATTCTAGAGTCTAGACGTGCATAACCAACCACTAATAAATTTCTTACATAAATTCGAATTCAAAACTGCGTAGAGGATTTTACTAGCCTTTGTTAGTCGAATCGAACCCATATTGTCAAGTCCGTGTGTTTTTTTCATTGTTGCACAGTGATATTTATATACAAAAATTATATTTAAATATTTTATTTTCACCAAGTCTGAATTGGCTGCTGTCCAAAAACCGTTGACACCACTTTTTGAGGGCGCACTGATTTCAGAAATCTTTGCAGTACCATTAAAAAAAATTTTCCACATAATCACTAAACTGAGTACATATAGGGATTTATTACCCTTTGGTGGTAAAGGGTGTTTTTTATAGAGTGACACAAGTTTAAATCATAATAAAACAAAGAAATATATATTTAATATCAATGAAACGGGCTTTATTGGAAAGAAAATTTTGATGTTTAAATATGATTTCTGCCATGTGGGCGCCACGGCTGGCGCGTAGAAGGCACAATCTGGAACACCAATTTTCAATAACCTTTCTCAGCATTCGCGGATAACTCTTCGAATGTTGATTTCCAGGTGTTCAATTGTTTGTGGTTTATTGATGTAGACAACTGACTTAACATAACCCCAAAGAAAATAGTCCAATGGGGTTAAATCACACGATCTTGGTGGCCAATCAAAAATCATCAAAAGTTTATTTGAGTAAACCAATTATAGCGCCGGCTGTGTGGCATGTGGCTCCGTCCTCTTGTTACCACATATCAGGAAGATTAATGTCACGTAATTGAGGTACGAAAAAACTTCGAATCAGGTTTCTATACCGTTCAATATGGACAGTAACATTCTGACCATCATCGTTTTTGAAGACATATGGGCCAATGACTCCGCCAGCCCATAAAGCGCATCAAACTGTAATTTTCTGTGGATGTAATGGTGTTTCGACAAAAGCTTGTGGATTCTCCTCACTCCAAATGCGATAATTCTGCTTATTTACGTACTCACGTGCACGATGAGTTTGACGAATAGAACAATTATTTTGATTAAAAATTTCAACAAATCGCACGCGTTGCTCTGGTGTAAGTCGATTCATAATGAAATTTCAAAGCAAACTCAATAAAAAGCAACTATCAGCTGTTAAATGGGTGCTCAAATAAAACAGTGATGCCAATTCAAAGTTGTGATACTCTAAAAAAAACACGCTTTATTATCGAACCTATACTGTCCAGTTCCTGTGTTTTTTCAAAAGTCTTTATTTGTCGCATAGTGTTTTTAAATAAATAAATAAATATTTTTAATTCTAGGAATAATCTTAAGCTGAATTAATTCATCGAGTGAAATATTTTTATGTAAACAGCTAGAGCGAAATGTTGGAGAAATGCTACATTTAGAAAAAATTATTTTTACCATCAAAACACATGAGTGAATTAAAAAAATGCTTTGCATAAAATTATTGTTGCTCTATAAACCGAGAAACGTTCGAATTGTATGTATCACACTTTTCGAAATTAACAGACTGTTTGTGTACGACGTCGACGTTAAGCGGGCCATCCATTATACAATATTATTGGATATGTTGTTGTACATATTATTGCCATTTTGACCTATACTATGCAATAAATGGCACAATATTTGTAAAGAAAATATTGCCCAATTTTCGTGGCAGTGAAAAAGTAGACAACATTGAACAACATGAGTCTTTTGATATTTGCCAATATATTGTAGCACCTTCGAATATGACATACACATTGGCGATATTAGTGTGCAATACGATAAATTGTGCAATTATATTGCAAGAGGGTGGGCCGCTTTAGAAATGTTGGCGTTTTTGTAATAGATTCGAGGAAAATTTAATAAGTTTCCTTTAATCTATTACAGAAACGTCATGATTTCCAACATCAAACTCTTACACAAAGAGGCTGTAAAAGTTGTGACTATTAAATACCGAAAGAGATGTACTAATTTTGTTCTCTTATTTTTTTTTGAACATTACAGTAATACTATTTCAGAAGATAAAAATATGCACTTTCACCAACCGTTTTTGGACATTCATGTTGCATGCGTCTTGTGAGAGAAAACCCATTCAAAAGATTAAATAAACAACTCTCGGGATCATTTATGGATTTGTGATTTTCATGTTTTAATTTTTGCACAAGCCTTCAAAATTAAAAAAAAAAAACTTTAATTAACAAGACTTAAGTGTAGTTATTTTATCTGTTACGCACTCCTTCGAAGCATGTACTTGCTTTTCCAATTCAAGTCCACAACCGAATTTCATTAAGTGTATCACAAGCAAGACTTTGTATAGGGAAGCGTTATTTAAATACATGGTTTTTGTGTTTCTTTTTTTGGATACAATTTTTTTTGTTTAGAATTAGTTGTTGTGTTACTCGCACATTTTGTTAAACTATTTCAGCGTACTCAGTGTTTGATTTTGAATTACTCATGCACCTTCAAAACAATTGTTACCCCCATATTCATAAAAAATAAGAAAATATTATGAATATGAGGGTAAATATTTATTCTATTTTGTTTTGTTAGAAGATAATAGTTTTTTTAATTTTATTATTTGTCTAATAGACCGAAGTTTAAAAATGTTTACGCATATTTTATTGGTTGTCGGTAATGTTGATAAAAGAAATACCTTTTTTGTGGTTATATGTATGTATATGTACATAAGAGAAAAGTAAAATTTGTCGCCTAACCTGAGCAATCCCAGTTGACCAAGACTTTCGCTAATGATATCGATTTCGAAAATATTTCGAATATTTATGGTGTAGAACTATCGAGAATGGCACTTAAAAATGAATCGAAAAAAGTTAACCTTCCGCTCAGTTTTGTTCCAAAAAACATTCGATTTCGAAGTTTCGCTAGCAATATCAAAAGTGAGCAAATATCAAACTAATTTCGACATCGAAGAAAGGCAGCAGAAAAAGTAAAAAAAGTAATATTATTTTTTAATTTACTTATTTTAAATTATTTTTTAATTCTTTAACTCACGCTGCACGATTTGAACATGTTACATGCCTTCTAACAGACTAGCACACATCCACTAGGCTATTGTGGCAAATTTCTTTTTCTATTCAATTATGGCACATACATATGTAAGTATGTTTATTTATATTTTTAAGTCATGGTTCGAACTTGCTACCTTTAGACCCGTGGTCGGTAAATTAAGGGCGCCACGTCTTTTAATATACTTGTCTATTACGTATGTATGCGTACACACGCATTGTTGAGAACAAGTTTTGTGTTATTGAAGGGTTATCTAGATCCTATTCGCATTTCACTCATGCAGATCATCGGGGAACCTTTACCAAAAAATTTCTTAACTCTACGTCTCCACCTGACATGAAATTTTGCTGTAACTTGAAGTTATAACTGAGTTGTTAAAACAAATGCACTAACAATAATGTTTTAACTTCAAAAAAGCATTAACTTGAGCAGTCTACACATAACATTAACCTGAAGTTAATGTTAAAGTTAGTCATTTTATGTCAGGTGGAGACCGCAAATAAGCAACTAGAGATATTATGTTAAACTTCCATTTAAACAAATGAGAAGTTCAACTAATATCAAAGTTGAAACAAGAACTCAATAATCAGATTTTTTTTATTTTTTACTTTACCATTGCTTTTTTCTACTCGAATTGTAGTTTTAATAAGTATGTAAAGAAAACAAATGTAAAAGGCAACAACAACTATTCAATGATTTCATGAATAAACAAAGAAGATTACGAACTCAGCCTACTGCTCATCTACGTTATCATAGAATACAAATGAGTGTTGTTGTAAAAAGTGTTAAGGCTCAGTTAGCCGACTGTGATGCAATGTAACTATAATGTATCCCAGTGTTGGGATATGGCTTTTCTTAAATCGTACCATGAAAATAATAACATTGTACCAAATTAACATAAATTTTACCAAAATGTAGCCATCTTCTAAGCAAGCATACACAGTTAGAATTCATAAAAATTTTCCATTTATTGAAAACAAAAACATAAAGAAAACTACTAATACTATCGAATTAAACAGTTTTTCATACATGTAAGTATACATACAAAGTCTAATAAAGCCGTTATCCCACTATCGGCACAATGTACCGATTTTCGAGCAGCTCACTGCAACAAAGTCATAAGTAATAAACCAAAATTGCCTTATTTCTCAATTCATTCCGGAAAAAATCTATATGTGGTTGTATTACCAATGCAGTGTGGGGGGCAAGTATGTCCTTATAACATTTCAATCAATTGAAAAATACGGACAATTTAGCTTAATATTTATAACTTTATTTCAGTGAGCCGACGAAAATGGGCACATTGTGCCTATAGTGGTATCTAGACTTAAAGAACTGGAACAAGTGCTACCAAAACAAATGAAAAGTATGAGCATAACTACCAATGTTGGAAATTTTGATATTTATTAGTGTTGGGCAACCATGTTAGGAGAAGTTATTATTACTGTATGGCAAAGTACAACTTTTTTCAAATTGTACCACTGAAGTGTAAAGTGTGGTACAATTGTACCACAAATCCCAACAGTGATACATACTCGCATGTATGTTTTCTATGCCTTCGTCACACAAG
This sequence comes from Nowickia ferox, assembly GCA_936439885.1. Classification (NCBI taxonomy): domain Eukaryota; kingdom Metazoa; phylum Arthropoda; class Insecta; order Diptera; family Tachinidae; genus Nowickia; species Nowickia ferox. Next base: position 108,159,038 of record OW387023.1, read on the forward strand.
CCGACAAAATAAGAGAAAAATATTGTCTTTTTTAATCATGCATTGCTCAGTCCATATTTACATTATCCAAGTTTTATTGCTAAGCTGATTAGTTTGAAGGAGAGAGAGACGAGGGGAACAGTAACGTTTCTTTTCCCCTCGTCTCTCTCTCCTAACAAACTAATCAGCTTAGCAATAAGACTTGCATAGTGTAAACTAGGACTCATGGTAAAATTATACAAGGCACATGCACAATCCCAGTCTGTTTATGTATACAATGCAGAAAGTTGTCAAACTTTGTTTACAAGCTGCAAAAATGTTAGTTTATGTGTGTGAATAAAATGATTACAGTGTTGCCAATGAATTTGCATATGGCTGTGTCTCCAATTACACATTGCGTAGATTAAAATTAAAATAAAAATAAATAAAAATAGAACCCAAAGTATAATTACACACAGATTATACATGAATCTCATTACATGGCCCACACGTGAGAGTAGAAATTACACACTGTGTATTACACACATATTGGCAACACTGAACGACTATAATCATGCATGAATGCCGTGTCTGCAATTGTACTTTATACTGGGTACACACTTTGCAACGTGTTTACGCAACACGTTTATATTACGTGTTGCATATTTTGACACAGACACTGCAACCTACAATGCAACCGTCAATGCAACCTATAAACATCAAAACATTTTGATATTTTCGGAACTTCGAATGCAACTTCGAACGCAACCATAAACAAGACTACGCACTATGCGACCGACAATGCAATCTGTCTGGTTGCATAAACACGTTGCTAAGTCTGTACCTATGTATGCTAAGTGTGTACCTACCATTAGTTAGCCTGTGATTGCTGTTTTTAAAAGCAAAAGACATCTGTTTCTGACAATTATCCGTTTGTTTCTACCAACAAAATGCGTGTGTTTTTTGGTGCTGTAATTTTGTTGTAGTCGTGCAAGTACCTTGTATAATTTTACCATGGCATTGCTTTAGCAAGAATAGAGTGTTGCCACACAAATATTTTTTAACCGAGTGTACTCAAGTTAATAAATGGTCATTTGGGAATTGTTACAGTTAATTTTAATATTTGTTAACGCACTAATCATCCCAAATTTTAATTAATAATAATTAATATTCATATTCTTGGGAATGTCTCTTTTTAATGGGTGAATACATATGAAAATATTTTATTTCAAAAACTACAGTTGTTACTCGTATTTTCGGTTATTTTTGTTTCATTAAAAGTCTACACACAATATTTATGCAATACTCTACCACATTTGGATCAGTGTGTCCAAACCACTATGATTTGGACGTTATCTTAAATTTGATTTCATGCTGTGTTCAAAAATTTGATTCCTTTTATTTGATATCCACTTTGAGGTGATTACAAAAAAAAATATGTAATGTAATGTAATTCACTTCAATTCGCCAAACATTTGCTTCATTTCTCAATCTCTGCAACAAGCTTCGTTCGAATCATATCAAATCATGACTCGCAAATATAGCGAAAAATTCTAAGTGTTGTTCGATTATATTCGTGCAGATGTTTAGTGTGCATGTGTGTATCTATATCGAGCCATAACCGCCAAAAAAGCTTAACCGGCACATTTTTTGGACCTCGTTATTTTTTTTTTTGACAAAAATCGTTTATTTACGAGCGCTTATGATTGATTTTGGTCAAAAACTTAAGTTCGAAAATTATGTCGCTTAAGCTATTTTGGCGGTTATGGCACGATATGTACAGATGAGTTTGTCGTTGGGCTAGTCATTCACCATGATATTATTATCAGTTGTAAAGGCTTCTTAGTATGAATTTTACTTTGCTGCTGTAAATATGCATTTCAAAAGTTTTCTATTAAATTCACACATATTGAACTTTTTATTGATACTTTTAAATCTTTTCCTCAAATCTAAAGCTGAACAAACAATGGCACAAGGGCCTGTAGAACAACGAGAACATGTAAGCCAATAAATATTTGAAATCGATAAGTATTTCCGCTCTTTAATGCAATTTTGCAATGTGTATGTATGTAGATGCCTGTGCAGGTGATGCAAATGTCAGTATTTGAGCAGCATAGACGTAACATAAACATTTGCGGATACAAGCATAATGGTAAACCGATATTGTGTTAGTTCCTTTGGAGTAATTTGTATACGAGTATACATACGCTGGGAGTAAAATTAAATGATTTTGCTAATTTAATAGTGGAAAATTATACATTTTAATATTAAGAAAACAAACAACAAATAATAATACTAAATGTGAGATATACCGTGTTTAATTGAATTAAACTTTGATAGCAATATTTTCAACAGAGAATAATGAATAACAAAGTATTCGGATATGGAAACTGAAAGCAAACAAAATTTCTAAAGCATCCAACAGCATTAAACACATTCACCACAGCAGGCTACACAAGTACACAACTCCAAACGCTGCTAACTGCATATTTAATTAATTATTTTGGAGACGCATCATAAGCACCTGATATTCAAATATGAATACATATTTCAGTGGTGCCAAATTCAACTACATATTTCAGATTTATAAAAGAAAAATTACTTTCTTAAAAGTATAATGAAAATGAATCAATTTATTTCTTTACATCAATTCTGGGATGTTATTTCTGTTAAATAATATTAAATAATTGTAAGGTACCATTCATTCAATATTTTGTATTATACTGGCAGCACTATATTTGCTCATTGTCGCAAAAAAAATTGTAAATTTGAGTACAACGACAAAATCAGCATGAATACGAACCTGTCACCGTGTCGCCTTGCTGTCGTCAGAATAATCATTCTCATATTAGCATGTGTAATCTATTTTTGACATATTGAAGTCGGTAGTCTGCTGTGGTGAATGTGTCTAATGCTTATGAGTGTATTAGTAAAAAATGTGGGTGTATTGAAACTTCCAAGGCAAAAATTTATCGTGTAAACCCCACATAACAGATGAATCCAAATAAGAACGGCAAGGGTGGCGTTGGCTGAAGTATTTAGCACGTGGATTACAAAACCTAAAGTCCTGGTTTCGAACCCGGTCTCTGACAGTCATTAAATAACAACACCACACGAATTTTTTGACGTGCATTAGTGTCCCTTTGTATCCGTTGTTGACACTGGCCACTGAACTACATCGGGTTCAGCGGATACTTATCCTAATGTAACATCTGAGCGCCCTCCTTCGTCGGTATTGTGTAGCAAAAATCATCGGCGAAGTAAAATAAACAATAAAATAGCTATTAAGCACGGCTTTGAAAATTGAATACGCCTCATTGACACCAGAGGCGCTGCAACTCTGCATTATTAAAAAAAACGTGCAAAAAGCAGAGTTGTCCTTCACCACCTGTCTGTTCTATCACTATACCTTTCCTAAAAAAAACTTCGGAATAGTTTGCTGAAGACATGAATCGTTTCAGGTTTCATTTTTATTTACCTTCTTCTATGCATGAATATAAATTTAATTTTTTTTTTAATTATCTTTATTATTTTCTTATTCATATCACTTAAAATTAGTTTTATAACTTTTTGAAACAACGTCTCGGTTTGCCTTTGTGGGTTACGCCACAGTAGATGTAACGATGGCGTACTGTTAAAATCATGGGACTTAATTTGCGAGTTTTCTGGACTGTCTGCAAGACGGAAATGAGAGTTTCAATATTTTTTTTCCCAACTGCAGAAATATAAATATTTTATTTTTGAATTATAGTCAATTTGTTAAGGTTCAATTTCTAATGACCAAAATCTTTATAATTTTTTTTATAACATACGATATTTTGTGTATTACAATTCTTCAGGTTCTTTCCACTTCATTCATACCTGTGATCTCCTGTTGATTTTAAAAAATTCCATGCCTATTGTAGTGCCCTGGCTCGAAATCACATTGCACATTAAGCATGTAATTAGTAATAAAAGTTTAAGTAGGTCCATTATTTATGCAGTTATATTTTATTTCTACACCTTTATGTATATAGTATGTACATATGTATGTAATTTAGAGGAGCCGAAGACAAACAAGAATTGCTGAACCATAAAGTTTTAAAGACAGCCTTCAACTGAACTGATAAGCGACTCTTTGCAACTACAACATTTTATGAAACAACTGCTTACAATCTCTTTTCCTTTACATTTTTTAATTTTTTTATGAAAATATTTTATGTTCATTTATTAAAGAACTAACTTATGTATGTATCAGTAAAGCTTTACTTTTGAATTTTATGCGTGCTTATGGAATATTAATAATACAGTAATCTCCGCTTAATTACCTTGTCAAAATTTACAAAATTATGCGTGGAAAGCATTTAATACAAAACGTTTAAAAAAATTTACTACCCGAGCACACGTCATGTGTAATTGTATTAAGGAAGTGCATACATATGGAAAATAAATATTAAGTACAATAAGGTCATTAAATTTAATAATAAGAATTCATATTTCCTGAAAAAGTAAAAAATCATAGAAATTTAAATAAACATAAAAAAATTATTGCATACATAGATTTTTATCAAATATTTAAGACAATTACCCGATTTAAGTAAATAAATATAAGTTAATTTACCTCAGTAAAATAAATTAAAGAAATTAAAAATCTAGTTTATTGAGCGTGGGCTAATTAAGCAGAGTATACTGTAATAGTGTTGATAAAGTTACCACTTCATGCTAAGAAGGGATTTTGTTTTATAGTAAAAATCACGTAGGCTCCAAAGTAAACAAGATCTTGCTATTTTAACTTATCTTGCAACACGTGGCCGAGTATTTTCATAAGGGAATATTCTTCGAACAAATGAATTGTGTTCAGTACAGGTCCCTGGTAATGGTCTGGTTCGATTAAAGCAGCCAGTCCAGTCACCTTTTCAATATAGACCACAAATTTTTTATAAGGTTGAGGTGTGGAATTTGCGCAGGCCATTTCATTATTTGAAATTGTTGCACAAACAACAAGTTTTGGACAAAATTTGCTGTGTGTTTTGGGTATCCGTCTCGTACCGTTGGCTTATATGGTCCGATGAGACTAAGATTAACTGATTCAAATCTGCTGGGAAAAAGTTCTTTCGAGTAGACCTCATAAAGCTATTCAAAAGCACCATGTGAAACAACATTATAAGCATGTCAAAGGTAGCTCTGTGGTTTGGAGTTAGTTTTAATAAAAATAGTACTGGGACAGCACCATCAAGCACCTACAAACATAAAGGAGCCTTGTCAAATTAGAATGTGAAAATATTCCAAATGCATTCAAGACAAAGTATCATGGTTACCGTATACAAAAAAAAAAAAGATTTGTAAATACAATTAATTTTTTTGTCATATCAACTCAATAATTAATTGATTTTCAACCTATAACGACTTTTGTAAATTCAATTACTAAATTATAGGTTAAAGGAAAATCAGAAAAACACTTTCAATTAAATATATCAACAACTAGTTTGTTGACAAATATTTTTTACAATTTTTTTTTTAAGATTTCAAAGTTTTTTCAATTAAACTTATGTTGTATTAACAATGTGAATTGTTCACTTGTTATATTAACAATAATTTTTTATACACAATCACAATCCTCGAAACAATATTTTGCTTGTCTGCGAAAAACACTAAATAAAAACCCCTGGACTAATGGACTAGCGTACTTACCTCTCAGCTAAAAAGGAAATCGTTATTAGGTCCATATTTACACTATGCAAGTCTTATTGCTAAGCTGATTAGTTTGTTAGGAAAGAGAGACGAGGGGAAAAGAAACTTTACTGTTCTCCTCGTCTCTCTCTCCTTCAAACTAATCAGCTTAGCAATAAGACTTGCATAGTGTAAATATGGACTAGATACGCAAATAATGAATACACATAAAACATGATTTCTTATGTTTCTTCTACATGTGCGCATTCCGTTATGATATAATTTAACAAATAATTTTGTTGAGTAATTTAATTGACCAAAGAAATTTTAATTTGTTATATCAAGAATGTTGATTGTTAATTTCTTGACAAGTTTCAAACAAAACTTTAGTTCACATTTTTAATCAATAATAATAAAAATAAATTAAAAATGTGGAGTTTAACAAAAAATTCGGTTAGTTCAGTTTGTTGAAACAATTTCCGTGTTTGTCGTATCAACAACTAAATTTGTTGTATTAACAAAATATATATTTGAATATAAATTAAATATTAACAATTCGAGTTGTTAGTTGTATTTTGATAATATTTTTTTCTGTGTAGATACTAAAATAAATATTAACGGCCTTGCCCACGATGTCGACAAGAAAGTTTCTTTCGCTTACTTACAAAAAAGAGAATTTGTTTTTGTTTTCAAGCGAAAGAAACTTTCCTGTCGACATCGTGGGCCAGACCGTAAATATTTTATAATTCCACCAAATAAAACGTGCAAAACTGTGTGAATGCCGCTGTCATAAGATTTTGATTTTTTCTGTTTCTGTTTCGGTTACTACGTTTATACGCACGGCTTATTTGCAAATAAAATTGTAAATTGTTGCCATATTGTTGTTTTTATTGCGACTTACTAATTCAGAAAACTATTCACGATTGACGCACTATTTGTAAATAAAATGCTTGAGGTTACCACACTTACAAATGTTTGCTAATAAAAAACAATAAATTGATAAATATTGCACAAAAAAACATTGATAGAAAAAAATAATTGCAATAAAAACAAATTATTATTTGTTATTTTATACATTTACACAATTTTTTTGTAAACATAAGTAACATTTGTGTGGAAGTTTTTATGCATTTACAGTGCCGTATAAACAGTGAGTATAAAGAGTATGAGTATAAACGTAGTATATTATATATAATATTTTTCTAAATACGATCAAGAACAGTTGTTATAATTTTTATAAATATTCCTTAACTATTTACCACTTTCTGATGCTCAGCATGCACTCGCTTTTGCTCGCTAGTGTACATAATATGAAGAAAAACAAATTTCTACTTTATGGCCGTTATAAGAATGTGGTAGATATACATATTTGTTCAATTCATACAAACGTGTGTTCTAATTAAATGATTGAATTTTATATGTTTTTCAATTAGTTGTATTGACGCCAGGTCTGGGAATATTCTATATGTTAGATTAATTTCTAACAATCTTTTCACCAGAAATCAACTTCATTTTTGTGATAAATGTGTACTTAATTAATTTCAATTAAATTTTCAAAACATTTGAGATCAAAACTGCTTATACCGAATAACTTATAACCATTTTGCATCAAATAAAAGTTGCCATACCTGGCCAAATTTCATGCTCTCAAATGAAATGAATTTCAAATTGATCTGATCTCTAAAAAGAAAATAAAATAACGATACAACAAAAAATTTCTGTTCAAAAGCGATGAAAAAAATTTGCCCGTACGAACTGAGCTGGTGAATTGTACAATTGAAAATTTATTTTTTCTAAAGTAATTATTTAAATTATTATTTTTAGTGTCGTTAAGTCGTTTCATATACTTAGAGCCAATTTCACCAACTTATTTAAATATCAATTCATATTTAAAGTAATTTTTTCATACAAAAATTAATGAAAATCGACATTTAAATATGAATTGATATTTGACAACACTGGTAATACTTTCAAAATAACATACTGAACCATTTTCTTACCTAAAATTTTAATAACATATGACATGAAATTTATGTTTATTTTTAATTCGTATCCATCGGTTGGGTAGGAGTTCCCGTTAAATCTTAAAACATAGGAAGATCTTAGTCTAAAAGGATACACAGGCTCCATATTTTTTTAACTGCGACCAAGGGTAAATTTATACGATTCCAACACCATCCAGCCGATTTTTATGGAATTCAGAAAACAAATATATAAGTAAAAGAACACACACACTTTATATACACACATATTTTTAAAACTAAGATGAAAATAGGGCAGGGGCAATTTGTAACTCTCCGAAACTGTACAATGGTTTTTAAGAAATTCAAAACTAGATACATATATCTGCATCTAAAATTACACACAGGCCACATATACATACTTTTAAGAACTACAACCAAGAGAGAGGAGTGGGTCAATTTCTCCCTCGCCGAGAACCGATTTTTTTTGAAATTCAAAGCATAGATACATCTGCGGCTAAAAGAACACACATGCTTTATATATTTTTAAAACTAGGACCAAGCCGGGGGCAGGGGGAAATTTATTCCTCCCGATGTCGAAGAAACTATTTGTATTTTAAAGCACACAGCCACACCAGATTTGCAGTTCTCACGATTTTTTTTTGACGTATTGACGATTTTTTTCTACTTGACGGTTTTTTTGTTTTTGTTTTTGCCATAAATAATGATTTTTATGTATTAAGGCGATTTTGAAAAAAATTTCGAAGATTAATTGAACTTCTGAAAAATTGAACTGTGGTACAGAATTTGACGAATTTATCGAAAGCAGTAAAGAAGCGCGTGGCTGCCTAGAAAAATATCGGTATTTCCCCCAGCTAATAAAATCTAATTTAATTTTTCTTCTCTTCTTTAGAAACTCACATTAATTAATAAAAATATTTCATTCAACCAGAATTGAAATTACTGAACTTAAGCCCGACTAAGAAATTATTTCTGATTAAAATTCACTATAGTTCAACTAAAAATTGTCTCGTAGTAAATAGTATTTTAATTTTTACTCTTACTCTTGTATGTAGTTGGACGAAAATCAATTCGGGGCGGGCAACAGCGCGGGCTTGGCTTGGCTTGGAAGGAATGTCCACTGTCAGCTTTTTATTCTTCCTATTAGTTTGATCAATGTTGCATTTCAGCACCTCAAGTCTAATGGCCCATATTTCACTGAATCGTAGACATCTTCAGAGGAGGAGGAAATATATGTATACAGTTTTAAAATAAAATCACGGGTACAAAATTATGAACACAACGTAATAATATTTGCTGTTGCCTCTTATCTTAATTAATATATTTATATTGTTTTCGGAATACAAACAAACACAAGTGTGATTTATTTTATATATATATATATATATTTTTTTTTTAATTTACAAACAACAAAAGTTATTTACAAAAATTAATCACTAGAGCAGTGTATAGGTTTTCCATTGTGTTTTAAGCCACAAATTTTGAAATTTCTGCGTGGCGCTTGCGCTAAAAAGTAAACAAGTTCTGACGAAGTGTCCTTAAAGAAAAGAAAAAAAGAGAGAATTAAGTTATTTAAATACCTATTTCTTTATGAAAAATATCACAATTATTACATTATATCCACGGGATATATTTGCATCCAGTTCTTCTTTCTCATTGGCCGTGGAAAAGTTGAACAACACATAAATTAAAATTAATAACTTCACATCAAATAAATACATAATGGTTTTTGTTTTGGAAAATTAATAATAATAATAATAATAATTGTAACAATGTGTAATACTTTAAACAAAGACCAATTAATAGGAATTTCCTTTTGGGCTACGTGGTGTAGTTGTGTTTGCAGTTATCGCTCAGCACTTTAGCAATTTTCCGTTGTGTTTGTAACCACAATTGGCCGCTTGACGTGGTGGCGGTACAAAGATTGATTTATTTCTTCGAAAATTCTGTTGAATTGGGTATTATAAGTTTTCATTAATTATGTACTTTAGTAACAATCACTTTGCTGTGTGAACTTTCTTTTTACTACTCACTTCTTGTGGATTCGTGTTTGATTCCAAATTTAGAGTTTCATTTGAATGTTCTTTAAAATTTGTTTTAATTTCTGTGGTATTTGTTTTGTTCCTATTAATGTGGTAGTTCTTGTTACTGTTGTTGTTGTTGTTATTATTAATATAATTGCTAATATTATAACGAGTATAATTAGTGTGGTTGTTGTAATCTAGTTCATTGGCTTTTAACAATGCGCAAATTATTAATATTATTAAAATTTTTATAAACATTTGTTGATCTCTTTTCAAACGTATAAATCCAACTGATTGCAACGATTTCTTACACTTGTTGTATTTTCAATTTGCAATTGATAACAGAGCAATTCAACCAGTTTTATAATTGTGTCACATTTAAATGAATCGAGCATTTATTTATATTTTTTTTCCTTTTTGTATAGTCATTAAGATTTTCAGATTTTCCGTAATACAGACAAGATGTTTCAGTACAGCAGCAGAATATTGTACAATAATAATTGTTTATGTTTTTAATTATTTCCTTTCAAGCTGGAAAAATACATATGTACATATGAGTATATGAACATAAAACTTATAACTTGGGAACAACATGAAGGAAAGTAAGCAAGCTGAGAAAGATACTTTATTTTATTAAACGGGATGGTTGTGGGTTCGATTCTCAAGAATGTTTCCACAAATTTTTCAGAATTTTTTCTATATCAACAAGAAAATCAAAATTACGCTTTTTTTCATTTTCTTATTAATAATTTAATTTAATTTTATTTTATCAACTTGCCTAACAAATTTAATAGAAAATCATTAAATTTGTTCAGTGACGGTATTTGAGATCCCCAGTTCCATCCCTGGCCAGTCCGAGGCCGAGCCCCAGTCATATCAATATCATAGATTTTTCTGATATAAATTAGTGTAGGTATATGGTAATGCATATCGCAGCGCCTTCTTTTGTCGATGTTTGTGGCAACCGTTGTCGTAGTAAAATAACTAATAAAATGTGTGTATATAGCTTAAAATAATGCGCATATTTAGCGCCAAAGGCGCTGAGACGATGCTATAAAAATGATTAAAACGTACAAAAGCAGAGTTGTAAAATGAAATAAATTCAGTAAATGCGACTTTGACTGTCACACGAAGGGTTCCGCTACATATGTATGTCATACTATACGAACATAAGTCTATATAACTGAATATTTACCTGATGTAGACAATGAAAAAAAAAATTAAGTACTCGTTAATATTTCTTCGCTTTTGTGACTTATTTCGATTTGTCGCGTTTTTTAGTTTTGTAGTTTTTCTTCACTTCGGAGACTTTTTTTTTTGGCGATTTATTGCAGTTAGAGATTTATTTTAGTCTGGCGAGTTTTTCCGGTTTTTGGTGATTTATTTTAGTTTCGGAATTTTTTAATTTTGGCGATTTTTTTGTTTCGGCGTTTTTTAATTTTGGCGATTTATTTTAGTTTTAGAGATTTGTTTAGTTTAGAATTTTTTTAGCATTTTTTTAGTTTTGGTGCTTTTTTGAATTTTTTCGTTTTGACGATTTTTTTATTTTGGTATTTTTAGGTTTTGCTTTTTTTTTCAATTTCAAGAGTTTGCCTCTTACGGTTTCCAAGATTCAGCAAGTTGTACAAATTACATACATAGTTAAAATTACATTAACTGATGGAATACCCTTTAATTTTTTTTTTTAAATTTCAGTGTAAATAGTTGTAGTATGCATGAAAATACACTAATTTTGCAAATTTTAAGTGTCTTAATATAATTGTACTCGTATGTATGTGTGTATATTACATTAGTATTTCAAAATTTGTCCTTGCTCGCTTTAGATCACCTTTTAATTTTTAACTGTCATATATATGTTGTTGTGGCGGCCGAAGTTTTACATATTCTGTGTGTGAAAATTTCATGTCCTTACAGTTCTCGAGAAAATAGCCTGTGACGGACAGACGGACATCGTAGCGAAAAATAGGGTGTTTTTTTGAAAGCTCTTAATATCAGTGTAGAGTAGATAGAGTGTTCTGATTTGATAAGAATTATATAGTACTGGAAATTCGTATTTTATTTACAAATTTTCCAGCCTACAAAATAACGTTATTGAAAGCATACATTAAATGCGTGTGTTATTTTTCTTTAAAAAAAATTAAAATTTTCAAGGTTAAGTTATTTCAGCAAATTTTTGCCATCACTAATTTGGAAGTCTTGCGATTCTAATTTGTTCTTTACTAATCATGCAAGTGCCTGGTCATTTGTTAATTTTTGTTTTTAGTTAGTAAATATGGAACGCCACAACTCAAAATATGAAGTTTTTGAGCTAATGATGCAAAGTTATTCCCCATATAGTCATTCTTCATATTGTGTAAAAATTTCATACAAAACCTTGAATACTCAACTCCTGAAAGCAAAATAAAATTTTAATTTTCCATTAAGTTGTGTGTAAATTGAAAACTTTAAACTCGTTTCCTAGTTTTATTGAGTTATGACGTTGTTTGAGTAAATGAGCGATATGTATGTACATACGAGTACATATGTATGTATGTGTATATGAACATATGTTTGTATATTTTTATTTAGCTACGTGCCAATATCTGCTCTTCATTTCATTTCCTTTAGTTTTTAATTCCTGTTCGAAGTTATTTTTTGTTTCTTTATTTGATTTAATTACGCTAAAGTTCTTTTTTCGAGGAAGCCAAACTAAATGTGATAATTAAATCAAGCAAAGAAACGAAAATAAGTTTGAAGTTTGGCTTTCATGAATTTAGGCTATTCCCTTAGATATTGAAAGTGGGCATGTGGAAAATATAAATAACAATAGCGGTATTCAGTGTTTCATACAAATGGTCTTCCGTAAGTGTAAATGCAGCTTCTCTTTAAAATCCAACAATCAAATACAAAGAAAATCTACGATATTTCGCATTTACATACACTTACGGAAGACCATGTGCATCAAACACCGAATACTGGCGGTATATATACGTTATATTATTATTAGTAAATGAGAAGCCGCAGAGCAATAGGTGCTTGCTTTTCGCATATTTTGAGGAATTAGGTTTTTGGTATTTTTTTAATATTTGCGATAAAATCTTCTAGAAGCAATAAATTTCCCAAAAGTTTTAAATTAACAAAAAAGCAACTGTATCACCATAACATTAACAAGTATGGAATGGAAGAGAGCAAAAATACTAGAGAATGACCCTAGAACTGTCCTATACACAGTCGCGTCGGAAATTGGTAACCGATCGGGTAGCGGATACCTCGACATGAGTATTAATGTTATTATGTTATGTAATAAGAGTTAAATTGTTTATTAGTGGGTGTCGTGGGTTCGGTTCCCACAAAAGACTCTCATCTGTATGTATACAACAACTTTTAATTGTATTTGTAAGATTAAATACTCGCAAATAAAATAAAATTAATATTTATTCATTCGCTTGTGAAATGACGCATGTAACACACCATTATTTCGGTGTAGAGTGAACTTAACAATTGATAATAAATTTAATATCAGTATTGTCAGCTACTCTTGCACTTCCTTTTCCATGCAAAAAAAAAATTTCAATAAACTGCATTATACTCGTATTTAAAATAAACGTTTTAATTAATTAAAATCTGAATATTTTGAAACAGGAAAAATTCTTTGTATGTGAAAGCATCTTATTAAAGTATTTTTGAAAATTCCACTTTAATTCTCAAATTATATACTACTAACGTGTTTATTTAAATTGTATATTGTGGAATTCATGTGGCATTTTCGTCATCACTACACACATAAATTATATTTTCAATTTCTCTTGATATTAATAAACATACATATTTAATGTACAATACAAACCTTCAAATTATTAAAACATCAATTTATACGGGCAATTTTTTTTTGCTCTAATACATGTAACAACACATATAATTCTTTGAATATAATTTTTTTTTATTTAATTGATTATTGATTTAACTTTAATAGCAAAAGAGCAGTAACTGAAACATTTTTTTTCAATCAAAGCTGACCCGTGTGCGGATTTTAGCGTAGAAATGTTTGATATTGTATAACCTTAAAAGCCTCTTAAATGCTTGAAGAAAAAAATACAAACGAAATAAAAGAATAAAATATGTATATACATATGTACATGTATATATTTCGCTGTAAAGTATTTTACAACTGAGAACGCTCAATATTCGGTAGCGTCTAGGCAATGTACAACCTTGAGGGTCCAATGTATCTCTTTCAGGGTATTTTATGCAAAACTAATGCATTTAAATAAATCAGTGGGGCATTATTATTTTTTAATACCTTGCTAATTTTTTTATTTGCACTATTTAAAAGCAATAGCTTAATCATTTTATTAATAAATAGATGTATTTAATTGCTAAATGCTCTTGATCCATATTCTATCCATGCGTGATTGAGATATTCTAATCATGGTAACATCGACTTTTGTTGATGTTCATTTTGTGTCTTGGGTTCAAGTTTTAAAATCCCTGCTCACTCACGTGATCCAAAGTATACAAAATAATTTATGAATAATCTCGTTAAAATGCAAAGTGGGATTGTTTCATACATTTTTGTGCAAAAAATATAAGGAGTGCCCCTATATAATTGAAGTTGGCATCGAACATTATATTGAATAAATTAATAATAAAAATTAAATTTCTTCAGAATCGGCCATGTCCATAATACCACCGTTCATGCAATCTAAATCGATATTTCCTCATAAAATTTTTCCACATTTGTTACACACACTTTCTAAAATCAAACAAACACACATGCTGAGGTTTATAAAAATCGGTCACACCCACCACCCACGAAACCCATACCAAATAAGGATAACAATTTTTGAGTGATACATATTCAGAGCGATTATGAATAAAATTCCGCGAGCAATTTCTCCCTTTTCCAATTAGGTTTTTTTTATCTTTTCTATTACTTTCTACGTTTGAAATTGTTCCCCGGGAAAAATTTCCCGCGCAATTTTGTCATAATTGTCCTCATTAAATTTAATTGAACTAGAAATTATTCCTGATTAAAATATAATTTTTTTTTTATATTTTGTTTATCATTTGATAAAAAACTTTATTTATTCTTCATATATCATTTCTTTGACTACATTATCATATTCCGAATCCAGCTTATAAAGAATCTGTAAAAACCATTAAATGGCAAAAAAAAAAAATTCCATGTTTGTTAAAAACCTCGAAAACTTTAACCTAAACTTCCGGAAATTTTCGGGAATAATTATTTTTTTAAAATTGAAATAAAGCACTGCAACCTTCCACTTTATTGAAAGAACAGTGGGGCTACATAATTTTTTTTGCATGAAGAAATACTGTAAAATCAAATGGTATTATCAAGAAAATTATAAATTTATGGAACACTGAATTGCGTAAAAATATAACTAATTTCTTGTTTAGCACCCTGGCATATTCTTCAAAAATAAAATAAAATTTAAGAAATTTATTATTCGACATAAGTTTATTTTAATTGAAATTTATTTGCTGGTGGTTAAGCATTGTCTATATGTATGTTTCACTGGTGCTTAGCCAAATAATTTTTGAAAGTCTGTGCATAAGACACAGTCAGCATTTTATGAAATTAATAATCATATTCGAGTCTTTTTCGACTCCTCCGTGCGATTAAAATAATCATTAATGCGCTCATTTTCGAGTCGAAAATGACAGTTCATTCGGGAGAAAATGGTACCATAGCCGCGACTCTTGTAAAATAGTCTTTTATGACTCGCGCTTCTGATCAATTTCGACTCAGTTTCGAGACAGTTTGTGGTAGTACTTACAATCTTGCTTGCGAAACAATGATTCAAACAGTTACATTTCGAGCGTTTGCGTGATCAATTTATGATTGCATACATTCTGTACATTTTGTTTTTTAAATAAATCACTTTCTAAGCATTTCTGGTAATCATTTTCGAGTCTTATTTTAAGCGCGAAACTGATTACGAATTTTTTTTTTCATTTAAGGTAGTCGAAAAAGACTCAGTTTGGTGAAACAATCTTCCACATGCTGACTGGGAATAAGAGGTTTGTGACTGTTCAAAATATGTAGTTGAAGTCTACTGATGATTTGGTTAAGCACCAGTGAAACATACATATAGACAATGCTTGACCACCAGCAAATAAATTTCAATTAAAACAAAATAAAATTTTTACAAAAAACCATGTATGCAAATTTTATAGATAAACGCTTCTCTACAAAACTGCATCATTCGATTTTTGAAATGAAGTTGTCTAGAAACCGGGGTTTTCACACCAACACCACACCATGCAACGTGAGTATGAATATTACAAGCCCATGTAAAACTCTTCTATATATTAAGCTCTTTCTTCCTGCTCTTGAGCTGAAAAATAATTACAATAGTATGTATATAGTGACATAATTTCGGATTTAAGCCAACGGTTTTTGTTTAACAACTTTCATCCTTCTGGTATGCCCCTTTCCTTTTCTGTTTGCTTTTAAAAAATGGCTTGTTTAATAACAAAAAATGTAATGCAATAAATCCACTTACATTCACATCTATGTAAGTATGTAAGCATGCAGAGAATCAGAATTAAAACTTTGTTAGCATTGCACAACACTTCTGCACAAAGTAATTTTTCACCAATCCACCAATTATTTTGCTAACGAAAATACATATCCAGCCTTTGCTTTACAGAAAATGAATGATGTGAATTTAGTTACAACTTTAAAGTAAACTAAAATATAATTTTTTTGATTATATAAAATGTTTTTATGCAATTTTTACATAACTAATATGAAGAACGATATTTTTTGAGTTTTGACTCAATTATTTTTTAATTTTTCAACATTTATCCATCATGTATGCATGTGGTTTTTGTTGATTTTTCCCTTCTAAATTCATTAATACTGTTAAGTATACTCACCATTATAAGACATTTCTATCAAAAAAATCCAACGCAACAATCGGGTCATATGTAAATAGATTCATCCTGTTTTTTATTTTATTTTTTCATAATTTCTAGTCCGCATTTTTCTATTTGCTAAAATCTAATAAAAATCCATTTGTTGACAATAAAGAAATTCATTAAAAAATCCTTGGGTTTTTCTAGCTGAAAATGATAAATGACTTTCATAATAATAACAATTTTTGTGTTTAACAACAAACCTAAAATAAATTTTATCTTTTCAGAACACCTTTAAATTTATACATACATACATATGAACATATATATGTATGTATGTATGTATGTATGTATATATATTTGTAGAACTGTTAAATATATCGAATGAAATTAAGAGAAAAGGTAAATTAAATTGACATGTATTTAACAACTAAAAAAATGCACACTGTAAAACTTGTTTACATCACAGTTACAACCCACTTGTTATGTTACAATATTTTGTTTTTT
Organism: Nowickia ferox; assembly: GCA_936439885.1. Classification (NCBI taxonomy): domain Eukaryota; kingdom Metazoa; phylum Arthropoda; class Insecta; order Diptera; family Tachinidae; genus Nowickia; species Nowickia ferox. The sequence continues at coordinate 108,176,019 of OW387023.1, forward strand.
GTGACATACATACATATGTATGTATATAGATGTATGTATACAGATGTACCCTGTAGGAACCCTGCAGAAAATGCGAATAGTGCAAATGTAGTGATTTACTAGTGACATTGTCAGTAGCACTACTGACCAGGTGTACCCCAGCCAATGTAATCGCCTATTGACATTTAACATTAGCTTGTCATTGAAAATCCACCACTAGACTGTAGCACTACTGACTAAGTAGTTTTTTTGGGACCACATGGAGACATTGGCACCGAAGATTCACTAGTAAATTTTAGGGGCTCTAGTCTACAATATCGATGTATCCTCGCTCTACTTACGTATGGATCTTAAAATGTGACAAATCTTTACCTGATGACACAAAATCTTCCACAGGCTCAAAATTTCCATAATTAGCACCTTTCACTTAAAACTCTTCAATTTTCACATTTTCTATTTTTATATAATATTGATTGTTATTTTATTTGTTTTTTTATTTCTTTTCGTGTATTATGTTTTTAATTATTGTTAAATACATTTATATATATTAACCTTATAATTCTATTTCTTAAGATAATTTTTATAAACACTTAAATTTTGCTTGACGTCATGTTTATTTTCAACAAACCAATAAAACATTAAGAAGAAGCATAGTTGTGTGCATCTGAAAAAATGTTTTCTACGCATTAAAACCATTATTATTAGACGCCCTGTTGACAATGTCACCAATATAGTCGACAAAAGTGGTGACTTGGGGACACTTAACCCCATGTTTTCTGCAGGGAAGTATCAATAGTAAAAGAGTGCTGAGTCCTCTTTCACACACGTCAGTTTTTGATAAATTTTCTTTTGAACCTGCATTTGTGTTCATACACACCGTCAAGTTTGCTTCATCAATTTCCGTTGTCGTGGAGTATTACGAATGAGAAAACAAAACAAACAAAAAACAAACTTGACTGGTACGCAGGGCTGCCAGATAAAATTATTCATTTCATACTCGAAAAATCGTCAGAAAAATTGGACAAATCAAAATGTACTTTTTTTAACATGAATACATATGTTTTATTGTATATTTATGACGAAACAAAACAAAACATGTTGATACATGTACTTTACACGAAGCCATTCGCATTGTTTCTACACCCTCATAACTTTGTTCCCATTAGTGGTAAAATTAGGAAAAATTTTCCCAAGTTAGCAGGTCCAAGTTTTGGTCTCAGTACTTTTTATGGCCGAAATTTGAAATTTTTGATAGGAACTTGGCCTTTTTTATATTTATCTTTTTTGAGGATACCGATTTACACAGAGATTAATACGTCGTCTGTCTCGAGGTAAAACATAATACACAGAGAAAACAGATTTGTTGTGATAACCGAATTTGTAGCCAATCGAAATTTGTCGGTTAAAACAACTAACACACAATTCTGTTGTAATGAACCACCAATATAATTCATATTTCTAAAGGAATCATTTGTAGACATGGCTCATATACATACATATATACATAAAAATAATTTCTGCAGAATAAAAAGGTAAGTACATTATTATATTTATCGCAAATTATTCTAAATTTTTTGCTTATATTCTGAAGTGAAATGTGCAAATTTTTGATACGCGTGGTGCGCAGAGATATTTTCCTACAAAGAAACTACATATTATTTGCACAAATAATTTATTACTTTAGAAAGTAAATAAATGGATCAGCAAAAAAGTTCAAAAATTATACTTTTACACTTTTTCACACAAAAAATTTATGTTATGGAAATTTGTTTTTCAGATAAAATGTATAATTAAAATCTATACCGTTTACAAGAAGTTTTTTTTGACATTTATCTAAATTTTTTTATCCAAACAAAACCAATTACTGAACATTTTCCCAAACTACAACCAAACAACTGCAGTGTAGCCAATTCACACACCTTTTTAAATACACAGGCTGACATTTTAGCACAAATTTGAAACAAAAACCATAGGTTCTTCATATCTAAGTTCTACTAGATTTTAAGTAGATTTTGACAAAATCTAGTGACGTAGTAGATTTTGTTTTGTATAAGAAATCTACTAGATTTTGCTCAAATGAGAACCCACTAAATATTTGTTATTTGAAAAATATTTTGAATTTTCTACAATATGAAAATTATTCAGAAAATTTTATAATTTCCCGACAAAGCTAACCAAAGGCTAGCGAAGTATCGAAAGGAGAAAAAGAAAAACTAAAAGACCTCAAGCTTGGTTAAATATGTATGTATGTATGTATTTATATGAAAATATTTTTCTTAAGAAATGAGAAAATTTCCGGATTAATTAAAAACATTTTGTTCGAATGAAAGCTCTAGTTTCCTTATATTTTGCCCTTGTTTGGTTTTTTTTTGCCAGCTGCCTCACATTAAAAATAGAGTTTTTAGAGTTGTTTTTTAATTGTATGTAGTTGCAAACATTTTAAAGTATAAATTCTTCATGTGTGGTATTTTTGCAAAGCCAATTAATTACTTACTTACTTACATATACTAAGTATGAAGCTTTGAAGGAAATTTTATAATGTTGTAATTTTTATTTCTTTATCTATTTGCAATTAAAACTCACTTCATGTTCCAGACAGCAACAATTTTATATCTCATATAGAATTTAGTTGAGAGTCAATAGCAATAAAGATATTACTTCTGTGGCAATAAGGAAAAAGTGCTTAAGTCATATTTTACTGTTTTGCAAGAGAGCACTTTTAAGCTTTCATGTAGATTTTCAGAAATTTATGTCTTTTACAGTTAAATTGCGAAATTCTCTGTTAAGCGTTATTTTTTTTAAGCAAACGTCGTTCTACGCACTTTAAATAATATATTCAAGTATAACCTAAATTAAGTTATTATTCCAAATGAGATTAGAAGTCTAAAACTTCCTGAAAAATCACACAAATTAATTGTGGCTTTGACCAGGGGTACTTTCGAGTATGCAGATTACGGAGCTACCATTTACTCAAAATCAGCTTATCTCGACTTAAGCACTTTTTCCTTTTTGCCACTGACTTCACTCCTTGTGGCTTATGTTTTTGCAAAGAGTTTACACAAGACCGTCTAGTTTTTCTTTTCCTCAACCAAATGAGTTCTTTTAACTTATGGCAATTTTTGCATGTTTAAATTATAAAGTTTGTTCGTTATTTCGCTAAGCGTATTAGCAATCTTTTAAAATAATTTTTATGACTCAATTGCATAACGTTTATCAAACCCCAAGTAGGACTTAAATATATTACAGGCATAATTTTGCACACAGTCGTGCCACACATTTTTGTTCTTTTAGTTTTAAAGCTGATTGATGTCTGCCTGCAAGTTAATTATAGCTACAGGGAAATTGCAACAAAAATTATTTAACTAATATTTTACATACATACTACAACAGAAAAAAAAATAGTTATTTATATACACTACACAGATGTGAGAAATAAGAACTAGAATAAATATTTGCTACTCGTATTGTGTGCACTGAAATATAATTTGCAAAGTTTGTAATGCATAAAAATTACGAGTATGCAAAATGAAAAGTTTGCACATTAAACTCATGTGGCAATTTTATATTATAAATTAAACTGTGTAAGCTTGTGTAAGATGTAAAGTTTTATTTTATTATTTATAAGTTATACTTTTTTGCAGCAGCATTTTAAAAATTAATGAAATATTTTTATTATTAAAAAATTAATCAACAAAACAAATACAAATTCTCAATACATTAAAGACGGAATGTCAAGAAAAAAGAATAAAAAATTGTATTCGAATAATTGGAAAAAATTAAAAAACAAACAAAAAAAAAACAATTCATTACACAAGAAAAACAATAGCGCATATTCATAATCAAAACAAAGTATACTTTAAGGATGTAAAGGGTGTTTTTTATTGAGGTATAGAACTTTAAGTTGGCATCACTTTTTTAACTGGCGGCCATTTTGTCAGCTGTCAAGTGATTAATATTTAGTTTGGTTTGCCATTTCATCATGAACAGGTTGACAAAAGAACAACGCTTGCAAATCGTGCAAATTTATTTCGAAAGTAATGGTTCAGTTCGCGAAGTTTACCGCAAGCTCCGTCCATTTTATGGTCGACAGAGCAATTAATTCGGTTAACCATGGATCGTTTTCGCACTACGTTTACTCTATGTGATAATACGCATCCGCTGAAGTCGCTCGTCTACGCCAACAAACCAGAAACGTTAGGGGACTTGGAAGCCAACATTCGTGGCGTTATTGCCAACATACGGCCCCATATGCTCGAAAAAGTGGTTGAAAATTGGACCTGTAGAATTGGCTTTATTCGAGCCAGCCGCGGCGGCCACATGCCCGAAATCATATTTAAACGTTAATGGCATAAAATTATCCTTCCAATAAAGCCAAATTGATGGACATTAAAACGATTTTCTTGTGTTTTATTTCAATTCGAAGTTCTATACCTTTAAAAAAACACCCGATATTTAACTGGTTTTAAATTCTTAAAGCATACTTGGTTTTGACTATGAATATGTTAATAACAAACTAAGAAATATTATTAAAAACGAAACGTAATTAGTTTACATATTCATGATATCTCTCCTTTATTGCAAAAAAGACATAACTCAAAAAAACTAGTTTTGCAAGAAAAATACGATTTAAGCTTTCACAATTACACAATTCAAATATTTTCTGTTTTTAAGAAGAGCATTTATTTACAAGCCTTTTATATGAAATTTTTACACAAAATTAATTATGACACAACAATTTGTTATAAATTTAGATTGATCATTGATTGAATGATTTCTTGTAAAATAATCATTTAAAAAGAGCCAATAATACAGATCTTTATATTGTAGACGATTCTTTGTTTTTATTTTTAATAGAATAATAAGTAGGGAATTCTCTTTCACATATCAACTTTGTATTTTCTTTTAATACTTGAAAATAATTTAAATCAACCGGCATATTGTTAACTTTATTGATAAATTTTTTTAGATGAGTTACTAAATGTGACCTCGAGCTCGTTATTTACCCATACGAGTATAAATACTTAAAGCTATGAAATATAAAATATTTTTTATGCAAGTAGTTAATAGGGCATTAAGAACTGCACAAGCTCTATGTGAAAATTTATACCGTTTACACAAATTTTTTTTAGCATTTGTCAAGATTTTTATCGAAAACAAAACCCATTAATAAAGAATCTAGTTGCTTTTTACTAAATTCCCCATACAAAACAAAATCTAATTTTTCAATAGATTTGTACGAAATCTACTAAAAATCTAATATTTTTATTTATTTATTACTACCCTGTACATCATAATTTATATAGAAGGTGAGTGAATTAGCTACGCTATACACAATTTTCTGTTAAAGGTGTGTGAATAAGCTAAGTCGGCATTTTTTCGTTAGAATTTAAGACTAATTTTCAGACACGGATTTTTTCTCGGATACAACATCTTGGAAAATGTCAAAAAAAACTTAGTGTAAACGATATAAATTTCGTTAAAGATTTCTAATCAAATATACTAGATTTCGAGACAATGTAAATGCAGTATAACAGAAAATTTCCAAAACTACAACCAAACAACTGCAATGTAGCCAATTCACACACCTTTTTAAGTACACAGGCTGACTTTTTAATACAAATTCCAAAAGAACCATGGTTGCATCACGTTAAGCCTAGTACTCTGTTCGAAGTTGTGAAAAATTTTCAGCAACATCGATTATTTCGCGTGAAAAATTTGATACGTAACAAGTGATGCCCATATTACTTTTTCCAAAAAATAATCGCTTTTATTGGTTAGAAGTATGCAACATTGATCGACTTTTGTAAACAAAAACATCAGCTGTCAATATTTCAAGCGAAATAAATGCCAGTCACATTACTTCGCAGATTGCAAGAAAATGTTGCCAGATACATATCATACATTTTTCAAGAATTGAACAGAGTACAAGTTTTGCAACATTTTTTCAGGAATATTTCATGTCATATTTTTTTATATGGATTATGTCAACATTTCGCGTGAAATTTCGAACAAAATACCAGGCTTAAGTTTTACATGATTTTAAGTAGATTTTGACAAAATTTAGTGACAAAGTAGATATGGTTTTATATGGGAAATCTACAAGATTTTACCCGAAATCTCATAAGTGCTCTAATGTAAACGCACTATAAGAAAATTATTCGAATATTCGACGCAAATTATTCTAATAATATCACTGTGCTAGTTCAAAAGTGTAACAAGTGTGGGACCCGGTGAGTAAACCTAATTCGAGTACGCCGAATAAAAAATAATGAAAAAGATTGAAAGTTAAAAAAAAATGCAATTATTCCATTTATTCATTTTTATCTCTGTTAAAAGAACATACTTATTATGTATTGATCAACTTGCGCCCTAAAAGAAATTTTTGGAAAAAAAAGTTAAAAAAAAATTAAAGTTTCCCAAATTAAAAAAGAATCGTTTATTTTTTAAAAGTTAAAATTTTTTCAAAACCTTTTCTCAGGACGCATGTTCATTAATATGTACATGTTTTTTCAATCGATATATGTATGTGTCTCGATATGAAAGTTAATAAATGGTAGAAAAAATGGAAAAAATGCGTTTTTTAATCATAGTTTTCAATCTTAATTATTTTTTAAACAAGAGCTAACTGAAATAAAAAAAAGGTTAGCACCACTGGACTCAGCATACTCCAATTAGCTGTAAACATCCGATGCCCCGCTTGTTTAAAAAAGTTTCCAATTCGAGCACAGTGTATTTTTATTCTGGAAGAGAAAAGTTTTGTTCATTCGAACAAAAATTAAAAAAAAAACCTCTCGAATATTCGAATAATTATTGTTCAAATGACAGCAGAAGTAAATATACTTCAGTATTTCTTATGGGAAAAATTATCAATCATTTGGAACTGAAGTAGATATTTCAATAGTTAAGATATAAATTTATGCAAATTTTATAAAAACATTTTACATATAGTCACCTAAAATCCAAAAAAAAAAATCGTAACAACCATAAAATTCAAAATAGACTTTTTGATTGATTACAATGTAATTAACCAAAATACATCTTTCCTTAAAATATAAATACTCACATATATTTAAAGCTACCGATTTTATTCATTAGATCCAAAAGACCATAACAAATAAATAGTCTTAAATTGAAAAAAGTAAAAAAGTGTACTTACGGTCTTTTGGATTTTAGGTGACGATATGAAGTAAAATTTTACCGACTTCGATAATAGACACTAAAATGTTAAATGTAAAATAAATAATTTTGCAATAATTGAAGAAATCATGGAGGTACAAAGTAACAAACATAAAAAAAAATACAACCAAAGTGATCACCTCCTTTCTTTGACCTACTTCGAATTAAATATTTTTCGTATTCCTCTTTCATAGAAAAAGTTTAAAAGTTTATGAAAAAAATCTTTCCATCTACCAATCGCTCCTTTATTGCAAGATAGTCATACCTCAAAAAACTCTTTATATCATATATAATTTTGTGTAAAATATTGATACACAAGTAGAAATTAAAAAAAAATAAAAAAACCCGACTGCCACTTACTTTGAACCGTTCAATATTCTAAACGGTCATTCGAAATGAAAAATCATAAGAGAAACCTAAAGATGATTTTAAACCTAAAGATGGTTTTAAAATACCTGTCGAATGATACCTATTTTGATATAGTTCGCCGACTTTTTATATATTTTCGTATTTACAAAATGGCGTCTGTTGGCAGCCATATTGAATTTTTACTACTGTCATATGCTTAGTAAGGCCGCAAAGGAACACACATGCATACATATATACATACATAGGATGATATACACAATAGATACCCTTCTTTGCGTCGCGCAGTCGGGTAAAAAGGACTTGTACACTTATCTCTTGAGAAAAGACACTGGCGTATATTTATAGTCAAAACAAGGTATACTTTAAGAGCTTAAAGTCGAAGGCGCATAATAATAGTCAAAACAAAGTATACTTTAAGAATTTAAAACCAGTATTTTGTATGGTAATACTGGTTTTAAATACTTAAAAGTTCACTTTGTTTTGACTATGGTTATGCGCCAATATTTTGTATTGTAATACCGGTTTTAAATTTTTAAAGTATGCTTTGTTTTTCTTTTGGTCTTTTATATTTTCATTAGGCTGTATGTCAATTGAAATCTTTTAACTTATTTTTTTGCGAAAATACCTTTTCTGAGTTAGGCCCATGTTGCAATATAGGAGCGATATGATAATTGATGTTTTCATGACAAAAATAAAATAACACTAACAATTAACAAACAAACAACTTTTAGCACTTTCAATCTTAAATTGTTAAAAAAAAAAGTTTTTCAATTTGTAAAATTAAACAAAATCTTTATGTTGTTTTTCTTAAAAAAAAATAACAATTGTCGAAAACAATTTGTAAACTACAATAAATCTTTAAATTTTAACCTAATTGTTTGCCAGAAGCTAAATCTAAAATAATAAAAGGACATTCTAATACCAATTGTATTTTTATACACAATAATACACTTTTAAGGCATAAAGAATTTCAAAAGGTGGGCCAGCACACAAACGACCAAACAGACATCCCAGTAAACACAAGGGTAAGCGTTTGATGTAATTATTATAATTTCAACATTCTTCCTATAAATTGTAACCAATGCTAAACTTCACAATGTCGCAAAGCGCTATTTTACACCTCTTTTAATAGACAAAATTATAAGAGCAAATAGTTATTTTCTATTTTTAAGAGAAATCGAAAATTAATTTTAAAAAGTGAAGCGAATTATTTTTTTTTGCTCACTTTCGATTAAGATTTGGTATCCTTGAAGCCCCTGATTTGTCTGCCTTCTCTTAAGTTTTTAGCGAGAATACTTTAACTAATTATATTTTTTAAGGTTCTCTAATATTTTTCAGGTCAACTTGTATATATAATTTTAGTTCGTTTTATTTTCAAACTGTATTCATTTAACCGAAACTTATTAAATCAGCCTTAATTCGTAACATAGCAGAGCAAGAAATAGTTAGTTAATTACTGTCAGTGTATTTACTGTCTTTCTTAAGTTGGGTACACATTATCGAACAAGAGTGACAGTCAAAAATTCATCAGATTTAAGTGATAGTGTTGGCTGTTCAGACTATCGATCAGGTTCGACACCCAAACCTTCATTAAATAAAAAAATTATACACACAGAAAAAACACAAATTGGATGCGCATTATTGCTAACAACATATTTTTATAATGAATTATTTTAATGTTGTCTTATCTTTAAAAACTTCTCGTATAAAAATATGTGAATTTCTTAAAAAAATTCTTTTCCGCGTCCATCTTGTGTTGCTTATGCTACAAAAATATCTCTTGACTGACGCTTTTTGGTACACACTGTCAGTCAAAAACCAATATGGCTGCTGACTGTCACTCACCACACAAAAAATTATGTGGTTGACTGTTGACTGACGAAATTCGTGTTCACACTATCGATCAATAGACTTGTGTCCAACAGCTCTTTTGAACTAAAATGAGCTGTTGGACACAAGTCCCGTCAAAAACATCAATGTAAATTAAATGGGTTTGAAACAACTTTTGATTCGAACGCTCTCAAACTAGTTCAAAAAGAGCTGTTGGACACAAGTCTATCGATCACTGTAAAATTTGAGCAAAACTGTCACTCATGTTCGATAGTGTGTACCCCACACTTTATATTAATCATTGACAATACACGATTTCTTCAATATAAACCAAATGAGAATTCTATCATACATTATTATACACAATGAGTGCAGTAACATGATAGTGAATATGCTTTTTGGGGTAATTTTTTAAAATAATTTTTTACATCTTTAAGTGTGACTTCCAACTTCTTGTTGGGACTTTAAAATAAATATTTATATAAACAACATCCACACATTTGAGAATAGAAAATTTAATCAAAAGAATATAAATTTATATTCATTTGCACAATCAACCGAAGGATTTATTTGTTTACTGCATACGAGTATAAGCAAAGTCTTATACTTAACATTTGTGTGTGGGCATTTGAAGATCCCTTAATCATACTTTTCCCTCACTTTTGCAAATCCCGAACAGGTTCTTGTAATTTTTTTAAGTGAATATACACTTAATATTTTTTTTATTATCTGTGCTATTTTAAGAGCGTTTCTTAACTCTACTTTTATTAGATTTGTTTTTTTTATGCAAATTACTTAACAATAGATTATTTAAATATGCCTTGAAATATTTGGGTGTGGGAAATAAGGATATAATAACATAATAACAAGAAAAATTTATGAGATAAGCATATATTTTCTTAACAAAGCCATAGATTAAAAAGATTTTACATTTTGAAAAATAAAATCTTTTCAAGTTCCCTAAGTATGTGCACATTTTGATTAGGGAAACAATGGCATGGTAATCTTTTAACCAGGATTACGACATTTATGATGTTTACAATGGCCTACAACACAAAAGAGGTGGGGATGGGGGGATGCTGTTATTTTTATACATATTTATATACATATGTTAAATGTTGCAAGTAAAGTAGCCAATTATGTTGCTACACTTGTTCTATCGAACATGGTAGTAATGACATTCACTCAAACAAAATCTTAGTGGCAAATTTATTTTCCAATTTGTACTAAAAAGTCAATCGTTGTACTTAAAAACGTGTGTGATTGGCTGCATTGCTGTTGTTTGGTTGTAGTCTTAGAAAATTTTCAATTAATGGGTTTTGTTTTGGATAAAAAAAATCTTGATAAATGTAAAAAAAAACTTGGTGTAAACGGTATAGATTTTCATAAAGATTGTAATTGAAATCTACTAGATTTTGTGCAGGTGTAGTAAATGCGCTATTAAACAATTTGTTTTAAATGTTTTTTTGTGACCTTGTTAATAACATTTAAAGTTAAGTATTGAAAAAATATCAAGTGGATAAACTGAAGATCTGAATAATTCTTTTCCTAGAATATGTTGCAGAAAACCCAATAATACCACAATGTCAATGGGAAAAAAATACAAGTTATTTACTTGTTGCAACCGAAAAACAACAACATTATTAACAACAACTTAAATTAAAAAGAAAAATAAAGTCTTTTACAACTATTAAAAACTTAGCAAGTGATGTCAAATGTCAAAAACATTTCATTTTGTTAAAAGACAAGTAGGAAAAACTTAATCTCAAGTTAAAGTGCAATGAATTTTTGCACAATAAATAAGTGTATTATAAAGGGTGTTTTCTTTTAAGCTAACAACTTTGAGTTGTTAACACAGCTTTACATGACAACCTATTTAACAGCTGGTAAATGTTTTTTTTTAGTTCGGTTTGCCATTTCGCCATGAATTGCCTTACACGAGAACAATGCTTGCGAATAGTTGAAATTTCCTATTAAAATATTGCTTGAAATTTTCTAACAAATATATTGGTTCTGTTCGATTGATTTTCTATATAAAATTTATTTCAGCGTTGAAGCTTATTTTAAGTTGAATTGGTTTGTACATGAGCAAATTTGGAGTGGAGATAATCCACAACCTTTTGCCCAAAAGCAATTACATCCACAGAAAATTGCTGTTGGGAGCAGTTTATGAGCCGTCGAAGTCATGGTCTATATGTCCTAGAAAGCAATGATGGGCAAAATGTTATAAAATGTTGATTCACACACGGCAATTTTAGTTGAGCAACTTTTGAGCTTATGGAAGAGAAAGGTGAAGATAATGAGAAGGTAACCCCTAACGCCCATTAAATAAAAAGCTGCTCAACTAATATTGCAGTGTGTGATCCGGGACTTGCTGTCAACGGTAAACGGTATAGAGAAGCGATTACAAGTTTTTTCCTACCTTAATTAGGTGGCGTTAGTCTTACTGTTACATGGCGCACAACGTACGCTAAAATTAATTTACTCAAAGAAACTTTTGATGAACGAATAATTATACGTATTGATCCTGGTAATTGGCCACCAAGATCGTGTTGAATTATTTTCTTTGGAGTTATGTGACTTGTCTATGCTGATGAACGCCTTCGAAGTGCGGTCGCAAATGATGTGAAGAGTGTGTGAAAATTGTTACAGATTTACAGATTTCGCCATTTTCAAATTTCCTGGAAGAAAAGGGAACCTACACACACCAAATTTCAGCTCTCTGGCTTAGTCTTTTGGGGCTGGGCGATGATATGTCATTCAGTCAGTAGGTCAGTCAGTAACCTTAAGCTTTAAACTACAGTATCAATAGTATTTTGTTCTTAAATTTGAACATTTATAAACGTCAGCAATCTGAATAACGTCAACACTAGTTGACGTTATCCCGAGGGCATTGTATTACCATTTACTGTGAAATTCTAACCAAAAGAGACAATATTAGATATACGAGTATGTATCCGCATCATACATATGTAAATGTAACTCTTCCGTGCTATTGCATTAGATATATGATATCTGCACATAATCAAAATGAACAATTTAAATTAGAAATAAAGACAATTAAATTAACTTGTTGGCAGCACCAATTGCTACTACCCGTAATCTTAATTTCAATTTGTGTTTCCTAAAAAAGTTTCACTGCTAACTTCATTCAAACAGTCTCGTAACTTACTTCACAACAATCACAGCTTACGGCATAACGACTAAAGTAAGTTTAAAAGTAAAACTGCGTTAAATTGGCAATATAGTATAATTTGCATACATAAGTAAATACATACATACATCTACTCCACATGCACCAGCTCTTGTGAATATACACTGTGGCCCCAACGGATGCGGATATGTGGCAAACAAAAATATGTATGTGTGTATGTATTACATAAGCCGTTTTAATATCAAGCATATGAATGAGCAAGTGAACATTCACTAAAAAAAACTTGTGAATATGTAAGTTTTTGCAGAACTTAGGAAAACAAAAATAACACTAGCCAACAAGGTTTTGGACTGGAGCAACCAAATATTTTTCCTAGGGTAATTTGGAGGGCTGTAATTGGTTTTTCGATATAAAAACAAATGTTTTTATTAGTTTTTTACATAAAAAATCATTAGTTTATTTAAAAATCAATGAATTTTCAAGAGTGAATGGCATTATTTAAACGTGGTCTGTATTTGGTTGGTTCGGTTTCACGTATTAGAATCCAGCAATAGTCGCCCAGCATACTTTTGTCTCAAAATCCTTGATAATTTCTTCAAATTTTCATTAAATCTTGGTGAGCACGCTTCCCTTGTACAAGGTGGGTGAAAAGAAGATGCTCTTATTTCTGCAAATGGCGGCCAATGTCAAATCTGTTTTGACATTTGTGAACTAGACAGATGTAGAATACAGGTGAACAAACCATGTATTGATACAGTCCCCAAGAACGCGGAATAATCGTTTCGTGGGGTTTCTGTTCACCTCATCTCTCATTTTGGCGATTTACACTGACCGGCAAGATCACCAGATTTAACCGTTCCAGACTTTTTTGTGGGGTTTTTGAAGTCCCGTGCTTACGTGAAGAAGCCCGAGATCCTGGAAGCCCTCAAGGACAACATTCGACACCAGTGCGAGAATCTGTCGCCCGAAGTTCTCGACGAAGTGATGAAAAATGCCATAAAACGAGGAATCAATTGTGACGGCGCCCCTTTGGCCGATATCATCTTCTCGACTTGACCAATAAAATTCTAAAGGTTCAAATAAACATAATCAAAAAACCGAATCGAAGTTTTTCATTTACATAGAAAATAAATGAGAGCCGAACAACATCGGATCATTTCTTTTGGCCCACCTTGTACGTCGCTCTGGAAATGGCTGGTAATGGATCATTTGGTGGTCGTTAAACTGGTTTGGAAGTCAATGGTACATTCGCGTAAGTAATATTTTTTTGATTCGTCATATTCGTCAACTTTTGTTAAATAGAAATAACAGTCGGTTTGGTGGTTACTTGACTCTATCCAAAGTACTGGAATTGAAAAATCGAAATAGGTCTTCTTGCCATTTGAATACTTGTATAAAACAGTTCTGCAACTATTGCAAAATATTGTCGGTGGTGTCCACAGTTTGTTCAAGTTTCTAAAAGCAAAACCAAAATAATGTAAATATGCATATTTTAATGATTCTGATATTGCATATCGTTTTCTTCCAACCAAATATTCACCACACACAAAGCAAAAATATTATTATTATTATTATTATTATTATTATTATTATTATTATTATTATTATTATTATTATTATTATTATTATTATGAAGATTTAGAATGAATGTGGGCTTCAGTCAAATTAACATTTGTGAAACTGGAGTGTCAGCATTGACTGTTTTACAGTATTTCCAGCATGCGATAAAAAATTAACAAGACGTGATAGTCCAATTTGTATGCCAGATTCGAATTGGGTGCACCCAGATTAGTTCAAAAACATGCTTCGTTTCTGCAGTCAATTTTTTTTTCCAAATTTGTAGACCAGTGTAATCGTCAAGTTAAAATTACCACACATTACATTTCGTCCAGAAATAATATTTTTGCTAGATTTTTGTTTTTTTATCTTGAAATTTTCTTGAATACTCGTATTTTCTATTTATTTGCGTCTCTGTTTATTTTTCTTTCTTTATATGGCTTTTACATATGTACATCTGGTTATTGGTTAGCTGGTCATTCATTTCACATATTTTTACGCCAAGCAGATAGATACGAGGATTTGTACTCGTATGTGTGTAAGTGGCATGTGAAAATTGTAATTAAAATTTTTATATATTCTTACAACTCATTCTTTGTTCTTGGCTTATTTAAGCGTTTAATATATTGAAAACCATTGTCAGTAGAGTTTTCATAGATATGAATTGTTTGTGTTGGCACAGCAGTTGTTCATATATATGTAATAATTTAATACTAAAGAAAAATGTGATTACTATAACTCCCAGTTGACCAAGACTTTCCTTAATGATATCGATTTCGAATATATCTGGAACATTTATCATGTAAAACTATCGAGAATGGCACTCAAAAATGAATGGAAAAAAATCAAATGTCACTCAGTTTTGTTCCAAATAACATTCGACTTCTCAGATTCGCTACCAATAACAAAAGCAGAAGAAAAAGTAAAAACGTAATTTTATTTTTTAATTTATCTATATTAACTTATTTATTTTATATTTAAGAAATTTATTATTCGACATATTGTCATAAGTTTATCCTAATTGAAATTTTTCTGATGATTTGATTTGGCTAAGCACCAATGAAATATACAGACAATGCTTAACCACCAGCAAATAAATTTCAATTGGGATTACTTATTTTATTTTTAGTTTCTTAATTCCTATACTTACGCTGCACGATTTGAACAGGCTATTGCGGAAAATTTTTTTCTGCTCAATTATTGTACATATGTAAGTATAAGTGAAATTTATTTGCTGGTGGTTAAGCGATGTCTATATGCATTTCATTGTTGCTTTAACAAATCGTCAGTAGACTTCAACCACACATTTTGAACAGTCACAAACCTCTTATCTTATGCACAGACTTTTATAAACTATTTGAGAACTCACAAATATTAATATTTTTGAAAATCAAAAAAGAAAAATAAGCACTAACAGACTAGCACACATACACTCGGCTACTGTTACACATTCGAGAAACTATCGAGATAAATTCAAATTTCGAAACTTTATTGAATATTAGATTTTTTCTGGATTTGCGAACAAATATCGAAAAATGTTGTTTCGAAATTTATGTCGAATCTCAGGTCAAGTGGGTTAACATTATGCGTATGGCTGTGTGTCTGCTCTCTCTCTCTCTCTCTGTTTTACAATTTGTTATTTTCTATAGATTATAGCTCTTTAACGGATGTCTTCATATAACACTGTGGAACATTTTTGGGATTATTGTCTGGGGGGTGAAAAATTCCAAGTCAGGGTGATGGTACTAGGTCAGTATAGTAAAACCCTCAAAGGGTTTGGCGTTCGTATGTGTCAGTTTTTTTTTATGACCTTTTAAATTTTTTCTTTTTCACTTGTCCGATTTTGATGAAACAAATTTAGAAAAATTAAGAATTACAATTTCTCTAATCTGTTTCTATACCGTTTTCCTATATGTGCAACACTTTTGAAGTTAAAAATAAATTTGTGGAGGCAAAAAAATATATTTTTGCCTAAAAATTAATTTTTTTTTTTTAAATTCATAAAAAATCCAAAACGGGAAAAAGGATCAAGTGTTATTAATTTCGTGTTTTTTGCTCATGAGTTATGTGACTTTACTCGAATGTAATTAGTTTTGGCACTTTTTTCCATTTTGGATTTTTTATGAATTTAAAAAAAAAAATTAATTTTTAGGCAAAAATATATTTTTTTGCCTCCACAAATTTATTTTTAACTTCGAAAGTGTTGCACATATAGGAAAACGGTATAGAAACAGATTAGAGAAATTGTAATTCTTAATTTTTCTAAATTTGTTTCATCAAAATCGGACAAGTGAAAAAGAAAAAATTTAAAAGGTCATAAAAAAAACTGACACATACGAACGCCAAACCCTTTGAGGGTTTTACTATACTGACCTAGTACCATCACCCTGACTTGGAATTTTTCACCCCCCAGATTGGCTGTTGTACTGTGTAATTAATTATTGTTAATGCTTTTATGTTGCAACGAAAAAAGTTCGTTTCCTTTTAAATAAAAGAAAGTATGTGTTACCATTTAATCTAATGGAAAAACAATTGATACATATCTATTGAAAATTTATCGAAAGCAAAAATGTTCTATAGAAATTTTGTAGAAAATTTTTGGGTAAGACAATGTTTCTAAAAAAGTATGTCGATAACACAATTTTTTCTTCCAAAATTGTTCCATAAAAATATTTTCTATGGAACATTTCTGAATAGAAAATATTTTCTATGGAAAATTTGTCGATAGCAAACATTTTCGGCAAAAGTTTTGCCGATAGAAAAAAAATCTCTGTAGAAAATTTTTCGAAAGCGAAATATTCTCTGTGGAAAATTTGCCAGCAGCCAACTGGTATCAATGAACCATTAAAGAAAGTAAAATCAAATTTGATGATTCAATTGTACGTGTATGTATAAGAATTCCTAATATTATCATTGGAGAATCTTTGCTCTTTTGTATGTACATTCCATTAAAGGAAATATTATTTATGAAAGCTGAATTTATAGAAACACCTTTAGAAATCAGCACACACGCATTCAACAAATATCTTTGCCAATATTCTACATTATTATTAAAAAACTTAAGAATTATTATTACATATTTCAAAGACTGAATCATAAGAAATTTATTCTTTTGTATTGAAACAATATTAGAAAGAATGTATTTTCTTTTTTATGTTTCTACATAGTGCGCTTTAATTCGGATTTCGTTTGAAGTCACGAAAAAGGCTAGTGTTAATATTTTAGCTTATTTTTATAGAAGATCATGTGCCAAATAATATCTAAAACCACATTTGGTATTCTAATTATGAATATACATATCGTCGGCTTAGAGTGTAAACCTGCTAAATCCACTTTTAATAACATATGACATTTTAATGCCATTCGACTGGCTAAAATATTTATTTTAATTTGAAACTATACATTTCGAAAAAAAAACTTAATGTTTTAGACTAATTTCTTAAGCGATGTATTGAAAATGCTAACGGTGTTTTATCTGTCTTGTAAAATTTGCTTGAAGTGAGTTAGCAGGTTTACACTCTAAGCCGACGATATGTATGTAATGTAAAAATATTGAAGTATGTTTTTATGATGTTAAGTCTATAAATTATTAATATAAAAAAAGATTTTGGTTTGGTCATCACTAGACTTCAACCAACAATTGAAGGTTAGCCGCGAATAACGTTGTAAGTGACAAAATGATAACACTGTACTAGTTCAAAAATGTAACAAGCGGTGGACCTGGTGGGTAAACCTAATTCGAGTACGCTGAATTCAATCTTAATTATTTAAAAAATAATTAAGATTGAAAACTTGGTTAAAAGCACCTAAAAATCTAAATTTTTCCCAGCTTTCTACTATTCATTCATTTTTATATCAATTAAAAGAACATATTATGGATGAACATGCAAAAATATTTTGCAAAAGAAAATTATAAAATTGCCCCAAAAAAATTGACGAAAAAAATTCAAAAAAAAAGTTTAACATTTTTTTTTCCAAAAAGTTTTATCAGGACGCAAGTTCATCAATACATATCTTTTCAGGCGACATACATATGTACAAATATCGACATAAAGGTTAATGAATAAAATAAATAATTTTAGGTGCTTTAACCAAGTCTTCAATCTGAATTATTTTTTAAACAAGAGCTAACCTAAAAAAAGTGGTTTCTAATTTGAGCACAGCAGAGCCAAAAAAGTATTTTAAAACAAGTTTGTTTTATTTCGCTTTAATGTTTGTTAGCTTATCGAAAAAATAATGATAATTTACATTAACGTTTCCTTATGTATCTCTGTTACATTTATCCATTATTTTCGACAATTTCATTTGCATAATTTTGTTAGTTACTTACAAAAAGTTCATCCACTGACTGACTGCTTGTATTGTATTTTGACGGCGATAAGATGCATAATTTTAGATGGTTTGATGTTTGAACAAAGCAAGAGAGTAACATGGAGACAATAGAGTACTTCCTTTGTCATTGTCCAGCTTACGCTCAGCCGTTATTTTGGGGATGACACCTTACCGGGCATTATCCACCTTATAGGTATTGACTGGAAAAGTTTGAGGAATTACGTGAACGATGCTCAGCATCCTATAAAGGTGGGGTTCGTTTGTTAATTTAAATGAGAGCGCACAACAGGCCTGGACTGGCTTATATGTATGTCCCGGACATGAGCGTAATGGTTCCTCTTTTCAACCTAAACTAACCTAACCTAACTAAAATGAAAGAATTACTGTACGTGGAAGAAATCAAAAATCATTTTTTTAATGCATGCTTACACCAAATTAAAATTTGTAAAAAGGAGTGTTTAAAAATTTTCACTCGTGAGAGTGCATGAGCGTGAGTCAAAGGTATTTTTTTTTTTGCTTTAACATATCGTCAGCACATTTTTGGTTTGGAGCATATGCCAAAAAGTCGGAATGGAGAAAAACGACAAGGAAGGAATTTTTGATAGAATTTGTTTTGTATTTTCACCATTGCTTCCGACACATGTTTGGAAGAAATGTGTAAATTTTAGTGAACTTTCACGAATAAAGTTAGGAGTTGATATTACTTTATTGTAAAAGTAAAAATACGTTTTGTGCCGCATACACCACTTTTCTTAATTTATTTTCAAAAAGTATCTTTTGGTGCTCCATACGTATACTCTACTGCTGTCAATTGAGAATTTTGTTGTTTTGTTTATATTTCTTGCTGTCTAGAGAAATAAGTCGATTGTTTAACGCCGCTCAAAAAGCCGCCGCCGTAATATTTTTAACTGTCGATCCGCTTACACACTTGCACAAGAAAAACAAGTAATGTATAGTGTATTTAATATAAAGAATGAAATTAAATGATTTCTGTTATACTCAAACATGTATAATTAAGGTTTCTTTTATTTCATTTAATTGTTTAATAAGTTTATATTAAAACATTTAATCGGCGGCTGCGTCTTGGTGATGATGTTTTTGCTTAACAGTAGCCGTTGCATTTTTCTTACGGCAACTTCTTTTTTTTATTATTCATTTCTTATTGAAATGAAGCAGAACAAGAGTTAACTTTACTTCGCATGTTTTTGTATGAAGAATTTGGCGCAAACGCCAAACTGTGGCATGTACAGCAAAACAATACTTATTAAACCTTAAAATAGTTGAAATGGAGCAAAATGAATGTTAAATATCGCAGAAACCATAATTAATTTCGCGAAACATGTTTTGGATTCAGAAAGGAGATATTCTAAATATATATATGCCATACCTAACTAATTTTTTTAAATGGTCGGTGGGTCAAACCAATAACGGGCTGACGATATAACGAATAATAAAGAAAATAATTCTTTTTACATATTTTAGACAATTTTGATTTAATGACACTTTATTAAGGGCCTTATTTTATAAAACGCAACGCTTGATGTTGACAAATTTTGTATGTATTTTGTTTTTGTAATATAAATTTTTTCCATGTAAAATTTGCCAACGCTTGGCGTTGCGTTTTACAAAATTAGGCCCTAAGTGTTTTGTGGTTGATTTCAAATAACGATTGAGAGTAGTAAAGGATTTCATAAAAAAATTTATAGCTTTTGAAAATTAAAAAATAATCTTGAAGCTGAGTGTATTATTAATATTAGTAGAAAGTTATCACGAGTGAGAAGGCGTGAGCGTGAGTGATAAAATTGTTTTTCTTCGTGAGGTTAAATGATAAAAACTTTAAGGACATTAAGTGGGGAGGTTTTCGAAAATTGATTTCAAAAAATCATTTCAATCGGTCCTGCGGTTTGGCTCTAATTAATTATAGCCACAAAATTTATAAAATTCCCTATAGTGCACTGCATTGATTCCCTGTATCCTTACATAGACAAAACATGTTACAGTGTTCATGGCAATGCGTAAAGTATTGAAATAGCAAAAGAGTAGTAAAAATTTTAATAATATTGAATATGAAGAAAAATAATCGTTAGATACATATAAAAATTGCTATAAAAAACTTTCAAGATTCATTAAAAGTTTCCCCATACAAGTTTTATATTTATTACACCATTTTTTACTAATGTATTTATTACCTTTATCAGCATAGCATCTCTTATGACTCTGACATTATTATCCAATAATGCTAGTTAATTTTAGCATTTGATAAAGGTTTAGGATTTTGATAAATTTCTAGAAGAAAAAAAACTTTCTTACAACCAAAATAGTTTATGATTTTAGTTTTATACCTCCTAATATATTTCTAAGTTCAACCATAAATCAAAAAATTGTTTTCCCCCCCCCCCCCAGAGAATTGTGATGCCAACATATGTTGCTTTCCCTTAGTTTGAAATAATAAGTTTGCGAGTTTATTAAAAAGGGTTTCTAAAGGATACAAACTTACCTTAACGCTTAGCACAATTATGGACAATGAAAGAAATACAATTGCCTTCATTTTAAATTATTAGGCCTGAAGTGAAGAGTTGAAAGCAAATCTTTTGCTTTGGATATTGTGTTTCTTATTTGCTTGGCAGAATTTCACACTGTGGCACTACTCGTATGGCACTGAGTTAAACTGGGTGGTCTGCCAAATAAATAAAATTTGAAGGAGTTAAATTGCTTTGACGTAGTTTCTTGTCTCGATTTAAAATATTTTTATTTATTTATTATTAGTTTTTGTTTAATTTAATTAAGTGCTTTTGTTGTTCACCAGCTAAACGATAAATTGTTTATTTATATTAAAACTTTTTGTTATATATTTCCTTTCACCAAAAAGATCTTAAAATATTTCTGCAGTTAAAGTACTTATATGTATGTATATATGTATGTTATATATGATTTAAGCTGCTTTTGTTAACGTTGAAGAAAAAAATTTACTTGCAATAAAATAAATTAACACTCCACTCCCCTCCAATTGCTCGAAATACGTGCAGCAATGTCCTTTTTGGCTTTATTTGCTTTATATATATTTTTTTTTTGTAGTTTCAACAACACAATAGTAGTACTGATTATCAGCAGATAAAAAATATTTTAGATTTTATTACAATTGTAATATGATCTGCTCTTCATTATTCCATAAAAAACACTTAATGTTGTAGTATTGTTCACAATTAGATGTTTTGACGACAATGCTGTTCACTGTCACAGTTATTTCATTAGCGCAAAAGCGAGAAAAAACTCACAAACACTTAACAAATTGTTGCAATCTTTTTTTGGTTTAAATTATTGCAAAAAAAATTTAAACTTTCTTAGCACTCTCTTCTTTTTTTAAAGGGAGCTCTAACGTAAGTAACCGTTTCTTAAATTCAAATAAATTGGCTTAAATGTAGTCTTAAGGAATGCGCTTTTAATAGTATTTGCTTCTTTATGAACGTTAACTTGGTCAACCGTTGTTAGAATGTTGGATGCCTTTGACACAACAAGTCCTTTTATACAAAAATCCTTGCTAACAGAAGCTTTCCCTACACACTTACACTCATGAAAATAAACAGCATTCGTTTTGTTTTTATTATTACATATTTTTTTTTGCAACTACTTGTTGCCTTAACAAACGTGTGTGTATTGTATTTGATTATATATAAAAGACTTTTTTCCTAAAATGGTTGCAGACTTAGCTAAGTTCCACAAAAGCTACTTCCTTCACCATCTCTTAGCAGTGTTGCCGTGCTTCTCTAAATTTCTAAATTCATATCAACTGGCTGCACAATAGGCGTTAAGTTTTGTACATTTCTTGGATGATGTACGTCTCCACGATCGTAGTAATGGCCATAATGCTCCCCAGGAACGTGATAGAGACCGTAGTGGAGCCCGGTATTGGCCACCTAAAGTATGTTAAAATATAATTAAACTTAATTTTTGGAATATTTATTAATTTCCTTCGCTCTGCCAATACTTACCCGTTTAAGGCCATTAATGGAGGCCAGCAGTAGAGCCATTTTAGCCAACAGCAGCGCTTTGCCACTGACTATCGAGAGCATTTGAAAGCCCATGGGTACTAGTACGGCGCCCAGAGCCGTTACCCCAAACATCATTGTTATCATCATATTAAAGCGGTGACGACGGTGGCGGGCAGTGCCGACTGGATCTGTACTATTAGAAAGTGAAGCATCTGTAAAAAATATATACTCATACGAGTATAAAAATTATCATACTTGTTCGCACGTTTAGAGAAAACGTTAATTTAAACTTAAAGTTAAGTATTTCATTCAGTGTGATTTAAAAACTAAAGTATATAACAAGATTATTTATATCAGAACCTATAAAAAGGTGGGTTGAAGTTCTCCCCTACTTTCATTTTACATATTTTTAAATTGAATCTGCATGGGAAGAAATGAAACCCTTGTATAAAATCTTTGGAGCAACATTATTGTGAAATATTTTAATATTCTCGGTATGAGTACCCATAAACGGCGATATTTGCCATATAATTTTACTATAAAGCCTAAAACTGAATTCACCCATATGTTTCAGACAAAATTATTGTTTAAAGTTTGACAATTATTTTCAGCTTAATTGGTCCATAGGAGGTCCATAGCAAAATAATAATAAACGAATAACTGTAGAATATTTATTGGAATTGCTTCATTTTGATCTGAATCTCTAGTTTAAGTATTGAGTTACAATCAAACTATTGACTTTAGATATGTTTTATGAACATGCTTTAATAGATTTTAAAATGTAGAATTGTATGAAGGAAAAATTATCAGAAAACCTGAAAAGTGGAATTGTTGTATTTTGTTATGGACCTCCATAATTCTTCTATTGTTTAAATTAAAACTTTATCCGAATAAATTATTCTTTTATGTGTAATTTGACGTCTCTCTTCGCTACAATCATTGCGTTTTCTTTTTTTTTTTGGCCCTTTGAAAAGCCTCGCGAATTTATCCTTCCAGTACTTTGTAGTAGAGTCTGCTACATCTTAATCCATTGTCCGAATTTGCATATTCTAATAGAAAAGTTAGGCAAATTGGCGACATCGCATATACACAACATGAAAAGAACACAATAAGCGAAGAAACGACGATTTTCCATTTGTGCTAAAAAGTCTAACCCGCAAATTTATATAAGCCACTCGTCTATAAATCACAGTCGCTTGACTCACGTAGCAGGGTTAAAACCCAAAATGTAAATGTCTTCTAAGAGATAGAGGGTGCGGTTGGCTGAAGTAATTAGCACGTTGACTACAAAACCGAAGGTTCTGGGTTCGAGCCCAGTCGCACCAAGGCGCACCAAACCGAATTGATACCAGGTAGTATATTTGTTAGTGTAAAAGTTTTTGCTGTCAGAATATTTCCGAACGTTTAGCTTTGATTTGACAGCAGAGAAATTATCAGCTGATCGTCAGCTGGTGAATTGAGATCACCTGATGTGAATTCGCCTTGCTTCAAAGTGCTTGTGAAATTTTAAAAAAGTAAAAAAATAATGTGGATGAACAGGCATATACGACCATTCTGGAGGGTAGCATTGCCTTCAAGAATTACTGTTACCCACCCCCAAACAGAATTATTCAAAATTGCCGGTAATTATTTATTTTAAAATTACTTATGAAAATTGTCAGTAATAACGCAGAGGAGACTGAATTTCCGTGTGCATCAAAGCTGTACTTTTTGAACCGTTTCTGCTTTAACAGGAATTATTCGGGTTTCTTTTGGCTATAAATATGATTTCCAGCATTATTTTCTCTTCTTACCATTTCTTCTATTATCGTCCAAATACGCTTCTGTTAATTCTTTCAAATTTATCTGCAGCAAATGAGTGCTTAGCACTTTGGTAAAACTTAAAGCCAAACGATCAAACCAGGTCAAATACTGTAAGTCCGTACGTTGCCAAAAATCACTTAGAAACCAAAAACACTTGAATAAATTTCACTATTTTTTAAAGAAACCAAAAAATTATTTATGAATACATTTGCTTCACCTACTTTTGATTTGCCTGGACGTCCGTCCTTTGCACAAACCTCACTCCTGGCCAAAGTGAAATTATTTGACGTCTTGTTATGTCCTCGACAATATTTAAACTTGTCATTTTTAAACACTGCCAAGTGGTGGAAGCATTTGATGAAGGGAAAGACTGCAAGCAGAATATATTTTTTTTATTTAAAATTTAACACTATTTTATTTAGAATAATGTTCACTTTTTGTTCGAATTTAACAGTTTCTTCATACATTTTCACATTGTTGCATTAAATGACGCAAATTCAGCATTTGTTGTATCCAAGATATTTGTGAGGGGTTTTGTGATTTAGTTGCATTATCTGTTGCAGGAAGAGCAATAGTATTACTTAAACTTGTTATGCTAAATATGATAAGGATTTTTAAAGTAATTTTTAACAGACACATAGTGTACTATTTGCAATAATTTTAGTTTAATTTTACTACGCTTTTAACTTTAGTGCTCAATGATTATTTGTTGCAGGTTTGAATGACAACTGAAAGTTTCTTTCCTATAAACTTTTACTTTATATAGAAAATAAGTCTTCAACTTTTATTATTTATTTGATCAGTGAAGAGTAACATTTCTTGCAAGTCCAGCCCCCAAAATAATTATACGTGTTAAAGTGCATTTCAATTGACAAGAAGTATGCCACGCGAGCCACGCGAGCCACGTATGTATGTATGTAGGCAGTCACTGTGGCAGTGACCGTAACACTTTTTTTCTTTGGAATTTTTTGCAAACTGTTTTCGAGTCTCTGCTTTGAGCTTTGAGTAATTTTAGAATTTCTGTACATTTTAAAAGTTTAGGCCCAGTAACCCATTGAGTTTGAAAATGAATGTGTTAGGCTAGAAATTGAAAATTGCAAACATTTCGCATATACATATGTACATATGTACATACATAGCGTTAGCTAAAATGCAAAAAGGACAGACATAAAACCTAAAACAAAAAGAGAGGTGCCTTAGGACACCCGATTAGAGCTATGCTGCTTATATAAAACAAATTTCATGTGTTAAAATTTATTTATTTTATTATTATTTATGAAACAACTCAAATTTGCCGCAAACATTTGCATGTGTGGACATTGCGCATATGTAAACAAAGAGTTTTTTAAACTTCTTATTAGTAAGTCATCAGGCATCTCCTTCTTAAGTCCCTGTCCATACAGTGAAACATTTGCTGCAAAACTTTTGAGTTTGTTGATGAAGGGGGAAAGAGGAATATAAAAGGGAACTTTGTTTCATGTATGTACATGCAGTTCTTGTTGAGTACGTCATTATCGTCTCATTCTCATGAGAAATATATGAGAAAGTGTTTCGCAGCAAATGTTTCACTGTATGGACGGGAACTTATGAACAGAGAAAATAAAAAATGTAAACAAAGAAATAAAAAAAATTTATTTATAACTGTAATAGTGTTCATTATGTTTGTTACGAAAATCACGTCCTAGCTCGTGTGGCTGGCATAAAGAGCATAGCTCTAAAAAACTAAAAAAAACTTGTAGTTAAGTCCCCTTGTTTTTTGTGAATAAAAGCGTGATTTTTGATCGCAGAAGTGTACAATTTTATCAAGGCATGTAGTTTAATGGGATTCGTAATAATCAATCAAAAACTCGATTTTGAATTTTTTGTTAGTTACGCCTTTTGTCATTTTAGCTAACGAAAGTAACATGTGTGCATATGTACATACTTGTGTTTTGAAGTGAATCGGAAATATGTATTTGAAATGAAATCATAATATTTAAGAACTATAATATTCCTTTAGTCGTTTCTTAAAAGGTATGAACATTTTAAATTTCTCTTTGATAAACTTTGGTTTTAAAGTGCCTTTAAAATAGTCTCTGCATACATACATACATATATGTATGTACGAGTATGTACGTTTGCTTGCTTCTTTTCCAATTGCAGTCGATATGTGTCAGGACTTAATTTTCGTCGCTTACAATCTTTAAGCTCCACTTAGCGACTTTTTGTTGCGATTAGCATTTCGTGTTTTTTTAAAACGTTATTCATCGTAAATTTAGTCTGTATTATCTGTATATTTTCATGAATTATGCAAATTTTATTTCTATTATCTGCAGCTTTATGAATAACAAGATAAATTGTTAACTATATGCTGCTTGCTATTTTTTAAGAATTTTTAAATATCAAAAATTCTTTATCATTTGTTTCTAAATAACAAAAAATATTGATTATATTTTAAAATTATATTACAATAACTTAAAGCTGGTATAGTTTGGAATTTATTTCGAATCGAATATGTACGTCATTTCAAAGTTATCATAAGATGTGTGAAGCAACCTCTTCGAAAATCTCACATTTAGAAAACAAAAAGTTCTAAGAAAAACGTATCCATCTCAATCTGAAATACTAATAATTTTTGAAATTAGTCGACCACTCCATTTGTAGCATAGTGTTATTATCAATATTTCTACCCCTCAGAATTAGTCAAGTAAAGTCACCCGATGAATAATAATTTATTTTACAATCCAATCATTACTTGCATACTTCCAAGTAATGCAGACAACGAACACAAGAAAAGACGATATTGCATTTTTTTTCTCGGATAATTTGCCAAAGAGTTCAAAGTAGAAAAATAAAATATTAAATAAAACTAAATTTGTTTTATTATTTAAAATACTCTTTATATTTATTTATTTAGAGATTTATCAACAGTTTTGCTTTAAATATATTATTATAAGAATAGTAAATTTGTATTTTTATTTAAATTTAGCTAGAAAAAATAATAATGTATCAAGCATTTTTTATACTAAATATTTATTTATGTATGTATGTATATTTAAACTAATTATTTGAATTTTCCAAAAACAATTTTTTTTTTGTTTTAAATAATTTCTTTGACGTCTTACAATTAACGGATAAAATTCATTTGTTAAGAGAAAAAGAAACGAAATAAAAGTGTAGTATTTAAGTTTAATATATGGTTCGATTATGGGTGGAAGCCGAACGTTAAAATTATTTGTTAAGAGAACAACTAACGAAATAGTTTGATAAGGTTTGTAGATTTTTTTAAGTAAAAGTGTAGTGGGTTATATTTAATTTATGGCCAAACTTCAGTTGCCTTGTCAACTGGCAACGCAACCAAAATTAAAATTAGTATTGTATATAGCATAGTATTGTTTGGCAACTTTCTCCAGTTACCAAACAATTATGGAAAATATGATTATGATAGATTGGCCACTAAAACTAATATAAGCAAAGGTTTAAAATATAATGGTAGGTACAGACTTAGCAACGTGTTTATGGAACCAGGTAGATTGCATTGTCGGTCGCATAGTCTGTAGTCTTGTTTATGGTTGCGTTGGAAGTTGCATTCGAAGTTTCGAAAATATCAAAATGTTTTGATGTTTATAGGTTGCATTGACGGTTGCATTGTAGGTGGCAGTGTCTGCGTCAAAATATTCGATAACGTGTTGCGTAAGCAAGTTGCAAAGTCTGTACCTACCATAAGAAATATAACTGGTAATTAGTGGTAAAATGACTAGTTTTTTATTTTTTCCATTAAGAGGAGCATGTAAAAGATGTGGCATCGATTAGACGGCTTTTAATGAACAACTCAAATTATTTTGAATTACTGCCTCTACTGTGAATAAACGTTACTGCTTCACATAATTTTTTTAGCTGTAAAGCATATTTTCGCCTTTCTAAACGAGTCATTTACTTAATTTTATTTTAATTTGTTTAATTTTGTCAACTTTTTACCTTAAAAACTATACAAAAGCTAAAAATTTGTGGTTTCCAATAATGAATATTGCAATTTGACAGCTTCAATTAACAGCTGTTAGTTGTCAGTAATAACATTTTGGCAACTAAAGTTCGGTTTGCCATCCATAATCGAGCCATTTTGTTTATATTTCAATTCTTTTAAGTAAAAATTAGTTTGCATCAATGTTCAATTAAGCGTGCCATAACTATAATCATGCAAGCTAAATGTTTGAACCATACTTAAGAGCAACACTGGTCTTTCGCCGTAACCGTAAACAGCTGCTCTATATTGCAAGCTTAAAGGCTCAGTTAGCCGACTGTAATGGAAAGTAACTGCAACGTAGGAAACAGCTGATCGATATTTTTATGTGAAAAGTACGTTACGTTACATTATATTTCTATAACCATTTTCATTACTTTTCACATAACAACATCGATCAGCTGTTTTCTACTGTTGCATTTACATTCCATTACAGTTGGCTAACTGAGCCTTAAAGGCGTCACTGTGGAAAAGCCCATACATTGAATTGTCCAATTTCGAATGATTAGTTTTGAAAATTTAGAATAATTTGGTGAATCATTTTTGAGTTTGCTTATATTAAGTATTTAGAGCTGAATTTAGATGAGTCTGGAAACTAACTACCAAAAATATATTTACATGAAAAATTTAAAAATTTGTATAAATTTTTGTCCCCTAAGGGCCCACTTAAACCATGCCTTTTTAGCCTGCCTTATTTTAACAATTTTCTTTTAAGTCTCCCACGTAAAGTCAATCACATTTGCATTAAGACTTTTTTCTTCATGCCTTTTTCACTATTATATACACGCTTATTGCTGAGAGTACGAAAAGGGCAAAGAGAAAAGTCAAAGTCATCCCCTCGAATTTTCATTACGTGCCTTCTGTTTTACCGCGCAAGCTTTTCACTCCCTCTCACCAACAAACTAAAAAAGCCTGCATTCACAGGCAAGCAAATAAGTCACAGTGTAAATTGCGTCTATTACTTAAGCCTAGTACTCTGTTCGAAGTTTTGAAAAATTTTCAGAAACATTGATTATTTCGCGTGAAAAATTTGACATCAAAAAATAATCGCTTTTATTGCTTAGAAGTATGCAGCATTGATCGACTTTTGTAAACAAAACATCAGCTGTCAATATTTCACTCGAAATAACATAGTGTCCACAGCTGGTGAATTTATATCATGATGAATGTCAAATTGATATCATGATGAAAATTCATCACGTATAGACTCCATTTATTAATATTATGGCAGCGTTATGATATAATTATCAGAGCTCACGGCCTGATAAATTCATCTTGATATCAAATGTCATTTTATGTGTTACTGCGAATTTACAGACTGCTATGTACAGACGATTGTCAGATCTTACAATATTGTTAGTAAAATGTGCTAAAAATTTCTTACAACCGTGTAAACTGGCAATTTTTGTCTGACATCGTTGACAGAAAAAGCATTGTCAGTCCATTGAAAGACTAGCAGCTGACAACAAATTGTCAGACATCTTACAATTGTGTGAACACATTGTAAAATTATTGCCAGATATTTGTCAGACATTTTAATATTGTCAGATGTGCGAAGTTTATGCATCTGACAATGGCGTCATTGTAAGAGAACTCATTCTATGAGCAACACTGCACACGCTTGATTTTAAAGAAAAAATATGTATTGCAATATGCTGACAAAACATTGGCAATTGCTTCCCTATGGTCCATAATAATTTATATTTCACTTTTTACTTTTAACACAGCCACAAACGATTGATATTTAACAGTTTCTAACAAATGCTTTGAGTCTGGCAACCCATAACAACAGATCTGACAATTTTTGCATATGACAACCGTGTGAACCGACAATTTTTGGACTGACGATTTTGTCAGATGAATTTACTGTCATACAACCGTCTGGCAATAAATTGTAAGATTTTCTGACAAATTTGATACAACCGTGTGAACTGACAATCTACCTTATGCTGACAATTTGTGATTGCCAGTACATTGCCAGATCTGACAATATTGTAACATCTGACAATCGTCTGTACATAGCTTTACGATGTAAAATTGTCAGGTGTGGACACTATGTAAATGCCAGTCACATTATTTCGCAAATTGCGAGAAAATGTTGCCAGACACATTTCATAAATTTTTCACGAGTTGAACAGAGTACAAGTTTAGCAATATAATTTTAGGTTTTGCTACTTGTATACTCACCCTTATTCCAGTAGTCAACATCGATGTTAAGACAATACAATACCAAAAAATTGTGCTATTGACACTCTATTTCTGTTCTGTAACGTCTAGAAAAAGCACGTCAATAGCAGAAATTTGTTGGCAACTGGAGTAAGGGTGATTATTCATATTTTTCAGATATCATTGTAACTAAAAATTATGAAATGTTGCCTGCTAAATTAGAAGAATTTAAAATTTTACTTTCAAGCAAGGTATTTTTACCAAAAAGGAAAGAATTCATATCCTCCAGTTCAAAACATTTTGTTTTTTTTTGTAATACAGTAGAATCTCACAAATTAGAAGTCACAAATTAGAACTCTCACAAATAAGAACCGTCCAGAAATTAGAAACGACCATTCCAATGTATTGTACGCTCTGAAATTAGAACCTGTGGTTCTAATTTCTGGAAGTTTTTTTTATTTTGTTTTGTATTTTCACTACAAATTATTTTTTTGCAATGTATTGTACGCTCCAATGTATTGTACGCTCTGAAATTAGAACCTGTGGTTCTAATTTCTGGAAGTTTTTTTTTATTTTGTTTTGTATGTATTTTCACTAAAAATTATTTTTTTGCTCATTGAAGTAAAAATAAAACGGGGAATCCCCGAATTATTCGTGGTGAGTACAATTCGGTCATATGCATGTGAAATTTGATATGCTTGTTAGTTAATGACTGAAGGTCAAAGTAAGTTGTTCATACGTGTGAAAGTTTAAAAAAAAATGCCAAATAAACGTAAAAAAAACACCTTATCTTTGGATACTAAGGTTAAAATACTAAAAAGACTTAATGAAGGCGTAAGTGGAAATCGTTTAGCTCAAGATTATAATGTTGCAAAATCTGCCATAAGCTACATAAAATCAAAAAAATTCAAAAGTCCTTGAAGGCATCAATAATGTTATAAAATGGTGCAAAACCAGTGATATATTTTCCAGTAAACACATGTCAAGCTTATTGGACGTCCGTAACGATATCGTTGTATCCAGTTTAAATAAATCAAAAAAACAAACAAGTATTACTGATTTTATGTTAAAAAACAATTAAATACCTAATAATAAAAAAAAATTTTAAAGTTTTCTATGAATTTAATATGTTCAATTATTTAAATAATATTAAATAAAAATTGTTTTGTGTTAAAATAAAGCTTTCATAACTAGTTTTATTATAATTTTCTGTAAAAAAAAATTTCCAGAAATTAGAACTTTTCAGATATTAGAACTGCCCGATGTACAAAGTGGTTCTAATTTGTGAGATTCTACTGTATACAAAAAGAAAGCGTTGCATGTCCTAAGGCGACATCTTTTGAATATTTTAACCGACCAAATTAAGGCAGCAAATATTTACTTAATGCTCCCAAAAGTATGCACTAAATATTTTTTACTATTCCTTTTATTAAAATATATTTTAAAGATACATACATATTGCTTCTACCTCCCTGATTTGAGTTCTTTATTTTCCAAAGCGATAATTACATATCTTTTCGTTTCCAATTTTGTAAAAAGAAAATTTGTTTTTTTCCCACCGTTTCTATTTTCTGTTATGTGACTACTTTCGCATCGGCTCGTTTTGAGTTTTAAGTTTTTATTTTAACTGCCAGTTTATGGAAGCCATGCAAAACTTCTCGTCTGTCTATTTACATTTATATTGAAAACAAAAATAAATTGTGAATGCTTTGTTTTTGTTTTCAATATAAATGGCTTCTATAAACTGGCAGTAAGTATTTGTTTAATAATGTTTGTGAGAATTGTGTTTAGTTCTATGAGTTTCTTTACCTTTTTTCTTTTGTAATTTTATATTTATTATGGGCGGCAGCGTGTGTTATTATTATCGATTAAAAAGAAAATTTATATAAACAAATTAAGTGCATCTAACGAAAAATATGAATGTAAATTCAAGAGGTTGCATTTTTTTAATTTTTTTTTGCTGTATACTCTATATTAATCATAAATATTCGTAATTTTTTAATTACATGTTTATGTCTGACAGTTGTGTAAGAAATAATAGCAGTTCTCTTCAACAAGCAGTGTATTTTTTTTAAATAGATGAAGATTTTAATAGGGGGTTTATTCATATTTTAAAAAGACATTTTAAATATTTACCCTCATATTCATAAGATTTAAAATGAGTCTGAAATATATTTTATTTAAAATTTTTCTTAGAATGGATTTCAAATACATTTTATTTTTTATGATTATGGGTGTAAGGGTCTTACATGAATAACATTCATTTAAATTTCGATGCACATCCGATGAAATGAAAATTTATCACACCAATTCGTTTGCGTTACTTCACCAAAAATAATTAGTAATGTAATATTTGTTTTTTAATTTAGACCTGCATAAAATAATTTTTATAATTATTGTTTGGGTTTATAAAAGCAAAAAACAAATATTGCTAAGCGCTTACATTTTTAACAATTTTTCACACTGGAAAGAAAGTTTAATTTCTGCTATTATTTGCAACAGAAGTGTGACATAATATTTGCTAAAATAAGTAACACATTATTATTAATTGTAGTTTTTTGATGTTTTAGATTGTTTAAAAAGTTGAGGTCTATAAGAATAAATTTTTTATTTTAGTTAATTTCTTTCTTCTAAGATTTATTTTTTTATTTCTAACAATGCAAGTATAACAGTTTGTATAGTGTCACAAAAATACTTATGGGGATGTCTTATAATTTTAGTTTATAACCGGCCCTGTTCTGAAACTTGCGGTCATTTCATATCACATGGTTTCAAAAACAAACTATTAATAGCTGACTTGTTAGTGTATTTTAAATTTTTGTCATTTACAATAGAATATTTTATTGCGTCTTCCAACGTTATACATAAGTCCTGCAATTTACAAAGGCAATGATTTAGCTTTTAAAAATATTTCGCAATCACTGTAATTTGACATGTCGTGATTTGCAGAACTCTTAAAATTAAATTTTTTCTTTGTTTTAAATCTTAATTCTTTTAGCCTTTAGCAATAATTGTAATGAATTTAATCTGTTATAAACATCAACTCCATGCCACGTAGTATAGGGTGATTTTTAAGCGTTTGCTTTTGTGACACAGTGCCATAGTTAAAAGATAAAAAGTGCTGCGGGTATACTTCTACCGGGAAGTCATATTTCCTATAATAAATTCCGCCAATTATGAATTCCATGGGAATAAAAAATTAGAAAGGACAAAAATAGAACTTTCGAGGACAACTATTTCGCATAATGACATTGGCTGATTTCCAAAAAGTTAGTTGCATTGTTTTCGAACAAAATGTATTGTTTCATAAGGCCGCAGTATAAAATATTGACAACATCGCGGACAAGCAATCAGCGCATCGGTTTCAAAGTTGGTGCTCATGGTTACAATGTTTTGTAAATTTGTACCTGTAAACGATATAAATACCGCATCCGAAAAGTATACAAACTTTGTGTTGATTTTTGTACACCTTCAAAAATAATGTTTATTTACTTCCAGTTTATAGAAGCCAAGTAAAAATTATCGTCCGCCTATTTACATTGGCCTTTCACACACGTGTCTAATTTGTATGCCGCATAATTTTTGTTCTTTTTAGAACACACGAGAGTAATTCATTTGGCATAAATATGTATTCGTGCACACAGATTTGTGAGTATTAGTGTTTTTTGAATTCATTTTACATTTGCTATTTTTTAAGTTGTGTGTTTATTGGTTTTGTGCTGCTGATGCGGGGTTGTAGCTGGTTGAAAAATTATGCCAAACACAAAACCACTCTCTTTGCCTCTCTCACCAACAAACTAGCATTTTAGGTCAGCACAATTGTTCTCGTGTGTGACTGGCCATTGAAAACAAAAACAAAGCGCTCAAATTTGTTTTTGTTTTCAATATAATTAGACAGATGAGAATTTGTACATGGCTTCTATAAACTTGCAGTGAATGCTTTCGTTATAAGATTATTAATTTTTCAAAACTGCTGGGATAAATAATTGGAGGATTCAAATAGAGATGGGCGCGTGTTGAATTTTTCCAACACGACACGACACGAACACGAAAGCCAAGATGTCCAACATGTACGAAACACGCACGCGAAATTTTTTCAAAACACGAAACTGCAAAACACGCACGAAATCAAATTGAACAGCAAAAAAAGCGTTTTTTATATTCTAATAGATACATATTTTTGTTTAATTTCAGAACTTTAAGCTTAAGAGACCCCTTCACTATCGAGCAATTTTATGGTTTGTAGTTTGACGATACAAAATATTAAATTTTTTCTTTACTGGAAATTCATGCATACATATTTTAACACCAAAAATCGTTTCGTGCTTATCGTGTTAATTTTGCTCAACATGATACGCCACGAACACGCACGAAAACAGATTTTCTGTCACGAACACTTTGTGTTGAGTCGTGCGTGTTCCTGTCATGAAAAAAACACGACACGCGCCCATCTCTATATTCAAGCGGTATAAATGTCATAGTGTCATAATGTTTTAAATTATTTCAATATAAATATTTTTTCTTTCAAGCAAAACTTTTAAAACATTATCACACTAAAGTACTTAAGACTACTGTTTGAATCCCCAAAAATACTGTTTTCTATTATTTTTACCTTCTTACGTCGGTATCCATAAGCGATTATTAAAGTTAATGTTGATTTCAAGTAAGAATTTTGTATAAGAAAACTGGTTTAATGAAACTTACGAATGCCGGTCTTAATTTATACTTTTTTATTGCCGAGTTTTTTCTTTTCTCACATGAGAAGAGAAAATACAAAATCTCATGAGCTTTCGTATCAGACTGTGCTAATTAAGCAAGGACCTGCTTCGAAATGCATCACTACTCTGCATCATACGACCAAACCTAATTTAAAAATGTAATGTAAGTAATGAACCATACAGGTCTGTCACAGAATCAAATTCGATCGAAATTAATTTCAATTCCGTCATTAGGCTCTTCAGAAAACGAAAAACGGAAAATTTGCTGAAAATGAAACCACTTAAAATTTAATGCTCGGAATTCTCATTTTCTGTATGTGAAAGTACAAAGACCTGTTTGAAACAATTTTGTTTCAGTAAAGAAAAATGTTTATCAACAATTTATTTAAAATTTGTTTGTATTATTTAATTTTTTTTTACAAATAATTAAGGAAAAAATGCAGCATCACGGAAATATTCTATTTAGTGAACTAAAAATTAAAACAAAAACTTTAACACTTACAATGCGTTTGGATATGAAATTGGGTCTGAAGTATATCTCCCCAAAACAGCAGTTATTGCAATTCCAGAGATTTCGTGCATTAATTTTTAAATTTTGTTTACTTCAATAAATCAAAAATAGTTGCGCATTTGGTATTTTGTGTTGCCCAATATTGCAACATTTAAATTAAAAATAATCGAATCTCCGGTTTTCCGGAATGAAAAAATCGATCAAGATCTGGAGAAGGTTAAACAAAATCGATCCAAATAAAAATTCGTAATCAAAACAATTTCGATCGATTTCTGTGATAAGGCCGATAGTTCTGCTTAATACTATTGGTATGCAATGCTTTTGCTAATCAGCAGCTTTCAATTTCACTGCTTTACATCGCTCATGTTTACGATTTACAAATATTTGCACTTGCCTGAGCCGTATATACCGCAGAGTATCGTTTACTACAAATAATATCATGCACAGTAATATATTTAGAATCAGCATCATATGCATACGTATGTGTATGTTTTGTTACTTCAAATTAAACCAATTTAATTTTGAAGGTCACATATCACATAGGAGTGAACGAACTAACAAGCGACTTACACTAGAAAACCAAACAGTATAAGAATCATCCTTTGGAAAAATCAGATAAATTATTCACAGCCTGGTCCACGATGTCGGCGGAAAACGTTCAATCGACGACAACTTGAAAACAACAATAAAATACAACAAAAAACGATCGAACGTTTTCTTTCGACATCGTGGGCTGGGCTGTACGTTACACTTTATATTTAAAAACTGTTATACTCGAACATGTTTGTTCTCTTTATTAAAATGTTTGTTTAAATTGATTTTCTCTAATAAACGAAAGTTTCTTATTTCTAAAATTATCCAAAAAAATTACTTGCAATTTCTTCTATTAATTCTTAAGAGTTCTTTCTGTTTTATCAAATGTTCGTGTGTATAGTATCATAATTGTGTTGCTTGCGTATAACTTTTACACTGTTATAATTTAAAGTATATTTTGCTTTTATTATTTTAATTGAAATATAATAGTCTAGCAAAAAATATATTTTGTTTATTTTACATACATGTATATATTTTGTGTGATTTTATATATCGTTTATACGATTTAATTTCTTAACGAAACTTTCATTAATGATTGTTTGATTAATGATTTATTCAAATACTCGTTTGTATTTGGTACATATGTATGTACATTGTTTGTTACTCTCACATGTTATTGATTTTATTTTATGAACACTAAATAAATTTTATTTTAAACTTAAACAAAAGAACATAAAAGAATTCTTTTAGGAAAAGAAAATTAAAAATTTAAATTAACTGGCATTTAATATAAACTACGATATCGTCATCATGATGTTGTCTTGGCATTTGTTGTAGCCGTCTGCGGTTGGGCATGACCGAAACGCGGTAGGAAAAGTCCAAATTTCGATTCGATACCATTTAATAGAGGTACAGCAGCACGATAGCCACCAATATGATCGGCATTGATGCGTAGTTTGGGGGAGTCTATAGGCTTTGGTTTGTGCACTTCTGAGCCAGTGGGATGTGAACCACCAAAATCAACGAAAAATAGACGTTGCAATAATTCATAAGTCACTAAAGTGACACCGAATTGCGGTGATGAACGGAAGACACGAGCTATTGGTAGACATGAAGATTTATCAAACTTGAAGAATATGAAATAGAAGTGCTAGAAAACTTACCGGCTGCTCCTTTCCAGAATGCTCTGGGACCTTCTTCAGCCATAATTTTCCTAGTAGCATCCAAAACACCTGTATACGTTGTCTGACCTGATCTGGCTTCTACCTGTAAACGGGTCTTTATCACATCAGCAGGTGTAACCAAAGAAGCTGCTGGCACACCAGCAATGGCACCAGCTGCCAATAATGTTAGAGGATGATTGTAGCTGAAATAGAAGTTTAAAAATTGTACATACACGCGTTTTGTATGGACAATTTTACATAAAAAGGCGCAAGTTTTTAAAAAATAACGAAAGTTGGCGCCTTTTTATCAAATTGTCACTTTATTTTAATGTGCAGCCTACGTCACAGCTATCAACTCAGAGTGAAAAACTTGAAAGAACAACTTGAACGCGTTGCTGCAAGGTAATGCAGGCTATGGAGGTCAGCGATGCCAATTCAGTGATTTTTAAGTCCTAGCAGTGTGCAATTTTTCATCAGGGTGCTTTTTAAAATCGGCTCTAAATTGGTGCTCTTTCTTTTTTGATTTTGGTGCGTTCTGCAACTCCACTATATATCAATTTGTGATAGTCTGGTAACTTCATAAAAACACTAAACACGAATTTTCCAATTTTTTGGCAACTATAAATTTAAGCACATACGCATACGGTACCCCAAACGGTAGAGAGAGAATTTTAATATTTGTACGGTAATTTCATAAAGTTGTAGTTATTAAACAAATCATAAAAAATACGGGTTTCTTATTTATATAAACAAATTATTTATAGAAAATTTATTTGACCGCCTTGATATATGAATTCGCCTTGGACGGGGACTTACAAAGCTAACCGCAATGCAAAGATCAGTAAATTTCCCGCTAATAGCTTAATCATAATTTTCCCGCAAAATGTACTTAAAAAACGCTAGATTTGACGAGAAAATAGCTGAATTGGCAACCACAAAGTAGACTTTGTGCTGGCAACAGTGGTCAGTGCTTTTAGTTGTCGGCGTTTTGTTTGATTAACTTTTTTAATTTGTGGAATAAAATCTATAATTAATTGAAAAAAACTAATTATTTAAGTGGAATTTCATACAGTGTTTTATAATAACTAGCAATTGCATATTGACGCAGAAGTACGGCCCAAATGCAATAAAAGGTATGTATGTATCATGTACAATGTGTTTTTTATTGTTCTGCTATTTTTAATTACAAGATAGTATTCCATGCAGATTGGTAGATTTGAGACATTTAGTTGTAATAAATAGACTCCTGAACTCCTGTTTCATTAAATCCATAAGCCACAATATCTGTATAAAGACTAATTTCCGTGTTACAAATAGTAAACTGGTCTAGAAAATTTATATGGAAAGAACCCAATTTTGTTGTAGTTTCATCAAAACTTTCGGGAATATTTAATGTTTACTATAGCATATTTAAGTAGGTATACAGCATACTTTTATTTTCTGAACATATTTATGTCTTCGAAAAGACCAAACTACTCTTACTTAATAACAACACTACCTTTTAATATTAAATTCAAACTCACCCATCTTCATCGGCAAACTTGGCCTTTGTATGAGCATAAACGGGAAAATAAATGGCAGAAAATGGTATATCACGCAACATACAGGCACGAGCACCCTTGTAGAGACCAAACAAACCCAAACTACGTACAACCGTTAAGGCACGAACTTTGCTGCTGTCCGCAATTTCACCAGCCACCTGCAACCGTATTTTAACAATCTCCAATGGATTTGTAAAGACAACTTGAGAGGCACCAGCCTAATAATAAAAAAAAATTACTTCTTTAGAATGGAAAAATTTATTTTTAACTTACACAGGCACCAGCTAAAATTTCAGACCATAAAGGTATTACACCATTTTTGTCAGTACATTTGTCACGCACAAGATCGTTGACAGTTAATTTAATAGCTTTTTCGGGCGCTACGCCCGCTAATTGAGGCAGTAAACCGCGGTATAGACCCAAGACGCCTTCATGGCGGATGACCTGCGGAAAAATTCAAAAAACAAAAAATTTAAAAAATTTGTCAAAAAGTAACGATTACTCTGTATTAACGAATGCACCCAAGATTTTATGAAAAATGCAGTTTTGAGTATAATTTGGGCGCTATTGTTACAAATTTTATTGGAGTTTTTCTTTTTTATTTTTGGATACTTTGTTCAATATTGTTTTGTTTATATCTTCATAGCAAACTTCGTAGAGATATAGAAGTTTCACCTAAATATGAAGCTTCTTTTGTAGAAATTTGTTGTCACATATAACTCGATTTTGTCTTTTTAAGTCTATTTATGCTGTTGTTGCCTTTAAGCACAGATTTATAAACTATAACTTAATAAATATTTTAACGAGCTTCAGAGCTTTTAATTTTTTTCCCTTTAAGCTTGTTAAAGTATTTATTAAATTATTATTTGTAATTTTTTTACATTTTTCTTTTGAAAAAGTAAAAAAGAATTTTAATTTTTGCCTCCTTCCTGTAACTTGTGAGAAGTTTTTGCATCACAAAAATTAAATAATTATATTGGTTGTCCAATTTTACAAGGGGTTATACATATGAAAACTTAAATAAACTTACGAAAATTATGAACAAATAAAGTTTTTTTCTTACTTACTCGTATCTTGTGTTTTACAAGTTGAAAACAATTTTTTCGATCGAGTCACAGATTTATGAGAAACAAAAAATATGTTCTAGATTTACTTTTACTTTCGGTTTTTAGAAAAGTCCAATATAGCACTTGTGCATAATATAGTTTTATTTTGTAAAATAAATGCTTTCTAAATATTTAAATTTACATGTGAAATATTTTTGTTAAATTTCGAAAACGATCTGTTTAAAAGGTATAACTAACATCTGTTTCAAAAGTTTCAATTCCTTTTATCTAAATTACTTTTGTGGCATTTCTAACATCTACGATGCATATTGCCAGTTTGTTTTGTATTTTCCTTACCTTTTTAAAACAATCCCAGGAATTTCTATAGGCCACTTCACCAATATATGAACCTGTGCGTTGGTTTTGCATGCGTGTCTTAACCAAGTCAATTGGATAAACTACAGTGGCACCCGTGGCTTCAAATATATGCAAATTAAAATTTTTATAATTATTTTTCTTTTCAGGAATTTTATTTCAACTTACCGCCTGCCAAAGAGCCCAAAGTAAAACGGTAAGTGCTTTCTAAGATTTGTATAAGTGCTGATCTATCGGCTGGATCTTCCACCGCCTTTACTGCAGCCAATCTTGTGGGGATATGCTTAGTGTAATGCTCAGGTGCAATATTGCTTAAATCATTATAAATTATGCGGCTAAAGATAAGAAAAATTATTGATATAATTTAAAGAATAATTCAGAAGTTATTAAAATATTTTTTTTGGGATATTTTACAGAAATGAAACAGGGAAAACTATAACAAAAACGAAAATTTCTATAAGCAAACTCTATAAAATAAAAAAAAGTATCGTAACTAAACATTAGGAACTCAAAAATTTATACTTAAGTATGTATTTCTTAAAATTTTTAAATAACACTTGCCTACTTGGTTGTATCTTTTTTCGTCTCCACCAACTAATGTTAAAGCATATTATTTATTTATTATTTTTTTCATTAACATTAAAGGAAAAAATAAAAGAAATACAACAATTATGTTATGAAAATTAAAACAGTTTTAAAGCTCAAGTTAAATGTACAGCTCTAATAGTTCATTTAGCACTTAATCACAATCAATTACACTGCACAACAAAATCAAACGTTTCCCAAAACAACAGATACAGAAAGTCTTATTTAAACGGGAAGTTCCCCTTTGCACATTTTAAATGGAAAATTGGTCCATAAAAATATGTATTACATTTTAGCTGTGAGATGTGTCCATCAGTTTTATTTAAAATCCTAGCAGGAACATTTTTGTAGAACATTTTGTTTCACCCTTTAATTGTTCCCCGTATGGGCATTTTTTTTACTTAATAAAAGGGACAAAAAAGTTCCCTTAAATCGGAATATACGGCCATGTCACAGAGTTCAATTCCGTTCGGAAACGGAATTCAATCCACCCCATTTTTGTAGAAGATAGTGTCTATAAAAGAAAACTAAAATATGGAAATTTTTCAGGTTTATCCAGACTGTTGGGGCCGCTGGTATGCTAGGGCGTACTCCGGCTAGGGCTCGACATGTGACATGGCCGATTATAGGTTGAAATGTTCTACAAATATATTTGTCATAAAATTCTATTATAAGTCTCTGAATACACTAAAGCTCCACTCAAGTTGTATCCAAAAATAAAATTTAAAATTCATACAGTGGGTCACATATGTATGTGTTCGAATTTAACAGTTACACAAAAAACGTTATGGACTATACAATTAACGGTCTTATTTTGTAAAACGAAATTCTAAAGCGTCAACAAATTTTATATATCGATGGCTTAATATAAAAAGGGCGTAACTCGATTTTTTTCAAAATTAAGTTTTTAACGTTTTCTGGTAGTCAACGTCTAATTACATCCTCCTTGAAGAAATAAGTGCATTACAGTTAAAAATCAAGGATTTATGGCCATTTAAAAAATTATTTGTGCGCGTAAATGTATTAGTTTCTATTCAGTTTTTTCCTTCTCCTATAAAATATCGAAAATTTGAGTTACACCTTTCTTATATTAAGTCTTCGATATATTTTGTTTTTGCAATTTACATTTGTTCCATATAAAATTTTTCAGCGCTTTGCGTTACGCCTTTCAAAATAAGGCCCTAAGTTTATTTGTTTTATTTTTTACGCAACTACTAAAAAACATTTAAATTTTCTCTACTATAAATCGATTTTACTTGGATCACTTACACAGCATAAAAATTCAATTTAAGTACAATTACGAACACGTCATACTCAATTGACTTTGTTGAAAAATTTTAACCAACGTTAATTATATCCAATTATAAAATAAAAAAAATTTAAAAATTGTGAAGCAATTTTTTCCTAATCATGTAATTCAGTCATGAAATAATAAAAAAAAATTGATATACATATGTACATACATAAGTACATTTGTATATGCTTAATTCACAAAAGCTCTTGTCTCTTTGTAGCGATTTTATAATCTTTTTGAACACAATAGTAATATATAATAGTTATAAGTATTTTATTGTCCATCAATATTGGTGAAACATACATACATATATGGTTTAAAAGGTTTTTTGTGTAGATATGCTCAATATATGTAAATGTTTTTTTTTTCAAAATTCTTAGCATAAAAGTGGTCAAAAGCGTTTTAAATTTGCTTGAAAAAAACTTTATATTTCATTTTTGTTTTATACTTGCAAACCAACATGTACAAATCATGTTTATCAAATTGTCGAATTTAGACCACCGTGCGTGCGATCCTAGTAAAAATTAAATACTTTTTAAACTTTGTTTTAAAAAAGTTGTATTGGCATCCCTGCTATCAAGTACGGAGTTCACAAAATCGTTTTAAAATATGTATGCCTTAATATTGCAACGTGTCAATTTTAATAATGTAATATGGGTTGGCAAGTTTGTTCTTTTTATTTGTGTGTAAATCAAATTTATTACCAGTGCCAAGTTTCTGTAAGGAATGTGAGAACTTTTCGAGTCGAAAAAATTGTGATGGACTTGGTGAGTTAGAAAAAAAACTTGCATATATGTATGTATGTGCCCAAAAAAGCGTAACCACTAATTACTAATGAAAAACATATTCAACTTGAGTTGAAACGGCTATGTATATTGCTGATCTACATTTGGAATTGGAATTCCAACAAATTTGATATAGTTTTGATTAGACCGGCGGCACGAAGATATTGGTTCAATACCATAGTCTGTGGATAACACCTGTAGTGTATTGTTGTCAAACGATTTTATATCGTGAAATGATTCCAGCTTTTATATCGTAAACTAAACCTAAATGGTATATTCGCATTGTTGCAGATATTCTTTGCTATTTAGGAAAGGGATAGTGATAGAGTAGTCAGATGGTGAAGGAAGAGATAGAGGAAAGCTTCATTATTTTACAACTCTGCTTTTTGTACGATTTTAATAATGCAGAGTTTCAGCGCCTCTGATGTAAATGAGGCGTACTAAATTTTCAAAACTGTGTTTAGTAGCCATTTTATTAATTATTTTACTTCGTGGATGATTTTGCTACACAATACTGACGAAGGTAGGGCTCTCTGATGTTACATTAGTATTAGTTTTCGTTGAAGCAGGAATAATTCATTCAATGACCAGTGTCTATGCCTTCATCACTTCAACTTTCCTACAACAACTGATACAAAGGGGCACTACTGCACATCAGAAAAATTCGTGGTTTTGTTATTTTTTAATGGCTGTCAGAACCGGGCGCGGACCTTCGGTTTTGTAGTCAACGTGTTAAGTACCCACCCAACTTTTGTCAAAACAAGTGAATTACGATGTCAGACGAAATTCTTAAATCAAAACTGATGTAAGACCTTTCTCAGGCCTACATTGGGGAATATAATGAAAGAGTAACACAAATTTCAACACGAAATAGAAAGAAGAAAAGCAGCGCTTCTGCACCATGTTGTTACATGTACAACAGAGAAATTACAGCCCCAAATTTTATTATCTATTTCATATTTTTAAGTATTATTCATCTAATTCACTTCAAGATTTTCACAAAAAATAAGGCCTTTATATACTGATAAAAATTTTATCAAAAGAATCTAATCGACTTCACCTAACGACAAATTAAATCTGGAAAAGAAAACTTTTTAATTTGTGCCCAAGGTCAAGTTCATTTAGTTTATTTTTAAATTGCTTTGTTAAAAGAAAAAATTACGTTACATACTCGTATGTGGAATATGCTCTCCAGTGGTGTTGTTGTATATAAACAACAAGTGCATCAAAGGGTTAATATGCATATCGCTCATTTACTAAAACATTTGAGTTAATGATGCAGAATTAATCTTCATGTCGTTCTTCATATTGTGTAAAAATTACCTACATTTATCTTGTTTACTCAACTCTTGAATGCAAAATAAAATTTTCTTTTTCCATTAAGTTGTATGTAAATTGGAAACTTTAAACTCGTTTTCTAGCAAACTGGTTTTTTGAGTTATGACGTTCATTGAGTAAATAAGCGATATGTGCATATCGATGTTCTCAAGTAGAAAGAAAATTTATTGCATTAGTGTACGAAAAATGCTTTATTTTTCTATTATGTTTTTACCTTCTCCTGTAAAGTTACAATTATTTGAGTTAGGGCCTTTCTACTTGAGACCAACGATATGAATGTATGTATAGTATTTTTGCTCTATAAGTTTCCTAAAGACAATTGGATTTGATTGTTAATCTTAATAAAAAAAAACTCGTTAATTTTGCAATTAACATTTACATAAAACAATTTTCACATTGGAATGCATACACATTTAAAATTATTAAAAAAAAAACTTACCCAGTTTGTTGTAAAAATCCAGTCAATTGAAACAGTATATCAATTTCTAAGGGTGTTATT
Organism: Nowickia ferox; assembly: GCA_936439885.1. Classification (NCBI taxonomy): domain Eukaryota; kingdom Metazoa; phylum Arthropoda; class Insecta; order Diptera; family Tachinidae; genus Nowickia; species Nowickia ferox. The sequence goes on from OW387023.1 coordinate 108,220,763, forward strand.
TGACTCATTGTTTGAGCGGCATATAAAATGTCATCTTTGGTAACGGGTTCTGTGCGATTACCTTGCGTAGAATGTAAGTATATGCTTTTTATCAATTCCATATTATTAAGCAACGATGTGAAAGCCATAAAATACGGAAAGCTTACCTTATGGCCTTCGGTAATCTGGAAAATTGGCAAGCAACAAACAATTTAAGCAAGAGCAATAAAGCCGCTTTTATCTCATCAAAAAAAACTTACTGCTACTAAATTATCTTTAACATCGGGGGTGAGTAAATGCCTTTTGACTTTGACCATGATATCTTGAAAGTCTAGAGGAGAAATATATCCAGAGCCAGCTGGATCTTTGCTGCGGAAAGCCTCCATCGCATATTCCTCATGAAAGTCATGAAGTAGTTGAGTAAATTCAGCGTAATTTATCAAACGTACTTTTTGCTGTTATTCAAAAAATCAAAAATGAAAAGTTATATTCGTAGTAAAAATATAAAAAAAAAAATACTAACTTCACCAAAATATCTTTTAATAAAGGGACTGTCTAGTCGGAAAGGTATTTTTGAATGCAATTCAGTTTTTTGTATGACATCAGCGAAATCAGCTAAAATTTTAATTAAAAAAAAAGAAAATAAGGGAACAGTTAATTAACACTTTACAAACTTAGTTTTAAAATAGAGTTTACCATAGGATACTGTGCCATTGCCTTGACGATCGAATAGTTGGAAAGCTGTTTTATATAAAGCATCTGGGGTACACAATAAACCTTCAAAAGCCTGGAACTCTGCGAATGATATGAGTCCATCTTTGCTTGTATCAGCAATGCCCGCTAATAACCGAACGGATTCCTGAAATTCGATTTAAAATATAAAAAGATTATGATTATGTTTGTTAAGAATTACAATAATTTGTTGTTTTGCATGATTAATGTGTTACACTAGTCAACAATTCTTGTTTTTTTTAAATAATATTTCCTGTAGTAAAAGAGATAAGCTTTTTGGCCTATCACAAATACCGAATTCACAATTCCGAAATAATTTGGCAATATTTATAAATTCATATTCGACAACAGCGCTTCGTTTTATAAAAAAAAAGAATAGATGTGTCTTAGGACACCCGGTTATAGCTATGCTGCTAAGCTATATAAAACAAACTTAATGTGTTAAATGTCAATGCAATAAAATTATGATAAAATGATGATTCAAATTCGCCGCAAATATCTCAACACGTTTGTATTTATTTCCCATTATTTTCTTTTCTAGCGGCGTACGATTAAATTAATGTATTGTCTGTGACAGGCGACGGCTGTTAGCCGGCTTACAGCCAATCGGCTGTGTTCTCTGGTTTGTGCTCATGTGCGAAAACAATACAAAAACAAATTGAGCAATCCTTCTCATTGTTTTTGCTTCACTCACTTCAAAAAAGAAAACTAAACTAAATCAAACAATTTGTTTCGTTTATTTTCATACTCTGGTTTTAAGCACAAAGAAATCAAAACAAAAATAAATTTATAATGTAATAGTGCCAATTAATTTTGTTACGAAAATTGCGTCCTAGCTGCTGTGTCGTGACATAAATAGCATAGCTATAATAACCCAGACATCGATTCAATTTTGTTTTCGTAAGGGATATAAATGCTTTTAAGCAGCATCGTTGTATGATTTAAAAAAAAATTTATTAAAACTTAAATCCTTGGGAGTTTTGCTAAATTCTTGTGAAAGATCGATTTTCTGCTGGAATTTGGATATTTTAATATTTTTAATTTTCAGTGAATATTCATTCTAATATTACTATTTTATTGTTGTTAGTATGTAGTTTGAAATATCAAAAATAGTTTTTGTAAATCAAAAATTAAAAATTGCTTAAATTTTCTTAGGAGGAGGGCCAACTTATTTTCTATTCAACACCGTTTGAACTTTCAAATCATTGTAAAAATGATTTATTTAAAAATATTTTGATCATCAAGTAAAAACGAAACCAATTTTATTTTATGTACATATGTGAAGATAAATTCGAATTTAACTAGCAGAGACAGGTACCAAAACATATCATTTTAAGCACATAACAGAGCACTGTTAGCTATTTAACAGTAGTCGCTAAATGGATTAGTATTCCAAATCCTTGGAACTGGAACGAGATAATCAAGAAATAACTGTTATTTTCTGAGGAATAAATTACAATCAAGAAATAATGATTAAAAAGTACTTTTTAAAATAAAACTTATAACCGTTACGGTCCCTGAAAATTCCTGTAATTCCTTGTATTTTTTATTTTCTACTTTATGTTTGTACACACATAACTGTGTCATAAATCTGTCATTAGTCAGCCTATTTTCAAAAAATTTTTTATTTGAAAGGGTTTGCTTGCAATTAAGTCTTACAATTTTTTTTACGAAAATCGATGGGGAAAATTTCTCTCTCACCGCCAACCCCCTCTGCCACCAAATAAATTTTTAATTTGTAAACCCATTTTCAAAATAATTTTTTTTATTTGAAGAGGTTTGACTGCAGTTTGGACCCATAGTTTTTTTTATCGAAAAATTAAAAAAACGAAAGTTCAAATTTAATATTAAATTTCTCAACAACCACTGTACTGATTCTAATGAAACCAAATTTGAATAAAAGCTTAAGATGTTATCTATCTATTAAAAAATGACAAACAAATCTTCATAAGTTCAAAATTTACAGGATTTTGGCCGATGAAAAACCCATTCTGAACCACTGTACGACGTCTACAGAACACCCATTTTGATAAAACAATTTTATCATTTGCATTTGTTGGTTGGTGAACGCTATATCCGTCCACGTTGATTAGGCAAAAGATTCAACAATAAAAACTAGGAATTCCGTCTGGAAAGAGTCTTTATTTATTTATTTTTCCCAGTTCCAAAAATAAACTTACACTAGGATTCCCAAATTATAATTTTTTTGCGGACTAGTAGTGTTAATTTTAATTATCTCATAAACTATAAATCATATTTAAAAACTTTTCGATTGTACTTCAGTATTTTTAATTTCGTATCTCTTTAATTATGAAATATGAGCCTTATATCTGACTGGGCACGTAATTATTGATAATGAATGTTATCTATTTGGTAATTTGGGCACGAAATAATTTTATTAAGTAATTACTGATGAACTATATTACATGGAGAAAGCCAATTTTATAATAAAAACACTTCGTCGGGCTAGAAATGCATAAAACATTTTTTTAATGAAATCAAGTCATGATTGGAAAGTCATATTTAAATTTTTGATTGATTTGATTGATTTTAAATTTATTGATAAAAAATATAGTCTCGGCCAAGATAATTGAATGAAGTGCATTTCGAAAATCGAATCTTCGACAATTTTTCAAACATTCCATGCTTTCCAATTCATATAAAGCTGCTGGTTTGTTTGTATTATCCAATTGTTTCAGACTTTATGCCAACGTAGAGGAAAAATTTTTAATCCAAAAGTAAATATTTATCTTTATTTCATTTATCTTTTCTTTTTTGACTTTTGAAATTATTTTTCCGTTTAAGAAAAAATTCTAACTTTACCTTTTGAAAATAGGCTTTAATCAATAAATGAACAGTTTTTTTTTATTAATAATTACTAAAAAATTTAATTTGTTTTTTTCATATTTAACTCGATAAATAAAAAGCTTGCTGAGTATTGTACGATTCATCAAATCGTTATCGAATGACTCAATGGTTCATATAATATTAATATTCTGGAGACTCATACGATTCTTAATGTTCTTCATAAAAGATTAGTAAGATAATCTCTAAATAAATCCCAATGATTGCATCTACTACTATCTTCTACGATTCACAATAGACTCTTCTGCGATCGAAAAACAACCTCGGTATTTAAGTATGCGCATTTGTCACATTTTTCACTTTAAAAACATCACGTGTTAAGTACAAAAATTTTGACAAAAATAAGCACATAATACAAAATAAATGAAATTATTTTAATCAGCCTTAAATAGCTGAGAAATTATTCTCCAGACAAATATAAATACAATCTAATCAGCACACAAACATATTTACGTACATACATACATATGTATGAACATATGTACATTATACCGACTCACTGGAAAAAAAAGTTGTTGTTACCCCTCTAAAATCAAAGAATGATCTTTTTAAGGGGGACTCCCAAAACATTTCAGGGTTCTAGCGACGACCGTTCGTGAGCTGGACCGTGTCTAAAAAAGTATATTTTTTAATTATTTTGTGTGCATATTTTCGTATTTTTTCTCAAGACCACATACTTGAGAAAAAATACATCATCGATCAGTCGTAAAGCAGCTCTGGGCGAGTCAAAATCAAGCGTCGTTGGCAATTATCTCTTAAGTGCAACCAGGCCATTGTTGTTTATTGGCCTTCGAGAGTTTTGCGTCTCACTCGCACTGGTTGACTGATCTGCCACGGATAACCGTATATTCTTGCGGTTCTTTTGTGGAATTTCTTTAACAACCACGTTGCTACTTCCTATGTGAAGGCATAGGTCGTGTACAGTCAGTCACAAATCCTTTTTAAAAACTGTTAATAACATCTTGGGCATATGGTCTAGCTACCCCGCACATATTTGTGCAACAATACTTTGCAAATTTACTTTGTAAAGTATTTCTTAAATAAATAAATAAATAAATACATCATCGATTTTTTCAAGCCGCTTCCAATGGTGTATTATTATGATGTACGAGTATTCGTACCACCAGCAATGAGTTGTTCCATAAATACTAAGATTTTTTGAGCTTTTTCATAGCAGGTGCTCCTTGTATTAAAATAAATTCTATTATTTTTTAAGGATTATTTGATTTGAGTCAAGAAAACGGGTGTTATAAGTTTTTAGTGTGTGTCTGTGCATGTGTGTTCGTACGAGTCCACGGAAAGACCGAACGGCTGGACCGATGTTAATTTTTCTGTTTGAAAGGTGACTTGATCGAGTGTTCTTGTTTGAAGAAAATTGGTCCAGCCGTTTCGAAGATATCACATCTTTTTTTAGATATATCGGGGGTAATTTTGTAATTTGTAATTTTTGTTATTTTACTTTTAATAAAAGATCAAGTAGAAGTGTTTCTTTCGCAAATTGTTAATATTGGTGATATAGCTAAAATAGCATTAAAAAACATATACGTTTTGTGTAATCTTTTCTTTGATGTTTCCAAATAAATTAAATCAATTTCTTCTTTATTCATAAAATTTTTTAGATCAGTTAAAACATTATCAGTTACTTCAGAAATGTCATCTAATACTTCATCGTATTTGAGATTATTTGCGATATTTTGGTTACAAAATAATCAAACAAAGTATTTGCGTACTCTTTTTTTCGCATTTTGTGGCCTATATTAAAAGTTAGTATTGAATACGGAAGCTCAGTACCTGGATTATGTCACATTTTTCGAGCTGAATATCGTAATATTTGTCGATATATTTATTAGTTTGCGGTAACGATAATGTGATTCCGTAACTTCTTTTTTACGAAAGTCTTCAGTTTTATCTTACCATTTAATTCAATACGAGTATTATGTGGTATCTCTGTATAGAACATGTGAAAACAAGCGAAAACCACAAAGAAAAATAAAGAAAAACTCAATGAGTTTGAGCTTGTGACTTTAATATTATTTTTTTCTCCAACCGACAGCGAATATCGTTAAAATGTGTTACTGAATAGCAAAGTGATAAATTTTCGTTATATTTATTATAGCGATACGATTATCGTAATAAAAGTTACTGAATCCAGATAGAAGAATGATATTAAAGCATTGAATGATTTTTTACATCGTTTATTAATTCGATTCTTAAGGCTTTTGTTTAGATCCTTAGAAAAGCAGTTATTTTTTCTAAACTATTTATCAGGAATTGTAACACACCTTATAATTCCATTAAAGAAGCATTATCTTTTCCAAGCAAGAAAACAAAAGATGTGTTTAGCGAACATACTCGTATACAAACAAGCTTACACAAGTACCAGGGCCAAAAGTTACCTTGGGGTTTAAAAGTTTAATATCTTTTTCGTTTATTAATTTTTTTTTTTATTTTTTTCTCAGATTATATAGGGTGTTTTTTATTGAGGTATAGAACTTTAAGTTGGCATCAATTTTTTAACTGGCGGCCATTTTGTCAGCTTTCAAGTGATTAATATTTAGTTTGGTTTGCCATTTCATCATGAACAGGTTGACAAAAGAACAACGCTTGCAAATCGTGCAAATTTATTTCGAAAATAATGGTTCAGTTCGCGAAGTTTACCGCAAGCTCCGTCCATTTTATGGTCGACATAATCGTCCATCAGAGCAATTAATTCGGTTAACCATGGATCGTTTTCGCACTACGTTTGCTCTATGTGATAATACGCATCCGCAGAGACGTCGAAAAGTGCGCACCGAAGAAACAATTGCCGCTGTAGAGCAAAGTGTTGAAGAGGACCCGAATGAATCGATTCGCCACCGTGCACAGCAATTGGAGCTTTGTCCATCAACTTTATGGAAGATTTTGCGCAAAGATCTTGGCTTGCGACCTTACAAGATCCAGCTTGTGCAAGAATTAAAGCCGCGAGACCATGCAATGCGTCGTGATTTTGGTGTATGGGCCGAAAATGAGATTGATCTCGATGCTGATTTTCATCGCAAAATTTTGTTCAGTGATGAGGCTCATTTTTGGTTGAATGGCTACGTCAACAAGCAAAATTGCCGCATTTGGAGTGAAGAGAATCCACATGAGACCCTTGAGACGCCATTACATCCACAAAAACTGACTGTTTGGTGTGCTCTATGGGCTGGTGGAGTCATTGGGCCATATTTCTTCCGAAATAATGCTGGAGAGTCAGTTACCGTTAATGGAGACCGGTATAGAGCCATGATAACCGACTATTTTGTTCCCGAATTGGATGGCATGAATGTGGATGAGTTGTGGTTCCAACAAGACGGCGCTACATGCCACACAGCGCACGTCACAATCGATTTATTGAAGGAAACATTCGATGAGCGCATAATTTCGCGGAATGGACCTGTCAATTGGCCACCAAGATCGTGTGATTTGACACCATTGGATTATTTTCTTTGGGGATATGTGAAGTCGCTCGTCTACGCCAACAAACCAGAAACGTTAGGGGACTTGGAAGCCAACATTCGTGGCGTTATTGCCAACATACGGCCCCATATGCTCGAAAAAGTGGTTGAAAATTGGACCTGTAGAATTGGCTTTATTCGAGCCAGCCGCGGCGGCCACATGCCCGAAATCATATTTAAACGTTAATGGCATAAAATTATCCTTCCAATAAAGCCAAATTGATGGACATTAAAACGATTTTCTTGTGTTTTATTTCAATTCGAAGTTCTATACCTCTAAAAAAATTTTTTTACATTAAGTATGAAAAATAATGTCTCTTAAATTACCACTGTTTTCAGCTTCGCACTGATGGGCTCGTTTTAGAGCATTTTCCATAATATCTTCCAAAATTTCTGCAACAATGTTTGCCTGGAGTTCAAGGATTGTCTCTGGCTTGTTCACATGCACTCGCTACTTCAAATAACCCCAAAGAAAATAGTCGGGTGCTGTCAAAACTGGCGATCGCGCTGGGCCAAATTATTTCCGAATTTCTGGAAATTATTCGCTCTCCAAAAATTTGACTTAAAAGTGCCATTGTGTCTCGGGCAGTGCGGGCAGTGGCTCCGTCCTGCTGAAACCACATACCAGGTATGTTTTCAAGAGCAAGACGTAAAAAATTTTCTATCATAAACCGATATCGCTCTCCATTTACGGTTACAGCACTTCCATCTTCATTCTCGAAGAAGTAAGGCCCAATGATATTTTCAGATGTGATTCCACACCATATTGTACACCTAATGGGGTGCAATTGGCGTTTATGAATGGCTCTTGGATTTTCAGAACCCCAGAACCTACAGTTCTGTTTATTAACAAAGCCATTCAAATGAAAATGAGCTTCATCACTCATAATCATAATCGCCCATCAGTGCGAAGCTGAATACGGTGGTCATTTAAGAGACATTATTTTTCATACTTAGTGTAAAAAAATTTTCCATTTTGTATATTATATAATCTGAGAAAAAAAATTTAAAAAAATTAATAAACGAAAAAGTTATTAAACTTTTAAACCCCATGGTAACTTTTGGCCCACCCTGTATTTATAATGTGGAGTAATTTGATTATTTTTGTTCGTTCGAACAAAAATGATGAAAAGTTTTTCGAATATTCGAATAATTTTTGTTCGAATGACAACAGTATACATACATTTCTGTATATCAAATGGAATAGAAAATGTGTGGGTGTCAGTGTGTGGTTGTTTGAAAACATGCTTTATGTGTGTGTGTAAATAAAATAGCCCTGTATATACGCATGTGTAGCCGATTAATAGTCAGAGTATTCCTGTCGGAGAATGTGTGGTTGACTACAAAAATAGTTAACTTATAGTTAACTTTTCTTAGACTGACTAAAAGTTTACTGCAACGTCATTCAGAACAAACCCAAAATTAATTCTTAAGTTGAGTACGTAATGGTGAGAGCCAACAAATTTATTCTCAGCTATTTTGAAACTCATTTCAGTTTTATACTAACATTTTGCTGTTATTATTTTAGATGGTACATGTTCGAACTCCAGAAAAAAAATTTTAAATTTACTGACTACCAGGTGATTTAAAAAAGCCAACTTTAAGTTAGTTGAAAAGTAATGCATTGACTACTGCCTATGACATCGCAATGTTCAAATAGTCAGTTGATTACATTGAAAAGTAATGCAATTGTCTGTCAGTACTAGTTGCGAAATAGTTAGCTTAAAGTTAGTTTAAAGTTAACGAAATTTCCGACGGATTTTTATATTCATATGTGATTGTAGCTCACACAGTCTATCAATTTTAGTTATAGTTGTTTGTGCTACGTAGTTTAAAAAATGTGTATAACTATAGTTGTTGGATTTTTATAGTTATACGTATTCGGTGTAAAATTAATGCCCGTGTTTGCATTTTGCGTGTTTTTTACTTTTAGCTGCACGCATTCATAGTTAAGTACTCAAAGAGTACTTAAAACACTGGTGGGCGCTATTAATGTATTGGTGAACTGTCAATGTATTGACGTTGCGAGCTACCCACCAAACACAAAGCCATACAGTTAAAATATTAATTGAAAATAAAACATTTTCTAAGCAAACAGTCATTTGTAAAAAACATTTTCAAACTTTATTTTGGTATGGTCCACTGATAGCAATTATTTTTTTATTTTTTCCAAATAAATATTTGTATTTTAATTTTAAATTTTTCTCTTTCCCTACCATTAAACATATGAAAAGCATCATAAGTCTTTAAATGACATATTTCTTTTTTTTTTCCTTAAATCTTTGATAACATAAAAGCATTGTATATTACCAATTGTGTTATTTATAATAAAATATTTTACGCATATCATAATTTTGAAAGGCAAAACGTGTGTTTGCTGGATAAATATTCTTGAAAGAAATATGTTAGTCCCTGTCCAGACTTGAATATGTGGGAGAGTATTGAAATAGAAATATGTATATACATTTATTATTCCTCTCTCGCTCTTTCTCATTAAAAAATAAAAAGTTGCTGCAACAAAAATTTGCAAGTCTGGACCAGGACTAAGTATCCGCCTCATGCGCATTCGTCGCTATCTCATCGACGACTAAATTAAAGAGGATAAGAATACGTGTGAATGCTCTCAGCACAATTGTGCAAAGAAACGCGCATCAATGACTTAAAACGATACTTTTGTCATTCTCTGGTCGACATCGAGGACCTGGCCGCAAGTTAATTTTCGGATTAACTAATTAGAGGGAGAAACTAAAATGGAGTTTTTAGACGCAAAGTTTACTTTGCAAAGTCTTGAGTTTGCGTGTGGCAAAGCCGCTTACGTTTAATATCGAACTCAAAAATTGGCCCTTAAAGTACTATACTTTGTTTTGACTATGAATATGCGCCATTATATATTATTTTTCTAATAGGATAAAACATAGTTACCTATGTTAGATCCAACATAAATATTCTCAATCTGACATATGTGTCGTTTATTGTAAAAGTGGGGTAACTCCATATTTTTAATAAATACATATTTTTGTAGAATAGTATCACATTTAGTCATATCTTTCGTAGTAACAGTGAAGCAACGGCAATATTTACACCAAAACCCCATAGATGGCGTTACTTGTTTACTCGCGGAAGTAAAATTGCAAAATATTCACTATAAAAGACTCGGTTTTCTCGAAATTTAATTACAAGGAGATAATTCACTGTTACAATGAACGACTCATATCTCAAACTAAACGCACATATGTATGTACATTTTTTTGTTGTATTCAAATTAGAAAAAAACAACGTTTTGATTATTTACAAATGCACTTATGTGCACTCATTTGATAAGTGTCTTGGTTTTGACGTTCACCGGTCAAATTTTAAACAACAATTATTTGACATATTATAAATACAAATATTATCGCCATTAATTAGAAACTTTAATAAATTAGCATTATAAATCAAGTGACTACAATAGTTTGTTAGAATACTTTTAATTAAATATATTTGTTATTTGATAATTGATAGTGAATAAATTTAGAATTTGTAGTTATAATACTAATATCTACTTATCACTATCAAGGCAACAGCCGCATAGATGCATAATGAAATTGTGGAACTTCTTGTCGCTCGCTAACAAACATTTGTCCTTTTAAAAAGTAGTCAGTCACGATTGTGGATTTGAAAACTTGGGAAAAATTTAATTAATTTAATTATTTACTCAACTTACAAAGGGCAGCGCTGTTTCGTTTGATAACAGGTTTGGCCAGGGCTGCCAGATGCTTTGTTCGTCCTACCCAAATTTGAAAAAAATATTTCTCCCAAAAGTTCTCTTGTCATAAGAAAACGTCCGCAGCTGGTTTAAATATTTTAAAACATAATACCAAAACTGGAACGTACATTTTAAAAACAACAAAAAATAAAAATTTAATTTAAAATAAATAACTGTATGCATTTAGTTCCTGCTGAAGGAACTCGTCAGTAGACTTAATAAACCCGAACATTTTTTAAATAAACTAACAAACTTCATATGTGTATATAACAACTCTTAATGTGTTATTGACATATACATTTTTTTTGCGATGGAATTGGGCTTAGAACCCTAAATCTGGCAGCCCTGCCCACTACATATAAAATCCTAGCGTGATTTTAAATGTGAAATTGTATGGCAAAACTCGCTAAGGCATGTTCAATTTTGCCACTTGTGCTAACTGGCATGAAGTTTTTCCTTGGGGCCACACGTTAAATTTTTGCCTTTCAATTCCATTCAATTTGAAATACACTCACACGGTTTTTACTAACACACTCAAACTTTAAATTGAAAACTAGATTGCTTTCAAATTTACCTATCCATGTATATGGCAATTTAATTTTCAATTAGAACAGCTAGTCACAGCACACCTTGATTGAAGCTACAAATTTGAGTTGTATCTTCGTTGGTGGAATTTAAAAAATGAAATTGATTGAATTTGTGTCGCAACTATCAATTTTAAGAAATTTTGACACACAGTATGTGTGATGAAATTGAAAGCGATTTATTGAACGTGTGGCTGCAGCGTTATAAATACATACATAAGGCGGTTATAATCTAACGTGTAGTTTCCACAATGCAACCAAGCATTGTGGAAAACAATATGAAAAACAATAAAATTTTTTAGTGATTCCTACATAAATTTTCTAGACAAGTCGGTTTTGACAGCTTTTTTTGATCTGATTTACTTTTCCACATTTTCCGTTGGCAAATAAAAAAAGTTGCATGCAGTTACTTTCATAAAAATAATCAAATTTTATATTTGTTTAAAATTTTTCCATAAATTTTTCATAGTGGTTCTTGAGTCCACATATTTTTTAATACATATTTTTTTTTTTAACTGAATGATATTAAAAGTGTTTTTTAGTACTTACGTCATTAAATGCGGCGTCTGTGAATAAACCCAAAAATTTCCTTACAAAATCTTCACTAGTCATAAAATGTTCACCATTATTTTCGTATGTTGCGTACTTGAGGAAGACTTCACGTAATTTCTCGGTGCTGGCACGTTTTAAATACGAGTGTCCCTTTACGTACAAGAAAATTAAAAAATAATTAAAGTGAAAAATTAGTTAGTATGTATATTTAATTTAAAGTATGTATTTGATTTTAAAGGACATTAAAAATAAAATTATTTTATGGGATAACTGACTTAATTTTAATTTTTTTTTACTATTATTTATTTATTTGCTTGGGATTCGGATAACCCCAATACATAGAAGCTACATACAGTTGCACAGAGAACTATACATACCCAGAAAAAAATTAATTTTATGCAAAACTTTAAATTTTTTTATCAACAAAAACTATATTACATAATTTCTTGTAGAAAATAAAAGTTTAGCCAAAACAAGAATTTTTGCGAAAAAAATATATTTATTAATAGTGTAAAGAAAATCAAATTTTTTAAGACATTTTTGGGTAAAGGTTCTCTGAGGATCCAGCTAAACCCCTCAATAATCAATTTCTATGTATTTTTAATAAAAAAAAATATTTTACTGAATATTATTAGTGCGTTAACAAATGTTAAATTTAAAATAATTTTTTATTTTTACAGGGAGTGACTCGCTTTTAATTTTGTTGATGAAAAATTTTAAGTTTTATGTAAAATGCATTTTTTGTATAGTTTTCAGACTATAGGCAGTTTTATATTTAATTTATTTTATCTTTTTATTTAACTTTTGTTAAAAGTATAATTAACGTTTAATAATTAATAAATCCAAAGAAAATGAAGATATCGAAAAAATATAAAAAAAATTTATCGTATCAAATCTTCCATCACTGCATTAGGAATCCAAAAATTACTATTGGAAAACATTTTCGACACTGGCTTAAAAAAAATGTCCATCTATGAATGGAATAACGACAAGATCACATAGTTACGGTTGCCAGATTTGTCGGTTTATCATAATTTCTACGATTTTAATAGTAGAGAATTGCCTGTTAAGGAATTTCTTCCTAAATCCAGCGATTTTTACTATGTTACAAATGTTTTCAATAGATTAAAAAGAAATCTTAAATAGACAGTACCAAGAACTTAATAAGGTGCAGCTGGTGGAGGAGATAAATATTCAACATGACGCACAAGTATTTGTTCTAATGTGTACATATGTATTGTTGATTTGATTTAAAATTCCGAACGGAGGTTAGGTAAGGTTAGGTTAATCTGGTTGGTCAAAGACCTCGCATAGGCAGATGAGCATGGAACCTGTAAGTATGGCAGCCTAGTTCGTGGTGCCTGTATCGAATGACACCCACACAGATTTAACAAACCTTAGCAATCTAAACAGTTCCACTCTCGATACAAGTTCAAGACTACGAAAAGTGTGATCACCAAGACAGAACAAAATTCGAATTCTTTTAGAATCGAATTACATACTTAAATAATGCCCCAGCCATACGGGTATGTTCTGTATTCCACGTGAAATTAAATCGTGCGAAATTGCCATAGTATTGTTGTTATAAATTCCCATTTCCAACAACAATTCCATGGCAATTCCGCACGCAATTCCGCTTTCATTCCGATTCAATCTGGCAGCCACGCATACTGCAACATGTGGTTTTTAATTCAAGAGCCAAACAAAAATACAATAATGCGATACAAAAGAGACTCAAAGAGAGATGCAGATAAAATTTGTTTAGAAAACAATTTAAATGAAATGAGTAGATGGTTTTGTTATTTTAAATTTTTTGTTTGTTTTTAACGTAAATATTATTTTGTTGTTCGAAACAATTTTGCAAGTAGACAAAAATTCATTGAAACCTGCACTACTCAAAACTTATTTTGGGGATTCAAACTGTAGTCTTAAGGTATGGTCACACTTGGGCAAACATTTGCCCAAAAAAACAACGTAACCCCTAAATATTAATGAAGGAAGCTTTCAATTCAGAGACGTGTGTGTTAAGTTAAATAGTTTTCAATAATGTTGGATTCTATGACATTTTCTATTAGTTGGTTACGATTTTTTGGCAAATGTTTGCCCAAGTGTGACCATACCTTTAATTGTCATAGTGTCACAATGTCAAACTACATATCGCTAATTTACTCAAACAACGTCATAACTAAAAAACTACTTAAACTTAACGGAAAAAGAAAATTTTATTTTGCTTTCAAGAGTTGAGTAAGCTGGATATTTGTATGAAATTTTTACAAAATATGAAGAACGATATGAAGACTAATTCTGCATCATTAACACAAAAATTTAATTTTTTGAGCTATGACGTTGTTTGAGTAAATGAGCGATATGTGTATTCTATTAACCCGCCAATGGTGTCCTATTGGTCGGTGAGACCGGGTGTGTTAACAAATTTGAAGAACATTATTCCGTTATTATTTTTTGTTGCAATTTTAGAGTTGTGCAGTTCACTTGAACGATTCACTTCACTGAGCACTGTGAGCTCAGTACTGAGCGCGTTCAGCTCAGTGCTGAGTTGTTTCTAGTAGACTTGTATCGAACTCTTTCAGTAGCTTGTTTTTGACACAAACCTATGATCAAACCCATTTAAATAACATCATCTTTCAGCAGTTTGTTTCAGACACAAACATTTAATCAGACGCATGTAATTTAAATTGGTTATAGGTTTGTGTCTAAAAGGACCTAATGAAAGAGTTCCATACAAGTCTTGTGCTTGACAAAATGTTTCACTACCAATGAACTGAGCTACTGAGCCAACTGAATGAAATACTTCAATAAAGTGAGCTGAGCTGAAAAGTGCGGTCACCCAAAAGAGCTGATAAGCACAACTCTATGCAATTTCGAGTAGCTGCCTCATTGCACACCCCTACTATTAGTTAACGACGAAACTGCTTCGTGAGCACACGTTGTGTATTTTTTTCATAAACCTGGTGCGTGAGACCGTGTGTCACCGTGTATGTGAGTCAAACAACCAGGTATACATACATACATATTTCATTATTTTTTTTTTATTATTTATTTTGTAAAATGTCGAAAGACTAAAAAAAATTTTCTTCCTTTATAAATATGTGATTTTTTATTTTTTCTTAATTTTGAAAAATGTATTACTAAAAACGCTGTTATTTTTAATGGTTTAATAAAATAATTTTTTGAATGTTAATATTGAAATAAGAGCTTAAATTTATTAAATATCTTTGTTTCATTCTCAAAGAGCATAAATTAAAAAGAAACATGAAATATTAGTAACAAATTTCGAAAAATCTTCAGTTGAAAATCCCGGTGCGTGAGACCGGCGTCACAATGATCAAAGTCAAATTTGCGTCAACATTGGCGGGTTAATAGTTAAGATTGTATACAATTTTAATTGATTTATTTTTCTTTAGTTAATTATGTAGGGACACTTAATTTCAGGTCATTTATTTCACATCTCAGTGTATAAACGTAAATATGTATGTACATATTAGAAGTGTGCGCAAGCTATGAAAAAGTGCACAGTATTGTATTTTTTTCAAGAGCGAATATTGTTTGTAGTGGTGATCTTAATTGAGTGTGAAGCAAAAATAGAGAACAAGGAAACGAAAAACACACAAAACCATTGTACAATAGTTGAATAGACAGTTGTGTCAAGTGTGCAATATTTTTATTGAACACTTCATAGTGCACCATACTTCATTTCTCAAACTCAAAATTTCATAAAATATTAATTGATAATAAAACTTTTTACTTTTATATCCATTGTGAAAGATATTATTTTTATAGATATTTTATTTTTTAGTCTTAAACCAATAAATTATAAAACATAGAACAATATCGCATGCGAACTAACACGCTCAAACAATCTAAGTTGTTTGTTTTTTCTTTTACACATACACATATTTTTACACTTGTGTGCTCATTTTACAATTGTCATTCGGTGTGCACTAGTGAAATATGCTTCGACACTACAATAACTAATGCCCTCGCTTGGCATATAAACAAATGCTGTTGCATGCTTTTAATAAAATTGAGCACCAGTTTCAGTGGTCTCATAAAATCAAGAGCACTAAAAAGAGAGAACAGTTCAATAATATACACCATGAAGATTAAGCAAGCAAACATCTTGTGCTCAGGTCTAGTACATATGTATGTGCATAATACATATAACAAACATAAAACGTAATAGGTAGATACATATGAATGTAGATAGTGATTAGAATATCCATGATTCACATAACATACACTTTGTGCTTTCATCGTTAGCTGCATTTTTTGTTTACTGAATTGGACTTCAAACTATTCTTGAGGAAGAAAACGATTGATTGTTATTACACAAATGTGATTACATATATTGTATGTAAGTATTTTTTTATTCTAAAACGCGTCTTTTGAGTATGGATAGAATCCAATTAACGATTTCGAAAATTCCAATTCAACGATTCCGTTTTTCTTTTGCTTCTTTATAAATGTTTTTATTCCACATGAATAACACACGCGTTATTTGAAAAGAACTTAAAAAGTTTGACAGAAATTAGCCTCAACCAACTCAAATGTCGACAAAGTAACAACTAAATAAAACTCATTTAATGATGGCAAAGAAACAACCTCAATATCATGAAACTGATGATCGGCGGGAATATTTGCTAAACAAAAAAAATATTTTTTTATTCTACTCAGTAACGTACTTAAGTATTTATGTATTTGTTGTTATCTTTCATGTTCATTTAAATCAAGTTCAGAGATGGAAAGTTTTATACTATCGTAATTTGCTGGGTTCTAAGTTATACAATAACGCATACGATATCGAACAAAATTTATACAAATTTATCAATTTGGCATCGTTGCATTCGATATCAAATGAAAAGGACTGTGATTTAAAATCATAATTTTCAACATCGAGTAGGCAAATACATATATACATATGTATATATATGTATCTATATTAAGTTTTCATTCGATAGGTAAGAGCCTATCGTATACACAATACGATAAGTATATATGTATGTACATTAAGGCGGGTCGATTTTTTTTTTGGCAAAAATCGTTTAGCAATCTGACAAATTTCTCAAAAAAAAAATGCTTAAAATCAATCAGTGTTGCCAGAAAATAATGATGAGAGAATTCTAAATCAGTCAAAAAATTCTGCTAAAATGTTCTACAGAAGAAAAGTATAATGCCATATTTATATGTAGAAAAAATTATTGAAATAGCTTTGAATTAATTTAATGTTTATACAAACTTATTAGTATTTACAGGTATTTTTATAGCACTTAAAAATATAAAATAGTTAATAATTGGTGTTTTTTGGAAAAAATTTTTTAACCCAGTAATAATACACAATATAAATAGAAATTGATTATTGAGGGGTTAGCTGGATCCTATAAGCATTTCACTGTTGCTAGTGCAGATCATCAGGGAACCTTTACCCTCCAATACATGTACATTTATGAAAAAAATCCTCTATACAGAACAATTTTTTATTTTCAACAAATTCTGCCAGAAAGCATCTAGCATAATTTTTTGAATGAATTTTTAAGTAATGAAAATGTCAGATCTGGCAGTGAAAATGCTAAAATGGCAACAATGCAATCCCTATACCGCGCCTATCGACATGAAAATGTATTTCATCCTCTTTAGAGAAAAAATTTTTTTTTAATTAAAATTTTTTCAAATAGAAAATTTTACGTACTAAAATAAATGCTACTTAATTCGAATCACTAATCTTCCTCCCAAGTACGTACTCCCTGATTTTAATTTTTTTGCGATCTACTTTAAATTTATTCATAATAATTGGTTCGCCATTTTCATCTTTAAAGTCAATGTCCATTAATAAGGCAGGCAGTCAGTGTTGTCAGATTTATTTTGAACCTTGTCGCCAAATGACTTGTCGAATATCGCCAAATATCGCCAATATAATAAAACATTAAATTATAGCTACAAAAATATTTTTTCATTTTGTAATTATATTACAAATATAGTTAAATTTTAAATTCAGCAGGTAACGTCTATCGTATAACATAAAAATTATACTATATAAGAAAAATTAAGAAAAGTGTTACATTAACATATAAATAGTGGAGTACAAAAAATAATTAAAAATAACTTATTCCAAAAGATCAATCCGAATAGGATAAACTGAACTTGAACACCAAGATAAAAAGTATTATATAAATCTCTTGATAAAACTGAAGTAACATATACTTAAATGTGTATTTAAGTACACATATCATGTCCTTGAAGTGGTAAGTATTTACCAGCAGAATCGTTGTATTCATACACTCTAGTGCCAGCCATACACTACACAAGTTCACTGCACACGTCTGGCACTGTACAGTGCGTTTGTGTAGTGTATGGGGGTGATTGTGCTATTTACGTAGTGACCTAAGTAAATATCAAAACGATTTTGATATTTCCTCAAGTTTGTAAAACTGTAGTATATGTTGCAAACGCTCAGTTGTGTCGTGATTTTTTAAGAGTTCAAAACTAGAAATGAACGCTGAAAAAATATTCTGAACAGAGTTTCTAGAATTATTATACAAAGAATCGCCTGCATTATAGAGCATTCAAATAAAAACTGCACAGTTTACTTGTATAGTGTGTCACAAGCTTATTTAGTGCCAGACTTGAGCACTGCATTTGCGTATTGTATGGCTGGCATAGGCGAGAAGTCGTGCAGGATTTTTGGTGCTTCATTATCAAAATGTTGGTTCTAATTAATAAAAGAAAGTTTTCCCCACTGTGTTTTATAAACACCAAATGAGATTTTGTGGGCCATATTTTTTAAACTTCTTGAATTTCAGAAAATTTTGTTTGAGATAAAGAGTCACAACATTTAGAATTTTCTTCTTCAATTCTTTACAAAAAAATTTCATATTCGTAAAATATCGCCAAAAATATCGCCAATGAGTTCAAATATCACCAAGTAAATCGCCAATCGCCATTTGAAAATTTTCATCGCCAAAAATAAATTTTCGTCGCCACATTTGGCGAGATATCGCCATATCTGACAACACTGGAGGCAGTATCCAACCAAGAAGCAGCTCAGGAAGAGGAAATAAATTCGAGAAAGTAAGAACAAATCGTCGGTTGGTTACTGGTTTGCTGCAGTCATAATGTATTTTGAATATACTGTGTGGCAAACCAATAACCAACCGACGAAATAGAATTTGCTTTTGAATTCCCGGCAATTCCCAAAAAAAATTTAAAATCCCATAAATGGTATTTTTATAATAATATAATAAGACTTAATTTTCGTCGGGCGCAGATAATATTTTTGGAAATATTTAAAAACATATCTTGTCTTAAGGTGGCATAATAAATTTTTTGGTTCCAGCTTTGGAATTTGAGAACAAGCAGTAATTAAATATAATTAAAATACCCGACAGCGACAAACTTTGAACCATTAAATGGCCATTCGAAATGAAAAATTATAAGAGAATATTGTGTTTTGAGTACTGTCATTTCTTTAGTGACACTCCCAATATTAAGACAAATCGATTAATGTAAGAATCATCGATCCACGCGTTCGGTTTATATAGTGCCGCAAAGAAAAACACATATGCTTTGAGCCACCTATTTTTTAATTGCGTTACTCTATAAAAGAACTGTTTCGTTTCTTATTCATAAATTGTACATGATGGAACAATTTAACGAAACCATTTATCCATCCTTGCTCCCATTGTTTACTGAAACTCTCTTTGCAAAGCGATCAACGTCTTTTCAGAACTGCAATGAAAAGAAATTAAGGAGAGATTTTTGTGTTATCAAATGTGTATTCTAGGGTTCCCAGATTTCTTTCGACTGACATCCCCAATTTTAAAATTTTGATCCCCAAAAAACCCTAAAAAGTCATTCGTACTATTCCCAAAAAAATTCCCACTAAAAATAATACTATTTCAATTTCAATTCGCTTAATTATTTTCTTAACCCTCCGATGAGTGACAGTTCTGAACTTCACGGCCGTGTGAAAAGGTCCCTACGGACCTTTTTTGTAAATCATGTTTTTTTTAAATAAAATTTTTTTTTTTGATTTTTTTTTTTTTTTTATTGTTTATAACTAAATTCTACATACAAAAATAATTAAAACAAAGACATTAACTCAAAGACATGAGGGATGATGATAAAAACAAAAAATTCTAAGAACTGGTTTATTGCTAGTAGTATAAAATTATAATATTGTGCCTTTCCTTGAAAGCAATAAAGTTCATGTCTTCGAATTTTTCTTAGAATTTTTTGTTTTTATCATCATCCCTAATGTCTTTGAGTTTAGGTCTTTGTGTTCAGAACAAGTAAATTATGTGTTGAAACAATAAAAAAATTATAATGATGCCCAAAAACATGCATTTATTAGTGAAATTCAGTACAAGGTCCATACGGACCTATTCACATGTTCGCTTACTATTCTCACTAAAACCTCAATAACTCCTAAAGTAATGATCCGATCGGCTTGATTTTTTTTCCAAAAGATGCGCAACAAAATACTCTACAGAAAGTGGGGGGGGGGGGGGGGTTTGTAGTGGCCGAAGTAGGAGTAATTTCAGTTTGAAAAGGCAAAAAGGTCCCTAGAGACCTTCTCACTCATCGGAGGGCTAAGAATATTTTATTTGCACTATGGTTCATGTTATTTACACATGGCGTATATTTAAGTATGTACATATGCACTTGTATTTATATTTCTAACACATTAATTAATGCCCTAAGAGCCTGAACACAATGTAACGATAATTTATTGCGGTTCGGTTTTTCATACGATTTTGAAGTAAAAAAAACGCAGTGCGGAACGGCATAAAATTAAAAATTATTTTATTTGCATTGCGGACTTTTTTATTGTGTCAATTTTTGACTCTCTTTCTCTTTCTGATGTTGCTATAGTTTTTGAATAATTAGCTATGTTCACAACATTATTGTAAACAAAAAACATGATGGCTTCCACCAAATTAACAATTTTTTTAATAGCTTAAATTTTTCTATTTACTGCCATTACAAAATATTTAACACAAACAGTTAATTTTGTAGAAATATTTATAAAAATGTATGAACAAATAAATTAATGAAAATGTAAGCAAACAATGACAAGTATTGCCGACTCGTCGCCGTCTTCCATTTTATTATGTTTATTTTTCAGACTCTAATTCTGTTCGACAATTGTGTCTTCTTGTCAATGGACGAAAAAATCACGCAGTTGTGATTCTTTAAGACAACTATTATTTATTGTCTATGCTAGAAGGTTTGCGTGTATGGTTTACGCTTTTGTTCCAAACATTATATCCAACACATATTTTTCATATATTTTTCAAACTATTGTAGTATAATAGTTTAATTTAATTTGTGTGTTTTAAAAAACATGGTAAAATTTTTATTTTTCATTATCAAAGACAACAACAATTTGTGAAGAAAATAATTTAGAGAATTCAAAAACAAGCAGTCAAAAATTCTTTCAAACAAAAACGTCCTAAATCTTCTTACTGAATTAGGCCATAAGCTGATTAATAAAATCTTAAATCTTAAAATCTTATCTTAGTGTAAAGAAATTTTTTTGGTACATACTTTTAGAGTTAAACAATTCTAAAGATGAATCAAAAGAGTCACAACAAATTTTATTATTTTGAAAATGTCAGACATGTTCTGAAAATCAAATTTTTCAAATCACATGTGATTTTAAAAGTAATAATGGTCCTTCAGATATTGTTAAAATCATATACATACGATAAATTTCTTTCATAAATGATATTTGATGTTCTATACAATAGAAATATGTATTTAAAAAAAAAAGAGTGAAAAAATATCTGCATGACCCTTATTACTTTTAAAATCACATGTGATCTGAAAAATATGATTCTCAGAACATGCCTGTGTACTCGTATATTAATTCTTAACAGGGATTAGAGCAATTCGTACTGAATTTTGTTTCTAGTTTTAGTTTTTATTGAGTTCATTGCCGAAGAAACTCGTTCAACGCAAGCGTTGCTCGTTGATACACAAAGTAAATTTAATACCAGTATTCTTCCTGTTCTTTAAATGGCCGTGATCCAGCGGCATCTTGATATGAATAATCTTCTGTCCAAAACATGTTTAACTTGTTTGTTATTTGTAAGTTATATATGTATATGTACGTGTACACAAACAAAAAAAAACCAGCTGTTGAGTAATATCGCCAATGCGAGTAGCTGTTTGACAAGTCTTGTAATAAAGTAGGAAAAGTAATGTACAGATTCTTACATTCCAGTTACATCTCTATAACTATTTTCATTACTTTTCACATAACAGTATCGATCAGCTGTGTCCTACCGTTTGCAGTTACATTCCATTACAGTCGGCTAACTGAGCCTTACGTCTTGCCAACAACAAATGTTAAAAACGAGTTCATTGTTACCAGTAACAATTTTTATTTTAAGCGTTTTTATTAACATTTTAAATTAGTTATGAACTAAAGAAAGAGCAACTGGATAATGTATTGAAATTAAAATAATCTAAGAAATAAATAAAAAAAAATATTAAGTAAAATACAAATCCTCAAAAAATCTCATAAATTCCCCAAAACATAAAAATTATCCCTAATGAATTCCTCAATCTACAAGCCAAAATTGGTATCCCCATTTGCAAAATTAAATTGAGAATAAATCTCCTAATCTGACAACACTGTTTGATACATATTTGTATATAATTTTTGTTTTTCATTAATTAAAACGGCAAAGTATGATGTAATTTTGGCACATAATTTAATACCAAATTATTTAGTTTTTTTTCCACAAATTAAGGGCTATACAAACATACATACATATGAACACTACCCTATGCTCACCAATGGCTTGTAGTTGCAAGCGTAATGTTTTTTAAACCTACTTAAAAAACGGATTAGGTTAGATTGACACACATCTTGACCTCTGAAAGAGACGATATCTAGCATTTAGAAACATGGGTGGAACCACTAATATTATATGCAAAAGTGGGCACTAAAAAGTTAAAAATAAACGTTAAAAAAATATAACTGACTTAAAAAATAAGCAGTAAAAAGCAAAAAATTATTTAGTTTCAGTTAAATAAAATATTTTTACAACAAAGGTGAATATACCTTGGATGTCAACACACATTTTTCAGTAAAGTTTTTTGACATTAAAGTATAAATTTCTCAAAGCGAATTTGCCTTAGTTTGTACTATTTATTGGCATTTATGAATGCGTTTCGCGATTTATACTGCACTAAAATCCGGCTATTTTTTATAGAAAAAAGACGATTTAAATATCGCCCACCGTATCATATTATATATGCACATACATATGTATGTCTATATATGTATGCATACATACATACCTACATACATGAGTATTATGTATATATGTATGTACATACTTGGCATTTGGCTAATATAATTTTTTCTAAGATTGAAGCAAGTTACAAATGAAAAGACAATATAATATGAATTGCGCTCATGTTGTTCAAAATTAAACGATGTACTTTTAAATAAAAATCAAATTTTTTTAAATTTTTTTAAATTGTAAACAGCAATTTCATCAGCTGCTCAAGAAATGCACCGAAATATCTTTCATTAACATTTCCTTTTTTTTAATATAGTTTCGATTTAATTGTTGTCAGATGCAACAACAAATTCAACTTGCCCATCACATTCAATTTTCATTTATTTTTTTAATATTAAAACCTCTAACTAAACAACAAGTGGGAAAATGCAACAGTAATGGATTTTCTATATAGTTTACAATTCGTAATAAAAATGTTTAATATTATTCTTTATTATTACAAAATTATTTATTAAGTTGTTTTAACTATTTGTCTATAGGTATGAGTTAATTTTTTACGATGTTTTTCTGTCAGTGTACGAGTGATCCACGTTGATTTGACCACCAGCAAAGTTGTTATCGATTCGTTGTTTATTGCATTGAATATTTATTTATGTATTTTGTTTTTTTTAACTGAATTTAATTTAAAAATATGCATTCTTACTAATCAGTAGCTTCAATCCTCATATGTACATATATGAGTTTATGTTCTTTTTGCTGATTATTATATTTATTTTTTACTTTTCTCATAAGTAATGGAATCTTTTTCTAAAAATGTTTAATCTGTTGCCACTGCAAAATCTAATGACGTCAATAGAAAACAAAAATATTTATGAATTAATTTTTTTTTAATTTAGACAAAAACAATATTCAACTGAATAATAATTAATTTTCAAGAGAAAAAATAAATTCAGTGCTAAGATTAAAGGCTCAGTTAGCCGACTGTAATGAAAAGTAACTGCAACGTATGAAACAGCTGTTCGATATTCTTATGTGAAAAGTAGGTTACGTTACATTACATCTCTATAACCATTTTCATTACTTTTCATATAACAATATCGATCAGCTGTTTCCTACTGTTGCAGTTACATTCCATTACAGTCGGCTAACTGAGCCGTACGACAAGACATACATACGAACATATATATGTACATCAAGACTGGTAGCGATGCCAATTTAGCGCGTTTTAACTATGCGTTTAGTAAAAAAAGCGCTAAATTAGCGTGTTTTTAATAAAGTCATCATCATTTCAGTTCAATATTTTTTTAAACTTATTTTGAATAAATTTAACAATTTTCTAGTATTCAAAACTCATAAAATGTTTTAAATTTGTTAATGATTCTGCCGTCGCAAATAAAATTTCCTTGACTGTGGTGAGACTTAAAAACGCATTCCAATACTGTAAATGGCAAATTTTTTTAAATTTCACAATTAAAAATATGTACTCGTACTCGTGACCAAAAAATTAATACAATTTATTAAACATCTATTCTAGCTGAAGTACAAAAAGCATTTGAATCGCAAAACTATTCGACAATTTATGTAAGTTGTCAAAAAGCCTGACAAATAAAATAAAAACTAAGGATTTCGATTATTTGGAAGGCAATTCTGATTCTGTATTAAATGATTTTAGTTATTTAGGATATAATTTCGAAAAAACAATATTATAAAATCTGAAAAGAGCTACTAAAAAAAATCAATTGTATTTACTAATATAATATAATAATAATAATGTACATACAACGATTTTTATTAAAATTAAATTTAGCGCATAGGAAAATAGCGCGTTTTGGCTATAAACAGTTGACAATGCTGTAACTTAGCGCGTTCTAGCGCGTTTTGCGAAGGGGAAGAGCGCCTTTGGGTTATAAATAGTTGGCATCACTGAAGACTGGCTGCTGAGAGAACACCGAGAGAAATGTATTCGCGTATGTGTATTCATTTGTATAAGAAGCCGATTGATGTTCGGCACTCTGGTGCCAGTTTGGACAGTCTTGATTTACATAAATACTAATTTATTATTTGACAAAATAAAATTGTAGGTACATATTTCAATAATGTGTTCACGCGTTTAATAAATCGTTAATTTTATTCCAAATAAGTTTGCAGTTTCCGCCGAAATATGAGTGGTTTCGAACATTTTCATAAACTTATAGATGACGTACTGGTTCGATTTAGGGGAAACATACATGATTTTTACATTAGCATGTCATTAGAAGTCATGTGTTTGTGCGGGAATTTAAATAAATTGATCTTCATTATAATTAATGACTGGGACCAATGCATATATTCTCTGATCCGAAGACGTTTTTTCATAGGTTAAAAAATAAATATTTTTTATAAGTCTGTGATGAACCTTGTTCCCTGATCTTAAAGGTTTTTGGATGTTAATTTTCATCACTTGAATGATGATGAATTTATTTATTTATTATTTATTTAGGAAAGTGTAAAACATGAATTCACCTCATGCATAGTATGTTTCCACTGGCATGATTTCGACAAAACATAAATCACCATGTGCAAATCATGTTAATTTAGACATGATTCACCATGCATTTTGCATATGACCAAATCACCTCAAAGTAGTTGATTCATTTTAAACTTTTGGAACAGAATTAATCTATGCAACCCTTGGTTCCTTTTCAAATTACAAACTCCATCCCTGAGTCATCCATCTATTGTTATTGACAACTTCGAAAAAACGACATTATTAAATATTTAGTTAATTTTTATAGTATGTTTCCACCGACTTTAAATCAAGTAGGTTTAAGTAAATCACTTCAAAGTATTTCCACCGATCTTGTGAGTGATTTGTTGTTCGAATTTTTGTATTCAATTTATGCACGTACTTTTTAAGGTGGGCGCTGATTGTTATTTTTGTTTTCAGAATTTTAAGTTTAATTCAGAATCAGTACATGTTTTCAGATATTTAATCACAAGAAAATGAATGAATCTTGAATTTTGGCAACATAAAATATTGCGTTTTGAATCGTGTTGGGGTTAAAGATTTCTGAGACTCAATTTGTACAACCGATTACAATATTTAAAGTCGTTAGAAAGTGTTTGTTGTTCTTATATTACAGGCGACATTTTTCTCACACATTTGTACATACATACACATGTGTGAATGTACCTATATTTGTACATACGAGTATGTAGGTGTGTATATAAAAATGACCTTCACTAGCAGGAAAGCAGTGAACAAAAAACATGCACTTTTCGCCTCTTGCACTTACGAATGCCAACGTTGTAGAAACATTTGAAAATAAATAAAAAAAAGCATGTAAAATTTATGAAACCACTCAGTAATTTGAAAGTGTAAGTTCTTTTAAACTATAGGGAAATCATTTCTAAGAATTTCTCTTTTGTGATTAAAAACTTTTTTTACTTGTTGGTGAATTTTCAATTGCAGCTCTCATTTCAGTGATTTTAATGTATGTGCAAGGTGGCTCAAAAGTAATAATACGATAGCGATAGCGCAAAAGAAATGTAATTTTTGCAGATACCTTAAACAAACTTTTATGACAACAGCTCTTGTATAACTTTTTTTAAGAGAAGTAACACAGGCAATGAACGCCTACTAAATACTATTACTAGGTACATATTACCTTCTTTAGGAAAAGGATAGTGATAGGAAGACAGGTGGTGAAGGAAGTTTTAGAATAAAGCGTCATTATTTTACAACTCTGCTTTTTTGCACGGTTTTAATAATGCAATGTTGCAGCGCCTCTAGTGTCAATGAGGCGTATTCCCTGAAGCTGCTGTAGTTTAGTGACCAGTGTATATGCCTTCATCACTTCAACTTTCCTACAACAACTCATGCAACGGGACACTAATGCACATCAGAAAACTGTGTGGTGTGTCGTGGCAGCTAGTTCAAAATTAACATTACTTCTGTGTATTTATGTATGTTTGCGATGTTTCTTGATTTTGTTGGTTTTTTCTTTCTTGCCGTTTATTTTCAGTTTAACATGTAGTTTCCACAATGCAAGAAAGCGACTTGTTTAGAAAAAATATATGAAAAGCACTAAAATTTTTAAGTGATTCCCATACAAATTTCCTAGACAAGTCGCTTGCTTGCATTGTGGAAACTGCACATAAATCAGTTACCTTTAAAAGGGCGCCCATGGTCCATGCGGCATAAAGTTATCAAATTTTATTATAAAATTTTAAATTTTCTCATAAAGTTCTCAATTTTCTTATAAAATCTACATACATACATATAAGTAAAAGTATAACATTTTAACAACAATAAATTTAAGACGTTTTCTTATACAGTTTTTCCGTTTCAACAAGTTTAGCGATTCTGTAATCAATTTAAAATTTCAACTGGAACTAAAAGTAATATTTTCGCAGCAACTTTTTTTATTTACCTTTTTAAAAGCACATTATCGATGTTTAATTGCATGAAACTTATTCTCAAACAAATATCGAACTCTTTTAAACGCTTTTTAGCCCACTGTTATACACCCTATAGTCACTCACTGTTCTAATTGCGACGTACATACCTACTCTGTGGTACTACGTACATATGTTCATACATACTACATACCTGCATAGTATTGGGTTATTTGTTTTTGCTGCCTCTATTTGATTTTTTTTCTTGGTACTGGTCTGAGATTGTCGCTGTCATATTTTAGTATTTTTATTTCAGTTCTGCTTTGTTTCCTAGCCGAAATAAAACAGAAAGCAGGTGGTCGGTCTCACTAGGTGGCTTCAATTCACGCCAATGTAATGACTACGTACGGGGTTGTTGTTGCTCTTTGTAAAAATAACAGTGAAGCCAACAATTGGTTTTGTAAAAGAGAGAAAAAATTTAAAATAAACAAGTCTGCAAATGATGACATTAGGGTGGGTCAAATTGTATGGATGAAAAAGTTGGAAAAATATTGTATAACAAAAACCAAGTCGAAGTAAAGGATTTCATGAACATCACAATTACACTGTGCTAGTTCAAAAATGTAAAAAACGGGGGACCGGATGGCTAAACCTAATTCGAGTGCGCTGAATCCAATGATGTCAACAATGGACGAAAAAAGTTCGAACAAAAATTTAAATTTTTTTCCAAAAGGGTTTCTCAGGACGCATGTCTTTTCAATCGGTTTGTTACAAGAAAAAAGTTTCGAATTCGAGCACAGTGTTATTAATGTAAAAAGATGGTCTTTGTGTGCTTGTGCTGGAATACGTTATGATTTTAAGAGCAAGGACCGTAAAATGCACCGTCTAGGTGTTTTCAGGGACGAAAAATCGATGTAACTTGATCTCGTTTTACAAATTTTAGCTATTGATATGGGTATCGAACGAAAATGGGTTTTAAGAAGATATCTCAACATAAAACGGAGTAATTGTAAATTCCCCCCATTAATAAGGTTACCATATGAAAGAAATTTTTGGGAAGAGAAAATGGAACGCAATATGCCAGGCACACCGAGATAACGGGCCACTATTTCTTATGCGTCCCCATGATATGCGAATCAAAAGAAATTGTTTTCTAAAATTAAACTATTTCAACTTAAAGCTCGCATACAACAAATATTAGAAGGTTTTTAATTAAAAACCTATTTCTTTGTTATTATTATGTTTTGTATATTTTGAAATTATTTTGTATTATTAATTTAAAAACTTTGAGTAGAGATAGTCAACCAACTACGTACTAACTATTAATCTTCAAGAACAAAACTTTTAAAAACTGTGATCCCTGATTTATTGGAAAAAGAATTTGTAATTACATATTTATGTTTTTGCACTACATCTTTTGATATTTACCCACCTTAATGTAAACATCTAGTACATGCATATGTATGTATGTACATATCGTCATCTGAAAGCCAAAAGGCCGTATGTACATTTTTTAATTTTTTACAGGAGAAGCAATAAAACCTTATAAATTTAAGTCTATATACGTATTTGTTAGGGTCTTTTGGATATGTTAGTAAAATTTTTAGGAAAGAGATATGTATGTATGTATTTTGATTGATCACACCATAATCAATCAAAAAGTCTAATTTGAATTTTTTGGTCGTTACGTCCGTTTAGATTTTAGGTGACGAGATGTAGATAAAATTGCAGTTTTTCAATGTTAAGGTCATACCTATTTTTGTTTATTTTGTTTTACAAAATTTATTTCATTTAATCTCCTCTCATGCATTCAATTTTTATATTTTCCATTTTCTATTCAAAAAGAACTCTTAATTTAGTGCTTTAACAACAAATAATGTCATAAAAATTGTGTTAAGTCTTTTAGGTACCTATTTCCTCACCGTAAAATGTAAATTATGTACATAACATATGTACATCCATATGTACATACTTATGCCGAGTGCACACTATGGCATTTTATGACATCGCAATGGTGTGCACTGGTGGCAACGTTTGCCATTTCAGATATTTTTCGTTGTGTGTCATATGAAAACATAATGTGAACGGCGTTGCACACCACAAAATGGCAACACAAGAAATGCCAGATGCGTACTCAGCATTACATATGTACATACGTTACTACGTTTATACGGGCGGCTTATTTGCATTTTATTTGGAAATAAAATGCTTGAGGTTGCCACACTTGCAAATGTTTCCTAATAAAAAAAACAATAAATTGATAAATATTGCACAAAAAAGATTGACAGAAGAAAATAATGACAATAAAAACAAATTTTCATTTGTTATTTTATCAGTGTTTCCAGTGAAATTTCAAGAGAGATACATTTTAGTTTCCAAAAAGATACATTTGTTCCCAAAAAGATACATTTTGTAAAAAATTTGTAAGTCCATTTTTAACGTTTAACATTTATTAGCATAACATTTTTATTTCATATTTAATGAATATTGTAAAGAAACTGATATCATATAAATTAATTTTTATATTTATTTAAGTCATAAATATTAGCTGCCTTATTCATAAAAAATAATTCAGGTTTATTAAGCGCTTATTTGACATATTTCTATGGGAAATTTGTCAAATAAACCTGTAATAAACCTAAAATATTTTTTATGAATTAGACCGTAGGCATGTAAATTTTAAAAATACAGTAAGCAAACTTTAAAATTAATTATATGTACACAACTATCTTTGGATGTTATCAAAACAAATTAATTTTTGTAAAAATTTATATACGAGTTAGACGCTTATACTAGGCGATTATATCAAAAAGTTCATATAAATTTCCTCAAAAAAAAAAGATGTTCATATTTTCTGTACATTTTGCGTACAGATTCAAAAGATATGAAAAATTTCGGGATTACACACCGTACCTGCTGAAGTCATCAAAAGATACGAAAAATGTATCTTTCGTATCCTAATGGCATCACTGTATTTTATACATTTACAAAATTTTTTTTGGAAACAAAAGTAACATTTCTATAGAAGTACTACAAAGTTTTTATACATTTACATTGCGGTATAAACAGTGAGCTAGTTTATTTGCAAACACTTTTATTTGCAAATAGTGCGTGTATAAACGTAGTATGTATGTATTTGCCCATAATTATGAAAGTGGTCTATGTCATATGCATTTTTGCTTCGAAATATTAAATAAATTTATACTAATCGAGACTAGTAAAACTCTAAATTAAAATATTGCATACCTAGTTAATATAACAATATTTTTTGATTTATTCAAATGTAATCTACCAAATATATCGAAACAATAAATAAATGACAAACAAGCAAAGCTTGTTTTTTGGAACCTTTGACGCTACTGCTAAGAGATTGTAGAAGTTGCCTGAGTTCAGTTGGGAGGAGGTGTTTGAAAAAAATTTATTTTCCGAATGAGATTCCAATATGTATATACACACATTACATGCTACACGCATGATGGAAAATTTTAACAGAAAAACAATCATTTTAGTACGAGTACACATGTACAGCAACTCCTAGTACATGTGTACTCGTACTTAAATGATTGGTTTTCTGTTAAAATTTTCTATCATGCGTGTAGCATGTAATGTAATGTAACTAGCTAAAACTTCTGTTCATGAAAATGAGTCAAATCAACCTAAAATTATAAAAATTTCAGCAATAAGTCGGTTTTTTCTGATTTTTTCATGTTTTTCATTCATGCACTATACCTAGCATCGTTAAATTGCTTCTGCAATTGTTGCATATAAATACGTAAGACAAACAATACTGCAACATTTTCATTTACTAGTAAGATTTGAATTAAATTTATCACCTCAAAATGTAAAATTGTTTGTTTCCTGTGCTCTACTAAAGTAAATTTTTGTCGAATAATTTTTTTTAAATTCTACTTGCTGTTTGTTGTTTTTTCATTAAAAGTGCTGCTAAAAGTTTATGTATGAGTTGTAACATAAACTTTTACACATTTGTGAAGGGCATACAAAGTATTTACATGCATAGATACGTATGTACGACTATGTATGAATATACTTAAGCTATGTACACACGGTTGTCAGATCTTACAATATTGTTAGTAAAATGTGCTAAAAATTTTCTTACAACCATCTGATCTGGCAATTTTTGTCTGACATCGTTGCCAGAAAAAGCATTGTCAGTTCATTGTAAGACTAACAGCTGACAAAAAATTGTCAGACATCTTACAATCGTGTGAACACATTGTAAAATAATTGCCAGATATTTGTCAGACATTTTAATATTGTCAGATGTGCGAACTTTATGCATCTGACAATGGCGTCATTGTAAGAGAATTCTTTCTATAGGCAACACTGCATACGCTTTATTTTAAAGAAAATACATATAAATAAAAAAATATATGCCGACAAAATCATTGCAATTGCTTCTTTATGGTTTATAATAATTTATATTTTCACTTTTTACATTTAACACAACCAAAAGTGATTGATATTTAACAATTTCTAATAAATTCTTTGAGTCTGGCAACGCAAAACAACAGATCTGAAAATTTTTGTATATGACAACCGTGTGAACTGACAATTTTTCGACTGACGATTTTGAAGGATGAATTTATTATCATACAACCGTCTGGCAATAAATTGTAAGATTTTCTGACAAATTTGATACAACCGTGTGAACTGACAATCTACATTTTGCTGGCAATTTTTGATTGCTAGTACATTGTCAGCACATTGCCAGATATGACAATATTGCAAGATCTTACAATGGTCTGTACATAACGTTACATATGTATTTACTAGAGCTGAGTAAAAGATGTTTGCTGCTTAATCTTCATGGTGTACCGTATTGAATTGTTCTCTCTCTTGTTAGTGCTCTTGATTTTATGAGAACACTGAAACTGGTACTCAATTTTATCAAAAGCATGCAACAGCATGTGTTTATATGCCAAGCGAGGGCATTAGTTATTGTAGTGTCGAAGCATATTTCACTAGTGCACACCGAATGACAATTGTAAAATGAGCACACAAGTGTAAAAATATGTGTATGTGTGAAAGAAAAAACAAACAACTTAGATTGTTTGAGCGTGTTAGTTCGCATGCGATATTGTTCTATGTTTTATAATTTATTGATTTAAGACTAAAAAATAAAATATCTATAAAAATAATATCTTTCACAATGGATATAAAAGTAAAAAGTTTTATTATCAATTAATATTTTATGAAATTTTGAGTTTGAGAAATGAAGTATGGTGCACTATGAAGTGTTCAATAAAAATATTGCACACTTGACACAACTGTCTATTCAACTATTGTACAATGGTTTTGTGTGTTTTTCGTTTCCTTGTTCTCTATTTTTGCTTCACACTCAATTAAGATCACCACTACAAACAATATTCGCTCTTGAAAAAAATACAATACTGTGCACTTTTTCATAGCTTCTGCACACTTCTAGTATTTACGTACATATGTTGATACGAAAACTAAATAATTTTTATTTTATTTTTGCCTTTTTTTGTTTTTTTTTTGCATCATTTCAAAAATAACTTTTTGCTCTGCGATATATATACATATGTATGTATGTATATGGTTGTACTCGTACCTAAGGTGCTTTACATTTACGACATTTTTTTATCAGTTCCCTTAAACTCGTTATTTGAAATGTTAAGCGATATAATAATTCTGCTGCACAGGTTGCATTATTATATTTTTTAATGCTTTTTTTTGGTTGCTCTCAAGAATTTGTTCTGTCTTTATGTATGTAGGTATTGCCCAGTACACATGTGGCACACATGTGCCCTAAAAAGCGTAACCACTAATTGCTAATGAAAAACTGTTTGATTCAGACACGTATTTATTAAGTTGGAAAACAGGTGGTGATGATTTTACAACCCTGATTTTTGCACGTTTTTTAATAATGCTGGGTAGCAGCGCCTCTGGTGTCAATGAGGCGTATCAAACTTCGAAGCTGTGTTTAGTAGCCATTTTCTTTGGTTATTTTACTTTGCCGATGATTATGCTACACAATACCGATGATGGAGGGCGCTTTGACGTTACATTAGGATTAATATCCGCTGAAGTCGTTATAGTTCAGTGACCAGTGCCTTCTTCACTTGAACTTTCCGACAAATACTGACACAAAGGAACGCTAATGCACATCAGAAAATAATTGCTATTAAATAGCTAAAAAACCTACTTATATTTTTTATAATATATCAAGTTCGGTCGGCTAATGCTTCCGACAATAGTGCATCGCCGCTGCCTGTTTCCTCAAGACGTAGATTTCTGACGTCATGTTTTTTCATAACAAGAACAGCTGATGTCAAAAGATTTGTCAAAAGACAAATATATGTAGCACGATCTAATTGAAGTTTTGTTTGACTTCTTTGCGTCTGACTTTTACAGAAGCAATGTTTTAAAGGTGGTAACACACGACATGTACGTATTTTGCACTGGGAAATGTGATACCTATGTCAGATTTAAAAAAAATATGTGGTCTATGGCAGGCTTTACTATGATTATAGTTTTGTAATTCTGAGTAATCTATTGGAAGTTTGTCTAAGCAATAGGGTAAGCTTTTTTGAATTGTGGTTGTAGTCTATTGATGTGTTGCTTGAGCATCAACAAAATGTATAAAATATTAAAATAAAAGCAATTTTCTTCTCAAACATTTAAATAGAATACTTTTCGCCAGCATTAAATGTTGATTTTTTAATTAATCAAGAATTTAATTTATATAATTATTATTTATTAGTGATTCATATAGCTGGTATCTTCTAATAATCTACATTAATATTTCCTACTTTGCAAACAAACAATAATTAACAATATTTTATATATAAAAAAACTTGCTTTAACTTTGACTTTGCCTAAAGTCATTACGACACTTATTATTCTCATTTATTGCATGCACTTTTAATACTCTTTTGTTTTTTATTCATACTTACTTATTTGTTTTTTCTATTTCTAATTCTGTTTTTAACTTCGCTCGCACATGTGATTTCCTCATCTAAGAGGCAATAACAATTTCAAGTGCATTTAACGCCTGACTGTTATTTTATTTCTTTTTATATTAATTGTGTTATTTTTGACGTTTTGTGAACTAGAATTGTTTCATGTTATTCAAATTGTCTATTTTGTTATCTATTTATAGATAATTATGTATGTACACACACACATATACACATTTATTTAAAGGGCCTTCTAATAGGGACTAGCAAACTTTGACAGTTCAAAGCGACCATATTGCTGAAGCTACATCTGTCATATTCGCCATCATTTATTCAGTCTGTCTTGCCGTATAACCATGGACAGACATAGCGCTTAAAAGCACGTGCCAATGGCAAAATTATTGTATAAAAGTGGGTGTTCTGCTCTGTTTTATGGTAGCGAGCGCTATAGATCGATGATTACCAACTACTTTTCGCCAGAATGAAATGATATGAACATATGACATGTGGTTTAAAGAGGACGGCACTAAGTGCTCATACACATGCCACAATGAACATTCTTCTCTAGCGATTTGAGGGCCTATACCTAGATTAAGTAACTTATTACGATAAACGTATCGCTATAATAAATATAACGAAAATTTATCGACGTTGCTATTCCGGAAAATATCTTAACGATATTTGCTTTTCGCTTATTTTGACATTTTGTATGCAGGGAGATGTCACAAGGTATACAATTACATAGCGAGTAAAACACAGATACAAAATATCGTAAAAAAGAAATTACAGCATCATATTATCGTTACTGCAAATATATTTTCGCTTCGCAAAAAGCACTGAATCCAGGTACTATTCGTGTAACGTTGAAGTGGACATTTCGCATGCGCAAAGAAGCGGCTGACGCTTGCAGTATATTTTATTTCACACATAATGTCAGTCATATGACTTTCAAAAGAACAAAAAATTTCGATAATATCACACAGACTTTAATTTATTTAAATTCAAAAATAGAAATCCTTAATGAAGGATCCTTTACTTGCCTACATGCATACATACCACAAAAAGCGTGAATATTTAAATATTGCTTTTGTAATCTCCACAAATCATTCACGTTTTCGATTTGTTATTTGAAATTGGTTTGTTTACTTAATTCGCATTGTTCTGTTTGGAAAGAAGGAAGAAAGAATTATGAAATTTTTAGTTATTGATACTGTCATTTAAGCGACTTGTGATTATAAATTTCGTTTTTTTCATTTAGTTATATACAGTTTCTGCTAAAAGATAATATATGTCGTCAGTCAGTTATTGGTTTGGAGTAGGGATGCCAATCTCGAAATCACGATCCCGAAAATCTCGGAATTTTCGGGATTCAGCAACTCCTGAATCCTGGGATTTTAACTTTCTAATTTCGGGATTTTCGGGATTCAGTATATCCCGAAGTTTTTTTGTTTGTGTTTTAAATAAATTCGTCATAAACTGGGGGAAGGTCATGATAGTAACCGTGGCAACACAATATTGATCTTTTATAATTGACATTTATTTGCCGGTGTTTAAGCACGGTCTATATATGTATTTCATTGATGCTTTGCCACTCCATTAGTAGACTTCAACCACATATTTTGAACAGTCAGAAACTTCTTATCTTATGCACAGGCTTTCAAAAACTATTTGAGAATTCACAAATAATCCTTACAAAAGTTAAAACCATAATTAATTTCGCGAAACATGTTTTGGATTCAGAAAGGAGATATTCGAAATATATACACCCCATATCTAACTCGATTTTGTTAAATGGTCGGTGGGTCAAACTAATAATGGGCTGACGATGTATATGTAATACTTTTTTTTTTGTTTTGGTGCAAAGCTAATTATGTGCTTATCACAAAATCACAGAAATTTGGGACAGAAATATGCAGGTGATGTTACCACATGCCTAACTAACCTGTCGTCTGCACAAGACATCATGAAATGTATAACATTAACACTTAACATCATGTTAATGGATAATGTTAATTTAATTTAATTTAATTTAATAGCGTCTCAAACCCATTTTAGAAACGCAAAGTTTACTTTGCAACGTCTTAATTCAGCTGAAAAAAAACAGAAGGAGAAAGTATTCCTCCCGCGCTCTTTCTCCCAACTGAATTAAGACTTTCCAAAGTATACTTTGCGTGTCTAAAAGAGGTCTCACATCTCTATACCACAATCTCAAAATTATATTACTAGATTAGCACTAACATGGTTATGTTTATGGTAGCTTTAACATGTCACTCTTTGTATATCAACTGTCTGCATCATTTATTAACCGCATTGCATTTCTAATGTAGACGTCAGGTAGTAAACGAAGCACTCTTGATCAAGTTCGCAGGAAGTCATTACCAATAAGTGGTACGCAAAACACTCCGACATTGATATTTGATCAAAGTTGTGGCAATATGGAATAATCACTTTAGTCGACTTAAGCAAATTTAGTTTAATTATGCTGTATTATGCCCCAGTGTAAGTCCTAGTTTACACTACGCAAGTCTTATTGCTAAGCTGATTAGTTTGTTAGGAAAGAGGGACGAGGGGAAAAGAAACGTTACTGTTCCCCTCGTCTCTCTCTCCGTCAAACTAATCAGCTTAGCAATAAGACTTGCATAGTGTAAATATGGACTAAAGTTGCAGTGATTACAATGCTACATATGCAAAGAAAGGATCACACAAACGTAAAATCATGCTTTAGAGCGTTTTAAAGCTCAGTTAGCCAAATGTAATGGCAAGTAACAGCAACGGTAGGAAACAGCTGATCGATATTGCTATGTTACGTTATATTAGATCGCTGTAACCATTTTCATTACTTTTCACATAAAAATATCAATCAGCTGTTTCACACCCTTGCAGTTACATTCCATTACAGTCGTCTAACTAATAATGGTAGAATTGGTAGATTCGTATCGTGAGTTTACGAATCAGCTGACAAAATCTGTAACATAAATAAAACATGTTGCTGTTTCTTTAATATGTATCATAATGTATGTGAGGTAGAAATCTACAGAAAATAGATTTTTACGGAGCAAACGTTAAAGGCTCAGTTAGCCGACTGTAATGTAATGTAACTGTAATGTAGGAAACAGCTGATCGATATTTTTATATGAAAAGTAGGTTAAGTTACATTACATCTCTATAACCATTTCCTAAAGGCTCAGTTAGCCGACTGTAATGGAATGTAACTGCAACAGTAGGAAACAGCTGATCGATATTGTTATGTGAAAAGTAATGAAAATGGTTATAGAGATGTAATGTAACGTAACCTACTTTTCATATAAAAATATCGATCAGCTGTTTCCTACGTTGCAGTCGGCTAAAGGCTTTCTTTCTACTTTGTTGAAGAATCTGAAAGACAGGAAATTGAATCTGAATATGAAGAGTATTTAGCTAAGTTAACTGAGAAAAACTAAAGTAAGACATATAATTATACTGCTTTTAAAACCACATTTGTTTTTTTTTTTTAATAAGAGTGTAGTTTATTTTATACCAAAACTACGAATTTATTGGTTGTGCTCTGTTTTCGTTTGAGAAAAGTGTTAATTTTATTTTTGTCGTTTTCGTATAATTATTTCGACGATTTTTCGCGCGAAATTTGACGAATTCAAACCTATTTCATCTGGCAACTATGCTGACACGTTCGCTTGCAACCTCACATATTTACTAACTAACATCCAGATTTAAACGATACGACAACTTCAAAAGTAACACGATACGAATCGACTAATTCTACCACAAGGCTTTAAGCTTTTCCATCCAGTATCCAGAAACGATTATTAAAGTTAAGGTTAAAGCATTCCTGAGACAGGTTTTCTCAAGCAAAACTCATATGCTAAGTCAACATTAACTTTGATAGTCCTGATTCTTTAAATTGATCTAAAGTATTCTCGGAAATATAGTTGGAAACAAACTATGGCAATTAACATTTTCTTTCCCTTGATAAGCCCGTTATGGACGGTGCAGTGTCATACCCAGATTGACTTTTTCTAAGCCACATTTTAATTAAATAAGAATAAAAAATAATAGAATTAAATAGTCATAAAAACCTTAAAAATAGTTTTTT
The DNA here is from genome assembly GCA_936439885.1 of Nowickia ferox. Taxonomy (NCBI): domain Eukaryota; kingdom Metazoa; phylum Arthropoda; class Insecta; order Diptera; family Tachinidae; genus Nowickia; species Nowickia ferox. The sequence continues at coordinate 108,259,374 of OW387023.1, forward strand.
ATCAATTGCAACTGTTATAAAAAAATTAATGATGTAAAGAAACATTGATATATGAGTATGTTTATTCATAAAACTTTAAACAAACCTCTTGTATTTTTTCAGGCATATTTTTCATAAATATTTAATTTATTTTTAAACTATGAACTAATATGTATATATATATTTTTTTAAATAAAATTAACAGACTTTTAAAGAACAATTAAGTATAAAATTTCTAATAAAAAACTGTTTCTTTGGTTCTTTTATAAATGCAGGTTATTTTTCTCCTTTTTTTAATTATTGAAAAATTATATTAATTTTTTTTAGCTAATTTATATAAATTTTCTGATAAACATATTTCACATTGAATTTGTCTTTTAGTGCTGAATAAAAACAAATTCCAAATTTATAAGATATTTAACATGAAAAAAAACACAATATTTTAACAAACAACACTCGCGTCAATGTTTGCCCAATTTTCAAAAATATTTATTTTATTTTTAAGTATTCGTATTTTGTATTGGCACTCGTGTAAAATTAAACAGACATACGGGTACAAGATTTATAAGATTTAAAACTTATTTTTATAATCGAGACAAAATACATACGTCCGGTTGTAGACCCGTTTGTTCCGTAACTGTTGCGGCAAAAGTGTTTCTGTTGTTTAACGCTTTTTCCCACGTTAGAAATGAATGAATGAATATGCAAAGAAAAATTCTCTATCAAGTGTGTGCGTATGTATGAAAATGCACGTACATACATACATATGGAAATGAATAATTTAAGCAGGGGCGTAAATAAAAAAAAGTAAATCTTTAGATTGTGTAGAAAGTTAAGTATGCATAGAGTTAATATTTTATAACTAGATATGATATTTAGGGTGCGTAAAATTTTACAGATGAAAATCAAAAACTAAAAACTCTTATTGCAAGCAAAGAATAAATATGTGGGTACTTATACAAAGGAAAAAGGGCGAAATAGTAAATACTTATGACACCAGAGTCTACAGTGACGAATTAAGAATGATCTGCGATTTTAGTAATATATAGTAACTTGGACGATAATCCGTACAGCCATAAAAAACGTATGAATTCCTATTAAAGAAAAAATTTAATATTTTCTGACGCAACACCAGCAAATTTGTTGACAGTGTATGGGTCTCTTGAGCTTAAAGTTCTGAAATTAAATAAAAATACAAATATATCTATTTGAATATAAAAAAATTCCAATTAAACAAAAATAGGAAAGGACATCTCGCGGTTGGTAGCGGTATTGACGTTACGCTGGGCAGTAGGCAGAAATGCTGGTAGGCTATATTGTTTCGCAGTTTCTCACGTGCTCTGCGAGTGCCCGGCATTGCACACTATAAGATACAAATTTGTAGGATAACACATACTAGACGACCTATCGGAGGTATCACAGATTGGTATAGGGGATCTCATATGATACTTCAACGCAACGGATTTAGCATTGGATCCAGACTTTTTTTAAAGGTTAAGACTCGGGCGAATAATGTGGTATCTATCAAAATGGAATCTCACGATTCCACTTGATTGATTGTAGGTAGGAATAACAAACCTGAAACAACCAATGCAACGCAACTTTGAAATGAAACAAAGTGCCGCCACTTAATTGTGTATAAAATCAAAACTTTCACATCGATTTTAAATTATGTTAACTTATATTTAATTTAATATCAACAGTATATGAAGATCTAAGAGCTAGTTGTTGAAATTTCATACAATGCGTAGGTATTCAATAAATAAATAAACAGATAGGAGCGTTAAATGCAGAATTATTCGATCTTCCCTTAAACGGGTCTTTTTATCTACCGCCTCTGTTGTATTTTACTATCGTGAAATTAAGAAATATTAAAAGCTTTTTTGAACATATTATAAACGTACATATGTATACATACATATGTATATATTTTTGTGCATTTTTAAATAAATATGCAACCACATACATACCCAGCAGGAAAAAGAAGGAATAACGATGGCTTCTAGAAGGTATTTGTACACCTTCTTTTGGTTCTACAAGGCCTGCTTGCTCCATTCTATAATCATATCTTTTTTACACGCATTGTCATTGCGGAGTAGAACAAGAGCTGTTAAATTTCGATTACGATTAGGAATCAATTTGATTAAACTCGTATTTTAAAAAGAATTATACAGATTATATAATTCTCTTTTTAATAATTTATGATAACTAATTGATTACGATTACGAATTTGGATTACTGGGAATTACGATAGTATAATCAAAAAGAATCAGAAGTAATCCTACTACTTTCAAAGATTACTTCATAAATAATGAAAAAGGATTCAAAGTAATTTTTAAAAGTAATCGCATTATTTTTTTAAATTAATTGTAATTTCAAGTAATTCAGATTACTTTTCCATTATTAGTAATCGTAATCAATTAGTAACCGTGCGAAACTGAGTATAATCGTAATTTAATTACTAATTATTACGATTACTAATCATTACTTACAAGCTATGAGGAGAACTTCCGCTCTCACTTCTTTCGCCTGGGCTTCAAATTTGTGTATTTTCCTTTTGCTGTGATAAAAACAAAACAAAAAATGGTACTCCTTCTCTTCTCCCTTCTCATAAAAGAGAATGTGGAATGTGTATCTTATCTTTTATGCGAAAGAGTCGAGGCCTTCTATAAGGCATTCTTTAGCAGTTAGATAAGAATAGTAATTGTATCAACTAAATTCCTAAGCAGGCCTTTAATAAGGTCTGAAGTAAAAAGGTCTTCTGAATTTCCCGCTGGGTATAAATACACTAATGCATGTGCACATACATACATACATACACACATATGTATTTATGTACATTGTAAACAAATGTATATTTTATTCTGTGTAAAATAATTACAGATAATAGGCATTATTAATAAACAAAAGCAAGAATATTTACATTATTTTCAAATTAAATATAAGATTTAATATTATAAATAAGCAAACTCATTTACTCTAAGTCATTTTTATTGGAGTGCTTAACATTAAATACCTACAAGTAAATGATTCTTATTCCGACACCAAGAAAAAAGATTGAAAATATAAATTATAGAAATAATTTAATTTTAAAACGAAACGTTTTTGAAATAGAACTAAGTTTGTTTAATTTTTAAAATAAATGCGTAAGTTTTTGTTTCAAAACTGTTTCGTTATTGCAAGAAAAATTATTACTTCAAAAATTATTTTAATCAGCAAACATTTCTTAATCGGGCTTAATTCAGTATTTTTCAATTCTTATATTTTTATTGTTATAAATTTTTTAAAAATGCAGCATTTTTAAAATGAAAACCCAACGTTCTTATTTTAAGAAAGAACTGTTTGCTTCAGTGTAATGAGCATCATCATTTGATCAAACAATAGGCCTGCCAGACCAATTCACACTTAATTTCTAATCTTTAATTTACGAAAATTAGAAAATTATATGTATGAATTTATTTGATTTATTTATTTTATTAATTTTTCATCAACCTATTCTGTTACATCAATATTAAAATTAATTATCTTTATAACAGTAATTATGACTATTTCAGAGATTAATTTCTAATTTCTTAGCTTGAATCGGAAGCTTCATGAAAAACGATTTTCGGGGTAGAGTAGATTTTTAATTTTTTTTATTCGGGTGTGGTCTGCATGCCTCCATTACATAGTGTCCACACCTGATGATTTTATATCATAACTCGTAATATGACGCCGGCAGAGCAACTGCCATTTTTCCATTAATATCAACACAAAGGGGTAGACGTTGATGATTTTATATCATGATGAATTAAACAAATATTTGCAAAATGCTTGATAAAAATATCTAATTTGCATGTTGTTTAACTTTTTGGTCACAAATAATTGTTGTGCCGCCATTTTTAAACGAAAATTGTTTAATAAATAAACGTTAAATGCACAGTAACACATAAAATGACATTTGATATCAAGATGAATTTATCATGCCGTGAGCTCTGATGATTATATCATAACGCTGCCAGTTTGACATTTATCATGATATAAATTCATCAGGTGTGGACACTATGCTTGATAATTCCGTGTGTAATTATTGCAGTTGAAATTTACCGCCCCCCCCCCTTGTTTCTCTAAAATCGAACGATTGATTCGATCGACTGTTAATATTGGAAACAAAAACAAATTTCGGTTTTTTGGTTTTGTTTTTAATATAAATGTTCGATCGAATCTATCGTTCGCATTTAGAGAAACAGGCTCTTAAAATATACCCTATGTCATAAAAATAAACAAAAACTAAAAATATCCTTACCCAAACTTTTATTGTTGTTTATAAAAGACAATTTTGAGAAAAAATTAAATTTTCGAAGAAATATATTTTGAAAAATACGCCTCCAATTTTATGCTCTGTGTTATTTCGAACACAGCAAAACTGACTTAAAGATTTTCTTCTCTAAGGCAGACCTGGTATTCGCCTGAATTTGGCGAATACCAATACGAATATCTAAAAATGACCGAATATTCGGGAATTCGAATACGAATACGAATATTCGAGCATCACTGGAATGTATGTACATACATACATACACACACATATCGCACACTAAATCATAAACAGTCACACTCAAAACATTTCAGGTGCTGAGTAGTGGCAAACAACTGTTGCTACTGTACAAATGACGCAAGTATGTAATATAAATACATGTATAACGGTATTTTATATTTTTCAAGAAGATTATATTGCAAAAAAAATTGTTGCGGCCGTTAGAGTTTTGTTCAATTAATTGATTTATATTAAACAATAGCATTTTTATAATTTTGAGTTGTGACTGTTTATGATTTAGTGTGCGATATGAATGAATGGAAATGCGTGTATTTTTTTATCTAAAAATTTTCTCACCCTCACAATTTGTATTAATTAGAACTGGATATTACAGGAATGCTTTTTTGTTCTCAGTAAATATTATAACATCATAAGAAAATAGAGACGATAAGACATCTGTGCATTAATTGAGGACTTGCTGGATCTTACCAGATAAGTTTTTGTTTAAAAAAGAAATAAAAACCAAAAGCACACAAAAGAACATTTTAATAATTTAAAATTAGAATTAATTAAAAGAAATATTATTAAACAAGTCATTTAATTGGTTGATATATTTTTAACAAAATTTGCAATGAAAACAATTTTTACCATTTTTGGAATAGTTTTAGCAATGTCAAGTAAATGTTTTTTATTGCAAAATCGAAGGTTGATTTGAGAAAGTGAAAACTTGTGATCATCTAATTTTATTTATCAGTATTTAAAATATTTGTATGAACGTCCATGAGTGAAAATTTTACCGGCTAGTTATTTTTTATATTAAAACCTTAATAATTGCGTATACAATAAGAAACCAATTCTCGTATTCCGTTTCATTGAAAAGTTTATGTCGAAAAAGGATAATGTTAATAACTGAAAATACAGCATTTCCTTCACCAGTCTAATTTAAGCAAATCACGTTAATTGATAAAAAATATTTCTATTTCTGATGAAAAGAATTAAAAATACTGAACTAGAAGTCTGGTGAAGAAAAATCATTCCTGGAAATAAAAAATTCTTAATGCTTAGGTTAAATAAATATAAATAATAAAAGAAAATTTTATATTTATTTTTTTATTTTATTTTATTTAAATATTTAAATATCAATTCATATTTAAAAGTTGTTTTTCCATACAAAAATTAATGAAAATCGACATTGAAATAGGAATTGATATTTAAATAGAGTTGGTGAAATTAACCCTTAAACTGAAACAAAATTGTTCAAAAAAAAAAAAAAAAAAAGAATACCACTGCCCAAATCAACCTATTAAATATGTTTGAATTGTTCTAATCCGTTTTTTCATGGAAGACGCAAAATAAATGTTCAATTACATTATTATGCAATACCATTAAATTATATTACATACTTTTAAACCAGATAATTGCTACAAAAAGGTTTTATTTTCAATTCTATTATGTCGTCTGCTTCTTAATTGCCAGTCTGTTTCCGTGCTTTTAGTTTATAAACTGTGAATTAATTGTTTTATCTCTTGACTTTCATTTATTAGAGATTCTTATTTTCTACTTTATCCATTTGAGAAGGATATAAATATATACTCTTCACGAAAAAGCGAAGAACGCCACTTATGTTAATTAGGGTTAGTTAACCAAGTTTATATGTATCTTTTGCATCGTTAATTCGCATGTCAAGGCAGCATGAAAAGTTCATTTTAGAATTTACAGCAGTCATCAAACAGCAAACATAATAGCAGGAATCACGCTAATAGTGATGCTTACTGAGTTACTGAGTTCAATATTTCTTTAATAAAAAAAATTTCAATTGGATATAAACGACAAGCTTCTCTTCTTGCATGTTATTTAAAGTTTTGGAAAAAATACATTTCCATACTGCCATCTAAAAAGGCAGTATGTTTTATTCTAAAAAAAAAATCACCCTCACTTAGTCTTAAACGTAAATGGTGAAAATTTGAGCTAAATCGGACTACTCTAACCCGTGCCCCACTGGAGTCAAAGTGCAAATATTGTAAACGCTGATGCATACGTATTTGTTTTCCTTTGATCAAGTGTTTATGACATTTTGTTTTTGTTCCTTCCACTATCTGGCTGCCAGCCGGTATGTCTGAGTAAAAGCTACTGGTAAAACAGCCACAGTCTCCAAGTTACTCGAATGGAATGATATTGGGGAGAAAAAACAAATTTGTTTTTTGCATAACTCATCGAAAATAATATCTGATATTAACACAGATAATAATGAAAATAGTTTGAAACCATAATTAAAAAAATACAATGATAATATTTCATTTCATTTCATATTTTAAGATTTCCACGTGCCACATGACGTATGACTTATGTAGTATTGATAATTAGCATACGCACTCATTCATTTCATTGTAATGAATAATAAATAATTATTTATTAACCGCCTTATTCATAAAACATAATTCAGGTTTATTAAGCGCTTATTTGACATATTTCTATGGGAAATTTGTCAAATAAACCTGTAATAAACCTGAAATATTTTTTATGAATTAGACCGTAAGTGTTTAATCGATACCATGGAAACAAACGAGTATTTGTTTCAATTTATATAGATTGTGTTTTAGGTTAAAAGAATGCAAAAACTGTGCCAGTTTGTTAACAACAGAGTTGTATTTAGGTTCTATATTCGAAAATCAATGTTTCCTCATATAATCGCCATGAAAAGATTTAGAAACCATGACGCGAAGGGCGCCATGAAATAGGATTAAAGAAATAATGCCCAAATAAGATATGAAATAAACTCCAGTAAAATAAACCTCAAAACATCCAATATAAATGAAATAAAGCTCAATAAAACCAAGCTCAAGATGAAATAAAGGCAAGAAAATTAAATAAAGTCCAACTAAACTCAAGATAAAATCAAGCTCAAAATAAATGAAATAAAGCCCAATTAAAGATTCCTTAATTTTATTTGGGCTTTATTTCATTTTCTTATGTAGCGTTATTGCCTTGGGCCTTATTTCATAACACCGACGCGAAGAGTTAATTGCGTACTCAACAAGCTTTTTTTATTGGGGGTTGGGGTTATAGGGGAATATTTTGATTTTATTTATGTCAACTATTCGAACTTCAAATTATTTGAATAAAAATTTAATATATTATTTAAATATACTATTTTATGTGTTATTCCATTACTCGAATAAACAGTGAATAAGAATTGTATAAATATATATAAGAAATATAAGTTTAACTCGATTATTTGAATAAATTATGAATACAAATTCTAAAAAAATGTTTCGATAAAAATACATATGTATATGTATATAAGTTTTATTCGAATATCCGAACAGAAGACGAATAAGAAATTTTGTACGATTATTTGAATAAATAATATTATTATTCGATTATTTGAATAAATAATAATTTTTTGACCAAAATCGATTACTTGAGATCGTAAATAGTTTATTGATTTTCGTAAAAAAACGAAGTCCAAAAATCGTATCGCTTAAGCTTCTTTAGCGGTTATGGCTCGAATTGGTAAATAATAATTGTATGCATTTTTTAGCGAGTAAATGACGAATAAAATTTTTGCGATTATTCGAATAAATAAATATAAAAAATATAAGTTTTACACGATTTTTCGAAAAAATGATGAATAACAATTCCATAGTTTATTTTCGATCAAAATAAATGTAAGTTTTATTCGATTATTCGAATAAGTGACAAATAAGAATAAATAAATGTATAATAATAATAATATTCGATTATTTGTATAAATAATGAATGAGAATTGTAACTGATGAATAAAAATTTTATAAATTTTTTGCACTTAAATGACGAAAATAATTTTTTTTGGATTATTCGAATAATCAAATATAACTAATATAAGTTTTATTTGATTATTCGAATAAAAGATAGATAAAAGTTGTATACATTTGTTTCTAGTAAATGACAAAAAAGTTTTTTTGTGATTATTCGAATAATTAAATATAGTAATCATAAATTCAAGTTTTATTCGATAATTCGAATAAATAATGAATAGCAATTACAATAACAATTTTATGGAACGTATGACAAAAAAATTGCAATTATTCGAATAAATGCATAAATATAATAAATGTAAGTTTTTTCGATTATTCGAATAAATGATGAACAAAAAATTGTATAGCATTACTCGAATAGATATAATACATATATAAGATTTATTCGGTTATTCGAATAAATAATGAATAAAATAATTTATAATTTTTTTCGATTATGCAAATAAATGACATAGAATTTCGTTCGATTATTCCAATGAATAGATATAGAATAAAAATTTTATAATTTTTTTCGCTTATTCGAATGATTAATGGTATAAAATATAGCAAGAACATTTGTTGAATTTTTTGTTAACAAAAAAAAATATGTCAACATATGTATTTTTGTTTCTCAAAAAACAAAAAAAAAAAAAGTTGAAAGACTTTAAAATTAATTTTTTATTTATCTCTTTATTAACTAAAGTTTTGTTTTGTCATTTACAGCCGAAGGTTTTTTAAGGCTATACATTTTTAAATTTTAATTTACGCATATTTTTTACATTATGACATTAACTTTTAATAATTAATGCTTTCTGTAAATTACAAAACTGAATCAATAATATTTCATTGATGTACATATTTATTTTCATTTGTACTTGTTACCGCAAAACCTGTTTATCCTTGTGTATCCTTAGTTGCAATTGTACACATCTCAATTTATTTCAACGTTTTTTTTTATATCAATAGCGCTTGGTAGAGTATCATTTTCAACATTTTTACTATTTCATTACTATTCATATTACATGCAAAAATAATTAATACAACAAAATAAAATAAATAAATAAAGAGTACTTGTGTACAAATTCTTTCCGGTTTCCGCTGCCGGTTACATTGTTTCTCTTGACTATTTACTTCGTTCTTACTATTGTTCATGCAGTGTGCTAATTCTCAAAAAAGTACTTCACGGAATGCAATGGCAAATAAAACTATTTATAAATAAAAGTGTATAAGTAGCAAACGACTCAAACACTTTGCCAAAACAAGTTTAAATTCCATACCATTCTCTAGAGGGAAATAGCAAAATGAGTGGCACGTGTATAGTTAGGTGACATTGAAGAGTATTTTGTTAGTATTTCCATACGTGCGTGTTAATGACTTTGAAATATCTTTTGGCAAGATATTTACAAAGGCATAAAATGAACTTTTCACATCGAAAGGTAAAATACAAGTTGATAGTGTGTTTTTTTTAGAGGTATAGAACTTCGAATTGAAATAAAACACAAGAAAATCGTTTTAATGTCCATCAATTTGGCTTTATTGGAAGGATAATTTTATGCCATTAACGTTTAAATATGATTTCGGGCATGTGGCCGCCGCGGCTGGCTCGAATAAAGCCAATTCTACAGGTCCAATTTTCAACCACTTTTTCGAGCATATGGGGCCGTATGTTGGCAATAACGCCACGAATGTTGGCTTCCAAGTCCCCTAACGTTTCTGGTTTGTTGGCGTAGACGAGCGACTTCACATATCCCCAAAGAAAATAATCCAATGGTGTCAAATCACACGATCTTGGTGGCCAATTGACAGGTCCATTCCATAATTGCTCTGATGGACGATTATGTCGATCATAAAATGGACGGAGCTTGCGGTAAACTTCGCGAACTGAACCATTATTTTCGAAATAAATTTGCACGATTTGCAAGCGTTGTTCTTTTGTCAACCTGTTCATGATGAAATGGCAAACCAAACTAAATATTAATCACTTGACAGCTGACAAAATGGCCGCCAGTTAAAAAAGTGATGCCAACTTAAAGTTCTATACCTCAATAAAAAACACCCCATATCAATTCACAAGCCAAGAGAATGCATTCATAATTTTAAATTTCCAAAATATTACCACTATAAAAATCGTTGAAAGAATAATATATAATCAGAGATCAAATCAAAGCATTCCATATCGAGCGAAATACATTTGAGTTCCAATAAAATTGAGATCGATATCTAATGCTACATATAATGCTTTTTTCTCTGCTCGTAGCTACTCTTTTAAATCTAACAACAAAATACTCCTAAGAAAAGCTACGATATTTTGCATTTAAACTTATGCAAGACCATTTGTATCAAACGCCGAATACTGCCAATATGATACTTAAAACCATTGTTTTTTGCTGCCATTTGCCACTAATAACAGATGAAGATGCAAACAATATGTATGTATATTTTCAGATGTACATAGTCGTATGTAAAATTAAAAAAGACTTGTTACGACTTATTGAGATTTATTTTATATTTATACAAAACTTAGGAACTTTGAGCTCCTGATAGTCTAAATGAAGTGCTTATTGCAAAAACTCGATAAGCCACAAAATGAAAATACTGAGAAAATCGCCTTTGAAGTTTAAAATAAATGCAGAAAATAGGGATTTGATGAAATCATGATACAGATATATACTTTTATTTAGTGCTTAAGGAAGACTACTATCACATACCCGTCGCTGTACACCAAGAAATCTTCGGAAATCGCTAAAATCGCAAAAAGCTGTGGCTTATTGCATGAAATTTATTCATTTTATTTTTTTTTTAATATCAAAAGTTTTGTTATTTTGGTTGAAATAAAGTGGCATATCGTGTTTTTGCAGTTTAAAATTTATTATTTTTTCTATTTATTACATCAAATAATTTCTAAAAGTTGTGATTCAGTTTCAATAAATCATACCTCGCTGGTTTCTGAAATTACTTCATCATCTGTTGGCAAAAACTCTTTGTCAAAATACACTAATACAAAATAATCACTTCCACTGCTATCTTCATCAGAATCCATCGTTTTGTAATACTGCCTTTGTAATTGCTGTGGCTTATCGAGTTTTTGGGACAAATAATTCTGAATAAAATCAAAATGTAAAAAGTGACACTTGCGGCTAAGGCGGAAATTAAACGGAATATAGGTACAATATTTTAAGAGGACGTTCCGATGCTGTAAAGTAATTGAATGAACTGATAAAACCACTTTCTGAAATCGTGTGGCGTATCGTGTTTTTACAATAAGCCCTTCAAATATTTTTCAAACTCTCCTCTTGGTTATTTAAACTTCCATTATTTTGATTATTTTAATTTTTTCTTGGATGCTTCGAATTTCATATTATCGAGATTCTACTGTACAGCAACAGCAATACACATTGAATTTTCCATCCCTGACACTGAATATTCATACTTGAAACCATTATACATACATAACTACCTGCACTCGGTTTTGCTACAGCTGCAATTATTATTAACAATATTTAATACAAAACAAACAAATGATAAAATCATAAAATAAGCTGACACTGCACTGCAATTTGACACGCATACATATTTAAACTCTCTCACACAGGTCACAGGTAGGTAAAGAAATCAATAAAAGTGGCACATAATATGTAAAAATAATACATACATAAATAAAAAAAGAAACTGACAACAAATTCAATAAAGTACAAAAAAAAAACAACTAATTCCAAAATATCATTAAAAGGTCATTAATGATACTCGTAGACGAGTACAGTAATAATAATAGTAGGTAACATAGTCAATGTGCACATGTACTATATATGTATGTACATATGTACATACATACATAAGTATGAACATATGCATTTTCTTTTATTCATAAATTTTCCCATGAACTTACATCTTCACATTGAACAGGCTTAATAATCCAAACAATTGGATGGAAATTGTTAAACATTATAATGAAAGCGAAACTAAAATCTTAATAAACTTTGATTCAATAGATACTTTTTGTATTATTTTTTTTTCAGTTTTAAATACACAATATTCTTAAACACTTGACAAAAGCATTCATCCAGTTTATTTATTTAAAAAGCCGACCGATGTGGAAGCCTTTTTTTAACACAAACGCGAAAAGGGAAATTTTTTCATAAGGTTTGTGTGTTGCAACTTCCTGAGTTAGTTACATACGAGTACATAGAACTTTATCAACTCTTTTTAGTATTTTTACTAATTAAAATCGAAGAATTTCACAGAAATCGTTTAAAATAAAAATCCATTTGTAGGCCAAAACAAAAAGGGGGAGGTTGGTTCTTATTTATTTTTTTTTTTTAATTATCTATGTATGTATGTATTTTTTTTGGCAAACAATAACAACAAAAAACACTTATTACATTTAATTATTGATTTTCAACTTTTTTCTCTCTACGAATTTTTATCACATTTGCAGGAAATTTTGCGAAATAGAAAATGCTTCAATTTTCTTTTTTTAAATAAATTATTTTAGATTGGATTTTATTTAACTTGCTGTTGTTATATTTTGTAACTGTGTATTTTTCTCCATACGATTTTCTTGTAGACGTCTGCGTATTTTGCGTTGTTTAACATTTGACCAACCACGAAGAACTGAAGGAAAAATTCTACAGGAAATAACGAATACTCACTCACTCGATATTTTTGCTTGTAAACAGCATTACCGTTGGTAGATGTCAAAAGTGCCACATTGTAAATCTAAATACAATTACACAAATACTAGAAGTGGAGAAATCCTGAGGATACTCTTTGTTGACACATCGTTTAATAAATGAAAAAAAACGTTTGTTGAACGGGCAAGCCACTTTTATTATTGTATTATTTGTACATACTCCTACTCGTATAATTTTTTCATTCAAACAAATAATTATAAAACCAAGGCACATTCACCAGGTAGTAGCGAAGACTCAGCTGAGTATTTTTTCAAATTAAAGTTGATCGGAAACTTCAAAAACTGTTTACGAGAAAGATGAGTCGCAAAAGCGGGAACGACGAAATGCATAAAGACAATTGCTTAACCATAAAAACAAGCAAAATTTTCAAAAATTAAAAAAAAATTCAACACGAAAAATATTTTATAAAAATAATTCTGCAAAAAAAAACCGACTTCAATGCAATGATCTGATAGAACATTTTGGAAAAAAAATTATTGGATATAAAATTAAATTTTTATGGACGTGCCTTCACTAATTTCTAAACGCAAAATTTTGTGTTTCTTATGGTATGGTCACACTTGGGCAAATATTTGCAAAAAAAACATAACCCCTAAATATTAATGAAAAAGCTTTCAATTCAGAGACGTGTTTGCTATGTCAAATAGTTTCCAATAATGTTGGATTCTATGACATTCTCTATTAGTTGTTTATGAAACTGTTTAACTTAAGAAAGACGTGTCTGAATCAAAATGTTTTTCACTGACATTTATTGGTTACGTTTTTTTGGGCAAATGTTTGCCCAAGTGTGACCATACCTTTACGCTACATTTACACATGAAAGTACTTTCTTGAAATTTCTGTATACGTATTATTAATAGAAATTCTAATGAAATGATTTTAATGAAAATTTCTTGTTTCATTTTCATAGGAAGGCGAAAGTTCATTTTAAAAATGTCTATGTATGTATATCACCAACACAAATTTATTGGGCAATAAGTTGGGAGGGAATAAGTATTATTTTTAATATTTTAATAATATTATTGTTTTAAAAAGGCATGAATTGTCTTCTTCTTGTATATTTGAACATAAGATCTTATACCTAGTTCTTTAAATCTTTATACAAAATAAGCATAATTTATAATAACTATTTGCCACAATCCTGTATATTTGTACAAATCTTTAAAGTGGGTAACACTGTTAAACTTTTTCTCATTTTACTTTCTGAAAACGTCAAAAAATTACTTTCTTGAAATTTTCGTTGAAACCTCAATGGAAATTAAAAACAATGTGAGTGTGGTACAAGGCGAATTCAGTATCAGGTGACCTTTTCCGCCCGGCTGATTATCAGCTGTTGATGTGTCGAAATTTGCTTAGAAATCTTCTGACAGATTGGTTTTGTAGCATAGCAAATTACATGTTGTTTTTTGTGTAGTTGTATTGTTGTAGTGGTACTGAATTCGCCTTGAGTGTGGTAATGAAAAAATGTGAGTGTATTGCGATTTTCTTGCAATTAGTTTCATGTGTAAATGGTAGGTTAGAGTTCAGGGTGTGTGTTAAGTTTTATAAAAATCGGTACAGTAGAACCACTAAAAATAATATATTAAATTTTAATGGACGTGACACCGCCCATTTTTTTAAATGCAACATTGTTTCTATTTTTAAGCTCAAGGTGTGTGGTAAGTTTCTTTAAAATCGGTTAAATAGAACCACTGAAATGTAGTAATAGATTTTAATGGCTTAGTCCCGCCCATTTTTTCAACTTTAATATTGTTTAATTACAAGAACCAAAAGAGTTTGCTAGGCTTCGCAGCAATCAAATAATAATTGAATATCATAAAAACCAATTTGTGGGCGTATACCCGCCCATTTTTTTGCAATGGGACCAATGGGAAGCTATACCCTCTCAGACAATAAAAAAATGTTTATGAACCGAGTTATGAAGTAACACTGCCAAAAAATAAGAGACGAATTGATAACCCACTTCTTTTTTTAAAGTCGTTTTTAACCCACTTTGTAAACAAATTTAAAAATATCAAAAAGAAAGTATTAAAAGATTGTGAAAATTTTTCATTTTTGTAATCTTGATATTAGCTAGAAATGAATGTGCCTTGCATAAAACCATACAATCCAGCAAAAATTACTGCTTACCAGAAGCGTTTTTGTAAGGGAGACAATCTTACAGAATCACTTGCTGTTGCGCATGAATAAGGCATTTTTTTTTGTTCGAGGTGAGCCAGCTAGAAGCAATAGATTTAGCTTCCAAAAAGCCATGAATTAAAATTGTGTAAATGTGTAAAATTGCTAAAATTGCTAAAATTTTGCAAATTAGAAACAAGTTCTAACATATATTGACAATAGTCGCAAAAACAATATTTAATATTGATTGAAAATCGCTATTATTATAACAGATCAAGAAAAGGCGCAAAATTGCGAAGTTGAAAACAAATTCTGCATAAATAACGAAACATTGGAAAATTGTCTATGATCAATACTGATTAAAACCACTGTAACTATACCAGGACCAAAAGCCTACAGTTCACCTTTGTTGCTGAAGTAGCGAAAATTCGCAAAATATTGCGAAAATGGAAATAATTCCAAAAATATATTGAAAATCGCTAAAACTCTAAGAAATACCAAAATCTCGAAAAAGAGCACACAAGTCGCAAAAATTGTAAATGCGTCCAAAATTTTAATATGCAGTAATTTGCGCTTAATTGATTTTCTAAAAATGCGTGGTTGGTTTTTGGTGCAATTAAACGAAAAAATCATTTACCATTGAACCATTAACACAATTGAAAAGAACCCCGTTTAATAAAGCATTAAGATCAATAATCCGAAACGTGATACAACAGGCTGCAATGAAAAAAGTAGATAAAAACAGATGATTTTAAGAGTTGACACATCCATTTGTGAAAATGTTCAAGTAACAATTAAAAGGCACTTCTGTTTGGGATTTCTGAAAAGGCATTTTATTTTATTTTATTTGGTAACGCAATTAAACGGAACTCATTTAAACGGGGGTTTTTCCATATGTATTATATGAAACATTTTCATTCCATGTGTTTTAGAGCAATTAACTGGTTAAATCAATTATGGGGCGAGAGCAATTAAGCGGAAACTACTGTAAATCACTTCTATCGAATAAAGTTGCTAAAATTGGAATCAAGTCCTCAAATACACAAACTATGCCCCCTTATTAAAAAAAAAAACAAAAAATAACGTGTGCCTGAAGTGTACTTTAAAACCGGGTTTCTTTGGGAATTTTGCTTTAATGTAAGCTTTAAGTACACGGTAATTTTATTTGCATATGGGCTCAAGTCATTAAAAATTTGAAGAAGAGCAAAATCTTATGAAAACGCAAAATACGGAAAAAATAACCTAAGACGTCTAATGTCTAATGTACCCCGTTCGTACATAAGCTTTAAAAAAGAGACGCTGAGCACTCGCCAAATAATTTCCCATATTGCGTTCAGTAGATATTTCTAAACTTCGATAATAAATTTTTTCCAAAATTGTTCCAAAGGGAAAAAGTCTTGATAAGTGTCAATAAATTTATTCTGCGTTTTGCTGCTAAAAACTAAATGAAAAATTGATTTCGGTACTCGTACTCTGGCGACCGAAAAAATATAAGCATGAGTATAAGAATACTCAAAATACCATATATGTAGTCCCCCCGTCTGGACTTGCAATTTTTGTTGCAGCAGCGAGTTGCGAAGACTGGGAAGGGGTATACAGTTTCATGTGCTCTGCAATTCTCTTTTGTTTTGAAATTGGCACTTGTTAATTTAAAGTTGTTAGGTGTATTTGCCGTTTCATTTTATTTTAATTCTTCAGTTGTGGGAAAAACACAAAGTATAACACAAAGTAAATAGAATTGTTAATTTTTCAGGGAAATTTCTGGTGTAATATAAGTTTTTTTAAATACATACATACATACATAATTGCAGAGGTAGAATTTCATAATGTGAACACTAATGCAATTTCAAAGCAGGATAATTTTCAGTTTAACGCAACATAAGCGTAGAGTGAGATGTTTTGGGGATGCCTTATTTAAACTTAAAATATCCGACTCATGCTGTAAACCAGAAAAAATGCACTGTGTCAAAGTCACCCAGCAAAAAAAACAACATGACAAATCATGTGTTAATCATGAGTTCAAGTAATGACGAATTGGTCCGATTTAGGTGAAACATGCATTTGAAAATGTGCATTTTGTGAAATGAACAAATATACATACATACATACATATTCACAAAATTAAATAGAAGAATTTGTTGCCTTGACAGAGTGAGCGAGACTTCCGAAGACACCAATTATCTTCCGTCTCGTGACATCTCTGTACTATGTGATTTTTACATTAGCTTTCTCATTGGAGATCAAATGTTTGTTCGAGGATACGAACAGTGCCGTTCTAATTGTCAATACTCTCTACCACTGAGCTATTGCATTGTTGTTATTTGTTGGAGATAAAACTTGTTTTATGAAAATGTGTCAATGTGATGATTTAATTCCGTTTTTGCATGCCTTTTTTGCTCGATATTTTATTTCAATATACATATTACATTCAGAATGCATTCAAAGAAACAAATGCTCCAGAAAGCATGACACAGTATTTCATTTTGAACGCGTTCATATATTTTTTGCTGGGATGCTTTGCGGAGGAAGGAAATTTTAAAAGAAAATTTAAAAGACTGTCAAAAATTTGGCTCCTTTCATATTGTGATTTATCTATGTACATACATATATACCTATTAATTTAAAATCTGGTCACACTGCTGCTGAGAGTTGATGCATTTTTGAAGAGAATTAATAAAAAAGAGATTAGTGGTAGGGCTTCCATATAGTTTTATCTGCAAGAACACGTATACCACCCCAAATATCCTACACTTTTTCCCAAATGTTGTGATGAAATTTTATTAAATTTTTCTGATGTTTATATCGCCTATTTTCACAGGAGAAGCAAAAACCTTATAAATTCAAGACTATTTATTTGTTAGGTGCCAAATTTAATAATGAATAACATCGGTATTTGTGAAGATATGTGAGTAAAATTTCAAGGAAATATGTCTTTTTTTGGTTATTCACATCATAATCAATCAAAAGGTCTATTTTGAATTTTTTTGATGACACGTACTTTTGGATTTTCGACGACGATATATAGCTGAACCTTGAGTATTGGGGCCGCGCGGAGAATGAAAGTTAATGTGAATGTAACCTCTTGATACAGGCCCGGATAATCGAGTTTTATTGTAATTCGATTTTTCAGCTTTTTTGGAAACTTAAATTTCAAATAAATTACATTTATTTTTTGTTTTCTTCCGTTTTTCAAACATTTGATGATTTATACAGATGAAATATTTCAATCGAGATTAAATGGAATTTTGAAAGGCTTTCACCTACAGTTATTCGATTTTCAACAGCAGACCTCTGAGGAATGTATAAAACTTATATGAAATCGCCTCTCCTTCCTATAATAATCCATACATTCATATACATATGTATGTATACATATATGTATGTATGTATATACTTCACAGCTAACGCGCTATCGCATTACAAATATGCTACATATAAAGAAAGTAGGTTCAGAGTAGGTCCCTGAAATTAAATCAAATAAGAATTTTTCTTTACCAAACCTGTTAGTAGTGCAGTCTTTTAGTTTTGATGCGAAACGAATCCAAAATTAATATCTCATCCCTTTGGAGACCAAAATAAATTAAAAAAAAAACTTAAAACACAAACAAATTTGTTTTGTTGTGTCTAGTTTATAATTTTATTTAAATAAGTTAGTTACCAGCATTTTATTCGCTTTATTATTTATATTTTCAATTAAATATAGATTATGTTCTTAAAGCTAAACTTAAAAATAACAAATATTTTTCTTTTTCAATAATATGTCTGTTTGTTTTAATATTTTGCAAAAACAAAAATTTTGTTTAAAAAAGAAAAAAAATTAAAACTCTAGTTTTTATTACTTTTTTTTAGTATATTTTATGAATAATTCAATATTCATACGCTTAAAAACTGAACTTTTTTTAACAGTTAAGTGTGTTTTATGCATAAAATTAAAGTAATTATTTGATTCTTTATAAACTAGAAATTTTTTCAATAAATTAATTAAAAATATAACAACAATGCATTAAAAAAAAAGTATAAATACATAAATAGTAAAAAGTTTAATGCGGAAAACATAAAATTTTTTGGTAATATAGTTAACAGAGATAAAATGCGTTTATAAAAAGACGTTTATAGTGAAGCCAAAATATTAAATATCTTGTTTCGAAATAAAATATAAAGTATAAGAACATAGTAACAATGCAATAATAAAATGCAAATTTTAGTATTAGTTCAACAAAAAATAAATAAATATTTTAAATTACTTTGCTGGTTTGTGTCGTGTTTTATTTTGCTTTAAAAATTTTTGAAAAATATATTTTTTTTTCTAAAAATATGCTTTGTCATCATATTGCATTTGTATATGGTTTTTTTTTCTATTTTAGCATTTATTTAAACAGGTTTCCTCAATTATTTCTTCCTTTGTTAAAGCACTTCTTTCAATTTAATTTTTTTTTTTTTTTTCAAATAAATATCAAGTTTTATTAGTTTTAGCCAAAGACAGAAAAAGAGGATTATAGTAATTTAGTTTTACATTTAATGCAGCCAAAGTACGTTAAGCAACTTTTATTATATGTATTTAGAATTTTGAGTAGAGTGATTTTAGTTGAAACTTTTTTTTAAAACTTTATCGATTGTTTTTCTTAAGACAATTTATTTTCTTCAAGCTCTTCTTTTTATATAATAGTTAGAGATGTTAAATTCGTTTTTCTTTTCCCTTTTTTTTAGATGAAGAATTCCTTAAACTATCTACGCAGATCCACTACACGAATTTTTTGATCGGCATCCATTTGAATATGTTGGGCTTCCTGGAAATTTCATTGAATTTAATAATGTAAATATATAGTTTGATTTTTAAGACAATTTACCATAAACAATGGCGGATCATTGGGATGTGGATGAAAGCCGGTCTTTCGACATTCAGCAATATAGTTCAGACCATAAGTAGGGGTAAGCATAAAGAAACCAGTACTAAAATCACATAAAATATGTATACGTATTTAAATATATGAAGTCAATGATAAACAAACATTCACGCGTATGCGTATGTCGGGTCAAATATTCGTCTACGACAGTTATGTCATAGAATAAAGAAAACTTGTACACATTTCCTTTATTCTACTACACAATGTTCGTAGACGAATATTCGACTCGACATACCCAATACGGGTGATTAACTGCCGTATTCCGAAAAAATTACTTTGGTTTACAAAAGAAATTTTTTCTTGGCCTTAAATATTTTATCAGTTGATTTTCTCCTTTAAAATTTAACGACTTTCAAGAAGGAGCTTCTCAAATTGGTTGTATTTTTTTATTTTATTAAGTCTTAACAATTTGTTAACCGATTAGAAAAATTATTTTGTAGTTTCCCCTTGGGAACGCTTTTTACTAAATTCTCAGTATAAATTTTCTAAACTGAGTTTCGGTCTTCTACTCTTCCTGACGAGTGTCCGATCGTAGTGTGCTCCTGTAAATGAAAGCTAATTTCCCCCAAAAATTAAGTATGGGACAAACAGTCATATTTGCATATCCTACAATTGGCAACTGTGGATAATTAAGTGGTCTTTTTCCTCAGAATCTAACCTTTAGACAACTTATTGGTCTGCAATCTCTAATTCCCCTAAATTCATTCATTCCCTGGGAACAATATATAGTCCTTTAAACAAGAACCGAGAGAGAGAGAGAGAGAGAGAAACTGTCCAAATTTAACACATACCTTAAATTCCCCTCAACTACAAGGTCTTTAAAGAATAAAGAGTACAATTTGTTACTTTATATAACTCACGTTTGATATTTTGGCGCGCAAACAATAGCAATTGCCTCGGGCATCATTATCTGATACGAACAGTGTGTATGTAAATCCACCGATGATAGAAACGATGTCTGACTGGGATGGGTCTTAAAATATAAGAAATATATTATTTAATAAAATTTTCTTTACATATTTTTGAAAAGAAACTCATAACTTACATGTATCCATCCAAGTGTTATTAAATTTTGTTCATCTTGTACTTCGAAAATCTCCTCCTCATGTATGGTGGTGCACGAGTCTGAAGTACCCTGTTGTTTCGGTATAATTATATGTGTTATATATAAACTATTGTGGGCCAAATGACCTGCCAATATACCGCAAGTTTCAACATTTTTCATGGTGTTTGCTTGTGCGAGTTGCAAAAATACATCCATTGTATTTTGTGGTATAACAACGGGGCGTAGGGAACCCTCCAGCAGGGAACTGGAACGGTCGTATTGTGGTTTTTGTGAACGATCGAAAGAAGGTTTTGAAGGAATGCTGAAAAGTTGTTATTAGATTTCAATTAGATAATTAAAAATTTTTGTAAACAGGAAATGTAGTGGGAATAATAAAAACATTTCAACTCGATTAGATGAACAACTATCTACTTATATAAATTTTTTAGATCCGTATAATAGAAACAATAAATAATAAAAACACATTTGCTCTTGAATTATATTACTAATAATCTTCTAATAAAATACCACATTTCCGTGCTATTAAAATATCTTCCAAATACGACTTACTTAGATCGTTTATCATCTTTATCCGAACTATCTGACGGCAATAGCAAATTTGACTTTTGACCTCCCGTAGGAAAATCATTAGGATACACCACCTGATCTAATAAACCCATATCGGGTGCCGTGGGCTGGTTATTGGGATCCATTTGAACATGAAGATTGGCAGGAATCAACGAAGATGTCTTTGACGAATTACTAGCTGCAGCTTCTCGAATACGCCGCTCGCGTTCCATTTCTCGCACTCGTTCAGCTTCTTTATTCGCCAAGAATTGTTCATATTCACGCTGATAGCGTTCCAATAGCTTTAAGCGCAGTTTTTCCGAAGTGGGCATAACTTCGTCTTTGATGCGTTTATTGATGAATTTCATTTCAGACTTAATACTATTGTAGTCAGGATGAGAGCGGATTTTCTCCAAAAATAACGTCAAATATTTCATGTAGAGTATGAAAGCGTTTTCATGGTTCCCCTCGGCAAGATACACTTGGGCCATGCGTAGCATTTCCGTGCCAGAACGATAGTATCTACAGCAAATACGAATAAAAAATTAAGAAATTATCAATATTTCTCGTATTTGCAATGGTAACAAGACTTAAGTTGATTAAAGCATATCAACAGGAGTCTAAGCTTCTTGTTGGTAAACAAGGATTTAGAACAAACTCATAAGGTCACTATGTGACCTTGTTTTCTTTGCCAATTGCCCAACAACAAGCCTTCTGCTTGCTCGACCAAGCAAGGTTAAAGTTACGCAAAATACTTTTTCAGAATTTTGCTTCAAATTTTAAATAGACTTGGTCTCACCGATTAATAGACTGCTTGGGGTCGACATCAATCATGTTGCCATAGTTGACCAAGTAACGCATTCTTTCCTGGGGCTCCACTATACTCATGCCCATGTAATTTATTGCTTTTGAAGTCATCGTTGCTAAATTCACGCATGCAAAAAAACTTTCATTCGTTTTTAATTTTTAAATTGTTTTATGTCACTAAAAATTTGTTGTTTATGATTTTGTTATTTATAATTTTTAATATTTTTATTTATTTTTCGTAGTATTTTTTTTACAACTGAACGCAATCATCACAGTTACTCATTATGTGTACAGATCAAAACAAAATAACAAGAAAAGAATTTCAAAGCAAAAGGGAAATGTCGAAAAAAAATTTACTTTAACGAAGCAGCGGCTGCTTTGGTTACTGCGGCTGATTTGTTTCAATAAATAGTTAAGATGGCGCTGTTGCTGTTATTTGGTTAACGGTCAATGGATAAATTACATGTAGTGATTTCTATTTTGATTTTCAAAATTGCTCTTTGACTCTATTATTATTTTATAAAATTAACAATATTTATTCGCAATATTTCGACACGCCTTTGTGTATTGCATTAATAATTCTGAAAAGCCCATTTAATTTTTTGTATGAAAAATGGACGATGTATATATATAGCCCATCGATTTATTAATAAAATCAACTGAAATGGACTTATTGGTTTTTTTCCCATAAAAACTTTAGAATTTTGTTTGCAAATACAATAATTTCACTGCTATCGCTACAATCTCGTGATTATTTTACAGCAACAAAGGTGATTTTGTTACAATAAAAAATTGCTTATAAGATATTTTCGAATACGTACGAGTATAATGCCCAGTGGTTGCTTTGATTGTTGTATACGCCTTCAAATAAAGAGTAGAAAATTGACTCAACTGTTCCAAAGAAATCTATAACAGAGTCTAAGGTAATTTCTTTTATTCTTTGAATTTTAACGTTGTTATTGAGTTGGCGAACTACTGGGTTTTTGTAATCTAAATTTTAATCCGATTATCTTTGTTTTGTATTAGCTTTGCCTTGGTATTTCTTTTTTTTAACGAACGGGTCGTTAGGCTAAAAACCTCTTAAGATTGTCCATTAGATTTTAGTATACTTTTAAATATCACCGGCCGTTAGTTGGTCTCCGGGGTTGCTTAAGTACATACGTGTGTGAAAAGATAGTATATATTTGATTAACAAATTCAGTAAGTAAAATATTTTAGAAAAAGAAAATAAAAATTATTATGGTGTTCTTTTCCTTTCTTTTAATAATAAAAGCTTATGATAAGGGTGGACAAATTACGAATATCGATTAAATCTAATTCTATTGCACACATAAACCTAAAATATGAATAAGCAAATTTTGTCGAAAATATATGCTGTAGGATAAAAATTTTATAAGCTAATTTTCAGCAATGAAAATCTTTTACACATTTTTTCTGAATTCTCTTGCATTAATTGTCTATAACCAAAGCTGTTTGTGTAAAAAAATATATATGTTATATTTAAATAATTTCGCCATTAAAAATTCAACAATGCAAGTCCTCAAAGTGCTCTCGAAATTATTTGCATGAAATTTTTTTTAAATATGTTAATATACTCCCTGTATTGAAAAAACAAGTTGGCGAAAATTTAATTATTTTATATCACTTCTCCTTCTCTAACGCCGTGACGAATTGTGATCACCTTTTCGAGAAAACACACGGTCGGGAAGCGTTTCAGACAATAGAGCGATGGTATCGTTAATTGTGTTGTTGAAGCGTATGTCGTTAAATTTTTATTGATGGCATAGTTTTTACTTGGCATCTGTCAAATACTTACACATTGAAACAACTGTTAAAGTGGCGGAATATTGGAAATGAAACCCTACATATATATTTATTTCTATGAAGTAAAAAAAAAACTTTTTGTCTGTGAACTTATTCTCAAAACAATTTATTTATTTATTTATTTATACATATTATACAAATCAAATTTGCAAAATAAGGTTGCGCAAATATGGGCGGAGTAACTAGACCATATGCTCAAGATGTTATTAAAGGCCGTGATACACTAGGCTACACGATCGTTGGGTTTTTGAGAAAATACAGCCCTGGTATGAAGGAGTCTATGAACATTTTCAAAAGACAAAAACAATTCATCAGATCAGGGTTGTATTTTTTCGTAGATCGCGCGATTTTGTAGGATAGTGAATCATGGCCTTAACAGTATTTTAAAAAGATTTTGACTGACTGTATACGACCTATGCCTTCACATAGGAAGTAGCAACGTGGTTGTTAAAGAAATTCCACAGAAGAACCGCAAGAATATACGGTTATCCGTGGCAGATCAGTCAACCAGTGCGAGCGAGACGCAAAACTCTCGAAGGCCAATAAACAACAGTGGCCTGGCTGCACTTAAGAGATAGTTGCCAACGACGCTTGATGTTGACTCGCCCAGAGCTGCTTTACGACTGTCTCAAAATAGTTATTTTTGTATTTCAGTCATATTCATGTGAACATGAGTGTATTAATCAAACTGATAAAAGTATTCATATTTGTATATTGCCATTATAAATAAATAATTACGCGAGTTCCAATAAAACGAAATTTTCAGTTGTTATTATGAGTTCATAATTTGATAAATACAAAGACTAAAACATTATTATAAGATTAATGAAACATAAATAAAAGTTAAAAAAGCACAAGTGTATTAAAAAGTTAACTAAAGCATGCATATATCCCAATAGGAAGTGTTAGTAGTAAGTTAGTACTGATTCACTTTGTAGCCAGTACTATTCACGAATTATACCCAATACAGTGCTTTTTGCTATAGACATTTAACATGTGCGTGTCATTGAAAATCTACTACTGATGTTGGTATGTACATACTAAATATTAACATGGAGACACTTCTTCCTACATGGTATATACTGGTATGTTCATACATACCAGTATGCAGAAATAAATGTGGGTATGCAAATTCAATTCAATAAAGATGTAAACCAGATCCAATATACATACAACTTGACTTTGGCATACTTTGTAAAATTTTACAAAATGAGAAAATAAAAGTAAATAAAATAAGAAAAACCGATCGAAGTAAAATTAAGCAACACCGAAAATAAAAGTGATGGGCAAACAAAACGAATGCAGAAATATCCACCCATTTCAAATCTGCTACCGCTCAATATTTAATCCACATCCATATGTACATACATATGTATGTATGTAACTGCTGCATGAATGATTGTGAGCACAAAACAAGTTGGCGTGAAAAGCCGTCACAACACGCCAAATGTTATGAATTAAATAAATCAACAAAATTGAAAAACACAATGATTACAACAGCAGAAACAAAACCCAATCTGACAACCACTGAAATAGCAGACATACTCGTATACCCAGCAAACATTTTATGAAAAAGAATTTTTTACATTAACAACCTTACATAGCGAATAAAATATTAATTTTATACTGGATATAACGAATAATAAAAACACATCCCAAAATAGAAAACAAAAAATAACTTGCCGGCAGCAAATTTGTAACATTTTCTACATTATCTAGCAACTGTTATGCTGTGTATAACGAACGTCAAGTATAAATGCAAAAAAGTGTGAATCACAAAAAAAAATTTAGTTTCCAAACTGTTGGTCTTGAGAAAAATTCAGGAAAAAGTACATATACAAATTAGCCAAAAACACAAACATCAATCAGTGATTTTGTCCAACAGGATTATCTTTAAATGTAAAAACGTATAAAATTAACATACTACATATCATACCATAACCGCCAAAACTAAAGCTTAAGCGATACAATTTTCGAACTTAATTTTTTGACGAAAATTGATTATTTGCGATCAAAAAATATGGCGGTAAAGCTATTTCGGCGAATATGGCTCGATGTGTGTAGGTAAATATTTATTGTTTCTGGGCCTGTCCCACGATGTCGACAGCATTCGACACAAATTAGGATTAATTTAGTCGTGTTGGATAATATCAAAAGTAAAAATTTTAATATACATACATATCGTCGGCTTAGAGTGTAAACCTGCTAAATCCACTTTTTATAGTTTATGACATTTTAATGCCATTCGAAAGAGAAAGAGACGCCTCATCGATTTGCTTAAATATTTATTTTAATTGTAAGCTCTATATGTCGAAGAAACTTAATGTATAAGGCTAATTTCTGAAGCTTTGTATAGAAACCGTTGGAAGTAAGTTAGCAGGCTTACACTCTAAAGGCTCAGTTAGCCGACATTAGGAAACAGCTGATCGATATTGTTATGTGAAAAGTAATGGAAATGGTTATAGAGATGTAATGTAACGTAGCCTACTTTTCATATAAAAATATCGATCAGCCGTTTCCTACATTACAGTTACATTGCATTACAGTCGGCTAACTGAGCCTTAAGCCGACGATATATAAATTTCCTTATCGTGATTTGCCTGTAGTTATTTTACAACTTGAAGCTAAGACATATCGCAACTTTATTGCAACAGAGACAAAAAAGCTATCATCAGATTATTAACGTTGGACGGAAATGTTCGCAGGGAAATTAAAAAAAAAAGAAACATAAAAAGTGAATAAAATCAAAGTCCAGTTACAAAGTAGGTATCAATCATTTGAGAGGGTTTGCGTAAACTCCCCTGTTAAGAGAAAAACTTTTAAAATTTTGTTGATCATTTTGCTAGTGAGTAAATCCAAAAGAATTACTTTTCCAACAACAAAGAGCACAAACAAAATTAGTTACTTTCCACTCATCTGCTTGTTTTGTAAAATATTTGTGGTGATTCACAATTAGCGTTGTCAACTTTTAAAAAACACTGAAACCAGCAAAAACGCGTAATGTGTAAAAAATGGACGATGTACATATAGCCATTTAATTTTTTACATGAAAAATGGACGATCTTTTTTTAATTTTTTGCTTGAAATCTGGACGATGTATAGCATATTTAATTTTGTGTATGAAAAATGGACGATGCCCATAGCCCATTTAATTTTTTGTGTGGAAAATAGGCTATGTATAGCCTATTTAATTTTTTGTATAAAAAACGGACGATGTGTAGACCACTTAATTTTTTGTATGAACAATGGACAATGTATAGCCCATTTAATTTTTTGGATTTTCAAAATTTATTTTTAAGTTGAAAGAATCAAAGGCCTTGGAATTGATAATTTTACGAATGTTGGTTTTCAAATGCTCTAACGGCAACGGGGATTATCCGCTTAGCAAATTGTTGCTAACGGCATTTGTAGTCGTGTAGTCGGGAGCCTGCTGTTGTGAATGTGTTAAATGCATAAGAAATATAAAATTTAATCTACGCGAAATTGTGACCCGCATACAAAATCTCATTGTCGGTGGTGGTTATGATTCCGATTGTAATTGGTCTGTTAAATACAAAACAAACACATGCATAAATAAAAATGAAATATGTATTAAATGTTGTTGAAGATACGTCGTACATGTGCATAAACAAATCCAGCGGTCAGTTTTATAAAAATCGCACAAGAAGTTGTCACGTCTCTAAATAGTTGACGCTTGTTAAACCGAAATTCGTTCAACGCTTTTAATGAAAATAATTGTATGAGAAAATATAAAAAAGGGTGCAACTGATTATACGAATAATCATTATAACAAAGAGAATAATACATACATATATTTAAATTATAAATTACTATACAACATTGTATTTAAGTCTTAAATTTTAAGAGTATGAACGCGTGCAAATCTGATTAATCAAGGGCGTTAATTCAAATACGATATAAACATTGAATAAAAATAATACGTTATACAATGTAAATGTGAACAACACATGGTACAACATACATACATATGTACATATGTATTTATGTATATGTAATTTAATTTAAAAACTCCCAAAGAAAAATGCGATCATTGATAAAACAAATTGTACCTATTCCCATTAACTAATTTTTGCTTGTCAAGCGTTAAAATACCAACATCGACAACGCAAGCAATAACATCATTATCACCGTCATCGTAACATGCTCACAGTGTAATTGATAAATAACGTGTGATAAATGTGAATTTGACATCAGTTTTTATAATGATGTTCTTTTCTTTTTTACTTTTTTATTTTTGAATTGAAATAAATAAATTGTATCTATTGTGTAAAAATTGTTTTTATTAAAACTAGTTGTGGAAGTACATAGTTTTGCAAAGGAGAATACTGAGACGAAATTGTGTAAAAATAAAATTAAACTTAAAAAAAAATATGTAAAATATTATACACAGTTAAAAATAACTACTTATGTATTTTTTACTCCAAAAATTTATTTGCATTCAATACACTAAGTAGCTTAATAACGAATAACTGCACTTTCGTAGGATTAATAAACAGGATTGAAAAATAAAATTTTTTTGGTAAGTTATTGTGAAAAATATAATAAAATAATGCAGTCACTCCAAAAAATAAGAGCTCAATTAATTTTTCAAAACAAATATTCACATATCAGATAAGCTAATTGAAAATTATTTTTATGAGATTCTCTGCAGTTTCCTATGAAAAGTTCAGAACCCTATAACTCAAAAAGTATTGGTCGCCGCCAACTTTTTTATTTAATATTTATTTTTTATTTTTCAATTTTCTTTCACCTTCAATGCTTGCACAATTCTTCATGTACCTTCGTACTCGCAATGCAAGAAATAAAAGTTAATAGTTAATTATTTTTATTAAATCAAACAGTTTTTTAAACTATTGATCAAAGTGAAATCAAATTAGTGAGCACTAATTTTTTGGAGTGACTGTATACAGTATACCCAATTTAATTACACCATGCTTAATAACATTTCACGCTTATTTAGCTCAATTTTTAAATCACCAATTTACCTAAAACAAAACTGTAAATATTTCTAAGACATACTCACCTTTTTTATGTACATATATAAATTTTAATTGCTGCTTAAAAATCTCATGTTTGTGCTAAAAAAACAGCTGATAGTGCTACCAAATTATGTTTTAAAAAACAGCCTACAAAACTAGTGTTTTTGTTTGTTCGTTATAAGCGGACTGTATAAATATTTCCACGTAGTTCTATTTATAGAACTTAAAAAGAGACCGCAGAAGTTGTTCGTTATAGGCGAAAGCTTGTTATAACCGGTGTCAATTGCTCAGGAGACGATGAAATAAAACCGTCAATCACATAGCGTGCAGTCGTGGTTTTTCTTACGGCACCTTTTTTACTATTCATTTCTTATAGAGATTAAGCCAAGCAAGAGTTAACTTTACTTCGCATGTTTTTGTATCAAGAATTTGACGCAAACGCCAAACTGTGGCATGTACAGCAAAACAATACTTATTAAAACATAAAATAGTTGAAATGGAGCAAAATGAATGCTCAATATCTCAGAAACCATAATTAATTTCGCGAAACATGTTTTGGATTCAGAAAGGAGATATTCGAAATATATACATATACTCCATACTTAACTAATTTTTTTTAAATTGTCAAACCAATAATGGGCGGACGATATATATATGTGTGTGTATTTATGTATATTGTGTAGAGCTGGGTCCAACTCGTTCATTCGTTCATTTTTGCCACAAACCGATGATCAAACCCATTTAAATTACATGGGTTTGGACCCAGCTCTAATATTGTGCAACACAAAAGTACTTGACAAACAAATCTCTCTACATAAGATAAAAAAAGAAAATTGTATTTAATAGAAGAAAGTGAGATTTAATTTAATTAAAATTGATCAGTGCATCCGTCCATGTTCTTGTACATACAGACTACTTTAATTTTTTTTATTTTTACAAATTTTGTTTGTCACCTTTAAGTAAACAAACATTTTGTTGGTTATCCACAGAATTTATTAGAACTGTTCTAGATGTTTAAACGTAATAAAGAGAAGAAATAGAAATTATTTTTAAGCAGTGGCTTGAACTTTACTTTTGTTTTTGTTTCCATTTCGGGCAAACTTGCAGCAACACTATTTATACGACCGTAATTTTTAAATGTAAAATGTGTGATTTTATGGTCACACATTTTTTTTCTAATATTTTTGTTAAATAAAAACTTATTTTCAATGCCACGAGGCCGCTAAAAACTTTGGCAAGTGAACATAAAAAAAGTAAAAACAACGAAATTAAAAAGAATTATAAAAATAAATTAATTGAAATGCTTCAAGTGTACCAGCATTAGGCTGAATGAAGTTAAAGCTTGATTTTTGTGTTTGCTTCCACATAAATATGTATCTCTTTTATATAATTCCATCTGTGTTTTGTTCATAAAAAGGAATTACATGTTTGCAATATTAATTTGTTTATCCAAGTTTTAAAATTCTGAAGCAACTTAATCGCACTTCAACTGACTGTTTTTATAAAACTAGATATACATAATTTTCGTTCGACAATTTATACATAGAAAAAAATGCAAATATCCCCATGCTTCTTGTGCTCTATTGTGGTTTTCAATATATCAAAATTGTTCATTTTATAAATTTTTTTAAGTTTCCAACTCAAAAATGTATCAAATGAGAACCTGGCAAACAAAACCAGACTAGTCCCTTTAACTGTTTTTTACAGGACAGGCAAATTACTGAACTACCTAGATAGAGACCAGCAAGGAAAAGTCAATTTCGGTTATTTGGTTTTAAGATAGGATCGAACTGGTTGTGAACGAAAATATTTCGTGACTTTATAGATGTGTACTTGGAGAGCCCGAAAAAATATTTAAAAAAAATCGTTTACTAAAGACATGTCTAGTTTTGTTCGCCAGCTACTCAAATATTATTGACTTGCAATTTGCAAAGCAAAAGAGTGTGTCCTACCTACTTATTTCCTTTTCAAAGTTGGTAATTTATCAAAGTAAAATATTTCAGTTCATTTTTGTTCTTTAATTAAAATATGGATGTACATATGGATTTTATAGGGGTCTATTTTCCTTGGAGTATCGTTTTAAAACGATAAGATGGTATTAAGGTGATACGCTCACTTTTCAATGTTAATGCTTTAAACACATTCACCACAGCAGACTACACAAACACGCGACTTCAAGTGCGGCTAGCTGCATTTGTCGCCTCGTAGT
This sequence comes from Nowickia ferox, assembly GCA_936439885.1. Lineage (NCBI taxonomy): Eukaryota > Metazoa > Arthropoda > Insecta > Diptera > Tachinidae > Nowickia > Nowickia ferox. The sequence continues at coordinate 108,290,810 of OW387023.1, forward strand.
CAATTACTTAATTCTTTTGGAGATGGCAGCTGCATCGTAAGCACCTGATATCAAATACTTCACATTAGAGATGAGCGATTTTACGAAACCTGTTACTTTTTCACAGCGATTGAAAAATCACTAATCACAACTGTGACAGAATTTATCAAGTAACAGGTTTTAGAAATATAGGGCCTGGTTCACGATATCGACAAGTAGAACGTTGTCGCACACTTACATTGGAAACAACAACAAAATTTTAGAATTTGTTTTTGTTGTTGTCGAACGCTGTCGATATCGTGAACCAGGCCCAAAGTTCTTTGATACAAACTGTGAATGTTCTTGTATGCTTACTTTACAGCAAATAAAGCTACCACATGAATTTTTTTTATACTTCACCGTTTGTCGGGGAAAAAATCGGCGAATCGTCTTTTCTGGCTCTCACATTTTTGTATTTGAAATTCTCAATATTTGGATGGGGTTGATTGCTAATTGTTTGTTCTTGTCGCTCTTCTTATTAGTATTTATCAAAATACCAATACTAACAAATACTTTTAAAGCAAAAGAGCTGAAATGTGTTAAACCGTGATCACAGTCGCTGTTTAATTTCACTGCTGCTCTTCTTATTAGATTTTGTCAAAATAACAGAACTGCTACAAACAAAATACTGCTAAACTGTGATCACAGTCACAGTTTAAAAGAACAGTGATCTAGAAATCACGTTCACACGGAGCAACAGTATTAAAAAATCACAATATCGCTCAACACTACTTCATATATATAAAAATAAAATTACTCTTTTAAAATGTACTTTTATCAATTTAGGGATGTTCTTTTTTTAAATGATATGAAATAATTCTAAGCTCTCATTCATTCAACATTTTGTATTACATTGGCAACACTGAATTTGCTCATTGTCGCTCAAGAAATAGAAATATCAATTTTTGTTACAGCAACTTTTTATTTTTTAGTGCAAAAGAGCGAGAGAGGAATACAAAAAGTATATACTTATATTTCAACACTCTATTCTCTTGAATATCAAGAATTACTGGAACAAAAATTGCAAGTCTGGACCGGGACTTAGACTGCAACGACAAAATCAGCCCTGTTGCTTTGCCTTCATTAAAATCATTAGAAATTAGAATCATTCTCATATAAACATGTGCATTTTATCCTTGACACTTTGTAGTCGGTAGCTTGCTGTGGTGAATGGGTTTCATGCATAGTGGCGAAGTAGATTTTGTTTTGTATGGGAAATCTAATAGATTTTGCCTGAAATCTAGTAAGTAATAAATTTTGCTTAACGGCCTCACGATGTCGACGAGAAATTTTCTTTCGCTTATTTATATTGAAAACAAAAACAAAATAAGAAAATCTGTTTGTTCTTGTTTCAACTTTGTTCTTTGTTGAGCTTCTCATTTGCTTAAATGAAAGTTTAACATATTAACTCTAGTTGTTCTAAGAAATTTTTGGGTAAAGGTTCCCTGATGATCTGCATTAGCAACAGTGAAATGCGCATAGGATCCAGCTAAACCCCTCAATAATCAATTTCAATGTATTTTTATTAAAAAAAATATTTTACTTAATAAGTAAAATAATAATTTGGGATTACTAGTGCGTTAAATAATTTCAAACTAAAATTTGTTTTTGTTTTCAATATAAATAAGCTAAAGAAAATTTCTTGTCGACATCGTGAGCCAGGCAGTAAATGTAAGCGGATTATAAAGGCTCAGTTAAGGCTCAGTTAGCCAACTTGTAATGCAATGTATCATTATAAACAATGTCCATATTTTTGTAATTAATTCATTAATTGCTATTGTAAGTTGAAAATATAAGGACCGTATGCTCAAAAATAAAATTAACAAAAAAATAAATTGGAGTTAATCGGTTTGGCATTCATGTATTTCTGTGACCATAAGGAAAAATGCTTAAGTCATATTTTACTGTTTTGCAGGAAAGCACTTTTAAGCTTTCAAGTCTATTTTCAAAAATTTATGTCTTTTACAGTTAAATTGGGAATTCTGTGTTAAACTTTATTTTTTTTTAAGCAAGCATCGTTCTACACTGTATAAGTAATGCATTTAAGTTGAAATATACCAAAGTGTAACCTAAATTAAGCTGTTATTCCCAATGAAATTAGAAGTCGCAAGTCATAGTGCTACAACTTCCTGACAAATCACACAAATTAATTGAAATTTTTACCAAGGGTACTTTGAAATATGCAGATCGCGGAGGTACCATTAACTCAAAATCGGCTTATCTCGACTTAAGCACTTTTTCCTTTTTACCACAGATTTATCTTTAGGGTTTTATTGCAAATATTTTTATTACTTTTAGGTTATTGCAAATATTTTTATTACTTTTAGGTTTCCAAAGGTAATTACTATAAACTTTTGTAAAACTTTTCCTTATTTTACAGCTTCTATTGCGTTTTACCGCATTTTAATAGACGTTCCTCATGGTTTGTTGAGAAATTTTCCTGAACAATGAATTATAGTAGAGCCTGCATTCTGGCATTTTTATGCCTTTTATCCTGGGCATGGAAATCGACAGAAGCTTATCAAATTGGTGTTGGAAGAGCTGATATAACAGGACCTCCAGTAGAAATAAATTTTGTAAGTAAAAACTTTCATCTAACATTAAAATAAACTTCATTCAAAAAATGTTTATAATAAAATTAAAATTAAAATGAGTCTTTCGAACTATCGAGTTTTTTATCGCTTTAATTCAATTAAACATTAAGTGCCATTATTACAACTTACCGATAGTTAAAGGCAGAATTTTGTCTGCCCGATAAAAAGCTTTGCATTATTAAGGTAGAGGTCCATAGCTCGCTTTTTGCGCGTTACGCTTTCTATGCATCTGTCAAAAAAGTAGAATCAATGTAATAGTATGTGACAAGTTACATTGCAAAAAGCGCAGAACGCGTAGGCGCGTTCAAAGCAAAAAGTAGGTCTACTTTCTACTTTTGTACGCGTTACAAGCACCATTAAAGAAAGTCAGCTGTTCTTGAATGCTCAAGATGTTAAATAATACTTTATTTCTTACGTTATCGATCAATATTACTTTGCCGTGTTTTTTTCTTTTTTTTCAATAAAAAAAATTTCTTAGTAAAAAAAATACTTGTTTAATAAAATATGTGAATATTTCCATTAATGCGATGTCTTTTAATAAACTTTTCACCACACTTTTCTCAGTAACAAATTTTGCATATTAGTTATCGATTACTTTTACGACTAACTCCACAAATTCTTTTAAAAACTCGATTTCAATCTCCATTTTTTCTTTATAATCTGATCAAAACAAAAATAAAATGGCGCATGAAAAGCAGTGCATGTAACTCAACGCGAACAAAGTATAGAATGAAACAAAAGGATGAAACGCGTGTAAAGCATAACGCGCAAAAAGCGATCTATGGACCTCTACCTTTACAACTTCAATTTTCGTTTGTTATTATTATAAATAATAATAATATTTAATAGATAAAAATAATAAATAAAGGTTTTATAATGCTAATAGTGTTTTCACACTGACATGGTTTTAATAAAAGTTGGTTTTAACGATAAAACCAACTGTTAAAACCTGGTTTTACCATACAAATTGTTTTTGTTAAAACCAACTTAAAACCATTTTTGAATTGGTTTTATGAAATGCAACCATGTGTTCGATGTGTTAAATTCAGTGCTGCCAAGTTAAAATGACCGGAAGCAGCTGATAATGTTTATGCCAGTGAAAAAGAATAGATACCAATTGATACATTTTCAACTTAAAAATAGATACAGCGGCAAAAATTATCGAAAAAAATGCGAAGAAAAAGTATCCTTTGGACGGAAAACAACGAGAATATTTACACTGACCTCTGGGAAGTGAAAATAGACGATATGACTGACATCCATCTGCGGACAAAAAGGTTAATCTTATAATATATTTTTGTGCATTTGTTTATATAATAATATGATTTCCAAGCACTTCTTCACCTTGTATAAGTAGTCACATAATTGTAAAATGTTCATTTACAAAATATAAAATAATTTTTATTTTAGAGTGCATTGTACAATTTCTGAGTTTTTCATGCAAACAAAAACAACCGATGTACAGGGTGTCAGATTAGTATAAAAAAAGGCTGGAAAAATACAGCAACAAATACACGCATTTCTACAGTACATTTATTTTATTTTCGACAAATTTATAAGACAGCCTGTTGTTTAAAACCTGAATTTATCAAACCTGCAGTGGGAACGCAAAATCAGATGTTTATGGTTTTAACGTTAAAATCAGGTTTTAACTTTCAGTGTGAAAACAGTATAAGCATTTTATCCGTCCGACAAAATATTGCCTTTAACTATCGGTAAGTTGTAATAATGGCACTAATTGAAATATTTTTTTTACCTGTGTAGGTACCATGTGCATCAATTAAACAAGTAATGAAATATATATGTGCACATACATACATATATGTATGTATATGTAGATGTACATTTCAAAAACATAATTTAATTTTAATAAATGTGAAATATTTAAATATACATTCATAAATATGTACATACATATGTATTTATTAGTGTTGTCATTCGAACAAAAGTTATTCGAATATTCGAACAACTTTTTATCATTTTTGTTCGAACTAACAAAAATTTTCAATTTAGAATAAAAAATTATTCGAATCATTTTTGTCGAATATTCGAACAGTTTCCTCAATTATTTTGTATAAAAAGTATTTTACATTCTGACTTTTTTTCAGCTTCAAATTGTAGTTGTAAGAGTATGTAAAGAAAATAAATGTAAATAACAACAACAGCTATTCAAGAATAGAGTGTTGCCACACAACTACAATTTGAAGCTGAAAAAAAGTCAGCCAATGTAGTAATGATAAAGTAAGAAAACATGTTGATTATTAAGTTCTTGTTTCAACTTTGTTATTTGATGAGCTTCTCATTTGCTTAAATGAAAGTTTAACATATTAACTCTAGTTGTTCTAAGAAATTTTTTGGTAAAGGTTCCCTGATGATCAATGTATTTTTATTAAAAAAAATATTTTACTTAATAAGTAAAATAATAATTTGGGATTACTAGTGCGTTAACAAATTTTAAACTTAAATTGTAACAATTCCCACAAAAACACTAATTAATAAATTATTTTCTGTGTACAAGAGATTGCCCTTGAATAAAATGTACTAGAATGAATCTTTGAAGCATTTTTGTCATTTTTTTTCGGTATGATTTGTTTCTGCACTTTTGTAATTGACAAATAACGACAGTTTCATACAACTGGGGTCTACTAATCGTCGCTTTCGATAACGAGATGGTACGATTACGTTTTTTCAATTTGATAAATTTACGAATATTGTTCGATATCGAATACCAAAACTCTCAAACTGAATACACGTTATTGAAAGAAACGATTAGATCCCTGATTTCATGAAGAATTTCATAATGTAAATTCCGTTTCAATTTTTATAGAGAAATAATTTTTTGCTCATTATATTTCTATGCGTCATAACAATCGGAACAATAGCTTTACTTGAATTGTGACTTAAAGTTATTCAGACTTTGCAAAAAGTACTAACTTTTACTGCAAAAGGAATGACTTTAAAAGAAATTAATTTTGAAAATTATTCTGAAAAATCATAAAATTAGTCTTAAGCATTTACTACCACCCTTGGATTGTAAATTACGGCCATTCGATATCGAATTTTTTTCATACAATTTTAATTGGGTTTGTTTGGAAACTTCGATTGATATTGAATGACTTAATTTGTCCCCAGTTGTGAATTTAATTAATACATACACATCGCTCCTTTCTTGCAACATAGTTATAACTTTAAAAAGTTAGTTTTATGAAAAATAAGTTTTTACAACTTTCAATGGATAAATTAAAAAAAATCTTTAACGAATGATTCTGCTATATTAATTTCAAAAGTATATATTTTGAGATACGCAATGTGTATGTGCCAGAGCTGTAAATGAATCATTCTGTTTTGATTTTAATTCGTTGCGAATTAGCTAAATTTTCAATTAATTCTTTTCACAACAGAAAAGAATTTAATGAAATTTGAATAAATTCAAACGAATTAGACAGAAATGAATTTCAATTATGTAGTTTCTAATTCAAATGAAATGAATGTGAATTGCAGTTCATTTCCAATTCGTTAGAAATGAATTGACTTTGAATTCATTCAAATTCATTTGAATTCGAAATTAATTGCAATTCATTTTTACCAAATTCATTTAAATTTACTCAAATTTCATTCAATTAATTTTTTTTTGTGTGAAAATAATTAATTCAAAATTTGCTAATTCAGTGCATGAATGATTCGCGAATTAATTCATTTACAGCTCTGGTATGTGCATATGTATGCATTTCTATTGTACTTAACTTATCAACTGAAAAAGCTGCACTCTACAAATTGTTTAACTTACTGTTATTTATTTTTTATTTATCTTTAAGATGGGTTATGCCAGTATCAAACAAGTTGGCCGAGGAATACACTTGAGACAATTTGCCCGCGCTTTTGTGGTTGAAGATGAAAATAACAAACGTATTGCTTTTGTGTCAGTGGATGCCGGTATGATGGGCCACGGAGTTAAACGTGAGGTAAATGTTATATTTTATTATCACATGTAAAATAATAATATAAAATAAATATGTAAATAAAAATACATTTCGACTTGCAGGTAATTAAACGTCTGAAAGCACGTTATGGTCCTATATACACCAACGAAAACGTTGTAATTAGTGGCACGCATACACACGGTGCACCCGGTGGTTTTCTAATGCATCTTTTATATGATATATCAATTTTAGGCTTTGTGCCACAGACTTTCGAGGCCATGGCTAATGGCATCTATTTGGTAAGAGATTCTATTCCAATAACTGTAGTTTGACAAAAATAACAATTTCATTTATTAATTTTTTTTAACAACAGAGTATTAAACGAGCCACTGACAATATGGTAGAGGGTAAAATATTTCTCTCTCGCACAGTGGTCCTCAATGCCAATATCAATCGTTCTCCCACTTCTTATTTACGCAACCCAGCCGAAGAGCGGGCTCAATATGAGCATGATGTTGACAAAGAACTAACCCAGCTGCGCTTTGTAGATATGGAACAAAATGTTATGGGCGTATTTAATTGGTATGCGGTTCATGCCACCTCTATGAATAATACCAACCGATTAGTATCCAGCGATAATGTTGGCTATGCTGCTTTGCTTTTGGAAAAGGAATATAACGCTAATAAAGTGCCAGGAAAGGTCAGTTTGATAACTTAAATTATTGTTGAGAAATTTTTAAAGTAATTTTATTAATATTTTTAGGGTAAATTTGTGGGTGCATTCTGTTCATCCAACTTGGGCGATGTATCACCGAATATTTTGGGTCCTAAATGCTCACATACCGGCAATGCTTGTGACTTATTAACTTCCAAGTGTCCAGCAAAAGAGGGTGCATGTTTCGCATCTGGTCCTGGTAGGAATATGTTTGAAAGTACGAAAATAATTGGCGAACGGCTGGCCGAAGGAGCTTTGGTAAGTGGAATAATTATTTTCATTATCTCATTATCGCCATATCTCTTGCAACTTTTTAAATTATTTGGGACCTATTTGAAGTAATCTGAAGAAAATTAAGGAATTTTTATCTGATAATTTTTTTTTCATAAATTATAGACGTTAGGTTAGGTTAGGTAGCGGGTGGCAGTCAGAATCCCGGACTCACTTAGACCGTTTTGGTCCATTGTGATACCACGGAGACTGCTTATGCGGAGTCCCCACCGTCGAACCAACCGGAGCTCAATATAAGGGTACCAATACGTTGCAGTTTAACACTAGTGACGTCAATAAGTTCCCGGAATTCCAGAGCGCCCATTGTGGACATTCTCTTTCTTCAAAATCCAGGACAGTGACATATATCCCGCACTTCTTATTTGCAATTAAAAATGGAAAGCATTGCCGTATAACTCACGAGGGTGGCATTGGCTGAAGTAGTTAGCACGTTAATTACAAAACCGAAGGTCCTGGGTTCGAGCCCGTTGTCCGACAGTCATTAAAAATAACAACACCACTAATTTTTCTGATGCGCGTTAGTGTCCTTTGTACTAATCCTAATGTAACATCAGAGCGCCCTCCTTCGTTGTGTGTGCGAAATAAAATAACCAATAAAGTGGCTATTAAACACAGCTTCAAATTTCCATACACCTGATTTGACACCAGAAGGTGCTGCAACACTGCATTATTAAAAAAAAGCGTGCAAAAAGCAGAGTTGAAAAAAAAGAATGAAGCTTTCGTCTACCTCTTCCTTCACCACCTGTCTTCTCTATCACTATCCCTTCTCGATCACCCTCTCTCACTATATTCTCTTCAAATCACAGGTAGCACACAATATGTTGGGAAATAAGGCCGTTTCGGGCGTATTACTTGTGACTGTACTGCAGTGAGCCGAGGAAAATCGATACATTGTGCCGATTAGAGTCTCTTTCACCAAACATACTCGTATTTAAACAAAATATAATTTAGTTAAAAATCTTTATTTAAAAAAGTTTAATTTTCAGGAAAACAATCAACAAGAAAGCTCAATTATTGTATCTTTTTATTTGGTTTTAAGATTTCATATTGCGACCACCTGATATGGATTCGCCTTCGTTGCTTCATTTTGAAAATACGAATTTCAAATATTAAATGTCGGTTATATTCTCGTTTTTGTATTGGTTTTAAAAAGACCCATGAAAACGACAACTTTATATTGAAAAAGTACAGTATTATTATTTCAATGTAAAATTATCGTTTTTAATCGACTCCCAAAAAAAGGAGGAGGTTATCAATTCGTCTGTATTTTTTTTATATTGTTACTTCATAACTCGGTACATTTTAAACGGGTTGTAAAAATTCTTGTTTTTGTCTGAGAGGGTACATAAGCTTCCAATTGGTTCCATTGTAAAAAAGTGGGCTGGGACACGCTCACAATATTTTGTATTTGATTTTATGATATTCTGCTTATTTTATTGCAGCGAAACCTAGCAAACACCTTTGGTTCTTGTAATTACACAATTTTAAAGTTGAAAAAATGGGCGTGGCTACGCCCAATAACATTTATTGTTATATTTCACGAGGTTCTACTCAACCGATTTTTACGAAACTTACCCTTGAGCTCTTGAGTATACACAATCTGTCATTTAAAAAAATTGGTGGAGGCACGTCCATTAAAATTTAATTTTATATTTCACGTACTTCTTTCTTCTTAAACAACAGATGTTCAACAACAGATGTTGTTTGAAAGAGTTTACTTCCCGTTTGGTCCCATAAATTTTTTCGAAAATGTTCTATCAGATCTTTGCATTGAAGTCGGTTTTTTTGGCAGAATTATTATGTATCGTTTCAAAAAGATATTTAAACGGAAACAATTTTTTAGTTACTTTTATTAGGATAAAGTTCGTATCGCTCTGTAAGCCAAATTACATGTGATAATTTTTACGGAACAAATAACACCAAAGTTAATTTTAAATATCCTGACAAACACTATCATAAAAATTTTTTTGTTCTAAAAATAATTCAATTAAAGGTTTTGGGAGAAAATTTTTATTCGGACAAATTATCTTTTATACCACAAAAGCATGTTTTCGTTTTTATCAGTTTCCATTTTTATTGCAAATTCGATTATTAGCGAATTCGATTATTAAACAATTCGATGTAAAAAATATTTTGGGTTAGTACTATTACAGTTTATAATTTCCTAAAAAAAATCGCAAGCAAGAAGAATAATTTACTTTTTTAAAGAAATAACTACATACATATGTACATATATAATTAGCCGATGGCCTTGGCAGCCAGTGCTATCAATGTATATATCATTGTTATATTTTATATAATTTTAATATCATGTAAATAAATAAAATAAATAATATGTACATACATATATCCGACCGAAAATCAAATACAACTCTCTCTCTCTCTCTCATGTATCCAACAAAAAAAGTGAATTCATCGATGTTACAATAAAAGTATTGTAATAAAATCGACGTACATACTTATATCATCCATACGTTTGTGCATACTGCATGCTACTCATTTACTTCTTTTCACATCTCGCCTGGCTTGCTTTATACAAAGCCAAATCCTTTACAAATAATTTCTCTTATAAATCTAAATGTGACCTCTCATCTCCAGCGGTTACTTAACGAGGCTAGTGAAGAAGATAATAACGGTCGTGAAATCAGCGGTGATTTGAATTATATTCACCAATTTGTTGATATGCCCAATTACAATGGCACCACCTACAGCCCTTTGTTGCGTAAAATTGATAAAATTCGCGGCTGTCAACCGGCCATGGGTTACAGTTTCGCAGCGGGTACCACCGATGGACCCGGTGCTTTCAGTTTCGAACAGGGTACTTTAACGGAAAATGCCATGTGGAACTTAGTGCGTGATTTTATTGTGCCACCCACTCAGGATGACATAACGTGCCATTCACCTAAACCCATACTTTTGGCTACAGGCAGGGTAAGTTTAAATTTTCCATTCAAACAATGAAATCTGTGCAATATTTTATTGCTTTCAGGCCACTTTTCCGTACGAATGGCAACCAAAAATTGTGCCAGCACAAATAGTACAAATTGGCGATTTAATTATTACCGCCGTGCCGGGTGAATTTACTACTATGGCTGGCAGGCGTTTGCGCAATAAAGTTAGGGCTGTGGCCGCAGCTGCCGGTGGCAAAGATGTTGATGTTATATTAGCAGGACTTTCAAATCTATATTCCAGTTATATAACCACCCCAGAAGAATATCAGGCTCAGCGATATGAAGCCGCCTCTACGATATTTGGACCCAACACCCATCCCATATACATGGATGTGTTTGAACGTTTAACTAAGGCCATGCTAAGAGGAGAAATTGTGGCTCCTGGTCCTAGTCCACCCTACATGAATGATCGTATGTTGTCCATGAATACTGGTGTTATCTTCGATGGTCATCCTTTAGACAAAGACTTTGGTTACGTAAAGAAACAACCACGCAAACAGTATAAAATTAACGATACCGTCGAAGTTAGCTTCATAGCGGGCAATCCAAGAAATAATCTATTCCATGAGAAAACATATCTGACGGTGGAACGTAAAATCAATGAAGAAAGATGGAAAGTTGTGCACACTGACGCCAGTTGGGACACTAAGTATGCTTCTTAATAAGTTTTAAAGATATTTCTTGTAACTAAATGTTTATTTTTGTAATAGATTTATTTGGGAGCGTACCCATCTGATTTTAGGTTTTAGTGAAGCTCACGTACAGTGGTCTATCGGTGCAAACACTCTACCCGGTGAATATCGCATACGCCACTTTGGCAATTATAAATACATATTAGGCGGCATATTTCCCTATGAAGGCCTATCACATTCATTTACGGTTATAGACGACTAAAGGACATCATATATGTATCAAGTTAGTAGCACTGAAGTCAGTTATGTATCTCTTTCTTCAAGGTGTAGTCGTGCCATAACCGCCAAAAAAACTTTAGCGACATGATTTTCGAACTTAATTTTTTGACTAAAATCGATTATTTGCCATCGTACATAATCAATTTTTGTGAAAAAAAGAGGTGTATGTCGGTTAAGCTTTTTTGGCGGTTATGTCTCGTAGTGTTGTTTGGTCTAGTCACAGACTGTAAGCTTCAGGGTGTAAATATAAAAAAATCTGAAACATATCTTTTAGCAAGTTTTTATAGTATTAATTAATACATTTAACATAACTGTCAATAGTATGTACATACCTAAATTGTGGATTACTAAAATACGTGTTAAAAAGGAGTCGATATAAAGTATGTATACAAAATATTATAAAATTCAGAAAGTTAGATTTGATAAAGACATAAAGATATACCTATATTAGACGAATTCAAAAGCTAAGTGTTGTATTAAGAGTTTGATAACGTATAATTCCTACTTATTTAAAGCTTTATTTTTATAATTATTGTAAATAAATTATATAATACAAACAATAATTCCGAGTTTTATTAAAAAATTACTTCATAAGGAATTCAAACCCTGAAACTTTTGACAAATTGTCTTAAATTTAAACTACTGATTTAAAGAAAAAAAAAAAACAAATCATCTGCTATTTGGAAAAATAGTTTTTTTTATTTTATTTTAAAGCTACTGATACACGTTAAAATTTTTCTCATCCCGACTTGGCTATTTTGTAAAAGAAAGACCTAGGCTAATAAAAGCTTTATTTAATATAAGTTAAAAAACTTAACTTGATATTTTTTGCATGTAAAATACACAGTGAAAAAAAATTTAATTAAATTTCTTTAGGTTTTTGCTTTCAATTTAATTGTGGCTATTATTTCTCTGGATTCTTTTTGCTTTAAATTGTTTCATTCTTCTGTGTCATTAACTTTTAAATAACACTTTAACGGTCAAATTATTATCGATTATTTGTTGAGGTGCTTACATTTGCTAAATATTAGTACTACATTTCTTGTGTACATTATTCATTCACAATAACTGCATCTCTGATAACAAGTAGTGCTGCCAGACGATTAAATTATCAACAATCATTCAATTCTATAAATTCAACGGAACTAATAAGAAAATAAGATAAATTACCCCGTCGAACTATACAAATCTAGCTCGTTCATAAACTCTTGTTTCTCTAATTTGAGGGATTCGGAGATGACTGTTTGTGAGCTGGACCGGACTGGTCTATTTTTGTAGTTTTTTTTTCCATAATTTCGAATTTTCTCCTAAGACAGAAAATATCTGTAAAATTTGCGCTTACGAGGATTTTTGTACTAAACTGTTTATTCTTAAAATTAAATTTTCTCTCACTCAAAGCAGAGGAACACAAAAGCCGTCCTTATAATAAGTTCATTCACGGCTATTTTAGTTGAGCAGCTTTTGAGATTATGGAAGAGAGAGGAGAGATAATGAACCAGGACTTAGTGAATCACATTCCATACGTCTCCTTCAACAGAAAGTACTAAAGTTCGGCAACTTTTATGTTTTAACGTACATACGTTGAGTACCTTGGCAGCTATCAATTGCTTTACGTTTTGTTGTGATTCAAGTTTTTTGTGTTTTGGCGGCAAAAATCAATTAAAGTGCAAAATATATAAATAAATTAATTAATTTAAGTTACATATTTAAATAAAATACAGAACAAACTTCAATTATATCGTCGGGTGGTTATTGGTTTGCAGCAGTAATAATGTATTCTTAATATACTGTGCAGCAAACAACCCGACGATATATCATTCGTTAAGCCAGAAATCTAAAATAAAAATTAAATTTAATGCAGGGTATAAGAGTTAATAAATTTCGTATACGAAAATGAAAAATTTTTTATTTTATGCATTAGTACTTCATTAGGACGCTACTAATTTTATAATTGTGCGATATATCGTACGTTTTATAGTATCATCGCTCCAATGCTGATAAATCGTTGAGTGTGGCAACGTTGGCTTAGTAAAGTATTAGTAAGTGTATAACTGTGAATGTGGGATTGTGTTTTCTTTGAGTTTGTATGCGTTTTTAAACTACATAAAGCAAATAAGAAAATAACATCAGTATAAAATTGTTGTTCTCAAAGCGCGGACGCGGAATTTCTGTGGGAAGAGTGAAGTGATAAAGAAACGGAAGAAAATAGGTACAAAAAAAGGATCCAATGATAAAAATCCTTATACTAAGTGCTAAAAGAAATTATGTATAATAATAAAACACAAATAAATTAATGGAATAAAACAAACAACAAGTCAAGCCATTCCAATTTAAATCAAGAACTGGGGTGCCAACAAAGTTTACTGTAAAGTGAGTGAATGTGTAATAATTTAATAGGTATCTTATGGATAAAATAATGTGTGCATTTTCAACCATTTCATATTTTATGCACTGTGTAAGATGTGTGGGGGTCTGTAATGTTAAAAAGAAATATGAATGTACATATGCTTGCATGTTCATACATACATACATATGTGCATGGTATGTACATGTAATAAATGCGATAGACGTGCGTGCCCGCCAAACAGCAAACAATTTAATTTGTCTCAATTTAGTTTCATATGTATATTTTTGTTATTATAGTGTGTGCCTGCTTGATTACTGCGTGTCTCCAAGCGAAACATTTGTATTTGTATCTTTCATTCATTCCTACAGGCATAAATATATACTTATTTATAAATATAAATATATATGTATGTATGTACAGCCTTTTGTACATGGCTACCAGTGATGCCATTAGGATATCTTTTGATGATTTCAGGTACCATGTGTAATCCCGACATTTTTCGTATCTTTTGAATCTGTACGCAAAATGTACCAAAATTATGAACACCTTTTTTTTGAGAAAAAAGAACATCTTTTTTATTTTCAGGAAATTTTTATGAACTTTTTGATATAATCGCCTTATTAAAAGCGCCTTAACTCGTATATTAATTTTCACAAAAATGAATTTGTTTTGATAACATCCAAAGATAGTTATGTAGGTACATATAATTAATTTTAAAGTTTGCTTACTGTATTTTTAAAAATGACATGCCTAATATTTATGACAAAAATTAATTTATACGATATCATTTTCTTTAAATATTCATTAAATATGAAATAAAAATGTTATGTTTATAAATGTTAAACGTTAAAAATGAACTTTAAAATTTTTTACAAAATATATCTTTTTGGGAACAAATGTATCTTTTAGGAAACTAAAATGTATCTTTCTTGAAATTTCACTGGCAACACTGATGGCTACATATGCATGTTTATATGTACATATGTACCAAGTTTGTTTATATTTTTATTTTTTTGTTTATTTTCTTTTTATATGCCTTTTGCTTCTTTTCCTTGTTGTTATTGTTTTAAGTGCAAAGAAAAGCGAATCAAATGAAATGAAAGATACAAGGACTGAAAGAATATTCTCATTAAAAATTATACTGGAAATCGTGAAAAAATTTTTTCTTATGCAAAATTTATAACAAACATTCTTTTCATAATGAATAAAGTACTTTTAATAAATAGAGTAGTAGATGAAATATGTATGTATGTATGCAAGTAAATGTTTTATCTCTATGAAGAAATTGAAAATTGATTCAGAAGGAGGAAGTGAATTCTGTTTTGAACGAGTAAAAATAAATGCCTAATAGCTTTAATACAATTATGTACATACATACATATGTACATAAGTATCTACATATGTATGTAGTTCTAGCCTGAATGTGCGATAACAAGAAATTAACTCACTTTGGTTTAATTCAAATTCTTATCAGTAGATTTTGATTCAAAGCCGGCATTGATTTATTTGAATTTTAAACAGTTTCTATTCTTTCTTAATTGTTTGGAAAAAAAACGGGTCAAATATCAAATATAAGAAAATTCTCGATTTGTCTGTTTTGTTTTGTTGCTCTTTTGCGCAAGCCATTATCACATAATATACATACATACAAACATACATAGGTACATATGTACATAAGTATGTATGCATGTTAGTATATGCTGATCCCGAGTTTTTATATTTGATTCTGCCAGAATATAATTATAGGTATTTAATATACCAACAGTTCCGAAATTGACTTTCTGAAAATTTTTAGGAAAAGTCACTTTTGGTCATACGAGTGACCTCTGAGCGATTTTGGCCAAAGTGGCCAAATGAAGGGTTGGCATGCAATGCCACTTAATAGAGAGTAACTACTAGGACACTTACTACAATACGTAATGATTAGAATTCCTGAATTGAGTTTGTGAAAAAAGTTACAGCTCATATATACAAAGTCGCTTTTGGTCATACGAATGACCTCTGACGGATTTTGGCCAAAGTGGCCAAATGAAGGGCTGGCATGCAGTGCCACCTAATAGAGAGTAACAACTTAAGTAAGTTGACTTAAGCTTAATTTGTATTAATGACACTACTTTCGCAAAATTTGAATTTTTTAAGTACCTATTTTCTCGTGAGTTAGCGAAATTATTTTTTCTGCTTTATTTCAGTAATTCTCTTGAAAAAGTAAAACATTTGATTTAAGCACTTTTTCCTTATTTATGTACATAGATTTAATTTTAATTTTAATATTAATTATAAAATCTGTTTTTAGTTGCTATTGAAAAGGTTAAGTATTTGAGTCTTTTACTTGTAGTATGCAATATTTACATTCATTACATTCATACATAATTAATATTTTTGAGATCAAAAGCTTTTTGTTCATTTCCTCTTTGAAGAAGTGATAATCTACGATTTCTTTGATATTTTTTATAATAAAAACTTGTTTTCTTAAATACTCAGACTTCTCTTATCTTTTATTAATGAACTCTTTCATTAGAAACTTAATGTATATACATAAGTTGTTTTTTTAATCTCAGGTTAATTGTGTAATAAATACAGTCACGTAGGCCATAATTTTCAATAGTGCAGTAATAATCTCTGTGCTAGAAAGCAATAAGCGTTTAAGCTTTGATTTCTCAATTGACCAAAATTTCGTTTTACATATTTAAAAGATTTATGGGGAAGTTATAGCAAAATGATATTTCGCTAATTTAACTCTATGTGATTTGGAACTTGAACTATGACCTGCATGATTTAAATTTAAACTAAACTAAAAAAAATTCACTTAAATTTTACAAGTGATCTGAAAAACTAAAAAATTTCAAAATTAGACTTCAGCATTTGTCTCTTATTGGACGCAGATTTCATAATTAAGCAAAGCAGTTGGGCTTTTGTATATTCTGTGGGGAAAACATAAAAACGAACCAGTTTTATTTTTAATCAGCATTAAAAGAAAACTATACTTATTTTCCAACTTCTCATAAGAATAGTAAAAACATTAACTTAATTCCAATAATTTAGACACCAGGTATTTTTAAATATTTAAATGTTAAAATATTTATACCTGCAATAAAGCGTTTGTTGACACTTGTGCAAACAATTAACAAATTAAAATATCAATGAAACATGTTTTAACACATTAACTAGTTTTACTAAAATATTTTTTATGATAAATATCAAAATGTATAAATTTTTAAGTCATTGAAGAATTGATCGTTAGTGAAAATATCTATTTAAATATGAAAACTAGAGATGTGCAAATGTCGTGATTTTATCGTGTCACGCGTGATCGTGATCAAATTTATAATTAATCACGCGTGAGTGCGTGACTGTGACTTAAAAAAATTACTCGTGCGTGATTCTTAAAAAAAAACTCAAAATTCTCACGCTCTCACGAGAAAACACTCCTGCGTGGGTATATTAACTGTATTCAAAATTTTAAATTTTCTTATAATAAATACTACAATCTATGTCTGAGTTGCCCAAAGTAGCACCAGAGTGCCGAACATTAATCGGCTTCTTATACAAATGAATACACCTACGCGAATACATTACTCTCGTGTTTCTCTCGGTGGCCAGCTCTGATCTATGTACATACATATGTATGTCTAAACATACATATAGGTAGAATGAGCCTGCAAACATAATGCATACATACATACATACATACGTGTGTATTTTTCAGCCAACAAACATAAAAAAATAATTATATATTTTTCGTAAGCGTGCGTGATCGTGATAAGATGTACACCCCTCGTGCGTGATTAAGAATATTTTATACGTGAGCGTGCGTGATCGTGAAAATTTTCAAAATCAATCGTGCGTGAAAGTGCGTCAGTAAAATATTTTTCTGCGTTGCAAAAAAAAAAACTAAGGCATTTGCATTTGTGAAAAAAACAAAGTTATTCACTCTTATTCCAGTTGTCGACATCACCGTCACTTTAACATAATACCAAAAAATTTGGGTTGTGTACACGGTGTCGAAAACAACTGACACCTTTTGGCAGGTTTGTGCTATTTTCTAGACCTTAGGGAATGGAAATAGATTGGCAGAAAACAAGCCCCAATTTTTTTGGTATTGTGTTAAAGTGACGGCGATGTAGACAACTGGAATAAGAGTGAATAACTTTGTTTTTTTTCACAAATGCAAATGCCTTGGTTTTTTTTTTGCAACTAAAATTGCTTAGCAGTTATAGGGCTAAATAATATGTAGATATAAGTTACACTTATGATAAATATAAAAATACGTTTTATTTTAACTTTTTTCATTTTAAATTTCTACGATGGTCACGTTTGACATCATGGAAATGTCCATCTGTAAATGCAGCAGCTAAGCAACGCATAATTTATTAATCAACTTTAAATAATTGTAATAAATTGATGCAGTAAAATATATTATGTTTGATAAAACAAGATTTAAGAAGAAAAAAATCCAAAAAGAAATCATGAATGAAATCTAGATTTGTTGACATTATTCAGGAAAAGTCGTCACCGCATGGTAAACCAATAAAATGAAAGTGTTGCCTTGTCTGTCTTGAAAAGGTGATGCCAAAGACAATCCCATAACACATTCAGTGACTTGTGTTACTGCTTTAGCTAGTAGTAGCACCAGTTTGTGGCATTTATGTCTTAACACCGGTAAATGGTTGCATATCACACGTAACGGTTTGTGGTCTTAAACTTTTAATATTAATTTTGCTGTTACTTTTTCTTCATCTAAAAAAAAACAAACGTTTTTAATGTTAATGGTACAATGAATGCATTTATGGTTATAAGCAGTAACCGGTACTTGATACTTCTTTGTATGCATGCTTTACTGCCAACAATTATTTACTTACGAGTATTGTTTGGTTAGAGACGTTGTTACGCTGCCTTGGTTTGGGGTTAAATTTAAATTAATAAGCTTAGTTATTTTTACTTCTTAGTTAAACTTTGTTTAACATGCTTACATATTTAACAGACTTTATCCGCTTGGTCTTTTTATGGTCTTTTATTTTGATACGATTCCTTGTAGCATCACACTTCACATGAATATAAAACTCAAACGTGAAACATTAAATTTTCTAACAATTTGGGCAATTAAGCCTAAGGAATTTGTTGCTGTTTAGAAAATTTTGTTAAAAACTTATTCAACTCCGCGTTAAAAGCGTTACGTAATATGTAAGAGGCGCTTCATAGCTTAGTTATTTTCTTTGAGATTGCGATTTGCAAAACACCTCTCTTGCGAGTTCAAGTAACAATCGCAAATGTTATGCGATATGCGAGTCTCAGCACATGCCCGATAAATTATATTATTAAATTAAAATGAAATTCATATATTTATATTAAATCACTTACCTTTGAACCGCCGAAGCGGAACTATACTTACAATAAGAATTAAATAATGAATTCAAATTATAAACTGTTTTATTCTACTAAATTAAATCAACATACAAAGGTATATGCGAGTACATATGTATCTGTGGCAATAAATAATAATGGCTTAAGTCGGAATTTCTTGTTTTGTTTTTTTTTTTTGTGTTAAGTTTTGACATCAAATGTTTCCATGTACAGACCAAACGGCTGGCCGGATTTTGATTTTGATTTAGTTTTTTTTGTTTTTTGTTTGAAAGGTGACTTGATCGAGAGGGTTCTTAGCTATGTTTTAAGAAAATCGCTCCAACCGTTTAGAAGATATCACATCTTTTCTAGATATATCGGAGTTTTTTAATATTTTAATTTTTGTTATTAATAATAACATTTTATAATTGAAATTTAACTGAGTGATAGATCTTGAAGAAGAGAATAAGAATATGTAATAAAATGAAAAAGCACTTATGTCAACTTAAGCCATTATTATTTATTGCCACAGATATATAAAGAAGAAAAGGTGACCATATTCATCAACACTTCCCAAAACCTAAAGGTAGAGGTCCATAGCTTGCTTTTTGCGCGTTACGCTTTCTATGCATCTGTCAAAAAAGTAGAATCAATGTAATAGTATGTGACAAGTTACATTAAGTCTACTTTCTACTTTTGTACGCGTTAACAAGCACCATGAAAGAAAGTCAGCTGTTCTTGAATGCTAAAGATGTTAAATAATACTTTATTTCTTACGTTATCGATAAATATTATTTTGCCGTGGATAGTTTTTTTCTTTTTTTTTCAATAAAAAAAATTTCTTAGTAAAAAAAAACTTGTTTAATAAAATATGTGAATATTTTCATTAATGCGATGTATTTTAATTAACTTTTCACCACACTTTTCTCAGTAACAAATTTTGCATATTAGTTATCGATTACTTTTACGTACTGAGTGTCATCTCCGCTAAATCTGTATTAAATAGCTGCTTAGAAAAGTTATTGCTTAAGCCAATAATGTGCATACATTTATATGTAATTTTCAATTAACTTGCATTAAAGTCAACAACAGCCGACAATCTGCTGGAATAGCCCTGGCCGAGTTCTTCTCAAGACTATCTTTTAAAATGCTGAATAAATAGTCAAAGACATCTGCAGACATTCGAAATTGCTCAGGGTCAGAAGTTTTAATTTTCTAAATATGGTTAAAAAAAACACTTAAATTCCGTTCTAAATACAACGGCCGTACAAAAAACCTTTTATTTTTTTGAAATTGTCCATAGGCATTTTTTGCACATAAAATTAAATATACAAACTCGACTAACTCCACAAATTCTTTTAAAAACTCGATTTATAACCTGACCCAATAATTGGGTGGTACGTCTACCATATCTGAATACCAATTTGTTCAGAATGATTGAAAGTTATTAAATATCAAAACATAACAGACAACAAAGCCTCACGTCGAATGACTAAATCAATTAATATTTTAATTAAATATGTATTAGTTGAAAGTCAATTAAAAAATTTATTGGAAACGAACATTTTTTTGTTAAATTAAAAAAATAACTGAATCAATTAATAAATTAATTCACTTTCGAATGTTATATGTATCAAACAACGGCCTTAATTATAAAAAGAAAACTGTTGATAATTTTGGCAATGAAAGCATATTACGCTTAACAGGATAGTGAAAAATTGGAGTTCAATAAAGTAATTTACCAAGTACGATATATCTTTTTTGCTTGGGGCTCTTACTACATATTTTAAATATTTAATATGTATTTTCAAATGCTGGTAAGACTTTTTACTTACTACAAAATGCAAAACGAATTCACTTTTTCTCCTCACTAACTTTAAGTGCTTAAATAAATACCTAATTAAAGACTGCTGCTGCTATATTTTATAGAAAAAATAATTAACTATAAAGATGCGCTAATCGATCATATACCTACATATGTATTTTTTCTTTCTTTCCACTATCGTGCTTTTTATCGAATTGTTAATTTCCTTGCAATAAAAAAGAAAGAAAGAAAATATATTTATATGTATGTAAGAAAAAACCAGTTGCTGTTGTTGTTGTCGCATTACATTTCAAGGTAAAAAACACTTCAATTTATTCCATAGTTGAATAAATCACCTTTTAATGATTTATTTTTATATATTTAGCCTTAATGGTTTTGTTACTTTTTATTTAACCTTATACATTTTGATATTTATAGATGTTTGCTATTTGCTTGCATCTAAAATGTTAGTTTGCTATTAAGGAGAAACTGCAACAAAGTAAAGTGATGATACTTCAATTGTTTGTTTTAAAATTTTGTTTGAAATCAATTGAAATGAAAGTATTTTTCGAAATAACTTGACCAACCAAATACAGGGCTGTTTCGATTCTATGATCAAGGTAAGACAAGTTTAAAATATTCAGCTGTAAATTATTGAAAAAAAAAAAAAAATTATAACATAAAACTTGTTGGAAATGATGAAAATTTCAGTACGTTTTTCCGATGTAAACTGGATGCAGGACTTTAATTAAAAAGCTGAACACATTCTATAACTTAAATGAAACTGAAAAAAGTACAAAATTAATCCTTAAGCATTAAACACATTTATCACACCAAGCTACCGACTTCAATATGTCAAGGATAGAATACTCGTACACACGTATTTATATTAGAACGATTATTTTGTCGAAAGCAAGGCAACATGGCGCCAGGTTGTTGTCTATGCTGATTTTGTAGTTGTAATCAAATTAAAGTAATTTCTATTTTTGTTGGCGACAATGAGCAAATATAGTGTTGCCACACAATTATTTCATGTTATATAACATAAAAAAAAAACATTCTAAAATTGATGTGAAGAAAAAAATTTATTAACTTTTATACTTTTACGTGATATATGTAAGTACATGTTAAAAGACTGATTTTATTTTTATAAATGCGAAATATTTGAAGGTGGCACCACTGAAATATGTATTTAGGGGCTATTCACACATTACGTATCGCTATTTTAGGAGTTTTTATCCCCCCCCCCCCTTTCCCGTTTGTAACGCTTTGCATAAAATTCTCTGCATAAAATTTCCAAACCGTATCAAATCCTTGACCCAAACCCCCTTATACCTGAAAATGACGTGCTTATGATGCCGCTGCCGTCTCCAAAAGAATTAAGTAGCTGGCTACAAGGCGACAAATGCACCTAGCGGTATTTGAAGTCGTGTGTTCTTGTAGTCTGCTGCGGTTAATTTAATGAATGCATTAAACTCTTTTCAAACAAAATTTCAAGCGCCGCTGAAGTCAGAGGCTTTTTTTTCATTTTGACCAGCCATATGCCCGTTTAGGCGTACCTTTTCCCCTCGATAAAATGTTCCTCGTCAAATTTTACATAAATGTGCTGTGGTAAACTTTTAAAACTCCATTAGACGTATATTATTTTTGTGGTCTCCCATTTGAAGTGTTTTTTTTTTTGTTTTACAGTGTAATAAGCAAGTAAAGCTCAGAATGTATTATATAAATATTACTAGTGATATGTTTAAAATATAAAATAATTTAATTACAAAACTAATAAACAACACAAAATCATTTTAAGCTGAAACAATAATGTGTGAGAAATTTTCAAATACAAATTCGATGGAATTTATTTGACGCAAATTAAAAATGTACAAAATTTGTTATAAAAATCTTGATTCACTAAATATTAAATTATTTGTCACAGCAGTAATTAGTTACGCTACAAAACAAACAAATTCATTATTCAAATTATTATTCCCGTCGTTCTAATAAATAATAACAATGGTAATAATAACAAAAGATAATAAAATAAGAAATAAATTCAAAAAGTAACTCTAAATTATAAATTTTTTTAAAGGCAAACAACAGTTATTTTTATTAAACTGCTGTAATAATTTTTAAACTTTAAAGTTCGTATTATGGATGGCAACCGAACTTTAGTTGCGTTGCCATTTGCCAAAATTTTATTACGCATGGCAACTGACAACTAACAGCTTTTAATTTCAGTTGGTACAATCAAGTGTCTGCACCCTTCTTTCTTATTTCTTCTTTCCTTTCTCATTCACTCTCACTGATAAAAATTCATATTTGAAGCAAGACAAATTGAAGCGTGTGAAACATTGACTTCATACAAACATCTTCTTTTACTTCAACTGGCAACTTTAAATGCCACATTATGAATTCAGCATTTTTATGTTAAAGGCAAAGAGCAATTTATTCATACATTTTGCTGGCACTTTTTTTTAAATTTAATTGCAATAATTTGTTGCTACTGCCGCATGATTTTAGGTGTGCGGTTCAGGCACATGTACTTGCTGCTTTTATTATTAAATTATTCGCATTTAATTAATTGTATGTATTTGTAAAATTATGTTTATTTAAAACTGTTTTTTATTATGCCTTTCAGTTAGTACGCGCTGTTGAGATGTTTAATTTTATAAATGTTTTATGAATTTAAAAAATGTTTTTTTGACACGCGTTAAATTAAAATTCATATGTATAATAAAATAGGTATATGTTTTATTTTCATAACTAAGTAATCAAATTTTACTTAAAATGACTCAGCTTAATTATATTTTAATCTCTTTAGAATTAAAAATAAAATTTTTGAGCTTAAGCTTTTATTTAAATGATGATGTGTACTATAAAACTAGTTGAAAGATGTCAACTAAATTAGAAAACTATATGTATGTATGTATGTAGTATATATTTACATATCGATGGCTTAATATAAAAAGGGCGTAACTCGATTTGTTTTTTCAAAATTGCGTTTTTAACGTTTTCTGGTAGCCAACATACAATTGCATTCTCTTTAAAGAACTTAGTACATACGTTAAAGTTTAAAATAAAGTACTTATGGCGTTTTAAAAAATAATTGTTGCGTGTAAATGCTTTAGTTTTTATTCAGTTTTATCCTTCTATAAAATATTGAAAATTCGAGTTACGCCTTTCTCATATTAAGCCATCGATATGTATTTTTCTTTTAAGGAGCACTAACACAGCCCTACCAGCATAATTTTTTTTTCAATTCTTCAAATCTTCTTGAGGCAGTAGGTATCAAAACAATTTTACTCATGCATGTTGAAAGTCGCTGCCTAGAGGCTTATTTCCATTCAAGATTAAATTAGATCCATAATGAGTTGCTTCATATGTTCTCGATGATAAATGATGCCTGTAAAGTTTTTAAAATATTACAAGCATTATAAAATTTTAGTTAGGGTACTCCTATGTACATATGTATGTATGTATTTAATTTTTTATAACCATATCGTTACTTTAAGCTGCAAAAATGCTTCCATAAAACATAAAACTTATAAATTTTTTTTACATCATTCACGTAACGAAGATTTCCTAAGATTTAGCTTGCACACTGTATTGTGGTAGCTGTTGGAAAATGTTTAAAATTTAAAAGAAAAGAAAAAATATCTACAACCAACAACTGTATTCGTTGATGCTGTTCAAGTATCAACGTCATTTTCATCTTGAATTTCCTAAAAACATTTTGAACTTTATTGTCATTTGCAGAGAATTGCAGTTTTAGCTGAAAAAAAATACATAAAAATAAAACAATACCTCAAACCATCAACAAAATGTTAAATGTTTGCTACTAGGAAAAAAAAAACAACAACACTCTTGCTAATAAAATAAGATTAAATATCAATACAAGGGTTTTCAGACAGTAAAAAGAAACAATGTGCAAAAATATTTATAAAAAAAGTAAATAAATAAATTCCAAAGTCAATATAAAATGTCATGCGCTCATGTTCACGAAGTTATAAGTATAAACAGCTAATAACCAGGGAAACCAGAAATATGCTCCAAAAAAGTGTTTTATGCCCATTCAATATGCACTAAATACTTGAAAATGTGCTCTTAAAAATAAAACAAATTGATTTATTTGTTTATAAAAATATATTTTTAATTCAACAATTCAATATCATTTGCATATAAAATAAGACCAAAATAAAATAAATAAAAAAATAAAAACAATTCAACTTCAACTTTAAAAGAGAATTAAAACTTTGGAGCTTACAGAGCGATACAAACTTAAGCCTAATAAAATCATAAATATTCGAACAATAATAATTAAAACTAACTAAAATTAATAGCTATGGGTTTGTGGCAAATATGAAATAAATATATTTAATAGTAACAAACCAAAAAAGTTTTTCTTAAGTAGAACAAAAAATAAGCAAATTAACTAGCATGTGCATAATTAGTAAAGAACAAACGACAATGGCAAGACTGTTGTAAATTTAGAGGTGGTAAAACGAGCTTTTATTACAAAAAAAGCTTTCAGCAAATTGTAGTACGATGAATCAAAACAATTCACGTATTCCATTTGCACTGAAATGTTGAGTTATGATGAAGGTGCAGTGACCTTCGAAAGCGTTCTACTAAGGGCCATTATTACAACTTGCCGATAGTTAAAGGCAAGATTTTGTCTCACGGATAAATGGCTTAGCATTATAAAACTTTCATTTATTATTTCTTTATCCATTAAATATTATTATTAATTATAATAATAACAAACAAAAAATTTAGTTGTAATAATGCAAAGCCTTTTATCGGTCAGACAAAATCCTGCCTTTAACTATCGGCAAGTTGTAATAACTGCCCTAAGTGTTTGTCAGAATATTTACAATTAACGTTGGAGTTATTTGTTCATTAATAATTATCACATGTAATCAAATCATAAATATAGAAACAAATGAGGTTCGAACAATAATAATTAAAACTAACTAAAGACAACCTTTTTTTTTATTGTTATTGCAACAAACAACAAAATATTGACTTAGATTTTCAAATAAAAATCGTTATCTGTCACATCTAAATAAACTTTTATACATTGAAAATATTCTTTCAACGGCTAGTGATACTAATTTTTAACTGAACTTAACGTCCAATATTTTTATTGAACCTTCAAAAAGTCGGGTAATTGTGGAGTGATTGTTTGTATTCAAAGCAAAGCAACACAGGAGGGGTTTATTAAACTCTTTTGATTGGCCAGTTTTTTTGTTAGAATGTAGAACACCTACAATAGCATTTGCGAAATATCATATCATATTATTTAAACATTTCTGGGAAATACTTTTTACATACGTTCAAAGTAAACAAAAAATTCTGTAAAATATCAAAATATTCCGTAAAATCGTTAAATATACTCCAAAAACTGTAAAAAATATGCTTGTAAGACTGAAATATGCAAAAATATGCACCAAAAAATCTATGCCAAAATTCATTAAAAATTCTGAATCGAACAAATATCGTATCCTCGCATTAATATGCTACGCAAGAAAAAACATGCAATTGCATACATATTTGCGATTTCCCTGCTAATAACACTGTACAACAAAGAAGAAAATAAATATGTAAAATAGACGTCTGAAACTGTTATGAAATCGGGTTGAAGTTCCCCCTTTTTTAACATTGTTATTGCTAATCGGCATAAAAAATCATAAAATCCTTATTCTTCCTATATGGAAAGTGTTCCACTTTTTTAGTCTAAACTTTTACGACGAACATTTTTGTGGATTATGTTAACACTCCAATTCCTTTTCGATAATGAGGTCAAATAAGCAGTTTAAATTATTCAATATACAATATTCTTTTATAAGCCTCTGAAAGCTCTAAGGCTCAAATTTTAAGTTCAGCATTCGAAATAATTGAAAAATCTAGAGATTTTGCTCCAAAGATGAAATAATCTCACAAACAAATAACTATTTTCTTATTTTTTGTAAGGTATACAAAAATTTAAGAAACGTTGGAGAAAGTGTATAGAGCTTAAAAGAAACTGTGTTTCATTCAAAAAGTCACGGACTTATGATCCGCCTTTATTTCAAATAAAATCATTTAGCAACCTCCGAAAGGCGATAAATAAAATATATTACTCATGTCTTACTGGGGGTTTACAATATACATATGTATACATCCCGGCGAAAAGGTTTTTATAGGAGCGCTTATACCTCTTATCGATCTTATGAAGTTGGATCGATATGCGGATCAATCAAAATGCATAAGTACTAGAACTTTGTGGCCGAGTTTAAGTCAAAATAGAACTTATTAAATCTGCAAATAGCCATTAAGGACACTCACAGGAATCATTACTTTGCCCTGTGTTAAAGAGCTTATGGATGCATGCATGAACATGCTTAAATAAAGCAGAGCAGCAAACGCTGGACTAATTAAGCCTATAGTACACGGCATGTAGTTTTCACATGCGCATATGGCGCTGACGTAATTTTGACGTCATCAGGAAGCAACATTTGCTACATGCTGTGTACTAGTAACACTTGCACATGTAGATATTCACATGCTTACGGATGTGCTGCCTCAGAAAATGTGTCCAATTCTGCTACATGTGTCACATTTATATTTTGGAACAAAAATACTATCGAAATTTTACGGCATGTAGCCGCTACTAGTAATTTTAAGAAATGCAACCAACATGCTGAAAATTGCTGTGACGTCATCGCCACATACGCATGTGGCTTTTTACATGCCGTGTACTATAGGCTTTACATATATCTGTGCAGCACTCCAAAAGCATCTTAAGGAACATATGCATGGGGGGCTTAAAAGATCTGGCAAATATAAATCTATGCCATGTCGTCAAATTTGTTTAAAATAATATAATTTAATTTAAAATGTTAATTGTCCACTGCAGCTAAGAATGAACTTGCGGTAGGGTAATCAGCCCATTCAAACTAATCTAACCTCTATCAAATTTAAAATGAACTAAATGAGAAGTACATCGTATATCAATGCATGAATAGGATTTTCTTTCCTTTTTTATTATTATTTGTAACTAGAAATAATTATGTCGATTTTCTACACACAAAGTTTACTTTGCAAACTCTTGAGTTTTTAGGGGCGAAGGAAAAAGATATGTCATTCTCTTTTCCCTTCTACCGTCTTAATAATGAATTTTTACGAAGTGAAAAACCTACACTTGTTGATAAAAAAAGTAAATTCCTTGAAAATGACTTCGTTTTGCTTTGCTGGCATTTTTCTTTAAAATTAATACCCTTAACAAATTTGCTGGTATCTTTGAAATTTTAAGCCTTTATCTCAGTTGAATCTTTAATAGCCGACAAAGTAGTTGTAGCATATTGCATTTACTAAATAAAGGTTAAATACAAAATGTGCATACATACATATGTATGTATGTACATATTCATATATACATATAGATGTGTACATATGTACATAATTTATGTACATACTTTGTTTGCTGCAAATAAATCACACAATCACAAAATCACGATTTTCAAACGTAAGCAAGTAAAAATGGCTTTTGGTGATGGGCATTTGCTGGTGCATGAATTTGGGATGGGGTTGTGAGTAACATTTTACTAGCGATCCATAAGTCAGTTCTAATCACAAAGATTCCCTTGCACGCGTGCTAACGTTAAAGTAACGAAAAATTAATTACAATAATAGAAATTCATAATCACAAATCAATTTAAATTTAATTAATTTAAAAGTCAAATATAAAATTTCAAAATTTCAAATTTTTTTTCAGAAATTTCAAATTATATATCAAAACTTTCAATCACCAAAAAAGCACTCCATCAATCACTCTATTCCAGCACTTTCACTGATGCACGTGGTTGAGGAAAGAAAAAAACTATTCAACTCGCACACGATTTTCGCCAGTCATGTGAACAACATGCATCTCTGTATTACAAACTGTTAAATGTTGCTTTGCAATTGCATACTTTGTTACATGAATTTAATTACCCATAACGTGCCATACTTCCTTATTCCCTTAGGCAATGGTTTGGCAATGTATTAATTATCTAATTATTATTTCGTTAATTTGGGAAATAATTAAATATATACTAGACAAAAAATACCAATACCAAAATAAAAACCGTTCACTATAAAATATATTTATCTATTTGCTCAGCCAAACGCGAATTGTAAGTTTGCATTTTGATAGGAAGTTAATTATTGTGCAAAGCGCTGCTATTGGTGAAAATAAATAATGAAGAATTTTTGGTGTATGATGCTTCTGCAGGCAGGGCAAATATTTCACTAATTTTATGATCTTTATCTGAGTTGTTTAATTCAATCATTTGATTAATTGGTTTTTATTTGATTGCCAGTTAATTTATTGATTAATTTTATTAAAAACTTTAATTCAGCATATATGTACTTCGAAAACAGTATGTTGTTCCGTTCTGCTAGTGTTTGTCACAAAAATTTACAATTGTATTTAGTGCAATTTGTTACTTAAAAATTATCCCATGTAATTTGGCTTACAGAGCGATAAGAACTTTAGCCTAATCGAATCGAATCATAAGCCGGAACAGAAATAAAGTTCGAACAAAAAAAAAAAAAATTGAACTAAACTGAAATATATATTTATACTTCTATATCAAGTGCTTATGATGTTGATGCAGATATCAAAATAATGAAGTAGATGCCCAAAAGAAAATTTTCAAAAGAGGTAATCGGGTTTGGAATTAAGCATTTTAAGTGGAAGCTCTTCCCTACTGGACCAAAATAATCGATTCTTGAGAACTACTTACAGAACGAACTAGATTTGCGCAACACCCCGATTAGCGCAATATGTAATTTTTTACATTACAGTCTTTATAAGTGCAACTTTTTTCAAAAAAGAGTCTCAATAAGCGCAATCTTTTCTCTTTTAATAAATTTAAAACGCTTTTATCTCTGAATTTATTGAATTCAACATACTTTTCCCCAAACTAGATTGGGTTTATAAAAAAATTAACATGACTACTTAACTATACGCAAGTACAAAATATGAAGACTGGTTTGAAGTATTATTTTATAACTTTTTTAATCCCATGCATGAATTTTTATATTTAACTATTAGAAATTAACTATTTTATGTTAAATTATACTTTGGTTTATATGAAGTTTTTAGTGATTGACTATTGCAAGTTTTCGGTAAAACCAACAACCTCTATTTCCTTTCGGTTGCGCAAATCGAGCTCGTACTGTACTTTTTTTTATATGACAACAAATTTAAATAATCATTCTGCTATTTTTTTTAATTGTATGTAATGTGATTTGTAAGCGAGTAATGGAATTTGGCATATCAGAAAAGTAAGTCATTATATGGCAAGTAGTTCTGCTGGTAATGTCTAATTTTTGCTGGGCATGGCTAGAGGGCGAAAATTGCAGCTAGCGGCATTTGAAGTCTTATAGCTGCGTAGCCTGCTTTGGTCAATGTGTTTGGTGCCTTATTACGCAGCGTCTTACAATACATAATTTTAACGTTTTTAAGCTTCTTGGATTCAAAAAAAAAAATAATAATAATAATAAATAAAAAAACTTATGCACATACATATTTTTAAATGATAGTTTCTATATATTTTGCTGACATTAATGATTTGTACCATTTGCAAAAACACAATTATATTATTCATATTATTGGACTGCAAAATTAAGACAAAGCATTTTGCGTAAATACAATATTTTACCTATTTCATATTTTTATTACATAAAAGGTGTGTAAATAATACTCGTAGTGTGTCAAAATCACATTTAGCAAAATTTCACTATGCTTACACAGCAAAATTTGATGAGTTTCATTTTCTGCATTAAAAAAAATAAATACTTACATATTTTTTTATTTGTTCATTAAAAATCGCATAAACAGCATGACTTAATATTCAATCACTCTTTGATATGCTCAAGTCATTCATTCATTCATTCTTAGTTGAAGCGAATGTAGTAGTATTGATTGTTATTTCTGTATGTGGTGTTCACAATTCAGCGATTTTTTTTATTACTTTTTTTACCCAGATAAATTCAGTTTATTAATTATGTTGAAACACAAATTAGCACTCAAAACATACTTGTTTGCGAGAATTCGAAAGTGTGTGTGCTGTATGCTGTGTGCTAAGTAGGATGTCTTTTTGTTTATTAAAAGATTTTATCTAACTTGCAATATTAGTTTGTTTGTTAAGAGCAAATCTTTGAACAGTTTTTTTCTACAGTTTCATTGTATTTTAAGCACTTTGAGTCTGCCGATTCTATGGAAACGGTAAACACTTATTAAGCGGCCCACACACAAAGCGCATCAATCAGCAGGTGCTAGCACCACATTAGTTGATTATTACTTTCATACCTTGCCAACTGCCAAATTGTGTGAAGTGAATATTTAAAAGCTAAATAAATTATATATTTTAAATTCAAAATTGCATCTCTGTTTTTTTAGTGGCTAAATAACTATTTAACCCCTCAAATCTTTTTCGGGCTTTTTACTAGTTTTAAACTTTTATCATAAGCGCAATTCCAATGTTGCGGGTGTGACCATTATACTCACATTTTTTTATAACTCAAAAAAATAAAATTTATAATTTACAAAAAGATTACGGTTTCCTAGCATGCTAATCTTAAAAACATTTAACAATAGGTAGACACTGAAGGAACATTATTTCTGTTCAGAAGAGCGGGTGTGACCTTAAAAATCTCAGTTTTTGCAAAATTATTACTCTTAGGATGTAAATTGTTCAAAGTCTTTTTGATTGTAGTAAATAATTACTGTTTGGGAAAAACTAAGTTTAAAAAAAAACTTTTTCGAAAATGTGACAATTATGAAAACTCAAAAAGTTTGAAGAAATAAAACTTTATTGCCTTCATTCATATAATCAATATAAAGGAATTTTGATTCTTATGGAGTAACCAGAGATTCTGAAGGAACTTTTTTGATGGACTCGTTCGTTCTTAATGAACGCTGTGATTTTAGATGTACTCAAAACGTTTACGATTTGAGTTTTTTCGTGCAGCCGAGATCCCGTTATTTTGGGGAGAGGTATTGAATGGAAAAGTTTAGGGCACTACATGATCAATAGTTAGTTCCTATAAAGGTGGTGTTCGTTTTTTAATTCACATGAAAGCGCACAGCAGGCCTATACTGGCTTATGCGCATGTCCCCGGACATGAGCGTAATGATTCCTCTTTTCAACCTAACCTAACCTAACTTAACCTGAGTTTTATTCTTCTTCCGTTGTCTGTACCTGGATTTAGTAACTTTTATTACGGTAATCGTATCGCTTTAAAAAATATAACAAAAATTGATCGACTTTGCTATCCAGTAATATATTTTAATGATATTCGATATTCACCAGCTCAAATTCGTTTAGTTTTTCTTTTATTCCTATTTCTGCTTTCCACAGATGTGCAATAACGTAAAAAAGAAATTACTGAATCATATTATCGTTGCCGCAAACAAATAAATAAATGCATAGATAAATATTACGATTTTCGCAAAAAAGTTACTGCATCTTTCATTTTCTTTCCCAATCATTTTTTCTTCCAATGATTCTTTATCCATAATAATTGCCTTCGCATTTCTTCTTTTCCTTTTCATTTTCTTATTAAAGCTAAACGCAGTTCATATTTTTCTTAATTTTCTTTAAGCTTATTCCTTGGTTTCCGTTTTCTATTCTATTGAAAATAATAGCACTTCTGAGTTGGTGTGCCGGGTGTGACCAACTATTTCTTATAACTAACTACCCGAATATTAAAATTTAGGTTCAGAAAATTTTATTATTTATTAATTACCTTGTCATTATTGCGAATTATTAAGTAATTATTATGTTCGGTAACAGTTTTATTAAACCTTTTACATTTTTACTGTGACGGGTGTGACCGAAAATTTTCATGTCTAATTTTTTCAATTTAACTTGTTTTCTGCAGCCGTATAGCCCATAAGTTAATAAGAAGATTCACTATAATACGTAACAACAATGTAAAGAGAAATATGAAAAAAATAAAAAATCATTAAAACAGAAATTGAATATTTCCCATACACCGTTTGCTATCAAACCAAAAATTACTTCGAAAAAATAGACGTCATAAAAGTCATCATGTGAATTAGGTGAAAGTGTTTCCAAACTGATAAACATAAAAAAATGTGAATTTTTTTATTTGGTGCATAATTGCCATTCTCTTGTCACTTAGAACATTTTGCCTGTGTGGGGTCGTTTTGCGTCATAGACAAATAAATTTTTATGCAATGAATCGTAGGAAAAACCATCAGTTGTTTTAGTTAAAAAGTATAACCGACGCATTTTATGGATCTCGTTTTTTGGACGAAAATCGATTATTTACGATCGCAAAAAATAGATTTTGGTAAAAAAATTAAGTTCGGAAATGATGTCGCTTAGTCCATATTTACACTATGCAAGTCTTATTGCTAAGCTGATTAGTTTGACGGAGAGAGAGAGACGAGGGGAACAGTAACGTTTCTTTTCCCCTCGTCTCTCTTTCCTAACAAACTAATCAGCTTAGCAATAAGACTTGCATAGTGTAAACTAGGACTTAAGCTTTTTTTTGCCGGTTTTTTACAAAAACGCTAACAAACTATTATTGTTTGCTCCCAACTACATACTTTAACAATTTCAACACAATTGTTTATGGCAAAATCATTTACTATAGAAATTATTGTTGTACACATAAATTACAAAACTATTAAGAAAATGAGAATTGTGCTATAAAAAGTGACTGAAAAAGTTAACGAATGCATAAAATTAATATTTTTATTGTGAATATTTTTTTAATTTTTATTACAACTGCATAAATGATTTAAAGATGAGATGATGATAATCACGAGTTTACCAAGTTGTAATCAATAAAGTTGCACGTTTTTCTGTTAATAATTTTGCTTTAAAATGAATTTGGCGATTAAATCAAAATGTTAGCAAGAAAAAAACTATTGTATAGGTATTTATGTATGTATGTTACTAGTACAAGTAGTTATTGCAATTATTGCTTATAATTATTATGCATACATGCATTCATACGTATGTACATACATACATACATACATATGTACATGCAATTGAAAAAAGTTTCAGATTAACTGAATGTAGGTTATTTTAAAAGTTTTCCGTGAAGTAAAAAATTAATGAAAACTTAGTTATTTCGCGAAAGCAGTTGTTTTTTAACTTTTTATGTACATATGTACTTACATACGTACATATGTACATACTAGTGATGTGCCGAATGTCCATTTTTGATATTCGCGAATACGAAAATTATTATATCGTCGGCTTAGAGTGTAAACCTGCTAAATCCACTTTTTATAGCATGTGACATTTTAATGCCATTCGAAAGTACATATTTATTTTAATTTGAAGCTCTATATGTGGAAGAAACTTAATTTATTAGGCTAATTTCTTAAGCTTTAAAATTTGCTGGAAGTGAGTTAGCAGGTTTACACTCTAAGCAATTGATGTCAGTTTCATAGCACAATTGTGCTAGATAAACACACATTCTTATTCTCTTTCATTTAGTAGTCAATGCAGGGTTCCCAGATTTCTTTCGATTGTCATCCCCAATTTGAAAATTTTGATCCCCGAAATTCCCTAAAAAGTAATTTGTACTATCCCCAAAAATGCCTACTAAAAATAATAGTATTTTAATTTATTTAATTATTTTCTTATTAATATTTCATTTGCACTGTGGTTCATATTATTTGTACACATGGTTTATATATAAATATGTATATGTATATTAATTCTTAACATATTATATTAATTCTTAACAGAGATTTTTTTTAGTTTTTATTGAGTTCTTTGCCGAAAATCTCGTTCAGCGCAAGCGTTGCTCCTTGATACACAAAGTACATTTTAAATCATTACAGTTCTTTAGACGGCCGTGATCCAACGGCATCTTGATATGAATAAACTTTTACCCAAAACATTTTTGAGTTGTTGCAAATGTATAAAATTTTAAAGAACTAACTGTCACATAACTTGGAAGTTATATACGTGTAAACCAAAAAATCAGCTGATGAGCAATCTCGACAATGCGAGCACCTGTTCGATATTTTTTGTAATAAAACTTGTTTAAGTCTTGCCAACAACAAGTGTTAAAAATTAATAAAAATTGGAAAGTGTATTGAAATTTCTAAGAAATCTAACAAATAAATAAAAAATATTAAGTAAAATACAAATCCCCAATCATATCAAAATCTCCAAAACATAAAAATTATCCCTAATGAATTCCTTAATCCCCAAACCAAAATTTGTATCCCCATTTGCAAAAAAAATCCCCGATTTGGGGATAAATCCCCTAATCTGATAACACTGAGTCAATGAGACAGCGACGCACTGAGAGAAAACAATAGTATGCGAAGAATATTTTATGATTACCAATGCTTTTCTCGACAGCTAATGTGTTTTATTTTACAAAACTTTTAAGGAAAGAAATTAATATGTATTAAAAAGAAATTTAAATTTTTTTGGAGCTGCTACACTAAATATAATTTTCTTTCAAAACTTTAAGGAGCAATAACTCTTTTCTTTTCTTATTTTTCAATTTTCTATCAGATAAACTATTTAACATTTTTTTGAGATTCTTCACAGTTTCCAATGAAAATCTCAAAGCCCCGTAACTCGGAAAATTTGAGTAATTTTCTATCACATATTCTCCTTATTATTTATTTTGGAACTGCTTCATTTGATCCAGATATTTATATTTTCTATGTACTTTAGTTTAATTTTTGACATCACTGCTCTAAGCCGACGATATGTGAAATTTATAGACATTAAATTGGGGTTCTAAGGTTTTTTTTTTATAGAGTGACACAAGTTTAAATCATAATAAAACAAGGAAATATATTTTAGTGAAACGGGCATTTTTGGAAAGAAAATTTTATGAAATTAATGTTTAAATATGATGGCTGTCACGACTGGCCCGTAGAAGGCGCACCAATTTCCAACAACTTTTCGCCGCATTTGCGTCCGTATTTCGCCTATAACTCTTCGAATGTTGATTTCCAGGTGTTCAATTGCTTGTAAACCACATCGACGTAGACAAATGACTTAACATAACCCCAAAGAAAATAACCCAATGGGGTTAAATCACACGATCTTGTTGGCCAATTAATTGGGTCATTATGTGAAATTATTTTTGCATCAAAAGTTTGAGCAAATCAATTTCAGCGCCCCCTGTGTGGCATGTAACTCCGACTTGTTGGAACCACATATCAGCAAGATTAATGCCACGTAACTGAGGTACGAAAATATTTCGAATCATGTTCCTATACCGTT
This sequence comes from Nowickia ferox, assembly GCA_936439885.1. NCBI lineage: Eukaryota > Metazoa > Arthropoda > Insecta > Diptera > Tachinidae > Nowickia > Nowickia ferox. The sequence goes on from OW387023.1 coordinate 108,326,964, forward strand.
CACCATTGACAGTAACATTCTGACCATCATCGTTTTTGAAGTTCGTATCGCTTTATAAGCTAAATTACTTTAGCCTGATCAAATCATAAATATAGAAACAAATGAAGTTCGAACAATAATAAAATAGTAATAGTTCACATTAACTCCGAAAGAATTCAAAACATTTACCACGAATTGCGCTACTGCACCTTAACATTGCCACCGCCATACTTTACTCTAAGTAAAATTAAGTAATCATTATACATGACGAAAAATTGATTCAATAGTGTAATTTGTGGAGATTGTTTTAGATAATTTCGGAGTTGATGTAAACTATTGCATATAACACCATATTCGGATGCCATTTGTTGACGGCTTGGTACCGCAAATCAGCAAATTTTCAAACAAGTTACATATCCCAAGCATTTTGCACGTATTTTTTCATGTATTTTCTGCCTGTACAAATACTTTTGACCAATGACTTTTTAATATTTTTGTTATTATTGTTGCTATGTTTATTATTAATTACATTTTTATTTTTTTTATAAACATATTTATTGGCACTCTAAATATTGGCATAATTTATTTTTGATATTTCTTCTCAATTTTTCTCAAACCCCGAAAATTATGGATGTACAAATAGTTTTGTCCTTATCTGTATATTTTATTGTAAATATTAATTTAAGTAATTACTACAATCTTTGTTATAGAGCATTACTTTAATTTAAAATATTAATCATATATGTATGGCCCATTGGACTCGATTAATTTATGAAATAAATGAAATGAAATGAAATAATACTTTATTATATTTTTATATGGAGAAATAATTTTCGGTCATATGTACATACATATGTATATTACCTAGAAAAATACTTTAAATTTTTAAATGTTGATTGTACATGAAGTTTGTTTTGTTTGTTTTTAAGTTGGGTACAAGAATTGAATTGAAATGATTTTTTTAAATTATTACAAACTAATATTTTTAGCCATTTATTTAAATTTCGATTAGGATTTATTTATTTTTTTTTGGAAACATATTCGTATTCGCCTGAATTTGGCCGACTTGTGCAAATGATTTCTTTTATTTGTGCAGCTCCAATATTATTTTTCTTTCAGTCTCAGTGGTTTCTTTCTCCTTCGGCCTCATTTTAACCACAAAGTACAATTTTAACTATTGAAGTTTTTGCACAACGTAAAATGTCAAAAGTTGTAAACAGATTCATTGAAAAGACGCATACTTTTAACTGTTCTTTTTTAAACAAGCAGCGATGCCATATCGTAAAAAAGAGTTGTGTGAATAATTCTGTCCCTCTTAAAATCTCCTACAATATCTGTGGTCAGAAGCGATTCGCAAAAAGCGATTTATGCATTAAACACATTCACCATAGCAGGCTACACGAACACACGACTTCAAATGCCGCTAGCAGCATTTGTCGCCTCGTAGCCAGCTACTTAATTATTTTGGAAACGGCAGCAGCACCATCTGCACCTCATATTTAAGTATAAATACATAGTTCAGTATTGCCACCTTAAAATATTTCGCATTTATAAAAATTAAATTACTCTTTCAAAATGTACTTATATGACGTAAAAGTATACAAATGAATTAATTTATGCTTCACATAAATTTTTGGATATTGTTTCTGTTCAATAATATGAAATAATTGTACGATATCATACATTCAGCATTTTGTATTATACTGGCAACACTGAATTTTCTCATTGTAGCCAAAGAAATAGAAATAAGTTTAATTGGACTACAACGACAAAATGAGCATAGACAACAACCTGCCGCCCTGTTGCCTTGCTGTCTTCAAAAAAATCACTCTCATAAAAACATGTGTATTCTATCTTTGACATTTTGTAGTCGGCAGCTTGCTGTGGTGAATGTGTTTAATGCATTACGCAAAGAACGTCAGAATTCAAAAAAATAAAATATTTTGTACATACATACATACATACATATGTATTAATCACACAGATGCCAAATTCATTAATTGTTCAAGCTCTGCTAATTTCGTTTGCCCCAGTTTATTTCGGGTGAGCATAAAAATCAAGTTCATTGAACTGTTTACACATTTCCAACAAAATAATTAAAATCCACTGCATTGTTAATTTATGCAAAAGAGATTTGTATGTACACACATATGTATATACATATATGTATGTGTATACATATCTATGTATATTTGTTTGTATGCATGTAATATTCCGTTACTGATATAAAATTCACAAAAAGTAGAGTTATAAAACAGCTTCTTCTTTTTTTTTCAACACAAACCTACGCATTAATTACACAGCAATTATTTCGTAGCGGTCTACGCAAAAAAAACTAAAATTAACATTAAATAAAAAACGCCAACACTATGCATTTAAAGCTTTTCAAGACTACACTATGTTTGATTTTAGCAAAAATAAAAAAACTGTGGATACCTATGTAGATTTAAATTTTTTCACCGTTTTTATACATAATTTATTTTAGATCATCATCATACATAATTTATTTTAGAAGATTTACATAATAAGCAATAAATTAGCAATGTGTTAAAGGTGAACAAACTTATAATTTTTGCAAATGAATTATTTCATTTGTGAAAAAACTGTCATTGTGTTAATCTTAATTTAACCGTTCTTTTTAATAAATTCAATGGATTGTTTTAAATATGCACAGGATTTGAATACGCTAGAACAATTAATTTTGTAAAGTTTAAGTTGGGGGTGGTAGGGGGTAAATGGGACCTCATCCGGATCAAAACTGAGGAAAAACGAGGCAAAATCCACAAACTGTGCCTGAGATGCTCCTAGAGAGGTAAAAATTAAGATCGACCGCCCTAATATTATCCCCCCAAATTTTTTTGAACATATCAACCCCTAACTGCGCTCTTTAAGGGTGTTCCCATACAAAATAATAAAATAGTTTTTATACAATTTTTATACTAGCTCCAGTGTGCCCCTAGAGGGGCCAAATATTTGACCGAACCCCAAAATTTTTGTTACCCCACCATTTGTTCAAAACATAACTAGCCTCCATCTTCAATCATTAAGGTGGTCCCCGTATAAAATGTTTAATTTCTAAAAATTGTTTCATTAGGAATATAAAAGCATATTTTTATGTTATTAAAAACATGCAAGAAAAGAAAAAAAAAACATAGTTGTAAAATAATGAAATTTCCTCTATCTCTTCCTTCACCACCAGTCTTCGCTGTAGTATCCCTTTTCTAAAGAATGTAACACCTAGTAATAGTAGTAGGCATTCATTGCCTGAGTGTTACTTCTCTTTAAAAAAAGGTATGTAGTTTCATTTCGAGCAAATTCTTCATTTTTCTTTTTCTTAAGAACCTAATTACGGAATTGAAATAAATTTCGATCGAATTTTGCAGGCTTGCATATATGTATACATAAATTGTAAATTTTGTATATATTTATAAAATATTAAGAATTTTTATTTGTTGTTGGTTAAGCACACAACACAAATTGAAGAACCTTTATTTGAAAAAAAAAATTTTAAAAAATTTACCTGTGCCAATTAAATTTTTTTATTAATCTAATTTTTTTAACAGAGGTTTAATTGACTCAATTAAATTTTTAATTGATTATTTTTATTTTTTTATATTAAAGATGTTAATTGAAGAAATTTTCTTTCTTTGTTTGATTTAATAATTTTGATTTTCTAAGTGAATTTTAATTCTTTTTAATATCTAGGTATCATCAAACCATATTAAAATTTAACATTATCATTAAATTTTTTTAACAAATTAGAATTTTACTAATTTTAAAGAAGAAAATTTAAATTTAAACAAGTTTAAATAAAATACAAGTTCAACAAAATTCTTCTTAAGCAGAAAGATTAGAATTTTGTTGAAGTGAATGTCTTGAAACAGTTCATAAATTTGAAAATGGCATTAAATTATATAACTTATGTACGAGTGTGTGTTTGCTGTTTTATATTTAACTCTTTGTCGTCATGCGCCTTTTGGTATTACGACCAGTTTCTACTGAACTGAATTGAAAAACAAATTGTAATGTTTGTTGTGGTCTTTGAGTTAAATAGATTTAGAGATTTCTTTATGATTCTTTCTTTTGTTTCATAGATAAGTCTTTAATGTCAATTCATTTGAATTTATTGTGTCGATGATTATAATTTCTGGAGAAAAAGTTGGTGAATTTACCATATAATTCAATTTAAATTTAAATTAAAAATTAAGTTTTGTACTTAAAAGGCTTATGCCCATTTTTTCAGTTGGTAATCAGATTGTAATTATTTTTAAGTTCTAATTAAATACGAAATTGTGTTTTTGAGTGCATAATTAAATAATAATTAAATGCCCAAACTTGTGTAATTAAGTATTATTTAAGTTTTATGAGCGCACCATATGTTTTTATGCGTGAATGTATGTGTTTATTGAAAACATACACATGAACATCATGTGGTCGTATTGAAAACATCATGTGATCGTACTAAAAAGAATTTCCTTTAATTTTCATAAATATATAACATACATATACAATTCGTAGTTTTATATCATGGAATAAATAAATAGAAAAATGCATTCTGATGTTCTTTTGGTTTCATAAAATGTGTTTTTATCCAATTTTAATTTTCTGCATTTTGATAACCTAACTTTCTTATTTATGTTAAACAGCTGTTGTTTGAAAAGCCTTCCATAATACTGGGAAATTTTGCAGTGCTACCGTACTTTCAACGTAATTTAATAAGAACTTTAATTAACCACTGAAAAAATTAAATCGTATTTAATTACAACTTAATTTTAAATAAAAATTAGCTAATTACGTACTTAATTCTTAAGTTAAAAACTAGGGGTTAGAAACTTTACTTTCTTAGTTATTCGTACATACAATTAATTAATTAAACTCTTAATAATTTTTATTTTTGTTAAAATTAATCAATTAATCCTTTTCCTATCCACTTTCAGTTGCAACTATCTGCCATCGAAATAAACTTAACTATTTGTAATAATGGTGCAATTAAGACGAAAGCAAATGCTCTCCCTGCCAGTAATCGCATTAACTTTCCTGCTATGCACCATAAAATCCATAAACACAGAAGTCTATACCGCTTTAGCGGAAATGGAAGAGCTCTTAGAGACTGAATCGGTATTAATTAGTAATTTAGAGGGTTTTATTAAGGTGGAACAACAAAAGTTGGATTATTTAAAAACGTAAGTAAACTAAGGGCCCAAATTTTTCCATCAAGTCTCACGAATACAAAAACAACATTTTGAAATTTAGTTTTAGTTTTTGATAAAATTCTAAAGCGGCTTAGACACTATCAAAATACTCGTCAATCACTGTGGTAGTGTTTGTAAAAATGAGTATATACATATCGCACTTGATCAACAAGAGGGTATTAACTCAAAATTTTTGAATTTTCAGTAGAGTCAAAAAACTGTTTGTGGACACATTTTAACAGAATTTAAAAATTCAAATATACCATAGGAAGCAAATTCCATTTGAAAATATATATATACATTGTTTTTGTTTTAAATTTTACCAATCATTGCAAAAAAATCTATTTTTTGAGTTAACACCATTTTTTTGAAATTTATCGATTTTTTTTGGTATTATTTTATCAAAAAAATAGTATCAACTCAAAATACAACCAAATATAAATAAAACAGTTTGATTATTTTTAACATAAGTAAAGGCTCAAATCAAAATAATACCTTTCTTATGAAAATATACGATTCATACCTATTTCAACTTTTGTATTAACTCGAAATAATACCTTTTTGTTGAAATAAAGGTAATCACTATATTATCATGAATATGGTCTCAAAAGTGGTTTTCGAGATGAAAGAGTAAACGGAATACGTTGAAATTTTTACAGTAGATAGATATTGATGTTGTTAGCTGATTTCTTGAAAAAAGTGATATTTTAAAAATTTTGAGTTAATACCCTCTTGTTGATCAAGTGCGATATGTGTGTTACACCTGCTATGATCAGAGAACGAACCCGATCGGCTGTAAGCCGGCTAACAGCCGCCGCCGCCTTTATTTATTTGTCGGTAGTAGCCGCCGGTTTCGTCAGCGCAAGTCGTCTTTTAGATACCGCTGTAGATATTCTTCGTCAGCCGCCGCCGCCGACGAATCAACATCGGCTTCGTTGTCTGGCTATGATTGAGGAAAGTTAAAAATGTTGATTTTTGGCATGCTTGATGATACAATTTGATGTGTTTCTTGCCGTCCACTTTGTTATGCAAAATGTGCAGAATATAATGGGGAAATTGTGTCTCTCTTTCCTCTTAAACGTTTTTCCTTTCATTATTTTAATTTTATTCCTTTCATTTTATTATTTTAACTTAAAATTATTCTCCGCTATTTACATTCATGTGATGTTGACAGCACAAAATCAACCTCAGATGTAATGCTTGACCGGTCATCAAGCATGTGTACACCAAAACATTCAGCACATGTACACGAAAATGATATCAGGCATTTTGATCGTTTTTAGGCCGCTTAAAAATTATGAAAGACCAAGCAATGTCGGAGTTAGTTTGCTTTTCTTCGGCGAAGAATATTCGCATATGAAAAGTAAAAGCAATATTTTAAAATTTTTTTTGACATTTTGTTTGTGATTTCATATTGTACATAAATATCACTGTGGTGACTTGATTTAGGCAATTAGGCATCAACTGACATTTATCTACATACATATTTATATATCTTGTATACTTCTTAATTGATCATATATTATGCAAATATTCTTATGCCACTAACTATCTTTATTAGTGTGTTGTCGTCAATAAGAAATTATCATAATAATAGAAAATTATTTATGCCAGTCACCCAACCAAACTTTGTTATCATCTTTTCTTTTTGTTTATGCCAGTGCAGTTATAAATTATACTAGTTTTAAATAGGAAATACACGGCATTTCAACGGTTGTTAAAGCTTAATTTTTGAAGTTATTAATATTGAAGTGGTTCCAAAAATACCCGATCTCACAAAGAGAACGCAAATTTGGGGAACATTTTCATATATGTAGCTCGATTATGGATGGCAACCAAACTACTTCAGTTGCCGTGACAACTCGTAACGTACCTCAAATTAAAATTAGTACATATGGCAACGTTATCATCATGGCATTTCGAAGCCAGCTGTTTTGCTTGCTTATACTTTATGCTCTCCAAATAAGAAAAATCGTAGCTCGAGGAGTAAAAAAGGTTGCTTGGAATATTTTGGACTTCGGGTTGATGTAAATTTCGGTGCTTTTTACCTCTATGTACATATGTACTTATGTAGGTTAATCTGTAATACCTTGAAACCTTCACAGTTTTAGCCCATCAAAAAGTACTTTGAATGCCAGTTTAGACACTTAAGTACATACATAAGTACATACATACTTGTGTACAGTAGGGGACAAAACTGTTCACAAAAACTTCGACATAAGATATTTTAATTTTTATGTACATACATATGTATGTTAATTATGTATGTACAGATATAGATGTTAATATACTAACTTAAACGATAAATAAACTGAAATATCTAAAATTAGTTAATTCGAAATAATATTTGTAACATATGTATACATATTTAGTGTGAACACTTTTTTCCCTGGTTTGAAAGACCAACATGTTGAAATCAATATTTTAAAAGGCGTCCACAGGTTGTTTTCACTGCTTTGCTTCTCTTTGTTATGTTAAAATCGCTCAAAGGTGCTCGATTGGGTTTCATTACCCAGATTTTGGAGGCCATTTAAGAAGTTTGATACCTTTTTTTGGTAATTTTTGCTGTGTGCTTTGTGTCATTATCCTGCATAACTATATCCCAAAATAAATTTGGTACAAGTAAGCACTAAGACAAAAAGAAGCTCTTCGAGGATGCAATAACGTAAGCGAGGATGCAATAACGTAAGCGAATTACGAAATTTAACACAAACACTTTGAAGTTGGTCGGCTTTTTATACTCAAATTCGCAAAATTGTTTATGGTTTACGTGGCTGCCCACTACACGCAGGCATTCAAGTAGAATCTAGATGATTCCTTTTTGAAAGTATCCTCTCTAGAAGCTACCTGGAGAGCTACCAAGTGGGACATCACGAACAAAAATCATGTGATACCGAAGCAGGTTGGTAAACGAGAGTTGTGATATCTCTTCCTTACCAACCTGCTTCCAGGTAGACGAATGTTTTCGCTGGTATAGTTTTGGCCACCTTTAGTTCCAAATACATATATCCAAGTTTCGGAGGTATGAACCCTCTAATATGGTAATATCTCTGTCGCCACTGATTCGCCGAAGCACACCCAGCTCATTGCCATGACAACATCCCCAAACCATCAGTGAACCACCCCCAAATTTCACAGTTTTTATTCTGTTACGCTCTTGTATACCAACACGTATATCAACCCATGTCCATTTATCTCCATCCGACCCCACGCGATTAAAATTAGTTTTATCGAATCAAGTAACTTTCTTTCAATCATCTGTAATGAAGTCTTTCTTTGTACGCTTTAGCAAACTTTAATCGCGTCTTCCGATGACTTTCATTTAAAAAATGTTTTTTTATGATTTGCTTTCACTGCAGCGTTTGTGCCTCCGGAAACGATTCGACATTTGGCTATTCGCGCAGCAGCTGGATGTAGCTTTTGAGTTAGGCCGCCAAAATTTTGTGGAACTAACAAACTATTCTAATTTTTTATTTTATTGTTTGAGTCCGAGTGAAGCGTTGTATTTGTTTTGCAATCAAACGATAAGATATGCAATTTTTGTAGCTCTTCTAGGATGCTTCTTTCTCTTCAATCAGAGTTTACAACTTTTCCCTCTGCAAATAAACTGCAAATCTATTAAACTGATATGTTTTTTGTTTGTTGGGTAAAAAACAATTAAATAAATTCAAATATTTTTTCTCGAAAAAACAATTAGCAGACAATGCTGTTCACATGTATAATCTATAGATTAATAATAAGTAACTTTTTTACAATTAAAAAAAACTACATCTGTTCGCGACCAATTTCGTCCCCTACTGTATACATATTTGTATATGTACATTCATATATATATTTATGCAGCACGAGCCACAACATTAAAACACAATAATATTTAATTTATTGCAATAATCGTACATAACAAAAGATAAAAAGGAGGAAACAAATGTTGGCTGTTACGTACTCAGTCATAAGAAAAAGTAGAAGTGAAACAACAATACTTATGTTGATAAAGATGCAAAGGACAAGTTCAGTACAAGACATAAAAGACAATAGTTTTAAAACAGCTGACAGCTGTTGGGGATCCTGTCTTTTATAAAATAACAAAACTATTAGCATTTGGAAGAGCTGCAGGCACCGCGATACAAAATTATGTATAACAAAAATAATAAATGATACATACATATCGCTATCTTAATATAGAAAGGCCCTCACTCATAATTTTTTCGAAATCGAGTCTTTTATATATTTCGATAGAAGAACATCGAATGTCTTAAAACATGTAAAAATCTCGATTTCAAAAAAAATTATGTGTTAGAGCCTTTCTACATATATTAAGGTAACAATAATGTATATATGTACATTAGAGTTGCCGTTAGTTGTATTATATTCTTATATTCTCTTATATTTTCTCTACCCAAATCGGTTCAGTTTTATGTAAAAAAATACCAAAAAATTTCATAGCGATAAATTGTGTTTTAGGGGGTGCATCCGCCCCTTAAAGTTGGCCCTCAAGCCCATTTATTCAATTAATTAATTTTATTTATATGTATTTATGTATAAAATAATTTAATAGATATGTATAAGATCTTATTGTACATGCTTAGTATATATTTATATTTCCATATAAATATAATTTTGTTATATAAAATTTTTTGGTATTTTGTTGGTTATTTTCTTCATTATTTTCTAAAATATTAATTTTAGCAAAAAACTTTCTTCGAGGCTAATGTTGTTTTAGAAGAGCTAAAATATTGCTTATATATATCATATTCTTGTAAACAAAATACATTGAATAAATGGGCTTGATGACAACTTTGAGGGGCACCCCCTAAAACACAACTTACCGATACAAGAACATCGAATCATTAGATTCGATTAGATTATATCGAAAAATGCAAAAATCTCGATTAAAAAAAAATAATAATAATGAGTTACGGCCTTCCCCATATTAAGGTAACGATATGTATGTATGTACGCATATACATATGTATTTACATATGTATGTATGTATAAATGATCCTTTAATATCATTGCATTTTGCCATCATTTTATACTTTTCCTATCGTAATTTTAAAAAGTTTTAACTTAAAGGAGGTAGTATGTACTTATTACTGCTTTTAATTTATTTTTGATATTTTTGTTTGATACTCGTGTTTTGGTTACTACCACATCCGTTTTTTCCTTGTGATAACAATAGTAAGTGGTTGCAGCTACATATGTACATATACATACATACATAAGTTGTTGATGTTGTTCTTGTGATATCAAGTTGTACGTTGCTTCGTTCCTTCATGTGCAATACATATGTATATATCCTGTTTCCTCTTATACTGCTGGCAGGGGAAATTAAATTCACGTTTGTGTAACGTACCTAAAAACATACGTACGAGTATGTGCATATTTACAGCTAAAGGAAAATGTTTATAAATGTGAAATTCATTTGCACTCGTTTAACTGAAAATATACTGTAAAGTTGTTATTGTTTGTTGTTTGGCGAGAGTACATATGAAAAGGGAATTTCGCTTATTTCTATCTCTGAACGAGCATCTTCGATGATTTACAGATTGCACTAGAAACCAATTAAATTGCTTTCATGTCATGGCGTGTTTATTTTTAAAGGACGAAAACCTTAAACCTAATAATACTGGAAAAATATTGAAGTAAAATTTAAGAAAATAATTGGTTGTTAATTGATTGTTGTGTGGATTAAAAACCGTTTATTTTAAATACATATCTCAGTTCATAGTAAAATTTGCTTAACAGCAATATTTTTTTTTAATAAATTCTTGCAAATGCATCTGTGGGGCTAAACCATTTTGCATTAAAAAAATTCAAATACTCATAGATTTTAATTCATTAGCTTTTAAAGGTCAAAACAATACCAAAATGTTGGGGGTTTTCTACACGTTATTGAAAATAACTGACTGCTATTCACAGACGATTCCTATTTTCTAGACCTTAGGGAACAGAAATAGACATAGAATAGGGAACATAAATAGCACAAAATTTTTCTCGAGAGTTAGCAGAATAACTCTAAATTGTTGGTTTTGTATTGACGTGACGTTGATGCTGACAACTAGACTAGTGCATTAAACACATTCACCACATCACGCTACACAAACACACGACTTCAAATGCCGCCAGCTGCATTTGTCGCCTTGTACATAGCAAGCTATTTATTTATTTTAGAAATTACAGCAGCATCATCATCACCTGGTATTCAATTATATATAAATGTTTCCGTGGTGTCACCTTCAAATATTTCGCATTTACAGAAATAAAATTACTCTTTTAAAATGTACTTACATATATTACGTAAAAGTATAAAAATTAATCAATTTATTTCTTTACATCAATTTCGGGATGTTCTTTCTATTGAATAATACGAAATAATTGTAATATGTCATTCATTCAATATTTTCTATTATAATGACAATACTATATTCGCTCATTGTCGCCAAAAAAAAATAGAAATTAGTTTCATTGGACAACAACGACAAAATCAGCATGGACAGCAACCTTGCCTTGCTGTCTTCAAAATAATCGTTCTCATTGACATATTGAAGTCGGTAGCTTGCTGTAGTGAATGTGTTTAATGCTTAAGGGTGACTTTTTTTTACACGGAACACTGTTTTGATATTATATTTTCATACTTGCATGATGAAGAATGTTATAAATATAATTATGATTCTATTCTCGTTCTTAAGTCAACTTAGTTTGATCGTCTGAAAGTCAACTCAAATTATATTTCAGTGTTGTGAACGCCAAAAAATTTTTACTTGAAGTTGTTATGACACAAAAACAAAACTAACTTCAAACTCAACTCCTTTTCAAAAATTAAATTTAATGCCTGCATGAAGCGGGGAGCTACGAAAACTAACAAACTCAACGATTATATAAGTTGGCAATGACAACACCAATATGAAAGTTGTGTTTAATCTCAATCGACCAATTTAAATTGAGTAGAGAAGGACAATAAGTACATTAAACTGCAAAGTAAAAACTTCACTGCATGTACACGAGTACAGTTTCAAAGGAGAATTTAAGAAAGACAAGGAATGCTTGTATTGCATAAAACTTTCAACTAGACTTGGGTCGAACTCGTTCACTAGTTAACTTTTGACACAAACCGATGTTCCAAAACCATTTAAAAAACTACAGGGTCTTTCAGTAAGCGCTTCCTAGCTTTAAATTTAAATAAAACAAAAAGTGTGTAATATATCATTGACATCTTTTATGCATTTGAAAGAGCTGTTGATGCCATTATGTGTGAAATATAACATCGTTTAAATGTCCGCCACGTCCTCTCTGGGTAAAGCGCAACCGAACTGTCAAATTTTCCATGACTGGCGCATAAATCAGGTTGAATTTGACCGATGGCATGGGTTATGCTGGTTTGTGACTTATTCCTGAAAAAACCCCACAAGAAAAAGTCTAACGGCCGCCAGTTCACATCACCTATACGTGCGATGACCATGCCCTCAAATCAATCGCTCGTGCAGAATATCTAATGTGATGTCAACTGTGTAAAACGTAGAGCATTTCTGTTTAAACCAGATATTGTTGGTGTTCTGGCTACCGAATCGTTTTCACAAACTTGCTTGCAAGTTGGAATGTTAAAGCATACGGTTACCCCTGTTTAAGTTGAAATTTGAAATATACATAGAAAAATGCTTTGCAAATGGACGAGTTCACATTTTTTGATTTTCTGGCTGCGTTTTGCTTGCTCAAGACTCTTTTCAAGTGAGAATAATGTGTTTCAATGTTCAAGAGTGAAAATGGACATATGCAATCGTTTGAAAAGAAATGCGGAGTGAAACTGGGGAGATTCCTTAAATGTACTGAATTAATCATTGATGTACTATTGTACTTTTCGAGTTTGAATAGTACCAAAAAAAGTACAATTGTACTCAAGAAATAATTACGATGGCGCAAGAGCTGCTCCCCAGCCCAGAGCTGCTTTACGACTCCGCGTTTTGCATACAAACAAAAACAGCTGTTGTACAGTTTGTGAAATAAGTGTTAACACGTATTTCTACAGTAGATTTATTTTATTTTGACAAAATTTATTGAACAACATATTGTTTAAAACGTGAATGTATGAAACTTGCAGTGTGAACGCAAGATCAGCTGTTTATGGTTTTCAAGTTAAAATCAAGCTTTGAGTTTAGGTATGAAAACCTAAAATAAAATAAATCTAAATGACTTGCAGGCTTCTTTCTATTTGGTATGGAGTAAAGTAAAATTGAAACAATAAATTTAAAACTCCTTAAGCCATTTTTAAAAGTACGACGTCTATTTTTCAAAATACACCCGATCGATTTATCATCAAACCACAGTGTTCTTTATCCAAAAAATTACAGTGTTAATTACCAACTCCCTTATGGCTCTATTATGGATGCCAACCGAACTTCAGTTGAAGTATTAACTAGCAAAGCAACTGTAATTAAAATTGGTATTAGGTATAGCAACTTCCTCCAAATACCAAAAAATTATCGCAAATATGATTATGACAGATTGGCAACTGAAAATAATGAAACCAAAAATTCAAAACATAAATATACAAGTGCTCTTAAGAAAATTATTAAGTAAAAGTGCTTAAAATATTATTTATCACAAATTATTAGTTAAGTGATGAAGAGAAAGATGTAAAAAAAATTTGAATCTATTAGACGGCTCTTCAGAATTATCGCTTCTACATTGAGTAAACGTTATTGCCCAAAATAAGTTTTAACAACCTCTTTTTCAGCTTTTAAGCATATTTTCGTTAAATATGCAAAGAAGAAATTCAAAAATAAATATGATATTGCACTGACTTTAATTTTGCCACTTTTTGGTTTAAAACTAAGAAAAAAAATTTGTGGTTGCCTAAATGGCAACTGAAATCAGCAGCTGTTAGTTGCCAGTTGCCATCCGTAATACCATTTCGGCAACTAGCAACGCAACTAAAGTTCGGTTGCCATCCATAATCGAGCCATTAATAAACATTTTTGTTTATATGCAAATAAAAACTAAAAATAAGTCAAATATATTATATAAAAACTTATGTACATATTATGTATGTACGAGTATGTATGTGTGTATATAAATATGGAAACTGGATATTCCAGGGAAATAATAAATACGAAGAAAAAAAGCTTAGGAAAATTTATGTATGTATGTATATTTTTGTGGAAAACTATTAAGGGACTTTAGTCTGTTAGTACAAAAACAGAAACAAATAAGGTGTGAAAATCAAAACGGTATGTGTGGGGGTGTTTGTTAGATTTCTTTCTCATAAAATTAATCAATCGAATTTATTGTCAAAGAAGGGTGTTTGGTTGATAGCTGGCTGAACCAAAAAATAAAAAAGTAACGGCCGTTACATGAAATCCTTATCATGCAGAGCTAAAAGGAGAAGTATTGCATGCATTTAATGTTTTTTTTTTGCTTTCATTTGTTTGTACAACAATAAGAAGGTTTCTGTGAACAAAGCATGTATGTATGGATGTATGCACTTAATTGTTTTTATGAAAAAGTTTATAAAAGCCGGCTGCGTTTGCGTTTTTCCTACAAAAGATATAAAACTAATAATTTTAATTTTTCAACCCTCATTTCGAGTACCACAACACGAGTCAACGACTTAACAGTGTTTTAAACGGAATGAGTATAATATTTAATAAGTAGTGCGAGTATGTAGAATATTTAGGTATTTTGTTTTTTTGTTTGCTCAGTAGTCAGTCTATCCATAAGGAGCAGATGTTTCCTTAAGCAGAACGCGCCAACGTTTTTACACGTGAATTTATTGTGTATGTTTGTGTATGAATTGTATTGAATGTTGCATGTTGTACTGGTATCTTGACAGCAAAAAAAAAAAAAAAAAATAAAATAAATTAAACTCGAAGGGGGAAGAAAATTTATTTGAGCTGAGCTCTAAGGCTGATGTTGATGTACATGGTTGAATATTTTAACGTATTTTTTTTGTTGCTGCTGCTGAAGTTTTGGTGACTGAGTTTGTGAAGTGAATTACTTTTAACAACTGCTGTTCGAAAATTAGTCTTGAAAAATTCTTCGGAGAGTAAACACGTCTTTTTTGGGAAAAGGAACAACTATGATTTAAAATATAAAAATTAAACATTAATAAAGTTTGAAATACCTTTCAAATGATTCTTAAAGTGCAAAAGTTTAAATAAAAAGTGCAAAATGTCCAAACACAACTATACAAATCCGGCATTTTGTCAGAGTAGTGAATTTTATCCCGTGCCTTCTTCTGCATCAAACAAAGAAAATGTGGAGTCAATTTACAATCGCAGCCTACAAATAAACTTTAATTCAAATGCAACGCGCTATGATCCACGCGAAGGTCCATTGCGCATGCAGCGAAGCATGTCGGCGCGTTCGGTAGCCATTAAAAAAACTACCAATGAAACTTCACCAGCTGTACATCAGCAGCAAACACAACAGCAACAACCTCTGCGTCCTATCAAGTCACAAAACTGCAATCGTTTGAATGAATCATTTCAAACTCGTGCCGGCTCTGGTCGTTACGCTTTGGTTCCCTTGGAAGAGTTGCCCACTAATCAAAATAACCGCTATGCCATTGTTCCAGGACCTGATCTATCAGCTGCCAACAATCCAGCCTCTCCTTTACCCTTAGGGGCTGCCAGACGTTATGCTAAGTCCCAGGAGGACTTAGATCGTTTTTATTCTTCTCAAATGCAGTTGGAGCAAGAAGATCCTCATTCATTTCATGAAGATCCGTCAGCCGTACCATATGCCAGCTTGCCTCCCATATTGGATCAGTCACAACTGCATCCTAAACGCAAACATTCATTGCAAAATCGTCAAAAAATGGTGCAAAATCTACAGCAATCTAAAATAAAGCATGCTTTTTCCAGTGATTTTGGCAGCAAAACATTCTTAATCGTAGACAAAAATTCGAATCAGAGATACCAAATGGTACCCACTGCCGAGGATGAAGAATTGGTAGATGAGAATCACGAAGTTATACAAATGCATAATGGCAAAGCGCACCGTTATGCCATGATACCGGCTGAGGACGACGAAGAAGATTACGAGCAACGTGACGAGGAGGAAGAAACCTGCCTTAGCAACACAGACTTAAATCGCAGTGAAAATTTTTTACCTCGACATGGCGATAACTCTCGTAGCTCTGTGCGCACTTCTACACCCCAAAAAGGAGCATCTATGGCAAATTTATGTTCCTATCCCAATACACCTCTTAAAAATCCGCAAGCCACCAAAATGCTACACGAACTACTATCCACTCCACCGCGTAAAACGACTCTAAGGCCCGCGACTCGTTCACATTACAACACGCACCGACAAATGTATGCCTCCCACAGGGACTTGAGAATGCATTATAATCAACAAAATCATCAGCTACAAAATATTACCCAATCTGAACCACCTCCTCCGCCTCCTATACTGCCGCGAAAGAACTCTCAATTATCCCCACAAAGGTTGCACTACGAAACTGTTAAGCCCGTAAAGTCTATGCAAAGTGACCGCACTATGGCTGTTATACAGCCCAGGCTAGTGGCGTCGGGCTCACGCATACATCCTAATTTGGAGGAAGAAGACGAAGACTGCAGCAGCATACAGCAGAAGGCACATAACAATAATTTGTATCCTCAGAAAATTGCCAATGCTACTATTACCTTAGCAATTGTGTCGCTAATGTTGGTACTGGGAAGTTCTATGAACTCGGCTCTAATTGTGTATATGATTGCTCATGTAAGTATTAAGAAAGTGTTAGTTAGTAGTCATAATTGAAGCGACAGGCGACAGGCGACAGCCAACAAGCATTATTCTTAATTTTTTTAGGTTGAGAAAACGGCAGCGTCGTCTCTAAGTACGGGAATATTTTTCTTTATTAAGTCCGTATCGTTCCTTAATTGCAACATAATTATTTATATCTAAAAAAAATGCGTTTTTGAAGTTAATAATGCATCAAAATTCGTTATATCATATTTATTCTTGTGTAAAACTTTCATATATCGCTCATTTACTCAAAAAACGTCATAACTAAAAAAAAAACTAGTTTGCCAGAAAACAAATTTAACTGCCAGTTTATAGAAAATTTGAGTGCTTTGTTGTTGTTTTCAATATAAATAGGCAGACGAAAATTTTTGCATGGCTTCTATAAACTGGCGGTAAAGTTTAATTTTTCTCTCAAGAGTTGAGTAAACAAGACATTTGCATGAAATTTTTGACACAATATGAAGAACGATAAAAGTTTTTAAAGTTATGACGTTCTTTGAGTAAATTGGCGATATGTGTAAATGGCTTGTACACCGGCCTCTTAAGAAATTAAAATAATTTTATATCTTCATTGAGTTGTATGTATGTAAATTGAAAACTTTAAATTTATTTTCTGCAAAACAAGCTTTTTTGACTTGTGCCTATGCTGCAATGAAGGTTCCATGTATTTATATATTTTTTTTTCATTTTATTCTTATCGACGAATTCGTCGACGTGAACGAAAATCGTCGTTCGTCCTTATTGTGTTCCTAGCATTAATTTTCATTATAAAATACTTGATAATGGCAGCAGCTGTTAAAATCAATGTTGAAAAATGATGTTACCAGATCGTTGGTTGGGATAACGTGCTGGGGGGGGGGGGGGGGGAAGTTGTGCCAACTAATTGGGTATTTTTTTATCCATGCAATAATAACAAAACAGGCATGTCCACGAAAAACTAAAAGATGTAGACTTCCTTAAGAAAGTAAAAAGAAGCCAGAAGAAATTCTGTATCTAGCGGGAAAGAAGTTTGCACCCCGAAAAAAGAAATAAATAATATAAGAAATTGGCTGCCCAGTTTTTTTTTGAAGGGTGAGTTTTCTACAACAAATAGTAGAATAGCCAGAGCCATAAATTTGTTGGTATAAATTATCATGACACCTGTCAACGCGGGGTGAAATTGCCAACCTTTATATAGAACCAGGTGTTTGTATATACTTAGTTTGAGAAGGATGAAAATGAAACAAGATACACAGATATTTTATATATTCTGAAATCAATAGATTTGAAAACAAATAATTTTAAAAAGTATTAAAAATTAATAGCCTAATTGTATAAAATACATCGTGTGATAGATTTTAATTTTTTCTTTTGGTAGTAATGCGACTATACGAGTATATACACCCATTAATATAGTCACAAAACATAGTGAAACTGCGTGCTTGGTTCTTAGTTATTTTCATATGTTGTCCTTTTTAAAGGACTTTAAATTTTTTAAGGATGCTGTTTAACAATTTTTTTTTCACTTAAGATAAAATATATATGAAGGAATATTGGTATCAAAGAAAAGGGGAAACTGTATAATTTAATAGAATTTTTGTTTTACCTCTTCTGAATAAAAATATGTATTAAAAAATTTTATTTTAAAAAATATCCTTCCACAAAAAAAAATAGAAATTATATATTGTAGCCAACTCTTTAAGGCCGAGTTTACATCTGTGTGTCATGTGACCAAAAAAGCGTAACCACTAATTACTAATGAAAAACTGTTTGAGTCATACACGTTTTTATAGTTATGCTATTTATTGCGCGTGATTTTCGTAACAAAAATAATCGACACTATTACAGTGATTAATTTATTTTTGCCTTGATTGCTTTGTACTTAAAAGCAGAGTACGATAATAAACGAAACAAATTTTTTGTTTGTGTTTTGTTTCGTACTTTTTAGTGAAAGAAACAAAATAAAACAAAACCAATGAGAACGATTGCTCAATTTGTTTTCGTTTTGTTTTTGCACATGAGCACATACCAGAGAATACAGCTGATCGACTGTAAGCCGGCTAACAGCAATACATTAATTTAATCGTACGCCGCTAGAAAAAGAAATAATGGGAAATAAATGGAAATGTTTTGAAATATTTGCAGAGAATTTGACATCATCATATAATATAATTTCATTGCAATATTATTTCACACATGAAATTTGTTTTATATAACTAAGTAGCATAGCTATAACCGGGTGTCACAAGACATCTCTCTTCTTTTTTTTATTAAGTTTAACAGTTTCATACATAACTAATGGACAATTTTGTAGAATTCAACATGATGTAAAGTCACACAGATGTAAAGTCGGCCTAAGACTTCGAAATTTTATTATTCTATCTCCATGGTTCTAAAGTTGTGATGATTTTGCTCGCGGCACAAAATTACTTGTAACAAAACAAATTAATTAATTAGTTTCTATTATAATCATAACTTGGTTGAGTTTTTATAAATTAATTTTCTATATTAAATTTCTATAGAAATTAATTGATAAAATGAATGAGCGTCCATCTATTTGAATAATTTTTTATTGTGTCAAATTACACAAATCTATTGCAAATAATTAGCAATAAGACCCAAAGGAATAAAAGCCCCGAAAAAATTTTAAAAACAATTTGTGTCTTTGGATGACATTTTTAGCGATTGATCATTATTCAAAATATTTTTTTCTTGCGATTGTTCTCTGAAGTTATTTATATAAAACTGAGCAAAGCGCAATTGTTTAAATTATTTTTTTATCTTTTGTTAAGAAAGAAAGTGATCAACTGTTTTTTTAAGACCACAAGGGAAAAGAAAAATTAATTATTCTGACAACACGAGCAGAACGGAATGGCCGGCCGACCGACCATTTCCTGTGTCACTAAACATTTCTATCAAGGTTCATGTGTTTTCTGTGCCACTTGTTACGTTATTTAAGCAATTATAAAGATAATTTTTGTAACAAAATTATTGATGTAGAAAGAATACGAAAGTTTTTCCCCCTTTCAAGTCAACATCACCACTTAGTGAGCTCGAAGTTTATTCTTTTTTGTTTTCTTTTTCTAAAAAAAAAAAACAATCATATGCTGCATGAAAACTGCTTTCCTAAAAGAAAATATTAAAAAAAGATGTTTTATTAATTTCAATTTCGAGTTTTAATATTATGCAAGAGTTGTAATAAAATTTCATGCTAAATAATTTTAAATACTTTTGTACTTTTTAGGAAAAGTATAAAAAAGGCCCTTATGTATAAGTGTTAGAGGATTAAGAAATTTCACAAAAATGTTGCTAGTAATGCATTAAACACATTCACCACACCAGGCTACCGACTACATAATGTCAAGGATAGAATACACATATTTATATGAGAGGGATTATTTTGAAGACAGCAAGGCAACAGGGCGGCAGGTTGTTGTCTATGCTCATTTTGTCGTTGTAGTCCAATTAAACTAATTTCTATTTCTTGGCTACAATGAGAAAATTCAGTGTTGCCAATATAATACAAAATGTTGACTGAATGATATCGTACAATTATTTCATATTATCTAACAGAAACAATATCGAAAAATTGATGTAAAGCATAAATTAAAATTAATTAATTTTTGTACTTTTACGTCATATAAGTACATTTTGAAAGAGTAATTTAATTTTTATAAATGCGAAATATTTGAAGGTGGCAATACTGAACTATGTATTTATATTTAAATATGAGATGCAGATGGTACTGCTGCCGTCTCCAAAATAATTAGTAGCTGGCTACGAGGCGACAAATGCTGCTAGCGGGATTTGAAGTTGTGTGTTCGTGTAGCCTGCTGTCGTGAATGTGTTTAATGCATAAGGCTACAAGAGCAATATTCTCAGTTATTCTGGAGCGAATTGCATGAGTTCTATTCTTCACAACTCAAATCTTTCCAGCACTTCTACAATTGCTGGCCGAGAAGGTGCTACACGACGACCCAAAAAAGCTTTACTTTTGCGAATTGTGACTGTAAAATTTTCAGAATTTTTGTGGTGAATTTTAATCATTTCAATGCGTTGTTAAAGCGTATACTGTTAAAAACGCGTTATTTAAATAAAAACCGGAATAATTTTTTTTTGTTTTTAACAAATACAACCCGCGAAGCGATTAGCTTGTCTGCAGAAAACACCCCGCTTTAAAGGCACAAGGTGCCTTTAAATTCACAAGATTTGCCAATTTATTTCTTTAATTTTTTTATAGAAGGAAAATATTTATTTTTTTAATAATAAAACTGCAGTTCTTAATATACACTGTAAGTAAATTTAAAACGCTTGTTGCCTGTCGCTTTCAATGTAGTTATAAACATATAAGTGTATTTTTTTTAGTAAAAACACTTCGATTAAAAAATTACTTCTCTTCTAGATGGGCAAATCATTTTATCTCCAGTTTAGCTTGGTGGCTGCCATTAGTGGGGTTGGTTTGGGTTTTCTGGGTTTTCGTTCGCGCCATTGTGAATGGTTGCCCAATCGCAGCTACACTTCTGGCTACATTTTGGTAACTGTGTTTTGTTTGCTGAAATGTTGTGGCCTGTTAGTGATACTGGTGTTGGATCCATATCCCGGTTTGCCGCTACATGATGTCACTACGGGTATAATTTTGGGCCTATCAACATTCACCATGTTTTTCATAGGACTGGGTGTTATTGGCACCCTGTGGTGTTATCGCCCGCCGCCAGATAATCGTGTTGATGTAGTATAATTTATTTAGTTTTAGCTTCATAATTCATTAAACAATATTATTTATAATTTTTTGCTTATTTAATTTATTTTATTTATTAAATTAACCATGTGTATGTCATAACGGCTAAAATACCAAAAAAATTAATAAAATCAATATTACGAAAATCTCCGAATTTTGCGACTTCAAAGACTGTATATAGATAAAGTTATGTACTCGTATGTATTTATTATAATGTAATTTAGGTTAGTAATTATATTTGTGTATTTATAATTTGGTGCATTTAATGGTTGTACTTAAAATAATTATTTAAATTATAAAAACAAAAATGTTTTCTTCTAAGTTTATTTAAACCAGTTAATTTTTATTATGTAGTGTATAGTTTATAAGAATTGAACTTTTTTTAAAATGAATAAACATTGATTAACATGAAATTTTAGAGTTTTCTGCTGTAATTAGGGCTATAAAAGATTCGTAGTATTGGGCAAAATCTTCCATTTGTGTGAATCTTGCATTCTCTTTCAGAAAGGTTGGGTGAAGTAATTCTTTCTTTTCTTTCATCTTTCTGAATGTCATAAACTTTTCAGAATGAATTGTCAACGTATCTCTTTTTGAAAATGTTTAAATTTTCGTGAATTGTTATTTTAAAAACAAAAATATTTTTAATATTTACTTTAAATTATATTTTCTCAAGTCAAATCCATAATCTTGAGTCCTATCAGCTCAAAAACAGAATATAAAATCAAATAGGAATATGTAAATAAACAGAAAATTGAAACCGAAAGATGAAAGAAATGTAGAGAAAATATAGAAATATTTCATTATTTCACTGGAAAAAATCATTCATTTGAAGTAATTCATTCAAAAATGACACAAACCTAAAGATTCGGCTGACTGCTTAGTTCTGAAAGGGACTTATTTTGTTTAATACGAGTAATTTTCCATTCTAAAATTCTGCATTGAAAGTAAAATTCTAAATTGATAAAAACTTCATTGCTCAACGAAATTTTATATCGATGTTCGATACACAACGAACTTGATTGTTTGTTTGACGAAAAAACAATAAGTAGGGAGAAACAGAAGACTTCTCACACATTTTATATTTTATGAGGGAAATTGAAAAGTTGAATGAAAAAATTTCACATCCCGACCTGCACTGCAAGAGTTATACTTCATAAATTTGATGAAACGGTTTCACTGGTTGTTATTTGGAAGTATTAAAAAGTACGAGTATACATACATACATATATGAAATATCATCAATATTATAAAAAGTTTCATTAGAATAACTTCATAATCATGAACATTTTTTCCCTCGTGAACATTTTTTCCCTCGAAATCTTTCCCCTTTTCACCAAATTTCAATCGTGAAAAATGTTTCCCTTTAAATGTTTTCCCTTTTTTTGATTCCCCTTATCATAAATAATATTTTTCACGGGTATCTTTTCACTTTTCCCTTGGTTTTGTTCACTTAATTTTTGCAATCGAACTGAATTAATTTCGATATTTTCCTTGGAATCAAATATTAAAAGTTATAAATATTTATTTTTAGGACAATATTAGTAAATAAAGTTAACGATTGTTAAAAAATAATTCAATGCAACACCATTTTTTTTAGTGGATTATGAATCCCTTTGTTTCATAGGCCGGGTTTACATCTGTGTGTCATGTGCCACACATGCGTAAAAAAAGCATAACCACTAATTACTAATGAAAAACTGTTCAATTCAGACACGTATTTATTAAGTTAAACAGTTCCATACATAGCTAATAGACAATTTTATGGAATCCAACATGATTGGAAACAGTGTAAATCAATAAATACATGTCTGAATCAAACAGTTTTTCATTAGTAATTAGTGGCACACAAGAAATGCCAGGTGTAAACTCAGCCTTAAGGCTCAGTTAGTCGATTGTAATGGAATGTAACTGCAACAGTAGGAAACAGCTGATATTTTATTTTTAATTTTTAAACCAAATTAATTTTCTTGGAAACGTTACCCATCGTCTATATATTCTTCTTCCACATCGTTTTCACATGTTTTCTTGTGAGTTCGGTTGTTAAAACACATGCTAGATCTGATTAAGTTGAAATTTAGGAAATACAAATTAATAGTATGTGTTCTACCATCCGAATTCAGAAGAAAACAATTTGGAAATGGACGATTTCAAACTTTAAAATTTTTTAATTTTCACTTTTGAGGAAAAAACTCGTATTCTTTTCGCAAGACTGTTAACAAGTGACAAGAATACGATTTTTATGCTCAAAAATTTAAACGAAAAAATCTAAAAGTTTGAAATCGTCCATTTCCAAGCCTGAAATAGTTCACACGCTGGGTCCAATTTTGGCATACTCACGGTATCTCACGAATAAATTCTTCAATAGCACATTGCGGGCTTGTCCCCATAGACATGAGCCTTAACATAGCCCCACAATAAATAGTCGTAAGGCGTTAAATCTCACGATATAGGCGGCCAATTGACCGGTCCCAAGCGTGAAATAAACTGTTCACCGAACTCGCCTCTCAATTGGGCCATTGTTTCGCGTGGTCTGTGACATGTTGCACCATCTTGCTGAAGCCACATGTCAGCCAAGTTCAGCTCTTGCATTTAGAGCAAAAAAAATTCACGGTCATCAACAACACTGGCGGATACAGGTGCGATATTTTCCTCTGTCCGCACTCTACGTATGCGTGTTGATGGTTCAAAGTTCAATAATGTAAATTTGGTGCGAAATTTAGTCACAAGATTCCGAATAGCCGGCTCAGAAGGTCGCCCAAACTGACCATAAAATGGAAGAAGTGTATGAATTTTGATAATAAAATTTAATAATCTGCGAGCGTTGTTCATTTGTAAGTCGATTCATGGTTACATTATAGACCAAACTGAACATGTTTAACACTAACATGATACACGAAAAAAGATGAGTTGGCAAAAACAGTTTTGCCAACAAGAAAATTGCTAAAAAATCACCCTTTATAAACATATGCATTTTGTTAGTTTCTTTCAAGAATTTGGTTTAAAGCAGTGTTTAGAAAACTGTAATGATTTTCGTTTGATTTTGATTCTGCTTTCGCTTTTGAAAAATATAACAGTTTCAGTCAAAGCAAAATCACAAAACGATTTACAGTCGACGATTTGAAAAGTTTGAATTTGGTTTGCTTTTGCTTTTGGTTAGTATCTTAAGTAAAAGCAGAAGCAGTCTATATGCTTTTTTGGAAGTCGCAAACAGTCACAGTCGAAGAAGCAAAAACTCTTGCTTTTGCTACTTCGACTTAAGTTTTTCAAACACTGGTTTGAAGTCCGTCCACCGATGACTTCACCAATGTCTAGGCAAGCTTAAAATAAATAATGGGAGGGCCGATCTTGCCCTCAGTTCAGGGGGGTTAAATGTACCTAATTTACATTCAGCATTTTTCATGAAAGTAGTCACATCAAAATGTTTTAATTTTTCAATAGAAGTGCTGGAGAATCAAATTATATCAAAAAAGTTGCCCCAAATGCTGCAGAGATTCATGCTAAGTCATTTAGTTAGCAAACATGAAAAGCTTTGTGCAACAAATTTCTTGAACAAATGCATTATGCATTATGTAAATTAGGTATAGTGGAAATTCTGCCGGGACATCCATCCTTTGAATCGAATTGGATTACAATAATAGGTTACAACTAAAACAATAAATATTTGGTTCGACCAATCGCCTTTAGATCCGCGCTTGAACCAGTGACAAGCGTAATTTTTAACTAAAATATCCTTTAAACTTAAAAGACAACCACTAGACCTTTTCTGAACTTGATTTAATCTGAAAAAAAAATTGAACATTGTCAGTGGATTCTAAAAGAAATTTTTTATTATAAAACACAATGGCTTTCACAATTTCTTTTTATTTCCAGAAAGATGCTTGAATACCAAAGAGAACATGCTGAAGCAGCTGGAGATATTTCTAATTACGTTTCAAATCCCATCAATGCTTATTTGCTTACAAAACGCTTAACCACAGATTGGAAGCAAGTGGAAAATCTTATGGCCCACGATGTGGGAGGAGGTGAGTAAAATATTGTATAATATAAAAAACAAACTCCTGTACACATTTTTTTTTCAGATTTCCTTACGAATATAACAAACTATCGCAACATTTTAAAATTCCCCTCCGATGAAGATTTAAATGGAGCGGCGGTGGCGTTAATGCGTTTGCAAGACACTTACAATTTGGACACTTCCAGTTTGGCAAGAGGTGAACTAAATGGCATACAGTATAGGTAAGACATACATAAATATATAATTTTATTATAATTTAATTAAATTATAAAATTAAATTATTACAATTTAATTAAATTATGCACATACATACATACGTACATATGTACATATTATCATGGTAAAACTTTAAGAATTAAATTTTGTTATTTATTTTTATTATATTCATACTCTTTTACATACATATGTTGTCTACAGTACGGAAATGTCTTCAGACGATTGCTTCGAGTTGGGACGCCAGTCGTATGTCAATCATGATTATTATCATACCGTCTTATGGATGAATGAAGCCATGACTAGAATGTCGGATGAACCCCGAAATCGTTCGATGGCATTTACAAAAGCTGACATTTTAGAATATTTAGCATTTTCCACCTATAAACAAGGTAAGATACGAGTATATGTACATACGAGTACATACAATAAATTAACAGCTTAATTATTTAAATAAACAAATTATTAACTTGGCCAATAATTCATAACCTCATTTACATAACAATGTATAATACGCACACACACACACACACACACATTTGCATTATAACACAACTCGTTAGACATTTTGTTATGTATGCCCCAAGATCAAATGACAATAATTAGATTAATTTGGAAATGCATTCACTAATTCAATTTGAATCCAGTTTTTGGCCTCTTGGTGTTGCCACCAAAAAATGTCTGATTATATTTTATTGCCCTAATTTCACAAAATAAAGGAATATACATACATATTATAAAGAAGAAAATAGATCACACATGCATACATATTTTATAATGAAATACACACACACATACATATGTATATACACATGTAAATATGTACATGTAAAATGCATGCCGAGTGAAAGCAGCTTAAGCAAACTAAACGACTGAAGATGTGCCTTAAAGAAACTAGTGAAGACAAAATAAAGAATAATTTTTTAGTTTCCGTTTTCTTCTATGGAATAAATTGTCATACGGTTTCGGTGTAGGGCCTTGATTACCATTTATTTTAAAATGCAATTGGATGGTACTGCGCACACTGTGTGTTTTTTTACTATGGAACGGAAACTAAGATGCTCTAAAGCTAAAAGTCCGTCAGAGATACAGTCTTCTTCGCATGTCAAAACTTCCACTTTATGAGTGTTTAGATATCATAAAGTGGAAAACATCACATCGAAATATGTGTCATTTTGGTTGGTACTTTCTCAAATAATTTTAAGTATTCGCTTACTAAAAAAAAAATAATAACTAGGAACTTTTGGCGAATTGGCAGAAGTAATGTTGTAAAGTTATTTCTCTAACAAAGTCAATTAATTAAAGTAATTCAATTCAAAGTTATACCTCCGAGAGCATACTCGATATGTTGAAAATTGTAACATAATCTTAAATCTTTGGTGACTTATTAAACTATCAATTAAAGATAAAAAATTACAAAGTTTAAACGGAACTCAATCTCTTATTTTGAACTTAATTAAAAACCGTTCCCAAATCAAAAACTGGCTCTTGGTGTTTCATTTTAAACAATAAAAGTGTCTTTTAATTGTCATCTTTTAAACCAGTCCGTGATCGTGTTTAACACACTCAAAGCATAAATTGATGATCACAATATTCGAATGACAAATGTTTTGACTACGAAATATTTACATATTTACTCGTATACTAAGAACGCATAAATGTTTTACATTATAATATTACAAATGTTAAATTTTAAAAGATTATGCAAGTGGGCAGCAAAAAGTCTATTAATTTTTTCAATAAAGGTGTGATTCTATACACGTCAATAATTTACTAACGCAGACGTTCCCAAATTTGTTTAGAGATGTAGCGAATCCCAGTTTAGCTAATGCGAATACGAAAACGAATAGTAAATTTTAATTTGCGAGAAAGAAAAAGCGGTTGCGAATGCTACTCACAATACTGGTATATATAAAAATCATATGACAACAAACTTGTATGAGAACATGAAGGTGTACTGTATACGTAGATGTACTACATGCAGCATTTAATTTAAATTAAATACATATATATTTGTTTATTAAAAATATATTAATTCACAAACAAATATAAATAATAATTAACTTTACAAAATGTTAAGCAATCAACCCACACATACTTTTCGGCCAGAAATAGTAGAAAAAATATCGAAATACTCCAACTAGTGTTGAGCGAAACTGTGATTTTTTAATAATGTTGCTCTTGGTGAACGTGATTTCTAAATCGCTGTTCTTTTAAACTGTGATTGTGATCACAGTTTAGCAGTATTTTGTTTGTAGCAGTTCTGTTATTTTGACAAAATCTAATAAGAAGAGCAGTTGTGAAATTAAACAGTGACTGTGAACACGGTTTAACACATTTCAGCTCTTCTGCTTTAAAAGTATGTATTAGTATTGGTATTTTGATAAATACTAATAAGAAGAGCGACAAGAAGAAACAATTAGCGTCAACCCCATCCAAATATTGAGAATTGTCGTATTGCAAATACAAAAATGTGAGAGCTATACATAGTTGCCAGAAAAGACTATTTAACACGATTTGATGATTTTTTCTCGACAAACGGTGAACGTATAAAATAATTTCATGTGGTAGCTTTATTTACTGTAAAGTAAGCATACAAGAGCATTCACAGTTTGTATGAAAGAACTACATTTGCAAAACCTGTTACTTGATGAATTCAGTCACAGTTGTGATTAGTGATTTTTCAATCGCTGTGAAAAAGTAACAGGTTTCGAAAAATAGCTCATCACTAACTCCAACCACGATAAGAGGAAATTTATCGTTAGCTTAATATAGAAAAGCCCTAACTAATTTTTTTTTGAAATCGAGTTTTTTGTATATTTCGACAGAAGAACATCTAATGTATCGAAAAATGCAAAAATTTTGATTTCAAAAAAATAAGGTAACGATATGTAATTCTTTTTAAAATATTTTTTCTCTTGAGAGGGCAATTGGCCAAGACAGCAATGTCCATAGGTTTTTTTTTTATTAAATACACACAATAAATTGTTTTGCTCATAGTGGGAACGTACTGTAAGGCACATTTCGATACCTATAATCCATCGTTAAAAATATGTACATACGTATACGAGGTTCGAAAATTATTGATGCATATTAATATATTAAATGAATTTATCAGACTGATTAATTTAACTATTGGGATTTTGGGAGTAGTTTTACTATATTCATTAAACTTCAGAAAGCAATTGCAATTGAATTGAAGCTACCGAAACAGTTTGTTTTAAAGGAATATGTAGGTTAGGTCTGATTAGGAAGGGTGGTGCCAAAAATGCACCTCCACTCGGAGACCCAATTGGGTGCATTGTGATTCCCTTCTATTGCCCATTAAAAGTAATATTTACCCCCCATTTGTAACCAGAAGTGACCCTACTATCCGTCATTAAGCCGCTAAATTCCCGTAATGAAGCCCCTGATGTCCGCTAGTTTACACTTCCCGATATCAGTAATGCAGCTTCGGGCAGTGACAGATAATATGTTCAATGGTTTCTGGTTCCTCTTCACCTCGCATATCCTACAGAAATCTGGAGTGTCAGTTTCACATATGCTGGTTCTTGCTCTGACCGAGCAGTGACCAGTCAACGCGCCTATCATGATTCGCATCACCTTCCTATCCATGGCAGTTTGGATCTTCCTCAATCAAGTTTTGGCCCCATAGCCAAGGAATATGTAAATTTGCATGCAATTTTTTTATTTAAATATGTAACTCAAAAATTCTTATATTTTTGTTATAAATAATACCTGACGAAACTACACAAAGAATTAGGGGAAATATTGGAATTAATTACAATATAATTTCTATAAAAAAAGACCTTAAGCTTGATTATTTATATATGTACATACATGTACATATCGTAATTTGAATGCAATTTCATTTACAGAAAATAAAAGAAGAGTTCATTATAAGTGAAAATACGCTGTAAATGGAGTTTGTTACAAGAAGCTTGCTAATTTATATGTATGAAATATCAATGCAAAACTGTTGCACCCGCAAAGAGGCACGTTATACGCGACAATTCGTTATAAGCTAACTCCAGTGTATTTATAATTTTTCGCTTTAGTATAAAGATCAGAAAATTATATTATGCAATTATGATGACGTACTTTTCGATTTAAAAGCAGGCCGCTTTTATCTCAACTAAAATTATGCTTCATTTATTAAATTTTTTCTCTTGCCTCATACAACCTTCAATTTCAATGAAAATCTAATACATATTATTTTGAAAGTTTCACAAAATGAAATTTTGAGAAGCTCATTAATTTCGATTTACATCGATTTTTATACATACGTTCTACGCTGTAAAGCAATAAATGTACGAGTGCAACAAT
This sequence comes from Nowickia ferox, assembly GCA_936439885.1. NCBI lineage: Eukaryota > Metazoa > Arthropoda > Insecta > Diptera > Tachinidae > Nowickia > Nowickia ferox. Next base: position 108,357,151 of record OW387023.1, read on the forward strand.
GTTTGTAATTAAATTAGAAAAAATAACCACAATATTCATTTATGTATGCCAATGTCATATTTAATCATCAGGATACAAAATTTATCATCGCAGACAGGCATTTTGTGTAGCAAAAAGCATCCTTTTACACATATTTGCAACAAACTAATTGCAGCAAAAATGTATACAACCGCAATAACAAAACAAACCCATATACTCGTATACATACATATATTGATGCAGGTATGTATCAGAGCTGTAAAAGAATCGTTCTTTTTTGATTTTAATTCGTTACGAATTAGCTAAATTTTTAATTAATTCTTTTCACAACACAAAAGAATTTAATGCAATTTGAATCAATTCAAACAAATTATGCAGAAATGAATTTCAATTCGTTTCCAATTCAAATGAATTTTATAGAATGAGTGGCAATTCGTTTTCAATTCAAATGAATTTGTTAAAGTGAATTGCAATTCATTTCCAATTCGTTTGAATTGAATTGATTTTGAACTCATTCAAACGAATTAGAACAATGAGTCAATTCAATTCAAATGAGCTGGTAATGAATTTTTTCTAATTCATTTGATATTAATTAAAAAAATTGGAAATAAATTGCAATTCACTTTGACAAATTCATTTGAATTGACTAAAATTTCATTCAATTAATTTTTTGTGTGGAAAGAATTAGTTAAAAATTAATGTTTCGCGAATTAATTAAAAAATGAAATATTCATTTACAGCTCTGATATGTACAAATGTACATATGTATGTCCTACATCGATAACGAATGCAACGTGGACGATGTGCAAAGTTTTTTCGAAACTATGTATGCCGTAGCAATAGAAACTATTTATGAGGTGTCTTCTTACTGTTGGCAATTTATCACTTTCATTGTAGTTACAAAGGGAGAATAAAATTAATTACATCACATTTATATTTTCTACCTGCACAAAACTCAATAACATTCACTTCATTCACTGTACATACGCCCCCCTCCTCCACCACCCCGCCACTCACAGAAACACTAATATCTTCATGCAACAAAGCATGCAAAATAAAATATAAAAACAAAGCATCATGCATTTTTATTGAAAAACAAAAAACGTTTCATTTATTTTTACTCCTGCTCTACTATTTCTTACTACTTGGTTCACCCTTTCGTCCTTTTGATCTGTTTAAAAAAAAAGGCAACGTTGAAAGTGCACTCTCTATGACAAATGAATTGTTGCAACTGATACCAAATCATGAACGTGCCACAGGCAATAAAGTGTACTATGAAAAAGAATTGAAAGAATTGTCAGTAAGAAAAAGGGTGAAAGGTGACGATGGCACAGACGAAACACCCAAATCCGATTTGGTAAGTAGATATGAAAGCAATATAATAAAATTCTAAATCTATTTTGCTAATAATTTTTTTTTTCTATTTGCAGCCTATTTCCAAAGCCGAACCCTATACCCATTTCGATCACAACGAACGCAAAACCTATGAACTATTGTGCCAAGGCAAACTGAAACCTTCACCCGATCAATTGAGGCCTTTGAGGTGTCATTATGTAGACAATAATGTGGCCTTCTTAAAAATCGGACCGATGAAAATGGAAGAGGCTTTTATGGATCCCCGTATTGTACTTTATCACGATGTCATGTTTGATAATGAAATTGAACACATTAAAAAAATGGCTCGGCCCAGATTTCGTAGAGCCACCGTTCAAAATGCAGTTACTGGCGAATTAGAAACGGCCAATTATCGTATTAGTAAATCGGCCTGGTTAAAGACTGAAGAACATCCGATTATTAAGAATATTGTACAGAGAACCGAAGATATGACTGGCCTCGATATGCTAACCGCGGAAGAGTTGCAAGTCGTCAACTACGGCATTGGTGGCCATTATGAACCGCACTTTGATTTTGCAAGGGTAAGTTGTCACGAAACTATATCACTTATCATACATTTTGTTTGTAGAATTCGTTGTTCAATGTCGTCACGTCAATACAATACTAAAAAGTTATCGTCTGTCTACTCGTTTTCGGAAACAATTTTATACTATTGGCTGTCTACTCCTATTCCCTAAGGTCTAGCAAATATCTTGAACTTGTCAGTAACAGTCAGTTGTTTTCCACAACGTTTAGGCAAGCACCAAATTTTTTTGGTATTGTATGGACGTAACATAATAAGAAACAATTATTAGTTAAAAAAATAATAAAAAATAAAAAAACCCGACTGCGACCAACTTTGAACCGTTCAATATCCTGAACGGTCATTCGAAATGAAAAATCATAAGAGAAACCTATGGATTTCACAAACCCTCTCACTTTCAAATTTTCGAAAGGCCAAAAAACTATCGTAAATTTTTTCAATCGTTTAAATTTTCAATTGTTTCCAGTGGAGACCTCAACTGGGCAAACAGAACGTTCGCCGTCTTCCGTGCTTATACGGCCGCAACGAAATTCAGTAAACCACTTTTTTACCATTGAAATTGTTGTATTTGTCAAGCTTAGCCGTGGTTTGAGTGATGGTTTTTGCAAAAGCAAATATTTCCTAAGAGGAACTAAAAGTTCGTGGGAATAATCAATTTAATATTTATTCACTATATGCGAGATTATAGAGTTTGAAAAAATTAATCAACCGATGTCTGCGAAACGATTTACACATTACACCTCAGAGGTACCAGAGTTGAATTCTATGTGAATTAGGCTCTAGATACAATACAAATTCGGATAAGACACACATTGCTCCTTCATTGCAACATAGTCATATCTCAAAAAATACGTTTTTGGACTTAATAATATTTAATCTTAGGTAAAAATTTCATACAAAAGGCGTGTAGACGCGCCTGTTGGAAAAATAAACATTTTTATATCTCCATTGAATTGTTGTAAAATAAAACTTCAAGCTTATTTTCTGCAAAACTAGCTTTTTAGAGTTATTCCTCTGTTTGCAATAAAGGATGACATAAGAAATATCGTCAGTAAACAACTTTTCTAAAAAAAATATATGTATGAAAAACACTCAAATATTTGAGTGATTCCTATACAAATTGTCTACACAAGTCGCTTGCTTGTAGTCTGGAAGCCTCACCTTAGTTTCACAAGTTCAGTGAGAATAAAAGTTTTTCAAAAACAAATGAGCCGAATTTAAATAGATATTGACTGCCTGTTTTTGTAAATACGAGTAAAATAAAAATTTGTGTTCGGGAACGAACGTATAATGAACCAACAATGAAAAACTCACTTAGAAATGGAATTTTTGGCTTAAACATGAATAATAAATAAAAATTTTCAAAAAAGTATGAAACCGACTTTGAAGTTGGTCAGTTAAAATTAAGAAAAAACCTCATTGCAATACTTTTTGTGATTTCTTAAATTTGTTCAACAAAAACAAAAATATGTAAATTTATTTATTTATTTTCTTTATAGTACATATTGTCTGCCATATTCACAAAAAATATTTCAGGTTTATTAAGCGCTTATTTGACATATTTCTATGGGAAATTTGTCAGTTGATGTGTTTAGTCAAATAATTTTTTTTATTGAAAAGAGCAATAATTTTTTTTGGAGAAAAGTGTTCTTATATTTGGGACCACTTTTCATGGAGCCCTTTATGGTGTGAATAATAATTACCCGACAGTTAAGCAAGGATTATTTTAAGTTTTTGTTTTTTTTGTTTTTTTGTCATTATTGAATTGTATTCTTTAATATTAAAAACTATTTTATTTCTTGTTTTACAGCGTGAAGAAGTGCGTGCTTTCCAAGGACTAAATTCCGGCAATCGTATAGCCACTGTTTTATTTTATGTAGGTTTCAAGTTAAGCAATATTTTTCCTTTTGGCATTTTTCTAATTACGAGTATGTGTCACTGAAACCAGATTTTGTACGAAAGTGAAAATGAAAACATTTTTACCTTCTCTAGAAAAATTAAAAGGAAAATATTTTACTTTTAAATGCGTTTAAAAATAGTAAAGTGAAGTTGACAATTTGAGAGAAGTTACATGAAAGAAACGCTCAGAAAATATCTCAAATGGTAAATGATCCTATTTTTAATTAATTAGTGTTTAAAACAAGACAAAACCTGTTTCGCTCGCAAATTTTATAGATTTTTTTCTTTGAAATCAGCAGGGAAAATGTGAGAATAAAAAAGATGTACATACATTTTATCATAGCTGCAACTATAAAAGATATTGAAAGTTTTTAAAAATAGAATTTATTTTCAAACAAGTTTTTTAATTTCTTTCCAAAATACCTTAAATTTCTTCTATATTTTTCTGTTTTGCATTCTTTTGTTTACAAAGCAGCTGGACCATAAAAATGCCACATTTAATAACAAAAAAAAACGCTTTATTTTTTTCGGATTTCTGAAAACGTATGAAAATTGAAAAAGTAAAACAAAAACGGTACGAATTGAAAAATGTAAAAATTTTCACTTTCGTACAAATTTTGTGACACACCCGTATTATACATATTATTATTATATTATCACCAGGGAAACCGAAAATATGCAATTGCATGTTTTTTCTTGTGTGATGTATAAATGCGGATATAAGATATTTTTCCTTTTCAGAACTTTTTATGAATTTTGGCATCGATTTGTTAGTGCATATTTTTGCATATTTTAAGCATATTTTACCCTTTAAATCATATTTTTGCATATTTCAGACTAACATGCATATTTTTGAATTTTTAGAGCATAATTTACGCTTTTAGGGCATATTTTGATATTTTTTAGAAATTTGTTATTTTAATATGCTTACAAGCCATCTATCTTATATGTTGGTAAACAATTTTTATTATATTTTTCGCCATCTAAATCTCATTTTCAATGTTCCATGTAGTGTATACATTTTTCTTATTTATATCATGCAGTTATTACGGATGTTATTTTCAATAAAAATTTTGTTTTGCTATTTGTGACGGACTCTGCCCCGAGTGGACGTTAAAGAAACATTGTCAATGTATAAAAGTTTGTTTAGATGTGATAGCAACGATTTTTATTTGAAAATCTAGGTCAATATTTTGTTGTTTATTGCAATAAATATTATAAATAAAAAGCTTGTATTATTTATCCAAAATACAATTGCAAAGTTTTAATTCTGATATCGTGATTTCTTTTGAAGTTAAAGTTAAATTTTTACTGGAGTATCAAAAAAAAATTAATTTGTATTATTTGCTTTGGTCAAAATTTGTATGGCAATTTTGTTTTAACGTACACTTCAAGCCCAAACTATTTTTTTTAATACGGCAGTACTCTTTGTTAATTTTCTGATCGTTTCCTTTTTTTGTTTACTTTTAGTCTTATTTTATATGCAAATGTTGTTGCATTTTTGAATTAAAATTATATTTTTATAATTTATTTTATTTTTAAGAGCATATTTTTTGCAGTTTTTAGTGCATATTGAATGCGCATAAAACACTTTTTTAGAGCATATTTCTGGTTTCCCTGATTATCACTTTGTCATTTTTAAAAATATGATTGCAACCTTAGAATCGAAAGTTATCGGTGAATACGATTTTGTTGGAATTTGTGGATAAAAATATTTTTAATTAAAAGTGCAGTTTTCCCCGATTTTTGTTGCTATTGTTGTTATTATAATTCTGAACCAGCTTAACATATTAATAAACCAGTATTAATAAACCAGTATAAACATGTTTATTAGCACTCTAAATATTACTTTTTAAATTTCCCAATTTTTTATTCGCACGACTCAACACGAAGTGTTCGTGACAGAAAATGCATGATTTCCAGTAAAGAAAAAATTTAATATTTTGTATCGCCAAACACGTAAAACCATCAAATTTGTTGATAGTGTAGGGGTCTCTTAAGCTTAAAGTTCTGAAATTAAACAAAAATATGTATCTATTTGAATATCAAAAAAATGCTTTCTTTGCTATTCAATTTGATTTCGGGCGTGTTGTGCAGTTTCGTGTTTTGAAAAAAATTTCGCGTGCGTGTTTCGTACGTGTTGAACATCTTGGCATTCGTGTTTGTGTCGTGCCGTGTTGGAAAAATTCAACACGCGTCCATCTCTAGTATGTATGTTTATGTAGGTATGGTCTTTAATTGAATGAAAAAACTAATATGTATTTTTGTACGAAATTAGTAATTTTCTCTGTCACGTAATTTAATAACATTTAAAGATCCCCCTAACAAATCATAATAAATCTTGAACTCCTATTCAACACCTCTTGAAGCTTCTAAATCCAAATGACTGAGACTGGATTTACATTATGACATTAGTTGCATGAAATGTATTTTATTTTTTGACAATAGGATGCCTTCACCAACAAGTTAAATAAAAAAGTTGTAAAAACACTTCTGAAATTAATGCTCTACCATTTTTACTATCTTTCCCCATTCTCAAGAGGTTTTATTTGGAAATAAAAAAAACCGTTTCGTACAACGAATTACTTGAAATTGCATGAAAAATTTTATAATGTTAATTCTGTATTATCATAATGGACCCAACTGGGTCTCCTAGTGGAGGTGCGTTATAGCTCCACCCTTCCTAAACTAATTCTGTATTAGTTTAAAATAGTTTTATTCGCAAATCCTCAAAAAATCGTATTTTATCTATAACTCGCGACTTCGAGGAAGTAATAGAAATTGTAAGAATTACAAAGTGATCAACTCAAGTAGGCAGTAAGTAGCTTTAGGTAATTTTTAAAGTACTTTTTCGCTATGACACAGTTTTACTTTTATTTTATTAATATATTTTACATCTACATAAATTTAGATGAGCGATGTGGAACAGGGCGGTGCCACCGTTTTCACTGCTATTAATGTATCTATTTCGCCCAAAAAGGGATCAGCTGCTTTCTGGTACAATTTACACAAATCTGGAGAGGGTGATTATCGAACAAGGCATGCAGCCTGTCCGGTGTTAACCGGTTCGAAATGGGGTAAGCAAAATACTTTTTGAATTTTTTTTTTTGCATTGCTTAAGACGTTCTATATTGCGTAAAAAGTTTCTTCATAGAAAAGTCAGGCGTTTAAATACTTAGTAGTGTTGTCATTCGAACAATAATTATTCGAATATACGAATTTTTTTTTTAGTTTTTCCTTAAACGAACAAAAATTTAGAACTAAGACAGTTTTTTGCTAAGGGCCTTATTTTGTAAAGCGCAACGCCAAGCGTTGGCAAATTTTGTATCTCTTTTGTTTTTGTAATTTAAATTGTTTGTTGTCTGGCTCTCATTTTTTTTTCTAACCTTTAGAATTTTATTGGTCAAGTCGAGAAGGTGATATCGGCCAAATGGGCGCCGTCACAATTGATTGCTCTTTTTATGGCATTTTTGATCACTTCCACGATAACTTCGGGCGACAGATTCTCGCACTCGTGTCGAATGTTGTCCTTGAGGGCTTCCGGGTCTCGGGCTCGTTCACGTTAATACGGGACTTCAAAAACCCTACAAAAAAAGTTTGGAACGGTTAAATCGGGCGATCTTGCGGGCCAGTGTAAATTGCCAAAACGAGAGATGAGGCGACCCGGATTATTCCGCGTTCTTGGGGAGTGTATTGCTCCATGGCTTGTTCACTTGTATTCTACATCTGATTCTACATCTGTCTAGTCACAAATGTCAAAACAGATTTGACATTGGCCGCCATTTGCAAAAATAAGAACATCTTCCAATAGGGTGATGTCTTTTGGACCACCTTGTATATAATTTGTCAACGCTTAGCGTTGCATTTTAGAAAATTAGGGCTTGAATTTCTTAAAATTATTCGAATAAAATTTTTTTATTCTTCGTTCGATCGAATACTCGAATAGAAAAGTAAAATTATTCGTCTATTCGAAAAAAATTTTTTTTTTAAATTTTAACACGAATAATTAACAACACTGCTATTAATGTTGAGTATACATCTGGCATTTCTTGTGTTGTCATTTTCAAAATGCATGCAACGCCATTTACATTATGTTTTTTTATATGGAAAGCAATGCCACACAATGAAAAATATAGGAAATGACAAACGTTGCCACTAGTTCGCACTATTGTGATGTGACAAAATGCCATAATGTGTAAATACTCGGCATAAGGTTAAATTTACATTATGAAACTGAAATTTTTTGATTTGTATTTGATTTGTGTGGCAGCAAATCAGATCAAAAAGTTTCCAAAAATGCTTCAGAGATTCATGCTACTCCAGTTGTTTCTCTTCTCTAGCGCTGCTCTATTAGCAAACATAAAAAAGTGTCATGCATTAAATTGTATGAAATTTTTATAATATAAATTCGACATTAAATATAAATATTATTTATGTTAATTGATTTTATGTATTTATTTTTTTTTACAGTCTCCAACAAATGGATTCATGAACGCCTTCAAGAATTTAGACGTCCCTGTGATTTAGAGCCAGATCATGGCGAGTTCGCCATATAGTGCAATAATTATTCTTGTTGTTTAATTTTAAATGCAATATATATTTTAAATATATTAAACACTTTTACTACTACTCTCCACTCTCCTAATATCACTCATGCAAGGCTTTACATTCTCATTTAAATATAATTTTTTATATGTTTATGTACATATATATATATATACTAAGTTTAATAAACAACTAGAAATCGTAGATTTTTGAAGCAAATATAAATGAAATATTATTTTAAAATGCAGTGGTAAAAAAAATATATTTGAAATGCAATAAATGAACGGTTTGTTGTATCAGCATACTTTTCATCATTATAATTATACTTTAAAATTAAAAAAAAATAGTTTAATACTTAGCAACAATAGCAATAGATTACTGCTTTTTTTAAAGTGACTTGTGTAACTTTCGAAAAAAACCAGTTCGAATATTCGCAGGGGTCTACTCTGTATTTCGAAACGAAAAAAATGCTTTCAAATTTGTATGTTATTAACATTACAATTCTAAAGCATTTCCTCTCGTTTCGAATTACAGAGTAGACCCCGAGTTTGAATTTGTTCGAATATGTGATTGAAATTGATTTATTCGTTTTAATGAGTTTCAAACGATTTCTTGAATCATTTTTGAACTAATCGTAAATTGTTGATTCAAAATGTTTGCAGCGAATATGAAAAGAAATTGAGGGAAATTTAAAAAAAGAATCCTATTGTAAAACAAACAAAAATTTTTAATAAACAGCACATCACAATTTTTTTACGGATTTCTTTACAAAATCTATTACAATCGAAATATTGAACTAAATAAAAATGCAATTGTTACTGTTGATTGTTCTTTATATAAAAAACGACCCTGAGCTTAAAAATTTAATTCCAAAGTTAATTAAAGATACATATTTTAATTTGTAATGAAAAAAAGAATTGCAAATAGTGAACTAGAAATCCTAAATAAAACAAATTATTCCTTGCATTATCTAACTATTTAAACAACACACATTCATACATAAATATGTATCCATATTATTAGTAATTATCATAGAAATTTAAAAAGACAGGAGAAGAAGAAAAGGTCGTTCGTTATAGTGCAATTCCAATATATTTAATTTTAGTTGCTTAATATGCCACCACATTCATAGTCAAAACACTATGTAGTTTTAAATTGAGAAATTAAGCTTCCAAGGAGTCAACATCTACTTCTGACATTTATTTGCCAATAGGATGCTTTATCCTATTCGCCACAAACCAGCTCATAACGTATGCATGTGCATCCTGCATATGGTTCTTTAACCAATTTTAATTATCGTTAGAACATACATAAATACATAAGTGTGTATGGATGTACATACATATTATATAACAAGAAAACTAAAATACAACAGTGAGGCCAATATTATTCATGTCATAACAATAGCTTTGTTTGGCTGTGGCTTATATAGTATGTACCTCGCCCCCTATTGCTTACCGATGGCCAAATGATGAATTTTACTCTTCATTGGATAGTTTAAAAATATTGGGCAACATGGAAGCAGTGCAGTCACTCATCGATGGCAACGAGTATAGACAAATCAACATACACAGAAACAAAATATGAAGCTTGTTCAAAGGTAAATATAAAAACAACAACAACAAATGCCATTTGATAAATACTAAAACGGATACTGTAAATGAAAATAAGGTTAAAGTTGTTCTTTCTTCTGTTCACTTAACCTTTCTGTATAGAAACAAAATTAAATTGAAATGATTTTTACACGTTATTGATTCAATGACCTAAATAGTGTGTTGCAAAAGCTAAAAAAAAAATAAAATATATACATACATTTACAGTAGTTCCCGCTTAAATGAATTCCCCGTTTTAATGCGCAAAAACTGCTGGCAACAAAAATACATTGTTTTTACTTAAATGCTTTTCGCTGATGTTGCCCTTATTTACATAAGTGGCAAAAACGCAGATGAGTGTGTTCGTATTCTTAATAGGGAATTGAAAGAAGTGGAAATGTATCTAAAAATAAATAAGCTAAAACTCAATACAAACAAAACAAAAGCCATGGTCATAAATTCAAGCACAACTGAAAATGTAATTATTGAGAATATATCAATAGAAATGGTGTCAGAAATTAAATATCTGGGAGTGGTTCTCGATAAAAATTTGAAGTTCAATTTGCATTTCGACTATATTTGCAAAAAAAAAAACTCAACAAAAATAGCATTTCTTAGAAGAATTCGATACCAACTGTCAACGTTTACTTCCATAAAAATATATAATACTACAATAAAACCTCATTTTGAATATTGCTCTTCTTTACTATTCCTGGGCACACAGCAAATGAAAAACCGACTTCAAAAGTTGCAAAACAATGGTATGAGATGCATTCTACGCTGTCATAGACTAACGCACATCAGGGATATGCTGCAGAAGCTACAATGGCTAACGGTCAACCAAAGACTTGTAATGAATGTTCTGTTGTTTGTTTATAAAATAAGAAGTGGAATGATGCCAAGGAATATCCAAACGCAATTGGTTTATGTAGCTGATGTTCAACCTTACAATTTGCGAAACTCTAGCGATTTTAGAATAAATTTTAGAAGAACAAACTTTAGTCAAAATTCTCTATTATATAAAGGCCTTAAGCTTTTTAATGAAATTCCACTAGAATTAAAAAATGAAAAAATTTTTTATATATTTAAAAGAAATTTAATACATTATATTAAACGTATTTTTTAATGTAAAAAAATTCTTTTTATCTAATAATAATAGTAATTGTATTATTTTAATAGCATCTATGCTAAATATGTAAATAAAAAAAAAAAAAAAAAAAAGAAATTACTAATTTTTCAGAGACAAAATTTTATAGTATATCATTCGCTTAAGTGGGCCAAAAAGAAAACGCATTTTTTTATAAAAAATTATACGTCATCTCTTTATTTAAATTTAAATGTGACAGCAATAATGTAAAAAAGAAATAAGTCCCGGTACAGACTTGCCCGGTACTTTTGCTGCAGCAATTCTAGAGTACGTGGGAGAGTGTTGAAATAGAATTATATACTGTAGTGTATATGCACTTTTGCGCAACACTGTTGTAACTTAAGAACTTATATAAACATTCTTTATTAAAGTTTATTATTGATCTATAATAATTCCCTCCCATTCGTTTCAAAAACATAGTTTCATTACAATATCTTTAGTCGCTAATGCGTTTTCGAACTACTATTTCCAAAATTCCAAGTTTGAAAACAACTGTGCAATGCTCATTTATGCATGTAGTATAATTATATTAATTTTTTAAATTAAATAAATATTTTATTATTTGCTCCTACATACATGCTTCCATATGTATGTATGTAGTTCAAGACTGTCCAAACTGGCAACAGAGTGCCGAACATCAATCGGCTTCTTATACAAATGAATACACATACATACGCGAATACATTTCTCTCGGTGTTCTCTCAGTGGCCAGTTTTGATGTAGTTATGTATGTCCTCTTTCACACACGTCAGGTTTACCTGATCAGTTTCTGATAAATTTTCTTTTGAACCTGCATTTGTCTTCATACACACCGTCAAGTTTGTTTCATCAATTTGCGTTGTCGTAGAGTATTACGAATGGGAAAACAAAACGAAAAAACTAATTTGACTGGTACGGTCAAGTCTGTACCCCCTCTATTCTCTTTTCCTCTCTCTCCTAAAAACTCAAGACTTGAAGAGTCAAACCTGACGTGTGTGATAGAGGACTATATACGTATTTACCTACATAAGTAAATATCGTCGGTTGGTTACTGGTTTGCCGCACAGTATCTTAAGAATACATTATTATTGCGGCAAACCAATAACCACCCGACGATATGTACATATGTACATATGTGCATTTGTTCACTTTGCAAAAAATAAAATTATCAACAAATATTACCTTATTATCTTTCAGATGTCAAAGGATATACTACCATGATGATGTAGTGTGATTTACATAAATAAATACTTAAATGATAGCCCGGTGGAATAAAAACGCAGGTTCTCTGAGGACAACACAAGGATTTTAAAAAATCATGTTTCGGCGTTTTTTACGGCCTTGGAACCATATCAACTGGCTAAAAGGACTATGTATAGCTATTTACCTACATAGTTCTGACAAACTATGTAGTTTTTTTTTAGTTTAGACGTTATTTTAGTAAATGAGCGATATGTATGTACATATTTTTTTATATGAAAAATTTTCAATTTATGGATGAAAGTAAATTAAAAAAATATGTACCTACGGATTTAACGGATTTTTCGATTTAAGGAATCGGCCTGAGTTCAATCGTTCGTTAAACCGAAATACCCTGTAATTACATACTTGTATTATTATTATTAATTATCGGTCTATTAAATCATGACATGTTTTTAACAAAACAGTTCCATCACTGCTTCCTACATACCTATATATAAATACTTATTTGTATACAAACGTTGCCGATTAACTTCAAATAAGTATGTATGGATAAATAATTGCACACATAAATACGCATGTGCTTATGTTTATTTACTTACACATGCGGAAGTATGCTTTTGTGCAGCACTTCCACCGACAAGTCTTTGCTAACAAGTGTTGTTTATAAAACATCCAGCCATACATAAGTATGAATGCACATTTGTATGTACATAAACATATACGTACACACATACATAAGTATTACAACTACAACTATTTTACACCACACACTCTACCCACCTCTTAACAATCATATCAATCAATTGGTGTAGTACAATTTTTGGCAATTCCTTTTTAGTTTCTATTTTTCTTCTGCAATAAATAGCGCGTTTTCGGTCAATAAAGTGTAAATTGTAGAGTGTAAAGTGGAAAATGTTAATTTATCTAATTGAGATAAAGTTAAAACATTATAATAAATGTGTTATGGTGAAAGTATGTATAAGAAAATATAATACCTATATTAAATTATAATAAAATAAAAGTGAGTTCTTTTATCAGCACAATTTTTATTGCAGTCTTCTTTTTTTAAAGAAATTGCAAGTGTATGTACTTACATACATATGTACTTACATACATATGTACATATGTATGCAAGTTTTCTTGCGTTGCATTAATGGCTATGTGTTAAATAAACTGTAATTTGTGTGTTCATGAAAAAATTTAACAATTTGTATTCTTATTTAATCAGTTAAAAGTAAGAAGATTGTTCCATTTGCACAATGATACTATGTACAATACAACAGGTATTATAACCAAGTGTTCAATAAACAACAACAAAATAACTGTTGTTCTTGTAATTATTTGTGCAAACACCTAATACATACATATGTACATGTGTATGTAGGCATGTGTTTATGTAGTATGGACTTTAAAATGTTCATTTTCATGTGTGAATACACGGGTATGTTATGCACTACACGTGATATTAAATTGTTATTGTTGAAAATGCGTACACAGAGCTCCAAGCCGTTCTAAAATTTTCGGCGGCGGCGGCTTAAAGCCGGCTGCAGCCGACGATTTAGTAGAAAAACATTGCACATTTTCAATTATCATTGCATGTATGTATGTGTATACATATTTGAAAATTTTATACGGAAAATAAAATAAAAAACAATATTTCAGATTATTGAAGTAAAATACTTCTTTTTTCGTTTCTAAGTTGGTTGTTTTTTATAATACAAGCTTTAATAATGAATAAAATTGCAATGTTAAGTCTCTTGCAATAATTACTACATTTTAACTTAGCAAGTTCGAAAAACTCGCTACACTCACACCCTCTAGGAAATGTCACTAGTGAAACAGTACTGGTTTACTACTGACTCTGCCACCAGCACTACTGACAATGCTTTTCGCTATATTAGCATGTGCGTGTCATAGAAAATCAACTGCTGACTTTGGTACTTTGATTGGATATAGATAGTCACTAGTACATTTTAGTAATTACAGTCTAAACTTTTGATAAGGAACAAAAGAACTAATTCATTCATGCGTTCAGAAAGTAGGGATTTGGTTTATCGTTTTTTAATTAAATATAAAAAATTCAATGTTTCGTGGATTTAGTAAAACAAACACTTACGTATGGAACTCGACGTTTAGTAAGTTTTTAACTAATCCCGCAAAGTCTTCTATAGGCTCAAGAAAATTTTCACACTTGGCAATTTCACTTAAAATTGAAACAAATGTTTTTTTTTTGTTTTTAGTAAAATCTGGTCTTTTATGTTCTTACCTTTCTGTTTTTAGTTTTATGAATTGCGTGAACTAAATTTTGAACGTCGTGTTCCGCAAAGGAGATTTAAAATAATTATGCTTTTGCTTACAGAAAAGACCTCATTGCTGATTAGTGTAGAAACTGAGGTACTTAAATCTTGCTTCTTACGGCCGATTTCACAACAGCTAAAACAGGGACTTTAATGGCAAGTTTTGTATGACGTACTTTCAGTTCGTTTTGGCGTTTACATTCAATTTTATGAGTTTTGCCCAAGTGGCGAATAAGTAGTACCTATTACATTAACACAAAATACCCGGTACCTTGACAGAACTACTTACAAAATCCACTACTGTCGTTATCTTATTATTGGACCATCGCATTCATGAAATGAATAACGATACTCATCAAGAAATATGTGCGTACAAACTAAAATATAAAAAATTACGAGAATTTTCGCATAAACTTCCCGGAAAATGTGCGGGATCCCGGGAAATTTTTCGCAGAAAATCCCGTATGAAAATCACTAATCTTAATGTACAATATCATATCACAAAGCTTAAAATTGTCTGAAAAATTTTCATCGGCTGGAAATAAAAGCCGACTTTTACTTGTTAATCGGCCGGCTTTTATTAGCCGATGTGAGCCGTTTAATTCGGCAGCGGCTCGAGCTCGAAAATAAGGTAGGCGGCTTTGCGCCGCCGGCTGTGAGCCGCACGACTTGGACCTCTGTGCGTTCAATACATACTATTTATATGTAAATAATAATTAGGGACACCATAGATACTGATGCTAAGTTTATTTAAAATAATTATTTTTTTTTAAACTAAAATTTTAACTTTGTTTTAAATACATAGCTGTATTGAAGTACAATACATTTTCTGAAATACTAACTCCAGAAGTCTGCTCTGATATACATACATGTGTACATACATACATACATATGTATATCTAAACTTTAGATTCTAAAGCTTAAAATGATATATACTTACGTGCACTTAACTAGGGGCACTCTTATTTGTAATATAATATATTTGTCTTATTCAGCTATTATTTGGTAGCGAAACCCTCGATGTTGATAACTGCTTGGAATCTACATATGTATGTGGCATAGAGGAAACTAACTTCCTATACCGTGCTTTTGATAGCACTCCGAACTTTTTTATTTTCTACATAAAAATCTTTGAAGTTGCATATCTTAATAGCGCTAAGTTTAGATATTACAATTTGCCATATATTCTCGATTGGGTTGAGATCAGGGCTGTATGGTGGCCTATTCAATAGAGTGACCGAGTTATTTGAAAACCACTGCTTTGGATCATTATCCTGCTGATATATCCATGTTACTGGCATATTTGGCTCAGCATATGGCGGTATGGTATCATTTAATACTTCAGTGTATTGAAACCTGTCTATAGCTCCCTCGATTTTACGTAATAGATCAATTCTGCCTAAGTACATTGCACCCAAATTGTGCTTTGCTACCACCTCCATGATTCAGAGATTACCTCTTTTAACTTTGGACGTCGAACATATTTTTTCTCGTCAGGAAAAACCCTGTTGATTTTAGTTTCTTCAGAAAATAATACTCTAACCCATTGTTGGGTTACGACTTGTTTTCCGTCTATTGACAAGACAACACAATTGTCTTGTAGTAAAGATATTCTACCTTGCAAAGTTTTCTTGCTCAATAACGTGTTCTTGCACTGCCGGCCTTCCGCCGGGCTTAAGGATTTTTTCCAACATGGTATTTTCCAACACGGCGCAGCCTAATAAAGATTTCCTGCATGAGATGTGCCCCTAAACTTGATTTAAGCCGTATTTTTTTTTTGGCAAAATGTAACTTCTTAGACACTTAAGGCTTCTTTCGAACTATTTTCGTAAACAGTCCAGATTCTCTTAAACGTTGTTTAATTGTGTCTACAGATAGTTGTGACGCATTTTCATCAAAGACGGCCTAATTTTATGCGCTGATTTATGCGGATTTTGTTTTTGCTCTCGTAATGCTGTATCGTTCAACTTCTTTTCTTTCGAGGCACTTTTTCAAAAGTCGAATACTTTTCAAAATACTTCACAACATTTTAAATTTTGCTGTTGCAACTGCCTTACAAATTTGGGAGAGCTGATACCACATCAATTTTGGAAAACAATATAATAATATTAATTAAATATCCAAACTCCTTAGAAATATTAAAAAATATTTTTGTCCTTAATTATATGCACTTCCGCTAAGCCAAATCTCTCTTTATTATTATATACATATGTATTGGAATTTTTATGTTGGCACTTCAGGGGAGTTATTATGTAATCCGAATCGAACGGAAATGTTTCGAATTGTAATGCTAACAACATAAACATAATAATCCCCCTGAACATAAATATTACATGTTTTAAAGAATATTTCTTAATTAGTTGCACGTAGGTGTATGTAAGTATATTTTGATTTCACGTGGAATAAAGAACATACCCGATTAGTAAATATTCATACATACTTACATGCATGCGTAAATATATACATATGTATGTATGTAAATATAAGATCAAAATGTTTACCAAATCGATAATAAAATATGCTAATATACATACATATGTATGTATAATAATAATATACCTACCTATAATATAATAATAAGCAGATATATAATGAAAAAAATACCTAAGAAAATAAAATTAAATTAAAATAAGTGAAGTGAAGTTCAATAAAAGCATCTTCTATATTTCAAAGCAGCATCCTCAAAATTTAAATAATCTTTATTTCAACGTGGAAATCAAGACCAGCCAATAATATAAATATTAAGGTAAGCTTTCTTAAAAAAGTTTGTACATATGTATTAGTGATGCGCGAATATTTTTATTCGATTTCCCGAATATTCGGCCATTTTTAGATATTCGTATTCGCCAAAAAATTTAAAGTACTTTCCTTTACCTCGAGAGAGGAATGTTTAACTTCAAAAATAAAAGTTTAGAAGCTTTTTTTCCATCAAACCTACACCCAAAAAATAAAGTTTTAAAATCAAGAAGAAACATTTTGATTTTAAAAACGAAACCTTTATGAAATAGAATTAAGTTTGTTTTGTGTTATTTTAAAAATTTTCATTCTTTGCTTAAAAATTAAAACTATTTTGGAATGAAAAATTATTATTTTTGTTTTAAGAAACAACAACCTTGATATAAAGTTGAACATACTCAAATTAAGAACTTATGTTTTTGAATTAAGAATCAAATATTCTTGAAGTAATAATGAAGCATTTTTGTTTTAAAACTAATTATTTTTATATAAAAAATTAAATGTTTTGAATTAATAATGGAGACTTCTTAAATGAAGAATGAAACGTTTTAAATTAATAAAAGAAAATTTTGAAATTACGGATGGTTCGTATTAAAATTAAAAATGTTAATTTTGTTTGGAATCAAAATGCCCTTATTATGAAAAATTTTCGGTCTTCGACTGTAGTCCAAAGCGCTAATCGAACGAATTTTCATTTGCGTCATGACGAGCATTCAACAAAAAATGTCGCTATTATGTTATGAACACCTTGTTTTTTAAAATTTCGCAATAATTTTAAGATTTTGTGCGCAAGGATCATACAGGATAATGGACATTAATATACACTTGGTCCTAATAACAGATTAATTCTTTTTTTTTTCAACACGACACAAATATAAAATGTTACTCGGGGAAAAATATATTCTTTTATTTAAAAAAATTTAAATTATTGATATAATAATAAAATATTTTTGTTTTTAGAATGTTTAAAAATACATTTTCTTTTTTATTATGATTTCAAAAATTATAATTTTTATTTTAATAAGAAAACATTATAGTTTTTGAAATTTTTAAAATGAAAGCGCACATTTTTGGTTTAGAACTGTTTCGTTATAAAAATAACAATGTTGTATATTAATATTATAAGAAACATTCATATTTTAAAAATGATTTTTAAAATTGCAGCATTTTTAAAACAAAAACGCGAGATTCTTGTTTTAAGAATGCTTTTTTGGTTCAGTGTAGGTGTGTAAATAAGACCAACACCAACATTGCATAAATGCTGCATATCTATGGGTACAAATCAGTGATGCCAACTTTTTTGGCTCTAAAAGCACATCAAAGTTTTAAAAGCGCACTGAAAAGCGTAATTTTGAGATCTAAAAAGCGTAAAAAGCACTAACGTGAAAAACTAGTGAAGATCCAAGCGAGTGAAGTTTAATAATGTTGAATATTTCCTAAGCAATTCTCTATTTAATGAAATATATCAGCCGAAAAAGGTATGGTTTACATTGAAAAAATAAATACACCAAGTTTTTATTAAAGTAATTTTAAGAAATACACAAATTTCTCAAATACACTGCTTAGTGCTTTTTCTTATTTTGGCACTAATTGACGTTTTGAGTCTTCAAAAAGCACTAAAAATAGTGCCAAAAGCACCAAGCTGGCATCTCTGGTACAAATATCCTGCTCTTTTGCCTATTTAGTTGGAACCAAGGCGAATTGATACCAGGTGGTCTCGATTTGCAACTCTGCATATTCGCCTTGTATATTTGTTAGTGTAAAATTCCCTGCTGTCAGAATATTTCGTAACGTTTTGCATTGATTGACAGCAGAGAAGTTATGTCAGCTGGTGAGTTAAGATCACCTGATGTGATGTCGCCTTGATTGGAACCATGTTAGATGATCGACGTCATATGCTATCCGTTTTTTTTTGCTAAATAGTCTGCTGTAGTTTTCCGTATTGATTTCACTTTCACTAGTGTAAATAAGTGAAGTTATCGTGTCTTTCGGAAATGCGCATTGTTTAGTTTCGAGATCTTTACTCTTATCTAATCTTATACGTTTCGGTATAAGATGACTATGTTTGGCCATCTTCAAGTAAATCTAAAGTGTGCCTTGAAATTATAAAAAAATCTTTGTATATATTGCTATTTGACCTAGGCTAATCTAGGGAAACCCCCCACCAGTACTTAAAAATAATTTTTTATCTTGGATCAATAAAGGTTGCCATGGTGGAAAATATTTCATTTTCTGAAAGTGAAATTTTTTTTAACGAGGGCCTTAAACATACACATTGCTGGGGTATTTTGAGAGATCCAATTACTCATTTCTGTCTTTCATAATCAGGATGTCGATTTATTGTTCGTACTGTAATCAGGATGTTGATTTATTGTTGTTTCTTATTAATAATTGTAATGTTTGCAAATTTATTGTATTAAGGTCTGTTTGAAGCTACCATTTTTGGTCACCAAAATCACCACGGGATTTAATACCCTTTGGTAGTACTATCGATCCTATACTGTCCAGTCCGCGTGTTTTTCTAAAAGTCTTCATTTCGTCGGTTGGTTATTGGTTTGCGGCACAGCATATTCAAAATACATTAAGGCAGCAAACCAATAACCAACCGACGAATTGTTGCGTAGTATTATTATCTCTTAATAGGTATGCTACTTCATTGCTGATACAATAGTTAATATGACATACAATACAATGACACAATATAATATAACTATACTTATAGCAACTTTATTTCAGTCATAATTTTTATATATTAAAGATATATCATGGTTTGTAGTTAAATCACAGGGTCTTCTGCTGAACTGATCGCGTTCTCTTAACCATACATTAGCAACTAAAAATGATAGAGCAACACGCTACATATAAAGAAATATTTCAAGAAAAAAATATGTATTAAAACTTACTCCATTTCGAGCCCTTTAAAACAGGACAAGCGGCATGTTTAGTGCGATAGTCGCCATCGCCTGAGGTATGCAAATTGTACCACAACAACATCGCACCTTTGCGTGGCTTCACTAAAATATTCAAGAAAGGAAACGCAGTTCCACCACCTTCCTCTACATCCGAAAGCTAAAGCAGAAAATTAATTGAAGGGTTTACCAAAAAGGGAAAATTCAATTAGTGAAACTTACATAAAAAATAGTTGTAGAAATGCGATTGCCCCCTTCGTCGTTTACCTTATAATTATCCTGTAAAATAAATTTTTTTTAGAAAAGTTATATACATGCAATTATTTTGTTTATTATTTCAAACCGTAAAGAAATCAAAATGCGGCTCATAGTGACCGCCCAGTCCATAATTTGCAATTTGTAAGTCTTCAGCGTTTTCTGTATTGAGACCCGTCAAATGATCCACATGTTGCAACCACTGGGTAGTAAATTTGTGATAAGCATATTTAAACCAAACTGTTTTACTCGTGCGATAGGAAGTAACCTCCGAACTTTTGCCATCTTTTGTAAACACTGTAGATCTTTTCATATAAGGCTGAGCCATTTCTTTAATCACCTCTATCTGCTGATCACTTATAACATCATAAACTATTACCAAATAAGGATCATAAGATAATTCTTCTAGTTTATAGGGTTGTAGTAAACGATAAGGATGATTGTTGGTGTGAAGTCTGCAGAAGAGTTGGCTTTTTAGTTGAGTGGAGTGTTGAGGATAATCAGTATCATCACTACGACAAACTTTTTCATATAGTTTATATTCGTTGGTATTCTATCATTAAAAATCAGAAAGTATTTAGATTGATTTCGTTATTGTTTTTTTTTTCAAATATGAGTCTTACATGATAATGATTGCTTTTGGTAGCATTTTGATATATAAGTCCTTCTAATCTGCCCTCACTTATGACCTTTTCTAAATAAGATTTAATTTCCAAAGCCGTTTGTCGTGAATCATCCTGCTCAAGTACGTAAATGATTAGATCCATTGCTGACTCAAAGTCTCCTAAAAGAAATCTTCTTTAAAATAGAGTAAATAATTTAACAGGTATTTTTCTAAATGCATTTTATAAGCGTTTTAAGTCTAAGGCAGAAACCAGGGAATGGCAATAAGCACTCAACAAAAAATATACTTAGTAAATAGTCTTAATTTTAGTAAGTGCTTATACAAGAGAATCTCTACTTCGTTTATGCGATAAACTAAAATAAGTTATAGCTAAAAATAAAAAGGCACATGCGTATCAAGTGCATTGACTCTCTGTCATACTCGGACTATGGATATTTCATCAGACAAAAAAAAATCCATAATAGTTGGGATACGGTGGCGAATGGTGATCATGCAGATTTGTGAATATAAAATTTAATGGAAAATGTATGGGTGTGTGTGTGGCTGTTTAAAAAATGCTTTAAGTGTTTGTGTAAATAAAATTGCCCTGTGTATACGCTTGTGTAGCCGATTAATAGTCAGAGTATTTTTATACTCATGCCTCGGATTGGAGCGCATACACTCTATAAATTTTAGTTATATTTGGTTGTGGTGCGTAATTTAAAAAATGTGTATGAACATAGTTGTTGGATGTTTATAGTTATGCATAGCTTTACGGTTTAAAATGAATGTGTGTGTTTGCATATAAGCATGTTTTTATAGCTGTACGCATTCATAGTTCTTCGACGTCCAGTACTCAAAGAGTACTTAAAACGATACTTTTGTCATTCTCTTGCAGAAACCCCATATCTTTTAATCTCTTTCCAAGCTTTGAAACATATTTTTGTGGTTTTTTAATCTTAATTCTTATATATTTGGTTTTAGTTGATGATTGTAATAACTTTTTTTAAAATTCAATGTAAAGGGCAAAGGAGGATTGAATTAAGGAAAAAAACTATTATGTACTTGCAATTAATTCAACCAAATACGTAGTTTTTTGATCGAGTCTATTGAATGGCTTGTAAAGAAAATTCTAAACAGAATGGAATATAGTTTCAGTCATTTCATGGTTCCTTGAAAGAGTCATCATAGTTATAGCCTGATTGGCTTACTACTTACCTAATGTCTTATGATATTCTGCGATGGCCTCTAAGAAATCCAAAGTAACCTGAGTGTCACCGAAATCGCTGGACATTAACATTTTTGTCGATTGTTTTAGCCAAGGTATTGTATTATTATAATCCTGCAGGGCAAACAAATATTCACCAACCAAATAACAATCCTGCCACGACATAGAAGAACTGAAAATATTTATCCAAAAATAAAAAATGCTGTTCAAACTCAAACCATTACTACTTACCCATATTTCACGCCATTTAATATCCCACTCGCCACTTGAGAGACATCCAACTGGTACGTTTTCTGTAAGCGTACCAAGGCCAACGTAGAACCAATCATATCATTTTGGGTGGGAAAGCTTAAATTTTGTTTAACATCTTCCAAATTTTCTAAATAATCTGAGGAATGGAGGTGAGAAAACATATAAGGAATTAAAGAAAAAAAAACAAAATCTCATACTTGTACGTGTGGCATCTAATGTTACAGATTCTTCGATTGTAGGCCAATCCATATAGAGACGTTTAATCAAGCGATACGCATTTATGGGATTGTTTAGGTAACCTTCAAGATCCTTGGAAGCATCATCGTGTTCTTGATGTATGAAATTTAGTTCACTGAAAAGATGTAAAAGTGAATAAGTTTTATTTATTTTTATTAGTTTGCGGATACATTTGAATTTTTGCAAATAAATTCGAGGAATTAAGTAACTGGAGCTACAAAGTTCAATTGAAAGTGAAGTTGGGCGCAAAAGCTTTGAGTGATATGAAGTGTGGCTTAACTCAGAGTTCATATTAAATTTAAACCCGTTTTAAATATACTAAACGCACATATTAAAAAGTGAACAGATATCTGTCATTCTCTCTTTTATCAGAAAGTAAGCAGATTGCCTAGAAATGTGATGGCATCCTGACGATGACAAAATTAAATCCATAGGAGATTGTAGTGCTAGGCATTGAGCCAAATAAGAACTTGGTCAAAATTTTGATCTCATTACTTTTGACAGCCAAAATTTCTAAGAGGAACTTGGCATTTTTTCACATACATACATGCTTTTTTTGAGAATGTGACTCCTTTTAATTTAAAGTTTGGAGTTTGTTAGATTCCTATTCATGGTGAATGTGTCAGCTAGAAAGATCCAATTATGCAAGGCAATAATTTTTCACTTTTAAAAGTGGGCGTTAACACAACCTTAAAATTTTAACTTTTTGCTTCACGTACTTCGGCTTAACAGACCTTATTCTGTTATTTATGTATTTCTTAACAGCCTATTCCCACGAAAATTTACATAAATCATAAACCTTACCACATCATATTTAGTGTGTCTCACTAATAGTGATTCACTATTGTAAGGAAATGAATTAATTGGTATGGTTGGTACACGTCTCCCCCTCCTACACCGCCAAAATTTTGGTGGAACATGCAGTGTAATCTAAGAGCTACACATATAAAATTTAGTGACTTTGACTATCGTAATTGTGGAGATATGAAATGATCCGCGAAAAAAGAGCATTTGAGCGCACCTTGCGTCGGCCGAATTCATCGACTGATTGAAATCAAATTTGCCGATAAGTTAATTTCCAAAAATTTATCTGTCAATTGGTATCCAAGTTCTTGCGATAATTTTATGTGGGTCCATGTGAAGTCACCCAGTCACACACACTGTACTTTTCTGGTCATGCTATTTTTTCCAAAGACAATTTTTCGGCAAATATGTATAGAAATGGTGTATACGAGGTCTGATCAAAAAATAGCCGTTATTTTCAAATTTCGTGAGTTACGTATGATCGATTTTCGCATTTTTTTTTCTGTTATGTTGGTACACATGTCTGTTATATATGTTGGCAATATCAGCCATTTTGGATTGTCAGTTTGTTTTTGACAGATAAAAAGGTTAGTCGTGTTTTGGTGTGCTCTTCGATTTTTTACTATTCGAAAAAATTAATCAAAGAAACTGTATTAAGTTTTGTGTAAAAAATTAAATTAAATGCGCAGGGACATTTGAAATGTTGACTGTGGCGTTTGGCGAGTCTACTATGAGCAGAACACAAGTTCAATTGTGGTATAACCGAGTTAAGGAAGGCCGAGAAGATGTCAATGACGATGCTCGTCCTGGTCGTCAAGTTCGGTCAAATGTGAAGGTTTTGCTCACTGTTTTCTTCGACTGCAATGGCGTGGTGCATCATGAATTCTTGCCACAAGGTCGTACGGTCAATAAGGAATACTACCTTGAAGTTATGCGCCGTTTGCGCGTAGCAATTCGTCAGAAACGCACAGAATTTTGGAAAAAACAATCATGGATTTTGCACCATGATAACGCACCAGCTCACACATCGATGCTTGTGCCTGAGTTTTTGGCCAAAAACAAAACCGTTGTCATGCCTCAACCACCGTATTCACCGGACTTGGCCCCCGGTGACTTTTTCCTCTTCCCAAAACTGAAGGCACCGATTAAAGGAAAGCGTTTTGCTACGATTGAGGAGATAAAAGAAAAATCGAAACAGGAGCTGTTGGCGATACCAAAAAGCGCGTTTCAGAAGTGTTTCGAGGATTGGAAAAAACGCTGCCATAAGTGTATTATATCTGAGGGGGATTACTTTGAAGGGGACAAGATAGTTATTGATGAATAAATAAATACTTTTTGAAAAAATTGAAAATAACGGTTATTTTTGATCAGACCTCGTATACGCTTTTTATGTTAAACTGTCGATTATGATATATCGTGCCATAACCGCCAAAAAAGCTTAAACGACATAATTTTCGAACCTCTTGTTTTGATGAAAATTGATTATCTGAAATCGTGAATAATCGTTTTTTATCAAAAAAAAAAAACGAGGTTAAAAAATTATGTCGCTTAAGATTTTTTGGCGGTTATGGTTCGATATGTGTGTATGCATATATGCTGTATATTGGCCATGAATGGTCTGATCGAAGTTGCATACTGCTTGAATTTTTAATAAAAATTTAATTATCCATTTTGTTAGTCTTATTTTATATACTTATGTAGAACATTCTGTGATGTCGGTTTAATTTATTCCATAATAATGCATTAAATTGACTCAAATTACTGGTTTCATTAACCAAATTAAAAAAAAATATCTATACATATTTTTAAATCCTGTACATCTGCATAAAATTTGAATTGCAATAAAACCCGCTTATAATATAGAATGATAAAAATTATTGGTTATATTTTTCTTGCTTTTTATATACATATGTATGTTTCACATAATTTGAAAAACTTGACATATTTAATTCAAGCTGTAGGAGTGAACTTTTGAAAGTGAAATGCAATTAAATTTAAATAAAAAGAATACTACATAAAATTCATCATTGTTCTTTCTATTGCATGATTTTATTGCTGGCAAACAAGTTCATAATTAGCAAACAAAATAACTAGTTTTAATTTAGAATTTTATAAATATAATTTAAAGCATTTTTAATTAAAATCAAATATAAATTAATTGTAGACAATGAGAACAATTAATCTTTGATCTTGAATCTTGTTTTCTGTGTCAATTTCCATCGCCATCGGAGAGTCCGTCTTGAGCTCTCAATCTTGGCTTAAAAAATTATCTAAAATTCCTGTGGACATCATCTAAAACTGAGATATTACTAATCATTTGTCAGCTCGACAGTACATTGTCCGACCGAAGTAAACTGTGTAAAATGCATAATTACACTTTCTCACGTGACCGGCAAATTTTGTTTAGTTGTCCTTAAAGTTAAATACAATGTATTGTTCTCGTATGTTTCGTGATTGTTAAGATGCTGACACAAACTGTCAGACCTACGCTGATTAATTCTGTAATCAATTCAGGAATACAAAAAATATCAATATTTATAACATAAAAACTTATAACCTCAACCATCTTCAACCATTTGTTTTTTAATTTAAAAAGAAAACATATACATTCATATATTAAACAGGTATTTGTGCGTTGTAATTTTGTATATATTTGTTGTTACAAGTACTTTTTGACAATTTTTTTCTGACTTGGCAATGCCATTAAAAGTCGGACAATAATCAGCTGTTCGACTGTCAAAATCTCTTTTTCACTTGTTTACCTTTTAAGGCTGGTGCGGATTTCTTACAGAAATTCAGGTTCTCATAAAAACTGTATGTAAATTTCTTAAAGAAACTTCCGGTTGCTAGTGCAGGCTTCTAAAAGAATTTATTGTCTATTACAAGGATGTTATAATTATAAGTGGGGACGTTTTCCGTTAACTGAATAGGCTCTAATATAAAAACTATGACCACTAAGAAATTCGTTTTCCAGTGTCCAATTCCAACTTTTAATATCGTTGGTCACAAGTAGAAAGGCCCTAACACAAACAACTGCAACTTTACAGGAGGAGGTAAAACATAATAATAAACAGTACAAGTGCTTGTACAACTGCTTGTAAAAGCGTTATTTTTTACACTATTGCAATAAGTTTTTGCGACGAGGTGTATTTGGGTGAAATGTATTGGAATCACTGAAAACTCAATTTCGTGAAAATACGAGTTAGGGCTTTTCTACTTGTGACCATCGATATATATTTTCAATATAATCATTTCTGTTATTTCTTTTCATTCATGTTAAATAGCTGATGTTAAAAACAATCTCTGCTCAAGTTGATAGACATCGGTGCTGATGAAGTGAGTGGCGGCACAAAAAATTTCGGCATTTACCTCAGTTAAAGTCTAGTTTAATTTTTCTTGTCTTCTTAAAAAAACCACATTAATTAATAAATATATTTCATTCCATAAGAATTGAAAATACGGAATTTAAGCCCGATGAAAGTACATTTGCAATATTATTGTGCAATAATTGATATTGTTAAAAAAGGAATATTTTGTGATGTGTTGACAATATTGAGCAATAACGATTTCGCATCACTTATGTCACTAACTATTATCCCTCTATTCTTTAAATTATTTAATTCCAATTTGCTTGAAATATTTTTTTACACTTTCTTGAACAGACATGGGTGTGTGGGCTTTGTTTACTTTTGCATGTGTATATATACATATTGGTAGAAATATTGCGCTATATATTTTTTTTAATATTGTGCAACTTATTGCATGGTGTGGTGGAGTAAAGTGACAATAATAAAAGCCAATAATATTGTGTAATATATGGGTGCTTTTGATATGCAATTTAAAAAAATTAAGCTTATTTGCTATTCACACATTATTAAGTTATGGAAATAACGCCCAACTAACAGACTTGCGATTTGCCACACTAAGCCAATCACAAACATTTCATGCTGCATGCAAGTAAGTTGCAATCGTTAACAATAACTGAATGATGGATGATCTGATACACATGCTGGCGAATTTCCGCTGCCATAAATTAATTAACCGCGTTAGTTGGTTTTTTTTAACTACACGTTCATCTATTTCTTTGTTTAATTTTCATTGAGTAATTTATCTTGCCACAATTGTATTGATTGATTACCTTTGCAGCACATTAATATGTTGTTGTAAATCAAAAATATAGTTTTGCATTCCCACCAGCAGTTGCGCTTCCGTTTTGAATAAATTTTCCAAGCCCACCACCGAAGAGAAATAATCATTTTCCACAGTTGCCACCCCCGCTTTGAGCGAATAAAAAATTAAAAATATTTTGAAAATTTTTAACATGTCCTTTTCGAGTGCGTTTGCTTGTTTGCCTTTTGTTTTGGCTTCAACGTCTTATTGTTACTGAGTTTCTATGTAAACTGAGTTATTTTCTCCGATGAAATCTTTATTTTAGCAATTAGTTTCATCTTCTTTAGTCATACCGGCTGGCTTTAAGAAATGAAGTTTATTATTATTATTTAATATTTTTTTAATGCTAAAAAGCAACACCGTTGATAGGTATTTGTTAGTGTTTGCATATTAAACGTTAACTAACCCACACACACATTAGCGTATCTGGAACTATAAACCATGTCGGCAAATGAGAAAAGTAATAATAATGTTTGGACATGGCCTTTTCGTTCGCTGGTAAAAGCATTTGTTACGCTACAAGTGTTGAAAAAATAAGTATTAAGAGTTGTTTTCGTTTAATTTTTATGCTGCTTGTACTCTACTTCATGTGCGAAATTGTATTCGAACGGCAAAAACAGAGTGAAAGCGTTAAGCGATGTTTAAGGGGAAAAATAAAAGAATGTTCTCTCGTAGCTTGCAATAGTTCGTAATAAAGTAATTTTTAAGGAATGACATTTTAATTTCTTCCTTCATTTCATTAAAAACATATATTTAACCCAAAACATGAAACCGACTTAGGAAAACAACTTGTCAACTTGTCGCAAAGGACACTTTCATGAACGACTGACTACTTAAGGAAATTTCGACATTTGTCACACACGACATTTGTCGATTACAGCTTCTTTTAAGGCAATCTAACAGAAATCGTTCTCAAAGACTAGATAAAAGAAAAACTACTCAATTGGTCATACATCAAACTAATTGGTGGCCCTAAATATATGTATCCAATACCTTATAATAAATAAATTGAATTGAATTGAAAAAATGGGTCAATGAAAAGATGAGAGAAAGTGCATCTGTTGTTGTGGTGTTGCTTGAACTTAATCTGTTTAAGCTATCGCCAACAGGTCCCCCATGCCTTAACATTGTCGTGCATCCGTCTTGCAAGATGTATGAAAGACAAGTACAAGACAAATTATTTATAAGAAAATATTAATGTTAAAAATGGGTTTTGCTCACTAACTCTGCAAAAATAATAATAGTCATAATAAAGAAGATTTTGTAAATTTATAATGAAATATTTGGATAAGAAATTCTACACATTTTGCCATTTTGTCTTATCCATATCGTAAAGAGTCGATACTAATGTACGTGATGTTTAAATATTTGAATATTTAATACATTTTGTGGAAATTATGCAATAACTTCTGGTTGAAAATGTTTAATAAGAAATAATTGTTAAAATAGATATACGCGAGGGGAAGTCAATAAGTCGTTGCATAGTAAAATATTTTTCGTATAATATTTTCTTGATGGCTCGTGCGAAGCTGACGAACAGTGGAATTTTGGTGTCAAAAACCCCATTTTTCTACCACTCAATTTAGAAAATCCAATGATGCAGTTTTGTAGAGAAATGTTTAAATATGTAATGTGCAGTTTATAGTTTTTTTTTTTAGAAAAAGAGTGCTAATTAATTCAGTGATCCATATATCGAGCCCTATTTTCGATTTAATTTAAGTTTTCAGGAGAAGTTTATTTTTATAATATTAAAATATGTTTTACATACATACATATGTATGTATGTAAATTGTCACTTGTGGTAAAATTTTGCCTCTCAAAATGTGTCCGCTTGAATGTGAATGTCTGCATGTAAATATATTACTAGTACACGGCATGTAGTCAAAACTATAAATATGGTTGTGTATACGCTTGAACAACGCTGGGTAATATTGCCTGCGATCGACTTACACAAGATGCCGATTTTGCAAAAAAAATCATTTTTTCAGATGAAGCTCATTTTGATCTTGGCGGGTATGTAAACAAGCAAAATTGTCGCATTTGGGGCACAGAAAACCCGCACGCATACATTGAAAAGCCGACGCACCCAAAACGAGTCACTGTTTGGTGCGGATTTTGGTCCAGAGGCATAATTTGAAAATGAGCAAGGAGTGGCCGTTACAGTCAATGGCGATCGTTATCGGGCCATGTTGAACGAATTTTTGTTCACAAAAATTGAAGAGGAGGATATTGGCAACATTTGGTTGCAACAGGACGGCGCTACGTGCCACACAGCCGAAGCTACACTCGATGTTTTGCGCCCTGTTTTAAAAAAAAAAAAGTTATCTGGCGGACCCTATACTCTCGACTAAATGTTTGTACTTGAGTACGAAAACTTTAACTATTTTTTTTACCAGGCTACAGCTCGTCATTTTTATCACTTTATAATAGTAAAAAATAACTTGCAGCTAGAAACTGTGAGTATAACTCCTGTTAAATGTTTTCAAAACTGTATTTTAAATAATAATATCGATATCTTTATTATTTCTATCGATATTTTCGATATCTTAGAAATGTCGATAGTATCGATAGTACTATCGATTGTATCCCAGCACTTTGCTACTTAGTTTTTTCTATGCCACTGTCTTGTCTAGTGTTGCTATTAGCAAACAGGAAAAGTTTTGTGCAACAAATTTCATCAAAAAGTTCATAATATTAGTTCGGTAAAGGCTGCATTATATTTTGTACTAAATTACAATTGCAATTAATTGCAATTTCTGCAAAAATATTTAATTGCTTTTAAAATTAGGTAATCTCCACATGAAATAATTCATTTGGATCACATTTAAAAATTTTATTTCTCTGGTGAGTCCAATTGGAAAGGCTTATCGAACTCCCCTCGCATGCACTCATATATGTACATATGTATGTATATGTCTGTAAGAGGTGTGTATGTTTACATGTACATATCTGCAATTCATTTTGCCAAAGTATCGTATTTTTCATGTCTCAGCAATAATTTTTATTATCATATGATGGCCATACATTTTTTGTTGTTGTTGAATCTTTTGCTTATTACCGCATCATATTTATGTATGTTCGCTAAGTTTTATCACTATTATCTGTATATTTGCGGTGCCGATTACGTAGCAATAATACGTATGTATATTTGAAGTTGTTGTGTATAATTAAAGCAGCAGCAAAACATTTTAATAATATTTTTTTTTCACAAAACAAAAGCCAATTAATTTTAAAAGAGAATAAACAAGAAAAAAATGCAATTTTAAATTCTTTATCAAATTGTTTAAAGAATCAGTTGCTCTACTTCACAACAACATGTCAGACGTTAAATTTTTATATTTTTAGAAAGTTACATACATACTCGTATGTATATAAAACTGCTTCAGATAATAACTTTAGAACTGTCAACTACAAAACAAGAACAAATTAGCATATTAATTATTGAAAATTTGACAACAAACAAAAACAAAAAAAAAAAAAAAAGAACAGGTTGCTTAAAGACGACCGGTCCTGTTGGAATTCGATTTTTTATTTCAGAGCTACAAATTGTTTATCAATATTGCGAGCTTAATTAATTTAAGCATTCAATGGCGTGGTATTAAATTTTTAAAACGATACACACAACTTTCGCACGCTGCATTTTAGATTTGTTGGGGAAATATGAATGAATATTTCGGCACTGGGTATCACATGCAGCGTAAATTAATTTTTATTTGCTAATTTACGCTTTTCATGTGATCAACTAGAACTTTCGGAATAGAAATAACTTCATTGCTTTAGTTACTACAATAATTTGGAACATCAACGAAAGCACAGTGGCATGAAATATAAAAAGAGAGCACACAAAATTAACATTTGGACATTTTTTTCTCAAGCCATACGGTAGTCTACTATCAATGGCTTTCAATCATAAACTAAATGACGCAAATTGTACAAATTATTTCAAAAGTCAACTGAAAGTTGCTTGTTGACAGAAGCGGTATCTCGGACTTATTGACCCGTCCGTTAGTTCGAAACTTCTAAGCTCCTTAGGCGACGTACATAGGTGAAACCAACTGTTAATAAAATAAGTAGTATTTGACCCGCTGTATTTGGTATTGACCGGCCTTTTAGAAAGCCTACTTTATGCATACAAAAACTGAATTCAAGAATGTGTTCTAATGGTACTGCCTACTTGCAAACTTTGGGGAAATCACATGATTTTAACATTATCTTGTCATTGGAGAGGTCATGCGCTCACATTTAAATAAACTGCCCATCCGTCAGTGCTGAAAACTCGATGATTATGACCCATTTTTGCATAAATTAATATAAATATAAAAATTAGAAAAACTGCTCACTTTTCGGACTAGAAGACATGTTCTCTGCAAGTGAGCCATTTAACACTTAAATTTTAGTTTTAACTTACTTAACCCAGCAAACATGTGAGTGCTATGATTTAATTCATTTTGCCTGGCTTTCTCGCTGGATATTTAATGCAGTATTTTACATATCGTCGGCTTAGAGTGTAAATCTGAGACGCCGCAGCGACTGGGTAAAATATTTATTTGTATTTGAAACTCCACATGTCGAAAAAACTAATTTTTCATGCTATGTATAGAAAATGTAAACAGCTTTTTGTCTCTCCTGTAAAATTTGCTTAAGTAAGTCAGCAGGTCGACGGTATGATTCTTTAGTAATGACGCATTCATTGCTTAAGCTCAAAAACTATAGCTTTATTAAGAGCTGCGATGGCATTAAGAATGCGTTCGAAGAAAATATGACAACACTATTTCATTTTGAATGCCTTCATTCGGAACTTGAGATTTTGCAATAGTGAAAAAGTTTTTGGCTTAATAACATGAAGAATTTTTGTTTGCTTGATGTTGGTTAAGCAACGTCTACATGCATTTCGTTCCAGCTTAAAAAAACTCATCAGCAGACTTCAACTCGAAAATTCCTTAAAAAAGATTAATATTAATTCCTTGAAAATTAAGTTTCTGTATTATTTATATATCTTTAGACATCGCATTGGTACAATTTCTTCTCAGACCATTCCAGGATTTCGTCTCCATTATAATATTAATTTTACCAATATGCCGGTTGGCGTCGGTAATTGGGACCGGAGAAACCCGACGCAAACTGAAACAACGCACATCGAAGCACGATTTTCCGTACATTTGTATTCACTTTCATATAATTGGGTCCGAGGTTTATGTTTTAAATAAAATTTTTCAATAAAAAATTATTTTGTTTTATTTTTTAAATCAGTGAAAAACCATAAGAAATATTAAAATTAAAAATAAGGAATTCATAGTAAAAGCAAAAGTATAATCGCTCGGAACTTGTGTAATCTAAACCAATTACACTTTCTACGGTAATCAGATTGGTGCAAATAGTTTCATTTCAACACCACAACTTCGGGGTATTGGTGTAATTTTACTAGGACTGGTAAATGGTTACCAGTGCTCTGTTAACTGGAAAATAGAGTCTGCTAACATTTTTGGTTTTTGTCTCTACTGATTAAATTTGTAGGGAGCTCGTTCTCTAGTTAATTTTTTACACAAACCTGGGGGCAAATTACGGCACTCGTTATCGAACGAAATTACAAAATATTTCAATAGAGTTTATATGGGAATATTTTTAAATTTTGAATCGTTTCGCATGCCGTAATTTGCCCCCTGTCTAATGTTCACACAAATGATACGAAACACTATTGTAGCTATGCTATTTATGGGGCGATACAAAAGTTAGGACATGATTTTCGTAACAAAAATAATAGACACTATTACAGTTATAAATTTATTTTTGTTTTGATTTCTTTGTACTTAAAAGCAAAGTACGAAAATAGTGAGAAGTGAGTGAAACAAAAACAATGAGAATGAAATATTTGCAGAGAATTTGACATCATAATATAATATAATTTTATTGCATTGTTGTTTAACATATTAAGTTTGTTTTATATTGGGTGTTTTTTATTGAGGTATAGAACTTTAAGTTGGCATCACTTTTTTAACTGGCGGCCATTTTGTCAGCTGTCAAGTGATTAATATTTAGTTTGGTTTGCCATTTCATCATGAACAGGTTGACAAAAGAACAACGCTTGCAAATCGTGCAAATTTATTTCGAAAATAATGGTTCAGTTCGCGAAGTTTACCGCAAGCTCCGTCCATTTTATGGTCGACATAATCGTCCATCAGAGCAATTAATTCGGTTAACCATGGATCGTTTTCGCACTACGTTTACTCTATGTGATAATACGCATCCGCAGAGACGTCGAACAGTGCGCACCGAAGAAACAATTGCCGCTGTAGAGCAAAGTGTTGAAGAGGACCCGAATGAATCGATTCGCCACCGTGCACAGCAATTGGAGCTTTGTCCATCAACTTTATGGAAGATTTTGCGCAAAGATCTTGGCTTGCGACCTTACAAGATCCAGCTTGTGCAAGAATTAAAGCCGCGAGACCATGCAATGCGTCGTGATTTTGGTGTATGGGCCGAAAATGAGATTGATCTCGATGCTGATTTTCATCGCAAAATTTTGTTCAGTGATGAGGCTCATTTTTGGTTGAATGGCTACGTCAACAAGCAAAATTGCCGCATTTGGAGTGAAGAGAATCCACATGAGACCCTTGAGACGCCATTACATCCACAAAACTGACTGTGCTCTATGGGCTGGTGGAGTCATTGGGCCATACTTCTTCCGAAATAATGCTGGAGAGTCAGTTACCGTTAATGGAGACCGGTATAGAGCCATGATAACCGACTATTTTGTTCCCGAATTGGATGGCATGAATGTGGATGAGTTGTGATTCCACCAAGACGGCGCTACATGCCACACAGCGCACGTCACAATCGGCTTATTGAAGGAAACATTCGATGAGCGCATAATTTCGCGGAATGGACCTGTCAATTGGCCACCAAGATCGTGTGATTTGACACCATTGGATTATTTTCTTTGGGGATATGTGAAGTCGCTCGTCTACGCCAACAAACCAGAAACGTTAGGGGACTTGGAAGCCAACATTCGTGGCGTTATTGCCAACATACGGCCCCATATGCTCGAAAAAGTGGTTGAAAATTGGACCTGTAGAATTGGCTTTATTCGAGCCAGCCGCGGCGGCCACATGCCCGAAATCATATTTAAACGTTAATGGCATAAAATTATCCTTCCAATAAAGCCAAATTGATGGACATTAAAACGATTTTCTTGTGTTTTATTTCAATTCGAAGTTCTATACCTCTAAAAAAACACCCTGTACAAGCAAGCAGCATAGCTACAACCAGGTGTCCGAAGACATCTCTCTTCTTTTTTTTATTTTGTCAAATTGGTTTTAACCGTATTTTGTATAGTTATATATAGTTGCCCCTGAGGCCGAGTTACCGCAATCGATGCATGGATTACTGCATGCGATAGGTATCGTATAAAAATCTTAAAAAGAGTGTATCAAATTTATTTACATCGCTTGTTGAATCCAATAGATAGTTTGTATTAAATTGAAGAACATTTTGGTACATCGTCCTGTGTATTCGCTATTACCTGTCGAATGAGAATTCGACAGATGTACACATCGTATATCATTGTTTACTCGATGTCGAATGTCTTAAATTACGATACTTTTCATTTGGTATGGAATGCAATGTTGCCAAATCGAAAATTTTTTTATAAATTTTGCAAGATCGTATGCGGTGATTATAACCTAGTGGACATGTATTGAACTAGATCATTAGCTTCTTTTAGACACAAACCTATGATCAAAGCCATTTAAATTTAATGGGTATTAGATAAATTTGTATTGAACACTTTCAATGGAACTCGTTTATGGATTTGATCACAGGTTTGTGTCAAAAACGACCGACTGAATAAGTTCGACCAAAGTCTAAAGTTTACATTAAAAAAAATTAAGCAGTTCTTATTATTATTAATTTAAAGATTGTGTTTAATGCTTATGTTTAACTTAATAAATCAATAGAAACTCTATGCAGTAAAATAAAAAATTCTATTAAAATTAGAAATTCTATTGTAGTGTAGCTTTCATTTAATGGAAATTTTTCTTAGTGAACGTTGTAAACTTTATATTTATCTGGAAAATAATAATGAAAATCACATGTACATATGTATATTAATCTTATTACTATTACTATCTACTTACTGCATTATTCATAAAAAATATTTCTGTTTAACAAGAGGTTTATGAAACAAATTTTCTATGGAAATTTGATTAATAAACCTTTTATAAAACCAAAATATTTTCTATGAATTATGCCCTTATTGTAAAACCCGCTAACAAAATTTCATATTCTAAAACAATAATCGTATCTATAAAAAAGAGACTATAATTTGTGTATGCCACATCACACACATTCGTGTTTGGCATTCTAATTTTATCTAACAACTGCATATTGTAGTGAACTTTCATGGTCTCTGACCAGGCCACACGGTCTAATTAATTCCTGTCTTCCTTCGTGCGTCCAAACGTTGGCAACTAAAGTTTGAATAAACGAAACGAAAAAGAAGTTAAATACAAAATCATGTTTTTATATCAAAGATTATAATTACTAAACTATACACATACATATGTACATATTTGTTATACTCGTATATGACAATTAAAGCGACTTAAATTAAATGAACAAAAAAAGAAAAGGAAAAACTTACTCCATTTGGAACCCTTTAAAACCGGACAACCCGCATGTTTTGTGCGATAGTCCTCATCCGTTGAACGATGCAAGTTGTACCAAAATAATACAGAGCCTTTGGCAGGCTTAACAGCAACTCTCAAAAATGGAAATGCAGTCGCTCCGCCTTGTTCCACATCCGACAACTGAGCAAAAGCAATCGAGAATGTGCAGAGTTTGTATGAAAATAAAAAAACAATTAAAAATTGTAGAAAATGATTTATGAAAACACAGTGAAACCAGCATAAAGTACATAAAAGCCTTGTTCTTAGGAATTTATGTGTGGTTGTACATAAATATTTGTTAAATAGCATTTAGGGTGGTATTTATTATTTAATGTATTTGTATAATGTTTTAAACGAACTAAAAGTTCAAAAGTTTTTACTAAAAATTTGTTTAGTTTTAAGAATTTTCTC
This sequence comes from Nowickia ferox, assembly GCA_936439885.1. Lineage (NCBI taxonomy): Eukaryota > Metazoa > Arthropoda > Insecta > Diptera > Tachinidae > Nowickia > Nowickia ferox. The sequence continues at coordinate 108,393,979 of OW387023.1, forward strand.
GTATAGTTCGATGTGGGGTAAAAATTAAGAATTATACTAGAATGTTAAAATAATTTTAACATCAGACATATAGAAAAGTATATAAAGTATAGTTATACTTTAAATGTCAAAAAATTTACTGAAAAATGTGTGTTGGCATCCAACGTATATTCAAATTACAAGGGGCGAAAATAGTCACCTGATCCCTTGCGACCACCTAGTATGGATTCGCCTTGTAGAAAAGTATACACAGAAAAAATTATAAGAGGCTTTTTTAATAAACATGTTTTTGAAATTGATTTTACATTTTACTATTGTCCGTATTTGGTTTGATGAACATATACAACCATGTCACAGAGCTCAATGAAATTCAATCGGTCTTTGGCTGCTTTAGAAAACGCAAAACGAAAAAATTTTCGGAATGAAATCATTTTTAATTTCATGAACGGATTTAGGATATTTTAAACCATTTTCTCAATAAAGAATATTATTTTTAATTTATTTATTTAAAGCTACATGTATTTATTTACATAATAAATATTCATTCATTCAGTAATTACAAAAATGAAATCAATACAACAAAATGAACGGACTTGGTTTCTTTAGCACTGCCATACTATTTTTATTTTATGCACTTATCAAAATCTTCACATTGGCAGCACACGAAATAGAAAAATACAAGAGGCAAATTAAAATATGCCTACAAAAAATTTAAAACGCCTAAACATATGCCACCATATGCCACTTTTATAAAATAATAAATTTAGTCAAGTGCGACTTTAGCTCGCACACGAAGGAGTTCGTACGGCCACTACTTATCGCTGATTTACTCAAACAACGTCATAACTCAAAAAATTTAATTTTTTAGTATCGTTCTTCATATTGTCCAAAAATTTCATGCAAAATTAAGAATTTTTTTGTTTATGCTTCTTTGTAGTCTTAGCGGTTTTTTTGTTTTTGTCGATTTTTTTCGGTTTATTTTTTAGTTTAAGCGATTTTTTTTAGTTGTGGCGCATGGCATTTTGGCGAGTATTTTCGTTTTGGCGTTTTTTTTTGCTTTTTGAAGATTTTTTTTAATTTTTGGCGACTTTGGTCCTTTTGGTGATTTTTTTTTAATTTTAGCGATTTATCTTATTGTTGGTGATATTATTCATTTAAGCGCTTTTTTATTTTGACAATTTTTCGCTTTGGTATTTTTTTAATTTTGGGATTTTTTAGTTTTAGCATTTGTGAAATTTCCAAGAGTTTTCTTCTTACGGTTTCCAAGATACAGCAAGTTGTCAAAGTTACATAGTAAAAATTACATTAACTGATATAATACTCTTTAATTTGAATTTTTTTTAGATTTAAATGTTAATTTGTATAGTCTGCATAGAAATACACTAATTTTGAAAATTTCAAGTGTCTATATATAATTTTCTATGTAACAATAACAATAGAATTTCAACGTGTTTCATTACTATCTTTAGAACACCCTTTAATTTTTAGCTGTCATGTTATTGCTATTTTCATTTGTTATGGTAGCGGCTAAAGTTTTACATATTCTGTGGCAATTTCAGGTCCGTAGTTCTTACAGTTCTCGAGAAAACAGCCTGTGACAGACAGACGGACGGACATAGTAGCGAAAATAATAGGGAGGGCTCCTTTTCACCTTTCGTGTACGGCCCGGCCCTAAAACTGATTTAACACATTTTTTCGGATTGGTGAAAACGATCGGAATCTGAAGTACCAAAAATCTAATCAATAAAAGTTTTGATTTCATTTTCAATTCAAGTTGTTTATTGCAGGAATATTTTTTTCTGTGGACGTAAGCGATTCACGAGATTTAACACAAACACTACGAGGATGATCGACTGTTTATACTCAAATGCTCCAAGAGACAAATTTGGATGCGAATGAGATTTTTATTTTGTGTTTTTATTTTTTATTTTTTAATTGAATTGTGCTTAAATATGTCAGCAGATAGGGTTCTAGTCTATCATACGGAGATCATTGGATCGACTCTCTATTCAAATATAAAGAGCACATTTTTTTTAATTATATACAAATAATAATAAATAATAATGCATCTAGGATGTGCAGAAAGAAGCTCATACCTAGGGACCTACCAAGTGGGACATCACCAACAAAAATCAAGGCATACAGAAGCAGGTTGGTAAAGAAGAGTTGTACTCTCTCTCCCTTACCAACCTGCTTTCTGGTATACGGATATTTTTGCTGAGAGTTAATGAAAAATATATGTATATGGATAAACATACAGCTATTGGTCTGGAAATACGAAAAATCACGGAATTATCCAACTGCCTCATATGCTAATAAGAGCTGCTGAGAGCGAAGCTGTGTAGAAAAATCAGATGTGTAAAAACCCCAAAAATCCTCTCTTAATCTATCACCAAATGAAAATAGTTTAACAGAAAAAATGGCGGCGTGTAAATCCAACCTCATGCTCAAACCTAATATTGGACATTATAAAAATTAAAGTTTTTGTCTCCACAATATTTGTCTGGACATGGCCTCAAATGTTGTAGATAGAAATGCTTACATGGCAGTTTTTGCGTAAAGTTTCACCACATTAATCTACTATTAGATTATTTTTTTTGCGGCCTTATCCACCTTATTTTAATTTCGGCCCTCGCTTAGATAATTTTGAATTTCATGCTGATTATTATCCAGTTTCCTTTTGAACAATAAATTTTTGCTGCATTGGTATGTACATACATACACGTGTACTTAGTTAAGAAAATTTTGTGTACTTTTGCTTTTACATGCATACATATCGTTATATAACTTATTATTTTTTCTTTAAATCGAGTTTTTTGTATATTTCGATAGAAAATGCAAAAATTTCGATATCAAAAAAATTATGAGTTAGGGCTTTTCTGTATTAAGGCAACGATATGTATGTATGCATATATATTTGGTATGTAAACAGAAAACTGAGTGTGTGTACTTACATAGAAAATTGCCGTGGATATACGATTGCCTTGTCCCTCCGGTAAATCGCTCTACAACAAACATATTGTGGGCAAAATAAAAATGAAAAATATGTACACATGTACGTCATCGTTATTCTGCTGGATTTTTTTTCATACTTATATCTGTGTGTGTGTGTGTGTGTGTGATAATGAGTTTGCATGTTTGAAATTCTAAGGCCATTAAATGGTTTTTGTGACTAAATCTGCCTCCTTGCTACTCACCATAAAGAAATCAAAATGTGGTTCGTAGTGACCACCCAATCCATAATTAGCCACTTGCAATTGTTCACTGTAGGTCATATCTAAATCCGTTATATCATGTATATCGCGTAGCATTTGCTGCATATACGGATGGTGGTGGTACGGCAGCCAGGCGTTTTTCGAGATCCGATAATTACGTTTCTTACCCGATATATCATCAATTGCACGCACTGTAGAGCGTTTCATATTGGGCATGGCCAATTCTATGATGGTGTGAATTTTTTTGTCGCTAAGCATGTCATGAAATACCATAACCGAAGGATCCAAATTTAACTCTTCCACTTTAAACGGTGCCAATAGGCAAAAGGCACAGTTTCCGCTGTGGTAGCGACAGCGCAGGTTACGTTTTTCTGCAGGTGTTTGGTGAATTTCTTCGCGGCACACTTTTTCGTATGTTTTGAATTCTTCAGAAGCCTAGAAATTTTAACATTAAGTTAAGCAAATTCTCACATATGTATGTACATACAGCAAAAAAATTTCAATGTAAAATCACCATGCAAAAATTTTGATTTGAAATCATATTAAATCATGTTGAATTAAAGTTTAATTGATGATGGTATAATATAGTGTGTATCTAAATAATATTTAAGGTTGTTGTGGCTGCAGCGGTTAGCGCAGTTCCAAGTTCAAATCTTGGCCGGGGAAGCCAATTATATACGAGTACATAGAAACAATTTTCTGATGCCTGTGCCAAGCTCACGTAAGTTAAATAATTAATATAATGCAATGTCGAAATTAAATTAAATCTTTGTTGTTTCAATCTGAAATAACTGTGATTTAACATGATTCTTCGTGTTACTTCAGTATCTAATTTACGTTGTTCCAACTGGAAACAATTTTGATTCAACATGATTCTTCATTTGATTTAACAGTACGGCAATATCAAATCAACATGAAATAAATTTTATTTCAAAAGGAAAAATTTTCTTTGAAGATTACGGTAAATGATGTTAAATTAACATGAAACATATATGAAGCAAAAACATTGCAGGAAAAGGTTAAATTAACCTTGTTTACGTAGATTTTAATGCGAAATTTTTCTGCGTGTATGTGATAATTAGCTTACATGATATTCATTATCTATTTCTTCCGTTTCCGGCAATGTCTCAGTGGCTTCAAACATTCTTGCTATATTAACTTTGCGCCTGGGATCTTCATTTAATATAATCTGTACCACCTTTAGAGCTGAGTTAACATCACCAGTTTTCAAAAGATTCTCAGCTAAAATTTCCATAAATTCCAAAGAAGCCTTATTAACATTGAATGAATCGAAACTTAAACGTTTAGTCGCTTCTTGCATCCAGGGTCTGGTTTGATTGAAGGCTCTTGCTTTTATTAACTGTTCACCCAACATTAAACAATCCGACCAGGACATGTCGGAGCTAAAAATAAAATAAATGTATAAATTTTTTTAGTCCTAAAAACATCCTTTCTATTATTATTTACCCATATTTGACACCATTTAAAACACCTGATGCCACATGGCCCACTTCCAAGTTGTATGTCTTTTGTAGTCTTACCAAAGCCAAGGCTGACTCCTCGAAGTCATCCTCAGATGGAAAGTCTAAGGTTAATTTTCTTTGTTGCAATGTGTGTTTAAAAGCTAGAATTAAAAATGCAGCAGCATTAATTTTTATGTTAACTCTAAGCTGAAACTAAATTTTTCTCCACAACTGTCTGCATATTAATTAATATTCATAATAAAACCTGATCTTTCTCATGTTGCTAGCTGGCTGCTAAATGAATTCTAATAAATCGTTTACTATATACATATGTACATACAAATGTACTTACAATAAGCTTCGGCAATTTGATCTTCATATTCACTCCATTTATTAAACAAGCGATTAATTAATTTAAACGCATTTACTGGATTGGCGAGATAATTCTCCACGTCGGCAGCAGCTAATTCATGTTCCATTTCTAATTTTAATATTTCTCTGCAATGAAAAATAAAACATGCAATAAGTATCCCCAGTTACGTATAGAGTATATGAGTATATACTTATGAATGTAAAAGCGACTTTCCTTGACCAGAAAATCTTAAAATAAGCGAGAGTTCATGTTAACGGCTTAAGTCACCAATAAAGAGGCAGAATCAAATTCGATTAAAAATTTTTCTCTAGTAGGAAAGAGAGAAAGAGAGAGTGAGAGAAATGAAAAGAAACAGATATGAAAAGCAGCATTGTCAACTATTTATAACTAAAACGCGCTATTCCCCTTCTCAAAACGCGCTAAATTAAATTTAAATCAAATTCGCTGCATATTTTATATTCAGGTACAAATATCAGTAATAATTCGAATTAGCTTACTAACTCCATTTCAGATTTTCCTATATTCTTCCTATATTTTTTTTACTTCAGGTAGAATAGATGCTAAATAAGTTATGCAAAGAGAATTTTTAGGATTATTATATTTTTTAGTTATTAAGTTTTAAAATATTTGCCATTTTCTTTATCAAAATGCGTTTTTAATTTTAACCACATATCTTGTATTCTTTTTACTGCATTTTCAATGAAAAGTCATATACGAGTAGTTGGGTTTTTAATTAATTAACTTTTCATTTTAATTTAATTTATAAATTTTATAATATTTATTTTTTGACTGATAGAAAATTATTAAATTTATGAAAAAAAAGTAAAAAATGTTGAATTTAAGTGTTGTTCACTCTATTAAAAACGCGCCAATTCAGAGCACTTTTAGGACAAAAAAAGGCTCGATTGGCATAGTTGCGGGCTAAATTTAGCACTAAAATGGCATCGCTGATGAACAGAGACGGAGAGAGGGAGAGAGAGGGAAATAAATAAATTAAGTAAGTTATATATAAAAGCTTCTGTCCGAAACCCTTGCAGTATATAATAATATACGTTAGAACTCTCGTTTGATATTTTGATTTAAGTTTAAATTAGACGTGCCATAACCTTAACCATACAAAACAGCTATTCAAACCACTCTAGTGGGCAACGCTATATTTGATTACACTGTTCTTAAAAAAAATAAAAAAAAATGAAAAAAGTCGGGAGCAAGAACTTCGTTATGTGATTTTAATGGACTTTGTGCTGAATCCAAATCTTTTCTCAGATTGTTCCCACCACGTCTGATTTTTTACATATTTTCATTTAAATAAAATACTGATATTGGAATATAAAATAGTTACGTATTTATTATGTTAAAAGTAAAAGATTCAACACAGAAATATCTTCTATGATATAAATTAAAATCTTAATGAAACTAAATACTATTATAATATAAAAAATCAACTACTAATTAGTAGATCACTTTCTTTTATAAGTTTTATCTGCTGTTTCACGCGCAATATCTCAGCAGAACCTTTAACCATGCTCATCAGACACGGCACCACGAAAAAAAAAATGTAAATTCGAATGCAGGAAGTGCATTTTTAATGACACGTAGCATCCGAGTTGTTGATATGAAAGAAGAAGTTCTTGTACCAGTTCTCCGTAATTTAGAGCCCTTCTATTTCCAATAAAATTGTGAGATACATTTTCGAAACCACCACCAACCCAATTGGATTTGAGCAATTCTTTAAAGATTTCTAATATTTGGGGAGCCACAACTACTCCTTCCTTCGATTTGGTCTCAATTACATGTGGAAATATACTTTTCACGTGTTTGAATGCCTTCCATCTTTGTTCACAGTAGAGATGGGCGCGTGTCGAATTTTTCCAACACGACACGACACGAACGCGAATACCAAGACGCTCAACACGTACGAAACACGCACGCGAAAAATTTTGTCAACATGATACTGCAAAACACGCACGAAATATTATTGGTATAGTATTGAAGATAAAAAAATTTAACTTATTTTTTTCAAAAGTCGCTTTTCAAAATATGGCACCGAATTGGCACTGCCAGCTGAAACACTCTGCCACCACAGCTGATACTATCTGTTTACGTACAGAACTTAAAGCTCCAGAGGCCCATACAATATCAATAAATATGCTGGTGTTGTGTGTTTGACGATACAAAATATTTAATTTTTTTCTACTGGAAATTAATTCATACATATTTTACATATAAAATCCTTTCGTGAATTTTTGTGTGTCAGTTTTGCTCAACACGAAACGACCCGAACACGCACGAAATCAGATTTTTTGTCACGAACACTTCGTCTTTGGTCGTGCGTGTTCGTGTCGCGAAAAAAAAACACCACACACGCCCATCTCTAGTTCATAGCTTAAACCGAATCGTTTATTAAGCCAAACTTGATGCACAGTGCTGGCAAAAATATTTTTTGCCTGTCAACTAGAGGCTCATTTGCAGTATTTTTGAGTCCCGGAATCGCATGTGATCTTAATACGAGTAACCAATTCTCAAAAGAGCAAAAATTTTTTGTATATCCTCATAGCATAGCCGTTTTTTTAAATCGACAGAGTAAAAATTTCATGTTTTCATACCTCTCTTACATAAATAGTTACTGCATGAGCTAACGGTACGGACGGATATTGATTTCCATTATGTAGCCACACTGCCTTCCGAGACATTGGATACATATCTGTGATAATAAGCAAAAAGTGCTTAAGTCATATTTTACTGTGATGCAGGAGAGCACTTTTAAGCGTTCAAGTCGATTTTCAGAAATTTATTTCTTTTACATTTAAATTGAGAAATTTTGTGTTAACCTTTATTGTTTTAAGCAAACATCGTTCCACACAATACGTTTAATTAAGCTATTGTTCTAAATGGGATTAGAAGTCTAAAAAAGATAAGTCGTAAGTCATAGTGCTACAACTTCCTGAAAAGTCACACAAATTAATTGAGATTTTGACCAGGGGTACTTTCGACTTAAGCACTTTGTCCTTTTTGTCACAGATATATTCTTATTATTACTATATTTTTTTTTAATTGCAGGAACTATAAGAAAATAATTCGTTTACTTAGCATGTCCTTGCGATTGAACCACAAGATGCGAGTGTGTTACGGATAACTGTATTACACAATGTTTGTCAAAGTGGGATATCTGCCTTAAATGTGAATAAAATCAACATTTTTGTACAGATTTTCTTTACTTATAGCCTTTTTTTATTCCCAGCATATCTAGCTTCTCGCCACTAAAGGCACGAATGTCCATATAAAGCACATATTTTTATGGACAACAAATTTTTTTTTCCAGAACAGTGTTATGGATGACTCGCCAAAACGCCTGTTTGTGGCAGAAAAAATAAAATCAAATAAAAGAAATAAATAAAAAGAAGAGAGGTGTCTTAGGACACTCGGTTGTAGCTAGGCTGCTGAGTTGTATAAAACAAACTGCAGGTGTTAAATAACAATGCAATAAAATTATATTATAGGATGATGTCAAATTCTCTGCAAATATTTCAAAACGTTTTCATTATTTTACAGCCGATCGGCTGTGTTCTTTGGTATGTGCTCATGTGCAAATACAAAACAAAAACAAATTGAGCAATCGTTCTCATTGTTTTTGTTTTCTCCTTGCTTCAGTCACTTCAAAGAACGACACAAAACAAAATCAAACAATTTCATATTTATTTATTTATTTTCGTACTCTGCTTTTAAGTACAAAGAAATCAAAACAAAAATAAAATTATAACTGTAATAGTTTCGATTATTTTTGTTACAAAAATCACGTCCTAGCTCCTGTACCGCGCCATAAATAGCGTAGCTACAAAAAAGCTTAAATAGCTTATCGTTGATGGTCTTGCAAATGTGTGTGTGTAGTTTTCAGATATGAAGTCCTTCGAAATGACGACTACATTCTTTTCCCTCCACTTACTAGTAATATGACTCATTCTTATGCAGCTGATGTAAATCCTCAGTAGCCTAGGGACTATGAGATTCGATACTTCTTGTAATTCGGTAGATTTATAGGACTTGAAGCTTTTCAAAGCCCAGGTTAAGATCTGCATATTGACGATGTCAGATATGCTCTCCATAGATATTGGGCGCTGATCAGATATCCGGATCTCAGACATCAAATAAGTCGGGAAATGAATGTATAATAGGAGGAATGTAGTGCTCTTCTTTTCAAAATACTTCCATGCTCTTTTTAACCGAACTCCAGTGCATATCATTGTATCAGTGTACTATGGGGCTTCTCTTTCAAATTGTATTTATATGATGATAGCTTCTATAAATGCCATAACTAGATGTTTGCAGTAAAAGGAACAATAAATAAATATATATATATATTTTTTTGTTTTGGAACAAGCTACAAATTCGTCTTTTGAAATAATTCTTAATTTGCAATTTATAACAACATTTGTATTTAAAAATTGACCAATTAGATATAGATGAATATTTGAATTTAAGTATTGAACAAGTTTAGCAAGTTCGTATGTTATACACGCAACAACAGAAAGGAATAAAGTCGGAAACATTTTGAAATTTTCATTTAAAATAAAAACCTTCTGAAGAAAACAAACAATGCATTAAAATTTAATATACGAGTAATAGGCAAAATATGAAAGAAAACATCTAAAAAAATTTGTTTGCATATTCATTTTTCAGAATTCTATTAGTATAATGCATTTCGCATGTTTTTTGTATGGTAATAAGTAAGACAAAAAATAAATAAATTTCACACATTGAGGAAATAAAAATAGATTATGATTGTATGTTTTTATGTACACAAGTATGTAAATACAATTTGATTATATTGTTTCTGTGGATTAGCATAAATGAGTATACAATATACATAAAATTTGCATTAATTAACTGTGAGAAGAGTCTTTCAAACACTATATATATGTATGTAGTTAACAATGTGCTTAAATACAACATATTTTGTTGTGCTATATTCGTGTACACCATTGTTAGTTTATGTGTTATTTCAAATGGTAAACGTTTTATTATTTTATTAGCTTGTTATCGATTCATTAAAATCTCTTTAGTATCAAAATTATTGCTGCTTAATTAATGAAAACCTACATACATACATAAATATATCAGTTATATGCATGCAGGTGGGTTTTTTAATCAGATTTTGTAAATTTCAAGTGCTTCTTCATAAATACGGCTTAAAAATAAATGTAAATGTTTATAATATTGTAAAAAAAGAACAAGATAATAAATTACTTCCAAAGTAGGCACTAAAGGCTTTTAGATAAACACTAGCTTACATACCTTTTAACCTAATTAACCTCAAAACGAAGTTGTTTTCTAACAGACTAACCTAAATTACGACGCAAAGCGCAACGTAATTTAAGGTAGAGGTCCATAGCTCGCTTTTTGCGCGTTACGCTTTCTATGCATCTGTCAAAAAAGTAGAATCAATGTAATAGTATGTGACAAGTTACATTGCAAAAAGCGCAGAACGCGTAGGCGCGTTCAAAGCAAAAAGTAGGTATACTTTCTACTTTTGTACGCGTTACAAGCACCATGAAAGAAAGTCAGCTGTTCTTGAATGCTAAAGATGTTAAATAATACTTTATTTCTTACGTTATCAATAAATATTATTTGGCCGTGGATAATTTTTTTTCTTTTTTTTCAATAAAAAAAATTTCTTAGTAAAAAAAAACTTGTTTAATAAAATATGTGAATATTTTCATTAATGCGATGTATTTTAATTAACTTTTCACCACACTTTTCTCAGTAACAAATTTTGCATATTAGTTATTGATTACTTTTACGTACTGAGTGTCATCTCCGCTAAATCTGTATTAAACAGCTGCTTAGAAAAGTTATTGCTTAAGCCAATAATGTGCATACATTTATATGTAATTTTCAATTTACTTACATTAAAGTCAACAACAGCCGACAATCTGCTGGAATAGCCCTGGCCGAGTTCTTCTTAACACTATCTTTTAAAATGCTGAATAAATAGCCAAAGACATCTGCATACATTCTTGTCGCGGTTCGAAATTGCTGAGGGTCAGAAGTTTTAATTTTTTAAATGTTATTTTAAAAACCCACTTAAATTCCGTTCTAAATACAATGGCCGTACCCAAAACCTTTTCTTTTTTGAAATTGTTCATAGGCATTTTTTGCACATAAAATTAAATATACAAACTCGACTAACTCCACAAATTCTTTTAAAAACTCGATTTCACTCTCCATTTTTTCTTTATAAGTATTTATAAACAAACGCACACAGCTGATCAAAACAAAAATAAAATGGCGCATGAAAAGCAGTGCATGTAACTCAACGCGAACACAGTATAGAATGAAACAAGAGGATGAAACGCGTGTAAAGCATAACGCGCAAAAAGCGAGCTATGGACCTCTACCTTTAGAGCGTTAACGGTGCGCCAGAAACAGTAATGTTTACTCACTTTGATTAATAAAAAACTCTAAATAGAAATAAGAAATACAAGTGAAAACGCTAAATTAACCTGAAATATGGCTAAAGTTACATTACTTAACAAAAACAACAGTACTTTTGCAGCCAACTTCACTTCTTTACGCGCTGTCAAAATTGGATTTTCCAATTGCAAAGCGTTGACGCCGCGTTATTTCCGTTGGTTTCATATATTTTGTATGGGCATGAGAAATTTTGACAGCCACACAACGCTTTGCGTCATAATTTAGGTTGGTCTGTAAGTTAATTTGGGGTTGCTAAATACAAATATGTATGTATGTAGATCAGAGTAGCAGGCCGATCAAAATATTTCAGCGGCGGCTGAAAAGCAAGTATTTTCGGCGTCGGCGGCTGAACGGCTTAACGCCGATTTTTTAAGCATTTAAATCTTTTTTCCCAGTCAGCTTCTGAGAAAATACGTGAATTATTGAATCACCATGTTGTAATATTATTTAATTTGCAATAGTTTAAGTATTGTAGTAATTGATGTCCCAACTGCCAAGAAACGTACCTTCGTAAATTATTTGATAAGCCATAGAAACATATTAAGGACTATAAACAAATTTTACTTAAGCTTTTCTATTTCCCAAACTAAAAATTAGTTACTTTATAGCAACACTGCTACGGACGAACTAATAAAAAGCATTGATCACATCAAGGACCATTATCGACTCTTGCTACGACGTTTTTGTAATAGATTCTCCGAAAACCTAGGACGAAACTGTCGTATTCAAGGTCAAAATATGTCTACCACGATAAGACCCATTATCAAAAAGTCGACTGAATGCTGCGACAAAGTCTTTGTGTAAACGAGCATGGGCTTTATAATCGACTCAAAGAGAGAACGTAAGCGTTGTCGTAGCTTTTTCTTTGTGATTTGCAGTCGTAAGATTTAACTAACACAACAAAAGCGAAAACAACTATCTTTCAAGGACGCTCGCTTTCATGTTCCATACGAAATATAAATAAAAACTATACGTGTGATAAGTAGTCACAAAATCAACAATAATTCAAAAAGTAAGAAGTAAAAGCAGATAAAAAATCGGCTGAGTATTAATTAAGCGGCCGATAAGCCGAGTGATTCGGCGGCGGCTCGGCTACTGAAAAGAAATCGGCTGACCGGCTAGCCGCCAGTGGCGCCGTTACGGCTTGCTACTCTGATGCATATGTTTTTTACTCTTGCAGTCAATATTTGTAGATGATGTGTTGATCGGATTTCAATTCAATGAGTTACAGGAATCAAGAAGTGAGCTTATTAACAGCCTGTTTATGTAAGACGTTGGCGGTCATTTCACGGATTAATTTGAAAAAAAAAAAAAATTAAAAGTACTTTCTTAAAGTGCAAAAATAAATGTCGAATAGCTAAAAGCGCGTTAAAATTCTACTTTGCGAGAGAAAACTGAAAATATAAGCAGAAAAAAGCTAAAAACTTTGCTTATATTAATTAAATCCTATTTAACTCAAGAAGTTTTCAAAAATTACTCAATCTAACCACGAAACCATCAAGTTCTAATTTTTATTCAAATTGAAGCAAAACAATTTGTTATCAAAATTATTTGTGGAAGTGCTTTTGTTTTTAAAGCTTACATTGGAAGTGAGAGAAAAAAATGGATTTTTGTCATTTTAACTGGACATGAAGTAATTAATTGGGGTCAATGAAGCAGAGATTTCAGTTTTATTTTAAAGGTTCAACAAATGAGCGTTATTTTAGAAAAATTTATGATGCCCATCGGTGCGTCTCAGAAGTTATGTACGAATTAGTCCAGGTTCACACACGTCAAATCGTAATTCAGCTGTAAGAAAAAACGTAGAATGAAATACAAATATCTCTATTTTTTCTATCAGCTGAATTAAAAGCGGATCAACAAAATATACCCTCACGTGTCAAGTCTACCAATAAGAAGCGCCTAACGACTTCTGCGAACTCTTTTATTGCTGCTATTTTTCTCACTGTTATACGTGCCTTCGTTATAAATGTACAAATTTCATAATTTGTTACGCATGAGTCACCTGGAAGTTACGCATGAGTCACGCGTGACTCTTGTTTGTCTTTATATATAATCATGATTTCAAAAATAACGTGTGTGAATTTTTAATTAAGATTTTATTTTTCATTTTGCCTTAAAAATACTTTTATTGTTATCCGATGGATTTCTAATTGTATAAAGGTGTAGAAAAATAAAATAGATTCATATCGAATAAAAATTATTTGCTTATTTTTCTTTTCAAAAATATTATTATTTGTGAATTCTCAAATAGTTTTTTAAAGTCTGTGCATAAGATAAGAGGTTTGTTTGTGAGTGTTCAAAATGTATGGTTGAAATCTACTGACGATTTGTTAAAGCAACAATGAAATGCATATAGACATCGCTTAACCACCAGCAAATAAATTTCACTTATCTACCCATACGATTATATGTAAAATTTGTTGTGCCTCATCATTGATTCGCGAAAAAGAAGCCTTTGGCTCCACTGTGCGCCGTAGATATACTGATTGGTTGCTAGAGCAACAGCCTTTCAATGCCAATTTTTCCAACAACATTTTCTCCAGGGATGAAGCTCATTTCTCACTCGGTGGTTGCGTCAACAAGCAAAGTTGCCGCTCATGGGACTAGGAGAACCCAGATGGTGGAAAAGTTCTGGAGGTGTCATTTGGCTGTATTTTTACGAAAATAGCGGGAAGAATCATTACCGCCAATTCAGAGCGCTACGGACGTATGATAACATTTTTTTTGGCCTGCAATTGAAGATTATACTAAATGATATGTGGTTTCAACAAGACGGTGCCACGAGTCATATTGCATGGGAAGTTTCCAGACTGTATAATTTCACGTTTGGGTGACATCACTTGGCCATCAAGGTTATGCGTTATGTTTTGTTCAGCGAAAGTAAAGAACTTGTCTGCGCTCGAATAATCCCCTATCATTGAAGCATTTTAAAAGGAACATTAGTCAAGTTATCGCCGAGAAAAAGTTGTTGAAAACTAACACAAAAGTATCGAATACTGCAATCAATCTAGAGGCGGTCATTTCAATGACATTATATTTCGTACGTTATGGCAAGGTCCAAGCATTATAATGAAATAAAAGTTTCATCGAAATTATAGCTATACGATGTGTGTTTTATTTAAATTTACTTTTGAGATCGAAAAATTAATAATATACGTGTAGTTACACCCTTTTTTTATCATTTGTGGTGAAGGGTACAAAAATAGAAATATTTATTATACAAAATTTTATTGACATTGTAAATAGAATACAATGTTTATTGATTGTTAACAATGAACAAAAACTTGTTTGAATTTCAAAGACTTCTCAAAGCTACAAACATAATTTTACATGAATATGCATTTACGAGTATATGTTTTTCATGGCCTCCCTGGTGACCCATTTCAATATTTTATTTATTTTTATTACATCATTTAAATTGAATCCAAAAACCACTTTTTATTAAGACCTTTAAAATAAATGCTTTATACCTCTCACTGCATTTTCATTTTACTCACTTTTCCAAAAGGGCAACTTGCTGTTTTGTTGCTGCAACATAATTCCTCAGATCTGAGACGAGTATTTGTTCAGTCTTTAGCAAACGCTCCAAGTCCGCTACCGAGGAATAGTATTCATTTTCATATGTATTACACTTGACAGCGCTAAAGCAATTAATAATTGCAGTAACTACGGATATGAATGACAACATCGACAACAAACATTGTCTGGCCATTGTTACGGTCGCGATAAGTGTGTTCTGGGCACTGGGCACTGGGCACTGGCAACAGTTCGAGTATTATTATGTTTTAAACCTTAATGTTGTTGCTATGCATGTAATTGTGCAAAATTGTTTGATTTATTGGGTGTCAGTAACTGTTTGCTAAAGTTGTTAATTTAATTTGGTTACTCTCGTTGTTAAATTAAAATTAAATCACAAAATCCAACGAACGCACAAAAGTTTTTTCATTCGACTCGCTTTCAGTTGTTGTTTACCGAGTATATGCGCATTTATTATTTTTTTAATTTAATTTATTTATCTTAATTATACTATGGTGAATTTTTAATGTTTTAATGGTCAGATTTTTGAGAATTTTTTTCTTGTTGCCTGTCCCAGGTTAGTTTATATACTAAATTAAAGATCTTTTTTTTTAATGTTTTGTTTAAAACGAAATTTGTGTATTGTGTTTTTTTTATTCAATGATTCTTTCAAATGATCATCAATAAATTGTCGCAGTTAAAGTGTGCTGTAGTAATGGCGTTGATGCCGGCAATAGCCAGCAACATGATGATGACTTGATATATCAGTTTGTCTGCTTAAAAAAAACAGTTTAACCCTTGTATGGAGTGGTATATGAAGCTGAGTAAAGCGATTTGCCTGCAAAAAATTTGATATTTTTCGGCATTTGAGTTTGCTTAGTATGTATGTGTTTCATGTTAATTCAACATGATTTACAGTAACATTCAGAGAAAATTTTTCCCTTCGAAACAAAATTTTTTCATGTTGATTTCATATTTCAGCACTGTTAAATCATGTTGAATCCAAGTTATAGCAAGTTGAAAAAACCACGAATTTTATACTAATATAACACGAAAAATCATGTTCAATCAAAGTTATAACATGAATTTATTTTTTTTGGCTGGAAAAAGAATACAGAACCATATACATAAGAATAGTATGTACATATCTTTCCCTAGAGTAATGCCACCAATGAAATGAGTGACAGAATCACAATTAGATGCATATATACACATTTACTGCACGACGTAGCGGAAAATAATTCGCGAATCCACATTTATACACACGGTTCGGAAAATGATGACCGAGCAGAATGAAGGCTCTATGACAGGAGTCGTACCGTAACAAACTTTTTTCCCCTGTTGAATCATAACACAGTTTTTGACACTCAGATCATGGCCGTTACGGAGAGCATTAAATGGTTAAAGGAAGTTGGTAACAGGGTGCCATACCAGCCCGTATTTTTAAAGATAGTAAAGATGTTCGTAAAGCCTTAATGAAGGACGAAGTTAAATCTCGGAACGTCCTTTACTGTAAAAATGAGATAAACTCATATGCATAGTATACTCGTACACATCTACAGATAATATGGATACCGGTACATGAAGTTATAACAGGGAACAAAGAGCCTGATAGGCTTGCCAATATGAGATATTCTTTTCAGAATTAAACAGTGAGTGATTTGAGATAATTTTTTTCCGATGATAATCCAAACAGTGTTAATGTAAATTATCCTTTAATTTGTTCAACATTTATATTCAAAAGTCAGGGGAGAAGTTAGCCCAAAACAGTTCTCAAAAATTCCCTCGGGGTGTATTTAAGGTTAAGAAACATAAAAGAAGAAAATTAATGACATGTCTACAAATTGTTTAATAAACATTAATAAAGAACGTGCTTTTTCTGTATGCATTTTAACTTGTTTTTTGTTTGCTTAGTGTGTTCCTTTGTTGTTGCTTGTGTTCATTTTGGAGATGTCAGTGTTTTTTGTAGGGGTTATGACAGATAAGATTGAGAGAAACAAGCCTTTCAACAACGAAATGGTCATGCTGTAATTGATCTAGTTAAAATAAAACAAGTTAGTTGATATTTAATTGTGTCAAATGTGCTTCATACTTCTTTTTTGTTATAAAAAAGCAGCACTGTAGGTGGCACGTATACTAATCTGGCCCTTACCGTATTTAAGGTTTTTCAAGTTCGATTAAAGAGGTGCTGCATCACTACTATAAAAAAATGTTCAAAAGCAAAGTTGTAAAGATAATGAAGTTTTCCTTTCTGTGTAGTGACATTTCCTACAGAAGTTCACACCTACCAGTAGCAAGTATGCAGTCGTTGAAATAAAAGTACTTGCGCGCTGCTTAATTGAAAGGCTATAGATGGCACTAGAGATGAGCGATTTTTCGAAACCTGTTACTTTTTTATAACGATTGAAAAATTACTAATCACAACTGTGATTGAATTTATCAAGTAAAAGGTTTTGGAAATATAGTTCTTTCGTACAAACTGTGAATGTTGTTGTATGCTTATTTTACAGCAACTAAAGCTTCCACATTAATTTTTTTTTATACCTTCACCGTTTGTCGATAAAAAATCGTCAAATCGTCTTTTCTGGCAACTATGTATAGTTCTTACGTGTTTGTATTTGCAATTTTACTGTCTCTCTGCCTCTTATACGACAATTCTCAATATTTGGATGGGGTTGATTGCTAATTGTTTGTTCTTGTCGTTCTTGTTGTTCTTCTTATTAGTATTAATTAGAGATGTGCAAATGTCGTGATTTTATCGTGATCACGCGTGATCGTGATCAAACTTATAACTAATCACGCGAGGGTGCGTGACCGTGACTTAAAAGAATTACTCGTGCGTGATCGTACGTGAGTTTTTTTTAAGAATCACGCACGAATTCTCACGCTCTCACTAGATAACACTCCTGCGGGTGTATATAGCTGTATTGAAAATTTCAACTTTTCTTATAATAAATACTACAATCTATGTCTGAGCTGCCTAAAGTAGCACCAGAGTGCCGAACATCAATCGGCTTCTAATACAAATGAATACACATACGCGACTACATTACTCTCATGTTTCTCTCGGTGGCCAGCTCTGATCTATGTACATACATATTAGGGTGATCGCCCCGGCTTTTAAACCGGTTTGTTTCACAATACGGTTGTCAGGTTTTTCAAAATGTTGAATTTTAGAATGTTGAATAGTCCGATTTTTTACCATTTAAAAACCGGCTAAGTCGAATACTTTTGGATTTGTATATTTTGCAATAAAATTAGTTTTTGCTATGTAAAAAAAATCTGTTGATTTTCCTAAGTATTTTTTTTTCAGTGTAAAAGTTCTAAGCGTTTTTTGACCATAACAACACTTACTGAAATATGAAATTAAAGCGAAATTATTTCATGAGGTCGTAGCAGAGGCGAATTAAATTGGCCTTGGGGTGTGCAATGGATGTCAAAATCCATTTGCAAAAAGTGTTTTAGTTTTGTTGACATTCTGCTTCATATTTTATATATTATACACGTGGCCCACGATGTCGACAAGAAAGTTTCTTTCGCTTACTTACATTGAAAACAAAAACAAATGCTCTTATTTTGTAATTTTTATGTTTTATCTTTAATTTTTGTATTGTTTTATAGTATTTACATGAACTGTTAACTCTTTTTTTTAATAAAGCAATTTAAAATCAAAACTTTTGTATAATAATTTTCATACTTAAAAAAAAACCGGTTAAACGGTTTTTCCTGAATTGTAAAAACCGAAACCGGATTTTTCATAATTTCAAATATTCGAACTATTCGAAAACCGGTTTCTGGAAAAAGTCGATTAATCGATCACCCTAATACATATGTACATATGTATATATGTACATACATACATATATGTAGGTAGAATGAGCCTGCAAACATAATGCATACATACATACGTATGAACCTATTTTTCAAAACTAATTATATATTTTTCGTAAGCGTGCGTGATGGTGATAAGTTGTGTACCCCTCGTGCGTGATTAAGAATATTTTATACGTGAGCGTGCGTGATCGTGAAAATTTTCAAAATCATTCGTGCGTGAAAGTGCGTGAGTAAAATATTTTTTCTGCGTGAGCGTGCGTTTCGTCAGTCAAAAACCGCTCACGTGCACATCTCTAGTATTTATCAAAATACCAATACTAATAAATACTTTTAAAGCAGAAGATCTGAAATGTGTTAAACCGTGTCACAGTCTCTCTTTAGTTTCCCTGCTGCTGGTCTTATTAGATTTTGTCAAAATAACAGAACTGCTAAACTGTGATCACAGTCACAGTTTAAAAGAACAGCGACTTAGATATCACGTTCACCACGAGCAAACATTATTAAAAAATCACAGTATCGCTCAACACTAGTTGGCACGAACAGACAATTGGCACGTTGCTACTATTATTGATGGTCTCGGTTGCGCGGATTTTGATTTTTCTAATATTGTGGCGGCCTTACAAAACATTTTGATACATTTTTGAATCATCTTTTAAGCCTGAAGAGCTTTAATATTGCCAAATTTCGATTTTAATACAACTCTCGCACACGAAGAGCCACGCTACCGATGAACATACCCCGCAAGCCTCTCACACAGTAAGCCAAACATATAAAAACTTTATTTTGATACACCCTCTATTAAATTTTAATTATTAAGATAACAAAAGCTTATCGCGATATTTTTTTTTTGATATCAATCATAAATTATATTAATTATTATACTCATAACAAATGGTATAACTAGAAATTATATGCATGGGGTAAGATCCATTCCCGTTATGACAACTTGGACATCTCCCAAAGAACGTGTAATGTATTCAATAATTTATTTGCTGGCTTTTTATTCTCATCTCGATGACGGCGTTAACAGGAAATCAAGTTTTGGATTCAAAGAATATGTTAAGATGTTAGAAATATGTCAAAATTAAAATAATATGCTCTTAATACCCGTATGATCACTCGACTCGAACGAGCAACTAAAATTCAGACTTAATGCTGTTCATAAGACGGTTTCAAGCTAAATATAAATATACACAATTAAATTAATTTTAATATACAAAGTTTATGTCGCTTTAACTGATTATTATTCATTTATTTTTTTCTTTGGTGAGAGAATTCCATGTTGGTTGCCGCCGCTCATGCCTAAGATTTGAATAAATTGTTGTCTATAAACAGATTAAAAGTCAGAATGACAGAAGTTGTCTCGAATGTTTTATGGAGCAACTTGCTTGGCTGCAAATTTTAAAAGCAGATGACACCTTATGTTATGTTATCGTCGGCTTAAGTGGAAAACCCTGTAACCAACAAAAAATTAAAAGCAGGTTTTTTTTATTGAACTTAGTTGCTCAAGTCTTAAAATTCTTTTATAAAAAAAATCCAAACACCCAACTGTGACAGTAGTGAATAATTTTATAAAGTTCTTTCTTTCTGCGGTCTTATTAAAAATCATAGTTTCCGTTTAAGCTAACGATATATAAGTAAATAAATATGTATGTGTGTGTGTATGAATGTTTTTCTTTAAGTGTGAATATCGCTATATAAACTTTAAATCCAAATAAACGCTGAAATCAGCGACTTTTTGTCTACTAACATTTGACTAAAATTGTTTTATTGCACTGCTTCATAGACAGACAGGCGAAGTGTGTTGATGAGGGGACGAAAAGTCTTTCTAACACTAACTTTCTACACTGTATTAATTTTTGCACATTTTCGTTGAAATTCATTCATATTTAATTATTTTTTCTTTTAACAAATTCACTAATTTTAACTTGACTTTTGTTTGCCTTGCTGCCCTACCCAAACAAAAGCGCCCAAGCGTTTTTTATTTGCCAAAAATTCGCACGCCCATACAATTTGTATTGAGCAAAACGAAATAACTCGGCGGCAACGCTCTGTAGTTGGAAAATCCAATTTTGATGCCGCATTAAGTAGTGAAGTTAAGTTGTCTGCCAAAATTTTGTTTTTGCTATTGTTGTTCTTAAAAAGTAGCAGCACCTTAGCAATTTTTATGTCCATCTGGAGGTTTTATCTCCATATTCTATTTTTATTTTGTGAGTTTTATTAATTAAACAACATTAGGTAACATCACAGTACATGACTCCAAGCTCGGCGTTAAGGCTAAACTCCAGAACGCTTGCTGCTTTTATTTAGGTATGGATGTTAAGTGTTTTTATCAATTGAAATGTTCATAAATTTACTAGAAATTGGACAAATTAGAAGAGAATTCAAATTTCTTTTTATTCCTTCGTGACACATGCGCGCTCGACTCACCATAAAGAGCTCATGACCGCAAATTAAATATCGTGCGTGGTCGGGTCGTGTCGTGTTAAGCAAAACTGAAACCAAAAAACACGATACACGCCACGCCCAATTTCGCAAATACTGGTATCCGTCCACTTTTCTAAATTCCACATCGCGTCACTATCAGAGCATAAGATGTGTGCCAAGGTTTGTAAAAATCGGTCAACTAGAAGCACCTGAAATATATTATTAAGTTTAAATGGGCACGGCTTCGCCCACTTCTGTAAGCACAAAATAATTTCATTCCTAGAGTCAAAACTGTCTACCAAGTTTTGTGGGAACTTGGATTAGTAGAAGTAAATATATATTTTAATACTAGAATTTGATGGACGTGGCCCCGCCTTTTTTTTGAGCACAAGATGTAGTATTTTTCAGAGTTCAAGGCGTGTGTCCAGTTTCTTAAAAAACGATTAAGCAGAAGCACTTGAAATGTAATATTAAATTTTATGCAGGATTCTTTCAGAGCATGTAATGTGTGCTAAATTTCGTAAAAATCGGTTATGTAGAAATATAGTATTTAGTTGTAATGGGCGTGGCGTGCCCCTACCCATTTTTTGAACTTTGGGATTGTGTCATTACGAGAGTCCCATATGTATGATAAGTTTTGCGGCAAGCGGGTAAGCAAAATATTATAAAATCAAAGACAAAAATTAGTAGGCGTACTCCCGCCCATTTTTTTTCAATAAAAGCTAAACTTTCTCAGAATTTTTTTATCGGTATAAAGGTATGAATTAACAAAAATTACTCACGCAAATGGGATTTTTGAGTTGATGATGCACAATTAATCTTCATACCGTTCTTCATATACATGAAAGTCCATCTCTTTTTTTTACCACTTTTTGCAGTAATGGAGAGATGATACCTTAGGAATGTTGTCTTCCTCTGTGGTCTATCGAAGTGAATCAATGTTGTAAAAAATAGTCTAATAGCGTTAAATTGTATTATCTTGTTGGCCAATGTTCAGTCCCACTGCCCGAATTTACTCATTCAACGCACGTTTCTTTCGACAAATCGATGGTGGTATGTGCAGAGTGGCGCGTCGCATGGTCTAGTTGTAACAACAGCTCCACCAGACATATTAAGAGCACATCTCCAAAATTCTGCTATCCCAGCAGGAAAGTGGTGATTTATTCCAAAATCAAATAGTCAAAAGCATGTCGGTTGTACATTTCGATCAGAATGGTTTTGATACCGTATTTTAAATTCACTTAGATTATCATATAATTAAAGTAAAGACGGAATGTATTTTTCCTACAGGTGACAATTGATTTTTCCTTAGTTTCTGCATAAATGATTCTCGTATGCTATTTCAATTTAAAAACTTTTGTGTAAGGCTTAAATTTACATTAACTGATGCTGGACTCAGAGGACTAATTACGTGAATGCTGCTGATTGTTTCTAAAG
The DNA here is from genome assembly GCA_936439885.1 of Nowickia ferox. Lineage (NCBI taxonomy): Eukaryota > Metazoa > Arthropoda > Insecta > Diptera > Tachinidae > Nowickia > Nowickia ferox. The sequence continues at coordinate 108,416,697 of OW387023.1, forward strand.
AATAATAATTTCCTTTGGACAAGAAAAATTGAAAAATTCATTATATTTAGACTGGATTTACACACAGCAACTTCTGCTGCACAACTTTTGAGTTTGTGCGAAAGAGATGAGAAAATAATGAATATCAGAGGCATTATGTTTCTCTCTCTCGCCCATGAATGATCTACAAAAATTTGCTTAATGCATAAATAATACAATGTGCTTAAAATAAAATAGATTACAAAATTCGTTATTATTTTCTCAGGACTATGTTTGCTACTTATCTTTAGTCTTTAGAAAATGTTTTTCGTTTTGGAAATTCAGACTTTACGAAATTTGTAACTTATTTATGGTTTAACCTTTTCCACCCGTGCTAAAATAATTATATTTTTTTCACATCCAAGCAAAACTTCATGCATTTCAGCTTAAATAATTTTTAGCACTTTGTCCATTAACATTGTTGTACCTGACATTTACTTTGTTCAAATTTGTCATAAAAGTGTTTTGTTTGACAAGACTCAAAGCAAAAAAAGAAAAAAAAAAGAAAAAAAAAACTCATTCGACAAGGCCATTAGAAACTGCAAACAGCTAATTAAATATACATAAATAAAGATTTTATCTTTTAAGCTTAAGAATATTTTTATAGTTTCTTAGCTTAGAATAAATCTAAGTTTTAATTAATGAAAAATTAAAGTAATAAAATAGTTATTGTGTAATAAAGTGTATAAAAAATCAAATTGTGTACTTACTCATTTGCCTGCCTGCCACTTACAGCTGTAAATGGCTGTACATGACATTTTTATCTATAATTTTGTAAAAAGAAACCTTCAAGCGAATATCAAAATTGTAGAAATACCACCCAAACTAGATATCGTTACATTAATATAGAAAGGCCCTAACTCATTTTTATTTGAAATTGATTTTTGGGTATATTTCGATAGAGGAACATCTAATGTATCGAAAAATGCAAAAATTTCGATTAAAAAAAATAATGAGTTAAGGCCTTTCTATATTACGGTAAAGCTTATATTAAGTAACAATCATTTCCATTCGATTTTTGAAGATCGTGACAGTCAACTTGTCAATCATCAAATAAATACTTTCTGGACACAATGGCGGAGTCAATAATTACCCACAAATTTTTTTATTGCAACAAATTTTTGGTCGCTTAAATGTGTCAGTTTTTCTTCGGCAATCAAATCTTTAATTTTCTCTTTCGGTTGTTGCATTACTAGCCGTCCACACGAGCAATAATCTTGGCAGGCTCAAGATATCAGCATGTAGACCATATGAATATGTGTTCAAATATATATTAAGCAACAAATGTTAAAATACATTGTTGAGCAATAATCTCTTAACACATGCTGTCGAATTAAAATAATATTAATTTTTTTTTTAACAAAAAAGTAAGAAAATATGTTTTAAACAAATAAAATAAATGGGATTTCAATTAAAAATTAGCAAAAGATCTAATAAAGGATAATTTAATTTTTAATATATTTGAATGTACGTGTTCGCCACCTCTAGATGCATTGTTGAACACAAGCAATTTGACGTCATCATTCTGCCGGCGTTATTGCTTGTGTTAAAGGCTGGTACTCTGTTCAAAGTTGTGAAAAATTTTCAGCACCATTGATTATTTCGCGTGAAAAATTTGACATGTACTAAATGTAGCCCAACTCGCGTTTTTTTTTTTATAAATTTCTTGCTTTTATTGCTTGAAAGTATGCAACATTGTTAAAATTCCGTGCGAAAAAAGCACTGCTCATGTTGTTTCGCAGCTAAACTAAAATGATGCCAGACTAATTTTGCATGGAAAGACATGATTTTACGTGTTTTTCACAACAAGAACAGAGTACTACTTTTGCGAATTTATTTCGCAAATATTTCACACCAAATACTTTTATATGTAGTTTGACAGCATTTCGCACGAAATTGTGAACAGAGTACCAGGCTTACGACACAACAAATTGCTCGTGTGGTCGTAGTGTTAATAAATAAAAATAAAAAACTTTTTTTTTTAACTTTTTTGCTTCTCTTGTTTTGCTTTTAAATCTTGAAGTAGTTTCTTTTTAATTCAATTTTAATTTTGTTTTTAAATTAAGGCAAGTGGCAACGCAGCTAAAGTTCCGTTGCCATTTATAATCGAACCATTATTATAGTATTGTCTTATGAAGAGCTTATAAGAGTGCTTTAGTATTGAATTGCTTAAGAAAACCTTAATAAAGTCTTAATATATAGGGTCCGCCAGATAGAGTGTAGCTTCGGCTGTGTGGCACGTAGCGCCGTCCTGTTGAAACCAAATGTTGCCAATATTCTCCTCTTCAATTATTGTGAACAAAAATTCGTTCAACATGGTCCGATAACGATCGCCATTGACTGTAACGGTCACTCCTTGCTCATTTTCGAATTATGCCTCTGGACCAGAATCCGCACCAAACAGTGACTCGTTTTGGGTGCGTCGGCTTTTCAATGTATGCGTGCGGGTTTTCTGTGCCCCAAATGCGACAATTTTGCTTGTTTACATACCCGCCAAGATCAAAATGAGCTTCATCAGCTTCAGCATTCATGATTTTTTTTGGCAAAATCGGCATCTTCTGTAAGTCGTAATGTCGCAATATTTCCCAGCGTTGCTCAAGCGTATACACAACCATATTCGTTCAGCGGAAGGATAAAACTAATTATCTGTCAAATCAGACATGAGCTAAGTGTTACCATTTACGAAATAAGCACTAGTTGAAAAAAACGTCAGATGGCGGACCCTATATTTTATTTTAATTTTAAAAATTGAAGACAAAATATATTTTCGCAAATAAATTTTATTTAATAAAAAAAAACGCAACAAATTTAATATAAACAAAGCAATAAACAATAAATTAAGCGAATAAAGAAAAATAATTTTGCCTTCAACTTCAGCATAGAATAATTCAGATTCAAATTTTATGTTGGCTTCTCAAAAAAAAAAAAAAAAAAAAAAAGACATTTTTATATTCTTGCCTTTGTTATTTATCTAAATTGTTTTCCATTTGCATTTTTTGCGATTGTTAAAGCTTCTTTGGCTAATAATAAGAATTCAAAATTTGCAGAAGTAAAGAAAAAAAAAACTTTTATATGAAAAAAAGTAACTGAATAATATTGCCTTGACTGAATAAATAAAATAAATGGAAATCTCTACCATTCTAATCACACATTAATTAAGCGTATGCTTTGCTTAGACGGTTTTCAAAAATCGCCGCTAATTTATATTCGTTATTTAAACAAATATCTCATAATCTGCAAATTGGCTTTAACTGCGTCTAATTCTGTGCGGTGGTCTTTTGTGTTCTTGTTTTATTCATTTTGTTGGTTGCTTTTTCTGGCATCAATATTTGCCAATTTCTCCATCTCATATTTTGCATACGTTTGCTAAATATTTTCGCTTGACCGTAAGCCAATTTTCGTATAATGGATCGAAGTCATTTCATTCAGTTGAAATTTTTGTTTGCTTTATGTACGTGTGTGCGTTTGTGTGTAAATTGATTTTGAAACATTTGTTACATTTCTTTTGCACTTAGTCCAATTTCATGCCATTTACTTCACTTCACTTAGTGTCAAACGTCTTTTGTGTGGGGGTATATCAGCAGGATGCAGCTTTTGGTTAAGTATGTAAATGATTTTAGTATTTGATGCTCGACGTACAGGAAGGACATTTTTTTTCTATGAGAACCACCAACAAATGTGGTCAATAAATGATAACCAGGGAAACCAGAAATGTGCTCCAAAAGAAGTGTTTTATGCGCATTCAATATGCACTACAAACTCAAAAAATATGCTCTTAAAAATAACAAAAATTGGATTATTTGGATATGAAAATTTAGTTTCAATTCAACAATTCAATAAAATTTGCATACAAAACAAGACACAAATAAAATAAACAGAAAAAAATTTAACTTTCACTTCAAAAGGGATCACGATATCAAAATTAAAACGTTGGAACTGTATTTTGCAGAATAAGACAAGCTTTTTATTTATAATTGTTATTGCAAGAAACAAAAAATATTCACTTAGCTTTTTAAATAAAAATCGCTGCCTGTCACATCTAAACAAACTTTTATACATTGAAAATGTTCATTCAACCTCAACTGACGTAATCGGGGCAGCGTTCGTCACAATGGCCAAACCAAGTTTTTTTTTGAAATTAATGTCCAGTGAGGATGTTAAAACACATGTTACAACTGTTTAAGTTGAAATTTGGAAAATATAAATCAATAGTATATATTTGTTCCAGCATTAATATTTAGTAGAAAAAAAATTGGAAGTGGACGTTTTCACAAGACTGTTTACAAGTGAGTGAAAATAAAAAATTTTAAACCGTCTATTTCCAATGTTAGAACACATATGTGTGTACATAAAAAAGTGTCAAATATGCTCTGAAAATTAGAAAAAATGCTAAAAATATGCGTGTTAGACTGAAATATGCGAAAATATGCAAAAATATGCACTAACAAATCGTTGCCAAAATTCATAAAAAGTTCCGAAACGGATAAATATCTTATTTCCACATTGATACGTCAGACAAGAAAAAACATGCAATTGCATATTTGCGGTTTTCCTGATGATAACTACTATTAAATGTTATGATTTATAAAAAAATAGGCCTGGTAAAGGGGGTGAATTGGTGGCCTTTTCAATCATACTTAATAACAAGTTAAATAAGTACATACATACATACATACATACGAGCGGGTTCCAAGACTACCCGACCTGACGTATAGATGACGGCACTAATTTGAACAAATTAAAAAAATTAGTTATTCTTGGAGCCACCAAAAGTAAACGATCTCAGTGAGATTGTAAGTACGGAAACAAATTGTCACAGTTATTTAATTAAATATTTTTATTTGAAAGCTCCCAGTTTAACTTTGGGGAAGCCAGCTGCTTTGTGTTCGACTATAAACTATTGGGTGACAGAGTTTGAACGAGGCCGCACGAACTGCCAGGACGGAAATCGTAGTGGTCGACCCATTTCGTTGTTGTTTAATTTTTATGTTATGTTGAAGAAGTTTTATAATAGTGAATACATGTAAATATCGTTACCTTAATATAGAAAGGCCCTAACTCATCATTTTTTAGAAATTTTAATTTTTACACTTTTCGATACATTAGATGTTCTTCTATCGGAATATGTGAACCACTGCATCCTAGACTAGTCCTTATTTTTGAAAAGTCACAATATTTACTTTAGCTAGTTTTTAATTATTATTGTTCGAACTTCATTTGTTTCTATGTATATTCATGATTTGGTTAGGCTAAAGTTCGTATCGCTCTGTAAGCCAAATTACATGTGATAATTATTATCGAACAAATAACACCAAAGTTAATTGTAAATATTCTAACAAACATGTAGTAGAACGGACCAACTAGCTGTTTTCGAAGGTCACTGCACTTTCATTATCTTTGTGTTCTTTGTGTCGTCCAGTGTGTGTGGTGTCAGCTGATGTAGATTTCTGCTTTTCATTGCAAATGGAATATGTGAATTATTTTGATTCATCGCATTGCAATTTGCTGAAAGCTGGTTTTGTAATGAAAGCTCAACAGTATTGCCATTGTCGTTTGTTCTTGACTCATAATAATATTATTAGTTTACTTACTACACTTTCCATGTTTTTTTTTCCGGAAGAAGCGTTATGTTCATCTTTTTCCACGACATAAATGTATAATCTAAAATATATTGATTCTTCAACGAATCTAACCTGCAAAGTTCTAATAGAACTAGCTTTACAAAATTACTCACACTGGTCCATTTATGCAAGGATTAAATGCGACCTCCAATTGCAAAATCATGAACACACAAAAATACATGCACGGCATCCTCTAAAACGTTTCCACTGCAATTCGAACAAAACGAAACATTGTCGTGTCCGAAGCGACATAAATACGACCTAAAAGAACCATGGCCAGTCAAGAACTGTGTGAGATAGTAATTTATAGTGTTATCATGTTTTCTAGTCAAGTAAGTCCATCGACCTTTTTCAGTTGTTGATCAACGTTTTTGCCATTCCGTAAACATAAATCTGTATCACTTTCCCTATCCATGACTTTTAAATCGATGGGCATTATGCCTGCAATGGTAAAAGCGGCTTTGTCTGACTTACTTACATATGTATGTATAAACTTTACACTTTATACAGGCTGTCCGCCGGGAAGGTATACTACTTTGTTTGTTTATAATTTTTGATTAACTTGGCAAATGTACGGCGGCGTAAATTGTCTTGTGGAAGAAGCTCTTGTATAAACTGAATTTTATATGGAAACAAATGTGCCAAATTGTGGCCAAAGTTGTTCTTTGAAGACCAAGCTCCTGAGCATGTCGGTCGAATTCAGGTTGATGGATTGTTTTAAACACTTTCTTGAGCAGCAGTAATGTTTTCAGCCGATCTTGCAGTACGTTGTGATCCGTGCTTGGGCCTATCACGTACAGACCCTCTTTCTTCGAAATCATTCACTAAACGATAAATAGTGCGTTTTGTTGCCACTTTGTTTCTCCCAAAAATTGCACGTAACTTTCTCATCGATGATTGATTTTGATAAAATGTTTTAACGATTACAACATGTTTTCATAATAAATTTGACTCGTGTCAAGAAATGTGCTACTTATTTAATATATGTGCTACTTATTTAATATAATTTTTAAAACCACTAATTACGTATTTATCTATTCTCTCTTTTCAGGTAAGCCTATTTAATTTTTCTTATCTACAAAAATTATTTCTGAGTAAGTAATTTATTTAATTCAAATACAATAAAATGACAAATTAAGAAATTAAAACCATAGTAATGATTATTGATTTCTTGTTACAACTGTGATATTCGGTAGACTTCTCATTCGTTTAAATGAAATTTTAACATAATACCTCTAGTTGTTCTAAGAAAGTTTTTGGTAAAAAACTAATTTGCGAAAATTAGTAAGTTCAACTTAATTGTAACGATTTCCAAAAAAAGCACCAATTATAACCTAAACATATTTTAATATGTTAACTATCAAAATTAATAAGAAACACCGCAAACATTTACATAATTTCAATTCTTACAACCGTTTTAATATTCTCGTTAAAAATATAAAAAAATTATCTCATAGTATTAGTACAAAACTACTTTTCATGGCCTACAAAGTAATGAGTTGTACCTGTTCATCTCATTATTTTGAACTTATTGTTAATGAATAAAATAAAATTTTATAAGTATTGTTTTCTGAAAGTAGTTCTTTGGTAAAAAGTATCTCCGCCTTTTTAGGGTTCCGTTCACAGTTTTGAACCTCGTTTTTTTACGAGAAGCGATTATTCGATTATTCACGATCGCAAAAAGTCAGTTTTGGTAAAAAAAATTAAGTTCGAAAATTATGTCGCTTAAGCTTTTTTTGGCGGTTATGGCATGATATGACCGGTGTTCTAAAGTGAGCAATGAAAAGAAATAGAAATAGACAATTATATATAGACACTTGAAAGTTTCAAAGTTAGAGTATTATTATGCAGACTACACCAATTAACACTGAAATTCGAAAAATCGAAATTAAAGGGTATTCTATCAGTTAATGTAATTTTGACAACTTGCTGTATCGCGGAAACCGTAAGAAGACAAACTGACCAAAAATAAAAGAAATCGTTCAAAGACAAAAAAATCACCAAATGCTAAAAGGTTTCCAAAGACTAAAATAATCCTCTGAGGCTGATGGAAAAATCGCCAAAACGAAAAAAGCACCAACACTAAAAAAAGCGCTAAAACTAAAATATCACCAAAAACCGGAAAAAAATCAGCGAATTGAGGAAAATCGCTAAAACTAAAAGAAATCGCTAAAACTAATAAAATCGCCAAAAGCCGAAAAATTAAAAAAAAAATTCTCCATCAGGTAAGATATTCGACTATATAGGCTTCAGTTCCTATAGTATTGCATATTTAGTGTGCGTCCGTGCGGAACCCTTCGTATGCGAGTCAAAGTCGCACTGTAATGAATTTATCTTAAATCGGTTGAAAAGTTGTCTACTAGTCAAATGTTGGTACACTTTCTTGCATACCAGTAAATAAAGTTTTTGCTGGGATGTGTCTGTGACGAGAGCATTTATTGGCGATGACGTTAGTTTTGAAAATTGGAAAATACTCTTATTCAGCTTTCAATCTTTCATTTGTCGTTGATTTTTATAATCTAAAAAGAATTTCAATAACTTTAGCCAGGCATAATATTTTGTACCTGACATGTCCAAAACTGCATCACACCACGTGCCACCAGCAAAGAAAAGAAAAATACAACTGAAAAATAACTTACATATGTACATATATTTCGGCATTTCAACAGATAACAATTGTATAAGTTTTCTGCACTAGCAACGAAAACGTTAAAAAGAATCACATCAATTTGAAATGTTTATTATTAAGTTTTGTCTTTTAAAGCAGTTGATGGCAAAAAAAAAGAAGAAAAGAAGAGAGAAAAAAATAAAAAATTAACACACTTTTGAAATCAATTTAAAAGAGGTTTACTGCAAAATATTGCAGCTTACTTATCAATGACGCAGCAGAGATCTAGTTAATTCTTTTAGTCTTTGGGTGCACAGTAACATTTATCTAAAGGGTCCGTCAGATAACTTTTTTTTTTGAAAACAGGGCGCAAAACATCGAGTGTAGCTTCGGCTGTGTGGCACGTAGCGCGGTCCTGTTGAAACCAAATGTTGCCAATATCCTCCTCTTCAATTTTTGTAAACAAAAATTCGTTCAACATGGCCCGATAACGATCGCCATTGACTGTAACGGCCACTCCTTGCTCATTTTCGAATTATGCCTCGGGACCAAAATCCGCACCAAACAGTGACTCGTTTTGGGTGCGTCGGCTTTTCAATGTATGCGTGCGGGTTTTCTGTGCCCTAAATGCGACAATTTTGCTTGTTTACATACCCGCCAAGATCAAAATGAGCTTCATCTGAAAAGATGATTTTTTTTGGCAAAATCGGCATCTTCTGTAAGTCGTAATGTCGCAATATTTCCCACCGTTGTTCAAGCGTATACACAACCATATTCGTTCAGCGGAAGGATAAAACTAATTATCTGTCAAATCAGACATGAGCTAAGTGTTACCATTCACGAAATAAGCACTAGTTGAAAAAAAAAACGTTAGATGGCGGACCCTTTATATACATATATATTAATTATAGACGATTTACTATCATATTTGTACATACATACTCGTATATGGCATTTTTGAAACATTACTTTCGTTTTTAAAAGTTTCTCATTTTACAATTTTTGATTTTACCTCTTTTATAATAAACTACGAGTATGTACGTTGAAAGATTGTTTGACTGTAATCGCTTTTAATTTTCTGCATTCTCTTACAACAATTAGTTATGAATGAACCCATTCATAGTGCACTTGGAAACAATCGCTTAATTATGTCGAAAGCACTTTTATGTTTCCACATGCACGCATAAGCATTCATGCTTGCCAGTTGCTTAAAAATATTTATTATTTAATCGTTGCCACTCACAATTTAAGCGTGAAATAAAAATGTCGGTAATGAATGACTTAAGACTTTAATGTTATTATAAAATCAATAATATCACAAGCATAATCTTAAAAGATTAATTCAAAATATAATTCTATCAAGTAAATGCAACTCTACAACAATGGAAAACACACAGACAAATTTTTCTGTAAAATAGTTTCAACTTTTCATGGGCAGCAACAAAGAATTATTGGAAAGAAGAACTATCTAAGATTTGACAAAACTACACGCTAAAAAAGTCAATCAATTGAGTAATAAATAAATAAATTCAGTAAAGTGCGACTTTGACTCGCACTCGAAGGGTTACGTACGTATACTACGTATGTATGTAATCGAATATCTGACCTGATTTAGAAATGTTTTTCTTTAAGTTTTAAGTACCCGGTAAACTTTTTTCCGGGTTTTGTCGTTTTTTTTAGTTTCGATTTTGATTGTTTTGGCGATTCATTTTACTTATAGCGATTACCTTATTTTTGGCGATTTTTTCGTTGTGGTGATTTTCTTGGGATTCTTTTTTAGCGTTTGTGAAAATTTCAAGTGGTCAAAATTACATAGTCAAAATAACATTAACTGATAGAATTCCCTTTAATTTTTAATACTTAAATTTCAGTGTTAAAATTGGTGTAGCCTGCATGAAATAGACTAGCTTTGAAAATTTCAAATGTCTATAATAAATTGTCTGTATATAACATTAGAATTTCAAAACTTTTTGTTGCTCGCCTTAGAACATCCTTTAATTTTTAACTGAAATATCTATATTTGTTTGTTGTAGCGGCCAAAATTTTACAGATTCTGTGAAAATTTCAGGTCCGTAGCTGCTACGGTCCTCGAGGAAACATCCTGTGACGGACAGACGGACATCGTAGCGAAAACAATAGGGTTCCTTTTCTTGCAAAAGCAAGTTTAAATACTTTGTATGCACCAACTAAGACTGACTGTGACTGGGATGACAAAAAATACACTCTTACTTTTTTAACTTCTAAAAACGTTATATTTGTATATTTATATTTAAAATTAAAGAGAAAGTCATCACTGTACAATTTTTTCAAAGTCAAAATGATTTATTTACTCAACACTGATATTAAGAACTTTTGAAACACACAATGTTAAATAATTCACTGCTAGAACACCACGATGTTAACTTATTTTTTTCTATTCTTATTATTCGATTAGACTAATTTTTTTGTGTGTTTCTTAAAGTTTTGACACTTTTATAGATTTTTTTTTTTTTTTGAAAATAAGTTAACATCGCGGTATTGCACCGTTTTTTTTTCAAAAAAATTTATTTCCAAAAAAATGTTAGTCCAATCGCATCGTAAATATAGAAACAAATAAAGTTCGAACCATAGTAATTAAAACTAACGAAAATTTGTTTTCGTTTTTCGTTATACATGCTTTCAGCAAACTATGGATTCCTGACGATTTTGTGTAGTTCCCCAGTTTTCAGTGTTTTTGTTACTTCCTCTATGGTGGTTTCTTTACTTCCTTGTAAATACATATTTCATTGTTCTTAAAATTGTTCATTAATTTTTTTTCATATTTTAATGTCTTCTCCACCTTTGTGGTTAGCTACATGTTGTCAATCTATAAAAATGGCATAGTTGTACTTAAAGAGTGAGTAAACCCATTTAAACACTGTTGCAGTAATAAGGGAGCTAGGAAATAAAAAATATACCGTTAAATTTGAAATTATCCATTTACAAAAAACTTGACAAAACTTTGTTTTATCAAAAAACTTGCCTTTTAGCCTTTTTGTTTTATAAAAAAGTAAAAACTTGACAAATAGTAACGTTGACATTTTTATATATAACATGAAGCTTCCCGAAAGATCTCAGCACATTCAACAGCCTCTCAATGTCAGCTTTCGATCACGTCATTAGTTCGTGTTACAATTCGATTTATAGGTTTGTGTTTGTGTACGTTTGTGTATGGCCTCTGCATTGGCTTATGTGTTTGTGTGATCGTATATTTCTTAACCCAGTCAGCACGTAAAGTGAAGAAAATATAAAAGTGTATTAAATTTGTGAATGAATTTATATAAAAATTTAAAGCAAAACCATGCCAGCTAAAAAAATTAAAAGATTGACAAAAAGAAGCCGAAAAGCTAATGTGTTTAAAAATTAAAAAAAAAGTGTATTGCGAAGAAAATTTTCTAAGTGATATTGAATCATGATATGTTACAATATAAATTAAAAATAAACAATAATATAATATAAGAAAATTTTGGAAAAAAGATATAAGATACATACATTTAGTAATATATTTTAATAAAAAAAGAAAAAACATGCAAACGTTCATATTGAAATGCGAGTGATACAATTTGTTCCCGAAGGAACATTACATTTGCACAAAAATACGTTGATCGTCATTTTGAAAGTTTTTTTTTGAACCTGTTATAGAAAACCAGCTGAAGATTTCCATTTTTATATTATTTTTTTTTTGTAAATTTTGTCGTGATTTGGAAAGCATGAAATCCTTACATTTTAATTGTAACATGTGTTCAACATTTTGATGTAAAATCTTATGAGCAACATCAAGATAGGAACTTTCGAACTTTTTTAAAATGGTAATTTTGTTGAAGCTACATCTGTCGCGTTCGCTGTCATTTATTTACTCTAATTTTCCAAATCGCCATAAATGGATGTAGAGTTCAAAATAGCGCGCAAATGATAAAATTATGTGTGTCAAAATTGGTATCCTGTTCGAATAACGTTCCGAGCGCTTCGCCTATTTTACGGTAGCGACCGCTATAATTCGGTGATTACCATATTCTTTTAGCCGTCCATATGGTTTCAAGCGGATGGCACACAACTCATGCCATTTGAGTACATTATGTCATATTTCATAATGTCCATTATGTCATTTTTTAATTTTTTTTTTTTAGTTTAGTCTATTTATTTAGCCTTATGCTATTGATTACAATATTTTAGGATATTATAATTAATTGAATTTTACTGTGTCAATCAAAACTTTTTACATATAATATTAATTTCCGCTTAAATTGATAACTACTTCTCTAATTTTTTAATTCTAAAGGCATTTCATTGTACATTTTAAGACCCTTATAAAATAATATGTTTTGCAAATAATTAGTTCTACAATAATTCAGTCTAAAGTCTCCCACATTCCGCAAATAGTAGGATGGCACATCTGCCACGTATGTTAGTTGTTTCTCTAAGTATTTCGGCATCTGACCATTTTTCATCTTAAATATGAAAATTAATTAATAGAATACCAATTACCAGAATTGGCTAATTATGTTTTCTGATTCTGCTAAAAAAGGCTTTAAATGTAACTGACGCCTTTTTGATTGATTTGATAACTCACACACAGGCAAACCGAAATCTTAGAAGTAAAATACAGAAATGTCTGCGAATCATTCAATCAAGTTAGAGAACGAAATTAAAGAGCCTAATTTTGTAAAACGCAACAGCAGTACCTGGATTCTGTAACTTTTTGCGAACCGAAAATCGTTTATTCGTTTGCGGTAACGATAATGTGATTATGTAATTTCTTTTTTTACCATAGTCTCCATCTGTATTTTAATCATTATTTAATTCAATATCATGTGGTATCTCTGAATAGAAAATTTTAAAATAAGCGAAAAGCACAAAGAAAATCAAAGAAGTTTAGGTTAAGTTAGGTTAGCAGGCTGCTGGTAAGAAGATTTAAAAGATAGAGTCCAGCTCACTTAGGTCCATTACAATGATGCCTTTGTGCTACCTGTATAAAAAGGAAAAATAACGAGAGAGAAACAGAAGTGAGGGTGAGAGGGATAGAGGTGAAAAGATATGACAGTTATATATAGAGGTGAGGTGTGGTGATAGTGGGTCCTATTTTGGCTGGGGGGGGGGGGAGAGTTAGCGGCTATACCAGCCACTATTCCTTATATAAAGGCTCAAGTTTTTGAGCTCAATTTCCGATAACTCAGATAGGCTGCCGAAGGATATTCTGCCAAAGAGGTGCAGCCGCAGATACTCCAGAGCGGAACAATGACGCAGGAGGTGCAGGACATTTTTCTCCTCTTCCTCGTCGTTGCAACTATAGCAGTAGTCATTATAAGGGAGACCCATACGTTTAGCATGGGTTCCGAAAGGACAGTGACCAGTCAACGTGGCCACAGGTTTCTCAAGTGCTTCCTATTGAAGTTCATGAGGTTTTTCGTTCTATGAGAGTTAAGGCAAGGCCAGAGGGTTCTCGCTATTGCACAGGTTGGCTCGTTGCGCCATCTATCTTGGGCTATTTCAAGAAAGGTAACATCGAAGCGTCTCCAGCAGGATGAGAGTGGTAGACCACAGAAATTGTCAATATCAACCTCTGTAAGTGTGGTTTCCCTCTTTGCCAGTTCATCCGCAACTATGTTACCTGATATAGTCCCATATTAGTAGAATATTGGAGTGCTGCGCAATTCCATCGAGGGCTTTGCGACATTCTTGGACGAGAATAGATGTGGTGTACACACCTATGAGAGACCTAATAGCAGTTTTGCTGTTAGTTATGACAAATCAAAGAAAAACTAAATGATTTTGAGCTTGTGATTTAATTTATTTTTGCTTCAACCAACAGCGAATATCGTTAAAATATGTTACTGAAAAGCAAAGTAGATAACTTTTCATTATATTTATTATAGCGATTGCCGTAATAAAATTTACTGAATCCAGGTACAGGCGTTGACAAATTTTATACGGAAAAAAGTTTTTACTATTTAGAAAAACAAAATACATAAGAAGTAAAATTTTTTAAGAAGTAAACATCAAATATTTAACATACATACAAGTACATATCTAAATACGAGTATGTAAATAAGAAACCTCAGGGTTATTGTCAATGTTTCATTGTTAAAAAAAAAAAAATATTGTTGGGCACTAATGAAACTAGTTGAAGTTGGAATGTCTATTGTAGAATACGACCATATTGAAACTTTTTATAAAATGTCAAAAAAATTTCAAAATTACTTAAGGTAAATAGGATTTAATTACGCAAAGTTTTTAGCTTTTTCCGCTTATTTTTTCGCTTTTCTCCCACTATTTTCAACTTTAACGCGTCATTATAAAAGCAACTTTACCTATTTGTCATTTATTTATTGTCTACTGATGTAAAATTTTATACACTTTACAGCGAGTACTTTCAGGTTTTACGGTACTTGAATTTTTTTTTTAAAATTAATACTTGAAACTACCGCATTTGGTCCCAATGTGCGGCATGTTGTTTCCGTTTGCTCTATATAAATTGTATAAATCTGAGACTTTTTTTACTCTACGTCTACACCTGACATGAAATTTTGCTGTAACTTGAAGTTATAACTGAGTTACAATAATGTTATTACTTGAAAAAAGCATTAACTTGAGCAGTCTACACATAACATTAACTTGAAGTTAATGTTAAAGTTAGTCATTTTATGTCAAGTGGAGACCGCAAGTAACGTAAAGCAAAAGTTAAAAATTTTTTATTTTTCCTCTGATGTATTTTAAGCTATTTGTCACTAGATGGCATGTTTGTAGCCATAAATGTCAAAAAGGCGACTTTTCACGCGTGTTATACATACATACATACATACATACATAAAAACTTTCTAAAGGTGTAAACGTGTTAAAGAAAAGTTTCTGCACAATTTTTATTATATTATTAATGAATTTAAATATTGATGTATATTAAAAAAAATTAACTTTATAATTATAAAAATTTCAACAAAATCTATTTGAATAAAATAAAACAAGTAGTTTATTTTTTTTTTATAAACTCTAACTGGTGTTAAAAATCTAGTGGCCATAGACCTTGAAACAACATCAACCAATAACAGCAATAATGTAATGATTAAAGAGGTAGTTTTCACGAGAAAAATTTTTAAGCAGCACAATTTTTGTTCTTTTCCAAATTACACGAGTCTAAAGGCTCAGTTAGCCAACTGTAATGTAATGTAACTGTAACGGTAGGAAACAGCTGATCGATATTGTTCTGTGAAAAATAATGAAAATGGTTATAGAGAAGTAATGTAACGTAACCTACTTTTCATATAAAAATATCGATCAGCTGTTTCCTACATTACAGTTAGTTTGCGTTACAGTCGGCTAACTGAGCCTTAATTCATCTGACATAAAATGTATACGCGTATACACAGCTTTGTGTGTGTTAGTGTTTTTAGTATTCATTTCACATTTGCTGTTTTTTAAGTTGTGTGTGTATTGGTTTTGTGCTGCTAATGCGGGGTTTTAGTTGGTTAAAAAATTATGCCAACCACAAAACCACTCTCCTTGCCGCTCTCACCAACAAACTGGCATGTTATGCCAGCACAACTATGCCCGCGTAAATCAGAGCAAATGTAAACATGTTTTCATTTACAGTAATGTATGTAATGTTGTTGTTGCAACCATAGTTGCTAGGTGAAATAGGGGTCAATTCGTCAGGAATAAAACATGCACGTTTTCATACATACATTTAGTTCACGATCTATTCCAGCGACTCATAATTAGAATAAAACAAACACTTACACTGTATGTATATACAAGACTTGCTTTAATTTCATTGTCTTTTATTAAAAAATCTTACAAGTTTCGTTCAAAAATAAAAATTTTTACGGTAAAAAAATAGCACTAGTTATCAAAGGTAATACCAAACGAAACGATATTTCACATAAACTATATACAAACTGAAGTTATTAAATCAATATTTGATTGCATGGCCTTTGTTGGCAATAACGGCAGCGCAGCGTTTCGTCATGGCGTTAACCAAGTCTTTTAACCTTTTTTGGGCCCTAAGTTAATCGTTATTAGTAGGTTTTGCTTCACATACCCTTCTCTTGGCATCAGCTCAAAGATTCTCTATTGGGTTTAAGTGTATCGACCGCGCAGACCTCTCCATGATTATTGTTGTCAATGAACCACTGCGAGCCTTTCTTTTGGTATGTTTTGGGTTGTGGTCCTGCTGGAAAGCCCAAAACAATGGCATTTCTTCTTCGGCATAAGGAAACATTACATTTTCTAATATTTCAACGTAAACATGTTGATCTATTGTAGTTTTACCCAGTGTATTGGTCCCACTCCCCAAAATGAAAAGCATGCCCACAATTATGCTTCAACCTCCATGCTTTACTGTCTTGCATGTAAATCTTGGACTATATGCTACATTCGGAGGACGTCTTACAAATGAGCGAGAGCCTTTTCCACCATACATTACGACTTTGCATTCCTCCGTTCACAAAATGTTTTTCCATTTACTAGCTCTTGGGCTACAGGCTTTTAAATTGTGTTCCCGCAATCGATTGCGAACTGTTTGCATGCAGGCCTCTATCTGGAGCTCCTTTTTGAGCTCTGTGGCAGGCTCAAAAGGATTCTTTTTACTTTGGCGAATCAATCGCATAACCAACCAATTGGACACTGCTGAGTTTCTAACACGCGTTTAAATATTTTACATAAGTGATTGCATTGCGTATTATTTTATTGGAGCAATTAAGTAATTGTCCTATTTCACAATACGTTTTGCTTTCCGAAATCATTTTTTTAATAATCTGTCTCTTTACCTCTTGGCATTGCTCTCCACGTCCCATAACTGAAGATTTCAAAAACAATTTGTTACGTAAATTTTTTGTGTATTTTAAGAAACACTTTATCTTCTATAGGTTTTGCGACAAACTAAAGAAATTATGCAAAAAGCAATGTTTGCTGCTATTTTTTTTACCGTAAATTTTTTACTTCACTCCAAATATTCTTTCATATGAAAAGAATCATATGCAATATGAGACCCAAAACGGTTTTTTCTCAGAAAGGATACGCATTACATTACAGCATAGTGCAATCAAAATGAAAAGGAAGTATTTGTACTGTAACGGTGCTATTATTTTTACCGGCACTGTATATGAAATTTTTACACGATATGAAGAACGATATGAGGATTAATTCTGCATCATTAATTAAAAAATTCCAATATGAGCGATATTGTTTGATTCAAACTAGAAATGGGCACGTGTCGAATTTTTCCAACACGACACCAGCCGAATACGAATACCAAGATGTCCAACACGACACAACACAACACACACGAAATCAACAATAATTTTTTTATATACAAATTAGTATATACCGTACACCAAAGCTGAAGAGAAACCCTATTGCTTTCGCTACGATGTCTGTCTGTTTGTCTGTCTGTCTGTTTGTCTGTCTGTCTGTATATCACAGGCTATTTTCTGGACACCCGTAAGAGCTAGAGACCTTAAATTTTCCCAGAATATGCATGTTGAAATTTGAAATTTGAAATTTTGAAAGTTGGTGTATTTTTATACAGGCCACATCAATTAAAAATTAGAATAAAATTTCTATCAGTTAATGTGTTTTGACTATGTAATTTTAAAAAGTTGCTGTGTCTTGGAAACTGTAATAGGCAAACTCTTTTAAAAAATGCTAAAACTACAAAATTAAAAAATAAACAAATCGGCTACATGAAAAAGCGCTTGAATGAAAATATCACCAAAAATAAAATTAATCGCTAAAATGAAAAAAAAACACCAAAAGTAAAAAGTTCGCCAAAAAAAAACGCCAAGATAAAAAAGTCGCCAAAACTAAAAAACGCCAACATTAAAAAAGCGTTAATAAAAAAAAAAATAAAATCGCCAAAAACTGTGTGTGAGTCAAAGTCGCACTTTACTAAATTTATTTAATTTGAAAACTTTAAACTTAAGAGTTTCATACACTATGAACAAAATCCCTGTTGTTACGTCTTTCACGATACAAAATATTAAATTTTTTCTATATTTATTATTTGATTAGGCTAAGATTCGTATCGCTTTGTAAGCCAAATTACATGTGATAATTATTAATGAACAAATAACACCACAAAGTTAGTTTGTAAATATTCTGAGAAACACTTAGTAGAACGGAACAACTAGCTGCTTTCGAAGGCCACTACATCTTCATCATCAGTGTTCTTTGTGTTTGGTCCACTATGTGTGGTGTCAGTTGATGTAGATTTCTGCTTTATATACTCAAGTTTTTCAGTGCAAATGGAATATGTGAATGGTTTTGATTCATCGTATTACAATGTGATGAAAGCTTCTTTGTAATGAAAGCTCATTTTTACCATCTCTAAATTTGCAAATGAAGTTCGAACAATAATAAAAACTAACTAAAATGTTTGAAAATTGTTTTGGTAATAATTTTTTCTGTGCTCTGGTTGTTTTTTTCCAGTGTTGCACAGTGTAATTACAATAGCTTAAGAGCATAATAATAAGCAACAATTACCCCTGAGCTTTTTTAAAAGCAAGTAAGTAATAATATATTTAGTTTTTTGCATATCTTTGGTATTTGCAACAATCTTGAAAATTTTTTTCCAAACAATTTTTGGCCTTGACTTATTTCTTTGAAACAGTCTGCAATAATGAAAACACATACAATCGCTTCGGAAACCAAGCCAAGCAATGTTTAAACTTTTAACTGGAACTCCGTTCGCTGCTGTTATTTTTAATTACAAGCCAAAACAAGAGCATAAAGTAACAACTAAAATTTAATGATAAAAGCGTTAATTGTTATCTGGCGAGAAAAATTGTATTTATGCACAAGAAACACAATCTTTTTTAATAGCGTTTTTTGTTTTGTTTTAAGAAATGCTTTTATTTTGACTAGAAGAAAAGGTATTTTATTTTATCAACAATACTGACAATATTGTATGTGCATATGTACGAGTACATACGGGTATATTAATTATCAAACTTCAGTGTGTTGCATTGCACACACAACCATTAGATAACTATTTATAAAAAAAATTAAAAAAGCAATTCACTTTTAACAACAAAGTAGAAAATGAAATTGAAAACTGTAAAAGGGGGCAGTGCGAAATCTGCCACTACGCCTGAATAGTTTAGCAAAACACGCGAGTGCAACACCACGTCTTATTTCAAGCAAAAACGAGTTATAAAATAATAAAATTTTCTTTCAGCAAATATACTTCTATTTCTCTTGCATTTTTATTTTTGGGCCAAAGTATTGGAAACGAAAATAAACAAAAAGTATCATGCATATGCAATGCTTTGGTTCGTTATATAAAGTTGTGTTTGTGCTGCACTTAGTGCATTTAGCTGCAAGCCAAAGTGCTAATGAAAAGAGCTTATCCACTTCCATATCCGGCTTGGTACAGCTGCTAGAAACGGAAATGCAGTTAATAAACAGTGTTGCAAACTATGCCGCCGAATTGCAAAAGAAAGTGATTGCTCTAAACAAGTAAGAGATGTAAAGTTAAATTGAAATCTGTTTAATTAAAATATCCCTTCTTTCTTACCTTGAAGTTTGGTGGAAGAGTTGAAAGCAGAAAATGACAAATCTCTAAATGATCGCGAGGGATATTTATTTAATCCTTTAAATGGATTTTCTCTTATCAGGCGCATGCAAAATGATTGGCCACAAATTGAATTGTATATGACACAGCCGGTTGGTGAAAGTGAGTATGTACTCGTATGTCTTTAGAATATTTTATGAGCAACAAGAGTGAGAGTATGATTTAGAAAAATTTGCATATTAAAATGTTTCAACTAGAGATGGAGTTGACGATAAAAGATATAAAATTTTTTCTTTATCGAAAATTGTTTCTTGTTTTTTTGTGTTAATATTGCTCAACACGACACGATCCGAGCACATTTGTTGCCACGAACACTTTGTGTTGAGTCGTGCGTGTTTGTGTCACGCAAAAAAAACACGACACGCACCCATCTCTAGTTTTAACTGAATCTAAACTATTTTTAAATTTTTAGTTCTGATTTGTTGACGTCGTTTTCAAATATTAATGGTCTCCCCCACTTTTCTAAATGCAAGATATCGTCACTTTTAGAGGTCAAGGTGTGTGTCAATTTTAATAAGAATCGGTCAAGTAGTGGCACGTGAAATATTAAGTTTTAATGGGCCTAGTCCGCCTATTTTTTTTTTGCATAATATTATGCCACTCCAAGAGATCAAATTGTTTGCCAAATTTCATATAATATAATACTAAACGTTAATGGGCGTGACCCGCCCACTTTTTAAAATGCGATATTGTGCAATTTTCAGAGCTGAGGGTGTGTGGCAAGTTTTGTTGTAAGCGATTTTTCCCGAAGTTGCAGACTTATTATTCTGTTTGACCATAAATATACACCTAACTCCTTTTTTACACAATGGATACGTTCCTAAAGAAATCGTGCAAAAAAAAACCTGAAAAAAATACATGCAACATATGGAAAATTTGGTGATCTTTAAGAAATCGTGCAAGTTGAAAAAGATCTAAATATACACAGAGTAAAGCGTGCAAAAAAAAAAGTTAATACCAAAAAGTTTTATTAAAAAAAAATAAACATTAAATAACAAAAACAATTAATTTTCATAAGGAAAATTAAATAAAATTTGTTCCAAGCTTGAAAGATTAAAATTAAAAGTAAATTTTACAGTTGATCGTCGGTTTCGGATAACACGATTGCACGCTTATTACAAACAAGATTTATATGAGGGCGAATTTTAACATTGTACGAAAATACACATTATACTCGTACATATTTTTTCAGTACTTTGGAATTTTAAAAAAATATCGTGCAAGTTCAAAAAATTCGTGCAAAATAAATAATTTGTTCTTATTTTTGGACCGTCTTATTTCAAAGTCGTGTAAAAAAAGACCGTGTAAAAAAAGAGTTGAGTGTATAAATGAAAGATACCAATGTATGTAAACTTTTGCTCCTGTAGCTGATTTAGGTGTAATACGGAAATACCGGCCGGAAATGCCCACCGCAACTGATTTAGAAGAAGCCTCTGAAGCCATTAACCGCTTGCAATTGATTTATGATTTAAAGGCAGACGATCTCGTTCAGGGTATATTAAATGGCAAAAAACACGAGTGAGTTTTACTGCGATAACTTGCATTTTCTAAATCATCAGTATCGATACTTTCTCATATGTAGTGCGAAGTGGAAGTCAATTGACTCTTACTTTATGGCCTATTATTTGTTAAGCAAAAAACAATATTATCCTGCCGGTTTTTGGTTGTACTCTTCTATTATGGCTTATGAAGAGAATAGTGCTTTCAATAAAATCATTGGCTTTGGTAAAGATAAGACATTTGAATTGTATGCTGAAGTTTTATTAGCACAGAGTAAGTTTACTAATTTTTTTTGTGCTGGGTATCAATAATGCTAAAGTGTCGCAATAACAAACAACTAGATCGTCACAAAGACGCTTTGAATTCCATAAATCAAGCTAGTGCTTTAAAACCGATGGATGCACGACTTTTGAATCGTAAAAATGAAATACAACAATTGGCCAACACAAATGCTGGTCCAGCTTTAAATGTACGTTAGATAAAAATTTAAAAATTATAAATATATGCTGAGGCAAATCATTACCTGGATTTAGTAAGTTTTATTACAATAATCGTATCGCTATAATAAATATAACGAAAATGTATCGACGTTGCTATTCAGTAACGTATTTTAGCGATATTCGCAGTCGGTTAAAGTTTTTTACTTTTTAAAATAACAAGCTGAAATTCATTTAGTTTTTCTTTAATTCTTCTTTGTGCTTTTCGTTTATTTAGACACTTTGTGTGCAGAGATGCCACATGGTTGGTATACAATTAATGCTAGGAACACAACTGCGGCGAACGACGAACTTTTGGTCGCGAATATTCGTCGTCAAAAATAAAACACATTGGTGTGTATGAAAATGCACCCAATCATGGCGTAAGGCGAAATTCGTAATACGCGGCGAAAGTAGCAATAGATTTATTTCTATTTCTTACGCCTGCGAACGACGAAAAAACAATTTTTTCTCTCTCTCTCTCTCTGTCTTTGCACACACAATAACCAACTTTATCAAATATTAGAGAGGAATTCGCTGAGTAAATTCGTCGTTGTTGTGCTTCACACGACAAATTTACGCAGCGAACTCTTATTGACGAATTCGCCGACATGGACGAAATTCGTCGTTCGTCCCAGTTGTGTTCCTAGCATAAATGGCGAGTAAAATGCAGATGTATACTGTGATAAATATTAAGATTTTGCTGGTACTGGATTCAGTAATGTTTTGCGAACCGAAAGTCGTAATATTCGATATGCTTATTCGTTTGCAATAACGATAATGTGATTCTGTATTTTTTATTTTTTTTTGTACAATAGTGTACTCGTACATCTGTGTTGTTCTCACCATTTAGTTGTTTGTCTTGTGACATCTCTGCATACAAAATGTCAAAATAAGAGAAAAGCACAAAGAAGAATTAAAAAAACAACTAAATGAATTTGAGCTTGTGATTTCACTTTTCTTATTCCCACCGTCAGCGAATATCGTTAAAATATGTTACTGGATAACAAAGTCGATATATTTTCGTTATATTTATTATAGCGATACGACTATCGTAATGAAAGTCTCTGAATCCTGGCACAGGTACAGTAGTGGCTTTGATTTTGATTTCCTTTTCCCAATCCAGTATCCCCCAAATGCTATCAGCAATTATGAACTTGGCTGCCGTGGAGAATTTTCGAATAAAACCTCAAAAATGTTTTGTATGTACAATAAAACTACGACTCCTTTCTTACGTTTGGCTCCCTTAAAAATGGAAATATTAAATATGAAACCTTACATGGTTTTATTTCATGATGTCATATCTGATGGAGAAATTGAACATTTGAAACAGTTGGCCAGACCGAATTTAAAGCGGGCCACGGTTTATAGTCAGGAAAATGTTCGTTCATTGGTAGCAAATACCAGGACATCGAAATTTTCCTGGTTCCAAGACGATACGGATGAAATAACGAAACGCATTAATAGACGAATCATCGATATGACTGGATTGGATATAAACGGTTCGGAATTCTTGCAAGTAATGAATTATGGTTTGGGTGGTCATTATGACAAGCATTATGATTTCTTTAATGTAACAGATGTAGGTCTCAATGATTTTAATTTTAATTTTATATTAAATAAAGTTATTGCAAAAATTCCAGGATACTCCTGTTGTGGTCAAACAAGGTGACCGTATAGCTACCGTATTGTTTTATGTGAGTATTATTTTAAAGTTGTAATCAATTGAAATTAAAATTTCTTCATTTTAGTTAAGCAATGTGGAACAAGGGGGCGCTACTGTTTTCCCCCTCATCGATACTGCAATATTTCCTCGCAAGGGTTCTGCTGTCATGTGGTACAATCTCAATAATGAGCTGGCGGGTGATTCTTTAACCTTGCACGCAGCTTGTCCGGTTATTGTAGGCTCCAAGTGGGGTAAGCTTGCGCACTTTTTATATATTTGTATGAGGAGTATTTAATCTCGTTTGTTTGTATTTATTTTGGCAGTTTGCAATAAATGGATACGCAGCAAGGCTCAAACATTTAAGAAACCCTGTTACAAATAATAAAAATATGTAAACTATCAATCAATAGTGCTTAATAAAATATTTATTGATAGAGTAGCTATTTTCAATTTACTATCATTTGAAGTTAATAAATAATCATGCTACTGGCAGCCAGATTGATGGCAGGGACTGGTGCTGGAAATTAATAGAATTAAGTTTAAGACTTTTTATCGTACTTTATTGCACCAATTTTCAATTAAGCCCATTATTAACTCGATTGCAACCGGTCATCGGTATCGCTACAGTCTCGCGAGAGACTTACAACTACATTTAGAGCAAAGTCAAGCAAACACATTTATATATAATATGAAAGAGAGCAAAATGCATGCTTGTATATACGAGTGTAGTTGAAAATAAGAGCATAACGAAGTGCCCACTGGCGGCCTTTTGCTTATCTCGGATTTAGAGTTTAAAAATGTCATTGTATATCAATGTAGTGCAATTGCAAAGTTAGAGATTAAAACATATGATTGATTATTGAGTTCTTGTTTCAATCATAATATTACGAATTGGACTTTTCATTTGTTCATATGAAAGTTTTACACAATACAGCATTAAACACATTGGCTACAGCAGGCTGCACGGCAACAGGACTGCAAATGCCGCTGGCCACAAATTTCGTCCCGTAGCCAGCTACTTAATTACTTTGACAACGACAGCAACATCATAAAAACCTGCTACTAAAGTAAAAAATATAAATATAAATATATAAGTATAAATATATTTTTATTTCAGTGGCACCCACTTTCAACTACAGTCGACTCTCGATAGCGCTAAATTCAAGAGACCAATACCTGGATTCAGTAAATTTTTGCAAACCTAAAATCGTAATATCTATCGATATGTATATAATTTGTTTTTTACGATAGTGTACTGTGTCTTATGGTAGGTGCAGACTTAGCAACGTGTTTATGCAACCATCTCATAAATTAAGAAACGAGTCAACAGATCAGAAACAAATTTGCCGAAAGATGTCGCATAAGATAGTGAATGAATTCGGTTTGGTAGATTTCGAAAATATTCGAAAATAAAATTTTTACAAAAAAAAAACACTGTTTTGTTGAATAAATTTTAAGCTACCAAGACGATCAAAATCGAAATCTTATCACATCTTAACCTAAAAAAAGGCCGATTGCTGCTGAAAAGAACATTTTTTCTCTCTCATAACTTTAAAAGTCTTTTTCGTGATTTTCATGAGTAATTTTAAAATAGATAGTTACAGCAATTTTTTATTAATTTCATGGGGAGAGGGACAGCAATTCTTATGCGGCAATGCTAAGCTTTTCGTTTCTGGTCTTGAACACCTGCGTGACAGATCAATATAAACCTTCAATATTGGTGTGTGCGTCTAATTAACGATCCAAACTTATTTATAGATCATCTTATTGCCTCACGTTCATGGCATACATATATTTAACTTTTTTCTTATTTAACAAAAAAAAAAAAAAAAACATTAATGACAACCAATAACACAAATATTTTTAAACCTCGATCTCTTAGACAAATAATAAAATTCAAATAAATATATTGTCATCTAATAATAGTACAGAACAAACATTTACAATTGTTGTGAAGGTAATTATTTCAATATCTAACACAGAGTACCTCTAAATAGTTTAACAAAATATGCAAGTGTAACACAACCAATAGTTTACAAAATAATGTATACTGAATATTTAGTAAAATATTATTAAAGAAATACAAAAACCATGCATTTAAATAGCGCTTTCCTATACAAAGTTTTGCTTGTGTTTTACTTAATGCAATTCGGTTGGACAAAAGAAAAAAATAAGAATAAAGAAAAGGGTTTCACCAATTCCATATCCGGTATGGTACAACTGCTGGAAACAGAAATGCAACTAATACACAGTCTTGAACGTTATACTGCTGAATTGAGAAAGAAAGTGAATGCTTTAAAGGAGTGAGAGATAAAGGAAACTTTAATTTGAATTTTTTTAATTAAAGTTGTCTTTTTTTCCTTTTAACTTTGAAGCTTGGTGCAAGAATTGAAAGAAGAAAATCTTAAGTCTGTAAATGATCGCGAGAGGTATTTATTTAATCCTTTGAATGGATTTTCTCTCATAAGACGCATGCAACATGACTGGCCACAAATTGAATTGTATATGACCAAACCGCTGGGTGAGAGTAAGTATTTTTGTTTTTAAGCTATTGCATAGCTTTTATCGCGGGCTTTGAGCGCGGCGACGGAATCAAGAAATTCCGTAACGAAAAATAAACCTAAGACTATTTTTATTTGAATCGCCCAGTATTGCTAGAACAGGGGGGTTACTCTCTATTGCGATGCGAAAGAAAAACGCTGCGAAATCGAACGATTGGTACTCTCTAATGCGTTTGCGCATTTGGTTTTCGCATCTATTTTTCTTTTCTTTCGCAAGCCTGGTATCACCGCACTCTGTAATACGAAAGCGTCTGTCAACATCGTCTGATTATCGCAAATATCTTGCGATAGGTAAATACCAAACGCAAAGGGAGTACGTTGAAAAAATATTTGTATTTTATATTAAAATTGTTATTTTTAGAGAAAAAAAAATTACATTACATTTTGTGCATTAGATATCTAAAAATGTAAAATCAAGGTGAAATATAATTAACCAAACAATAGCATTCATACTGTCCTGCAATTTTGTGTTGAAGTGTAAGTGCTTGTTTTTGGCCGATCTAACCATCAAAATCATCATAAATCAAATTTGATATGGTTGGAACGCAGTATTCTTTCAATGCCGAGAAGACCTCGAAGCAATGTGAGATTGCTGCGATAGTTTTATAATAGTTGGAACTGCTCTGGATCTCTTTGAAACTTTTAGCTCGTGTTGAATAGCGTTTAGAACATACAGAAACGCTTCCGTATTCAAACGGAAATTTTGAAAAGAGTATATTGGACTTACATATCTCTTAAGACTTAAAACTTCACTTTTTCCTAACTTTCCTATTTTTACGTATTTTGCCATTTCATTACTGTCAATCTTTGCTATATTTCCTTTTGCAAAGTCAGTGCTGCCATTTTATCAAAGAATTTTGCGAAAGGATTTGCGAAAGTAGTAGAGAATACCAAATTGGCATCTCATCGCATTTAGCTTTCGCATCGTAAGTGCTTTCGCATCGCAATAGAGAGTAACCCCCCAGATTTTTACATGTAGGAAAACACAATGTGGCGTACTTAAGAGCAATCGTGGTTGACTAAAAATGATATACACAAACAAACAGACAATTCGTAGCTTTTTAAGCTATTATTTTCCAGATATTTAGAGGATATCAAGTCTCAAACCTATGTTTTTTATTTCAGTTACCATAAACCTATAGTTTCAATGATAAAAATTCCCGAATAACCTACATGTATTGTAAGATCGGCCGTCACGCTCTAAAAGTGTAACTTGAATTAATATCAAAGAAAAAACTTGAATTAATATCAAAGAAAAAAAAAATACTGCATAAATAAAAAATAAATAAATAATTATAATTGCATAAGTTATAAAAAATGCTAAGCAATAGCTTTACCGCGGCAGTCCCCGAGTGCCACACGTATTTTTTTTTTTATAAGAAAGTGACATTGATGATGATGATGATGATTTTATTCGACAACTTTTCACAAACGAAAAAAATCCATACAATTTATTTTACAATCTTTCTTAAAGCCTCATCTTTTGAAAACAATCAACAATATTTTTAAATGTTGTATAACACTGTCTGACAGTGTTGCCAAAAGTAGGGGAAAATACTTACATGTAAATATTTTTGATGCTAAAATAGAAGCATAGAGAAAATCGGACAGATTTTTTATATTCTCCTAACTCTAGGGATTTTTTCTTTATGTCGCATTATTTATAAAATAAATGCAAACATAACGTTTTTTTTTGATTAATACTTCTCTTTCAAAAGGGTTCAAAAATTTTCTTTTCGTTAAAATCGCTTCAAAATATGCTTCCAGAGATGTTAGTGGTTTAAAAAGTTGGCGACACTAATATGCTTGTATGTATATTTATGCCAAGGCGAATTCATATACCAGGTGGTGTCAAGCCTGCAACAACAAAATCTGCCTTGTAATTTATTGCAATGAAAATTGACAAATCAAACTTCCTACAAATTTGATTGAAATGAAATTTGACAAGCCAAACTTCCCAAAAAAAAACAGCTGCTAACTTAGCACCACCTGGTACATGAATTGCATATGTATGTTAGTTTTAAAATAACCGGTTTTTGTACCTGAATTGAATTTATCCTTTAAAATTTTATTTGAAAAGAACTATTCATATTAATTTTTAGAAAACTTTTTCTTATTTTCATTGAACTTAACTAAAAGTACATATGTATGTGTTATTTTTTAGTTTTTTTACTTTTTTTTAACAAAGCTTTAATAAACATACATACACATATATATATATATTTTATAACTAATGGTTTTCTTATATATTTAATGAATTGAACAGGCTAATCTTCGTATCGCCTTTTAAGCCAAATTACATGTGATAATTATTAATGAACAAATAACATCAAAGTTAGTTGTAAATATTCTGACAACACATAGTTGAACGGAACAGCCAGCCGTTTTCGAAGGCCACTAAACCTTCATCATCAGCGTTCTTCTGTGTTTGGTCCACTGTGTGTGGTGTCAGTTGATGTAGATTTCTGCCTTATATACGAAACTTTCTTGCAAATGGAATATGTGAATTGGTTTGATTCATCGTATTTCAATTTGCTGAAATGTGTTTTGTAATGAAGGCCCAAATTTACTATCTCTAAATTTACAAAAGTCTTACCATTGTTTTCTTATATTTTAATGACAAAAATTTATAGGGAATTTTGTAGGGGAAATTTTATAAATTTTTTTGTGTAGGTATTTTTTTCGAGAAATCTACGGGCAACACTGACACTGTGTCATAAAATTTAATGAAATCGAAATATTTGGGACGTATTACTATTTTTTTTATTGTCAGTATTGTCGAGCATAACAACAATGTGTGTTTGAAATTTTCCAAACACCAACAAAATCTTGAGTTACGGGTAAAAACCCGGTTTTCATACCCGTATGCACTTATCGACCTCTAACTAACTTAGCTATCAACCGAATTTAAATTTATAAACGGACTTAGAAAGAAGAAACTAAGACCTTTCGAACCACATATATATTATTTTAGTAAATTTCAGATATACATACATATGTCTGTATTTTTGCACCAAATATATTTTTTTCGGGTTTTTCGTCACTTTTCTACTTTTGATTCGTTCTTAGGCAGTATTTTTGTAGCAGAGCCATACTATTTATATCTTTATTTATAAAACGTAATTGATTAAAAGTAATTTGAAGGTTTGCTTAAAAAAATTCCTTAGAAATTGACTGAGTTATTAACATTTTATTAGACGCTTTTTTGTAAAAAAAATACCTGCATGATGTATTTCGCTTTCTATTTTACGCTTTCTGTGTATTTGAGCTTCTAGAGGTTAATAATTGGATACGGGTACGAAAACCCGGTTCTTTTTTTGGCTGTTTGGAAAATTTCAAATACAGATTGTTGTTATATTCGAATATATAATAAAGAAGTTTTGTTTGAAGAATCAAAAAAAGTCATGGGATAAAAACAAAACTTTTTTCCAAGTCAAATAAATTTAAAACTATAAGTGATAAAATGGTAGTGTTATCTTGTTTTATCTTTGCAATTCAACGTTAATTGCTCCACAAAAAAAATTATTCAAGTCGATTGAAATTTACAAAAGTTACAAGCTCCGTTAACGACAACCGCAGTTTCAAACTTTTACGCGTTTTTGCGCTACATTGTCTTACAACAATTGGGGAATTCAAACGGTAGTCGCAAGTGACATAGTGCCTTTATGTTTTTAAATTTTTGTTTGAAAAAAAAAAAACAAAAGCAAAAACAATTATATTAAAATAATTTAAGTCAATATCACACTTTAGACTACCGTTTGAATCCGCCGCAAATGTCTCAAAAATATATAATACATCTTCTACCAAAAAAAAGATGGTTTCATCGAAATCGGTTACGTAGCTTACAAGTTGCGGACTTTTTACCACTTTTTTTCATTTCACACCACAGTGCTCCGTTGTTCACTTTATCCAAATATGTTCCTTCTACCCAAAATCCTATAATTATTAAAAAAGATAAAAATTCTGTCCCAGTTGATTTAGATATGATACGCAAATATAAAGCTGAAATGCCCACTGCCACTGATTTAGAAGAAGCCTCCGAAGCGATTTATCGCTTGCAAAGAATTTATGATCTAAAAGCTGCCGATCTTGTTCGGGGTATATTAAATGGCAAAAGATACGAGTAAGTCTATCAGAATAAATAATTTATAGATTTTAACTCATCAGCATCATGATGTGAATGTTTCCTGGTGTGTGTAGAACGAAATGGAAATCAATTGACTCTTATTTGATGGGCTTATATTTGTTTAATAAAAAGTATAATTATCCTGCTGGCTTATGGTTGAACTCTTCTCTTATAAATTATGAAGAGAACAGTACATTTACTGAAATTATTGACTATGGGCAGGATAAACCATTTGAATTGTATGCTGAAAATTTAATACAGCAAAGTGAGTTGACTTTTCATGTTTTTTTTTTAAATGAATAAATGTAATAATGTTTTGCTGATAAATAAAACAGATCTTTTTAAAGAAGCCTTGAGTGCTATAGACCAAGCTTGCTTCTTAAAACCAAGGGATGAACGTCTATTGAAACGTAGAAATGAGACACAGCATTTGGCCAAGACGAATCACGAACCGGCGAAGAAGGTTTGTAAAAGATAAATTTTTAAAAGGAAATGTGTTGATTGCCCTTTACACGTCTAGTATCGCCCAAATATTGCCAATGTTTATGAACGTGGCTGTCGTGGACGATTTGAAAATAAAACTTCAAAAATGTTTTGTGTTTATAACGCAACGACGACACCTTTCTTACGATTGGCTCCTATAAAAATGGAAATTTTAAATATGGACCCTTACATGGTTTTATTCCATGATGTCTTATCTGATGAAGAAATTGAACATTTGAAAAATTTATCTATACCAAAATTAGAACGGGCTGAAATGTGTTCGGAAGAAGGTGAGACATATGCTGATAATGCCAGAACATCGAAATTGTCTTGGGTCAAAGACAATACAGACGAAGTAACAAAGCGCATTAATAAAAGAGTCACGGATATGACTGGCTTCGATTTAAAAGGTTCAGAGATGTTGCAAGTACAGAATTATGGGCTTGGCGGCCAATACGAAGAGCACTTTGATTACTACAATGTAAATTTTAATTTAAAATTTTTTGTAATAAGTCGAAGTTTTTGTTTAAGTTATTGTCATTGTCAAATTTTAGGACACTAACGATATGTACTATAGACAACATGGCGATCGTATATCGACGGTACTGTTTTATGTAAGTTTTTTGGGAAGCTACATTAGTTGAGTGATAAAATGCAATTGTCCAACCTGTTCTGAGAATACCAAAAAAAATATATATGTGTGTTTGTGTATCGTTTTAGCTAAGCGATGTGGAACAAGGCGGGGCTACGGTTTTCCCCGAACTGAAAACTGCTGTATTCCCTCGTAAAGGTTCTGCTGTCATGTGGTACAATCTCCATAATAACCTGGAGCCAAATATTTTGACTGTGCACGGATCTTGTCCAGTTGTTTCGGGTTCCAAGTGGGGTAAGCTTATGTCATATTCAGCCATGTCACAGAACGCAATTCCGAAAGTATAGTCCTTATCTTCGGAATGAAACCACTTCAAACCACTTTCAAAGTGGTTGTAATATTTGTAATTATATATTCAACAAAAATATTAATAAATCTAAACAGTTAAAAATTAAAGGGTACTCGAGCAACGAAAAATATTGGAAAACAGGCAAATATATAGACACTTGAAATTTTCAAAGTTAGTGTATTTTTATGCAGACTATCGCTCATAACTCCAAAATTAATCCTCATATCGTTCTTCATGTTGTGCAAACATTTCATACAAATATCCTGTTTACTCAACTCTTGAGACAAAAATAAAATTTTCGTTTTCCATTACAAACAAAAATGTAATATGAATGAGTTTGTAATATTAATTAAAATATTTGCAATATTAATTAAAAAATTAATTAAATTTTCACCTATAAACAATTTGATAATATCAATTAAGTTTTTCCACTCAAATTAATTAATACAATTAAAAACTTATTTGAATCAATTAAATTATTAATTGAAAACATTAATTGGTGAATACTTTTTTCTGTGTAAGTTGTGTGCAAATTGAAAACTTTAAACACGTTTTCTGGCAAACTGGTTTTCTTTTTGAGTTGTGACGTTGTTTGAGTAAATGAGCGATATGTACTGTCCGTACGAATCCCTTCGTGTGCAAGTCAAAGTCGCACTTTACTCAATTTATTGTTCACTAGTAACCATTTTGTTTGCCATATTTGATTTGAAAAGCAGAGATCTTATAATTTTTGGGATGGAACAAACTTGAAACAAAATCGATCAGAATTGCAAATATGGCATCAAAACCACTTCGATCGGAGTCTGTGACATGCCTAATTATTTGCTATTTGCAGGAAGTGTAATAAGTTTTCTTCATTTCTATGTATTTTTGCAGTTTGTAATAAATGGATACGCAGCAAGGCCCAAATCTTTAGGAAACCCTGTTATAAATAATGTGAATATGTATGTAAATTTTTTAAAACTGAAACAAAATAAATAATAATCTGTTAATCAAGTTCAAATTTAGTAGTTTTTTTTCTAATTCCATTTTTAAATAAGATTTATTTAAAAAAAATAGAAAGAGTTTTTTAACTAATCTTTCGACCTAATTTTATATGTTTAATTAAACAATTTTTTCAAGCTTTAGGTCTGTTTATATTTTTAGTTTTTAGTTTGATATTTCGTTAAGCTTCGCTTAAGTTCTTCAGCATATTTCTTATTTTTTTGTTATTTTTTTCCTGAAAAAGTTAATTGAAAGTTAAATCTTGAAAAAATTGTTTAGTTAAGAAGAGTGAAATTACATCTTCAATATTGGCGTTTTAAAGCTTCTGATTACGAAAAATGTTGACAGTACAATTATAACGAGTGAAACGTATGTATAATAGATCAGTCTATTACTCAACTTTTACAGAAGTATTTATTTCATAAAAATTAATGACAATCAATAATATGTATGCACAAATATTTTTAAACTTCGGTTTTATTAAACAAATAAAATTCAAAAACTATTTTACCTTCTCAACAATAGAACATAATAAACATTTACAATTATTGTGAAGGTAATTAATTCAATAAAAAAAAAATAAAAAAAATTAAAAAATTAAACATTTAAATAGTTCAACACAATATGTGAGTGTAACAACACAACTAAATCGAAGCAGAAATAAAATCTATTGTCAAAATTTAGTAAAATATTGAAATAGAAATACCAAAATCATGTATTTAAATAGCTTTTCCCTATACCAAGTTTTGCTTGTGTTTTACTTAATGCAATTCGGTTGGACAAAAGAAAAAAATAAGAATAAAGAAAAGGGTTTCACCAATTCCATATCCGGTATGGTACAACTGCTGGAAACAGAAATGCAACTAATACACAGTCTTGAAAGTTATGCTGCTGAATTGAGGAAGAAAGTGAATGCTTTAAAGGAGTGAGAGATAAAGAAGAAAACTTAAATTTGAATTTTTTCAATTAAAGTTATTTTTCCCCCTTTTAATTTTGAAGCTTGGTGCAAGAATTAAAAGAAGAAAATTATAAGTCTGTAAATGATCGCGAGAGGTATTTATTTAATCCTTTGAATGGATTTTCTCTCATAAGACGCATGCAACATGACTGGCCACAAATTGAGTTGTATATGACCAAACCGGTTGGTGAGAGTAAGTATTTTTAGTCAGGAATTATTTCTCAATCGGGCTCAAGTTTAGTATTTTTTCAAGTCATAATTTAGAAGGAAATATTTGAATAATGAATGTGATTTCGAAAAAAAGTTACAGAAAAGTTAATATAGATTTTGGTGGGGGGGGTGGGGGAAATGCCGCATTTTTCTGTGTCAACACGCACTTCACCAGCACCCATGTCTATCTATTAGAGCAAACAGTGTTTGCTATGAATTTTTAATGAAATGTAATATGAGAAATGTTTTTGTTGTACAAACAACAAACTTTTTCAAACTTTTGGTTGAGGGTGGCGTTGTCTGAATTAATTAGCACGTGTACTACAAAACCAAAGGTCCTGGATTCGAATTCGGTCTCCGACAGTCATTA
This sequence comes from Nowickia ferox, assembly GCA_936439885.1. NCBI lineage: Eukaryota > Metazoa > Arthropoda > Insecta > Diptera > Tachinidae > Nowickia > Nowickia ferox. The sequence goes on from OW387023.1 coordinate 108,450,800, forward strand.
AATAACAACACCACGCATATTCTGACGTGCATTAGTATACCTTTGTATTAGCTGTTGTACGAAAGTTCAAGTGATGAATGCAGATTCAAAAATTTAATTCGCCTCATTGACACCAGAGGCGCTGCAACACGTGCGAAAACCAGAGTTGTGAAAAATTCTTCTCTATCACTATTCCTTTCCTAGAGAAGTTAACACTTAGTAATAGTAGGAGACATTCATTGCATTCATTGAGTGTTACTTAAAAAACAAAGCTTTTAGCCTGACCAAATCATAAATATAGAATCAAATGAAGTTCGAACAATAATAATTAAAATTAAACAAACCTTTTGGTGTTGCACTTTCTTCCCATTGACCTCCACCATACGGCTCTCTGTTTTGAGACAACATATTTGTCTCAAAATGGTTTATGGTTCCAAATCGTATATAAGACTACTATTGGAGAAGCGCTGTTAGTAATCTAATTTTGAAACTCAACCGTTTACGTGATATGTACTTCCAAACAAAAAAACAAAAAATTTAATATTTGTTATTTAACTATGAACTCAGATTGACATGAAAACAATGTTTTGGTTTTAAATACATATAAAAAGAAACAGTTTGCAAAAATGGGTAAGTTTTTTACCCTTTTACTCAAAGGAAAATACTCGTATCATTATATTACGCCAAAAAGGAAATTTGACTTCGTTTCGACTAGGAATCGTAAAAGAGAACTTCTTGCACTGATAAGTTTACTAAAAAAAATCATATAAGATGATCCAAATTTTCACTACTTCCGGATCGTATAGTGTACACTTTCACAACTTCTTAGGAATGTCTTTTTTTACTGCGTCTAGTACTTAGAGGTGTAAAATTTTTGCTTTTAGTTTACTTAGAAGTCATACGCCTTCATAAAGCTGAAATGCCCACTGCCACTGATTTAGAAGAAGCCTCCGAAGCGATTTATCGCTTGCAAAGAATTTATGATCTAAAAGCTGCCGATCTTGTTCGGGGTATATTAAATGGCAAAAGATACGAGTAAGTCTATCAGAATAAATAATTTATAGATTTTAACTCATCAGCATCATGATGTGAATGTTTCCTGGTGTGTGTAGAACGAAATGGAAATCAATTGACTCTTATTTGATGGGCTTATATTTGTTTAATAGAAAGTATAATTATCCTGCTGGCTTATGGTTGAACTCTTCTCTTATAAATTATGAAGAGAACAGTACATTTAATGAAATTATTGACTATGGGCAGGATAAACCATTTGAATTGTATGCTGAAAATTTAATACAGCAAAGTGAGTTGACTTTCACGTTTTTTTTTTAAATAAATAAATGTAATAATGTTTTGCTGATAAATAAAACAGATCTTTTTAAAGAAGCCTTGAGTGCTATAGACCAAGCTTGCTTCTTAAAACCAAGGGATGAACGTCTATTGAAACGTAGAAATGAGACACAGCATTTGGCCAAGACGAATCACGAACCGGCGAAGAAGGTTTGTAAAAGATAAATTTTTAAAAGGAAATGTGTTGATTGCCCTTTACACGTCTAGTATCGCCCAAATATTGCCAATGTTTATGAACGTGGCTGTCGTGGACAATTTGAAAATAAAACTTCAAAAATGTTTTGTGTTTATAACGCAACGACGACACCTTTCTTACGATTGGCTCCTATAAAAATGGAAATTTTAAATACGGACCCTTACATGGTTTTATTCCATGATGTCTTATCTGATGAAGAAATTGAACATTTGAAAAATTTATCCATACCAAGATTAAAAAGGGCTTTAGTTTATGGTGGAGACAATGATTTATATGTGGTGGATAATTCCAGGACATCGAAATTGTCTTGGCTCAAAGACAATACAGACGAAGTAACAAAGCGCATCAATGAAAGAGTCACGGATATGAGTGGTTTCGATTTAAAGGGTTCGGAAAAGTTACAAGTACAGAATTATGGACTTGGTGGTCAATACGAAGAGCATCATGATTACTTCAATGTAACAGATGTAAGTTTGGATTTGGAATGTCTTCTTTTAAGCGAAAAAAAAGGTTTTAAGTTACTCATTGTTAAATTTTAGATGAATGCGCATATATACGAAGAGGGTGATCGCATAGCTACGGTAATGTTTTATGTAAGTTTTGCGAGAAGTGAAATTTTGTTGACTTACAAAAACACATAAGTTATGTTCAGTACATGTTTAAAGAATATCAAAAAAATATATACTTATATCGTTTAAGCTAAGCGATGTAGAACAAGGCGGCGCTACGGTTTTCCCCGAACTTAAGACTGCTGTCTTCCCTCGTAAAGGTTCTGCTATCATGTGGTACAATCTTCGTGATAATCTGGAGCCAAATATTTTAACTTTGCACGGGTCTTGTCCAGTTATTTCGGGTTCCAAGTGGGGTAAGTTTATGAAATATTTTTTTTATGTGAATAAAGTGTATTAACTTTTCTTTGCTTGTATTTATTTTGTTAGTTTGCAATAAATGGATACGCAGCAAGGCACAAATATTTCGGAAACCCTGTTATAAATAATATGAATATGTTAATTTTAAAATAGTGTGCAATAAATTATTTAATTATTTATTACTAAAAATATCTGATTACTTAAAAAATAAATTTAAACAAAATCTCCCAAAAATAAAAAAAAAAACAATTTGTTTGTAAAATATTTTTAAAAAATTTTGCTTACAATTATCTTTTCAAATTCAACTTTAATTAATATAACAAGGATTGTGAATTCAATATTTATTTGGTCCTTAAATTTTTATTTTAAATTTGATTTTTTATAAAAAAAAGAATATGGGAATCGATTGACTTTGCAGATCATCTCTGAAACTTCCCGCAGAACTACAGATTTTGCTTAAGTTTGCGGCATCCGATACAATATTTAAGTTTGAAGACTTTTGAAGTTATTTAAAAAAAATTATTTTCGCGAACGAATCACCTCAATTGACAGCACTAAAATTTACTGCAATTGATGTGTCTTTTTGAGTATAAGAGCTGATTAGATTTTGAACTTTATCGGTCTAGTAGCTTAAAATAAAAAAAAAACAGTTAACTACACAGAAAAAAGTGTAGATTCAAAAGATTAAAGATTCAATTAAAAAAAAACAGATTCAGTTAAAAAATTCATTAGTTTTCAATCAATCACGGAAATTGTAGTACATATTAACTCATCCATTTTAATTGCAATTTTGTTTGATTTTTTCAATTCAAAGATATTACATTAACTAAAAATTTAATTGAAGGTTTTTTTAAGATTCAATTAAAGTTTAATTGAAATATTCTTAAAGATTCAATTAAAAAATTAATTGAAATATTTTTAAGACTCAATTAAAAAACGAATTTAAATTTTTTTAAGATTCAATTAAAATGGTAATTGAAATATAGAAAAAATCTAATACTGTAAAAATATAAAAAATGATGTTATGTACATAAATATGTATAAGAAATTTCCAAAAATGGAAACATTTGTCTTTTGTGCCAAAAGCCTAACTGATGCATCGTATGGCTTTTGAAGTTCGAATGGTGCACAAATGTAAAATGGCCGTATTCGGTGTTTGATAATCTTGCAGAATATCGTAGCTTTTCTTTAAATTGTGTGTGCATTTTGTGATTGGATGTTAAAGAAAGGCTACGATATTTTCCATATGTACTTACACAAGACCATTTGCATCGAACCCCAAATACCGCCAATGTACTCACTTTACCATCCACATGTGATCTATAAGCTTTTATTTCTCATTATTATTTGCTTTTTATTTCTCCAGCATGAATGTTTTAAAAGACACTGGGTTAAAGAAGATTCAGTAATTCCAAAGCAACAGCGAAGCAACATATGTGCAGAACGTGCTATTAAAATGGTACAGGATATTTAACCATTATGCAAAACAACACGCACATTAAATTTGAAATGCATGTCCTTTAATAATTAAGAAACTTTTTTTAATTTATTAAAATTTTTTTATTAAATTTTTTTCTTTAGGGACTTTAGAAAATCGCTTTTGTGGTGAGGTTTTTACTTTCAAATTACCAAAACAAATTGTTTTCGTAAATAACACAATATTCGCTATCGCGTAGTGCTAGGGCCAAAATGTGGTTATACACCTATTGCTTACGTGTCTTATATAAAAATTTTTAAAACATTATCTTCTTATTTCTGTCTTATAGAAATTTTTTTATTTATTAACATAGATTGATATGTACGAGTATGGATGTGTACATAGTTTTCAGAGAATAATTTTAGTGGCCTCCTAACAATCTTGAAATTTGACATTTTGTAAAAACATTCCTGAAATATTTCTATTTATCGTGTAGAGAGTGATTTCGAAGAAAGAGGGTCTGTATGGACCACAACGTACTGCAAGATCGACTGAAAACATTACTGCTGCTCAAGAAAGTGCTTAAAACAATCCGTCAACCTGAATTCGACCGCCGTGCTCAGGAGCTTGGTCTTGAAAGAACAACATTTTTGGCCACAATTTGGCACATTTGCTTCCATATAAAATTCAGTTTATACAAGAGCTTCTTCCACAAGACCATTTACGCCGCCATACATATGCCAATTTAATAAAAAAGTATAAACAAACAAAGTAGTATACGTTCCCCGAGAACACCCTGTACCTCTTGCAGTGATTTAACGAATATCATGTTTTTTGTGTGTGAAAATAGAGTGCACAAAAGTATTGGCATACCCAGGCAGGAATCTCGTTTATGGTCGAATTTTCTGAGATCTGGCAACTATTCTAAAACATAATGTAAATAAAGCTTCAAAATATAAGAAATTGTTCTATAATTAAGAAATTTTTCGATGAAAAGAAGGAAGTACAAAATGTGGCACCTATTAGACGGGACTTTAGATGCAATTCAAATCCTTAAGAAATAGAAAAAGTTATTGCTGTAAATAATGTTTCAACTAACAATTACTTTTGTAGTTTTCAAACATATTTTCGCGTTCCCAAAAGGGCAGCAGTTTATTTCATTGAATCTTAATTGTTGGAAACAAGCAACTGGCAACGCAAGTAAAGTTCGCTTCCCATCCATAATCGAGCGATTGATTTTTACAAGGTGGTCCAAAAGCAATAACCCTCTTATTTTTGCAAATGGCGGCCAATGTCAAATCTGTTTTGACATTTGTGACTAGACAGATGTAGAATACAAGTGAACAAGCCATGGAGCGATACACTCCCCAAGAACGCTCCCTCGTTTTGGCGATTTACACTGGCCCGCAAGATCGCCCGATGTAACCGTTCCAGACTTTTTTTGTGGGATTTTTTGAAGTCCCGTGTTTACGTGAACAAGCCCGAGACCCTGGAAGCCATCAAGGACCGAAGTAATGAAAAATACCATAAAACGAGCAATCAATTGTGGTGGCACCCATTTGGCCGGTATCATCTATTCGACTTGACCAATAAAATTCTAAAGGTTCAAATAAACATGATCAAAAAACAGAATGAAGTTTTTCGTTTACATAAAAAATGAGAGCCAAACAACATCGGATGACTTCTTTTGGGCACCTTGTAGTTTGGTCTTGTTTTGACAAAACAATAAACATAAACCTCAGAAAGTCTTAAGGTCTAATTCTTAAAAAATATTTTAGGTTTATTACAGGTTTATTTGACAAATTTCCCATAGAAGTATGTCAAATAAGCTTTTAATAAACTTGAAATAATTTGAATTTTGCCATAACATTTCACATTTAAATCACGCTAGGATTTAATGGTGGTCCGATTTTTAATGTCAAATTGTATGGAGGAACTCCATACTCCATACGGTAACACCTATTTAAATTTCGTCACTTATGCTAACTTCATGCCAGTTTTTTGTTAGGCCGAGTTTAATAACCAATAGTTACTAATGAAAAACTATTCGATTCAGGCACGTACGAATATTTGTTCAGTTAAACAGTTTCATATATAACTAATGGACAATTTTGTAGAATTCAACATGATTGAAACTGTTGAAATCAATAAATACATGTCTGAATCAAAAAGTTTTTAATTAGTAATTAGTGGTTACGGTTTTTTGGGCACATGGCACACAGATGTAAACTCGGACTTATACATTAGGGAGTTGGTAGTGGCTACGTCTATAGTTCTTATGGGAACATGGAGACACACCAACCAGACATTTAATCGTATATATCGATAATTTACATATGTATGTATATACGAACGTATGTATATGGAGAAATTGGTTGACATTTCCACCACAAATACACCTCATCTGCTTTCTCTCTTTGTTTTATAATGACGGATAGACGAAAGTTTTTCAACAATTTAACTATTTCTACAATTGTCACTTTAAAATTGAGTGTTGACATAAACATAAAGACACTTGGTCCCAGTCTGATTGAAGAGTAATACAAGGTGTTTTTTTAGAGGTATAGAACTTCGAATTGAAATAAAACACAAGAAAATCGTTTTAATGTGCTTGGAAGGATAATTTTATGCCATTAACGTTTAAATATGATTTCGGGCATGTGGCCGCCGCGGCTGGCTCGAATAAAGCCAATTCTACAGGTCCAATTTTCAACCACTTTTTCGAGCATATGGGGCCGTATGTTGGCAATAACGCCACGAATGTTGGCTTCCAAGTCCCCTAACGTTTCTGGTTTGTTGGCGTAGACGAGCGACTTCACATATCCCCAAAGAAAATAATCCAATGGTGTCAAATCACACGATCTTGGTGGCCAGTGCGAAAACGATCCATGGTTAACCGAATTAATTGCTCTGATGGACGATTATGTCGACCATAAAATGGACGGAGCTTGCGGTAAACTTCGCGAACTGAACCATTATTTTCGAAATAAATTTGCACGATTTGCAAGCGTTGTTCTTTTGTCAACCTGTTCATGATGAAATGGCAAACCAAACTAAATATTAATCACTTGACAGCTGACAAAATGGCCACCAGTTAAAAAAGTGATGCCAACTTAAAGTTCTATACCTCAATAAAAAACACCCAATACATATGTAAATGCGTGTGTATTATGTGTGCATGGATTAATAGTAAATTTAAATGCTATGATGATACGATGAATACGAAAAAAACTTTTTTCTTTCGGCCTGTCCCGCGATGTCACTCGTAATCGTTCGATCGACAACTTGTATTGCAAACAACAATAACATTAGAAAATTTGTTGTTGTTTTCAATATAAGAGTTCGATAAAACGATTTCCAGTGACATCGTGGGACAGGCCGTTTATTTTTATTCTAACTAATTGAAAATATTTAAAATTTTGTATTCAGTTTGAAATTATTTTTTTTTTGCAGAAAAAAGTTATTATCTTTTTTATTTCTTGTTTTAAGATTAAGCTTATTAAGTTCATTTGAGAGGTTTTTTGCTATAGACAAATGTGCCCTTAATTATGAAAGTGGTCTAAGTCATATATTTCTTTGGTGGACGTATTTAGTAGATTACATTTGAACAAATCAAAAAATATCTTTTAATTTAGAGTTGTAGTAGCCTCGATTAATATAAATTTATTTAATATTCATGAAATATTTATTAAATTTTTTTTTTAAAGATTTATTTAAAATTTCGAAGCAAAAATGCATATGACTTAGACCACCTTCATAATTAAGGGCACAAATTCCCTACGAGTTTTTAAAGAAACGGCGAAGTTTATTAAGTGCAAGTCTAGAATACTCGTAGGCGATATTCAGGGACAGGTGTTTCATGCATATACATGTTTTTTCCCTTAACACTGATTTGTTAGTGCATATTTTTGTATATTTTGCTTAAAATGCATATTTTTGTCTGATATTATGGTATAAATGCATGGTTTTGTGTCATATTTTGTCAAAAAATCAAATTTCAAAATATGTTATTGTTTATAAAATTTTTAATGCAAAACTGTTTTTTTTTTGGCAAATTTGTTCGCTTGAATTGTTGTACATTTGTAGAACGATTATACAAGCATACACACCTACCAAACTTAATGGAAATTATCATTTTGATGATTTCAAGAGGAAAACGTCCGCTATTACGTCCTTCACTACGAAAGTAGTGATCGAATTCGGCGGAAACTTGATGTTGTTTTTAAAAATGGTAATGGATTTAAAAAACAAATCAGTTAACTGTAATAGTGGGAAATAAAATGGATGCACAATCGAATAAAGATGCTTGTTTTGTAAAGATTTTTGTTTGAAGCTTTCAAACTTATTATGTTTGTATACTGTGATTCTCAATATAATATGAAGAGTCTTACTATAAACATACGAAGTTTGTTAACTAAATTCAAAAATTTTTTGGGTTGGGGTCTACTGATGAGTTCCAAAAGCGGGAACGAAATGCATATAGACAATTGCTTAACCATAAAAACAAGCTAAATCTTCAAATGTAATAGTTGAGTTAAATAAATATATAAGATTATACGAGTATAAAAAATCATTTAAATTTGAGCCGATTACATCCACAGAGGTTACAAGACCTGTTGCAATGCACAAAAGCCTTCGAAGAACAAATTGATTGAACTTCATATTCGAAAATATGGAAAATATAAAATTTTTAAATGCAAATAAATATACAAACGAGTATAACAACACTTTTCTTTTTCTATTTACGTATCTCCCCTTTTTTTCTACAATACAAACATATCTCAAAAAAGGGTGTTTGGAGTTAATATTGCAGAGAAAATCTTTATATTATATTTAATCTTGTGTAAAAATTTAATGTAAAAGGCTTGTACACCACGCACTTCTTGGGAAAAGAAAATATTTTTATATCTCTATTTAGTTGTATGTAAATTGAAAACTTTTCTTTTGAACAAAAATTTTTTTAATATGCATATTTTATTGTTTTTAGTGCATATTTTGCGTTTTTGGGTCATATTTTAGGCGCCTAAAATATCTTTTTTAAATGCATGAAGTCGTTGTCCCTGGTGATATTAATTACGTTAAACGTTCACAAATTCTAAAAAATAAATGTACCCAATTTATTTATGCTGTAAAATATTAATTTATATAATATTTTCTTTAGAAAGGATACAATTGTATTACAAATTCCTTGGAGTGTGTGCGCGTTTTGCTAATGTTCTTTTAGCGACTTTGTTTACCCTTTTGAGTACTTGATCATTACTTTTTTCGAGGTCGTATGCTTTGATATTCCTTCACTTGACGATGAATGATATGATCCTGAAGATGTTGGTTGAGTGGATACATGCGTGTTCGTATCCTGAAATTGCACAGGAATTATAGGCTTAGAATGAGAATTTCCAGCCAACACTATTATAAATAAAAATATGTATGTACTTATATAATTTATTAAATCACTTCAAGTTCGACTGCTGCTGTAAATAATACACGATACATACATACCTTGATTTACTGCAAGCGCAAGGATGGCTAGAAGCAAGAACCCGAATGTAAATTTCATGTCTTCTTAGTAGTTTTAGAATATAAACCTAACTTGACAAAATATATTTTTGAACTCGATGATGGAGCACGTTTGTGAGGGGCTTTTATACCATTTCAACTGTATACATTCAGACATATTTATGTATGCATATGTGTATACACATTAAATTATACTTTATGTTTCATACACGCAAAGAAAAGATATGGTTGTAGCATGGAAAGCAATATTATGTTCTCTGCAACAAAAGTGTGGTCGTTGAAAACAAGTTATTGTTATTTTAAACATTAATTGCGTTACGATAAACAAAGTAATGTTTGAATTTAATAATTACATTATTATATTCATAAAAATATTGATATGGTCAGAATTCAACAATATAGTTTTGTTAAAAATGTTTGACTACAACATAATTTGTATTATTATGTAAAAATAATATGATGTAAATAACTATATAATGTTATACAAAAACATACTATATTTAGTAAAAAAATTTTTTTTTTTATTTCAACAATATTATTTTATTTATGATTTGATCAGGCTAAAGTTCGTATCGCTGTTTAAGCCAAATTACATGTGACAATTATTAATGAACAAATAACACCAAAGTTAGTTGTAAATATTCTGACATACACGTAGTAGAACGGAACAACCGGCTGTTTTCGAAGGCCACTACACCCTCCTTTGTGTTTGGTCCACTGTGTGTGGTGTCAGTTGATGTAGATTTCTGCTTTATATACGCAACTTTTATTGCAAATGGAATATGTGAATTGCTTGGATTCATCGTAGCAAAGTGCTATTGTAAGTAATTTTTTTACACTTTTAAGGTAAATAAAATTTGGCTAGCACTGGGGACTAGTAGAATTTTTGACACAACAGATAAATTTTTGACAAGCAGCAAATAAGAAGCATGGTATCATAAAAGGTAAAACCACCGCCGTCGTGTTGGAAAATTCGAGCCGTCGCCCAATGCATCGATTTTTACGGCTCTAACTGTAGTTAGATTGTGAAAAATGCATTTTTTATTTTAATTTGCGAAAAATTTTACATCATATTAAAAAGGTTTTTGCTGCAAGAATATTATTTTATATAAAAATGTTCTTTTAAAAATTTTTTGGTAGCCAGCGGCTTGAATTAAAATTTTTTGCTTCGCCGCCGCAGAATTTTTTTTATCAGCTGCTTCCAATACTAAAGCGAATTTGTCAAAAATTTACATTGTCAAAAAAGATATCATTTGGCACAGATGACAAATTAAAATTTTTCCCCACAGGCAAATATTTTTTTTATCATAGTATAGGGTGTTTTTTATTGAGGTATAGAACTTTAAGTTGGCATCACTTTTTTAACTGGCGGCCATTTTGTCAGCTGTCAAGTGATTAATATTTAGTTTGGTTTGCCATTTCATCATGAACAGGTTGACAAAAGAACAACGCTTGCAAATCGTGCAAATTTATTTCGAAAATAATGGTTCAGTTCGCGAAGTTTACCGCAAGCTCCGTCCATTTTATGGTCGACATAATCGTCCATCAGAGCAATTAATTCGGTTAACCGGTCAATTGGCCACCAAGATCGTGTGATTTGACACCATTGGATTATTTTCTTTGGGGATATGTGAAGTCGCTCGTCTACGCCAACAAACCAGAAACGTTAGGGGACTTGGAAGCCAACATTCGTGGCGTTATTGCCAACATACGGCCCCATATGCTCGAAAAAGTGGTTGAAAATTGGACCTGTAGAATTGGCTTTATTCGAGCCAGCCGCGGCGGCCACATGCCCGAAATCATATTTAAACGTTAATGGCATAAAATTATCCTTCCAATAAAGCCAAATTGATGGACATTAAAACGATTTTCTTGTGTTTTATTTCAATTCGAAGTTCTATACCTCTAAAAAAAACACCTTATACCTTTCTACCGTTTGGTACACGCCGTTAATATCAAACGCAATGATCCCAAAGCCGGGCAAAGATCCTACTGAGGCTGACTCATATAGGCCTATAAGCTTACTATCAACAATTTCAAAGCTTTTCAAAAAGCTGCTCAGACTAAATTTTCCAAAATTTTAGCTACTTATGGGTGCAACCATGACCATCAATTTGGTTTTAGAAGTCAGCATAGCACAATTGAGCAAACGCATGGATTGGTTCAATTTATAAGGAATACATTTGAAGAAAAGAAGTATTGTTCTGCCCTCTTCATTGATGTTTCTCAGGCATTTGACAAAGTATGGCATGAAGGCCTCATTTTAAAATTGAAGACATATCTGCCAATAAATATACAAACACTTTTGGAAAGTTATATTACTGATAGGAAGTTCACTGTTGTATATAGAAGGAGACTTCATGAGTGTGGCCGAATCTATATCTTCTGGCGTCCCACAGGGTAGTATTCTGGGGAGAGTCTTGTATTTAATTTATACTTGTGATATGCCTGTGAGCAATAATATTCTTACCTCTACATTTGCCGATGGTACAGCCTGTCTGAGTATGCATGAAAACCCTTATGAGGCATCCCGAAATCTCTAGGAACATATTACCCAGTTGGAAATATGGTTAAACTTATGACTCTAAGCTAACCCAAATGAAACTTAAGTTTACTCAAATACATTGGTCGATTGGCAGAAATTCAACACTCAGCCTAGACTGCAAACTGTTAATATACAAGTCGCGTTTGAAACCAATATGGTGCTACGGAATTCAGCTATGTGGCACTGTTTCAGCTTCCAATGTTGAGAGAATCCAACGAAGACAAAACAATATTTTACGTTTGATAACATCGGCTCCATGGTACATTAAAAATTCAAATTTACATCGTGACTTAAATATGACACTACTTAACCAAACTCGAATCCCATCCTAATCCCCTTGCTCGTAACATCTTGAATTTTACTGGACACATCCGCTTAAAAAAGAGGGACACTACGGCGCTAATACTCAACACTCCAGATGTAACTGCTTGAATATACTTTTATTTAATTTTATTTTTTTGCTTAGCACAACTCTTATGTATATTTAGATTTAAGATTTGAACACTTATCGTTAGTTCATATTTGAAGATACAATAAATAAATATATGTCAAAAAAAAAAAGTTAAACACTATTTACAGCAATAACTTTTTCTAAAGGATTTGATTGCATGTAAAGTCCCGTCTGATAGATTCCACATTTTGTACTTCCTTCTTTTCATCGAAAAATAATTCCACAGAACTAAACATCTTTATTATAAGTGATTTTTTTTAAGTACTTTTACTTAAAAATTTTTTAACGCTTACATACCATTTCTTATATTTTGAAGCTTTGTTTACATTATGTTTTGGAATCGTTGCCAGATCTCAGAAAATTCGACCATAAACGAGATTGCTGCCCCGGTGTGCTAATACCTTTGTGGCACAGAATTATGACTTTTTCTGCTACATGTGTTATGAAAGATTTATCCACTGTATTAAAAAAAATGCTATTCGTTAAATCAGTGCATTAGGTATTTACTACCAAAAATTTTGTCTAAGAATTTATTCAAAATGGCTTTCAAACACTGATAAAGTCGGGACTATATTTTCTTTTGAGCAAATGGAGAAAGTTGCCATACATAATAATACTAATTGTAAATTAAGTTGCGTTGCCAGTTGACAAGGTAACAGAAGAAGTCAGTTGCCTTCCATAATCGAGCCATAATTTTCTAAACGTGTAGCTAAATATACACATTTTCACACATACATACAAACGCATGTATGTATACATGTGCGTTTAAAAACCTAAACGTATATGCGTATATATAAACACCCAGTTGACCATGTCCTTCAGACATCTTGCAAAGACGGATGCACGAGAAGATTAAGGCGTGAAGGAACTGTTGGCGGCAGCTCAAACTGATCATTGAGGAAATTTTCGAACAAGTGGCCACTAAGTTCCTTGTCCCTGTACAGCGGACAATTTCTACGAGTATAATATTTTCATTAATAAAACTATACACAATATCACATTGAGCCTTGCAAGATTAGTTTGCGGGCAATATCCACCATTTAGTTTCAAACATAACCATTGAATTAGTTTTTCTTTTACCGAGTTTTTTAGAGGTATAGAACTTCGAATTGAAATAAAATACAAGAAAATCGTTTTAATGTCCATCAATTTGGCTTTATTGGAAGGATAATTTTATGCCATTAAAGTTTAAATATGATTTCGGGCATGTGGCCGCCGCGGCTGGCTCGAATAAAGCCAATTCTACAGGTCCAATTTTCAACCACTTTTTCGAGCATATGAGGCCGTATGTTGGCAATAACGCCACGAATGTTGGCTTCCAAGTCCCCTAACGTTTCTGGTTTGTTGGCGTAGACGAGCGACTTCACATATCCCCAAAGAAAATAATCCAATGGTGTCAAATCACACGATCTTGGTGGCCAATTGACCGGTTAACCGAATTAATTGCTCTGATGGACGATTATGTCGACCATAAAATGGACGGAGCTTGCGGTAAACTTCGCGAACTGAACCATTATTTTCGAAATAAATTTGCACGATTTGCAAGCGTTGTTCTTTTGTCAACCTGTTCATGATGAAATGGCAAACCAAACTAAATATTAATCACTTGACAGCTGACAAAATGGCCGCCAGTTAAAAAAGTGATGCCAACTTAAAGTTCTATACCTCAATAAAAAACACCCTATACAAGAAACTGTAATCGACAAATATCGTGCTTGACATGTGTCGAAATTTGCTTAAGTAGTCGTTGATGAAAGTCTGCTCTGCGGCAATTTGGCCAACTGAGCAGGCTTATGTAAAAGAAAATTGGAAACGTTCTAATTCTACTACATTCAATTTCACGCTAACTTCATGTCATATATACACAAATCTAAAAATACATTAGTCGCAAATTCGTACAGTTGTTTCAACACTAGCTGTTTTGATCAAAATAAGATAAATAATTGAAATTAGAGCGGATGTTATTCTTTTCTATTCTTAAATTTATAAGCTTGCTTACTAGGGCTATAACTTATTCCCATTTTTTGCAAATATCATAATGGCCCTAGCATAGTCGAATAGTCCATTGAAAACTATAAAAAAATTTTATTAATTTTTCGTGGTTTTCAAAAAAGGTCACCCACAAAATGCGGTAAAGTTGGAAAATTATTATTTTTTATTTTTATTTGTACTTATACATTTAGCCAAAAACTCACAGTTTTTTTATGAAATTATTAGGGAATCGCCCTATTCATTTTTAATCAAGATTTTTAATGGAAAAGATATTATTAAAAAAATATTATTATTTAAATTTTTTAAATTTTTCATAAATATTTTTATTAATTGTATAGTGACATAACGGTAGTTTGTCAAAAACAAAATTTTTGCACTAGTGATGTGGAATGTTGTGTACTTTTACCGACTACAAAAATTTATTCGGTTCTCCTAAACTTAATTTTGCAATAAATTCCAATTTTTGGTATCAAACACCCCACAGTGTGTCGTCTATATTTGTGCGTAGTTTTGTTGAGATATATTCCATGGATCATGAACTGTAGGATCATTTCTAAATACATAACGAAGCTATAATATATAAAGCTGGTATGTGATGTTTGATCCTTATATTATTAAATGATACATATTGGGTCCAAATATAATGAAGCTATATAATATACAGATATTAAATTAATGAAAACGGATTATAATTATCGTTATCCAACTTTTAGCCAGAGCCTTTACAAAAAAGTTGGTGTTATCCCATTAAAGAATCATGCTAGCTCCTAGTTAGGGCAAAATTATGTACTGGGAAGATGTTGTGCTATTTATTGTAAACAAAAATAGTTACATAAATTTTTTCCAAAAAATGCCGCATTTAAGAGTTATGGTGCCAAAAGTGTTTATAGTGAAGATAGGTTATTATATAGATGAAGAGTGCAATAGTGCACACGTGACTTTTTATGGCCAGTCTATCAGAAACTGCCGGTGGAGCGAATAAAATAAATACTTTCGGCAATTTGGGTGATCTAATGTCCATTCAATTAAAAAAAAATCCATTTTTTAGATGTGGGCTGAGGTTTGTGACTGTTCAAAGTGTGTGGTTAAAGTCTACTGACGATTTGTTAAAGCAACAATGAAATGCATATAGACATCGCTTAACCACCAGCAAATAAATTTCACTTATAGTATACTTATGACAATATGTCGAATAATAAATCTCTTGATTGGGCTATTATGTATTTTCTTTTAGGCAACTGAAGAAAGTTGCTAATTTTAATTTCAGTTGTGTTGCCAGTTGACAAGGCAACAAAAGATCACATGCCATCCATAATCGTGCCATTACTTTCTCAACGTGTACGTACCCAAATGTAGACATTTTCATACATGAATATTAGGGCGGGTCGATTTAAAAATCGCTCAAATTACAAGGAAAATCGTATTCTAGGGATCAAATTAAGAAACTTTGCCGAAGGAACCATACCTCTAAAATGTATTTTGATGTTCCGACTTTTGATCCGAAGGGGGTCAAATTTTTACAAGAAAAAATCAGCGAAATGGCTATGTTTTTTATTTTTGGAGTTTATTTTTCTCTTTAGAAATTTATTTAGTCAGAATGAAATGAAAAAATTAATTTTACTTATTAATAGAAAAGAAAATAAAGAAAATTATTGTTTGAAGTATTTTTTGCTTTCAAGTCTGGGCAATTACGCACGCTCTCTATGGGGAACCCCCAGAGGGGTGGTTCCAGGGGGTGTGCATAGGTGGGTCGGCCCTTCAAAATTAGTGGCGGTCGGTCATATATTTTGACTCGATTGAGGAACTCTAAATGGGTCAAAGTGAGATTTTTCAAAATTTGACCCTTCGGATCAAAAGTCGGGACATCAAAATACATTCTAGAGGTATGGTTCCTTAGGCAAAGTTTCTAAATTTGATCCCTAGAATACGATTTCCCCTGTAATTTGAGCGATTTTTTTGCCTCCATACAAATCGACCCGCCCTAATGCATATACACATACATATGAACGTACACATTTAGGTTTAAAAACCTAGACGTACTAGTATTTGCGTCAATATAAACATAAATAAATGTATAAAAAAAATTGGGAAAGTACAAATTCTAATAACAATATACATTAAATTTTATGCTATACATACATACATACGATCGAAAGTTTTTAGAGTAGCTTTAACACTAGTTCTTAAGATGAAAATAAAATAAATAATGGAAATTAGAACAGACGTTAGTTATTCTTTTCTATTCTTATCCAGAAAAAAAAGAGAAAACAAAAACTGAAGTAGTATAAAAAGCTTGCATTTTTCACGCTTTCTTAATCATTATATGAAGTGAATTTAGGTTTTAACGCTTTCTTCAATATGAATAAATTCTCCATTATTCAAGTGATAAAATATAAAATATCCACAACTTTAAATCAGGGGACTTATAAAAATATTTATTTTTTAGCGTATGAGAAAACTTTTCCGAACTTCTTCGAATGATTCGAGTCATTCATTTTAATGAAGATCGATTTATTTAAATTCATGCAATGTAAAATGTAAAAATTTAATGCCTGATTCCCCTAAATTGAATCAGTTCGTCATGACCTGAACACATGATTCAACCATACTTTTGCAGTGTTTTTATTTTGCTGGGTAAATTTATCTGTTTGCTTACACGTTCGTCGCATCGAAGAGTTTTATAGAAAATTGGAATTAATTAACGCTAATAAGTAAATTTTAACTCATGCAGTAACTATGAAAGGGAACTACAAAAACAAGAAATTACTGCTCAAAGGATTTCAGTAAGATCACTATTTGTGGAATATAGTATGTGCCGATTTAAAAGAAATGACAATGCTAGGAGCATATACCAAATGTTGTTACTTTTTTGTGAATTGGTTCTTAAGATCCCATGCGATTCCGGGAATCAAAAACACTGCAAATGAGCCCTTAGTTGACAGGCAAAAAATATTTTTGCCAGCACTGTGCATTCAATTAGGCTTAATAAACGATTCGGTATAAGCTATGAACATAGATGGCATAAGGCATTCAAACACGTGAAAAGTATATTTCCACGTGTAAGTGAGACCAAATGGAAGGAAGGCGTAGTTGTAGGTCCCCAAATATGAGAAATCTTTAAAGAATTGCTCAAATCTAATTGGGTTAATAAAGAGAGAGAGGAGCCTGAGTAGGTTTCGAAAATGGATGTTACAATTTTATTGGAAATAGGAGGGCTACAAATTACGAAGAACTGGTACAAGAACTGCTTCTTTCATATCAACAACTCAGATGCAACGTGCCATTTAAAAATAATAAATACGTCTTTTATATTCAAATATCAGTATTTTAAATGAAAATAGCTCAAAACCCAGACAGAACAGATTTGGATTTAGCGCACAAAATATCATTAAAATCACATAAATAAGTTCTTGCTCTCGACTTTTTTTATTTTTTGCAGAACAGACACAGAAACAGACTTACTTACGTAATATACCACGAACAAGATCTCCAGCTTTGAGGTCATAAAATCTTTGCAAACGAAAAATAGTTTCAGCGGCTTCTTTTAAATCGACGGTAGTGGTCACTTCTGCTCTATATTTCCTTATGACTTCTAAATGAACCGAAAGAAAAAAGCTGTCAATTCTAAGCACCGACTTATCAAATAAACCATTAAATTGCATGGGCTTCATCACTGGTTTGTGTCAAAAACGAGCTACTGAATGAGTTCGATCCAAGTCTAAAAGGAATACCTTGTCTTCATTTGAAAAATAATAGATTACATGTTCCATTATGTAAATATGTAATCCAAAGCTATTTTTCCCGCTGGGAAGTTGCTCAACTTAAATTGCAGTATGTGAACCCAGTCTTTGTTTGGGAAATCTAGTCAAAATTAAGTAGATTTTGCTCGAAATCTCGTATGTAGTCGATTTCCCTCAAGTGAACATGTATTAAAAGAAAAATTTGTAGCAAAAAATTTAAGCTTTGAAATCTATCACAACAATTTCGTTCTACACAAAGTGTTTTTGTGCATAATTCGCATCTGATTTCCAATCATTTGCGGAGTATGGTCTTTATTCTTACGATCAGCATCAACTACTGCGGAAGAAGCTGAACGTTTTCTAGAAATTGAAGGATGCAAACATGCCCTAGTAATATTTCTTCTGAACGACAATGGGTCTATAAGATTTGTATTATCCGCTTTACATAACCAAACATGTAACCGGCAAGCTTTACTTACTGCCAAATTTATAAGACACGCAATAGTACACCACCACAAATTTTTTTTCCTTAATGGATACTCTGTAAAGCGTAATAATGTATTGATCTATTTGACCAACACCACCCATTCCCAGGTTGTAATTTACAAATAATGTTTGGAACTGAATCATTTGCATTATAATCTGGGAAAATATGTGTATTCTTTGGATCTCGCTTGATCTTTTTTGCTTTGTAACTTCTATTTGAAAAAACTAGAAAGGTGCTGATCGTCACTGTCATTTGAATATCAAATAGAATAGTGATTTTTGTTTCTAGACACAAGCCCAAGTTTTCCGGCTTGTCGTTCGGCATACCTATACACAATAAGTTTCTTCATATCCTCTGTCTTTATCATTTGTAAATCACCCTTATTCCAGTTGTCAACATCGACGTCACGTCTATACAGTACCAAACAATTCTTCCTTATCTTCTACCCGGTCTCGAGAACAATTTTGTGCTACTGACAGTCTATTTCTGTTCCCTATGGTCTAGAAAATAGCATGACCTTGTTAACCTCAGTCAAAACCCCAATTTTTTTAGGATTGTATAGACGTGTAGTCGATATTGACAACTGGAATACGGGTGAATATTCAGTACAAGCGTCATCGTTTTACATTATGTGCTCAACAGCCTCCTGAGGTCAGTCACAAAGAACCATTTTGGCATCGAAAAATATTGCCATGGCTCATATTACATATACGAGTACTGAAAAATCTAAAAATAATAATTTTTTTTATTGGAAACGCCCATTGTCCCTAAGTGGGGACAGCTTAAGAAAATCATACCTCATAATGAAATGTTACACTTTTTCTTTTACTAAATACTTTTGAAATCATTTCCACACTCCTCACACAAAAAATAATGCATAGTTTTTAATATTTTAGCTACTAAGTACAACAAAATAACAAATTTTAAGTCTACAAAGTAAACCGAATTTTAATGTGTGTATTTAAAAATACTGAGAACAGCACTTCTATTTTCTACTGCACTTTATGCGCCTTGCTACAATATTTTCAAAGCTTTTACATGAGACATAATGGTTCTTCTTAGAGTTTCCATCACTTAAACAAGTGTACTCATACGGGGACAGTGGGCGGTAATGGGCTAATAAATGTATGCAATGCATACATGTATGAACAAAGCTCCGACAATATGTTATAATCGTTAAGTCGACTTAAGAAATTTGCTGCGTTTTTCGGAGTTTTTGATCCTAACGCTAAGGGATTAACTAAGGGCTATAACGCTTGATTCTACTTTCGTGTGATCCATTCAAAATACTGCAACTTTCAACTGGCAAATAACACAGCATAATTAAGCTGAGTTTTCTTAAGTCGACTTAAGCGATTATTACATATTGCTACAGATATACAGGGTGTTTTTTTAGAGGTATAGAACTTCGAATTGAAATAAAACACAAGAAAATCGTTTTAATGTCCATCAATTTGGCTTTATTGGAAGGATAATTTTAACGTTAATGGCATACGTTTAAATATGATTTCGGGCATGTGGCCGCCGCGGCTGGCTCGAATAAAGCCAATTCTACAGGTCCAATTTTCAACCACTCAACAAAGCTCCAATTGCTGTGCACCGTGGCGAATCGATTCATTCGGGTCCTCTTCAACACTTTGCTCTACAGCGGCAATTGTTTCTTCGGTGCGCACTGTTCGACGTCTCTGCGGATGCGTATTATCACATAGAGTAAACGTAGTGCGAAAACGATCCATGGTTAACCGAATTAATTGCTCTGATGGACGATTATGTCGACCATAAAATGGACGGAGCTTGCGGTAAACTTCGCGAACTGAACCATTATTTTCGAAATAAATTTGCACGATTTGCAAGCGTTGTTCTTTTGTCAACCTCTTCATGATGAAATGGCAAACCAAACTAAATATTAATCACTTGACAGCTGACAAAATGGCCGCCAGTTAAAAAAGTGATGCCAACTTAAAGTTCTATACCTCAATAAAAAACGATCTCGTCGTTTAATTTTTTACAATAACCAAATTCTTTACACTTGACACAATTGACTTGAATATTGGGACTCAATTCTCACAGCTATTGTTTTTGTTTTTAAACAGCTGTGCAACCTTCAACATTGAAGTTTGTGTGCATTTGCTTATGAAATACATATATGGTAAGTAAATAGTATGTATTTACATATGTATATAAAAATAACCAACCATGTTATAATTTACATTATTTGAAAAACTTTATTGTATTATTGTTCAACTTAAGTAAAGTATTTACTTATCAGTATTACTGACAGTCAATGATATGCATCGGGCTAATAAGAAAATTAAAAATTTAATTCTCTTCTAAAAATAATATAGAAATAAGATTTACAATTGTAAAGAAGTCGATTCGATGTCTTACGTCTAAATAGTTTAACACTATACGCGAGTGTAGCACTAGATGTAGTTCTGAAAAAATAAAAATTATTTCAAATATTCAGAAAAAAAGTTATTAAAAACGTGTTACAAAAACCATGCATTTAAATAGCGCTGCGCTATACAAAGTTTTGCTTTTGTTTTACTTAATGAGACTCGGTAGGACAAAAGCAAAAAACAAAGATAAAGAAAAAGGCTTCACCAATTCCATCAGCGGTATGGTGCAGCTGCTGGAAACAGAAATGCAATTAATACACAGTCTTGAAAGTTATGCTGCTGAGTTGCAAAAGAAAGTGGACGCCTTAAGGGAGTGAGAGATAAAGAAAATTGAAATTTGAATCTTTTCAATTAAAGGTTTTTATTCTTTTAATTTTGAAGCTTGGTGCAAGAATTAAAAGAAGAAAATCTCAAGTCTGTAAATGATCGCGAGAGGTATTTATTTAATCCTTTGAATGGATTTTCTATCATAAGACGCATGCAACATGACTGGCCACAGATTGAATTGTATGTGACTCAACCAGTTGGTAAGAGTAAGTATTTTTTTATTTCATTTTTTATTTGTGAAAAACGGAGTGATATATTAAAAAAACGAATCGTGAACCCTTTTCGGCAGTGAGTAGTTCCAAGTTTTAATTTCGAAAATTCCAACATTTCTTAACAACAATTTTATTCAAATCTATATTACTCGTACAACTTTAAGTTGCGTGTTTATGAAGAAGCATTTTCTGAATTCACTTATTCGTTTCGGACAAGGATTTTGTTTGGAAATTTTTTTCATATATAATGTGCTTTTTTAACAGTATTTTTCTTTTGTTCTGAGTTATAGTGTCTACCCTAGACACAAAATATGATGGTACTCACCAACATAACGCCACAAAAAAAATCAAAATTCGAATATACATATGCAACCCGCGAAAATTCAAATTTCGCGATACTTTTTGAGCACATTTGAGCAAATCGTATATCAAACTGCTGCTAAAGAAGAATAATCTGCATCAAATTATTTAACGATGTTAACAATCAGATTTTGGAATTAATTGTTTACTTGATGAGTCATTGTCAACAAGTGTAAGCTTTTTTCTTTCAGTTCATTTAGAAGTCATAAGAAAATATAGAGCAGAAATGCCTACTGCCACCGATTTAGAAGAAGCCGCTGAAGCCATTTTCCGGTTGCAAAGATTTTATGATCTAAAAGCTGAAGATCTTGTTCAGGGTATTTTACGTGGCAAAAAATATGAGTAAGAAACTCAGTCATTAATAAAATAATTTGTTTGAAAATAAATTAAAATTTAACTAGCCGAGACTCAAACCAGAATTTCTAACATAACACAGCATAACACAGCGCACTGTTACTTATTTAACAGTAAACATTAACCCCCATATGCAAAAAAAATAACGTGTGCTTCAAGTGTACGTTAAACCGGTTTTTGTATGGAAATTTTGTTTTAACGTAGACTTCAAGCACGCGTTATTTTTTTTTGCATATGGGGGTAAATGAACTAGGAATCCAAAACCTTGAAACAGTGGGATTCATAATACGGATACATTAAAAATTATATTTCTTAAAATTTTTATTTTTACTTTCATAGTGTGTACTGGGCATAATGCCGAGTACACATCTGGCACACGTGTGCCCAAACAAACGTAACTACTCATTACTGATGTAAAACTGTTTAATTATGACACATATTTATTAAGTTAAACAGTTGCATACATAACTCATGGACAATTTTATAGAATCCAACATAATTGGAAACTGTTTAAATCAATAAATACATGTCTGAATCAAACAGCTTTTCATTAGTAATTAGTGGTTACGATTTGTTGTGCACATGTGTTCCAGATGTGTATTCGGCATAAGTTAGAAAATCTGGTCTGTGTCCCGGCTAGTTAAATTCTAGTTAATAATGAGGGCAATTATGAATAACATTCCGCGAGAAATTTTTCCCGGGGAACAATTCCGACTAACAGCAAGTAACAGGGAAAACAAAAAATTCTTATTGGAAAAGGGAGACATTTTTCGCGAAATTTTATTCATAATTGCCCTGAATAAGTTAGAAATTTTTTATTAATCTTATCATCGGTGTGATTGGTTCCTGCTGTGTAGAACGAAATGGAAGTCAATTGACTCTTTTTTGATGGGTCAATACTTGTATGGTAAAAATTATAATTATCTTGCTGATTTTTGGTTGAACACTTCCCTTATAAATTATGAAGCGAATAGTACTTTTAATGAAATTATTGGCCATGGGAAAGATAAACCATTTCAATTGTATGCTGAAAATTTAATACAGCAAAGTGAGTTGACTTAAATATTTTTTTTATGAGTAAATAATAATTTAGTAATGTTGTCCGTTTAAATAAAACAGAACGCTATAAGGAAGCCTTGAGTGCTATAGACCAAGCTTGCTTCTGTAAGCCAACGAATGAACGTCTTTTGAAACGTAAAAATGAAATAGAACATTTGGCCCACACATATCATGGTCCAGCAAAGAAGGTAGGTCACAGATAATTTGTTGTAACGGAACTTCTTGATTTCTCTGTAAATGTCTAGTATCGTCCGTTTGCTGTTAACGATTATAAACTGGGCTGTCGCGGACAATTTGCTAATAAATCTTCAAAAATGTTTTGCATTTATAATACAACGACGACACCTTTCTTACGACTTGCTCCTCTAAAAATGGAAATTTTAAATATAGATCCCTACATGGTTCTGCTTCATGATGTCTTATCCGATCAAGAAATTGAACATTTGAAAAGTTTATCTATACCAAATTTAGAACGGGCCTTGGTTTTCAAGGAAGCTGACGGCGAGTTACATGCGGATATATCCAGGACATCGAAATTGTTTTGGATCGAAGACAATACAGACGAAATAATAAAACGCATTAATAAAAGAGTCACGGATATGACTGGATTCGATTTGGAAGAATCCGAAAATTTGCAAGTATTGAATTATGGACTGGGTGGCCATTTTCTAGAACACTGTGACTACTTTAATGTAACCGATGTAAATCTTTATTTCAAAGATATGTTTTCTAAGTAATGCTTTAAACACATTCACCGCAGCAGGCCGCTAGCTGCATTTGTCGCCTCGTAGCCAGCTACTTTCTGTTTTTTTTTGAAGACGGCAGCAGCATCATTAAAACCTGAAATTGAAGTATAAATATGTATTTCAGTAGTGCCGCTTTCAAATATTTCACATTTATAAAAATGAAACATCTTACTTACCGCGGAAAAATATAAAAACGAATCAATTTATTTATTTTTATTATATTTTTTGTGAATTTCACTGTTTACAAGTTTAGTAATTTTCTTAATACATTTCAAAAATTATTCGTTTATTTTCGCGCTTCTTTTTACTCTCTTGTTAATGGCTTTGGTGATTTCTAATCAATTTTAGGGCTTGCTACCGATTTTCCAACTTTCGCCAATTTTTGCAAAGTTTGCGTTACAAGCGTCTTTTGCATGTTCTCAGCTTCCTGAATGTTTTGCCGATTTTTAAACAATATTAGACTGTTATCATCCTGATGTTGTTAAGTTTTTGTAATTTTTCGTAATTTTCGCAATTTTTACCCACTTTTTTGCATTCCCTACATTTTTTTTAGCGATTTTTAATCAATATTTATTTTATTTATTTATTTGTTCGTGGTTTTCGCTTTGTAAAATTATAAGTATTACCTTCTTTTCTATTTTGAATTTTAAATTTTTGTCTATATTGTCAACACAGTTTTTGTTTTGTAGCCCTCAAAAATAGAAATTAGTTTAATTGGACTAGAACGACAACAAGCTGCCGCCCTTATTGCCTTGCTGTCTTCAAAGGAATCATTCTCATATAAACATGTGTATTCTATGCTTGACACTTTGTAGTCGGTAGCTTGCTACGGTGAATGGGTTTAATGCATAATCCAGACGTCTTAAATAATTTTTTGATAAATTTTAGGAGAATGAACATTTATACGAACATGGCGATCGCATAGCTACGCTGATGTTTTATGTAAGTTTTTCGAGAAGTGAAATTTATTAAGAGCCAAAGGTGAATTGAGTATTAAAAAAAAGATTTTTATATAATAATTATTATTATAATAGATTTACAGTGCTTTTCGCTTAAAGCGAACTTCAAGGGACTGATCAAATTTGTTCGTTTTAAGCGAAGTTCGTTTTAAGTGAAGACATCAAGAAACCATTATTGTGTGTGCACATGTCTTATTGTTTATATGTTTTTAACTTTCTTTACACTTGTGGAGTTTTGCTCAAAATTATTTAGCACCAGTTGCTTATTTTTCCAAATTGTAGCTATTGTTGACTTGCTGATGCCCATTTCTTGGCATATTTGCTTTTGTTTTACCCCATCTTGTAAGCGTTTTATTATATCAAATTTCTCTTTTAAAGAAAAACACTTTCTTTGTTTTGCAACCGCTGTTGCGGCCATCTTATAACTTTGTAATTTTCAACTGCTGAATTCACATCGCCTTCACACAAAAACAAAAAAACAATTAAGCCTAGGGGAAGTACCTGATTATAGAGCATCCGACAAATAAAATACAGCGTTACCAAATTAAAAAATATAATTTTTTGTTCATGGCAACACACTTCTTGGTTCATTTTAAGCGAAAAAAACAACAATTTACATGCAAAAAAAGTTTGTTATAACCGAAAGTTCGCTTTAAGCGGGTCCGTTATAAGTGGAAAAATTTTCATGGTTTTATAGAAATAAAAGTTCGTACTTTCGAAAATGGTTCGTTTTAGGCGAAAGTTCGTTTTAAGCGGGTTCGCTATAAACGAAAAATACTGTATGTGTTTTTTTTTTAATTTTTGTTATATAAAAAATCGTTTTAGCTAAGCGATGTAGAACAAGGGGGCTCTACGGTTTTCCCCGAAATCAAAATTACTGTGTCTCCCCGTAAAGGCTCTGCTGTCATGTGGTACAACCTCCATAATAGCCTGCAGCCTAACACCTTAACCTTGCACGGATCTTGTCCGGTTATATCGGGATCTAAGTGGGGTAAGCTTATGTACATGTTTAGTTTTATTTCAAGAAAGTGTTTTAATTTTTTTTGTTTAATTTATTTTTGCAGTTTGCAATAAATGGATACTTAGCAAGGCCCAAATATTTAGGAAACCCTGCTATAAATAATACAAATACGACAATTTTTAAAGTACACAATCTTTATTTTTTATTTATAGTTATAAATTCATTTCTTTCTTTTATATTTTATATATTTTTAACAAGATTTGTACGAATCGAAAAATTAGAAAATATATTTAAAAAATTTATTTAATGACTGCAAAATTACAAAAAAAAAATATAATTAAACTGTCATTTTAAAAAGATGCCTGCTCGTGGAGTTATTTCGGTTTACTCTGTTATTCGAATCGATTCTCTAATTCACTTTTGTTTGAAAGTCGTAAAAACTAAACAATTCGAAATGTCTCACTTATGCAGGACGAAGAGTATTTTAATTTCCAATGCTCTTGTATGATTCTTGAGCTTGAAATCTTAAAGTTGTTGCAAATGTTAGACATCACAGTGAGGAAAATTCACAATAGCGACATTCTTTGTCCAATGCGCGTCATAATACCAAATGAAAATTCCTCCGATCAGCACTTTCGACAGTTCAAGATCAAAGTGCCTAAAAATCGAATTTTTTCCAGCTATGTAGATTATGATAATATCAAAAATAATACACATAAAACAACTTTTAATAAAAACATAATTTTTTTCAATTTTATTTTTTTTTAAGTTTTATTTTGAGTTGTTTTTCCTGCTGTAGAGTAACAAATCAGCTAAATTCGCCTGTTCTATGTTAAGCCAACGATATGTTTATGAACTTATAGTAGTGTTCATTTATAACACGGCCTTTTAAATGTCTGATCATAAGCCCCAATCCATTTATTTGCAACTGCTTGCAATTAAAATATAAAAATAATTTGAAAAAATAAAAATTTCTAAAATATGAATACGAGTATATTAATAGGGAAACATGAAAAATATCTCACCCCATTTCGAACCCACTAAAACGGGGCAAGCAGCATGTAACGTACGTTCATCAACTTCCAACTTATTATTGAGGTTATACCACAACAAAGCAGAACCTTTAAGGGGAAATACACTAATATTAATGGATGGGAAAACAGTGGCGCCACCTTGTTCCACATCTGACAACTAAAATAGAATTCTTGATAAAATCAAATTGCTTTGCCGAAAATAACTAAAGTTTATCATTTACATAAAATAATAAAGTTGATATACGGTCTCCTTGCTTTAACACTTCTTCAGCTATGCCAGAAAAGTTAAATTGCTTAAAAGTTTTATATATAGAGATATTTTTAATTTTTAAGTAGAATAATAACACTTTTCTACTCACTTCGGACACATTGAAGAAGTCGTGATGCAGATCATAATGACCACCCAAGCCATAATTTACAGTTTGCAATAATTCCGCTGCATTTATATCGAATCCGGTCATATCGATAATTCGTTTGTTAATGCGTTCAACTACAGCATCTGTACCCTCTTCGAACCATGAATACTGTGAAGTTCTTTCTTCACTTACAACAGCTTCCCCTGTGATTTCATCATAAACTTGAGCCCTTTCCAAATTGGGCCGGGCTAAAGTTTTCAAATGTTCTATTTCCGCATCAGACATAACCTCATGATAAATTACTATATACGGCTGCAGGCTCAAAACTTCCATTTTTAGGGGAGCCAGTTGCAAGAATGGTGTTGTAGTAGTGTTGTAAACACAGAACACTTTCGAAGTCCGATCAACAAACACACCACGACAGCCAAGTTCGTAATTGGAAGGAGCAGGTGTTGAAAACTGGGAATTCGTAATCGGATAACTAAAATTATTTCTCATTGATTTTCATACCAACCTGCACCAGCGAATCATTTTTAGTGTTGGCCACAAACTGTATCTCATTCATACGATTTACTAAATCAGTATTTAATGGTTGCAAATCCTTTGCCTGGATTATGTGTTTTAGAGCTTCTGTGAAACGCTCTATTATGGGAAAAATTAATTAGATTAAAGCAATAGTTTGAATGAAATGTGTAAAGAATTTACTTTGTAATAGTAAAGCCTCTGCGTATAACGCCAAAGGCTGCTCTTTACCAAAGTCTCTGATTTGATTGAAATAATAGTCCTTCTCAAAATTCCTAATGGAAGAGTTAAGCCAAAAGCCAGCTGGATAATAAAGTTTTCGTGTAAACAAATAAAAGCCCATAAAATAAGAATCAATTGACTTTAATCTGGAGCTGAAATAAAATAAATCGAATTATGATCTACAAATTTGCTGTAAAATTAATTGCTCACTCATATTGTTTGCCGTTTATTTTGCCCCTTGCAATATCGTCCACCTGCAAATCATAAACCTCTTGTATTCTAAAAATGCCAGCTGAAGCCTCCATGAAATCAGTGAACGTGGGCATAGCTGGTCTGAACTTTTGTAATACCGATAAATATTCTGTATATAAAGAAATTGAAAGCAAAATAATAAAGGTTCAGAAGATTAGCGCTCACCTTTTCCGACAGGTTTTGTCATGAACAGCTCAATTTTAGGCCAGTCGTTGTACAAGCGCCTTATAAGACTAAAACCATTTAAAGGATTAGATAAATATTCCTCGCGTTTATCTACGGACTGCAGAGTTTCATCTTTCAACTCGTGCACTAAACTTTAGAGTAAAAATCACTTGCAAATCTTAAATTTTTTCATAATAATTTTAATACTCACTTCTTCAAAGCATCCACTTTCAGTTGCAGTTCGGCTGCAAAATTTTCAACACCCTCAATCAGTTGCATTTCTATTTCCAGCAAATCGATCATACGACTTATGGAAGTAGAAAAACTTTTTTCGTTTGAATTCAAATTTAAAGCAAAGTGAAACATTTGAATTACAATTATCAATGTGGAGAACTTCTTAATTTTTGCAAACATACTGGATGCTGATGCACTTAAAATTAACGATTTAAAAAATTAAAATGTTTCTGAAGTGTTTTTTTTCTTATTTTTCTTTTACCTCTGATGCTGCATTAATAAATTATTGCATTCAAAATTAAATATCCATAGCGATAAGCATGTTAGATATGGACGGACACCGCTCTTTAGTTTGAACATGAATCACACCTGCTACACACAAAAAATTATTGTTGAATTTTTTCAATTAAGTGATTGCTTAGAAAAAATAATATTTTTAATAATAAATTTACTGCTCTATAAAAAAAGGGTTGTCAACAGAACAGAGCTTAACTCAGATTACTATGAAATGGTAAATAATTATTGCATATTAATTGTATGTAAATAATTAAGCTTTTGCTGTTATGTGTGAAAATCGAACAGTTTTTCAGAGTATGACACATTGTTTTGAAAAAATATTTTCAATTAATCTTTTAATTGGTTTTCATATTTGATATCGGAGAAAAAAAAGTACTCAGCTTAAATTTTTTTTTGATTCGTAATAATTTTGACAAACGTTGAATAGAAATAAAATATTAAAATAAAAAGAGAAATTCATGTTGTTTGTTCTCTTATTTCTCAACAAGCAAAACCTATAGACGTAAAAGGTTGAGTATATACTGGGATGATTATCGCAAGAGTCTCAAGGAGTACAAATGAAGTAATTCGGACGGCAAAACGCAACTCTTGGAAGCTTTTCTGCGAACAGGTTGAGAGTGTGAACAAAGTCTCAAAAATAAAAAAGTTTCTTTCCAAAACCCACATTCATCTTATCATCTTGTCTGGTTCGAATTTTTAATGCTTGCCTAAAATTCGTATATACTTCAAAAAGCTGACAGGAGGCAAGGGTAGTTCTTATACCTAAATCTGGCAAGGCGAGTTATGCGACTTCAAAGGCTTACAGACCAATAAGTCTTACTTCCTTCCTGCTCATGACCATGGAACGGATACTGGACGACATGATTAAGAGCAAGATATTAAACAATATTTTAGACAACATGCGTATGTCAAAAGAAGGTCAGTAGAAATGGCTCTTCACAGGGTATTTAGCTAAATCGAAAAAGGTTTCAATCACAAGTTGTATACGATTGTCATTTGTATTGACATTGAAGGCACTTTCAAAAATGTGAGTACCGACACTCTTATCCAATCCTTAGTACAGTTGCAAGTTGACCAATCAATAATTAATTGGGTAAACTTCATGCTGGGAAATAGGTGGATAAGCTGCGGTGTGCACAATATAAACGTTAGGAACAGGGCACAACGAGGGACTCCTCAAGGAGGAATAATTTTACCCCTTCTTTGGGTAACCACTATACTAAAGCTGCTAAGGGACCTGACTAATGAGGGTTATGCGGACGATGTCATGACACTTCTAAGGGGCAAGGAAAAGTTTGCGCTAAACTGGGCTCCACCGAGAGAACTGAATATTAATCCAGGAGAAACGGAAATAGGTATTTTCACCAGGAAAACAAAGATCATGCCGTATATTGATCCTAGTTTCCAGGGAAAGACCATCACCTTATCCGATAGTATTAAATATTTAAGAGTGATCCTAGATCGGAAACTATTTTGGAGACATCACATAGAGGAAAGAGGTAGGAAGGCTAACTCTTGCTGGCTTCCTGCAGAAGAAGAGTGCGATCAGATACTAAAATTTTGAAGAAGGTTTAACGAATGTGCTGCCTAGATATAAGTGGTGCTATAATACTACATCCACTAGGGCATTGGAGACCATTCTTTATGTCTAACCTATAGAAATTCGTATTAGATACGAATCAGCTCTTGCTAAAAAACTTCTACAAGTGATGGGGGAATGTATCGGATAGGAGAACATACCACACCATCAGAACATATGGACGTCACTGAACGGATACGACCAGACTTTTGAAATGTCCGATCGGGTACGTGAAACTAGGATTATAACAGAATGCGCGCCATTGATTCCAGAAAGACACTCCTGGGTCAATCTAACCCTAGTGCAAACACCTGGGAGTTTGATGCTACACGGACGGCTCGAAGCTGGGGGAAAAACGGGCCTAGGTTTCTTTATAGAAGAACCATAGACCGAGATTTACTTCCGCTTGCCTGACCATAATACAGTCTTTCAGGCGGAGGTTCATGCGATTACGCAGATGTTAAAATGGATCAGTGTGAATATATATATATATATATATATATATATATATATATATATATATATATTAATTAAAATTTTGAATCTTTGCAAATTTGTAATTCGTTTTATAATTGAATTTTTAGAAATTAGGAATCAATAAATTTTTTAATTCAATCTTTAAAAATATTTCAAGTAAATTTTAATTGAATCTTGAAAATATATCAATTAAATTTTTAGTTAATGTAATATTTTTTTAATTGAAAAATCCAAAAGAAAAAATTAAATGAAAATAATTGGATTCATACTAAAATTTCCGTAATTGGTTGAAAACTAATTAATCTTTTAATTGAATCTTTGCTTTTTTTAATTGAATCTTGTTTTAAATTTTTCGTGTATTTTTTATACAAATTCTTCACCGAAGAAACATAAATCTGCACACTTGGCAAAACTGGTTGCATGTATGAGTTTAAGTTACGGTCACACTTGACAAACATTCGTATAAATAAACGTAACCGCGAAATATTCATGAAATACCTTTAGATTCAGACAGGTTCATACAAAACTAATTGACAATGTTATAGGAAACATTTTAGCTCAACAAACATTTCTCTGAATCAATACAAGAGGTTTTTCCATTAACATTTAGTTTGCAAGTGTGACTAACATACTTAATACGCTTATTTAAATTTTCAAATATTTCACCAAATCCTTGGGAACAAAAATCTATTCTTTCAAAACTTCTAATAATTTTTTTTAATACTTGCCAAAGTTTGATCTCATTCACTCTTTAAATCAAAAAAGTGTTCATCACTCTGGCAGCTGAGTTCAGTATTAAAAACTTTCATGTGTGTTTTTGGTGAAGCCAATTCCAAATGCAATTAAATTTTAATTTTTAACTAATATATTATTATAGTGCAAATTATTGATAACAAGGTTTTGTAAAAACTTGAGCATAGGCACGAATCCATTTGGTTAAAACTGCAGGAAAAATTAAAAATTTATTTTTAAAACTATAAATTTTCACACAAGCAATTGAAAAGAACCGTACCCCATTTGGAACCTGCTATAACAGGACAAGCGGCATGGAGCGTTTGGGCATCAGCTTCCAGTTTGTTATTGAGATTATACCACAACAGAGCAGAACCTTTGCGGGGAAATATAGAAGTCTTGATATTGGGGAAAACTGTAGCGCCACCCTGCGGCACATCAGATAACTAAATGATTTTTTTTAAAGAAATTTCCTTCAGATTTACTTAAGCACAACAGACTCACATAAAATAACACTGTAGAAATGCGATCTCCCTGTTTGGCCACTATATCAGTATCCTTGAAGTTTGCAATAATTTTATTTGTGTTTTGTCTGTAGTCTTAATTTAATTTTTCTATATTTCTACTCACTGCGGACACATTAAAGAAGTCATGGTGTATATCATAATGGCCACCTATGCCATAATTTCCCATCTGCAGTACTTCCGAACCATTTAGATCGAATCCGGTCATATCGATAATTCTATCATTTAAACGTTTAATTATTTCATCTCCATCATTGTCAAACCATGCAGATTGTGAAGTTCTATATTCTTCTATACCAGCGTCCTTTAAAGTGACGTGATAGACTTGAGCCCTTTCCAAATTAGGCCGGGCTAAAGCTTTCAAATGTTCTATTTCCGCATCAGACATAACCTCATGATAAATTACTATATACGGCTGCAGGCTCAAAACTTCCATTTTTAGGGGAGCCAGTTGCAAGAATGGTGTTGTGGTTCTGTTGTAAAGACAGAAAAGTGTCGAAGTCCGATTAGCAAACTGACCACGGCAGCCAAGTTCGTAATTGGAAGGAGCAGGTGTTGAAAACTGGGAATTCGTAATCGGATAACTAAAATTATTTCTCATTGATTTTCATACCAACCTGCACCAGCGAATCATTTTTAGTGTTGGCCACAAACTGTATCTCATTCATACGATTTACTAGATCTGTATTTAATGGTTGCAAATCCTTTGCCTGGATTATGTGTTTTAGAGCTTCTGTGAAACGCTCTATTATGGGAAAAATTAATTAGATTAAAGCAATAGTTGGAATGAAATGTGTAAAGAATTTACTTTGTAATAGTAAAGCCTCTGCGTATAACGCCAAAGGCTGCTCTTTACCAAAGTCTCTGATTTGATTGAAATAATAGTCCTTCTCAAAATTCCTAATGGAGGAGTTAAGCCAAAAGCCAGCTGGATAATAAAGTTTTCGTGTAAACAAATAAAAGCCCATAAAATAAGAATCAATTGACTTTAGTCTGGAGCTGAAATAAAAAAAAAACAAATTATGATCTACAAATTTTCTGTAAAATTAATTGCTCACTCATATTGTTTGCCGTTTATTTTGCCCCTTGCAATATCGTCCACCTTTAAATCATAAACCTCTTGTATTCTAAAAATGCCAGCTGAAGCCTCCATGAAATCAGTGAACGTGGGCATAGCTGGTCTGAACTTTTGTAATACCGATAAATATTCTGTATATAAAGAAATTGAAAGCAAAATGATAAAGGTTCATAAGATTAGCGCTCACCTTTTCCGACAGGTTTTGTCATGAACAGCTCAATTTTAGGCCAGTCGTTGTACAAGCGCCTCATAAGACTAAAACCATTTAAAGGATTAGATAAATATTCCTCGCGTTTATCTACGGACTGCAGAGTTTCATCTTTCAACTTGTGCACTAAACTTTAGAGTAAAAATCACTTGCAAATCTTAAATTTTTTAATAATAATTTTAATACTCACTTCTCCAAAGCATCCACTTTCAGTTGCAGTTCGGCTGCAAAATTTTCAACACCCTCAATCAGTTGCATTTCTATTTCCAGCAAATCGATCATACGACTTATGGAAGTAGAAAAACTTTTTTCGTTTGAATTCATATTTAAGACAACGTGTAACATTTGAAACACAATTGTGGCTCTGGAGAAAGACCAGCTGGGCATGTTGTTATCTGGGTTCTCTATAAACTATTAAAATCCATTTAGAAATGGAAATACTTCTTCTCTAGTGGCTTTGTTTTAATTTGCAATGCGTTCTGGATACGCGTTTTAAGCAAATTATTTTCTTTCGTTTTAGTTTTAGTGGAAAACCATAGCTTCTGTTATTGCAAAGAAAATAAAATCTTGACCTTTGGCAAATATGGACTTAAGTCACAATAATTGTAAAAATTTTGCCATGTATTCTCTTGACCAATAGCTGTCACTCTTTCAATGATAATTTATGTTTAGACCCAGTTTAGACAGTGAACGTTTTCTGGCACACCAATTTTATTACAATATGTACTCGTATTTCAAGTTGAAATCGAATTCACAGACATTTATGTACCCTGCAGAAAATTTGGTGGCAAGTGATCGAAACGTATTTGTTCTACAAGGTGGGCCAAAAGAAATCACCCTATTCGAAGATGCTCTAATTTTTTCAAATTACGGCCAATGTCAAATCTGTTTTGACATTTGTGAACTAGACAGATGTAGAATAAAAGTGAACAAGCTATGAAGCGATACACTCCCCAAGAATGCGGAATAATCGTGTCTATTTTTTGCGTAACAATTCGTCTGTGGTGTTGGCGCAGCGCGAATTCCGTCGCCGATTCCCGGCACCGACTGCGCAAACACCGCGCCGTTTGGCCACCAACCTTGAAGAGACGCTGCCAAGAGTGGCCGACATCGGAGCGACCGTTCTGCCGAGAATATCGCCGCTGTAGCCATAAGCCGGTCGTCCCTAAGGCGAATTTTGGTCAAAGACCTGCGCATGTTCCCGTAGAAAGTCCAGTCCGTGCATCAGCTGCTGCCTGTTGATCGCCAAACGAGTGTAACCTACGCCCACGCCATCCTCAATCTCGAGGACGAAGTGGACGATTTTTCGACCAAATTCATAATGAGCGATGAGGCTCATTTTCACCTCAGCGGGTACGTGAACAAGCAAAACTATGCACGAAGAACCATTACATCCGCTCAAAGCGACTGCATAGTGCGCTGTTCACGCTGGAGGAGTCATCGGGTAATTTTTTTTCCAGCACGCCGCTGGTCAAACGACTACAGTGGACGGTGCGCTCTATAGGGCCATGATAACCGAGCAATTGAACGAATTAGAACTGGAGGACATGTGGTTCCAACAGGATGGAGCAACGGCACACAATGCGCGAGCCACAACCACATCTCTCGTTTTGGCGATTTACACTGGCCCGCAAGATCGCCCGATTTAACCGTTCTAGACATTTTACTGGGGTTTTTTTGAAGTTCCGTGTTTATGTGAACGAGCCCGAGACCCTGGAAGCAGTCAAGGACAACATTCAACACGAGTGCGAGAAGTGATGAAAAATGCCATAAAACGAGCCCGTATACCAATCAATTGACCAATAAAATTCTAAAGTTTCAAATAAACATAATCAAAAAACAGAATGGAAGTTTTTCATTTAGAAAAAAATCAGAGCCAAACAACATCGGATGACTTCTTTTGGCCCACCTTGTATAAGTTGATAAAATGGGTTTGCTAGCAAAAATAGAGAGTAGTGTGTGGTAAAAAAAAGACGTACGGTGAAAATTTCAACATATTCACCATTTTTGTGATGTGTCGTGTTAGAGTCTGATCACAATGTTTGTGGTGCGGTGCGATTTCTCGTTGCGGGAGAGAAAAATAAACATAATAAAACGGAAGACGGCGACGGCGACGGCGATACTTGTCATTGTTTGTTTACATTTTTATTAATTTATTTATTCATACATTTTTCTAAAATTTTCTACAAAATTTACTGTTTGTGTTAAATATTTTGTAATGGCAGTAAATAAAAAAATTTAAGCTATTAAACAAATTGTTAATTTGGTAGAAGCCATCATGTTTTTTCTTTACAATAATGTTGTGAACATAGCCAATTATTCAAAAACTATGGCAATATCAGAAAGAGAAAGAGAGTCAAAAATTGACACAATAAAAAAGTCCGCAATGAAAATAAAATAGATTTTAATTTTATGCCGTTCCGCACTGCCTTTTGTTACTTCAAAATCGTATGAAAAACCGCAAGCAATAAATTATCGTTAGATTAAGTGTCACTGAAGAAGTTCGATGTAGATAAATCTAAGATCCCTCAAATAGCAAAAATATACTGAAAAATTGGAATAATCGACAGACACCAAATTATAATTTAACACAAGATTATTTATTTTTAATAGTTAAACATAAAAATACATGCCTGTGTTAAAAAAGTTATAAAATAATATTTTATACATGAATTGAAACTTAAAACCAGTCTTCATATTTTATACTTGCTTATATTTGAGTTTTATTTATGTTAAATTTTTTTATAAACACAATCTAGTTTGAAGAAAAGAATTTTAAAATTTTGATTTGAATTTTTGGATTCTTGTTTTTTGTGATGTGCCTCCTCTTTAATTTCTTGAATGGCAACTACTTTTTCATAAGGAATATTATTCTGTGTTGCCCACTCCATACAAATATTAAGTACATTAATGGCATCATCTACTTTAACATTTTAAGTGTTTTTAATGTTTTTAATTTTTATATTATCTGAATTTTCTTCGTCTGAAAAATCTATAGCTTCGCTTTCATCTGAATAGTCTTCTCTGATCCATTCATTGTAAATGCAGTGTAAAGAGACACATTTTTTTTTTTTACTCATACTCATGCACGCAGAGTGAAGAGAAAAAAAAATAATAAAAAGTGTTAGCACTGACGTGCAAACATCTTTTTAGGTTGGGGAAAAAAACCATTAACGTTTTTCTATTTTTAATGAAATGAACAGGCTAATTAATGTTCGTATCGCCTTTTAAGCCAAATTACATGTGATAATTATTAATGAACAAATAACATCAAAGTTAGTTGTAAATATTCTGACAACACATAGTTGAACGGAACAGCCAGCCGTTTTCGAAGGCCGCTAAACCTTCATCATCAGCGTTCTTCTGTGTTTGGTCCACTGTGTGTGGTGTCAGTTGATGTAGATTTCTGCCTTATATACGAAACGTTTAAAAACGCATTAACATTTTTATTCCTTTGTCCCTATGAATTTTTAAAGAAACAAGTGCAAGTCTAGAATGGATATTAATTACAACGTTCACTAATTCTAAGAAATAAATACACCGCATGTCTTCATGTTGTAAAATATTTGTTTATTTAATATATTCCTTGCTAAATTTGGCAAGTACAACATTGTATTACAAATTCTTTTGGGTGCGTGTGCGCTTTGCTAAGTCTTTTCCCGGAACGTTTTTGCCCTTGGAATTAGATGATGTTTGTGCCACGTTTTGGCCCTTTGATTCTACGCTTGTAGCGGGTTTACTCAATGATTTAGATGAACTAGATGTACTAGATGCAGGCAATGAACTATACTGTGATTTTGCATTTTTATCATATGATGTTCCTGGCATGCTTTCTTCCTTTGTAGTCAATAATATCTTGGGGTTTGTAAGGGCGAATCTAAGTTTGGAAGCCAACACTGTTATAAATAAAAATTCATATAAGTATAATTTATTAAATCACTGCAAGCTCGACATACCTTGATTTACTGCAAGCGCAAGGATGGCTAGAAGCAAGAACCCGAATGTAAGTTTCATGTCTTCTTAATAGTTTTAGAATATAAACCGAACTTGACAAAATATAATTTTGAACTCGATGATGGAGTATGTTTGTGAGGGGTTTTTATACCATTTTCACTTTACACTTTCAGTCATATAGACGTACTCGCGTGTATGTACATACATATGTATGGAAGTATGTATGAATACTCGTATAAGGTTTTAGTGTTTATTTCTTATATAGATACATACGATACGATACATAGGCAATAAATATTACTACGAATATTAATTAATTTATACATACATACATACACACATACGTATATACTCAGTTTAATGTTCACGGAGTAGGGATGTGCTCGTGAGTGCTCTTAGGATCACATAACGCACCCTCAGCCACAAAAGTATTCCACAAACCATTTTGATGTACTGCAATTTCATGTCATTAAGTCCTACAGAATTTTGTAAACCGTTTTGTTATACATATTGTATTGATAGATGTACAATGTAAGATACATACATTTGTATGAATTTCAATACGTACGTATATACATACCGAGCCATAATAAAGCTTAAGCCACACATTTTTTGGAACTGGTGTTTTTTTTTATTGACGAAAATTGATTATTTACGATGGATGTTGGTCAAGAAATTAAGTTCGAACATTTTGTCGCTTAAGACTTTTTAGCGGTAACGGTACGATATATTTGTATATACATACATACTAAGATGCAATTTTTGATGAAAACAGGCATGTGTGCATGTGTGTACATACATACTCGTATGTATGCAAGTATGCATGTTACATTGAAACACAGTTGGCAAGATTGTCTTGCACGACAATGTCATCTATGAGTCTCGTACAACTTATCCTCTGTTATTTAGTTTTCTAGGCGAAACTTTAAAGGAAATCTTCGTTCAAGACAATCTCAGTGACAATATCTTGAATGCTGTCCTCAATTAAACAGTTTTGACTTTGCTGATGACAATACGAGCGAAAAGTCTTGTTGATTTGTCTAAAATCAAACACATGAATATTTTGGCCTCTTGTACACAAAATTTTAGGTGGTGCTGCACCGCCAGGTGGTAAGCACTAAAAGTTATAAACATGCAACCTCAGTTCGAATCCCAGCTATGTCCGTCAACAGTTTAAATGAAACGGAAAAAAACAAGCAACCAAAAAATTAAATTTATGTGTTAGGAATATTAACTAAAGTCTGTTCTGTTTAATGACATTGTCGCTCAAGAACTCACACTATCATTTTGTGAACGACAATCGGTATGGTGGTGGACATTGTCGCTTGTGTGATCGTGCATGATTTCGTGGCCATTTGTTCAAAAATTTCTTCAACGATTTGTTTAAGCTGTCGTCAATATGTCTTCCACGAGTTTCAATTGTCTTGTAGCCATCGTTCGGAATTCTTAATGCGAGCCTCGTTTCTGAAATTTGTGAAACGTGAAATAATCGATTTTGAAAAAAAAAAATTATTATTCCAGTATGTATACTTAATATGAAATATCTAAACAAGCCGAAACTAAAAATTAATCGCTCAATTATTGATGGGAAGTGAACTTAAGTTGCGCTGCCAGTTGCCTGTCGCCAACAATTAAGATTCAATGAAATAAACTACTCCCTCTTTGGGGAAAAAATTCTTTAAAGCTACAAAAGTAATTGTTAGTTGAAACATTACTTGCAGCAATAATTTTTATTCACAGTAGACGCGATAATTCTAAAGAATTTGAATTTATCTTGAATTGTTGTTGTCCTTCTTTTCATGGAAAAATAATTCCACACAACTAACCATCTTTATCATAAGTGATTTTTTAAGCTTAACAACTTTTTAACTTTTACATACCATTTTTTATAGTTTGAAGCTTTGCTTAGGCCGAGTACACACTGTAGCATTTTGTGACAAATATGGTAAAAATAGCAGTGGGAACTAGTGGCAACGTTTGTCATTTCCGATATTTTTCGTTGTGAGGCATTACCACACAAACTTTTTACGCATCTGATGTGAACAGCTGTGATAACAAGTTGGCTGCATTGCTAACACAAAAAGAAAATGTCAGCGTGTGGACATTTTGACATTGACAAAACACAGAAAGAACTTTAAATGTGTGCGGGTGTAGAAATAAAAAAAAAATGGAAAACGAAAAACCGCAGAAGCGTATAAGGAAAATTCAAGCGTCATGAACTCATGACATGACGACACAGTTAATTCAGCTTGTAGAAGTTCGTGAGGCTGTGTGGAATCACTTATGTAACATTAATAATTTGTATCTTGCTTTTGGAGGTATGGTGTCAAACAGTCAACAAGAAAACCGAAATTTTCTTCCTTCATGCGCACGAAATTTTTAAACCAACTTGCATGCTGAATCCGTAAACTGGAATGCAGAGTACAATAAAATCCTTTGATAGCGCGCATATTAAGCCCTGATATTTTCTACCACTTTCTTTGCTGTTTTTTAGATTTTTTAATTTTTTTCTTATGATTGATAAACACACTGTGGTGGCACTAGGCAATTTGTGCGATTTTGCGATTATCCATTTGTAAAAATATTATTTAACAAACAATACGAAAATCAAAGTCTCACAATATAAACCCAACGCCACTAAATGTCATTATGTCAAAATTAGTTCTTGATGTAGACAATGATACCGCATTGCCAGTTTTTAGGAATGTGACTTTTTCCTGTAACAATCACACAACAAAATTGTGTGTCATCGCAAAATTTGATGGGAAAATGACAACACAAAATGCCAGATGTAAACTTGGCCTTACATTATGTCTGTAAATATTTTTTTTAAGCAACTGGAAAAAGTTGCCATATATAATACTAATTTTAATTATAGTTGACAAGGCAACAGAAGAAGTCAGTTGCTTTCCATAATAGAGCCATAATTTTCTAAACATGTAGCTAAATGTACACATTTTCATACATACATACAATGTACGTAGACATACATATATGTATGTACGTTTTAAAACCTAGACGTATGTGCGTAAATATAAACAGCCAGTTGGCCATGTCTTTCCGACATCTTGCAAGACGGATGCACGACAATGTATGTTAAACCGTGTAGGACCTGTTGGCTTTAACTCAAACAGATAATTGAGGAAATTGTCGAACAAAGGCCGCTAAGTTCAAACATGACAACAAGAGTGACGTTTTCGCTCATATTTTCCTTGTCCATTTAGAACGGACAATTTCTATAACATTTTCATTAATGAAACTATACACAATTTTGCATTGAAAGTTGCAAGAATAGCTTGCGGGCAATGCCCACCATTTAGTTTGATACATAGCCATTGAATTAGTTTTTGTTTTACCGAGTCTTAAAAGAAACTGTAATCGACAAATATCGTGCTTGACATGTGTCGAAATTTGCTTAAGTAGTCGTTGATGAAAGTCTGCTCTGCGGCAAGTTGGCCAACTGGGCAGGCTTATGTAAAAAAAATTGGAAACGTACTAATTCTACTACATTCAATTTGACGCTAACTTCATGCCTATTTTCCGTTAGACATACATACATAAATACAGAAATACATACATTAGTCGCAAATTGGTACAGTTGTTTCAACACTAGTTGCTTTGATCAAAATAAGATAAATAATTGAAATTAGAGCGGATGCTATTCTTTTCTATTCTTAAATTTAAATGTTTGCTTACACGAGTCTTTAATAAAATTTTTTAAAACATTTTTCTGTCAACGAGTCTTATAGATAAATTGAAATTCATTAACGCTAATAGATACATTTTAATATTCAATTCCACACACATACATATACATATATTCACATGTATGTAGTATGTTCATATGCAGAAAAATAGTTCTAGTGGCCTCCTGAAAATAAAATTTGGAATTTCCTAAGAATATTTCAAAAATTTTTCGTCCTTTTTTAAGTCCACCCCGAATTATTCTTTTTCTTATTCAGCAAAATATTCCTTCTTAGGGTCATTACAACAACATAAAGTTATAATGCAAATATAGTTAAAAGTACGACTTTATCGGACGAACAAAAAGTGTTCCATTTTTACAAATTTAATATAACTTACCTCACGTAGCATAAATTTGCCTTTAAAATATCGCTCACTTTAGGTTACAGTAAAAGTGTATTAATGAATAACTTTTTATATGTATGTTCGTTAAATCGTATTTTTAAATAACTTTAAGTTGTAGTATAACGGCCCTTAAAAATATACTGATATTGATTATTGAAGAGTTAACCGAATTCCTAACGAATAATATTCTATTGCGTTTTGAATACATCCAAAGTTGGTATTTTGAATTTAGCGCGACGAAAATGAACCCTGTTGTCTGCCTGTCTCGAGAACCGTAACAGCTGCTGTTAAAAATTATAAGGTGTTCTAAAGCGAGCAGCGTAAAATATTGAAGTTTTACGAGTATGTAATATACTGACAATTATACTCTATAGACACTTGAAATTTTCAAAGTTAAGGTATTTCTATGCAGACTACACTCAATTACCATTTAAATTTAAAAATCAAATTTAAAGGGTATTCTACCAGTTAATGTAATTTTGTCTATGTCATTCTGACAACTTTGCTGTATCTTGGAAACCGTAAGAAGCAAAACCTTGAAATTTTCAAAAACGCTAAAACTAAAATATAACAAAATTAAAAAAATAAAAAGTTGAAACGAAAAATTACCAAAATTAAAAATGCACTTAAATGAAAGATATCACCAAAAATAAAATTAATTGCTCAAATGTAGAAAAGTCAACAAAAGTAAAAAGATCGTCAAAAATTAAAAACCTAAAAGAAATCACAAAAAAGAAAAAAAATCTCCAAAACAAACAAAAACGCCAAAATTAAAAAAATCCCTAAAACTAAAAAACAGCCGTGAGAAATCGCCAAAAAATCGAGAAAAGTCGCCAAAACGACAAATAAGCACCAAAACGAAAAAAGCCAAATTTAAAACAAATCGCTTAAACTGAAATAAATTGCCAAACGCCAAACTTAAAAATAAGCACCAAAAACTGAAATAAGTCCATCCAAAAACGAAAAAGTTCCAAAACTAAGAAAAAGCGCTAAAATTAAAAAAATTCGCAAAAAATAAAAAAAATTTCTACATCAGGTAAGATATTCGATTATGTAGGCTAAAGTTCGTTTGGTATTACATACGTTGTGTGCACACGGAAGCCTTCGTGTGCGAGTCAAAGTCGCATTTTACTGCATTTATTTATAAAAAAAAGCAGTCACTTGAGTAAAATTCTGCCCTGGTGACATTGATGACTCTGCGACACCTAGTTGATATTTTGTCAAAACGATATCTGTATGACACTCCTTACAAAAGTTAGCCCAAAGGTGGGAGAAAAACATAGAATGAAAAATAAGTCTTCTACTTAACTATTGCGTAAGACAATGCACTCCCAGGGAATGTGTGCCGTTGTCTCATCTCCTTGTAAGCACAAACGATACAAGAATAAAATAGATTGGTTAGTTTTCCCTACAGGATAGTTCCATCCAAAGTGACCAGAGAGAAAACCAGTAACAAGCCGTTAATCATTTCTGTTGAAGTTCAGAATTCCACTACATTCAAATGGCTGTATCAATGCTCAGAATAAGGCAGCCACACTTTGTTTGCTATGTGGCCAGGTATACGGTAATTGGAAACCTTGTTCCGTATCGATAGCTTATGTAGTGAGTCAATGCTCTATTAAACAAGGTCGCATGGAATTCCCATGAAAACGTGAATTTAAATATTTAATAATATCAAAAAGACTTTTTCAACAGTTTACTACACCAAAATTATTGTGTGGTGCGTTCTACGGAAGCTTTTACAGAACATATCCTAAAAGCAATGATTCTTCACGTCACGGCACGTATTACTAGGTGTTACCTTTTTTAGAAAAGGTATAGTGATAGAGAAGACATTCTTTTACAACTCTGCTTTTTGCATGTTTTTTTACAATGCAGTGTTGCAGCGCCTGTGGTGTCAGTGAGGCGTATTAAATTTTCTAATCTGTGCTTAGTAGCCATTTCTATTGCTTATTTTACTTTGCCGATGATTCTGCTACACAATACCGATGAAGGAGATCGCTCTGTTGTTACACTAGGATTAGTATATGCTGAAGCAAGAGTAGTTCAGTGACCAGTGTCTATGC
This sequence comes from Nowickia ferox, assembly GCA_936439885.1. Lineage (NCBI taxonomy): Eukaryota > Metazoa > Arthropoda > Insecta > Diptera > Tachinidae > Nowickia > Nowickia ferox. Next base: position 108,494,509 of record OW387023.1, read on the forward strand.
CTTCATCACTTGAACTTAGCTGCAACAAGTGATACAAAGGAACACTAATGCGCATCAGAAAAATGCTTGGTGTTGTTATCTTAATGACTTTTGGGGACCGGGCTCGAATCCAGGACCTTCTGTTTTGTAGTCAACGTGCTAACTACTTCAGCCAACGCCACTGAATTTTTTAAATTATAAATTTTATATTTTTGAATTATAACAAAGTATATGAATATCATGGTCACACCCGTCACAATGGAAATAGAATTTTGTTACAATTTCTTTACGAACTTAGCTTATACTTACCCAGTTTGTTTTTTGCATTTACAATTTAATAAAACATCACATGTTATATATATTTTTTTTATTTATTAAAGTCCAAGTCCAGTTTCTTAAGAAATTTATTCACGACTTCAATTTTAGCACGACAATTTTTTATTTTTATTTTTAGATTTTGTTTTTTTTTAATTTAATTTTTCTTTTTTTTAATTACAAATTTAATTGTTTGAACTTAAAACTTATTAATTTTTTTTATAAACTTTTTTTCTAATAATATTAAATTTTCGAGAAATTTGTGAATTTTATTTTTTTTTACTAATTCGCGTGCTGGTTTCTGAATTCTTTTTCTTTTAATTAATTTTTTATTTTAACATTTGCATTGTAAATATGTATTTTGGAATATGTATTTGTAAATATTTCGATAACAATGAAAAACATTTAGATACACTTTTTCATTTCTTTGTGAAGGTGCTTTTGTAGTTTTTGCATAAATTGTTTGCATTTTTGTAAAGAAATAATAAAAATGTTTGATCCTGTTTGCAGTTTTCTTTGTTGCTTTAGTTTAAATAGGACACCTATGGATAGTAAAATATAAATATTTTATGTAACTGAAGATTCGCAAACACACTTTTCTTATCATTCTTAAACCAGAAGATTTATTAAAATATGAATTTAAAATACTGCCGCCATAAAGTGCGCTTCAAAGTGATAAGACTACTTAATTTACTTGTCCTTAAAACACGCAAAATATTATTATTATTATTATTTAATTTTTTAAAATATTTCAACTTTATTAGTTTGAAGCGCATCCTACAGCTGCTGGTTTTTAATATTTGTTCTCTCTTATAAATATATTTTAGTTTTAGTTCCAGTTTGTTTCTTTTCATTTTTGTATTTAGAAAGGGGGATTGTCTTAGGGGTAGCTTATTTTTAAGTTTATTTTTTTTTAAAATAAATTATTCATTTTATTTGCTTATAAATAACGACATTAAAATAAATTTTATTTCAAAAATATGAATTTTTTTCTTTCATTAAAATCGATCTCCTTAAAAGTTGTTTTATTCTTAGGATTCAATTTCTTAATGTTTATTTGAAATTACAGTTTCTTAATTGTTTTGTTCAATTTATTTTTAACTTGAATACGATGACATTTATATTTAATTCTTAAAACTTATTTTTAGTGGTTTTCTTTGATATTAATTTTAACATCTACATATAAACATTTATTTTTTATTTAATGAAAATTTCAACATTTAAATACATTTTTGTCAGCAATTTATTATTTAAGTAAAATTTGTATGATGATATTATCTTTAATTTGATAATTGTTGTCTGTGTTAAATAAAATATTTAAGTAAAATTAAATAAACATCTTTTAAAATTGGTTCAATCATTCATGATTTATTTAGTTATGTAGCCAGATATTTTTGGTATAAATCGTTCACTCAACCTTCCAAAGCCAATTTAAATCTCATAATTACGAAATTTGTTGGCCACATCGGAATTTTCAGCGCTCCATTCCTGCTTACGACTGCCGTAGTAGAGAGCAGCGCCGCCTTCTGAAGCCCGACGATGAGCGGGGTTGGGAGAGGCTGCCGACAGGCCACCACTACCTCCAGCACCAGCACCAGCGGTTTCGGGCAGCATGCGATCCTTAGTTTTGGGTGTTGCCCAATGCATGGACTTTAATTATTATTGAGGAATAAAGAGAATGTGGTTTTCTTTTTAATTACAATTTAAATAAAAATTACCAAATATGAAGTCGAAATATTTGCATGCTTCTATTTTGTATTAAAACAAATATGTTTATTTGGATCAAGAGGTAATGCCTGGGAATTATTACATCAAAATTGTTATTGGGTATAAAATAAGAAATATATTTTAACAGCCGTATTCATAAAAATTTATTAAGGTCTACAAAAGGTTTAACAAGCAAATTTCCATACAAAACTCGTTTTGTAGACCAAAATTATTTTGTGTATATGAATACGGCAGTAAGCATTTACCGATTAAAAACATTAATAAAAATTAAACTCGGGAAACAGAGAATTGTAGAAGACTTTGATTACACACTGTACAATACAAGCAAATAGAAACGTTGCCACGAGTAATTGCGGACAACCGAAAAAATATTTGTTGGAAAAATTTCTTGATATTTGTCATAGTAGATTAAAATGTATATGCCAAATGGTTGTTTTTGTGTGATGTTTATTTGTGTACTAAGGTCGCGGCCACGCAATGATCGGCAAAACGGTAGAGCGGCGTGTCTAAGCGGCATTTACAAGAAGCGCTTTTAACGGCATTTCTTTCTCTAAGCGAAGCCTCTCAGAATTATCACAAATTCTATATTTTGAGCGGGGCTACTCTGCCCCTCGCAAATTCCGTTCTAAGGCTCAAATATGTTGCTCACTGCGTGGTCACTTCCATTGTATTTAATTTTATGCCGCCCACCTTAAGAGTTCCTAGAGTGTTGCCGTTTTTTGATTTTATGAAATTGATTCAATAAAAAAAAAAAAAAAAAAATTAAATAAGGGATTCTTAGAGAAAATTGCCTGATCTTAAAAAAATGTATTAAACAATAAAATTTAAAAGCCCACAATTGGTTAAAGACGTCCAAGGTGAAGTGCGTAAGGTTATCAAAAACATACAATCGTAAATATGTGAATTAGTGATGCAAAATTTCATTAAATGAATCCCAGTGAAAAAAATTAGAAGTAAGTATTGAAGAACTACTCAATTAAACTAATTTTTTGAGCTTTAGGTCAATGTTTATTATTATTTTATTACTTCGATATTTCGTTAACCTTTGGTTAAATTCTTCAGAATATTTTTTTATTTGAAATTAAATTTTTCTTTTTAACCAAAGGTTAACGAAATATCGAAGTAATAAAATAATAATAAACATTGACCTAAAGCTCAAAAAATTAGTTTAATTGAATATATCGATAAAGGTCGAAAAATTAGATAAAAGAAATTGAAGAACTACTTTTTCTTTATCGCGACCATATTAGTTTTCCTAACTCCATGAAAGTAATGAAAAGTACTTTCCTTTGCACTCATTACAAAGATCATCTAAAAAATCGGATTAACTTAACATCATGATAATGACTACGGATTCATTGAAGAGACATCAAAAAGGAGAAAATCCCTTTGTAAAAATCATTAAAACCGATCCAAATTTTGCACAACTTCCAGATAACAAGTTTAAGATCTTATTGACTTCCTTGGAAGAGTATTCGTGGCGGCCATTTCCCTGATATTGGGCGCATTCATAGGACGTAACTGTTGAGCTCAACAGTTGTGAAACTGTTGACAACTGTTGGCCCCAACAGTTACGTCTTAGAAACGGCTTGAGGGATATAATTTAATTTTATATCTTTATTTCGTTACTTTATCACATTTGTAATGTAAAATTTAACAAATATTTGCTCCTGCCACCTAACAAATTGTATAAAAGGCATAGCTTCATTGGGTCAGCTTTTCAGGCTAAGCACAACATGGAAAATTACTCAACTGTTGAGTGGAGCGGAGCTACTCAACTGTTGAGTTGAGCGGAACTCCTCAGCTGTTGAGTTGAGCGGAACTACTCAACTGTTGATTGGAGCGGGAACTACTCAACTATGCTTTTCTAAGACAAACACTGAACGGTTGCGCAACTGCTACGTCTTATGAATGCTCCCATTATGTTCCATTATTAATGGCAATTCCATGCGACGATTCGGAATTTTAATTTACGGAGTAATAATCGAAAGGTTGCCACCACTTTTGTACTAATTTTTTGTGTAGTATTTTTGCGTGGCAAAACCTTGAAACCACTAAATGAATAACCCTGTAAATGAAAAACAGTATGTGCCATTGTCCCATCTTGATGGAACCACATCTTCTTCAGTCCCAATTCGTCCACTTGAGGAAGGAAAAAGTTGTTGAGCAAGCCTCTGTAGCGCGTGGCGTTCACAGTTGTGGTTTGTTCCCTGCCGTTTTCTTGAAGTGGCTCTTCGACTGTTATACGCTGATTTCCCGTGCCACAGAAGTGATAATTCTACTTATTCATGTATTACTGACGTGTATTTTATATCCGCTTATTCTACAATTGCCAAAGGCGAACTGACATTTACCTCCATTTCCAACCAAAAATTATAGCATCTTCCAACAGGGTGATTAATTTTCGCCGCTTTGTGTATTTATATATTTCTATAAACTTATAAGGCCTTATTTATAAAAGTTGTTAAGGCTTTATAAAGGCTTCATAAAAAGAATTTTGTATGAAAATTTGTTTTACAAACGCTTTATTAAGCCTTAATAATTTTTATAAATAGGGCTGATAATTTAAAAAAATTTAAAATACTTGTAAAAAGCCTTAATTTTTCTTTAAGCTGAAAAAAGTGATTCCAGAAGAAAGAATCAGCTTTAAAATTTAAAATTTTAAAATTTTAGATTAAAATGATTAAGTTAGTTTAATGTATAATATAAATTTAATAATAAGTAGTTAGGAGCAAAGAATAAAATAACAAAACTTCTGTTATTATATGTTAAAGTATTTAAAATTCTTAAAGAAAAAGAACAAGGATATGTGTGACTTTGACTTTATTTCATTATACCTGTTTATTAGTTTATTAAGCATACTGATATCAAGAGTTTCCAAACAATAAACGTAAACGACACTCGTGCGTATAATTAAAAATGCTAATTTTCCTTTTTTTTTGTGATTAAAATGAAGAGATGATTCTGTCATGTTGCCCTAAAGTAAAAGTTTTAATAAACAGAATTTATTATCTTTATCACGCCGCACTTATTCCCAGAGACCACATGAGTTTATAACATTTCATAAAAATAAACGTAAGATATAAAATATATAAGATAAAAAAAATTTACAAGCAACACTTGAACAGAAAACATATCGAGCGTTTGTTGCAAGAGAGATATAACTAAAAAAAACATGCATGCTTTTAGTTAATATTACTGAGTTAAAGTTATGGTTATTGATATTGTGTAAACATTTTATAAAAATATTTTGTATAGTTACCTTTTTAAGGGAAAAATATACTTTACTTTATCATTAAGTTGTTAATAAAATCAATAACATAAATTCGTTTTCTGTAAAACAAGTTTATTTTGCGTTATGACTTTCTAGCAGCAAGGCTTCGATATTCATTGGCTTATTCTAAGGTGACCAGACGCGAATGCAGAAAAAGGTGAACTAACAAATACTGCTCAAGCCTACCCTCACTCACAATTATTTAACTACGAGTACATCTTTAACGGCCTTATGTATAATCAAAAACTGGCATGAAGTTAGCATAAGCGTCAAAATTGAACATGGTCTTAACGTGTTTTGCCACACAATTTTACATTAAAAATCATGCTAGGATGTAATCGCGTGTAAAAACTACATTATGCGGTGATTTTTAATGTCAAATTGTATAGAGGAACCTGTAAGCACGTAGTTCAATTTTGTCACTTATGCTAACTTCATGCCAGTTTTTGATTATACATAAGGCCGTAAGTAATTAAAAAAATAGTTAAGAGAAAACTGTAAAAATCTGATGGCTCGGTTATGAATGGTAACGGCGCAAAAAAAAAATGCAGCTGCAGCGGCCAGTGTTGCCGTACAGCCAAATTTGTCACTTCGAGTAGAATATTCGTCAAAGTTATTGGCAAAATATATAAATAAATAAATTAATAAATTGGAAACTAGGCCGTGATGAACATATGAACAGCATCTTATGCCTTCAAGAAAAAACTAGAATTAAGTAGATTTGTGCAAACTTTGCTGTTTTAATGGAACCACATGGGTCTTTCCATTCCATACATTTTCCTTGAATAGTTTTAATTGTTAAAACTGCTGCTGCCAGGCAAGGAGCCATATTTTACTTTTAAATGGTGTTTTTTACTGTTTACTTGAAGGGCCACACGTTCAATTTTTGCCTTTCAATTCCATTCAATTTGAAATACACTCACACGTTATTTATTAAGACACTCAAACTTTTTAAATTGAAACTAGATTGCTTTCAAATTCACCTATCCATTTATATGGCAATTTAATTTTCAATTAGAACAGCTAGTCACAGCACATCTTTATTGAAGCTACAAATTTGAGTTGTATCTTCGTCGGTGGAATTTAAAAAATGAAATTGACTATCAATTTGTGCCACAACTATCAACTTCAAGGAATTTTGACACACAATATGTGTGATGAAATTGAAAGCGATTTATTGAACGTGTGGCTGCAGGTTTAAACGAACCATAAAAGCGTTTTAAAACAATTTTAATTTGAGTAAGATTTAACAAAAAAAAAAAAAAAATTTCCGAAGTATGCCAAACATGTTACGAGTAAAAGTTTCAAGTACATAAAAAGTGTCTTTAATACTTGTAATGTAAAAATTATCATAGAAATACATTTAAAGGTATAAGGAAATCGAAGGCAAAACTGTATTAGAAGTTGGCAAAGCGAGTGGGAGTGAAAGTGGTGGGCTACAGCAAACAACAACGAAAAGAAGAAGATACATTTATTCATCAAGGTTGCGAAAAGCTATAAAACTAAAAGGAAAAACAAACACACACACAAACACACACAGCCACTCATATGTACATACATAAATACATAAACTGAAGTGAAGAAAAAGTAAAGGAAAGATAATTTACTACACCCTTTCCAAAGTTGTTTTTATTTTTATTTATTTATTTATTTTTTAAAAGGTTTTGTTTCGTGTCTGCTTAAGAGACTCATCAGTAGACTTTAACCAAAAAAAAAAAAAAACTTTAAGAAAGCTTAACAAAACTTCAAATTTAATAGGAAGAGTCTCATAATGTTATTGAGAATTACGTACAAAGACTTAATAAGACAGAAAACTTCAAACAAAAATTTTAATTCACAACATTTTCCTCTATTTTAAAGCAAAAAAGAAAAAAATAAAAAAAAATTACAGCCTTATTTATATTATAAAAATTATTGAGGCTTTATAAAGGGCTTTTAAAACAAATTAGCCTACAAAATTTTTTTAAGTCCTTATAAAGCCTTAATAATATTTATAAATAAGGCTGTTAATTTTTAATTAATTATTATTAATTGAAATTATAATAACCTTGGAAATGATGTAAAGTTTGAAGTATTTTTTCACAACTTTTTCTTTATTGATAGGAAAATGACACTTGAAAGGACACAATTAAACATATTTTCTCTTCTAAAAAAAGGGAGACAAATATAGTAAAAAGAAATATTTACAAAAGGGATTTTTTCTTTTATACATCAGTTGCTTGATTGGTTTGTTAATCGAGGCATATACATGTTTAACATTATTTCTTTTTGCCCTTAATTCCCATACCTCTTTATCCACTTTCTCCGCTATAGTGTATCTTCTCACCTGACCAACGTGCTCTTTCATACCCAACCAATTCTTGTAGCTCATGGCAATGCCACTGTTGCGCCATTTATCATAATTGGCCCTCTTCTCCGGATCACACAAAGTCTCCTTCGCTTCCTAGAAATAGAAAAATAAGAAGAAGAAGACGTAAAAAAATTATTTAATGGCAAAGTTACAAGAATTTTTGCATATCTCGTATTAAAAAAAATTTATGGAGATAAATTAACATTTTTTTTTTTTTTTTTTATTTTCATTAAAAAGAAAAAGATGCCAGCAAATACAATAGCGTCGGCTTAGAGTGTAAACCTGCTAAATCCACTTTATATGACATATGCTATTTTAATGCCGTTCGAAAGAGAAAGACACGCCTCATCGAATTGCTAAAATATTTATTTTAATTTGAAGCTCTATATGTCGAAGAAACTTACGGTCTGTCCCACAATGTAGACAACGTTCAACTTGTCGCACACTTACATTCAAAACAAAAACAAATTTTAAGATTTCGTTGTTGTTTCAAATGTAAATGTGCGACAAGTCGAACGTTGTCGACATCGTGGGACAGGCCTTTAATGTATGAGGCTAATTTCTTAAGCTTTGTATGTATAGAAACCGTTAACAGTATTTTGTCTCCCCTGTAAAATATGCTGGAAATGAGGTAGCAAGTTTACACTCTAAGCCGACGATATGCTGCTGCGTATAAAGTATAAATTATTATTCTATAAATTTTAAAGCATATTTTTAGGGGCTTCAGAAATCATAATAATAATTCAACATTATTAAAATTAATCAGTAGTAAAGCTATACACAGACTGTTGTTGCACCCAAAATCATTGCCAATTACTTCTTTATGGCCCACAATCATTTCTACGAGTATTTTAAATTTTTACATTTAACAACGATTTATAATTTAAAATTTCTAACAAATGCTTTGAGTCTGGCAACGCATAATAGCAGGTCTGAAAATTTTTGCATATGACAACCATGTGAACTGACAGTTTGCGGGCTGACGATTTTGTCAGATAAATTTATTGTCATGCAATCGTCTGGCAATAAATTTTAAGATTTCCTAACAAATTTTATACAACCGTGCGAACTGACAATCTATCTCGTGCTGGAAATTTTTGATTGTCAGACAATCGTCTGTACACAGCTTAATACAATATTTTATATTCTTAGCAGTTATTAATGTTTTAATACGGCTCTGAAAGCCATATTTACATGTGATGATTTTTAAGTAACAAATTGCACTAAAGACAATTGCAAATAATTATGACAAATACTAGCAGAACGGAACAACAAGCTGTTTTCGAAGGCCGCCCGCCACAACTTAATCATCAGCATTCTTGTGTTTGGTGTCAATTAAAGTAAACTATATAAAAATATTTTTCAAGGCAAATGGAATTGCTTTTACTAAAATTTGTTGAAAGCTTTTTGTGTAATGAAAGCTTGAAAACTTTAACATCACTAATTCCGTTGTAAATTATTGTTTTGCTCTTTTGTTATTTACTAATCATAGACATGTCTATTAATTTCCTTATTTTTATTCTATTTAAGACAAATATTTGTTAGTTTGCTATTTTGGAAAATATTTTGCTCATTAACTCAAGCTACGTTATAACTAAAAAACTGAAATGTTTGACTTAAAGATATAAATATATAATATTCTTATCTTGTTTACTCAACTTTTGACAGTAAAATAAAATTTTCTTTTTCCACTAAGTTGTGTACATTCAAAATTTTAAACTCGTTGTCGGGCAAGCTAATTTTTTTTTTGAATTATGTCGTTGTTTAAGTAACTGAGCGATTTGTTACAATATATTTTTGTTTTATAAAACTTTTGCCGAACCAAATATAATCAAAAAATTTTTTTTTATGAGTAAGCCCTTTAATTTATAAAGTGTTACATGTTTTATTTAATTTAATTTCACTAATAGTGTTTTCATTTGTTTCTTCTTTTCAGGTGAGTTGTTCGTATTACGTAAAATGTAAGTAGAGCAAAGTTCTTATGTTGTATTTATTATTGTATTTTTTATAAATTGTAAAAAACCCCTTAAGAAGTTAAACAAAGTTCAACGAAATATTGGTGAAACATTAAAAGAATATTGTTTATTGTTAAATAAAAACTTTTGTATGGAAAAATTAACCTTGTGCTTAAAATAAAACTTTCAAAACTTGGATATTTATTTAGAAATATTGAAATACTTGTGATTTGTGTGCGCACAGCAGTGATGCCAACTTAGCAATATTCTGCCTAAGTTTAACGATGTTTCATCCTATTTGGCCAGAATATAAGCTAATTTTAATTTAAGCCATTTTTTAGCCACTTTTATTTTAATCTGGCAATTTTTCCATACATGAAATTTTTTTCATTAAAGTTTTTAACTCGCAACAAAGGAACTGCCAAAAAATGCAACAGATTAGTCGAAGGTAGAAAATTCTACTTTTACAAATTTATGCCTTTAGTTGTCATTATTCTTGACACCGACTTCGGATTTTTTAAATTTTTAAAATGTTTGTTCAAATAGCTTTATTTTTACCATTTCAGTGCCAATTTTAAATTTTCAGGGTTATGGTCACGCCCACTTTTGAAAATATTATTGTAGGACCTACTTTAAGAGCTCAAGGTCTATAATTTAAACTAAATTTGAATGGGCGTGGCCCGCCGACTTCTTAAATGCAATAGTGTGCCATTTTCACTTCTCAGAGTGTGTGCAAAATTTCATAAGAATCGGTCTAGTATATAAATATAAATATATAAATATAAAATTTAGTTTTAATGGGCAGGGTCTTCGGCCACTTTTTTTAAGCATATGATTATGCCATTTCAATACTTCGAACTGTTTGATACTAAACTTTAAGGGGCATGCCATTTGTGCCATTTTCGTAAAAATCGGTCAAATAGAACCACGTGAAATATAAAATTAAATTTTAATGTACATGGTCCCGCTCGCTTTTTTCAGCACAATATGTGCCATTCCAAAACCAAAAACTTTTTGCACAAATTACGTTGGGATTAGATAAGCATAAGTACATATAATTTAATATTTAATATTAATGGGCGTGGCCCGCCCACTTTTTATAGGCAAGATCGAGCTCTTTTTGAGTCTCAAGGTGTGTGCTTAGTTCCGTAAGAATCATGTGAAATATAATATGAAATTTCAAATGAGCGTGGCTCCGCCTATTTTTTCAAGTTTAAGATTGTGTAATTATGAGATCGCAAGCTGTGCGCTAAGTTTTTTTTAGCGATCCGATGATATAAAAATACATAAAATCAGAGAAAAAATATTAATGCGAGTGTTACCGCCCACTTTTTTTGTAAATGGAATGGAATCAAATGGAAGCTTTAACCTTTTAGACAAAAAAAATATTTTTTTATATTTTTAACAATTTCAGAGCTATGAAGTAATACACGTATATAAAATAAAATTACACACGAATTGATAACCCCGTCCTATTTTGAGGCCGGTTGAAAAGGAATATTTTTTCATATGCATGGTGCAATACCGATGTCCCATCACTCATATCACTAAACTTTACCTTTATATTTCTTATTCAATTATGAATTGCATGTATCACGAGCAATTTATGTTATAATTCCTTAAGCAACACACATGTTTTATTTCTAGAGATGTGCACGTGAGCGGTTTTTGACTCACGACACGCACGCTCACGCAGAAAAATACTTTACTCACGCACTTTCACGCACGAATGATTTTGAAAATTTTCACAATCACGCATGCTCACGTATAAAATATTCTTAATCACGCACGAGGGGTGTACAACTTGTCACGATCACGCACGCTTACGAAAAATATATAATTAATTTTTTATGTTTGTTGGCCATATGTGTACATACGTATTATTATTACCAGTTTAGCGAATGCGAAAGCGAATAATACATTTTAATTTTTGCGAAAGCGAATGCAAATAGCAAAAGTAAACGAATAATTCGCGAATGGGAATGCGAACATTCGTTACAACCCTAGTATGTATATACATACATATGTATGTACATAGATCAGAGCTGGTCACAGAGATAAACACGAGAGTAATGTATTCGCGTATGTGTGTTCATTTGTGTAAGAAGCCGATTGATGTTCGGCACTCTGGTGCTACTTTGGACAGCTCAGACATAGAAAATTTAAAATTTTCAATACAGTTATATATCTACGCAGGAGTGTTACCTCGTGAGAGCGTGAAAATTCGTGCGTGATTCTTTAAAAAAAACTCACGCACGATCACGCGTGATAAAATCACCACATTTGCACATCTCTATTTATTTCCTTTTACATTCATTATAATAAAAATTGCGTCACTCTGTTTAATATTGTGCTACTTATTGAATAGTGTAATGGGGGGGGGGGGGGGGGTGGTTTCAAATAAAGTACTCAATAATATTGTTTACTTTAAAGAGCAAATGTCACATAACTCTTTTGGTTTTTTGCATTCACTTTAAGCAACTTGCTTCCGATTGCAAAGTATGAATAAAAAAAAAAAAAAAAATTGCTGCTAAAAGGATTTACGGAAAAAATATTTTTAAATATTCGCATGTCTATTCCTGACTACATTACCTCCATTTTCTTGGAAACGAACTACTAAAAATAAAATCTCTTTTTATACTCTCTGCCATAAAAGTGGATAAAAATAATAAATTATTAACAATGTATATAATAAGTAGGTAGATACACTTTCAAACACCTTAACAGTGCATTCAAGTGTACTTAAAAGTGTGTGAAAATGTTACATTTTATGTAGGTCATCAAGGCACACATGGAGCCATGCAAAAAATTATGTATACCTTTTGCACATTAGGATCAATAAACCCACGAATAGTCAGTCAGTCGTATGTACAAGCAATGATGTACTTATATTTTTAAACACAGTGTAAATGTACAGCTTGTGAAGTTAATGTGGGCGTGATATAGACCACAAATAAAATTTCAGTCAAAAGAAAAATTTGCTTAAGATAACTATAATTATACATGAATATTTCATAATATATAATAACATGTTTACGCTGCAACTTATCACCAGAGCAGCTACAAGATAACGCATTGCGCATTTTTGTTAAATTGAGTGTTCTGGTGTGACGTCAAAATGCCGTAGAAATCGAAATGTAAACAAAATTGACCTATACCAAATACACGTGTTTGTGTAATTGTGTTTATGTTTATCGGCTGATGTGAGGTAGATGCGTAGAAACAGAATACTTTCAAAAGCTGAATGCGTAATCTTGTATTCTTTGATTCATGGCTACTTCCAAGCCATACGCACAATGTGCCAGCTTTTACAAAAGATCTTTGTGCTTTTACATCGATGAGAGCACAACAGTCAATCAAATCTTGACGACAGCAATATTTGATTTTTACTTTGAAAATAAACCAGAATAAATTGTAAAAGCTTTCAAAGCTGTTTAACTCAAATATTTACAAATATCAGAGTATATCTGCTTGAACGCAGCTGCACTAGGGTATGAAATGATGAAAATATTTCTGAATAATTCTTAAAAAAACTTCAGACAATTTGCGCAACATCTAATATAGGGGAAAAAGTCGTTCGAAAAATACAGAAATCGATACCAGCTCAAAGTACATTGCTAAAAATATTTCGAAACTTTCCCTTGGTAGAAATTTTTACTATTGTAAAATTAGCTTCTCAAATATAGTGCCCCAGCACTTCCACCCGGAGACCTTTTATGTTCATGGTGAATCCTTCAAGAAGTTTCCTCCCTCTTTCCTGACTCGATGGGAATTAAAGTATATCTCACCTGCCATTCAAATCATATTTTTATCCAGTGGAAGGGGTTTTCTAACTTCAATGGTAAAATTATTATTTTGTACATACATACACCCAAAAAAGTAATATGAATGAGTTTGTAATATTAATTAAAATATTTGTAATATTAAATAAAAAATTAATTAGATTTTCACCTATAAACAATTTGATAATATCGATTAAGTTCTTCCACTCAAATTAATTAATACAATTAAAAATTTAATTGAATCAATTAAATTGTTAATTGAAAACATTAATTGGTGAATACTTTTTTCTGTGTACTCGTAGATATTGATAAATAACAAAAATATAAAAATAGAACAAACTCTGACTCCTCCTCACTGTTTTCATATTTCCTTGGGAAAAGTAGCCATTTATCAAAAGATTTTTCCTTTTTGCAAATATTCACTTGACACACTGTACATTAAATAAGACTATTAAATTGAAAACTGAGTACATGAACATAAGATATTAAAATAAGAAAAAAATTATTGAATATACCAAAAGGAAGACGTAAAATAAATGGGGTTCCTCGTCTTTGGGATTTAAAGGATTTCATTGTATTTTTCTCTTAAGCTAAAAAAGGCTTTAAAATAAATTTTCGAGATTTATTGCAATATTTTAGATATCATGTTTGCTTAGTATCAAATAATCACGTCTCGGTTATTTAAAGTTAAATTGTTCAAATAATTTAGTGCTAAGGATTTAAAGGATATCAAATATTTTCTTTCTCCCGAAAATATGCAGCATTTTATATTTTGGAAATATTTCTTTATTTATTTATTTATTCTGCTCGCCATAAGAACAATGAGAATATAATTCTTTTGGAGTTCAATCAAAAATGCTTCAGATAGTATTACAATACGTAGATTGATTATGTGAACGAAGTTTTTATAATTGCTCACAAATTTTCGTACATACGAGTACACGCTCGCCGCTCACGAAAACCATTTAAAATATAGATGAGAATTTTTGAAAATTTTTCTTATCTATTTATTCTTAATCTATAATTTCTTTGACTACATCGCCACATTCTCAATTTCGGTTTGGGTTGGTTGTTCATGTTTTATTATAAAAGAGTCTGATGAAACCAGTAAGCGATGAAAAATTTCAGGTTTTGTCGAAACTATTTTCTAGAAAATATTAACCTGCAAATCCCGTAGTCCTGATTTCTGGCTTCTTCCACGTCTTCACTTAGCCAATTAATTGAAAGACATGCTGTATCTATCTTGTCTTTTTCGATAATTTGAAATTCAGGGGACCAAAGAAAAATTTAAATAAGCAAGAGTTTGATTAAATTTTTTTTATTGTTTATTTGAACATTCTGATTGATATTCAGTTGTACATTTGTATATTATTGTAATGAAAAAGGTCCGTAATATTCTTTTGAGTGACCGACTTCAATGTACTTTTGTCTAATGAACCTCTCCGATTGTGATGAGAATTGAGAAAAATCATCACTTCAAAAAATGTCAAATTACAGAACGTCGGCAAGCAAGCTAAAACAAATGATAATATTGTTTTTATTTAATTTTTTTTTTTCATAAAGAACAATTGAACAATTGAAATTAAAATTATACTACTGAGGGATCAAATTACATGGATTTTTTCGAATGTACTGAATGTTTTGCAAGGGACCAGAGAAACAGTGAAAATTATGGAAATATTCAAATTAACAAGTTTCAAATTTTCAAGAGTCGATATTCAATATTCAATAAAGTTTTGTTTACTGTAGCTGTGTCTCTTGATGTTGAAAAGGTTTTTGGCAGAGCATATTATGATGGTATATTGCACAAAATGACACAAATTGGTTTTAATCCTTCCATAATAAAACTCTTTCAAAGCTTTTCCGATGACAGAGGATTCTGTGTGCAGATTGGTAATGTACTTTCATCAGAGGGTGCGGTTTCTTGCGGTGTTCCACAGGACTCTGTATTGGCTCCTCATTTATACAACATTTTTATAAATGATTTTCCTCACGTGTTTAATAACTGCAAAGGTATACTTTTTGCTGACCACTCGCTTCTGTATGCTCATGATGAGTCTCCATTGCTTGCTCTCCAACAAGTTTTATCGTATCTTAGTTGTTCCGACGAGTTTTATTACCACTGGGGAATAAAAATTAATGCTTCTAAGAGCAATGCAATATGTCTATGTCTATGAAATGAAATGAAAATGTAAATATACTGTTGTTCTGGAAAGCAAAAACTTAAAACTGACTTTGAATGGTAATGACATCGAATTTATATATAGTATCAAATATCTACGAGTTAATTTTAACAAACTTTTGAGATTTGATAAGCATTTATTTTACAACTTGGAGAAGGCTAAACGTGTTAAAGTAGCCTTTGCTAGATTATTTAATAGTAAATTTTTATCGGAAGGAACTAAGCTACTTGAGCCTGAGACCAATTCTTCTTTATGCATTTCCAATATGGTTTAGCATCTCTAGAATAATAATGAAAAGAATGTTAATTTTCGAACGCCATATTGTGCGAAAGTGCATAGAGAAGAATTATAAATCTTGGAACAAAAGATTTTCAAACAAGCATATAAACGAAAAGGCAAAACTATTTCCTTTGTCTTCTTTTGCTCTCGATTTGACGAGAAATTTTTTCAGAAATTGTCTTATTTTGAAGGCAGTGTAATTCGAGATATTTTTTCTAATGAGCACGAGTTTACTTGGTCAAACACTCAATATTCGTATATATCCTGCATTGGGATTTTACGTGAAGACAACAGCAGTAGCCCTGGTCAAAACATTTACTCACATACTACTCCCGGCATTCACAGGGGATAAACATTTTATTTTGGTTTTTATTATTATTTTTATTTCATACTTTAATTTTAATTTAAGTTTTAATTATAAGTTTAATTTTAGGATTTATTAGCATTAAGTTCATTTTGTAGACATGACTCTACTGTATTAGACAAGTGCCGGGAGCAAGCACTATTCAAATTTCAATGTTATTTTATCTCTATATGAATAATTTTCCTTAATTTCGATAAGCACGAAGCATTAACAAAAATAATTATGTAATTGAAATAATACTTTATAGTTTTAAGTTCTCCTTTAAAGTGTTATTTTTGTAATTCTTGTAATATGAAAAAAAAACAAGTCTCAATAAACTAACTAACTATTCAATAAATAACTGGCCTGAAAGTATGCAATATTTTTTTGCAAAAATTTTACGTGAATAAAAACAAGGGAAAGCTTGAAATTACCAGTTTATGCTTTGATGTTTGTAAGCATGTGATTGAGGTGCTGCAGGTTTGCGTTTTTCTGCTTTATATCAAAAATTAAGTGTTTTTTGGCCTATTTTCATTTAAATTTTAATATGCCTTGGCTAAAGCTAAATCACATAAATAAAATTTTAATATTTTAAAAACACACTACAAATCTAATGATACAAATTTTTGAAAACAATATTTAGTCATTGAAAAAAACATTGGGCCTAATTACGAGTGTCGTATTTCGACTACGACTACGACTATTTTGTACTAGATTAAAAAAAAAATGTTGCAATGTTCTTTAGTCTAGTACAAAATCGTCCTAGTGCCTTATGTATACATTTACTTTTGCTGAAATATACACACATACATATATATGTTAGGGTTATGATCCGTGCTCTTCTTCCCGTACACTGTCTGTCCTGTCCTCTTTGTCATCTGTCCTCAAAAAACTTTGGCGTCTGAAAAGCACCCACTTTTTTTAATCAGCCTTTAGATATCTTTTTTGTTAATTAAAATAGTCTCAAATACGCAAAAATTCTGCATCCATACCTTTATCGTATATTTTTGCTTTAATTAATTATTTGAAACAATATTGTGTGTTGTACAGTTTTTACACTAAACATTTTGCTTCAACGTTACCCTTCAGCTTTAGGTTTTGATTTGATTTTTATTATTATGATTTTATATATAGTAAAATTAATGGCAGTATTCGATGTTTAATGCAAATTTTCGCGCGTTAATGCAAGTGCAAATATCGTAGCTTTTCTTTGGATTCTGGATTTGGAAAATCTACGATATTTTGCATTTGCATTAACGCACTAAGATTTACATCAAACAACGAATACCGCCAATATGTTTATGCTTAAAAAAAATAGTTTTAAGCTTTTTTTTCCACTTTTTTATGGAAAAGTTCGAGTTTTTTTCGAGTGGGTGGGTGTCTTATTTTTTTCAGTTAGAAAATCACAACTCTAACACCCAGCAACAAAAAATTCTGATTTGGAAGCACTAGCAACTGAGGGAAGCAATGTATATATTATTTACTTGATAAAAAAAGCTTCGAAAAATTCTTCTGAAAAGCACTGACGTAAGGCGGGCTCTCTAAAAAAGTAGAGAAAGCAAGCCATTAACTTTTGCATCTCAGCACACAAAAACTATAAATTATTACTTCTGTGAAGCACTTTGGTAAGGCAAAAAATTCATGGCTTTTTGGAAGCTAAACGTATTGATTTTAGCTGGTTCATCGCGAACAAAAATAAATGTCTTATTCATGCGAAACAGCAAATGACTCTCTAACATTGTCTCCCTTACAAAACGCTTCTGGGATGCAGTAGTTTTTGCTGGGCATATGTATGTATGTATGTACATAAATAATGAATATGATTTGCGCCCATTTAACAGCTGATAGTTGCTTTTTGTTTAGTTTGCTTTGAAATTTCATTATGAATCGATTTACACCAGAGCAACGCGTGCAAACTGTTGACATTTTTAATCAAAATAATTGTGCACTTCTTACATTTTATGGGGTACATAATTCTGGTTGAATGGGTACGTAAATAAGCAGAATTGTCGCATTTGAAGTGAGAAGAATCCACAAGCTTTTGTCAAAACACCATTACATCCACATAAATTTACTATTTGGTGCGCTTTATGGGCTGGCGGACTCAGTGACCCATATGTCTTCAAAAGCGATGGTGGTCAGAATGTTACTGTCAATGGTGAACGGTATAGAAACATGATTAAAAATTTTTTCGTACCTCAATAACGTGGCATTAATCTTGGTGATATGCGGTTCCAACAAGACGGAGTTACATGCCATACAGCGGGCACTACAATTGATTTACGCAAAGAAACTTTTGATGAAAAAATAATTTCACGTAATGGCCCAATTAATTGGCCACCAAGATCGCGTGATTTAACCGCACTGGAGTATCGAGAAACCACAAACAATTGAACATCTGGAAATGAACATTCGAAGAGTTATCGGGGATGTACGGCCGCCTTCTACGTGCCAGCCGTGGCGGACACATGGCAGAAATCATATTTATACATTAATTTCATAAAATTTCCTTTCCAATAAAGCCCGTTTCATTGATATTAAAAAAATATTTCCTTGTTTTATTATGATTTAAACTTGTGTCACTTTATAAAAAAAACACCCTTTACGTGCATGTATGTGAATGTCAGGCTTTGAAATTTATCAAAATAGAAACACTTTTTTCAGGCTGTTAAACATGACATACACCAAAGCACATTTTCAATAAGATTGTAAACATGAGTTTGTTTGTTTGCGGGCATGTGCGTAAATATATGTGTGTATGTATGTATGTATGTATGTATGTATGCATATGTATGTAGGTGTAATGTTAAGATTGGAAGTGTGTTTCCTCTTTTCAAACTGCACAAATGTTTATTTTGACAATGACAGTGATTTTGGGCGTTAAGCTTTCCTTCGTTTGTAACGTTTATTTAACTTTATTGACCTAAGTATTCAGTGAAATTCAATGTGAGCACAGGTTAAATTTTGCACAAAAACTAACGAAACAAAATTCAATGGAAAAATAAATAAAAAATCTTAAATTTAAGCCAGTAAATTTAAAAATATACACATAATCACTGAATTAAGATTATAAGATTGTGACTGGTGGGTGTGACTTAACAACAATTTTGATACAAGTGTATGTATGTATGTATGTATATGTAGATAACGGGCTATCGATTTAGTGGTTGCAACACCGCCGGTCTGGCAAGGCTGTCAGCTGTCAGCTGTCTGTTATCTGAAGTGTCATTTATTTAGTAAAATGCTTGCGTTTACGAATATTTATCGTTTAACAATTGTAGAGCGCGTAAGAACCGGTGAAACTTACTACAAAAGTGGCGGCCACTTTTCGAGCATTAAGGGGTGATTATGGTCGTCATAATCAAAATAGTGTGCAAGATTATAAGGAAATTTGAAGAGACTAGAAGAAGATGCAAAAAGTATCGTTTCTGTTAGTGAAAGTGTGGCGGATAGGCCGAAGAGTCGTTACCGCTCACTTAGAGCGCTATGGCGATGTGATACCCGATTTTTTTTGGCCTGCAACTGAAGATTATGAACAAGGCGATGCCAAGATATACGTGCCACGAGACATACAACACGACCGATTTAGGGTTTATTGTAGAGTTGTGTCCAATAAGCTCTTTTTGAACTTGAAATTCGTTCGCCTTCGAATCAAAAGTTGTTTCAGAGCCATTTAATTGACTGGTTTGACCGGACTTGTGTCCATTATTTTAGTTCAAAAGAGCTGTTGGACACAACTACACTTGGATCGAACTCGTTCACTATGTAGTTCATATTTGACACAAACCAATGATCAAATCCATTTAAATTACATGATTTCAAGTCTAGACAAAACTTTAGTTTATTGAAAAATAAGACTCGTTCACTAGATAATCTTTGACACAAAGTTTTGATCAAACACACATATATTTAAGTTACACGGATTCGATTATAGGTTTGAATTTAAAATGACCGTCTGGACGAGTTCAACTTAAGTTTAGATACTAGACTTGTGTATCAAACTCATGCATTCGGTCGTTTTTGACATAAATCTATGATCAAACCCATTTAAACTACATGGTTTGATTATGGATTTGTGTCAAAAGCGACCAACTGAATGAGTTCAACTTAAGTCTAGATACAAGTCTATAGACTTGTATCGAACTCGTTCATTTAAACCCATGTAGGGTTTGATCATTGGTTTGTATGAAAAACAAGCTACTGAAAGAGTTCGATACAAGACTAAAAGTTTTTCATAAAAAGTTTTAAACAGAAAATATGGCAACTGGCGAACGAAAGTTTTGAAATTTTTTTATTGAATTGTAACACAGAAAAAATTATTCTCAACAAATTTTCAAACCAATGTTTGTTTGAAAGAAAATTTAGTTGCAGCAAATAGTTTTATTGTTCCTGCAAACTGTTTGTTCCAATTAGCCGTTTACATGTATACAACACGATCAGTCAAAATAAACAACAAGATGAGCACAGCAATACGTTGTGAAATTAAAATTTTTATCAAAATTTACAAAATTATTTGTAGGGCCGCATGCATACAAAATATTTACTGATTCAATGAATTTGGTTACTGAAAATTAAATTTTATGTATGAACGTTTGCCCCAGTTGAGGCAAACAAAAGCCGATGCTTACTACAATAGAAAGTATAATTTTTCTGGTCGGTGTTTCCTATTTAAGCTTAAGTTATACGTGCCATACCATATTGCCATAGCCATAACCAAAATCAAAATTCAATTCGTTTAAATGGTTATGCTTATGGCGTTATGGCGAGTCATCTATAATCAATTACAGTATTGCCCATTAGTTTAGTTCGAACAGCTGTTTTGCATGGCCATGGTTATGGCACGTCTAATTTAAGCTTCCAATAACACCCTTAAAATTGATGAACTACAAATTCGTGCATAATTCCGAGGCGTCCTTTTTGAAAAGTTATATATAACATTCTCTGCAGTATAAAAGCCAATAACAGTTATTATAGTTTATCTTATGTTGGATTTGATCGAATTAATTCTCTTTAGTGTCATGATTCATTCAATTTAAACTTCTCTAAATTAATGAAAATTCTTTGTCATATTTTCAGTATACGAGTATTCAAACTTACATGCAAAAATTAATGTCTATTCATTGCTCTTATTATATATTCTAACACTTGAGCACAAGAGTATTGTTTGCTATTTACGAACATAATATTACTTCAAGTTATAATGTCCACCTACGTGGAGATGCGTGTACTGGTATGTGGGAGTAAATGTTAAATGCAAATAATTTAACTCACGAGTCTGAATGAATTATATTTGTTGCAATACAATCACCATGACTATTATTTTGAAAACACAAATGAGATGGAAAAATGTTTGTACATATATGCGGAGGGCTGCTCAATAATTTACACCAATCTCATGT
Source organism: Nowickia ferox (assembly GCA_936439885.1). Classification (NCBI taxonomy): domain Eukaryota; kingdom Metazoa; phylum Arthropoda; class Insecta; order Diptera; family Tachinidae; genus Nowickia; species Nowickia ferox. The sequence goes on from OW387023.1 coordinate 108,516,096, forward strand.
TTATAAACTGACATGAGGTGCAAGATTTCAGTATTTAAAATATGAGAGAATATGAACATACATGTATCGAACTCTTTCAGTAGCTCGCTTTAGATACAAACCGACGATCAAAACCAAGGGTTGGATCACAGGATCACTTTAATATAGACACTTGAAATTTTCAAAGTTAGTGTATTTTGATGCAGACTACACTAATGAATACTGAAATTAATGCCCTAATTCTGTTCGACGATTGTATCGTCTTGTCTATGGACGAAAAAAAGCAGCAGTTATGATTCTTTAAAACAATTATATTTGTTGTCCATGCTAGAAGGTTCGTGTATTTTCTTTATGATTTTGTTCTAAACATTATATCCAACACATATTTTTTCAAATATTTTTCAAACTATTGTATAATACTTTAATTTTATATGTAATAATATTTTTATTTTTCATTATCAAAGACAACAACTATTTTTGAAGTAAATAATTTAGAGAATTCCAAAACAAGAACTCAAAAGCATTTTCAAACAAAACCGTCCTAAATCTTCTTACTGAATTAGGGCATAAAAAAAATTAATTAAAAAATTAAGGGGTATTCCATCAGTTAATGTAATTTCGACTATGTAATTTTAACAACTTGTATATTGCAAATCGTAAAAAGCAAACACTTCAAAAACGCTAAAACTAAATGATTCCAAAATCAAAAAATGCTGCAAGGAAAAATCGCAAAAAAGGCTCTTAAATGAAAAATATCTTCAAAAATAAAATAAGCCGCTAAAATGCTAAAGAATCACCAAAAGTAAAAAGATTGCCAAAAAAACGTCAAGAAACGAAAAAAATCGCTTATATCGAAAAAGCGCCAAAACGAAAAACAATTTAAAACTAAAAATAGTTATTGTAAAAAAAATCGAACAAATTCTCCAAAAGCGTCAACACTAAAAAACGCTAAAAACCAAAAAAAAAAAATCGCCAAGAAGAAACTAGCGCCAAAACTAAAAAATACGTATAGTATTACATATGAAGTGCCCGTACGGAACTCTTCGTGTGCGAGTCAAAGTCGCACTTTACTAAATTTATTTAAGAATCCAGCCAATGAAAATTTTTTTATTTACAAAACACATTTATTTCACCTCAGAAAATTTTTTCATAACATATGGCATATGAAAAATTTATATACATACATACATACATACACACCCACTCTGTCCGCCATTAAATAAGAAACGTATGTATAAAATGATACCCTCTTGCGCTATTTTCATTTAAATTAGAATAATGTTTCTCTTCATAAATATGTATTTTTATAAGGTGCAAATTTTAAACAACAATAACATTTCCAGCTTAAGTTTTCCACCTGCATGGAACGGAAACATCTTGTGCCAACCTGGTTTTACCATTTGATGTTTTTTATCCATACGGCAGGAGAAAGCAAAAACACTCATAATAGTTTTCTGCCGTTAAGGTTGCAAATATTAAAAAGCATTGTGCATGCACCCTCTGTTTAAGTGAATTTAATTGTTGTTGCTTTTGCAAGAGTGTAATAATAAAATAAAATATAAATTTGCACAATTTAAGAATTGCATTTGCAGGTATTAATTATGCACTTAACACAGAAACTTGCAACATTTTGCCAAGGCGGCATTTTGGAAAGGTTTGGTTTTCTTCAAATTTTCTCATTGCAAAAGGTAATATTTTGATAGGGTATTTTTTTTGAACAGTAACAATTCTAAACCATTTAATCGTCAGCATTCTACGGCGCACAGTGGGCGAGTTAAGACATTAAATGGAAACAAAATTTCCAGTTTCCAAACGAATAGCTTGATTTTGTTAAAACTTCGCACAGCCATAGAAGAGAGTTATGGCGTTGTTGTAGTAAAAAAATGACATATACTCGTATATCAGGGTATGCACGCTTTCACCTTGTTTATTACAGCGTGGTATAACATCAATGCAATTGACTTCGTTATTTCTCACTTCTTGTTTTTTTTTTTGCAAATAGCATGAAATTATTTACTAAAAGATGCAATACATCTTGTTCAATTGTCTGGCAAAACTTTTCTTATTTAAAGTACAAATAGAAAAAATTAATTAAAAATAAAATAAATGCAATCTATAGTGGTACATGTTGCATTTTTCTCATTCATCGACAATTGCCGAAGCTAAAGCAAACAATATTATTTGCAACTTTGTGTCTAATTTACAAATTGTATATTCATTCATTTTCATTAAATGTTATGTATAGTTCTTCGAAAACTCACATACGAGTAGCCTTGGGACGTGTTGATTGTACGTACAATAACTAAAAATTTGCACACAAAACAAAATTTGAATATTTTAACTTTTGTTGGAAACGTTTGTTTGTCAGGAAGGTGGTGGGTGGTATGTAATTTAACATCATAAGGATATCGTACCATAACCGCCAAAAAAGCTTAAGCGATCCCATATAATTGATTTTCCTCAAAAAAAAAAAAAAAATTAAGTTCGATATTATGTCACTTAAACTTTATTCTAACAATTAAAACAAAACTATATATCATCAGCTTAGAGTGTAAACCTGCTAACTCACTTCCAGCCATTTTTACAGGAGAGACAAAATACTGTTAACGGTTTCTAAAAGCTTAAGAAATTAGCCTAATACATTAAGTTTCTTCGGCATATAGAGCTTCAAGTTAAAATAAATATTTTAGCAAGTCGATGAGGCGTCATTTTCTCTTTCGAACGGCACTAAAATGTCATATTTTATAAAAAGTGGATTAATCAGATTTACACTTTAAGCCGACGATATGCTTTGCATAAATAATTGCGTAAGTTGATTTTACGGTTTAAAAGATGTGGGGATAAACGTTTTGTTGAAAAACGTATGCGAAACGTTTTATTTCAAAATAATAAAATTTTTTTCTCGTTTTTCTCTTTTCTAGCTGCGTACACTTAAAATAATAAATTTAATAAAGTGCGACCTTGACTCACACACGTAGAGCTCCGTATGGCTCTTGTTTTATTTTTTGGCGATTTTTTCGGTTTTGATATTTTTTTAGTTTTGGCGATTTTTTTGATTTGTGGCGATTTTTTCAATTTATTTGCTTTTTTAGTATTGGCGCTTTTTTAAGTTATACGGTTTTTTGTTTAACCGATTTTTTTCGGTTTTTGTTCTCTTTTTTTAGCGTTTTTTTGGGTTTTGCGTTTATTTTTTCATTTTTAATTTTTTTAGCTTTTTTGAGATTCTTATCGGTTGTTTTTTAGTTCGAGAGATTTTTTAAATTGTTGCGCTTTTCGTTTTGCCAATTTTTTATTTTTGGCGATTTTGTGGTTTTTGGCGATTTTTTAAGTTTTTGGACAACTTTTTACATTTGTTAATTTTTTTGGCATTTAAGCGATTTATTTTATTTTGGGATTTTGTTAGTTTTAGCGTTTTTGATCATTTCAAGAGTTTGTATCTTACGGGTTCCAAGATAAAACAAGTTGTCAAAAAAAAAAATAGTCCAAATTATATTAATATATGCATAAAAATACACTAATTTTGAAAGTTTCAAGTGTCTATATATAATTGTCTGTATACGACTATTACATTAGGATTCAAAATTTTTGTTTGCTCGCTTTAGAAAACCGTTTAACTTTTAACTGTCATATATTTTTTGATATATCGGCCCAAGTTTTACATATTCTGCAAAAATTTCAGTTCTCGAGAAAATAGCCTGTCACAGACAGACTGATAGACAGAAATACAGACGTACGGACTGACTGACGGACAGCGTAGCGGAAACAATACGGCTCCTTTTCACCTTTTAATTTGTGCTCATGTGTAAAAATAATATAAAACTAAATTGCGGACTCGTTTTTATTGTTTTTCCTTTACTAACTGCAAGGAACAAGATAAAACGAAAGCAAATGTGCCCTTTGATTTAATTTGTGGTTGTGTATATATTTTTATTGCTAATTATTAAGCAGGATAGATTCCATTACAAAAAGCACTGAAATTGCAATCGATTATCTCACATTTCATGAGGGCGGAATTTAGGGGAATTCGTAAAATTTTCAGTCTTATTTCGCTTTAGCCGTTATGTAGAAATTGTTTCTTTGCTTATATTCTGGAAAATATTATTATTGTGGATGCCATAAATCACAAATTGTGGGCATGAAAAAATATGAATTTTTTTTAAACATATTTTAGTAAAAATCGTGTGTCAAGTGTTTTTGGTGAAATGCTCTTAAAGGCCATTACTCAATATCCTACACAATCGCGCGACCTACGAAAAAATACAACGAACTGTTATTGTCTTTTGAAAATTTTCATGGACTCTATCATACCAATCGCACGATTATGTAGGATAGTAGTAGGCCTTAAGTGGTTTTTAATAAAATAAATAAAATACATACGGAATAAAAATTAAGCAAAAGCATACCTTTAGTTTTTGAAATTTAGCTTCCGCATCCTTGTCGCCACTGTTTTTATCTGGATGAAATTGCAAGGCCAAGACCTTGTATTCAGCTTGGATTTGTTCAACCTGCAATGAAAATAAAATACTTATAAATTACAGAAAATATCTAAAGAAACATACAAAATATAATGAGTTTAAGTTTCTCATTTCTTCTTTATTAAATTAAATGTTAAAAATACAACAATAACTCTCAAGGGAATTGAACCCACAGCTGTAGTCTGTCAATGAGTCCCCTGGGTCTTCATATCTTTTACATTTTTACATTTAGGAAACTTCAATAACAAACCGTCATCTGCATATTGTAATTAGTGTTTTAATACTATTTTCGATTTGATGAAATCTTAAATAACTTTGCTTATTTTTAATGACTTTCAGCTGTCAAATACCCCCTGCCCCCTTACTCACTCTTGGAAAAATTATTTGTTCATTCCATAAATCAAATGGCAAATAGCTTCTTTTAATTAATAATGAAAGCATCTCACTGGCAGTAATCCTTTGTGCTTAATGTACAGTTAAAGTTTTCACTTTTGCTTTATTCTCTTCTGGCACAATTTATTTCTTACACTGGAAACTTTGGTACAAATTCGCAAAACTTAATTACAAGCTATAAATAAGTTTCTGCTCGTTGGGGCTTATTTTGCTAATCTTTCCGTAATATTCAAATGAATATAACAATATATATATAATGATAATATATTGTATAATTACTCAAAATTGAATGGAACTACATACTTCGGTGCCAATACGGAATACGAGTATACGAGACATTATTATTATTCGTGAAGCGGATGACACAAAATTTCTTTTGCCGTTTTTTTAATTATAGTTTCAAAATTAAAAAAAGACTTAATTTAAATAAATGATTTTTGAGAAAATCGTTTGATCTTTGCAAAAGAAAATTAATTAAAAAAATATTTTCATGTGCAAAATCGGAAATGATCGATTCACATTAAAACTTTTCTAAATTTGACCCATTTCTTATTACTATTTTTTTAAACTAAAAACTAGTTTAAAATATTTGTATTCTACTGTAAAATAACTTATCAACTGATAAATTATGTACAATAACAAGTTTAAATAACACTTACCCCCTGTTTCTACAATTCAGACGTTCGAATTGAGTATAAAATTTATATGGAAAACACTAATTTCTTTGAGTGATTTTCATACAAATTTTCTAGACGAGTCGTCTTGTGGAAACTAGACATTAATACCCAAATTATTAATATAAAATTAACCCCCTATTTCCACAACACGGATGGACGACTTGAGTAGAAAATTTGTATGAAAATCACTCAAATTCATACAAATTTTCTAGACGAGTCTTGTGCCTGACTTGTAGAAACTGCACATAAGATTGCTATTAATATGCCTTTTATAACCTTTGGTTCAGTTCAAAATTGTTTTAAGGTTTAAGAAAATTGTGTAAATTTTTAATTATTTAAAAGTCGCAAAATGCTACTTTTGATGATGATGCTGCTTGAATTATGCGCACAAGTATAAAAATACTCTGAGTATTTATTCGGCTGTACATAAGTATAAACAGGAGTTTTTTACGATGGAATTGTTAAACTTTCAAGTAAATTTTTAGCAGTTTAATTCTTTCGTAGTTAAATTGGGAAGTTTGGAGTTTCTTTTAAATTTTATTTAGAAAAATACTACTGAAATATTTCATTTGAAATATGTACGAGTATATCGAAATATAAAGTAAATTAAGCTATTATTCCGTATGAGATTATAAGTCAAAAAAAGATAGCTTCCTGAAAAATCGCACAAAATAAATGAGATTTTATTCAGCGGTACTTTTGATTATGAAAATTGCAAGGGTGACATTAATTCCAAATAAGCTTATCTTGCTTTTCACAAGCATCAGTCCGAAAATTAAGTTGGTAAAACGCTAAAACTACAACTGATTGCATGAGATGGAAATTTTGTAGAAATTTTAAACGATTGCAACTCCCTGGATAATGAAGCAATTTAAAAAACAGGCGCATACCCCAACTTTTAAAACAAAACTTTTCCAACAATATGTGTTTGGTCGTTATCAATGTCATAGATGCAGCGTAAAAGCAGATTTTACTTCAATGTTTAAAATATGTTTAAAGTCTCTGATGACTTGGCTAAGGACCAATAAAATATATAGACAATGCTTAACCACCAGCCATTAAATTTCAATTAAAATTCACGTATTAATTTTCGATTTTGCACAAAGTATTAATATTTTTAAAATTTAAAAGCACCTTGAAATCCTTCCGTATCATGCATGTAGTTACTTATTTGATATAATGAAATTTTCTTCGTCATCATTTAATTTGCAATTTTTGCTACAATTACCTTGGTTTTAAAATTTAAATCAAATTCAATTTGCAGACAAATAAACTAAAGGAGATTACACAAGTTTTTTCTCACTGAAATCAATCAACACCCGCTTGAAAGAGGAAATATCTATTTGCTTCAAGTATCCACATGTTTTTATAAAAGATTCACATACACATGCACATGCACAGGGATGCCAATCGGGTGAACCCGATCAGGGAAAAATCGGGATGTCTCAAAATCCTGAGATTTAGCTATATGATTAAAAATAACGAAATTTCGTCTATTTGTACTGCATTGACATTATCAATTCTAAAACTAGCTTAAAATTAGAAAATAGTTATATAAACATTTGCTTTTTAGACATTTACGTCGCTTTTCATAAACGATTATTAGAGTAAATTTCGCTTTAACTTACAACTTAAGAAAACTGGTTTAACGTATGCTTTAGCAATCGTTTAAGGCTAGGACTCACTATCCTACACAATCGCACGACTTCTGGAAGAAGGTAACCCTGATCTAGTGAATTCTTAATGTCTTTTGAAAACCAGAGTTGTACTTTCTGAAAAGTTACACGAATGTGTAGGATAGTAAATCCTAGTCTATCTTTATCTTTAGTTTATATCGTAAATTATTTGTAAAATTTAGTTAGTTTTTCATTTCTGCCCAGACTTGTTCCTTTTTTTAATTTAATTATGCTAAAGTTCATATTGTGAAGAAGCCATATTAATTTTGAAATTTTTAAGAAACATTTACACACAAAAACAATTGTAATCATACTGACTAGCAACACAACGAAAGACCATGCTGTTCTCGAAGGGTGCTGCACCTCCATCAGGCATGTGCATGATAAATAACGAGCATATAATAATGGAAACACTGTTTTAAATTAGTGATAGTAAAATTGACATTTCCGTACAAAAATTCTTTCAACAAACTGTTATTCGAGAAATCCAAATAATTCATGTATTCCATTTGCACTGACAAATGTATTAAATAGCAGGGCTAAAAATGCTGCTGACAGCTGTCATCGCCGTGTACTTAGCTTTTGATTACATATGTATATTGACAACTACAGCACCATTATCAGTACAAAGTATATTCAAGTATAAATTTACATTTCAAGTATAAATTTACATTTCAATGAGGTAGTTTACACGAGAACAATTTTTAAGCCGCACAATTTTTGTTATTTTCCAAATTATACGAGACTAATTCATCTGGCATAAAATGTATACGTATGCACAGCTTTGTGTGTGTTAGTGTTTTTCGTATTCATTTAACATTTGCTGTTTTTGAAGTTGTGTGTGTATTTGTTTTGTGCTGCTAATGCGGGCTTGTAACTGGTTGAAAAATTATGCCAACCACAAAACCACTCTCTTTGCCTCTCTCACCAACAAACTGGCATGTTATGCCAGCACAATTATGCCCGTGTAAATCAGCGAATGTTTCATATTTATAAACATAAAATTACTTATTTCAAAGGTACTTACACACAAAATCAAAAAACAATTAATTTATTTATATAAATTTTGAGATGGTCTTTCTGTTAAACAACACTGTGAAACAATTTTTTTTTATTACAAACACAACCCGCGAAGCGATTAGCATGTGTGCAGAAATCGAAGGATAGCATCGCTACAACTCAGCCACAGGGCCACCCTTTAATTTCTAACTTAACACAAACATCAAAAACCGATCAAACTCAATATTACCCAATCTAATTCTTCAAAATTCCCTTGTGGGACAGTTAAAAAAAAAGAAAAAATATTAATTCCCACAAGGGAATTTATAAGAATAAACATGGGCAATCTTTAGATTGGCTGATTTTTTCGGTTTGTGTGTTGAGTTTTGGGCTTTTTTGTGTTCTGACAGATGAAGTAAATTTTTATGGCCAACAATTTTTGTAGACCATTTCATTCTTACTCACCCCTCACTTTAGAGGTGTTTTTTTACGATTTTTTAGAATAGAGCCAACGGTAGTTGTGTGGGCAGTTAGAGATTCAAAATATTTCACAAATATTTTTGCTTTAATATTTTCTCCAAAGTTGCTGTTGTATGATATCTACACGTCAGATGTAAAGAGCACATAGTTTCATATACCGATATGCTACACCAACAGGCCAACGGCGGGACCATAATTTTGGAAAAAGTTTAAAAAAGGGAAAATTTTAACTCCCTTAAATACCGTATTTTTTTCACGTTGCACCGTGTATTATACAAAAATTTTTTAACATTTTGTATTATATTGGCATTGACCTTTACAGAAATGGAAATTCGCCTTAATTAACGCCAGAGAAAAAATGGCCGAGTAGCTGTGATGGCGTCAAAATAATAAGTTTCATGTAAAGGCAGATTGTGGTTTAATATACAGAGGACAAATGGTGAAGTATTAATTATTGAGTTTAACTCGTTTTACAATTCAGCTACTGCGTGCTTTTTTCATTTTTATAAAATCGTTGCAGCGCCTCTATTGTTGAGTAGACGTGTTACTTTAAAGAGGCCCACCTACTTGCAATATAATTGTGCAATTTTTCGTATTGTACAATAATATCGCCAACGTGTATGTCATATTCGAAGGTGGCACAAAATATTGGCAACCTTTTGATTTTTATTGTACAATCAAGACAATTGTATAATGTGGTGGCAACATCGTTCAATGTTGTTTTTTACTTTTTCACTATCATGAAAATTTGGCAATATTTTATTTGAAAATATTGTGCCATTTATTGCATAGTATAGCTCGAAACGACAATAATATGTATAACAACATATTCAATAATATTAATATATAATGGATGGGCCGCTTAAACTGTGCTATCAACTAATTGAGCTTAATTCGCTTTTACAGCCCTACAATTTGTGTTTGGTCAGTTTTTAAGGTATTTGTTGCAGTGCCTCTGCCTCTGGTGTTAAGTAGGCGAATTTTTGCTCTATAGCGATTTTTTTAGTTATTTTACTTCATCGAAGGAAGTCCCTGCGTTATATATTAGCTTTATACACTAATGCATGGCAGAAAAATCCATGATTTTGATATGAGTGGATCTTACCAGAGATGGTACTCGCTCCCACGTAAATTATAGTCATTCGCTTTGTATTCGATACACTTACTACTTCAGCCAACAGCATCCTCAAAAAAAAAACATTTTTTACTCAATGAATATTTGTCTTATTTATCCCAGTTTTAGACGTTTCCAAATCCCGAAATGCCAGGATTGAGAAATGCTGTCCCCTTTGGCAGCTCTAGTGCATACATGAATGCATACATACATACACACATACACACATACATATTTGTATTGTATAAACATGAGTAAAGAAAATGTATCTCAACTGTTTTTGACCTTCAATAAATAATTCAATTGTATTATAACCCACAGTTCAGTGAATTTCTCAAATACATTTAAAGATATCGTTCCACAGATAAGTTAGAATAAACATTAAATAATAGCAAAATTATTATACGAATAGCTTAAGGGTATTTTGTTTTTATTATAAATAAATTAAAGTGTTTATTTTAAGTAATACTGCCCTCCATTCGTAAGTTTACATTATAGCACACAATAACTAACCAAAGTATATTAAATATTCAACGTTTGTTGTAAGAAACAATAAATTATTGTGAGTAATTTTTATTTTCACTCACATAATTAAACAAGAGCGTGATTAAATAAATTGTAGCTAATCAGCTTGTACGTGTATAGTTCGTAAGTGATTGATTCATGACAAAGTCTCAGTTTAAACGATGAAAGTTTTCTTGCAGTGATTTTTCAGTTTATTTTTTAAACTTGCACTTGCTTGCACACACAGACAAGCTGTCTGCAGACATATATAATAAATATAAGTAAAGGAAAAACGAATGTCATTTTCATAGATATGTGTACCCGTTTTTATTGCTCTTTCTCCTGTTAAGAACAAAGAAAAATCTTATGATCTAAACTGGGACTAAGGAAACTTCTTGTATAAAATAAATGCCGCAGCTTGTTCAAATCTTGACAGGAGACAACTGACAGTGATCTGTTGACAGCAGCAGTGTTGGTCCTTTCAGTCAAAAGGTGGGAAATTCAAAAAGTTGCGGACTTTCTTACCCGATTTCTGTTCGTTCCGCAAGTGGGCCCGTTTTATAATTTTTATATTTTCTAGACAGGACATTCGAATATTTACTTAATTTTATAGTGCGAAATAACGAAAAATTTTCCTAAAATATTGCATGCTTTATATCAGTTTATGTATGTATGTATATATGAATCTATCCATGTGTGTATATGTGAATCTATCCATGTATTCTTAAGGGTTAAGTGTGATTAATAAAAAGAATATATGGCAACATTTGAAATATTTTATTTTTATTTATTCGTATTGAATTCTAAAAAATAAGAAAATATCTCGATAAAATTTCTTCATTGCAAAAATAAGATATTCAAAAATTCTATACATTTTTATACTTGGGACAGGTATGTATGTATGTATTGGTTTTATAACACTTACATAAATTCTCTATGAAATTTATGGTTGTTTATTTTTTTTTACTTTCTACCTAAAAAAACGTTTGCAATAAAAGTTAAAGATTAGAATAAGAAAAACAAAACGTACGCAGTTTAATTTGAAGGGTTCAAACCATAAATACTCCTTCTTTTTAAATGTTAAGGAAGAAATGGCATTGCACAATTGGCTGGAATATAATAACTGGCCCATTATGTGATACAAGAGCGTAAGATAGCTTTTTTTGCATAAGCTTGTAGTCAGTAGAAAATTGGCTCACCTGAAGATTTCTTGTTACCTAAAAAAGAAACTTATAAGCATTTTCCCATAAAGTTGGCCTTTGATATTTCTGTTGTAGTCCCAAAGTTTCGGTCCCCTGATAGAAACGATCAAATTTTCAGAAAGACAACACAACAAAATAATTTTTTTTATGTATTTAGCTAGGCCAGTTCACAGCACAAATCCAGAGAAGAAGCTTCTACTGATAAAAGCAATATCATAAAAGATGCTTAAGAGCATATTTCTTCGCGTTGTGGCAACTTCTTTAGAAATCACTGAGCTAGATAGCTACTAAGGTACCATGATTGCAATCACGACATTTTCTGCCACCACAAAACCTTTCAGCTGTTCCCTATGATAAAAAAAGAAATTATGGTAGGAATACAACTAGAATGACCATCAATTCGCTGTGTAAGTTCGCCGCATGAACCAAAACAACGACAAAAAAAAATAACAGCTGTTATAATTGATAAAGTTGTTGACAGTTTGTAGTGCAAAGAGAGAGAAAAGTAATTTTTCGCAGTTCGCTGCTGTAAGAAATAGAAATAAGTCTGTTGCAGTGTTCGCTGCGTAAAGCTAGTTACGACCGACGCCATGATTGTATTTATTTTCATATACACAAAAGTATTTCAGCCAAAATATGGTCGTTCGTCCTAGTTGTGTTTCTAACATTACAGAACGACATTATCATTACTAGCAAATATGTATGTATGTATATGGATAAATATTCCGATTTTCGATACGCAAATTACTACTTGGCTCATTTAAGGTTCAAGATTACCAGCAGCAATTGCAAATCTCAATTTCAATCTAAAATTGTTGAACTCGTTTCAATAAATACTTTCTGCTCGATTTTCCTTAAGAAAATAAAGACTGATCTCTGAAATGTTTTTCTTCGGCCACACAGTGCATTGCTAAAATTTATTTATGCACATTAATTTTATGTTAAAGGTATACACATGTACATACATATATACATATTGTTACCTTAATATAGAAGTCCTTTCTATTTTTTCAAAAATATTAATATTTGTGAATTCTCAAATAGTTTATGAAAGTCTGTGCATAAGATAAGAGGTGTGTGGCTGTTCAAAATATGTGGTTGAAGTCTACTGACGATTTGTTAAAGCAACAATGAAATGCATATAGACATCGCTTAACCACCAGCAAATAAATTTTACTTATAATATAATTATGACAATATGTCGAATAATAAATCTCTTGATATGATAATAAGTTTTTTTATGTATATTGAGAATATTTAAAAATGTAAAAGGAGAAGATATTGTCTCTAGATTGTTTGGTATAAAATTACTTTTCTGCAAAAAATTAAAAAGAGAAAATTTATCATACTGTACATGAATTAATTTAATTCATTATAAAATTTGTGTTTCTTGTTTTTACTAACTTTAATGTACGCGAACAGGGGCGTGAAGTTCTTTTTCATAGAAAATTTTTCATATACTCGTATCATTTTGCAGACCAGAACAGAGAGAACCCAAATGAATGTCTATGAATTTCATATATAATATTCGTATTCGCGAATATTGTTTCAAATATTTGTATTCGTATTCGCGAATATCAAAAACTGGCATACGGCACATCAATAGTGTTGTGTTGAATTTAAATACGGATTTTTCTTGAATATAAAGGGTGTTTTTTTATTGAGGTATAGAACTTTAAGTTGGCATCACTTTTTTAACTGGCGGCCATTTTGTCAGCTGTCAAGTGATTAATATTTAGTTTGGTTTGCCATTTCATCATGAACAGGTTGACAAAAGAACAACGCTTACAAATCGTGCAAATTTATTTCGAAAATAATGGTTCAGTTCGCGAAGTTTACCGCAAGCTCCGTCCATTTTATGGTCGACAGAGCAATTAATTCGGTTAACCATGGATCGTTTTCGCACTACGTTTACTCTATGTGATAATACGCATCCTCTGAAGTCGCTCGTCTACGCCAACAAACCAGAAACGTTAGGGGACTTGGAAGCCAACATTCGTGGCGTTATTGCCAACATACGGCCCCATATGCTCGAAAAAGTGGTTGAAAATTGGACCTGTAGAATTGGCTTTATTCGAGCCAGCCGCGGCGGCCACATGCCCGAAATCATATTTAAACGTTAATGGCATAAATTATCCTTCCAATAAAGCCAAATTGATGAACATTAAAACGATTTTCTTGTGTTTTATTTCAATTTGAAGTTCTATACCTCTAAAAAAACACACCCTATATTAAAAGGATTTATTAAAAACTGTTCAAGCTAATAACTAGTATCTATATTTTATAAATTTAAACCTGGAGGGTCCCGTGGCAATCGCAGGTATTGACTCTACAACTTCAACTGTCCAATACACTACAACTACCTAATTAAAACTATCTTCTTGCTTTTTTAAAATGAGCTATTTATACAAAACTTTAATATATTTTAATATTAATATTTTGCTTAACAGTTAATGTCATTATACTAACTAGACAGTAACTTATTTCTTTAATATTATTTCGCTTTTGACCCAATTACGAAATATCGATATTGCCAATTTTGTCAACGCAAAGAATTTAACAAAGAACCAAGTGAATGAACTGGTTGTCGCTGCGATAACAAATTAGTGCAATGTACCGGTACGAGGATTGTTCAATTCTGATTCACAACATCCCTCCCCCTTGGCGGAAGAAAATATCTAGTTATAGATGCTTTCCAAGAATACTAATTGGGTCAAATGCTTGTACATATGTTATAATCTTAAATGTAGTTGATCTTATTCGATTCTAAGTTTGCTAAACAGTAAGCGACACGGACTGGCAACACTATTATGTACATACATACATATAGTATATTAAAAAAGCACTCTTCTAACTTTAAATCTCCCCATTAGCTCGGATGAGAACAACTGCATTTAAGCTATAAGGTGAATTACGGTAAGGGTTCACTATATACCTTTCGCCCTTTCTACACTAACTTGTGTAGCTGGAACAGCCAATATAAACTTCGCGATTTCATATAACAATGACTTTGCTCTTTCCACCAATTTAAAAGATTTATATGTCTAGGGGTACGTTTTTCGTTCCTAAAGCCATTAAGCAGCTAACGAAGAACAAAAACTTGCTTACAAAAGAAAGTTAATTGAAATAAATTTTTGCAATTTTTGGTGGGAATCGGTATACCGGTACATACCGGTATAGACGTAAACGGTATTCTCGATACCGGTATTTTCTAACCGAAATCGATTGTATTTAATTTTAGCGGTATTTGAATCGGTATCGGTATTTTTACGATACCGTTTGCCAACCTTGCATTTTTTTTATGTATTTTCACACATCCATACGTACCATACGCACGTGCATTTGGTTTATTTTTATTTGCTTACACACCCATACACATATAGATATTTTTTTGTTTGGATTGCTAGTTCAGATAAACTGCGATAAAAGTTAGAGAAGATACCAATTTTACGGGCTTCAATATGATTCTACTTGATTTGCTCTCATAATTTTGTATTGCGAAGCAAGTCGATTCGCTCATGATTGGGGTGTGAAGCATGAATAGAGAGCGAAGCACGTATCGTGGAAACATACTAAAAGTTAATACAATTTAGTTTTTGTGATACCTAAAACCAACAACAATTCTAATGCGACCAAAAATCCGATTAGATCGAAATAAATGACACCCAAGTAATTTGTTGTCGTATTCAAATCATATTCCCACAACATTTGGATTCTCTGACATGCCTGAATGATTGGAATTCGCAATAGGAGTGCTTTCAAGCTCTGAATCTTGTTAATGTCCTTGACAGTCTTTTCTTTTTTGTATGGGTATGAATTCCTTTTGCTTGTTTTCAAATCACTTCTTGCTTGAGTAAACGTTTGCATTTGGTAGACATTCCTTTTGGAGTTTATTATTTACTTGTGAGATGATACAACACTTATGCGTTCTATACATAAATACATATAGAGATATGTACATATCGCTCCCTTTTTACAAGAACGTCATAACTCAAATTTGAATTTTACACACAACTTTATGTATCAAAAAGAACATTTTATTTATCTCTCAAGTGTTGCAATATATGCAAGATATTTGTGTAAGAATTTTACACAATGTGAATAGCGAAATAAGAATTAATTCTGCATTATTAACTTAAAATCACATTTTTAGAAATATGACATTGTTGTAGTATATCGATGGCTTAATATAAGAAAGGCGTAACTCGAATTTTCGATATTTTACTGGAGAAGGAAAAAACTGAACGAAAACTAAAGCATTTACATGCAAGAGTAATTTTTTAAAATTTAATAAATCTTTTATTTTTAATTGTTACTTACTTCATTCTTGAAGGAGGATGTAATTATACGTTGGCTACCAGAAAACGTTAAAAACGCGATTTCGGAAAAAATAAAGATACTCCCTTTTGTTATTAAGCCATCGATATGTATGTATGTATATACAACAGCTTTTCTGTGACTGTCGTATTTATCTTGCGATAATAAAAATATTTATTTTTTCCTTTAATCTCTTGCACAAATGATTTTTTTTTTGTAAAAGTGAGATTAACATTTGCTTTGCTGCCACTTTGGAAAACCAGGAATAAATTATTTTTATTAAGCAAAACTTTTTCTGCCAGCTGTTCAAATAAATGTATAAATGATGATCTAATTCTCAATTCGCTTTATTTTCAAAACTTTTTTTGATTGCAATACAGAGATAAAATTTATACATGCAATAATATTGGGCAGCTTCTCCATTTCGCAGGCAAAAGGAAAAGTTAAATTTTTTTTCAAAAGTTGTTAGAAAACTTGTTTCATGTTTTTTTTCTAAAATATAAGTTTATAGATTTGTTAAGGATGTGACTGACATTGAATGATTACTCACATACTTTAGTTAAGCAATTTTTGAATAAATCTATTACATATTTCTTTAGGAAAAAATAAAGAAATCAGCAGGCAAATTACTCTCAGGTACCTGTTATTTGTAGCCAAGTCAGCTGAAAACTTACTTTCTCTTCTCAACAGCCTGTCAACCTAACCTAACTCCACTACCTTAAAAAATTGCAATATAGTGTATATACTCTTAGAAAAAGGCCCAGCCATGCATAAAGTTCCATAAACATCTTTTTAGTAGAAATACTTAAAAATTATGTTAAATTTTAAGTTGAAATTTTTTGGACATGATGACATAAATTATAGCATAACATGAGTGCAATGTATGTTTCAGTGGAATCGAATGTATTAAATACGTTTAAACTAATTATTAATTAGGAACTGCAATGGGCGTGGCCGCCGCAAGGTTTGGCGTGTTATTGAACATATGGAGTACACCAGGTATAAAAAACTATTATTGCTTTATTACTATAGATATTCTCATCGATGTTATCTTAACGTAAAAAATAAAAATATCATATATGTAGTTATGAAATTTTTTATAAAAAATTTGTTGCCACAATACGAGTACCCATCAGCAGCTTACTAAAGAGCTTATTCCTTTTTATTACGACATGTATTAAATTCTCTTTATTATTATGACCAAAATTTGTTTTATTTAAACAGTCGCGTGGTGTTGTATAAATAATGTCGTTATTTTGTTTTCTTTTAGTTCCCACAAGATACTTTATCGTGTCATAAAAATGTTTAATGTTGTAACATTGAAAAAACAAAATATATTGTAATATAGTTTGACGGAAAAAAGCAAATTGAATTTTTATATTTTTGCTGAAACTTTACTATTTACACGTCCTGTAACACAAAAAGAAAAATAAAGAGGAAAATAGTGAAAGTAATCTAAGTACGTTTGTAGAGGTGTGTATGTATATACCCTCTAGTCAGCCTAGAACCATATGTCTCTATGTTAACACTCTTTTCTATAGCGACAATTGCACTAGTTGAAATGTCGACAACTTTCCTTTTATGCCCGACTACAGATACGTTAGAGACAACAGTTCTAGTGTATTTCTGGTGACATTGTCAATGAACGTGTCAATAGTTTGGTTTTCTTTTTTATGATGCTGAGCAATATTGTTAAAATAAATACAAATGTATGTATATGTTTAAGTTTGTTGCCCTAACATTATGAAATTGTAGGTGAGGGTTACTAAAATAAACTAGTGAATCTTTGGTTCAAATGTGTCCATATGGTCGTAAAAGAATAGTACTAAAGTCTACTGGTGGATTTTCAATGACAAGCTAATGTTAAATGTCAATAGATGATTACATTGGCTGGGGTACACCTAGTCAGTAGTACTACTGACAATGTCACTAGTAAATCACTACAATTTCACTATTCGCATTTCCTGCAGGACATACACATATGTAAGTGTGTGTGTTTGTATATATGCATATGTATGTGGATTTATGTACACAAAACTGAATAATATTAATTTATGCAAAGTGACGTTATAAGCAATTATTTGAAATTTATTAATAGAATTTATGAAAAGCTTTGAAAAGTAACACAGAAGAAAGGAGAACTCGAAAAAAGTTGTTTTCATCATCTAAATATAATTGAATTATATTATATTTTTCGAAATGTAAAATTGTTTTTATAAGAAGATTATCAAAATGTAATTTAAATTATTGGGAAAAAACAATGTTGCTGTATTACTTATATGTAATTTATTTTACTTTTATATGTTTGCAGTTGCCAGATATTAATAAATAATCCCTGAAGAAGTTGGGAAATACCAACGAAAAGTAGGATTTGGAAATGAATTAATAGTCTTTTATTTGGACGGGGGAGGAAGAAAAGGACCTTGAAAGCCCGAAAATTTAGTAGGAAAAATATAAAAAAATTATTTTATACAAATAAAGAAGGTCGCTTTAGTAACAAACAAAAGAAAAAATTATATAATTGAATTAATTAAAACTTTTATTGAGCATCTTTGGTTTATTGAAGTAAAAATACTATTTTCTTTTTATAAACACGAAAAATTTAAATTTTTAAAGATTGTGCCACAATGTTGAGTGAAATCTTAAACGAACGGATAAGTAGTCAGCTCATTTTCTTTATTTATATTTATTCACCGGCATGACTTCGACAAATCATGCTGGTTTGAGCAAATCATGTTAATTACACATGATTTACCATACATTTTGCATATGGGCATATCACCTCAAAGCAGTCGATTTATTTTAAATTATGCCGAAAATACTGTTTTTCGAACTAGATTTATGTATGCAACCCTGCGTTGCTTTTAATGGTAGGTACAGACTTTGCAACGTGTTTACGCAACACGTTTATATTATATGTTTCATATTTTGACAAAGACACTGCAACCTACCATGAAACCATCAATGCAACCCATAAACATCAAAACATTTTGATATTTTTGAAACTTCTAATGCAACTTCGAACGCAACCATAAACAAGACTACACACTATGCGACCGACAATGCAATATACCTGGTTGCACAAACGTGTCGCTAAGTCTGTATCTATATACCTGGGTCATCCATCAATAGTGATTGACAGTTTCGAAAAAATGACATTAAAGAATATTTCATATATTTTAAATGTCAACTACATATGGATAAAATTCAATTACAGCCACCTTATAATGTATGTGGTTCAGTGGTTCCACTTTCAAATATGTCAAATTTATTAAAATAATATCGGATATTTATACCCCTATTGTAGTTCTCAACTCTACTCAGCAACTCAATTTTTTTTAAGTATTGTGAATCAAATCTAGTTTTTGCTTGACAACTAAAAACTCAACCTAGATTTGAGTTGTGAATGGCAATACAAATGTGTAAGCTGGGTTGACTTTCAGACTACCAAACTACTAAACTGAGTAATTCAGTATGATAAAAGACGGCTTAAAATGTACTTATATCACGTAAAAATATAAAAACTAATTTATTTTTTTATATGAATTTTTAGGTTTTCTTTCTGTCAAATATGTTCTGTTAATCCAATCATTTTAAGCTTCCGTTCATATCACATGCCAGCAAAAATTACTGCTTATCAGAAGCGTTTTTGTAAAGGAGACAATCTTACAGAATCACTTGCTTGCACTTGCGCATGAATAAGGCATTTTTTTATTATTATTTTTTTTGTTAGAGATGAGCCAGCTAGAAGCAATTCTCTTAGCTTCCAAAAAGCCATGCATTTTTTTGCCTTACTAAAGTGCTTCACAGAAGTAATAATATATAATTTTTGTGAGAGCCCGCATTACGTTAGTGCTTCTCAGAAGCATTTTTCAAAGCTTTTGTTATCAAATAAGCAATACATTGCTTCCCTCAGTTGTTAGTGCTTCCAAATCACATTTTTTTTGTTGGTATTTTGTATTATATTTTCAGCAATGTAGTAGATAATTGTTGCCAACAAAAGAAATGGAAATAAGTCGAATTTGAATTTAGCTACAATTGTAGTTGCGTAAACAACAAGAAAAATTATTTGTAGGACCGCATGGCTACAAAATATTTACTGATTCAATGAATTTGGTTACTGAAAATGAAATTTCACTACAGAATGTGTTTATGAAATAAGCTGCCAGATCAATAATTTTATTAAAAAAATATAAAAAATGCAAATCAACAGCGTAAATAAAAATATTAAGCTCGGTATAGATGGTTATCAGATCTTACAATATTGTCAATAACATGTACTAAAAGTTTCTTACAACAGTGCCCACTGTAAACTACGACATTTTAAAAAAATTTTCAGACATTGACCATCATGCGAACAAATTTCTTTGCCAGTGTCAAATTATTGTCAGACATTTTATTATTGGCAGATGTGCGAATGGCATCATTGTCAGAGAATTTCTTTCTATTGGCAATAGTGCACACACCATTTTTTAAATTAAAAGTAAAGTGAGAAAATATAATTATATTAATCATATTATTATAATAAATAAAGTCGTTACTATTGCTTCTTTGTGATCCATAGTAATCATTTATATTTCATTTAGGCTTTACAAAAACACAGACTATTGATAATTGGCAAGTTCTGTCAAATGCCTTGAGTCTGGCAATGCCTAACAATGTTTATACATACACAAAGAGAAAAAACATTAATTCAGCTAATCAAGTGCCATCATTTATAATTCTTCGTTGTATGAATAAGATTATTCATTAGTTTATTGAAAGTTTTCATTATATGCATAAAATTTCAGAATATACTTGAAACTCAACAAATATCGCTTCATTAATTTAATGAATTCTTACGATAGTTCGTTATTAATAACAAAAATAATTGATCGAATAAAGGTTTTACTTTCAGTGTATACATATATGTATGTTTGCATATGTATATGTGACCTTCTGCGAGAAAAGGTATCTAGTGTGTCAAAAAACGGGTTTGGACTTGAGAGTGGATTCTGGTACCTGAAAGGGTGTAGAATAAGACGAAATGAGTTAGATTCTTCTTCATTTTCACACACTAGGTCCCTTTTCTCGGAGAAGGTCACATGTATGTTTCTGTAAGCACTTTTATAAATTTTTTAGCCTCCAATTTGGTGCTTTTGTTTCTTCTACCTTTTTATTTTGAACTGTTTAGCCTAAGAAATCATCCCTTTGGATTATTTATCGATGTATGTATGTATGTATGTATGTACATGCAGCCATATTTTAATTTGTTACAAGATTTTGTAGTATAACAAAAATCTAAACAAGTTGATGTACTCAGCTTCAAGTTTTACAAATTTCGTTAAGCGCAAAAGAACAAGTAAGAAAAATTAGTGAAATATTTGAACAGGCGATCAAGTTAAATGCGATATTTTTAACTTTAATTATAATAAAAAGTTTCTTTTCGCCTACACCACCATCCTTCATTGCATTTTATCATCAAACTTCGTTCGGAAAAAGATAAAAAAGAGAAGTCTTTTTAAAGAACAGAAGAAAGCGGAAAAACATAAAAAAGTATATTTCTAAAAATAAATATTGCTCCCATTTGAAAGGATACATTTTTAGGTCAACCACTACAGCAGCAACAGTTTTCATATCTGCAAAGCAACATACAAACAAAAATATGCACAAATACAATGTGAAAAAACGTTTTTTTTTTATAACATTTGATGTTAAGCTTTTAATGTGCAATGAATGAAAGGTTTTGTTTTAGAAAAAATAAACTCGACAATCACAATGAATGAAGGAAAAATAATTGTTTTAAATGAAAAGTTTAAGAGATTGTTTCGACTTTGCTGAACATAAAACAAAAACAAAGAAACTAATGGTTGTGTATACAGAAATCGATAACTTGATTTGTAAATACTCATTTATTTGTAATGAAGTGAACCGAACGTACATATGTACGAGTATATACATACATATGTATGTACATATGTATGTACATTTGTATGTGCATTTGTATGTGTACATATACCAATCTATAACCATTAACTAAAAACATTGATTTATAAAGATAATTCTCTCATGCTTTACATTCAATTTAGTGTGTTGTTACAATGGATTTGTGGAATTTCATTTAGTGGAAGACAAAACATAATTTTAAATGAAATGAAATTACAACTAATCCAAATAAAATTGCTCGTAACTATTAGGAGCATATTTCTTTTAAATTAAAATAAACAGCAGAACGTTTTGCCTTCGTTTTGTTTTGTAATTTGCAGTGAGTAAAACAACAACAATTAAAGCGATTGCCCCATTTGCCACTATTTTCCACTATTTTCCACAAGCCAATCAGTCGACTCGTCTAGAACATTTTTAATAAAAATTAGTGCTTTTTATATAAGTTTTCTAGTCAAGTCGACTCTGTAGGTTGTAGAAACAGGGCGCAACTTTTGTTATGTTATATCTTTCACCTTATAAATAAAATAAAAAAATAAAAATTTCACCCGCAAAATAAAAACTAAGCCGATGAACTTAAAAAGGTGTGTGACTTAGCTAGATTGCAGTTTAGGGCAAATCCCATTCACATACCTTTTAAAGTACAGAGGCATATTTCTTATACTGCATTTACATTGTCTCCAAATCTAGTATATTTGATTAGAAATCTAACGAAATCTATATCGCTTACACTAAGCTTTTTTGACATTTTTCAAGATTGTGTATCAGAGACAAACTCCTTTATCTAAAATTTAGTCTTAAATTGTAACAAAAAATGCTGACTTAACTCATTCACACACCTTCAATATAAAATTGTGTAGAGCGTAGTTAATTCACTCACCTTCTATATAAATTATGATGTACAGGGTAGTAAAAAATAAATAAAAATATTAGATTTTTAGTAGATTTCCTACAAATCTATTGAAAAATTAGATTTTGTTTTGTATGGGGAATCTAGTAAAAGGCAACTAAATTTAGCTCGGAATCTCGTAATTACTAGATTTTTAGAGAATGTAAATGCCCTATTAGTAAAATTTTGAAAAAACCCATAGTTGCATCACTAAGTTCTAGTAGATATTAAAAATACTGTAAACGCACTATGAAATAATTTATATATCTTCTTTTATTCTTTCTTTAATTATCGAACAGAAAATTTTTGAGGGCTCCGTACACTAAATGTAAAAAGGAACCCTATTGTTTTCGCTTCAATTTTCGTCTGTCTGTCCGTCTGTGTCTGGCCGCTACAACAGCAAATGTATGACATATAAAAATTAAAGGGTATTCTAAAGTGAGCAACGAAAAATATTGAAATACTGATGTAATATACAGACAATTACATATACACACTTGAAATATTTATGGTTAGTGTATTTTTACGCAATTAACACTAAAATTTAAATTAAAAAAAAAAACCAAAATTAAAGGGTATTCTATCAGATAATGTTAGTTTAATTATGTAATTTGTTGAAATTTTGAAATGAAAAAATCGCCAAGATGAAAAAATTGCCAAAAACTGAATAAAATCCTAAATCCAAAAAAACGCCAAAACGGAAAAAAGCCCAAAAACTAAAAAAAATGCACAAAATAAAGTAAATCGCCTTCAACAAAAAAAAAAAAAAATCCAAAAAAGGCGCTAAAATTAATTAAGTGATGTTCGTATAGTATACCAAAGTCGCTATTTTCTTACTCTATATTTTATCTGTTATCAATATATTTCTATGATCTCAAAATTTAAAACAAAATAATCACATGCATATTAAATTTTAATTGAACTATAGTGAATTTTAATCATTATTCCATTTCATTAAAAATTTACGTTAAATAGCTGATGTTAATAATAATCTCTATCCAAGTAGATAGACATGGGTGCTGATGAAGTGTGTGGCTGCACAGAAGAATATCGGTATTTCCCCCAGCTAATAAAGTCTAGTTTAATTTTTCTTATCTTTTTTAGAAACTCACATTAATTAATAAAAATATTTCATTCAACAAGAATTGAAATTACTGAACTTAAGCCCGACTAAGAAATTAATTCTGATCAAAATAATCATTTATATTTGAAAAATAATTCAAAGTAACGAACGAACAATAAATTTTTAAAATATTTTATGTTTTGCTTAATGTTTCTGTAGAAATATACTTATAATTTGTGTGCAATTTTACACTTTTAATTTTTTTTTATAATGTTATTAATATATTTTTAACATTGCGTAATTTGAAGCAGAATTGAATTTAGGATTATTAAAAAATAACAGTCAATATATTTATCATGGGATGCAACATATTTTCCCGCACATGCTGCAAATTGGAATACAATTAACTTAGATGGACAATGTTCGACTAGTATGAAAATAAAATTCACTTGCAGGAAAAAACACGAAATAAAAAATATGGAAAAAACAATTTTTCCTCAATCAATAAATTTCTCATTGTTACGAAGTGACATAGAAATTACATCCAATTTGCTTAATTTTTTTTTTATGATTTGACAACACTAATGTGATTTAAAATATGCTCTCACATACTCGTAAATGCACAAATAATTCTACAAGGTTTTCCCGGCAAACAGGGAGTCAAACGTTTGAATTAAGATGATTTCATCATCACTTGATATCAAATACAATTTGCAAATCATGGTCAAAGTAAGACAGAAGACAGGTTTCAATGTTCACTACACTTGAGCTTAAATTGGAGATCATTTCGAACTTGGTCAATAGTTGCAACAAGTAAATGCATTTCACAAGTTAAAAAATAGAACCGCTGTTGTTTTTTCTTAACTGTCATATCGTTTTCAAGCTTTTATGTTTAAGTCAAGAGCTTGATTTCAAACTGCAATATATTTTAAATCAAGTCCTTATGTGGGCCGGTTCATGTTGTGCATAGACACTAATGCATATTAAAAAAATCTCTGATGCTGATATGACTGGGTCTGGCCAGGGATGGAACTTGAGCGCTCGAAGACCGTCATTTGATATGTAAACAGTTCACTAACTACTTCAGGGTGCTGGTGACATATATTTTTCAACTGCGTTCTTACATAATTTTAGTAGAACCTTTCAGTGAACACCAAATAAGCTGCCAAAGAAGTTTGTATTTCATTACTTCCTATCCCAAAAAGTATCACCTTCATCATTATTGTTGCTTTATGAAATTTTAGAGTGCATAAAAAAGACAAGAATAATATATTTAAATATTATTTGTTTTATTGATTTAATTTTCTCGAATTTTTCTTCTATTGTGAAATGAATGCTTCTACGTATTTATGTATCTATTGTTTCGAAGTGGATTTGTGGTTTTATTAAAAGCAATTTATTTATATTTTTGCTTGCTTCCTATTGTTATTTATTTTTCTTAAACAAAAAGTTTTTATTGCAAATGATTTAAGCCATACAAAATAGCATTTTGCCATACAAAATGTATTTGTTTATTTTTTAATGCTTCTCAGATTTACACAAAGAGGTGAAAAGGTTCCACTATACATACTGTCAGTTCACCTTGATTATTGTTATTTTTGCTGCGTAACTGTTTGCGCTTTAAGGAAACATTTATCTGTTCTAAAATGTATTGAAAAGTTGTTTTGTTTTTTTTTGTTTATAACAAAACTGAATGTTTTAAAACGAGTCAACTGGTTAACGTCCACGAATAATAGGCATGTTCCACACCGCACGGTGGGATACAAGTGAATAAATTCGCAAATAAATATGCAGGTCTTTTAATTCGTAACACATTTTACATAGTTCTAGTGGTCTTAAATTTTACCTTAATTTTTTTACAGTGTGTGCACTAATAGCTGTGTAATTTACAAATAAATTTTCGATTCAAAAAACTATATTTTGTAATCTATTATATTTATAATTATATTTTCTAAAGCATAAGCCTCCATTTTGGTTTGGCTTCCCCTTAATGTTCGGGTCTCAATAAAATCCAAAAATAAATACGAGGTTTGTTCAAAACGTATCGCGAATTTTGAACTTTCGCGGGTTACGTATATTAGAATTTTGATTTTTTTGTGGCGTTGTGTCTCTCACTTATGCCGACAATTTCGGCCATTTTGAATGTTTAGTTAATTGTTGACAGCTGCTTTGCTTGTACGTGTTTTGGCTCGTCTTTGATTGAAGTGATAGATCGGTATTAAAAATGACCAAATTCAAAAAGACGTTTCCAGGGCTGGAAAATTTTAACTATTTTATGTATGTAAAACTAACTAAAACAATTTGTTTCTTTATTAGATTAACATATCTTATATATGTACCTGAAATTTTCACAGAACATATAAAACTTTGGCCGATACAACAACAAATGTATCACAGTTAAAAATTAAAGGGTATTCTAAAGAGAGCAACGAAAAATTTTAAAATCCTAGTACGAAATTTTCAAAGTTAGTGCATTTTTATGCAGACTACAAGAATTAATACTGAAATTTCAAAAAAATAAAATGAAGGGTATTGTGTCAGTTAATGTTATTTTGAATATATGATTTTGACAACATCCTTTATCTTGGAGACTGTAAGAGGCAAACTCTTGAAATGTTCAAAAATGCTAAAACTAAAAAATTGCCAAAACTAAAAAAATTGCTAAAACGAAAAATAAAACGCCAAAAGATAAAAAATATTTAAAACTTAAATAAATCGCCAAAACATAAAAAATATTTAAAACTTAAATAAATCGCCAAAACATAAAAAATATTTAAAACTTAAATAAATCGTCAAAAACCGAAAAAATCGCCAAAAAACGAAAAAAAAACTTTAAAACTTAAAAAGACTCCAAAAAACGAAAAAACATCAAAACTAAGTAAATGCGTAAAAAAGCGCAAAAAACCGAAAGAAAGTGTAGCGGCTACTTGAAATTTGTTAAAAAATTTCTACATCAGTTAAGATAGTATGACATATTTAGTGTCCATACGTAACCCTTCGTGTTCGAGTCAAAGTCGCGTTTTACTGAATTTTTGTTGAAACTGTATTTCATAATTTCAATGTTTCTTTAAGTGATAAAAAGTTTTTTCTGTGATGTGTTGTGAAAGAAGCTAAGCAAACTTCTTCAAATAAACAGCAATTTTTTTGCCGCCCT
Organism: Nowickia ferox; assembly: GCA_936439885.1. NCBI lineage: Eukaryota > Metazoa > Arthropoda > Insecta > Diptera > Tachinidae > Nowickia > Nowickia ferox. The sequence continues at coordinate 108,542,940 of OW387023.1, forward strand.
CAACGCATGAGTATCCACATTTGGGTTAACAGGGGAATCACCAATACCATTGACATTAATACGAAATGAATTAGAGTTGAATAAAGCAAGAACTACTATTTAAGTACAACTATTGTTGCCATGTTTTTACGCTTCTGTCCGCTTATGAGAGATATTTTAAAGTTATGAGAGGTTTCACTGTAGATTGCTTCCTTTAATGACAATTTCCTAAACATTTCAGAGTTCTAATGGTAAAAAATCGTGAGCTGGATTGCGACCACTCCGTTGTATTTCCTCCCAAGACAACGTACGAGTATAAACAATTATACATTATTTGAAAGATATATTCAAGTCGCATTTTTAATAAAACAAATCCATATTTATGCGCAGATTTTGTAAAAAAATTTTGTTTCCAAACGTTTCAAATTTGTATAAAAAATAACCAAAATACGTTTCAAAAAATATTTTTCCTTATAAATTTTAAAACGGAAAAGGGTTGTATTTACAAAATCTAGCACATAATATTAGATGGGTAATATTATAATAATTTATTGGACTTTTTTTTATTAATTATATATAAATTTTATTTCAGCTTTAGGTCTTTTGTAATCAATTTACAATTTTATTTATTTTTATCGATATTTCGCTTCAACTTTGTGTAGCTTCATCAGGAAATAAATAAAATTATTATTTATATATATTATATATATTATAAATTTATATATAATTAGATGGGTAACAAAAACTAATTTTTTTATTTCTATAGATACATATCGTTCCCCTAATATAGAAACGCCCTAACTCATTATTTGCCTCAAAATGAGTTGTTTATATATTTCGATAAATTCGAGATTAATTTATCGATAAATACAAAAAACTTGATTTAAAAAAAATTAGGTGGTTTCTATATTAAGGTAAGGATAGCCAGCGGTAAAACTCAGAATACCTTCTAACTTCAGCCCTTATTAAAGGCTCCATTACCATTCTTATTAAACTGCTAAATAATGCCTTATAGAAAGCCTCGACTTTTCCGGATAAAAGATAAGGTACACATTCGACATTCCCTTCTATGAGAGGGGAGAAGAGAAGGAGTAACATTTTTTGCTTTGTTATTTTGCGAAAACAAAAGCAAACGAATTCACGTTTTTGCTCAGTTAACATTCTTATGTAACTTCTGAAGAAGCCTGATAGAAGACTTCGGCTCTTTAGTAAAAAAAGATGGGATATGCATTCCACATTCCCTTCTATAAGAAGGGAGAACAGAAGGAGTAAAGTATTTTTTTTTTTTTGCTTTTTGTTGCCAAAGCAAAAGCAAAAGAATTCAGATGTCAATATAAGAAACAAAAACCCATATAAAAATACCAAATACAGAACGATTAAGGAAAAGAATAAAACAGTTGTTTTGGTCGATCAATATTATGTATACTATGTGGCTTCTTGTTAGTTTCAGAAGTTTCCTTTCTATATATTCGACCCTTTTGATCACAAAATAAACGTCAAAGCACTATATGTATGGATGTGTATGTGGAATAACTTGGACCTGTTTCTCAAAACTCGCAATTGCTGTAATACAAGTAAGACAGTTGGGAAAATATTTTATATTCATATAAAAAATATATTTTCACAACTATTTTACTTGTATTTCAACACTGCCCCAGCAGTTGAAAACATTTATTAAACTCCTTCAATATGACCTTCATTTGAAGGCCTTCTAACAGCCATTCTTAAAAGAAGACCCTTAAAGAGCCATTAATTTGAATGCCTTTTCTAATATCAGCGAAAGAAGCGAGAACGGAAGGGCTACCTCGTAATGACAACGTGTGCAAAAAAGATATCAATATGGGATGGACCGAGCAGGCCTTGTACGTCCAAAAGAAGGAGTACAGAGGCCTTTTAGAAGACATTCGTATTCCTTCTTTTTCCCGCTGGGTATGCACGAACACACATACATACAAACATACACTGAAAGGAAAACCTTCATTTGACCAATGAATTTTGTCACGAGCTTACGTAAGAATTCATTGTATTAATGAACATTTCATTTTCAATAAGCTAATGAATAATTTCATTCATACAATGAAGAATTATTAATGATGCTACTTCATTGGCTTAATTAATGTTTTTTCTCTTAGTGCATGCACATATGTATATGTACATATATATTCACATAATTAATTGTGTGTTTTTGTAGAAGGTTAAGCATGTTTATTTAGTTAATGGTAATGTTGTTTAGAAATTGAAACCTAAAACAAACAAATCCCTTTCAGTTTAATTACTAAAATAAATAGTCATAATTTCTTTTGGCTTAAAGCTATTTTATGTTCCCTTTTATAACAATGTTTGTACATTAATGTGAAATAGTTAAAGCCATAAGACTTATGGATATTGTATTTTGGTACATATATGCTAAGCTCCATGTGGAAGATGGGCAATAACCCAGCAGCTTTTTTATACTTTCAACATTCGAATTTCGAAACATATTTGTCTGCCTCTGGCTAAGGGTTTAATGTGTGTTTGAGTCATAAAATAAGTTTATTCTTTCGTATGATTTAATTAGTAAATTTTTTATTTTATTTTATTTTATTTAAATCATTTAAATTGTCGATTTTAACAGACGAGGGGACTAATTTTCTAAACCAGTCGACTGCCTGCGTTGTGGAAACAGATAACAAGTGCCAGTAAAAGAAATTGACTTTTCACTCAAAACAGAGTTCTTCAGTGGTGTGGTGGGCCGAGTCCAACTCGTACTACGCTTGAATTTTATTGTAAATATTAAGTTATTTAAGAAAATACAACGAAAAGTTTTAAAAATTTTAAATTTTTGCAAAATTAAAATAAAAAACTTACCGATGAGCTCTCATCACAATTCAGCATGGCATAGAAATCCTCATTGGGATCTCGCTTGAAATTTATAATCGCATCGACAGCACTCATTATTCTGTATGATCTTAGCTTGTTTTTTTTTCTATTTAAATCCCCTAAACGCACAACAATTACAATTTCCACTTGAACACTAAAATGAATAATTATTTTATTTTTATTTACGTAAACAAAATTTTCTTTTCGAAAAAAGTATATCGTTATTTATTAATTTAACATTACAATTTTTTTTGTAAATGAATTTTTTTTTTATACTATTATTAAGTCAAGATCAAGATAACTTTGGCCGGCAGCAGCGCATTTATGTATATGTTGCTAAAGCTGTAAGCTTCTGACTTGGATGGCAAATGTTTGCGATAAGAAATAGTGGATTTACATAATTACCTCTAACTGCACACTGGGACGGGGAGTGGGATTTTTGTGGTTGAAAGAATAAATTGGTTTTACTATTTCGTTGTTAATTGTTCGATTTGCTTTACGTATGCAATTTTATAAAAGAATTTAATATCGAAATATGTACATAATATTAATAATCAAAAAATCATTTATGAAGCAAATGAAGCAATTTTGTGAATTAAATTAAGAGAAAAATATGCCTTTATTTTTCATTTATTTTACATGCTAATAGAAATATTTAAATCAATGAAGCTACTAGAGTAAATATTTAAAACAGTTTCATGGAACTAATGAACCGATTCAGTTAACAAACCGTTTCATTTTCAATAGCGTGTCATTTCAATGGTTGCAATGGCTCAAATTGCAATTAAAGCTGACAGGTGGTGACAAGTAAAAACTACGCTATTGAAATGAAAATGGCACGATGTAGGCTTCATTAACGCATTAAAATTGTTGAAACTCACTGCAAAAATGGTACACATTTCGCGGGCACAGTTTGCAAAACTAAAGCATTTGTTGGTCGACCTCAAGTACCCTTTCGGTGGCAAAGTTTGAGCTGTTGGGACAATTTAGTGATAATACTGCTGTTGCCATAATGTTACATTTATTGCACTTTTCAATGAAAATTCACAATAAAATGGCTTTCTTGAAACAGAGATTTTATTAGAAATTATTATATCACCCCTTAGGACAGTAAATATTTATTTTAAAGTTTAAACGAACGCTAAATTTCAATTGTCTGAATAAAAAATAAAAAATGTTGGAATTTTTCTACAAAAGAAAACGGAACACTGCCGTATTCATTAAAACAATTTAAGTTTGCAAAAGGTTTGCAAAACAAGATTTTGTATGGAAATTTGTTTGTTAAACGTATTGTAAATTAAAACAATTTTCAATGAATAAGGCATTTAAAATTCAGTTAACATAATAATCCACTCCTAACGACCATCAACAACGTCGTGTCTTTACTGATTGGGCCCTTGAAATGCATAAAACTGATCGCGAATTAAATCGAAAAATCAACTTGAGTGAGTAACAAGCAATAATTAATTATCGCGTTTGGGTTCGAAAAACCGAAGACTTATTATTAAAAAGCCTCACCATCCTCAAAGTCTGACTGTTTCGTGCAGTTTATCTTCTGGCGGGATCAGCTTACGTTTGCGACAATTAGGCTGGAGTAACTGAATATATTGTGATGTCGGACTATGATTAATGATTTTATATGACCGGAATGGACAATATTGACATCGTTTATTTTCGTGCAACACAAGTGACGCAAGGTGAAAAGTTTGCTGACCGTGCGATTTCCTGAAGCCTCTAAGATCTTGTGCTTTAACACCTTTAGACTTTATTCTTTGGGGCTACGTGAAAGATAAGGTATATGACAATTGTACACAATCGATTCAACACCTGAAAGATGGAATTTGCCAAGTTATCTATTTCAAAGAATTAACGAGTTAGAGTCTTTCAATATTAAGGTAACGGTAAACACATACAGATCTAGTGTATCGTTAGCTAAAACGCAAAAACAACGTAACTACAGTTTTTAAAAATTTAGAGGAGAGAAAACAAAATCAAAAATAATTATTCAAGTGATTGAAATGAAGTTTTTTTATGACAATTTTTCATTTTACTGATTTTTATAGTAAATGTTCGAAAATTTGTAGGGACACTTGCGTTTCGATGTACAGGTAACCCTCCTATAACGCGTTTTCCCTCCAACGCGGTTCCCAAAATGTGGTGTTACCTTCCTGTATTATTTAAACGCGCTTTCGCTCTAACGCGGCTTCCAAAATGCAGAAGTTTTCGTACGCCTCCTACAAAAAATGCTTATGCAATGAAATTTTTTTTTAATTTTCATTATTATGATGCATGCATTTCTCTGAGTGTAATTAAACGCCGACGAATGTGTGTCAGTGGCGTCGTTATTGTGTGCTTGGTTAAAAAATGTGTTTTCCCGCTGTTCCAACAGTGTGTGATGTTAGATTGTTGTCGCCTTTGTAAGTAAAGCACCCCATACTTGTTTCAACTAAATTGTCAAATGATTCTTTCAATTAAATTGATATTTGATTACGCACTTTATAAACTGAATTGAAAGATTTTCATTACGCTGTCAAATTTATATTTTTTTCACAATTACAAAATTAAATATTAAAAACTTCTATTGCATTGATTTATTAATTTTCATATTTTTTATTTAAAATTTAATGAAATTGAATACAATTTTGAAAATACTTAACTTTTTCTTTACAAAATAAAACTGCAAACATAAATTTTGACAGCTAATCAAGAGACACGAACACACACAGCACAATCGAATTGAAAGATTTGATTTTTCTTCAACCAACTCGACAACTGCCAAACTAATCAATTGACAGAGCCATACACGACGCCTTGATTTAGACAACAACCGACTAAGTTGCAAGTTGAATTGAAACGTGTATGGGGTGCTTAAGAATATTTTTGTTTTGTTTTGGTTTAAATAAATTGAGTGCTATCAAATTACATAATATGTTGTTATGACTCAGTACATAAATACAAAAAAGTATTTATAAATATACTATAAAAATCCAATTTATCACTTAAGAACCAAACTCTGCTTTTTGCATGGAATTCACATCTCCTACAACGTGATTTCTTACAACGCGGCATTTCTGAGGAACCTAACTCCCGCGTTGTAAGCGGGTTACCTGTAATACCCAACAATTAATAAAAAAATCGATTTTGAATTATTTTATAAAAATTTTACGACCACAAAAAATAAACGCTTAGTTATTTTTTAGTTAAATAAAAAATAAATAAAATAAAATTGTTTACATTATTGTACAGATTTTGTCCCAGTGTGCTTATATATGATGAAAAGCCATCACAACAATTTTAATTAAAAATAAAGCTTGTGCTTTTTTAAGAAATTAACTTTTTTATTTGTTTTCTTTTTGTCTGATTACACGCGCTTTAGATTGAATTTACGACGAATTTTTGTTTATTTTTTAAATTTTATTTTGCAAAATTTTTCACTTTTTGTTTAAGTAATTATTTTTTTTTGGCTTTTGAACGCTCTTCAGCAATTAAAATTCGATTTAATTATTTTTTTTTAAATAATGTATTTGTTTTTTCTTATGAATGTTAAGCCGCAGTCCATACACATACGAGTAATCAATCAGGTTTTTATTAAACAGAATTCATTAAAAAAAATATGATAATAAAAAAAATACTTTCACTTAAGTTTTTAACAACACTGTGAATATTGAAATCAAATAAAATTTACTTCACTTTGTTAAATTTATTTAAAAAATAATAATTTCCTTCGCAAATAAATATGAACCATAAAAACAAAAGCACAGATTTAAAAAATCACTACAAAAATACCAGTTTAAAAACTCAATTATTTATTATTACTGTGCAGGTTTAAAATTATATTATTTAATTATTTTTTTATTATGCATATATTTGTTTGTATTTTGTTGTTGTTGTTGTTATTGCTGCTGCTGCTGGCAATAAAATTAAATATTAACTGCCACTTGTTTGTTTGGATTCGTTCGTCGCAACGCGAGCAACGTACCGTTGTTGTGTTTAAAACTCTTGGCTCTGATGAATGGCTGGCTGGCTGGCTGTTCGTCGGTTGAATGAATGTGCTCGTATGAATGGACGGGCTGGATGGAAGTTGCACACAAAACGAAAAATAAATCTCAATATTACGTACTGGATTACTTTCAACAACAACAGCAATAGCAGCAATAACAGCAACACAAAAAAAAAATACATAATCGAAACAATCCACTCTACAAAATTTCAACAACATACGAGTACAAACCAACTGCGAAATACACATTTAATGCAACCAAAAATAAATTAACTGGAATTTGACTCACTTTTAACAGTAACTAATGTGGGGGTTTTTAAAAACACCTTGTGAATTTTGTTTTTCGCTCTCACTCGCCTTAGCTCCAGCACAATCCGTAGCTCTCATAAGCGTTGTTGAACTGGAAAGTCCCAGTAACCTGAAAAAAGTACAAGTAATAAAGAGCATCTCTTGATTGAACTACCGCCGACAGTGTGACCAGCTAGACATTTGCCAGTTGTTTATAAGATTTTTTGTTTGGTCAGCCTCCTCCTTCTCCCCTTTGCCTCATTTTTATACGGATTAAATTAAAATGTTAACAACTTCAGATTGACAATACTGGTAACAATTTTCCACATGGTAGGTCCTGAATCTACTTGCTTCTGCCCATATTTGGGCTGCATAAAAAGTGATATACTTGACAAACCCCGAAAGTACCTTCTTTTATATGTATTTCGAAGCTCTTGCCTTTGGCATTATTTGACATCGTATTATCAGCTTTTGCGCGATTTAATGATATTTAAAAGATAAACGAATGTCTATCACAATAGCCAGATATTTAAGACAATCACTCGTAGTGATTTCGCAGTTTCTAATACATATGTATGTACATATTTATGTACATAAATAAACATAGAATCAAATTGGTGAAATTCTGTACACGATGGTCACACTGATTGCTGCTCCATACAACAAGTAGTTGACTATTTATATATAAATATAATTTGTTCAAACTGTTGCTTTCCCATATTTCAAAATGTTGTATCTCTGGCTTTAAGCTTCATTTTGATAAGAGTTCCAAGACTCATTATTTAGCTGAAATCTGTGCTAAAGCTTTCAATACTTATTTATTCAGTATTCCAGAATTCCAGTATCTCTTGTTCTGCTTTGTAATGCTTTCTATTAATATTTTAAATGTTCCCACACACACAGTGGCGTGTGTTTATTTATTGTTTGTACGAGTATACCCCCATTAGCCGCAGACGAACCTACGCATACAGCATGCGCATCACAAGTTAAAGCTTTTTTCATTTTATTTAGCACTCGTTCCGTTGAAAGCTTTAACAGCAATAGAAATTGACAGCTGGGCGTACTATTATAGCAGCAATTTCTATATGCTGAAATGTTTGACTCTTGATAGAACAGTTGCAAATATTGAATTAAAATTTATTACATGCAATTTCAAAATTTTGCTATAACATTATTTTAAAATAAAGTAACTTAATTTGACAAGCATAATAAAAAGGACCTGCCACACTTGGTAGTGTAGCAACACTAGAGGGAAGAAAATCTGTCACAGGACATATCACGTGACTACTTGCCATGCCGTTGCCATTAGAGGCGCTCAATTGACATAATTAAGATACTCGGTGATAGGTTCTGGACTTAAACTTAAGGTACTTGTCTTATGGTGGTTTCCTAAGTATCACTCCTAACATACGTTCACACTTGGCACACATGTGCCCAAAAAAAAGCGTAACCACTAATTGCTAATTAAAAACTGTTTGATTCAGATTCAACCTTTCTTGTCTTTGAATACGATAAAACAATTTACGAAAAAAGATAAAAAAAAACACATAAGGAAAATAGTAAAAGGCTTAAAGCGTGCTACAAAAATGTACCTGATATGGTTTTGCATAAAACTGGAAAAAATGGAAGTGTAAATAATTGCAATATTTATTTCATATATTGACTAATTTGTTAAATTTTAATTCAAACACTTATACCTGAGTATTCCTTATATCTGAGTCCATGCCCCTGTTTAAAAAGAATGCTCTTCTTTTGCCTCTTCTTACTGAAAAGACAAGAACAACCTAAACGATTTTACATCAATAAAATGCTGAATCCTGCTTTGCCTGAAATGCAAAGGTTGGCATGACTTTCTATACAGAAACACTGGCGGTATTAGGTGTTTGATGCTAATGGTCTTGCTTTTCTTTAAAATCCAACAACAAAATACACACACAATTGAAAGAAAAGCTACGATATTTTGAATTTGCACTTAAGCAAGACTACATATTGGCATCGAACACCGAATACCTCCACTTTATGTAGAAATTTTTAAAATGGCGGATATACAACCCTCCTTTAATAATAAGTTAAGCTGTGAACGTTTAATACACCGACACACGTCTCTTTGTTTTTCTCCATGCACATCTTGACAAAAATCTCTCAAGCTTTATTCATAGTAATCAGTAGATTCGGTTTGATTGCCAATGTATAGACATAGGCTGAATAATATACATACGTACATACAAATTAATTGTCAATCTCGAATTGCTAAAAATTTTATAAATAGGAAATACTTTTGAAAGTTGGTTTGTGATGATTTATGATCGTTTTTTCTTTTTTGCTTTTAAAAGTTTGTTGCTGGTGGAGACTCCAAAAAATATTGCAATGATTTTAAACTTTGAAAATCACTTCGGTATATAAAAACTGTGATTATTATCGCTCATATACATATATATGTATGCGTAATATGGGTAAAATCATTTAGACGAAATGTTTAAAGCTTAAACGTATTCTTATTCATAAAAAAATATTCTTGATATATAAGAAATCTGTAAATTAGTATTTCATATAAAATTTGTTTTTTCACTGGTTTCCCTAACATTGACCGAAAAGTTTTATTACCAAATGAATCGCCATTTTCCAAACCAAAAACCTTTACATTACTTGAGCTTTAAGCTTGTGATAAATAAGCTTTTTGCAAAATTTACATGGTACCAAAGCTAAATAAACTAAACATACAGCTGCTAAATAATGTAGATATGCTGTTAAAATAAACTTACTTTTAACATTAAACGCAACAACCATGGCTGCCAGATTCGACGTTTTGCCAAAAGTAGCCTTTGGCGATTGGGTGATTCTTATATTAATTTTGACGAGTTTTGTTCGAAATGTGTATAAATTTGTTAGTGTTATTAAGAGAATTTTCGTCTTGAATTTTCGTCTGTGCAAATTGTATGTTATTAAGCATTACAATTCGAAAGGATTTGATTTCGTTTCGAACTACAGAGTAGACTCCTTGACTATGACTTTTAAAAGAATGTGTTTATATTAATATGACATATATATGTTTGTATGTCATATTTTAAGAATGACTTAACCAATCGGAACCCAACTTACAGCATCCTAATTCGTACACGTTCACACTTCCCTTAAATTTCGCGGTATAATGAAACGCTTCGATTTCTTAAATTTCGAAAATGTTTTAAAATAAAATTTTCCAAAAATAAATTTTCAAATTCAAACCCAAAATCTATTACGATCGATCCGTTCGAGAGATATCCTTGAAAAAAATTTCGAAAATAGCGCTTTATTTTAATAACTCCGAAAATTCTTGTCAAATCGATTTTCAGAATTCATTTACTTTTTTGAACTTGAAAAATTGCGTCCAAAATAAATAGTGTTCCTTATTACTTTTTTTTTATTTGCGCAAACTTTTTCAGCATTACATCTCAAAGTAAATGGAAATGCCTTTAAATTTTAAAAACTTAATCATTTCTTGTGACATCAGCTAAAATTTCTTTCTGTTACTTTTAATTGTTAATCATTAATTAAATTGTTTACTGTCATTAGAGCTGAACAATAACATGCTGAAGCATTAATCAGTTTAAATAAGAAATAACTCTTTTGGACAATATCATTTCCAAAAGCATTTTTTTTTATAAGCGCGTTTCTTGTTTCTTGTTAAATATTATAAATACTATTATAGAATTATATGTATAAGAACACACGATGTCCAATGACAAGCTAATGTAAAAATCATGCATCCTTCACTTAAATCGAACCAATGCGTCATCAGTTGAACCCATGATTTGTCATGTTTTTTTTACTGTGTAATACACAGAAAAAAGTGTTCACCAATTAATGTTTTCAATTACTAATTTAATTGATTGAATTAAATTTTTAATTGTATTAATTAATTTGAGTGGAAAAACTTAATTGATATTATCAAATTGTTTATAGGTGAAAATTTAATTAATTTTTTAATTAATATTACAAATATTTTAATTAATATTACAAACTCATTCATATTACATTTTTGTGTGATAATGACTATCATGTAATGAATACAATAAGAACTTATTTATACTGGTATCATTATGTGAAAGTACTTATTGTAGTACTTTCCAGTTAATAATGAAATATATCTTGAGAAAAATTAATTTTTTGTGAAAATGAGGTTAGAAAACAAAAAAATAACTTTGGTTATACGTTCACCTGACTACAATTTTTGTCAATATAAAGATCTACACATTTTCTTTGTAAAATTAAAATTTTTAACAATCGCAAAATAATTTTTTTTTATTAGAAAAAACTGCCCATGAGCTTTTGAATACTTTTAGGAAAAATTAATTTATGAATTTTTGCAAATTTGCAAAATTTGTAGGCAAAAAATAACCCATTAAGTATTGGATATTTGTAGGCAAAAAGAAAGGGCACCCTATACTTTTTGAACTTCTCAAACAAAAATAATGGGTTATTCAGTCAAATTGTAAGTACTTACGACTGGGGAGGACATACACTTTTTTTCATTCTGGTAAGCAAAGTTTTTTTGCTGGGATATTATATATTTATTCCCGACGCGTCGTTCCAAAGTGAAATATAGAGCTATAAAAAGCTTATGATACTATTAAACATGCATACATACTTACATACATACACACTAGAGATGAGCGATTTTACGAAACCTGTTACTTTTGCACAGCGATTGAAAAATCACTAATCACAGCTGTGACCGAATTTATCAAGTAACAGGTTTTGGAAATATAGTTCTTTCATACAAACTGTGAATGTTCTTGTATGCTTACTTTACTGCAAATAAAGCTACCACATGAATTTTTTTATATACCTTCACCGTTTGTCGAGAAAAAGTCGTCAAATCGTGTCAAATCGTCTTTTCTGGCAACTATGTATAGCTCTCACATTTTTGTATTTGCAATACGACAATTCTCAATATTTGGATGGGGTTGATTGCTAATTGTTTGTTCTTGTCGCTCTTCTTATTAGCATTTATCAAAATACCAATACTAATACATACTTTTAAAGCAGAAGACCTGAACTGTGTTAAACCGTGATCACAGTCGCTGTTTAATTTCAATCCTGCTCTTCTTATTAGATTTTGTCAAAATAACATAACTGCTGTAAACAAAATACTGCTACATTGTGATCACAGTCACAGTTTAAAAGAACAGTGATTTAGAAATCACGTTCACAAGGAGCAACATTATTAAAAAATCACAATATCGCTCAACACTAATACACACTTATCTGCTCTTAATTATGAAAGTAATCTAAGTCATAAGCATTTTTGCTTCGAAACATTAAGAAAAAAAATTTGGGCATTATTTCCTTGGGCCTTATTTCATAGCGCCGACATCCAAACAGGATTTGGAATGTGAGTATGGAGTCAAAAGAATGATAGATGAATAATAAATAAAGTTGTTTGTCGAACGATTTCTAAAAAATATATGTATATAAAAAATTTGAAATTTATTTGCTGGAGGTCATGCATTGTCTATATATTTCATTGGTGCTTAGCCAAATCATCAGTAGACTTTAACCACATTTTGTACAGTCACAAACCTCTTATCTTATGCACAGACTTTCGAAAACTATTTGAGAATTCACAAATAATAATCACAAATAATAATATTTCTGAAAATCACAAGCGAAACACAAGCAATAGGCATAGAAACTATAACAAAATCCCAGCTGGGATCCCAGCTGGTTTGTGGTTAAAGTCTACTGATGATTTGGCTAAGCACCAATGAAATATATAGACAATGCTTGACCTCCAGCAAATAAATTTCAAATTAAAATAAACTTATGACAATATGTCGAATAATAAATTTCTTAAATGTATATAAAAAACTTATCTATATTTTGCATGGATTTCGGTGGGCGTGGTCGATTTTGATAAAACTCGGTAGAGTCATTTTTCATTGTATGTAAAAAATTTTAAGACTTTATTTTATGCGAAAATATCGATTTAGATTGCATAGGCGGTGGGCGAAGGGCGTGGTCTATTTCTATGAAAATCCATTTTTTCTTAATTTAGCTAAAATGTAATGTCCGGTGTTAACTCTCAATAATCTAAGACGAATGCTTATAGTTTTTGCACAAAAATTTATGAATGTATGGATGTAAATTTAAATTCTGTGGGAAGTAGATAAAATAAAATATATTACAGCTTTTTGTTTTTCCAATTTTTTTCTCATAAAATATATGCGCTAAACTAGTATTCAATACTACAACGAAATAAACCCTTGAAAAGCCAAAACGAACAATATATTAACACACTAATTTAGACGAAAAACCCAATAAAATTTGTTTGAAATCAAAATTTTTTCTCTTGCTTTGGGTTTGTAATTTTATTGTTGTTTGTTCTTTGTGGCTGTAATATCAGCAATAGCTCAATAGCAGCTTATTGCGTTTATATTCTCGAGTGCCACAGCAAATAACAACAAAATTATCGTTCATATACTCGCACAACCAGCAACAATTTGCTGAATTTGTGGTCGCTTGTGGATCTTTAATATTTGTATTCTATTTAAACAAAAAATAAAAAATAAAATTGGAAATCCATTAAGTGGGTTTCCTTGCTCCATTATATTTTATAAGTACAGTGAACAAAATAATGTTGAATTCACACAACCATGCATACATACATATATATGTATGTTCATGTGTGTATGTATGTATGTATGTATGTATGTATGTATGTATGTATGTATGTATACGAAAACTTAAATTCTGTTGCAAAAAAGGTTTACAGTAGATTGAACTTCAGACTTGGATGTACGATATTTTGTTATTCGTCATAATTTCACTCAGCTTAAGAACGTGAAAGGAAACAGATTTAAATTTTTCCAATATATGATTATTTGCATGTACTCGTACATATGTATTTGTATAAAAAATATTCTTTGCACACATGGTTAAACTTTCCAAAATGTCATTATTGTCTGACAGGGTATCACAATATATGGAGGAACTTTAAAGAAGGAGAAACTTTAAAGAAAATGCAATAATACTGCTTTACAAGTAAAAGTTACAAAGTTTCTAATAGTGAGCTTACATCTGAGCAAAATCTAGTACTTACGAGATTTATTTATAAATTTATTATATTTGAAGCGGATTTAGTGTACAAAACAAAATCTACTTCGTCACTAGATTTTGCCAAAATATATTTAAGATCTAGTAGAACTTACTGATGCAACTATGGTTTCTTTCAAAATTGTACTAAAAGGTCAGCCTAAATTATCTACATTGCATTGGCTTGGTTGTACCTTAGGAAAAATTTCTGTAATTTGGTTTTTGTTTTCGATAAGAAATCGCGCTAAATATAAAAAAAACTTGGTGTGAACGATAGAGATTTTGGTAAAGATTTTGTTAAGCAGTTAGTATAATAAAAAAATTATTATAAGTAAGAAACATACTCAAGTTGCAGGGTTGTATTTAAATTCTATTAAAAAGTCGTTTTTGTAAATAGCGTTTGAAGAAAACACCCAAATAGAAAAAGTACCTTTTAAAAATGAGTTTTTACAATAGGGAACTGTTAAGCAAAGGTACCTTTTAAGAAAATTATCTCTAAAAAGTACTGTTTACAATAAGGATCTCTTAAAATTAAAACTCTAAGCGTTGACGAATTTTGTATGTGTGTTGTTTTTTGTAATATGTATATATATTTCCATATAAAATTTCTCAAGCTTTCGCGCAACAAAATTAGGTCCTAAAACTATAATATTTAAAAAAAAGTACATTTAAAACGAGTAATTTTTAAAAATAGTACCTTCTAAAAATATAGCATCTTTAAAATTATAATTTTTTTTAAAGTATCCTTTCAGCAAGAGCAATTACAATAAATATCTTTTTCAAAAAGTTCATTTAAAAAAGTAACCTTTTAAAAAAGTACCCTTTTAAAAAAGTACCCTTTCAAAAACTTACTCTTTTGAAAAAGTATCATTTTAAAAAAGTACCCTTTTATAAAAGTGCCTTTAAGAAAAAGCTTTTAAAAAATGCCTTTTTAAAAAAAGTAGCTTTGTAAAAAACTTCTTTTCAAAAAAGTACTTTCTTATGTAACACCTTTTATTTAAAAGAAGTACCTTGAAAAAAAATTATTTAAAAGTAATTTTTTTTTAAAGTACCTTCCAAAAATGTAATTGTTTTGAAATTGCCTTTCCAAAAAAGTACCTGCAAAATAAATACAGTAATACCCTTATGTAGAATACACTTTGTTAATGAAAAGGTTCCTTAAACAAGTACATACCTGTTTAAAAAAAAAGTATGTTTTAAAAAAATAACTTCCAAAAGATTACCTTTTTAAAGTACCTTCTTTAAAAGAGGTTTTTGTAATATATTTAAAAGAAGATAATTTTTTTTATATAACTTAAAAAATCTACTCTTTGAAAAAGTGCCTTTTTAAAAACTGTGTTTCTAAAAAGTATGTCCACTTGTATCTAAAATAAATATACCCTTAAAAAAGTATATTTTTCTGAAAAATTTACAATTAGTAAAAGTAATTTTTTTTTTGATAAGTATCCTTTAAAAAAATTAACTTTCTTAAAAGTAAATTTCAGAAAGTACAAACGTTTTTTAAATTGAGAAAAAAAATATTTGTCTTAAAAGTATTTTTTTTCAACAAAACTATCTTTTAAAATAGAGTATGGTGGTGAAAAAATACTCTTTTCAAAAAGTTTCATCTGAAAAAGTACCTTTTAAAAAAAAATTATTTCTTTATCGCAACCTTTGGGTGAAAAAAAGCCAATGTTTTTTTCATAGTTCCTTTAAAGTATTTAATTCCATGACATTTTAAAAGTATTTGAATTTTGTGTAATCTTTTTTTTAATTTTTGCAGGACTTGTTTAATTTTTTTAATCCAAATTTTTTTTAGTAAATTCACACATACTTTTAATTTTCCTAATCATAAACAAAATTCCAAGTTTAATTATTGCATTCAAAATTTTCAATAATGCCAATGACAAATGTGAACTTTGTCTTATATGTAAATCGCAAATATAAAAAACCTACTGGGTGATTATCATGTGATAAATGCTAGGAACACAACTGGGACGAACGACGAATTTCGTCCGCGTCGACGAATTCGTCGATAAGAGTTCGTTGCGTAAATTCGTCATGTGAAGCACAACAACGACGAATTTACTCAGCGAATTTCTCTCTTATATTTGATAAAGTTGTTTATTGTGTGTACAAAGACAGAGAGAGAGAGAGAGAAAATTGTTTTTTCGTCGTTCGTCGGTGTACAAAATAGAAATAAATCTATCTCAGAGTTCGTCACGCACGACATTCATACGCACAAATGTTTTTTATTTTTTATGACGAAAGTTCGCACCGAAAAATTCGTCGTTCGTCCCAGTTGTGTTCCTAGCAAAAGGAATGGAAATCCTCCCTACCGCCTTGGCTGAGTTTTTTAATGCCAGTGTTTAAAAGTGCACTTTTAGAATTCTTAAGTAAAATGTCAGATAAATTCTAGTCCATTCTTTATCTCCCAGAAAATCGCTAGTGTAATAATTACCTCCCAGTGAGTCGCCTTGTGTGTACATATGTATGTCTGTATGTTCTGATGGACTGCTGTTAGCTGCAATGCCAACTATTTATAACCAAAACGCGCTAGAACGCGCTAAGTTACAGCATTGTCAACTATTTATAGCCAAAACGCGCTATTTTACTACGCGCTAAATTAAATTTTAATAAAAGTCGATGTATGTATATACATTAGACCGACTCACTGAAAAAAAGTTTTTGTTAACTCAAATCAAAGATTGTTCTTTTTAATGAGGACTCCCAAAACATTTGAAGGGTCTAGGGTCATCGCGGACCGTATCTAAAAAAGGCCTATTTTTTGAAGTTTTTTTTTGCATATTTTCGTATTTTGTCCGAATACAACATATTAAAAAAGTACATGATTTGAATGATTTTTTTAAGCCGCTTCCAATGGTGTATTAAACTTTACCATTCGTATAATCAGCAACGCGTTATTCCAAAAAAAAAGTACGATTTTTTTGAGCATTTTCATAGCAGGTGCTACTTGTGTTAAAACAAATTCTATTATTTTGAAGAATTATGAAATTTTAGTCATTATTAATTTATATCTGTTGTTAGTTCTCTCGCGAATTTTTGCGAAAACTATTAACAGAAATAAGTTAAAAGGACCTTTTTTATACACGGTCCTGCTCACGAACGGTCATCGCTAGACCCTTCAAATGTTTTGGGAGTCGCGGTGTTTACCTCCATACAACGTGAGCCGTTCTAATGTACATGTGTTTTAGTAAATATAATTGATTGAATATTGTTTCTTCGAAATTATATCGTAAATAACTAAAATCATTTAATACAGAACAGAATTGCCTTCCAAATAATCGAAATCCTTAGTTTTTATTTTTATTTTATTTGTCAAACTTTTTAACAACTTATATAAATTGTCGAATAGTTTTGCGATTCATATGCTTTTTGTACTTCAGCTACGAGTACGAGTACATATTTTTAGTTGTGAAATTTTAAAAAATTTGCCATTTACAGTACTAAAATGCGTTTTTAATTCTAACCACAGTCAACAGAATTTTATTTGTGACAGCTGAATCATTAACAAATTTAAAAAATTTTATGAGTTTTGAATACTAGAAAATTGTGCAATTTAAAATGATGATGACTTTATTCAAAACGCGCTAATTTATTTATTTATTTAGTAAACGCGCTAAGATGAAAAAAAGCGCTAAATTGGCATTGCTGGCTGCTAGAGTTTGAAGTCTCATTTATATCGAGTATAAGGGCGGAAAGTAAACATTCAACACTGGTTGTATGTTTCGATTTACAACATGCACACACTTTTTCACACCAATACCATCGAATGGATGTATATACTTAATTTTATTTGAATTTTTCTATTCATTCTTTTCGAAGCAAAGCAATTCAAACAATTTCATTGAGGAAAAAAAACATATTGTAACATCTTCTATTTTGTATATTTTTCGTTTTTTTTTAATTCTCTAAATAAAAACACCAACCTAAAGGTCAAATGAGTGCATCTCTAAAAATAGCTTTTATTAATAGATTCGAATGCAAGAAATAAATACTTTTTTGTATGCCTTAAAAAAATAAAAATAAAAACAGTTTTGAATTTTTAATTTTTATTACTTGAAATTTCTACAATCCTGTGTTAACGAAACAGTTCAGATAATTTGATTTTTGTTTTGATTTTATTTTGTTTTTTCAATAATTTACCCCAAAATTTTATTGTACCAGGTATTGGAGAGCCCGAGTTCGAATCCTGGCCAGACCCAATCGCTTCAACATCATAAATTTTTTTGATGAGCGTTAGTGATTTTGCCAGTGTATATCGTAGCGCTCTCTTTCGATGATATATGTGGCAATGAATCGCCGACAATCGCTACATTTCTTAACGTAGCAATTCGCTTACTTAACACCAGAGGCGCTGCTACGAATTCCATAATTCGCAAGTGCTAAAAGAATGAATTAAGCTTAATTAGTTATCGCTTTGCCTCCTTTTTACTATATTTATCCTTAGAGAAGGGAACATTCATATGCTTTGGGTAAAAAAATATACAAAGCGGATGAGCTTGCAGACCATTGCTGAAGCTTTAGTTCCACAATCAGTAAATATTTAAAAACAATTTGAAGAAGACTTTTAAAGTTATTAGAAGAAAAAGATTGTTGAAACAATTTCGTCAACGATATATATTTTCAGGATGATTTGGCCGATTTTACTGAAATTGGAAGCAATCAACTTGTCTTTCTGAAATTTGTGGTAGGTACAGATTTAGCAACGTGTTTATGCAACCAGAGAGGTTGCATTGTCGGTCGCATGGTGTGTAGTTTTGTTTATGGTTGCGTTCGAAGTTGCATTCGAAGTTTAAAAAATATCAAAATGTTTTGATGTTTATAGGTTGCATTGCTGGTTGCATTGTAGGTTGCAGTGCCAGTGTCAAAATATGTAACACGTTATATAAACGTGTTGCGTTAACACGTTACAAAGTGTGTACTCACACTCAGGGAAAAGCTGAAGCTTAAAAATAAGAACGCGTCACATTAATTCAATAATTTTCAATATAATAGAAAATGTATATTGAGGTACTTAAAAATAAATAAAATTAATAAATTAGTACAGTCAATTAATATTTTTCCATATTGAAATAAGAAATTTCAACATGACTAGACTTTCGTTAATGTTTCTTTTTAATTCAATATGGTATTTATTGATTTTAAGCTGTTTTTTCTCTGGGTGCACTATTACAGCTGATTCGATTTGAATTTGAACTTGATCGGCTAAGAAGTGTGAATTTTTTTTTTAAACGAAATTGTTTTGTAAAAATTTTATTTTCGAAATCTTCCGAACCGAATCGATTTACTATCTTACGACATGACAATTTCGGTGATAATACCTTGCATGTTGTCCTCAATTAAAAGCTTTTGACTTTGTTGATGACAATCTAAGCGACAAGTTGTGTGTTTTGTCTTCAATCAAACACATGAATAAAACAAGTAAGCAAAACAAAATTAAATTTGTGTGGTAAAAATATTAATTAAAGTCTATTCTGTTGAGTGACATTTTCGCTTCAGAGCTAACACCATCATTTTCTGAACGTCAACCTATATGGTAGTGGCCATTGTACCTTGTGTGGTAGTGCATGATTTCGTGGCCATTTATTCGAAAATTTCGTCAACGATTTATTTGAGCTGTCGCCAATATGTCTTCCACGATTTTCATTTGTGTTGTACTCATCGTTTAAGATGTCCAACTGGGCAGTCAGCATCGACTCCTCAAGAAATATCATGAAACATCCATTTGCGAAAATAGGGCTAAAATCAATAACTTTCTATAGCGGGAAGTCAAAAAATAATAATAATAATAATAATAAGGCACACGTTTTAAGTTTTGACTTATTTTAACATAATTCAAAAAATTGTGCTTACTTGTGCCAGCTTATCTAATTCTAACAGTCCATTAATTTTCTCCGTTTTTTTTTCGGCTGCGGGCTTTATTCATTATCAATGTCTGTTGTTTTCCTTAAGTGAATTGTTAAGTGAAACATTTCAATATTCCTAATTTATAAATTTTGGCAGACCACTATTATTGCGTGCTGTTTTTAAAAATTGTACAGCACAGTAGGGCAATTTATATAATATTAATAGTCATGCAGATTTTTAAAACGCAGTATTAATAATAGAAAATTATAGAACAGCAAATGAATTGAAAGAAAAAAATTGTAAAAGATGCCCCAAAAATAACCATTTAGGGAAAAACTCATAAACGTGTCTGTACGAATATTCTGATTTCATTTAATTTTATATTTACAAATGTTTTACATTAAAAATTTATTAAATAAATAAACAAGTTCATGACTCGTTTTTAAAACATTTAAAATAAATAAATCATTTGTCTCTGTTTCATGTTATTTTCTCTTTGTCTGTGGCAAAACAAAAAAAAAAAAAAAGAAATAAAAAGGATTATTAAAATGTCAGGAGAGTTAATTTATTTGTATTTTCATATATTTTCTCATGTTATTACAGTCTGTTTGTTAATGGTTTCCCGATGGGAAAAATACAATAATGAAAAGCATCAGCATCATCGCATCAGTCATGATTGTTATTGAGAGCAACAGATTTATTTTAAATTTTTGCTTAAAATCCATGAATTATTATTATTTTATATTTCTTCGGCCTAAAATGAAATTCATTCACCCATGCAATCCTTAGGCAGTGCAAAAAGCCTTTTAATTTATTCATCATTTGGCTGGTTGTTTGTTGGCTTTTATTCCATTTTGTTTTTTTAATTTATTTTTTAAAATTTTTTTTTATATAAATTTCCGTATTATTGTAATAGTAAAAATAAGAAGAGTCACACCACACACGCCTGCCTGTATGATGCCACAAAAAGTCTCAATAAATTAAAATTGCATCAAGTGCAGTGATGTGTGCATCGCCACCCCAACGGTTCCTTTTGTCTGCTCTTTGATACGAAGGTCTGACTTACATTTCTCACACACAAATTTGCACAAAGAAAAAAAATAACAATTACAAAAAAAATATTTTTAATCATAGCATTGATTGAATTAATTAAAAAATATTTAATTTAAACTGTGAAAGAGGCATATAACTTTTTGCCCATAAATTTAATTTTTATATTTAATTCAAAAAATAGTTAAAAATATGTGTAATTTCAATGACGACATTTTGATGAAAGTATGATTGAATTAAACAACTGAGTAATGGAAATATTAACCAGAATAAATTAAAACTTCTATTGAGTAAACACTTGCACAAATATAATTTTAAGTCAGTTGAAATTTTGTTTTATTTAAATAAAAGGATCAATTGATTAATTGCCATATTAACTTTTAAAAACTAATTGAGATAATAAAAATCGTTCAACTGATCCACAAAAGAATGAAAAATATAAAATTAAATTTTTTAATTTAGAAGCCCTTGAAAGTAAGCATATACTGGATAATCTCCCTCTTTGCGTATTTGGTCTTTATTTTATTATTTCTTTTGTTCCCTTTCTCTTCTTTATTAAAAAGCGTTATCTCTGAAAATACTATAGTCTTTTTTTTTTTTTTGCTTTCTGTTGAAGTTTCGGCTTTGTATGTCTTGGAATAAAAATTGTGTAAATTATTGAAAATGTTAAACATTTTCAGTCACACCCGTCACAGTGAAAATTTAAAAAGTTTAATAAAATTATACTTTATACAATAAAAAAATAAACCCAAATTTTAATATTGTAGTAAATAGTTATAGAAAATATTTGGCCACACCCGTCACGCTATAGTGCTCCTTTGTCAATGGATGTCGAAAATAGAAAACAAAAACACAGGAAGGAAAAAATATATAGACTGTGTTTAGCTTTAGAGAGAGAGAGAGAGAAAGGAAACTATGATGAATAACGAATGATTAAAGGAAAAAAGAAAAAATTATCGAGAAAAAAACGAAATAGCAGACAGTGTAGAAAGGATAAATTTCAAGCGCTTTAAATTCACCTAAAACTGGTAGTTTTAATTCACAGAATTCATTCAAAGGGCAGTGACGGTTAAGGTTAAACGTAACTTCTTAGTAGTATATCAAACAGAAGAACTGTTATGGGGTCCCTTCAGAATCTCTATTGCCTCCAATAAAAACAAGAATCAAACTGTCTGTATATTTATTATATGAATGAAATAAAAAAAGTTTTATTGCTTTAAAATTTATGCATTTTCATATCATGTCACACCCGTCATATTTTTCAAAAAGTAAAAAATCAAATACAATCAAAAAGACTTTGAACAATATCCACTAAAATTATTGTGTGCGCTCTACGAAAGATTATACAGAATATATCCCAAAAGAAGTAGTTGTTTAAAAACTAAGATTTTTAAGGTCACAACCGTCATAATTTCTTGATGGCCACTCTGAGCAGAAATCATAATTTTTCAGTGTATAATTATTATAAATAAAATTTTTAGGATTAACATCCTTAGAAACCGCATCCTTTTTTTAAATTCTAAATTTTATATATTTGAACAATAACAAACAATTTTAGTATCATGGTCACCACATCCGTCACAATAGAAATACCTATAAACAATACAATCGAGAAAGCTTCAACAAGAATTACCTTATTTTTCGTTATGATATATTTTAACACGCGTCAAGTAAAGAGATCACACCAGTAACATTTTCGAAAATTTTTAGTTCAAAGAAAAATTAGATTTTTCCAGGCAGTAAGTATTCGCAGTCATTCTGATCAGAAATTATATTCTTTCAGTGTATACCTTTTCTAAAATAGTTTTAAATATCCTTGGAAACATTACCCTGTTTATAAATTATACCTTTCATGTGTTTAAATTATAACAAACAATTGGAGCATTATGGTTACACCCGTCGCAAACAAAACAAGCTAAAAAGTCTAAAAAATCACCATGTGTTTCTTTTTCTTTGTATTTCGATATTTGAAAACAAGCATTTTTTAATATTTTTTAATTAAGGAAATAATTAAATCCATAAACAATTTAATTTAAATTAACTGCCTCTTCCACTATATCGAAAGAAAAGCCCTGCGAAAGAAAACTAGTCGCTCGAACTTTAATAGATTTTCATTTTACTAGAAAGCTGACGTTCTTTCGCTTATGATTACTTATGTCACTTTTTTTGTTTTACGTGTTTGTAAATCAAAGAAGTGGCAATTTTGTAAATTTCAAGTACTTCTAGCGATTTTTGTAAATTTTGTAAATATTTACATGAAAGTAAATACAACTATATTGAACAATGAAAAAGAATTCAACAAAATAGTCGCACGTCAACAGCATGTTATTGCTGTTTTGCTTTGCAACTACATTCGTGATGTTAGAAATGTGCGAGTACTTTGTATAATGAATCTAAAGCAATAATCAAAACAAAAATGTTCAATAATATTTTGATGAATATTTTATGACTTTTGTCTACAAATAGGAAATAAATTCAAGTAATTTGAATAGAAAATAATAATAAAGTAAATTTACTTTGTAAAGTATTTCTTAAATAAATAAACAAATAATAATTTCATAAATTGTATCGGATTGTTTGCAAATAAATTTTACTAGTCGAATGTAAGATAGCAAATGGTTCAGTTTGATATTGCGTTCGCTTTGTTGACAATTCATTCGAATTAGTGGTATCAAAATTTGATTGAAAACACTTACGTCTTCTTGCCTTCAGAGGTAAGATGAAGAAATGAAAATCAGTTTTCTTTCGCTTAGAATGCGCATGAAGACATATATTGATAATATTTCCTGTACAGTCACTCTTTGTCTAATAGTAAGACAAATACAGATAAAGTAGTTTGAACTCCAGGCATATATGACAATATTTGACGTTTTGAGCCATTTAAGTCCAAAATTACCCTCGTTTATGCAACATATTGCACACGCATTAATTCATTCATTTGAGTGCCCGCAAAAAATGCATCTGCCTTTTGTGCTCAGCCTTTATCAGTTTTGTTGGTCAAACTGACCGCCCACGCAAAAATTTGTATTCACTGGCACACAAGAGTGCGATTTTGCTTTACATGTCGCTTCCCTAGGATTTATTTATTGTTGTTTTTGTTGATGCGTTTTATTATTTGTTTAATTTAATTTTTTTTCTACGAAAGTGAACAACGTAGGTCAGCGAAACAACAAGTCAACGACACAATGTTTTGTAGTTTTTATTGTTTGAGAAAATTGTGATTTCAGTTAAATTACGTACGTTCTCCTTCTTTTATATATTTATTTATTTTTAACGTGATTTGTGTGGTTTTCCCTAGAAACTCATTATTTTCCAGAAACATATTTATGACCAAATTTTGCAATTTACGTGCTATGTATGTATATGGCT
This sequence comes from Nowickia ferox, assembly GCA_936439885.1. Lineage (NCBI taxonomy): Eukaryota > Metazoa > Arthropoda > Insecta > Diptera > Tachinidae > Nowickia > Nowickia ferox. The sequence continues at coordinate 108,567,409 of OW387023.1, forward strand.
TGAATAATGTATTTAGAGTCTCAATAAAATCTTATAGCATATTGCATACTCATTTATTGCCAGAAATTAAAATTTTTTCCAGTTGCTGAGGAACAGTGCTAATCTTTTCTTTTTCTTTTTTCATCGGTGTAAAGAACTTCATTATAACATCTGAAAGTAAACCGGAGTTTGTTTTATGTTTATATGTTTATTAACTGCTACAAATGCAATTAGAAATTAGATAATAATAGGGCATTTACATTGTCTCAAAATCTAGTACTTACGAGCTTCCGAGCTAAGTCTAGTTGCTTTTTACTAGATTCCCCTTACAAAACAGAATCTAACTTTTCAATAGATTTGTAGGAAATCTACTAAAAATTATACTTTTATTTATTTTTTAGTACCCTGTACGATTAGCTACGCTCTACACAATTTTCTATTGAAAATGTGTGATGAGCTAAGTCGGATATTTTTCCGTTACAATTTAAGACTAAATTCCAGACAAAGGATTTTGTCTCGGATACAAAATCTTGGAAAGTGTCAAAAAAGCTTAGTGTAAACGTTATAGGTTTCGTTAAAGATTTCTAATCGAATATAATAGATTTAGAGACAATGTAAATGCAGTATAACTTATTTTGACGATCAAAGCTACAAAGACCTTCACTCTGTTTAATTAAAAAAAAGTATACTGTTTAATTAAAAACATATAATAAAAAAATATAAAAATGTATGTAATACATATTATTTTAAAAAGCACCTTTTTCGGCTCTTTACGCGAACCACCCCTTGGATGATTGGATTGATTGACCCCAAGTGCCGTGTACCGCCATTTAGGAACTGTTGTGCTAGAGTATAAAATGTTTTTGCATTCATTGTCATTCTCTTACAAAGCACACAAAGCTAAAGTTTTGGAATGGGTTGCAAGCAACCAAAGTCACAGGTCCCTATGGAAAAATTTTATTTCACAATTGAAAATATAGCAGACAAAAATTAATTTTTTGTATAATAACAAAAATTAAAAATTTTAAAAACCTCCGATATACATATGTATCTAGAAGAGATGTGATATCATCTAAACGGCTGGACCGATTTTCTTAAAACATAGCTAAGAACCCTCTCGATCAAAATCACCTTTCAAACAGAAAAAACTAAATCAAAATCCAGCCAGCCGTTTGGTCTGTACATGAACATGGACAGACACACAGATACACAGACACACAACAAACTTATAACACCCGTAACACCCCTTTTTTTGATCGGGGGTTAAAAATAAAAAATATCTAACGTTATATTATGTATTTATTTTTTACAGCCATCCACAATTATATTCGTATGTAACTCCTAATAAAAACTTTCCACGCCTGATGTAAATAAGTAAATATGTACTCGTATGTACGTACATATGTATATACTTAAATATACATATAATTTTTGAATTTATTTAATAGGGTTCTGTTCTCAGAGTGCTACGGCCAAGAGAGTGTCTGTATTTGCAGATGAGAGAAGTGGGATATTTTTGGATTTTCCCGTTAAAAACAGACGTCATTGAATTTGCTCGTGTGGTGCTTAAAAATCAAATCAAAGAAATAAATTTAGGTGATGTTAACTCGAGAAAATATGCTTACGCAAAAAAAAAATGTATGGGATTACAGTGATGAGGAGCTTAAGTTTAAGTGTACTTGAAGAAAAAATAAAACTTGTGCAAAAGAATATATATTAAGCTAACTGGATGAAGGCAAGAAATCTGCGCAATTAAGTTGCTGTCAAGCGTTTGTCGTAGCCGATTCTCTCTCGTACTCGACTCTGGGCTATAACTTTTAGTTCATTACCAGTTGGATTTATAAATCTCATTTCAGCTCCTCTGGAACGTTCTCAGGTAATCCACGGTCTTGCAACTCTTCGGCTCGCTTGCTGAATAGGAGTCCAGCCTAGAGCTTGCTTGGAAAAGTGGTTATCCCCGTGGCGAAGTAGATGGCCCAGCCATTGGCATTTGCTTTTGCGTATATCAGTTTATACTTCCGAACTGCATAGTCACTGCTGGTGAGTTTCCAATGTGCTGGAAGGTTGCTTGTCCTGAAAATTATAGTCCAATCGTAATATTTTCCAAAATTTTCAAAATGCTAGAAAGTGTGGTAAACTTCTATCTTATGAGGTATCTGTAGTACAACAGCTTATTGAACGATCGGCACAATGCTTTCATAGAGGTCGCTCTATAGGTGACCAACTTGCCCTGCTCTCTTAGAAGTGGTGTAACTCTATCCATCAATTTGGTGAGAGTAAAATGGTGGCTCTTTACGAGTATATCTCCCAGATATTTGATAGAGTGGCGCACTTTTGTAAAAATGTATTGCTTTTGCTGTCGGTGTTAACTTCTCTCGATTCATATCGATAAGAACTGTTTTAAATAGTATCTCATCAAATGATTTCGAGATAAATTCAGGTGTGCCACATGGCCCCGTTCTTTCACCAAAACTGTCCTTTATTTTTCCAAATGATCTTCCATGTCAAAATTTCAATCCTATCTATTCTTTTGCGGATGACACCAGCATTCGCCATTCATTCTCATTCAGCACTAGACCAAACCTGCCGGAGGTTGAGGATATGAGGCAAAGTATGAATGATACTTTAAATTATGATTTAATAAAAATCTCTGAATACCCTCCATTCATGCGAATAGGGTCAATTTTAACTCTCGTAAAAATTCGAAAATGCTGCTACATCTGTTATTACGGGTGGTATGAAAATTCAGTGAGATGTTTGTTTGACTGAATATATTTTGCAATTCTCAAAAGAAGCATTTCAGTGCCTAGGTTTTTTTTAAACGGTATAAAATATACTTCACTAAATCTGACCTTCTTACAATTTGTACCACCTGTAACTGACTTAAAATGTTAAAACATCTCTCATGTATGGGTCTTCGCTGCAAAGTCTAATTTGCTGCTGCTCGAACGCGTGCAGGAGAAGCCGAAAAAGATCATCAGTGAGAGCAGAGTATCCAACTCTATTGATTCATTGGAGCATCGAAGCAATGTGGGGTGTATTTCTTTGTTATATCTCTTTACTACAAAGGAATGTGTACTAATGGAATCAGCGAAATTGTTACTTAAACCCGCACATTTTTTAAGCAGGACAACTGCTTTATTGAGAGCGCATCCATTTGTGGTCGATTGGTCAGTGAATTGCACTAGACACTTCAGAGAAAGCTCGTTTTTTTAGCCGTACTGTTTGCTTGTGAAACAAACTTCCTGCACAGCTCTTTCCTGTCACTTTCAATGTGGACAAACCATTCCCTCTATTCTGCTCTCCAAAACCAATTTCCATAGTTGAAACACAATGCACTGTATTTGCAGTTGTCAACGCCTTAGATTTGATACTTCTAAAAAAAAATTAAAAAATTTAAAGGTTATAGTCAAATTAACATCTCATCCTGTTGCGAAATCAGTATCTTTTAAGTTCATGGATGAGAGAGGAAAATATCCTAGCAAAAACTATCCGTCTACCTGGAAGGAGCAGGAGAGAGAGCCCAACTTTCCTTTACCAACCTTCTTCGATAGCCGATGATTTTTGTTTGTGATGTCCCACTTGGTAGGTCTGCATATCCTAGATGCATTAAACTCATGTCTATTTTCATATGTATATAATTAAGAAAAGTTTGTTCTTTATATTTAAATCAAAAGTCGATCCAACGATCTGCACATGGTAAATTAGAACACAACCCACTGGCCTACCGAAGCGCTTATTTATTTTCACACACTGTAAAAAATTTCGAGTATTTGAGTATAAGCAGCCGACCAAAATTGTTGTGTTTTTGTTAAATTTCATTATTTGCTGCTTACGTTATTGCATCCTTGTAAGGCAGAGGGTATGCACTGTGCGCTTTTCTGCAGCTCCGAAGCGCTTCTTTTTGTCTTAGTGCTCACTTGTACCAAATTTATTTTTGCTGGGTATGGTGGCTCCCCTCTAAGTTATATTCTCCTCTCGCTAACATAAGCTAAAAAGTTGCTGAACTAAAATTTCTGCGTGTGGACCCAGTATTAATAAAAGGCAAGTAACAGCTGTCGCAGTGGTGCACATACGAGTATTAAGCAGCATTCCCAACTCAAAGACAGTGAGCCTCATCAATGTATACAAAACGTTTGATAGAGGGATTTTCTAAGTTTATTTTTGAAGGGGAAGAGATGAAATCTTTAAAAAGTAAAAATATTATTCTCAAATGATTGCATTAATTGAAACTTTGTGAAAACCGCTAAATTGTTAGCACTGATAAAAAATAATAATACTTCTAGCTGGCTGCTATTTTAGATATGATTTCAACATACAAAATGATCTTTTGAAAATTTTCTTTTTAAAGAGAAAATTTTCTTAGACTCATTTAGTTTTCTTGTTTGACGTTTAGTATAATAGTTTATGGACGTGTGTTAGTATTGAATTAAAATTTATTAGTATGAGTAAATTTGGTGGGGCATGTTTTAATGACTGTATGTACACATGTACATATGTTTGGAAAATTAAATATTTTGTACAAATTACTTGAACATTTCAATCGTTTTGTACCACGTAACGTTGCTAATACGCTTAAGCTACAAAATTATTTTTAATTTTCAAACAAATTTGCAAAAATTAACATTTTCTTCACAGACGTCATAGATTTTAATATTAACCAAAAAAAATTAAAATTTAAATAATAATAATAAATTGCATAAATTCAATTAACAGCAATTATTAAAAATTTACTTAAAAAGTATTTTGAACGAAATGAAAATTCAATGTTTCTTTTTTCATTGTAATAAATTCTGTTTTCCATCTGTTAAGTGGTGACCAAATGAAATTTTGTTTGTGATTTTTTTAATTTTTTGACGTTTCTTTATTTGTGTATCTGTTATAAATCGGGTCTCTATATGTATGATTTTTTTAAAGAAAAAACCCAGAAAAAGAAAATCAGCTACATATTGCATATGAGCAAAACAAATTGTGTGACAATATAACAATTGTGGTAAAAAGAAATTTATTTTCCTCTCTTATAGGCGATTTAGCGAAATACATATGTACATAATATATTTATGTCTTTGTTGTTCTTGTTAAATTCGCAATCGGTACAGCGTTGAAAAAAAGCAAATAAATTATGTATATGTATATTTTATTGAATTTTATTGTTTGTTTGCTCAATGTTTTCCAATATAATCGCCCCATAATCGTCACCAACACCACCAACCAGCAAAACAAGATCGTTTATGTCGTGCAAATCGTTGAACCACCAACTAACTCTGGCGCGTATCTGAACAGACAAATAATTCATTCAAAATCACTGAACTTAAGCAAAAAGCAACAAATTAAAAATAATAAATTATAAATGTTAAATTAATAAGGAAAAGCAAAATTAATTAAATGTACTAGTGCAAAAATAAGTGTTGAAAAAGAAGGGAAAATAATTAAAAAAAACTTAAATTAAACGAAATAATTGAATTATTAAAAATTAAAATGTTTTAAAGAAATTAATAAAAAAATATATAAATAAAGAAATTTCAGCAATTTTTTTAGGGAAAAGTTTTCATTGTTTATGTAACCTTTAAGCAAAAAAAAAAAATAAAAATAAAATTGTTTATGTTTTTTTAGGAAAAAAAATTTAAAAAAAAGTTCAATATTTTCAGGAAATTTTTCAAAATTTTTATTTGTTTTCCCCCAAAGTTTACAGGTTACTGTATGTGTTTTGGGTGTGTGTGTGTGTGTGTGTATTTTTCTTTGTGCGTTTTTATATAATTGTCTGTTTTTTGATGGATGTATTTATTTCATTTTGTTTTCTGATTTAAATTTTTACAGTATAACATAAAAGAAAAGTAATAAATTTATTTGTGTATACAAACCAAATCAAACCAAACCAAACGCCTTAAGCTTAAAATAATTTTGAAAGCTAAATAAAAAGTTAAAAAAAAACAACCACCATTAAGAAAATATACAACAGCAATCATAAAAAAATATATAAAAAGATTTTAATATTTTTCACAACTTGCAAACAAACTTGCTTGAACATGTCTGAAATGGAAGATGTCATGGCCACCGAGGAGCAGACTACTGAAGCTAATGCACCAACTGATGCTCCCACCAAACAAACCGAATTGGTGGATGAAACTATGGAAATTATACCGGGAGAAAAAGTCGTTACCGAAGGTATCGACGAGGATGGTGACGAAGTGGAGGAAGTGACCCAAGTGACCCGCAAAGTTGTGAAGCGTACTATGAAAATTACTGAGGTATGTTTTGTTCTTTGTTTCTTTAGCCAAATTTATGAGTTTTTTTTTGTCAAATAGATATAGATATACTGCCGTTTTGTAGAAAACTAATTTTGCTAAATTTCCGAGAAAATTTTTACCAAAGCACACTGGAAATACAAATAAATTTTTTTTAGAATATGGCCGCTAATAAATACAGTGTAGTAACAATTTTGCTTTTTGATAAATTAATATAACTGAATGATTGTCAGCTCTAGCAATATTTCCAGTTCACTCTGCTGAAAACAAATCGCCAAACAACTGACAATCATGTGAACATTGTCAGAAATTCATTCAAACATTTTGTTAATGTCAGATGTGCAGAGTTTATGTATGTATCTGAGAAAAGATAATTTATTAGAGAATTCTTTCTTTGTGCAACTTCTTTTTAAAGAAAAAGGAAACTGCAAAAATTAAATAAAATGTATGCGCAATATATTGCAATAAATTACAACATATTCTCACAAATTTGATATATCCGTGTGAGCTAACAATCTAATCCTTGTACTGGCAATTTTTGATTGTCTGTACCTTGTCAGCACAACGACACATATGTATATCGATAATGTATGATGTAACAATACTCTGTACAATGCTTGATCATAATCGATAATAGATGTGCAGACAGTGTACTAGCGTTCAAGTCGCAGGGTCGCGGGTTCGATTACTGATGGAGACTCCGAGTGTTTTTGCAGGCAAGCCAAAATAGCGTGAAAGTTTTGTGTTTGTTAAAAAACTAAGATTTCGCAGACCATTCTTCGCACAGAAAAATATACTCCTGCAGTAAAGAATTTTATTTGAAAATAAAACCAAAAATAAATTAAACGTTTATTTAAGTCAATTAAACTTTTGTTTGAAAATTTAATTAGTTGCAATGTTTAATTGACTCAATTACATTTTTAAATGATTTTTGGTTTTATTTTCAATTAAGTTGTTTATTGCAGGAATATATTTTTCTGTGAAAGCTTTATTGGTGGCAACAGCAGCCACTACGTGAGCTTCTTCGTGATTGCTTCCAGCGTCTATGGTTGCTCACAGGCTCCACGAGAAGAGCTCACCAATCATCGGACACATCATCAGTCTTTTTGTGGCGTTTTGAATGGTGCCCGCTACATACATTCAAACATTTACTTGCTATATTAAGCATCATCTATTATTGCACGGATATCTATGTTATTAATTCAATCTTATAAGTCAAACTCGAAGGTAGTAACCATGGTAAACTAGTACAGGTAACCTCGAAACGCCAGCAGATAGAGTTTTTTTTGCTTGTTTTGTGATGCGATCTGCCAAATGTTTTTTATGTTTTACCAATACACGCGCACAGTTTCTATTAAAACTATACCAATGCAAACAACCTTTGCAAAGACAAGAGAAAACTCAAGTACATGTCTCTCGTTTTCTTCTCTTGTTTTTTTTGACAGTTGTCACTACAAAACAGCAATAAAAATCCCTGTTGTTTTATTTATTGTACATTTGTTGTAGATTCGCGCTTTTTATATTATTGTATCATGGTATATAAACCTTAGGTAAACTATCTGCGAGTAGTAATTACGAGCATAAGGCGCATAAGCTTAGAACAAAGTCTACTATTGTCTTTAAATAGATAAATGATGCCGCTTCGTTATTATCCATTAATACCAGAGACATATAAGCAGTGGGGTCTCCGGTATCAGTAGTACCAGTACTAAACCACTTTTAGTTCGAAGTTTCGCTCTGTAAGGCTTTCTTTATATCATTTCAAAATCAAAGAAGTTGAAGGTGACGCTGCAACTTTACCGCTTACTTTAAAAAATATATGTACATACGTTCCTCTGTTATTATAGACATTAAGTAATGGCTTAAAAGCTGGACTTCCCATACCGTCACCGCAAAGAGATACCACTGCGCGAATTAAACCAATGGTAATAAGTTCGGAGGATTTTTCCAAGTGTTATAACTACTTTCATACATTTTAGGTTATGTTAGGTTAAGTTAGCTGGCTGCTGGCAAGAAAAATGAAAAGTTATAGTCCAGCTCACTATCCCTTTGTGCTATCTGTAAGTTGAAAGAAGATAGAGAAACGAGGGAAGAGAGTTAGAAGTGTAGAAGTAGAAAAGAGATAATAGTTATTTTAGAAGAAGTGAGAGCGGGGAGTCAGCGGCTATACCAGCCACTTTTCTTAATTTAAAGGCCCAAGTTTTAGAGCTCGATTTACGATAGCTCGGATAGGCTGCCGAAGGATCATAAACGGTTTTATCCAAAACATATGACATCTGAAATCTTATGTCTTCTTCAATTTTTTCAGCACATATCATTCTGTAATCGGAGCATTGATTCAGTAGTATTTGTTACTTCTGTTTTAACCTTAGAACCCACTGTGCGAAATTACCGTCCTCATAGTCAGTTCTCCAATAATATTAATTTAATCCGTGACACTACGGGCGCGCATAAAGCTATGTTTTCCGAGAGTCAGACAGGTCCTAAGTTTCGCCTTTCATGGGAATTCCTTTCCAAGCTTGTTTTGAGGTGCTCACCACATCCGGGTAACGAGGAGGCGTCTGAATTTTAATTAAAATCTTTATCGATATCTATATCGTTTGCACTAACCTTTTCTGAAAATTTTCAAGATTTTATATCCAAGATAAAATCCTTTGTCTAAGATTTGTCTTAAACTGTAACCCGAAAAGTGCCGATTTAACTCATTCACACACCTTCAATAGGAAATTTTGTAGAGCGTGGCTAATTCACTCAACTTTTATGTAAATACGAGTATGTAAGTAAATAAATATATATATATATATATATAAATAAATATATATATATATATATATATAGTAAGAAAATAAATAAAAAAATATTACATTTTGAGTTGATTTTTTACAAAGTAGATTTCGTTTTGAGTGGGAAATCTAGTAGATCTAGCTCGAAATCACGTATGTACTAGATTTCGAGACTATGTAAAGACCTATTAAACTTAATTCTTTTTTTTTGTTTGCTTTGTTTCGTTTTCTATTTTTGACATCCATTGATAAATTAGCACTTCGGCGTGACGTCTGTCACCAAATATTCGTATATCCATTATTGCGCTTCCTTTTTTATTTTTAATAAGGACAAAACATACAAAGAAGAATAACAGAATGTTCAGTATGTACGAATTTCCAAGCGTTTCCAAATTGATAAAAATAAGAAACGTATATATTTTTATTTGTCCATAATTGTCATTCTGTTGTGAACATCAGTTAAACGTTTTTTATTAAAACTAAGTATAAATAATTTTTTTCCGTGTAGGATACTTTTGCGTGGAATCGCAATTATGCAAATATTAACATATGAAACAGAAATTTCAAATTATTTTATTAATTAACGGCCTGGCCCACGATGTCGACAAGAAAGTTTCTTTCGCTTACTTACATTGAAAACAAAAACAAATTCTCTTATTTTGCTTTCAATATAAGTAAGCGAAGGAAACCTTCTTGTCGATATCGTGGGCCAGGCCGTAATTTTTTTACAAATTAAAACAATTTATAACTGCTTTATTCATAAAAAAAATATTTTAGGTTTATAAACAGTTTTTCTATATTTATATGCTCTTAGTGTTTTGTTACACACAATTATAAAACAATAATTTTTAATGATGCGCAGCTAATTTTTTTTTTTGTAATTTAAACTAAAATATATTAAAATATTGTATATTATTAATGTTCTCGGTAGTTAAAAATGTATCATACAAATATAATTGAAACATTCAGCTTTTGAATGAAAAAAAAAAACAATTATTTTAAATGTATTTTCATTTAAATTTTGCTACATAATATTTTGAGTTCATGTATATTATGTATGTACATAATTTGATCGTAAAATGGATACAATGCTTCTTCTACTCATTCACTATTTATTATATATTTATATTTATAGAACTGTAATTTTGTATTTGCGTTATTTGAAATTAATTTTCGCAACGAAAAACTTGCCATGCGTTTTATTATACATTTGTCAAAATATATCAAATTAAGCAAAAAAAAAAAAAAATTAAAATAAAAAATAAAATAAAAAGTTTAGCAATTAAGAAAACTTAAGCCTCAACATGAAAAGTTTCTACACAAAATCGTTTCAACTTACAAGACAAAAATAAGAAGAAAAAAAAATTAAAAGCATTTAAAATTCAGAACAGTTGCAGTTTTTTAATCTCTGTGTTATAAGAAAAAAGCAATTTGGTGTAACAAATTTTTTTTATGGATTCTTCTTTTTACCACTTATTTTAATAAAAACAAATGTAGTTTCTTTAAATTTCTATACAAATATAATGGCGTAACAGAGAAAATGTCATGATACATCATCATCATCATCATCATCATCATCATTGTTGCCATGCCTTCTCTGTCTGTCTCAGTCATTGCAGCCACAATAGACAATAATCATATTGCAAAACTGCCTCAATTTTATATTTGTAATTTTGGTTTTTCTCTTGCATGTTTTTTAATCTGCCAAACGAAAATTTTCTAGTTTTTGTTTTCATTTATCAAAAATTAATTGTTAATTAAAAGAAAAAAAACCCAGAAATTTTATTTGATACAATAAAATGTGGCAATAAGAAGATTTTGTTTTGCGAAAATTTAAATTTTTAATTTTTAATTTAAATTTATCCCAACATCATGTGGGAATCAATAAAAATAATGTAGTAAGTCCATATTTACACTATGCAAGTCTTATTGCTAAGCTGATTAGTTTGATGGAGAGAGAGACGAGGGGAACAGTAACGTTTCTTTTCCCCTCGTCTCTCTTTCCTAACAAACTAATCAGCTTAGCAATAATACTTGCATAGTGTAAACTAGGACTAAGCAAATCATTTGTAATACACGGTCTTCCAATAAGACTTTTCACTTCGAATGACTCAAACTATAACTACTTGACAGATGACAAGAAAAAACTGCAAACATATGGAGTTTTTTGTAGATTTAAAAAATTTTGGGTTGAAGTTTACTGATGAGTTCCATAAGCAGGAACCAAATGCATACATAGAAATTGTTTAATAAAAAAAGCGAAAATTCCTAATAAAGGATGGGAGATTTTTTACCAACTTTCTTTTTAACAACTCAGCTGTTTTCGTGTACCATGTTATTGTTAAACATGTTCTGTTTGGCCTTAAATTTAACCATGAATTGACATGCAGCGCTTGCAGATTATTAAATTTTACTATCAAAATTCATGCTCGGTTAAGAAAGTGCATCCTGCACTTCTTCCATTTTATGGTCAGTTTGGGCGACCTTCTGCAGCGGCTATTCGGAATATTGTGACTAAATTTCGCACAAAAATTACATTATTGAATACTAGACCACCAACAAGCCGACGTAGAGTGCGAATAGAAGAAAATATCGCAGCTGTATTGGCCAGTGTTGTTGATGACCGTGAATTATCGATTCGGCAATTAGGCCTCTGTTACTTTTTCCCCCCCAAAATTGAAGAGCTGGACTTTGCTGACATGTGTTTTCAGCAAGACGGTGGCAAATGTTGCACAGCATGCGAAACAATGGCACAATTGAGAGGCGAGTTCGGTGAACAGTATATTTTACGATTGGGGCAGATTAATTGGCCTGCCAGATCGTGAGATTTAACGCCTTAAGACTATTTATTGAAAGGCTCATGTCTATAGGAACAAATCAGCAATAGTAGACGCACTAGAGGAATTTCGTAAGATACCGGCCGATATGTTGGCGAAGGTATGCCAAAATTAAACCCAGCGTATGAACCATTTCAGGCGTCGGCGCGGTCAACATTTACATGAAATCATTAATTATATAGATCATTCTACCGACTCAACTAAAGATTTTATACATTTCTGTAAGTTTTATGTGTTTTTTTTTAATCAAATCCAAAAGCTCTTAAAAAATCACCCTTTGTAAGGTTAGGAAGTAAACTGGTTTAAAAACTCACCTTTTTTTAAAAATTCAGTTTTTTTGATGCAAATGTAAAGTAGACATATGGGAAATTGTTCCAATGAACAAAAAAAATACAGCTTGTAGTGCTAATATTATTAAGGAAATTAATAATGAAATATAATATCGGGCAAATACCTAGCTCTATCAAGTCGACAGACGTCCGTTCTTTTTACAACATTTTGAACCACATTTTGCAACAAAGCTTCACTTATCTCGTCAATTCATCTTTCCGAGCGTCAGTTGTCTCTGCTTTGTTCGTAGAACCGGTCTCTCAAATTAAAATTTATAAATTTCACTATTCAAATTCCTTGTTCAAGAGTGTAGCGTTCTATGGTTAAAATTTTCTAACTAACCTTAAATTTGCCCACCCTTTGCATTAAAGACTAAATTTCAAATAAATGTATTTCTTAATTATATTTTATATATTTTATTTTCCTCCAATTTACTTTTAACTCCTTGAAGTGTATTAAATAAAATATTTTATGTACGACGTACATATAAAAAAATTTCAAATATAAATTCAAATCGAAAAAATACCATAGTCCTTCCTTGATTTCCAACATCCCTTATATCATACTTCATGATCCACCTGCGTGTTATAAATTTCTTCTTTCGTATAAAAATACATAAGAAGGGAATACTCAAGAACTTAAGCTCGTGTCGTAAGTAAAATAATATCAGTTAATACTCTTATACCTTTAAAGGTATGTAGCTTTTTTCAGAAACGAAAATACAATTAATATATGAAAAAAAAATAAATGCTCGCTAACATGAAAAATAATCAATGCTTAAGCATTGTTAAGTATTGTTTCCATTTGGAAATAGAAAATTGGACGTAATTGATATTTGAGAAATATATGTATGTATGTGAATATATGTATGTTTATAGTGCATACTTTTAGGAGTGATATTTTTGTTTTTGATTGTTGACTTTGTGTATTAAAGCTCTGCTTTAAGATGTATTATTTCTTTGTAGCAGAACTGCAGTTTGAATTTAGAATGAATTTATAAAGAAAAAATATACTTTACAAAGTCTGGAGTTTATCAAAGAAATTTGTCTACATTGTAATTTGGTATTTGAAAATTAACCAGTGTGCTGATTGTTTTAAAACAGAAATGTCTGTTTTTCTAAGGCAACTATTAAAATCTGATATGAAAGATGTTATTATATAACAAGGAAATAGGTATTGATATTTCTTAAAAAATAGTCTTGTATTCTCATTTCAATATTAAAATAAGAAAAAAATTCATTAAAGTGCTTCTCTCCATTTTCAATAATTCTGAGAATTGTATTTTTTTTTAATTCTATTACCATATGCCATGAATTTTAAGCAGATATAATTATTTTTTTTACCTATCAAACACATATTTAATTTTAAAATAAATTAACATATAATTATGCATTCAATAATCTTGACAATTGCATGAAGATCATTGGCACTTTTTACATTATATGCAAATTAAATGAAGAGTTTCTTAAAAAAATAACAACTAAAAACGTACATTAATAAATTTTTTTATACAAGTGAATTAAAACTAAAATAAGCATGAATAACACTCAGAAAACATGGCATTGATTTTATTAAAGCAAAAACAACAACACTTTACAAACAACCTCCCTAGATACATGTCTGCTGAATAAATAAAAAAAAATTTAGTGAAACTTTTTTAGGTATTTCGGTAGCACTGACAATAGTTGTAATATTCTACTTTCTCAATAACTTGATGGGTAGAAAAAATTAAAATTAAAACAACTACTTTAACAAGTAAAACTGGAGTCACCAATTGTTTCCGAACAAAATTTTTGTCTGGAGAAAAAAAATTTTTGAGAAAGAAAAAAGAAAATATATTAATTTGTTCGGAATATTTTCAGCTTAAATTTGTTTAGTTTTAAAATTGTTTTAAATTTTCAGATTGAAACTTGTTTGTATTTGATTAAAATATTAACACCAGGCTGCATTTTCAATTTAAAAACGCATAGAATTCATATAACGCATGTGCATATGGATTTTCAGCTTAAATATTTGTTGTTAAGGCCTAGTTATCCACCAGCAATTTTAGCTGAGTAACTTTTGAGTTTATGGAAGTGACAGGATAAAGAAGAGGGTAGCCATCATATTTTCCTCTCCCCCCCCATGAACTAAAAAGTTGCTAAACTAAATTTGCCGTGTGTGAACCTAGTCCAATGAAACCATCTCAATTTTCATTCGCCTAGACTGCAAATGAACTGCATAGTTTCGAAATCGTTAAACAGGCTGTTAGTTATACATAAATTTATGTAAATGTTTACCTTAAAATTAATTCCTTATAGCCTTCTGTAAGGGGTTATAAAACAGATTTTCATAAAAAAATTTCTTATTAAGCCTTTATAATTTTTGTAAATAATACCTATATATTTATAAACTATATTCCTTCTATATCTAAAAAATCATATTTATAGCATATCGAAACATTCCACCTTCATTTATTTATTATATTGTGTATCGACAATACATAAGCCCACGCGCACATGCATACGCACTCACACTTTTACATGACGCAGCAAAAAGTCTCGCCAAGTTTCAATTATCATTATTTAACGATTTTTTTATTTTTATTTTTGCTTGTGAGATTTGTTCGCTTTATCTGCATTATTTTTCAAATTAATCCTACACATATACTACACAGAAAAAAATTTATTTTATTCTCAATTACTAAATTCAATAAACGAATAATATTTTTATTGAAATAGGACCTTGTTTTTGTGCTTAAGCATTGTCTATATGCATTTCGTTCCCGCTTATGAAACTTATCAGTAGACTTCAAACCAAAAGATTTTGAATTTTGCTAACAAAAATCTTTTGGGTTGAATTCTACTGATGATTTCATACCGGGGAACAAAATACATACATAAACAAGGCTTAACTAGAAAAATAAGGAACATTTTCAAATAAATTAAAGACTTTATGTCAAAAAATATATTTCAGTATTTCTTGCATGAAAGTAATAAAATTTAAAATCAATTTCGAAAACATATTTGTTACATATATTACATATATATTTGGCATATTTTTTTCTGTGCACATTATGTATTTCGATTATTGATTATAATCAATAATAATTACTTAAAGTAATTAATTGCTTGGAAACTTGCAAGATAAACAAATAAACTGCAATAAGACTTAGTAGTTGTAATAAGGAGCTCTAAATATGCGTGTGTGTAGTTATACAGGCACTAACAAGTATTTACATGCTTATTTGTGCACGCACACATACACACACACTTGCATATTGAGCCATAACCGGCAAAAAAGCTTAAGCGACATATTTTTTAATTTCGTTTTTTGACGAATTTCGTCAAAAAATAAACCTCAAAAATTATGTCGCTTTAGCTTGTTTGGCGGTTATGGCATATATCGTGCATATTCGTTCGCACATACCGTTTGGTCAAGTATAATATACATACATATTTCACACATCTTGCAAGATAGATGCGCGACAGCTCAAACAGATCACTAAGGAAATTTGCGAACAAATGAGAACAACAAGAGCGACAATTTCTCTTAGAACTGACAATTTCTGTAATATTTACATAAATGAAATTACACACTAGCTGGTGAATATTATTCAC
This sequence comes from Nowickia ferox, assembly GCA_936439885.1. Taxonomy (NCBI): domain Eukaryota; kingdom Metazoa; phylum Arthropoda; class Insecta; order Diptera; family Tachinidae; genus Nowickia; species Nowickia ferox. The sequence continues at coordinate 108,583,182 of OW387023.1, forward strand.
CGACTTGTTTGATGCCTGACCAGTAGAGTAGTTTTTCTTTTACGAAGTATTCCCAAATCAGGATCATTTGTAATGTTTTTTACAAGGGGTTGTCATTGCAAGAAGTTCTCTTTTTTGGCACATATTCAGTGATTCCGAAGTCATGTTCATGATGTTAAGAAAATCAGATTTTACGTATGTTTCTTTTTTTCATAAATTTCTTTTAAATCAATATATTTTTTATAAATAAAAATCCAATACTTCATAAGATTGATTTTATTTTCCTAAAAAATCAAGACATATCGTAAGTATTTGCAGAGACTACAAAGTGAAAAAGCTTCTTAATAAATTATCTGGATGTTGTTAATAATCGATTCCTGAAAAGTAAAAACAACACATTTATTGATACTTTGGAAGTAGAGAAAAAGTAGTTCCTAAATAATTATTTACTTTCAATTTTATCACCGCGTTTGAATAGAGTTTCTATTATATTGTCTTAAAAGAAACTGCAATCGACAAATATCGTGCATGTTAGAAGTCAAAATATCCTTGAGTAGTCGTAGATGAAGATGTCCTCTGCGATAAATTGGCCAACCGGGAAAATAACTTAAAGTCAACAACAAATTAATTTTAAGTTATAATAATTTTTTTCTAATAATTTTTTATGTATAACTTATAAAAATATCGCTAAAGATTTATTTATGGTCCCAATGTCCAAATAGTTTTAAATTTAGATAGACATTGAACATTTAGTACTTAAGAGTCTTTAGGCAGCTCTTAAGTACGGTCAGGCTTTTGTGTGTTGTTTGGCCTTCCAGAGTTATTTGTCTCGCTCACACTCGCACTGGTTGACTGATTTGCCACGGATGACCGTATATTCTTGCGATTCCTTTGTGAATTTCGTTGACAACCAGGTAGTTTCTTCCTATGTGAAGCCATAGGTCGTATATTGATTGTTACGTCACAAAAATTTTCCTAAGAACACTTTTAATAACATCATGGGCACATGGTCTAGTTACTCTCTCTCTCTCTCTCTCTCTCATTTATTAATATTCAACAATAATTTATAAATTTATTTTGCAAAGTATTTATGAAACAAATAAATAAATATTTTATACAGGGTGTTTTTTAGAGGTATAGAACTTCGAATTGAAATAAAACACAAGAAAATCGTTTTAATGTCCATCAATTTGGCTTTATTGGAAGGATAATTTTATGCCATTAACGTTTAAATATGATTTCGGGCATGTGGCCGCCGCGGCTGGCTCGAATAAAGCCAATTCTACAGGTCCAATTTTCAACCACTTTTTCGAGCATATGGGGCCGTATGTTGGCAATAACGCCACGAATGTTGGCTTCCAAGTCCCCTAACGTTTCTGGTTTGTTGGCGTAGACGGGCGACTTCACATATCCCCAAAGAAAATAATCCAATGGTGTCAAATCACACGATCTTGGTGGCCATCCATGGTTAACCGAATTAATTGCTCTGATGGACGATTATGTCGACCATAAAATGGACGGAGCTTGCGGTAAACTTCGCGAACTGAACCATTATTTTCGAAATAAATTTGCACGATTTGCAAGCGTTGTTCTTTTGTCAACCTGTTCATGATGAAATGGTAAACCAAACTAAATATTAATCACTTGACAGCTGACAAAACGGCCGCCAGTTAAAAAAGTGATGCCAACTTAAAGTTCTATACCTCAATAAAAAACACCCTATATTAAAGAAAATGTGTCATATTCGGAATGTAAATGAACTTCTTAAAAAAGATCTCTACTCGATCAAAGAGTTATTATTAAAATTTTTAAACCACTGGGCAGAGATCTGTTAGCAAGTTCACAGAACTCAGCTAAATGCAATGGTTTTTTTTAGAGGGTTAAAAATTTTTATGATTACCATGTACTCGTAGTGGTGTACAATATTTCATTAAAGTCCCAAAATTTTACACAAGTTACGTTTATTAAAATAAATGCAACTTTTTTTGGCTTCAAAATATTCCCTGGGATATTCACTTACAGAATAGTAGTCTTATAGTGCTCGTAATCCTGTCTGTTTGTTTGGAAATCTCTTGTTATTATTTTGCTAAGATATTTTGCTTAAATGCTAATGCTAATGCTTTGCTAATTAAATATGTCTTACGTGTACTTGTGTTTGAGTTTGTGTTTGTGTTTGTGCGTTAGTGTGGAATTATAAATGCACTCGCATCATTAAATTAATTATGATTTAATGGGTTTGTTGGTCTCATTATCATTTGATACTATTAACTGATTACTTACATACATATGTATGTACTCGTATTACTTTCATAAATAAAATTAATCGAAGGATTAGATAAATCTTTAGGAAAAACTTCATAAGGAGCAAAAAAAAATTGATGTGATTTTTGGGATAATAATGCGACATTAAGAAAACAAAAAAGAAATTGACTTAAGTAAAACAAAAATAAGCAAATTAAAAGATACGTGCACGATTAGTAAAGAACAAATTTTGGCTTTCATAACAAAAATTGGAATACGATTAATCATTAATTAATTAAAAGTCGTAACTCAAACAAATGCGATTTTTGAGTTCAAAATGCGTTGTTAACATCGTCTTTAATTTTAACACACAACACATGTTTAACACAAATCAAGGCTGTTTTTGTATTCCCTAAAAACTGAAACTCAAAATTTATTAATGCTTGCCGGTCATCCATCATTTAGCACTCCTACACGAATTTGACATCAAGCATTTTGATCGTGTCTATGCCACTTAGTACTCATTGTATAAAAAAATTAGTGGTTCGAGCCTTTACTTGTTCGTTTCGATTCAGTGCTGATGCAATCATACCATTAAAACGATCACAACTATTCTTGTTCTTATACTCCAAAATTTTGTACCCGTTCCAGTTCGCTGATTTCATGTCCATCGACATACGCATATAAATACTAAAACATGTACATACATATACATATTTATGCTAAAACATCCCATCCTTACTGTAATATTGTAAATGCGAAAGTGGGGTTGTTTGTTGGTTTGCTACTCTTTCACGCGCAAACCACTAAACCGATTTTGAAAATTATTTCACCAATGGAAAGCTACATTACCAGCGTCAAACATTGCCTATTTTTTACGGAGTTCATAACCGATAAAAGATAGTTTTGTAATAAAATTAAATGTAAACAATTTTTGATCCTTAAAACTGGCTCTATATATTTTTTTTAAGTTCCTCGTTAAAGTTTGCTACTCTTGGAGTCAACGAAGTATCTTGTACATTGGGATGGATGATTAGGGTGCCCCTGTGGCTCAGTGGTAGCGATGCTAGCCTCTCAGTTCAGAGGTCGTGGGTTCGATTCCCGCCATAGACCCTAGGTGTTTTCTGTAGACAAGCTAGTCGCTTTACAGGTTTTAAGACGTGAGTGAAAAGTTAGTCACATTCACATTTCTACTTTTAAGACCTTAATAAAAAAAATATATGTATGTTATTGCGATCCATGCACAATTTCTTTTATAAATTAAAAGTACATTTCCAATAATTCGTAATCGAAGGAACCGACTGCTTTCGACGATTGGAGGAGTTTTCTAAAAAAAAAATATTTCGATTTAACGAGGTTAAGATAAAAGCAACGATTTATAGAGATTTTTTTAAGTCACACACTTCACAAAAACTAGAAAAAAATACGAATTAGCGAGGTGACCAAATTGTATATTAAAGAGTTTTTCTCAAGGAAACAGCCAATTATTTTGAATTGTTAAGGTTTTTGTATTATCGTAGTACGAATCATCGCCGTTGGACTGTCAAATATCTTTTTTTTTTTTTTTGCTGTAATAAAGCCTAAAGTTTAGATGTACAATTTTAATTCTTCCGTTCAACAGTTTTGACTCTGTAGCTTATTAAATATTGAAGCCCAAGATGTCCTTTTAAATTTTATTTTTTCGCCTTTAAAGAAATCTGTATTTTATTATGGGATTTTTACCGAAAGTTATTTGAAGTTAAGAGACTAAATGATGCATCAACGAAATTCTTGCAGATTTAAATAAAATTATGTGGGAAAAGATCATCAAAGAAATTTTTAGAAAGGTCTCTTGGCTAATAATTTATTCTATATATAAACTCTTTGTATGTAGTTTAAGTTTATAGCTGCTTCTTAATGAAGGTCCTGTGGGAATTTCAGTTCTCCCTTTGTTAATTTATTTATTCATCTTTTTTTATTTTACGTTTGCATTAAATGAAAATATTAAATAGAAAGAAAAATATGAGAATAGATAAAGCGATTAAATAAATTCAAAATACATACAGTATGCAAAGTTCGTATTCGTACACCCTCAATCAAAAACACCAACTGGCTGGTAATAAACTAAATTACTTAAATTACTTACTTCTTGCAAGATTTTGTTTAAAGATTTACATTTAATACTATTAAAAGTTTTTTTTGAAAAGAAAAGCAGAATTCACTGATTTAAAAAAAAAAACAAAATTCATATTCGTACCCATAATTTAAAAAAATTGCAAAAGAACCATTAAACCATTAAAACTAGTGCTTGAAACAAATTCTTAGGATTATTTTTAATATACAAACGCAAACTTTATTCCTTAAGGACATTTAGTGAATTCTGTTTTGTTTCTTTTAAATTATTCATCGAAATGTCGTTTTGATTATTATTAAACTCGTACTAGAAAAATAAAAATTTTATAGTTATATGTATATGAGAGTATGAACTTTGTATACTGTATGTATGTTGGTAAGTGTATATGTACATGCGTATGTATGTTTGTATGTACTTAAGAAAAATCCCATAAAATAATGAAAAGGAAAAAAAAACTAAAACCAATAAATAAGACAAAATCTGCAGCAGTAAACAATACGAAATTAAATATATAGCGCACACGAACACATGGTCACTCATACGTGGATATAATAAATTATAATTGAGATACGCATCAAAATGATAAGACAATTTTCATTATGGTAAATCATGGTCACACCCGTCACAATGGAATTTCCCAGTTAGTGAAAAAATTTCTGCTTAAGAATGCCATGTAAAATTGTTTTTGTTTTAGTACATATAAACAGCTTAGAAAACAATTGACCTTATCACTTTGACGCGCAGCAGCCTAGTGAACAATGCAAATTGTTTATAAAAATTTATATAAAAGCTTTAGTAAAATCCTCCTATACTAAAAAAAAAATAAACATACGAGTATATACATACATATATAAGACAAAGGGAAAATAGCAAAAAGAACTCAATGAAATGAAAACATATTAAAAGATAAATACTTGTATGTAAATTCACACACATTAGCAAGCAACAAATACGAATGTACTCGTATATTAAATGTATGTATGTATATAAATATAAAATGTGTGCCAATTTTTCTTTTTCTATTATAAATCTACAGAATAAAATAAATAAATATACAATATAATAAGTAAACTTAAAGAAATTGTTCCTCCTTATGATTAGACATTCGAAATCGGAACGACTTATACTTATCATTATTATTATTATCAAACAAATATTTGAGTTAAAATAAAAAATATGAAACTTTTACTCGTATGTAGCTACTAGAGAAAATGCAGTTCATTCAAAAATTCAATCTTAGTAAAAACGAAAACTTTGTTTAATTTAAATGCAATGTGAAGAGTCATAAAATATATTTTTACGACATAAAAATTGCGTGCAGAAGAAAAAAAAAAAAAAAGCAGTAATAAATTTTAATTGCTTATGAAATTATGGCTTCATAAAATTATAATGAAACGAACCATTTAATAAACAAATATTATTTATAATCGACAAATTGTAATGCAATTAAATTTTAGTAAAAATTTATGCGTCTCTAGATGCTTAAATTTTGTTTTTAATTGAAACCCATAATTTGCGTTACTGACCTGAATGAATAAGTTGGTGTAACTAAAAAAAAATTTTCTTCTTAGTGACATTTTTATTATATTTATATCTATAAAACGTATTTTTTTTTAACAATATTCCATGTGTTTTAATATTTTTTTTAAAGACATATGTATAATATGTATTGATTACTTTTTTATATACAGTCTTAATAGCAGAAGCTTTTAGTTTCTCTAGAATTGACGAAAGCAAAGACAGAGTACACTGCACAAAAAAATTAACAGTATTAAGTATATATTAAATTTTAATGGAACTTTTTCAAGTTTTTTTTTGTTGCAGCATGCAATATATTTTATCATACAAAATATTTAGAAAAGTTGGAATATATGAAGTCATACCAGCTCAATTGCGCTTTGAAATGGGCATCACTGCTCTAATACTTTAAAATATACTTATTTTATGGAAAAATTTCATTTTGCGTTTGTAAGCACAATTTTTTGCGTTTTATTAAAACAGCTTTTGCGTTTTGAACATTGATGAAAGCAGACAGAGAGCGACAGATAACTGCTCACGTGAATCCAACATGTTTATCATGCATAAATATGAGCACGTTTTCGCCTTCAAATAAATGAGCGCAAGCATTTCCGTAGAATAGTTATGTGATCATGATACAATTATACAAGGTACTTGCACGACTACAACAAAATTGCAACACCAAGAAACACACGCATTTTGTTGGTAGAAACAAACAGAATTTAGTCAAAAACAGATGCCTTTTGTTGTTAAAAATAACAATTACAGGGTAACTAAAGTACAATTGCAGACGCGGCATTCATGAATGATTATGGTCATTCAGTGTTGCCAATATGTGTGTAATATACAGAGTGTGTAATTTCTACTCACATGTGTAGGCCTATAATTAGATTCATGTATAATCTTTGTGTAATTCTACTTTGACTTCTATTTTTGTTTAATTTTGTTTTAATTTTAACCTACACAAAGGATGTGTAGTGTAATTTTCTTCAATGTGTAATTGGAGACACAGCCACATGCAAATTCACTGGCAACACTGTAATCATTTTATTCACACACATACACTAACATTTTTGAGGCTTGTAAACAAAGTTTGACAAGTTTCTGCATTGTACACATTAACAGGCTGGGCTTGTGCAAGTACCTTGTATGTATAATTGTATCATGTATGTGATCTTTTGGCTGACTGAGCATGCATACCAGTGATGGGAGAGTTGGTACGATCGTAATTTTTTTGATACTATTTGACAAGAAAAAGTACCGTGATACTCCCCCAACACATTTGATACTCTCACGGCCAACTTAGAAATACAGTCAGAAGACGCCCGTATGCATATATTTTTGCCAATAATTAAATTCAGTGTTTAAAAACTTGCCATTCGTGCATTTTCTTTTGTTTCTGCACATACTCCTGCATCTGAAAATTCAAGTGTTGCTGTAGAAGTTCAACACAATAAATGAATAGTTATGTATACAAAACGAAGAGCATCGACATTCGACATGTTCGAAAAGTTTTCTGTTTGTCTGACTGCTCTTTTAAATAAATTCTGAAGTTATCGTAGTAGGGAAGTTGTGTTTTTTCTTTTCTTTTGATTTTGCAGTTTCAATTGCGTATTTAATCGATTGCTGGAAGGTATGTTGTTGTTGTTTTTTTTTTACTATTATATTTGTACATACAGAAAAAAACACTCATACACACATACACAAAAAGATTTCTGCTTCGTTAACTTCGTATTTATTTAATGCAGTAGTCAGACAAAAAGAAAACTTTTCGAACATGACGAATGTTGATGCTCTTGATTTTGTATAACTATTCGATTATTGTGTTAAACTTCTACAACGACACTTGAATTTTCAGATGCAGGAGTATGAGCAACAGGTTGTGATTGGGCAGTCAAAAAAAATAAAAAGGTCGAAGAAACATCACAATTTTTACGACTTTTGCTATTTCGACTGCAGTTTTTTAAACACTGATTAAATTTGTTTTTCGACAACAAATTGAACATACATTCACAATTAAATATAAACGAAACCCATATTTCACTGAATGATATTTTCTGTGGCGCAGAATTTGATCTATATATAAGACAGTTTAAAGAAAATTTAAAAACAAAATTTATATTAAATTGTGTCAAGGGCAAAAGTGGACTTTGACAAATAAAATTTTAGTTTTGGTTTAGTAAGTTTTCCCCTGAAAATATCTTATATGGTAAAACCAACAGCATTATACCACTTTTAATATTAATCCTGCCCAGCAAAAAGCAAAATTTTGAAAATATTAACAACCAACATAAACTATTTACTGATGTGGAAGAATTGAAACAGAAAGTATTTGTAGTTTCTGGTCTACCGTGGCTAAAACTAAAACGCTATATATAACTCACTTCTCTGCAAATATCGAAAGGATTTTTTTTTACCAAAATCTCATGAAAACAAAGCAAAGGAACAGGCTTCATGTGCCACGCACTTCATCAGCACATTCCAGCTTTAAGAAACAACATTGACAGCTCACTTGACTGCAAAACTGGTCTTTCTCCTCTGACAAATATGTTGGAACACATTTTATTTAGGACTGCATGTTTAAATCTGCATTAAATGGAAGCAAATTAGACTTCATTAAAGCATGAGAATTATTACAATGAAGTTTGCTGATCACCAATTAAGGCTGAAAAAATTAACAAAGTTTTCTATAGGACTTACAGAAGTTTAATTGTAGAAAATAACAAAATTATTTTCGTTTCGTTCGAAAGATAAAAACCTGACATTAACATATGAATATAATTTATTAATTTAATTTAATAATAAACTAATAAGACGTCGATATAAGGATGAGACTAAAATATATTTTCTCTCCACTTCCTTGCATGCATTTTGAGAATGTGTCGTAATTTTAAATTAATAACGCTTTTCATGAGAATGTTCAAAAGTCTAGCAAACTGTGCAATTCTGCATTTTTACACTTCCTTATATTAAATGTAAAAATTTTTTATAGAAATTTAGTTACACAAACCTGTTAAGTTTGCTTAATAATTTTGACTCGTAAACTTAAGCTGTTGCAATTGTGCATTTTGTAAACCACAACTTCTTGCTATTTTGGATTTCTTTCTTTCTTTTTATTTTTGAAGAAATATATAAAAATGTTTTTAAATTAAAAATTGCTTGAAATTATTATATTTATTAAATTATTTTATTTTTATTAAATGTACTTTTTTTGACGTTTGTTTCAAATTTACTTAAACTGTTTGCGCAAAACTTCAAAAAGGGCTTCATGAAACAAGTCTCGCAAGTTTGCACAAATGCCAATTTTAAGAGTTCTCATGAAACCCTTAATATTTACTATAGTTTATTATAATATTTGATTTGTCTACACCTGCTAAATTATTTGGTCTGGTAAAACAATTTTATCAATAAATTCTATTCATTTAAGTTTATTTTACAAAAAATTTACATTTATGTATGTATTTTGTCACAATTAAAATGATTTAATCAAAAAGAAAAAAAAAACAATTTCATAAAATACTACAAAATCTACAATAAACTACATGTCAAATATAATATTTTTTTTTTGGCAATCGGAAATGATTGTCAGGCAAATGTTATGGCCTGAATAAAGGGGGAAAAATTATAAAAAGAGATGCAATACAACAGCAGCAAGAACAAAAAGAAACTTATAAAATATTTCCTAAATAAATTAAAATTATGTACATATGGTACACTAAATCATAAACAGGCACAACTACAAACACACCAAGATGTTTAATAAAAAAGACTGTGTTGCAAAAGAAATTCTTGCGGCTGTAAGAGATGTGTTCAGTGAATTGGTTTATGAAAAAAGAAAACCATTTTGATAATTGTGCCTTTAATTATCAAAGTGGTCTAAGCCTAATATTAAATAAATCTTAAAAAAACTTCAATAAATATTAAATAAATTTATAGTAATCGAGTTTAAATCAAAATGAAATTAATATTAAATATATAAAAAATATTTGTTTAATATTGTTCAAATGTAATCTCTCAAATATCTCGACCAAAGAAATATGTGACTTGGACCACTTTCATAATCAAGGGCACAATTTTGAGTTGTGACTCTTTGTAATTCAGTGTGCTGTCTGTACTAACATACATACATGCCTACACACATACAAACGCACATATGCACATACATACATACATATAAATATAAGTATGTACCCTGCAGAAAACATGTGGTTAAGTGTCCCCAAGTCACCACTTTTGTCGACTATTTTGGTGACATTGTCAACAGAGCGTCTATTAATAATGGTGTTAATGCGTAAAAAACATTTTTTCAGATACACACAACTATGCTTCTTCTTAATGTTTTATTGGTTTGTTGAAAATAAACGTGACGTCAAGCAAAATTTAAGTGTTCATAAAAATTATCTTAAGAAACAGAATTATAAGGTTATATAGTGAATCAGTACAGTTTTACTACGGATATCGAGCGAGGAAATATCGGTATTGTAGACTAGAGCCCTTAAAGATTCACTAATCTTTGGTGCCAATGTCTCCATGTGGTCCCAAAAAAACTACTTAGTCAGTAGAGCTACAGTCTAGTGGTGAATTTTCAATGACAAACTAATGTTAAATGTCAATAGGCGATTACATTGGCTGGAGTACACCTGGTCAGTAGTGCTACTGACAATGTCACTAGTAAATCACTACATTTTCACTATTCGCATTTTCTGCAGGGTATATACTAATATACATACATAACAAAACTTGCAAATTTTAATAAACCAAAGAAATAAAATGAAATGAAAAATGCATAAAAATCACGTCATGCTTTTCATGCGAATCTATAAAATAGTCAAACATGCTGAGCATACATACAATCATGATAAATGCATCACAAAAAAAATATATTGTTTTAATTGAATTTTAAAATCTAATCGAATTAAATGTAAACAAGTGCATGTGCTGTGGACTTTTGTTGAAAGTACGCCAAAAACCGCAAAGAGTTATTTGTTAGAAAAAATATTCGTATGACAACTAAAATTTTGATGCAAAATATTTGAGTGGCATAAAATTTTACCACAACACTTGAATAGAGCAATTAAAACTCTGTTTTATAGTATTTTAGTTAATTTTGAACTCAATTTTGATGAAGTTCTAGTTCTCTTAGGCCAAATGAATGGGATAATTTTTAAAGAACAACAAATTGCACTAAAGGCAATTATAAATAGTTATATTAAACAGTAGCAGAACGGAACCACTGTAATATTCAGCCCTCTATACACACATGTTTGTCAATGCAAATGGAATATGTGAATTGTTTTGTTTCATCGTACTTCAATTTGTTGAAAGCTTTATAAGCAGTAAAAGCTCAAATTTTTAACATTGTGTTGTCTTTTCATGCTAATATAACAAAACTTTTGGACAAACTTAACAGGTTTGTGTAAATAAATTTCTGTACAATTTTTGACATTTTATTTATGAGAGTGTAAAAATGCACAATTGCACAGTTTGCGAGACTTCTGAACATTCTTATGAAAATCCTTATTAGTTTTTTTAATGCGACTCAGAATAAAAACGAATTTAAAAAATTATATTTGCTGTTGATTAAGCACTTCTAACTGCATTTCGTTGCTATAGTCTACTGTAGTGTTGCTGGAGCAGGAACGAAATGCATATAGAAATAAATATTTTTTTTAGTATTTTTTTTTATTTAGTGAACAACTCGCTTGTTATTAACAACAACAAATTCAATTGAAAATATTTAAGAATATTTTATTTTCGTAAGCTTCCAATGTAATTACGAAAATCGTTTCGACAGCAATTTCAATTAATATTTTATTGTATTTGCAAATCATTTTTCTGTGCTGAACCTCAAGTTATACATATGTATGTCCAAAAAAAAAAATAGATTACTGATTAATATGTTTTATCAAAAAGGATTATAATTGAAATGTTAAAAATAATAATAACTAATTTCGAATATGAAGAACCATACAAAAATTTTAAAGTGTCTGTACGATTTTTTAATCGAAAACTTATATGCAATTTGAATTGTTTTTACGGATCGAAATGCTAAAAAAAATACAATAAACAAACCCAAAGAATCAGATAAGGCAAATAAATCAAAATGTTTTCGTTTTGGCAAATCAATACGGAAATCAAATTTTCAATTGAAAAAAAACGTGTCTAAACTTTTAAAATCGTTCTACCCTACATTGATTTGTTGACAATCATACCATCGGACTTAAGTTCAGTATTTTAAATTCGTATAGAATGGAATGTTTTTTTGACAATAATAATTTATCTGAGTTTCTAAAGAATTAAAAAAAAAAATTAAACTAGTCTTTAGCTTTAGAAACGCCGACATGTTTCTGTGCCGCCACGCCACTTCATCAGCAGCCATGTCTATCTACTTGGGCAGAGATTGTTTGCTAACATGAGTTTTTAATGAAATGGAATACGAGAACTGATTATAGTTAGTATACAATTATTGATTTACTATTGGTAAATATAATTGTATAACTATTCATGTTCTATTTTTCCGTTTTTTATTTTTTTTTTGTGCGTGGTGGCACAGAAAAATGGCGGTATTTGCCCAGCTAAAGTCTAATTTAATTTTTCTTGTCTAGCAAATCGTAATAATTAATAAACATTTTTCACTCATAAAAGAGTTGAAAATATCAAACTTATGCCCTAATTCTGTTCGACGATTGGATTTTTTATGAATTTTAAAAAAAAAAAATTAATTTTTAGGCAAAAAAATATTTTTTCCACAAATTTATTTTTAACTTCGAAAGTGTTGCACATATAGGAAAACGGTATAGAAACAGATTAGAGAAATTGTAATTCTTAGTTTTTCTAAATTTGTTTCATCAAAATCGGACAAGTGAAAAAGAAAAAATTTAAAAGGTCATAAAAAAAACTGACACATACGAACGCCAAATCCTTTGAGAGTTTTATATACTATACTGACCTAGTACCATCACCCTGACTTGGAATTTCTCACCCCCCAGACAATAATCCCAAAAATGTTCCACAGTGTTATAAGTAAATGTATGTATAGCGAATAATTGACAATACTCCTCTGTTTCAAAATTAGCAGTTCTGGAATATTTTAGCTACTGGAGTATTGTTTGTGTTCTTCTCTACAATAAAAAAAAATGAGAATTCAATAGAATATCGGAATTGTTTTAAGGCATCTTACGTTCGGAGTAGTTTAATTATTTCTTGTTACTTGACTTTTTACAATTAAGCATATGCGATTTTATACAAAAGTAAAAATAAACTAAAGCAAATGTTTCTTTTATAAAAAAAAATTTAATTAAAATTCGCTTTCGAAAAAGCAACAATGAATTTGTAATGTTTTCAGCAAAATGGCAAAAAGCGTACAAGTAAAAATTTCGCTTATTTATGGGATTTATTTGGGGCCGATATTCAGTCGTTTTAAACCAAACAACACATTAGCATTTACAAAATGCATGTGCGAATTGAAAGAAATTTTTAAATATATCATGTTTGTTTTATTAATTTTTTTTTAATTAAATAAATGTTTGTATATTTGTTCCATACAAGTATGTAGGCTATTTTTGTTTTAAATCCAAAAATAATTCCAAAAAATATTTGTATGCGCTTTGCTTAAAGTAAAATCCACACATTATTTGCACAATATTTAAAGTGAATTTATAAAATGCAGCAGATTGTTGCATAAATCATCTTTATTTTAAATAACAAAATTCCATTTAGCAATAATATTTTATCTGGCGTTGTTTACATTTGGTTTAAATAATATTGATTTTCGCTTGTTCGTTTTTTGGAACAGCAACAATTTAACCCAAATTTCAAAGACACCCAAAAGTCGTTGTAATGTGAATGGAATATATGAATTATGTGTAGTTTCTATAATGCAAGCAAGGGACTTGTCTAGAAAATTTTTACAGGAATCACTCAAATATTTGAGTGCTTTTCGTATATTTTTGCTAGACAAGTCGCTTGCTTGCATTGTGGAAACTAAACATTAATAAGAAAAAATTTTACAAAACACTTTTACTGTTAACATGAATTTTGGCAGGTGCTTTTTTAATCTTTTGCTCTATATTCTTTGTCTTTATATATTCTTTGGATTATTACCCCTAAAAAGGTATATTGGATATATGGAGGTGTTATTAAACCAATTGCGATTATGATAACAGGCCCACTTGAAGCCACTGCTTTTAAAGCTCTGCTTGCTATACTTAACCAGCTGATATTTCAGCGAAAGAGCTACCAGCGAACACTCTCTATACGTCTCAAAGCCATGGAAGCTTGGCAAAATAACAACTAGGATAGTGCAAGACGAGCATATCTGGTCGATTAATAAATTAAACTTTTATACTCTTTTCAGAAAATGCCATCCAAACGGATCTAAACCGTTGGGTGTGGTATATACTCGGATTAGTTACTCTTTAAACTGTCCTACAAATGCCAAACTTTTGTAGTACTATCCAAGCCGAAATTACGGCTTTTATGCTGGAAGCGCAGCAAGTTCATACATATCCATATTTTTACTAACAGCAAAGTGACCATTAGATCCCTACAAAATGTGTACATCACATGAAAAACTATAAAATAAGAGGTAGCTAGCACATTTTCCGGTTACCCTTGCATGGGTTTCTGGACATAGAAACATTGTTGGCAATAACAGGGTGGATGCCCTTGCTACGGCCACCAGCACTCCCAAAAAAAATTGAGATGAGAATCTAAGGAGGGAAGAAGATAATAATTGCAAATAAACGATGGGAGAAAGAGCCCACGTGTAATTGGACCAGCAAAATGTGGCTCGCAAGAAATCCAAAGAGAACTCAATTTCAGATAAAACTTCTTCTATTCTGACTACGAAGTGGTATAGCTTTAGCTATCGGTTAATGGCTATTTAATGGCTATCTTATAACGACTTTTGAAGAAGTTGGCAGTCAGTTAACAGCTTCGCAAAAATTTGACCATACACTCGCTTTCGGAGTGTGACGTATGAGCAATATACATATTATTTCAGAGCTATAATACTCATACGTTGCAGAATAAAATTTTGCATCAAAAGGCTTAAGCGGCCCACCCACCACCCACTTGCAATATAATTGTGCCATTTTTCGTATTGTACAATAATATGGCCAATGTGTATGTCATATTCGAAGGTGGTACAATATATTGGCAAATATCAAAAGACTTTTGATTTTTATTGTACAATCAAGCCAATTGTGTAATGTGGTGGCAACATTGTCCAATGTTGTTTACTTTTTCACTGTCCGGAAAATTGGGCAATATTTTTTTTTTTTTGAAAATATTGTTCCATTTATTAAATAGTATAGGTCAAAACGACAATAGTATTTACAATACCATATGCAATAATATTGTATAATGGATGGGCCGCTTTTTCTTTGACCATTCAATTTCAAGAATCAATTGCTATACTCGTACATACTCGTATATAGATAGTTCCGTTTAAATATGAAATGTGAATTTTTTTAAATAAATTTTATTTGAGTTTTGAAAACTGTAAGTTAACTCCATGCATGCATGCGTCGCTGCAAAGCCATAAATTACTTATACTTTCACGCAGTTGAGTAGTACATACGAGGTCTGATCAAAAAATAAACGTTATTTTAAATTTTTTCAAAACGTTTTATTTATTCATCAATAACTATCTTGTCCCCTTCAAAGTAATCCCCCTCAGATATAATACACTTATGCCAGCGTTTTGTCCAATCCTCGAAACACTTCTGAAACGCGCTCCTGTTTCGATTTTTCTTTTATCTCCTCAATCGTAGCAAAACGCTTTTTCCTTTCATCGGTGTCCTCAGTTTTGGGAAGAGGAAAAAGTCAGCGGGGGCCAAGTCCGGTGAATACGGTAGTTGAGGCATGATAACGGTTTTGTTTTTGGCAAAAAACTCACGCACAAGCATCGATGTGTGAGCTGGTGCGTTATCATGGTGCAAAATCCATGATTGTTTTTTCCACAATTCTGTGCGTTTCTGACGAATTGCTTCGCGCAAACGTCGCATAACTTCAAGGTAGTATTCCTTATTGACCGAACGACCTTGTGGCAAGAATTCATGATGCACCACGCCATTGCAGTCGAAGAAAACAGTGAGCAAAACCTTCACATTTGACCGAACTTGACGAGCAGGACGAGCATCGTCATTGACATCTTCTCGGCCTTCCTTAAACCGGTTATACCACAATTGAACTTGTGTTTTGCTCATAGTAGAATCGCCAAACGCCACAGTCAACATTTCAAATGTCCTTGCGCATTTAATTTAATTTTTTACACAAAACTTAATACAGTTTCTTTGATCCATTTTATCGAATAGTAAAAAATCGAAGAGCACACCAAAACACGACTAACCCTTTTATCTGTCAAAAATAAACTGACAATCCAAAATGGCTGATATTGCCAACATATATAACAGACATGTGTACCAACATAACAGAAGAAAAAAATGAGAAAATCGAACATACGTAACTCACGAAATTTGAAAATAACGGTTATTTTTTAATCAGATCGTATGTATATATATGTATATACATTTTTTGGACAATACCATTTGATTTTTGAAAAATATACCATCTCTCTATAAATTAGAAATAAACTGCTGAAGGGAGATATGCCCTCTCAAGATTAAATTAATTATAATTTTCAACGAAAAATAAGGGATGTAGCCACACCTTTCTCCCAAATGAATGTTGGAAATGTATTCTTCCGATGAAGAAAAAATATTCCTGGAAATTTCCGGAACTGAAAAAAACCTATAAGGGCCTGTCACCAACGTTCGACTCGTCGCACAGTTACATTGCAAACAACAACAAAATTTTAAAATTTGTTTTATGGGTGCAATTTTTTAAATTTAAATTTAATTTTTTAAACAAAACTTTAAAATTTGTTTTTGTTTTTAATGTAAGTGTGCGACGAGTCGAACGTTGGTGACATCGTGGGACTGGCCCTAAATTTATGGTAAAAGTCACAAAGCTTGACATATCATTCTTGCAATAAACTTTTGCATACTTTTGGGTCAGATATTTATTGAACTTTAAATATAACAACAATTCGGTAAGTTTTCACGAAAGCTTTTAAACTTTAAGTGATTTGTGTTAAGGACCATATTAACTGAAACGTCTAAAATATAAATTTGTAATATATGAGATCAGAAGTTAAGTTAAATAAGTCTTCCAAAAGAAATTGCAAATTGAAAATAATTTTCTTAAAAATCACATACATAAATAAACTGAAATTTCGAAATTATGATGGCGTCACTATCTTAATTTAAGCTCAAGTTGACTTAAGCACTTTTTCCTTTTGGCCAAAATTTTATAAAAAGTCAGCCGCGCCCATCGCCCATAATACGTTTAAAATATATACAAAATAATGTTGTTTTTTGTTTGTTATTTATTCTTCACCTATCATTTCGTTGACTAAGGATGGATGTACAGGTTTTCAATTTTCATTAAATTCCAAGTAGTCAACATAATGCTCGGCGCCGACTTTCAATGATCTTATAGTTTTTGCACACCGAATGAAAGAATCCCAGTGTGCGCGTTACTAGCTAAATGAATATATTTCAAATTGTTTTTTTTGTTTTTATTAAAATATATTCAGTACTCGAATTATAAACTAGACTATAAACAAATACTAAATATAGATTACATATTTCGTAATTGAGAAAGAGGAACATTTTTAATATAGCGTTTGTCGTTGTTTATGTTTTATATTTACATTGCCACTATTTTAATTTTATTATATAAATTTATCTTTCCTCTTTTATTTCAGGTGAGTGTGAAATCTTTCGCTAACTGTAAGAAAAAAGTTTTAGCTTTGGAAAATTAAATGCTAACACCTGACAGAAAATGTATTAAATCAAAGAAATAAGGTAAAGTTAAGCAATAAAAAATTTCACCCATAAAACATCATATTTACCTAGCAAAACAGCAAATAATATACCTAACAGATCAATAACAATAGATTGATTTGACTTTTGTTTCTGTTTTCTATTTCACTGCAAATTAGAACAGAAAAAAAATTGATAAAAATCTAAACAAAAACAGATATAAATTTTAATAATAGATAGAAGTACTTTTTGTTCGACCGATTGCCAAATTATTTTCCCAAAAAAAATTGAAGGCAACTTAAACAAAGCAAAAGTAATTTAAACGAAATGCAATTTATTTACATGCGATTCGATGTTTTAGTAGTTTTATAAAATTTCTAAGGATACGTTGCACGAGCTCGTAAAAAACCCATTACGCGGCGGGCAAAAAAAGATTTCTCCTAACGCCTTCCATTAAAATAATATTCCAGACAAAGTTCTCATTAAAATACAATAAGTTTTTGGAAAAAAGTATTAATTATTTTGGAGCTTCAGATCATTGAGAGCATTTTATTATTGGAATTGAATTTAATTTCATTATTTATTTACTTTATTTCGTTGTAAATCGATAATTTTATTTCTTAATTTGGTGGCTTTTTGAATACTAGAAAAAAAATTATTAATACAGTTGTTATTATTTATCTTCTTGTAAAGGAAATTTTTTTTGTAAATAATAAAAATTTTACAAAAGGAACATTTTAAATCAAAAATGTTTATAATAAATATTTTGCGCATTTAGTGGAAAAGTTTTTGCGCAGTGTTTGAGTGAAGTCAATAAAAAAATAAATAAATTGTAATCGTAATTAAATTAATTCATATAAATAAAAAAGAAAATAAGTAAAAATTTAATATATAAAATCGAACAATAAAATTTAAAAAATTTAATATATTCTAGAAAAAAAAATTAATTAAACCAGATAAAAATTTACTATAAAACTACTCATATAAAACAAAAACTATTATGGCCATAATAGACGAGGTAAGAATTATTTGCAACACAGTTATACTCAAGCCTATAGTACACGGCATGTAAAAAGCCACATGCGTATGTGGCGATGACGTCACGGGAATTTTCAGTATATTGGCTGCATGCCTTTTTTTTGTTGCCAAATACAAATATGACACATGTATTCGAATCCAACACAGTTTTTGAGGCATCACATCTGTATCCATGTGAATATCTATTTACATGTATATACATACATTTTTAATTTAATTTTTAATCAATTAATGCCGGTTTATCGAAAACAATCAAAAGTTCTCGTCTGCCTATTTGTATTGAAAATAAAAAAAGCAATAATTTTTTTTTTGTTTTCAATATACAAAAACAAATTTGAGTGCTGTTTTTGCTTTCAATATAAATAGGTAGACGAGAATTTTTAACACCCTGTTTCCACAAGGCCGGCGACTCGTCTGGCAGATTTTTATGAAAATCACTCATATAAATTTTGTACTTAAGTCGACCGTCCGGATTGTGGAAACAAGTCTTTGATAAAGTAAGTGTCTTTGATAAAGTGCCACTTTGATTAAAAATTCAATTAAAAATTTACTTCAGTCAACAAATTTGAGTGCTTTGTTTTTGTTTTTAAATATAAAAAGGCAGACGAGAATTTAAGATTGTATTCTATTGTATTCTGGCATTTAAATATTTAAACAAAAGTTTATTTGACTCAATTAAATATTTAATTCATTATTTGTATTTCATCTTTCAATTAAAGTTATTAATAGGATAAATTTTTTTCGTTCTACGTCGAGCGAGTAAATTTTAAAATGCTAAAGCTCTAGGAAAATTTTTCATACCGAATCTACAGCATGAAATTAAAAACAATATATGAAATTTTCTGCATGAAATCTTATCTATTTGCTAAAATGAGCTATAGAAACTAGAAAAAGATAAAGCGCAAATGAGATGAATTCTGGAACCATTTTGATATATATATTTTTATTTTTATTAAATTTGCCTGCTTTGGACACATAAGGAAAGTTTAATGCTTCTTATAGTACAAAAAATTTCATAGTGTAAATTTCGTCTTATTTCGTACAAAATCATATATTTTAACTTCTTCACCCGGCAGCCCAAATGACTTATTCATAGTTTGTGGCTACTAATGAAGTGAAATTTTCATTATATAAAAATAAATTATTCATATCGTTTCATTATATGAAATTAATTACACTTTTGCATCAATATTCATGAGCTATTCTTTCTTATGAAATTCTTTACGATTAAGTGGACAACAAACTCTTGTTCATATAAATATTGACATTATTTTTTATTAATGGCTTCATTGTAATTAACATTGCATTATGAATTTAAATTTGCATAAAAACACGCACCACTGTACGTCACGATATATTAAGTTTATGGCTCGTTATGATTTACGCTTAATTTAATTATCCTCGCCACATGGACGTACGTGCAATTAATGCTCATACGTCTTTGTTTTCCTGGCTGTTATAATTTTAATGACTTTTTAAGAAAATATTATAAATTTTTCCTCGCAAGTTTTTCGTTCGCATTAAAAGGAAGGTAGAAAAATAGTTAAATGTTTACACTTTCTGTTGTCATGGACAACAAAATGAAGTAGAATCAAACCAGCAGCAAACATGTTGCAGAAGGAAGAGCAATACACATTCATACGTACTACATATGTATGTATATGTATACATAGTTTTTATGAAGCACGGAAAAGTACGAGTACAGCCAGATGATTGATTGGTTTTAATTGTGATGATAGAGACAGTAAATACCAGGGATCTTATGTTTACTTAAAATTTGGAGTTATATATATATTTATATATATACGAAACTGAACATTTCTGTTTTCGGGTGAATATTTAAAAAATATTAAAGTTAAACTGTGCGCAGCCATTATAAGAAAAATGGATTTCTGATAAAAAAATATATATATATTTTTATTTTAATTTTCTAGCTCACAAACGGCATATTACAGCGTTAAATAATTTCAGACTGTAGAATTAACCAACATGTCTTAGTGTTTTCCTGTGCAGAAAAAAATATATCTCCAATTAGTGTTGAGCGATATTGCGATTTTTTAATAATGTTGCTCCTTGTAAAAGTGATTTCTAAATCACTGTTCTTTTAAACTGTGACTGTGATCACAGTGTAGCAGTATTTTGTTTGCAGCAGTTCTGTTATTTTGACAAAATATAATAAGAAGAGCAGGATTGTAATTAAACAGCGACTGTGATCTCGGTTTAACACATTTCAGGTCTTCTGCTTTAAAAGTATGTATTAGTATTGGTATTTTGATAAATGCTAATAAGAAGAGCGACAAGAACAAACAATTAGCAATCAACCCAATCCAAATATTGAGAATTGTCGTATTGCAAATACAAAAATGTGAGAGCTATATATAGTTGCCAGAAAAGACGATTTGACACGATTTGCCGACGTTTTCTCGACAAACGGTGAAGGTATAAGAAAAATTCATGTGGTAGCTTTGTTTGCTGTAAAGTAAGCATACAAGAACATTCACAGTTTGTATGAAAGAACTATATTTCTAAAACCTGTTACTTGATAAATTCGGTCGCAGTTGTGATTAGTGATTTTTCAATCGCTGTGAAAAAGTAACAGGTTTCGTAAAATCGCTCATCTCTATCTCATCCAAATTATTAAAAATTTAGTTGTGTCTATTAAAATTTTTAAATAATTAAATATTTAAACAAAAGTTTTGTTGACTCAATTCATTTTATAATCAAACTTTAATTCAATTTACTTTTTAAGCCAAATTTCAGTTGACTCAATGAAGTTTTTAATTTATTATTTATATTTCAATTAAAAATTAAAAAAAAAAAATAAAAATGTTCAAAAAAAATTAAAAATGTTCATGGGAAAAAAGTTTATGTGTGTCCATGGAACCATAAATTTTTTTGTGCTTATGTTTTATTTGAAAAAAAAATATAAAATTATGGACACACATACATACAAACTCAAATGAATACAATAATAATAATATAATAAAATTAATCGAATAATTTTAGTTTCTATGTCATAAAACTAAATGCATTAAGGCAAGAAGCCCGTAATTTTGAAGAGTTTTGTTTCTCTATGTATCAAGTAAAGATTATTCGATTAAATGTTATTCGAATAAAAATTATATTTAATTTATATATATTTTTATATATTATATTTTATGTATATATGTATTTTTTATATTTTATGTATCAAATAAAGTTTATTCGAATAAATATTATTCAAATAAAAATTATTCTTAAAAGCATGCGTACAAAAATAATTAGAGCAAAAATTATTTTACTAAAGATGCCTTAAATAAAATTGTTCGAATTATTATAGTTCGAATAAAATTCATTCGAATAATATGCATGCAAAAATCTAAAGAATAAATATATTTAATTAAAAGCAAAATATGCTGTAAACATTTTTCTAGTTAAACTTATTTGAATTGTAACTGCCATATTCATACAAAATATTTCAGGTTTATTAAGCGCTTAGTTGACGTATTGCTATGGGAAATTTGTCAAATAAACCTGTACTAAACCTGAAATAGTTTTTATGAATTAGACCGTAAGTACTTTAAATAAAAATTTGCTTCATAAAGTATCCCTCAAGTAATTTAAACATTTTATTCATTAGATAGTAAAAAGTAATTTAAATAAATAATATTCGAATAAAAAGTGATGAAGCATAAAAACTTTTTTACAAAAAAATTTTCAAATCGTATAAATTATTACAATTACTTAAATAAAATCCATTTAGAAAAAAAAGTATTTGATCACAAATTATCTCGTTAAAAAACTATTCAATTAAAAATAATTTGAATTAATATTAATCGAATAAAAACAATGTGTTATTACAAATATAAATACCATTTACATCAAACAAAATTTTTATTAAATCTATTCAAGTAAAAAATTAATAATTTTTCTTACTTTTTGCCTTCTATAAAATAATTCCTTTAAAAGCGACACAAAGGAGTTACGAAAAATCGAAATATAAATAGAGAATTTTAATGAAAGAAGTTTAAAACTATTCTTTTTAGAAGAAACTTTTTTTTCACATTAAAAATCTGAATTAAATACATATGTATTTTTAATCTACTTAAGTAGAAACAATTTGAGCAAAAAATTAATTGAGCAAAATTAAATCTTGAAAAAATTATTCGAGTCAAAATTGCTTGAACTAAAATTATTCGAGTAGAAATTTGTCCAACGAATAATTTTCCATTATACTTTATTCGTCTAAAAAAAATTCCAGTTATGAATGTCATTTGCATCAGAAATGATTTATTTTAAAAAGCCACTCGATAAAAAAATTATTGCATTAAAAATTATTCTACGCAAATATATTCGTAACAATCTATCATCGAATAAAAGTTGTTAAATTCATAATGTGCATAGAAATTATCCTGCTTATATTTATTTGATTTATTTATTATTGGAATAAAAATGTATTTCGGTCATCGTAAATCAAGTCAAAATTGCTCGAATAAAATTTTTGATATATATATAAAGCACTCGATTAAAATTTGCTTAAACTTCTTAAATGGAAATAATATGAGCAAAAAAATCATTTCGGTAAACATAACTCGCTTTAGGACTATTCCATTAAAAGTAAATTATTCGATTGGAAATTACAAGAATTAAAATTTTTCGTATAAAATTTTATTCGAATAAAATTTTTTTCTAAATAACAACCTTTTAAATAAAAATTATTCGGCCAGAATTATCTGACCTTGTAATTGTTCGAATATAAATCTTTCGAAGGAGTTGTATCTATTTTTCAAAGTATGTGGTTTTTTTTATTAGTTTTTTTAATGGGAATGGTTACAATTTAAGTTTAACATTTGCTAACGCACTTGTAGTCCAAAATTATTTTACTTATTCAGTTAAATATATATATATATTTTTTTTTTATTAAAAATACATTGAAATTGATTATTGAGGGGCTTAGGTGGATCATCATATGCGCATTTCACTGTTGCTAATGCAGATCATCAGGCAATCTTTACCCAAAAATTTCTTAGAACAATTAGAGTTATTATGTTAAACTTTCATTTAAACAAAAGAGAAGCTCAACAAGCAACAAAGTTGCTACATGGGCTGACATTTTTCAGCTTCAAATTGTAGTTGTAAGAAGTTTGTGAAGAAAACAAATGTAAATAACAACAACAGCTATTCAAGAATAGAGTGTTGCCCCACAAGTATTTTTGACCGAGTGCAGTCAAGTTAATAATTAGTGTTTTTATGGGAATTGTTACAATATAAGTTTAACATTTGTTAACGCACTAATAATCCCAAATTATTATTTTACTTATTCAGTAAAACTTTTATGATTAAAAATACATCTGGTTTCTACAAAAAAAAAAAATAATTTGGTACTTCGAATATTAAATTAGAAATTTTCACCGAATTGCATTAAAAAAACAATTGCAAGTCTAAGCATAACTGCTTGAATTTATGTACAATTGTTCATCGTTTTTTTCACTGATTTCCCTAAAAAAATGTAAGTGGAATTACTTATTGATAAAACAAATCTAGTTTTTTAATAAAAAGCTTTTCCGTGAAAACCCTTATCATTGACTTTTAGCTAAACGATTTTCTCAATAATCTTTCTTTATAATTACTTCATTTAATTTATTATTTTTGAAGTTAAAAGTAAGTGAATTTTTTCAAATTTTTGCAATTACCCCAAACATGTAATTTTATTATAAGAAAATTTGAGTTGCGAGTAAACATAAATATGAACTAAAATTAATAAATAAGATTACATATAAATATATGTACTCGTATGTATGTGCAGTTATAAAATTACTTGTATAAATATTTCATTACCAACCGTAATTAAGTTTGACCAAAATTAATATGATTTCCTTCTTTCAAATCAAATCCCATACAGTCGACTTCCAATAACGTGAAATATAAATTTTTTAAAAACCATCAGCTGAACGCAAGTTTTATATAAAAAATTTTCAAATAAATTGGATTTAAACTATTGTATTGTAAGAAAAATGCAACCTTATTATACAATCCAAATGCTTAAAACTGTTCAACTTTATCACAAGCAACATGTTTTTTAGAATAAATTATATTGTACTTTCTGAATTAAAAAATAAATACAATAATACTTACAGGTATGTACCGACGATACATCGAATAAGTAAAAATAATTAATATGATGATCGTAAAAGATAAGCAAGAATAGTTAAACATACTTAGGTAGAGTGACATGACTTCGTGCTAACCTGAATATAAAAATGAAAAAACGGATAAACAGAAAATGAATAGTGATACTTACAAATGTTTTTGCCAAAGGTAAATCAATAATTGTATACACAATATTTCTCATATTCCATTTCATTAAAAATTTGCGTTAAATAGCTGATGTTAATAACAATCTCTACCCCAGTAGAGAGACTTGGGCGCTGATGACGTGCGTTAATTTAAAATAATTTAATTTTTCTTCTCTTCTTTAGAAACTCACATTAATTAATAAAAAATATTTCATTCAATAAGAATTGAAATGACTGAACTTAAGCCCGACTAAGAAATTATTTCTGATTAAAAAATCGATTTTATTATTTGCTTTGCAACCGCTGGATAGCACGTCAACTTCCACGTAAGTTTCAATTGGATAAGGAAAATCCCAACATATATCAACTGCAAGGAAATTTTATTAAAATCCTACTTTTTATATAGAAACTTAGCGGCAAGAAAGTATAAATTTATTAATATTTTTAATTGAAAATTAAAGTGCGAAAAATTACGAATATTCTAAAATTTAATTTATTTAACAACGATAACAAGTTATCGATAGTTAACTGTCTTGCCTTCTACTACCTACAAATGGCTTTTGGTGTTATTTTCATAAATGTTTTTTTTTCATTTGCCTTTAAATTTCCGAAAAACCAATTTCCAATACATCAAATTGACCTTTGTGAAGAGTGTGCTATCTTTTAAGTTTGTTTATCATACTGTGAATATCAAGGTCTTTGTCCCACATATTTTTATATAATATGCACGTTCTATATACAAGATATATGTATATGTATTTCTTTTTGATTTCTTGGTACATTTGTAACAAAATAAAAAATGTATTACTTAATAATATTTATATTATTAAGAATTAAAAATTCTTTGCCACAATTTTTCTTCTATTCTTTATGTTGCTACACAAAAAAATCGAGAAGGAAAATGAATTTGACAAATAAAGCAACAGCTGGTGTTACAATGAGGAAAATGAAGACATAAAAATGTCAACTATTTTATTTTTTAATTTCGTTTTGCTTAAATTTTATTACACTTTTAATAAATTCGATTTATTTGCTTTTGTAAACAGCCAACGCTGACGCTTTATTTTCTGCTTCTGTGTTTTTATGGTTTTTATATTTTTGCTATTTGTTCAATACGTTTTCCTTTCAACAGTGGGACGGCAACGAATAAAACTTTTTTGCTGTTGACTAAAAGTCAAAAATTCAAGCTAAACTATTATTACTTTACATTTACTAAAACGTCTTATTATATTTTTGAGTTAATAATACCAAATTAATCCTCATATCGTTATTAATTTTTTGTAAAAATTTTATATAAATATCTGGTATAGTCAATTCTTAAGAGAAAAATCAAACTCGTTTTCTGCAAAACATATGACTCTATTGGAGCAAAGGCTCGATTTGTATATATGTTTGTTTTGACATTTGCTTT
The DNA here is from genome assembly GCA_936439885.1 of Nowickia ferox. NCBI lineage: Eukaryota > Metazoa > Arthropoda > Insecta > Diptera > Tachinidae > Nowickia > Nowickia ferox. Next base: position 108,609,588 of record OW387023.1, read on the forward strand.
TCTTGTGACCATGTGATGAAATTGCTAAGACCTCAAAATACAAGTGGAAGTGGAAGTCACTCTTAGTGGCGAATTTGTAACTTTTATAAAAGCTAAAAAACTTCGTATGTTTATGGAAAATCTCTCAAACTGTTATTGAGAATTATATAAGCAAACATAACAAGCTAAATTGCCTCAAACTGGTCATGTTTGTTATTCCCCAAATATTTTTAGCTTTTCTAAAGAGTGACTTGACTTTCTTAAGCAGAAACGAAGTGCATAAAGACGTTGCTTAACCAACAGCAAACCACAATTCGTTATGTTAATATATTTTAGACTTGAAGCCCTATGCTCCTTGAAGGAACGATGGGAACCTATATATGTATATTTTTTTAGACTTAACGATAAATAAATACACTTTGGTATTAATACAATGTCAATTAATTTTAAGCTCTGGTTTATTACACATTTTGTGTTATATTGGCCGCACCCATCGCCCCTTACGAAGATACAATTTAACCGTGTAACTATGATGGCAGTTACATTAACATTAACATTCACATTAACGGTTCTATTTCATTTTTGAGGGATTGCAGTCTTTAGTACGCTGTGATCTATGTTTTTAATGCTTAATTTATACGCAAAATTACTAAGATCAATTCCCGTATGCATTTTTCTAATATACTTTCCTTAGAGCCACTATATTCCCTGACGCCTTATGTACGAACATAAACTGCCTTCTTCATAAAAAAAAATAATTTTGTTTCATAAAAGGTTTTTATGGAAAACTGATTTTAAAGTCTCTTATAAATTAAGAGTATTTTTATGATTAAAGATTTAAATGTTTAAAGTTATTGAAATATTTTTATTTGTGGAACTATTCAAGTATGGCTAAGTGACTACACATTTGTGTGAAAATTTTATTTTAAATGTTATCGGCATTAATTCATCGTTCAATCAGTGGTAAACCAAAAAAAGTGAGAGCAAAATCTTACCGAACAAATTGCCAATAAAAAATAAAAATTAATGATGATGATGACGTTTTAGTCATCTCATTGTTTCTAAAGGAAGGTGAAGTGCTGCTGATAACTTTTTCAATCGCAGACATTCGCATATAGACAAGTGTGTGTTCACCTAGACCCTGCAGTCGGCGTAGCCAGCTAATTCGTAAACTACCAGCCTTATTACTAGCTATGCACACTGACTGACGATTTTAACATGGAGATGTCATTGACGGTAGTCAATTGCCACCATCAGCATAACCCTTCATCAGTGATTTCGCTAGTCAATACAATTAATTTTTCTATTGATAATACAATTAATTAATTATCGGAAATAAAAGGCGAACATTTCGTTCACGTGAAATATTTTCCGTGAACAAAAATGCTGAACAAAATTAAAGAATAGTATACTGGCACAACAACAACGCAAACATTGGCGATCACAGTTTTAGGGAAAGGCAACACATTTCACGAGAACTTGTATTCCCGCTAAGGGTGATTAATACATTTTTCAATTATTTGTTCTTTTTCTTTTTTTATGCAACGTTTTAGTTGATTTCTGCTGCTCATTTTAACTTTCTAAAAGAAAAGCACTTTTTTCACTAAAAAATTACACGTTCACTGACCACAAACTTCCAATTGTAACTGACGCCAACACAAAATCAAAATAATTATGTACTTAAAATTATTTTTTTCTAGTTGATTTTCTTTAAAATAACTGCCCTCTCAACAAAAAAATTCTTGAGGTTAAAGGCATTAACTTATCCATGAGTGAGAGAGTCCAAAGGCGAACTCTTGCATTACTTGTGGCAACTGTGTCGTAGGTAGTCGAATGTTCGTTAGGGAAATACCTAACGATTTAGAGTCAATTTCTACTTTTAAAACTGGAGGGGACTTAAAAGCACACCTCTACATACATGCATTCATATACATACATACATACATACATATATACTTGTACACTTACATACTCATTCATTTCAATCCCTGTAGGAAGGCTAAAGTTAAGTGGTTACAGGTCAGCACTTTTGTCAACTATTTTGTTGATTTTTTGGGGACATTATCAATTAATATTTTCTTTTTTAATGCGTGGAATATTTTTTGTCTAATACACAAAACTATGATCCTTCTTACGTTTTTATAGGTTTGTTAAAAATAAAAGTGTAGTCAATTCAAATTCAAGTTTTTATTAAAATTTGTGTACGCTTGAAAAAGAGTTGGCGTGGCCATACCCATTAAAACCTACTATTATATTTCACACTCTACTTGACCGATTCTTACGAAACTTCATATACACCTTCAGCTCTGAATGGACGTAACTTCGCAATTGAAAATTTAAGATTGGTACTAAAAATTAAAAATAAAGCTTTTTAAAAAAATTAATCGACTTCAAAAATAAGCTCTAAATAGCTCAAAGTAATTTCGATTCAGTTAAATAAACTATTTTTGTATGTGCTACCTTTAGCGCTGTTTGAAGTCGGTGGCAATAACATTTACCAATGTAAACGAAAATGTTGTTTTTTTTTAACCTGATTGGTACCGACTTCGTACTAGTGAGTCTCGGTTTCCAATGTCTACGTATGATTCGAAAAGAACTACCTAGTCAGTAGTAGATTTTCTAAGTACGCGCATTGCCTGGGGACAAAGTTAATAGTGAATCTGTACTTTTGACACTATTCACTCTTCCTACCGGGTTTATACGTTAGAGTACTTTTTATCTATGTAAGTAAGTAAGTGCTTGTTTCTTTCCGACAATAAACAATCTATTGATGAGACAGATAATTTTCTATCTATTTTACTTTTTTCTTCTTTGTATTTCATAGATCACTGCCAAGGTTTTTTATTTTATTGCTTTTGTGCTCTTTGTTTAAAATTGATTATGTGTATTGGTTTGTATATACATATATATATATATATATATATATATATAGATATATATATATACATATTCACATATATATATGTATATATATGTGTATGTGTTTATATGTATGCGCATGTATGTATATTTATACATGTTTATATGCGCACGTTTATTTCTTAAATTACAATTTAAATTCTGCTTGTTACTTCCTACAGGAAAAATTTTGTGAATAGGAAGCACCCTCCTGTTTAACGTTAAAGTCTTTTTAACACATTTTTTTCTTTAATACGATATAATTTCAGATATTTCAATGTATTTCGAAATGTATGGCAGTAAAAACTGTTCTAACAGGAATTAATAGGCTTTGTTTTGTCTGCTCCTGCATTAGACCCTGAATATGTGAAAACGTAAATTAGTTTCTTTTTGTGTATGAAACTGTTTAACTTAATAAATACGTGTGTGAATCAAACAGTTTTTCATTAGTAATTAGTGGTTACGCTTATTTTGGCACATGTTTGTCAGATGTGTACTCGGTATAAGGCTGCTGGTCACGAAATAGGTATCTATTGTCATTGTATGTATTTTTTCGTGGGTGACTGTACGAAAATAATTTATTATGTTTGTGTGAAATCATAATAAGGGCGTTTGTTAAAAAAAAAAAACAATGTATGTATCTTCCTGTAAATTTCTTTTTGTTATTGGTGTGATTCTTTAAGTTGATTTACAGATTATTGATTCCATTGATAAACATTTGCAAGAATATATTTATTTCTATAGGTGAATAATTTATTTGTTTATAATACGAGTGTATATTTTTAAAATAAGTCAATATACGCCTTAAATAAAGATTTTATTTATATAAACTTATTTAATATTCTCTGGTGGTCGAGGTTTGTTTGTTATAAAATTTACTTTTTCCTTAAAATTTATCTCCAGAACCAAAGTAAACATTTAATTCTGACTTATATCCGATTTTTCTTAAAGATGCTTGTACGTCTATAAACATGTGTATGTAAATGTGTAAAACTAATTCGCCGTTCGTTAGTCTGTTGGGGCGGTAAACCCCTGATTCCCAGAAAATACTTATTACAGTTTTAGCGGAGATTTATTAAAGAAAGATTTTTTAGATTTTCTTACTCCAAAACAAAACTGGACTCTTTTAAGTGCCCACCAGTCCAGTCCCTTTGTCCGTCTCCTAACAAAATGCAAAAGTAGCTTTGTTTGTTTGTTTGTTATATTTTATTGGTTTAATGGCTGAACAGATTTTGAAGATATTAAAAAGATGTAGGTTATATATTTTGCTTAAAGTAGCACCAAGATTTTTATGAAACTCAAAACATATATACGAGTATATACATGTGCACTAAAAACAGAAATAGTTTTCAAAGTTTTTGACTAGGAGCAAGAGAGGGCGGGGCGGGGCAATATGTGCCTCTAAGAAATTACCAAACCGATTTTTATGATACTCAAAACACATCTGTGTCTAAACCAAGAAGGAATAAGGAAGAAATTTGTATCCCTCCAAAATCTTCCAACCGATTTTGCTTAAAACTTTAGGCATAAATAGATGTGAGTCTAAAAGGACGACACACAGCCACACAGCATTTGATCTTTTGACGACATTTAGGTGTTTTGACGATTTTTTTTAATTTTACGAATTTTGCCATAAATGATGATTTTTTGGGTATCAAAGCATTTTTGAATGGATTTTGAAGCACTATTGAACTTTAAAAAATTGGACAGTGATACAAAAGCCTTTATGCACGAATGCAACTCACACATTGATGAATTATTAAACACAGTAAATTATTTTTTTCCCCCATTTTTACTTTTACTTGTATAAGTAACAATCCGGGAAACGTGTAAGCATATTAAAATAATAAAAATTTCTATAAAGTATCAAAATATACCTTAAAACCGTCAAAAATATGCTCTAAAAATTCCAAATAGTTCCAAAAATATGCATGCAAGACTGAAATGTACAAAAATATGCTTTAAAGGGTAAAATATGCAAATCTATGCACTAACAAATCGATGCCAAAATTCATAAAAAGTTCTGAATCAGTTAAATATCTTATCTCCGCATTAATACGTCACACAAGAAGAAATATACAATTACATTTAAAAAATTTATTATTCGACATACGGCCCTCTTCACAATGTACAATTAAAAGCTAACAGGGACTTTAACGGCAAGTTTTGCATGAAGAACTGTCAGTTAAAGTTCATGTTAACTCTTAATCATACATTGTGAAAAAGGGCGATATTGTCATAAGTTCATTTTAATTGAAATTTATTTGCTGGTGGTTAAGCATTGTCTATATATTTCATTGGTGCTTAGCCAAATCATCAGTAGACTTCAACCATATTTTGATCAATGGATTTCTAATTATATAAAGATGTAGAAAAGTAAAATAAATTCATATCGAATATAAATTATTTGCTGGGTTTTGTTAAAGTTTCTAAACCTACTACGCTTATGTTTCAGTTGTGATTTTCAAAAATATTATTATTTGTGAATTAAATCAAATAGTTTTTGAAAGTCTGTGCATAAGATAAGAGTTTTGTGGCTGTTCAAAATGTGTGGTTGAAGTCTACTGATGATTTGGCTAAGCACCAATGAAATATATAGACAATGCTTTACCACCAGCAAATAAATTTCAATTAAAATATGCAATTGCATATTTGCGAATAGTTGTTTGATTTATTTCTAAGCCATTATTATAATTATAAATATTTGTTATTATTTTATGTCTTGGGCGGTATGGAATAATAACAATTTTGTTTTTAGATCATTTCTCGTAAATTTACATAAATACATATTTTTCAAAATTATTTATTTAATATATTTCAAAATCAATGTAATGTTATGTTTTGAAGAATGTGCATTAAACTTTTTAATATAAATATGTATTAAGCACAGATAACCGAGATTAAAGCAGAAAATCAATTGCTTGCAACAATATTAAGCATTTTATGGAAAATCCTAACGAATAAAAAATATTATTTATATTGCGAAATTCAGGTCAATGTTGAAAATTCTAAAAAAAACATCTTTTCTAACAACAGCTCGAAGGAATACTTTCCTTTTGTCTTAATAAACAAGATAAAATCTACTTGTCCTTCAATGGTTTTTTTGCTCTCAATTGTTAAACATTTAAAACCCCAAAAAGAAATCTTGCTGTCAGAAATATGCAAGTATGTACGAGAAACAGTTCGCAATCGTCTATTATTCGAAATCGCAAATCGATAACAAATAAATTTACATTTTTTTGATTAAAATCTCTGTAAATAGTACATGCATCATGTGGCAACATTGATTGAATACACACACAATAACAAATAAGCGAAACCATTAAAGTAAATATTTTCTTTATCGGAAAATAACAAGCAAAATTTTATGAAACTTGCATAAAATCATTTTATGAGTTTGGTTGTTATAGTTGTAGTTATGACTGCTGTTGCTGCTGTTGTTGTTTCTGTGGCAGCAACAAATGCGTAATCAATCATGTTGAAATCATTAAAATGTTTTTGAAAGCTGCAAGCAATTTAGATGTGTAGCAAGCAACAAAAAATAAATAAAATAGAAAAAAAGAGAAACTCTTTGCAAGTAGACCATGTTAAGCAGTATGTAAAATAAAAATATACTTACATATCGTTAGCTGAAATGATGCAGGCTGCAAATTAAAATATTTTCAAGAATAAAGGATATGACATGAGGATAAGAAAACATAGTTGTTGTTTTTTATCCTCATATCATTTTACGCCTTAAAATAGCAGAAGTAACTTATACCAGTGCGATTTTTGAAAATTCAGTTTTGATCAGGCGGCTCATTATGTACACCGATTTTAAAAACATAACCCTTGCAAAACAATTTCCGATTCAAAAGTAAAATGACATTTTCCATTTTATACATGTTAAATAACGGTTAAAAAACAGTGATGCCACATTTTTTTATGTATGGAAAACTTGGTACTACTGCAATTTCAATAAAGAAGTTTGTCAGCAGTTTGTGCATAACCTTTACACTATAATGCAAACATGTTTAACAAAACTTTTAATTTTATACTTTTAATTTTTTATTTTACATTCATTTAAGTAATTAAAAATTACCCCAAAATAAAAATAAGAGCAAAAATCTTTTTATTTGTTTAGTCATGTCTAAATTATTTTTTAGTTTATTTAAATGAAATATCTGCTGGGACCGGATTGCACAACGATGAGTTTTAAAGTGTTCAACAATTTCAATGTCCACAATTAACTAAATTTTTTCCAGTGAAACTAGTGTTTACTATAGCTGTCAAAATAATTCATTCTCGCCGTTGCAGACACACAAATCAACAAGTGAACACTGAAACACTAAACAATTCAAAATTCATTATTGCGGCCCCTGATCGAAAAATAAATTTTCAATCCAATTACACAATAAAGCCCCAGAGCATGGATTTTATTAATAAATTATTCATTAATTACATTGAATAATTGCAGTGCATGTGTGTAAACATCTTAAAACTTACGAAAAGACTTAGAGACTTTTCGCAAATAATATCAATTTTTTTTATTTATTTTCAAATCAATATAAAATTCTTGAACCGATCGAATGCAAAACATAAAATAAAATACATCCTGCCTAAAACAAACTGATTCGTCTAAACGATTTTGTTAACTCCAAAAGTGTTTGTTTAATTAATTTAGTCGGTGAATTTGCTATTTGGAACTTGAAAATCTGCGTATATCACCTCAATCGAGTAAATGGTTCGAGTTCAACAATATTTTTTTTTTAATAATTCCAAAAGTCCAGCTTTTTTTTAAGAAAAGAAACACTCAGGCAACTACTTTTGGGTATTCCCTTCTTTAGGAAATGGATAGTGGTAGAGAAGACAAGTGGTGAAGGAAGAGATAGAGGAAAGCTTCATTCTTTTACAACTCTGATTTTTCTTTCTTTATTATTTTCACGTTTTTAATAATGCAGTGCTGCATTGTTGCAGTGACGCCTCTGGTGTCAGTGAGGCGTATTAAATTTTCTAAGCTGTGCTTAGTAGGTATTTTATTGGTTATTTTACTTAGCCGATAATTATGCTACACAATGCCGACGAAGGAAGGCGCTCTGATGTTACATTAGGATTAGTATCTGCTGAAGCCGGTGTAGTTCAGTGACTAATGACTATGCCTTCATCACTTTCCTACAACAACTGATACAAAGGGACTCTAATGCTTAACAGAAAAATGGTAGTGTTGTTATTTAATGACTGTCGAAGACCGGGCCTGAACTCAGGGCATTCGCTTTTGTAGTCAACGTGCTAATCACTTCAGCAAACGCCACCTCAATTGACTAGTTTGCCTACTTTACGTTTTTGAGCTTAATAGAAATTGATTAAATCCGAATAAAAATTCCTCGAGAGTTTTTTTTCCTTATTTCTTGTTCACCGATTTTAAAATATAATTTGCGAGCTTTGATTTAAAATATAATAACTAGAAACAAAATAGATGACTTCGAAAATTCGAAATTTGTATTTTTCTTGCTGTATGCATAGCAAGACTTTATTCTTTGAAAAAATTAATTTATTTTCTAGGAATTTTTCCCGAGAAATAATTAGAATTGCACTGATAGTCTTAAAATGTCAAAAACAGTGTCTTTCACAATTTCAAAAGTTCTCATTAAAGCGATTTTCTTCGTTCAGTTACTTTGGACTTTGACTTAAGAAACTGCGCCTCCGCAAAGCTGAAGTGTTGCAGAGATGGCCTGCAAGGTGAACTGTTTTCCCCATTTTTGAATGCAAAATACTAAATCGTCACCAAAATCTTAGGATTTGCCTACTCGCTGTCGAAAGCAGCTCATTGCTACTGACTGGCTCATTATTGTTATTTTTTAGACCTTACGGAATAGTAAATAAACTCTTTAGCTTACGATATGTATCGTGAATGCCAAAAAAAGAACTCAAACAAATCAGATAGACAGAAATTCGAAACTGTGCATTTTGTTGACGCTGTTAGAAATTTACACTTTTAAATGCCCTACAAACCGACAACAATGCGGTTTCATATCATGTGCAGGCGTGTGTGAGTTGTGCAAATCTTCTACGAAAAAGCAAAGAACGCGGAATCAACATTAAAATATTTTCATTTATCTTAAGTAAAAAATAAATAAAATAAAATTAAATAAAACTAAAACTAAAACTAAAACCCCTGGTAGTATTAAACGGATTTCAAAAAAATATATTTTTCATTTATTTGATGTAATCGTTAGAAAGAAGAGAAAAAAAACACTTGTCTGCTTTTCAGTTTGTAAAACTCTAAAGAAAAATATCCATTTAAATGCTATAAAAAAATGTTGCATGAGTCATCACAAGTCCACATATGCTCATGTACCAGAAAAGAACTCATTAAACCAGAAAGACAAGCCCTCTTTAGCCGTTGAATTAACGAGCAACAACCAGCCAGCCAACCAGCCGACCAACACACATTTAATTCATAGGAAATTGATGCCACATCTAAGAAATACTCGTATGCAAAACGACAGCAACCAAATGTCGCAACTTATCAAAAATTTTAAATAGCGCCAACAAAAAAATGAGTAACAACAAACTGCTGGGCATAAATTTTTAAAAATTACATTTTGTTAAACTAATTAGTTGTTAGTTTAGAAACAAACAAACAAACAAACAAACAAACATGCAACAAGACGACATCAGCCTTTGCATCATTACGATCAGTCTGAAATTCCGGCCAGCCAAGACCCCACTTGCCTCCCTCGTTCAGGCGCGGCTGCATATGTGTATATATGTACATGTGTGTGCATGGATGTATTTGTGTAAGCATGTTGTTTAAACAACATCAACATGCAGCAACACATCGTCATCGTGATACCGCTCGCTGGTACCACACATGTGTTCACAAAACATCACTTTTTAGACAGGAGATTTTTTTTTTGCTTTTTCCTTTTTGATCGCCTTCTAATTTTTCCTATTTTTTTTTTCTTTCTTTTTTTATGTCCAAAAAACGCATTTCTGTTTTAATACTCACCAAATTTTATGTGACTTTTCCTCTTGTTCTTCTCCTTAGTATTCATAAAACAAATGCATTTGGATGAATACAGGAAAAAAAATTTCTAGCTAAAAATTAAAAAAAAACTTGTTTCTCTTTTAAACCATGATGCCCGAAAATTTGACAGCAGTTCGCTGGCTTTTGTTGCTAAGAAAGTCATGCACTAGTGCAACAGGTAAATGATATAAACAAAATACACTTAAGTAACTTTCTTCTGGCCCAGACATTTACTTCCATCCTAAGATTTATAATACATTATTTATTATGTATTGCGTATTTTTTGTGATGAGAAAAGAGTGGCTGATTTGAGTAAAGCAACTTTTTTCTAAAATATTTTATTTAAAACTTTCAAATTATTTAAATAACTGCACAAAATATGACGTAGAAAATGCTCTAAAATTTGATGTCATGAAGGCGAGGGAACCACATTCATGCCGAAGGGCAAAAGGTTACTCTCTAAGGCCAAAGTCAGGCAACTCAAAAAGCTTTCGCAGATCAAGATTTGTTAAAGATCGCGGAAGGGACTCAACAGGACACTGTACTATCCAAAAAAATATTAGATTAGATAAGATTATTTTAGTTATTCAGTAAAATATTTTTTTTTATTAAAAGTACAATGAAAGTGATTATTGAGAGGCTCTGCTGGATTCTTTGCGCATTTCACTGTTGCTAATACAAATCATCAGGGAACCTGTACCCTTTAATCTTGCCAACTCCTTGCACTGTAGCTTAATTATGACGACCATAATTACCCCATAATGCTTGAAAAGTGGCCATGTTTGAACCAACACTTTTTAACTATGTTTACGCGTTCTTCTGTTGTTATGCGATCCATATTCGTAAATGGCAAACATTCAGATGACAGATATTTAACAGATGACAGCCTTGCTAGACCAGTGGTTTTTAAACCAATGACTCAATAACCCTATAAAAACCTGTTGATTGCGATCACTAAGAAATATAGATACTCATAAGAAGCGCGAGAGCTATTGCCGATACTTAGACCAATACGTGCTGCATTTTATCAGACGGCTTGCAGTTATCTACCCACACCAGCTTACTTTCGCCAAAATACTGGTTTAAATTTTTTTTTTTTTTTTTTTTTTTTCCATGCGTATATTTATTTATTGTATCTTCAAAAAATGAACTAACAATAAGTTTTCAAATCTTAAATCTAGATATAATAATTAGGCCCAACCAGTGTCAGGCATAAACTTAGTGATAGTAATCAATAATACATAAATATCGTATTAAGCACAAAAATATTTTCAAGCTGTTTCATCTGGAGTGTTGAGTATTAGAGCATAGTGTCCCTCTTTTTTAAGCGGATGTGTCCATTAAAATTCAAGATGTTACGAGCAAGTGGATTAGGATGAGACTCGAGTTTTGTTAAATATTTGCCTGCGTATTTTTTAATTTCTTCAGTCACTAGTAGCATATCTAAATCACGATGTAAATTTGAATTTTTGATGTACCATGGAGCTGATGTTATTAGTCTTAAAATCTTGTTTTGCCTTCGTTGGATTCTATCTATATTGGAAGCTGAAGCAGTGCCCCATAGCTGTATTCCGTAGCACCATATGGGTTTCAAAAGCGACTTGTATATTAAAAGTTTACAATCTAGACTGAGTGTTGAATTTCTACCAATCAGCCAATGTATCTGAGTTAATTTAAGTTTCATTTGTGTTAGCTTTGAGTCAATATGGTGTTTCCATATAAGCCGTCGATCAAGGTGTATACCAAGGTATTTTACATGTGAATGTTGAGGAACAACTTGATTGTTGATTCGAATTGGGGAACAAGTATCTCTTCGCAGGGTAAATGTTAGCTGAACACACTTTTGTTCGTTAACTTTAATTCTCCATAAGTTTAACCATAGTTCCAGATGTGTAATATGTTCTTGTAGATATCGGGAAGCCTCGTGAGGGTTTTCGTGCATACTAAGGCAGGCTGTATCATCGGCAAATGTAGATGTATGGATATTGCTGCTCAAAGGCATATCACAAGTATAAATCAAATACAATACTGGCCCCAATATGCTCCCCTGTGGCACACCGGATGATATAGATTCGGGCACACTCATGAAGTCTCCTTCAACAACCGTGAACTTCCGGGTAGTAATATAACTTTCCAATAGCTTCAGAAAATTTATTGGTAGATATGATTTCAATTTTAAAATAAGGCCTTCATGCCATACTTTATCAAATGCCTGAGAAACACCAATGAAGAGGGCAGAACAATATTTCTTTTCTTCAAAAGTTTTTCGTATAAATTGAACCAATCTATGAGTTTGTTCAATGGTGCTATGCTGACTTCTAAAACCAAATTGATGGTCCGGTATGCACGCATTATCAGTTAGAATTGGGGACAATTTTATCATGAGTAACTTTTCAAAGAGCTTTGACATTGTTGACAGTAAACTTATTGGCCTATATGACTCAGCCTTGGTAAGATCTTTGCCCGGCTTTGGAATCATTTTAACCTTGGCAAGCTTCCAGCTGTTTGGATAATACTCCAGACGTAAAATGGCATTAAAAATGAATAACAGGATTCTAATTGCAATACGAGGCAACTTCATCAGCATCTCGTTACTAATTTCATCAATACCCGGAGCTTTTTTCGGGTTGAGTTCAGCAATTAGTTTTTGTACATCACGCGTCTTAAATTTTATGGGTCGAGGGGGTAGCGCAACTACACTCGGCAAATCAACAGCACCAGAACATGAGTTTGGGGTAAATACGGATTTTAAATGCTCAGCAAATAATTTACCTTTTTCAGAGTCGCTTCTTGCCCAACCTCCGGTAGATGTGCGCAGAGGTGGTTTAAACTCGACGGGTGTTTTAAGCTTTCTAGCAGCGCGCCACAAAGAGTAATTAGATGCTGGTGTGACATCAAGACCTTCCAGATAATTTTTAAGAGATGCAGTTTTTTCAAATGCAAGCAACTCTTGGAGTCGTTTAGTGCACTCTTTAAACCTAGTTTTATGTTGAGGTGATCTGTGCTGTTGCCATTCCCTTCTAGCTCTTCTTTTTTCACACACGAGACGTTCAATATCAGTAGAATAAATTCTATTATACCCAGTCTGCGGATTGGAGGTAGTGGCATGTTCAGCAGCCTGTTTAATATTTTCATTAAGGTTGGTAATGTTAGACTGGTTTAAATGACACTGTTTATCGGAGAGGAGGTCAAGTAAGCCTCCCATTTTTTGGACTCTACGTTGGAATGATATATTGGATATTTTTTTTAGGGATCACTTTAACCCCTTAACTCTGTCCTGTAGGAGGTTTTCATGTTACTTTTGTTAAAGCGGGTAGAAAAGTACGTGACCTGTTTAAAATTTTCAGTAAAAATTTACGCCATTAAATTCTAGCATAATTTTCTGAATACATCGAAATTAAATGTTAACCTAAAAAAAATTATTACAAATTTGACGACCGTTTTAGGGTTAATTTATTGCTTTTTCGTACTTGCATTTTATTTATGGGATGTATTTGGCAAGTATTCGAACAAACCAGAGGTCGAAATGCAATTCAAAGAACAGAAATGATTCAAAAAGTAAATTTAATACTGGGGTTAATTTAGTGCTTTTTTAAAGTTGCGACTAGAAAGACCACCAATATTGGATTTTATACCATAGAATTATGGTAAAGTCATTATGTAGCCTTATTGAATTGATTTGCAGTATAAGTTTCAATCGTGAAGCCAACACGTATGCATTTGTGCACTTGTTGCAAACGCATACAAATCGTATGCGCATTTAATTAAAAACTGTAAAATATATGAGAAAAAGAAAATACAAATGTGCGTCATTACAACTGATCATATCAATGCAATATTGTTCATTTTGCTGCTGACATATGTAAGTATATTTTTTGGCAATTCTGTATTTCATACGAGTAATTCTATTTCGTTTATGGCCATTTCAATTTATAAATGGATACACTCAGAGAAAAATTATTATAAGATTTAAATGATCTCCAAACTGAAAATTTAAGGTTTTTAAAATAAACCAGTTTAAATCTAAACATAAACCACCATATTTATAAAAAAAAAATAAAATGTGTTTGAAATTAATTTTAAAAAAATTTTGTATGAAAAATTTGAAATAAAATACATTTCAAACTCATTTTAAATTTTATGAATATGGGGGATAAAATTTAAGCGCTTAAAAGTGCATTTGCATTTATTGTTTGTGGTTGCCAAAATTAATTAATTCACTATATGTAACCTGAGCTGTTTTGCTTTACTGCTTTAGATAGATATTTTTTCATATATATTTTCTTTTTCTAAAATAAAAAAAAAACGTGGAACAGGTTGTCGATTAAATTTGCCAATTTTAAGCCAAATGCGTTCATTTATTTTTTGTGTGCTCGCTTCTTGTTATAATTAATGGAAAGTTTCGCACAAATGTTCTCGTTCTTTCTCTATTTTTTTTTTTTTTTTTTTGCTGCTTTTGGTAGCATCATGTATTATTAATGATTTTGAATTGCATACAAATTATGTGAAATATTAATTTATTTTCTGTTTTGCCCCCAAAAAAATAACAAACATTGACTATTCATTCAATTTATTGTTCACCCAAATCTGTATTCAATTAACAGAAGAACAATTATTTTTTAAATGTCAACTGTTAAATTTAAATGATTTATACAAAATTGCTAAATGGCCTATTTCCACAACACCGACGGTTGACTTGAGTAAAGAATTTTTATGAAAAATACACATTTCTTTGAGTGATTTTCATACAAATTTTCTAGACGAATCACCCACCTGACTTCTGGAAACAGGTTATAAGTTTTTTTTTGTATGTGAATTAAAAACCAAAAATTAATAATCTAGTGCTATTGCAATTTATAATCAATGTAAAATAGATAGTATTCCAAATAAAACATAAATCGCACAGTGGCGTGAAATTGAGCAAAACTAGCTTCTCAGCTGTGGTGGTGTGGCATGTTGGTTTAAGAAACACCCAGTTTTAAAATGAGGTTGCTGGAAAAAGAAATATTTGTTTGCATTTTGTATGGCAGAATACTGTACAATAAAATAAATTGTTTCCCCAAAAATATTGGAACCGCTGCATTTGGCAGAGGAGACCACACAAATTGATTTAAATGGTTTTTGGGAAGTTTAAATTGAATTAATTTATGGTTCAATTATGGATGGCAACAGAAGTTTACTTGCGTTACCAGTTACCAAAATAATATAACGCATGGGAGCTGGCAACTAACAGCTGATTATTTCAGTTGACAGCTAACATTAATAATGGAAAACAATAGCCAAATGAGCGCTACGGCTATGCTTGTAGGACCATATTCTTTTCATGAGATTTGCCATGCGCAATTCGAACACTTGTGGCCGTATGTCATCGATAACATTACTAATACCTAATATATTCCAGGTATGGAATCGATCGTTGCCAGCAATATTCTCCTCAGTAGAAGTTACGTGGTATGAAATTTATTTACAGATAGACGGAGGGACGATTCATCTTTCCATTTATGTGCGTCATAAAAATCACGAAGTCGTCTATAAGTTGCGCGAATTGATGTTTGATTTTCAAATTAAATCTGAAAAATTTGGTAGCGTTACTCAAGCATCAGACTGTTCTTGATGATTTTTCAGAGTATTTTGGCCATAAATATCAAAAAGTCAATGCAGAATGACAGTTCGTTTGATAGTTAATCCTTTTGCAAGATCTATGAAGCTTAAAAAAACCACAATTTCTCCTTATATTAAAGAAAATGAGAAAGAAATATTTTTTTTAAAAATCATTAGCGACATTTTAAAACCCATCTTATGTTCTCTCTAATTAAATAATTTATTTGTAATTTATGTGCAAATATCAAATTCTTTTCCACCTTAACAATGACTGATGATGTACTTGAGTCGGTTGCCAGAGATCACAAAACGACAATGAAAACCTTGAATTGTCATTAGACCACTTCGAAAAACAATAAATTTTCATTTAACAAGAATGTTTTTTTTTTTTTTGCTTTGAGAAATTATTGTAAAAGTTTTTCTCTTACATTTTATTTTACAGCCGCATTTAATTAAGCAAAACTATAAAATGTGTCAAGCGACAAAAAGCCACCCATGTACATTTTCTTAAAAAAAAATATATTAAAAAAAACAAGACAAAAAACACAACACGGCCTTTTATATAAAAGCAAGCAAGTAAACAAAATTACGCGATGATAATTTTTTTTAAATATAAAATAGAAAAGTAAGAAAAAATTTAATCTTTATGATATATATTTCTATATAAAAATAAAACATATGTTGGGAAACTCTGCTAATTAACTAAAGAAATGTAATTATTTTATTTAATTTTTTTTTAATTTGAATGTTTTTTTTTAATTTTATTGTTACTCAAGAGAGCTTTTAAAAGTTGTCAAGAGTGCTATTGAAATATTCTCTTTATTTGAGTGCAATATATTTTATTTTTATTTTTATTTTTAATTTTATTATAATTCTTTTAATTTTTAGTGCCATTCAATAATAAAAAAAAGTTTGGTCTAATTGACCAGTGCAGTGCAGTGCAGCATTTGCTCTGCAATGTCACGAGCTGCTTATTCGCTTGAAAGGACGCCTGGGCGCCAGTTTGTTTAAAAGAAACTTTTCGAATTAAATTTTTAGTGTTTTAATTTGGAATTATTTTGGAAATCATTATTTTAATTAATTTTACTTTTTTGGAATGTAATTATAAGTTGCTTTTTCTAATTTGTATTGCAAACTCAGTAATTTTAATTGCTTTTGGTTCACGAAATATAATTAATTTGCAAATAATATAAAAAAATAAAAAATTAAATACATACAACAGTAATAGAGATTTGCAGACAAACGGATAATAAAATACTTGCACATAGACATTAAAGTCATTCACACCTTGTAAAAGTAATAAACAAAACCACAACGAGGTACACTTAAGAAGTCTTTAAGAAATTAAAATTTAAAGAAATTTATTTAAAAAAATTATTTTGTTGGAACTTATTTATTTTCTTGTTTCTATAACCCAAACTAAATGTGACAATTTTTTAAGGGACCAATTGCACTAAAGGCAATTGTAAGGAAGTTTTAAATTTATTTAAAATATTATAACCTCATGGTTTTAAAAAATTTGTCTCAAAATAACTGCTCTCTCGCCTGTAATAAATCTATAACAACTTTACATATAAATTTTGCTAACAATTTCAAATCAGCTGCTGAAAACTCTTGTAAGCCGTGAGAGATTTATTCTTTAAATATTTAAAAGATCCTTAAATCATTGTATAATTTTTCCAGTCTTCTTAGGGCGAATTCAAGATTTCTTAAACAAATGACTGAAATACTTTTATTATTATTTTTCATAAGATTAAAAAAAACAAGCAAAAGAATCTCTTATGCTGAATAAATTCGTCTTACAAAAAGTGTGGTTGTGAAGACAAAAAAAAGAAATAAGCTAAAGTTAGAGAAAAAAAAGAATTAACAGTTCAAATTGACTAAATTAATTGATTTTTTGTAAAGAAAAGTATTATGTGAACTAAAAATTAAACTTAAAATTTTTTAAAGATTTAATCAAAAAATTTAACGATAACTAATTAAAATTTTAATTGCTTTGAATCGATTTAAAATTAATTAATTACTAATATTTTTTTTAATTTTGTAGTATTTGAAATAAACCCTTTAGCACCGTTTAAACAGCAAAGTAGTCAACTGAAAAATAATGGAATCAGATAAAATTTTAATCAAAATATTAAAATTTTGCAATCAAACAGATAACTCAAAAAAGAATTAGCAATTCGTTTTTCTGTATGCCACCCAAAGCAAATTTACACAGAAATGAAAACGAAAAACTAGAAAATTTTCGGTTTATATGTATATTCACTTTTAATATTATGTTCAAAAGAGGAAAGAATCAAATGAGAAAAAATTTAGATTGCATACTTTCAGGAGCGACAAATAAATATTTGCTCTTTTGACTGTGTGTGGGTTAGAATATTTAATAAAATAACACTTCATGACATGCAAGGATTTAGTAAAAGGTTTAATATTCGAAGTCCATATCGTTAGCTTAAATTCAAAAAGGCGTAACTAACAAAAAATTCAAAATCGAGTTTTTTATTGATTATTATGAACGCCATTAAACTAAACTTCATGACATGCAAGGATTTAGTAAAAGGTTTGATATTCGAAGTCCATATCGTTAGCTTAAATTCAAAAAGGCGTAACTAACAAAAAATTCAAAATCGAGTTTTTTATTGATTATTATGAACGCCATTAAACTAAACGTCTTGACAAAATTTTAACTTCTGCGATCAAAAATTGACGCTTATAAGAACAAGGGGACTTAACTGCAACTTTTCAGTTTTTTGCTCCTCCTGTAAAATTATATTTCTATTAGTTACGACTTTTTGCATTTTAGCTAATGATATATACATATGTACATATGGTATTTATTTATGTAATATATGTATGTATGTACATGTATAATGAAAATACATTAAATAAACGTTCAGTTTGGTAAACAGAGGTAGTTTGCGAACTAACTCTACCTTATTCTACCATTGGCAAGGGTTTTATTTTGCCCCACGATATATTTAGTTGTGAACATTCTAGTCGAACCGACCTTATTCTGGTCTTCTCTGTCCTGGATTCTACTGCAGAGCTGTTTTGTGATATCGTCATCAGTTTCCCGCTGAATATGAGCAATTCAAGTTTACTTTCACTTTTTGATCTCCCATTCTAGTTTTATGTTGAAAAAAATCAGTGTTGGTAACATAGTTTGGACACAATAGTTGAGGAAAATGTATAGAGTTTGCTTATGTTTGTGTGTACGCTACAGTCGAATAGTCGGAGTTTGGTTTTTGTGCTGATGTTATTACATCTCCATATTTTGCTCAGTACACCTTGCTTTATTTATATGGTATTTTATTTATTGAGATTATACTCCCAAGATAACTGAAGGTTTCGATTTCTTTGCTGGTGATGCCATTTACTGTGAGCGGGATGGTTAAGTTTGTGTTCATACGCATTACTTTGATATTCCTTATGTTTGTTATTATTTATTTGGGAATGGCTTTGCTTCTAGAGTGGTTCATGGAGTGGTCCATAAAACATCTCTTGCGATTGTATTAAAGGCCCGTTCAAAGTCAACAAACAGTAACAACAGATGTGTGTTGAATGCCTTCGATTTCTCTAGAATTATTTCCAGTAATTCTTGTGTGGTCAGCACACGATCCTTCCTAAAACCCGCCTTCTCTTTACGCAATATCTACTCTACAGCTAGTGAGATTTCTTGATTTCATAATGCCGAAATTTCACAAAATTTGAAAATGTAATAAGCTTGTAAAATGATTAAATTTATTGAAATATCAAATAGACGACTGCCACAATGTTAACACGTAGAAAATTTAAATGGTTATGGTTTCTTCAATACCATTAAAAACAAGAACAAGCATTTATCTAAAAATATGTTTAAACTCAACAGCTCTTAAAGAGATTTTCAACCGAACCTCGTACGTACATTGGTCTGTGTGCAGCAATTCAAACTCAAATAAATTTCATTTATTTAACACACCTGGTATTTTTACATTTTTCTTACATTTTCATTCATTCAAAATAAATGAGTTTGTGTGTCAGGTTTTATAATAAAAGCTTAATACATAAAAGACCACAAAGAGGCACGTATACACACAAATACACTTGCACACCCACTCACACATACACACACCCACTCACACATACACACACCCACACCCAAACACGTCTACAAACCCATGTAAACATAAGTAGGCATTAATGTTTTTTTTACACTTAAATTCATACATGGACACATACTCAAATAAAATCCATTCCGACATGCATTCAACCGAACGTACTCACACACATACACTCATGCACAACTAAATACGTGCATCGTAAATGTGATTCTCTTTGCCTGTAAAACATGTGTGTATTGTCGAGTGTCGATGAGTGTGAGGTTAAAGTACTTTAATTTTTGTTTTTGTAAAGCAACACAAAAATTCAAATGTACACACACACACACAGATATGCAGTCTACAGACACAAAAAACTTTGTTTAGAGTTTATAACCTGTGAGTCTGTCATGGAAATGCACTTTACAGAACAGCACAGGAAGCGTTATAAAAATTTACAAAAAGAGTGATGGGAACTACAATAGCAACAACACTATAAAAAAAAACAAAATTATACGATAACATAGAATATATCGTTACCTTAATATAGAAACGCCCTAACTCATTATTTTTTTGAATTCAGTTTATCTTTTTTTTTTTCTTCTGTTCATTTATCGACAAATATTGATATATCTGAAGAAAAAATGAGTTAGTGCGTTTCTATATTAAGGTAACGATATGTATTAACAAATAAAAAAGAAGCAATAAAATAACTTAATTTTAGCAAATGACAAACATTTTAATTTGCGTGTGTTTCTTAATAAAACAGAATTGTTTCTCTCTCGTTTTTAGTTTTTTTTTTTTAAATTAGCCTTAACCTGGCTGAAATAGTTAAATATTTTTTAATATGAGAAGTTAAATGAAATAAGTGTTGAGTGATTTATATGACACATTAAGGATTTTGGCAAACTGGAAAGTAATAAAGTAATAACATACATATACATATATAAAAATAGAGACACTTATATACATACTATAAATGAAAATCAGGTGAAAAAAAATTATTGTCTAAAATTTTAATCTATTATAATTTTTTTTGTTTAATATTGGGGCCGCACAACCCAAACAAATTTTTTTTGCCGATTTTTTCCTTAATTTTTGGCATAACTATACTTTTACACCTTTTCCATTTGTAATTTAGGAAGCATCAATAATGTAATTCAGAAAATAATAAATGTAATCAAAAAAATCACTAAACATTTTCTGACTAAAAATTTTAAACTTATTTTAGTTCAAATACCTGAATTAAGTTTTATAATACTTTAACAATTGTTTTTAGAGGTTTAAGGAGTTCGAATCATAAAATGTTACATAAGCCCACAAAAATTAAACTTAAGGAAAATTGCGCAGTTTGCCAAAATGTAATTATAATACGATTGTTGCCTTGTCTACATTTATTTATTAAAGATCATGCAATGGACACCATAACAATGTTCATAATTCCAGCCTGTTTTAATTTGCAAAAAAAAAAAACGTTTCTTAATATAAATTTTCGTAAGTTAAAATCCTAATTTCTCGGCACTACTGGCAAACATTTCTTTTCTTACCGCCATATTGCACGTGTGTATGTGAAGAGACAACAATTTTGTCTGCATTAAAGTATTTTTAGAACACAAACAAGCATAATTTAATTTTTCTTTCTATATCAAATAGTTTTTATTGCTAAACATTAGTTTAACGAATGGTTTCTGTTTTTGCGCTTATCCAAAATTAGTTTAAATGTTTATTTTTCTTATGTACGCACACACATGTTGTGCACAATTTTGTGTACAAAATGTTCCATATTTAATATTTATTTAGACTGTCAGCGTGCGTGTATTGGAAAAGTTTGTGCATTAATTGAAAGATTGTTTAGCTTTTGATTCGTCTGAAATACAGAACATTAAAATTAAAATGTATTGAAAAGGTTACACTAGGCAACACGTGTCAAAGTGATCAAGGTGGTTGGAGTATGAAGAAAAAAATTAATGTTTGATCTAGACAAATCTATAAAGGTGTAGTTTCCACATTGCAAATAGTTCAATCGCTTAAAAAAATCTTATTAAAATCACTAAAAATTAATTTGAACCGAGTCGTATTATTGTGCCGTAACCACCAAAATAGCTTAAGCGACATGACTTTCAAACATCAGTTTTTGATGAAAATTCATTAATTACGGTCGTAAATAGTCGAAAATTTTTAATTTTATATATTTTCAGCATTCTAGCTTTAGCTTTAGCAAATTGCAGAATAAAGGGGCAGGTTCAGTGTTGCCGTTTGTGATACTAAAGTATCAAAATGATACTTGCGCCTTGCCCCTTTTTTGATACTTTTCTTTATTGATACCAAATATGATACCTTTTGCAACGCTGTGCTACTTTGGCGCTTTTTATATTTTAAAGAGAAAACCGCGAAAACATGCAATAATAATTATCCAACACAGCTCCTGAGGTACGAAATTATGCTGCTCAACACTATTAGGTACCATGTTTGTCATAACAATCAGGCTTCATATATGTATATGAATGTTTGCTTTGCTTAGTTTCTTAAGAAATACATCATATGTTTTTCTTTTGTGAACCTGCTAGTCAACCTGCTGTTATGTTTATTTTTTACTTTACTTCAAGCTATTTTTTTTTTTTTTTAATAAAAAGCGTTATTAAATATTTGATACTTTTTTAAAAATATCATACCTTTTTTTGATACTTTTTTTTGAAAATTATACTATTTGTGCCACTTTTTGAAATTTCTCGGCGGCAATACTGGGCAGGTTACGAAAGTTTATTTCTAATTCCTACATAAAGTGGTTCTAAGCACAACCGCCTACAAGAGTCCTCCCTTTCTAAAAAAAATGGGGCAAAAAATTACTCTTAAACGGGGATATGACGTTTTAAAATGTTAGAAACAAATAAACGAAATCAAATTCTGTTATGAGTCTCTTAATACAACAAAGCACGAAACCAAACTTTAGCAATGAAGCTGAAAATTCTTCGTAAACTTTTCAAATCAGTATATGTGGGCTATTTATTCAGCTCCAACTGTAAATAACTATGAAATAAACTTTAATATGGTTTTGGAATTTTGACTTAAAAGGAACGTTTAGGGTTCAAGTCCCATACTTTGCATAGAAAATAGAAAAGCTTTTTTCAATTAATATGATTTTTCTCTCTGTAACACCACTCACTTCGTCATCATATAGTGTCCTTCCACTTGGGCGAATACTAGTTAAGAACATCGGCTATTACACATGAATAAAATATAATACGAGAATTAGGTTCGATTGCATCATACATAATTGTTGATGTGCCGCCGACACGTTCAACTATATTAATGAAGCGCTTTTGATAAAGTTTATCACCAAAGCTTTTTGAAATAAGTTTATTTTTGAACTATAAATAACCTTGCTTGGAAACTAATTTAGACTTCAATTCTTACAAACAAACAAACATTGAAGATCTATTTATTTTTTTTTTTAATTAAATTTTTCTTTTTTTTTCAGGTGAGTTCTCAAACTATGCTTTACAAACAGTAAGTATTGCTTATTAATAAACCAAACGCAGACCTGGCTTAAGGGCCAATTTTGTGTGAGAGAAATGGGTGTGAAATATTTAGTGGGTCAGTAAATCTGCAACTTTTGAATTTTCCATCTCTTAACTAAAGACGCAACACTGCTCGTGTCAACAGACAACTGTCAGCTGACTGGCTGTCAAAATTTTAATAAGCTGCGCCATTGACTGCCGCGTGATTTGAGAAGAAAATAGGAAATAGTGTAATTTCATGCAATTATTATGCATTATTTTTTGCAAAAACAACCATCACTCAGACCAAGGTTAGGATTGATTTTCACTATGAGGACTCTTCACCATCAGTTTCAATCGTAACAAAGTCGTTTACTGAATTTCGTTGTGGCTGTATTTGAGGTCTCTACCACCCGAAACAAATTTATAATATGTTGACCGGTCGAAGACTGACAGTGAGAGACATTGTGGAAGTCAAAGGCACATGGTTTCGTAGTTTCAATTTCGAATGATCACTTGAGTATGCGATAGCTTTCCGCAAGGTGGGTGCCATTTTTGCTAGGAATCGACGACAACCGCAATCGTGTGACAACTTCGCAAAGAGTGCTTAGCGTTATTCAATATGGCCTTCTTTTTGCATAGTTTCCTAAATTATCAACAAGTCGACATATATAAATATAAATCTCCGTATAAGATTTTTAAAATGCTATGTTTGGTCAATACTTTTGTATGGAGTCGAAGCATGGATTTAAAAAGATTAGAAGCTTTTGAAATGTGGTGCTATCGTCGTATATTAAGAATTCCATGGACAGAACGTGAAATAATAAAAATTATAAAAAGACGTTAAACTTCGTTCGTACCTTGGCCACATTATTAGAGGAGATAAATATGAATTGCTGCAACTAATCGTAGAAGGCCGTATAGAAAGAAGAAGAGAAACATTAGAAACTGGATTAGTCTGAGAACCATTGGTGAAACAGAGATGATAGTAATAAACAATATTTTATAAATTGTACATAGTTATATTAATTTATATTTTAACTGCTTATACATATATCTATATTAATTTAGTTTTAAGTTTGAAAAACCTTGCATGTAATCGCTTGTATTCAAATTTGAATATGCAATAAAAGAAGAAGAAGGAGAACTAAATGTGGGTGAAAATTAGATTCACCACAACATACCAGGGGGTCTACTTTGTAATTCGAAATGCACGTAAATGCTTTCGAATTGTAATGCTAATAACAAATTCGAAAGCAAAGTTACAAAGTTATGACTCGCTTGCAGCAAATACTCGATATAACTAAGACGTGGCAGCAGTTTTTCTGCCATACATACTAGACCCCTGCAAAAGAACACTTACACGAACTTTTAAGACATGAGGCATTTTTCAAATGCTTTACTTTAGCGAAGTCTTAAAAAACAAACGCTGAAGAACACTGTTTGCAAGACATTTGTTTCAGTTATTGCAGATATAGAAGTAAAGCAGAAAATACTTCGTGAAGAAAGAATTTGTGATGCTTGCTTCTTCCAACGCATAGGCGCGTATACAAACGTCATGCATGTATATACATACACACACGCGTTGTGTGTCTAATCTTTTATTTTTCTGCGCACATACAAACGCACACATGCATTGACATTAGTTGTGTGCGCTTGCTTTGAAAAACCACCTTTAAACACAAACATCATGAATCAAGAAAACAAGATTGCGCATTGAGCAGGTCCGTCATTTTATTTTCTGCTTGTGACGTAGACCTAGAATTTTTGGTGTAAATAAAGTACACACATTTGTGTGTTGAATGTGCTCTCTCCCTCAAACACATTTTTTACAACAAACACACGTGTGTCTTCTATGATGACGTAGACGCGCAGTAGAAATTTATTTGTACGGCTAAATGCGCAATCTTCCTTTTTGATTCATGCACAAAAATAATAGCTTACCATCTACATCTTACACATACACTTAAACGTACACAATTATACACCCATCAAAAGTGAAGACACTACTTCTTTTGAGTGTTTGTTACGAACAAGAAATCTTCGCGACATCGCTTGTAAACACTGATTTACACGAACATCAATACATCCATCGTGCTTCGCTTATTAAACGACAGCATTTATTATTGATTTAGTATACTATATGCGACAAAAATATATTTTAAAAAAAACAAGGCGTATTTACATTTCAAGTCCGCTTACGCAGCCCTTTAATACATTTGTTCATACATACTTCTTTATTTATTCGTCATTAAAGAGTACTATACTCTGTTCGAAGCTGCGAAAAAATTTCAGCAACATTGATTATTTCGCGTGAAAAATTTGACATGTACCAAATGTAGCCCAACTCGCGGTTTTTTTTATAAATTTCTCGCTTTTATTGCTTGAAAGTATGCAACATTGTTCAAATTCCGTGCATGGAAAAACATGCTGCCAGATACATTTTACGTGTTTTTCGCAATAAAAACAGAGTACTACTTTTGCAAGTTTATTTCGCAAATATTTCATACCAAATACTTTTATATGTAGTTTGACAGCATTTCGCACGAATTTGTGAACAGAGTACCAGGCTTAAGACAAGCAATTGAAGATTAGCCCCGAATAACGATGTAAGTAACAAAATAATAATTTTTCATGAGAGCAAAAAAACCGTATTTTAGAGAAAGATTGTTTTTTCTTTTAATTTTTTTTAGCTTATGCAAAATAATGATAATTAGCATTCACTTTTCTTTTTGTATCTCTATTAAATTTATAAATTATTTTCGACAATTTTGTTTGAATTATTTCGTCAGTTAGGTACAAAGTTTTTCCGCTGACTGACTATTTGTAATTATATTTTGACGGCGATAAGATGCATAATTTTGAATGGTTTGATATTTGAACAACGCAAGAGAGTAATGTTAACGGTAATCTATGAAAAAACTGGTTTTGTAAAAATTATATTTTACAACGTTATTCGCGGCTACGCTTCAATTGTTTTCTTATTCAAATCACACTACATATCCATACCTACAAATGGATTTGCATTTTACTTATGTACATAAACATATGCATACAGTATATATCATGTCTACATGAATCATATCTTAAATATATTGTCATTCATCTTTAGCAATATTTTTTTGTGAAAAGCAGTTCATTGTTCCACGATGCGAAATGTATTTCTATATTATTGCATTTTCTGTGGGCACAGAAAATATATTTTTATTTTTACATTTGAATCACAAAGTCTTAAATCTTCCTTGTTTTATTTAAAACAAAGACATTAAAATCAAATGTCAATTTTGTAAATCTTCCTACAATTTATGTAAATTTAAAAATTCAAAAGCACAAACATTCGCACATCTATATGTGTGCACTACACACTCATACATTCATCTAAACACAAAATAACAGGAAATAACGCATGACAAACTACACTCTAGACTCGTTTGATGCTGTTAACTTTTTTAGTTCTGTCGATTTTATAAAAGAGTTATGATCCAAAATTGGACGTCCAAAATGCGAATATGTCAAAAACAGCCGCAGTAGCCACGTGCCCGAAAAAAGTATTCACCAATTAATGTTTTCAATTAAAAATTTAATTGATTTAATTAAATTTTTAATTGTATTAATTAATTTGAGTGGAAAAACTTAATTGGTATTATCAAATTGTTTATAGGTGAAATTTTAATTAATTTTTTAATTGATATTACAAATATTTTAATTGATATTACAAAGTCATTCATATTATTTTTTTGTGTGTTGATCTTTCCAATGGCCCTATGCTCCCTCGAGAAATGAAAGGAACATATATATCGATATTTAGCACATAAAAATTTTGGATTAAAATTTGGTCAAAATTCTATCGGGCTTAAAAAGTTTATTACAATGTAACTTTTAAAAACACCGCCTAGTTATGCAATGTACAAAAATTTTAACAACACCTCAAAGTTTGTGAGTTTTTGTGACTGCGAAGGGCAAATTTCAAATATATAATTTCAGCCTAATATTAAATTTAAATGTTTTGTTTTGTTTGGTTTTAAAACAAATTCTGTGGCAAAAGGAAAAAGTGCTTAAGTCGAGATAAGCTGATTTTGAGTTAATAGCATCTCCGTAATCTGCATATTCGAAAGTACCAATAGTCAAAATCTCAATTAATTTGTGTGATTTTCACGAAGTTATACCACTATGACTTGCGACTTATCTTTTTAAGACTTTCAATTTCATTTGAAATAATAGCTTAATTTAGGTTATACTTTGGTATGTTTCAACTCAAATATATCACTTATAGTGTGTAGAACGATGTTTGTTAAAAAAAATAAAGCTTAACAGAGAATTTCCCAATTTAACTGTAAAATAAATAAATTTCTGAAAATCGACTTGAACGCTTAATAGTGCTCTCCTGCAAAACTGTAAAATATGACTTAAGCACTTTTTCCTTATTGCCACAGAATTATTAATTTATTCCTACTTGAGTCGCATAGAAAGTTAAAAGTGTGATAAATTCAATGAAAAGTCAATTAATTCTTTTTACTGCCGAAACTAAAATAAGAAATAATAAAATATCAAAAAAAAAAAAAAAAACAATAAGCAAATAATAAAATTTACGCATGCAAATTTGTAAATCTGCGAAAAATCAAAAATAACAACAAGAAGAAAAAATTTAAAATTGTATGAATTTTATTTTTTCCATTTATTGCGGCATAATTGTTGCACTCAGACTCGGACAACATTTATAATAAATACGAACGCAATAACAACAACAAATAAAAGCAAGCCACAATAATACACTTTGTTGAATGAAGTGGCAAAGTCAATTTTAATTAAAAGCAAGTGAAAATTAAACAAACAAAAAAATAATTTATATAAAAAATAAAACAGTATAATTTTGAAAATTAAAATTGGATAAATTGTTGCGTTTGGCGAAACCAGTATAATATTGTACTCAAAGAAGTTCGGTGGAAAATAGTGACTCTTGTCAAAAACTTATTCGCATCACATAATTCAATCGAAAATTAATTCAAATAATAACTTGCAAAGTCTAAAATAGTTGTTTAGCAAATGATAATTTATAGAAACAAGTTATAAAGTGAAGTTTTATAAAATATCAATAAAAATGTATTTAATGTTTTAAAATTAAATTAAGAAACCTTTATTTAATTTTTCTAGAGCCGAGTACCCACTGTCGCCATAATGTACAGATTTTCGTCGGCTCACTGAAATAAAGTCATAAATAATAAGCTAAATTGGGCTTATTTCTTAATTAATTGTAATATAAGGACGTAATTGCACCACACTGCTGCATTGGAAATAAAAGCATATATGTAGACTTATTCTAGAATTAATTGAGATATAATGCGATTTTGGCTTATCACTTGGGCCGACGAAAATCGGCACATTGTGCCGATAGTGGGCTTAAGAGTATAAAAAAAGTTCAGTGTTAATACAAACAAAAAAATATAAATATGCATGTATGTTGTTATCATTATCTTATTGGTACTAAGAGAACGAATTATTTTTGTGTTATTTCAATTATAATAAAAATAATAAAATAAACCATAAAATCTCTTAATTTTGTGCAACAGGAAATGTCTCAGTGCAAAAGGAATGTCGATTTAAAAAAAATTACTACAGTTGAAGTTTCAATAACCATTGATTTTAATTTTGTAATTACACTATTTGAAATGGTACTTTGTTTGCAAGGGACTTCCTAAAAATGTGCTTTTACAAAAAGGCAGTTCTTTAAACAAAGCTTTTTTATAAGGTACTGTTTTTAAAACAATATACATATATCTCGAAAAGGAACTTTTTTCAAAAATATATTTGTCGTTAAGCAGCTCTGGGTTAAAGAACAGCCTCGTGTCATCGTAATTATTTCTTAAGTGCGGTCAGGCTTTTGTGTGTTGCCTGACCTTCGAAGTTTTTCGTCTCGCTCGCACTGGTTGACTGATCTGCCACGGATAACCGTATATTCTTGCGGTTCTTTTGTGGAATTTCTTTAACAACCACGTTGCTACTTCCTATGTGAAGACATAGCTCGTATACAGTCAGTCATAAAAGCTTTTTAAAATACTGTTAATAACATCTTGGGCATATGGACTAGTTACTCCGCCCATATTTGTGCAACCGTATTATGCAAATTTACTTTGTATGATATGTATAAATAAATATTTGTCAAAAATTTCATATTTTTGAAAAAAGGTACTTTTTAAAAATATGTACTTTTTTTAAAAGAGATACTTTTTCAGAAAAAGGTACTTTTTTTAACAAAAGGTACTTATTTCAAAAAAGGTACTTTTTACTTGTTTCGAAAACGTGTTTTTTTCTAAAATATTAAATTTTTCAAAAACGTACTTTCTTCATTTGGAAAGTTACTTTTATGAACTTTGAAACCCTGTACCTCAAATTATGACAGGTTGTCCAAAAAATATATTTTCATAAGGTTTAGGTCCTATTCTATCTTTTTGGTTTACATCATTTTGTATTTGGACCACCAGTACAGAAGATATATATTTATTACTACTATTTTTGACTTAATAATATATTTTCATTAACAATATATTGTTATTTCATCAAAACTACTTTCTTTACAAGTACTTTAGGACATACATATTCATTCACACAATTTCAACTTAAAATCTACGTAAACAATGTTTATTTAACCTTTTTCGGCAATAATTTTGCTTCATATGTGTTTCATGTTAATCTAACATTATTTAGAGTAATTTTCAAAGAAAACTTTTCCTTTTAAAGTAACTTTATTTTATGTTCCCGTACTATTAAATTACCATTAAGAATCAAAGTTATTTCAAGTTGGAACAACGTAAATGCGATACTGAAATAACTCAAAAAACCATGTTGAATCCAAGTTATTTTAAGTTGAAACAACAAGAATTTCATTATATGAAGTCATTGTTTTTTATTAATTATATAATAACTTACGTGTGCATATTAGAAGAGGCATCAGAAAAATGTTTGTATGTACTCGTATATAATTGGCTTCCCCGACCAATATTTGAACTCGGAACTCATCAAGTCGTAGTCAATGTGCTGCAACAACAATAAATATTCTTTAGATATACACTAAAGGCTCTATTTATAAAAAATATTTTTGCTTTATAAAAGGTTTATGAAACTGATTTCCAAACAAAATTTGTTTTATTAAGCCATAATAAGACAGAATTATTTTTTATAAATAACACTGTCAATATATACCATCATGATTTAGGCTCTAATTCAGCATGATAAATGGTGATTTTATATTGTTATTTTTTTCTGTGTGTATGTTTAGAAAAATAGTAATGGGAAATTACGTTTGTTGCAAATTCCTGTTCTCAAAAAGACTAAATTTAATTTAAATTGACAATTATACCAGGTAGCTGCATAAGGAATTATTGTACAACAAAACAAAAACTATAGCTGTGTATAGAACCAAAGCACATCAAAAACGCAATAATAATTGCACCATATCCAAAACAAAAGCAAAACTTTTTGACGTTTGTCAGATACAAAGCAAATAGGAAAATAAATTGTACAATGAAATAGCGCTTTCACTTGGTAAGATAGCGCTGATATGTACATACCCAGCAAAAAATTTCAAAAGAGGTAATCGGATTTGGAATTAAGCATTTTTGGTGGAAGCGATTAATACAATCGCTTCTTGAGAACTACTTACATTTTTGATTTGGCAACATATTCACATAATCTATGAAAACTAAACTAAATCATTCTTCTCATCAATCAACTTCTGCTTGATCTTTTTTAAAAATTTATTTATTATGTTTTGCAAGCGAGTGATGAAATTTTGCAAACAGAAAAGTAAATCATAATACGCCAAGTAGTTCTGATGGTAATGTTTAATTTTTTGCTGGGTAAGTATGTACATATGTGTGTACTGTGTATTTTTTAAGCAAAATATAAATAAAACTTTTCCGCGATAAATAAACTGTCTTGAATCATTAAAACATTTTGTAATGATTTTTATTAATTGCGAATGAGTATGCGGAGACACACTCGTTCGTATTCATTCCCACATGAGTGTACATAATACGCTCATCAGCTGCGAACAGCTGAAAAAAAATAATAATCAAACTATAATGATGAAAGCAACAAAGTGATCGACAAGAACGACAAACAGCTCTTAATAAAAATCAAATAAAGCAAACGTCTCTTTATTTTAGTTTTAAAAATTTCTTGAGCTTTTAGCCAGCAGCAGCTGACTGACTAGCGGCAGTGAAATGATGTAGTTTGATGTGTGTGTTTTTTTTTGTTCCTTCCAACAGCTCATCCAAATGAAAATTATTTGATTTTTTTCTTAATTTATTCTAGTTACTTATTTTCTTTCTTTGATTTCCAAGCGCAAAAAAGAACTATGTATGTATATGAAATAAAACAGCTCTCAAAAAGTGTTGCTATAATTTTCGCCAACTAAAAACAACTTTAACATACGTTCGCAGTTCTTAGTGAGTGAGCGTTAAGAAAATTTCATTTCGCGTGGCCAAAATAGAAATGGCTTATACATACATATTTTTCTTTAATTAAATTAATATTTCATTTATGTACACACATATATTTTCATTCTGGCTATATTTAAACCAGAAAGAAATGGAAAATTTCCAATCTGGAAATAATAATTTTCCAAAAAATAAACAAAAACTACACAAAAAACACATTTTAAACCAATAAAAAATAAAGTTAAGGCTACATTAAAACAACAACAATTACACAAAATTTATGCATACAAAAATATATTTAGCAAAATTACACTAAACTACAACAAAAACAAGAGATAAAAATAAAATCAAAAGCACTTTTTAAATGTCATACTTACTCGTATATATGTAAATAATTTTAAATATTTAACTAAGTGACATATAAGTGACACGCAACCATCAAACAAATTTCAACAAAAAAAGAATTTTATTAAAAAAATACATTTAAAATAATATTTTCTCTACAAAACAAAAATAAAGTTAAACCATAATTTCTTTCCACCAACTACCACTACAAATGCCACAATACATAAGAAAAGTTTGTTTAATTTATAAAAGTTCTGAACCAAAAAAATAGTAATAATAATAATTACTCTGTAATAAATAAATCGATGCAAATAGCAGCAGTAAAGCTCGAAAAAGAAGATAAAATTCTGCTCACAGAAATTGCCATCAATTAAGTATTATTTAACAAAAAAGATTTATATGAGACCACCATAGTTTTTTTTTCTTAACAAATAAATAAACAAAAGGTCATTTAAAGCCTTATACTACCATTCAATACTTTTTGAAGCATTAAATAAAAATTTTTTATGAATGAGCAAAAAGTAATGCGAAACTATGAGTAACCAACAAAAAAAAATAAAAAAAAAATAGTATCTATTGACATAAAAAACAATGCGTGTTGACAACACTGGGCAAAAGAACAAATTGGTATTTGAAACAGTTAACGTTTATTTCAAGCACAAATGTTTATTAAAAATGTTTGCATGAGTGTACAATTTTAAAATATTAAATAGTTTGCGGTTACACCACTTTTGCGCTGATAGCTCAAATGTAATTTGTTTTTTTTTCTTCTTTCTAACAAATAAAATATCCAATGTTTTTCCCCATAAAACATTAATTTATCGAGTAATTTTTGTGAAGAGGCGAGGAACTTTAAACAAAAAATATAATTCATATGCTTATGGTGTTTTCTATAAAAAGTGCGTTTATAAAATATATTTGAAAATGCTATATTACATGTGACGATAAAAGCTTACGTTCTCTTTTGGAGTCCCTTCTTAAATCCACGCGTATTTACATGAAAACTTTCTTGTCGCAGTAGTCAGGAGACTTTTTGATATTAATTTGATCAATGCTTTTTATTCGTTCATTCGTAGCAGTGTTAATTTGTTAGTTTGGGAAATGTATAGTTAATCGGCCTTATCATGAATTCCGAATAAAATTTTTCAATGATCAATTCCATTGAAACTAAAAACTTACACACATATTTATTGCTACTTCTTCCGATAGACAAATCTTTCTGAATAATCTTCTTTATAAATTGTCAAAATATTTCAAAATCGTATGCAGTTTTTTGAAAGCAAACAAAGTCACAGGCAATTTTTTCGGCGTTTAAAAATGTAAGCATTCGGAATTTCACACAAAAACGTAATATGAATAATTTTGTAGTATGAATTAAAATATTTGTAATATCAATTAAAAAATTAATTAAAATTTCACCTATAAACAATATGATAATATCAATTAAATTTTTCCACTCAAATCAATTAGTACAATTAAAAATTTAACTGACTCTATTAAAGTCTTAATTAAAAACATTAATTGGTGAATACTTTTTTCTGTGTTTTCCATGATTTCCATGTGAAATTTTATTTATGATATTCCGGCTTGTGGCTTGTGGACATACCACATAGTTTTTTTTTTATTGACCACCAAATACAAATAATTCCTTATCTCATTTTACTTTATTCGTTTTTAATTTTTATACTTTAACTGTTTATTTCATGCCTGTTATAAATTAATTAATGAGAACTTCTTACAATGGCAACCCTATGTAATAATCTTTAGAAATTATATAAATTTGTACTACTTCCGGATCGCAAACTCTACATTTTCATGACTTCTTTGGAGTGTCTTTTTTTACTGGGTTTTCAGCGGCAAATAAGAAGCAAAATTTTAAGTTCGTTTGAAAGAAAAGTATTATTTAAAACCATTTGTAGTGCAAATTGCATTTGCAATTGTTCTAAGTAATATTTAGTTTTCAAATTGTCGTGAAATTGGAAAGTAATAAGAGAGTTTGCTGGGTATTGGGCGTGCCTGCTATAGACAAAATTTTATATCAATCTATTTAATTTGCATGGAAGAAAATGTGGCAAGAAATGAAGTAAAACATTTCTCTTCGAATTTTCAAAAAAAAAAAAATTTTTTTGATATGCTATCAAGAAGAGTGAGTAGAGAATTGATTTGAAAAAGAAAATTCTCTGAAGATTCTTGCGATTACAAATTTTAGCCCCTTTCTCTTCTCTCTATCACTCTCTTTGGTTTGGATTTTATATTTTTATTTGCTTAAAATTTAATGAACATAAAATGTTTCTTCTTTTTGCAAAAATTTTTTAAATTATGAATATATTTTATTATTTTTTATGCAAGAGCGTCGTCCTTGACTCGTGTCTGGAAAAAATAAAACTATGCAAGTTTTCATATTTTTATCAGTCTATTTTTGAAAGAAAATTTTGCGATTGTTTTTTTCTTAAATTAATTTTCTTTAATTAAATTATATACGCCTTTAGGAAGGTAGACCACATACGAGTATGGTTTTATCTTGTTCTTCTTAGGAAAAGTAAATAAATAAATAAATACACTTATGTCTGTATGTATGTATGTCTATGTACATATGTATTTGTAATAACGTTGTTGATATAGATACACGAGTAATAGATTAGATAAATGTCTGTCTCTCAAAAGCAATAAAATTTCGAGTTCAAAATACAAATAAAAATTAATTTTATGCAACATCATTAATTAGTTAGATATGTATTTATAATTTAAAAAGCAAATACATAAATAAATATACATATTTACAATATACAGTGAATCCTCCATTTGCGCCAAAGGAAACACATTTTTACATTTTAGTTTTAATAACTTAAATTTTTTTTTGAATTTTTTGGTGGCTATGCTGGAAAACGCGTCGAAGAAGTGGAAATTTTCATTAAACCAAAAACAAAGTTTCAAAAATTGTTTTTGTTTCCCTTACGTTTATAAAATGAAATAAACGTGAGAATTTCAACGCGTTTCTCTCTCTCTCTGTTAAAACGGTTAACATGTATTTTCCAAAGCATATTTATATAAAGTATATGCAGGTCTACAACAACTAAGAAAGTACAAAAACAATAGGCGATTTGTTTGTGTAAGAATAATGGATGAATGTCAAAAACAGATGGGTACAACCAGACCTGGGCAACTTGCATTACTTTTGCATAAGCACTGATTGAAAAACAAAAATTTTAGTGCAAATTTAAATTTGATACTTGTAGTGCACTATTTTTTGCACTTAAATAAAATCTCTTAAAAGTAATGGATTAATATTGCATTAGCAGCTAATCGCATGACAAAAAATACACTAATTTTGTGTTGCCACTAAGCACATCATGAAGTAATGCAATATTATTGCACTATCACAAATTGTACACAGTAAAATTGAATAAAACGTGAAAATATTTTTAGGAGATAGCACAAATAAAAAATATAAAATACACTAAAGTTCATTGAGGGCACTTTTATAAGTACGTACATACAAATTAACGAAAAAAATCTGTCAATATAAATACAAACTAGACTACAGAACCAATTTAAAAAAATTAAAAAGTTTCATACTTCAAGTACGTTGCATCTCGAGCTTAAACGAAAAATTCTACCGCTTTATACTTTATATAAATATGCTTTGGACAAAACCAAAGTAAATTTATTAATTGATGAACCTTTAATATGTGAAATAAGTATAATAAAGAATACATATGTACTTTAATAATTAAATATAATTATTTTTAAATGTTTTGTAACACATTTTTTAAGTAAAAATTTATTTAAACTTTTTCACATACGTTTTCAGTATACGCAATTGTGTAACAAAGCAAAACAAAACAAAATGGCGTACAAAAATTGTAAACAACTTTTGACATTCAGGCATTCACACTACACGAGAAAAAAATTAATCACCTGAGTACTTGCATATACTTTATATAAATTTACTTTGGTATTTTCCATGTAACTTTCACCATGTCATCGCGTATTCCAGAATAGGCAACATTGGGAAATTTTGAATTAAACTAGTTTTTTGTTAATCGATAGTTCTCATGGAGCAGCAAAACGCTATAAAAAACAAATATTAGAAAAACAAGCTTTGTGCTGTAAATTGTACTAAAAATTTCAACAGTTCTAAAATTGAAGCAAAAAAGACAAAAGACAAAACCTGTTTTTCACAGATTACCGTCAACACTATTCTCTTGCATTATTCAAACATTAAAACAATTAAAAATTATGCAAAGTATATACAATTACAAAGAGTCAGCCAATGGAAGAACTTTGCAAGTAATTAACAAAATGATACGCAAGGGTTTAACGAAAGTAATTGATAAATGCAACAGAGATACAAAAAGAAAATTTAATTTTATATATCATTATTCTTGATTATGCAAAAATAAAAATAAAAATAAAATAATCTTGCTTTTAAAAGGGTTTTTTTGCTTTCCTGAAAACTTGTTATTACCTTCCAATTGTTGAGTTTCGTTAACGAAAATAAAATATGATTTGTTGGTTTAGTTCTTAGATTCTTGTTTTAGTGCGTCTTGGCTTATTGAAAAGTATGTTACTACGTTTATACGCGCACTATTTGCAAATTAATTATGTCATTGTTTATACGTCATAGCAAAAGTACAAAAACTTGGTAGCACTTCTACCGAAAACTTACTTATGCCGACAAAAAAAATTGTGTAAATAAATAAAATAATAAAATAATTATTTGTTTTTCTTGTTATTATTTTTTTCTATCAATGTTTTTTGTCATTTCATTTTCATTATTATTTTGTGTTGTTTCGTTTGATGGTATAGTTTCTACACTTCGGCTTATCAGGCCAGCAAGCAATCCCCAATAACGGTGGGGTATTACGTTTGTTCTCAAACAAAAATATGAGAGTTTTAAACACATTTGTATAGCGAGCCGTTTTTTCCAAATCAGACGCCCGCTTGCAGCCGCCCCTAACATGGGGAACAGACGCTGCTAGAAACATACCGTTGACCATCGATATTTGGTTGGAAGGCATTTCTCCATTCCTGGGTAAGTTATGTACCCTATACACAATGATGTGAAGTTTGATCGCTTATACCGACAATCTCTCGGTCCCCCTGTACCGCATTCGCAGTCCCGACTTGGACGTTGCCCACTCTTTACCACGTGGAGGTGTGGTTTAGGTGTTTCCCATCATTGAGACTAATATATAGTCTCTCAAGGGCTTTAAAGATCTTTTAAAGAGACTTGCGCAAGACAGAAATAGATTAAGACATTTTGTAAATTTAATTTAAATGTAGTTTTAATTCAATGTTTTTTTTCTCTTTCTTCTTCATTCTTATTTTGTTTTGCTAGAAGCTACAAATGGAGTAACGGATCTTGAATACGTCATATCCGTTAACTAAAATATAATAATAATAATAATGTTTTTTGTGCAATATTTATTTATTTATTTGCTTTTTTATTAGCAAACATTTGCAAGTATGGTAACCTCTAGCATTTTATTTGAGAATAGTGCGTTAGTCTTAAATAGTTTTCGTGAGTTACTAAGTCGCAATAAAACAATTGTATCGCAACAATTTACAGTTTTTCTTTTTGGCAAATAAGTCGTGCGTATAAATGTAGTATCTCTTTTGTGCAGCTGGGGACAACTCTGGTTGAGACACAAGGTTACCACGTACAGGGAAAATCAAACTTTTTCTTTGCCATAAAAAAAATAATTCAAATCATGAAATTCTTAGAGTCCTCTTGAACACCCAAAATTTACTTAGACAACACATTTTGAATTTTATTTTAAATAAAGGAAAAAACAAAAAAGATCCAAAAAATCCAACACAACCTTGCGAGAACATCGAAGTCTGTACTCAGCCCCTTTCTTTTTTATGCACCTTCTCTCCAGCAAAACCGAAAAACTTTACTTTAAAACCTCTGAAAATTCCCAAAGTGTAAAAAAGAAACTCAAAAAATACGAACAAATTTTCAATACCATTTCTTAGAAAATATCTCCAATGTGGGCGTAAATCACATAACTGAAAAATTTGCAGCACTTTAAGTTTCTTTGAATTTGGCAGTATTTTTTGTTAATTTATTTTTAAGTTATTACAACCTTTTATTATTTCAAAAGAAAGAAGAAAAGAAAAAATTCTATATATAATTTCGAAAACAGTTTTATGCAAAACTATGGAATATCGGGAAATGTTTATAGTGGATGGTTCAACAATCGTGTCATTAACAAATAAATTACTATAATTTAGCTTTCCATAAATATATTTAATTTCTTAACTCCTCTTAAGCACATTCGCAATTTTTTTTCCGTAAAGTCAATAAAGTCAATGAACTTAAGCATAAACTCATACAACTTGATTTAATATAAAATCTGCAAAGTGTTCTATTTGATTCCATTTTATTTATTAGTCCTTGTTGTTGTTGTTGTTTATGAAAAATAAGTTTTTTCGCTGGTATTTTGATAAATTTAAACACAGCATTTAAGTCATTGATACATTCTCTCATTTTCTTAATGACCCCAATATATTGAAATGTTTATTTTAAAAATAAAATGTTAAAGATTTTATGGTTTATTCGTGTATTGTTAACAAAATAAATAAATAAACTAAAATATTTAATAATAAATAATAAGCAGCAGTGTTGAAAACTAAAAAAAAAACAAAAGAAAATTATAAGTGATTATAAAATATTTTCATTTGAGTTTAAAAAAAAAAAAGAATTCTATTTCTCTATAAAATACAAAATATTATAACACCAAAACAAATACAAATTTATACGAAAACCTGCAAATCTCATTAAAAAATAGTGTGAAAATTTTGTTTTTACAAATAGTTTTAAAAAATATTAATATTTAAAATTTTTCTACGAAAATATATTTAAAAAATATTTAGCAACAAATGGAGGAAATAATAAAACAAAAATTGTGAATAATTAAACAAGTTTGTGTGCACAATACAAGTTATTAAAAAAAATATTTAAATTTTAAAATATTTTATTTTTATTTTATTCAAGCTCATTGAGTTTCTAGTGATTTAGGGGAAAAATCGAATGTATAAAAAATAAATACTTAATTTTGTTGATAGTTTAAACAAATATTTTAAAGAAAACAGCATTTTCAGCAGAAAAAGAAAAATATTAAACGCATACGAGTACACATACACACATGTAAAAAAAATAATATTCAAATAAATTTTAAATCACACTTATCCAATATTTATTCTAACATCCAACACGTCATCAGTTAAAGGATACAAATTCACAAGCGCAAGCTTAATCAAACACACATACAACAATGGCTGATGCGGATGGAGATGTAACTGAAGAGGAGACAACCACTACCACTACGACATCGAAGTGGAAGAAGAAGAGAACTACAACAACGGTGGGTGACAAAACAAAATTCAAAATTCTAGTTTACTTGCTAAACTGTGCCTCGTGCGACAGCTTTCGCCTATATACATACACATATAGATCATTTTAAGGTTAAAGGGCACCTGTATGTTTCTGTTTTACAAAAGACAATGAAGAGTTGTAACATATTTACAGAACACGAAACTTGGGCAAATACGTAACAATTTGTGTCCGCCGAACGCGTTGCTTACTTTTAATTTGACTGACGTCGTACACTGTATCTTCACCGTGTTGCCTGTCTGGCAATAATTATTTTTCGTGTACATATATTAACTTTAGTAAGCTATTTTAAAAATTGTAACCCTTTTCTCTGGCAGGTCACCCATAGGTATTAGTATTCTTGTTTGTCACAGTCTCTGATGTTTGCCGAATATCATCCATACTTCTATCGATCTGTAGTTTTCCGCTGGCCAAATGTGGAAATTCTTCCATGCAAAATTTTTTGAACTGCAAGGCTGTTGTCATTCTAATGTTGAATAGTTCAAAAATCAATCAATAAGTTTATAATGTTTCTTCGTGTTACCTATAAATAGCTGGTCACGTGCGACATCACAAATAAAATCAAATATTACATAAATTATTTAAATTAACATGAGCACAAACGTTGAAAAAAAAGAAAACTGCAGACGGTGGAGAAAAAAATTTAATTTAGGTGAAATACTGGTACAAAACTATAAATTAAAAAACATATGTGGAGTATTCAAACTACATATTTTAAAATAATAACACGATCAATATAAATATTGATCTTATTTGTATTTTTGCTTAATCACCTTTGTAAATTGCTTACTCTCTCTTTCTCTCTCTCTCTCTCTCTCTCTCTCAATTCGATTGCTAACCTCTCTATCTCATTTCTGCGTATAGTTTTGGAAAAACAATCAACATAGTTCAAAAAGTCTGACCGCCTGTTTCTCTAAATGCGAACGATAGATTGGATCGATTATTAATACTGGAAACAAAAACATATTTCGGTTTTTTGTTTTTGTTTTTGTTTTTAATATAAATATTCGATCGGTTATTCTATGACTTTTTTGTTTCACGCACAACAAAATTTTTTCTTTAACCATGACAAAATATAAGAAGTTAAAATAAATATGTTGAAAACTTCTGTTAATTTGAAAACAAGTTTACTAAGCTTGTTTATTTATAGTTTCGTAACAACAGAAATAACATGTGTCATAATGGGAAAAATGTCACGAGCGACTGTGATTAAAAAAATATATATAAATGTCTATCAGTTTTAGTTAAAATCAAAACCATTTTAGAGAGACGGTGCACAAGGTTGTAAAATTAGTCACATTAAAATATTGCTTCAAGTTTCGCTGAAATTAGCTTTTTAATAATTGACCGTGTAAAAACAACTTCTGTTTGTTAAGCAAAATAAAATTCCCTTTTGTATGACGGTCAAGTTCGACATCATGGAAGTGTCCATATCCAAAAAAACCCTTCAAATCCACTTAAATGAAAACATACGTACACACATTTCATTTCATTTGGCTTTGAAAAACTTCTGTTTGCACCTGGTACAACTGAGTTCCACAGTGTTGTAACCCGAACAACAGAAGATCTACTCATTAACTGGGATGAATGCCTAGGCATTATTAGTACAATGTTTCTAGTTGAATTACCAAAACTAAATTTGTTCATCAGATACTCTGGCTTACCAAATTTAATCACTTTGTAAAATCGAAGCATTAATCTAAGGTTAATAAAAGCTTCGAGTCATACGTGTATGTTCTCTATATCTAAGGCCAAAAGTATACCTTGATGATCTATAGAAGCACTGCTTAATTTTGCCAATTCTAGTTTGAGAAGTTCCCGAGTATGTTTCTAAGCTCTATGAATTCGCGTTCTATAAGCCCAAAGAGTAGTTGTTATTGCGTTTTGTAAACCTGTGAACTAGTCCACAATGATCCTCCTCAATACTGAGAAATTAGGATGCCTAGCAAAAAAAAAAAAACTGATTTGGAAGCACTAACAACTGAGGCAATACATTGCGTATTGCTTATTTGATAACAAACCTTCGAAAAATGCTTCTGAAAAGTACTAACGCAAGGCGGGCTCTGACAAAAATTATATATAATTACTTATGTGAAGCAAAAAAAATTCATGGCTTTTTGGAAACTAAATGTATTGCTTCTAGCTGGCTCACCTGGAACAAAAAAAATTCCTTATTCATGCGCAACAGCAAGTGATTCTGTAAGATTGTCTCCCTTACAAAAACGCTTCTGGTAAGCAGTAATTTTTGCTGTGGTAGGGCAACGTTTCAACATATCGATTTATTATAAAAAATTATTTAACAAAGTTTTCCTTCATTAATGAAA
The DNA here is from genome assembly GCA_936439885.1 of Nowickia ferox. Classification (NCBI taxonomy): domain Eukaryota; kingdom Metazoa; phylum Arthropoda; class Insecta; order Diptera; family Tachinidae; genus Nowickia; species Nowickia ferox. The sequence continues at coordinate 108,651,154 of OW387023.1, forward strand.
TGAAATTAAATGTATGTACACATTTCCGTTCAGAAAAAAAGCAATTAGTTCACAAAATGTCTATGAAAATGTTCCCTTGTGCAGTTTTTTCAAAACTACTTCTAATTCCGTTTGAATTATTGATTATTTAAATTTCATTTGGAACTCATTCCATTCACTGGCCGCGACATTTGTTTTGTACTCACATTTTACAGTGATTTCTTTGTTGATTCCATTTGAGTTGATTGATTTTCGCAATTTACACTTCTAGTGCCGCACAGTGCTGCTCTATTTTTAGTTGCGTAGACGCGTATGCGACTTACAAATCAAAAACCGTTTAAAGAGTTTAATGAACGAGCGAAGGCATAAAACATTTGACCTAGAATTTTTGGTGGGGCTTCTAAATAGAAATGTTGTATTTAAATTTTCGTGTGTCAACATAAAAGTCAAACATTTGAAATGGTCAATAAAATTGTTTATTTAAGATACCCTTAAAAATATTTTAAGACAAATAATATTAATTTTGTTAGAAAGTACAACTGTGGTTGCTTACAGACACGCGTATGTTTAAAATTTCATATTTTTACGAAATAGTCAGGCGATAATCGGTATGAAATAAAGGGTGTTTTTTTAGAGGTATAGAACTTCGAATTGAAATAAAACACAAGAAAATCGTTTTAATGTCCATCAATTTGGCTTTATTGGAAGGATAATTTTATGCCATTAACGTTTAATGGCAAACCAAACTAAATATTAATCACTTGACAGCTGACAAAATGGCCGCCAGTTAAAAAAGTGATGCCAACTTAAAGTTCTATACCTCAATAAAACACACCCTTTACCTCAAACTTATTTTTATAAATAAATAATAAAGAATAAATAAAGAATAAATACCAAATTGACGACATGATTTTTTTCACTGCTGAAATTATTCAAAAATTTAATTTTAAATAACCGAAATTTACTACTCACGTTTGTTCATTCGTGCTCACTCCCAACAAACCTTCTAAGCTCACACATTGTAGCATATTGATGCTATTGAATAAACAGTTACGCGTGATTATGCATTATTCGCGTGACGAACATGTGATTGCCCATGAATAATAGGCCAAATTAAAATGACACATAAAAAACGATGATTTTCTATCGAAGTGGTAATACGGTATCAGGGTAAAACAGTATATTTTAAATGTCAAACTGGGGTCGAATCGTCACATCCGTGAACATACAACTCGTCACGTGAGAACACTATTTTCGTATTATAACATACGTGAAGGTACTGAAATCTCATTCAGCTTATACGATTGACGTAGCAATTTTTTTTTCATATGATTGTCATTACCATCACTGATGTGATAATTTGAGCCCTGTTGTTCTTATATGTCATTATACTCAAACGAGAGTTGGTCCGAATATTGTTTATTCCAATACATAAACATATAGAAAATTTCGGTTATTTAAAATGACATCTCCTATCAACAACTTCAAAGCTGAGAAAATCATCTCGTTAATTCAATATTCATGACCACTCACGCGAGCTAAAAAAAAAGACAATGCTTTCGTGTCTAATACTATTTTCTCTCAAGCGGGTGTAGTGATTGAATAAATACTGAAATTAATTGTGTTATTCTAATTTTGTTAAACTCTTCAAACGACTGCTTAAAAACAATCATTTGGTGTCATTAGCTGGAAATTCGCCATACTAGACATACGCAGTTATTGCTGCAAACGATAGAAATACATAATTTTAGAGTGCATAATTTTATGAAGAAAGAAAGCAAATCAACTTTTTCCCCCTAATGTAAATTTGTTTTTAATATTTTCTATTTACTTATTTTTTGCTTCTCTATGAGTTTTTTGTTTTAAAATCAAACACCCACGTATGCATTATTTGTTTTAATTTTTTAACAAATAGCCATGCTAAAAGCAAATGGTCAATATTGTTTGTCTAAAGATTAAAAACATTTTTGGGTTAAGAGGTTAAAGAAGTTCTATTAAAAATAATGAACAAATGTTTTCTGCAAGTCTATAGAAAGTCAAGTTGGCTAAACTAATTTACCTTAAAATAAGAATAAAAATAAAAAGAAATCGTGCTATAAACGAAAAAAAGGGGAACTATTATCACTTAAATTATTTGCTGCTCGTGTCGTTATTTGTTCTTCTTTTTCTTAATTTTTAATTTTTTTTAATGAAATTTATTTGAAGATTTTCAATAGTGTTTTTTTTTTAATTAATTGCATGATGTCAATCATTAATCATTAAGAATCTTTCAAGGATGCAATACAGTCACATTTTTGTATTTAACGAATTAAGACTGGATTAAGTAGAGTTTTTATGCCATAAAAAAAGATATAAAACAATCCAAATAATAATGATTCGCATGTGGTCGTATATTTTATCCAGTTTTTCATCAGTACTCACTTTAAACGTTTCAGTTGGGTTTTTTACAGATCTGCTATGATTATTTTAATCAGTTATAAGGGCAGAGAAGGTACAAAACAAAGTGTAGAATGTCATAAGCAATTATTGCCGATTTTCCTGGCTTCCCGGCTTTCATAGATAATTTGTTTCAGCTTTGAAACTCTGTTTCTGACATGCAAAATCGTTCCTGGGCAGGTTCTTTTTCTTTGATGTTGTCAGATCTGGTCCTATTAATTCACACTAGTCTTGGTGGAGCAAGGACTACAATATTTTTCATCATCTTATAAAGAGTGCTTTGGGAATTAATTTAAATATGAAATTTTTCCGTCACAACCGCCACAGTAAAAGCTGAAAAGGTGCATAAAACTGTTACCGCTCATAATAAATAGTTGATACTTATCAACAATTACAATAATACAATAAAATTTTGTCAATAACCATTTTAATGTTCCAAGAATTACTTATAGTATATAATCGGTCACACTTGTCACACCAACGCTGAAGTGATATATATTCAATGGGTGTCAAAAATAGAAAACGGCAATAAAGAACTTTAAAAAATATTTAAAAAAAGTGAAAACAAGAAATTATAAGAAAATTATGATAGATAAAGAATAATTGAAAGCAAAAAGAAAAAAATTATGTGGAAAGAAAACGAAAGAGCAGACAACAAATGAAGTCAGTACATTGCATTCATTTGAATTAGAAACGAATTGCAATTGATTTGAATTGGAAATTAATTGCAATTCATTTTCACCAAATTCATTTGAATTTACTCAAATTTCATTTAGTTCATTTTTTTTTTTTTTATGAAAAGAATTAGTTCAAAATTTGCTAATTCAGTGCATGAATGATTCGCGAATTAATTCAAAATATGAATGATTCATTTACAGCTCTGGTATGAAAATACATACATACATATATCTAATATTTAAGTAAAAATTTCTCTTGTCTCTAAAATTACTTGTCATACTTGATTTCTTATTTTTTTATAAATAATTTTCTTTTCATCTCTTTTTTTATACATTATATATTCAAGCATTTATATATAATACTCGTATATTAAGAGGGAAAAAAATTTTGTATTTTCCCAAAATATGCAAATAAATTTAATAATTTGTTTCCTTCTCCCCCAAAATGTCAAGGAGGAATGAATGTTTATATGATAATTTTGTATCTGTTATAAAATGTAAAGAATTTTATATCCATACAACCGCCACTAAAAGACAAATTACCGAAAAGGAATGTCTTAATTTTCAGAAAAAAAGTTATTATGCAAAAGAGTGTAATAAAAGCTGATTAAAATTAGCCTTAAATAATTGTAATGAAATAAATGCAAAGTAAAAGTATTTCTTAGCTAATTTTAATTATTATTGTTCGAACTTCATGTGTTTCTATATTTATGATCTGATCAGGCTAAAGTATTTAGTTTTTTTAGAGGAGCGGATAGTTTTGGAAAAATATGTAGATAAATGCGTACATATTGTGTCCATAGTTATTAAAGTGTTTTAAGTCATATAATTTCTGTTTCGTTGTATATGTTTAATAGAATAAATTTGAATAAATTAAAATACACAACAATTAGATGTAATATATATTATGCATTATTTTTATTAAGAATTGTATTAGGCTTGATTAACAAAAATTTATTTAACATAAATTTAATATTTTTGTGATATATCTACTCAGACCACTTTCCTGATTATGGGCAAATACATACATACATATAGCATAATAGAGAGTTTAATCAAAATAATTTTATTACCCGAACATTTCACACCAGAGGACACGAGTATGACAAGCATTAAACTTTTTTTAATTACTTTCATATAAAAATTTTCTAAACTATTCCCAAGTTTTAAATAGAAATAATTTTATCAGTATATGAAAACAAGCAAAACAAATTGAAAACGTTTCCATCAAAGACAAAAACTTTTAAAATTTTATGAAACGTTTTTTTTTTATTGACAAAACCAAAACAAATATTTTATCGCGAAAAAATAACTTTTTAATCGTCTGCTGGCTTTGATATATCAAGAAAATTGTTCTAATGCGAAAAAAAACCAAAGACTAAACCTTTTATTATTGAGAAATTCTAGTGGGACGGGTGTGACTATGATACTCAAATTTTTTGTTATAACTCAAAAATATAAAATTTATAATATAAACAAGTAGTAATTAAAAAATCTAAAACCCGAACCGTTGAACCGTTAAAATGTTTAATATCCTAAATGGTCATTCGAAATGAAAAATTATAAGAGAAACTTAAACCTTATTTTAAAATACCTGTCGAATGATACCCACTTTGATATAGTTCGCCGACTTTTAATATTTTGGTATTTACAAAATGGCATCTGTTGGCCGCCATATTGAATTTTTACTACTGTTATATCTTTAGTGGCACTCCCGGGATTAAGACAAATCGATTGACTTAAGAATCATCAAAATCGGTCAACGCGTTCGGTTTATATAGTGCTGCAAAGGAACTCACATACGTACATAAAACATACATACTTACATACATACATGCATACATACATACATACACTGAGATATTCTACGTATGTGAATCTGATATCCCCTGTGTATAGGCTGGCCGCCCTGCGAGTATGTAGCGCATTCCGAACTGTGTCCGACGAGGCAGCTTTTGTCATTGCCGGTTTGATGCCCATCGAATTAGAGGCGATATCGGACAGTACGGATGGTGTGACAGATTTGTGCCTACGTAAGTGGCAGGCACGATGGACAGCGACTGATAAGGGAAGATGGACTTACTCCCTGATACCTGACATCAGTACATGGTTATCAAGAAAGCACGGTGACTTGAACTACTATATTACACAGTTTTTGACTGGACATGGTTGCTTCAGGTCGTACTTGTACCGTTTCGGACATGACAGTATTCCGTTTTGTCCGAGCTGTGATGGTAATGTCGTGGAAGATGCCGAACATGTGTTCTTCATCTGTCCACGATTTGATAGTAGAAGAGAGTGCTTGGAAGTAGATTTAGGGCGTAGAATTAGGCCGGACAACATAGTTCCAACCATGTTGGAATCTTTGTATAACTGGACGTGTGTATGTAATTTTGCAAAATTCGTTCTATTAGAACTTCGTAGGTTAGAAGAGATTCGCAGAAGAATCTCTTTAGGTTAGATTAGGTCTAGGACCTATTCCCACCCCGTGATGTAAAGCCTTGCGGCAGTACCACGGCGAAGGTTTGGGTCAGTGTAAAGGGGTGTTTTAGCGTGGCAAACACCATCACTGCCAGGGTCTTTCGATGATTTCATCCCATTCATCCCCATATACATACATACATACATACATACATACATACATACATACATACATACATACATACATAGCTGATAAACACAATACCCTTCTTTGCGTCGTGCAGTCGCGTAAAAAGGGTGCGGTTCCCAGAGATATTAATCAGAAGGCTGTGACGGGTGTGACCTTATAAATCTAAGTTTTTTAAGAATTATTACCTTTGGGATATATTCTATAAATTCTTCCGTAGAAGGCACTACACATCAATTATGGTATAGTAAATTGTTCAAAGTATTTTTAATAGTATTAAATGCATACTCTCTGCAAAGTGTGAAAAGAGATTCGATAGAAGATTCAATGTCACGATTTAGGTCAGTGCAACGTGGAAGGAAAACCGTTCCACTGTGGATTCCTGCAAGTTTGTTTTGTCAAAATTACGTCGTAGCCACAGCCGCAAATGTTTTTTATATACCGTGTACTGCAGGTTTTATAATACTATCCTGTTTCTCGTCTCTATAACTTGTGCGAAGTTTTCGCATGTATAAAAATAAAATATTTATATTATTTTCCTAAACTTGTTAAAAATATCAACAAATATACATATGTATATATTTTTTTTTATTATTCCTGAGTTTTTTCAACTCGAAAAGTCCTCACATGCGTTACAAAAAACATGGCTTTGATTCGAAGAGGTTTTCCCCAGCATTGTGTGGTAAGACAATATATCACGCATTGAGAATGCAAAACAGCAAATTGCATTTTTTAATTAAAGTGTTGCCCTTTTTGTAGAAAATAAAACACTAGAAGAAACCACACAAATTCAAACATACATATGCAAAAGTACATATCTTTACCTTAATATAGAAAGGCCCCGACACTTTATTTTTTTTAAAATTGAGATTTTTGCATTTTGCGATACATTAGATGTTCTTCTAACGAAATATCCCAAGAAGTCAATTTCAAAAAAATAATGAGTTAGGGCCTTTCTATATTAAGCTAATGATATACACATATTTTAATTAATCCTTCTCACAACTACCTGAAAATAAAGTAATAATGGATTGAATCAATATTTAATCTCATGGAGCTTAATAAAATTTCTGAAATACAAAATCTCAATAGATTTTTATCATAAATATAAATCTGTATGACTTGGATGTAATTGGCATACATGCAAGGTTTAACAAAACTATCAATATACTCTTGTCTCTTGTATGTATGGGAGTGTGTAATAAGTGTATGTGTGTGTGTATGTGTCACCGGAAAGAGCATCATATGCTCATGCTCTTTTTTGTGAACATGTTTATGGATTTGTGTGTGTTAAATTTAGTTCATGTACTTAGTTTTGGAAATTTTCTATATTTGCCTTTATTTTTGTTTTTGCTGCTTGTTGTACATTGACTGTCTATTAATCAATTAATATTGGCAAGACTGCAACATGTTTGTTAGTCAATGGATTGATTATTTTGTTGGTTGTCTGCTGGGTTTCGTTAAGTTGTTACAGAGTCTGTCTAGCTGATTTGAGTACGTTAATTAATTCAAATTGTTTTGTGTGTGAAAGAAACGACAACAACTAGGAGTATAAATATGCCAATATTAAGGGTTATTAGGATAGAGCATCATCAATGAAAAGCAAACATTGTCTTATGCGAGAGTCTGTGACATGAAAATATGACTTTTCGTCTAACATTTGCAGTAGAAATGTGTATGTTTTGCTTATGTGTTTTATAAATTGGTTTAAGTAAGTTTGTTGGTTTTAGTTAATAACTTTTTGTAATTATTCTCAATTGGGAATTGCCTTGACTTTGTCATCTCAAGTTGTGACTTAGGAAAAGCAAAATGATAAAATATAATAAATATTTACAGCCAAAGTTGTTTCAATTGCTTCTTTATTATCCATACTCAATTATATTTTCACATAATTATCAATTTCTATAAAATACTTTGAGTTCGACAATGAATAACAATAGATCTGACAATTTTCGCACGTGACAACTATGTGAACTGCCAATTTTTGACTGACGATATTGTCAGATAAATTTATTGTTATACAATCGTCTGACAATAAATTTTATGGTTTTCTGATAAATTCGATACAACCGTGTGAACTGACAGCCTGACAATATTGTGAGATGTGACAATCGTCTACATAGCTTTAGGTTGTTCACTTAAGATGTCATATCCTTCTAAAAATGAAACAAGGACACACTACTTGTACAGCTCTGTAAATCTATAGATTTGAGAAATAATAGAAAGCGGATGTTTAATTCTTCCAACTTTAGCTAGTTCGAAAAGAACTCGTTTTTTTCAATTATGTCGGCATATCTCATTTTAAATCCTTTGAAGTATTTTATGTGAATATTTTCGCTATATTTTCAATATATTCTAATGAAAAAATAAACAATATTTAAATTTGAAAAAAATCTCATCCTTTACAATTGTGTGACGACACGGTCAATGAACGTTTTAAAAACATTTTACTTGGCAGCGAATTGGTAATTAAAATCCTTTATGGTTGGAATAACAACACACACCAATTCACACATATAAAGAAGCGTTTGTACATCAGCGTGCTTATTCTCATTAAAAAAAATTTAACATTTTGTGACCACGTTAGTTTTTTTTATTTATACTTTTTTCTAGTTGGTTTTGCTCTTTTATTAATACAGGCTATGAACTATGTTGTTTGCAGCAAGAATTTGGTTTTAAATCAAAATGCTTTAGCCCAGAATTATTGATATTATCCGACAAACTCAATTTGATTGTTCTAAAGCAAGTAAATTTAAGTTTTTACTATTGCTAGTAGTAGTACTCTCATTAAAATCCGCAAATTGGTTCTTCATAGACAAAATTCGGCACAATTAATGCCCAATACCGATTACTAGTTAATTAACAATTTTGAACCATACCGAAGCCGATTAGTCGATCCCTTATTTATATGAAAATAATATAAATACAAAAATGCAAAATAAAATGTTCACGGGAACATTTTCAGTGATGTAGGGTACATTTTTGAAACTTTAAGTACTGACATACATACGAGGGCGGAACGATTTCTTTATTCCTCAGCATAATCTTCTTTTAGCTAGATACACTTTTGCCAACGATATTTAATAGTCTCGATCAGATCAGACAGCGAAGCCGATGTGTTAATGGTGGTCGGCGGCAGCTAAGCAAAATGTTTCGGCTACTGGGCAGCTAAAACAATTATTATTATTTTTTTTTAAGAGAAGTAACACTCAGGCAATGAATGCCTACTGCTAGGTGTTAAATTCTTAGGAAAAGGATAGAGAAGAGAAGACAAGCGGTGAAGGAAGAGATAGAGGAAAGCTTCATTAAATAAGGCAATGTTGCAACGCCTCTGGTGTCAATGAGACTTATTAAATTTTTGAAGCTGTGCTTAGTAGCCATTTTATTGGTTAGTTTACTTTGCCGATGATTCTGCTATATAACGAAGGAGGGCGCTCTGATGTTACATTAGGATTAGTATCTGCTGAAGTCGGTATACCTCAGTGACCAGAGGGTATGCCTTCATCACTTGAACTTTCCTACAACAACTGATAAAAAGGGATGCTAAGGCATATATATGTTGTTATTTAGTGACTATTGAGTACCAGGCTCGAACCCAGGTCCTTCGGTTTTGTAGTCAACGTGCTAACTATTGCATCCAACGCCAGAGAAGGTTTACACATTGTGAAATCTGTGGAAGAAAAACTGTAATTGTAAGAGATTTGATGAATTTTGTGATTCTGTTTGAGGTTGGATAGATAATATTTTGTTTTACAATACTAAAACTTGCGAAAAACAAAATTGTAAAATCGGCTTTGCTGCGAGGCGATCAAAGTCACACTCTTCGACGGCGACTAAGGAATAGTAACAGTCAGTTTGGTATAAACAGTCGGCTGTTAGCCGATTTTCTTCACTCTCTGACTCTCTGTTTCAGAGGTACAGAACTAAAACTCTGGCGGTCTACTCCATATTTCGAAATGGAAGAAAATTCTCTCAAATTTGTAAATATATTATTAATATTATAATTCGAATTACAGAGTAGACCATCTGTTTTAGAGTGAGAAAACTATTATTGATGGTGTCATTATAGAAATTCGAAATTTTCGATAATTTCGATTTAAGACTATCAAAAGTTAGAAAAACTATCGATATATCGACGATACTATAGTGAAAATATCAAAGTTGTACGGTTCTCGTATAATGTATCTATTTATACTAAAAATTCAAAACAAAATATTTTTTAAACAAAACAAAATAAAACTGGACTTTAGTTCTCAGTTCAATAAATAGCAAAAGTGAAATAATTGTATGACAAATAAGTGATATCAATGGAAGAGATATTAAGTCATCCTGTGATTTTTATTTAAGAAAAGCAACATATTAATACCTTTTGCTTTTAGTGGTGTATCATGTACTATCGATAGTGGCTAAACAATATCGGGTATTTTCAAATATTAATCGAATGAAGAATAAAAACATCGATAGTCACAAAAAAAGTTAACTACCGATAGTATTGTTAGTGTCATAGATAGCTTTTCACTTCTACTTTGTTTATAATAACAATGTCTGAGTCCTTAAAATAGCCATCAAACGGAAACTCCACCTCTTCATTGTTCCACCGAACAAGTTCTTCAAGTTTGAAATTAGAAAATAATCTTTGTGAGCTAAAAAGCTGATAAAGCAATTTGAATTTTAATTCCTTTTCGCCAACTGCGGTATTTTTTCCTTGATATCCTTAACTTAATGAAGCCGTTGGTAATTTTTCCTTTTTGAAGATGAGCAATAAAAATCATTCCATGAGCATGCTGAAAAAACAGAGACCATTACCTTGCCTGCAGAAAAAACTGTATTTGACTTGTTCGGACACGATTCTACCAATTCCAGTCCACTGCTTTGAATGTTCCTTTGTCTTAGGCTTGAAATGGTTGATGCTTGTCATATCCATGATTAGAAATCGACTCAAAAACTCCGCTTTCTTGCGGTGAAATACAATTGAAACTTATTCACGTTGCTGGTTGTGTTCCATTGTGAGCAAACATGACACTCAACTTGCACACAGCTTTCTCATGTTAAAATTTTCATTTGTGGACTTTGTTAACCGTTTCTATCGTGAATACTTCAACGAGTCGACCACTACAGTGTTCCTCTTGAAAGCACGAACTGCCTCGTTTAGATTATGCCATCCTATAATTTGCAGTCGCAAACGTCGGATTGAATAGAAATCTAGCTCTTCTTTAGTAGTGGCTGTTTTACTGCAATCTTTCAAATAAAAGAATTGAACTTTAATTTTTTACAATTGTCTACAAATTCATAGATGACTCCCCAAAAAATATACTAAACAGCGTGCCACTTTAATATCGTCCCATAACCGCCAAAAAAATCCTAAGCAGCATAATTTTCAAACCTCATTTTTGACCAAAACCGATTATTTGCGATCGTAAAAAGTCAATTTTAGTCTAAAAAAAAAGAAATCCAAAAAATGTGTCGTTTAAGCTACTTTAGCTCAATATGGCTCAATATATTTATCATATCGGCTAATTTTGCCACCGCCCTCGTACATATGTATACTTGAATGTGCATATAAAATTAGATGTGTATTAAATATTAGTTTGTGTAAACCACACATACATACACATGTACACACAATATTTGCATGTCACAAAAACCATGTGGTTGAGGCTTGAGATTAAAACGAAGTTAAAATTAAATTTCAATCAATTTTAATTGAAATATTGTGGACAGCAGTAATTAGTTTAAAAATAATTGATAAATTTTTTAACCAATACTGTAATACGACAAACAATTTGCATTTACTTGTTTACAAATTATTATAGTTAAAGGAGAAAAATCATAAGCCATCACAATTTACTTTGTAATTTAGTTTTTATAACCATATTGATCAATATGGGAAAAGAAATATGTTTGGTTTTTCTCTTTCTATTTTAGGATTTCATTATAATTGAACTTTCATTTTAAATTGTTGTACAAAGCACTTTGGTTGTAAATATATTTTTCATGTGAATGATACAAACATATCGTCAGCAATAAGACTTGTACATACGAGTACATACATATGTATGTGTACGAGGTCTGATCAAAAAATAACCGTTATTTCCAAATTTCGTGAATTACGTATGTTCGATTTTCGCATTTTCTTTCTGTTATGTTGGTACACATGTCTGTTATATATGTTGGCAATATCAGCCATTTTGGATTGTCAGTTTGTTTTTGACAGATAAAAAGGTGAGTCGTGTTTTGGTGTGCTCTTCGATTTTTTACTATTCGATAAAATGGATCAAAGAAACTGTATTAAGTTTTGTGTAAAAAATTAAATTAAATGCGCAAGGACATTTGAAATGTTGACTGTGGCATTTGGCGAGTCTACTATGAGCAGAACAAAAGTTCAATTGTGGTATAACCGAGTTAAGGAAGGCCGAGAAGATATCAATGACGATGCTCGTCCTGGTCGCCCGAGCACGTCAACAACCGATAAAAACATTGAAGCAGTGAAGAAAATGATTTTGGATAATCGTCGAATCACTATCAGAGAGGTTGCTGATGATGTTGGCATATCGTTCGGCTCATGCCAAGCAATTTTTACGGATGTTTTAGGCATGAAACGTGCGGCAGCGAAGATTGTTTCAAAATTGCTAAATTTTGAGCAAAAACAACGTCGCATGGACATCGCTCAGGAGCTGTTGAACATCGTCAACGACGATCCAGATTTCCTCAAAAAGGTCATAACTGGTGACGAATCATGGGTGTATGGCTATGACACTGAAACCAAAGCCCAATCATCCCAATGGAAGCGTGCAGAAGAGCCAAGACTGAAAAAAGCACGTCAAGTTCGGTCAAATGTGAAGGTTTTGCTCACTGTTTTCTTCGACTGCAATGGCGTGGTGCATCATGAATTCTTGCCACAAGGTCGTACGGTCAATAAGGAATACTACCTTGAAATTCGTCAGAAACGCACAAAATTGTGAAAAAAATTATCATGGATTTTGCACCATGATAACGCATCAGCTCACACATTTTTGGCCAAAAACAAAACCGTTATCATGCCGCAACCACCGTATTCACTAGAGTTGGCCTCCGCTGACTTTTTCCTCTTCCCAAAACTCAAGACACTGATGAAAGGAAAGCGTTTTGCTACGATTGAGGAGATAAAAGAAAAATCGAAACAGGAGCTGTTGGCGAGACCAAAAAGCGCATTATATCTGAGGGGTATTACTTTGAAGGGGACAAGATAGTTATTGATGAATAAATAAATACTTTTTGAAAAAATTTAAAATAACGATTATTTTTTGATCAGACCTCGTATATTTTATGCCTTAGCACATTTAAATTTTTTATGCAATGTGAACCATATTATGAAAAGAAAAAAGGAATAAAAGTTGTAAAAGCAATAAAAAATTTAAAAAAATCGGAAAATGTGTAAATTTTCTCGTTTGTGGCAATTTTATGACGGTTCTGTTTTAATGTTTTCGAAAACGCATTTACATCTTATTTACGTCAAAATTTATTTTGGCAACAAGATTTTTAGTGTTTTTATAATGCCATCTCCTAATTAAGAAAAAATTCAACAAAATAATTTATATTTTCTCACCTCTTCTTTTCTTTTCAGGTAAGTTGTACGAACTGATTGTATTGCTGATTGGCAGCGTATGTATTTATGTATTGAAGTTAAATAAGACGCATAAGTGTCTGCTTTTAAGTTAACAAGCGATAACAGGTAGAAATTAATGTACAATTATGAATACGTATGTATATATGTCTGTATGCGGGTTAACAATTGTGTTAATTTTATGTCAAGTAATAACAAGGAGTTGTTTAAAATCACATTATTAAATTATAATGTGCACGAAAAGAACAATAAAAATTGTAATTTTAATAAAAATTATGGAATATATTTATTCAATTCACAAGCTGGCATTAACACGTCGCTACAAGAGGAAGGCCGACCAAATCTCTTGAAGAATGTGCACCATGTATAAGAAAACGGAAACTTCAGGACACTAACGCCTCATTAGCTACGCAACATTTATCGAAAGCGTTATGTATAAAATATGCAAGAGACCAGGAAAAAGCAAAATTAGACATCACAAAGGCTGTGTCGATCGCAAGTCCACAACTTCTGAACGGCGTAAAAAAGAGCATACCTACGCCACCAACTACTTCCCCTACAAAGTATACAATAGAAGACGCCTTTCCATTATTTGTGTGGACTTGGGACTATCAAAGAAAAAATTGTCTATTTTACGAAACTCTTTAAAGTATCATAATGTACGAGTTCATAAATGTACTTCTCTCACACAATAAAATTTACAGTAGTAATAAAAGAAAGAAATTCCGATTGGCTTATAGATAACTGAAATGTCAACAGAGGTAAAACTTCAATCTTTAATGACTCATACTGCAAGACGTCTACTCCTGAAGAACAGCTAGAACTACTTCCGTTTAAACTTGGTTTGTGATGAATGAACGGGTGAGAGTGCTTACAAGCAAGAAAAAAATACAAATGACACGACAACCACAGCTGGAAATATATTTTTATGGGTTCTGCAGTTTCTTTAAGACTCAAAAGTGAAACCTCAAAAGTACTGGAAAAATCCTCGCCCTTCATCAGTTCAATTTAGCCGCCCAATATCATTACAATATTCAAGGGAGTCTCCAGAAGTAATCAAGTCTACAGTGAGCAATATTCAAACTCAAATTGATAAATTCCAGAAATTTATTATTCGTATTCTTTTCACTTGTTAACAGTCTTGTGAGAAGAATACGAATTGTTTGCTCAAAAGTGAAAATGAAAAATCTAAAAGTTTGAAATTGTATATTTTCAAAGTGTTTTCTTTTAAATTTGGATGCTAGAACACATATTTTTAATTTATATTTTCTAAATTTCAACTTAAACAGGGAATCGACTGTGTAATTCGAAACGAAAGAAAATGCTTTCGAATTTGTATGCTTGTAACACGTAAATTCGAAAGCATTTCCTTTCGTTTTAAATTACAGAGTATATCTCCAGGTGTAGCATGTGATTTAACATCCAAACTCACAAGAAAACATGTCAAAACGATGTGGAAGCCAGAACATACGACGAACGATTGTCATAATTCTATTATGAGTGAAATTTATTTGCTGGTGGTTAAGCATTGCCTACATGCATTTCATTGTTGCTTTAACAATTCTTGATTAAAATCTTCTGACTATTTGTTAAAGCCACAATGAAATGCATATAGACAATGCTTAACCATCAGCAAATAAATTTCACTCAAATTTATAAACTTATTCCTTCTGTTTTTGAAATAAAGAAGCGGAAAATTGTTACTGTCAGTCATACATTTTGTGTTACAATGATTGTTGGCAAAGTCTTGAATGTAATCACGAACACCTCCTCAAGTTTGAAATGTGTTATTGTAAAAAGGGTACATAAAGACTTTTAAAATTTGAACGATTCAACCAGTGATGAGAACAACTACGAATATGGAATTTCCCCATTGCATGCGAGAATAAGGTACATATACAATTTCACGGGCGGAAGAGACTTTTGATGAGAATCGATATGAATATCATAAAAAGGTTTGCCATTATTAAGTATAAACTGTAAAGAAAAGATCAATGGATCAAAATTTTAAGAATAGACATCAAAAACTTACCAACTTTTAACCCAAATGTATCCCGAAAAAATACTTACCGCCACTTTACACAAATTTTTGGCTTATGGAAAAAAAATTAATTAAACATCAGTGCTTATCAATTGAAGAACCGAAGATTTAGAAACCGATGAGTGGAGCAATAAAGACTACAAAAAATTTAGATACACAAACATTTGCAAGATCTCACGCATTAGAGAGAATGAATATCCCTTCAATCCACTTATTTCATCACGAAGACATGTTAGATCACGGAAGGATGCGGAAAAAAATAATTTAAGTTCCGAAATCCGAAGTTTATTAGATATTGATCGCAATTTATATGAATATTTTGTGAAGAACTAACCAGTAAAAAGCTCTTCATCAAATCAAAAATGTTTAAAATACTAAACATATAAAATTTTCACCGAATCTTTTTTTTTAATTTGGCTGTACATTTTGAAACACATACGATACACAGTTTTAAAGCAAAAGATGTTTTCTTTCAATATATTCTTGAATTTATAAAATATCTTTATTATTTTAAAAGTAATGATTTTTGCAACGGAAAAATTCAAAATGAGTCACTGTGCTTCGTATCCGTTGTCTAATCGACTAATTAGACAATATTTAATTTTTATTGTTAATAATTTTCATACAAAAGTGTGCTTTTATTTGGTTGAATTTTATATGTTTTTCAAACACAAGTTGTATTGAGGCCAGGTCTGGGAATATTCTATTTGTTAGATATACTTGTAAAATTCTTTTATCCATGTGTTAACTAGCACAATAAATTCATCCTAGTTATAAATATATATTGAATTCATTTTAATTCAATTCTCTATCAAAACTGCTTGAAGCGAAAAGCATATGTAAATATAATCAGTTTGCATCATCCCATACCTGGTTGAAAAGAAAAAAATCCTTTAAAGCTTAAGCGATAATATTTTATTATTTAAATAGTATTTTGTTTTAATATTTATGAACTTAAAAAACTTGAAAATTGCGCTTTAAAATTCCGAAGACCACAACTCTTAATGCATTAATAAATCTAGTTTCAAGCAAAATGAATTGCTTAGCACTATTTTTTTATTTTTATTTTTTATTGTTAGTAGTTTTAACATATTATTATAATTACTTGCAACAACATACATATTAATAAGAAAATTAGCCAAAAGCGCAAATATCTTATGAAAAAGGCAGGGAGACTGCAGTAAAATGTTTTTTGCCTTCTGTTATTCATACAAATGCATATACTCGTATGTAAATATGTACACACATACATGCATACATACATGTGTATGTACATGTTTGTGTGTGTTTGTGATTTGACAGACAAAAAGTCTGACACTCACTTGGAAGGTACAACTAAATGCACATGCAGCTGCATTCAAAGTAATTATAGAAGCATTTCTGGAAACGCCGTTTCTTTTGTTTTTATTGTTTGAAGTTTTAATTTCCGAGAATAAATTTCCATTATCAGCAATAATTTTCCACATAAACGAACTCTTCAAGAGGGAAAGAAAACAAGAACAACTAAGTAAAACAAAACAAAGAGAAAATAATTTGTTTCTTTTTTATTTTTTATTTTTTTTTTAATTTCACCAAGTTAAAAAAAGCCAAACATATGAACCGTCATCCTCGTCATCATCATCATCATCATGTTCTTCAGGCAAAATACTTGGATCTTTAAAATATCGCTGTATGAGATCTTTGGAATTATTAATTAAATTTTGTACCACATAAACAAAAGTGTAAAAGAGTTAGATAATGTGTGTATTGGCTCTTATTTGTTGTTGCTAATGTTTCTCTTTTTAGTTTTGTTGTTGTCTTTTTGTATTTTTACAGTTTGTATTTGAAACAAAAACAAAAAGAAACTTGTGCTTTTTGTGAATTATAAATAAATAATTCTGGCGAAAAATCAGCAATTTTTTCCGATGATCTCCAAGTATAGAGCTTTGGCACGCAGCCAATTGAAAATGTGTAGATATTCTCTATGATCATATTGTTGATTTTTTTGCTGTTGTTTTGTTTTCTTTTTATTATGGTGTTTGCAAAATGTTTACATATAAACTGGGAGAAAAAAATTTGTCTGTCTGTTTGTATTTGTAGTGGAACTTTTTAACGCCATGTCGCTCTTTTGCGCATTCAATGGCAGCCACTGGAACATTATGCTTATTGTGCCTCTCAAGAAAGTCTTCATTTCCATTGCCATTCCATTCCATAGCAGAAAAATGGTGACTTCTTCTTTGAATCGAATAATTTAACAAGCATATGTCATATCGAATAAAAAAAATATTCGTTTAATAGAATTCCTGCATAAATCATTGCATAACGATTTTTTGTAAAGAACAAACAACAGAATGAATGATCCTTTCAAGCTTCCAACAAAAATTGGAGAACGATGCATCAAAACAATTCACATATTCCATTTGCATTAAAAAGTATGTATATACGTATGTAGAGCTGAAGTTTACAGTAATTTAACTTTTAACCTTCTTTGGTTTATGTCTCAAATAACATTGGTTTAAATAGATTTTATAAAAATGCAGCAATTGTATTTTTGCAAAAGGAATTTTAGCTTGTTTTGCTGGTTAAGCACCGTCTAAATTGGATTGATGTCGACTGAAGAGAGAGGTAGAGAGAGAGAGAGAGAGAGAGAGAGAGAGCTTAATCAACTATAGACTTCAACTCAAACAAAATTATAAAAGTAGCTTAAGCATTAAGAAAATGCATATTTTTTACCTGAATACATTTAAAAACATTGTTTTGTTCAAAGCTAGAAAATACCTCGAGTATCTGAATAAATATTTGGATGAACGATTGATTGCCTACTTCGCAGATTTAATATGTCGCCTTGTACTCTTTAATAGACAAAGTTTATGAACGCTTTTAATAAGCAGTCTTACAACAGTAACTTCTACTGTATATTAATTGGCCCTAATGTACAGCAAATTATAAAATTGCTCAATTATAATAAATTTTATGCTTCAAGTTTTTTTACATTAAATTCAAAAAGTAAGTTTCTTAAAACGTTTGGAAATAAACTTGCGAGCGCTCGTATTCGAACCCTGGCCACACTCAGTCATATCAATATCATGCATTTTTTCTTCATACTATAGCGCGCTCGCGATATTTGGAGTAATCGATATTTATAGAATGAACTAACAAAATGGCTAAATAGTCTAAAGTAGTGCGCCAATTTAACACCAGAGGCGCTGCAACGATGCTATAAAAATTAACAAAATGCACAATAGCAGAGCTGTTAAAACTAATTAAAATTAATAACTTTTTTAAGTTTCACTTGCTGTCCTCCTCTTCTTCCCTGTCCTCTCTTCTTCTTCCTTCTCTTTACAAAAGAAACAAAACATTAGGAAGCTATTTTTTCCACAAGCCAATAATTTGTTTTGAGAAAAATACTAATAAGTTTGAAAAAATCTTTAAGATTTCCAATTTAACAAACAGCTACAATATTCAAATACAAAAGTGTGTACATATGTTTTAAAATTAAAATCTTTGTATAAGAGTTTATTCTCTAATAATAATACTCAAATGATTTACCCACGTCAGAAGAGATTTAGATCTGTCTCTCTCTCTCTCTCTCTCAATCATTTATGAAATGTTGTTGCTTTTTTTAGTTTTCTAAAAATAATTTTTATTTTCTACTTGATGTAATAAACTCGTTCATTGTTTTTCCACAAAAAGGTGAAGGATGAATTTTGTTCTTTAATTTTACGTTCAAGCATATTTTTTTTTACTTTTTTCATATTGTTTATATTTTGCACAAAAAAATGAAGACGGTGAAAATACCTTCATAACAAATTTATTATAACCACACAACTAAGCACACACCAGTTTGAATAGAGAAATATATGTATATAAACACAGACAGACAGACATACATACATATGTATGTATGTATAAATGTGCATAAGTGTGTATTCATACATAAATAAAAATATTTTTTCTCAGTTTGTTTTTAATATGCACAAATAAATAGAAATACCTGTATTTTGCACTTGAAAATTATTCTGTTGACATTTCTTTGTTGGTTTTTCTTTTTTTTCTGAAATTTATTCAAATGTGTAAAAATTTTAAATTTAACGGTGCATGCCGCGACATGTGTGTGCATGTGTATTCATTTGCTTATTGATATCAGTATATTAAAATAAGTTTTTATATTTAAAATTCATTTGAACTGCATGTTTTTCTTATAAAAAAATTAAATAATAGATAATATTTTATAATACATTCCTCAGTTGCCTTGCCAACTGTCAACGCAACTGAAATAAAAATTAGTATTATGTACGACAATTTTTGTTGATTTCCTAAGAGTTATCGGAAATATAAATATGACAGATTGGCAACTCGAAATAATATAAGGGCAGCTGCAAAATTTAAGATATATATTCGTATGTAAGTGGTTGAGCACACTCCTCGAGAGTAGAATCTATCAGGGCTTAAATATTAGCTGGACTGAAACATTTAAAATTAAAGTATTCAATTACATAGCGGTGACCAATTTTAGTCATATTTACAAATCCATTGAGATTGTTTATTTTTGATGACTCCAAGTAAATTTTAATCAACGTGACGCCTTAAAACGTTAAACTTATGTGTTTATAAGCCTTTATCACTCCGTGTTACAAATATGTTACAAGCCATTAAAACTATTAATTTATATAAATTATTAATTTTTTTTTTAATTCAATAGCTGTGGTACAATATCTTCTTTCGTTCAAACAGTAAAGTTCATTCTGAATAAAATACTGTATCAGAAGAGATTTAAAGTAACCCTACGCTTTTATTAAACCAATGTTGCCGTTGTGCAGTTTTTAAAAAAGTTATATTTTCGGCATTTTACTTCCTTAAATTTTGTGAATGGCCAAGTCAATTATTGTTTTCATTTCTAAAATATTGTGAGTGAAATTATTTTTAATTTGAAGCTCATATCGCCAACATATTTGAAGTTTTTCATCTTTCCTTCTTTAACCATTTTCGCCTCAAAAAATTAAATTTCAAAAAAATCCTAGAAGAAATGTTTTTAGTTATGCTACGAGATCTTAAAATCTTTTGAATAAAAAAAGTTTCACGATGTTGAGTTATAAAGGGGTAAGGTTTGCCACTTTTTCACCCAAGTAAATTATACGTCAGGTCAACTAGTTTTGAGACTTCCCTCGTATTTATTTCTATGAACAAATCCTTTGTGTACTAAAAAAAATGGGATAGCTTAGGCGTATGATAGTTATATAACATTTTCCATTACTCATCCGCCACCAGTACTCTCAGTAGAAATCCAAAAATGTGTGCAATAATTTTAATAATAAACTTTAACAACATAGTAAAGAACGTGGTGGGTTGGTGAAACTGGTAGCAGTGTTACCATTGAGAAATTTTAAAAACTGCCACCAAAAAGTTTATTTATGAAAAAAGTGTTACCAAAATGGGCAATTTAAAAATAAGTTTAACAATACCAAAAATAAAAACAAAAATTATCACAATAATGGTTAATATTATTAATATAGTCTTATAAGCAACACGATGAAATATTTATACGTGTGCGTGTATATATGCATATATTATGACTTTCAACTCTAATTCATTAAAAAATGCTTTCGAATAAGCATAAGGTTCGGATGTAATTGTATAAATCACCCCACCAAAGTGGGACGTTATAATATGAGGTACTTTTTAGGTTGTAAATGGATAAAAATTTGTACTTTTGGTACATTTTCTGTTTTTATAAACTTGCTATAGATACAGTTTGTAGTGCAATTTTAGTTTATTTCTGAATGCGGACGAAGTTGCGGGAAGATGCTAGTAGCTAGCGAACAAAACTAGACATTTCCACAGTAAATAATTTTTTTTTTATTTTTTTCTTGCTCTCTAAGTACATATCTAAGAAGTCATGAAATATTTTCATGCAAAACCAGTTCGATCGTACTTTAAAAAAATAACGACAACTGACTTTTCCTTACTAGTCTCTATCTAGGTAGTTCTGTAATTTACATGTCTCGTAAAAACAGTTAACGGGACAAGTGTGCTTTTGTTCGCCAGCTCCTCATATTATATTTGCGGCCATCAGCGAAACCACATTTATTTTTATTTTTTCTTTGGTTGCTGTTCTGTTGATAAATACAGAGTAAATCACATTTTGGTATTCAAAAGAAGATGGAGCTGAAAAATCATTTTTACACATTTTGCAAAGTACGAGAGCAATTAAAAACTAGGTAGAACTATTAAATAATTAAATAGTTTCAGGTTTAACCACTTCTGCGGTAATAGTCCTGAGACATTTTCATACAAAATCAAAATTTTTTCACAAAATAATCAAAACCATGCAGGCGTTGCATTTTAGGTATCAAATGTGTGCAAAACCTGTATGTAAACTCTGCAGAAGAAAATTTTGTGGATTATTTTAATCGCTTATTTCTCTCTATGAGGTCTTTTTTTGTTCCTTGGAAAAATCAACATTGGACTTTAACGGGCTAAAATATCCTATAAAAATATTTGCCGTACATTCTTTCTAATGTAGAGAGAAAATGTTACGGTTGCATATTGCTGTTTTTTTAAATAATTAGAGTTTACTGAATACGTAAAAGGTATATTTCGATGCAAACTTCTTTTTAAAACACTATCTGTAGTCTAGATTTTACATTAGTAAGCTCAAATTTAAAATACTTACTAAAGTATGGCTAAGAAAACACAAATTATACCGTTCAAACCAAATGGAACTAAATATGGGGGCATAAAATGCAGTTGATAACGTAAAGTTTTATGTAAACGTCTTTGTTATTTTTTTTTTTAAGTTGTCCTTTTACTAATTTATAAATAATTGAATCAAAGTTTCCCAAGGAAAACAACAGCAAATGAAAAACATGAAATGGAAAGACAATGAAAATAAGCAGCATAATTCTTACGGTCTTAACTATTAGAAGAAAAAAATATTTTACACCCAACTCTTTTTACACGGTCGTTTTTACATGATTTGAAATAACACGGTTTACAACTAAGAACAAAATTCTTTGAACTTGCACGAATTTTTTTTTCATTTTTACAGGCAGACATGTAGGAGTATCCATTAACAAATTCAATCCAATTTTCAGCACTTGTTAAATACATATATGCAGTGTGTTTTTTCTTTCCTTCTCTTCTTGTTTCTTAACCTAGACATTATCTTAAATAAGGATATGTTCTTATTTATACAATTGATGACTACAGGGATGGGAGTTTCTCTACAAAATATTAGAATTCATCTTCATTAGCATAGTACATATCGTCGCTGTTTTAACTAAGCGACCTAATGGAATTTTTTTTTTGCTAGAATTTATAACTCATAATAGACATTGTCTTAAAACTTTTAGCATTGTAGGTATAAATGTTGTGCCTATAAAAGTAAAAACATTTCCAACTCTTCTGTTGTATCCTTCGGTGGCAGGCGTCGTTAATTTTGCACACGATTTTCTAAGGAACACATCCATCGTGTAAAAAAGTTAGGTGTATATACTTTTTCTCTTTCCCCAAATGCAGACGCAGAGCAGAGAAAAAAGTTAAAAAAAAATTAAAACACCTTTTATTTCCATTGTCTTTCTTTACAAAAGTAAAACTCATTTCACTTGAAATTTAACTCAACACCCAAACACTCACCTGCCTTTTTGGAATCACTTTTTTATTTTTTTGAAACCTAAAGAAAATTTAACAAAAAGAGAAGGAATAATAATTTTTAGCCAACCAAGAAAAATTATCTTTGGAATAAAATGATTAATTAGAATATGAAAACCTTAAAATAATAAAACAAAAGTCTATTATATGAAATGCAAAAAACAAAGGAATTTTTATGAAAGAAATTAAAGGCTTCAAGAATAAATATTCTTTTAATTAAAGACAAACGATTAAATATTTTAAAATTAAAAGAAATTTATGGCAAAAAATACAGATTTACAGAATGCTGGAAAAACAAAGAAAATTAGTGCTTTGAAAAAATTATTAATCAAAATTTTTTTCAATGAAGTGATTGCTTGGAAAAAAATAGTATTTTGTATTACAATTTTAATTTAATCTATTTTTATATTAATTGAATTTACAGCTCTATCAAAAAAGTGTTAACAAAACAGTTTAATTAAAGATATTATATAAAATTAAATATCATACATAACTTTTGTTTGTATGAGTTATCATGTACGTGGTCGCTGGAAAATCTAAATCAAACCATTCAAAACATGATATAAAAGTAATCTTTAAATATGGAGGACTAACAGTTAAACCATATTTTGTAATGCTTTAATTTTTTCTTTTTTAAACAAATAAAAGAAAGGAATTAATATCTTACAAAAACAAAGTACGATTAATCACATTCTTTTAATGTTTTGTGCTTCTGACACATCCCTTATTATTCTTTTTTTTTTAGCATTTCTGCATGAGTATTGACTTCTCTATTTTTTGCTTACCTTTACCAAGTTCTCGTACATAAAATGGCTTTAAAAAAAATTCGCCCCATTACTCGGAAAATGCTTGTTTCTGAAGTACTTGTGTGTGATTTCCAGGATTTACTTCTAGACAGCAGGAAAGAAAATTACACAGCACAATTATACATTTTCTCTTTTCTATTTATTTATAGATTTATTTAAGTCTTTTATTTTACATGTGTGTAAGTGTGCATACTTTTTTTCAATTATATATATTTTGATATCCAGTATGTTTGTATGGTTTGTAATATGCAATTTATTTAATTCTCCTTCTGTTTTATAAATTTGAAAATGTTTATATTTAGATTATTATAATGATGAATGATATTGTTGAAGTCTTAATTTTATTGTTGCTAATTATTTCGTTTTTTCTTATCTTCAACTGCTTTCATATAATTTAATTTACAATAAATATTGTATATAATTTAAAAATGAAATTGTAGATGTAAATTTTTTATTTTGTTAAAAATCTTTAATTCAATAAAATTTTATTATTTTTATTATAAGAAAAACTTAATATTTTATTTGCTTTTTTGCTTCATATGCATAAATAACAATTTTCTAACTACTTGAATTTATTGTTGAAATAGTTTTATTTGTTTTATATTTACAAAATAAATATTTAGTTTTATAATATTAAATGTTAAATTTTTCTTGTGTTTTATAGTTTTCTATCTTCTCTATAAATCTATGATCTTCTATAAAAAATTATTATTGTTTCGATACTGGTGTGCTTAGTTTTTTAAATTTTATATATAATTTTTAATTTAATTTCAAAATTATATTTTCCAAAAATAAATAAAAAAAAATTAGTTTAAAACTTCATTTCATAATTTAACATTCCATAATAAATGTAAACAAAATTGAAAAGAGGAAAAACTTATTAATGTTTAGAACTCCTTCCACTGATTGAGAAGTTTAGGATTATGTTTGATTAATTCGCATAAAGTCGATTATTTAACATTTAATATAATGTCGATGATTTTGACTAAACCTTCAACCGCTATAAAAAAGGAGCCCAGAGTCGAAACCATGACACCCGCACTGATAGTTTAGCATACTACCCATCAGTAGCCTACTGAGGAGGCATGAGGGAAATCCAAATTATTTGTACAAAGTGTTGTGGAAAAACACAATCATTGGAGTTTTATTTTTCTTTTGTTTTTGTATGTTAGACTTCTCATTTATTCGAGAGAAAATTTAACGTAAAACAATATTTTTTATCTATAGTAAGAAACAGCTTATACTTCTTCGATCGCGCGCAAATTAAAAAAAAAAACTAAACTATTTTTCATTATGTGTATGTATATTTTTGAGCAAAAGTGCTTAAATGTTAAATACTGAATCTCACAGACAAAATGTACTCTAGGCCGCTAATGTCATGCGATTTAACGCTTTGCTATTGCTTTTTAGGATTCTTGTGAAATTTGGTATCTAAACGAATAAGCCAGACACAATTAACGAGTTCAAGATTGATATTCAATAATTGCTCGGTGAGACCGAGTCACACACATATTTATCGTAACCTAATCGAAAATTTCATGAAATATTTTTATATTTTTTTATGCTACAAAAATATCAAAACTTTCTCAAATACGCAAGTAAAGTACAGAGCAGTTTATAGATAGGCAAATAAATCAATTGTTAATAGGCGATTGTCACATGCTTATGGTCCTTCGAACCAAGTTCTACTTGACGCAGGCATTGACTGCATTGACTTAACGACTTGTTTTTTTTTTTTTTTTGTAATACGGCCCAAAAACAACTAATTTTTTACATTTTAATAATTTAAAAACGAAATTTTTTTTCATAAAAATAAATATCGCATTTTTGATTCAAAGCTATTCAAATTAAAACTAGACTAATATATGGCAACTGATTATGACGGATTGGCAACTGTAAAAATGAAAAAAAGTAATGTTAACAAAACTTTCATAATTAAATGCCAAAAAGCAACACTTGTTAAGCAAAACTGTTTAAAAAATTACTTATCATAATAATGATCAATTTGATGTAGAGAAAGAAGTACAAACTCTAAAACCCATTAGACGGACAATTCAAGTTGCTTGAAAATTTTTAACTAAAACAATTTCTTTAATAGCTTCAAAGCAAATTTTTGCCTTCCGAAAGAAGGAGTAGTTTGTCTTGTTTTTTTTTTTTGCCACTTTTTTCTTTAAAAACTATGCAGCAATTAAAAGCTCTCGGTTGCCAATACAAACAATTTGTCAGTTTCTTTACTCTACATTGGGTTCCCGCGGGATCCGAATTTGCACGAAAACCGTTGCCATATTCGATAATTTGGTAAAAGGCAGAGGTTTTGAGAGAGTAATGTTCTTCTTCTCCCCGCTCGAAACAACCCGTACTTTTTCGCTAATTTGTGCAATCAGCTGTTTGAGAAATAAACAATAACAAAGACAAATTGTACATCCCTAAAAATTAAAAAAAATGGAAACATGTTGGTGTAGAACGTAGTTAGATCAACATTCAGTAAAAGATAGGAACAAAACTAACAACATTACTCTAAATTACAAACTTAATTGCTTAGTGACGTAGCGTGAGAAATACGTAACGTGACTGTGGTAATACCCATGTGCTGAATCATATAAATAAATACGCACTTGTATATATACATAAGTATTTGCTTACTTAAGGTAGAGGTCCATAGCTCGCTTTTTGCGAGTTATGCTTTACACGCGTTTCATCCTCTTGTTTCATTCTATACTTTGTTCGCGTTGAGTTACATGCACTGCTTTTCATGCGCCATTTTATTTTTGTTTTGATCAGCTGTGTGCGTTTGTTTATAAATACTTATAAAGAAAAAATGGAGAGTGAAATCGAGTTTTTAAAAGAATTTGTGGAGTTAGTCGAGTTTGTATATTTAATTTTATGTGGAAAAAATGCCTATGAACAATTTCAAAAAAGAAAAGGTTTTGGGTACGGCCGTTGTATATATTTAGAACGGAATTTAAGTGGGTTTTTGAAACCACATTTTAAAAATTAAAACTTCTGACCCTCAGCAATTTCGAACCGCGACAAGAATGTCTGCAGATGTCTTTGACTATTTATTCAGCATTTTAAAAGATAGTCTTGAGAAGAACTCGGCCAGGGCTATTCCAGCAGATTGTCGGCTGTTGTTGACTTTAATGTAAGTAAATTGAAAATTACATATAAATGTATGCACATTATTGGCTTAAGCAATCACTTTTCTAAGCAGCTATTTAATACAGATTTAGCGGAGATGACACTCAGTACGTAAAAGTAATCGATGACTAATATGCAAAATTTGTTACTGAGAAAAGTGTGGTGAAAAGTTAATTAAAATACATCGCATTAATGAAAATATTCACATATTTTATTAAACAAGTTTTTTTTACCAAGAAATTTTTTTTATTGAAAAAAAAAGAAAAAAATTATCCACGGCAAAATAATATTTATCGATAACGTAAGAAATAAAGTATTATTTAACATCTTTAGCATTCAAGAACAGCTGACTTTCTTTCATGGTGCTTGTAACGCGTACAAAAGTAGAAGGTAGACCTACTTTTTGCTTTGAACGCGCCTACGCGTTCTGCGC
Organism: Nowickia ferox; assembly: GCA_936439885.1. NCBI lineage: Eukaryota > Metazoa > Arthropoda > Insecta > Diptera > Tachinidae > Nowickia > Nowickia ferox. Next base: position 108,678,504 of record OW387023.1, read on the forward strand.
TTTTTGCAATGTAACTTGTCACATACTATTGCATTGATTCTACTTTTTTGACAGATGCATAGAAAGCGTAACGCGCAAAAAGCGAGCTATGGACCTCTGCCTTTACCTACTTAAGACCGTGATACACTATCATACAAAGTCGTGCGATCTACGAAAAAGTACAACCCTGGTGTGATGAATTGTTATTGTCTTTTGAAAATTTTCATAAACTCCATCATACCAGGGTTGTAATTTTTCGTAGATCGCACGACTTTGTATGATAGTTATATCAAGGCCTTCATATGCATAAATACATTGGCATTTCCTTTTATGTTAAATATTTTGGTTTTTCGTGTTCCCGTAGTTTGGTTCATTTCTGTGTCTTATTGAAATGAATTAGAGTTTGCGCTCATTTTACCGCACTCAACCCAAAAAGTAATGAAACATACCTGATATAAATAATAAATAATATATAATAATATCAGTTAACAGCTGTTAGTTGTGAGTTGCCACATTTTTGCACAGTGGTAATCAAATCATACATTTAATACAAATTTAATGTTTTTCCAATATAACTCTTATGTATTGGCTTTAAAAAAGTGATAGAATATTGACCATTTTATTAATTAGACTGTGAGTTAGATTACATATACATATTTATATGTATATAAAATTAATTTTCTTTTACACTGGCACTTACTTGAGTTTGATTATAAATCTTGCCTGTATTTTGAAATAAATTAACAACAACCAACATATTAAATAAAATTTTCAAAATATGTTATACATAATAGAATTAATAGTTAACACTAATGAATGCCTTTTTAGTAAATATGTATGCATATGTTTTTATAAATGATATTAGTAGTCATTATTCTTAATTATACTGCGACTATAAATGTGTTTTGATTATGATGGTATTTGTTCAGAAAAATTGTATTCATGCATGTTTGTGTTTCAAATATGTGGAAGACTCAAACTACAACTAAATATGTATGTATGTATACAAATATTATTGTGTTTATTATGGGCGTAGCCAGGCATTTTATTTTAAAAATGGCAAAGGACATCCTCCTTTCTTGTGTTATAAAAATTTTGTAAAAAAAATTTCAAAAAATCTAACTTTTGCAAAAGGGTTTTTAGGATGAGCAGTGTCATGAATATTTTTGTTTCATATTAAATAGCAAAATTTTTATCAATTTAATGTTAATTTTTGATTCATCATGGTTATTATTATTTAATATTTTTTTTTTTTTCAAATGTCTTATATATTATAATTTATTACAAATTATTATGTCGAAAGAAAAACCATATATTGTACATTTTATGCCTCCAATGTAGTGCGCTTGATTGATGTTGGTTAAATTTTGAAATAGCACCACATTTACGCATCGAGGCTAACAAGTTTTTTAAATCACACATTTATACGTATTTAAATGAATTAAATTTATCGGCCTGGCCCACGATGTCGACAAGCAACTTTTGATCGACAACTTGTATTGTAAACAACCATAAAATATGAAAATCTTTGTTTGTTTTCAGTATAAGTAATGGATAGAAAGTTTCTTGTCGACTCGGTGGGCCAGGCCATAAGTTTTAAAAAAATATTTGTCTAAACTTTCATAAAGAAACTTTCATTGTATAATACTTTCTCAAGGGTATTTATCCCCAAATACCCAAATAATTTATACAATATGCATTCTCTCATTAGAATACTGGAACAGAACTCAAAGTTTATGCGATTAATCGAACTTAAATATTTTTGCTTATATAAAATTTAAAGGTTATCCATTAATCAAATAAAATTAATGCGAACTCGATACCAAGTCAGCCATATTCATATCGAGAAAATCGTTTCTGCTGAACACCAAAACAAGTACAAAAAAGTAACAAAATGCCTGACTATTACTCCTCTTTAACAAAAATTATTCGATTATTAAAATAAAACTTAAACGAATAAAAAAAAATCTAGTAAAATAAAAAATTTATTTGATTAATCGAGCAGAACTCAACGTGTGTTCGATTAATCGAATAAAACTCAAAACAATATTCATATATTCAATTCAATTCAAGTAAAAATTCAATTTTATTCGATTAATCGGAAAAACTTTAGAATTATAAAATTCAAAGAGTCAATTTTATAAAATGTTATCCATTGTATACTTCTAATTGTAGAAAAGTGTAGAAAAAAATATATATGTTCATATCGAATATAAATTATTTACTGGGTTTTGTTTATTTTTCTTTTGTGATTTTAAAAAATATTTTATTATTTGTGAATTTTCAAATAGTTTTTGAAAGTCTGTGCATAAGATAAGGGGATTGTGACTGTTTCTTAAAACTTATGTGTGATTTCCAGGATGCAAGCAAGCGACTTGTCTAGGAAAATATACGTAAAATACTAAAATTTTTGAATGATTTCTATTAAAATTTTCTAGACAAGTCGCTTGCATGTGCTATGCAAACTACGCATTAGTTGAAGAATAAATTTTAATATTTTGATTTGGTGGAATACGAGATTCTAACGTGTTTGTGGGATTGTTGTATCAAGTTAATAGCTGGAGTAGAAAGTAAAAAAATTTACTGCAATTTTTATTTATGTTTACCGCGTTTCAAAATGAATACATATTGAAAAAGTTTGTTTATTGTGGTCTAAGCCGCAATGAAAACATTTTTTTTTCAAAAATTAAAATGTTTTGGTTTGCTTTACTTGGAAAAGATCATTCCTTTTTGCAAATGTTTTGATTTAGTTTGCGTGTCATGCTGAACGGTTGCAACGTTGTATTTATGCTATTTTATAATTTAGAGTTTTTTTTGTGAAAATAAATAAGTAAATGAAAATGCATGATTGAATTTAAATGATTTCTTTCTTTGCCAAAAATAAAAAAAACATGGATGTTACTATTTGCAATAATCAAAGATGACATCATTGCTTAACTTTTTTTAATGAAGCTATTTATTTATTTATATAGTTATAAGATACATATAAGAAAAACATAATTTTTTAGCAGTAGCTATATATGTAGGTCTTTTGCTCATTTTAAATGAAGTTGTACAGTAAGTTTGTTCTGAAGTTGTATCGTTTGTGGACAAAACACAAGACTTAAATACTAAACAACAAACGCACAGTAGGTAATTTGACCCGAAATCTTGGAGAAAAATAATTTTTTATAAATAACTGCATATTTGGTTTTTTTTTTTAAAAAATATCAACAGATTTACGGGCAGTGGATGTGGACATTTGCAAGCAACTGCTCAGTTCAGCATAAAAACTATAATTTCGATATAAATTGTTAACAATTTACCCATCAGTGAAATTGATTTAAATAATGTTTCAAAACAGTATATTGCTTTGTTGAAGCAAAAGGTACAAACTTTTTGTAACTTTTTATCTTTAATGTGGCACAAGGCCCACGGAAAAATTAACGACTTTTCCATGCCAGATTTTGTCTACATGACTTACATGTTATTTAGTTATAGCCCCCTTGCGTATTTTCAACATGCGGAATTTAAAAAAAAAAAATTATCCGTTCATTTTCGAGATATTTAGTTTTATAATTTTTTTAAATGATGGCAACTCTACAAATTTGCCCCATTACAAAAATCAAAAAATTTCAGCTATATAATCCCAAACCTTTGGCTTAAAATAATTTTGGCCTAAAGAGTAGCTCAAATTGCCCAATGTGCAACGGTTGTAACGTATGTGGCCTTCGTAATGAATTTGCAACGTTATAAAGGTTTTATTTTCTATAAAAAAAAATGTAACACTTCCATCTAAAAAGTGCAATTTGATATTCGTTTCTTAAAAATGTTTTGCTCTCTATTAGGGTAGATACTCGTAATACCAAGCGCTCTTTCCATTTATTACCAATTTCCTTGATTTTATTTGATTAAGAAATTTCTTAAAACTTGTTTTTAATAATAATTCTAAAAAATTAATTTGTCCGTTCTCATTTTGCAAGAAGTGTATTAGTTTTGTTAACAATTATTCAAAGAATTTATAAATTTAATCAAATATCATAAAGCTTTTGAAACATCAAAAATGAAACAGCAATTTGAACAAAATATTTAAATTTAGGCAAATTTTAATTTACATAATTTTCCTCTTGGAGCAAAATGTTATTATGGGGTTAAATATTTTGTGCTTATTTTCTTTTCTCTTTAACCTAAAAGGTTTCGTAGGAAAAACTCAAGAAGAAAAAATATCTTGAAAATGTGGCAAAAGCCATCAGCACGTATAAGTGTTGGGAAATTGTTACGAACAAAATAACATCCATACGCTATGTAAAATAGCAACAAATTTAAGGCCAGAATTAAAAATAAAAAATTACATGTATTTTTCTTTTATTAAGGGAAACAAATATGTCTGTAGCAAAGACGTGCACAGTTCGATTATGTCGTCTCTTACTTTCGTACACATGTATACACATTCACATAGAAAAAACTTCTTTTGTTAGTGTTTCTACCATATTTTTCTATTTTTTACTGACGCAACAGATGTTTGAGAGCAAAAAAGCTGGTAATTGTTTTTTAAATGAAATTACACATTTATAGGTATGTGAGTAAATGTTTCCATTTGAAATGAAATCGTAAGCTTAGAATATAGAAAATGGTATCGATTTCATATTCCAAATGTGTTTCACTTTCAGATAAATCCAAAAAATCAGCTTGTTTCTTTATTTTTATTTGCTAAAAACAAACAGTTGAATCCAACAATACTGAAGCCGGCTGAAAGTTGTCAGAGATGTTTTCAAAACGAAAATTATGAGATCGTGGTGTGCTAAAGCAACTTTTGTAATGAATGCCATAATTTGCTTAATTTTAAATATGCTCCTAGTTTTATATTTAAGAAACTTTCATGTTTTCAGCAATAAAAAAGCGAAAAGGTTCAAATGCAAACACCTCGGCGGCAGCTAAGTGAATTCAATACATGTTGGCGGCGGATTATGGCCAATCGGCTTCATGCAAGATACAAATAACTTGAAATTTTAATTGTTTGAAACAAAAATAAATTTAAAAAATTACTTCTAATGTGATATTAAAATTAATGCTCACTAGTGAAAGGAATAAATGCGGTAATATTAACAGGGGATGCTTTTCCATGAATTCAATAATCATCTCTTCTTGCTGAATATTGAGCAACTTAAAAGGTAGTTTAAGGGTTAATACTAGTGTTGAGCGAAACTGTGATTTTTTAATAATGTTGCACCTGGTGAACCTGATTTCTCAATCGCTGTTCTTTTAAATTGTGATTGTGATCACAGTTTAGCAGTATTTTGTTTGTAGCAGTTCTGTTATTTTGACAATATCTAATAAGAAGAGCAGTTGTGAAATTAAACAGTGACTGTGATCACGGTTTAACAGAGTTCAGGTCTTCTGCTTTAAAAGTATGTATTAGTATTGGTATTTTGATAAATGCTAATAAGAAGAGCGACAAAAACAAACAATTAGCATCAACCCCAACCAAATATTGATAATTGTCGTATGAGAGTCAGAGAGACAGTAAAATTGCAAATAGAAAAATGTGAGAGCTATATATAGTTGCCAGAAAAGACGATTTGACATGATTAGACGATTTTTTCTCGACAATCGGTGAACGTATACAAATAAATTCATGTGGTAGCTTTATTTACTTTAAAGAACTCCATTTGCAAAACCTGTTACTTGATAAATTCAGTCACAGTTGTGATTAGTGATTTTTCAAGCACTGTGAAAAAGTAACAGGTTTCGAAAAATAGCTCATCACTAGTTAATACAGTTAAAGTGTTGGCAATACTATAAACAGTTCGAGCTACCTTGTAAGTGTTTTGTTATTTCTGATATTAAAGTTGAATTTTCGTTTTAAGTGTGTTCTGAGACTTATAGTAGAATATTTCAACTATATACGAGTACATCCCTGTTTTAAAGGTAACTTTTGCGTTTTTTCAAAAAATTTCCAAAAAAAATTACACATTTCTGGAAGACTTACAGCTTTTTTATATTCCAACAAAATGTTGCTTATAATGTTCTGAAGACACTATAAACCAAAAACCTAAGTATCACACGATTTTCTTTATTTCTTTGTTACACAAAGGAGCAACTTTAAATAGGCCGTAAACTTAGTTTCAAATGTAAAATTTTAAAACGCTGATAAACAGCTGATATATCTTTTTTAATCCACTCTTTTAGAATTAGTTGGTAGAACATTTTGATGTTTTTTTGTGTGCTAGTGTTATTTTGAAGAATTTTTCTTATTTATATTTTAACACAAAGTAATGCACGCAATTTTTTTTTTAATATACAACAATTCTTAAATCGTGAACCCGCGTTTACACGATTTAAAAACGCAAAAATCAGCATCAACTTTTTTTTCTCACACTAGAACAAGACGAGATATGGAATCGAAAGAATTGTGTGCATTACAACTTTTTTAATTTTCCCATCGTTTTCAAATTAAAATCGATTTGCATCACATACTTGTCACGTTTGTTTTTGTTGTGAGAATAGTCTCAATGCATGAAAAAGCAAACAATAAGACACTTGCTCCCTCATTACACTTGCTAAGTAATTTTTATACGAATATTATTATATCTTTATTACCCTGTTATTGCGCAATGTTGCTCGTCTTTATTTTGCGGGTATACGAGAGTGTTGTAAAATTAGGCATTTACGTATATGAAAGTGAAACTGCAAAAGTTTTCTACTGAATTTCTAAATAAATATGTAACGTGGAAGAAAAACGAGTGTTTTAGTTTTTGTTTCTTTTCTGTCAGCTCTTTTCCTCTTCCTTCCATTAAGTAGCATGTCGAAAACAAAATTACTAAGTTTGTTTTAAACACAACATTACTCGTAAAATGAATACGAAAAAAACTATGTGCTTGTTAGGAAAAAAATTGTAATTTAAAGTTTAATAATGAGAAGTTTTCTATTTTCTGTTTTCTGTTATTGCATAAAATTCTAAATATGTTAACAAAAAAGTGTTTAATATGATTTTCCTAGAATTTAATACCGTAATAATAGTGTCCCACTATTTTAAGTTAATTTAGGGAAATAATGAAAATATAGTAAAATTTTATATATATTTAGGGTATGAACAAATTAAGGGCAACTGACAGACATACGATGTCTGATAAAAAAAAACAGTTATTTTCAATTTTTTCAAAAAGTATTTATTTATTCATCAATAACTATCTTGTCCCCTTCAAAGTAATACCCCTCAGATATAACGCGCTTTTTGGTCTCGCCAACAGCTCCTGTTTCGATTTTTCTTTTATCTCCTCAATCGTAGCAAAGCGCGGGGGCCAAGTTCGGTGAATACGGTGGTTGAGGCATGATAGCGGTTTTTGTTTGGCCAAAAACTCACGTTATCATGGTGCAAAATCCATGATTGTTTTTTCCACAATTCTGTGCGTTTCTGACGAATTGCTTCGCGCAAACGGCGCATAACTTCAAGCTAGTATTCCTTATTGACCGTACGACCTTGTGGCAAGAATTCAGGATGCACCACGCATCGCAGTCGAAGAAAATAGTGAGCAAAACCTTCACATTTGACCGAACTTGACGACCAGGACGAGCATCGTTATTGACATCTTCTCGGCCTTGCTTAAACCGATTATACCACAATTGAACTTGTGTTCTGCTCATAGTAGACTCGCCAAACGCCACAGTCAACATTTCAAATGTTCTTGCGCATTTAATTTAATTTTTTACACAAAACTTAATACAGTTTATTTGATCCATTTTCTCGAATAGTAAAAAATCGAAGAGCACACCAAAACACGACTAACCTTTTTATCTGTCAAAAACAAACTGACAATCCAAAATGGCTGATATTGCCAACATATATAACAGACATGTGTACCAACATAACAGAAAAAAAATGCGAAAATCGAACATACGTAACTCACGAAAATTCAAAATAACGGTTATTTTTTGATCAGACCTCGTACATATCTGCAAAATTTATTTAATAGGCCTAAAATATGCGCCCCAAGAGTTGAAATATTTTTCTGTCAGATGCTACGTTAGGCTTTACTCCTGTTTACCTGTAGACTAAGCTAGTCTAAAAATAAGTGATAATCAGCCATGTCACGAAATTCAATTCCGTTCGGAAACGGAATTCAGTCCACCCCAGTTTTGCAGGAGATGGTGTCTAAACAAGAAAATTTAAATACGGGAATTTGTCAGTTGTGTCGAGACTGTTGGGGGCGCTGGTATGCTGGGGTATGGGCCAGCTAGGGCTTGACATCTTGAGGTGGATTGAATTCCGTTTCCGTACGGAATTAAACTTTGTCACATTGATAAATAAGCTAGATTTTAGACCTTCACTAAACTTCTTAAATTTGACGATTGTTCTGGCAGAAAATTATTAAAAAAAACTTGTTTACCAAGTATTTGCATTTTATAATTAAATAAATTATTTTAAGTAGTTTCTTTAAAATACTAAACAAAAATGATATTGAAAATTAATGCAATATGCACAATTCTTTTTGTTTTTAATTGCTTAAACTGATTTTTATTCAGTGTATAATTTAGTAGCTTTTCCTCACTTCCATTTACTCTCATTTCATTAGATGAAATTTCTAATTTCATTTGTATGACTTTGAGTTAATTATCTCTTTATGTTGTATTCACAATTTTCCATTCATTTATAAATATACAGGGTATTCCAATAAGCACACCATTTTTACAGTTGTCATTATTCAACCTATAACTAATAATCAGACGTAAAGTAAAAACTACATTTTTAATAAGAATGGAACGATATACATTTCCACAACGCATTGAAATGGTGATTTTTTCGCGTGACAGCTCGCAAAACTAAAGCATTGTCGGCCAGTAATTGTAAAACTGATGGAAATATTTGAGCTGAGGCAAATTAGTGCTTTGAAGACTCGAAGTCGAGCACGTTGATGAAGAACATTCGAGCATATTATATAGCCTATAGTATTAAGGAAAACCCAGTTTTGTCCATTTCTCGACAATATTAACCGTATTTTATTGTGTGTTTGCTGATTGGGTCCTTGAAATGCATCGAACTGATCCGGAATTTCATCGAAAAATTCATTTTGTATGTTGAAGCCAATTTTCACCTCGGAGGCCTAGTTAACAAGCAGAATTATTACATTTGGAGATTGGAAAACCAATGAATTATTATCCAAACGCCTCTCAATCCTCGACGGTCTGGTGAGCTCATTGGACTTTATTTTATCGAAAATCAGGATGGAGCAACTGTTACGGTGAATGGATTGCGCTATTGAATCGTGATTAATGACTTTGTATATCCGGAATTAGAATTTATTATTGTAGACGACGTTTATTGTCAACAGGATGGCGCTACGTGCCACAGAAACAATAATACCAATAGTCGTTTTCGTTTTAAGTTTCCTGACAGTAAAATTTCTTGAACAGGTGATCACAATTAGACACTGGGATCTCTAGACTTTAGACTTTTGTCTTTGGGACTACTTGAAATTTGAGGTCAATGCCAATGGCCCACACTCGATTCAAGCCCTCAAAGGTGCAATTCTTGAATTTATGTAGGACATATAATTGAAAATGTGCGAACAGGTGATGGAAATTTCATGAAAAGAATGTGGTCCTGCAAGAGTAGCCGTGGCTGACATTGATTTCCATTATTAATGGTACACTCTTCGCCTCATAATTAAATAAACATGCAATGATTTAGTTAAAAAAAAACACCAGCTTTTTACATATCAAAGCAGAAACTCTTATTGGAAGACCCTTTGCTTGTTTTTATTTGATGTATTAAACTTTTCAAATTTTTAGCATTTAAACAAAATATGTGTTTATGACATTTATTTCTGTTTTTGCTTGATGGGAAGTGCAATTGAGAAAAAACCATATTAAGCGCGGATATCTTAGATATATTTCATTTTGTTTTCAAACTATGCCTTGCAAAGACTAAAGTGGCAGCATTTGCTTAAAGTCTATAATAAGAATGGCAGCCACAATCAGCCGCACATATCCTCAGTAAGCTGAAACTTGGCAGCGCTCTGATGAGTTGATGACGACTGAGAAGTCTGCCCAGAACAAAAAGCTCCATTTCAAGAAATGGGTAAAATAAAGCCCCACCTAATTGGCTAAATCACGTCCCCAAACTAATTAGGGCAATTATGAACAAAATTCCCCGAGAAATTTCTCCATTTACCAATAACAATTTATTTGGTTTCTCTATTACTTGCTATTCATATGAAAACAAAAACAAAATTTGAAAATTCCTAAAAAAATTCACCGCATAAAAGCAAACAAATTCAGGAAGCAAATTACGGCATTCGATATCCATAAATTTTTTCGATACTCGATAAGCTTTTAAGTTGCATATGGGCATTTCCACGGAAAGTCCACTTTTTTATCACGTGCGACAGCAAGCAATTAAGCTTGTATTTTAGAATAATGTGACTCGATTTTTCGTAAAATTTTACTTGATGTAGAGCTCTTGATGGCCTAAGCAAATATATAAAGAAGTAAAAAAAATTCGTTTGAAAAAAAAACAAGCATATATGTTTGATGTCGCACGTGACAAAAAGTTGGCATTCCTGTGAAAATGCCTCTGTGTATACTCCCTATAAATGTAATGTGAATGTGTGCAAAAGAATTTATTTGAGGCAACCGTTACAAAATACGTAACGTATTTTTGTTTTTCATCAAAAACTTAGCAAATGTTTTTGATTAAAAAAAACCCCCCGGCTACTCATCACATAAAAACCAGCGTGGCGAATTATTCGAATATAAAAATTATTCGAAAAAAATTTTCTTTAAGAAAAGCAAAAAAAAACCGGTTAACTGGCTTGAGATTCCAGTTTTTGCATGCAATATTGGGTTTACATAATTTTTCAAATTTATATGTAAAGCTCAATTTCAAAATGCTGTTTTTCTTTTCATATAAATATCACTTTGGTTACGTGATTTAGATAAGTAGCATCTAAATTTAATCGCGGAATTTTTAATATATGATATTGTCACTGAAGTTACTAAAGCTCTTTCTAGTCTTTCAAAAAAGAATTTAATTTTTATTTTATTTTTTTTACTAGAATTTCCTTTGTTGCGTTCTCGTTAAGAGAAAATCTAATTAGTTGTGATTAAGATTGAATCGATCTCACTTCCATATAATATTAATTTAAAAGTTTTTCCTTACGACTATTTCCCAACAATTTGCAAAATGCATTTATAATTTCATTTACTCGTTGTGTAATTAGCTTAATGTCTTTTTGTTGGAAATGTTGCACAAATTAAAGAGAATTGAAGATAGAAAAGAAAGCAATTAGAATATCATAAAATTAGTTACACTTTTATTTGAATCTTTTCATTCTTAAGTTTACTCTTCTCAAAGCAAATTGTAGTTGAAAAGCAAAACAACTCTATTCTAATAGAAATTAAATGAAACAGTTTTACGAATATGTGTGACATTTTTAAAACATGTTGTGTGTGTGTGGTGTGTGTGTGTTATTCCAAACTTCTGTGTCATCATACTACATCCTTCCTTACTTCACTTTTTGTTTCCGCCTGCTCATGTGCACAGGCACACGCTCGTGTCATTTCGATTTCCTTCATGTTTTCAGTTGTTATTTCTGCTGCACATGGCCTATTTTAATTACAATTTAGTTTTATTTTTTCTACACAAAGATTATATCATTACGTTCGGCATTTGGCTTGGGAACGGGTGGCTGACGTTGAAATGCATACACGTTGACAATTAATTGTGCCAAGAAAATAAAGAAAAATAAAACGATTAGTGTTAAATATAAAAATATGTCCCGCCACATCACTACCGCCACACTGCAATTGCTGCACGCACAGACGCTAAAGCTTTTAAAGCAATAAAGTTTTGCCGGTCAAAGCTTATTTTAGTGCTTCCGCGTGCATGACTTAAAACTAGTTTTCTTTTCTACTTAATTTCTACCTTGTTGTGGCTGGCTGTGGAATTTATGTGACTTCTTACTGTTTCTGCCCTTTACTCGTAATTTTAATTCATGCTAAATTTTATTTGCATGCAGTATAACCAAGAAAGTGCTTAAAAAAGTTTCTGCAAGCTCCCCTAGAGTTGCCAGTGAGGGAGAGCCAGAGTGTATGTCTGTTCGTAGGTTTTCTTCTTTTTGCCAAAGTTGATGTAATGGATATTAATGTAACCATGTCATTTTCATTTTATTACTGTCAGTAGGGTTTACCATCACCTGCTGCTGCTACAACTGCTGCTTCTTGCCTCTGTTGGATGTTGGGTTATTAAATGAAGAGTAAGCTGGATGTGTTAATGTTAATTTACGCTTGTTGGCTCCTTTGTTATGCAGAGTTGGCTTATTCTTATTGTTGCTGTTTCATCATTTTGCAACTTTCCTTCCAGCTGCTTCGGTTTGTTAAATGAGCACCTGATTAAATTTTTTTGCGCTCGGGTTTTTTAGAAATGCTCTGTCTATCTAACGTTGCATTTTTGCCATGCTTTGTTAAATTCTGTTCTGTCGCTGGAGGTTAGTTGATTGTTTGGCTTTATTTCTTGTTCTTATTTTTCACTTATTTAAACTTAGACACGGTTTGTTAATGTTTTGCTTACTCCCCTTAGAGAGAGTGGCAGCAATTTTGTTCGTTTCCTATTATTTTATAATGTAGTAGGAGATTTTGTTGTTAAAACATTGTTCGCAGTTTGTTACAATTTTCTTATGTTCGCTGTTTTTCACAATATTTGTAATTTTTTTCCTCTGTTGGTATTTATTTAACAAGACTTTCTCGTGTCTTTTTTTTCACATCCACTTCCGTTTTACTCTCGCTGCTTATGTGAAATGTTGTTGCTAACCTAAGGCAATCTGTTTCAGTTTTTTTTCGGTGAAAATTTTTATACCTGCAAGAAGTGAGAAAAGAAAATATCTGATTATAAGAATGGTTTTTTGCATAAAAATACTAAAGAAGGGATTTAAAGAAACAAAAACTTAGCTACTGAAATTATAAACACAAAGCTAGATTAATGATCGGATGTATACACATATTTATTATTCAATGTATAATTTCGGAAACTCGATAATATGTGTAAAGAAATTTGGATGTTGTTTTTGACAGATAAAATGACTTCTAATATTATTAATGTTTTCTGCACTATTATTTATGGAAAAATATATGAAGGGGGCCTGCATTAAGGCTCTGTATCTTTTTGAAACACCCTCGCAGATGATTCCAACTTTTTTATTTCATTTATATATTTTTTAATGCAAAATTTTTTAATTTTTTTTTTGTTGGTGCTTAAGTACGTCTATATGCATTTCATTTCTGCTTAGGAAACTCATCAATAGATTTCAACCAAAAAGAAACTATTGAATAAGCAGAAAACTTTGAATTTTTAAATAAAAACTCTTAAAATGTTCAAAAACAAACAATGTTTTAAAAAACCTTCTAAATTCACAACAAACTTTTTTATTTTATTATGAATCTCTTTTCTATTTTTCCTACTGATGAGTTTCTTAAGCAGAAACGAAATGTATAAAGATGTGTTTAAGCAACGACAAACAAAAGTTGTTCACGTCAATACTTTACGAATTTAACGTCAAATAAATTTAGTTTTCTATTTTAGTTTTTTTATTTATTTAATCTATTCTCTTTTGTTATGTTTTATTTTATTTTAATTTATTCTATTTAATTCTTTCAACTTATTTCTTTTTACTTTATTGTGCGATATTTTATTTTATTTTTCAGTATGATTTCTTTAATTTTATTTTGTTAAATTTTGTTTTATTATTTACTATATTATTAAATTTTGTATAACAGTATTTTATTTTATTTTGGTTTCTTCTAAAGAATTTTATTTAATATTATTTTTTTTATTTTATTTTATTTTATTTTATTTTATTTAGTATTATTTAATTTTAATTTATTTTACTTTTATATTTTATTTTATTTTATGTTATTTTGTTTTATTTTATTTTCTTTTATTTTATTTTATTTTATTTTATTTTATTTTATTTTATTTTATTTTATTTTATTTAGTATTATTTAATTTTAATTTATTTTACTTTTATATTTTATTTTATTTTATATTATTTTGTTTTATGTTATTTTCTTTTATATTATTTTATTTTATTTTATTTTATTTTATTTTATGTTATTTTATTTTCTTTTATTTTATTTTATTTTATTTTATTATATTTTATTTTATTTTATTTTATTTTATTATATTTTATTTTATTTTATTTTCTTTTATTTTTTTATTTTTTTTTTATTTTTTTTTATGTTGTTTTATTTTATTTTAATTAATTTTATTTTATTTATTATTTTATTTTATTTATTATTTTATTTTATTTTATGTTGTTTTAGTTTATTTAGTGCGTTTTTAAGAATTTTTTTATTAAGTTTTAATATTTTCATCGCACTTGTTCCCAAAATTAATATTTAATTTGTTCAGTAAAACAAAAAGCGTCGATACGTATTTTCACTACATTCAAATAATATTTTATACGTTTAAATATACTGAAAATACATACATACTCTGCTGCTAACGCAACGCTTGAAGCTCTAATTTAGGTTGGACTCTTAGTCTTAAGTGTAGTGGCAGAATGTTTTAAAATATTATAATATAATTAATTGTTTTTGCATTTTTTTAACAAACAATTTAAAATATTATGACACTATGGCACTTAAAACTACCGTTTGAATGAATACTCTAATTATTTTTAATTTTCAGTTGAACAAATGAGAAGAAGCTCATTGTATTTTACTATACGATTACAACATTGGCTAACTTTATTTCAGCTCGAATTGTAGTGAAAAGGTTAAATATTAATTTTGGAAAAATAGTACGATGAAAATATTAAAAGTTGTCTTGTTCTATTTTGTTTCATTTTACTTTATAGTTCTTCCAATTTTGTTCATCTCTTTTCAATTATAATAATTTTATTAAAAAATTTATTTTAATATTTCACCACTCCTTTGACGTCTTGAGAAAAATATTCACCAATTAATATTTTCAATTAAGAATTTAACTGAATCAACTAAAGATTTAACTGCTGTAATAAATTCAAATGGAAAAATTTTATTTATATTATACAATTTTTTACTGGTGAAAATTTAATTAAATTTCTTAATTGATAATAGAAAATTCGACATATTGTCATAATTATACTATAAGTGAAATTTATTTGCTGGTGGTTAAGCGATGTCTATATACATTTCATTGTTGCTTTAACAAATCGTCAGTAGACTTCAACCACACATTTTGTATGAGTTACTAATCCTACTATGCTTATTATTCTTTTGTGATTTTCAAAAATATTAATATTTGTGAATTCTCAAATAGTTTATGAAAGTCTGTGTATAAGATAAGAGGTTTGTGATTGTTCAAAATGTGTGGTTGAAGTCTACTGACGATTTGTTAAAGCAACAATGAAATGCATATAGACATCGCTTAACCACCAGCAAATAAATTTCACTAATCTTTTTCTATTTAAAAATACAAACATGCACACATACACTCGCAAATTGTTAGCCATTTTAATTTAATCGCTTGCTTTTCATGTCTCTATCGGAATGGAAAATAACATAAATAACACATTTCCTGCGAAATAAAAATAACTTTTAAAACAAACAACTTCTCTATGGCAACACAAGGTATATAGATTGTTAGAAAAGCAAAAACTAAAATAGAAAAACTGAACTTAAGAACTAAACTAACTGTTAACTGCAAATATTTCCTTTAACACATACACGCAAGCTAAGAAGGAAATGAAAATAAAAAATATTCGGAAGAGAAAAACAAAATAGCAAAAAAAAAATAAACAACTCTTAGACTTTTTAATGCACTCATGCAGTAATACTTGCAAATCCTCTTGTAACTTGAAGTTAAATTATCCGAATCTGGCTGACTAACTGACTGACTGGCTGGCTGAGTCACTAAATGTGTTGTGCTCAATAGGAAAAGGAAATTATGGAAAAATAACTGTAAACACTTAAACACACTGACACTCTGCCTTGTAAGTCAACTAAAAGAGCAAATGCGAATACATGTACGAGTACATGACATGTATGAGATGCAGGGTGATAAGGACACAAAACCAAAGTTGAAAGTTTTTGCTACAAGTGCCAAGTCTTAAAACTTGGTATGCATTTCTTGTCACATTTAGTTTATTACACATGGATTCATTCTAAACGCAAAAAATCTAGTGACACTTGAATGGTGCGAATACTTTTAGTTGAAGGATAAATAGTTGATGGCTCGAGTGCTCTGATTTGGCAAACAGTATGTCACAAAATAAATGTAATTGCTAAATATTAAATGATACTGCATACATTGTTAGTGGCTGCATAAGTTATATGAAATTGTTAACACCAAGACACAATTGTTGCAATTCTTATGTCAAATGCTGCTGTTAATACCAGATATGATTGTTGACTTTTACCTAATTTACATTAATCATTTTTGCATGAAATTTCATGAATTTTGTTTCACGAAAGTTTTTCTATTTGCTAATTGCAGCTCTGTAAAAGAGAATTTTATATAAAAAAGGACGTAGAATGAATCTCTGATGCATTTTTTGGCAAAATTTTTTTGATATGAGTTGCTCCTTCATTCCTTCTATTGACAAATAAAAAAATTTCATGAAAAAAAAATGCTTAATGTAAATTAGATATTCATCGAAACTGTGTGCGGACAGAAATAAAATTTAATTAACAAAAACAATTAGTACTTCTTACAGTAACAAGCAGGTGTACATACATATGTATGTATGTATATGCCTACAATTATAAAAGTGATCTGAGTCAACATTTTTTTAAAATATGTTTTCATATGTTATTTCACACCACATTTTTAAAAATTCAATTAATGTAATAAAACTTTCAAGCCTAAAAATATATGAGCTAGATCATTTTAATAATTATGGGCGCACATAACATTAATATACAATACGAGATATATAACCTTTTTAATAAATAAATCTGGCAGAGGTTATAAAAAATACACGTTTATCGGCATTTTGTAAGTTTACAACTGAATCTATTTAAAATACTATTGAATCCTTCTTATTGTTGACAAATATTTTTTTATAGCAAACATTTGTGTTAGTTCACCAATATTATTTCGTGAGAAGGTTATTTGAACTCCTGTAGTGCAATTCAGTAGCTTTTTGGGAACCGAAAATCGTTATATGTGTGGATAATGTCGTCTTGTAAATTTTTGATACAGCTGTGTTTTATTCACTTTTTAATTCCATATCATGTGGCATCTCTGCATAGAAGATGTCAAAATAAGCGAAGAGCACGAAGAATGATTTTAAAAAACTTTATGAATTTAAGCTTTTGATTTTATTTTTATTTTTTACTTCAAGCGACAGCGCATATCGTTACAAAATCTTACTGGATAGCAAAGTCGATAAATCTTCTTTATAATTATTATAGCGATATGATGAACGTAATAAAAGTTACTGAATCCAGGTATTGCTTTTTTGTTTAATTTTTTTTTCCCCCTTGTTCCCTTGCATTTAATATTATAGTGATTCCAGTGAGTCCAGTTTATCACATTATCATAATTATATTAATTTGACTTATTATTAAAATAATAAACTGTAGGAAAAACATTGCCAATATTAATATTAATTAATTATAAACAAGTGCAGAAAAAGTGTGCTTGTGTGGACTTAAATAAATGTGCTAAATAATGATTTTATAATAACTATGATTAAAAAACTATTTATTATAAAATCATTATTTCGCACATTTATGTATTTGAATTAACACACTCACAAATTTTCTAAACTAAGTAGTTTATAAATAAGCCTAAAGAAGTATGAGTATTACTATCAGCATTATAATATTTAATAAAGTATATAATACTTGATAGTGTATTATAGTTAAAGATGTCGTAATATTAATAATGTACATATATTATACGCATAAGTATAAATAGAACAACTCATAAATCATAAATGCTATTTGCAATATCATTGTTTCGGTTGCTAAGGATTTATTTAAAATAATTTGTTTTTTCATATAATAATATGTAAGCAATAAATTCAACATTAAGCAGAACAATGTGAATACTAAAACTGCAAATTTTTACTTTGTGGAACTATCAGATAGAATTCAATTTAGTTATTTTGAATGCAAAAGTATAATAATAATAATAAATGTTTGTTTGTCCTATCTTGGATTTCTGGTAAAAGAATCCTTACAGTCCCTCTGTTTATATTATCGCAATGCAAATGCATTTAAATCATTTGTGGTTCAAACACTCTGAAGCAAACTCATTCATGAGCACATTCATCTATTGATAGAAAACCGCAGACACACACACTTTCTCATAGTTTCGTTCGTTTGTGTGCGTGAGCGTGTGCATGTGCATCTACATTTCATTCATAAGTACTTTAGCACAATTTTGTTATAAAAATATTCAGTATTAAAAATATTGTTTTCTACAATGATTTCTATACAAATTCCAAATGCATGGAGAATGTGTATGTATGTATGTATGTACTGATGTATATAGACTCACGCAACTTTAAGTGCACACAATTTTCTAAAAGGGTAAATATATTTACTTGCAATCGTTTTTGGTAAAAACCAGTTGTAGCACATATTTTTAAATGCGTTAGAGCACGCACCAGATCTTGTTTAGATACCATCCAAAGCGTACTGAATTATATATTTTCTTAACAAAAAAATGGTTTTTATAAGTTACTCGGGTTAGTAGGGAGAGTGCAATAAATAAAACGGAAGTTGTTTCAAAACTGTTTCAATCGCCCAAACTTAATTTAGAAAAAGTACATACAAAGTAAATATTAGAAAAGCTAATGTCTTTCCTTAAAAAAACAACTCTTTAAAAAAGTTTTAAAAATAGTAACATGTACTCGTAAGTAAAATACTTAACATCGAAAAATTCTTTATAATAAATTGCTTTTAAAACTTTAACTTTAATAAAGTACATACATTTAAAACAGTTACAGAAAAATATAATTTAAAGTTTACAGTTTAAGAAGCTGCTTCCTACTAAGATCTTTAAAATTACCTATTAATAGTTTTTTTTTAATTTTCTGAAGTTAATATTACAAATGTATGTTTCGCGATATCTTTTCTTTTTATCACAGAATCTTATAATTTTTTTTTTTTGTTCAATAGCTCTCAATAAATTGTAGCATTTCAAAAGATACTCTTTAAAAAAAAAGTATCGTAAAAATGCCTTTTGAAAAAACTACACTTAAAAAGTACCTTTTAAACAAAGTACCTCTTGATAAAATTGTTTCTTGCGAAATGTAACATTCAAAAAAAGTATCTTTTGAAAAAGGGTACGTTAAGCAAACCACTTCAAAAAAGTACCTTGTGAAGGAAGTATGTATTGATAGACTTAATTTTAAGAAAGAGTAATTTTTAAAACAATTGCCCTTTGAGTAAATACCTTTTGAAAAGATTATATTTTGGAAAAGCACTTTTTGAAAAAGTACCCTTTTGGGAAAAGTTTCTATTGAAAAAGCACCCTTTTGAAAAAAGCTTCTTTTGAAAAAAAAATTCTTTCAAAAAAAAAGTAATTTTTTAAAAAAGTTTTCTTTTGAAAAAAGTACCCTTTTCAAAAAAGTTTCTTTTAAACAGAGTACTTTAAAAAAAAGTATCTTTTGAATAAAATACTTTTAGAAAAAGTACTCACATATTTTGAAAAATATTATTTATATAAAAGGGCATTTTAAAATAGTATATTTTATTAAAAGTGTCTTGTGAAGGTACTTTACCTTCCGAAAAAAGTATAAATTGAAAGAGATAACTCCAAAAAAGTACCTTTTGAAAACTCTTTACTCTTTGAAAGGGGAACCTTTTTGAAAAGTTTATGTTGAAAAAATTAGCTTTTGAAAAAAGTATCTTTTAAAAAAGTACTTTTTGAAAAAAAATACTTTTTTATAAAGTACATTTTTAAAAAAGTCCCTTCTGAAAGAAGTGCCCTTGAATTAGGTCTCCTTTGGAAACAACTACCTATTGAAAACAATATTTTTTATAAAAATTATTTCTTTAAAAAAATACCTTTTGAAAAAAATACATTTTGTTTAAAGTACCTTTTTAAAGCACATCCTTTTTGAAAAGTACAAGAGAAGCACAAGAAGAAGTACCTGGTAGAAAGTACCTTTTAATTTTTTTTAAATGTTCCTTGTAAAAAAGTATATATTGAAGGAGATACTTAAAAAGGAAATTTTAAAAGGAGTGGCTTTTAGAAAAACTACCTTTCTAAACAGCACCTTTTGAAAAGATATTTTCAAAAAAATCTTCGTTTGAGAAAAGTACGTTTTGAAAAAATTTCCGTTTGAAAAGATGTTTTTTTAAAAAAGTGTCTTTGGATGAAAGTACCCTCTAAAAAAGTGAATTCTGAAATAATTACCCTTGCAAAAAGTTTCCTTTGGCAAGAAGTAGGCTTGAAATGGGTTTCCTTTTGCAAGAAGTACCTTTAAAAAAAATCTTTTTTAAAAAAGTACCTTTCAAAAAATGCTTTTTGAAGAGCATGTTATAAAAAAATACCTTTGGAGAGGGTACCCTTTAAAAAAGTACATTTCAAAAAATGCTTTTTGAAGAGCATGTTTTAAAAAAATACCTTTTGAAAATATGCCTTTTGGAAAAAGTACCTTTAAAATAAGTACCTCTTGAGAATAAAGAACATTTGAGAAAGAATCCTTTTAGAAAAAGGTTTTTCGAACAAATTATCTATCGAAAAAAAATTTCGTTTGAAAATAGTACCTTTTGAAAAAAAAAACTTGAAAAAGTAGCTACTGAAATAAATTGAATTCAATAAAAGTATTGAACAAAGTTAAGGTAAAATTGATATACAATGTAACGATTTTTATTTCAGAAAAAGAAAAAAATTAGGTCAAATATAAATATGTATGTAAAAATTTTTAAAAATTAAAGCGAATGATGTCCACCCACCATTTATCTTCTTTTTTTTTAAGAAAACTGACAAAGATACGCTGGACAACAAAAATGTCGTTCATTGCTTTCAGTTGAAATATGTGAAAAGTTTTAAACAAATTCCTTTTATTTCCAAGTTCCTTGAATCAAATCAAATTCTGGTACAGATGCTTGTGATACTTGATAGTTTTCTCACCCACATGAAAATACTCTTGAGTATTACAGTTTCATATAAATACCCAAAGAAACTTTGAAATAAAACAATTTAAAAACAAATCAAAGAAATGAGAAGTTAAAAAAAATAACACAAACAAACTAAATGTGCATAAATACATACAAATGCCTTTCCATGATTGAGAATATAGAAAGGGAGAAAGCGCAAACACTTCCATAGATGAAAGACACAATCTTTCGTAGGGTGTTAAAGTACAAATTCCCATGAGCTTGAATACACACAGAACGACGCAAGGCTTCAAACAAACAAAACACATACGAGTACACACGTATGTTCTGATAACAACATCCTTTTCTCAGCATAGTTTTAGGGATTAGGGATTTCCTTCTACTCTTACTCGTAATAACAATTTGTAGGGCAGGGTGTGTTTGTAGAAAATGTGTGGCTGTTAATAGATATTCATACATATATAGTTTTTTTCGTATATGTAGTTGTTGTTGTATTTGTAAACTAATGTGCACTTGAGCACAATAGGTACAGATTTAATAGGTGTGTGAGTATGTGTGTGTGTTTGCGGGAATGTCTATACAATTGACTCGGTGACGACTGAATGACTTGAATGTTTCTGAGAAAAATTGAATGAAACAACTGGTTGGAATAGAATTTATAGATGTATCTTTACATACACCAGAGTACTTATACAATACAACACACTCGCTGGAGTGTTAAAGAAATCAAAAACGCTTTTGCAAACATGGCATAATTTTGTATTTATTAGAGGTGAACTATTACATATTCTGCATTATTCTCCACTGTAATAAGAAATAAATTATTCTTCCTTTTTTCCAGTGACTTGAAAAGTGATACGATTTTTTTTTTTTTTTTTTTTTTGTAAATAGTGTTTAAGTTTAATTCATATAAAGTGAAATGATGGCAATTATCTATTAATATTATTTATCTAACACCGCTCTTATAAATATTTTGAGCAGTGTAGACATGCAATATTGTTTTTCTTCTTTATGTAGTTGTGCCATTCTGCTTATCATATAACTCACATTCGTTTCTATGCAAAGTTTTTTTTTTCTTTCTTCTTCTTTTAATAGGACAATTTCGTTAGGAATGCATAAAAGATATGAGAATCTTACAAATTTATACCATACTGCCTTACAGTGTTCAGCAATAGAGAGCAAATAAACAGCAAATTTCTGTTAAAATATATGTAATTCTACTTCATGAAGTTCATCAATTCCCCTGGAATTTGTTCCTTCTTCACAAAATTTCTATCGCAAATTTTGCTCATATGAACATATGGCAACTTCGAAAAATATTCACTGTAACAAGTTTTTTTTTCTTTTCATAACACACGGTATGATTTTTTATCTAGCATGAATTGTATACAGCTTTGTGTGTATTAGTGTTTTTTATAATCAAATGACGTTTGCTGTTTTTTTAAGTTGTGTATATATTGATTTAGCTGTTGTCGCCGGTTGAAACTTTACCGCCAACAAAAGTCAATTATTTTCGCCTCTCTCACCAACAAACTATCATGTTATGCCAGCACAATTGTTCTCGTGTGTGAAGGCTCATTGAGTTGTTGTTCAGGAATTTTTTCGATATTTTAATAATGATTGTTCACTTTGATTTGAATCGACTTTCTCTTAAAAATGATATATAGGAAACATCAGTATTATTTATTTTTAAATAATAATTTAATTTTTAGGAGTAATTCGGCAAAGAAAAAGCAAATTGAAATATTATTGCAAAGAATCCGGGGAAAATCTGGAACTTAAGCTCTGTACAGACGATTGTAAGATCTGGCAAACTGGTATGTGAGGTTGCCATCCTTATATTACTAAATTATACATATTTCATCCAAATGTAATGGGGCTATATAATCTACAGAACTTGCCTTACAAAATAATGAAAACGGATTATAATTATCGCTATTCAATTTTAAGCGAGAGCCGTTGAAAAAAGCCTCTCCAAAAAACTTAGTTTCATCCCATTAAACGACCATGATAGACCATAGTAAGAGCAAAATTGTATATAGAAAAGATGTTGTGCTATTAATTCTGCACAAAAATTTTTATACAACATTTTTCCAAAAAACGCCGCATTTAAAAGTTATGGTGCTAAAATTGTTTGGAGTGAAGATATATTATTTTGTGGGTGAAAAGTGCAATGCGCAAGGGCGGTTTGCATGCTGTCAGGGCAATTTTTACACACATGTGATTTCTTATGGTGAAACTGCCGGTGGAGCGAATAAAATAAATACTTTCGTTAGTTTGGGTGGTCTAGTGTATATGAAGTTTTTAAATTCGCAATTATCAAGTGATATTTTATTTATTTTTAGCTTTAAAAATAACTCTTCATTTTAAATATTGTAAAGTTTTCATGACTCATAAAAAAAAAGTAATGCTATTGTATTTACCATATCTGTTTATCTTTTTAAAAAGATATTCGAAAGGATTGTATGTATTTAATACCTCCAATCTGATATAGAGCTAAGAAGGTATTTTCATGTTATTATATTTTTTTTCTCTTCTTTAATAATATCATCATCGTCGTCATCTTTAGAAAAAAGTTTTTTTTTCTGTTATGCCTTTGCTATAAACCTGATAAAGGCATCATTAGAAGCAACAAATCCATCTTAAGAAAGCAAAAAAGCAAAAAAATATTTATACTAATAAGTGGCATATAACTGCGGCAAGTTTAGTCATACACAAACACACATTCAGTCACCGCGTTTGAGTCGTCAGCATCATCCTTTACTACAAAGAATTTTATATTTATGGTTGTAAGAGAGTTTCATTTAGTTTTTCCTTCATTCAGTGCATTTTTGTTTTTTTTTTGTCACTAAGACTGTTTTCTAGTTACTTCCTTTTTTTATGGAAATAAAGAAACTTAAAGGAGTAGAGTTTTCTTTGTATAAAAAAGCCGAATTATAATATAAAACGGGCGAAAGCAGAGGATTAGTTTTTCTTAATTTTTTAATATTTTAGCCTTGTTTGGTACAACTTTATGTTGCCAAACTCATTAAAAAAGTTTTGCTCTTTTGCTTAAGTAGTTATTGTCTCTCTCTTTTTTATAACTCACTTTTTTCTGGGATCCCTACAAGCATTTTACATTTGCATTAAAAGTGAATGAAAAAAATTAAAAAATGAATCACTGCGAAGATACTGCGGGCATAAGCAATGGTAAAGTTGTTTATATAATTTTAATGAGATTTCTACTATTGCAATTTACAGCAAAGTCAGTAGATTGCAACTGAAGTACGCATCATTTGCCTCCTTCGTCTTTATGGAGCTCTCTTTTTACACCTTTTCAATACATTGCAAGTTTATGTCAATCACGCTCTTTTTCATCAAAGGAAATAAGCTCTGTAAACTTGAATACTTACACCAATTTCACTATGAACAAAACGAGAATTCTATTATACATTATTATAGAGAACACGCTTTTTTAGAAGTTTAAATTTGTGTAACATAAATTCTTAAGAAACCAAAAATGCATAACTTGGGAGTTATGGAAACGTTATTCCTACTAATTTTTGTTGGCATTCATTTGTAGAACATAACAGTGGTCCATTCAATTATCTTCTAGATGAGTCGGAAATGCGACTTTTAATGCGAACTTTCATTAGTCAAATGTTAAGCGGGATGCCATTAAAAAATGTGGACGCATGGAGCATAACCTAAGCGAAAAGTTACGTTGGAAAACAATACTCAATTATATTGCAATCTAGGGATAATAAATTTTCAAAGTTCATAATTGCATTGCAAATGCAAAAATAAATAAAAACTAAGAGAAATATTTAGACAAAGAAAGTTTTACTAACTTTTGTATAAATTTGTAAATGTACGGGTGTAGGTATGTACGAGTATGTGTCTAGGAAAGGGTTTGCTTTTGATTTATGCATTAAACACATAGAACAATCACAGCAAGCTACCGGCCAAAATCTGTCATAAGCACCTGATATTGAAGTATAAGTACATATGTAAAGGGTGTTTTTTATAGAGTGGCACAAGTTTAAATTATAATAAAACAAGGAAATATATTTTTAATAGCAATGAAACGGGCTTTATTAGAAAGAAAATTTTAAATGCTTAAATATGAATTCTGCCATGTGGCCGCCACGGCTGGCGCGTAGAAAACGCAATCTGGAACACCAATTTTTTGAAGATATATGGGCCAATGACTCCGACAGCCCATAAAGCGCATCAAACAGTAATTTTCTGTGGATGTAATGGTGTTTCGACAAAAGCTTCTGCTTATTTACGTACCCATTCAACCAGAAATGGGCTTCATCGGAAAATAAAATTTTGAATGGAAATTCAAAATCAATATCAATTTGGGTTTGACGAATAGAACAATTATTTTCATTAAATATTTTGTAAGTCTAAACAAAAAGCAACTATCAGCTGTTAAATGGGTGCTCAAATAAAGCAGTGATGCCAACTTAAGGTTGTGACACACTAAAAAAACATCCTTTGTCTATGTATTTCATTGCTGGCACTTTCCAATTATAAAAAAATTACTTATATGACGAAAACATCAAATTATTAATGAGTGTCAAAATTAATATTTATGTACTTAAAAAATTTATTTATTGTTAGCTTAGCAACACTTCAGCAGACTTCTGTTAAATAAGCACAAGTACAGTCAAGAATAAAAAAAGTTAAATAAATTTTTTGTACTTAATGCCACAAAATATTGTTAAATTTTAATAAATTTCTAAAAGAAAAAGAAAATTAATTACAGCTGAATCAGTATACGAGTATTTACACCAGAAGAAACTAAATTTTTACACAAGTGAATAAAGTACACACAAGTAATTCAATAAAACATCCCCTCGAGTACCAGTATGAATGAAATTTAATTATGCCCCTACACATGCGAATAATTGAAAGTCTGATGTGAGGGAGATTAAAAAAAAACAGTAATTTGTCTAGTCATGCCTAAAATGAGAAATATTTTAATTCCAATTACAGCAACAAAGAACACAAAATTCATAACTTGTGTTGCTTTTGTTTGCAAATCTGGATAATTTTCGTCTAACAAAGTTAGAAAGAATTAAATATAATTGAATTTTATTTTTATTGCTAGAAAACTATCAGCCTTATATATTTACATTTTAATAATAATAATAATACGAGGGCGGATTAATAAGTCTGTGAGTTTTAAAATTAAACGCAGGTTTTTGAATGAAATATAATTTTATTTTTTCGCAAATTCTACTTTGATAAATCGTGCCATAACCGCCAAAAAAATCAACGACATAATTTTGCAAACTTGAGCTTTTGAACAAAATTGATTTTCGTTAAAAAAAAAGACGAACTCCAAAAACATATGTCGGTTACCCTTTTTGGCGGTTACGGTTCGATATATAAATACAATTTGTGCAAATTTTTTATTTCTCACAAAAAATAAAATTTGTCGAGTGCCATACAAATAGTTATTTGTTTGTGAGATGATTTTACCGTGAGAGTCAAATCTATTTCCGTCGAGCCATTTCTTCAGGTTCGAAAATCAAAAATAGTCGCTCGAGACTACATCCAAAGAATAGGGTGGATGATGGAGCGATTGGTAGCTGAACTTTAGGATATTTGCCTTGAAAACAACACATCGAGCCATAACCGCCAATAAAGCTTAACCGACACATATTTTGGTCATCGTTTTTTTATTATTTAGGATCACAAATAATCGATTTTTTTCAAAAAATTAATTACGAAAACGAAATGTCGCTTAACTTTTTTTGACGATTATGGCAAGAAATCTGTTCTTGGCCAAATTCAGTCGCTTTTTTTAGCAAATCTGCCCAATAAATTTATTTAATATTTGCCATTGATTGTTTTACCCTTTTGAAGGTAGTGAATGTGAAGTATACGCGAGCATCACACAAAACGGTTGCCATGAGTTTATTACGTTCAAACACACCTTGATCTTCTTTGGCGCCGATTCTTAACGAGAAGCCCACTGTTTTTACTGCTGCTGCATCTCTGTATGTGACTTATTATTTTTAATACCAATCTAGTTGTTTCTAAAAAATTAAATAGTTTATTAATTAAACATTAAGAAAAAAATCTTTTTAGCTGGTTTTATTTACCCAAAAGTGTAAAGTTTCCAGCCTTGGGGGTTAATTCTCGTTCTGTGATAATGTGCAATGAAAAGAAAGTTTTCATTTTAGTTTTCATTGTTACTTTTCACGTTATCTTTTCACAATTGCACATTTTCTGATTCTCGTCCCAATTTTGAAAAAATGTTTCATTCCATATGTACCCATGAAAACTTAATAACTATATTATCAAGTGACTATTTCACAGAACAAGAATTGACCCCCTGGAACCATTTTTATTTATTTTGCTGATTTTCAATACTAATCTATTCAGGATAAATTCTGACACATCAGTCGAAGACCAAAGTTTCTAGGTTTTCTAAGACTTCGGAAAAATCGATTTCACCTACAAATAGGCGGACACATATCGCTTATTTGACTACCCTATTCATAAGGACCCATGTAATTAAATTATTTGCGTATGTATTTTATATCATTTATTTTTCTATCCTCTCCACTGTGCAGCAGGATATAGAACAAAGAACGTTTCTTTTCTCTTAATTTTGTTTACAGTATGTAAACATTCTCTTCTTTTACATTCTCGCATATTAGAAGGAAGCAACCGAGCTGTTTTAAAGTGATAACGAAATAATTCATCTTAAAGTTAAAATATTTTGTCTTCGAACATTTTATATTTCTGGTTGCTGTAAAAGTGATTGATTGTTTGGTAGTTATTTTAATATTTAAAAGTTAATCTGTTATTCACAGGGCGGTTATAGAAAATTTCTTAGTTTTACTATATTTTTTTCGATTGAAATATAAATTTAAATTTTAAAAACAAAAGGTTAAACATTTAATGCGGACTTGCAATATGTTGGCAATTTAACGAAAAATTTTTATTAAAGACTTCTTGCCAAGCAAGAAGGGTAAATTAAAATTTAGATAACAATTATTTCAATAAAATACGGTCCTACGTACGGTTTTACAATGTATGGTTAAGAGTTAAGGTGAACTTTAAGTACAAGCTCTTCATACAAAACTTGCCGTTAAAGTCCCTGTTAGATTTTAACTGTACATTGTAAAAGGGGGCGTTAATTGCAAAAAAAAAGGTTTAAATATTTTAATTATGTCATTTAATGAAAAATTGTATTGCAAAAAATCAGTAGCAGCATTCAGTAACTTTTATTACGATAATCATATCGCTATAATAAATATAACTAAAACTTGTTGTTTTTGCTATACGACATTCACTGTCGGTTGAGGTAAAAAGTAAAAGCATAAAGCTTTAAAAAGACGCATTATTCAATCAGATGATACTTTCTTAACTTCGGAGAATAAAGTTACTTTGTTATTTATTCATAATTAATATTATAATATACAGTCAAACATATGTAGATATGTAGAGCCCTCCAAGAGCAACATAATATTTTTCAAAATTAATCCTCTATCGAAGTATTATAAAAGGCGCAAGCCAAACTAAACATGAATCATTTGACAACCATCAAAGTGCTTGATACTAAAAGTTCTATCGACTTAAAATTCTATACCACCAAAAATAAAAGAAATTTCTATTTACAAAGATGAAAATTAATGGACTCTGCCTTCTGATTGAAAAAAGAAAAACAAAACTTTGTAAATTAAAAAGGGTCATCATCAACTACAAAGAACAAAATCCCCAATGAAACATATGGGGATTTTGCGCTTATATCTGCTCGTGTCCGTATTATTTTATGAAAACAAAATAAAATAATAAAATTTGGTTTTTCGAAAAACACACTAAAGGTTGATTAAACAGCACCCACAGCAGACATTGAATCAACAGCAGCAACAGCAGCAGAAGCAGCAATAATAAAAGCCATAGCAAGCAACAAAGCAATGAAGTGTTAAATGTCCTGTGGCGTCAAAAGAAGTTAAATGAATGCTTATTTTGAAAGAAAACTTTTCTCGCATAAATATTTATGCATTTGTATATATACTAAAGCAGGCTGAAAAGTAACTTGTGATTATTCACAAATTCGCCCCTCTTACACACGTAAAGTTTACTTGCAAAGCTTTAACTCAGCTGGTAATACTTTCTCTTTCTGGCTTTCTACCAGCTGAATTAAGACTAAAAGCAAAGTAAATTTTCCGTGTGTAAAAGGAATCATTCTTAAACTATTTTCAATATATATTCTATATATAAATTTACATTTAATACGAACAAATAAATTTTCCGTGTGCAAAAGGAATGATTCTTAATTTTCATATCCAAGTAATTCTCCTATAATAAATAAAATAATGCGGCTTATTATAAGGATCACAAAATTTTAGGAAATAAAACAGATATTTTAACGTTCATATGTTGAAGCTGAAAATTTTTGCCTATTTCCATATAAATTAAATTGGTATGTTTAATGGCCATGACTCGCTATCCTACACAATCGCACGATCTACGAAAAAATACAACCCTGATCTGATGAATTGTTATTTTCTGTTGAAAATTTTCATAAACTCTATCAAAACCAGGGTTGCATTTTCTCAAAAATCGAACGACTGTATAGATAGTACGTATGTATGTATGTATATCACGGCCTTAAGCAAAATCCCAACAAGAATCATTGTTATCAAATTTAGCAAATTTATGCATCTACACAGAAATAAATATGACAAACAAAATTTCAAAACATTTAATTTAGATAAGATTAAGTTGAAAAGAAAGGGCAATCAACATGTTATTTACTCGTAAATGAAGAAATATTTTCAATTTATTGTTCCCCAATGCACATTAAACACAGGTACTCACACTAGATGCAACTCTGCACTTTTCACAAAGTAATTGTTTTTTTTTATATGCATACATATATTTATTTATTGTATCTTCAAAAATGAACTAACAATAAGTATTAAAATCTTAAATCTAAATATAATTATTAGGCCCGACCAGTGTCGGACATAAACTTAGTGATAGTAATTCATAATACATAAGAGTTGTGCAAAGCAAAAAATAAAAATAAAAAAATAATTTCAAACAGTTTCATCTGGTGTGGTAAGTATTAGAGCCCTTGTATCCCTCTTTTTTAAGCGGATGTGTCCGGTAAAGTTCAAGATATTTCGAGCAAGCGGATTAGGGTGTGACTCGAGTTTGTTAAATATTTGCCTGAGTATTTTGCAATTTCTTCAGTCACTTGTGGAATATTTAGATCACGATGTAAATTTGAGTTTCTTATGTACCATGGAGCCGATGTTATTAACCGTAAAATTTTGTTTTGTTTTGTTGGATTTTCTCTACATTTGAAGCTGAAGCAGTGCCCCATAGCTGAATTCCGTAGCACCATATAGGTTTCCATATAGTTTGCAATCTAGACTCAGGGTTGAATTTCTACCAATCAGCCAATGTAACTGAGTTAATTTTAGTTTCATTTGTGTTAGCTTAGAGTCAATATGGTGTTTCCATGTTATCCGTCGGTCAAGGTGTATACCAAGGTATTTTACATGTGAATGTTGAGGAACAACTTGATTATTGATTCGAATGGGTGAACAGGTATCTTTTCGCAGATTAAATGTTACCTGAACACACTTTTGTTCGTTTACCTTAATTCTCCATAAGTTTAACCATAATTCCAGCTGTGTAATATGTTCTTGTAGATATCGGGAAGCCTCGTGAGGGTTTTCGTGCATACTAAGGCAGGCTGTATCATCAGCAAATGTAGATGTATGGATATTGCTGCTCAAAGGCATATCACAAGTATAAATCAAATACAAGACTGGGCCCAGTATGCTCCCCTGTGGCACACCGGATGAGATTGATTCGGACGCACTCATGAAGTCTCCTTCCACAACAGTGAACTTTCGAGCAAGAATATAACTTTGCAGAAGATTGACAATGTTTATTGGTAGATATGTCTTCAATTTTAAAATTAGGCCTCTATGCCACACTTTATCAAATGCTTGAGAAACATCAATAAAGCGGGCAGAACAAAGTAATTGTGAAAAAAAATTGCAAGCACCAAGCAAGGCAAGGAACTAATTTTCAAATTAATTGTTTTTTATCATAAACGTGTAAACAAAAAATCAGCTGATGAGTAATTCCTCTAATGTACCTGTGTGATATGCCATAATTGTTTTAGTGCAGCCCTCCATACCTTATTGCATCATAAAATAATTTACTGCAGCATTTGCACAGATTTGAGGCAGGTATTATGTCAATTAAACAGTGCTGCCAAGTTGTGAACTTTTGATCGTTAAATGATCATGATGCTGCTGATGTGCATTAATAATGCGTAAGTGAGTTGTAATGATTATATATATTTTCTCTAAAGAACTTTGGCTTTACCAATTTACGAAGATTGCAAAATAATCTAAAAGTAATCAGGATTACCTGCTTATCAGCCTTTAAATAATCTTAATATATTTGAATGCTAATTATTACGGTTATAATCATTATTTAAAAGCTATGATTCATGTAAATCATTATGCAAAATAAAACAATCTAATTTCCTTTCAATCTCAAAAACTGATGCTATTATTCGCGTACACTTTAAAACAGATAGAAAATGTATTTGGAGTGAAATACAAACTACTTTGGAAAAATAAAATTAACTAAATATACGCACACATGCATAAATCTATGGCAAAACAGAAGATTTGCTTAAGTCGAGTTAAGCTGATTTTCAGCAAATGACACCCTTGTAATTCTCATATTCAAGAGTACTGTGATTTTTCAGGAATTTATAGCGCAATGACTTTCGGCTCGTCTTTTTCCGACTTATAATCTCATAGAGAATATTAGCTTGACTTAGCTTATTATTTGGTAAATTTTCTCTAAACAAATAAACATGAACGCCGAGTTTTTTAATTTAGAAAGAAATTGCTGAAAATTTACTTTAGAGCTTAAATTGCTCTCACACAAAACCGTCAAAACTTCCGAAAAACACTTCTTTGCTTAAGTCGACTTAAGCTGTTATCCCATATTCAAGTGTATGCATACACATACATACGTATATTATGGCATATAAAATAAACATAAACAGTAATCGTACCTACAAACACGTGTGGAAATGCTAAAACACTCACAATGAAACACACATTTCAATTTCAAATAAAAAGAAGAAAAGAAACTTTAGGAAATTGTGCTTTCTCTGTCATTATTCTTTAACAATATTTTGTAACAAATTAATATCATTCATACGCACCGTAGCACCAAACAAGCACAAGCAAAACGGCAACAACAATGTACAAGGGAAACCGACAAACACTTTTACGTTACAACATGTGTTGCCTGCTGCGGCAGCCAGTGCACACAATTATGTTTGCGATAATAATAATGATGAGCGACAACGAAATTGTCGGTTACTTGAAATTTTTCATTTTACACAAACTTTTAAATACAACAAGTAACACACACACACATACAAGCAAAAGCACTAATTTGAATCCTTATCTTTGCAATCAACAGTAGTAATTAATTAAATGCTATTAATTATATTCAACGCTTTAGGGTAAATGTTATATGCATGTTAAATTTATGTTTTAAATTTATAAATTCATTTATTATTTTTTTTTTTTGCATATTTTCTGATTATTTTTTGAAGCGATTTTTTTACTTTTCTATGGCATATGTACTATTTATTTTCGCGTACATTTGGTTTTTAAACTTTTTTTATGTTACATACAATTTTCCCGTAATGTTGACTGTTTGCTGTCCGTAGCAAGACTCTGTTTGATTCCAAACCCAACACTAGTACTTATATCCTGAAAAATTACATAAAATGCCGCTAACAGACAAAATGACGAAGTCAAAAACGAAAGGAACAAGCAAATAAACATAAAACAAACAAACGAAAAGTTAACAGATCGCCATCAGTAACATTATGTAATTGCTTTCGTCATCGTTTTGTTACGCACCTTAACGTACACACACACACACACACACACACATAAATACGAACACATGCAATTTTGCTAAATGCTTGCCAGCAGCAGCAAAAGAGAGTACGTAGACTTGCTTAGACGCAGCGTTGCCAAATGTACAGATTCATATTTATCAGTTTTACAGCTTTTTGCCTATTTTACTTTTCAGTAAAATTTTCAATTCCGACACATATTTCAAACCATCAGCAATTATTAATATTTTTTTTTCCTTATTTTTGCTTTCTATATATGTATGTATATTAGGAGGGGTCAATTGTTTTTGTCAACAGCCGTCTAACAAAAATTAAACATAAAACCAAAACCAAGCTGCCAAAATACAAGCTTTTCGTTAGGTAAAAGCATTTATAATCACGTAACAAAAGTATTATGTTGAATATTTTCGATTCCGATATTGATGAAATTTTGTAGAAATGATGCCTCCGGCATAACTACCGTTAGTGCAAGATCTTGAATCATTGAACGTTCTAGCTTGCGCAACATAGAAAATATAGAAGTTTTCCCATTTTGAAGTCGCTATATTTTGAAAACTCGAACATTTAATGATTGAAGATTTTGATATAACATAATAGAATACCTTGTGAATTGGCCAATTCTCTTTTTATATAATACTGTTGAAATTGCCAAGACATACATGATTACTTGCCAAGACATACATGATCCCCGGGCTAATCTATGGATGTGAAATCTTTGGAAACTGTGACTCAAGTACAGAAGAAAGTTGAATATTTTATATAACAATATTATAAGATACGTTTATGGACTGAGACGATTTGATCATGTATCTTCTTTTAGCAAAAATCTCTATGGAGTTTCATTTGAAAGTCTGTTAAAGATATACTAAATCTCCGAAATACTTACATATATGAAAAAATCATGCCTCGTCATCATTGCCTAGTCTCCGAATCGCAATTCTATATTGATTCTGCTCGTCTTTCGAACCTTCTTCCACCAAATCAACAGTATAATAGCAATCCTAATAGTTTCAACAAATGTTTGTTTAATTTTTTTGCACGATTACCAATAATTTTTTTTTTATATATGTATATATAATTTATCTATTACTTTATCTGTATACATATACATATACTCATGTAGTAGTTTTGCAATTTATAAGCTGCTGTATATATCAATTTATATTTAAATTTATTGTTATTTTTTTTTTTGTTTTTCTTTCATTTTTATTTTTAATTTTTATTTTTTATTTATTTTTTATTTTTTGTTCTTTATTAGCAATTGTATTTAAACATTATCATGCTTGTAACACAATAGGTTCCTATACTATAAATATAAGACCATGTCTTGTTGTATAGGAAGTGGAATAATAAATAAATAAATAAATAAATAAAATTTTTTGCAGTTTTTTCTTCTGAAAACAGTTTCTTCCTAAAACGTATATGGCAACACTGCTTAACCGTAACAATTGAACAGTCCAATGTTTTTAACAGTTTTTAACCCATGAGTTGTGAGCACAGTATTTTGTATGAGACAAAAAGTATTTTACATTGAAAACAATTTTTTTGTGTATGTACATTAACTTAACTTTAGTTATAGTCATTTTTTAAAATGGTACTCGTGAAAAACAGTATTTTATATTTTTTCAAACGATCTTTTTATACTAAAATCTCTTCTCAAAAATATCATGAAAATTACGTCAAATTAGATTTCATTCCTTCTAGAGAAGTCAAACACGTTGCAATGTAATGTATTAAACACATTCACCACAGCGGGCTACACGAACACACGACTTCAAATGCCGATAACAGCATTTGTCGCCTCGTAGCCAGCTACATAATTATTTTGGAGACTGCAGCAGCACCATCTGCACCTCATATTTAAGTATAAGTACATAGTTCAGTATCGCCACCTTCAAATATTTAGCATTTATAAAAACTAAATTACTCTTTGAAAATGTACTTATATGACGTAAATGTATAAAAACGAATCAATTTATGCTTTACATCAATTTTTGGATATTGTTTCTGTTAAATAATATGAAATAATTGTACGATATCATTCATTCAACATTTTGTATTATATTGTAGCCAAAGAAATAGAAATTAATTTAATTGGACTACAACGACAAAATGAGCATAGACAACAACCTGCCGCCCTGTTGCCTTGCGGTCTTCAAAAGAATCACTCTCATATAAACATGTGTATTCTATCCTTGACATATTGTAGTCGGTAGCCTGCTGTGCTGAATGTGTTTAATGCATAAGTGTCAAATGGCAATGAGAGTTCGTAGCTCTTTAAATTCCAGTTGCAAGAATTGTACCGTACAATGAGAAAAAATACAAATTTGGAATAGCAAAATTTTTATCACATCATGGTGTCATAGTTTTGGTTGATTTTCTAACATACAAAATGTTCAAATTACAGTGAAGTTCGGTTGTAACGAACTCCGCTGGAACGGGCACTTTTATTCGTATAATCGAAGTTCGCTACAAACGGAATAATTGTTATCTTAGAACTAAAAATTAACAATTTAAAAGTTCAACTTGTTCTTGTATTTCAAAATATGTTTATAAAATATATTTTGGTGTATGAACTAAAAATAAAATCCACAAGTTGCAAAACATAAAGAAAATATATCTGCGTTTTATTAAAAACAAAAAATGTGTAGTTTCCAATATTACAAACAGTCATTTCGTCCAGAAAATTTTAATGGAATGTACCTCTTGGAAAAAATATTCCTTTTTTTTCGAAAAGTACCTGTCTAAAAAAGTACCCTCTTAAAGGAGTACGTTTAAAGGAAGGTATGTTTGAAAAAATATTTTTTTTTCAATAACGTTTGTACCTTCAATTTCAAAACGAGCTTTGAAAAAGTACCGTTTTGTTAAGGTAATATTTTAAGGAGTGTCTTTCTAAGAAAATCATCTTATTAAGAATTACTTTTTTAACAAATAAGAAAACAAAAGTACGTTCTTGAAAATGTTGAATTTAAAAAGGACATTTTTCAGAAAGTATTTTTGAAAAGAAAACATGTCTGAAAAAGTACCTTTTTAACAAAGTTGTACCTCTTGGAATAGGAACTTTTTTCAAAAAGATTATTTTTAAAAAATTACTGTTGAAAGCAAAACACAATTTTTAAAAAAGTACCGTTGAAAGAAAGTATTATTTTAAAAAACTTTTCTTTTATCAAAGTACCCATTAAAAAGTATGATATTAAATATATATTTTATATAAAAATTTTATCAAATAAAAACCCTTTTTTTAAAAACTCCTTTTTCAACATAATATCTTTTAAAAATATAAGAATAATAAATTCGCTCCTTAAAAAAGTAAATTTTTATAAAGTGCCTTTTAAAAAATTAGTTATGTTTTGAAAAAAGTACATTTAAAAATATATGTATGTACTCGTACATATGTATGTTTAAAAAAAGAAAATTTGTGAAAAATGTAGTACATTTTTATTTTATGTTTAACCGATGCCATAAATTTTACTTAAAAAAGCTTTTTAAATCCTTTAACTGCAAGAAAAAGCTTGCTTATGTATTCAAATTAATAAAGCAAAATCCTGTTCTAAACTCTCCTTTATTAAGGAAATCTTTATGGCAAATACAAACGGGCAAAGTACAACTCACATATTTTTTTGTTAGTATGAAGGAATATTTAAGTAAACTTTAAATTTGCTCTCTCTTTTTTGGCATTAGTATAATTTGCATACAAATACTCGTACAAATGGAATCCGGTATTTCCGCTACCTTTCCTCAGTTCCATGAAAGCCATGGATGTATATATGTATGTATGTGTGGATTAAAACAAAGCTTTATAAATACAAAAAATAAAGTAGAAAACATTGTATTAAGTTTCGAGTATGATATTTTTTGCCTGCAACAACAAGCTCGCAAATAGCAACAGTGAGTACGCTTATGCATACATATGTACATATGAATGAATATCCTTTTTAACATGATGCTTTGCATAATAATATTTTTGTTATGCTGTTGCTGCTTAGTTTATAGTTCTTAAATACATGCAACATAAGTTTTAAGGCAACAACATTCAATGAATGTTGGTGGAGCTTTTAGTTGCCATTGTTTATTGGTGTTTTTTTTTTACAACAACAATACATTTTTGTGAAAAACTCTGCTGTTGCTGTTGCTGCTATTGATGTTGTTTGCGATGATGTTGTTAATGTGTTGTGCAATATTTTTTCGGTCTACTACTTTTTTACGAATACATACTCGTACATACATATTTTTTGGCATTTGTTTATCTACAAACATTATTTCATTTTCAATGAATGAGTGTTACCGAGCTCTTGTCTATGTGTGTGTGCGTGTGTGTGCCTGAACTTTTTTATTATTATTTCAACATCCACTTGTGTGAATGCCAAAAAGGATTTTCTATACAGCGCTTGCCACTTTCTTTTTTATATGTATGTTTGTAGGTTCTACATATGTATGTATAAAATGTTCTGCTTTCGCTGGATTTTCACATTGTTTTTCTCTAAAGAACAAAAAATATTTTGTTGTTGTTGTTCTTGTTTTTGTTCTTGTTATGAATGAAATATTGTTTCGGTTGGCGTTGCTTGTTGATGATTCTGCTGTTTGCCCGTTGTTTCCTTTGGCATTGTTGAAACTTTGGTTGTTTTTGTATATACATATGTATGTATGCATGTATATACGCTGAATCCCTGTTAACATTTCAAAGATTTTTTGGTTATCAAGCTCTCATCATAGTTCTTCTCGAAGATTGATATTTTTTTTTAAATACATGTTTATTTATTGTATCTTCAAATATGAACTAACAATAAGTGTTTAAATATTAAGTCTAAATATAATTAATAGGCCCGACCAATGTCGGACATAAACTTAGTGATAGTAAATGATACATAAGAGTCGTGCTAAGCGAAAAAAAGAAAAGTATTAAAGTATATTCAAGGAGCTACATCTGGAGTGTTGAGTATTAGAGCCGTAGTGTCCATCTTTTTTAAGTACTTGCCTGCGTATTTTGCAATTTCTTCAGTCACGATGGAAATTTGAATTTTTTATGTACCATGGAGCCGATGTTATCAAACGTAAAATTTTGTTTTGTCTTCGTTGGATTCTCTCTATATTGAGAGAAGATTGATATTAACACAAAATATTGGAGATGGGCACTGCTTACGAGTTCGGCGTAAGTCACACATAATAGTGAGTAATTTTGGAAAATCATGTCATTAAGTAATTTTTAGGAATTTTTTCGACCTTTTTTTATTAGTAAATCGCAAAAAAGCAAAACTCTTTTTTAAGTAGTTTATTTTGCTTCCAATATTTCGTTGTATTAGCAGATGATATTCCGCGGTAGCAAAATACATTTATTTAATATATGATAACAACAAATGAAGACTTTGGAAAAACACAAAAACTGGTTAGTATAGTACTACCAAAGTGTAGTAAGACCCTATACTCAGTTTGGCGATTTTGGTGACAAATTTTTTATGGGCCTAAAAAGATTTCGAAAATCATTACGCTCGCAAAAAATGATATCATGATGATTAGTCTTTGCGTACAAAAAAATAACTTTATGGTTGTAGGCTTAAGGGATGGATAAAAACTTTTCCGTTATTACAACTTCACTTTAAGCAAATACCTGCATATAATTTTTATCGTGATGTTTAATCATTTGAAGTTGCCACGTTTTCATAAGCTTCCATACTTTCTACACAAAAAAAAAACTGTAAATATTACACAAAACACATAATAATATAACAACAAAAAATAGCCAAAAATGGTTTCATTATATTTGTAATAAATAAACAAGAGCAAGTTGCCACTAAGAATTTTTAGCAATCAAAAGTATTCAGTATCCCCAATGATGTTGCCACAATATAAAAATTTTCTTGAAATAATGGAAAAATTCTGAAGCTCACTTTAGAGTTCAGTTTTGCTAAACTAAGGATTAACTTTCCTAATAAGCGCCCTTAAGCATTTTAATTATTAAATTGCCTTACTTTTTATTTTTAAGTTCAGATTAGAACGATGTGATAAAGTTTTTACTTTAAAGCGTAATTGATCGTGAGCGAAAAAAATCTTTCGATAAAAAAACGAATTGTTCGTCACTTTTTCATATCACTTAGATATAACTTTCCCGAATCAATTTTTTGTTGTCACTAAATCTTTTATTTAGTGACTTTTGCTATATAAAATGTTTGCAGGGATGTGGTGCTGTTTGATAATGCGTGTTATTTGTTGCATGTGTGTATGTGTTCATCTTGTAAAAAGTGCCACTTCATACTAGTATGTAAGTATTATGAATAATAAGGGTATTCACGTCAACTCTTACAACTGTGTAAAATGCATAATTGCACTTTCTGACGTGAGCAACCCATTTTGTTTAGTTGTCCATAAAGCAATACAATATGTAATATATGTATGTATTGTACTCGTACTCTTGAACCAAAGTGTTAGAACTTTGCTGATTAGTTCTATGATTAATTCACTAATAAAAATATCAATATTAATAATATTGGTATTATTTAACAAAATTCTAATAACAGTTTGGCCATAGGTCTTTTTGAAAATAACAAAATTATGCATTTGTTATCTTAAAATAGAATTTGAAGATCACTTTATAAATTCTAGCTAAGAATTTCTAAAATTTTTCTAATTCTAAAATTTTCTATTTAATTTATTTGTATCGAAAACATCTTCAATACATAGGCTTTTCACATGACAATATTTTTCAATATAATGGTTTTTACTCATATTTTAATTTTATATTGAATTAAAAAAAAAACAATTTCTAACCAAATTGACGCATTAAATTTTTTTGTTGCTTCTCGTGGTTGGAAATATCTTCATGGTTGGAAAAAAAAGGAGTTTTTCATACAAAAACATCATTGCCCATTGCAATTTCATATTAATTTCGTTTAAATTAAGTAAAATGAGTTAATTTTGGATATGTCAAAATGTATGGGAAATTATTTAATTTCAACTTGATTTCTTCCGACATCATGAAATTACTTGATTTGGTGGCACGCTGAACGGGCTATTAAGTATTTCTGCGTTGTAATTTGGTGTATAGTTGATTTTATAAGTACTTTTTGTCCATTTTTTTGGATTGGCAATGCCATAAAAAGTTGCACAACTTTTCAAAATCTACTCTGATAATCTTGCACTTACTCAGACCCTGACAATTTTGCATCATTTATGCAAAATAGTTTTCTATGTGGTTGTTGTTATATTTGTTGAAAATTTTGCAATTTTGATTTCTGCAACAGTGCAACTTTTAACGTGAATACCTTTAATATTTTTTTTCATTAAAATGTATTTTTGTTTTTAAGGGTAAATATGTTCTTGAAGCAATTTGTTAGTGTGTTTTTTTATGTAAAATGTTTATTCTACTTTAAAGATTCATCACATGAACCCGCTCGGCAGTAGCAAAAAAAAAAAGAAGGTCAGTTTTGAGATACATAAGTATTTAAGATATATTTTTTTATTATTTTTAAGAAATTGGCGCAAGAAAAAAACCAAAAAAACAATACTTAAGAAAGATGAAATCCCATACTAAATACTTGTGGGACTCTAAAAGCAATGACGAATAGTTTTATTTTTAGTTTTGCAATTGAACATGTCAGAAATATTTTTAATTAAGAAAATGTATTTTAGCGCATAGTATGTCATTGAGCCGGTTTTAAGCTCTCGAAATGTCATAATAAAATATTATTTACAAAATTATTCAGCAGAGAGCTCACAACTACACCCAGTCAGGGTATCGAATTTCTACCAAAAAATATCATAATGCATGACAAGTGCTACAACATTAAGAGGAACACCAATATAAATTAATATTTATTTAATTTCTATTAAAACAAAGAGAAAGAGAATACAAGTGGTAAAGGAAGAGATGGAGGAAAGCTTCATTCTTCTACAAATCTGATTTTTGCGCGTTTTTTATTTTTTCAAGTTGTAGTTTTTGCTCGAAATATTATTATTATTTCTAGTGTTTTATATTATGCCTAGAAAACAAAAATTATATTTACTTAAGGTGAGCATACGTCCTTTTTTTAGACGACAATCATATATTTTAACTCGCTTTCATCTGTAAAATTGGCGTCCTCTTTTTACCCGACTGCGCGACGCAAAGAAGAGTATTGTGTTTATCAGCCTATATATGTGTGTATGTATGTATGTGTGTGTTCCTTTGCGGGCTTATATAAACCGAACGCGTGGACCGATTTGAATGATTCTTACTTCAATCGATTTGTCTTAATCCCGGAAGTGTCACTGATATGACAGTAGTAAAAATTCAATATGGCGGCCAACAGACGAAAATAATAAAAAGTCGGCGAACTATATCAAAATGGATATCATTCAACAGGTATTTTAAAACCATCTTTAGGTTTCTCTTATGATTTTTCATTTCGAATGACCGTTTAGGATATTGAACGGTTCAAAGTTGGACGCAGTCGGGTTGTTTGATTTTTTTTAATTACTAATTGTTTGTCATTTTTCTTTTATTATCAGTCATCTTTTGACATCTTTAATATTAAAAAAATTATTAATATTCGTTTTTATTGAACTTTTGATTTTGAAAATATATAATATATAATCACTCAAATAACAAACTTTATTTAACTTCAACAACCGAAACTTGCAAAATTCAAAATTTACTTTAAATTTCTCCTCTTGCTAAACTCCCACAATTCCTACTGCAAGTATGAGTAATTCATACATAAATAAATCGAGCTTAAAATACAATAATTCAAATTGCTTTTCAAATTACTATTTAAGTGTACATACTTACACAGTAATTTTAAGCCAAGCACAGACACACACGCAAGAAAAAAAACAATAAAAGTTTTCCCTAAACCACAATAAGAAAATTTTGTTTTTATTTTGGCATAAACTTTTCTCTTCGACTTCAAACTCATAAACAGAACACCAAACTAAAATGGATAAAACTTCACATAAGCGTCATTAAGGTATTACAATACAACCCCTCTGGTATTATCCTTGTAATAAACTTGCTACAATGGCTGAGAACATTTATACAGGAAGAGGGTAAAGTAAAGTATTTGCAATTGTACTTGAGGTAAATAGAATTGCTTATGATATATAAACCTACTTATGTATGTATTTTATATACATATTCACTATATTGAATTGTTTGATTGTCAATATACATCTGTGTATGTGTTCGAGTATTCAGAGGATAAAAGTGCAAACCATTGTCCATTTAACTACTTACTGTAATACTGCTTGTAATTTGAAATGTGTGAAGCCAACCATATTCTTTTCTTTCTTCCTTCGAATTTTTTTTTTTTTTTTTGCACTTACTGATATAAATTATGAAACTTTAACGAAAAGAGCTAGAGAGAAATGAAATAACTCGATACTGTCAAAAACATAAAAATGTTCAAAATATATGTATATAGTAAACCCTTTTTCCAAGCGAAAAAAAAGAAACGAAATTGAAGTATTTTCTAGTTTTTTTTTTTAAATGCTTTCAAGCTCATATGAACTGAATGAAGTATTACGGCAGTCAATTATTCGAGTTTTAAATTGTGTAAATGGAATCAGAACAAAGTTTTATTTTATATTATTTATTATTATGGATAAGCGTAACTTATAAGGTAAAATACAACATACATATATCAGGGTCTTCCCATTAGGAGCTTTAA
Organism: Nowickia ferox; assembly: GCA_936439885.1. Lineage (NCBI taxonomy): Eukaryota > Metazoa > Arthropoda > Insecta > Diptera > Tachinidae > Nowickia > Nowickia ferox. Next base: position 108,721,086 of record OW387023.1, read on the forward strand.
TTTTGATATGTAAAACAAAGAGTATTTTTAAGCGCAATCATCGGATGCTTATGCAGTTATAAAGAGTAGGTTATGTCTTAAATAATGGAAAACACTATCAGCCAAATGGGAGCCACGTCTACTCTTGCCCGCCCATATTCTTGTCAAGAAATTTTCCTTCCCCAATTCTTAAATTTGCGGCTGTATATCCTCGATAACTTCACGAATTTCATCTTTTAGGTCTTGATTCGACTGTGAACCTTTGACATCGACATTTCACATTGCACCAAAGAAAAAATTTAAATTATTAAATTACAAGCACAAACTTTCAAAACGCCGATACAAGTGCACCTCTTTTGTCTTTTTTTTTCTAGTAGCATTCGTTAGGTGGTTGTTCTTGTTACCCGACTTCAAAAAGAGGAGGAGTTATCAATTCGTCGGTATTTTTTTTTCTTTATAATTCGGTGAATTTTCGATCAGTTGTAAAAAATATTTTATTTTCCCATTGTCAACGAAGTGGGTGGGAACATGCCCACTATTTTTTTTCCTTTAATCTTATGATATTTTACTGGTGCGATTGCTGTAAAACTTAGCAAACACCTTGGGTTCTCATAGTGATAAAATTTCAAAGTTAAAAAAATGGGCGGAGCTACGCCCATTAAAATTTATTTATATATTTTACGTGCATCTATTTGACCGATTTTTACGCAACTTGGCACACACTCAGACCCTTAAAAAAAAAGACACAATGTTGCAGTTAGAAAAGTGGGCACGCACCTGAAGCTCTTAAAAGGCTACAATCTTGCATTTAAAAATGGGCGGGGCTAACCCATTAAAATTTAATATTATATTTCACAATTTGTCAATTATGTCACAATGAACTCTAAAAAATATTTTAGTTTTTTTACAGGTTTATTTGACAAATTTCCTATAGAAACCTGAAATATTTTTTATGAATATGGCAGTTAATCTTGTGTTAAAAAATTGGGCGGGAATACGCCCACCATTATTTTCTTTAATTTTATGATGTTTTACTGATCCGATTGCTGCTAAACTTAGCAAACACATTGGCCTTTTATAATGACTCAATTTCGAAGTTGGCAAAATGGGCGGAGCCACACCAATTTATTTTAATTGCCTGTATTTGACTGATTTTTTTGCAACTCAGCACACATCCTAAACCAAAAAAATACACAATATTGCATTTAAACAGTGGGCGGACCACGCCCATTAAATTTTAATATAACATTTTTGACGTGCTTGTACTTAATCGATTTTTACGAAAGCTCTTAAAAAAACATCATTTTGCATTTAATATTATATTACACAGTCTTCTAATACACCGATTTTTATGAAACTTGGCACACACCTTGAACTATGAAAATCTCTTGTGTTCAAAAAAGTGGGCAGGATAACGTCCATGAAAGGCTGGTATAAAATTATATGTACTTCTATTTATTCTATTCCCACGAAACTTGGCGAAGAGTTTTGTACCTTAGAATGACATAAAGTTATGCTTAAAGAAGTAAGGCGGGGCCATGCCTATTAAATATTAATAGTATTTTACACGCGGTGCTACCTGACCATTTTTTACGAAACTTGTCATACCCCTTGAATTCTGAAAGTTACTGACGCAATGTTGAATTTAGAAAAGTGGGCGAGCACTAATATTTGCTAAAGTAAGCATGACCACGCCTTTAAAAATAAAAAATTCGCACTAAGCATTCCAACTCCAAAAATAAGCACTTAAAGTTAAAGATAATTTAGATTCAGTTAAATAGAACATTTAAGAATTTTATTATTTGACATGTTGTCATAAGTTTACTTTAAGTGAAATTTAGTTGCTAGTGGAAATACCCCATTGGTGCCCTGCCAATAAATTCTCAAATATTTCTTGAAAGTCTGTGCATAAGATAAGAGGTTTGTGACTGTTCAAAATATGTGGTAGAAGTCTACTTATGATTTGGCAGGGCACCAAGGGGGTATACATGTACATATATATATAGACAATGCTTAACCACAAGCAAATAAATTTCAATTTAAATAAATCATTTTTCTATTGACAATGACAATGATAACTAAATGCAAGTATATATAGAATTTGCTAAGCAGATTGGCTCAGACTTCAAATAGCATTATAAGTAATACTCGTACATATAAAAAATGTTTTATTTAACTCAATCTAAATTATCTTTAACTTTTCAGTGCTTAGTTTAATTTCAATTTTAATATTTTTTTAAGTTTTATTTTTTCTGTGTGTTATTAGAGATCTGTCATGTGTAAATTTTTTCTTTTTCCAAATTAAAAAGAAAGGCCAAAAGTAGGCTAGTTTGAGTGACAACCCTACTATTTAAAAAAAACACGGAAATGCTGGCAATTTCTTTTTTTTGCAAAATACATAAATAAAATATTAAACAAAGAAAAAATGAAAAACTCAAACCCATAAAAGCTACATGTACACGCACGCATATGAACAAACAAATATCGACATTTAACGTTTTTCAATTTTGCACTTTTTTCACAGAAAATTTTTATTTTATTTCATTTCTTACTTTAAATCAGGAAGTTAAACAAATTTCCTTTTTCATCGTCAACATTAGCAAAGCAAAGCGTTCCCCAAAGTGCAGAAGAAATATAAAAAAAAAATTTTATTTAAGGACATAAAAATTGTATGACTAAACGTCAACTTATGAAGGCCTGTTTGTTGTACTTGTTCGTGTGATTGTAGTCAATCAATCAACCTGTTACTTTTATCTGTTTGAAAACAGCCTTGTGGCAGCATTCAATTTAAAAACGAATTGAAAAGAAAAGTGCTGCTCTGGAAATTAAATTCAAATAAAAATATTACAGGAAGAAGGCATGAAAACTTTCGGAAAAAATTTAACGATTCAAAAAAATAAAAATAAAATATTAACTTAATGAAACTATTTTTTTAAGCTATAGGTAAATTGTATATATTTAGTTTTTTATTTCGATATTTCGTTAACTTTTGGTTAACTTCTTCAGGATATTTCTTATTTTCTTTTTTTTATATTTAGTTTATGTCTTTTTTTCTTTTCAATCACAAAAAAAAATTTTTTTTAATTTAAAAAAAAATAAGTTTTGTTCTAGAAAATTTTTATTAAGAATTTTTATTTGTTTGGTTAAGAAACACCTACATATATATATGCATTTCGTTTCTGCTTAGTAGCAGAAAATTGTTATTTTCAAAGAATTTTTTAAAACAGCAAAATTCAAAACCTGGCAACACCGATTATATATGTTTCTGTCACAGAATCGAAGAAGTCCGTTGTGTAAAGATGTTTGTATGTATAAATGAAATATTTGGTTAAATTGCGAAGGGCCTTCGCTCCGCCTACTTTTCCAAGTCCGGGAGTGTGTGCAGGAATCGTAAAAATCGGTTAAGTTTAGCCCGAAGTGTATCCAAATATTATAGATACATATGTGAATTTAAACATTAATTTTTATAACTAAGAATTTTGAAGCCGGCATTGATTATGGTGCAAACAACTATTTAAAATATTTAAATAAACATTCAAATTCATTGAAACGTGTATTTCTATGGCTTTATACATTTATATTTGATAATAAGAAAATAAGGAATATACATTTACATATGTATGTATATTGCACTACCTTATACACACATTCGAAATGAATTTTGTGTTTGTTGAAAAGAAAACTATGACAAACTTCCTTCAATAAATATTCAAGTACCATTAGTTACTACCCAGCAAAACCACAAAAAAATGTCAATAAGATCCGCAAAACATGCTCCGCGCTGATACTTATTCCCGGAACTATTTTCTTTTTTTTTTGCTGCAACGGAGCTAAATTTATGCTATAATTTAACAGAAATCGATTTGTCGACTAATAAAAATATTGACGGAAATCGCTCTTCGTTCCATATCTGCAACTTTATGATATATGTATGTACTGACGTTCCGCTACAAATTTTTTTTTCTATTATGTAATATAAATACAAATAGCATTAAAAATATAGAATATATAAGTAACCAGTTTCGAGCGCAGGTTGATGTAGAAGTTATTAAGTCCTTAGGAAACGACAGGATATGTATGTACCTTTTTGCTCGAAGGTATTAGAAATGAAAAATTAGGTAAATGAAGCGATGTTTTCCGATATTTCAAAAACATGTTGGTGGAATGTTATGTATTCCAAATTCATCTGCAAATGTGAAAAATATATTTCCAAAGGATGGAAAAGTATATCCTAAATGTTACTTTTATATTCAGATCTCAGCAACTAATAGTCTTTTTTATACGTTCTAACATTAAAGAATAATATTAATTAATAGTATTAATTAATAATATTATAATCATTGAACTTCAAAGGGCATTTTTGTCAATTGTTAAGCCTTTTTAGTTAATTAATAGAAGTATTAAAAAATTAAAACTAAAGAATTTGGTACAATCGTACTGAAAAAAGTAAAATTTTTCTTGAAAATTAGTACAATTTCTAAATCTGATTTCTCATCCCTGGTACGAATACACAAGAAATAAATAAATAAGGCTGACATAAACTAATCCGTAGCAAATATTTGAATGTTTACGTCATACAAGCTAGAAGAAAAAGGTGAATTATTCCATAAATTTTAAAATTTTATAAATTTGAAAAGGTTTTCTTGAACACTCTCAGCTGCATTTACGAGTAATTTTAGTGCTTTTAGTTTTAGTTTTGATTTCATAACTGTCCAGGAGACATTCAAATAAAACCATCAATCACATAGTTGTGTGCGTGCAGTCTTTTTTTTCGGCTACGCGTTCACGTTGTGCTCACTGATTGATGAGAATCAAAACATTTTGATATTTTTATTTGACGGCTGATTATTTGAGCGTCTCCAAATCTGATTGACGATAAAATGTCATTTGCTTTGTTTTATTTGTTGTGTTATGACATGGAGAAGTGCGCGGATGAAAAAGAATTTATTTTGCATTCCATAAAAATTTACCATTGCTCTTTGTAAAAAAAAACTGGAACATGGAGAAGTGCCCGGATAAAAAAAAATTATTTTGCTTTTTATTGCAAATGTTAGATGTATTACAGTATTTTGTTTTTCTAGTAATGCTTTCACCATGAATAGAAGTTCATCAAACGTTTCCGAATCCATTCTCCAAAAATTTCTTTAATCATCTTGGCATGTTAATTTCAATTCAAGTAAAAGATTTTCGTAAAGCTGTTCCTTTTTTATACTATTTTTTCATCCAAAATTTTTTTCTCTTTTTCATACTTTTAATTTTTTTTCAACAACACTGCACTGCACTGCATCATCCGGTGGCGACATGCTTTCATACGAACGCTACGAAGCCAAAACACAAATGCTGATTGACGATTTTATTTGTACGTCTCCGACATCAATTAAACGACACTAATACATTCTCACCGATTGATGGTTTTATTTGAACGTCTCCTGGACACTATAAACAAAACGGAAACACAAATGCTTTAGAATTGCCATTATATACACTTCTCAATCTGCAATGGGTTTCTGTGTTGCATATATGAATTAGTGTAGGAAATCTCATATCATTCATATGATTTGTTGTTGTGGTATTGCAGAACTTAGCATACTATATCCTTGACTTGCTACATCTGCAATTTTTGCACCAGCAGTTTGCAGCGAAGAGTGATTTCCGCTATTGATTTTAATTTAAACCCAATGAGAATTATATTGTGCAAATACTACACACAGAACTATGACCGTGCTCTTTTTTTAAACATGTGGACACTGTTAATTTAACTTCAAAGGAAATCGAAAGTATGGACTTATTAATAATTTGGACGCTATGCAAATTTCATTTAAAAAAAAATACGAAATCCTTTTTTTATTTTTGCTGGGTAACTATTTCTCTCTTATATGCCGGTGAAATTTAAAAATTTCAATTTGTTAGGCAAATTGAATTAAAAAACTAATTAGCATTTGAGCAATTTTGTAGCTTCCGTGAATAAAAGCATATGTATCTCTGATTTACATCAATAAGGGCATGTGCCTTGAAATACATATTTGAGAGGAGCACAAAGAATCGGTGAAACCACTTTTGAGTACTTTTTTTAATGTCCAAAATAATTATTACAGTCAGAGGCGAGTAGTGAAACTTTTTGTCTATTGAAAAAAAATTAATATATCTAGTTTGAAGAATTATTGTTGATTGTGGCTTTTCCTAAATTTTATTCACCTTTATTTTGTAATTTTTAAAAGGTTGACAAATAGCAAATATATCGAATAAAAGCAAAACTCTACCTGAGAAAAAAAAACACATTAATCACATTCTCTACAACAGGCTACTTCGAGAAACTTTAAGATCTTGTAAAAAAAATTGCTTATCAAAAATTAACGTAAGCGGTTCTTTATGGAAAAAGCCATATACATACCCTGCAGAAAATGCGAATAGTGAAATTGTAGTGATTTACTAGTGACTTTGTCACCAGTACTACTGACGAATTGTACCCCAGACAATGCTTTTCGCTATAGACATTTAGCATGTACGTGTCATTGAAAAGCAACTACTGACGTTGGTACTACTGAGTAGGTATTTCTTTTGGGACCATATCGAGACATTGGAAAGAGATAGTCACTAGTACAGTAATTCTAATGATAATAAAAATAAATATTTTATTAAAAATTTTTGTTTTAATAAAAAAAATACATAAAAAAGGGAACATTCGTTCAGCAAGTAAGGATTTAGTTTGCTGTTTGTATTAAATATAAATGAAAAATTCAAGGTTCCGTCGAATTATTAAAATCAAACACTTACGTATGAATCTGAACTTACTGGAGTGGACTTTTTAACTGATCCCACAAAGTATTCTACAGGCTCATACAAATTTCCACAATTATTTCATTTTAAAATATTTTTATTTTTATAATTACAAAATGGATTGCTTTTTATTTGTCTTTTGCAATTTCTTTTTATTTGATTCTTTGAATTATTTTTTAATACATTTTTTTATTTGCCTTTTATATTGATTTCGTAAACTAATTTTCATAAAAACTTGAATTTTGCTTGAAGCCACTTGTATTTTCAACAAACCAATAAAACATTAAGAAGAAGCATAGTTGTGTGTATCTGACAAAATATTTTCTACGCATCAAAAACAATGTTAATATGTAGACGCTCGTTTGACAATGTCACCAATATAGTCGACAAAAGTGGTGACTTGGCGACATTTAACCCCATGTTTTCTGCAGGGTACATATGTACATACATATGTATATGTATGTGTATCAGAAGTCGCAGAACAAAGCATGCCTTTGATCTAAAATTTTTATATTAAAAGAAACTTTTGAAAAACTGCGCAAATATAGAAAATTTACTCGTTTATTTCAGAAACCCATCAAATCCGCGTTAGGTACACAAATGTCAGTTGACGTGTTTCTGAAGTAAACGATTGAATTCTTTTCTTTTTTCCAAAAATCTCGTATCTTAACATAACTTGTTTTGTCTGCTTATATTCTGGTGGAGTTATTTTATTGTCGAAAATCTTAATACAATATTTTTTGTGTTAATTTCTCTAATAAATGAAAGAAAGAGTACGCACGTACTATTTAATTATATTTTCGGCATAAACAGCTTTTTAGTATTAAAACTCAATCTTTAAGTTGTTTTGAAAACTTAAAAATAAATAAATTTGATTTCAATCCAAACAGCTGCTGGAAATTTTTTTATGTCTTCATCATCATTTAGATACTTTAATATTCTTACAGCTGCTCTGGTTTTTTACAGACCATAAAAAGTGATTTAAAATGTTCTATTTTATATTAATTTAATGGTAATTTCTTTTATTATATTTCCTTTTTTTAACACCACTCGCTGACTGCGTTCTCCCAGCCAAATATAATTTTATTGATTTTACAATTAGCAAAATGAAATAAATGTAGAAATTTTATATATTGGCAACTGTTGCGGCTACGTAAAGAATTAAATTTTACAAAGGTGCAATTTCATTGGCATTTCCATCAGAAAGTCCACTTTTATGTCGCGTGCGACAGCAAGCAATTAAGCTTGTATTTCATAACGATGCCACTGGATTTTTCTTAAAATTTTACCTAGTGTAGAGCTGCGGTCGGATACACAATTATATAAAGAAGAAAAAAAACTCATTTTCTTTTTAAAAAAACAAGCATAATGGTTAAGTGTCGCACGCGACAAAAAGTTCACATTCCTGTGCAAATGTCCAACTGTCGTTAAATCTTTTTATTTTGGTAATATTTATGGTCCGTTGTACAGTGTTATTGAAATTATGCGCGAAATATTAAAAAATAGAAACATTTTATTTGTCGAAAAGTCATTGCATCTGGCAACCGTGGTTGTAATCTAACTTGCTTATTAACAGTGTTACCAGTATTTTTTTTAGTTCCTTTTACAAGTAGATTATCGAAACAGTTTTTTGAAATAGTCATATTAGATGAATTTTCAAAGAAACATAGCAGGCTAGAAAACCTTATTTACAACTTGCAACAAATGCCAGACATGTATTATGGAGTAAATTGGCTTAAAAACACATTTTTTTTTTTGGAGAAATTCGGTTTTATTGATAACAATGTAAAGTAGAAATATGGAAATTAATAATGGAATATAGTGTCGGGCAAATATACACCTCTAGCACGTCAGCAGAACCAAATTTTGCAACAAAGCTTTGCTTATTACGTCAATGCAGCGCCGAATTTCATCTGTCACAGCGTCAGTTGTTTCTGGTTTGTTTACGTAAACCCGGTATTTAAAATTAAAATTTTAAAAATTTCTCAATTAAAATTCTTTGTTCAAGAGTGTAGCGATCAATGGTTAAAACTTCCCAACTTTTTACTAAATAAATGTCAAAGGATGATTCTTGACATTTCATCATTTGACAGGCAATTTGCTTCCTAGCCTCAAATTTGCCCACCCTTTATGTCTATACACTTTATCACTTTAAAAATAAATATTTCCTTAATTGATATCATAATTTTGTAATAGTTGTAAAGTTTAAACGTATTTTGGTTAATGCCAGCAAATTAATGATTAAAATTATTTTTTCTAATTTTTTCTGTGTATAGCATAACATTTTCGCAATGCATACATATGTATATGTAACAATTTCCATAATAAATAATTTTATCTCCGCCCAGCTGACTTTTAGGTAATATATTTACGTACTTATACAATTACGAAAGGATAAAAAGCACAATAATTGCTTGCCACATTACCTTAAATATTTGAATTATATCACCTCATTTTAGCAAACATTTGCTCCATCATCGCCATTATCATTGCGTTCTTCCAGCTTTAACATTCTGGTAATAAACATTTTATACACCAGGTACATTTTTATTACGTTTTCCGTTTCCTTTTTTTTTTTTTTTGCTCCTGCTTAAGACCAGTTTTTATGCCCATCTTGTTTAATAGTCAGTCACCTTCTTTCTCTATAATATGTTTAGTACTCTTTAAACGCCTAAATTTTATTTTTTTTTTTGCGTTGGAATGTGGCAGCAAATGTAATATTAACAATAAACTTGCTTTTCTTTTTTGAGCACTAAATAGGCCTGAATTGGTCTTGAGGAAAATTCATTTCAAATACTTTATTAGCTGAAACTTTAAAATTGTTTAAATATTTCTATTATTTTAAGTGTGCGCGAATGTAATTTTATTATATTTAGCAGATATATATTTTACTATTATAACGTTTTTTAATGTATTTAATTTAATAAATCGTATAAAAGTAAATAATTTAATTTAGTAATGACTTTGCTTTATTCGGAAGGAGCTCACAGAAAAAATTATTCCCAAAAAATGTTCAAACATGCGTTTGATTGAAATAAAATTTAGTTTTAGTAAATATTTTATACTGTTCCAGTAAATTGTTTGTTTATTTTATGCAAGAAAAACAGTATAAAAAATAATTCGAATTGAATTTACAAATTTCTTTGTAGGACCTGAATTGAACAAATTTATACTTGATTCAGAGAATTTTGCGTTTGAATTGTAAAATGAGTTTTTCTGTGATACAATAATTTCAGGCATTTTAAATTTTCGTTATGATTTTCTCAAAGCTTATACAAAACTCTATAGCGAGTTAAAAAATGTATTTACAGACACTTCATTATATGGAATAATGGCTTAAGTCGACTTAAACAAAGTAGTGGTTTTCGGAAGTTTCGACGCTACCGCTAAGAGATTAAAACACTCTAACGCATGATTCTACTTCCGTGTAACCACTGCAACTTTCAACTGGGGCATAATAAAGTTCAATTTTCTTGAATAAGCTTTAGCGATTTTGTAACTATGTATGTATTTGTAATTGTGGTAATTGCAAAATGTAATAATATAAATTTTGCAAAGGAATATATCAAGGGGGAATTAAAACAAAATTTATCAAATTTGACCCGTATATAATTTACTTCATTAATAAATGAAGTAATAGAACACATATAGCAACTGAACAATTATCAAAACAAGTTTTAATGATGCAGTGAAAACTATCTTTTTTTTATAAAATTTGTTGCAAGAAGTGGCAAGAGAATAGGGCAGCAAAAATTTGAAAAAATTCTGTAAACATTCGACTTATCAGACATGTGAAGGAAATTGATTTTCAAAAACGATTTAAAACAAAAAAAAACTGTGACAAGCTCATTATTTCGATTTTGAATATCTTTAACAACTTGATTACAGGAGCTTTTCAGAAATGTTTGTAAAATTTTTCTTCCAAATATTATTTATATTCTAACTTATGGCTAACTTTTCGAAAAGTAATAAAGTAAGATTCGATCGTTCGAAACTCACCGCAGGTTTCCAAAACAAGTTGTTTTAAAACCATTCCATTTCCATCACATACCTTTGTTTTTTTTTACCATCTTTTTCTATTGCTCCAATTAGAAAATAGAAAAAATTTCATGTGATAAATTTCGTGAATTTTTAATGAAAAAATTTGAAATATTAATTTTATATGTATACACTTTTTTATATATGTACATGCTTCCGTAATTGTTTGTGGTGTTATGCTCAAGACTATTAATTTAAATTTAACGGCTGCTCTAAAAACTTCTCAACTCCAACTGTTAATTGGCAGAAATGTTAAGATCACAGTGTTACTTTTTAACTAACATGACTGCCTTTCACAACTTGGCAGCACTTACTTACATCACACATATGTACATAAGTTACCAGCGTTACCACAAAGAAATTTTTGTCTAAACAATTTTTCCCATAATCTTATCAGTCTTGCTATTATCTATCAGGGCAATCATGAATAAAATCCCGCCAGAAATTTTTCTCTTTTCCAATTAGAATTTGTTTGTTTCCCCTATTACTTGCTATAGTTTGAAATTGTTCCCAAGGAAAAATTTCTTTCGGAATTTTATTCATGGTTCCTCTCTTTATTACGTGCCACATACTAGAAAATAACTAAATTTTGGTATTCCAAAAACGGTTAAATTAAGTGGAGAACCTGCGTGTGCACATAAAAGATATTCGTTCACAGGAGCTAATTGATTAATATGGTAAAGGTGCCAATAACTAATAGATTTATCTAAAAATATTAGAGCGATGTTTTGTGAGGTATATACATGTTTACACGTTTATAACGAAGAATTCATTTTACAATTACTTTTACTTTTTTTTACTGCCTTGTTTGATGCATAAAATTTTTTTCAATTACTTTATAAAACTATGTGAGAAGCACAGAGTTGCACCTAGTGCGTGTACCTATATTTAATGTGCCTTGCTCTGTACATTTCAAAAAGTATTTATATATTACAAATTTTATAACTGCAATGCAACCCTGTGTGGAAAAGGTACTACAGCAACACTCTTGTGCGCAAACTCTACATTTTTTGACAGTTTGTTATTGAGCTCGGTTTGGGAAGGTTGTTTTCGAAGTGAATAGTTTCTATCAGCATTTTTAAATTAAAAATTTAAACCATTGCATTTATAAATACAGTTGCCCAATAAAGTCTACATACAGCGTCAATATTTAAGTTTTCTTTTTATTTAAAAATAATTATTTAAATTTAAGCCAAACAAATATTTTTATTTTCCAAATAAAACTTAAAAACAACAACAATTCATTTATTTTGTGCCTTAAAATAAAGTAATAAAATAAAAACGTAATTCAGTCTTAAAACATATCACAAAAAAGTGTACATACAGCTTATATTAGACATTGATTTGCTAGATTTTTATTAAAATAACTTTAAACTAATATTTTGTCGGGCCACCTTTAGCATCTAGCAATGCTTGTATGCGTCTAGGCATTGATGAAACCAATTTTTCTGTTATATCTGATCCAATTTTTTGCCACTCGTCTGTTAGTGCTTTTTTATGTCATCTTTGTTAGATATTTTATTTTTTCGCACGTGTCTGTCCAATTCATCCCATAAATTTTCAATTGGATTCATATCCGGCGATTGAGGTGGAGAATGTAATTGTTTGGGGACATTATAAAGAAGCCATTCCCTTACAATGAGAGATGTATGTTTGGGATCGTTATCCTGTTGGAAGATCCATTTTTCAGAAAGACCCATCTTGCTGGCGGACGTCTTCAAATTTGCCTTCAGAAGATTCAAATAAATATGACGGTCCATTGTAGTTTCAATAAATACTAAATTTCCTACACCAGCGAAGGACATACACCCCAAACCATTACAGATCCTCCACCGTGCTTCACAGTTGGTAATAAATTTTGGATTCCTATCTCCTTGTTAGGTTTTCTCCATACCCTTTGTTTACCATCGTACCCAAATATGTTGAATTTAGATTCATCACTAAATATTACGTTTTTCCAAAAATCAATTCCATAATTTTTATGTAATTTTGCGAACTCGAGGCGTTTTTTTTAATTGGTTTCGCTAATAAGTGTTTTTTTTCTTGGAATAAGACTGTGAAAATCATTTTCTCTCAGCACGTTGCGTACAGTGTCGGGATGAATACTAATTTGTTTGGTTTTTTCAAGATCTTTAGCGATATTTACTGCACTTATTCTTGGATCATTGCACACGAGTCAAATAATATTTCGTTTTTCACGGTCAGTAAGCTTGGATGCCCTTCCTGATCGGTGTTTATTTTCTATTGTTTTTGTGCTGTTAAAATTTCTTATAATGGTTTGAACTGTAGAACGGCTTACTCCAACTATATTCGCTATTTCTCCATATGATTTTTGTTCAACTCTTAGCTTAACAATTAATTTTCTGATTTCCAGAGAAATTTCCTTGCGTTTTTGTAAATTCTGCGACATTTTAAAGTACAAATAACGAAAAACTCACTTTAGCTGCTAAATTATTTTGATTTGATATTCTACTCGCCAGAAGGCATTAAACAAATCATTACCGTTACTTTGGGAAGTGATTGTTTTAATACTTTCAGTGATGGGATTTGCTGTATGTACACTTTTTTGTACTATCGTTTCAGATTGATTTGCATTTTTCTTTTATTACTTTATTTTAAGCCAAAAAATAAATGAGTATTTTCTCGTTTTTAAGTTTTATTTGGAAAATAAAAATATTTGTTTAACTTAAATTTAAATAAATTTGTTTAAATAAAAAGAAAACTTAAATAGAGGCGCTGTATGTAGACTTTATTGGGCAACTGTATATTGTAATTTACTTAATAAGTAAAGCTGAACCCTATAATATACACAAGTAATAATACAAATAACTGTGTGTGCTGTAGTACATTAAAGAAAACAGGAAAACAAAACGTGTAAACCAAAGTTGTCAGAAAAAGAGGAATAATAAAATCATTAAAAAACGACGACGCCCCATAAGAACAACAAACTTGTTAAAATTTAGAAAATAAAAGTGTGCAATATATAATTCTTAATATTAAAAACAAATTATTTAGTGTAAATATATTTCCAGCGAACAAATTTCTTCATAAGTTAGTCTAATATCATTCAAGAATTCGGCAAAGAAAACCCTAAACCAGCATAATGGAGGTTAGTTTTCTTATTGTAAGAAATTGTTGTTTTTGTTTCTAAGAAGTAAACAGTATGACAATGCCAATTTACTTGGATCTTTGCTATTAAATATTTTTATTTGTAATTTATATATCTATATTATTTTAAAATGATTGTCGGTACACTGTGTCCTACAAATTAAAAGAAAATCATGGTAGAAAGGTAAAAAAAAATTGTTGGGATTACGTCAGTTTTTGTTCTTTGTTTTGGATATTTCTTTTGTCTTATTGCTGTCTCTGTCGTGCTAGAATCGCAGTGTCAAAAAGAGTGTAGCATGAAAAACAAATAGGGTGGTTGTCAGCGTTGCCGTTCAGGTTATTTTTGATACCGATGACTTGATTTCTCCAGTTGATATTTTGCTTATGATTTAGCAGTTTGATGCAAAATAAAAATAATTCTATGTAATTACATACATACATATCTACCCAGTAAAAATTGTTCAAAATTTTGTAATGGGTAGTACTCAGGGGACGAAGCCGATCGGCTCAGAGCCGGCTTCGAGCCGCCGCCGATAAATATTGGGCTCCATGAGCCGCCGCCGATGCATACGGCTTGCATCGACTAAAATTTTCAGTCGACGGCACCGGCTGAGCCGATTCTGCACAGTAAGGGTGTCAGATTTTATAAAATCACTAAAAATTTGTGCATGTTAAATTTTTTTTCATTCTCTTACTTGTTTCCTACACCTAACATAAAATTACTAACTGTAACATTAACTTAAGTTAATGATAAGTGTAGACTGCTCAAGTTAATGCATTGAAGTTATAACATCTTTGGATTTAACGAATATTTTTGTTTTACGCTATAATTATACACGCCACTAGTGGCATACAATTGTTGTATGGGTATTATCAACGAAAAATTTTTCGAAGTAGTTGAATCCATTTGCTTTACTGTTTTCACATGCAATTGCAGTTAATTTTAAAAATGTTGCCGAAGAGTAAACTTTAGAATATTTATTTACCCAAGTAAAAAAATGCTCCCTTTTTGTTTATAGAGCTATCGAGTTCAGAAATTAATACAGTTACCCTAGAAAGTTTCAGTACACCTTAAAATTTTTTAATAAATCTAACAACTAACATAATTGGACTAATCGAATCAATCTTTTTGTCTCATTAGATTTTAGAGAATCATTTGTCTTCATATTAAAACTTGATTTTAGAAGAAGAGATACATATTTAAAAAATATAACCATAAATTACGCCAAACAAATATTACGCACATATGTATATATGTAGATAAAGTATTCTTTTAAATGTACGTAGGCAAAAATATCGATTCGAGTAGGCTAACTATGTTATTTGTTAGCATTATTAAAAAATTGGAAGATGTACTGAAACTATTGTCCACTGTATATCGTATTTTGTAATTATATTTTTATGCTTTATCCAATTCAAACATTTGTATTCGATTTTTGGAACATATAATAAATAACTGAATTAAGAAAAAATTGTACAAATTGAGAAATTTATATTTTTTTATCACTACAAAGTATTATTAGTGCCTTAACAATTACTAAACTGAATTGTAACGAGTCCCAAAATAAAATCCCAATTTAATATTTTGTTGAAAGAAAACGCTAATATCAAAATAATACATATTATTCATTACAAAAAATAAAACTTCAAATTAAAACAAAAACTACTAGAATATGCCATTACATTTTGATTTCATCTGTTCTATAGGGTCCGCCATCTAGCGTTTTTTTCAACTAGTGCTTATTTCGTGAATGGTAACACTTAGCTCATGTCTGATTTGACAGATAATTAGTTTTATCCTTCCGCTGAATGAATATGGTTGTGTATACGCTTGAACAACACTGGGAAATATTGCCTGCGATCCACTTACAGAAGATGCCACTTACAGAAGATGCGGATTTTGGTCCAGAGGCATAATTGGGCCAATGAGCAAGGAGTGACCGTTACAGTCAATGGCGATCGTTATCGGGCCATGTTGAACGAATTTTTGTTCACAAAAATTGAAGAGGTGGATATTGGAAACATTTGGTTTCAACAGGACGGCGTGGCGTGCCACACGGCCGAAGCAACACTCGATGTTTTGCGCGCTGTTTAAAAAAAAAAGTTATCTGGCGGACCCTATATATGGGTTAGTCACATTTACATACATACATATGTATATATATATACAATATGTATGTATGTACTATTTTGATACATACATGTGTATTTTTTTAATGCCGCCTTTTCAGCCGATTAAGCCGCCGCCGTAGTTTTTATTTCTTAGCCGACGTTTTTCGGCTTGAGTCGACTTTCAGCCGCCGCCGAAGATTATTTTGTTCAGCCGCCGCCGGTCGACAAACCAGGTCGGCTTCGTTCCCTGGTAGTACTCTTTCAATGGCTTTACTCTTTCAATGGCTTTAGTCTTTCAATGGCGCATAATAATGATTGTCCTGTAATGAATAAAATAACAACTTATTTATATTATTACGTGAAAGTACTTATTGTAGAACTTTCCAGTTAATAATGAAATATGTCTAGAGAAAAAATTATTGATCGTGAAAATGAGCTTCGAAAACAATAAAAGAACTTTGGTTTACTATAATTTTTATTAAAAAATTTAATTTTTTTTCGCATATTCTTCAATAAACATATTCACATATTTTCTTTGAAAATTATAATTTTTAACAATCCCAAAAAAAAGGTAATTTTGTTACAAAATTCCATTTATTTTTATTAGAAAAAATTGCCAATTAACTTTTGACTAATTTTAGGCAAATAGTAATTAAATTTTTTTGCATATTTGTAAACAAAAAATAAACCATTAAATTTTGAATACTTTTAGGCAATCTATTAAAATTTTGAATATTTGTAAGCAAAAAGTATAGGGTACCGCATACTTTTTGAACTTCTCGAAGAGAAATAATGGGTTATTCAGTCAAATTGTAAGTACTTACAACAAACATAAGTCAAAAAACAGGTTTTTTACTCTATATACGAGGTTTATTTGGATAAAGTTTATTTTTTAATAAATTGCTTTCTTTTAATACGAGTCAACAGAAAGAAATCTTTAGTAATTATGAAAATAATTTTGTTTGAAAAAATTTTAATTAAAATATGTAATTTAAGACTATAAATAGGAGTACATACAAACTTAATAAAAATTTACCATGAAAATGGCAAAAGACATCCAAAACTTTTGGGCGCTCCGATAATTTTTGCGTATAGGTACCTAGTAGTTGTTTGTGTGTCGTTATAATATTTTAAATGAATTTTAAAATCCAAATAGGTAACAATCGTAATTTAAAAATTTTATTAGATTCTTGGAAAAATATTTTTATTTCAATTTATGTATAATTTTAGGTGTGGTAGGTAATACTAATTGCTGCATTTTTATACCGGCTGATTAAACTATTGATTGTGAAATAAAAAGATAAAAATTAATGTTTATGTACTTAAATATGTAAATATGTATATACCTATGTATGTGCATATCGCAGTTAACAAGTAGAAATGCCCTAATAAGTAGTATTTTCACGAAATTGAGTTTTTCAGTGATTTCAATACATTTCACCCAAATACACCTCGTCACAAACATTTATTGCAATAGTTTAAAAAATAACGCTTTTACAAGCAGTTTTACCAACCAGCTGTACAGGCACTTGAACTGTTTATTATTATGTTTTTACATTCTCCTGTAAAGTTACAGTTATTTTTGTTAAGGCCTTTCTACTTGTTAACAACGATATGTATGTTTCAATATTATTACTAATTTTCCGGTTTTTAATTAGGTCTAGATAAAACCATCACCGCTTACTATTGGCAAAAAAAGCTTTCAAATATAAAGTGGGTATAAATAAACGAAATAAATGAAATTAAACTTTCGATTCTTAATTTTTCGAAAAAAATGCTTCCTTTAAATATTTTTGATATGCTTTGAGCTGAAAATGTTTCTTGTACCCATACAATTTCAAAAATTATGGCCTCCTAAATAACAAATTTTGATATGGGTCTAATCAACTGAACAGCCGTAGTAGCAGTAGTCTCCCTATTATGCTTATTTCTTAGACACTGTAGATTAGTTTTTGGTCTTTGTGTTAAATTTTGTTCTTTGGAACATGTAATTTAAAAAAAAATAGTTCAGCTTGCTTTAGAACGGATCATATTCCAGTGACTTTGAATCATAATTTGTATCTCCAAAAATAAATAAACGTTTCCACATTTTTATATTTGTTATGTATCAATACATAAGTGTGCATGTATGCCCTTTTCCATGATATCTTTATTTTATTCCCACTATAATGCAACTCCTTAAAATTCCAGTATATTTTTCTGTACTTAACAAAATCTTCTTTTTTATCTGACATAAAAAAACCAGCTAAACAAACCAAACAATCGTTTATTTATTGTTATTATGTCACTAATGTGAATACGTTTTATAATTCATAACGTTTTTTTTTTCTTCACTCCCATTAACACACTTTCTTTATACCAAAATCTTTTATCTTGCGCTTTATTTTTTGCATTTTAAGCTTTAAAGTGTTTTAACAATAAATTTTATTATAGAATACATAACTATAGGAAATAACAGTAAATAAATAATAAATACATACACATAGATACCTTATAAATATATATTAGCATTAGGGTAGTGATTTAGATTATGAAATCGTAGTCTCACAATCTCGAAAGTTTAAAAAATTTGTAAAGTTAATTTAATAAAGAATGCATATCGCACTTGATTAAAAAGAGAGTATTAACTCCAAGTTCTAAAAATTTCAGTAGAGGCCAAAAACTGTTTGGGGGCTATTCACATATTACGTAATGAAAGGTGACCAGATTTCGGAGAAAGAAAAATATGACATAAAAAAATAGAAAAAAACTGTCTGTATTGCTTATATACTTTGTAAACAGTTACATTCATATACATTCAATAATAAAAAGTTTAAAACCCCCGACGCAGTTGACGCTGTAGCAAAACAAAATAAAACAGAAAAAAATCGCAACAATAACACAGCTCTTTACACATTAAGCTTACCAGGGTACACTTACACTAGGTAAGCCCATAAGGCAGTTGTTTATTTCAACTGTCAACCTCCTTAAAAAAAAATAAACAAAACAAAAATTAATATGGAGCTTGGTTGATAGTTAGAGAATGCAAATGAAAGTGATTATACATTGTTTCATCGATAAAAATAAATATAAATAATTCTTTTAATATTAAAGATGACTAAAGATGACTGACAATAAGAAAGATGACGAAAAGACAACACAAATTTTATAGATGACAGTGAGTTGAAATAGATGATTGTCCTCTAAAAAATAGGATGTAATGTCACCTTACATAATGCTAATTTTTGAGTTTTTATACCCTCCTTCTGTTAAACAAGTAGTTTTTATTTATTTTTATTTATTTATTTATTTAGTAGTAGTATTTAAAATACTTTATGTTCTCTTAATTCTAGTTACATAATATTAAAGTTTAAATCAAAACAAAGCTCTATGTTGAATTATTTCTCACAAATGTTATAATTATTCTATTAAATGTATTAAAATTCTCCTCATTTTTTGCTTCGTTTGGTAGCATATTATACAGGTTCAATCCTTTGTAAAATAATGATCGCTGCATTGCGGTTGTTGAAACTCTCTGAAGTCTAAAGTTTTCTGAATTTCTAAAGCAGTAGGGTTGTACTTCTCCAACATATTATATTTGGTCACACAAGTATTGTGGTGCTTCGCCTATTTTTATTTTTCTAATAAATTTGAGTGTGTTCAATTGTAACCGCTGCTTTATAGTTTCGAAAAATCTTTCGACTAGTTTTATATTTTATCAGACAGTTTTTCGAAGAAAAGCCTTTTCTCAGTTATATTTCGTTTTTAAACAATAACGATTAAAAATTAGGTTTTATAAAATATTCTAAAGATTTCTTCTATTCCATTTTGATGTAAAAAAATTATTTTCGTATAACCAAAAACACATAGAAAAATTAAAAATCCCTCACATGATGAATGATTTAATGTTACAAAAAAGGTTCCAATAACACATAATCAGGCTGTCAATTTAGTAAAAAAAATTTAAAATAATAAAAATAAAGAAAATATTTAAATATTAGAATATTGAATTAGTTATTGATCGGATGACAACTCAAGTAAATATTCTAGTAATATTATATAGAATTATGTAATAGATATTTCAAGCATACTATATTTTCCCTACTTGTACTGGGAATACTGTTTTCCTGAAAATGGGAAAAGTTCGGAAAATCTCTGAAAGCAATCTAACACTTAATTAAGTTAGTTTTTACACTATTTCTTGCGTCCATGTATGAGCGAACACCCTAATATACATACATATGTACATGTGTATATATGTAGGTTTATACATAAATTCATATTTATAATAACTTCGGTCTTACTATAATCAATAAATCATTGAGTAATGCATTAATTTGCTATTTGCTACAATTTCATTTTTTTACTTTTTTACAACGCTTTAATTAATAAATTTTATGTATGTATGTATTTGCTAGTTTGTTGGTTTTGTTTCAAATATAAATTTTATTTTTCCGTTTATTACATATTTCAATTTTCGTTATCTAAACTTAAATGTGTTATAAATGTTCAGTGATGATGCAATTTTTGTTAAGTTTTTTTTGTATTTCTTTGCAAACAACTTTATAATTCAAAAACGCAAATTTTTACATAAAACGACTTTAAAATTTTTAATTTACATACTACTCAATGCAGATATAATAATATAACAGGGGGTTTACTCTGTATTTCGAAACAAAAAAATGCTTTCGCATTTGTATCTTATTATCATTACAATTTGAAAGCATTTGCTTTCGTTTCGAATTGCAGAGTAGACCCCCAGGTGATTGATTGTAAAGGGTGATTTTTTAGCAAGTTTATTTTTGGCAACACTGTGATTGGCAACTCAGCTGTTTTCGTGTATCATATTAATGTTAAACTTGTTCATGTTCAGTTCGGTCTATAATTTAACCATGAATCTACTTACAAATGAACAACGCTTGCAGATTATTAAATTTTATTGTTAAAATTCATGTTCGGTTAAGACGGTGCACTTCCGTGCACTTCTTCCCTTTTATGGTCAGTTTGGGCGACCTTCTGAGGCGGCTATTCGGAATCTTGTGATTAAATTTAGCACCAAAATTACATTATTGAAACTTAAACCACCAACACGCATACGTAGAGTGCGTACAGAGGAAAATATCGCAGCTGTATCCGCCAATGTTGTTGATTACCGTCAATTATCGATACGGCGCCATTAGCAGCAATTGATCCTCTGTTCCTTTTTTTTGCCAAAAAAATGGAAGAGCTGGACTTAGCTGACATGTGATTTCGTGTGATTAAAGGCCTTTAGACTATTTTTTGTGGGGCTATGTTAAGGCTCATGTCTATAGGGACAAGCCCGCAACGGCTAAAGCAATGGAAGGCAATATTGAAGAATTTATTCGTGAGATACCGGCGATATGATAGAGAAACTATGACAAAATTAGACCCAGCGTATGAACCATTTCAGACATCCGGCGTCAAAAATTTACATGAAATCATCTTTAAACGTTCTACCGACTCAAATAAAAATTTCATACATTTCTCAAAATTTTGTGTTTTTTTTATAAATCCAATCCGAAAGCTCTTAAAAAATCACCCCTTACATGCCAATTGCTTAAATTTGCTTACATAAGATAAAATACGATATCATTAACTATTCTGCAGTTTTAACTCCAAAATCACATTTGTTTGAGTAAATTAGCGATATGTATTTGAAAATATGCATGTATTATGCTTAACCTGACCAGACATCCCGCTTTTCAAAGGTCGATCCCGCCTTGGATTTCTGTCCCGCTTTAGCCCGCTCTTTAGAGTTTTGAAATATTCAATATTAATCTTTCTTAGATTTTTATTAAAATGTTACTGATAAAAATTCATTCAAAATATTTTTTAAGTGTAGTTATTGCATAACTAGCCAAACCCCTGTGTGCTTCGCTACACCCCATATACGTTTTTAGATCAAAAGAAACATTTTTTATGTTATAAGTATCACGCTTGCGGTTCAACCTTCACTATTTTGTAGATATCCAATTCTCATTATTAACATAAATAGTCATGACGAGTTTCAAAATTCTCACTGCACTAGTCTCTACTTTTTCTTCAGATCCTTTTCGACTTGTTTTCTTACACTCTATTATTCTTTTATACTATTCTACTTCGCCGTGCATAAATATAATTCCTTTCTCAGTAAAATTTTGCGACCTTTAATTAAATTTTTTTAACTTTTTTGCATTTTTGATTGTGCAAAGAATTGATAGCTTGCTGCAAAACAGCTGTTTTTTTAACATTTGTTTTAGTGCTGCCACAATATTATTCTTAAACTACACAAAAGGTATGGTTCACTGATTTACTCCTGTTGAGTTTAAACTATGTATAAATTTGAGTTTAGTTTAACTAAACCAACGTTTAAGCTTTGACTGATTTATTATTTATTAGTGAAATAATTCAATGATGTCTACAAGAATATACACATGTATGAAGCATTTTATAAAATATTATTTTAACCTAAGCATGGAACAACTTAAATTTTGTATGTCCCGTGTTGCAGATCCAATTAAAATCAACTTTAAGCTGCTATCGTCGTATTTGTTGTTAATTTTTTATTATCAGCTTAATATTGTATTGTACTAAAACTACTTACATACATAGTTGTCGTTTAGCTGTACGGAAATGAGTTGAATTATCTAATTGCAAGAAAAAGTGATAGAAAAAACACAAACGAAACTAAAAGTTTGTACGATATGAGTGTCATTTTACCACATTTACACCAAACAACACAAATAACACTTTTGCGAGTACGTCCATTCCATAGCATTTTATGTGAATAAATTAACCCTTCCATAATTAAAAATTTAACTTGTACCAGAAGCTCATTTTAATTCCATTCCTATGACAGACATTTTTCTAACCATTTTTTTAAACGTAACATGTTTGTGATATTTAACAATTTGTTAAATGTCGCCAAAACTTTTTACTCAGTTTAATTTAGTGACGCCAAAGAAAGAAAACAAAATTATTTATAAAAAAAAATTCAACAAGTCTTTGTACTTATTGTAATTTTTGCTGGCACTTGTTTTCTAATTTTTCTTGGCAATTACGTTTCTGGACGAACTAGTTACATTTAATTTCTCTAACAACTTGTGAGTGGTATTTGCTTTTATGTATTTCACTTACTGGTACTGTTTGATGATGGTCTTATTTGTGGATAAACATTTTCCATTGACTTGAGCGCAAGTAATAAAAAATAAAAAATAAAAAATTTTATTTACTGCTCATGATTGTGGCGTTGGAAAAGTAATTTCATTGGAAAAATTAATTGTGTGTTAAGTGGCATCGAAGGGATTTCTAAAGCTTAAGGGACATTTTTCTAGAAATTCTAGGGAAAATAATTTATATATTTTTTTATAACTAATGTTTATTCATTTGCAGAGCTTTTAAACTGATTTATGAAGATATATTTTTAAGATTAGATGTTCCTGTTTTCTTAATGTTGAGTTTGAAATGAATTAAGGTTACGAAGCGAAATGTTGTTTGTAACATTAATTGCTTTAAAGTTGGTAGAACATTTTTTAATGTTGTGTTTTTCAGAATGTTTTAAAAAATGTTTTTACATTAAAAACTTAATTGTTCTGGATAAAATGAAATAAAAGTAGCTAATGTTTGTTATTAAATAATGTGACATTTAGAGGAAGATATGATAAGAGTGATATATTTTTCTTCCGATTCCGCGTTTTCTTCAATATGGAACGATTTTCCGTCATCATTTGACGCCGGATGATGGAAAATCGTTTCAGATGAAAGGCTTGATAAATTAAACGAAATTATTGGGGAATATTACTCATTTTGAAAGCTATATGGTGTTTTCTTTTCTACAAAAAAATTCTACATTTCCATCTAAAAAGTGCAATTTGATGGTTGCTTCTTAAAACTATTTTAATGTCTAATAGGGTAGTATTTCTTATTCTAAAAATCATCCTCACTAATGACAGAAGGCATTATTGCACTTTATGTCCAGTATAAATTCGCAGTGTATTTATTGCCCTGTAAAACAGTTGACTTTTGCTTATGCATAGAGTTACCAGATAATGTTAGGAAAAATCGCTTCGAATCAGGGTATTAAAAAAGGGTTAGTTTTTAATTTAAAAAAGGGATGTTTTAAGTTTGTAGTGTGTGGCTGGGTATCTGTGTGTCCAAACGGCTGGACCGATTTTGATTTACGGCCTGGCCCACGATGTCGACAAGAAACTTTCTTTCGCTTACTTATCTTGAAAACAAAAACAAAATAAGAGAATTTGTTTTGTTTTCAATATAAGTAAGCGGAAGAAACATTCTTGTCGACATCGTGGGCCAGGCCGTTAATTTTTTCTTTTTGGAAGGTGATCGTGAGTGTTCTAGAAAATCGGTCCAGCCGTTTAGAAATTATTACATCTTTTCTTAACATTTTAAAATTTTTAATTTTTGTTATTACTGGAAATTCATGCATATATATTTTACATTTTAAATCGTTTCGTGTTTTATCGTTTCAATTTTGATCGACACGATACGACCCGAACACGCATAAAATCGGATTTTCTGTCACTAACATTTCGTGTTGTGTCGACGTATTCATGTCACGAAAAAAAAGCACGACACACGTCCATCTCTATTACGGAACCCTAGAAGCATTTTCACAGGAATGTCAAAATAATAAGGTTTTATTTTTTTTGTTGGAAAAGAAAACAGCAGTAGTTACTATTTCTTGCTTGAATCTTTATTAAATTAATTAATTTTTTTGAGATCTAAATGCTGAAATTTAAATATTTTTTTTTTATAAATTTAAAACATTTTCTTAAAGAAAGAACAAATATCAAATAAAATTTTTCTTTTTTTAATCGACTTCAAAAAAAGTAGGAGGTTATCAATTCGTCTCTATTTTTTTGGCAGTGTTACTTCATAACTTGGTTCATATTAGACCGATTGTAAAAATTCTTTTATAGCTTCCCATTGGTCCCATTGTAAAAAAAAATTGGGCGTGGACACGTCCACAAATTCTTTTATATGATTTTATGATATTCTACTTATTTGATTGCTGCGAAACCTAAGAAACACCTTTGGTTCTTGTAATTACACAATTTTAGAGTTGAAAAATAGGCGCCCATTAAAATTTATTCTTTTATTTCACGTGGTTCTACTTAACCGATTTTCACAAAACTTACCACACACCTTGAGCTCAAAAATAGAAACAATCTTCCATTTGAAAAAGTGGGCGTAGTCACGCCCATTAAAATTTAATATTTTATTATTAACTTAACACGCACCCTGAGCTCTGAAAAACACAATATCTTGCATTTAAAAATTAACGGAGGCACGCCCATTAAAACTTATTTTATATCCCATAAATTAGTATCGAAAAGTTCTATCAGATCTTTGCATTGAAGTCGGTTTTATTTGGCAGAATTATTTTCTTAATTTTTTAAATTTAGTACATTTCTTTCATTTAATCTATTCGATATAAATTTTCCTACAATAACCCATTTATCTAAAATATGCCAACATAAATAGATTCATAAAAAAATATTTATATTTAGTTAATAAATACTTATGCAATGATTTCAATGTTACAAATGAATGTATGTATGTATTTGCAGCATTTTTTTTTTGTAATTCCTATAAATTTCTTGATGATAAATGGATTTCAACGTGTATATGATGGTATTAATTAAGTGTTCTCAGCAGGTTCGTTTTGCGTCTTTGTTTGTTTTTGTGTTGAAATTTTAATTTAAATCAATTTAAAACATTTGTTGGCACATTTATTTATAAATCTAATGATCTTGGCCGTTGCCGTTCAAACACAAGTTGAATGTTAATGCTTGAAAAGAAAAAAATTTTAAGCAAATGATTTTGAACTTGACAGTGGTCCAATAAAACTAGAAGTTCAGTTCTTTTGTTGTTGTTGTTGTTGTTTTCGTAAAGGAAACAAATTAGTGAAAACCATGCTGTAATTAAGAAACATCATTTTTCATTTATTTTAATAAAACACATAAAGAGAATTAGCAGGCTGCTATCTCTATCTATCCTCTGTTCTGGTGATAGCTTTGTTTTTATAACCAAATTATTTTGTTGATTTTATTTGTTCTTGCTTTTCCTCCTTCTAAAAATAATTTCTTATTAATTACCTTAAAGAAAAATAAACTTAACGAATTTTTGACACTTATTTATTTTTTTATTTTTTCGTAATGACAAACCTTTCATAATGATTTAATGAAATATATGTAAAATATATGTACATACATATGTATGTAGATAAATATTTTTTTGCACATTTTCTTTTGCAAGTACCAATTTTGTTTTGTGGCTGAACAAAATCCTCTTAACTTGTTTTAATTTTTTATTTGTTATTGTACGTATAGACTTTTGAATGAAAGTGGTTGTCATGTTGTTTTCACTTTTTATAATTTTCTTTAACATGCTTCTTTATGTTCACTTAACTTTTTTTTAAACGAAATTCCCATACAAATTTTCTTTTATATGTATATGTAAATGTCTACACAAGCTGCGCCTAAATATATTGTAGCTAACCCTCTAACGTTCCAAAAGAGTCAGGTGTTGTGTGAAATCGCGATATACCTATGAGGCAAAAATATGTGTACATACATACGTACATATGTATGTATATAAAAAAGTGAAGCAGCTTTTATTAAGTAAAACGTTTTGATCAGGAATAATTTCTTAATCGGTCTTAAGTTCATTTTGTTTATGTTAGGATAAAGCTCGTAACGTTATGTTCAGACATGAATATTTCAAGGAACAACGAAAATTCACATCGATTAAATTTTCAAGATAGACGACGCAACAGAGCACACGCTCACGCGTGTCGTTCTTGTAATTTTTAAGTAATTGTCCCACGACGTCGACAACGTTCGATTTGTCGCACCTTTACATTTGACACAAAAACAAAATTTTAAAATTTCAAATGTAAGTGTGCAATAAGTCAAATGTTGTTGACATCAAGGGACGACAGGCCCTAAGAGTAAAATTTTTATCTTCGCATTCGGAAGGGATTATGTTGAAAAAATATTTTTGTTTTGCAAAAAAAAACTGTGTTTCATTCAAACAGTCACGGACTTAAATACATACGTGCATATAAATACGGCTGCCAAATATGACGATTTATGCTAATTTTTGAGATTTTTTTTAAAGTAAAATCATGATTTTTTAATGAGAAATAGGTATACATTTTCTTTTCTTTCATTAATATAAAATATGAAGTAATGTAAATAGTTTAATTTGCGCATTACATACCGCAGTTTCAAATTCCTTTTAGACTCTACAATTTAAAGTGTTGAAAAAAACCATGTTATAGGAGGCTTTCTGTACATACATACATACAAGTATGTATGTATATATCAATGTAAATGTATATGTGTATTTATTTGTATGTGTATATTTATTTCTATTTACATTCTCTAAATTTGTGCGGAAAACAAAATTGTTTTCTGAATTTGTAAGTTTCCGTACATACAGTGAAACATTTTTGATTTCTTTTTTGAAACTGCATTCGTGTCCACACTGTGAAGTTTTTGTTTTGCAGCTTAATATATTTTCTCATATATTTCTCATAAGAATGAGAGGAGAATGACGTACTCAACAAGAACTGCATGTACATGAAACAAAGTACCCTTTTCTGTTCCTCTTTCCCCCTTCATCAACAAATTCAAAAGCTTTGCAGCAAATGTTTCACTGTATGGACGGTTACTAACAAATGGGAATTAGTATTACAAAGTTTCCGGTCAGTGTTCGGAGAATTGTACTAAGATTTTAATTTTTTGTTCTTGTGGTCCTAAATGTTTTATTGCACAGTGTGCCTTTATATGTTTCTAGGTGGCCAAAGTTAATAACTCGTACTGAGACAGACATCGAAATTAAATTATATAGTAGCAGGGTAAAATAATATACGCTCTCGCAATAATACAACGATTTTTCGTTTTTTTTTTTAATTTTGGGATTTTTTAATTTTAACGTCTTTGAAAATTTCAACAGTTTGCCCCTTACGGTTTCCAAGATACAGCAAGTTGTCAAAATTACATTGATTGATATAATACCCTTTAATTTTGATTTTTTAAATTTCAGTGTTAATTGGTGTAGCTTGCATAAAAAATACATTAAATTTGAAAATTTCCAGTGTCTATCGGTTATGTTCTGTATTCCACTTGAAATAAAACGTGCGGAATACAGAACATACCCGTATATGTTTCGTTGCTTGCTTTAGAACATCCTCGCTTTTTCTCGATGTTCGTTTTAGAGCACCCATTAATTTTTAGCGGCCAAAGTTTTACATATTCTGTGAAAATTTGAGGTTCGTAGCGTTTTCTGTCGATATCGATACGAGACCGGCTGTAAAGCCACATGTGTGAACAATGTTAATTTTCTCTACACAGTTTAATAAATTTTAAGTTTTGTCTGTGAGTTTTTCTTTTAAGTTAAATAGATTAATTGTACAATAACAACCTTTAACCAACTATGAATTTAACGACTACCGATTTGGTGTGAGAATTCAACTATTGTTAAGATACATATGTACATACATACATCACGTGTATGTATATTTGTGAGTTTTCTTATTTTTAAGTTCCTTAGTTGCAGTTTAATTGATTGAAAAGGTTAAAATAAATTAATAATATCTTCTGGCATATTTTGTCAATAGTAAGATTTTGCAGACACTTTTGTCTCTTACTGTACTTACATACATATGCACATATATAGTTTATTTCATACGGTTAGAACTTTTAAAAAACTTATTTTAAAGGCTAATGCCAAATCTGTTGTATGTTTACTTATTGACAAAAACAAATTTCCTGTATTCCATGGTAAGATACATAATGTACTTATTTAATGTATAAATTTCAAGGCTTATTAATAAAGTCCATTCAAGTTCCCAGGAGGCAAGTAAGCTACATGTCAAATTATTTATGCATAAGTGTCTATTTGTGTATGAGTTGTTGTAGTAAATTTTATTTGCATTTATTTTATTAATGTGCTTTGAGAAATATTTTAAAGTGTTTAAAATTACATAGGAAAAAATTTTTAAATTGTTTTAACCCAAAATTATGTTATATTTTAAATACATATGTATCGTTACCTTAATATAGAAAGGCCTTAACTCGTTATTTTTTTTAAATCGAGTTTTTTGTGTATTTCGATAGAAGATGCAAAAATCTCTATTTAAAAAAATAATGAGTTACAGCATTTCTATATAATGGTTACGATATGTATGTACGAGGTCTGTCCCCTTCAAAGTAATCCCCCTCAGATATAATACACTTATGCCAGCGTTTTTTCCAACATCGTCATTGACATCTTCTCGGCCTTCCTTAAACCGGTTATACCACAATTGAACTTGTGTTCTGCTCATAGTAGACTCGCCAAACGCCACAGTCAACATTTCAAATGTCCTTGCGCATTTAATTTAATTTTTTACACAAAACTTAATACAGTTTCTTTGATCCATTTTATCGAATAGTAAAAAATCAAAGAGCACGCCAAAACACGACTAAACTTTTTATCTGTCAAAAACAAACTGACAATCCAAAATGGCTGATATTGCCAACATATATAACAGACATGTGTACCAACATAACAGAAAGAAAATGCGAAAATCGAACATACGTAACTCACGAAATTTGAAAATAACGGTTATTTTTTGACCAGTGCAAAAGTGGTGTAACCTCAAACGATTAAATAATTTAATTGCGCTTTTAAATTATTTAATTGCTCTATCAAAAAACAATATTTCAGCTTCATCTTCTTTTGAATACCAAAAGGCGGCTTACTTTACTTTTTTTTGATAGCTGATAATGAAAAGAATGTATATTACCACAACAGCAACAAAAAAAATTGTGGGTTATACCATTTTTGCGCTGATGGCTTCATTTAACTATTTAAGGTTACCAAAATTTAAAAAGTTGTATTTACCATTTTATAATCATACGTAAAAATTTTTCGTTGCTTTGTTGGATTTTTCCTGCCAAAATCGTCGTTTTGATTCCCTTTGTATTTTTGACTGGCATTGTTTTGTATTTAAACACATTAACTTCAACCAAAATACCTGGAGAAATAACGTGTTTATCCATTAAATGTAATCTTGATTTCATAATTATGAATTTAAGACTTTATATTTCCCACAAATTGTTAAAAATCTTTTCGCTTTTTTGCTTTTGTTTTCAAAGAAAGCATTTTTAAATATTAATATTTTATTATCTTTTAAAGTCAAAAATAAATCTAATATTTTGAAGGTACTTCTCAAATGTTTATTGTAGCGTGGAAAAGTTTTTTTTCTCATCATTTATTTCGTTTCATTGGATCAACAATTAGTTTTGCATTAGAATTGTTAAGCCTCAACTTTTTCCATCACTGTTTCCTTTTTATTATTATCTATTGACATTAAGTTGATATCACTGACTTTTTAATTTTGTTTTATGTTTGTGAGTTTCGTTCCCTTCTTTTGCAGTATTTTTTTATTTTTTGTATAAATAATAATTAATGTTCATTTTTCTTTACATTTTCTTTATAGGTAAGTTCAACAAACAACAAATTGAGGATGTCCTTTTGAGGAGGAAAATCGTTTGGTGGCTTGTAGGAAATTTAATGAGCTCTTCTTTAATAATAAACAGGAATGTGTAATGTATTTCTCAAAATCCATTACTGGTAAATTGCTATTAAATTAAAAAAAAAAGTTTATTAAGTACCTTAATAACTTTAACACAGTTATATTCGACAACATTGAACCTTAAATTAGAAACTTTAAATTTTTGCATCAGAAGGTGGCAGAAAGCTCTTTACAAATTATGTCAACTGAAACATAAATTTGTAAATTTCAAATTTAATTGTGCAGAAACACATTTTTTATTAATATTTTTATTATTTAGATTTGTACACATAATAAAAAAAAACATTAACTAACACTGTTGTGTGACAGCTGAAGTTACAGTGTTGGCTTTTCTCATTTTTTTTTCTAATTATATTGGCAAAAAATCGCGGTGCAAGCTTCACGTTTCGACAGCTGTAGTCTTACAGATTTATATATGGTTTGTTTCAGCTGCATAATGAAACAGTCCGAACTTGTCAAAGTTACAGAAAAGCATTCCAGATAGTAATGTTTGTGCAATTTTGAGAGCGAATGAGAGAGTAATTTTTTTCGGACAAGAATTAAATAATCAGATGTTTTTTGTTTACATACAGCAATTTTGGATAACTTTGTCACATTCAGAGAGTAGTTTTTTTTCTTTTTACTCTCATCAGTCCGAACTTGCACGAAATCTTGTGAATAAATGTTCTTCACACTTAAAGTTCTTTCAATATTGAATTTACTTTAGTGATACCATTACCCAAGATTGTCCCAGACTCATGAAGGATCATATGCAGGCTTTTGTTATCTTTCAGACACAGCGGTGTCATTATTTTGTAGCAAACACAACAGTTTTTAAGTGACCTTGGTAAAATTCCATTAGAATCCACACAGCAGTGGCTCTTGGTGTGTGACCACATGTGGTGCCTCAGTACCAAAAATTTATGAAATGAGTTTCTTATTTTTAAGAAATTTTCGAGGAAATTTAAAAATTTTTTAATTTATATGTTATAATTAAAGGCAATCGCCAAATAAATAATGTAGACTCTTTTCAAAAAATACAAACAGTATTGTTGGATGATTAGTTTCTCAGTAAAAAGAAAAGTTCATTGAATTGTAAGTCATGGTAAATTGGTTCGGGTAATTCCTTTTTTCATCACAGCAATAAAATTACAACCTGTCTCACGATGTTTACAGAAAATATTCAAGCGATTACTTTTATTAAAACAAAAGCAAATCATGGGCCAGGCCGGTTATGCCGAGTACTCATCTGGCACAGATGTGCTCAAAAATACGTAACCACTAACTACTAATGAAAAACTGTTTGATCCAGACATGTATTTATTGATTTAAACACTTTCCAATCATGTTGGGTTCTATAAAATTGTTTATTAGTTATGTATGGACCCTTAAGACTACCACACCTATATAGTGTAGTACGTGTGCTCTTCCAAATTTTACCAAAATGACCACTAATCTTAAATCTAATTTATTGCCTTTAAGAAACACACATTTCCGCAATGCTGGTTTACGTGGCTGCCTTCTTCACTCAGGCATTCAAGTAGAATCTAGATGATCACTTTTTGATCATTTCATAAAATACCTTTTAGAGCAATTTTTCAGAATTTTTTTTATCTATCTCGTTCCAGTTCCAAGGATCTGGAATCCTAATCTATTTAGCGACTGCTGTTAAATAGCTAACAGTGCTCTGATGTGTGCTTAAAATGCTAAGTGTGAAATTTTGGTTCCTGCCTCTGCTAGTTAAATTTGGCTTTACTCGTATCTTCACACACATAGTAATATTGTCAAGAATGTCTTATTTTTTGCTGGATTAAACCAAAAACTAAACAACAATGTTAGAAAATAGTGATAAAATAAGCAGAGCTAACATAAATATCACTCAAAGAACGTCATAACTCAAAAAAAAAAATTTTTTTTGCAAAAATTTCATACAAATATCTTGTTTACTCAACTCCTGAAAGCAAAATAAAATTTTCTTTTTCAATTAAGTTGTTTGAAAATTTAAAACTAAACTCATTTTCTGGCAAAGAAGCTTTTTTGAGTTTTGACGTTGTTTGAGTAAATGAGCGATATTTTCAGTTAATCTGCAACAACCCAAAACGTGTTTGCTCTACTTTTTATATTCTTCGCATAAGTCTGCATACATACGGAATGTATTTTTTATTCAAAGTTTTATGGCTATTTTCCATGCTATAACTTATAAATGCAGTTTAATTAAGTCATAGCATGAAAACGAAATTTAGATATTTTTGTTTTACTTTCGCCTTTCGCTGTTCTTCCGTTTATAAGCAACAAACTTTGTTGCTGCTGTCTGTTGCAAAAATTAACACCCACTGCAAATTATTTTTAATGCATTTAAATGAGATTTTTTTGTTTTACTGCATGTCCAAGTATGGCTTTGGGGTAATTAGAAAAAAAATAACAAAAAATAAAAACATGTTATTGCAAGAAAAATTATGTCTGCTCCCACAATAAACTTTTTTAATTTTTTTTTCTGCTATTTAACTGCTTTTTGTGCAAATTGTCGTCATAATAAAAAATAAGTGCCTAGTAAGTAAAAACAGGAGTTCTTATTTTATTCAACTTTTCTTTTCTCTGTTGACTTCTGCTTCCTACTCTTCTTAATGTATTTCTTGTTAAATTCTAAGGGCGTGCCAACGATTACTAGGCAAAAAGTAACTTAAACAAAACCTTTAATAGCAGCTATAAAACTCTTTTGTACTTTATTTAAATTTTATGCAGCATAAAGCTGCAGCTGAGGCACAGCACTTCATAGTTTTAATAGAATGTAAAATTGTTAAGAAACAAAATAAAAGCATGAAAACAAAGTGAATGCGAAAAAGGAGACTTAAAGTTTACCACATTGAATTTAGCTACTATTACAAAAACAGCAGAAGAAAAAAGCTTCAAACAACAAGAAGTAAGCAACTGTTAATAATTTTTGAAGTTGTATCTAAAAGGTTTTTCTTTTAAAAATGTATGTACCATGAAATGCATTTTTTGTTGCTAAAGTTTCTATTAATTTTTTGTTGCCAAGAATGAAATAGTTTACGAATACATACATGTGTATGTATGTATGTATGCATCTTGAAATCAAATTTGTTTGCTAAAAGAGTTACAGTGTTGGCTAAAATGTTAACAACTGAAACCTTATAAAAGAAAACAAAATTAAACGCATAACTTTTAAAGTTATTGTTTTTTTTTCAATTCCAACCTAAAACTAATAAATAAAACTTTTTAAAAAAATTCAACCAAATCCTTTCTTATATTTTACATATTATATATTTATATATGTATATACGGTCTAATTCATAAAAAATATTTTAGGTTTATTACAGGTTTATTTGACAAATTTCCCATAGAAATATGTCAAATAAGCGCTTAATAAACCGGAAATATTTTTTATGAATAAGGCAGATAATATACCTATAATATATAATCTAAATATATAAAAATTGATCCCTTTTTTGGCACGGCGTCACGCGGGAATGGCTGGACCGATATCCTCCATTCTTTTTTTTCTTTTGTTTGTTATTGTCTGGAAAACAAGACTATGAAAGAAAAAAATCATAAAAGTTATGCGGAACATGATTAATATTTTTTATGTTTTTGATAAGGCTGGTATAAATAAAGTTTAAAGTATACCCAGTTTCTTTCTGGATGCGAACGAAGTCGCGGGAAAATTTTAGTATAATATATAATAGGTACATATTATAAATGTGAAAATGAGTTTGTTTGTTTGTTTGCTACGCTTTCACGCCCAAACTGCTATACCGATGTTTGAAAGTTCTTTCACCAATGGAAAGCTACATTATTTTTTATCCGGTTCGGAACCGATTTCTTTATCTTTATTTTTGGCTGGTTAAGGTAATTTTCGTTTCGTATTTGTGTTATGTTGGCTAAGTACCGTCTAAACTAAGTTTTATACTTTCGATACTAAGAGCCAATTTCACCAACCTATTTAAATATCAATTCATATTTAAAAGTAATTTTTTCATAAAAAAATTAATGAAAATCGACATTTAAATATGAATTGATATTTAAACAGAGTTGGTGAAATTGTCCCTAAAATAGATAGTAAATGATTATGGGAATATACGTACATACATAAATACACATGAACATGTTCCATATGAAATTAAATTTTTTTATTACATCTTCAGTCTATTGCACTTGAACTATTTGCTTGAATAATGTTTTCTTTTTCATTGCAAATAAAGGAGCCTAAAATAGAAAATTTTTATTTTCTTAACTAATAATCCCTCCATCAACTTGTCTATTACGGATGTAAATATGTACATATCGTCACCTTAAATGCAAACGGACATAAATACACAAAAATTCGAAATCGAGTTTTTGATTAATTATGATTCATTTTATCAAACTACATGTTCACGCAAATGTTTAGACCTCTGCGATCAAAGTGACGACTTTATTAAAAAAAATTCAAAGGGACGTCATTACGAATACATCTATTATTTTACTGCAAAGAACTTAACTAACATAAAAGCTTATCTATCTGCCTTATTCATAAAAAATATTTCAGGTTTATTAAGCGCCTATTTGACATATTTCTATGGGAATTTTGTCAAATAAACCTGTAATAAACCTAAAATATTTTTTATGAATTAGACCGTATATATATATATATATATATATATATATATATATATATAGGGTGTTTTTTTTAGAGGTATAGAACTTCGAATTGAAATAAAACACAAGAAAATCGTTTTAATGTCCATCAATTTGGCTTTATTGGAAGGATAATTTAATGCTATTAACGTTTAAATATGATTTCGGGCATGTGGCCGCCGCGGCTGGCTCGAATAAAGCCAATTCTACAGGTCCAATTTTCAACCACTTTTTCGAGCATATGGGGCCGTATGTTGGCAATAACGCCACGAATGTTGGCTTCCAAGTCCCCTAACGTTTCTGGTTTGTTGGCGTAGACGAGCGACTTCAGCGGATGCGTATTATCACATAGAGTAAAAGTAGTGCGAAAACGATCCATGGTTAACCGAATTAATTGCTCTGTCGACCATAAAATGGACGGAACTTGCGGTAAACTTCGCGAACTGAACCATTATTTTCGAAATAAATTTGCACGATTTGCAAGCGTTGTTCTTTTGTCAACCTGTTCATGATGAAATGGCAAACCAAACTAAATATTAATCACTTGACAGCTGACAAAATGGCCGCCAGTTAAAAAAGTGATGCCAACTTAAAGTTCTATACCTCAATAAAAAACACCCTTTATATATATATATATATATATATAAAAGGAAATAAATGGTGAAAACCATATTGCTAATTTACTTCAATAGTGTCATAACTCAAAAAATGTGTTTTTTCACTTAATAATGCAAAATAATTCGGCATTTCGTATTTTATCTTGTGTAAAAATTTCATATACATACATATATAGCTTTTAACTACTACCTCGTGAGAGAAGAATATTTTTTCATTTCTTCATTGAGTTGTATGTAAATTAAAAACTTTAAACGCGTTTTCTGCAAAACTAGTTTTTTGGAATTGTGACACTATTGAAGTAAATGAACGATATAAGTAATGACTACTTACAAGTAAATTTAGAAGAAAATTTCCAAGAACGCTTAATTATTATTGATTTTGAAACTTTTTTTGTTTCTCCTCTAAAAAATATAAAAGTGTAGTTACGTCCGTTTGCATTTAAGTTGACGATATGTATGTATGTACATATGTATATAATTTTTACAACACAACAAATCTTTATTATACAAGGCTTTGCATGAAAAATATTTTTTTTTTGCTGTATACGAACCGCACCTTATGCCTGCTGTCAAATTAAAAAATAACTAAAGCTATAATTGCCACAACGTGGAAGCAGGAGAAAAACTTCAAACAAATTATATTAATTGTGTAAAGAAAACAGGAATTTAAAAAAATAATTGAAAGTTCGTCGAGAATAACGTTGTAAGCAACAAAATAATAATTTTTCAGCGGAGCAAAAAAAAAACGTCTTTAAGGGAAAAAGTATTATTTTTTTGTTAATTTTTTTAGCTTATTAAAAATAATGTTAACTAATTTTTTACCATTTCATTCGCATCATTTTTTAGTTACTTAAGATACGGTCACACTTGGCAGATATTTGCCTAAAAAAACGTAAGCACAAAATACTAATGAAAACCGCTTTGATTCAGACACGTCTTTATTAAGTTAAACATTTTCAAATATACAAACTAATAGACAATGTCATAGAATCCAACATTATTGGAAACAGTTTAACTCCATAAACTTGGGTGTAAATCAGATTGATTTTCATTAGTATTTAGTGGTTACGCTTTATTGGGCAAATATTTGCCCAGTGTGAGCGTACCTATAACAAAGTTCTTCAACTGATTGACTCTGTAATAGTATTTTGACAGCATAATTATAATTTTGGATTGTTTGATGTTCAAACAATGCAAGAGAGTAAAGTTAACGTTTATATGCGAAAAAACAGATTTTGCAAAATTTGCATTTTACAACATTATTCGCGGCTTTGCTTCAATTGAATAAACGTTTATTTTGGTGAAGAAAAATAAAATAAAAATGAAACCATAAATAAAGTGCTTATTAAAAAAAAATGATAAAAATCGCCTTAATTAATTGCCGCTTCAAAAGAAACATTGCGGAAAAAATTGTGTTGCTTAAATGCAGCGATTAGCTAAAACTACTAAATAAATAAACTCGTACTTACGAGTATAGTCAGTTGTTATAAACGTGAAGTAACCAATACGAAGTTGGTGGTTATTTCTATTGGGAAAAAAGTTGTAATTTTTGTGTTCGAAAATCATTTATACGCAGTTGACGCTCGTAATCGTTTTTCGACTATAAGAGTACATATCAGCAAGAAATCAATATATCGCACTGGTTCCTCTAAAGAGGGTCAACTCAAAATATAAAAATTTTCAGTTGGGGCAAATAACTGTAATTTCATATACTCTTATATTAAAAAGACAGATAAAATTTATTTGAAATGATGTAAGATTTTTGCACTGTGTATGGTTTCCTTGTAAAAAGTGAAAACTGCAGAATTTTGAGTTGACGCTCTTCAGAGGAACTAGTGCGATATATGTATGTAAAAGAAAAGATTTATGTTTTCTTTCAAGACAAAGTTCCACATCCTCGCCGATATACCATACTACTCATTTTATCAGTTGCAAAGAATTAAAATTTAAATCACAGAAAAATTTGATTTGTAAGGTCAACTTCCGCCCTACTGATTACTCACAAGGTCTGATATAAAATTATTGGTAAAAAAAAACTTAAAAATAATGTTAACCGACTTTAAAGATAACTACTTAAAAGTTAAGAATAGTTTAGGTTCAGTTAAATTTAACATTTTATATAGTAATGTTGGAAGTCGGTGTCAAGTACGTTACCAAATTCTACATTTGTCAATACTATTGGCACCGACTTCGAATAGCACTATATAAAAACGTTTTATTTAACTGAATCTAAATTAGTTTTAATATTTTATCACTTATTTTTGAAGAAGGTTCAATTTTTTCAACTTTTATTTTTACGGTCTAATTCATAAAAAATATTTTAGGTTTATTACAGGTTTATTTGACAAATTTCCCATAGAAATATGTCAAATAAGCGCTTAATAAACCTGAATTATTTTTTAAGGCAGTTAGACTCAATATTAAACTTTAAGGGGCGTGCCCACCTCTGCAAAACATCAAATTTCATCATTACAAGAGTCAAGTTTTGTTGGAATAAGTTGAGCAGATGCACATGTAATATAATACAACCAGTTTTGCAGAAAACGCATTTTAAGTTTTCAATTTGCATACAACTCAATGAAGAAATGAAAAAAGATGCTTCTCTCAGGAGGTGATGGTACAAGCTATTTATATGAAATACAAAATGCCGCATTATTCTGCATTATTAACTCAAAAAACTAATTTTTTGAGTTATGACACTATTGAAGTAAATGATCGATATAATATAAGAGTAAATATTCGTAGGCGTGGCTTGGCCGACTTTTCTAAATGCAAGATCATGTTACTTTTACAGCCCAGACTGTGTGGAAAGCTTTATAACATTCGATTCAGTAAAACCACGTGAAATATAATATTAAGTCTAAACGGACTTTTACCCGCCCACTTTTTTAAGCACAATATTAGGTCATTACGAGAACCTAAGATGTATGCCAAGTTTCGTAGCAACCACATAAGTAAAAGTTCATACAAACCAAGAAAAAATTGTATAGAATGAAATGATGCAGAAATAAGTTTCATGTCGTTCTTCACGTGCTGTAAAAATTTCATGAAAATATCTTGTTTACCCAGCTACTGAGGGAAAAATAAAATTTTAATTTTCCATGAAGTTGTGCGTGAATTAAAAACTTTAAACTCGCTTTCTGGCTAACTAGTATTTTTGAGTTATCACGTTGTTTGAGTAAGTGAGTGATATGTATGTATATTAAAATCGTTTTAGCGTTAACGAAGCATGTACGTATGTATATAATTTAAATTAATCAAACCAAATTTTTTTTAATAGGACCAGCACTCAGGGGATAACCCCTACTCATGCAATGCATTGTGCTAGAACTAGGAAAATAGGTTATAGGGAAGGAGGATAGAGGGAGTACTGTCTGTGAACATTTGATTTAAACTTTCTCACGCTGGTAGTGACAGGAAAGACCTCCGTAGGTAGTTGGTTCCACATACGAACAGTGCGGCTAAAAAAGGAATTCTCCCTGTAATGCGTAGTGTGATTCGTTGGCCAATCGACCACAAAGGGATGTGCTCTGAATGAGGCACGTGTTGTGCGTATAAATGTGCGGGTTTCAGGAACAAGTTCCCTAATTTCATTAGAACACATTCCGTTGTAGTAACGATAGAACAAGGAAATGCACCCCACATTGCGTCGATGCTCCAATGAATCAATAGAGCTGGATACCCTACTGTCCCCGATCAGCTTCTTCCCTCTCTCCTGTACGCGGTCGAGAAGCCCCAAAATATACTTTGAAGCGCCGGCCCATACATGAGAGTTGTATTCCATTTTTGGTCGGATATAAGTGGTATAAATAGTAAGAAGATCGGATGGGGTGAAATACCGTTTGCACCGTTTTAAAAACTCGAGGCACTTGAATGCTTCTTTTGCAACTTGAAAAATGTGTTCAGTCCATCGAACATCACACTGTATTTTCATGCCAAGAACATCAAGAGCATCTGATTCCTTAATACTTATACCCCCCTAATTACAGAGGCAACAGCATTTTCGGTCATTTTTGCGATTTTCTCGAAAACTCAATTTGTAAAATAGGTGGATATTTCCGAAAACTGTTAATATATCGTTACTTCATTGTAAAATATTTCAGCAGTCTCAACTTGCTAATATTTTGAAACTTAAATCGCATTTTGCCAAGTTTAATATTTTTGTATGACTACGTAGTAAAAAAGGCGCGATTATGTTAAGCTGTTTTTGTAATTAATTAATTTTGTAAAGTAATAAACATCCCCAGTGTTTTTTTTTATTTCTTTTTAATTAAAAATCTTTGAATTTGAAAGAACATAACTATAAAATTTGTGCAAATGTATTTAAAGTTTAAGTTCAATGTGCTATAAGACAGCGGTCCCAAAATAAGCCAACCTAAGAAAGAAAACACAACATATTTGGAAAAATTGTTTTTATTATTTACTTGCTTCAAGACTAAACTGATGTGTCCAAAACATGACTACGTCAGGTCGGTTACTTATGAAACCGCCATCGTATATAAAAAATACATATAAAAAACAAACTTTTTTTAAGTTAAACAAATTATGTAAAATATATTAAAAGATATATTAAATATATTTCCATACATATGTACGTACATATTAAAAAAAGAAATACAAATATAAATTGTCTTGAAACATTATTTGTCCTAATAAAAAAAGTCATAAATCTTGTAGCGTAAAATTAAATTTTTTTATTAAAAGAAAATAAAAACAAAAAAAGAAAATATTTTGTAATTCAAAAAATTTCAATGTCATGAATTCCTCTTTTTGTATATATTTCTAGTTTATTTTTTTTTTGTTTTTTTTTTTGTGTGTATTTTCAAGTGCATGTATAAAAATATTTAATTTTTTTTAGAGATTTTGGATTTTACTAAATCAAAGGCAATTGTTAGTAACACGAAAAATTCATTAACAATTACAAAAACTTTGGAAAACAAATTAAAACAATTTATATAAATTAAAAACAATTATAACATGAAAAGAAACGTCTTGTAAATTCATCAGAGTGTAACCTACGCGCAAAAATTCAAGCGAATTGCTGCAATTCAGACAT
Organism: Nowickia ferox; assembly: GCA_936439885.1. Classification (NCBI taxonomy): domain Eukaryota; kingdom Metazoa; phylum Arthropoda; class Insecta; order Diptera; family Tachinidae; genus Nowickia; species Nowickia ferox. The sequence continues at coordinate 108,761,974 of OW387023.1, forward strand.
GAAAATTTCAAATTCTCATAGAATGACTTTGACCAAAATTTTCTTGGAGAATTTCACATGCTTCACAAATGATTTATTTATGTGTAAATGTCAAACAAAAAAACAAAGCACAAAAAAAATTAAATAATAATGAACGATATTGTGACTGAATTGAAAAATTTAAAAATAAATCTTAACCTTAATTTTAGTTTATAGATTTCTTAAGTTATGTCCCATAATGCAATAACAATTTTCTTTTCATTTATGCTTTTTAGCTGCACATTGTAAAAAATTAAATCTACAAAAATTCCTAAGCAATAATATTAGAAAAAAATATTAGAAAAAAATAATAATAATAATAATATTAGAAAAAAAAAATCAAACCCTATTACGCGTCAATCGACAGAATGTTAATAGCAAAAGTTACAAAGTTACAAAGTTTTGTACTGGAGAAACTGAAAGTTGTTTCTTACGTATTTTTGGGGACGCTAAATTCAAATCTGTACCATATTTTTTTAATTGGTTCCAGTTTTCGAAATATGCCGTCGTTATATCAAATGTGAGGTTAATGAACGTTCTGTCTCTCACACAATGTCATCATGATTAACTGCTCATTATGTTGGAGCATCGAAGTGCATAACGGTTCATTGATTTCTTTTTGACAAAAGGGAAAAAATTCAAATGAAAAGTATGCTTCTAATATATTAAATTAAATGTAGGTAAAGTTCTATAAGCATCCGGAATACCCTAATATTTGTGACAGCAGGTTAAACATGTTCTCTGTGTACTTTTTGTTTCCTGTATTTAAGTGAAAACTTTTGTATGTCTCATAAATACTTTGAAAAATATTTGCATACATACTATATATAATACATATTTTCCTTGCTATATTGTTTAATAAATGACATTTGTTACAGCTCTTTGAAAATAATATATTGACTGAACAATAAATTAAGCTTGCTCATTTCCATGTTAGACTCTCAATATAAGTCAGGAGATTTTAATTTAAATTCTATACAAAACTAACTGGATTCCTTCAAATTTGTTTAAAGATTACTTTACAAAGTCATTGTCACACTAGGCAAATATTTTATAAAATGAGCATAATCGGATAATTGCAAAAAAAAAATTAAAAATTAAATAAAAATTCAAACAAATTTAAAAAATCAAGAAACCGACGATGTAAAAAAAACAAACATTAAAAAAGCAAGTCCAATTGTCTAAAATTCCGTTGAGAAATGTTGAATAAAACACATAAAACAACTAATAAATTGTACTGGGGAACATAGCGCCTTTTACAGTCGGGAATCATTAAAAAAGGAGTCTTGAAATCTTCTCAGTAATAAATAGGTCACGACTATAAAGCCAGGGTTTTTGCTTATATAAATTTTTAAAATTTTACTCCAAATTTCGAAAATTGGGTTTTCATCAGATATCGAAGTTTTGAAGTCCTGGGAGTCAATTCTGACTATTTTCGCAATAATGTCCGTATAAACTTATGTACCCTGGCGGAAACTCAATTAACTCTAAACTAACTAGTGCTGGCTGACTAGGGGGTAGTCAACGGTCCAACTCTGCACTAATTTACAACTAACTTAAAGCTGACTTTATTTAAGTCACCTGTTAGTCAGTAAATTTGCAAAAACATATTGCTGGAGCTCGAACTGTGTATCACACGTTGTATTGTCATCGCGCTACCACCCAGCTAAGGTACCATCTGCAATAGCAGTATGTTAATATAAAATTGAAATGAGTTTTAAAGTAGCTGAGAATAAATTTGTTGTCTTTCACCAAATCCGATTACGTACTCAATTTAACTTAGTCTAAAAAAAGGTAACTATAAGTTAAAAATTTTTGTAGTCGACTACTATTTTTTCGACAGGGTGTTTGCATGTATGTATGCCCTGTCGGAAAATCACTAGTCGACTACAAAAATAACTAACTTATACTTAACTTTTCTTAGACTAACTAAAACCTAAGTACAATGTAATCCAGAGCTGACCCAAAATCAATTGTTCAGTTGAGTACGTATTTCAAACAAAAATCATAAAAGTTTTTAAACAAAAAATCCATCCTACTAAGAATAAATAGGCTGCTGCCTTACGTATACAAATGGAAAAATTTTTGTGTTTTCAAAAGTAAAACTAACTCTGTTAGAAGGTAGGAAGCTTTTGTACATAGAAAAACTGCGTCCAACATCTACTGAGCATAAGGGAGCATATTTCAGGGATGATATTTCTATCGTCGTAATGTTCGCTTTTTTAATTATTTGACCTGCATTTTGACCTTTTAGATTGTCAACATTTCTAATACTTTCTTCACCGGAATTTAGTTTTTCAATAAGGGCGTTGAATCCTTTCAGTGGTGTAGTAAATTCACTTAAAAAAATATATGTAGTTTGAGTATAAAAAGGTCAACTCATTGTTTATAGAATTTAAATGAAATTAAATATTCATTAAAAAAATTATTTATACCCAAAATATGCATTTATTGCAAAAAAAATATGCAGGGAGTTGAATTGTAACAGCAAACACGAATTGCATTTTGTGTTTTTCAATGAGTTCTTAGTATTGACATTTCAAAGTTTGTTTGTAGCAAATAAAAATAAAGAAACAGTTTGGTTATTTTGTAAACAATTGAAAATTAACAAAAAAAATTGACAAAAAAATAAAATCAATACGTTTTTTTTTCACCCCTAATTTCATGGTTTTTCACTTACGATTTCATTTCAAATCGAACCGATTTCCATCACATACCTGGGGGTCTAATCTGTAATTCGAAACGAAAGTAGATGCGTATTCATTACCAATAAGTTGTATTCCTATCAAAATAATGGGATGTATAAGTACATACGTAAGTACAACTCATAACATGGTAACCCCATGAAAAAACTAATACCCCTTACTAAAATTAATTAAGTTTTTGCTGGGAATCTATAGAGAGAAGTATTATATATTTTATTGTTTACTTACATACGACGAACAGTCTGACCGTACGCATGTACGTACATACCTTTATGATAATTTCAATTGGGAAGCTCTTTTTAAATGTCTCCTTTGAATGTTTGATTTACATTCTTAATTTTACAGAGTTTACATACATCTTCGTTTACAGATATCAGACGTAAAATATGTATGTGTAGTAATTCAATTTGTGTCTTATTTGCTATAGAATTTTCCTCTTAGCTTTTCTTACAAATATTCATGACATTTTTAAGATAATTTGTATATTCTGCTCCATTCGAAACTACAAATTTATAAAAAAAAAAATTCCAAGCACGTAAAGCAATTTAAGCCAATAATTTAAATTGTCTCAAAGCGACGCACAATAAAAAATTGCAATAATAAAAAAACAACTCTTAAGAAAATAACATAAACATCGACTTTGCTATCGTTTCTACTTTCACGTCATCAAAGTCGTTTTGGAAAATAAATGAACGAAAAAGAAAAATTTGGCATTAAAAAAAAATTACTTTGTATAATTGCCAATTTTATTGAATGTATTTCCTGCATAGAAAGTTGTTGTATGTGTGCAAATTGTAAATGTTGAAATGTAAATTTTCCAAGTGTTTCGACTTTAATTTTATTAATTGAAAAACAAATCAAGAAAATAGAAATTTATTCGGTTGTTTGTTTTGTTTTTTCTTTTTGGTTTTTGTTGAAATTGATGTACATAGTCAAAACAAATACAATTCTCTTTCGATTAAATTGATTTTTAACTGTTGGTATTTTTATTTATTCTTGTGCTTTTTTCCTATTCTATTTTAAATATTTCCTTTTGTACAAATATTCGTACTTGTTGTATATACTCGCACCACCCCAACTACAATTTAAATCATCCATCTGTAACTTTTGAAATTTAATCAAGTATGTAGAATGTAGTATGTGCTCAATGGAATTGGTTTTTCTTGTGGAATTGTGCGATTTTTTTCTAAACAGTTGCATTTATTGCAAAGCTTTCGTTCTTTGTTTGCTGGGTAGAAATAAGTCTTGGTATATTAAACTAGATTTGTATTTATTTTATTCTAGGAATCAATAATTTATACGTACGAGAGTAATTTGGCTCTATTGGCGCCTACAGGTCATTATTGAAGTTCTAAGAATTAACCTACATACTGGCATTTCCACAGAAATGTCAACTTTTTGTAGCGTGCGACACCAAACATTAGGTAAAATTTTAAGCAAAATCGATTAACATTGTTCTGAAATATAAGCTTAATTGCTTGCTGTCACACGCGACAAAAAAGTGAACTTGCTCGTTTAAATGCCCATATGTATATTTTTCAAAAAGCTGAAGTTGGAGACTTTGGTTGGCCGCACAAAATTTGTTTTTAAGCAATGTTAATTTTCTTCACGTTGATAATCCGACTTTTTTTAATTTACGTTAAACAGCTGTTGCTTTGAAAACTTTTCGTAATATTTAGAAATTAGTAGTGCTGCCATACTTTCATCGTAATTAATTAAAAAAATGTCTCGCCAAGACGTAATGTGATGCTGCTTCAACTTTTATTTCATAATTGTAGCTGTTTTTTTTTTTCTTTTTGATATCTTAATATTCTTGTCAACATTTACGAAAGTTTTCTTAGCTTTAATTTCATTGTTTCCATTATTTTCCTCACGTTTCAAAGCATGAGATCATTCAATGGTCATATAACGTTTCATACATACATTTCCACATTGTTTTTTGTAAGAACAAATTGACCATAGTTTTCACTATGAATCTCTAATCAAACGAACATGGTAACTTCCCCTCCGCGCTTGCTTTCAATATTTTTATTTATCCATGTACTCGTATGTATGTACTCGTATATGAACAGTAAACTTTTACGTGATTTTTGCATAAAAATCATAAACTTAATAAATAGAAATAAAAATAAAAAATATGTATTAGTAATTTAACCATGAACTCGATTGCTATTCATAAACAACATACATGATCACAATTACATTCGAATTAGACATTATTTTTGCTATTTTTGAGTACAATTTTTTTTTGCATCATTCAAAACAAACATTTGAATCAACATCTTGTTAATTTTTCAATTTTTATTTTTTTTTGTAAGTGTGTTTTGTATCGAGAAACTTGGAGAAATACAATGAAACGTGATCATTTTAAATAATCAAGGACAAAGTGGTCAATTGTAAAAGTTGTTGATTGTCGGTTACTTTATACAGCTGTTTTCAGTTGATAAAGCTGATTTTTGCAACATGTTTATGTCATGGACTGAAATTATATGCATATATATGTGTATGTATTTCCATATAAATATGTACTAAAGTGTATACATATTGTAAATGAAAAGTAAATATCAAATTTGTATATACTAACTCGCATAAATATTGAAATCAACAAGTGACTAAAACTGAGAGCACCGACCCAAAAAATCTTGTTGCAGAAGTCCTATTCCGTAGTTCTGCAGAACTGAACTGAATAGAACAATTGGCGTTTAAATAAATATTGTTGTGGCTTTTTTGCATACTTGATTATTTCAAAATTCAGCTGTTATTATAATCGTATATAAGTGACGCGACATGACGAAAGGGACCTTATCTTGCCAGAGTAAAATTTTCAGTACAGGCCAAAACGTGAATTAAAGGCTAAATTTCATATTTTGGGTTTTTGACACCTAACGCTACCTACATATCTCGTATCTACATCACATTATCGGTCATTTTCTTTGATTTTGCTATATATATATAGGGTGTTTTTTATTGAGGTATAGAACTTTAAGTTGGCATCACTTTTTTAACTGGCGGCCATTTTGTCAGCTGTCAAGTGATTAATATTTAGTTTGGTTTGCCATTTCATCATGAACAGGTTGACAAAAGAACAACGCTTGCAAATCGTGCAAATTTATTTCGAAAATAATGGTTCAGTTCGCGAAGTTTACCGCAAGCTCCGTCCATTTTATGGTCGACATAATCGTCCATCAGAGCAATTAATTCGGTTAACCATAGATCGTTTTCGCACTACGTTTACTCTATGTGATAATACGCATCCGCTGAAGTCGCTCGTCTACGCCAACAAACCAGAAACGTTAGGGGACTTGGAAGCCAACATTCGTGGCGTTATTGCCAACATACGGCCCCATATGCTCGAAAAAGTGGTTGAAAATTGGACCTGTAGAATTGGCTTTATTCGAGCCAGCCGCGGCGGCCACATGCCCGAAATCATATTTAAACGTTAATGGCATAAAATTATCCTTCCAATAAAGCCAAATTGATGGACATTAAAACGATTTTCTTGTGTTTTATTTCAATTCGAAGTTCTATACATCTAAAAAACACCCTGTATATAGCATTGATTTTGCTCAGCAAATTCATATCCCTCACGACTCACAACAACCAGGTACGATTTATTTTTTAACTCCGTATAAAATCGGAATATTTGGCATCATGAATGATACAAATAAAATACAGCACAACTTTTTCATACCTGAAGTCCGTGCAAGTTTCTAAGGGAGCTAACGCCATAGTCAGTTACCTTCATTGTTACTTTGAGAATCACAAAATTGCATTTGCATGCAGATAATTGCGTTGCTCAAAACAAAAACAATATTGTGATGGGATATCTGATATGGCGAATTTTAAAAAACCTCAATGACAGCATTTCCCTTTCTTTTCTACCAATTGGCCACACAAAATTCTCATGCGATCTTGCATTTGGCATTTTTAAGAAAAAATTTAGGGTAAGTAAGGCAGGTTGCCTGAAACAAGTGGAGGATATTGCACATTCATCAACTCCCACCAGTGGGACAACAGGGACCGAGTCCCAGTGTATGACTGGCAGAGTTATTTCAACAAGAATATTACAAAAAATAGTCATTTTGATTTTTCTTCTACTGATAAGGGAGCTGTTCTCACCAGAACAACTTTAGATGCCATTCCCATGCGACATGTAGTTGCAACCTACGTCAACATGATGAATGACATTTCAGCACTTGGGGGAGGGGGAGTTCAAAAATGGCAGGGGTGGGTAAAATTCCCAAACGAAATCAAAATAAACACATGGGCACTTCATAGGGCAGCCAAAATCCTAAAAAACACATTCAAAAACATAGTCAAACTTTAACCTCAATTATCTCGAAACTATCTTTTTTGAAATAAAAACCTCAAAATGTTGTAACTTCGTCCATTTTTGAGATTTCTGCATGATTTTGGTGTCATTTTGTTCAGAATTGTCCTTTATCCATTGGTATCAAAAACTCGATTTTGCCAAGATAAGGTCCCTTTCGTCATGTCGCGTCACATAAGCTTGCTAAATGTGTAAAAAAAAGACATTCACGCTTTGCATGCAGTAATAAAAATTCTAAAGTTGCAAATACGCAATGAAGTGTGACTGAAATGCAAATATGGCAAATATCACTAACGTAACCAAGAAAAGTGCAACATTTTATACTTCTTAGCAGCTGTTCGATCTACACAAAGTGACTTTTTTCTACATCACATAAAGAGTTACATAAATATTCCAAAATATTCAAAGTTTTTTTTAAACCAAAATAAATGCACGATACGAACATTAACTTCCTTCCTTGTTTATATCAAAATCGTGATTATGGGCCCTTTTAATATCACATAAATCCGTTGCCATCTTTTGGATTTTAAATACGAAACCTTTATTTTTTTTAACATAAAATTTCATGGTTCGTTAATCATGTGTAACCTTTTAGTGCTGGGAAAAAGTGGTTTATACAAGAAACATGTTTAATTGACTTCTACAAGTATTAAAGGCAATAAAACAACCGACAGACATTTTAAAGTTATAAACGTGATTTTAAGACGGCATTAAATATTTAAAGGCACGGCTGTATTATAACTTCGAACTTAAGTTACAGCACCGTAAACATAATTATTATCATTTCCTTTGCAAAGTTACTTAAAAAAGATACACAAACGCCATTTAAAAACAAAAAACAAGGCATGTTTTTAGTTCTTTTTATATCGGGTGATTCATCGTGAGGTTTGATTTATAATGTAAAATAAAAAACATAAATTCTAAAGTGAATTATCGGTTAAGAGAACAATTTATGGCATTTACTGTTTGAAAATAATATCATGTTAATGTTGGCCATGAATACGTCTGAGGTGGTTCATTCGGGCGACTCTTTCGAGCATAGCGACTAGTATCTCGGGAATAACACGAGTTATGTTGGCTTCCAAAGCGTAAATTGTACCTGGTTTATTCCCGAAAACCTCAGACTTTACATATCCCCAGAGAAAAAAGCCCTAAGGTGTGATATTGCACGATCCAGGTGAACAATTAACCGTAGCAAAACATGAAATTAAGTGCTCACCAAAATGATTTCTCAAAATAAGACGCAAATTTAAGTTGCCGGGCTTCAATTCTTGCACAAGTTGAATTTTGTACGTTTTAAGGTCGAGATCCATACGTAAAATACGCCAAGTTGTCGAATACGATAAGCCAAGCTGCTGAGAACGACGACGAAACGTTTCGTCACGATATTCGCGTACATTATCAGCTACAGATTCACTCCACTACGTGCTAAATGTGGTATAACCGGTCGAGTATCTATCATCCACTAATGTAAACTGGGACTTAAATTTGTGAAAAGTGTTAGCAATAGTGGTTTCAGTAGGACAATTATCGAATCGCACGAAAAACATTTCTCACAGAACACTGATTTTCGTAATACAGCTGAACAATTTTGGAGACGCTGTTATGGTGTGAGTCTTACCATGATGATTTACCAAACGATACTGAACAAAAATGACAAGGCAGTTTGATATGAGTCACGCGTGATCTGTAAATCAGACTTCACGATGAATCACCCATTATATTTAATGTGTGTCTTGTCTTTGCTATGGACAACATCAGCGTTACCGTTTGTTTGACTCCTTTGTAACTTTTTATGATTATTTTTTTAAATCACATTTTATATTATTTTTAACTTTGAAGTTTGTGCTACTGTTTGCGTCTTTTTGAAGAAAAATGTACATGGTTGTCAGTAACTAACAAAATTTATTTAAAATATCTAATCCATATTCTTCAAATTATGTCTAAATTAAATATACTTTTAAAAGAGATTTCAAGAAATTTATTATTCGACATATTGTCATAATTATATTATGAGTGAAATTAATCGATGTATATATGCATTTCATTGTTGCTTTAACAAATAAACTTCATTTAAAAGATAATTTATCTAGTTTCCTTAAGAAAAATAGAAAGTACTGACTTTAAAGATGTTTTATGATTATATGCTAAGAATACATCAACATACATACCTATATCGCTCATTTACTAAAACAACGTGAAAAAAAAGCCTCCAAAATGTAGTAATATAGAAATCAAAACCAATATTTTAAATATTTACAAAAAAAATGAGCTATGAAATTGTAACAAGAATCGATATTAAAGATAAGAGGCTGAACGTTTTAATATTCTTAAGCGGCCTGGAGACGATCAAGTAAATCCGTCAATCAGTACATACATATGTGTGAGTTTCGTATGCTTGTCGCTTAAAAGGATACGTAAAAATATGTGTATTAACTTGGACTTCGTAGCGAGCGCATTATAAATTTTTCGTCGTCCGCGCACTTGATTAACAATAATCACAAAGAAACTGATGTTTTTTTTTTGTCAAACAGAGTTGGAAACGATCAAATAAAATAATCCGTCACATAAAAAATAAAAAGTCAAAAACTTTTCGTGAAGCATTGCCGAAAACGTGTATGTGTATGATAGTGTATCACGGCCTTTATGTGACCCTTTTGGAAATTTGTCAACGGTAACTCTCGGCAACATACATCTTTGAAGTAGAAAAATAATTTCACCAACCATGAAAGAAATATTTTATGTTACTTATTTCTTCTGTTTTATTATAAATACCATTCAATTCTTTATTGTGGAAGTTCTTTTTATTGAAGTCGGTCGTGGTCATTGCATTCAATCATTTTAACACATCTTTAACCGCCACTAAAATATAAAAAAATACCTACATATATTGAAAATATACATCAACTGACCAAACTGACTTCTTATTCAAATGCGAATACATTTCTATCGATGTTCTCTCAGTGGCCAGTCTTGATATCAGTGTGACCAGATCCTAAAAATTTTTGCAGCTAAATTGACTTCAAAAAAATGCCAAAAAAAATAATTTAAGTGCTAAAAAATAATGCTAAAACTTAATAGTTCTTTTTAAGCAAACATTTTCTTTAAAAGTTTTTATTTTTGCAATTTCTGCACATATTGCCTTACAAATTTTTACTTCCTATGAACGAAACTTAATTTTTTAAACAATAACGAATTATTTATTGAGAGTAAAAAGTATTAAAAACAAAACAATAATATTAAGTCACAGACGGTTCCTAGAAAACATAATCCTTTTCTCACTTTTATTTCGTTTATAAACAATAACATTGAAAAAGTGGTGCTTAAAAGAAAACCTTAAAGCTTTCATCTATTCCAATTTGACAGACAGAGCTTTTTTCGTATAACTAAAAACACATAGAAGAACTGATATCTCTTCTTCTGTTACTCACATGTTACAATAACGTACACCTATTTTTATTCGTTATTTTTAAGATCATATAAACATATTTATTTATTTTCGAAAAACAGCTTTTCAGATCTTTACTTGTTTTCTTCAAACCAGGCATAGCTCAATCGTTTTGAAGCTAATTTGTTTGTTATTTTGAAGTAATCCTTAAACTAAATACCACATGCATGAAAACATGTATTTCAGTAAAATTATGTTTTTGGTACATTGTTACACAATTAATATGAAAAAATAAGATTATTATTACATAATAAAAATGAACATTCGTCATCAGAATAGTTGTTTAAATTATCATTGTAAGATATGAGGAATTTTTGCTTGTTAGATAACCACTGTCTATATATATATTTGATCCTGCTTAAGGGACTCATCAGTAGACTTTAAACCAAAATTTTTAAAATAAACCTTAAACTTTGAGAATCGCATATAAAAACATAATAAGACGAGGCTTTTATCAAACAAAAGTCTTTACAAAACAAGCAACTTTATTCGATTTTGCATCCATTTTAATTTTTTAGAACCTTTTAAAATTAGTTTCATTTCCTTTTCGTCTTTTAAATAATTTTATTGTTATTGTTTTATTGTTATACTGCAACTAATTGTAGAAAGGTTATGAAAAATGGGTGAACGAATCAAGTTCATTGTTTGCTAGTAAAAGTAAAATAGTTGTGAAAATATATGAAAAATAATATACTTTCACAATTATTTTACTTGTATTACAACATTTGTAGGTCTGAAGAAAAAGCCCGCAGATTAACGCTAACATTATTAGACGTAAAAATTACAAATATATCCAAAATAACATAGATTATATTGCTAAAAACTTAATAGGTTATATTTTTTTAAAAATGCTAGAAAATGCTAAATAAATAATTGAAAAATGCCAAAGGAAATGCTAACTGCTAAATACAAAATTTTGCAGCTAAATCAGTAAAAAAAAAATGCTAAATTTAGCTGCAAAAATGCTAAAATGGTCACGCTGCTTGATATACATACCTATGTATGTATGTATGTGTGTACATCTAACTGGTTTTGGCCGCTGGCCAAGTTTTGGGTTAATAAAATGTTTTTGCACAAATAAGTCTTCATTTATTATAAAATATAATTCTGGTTTTTATGTTAAAATGTGCGGTGAAAAAGTGAGTTTTTTATTTCTTGCTTTTTTTTAAATATATATTTTAATTTCAAGATTTACTTTCTTTTCTACTTGCTATTAAATAAATATGCGTTGCAATTTTATTTTCTTTTTAAATAAATAGACTTTGAAAACATAAAAATTGCGCTAATGTATCTTTTGCAAAAACAGTGAGATGAGCTTTAGGCTGAGTGGTGATGAAAGTAGGCTAATAAATTATTTTAAAATAAGAAAAAAAAAGTATTTACAGACTTATTCCATATAAAACTAACAAAAAAATCAAGATTTTGGGACCGACCCCTTTCAAATCGAACCAAACTCGATATGGTGGTTAAGTTTTGCACAACTAACATTTCACAATTTTTTTTTAATAATATGCCAGTGGTTCCCAAATTATGATGCATACAATGTACGAAAAAATACAAAATTTTCTTAAAACTGCCTTCATATAAATTGTTCTAACTTTTTTTATTTCTAGGCTAGCTGAATGACTTTGCCTTCTTTCAAAGGTATTATAATAGTGCTTCAACGGCTATAAAAATAAAAAAGGTTATCACAATTATAGATGTTGTTTTTTTGCAATCCACAATTCATGATGCTGTAACTAAAAAAATGGTACTTTTAAAATTTAAAAAAAAATATATATTATTGTTTTCTCCCTTCGCTATGTCATCACCAAATCTCTATAAGGTACTCTTACAGGTTTCTGAGATATAAATAAAACTTTCAGCAAAGTAGGAAAAATAATTAAATTTTGTGTATATTGAAAATATATATTTATTAAAAAAACTGCTTTAGCAGGCTGATGTTATAATTCACTTGGCTTTATTAGTGTCAACGAATTTCGGTATTGGCTAACATTTTAAAATAAAACCCGTTGGAAAAATGTCATCAATTATTAACTGCTGCAATCCATTGGGTCATACGAATTTCAATAAAAATCTTAGAAGACTACTGCCCAGGATGTTGAAGCTTATAGATAATAAAAGTATTTAGACTTATTATCGAATTTGTACTTCCACTGGCAATATTATTAAAAATTTGTCTGTGAAATGTTAGTTGTTCAAAACTTAACTATCATATCGAGTTTGGTTCGAGTCAGCAGGGGTCGGGTCCAATCACTCGTTGGTTTTATATGGAATAAGTCTACATATACATATATGTACATTAATTTATTAATGGGTCGATTATGCATAAATTGCAATGTAACTTCAGTTGCTGAAAACTATATTAAAACTATTATTACTTATGGGATCACAATACATACACTTATCATGCAGTCCTTACAATCAGACAAAATTCAATACCATTCTAATGAAGTTAAAGTTTGAGCTCAATCTACAAAAATTTTGGCGCATATTTAAAATCAGTATTACCATAAAAAATACTGATTTTAAACTCTTAAAGTATACTTTGTTTTGACTATGAATATGCGCATATATCTTTCACTTTTACTAAATTAATGCTGTAATTCAGTAAGAAGATTCAGGTCGTTTTGTTTGAAACTATTTTTTAGTACTTGGTTTTGAATTCTCTAAGAGTGCATTTAAATTTGAAGAAAATCTAGTACTTACGAGATTTCGGGCAAAATCTAGTAGATTTCCTTCCCATGCAAAACAAAATCTAGTAGAACTTAGTGATGCAACTATGTTTTTTTTCAAATTTTCACAAAAAATTCAGCCTGTGTATATAAAAAGGTGTGTAAATTGGCTAAATTGCAGTTGTTTGGTTGTAGTTTTGGAAAATGTTTTGTTAGTGGGTTTTGTTTTGTATAAAAAATCTCGATAAATGTAAAAAAAACTTAGTGTAAACGATTTACATAGATTTTCATAAAGGTTTCAATTGAAATTTGCCAGAATTTGTAGAGGTGTAAAATCCTTATAAATCATTTTCTACAAAAAATGGTTTGTCTTTGATAATTAAAAATATATCAAATTCATAGTCAAAACAAAGTATGCTTTTTGTATGAAAATCGGGTTTAAAATCCCTTTATAATTCCTCAATAATACTTATAAATAAGACTTTTAAAGTATACTTTGTTTCGATTATGAATATGCGGCCATGTTTTTAAAGCCCAAAAATTAAATTAAAATTATACGATAGTTTGAAAAATATATGTATGAAAAAATATGTGTTGAATATAATGGTTTGAAACAATAGTGTAAAGCATATACACAAACCTCTTAGCGTAGACAATAATTAATAATTGTCTTAAAGAATCACAACTGCGACTTTTTTCCTTCCATAGACAATACGACACAATTGTCGAACAGAATTAGGGCGTAAATTTCTATTCACATCACCAGCGTTGTAAATTTTTTTTTAATAGCATTAATTCATTGTATAATTAACCATAATACGTAAAGTTCTATATAGTATGAGTCGTTAATTTTGAAAGCGGGACAACTACATTTTTAAAAATTATTTGCAATTAAAAAATTAAAACGAGTTTAATCTTTAAATGCTATTATCCAGATATATGTTACAAAAATTTACTTGACTTACTTTCAAAATGAGGGTCTTATGCAACGGTTAATTAATAAGTCATGATTTAGATTATAATGTAAATTACACCAAACTTATGCTTTACTTAATTGACAAACAAATTTAAAAAAAATATATCTTAAACCGTTGAAGCGATCATGTAAAACTACACGACACCAGCGGTAAATATAATTTTATTAACACGAAACTCATTAATAAAACATTCATAGTAAATACAGATGTGTGCAGTTTAACCAGATTGTATGAACTGTTTTAATTTTGTATTTGTTCCCAAAGTAATTAAAACAAATGTGAAATGTGAAAACGTGATTTCATTTCATACAATGATACGGTCTGCAGGCAGCCTGTCAGTCAGTTGTTGCGTCAGTCGCGTCTAGTGCTTAAATAGATATTTATCAGCACTCGTAGTGCAAATTATTTATTTTTATTTCCACCAAATAATAATAATAATACTTTTCTTATTTAAACATAACTGGAATAGGAATTATAACTTTTTTTTTCGTTACATGGTTGCTTAATTTCCATAGAAAACAGGATGAAAAAAAAAGATGAAAATCCAGAAATACTGTTGCTTGACATAATTTTCGTCTCTGTGCTGCTATTAGTTTATTTCAAGCATATTGCAATATAGGCAGCCCCCTTGTGCAATAGTTGATAAGTGAAAAATGAAAAAGATACTCGTACTATGAAATTAATTGAACATATCGCAAATATGAAAAATTGTTAGTTTAAATTGTTCATTAAATAAAATTAGACTTGACATGACTTTACCTGTTAATTTGTACTTAATTTTTTTTCATTAAATCTCAGATTAATAAAAAATATATCCCACCACTGATTGTGACATTTCTACATCACACACAATTTTCTTTTGTATAGAAAAGCTCTGCACCTTGCATGATACGAGTATTTACCACAAACAATACACACACAGTTAACAATTTTTCAAAATAATGTAAATTTTTGTTGACAAGTGACAGCTATTGAGGGGCATTAAAATGACAGATTGCTTACTGAAAATAGTATGTTTGTAATACAATAAGCTGAATTTTGCCACTTGTTTTGCATTGTGATTAGCACATTTTTTTAATTTGCGGTCAAATTAATTCTTATTATTGTTATGTACAATATAATGTACACTTTATGCATGTCTGTATGTATGTACATACTCGTACATATAAAGTTCTATCGTTATTGAATGTTCAATTAATGAGCCAGCAGTTGCTTTTTAATTACAAATAATTACGTAATAAATATCTTGTGTGTATACATACCTTACATATTTATGAACATGTATTATAATTAAGTTGTACAGGGTGGTGCAGAATGAGCTTGGATTGTTGAAATACACTCTCTCTTTTAAATATCCCGAAAGAAGACTGCCAGGAGCTGTTAAATCCGGTAAACGTGAAGAACACTTGAATGTGCTCCTTAAAAAAGCAATTGAGGCAAGTGCAGTTTGTGCTGTGGTTCCATCTTGTTGAAACCAGAAGGTTGGTTGCTGCTTTCTGTTTAACTTTATCAATGAATTTTTTTAATAATTTCTACTGCAATTTTACTCTAATATGACACTTACACCTGCACGAAATCTAGTCGATTTCAGTCAAAATCTATACCGTTTACACCGAGTTTCTTTTGATGTATATCAAGATTTTTGATCCAAAGCAAAAACCATTGACTGAAATTGTTCCTATATTACAACCAAAAAACCGCAATATAGTTAATTCACACACCTTTTTAGTTGCAGCGACTTATTTTTTAGTACACCGTTAAAAACCATAGTTGCATTTCGACAAAATGTAGTGAAAACGTAGATATTCGTCTATGTTCTGGCTTCCACATCATTTCAACTGTTTTCCTGTGAGTTCGGATGTTAAAACACATGCTACATCTGTTTAAGTTAAAATTTAAAAAATACAAATTAATAGTATGTGATCTAGCATCCGAATTCTGAAGAAAACAATTTGGAAATGGAAACGCATGTTTATTTGTGTGCATTTATGTATGCATTTTATGAAACGTAATATTTTTACTGCCTTATTTATAAAAAATACTACGGTTTTTTATAAAGGATTAATAAGAAAACTTTTGTGTGGAAATCTGTTTTATAAACCCTTTATTAAGCCTTTATAATTTTTACAACCTAGCTACCTTAGGTTTTACATTAGAACTCCTTTTAAACTTCTATTAAACCCATCAAATGACGTTATTTATTTTATTTTCCTCTCTTCCCAAGAAAACAATTAATTATATGACTCACGATTGTTTTGGACGTGATTACTTACAAACAAAAAATACAAAGTGAAACGAAGCAACGGAAACCAACATTAAATCATTTCAACAAAAAAGCAACAAGACAAAATAAAAATATAAAAAAATAATAACAAAAACCGGTAAAAAACCTTCCCCAACCACTCATTTCACACTTCATGTTTTTTTTTTTTAGAAATCTTGCAAGTGTTCGAAACAAAATAGAATAGTACATTTATGTTTTTTGAAGAGCAGGAGGGCAGTTAAGCCAAGAAATAGCAAAACAACAAACACGTTAACTTTACCTTATTTTTTCCAAGTGCCAAAGGTTCGTGGCTCGAAATAATTTTTTTATTTTCATTTGTAATTTTATTTTGGCCATACCTCTTTGTGATTGTTTACCACTTTTGTTTTGGTTTAATATTTTTTTATCAACTGCCGCTGGTAATGTTGTTTTGAACTGTTTACCTACTAAATGCCAGCAGTGTTTCTTTTTATAAAAAAAAAAAATATTTTCTGTATTTGACACAGACAACCGGAGAGAAAAGATGTTGGACCACTTACTGGTAATATTTAAAGTCTCATACTGCAAAAAAATATGCATACATAAATACGTATTGATCTAGTACCCTACATTATACAGTGCGCATGCAAAATACTCGAATATGCAGAGAAAAGTTTGTGTTAAGCGTCATGTTTACAATTGTTTTAGGTAAGTGCATCGTTTCTGTAACTTGTGAAAAAGTTTCGCATCTATAAAAATTATATAATTATATTGGTAGTCCTACTTTAAATTTAAATTACTTGGGTTAGCGAAAGAATTCAACCCAAGTCTATCTTACACATCATTCGAGAGATGAATTCAAGTAGATTTGTATTAGAATTGTATCGAACTCATTCAGTAGCTCGTTTTTGACACAAACTAATGATCAAACCAATGTAATTTAGATGGATTTGATCATAGGTTTGTATCTAAAACCAGCTACTAAAAGAGTTCAATACAAGTCTGATTTAAATGGGTTTGATCAAGGTTTGTGTGTGAAATGACCGATTGAACGAGTTTGACCCAAGTCTAGTTAAAATCGTGGATAGTGTAACAAAGCTCGAATGCTCGTAGTTTCTGTTTTGATGTTAACTATAATTTTTTCAACTGTTCATATACTGCGAACATTGCATATATTTATATATTCCTCTAACTCCCACTGGAGCATAGGGCGCCAAGGAATTGGGATTATCAACAGAGGTGCACGTCGTGTGGAAAGTTTTTTGATTGTCATTCACTTGGGAGTAACCAGAAACAATTCTTCTTTTTTACTGTCCAAGCAGCTCACTACTTCCGGTCCTGGACCAAATATTTCCCGGGCAATGGCTTTTCAGATTCCTCTGAAAGCTAGCTAGAGTGATTAGCCTGAATGGTTACAGTACATCGTAACGCCTCAGGCAAGTGGGTAAATTACATGAACATTTGCTGAAGCATGACTGCACCGTAAGATTGGACACGAAGGTAGCAGCCCTATCACCAATCTAAGAAAAGAGGGCCAGCAACCCATTTTTCTGAAATCCAACTTGCTAACGAATCGCACATTGTATACGGCCACTAATATTTGAACATTTAAAAATGAGTCTGTATGACTTGTTCGGAAGTTAAAACATAGGCCTTTTTTATGAGTTGCATTAGGTTTTCGATCTTCCCTGGCTATGGAACATCGAGTATCGATATCTACATTAAAACAATTAAATTTATAAAGCATGGAGCAGAAAAAATTCAAATTTAGCGCTTCGATGGTCAAAATTCCCTTGACGTTATTTCAAATTAACGAGTGGACTAAATTTAAGAGGGAAGAGGGTGGGCCATTAACTTAGTGTCTTTTTAAGAAACGCAGGTTTTCATTTAAAAAGTTATTTTATTTTTCAACATAGTAGTATCCTTTGAGCTCTCTACACTTAGTCCAATTTTTTATAACTTCCAAAAAATATGCTTTTGCGAAGTCATCACAATAGGCATTCGTTTGGAGTCAAATCTCTTTCCGACGAGCCACTTCTTCAAGTTTGGGAACAAGAAATAATAATAGATGAGGGAGCAACTCGTAGCCCAATTCACGGATTTTTGCCATGTAAACTGCACATGCGTTTGTGGTTTGTTTATGGAGCAAAGGCGGCACCCATCTTGCAGAAAGCTTTCTCATTCGAAATTGAAACCACTGAGCCATGTGAGATGCCTATGGCTTCCAAATCTCTCTCACTTTCAATCTCCGCTCGGCTAAAACCATATCGGGACTTTTTTTTAATTTTTTCGGATGTAGAGACCTCAACTGGGTGTCCAGAACGTTCGGCTTGCACGGCCACAACAAAATTCAGTAAACAATTTTTTTACCATTGAAGTTGATGGTGAGGAGTCCCCATAGTATTTATCAAGGTTAGCCTTGGTGAGTGATGATTTTTTTCTGCAAAATATAATGTTTAATGAGCAGATGAAATTCACTTTCTTTCATCTTCTCAAAACGCGCAGTAGTCTGGTATCAACGGCTTCCAAACACGAACTAAATTACGCAGCTTGTTCAAATTTAGACAGGAGTCAACAGGCAGCTGTTGACAGGAGCAGTGTTGCCATATCAATTAAAAAGCTGAAAATTCAAAAGACACTGAGTTAATGATACACCTTCGTACTTGCACTTTAATACGGGACCTGGGAAACATTTTAAACTATCGAAAAATTCAAATTAAAAAGTTTCAAATTATCAAGAGTCGACTGTATATACCATACTGTAAAAGTATTTATATGTATATTTACATATATACATATTTAATAATTTTACATTAAAATTACTTCATAATTTTATAATCTCAAAATTAGGCTGCTAAAATAAAGTTGTATCATTAACTTTTTTTAACTAATTTGCATATTTTTATTTAATTTTTGTTTTTCCAACTTATTTTGTAGTAATCTGATATTTAAATTCCTTATTTGCTTTACTCAAATTTCGTTTACTGGATTTTGTTACACGCTTGGTGGTTATACCTTGCTGGCCAACTGACATGGGCAAAGAATTATAAAAAAAAACTTAAGTAAAAGAAAAATTTAAACCTTTTTGCTTTTATTTTATGGTTTTATTACTTCTCTCTATAAAACTTCTATGGGATTTAGTCAGTCTGTCTGTGCTGGATGCAGTCTGTCTTCAAAACTGAGTTTTGAGTTTGTGTGTGAGTGTAGCTGCGTGTGAGTTTTAAGGCCTAAACGTAGTTTAAGTATGATTTAAGCAATCAGTTGCAGTTGTAAAGCTAAGACAGCAACTTATAGCAAGGCAACAACTATCGCCTAACAACAATTGCAAGTGCTTTATAAAAATATTTTATTTAATCTTTATAAAAAGCAAAAATATGGTAAGCTGTAAGCAAAATTCGTGTTTAAACGTTTAAATTAGTGTTGTGAGTTGTTTTTGCACAATTTTGCCTAATTGGATTTTTGTTGTTGTGTATGAATATTTATTGCAATTGATTTTTTTTTCTCTTTTGCATTTCAACATTATTTATTTTGCAGCGTAATATTTTGTAGTTTTGAAAATAAGGCGGAACTGATATATTTTTCTTTTAATCTTAAAGCAAAATGTTAAGGTTTTTTGCTTGACCCTTGTGCAAAAATTTTACAAAGGCTTAGTTATGTTTACTTTGTGGTCTTACCAAGTTCAAAAATATAAAGACATAAATATTTACGTTATATATTATGGAAAATAGTAAGAAATCAGCATCAACCCACTCATGCAAAGATATACCAGAATTCCAAAGAATCAAATTACGCCCAGTGCCCAAACTTAAAAGAAGAGCTCCTCAGCCACCTGTTAATCTAGCTTTAAGCAAAGTACAGACATACTTTTTACACAAATCTTTTATTTGATTTTTATTATAAATTGTTACAATTATTTGTTTTTCGTTTTATTTTTATCTTAGACTTCATCAACCACAAAAACTACAACATTAACTACACCAGCAAAGTTGTACGGAAAGGATTTAAGTGAATATGATGAAGTGGATGTTGAAGCCTTATTGGCACAATTATCACCCGAAGAAATTAATATATTGGCCAAAGAAGTTGATCCTGATGTAAGTATTTGACCAACAGCCAAATTCTCGTCTGTGCCGTTATAAGAAGGCTTCTTTCTACAAGCTGTGAAGGTAATTTGTGAATGTCTTTATTAAATTAAATTTTTCTTTTCCTTGAAGGACTCCTTCCTGCCACCTGACCAGCGCTGTAGCTATGAGTGCTCTAAGGAATCGACTGGTCCTTTAAATCGCAAAAAGCTTATTGAACACATCAACAAGCAGGCCATAGAAGCACCCGATGAACCCGAGTTTGAACCTTATGTCAAAGGGACAGTGCGTGGCAAAAAATGGGTGCCACCACCACGCGATGTGCGCGAACTGGAAGTGGAGGAAAAAATCGCCATCGATATGGGTGAGGAGTATGAGCAAGCTTTGAGCGATGCCACGCAAGAAGAAATTATTGATTTGGCTGCCATTTTGGGTTTCCATTCGATGATGAATCAGGATCAATACCATGCATCTTTGTTGAACAAAGGCCAGCCTGTTGGCTTGGGTTGGGATGGTATCACAAAGTCCACGCAACAAAAAGTGTACCCTATGGATCCACCCAACAATACAGATGTTGAAGAATCGATTAAACGTGTTAAAGACGATGACTCAAAATTGATCGAGCTGAATTTCAATAATATTAAGGTGATTTTTGCATTAAAAGAAAAAAAAATCAAAAGGCTAATAACCATTAATAGAGTTCAGTGATTAAGGTCTTGCAAAAGTGCTTTTGTTTTGCAATCAAAAAAATAAAAAATAATCACATTATTGCACTTGCTACATCGTTGTGTTAATGGAACACACCTTCTTTTTGAATCGTTTTCATCACACAGCTGATATTTGTAAACAACAAGATTAACTCAAATATTTACACAAAGTTTACTAATGGTTTTGAATGAAATACAAAATCAAAATTTGTTTTGTTGTAATAACAAATATATGAACATTTAACTAAAAATTCAAAGATATGTAACTGAACATTGTGTTAACAAATTTTTACTTACTGTTGTTTCAATTTCGAATTGAGTGTTAATTGTTTTTTATTATTTTAAATATTGAATAAATTGTCATTGATTAAGACAGATTAAGACTACAACTCCAAAT
Organism: Nowickia ferox; assembly: GCA_936439885.1. NCBI lineage: Eukaryota > Metazoa > Arthropoda > Insecta > Diptera > Tachinidae > Nowickia > Nowickia ferox. Next base: position 108,783,555 of record OW387023.1, read on the forward strand.
TAAAATGTTGCATAATATAGAAATATTTTTTAATCTATTGAAATTTAATACACTAACGGCCGTATCCAAAAAAAAATTAATTTGAAATTCAAGTGTTCTTTAGTCAAAATTTTTATGGAAATTTTGTTTTAATCAAGTTCAAATTATTATTTTTGGATACTGCAGTAAATATCTGGAAACAAAATCTTATATAACTTAGACCACTTTCTTATAATTACTCGTATGTGAACGACAATAAATAATAAAACAAATTTATTTTTCAGAATATTTCTGATGAAAAATTGGAACAATTATTTGAAGCACTGCCTCAAAATGAACATTTGGAAGTTTTGTCTTTGACAAATGTGGGTCTAACCGATAAGACTGCTTTACTGTTGGCCGAAGCCATTGAAAAAAGCAAAACCTTAAGAGTATTAAATGTCGAAACAAATTTCATTAGCCCACCTGTTATAGTAAAATTAGTAAAAGCCCTGCTTAAATGTCGCACTATTGAGGAATTCAGAGCCTCCAATCAGGTAAGCAATTTTTACTTTTTAATTATTATTTTTTTGTTGTTATACTCAACAAGTCTATATATAAATTTAACCCTTAAGCGATCACAAGTTTTGGGCAATAAAATTGAAATGGAAATTACGGATTTAGTAGAAAAGAACACATCCCTGCTTAGGCTGGGTCTACATCTAGAATTCAACGATGCCCGTCATAGAGTTGCTGCACATTTGCAACGTAATATTGACAGAAGTAAGTACATTCCATATTTTATTATCCAATATATAATAACTGCCAAAATGAGTTTAAATAGGGTTTCTACTAGATTCATCGTGGGTTTACAATGATTCGTTCGTAAACATAATTTATCTAGGTTTGCTTTTCGCTCTTTCATTTCGATATTAAGTATTTTAGGTGTATTTTTAAACTTATATTTCTTGCTAATTTGTTAGATTCTTTCATAACTTTACCTACTACAACTACTCTATTAAAAAATTTAGGTGAAAATGAGACAGAGACAGGTTTAGTAACCGTTGCATCATCATTAGCACTACAATCAACTGCATTTGAAATCGATCAAACTACAATTGATAAATTGCCATCATCTTATGAAAATTTATTACATACTCAACATCCTCACAATGCAAATAGTGATAATATTCTTTGCAATATTATTAATAACAATGATAAAATAATTTCTGATGCAAATTTAAATAAAATTTCAACATCATCGCCACCACCTCAGACATCATTATCTGCTGCATCATCTGCTGCCGCTGTATGTGATGCAAAGGAGAAATGTGCAAAGCCAGATGATACTGCTACATTAAATACATCCAGAAATGTTGATAATGACTTATATTTGAATCATAATAAGAATGCAAATGCAAACATCGGCAATAGCATTTGTAGTAATAATCATGCTCTTACATCGGATTCAAATGCCAATAATGCCAATAACAATTTATCATTGTCGCCGTCATTATCATCTTCGTCTGCGCCATGTTTTAATGCACCATCATTAACTGTTGCAGGTGCTATCGCTATAACAAAAAATTCAAAGGATGCAGAAGAAAAGGAAATTTAAAATTCGTTTATTGAATGAATTACATACAATTGTATGAAATAGTTGTTCTTATATTTTCACTTTATCATGGTTCGAAAAAGTTTGCTTAACTTTTATTTATTTTAATATTTTTAGTTTCTTCAGTTTTAAACGTTTCATATACATAAGTCTATATTTAAACAATGCACTTGAGTGAGGACTGATGCTTTTCGATCAATATTAAAATTGATCTACTTATATTAGAGCGGCTTACCTCTCAGTTTTGCGACAATTCCCAAAACATTTTAGGGTCTACCTATATACTTAGAGACTTATTTATAAAAATTATTAAGGCTTAGGGCCAATTGCACCAACTCTATTTAAATATGAATTGATATTTAAATGTCGATTTTCAATAATTTTTATATGGAAAAATGACTTTTTAAATATGAATTGATATTTAAATAAGTTATGGCCCTTTTCACAATGTGCAATTAACGTCAAGTTTTGTATGAAGAACTGTCAGTTAAAGACCACGTTAACTCTTAATCATACATTGTGAAAAGGGCCGTAAGTGAAATAGGCAGACAAACTTTTTATGAAAATCTATAGACTTAATAATTTTTATTAACAAGGCTGTTATCATATATTCGAGCAAGAAAAATACATCAGTAAATCATTAACCAAATTCTTGAAAATGCATAAGTTTATATAAAAAATGCTAAAAAAAAAAATCAAAATGGGCCAATTGAAATCACATTGTCGTAAATTAAAGATTACTGTCATGTCAACTTTTTGTAGCGTTCGACACCAAACAAATATGCTTGTTTTTTCAAAGAAAGCGCAACATTTTTTTTTACTTCTTTATATATTTGTATAGGGCGTCAGCAGCTCTACATTAGGTAAAATTTTAAGCAAAATCAAGTAACATTGTTCTGAAATATAAGCTTAATTGCTTGCTGTTGCACGCGACAAAAAAGTGAACTTTCTCGTGGAAATGCCCATATATAACTCAATTTTGTCTTATGTCGTCTTATGCATTTAGGCAATGAAATTTAAATTCAACATTTGTTGCAAAATGTGAAAAAAATAAGCAAGCTTTTTAGCCTTTCATTTTCTAAATTGAAAACGAATTTTAAAGTTCTCTAAAAAATTTCTGAAACAAACAAATATGTACTTCATAAACTTTTTGGCGTTACACCAGGTAATAAATGAACAATTGTATTAAATACCCTCGTTTATGGATAACTAAGCGTTTCATTTGTCGTGAGCGTCTAATGATGAATAAAAAATGTGTTCCAAAAAACGTGGTGAAAGTCTTGTCAACGTGAAAATAAAAAATTATGTTTGTATTTATTGCTCACAATACTAATTAATTGTAAGATTTTGCTGGCAATTTTTGATTATCAAGACATTGTCAGCGCATTGCCAGATCTGAAAATATTGCAAGATCTGACAATCTTCTGTAGCTAGCTTAAGACTGTATGTCGTCCACAGCTATAGCATTTTCGTAACCATCGTGTTATTCCTTAAAATACGACTCTAAAAAATAAGTTTAATAAAAAAAAAGAAATTTCAAATTTTAACCAAAGTAATTTTGTTACGTTTTCATAAGCCTTCTTTGTAATTCTAATTGTACTGAATTTTCTTGGGAATTCAATTCCATAACGAATACATGCAATGAATATAAATTAACAATATTTCTACGAAAATGTTCTAATTATCGGTAAAGGTTATAACGAAAGTGTACAAAAGTGTATTTGATATAGTTTTGCCTAAGAAAAATATTCCTTAATTACATATGTACTCGTATGTATGTATTTAATTTTAATTTTAAATTTAATTGTTACAAGGGGACTTTTCTGTTAATATAAAAGCAAATGAATTAAAAGCAGCTTCCTGTTGGCATAAAACATCTTACGAAATGTATAAGATTCATATATACATACATATTGCTTCATTGCTTCACCGCTTTTTTCCTTACAGTTCATTCAATTATATATATCATGATATTGTCTTGTTCTAAAACATTTTTAAGAGCCTTTTGTTCTCATCAAAATAATTTGTAGTTGAGATAGTTGATCCTGTTGTTTTTTTTATTTAATTATTTTATTTGTTTTCTCTTAATATTCATGTTTATATTAAAACCAATAATGTTGGTCGTATTCGTTTTTCATTCTCTCAAACAATTTCAAAACATTTTTCTTTAGTAATTCCTGTAATATTTGTTCCAAATGTTTACTTGTTTCATTGTTTTATAATATTCAAATATATAATATAAAGCTACGTTTTTATTTAATATAATTAATAATTTTCTTTATTATTTATTATATATTTTTTGTATTGTATAAAATAATCAACATAAAATTTGCAACACGTGTAAATTAAACATCAAAAAAAAAATTCTAAATCACAAAAAATCTTATAAATTTTTGTATAATCCATCATGCGCCAAAACTTTACTAAATTATTTGAATAACCGAACAACTCAAACAAGTTGTGCGTGTACAAAAGTTGAAACCCAATTTGCCTAAACTTATTTTACCACCGGCTAACATTGGTGTGGAGTATATAGCCCCTCCCTCCGTAACACCATCGCCATCACCTTCTCCCATACCGCGTATTGATTATGATGTTGAGATCGATCCGGATAATATTATAGTTAAGGGTGGTGCCCTCACACCCTCACCCTCACCTTCACCCCAACCTCCTCAGGGGAGCTACGAGGTTGAGGTCGATCCTGATAATATGGTTATCAGAGGTGGCGGTAATAGCGTATACAATTATGATTCTGATTACGAAGAAGATCAGTCCCGTCGTATTTCTTCTTCATCGTCAGCAACATCTATGAGGTCTAATGGCAATGGTGCTGCCAGTTTAAATGATATGCCAGCATATAATGAAGATTTAACCAGCTACAAATCCCATACGTGAGTTAGATTATCAGCTAAAAAAAAACAGATATGAACAGTCATTCCAATAAAAGAATCGACTACAATTATACACCTAAAACCAAAACGGAAGCATAATAAAATACATACAACTCCAGCACAGTCTACTGCTTACTTATTACAACACACTTGTATAAAAACAAAGACGCTTTTCTATCTCTTACCCCGATATATTCGTTGTTTCACTAGCTTCCAAATTGTTCACTATGAAAAATGCGCTGGCGAACAAAACGCCAATAATTTTACAAATTCTTTTCTTTTTCCAACAATTTATATGCAAAAGAAAAACAAATTTTAATGTTTTGTTTACTTCGTCGTCGCGTTTTTCCGAATAATGCCCTATGTGTTCTTTTATAATTCATCATTTTCATATATATTTTTTTTTGCCGACCAACATCTTGTATATATCACACAATCAATTGTATTCAATTTCCTCTCAAAGTTTATTTTGTAATCATAATTTGAAAGCGGTCGTTTTTTGTTGTGTTTTTCCTTTAACATTTTTTGCTTTAGTTTGACTTAACATCATTGACATCTTCATTTCTTTTTTGGGGCTTTTGTTGTCATCAATCATTTATTATTAGACAAAGAATAGTTCTTCATGGTATTTTCACAATTCATATGTCATTTTCTTCTCACTTGTAAATAACTATGACGCGTGCTCTTCACATTCACTCTTGACAGGGATGTTGTTAAGTTTCTCTTATAACTTTTTTTAAATGTTTTTTTAATTAAAATTGAAAACCATTTTATTAGCTTTTCGAAAACACCTACATATGATAACTAAGCAAAATCTTAAAGCGAGATATTTCCCCTACGACGTTTTTGTAATAGATTAAAGAACACCGCAACATTTTTCCCTAATCTAAGACCAAACTGTCGTAGTCGAAGTCGAGATACGCCAAAATCGGCCAATCGGTCTTTATAATTTCATATGTGTAAAGTTCAGTGAACTGAAATGTATAACCCTTGACACAAACCATATGCTCTGTTAGCGTGTTTACAGGGTGCTGTTAAACTAAAAAAAAAATATGTAAGGAGCTAATCGAGCCGATTATCAATTTATTCCTGAAAAGATTGAGTAAATTTCTGAGGGATAAGCATGTTTTTTTAATGAGCCAACATGGGACAATGATTGTACTTTAAAAAGTGCAAGGGTTATAAATTTTAAAATTTAACTCACACACATTTTAATTTCACACATCCGCACAAAAAATAAATTATATAAAAACAAGACTTAGAGTTAACGTTAGAGTTGTCAAAATGGTTCGAAAAGTAACAAACAAAAGAACGAATATGTTTCGCTTTATCAAATAAATTTTGTTGGAATAACTAAAAAAAATCTTTTTGGTACTTTAACGGCCTATCCCACGATCTTATATTGAAAACATTACTAAAATAAGGGAACTTATTTTCAATATCAGTAATCGATCAAACTTTTTCTGTCGACTTCGTTTGGTCGGTTTGTAAAATTGACTTTTTCAAATATTGAAGTTTAAATTTTTTTTTAAAATAAAAATACATTTGGAAACGTAATTCCGATAAAAAAAAGCCCAATAATTTACTAAAAATAATTTAAATAAACAATGATTAGTATGATGAAGTTTTATTTGCCTAGATGCATTTCGTTGCTGCTTCGAAATCTCAATCAGTTTACTGCAACCAAAAACTTCTTGAATAAACCTTAAAAAAATCATATGATTATAGCAAAACTCTCAAAATATTACTGAGAATTTCGTACATAAACACATTCGCAACAAACATTTTTATTTGATTTTGTACCCATTTTTATTTGATTTTCCATTCAAGTTGCACACTGGGCAATTATTAGTAAGAGTATTTAAAAGGCAAAACTTAAAATAAAACATTAATTTGTATGTATATATGTATATCAGAATAACCAAGTATATATTTATTTCGAGTTCAAAATTTGTGCTCGAGACTTCTTAGTGGTAATTCTCATTAACATTTTTAGAGTTTTTCTATAAATCTTTGAAATTTTTAGGTTGAAGTCTACTGATGCGTTTTCTAAGCAGAAACGCAATGCATTTAAACGTGCTTAGCCAACAACAAACAAAAATTCTTCTTCATACACATACATTATACTTAACGTCAAATATATATACATATATAAAGGGTGTTTTTTAGAGTGTCACAACTTTGAGTTTCTTTGAGTAAATCACTTGTAGCGTCCGCTGTGTGTCATGTGGCTCCGTCCTGTTGGAACCACATATCAGCAAGATTAACGCCACGTAATTGAGGCACGAAAAAATTTCGAATCATGTGCCTATACTGTTCACCATTGACAGTAACATTCTAACCATCATGGTTTTTGAAGACATATGGGCCAATGACTCCGCCAGCCCATAAAGCGCACCAAACAGTAATTTTCTGTGGATGTAATGGTGTTTAGACAAAAGCTTGTAGATTCTCCTCACTCCAAATGCGACAATTTTGCTTATTTACGTACCCATTCAACCAAAAATGGGCTTCATCAGAAAATAAAATTTTGCACGCGTTAGTCTGGTGTAAAGACTCAGTTAGCCGACTGTAATGAAATGTAACTGCAACGGTAGGAAACATCTGATCGATATTGTTATGTGAAAAGTAATGAAAATAGTTAGAGATGTAACCGGAATGTAAGAATCTGTACATTACTTTTCATATAACAATATTGGTCAGCTGATTCCTACCGTTGCAGTTACATTTCATTACAGTCGGCTAACTGAGCCTTAAGTCGATTTATAATGAACTTTCAAAGCAAACTAACTAAAAAGCAACTATCAGGTTTTAAATGGGTGCTCAACTAAAGCAGTGATGGCAACTCAAAGTTGTGACACTCTAAAAAAACACCATATGCTTCCATATTTTGATAAACAATCATTATTAAAATATATACCATTATTACAAGTATTATTATCTTTTAAGATTTTGCTTATATGTCTATCTAGCAGCTTTCGAAAACATTTCTCGAATTCATATTTTCAAAATCTCTTAATTTTTGTTCTCTGCCTTAAATGTTGTTCAGACCTTGGAGCACTTTGACTTTAAAGACACTTTCTTAACCCCATAATACCCAAAGAAAAAAAACTACAAAATTTATATTTTTATTGTTTCATGTGGTTTTTACAGCTGTTTTTCCCATCATTATAGTTTTGTTTTTCTTGAAACCCGTTCCCTATAATATTTCTCTTACCTTAATATCCTGATTCTTTTACAATTCACTATTAATGTTATTTGTTTCATTAGTATTTTATGTTTTATGTTTATTTTGTTTTTCTCTCTCATTTATTTCTTAATTGCAGTAAGAAAAGATCTTGAGTTACGTCTGCAGTTCAGATTTTTCAATAATCTTCACAGAAATCCAACAAGAGTTCAGTAAACCGTAACACAAAAATGTTTCTAAAAACGAAAAATAATATAAAAAATTATTTAACCCAATTATAAAACCATCAAAAAAAATTTATATTAAATAACACTCAAATTCACTAAACAAAAAGAGAGATTTTAAAACGTAACTAAAAATTAAGAGAAATGTGTAAAAATAAAAAAAATAAAAATTAAATGAAGCAAAAGCGGTCCAACATATCTTCGTCAACCGCAGCGTGCAAAAAAGATATAGAAAAAGGCTTTGTGCCTCGATCTTCACAAAAAAAAAACATTGTAGTTATAAGTTTAAAAATCAATCAGGTTTTATACATAAAAAAAGAAAACGAAAAATCAACGCTTTATTTTTAATTTTATATAAATTTTAATCTAAAGAAGAAAAATAAATCACTAATCTTTGTTTAAAAAAAAAAAGAACAAAAAATTAACCATCATTATCGTCACCATGGCATCCGGTACCGACCAACGAATCTCATCATTAAGTTTAAATTTGAATTAATAAAAAAAATATATAAAAATATGAGAAATATAATCATAATTCATATAAGAAGAAAGCAACTGTAACGAATTACGACAACTGAAACAAAAACTTTGTAAGGATTCATTACAAAATTGAAAATTTTGTTTTATAGAAGTAACACTAAAAAAACAAGGTATCTATCTATCAGCAATTGCTTAGTTAAAAAAAAGCTCAAAACTTAATTTATTATGAAATTTATATAATTAATATTGACATTGTATGTGTCCACTGTCTGTCTGCTTTATATAATTCCATTTCTATCTCTCTCTCTCTCTCTCTCTGTTTTTCCAAGCTACTAATTATGTTGTAAAAAGAAAATTTATTATGAATAAAACCTAATTTTAGTAGCGATTTTGCCTGCTGAGGTTTTCATATAAAAATAAAAATGAGATCTCTTGAAATTTGAACTGACTGCATTACTTCAATATAAAAATTGTTTTACCCTGCCACGCTTTAATTAATAAAAAAAATTTAAAAGCCTAATCTTTTCGAAATTTCCACAAACTGAACTTTCATTTTCATTGATTGGCCAATATCATTTAATGTTATGTTTGTTTAAAATTTTGCATGTTGTTGTTATTTTTACTCATTTATAAATATTAATTTCCACCATTTCCCCCAATTATAAATATTCTTGCACGTTTTCGGTTCATTTTGTTTTTAATCTGCACACAAAATTTACACAATATGTATTTACATAAACTAAGCAATTAGTGTAAAAAAATCTGTGTTTAAAATTTAATTGTACTAAAATTAAAAAAAAAATACCTTGATCACATACTGCCCATGTTTATTATGCAAACATTTTATAATAGCAAGACCCCCAAGAGTGTGTAAAGTATCATAATAACACTGTGCTCGAATCGGAAATAGGGTTTCCTCTGCTTGTTATATTTTTGAACTAGCACAGTGTAATTAATTGGACAGAAGCCAAGAAATATGTCACCTTATCAGGGATTTCGTATTTCGACTTTTACTATGACTCTTTTGTAATAGATTAAAGAACACCGCAAAATTTGTTATTTAATGTACGACGAAACTGTCGTGTACGAAGTCGAAATAGGCCGACCACAATAAGACCCAATTAAGCATTATCTGCGAAGTGGACGACAACCTAATTTTTTTTTGCCAAAATTCCCCGATTTTTGGTATTATACAAAATTAGCCTAGAATGTTCTTATTATACTGTAAAAGTTTGGAAATGGGATCTCCAAAAGAAACCGGAAGTGACCATATTGAGCTCCAATTTGTCTAAATTTGTCTCAATTTTTATTTTTTAAATCGAAATAAGTTTATAGTTTTAGTTTACTTGTACTTTCTCATGCACCTTAATGTAAAAAGGCCTTAACTCATTCACCCTTATCAGGAATAAAAGGCGAACATTTTGTTCACTTGAAATATTTCCCGTGAACAAAAACATGGTATACAAAATTAGAAAATAGTATACTGACACAACAAAAACGCAAGCATTGGCGATCACAATGTTAAGGAAAGGAAACACTTTTCACGTAAACTTTTATTCCCCATAAGGATGATTATTTTTTTGGTATGGAGAGTTTTGCATTTTTCGATACATTAGATGTTCTTCTATCGAAATATATTTCTATATTTTTGAGTACATACGAGGTTTGTTCAAAAAGTATCGCGAATTTTGAATTTTCGCACGAATTTTGGCACGAGCAAATCGATATGTCTAGTTAATCAGCAACTTCTCTAATTGTGATTCGACGATTGGCCAATACCATTTTCTTCACTTCATCAATTTTTTCGGCTGTTGTTGAAGTGCTCGGACGTCCGGCACGCTCTTCGTCGTTCACATCTCCTCGGCCGTCTGAGAACATTTTGTACCAGCGATAAACGTTGCTTCGGTCCAAGGTAGTTTCTCCGTATGCCACAGTCAACATTCGGAATTCATCCACGCACTTAATTTCGTTTTTCACACAAAATGTGATACAGTTTGTTCCATTTTTTTAATAGGTAAAAATAGAGACGAGCCAAAATACGTGCAAGCAAAACAGCTGTCAACAATTAACTGAACATTCAAAATGGCCGAAATTGTCGGCATAAGTGAGAGACATGAGTACCACAAAAAAATCAAAATTCGAATATAAGTAACCCGCGAAAATTAAAAATTCGCGATACTTTTTGAGCACACCTAGTACACTCAAAAATGTTTCTAGACTAATTTCGAGTTTTGTCTTCCATTCGGTTCCATTGCCAATAAAAAAAAATTGGGCAGAACCACGCATATTAAATTTGTTTTCATTTTATGCACTCTTACTTATTCGATTGATATGACATTTGGCACCCACCTTAGGCTCTTGTAATGGCACAATCTTAAATTTAAAGAAATGGGCAGAGCCGCGCCTATAAAAATTTAATACTATATTTCACGTGCTTTTACGTAACCGATTCTTCCGAAACTTGGTACACAGTCTGAGCTCTAAAACTAACACGATCTTGCATTTGGAAAAGAGTGCGGGGTGGTGCCATTCCCTTTAATGTTTACTATTACGTTATGTGTAATTTTACTCATTCGATTCTTACGAAACTTGGCTCTTGGAATGTTATAATCTTGTATTTTAAAGGTGGGCTTTGCCATGTCCATTAGAACTTATATTATATTTCACGTGTGGAAGTGACACGATCTTGCATTAAGAAAAGTGGGTGGGACAACTGATGCTTCCTAAAGTGGATAGAACCACACCGCTTAAAATTTAAACTTGATTCGAAAAACTTTAGCTTATGAAGAGAAAATTACTGTTTTCACACGAACCTTGTTTAATGTACCAAATCAACGGAGTAACGACGATATGTACTCGTATGTACATAATTATAGAATACGTTACGATATTAAACTATCTGTTCAAATATAATTTGCGGTCTCCACCTGACATTAACTTGAAGTTAATGTTAAATGTAGATTCCTGAAGTTAATGCTTTTTTCAATTTAAAATATTATTGTTAGTAGTACATTTGTTTTAACAACTAACTTATAACTTCAAGTTTCAGCAAAAATTCATGTCAGGTGAAGACGTAGAGTAACTTTAATGCCGAGTACACACTATGGCATTTTGTAACATCGTAATAGTGTATACTGGTGGCAACGTTTGTCATTTCCTATATTTTTCGTTGTGTTGCCTTGCTTTCCATATAAAAAACGTAATGGGAACTGTGTTGCACACATTTCGAAAATGACAACACAAGAAATGCCAGATGTGTACTCGGCATAAGCAATACAATAAAATAAGGCTTTTGATTTGAAAAAAAAAATATGTTGCCAGTTCATTTTGAATTGGCGCTAATTTTATATAAAAATAACTAATTTTTCGTTAACAAAGGCAGTGTTAAATTTCGAACCTTCTGCTAAATTTCGTAATTTTTTTAAACACAGATTTGTTTTGCTCTTTCATATTTTCATAAGATTGCTTTAAAGAAATTAGCCTTAAAATTTTTTTTATTCAATTATTAAAATGTATTTGTTTATTGTCTCTTTTTAACCAAACCAATTCTAGAAATTAAACTGCGATTTACATTTTTAAGTAAATTTGAATGAAATAAAACTCAAAACTACGATTTTCTTATAAAGAGCAATCACAATAATAACTCTACGTATGTATTTATCTATAAAGTGGTATAAATAAAAAGTATATATTTTTGTGGACTACCAAAGATCTTCATAAAAATTAATCTGTTTGTTTTTAAATCACGATTTATCGCCATAATCTGAACTCACCATGAACAGCTGTAAACATTAAATCAAATCTACGTGGATATAACATTTTTATGCCGGATTAAATGAAATGAACTCTACAAAATCTAAAAAAAGTTTGTAAATTTTCAAAAAATAAAAATAAAAATTCTTTAAGTGTTGTTGAAAATGAATTAACATTAATAAAAAATCGTTGTTGTTTAGCAAAGCGAAATATGTAAAAGTTTTTGAAAATAAATGGCCTTGAGCAAAAATTGGTTTAAATGAAATAAACTAATCTTTAAACTTTTTAATAGATTTAAGTATTTTATTGTATTATTATTTTTAGATTAATTAATTAATTAATTCTTCTTTGCAGCGCTAACTTATCTCAGCTATTTTTCTATATGAAGTGTCCAGCTTTGCTTTGGTTTTTCTTTATTTGCCGAAATTCATTTAAAAAACTTATCTCACTAGTGACAAAAAAAAGAGTATAAGACATGTTTCACGAATTAATTTTTCGTTAGCTCTAGAGTACGTGGAAGGTTTTCACAATATATAATTATTTTGTTCATAAAAGAAAATATTGCATATCGCGTTGGGTTTAGTGAGGTCGAAGCTGACGGTCACAGGAGAATCTTGCTGCACTTACTTACTTTAAATGACGCCACTTCGAATTTAAATGAGTTTGTTGTTGGTTAAGCACATCTAAATGCATTGTTGCTGCTTAAGCAACTCATCAGTAGACTTCAACTAAAATTCAAAAACCTTACAAACCTCCCAAGCATATATAAAAACTCCAAGTACATAATTGAGAATTACAAAAGCCCAAGAAACGATATTACGAGTCAGCTAATACTTTTTTCGGAATTAAATTTAAAGACGTTTGCTCGGTAGGTGCAATTGACATTTTTCGATCATTTAAGTCGTTGAAGTAAGTCATCTACAAGAAACCGGCGAAGGCAAAGTTGTACACTTCATTTGTGTTGTACTCTCAGTTAAAGTGAATGTTTTCCCATTATTGCTTTTAATTGAATTGCTCTACTAAAACCTTTTTTGTTTCTTTGGCATAAACATTTGTTCAAGATTTCGCTCTAATGGATGGAAATAGTTAAGCTAAATTACCGTTTAATGCACTTAATTCTAAAATTAATAAACGGAATGTAGAATTAAAGCATTAACTGGTACAAAAAGAAAAGCCAAAACGATTTTATTAAACCGTTTTATAGAGTAACTGCAAGTCTCTCCACGTTTGTTTTCCTAATTTTACGTTTTATTTGAATGTGTTGTAAATTTATCCCTGCTAACCCTTTTGAATTTTTTGTTTTTGTTACAACTGTTAACTATTTTGTTTTCGTGTTGACAATCCTTTAACTGTAAAATATTAACTAATTCGTATCGTCTTTTTCTCTTCTTATTTGTTTTTGTGTCTATTTGCAGTACGTGTTCAACGCCTAAATCAACGTAAATAAACACGTGTATGTGTGTGATTGTCTTTAAAAAACGTGTCTAAAATGCATCCAGCATCCAAACAAGCAACCAACCAATCCAGCAACCAACACAACCATATTTACAATTATAATAAATCCAAACTTTTGTTTAAAACTTAAAAAAAATATGTATGTACTACCCACCACCTTAGTTAACAAACAAAATTAATAATTAAAAATACAAAAGAAAAAAAAACAACAATAACACAAAATTAAAAAAAATATATAATAACCAATCAAAGTTTCATCACCAACAACAGCAACAACTACACTCAAGTAACAAAATGAAATCATGATCAGTGTGGCCATAATGAAATGAAAATTTTAGTACCAAGAAAAGTCCCTCCAATGCGATTTTTGCAAAATCTGTACGTACGAGACAAAAAACAATCCTTATTGATTTTTTTTTTTGCTGTTCTATAAGTCAAGCGATTTCGAATAAATTTCGATTAGAAATCGCGTGATTTAAATCGACACGAATTAAAGAACAGCTTTAATCTAAAGTAAGAATGATTTAATTTTTAATTTTATTGATTGAACTTTAGATCTATTTTTAAGAAACAGTTGTTCAGTTCACTAGCTCAGTCGTAGGTTTATGTTAAAAAAATTTGTTGTATGGTTGTTTTATTTTATTTTTAAAAGTCGGAAATTGGCATTCATTTCATTACGCTGATTTACACGGGCATAATTTTGCTGTCATAATATGCGAGTTTGTAGGTGAGAGAGGCAAAGAGAGTGGTTTTGTGGTTGGCATAACTTTTCAACCAGCTACAACCCTGCGTTAGCAGCATAAAACCAATGCACACACACACACACACACACTTAAAAAACAGCAAATGTTAAATGAATACGAAAAACACTAACACACACAAAGCTGTGTATACGTATACATTTTGTGCCAGATGAATTAGTCTCGTGTAATTTGGAAGAGAACAAAAATTGTGTGACTTAAAAATTGTTCTCGTGTAAACTACCTCTTTTGAAAACATAAAATTTCACCAGGTATGGGAACTTTAATTTGATGCGAAATCATTATTAATTATTTTAATTAAAATGGCTTGAAAATTTAATTGAAATGAATTAAATATGTATTGATCACTAAGATGAATTTATTTTTTTGTGCTAATTATCACATAGTTAAAAATGTTTTGCAAATTAATCTAACATATTTCCAGAACTGGCTTCAATACAATTATTTGAAAAACATACGAAACTCAATTGTATATTTAGAACACACTTCTGTATGAAAACTATTAACAACAAAAATACAATATTGTATAATTATACGATTAGACAACGAATGTGTTATGGGATAAAAAGAAAAATAAATTCAATGTTTCTTAAAAATAGATTTAAAGCTCAATCATTAAAATTAAGATAACAAATATATAAATAGCAATAACAATAATTATTTAAGATTTATTATAGCAGTATGTATGCATTTATTCCAAACATTCATTATTATTTAACACATTTATAAATTATATTAACGCTGAAGCAGCTCCGAATGCTGGGAAGTATAAATCAAAACCACTAAACAAACCATCTCTGCCAAGTAGGCTAATGTAGAACCTATTTGAAATTGTTATTATTTTTATGTATACTGTAATTATTTTGTTTAATGTTTTTGTAGCATTATCTTAATATATAAAAATAAGTCGGGTTTTCCTTCCTGACGCTATAACTCTATAACGCACGAACCGATTTCCACGGTTTTGCATTCGTTGGAAAGGTATCGGACTCCGTGAGGTTTATAGCAAAGAAAATTCAGGAAAAATTTCTAGAGAAAAGCAGGAAAACGGAAAATCATTTTTCACATACAGCGCCATCTCTGATACATAGCATGTACTACAATGGCGCAAGTACGTGGTGTGTGAGTATACTTCACGAAAATAAGTACGTTTCATTTTGTTCTCTTCTAAACCAATGGGTTTCAAACTTAATCAAGTGGGACTCAAAACGAGTTCGGCGAAAATATTCATACTCGATGTCCGTTACACGAATGATATTCTGAAAATATTGAAAACTATCTTTATTTGATATAAGCCATTTATCTTTAATATAAGTTTAATTCCCCGCTTTTTTTTTTTTGATGTAAAAATATTTTGTTTAATTAAAATTTTAATTATTTAAATTTTTAAGTTATTTTTATATCCCAATTGTGTCGTGAAGTGCATATGTACATATCGCTTATTTGTTTGGAAAACTTCATAACTAAAAAAAAAGTTTTACAGAAAACGAGTCGTAAGTTTTCAATTTACATACAACTTAATGGAAAAAGAACATTTTACTTTTTCCCTCAAGAGTTGAATATACCAGATATTTTTATGAAATTTTTAAACGATTTGAATAACAATATGAGTATTAATTCCGCATTATTTACTAAAATGTCCTATTTCTTGAGTTATGATGTTATTCAACTAAATGAGCGGTTTATAAAATATTTTGCAAAAATATACTTATATTTAATAAAATATCACTTTTTTTCTTTACCATTTTCTTTAGGTGGACGTCAACGACGCATGGGACACTTTGGTAGAAACTTTACAGTCGGCTGGCAGTAAAAGCTGGAATATGTCATCATAATATAAATTATTAAATATTTTATTTAAGAAAAAACTGTTTCTATGTAATTTGCTTGTTTCATGTTTTAAAATTTGTTTTCAAGAAATATTGTTTTAATATTTTTTAATTTAAAAAAATTATTTTATGTGTGTGAGAAGAAAAGTTGGATATTTTTGTCATCAAAAACTACACATAAAGAATAATTTTTATCCAAATTTATGTTTGTTTCATGTGTAGTTTCCACAATGCAAGCAAGCGGCTTTTCTAGAAAATTTTTATAGGAATCACTAAAAATTTTTAGTGTTTTTCATATAATTTTTCTACACAAGTCGCTTGCTTGCATTGTGGAAGCTACAAGTAAAACTGAAATTTAATTACCAAACATTTTCTAAGGCAATGAGAAATTTCTCTTAGATATTTTTAAATTTATATTTTTATAATTTCCTATGAGACAATTCTTACACATTTTTAAATGTTAATGTCCTCTTATTTTAATTTATTATATTGAATTTAACTGTAAAAGCAAAAATTAATGGCATGAATTATTTATTCCATAAACATAAAAAAAATCAAGTAAATAATTTTACTGAACTTGTTAATTAATGTGTATGTTGTTGCGATTTATATTAAAACTTAAATATTTGCAAACAAAAAGAAACAAACAAACAAACACTTTATTAAAAATATTGAAACCTTAAGAAAATTTGTATCCTTAATCTATTTTTTCTTTAATTGTTGCATAGCTTTAAACAAAAAAATTATATTAATAGATGTACGCTTTTCAAAGATGAATAAATCCCAAACAGGTTTAAAAAAACATTAAATTAAGTAAGTTTAACATACATAAAATGCTCTCACACGTACACATTTATTTAAAGAAAATTTTTTAAATGGAAATTCACGTAGTTCAAAATAATGGTATAAATAAAATCAATCACAATATTTAAATTACAAAGATATTTAATTTTATGCGTTATTGTAATATTTTTTCCTTTTTCTTTTAATTTAAGTTCATTTATTTAGTTTTTTATTTTTATTTTGAAATATACCAGGTGATTACTATTTTCTTAATTTTATTTAATTTTTTTATATTTGTGTTAAGTTAGTTTTTTCAGTTAAATCATCAGAAAATCGCAAATCAATTTTTTATTTTATATAAAAACCAATTTTTATAATTCAAAATACACAAAAATATATATCTAATATATTACACATTATTAATTAAAATATAATAAAATTGCTTATAAATTATGTAAAAGTAAATAAATAAAATTTATAAAAAATAATGCTCATGTTTTAATTTATCAGTTCAACTTTAAATATTCCCCGAGTAATAATTCCCAGTGGCTCATGCTGTCTCAAAATAAAATCCTCCTATACTAAACAGTTGGGGAGGCAAATTAAAAATTGAATTTCGTATTTTCGACGTCAGCTATTTTGAAAAAGAAAACTCCGGGGGAATTATTATTCAAAACAACAATGTAATAAATAAGTTCGACTGTTCCTATTTGAATTTAAAAATTAACTTCCACGATTCGAAATTCTGCTCTTTGAAAAAAACATTTTGTGCTTTGGAGTAGAAAAGTTGTCACAAAATAATCATGCTGTGCAAAATTCGTGCCTAACTACAAACCTGCTAATGGGAGGCATGTTTCAAGACGAATTCACATCAGTTGATCTAAATTCACCAGCTGACATAACTTCTCCTCTGTCAATCAATGCAAAACAAGGCGAATATGCAGAGTTGCAAATTAAGACCACCTGGTATCAATTCGTCTAGGCATGGTTCTTATATGGCTAATATTTCCAGCACAGAAATAAAATGTGTTGGTGGTTGGTGTTCAGACCGTTCAGATGTCTAGATATTTTTCTCCTATGGACTTGTTTGTTGGCCCTTGGGAGTGCTAGTGCTTTGTATGAGGGTGAAGATCTCTTATTTTACCATAGGAGGATAAGGTCGTTAAATATAAATGACACGGTCAAATTTTTGTATATAATATTTTTAAATTTAATTTTTAAAATTAAATAATTGTTTGTAATATTTTGGAAAATAATAAATACAAATGGATGTTGTTGAATGCTTGTTTGTTTTATATTTTATTAATTAAATCTTGAAAAAAATTAATTTCAACTGGAAATTTAACATAATTGTTTTAACAATCCTCATCCAACAAGTTTCGTTGTCAGGGGTCACGCAAACAAATTTTTTTTGTTGATTCTTTTTTAGTAAATTTTAAATGGAAGTAAAATAAAAGGAGCCCAACAGCAGAAAAGCTCAGTAAGGGTACGTTTTTAATGTTTTTTTTTGTAAAAATTTCAAGGCATCATTTAGATAATAAATAATTGGCTCTTTAGCTTAAAAGTATAATTTGTGGCTGAACAAAGTGTATGAGACACCCTGTATGTACTAAACGTAGACCCAAAAAAAATTCAAAAAGATTTCTTTTCAAACACCAGCTCTACGAATGTTGAGCAGGTGGTCTTCAGCAATATCTTTTTAAAACCTGCTATAACTCTTGAATAGCTTAAGATATTGCGATGAATATATGGAATGGAACCTTGCCTGCACTATGGATAACCATCGGCCCGTGTAGTGGAACGTAAGATTTTATTCTAAGGCATTGGTTTTTTATATATGTTTTCCCCAAATGTTGGACGTTCTTAAGATATTCATCACAAAGAAGAAAATTACAAGATGCCTCAATTAGGTTTAGGATTGCACAGTGTACAGTAAGAAAATAATTTAAATATATGTAAATTCCTGATAGACTTCATTTTATCCAGATTTTTTAAGCATTTTGTAAACATTGAAAAGTTCTAGACCGCTTGCAAAGAAAAACACTGCCAATCCTCCAATTATTAAACTTAATTTAAAATACCTTACTAATATTACATACGAGTAATAATAATTTGTTTGCAGAAGTTATTTTCGTACTCTTTCCAATTGGCGCAATTTTCATGCAAAAATTTAACTATTTTCATGTGTGTACATACATGAAAATAATTGCGTATCTCTGAAGAATTTTCTGAAAGTTTTTTGATATGATTTCACAATGTATCTTTTTGTGTATTAGTTTTTAAGAAATCTCAATATTTGCCTTCAATGTTTTTACGGTTCAGCTAAATTTAACTAGCTCAAGTTATTTAAACTATTTCACCTTCAAATATTTCTTTTTCCTGAAACTGTATCGTATCAATCATTCTTCTAACAACATGTTAACTAATTTTGTAAATAAGGGTTATAAGATAAAACATAAACTTTTTTTAACAAATGAAGTGGAAAATTTTGATTTTGAGACATTGTAATTTTGCAGCTTGGCATAAAAACATATCACTGATTTGCCTCTACAACGTCATAACTCAAAGTAAATTGCTTTGCAGAAAACGATTTTAAAGTTTTCAATTTACATACAAATCAATGAGGATATTAAAAAAAAATTACTCTTCCCTCAAGAATTGGTTTTACAATATATTTATACTAGTAGAGTATGATAAGCTGTATTATTATGCATTATTAAGTCTAAAATCATATTTTTTGAGTTATGACATTGTTGAAGAATATGAGAGATACATGTAAATATGTAAGTAAGATATTGAATACACCGGTCGCTCGATTTGTTCGAATTGGCATTAAAAGCATTTGAGCATCAATTTTACATTTTCAAATACACTTTTTAAGAAAACGGAGCTCTTTTTTCAGCAAATTGTAACACGATGAATTAAAACAATTCACACATTCCGTTTGCACTAAAAACTGAGTATATAAAGCTGAAATTTGCATCAACTGACACCACACACAGTGGGCCAAAACACTAAGAGCTAAGCTGATGATGAAAGTTTGACAGTCTTCGGAATGAGCTAGTTGTTCCGTTCTGCTAGTGTTGGCCAGCATATTTACAATTAACTTTGTTGTTATTTGTTCCTTAAAAATTATCATTGTAATTTGGCTTACAGAGCGATACGAACTTTAGCCTACGTTTTTAGGTTTCTTCGATTTAAAACTTTGATAACTTACTAAAATTGCAAAAGATAATTTTGTTATCTTTTAAATTGGCTCAATTTTCATGCAAATATTTACAAAATTCGCTGTATCTGTATGCTGTGGGCAAAAGCCGCGTACATCGAGCGTTATATGCCATCAGTAGCGATGAGATGAGACAGCAAAAAAATAAATAAATAAGAAATATATATGTAAATGTACGTAGTGTCAACACACAAAAAAAAAATATTCTGCTCCTGGTATACAAAAAAGTAAATTTAAATAATAATAATAATAATTGTGTATTAAGACTCTTTTATACACCCTTCATTTAATGATAAAGTAATAATATAAACAATTTTTTTTTTAATTAAATTTGAAGTTTTGTTTTTCAGATCCTAGTGATTATTTTGAAAATTCCTTGGTTTACGTCAGTGAAGCCAAAAGTAGGGATTTTCAATATTTTGTAAGGAGTTTTCTGTAAAATTTTGAGCGTAGGAAAGAAATCTTTTTCAATTTTTATAAAACATTTTTAGGTCGATAAGATATATGTAACTCATACCTTCGGCAATATTTTTTTAGAACTATACTTTTTTCCATTAGGAATTTGCAGAATATTTTTGTATGTATTTGCAATAAAAATCGGAAATTATTATATGTTAAAATAAAAAAAAAATCATTCTAAATTAAGTACATTTATTAAATTAAGCTTTATTAATGTAAGCTTTCAGTAATAGTTAATTAAAGAGCAGTTCTAAGACAAATTCGACCAAATAGAGTTTATATTAATTACACAGCATAAGTTTAAATTATCACTTATTGTTTATATTACAAACGAATTAACAAACTTATACGTCTCTTAAATTTTATGAAGGGTATAATTGCATTAATGTTTGCTATTCTTTGCGTTAAATAAATTTTAAGCTTTAACTAGACAATACTTAAATGCACAGTGTCTAACAATTATTCGGTGTTAGTATGATAATAAACCTAAATTAGAACCAAAACGTACTTCCTTATATTGTTGGATATTTATATTTCGATTGTCTCTCAGTTATATTGACATTCATTAAATAATCACTTTTATTCCAATGGTCAACATCGACGACACGTCAATACAATACCAAACAATTGTGGCTTATGTACTCGATCTGGAGAACAATTTTCTGCTATAGACAGTTTATTTTTGTTCCCAAAGGTCTAAAAAATAGCATCACCCAATTTTTTTGGTATTGCATTGACGTGACAACGATGTTGACAACTGGGACAACTCGCAAAAAGTTAACACAAAACACATAATAATACAAAAAACCATAAGAATGAACAAAAATGGTTTCATTGTGTTTGAGCACATAAACAAAAGCAAGTCGTTGCCACTAAGAATTTTTAATAATCACAATCTAACAATCAATATCTATGTATGTATGTACATCTACATATGTGCCCTTAATTATGAAAGTGATCTAAGTCATATATTGGTCGAGATATTTAGTAGATTACATTTGAATAAATCAAAAAATATTTTTATATTATGCGACATTTTAATTTAGAATTGTACCAGTCTCGATTAGTATAAATTTATTTAATATTTACTAAATATTTATTGAAGTTTTTCTAAGATTAATTTAATATTTCGAAGCAAAAATGCACATGACTTAGACCACTTTCATAATTAAGAGCACATACATATATATCTACGTACATATATCTACATATATATGTATTTTTTGTATATGGGAGTGCAGTTTGTTTTGTCTCGTTTCTCGGGGAAATCAATACGAGGGCGATCCCAAACTATATGAGTTAAAAAGAAAACGCAGCAAATTTGGGATTTTTTTAATATACATACATACATACATACATATTTCTTAACATTAAGTCCTTTTCACCCCCTACAATTTTCGCAAAGATATTCAAAGCTTCGATACCCTGTTTACAGTAAGAAATATCCCAGTCAGCATTTTATGAAATTAATAGTCATATTCGAGTATTTTTCGAATCCTCCGAACGATTAAAATAATCATTTATGCGCTCATTTGCGAGTCAAAAATAACTGTTTATTCGGGAGAAAATGGTACCCTTTCTAAAAGTATTTTATGACTCGCGCTGCTGATCAATTTCAACTCATTTTCTAGTCCGTTTGTGGAATTACTTTCAATCGCTTGCGAAACAATGATTGTCAAGCTCTTCTTGTAATAAATGACGATTTTATTCGCATAACAAAAATTTCCTATGCACAAGTGTGTTTATTTTGGCAAAGAATTTGTTTGCTTCAACTGTAAAACATTTTCTATAATGATATACTCGTACACATATACCTGGAACAGTAATTTACGGGCTGGCCCACTATGTCGACAAGAAAGTTTCTTTCGCTTACTTAAATTGAAAACAAAAACAAATTCTCTTATATTGTTTTTGTTTTCAATATAAGTAAGCGAAAGAAATTTTCTTGTCGACATCGTGGGCCAGGCCGTTAGTTAACAGATTTTAGAAGCCAACAAAAAAATATTAATATTTTATAGCCATAATTTTTGCAGTTTCGAATGTTTTATTATCCACTGTTTTAAGCATTTAATCACAAAGAAGTCAAGCCTTAAAAATTAACATATTAGGAATTGAGTTGTATGTATCAGAAATTCAACCTATGAATTAAATAAAAAAAAATAACTTAATTTAAATGAAAATAACTCATAACGAAAATTAATTAAACAAATATTAAAGCAAATAAATTGTTAAAAAATGTGACAAGTGTTGGTGGATTTTGTTTCTTTTTTTTGATAGATTGTTTAAAATATTAATATACAGTACGTCAAGTTAATATTGGTGGTATCTGAGAAATAGTTAATATTATATTTTTTAATATTATGCAAAAATCAATTAATAGTAAAAAATATTTTTAAAAGAAGAAAACATCTCAAAACTAAAACCATCAATTTATTATAATAAACAATTTATATGATATAAATCAAAAATACTTTTACGTATGTACATAAATATGTACATATATCGTTGGTCTCAAGTAGAAATACTCGTAGTAACTTTACAGCAGATGGTAAAACATAATAGAAACTGTAATATTCAATATTTAACTTTTTTTGTACAACAGCTTGTAAACTCGTTATTTTTACACTATTGCAATAAATTGTTGTCGATGTGTATTTGTGTGAAGTGTTGTGGAATCACTGAACAGATCAGGTCTTTTTACATTTAAAAAATACATGCACAGAAAAACATAAGTTTTGTTTTAATTTTCCATTTAATATGAGATCAAAAAATTGCAAACAATTACTTGACAATCTGTTGCACATTAACACATGAACGTTTCGCTTAAAAGGGTCTGCATGATGAAGGGACACTTATTAACTCTTAGGGCGACTTTTCGAGTTCAAGATTAGAGATTAAATTAACCTTAATCTTCATTTGTGATTTGTCGATTATATGGTTTTACTTGCTAGTTTAAGCGGCCAATCGTGGTGGTTTAATCTTACATAAATATTAACAACATACACTTGTGAAACATATAACTTTTTGTAAAACTTATATGATCAAATAATTAAAAAACACGTAAATAAATAAATATATTTTATATTATTTATCTATTTCCTTTAACACGCGCAATATTTTACTTGTAAATAACAAAATATGGCAGTTTCTTCTTCTTCCCACAAAAAATCAAAGTGTGATAACATGTATGACTTTTGCACAGAAAATGTTGCCACTATTTTATTCCTCAGTATGGTAGTACTACACATAATAACAAGATTAAACTACCACTCAAAAACATCAAACTCAGTTAAGAGAGATTAAGTTAATTTTCGGATTAGTTAATAACAGAAATAAACTAATCTTAATCTCGAACCCAAAAAGTCGCCCTTAAAGCATCAATAAATTTGAATTAATCTCGAGATCCTCTGCAACACCAACATCTTAAAGGTCTACTAATATAAAACACAAGCCTTGCCAAATCGTCTGCAAATGCCTTATTTTTGTCAGAGTTGTATTTAGCATGAATGCATATAAATGTTAATATTTCTTTTCTTTAATTTGCGGTCTCCACATGACATAAAATGACTAACTGTAACATTAACTTCAAGGCATATCAAACAGGTACATGCATCAGGCAAATTGCTCATCCGCTGATTTTTTGTTTACACGTTTATAACGAAGAATTCATTTGACAAATACTTTTGTGCCTTGTTTGATGCATACAATTTTTTGACAATTACTTTGTAAAACTATATGAGAAGCACAGAGTTGCCACAGTGTTTTCTCTAATGCGTGTACCTGTAGTAAATGTGTCTTGATTAACTTCAAGTTAATGTTATGTGTAGGCTGCTCAAGTTAATGCTTTTTTAAAGTTATAACATTATTGTTAGTGCATTTGTTTTAACAACTCAGTTATAACTTCAAGTTACAGCAAAATTTAATGTCAGGTGGAGACGTAGAGTAACGTTGGTCACGTGGTCCAAAACCACTTCCTTATAATACTTATATCAGTTTTTTGTTTTTGCTGCATGAGAACTACCGATATCGATATCTATGGTTTGACAGCTGAGAGTGTCAAACTGTGCTGACATTTATGTTCAGTAAAAATCTGTTCACGAAGCTCATAGCGCACTTCCTCCATTTTACGATCAACATAATCGGCCTAGTGAGCAGTTATTGCCATTTTCGCACCAATTTTACTCTTCTCGATTCAATACCATCAACAAGACAAACAGATGTGCGTACAGAAAAAAATGAGCAAGGAGCTTCCCCTACGGTTAACGGCGAGCGCTATCGAGCCGTTTTGACTGAATTTTTGTTTCCAAAAATTAATTAGCTAGACATAAACGACATTTGGTTTCAACAAGACGGCGCAACTTGATATACAGCGCACTTAAAAATCGATTTAATGCAAAATCAATTTGGTAACTGCTTTATTTCCTGTTCACTGGCCCGCTTGTTCTTTCGACTTAATGTCTCTGGATTAATTGTTATGGGGCTTTTTAAGCATTGGAAGCCGTTTTAAACTGTCGTATACTTTTTTAACACCAGAAATTGGCGATTACGTTGAGTTCTGGAGAATATGGTGGTCAGCTTATAAGTGCTACATATTTCTCACGATTTCACTCTGGCAGTGTGAACTTGAGCATTGTCGTATTAGTAGTTCCAGGTAATAGGTCTAAATAAGTTCTTAAATTTTTCTTTCTTAAGTCTTGGAACTAAAAGTTGCATCCATCTGGTGCATCTAGTTATATTAAATTTTTTTCGTCGTCGCTGGTGAAAACCACTACAAAAAATTCAAAACTTTTATTTTTCAGTTTCAATTTTCAATTGCTCTCATATTTATTTCAATTACTTTTTATCTAGTTAACACCAAGCAGCCTTTTGCTTTTTGCAGACGCATCTGTTTTTTCAAATTAATATACAGGGTGGGCCAAAAGTTACCATGGGGTTTAAAAGTTTAATAACTTTTTCGTTTATTAATTTTTTAAAATTTTTTTTCTCAGATTATATAATATACAAAATGAAAAATTTTTTTACACTAAGTATGAAAAATAATGTCTCTTAAATGACCACCGTTTTCAGCTTCGCACTGATGGGCTCGTTTTAGAGCATTTTCCATAATATCTTCCAAAATTTCTGCAACAATGTTTGCCTTGAGTTCAAGGATTGTCTCTGGCTTGTTCACATACACTCGCTACGAAGCTGAAAACAGTGGTAATTTAAGAGACATTATTTTTCATACTTAGTGTAAAAAATTTTCCATTTTATATATTATATAATCTGAGAAAAAATAAAAAAAAAAATTAATAAACGAAAAAGTTATTAAACTTTTAAACCCCAAGGTAACTTTTGGCCCACCCTGTACATATGTATATGTATATGGATGTATGTATGTATGTATGTGTTTGTATCATAGATTGTGTGTACAATAGGTATTATTATGTTATCTTAAGTTAATAGGCAAAAAGGGGGAGTAGGACAGTAGCCGGCATATGATCTCATTTAAAAATCAACTGATCCAGAGGAAATTAACTTGTCAAATATGTCTTATCAAAAATTGTTTAACTAGACTGCAATTAGAGTCTTAAAAGTTTAGACATAAGGCGCAAGAGCATCAAATTTAAAAACACAAATGAACATCAAAATCTCAAGTTTAGTTTAAACGAAATAAGAAAGAAATTAAATGAAAGTAATGTCTTCTTTAGAAAATGAAACAAATTTTCAAAAAACAAATGAATTACATACAAACTTCGATTCTAAATTTAACGGTTCGACTGAATTCATTTTAATGACCGATCATCAAACATTAAAATGTCGCAGTCGTGAACAATCGAAAGCAGAAGCGGAAGATAATGAAAATTGTTGCAGGTCTTATGTAAAGAAAATTTTTCGCAAAAAAATACTTTATAAACGTTTGCCCATTTTGACATGGCTACCAAAGTATAACAAAGCAGATGCTATCGGGGATTTGATAGCTGGTGTCACTGTCGGACTCACCGTTGTGCCACAGGGATTAGCGTATGCAAGTGTTGCCGGCCTTCCCACACAGGTTAGTTGATTGTGATTATTATCTTGCAGCGTAGTAAAAGAAAATAAATAAATATATACATACGTACGTACATATAAAACTTAGACCATAAATAGTTGGGGAGTTTGTGGCATTCGTACCAAGAACTAGGAAATAGAGGGCAATTATGACTAAAATTTCGCGAGAAAGAATTTCAAACAATAGCAAGTAATAGGGAAAACGAAAAATTCTAATTGGAAAAGAGAGAAATTTCTCGCAGAATTTTATTCATAATTGCTCTGACAATAATGTGAGCTCGACTTGGATCGAACTCGTTTACTCTTTAATTTTTGACACAAAAATATGTTAAAATCCATTCAGAGCTGGGTCCAACTCGTTCATTCGTTCAAAACCTATGATTAAACCTATTTAGACTTGTATCGAACTCTTTCTTTTTAAATTATGAAAACTAATGGCCGTTATTTCTACCCATAGATATCTATTAGTGTACAGGTATACATATGTGCCCTTAATTATGAAAGTGGTCTAAGTCATATGCATTTTTGCTTCGAAATATTAAATAACTCTTAAAACAACTTCAATAAATATCTAAAAAATATTAAATAAATTCATATTAATCGAGACTAGTACAACTCTTAATTAAAATGTTGCATAATAAAATAATAATATTTTTTTATTTGTTCAGATGTAATCTACTAAATTAAATATGGCGACCGAAGTTAAATAAGTTAAGTTTTATAAGTCAAATTCGCAGGTAAATACCTTTGGTAAATTATCTGTATGTAGAAATTACGGGCATAGTTCTTTCTTTAAATATCTGTGGTAAAGATCCAAATTTATATCAAAAATGGTTCCTATCTGAACTAGTAATCCGATTAGAAAAAAAATTAACAGAATCCAACATTTCAGATACAATCCCGTTTCGAGGCCCTGTTATAACACCAGCTATGATACAGTGCAGCAAAGTTTACCATATCGGTTTGAAAAGCAAACAATAAAACAAAAAAATTTGTGTGCATCATTATTTTATCTATCGCTTATGGTGCAAACAATATTTGCATTTGAATGTTAGAATTCCTATTTTTGACCTTGACATTTAGATTTTCCCCTGGTATCTTCATTCATAGTTGAGTAATAAAATTAAATAGCAAGTAAGAGTGCTATATTCGGCTGTAACGAATCTTAATTACATACCCGTCAAAAAAGTAAATACGTATGGAGTATATATATACATACATATGTAAGTACATTAAAACATAAGTGCATGCATATTTGTTTTGTACAAGAAAACGGTTGTTCTTATTTTTTGCTCTATACATAAGGATATTGTTCGACTAAAGAATTTGATTCTAAGACTTTATTTTCGATATTAGGGTTCATTGAGATGTGCAATACCATAATGCCATAGCCATGACATAATGCCATTGCCATAACCATAAAAATATTCGCTTCACCTGTTAGTGCTGCCATAACCATAAACAGTTGTTTATGCTTTCATTTGTTAATTCATTTAAAAAGTGCAACAACAAATAATTCTAACCATCAAACAGCTATTTATGATTATGGCGAAAAACCAAAAATCAATCGGTTTCTATTTTTATGGTTATGGTTATGGCTATGGTGTTATAGCGAGCCACCTATAATGAAATATGAAAGGGACCGACTGGTTACTGTTACATGTCGTTGTCATTGATGGGGTCAATTGTTATAATTACGATAATCTGTAGAGTGTAGAGCCATAAAAATAAATACTAAGATAAGAACTGGAAGTTAGTCATTAGATAAGATAATATGAAATACGCAAATGAGTGTGCAACCAATTTTACTATAATTTAAATTTTTCTTTTTAAATTTGCAATTTATAATTTTAATCACAGATAGATTTAGGAATATATTACAAAGTTGCATTTAATATTCACGTAATCGTTTCATGATTTATGAAAATTGGAGCGCACAATGGACAAAATAAATCCAGTTCTTCTGGTCCGCTGTTTGCTTTCACTGTTTATTACAGCCTTGCATGCATATAATTTTTTTTTTAAGTGAAGTAGAATACGTGAAGTGCTTATATTCAGAGAGCCACAGTTTACTGAAGGTTTTTTTGGAAACACAGCTCACAGTTAAATGAAAACGTTTTCAAATTTCGTTTATAGTCTCTAACTATTTCTCGACGTCACGTCAATAAATACAGAAAAGAAACTGTAAATAGAACTGAATTGTTACCGAGAAGGGGTAGACAAGCGTCAAATATTTGATATTGTATTGAAGTGACGTCAACAACAAACAATACAGATAATGCCCCATCTAAAAATTTACTCAAAATATCGCATGTAAACTTCACACGATGAACTTATTTTGAGTCCTGGGTTGGAGGGCTTTATATTTTATCCAAGCAATTTTTTGTATTATACTAGGAACACAACTGGGACGAACGACGAATTTTGTCCACGTGAAGCACAACAACGCCGAATTTACTCAGCGAATTCTTCTCTCATAGTTGATAAAGTTGGTTATTATGTGTGCAAAGACAGAGAGAGAGAGAAAATTGTTTTTTCGTCGTTCGTCGGCGTACAAAATATAAATAAATTTATATCAGAGTTCGTCACGCACGATGAATTTCATTCGACGGCGGTGATGTGTTCATTTTCATATGCACAAATGTGTTTTATTTCTTATGACGAAAGTTCGCACCGAAAAATTCGTCATTCGTCTCAGTTGTGTTCTTAGCATTAGTTTTATTTTTAATCAAGCCAAATAATTTTTAACACTTTTTAATTTTAGTTCGGACTTTATGGCGCTTTTATGGGTTGTTTTGTCTATGTCATACTTGGCTGCTGTAAAGATAATACAGTGGGTTCTACGGCCATTGCGTCCCTTTTGATGTACCAATTCGCTCGTGGCATTTGGCAAAGGGCTGTACTGCTTACTCTTCTCACCGGAATTATCGAAATACTAATGGCCATTTTTCGTCTGGGATTTTTGGTAGACTTTGTATCGGGACCAGTAAGCGCTGGATTTACAAGTGCAGTGGCATTAATTATCTCAACATCGCAAGTAAAAAATATATTGGGTGTAAAGAGCGAAGGTGCCTCATTTTTGCAAAGATGGATTACCATGATAAATAATATGGAAAATATACGTGTTAACGATGCCATTTTGGGTTGTTGTTGTGTGGTTATTCTAATCATATTTAGAGCAATAGGTCGCACTACTGTTGGCTCCAAGTCGCCCGATGTACAGAAATGGCAACACAAAATCATAAATAAATGCTTTTGGTTTTTGGGAGTGATGCGCAACGCGACTTTGGTTATAATCTGTACCATTGGCAGTATGTATTTGGAGTCACAAGGAAAACATTATTTTCTCTTAACAGGCAAAGTACCGGAAGGTTTACCCACACCAGCCTTACCACCCTTTTCCATAGAGCCTCAACCAGGCAATGCAACATTGGGCATACAACCAATTGAAGGAGAAAGTTTTTTGGATATGATAAATCACCTGGGCTATGGCTTGATAATAGTGCCCATGATAGCTTTATTGGAAAATATTTCGGTATGCAAAGCATTCGGTAAGTTTTTCAATGCAATTAGGATTCTTTAACCTTTACAAGCTCTTTCATTTTTATTTTCATTAGCTAAAGGCAAACCAATCGATGCTGGCCAAGAACTATTTGCTATTGGTGTGGCCAATGTGGCGAATTCATTTTTCCAGGGCTATCGTGGTAACAGTGGCTTGGCACGTTCGTCAGTAAATAATGCTAGTGGAGTTAGAACTCCTATGGCCAACTTATACATCGGTTTGGTGGTAATGTTTGCTTTAATGTATTTAACGAAATATTTCTATTTTATACCTTTAACGGTTTTGGGCGCCATCATTATTTCAGCCGTTATCTTCCAGGTGCAGTATCAAGTCATCAAACCCATGTGGCGTAGTAAAAGTAAATTGAAAATTCCCTTATCGGGAATAAAAGGCGAATAGTTTGTTCACGTGAAATTTTGCTTTTTTTCATACAAAATACTAAAGTTAACAAACTGTTCGACTTTTATTCCCGATAAGAGCCATTGCATGGTCAGAAAAGAAAACTAGCAATAATCGTTAATCTTTCTTAGAATCCGATTTGATACCCGGCTTAGTGGCATTTGTAGCTTGCTTGTTATTGCCCTTGGAAATTGGCATATTAATAGCCATAGGTGTCAATTTACTTTTCATACTTTACCACTCGGCTAGACCTAAAGTCTCATTGGAAACCATTGAGGTAAGTTATTTTTTGGTAGCAAACATTGTTAGATAATTTTAATGTTTTAATTCTTGGGTTTTCGCAGACTACGGAAGGCATTAGATTCCTTAAGTTAACACCAGATCGTTGTTTGGTATTTCCTTCAGTGGAATTTGTGCGCAATATGATTTTGAAATCTGGTATGAAAACATCACTACCCGTTGTCGTCGATTGCACGTATATTTATGGTGCGGACTATACAGCTGCCAAAGTTATTTGCTCAATGATCCAAGACTTTGAACGACGCAATCAGAAGATCATTTTCTTCAATTTGAAGCCGAGTGTCGTACAGATTTTCGAGGGTTTAGATTGCCAATTGAGCTTGTGCTACAATACCGATTGTTTAATTCAAGAGTTGAAAAAAGTCACTGAACCACCAGCTGTAACAATTCCACCGGTTGGTAGCGATAATAACAGTTTGGCTAGTACTATAACATTAACGAGATATCAAGCAAATAATTCATAGATAGTGTGAGAAAACCAACATTTTCTATAAAGAAGTTAAGGACTGAGATAAAATAAGAAACTGAGATTACAATATTTTGTAATTTCAATTAAGAAAAAATATTTTTGAGTGATCTACACTAATGTTAATTTGAAAATGAAAGTTTGTTGAGAAGAAAACATGAAATAGGCACAGAAACGATGGCGCCGTAAAACGATTCAACTTAAAATGGGTATTTACGAGTATTTATTTATTATTTTTCTATGGAATTCAATTCCTTGCAGACAATTTACTGATATTAATTAACATTAAACAGAATTAAATAAATTACAAAATATGTATATCGAAAAAAAAAATACAATTACATAACAGATATGAATTTAAAATATTTTATAATTGCATTTATCCTCGAAGACAAAATAACAAGAATTCTTTTTGTGCCGATTCAATTGCAAGCCTGATTCTATAAAACAATCATTAAATGTAAAAACTTTGAAGAAGGACCGCACTGCTAAAAAGCAGCCAAGGTGCAGCGGAACTGGACAAAAATTTTTAGAAGCAAAATTGTTCTTTTATTCCTTCCTGTCTTCCCACTTCGACTACGACGATTTTGTACTAAACTAAAGAATATTGAAATTTTTTTTCTTTAATCTAGTACAAAATAGTTGTAGTCGAAGTTGAAATGTGACACTCGTAATTCGGGACATTATTCCTTGAGTGAAAAACATCTGGAAGTTTTGCATGAATTTTGCAATTTTCAGGTAAAATTTTAAAAATTTTCTTTCCGTAAAAACCATCGTCGTACAATACAATGTACTACAGGGTGGGCAAATTTAAGGTTAGGAAGTAAATTGGCTTAAAAACACAATTTTTTGACAAATTCAGTTTTATTGATACCAATGTAAAGTAGAAATATGGGAATTAATAATGGAATCTGATATCGGGCAAATGTCTAACTTCATCTTTCAAAAAGTCAGTTGTTTCTGGTTTGTTCACGTAAGCCCGATCTTTCAAATGGTCCCATCACATCACAAGAACGAGGCGGCTAATTATTAATTATTATTAATTTCTCATGCAATAACTGAATTGTTTGGCCGGCTGTGTGGCTTATGGCTTGTGGCGCGTCACTGATGTCAACATTGTGGCCAACCAAAATCGGTTGCCATGGTTTGGTATCGCAGAGAATTGCTCATTTCGAAAAAAAATACTTGCCTATGATGCCGCCTGGCCACAACCCGCACCATACGGTTACTTTATTAGGATGTAATGCTTTTTCAAGGACTATTTGTGAATTTTGTGAGTCTCATATGTGACAATTTTGTTTGTTTACATAACCGCCTAATTGAAAATGGGCCTCATCACTAAAGATGATTTTGTTGAAAAATGCGTTGTTTTCGTTTAGCTTTTCAAACAGCCAATTCACAATTAAAATTATTTGTTTATGTAGCGTTCCATGGTTAAAGTTTCCCAACTTTTTACTAAATAAACGTCAAAGGATGACAGTTCATCATTTGACAGCCAATTGACTTCCTAACCTCAAATTCGCCCAAACTTTATATAAAAACTAATGGCTCGATTATGAATGGAAACCGAAATTAATACATACTTGTATTATTATTGTATATGGCAACTTTCTTTCGTTGCCTAAAAGTTATTGAAAATACGATTATGACAGATTGGCAACTGAAAATAAAGCAAAAAAAGCTTCAGAATATAGGAACTTAAAAAATAACTTATAACTCAGATTAATAGTGCAGTGGAATTATTTTTCGATGAAGAGAAAGAAATACAAAGTGTGACATCTATTAGAGACAATTCAAATTCTTTGAAAATATATGTAACTAAATATATAAATATGTATGTATGTAGGAGAGAATTCTCAAATGAATGTGTTTGAAAAGACGCTGGTGAAAGAATTTTATAATATGCACGTATGTAAATATCTAATAGCTCAAATAACAAAGTAAAGTTGCAAAACTAATGTCTCCTTTGATGTTTAATTAATTCATGCAGTCTTTGCACCTTACGGTCTCTTGCCCAAGTAACGACTAACTAATCAATATGATGAGACTTAAGTTGTGACTTAGAACTTGCGAATTTTACCCATTTCCAGAAACATGTTTCTTTACTAGATAATAACGAAACAAAAAAAACCTGCGCATGTTTTTATGAATTTTAATGTTATTTGGTCATGTGACCACTTGGCAAAAATCATACAGAAGCACGTTGAATTAAAATTTTATTTCCACTTTGTCCCCTATTTTGCGAAAACTATTCATTTGCCACCAAACCAGTTTGTCTTTCACATGTGGTTGGAATAATCATAATCCAAAAAAATAATGAAGAAATTAATACGAACAAAATCAATTCACGTGATCTCTAATTCCAATTTTTTTGTATGCATATCTATGACAAAAAAATAGAAATATAGGGTCCGCCATCTAACTTTTTTTTCAACTAGAGCTTATTTCGTGAATGGTAACACTTAGCTCATGTCTGATTTGACAGATAATTAGTTTTATCCTTCCGCTGAACGAATATGGTTGTGTATACGCTTGAACAACGCTGGGAAATATTGTCTGCGATCGACTTACAGAAGATGCCGATTTTGCCAAAAAAAAATATATTTTCAGATGAAGATCATTTTGATCTTGGCGGGTATGTAAACAAGCAAAATTGTCGCATTTGGGGCACAGAAAACCCGCACGCATATATTGAAAAGCCGACGCACCCAAATCGA
Organism: Nowickia ferox; assembly: GCA_936439885.1. NCBI lineage: Eukaryota > Metazoa > Arthropoda > Insecta > Diptera > Tachinidae > Nowickia > Nowickia ferox. Next base: position 108,817,650 of record OW387023.1, read on the forward strand.
GTCACTGTTTGGTGCGGATTTTGGTCCAGAGACATAATTGGGCCAATGAGCAAGGAGTGGCCGTTAAAGTCAATGGCGATCGTTATCGGGCCATGTTGAACGAATTTTTGTTCACAAAAATTGAAGAGGAGGATATTGGCAACATTTGGTTTCAACAGGACGGCGCTACGTGCCACACAGCCGAAGCTACACTCGATGTTTTGCGCCCTGTTTTCAAAAACAAAAAGTTATATGGCGGACCCTTTATAACAACTTGTTTGAGTTACTCACATTTACATACTTATGTATGCATGTACATGTACATATGTATGTATGTAGGTGCGATTTTAAACCGTTATAAATGTCATTAAATTTTTAATCTTTGCTTTGCGATAAAGTTTGAATTACAACAACCAAAAACCTCCGGTAATTCTGCGCCTATTGGAATATGTATGTATATTATAATTTATAAACTAGAATTTAGCTTAATACATGTGCATTTAACAGCTTAAAGCACTATTCTTAGAAATGATATTTAAGGTATAATTTCTACAAAATGTATATGATTTTTACGAAAATTTTCTTGACAGCTCACTAATTTGTTGAATGGCAACCGAGCTTCAGTTGCCTTCTCAACTGGAAACGCAAGTGGAATTGATTGTAAATATGGCAACTTTCTCCAGCTGCCTAAAAGATATCAAAAATATGATTATGGCAGATTGGTAATTAAAAGTTGTATAAACAAATCTTCAAAATATAAGAAATATAAGAGCTAAAAAGAAAATCGTTGAGTTTTGCTTAAAAAATTACTTATCATACAGATGATTAATTCAGTTGAATTATTTTTCGATGAAGAAATGGAAGTAGAAAATGTGGCATCTATTTAAGGTGCACTTCAAATCCTTTAGAATTACCTCCTCTACTGTGAGTAAATGATATTGCTTAAAATAATCTTCAACTAACAATTTTCTTTTAAAAGCTATGCCGCAACTAAAAATTTTGTGGTTGGCAATATTACTGCAGTTTCCCAATTGAAATTAACAGCTGTTGTTGCCAGTTGCCATCTGTAATAATATTTTGGCAATGTTCAGACCCAGTAATATCAACATCATAAATTTTTCTGATAGAGAGTTAGAGCGATCTGAATACGGACCGTGGTAAGTTGAAAGTTGGACCGGCAAGCATTGCTGAAATGTAGGCTGGTGAAGAGAATTAGAGATAAGAATTCAGCCTTAATATCTTATCGCTGCATAATTCACCAGACAGTCCTCTGAAAGATCTAATGGACAGCTTGATAGATTTTAGGAGGTGTCGTTCTGGTCTCCAGCATCGACATTTCAACGAGTTTATCTCTCAATGTCATTCGGCATATTTTGATTTACTGCAAATCAACAATATTCTTTGGCTAAGTAAAAATCAAGCCCTTGAACGTTTCTGGGAAATAAAAGAACCTCCTTTTTGCGCAACTTAAACAAACAGGAAGCACCTGTAGCTCATAACAGATAATTGTGATATTCTAGCTGTGGCTTTCCTGAAACACATTCTGAAATATTTGAATGCCATCAACATCGCGTTAAGGGAAATAGTCAATAAATATGTGATCTGATACAAAGTGTGTCTAACTTCATTTTAATTTATTCATTTTCCACTGCTTGTAAAGTTTGTATCAGCTCTTGGGAAGGAATGTGCGGCAAGATTCGAAGACATTGCAGAGATGGGAAGCTGTCTCAATTTCTTAAATCACCTTACGAAATTGCTGATAAATTGTTCAATCTATCAAAGCTTTTACTGCACATAGAAGATATTTCCTTGCAAGTGCATAAAACTGCATCCACTGAAGAATTTTTAAATGAATAGGTTACAGAGAAATATAAACAAATATCGTTACAGGTCATTTATATTGCGAGATTTCGAGCTAAATATAGCTCCTTCTTACTAGATTTTCCATACAAAACGATACCTAATACCACGTTCAGACACAGAAAGTTTACTTTGCAAAGCACTAATTCAGCTGGGAGAAATACAGAAAGCGATAATATTCCTCCCTCTGTCTTTCACGCACCTGAATTAAGACTTTTCAAAATAAACTTTGCGTGTCTAAAAGGTATAGCATGTCAGTAGATTTGTAGGAAATCTACTCAAAATCTAATATTTTTATTATTATATTTTTATATAAAAGGTGAGTGAATTAGCTACTCTCTATAAAATTTTCTATTGAAGTTGTGTGAATGAGCTATTTCGTCACTTCTTGGGTTACAGTGTAAAGGCTGGTACTCTTTTCAAAGTTGTGAAACATTTTCAGCACCATTGATTATTTCGCGTGAAAAATTTGACATGTACTAAATGTAGCCCAACTCGCGTTTTTTTTATAAATTTCTTGCTTTTATTGCTTGAAAGTATGCAACATTGTTAAAATTCCGTGCGAAGAAAGCACTGCTCATGTTGTTTCGCAGCTAAACTAAAATGATGCCAGACTAATTTTGCATGGAAAGACATGATTTTACGTGTTTTTCACAACAAGAACAGAGTACTACTTTTGCGAATTTATTTCGCAAATATTTCACACCAAATACTTTTATATGTAGTTTGACAGCATTTCGCACGAAATTGTGAACAGAGTACCAGGCTTAAGACAAAATATTAGACAAAGGGGTTTGTCTTGGACACGAAATCTGGAAAAATTTCAAAAAAGCTTAGTGCAAACGACATAGATTTCAATAAAGATTTCAAATCAATTTTTTTCTGTACGTCGACATTATTCGAACTGTACGTAAAATTACTTGCCGACTCCTGTGTTAGAGTCTATGCTAACGTATATTGCAGCACCCTATTTTGTTGTTATTTGTAGCAATTAATCGTCGGCGAAGAACTAACTAATAAAATGTCTACATAGCTTAAAATAACACACCTACTTAACACCAGAGGCGCTGCAACGATGCTGTACAAATTTACAAAACGCACAGTAGCAGAGTTGTAAAAGAAGCGACAAAATGTATTAAGCTTCTATTTATCTATCTCTATCTATCTGTCACTTTACCACCTGTACTTGCACTGTCCGTTTCCTAATCTCAGGTAACACAGATTGATCTGTTATTTGAAACCAAGTGAACCGAAAACTTACTTTCTCTTCTCATCAATCCGAAAACCTTACCTAAACTAACCTAACCCATTAATAAAACATTATGAAAACTCCTAAAGCTTTTGCTGGGAGATTCCAAAAAAATTATGAAAATATTTTACTCATATCAAAATGCCACTCGTACTAGAAGCTTTGGTTACCACTCTCGTACAATAATAAAATGCAGCGCACAAAAATGTTGCTACTCAAAACAAAATAAAATAAAAATAGAAAAATAGTTAATAATAAAATACAAAAATTAGTAAAAAAAATATTACACAGCAGAAGAATAACCAAAACAATAGTTTCCATATTTAACAAAATTTTAAACACGAACTGGTTTAAACAAAAGACTACTCCATACTGATGCGAGTAAATTGAATAATTTCTCTTTTATTAAAAAGCTAATAAAAGTTTTAGTTGGTGGTCAAATTAAAAAATTTTAGCAAATCAGTTGATTTTGGAATACGGTGGAGTAATATTGTAGATTTGGTAAACGGTCGTTTGCTTCTTTGGAGTGAATGTGTGGCAGAAGCGAAATCGCGTTTTAAACTCGAACAAAATGTCTCTGAATGATGTAACAGTTACAAATTCTATGGACTGCATAATGATAACAGATCATCAAACTATGACGCGAAGTCGACTGGCTCTAAAGGCCAATGAATCATCATTGGCAGATTTAACAGCTGACAATGAAAATAAAACAAAATGTTGTGTATATTTGGATAAAGTGTTTAATATAAATATTCTAAGGCGTCACATGCCAGTGGTGCAGTGGTTACCAAATTATAATAAAGAGGATTTTGTAGGGGACTTAATAGCGGGTATAACCGATGCACTGGCGGCTATACCTTTAGCCCTAGCCTTTGCTAGTATAGCCGGTTTGCCAACAGAGGTAGTAACAATAAATATTATTGCACTATTTTTCTAATAAGTGGAAAATTATCTACAGTTTGCTCTTTACAGTTCTTTCATGGGCAATATAATCTACACCATATTCGGTTCTTGCAAAGATAACATTTTGGGTTCGACGGCCATAGCATCGCTGTTGACTTTTCAAGTTACTAATGGGAATTGGCAGAAAGCAGTACTCTTCACCTTCATATCGGGCTTTGTTGAACTAGGCATGGGTGTAACCCGTTTAGGCTTTGTTATAGATTTTGTATCTGGCCCTGTAAGTTCCGGTTTCACCAGTGCCGTAGCCTTAATTATTTTTACCTCGCAAATCAAAAATATTTTAGTAGTCAAAAGTAGTGGCAAGTCTTTTCTGGACAACTGGATTTCCATGATGGAGGATATACCTAATTATCGTTTGATGGACACAATTTTGGGCTTTAGTAGTATAGCGGTACTGGTCATTTTGAGATATGTTGGCAATGTGAGGCTTAATCCGAAAGAAAATGAAGAGAATAGCAAATTGCATGTATTTACAAATAAGATTTTATGGTTTTTGGGAGTTTCACGCAATGCTCTTTTGGCTGTTGTTACAGCAGCTTTAGTGGGTTATTTGGAGAATCGGGGTAAAAGTTATTTTAAGTTAACCGGTTACATACCATCCGGCTTTCCGCCAGTTGAAGTACCAGCCTTTTCTCTAGCAAGAAATGTTTCCGCTGATGGCACAGCGGTTGAAGCATCTGAAGATTTTTGGGATTTGATACAAGAATTCGGTTCGGGATTAATTGTAATACCGCTAATAGCACTCCTGGAGACCATAGCGGTTTGCAAAAATTTTGGTAAGTTTAGAAGTCAAATTAAAAAATTGAAAAAAAAAATATTTTGTGATATACAGTCGATCTTATTTCGGCTTTCAGTCGTACCTTATATGAAAACCAAAACAGGATAAAGTTGAAAAAAAAGTATAGTATCATAAAAGAAACGTATTTTACATAGTTTGTGTTACTCTTATCATCTGGCAACACTGTTAATATTTAATTATTTATTGATTTATTTATACATATTATACAAAGTAAATTTGCATAATATGGTTGCACAAATATGGGCGGAGTAACTAGACAATATGCCCAAGATGATATTAACAGTATTTTAAAAAGGTTTTGTGACTGACTGTACACGACCTACATATGCCTTCAAATAGGAAGTAGCAACGTGGTTGTTAAAGAAATTCCACAGAAGAACCTCAAGATAATAACCGTATATTATCCGTGTCTGATCAGTCAACCAGTGCGAGCGAGACGCAAAACTCTCGAAGGTCAATAAACAACAGTGGCCTGGTTGCACTTAAGAGATAATTGCCAACGACGCTTGATGTTGACTCGCCAAGAGCTGCTTTACGACTGACGACATTGTTAAGGCTGTGTCAGATACAACTTTAACTCTTCATGTGACATTTCGAGAGTTGGCAGAAAAGCGTAAAGCAAAATGTGTATGACACAATAAAAACTTTGACAACACTCACTTTTTGTTTTACTGCTTTGTTTAATGCATATAAAATACAGCACAATTCGATTAATCTGATGCCACTAACTCGTTTTTTATGTAAATTTCCCAAAATTTTAATAAAATTTCATACTTACATGCGAGTTTGGCCTGACAAAATAAAATAATTATACCAACTGCTTGTCAAAGCACGCAAAAAGTTGAGAGTTGCTTAACTTTTCGCTTCTCTTTGCGTTAAAAGTACTTTATGTGACATGTTTCATATAAGCATGTACATTTCATCTTAAATGTCAAAGCGAATCTTCAACGCAACGCGAAGCAAAAGTTGTATCTGACATGGCCTTTAATATTTTACATCAAATTCTACGTTAGCGGGCGGTTATACACCATTGATGTCAGTTTCATACCAAAATTGTGCTAGCTAAAATCAAACACATTCTTATTCTCTTTCATTTAATCGTCTTTACAGGTACAGTGAAAGAAAAGAGGTGGTATGCGAAAAATATTCTATGGTCACCAATGCTTTTCACGATATTCAATGTGTTTTATGTTACAAAACTTTTAGGGAAATAAATCATTCTCCATACAAAAAAGTGTATATATTTTACTGTTTTCCAGTTTAGCACTTTTAAATTTTCAAATTGATTTTCAGATTTTATTTTACACTTAGATTATGAAATTTGGTATTCATATACATATATTATTTACTCCTGATATGTAGACTACGTTCAGCAATTTTGCAGAAAATATTAAATAAAAAAAATAAAAAATTAATATATTTTTTGGAACATATTAACCCTCTAATTCGCCTACATAAGGGTAATTTTTGGCTCTATTCCAACAAATCGCAAAAAGCACCACTAAACAAGGGGAGGGCGGGGATGAAATGATCTACAAAAATGTTTCCATAAAATTTTGCTATAAAATTTTACTATAAGAATATGAAAGTATATACATATGAGTGTATACATACGAGTGTCGGCAAAAACGAGCCAAACTCAAGATTTCCCATTTTTATTCTTACAAATTCCCTTGTGGGACATTTATATGACGAAAAATATTAAATTCCCACAAGGGAATTTGTAAGAATAAAAAAGGGACAATCTTGAGTTTGGCTGGTTATTGCCTTGACGGGGCCTTGTCGTGGTTGTCGTATTTCTTACTTCGACTACGACCTTTTTGTAATAGATTAAAGAACACGGCAACACTTTTCTTTAATCTAGAACGAAGATGTTGTAGTCGAAGTCGCGAGTCAGCTGACAAGGCCTGTCGCATATAAAAATCATGTTAATTCTTATAAATTATATAATTTTTTCAAACTTAGTCAAACTATAAATTTTCCTTAAGATTTGGTCGCTCGATTAACAGAAAATAGATTATGTATTTAAATTTTCATTTTAAGAAAATTTTTAATAAAATTAATTATAATATAATAAAAAGAATTTGTTGCACAGAAAACAAGTCTTGCCCAACAGTGAAAGAAATTTGTTTTTGTAAAATTTAATAGATTCCTTATTATAAGAGTTTTTAATGATTATAAAACTATCAACGAAGATAATTGGAATTAAAAATAATTGACTTAATACTAGTTTTAACATGCATGCAACATTATTATTTAATAACGTTAACTTACCAATTTAATTTGATTTTAGCAAATGGAAAACCTGTGGACACAAATCAAGAATTGATTGCGTTGGGCCTGGGTAATATTTGCAATTCATTTTTCCGCGGTTATCGAATTAATGGCGGCTTAGCCCGAGGTTCCGTTAATACAGCAAGTGGAGGCAGGACTCAATTTGTAAATGTCTATATTAGCGTCATAGTGATATTGGCAATGTTATATTTGGCAGAATATTTCTATTATATACCGAGGGCAACTTTGGCAGCCATAATAATATCCGCTGTGCTTTTCCAACTGCAATATCAAGTTTTAGTGCCCATGTGGCATAGCAAAAGTAAGTTGAAGCTATTAAATGCAATTACAACAAACAAACGATATTTATATATATGTACATATATAATTAATTACCTTTTAGGATCTGATGTCTTTGTTGGTTTATTGGCTTTTCTAGCCTGTCTAATTCTGCCTTTGAGTGTAGGCATAGCTATAGCTATTAGTATAAATGTTTTGTATATTCTTTATCACTCGGCCAGGCCTAAAATAGCTGTAGATGTAGTAAAGGTATTAGTTAAATTTTTTTAACTAAAAAAATAATTAAAAATAAAATTTCATATAACTTCCTTGCTTTTAGATGCCCAGCGGCAAACAGTTTTTAAAACTAACACCCGACCGCTGCTTAATATTTCCGTCCATGGAGTTTGTACGCAATAAAGTTTTAAAATCGGGTCTCAAGTATCCACTGCACGTCGTCATTGACTGCACTTATATTTATGCCAGCGATTTTACTACTGCAAAAGTGATAGAATCAATTATTAATGATTTTAATTCTCGAAAACAAAAGTTAATATTTTTCAATTTACGGCCCAATGTTGCCAAAGTGTTCAGTACATTACAATCTAAATTTATTTTATGTTATTCTTTAGAATGTATAGAAAAATTATTGAATGATGATAACGTACCAACGACGGGAGGTGCTAATTTTAACAATAACAATAACATAGAACAAACAGCACTTTAAATCAACTCCTGAAAGCATGCTATAAATATACTAAGTTAGTTTAAAAAAAAATATGTTAAAAGAGCTTTTTCCGAACATGCAGTTAAGAATCTTTGTATATGTTTAGGGTTTTTTCCTTTAAGCAATTACTATTGGTGAGTACAATTTATGGAAGTTTGTGTCATCGCCATTGGAGTGTAGTAGTTGCAACATTTGCGTCTAAAAGGGAGAGTTTAGCAGTAATTTTATAAAATTTTGCGGGCAGGAATTGTCTTCTTCCAAATGGTATGTTGGTTTTCCATATGCATTAAAAGTCTTGGCAAAAGTTTATTAAATACTTCGTCTATCATCCGCATGAAATTTTTACGGTCCGTTGGTTCACTATTTTCAAGTGTTTTCAAAGTTTGTTCTTAGGCTGAGTTTACATCCGGCATTTCATATGAGCCATATGCCAAAAAAAATGTAACCACTAATTACTAATGAAAAACTGTTTGATTCAGACACGTATTTATTAAGTTAAACAGTTTAATACATTACTAATAGACAATTTTATAGAATCCAACCTGATTGGAAACTGTTTAAATCAATAAATACAATCAAATCAATAAATACAGTTTTTCATTAGTAATTAGTGGTTACGCTTTCTTTGGCACATGACACAAAGATGTAAACCCAGCCTTAGAAAATGTTTTTTTGCACAAACCAATACTTTTACCAATTCTCTTTTCCCGTTATTATTTAAGATCTTCTTACGCAAAGAAAACTCGATATCAACACACGCAATAATACCCGATGGCATCTTTATTCAAAAGAATTTTTTATAAAATGGAGTTAGTTGTGCACTAATTATGTACACAATAGCAGTGTCGTCAGATTTTGTACGACCAAATTGATTTTAAAAATCGCCAAAATCGATTTTATGTAGTTTTTCTTAATATATATTTGATAATAAATATCTTTTTATATAACACTTTTTTAATATAAATTTTTTTGTAAAAATTTAGCAGAAAATCGCCAAAACATAAATAAAATCGCCAAAAATTAATTCTTGTAAATTTATCAAATCTAAATTCAAAACGCATTAATTACTGTACTTAATATAAGAAAAATCATCAAAATCAAATTGATTTAATTTCTTGCTGACGAGTTTTGGTACGATCTATTTCTGAAACTAATTATAAAAATTTTCAAGTTTAATTTTGTTAACCAAATAGCCATAAAAATCGACAACAACTTTATTTATTGGCGAGAAATCGCCATATCTGACAATCCTGCTCAATAGCTTTATTTCACAAAAGTTTTCTCAATATGATACAAAAATTCATAAAAGTACGGGAACGCTAAAAACTAAATTTTTAACATAAAAGGAAACGTCAATGCATGTATGCATATACATATGTATGTATGTACATAAGTACATGCTACATATAAGTAAGTAAACACATCCTTATGTACGTACACACATACGTATTTACTTACATGATTCAGCATTAAAATAATGGTTTTTTATCTTAATTTCATATCAAACATTGCTTATCACTTGTTTTTAATACTTTTTCCACACAACTTTTCATCTATTTAGTTTTTAGGAAAATTTTATTTTCATTTTTATTGTTTGTTTTTCAAGCAGCTGATCTTTTTTTGCAAGAAGAAGAACAATACTCTCACAAAACCTCTCTCATTTGCCCATCTAGTGGGATTTCAATGTAGAGTAAAGAAATACACATAGTGATGTTAGGTTGCGCGCAAAATATACAACTTGGTATACCAACATGTTGCACCAACAATCGCAAAGTGTGCGCTTATTATTCTTTACCAAGAATAGGATGAAATTCCATTAGGCCACAACTCAATCATCCGTGGTAGAGGTGGCATTATCGGACAACAGCAAATGTTTTCTTAATTATGTATTTCTAAAATGTTCACATAATAAATACATAATTACATATAATTATGAGATTAAATTTTTAATGCATGTATGTATGTATTAGGAATTTTTGTTTGTTTTGTTGGTTAAGCAGAGTCGCACACCCGTATTGCGTGTGTCGAGTCGAATTTTCTTCTACAACTTTCTTGTCATAGATTAAAGAAAACTTGTACACATTTCCTTTAATCTAGAACAAAATTCTCGTAGACGAATATTCGACTCGACATACGTAATACAGGTGCATGTATGTATGTATATGCATTTCGTTCCTGCTTAAGGAACTTATCAGTAGACTTCAACTAAAAAATTTTGAAATAAGTTAAAAACATGCGATTTCAACACACACTTTTGCACTATGAGTTTTTCAAAGCGAATCAACATTAAAATATTAAACAAAACAAACTACATACTGGTTTTCTACGTATTAAATTTATTTTCGTCTACTTTTTTAAATTAATAAACTAAACTAAATAATAAAACTAAAACTAAAATTATTTTAATGTATGTACATATCGTTACCTTAGTATAGAAAGTCTCTAAATCATTATTTTTTTGAAGTGAAGTTTTTTGTATATTTCGATGTTCTTCTATCGTATTCTAATGTATTGAAAAAATTCAAAAATCTCGCTATCAAAAAAAAAAAAAAAATTTTGAGCTAGGGCTTTTTTATATTAAGGTAACGATATGTATGTATGTATATAAAACTATACAAATTATAATTTCTAAAATTAGTGTATTAAAATAAAAGTATATTGAAATAAAAATAAAATGTAAGTACATTAAAATAAAAAGTATAAATATCTAAAGCAGAAGTACCGATTTTCGTGGTTTCACTGCAATAAAGTCATAAGTAATAAACCAAAATAGCCTTATTTCTCAATTCATTCTGGAATAAATCCATACATGAATTCATTCCAATGCCGTGTGGTACTATTATGTAATTATATTTCAATTAGTTGAGAAATGAGCCCAATTTAGCTTAATACTTATGACTTTATTTCAGTGAGCCGACGAAAATCGATAGTGGAATCTCGGCTTGAAGAAAAACTACATAGAACATGCACAAATACGAGTACATACTTATATACAAATCGACAAAACAGCTTTAAGGTCTATATTAAATTTAACAAATTCATCAAATTCTAAATAACTAAATACTGCAATGCTAATTATAGCAGCAATTATATAATACTTTTATATCTCTTAAATGTGGCACTCGAATTTCTAAAGAATCTTTTAACATTTACCTCATTTCTATAGTTTTGAAGTTTCGCCTTCTTTACCCGATAATCTCATTTCTAAAATGCTCATATCATAAATTACAATTAAATTACTGTTGATACCCTCAAATACTTCAGCTACTCTGGGTTGTAAGTTGAAAAAGTATAGTTTCTGTTGGCGTGATTCAAAATCATCGATCATGGTGGACACTACCTTGGCTGCAGTGTAATCCGCACCATAAATATGGGTGCAATCGATGACAACAGGCAGGGTGGATTTGCGTCCTTGCTTGGTGATAACGTTGCGCACAAATTCCACAGAGGGGAATATAAGACAACGATCAGGAGTTAACATAAGATATTTGTGGCCATTGGAAGTCTGTTTGAGGTAAAAAAAGAAAGAGTATAGTAAAATTGTTGCTGATAACAAACTGCAGCTCAACTTACACATAAAGTTTGTACTCGCAGCTTGGGACGAGCAGCATGATATAATATGAACACAATGTTGATGCCGATTCCAACCAAAATTCCTAATTGCAAAGGCAATACCAAGCAAGCAACAAAAGTGGCCAGGCCAGGGATCAAATCGGATTCTATAACAAAAGAAATAATTAATAGAAAACGCACATACTTGAAAAATATTATAGAGTGAAGATGAGACATTTCATTAAAAAAATAACAATTGATTTCTTTAGTTATTTATTATTATTATTATTATTTATTATTTTAAAATCTTAAAAATAACGTTATAACAAAAAAATAGATTTCAGTATTTATTTATTTTGAAAATTGCGAAAATTTCGTACATATTGGTCCTTATTAAGAGTTCCATTCGATCTTAAACTTTAGAATACTAAAGGCGTATGAGTAGTTTTGCTCTCGATGTAGTATTTCCAAGTGAAAAATTATTAATATTCTAATTGTAAGCTATTTTTGTAAATTTTATGTAGATCTAGTGTCAAGTTGTTTTAATTTCCAACACTCAGTTTAAATGATTCAATTCCATTAACTGGAGCTTGGACAATTCCAAATTTTTTATAAATATGTAAATGTAAGCGAATTTCTTAAATGTTTGGACTTGACAAACCCTTCTAGAATACATTTCCAGTGGATTAGAAGTATCTCTCAGTTGTTTTTTGAATCTGGTCAGTTGCAGTAAACTTTTATTTTTGTCTGACTAGTCGTTTAACTATCATTCTGTCGCAGTCATATTTTGCTTTCATTTGAAATGTTAGTCAGGGAGGTTATTTTACATTTTACTTTCAGTCTCAGCTGATACAATATTTTGAACAATCACAATGATTAAAATTCACAATAGCGACATTCATCGTCAAATGAGCGCGATAATACCAAATGAAAGTTCGTTTGAATATCACTTTCGACCACAGTCGAAGATCGAAATTTGCTCATAATAAGAGACATTATGTTATAAATTTTAAGCTTCAACGAAACTCTTCCCTAATGCTAATATGTTCCTTAATATATGTATATTAATTAATCAATTTGATGAGTTATCAAATATCTTACATATTACTTTTTAGAGATATTGAATTCAAAGAAATTGTTTTTCTGTTACTTACTTTTACTTCTCCACATGGGTTTAACGACACGATACTGAATCATAAATATAACAGCAGCCATAATAATAGCTGCTAAGGCAGCTTTAGGAATATAATAAAAGGCTGGCGTGGCATACAATAGAGCAATGATAACAATAATGCCGGTATAAATATTGGATAGTTGAGTGCGCACACCGCTTGAATTTAAGACAGCGCCGCGGGCAATGCCACCATTACCACGGAATCCTTGAGCAAATGAGTTGGCAACATTGCAAACACCCACAGCAATAAGTTCTTGAGTGGCATCACAGGGTTTGCCATCAGCTGCAATAATAATAATAAAAATTATTATATACTCGTACATTAGTGTTGTAAATATCGGGCCCAATTAGGAGTGTCCTATTTCGATTTCGACTACGACGATTTTGTACTAGATTAAAGAAAAATATTGCAATGTTCTTTAGTCTAGTACAAAATCGTCGCAGTCGAAATACGATATTCCTGACAAGACCTATTATCTGCCTTATTCATAAAAAATAATTTTGTTTTATAAAGGATTTATAGCAAAAAAAAAATGTGTTCTATAAACCTTTTATATAACAAAAATACTTTTTATGAATAAGGCCTTATAAATTTATTTCAAACCTTGTACTTACCGAATGCTTGTACAACAGCCATATTTTCTAACAAGGAAATTAAGGGCACTACAATAAGGCCCGAGCCCAAACTAGTAACCATTTGAGCGAAATTTTCGTGTACTTCTATTACTTCTCCCGACGTAGAATTCATTACTGTGGTCATGCCAAAAGGCGGCAATCTAAATTCAGGCATACCGGAGGGCACATAGCCCACCATGCGAAATATATTAATGTCTGAACTGATCAAGTAATAGCCAATGCCTGAGGTAACAATAACCAAAACGGCATTACGAGATGTGCCAATTACCCAAAAAAGAGTAGACCAGAACTTCTGACAACACGTTTTATGACCATCTTTAGGTCCAAAACTCGTACTGGCCATAGCTCTCATACTAAGTAACACCACAATACAGGCCACCCCCAAACCGGCATCATTCCAACTTATATTGTGTATGTCGTTGATAATTGACATCCACATGTCCACAAAGGTATCGCCTTTAGCATTAACACCCAACAAGTCTTTAAACTGAGAGGTGAATATGATCAAAGAACAGGCACTTGTAAAGCCAGCACTGACAGGTCCCGAGACAAAGTCAATAAGGAAACCAAGCCGAAAAATCCCCATGCCAATTTCTATGAGGCCTGTCAGAAAGGTGAGCAAAACAGCTTTTTGCCAAACACCTTGAGCAGTTTGAAAAGTAAGCAAAGCCGATATGGCCGTAGGACCCACTGGAACATCTTTGCTGTGAAGTAAATAAAAAAAAATATGCCAATTAAAACCAATAACATATAAATTGTGCGAGCATGAGTTATGAAAACCAACCTTGAGCCGAGGAATATGTAAATGAAACAGCCCAGAAAGCAGCCATATAAACCATACTGAAAGAGAAAGAAAATATCGATTAATCACTATTCAAATTGGAATTAAAAACAGCAACATTAGCCCATTCACACTTGTGTTTGAGGTTGCGAAAATGGTCTTGCATCGTAGCATTTGCAAAATTTTGTAATATACTGACAAAATACATATATACACATGTAGGCATGTACTTGCTATGGCGATTTTCACTTTATGTGTTACCAGAACGTCTTTTGTTTACATTCTGTGTTCTGATTGGATCTAGAAATGGTATGCTATGTTTAGGAGCTTACTTCGGGAGTTAAAGCGATCCACTCCTAGAGTTTTTATTACAAGTTTTTGTATTTGGTTGCGGTAACTATTAACAAGTGAAAGTGAGACGCAAAATTCTCAAAGGACAAACAACACACAAGAAATAATTACGATGTTACGGCAGCTGTTCTGATCATGTTATTAAGATATAGGATCGAAAGAATTTTCTTTCATTGCGAATTACCGAGCAGAACCCCTTAATAGTCTAAAATTTTCCCATCCTGAAGTTCCCAAAACAACCTGATAATAAAAAAATTAATAATTTCGAAAAACAAAAATACCGGCGAAATTTTTTAAAAAAATCGTTGGAATAAAAAAATATTGCTCATACCAAAGAATATAAATATGTACAATGAACTTTAAAGGTATTAATTCTCAAACGGAAGGTCAGCTATATATACATTTATTTTATCTAAGCTTTAAGTCTGTTGTAATCAATTTACAATTTTGTCAGAGTAGACCCCCAGGGTCTCTGCTCCGTAATTCGAAACGAAAGAAAATGCTTTCGAACTTACATAATATAAGCACACAAATTTGAAAGCATTTTCTTTCGTTTCGAATTACGCAGTAGACTTCAGGCTTCATATTTTGTTCTGTTGTATATTTGAGTCTACTCATATTATAAATACAATATAGTTTGAGCAAAAAAATTTTGAAATTTGGATTTAAATTTTTGGATTTTAATTAATTTTTTTCAATCAGAATGGACCCAACTCGGTCTCCGAGTGGAGGTGCGTTATAGCACCACACTTCCTAACCTAACGTAATCTAATTATTATTCTCTGTTGCCCACTCCATACAAATGTTAAGTGCATTATTTGCATTATCTACACTTTAACCTTTTGTGTGGTTTTAATTTGTATATTATCTGAAGTTTCTTCGTCTGAAAAATCTATAGCTTGACTTTCATCTGAATAGTCTTATCTGATCCATTCATTGTAAATAAACAAATTTTTCTTCTACTCAGAAAATTCAGAGAGAAAAGCGTTTTATATTTCCTAAAAGATAATATGTTGGGCTTATCGAGACTTAAAAAAAAAGTTTCACTTATAAAGACTGTAATTTATAAAAAATACCTGTTGCGCTAATCGAGGTGTTGCAATAATCGAGCTCGAACTGTATATATTAGACAGGTCACAAAACAATTTCTTTTAATTTATATATTTGCACTATCTAAAATA
The DNA here is from genome assembly GCA_936439885.1 of Nowickia ferox. Lineage (NCBI taxonomy): Eukaryota > Metazoa > Arthropoda > Insecta > Diptera > Tachinidae > Nowickia > Nowickia ferox. Next base: position 108,833,458 of record OW387023.1, read on the forward strand.
TGAGGTTTTCTGTCATAAATGCGGTCTTAATTACCATGATCCGACCGTGTCTAGTTATGCCCAAAGTACCCCATACACAATGAGGGATTTTGTTTAAAAAATAGAAATAATTCTTTAGTTTATCAACGGGCCGTCCCATTGTTATGAAATTTCATACGGCATTTGAGGAGGTGTCAGAGAGCGGTAATTTGGACTTTAAAGCTTTAAAGGGGGCGGAGCCACAAAGCGACAAAGTGGGCTAATGAAAAATTATAACTAACATTTAAGGGGTTTTGCTTATAGTTTAGGAAATATTCGAGAAAAAAATTAAAATTCTGGCTTTTTTACCAACCTTGGTTCAGTCTTAAAATCTTGCTCGATTTAGAAAAGGAAACTTATTATGAATTAAGAACAAAACTTGTAACATTATGTCAAAAGTTATGTAAAATTTTGAAAAAAGTAGATTTTTAGCCGTTTTTTTTCTGCAGAAAAAGTGGGTTAATTATTTCGCTATTATAAATAAATATTTGAAAAAGAAACCAAACCCATATTTTTACTTACTCAAAAGGTAATACTATAAGAAATATTATAAAAAAAATTTTGTTCAAAATTTTCGTTATTGAAAGAACCAGATCGTTTCAAAATATACCTATTTTTGTTATAAATATCAAATGTAAGGCTTTTTCTCAAATTCCAAAGCTGGAACCAAAAACTTAACAATGCCACCTTAAGACATAATATGTTTTTAAATACTTACAAAAATATTATCTGCGCCCAGCGAAAGATAAGAAGAATACAGTAAAAATACTTTAAAAATCCGATTTTGGGGATTTTGCGATTTTTTTGTGGGAATTTCCGGAAACTCGAATGCAAATTCCATTTGTTGTTACTTCCTGTTTATTATTTGCATAATTTTTTAACTAAACGAGCATTTTCAGCCGAAAATGTTGATAAATGCGAATGTAAGGATCAAAACATCACATACCAGCTTATTATAGGCTTTGTTATATATTTGAAAATATTATCCTAAAGCTCGTGATCCATTGACATTATCTTAAAAGTCTGTTTTAACTTTTCTTGCCTTCATTAAGATATCACATTAATTAATAAAATATTTCATTCCATAATAAGAATTGCAAATACTGAATTATTTTTGATTGACTAATTATATATAAAAAAAAATCACACAAATATCGTATCAATTGAACTCTTGAGAGATAAATACAATTTTATTTTCCTTTAAGTTTTGTTGTCCAAATTAAAAATTTAAAAACGGTAAAACAAGTTTCTTTAGTTATTACGTTATTCAAGTAAATGAGCGAAATGTAAAAAGATTTCAATTTATACTGGCCACTGTAGTAAAAACGTTGACATTGTTAACTGGAGTTAAAAAAATTTACATGCTAAATCTGTCTTAATTTTTTTTTCGTCTTTCCTATTTCGTAAATAGTGCCTGTCTAATTAATAATAATAATTTTTATTTTATTTTTATATATTAAAGGCCCAATTTATAAAAATTATTAAACTTTTAAATAAGGCAGCAAGTATTTTCTGACTTAAATCTGGGCTATTACCAAAGGATAACAACAAATAATTTAAAGCACTAATGCGAAAAAATTTTATGTTAACACAAAACAAAAACTCACCTGTAAATCTAATCCGGCTATACCAGCGTAGGCTAAGCCTTGTGGTATTACAGTTAATCCTACTGTTATTCCCGCCATTAAATCGCCAATACAGTCCTGCCGATTATATTTCGGCAACCAGGTTAGAATCGGCAAGCGTTTATACAGCGTCTTTTTGCGAAAAATATTAGCTGACGTTTGCTGCAGCCAATCCATGGTCGATCTATAACAGCCACGTTTATCGCTGTTATCGTCGTCTTGGACAATACAATCTCTAGATGTGTTAAAAATTGCATTCGGTGGTATTTCCAAGGAAACGTCGGAGCCCGAACTATTATTGCGCTGTGAAGCTTGATCCGTGCACATTTTCTTTTCACTCGACTTCTTTAAACACTGCAAATATTTTTTAAAATATTTTGTTTTTAGGTCACTGTAGGAGTATATCGCTGTCTTAGTTTAGTTTCTTATTAATTTTATTTAATTCTAATTTATTTCCATTCAAATACTTTTCATTTACATATACATATATTTTTTATATTAATTTCTTTTTTTTTCTTATTTAATACCCGCGATTTCTGTTATTGTGAACTTTACACTGGCAAGTCAGTAACACAACTGCTGCTTAAAATTTCCAATTCACTTACGAACTGTGCTTGTTTCTTTACAAATTCGACTTGAATGAAATTGATTTGTGAGTGAAAACAATCGTGCATTAAAGCCAAATCAAATAAATTTAATTGCCGGTATCATTTTAATACAAATATTTCTCTCTTGGAAATTGTTGTTTGTTTATCATTTTTTCACGTTTCAAATTTCAACTATTGAGTATCTGTTTCGCAAAGAGTTCAACGATACAGAAAGAGAATATAATTGTAACTGCTAGCAGCAGGCGACAAGTTATAATTTATATTTGAAAATAATAAAAAGTAACTCTTAACATAAATGAAACTTGCAGTGAGAAATGGACTATTTTCTTATATTTTATTTATAATTGAATTGTTGAGAGAGAAAAGTTCAAAGTCAAAAAGCATAAGTGAGTTTTTATTTTAGTGTGGGAAAAACCAGGGTTTAACAAGAAAAGCTCCCTGAAAACGTTGGGTTTTTGTGGGGTTTTAATTGGCGTTTTGCCGTGTTTAAATTAATTAAAGTAAATAGAAATTAATCTTTCAAACTTTTTTTAGGAATTTCGGTTTGAAAGGAAAAGTTAACAGTTCTTAAAAGCAACATAACAAATAAACTATTACTTTTTAATTGCAACCAGCAATGCATAATGTTTAAAATTATTGGACCGAACCAGTTACCGCTAATATTTTTATAACAGATTTTTTATTTCCAGTTTTTGTAAAACGTGAAAATTATACTACTTGTGTAGTGCACTATGGTCCAGATGACCACTTTCTTTGGCCAAAAGTATTTTAGGGCGAAGTTCTTTACCGATTCATATGAAACTTTGTAGAAACATTTGTTACCTGTGACAGCTCAACAGCCAACTGTTGCCATTTTAATTTGAATTTTGAGCAACCTGCGTCATTTAGTTTGTGTTTGGCAGCCGTTGATAGTAGGCTTCCGCGCGTTTTGAGAAGAAAATGGAAAAAAGTGAATTGAAAAAAATGCAAGACATGGTTTTAGCCGATCGGAGATTGAAAGTGAGAGAGATTGTGGAAGGCTTAGGCATCTCACATGGCTCAGTGGTTTCATTTAAAGGAATCATTCCTACTAGATTATAATAACAAAAGTGGACTTTGTTTGAGGCTACTAAATTTATTATGTTTGTATATGTGATTCTCAATAACATATAAAGAGTCAAACTATAAATAAACCAAGTTTTTTTTACTTATTTCAAAAACTTTTGGGTTGAAGTCTACTGACGACTTCCTTAATAGTAGAATTAGTCCAATCGTATAATGTTATTTTTTAAGTTTAAATCTGTACCTTGTTTCTGTAACAAATGTGAAAGCTTTTCGAGTCGAAAAATTTGTTATCATCCTGTGAAACACAGAGTGAGTAAGAAAAAACTGTATTTGTTGATATTTTTTATTTTTTTTTTTCTCGATGCGAGAACTTCTCACAAGTAACAGAAACGGGGCACTGGATTCTAGTTAGTAGAAACGTGAGGCTGTCGGCGAATGTGTCATTGTATTTCCCTTTGCTTTGTACGTCTGTGTGTATGTATGTAAGCCAGAAGTTGACGTTTCACATAACAATATCGATCAGCTGTATCCTACTGTTGCAGTTACATTGCATTACAGTCGGCTAACTGAGCCTTAAGCCAGAAGTTGACGTTTGCCACGCAAAAATCTACTCTCTGCAAATTTCTACCTCACATGCGTTACGATGCATATTAAATAAACAGCAACATGTTTTATTTATGTTACAGATTTTGTCAACCGATCCGCAACTCACGATACAAACTGACTAATTCTGCCATAAGCAGGAACGAAATGCATATAGAAATTAACATAATTCATTACTTTCCTAGGACATACTCGTAGTCTGTGTTAACAATAAAGAATTCTGGAAAGAAAAATTATACACGTTGTGCATTACCTTCTCGCTACTTATTCAATACCTTTTCCCACTGGGAATATGCTGAATAAGGGAGGAGAGGAATTTTATTGATCGAGATTTAGACTTTGCTATGAAGATTACAGCATAATGCTGCAGAAGAATGTTGTGGATGTTGTATCAAATGTAATCACACATGTACAAACATTTGTACATACATATGTATGTATGTATATTTATACGTTCTGTAAATGGACAATCTCCATAACAAAAACATGTCGTGTAAAAGCATCACTAATGTATGATTCACATCAAATCGAATCAAATCTAAGTTTATCACGTGTACTAGAGTGTGTATTGAACCATTCATTTTCCTTTAAATAAAGTACCGATATTTTAATTTAAATATTTTATTAATTTATTAAGATTTCACACATACTCGTACAACAAAAAATATTTTTTAATGGGAAAATCTAAATCGTGTGAATATTTTTTTGTAGTTTTTCTATTGTTTAACTCAAGTTGTGTGTTTATACATTTGTATATGTTTTTAGCTATGTGTTTGCATATGTATATTGTATATGTACTCGTATGCATGTACATATATCTGAAGCTTATCATTAAGTGTAGTTTTCTACTTTCATTTTGTGCATTCAAACGACAGGTTTTTTTCTTATCATAAAGACTGAAAAATAAATAGTAAACTTGTTTTAAAGCGCATTTACCCGAAGAAAAATTCTGGTATTTCGTTTAGATTTTGGTTTTGTATAGCAATCTGTATTTATTTTTTCAATAATGAAAATCTAATTAAAATTTTATAAAACAACAATAAGCGAGTAAAATGCGATATTAAATTGAAATTTTCTAAAACTACAATAAGTGAGCATGTTCCGAAATCACATGAGATTTGATTAAGATTTTTGTATTTGCTAATTTGTTCATTTACACTTACAAAAAAAAAAAAAATTGAGAGTTTATAAAAAAATTCGATTATTGGTTGCCCCATTTACTCAAAAGAAAACTCATCATAGGTCAATGTTATATTATTTTGTAAAGCTTTTGTCAAAATAACAAGTTAAATATTAATCATCCGCTGCATACATATGTAAGTACTCGTATGTACATTAGACCGACTCACGTTGTATGAAGGTGAAACCCACGACTTTGTTACCCCTCTCAAATCAAGGATTGGTCTTTTTAATGGGGATGCCCAAAACATTTGAGGGGTCTGGCGATGACCGTTCGTGAGCTGAACCGTGTCTAAAAAATGTTTCTTTTTAATGTTTTTTGCATATTTTCATATTTTGACCCAAGACAACATATTAAAAAAAATATGGTGTATTAAATTTACCATTCCTACCATCAGTACGGGTTACTCCATAAATACTACGATTTTTTGAGCATTTTCATAGCAGGTGCTACTTGCATTAAAATAAATTCTATTATTTCTATTGTAAATTTGGTGATGGTAAAAATGAAAAAAAAACTTTCAGCAAATTGTTATACGATGAATCAAAACAATTTATGTCTTTGCACTGAAAACTTGAGTATATGAAGCAGAAATCTACATCAACTGACACAACACACAGTGGACCAAACACAAAGAACGCTGATGATGAAGGTGTAGTGACCTTCGAAAACAGCCGGTTGTTCCGTTCTACTCGTGTTTGTCAGGATATTTACAATTTACTTTGGTGTTATTTGTTCATTAATAATTATCACATGTAATTTGGCTTACAAAGCGATATGAACTTTAGCCTGATCAAATCATAAATAAGGGGGTATTATTCTGAAATTTGTGACAAATAAAAAGATTATAACAAATGACAATTTTTATATTTTGAGCAATGCAAAATTTGTCATTTGTTATAAACTTTTTATTTGTCGCAGATCTTAGAAGAAACAATGAAGTTCGAACAATAATAATAAAAACTAACTAAGAATTCCAGATGTTTTTCCTTCAAATGCTCGCCCGTCCAAACTCGGACAAATCAATTTCAATGTATATATTTGTAAGAAATAATTAATATTTTACTGAACAAGTTGAATATTAATTTTATTTTTAGTAAAAATACGATAAAAATATTAGAACTGTGTGGAGGGAGGGACTGGGGGCGGGGGTATTGAAACGGTAGTCATAAATATTTTAATATAATTGTTTCTGCTTTGTTTTTTCTTCCAAACAAAAATTTTAAAATATTACGACACTTTAAAATATTATGAAGCTTCCTGACGACCGCTTGAATGCCCCCAATATATAAAAAAAAGAAGTTTTCAGAAACAATTCCATATTAGGTTGAAGTTTAAATTTCAAGGACGTTGCGTCCCGTTTTCATTTTATTAGATCATCCAAATTTTTGCTCATAGTATTTCTATGTTAAAACGATTATTTTACGACGAAGTTAAAAATGCACAGATGAAAAATAACGACCACCCTAATGAAGGTAGTTTTGCAAAAATTACAGATAGTCTTCTTCTTCAATCTTTTGTCGACATTTTGTTTTGCTCAAATGTACACATATCACCACGTGATACGATTTAAGAAGTAAGTTCAATACAAAGTTATAAAAATTTGAATTACAAAGGAGGACAAATGTTTTTTTAGTTTATTTTTAAAAGCCATCATTTCACCAGAGAATACTCATACATATATTTTTGGCTTTAATCTGACAAAAACAAATGCTGAACATTTCTATTATTTTCAAGAGCATCAGGTGCTAAGACCTCGATTGAAAAGGTAAAATAAGGCATAGTACTTCTTTCGGACACACTAGGGAGTGTTTATCGCAGCGGCGGTAAGCCATGCTTTCAATTCTTTTTTTCTTTAATGTTTTTAACTTTTTGCTGCTTAAGCTGACACATGACTAAAATTCTTTCGAACATTCTATTCTTGATATCAACGAAATTAAACTCTCTTAAAATTCCTCACACAACTTTTTGTTTACTTTAATGCAATTCTTGAAAGTTCTCCCAAGACTGGTTTCTTTAATGATAAATATTTTTTTAATTATGTGCACACTAAATTAAAAGCTTACGTTTGCGAAAAAAGTGTAGTAACTTTGAAACTTGAATTTTTATATATTTTCTAATAAGTCATATGGTTAGAAAGTATACCAAATATGTCAGTTAATTGTTATGTATTTATTACGAGTATTTAATACTTTAACATAATGTCTTCTTTTTCATAAAAGCATTAATGATGAATGAGGATTAGTATTCGAAATGAAATGGCAAAATAAGATAAGTAGAAATAAAATGAAACTCAGTTTGAGAAGTATTTTTAAATTGGAAAATCTCAATGATGTAATTATCTTAATTTATGCTTAAATCAACTTAATTATTTATTGTTTATTACCACAAATACACGTTTCATATGATACAAACTGTTTTCAGGTACCCTGGTACCATCAATATGGGCTATTCTAATTGTGTATTAAGTGACGTTTACATTAGACATAAAATGTTGTTAACACATGACAAGTTAGCGGTGGTATACGAGTACAGTGGTAATATAGGGAATCTCAGTTCAACGAATGCGAATGTGAAAGCGAATTATAAATTTTAAATTATATGAAAATAAATTTGTATGAGAATATGAAGGTTTATTGTATAAGTATACAAATGTACTACATACGGCATTCTATTTAAATTCAACATTTATTAATTTATTACAAATATAATTTTTTTAAACAGAAATATATCGTTACCTAAAACGCAAACATGTTAAAATGGAAAATAATGAGGTGTTCAATAAGAATGTTTCCAATGTAAAAATAAATAAATAAAAATGTTTCACCCAGATTTGGTTTTTGTTGTAGCGATTATTTCGATGAAATACCACAGAATTAAAATAGAATACGAGAACTGTTTATACCTAAGAAAGTAACGCGAACAAACTTCACGCTAAGTTTAGAAGTTTATACATATTTACGCAAAAGGTCGTTTATTTGAGGTTTAATCAGAGTTACACCATGAATAAAATTTTCTTGCAAGCTTTTACAAGTAAAGCGTTCATTTACTTTTTCGTATCTGGGAGAGTTATTTTGTAAATTTCTGTCTTGGTCTCTCGTTGCAAGTTACTGCTAGGAAAGTAAATTAATGCCCTAATTCAGTAAGAAGATTTAGGACGTTTTTGTTTGCAAATACTTTCGAGTTCTTGTTTTGGGATTCTCTAAAGTATTTTCTTCCAAAATGGTTGTTGTCTTTGATAATGAAAAATAAAAATATTATTACCAAGTTCTATATGCATTTCATTGTTGCTTTAACAAATCGTCAGTAGACTTCAACCACACATTTTGAACAGTCACAAACCTCTTATCGTATGCACAGTTTTTCAAAAACTATTTGAGAACTCACAAATGATAATATTTTTGAAAATCACAAAAGAAAAATAAGCGTAGTAGTCTTCGAAACTTATACAAAACCCAGCAAATAATTTTTATTCGATATGAATCTATTTAATATTTCTATACTTGTATACAATTAGAAATCCTTCGGATAACAATAAAAGTATTTATAAGGCAAAATGAAAAATAAAATCTTAATTAAACATTCAACAATGAAATGCACATACGCATCGCTTACCACCATCAAATAAATTTTGCTTATAATATGACAATATGTCGAATAATAAATTTCTTGAACATAAAAATAAAATTAAAGTATTATACAATAGTTTGAAAAATATTTAAAAAAATATGTGTTGGATATAATGTTTAGAAAAAAATCATAAAGCAAATACACGAACCTGCTAGCATGGATAATAAATAATAATTGTTTTAAAGAATCACAACGCGGCTTTTTTTTCTTACATAGACAAGACGATACAATCGTCGAACAGAATTAGGGCATAAAAGATCTAATAATATTGTGTAAATATTTTTATTTTTCAGTTAAAAATTTTATTTTGACTCAAACAATTTTAATTTTAAACTTTTTACGAACAAAAAAATAAGTTTCATAAATTATTGTTCGCGGGGAATAAAATGTTCCCCTTTTTCACGATAAGGGTGAATATAGTATTTAGTTAGTTATTTGTGAAATGAATTACCAATAATGTTTTTTTTCTTCCGAGCAGAATCGGTAGGAATTTAGAACATTTGTTTTTTTTCAGCCATAATATAGAACTTTGTCTGCTTTGAAAAAACTTTTAAATCAAGGTTGGCTACCAATCGCATGCAGCTCAATACGTTGAAGTAGCAAAGAACATGATGATGCCTCAAGCTTTAACCTCAATGTTTTTTATGAAACAGTTCCCCTTAATGTTTTAAACATCTAAAAAATTCGTTTTAATATGTGACCGATTAGTTACCGAAATCAAATTTCGCCCCGATCTTACACGCTAATAAAATCTACTTTTAATTACTTACACGAGAAATTTATTGTAATTCGAAAATTGCTAGTTTAAACAAATAAAATAGCAAATGTAATTAAAACCAACAAAATTCATTTGGAAAATTATAATTCTGTTATTGTAATGACCATAAAATGAATTGCAACGCCAAGTGAGATAATAAGCTTATTTTAAAAGTATCTAAACTGTTACGTTTCAAAAATTTGCTTAAGCCTTAAATATAAATTTTTGCCCACATGTTTTTATAAAAAAAATTATAGCTTGATTTATTGCTATTTGACTTTTAAGGGTAAAACAATTTATAGTTTCTTTTTAATACGTAATAAATGGCAGCTGGAACAAGCGTTCAAGTAGTTGCAAGAGCTTTGAGTAAAATTTTCTTTCGATGGCGTGAATTATAAGAAAAGTCGACTCAAGTGAACGAAGGTAAAAAAAAACTTTTACGTAGTGCCCCTGTGGCTGAGTGGTAGCGATGCTATCCTCTCAGTCCAGAGGTCGTGGGTTCGATTCCCGCCATAGACCCTGGGTGTTTTCTGCAGACAAGGTAATCGGTTCGCAGGTTGTGTTTGTTTATTAAAATAAAACAAAAGTTAAATTTTCGTTAAAATATCTTCGATCTTTTCGTTGCTAATTGTATTTTTATATTTATTGAGCTTGAGTTTTGTTTTTAATGTGAAGAATTAAAAAATTGTATTTGATTTCCAATATTTTGTTACCACAATGGGTAACTTCTTCAGGAAATATGAAAGTATGTGTGTATAATAATTGACAATGAAAAATATTCTTATGACAAATTTTGTGATATGAATTAAAAAGTTCAAATTAGTTGGTACAATTGAGTTGCTTCACACTGTATATTATATAAAAAATTAAGGGACTTATTTTGTAAAATACGACGCTAAACATTGCCAAATTATGTATGTGTTTTGTTTTTGAGATTTAATTTTTTTCAATATAAAGTTTGTCAACGCTTGGTATCGCATTTTACAAAATAAGGCCTTAAAATTTTAGTACCAAACCTTATCTAATAACATAAAGTTTTATAGTATAAATAAGTAATTAATAATTATAATTAACTCAAATTAAAAACAAAAAACTAACAGCCTGTTTTTTGTAATTAATTATATTGATTTATTATATTATATTTTTGCATTGTTTTCAATGCAAATTCCCGAACTAAAATTATTTATTTTTATTAATAAAGCTTTATAGAACCCAAAAAAGCATAAAAACCTGCTAGGCTATAAAAAAAAGTACCAACCAAGAACATAGTTTTTGAATTCAAACAAGAAATATGTATGTATGTACTTTACAATTCTTGAAGCTGACTGAACCTTTGAAAAACAAACACCTTATATAACATTATTATTTATAATGCAGTGATTTAAATAATTAAACATTGTAAATATTTACCTGTTATGGTTTGTTATATTATTATACAACTGCTTTAGTAATTTGTGCATTTCTTTTAATATTTTATAATCTAGAATCCAGTCTATTGAATATCGTCGCATGATTTGAACAATTATTTCATAATTTATCCTCGCAAACAAACTTAAACAAATTGTAAATTAAACAGTGATTTCCAGTCAGTGCTTACGGCAGTCATCGAAGGTCATTGCTAGCATAGTTTTAATGAACTTCTTTTTCACTTGATTGAAAAAAAAAACTTTAATTGGAAGCAATATTTTCTTGAAGAAGGTAATATGATTTAGTATTAGTTTACACTATGCAAGTATTATTGCTAAGCTGATTAGTTTGAAGGGGAGAGAGAGACGCTAAGTTAAATGGTATCATATCAGTTAATGTAATTTTGACAACTTGCTGTATCTTGGAAACCGAAAACGCTAATACCAATAATTATAAAAATGCCTCAATAAATGAAAAATATCTTCAAAAATTAAAGAAATCGCTCAAATCCCAAAAAAAAATCAAAAGTAAAAAGGTCGCAAAAAACTAAAAAAAACAACCAAAACCGAAAAAACCCCAAAACGAAGAAAAGCGATAAAACAAAAAACAATCGAAAAAAAATCGCCAAGAACCGAACAAAATCTCCAAAAGGAAAAAAGTGCCAAAACTACAAAAATCGCTAAAACTAAAGAAATCGTTAATACTAAAAAAACCTGCAAGAACCGAAACAACATTTTTTTAAAACGTCTTTATCAGGTAAGATATTCGATTACTCGTATATAGGCTAAAGCTCGTACAGTATTATATATGTATGTAATTTGAATTGAATTCGACCCTTTTTTTAGCTGTGCCCCTAGCAAAAAGTTGCCAGTGCGGCTAGAAGCAAATGCGCCCACAATATTTCCAGAAGTCGTACCTTGCCACAGCGTAAGAAGTAAAGTAGCCAAAATGGAATTTAGAACGAAATTTATAATGAAAAAAAAAAAATTAAAACATTACATGAAAAAGTCAACATAAAATTGACGAAACGTTGGGTAAATATGTAATAAAAATACTTTTATTGACATAAAGCAAGTTAGGGCAAAATCACCTAAAGATACACTATCAACAACACTTATAAAACGTATTTTTTTCAGAAATATCACACTTTTTGCTCTTCACATAACAACAACAACAACAAATGAATTTTTGATGTAATTGTTTTCATTAGTTTTTACTTTTTGTTGCCGTTCTGTGACATTCTTTTCTTTAATTACTTTTTCTGTGAAAAAAATCAGCTGGCAACCTGTAGAGTTTATTAAACTCATTATACAAAATATCACTTTCTTCCACTAAGTTAATCTTTTCCTCTTCCATTGCAGCTTCATTGACAAAAATACATTACTTTTTAACAACATCTTTAATTTAATAAAATTTTTATAGCTTTGAACAATAAAGTACGCGGTCACTCATCGTGGAATTTTATTTGTTTTTCCAACAGAATAGAACGAAAAAGGAAAACCAAGTCAAACATGTATTTTTTTATATAACAGTCTATCAGGTTCAAGCAGACAAGCCATACCATAACGGCATACCATAACCATTGTCGTCACCATAAATATATTTATTTCACCTACTAGTACTGCCATAAGCGTAAACAGCTGTTTATGTTTTCATTTGTTTATTCATTTCAGAAGTAAACAGCAAACAGCTGTTTATGATTACGGCGAAAAACCAAAATTTAATTGGTTTCTATATTTACGGTTATGGCTATACCGTTATAATATATATACAGTGTTGCCCATAAGTTTGGATCGAACAGTTGTTTTGTATGGTTATGGTTATTAATTAGATTAACTGAATCTATAAAGTAGAAAATGATCAAACAAATAGGAAACAAAAGACGAAATAAGCTCTTAGACTAAAATATGCAAGTATGTATGTTTGTCAAAAATTTTTAATATATACGAATTCAAATATAAGTCCTCTATATTCTCAAGCGTCAACACAGGCATAAAACAAACTACGCATCATATCTCAATTCCAGTGATTTCCTTTATTTAAAACTTGACAACACTGGCTGTTAGATAATTTCATAAGCAACATATACAAACTTTATTACAAAACTATTGACAAAACAAAATTAATTATTCAGCAAAGTCGACATTAGTTTATAAGAAATATATACTACGTACATATTTACAAGTCATGTGAATTAAATAAAGAGCATATTTGGTGATTTTCTTAAAGTCATAAATTAAATATTAAAATATGCATTGCAATTAAAATCATTTTGTTTATCAATATGGAGCAAATGTACATACAATATTTATACGACATACGAGTACTACAAAACTAACTGTATGCGCAATAAATATTTTGAATTTTTTAAATCGATTATTATGAACAACAATAAGCAAATTGCGGCTAGGCCGTCTAAAGATTTCATTCATTTGTTATATGTACGTCATTTATTTAAATTAATTGTGCTTCTGAAGAAAAATACAATCAACAAATTAAAAATTCAGTAGAAACATTTGCCAAAAGCCTGATTTACCAGATACTTGAAAACGATTAAATTAAACATTTGATTTCCCGTCCGTGTTTACATTTGGTATGTGCATGTGCAAGAATTGTTTAAAGTAATCAAATCATTTAAAATAAAATATATGTTTTTATTTCTTAATTTCTTGGTATTAAAATGTAATAGTGAGAAGTTTCAGTAGTGAGAATTGGGATTTTTTTTTAAACAAAATTGCTTAACATCTTGAGCTAAAAATGTTTACAAAACGATTTTACTGTTTATATACTCTGACTTAATGCAAGCTTTTTAGTCGTAGCACGCCAGCACGTGCTGCATTTGAAATGTGTAGTCAACAACAACAACAAAAATTTTTGCTGTGTGTGCGAGAGATTGACGTTTACAACAACTTTAATTGCGCGGAGCATACATAATACGAGTACAACATATGAGCAAGCTAATTATCCGCATTTTTTAAACGCTACAAAAAACTCTAGGGTAATGAAAGATAGTCAAAGATTTTGTGAAACTTAAACTAAGATATTAAAAAGAGTCATTAAACTTGCATTCATTGATTCAGTAGTTTATCAAATATGCTCGGAACACAACTGCAACGAACGGCGAATTTTTCGTTGCGAGCTTTCGCCATAAGAAGTAAAATACATTTAAGCCATACGGAAATTAACACAACACCGCCCCACAGTGGGGTCAAATGCACCTTTTTCGCGGATCAATATCTGTGCAACTACAATAGTGAGGGTCACTAAATTTTATATATGGGTGGCTTTTAGAACAAACTTCAAGTTCCCACTCCCATACAAAGTAGATATTATTTGGCTAATATATATTCAGAAATACAATAGTGAGGCACACTAATTTTGATGTGGATAACCATCAAAACAAAATGCATGTTCCACCTAAGTCTTGCGGCTATAGGAGGGGAGAGACTTGTACCTCTATATAAAGCAATTATTAACTCTTAGCAATAGCCCAAAACTCTGAACCGATTTTCAAAATTCTTTCACCAATGGAAAGCTACATTACCAGCGTCAAAACAAGGATATTTTGTATCCGGTACGGTACGAATTTTTTCCGAAAAACACATTTTTGGGCTGGTTAGGGTAATTCTCGTTTCGGGTTTGATTGTTTAACCAGTTTTTAACCGGGTGTTATATATTTTTAAACAGATGATCACGAAACAAGACCAAAATACATATAAACGGTGCGTAGCCAACAAAACAAGCAAAAAGTCATAATTTTTTTATTGGCGCACGATATTTTTTTTAATAATTTTTTTATAGAAACACAAGCGCCATCATGCGTGACTTATGCGTGAATAATGAGTGAGTCACACGTTACAAATGATGAAATTTGTACATATCGAACAAAAGCACATTACCTTTAAAAGAGATGAAACTAAGTTTTTTGGAACTTTTTTCAACGCTCTCGTTAAAAATCAGATATAATCAAAAATTATATAAATTATTATAAATTATATAACCTCAAAAATTCCGCTGTGCCAGAGGTGCATTTAAAAAGTTTGTGGTTTTTCTCAAGAAAGCCGATATTTATAAATGCGTTGAGCTGAGGGTACGTAGTTATAGTCAGTTTTCTTTTCCGATACGTCAAAATATTCTTGCTCGCTGCCATGATTTTATATAATCTCAGAGAATTAGTTCACACGATGTTGGTGAGTAATTGACTGAACCACTGAACCATTGCAAGAAATTGTTTGATGAGATACATATATGCTTGGTGTGACCATTTTGTTGCCACAAAAATTATTTTGGTAAACATAACATTCAGCCGGAGTTTCAATTGCTAATCAAAGGTTTATAACGTCAATTTCAGCGTTTGAAGCCACCGCTGAAAAAATCTAAATCTTGTATTATTTAAAGCATTTAAAGCAACAGAGATTTATATTTAACCACGAAATTAACATTCTACATTTATTTGCGAATTTGGAAATAAAAAAACATTTTTTTTTATAAATTATTCAATATTTTTTCAGAAATAAATTTTTTTTGATTCAAATAAATATAACCTTGGAATTTGAGACAATAACATCTATGTAAATGCAAATAGTTTATGAAAATATAACAACACGAAAAAAAATTAAAATCAGCATTAACCAAATTAATTAAAATAAATATGTATATAAATATGAAATTATTTATTTGCAACGAACAACAAAACAAAAACAGCACAACGATTTGAATATTTATAAATCTCACGAAAGAAATAAATTTTGTAAAATTATCATAAAAATTTCAATTCAAGCTACTCTAAATTTCTCAACATCGAACGCCCGAACGTCTGTAGTTAACTTTGAGTTGCTAAGGATTTTCTCAACAAATGGGGACAGATTGAGCATGATTTGTGATTATGAAATTTTTTTTAATGCACAAGCTGCTGAATATGTACAATTTAGAAAATAATTTTATTTAACTGATTTTTGTTGTTGGTCAAACTGGATTTCTTCAGTTATTTTATCACTTCCTTAAAACTGTCACTTTCTCAAGTAAAAATTAGCTAATTTTACGATCACCCTCGTAACTAATTTTTCAATATTGTTTTCCTTTGGGCTACAAATTTCACTCTTGAATAGATAAATTTATAACTCGAAATGACCATGTGACGTACGTATTTATATGTACATATCGCTCCTTTATGGCAACACAGTCATATCTCAAAAAATACATTTTTGGAATTAATAATGAAAAGAAAATATTTTTATATTTTCATTGAAGTGTATGTAAATTGAAAACTTTATTTTCTGCAAAACTAACTAGCTTTTTTGAGTTATGACCATGTTGCAATAAAGGAGTGATATGTGTGTATGTAATAGTAATATTATGACATCCAATTATTTTACATATATGACAACCACGCTCGTTTAAAAAATGAATTTTTTGGAGCTCTTTGACAATTTAAAATAAAAACTTGTTTGCTGAAGTAAAACGTAATAATCATGATTAAAAAAATCACTTGACTTAGTCGGGGAGCTAAATACACACATTTGGTTGCATCGGCCAAAGCAAAAGCAATTAATTGGAAGGCTTTTCGGAATCTCTGGAAAGAAAATAGGACGAATGGCCTACACCGCAATGACAACATGTGTAAAAAAGATAAGAGTATGGAATAAGCGAGACCTTGGACATCAAAAATAAGGAGTACAGGGGCTTGCTAGAAGGCATCCGTACTCTTTCTTCTTCGCGCTGGGTCGTATTTTGGGAATATTTTAACTGCCCTCATACAAAATTACGACATTTTAAATACATGGAGCTACGATATACATATAACCTTAATATAGAAAGGCCCTAACTAACTTTTTGCTTGAAGTCGAGATTTATGCATTATTCGATGTTATTCTATATAAATATACAAAAAACTCAATTTCAAAAAAATAATGATAGGTTACGATAGGTTATGTTAAGTTTACAGGTTGCTGAGAAGAAAAGTTAAGTTCTCAGGTCACTTAGGTCCAAACCAGCGTTGTCAACTCGGTGCGTTTCGCATCATTTTGGGTGCTTTTTGAAATTTAGTTGGTGCGTGGTGGGTTTTTTTTATTTCGATGCGTTTTTTAATTTTTGGTGCCACCAACGTCAATTTAACGCAACAGTGGGTTAAAACGGGAAAATTCTTGTTGTGAAACTTACCAACTTCCCGTTTTTTTTTATTTTGCAACATTTTGATTTAGAGTTGTATTAGTCTCGATTTTGTTAGTTATTAAATGTTTATTAAGTTTTTTTAATATTTATTTACTATTTCGAATCAAAAAAAATGAATTAGACCACTTTCATAATCAAGCGGACGTAACTAAACTTTTATATTTTTTACAGGAGAAACAAAATACGTTACAAAATCAAAATAATAAAGTATTATTGAAAATTTACTTGTAGTATAGATACTTATAATATGTTTTTTAACCATTTATTTTCTTTTTATATATATCTAAGCTTTTATGCTAGTTACGTTCTTTGCAATATAAAAATTGATGCATTCGAAATTACGTCCGTTTGAATTTCTTTAATAAAGTAGTCATTTTTTATCGCAGGGGTCTAAATATTTGCGTGAAGATGTAGTTTGATAAAAATAAAGCATAATCAATCAAAAACTCGATTTCGACTTTTTGTGTAGTTACGTCCGTTTGCATTTAAGGTGACGATATATACTATCTGCCTTATTCAATTGTACTACACATTTGTTAAGATTTTTTAGGTTTTTTTTTAACCCTGAACTGTTAAGTCTGTTTTATTGTTAAATTTTTAATACAAAAATATTATACTTTTCATGCAAAATTAATTCAATAAACATTTTAAACTAAAAAATAAATTCTAAACTTGGTGCGTTTTTTTTTTTTGTAAATGGCGCTTTTTTCTCCATTGTGGTATGTTTTGAAATTTCAAAGTTGACAACGCTGGTCCAAACAACAGGTTCCTTTGTATTATCTCGTTTTTACGACTCTGCTTTTGAGCGCCTTGTTAGTTTTTATAGCAGATCTGCAGCGCCTCTGGTGTTAACTAGTCGCACTATTACTGCGATATACATTATAGTCTTGAGTAGTTCATGAACGAACTGGCTCAAATGAACGATTCTGTACTTTGAACTACGTGAACTAATTCAACTATATATGTATTAATATCGTCGGCTTAGAGTGTAAACCTGCTAAAGCCACTTTTTATAGCATATGACATTTTAATGCCGTTCGAATGAAAAAGAGACGCCTCATCGATTTGCTTAAATATTTATTTTAATTTGAACATCTATATGTCGAAGAAACTGAATGCATTAGGCTAATTTCTTAAGCTTTGTGTAGAAACCGTTAAGAGTATTTTGTCTCTCCTGTAAAATTTTGTGGAAGTGAGTTAGCATGTTTACACTCTAAGCCGACGATAAACACATGCATATGTATTAATATCAGATTTCTCGGTTCATTAACACCAAAGGTGTCTTTGAAAAACTCGTAAACCAAAATAGGTACATATGTATATCCATATGCGTATAGAATAATAAAATTATAGTTATATACCCTGCTGCGAGGGGTACGACAATTAAAACAAACAAAAATTATAACTAATGAAATTTAAAACTTCGTTTGTCCATCCCATATCTACATTTGAAAGCAGAATCTGTTCCATGCACGTGTAATGCACATGCAATTATGTAAATCCGTTTATACGAATATCATTATCATGCAAATTTTTACTAAAAAACATAAGGCCAAGTCGTAAATACAAATAAATCCCCATTTTGTGCACTATAGGTCAACTCCGGACATTGAGACAAAGAAACTTGGCTTGACTTCGTTAACAAATTTACAATAAAAAAAAACAACAAAAACTCAACATCTGACAATTTCAAATACATAAAAGAGCACATGAGTTTTTGTCTTACTAAATTTTTATTTGTATCTTTTGTTTTATTTAAAGCCACAAAGCAGAATTTGTTTTATACCAAAAATAAAATAAAATCAAACAACTTGCTGGATACCGAGAATTTTTCTGTAAATGCGTTGAATGGAAGTGATCGTTAAACTACATACATAATTTAAATGTAATTTGATTATACGTGGACAAGTTTCACAACACGATTGGTCACATGACTTTTATAAAAATATTTTAAAACACTGCATTGTTTTTTACTCATTTCTATAATACAAAATAAAAGTTTTCATGGTAAAATTACATACGTGGTAAAATTGAACTTTATTTTTTTTTTTATGAAACACCAAATCCTCTTTTTTTCGATTTATTTAATTTGTGGTCTTGCACTGAAAGCCCATTGGAAATTACTAAGGTCAGAAAGTGGAATGAACTAAGGTAAAGAGTATTATCTATGCTTTAAAAATTAAACATTTGTTGTTAATCTAGAGAATTGTAAAAAGTAGTACTCAAGTTTCACATCAGTTAACACACAATTGCTGAAAATATTGTTAGAAATTTAATAAAATTATTTTTCGATTATACATAACGCCACATATTGTTTAACTTTGTTTGTAATCCGATAACATTTTGTTGCATTTTTTATTTTATTTTATTTTTATCGCCTATTTTGAAATCAGCTTATTTGTTTTTAGAAAATCTTGCAAATAATTCTCACAAATTTTTTTTATATACAATGAATTTGTAGCAATGGAAAATACTATTTCACCAACTTATTTAAATATCAATTCATATTTAAAAGTAATTTTTCAAAGAAAAAAAGAAAATACATTTAAATATGAGTTGATATTTAAATAGAATTGGTGAAATAGGCTCTAAGTGTGGAAGGCTTTAGTGAATTCGTTAGGATTGCAGTGCAATAAATAGTTCCTTTATTTTAATATTTCGAAACTCGATATCATGTCATCATAAAAGTCCAAAGGTGAAAGCAATGTTCCGTAAGAGTCCGCTGAGTACAGATACTTGAAATATTAGAATAATTTTTAATGGGCATGGCTGCGCAAGACTGTGCCATCATAAGTGTCCAAGAAGAAGTTTCATGAAAATGCCTAATGAAACATTTCACGCCATTTGTGTGCAGCTATTCTATTGTTTCAAAATCTGCTTTAAATGAAATCTCACTTGATTGTTTAGCGGTTTTATTCAACAATTACTAGGTTTTAGAATTTCACTCAAAACGTATTTTGAAATTATGAAATAGCTGGAATCGAATGGCGTGAAACGTTTCATTAGGTACTTTCATGAAACTTCTTTTTTTTTATTGAGCTTAGGTGTGTTGAGTTGTATATAAATTGTGACACTGTTGAAGTAAATGCGCGATATATGCATATTTACACACGGCCCTTTTAACAATGTACAATTAAAAGCTAAAAGGGACTTTAACGGCAAGTTTTGTATGAACAACTTTTAGTTAAAGTTCACGTTAACCCTTAATCATACATTGTGAAAAGAGACGGTCTCCGACAGTCATTAAATAACAACACTACGCATTTTTCTGAAGTGCATTAGTGTCCCTTTGTATCAGTTGTTTTAGGAAAAGTTCTAGTGCTGAAGACAGAGACACTGGTCACTGAACTACACCGACTTCAGTGGATTCTATCGATATTGTGTAGCACAATCATCAGCGAAGTAAAATAACCAATAAAATGGCAGAGTTGTAAAATAATGAAGCTTTCCTCTATCTCTTCCTTCACCACCTGTCTTCTTTCTCTATCACTATCCCTTCACTATCACCCTCTCTCACTATCTTCTCTTCAACTCCAGGTAACTCAAAGAGATCATTTTATTGGACCCAAGTGAGCTGGACTCTAAATTTCACCCTTGCTTACCAGCAGCCTGCTAACCTAACCTACTCACAATAAATGCTTGAGTAAAACCTAAAATTTATTTTTCTTATCTTAACTGTCGATATGATTGTGAATCTTGATTGCGTATTAATTTTTTCAAATTTTGAATGATCGTCGCAAAATTTCTGACTTGAAATATAAATATATACACAATCGTTAAGCAGCTCTGGGCTTAAGAACAGCTCTCGCGTCATCGTAATTATTTCTTAAGTGCGATCAGGCTTTGGTGTGTTGTTTGCCCTTCGAGAGTTTTTCGTCTCGCTCGCACTGGTTGACTGTTCTGCCAAGGATAACCGTACATGCTTGCGGTTCTTTTGTGGAATTTCTTTAACAACCACTTTGCTACTTTCTATGTGAAGGCATAGGTCGTGTACAGTCAGTTACAAAACTTTTTTAAAATACTGTTAATAACATCTTGGGCATATGAACTAGTTACTCCGCCCATATTTGTGCAACCATATTATGCAAATTTACTTTGTATAATATGTATCAATAAATAAATAAATATGTACACATTTAAAATACAAATGCATGTACATTTTAAATAGAAATTTTACTTATTACCTTCAGAACTTAAGCCAACAAAGAAAAAAGCTTTTAATACAAGCGTTGCACAAAGCGGACTTAATAAATAGTTGCAGTAAATATTTTCTTGCATTATCTTACGAAATATTAGTGCTGACGCATCGATAAAAAAATATAGCTGCCCGCGCACAGGTCACTTGTTGTTTAATGTTTAGTTTTAATTTAAAAAAAAATCCCCTCTTTATTATAGATTTAAAGCAACAGGTTTTTTATGACGAGTTTTGGTTTTCACTTTTGGTCCATATTAACAAGAATTGTTTTAATGTCAATTTAATTCAAATCCACTCGTTAACGCATTTAATATGAAACCAGTATAAATGAGATTTTACATCACGTGCCTGGACAACAAGAAATTTAAACTAATTGATATGCGTAAAATGTATAAGTATTTATAAAAAAATTTAAGTTTTTGTAACAAGATATTGGAGAAAATAAATATATGTTAATGATGCTTGTGTACCGATGTACAAACATACATACATCTATCTGTATGTATTTATAGTTAGAGATGTGCACGTATCACAATGTGTCACTCATATGATATTGTAACATGGAACTGTACACAATACACGTCTCTTGAAAACCCAATTTTCATATTTTCGAGTAACTTTACGCTTGCTGGTACTAGCCACAGAATGACAAAGGTATCGCTTTAAG
The DNA here is from genome assembly GCA_936439885.1 of Nowickia ferox. Classification (NCBI taxonomy): domain Eukaryota; kingdom Metazoa; phylum Arthropoda; class Insecta; order Diptera; family Tachinidae; genus Nowickia; species Nowickia ferox. The sequence continues at coordinate 108,855,363 of OW387023.1, forward strand.
TACTCTTTGAGTATTGGCCGTCAAACAACTATGAATGCGTGCAGCTAAAAATAATAAAAAACAGACAAAATTCAAACATACGCATTAATTGCATTAATTTTAAACCGAATACGTATAACTAAAATATCCAACAACTTTGTTTATACACATTTTTTAAATTACGCATCACAAAATATAAAATTTATATACTATTTGAGCTACAATCATAAGCATGAATATAAAAATACTCTGACTATTAATCGACTATACATGAGTGCATACAGGGCCATTCTATTTAAACACACACACATAAAGCATGTTTTCAGACATCTAAAACACATTTTCCATTCCATTTTATATAAACAAATGATTGTATACGGTGGCGAATGATAAATAAATATCCCGAGTATCAGCGTATTTTTTTGCCGATTAAACATCCATAGCCTAAGTATAAGCACACTCAGACTGAGCGTGTGAGAGCGATTCAATGCATTTGATACATATGTACCTTTTTATTTTTAGTTGTAGCGTATTTTAGTTTTTCCCATAAACGAATTAGAAATGCTCTTGTATGTTGGAATCGGCTATAGTCTTAGTTACTTGAAAGAAAATATGTGCGCTACAATTGGAATTATGCGTAGTTACTAAAATTAAGACTATTTACTTACATATACATATATTAATGGAAAGGATACGGAATTTTCGACATTTATTGCCCTTTACAGGTATTTTGTAACAATAGACGGACGCTTTTTTCCCATAAACTGAAACAAAAATTAATCTACAGACACATAATTTCATAGATTTTTGTCTTTTTGTTATAGTAAAGAGTAACAATGAGGTGTAGGAAGGCTATTGCTTTGGCCCCGCCCTGGAATTATTACAAATTTCCTGTAATGTAAATATACAGCTAATGAAGGATCCCCCATCTAGTTTTGACTGTGTTTATCCTAATGAGTTCAAACCAGTATACTTGCTAACTGGTTTCGTCATTTGTTCATGTTATTTATATCATCCGTTGTTTGTTGTTCAGCTCTCAATTTTTTTCTAAATGAAAAACTTCGATTCTGTTTTTTGATTATGTTTATTTGAACCTTTGGAATTTTATTGGTGAAGTCGAGAAGATGATATCGGCCAAATGGGCGCCGTCACAATTGATTGCTATACGAGGTCGTTTTATGGCATTTTTCATCACTTCGGCGAGAAATTCGGGCGACAGATTCTCGCACTCGTGTCGAATGTTGTCCTTGAGGGCTTCCAAAGTCTCGGGCTTGTTCACGTAAACACGGGACTTCCAAAAATTCCACAAAAAAGTCTGGAACTGTTAAATCGGGCGATCTTGCGGGCCAGTGTAAATCACCAAAACGAGAGATGAGGCGACCCGGAAAAAATAGACACGATTATTCCGCATTCTTGTTGGTGTATCGCTTCATGGCTTGTTCACTTGTATTCTACATTTGTCTAGTTCACAAATGTCATAACAGATTTGACATTGGCCGCCATTTGCAAAAATAAGAGCATAGGGTGATTTCTTTTGGCCCACCTTGTATTTTAATGGTAACTGTTGTTATTTCAGAAGAAGACACATTGAAGTCGGTTTTTTTTGCAGAATTATTCATAGTTTTATTTGCCTTAAATGTATGTACTATATACGTATATAGATATGTAACTCCCACTTAAAATTCTTTGCTGAAAATACTTAATTTAAAACTTTATCTGTTGCCATACCTAACCGCAAACTAATTTATTAATCGATTTTCGGTTCATTTAATAGAATTAATTTTTTTATGAAAAATCCAAACATAAATTATCATCTATGAGTATTATTTGTTATATTTTTCCGTATAAAACTTTATTTGCATTTTTAAGCTGAAATCGCAATATAAAAAGTTTAAAAATTTTTCCAAACTGGAAAAAAAAGATTTAAATGTACATCTTCACTTGATTGTTTAGTTATAATTCCATATTAAGTGGAATTGAAATGTTGTGGTTTTACAATTTTATTTACTTTCTCAACAGCTAATTGGAATATTTAAACATTTTAAATTAGTGTTTGAAGGGACTAATTATTATAACATTGTGTCATATTGATTAATTTATTAAATTAGATTCAATATTTCATCATGAATTTAATAGAAAAATGCATGCGTCCATTTATCTGTGTTTTCCGTTTTTTTTTTTTATTTAAATAATTTATCGTTAAGTATAATAATTACACTGTGTCTGTTACACAGACACAGTGTAATTAAAAAATTAAAAATTAAAAAATTAAAAATTAAAAAAAATTACTTTTGAAAAGACCTTTCGCTGATATTACGTCTACTTGAATAGATCACCTTTTTATTTTTAGAAATCCACTGCAGCCGCAAAATCAGCAGTGTAGATAATATAAATACGATTTTTGTACAAAAAAAAATTGTTCTAATATTTTTCACACTGTTTCGGAAGTTTCAAAGGAACATCCTATTAAATTTAAATTTAAACATATTTGAATAAACCAACCCTTAAGAAAGTATGGCCGAGAATTGGAAATGGTACAATTTTGTTTGCTTTGTTAAAAAAATAGGATACGGGGTATATCTTCGTGTAAAGCGCACAACATGCCAGATTGGGAATAAGTGTAACTCCGTATGGGATTGGGATTGTGCCATATGATTACTTGCTAAACATTTTTAAATACATCAAAAGGCTTTTTGCTTTGCGGAAATGCTCTCTATATCGCATGTGCTCACGTGATAGTTATTGATGGTATCAGTAATTTTTATGAGTAAAATAAAAAGCATTACACGTATTTCTCTAATTATGCCTGAGTATACGGATTACAAGTTTTGATATCTGAACTTTAGAACCGTATACTACTACACTACTGATAACAAGGAAAATAAAAAAATAAAAATATTTTATTCTCATTAGTTTCTTCCTAGTACCTGTAAAACCGCAATTACGAATAATATTGCGTTTAAGTTGTACATCATCCGTGTTTACATGAATTTTATGACTACTTTTTTTTGTTCATTAAAATAATATTTGTTTAATTTTTCATAATATTTACAAAAAAAATCTTAAATAATATTTACATAAGAGTAAATGAACTTAAAGCATACATATTTATACATATACAAGTATATGTCTGCATGTTGTTTACTGCAACAACAATTAAATCACTTATATTTATACGAGGGCAAATGTGCAATTACTATCCAATCACTCGACCGACATTCATAACATTAGATAAACTTTAAAAATTTTGGTGTATTCGGTAGCTAAGCGTAGTAATATGAACGATACTAACTCGTTATAGGCTGGGGGCGCACTATCGAATCAGTTTTGTTGCCGTTCAATTCCGTATCCAAGGCAAGTTCTTGTTCCGACTGACAATGTCAAAGCTTGGATTAACACTCTTTCAAAAATATTATATCGTCACCTAAAATACAAAAAGTTCTAAATAGTCTTTTCGATTGATTAAAAATTTTTTTTTTTTTAATTTTTTCACATCCCAGCAAAAAATGACAATGCAAATCATTATTTACTGCATTGCTGAACTCAGCTCCAAGTATAGAACTACTTCTGGTGAAACATGAATGAATTTAACACATGATTGTCATAAGACGGAAGTCATCCAAATATTAATATTAATATGATTGTATTCGCTGAAAATGTAGCAGATTTATACTTTCAAACTTAAATAAAAAACGTAATAATTGACACAACGTTTTATTAAGAGCATTGAATGATAGAATGGAAATGCGGATTTTATTTTTTAAGAGTATGTCATCCGGATGTCTTCCGTCGAGTTGAACACACTGTTCAAAACGGAGCCCCTTGTGTTCTGCGCCACACGCTGCAGTAAACTTGGTTCAATTGAGCTGATTTCTCGACGAATATTTTCTTTTAAAGCCACAAGAGATTGGGGATTGTTATTATAAACCATGGGATGTCCCCAAAGCGACTGATCAGTTTTTGAGGGAAGTTTTTCCGAAGCAAATTCATCGAAGCGTCGATAATTTTCACCGCTGACATGCTTCGCCTGGCCTCGAGAATTTTCGAAAAAAATGGTTCAATTATGTCATGCGTGGATAAGGCACACCAAACATTAACCCTGGGGCAATGCAATGGTTTTTGATGTTTCTATCGAGGGTTGCGGCAGTTTTGCTTGTTGACGTGGCCGTTAAAGTTAAAATGAACCTCGTCGCTTAAAAAAATAGGATTTACAGTGCGAAAACGCTCCAACATCGTCTCACAAAAATTTTTGCGTAAATCAAAGTCACTTTCTTTCAGTTCTTGAACGATTTGAATTTTAAAACGATGGAACTTCAGATCCTTTTGTAAAATTTCATGAATAATCACTCTTTTCCGTATTGTTTTCGGGAGTCCTTGAAGATCGACTAGGCCCTGGCCGTGGAACATTCGTAACGGAAGCAATTGCGCGGAATCTCTGCACCCACGAACGAATTAAATTTACACTCGGTCCATCACGTATTCACCGAATACCGAACTTTTAACAAAATTGTCGACAAGAAATTACGTAAGAATCGTTACTCTTAAAAAATGTTTCCACAGCGAACGCGCGATGCTCACTCGACCACTGCGACATCGTGACAAACAAATCCGCACAATCGATAATTCCAACGGCGCCACCCTCCCTCAGCACCGTTTATTGCTTTTTGAAATAATCATATTTAAAAATATAAATTTGCCACCATACACCCTGTATAAACAACAGCCTTAGAATATTAAATTCAGTACCTGTAGTGATTGGTATGCAGACTGTTTAAAACGAAGTTCAGTAAAACAAACTTCATCATAGATACCATTTTCATAAAAATTATACAAATCTACAATGCTTTGGCAGAAATTATAATCCCTAATTGTTTAGGATATTTTCACTTTAGTTTGCAATGGGAGCAGTAGTTTAGAAGATACAGACATTTAACACTATTTTTGCTATCAGACCAACTGGCAGCCCATGTTCAAACGGGCGCCCATGAAAGAAAGTAGAGAGCAGTTCACAAATTTTATGTTTAATTTGTACATAAAATTGATATAAGGAATACTTTGAAGTGAAGTATCGTTATTTAATTATGAATAAAATCAAGGGTTGTGCACTGCTTTCAATGAAATATATTTGACAGCGAAACTTAATAAGCACCTATGGGTCGAAAAATACTATTTTTACTTTTTTGGTGCTTGTAATAAAATGTAACTCAATCAATTTCCAAGGAATTTTTTTAACACAAAGCTGCGAATTACTCTTTATCAATCATGTTTTATAAATAAAGTCACAAACAGCAGGGTTCCAGTAAAAAATTACTGCCTAAGAACGAATCCAAAGTAGAAAACTGACGAAAAACTCGAAAAAATTATATTTGGTGAAAAATTACACACATATGTACGTATGTATATCTGAAATTTAGTAAAACAAAATAGTTATGATTCGAAAGGTCTTAGTCTCCTCTTTCTAAATCCGTTTATAAATTTAAAATCTTTTGATATTTAAGTTAGTTACAATACACAATATAAAGATACTCGACAATACCTACCAGAAAAATAGTAACATGTCACAGGTATTTTCTTTTGTCACACAGTGTAATTAGCAAATTTTCAAACATATTATTTTTATCTTAGGGCTAATAAATTAATGATTATATGTATTTTATTTTTAAAACCTATTTAAATACAAAATTTTCTTTTTCACCCCAAAATTAAATGAGACTTAAATAGCCAACATTGTGCATTTGAGTGTTGTTTAAGTTTTACAAACATACCATATGATTTGTGCATGTTTGTGGTTTTGAAAGCATGTACATACATGCAAGTCATGTGGTCGTATTAAAAAGAATTTCGTTTAATTTTCGCAAATATACAACAAATGTAATACATATTTTCATATCATGAAATATATAAATAGAAAAATGCATTCCGATGCCCTTTTTGTATCATAAAATGTGTTTTTTGCTATTTATCTCTTTTGCAAATTAATAAATCAACTTTCTTATTTATATTGAACAGCTGTTCTTTGGAAAAATTTCCATAATATTTGGAAATCTTGTAGTGCTACAGTACTTTTAACGTAATTTGATAATAACTTTAATTCTCCACTGAAAATTATGAAAATTAACTTAAACTATATTTAAGTTTTCACTGATTTATTAGCCATTAGTTGCAGTATTTTGTTTTAAAATTGCTGTATACAAAAGCCTTTAAACTCATGCAGCATTTTTTTTTAGGATGCATGCGGAAATATTTTTCGATTTTGTCGAATAATTCAAGAAAAAACAGCGTCTCGCTAATTCGAAGTAATCGACTAATTTTGAATTTTAATAATTAAGGTTTTTTTATTATTCTAGTAATCGAAAGCTTTAAAAATTGCTTTATGACGAACTTCATACATACCGCACATTAAATCATAACCAGTCACAAGTCAAAATTATCAAAGTGTTTTGGTTTTTTTATAAACCAGTTAATTAAAAAAATCTTTAATGACCAAAATAATTTCTTTTTCAATACAGTTTTCTTGGAGAATATAAAATGCCGCTAAGCTTGATTTTTATGTTACATGCTTGCGTCATTTGTATAGTATCAACAGCATCTGAAATTTCTTTGAGTTGTGACTGTTTATGATTTAGTGTGCGATATGTAAATGTTTATGTTTTACCTTAAACCACATTCGTCTGCACATTTTTGCTTCCCACTGTTAAAATATATTTTTGTGTATTTAGCAAAATAAATACATAATGTTTTTGTTAATTATTTGGAAAACAACAATACATCTTTGCGATATGGCTAATTAATGTGCTTCAAATTGTTAATATGTTCATAATTGCTTATTGTTGTTTTCATTTTGTGCAATAAATCTTAAGGTTTGGTTTCTTTCAAATGTTGATAAAATTTTCCATATAGTAAATTGTTGATAGGAAACAGTTTCTTATCTTTTTACACATCTCACATAAAATGCTAATTAATAATAAGGAAATGTATGTTGCTTCTTAGGTTTTTCAGGACGTTGAAGTCAAGTCTGCACCCTTTTGTTTTAAATTGCATCGAGTTTTTCAGATATAGCGTTATGTCGGTATTAGAACAACATTTTATAAAAACAATTCCAAGTAAATTAAATTAATCAGAAAACTAATAATAAAATAAGTCGTCTCATGCAAAAGTATTATTAGTGGGCTTATAAGAAATAAATTAAGCAATTATGCATGAAATATTTTATAAGCGCAGAAATTGTTCGAAATGTAATATATCCTTTATAAAGCGAAGCCAGTTTTGGGCCTAACTCAGAGTACAAATTATTCGCACCCGGCCATAGGGCGCTCAATGCAGAAACGTTTTAGAAAGCGATGCCCAAATAGTTTTACTCTAGGAGAACTAATTTAATTAAATAAGTCTCAAATTCTTCTCTCGACAAAATAAAACAAACAAAAATTTCTTTTCTGGACTTTTTTTTGGCCTCTTGCTCTAAATACGAACAATAGATTATAAATTAACTAAATTTTTTTTTGTTTCCAATAAAAATATTCGATCGAATCTATCTTTCGCATTTATATAAGTCCAACAAATTTGACAGTATAGTTGTCAAACGGATTTTCTTATCAGTTTAAAAAACTGACCATTTTCCTACTTTCAAATTTTTTTAAAGCCGGGTTTTACAAAAGTATGGCTTCTGAGTAACGTATTTAACAAATCTTTTTTTTTCGTTTGTCTTGAATTATTCGGTAAATCAAGCACTGCTTGAATTTAAAGCCTTTTACCTACAGCAATGTTAATTCTTCTGTTTCATTGTTAAACCAAATATTAAAATCAAAACAGCATACCGAAGTATGCATAGTATATTTCAGAAGTAGATAAACGGCCGTATTGTAAAAAATTATTTACTTATCTAGTTTGTTTTATATACCAAAAAAAAAGTTTAAATTTTCCAGCCCTGAAATTGTCCACTTGATTTTGCTGATCTCTAATACAGATCTACATATTTCTTTCTAAAATATCAAATATGTTTAACTAATAAAGAAAAAAATTGTTTTAGTTAGATTGATTTATACTCGAAAAAAGTTTTATGTTTTCCAGCAATGGAACAATATTTTTAATTTTTCTGATTTTCGATACCAATCTATTTCTTCCAAAAATATAAAATAGATTTAATTTAAAAAGAAAAAAATAGTTTTAGGCTGAGTTTACATCTGACATTTCTTGTGTGACATGTGCCCAAAAAAGCGTAACCACTAATTACTAATGAAAAACTGATTGATTCAGACATGTATTTATTGATTTAAACTGATTCAAATCATGTTGGATTCTATAAAATTGTCTATTAGTTATGTATGAAAGTGTTTAACTTAATAAATACGTGTCTGAATCAAACAGTTTTTCATTAGTAATTAGTGGTTACGCTTTTTTGGGCACATGTGTGGCACATGGCACACAGATGTAAACCCGGCCTTAGTTAGATACTTTTATATGAAAAAAAAAATATTTTCCAGCCCTGAAACCGTCTTTTTGATTTTGCTAATTTTTAATACTAAAGTATTTCTTTCTTAAATATGAAATATTTCTAATTAATAGAGAAATCAATAAATATATATTTGTTCCTTTAATTCCTAGGAGGAACATAGGGCCGTAAATCCTCTCGGGGATTGCGACCTTGTCGTGGTGAGAGGGCTCAGTAGGTGCAGCGATCCTGATAGCGATGCCCGCGGTAGCTTTGCCTTCCTTGCCGGTAAAGCCAATGGAGAGCATCTGAATCTAACAGCAATCCAAAACATTAGGCGACTTATCCAGCTGGTCTCCTACCAACTACATGTCCCGGGATGTAGGCAAGAAAGCAACTTCAACAATCTTCGCTTAAAAGTCCACCGATCTCAGACGTACGAGTATATTTCTGAAGGCCAGACTAGTGACTAAAACTGACAGCCCCAGTACCAGTCTAGTATGCTATGGGCTAAGCACCCGTACTTCCAAATTATACCCAGTGATTAATGAAATCATTACATAGTTTTAGATATATACCAAAAAAAAATTGTTTTCCAGCACTGGAACCATGTTTTTGATGTTGCAGATTTTAGTTCCTATTCTATTTAGCACAAATTCTGACACATTAGTCTGAGAACGAAGTGTGTAGCTTTCCTAGGGGTTTCGAAAAATCGATTTTACGTTGCTTATTCGACTACCCTATTCATGAGGACCCAGAATATATCCTAACCTTAATATATTAAGGCCCTAATTCGTGAATTTTTTGAAATCGAGATTTTTGCATTTTTCGATACATTACATGTTTTTCTATCGAAATATACAAGAAACTCGATTAAAAAAATTATGAGTTAAGGCCTTTCTACATTAAGGTAAAGATATGCACTTTATGGGCTCGCATATGAATATTGTGGAAATTACAGTTGGAATGACAAACCTATTTTTGATGAAAGGTATAAAATCGAGATGTACAGAAAACGCGTTTAAAATTTTCAATTAGATATGGCAAAATAAAATTTTATTTTTCTTTTCAGACTTGAGTGTACATACAAGATATTTGTCTAAAATTTTTACAAAATGTTAATAAAGATATGAGGATCAATTCTGCATTATTATGATATGTGTGAAATATGTTAGGTTGGTTGTGTCGCGCTTAATCCAATACAAACCAAATTTTTGAATAGGTATTTATTTATTTTTAAGTTATTCTAAGAAATATGAATCGTCGCTTTACGTTCGCATTTTAGTTTCGCATATCGTCAAATGTGCAATTAATAAAATTAAGTGTTACACATCTGTTTAACAAATGTTTTCATGTTAATTGCACACTAATTGATTTATGAATTATTTAATCAAATGTTAACTGACCAGCCTGTTATTAAATACTTAATTGATTTTGATTTAATATTATAAGATTTGAATTTTAAAATCAAATATATAAACATGTAATGTATGTATATGTGAATACTAAATCGGGATCTACTATCACTTGTAGTTTTAGTGGAAAATGCTTCAACAATTGCAACAGAGCCTTTTAATTTTGTACCAACAAAAATACTTCAAAAATGCATTACTTCAGTTATTTTAAGACAATTTATGACAATTATTTACGGGAAATTCTATTTTTTATTTTATTTAAGAATTTGGATAAGACTTTCCTGATAATTTTGCACAAGCACCTGTGAAATACAACATAGTGCACTTGTCCCACAACAACTACAAATATTTAATTCTATTAGTCTTAAATTGGTTGAACAGCACAATCAATATAAATTAAGATAAGATAAAATTTCAAATCAAAATCTAGTTATTGTACTTAATAAACTTATCAAGAAGAAAGATTTATGGATTAGATTAATTTAAAAAAAAACTGCAGATTATCTTATCAATATAGCAATTATACACTTGAAACTATTTTTGACCGATTGTTTGTATGTACTATCTTTTTATTTACTCCCGGCAACAGCTGCATGTGCTAAATTTCTAATATGTATGAATAAGGTTAAAGAGTTGTTATACTTTCTTATTGACATATTCAGCCTTATTATAAATAACAATTCTTTCTCCCTATTCCTAGTTCACCTGTATTTAAAACTCATTTGCAAGCTCAGCTAAAATAAAATAATGCTAACTTCCAAAACGTAAATTGCCTTGTCTTAGAACAAAGTGTAGTGTTTCATAAAGCCACAGTATAAAATATTGACAATGCACACTCATTCAAAACCTCGGCGATAAGTAAAAAACGCCGCAAACAAGCAATCAGCGCATCGGTTTCAAAGTTAACGCTCATGGTTACAATTACTCGCAACTTTAAATGTGTAAGCCATATAAATAATGCATTAAGCGGCCCATCCACTATGCAATATTATTGCATATCTTGTTGTACATATTATTGTCATTTTGACCTACACTATGCAATAAATGGCACGATATTTGTAAAGAAAATTTCCTGGCAGTGAAAAAGTAAACAACATTGAACAATGTTGCCGCCACATTACACAATTGTCTTGATTGTACAATAAAAATCAAAAGTCTTTTGATATTTGCCAATATGTTGTGCCACCTTCGAATATGACATACAGATTGGCGATATTATTGTACAATGAGAAAAATTGTGCAATTATATTGCAAGTGGGTGGGCCGCTTTAGAAAAGTATACAAACTTTAGGCTCAGTTAACCGACTGTAATAGAATGTAACTGCAACGGTAGGAAACAGGTGATCGATATTGTTATGTGGAAAGTAATGAAAATGGTTATGGAGATGTAACCGGAATGTAAGTCCTAGTTTACACTATTCAAGTCTTATTGCTAAGCTGATTAGTTTCTTAGGAAAGAGAGACGAGGGGAAAAGAAACGTTACTGTTCCCCTCGTCTCTCTCCCCATCAAACTAATCAGCTTAGCAATAAGACTTGCATAATGTAAATATGGACTAATAAGCTGTACATTACTTTTCACATAACAATATCGATCAGCTGTTTCCTACCGTTGCAGTTACATTCCATTACAGTCGGCTAACTGAGTCTTTTGTTTTAATACGTTTTGGAAGTCAGTCTAATGGAAAACAAAAAAATAAAATAGCTGACTTAGAAAATTCGAAATTCTCTCTCAATGTATACTTCTCTCGCTATCTGTTTGGACCATAGCTGTTCAAAGTGGCACCAAAGTGCCAAACTTCAATCGGCTTCTTATACAAATGAATGCGCATAGACAAATACATTTTTCTCGGAGGCAAGCACTAGTTTAGACAAGGAGGATTATTCTCGAAAAAAATTAATTCCATAGAAATTATTTCCCGGGGAATATTTAGAATTGGGCTGATTATTTGTAAATAACAATGAAATTATTATTCGTAAACTAATAAATTTTATTTGAAAATGACCAATTTTGCAAGTAGACTTTGACCTAGTAACAATAAAATTTGTTGAAGAAAAACGTCATTAATGCAATTATTTAACTTTAATTTAATGTGTAATATATTTATTTTTACGTGACAAATCAAATAGCGACATACTAAAATATATTTCTCATAAATATTTATTCAAATACAAACTGTGTATAGCCAATCAACGATTAATTAATTAATTTCAATTAGCATTCATCGGTTGGACAGATTTGAAGCACTTTTTTTTTTGAACAGAATAATTTAAACGATATGAACAGGGCGCATTCATAAGTTAAAGGGGTACCTACAAAAAAATATTACAATACTAAAAACCACACGGAATTTGATTGGTATAAATGACTATGACACTTTTCAATGCAGGGTAACATTGTCAGAAAACTGGATATTCATAGAGTGATTGGTGATGACGCAAATAAGGCATGCACCCACACAAACCAAATTTGACATTTGCCTTAATTAATATACAAAAGCCAGCTGGCTTGGCGGGATAACCTTACAAATGCACCTTATATATGAAATGTCTCACCGAGAGCTAATCAATGGCATACAGCGCACACTGGTTCAAATTTGAAAATAAAATAGGAAATAAGTCTGCATCTTTGAAACTTATCGATCCGTTAACAAAACGAAGTACAAAAATACGAGTATGTACATAGGTATGTAAAAATAATAGAGGACCTTAGCTGTAATGGTGCCCACACACGCAGGAAACATGGGATTCTACTAAACATCAGTTCTGCGTGCTTATCGAATATACCTATGGTACTAAAAAACAAATATATGTATGTGTGTACGTTATTGCACTATTTCTACGGTTAACCATTTTCCATATGCTGCTGTTGATTTAGTTTTATTTTTTTTAGCAATGTCATTTTACATCCGATAATATTGCTGTCAAAGTGTAAAAATGTCATAATGTTTTAAAATTTTTGTTTAAAAGAAAAAAAAAGAAAAACAATTATATTAAAATAATTTTAGACATTAACCTATGACACTTAAGACATAAGAAAATGCCCATGTTTCCACCAATGTTCCTTCGTCTGTGGCCGGCTTAATTTTAACATTTTTGTTTAGCCGTTAAAAGTTTCTGATTTTGGTTCACGAAAATAGAATTTCTGAAAATGTTTCCGCTTTCATTAGTTCACTTTATTATTTTTTACCACAAAGTAAATTTTTTATAATTTTTTTATGTAACTGATTATTTAAAAAAGTTTTAATGCAAAAAACAAGGTTATAAGGACTGATTCCAGCAGAGAAGACCAAAAAATATAAGCGTACCAGCGTTTTGAAAATTTGTGTTTGGGTCCTATTTAAATGGGTTTCAAGTTTATAGCTCTCTGAATAATACTACAAACGCAAATCTATATATACATATATAAAATCGCAGTGAGTGTTTGTTCGTAACGCATGATCTCTGGAACTATAGTGCTGTGGAGCTGAAATTTTCAACACAGGTTCCGCTCAATACCGGGTAGGTTTTCGTTTTGTTTTTGACCCAACAAGCAACCGCTGTGTGGAGTAATTTGTTGTTTAAAAAATTGAGGATAAGACAACGTTTGCCGGACTCATCTTGTAAACTATAATGACACTGCAAAATGACATCACAACAAATTCCAGATGTGTACTCAGCATAAAGGCTCAGTTAGCCGACTGTAATGCAATGTAACTGTAATGTAGGAAACAGCTGATCGATATTTTTATATGAAAAGTAAGTTACGTTACATTACATCACTATAACCATTTTCCTTACTTTTCACATAAAAATATCTATCAGCTGTTTCCTACCGTTGCAGTTACATTCCATTACAGTCGGCTAACTGAGCCTTAAGACAATATGCGTAACATTTTTGTGGAAAACTTTAACTGAATAATAATTTTAATATTTACATGAAACCGCCTAAAAATTTAATTAAAATAATAGATTCAATCGAAAACTTCAATTAAACTTTACTTGCATATACATAAATTATGCGGATTAATAATTTTTCTGCGCGATTTTAAATTACATATCTTGGTTAGTTTAAAAATGTATAACTTATTACAAGATTTCGATCTTAATTAGTTTAAAAATTCATAACAATAGCTGGGAACAACATTTCTACAAGCTTTCAAATCTAAGAAAAAAAATGTTAAATGATATTAAAAGCTAATTTCTTTTTTGTCTAAAACCTATTATTTTAAGGTGTAATGGACAGGACAGGTTAATGTAACACTTGCACATGCAAAATAAACTGAAAGAATAGATTTATTAATTTTTCAACACACCCCGTTATTTGCAGCACTTGTATTTTCGAAAGTTTTTAAATGATTATTCTTCCTTTAATTTTAAACTTTGCTTATTATTGTTTCGCACTTGAAAGTCGTCTACCTTACGTCCACGTTTATTTGTTAATAGAATTTTTTTGTTAATACATCACTACTTCACGGGCCTATACAAAATTGTTAACTAAAATTATCTTGATAAAACGCGCGTCTTTATAAATTATCCCCAAGTGATTTGCGCCGCAATTGGTTGGAGAATACCAACAATCGCATGAATCATCAAAGTCAAGTCGGAAGCAAAGAAAACAAATTTAAATGCCGATTTAACGCAAAGCGGAAAAAATATTATTTTGCTCTCCTGTGCGGCAGTAGATAATAATTTGATGATAAGAAAATTCACAACAACAAAAAGTATAAACAAAATGAAAGCTTTATTTTAATATTTGCTTAATTCATACTTTTAAAACATTAACCAACAAAATATAATGTGTGTGATTTTAAACAAAATAACAAAATTAGAGAATCTGTAATAAAGTTATCATGCACTGGTTACGCCCGCCAGAATTAATTTTCAACTAAATAAGCTAAAAATTAAAAATGTCGGAAGCAGTGATGAAAATTAAAAAAAAAAACCTACCAGATATATTTTGAGGAAACTTCATGCAAACCGTCTTTGCCGTTTTTCTCTACTCCGATTCTTTGGCATATGCGCCAAGCCAATAATGAGCTGACGATATGCCAAAGTTGATTTCCACTTTAGATAACAGAATGATCGATTATGCCCCGAAAAAGTTTTATGAATTTCAAATTCAAAGTGCGTTGGAAAATACGAAATATTTATTATTGTATGTGGGCATTTCCACAAAAATTTTCAGTTCCTTCACAACACATCACCAGGATTTCTTGTTTATTGTTCTAAAATTCTTATTGATTGTCCAGTTGAAAAAAAATTATACAAATCTATGGCAAAAAGAAAAAAGTGGCTAAGTCGAGATAAGCTGATTTTGAGTTAATGGTACCTCCGTAATCTGCATATCCCAAAGTACTCCTGTTCAAAATCTCAATTAATTTGTATGGTTTTTCAGGAAGTTATAGCACTATGAATTGCGACTTATATTTTTTAGACTTCTAATCTGATTTGGAATAATAGCTTAATTTAGGTTATACTTTGGTATATTTTAACTTAAATGTATTACTTATAGTGTGTGGAACGATGTTTGCTTAAAAAAATAAAGGTTAACAGAGAATTTCTCAATTTAACTGTAAAAGAAATAATTTTCTGAAAATCGACTTGAACGCTTAAAAGTGCTCTCTTGCAAACCAGTAAAATATGACTTCAGCACTTTTTCCTTATTGCCATAGAAATAACAAAAACTTAAAACTGAACACGTAAACAACGTGAACAAAACAATATAATTAATTATTAAATTGTTTTCAATTAACTGTAAAATTTAACTTTTTAATTAATATTTTAATTGAATCCACGTTTCTTTCGATTTGTTTTGCTGTTATTTTGAATTTAATTTTGTTACATAATAATTGTGTGCAAATTATATGTATAATCGTCTATTTTTTAAAAGAATGTCAGTCACATTGTCTTGAAACAAAAACATTTTCAATTGACGTTTTAATTAGGTCCAATTAATTTCTTATATTCGTTTTGATAATTTTATTGCTTTTCAATAAATTGAAATTATAAATCATTTGTTTTTGTATGTTTGTGGAATCAACTGATGATTTAGGTGATGCATAACCAACAAACACAAATTCCTTACTTGATTTAGACATGCGTTTGGTATACAGGCATACTCGTACATTTAAATATTTTATTTTATTGTTACCCAACGCGCTAGTAAAGGGTATTCCTATAAGCATGTCCGAACTTTGACGGTTGATGGCAGCCATATTGCTGAGCTGCATCTGTCAAGTTGGCTGTTATTTATTCAGACTGTTCAACAACACGTGCAAATGATAAATGTTCTGTTATAGTGGGTTTACATCTGAGTAAAATCTAGTAGAAAAAATTCTAGTAGATTTTGAGCAGGTTTCCTATACAAAGCAAAATGTCGAAATCTACTTAAAATCCAGTAGAACTTAGTGAAATTGTACTAAAAATATGCCGCCGTGCTTAAAAAGATGTGTGAATTAATTTTATTGCAGTTGTTTGGTTGAAGTTTAGGAAGAATGTCAGTCAATGGATTTTGCTTTGAATACGAAATCTTGATAAATGTCAAAAATAAATTTTGTGTAAACGTTGTAGATTTTGATAAAGATTTCAATTGAAATCTATTAGATTTCGTGCAGGTTTAAATGTCCGTTTAGGACAACGCTTTCCATTTTGTGGATGAATGCGTACGTCAACAAAAGAAGTTAGCGATTTTGGAACGATACAAATCCAAATGAATCGCATAGCGTCCAATGCAATGTCACTGTTTGATGTGGATTTTGGGGTGGTAGGCCGCCCATCAGTCGTATTTCATAAAAAATTGGACATTCTGCATGCGCATTGCCCAGCAAAACAGCGACAGACATTTGCACGATGTTATAATGGCACCGATAGGCTTTTTAAACGAATAAAAAATTTCTATTATATCTCACACACACTTTGATTTATTTAAATTTAGAGATTGGAAACACTTAACGGAAAACCCATTAATTTCAAATAACAAAAATTGATTTTTAATTTTTGTTAAAACTTTTTATCTTCAATAACACTAGTTTACAAAAAATAAATTAACCTCGAAATAAAATTGGTTTCGAAGTTAATTTGGCATTAATTTAATTTTCTGAAGAAGCGCTTAAGAGAAACATGAAACATGTTTTTTGAATTTTATTCAAAGTTTGATTTTTTTGTGCCGTTATGTTGGTACTCATGTCTATCACTTATGCCGACAATTTCGGCCATTTTGAATGTTCAGTGAATTGTTGACAGCTGCTTTGCTTACACGTTTTTTGGCTCGTCTTCGATTTTTACCTATTAAAAAAAATTGAGCAAAGAACCCGTATCAAATTTTGTGTGAGAAACGAAATTAAGTGCGCGGATGCAATCCAAATGTTGACTGTGGCATACGGAGAAGCTACTTTGGACCGAAGCAACGTTTATCGGTGGTACAAAATGTTCTCAGAAGGCCGAGAAGATGTGAACGACGACGTTCTTCGTCGGACGCCCGCGCACTTCAACATGAAGTGAAGAAAATGGTATGGGCCAATCGTCAAATCACCATTAGAGAAGTTGCTGAAGACCTAGACATATCGATTGGCTCGTGCCATTCGATTTTTATCAATGATTTGGGCATATAAAACTAATGGATTTCTGGAAATGCTGCTTGAGCAACTGAAAGATATAAAAAAATTCAAACTTAAGGTGAAAGCAGCTGTAACCAGCTGCTGAAATCCTCAATGTTGTGGAAAAAGTTTTAATCAAATTTTGCTGCATCGCTAAACAATACGATGTAACGATAAGTTTTTTTTCGTATTTCTCAGACTAACTACTTACAGGGGGGGGGGGGGGGGGGGGGCGGTAATAATGACTGACGTGTGTTAATAAAAAAAGAGATAGTATCTCTGATATTATTTAAAAAATTTTAGAAAATAAATTAAAAAGAGATGAATACTTATGTACATATGGCTCTATGTATTTTTTTCAAAAGCTGACAAGCACGTGACGAATATTTCATGTCTGAATATCAGAATAACCAAAAACAGTTATTTAAATAAAGATAGAAACAAAACAAAATAAATATGTATGTACATGCATAGATAAATTCATTTCTATTGTTTTGCCATAATCGTATACTTCCACATCTGTAGTTCGTTTCTGTAATTCTCGCATCGAAAAATTTCTCACATGAAGTGTGAAACAAAAAATTCCATCGTTTCTCGATTTGTGAGAAAAAAGTGTTTCTGTAATTTAAAGTGAAAAGAAGCAACACTAATTTCGTTTTTATTGGAATATTTCCAACAATCAAGTGTCAAATGAAAAGAAAATGTTACAAAAATATTATTTCAATAACAAAAAAAGAAATAATTTAAAAGAAAAAGAAAATAAAATAATGAACAAGAATATAAAATGAATGCAAAATGCTTGAAAGAAGTTTTTCTATCAATTCAAAAAAATCAAAGATAATTTCCCAAAAAAAATCTAAATGTGAACATATCGACTTTTTAATAATATTTTGGTTCAACAATTCGTTGCATATCTTCTTAACTAGTTTATATTTCATATTTTTATACACAAATTATAAAGTTCATATGTTTTTGTAAAATTTTGGTTGTTCTCGCACCACTTTAAAATGCGAGTTGTTTTGACAGTTCTTGCGAGAAACTTTTCACAAAATATTGTTACAGAAACACTTTTTCTCACAAATTTCCAATAACATACGTCAAAAACGGTAAAATGACAAACAGTTCTCACAAAAAGTAATTACAGAAACACTTGCATGTGAGAAACGATTTTTTGTTTCAATTCACATAGTTTCTTCTTCATTGCCATCGTTTTCTGTGAGAAATTTTTCGATGCGAGAATTACAGAAACGTGCTACTGGATACATCTAGTTTACATCAAGTCTTCTTTTCGATATTTTTGAAACAGACCGTCATAACCCAGCAAAAATAATAAAATAAAATAAATTTCTTGTTATTTATTTGAAAGTACGAATACGACTGAATAAGTCCGGTTTTCGGATAAAAAATTATTTTATTCTTTGAGCTCTATACACTTTGCCCAAAGTTTCTCCAATTTTTTTTATCACTTCCAAAAAATTAAATTTGTCGAGGTTATCAAAATAAGTAGTATATATAAATATTTTGATGAGATGATTTCATCTTTGGAGTCAAATCTCCTTCCGTCATGCCATTTCTTCACGTTTTGGAACAAGAAATAGTCACTCAGAACTAAAACCGGAGAATAGGGCGGATGAGTGAGCGATTTGTACCCCAATTCAGGGATTTTTGCCATGGAAACTGCATATGTGAGGAACCTTGCACTGTCCTGGTGGAAAAGAAAACTTTTCTTTGGTCCAAATGCAGTCGATTTTTCAAAATCCTCATTTAATCGACGTAATAAGTAGTAGTCAACTTGGATTATATAGCGTACGTCCCAAAAAATAGGGGACATGACCCTATCGGCTGACAAACCCATGTTGACATACTTTGGCGCCGATTCACCCCGAGAAACAAACTGTTTTCACTGCTGTTTAGTCTATGGAGTGTTGTGGTGAATCTACGTTTCGTATATGGTTACAAAACGTTGCAAAAACTCGTCCATATTGTGGTTTTGAATCTTGTTTTACACTATTTTCAATCGGTTATAATCGCATTTTCTTAAAGTAAGATACAAAAAAAAAAAAAAAGTCAGTTGACAAGGCAACTGAAGTTCGGTTGCCATCCATAATCGAGCCATAAGCTACATACTCTAAAATCAACGAAACTTATTTTTTGTATGAAAAATTTAGGTCAACCCAAGCCGTCTTCTTGAAACAAGTTAAAATTATTTTGCAAAAACAAATCATTTTTTAATTTTTATATTTTTAAACTGATAACAAGTTTTGATATGTTCTCTTTACAAAAACAACAAGTTTGTTTATATCTTTCCAGCTTTATTTGCTAAATGCAAATTGTTTCGTCTTATTGCTGGAGCAAAAATACTATTCAAGTCAAGATAACATTTTAAGTACATCGTTAAAACTAAAACAAATATTTGATTTATATTTAACAGCAAGCCAGGGATAAAATGAGAATGAAATTGACAGCAAAGGAAATTAAGAGCAAATTTTTTAAAAGCAGATGGAAAAATATGGCCTTAACTGTAAAACAAAAGCAAAATCTTCCATTACACAAAATATTTATTTTATTAATCGCACTGCATATATGATACATACGTATATAATTTTTAAAAGTGATCATCATGGAATGTGTACTACATAGTTGATAAAAAAGAAGTGATAATATTAAGGAAGACTTTTAAAAGCTGATCTTTTTTAATCGGCTTAGATGGCAGAATAAGCAAATTAATTACTTAATTTATATGGATGTATATGAATACTCGTATATCATTCACTATTATTTTATTTTTATTGATAAAACTTTTTTAGAGGTATAGAACTTCGAATTGAAATAAAACACAAGAAAATCGTTTTAATGTCCATCAATTTGGCTTTATTGGAAGGATAATTTTATGCCATTAACGTTGAAATATGATTTCGGGCATGTGGCCGCCGCGGCTGGCTCGAATAAAGCCAATTCTACAGGTCCAATTTTCAACCACTTTTTCGAGCATATGGGGCCGTATGTTGGCAATAACGCCACGAATGTTGGCTTCCAAGTCCCCTAACGTTTCTGGTTTGTTGGCGTAGACGAGCGACTTCACATATCCCCAAAGAAAATAATCCAATGGTGTCAAATCACACGATCTTGGTGGCCAATTGACAGGTTAACCGAATTAATTGCTCTGATGGACGATTATGTCGACCATAAAATGGACGGAGCTTGCGGTAAACTTCGCGAACTGAACCATTATTTTCGAAATAAATTTGCACGATTTGCAAGCGTTGTTCTTTTGTCAACCTGTTCATGATGAAATGGCAAACCAAACTAAATATTAATCACTTGACAGCTGACAAAATGGCCGCCAGTTAAAAAAGTGATGCCAACTTAAAGTTCTATATCTCAATAAAAAACACCCTATACATACATAAGTTTAATAAACTTTGCATTAAAATAAATTATTCAATTAAATAGTTGTAGGCATTGAAATAAAGTTTCTCAAACACTCTTTGTCTCGCAGTATTGCATGATGATAGACTCAAGTCTAGAGGACATTGACATGGGCAAAGCACTGACTGACATTGACATTTGCATGAATATTCTAAAAATTGTTCGATTTTACTCATAAAACTGGTAACATTGAAAAAATTCACAATGTGTACTCACTGTTGTATCTAACGGTTGTATGTAGTGAAGTTTTATAGAATAATAATAATAAGTAATAAAAGTGTTGGTGTATATCTGCCTTATTCGTAAAAAATATTTCAGGTTTATTAAGCACTTATTTGACATATTTCTATGGAAAATTTGTCAAATAAACATGTAATAAACCTGAAATATTTTTTTATGAATTAGACCGTATGTATATGAAGCGACAACACAAAGATTGGATATATTCGTTTACGGCTCGATTATGCATGGCAAACATATATACTTCCGTTGCCTTGTTAAATGGCAACGCAACCGAAATTATAGAAAGTATGGCCACTTTCTTCGTTTTCATTAAAGTTATCGAAAGTGCAATGATAACAGATTTGGTAACTGCGAATAATGTAAGCATAGCTTCAAAATAGAAGAAATATAAAGCCAAAAAAAATGTTAAGTTGAAGCAGAGCATATTTATAGCAAATACATGCAACTCTACAACAATGGAAATGAGCAGGGTAAAATAACTTTTAGTTCTAAAAGCTGACAACCAGGAAACTAAAAAAAGTGTTTTATGCGCATTCAATATGCACTAAGAACTTAAAAATATGCACTAAAAACTCCAAAAGTATGCTCTCAAAACTACTATAAATTGATTTATAATCAGAAATAATTTCTTATTCGGGCTTAAGTTCAGTAATTTCAATTCTTGTTGAATGAAATATTTTTATTTCATTTTAAGCACATAAAATGCTATGTTAGAAATTTTAGTTTCAGTCTCTGCTAGTTAAATTCGAATTTATCTTAACACACTTCAAATTTATACATTATA
Source organism: Nowickia ferox (assembly GCA_936439885.1). Taxonomy (NCBI): domain Eukaryota; kingdom Metazoa; phylum Arthropoda; class Insecta; order Diptera; family Tachinidae; genus Nowickia; species Nowickia ferox. The sequence goes on from OW387023.1 coordinate 108,877,216, forward strand.
AACTGCATGCATAGGACATAATAAATATAAATAACATTTTATGTTGGTCAAAATGTTTATAAGCATATGTAAGCATATGCAAAATATGCAAAAACATCCTTTAAAGGATGAAATATGCAAAAATATGCACTAACAAATCGATGCCAAAATTCATAAAAAGTTCTGAAACGGATAAATAAATCTTATCTCCACATTAATACGTCACACAAGAAAAAAAAAAACATGCAATTGCATATTTGCAGTTTCCCTGCTGACAGCATTACTAGAAAGAAAAGCTATGAAAAGTTTTACACAAACCGCTTCAAAAAAAGTCAATCATCTGAGCTCTTGCATAACTTTATTTAATAGACCTTGAGTAAAAGTGTTTAAAAAATTATTCATAATAAAGAGGATTAGATCAGTGGATTTATTTTTTGATGAAGAGAAGGAAGTATAAAATGGTTCATCTGTTAGAAAGCACTTAAGGGCCAATTCAAATCCTTTAGAATTTCCGTTTATTGCTTAAAATAATTTTCCTTTTTTAGCTTTAAAACATATTTTTGCCTTCCCAAAAGAATAGTAGTTTATTTAAAAAATACACAGCAACTAAAAATGTAGTTTTTCCCAATATTATTGCAATTTGGCAACTGAAATTAAAAGCTTTTAGTTATCAGTTTCCATATGCAATAACATTTTACCAACTGTCAACGCAACTGAAGTTCGTAAATATGTAGTTAATTGATTTTGGTCAAAAAATTAAATTCGAAATTTATGTCGCTTAAACTTTTTTATCGCTTATGGCACGATATGAAATTTAAGAAGTAGAAAAGGCATTTATCAGATTAAACAAATACGCCTACTACAAAATTTAATACACATAAATTCATGTTATCTTTCCAGTTTTAAAATATTTTATCTTGTTTCAAGTTTTACTATCGTGATAAAAAAAAATACTAAAAGCACGTGAAAGATAATTTATTATGAAGATATATAAAGATAATTAAGGCGTATAGAGATGAATGTAAGTTTCAAATTTCGAAAAATAAATACATAGTGTAACAAAATAAGGTGTTATTTTTTAAAAGCGAATATATGTATAAGGACTAGCGAGATTTTCTTTTCCAAAAATAAGTAAAACTTTTCTTCTTCTTTAAGTTAAAGAAACCACATAATTATTGGCAGTATCATTTAAGATACTTATGACTTTAAATCTTTGAGTACTCTCTCGTAATGATTTATCACTTCATTTTCTTCTCTTTAACGGAATAAAATGTTACATTTGTTATTAAAAAAAAACGAAATAATAAAATTCCTCGAATAGCAAAAACTACCTGGAATTTGAAAACTTGTAGAGGCAATATTGTGACTATTACTTTCTCCATCTATGGATATTAAAAAAATTAACTTAAAAGATGATATAATAAAAACTTTTCAAAAAGTTTCTAGTCTACAAAGAAAATTATTTTGTTCTTGTCCTCTTAAATTAACCTAACATAAATAACATAAATTAGCCAGCCAATAAGGCAAAATCACCAAGTGACCTTTTGGCCCACTGTGATATTCAAATGATAAATAAATACTCTATATTAATACGAGGTTCTGGAGATTATTTCTACTGAGCATCGTCCAAAATCTTTCACAAAAACCTATTAGCTCGGTTATTGGTATACGTCACGAAAAAGTGACTACCCAGACGAGACAACTCTTGCAGTATAAGCGGCTTCTTTCCAAATATTTTCGGATCTGGCAAAGTACTGACAAGAAAAAATTGCCAGCACAAGGTGGATTATCAGTTCACTCCGTTGTATAAAATTTGTCAGAAAAGCTTACAGCCAGACGATTGACTTAAACATTGTCAGTAAACATGGCCAGTACAAAATTTTCGGGAACGTCGGGAAAATATGAAATTAAAATAAATTTTAGTTCACAAGGTTGTCAATGTAAACAGTGATGCCATTGTCAAATGCACGAACCTCGCTTGTTTGCATTTAATAACTGAGTAAACCACACACAAGTACACCCAGTAAACACGTGGGTTTGATGTTATATTGAAATTAATTTTAAATCAAATAATTTTTTTTTAATTTTGATCATTTTAATTTATGAGAATAACGTTTGCTATCAAATGGAGAAATTTTATTTCTTTGTCTCAAACGATTAACTTTGTTTACGTTGCATAAGTTCAATAAAAATATCACGAAATATACATTTACAAAAACTGAGATTTAATCTAAAAATATATTTATATCTAAACTGAGGAAGGTTGTGTCATCGAGTCAAATTACAGTAATAAATTACTTTCTATAAAATAGATGAGTCTAAAAATATTCAAATATTTAAACATATAAATTGCTTGCCAAAACTAGAGATGTGTTCGTGAGTTTTTTTTTTTGTGTAGACCTCATAAGAAACCATGTATTTCAACTTAGCTGTTAGTTGAAAAAGGCGAGGTTTAACGTATGACGGATTCATTGTGCCCCGGCCTTAAAGATAAATCAATTGACAGCTGACAAAATGGCCGGCAGTTTAAAAAGTGATGCCAACTTAAAGTTTTACACCTCTATAAAAAAGCACAATTTACAAGAAATTGTTTTTAATCGTTGTTTTAACGGTTGTCTAGTGTGTATTCGGCTTTGAGGTACGAACTAGTTAATTTTATATGGCAACCACTATTTATCAAAATTTGTTATAATACATTTAAAAAATTTAAATTTGGGGCCTAATTTTGTAAATTTTTGCAAGCCTTGACAAATTTTATATGTGTTTTGTTATTGTTATTGTAATTTAATTTTTTTTTATATAAAATTTGTAAACTCCTAGGTTGCGTTTTGCAAAATAAGGCCCTTAATTTGGATGCCTTCAAAAGAATATTTTCAGGGAATCCTTATTTCCAATTTTTATTTATTTTTAATTTATTTATTTATCTATTTTATTTTTATTCTCTTAATTTTTTTATATTTTTTATTTTTTATTAATTGTTATCTCATTGTTTGACCCTAATACATAATTACAAATTACACAGCAGAAGGGACTGCATTTGTTTTCAGCAAAGAAAACAATTAAATATTTAATAAACTCACAACTTGTAACCAATTTATTTATTTATTTATTTAATTTAATATAAAAGTTTTTAGTCAAGACAATGAACAAAATAAACACAATTGTGCACACAATCATGTTTTAAATATTTCACACAAACGAGTAGAAAAAATGTGTGATTAATTGAAAAAAAAATGCAATATTATTTGGTTCGAACGCAACGAGATAATAAAGTATTTTTAAATAAAGCAAACCACACAGAAATTATTCAAAATACCTGGAAATGTACTAAATTTAATATGATTCACATTAGTGTGGAAACCTTTTGGTTTTTAACTTGTTAGATTAACGTATACATGTCATGTCATAACTGCCAAAGCGACCTAATTTTTGAAATAATTTTTTTGACCAAAAGCGATCATTTGCGATCGTAAATAATCGATTTTCGTAAAAAAAAAATTAACGAGGTCCAAAAAATGTGCTGAAACAGCAATGTATATAACTCACAAAATAATGTCCAAGAAATCTATTATTCGACATATTGTCATAATTATATTATAAATGAAGTTTATTTGCTGGTGGTTAAGCGATGTCTATATGCATTTCATTGCCGCCCCAACAAATTGTCAGTAGACTTTTTTTTGTGATTTTCAAAAATATTATTATTTGTGAATTCTGAAATAGTTTTTGGGGGTCTGTGCATAAGATAAGAGGTTTGTGACTGTTCAAAATCTGTGGTTGAAGTCTACTTACAAACATGAAATATAATATTAAAATTTAACAGGCGTGGTACCGCCCACTTTTTTGAATACAAGATTGTGTCTTTTTTGAACGCAGAATAGAATGTGAAATATAATATTAAGTTTGATTGGGCGTGGCTGCATCCATTTTTCCAACTTTGAGATTGTGTCGTTATGAGAGGCCCATGTGTCATAAATATCATAAAATCAATTTAAAAAAGTTAGTGGGAGCATCCCCGCTAACTTATTTTAATGGGGCCAAACAGAAGCTACATATATAAATATAGGGTGCGCCATCTAACGTTTTTTTCTTTCAACTAGTGCTTATTTCGTGAATGGTAACACTTAGCTCATGTCTGATTTGACAGATAATTAGTTTTATCCTTTCGCTGAACGAATATGGTTGTGTATACGCTTGAACAACGCTGGGATGCCGATTTTGCCAAAAAAAACCATATTTTCAGATGAAGCTCATTTTGATCTTGGCGGGTATGTAAACAAGCAAAATTGTCGCATTTGGGGCTCAGAAAATCCGCACGCATACATTGAAAAGCCGACGCACCCAAAACGAGTCACTGTTTGGTGCGGATTTTGGTCCAGAGGCATAATTCGAAAATGAGCAAGGAGTGGCCGTTACAGTCAATGGCGATCGTTATCGGGCCATGTTGAACGAATTTTTGTTCACAAAAATTGAAGAGGAGGATAGTGGAAACATTTGGTTTCAACACGATGGCGCTACACTCGATGTTTTGCGCCCTGTTTTCAAAAAAAAAGTTATCTGGCGGACCCTTTATATCCTCTTAGCAAAAAAAAAAGATTTTTTACAATCGGTCTAAAATGTACCGAGTTGTGAAGTAACAATGCCAAAAAATAATACAGACGAATTGATAACCTGCTCTTTTTTTCGAATTCGGTTAAAAATATGCGACATGTGCCCTTTTCGAAATTGCATATTCAATTGTATTTTTGCATATTTGTTGTACTTTTTCTAGATTGCCTTATTAGCAAATTTTGGGTAATAAATTAGATGTTTTATTTAAGAAAATATTATGCACTTTTCGTTTACAATGTCACAAAAAAGACTCACAAATAGTCGGCAAAAGTGGTTATCTGAATAATAAAATGCATACATACACAGACATATAATGAGACGACCATGGGTAATAAGTATTTTAATAAAGTTATATTTTGTGTACTATCTGTTGATGCAATGAAATCCGCACTATTGCTGTGATTCTTTTAGCATTTTATTTAAAATAATATAAACAAATATACAAGTACATACATTGTTCCAGTAATAAAGCGGTACACAAAACAAAATTGTATCATTGTTATTAACAACGATACATTAGCTAAAAATTGTTTTTTTTTAAATAATGGTGGTATTGGGTGTTTGCTGTAAATGGTCCTGCACAACACACGAAATTCCATACAAAATTGGTAGTGTAAACCAATACTTTTTTTATGAATACGTCAGTAATTGTTTCTTAAAAAATACTTTATCCCAATTCACAATCTTGTGCAAATGGTCTTGCATCGTAGCATGTGCAAAATGGTATATAGTAGTATATTGATACTCACCACTAAGAATTGTTAAGTGGTGAATATAAATATTACTGTAGGATTTTGCACATAATACGATGAAAGACCATTTGCACAAAACTGTGAATTGGGCTATTGAAATTTATTATTGATGCTTTAGTTTTGCAAACTGCGACCGTTTTTTATAATTTCAATGTGCTGTACATTGTTCTATTTTTTTTAATGGAGCAGTTTTTACTACTCATATGTCAAGTAGTTACAGCTTGAGTCCTGACAATTGTTAAAATGGCGGAATAACCAAAATGAAACGTCTCGGAGCACCCTGTACATAAAATACTTATGCATGCGTGTACGATACGAACTACAAAAATAACTTAATTTTTAGATTAGAACATCATTCTACTATTATTGGGAAAGACAAATTAAGTTAACAGATAATATTGTATCACATTATATTTTCACCCAATTGCCTATAATAAAGATCCATTCAAAAATATATACTTTTGATGAAAAAAGTGAAAAGAATATTAAAAAAAGTGTTTTTTATTATTTGTTATAAAAGTATTATTAAGGCTTTAATTGCCTGAAACGCGTCACCAAAATGATATTCATATGAAAACAAAAACCGCATTAAAAACATTTTAAATTTTGTTTTTTATACAAATTCTTTGCGGAAGAAAAGCAAACAAACTCAGGATTGGCCTTTCATAATCTTTAGAATTTGTATGATAAGCAAAAACAAAATTTTCAAAATTTAATTTTTCGTTTTTCTTTTTTGTTTACATATAAATGTCACTTTGTTATTAGCAGCAAATCATTTTTCAACAGCTAACATCTAACATCTTATCTGTATACATGTACTGACAATTATTATTTTTTTTTTCTTTTGCAGAATTTGTCATAGTGTAAAGATATCGTTTCTTTTTTAAATAAATAGCTTAAGTTCAAATTATATAGCAAACAAAAAGAATTTCAAAAACAGTTATTTAACTGATGCACTTTTAAATGGATTTAAAATATTGATGCTGGCAATGCCATCATTTTCACCAACCATTTTAATTTTTCCTTTACAAAGAAAAAGCAAATTACTAGCAGCCAGTGCCGGCTTTGCTCGGTCAGTTCTTCGAGTGGAAACTGATTTTAATGCGTTTATTGCTTTTTAAGGTTCCGGTGAAAAGGAAAGCTATTGTTTTCGCTACGATGTCCGTCCGCCTGCTGTGTGTCTGTCACAGGCTGTTTTCTCGAGAGCCATAAGAGCTACGAGTTTTGACAGAATATTTAAAACTTATACGACAGTTAAAAATTAAAGTGAACAACGAAAAATTTTGAAATCCTAATGTAATTTCTATATATCGTCGATTGGTTACTAGTTTGATGTATGGAACATTTAAAAAAAAAATTAGTTATTGATTGATTATATAAGAATAACGTGCCCTCTTTCCAAATTCGTTATCAGTTTTCCGATATCTTGAGTATATCAGGATATATAGAGCTGCAATATTGCGCCATTTCCACAATTGTTGAACATTTAAAAAATTGTTTTACTGCAATCGACAATTTTTGGGATATGTGGCACATTTCCAACGTAAAAGTATTAATATTGTTATTCGCAATTGTTATGATGTATGTATACATACATATTATGTATGTATGTATATAAAAACGGCATCACGCATTAACGGCTGGACCGCTTCGTCCAATTATTTTTTGTTATTGTCTGGAGAAGAATGACATGAGAGAAAATATTAAGCAAGTTGTTAGTCTGTCTAACAAAATACCAATAGTTGAAATTGGTGCCGTAAATTTGAGTTTGTTCCACTTTAAAGCGAAAACGGTGTAATGGGTTCGGTTTTTGTTAACTTGGTATGAATATAGTTTATACGACAATTTCAGTTTCTTTCTGGATGCGAGCGAAGTCGCGGGAAGATGCTACTACAGAATATTATATACTCGTATGTATGTATGTATATGTAAATAGATAATTGAAATTTTCAAAGTTAGTGTATTTTTATGCAGACTACAGCCAGTGTTGCCAGATATGCCTATATCTCGCCAAACGTGGCGACAAAAGTTTGTTTTTGGCGATGAAAATTTTTAAATGGCGAATGTCGATTTACTTGACGATATTTGAACTCCTTGGCGAACAGAATAGTGTTCTCGCCTAAAGTGTATGATTACGTCGATGCTGCTGGTACTTACCACTTCAGGGATATGATATGAACTGGACTGAAATACATATTTAAGTAAACGTTAATTCAGTTTTATCACAAGATTTAAATACTCGTAAGAATTTTGATCTTGGTGATTTTCAATTTATCCTATTTAGACTGATCTTTTGGACTAAGTTATTTTTAAGTATTTTTTATATGAAAGTATTTATATGTTAATGTAAACACGAAAAATTAGTAAACAATATAATTTTTATATTTTGCAATAGACGTTACCTTCCGAATTTAAAATTTACCTATACGAGTATTTGTAATGTAATTACGAAATAAAAATATTTTTTATAGCTCCAACTTAATGTATTATTACATTCGCGATATTTGGCGATATTCGACATGTCATTTGGCGAGGAGGCTGAAAATAAATCTGACAACACTCACTAAAGCAATTAACACTGAAATTTAAAAAAAATTACAATTAAAGGGCATTCTATCAGTTAATGTTATTTTAACTGTGTAATTTGACAACTTGCTTTATCTTGGAAACCGTACTCGTAAGAGACAAACTCTTAAAATTTTCGAAAGCGATAAAACTATAAAAAAATCCAAAATAAAAACAACCAAAAAAGGTCCAAAACAAAAATCTCCAAAAACCGGAAAAATCGCCAAAGCGAAAAAACGCCAAAACTAAATAAAAGGCGTCAATACTAAAAAAAATCGGCAAAAAGAAACAATTGACATACGGAACCCTTCCTGTGCGTATTTATATATGTATGTACTCGTATTAGATTCTGTCCAGTTACCAGTTACACGACTTACAATCTCACTTCTTATTTCCTGCGCAAATATGTAAATGATGATGGTATATTAAATCAGAAATTGCTTCAAAAACACATTATTCGTTTTTACTTATTGGAGCAATTTTATGGAGAATAGTTTCTTGATAGATGGGTTTTAGACAACTAAAACACTGCATTAGGTCCGACCGATACATTCGTGAAGTTGATTTTCGATCTTTACCATATAAACATTTCTCCCAATTTCGAAAATTTTTATGTTTTGAAATTCTGTATGTCGACACCTCTCCCGATGCACTAAGAAGGGATTTTTGGATATTCCAAATTTAAGGATAAAAACTGGTAAAATCTCTACACAAGGAACTAATAAAGCTAGCACCAAAAATCCAACTTAATCTGAATTTATGGAAAAATAAATGGATATTTATGTGGAGATTTTGATTTTTGTACCTTTAAGATAAGATAAATCGGGTAAAACCCGGGTTTTGTTACTTTTTTGTATTCTATTTTTCTTGAAAGCAATAAGCTTAGAAATGCGCATATGATCAAGCTAATATATATTAAAATTAAATTGTAACAATTCCCAAAAAAAAAATAAACACTAAATTAAATTAAATTGTAGTCCTTTTAAAACATTTTTAAAACTATTGAGCGAAATTAAAATATTGATAGCAAAACTTACTTTTGAGGGCAACTCCTTGATTTCTCAAAGAACGGGGTATATCTCGAGAACCAACGTATATGAAAAAAAAATCGTATTGCTTTATGTAGCGGAATTAACTAAGAAACTTTAAGTCTCAGAATGATCAGAATTAGTGTTGACACATGTAATATATCATCATAAAAATAAAATCCTTACTTAATATCGGAATAGTCTGAAATTTAGCAAAGTGATGTAGAGAATAAAATGATTGCAGAGAATAAAATGAATGAGTTTGCATTTTATTATAGAGCGTTTTGCATTTTCGATGACGATATGTAGGTAGATACTTGCTTTTTCTAATAAATGTAAACCAAAATAATAAAATATGTACGTCAACAGAATGGTTTGTCGTTGCTAAGAAAAAGTATTTAGAAAATTTCTTGAGCAGCAATTTGACTTGTCTTATCTGTTAATCAAAACATGCGTAACACCCATATATAAAATATATATTTCTTTTATGAATTTATTACATTTTTAAGTTATTGTCAACTAATTTTTTTATGAATTTATTACATTTTTAAGTTATTGTCAACTAAAATAGTTATTTATGGAATATATGAGAACTGATAATGCGTGAAATTCATCAAAATAAGAGATATTTAAAAATAATTTTATAGTTGACATTTTTGAATTACTTGTGTTAAGGTCCTTAAAAATCATCCCTATCCTCTATCACCATAAAAGGATTTGTTCGACCAAATTCGCTTTCCTCACTAAAGGCTGGTACTCTGTTCAAAGTTATGAACAATTTTCAGCACCATTGATTATTTCGCGTGAAAAATTTGACATGTACTAAATGTAGCCCAACTCGCGGTTTTTTTTTATAAATTTCTTGCTTTTATTGCTTGAAAGTATGCAACATTGTTAAAATTCCGTGCGAAGAAAGCACTGCTCATGTTGTTTCGCAGCTAAACTAAAATGATGCCAGACTAATTTTGCGTGGAAAGACATGATTTTACGTGTTTTTCACAACAAGAACAGAGTACTACTTTTGCGAATTTATTTCGCAAATATTTCACACCAAATACTTTTATATGTAGTTTGACAGCATTTCGCACGAAATTGTGAGCAGAGTACCAGGCTTTAAGCCTGATAAAATCATAAAATATAGAAACAAATGAAGTTCGAACAATAATAATTAAAATTAACTAAAGTTAATAGCCATGGGTCTGTGGCAAAAAAACTAAAACAAAAATATACTTATAGTATCACATAAAAAAGTTTGTGTTAAGTAGAACAAAAATAAGCAAATTAATTAACATGTGCATAATTAGTAAAGAACAAACGACAATGGCAAGACTGTTGTAAATTTAGATATGATAAAAATGAGCTTTTTGTTACAAAAAAGCTTTCAGCAAATTGTAATACGACGAATCAAAACAATTCACATATTCCATTTGCAATAAAAAGTTGCGTATATAAAGTAGAAACCTACATCAACTGACACCACACACAGTGGACCAAACACAAAGAACGCTGATGAGGAAGGTGTAGTGGCCTTCGAAAACAGCCGGTTGGTCCGTTCTACTACGTGTTTGTCAGAATATTTACAACTAACTTTGGTGTTATTTTTTCAATAATAATTATCACATGTAATTTGGCTTAAAAAGCGATATGAACTTTAGCCTGATAAAATCATAAAATATAAAAACAATTTTTTTTCGAAATTGTTCGCCAGCAATCACAATTATTGGGAATAAAAGTTCACGCGAAATGTGTCCGCTTTCCCTAAAATTTTGATAGCCATTTCTTGGGTTGTTGTTGAGTCAGTGTACTATTTTCTAATTTTGTTCACCATTTTTTTTCATGGGAAATAGTTCACGTGAACAAAATGTTTGCTTTCATTCCCGATAAGGGTGAATATCTCTCTAACGAGTGACCCGATTTTAGTCAAATCAATGTTTCTTTTTGAGGTTCCATTTTGAACTTGAATAGCTTTTAAAATTTAAAGAAAATTTTATTTTCGACCACATCGATTCACTATCTTACGACATCTAAATGAACTCAACATCTTCCGAAGGCGGCAAATTTTCTACTGATCTATCGACTCGTTCTTAAGTTATAAGATGTTTAAATACATCGCTCCTTTATTATCAAAAAATTTAGTTTTTCGTAAAAAAATAAAGTTTTAAGTTTTCAATTTAAATAAAACTCAATGAAGGTATTCCAATGTTTTCTTTTATCAAGAGGTGCATCTAAAAGCCTTCCATATAAAATTTTTACTAAAAATTAAATTTGATACAATTTTCTTAGGCATTATTAAAAAAAATATTTTTTTTGCGATATGCCTATGTTGCACTAATCCAACAAAAAATGTTTGTTTTATAAAACATCCCAGCAAAAAAGTGATGAAAAATTTAGAAAAAGCACCACAACTACTAATACGAAGCACTGCAAACTCCGAGCAAAAAGTAGTGAATTTTACATTAACGTGTCATTGAAGTCAAGTGGTTTGTTTTTGCCAACACGTGAGAGAATGAAGTTTACTTTTTATTTGCTATAAAAATATATATTCTGTGTGAATATAAGAATATATATTCTATGTGGAAATTCGTTTTACAAATATGTATGATCTCTTTACTAAATAAAAGAAAAGGATCAAGAAAAATATATAAAAAAAATCTGTTCAAGTCACCGCAAAATTTTATGAAACAAAATTTTGTATTGAGAATAAATACAGATTGCATTTGAATAAAAATCATAAAAAATTAAGTGAAACAATTTTAAATGTTTAGTTGAACCATAGTGAATTTTAATCAGAAATAATTTCTTAGTCAGGCTTAAGCTCAGTAATTTCAATTCTTATTGACTGAAATATTTTTTATTAATTAATGTGAGTTTCTAAAGAAGAGAAGAAAAATTAAATTAGACTATAAGCTGGGGGAAATACCGATATTTTTCTGTGCAGCAACGCACGTCATCAGCACCCAAGTCTATCTACTGGGGTAGAGATTGTTATTAACATCAGCTATTTAACGCAAATTGTTAATGAAAAATAAGAAAGAAAGAAATATTGTGTATACAATTATTGATTTACCTTTGGCAATTATTTCTGATTAAAAATCATAAAAAATTTTAAAGTAATAACAGTTTTTCAAAATATTTTTATTCAATCAACTTTGTTTTTATATATATGAAATAAAATTATTTCTGCATAGTTAGACAAATTAAAAAGAATAGAGCAAAATATTAATATGAGTTAATAAGAAAACAATGCTAGATGCAAAATAAACATTTTCGGGCGGAAAATCAACTGCTTAAAATTAACAAAATGAAAAACTATTTTAACTTTACAATGTATGCAATAATTTAATAAAAATATCAAAAAGCACATCCATGAATGTGATATGCAAAACAAACCTTGTAAAATGGAATTGAACCATTAACAGTAGTGATTCATAAAAACAGAAATCAAGTAAAATATTTCAGGTTTTAATCTTCTAAGGTAACATTGCGGAATAAATAAGACATGGACTCCTTGTTATGGATGCGGCGTATGGCCTCGGCAATGAGAATGGAAATGTCGATAGTTTTTATTTTATGACATTGCAGCTTTTGGATCTCATGTGGAATGGTATTGGTTACAACGACCTGTTAATGAAATGGGATAATTTGAAAATGTTTCTCCATTTAAAATATAACACAATATATGTACCTCATCAATGGGAGACTCCTCGATTAAACGAGGTGCGTCGGAGCTTAACAATCCATGAGTGGCCAACACATAAATTTTACATGCGCCATTTTCTTTTAAAACTTCGGCAGCAGCCACAAACGATTGGACGTCATCGATTAAATCATCCTTTGAAAAATTGCATCACATAACAAAATTAATTACTTTAAAATAATAATAAAATACTTACCACCATAATGGCAATACGTCCAGTAACTTCACCTACAACATTTATGGGCGGTTTTACTTTGGGTGGATGATCGGGCACACCTACCGACACACTAACTGTACGAGTACGGCTGTTAAAATTAATTTATTTCATTATTATTTTTAATTTTTTTGAAGTTATAAAATATTTTGCTTTTCTTATCGTTTTCTGTATGATGATGTTCGTTAGTGTTTTTGAATAGATGGATTAATATTTTGATTTTGATATTTTTTGAAAACTTTAAGCAATTGGAATGTTTTTAATATGATCTTGTTTTTTGTTTGTTTGTTTGTTTGTTTGAACAATACCAACCTAGTAGGTGTTGCTGATAAGCACATTTCAACTGAATCTCCTATGTCATATGTACTGGATTGATTTAGTTTTGAACACAATTGCAATAAAATAGAAAATAAATTTTGCTTTTTTTCGAATTTCTTTTTTAGTTTAAATTAATTTAAAAAATCAAGAAGAAGAAATTATAATTTTTGCATACTACAACTGATAAGATAATCAAAAGAAAAATTAAGGAACATATTTTTTTTTATTTTAGTTGCATACATTAAACTAAAAACTACATTCTTTGTTTAATAAAGCGTTTATGAAGTATTCAGCCTTATTCTACAATTACATAACTAAATATAAATACAAGCTTATATTTAAGAAGAAAAAAATATGTAAATTATTTGGCACCGACTTGGAATATCATTATAGATAACACATATAAAAACATTTTAATCATGTTTAACTTTTTAGTGCTTATTTTTGAAGTCGGTTTAATGTTTTTAAAAAAAACTCTATTTTCAACTTTTTAGTATTTCGCAAAAATTATTCAAGTAGAATCACATGAAATAAAATATTAATCTTTAATGGTAATTGCCCCGCCCACTTTTTTATATCATTCTAAGAGCCGAAACTCTTTGTCAAGTTTCGTAGGAATCAGATAAGTAGAAGTACCCCGCCCACTTTTTTGCACACAAGATTAAGTATTTTTCAGAGCTCAAGGCTGCAAGTTTGTGTCTTTTAAGAGCTCTAGGTCTGTGTCAAGTTTCGTAACAATCGATCCCGTTAAAGCACGTGAAATATTATACATATTAAAGCCGCCCACTTAAGGTGTGTGCCAAGTTTCGTAAAAATTTGTTAAAATTTGTTTTGTTTGTTTGAATGCAAGATTGTGTCTTCTTAAGAGCTCAGGGTGTGTGCCAAGTTTCGTAAATAGAAGCATGTGTAATATAATATTAAGCTTTATTGGGCGTGAATCCGCCCATTTTTTCAACTTAGAGATTGTATCGTTGCGAGAACCCAATTTGTTGGGTAAGTTTCACAGCAATCGAATAAGTAAAATATCATAAAATTAAATAAAATAAATTAGTGGGTGTGTCCCCGCCTACTTTTTTTACAACGGGACCAAATGAAAGCTATACCCTTTCAAACCAAAAAGTAATTTTTAAAATCGGTCTAAAATTTACCGAGTTATGAAGTAACATAAAAAAAAACAGACGAATTAATAACCTCATCCTTTTATAAAAAATACAACATTCATTTAAATTTCTTCGATCTTTTCAGTTTTAATTTTGTTTTTATATTTATTAAGCTTGAGATCTTGTTTTTTGTGTAAATAATTAAAAAAATTTATTTTTGTTCCATTATTTCGTTACCACAATGGGTAACTTCTTCAGGGAATATATGTATGTGTGTATAATAATTAACAATTGTTACCCATTGTGACAACAAAATATTGGAACAAAAATAAAATTTGTTAATTATTTACACAAAAAACGAGATCTCAAGCTTAATAAATACAAAAACAAAATTAAAAATGTAAGCGGTATTCATGGTTGGCTATTGTAGATCTCTTAAATATTGTAGCTTTGGTACTCGTAAACCGTGGTAAATTTAAAACACGGCAACAACAAATTGCATAAATTTTTAATTAACTATGCCTACACCATCTACTATACTAAAAACGATATATAGTGGATGTTGTAGCTGAATTTATTTACCACAGTTTGTACAAAAGAAAAACAAGCTACGTAGAAAAAACTCTCAGAGAGTCTCTGTATTTCTCTTTGAATTGAACAATAAAAATTTTTTACAGCACAGAAGAAAAAGTCGCTCACGCATGGACGTTTAAAATCGTAGTAGTTTAAAAAAGGGTTTTAAATTTAATACAAACAGTGAATTCCGTTTTAATAAAAAAAATATTCATTTAGGTTTGTATTGAAGATCACGTGGTTGCAAATCACATGCCCTTTTAAAATTACACGAGTGATTTTGTATTGCTCTGTAATTCGTATTGTTTTTGTATGTAATTTGTTTGCTAAAGTTTCCTTTTTTACAAATAAAAGAAATGGCGATCGAGATGTCAAAAATTGTTGTTTACCTACTATCAGCCCAATTCTAAATATTCCCCGGGAAATAATTCCCACAGAATTAGTTTTTTTCCTAAATATAAAATCCACCTATTCTAAACAGATTGAGCTAAAACTTGAAATTGGAGGGAGAATTTCGAACAATTAATAGGGAATAAACTCTTGGGGAGATGTTATGCAGAGTAAGGCTGTATATTTACAAGTGAGCAATTATGCACTACTATTTTAGCTCAAGGTTTTTTTTTTGCAAATGAAATAAATTGTAAATACGTGTATTTTATTGTGCATGTGCATTTTTACACTCATTTGCATCGTTTGCACAATTTGTATAATACACCGTTGAAAACCCTTAATACATTTTTGCATTTCTTTTTAATTTAATTTAATAACTAAGTTTCAATAACTTGTCAAAATAAGAACAGCAATTTTATTTGTTGAAATAGCGAATTAAAATTAACTAAATATAATTATTGTAAATGTATTTGCAATGGGGCTTAATCTGATAAGCAACAATATCAACTAGAAGAAGATATTTAAATTTTGTAACCACTTAAATAAAAACAACGTTCCTACTGAAAAAAAGAATGCGCAAGCATTGCAATACTGAAAATATGGAACAAAATTAGATTATTATATGTACTCATACGAAATATGAAAGTAAATATATGTAAATAACATGTGCAATAAAAAAAGTAAAATATGTGGTTGGCACAGGTGCTGCTACAGTCGTCACTTTAAACTGTAACAAAATCAATAGTTTTGTAGAATGAAAACTGCGGTTTTTGTGTTATTAGCTGTATGCAAAATTATGAGTTTGTTTGCAATTTTGTGTGGGTCGCGACAGCTATTAAATAATATGAAAAAAAATAAATAAATAAACAAACAAATGCTAGTTACAACACTTAAAAACATTAACAAATAGTTTTTGTACTTGTGTAGCTGACAGGTTCAATATTTGTTTCAATTACAATATGACCACATTCTACCACAAAGTACACATTCTACACTTTTTAATAGATATATAAATGTGGTTATATGTTATGTCGTTATCGAAAATGCAAACCGCTCTAACAAAAAAAAGGTTCGAAATCATAATTTTTATCAATTGTAGTAAATATGTATATTAACAGCCTTATGTATAACTAATCATAGGCATGAAGTTAGCAAGAGTTGCTCTTCGCATCCCAATTTCCCGGACTTTTCCCATTCCCTGGAAACGGGGAATAAAATTTCTTATTTCCGGGATAAGATCAAGACAAAAATATGTACAAGCATTGTATATATTTTATTATCTTTGGCCTTTTTTTTGAGTCAATTCCTGCTTTCTGGCTTCTGGATTTCTTTCCAATAATATATTGTATTGGATATTTTTAATACTTTTGTCAAAGTCCAATAAAACCGACAATGAGCGATATACTTAAACTAACTCGATTATAAAATTTCTTTGCTCCATTTTTATGCCCTAATTCAGTAAGAAGATTTATGACGTTTTTGTTTGAAAATACTTTCGAGTTCTTGTTTTTGAATTCTCTAAATTATATTCTTCAAAAACGGTTGGTTGTTGTCTTTGATAATGAAAAATAAAAATATTATTACCATGTTTTTAAAACATAAAAATAAAATAAAAAAACATGAAAATAAAATTGAAAAATATTTGAAAAAATATGTGTTAGATATAATGTTTAGAACAAAATCATAAAGCAAATACACGAACCTTCTAGCATGGACAATAAATAGTAATTGTTTTAAAGAATCACAACTGCGGCTTTTTTTCGTCCATAGACAAGACGATTCAATCGTCGAACAGAATTAGGGCATTAATGTGCAATTGTACGATGTTCACTCGAAGTAACCAGAAATTAAAATTAATATTGGCAATATCAGTTCTATACTACATCAAACTTCTTCAATGTATTTATGTAAATCAAAGGCACTTTGATATTCTTCAACATTATACACAAGGCGAATTGAATACCATGTGGTCTTAATTTGCAACTCTGCGTATTCGCCTTGTATATTTGTTAGTGTAAAATTTCTTGCTGTCAGAATATTTCCTAGCGTTTTGCATTGATTGACAGCAAAGAAATTATGTCAGCTGGTGAATTAGGATCACCAGGTTGCAAATTAGGGCACTCGTTACCGAACGAAATTACGAAATATTTTTAAATTTCGAATCGTATCGAATGCCATAATTTGCCTCCTGATTTGAATTCGCCTTGATTATACATAGCAAGACATATTGACGAGTCTGACATCCGTTTTAGAATTTAATGGAAGAAAGGTTTTGCAAAAGCTGTGACAACGAAAATAGATTATCGTGGTATTCATACGGCCTTATGTATAATCAAAAATTGGAATGAAGTTAGGATAAGTGTAAAAACTGAATATGTTCTTAATTACATTAAAAATCATGCTAGGATGTAATCGCGTGTTAAAACTACATTATACGGCGATTTTTAATGTCAAATTGTATAGAGGAGCTCGTCAAGACGTAGTTCAATTTTGTCACTTATGATAACTTCATGCCATTGATTATACAGGCCGATAGTTTTCGAATAGAATTTTTACAAAACAATAATAAAATAAATCATAAAAATATTATTACTGGGAAATGTCGAGGATCCTTAGCCTCACTGCTCACACAAATTTAAAGTTGTTTCAGTACGATTCTTCCTATCATAAAATTTTACAATAACCCAGACTATAGGCAACACTAATTTTTAGTTCCTGCATAGTTTTAAAGTAAACAGGTGTTAAAAATAAAAAAGTAACATTAAATTAAATAAACTACTAAATATTTGGGATGGCGTATGTATATATGATTTATAGATAAACAAGAGAATAGAAGGTGAACATTTTTTTCATGTGAAATATTATATTTAACACGAACAGAAAATGGTGAACCAAATTAGAAAGTAGTATATTGACACAACGACAATGTAAACATTGGCGATCACAATTTTAGGGAAAGGGAACACATTTCAAGTGAACTTTTATTCCCGATAAGGGTGAATAACATTTACTAACGAGTAGTATTTTTCGGCTACACGTATGCGTTTTCCGAAATAATTGATGAAAATTTAACGCCTGATTATTTGATCGTTTCCAACTCTAATTGACAAAGAAAATCATCAGTTTCTTAGTGATTCTTTTTAATGAAGGAGAAGTACGCGTACGAAGAAGTTTATATTACGTACACTTGAAAGATTTTCGTGAGTAAATTTATCCCTTTTTTTGTACTAACTTTTCAAACAAATTTGATTTTTATTTTTTATAATCACGGCAATCATGAATAAAATGCCGCGTGGAATTTATCCCTGGGAACAATTCCAACTAACATTCATGATTGCCCTGAATTTCTTTCCTTTTTGGTAACAAAACTGCACAATTAGTCAATAACAATAAATTATCATCCGATGACGACATGCTTTGATGCGAACGCTACGAAGTCAAAATACTAAAATTTTAAGTGACAAGCATACGACACTAACACAAATGCACTGATTGACGGATTTAAGCCTTGTTTATACTATTTTCTGTTGTCAATCTGCCATAATCTTTGGATTAATTTTAGGTTCTGTTGCCATCCATAATCGAGCCATTCTAGTGTGTGACGGAAATCTATCGAGTTCACAAAACTAATAATAGCGAAATATCTGTCGTGTAAATCGCACGATACAGTGAAATCGAATTTAAGTTTTACTAAATTTTTGAAACCTTCGAATACAATAAGTAATCATCAATACGTAATTTTCTTATGAAAATCCTTATTCACCATATTTTTTTTTACCTAGAAATCTACGATATCTTCTTTCCTAAAGGAAGATTCTAATTGGACGAGTGTTAGTTATGTATATATTTAGGTATGCGTCAGTGATCAGTAATGAATAGTGAAAAAGTGAGTAGAGTTGAATCATGACTTAAAATTTCTTGTACTTATGCGCAGTTATACTTATTGCAATGTTGTCCAACTTCATTTTCACTCGCAAGTGTGAAGTTCTAATCGTACTCATACTTAGCAACATTTATGGCGTTGTTGATTTCGACTCTCCTTAACTCAATGTTTATAGACGATGCAAAATAAGTATGGTATGGCAAGCGAACTGCGCATGCGAACATTAAAATACTCATTGTGATATTATGTGTTTGCTCATTATGGGGTTATAGTTGTACTTTATGGATGAGTTGAGTGAGCTGAATCAATGTAAGTAGTATAAGTATTTTTCTGAAATTATAAATCAAACTGAGGTGATTTATGAAAGTGAGTGTGATATGAGTATGATGTCGACGTCGCATTCATATTTGTTCTTATCTTATCGTGAGTGTGCGTAAATCAGAGTAGTTTACTTTAAACGATGTCTACTCATTTATATTTAAAATTTCATGAGTCAGTATGAATAGCGAAAAAAGGATGCATTACTGATCTGATGTGTATAGATTGTACAAGTGTGTATATACATATGTATGTAGTTAAAAAATCCTTGGTTAAGTGAAATAATGCAACTTCCAAGCAAACAACATGCAAAAGAACACTGCAACACATACAGAAGAAAACCAAATATTCAGCAAAACAAAATTGCAATAGAACGAAAATATTGTATTAAAAAAATCAAAAACTATACCCAGTTTAAAAAGTCCAAACAGAATTTTGAGAGTTGAAATGTACTTTGTTTTTAAGATATCACTTAAATCAAGAAGGAAGTCTTATCGAATAAAAAAATGTATCCGAAAAAGCAAAAAAAAAAAAAAAAATATGATTCAAGTTTAGTAAAAATGTGGAAATATAATATATTAAAAATGCAGATTTTAAAAAGTTTAATGATAAAAGCAATTGATGACATGTATACGTTGTCTTGGTGAAATGTTTTATATAAATCAAAATAAAAATAAATAAAATAATAATTAATGGCAACGTATTTGGAAAGTGAAAAATAATTATACAGCCATACATTAACATACAGTAGTACATATAGAGTGATAGATAAAGGATGTGATATGGTGCAATTACACACACACACACACACGCATACATTGACGTTCAGAAATGTTTGTTCAAACAGGGGAAAACTAAATATTTATGACTGTATAAGTATCAAGCAGATATGAATAGCAAACTAAATATGTACTTTTCAAATTCTTTAAAGATACATTCAAGTCAAATCATTTTTGTTGTCATACTACTGGCTAATATATAAAATAATAGTAAAACCAAAAATGGAACAGCTTCCAACTTACCTATTTGGAGGAGGGGAATAACGGCCGTCGACTTGATCGCTTTCAGCTTCTTTTTGTTCGCCATGAATGACAGCAATGCCCAAACGTAAGCGTTCAGCATAAGAAGTGGCTTTCTGGGTAGAGCCCGGATTACGGGCTACAATAACGGAGTTACGATAGTCTGGTATCTAAAACAAACAAAAAAAACATCAAAAACAATGAAGTATATTCTTTGGAAAAGCTTTTTAAGTCCCCGTCCACACTATGCAACTTTTGGCGCAATTTTGGAGTTTTTGACAAAAAAAAAGAGAGAGAGAGAGATAATTCTCGTTTAATTTATAATAATTGATATTGCAAAAAAAATACTTTCAAAAAAGAATTTTAACAAAATTAATAAAATGATAATTGCATGTGTGAACGGGCACCAACAAGCAACATACGCTTTCTTGAATGTATTGTAAAAGAAAAGGAGAAGCTCTCAGGTTGTCTACGGGTATATCAAAGAAACCTTGTATTTCTTTTTGATGCAAGTCCATGGTAATGATATGTGTCAAGCCCGAGGTGCACATCATTTTCGCCAAGAGTTTTGAAACGATGCAGCCACGTTTTCGCATTTTGCACTGTTTGGAATAAGGCAAGTATGGAATTACACCCACAATCGAACGAGCTGACGATGTTTTGCAGGCGTAAGCCATTATTAACAATTCCATAATGTTGTTGTTGGCATCTCTGCAAAATTAAATAGAGAAATGTATTTTATGTATTGTAAATAAATATACAATTATTTTACTTACTTAGTGCCAGTTTGTATAATATAAATATCTTTTCCTCTTACAGAATCGCCAATTTCGACCATTGTCTCTCGATTTGTTTTATGAAATACCGAACAGCCACCATTCTTGATGCCCATGCGCTCGGATACTAAATTGGCCAAATCGGGATGCGAATTGCCATGTATTATGACAATATCTGAAGTAGACGTTGTATCCATATCACTACGAGAACGTTTCGGTGGTCGCACACTGCCCAATCTAAAAGAGGGAATTCAAAACCATTTCGGTTAAGCTGAATTTAACAACCAAATATCAAAACGACTATAATTAACAGCGTTAAAAGGGGGCTACAACACTACAGTAGTGCTTACAAAAAGCGGAGTAGACAATTTTATCCACAAATATTGGTATTGAAAATACTGAAGTGCAATGAATTGCAAAAGATTATGGCTTTCGATATCGATCGAAATTTCCATAAAAAAAAACGATTAAAATTGTCTGAAAATTTATTCGATATCGAATGCGATAATTTTCCCGCAGTTGTTGAGTTCGAGATTTACAGCCTGTCGATGTCGATCGGCAACTTGTATTGAAAACAACATTAAAATAAAAAATTTTGTTTGTGTTTTCAATAAAAGTAAGCGACAGAAACTTTCTTGTCAAGATCGTGGATCAGGATGTAACTTAGTTTTCGCCAGATTAAGTGTCTAATGATAAGTTATTAATTTAATTTTAATTAAATTTTAATTTTAATTAAAAATTACAACTTCGAGGCAAATCTAAATCAGAACCGCAAGCAGAGAAGGTTAGGTTAGGAAGAGCGGTGCTATAACGCACCTCCATTAATAGTGCTATTTAACCCCTATTTGTATCCGGAAGTGCCCTTATTATCCGACACTAAGCCACCCAGTGCCCATGATGAAGCCCCTGATATCCTCCGATATCACTAATGCTCTCATGGAAACGTCTGCTCAGCCATCTATGATGCAGCTTCGGCAATGGCCCCGCACATCCTACAGGAATATGAAGTGCCAGTTTCCCAAATGCAGTGACCGAGCAGTGACCAATCAATGCGCCTATCACGATTAGCATTGCCCTCCCATTTATATATAGTAGCAGTTTGGATCTTTCTGAGTTTTGGCCACATATCCCTCGAGACTCTACAATCCTTCATACTTTTTTTTAAACAAATACAAATCGCGAAGCGATTAGCTTGTCTGCAAAAAACACCCAGGGTCTATGGCGGTAATCGAGCCCACGACCTCTGGACTGAGAGGCTAGCATCGCTACCACTCAGCCACAGCGGCATCCATGAACGGTTGCTTCTGCCCCCTACCCAATTATTGAGTTCCCTGTAGTAATGAACTATCGGCAATTTCACCGATCTGTCACACATTTCCTCATCTAACGCCGACCGTATTCTATACGACACTATATTTGTCTATGAGCAAGTTAAGTGCTCTCCTACATTCACTAACAAGTTTCGATTTGACTTAGTGTCCCTTCAAAGCTTTTAGCGCTGCATGGCTACCGACGTAGACGGTTACATTCTCACCTTCAGCTAAATTCCTGGTCACTAGTTCCGTAGCCATGAAAAAAGCAGAGTATGACTGACTTCCAAGACGTATCAATGCAAAGTTTGTACACTTTTCCGAAGCGGTATTTATATCGTGTACAGAAATAAAGTTGCGAAACATTTTAACCATGACCATCAACCATGAGCCGCTTGTTTGCGGCGTCTTAATACTTGTCGACGGTTTTATGAAAGGGCAATTAACGTTTTGGAAGTCAGTCTATCTATACCGCCTAATGTCAAACAGGAATAAGAGCGGTAAATTACACTGAAGACAATTTTAATTATTTTGACAAACACTACCAGAAAGGAACAACGAAAGCCATTACAGCTCATTCGCCATAAGCGAAAAAGTTTTGGGTTCACTGTGTCTGTCTTGGCAATTCAAATTTGTTGAAATCTGTTTTTGTAATAAAAAATCTAATTTACCATCACTAATTTACAAGTCTTGCACAGAAGAAGGCCAATAAATTTTTTTCGGATGCGGCTGAAAAGGTCGAACATGGCAGCTTAACCGCACGCGCAAATCAATAGTGTATTTGACGAATTAATAATTAAGATGAATATTATAAGAGAATAGAAAAAGAAACAACATGTTCAGATCATATAATCTGGCGAATGGATGTTTAACCGGCCAAAAAAAAAATACGCTGATACTCGGGATATTTATTCATCATTCGCCACCATATACATACACTTGTGTATATAAAAGGGAAGGGAAAATGTGTGGGTGTGTGTGTGGCTGTTTGAAAACATCCCTCTAGTCAGCCTAGAACCATATGTCTCTATGTCTTTTCTCTAGCGACAATTGCACTATGTAGTGGAAATGTCGACAACTTTCCTTTTATGCACGAGTAGAGATACGTTAGAGTCAACAGTTCTAGTTTATTTCCGGTGACATTGTCAATGAACGCGTAAATAGTTTGTTTTTCTTTTTTATTATGCTATGCAATAATATTGAACAAATACATACATATGTATGTATTTAAGTTTGTTGCCCCAATACTTTTAAAATTGTAGACGAGGGTTACTAAAATGTACTAGTGAATCTTTGGTTGAAATGTCTCCATATGGTCCCAAAAAAACTACTTATTCAGTAGTGCTACAATCTGTGGTGGATTTTCAATGACAAGCTAATGTTAAATGTCAATAGGCAATTACATTGGCTGGGGTACACCTGGTCAGTAGTACTACTGACAATGTCACTAGTAAATCGCTACATTTTCACTATTCGCATTTTCTGCAGGGATGTTTTAGTGTGTGTGTAAATAAAATAGCCCTGTATATACGCATGTGTAGCCGATTAATAGTCAGAGTATTTTATACTCATGCATGTGATTTTAACACACACACACACTATAAATTTTAGTTATAGTTGTTTGTGCTGTGTAATTTAAAAAATGTGTATATACATAGTTGTTGGATGTTTATAGTTATACGTATTCAGTTTAAAATTAGTGCATGTATTTGTAAATGAGCGTGTTTTTTTTTTATTTAGCTGTACGCATTCATAGTTGTTTGGCGGCAAATACTCAATACTCATACTTTTGTCATTATCTGGTTCTTACAGCCTTCTTCCTGACTCTTACAACTTCCATTCAATCTCCCAGAATCAGCCTATCGATTGATAAACTTGCAAAGCATGCAATTTATCTTTTCGGCTGCATTATTCATTATTAATTTTTAGTTTTTTAAAGTATTTGTTACACCCAATTTGCAGTGGATTATTTCCAAAAAATAAAAACAAAAAATCAATGAAAAAAAGTTCAGCGCAATTGGTTACCTTGTGAAAAATTAAATTCCTGAAGAACTTTAACGCAACGCTGTTTGATGCAACACAAAAATAATTATACACTTTACGAAATAAATTTGTACAATTTGCACAACATAACCTACTGAACTATATTTATGAAAATATGAACGAGACAAATGTATAAATTTCACGACATATAAACGCAAGCAGAATTTCAAAACCAAATATATTATACATTGTGTAGCAACAATACAAATTAACACGAAAGACACACATTACGAGTACATTTCTTACTTCATAACACATGCGAATTAAAGTTGAATTAAAGGGAAATGAGGACTATAGACAAAACAAGTTTATTCAGAAACAAAGTTTAACTTGATTGTTCACTTTTTTTTTAATAAATACATAATGAAATACATACAATAACTACCAATTCAAGTTAAAGGAATTCCCGTAATAATATTGATCAAACAAAAAAATGAAATGTCAGTAGAGTAAAGCTACGGTCACACTTGTCAAACATTTGCCCAAAAAAGCGTAACCAATAAATGCTAATGAAAAATCTTTCAACTCAGACAAAAGTTTGTCAAGTTAAAGAGTAGCCAATATTGTTGGATTCTATTACATGGTGCATTAGTTGTGTTCGAAACTGTTTAATATGATAAACAAGTGTCTGGATCAAAACTTTTTTCATTAGTGTTTGTTGGTTACGCTTTTTTGGGCAAATGTGTGACAAGTGTGACCGTACCTTAAGTAAAATAAATATGCGAAATAGTTGACTTTAATGGGCAAAAAGTCAAACGTCAAATAACTACTGTTGTAACCAGACTATTTCTTAAATATGTATATTATTTTATACTAAAAACAATTGCAAAAATATACTAAAGTAACGTAAATTATATTCAAACGCAAAGTGCAAGAGTGTTAGATACTTAAATAGAGATTATGTTGTAAGAAATAAATAAAAAATAATAAACCTCTTAAAAATGTGCAAAGTATTTACAAATTTTTTACGCCTCCCAAAGTATGCTATAATAAAAAAATATAACTTAATGTATATTTTAGCCTAACACGAGTAAAAAATATAAACGAAAACTTGGCTAAAGTACAAAACAACTGTAGAGAAAAATAACAATAAAGTGTAAAATTCACACGCAAACTACTTCAAGTGTTTCTAAGTATTTCTTTTTTTCTGTAGGATAAGTTCCTCTAACAAGTGCCTTAAAGTATGCAATTTATTTGTTGCATTTGAATCATATATAAACAGGTGGATTTGCTCCTCTTTTCAATATTTGTAATTTCAAAATTATTACTGCCAGAGACAATTTGATATGTGGATGTTTGGATATGTATGCCTTAAGTTATTGAAATAATGGGTGACTCAGGTAAGTTTCAAAATCAATACGCTAGTTGCTTTATTTGTAATAAATAATGTTCGTTAGATTTATTTCTTCAAAGTTGTTTTAGCAATCAAAATAACACTATTTTTAACGTGTTTTCTGTGTAAATGGCTGACTTCCAAAACGCGAATTGCTTTGTCTTCTAACAAAGTGTAGCGTTTCATAACGAATCCGTACAAAACATTGGCAATGCACACCCTTTCAAAACTTCGTCGAAATGTATTAATAACAAGCAATCAGCGCTTTAAGCCTGGTACTCTGTTCAACATTTGACGTGAAATGCTGTCAAAAGACATATAAAAAAAATTGGCACGAATTGTTCATGGAAAAATGTTGCAGAAATAGTACCCCGGTTTATCTTGGGAAAAACGTATGAAATGTATCTTCAAAATTTTAAGTTTTCATGCGAAAAAAGATAGGTGGCACTTATTTCGTGTGGAATTTACAACAAACACATAGATCGTTTTTAAAAACATAAGAAATTGTAGCATAGTTTCAAGGACTAGTTAATATTGTTTACATGTAAAATTTTTCCTTTGGAATAATCAATGTTGCTCCACATTATTCAGAAATTTGAAAAGAGTATACTATGCTTTAAGGCCTCATTAGTTTTTACTTTTCGTTGCAATTCTTTTCTGTATAAACTATTTTGCAATTACTTTTTCTGTGAAAAAAAAATCAGCTGGTAACGTATAGAACTGATTACATTTGTATACCAAATACCACAACAAACTAATACATACAACACTTTTGGCTGTCACTTAACGTTGAATTCTATTTTCTACAGATTTGTCCGAAACAGAACAGAACGAAAAAGGAAAAACAAACCACAAATACAATTACACAGAAAGAAAACAGCTGATTCAGAACGGAACAGCACGTACAAACTAATTCGGCCTTTAGTTTCAAAGTTGATGTTCTGGTTACAATGTTTCACAACTTTGTATCTGTACACGATATAAATACCGCATACGAAAAGTGTACAAACTTTGTATTGATTGATTTTGCACTTAACCATAGTCAGAGTTGGGCAAAATACATGTTTTGCGGTATTTAAAATACAAAATACAAAATACTTCCACGTCATGTATGCATTTCAAATACAAAATACTTTAATTTTTTGTACGTATATTTAAAATACAAAATACTATATGTATTTAATAGGGTATTAAATTAATCTGGTTTTTGTTTTAATCGGTTATTCACTCGATTAATTAATCGAGGTTTTATTAATTATTAATTATTAATTAATTAATTAATTAATTATTAATTCCAATAAATAAAAATACATAAATTATTCATTATTTTGAGATTTTATTAATCGAAAAAGGATAACATAGCAAAATAACAATTTTTGAACTAAATCAGACGAGGAAAAATTTATATACATATGTACATATATGTATTAATAAAAAAACAAGTACATAAGTGAGTTTTTTAAATTGTTTAATATATTAAAGAGACCTTCTAAAATAATCTCTTAGAAATAGTATTTATTTCAAATGTTTAGATTTTAAAAGATTTTTTCTTTAGTTTTAATAAAACTTGACTTAGAAAAAATCCTTTCACTAATCGTTATCGTATAAAAGAAAATATTTTTCGATTAATTTTTTAACTTTATTATAAAATTAAATGGAAGAAAAAACTGTTGACTTGTTAAATAAAATGAAGCTCACTGAAAATACTTCTTTGTTTGCATGAACATTAATTTCACAACATATGACTTTTGTTTATGAGCAGAACAAATTATTTGCTTCATAAAAAATATATCGCTGGTTTATTTTGCTTATGTTGATAACACAATCTCCCAAAGCAAAAGCAACCATGTGGTTTTTGTATTGTTATAATTGTTGTGTCGTAATAGTACCACCTGCAAATAAAACGCCTTGTGACAAGATGCTTCAGAATTGACAACTGAGTTGTGGTGATGCCAACTCTAAGAGTTGGTATATTTATGTTTTTTTAGCGATTCTAATTTTTTGTTATTGGTTTAACGAATCATACATTATAAATTCATCAAAATGCAAATCACCAAAAATTTAATGTATTTTGTAAATTATGTATTTAAAATACAAAATACTTGCATGTCATGTATTTAAAATACAAAATACTTCTACGTCATGTATTTAAAATACAAATACAAAATACGTATTTGTATTTTAAATACATGTATTTCAAATACTGCCCAACCCTGACCATAGTACTCTGTTCGAATTTGTGAAAAATGTTGAGCAACATTGATTTTTTCATACGAAAAATTCGACATGTAGACAATATTAACTAGCCCTTGAAACTATGCTACAATTTCTTATGTTTTTAAAAACACACCATGTGTTTGTTGTAAATTACATGCGAAATATGTATGTAAGTGCCACTCATCTTAATGGAATTAAAATGACGAATTAAAAAAAATGTAAAGAATTATTGTTAAACTGAAACAAAATTTTAATTTTAAGGAAAGGAAAAGTTTTGCCTATGCCGTTTTCTTTTCTAGATAAAGTGCAACAGTTTTATTAAGAAAAATTCAATTTAGCCTTCGTTTTTTTTAAATACAGAAGTAACACTCAGGTGTTACCTTCTTTTAAGGAGAGGGATAGTGATAGAGAAGGCAGGTGTTGAAGGAAGAGATAGAGGAAGCAGCACCTCTGGTGTCAATGAGGTGTATTAAATTTTGAAGCTGTGGTTAGTAGCCATTTTATTGGTGCTTTTACTTCTTTTACAAGACCGACGAAGGAAGGCGCTCTGATGTTCAGTGACCAGTGTCTTAACATTCATCACTTGAACTTTCCTACAACAACTGATACAAAAGGTGCGTGGTGTTGTTATTTAATGACTGTCGACGACCGGGCTCTAACCCGGAACCTTCAGTTTTGTATTCAACGTGCTAACTACCTCAGCTAACGCTACCCTCGTTTAAAGCAGCTACGTCTAAACAAACATACATACGAATTACATAATAACCCCTCAGCTTTGATAACTCTTACAATTTGTTCTTGTTTATTTGCAAAACAAGCAGCAAGCATTGTTGTCGCCGACATCTGATTGGCTGTTGTGGTCTCGTCGGTGCGAAATCCCAAAGCTCTTTTGTAAAAGCTCGCACATTGTGCATATGACTTGGATGTAGCTGCTTTAAACCCAAAAAAAAAATCTCTTCACCAAAGGAAGTTTGTGAAAGCTCGTATTCAGAAACGTTGCAAGTTGGTTTTTCATTAAAAATTTATACTTAACCCCAACTTTAACAATCGTTTATGAAAATTTCACATTTAGTCTGCTTTAAATTAAAAATTTTTGTGTAAGAGGTTTTTGTAACAATTTTTCTTTAACGTATACTTTGCGCAATCCAAGCAAGCGACTTTTCTAGAAAAAATATATGAAAAACACCAAAATTTTTGAGTAATTCCTATAAAAAATTTTCTAGACAAGTCGCTTGCTTGCATTGCGGAGGCTGCACATATGTACGTGAGTCTGTGGTATTAATTGTTTCTTTATTTAATTATTAAATTTAGATGTTGTAGTATTTTTAACTAAAATCTCATAACATTGTACCTTATATTAGATTATAAGACTTCGAAATAAAGACAAACTTTATACATATATAAAAAAAAATTAAAATTTTTAAGGTCAAATTTAAGTGATGATAATTATCTCTTATTGTAGAGGACGACAACACACATCTTTTAAAGCACTACTAAAACTATTTTATACTTAAACTTAAAAAATGTTTAAATAATACGAATCAACTAAAAAAATACTATTCAAGTGCGTAATAAGACGATACACACATATATACGTATGTACACACATTTACTCCATTCATTTATACATCCTAAAACCAAAGGACGGACGGATGTGCGATAAATAGCACGCATTAGGAAAGCACTTTCATTGAAAGTTTGTTCAAATTACACTCGTACATTTCTTTCTTTTCGCACGCACACATTATGAAAACTAAAAACGTTCAAGACAATAACTGACACCAATTGAAAAAGGTGAAATAAAAAATATAGAATAAATAGAAAGAAATCAATGAAGTCGAAAAGAAAGCACTACTAGCACTCAAGAATTTGTAAAAATGTCTTAGGTTAGATAATAATAGAAGTATGTATGCTAAAAGGTTAAAAGGAAATTGCATTTAAAAAAGGATATGTGTCATAATGTCTTTCTGTAACTTGTATTTATTAGGCGTAAGTCTATGTAAATGAGTGTGGTTTACATGCAGAGCTTCAAATGAATTTTGTGAAAATTATTATGTTTTTTTTACTTTTTTATGAAAATTTTCAAATTTGTGAATTTTACCGCTATGGTTTTCAAATATTTATTGTTCAAATTTTCTGTCACGAACACTTTGTGCTGAATAGTACGTGTCACGAACAAAATACGATCTCTAGTACACACTAACCAATATCAGGTGCAGTTGTGGTAGGGATGGGAAAATATGTCGATATATCGTGCTATAACCGCAAAAAAAAAGGTTAAGCGACATAATTTTCGAAATTAATTTTTTGGCCAGAATGAATCATTTGAGATCGTAAATAATCGATTTTTGTCAACAAAAAAAACGAAGACGGTTTTCTTGGTAAATTCGATGACTTTTTGATTACTCGTTCAATGTATATAAAATTTTCAAAAAATCACCTTCTTTTATAGTTTTTTACCCATAACTTTCTTAATTATGGTAGAAAAAATATATTCCAAGTCTCTTTGATTAAGATTTTTGGATTTTGCATTTTAAACCGTGTTTTTGAAATCTTCGATTTTTTTTTAATTTGTAATTTTCGAATTCTATACACCCAATAACAACTTTTAAGACCGGTATGGTAGTGGGACGAACGTGTGGTTTCAAATCGGTTCGTGATTTGAAACCACGTGACTCTCAGAACAGGACTGATAAAGCAACCATTTTGTAAAATATATTCATAAATATTTCACTAATTATAATAAATATTGCATATTCCTACGTAAAGATAAATGCGAAAATTTTGGCAAGTTCCTATAGAAAAATTTCGACCTTTCGCTATAATTTTCTACACATTTTCTCTTGTCACCATCAGGGTACAATCTCATTTCTAATGACGGTTTTTATTGTAGTTTCTAAAATTTATTTAGGTAAGGTTAGGTTACCTTACAGTGGTTGCCAGTTTAGGGGATAAAAACCACACTACTTGTGTCCTAGTTTGTCCCGTTGTATTACCTGGAACAGAGAAATGAATAGAGGTAATTTCATCGACGTTTCCCCTTTTGGTTAAGTGTTGAACCAACCTGAAGACCGGATAAACGAATTTATCCGTATGATGTTGCAGTTCGACAAGGCTGCTAAATCCTGCAGCAGCGAGGTATAGAAAGAGGAGGTATTCTACAGTTTCTTCCTCCTCCTCATTGTGAAAAATTCTACAGATAATCACCCTTATTCCAGTTGTCAACATCGCCACGTCACGTCAATACAATACAAAAAAAATTGGGGCTTGTCTACTCTTTCTCGAGAGCAATTGTCAGTTTCTGTTTCCTAACCATACGTCTCCACGAGCCATCAACTTGGACATGACATGAACATGACGCCGGCAGAGTGACCGTGAAAAATTCATCAACTTCTTTGTTGTGTTCTACAAAATAGCATGAACCTGTCAATACTAGTGTGTTGTTTTCGACAACGGTTAGAGAAGACAAAATTATTTGGTATTGTATTGATATTGACAAATGGAATAAGCGTTAATGTTATTCTGTAATTTATTTTTCACGATAGTGTACATCTGTGTTTTCTTCGCCATTTATTTGTATATCATGCGGCATCTCTGCATACAAAAATGTCAAAATAAGCGAAAATCACAAAGAATTAAAGAGCTTGTGATTTTACTTTTTTTTAATTCAACCGACACCGAATATCGTTAAGATATATATGTTACTGGATAGCAAAATCGATAAATGTCGATATATTTATTATAGCGATACGACTATCGTAATAAAAGTTACTGAATGGAGGTACTGGTCTGTGCGATTTTAACGAGACTGCAATCATTTGATCCGTGTCACGAGTCTGCATTCGAGCTCCGTATCTGGCTAGTTCATCCGCAACGATATTTCCGGGCACATTGTTGTGCCCTGGAATCTAGAGTAGCTCCAGGTTTGAATGTCTCGCTATCTTGTTTAGAGACATCCGTCACTCATACAACAAATTTGATGTTATATAGACACCCGATAGAGATTTGATCGCAGCTTCGATGTCCGTACAAAATTGGGGATATTCATTGTATTTCCTATTCAGTTAGCTGCTCTTTTTATGGCTGATAATTTAACCTGTATTACAGAAAGTGAGAAAATGTATACGTAATGCAAACAGATAAGGAATATAAAAGCACAAAAGCTCCCACTGCTTCCACTTCATTACAATTCACTCCTTTAAATTCTGTTTGTGTTAGGCAAACACTTCAAGTGTTAAAAGGAGTTTAAGTTTATGATAAAGAAAATTTCCAAATGATTTTAATAACACGTTACACCAATACGAATAAATTGCTTTTCAATAAATAAAAAAAAAAAATAGAAAAACACAACCAAAATAAAATGCTTAATATAAAACTGTTGGCGCTAGAAATCACTTAGAATTGAATTAGTGATAGAAATGATCACAACTATTGCTTAACAACTTAGAAGAAACCAAGCCAATAAATATCCAACAAAATGTTAGGAATAGCCAAAGATCCTTTGCAACATACCAGCATGTATGAAAGAATGGAGGAAGGTAGAAATTATAAAAAAATAAAAACTATTTAAATAAGTTTACAATGTAAGATTTTAATGATTTTTTCTTTAACATTTCTTTGCAGACAGTGAAGATAGCGAAGGTGAGGGAGGCTTGGGTAACGTTTCTCGTGTTATTATACGTCCTCCAGGCGTAACTGGCAAAGCGAAACGCGGTCATTTGTGCTTCGATGCCGCCTTCGAAACAGGCAATTTGGGCAAAGCGGACATAGTGGGAGAATATGAATACGATTTATTTCTACGGCCCGATACTTGCAATCCTCGTTATCGTTTTTGGTTTAATTTCACCGTGGACAATGTAAAACAAGACCAAAGAGTTATACTAAATATAGTTAATATGTGCAAGTCGAGAAATCTATTTAATGCTAGTCTTACACCTCTAGTAAAATCGTCGTCACGACCCAAATGGCAAAGACTGCCCAAGAAAAATGTTTTCTACTACAGATCTCCTTTACATCAGAATCATTATGTTTTGAGTTTTGCCTTCTCATTCGACAAAGAAGATGATGTCTATCAGTTTGCTTTAGCACCGCCCTACAGTTACTCCCGCATGCAAGCGTACCTGAGTGTGATAGAAAATCGCCAGTCTCAAAGCGAAAAGAAATTCACTAGAACTTTGTTAACCAAAAGTTTGGTAAGATTAGTTTTTTTTTTATTCATTAAGAAATGCTTAATTAAATTTATTGATTTTATTTGCAGCAAAATCGACACGTTGATTTGTTAACGATTGACCATGTCAGTGGCAAAGTAAATACAAATCGTATTGAACGCAGTTTTATACGTGTCATTGTTATTTTGTGTCGTACTCATGCCAATGCCAGCCCTGCTTCATTTATGTGCCAAGGTTTTCTGGAATTTATGTTAAGTAATCATAGTATCGCTAAAGTATTGAGGGAAAATTTCGTTTTCAAAATTGTGCCAATGGTCAATCCGGATGGTGTGTTTTTGGGAAACAATCGTTGCAATCTCATTGGTCAAGATATGAATCGCGTGTGGCATAATGCATCGGAATTTTCTCATCCAGAAATTTATGCTATTAAGAATATGTTGAAGGAAATAGATAATTCGGACGTGAGTACTAAGTGAAATATTTATTTAGTAGAAAATTTATTTTAAGGATTTTTTTGCGACTATCCCTTTGTGTAATTTTGACCGTTTAGGAAAATTTTTCCGCTTTGTCGATTATTGCCGTTTTTGGTGATTGCTTTTATGTCAGCATTTTCTAAGATTTTTTTTAAAATCAGTTTGTTGATCTTTTTTGGCTAGGACTCACTATCCCACACAATCGTACGACTTTTGAAAAAGTATAACTTTGGTCTAATGAGTTCTTGTTGTCTTCAAGTCATATTCAGTACCAGGTGGACTTGTAAACGCAGCGGATGGTCAGCTGACTTTACCCCATCCATCGAACTTCATATAAAATAGCATAAAATCTTAACCCGAACTGTCAACATACAAATCAAAATAATCCTACTACAATATTGTATGTATGTTGTTGTAATGATACGACCACCTGGTATTAATACACTTTTGGTTGTCTTTTGAAAAATTTCATACTTTTGTATTTTCCGAAAAGTCGTACGATTGTGTAGGATAGAGAATCCCCTTATGCTGACTAACAAAAATGTGATATTTATTTATTATTTTATTTGAATTGTAATGTATTTTTAATCAGGCATTTTTCTTTTTTTCTTGCCTTCTTTAGAAAATTGCATTAATTAATAAAAATATTTCATTTCTATTAAAAAAAAAATTGAAAAATACTGAACTTAAGTCTGATTAACGAATTAATTAATGTCAGTTTCATTTGAGTGTTTGAAGCTTATAACGAAATTCATTTACCAACTTATACTACTTTTTCGAATTTCTCAAAAAGTGTCAAAACATATTCGATATTTGTTTCATTCATAATTTGAAATTTTTTAACCAATTCTGAAAAAAAACTTTAATTTTAACAAAAAAAAATAAAAAATATGGGAAGCAGTGGAACTTGTAGGCCATCCCTGAAATTTCCCGCCAATTTTAAGCAAAAAAAAATGTGTTTTGAAAATCGATTCGACAAGAAATTACGGAGTACTGAAATATAAAACTTTTTTCGCAAATTTTCGACAAAGACAGATTTTGCTATAATATGCGTCATCCGATACACTTCTTAAGTCTAAAAAAACAATTTTTTCGAAATTTTTCGTCAATCAAACGACGTGTCTTTTTGAGGTTAAGAGCTGATTTTGGAATTGATCAGCTTATTAGTTTGAACAAAAAACGGCTTTATGAAAATTTTCTAAGTCTACCGAAGCGAATCTTGCGACAACTAAGTGAGCTCCAAATCTTTCGAATGCGGCAAATTTGCTTCCGTTCCGTGGACGAAAAAAATTAAAATAGCTTCTTGCTTCAGACCTTATTAAAGGCCTGCTTAGGAATTTTTGATTCAATTACTATTCTTATCAGAATGTCTTATAGAATACCTCAACTCTTTCGCATAAAAAATAATATACTCATTAAATATTCCCTTCTATGAAATGGGAGAACAGGAGTAACATTTTTTTGTTTTATTTTTTTACCAAACGAAAAGCAAAATCCATTAATTTGAAGGTCTTCCAGAAGGCATGTTTATTATACAAACACTAGCAGAACGGAACAACATACTGTTTTAGATGGACGCTACACCTTCACCATCAGCCTACACACAAGACTTGTCTTGAGTCCAACAGCATCCCAGTTTAACTTGAAGTTCCTGTAACAAAGCTGCCATATTGCATATTCCTCATCTAGTTGATTCTTTGATTTTTGAAAACACAATTTGGGTCAGAAACTTTTTCTTTAAGAAAATTTTAACATCAGCATGCTGCTTATTAATTAAGTTTTTTTTCGTATTACTATCAGCATCATTATAATGATGCAAATTAATTGTTTTGTGAATTTATTATCTCTGTACTTTCAGTCATATCAAATAGATTTTGTCATAGATTTACATGCTCACACAAGTTTACATGGTTGTTTTATATACGGAAATACATACGAAGATGTCTATCGCTACGAAAGACATTTAGTGTTTCCTCGACTCTTTGCAGCAAATGCACCCGATTATGCTGCCAACAATGTGATGTTCAATGCAGATGAAAAGAAATCAGGTTGTGCCAGACGTTATTGCTGTGAACGACTAAGTGACACCGTAAATGCTTACACATTGGAAATATCAATGGGTGGTCATTATCTAAAGGATGGCAAAACATTGGTCTTGTATAATGAAGAAGGATGTAAGTTGGACAGTCCTTTTAAATTCTGTTAAACATTATAGTTTTTATTAGACTACAGATGCGGTCGTAATTTGGCTAGAACATTTTTACAATATTACCGCTTTATTAATGTTTTAAGCCCTGCCCTGCCAACCGATGTTCACCAAAAGAAAAGACGTCCCAGAACTCGTCAGTCTAGATCAAGATCAAAGACCCGCTATGAAGTTAAGCCCAGGCCTAAAACGACTAGATGCTATGCGCCAATTTCATACACAAATATTTCGATTTGCTATGATTCTGGCGGTTCGTCTGATGAAGCTGGATTCTCACCAACGCGTCCTTTAGCTCCAAGCAGTAGTCAGTTTAGTGGCTGTCGCAACTACCGTCGTGCAGCCAGCAGTACCATGGCCTCTTCTGCAAACACACCTCACGATCAATTTTCTTTGTTGCGTTTAAAATCAAGCAAATTTGATTTGCCCCACGATTATTCATCGCCAGAGTACGGTCGAAAGTCTCAATCGCCGGACAAACAAATTAAATTTGATTTACCCTTAAATATTCCACCTAAGCCGTATCTATCAATAATAGATTTAAATCAATTGACCAGGGGTAGTTTGAAAGTTAAAGCATCAAGTTTTGATTGCTAAATGTTAAAAAGAAGTAAATCAATTTAATTAACTAAAACAATCAAGAGAATGGAAAATTTTTAGTTTTAACTAAGTGGGCTTTAGTGCAAATTTTATAAATTTAAATAATTAAAAATAAAACGATTTTTTAAACTTCTTAGTAAATTAATATGATACACTTTGAACTCAATTGTTTTCCAATTGTAGAAATGTTGATTTAAGGAAATCTTTTAAGTATTGATCTGGCATCGCCCTATTCTTTTGTCACTTTTTGTTAAGCTGGCATTACTAATAATCTTCATGTTTTTTACTGTGCTATTCGTTAAATTCTTCTGGATAATGACCCTAAACATAAAGCCAAAGTAACAACTATGTGGCTTTTGGATCATAATATCAAATGCTTGTATTGAATTGAATTAAAGTTATTAAAGTTGAATAAAAAAAATCTGTGAAATTCTCATTGAAATTTATTTATTTATCATCAGTAGACCCCAACCACATTTTGAACAGTCACAAACCTCTTATCTTATGCACAGACTTTCAAAAACTATTTTAGAATTTACAAATAATATTTTTGGAAATCACAAAAGAAAAATAATCGTAGTAGGCTTAGGGCCATTTTCAAAACGATAGAAAAGTAAACTTTAAGAATTTAAAACCAGTATTTTGTATTGAAATACTAGTTTTAAAAGTCTTAAATTATACTTTTATTCGTTGTGAAAATGGACCTTCGAAACTTTAACAAAACCCAGCAAATAATTTATTTTCGCTTATTTTTCTTTTTTGATTTTCCAAAATATTATTATTTGTGAATTCTCAAATAGTTTTTGAAAGTCTGTGCATAAGATAAGAGGAATAATAAATGAATAATAAATTTCTTAAATCTATGAAATATTAAAAAATAAATATTAGAAATACTGAAGTATATTTATTTGACATAGTCTTTATTTTATTTGAAAATGTTGCTAGTTTGTATGGTTAAGCATTGTCTATATGCATTTCGTTCCCGCTTATGGAACTCATCAGTGGGAAATACAAAGATGCTTGTTTTGTAAAGATTTTGGTTGAGGCTTTTAAACTTGTTCAACCTTATTCCAGTTACCGACATCGATGTCAGTTGTTTACTCGCTCTCGAGAACAACTTTGTGCTACTGAGAATCTATGTATTTCCGTTCCCTAAGGTGTAGAAAATAGCAAAAATCTGCCAACAGGAGTCAAAAGGTACACAATACCGAATTTTTTGGTGAATAAGCACCACTTCCTAAACCATAAATTTAACTGCTTTGGAAAAGTGGTTAATAACCACATCCTAAATGTAAAATATATTGGATTTACTTCACCAACAAAAAATCACACCTTATTTTAGAGTTTTTATAGCAAATAAAAAGTGAATTTTATTCGCTCAAGGGTTGGCAAAAACCAACCACATCGCTCCAATGACACGGTAATGCAAAATTCGCTACTTTTTGCTCGGAGTTTGGAGTGCCTCGAATTAGTATTTGTAGTGCTTTTTCTCCTTTTTTTCATCACTTTTTTTACTGGTTATATGTATATACAAAAATATTCCGTCTTTATAATTCGTTTATCAAAATAATTATCATAGAGAACCATTTCAAGAAAAACGTCACTGTTAAATATGAAATTGTTATTGGCGCCAATGAAATTCAACAAATATGAAGAAATTGCCGGTATACATAATATTGTAAAAAAAAACATTACATAAGCAAAATTAGATAAACAAATTGCTACAACATAACGATTAGATTTTTTACTTCTAAACACTTTTATAGAAAATGCTTTAATAGATATTTGTTTCACTGGAATAACTATTTATATACATATGTACATAGTATCTGTAAGTATGAATATATACATATGTATTCCATGGACAATTATTCCCAGCGGTAAAACTCAGACGGCTTTCTTGGTGCAGGCCTTATTAAAGGCCTGCTTAGGAATTTTTTTTTATTCACACATTCCACACTCTCCTATGAGAAGAGAGAAGAGAAGGAGTAAAATTTGTAGTTTTGTTTTTTTTTAGCAAAGCATAAACAAAATCCATTAATTTGAAGGTCTTCCAGAATCTCTGGCGAAAGAAGCAAGAACAGAAGGCCCGGGCAGTGCGACAGTGCGTATAAATAATATATGAGTATGGAATGGAGCGAGCAGGTCTTGTACATCCAAAAGAAGTAGTATAGAGGCGTCCTTCTAGTTCCCGCTGGGTAGTTATGTACATAACTACAAGCGGGAACTAGAAGCTACAAGTATAATTACTAGAACAGCAAGAACTAGTGCAAAAAGGGTTAAAGTTGTTGTATAAAACTACTAGTGCTGATTAGTACTAGTATATGAAGTAGTTCCAAGGCACCACATGCAAAATAAATTTTGCCTGTCTAAAAGAGCCCTCGCACAGTATGAAAATTGGCATCATACAATTATTAAAATTTTAGGTTCATCTAAAATTAATTATAATTAAATAATTATAAATTACCTTTTGCAATTTTTGTATTTTGATAAAAAAAAAACAAAATAATGACGAATTTTAAATAACAGTTGCCACTGCGCAACAAAGGAATAAAACCACCATTTTTATAGAATTTTTGTTTACAAAAGAACTGGGAACAAACTAGTTCTAAACTAGCGCCAATGGTACTTGTAGTCTTCTAAACACACTCAATGCTAATTTGAGCATTAAGATGGTATAGGAAAGTTTACAGTTGGGAACTAGTGGTGCTGATTTCTGTACTAGTAAAATACCAGTTGGACACTAGTTCGATCTCCTGCAGGGTATATACAAATTAATTATACACATACATACATATGTATATCGTGCCATAACCCAAAAAAGCTTAAACGACAAATGTTTAAACTTTACTTTTGACCAAAATCGATCATTTGTGATCGTAATTAATTGATTTTTATCAAAAAAAAAAAAATAACGAAGTCCAAAAATGTGTCGGTTACGCGCGGTTATGGCCCAATATGTACATATGTGCATGTATACATGTATTAAATCTTTTTGTAAATGTTTAATAAATTGTCATTTAATTGTTAAACAAAATTATTAATAAATACCGTATATATTATCATTTTATCTTATAATATAATTTAGCGAAGCACCTTTCGTCTTTATATTTATTTCACTTTAATTATAGAACACAAACAACTTTGGTTATCACTAGTGTGTTAATTAAATAAATCAAATATACATATGTAACATATCGCTCCTTTATTGTAACATAGTTATATCTCAAAAAAAAGCTGGTTTTGCAAAAAATTAGTTTAAGGTTTTCAATTAATTAAAAATGGTTTAGGTCCTCCTCTCAGAAATAAATAAAAACTATCCTATCCTATAGAAAATTTAAAAATAAGAAGTAAAAATTCAATAAAATAATTGGCGAGCCTTAGTTTCCAAACAAAGTTCCAGTACAAGATTGTGATTATTTGATGTATTTCCAACCAAGTATTTTCTCCACCATGGTTTTTCCCAACGGCCTTTGGCCGGACTTAAGAATTTTCTCCATGATTTTTTCCAACACGGCGCTGCGTACTAATGTTCTTTGTATAGACGGCCTTAGGCCGGGCTTTAGAACTTTCGTCACCATGATTTTTCCCAACACGGCAGTGCGTACTAAAGGTGCTTTGTATAGCCGGCCTTTGGCCGGGCTTAATTATTTTCTCCACCAAGGTTTTTCCCAAAACGCGACTACTTACTAAAGTCTGGTTTTAGACTCGGCAGTTTTAGTTGCTCAACTTTTGATTTTGTATGAGAGAGTTGAGAAAGTAATACATATATACATACCTTTTGTATATCTATCCTTTTCTTTCTCATTATAAAATCAAAAGCAAGAAAAACTGTCATGTTTAAAACATGCAAAGCTGTTACATTCAGAAATGCAATGCTTCATCACAGTTTTACATGAAAACTTTAAACGAAAATTAATCGGAAACTAGTAAAAGCTAATAAATCAGTCAATGTTTAAATATAGTTTGAGTTAATTTTCATAAAAACTTAAAATGTATTTAAATACGAAAGATACATATTTCGTATCTTTTGATGACTTCAGGTAACATGTGTAATCGCGACATTTTTCGTATCTTTTGAATCTGTACGCAAAATGTACAGAAAATATGAACATCTTTTTTATTTTCAGGAAAATTATATGAATTTTTTGATATAATCGCCTTAGTATAAGCGCCTTAACTCGTATATTAATTTTTACAAAAATGAATTTGATTTGATAACATCCAAAGATAGTTATGTACATATAATTAATGAAAGTTTGCTTATTTATGACTTAAATAAATATAAAAATGAATTTATGTATATGATATCATTTTCTTTACAATATTCATTAAATATGAAATAAAGATGTTATGTTAATAAATGTTAAACGTTAAAAATGCACTTTCAAATTTTTTTACAAAATGTATCTTTTTGGGAACAAATGTATCTTTTTGAAAACCAAAATGTATCTTTCTCGAAATTTCACTGGCAACACTTGTGGCGAATTAAAGTTATTATCAAATTACGTTGAAAGTACGGTAGCACTACACGATTTCCAAATATTATAGAAAGCTTTCCAAAGAACAGCTGTTCAATATAAATACAAAAAGTTGATTTATCAATTTGCAGAAAAGTGAAATAGCAAAAAACACATGTTATGATAAAAAAAAAATGATCATCGGAATGTATTTTTCTATTTATATATTTCATAATATGAAAATATGTGTTACATTTGTTGTATATTTGCGAAAATTAAACGAAATTCTTTTTAATACGACCACATGATGTTCGTGTACATGCATTCATAAAACACACACATCCACAAAACATATGGTATGTTTGTAAAACTTAAACAACACTTAAATGCACAATGTTGGCTATTTAAGATTCATTTAATTTTGGGGTGAAAAACAAAATGTTGTGTTTAAACATGATTTAAAAATAAAATATAATCTATATAATTTATAATCATTGACAGATTTATTAGCCCTAATAAGGCTCGCCGCCAACTTTATTTAATTTTTCTTCCTATTATTTAGTTTTCTATCGGATAGGAGAACTTGAACCCTATTTAAGCCAAAAAAAATCCTAAAGAAAACAGTAATTTTTATTGCTTACGATTAAATCGAAAATAGGGCCCGATATTTACTTTAACAACATCTTAACTCAAAACAATGCAATTTGTTAATGCAGAATAAATCCAAATATTGTGCAAAAGTTAAAACAAATAAAATTTTCATTGTGTGTACCTATATTGAAAACTTAAACTTTTTTTCTACCAAAGTAGTTTTTTGAGTTGTGACGTTGTTTTATTAAATGAGCAGTATATACATAATTAGTCATTTGAACCACTGTGCATGTGTACATAAATAGGTATGTATGCATACTCGTCGTGGATATAATTTATAAGCGTTTCAGGTATGTACATATTGTATGGATGTGCAATATAAATACACATGTATATACATACAAACATATCTACTTGAATTTAATTAACACTTATCTGCAAAATTAAATTCAAAAATATTAAAATGAAATTACTTATTACGTTGCAGCAACATTTTCATTACTGATAACTTCACTTTTCCAGCAAATTTCTAAAGGTTTTCCAAGAAATTAAGTATTTGTCTAAATAATCACTTTAGTTTTATTTTAATTTAAGTGGATTAACGCAGCACCAATAAAAACACTTTTACTTGCTTCAAAAGTTTTTATCAAACTGCGGTATTTTTTAACAGATCTCTTTCAGATTTTTCCCATTTTTTTTTAATAAAATAAATATCTCGCACAAAAGAAATGAAATAATAGATGATAATGGATAAATTAAATGTTGTAAATGTGTGTGCGTATAAAGAAATGCGAATATCAGATGTAAATAGAAGAAAACAACACGATAAAACATAAAAAATAATTGTACATTAGTTGTTGCTCTTTTTATTTGGAAACGTTATTGTTTTTCTCTGCAAGTTCTAATGTTTTTGTTTATAAAATTTATTCTGATCTTATGTACTTAATTAATTTTAATAACATCATATTTACTTTTTTATTTCTCCAATAAAATTGGTGGCCCACTCTTTATCTTTGGTTTTGCACTTTTATAAAATTGCAAATTTTCTTACAACTTATTTACAATTTAGCAGACACATTAAAAAATTAGTAAGTTTATTTAGTTTTCTAATAAACACGAGTTTTTTTACACGCTTTTTTGTCCAAAGTGTTATTAATGAATTTATTCTCATCTGCTTTTTTCTGTGCTTCCTCTTTATTTATCTATCGCAAAAAGAGAAGAGTTGTGTTTGACTTGTGTTGCCACATCTTTGATTACACAAATTATTGGATTATGTTCGCAGTGCTGCCACAACAGGAAGTTATTGAATTACAAGTCAAAGCCTCGAAAATTACTCGATATATATGAACTTGATTTTTATATTTTTATTAATTTGTTTACTTCATTACACCCTTCTTAATATATTTTAACAATCATACACGAAATATATCGTACTTTATCGCATATGCCAGCAAAAAGAGAGAAAATTGTTTTCAATGTATGAAATTGGTAAATTAAAAAACTATTTAAGTTAACATTTCAGCCATCAACATCGATTGTCGCTTATTGAGATCACTATTTATGAAAAAAATGGCAAAATTTTACGCCTTATTTGTTAATGATGCGTTAATCAGCTACCAGGTTCCGCAGCGATGAGTTTTGAAATGTTCATGGTGTTCAATGTTCACAATTCACTGAATTTTTTTCAGTGAAAAATTTTACACTAGTGTTGTTATACAAATCAACAAGTAAACAATGAAATTGGTAAACACTTCACAAATCATCGTTGCTGAACCGTGCTCACTTTTGATTTGTGCATCCGCGACGGTGAGAATCAATTATCTTGATAATTATTTCCTAAGTTGCAATAAAAAATGTGAATAGGAACATTTTTCACTTTTATTTGAATATCGTGTTAAGAAGGTAAGTACCAATGCCACAATTTCTTTAAGAAATAAATTTCCATGACAATTATGACAACTATACTTTTGGGGCTTGTACTTCAACATAACATATATTGTAAGGGGCAATATCCACCATCCTACATGATTCCATGAATTTTGCGGAAACGCAACACCGATATCAATGCGAAGTGGTGCTAATTTTTCTAGTGTGAAACAACAAATTTTATTCCATAGCCCATTCAGGCTGATGCCAAATTAAATAATTTCGTGATATAAATCGAAATCAATTTAAAATTAAGTAATTCCTCATAAATTTTGGCATATGCCATATAACTTGTGTTTAAATCTTGCTGTTTTTACACCAAAAGCCAATTTTTTTTTCAAACCCTAAAAGCAACAAAATATAAAAATAAAATAAATTTTAAAACAATTATCATATTTTTCCTTAAATTTCTTTTATTTTAAATGTTTTAATGCACATTTTTTCTGTTCCATTACTATATTGCTTAGATTTATTTATTTCATAACTCGCCATAGCTCTACGTCTATACCATGATAAATGTCAAATTGCATAACGAAAAAGAGCTACTGAACAAAAATGACATTAGAAGTAATTACTTGCACACAAATCAAATTAGCTTAAAATTATGGCATATCAAACCATACGTGTGAGTTATTTTTATTAGTACTATCAAAGGAAAACAGATTTGATATGTTGGTATGTCGCTTATCATATAAACATATTTTTTCTGCGGTGTTACATATCTTGTCGAATTGAGATCCAACTAAAATGTATTCGCCTTGACTGATATAATCATTCAATGAAAATGTAATGCAAGCGATTTGGACGACTACAGATGTCGTTGATTGGAAACGCTAAGTTTTCAAATTATAAATCACAGTTTTAATTGTGGTTTTAATGTATAATAATACAAACAAAATTTAAAAGCCAATGGGTATCATTAGCATTTTTTCTTATATTGTATAATACTTGAATTTGGTTGATATATTAACGGTCAACTCAGGATTTGTGAAATACACATGTCTGTATATACATAATTAAATTCATATTACATCTGCACAGACTTTTTTTATTAGTATTTCCACCAATATTCGGTGTGCCGTACATATTCTCCACGAAATCCAAATTCAACAGTATGGGCACTCTGTTTAAAATGCAACACTGCATAAATTCTTTTTAGTTTCCTTTATAGCACTTCTTGATACCGTTAACTTAGATGGCAGCTGGCGATGTAAATTGAAGAATTTTGTTCTTATTA
Source organism: Nowickia ferox (assembly GCA_936439885.1). NCBI lineage: Eukaryota > Metazoa > Arthropoda > Insecta > Diptera > Tachinidae > Nowickia > Nowickia ferox. Next base: position 108,922,000 of record OW387023.1, read on the forward strand.
AATATTAAATTAAGTGGCGTAATACTTATAAATAAATAATAATAATGCCTGGAAGTCCTAAGGAAGTGAATTACTTCATGTCTGTATTGAAATAAAATAAAGTTTTTAGTGATTTAATAGATTGTGTTGCTGTAAAAAATCCACAGTGTGTATGTGTGTGTACACAATTATGCATGATAAAGCTCAACAAGTGCAACCAACAAGCAATATTATACATGCATGCAAATTTGTGAAAAAGTGAAATACGAAATTGAAAAGAATATAATATAGTAAATTAATTATTATTGGTTACGCAGTAAATATCGACCGATATGCAAATTACAATTATTCATTCCTGTGTTGTAAGCTCTCCGCCAAATTGATTTAACTTTGTTTTGATTAATTTTGAGGTGGTATGTATAGTGTCAGCAGTTGTTAAAAATTTTCTGCAAATTTCAGAAGAAACGGTCTTCAAGCACTACTTTCTGGACAGGATAAACTTTCTGCTTGTTTGATTTTTATTTTGCAGAAGGAAGCTACCAGCATAGTGTTGGTAAGGATTTTAACGTCAGCATAGCATACGCAAGTTAACGAATTTGTTATGTTGCAAGTGTTTACACATATCAAAATTAATGTGTGCATTGCTTCTTTTATCAATATGACCAAGTAAGTGCCTTTTAATTTCCATTACCCACAGTGTCATATTCACAATAGCGAATTTTTTTGTCGAATGCTCGTCATAACCAAACTGAAAATTCGTTCGATCAGGGTTTTCGACTAAAGTAGAAGATCGAAAGTTGCTCACAATAAGGGTCTTTTGATTCCATAGTAAATTGTAAGTATGAAGTAATATGAAAGTAAAATTTAAAAATTTTTAATTTTAAAACGATTTGAAAATTCTCGATTATTAATATAAAATATTTCATTCTTAATTTAAAAACTCTATTATTAATTCAAAACGTTTCAGTTTTCATTTAAAAATAATTAATTTTAAAATAAAAATGCTTCATTATTACTTCAAGAATATTTCATTCTTAACTCAAAAACATAAGTTTTTAATTTGAGTATGTTTAACTTTATATCAAGGTTGTTGTCTTTTTAAGACAAAAATAATTATTTATGATTTAAACATAGTTTTCATTTTTAAAACAAGAATGAACATTTTTAAAACAACACAATACAAAGTTACTTCTATTCCATACAAGTTTTGTTTTTAAAATGAAATTTTTTCTTCTTGATTTTAAAACTTTTTTTTCGGGAATACTACCAAATCAATTGTATGAAAAAATAGAAAGGATACCGCAGAAACAGAATGAATAATTTCAAAATTTGCCTCCGTAAAAAATGTTTTCCGAAATCGCTAAACGGAATGAATAATGTTACGTAGTAATCATTTTGTATATTGTGCTATAATATCGTAAATTAATAATCCTTTAGCTAAGCTACCTCCAGATTTTTGATCACAACAGAAAGGTAAGAACAATTTGTAATTGCATTTGACTATTTATTCATATCATGGTTTTATAATTTTAAATTTTTTAACTTGTTAAAATAGTAGATTTTGATTTTTTTAATAATACAATAATTGAAATTTATTTGCTGGTGGTTAAGCATGTCTATATACGCATTTCATTGGCGCCTCAACCAAATCATCAGTAGACTCTAACTATACATTTTGAACTGATTTGGTTGAGGCGCCAATGAAATACGTATAGACATGCTTAACCACCAGCAAATACATTTCAACTATTATATTATAAAATTTTTCTGACAATATGTCAAATAATGAATTTCTTCAAAGATTTTTTTAATATACATTTGAATAAGGAAAATATTTTAATAAAATGATTTATATGTAAGACGCAGAACTAATGCTAATATTATTATTCATATTGTGTAAAAATTTCATATAAATATCTTGTTTACTCAACTCTTAAAAGCGAAAAATAAAACTTTCTTTTTCCTTTTAAAATTTTTTTATATAAAATTTTTGATTTTTTGAGTCAAAGTCTACTGACGAGTTTCATAAGCGGCAACGAAATGAATATAGACAATGTTTAAACATTAAAACAAGCAAAATTCTAAAATTAAATATACATCGGTATTTAATTTTCTTTTTCCATTAAAAGTTGTGTGTAAATTGAATACTTTAAACTCATTTTCTGGCAAAGTAGTTTTATTTTTTTTAAAGTATGACATTGTTTTAGTAAACATTGTTTTAGTAAAGTAAAAAATCCATAATCCATTTTGTTGATTATGATTTAAAACATCAACTCTAAAAATCGAAATTTAGACAAAATCAAAGCAGATAAAAAAAGCATAAGATTCCATATTTGTAAAAATCTACTTTTGAAAAACTGCTTCTAAAATCAATTACAAATAAATAATTAATTTTTTTGCCATCTTCTAAATATACCCAATCATCAATATTGTGGAATGGTTTGGTTTAGAATTAAGGGGCTGTCCTACGATGCCACCAACGTTCGACTCGTCGCACAGTTACATTGCAAACGACAACAAAATTTTAAAATTTGTTTTTGGGACAGTCCCTTAAATTACCTCTGCAAATAGCTCTTGTTGTTTTTGGTTTTGCAGTAATTAACTGATATATTTATCTTATTAAAATTTTCGCAATATTTAATTCATATTTGCTTTATCTGCACTAAATTTAACTTTTTTATTAATGAGATCCGTCAGAGAAAAATGAATCGGTAACATATTTGAAATGCCTAATTAACGGCAGTGCTTTATTAAAATTTCTTATAGCTTAAAAATTTTTGCTGCCATCTATGCGTCAGTGTCAGTGTCAAAAAGTTCTTGAATTCAATAAGGCATTGTGTCAAAGTATTGCCAACTCAAAATATGGTTTGATTCTTAGATGCAAAGGAAAAGCATCATCAAACAAATTGATACAAAATAAATTGTAGATTTTGTAAATACAAACGATTTTTTCGTTTTGAAATTTGAAAAATATTTTTTTAAACATATTTTCGTTATTTTTCATACAAACTTGAAACGTTTAGAAACGAAATTTTTTTACAAAATCTGCCTTTAAGAATGAATGCAAGAACATTAAAACGAAATCATATTATCCCATTTCATAGTCTTGTGCATTTGAGATTGGAAATTGCAACCGTAAAAATTGCTTTTTTGTTAAGCTTGAACTACTGTTAGCAAAATAGGAAATTCACAGCTGTTCTCTAAAATAGATAATTGTATTTCTTTCTGAAGTTTAATTAAGGGCCAAACCTTATAAAACGAAAACGTTAAGCGATAAAAAATTATATATGAAAAAATATAAATTATAAAAACAAAATACATACAAAATATGTCAACGTAATATATTTGTGATTTGATAAGGCTATAAAGTTCATATCGCTCTGTAAGCCAAATTACATGTGATAATTTTTAATCAACACATAACACCGAAGTTCATCTTAAATATTCTTACAAACACTACCAGAACGAAACAACTAGCTGGTAAAAATAGCGCTAGTGGCTGTCAAAATATTTAAAATTAACTTGTTATTTATTCATTAATAATTATCACATGTAATTCGGCTTTACAGAGCGATACGAACGAACTTTAGTCTAGTCAAATTATAAATTATTTTATTTTACCTTAACAATATTTTGAGTTTCCCAAGCAGAAAACCAAATATAACACGCTGCACGTTTTTTAATAATGCAGTGTTGCAGCGCCTCTCGTGTTAAATAAGGCGTATTAAATTTCTGAAACAGTGTTTAGTAGCCATTTTGTTGGTTGTTTTCCTTCGCCGATGATTCTACTACACAACGAAGGAGGGCGCTCTGATGTTATATTAGGATTAACATCTGCTGAAGTCGGTATAGTTCAGTCACCAGTGACTATTCCTTCATCACTAATGCACATCAGAAAAATGCGTGGTGTTATTATTTAATGACTCTCGGAGACCGGGCTCGAACCCAGTACCTTTAGTTTTGTAGTCAACTACTTCGGTTTTGTAGCTAACTACTTCAGCCAACGCCACCCAGTGTTGAGTTGAGTTCTTCAAACTTCTAAAGTAGTTGCACTCTAGCCATATAAAAAACTAGCGCGACGCCAGAAAACTGCTTTTTTTGAGCAGAAAGCAGTAAAGTGACGGTGCTTGTCTGATTTCTGTAATAAACAAGTATTTATCGTCTTTTCTCTACCATCATATAGGGACATATTTTTTTTTACATTAAACCATGTATTTACCTTTACAAAACGGTAATCTCCCTTACTAATTATCAATTTTGGATTTTTTGTTGTTTGACTGGTTTTTGAAATAAACGATTCAATGGAGCTTTCAGTACAATAAACATTTCGGCAAATTCTAATACGATAACTCAGAACAATTCACATATTCCATTTGCATTTGTGGAACATTTTATTCGCACCAATTGTTTTCCGTATGCGGTCCAATAAGAACCCTTGAACATGATTACTCCGATCAAAGCTCGGAACTAAGCTTTAAACCAGAAATTAGTTAAAACCTTAAGCGTGTTAAAGAGTTAATTTAATTTTTATTTATTACTTAATTTTATTCAAAATCCTACAGTGCAAGTTTTTGTGGAATATTTTAATCTTCTAACTCCGTATATGGATTTTGTCTCATTTTGTAAAAGCAGGTTAAGTTAGTACCTTACCATGTACATAATTCTACTATTAATTTCCGAATGAACCCAAGCTAAATTTAAGGTAAATACCAAAAATTAAACAAAACTTGATATGCTTTTAAAAGTTAATTTCGTACTACAACATACCTCCAGTCGGAGACCCAGTTGGGTTAATTGTGATTCCCTTCTATTGCCTGTTAATAGTAATATCTAACCCCTATTTGTACCCAGAAGTGCCCCTATTATCCGTCATTTCGCCACTGAATTGCAATGATGAAGCCCCTAATATCCTCTACTCTACAAATCCCGATATCACTAATGCTCTCATGGAAAAGTCTGCTCAGCCATCTAAACATATGACGTTGCAGCTGCGGGCAGTGGCAGATATTATGTTCAATGGTTTCTGGTTCCTCTTCATCCCCGCACATCTTACAGAAGTCTGGAGTGCCAGTTTCCCAAATGCTGGTTCTTGCTCTGAACGAGCAGCAACCAGTCAACGAGCCTATCACGACACGCAACACCTTCTTATTCATATCCAGTAGCAGTTTGGATCTTCCTGAGTCCAGTTTTGACGAGGATCATTTTTGTGGAATATTTTAACGCTCTAATTCTTCTTCTATCGTTTTTTTTTCTCTTTCGAAGAAGTACCTTTAAACGGATAAATAAATCACCCATATCGGGAACAATATGCGAACATTTTTTCACTGAAATATTTTCCATGAACAAAAAATCGTGAACAAAATTAGAAAATACTACACTGACCCAGCAACAATAAGTCAAAATTTAAAAATTCGTTTTATTACTAATTTAAGTTTTAACATATTTCTGGCGTTCAAGTTGAATTTCGAGCTGTTTTTGCATAAAAAAAAAAATTTAATGAAATTTCATAGCAATTTTTTAAAAGAAAATAAATAAAAAAAAGTAAATTGTTCCCCCTTTCTGAATAAATAGTTAGAACCTTGTTGTTTTGGAAAAAGTTTAAACGATCATTTTTGAGCATGAAACACTTTCATTGCTGAACATGAAGATAAATAATCTTTCCACTGGAATCAATATAAAGATAATTACAACAAAATCGTATGCGAAATCTGAACCATATTGTAAGTCATTATGAAAGAACATCTATTATATTATGTAGACAACATATCCTTTATTGCAACACAGTCATATCTCAAAAATGCGTTTATGGAATTAATGCGGAATAATTCATACAAATGGTTTGTACACTTGTAAATTGAAAATGTGAATTTTATTGTCTGTAAAACCAATTTTTTTAACTTATAACAATGCTGCAATAAAGGACCGATATGTATGTACTCGTATGTAAATATGAAAATTAGAAAGCGACATTTCAAGTACAACTCGTGCAAAAATTGATTTCCATTTTGGCGTCATTCTTGTAAAAATCTGACAACCAAAAAATTTCTTAAAACTACAAAAAGGAAATCAACAAATGCAATTCTTAAGATTAAGGATAAAACTCTTTGTTTGACTTTAAAGTAGAAAGCAAAAAGAAAAAAAATCCCTAACCTGTGAGCAGACAAAAAGCTTCAAAATTCTTCTGTGTTTTGTTGAGAAATGTTTTGATATGAAGACGGAAGTTAATTGAATTTAATTGCCCACTTAATGGTTCAATGATCTTGGTCAAATCACTTTTATTTCGCATTCAATCTCATGTATGCACATCTCTTCTTCTTATTCTTGTTCTTCTGCTGCTTTTCTAATAAAAATCATATTTCGAAATGATTGCTGAAATGGGTGATTGGTGAATTCTTTGCTGCATTTATGTATAAGAAAGGAGAAAACTTATAATCAAGTTTTTGTCTTATTTTTTTTTCTTTAGCAAAATTTAAAAGTTTTTAAGTGTCGCGTTTTTTCTTTTCTTTAGATTTTCTATTTTATTTTTCTTTTTTTGTTTAAACTTTTCCCATACTTTACGTTTTTGTGTTGCGCGTGTTTTCCGTTCGTAATAAAACTATTGCATTTGCCACAGAAAACAAAAAGAAGAAAGAAAAAGTGTGGATGGAGAACAAAATCAATTGCAATTTGCAAGAGTTTTTTTTAGTTTATTTTTTTATTACTATTCTTATTTCTTAAAGTACTGTAGTGATGCAAAATTATCGTAAGGAATTAACAAGTGGGTTGCCAAGAATATTAAACTATACAAATCTACAAATCTTCTATGAAAGTATTCCTTCAAACTTAAAATTCAAAAGGAGTTGTTATGTAATTTGAATAAGAAGTTGAAAAGTTTTCCTTTCGAATAACATTACCTAATAATCCCCTCCTAGATATACATATACAGAAATCACAAAAATTAAAAATTAAAAAAAACCTCGATATATCCAAAAAAGATGTGATATCTTCTAAACGTCCAGACCAATTTCCTTCACACATTGCTAAGAACACTTTCGATTAAGTCAGCTTTCCAACAAAAAACAAAAAACTAAATCGAAATCGGTCCAGCCGTTTGGTCTGTACGTGGATTCGTACAGACACACAGATACACCGACACAGACACACACTACAAACTTATAATACCCCTTTTTTTGGTCGGGGGTTAAAAAGTATTCACCAATTAATCTTTAATATTATTATTTTTATTTATTATTTTTAAAGTGTTAAATTAATAAATTATAAAACTTGGAACAGCATCACATGCGAACTAACACGCTCAAAGAATCTGCTTTGTTTGTTTTTTATTTTACACGTACACATATTTTTACTTGTCAGATAAACCAATGTTGTTGCATGCTTTTGAGAAAAGGGAATAAAAGTTTTACAGGGCAATTATAAATAAAATTCCGCAATAAATGTCTCCCTTTCCCAATTAGAATTTTTCGTTTTCAATACTACTTGCTATTAGTTGGAATTGTTACCCGGGAAAAATTTCTTGCGGAACTTTATTCAGAATTGCCCTCTTAGTATTCTCAAAAAATCACTAGCATTAAAAAGAGAGAACAATTCAATAATGTACATCATGAAGATTAGGCAAGCAAATGGTTTGTGCTCAGCTCTACTATGTAGGATAGTGAGTACCAGCCTTAAGCAAACCAAGCTTTTCAACCATGTTCACGTCCGAGAGTTCCCTGAAAGTTTCTTAGTCTTGCGCCAAAGTCTGAGTTTGCACGAGATTAAGGCTAAGCCTGCTCATTCCATATCCAGTGGGACCTGTAAGGTTGTCCCAATTCTTGTAAGCTCATTACCACAAGAGTTTAGCTGAAAGCCTCTATGCCCCGGGACCCAGATGATCCTAATATTAAATTGCCCTGCTCTGACGTTTAGAGATGAGCGGGAGTTAAGGGCTGTTGCTGCTCTTAGAAAACTATGCGTTGATGCACGCGTTAGTTATTTCGGAAAAAGTTTGACTTTGTTATTTAGTGTTTGGAGTGTTTGGAGTGTTTTCTAAAAGAATTCTATTGATTGCAAATCGTATTTGGACTTATTAACAGAGAGCTTATGAATCATTATATTTCATTGAAACCTGGCAGCCCTGCACAATTTGCCGAAATAGGGACGTGTTATTGTAGTTAAAGCGATTTTAAGTAGAAATAAGTATTTTTTCAGTTGTTAATGTTCAAAGTTTTGCCACTGATGCAGCTATTAAATGGCAATGAAAATAAAATTGCAAATATTTCTTACCAACGCGCCGTATAAAATGACACCTTCTTTGTAAGAATTTTTAAGAAGCCAAGAAGAAGACGACATACTTACAACTCTTCGCCTCCTGCAATAAGAAAAAAGGTGGAGAGGTGTGAGAATTGAGTTTTCTTTTTTTGTTAACCTCCCACACACACACACACACATGAGTAATGATGTGGAGAAATTTATGTGTTTCAAAAACTTTTTCAAATAAAAACCAATGAAAATTAGTTTAACGGTATGGAGTAGGAGGAAAGCGGGGTACCTACTACCTTCCATTTACTTCCTCGGTAACTTTTATACATACAAGTACTCAGAAATGCTGGGCGAAGAAAAAGCAAATAAAATCTTAAGTAATGAAAATTTATGACGAAATAAATGATGTTTGATTGGATGATATAAATAAATAAATAACAGAACGGTAAAGAGCACCACAGCGCAACAAAACGAATAAATGACAAAAAATTACAACAACAACAAACTATTATAAGTATGGCAACACAAAGAAAAATACGGTTGATTAACTGGTCTAATATAATTCAGTTCCTTCCTCTTTCCTTTGGCAAACAGGTATCATGTGTGTGTGCCGCACATGAATATAAAGGAATTTTTGTCACTAATATTGTATGTGAGCAGTTATTTTATTTATTTTAATATTTATAACATTTTCATCTCTTCCTTTTCAATAACCTTTATTATTGTATTCATTTATTCGTTTTTTTTTCGTTCATTCAATTGTACTCGTAAGTTTGTTTGTTCGTCTTTTGTTTATTATACACTTATCGTTACGTTCATCTTTTATTTGGAACGTTATTATTAAATATCCTTACAATTGCAAAAATTTATACATACACACATGCATACATATTTATGTGTATTACATATGTATGTGTGCCCGTCAGTTCATATGAAATCGTTCTAATAATTTCGTTAAATGATTTTGAAGATAGTCTATGCCTGGATTTTGTTAGAGAGTAAAATTAAAGTTTTCTTTTTTTTTTATTAAATTTGGTTAGTAATCCAAAAAATTCTGTAGAGAGGAAACGTCTTCGGCCACTGCGGAATAGTGAACCGCGAAGCTTGAGGGTAAAAGAGTTCTTCTAAACCTGCTATTATTGAATGTAGTAGACAAAGAGATAGCAAAAAAAGTCCATATGAGACACCATGTAATCAGTAGATTTCTTCAGCGTAAGGGGTAATTGTTCCACGATGCGGGCATGACCATAAGACCTTGATCTCCATCAAGCAGATGCCGCTAATCTTACCACACTATTTGAGGATAGCGCCAGTACATGAAGGTTAATCGGAATAAGGTTTAGTATGGCATTCAGAGCCTCCGAAGGACTAGTACGTAAACATTCTGTAATCCCGACGCAAGTGAATCTCAGTATTCTGTAAAGTTGATATACCACATATTTCCTACTTGTGGCAGACCATCATGCTACAGAGCTGTAAGTCAGTATTGGACGCACAATTGCGTTCAGCGAACTCAAGAGGGTTGAACTACATCGTGCTAGAGCTCTGGTTGGTTCGACGGTGGGTACTTCGCTTAAGCAGAATATCCGTGGTATCACAATAGACCAGAAGGGTCTAAGTGAGCCCCCAATTCTAACTGCTAACCTTACCTTAACTAACCTAAGATATCCTATATATAAAATATAAGGCAGGCTAAAATGCTGCTTGAATCATTTTTTCTTTTTGCAAAAACATCCTGTAACTTGTTGGAAATAGCTCCAGATTGGTTACTTGCTTTATTTCCGACTCAACTAACACTTTTGGTTGAGTATTTCCTTCTCTACTGTATCTGGTTGTTTCTATGATGAGTATAGAACATTTGCCGATTGCATTGTATTGCAAAGCTGCAAAGAGGGATTATTTTCACTGAACTTCTATGCCACTCTATATTTGATGGCATTCCCAAACCGCTGTACGAACTTTCATTAGCAGTATCACACACAGCTTCGATTATATTAGACAGACCTCTCTCTTAACTATGAAATAATAAAGAAAATTCTACAATAAACCATGAATATAGACTTGTAAAATAACCGTCATGGGAGAGTGATTGTTTACGGTTGCCGAAAAATTTGCTAAAATATTAAATTAAACATGCATATAAAAAACTTTTCGAAAAGGAAGCCTTCTACTACTTGACACGCGTTCTGCAGGGTATTGGATTTTATTTCATATCCTGTGCATAAATATGTAGCAGTGTGTTTGAGAATTGTATAGTAATAATCATAAACGTCTTTAATGAATAACAATTGCCTGTTGTGTCACGACTAGACATGTTTGTAATAAATACTGAAATATTAAAAAAGCACCAATAAAATAGTTTCTATTGATTATATTCATCAGACTTTTTTATATTTAAACGAAGGTGTTTCAATATATTGCGCAGACAATTAGAGATATTATTATGTTAAAAAGGAATCATATCATATTCTATTACAATTCTCAGAATATTCTTTCCTTAAATACTATCTGCCGTATTCATAAAAAGTATTTAAGGTTTATTATTTGTCAAATGAACTACAGGTTCAGAAACATAAAATATTTTGTATGAATACGGCAGTATAGCTCTAAACTTAATCAAACAAATCCGGATTTTAGCGGTTTAAGCGGAACTTTGAGCTTTGATGTATAGCCTATAGACTTCCAGTAGAGTTTTATGGAGAATATTCTTGCGAAAGGAACAAAAAATACCCATACGCAGAAGAGTTTGAGGTTTAATATGTTACACACAAAATATTCTTATCACAGAAAAAAAATTCTCCAATTAGGTTAGGTTATGCTTCACAGGTTGCTGATAAGAAGTTGTAAGTTTTCAGCTCACTTGGGCTCAAATGCCAGGTCCCTTTGTAGTACTTGAGAGTAGGAGAGGAATATTTCAAGTACAGATGGTGAAGTGGTACATAATTTTTTACGTTTTTACATCTCTGGTATTGTGCGTTTTGCTAATTTTTATAGCATCCTCGCAGCGCTTCTGGTGATAAATAGGCGCATTATTTTTAAGCCATTTTATTAGTTATTTTATTTCGTCTACAATTAATTGCTATAAATATCGTCGAAGCAGAGCGCTGTGATATGCATTCGCCCTAGACATTAATGCAATATCTATAATGTTGATATGACAGGGTCTGGCCAGGGTTTGTACTCTTGAAGACCGTCGTTTGCTTTGTAGTCAACCCAATAAATATCTGCCCAACGAGTTTCGGGATTATTTGAATCCCAAAAATTACGGGATTGGCATCCCTAGTTAACACTCAGTGATATCTTTTAGTCCCTCATGCAACCCAATACTAAACCATCTAACTCAATGACATAATGAGAATGCTCACATATTTCTCGCTCTTCTTCATTCTCACAGAGCCATCGAAAATACGAAAAGCCAGCTTCCCATCTCCTGATACTTGCTCTAAACGAGCAATGACTAGTCAAGATTGCTGTCAATGCTCTTAAAAAACTTTTGTTAATATGCAATACAAGTCAAATTGACACCAGGTGATCTCTCTAGCTGTTAATTTCCCTTGTATCATATCAAAGCAAAACGCTCGGAAATTTTCTGACAGCAGGAAATTTTACACTGACAAATATACAAGGTGAATACACAGAGTTGCAAATCGAGACCACCTGGTATCAATGTGTCTTGATCCAATAGTAATGCTGCCATAATGCCTACGAGACCCTGCAATCCTCAGCACTACCCCAGGAAATATTCGTTGCTCTTCAAATCCAATTATTGAGCTCCCTAAAAGGATGGCTTATAGGCGGTTTTGTAGAAACTTCCTTCATTGCTTAATCTAATATTAACCCTGACCTATCCAATCGGAAATCTCATTACCATCAATACTGAAATGTCCTGAAACCCATCATAGCCTTACACTATGCCTATTCATTAGTGCGCTGAGTGATCTCTTATAGGCACTAACTAATTTCAACCTGAAAATATACCATGTCAAAGCTTTTAGCGCTGTTCGACTGTGGACATAGAGAATAACTTGTGTGGCTTTCATGATCGCTTGAATCGCACTCTAAAACACCGAAAGCTTGTTCGCAAGGTCTGAAGGACCTACGAACATTAGACCCCAATACATAAAACTGCTTCCATCTTAGACCCATCGGTGAATACCGTACCATCCTTTTAGAGAATATGCGATTTGACCCAAAAGTCCGTATCAGCAGGTATTATCAGTTATTGGATGAGGATGTAATCCTAAAAACTTAAATCACTAGTGAAATTAAATTAAATGTTAAACATAAGCAAAATAAAATTCATTGCAAGTAAACCATTTGAGTGCAACTCTTTTTAAAATACAAACAGACAATTGCTGTTGCTTAATATTGGAATGAGCCAACATTTATCATGATTTATCTAAGCCAAACACAAAATTCCCATATGCACACGTTGACGCTTTCTCATTTCTTTTTTTTTTTCTATTCATCCTTCTAATGTCATCATACAAAGGTATAATAACAATTTACTGGCAAAACAGACGACGCACATGCAATTTGACAAAAGGTAATAAAAGCAATTTATCAAAATTTCCTGACAAAAATAGAAAAAAAGAGAACAACTAAGTAAGCAAGTCAACCAACCAACCAGGCCAACAATGATTGTTAGACACACGCACGAAAGCAAAAAAAAAAAAAAAAAAATCATCTACAGTAGCAGACAAATTACAAATTGCGTAGGCAAACAAAGATGCGTTCGTTGAACGACAACAATAACTCCTGCTCCTGCTCCTGCTCCTGTTACAACACAAACACAAACACCGAAACGTTAATGTAACAGATTGTCAAGCATGAATGCATATTGTTGCTGTTTTATTTCTGCTTTCCAACTACATATTGAAGAATAATGGATAGCAGAAGTAAGCAGCAGTTCTCGAAATACGCAGTTTGTGGGAGTAGAATGAAAAGAATGTCGCAAAAAAGAAATAATAATCAAGTACGAAGGGAAGTCAATGAGTTGTTGCAAAATCATAAAGCACATTAAATAATATTTATGAAAATTCGTCATTTGTCTGTGCTAATCTTGCTTTTAAGAAAAACAGAACCAAATTTCACAGAATATATAAGAGATTTGAAGTGAAAGTGTTGCATCATTTTCAATCTGTTGGACGAGACAGCTGATGAACTTTAATCTGGAGCATCAGCTGAAGCAAATACATCGGAAGTCCTGTACGCTGAAGTGTTTGCTAACTGAAGAAAGAGGGAGATAAGGAAGAGAGAGAGAAGGAGAGAGAAGGGAAGAAAGAAAAGTGAGATAGAGAGAGAAGGAAAGAAAGAAAAGAGAGAGAAAAAAGAGAAAAAAGAGAGAAATATAGAGAGAGAAAGAAGAATATAGAGGAAAAAGAGAAAACGAGAGTAAGAGAAAGAGAGAGAGAAAGATAGAAAGAGAGGAGGAAAGTGAGAGAGAGAAAGGAAGAGAGTTATTAGCTGCTTTCAAGGGCAAACGTTTGCAACCGTTAAGGCCGAGTCACATAGAAAACGTCTTTAAACTTCTCCTTTTGACAGTTAAGTGGAAATACAAGGTTTTTTATGAGCTCTGTCACACTCAGTACGTCTACGTAAACGCAAAGTACAAAAGTTGGGCAACTTTTAACTTTTAGCGTACGTTTGGGTAGTTTGGCAGTTATTAGTTGGATTTTTTTGGTATGTTTTTATAATAACTTGTAGCTTAAGTTATTATCGCCTAAAATTTCAATAAAAAACAACATACATAAATAAATATGTATGTATGTATATTAGTTCTCAAGGCTATTTATTTAATGTTACTGCAAGTGTACGGTTGAAAGTATGAAGTAAGAGTGAGTATCAAAATTGATAATTTGTATTAAGTGATAATAAGAAACAGTTATTTTCGCTAGTTAACTTGAAAACATTAGGGAAGTACATAACAGTTTTGATTTAGGCTTTTGAGTTTTGTGGGAGAATGAAATAACACAAAAGAAATAAAATAAATAAATAAATAAACGTAAGTTTAATTAATGAAATGGAGAACAAACCTAATGAAGCTCCACAAAGGTTTCCGTCAAAAAGGTATTAATTGTTCCTCCGTCGTCGCGTTAATGTCAGTTGAAAAAGGCAAAGTATAACGTATAGATGATTCTCTCAATTTACCATAGTACTCGCGAGCATAGGCCATCAACGCACGTACACTGTGTATGAGACTCACAGCCTAGAAAAACCAAGTAGGCCAACTTGTCGCAGAAGACACTTTCATCAGCCACTACTTAGGAAAATGTCGACATTTGTCATGTACTACTATATATGTATTTCGATTACAGTTTCTTTAAAGACAATTTATAAGAAACCCTACTCAAATACTCGGTAAAATAAAAACAACTAACTGGTCATGCATCAAACTAGTTGGTGGATATTGTCCGCAAGCTTGTCTTATAACGTTCAATGTAAAATTGTGTACGGTTTCATTATCGCAAATATTATAGAAATTATCAGTTTTACAGGGACAAGGAAAATATGAGCGAAAATGTCGCTCTTGTTGTCATGTTTGTACTAAGCGGTTATTTATTTGTTCGAACATTTGCTCAATGATTTGATTGAGCTGTTGCCAACAAGCCGGCCCTCCACGCTTTAACATTGTCGTGCATCCGTCTTGCAAGATGTCTGAAAGACATGGCCAACTGGGAACATAAGACGCAACTAAGTATCTACATGTGTAAATATATGAGTACATATGTATGTACATACATGTATGTATGTACGGTATGTCTATATAAACATTTTTATAATGATGTCATGCAGAGCCAAAAGTCATTTTAGAAAAATCCCTCAAGTCATACTCATCACAGGGAATCAAATAAAAGAAAAATGTATACATGTAATTGTACGCAGGCATAATAATGTTCATCATATTGCAAATCAATAAAATATTAAAGCATTATGAAATTTTTCATGAAATTAGTTGCATGAAAATTTCATTATTTTTCCAGACAACAAAACTATTACATACACCTGATTATTCATTTTAATGAGCGAATCAGTCAACAAACGTTTAATTTTAAAACAATTCAACTTTGTTCTCTATGGCCTCGTAGGTTGAAAATAAAGTACAATACGTGCTCATGAACAAAAACAAAAACAAAAACAATACAAATGGCGCAATGATTCGTTATCACTGCAAAGTACAAAACAAAATGCAGCGCAAACGTTTTCTTCTGTTTACGTTCATACTCTGCGTGAACAAATTTGATATATTTCCATGAGTGTATGAAACTTTATGTCTGATCTACCATTTACACATGAAACTAATTGCAAGAAAGCAGCAATACAATCACATTTTTTCACTACCACACTCACATTGTTTTTAATTTCCACTCAGATTTTAACGAAATTTTCAAGAAAGTAATTTTTTGAAGTTTTGAGAAAGTTAAATGGAAAAAGGTTAACAGTGTTACCCACTTTAAAGATTTGTACAAATATACAGGATTGTGGTAAATAGTTATTATAAATTATGCTTATTTTGTATAACTATTTAAAAAATTATAATATCTTATGTTCAAATATACATGCAGAAAACAATTCATGCTTTTTTAAAATAATAATATTATTAAAATATTAACAAAAATATTTATTCCCAACTTATTGCCCAATAAATTTGTGTAGGTGATATACTGGGTAACACTAATTAAGTATTAAACAAAACAAACTTTCACTTTCCTATGAAAACGAACAAGAAATTTTCATGAAAGTAATTTATTTCATTAAAATGTTTATTCATAATACGTATAAAGAAATTTCAAGAAAGTACTTTCATGTGTAAATGTAGCAAATTACATTTGAAAGCATATTCCTGAGTTCGTCGCCACATGTACTAAAACACACGTGTATGTTGCAAATTTTACTTTGAATTAAATTTTTTGAAATTAGCTACACAACTGCAAGTACTCTGCTTTTGGTTGGGTAAAAAAAAAACAAAGTACAAGTGTGCATCGAATTAAATCATTTTATTTTCATTTTAATTCTGTCTAAAATACAGAGTATTTATGTATTGTATGAATGAAATTCTTAAGATTTCTGTTGGCTTTATAATAGTCGTATGTGCGATATGTCTCTACTTTCCAAGTTACCTACAACTATATACGAATACATACTGTGGCTGAGGTGAAGGTTATACTCTTCAAGTGCATACTGCCTCCACCAACTCTAGCTTCAGCATCACTGCCCGCCCGCTCCTGTTGTGTGCATAAAGAGTTTATGAAATGTTCGTTGCAGTGAATACTTGTGACTGAAAGTCAGCCTTTTTTTCATTTCTTTTCAAGTACTTTTATTTGCAACTGACACATAAAAGTAGTTTTATATGTAGCAACATGTTTCCGCATGCACATGCAGAGAGCACACTTCTATACATACATACATTTGTACACTTTGCTGCAAGACAATTCATAAAGGTACAATTGCTGTAAAATACATATTTATGCATGTGGGTTTAAATAACTGAAGTTGTCTTATGCATGTGATCATTAATTTTCATTTTAAGAATGTTTTTTCTCTCTTTTAACTCTTTTTTAACTTTCCCTGATGTCTTGAGATTACAAATTTTATGAATTATGATAAAGAAAAGAATATATAGAAATGCCTCTTGGCATTTACTTGTCATTGTGACAGTTATTGAATACATAAATGTGATTCTTCTATTTGTTTTTTTGCTGCAAATTCAGTTGCATCAGTGCACATAAAGCTTAAATATTAAAATTCTCTAACGTTAAATTCAAGGCATATTCATTTAAGGTAAAATCAAAGTTATTTCAAGTTGGAACAACATGAATTTAATTTGATGTAGTAATTGCATTTTATTAATTATTTAATTTACTTGTTTGTACAGGCATCACAAAAATGTTTGATTGTATACAATTTGCTCCCCCGACAAAGATTTGAACTCGGAACTTATCGCGTGGTAGTCAACGCTCTTATCCCCTGCAGCCACAACTACTTTACATATTCTTTCGATACATACTAAATATATACTATCATGAATAAAATTTTAATTCAACATTATTTAATTGATAGTTTAACATAAAATTTATTTGAAAAGTTTAGAAAAGAAAAGTTTACAAAATACTTTGACTTTTCTCCAGAATTCGAACCTGCTGGCCTACCAGCCAACAGCAGTTTGTCGGCTGTTCCCTTTTCCCACCTCGGATTGAAAATCAATCTTTCATTGAAAAGTTCCTTACTTCTTGTTATCAAATCACATAAAAACAATTTGAAAATAATTTAAATTTTCTTTCCAATTATTTGAATAAGTTTTATTCCTACTCTGCCAATGAATACATACCTACCATAAGTATATCTGTTCTTACACCTTTTTTCCCCCCATTAATCTTTAAGCAAACAATCTGTAAGTAAAACGTTTAAATTTGTGTACTTTTTTATTTATAAATTGTAAACATAATACTCTTATTTAAACAAACAATCAAGAGGTATTTTAACAATTTATAAAAGTAGCAAGCATTTCCTACTTCATTCACTTACTCGTATGTATACCGCACTTGCCTTCTTAAGATATTGCGAATTTCATCCCGGTTATTTACATTCGCATGCAAAATTTCTTACCATCTTTCTAGCTAGCCCCTCCTCTAACGTACGAATATCACTTCGCAGCAATGTATTAAATTACTTATTTTCAGTTACTGACAGGAGTTTAAAAATGTTCTTAGTGAAAAATGACAAATAATACATTTTTGTGGTTTAAGTTTGAATGGCATAAAGTCGTGCAACGAGTACGAGTACGAGTACGATTATGTATGTATGTATGTACAGTCAAATCCCGATAATTCGCATCCCGATAAATCGTAATTCCCGATAATTCGTAATAAACTGTCGGTCCCTTGAAAAAATCTCGTTAATTCGTACAATTTCCATACATTTTGGTCCCCTCGCTAACTCGTATTTTTTTTTAAATAAAATCTTCTTTACCTCTTATAAATCGTAATTGTATCCTAACTACCACTTATAATTCGTAATAAAAACAACAAAAACATGGAAAGAATGATTTTTTTACCGCAATTTTTTTGCATGTCTTTTTGCTTGTGTGTGTGTTTATTTTCTTAAGATCAGATTGTTACATGAATAATAAAATATCTCAAAGCGCACGCATAAAACTCTGTCGGTGTTACAAAAACAAAAAATTTTTGTTTTTTATGTTTTTTTATCGTTTTAGTAAATAAATTGAAAACCCCTGTTAATTCGTATTTATTTTATTTTAACCCCGTTAAATCGAAACCCCGCTAAATCGAAACCCCCTATAATTCGTAAGAAATGGCCGGTCCCTTGCAATTACGAATTATCGGGATTTGACTGTAGTATTAAAAAATGTAAGATGTTGTTGTGAAAATGAAGCAAACCTTAAGGTAACTGGATTATATTTTAAGAAAAGCAAGAAATTATGCTGGTTTCTACTGCTGCTGCTGCTGCTAAAGATGCCGACAATGCCGCTGTTGCTTCTTTTGTATTGCCTTATTTGTTTGTGTGATTGTGTTTGAAAGGAAATGAATGTGTTGTATGGTAATTTAAGTATGTTGCAAATAAAATAAATTACAATAGTAAGATGTGGTAAGAAAAAAGAAGGAAGAAAAATCAAGCTTTTTTAAAAATGAAGTATTTGTATAATGATATTGGAGTATCGTAAATGTAGCTGCGTAATAACGAGAATCTCCGGTCTTACGAGTATTTATTTAACATTTTCTAATTTGAGAAAAATATAAAGACTTGTTAAAAAATGCCGAATTTGTAGCGCATTTAAGTAGTGCGATTTTAATAAATAACAATCTTATATTATGAAATGAGATATATATGTATTTGGTCCAAATGTAATGGGGCTGTAGATTATACAGATTTTACCTTATAAAATAGTGAACACGGACTATAATTATCGCTATTCATCCCGTCTGCACCTACTTATTTGTAAATCGTCTTCGAAGATCATGCATCACTAAACTTTCTGGAAAATTAAGATGTTGCCGTATTGTACCGCATGAAGCAAAATACCCAAATTTGAATGAATGAATGAATACCCAAATTTATCACGATATCGTTAAAACAAAAACCACGACGTTAGATATTAAATTTAAATTACACATCAATAGAAGTTCATACCGCTCCTTAATTGCAACATTGTTTTATTTCAAAAAATGCATTTCTGCAGTTAAGGCCGTGATACACTAGCCTACACGATCGTGCGATTTTTGAGAAAATACAGCCCTGGTATGATGGAGTCTATGAAATTTTTCTAAACACAAAAACAATTCATCAGATCAGGGTTGTATTTTTTCGTAGATCGCGCGATTGTGTAGGATAGTGAATCATGGCCTTTAATAATACAGAAAAATTCTCTATATCTTATATAATCTTGTGTCAAAATTTCATACAAAATGGCTTTTACACTCAACTCTTAAGAAAGGAAAATATTTTTGTATCTTCATTTCGCAAAATAGGATTTTTTGAGTTATTATTATGTTGCAATAAAGAAACGATATGTGAGTGGTATTAAAAAGCTCTCCACTTCAAACATGTGACACTTTTTGTGAAAGTTTTTGAGGTATTTCCATTTATTGCATTGTTAAACTCTTAAATTGTCTATGCACTTTTCATTTTGCTGCTGTAATTCCTTCTTTTAATTGCTTTCAAATAAATTTCATTTAAACATGATAATGCGTCCGTCAGCCCTTAACCGTAGAGATATGCTTCGTGAAAGAAAATCCTTTAAGCCACAAAGTTAACACAAAAGATCAACATTGTTTTAGAGAAAACAAGAGGTGAGTTGTTGTTAGAGTCATCAAAATGTATATAATTGCACACAAGGGTGTGACAGATGTCAACGTTAAAGAAACATTTTCAAAAATCACCAGCAAAAAAAAACCAACAACAACAACAATACCAATTGCTGTAACGGCAGAAAACAAGAATTACAAAAATAGCTTACTGCACACATGCTTAACAGGAGGGGTCGCAAGGCGGAGTGAGTTTTATCCTCCTGGATTGCAATGCGAAGTTACTTGCACGCAAGAGTAGTACAACAGAGGCTGTTTGCAAATATTTATCTATAAACGTACGCACTTTCAATTGCAAACACACTTTGGCCACCTCTACAAAACCATTTAAGGTTGGAAATGATGATGATAACAATTACATGCTTGTTGTTCTGCATTTGGATTTGTTTTTGTTTTCTGTTGTTGTCTATTACTGTTGTTACTTTTGTTGTTGCTGTTGTTGGTGGTATTGTGTTGCAAGTGTAGGCCGTTGCGTGTTTACGCAATGTAACCAAAAAGTCAAACCTCGATTAGGATTCAACATACAGAGAATAGATGGAAATTTCACACTGTTGCAATGACTATAAGAATGTACAAAAGAAACACAAAAACAAAAATGTTTAAATGAAAGTGGAGACGACAGTGTTGCCTACTGCGGTTGTTTTTGGTTGAGAAAGAAGTGTTTCCTGCAAAGCAGAGTTGTGTGGATCATCCGCTATTTCACTCAATGCAAAGATTTTGTACGAAAGTTTTTAATAGTTTTACAATACCTAAAGCAATTTAAAATGTAGTTGTAGAACTACTTACAATAGGGTCATTATTTATTTATATTTATTTATCGACTTACGCTGTTATCCCTGTGACCACAGATATCATTCAATAATACCAACAAATTGTATGCAGAACACTGGAAAACAAAAAGTCTTCGCTTACCACTGATCTAGTAGCGAAAACAAGCTTGTGTCGGCGACTAAAAGAGATTAAAAGACAGCGGCGGCTCTTAAACCGACTTTGAGCCGATCGAATTGTTCGAAACGAAAGCAAATGTTTTCAAATTGTAATGTTAATAAGATACAAATACGAAAGAATTTTCTTTAGTTTCAAAATGACTTCAATGAACACCTTTTTTATTATTTGGGATATTTGACAAAAATAAAACACAAAAGAATGCGAATTTAAACTTTTTTTTTATATTCGGACCTGTTCTGTTAATCACGATATGTTAAATCACGGTGATTTTAAAAAATTAATAAAAGCTAAATCATTGCTTTTGTAAATTGCACGATCTATATCGTTCGAAGTTGGAATAAAATATTCCATTATAAATGGCAAAAGCTTAAAACATAATGAAAACCCACTATAAAGTCAGCGATTAATAGTTTGTTTTTGAAATCACGCGATTTAATACTATCAAGATTATTAGAATAGGCCCAATTTTTTAGTTTTAAAAAAAAAATATTCTTTAGCCTACTATGATTGCAGTTTTGTAATTATTGAGAGTTTTGTAAGATTTTGAATTGTGACTGAAGTCTACTGATGTGTTGCTTAGCAGCAACGAAATCACGACGTGATAGATTCTACTTGAATGCCTGCGTGAAGAGGGCAGCCACGTAAACCAACCAAAATAAAAACTGACTTACACTTTGGGAGCAATCATAGTTATTTTTTTTTATATCACTTTCGTTTTTTACGGTTCCGTACACAAAAGGTGAAAATGAACCCCATTGTTTTCGCTACGATGTCCATCTGTCCGTCTGTTTCCCACTTTGGTATATGACAGTTAAAAATTAAAAAGTCCTCTAAAGCGAGCAACGAAAAATGTTGCAATCCTGATGTAATATCGGACCATAACCGCCAAAAAAAGCTTAAGGGACACATTTTTTGAACTTCGTTCTTTAACGAAAATCGATTGTCTACGATTGTGAATAATCAATTTGCGTCAAAAAAATAAATCCTGAAAATTATGTCGCTTAAGCTTCTTGGTGGTTATGGCACGATATACGGACAATTATGTATGTAAAGAAATTTGAAATATTCAAAGTTAGTGTATTTTTATGCAGACTACACCAACTAACATTGAAATTAAAAAAAATAAAAAATAAAAATTAAATGGTATTCTATAAGTTAATGTAATGTTCACTATGTAAGAGGCAAACTCTTGAAATGTTCAAAAACGCTAGAACTAAAAAATTCCAAAATCAAAGCACCGCCGAAACGAAAAATAGCCAAAATTAAAAAAAGCGCTTAAATGAAATATATCACCAAAAATAAAATTAATCGCTAAAATGTAAAAAAAACATCAAGAGTAAAAAGGTTGCCAAAAAACTAAAAAAATCGCCAAAACCTAAAAAATCGCTTAAAGTTAAAATATGTTTTTTGAAAGAACAAAAAAATCAGCAAAAACTGAAAAAAAATCCCCAAAACTAAAAAAACGCAAAAACTAAAAAAGCTTCTGTACTAAAAAAATTGTCAAAAACCAGCAAAATCGCCAAAATAAAAAAACGCCAAAACTAAAAAATCGCTAAAACCTAAAATATGATTTTAAAATAAGAAAAAAAATCCCAAAAAAATCGAAAAACATCCCCAAAATGAAAAAACGCCAAAATTAACAAATAAAAAACAAAACGATAAAAGTTAAATAAGGTTTTATAAAAGAAAAAAATCGCCTAAAACCAAAAAAAAAGGCGAAAACTAAAAAGTCGCTTAAAATATGTTTTTAAAACGCAAAAATTAAATTTTGTTTTTAAAAGAACAAAAAAAATCGCCGAAAACTGAAAAAACGCCAAAACTAAAAAAACGCAGAAAAAAAGCGTCAGTACTAAAATAATCGAAAAAATAAAAAATTCCAAAGCTAAAAATCGTCAAAACTTAAAATATGTTTTCACCAAAACCGAAAAAATCGCCAAAAAGAGACAAGTGCCGTATGGAACCCTTAGTGTGCGAGTCACAGTCGGACTTTACTGAATTCATTGGTTATTTGATTGCGTTACGACTTTCCTAAAAATTCTTAACAGGATAATGTTAGCGTAAGTAGCTTAAAGGTTAAATGGATTGTTCTAGATAGTGTCTACTCCTTGTTTGATTGAAACTGTCTGCTCAGTCTAAACTTCTTCTCGAAGTCAAATGACGTGGTGAGTAGCTGGTCCTTAACTAGCGCTAAGGTAAGATATAACTAGACATTGGCTAAATCGAGCCAGGGTGGAATGAAATAAAATACTTACATTTATAGGGAAAAATTCTTAAAATAGGAAGAGCAAAATACTTACTTCATTTCTCATTTAAAATGGACATCATTTCCTTTAAAAGTAACTTCAAAAATCCGCTACATTACAACATCTCTTGCCAACATTTAGTTAGAAATACACACACTGTCGTCATTCGTATAAACATGAGATACCGTGTGCAGTGTTAAAAATTTTTAAACAAAACAGGAAGTTAAACTTAAAATGATTTTTGCTAACCAGAGGTATTCTTCAAGGGGCAATTAACTTGATGCACCAGCATCGCTTACACTCAAGCGCGCGCACATACACACACTCTTAAACACATGGCTACTAGAAATGTACGGTGGCAAAATACAAAACGTAAAAGTAACGACACGCAACGTATGTGACCTGTGAGCAATTTGGCAAGTTATAGAGTTTGAAAGGTTGGATGGTTTTATAGACCCAGACTCTCTTCATTTATGTTTGTTGCCTGCAAGTGTGTGAGCAAACATGGTCAATGGTATATTGGTTATGGTAAAAATGGAAGTTATCACATGTGGATGCAAGTGTTTCGATGGCTGTATGTATGTACAAGTATGTGTGTGTTGTTCTTGTATCTAAATATGTACATATGTACGTATACAGAGTGCTTAATGCTTTGTTGCTTAGTGGATTGAAGTTTATTTTTTATATTTTACTCATTGCTGTTATTTTGTAAGAGATCTAGAGTAATCTAGAGGGCATGTTGCCGCTATAAAATTCCCATTAACAAGGTTGTAAGGCAAAAAGAGTTTTTATGATTGTTGCAAGAAAATTGTTTTAAAAAATTTAAAAAAAATACATATTTAGATTGTTAGAGGAAAAGAGATTTTGATAAAAGTTTTTAAGCTTTAATTCTTAAAGTAAATTTTAACTTAAATGTTTCTTTAAAGATAAGTAGTGGTGGTGCGAGAACCTTTAAAAGTTTTTTTCCTATTTCTTCCTCTTTTCCTACTTCGTGGGCTATTTTCATGTTTGTTTTTTATCTCTCTCTCCTTTTGAGTCAACCACAAGAATTACAAAGAAAAATCGTTTAATATCGTATAAACAACAAACGGCATTAGCAGCAACAAGAAAAAACAAACAACTGTGCACCGGAAACTCCCAACAATTTCCTGCTTGAAAATGTCAACAGCACTCAGGCAATTATCTTAGGTGCAAAAACAAATAAAAAAAATATCGCACACACACACAGAAAAAAAATAATCACACTTAAATGATTTAATCGAAATGAAAAAAATTCCAGTCTGCCCCAGAGTATAATATTTTAAAAAGTAATAAATGAAAGTTGAATAACTAACCAAAAAAATCTCAGGAAACTCCCAAATGTTCTTGTCTTAATAGCAAAAAAACCAAAAGTAAATTAATTTTCAACATTCCTAGACATGCACACACACACACACACACACACATACACACACACACTCTCGCTCGCTCTCATACAGTTTATAAGAACGTGTGCTTTAGAACATATGAAATATTTGCAACTGTATTACACGAGTATGTGCAACATATGTGTACATATGTATGTACAACAAATGGTATTTATACTATTGCTATTTTGGTTGTTGCTGTCTCGTAAAGAAATAGACATTGTCGCCAATTTTCAAAAAAAAAAAAACTGTTGTCCTTGAGCATTTGTGTATCCTGTTCATAGACTCCAGCAGTATTTGTTTGCCTTGCAAAAGAGGAAGAAAGTAAAAGTAATTTTTGGTTTGCTTTGTTTGTATTGTAAAATAGCTTCATTTATGAAAACCATTCCTTACATAAGGTGGCATTCTTACTTGAGTTGTTGTGAGCAGGACACAGTGGGTCATGCAGCGGCTGAAATTCATGTCTGGTATATAGATCGTGAAATGAGGATGCCGGCAATGACGTCTTAATCTAACGATAAGTCTGACACAATGTCCATGCGAAAAGCATGGGATGGGATGGTAAGTTCTGCCGAATTGCAATGACAGATGCAAACCAACATGACCA
This sequence comes from Nowickia ferox, assembly GCA_936439885.1. Taxonomy (NCBI): domain Eukaryota; kingdom Metazoa; phylum Arthropoda; class Insecta; order Diptera; family Tachinidae; genus Nowickia; species Nowickia ferox. The sequence goes on from OW387023.1 coordinate 108,947,243, forward strand.
GTTAACCCTCTAATCGGTATACCTTTATCGGCAATACATTTCCCTCCAATTGCCGATCTGCGGCTGACCCACATATAATCATTCCAATACAAAGTTTAGATGTGATTAAGATCTGACTTACTTTCTTAAACACATTCAGTAAAGTGCGACTTTGACTCGCTCACTAAGTCCATATTTACACTATGCAAGTCTTATTGCTTAAGCTGATCAGTTTGAGGGAGAGAGACACGAGGGGCACAGTAACGTTTCTTTTCCCCTCGTCTCTCTTTCCTAAGAAACTAATGAGCTTAGCAATAAGACTTCAATAGTATAAATATGGACTAAAGGTTCCTTACGACGCTTGTTTCTTTTTGGTCAAGCTTTTTTTAGTAATGGCATTTTTTTCGTTTTGGCAACTTTTTTGGGTTTTTAGTGGTTTGTATTTGTTTTTAAAAATACTTATTTTTAGTTTTAGCGATTTTTTTAGTTTTTGTGTTTTTTTCGTTTTCGCGATTTTTTCGGTTCTGGAAAATTTTTTCGGTTTTTTTAGTATTGACGCTTTTTTATTTATGGTGTTTTTTTGGTTTTGGCATTTTTTTCGGTGGTTTAAGTTTGTTTTTTTTGTTATACATAATTTTAGTCTTAGCGATTTTTTTAGTATTGACTCTTTTTTAGGTTTGAGGTTTTTTTTTTTTGATTTTTACAATACAAATTTTTAGTTTTAGCGATTTTTTAGTTTTGGCACCTTTTTTTCTTTTGGCGATTTTTTCGGGTTTCGGCGAGTTTTAACTTAAAATAATTTTTTTTTGCATTTTAGCGATTTATTTTATTTTTGGTGATATTTTTCATTTAAGCCCTTTTTCATTTTGGCAATTTTTTATTTTGGCAATTTTTCATTTCGGTATGTTATTTAATTACGGAAATCTTTAATTTTAGCTATTTTGAAAATTTCAAGAATTTGCCTCTTACGGTTCCAAGCTACAGCAAGTTGTCAATATTACATAGACAAAATTACATTAACTAATAGAATACCCTTTCTGCAAAATGTTTTACTTGTAAACTATTCTGGCTTAACAAAAACATTCTTTGTTTTTTGCCAGATTTTAATTTTTCATAAATATTTTTGTTATTGTTTTCGCCCACTGTTAACTCTTAAGATTTTTGTTTTAGGTGTTTGTGCAAAAACTCAAACATTTTATTGTAATTAAAACCACAATCAAAAGTACACTTCAGCAATCAAGATTTTTAATGTTGTATTTGTGTGCGATTTTTTCTTATTCTTCTTCTTCTATTGTTGCTGTTTTTGTCATTCGAAGTGACTTTTCAGAGGAGTCTTTATTTGTTTCATTTGAAAGAAGTCATTAAACTTGTTGAAATGATACTCAAGCAATATTTTTCGGAAAAAAAAATAAAAATATACATATATATCGTATTATAAAATACGAGTATTGAATTTATAAACGGTGGTGTTAATTAAAAATTATTAAAATAATAGAGAAAATAAAAGTTAGATGCATATCGCTACTTTATGGCAATGTGGTCATATCTCAAAGAAGTTCGAGTTGGATTTAAGTTTTAAATTTTTTTTTAGCAAACGGTATAACCTTCAGTTTACTTTAAGATCAATGACAAAGTTAAATAATTAATAGAATAAAATGCCTACGTTAAATTAAATTCATGATGTTTCAGCCTGAAATAACTTTGATTCAACATGATTCTGTTTGCTATCTCAGTATTAAATTTACGTTGTTTCCACTTGAAACAACTTTTATTTAACATGATTGTACATTTTGATTTAACAGTACAGTAATATTAAATCCACATGAAATAAAGTTACTTCTTGAGTAAAATAACACAACTGGAAACTAAATTCTAAATTCTCTCTCACTTGTTATTACGTTCGCAATGTATTTAGAATGGGACTAAAATTTTATTTTCGGACAAAAATTAATTCCCTGGGAATTATTTCACGAGCAATATTTATATATGTATAACTATGGAGGGGGTTTTAATTTTTTTTTTGAATTGACTTATTTGCTCACCACTGCATAACAACAAGATGTATTTTAAGTTATACTAGCATACGACATTGAAAGCTTTATATTTACATAAAAAAGGACTTACTAAGTTCGCTGACTAAGCCAACGATATAAAAGTTTGTTAAAAATATTTCTAAATTCTCTTGTATGCTGACTTAATATGGTGCGTTGTTTTTATTATTATTTTTTAATAAAAAATTTGGTCTTATAAGACTTTTCAGCGTCAATTCTGTATGCAAAAATATTGATATTAGACCTTAAACCCATTTTTAATTTTGACTTATGTTTCATGTTCAAGTTGAGTTTCGTGCTTTCACTGATACTTACTTATTATTATTCTTTCTTGTTTCTAATTTGAATTTTTACCAAATAAAATATCAGCAATTTTTATTATTGCAATACCTCTCCAAACAATGTCCCTTTATAATGCAAAACAATAAAAATGAAAAGAAAAATCTAATTCTAAAAATGTCATAAAATTTCTAAACACAAAAGTCCTTAATTTGTCAGCAACAAATCAAATTACTTATCGTGCTTATATAATAAGGAATAAAGTTAAAAAAAATTTGACAAGACTATACAAATTTGAAAATTTGAACGCGAAAAACAAATAAGGAGGCAAAAACATGAAAAAATCATCGTATTAATTTCTTTTAAATACCTTTCTAAGCTTGTCTAACAACAAGCAAATCAACCCTTTTATGCTTGTTGAAAAAAAAAATTAAAAATAAAAATCCCATGAAAAATGATGAATTTCCTTCAGTGGCGAAAAAAGCAACGTGAGTGGGTTAAGAAGAAGAAAAAACAGCAATTAGAGCAACAATTTTTGACGGACAAACACTCAATCATTTAGTTAAACGAATACGAACGAACAAAATGAACATGAATGGAAAGGAAACGTAATGAAATGTAATGCAAGACGGAGGATACTTTACAACATTTTTAACACTTTTTCTATTTAAAACGTTCAACGTTGAGTATTAACGGCAAAATAAAAAAAATAAAAAAATGTATAAAAACATTAAGCAGGACGCAAGAAAATATAAAGAAATTGCGCTTAAAAAACAGCGTTTAGAAAATTTATGATGAAGGAATTTTATAACGAGTTTAACACATACACTGAGAAAAGAAAAAGAGTGAGAGAGAGAGAGAGAGAGATAGAAAGTGTTAAGCCGTAACAGGTCATCAATAATATTTGAAAGGCATTTTTTGCTGCTTGCAACTGAAACGGTAATTTCATCCTGCCAAGACATGAAATATTAGTAGTTCAAGTTGATGAGCAGTAAATATTTTAAAATTTAAAGTTTTAAATTGTTGTGCGAGTATTTAATTTATGCTATTTTGATGCTTTAGCTATTGTTGCTTTAAAATTTAAAAAATTAAAATTTTCATTTTCAACGAATATTCACTTGAACATTTTTTTCTTTCTCCATAGTGACAATGTCTGACCTTTTGTGTTACTTTTCTTTCGTGGAAAGCATCAAACTTTTATTTTTATTTTAATCTTTTTTTTAAGTTTAAATAAAAAGTTGAAAACCAAATACTACTCCTTTTTTCTATTGAAGAAAAACTACATGCAAGGAATGCTGGAAGTCTTTAAATATTCCTACACTACGAATTCATAGAACCCTTCATTATTAATTCCAAGTACGAGTATATTTAATAACAGGGTTATACATCACTTTTATAAAAAAATCTTCCTTAAAATTAAAATAACTATAAAATAAAATGACTGGTTTGATTTAAAAAGTTGTTCTCTGAGGTCTTTTTGTTTATTTTCAAATTTTCCAACCCACAAAAAAAAAAACGCTTATAAAATGTCAAAACGTAACAATTGGTGTCAGAAATGGGATTGCAAAAGTAAAACAAAGTTCGTATGTTTAAAAAGGTTAACGTAAAAAGAAATATGTTTTAAGTATATACATAGTATCTTATATACTTCTCTGGAAGTTCGTTTTTCTTTGCGAAAAATCAAGGCGAATTCATACAGGGTGATCTCGATTGGCAACTCTGCATGCCCAGTTTGCAGCGCTGCATAAAATAAATGTTGTTACGGCGACTAGCATTTAAAATTTTCTTATATGCTAAACTCACTTACGTGCTTTTCTAATATTTTCTTTCCTATCATCTTCCTTTACAATGCAAAAAGTCGCTTTGAATTCTACGTAAACATTTGCCCCGAAAAATGTTTTTTTTTTTAAAGAATGTTTAAAATTTCAACAATATGAAGAAAATGCTACCAAAAAGATGTGTGCTTTCAACACTTTATAGCACTGTATCACAAAAAAATTAAACATCAACAACAAAAACAAAAAAAATTTTAAAACTTATCATACAAATACAAAAAAAGCAACAACTTTAAACACTCCAAGTTGTCATACTTCAAAAAAAAAAAAAAAAAAAAAACATGTAAGTTTACAAAATGTTTGTGAAAATGGAATAAGATGCGTACCATACAACGAAAAGTCAAACTACGAGTAAATGTCAACATTTACAACATGTAAGCTGTGTGTGTGTAAAATTTTAAATTTCTTACCAAAAAAAAAAACGAAAGTTTTTCTCTTGACTACCCAACATTTTTACTCAAACTTCAAGTTTCCATTTATTGCCCTGTTGACTGGTAAAAAAAAGAGTAAATATTTTTTTGCATAAATTTTCCTTATTTTTTTTCTATTGTTAAGCTGAAGCAAGCAAAGGTGTTTAGTGCCTTCCAGGGAATTGCACTACAGTACGGACCTCAATTGTGTTTGTATGTACTTTTTCGTGCTGTACCGTTACGTGTTGTGTTTGATTTGTGATTGAAAAGGAATTGCCAAACAAAAATACTTTCAATATTTTTGGCGCGTACCAAACCTGCAGACAAATTAACCAGGCGAAACTATTCACTGCTGCTTTAAATTTTTTCTTTTATAGACTTTTATGAAAAGGGGGAGGGGGGGGGGAATGACATTCAGGCTGGTATGCCAAGCACGTTTATTGCAAATTTAACAAGTGACAGGCATAAAAATGGACTGCATACTTTTTTTCAAAAGTTCTAAATTTTTTGCAGTAAAAAAATGTCCTGTGAGTTTTACAAATGAGGATAATGGAAAACAAATATATTTGAAATTTGTTTTAAATTAAATGAGCAGCATCTTTTGTATGAGATTTTGTTTTATAATAATCAATTTACAGAACACCTTTTTCGGATTTCATAACAAGATCCTTGAGATTAGCTGAGTTAACGAAATTGTTGCCAAGAAAACTTATGGATTATCAAACTGTTGAAAGTTAATATATTGAAAGATATTAACAAATAAAATGAAATTGTATATTTATAATTTGATCAGGCTAAAGTTCGTATCGCTTTGTAAGCCAAATTACATGTGATCATTATTAATGAACAAATGACACCAAAGTTAGTTGTAAATATTCTGACAAACACATAGTTGAACGGAACAACCGGCTGTTTTCGAAGGCCATTAAACCTTCCTCATCAGCGTTCTTTTGTGTTTGGTCCACTGTGTGTGGTCTCAGTTGATGTAGATTTCTACTTTATATACGTAACTTTTTTGCAAATGGAATATGTCAATTGTTTTGATTTGATTTTGATTTGATTGTATTAGATATTTATTTTTGGTAAGAACGCTTACTGCCAAAGTTCGACCCCATTTTGGGGTGGTTGCTATGGAATGACATCTTGACTTCGGAAAAGTGCATATCGCACTTGTTGCTGTAAATCAACTAAAAATTAGGCAATTTTCACTTTTTGCGATATAAGTTGTAAAAATCTTTTTTTTTCTAAAAAAAAGAAAAAAAATTGTAAACTACGACATTTGGTTTTTGCGATTTTTTTCGGTTTTGGAGATTTTTTTTTAATACTGAGGCTGTTTTAATTTTGTCGTTTTTTTTGGTGTTTTGTCGATTTTTGGCAAATTTGGCCTTCGCTTTTTTTCGTTTTTACGATTTTTTTCCGGTTTTTGCCATATTTTTTCTGTTTTACACTAAATGTTTTTAGTTTAAGCGATATTTTAGTTTTGGCGCTTTTCTTCATTTTAGAGATTTTTTTAGTTTTTTTTTGGCAATTTTTTTAGTTTTTTTTGTATTTGTTTTGCATTTTAGCGATTTATTTTATTTTTGGTGATCTTTTTCATTTAAGCATTTTTTTCATTTTGGCGATTATTCGTATCGCATTTTGTTAAATTTGTTTTTTTTAGTTAAGCGTTTTTAAAAATTTCAAGAGTTTGCCTCTTACGGCTTCCATATTAGCGAAAACAATAGGGTTGCTTTTCACCTTGTACCCTAAAAAAATAATACACTTTTATACCTCTTTTTCCACGGGTTCCGAAATGCATCACAGCTCTGCATCATGTGAGCAAACGTCCATTTAAAATGCAATAAAACTTCGCTGATAATCAATTTTTAGTAGTAGCCATGTTTGTACCTCATATTTAAGATTAACTTGCGCATTATATGCTTTATGGAAGAACTTAAGGACATTTAAATTTATATTTGCAGCGCAGTGGTGCATTTCCGAACAGGACCTTATTTGCCTCTACAGAAAATTTGTAAATTTGTAGTTAGATACCTTTTATCAACTTTCAAATATCCAAATAGAAAGCATGTTTGTTGCCGTGTATATACTAATAAATTAAATAATTCTCAATTGGTTCATATTAAAATATATATAGTTTTAATTATCAAAATTATCAGAATTGTAAATCTTCGAACCTACAAAAAAACAGCGTTTTTAAAAGGTAAAAACATAACAATTGGTGTCAGAAGTAGGATTGCAAAAGTAAAATAAAACTCACACGTTTAAAAAGGTTAAACGTAACAACAGACATAAAAAAGAAAATTTCCTGCAAAAAGAAATATGCTTTAAGTATACAGTATCCTATAGAGTTTTCTGGAAGTTCGGTTTTCTTTTCGAAAAATACTATCGAAAAATAGAGGACCCAATTTTCGTCCACTGACATATATTTTTATTTCAATTCTGCTATAGAAAATATGTATTTCTGAAAAACGTACAAATAAAATTAATTTATTTTAACAATCATGTTATTTTAACCATAACAAATTTATATTAAAAAGATAAATTTACAGAGACTCAAACATTTTAAGCATCTTTTAATATTTAAGATCATCTTGCTTCACCTTTCTACCAGAATATGCTCCATCACCCCTAAAGGTTCCACAAATGATGGTTCGCATATTGGCATACCTCAGCATCTTGATTTACAACATTGATGTTCGCTTTTAATAAGCCATCAGACAGTATGCTTATTGTAATAAGATTCTATACGTGCCACAGATCTTGTCTCGTGTTCTGTGTTACTCCTGCATTTTTCATAAAAAAGCAGCAACTTTTATTATTTTTCAATTCATAACGTGAAATTTTTCTGCATCAGTTTTAACAAATATTTCTTCCGCTTCAATATAGCGATACAGTATGTGTGTGAGAGAGCTGTTATTGGTATGTTTGCCTTGTTGCATTTTACCGCAACGCATATGTCCTGAAGGCAAAACAGTTGCTTCCTGTTGTTATTAAACTGTTGTTTTTGTATGGCGTTGGTGTGCGTTTCATTTCATTTTATTTTTTTCTCTCTCTCAATTTTATGTATTTCGTGTGCACGTGTATGCATGTGTGCGTTTTTATTTTAGCTGAGGTTGATTTAACGAAAATAAATCATGTGTGAAGGTGTTACTGTTATGCAGCATTTTGGCATGCCGTAACACGTCTGACATTTTTAATACCCCCAACGAAATTGAACAAGTAAATGCATCTTACTTTTTCATTTCCTGTGTTGTTTTTTTTTACTTTTTTCTGGCATCTTCTTTTCTAAGCATCACAGGGAAAAGTTTTATGATTTTAGTGGGTTGTTTTTAAAAATATTTTTTATATTTTTTACTACTAAACTTTTATTATATGTGGGTACAGTGGGACTGGTGAAAGTCCAGACAAGAGCTCGAAGTTCTGTATAATTGCTGATTATGATCCCACTTCATGACATCTCAAAGCTTTGCGTGGTAAGTTTTGTTTTCAAAATCGTTTTTTTTACCACATTTTTATTAATTAGCATCACTGTGTGCCATCAACCACGTTCATATACACATGTGCATTTTTTTGGATGCTCATTTTCTATATGAGATTGAGGCTATTTGTGTGTTAAAACATCTGTGCTATATTTCAATATCCTGTTGCGTGATTTTATTATGTGTGTGTTTCTACTATTTTTTTCCAAAAAAATATCTTAATTTTTTTGCCCTTTCCTATGGCGTGTGTGTGTGTATTTTTTTCTTGTTACGTGGCAAAGTCATAAGTCACAAATCATATATTGTTTGTTATTCTTCTGGTTTTCACTTCTAGCTGTTATTTTTGTTATTTATTTTTTAAGTCACGGTAGTATTTGTTATTTTAGGTAATACTTTTGCTAACAGGCCTTCTTAGTCTTTTTTTGGAGTTTTTTCCATTTTTGTTTGCGTTTATATTTTGGCCATAAATCATGTGAAGATTTTCACCAATAACTTAATATTTGATAAAAAAAATTTGTTCATGTTAGTGTAGGGTCTAGTATTATATTTATAATTTATATCACGAATGAAATGATTTCTGATTTCATTCATATTAAGGCCAAGGGTGGAGATTTATTTATTTATTTTTGTGTGAAAAAAATAAAGATATTCTAAAATGTGGTAATAATTGATGTAAATTAATGAAAAATTACTATTAAATAAGATTGTCAATATGTCATGTTAAGATTATATGGAAATTTTAAGGAAAAAATTGCAGCCACTTGGAGTTAGCTCATATGAGACATTCACGTGAAACTTTTGTTTATCTTCTTTTAATTGAGCTTTTTGCGCATTTTACTCATTATTACCGGAGAAAACAGAAAATGCTGCATTCCCCCAATCAGTCTAATTTAACTTTTGTCGTCTTCTTTTCAAAGTTATATTATGTAATTTTTTCTTCACTTGAAAAAAGAAAAATAAAATTGAGCTTAAAAAAATTAACTTAAAACTGATTAAGAAATTATTCTTTTAGCTTTTCACTATACAAACTTCACACTCAATAATAAATTAATAAGATTAAGAAGATCCAAGACTGTTTGGTTGTTATTATGTATCAAGTACATTAATGCAATTTTACAACAATACAAAACCAGCAGACATTTTCATGTGTAAAATACTTTCAAATTGTCGAAAAACGGACAACAAATATATGAAGAATAATTAGTGAAAAGAAGAATTAAGATAAATCTCTAAAGAATTATTAAAAAATTCAATAAAATTTCACATTAAAATCTACGAAAACAATGCGAATTTAAAATTTTTTCGCAATGATTTCGCTTCATATATGTTTAATGTTAATTCAACATGGTTTACTGCAGAGATGAACGATCCTGTGATTTTTTAATAATGTTTCTCCTTGTGAACGCGATTTCCAAATCGCTGCTCTCTTAAACTGTGACTATCACAGTTTAGCAGTATTTTGTTCGTAGCAGTGGAATTAAACAGTGACCGTAATTTTACCACATTTCAGCACTTCTGCTTTAAAAATGTGTATTAGTATTAGTATTTTGAAATACTAGTAAGAACAGCGACAAAAACAAACAATTAGCCATCAACCCCATCCAAATTTGTTAGCGTTATTTAATGTCAAGTAAGCATACTAGATCAATCACAGTTTCTATGAAACAACTATATTTCCAAAACCTGTTACTTGATAAATTCAGTCACAGTTGTTATTAATGATTTTTCAATCGCTGTAAAAAAGTAACAGATTTCGAAATATCGCTCATCTCTAGTTTACAGTAATCTTCAAAGCAAAATTTCCTTTTGAAATAACTTTGTTGATTTAACATTCCAGTACTAATAAATTAAAATGAAAAAGCATGCTGAATCCAAGTTATTTCAAGTTCAAACAACATGAATTTAATTTGATGTAGTCATATTATTTTAATAATTTTTTAACTTGCGTAATTGGCATCGAAATTAAAGTTATGTATAAAATTTCAATTCACATATAAATTCAAAGCATTAAAAACGCTTTCATATCCGCTCAGTTTATTTATTTTCTTCAAACAATTTTGTCCATTACATTGAATGGTTCTATGCTCCTTGCAGGAGTAAAAGGAATAAACATATATCTATATACATATGTATATATACCTTAAATTTTTTTAAGGTTCCCAGTAAATAATAGTTGATGTGTTGAACCAATGAGTTTGAAAACTTCTTCGAACATCTGAGGTAAAAACAATTCAAGAAAAAAAAACAGCATATTGAGCGTAAGTGAAAGTGATTTAAAACTGCTTGCAAAATACTGATTAATGTACAATATTTTATTTAATGTACAATTACGTTTCTCCTCTTCACATATTTTTATGAAACATTAAACAATTTCTCAAAAATTGGTTTTTCATACTATAATATGCTTCATATCAAATACATACATACATACATGTATCAATTCCCTATTTGAGCAACAACAACCAAAACCATCTGAACCCTTGATAATGTTAAGGTGTCGTTTATTTGATTTTCTTTACCTAAATGTATTAAATTACAAATTTCGTTAACGTAAGTGGAAAAAGATGAAATAAAGTTAAACGAAATGTTGTTAAATTTTCCTTTAAAGCTGCCAAACGAAGTGAACAACAACAAGAAGAAAAATTCGTAGTAAACGAGAAATAATGTCTATTAGCAAGAAAGCTTATATTTTCATGCTTATTTTGTGTGTGTGTGTTGTGTTACCAATACGGGCATGTGTACGAGTATCTCTCTGATGGTTAAAGGTAATACAGCTAGAAAAAAACAATGTTATAAAAGAAAATTGCTTATCATAAGAAAATTTTCCCACAGCTAAACACCAAAAAAAAAAAATAAAAAAAAATAAAACTAAACATATACATAACATGAAATTATTGAGTGGAAAATATAATGATTCAACTAACACAGTGTAACGAGAAAAACACATACACGTAAATATGTAGAGTATGTGGAAAATCTTAAGTAACTGATACGTATATGTACGTATGTATGCGGTTACATTTAACGACTGTGTGTGAGTGTGTGGATGTGTAACTGAGGTTAACTAGCGTTTAAAAGGTTGTTTAAAAAAATCTTTTCCTGCACGTTTACTTGATGCTGCTAGTTCATATTACACTATTGGCTTAGAGCAAAAATAATTTCGTTTATAGGTACATATTTGTAATCTTTAGTAAAGCATAGTACTCTGTTCATATTTGTGAAAAATGTTGCGCAACATTGATTTTTTCATACGAAAAATTTGACATGTAAACAATATTAACTTGCCCTTGAAACCATGCTACAATTTCTTATGTTTTTAAAAACGCCCCATGTGTTTGTTGAAATTAGAAAAGTTCGTAATGGTTCGAAATTTGCTATTAAAATGTAAACAGGAGAAAACTCGTATCAAAAGCTCAATTGCGAAAATTACTTAAGCTTTTTTTTTTTTTTTTGCTAATATAAAAATCCACAACCTCGAATCTATAAAATCCTTAAAACAGCAAAACTTTCAAGGATTTGCCCATTACAATACCCTCTAGGATACCGGAGCACCCTAATGTCATGTTTATCTTGTGTTTATATACAAATACATTTATTAAAAAATGTAGAAGCCAAAGAAATTTTAACCAAAATAAGTTTTAAATATGAATTGATATTTAAATATAGTTGGTGAAATTGGAGTTTTCACACTGACATGGTTTTAATAAAAGTTGGTTTTAACGTTTTTGTTGAAACCAACTTAAAACCATTTTTGAATTGGTTTTAAGTTGGTTTTATGAAATGCAACCTTGTTTTCGCTGTGCTAAATTCAGTGCTGCCTAGTAATAATGACTGGAAGCAGCTGATAATGTTTATGCCAGTGAAAAAGAATAGATACCAATTGATACATTTTCAGCTTAAAAATAGATACAGCGGCAAAATATTTAACAAAAAAAAAATTCAAAAAAAAAACGGAAAACAACGAAAATATTTTCACTGACCTCTGGTAAATGCAGTATTATTGTTTTTCATTAAAAAACATTTGTAAGCGTGGCAACCTCAAGAATTTTATTTGCAAATAGTGAATAGGTGTCTGAGTTGGCAAGTTGCAATGGAACAATTATATGGCAACAACTTACAGTTTTATTTGCAAATAAGTCTTGCGTATAAACATAGTATATATGACAATTAATTTGTTTGTTTTAACTAAAAAAAATTTGTTGCAACAGCGACTAACTACAGCGATTCAGTAACAAACGAATAGTTTATTCATCAAAAAATTCTTTGTTATGTTCAGATAAAATTTAATTAATTGCAATTTCAACAACAATTAATATAGCGAGAACCTAGACTAACCTACGAATATTTGTTATATGCACCACCTGCCATCTTCTTTCTTTAGTTATTGTAATTTTCTTTAAAACTGCAGGAGAAATATATTTGAAATAAAAATTTGTTAAACGAAGATCATCATTAGCAAGTAAAATTTGGAAAGAATTAGATTATAAATATTTGTATGTATGTATGTATATAAGTTTTTCAGTAGAATGGAAAAATACATTCATGTCAGGTGTGACCTATGAACCCACGCCATTATTCACAGATATTAACCTAGCAACACCGCGGTGTTAGTCCCGTCATATATATGAGGCCGCATTTTGGTGCAAATGAATTAATCGGTGACATCATTATACAAATGTTGTTCATGTTCTTCTTTCTTTTGTAGAAAATACGTGACCATGTTCACAATATTTTAATGTTGTGCAATCGTTGCAACATATTAAACATTTTTGCGTGGTTTACCTACGCACAAATGTTCTGAACAAGATTACGACATCAGCAAGAGTGGTTTAGACGAGACGAATGTGGCATGTAAGCAACAAGAATTTCTTGCGAAGTATATCGGAACAAAATGATGGCTGGTATATAATGATGTAATAGTTTGTGATAATCGACAACAGCAGCTGACTGCACAACAGCAAATAATATTTGAAAATACATAATACCGAATAACACTCACTTGTTTTTCACAAAGTTGAGCAAAATATGAAATAAATTTAAGTGTAGTTTCTGCGTTACTACACTCAGGGAAAAACTGCAACTTAAAAATAAGAACGCGCGCGTCACATTAATTCAATAGTTTTCACTTTAATAGAAAATGTATATGGAAATACTTAAAAGTAAATAAATAAATACAGTAAATTAATATTTTTCTATATTGAAATGAGAAATTTCAATATAGTTTTAATTGATTTTAAGCTGTTTTTTCTCTGGGTGTAGCAGTCAACTTGTCTAGGAAATTTATATCAAATGCAATATTTGTTTAGCCTTTACCAAAAATGCAGAGGGTTTATTTATGAAGGTTTATCATTCCGTGAGTAATTTCCACAATATTTTTATGCGACCCCATAAACTATGAAGTCTGTTCCGGGAAAACTAGATACCTCGGTCTTGGAGTGACGTCTCAGAATTTCTCCTAATAGATTATTATTTGAAATGCAGCAAAATAAAAAAAATTGCTGATTAGTTAATGATTGTTTTTATACTCAGATGAGTGCAATTTGTTTTTATCGTGCGCATGCATGGCTTTGGAGTAAACAATTACTCACGATGCCATCCACCTTTTACTTCCAAAATGATTAAAAATTAGTCGTCCACTTAAAAAAACTGAATACATTAGTACTATTATATTAGTCAGTTTTTTTCGCTTGTTTTTTTCACGTAATAATTGCTTAAAGGGAAATAACTTTTGCCCACAACCTTGAATTTGAGGAATTTAAAACAAAAATCAGTTACTTTGTGTAGGTGATGTGTTGTGTGTGCATGTGTGCGTGAATATCGTATGGCATGAGTATGTGTGTATTTGAATTACACTTCATGTCATTTCCATTAACCTGATGTTTGTTTACTTTTCTTAAGTGAAAGTGTTTTACTTCTACGTACACTTCTTACAAATAAATTACAATTTATGTATATTTTTTCTTGTTCAGGGCGGAAATATGATACTTTTTTTCCTTTTCCATCTTTTTCTCTCTACAAAATTTACGATATAGTTGGCAGCAGGGAAACAAATTAAAATAGAATGGAATAGTCAAGCTCAAAGATCATCATTACTATTAACAAAAAATTGCTGATACACAATTACACATCCCCTGGAAATATACTGTGCTTTAGTTTGAATTACATCGTTGGTTTTTTACCTCTTCCACACACACACACTCACACACACACACACATTAACTACTTGCACTTGTTTGGGTTTATTTTTGGGGAGAATTTGCTAAAGTTTCTTCATAGATTCTTGCTCGTATGTATGTGTATTTGGTTTTCGATTTCCCATAGATTTTGTTAAGTTGACGTAAATTACTTCCATTACATTAACACGCTTTTATTTTATATATATTTTTTTTAACTTATATGCGAGCATGTGTGTATGCATAAAAATATACAAGTATGAAAATTTATTTATGTGCATGAATGTTGTTGCTTGATGTGTGGTTGTTATCAGCAGCTTAAACATTTATGTAGTTCTTCGTTTGGTATTAAAGTAACAAGCTTTAATAAGAAATTAGTTATGTTTTCCTTAAGGAAAGCAAACGCAAAAGCAAAGGCAAAAGAAAAAAATGGCAAGGAAAAACGCAGCTGTTAATAGGTTTATAAATTCAAAAGATTTATTCGTTATTGAAGCGTAAAGTTATCAATAAATTAATGTTTGCTAACATGTTCACGTTAAGTTTTTATTGGTTGGAAGAAACCGTATAAAAATTAAGCAAATAGTGTATGAATATAATTTAACAAGGAATATTTATTTTGAATATTATGTACGATATTTGCTTGGAAAATTTTCTGACAATAAAAATATTTAATGTGTTCACTAAACTAAGACATACAAATTTCATTATAATTCTGAAGATAACTGAAAAAAAAAATAAAAATAAAAAAAAAATTAAAAAAATATTTTTCTTGCAAAATTAATTTATGGTTAACTTACAATATATTATTGATAGAAACATTCTTTACAAAATTGCCTTTATTATTGTTGATATATCTTTAATTTTTTTTTATAGAAATTTTGCTTACAAACATTTTGTAAAATTTTCTATAAAAAAATTTTATGAATTTTTCTATTAAAGCATGATATAAAAAATTTTTTATAAAAATTCTGAATAAAAAAATTACTCTAAAATTTGTTTTTATTTTGTGAAAATTTTCATGTTCCGATTTTTTATTAAAATAAAATAAAACAAAAAAATGTTTAATTGCTTTCTTAAATTAAAAAAAAACCTTTTAATTTTGTATAAGAATTCTTTTCTTTAGAAATTTTTTTATAAAAGTTTAAGAAAAACCATTTTATAAAAGTTTTTTTGGAAAATTTTTTAAAAAATTTTTCTTGAAAAATCTTATTTATATATAACTTGCAAAAAATTATTAATAGAAACAAACTTTCCTTATAAAATTTTCTTATAAAAGTTTCAATTAAAATTTCTTTTAAACAATTTTAATTAAAATTTTCTATAAAAATTTTTTATTAAAATTTTCTATAAAAATTTTTTATTAAAATTTTCTTGAAAAAATTTTCATTAAGGATTTCTTTAAAAATGTTTATTAAAATTTCTTTTAATTAAATTTTTTTAAAAAATTTTTAAAAAATTTTTATAAAAAAATTTTTATAAAAAAATTTCTAAAAAATTTTGTAAAAAAATTTGTGAAAAAATTAGATATAAAAAATTTTATAAAACAATTTTTAAGAATTTTATTTCTTAAAAATTTTTGCTAAGATATTTTTTTTTTCAAAGTATGCTAAACATTTTTTTACTAAAAAAAATTTGCTAAGCATTTTTTTCTTAATTTTTTTTTTTGATTTTTTAAAATTTTTTTATAAATTTGGAAGAAATTTGTTTTATTCTTATAAACGATTTTCAAGTGTTATTAAAATTTTCTGTATAAAGTGATTTTATGAAAAAATTGTATAGCTACATTTTTTGAATTGATTTCTAGAAGTAAAAAATATTCTATTTTCTTTTTTCTGCAGAATATTTTTTGAAAAAATTTAAAGTAAAACATTTTGTATTTACATATATTTATAGATAACTCACAAAATATTATTGACGGAAGCATTCTTTACAAAGTTTTCTTTAAATTTTTTCATATTTCCTTTAAAATCCTTTTTATAAAAGTTTTCTTAAACAATTTTTTAATAAAATTTCTTACTTTGTTTCATAAAATATTCCAATAAGAAATTTGTTTTCCCACTTTCATTGCAAATTAAAGTTTTCAAAATTTGAAATACAAGTGCAGAATATTTATTTTATCATTAAAATAAATGACCACACATAAAAACTATTCACCTAAACAAAACTCGACAAAGAGCAAAAACTAATAATCATAAATTAAACAACAATCGATGTGGAAAAACTTTTCGACCTTTGCTGTTGTTCCTGGCTGGCTGTTTGTTTCACTGCCAACAGCCCGGCTGACTAATTTTACTTTTGCAGCAGCAACATTCTGGCAAAGTGGCTGCTGTTTACTTAATACCATCAACAAACTAAAAGTAATTCCTTAATTGAATTTTAATTACAGTTTTTCACTTTTTTCTGCTCATATATTTTTGCCACTACGACGGCTGTTGCCATTTTCTTCTATGGTCCGTGTAAAAGGAAGTACACTTGAAGAAGAATAAGCAGAAGAACTAAATATAAACAACAAGAACAACAAATAATAATTTTACAGATGTTGCTTAAGGAAACTCCTGCTTGCAAACTACAATATGGCAACTCAAAGGTGATGGTGGGTATGAGGGTGGCAGCAGAAACTTGAGTGCGAAGGACGAAGGATTAACCTTTTTTTGTGAGAAGTACATTTTTGGCATAAAAGGGCAAAGGTTTTTGCTGTTGCTCATGATGATAACAAACAAACAATTTGTTTATTTATATAAATATGCAAAACAGTAACAATAAAAACAAAAAACAAAGCAAAAAAAGTTTAAACTAAATATTTAAAGTTGCTTACAACAAGCTCTGCCCAGTCAAACAGACAAACGTCAGAATAATTTTTGACAAAGAAATTTTAAATTTGAAATTTGAAATTTGTCTAGAGAACAGCAATTGCTTGGCGCTTGTAACCTTTTGCTTGAATACCTTAAAGTTGCTCCAGCAGAGCTTAACTACTCCATTTTGAGTTTAGTTGTTGTTGTTTGTTGCTTGAGTTGATGGCGAAATTTGCATTATTTCCGTTAACAACGGCACTTTTTGTCTTGTTCTATTTCCGTTGTATATCATCATGGTTGAACTGTGAGCCATTTAACGGTAATCAAGAGTGCGTTGATGAGTTGAGAGTGACGATGGATGATGGCAAAAAGTGTGTTCTTGCAGAGATGCTGCTGCTGGTGTAAATTAAGAAACAACAACTAAGAAATAAAAAAAAAAAACTATGAAATAAGAATTAATTTCGCTTGAGGCCAGGTTTGTGTGCCACAGTTGTTGTATTTTTCAAAATAATATTTTCGTGAAGTCTACTTTCCAAAAATAAATATTCGTGCAAACGAAGTTGTATAATGTTATTTATGAAACTTTAAACTTTATTTTCACACTTGCTTGCAATTTGGAAAATTTTAAAACAAGCTGTATAATCAGCAGCATTATTATTTCGAGCATCAACAGCTTTTGATAAGATTTTTTATTATTATTATTATCATTATTATTAAATCACTGTGTGTAAAGTTACATGATTTGTATTTCAAGTTTTTAATTACACTGTGCAACAGTGTGATTTTGGTGACCAATTTTTTTATGTTCCTCCAAAGATTTCGAAAATCAGTGCACAGTTTTTGGCGAACAGCTAATTCAGAATTTAACTTAAAAACAAACAGGGATAATAATGCATGCTAAATCGATTTCGCGGAAATTTACCACCAAGGTCAAGGTGAATGCCTGGCTGATAACCGAAAAATTTTAGGTTATGTTACAAACTCAAATTCCACATATAAAAAAATTATGGTTTATATGTAAAATACTGTCCGCTGGACTTAACAATTGTCTTGGCTTAAACAACAACAGTTCTTCCACATTTTTTCAGATTTGCATAAAATAAAAAAATAAAAATATTTATCGAATTAAAATAGTGTGAATTATGTAAAAAATGCTCAAAGTTTAACCATAAACATTTTATTTTCTTCTCCATTCTTTAATTAATCTCTTCCTGTTTTACTGTTCTTTTCTTTTCATCACTTCTTATCGTGGCTTAATCATTAAAAAAAAGTTTTCCAATTTTTTCTGCTTTGTTCACTGATTATTTTTCTTCGTTATTATTTTTTAAGTTTGGTCATATTTTGATGTATGATTCATGTTTTTATCCTTGTTCTATTACCTCCTTCTACGGAATAAACTTCTGGTACATTTTTTGCCTGCCACGTTTTTTTATAAACACTAAAAAGTTTTTAATTTCTTGAAACAATTTTTTTTACAAGTTTTTTCCTCTTATTACCTTTTGTGCACTCTTTTTTTTTGTATTATGATTTAATCTTTAATAATATTTATCCATTCATATTTTTTTCTTCTTTTAATTTCTCATTTAACGGAAGTGGTTGAATTTATTCGTTTGGAAATTTCTTGAATTTTTTCACTGTCCATGCTGAAATATTTCATTTTGTTGTAAAAGTGTAATTTTTCATAAACATCTTATGACAGCCATGTCGCCTTTGAAAGAGCATAAAAGAAAGTAAAATGTTAAGGTATATTATGGATGTAAAACTGCATGGTTGAATGAAGGCTTTGCCTTAATTAATGAATAAAATGTTTTTCTAATTTTTTGTTAAAAAAATATAAAGATTTACGCACGTATGTTGTATATACATAAATAAATTACGAAATTAAAGACCTGCATAACTCTTTAACAGCAAATTTATGGTTATTGTTTATTTTTGATAATTATTATTTAAGACGTTAAAATCAAGATTTTGTTGTATATGTACATAAATAAGCATAAATAATAAGTTTGTATGGGTCAAAGACAATATTTATGTAAAAAAAATGGGAAAAATTAAATAAAAAACGACTGCTTTTACCTGAGGCATAAAGGGTCTTTCAATAAGTGCTTTAAGTTTTATTAAATTTTTTTTATCAACATTTTTCATCAATATTATTTATCAAAATTTTTTATAAACATTTCTTTAAAAAAAGTTTCTATAAAAATTTGCTTAGAAGCTCATTTTAAAATTTTTATATGGATAAGAAATTTATATATGGATAACTTATAGAATATCTCCAATAAAGCTAAAGTGACATAATTTTCGAGCTTTATGTTTTTCGAAAATCTGTTATTTACGATCGTAGATCAGTCCTGGTCAACGAGGGAATGTGTATTCATTTGTATAAGAAGCCGATGGAAGTTCGGCACTCTGTTGCCACTTTGGGCAGCTATGTCGTAGATAACCGATTTTCGTCAAAAACACAAAGTTCGAAAAATATGTCGCCTAATCTCTTTTGCTGGTTTTTGCTCGATATGTATTATTGTTAGTAGAATTTCCTTTCTCAGAAACTTTTTAGTTTTTCTACAAAACATTGTTTACCACTATTGTAGACAGAAATGCTTATCCAAAATTTTAAATAAAATTTTTTAGTAAGTAATTTTTTTATAAACTTTTAGTACAATTTTATTTCCCAAACTTCCTTTTATTATTTTTTAATAAAGAATTGGTTATCCAATATTTTACTTAAAAATTTGTATCCAACACTTTTAATCAAAATTTTTTTTTTATTTTATTTTTTTTTTTATCAAAATTTTGAAATCATTTTTTTATTATTTTCTTCTTAATATTTTTTGTTCTTAATATTTTTAATTGTTATTTAAGAAAACTGTTTGCTGTAGAAAAAGTTTTTATAAAAATTTTAAGCAAAATCTTTTAAAAAAATTTAAAGCAAAATCCTTTATAAAATTTTTGAAAAAATATTTTAGTTTTCAAATTTCTTTTTTGAAAATATTTATTCATGGATAACTTACAAAGTATTATTCATAGAAAACATTTTTTAGCAAGGTTTTTTTAAGTTTTTATAGCAATTTTTTTCAATGTTTTCTATAAAGAATTTTTTTGTATAAAAGTTTTTTTTATCATTTTTTATATTATATAAACTAATCCATAGAGATTTGGTGTAGAAAAATATTTTTATTAAAATTTTCTTAAATTTTTTTAATAAACTTTTTTTTTGCAAGAATTTGCTATAGAAAAAATTTTTAACTGCTTTCTTGAAATAAAAAAAAACTTTGTATTTTTTTCAACAAAATTTTACGGAGATAGATTATTAATTTTATAGTTTTAAGGGTTGCGTAAAACAAAGGTGAAAAGGAACCCTATTGTTTTTGCTGCTCTGTCCGTCTGTCTGTCACAGGTAACAGCAACTGATCTGAAATTTTCACCGAATATGTAAAACTTTGTCCGCTACAACAACAAATATATGAAAGTTAAAAATTAAAGGGCGTTCTAAAGCGAGCAACGAAAAATGTTGAAATTTTCATGTAATATACAGACAATTATATATAGACACTTGAAATTTGAAAAGTTAGTGCATTATTATGCAGACTATACCAATGAACACTGAAATTTACAGTCTGTTTGAGTAAGACGTTGACTGTGGAAATCTTGACGTTTCTGTAATATATTAAAGAAAAGTCGTACAAGTTTCCTTTAATCTATTACAAGAACGCCAAAATTTCAAACGTCAACGTCTTACACAAACAGGGGTTTAAAAAAAATTAAAGGGTATTCCATCAGTGAATGTAATTTTCACTATGTAATTTTGAAAACTTGCTGTATTTTGGAAACCGTAAGAGGCAAACTCCTAAAATTTTCACAAACGCTAAAACTAAAAAATTACAAAATAAAAAAATCGCTAAAACGAAAAAATTGCCTAAAATCGCCAAAACGAAAGCTACAAAGCTACAAAACTTAAAAAAATCGCTGGAATTAAAATAAAATCGCCAAGAACCGAAAAAAATCTCTTAAAATTAAAAACATCTCTAAAAATCGAAAAAATCACGAATACAAACAAAAAACGTCAAAAACCAAAAAAAGTTTACCGTGTACTTTTTTTAAATTTTTAAAAAAGGTCTACATCAGGTGCGATATTCGATTATATGGGCTAAAGTTCGTGTGGTATTACATATGTAGTGTACGTAGGGAAGCCTTCGTGCGCGTGTCAAAGTCGCACTTTACTACATTTATTTACATATCCATTCAGACTTTTTAGAAATAAAATGAAATGGTTGAAATGGTGATGTAAACAGTTGTCAACTTTGACACGAAATATAACGCACCAAATATAATTAGTAAAATACTAAAAACATCTTGCCTTAATAGCAGATGCCTTCTTGGATCCCGAACGCGATTTCTGCCAGAAATTTTGGATGTATTTTCTGACAGCTGGAAGTAGCTACACAGTTTGTCTTTGCAGTCATATGAAGCTGATTTTTCAGTCTGTTCTTAGCTTCACCATTTTTTTTTTGCAAAACTTATCTCAAGAGTTGCAATTTAAAGAGCTGCTAGGATAAGAAGATCGTAGTATCAGAGTAGAATTTTACTTAACTCATTTACAAAGCTTTAGCGTTTTGAGTTTTGTTCGAAACAATTTCGTAACTAAATCATCCTCTTTAGAAAAATTTAATAATCAGTTTTTAATCATTGAAATAATTAATTAATTAAAGTTTTTTTTTCACTGTTTCTTTTACGCTGACCTCTATTGCTACAAATATTACAAATGAGTGATTTTGTTTATGAAAAACACACACATTATGCAAATATAAGTCTAGAAGAATATAAATACTTCAGCTTAATTTAAATTGCAAATGAAACACAACTTAAATACACTTTTACTTCTTTTTTTCTTTTCTTTTTCTTACAGGTCAGTAACCGCACAAAATGACAAACAATACAAAAGGCAAGTGCAAATTATTTCTAGTAAAAAATATAAAAAAAAACCAATCCTGTACAGCAGAAAACTGTTGCTTGTTGGGGCATTCACACAGATTCATTCCCCTGCTCAATGACGTATAAATTACATTATAACGAATTTCTGTTACAATTTTTCGAACATTATTTGCATTAGTATTAGAGTTAACAGTTGCTGCTTTAGTTTAACAGTGTTGATGATGCTAAACTCTTTTGCTGCTTAAGGAAACATCATCATGAAGTAAATAATAACATTCTCTAGTAAACTGTGAGATTTACTGCAGAACATCTTTTACTTTCGTATCAAGCGAATCTCTTTTACTTTATCTTGGAAAGAAATACTTGAGAGCAAATTTAGAGCAAAAAAAATTTATGAAATTATTTTGAGTTTCTTGTGGCCATTAAAATCGTAAAATGCGCATGTGTTAGACAACCTCTTGTTTTGGGGGGCTTTTCACCTTGCTGTGTCTGTTGTTGTTGCTGCAGCATTTCGTAGAAATTTGTGTTCTTTTTCTCAACATAAAATACAATTTGATGAAAGCCCACTGGCGCTAATGGCAATCAAAGCAGTTTGTTGTGGCACGTGTGTACATAATGTACAACATACATACCTCACGCATTCAACATCCATCCACCCATCCTCCCATCCACCACGTCTACCTGAAAAATGAGAAAATAAAATAATACAAGCATACAACCGCACATCTTTACAGCCATCTAAAACTCGTGGTCCCTCCAACCCAACCCCCAACAAAAAAAAGATAAAAAAAGCCAGTTGTGCTACAAATACGCTCTCAGTTCAGTAAAGTTTTTTTTTGTTCTGTTGAATTCTTAGACAGTGTTGACGATGTTATGAGCACGTTTATATACGGTTTGTTCTTGTTCGGTGAAAATGTAGATGAACATACATACATATTTACCTTTAAGGTGTATATACATAAGCTAATTGTTGTTGTTGTTGTTGTTGCAGTTGGAAGTGTATATAGAACCTTTACCACTACAGTTAAAAGAAAATGCCATAGTAGTGGTCGCTACTGAGTTTGAGATGGAAGCTGTAACAATTTATTTCGCTTGACGAAGCATCTGTTGTGAATAAAGCAACCAAACGGTGTATTTGAGTGTATTTGTGTGTGTGTGTGTGGGCTAAAGTGTTTGTAAATGAATAGATTTATTATATACTACCTCTATTAAAAGGGAACCTACTAAGTACGTACATATATTTTGTTTTGTGAATATAATGTACAGAAAGCTGTATCTGCGTTCTTGAAGGTTTTTAGTGTGATTTTTTTTTATTTAAGACAGTGTATCAACGAATTTTATTAGCACTTTATTAAAATATAACACAGGAAATTCCATAGAAAAAAAATTATATTTCTTATTAGTCAAGTTTGTCTCGATACATTTATCATCAGCAGACTTCAATAAAAAAAAAAAAATTCATATCATTATGCAAAAAACTCCTAAAATATTATTGAAAAGCAAGCAAAAACTTAAAATAATAAAAATATTTATTTAATTTTGGTTTGTCGCATAAGCAGCAACAAAATGCAAATAGACAATGTGAACTAACCAACCACAAATATATGAGTACAAAATAATAATATAATATTCATTACACACAACAAAAAATTCTTCTCTTATCACCTTTAATTGAAAAAAAATGTACAAATGATCAAATAAAAATTTAATTGAGTCATAGTCGGCCGTAAGAGCAAGTCATTCGTCGATAGGCTTCAGATCACATACTGTAACTGCTTCTAAATGATGCAATGAACCAGCAAGTCAAAAGAATGTACGTAAATTATGAGAACATCGCCGCTATAGACCCAAATTTATCGATTCGACTTCGGAAAATTTGGCTCAAAGATCTTGGCCGACACTCTTTTAAGATTAAGCGGGTGCAGGCATTGCTTAACGAGTGAAATATAGAGTGAAATTAATACAAAATAGATCTCCATTACTTCCAAAAAATTCACGATGGTGACATCATTAGCTCTTATTTCTTCAAAAATGAAGCTGGAGCTCGAATTACAGTCAATAAAGATTGTTACCGAACCACGATCAATAATTTTCCGTTTGAAAATATAGATGAAATTGATCCGCGCGAGATGTGGTTTCAACAACATGGCGCTATGTGCCATAAGGCAACCGCAGCAATCGACTTATTGAATTCAGAATTTGATGATAAATTAATATCGAAAAATTGAACCTGTCCATTGGCCTCCAATGTGTAATTTGACACCTCTATATTACTTCCTATAGGGCGATGTGAAGTCACTGATTTACGTTGATAAAGCAGCAATAATTGACGCATTGGAAGGCCAACATTGTTCGTGTTATTTTTGATATACGGCCAGCAATGCTCGAAAAATGTTCCCGAAGTTGGACGTTTAGAATGCGCTTCGTCAAAAACTATCGCGTTGTTCACATGCCACGTATTGATCTTTCGAATAAAAACATTTTGTGGATTCAAATTTAATTGCAATATAAAGTTCTATCGGGCTTAAAAAACACCCCTTCCACTGATCAGGTTCAAAATTCAAACATAGTAAAAAAAACCAAAGTTAGTCAAAAAGTCTGATTAGAATCGTTGGAGTATTTATTTTTAACCCTCGTCCAAAAAAATGGGTGTTATAAGTTTGTAGTGTGTGTCTGTGTATCTGTGTGTCTGTACGAGTCCATGTACACACCAAACGTCTGGACCGATTTTGATTTAGTTTTTTTTTGTTTGTTTGAAAGGTGACTTGATCGAGAGTCATGGCTGGGAATCTTTGAAGAAAATCGGTCGAGCCGTTTAGAAGATATCACATATTTTCTAGATACATATATTCTATTGAATCTGTGGGCCCTTGACGCCGTTGCTCCCAAACGGCTAGTCCGATTTTAATTCGAGTTTGTTTTTCGTTCGAAAGGCGACTTGATCTAATATCTTTAAGCCTATACTTGAAAAAAAAATCGGTTGCGCGCTTGGAAGTTATCATAAATGTTCTTGTTGATAAATCGATAATATCATTTCTGAGGTATGTTTGAACAAGAATCGGTTAAGCCATTGGAAGTTAAGAGATCTCTTCTATTTGTATCTGTGACACCATAGCTCCTAGTCGCGGATTACGAAAAATACAACAACTGCGTCGGAGGTCTTTAAAATGTTTAATTTTTGTTATTTTATACTATAAAGCCTCTTGTCAACTTAATTTTCATGAATCGGCGACTTTTTCGGACTTGAAGAAATTTCGACACATTTCTGCTGCAAATTTCATTTCATTTCATTAAGACATAACTTTGTGGAAAATTTTTGGAAAAAATTATGTTGTACTACACTAAAGAACTATGCATAATTTTTTTTTTAATCTAGTACAAAATCGTCGTAGTCGAAGTCGAAATACGACACTCGTTATTAAGCCCACTAAATGTCTGGCGTGCTTTCATGGAATCTATTTTGAAAATTTATAAATTTTCGATTTTTTTTCGGGTTGAGCTTAGCGGGAAGTTCCATGGATACCCTGTAGGATTAGCTGTATCCCATATTTTTTAATTTGTAGCGTTGCTTTTGATTCTTGCATATTTTTTTCCATAAAAAGGCAGTGGAACCTCGGTAATATGAACTAATAAAAATTTAAACAACCCTTTTGATCAAATTCCGATTACAAGAATTTGTTTTAATAACAAAGGATATTTACTTTAACTGAAAATCTAAAAAGATTAGCAACAGTTGTAACTATCAAATAAGAAAACATGATCAACAAAACTGACTTTGTTAAATTAGACAAAAAATTCAGAATATAGCGAGCAATCATTGCAGTATTGTAGGGATGCGTCTACACATAGAAATGAAATAATGTTAATGTGAAGTTTTATATATATTGTAGATACATAGTATACAACTGCTACGAAGGGACACATCTGTCTGTGTAAGTGCAACAACAAATACAATGCCATAAAATCAGCATACAGCACCTGCTGCCAACGTAAACCAACTGTGTACCCATATCGTAAACGTTAATTTTTTTTGGCCCGTAACCAGGTTTACTTCTTAACCAATACCTTCTCGGCAGGCAAACTCAGCCAATTACGCTCCTTACACCGCTTACATCTCCTAAGTCACCTCTATGTAATAATTAACATGACAATGATAATAATGATGATGATGAGTTGACTATGTATACTACTTGTATGTATGTAAATGTGTCCATTGTATGTTTTCCTAAATACGTACATATGTATGTATGTATGCATGAAGAGAAACCACAAGTAGCAATGAATGCAAACGTACCTACGTATTAAAATTTTGTTGTTAGTTTATGCTCTCTCACTCTCTTTGCAAATGTCTTTGTTGTTAATATTTTAGCTAGAAATAACAACAAGAACAACAACAACATCATCATCATGAGACACTCGTTGTAACGTGTGTATTTTTAAACGTGTTTTTGTTTGCATGTATGTACGTATATACATATATTTTATTTTCTTACCTTATGTAAAATATCTAAATGTTTAAGTGTGTGTATAAACTTAAAATCTATATGAGTGCGTTTGTTTGTAAAGCTTTCATTCTTTGTGTATATTCTCATTCTCCCGTCTTATGTAGTTGTAGGTATACATAATTGTAAGGGTGTGTGTTTGTGTTTGTTTCGGTGAAATTGTTAAGGTGTGCTATAAGGAAAACTTGGCAGCCAACCAAAAGTAACCAGATTTTTTGTTCATATTTTGTTCTTTCATTTTGTATTTTTTTTTGTTGTTGTCTATTTTTACTTTTCTGTTTTGGCTCGAAGAATAAGAGAACCTTTTTTTATTTAGAAATATGTATGTATGTTATACATACAAAAGATAAAATTGCCGTCGGTACCTTGAAAATTCTCTCTTAATATATTTCATTCATTTCATTCTTCAAATTGTTGCTTGAATGTAAGAATAAATTTTCATTTAATGTTGTTACTTTGGTAGAAGATGTGCAAGCAAACATAATATAAATTTGTTTTAGTAGTAGTAGTTTTCCTTTTAATAGTTTTTTTGTATGTGTTTTTTTTTTGCATGTATGTATGCATGTGTGTGTATATTTTTTCACATAATCAAGTTATTTTTTATAGTTTTCCTTCACATTGTTTACATACTTGTACATATATTTATTTGACGTGACTTTAAATTGCCTGAATTATTTTCTTGCAATTTCTTGGTTTTATGTACGACATAATGAATTTCTTAAATCATATTGTTACGTATAATTAATATTTTTATTTCTTATCTAGAAATGTAACAAGTATACGTAAAAGTAAATGAAAGCGAAATTGGGAATTTTCTTAAAATATGCCTGCTCTTGGTGTTATTTTTATAACATATCGTTTTGATCTGATGCCGAAGCTGAAGTTCAGTGAAATTTTGTATATTCGGGAATCAAACTCGCAATATGAAACAAGTTTAATAGTTTTTAGGTTATCCTTACTAATATTATAAATGTGAAAGTGAGTTTGTTTGTTTATTTGTTTGTTTCTTTGCTATGCTTTCACGCCAAAACCGCTGAAACGATTTTAAAAATTCTTTCATAAATGGAAAGCTACATTACCAGCGTCAAATATAAGATATTTTTAATCCGGTACGGAACCAGTTTTTTTTTGTATTTCGTACGGATTTTTTCCGAAAACACAAATATTTGGGCTGATTAGGGTAATTGTCGTTTCAGGTTTGATTGTTTAACCAGTTTAAAAGTCGGTTGTTATGTATTTTGTAAGCAAATCAACGCGAGCGGAGCAGAGGGTAAAAGCTAGTTTTATTTATAAAATCGAAAAACTAACTTCTTAATCACAAAAAATTAAGAAAGCCTGGTACTAGTCCTACTTGAATTTCACCTACATAATTTTGTGTTGAGCTCTACAGGGAAAAATCATTGTTTATAGTTCTGTACAGAAAAATCTTTGATTGCTTACAAATTCGCTTATGCGTTTTTGTATCTTTAACACATACAAATATTGCTACGTTTCTATCTTTTAAGGTTCGTAGATTTGCATTTAATAAAAATAAACCAAGTGTATTTTTTTTTATCAAATCAGAGCACTTTATTACAGAACACTAATATTAAAAGCTTTTTCAGCGGACACAATATAAAATAACTCACTGCCTGAATACCACAGTGTTAAATGCGCTTTACAAAATACTATCCGCTTAGCGGATGCATCGCTCTTTTTTAACTAATTAGTTCGTATTAAAACATCATTGCAGAAACATTATTAGTCCAGTCATTTAAGCTTAAATTAGGTAAGAATCTCGGAATTCGAGATACCCAGCTGTAAGTCTGTAAATACTTGTATATTGACACCCTAAAAGTTGTCTCAAAACCTACATATGGTAGGGTGTACGCAACTACTAAATTTCAAGGTCAAAGGTCACAAAAATTGTTTTTTGCGCTTTTTTGGTAAATATCTCATTTCCTATGGGTTTTTTGGTTTTTTGTATTAGGTTTGTTCACGTATATTTACCGAACAGTATTAAAAATTGACAATAGGACAAAAGTCTGTGAAATTACGCTACTAATTATTTGTCTGTACATTACATTTTGTTTGATTCAGTTGAAGAAAAATTTCTCCGTTACTGTTCATCCCCGTAATCTATATCCATTCTTCGATATCTATATTAATATTAGAAAGAGGTAAACTTTGTATGGACTACCGGTCCAATTTCCTACCAACGGGTTTAGATTATTTAATGTCTTTTTAAAATGCTTAGATAAGGTCGCGGGGCGGTGAATCCACATAACTAAAAATATTTATGGTTCTTAACTGTGTCAATATTTTAGTTAAATATATATTTAAATAAAAGTTTTATTGACTCACAATAATTTTAAATTAAGCTTGTAACCAATTAAATTTTTAATCAAATCTTAAATGACTCAATTAAAATTTTAATTGATTATTTTTTCCAAATTAAAGGTGTTGGTAGAAGAAAATATGTTCTGTGCAACGATATACATCTATTTTTCAGAACATTAGCACTAAAATAAAAAATACTAATGCCCCAATTTATAAAATATTATTTTTGATAATTTTTATAGAAAGGCTCTGCTATGAAAAAATCACAAAACTCGAGACACCACTTTAAATAGTTTAAAACAAGCAAAATTAAATAGGATGCCTATATTTCCTTAATACTGAGCTTATTAACTGAAACCAAATTAAAGCTCGGGTTTTTAATAAGAATAAATAAATAACAAATGTGCAATTCAAAATCTACTTTTTTTTACTTCTGTGCAAATTTGTTTCTTTAATTTGAAATACATAATTCATTCTTTTTTTTATAATGATATTACCATCAACGAGGACTTAAACGATTAAATTAATATCTTTCATGTCTAGTGAAAAGTCAGTAGGCTTTAATAGTTTGGTATATGGGCTATTCCACGGACATCACATCAAATTACTTACGTTAATGTGTTTATATTTAGTAATCATGTTTTTAGTCTGAGTCTGAGTCAGAGTGATATTAAACAAAGCAGTTAAAGCAGATGACATTATGTCCAATAGCTGAAGTTTTTCGTGTGGAAATGCCCATATGCCTTAATATATTAATCAATAAAATTTCATTCATTTCTTTCTTTACTATTGAAGTAAAATTTTCATTTAAAAAAATAAGATATAAAAACTAATATGCTTAAAGCTGCCAAACGAAAAACTTTCCTAATTTAAGAGTTACTTCATCATACATACGTATGAGTAATATTAATTATAACTGAAAATAATTGCTCATACGCAGTTTTTTCTGCAATTACAAAAAAATACAAATGATCAATTGAAAATTTAACTAAGCCAATTAAACTTTTGCTTAAAAAGTTAATTGATTAAAGGTTTAATTAAAATTTTTTTGGGTCAATTAAAATTTTTTTTTTAAATTTAAAATTGACACAATTAATTTTTTTTTTTAATAATTTTGATTTTTATATTTTTTCAATTAAAGGTGGTTTTTAGAGAAATTCCTTCTTCTGTGTTCGATTTCAGCAGCTGCATTTTCAAAACACAGAAACTTCCAATTGTATTAATTTCCATAGAGTAACACTTGCTTATTTCTTTGTAGCTTAATTTCAATTTCACTATTTAAAGAGAAATGCCCAACAAAACATAAAACATAAAACATAAAGCATAATAAATAATCGATACGAGTAAAACTAAAAATCTTTAAGATGTCTAAGAAATACACCAAAAAAAAAGTGATAAAAATTAATAACGCATATTTTATAACCAAAAGATTGCGAAAAAAAAATTTTCCAAAGAGTGAAATTCCACAATGAACTAGAAATTTGATGAAGAAGCAGAAATGCTCAACAAGCAAAATTTTCTATTATTGTTATTGTTTTGCTTACAAAACTCTCTTTAGTAAACCATGAGAGCAATAGTCGTAACAAGACCATAAGGACGACGATGAAGGCAAAGACGTCGACGACGACAATATTGAATGACAGCTGGCACATGCATACAGCTGAGAACCTACATTGTGTGCATCGAAATAATTAGAGATAAAACTAAGAGGCCTCCAATGTTGAGGCTTTTCTAAAGACGCAATTAGATCTTTTAGAGAAATCTTTGCAGCAAGCGATATACATTCCAACTTTAGTTAAATATTATTTTCAAGAGAAGCGTGATGTTAATTGTAATAGTTTTTTGTATAAAAAAGTGCTGCTTAGAGTTTTATAAATAATAATAATAATATATAATAATTAAATTAAAACAAGAAAATATAAATCTATAATGCAAGTAAAACGAGGTCTCGATAAAGGGACAACAATCAAAAAAAGTTTCGCAGTTAACAGCGTTCTGTTGAGCACTTAACAGTCCTAGTAAAATTAGTGAACAATATTTCGGTGGCGAAATCCTGAACTGGGACCCAGACTACACTCAACAATTAATGGAAAATATGGTACGAGAGCTGATTAATGAAATTATGCCATTTGAAAATGCCACCAAGTTTGCTCTTTAAAGAGCCATCAGGAGCACCATTTCTATATAGTGGGCTACAAGTAGAATTCTACTATTTCCCACAATTGCCACTTTTCCTTGCACAAGAAGACCTTTTTTAAAATTATCTTTCTGTATTAATTATATATCTGTACTAAACCCAAGTGGTATAATTTCATTAATCAGATCTCAGGAAAAATAGAAGGCTTTATTTAAGGGCGCCCATACTCTTTGTTTTCACCACTGTACTTCTATTTCGAATACACTTCGACATACACACCTACTTATATTGCTTGTTCTTAATAATGTTAAAACTTTGCAAGCTAATAATGACGTTACGGGGACAATCATCATGAAGAGTGCCAGTTAGTTAGAAGAAATACGTATGTATGTAAAAGCATTACAACGGACGGTACCTACTACTTTCACCTACACACTTGCACACTATTAAGGTAAAACGAGCCTCAGTGCAAAACTGTTGTTTCAGCACAAGAAACCTCGTTGTGCGCAGATGTTGATTTTTTGAGAATTATGCTCTTGTGCTCCTAAAAAGATTTCATGTAAATGCTGATGTATGTGTGATAAAAACGCTATTTGTAACTGGAAAAATATTCATATACATGTATATACATATATCTTTTACTTTGCTATTGCTAATACTTGTACATGCTTATTTTACCTTTTTTCGTCTACCGACTACCAGTGTGTTGATGTTAAAGGTTTCTTAATGTTCAACATTTGTTGGTTTCTGTTGCTGTTTGCTGTTGTAAGTGGCAGCAGTTGTTGTTATAGTTTTTGTAGTGTCCTAATAAAGAGTAAGAATATTGTTGGAGCACTGTTTCTACTGTTGAGTAGTTGTAAATGGCAAAAGTAAAAAATTAAACTCAAGTAGGCAGTCGGTAAAGTAGCTTAATTTTGTAAAGGATATTTATTATTTATAGTTAAACTTCCCTTTAGCTAAAGTGACTAATTTAAATTTAAATTTAAATTTTTCCATTGTTACGATCCGATCCATTGTTACAACCGATTTTATAGTTTTGTTATATTGGCAACAGTGGCACCTTTTTTCTTGTTCAAAATTCCCAGTAGAAATGTCCCTTTAACGGACATAACGATTGGGATAGGATAAATTAAATATGATTTTGATGCCTACAAATATAAAATAAAATATAAATTTTAGACAATATGTAAAACAAATAAATTCAGTAAAGTGCGACTCTGACTCGCACACGAAGGGTTTGGTACGGGCACTATATATCGCTCATTTACTCAAACAACGTCAAAACTAAAAAACCAGTTTGCCAAAAAACGAGTATAAAGTTTTTAATTAACACACAACTTTATGGAAAAAGAAAATATTATTTTCTTCCAAGAGTTGAGTAAACAAGATATTTGAATGAAATTTTTACACAATATGAAGAGCAATATGAGATTTAATTCTGCATCATTAACTCAAAAATTAGATTTTTTGAGTTATAACGTTTATGTAATACTACACGAACTTTAACCTAGATAAATTCTTACTTAGACATTTAAAAAAATTTCTTTAGAGTATTTTTTAGTTAAAGCGCTTTATTCGTTTGGCCGAATTTTTACGTTTTTTGAAACTTTTTTTTTGATTTAGCGTTTTTTAAAGTTCTGACACTTTTTTTCGTTTTAACGTTGTTTCGGTTTTTGGCGATTTTTTCACTGTTTTTATGTTTAAGGGGTTTCTTTTAGTTTTAGCTCTTTTTCTTTGTTTTGGCGCTTTATCTCGTTTTGGCGATTTTTTAGTATTGGTGATTTTTTGCATTTTAGCAATTTATTTTATTTTTGGCGATATTTTTCATTTAAGCTCTTTCTTTTTGACGATTTTTCGTTTTCACAAATTTTTTTAATATTGGGTTTTAGCGTTTCTGAAAATTTCAAGAGTTTATCTGCTGCGGTTCCCAAGATACAGCGAGTTGTCAAAGTTACATTAACTAATAAAATATTCTTTAATTTTAATTTTTTAAATTTCAGTGTGTTCAAATGTGATGATTTGTAACGCATGAGGCACGCATTAGCAACGTGTGAATCACGCATGGTCACGCGTGATTGCGGCTGTTTGTGTATATAATAAAGATTAAAATATAGCGTGTGTGATTTTAGCTAACTTTCGTAGGCTTGTTACAAAATCTATTTGACTTCGTATTCGAAGTCATTCATCAAAAGCGTGCGTGAATAAAAAAATCATGACTTTTTGCTTGTTTTGCTTGTTAAGCACCATTTATAGGCATTTTGTTCTGGCTTCGGTATTTCTGAAATAAAAAAGTCATGTCCATTAATACATGAACAGCTACTTTGTAGCCGACTCTCCCTCCTATACCCGCTTTTGGTCCCATTGTGCGACGATTATAAGGCCGAGTTTACATCTGGCATTTCATGTGTTGTCATTTTGTAGTGTCATTTTCATATGTGTTTAGTGCCGTTCCCATCAAATTTTTGGATGACACACAATTTTGTTGTGTGATTGTGACAGGAAAAAGTCCCATTTCTAAAAAATGGCAATACGGTATCATTGTCTACATCAAGAACTAATTTTGACATAATGGCATTTAGTGTCATTTGCTTTATCATTGGGAGACTTTGTTTTTCGCATTGTTTGTTAATTAATATTTATACAAATGGATAATCGCAAAATTATTCAATTGGATAGTGCCACCGTGTGTTTATCAATAATAAGAAAAAAATTAAGAAAATCTAAGACACAGCAAAGAAAGTGGTGGAAAAGACCAGGGCTTAATATGCGCGCTACCAAATGATTTTATTGTACTCTTTTTTACAGTTTACGAAACCAGGATTCAAGTTGGTTTAAAAATTTCTTATGCATGAAGCCTAATTCCACCAAAATTTCTGTCCATGCAGTTTCCTTTGCATTTCTATCCTTATAAATGCCACATAGATGATTCCATACAGCTTCACGAACCTACACAAGTTGAATAAGCTATGTCGTCATGTCATGCGTCCTGTACTTTTCCACTTTCTTTTTCGTTTTCCATACATTTAAATTTGTATACCCGCATACATTTAAAATTCTTTCTGTATATACATACATACATACTTAATGCGAGAAAATGTGCTGCCAACTTATTCTCACAACTGTCTAAATCAGATACATAAACAGTTTGTGTGGTAATGCCACTCAACGAAAAATATCGGAAATGACAAACGTTGCCACTAGTTCCCACTGCTATTTCTGCCATATTTGTTACAAAATGCCACAGTCGGTCTAAAACACGTACTGAATGCGTATACTTAGTGCAAAACTTCACATAACGTATACGTAATGAAAAGTCGTGCTCATACTGGCCTCGTTTAATTCTTTACCAACAACAATAACAACAACTGCGAGCAGTCAGTCTCTTTTGGTTAAGGCAAAAGTATAAAATGCAAAAAAAAAACAACTGCGAAAGCAACTACAATAACAAGAAAAAGCATTTAAAGAGCAAGGTAATATCGTTTGGAAAAGTGCTCGTGAAAAGTAGGAGGGTGTAGTAGGAGGTTGCCAAATGGCTTAGAGATTGCAAGGTATACTGACTCGATGCGTTAGGTAGCAGAATCGGAGTATACGATAAAATGTTCTTGCACTTACATAGCACACGTTTTTTGTTGTTCTTGTTGCATGTAACTAAATTCTGATGATGATGAGAAGGTAAATACAAATGAGCTTTTTAGACTCCACCTTTATGTATCTAAATGTTCGTGCACACACACACACTTACACATTAACACACGCATACAGAAGCACTGGCTTTAAAGGTAGCAAAGGAAGGTAGGAAGATGGGCAGGTAAGTCCCTATTTCCAGTTACGAACTCTTGGCATTCATGTTCGGTTTGTGTGTGGATACACTTTCTTATTTTTATTTTATTCCATTCTGTTTTTCTAAATATTCTCTTGCTTACCGTAACGAGCTTATTTTGTATAATTTCTTATATTTTTTCTTGCTCTTCATTTTGTTTTGTTACTGTTGTTGTTGCTTTTTATTCCTTTTTTGATTTATGCCAGCCAATGGTTGTGTATTTACGAAGAGGTGTGACAATCGGTAACGGGCTTTGGTGTGTGTGTGTGTTTGTGTGTGTATGTATGCATAACTTACTGTGCACATACATCTATATATATAGAGAAGCTTATTGAGGTACAACATATCCTGTGTAAAATGTGCGAGGAGCTATAGACACAAACTGGGGAGTTATATGTGAAAAGAAACAGATTTTCATATCTATATATATTTTTTTTATAAAATTAAAGTGAAATTTCGCAAATTGAACAAATTTAATCTAATTTGCAAATGGGGGAGAGAGAAAGCTGTGATAAATACTGTAGCATACTTATAAAAAATTTATAACTATTTGATTATTATAAAGCAAAATAGAGTTCAAAGTCTCTACTTCAGGTAAAAACGGTATTGCAAGATTTCATCTTTATTTTAAAAAATATTTATATTATAAAGGTTTTATAAATAAAAAATAATCTTGGTTTGCAAAACGAAGCTGCAACGTCATGGGGTTAGATGGCTGAGCAGACGTTTCCATGAGAGCATTACTGATATAGGGAAGTGTAAGCTAGAGGACATCAGGGGCTTCATCAAGCGAATTCAGTGGCTAAATAACGGATAATAGGGTCACTTCTTTTCAAAAATGGGGAGGGGGAGGGGGTAAATATTATTTTTAATGGGAAAAAGAAGCGAATCACAATGGACTCAATGGAGTCTCCAAGTGGAGGTGCGTTTTAGCACTACCCGTCCTAACCTAACCTAACTTAACCTTGCAAAACGTTTAATAAGCAAAATTTCCTTACAAAATATATATTTCTAGGTGTATATCAACTGGTATGATGCCGCTGTAGTGATACAACATTGTTACAATGTTGTTCTGTTAAAGCGAACTCCGAGGCGAAGATCATTAAACCCGGAGTAAATATTTTTTACAATTTGAAGAAATTACACAAGAAAATTAAGAAAGACTCCTAATAATGAATAAGGAATAATAAAGAAATTTTTGTAAATTATAAATTTTGTTTTAAATCACGTGTAAATATTTTAAAATGATCTTCTTAACATCACGTTTTTAATATTCAATGTTATAGTTGAAAGTACAGGACAAAGCAGACTTCTTTCGAACAGGATTGTCAGATTTTTTCTGACCTATTTCGTCAAATTGATTTTAAAAAAGTCGCCAAAATCTATTTTATGTAGTTTTTTCTAATTAATATTTGATAATTAATTTGATTTTATATAACAATTTTTTTAATATAAATTTTTATAAAATAACTGTATAGGAATTTGTTTTTAATTTTTTTCATTCAAACTCAAAATTAATTAATTAATATAAAATAATCATCAAAATCAAGTTGCTTTAATATCTTGCAGACGAGTTTTGGAAGGATATATATTTTTTAAGCTACTCCTTCAACGAACTTATTTTGCTGAAATACGAAAATTTTAATTTTAATAGATAATTACGAGGATGTTTATTTGTCGCCAGAAAACTCGCCATGCCGCCAAATAAAAAATGTATACGCCAAAAAAGTTGCAAAATCGCCACGTTTGGCGAGCAATCGCTATATCTGCAGCCCTGCTTTCGAACTGCTTCAGTAGCTTGTTTTAGACACAAAGCTATAATCAAACCCATGTAATTTGAATTTGTCAACGCTGATCAACGGTTTGTGTCAAAAATTAACTAGTGAACGAGTGCGACCCAAGTCTAAAACCGACTGAATGAGTTCGATACAAGTGTAAAACTGGCTACTGAAAGAGTTCGACACTAGAGTTGGTGTAATTTAAATGGGTTTAATCATAGGTTTGTGTCCAAAATGAACACCTGAATGAAGCAGTTGCTCTATTCAATAAAAACATAGGTTATAGACAGATGTTTATATAGTTATTCCCACAATAAGATGTGAATTGACTCAGCGACTTGTATCGAACAAGACTTGGCTTATCTCATTCAGTCCGTCGTTTCTGACTACAACCTATCACCAAACCCATTTTAATTATATGGACTTGTATCGAACTCTGTCAGCAGCTTGTTTTAGAGTCAAACCTATAATCAAACCAATGAAATATAAATGAGTTTGATTAAAGGGTTGTGTCTAAAACGAGCTGTTGAAAGAGTTCGATACAAGTCTAATAGGGCTGATCATACGTTTGTGTAAAAAATGAACTAGTGCACAAGTTCGACCCAAGGCTAATGGGTTTGATTATTGATTTGTGTCAAAAAACGAGCTACTGAAATATACTTATCTAAAAGTATTATGAATTTTATTTTTTATTTTTTATGTATGTATATATGTATGCACGTATGTGTGCTCCTTTGCGGCACTATACGTGGACCGATTGCACATCAATCGATTTGTCTTAATCCTGGGAGTGTCACCAAGGATATGACAGTACTCAAAACTCAATATGGTGACCAACTGACGCCATTTTGTAAATACGAAAATAATTAAAAATATGGGTATCCTTTGACAGTTATTTTAAAATCATCTTAGGTTTCTCTTATGATTTTTCATTTTGAAAGATCATTTAACGGTTCAAAATTGGTCGCAGTCGGGTTTTTTTAATTTTCTTAATTACTACTTGTTATTAAGCCAGAGTTAGTTATGAAAATATTAGTTTTGGCTTCAAGAATTTTTCAATCTGTTCCTTAAAGTTTCTATACGCGTATAGTTCATTCAGTTGAATGTTTACTGTTGCAAAGTTAAGTTGATTTTTTAACACTTTAAAATCAATTTATTACAGCTAAACATTTCTTTAAATGCAGATTTTTAATATTCAACTTATAGAAACTTTCATTTCACTTGGCTTCTATTTCACATACACAGCAAGTCCCTAAAAATTATTTTAGTACGCATATCATGAACTGAAAAATATAGTTTATTCATGCAGTCTTTGGTTTTCTAGCTTCCCTGTAAATAGAAATAAAATATTTAATATTTCTCTTCTCTCTCTTATGATTAATATATTTTAATTTTTTCTTAGTGTCTTCTATCAATAACGAAAAAAAAACGTTTGTCTGCCCCTATTCAATACTAGCATATACATACATAAAAACGACACAGCAATTGTTGTAATATTGAAGTTAGAAAAAAACTTTTCTAATTAGCCACTGGCTTTATGTTGAAGTTCATTTGCCAGAGAAAGTTTTTTAACTTTTTTTTTCCTACTTTATACATACACATACATATTTCTTTGCATTTCCATATGTTTTTTTTGGAGGTTTGCATAACTACACTGAAAATAAATTTATAGGCAAACTTAAATGATTTTGGTGATTCAAATTGCATGAACCAATAAAATGGGTTAAACTAACTAATGTAAAGCAGTTAAGGAATTCAATTCCATTTTTTGTAGTAACTTTATTTGAAAAAAAAACTATAGCCAAATTAACTAAGAAAATAGTTGAGCATACTTTTAGGAGCTGTAGCCATAATCTTTATAAATCCACTCCTGCAATTGTTCGTTATTCAATCCATCCCAATCCAAACTGAGCCCATATAAATTGGATGGATGAAAACTTTTCACCACTGTGTTAATATCCCATCAAATAAACCAGAGTTAATTTTATATTTTTCGATCCTGATCCAATTTATTCCATAAATCAATCTTAAACTTATGAATTGTAATTAATTTCGAAATAAATTTGTATCCTTAAACACAAGCCTTTTGCAAATTCCCTAACTACCTCTAGCAAAATGAAGCTTAAAACTTTAATAGCGTAAAGTGAATGTAAAGAAAGGAAGCATCTTAACTAAAAACACAGTACATTAACGATATAAGTTAGTTATGTCAATAGTTACAAATGATATTAATAAGATCAAGCAACAAAAATTGTTTCTTCCAACGAATCGCAACAAGAACTTCTCCTTGTAGTAGAGTTTACTATTCACATTGGTTAGATTAACCTTTCTGACTTTTTAGGATTTAATTTGATCAACTGTGTAAATCGGTTAAACTAACCAAAAAAATAGTAAATTCTAAGAGATTTCTGATTGAAAATGTAAACAGAGAAATTCATATCCTTACTTGAAATGCAAACTCACATAACTACACATTTTCAAGTTTTACAGGAGAGAGAGAGAAAAAAACTAAACAAAATTATTCGAGTGACTGAAGTAAAATTTCCTTATTTCTATTTTCTATTCGGCTGATTTTTATGATAACGATTTGTATTTCATTTATTTATTTAATGTTACAAATACAATTACAAATTATATCATAACTTAATTTAAACGAGAATATAAAAAAAGACTTCCACTCGTTGTAGTGAAACAGACCAGAGTCTATGGTACGAATCGAACACACAGCCTCCGCACTTATAGGCTGGCACACTACTTACTAGCCTACCGAGGCACCCAATTTGTAGTGACATGTGTTTCGATATAATACCAAATAATTAATTAAAAATGCGATTTTGAATCTTATTTAAGTTACGTTGTTTTGCATTGCAGTAGACAATATATTGCACGGGAAATAATTATTGTTTCCCAGAATGAAAAACAGCTATCCATAGAAATAAAAAGTGGGTGAGAATTTAGAATTTTAAAGGTCAGCTATTTTGCAATCAATTGTTTTATTTTACATGAAAGCTTCCAAATGAGTTCTGAAAATAAAGTAACAAGAAATACATCCAGGGAATTGTTATTCAGAATAGGGTTGAATAATTTACAGTTGCGAAATTCGCTAGTTTGACGAATAATAACTCTAAAAGGTAGACTTCTCCTAAATGATATAACGTAACAATTTATTTTGGTTGTTTCAACTTTTGTGGCAACAATTTTGTAACTATTTGAAATTAGCTTTTAAAGCAGACAAATAGTTTGATCATCTAAACTGAAGCAATAATTTTCACTAAATATAAAACAAAAAATCTGTATGTGTTAAATTAACTAAACAAAATTTGGTTAAATTTAATTCCAACCAACATTTTACATTAACTGTGAACTAGACAATGGAAATTGGTTAAAATAATGTTAGGTTAGGAAGGGTGATGCTATACCGCACCTCCACTCGGAGACCCAATTGGGTCAATTGTGATTAAAATAATGTATGAATAGATACAATTAATCTTTTGCGGTTGCAGTGTGCTGTGTTTCCCTTAATATATAAATTCATTCATTCATTCCATTCATTCATTCCATTCATTCATTCATTCCATTCATTCCATTCTTTCATTCATTCATTCCATGCATTCATTCATTCCATTCTTTCATTCATTCATTCCATGCATTCATTCATTCCATTCATTCATTCATTCCATGCATTCATTCATTCCATTCATTCATTCATTCCATTCATTCATTCATTCATTCCATTCATTTATTCATTCCATTCATTCACTCATTCATTTCATTCTTTCATTCATTCCATTCATTCATTCATTCATTCCATGCATTCATTCATTCCATTCATTCATTCATTCCATTCATTCATTCATTCATTCCATTCATTCATTCATTCATTCCATTCATTCACTCATTCATTCCATTCTTTCATTCATTCCATTTATTCATCCATTCCATTCATTTATTCATTCCATTCATTCATTCATTCCATTCATTCATTCATTCCATTCATTCTATTCATTCATTCATTCCATTCATTCACTCATTCATTCCATTCTTTCATTCATTCCATTTATTCATTCCATTCATTTATTCATTCCATTCATTCATTCATTCCATTTATTCATTCATTCCATTCATTTATTCATTCCATTCATTCATTCATTCCATTAATTTATTCATCCCTTTCATTCCATTCCATTCATTCATTCATTCCATTCATTCATTAAATGTGGCAATATGAGCTAATCGCTTAAGTCGACTTAAGCAAATTTAGCTTAATTATACTGCATTATGTCCAAGTGCTACATATTCAAAGAAGGTATCGTACGAAAGTAGAATCATGTTTAAAGCATTTTAGTCTCTTCGCGGTAGCGTTAAAACCTTCAAAATGCACAGCTTTGCGTAAGTCTACTTAAGCGATTGTTCCCTATAGCCAGAGATATATTGCATGTATGTAGACATCGTATTTTTATTTGTCTATTTAAACATTTGCTTCATTCATATGGTGTCAGTGTCCTCATTTTGTATATACTTACATGTGTATGTATGTATGTATGTACATATGTTTAGATATTGTTGTTATTGTTGTTTTTCATATATACAAGTTTTTAGCACACACATACAGACATACTTCCCACCAAACCAAATGCTCCGAATTCGTAAAGAATTCGTAACGACTAGTCGACAAAATCTTCCGATTTCGCAGCCGAAATATTACCGAAATCATAACGATTTTTGTATGAAATGGTTCAAACGACTTCGCAACGATGTGTAGTTACGAAATCGTAAAATGTAGTAGTTACGAAAACGACATGTCGGTAAGAAATCGATACGATATGTGTTCGCAACGACATGCGATTTCCTTGTATACAGCAGAGTGCCGCTTCAGCGTTATGTTGCTGCTTTTGTCAAATAATTTGAATAAACATACATACATATTTATTGCATACTTACATTTTTTAATATTTTTTTACATTTCTTTTTTATTTGTTACATTTATTTAAAACGAAACTTACAAATAAAAGTTTAAATGGTTTAAAAAATGTTTATTAAAAACATTTTTCAGAGAAACTACCGAAATATCTAAACGAATTCGTTACGAAAAGTCTGAGTTTAGACAAACTGCCGAAACGTCTTAACGAATTCGATACGACAAGTCTGACTT
This sequence comes from Nowickia ferox, assembly GCA_936439885.1. Lineage (NCBI taxonomy): Eukaryota > Metazoa > Arthropoda > Insecta > Diptera > Tachinidae > Nowickia > Nowickia ferox. The sequence continues at coordinate 108,988,881 of OW387023.1, forward strand.
CAGAAAAAATCGAAACATTTGGTTTGGGGGGTTACTACATATTGTGCAAGATATAAAATTTTTTATATATTTTATGTATTTTATGTATGTATTCACCAACATTTTCTGTGTTGCCGACTTTTGTTGCAAAGAATACAAAAAGGCGACAATGAAGAAGAAATGAAAAAATGAAGAATGAAGAATAAGCTTGTTTATAAAATCGATAATTTTTTATGGCAATTTAATTTGACCTTCGTCGCTTTTTTCCATTCTTGGTTTTATATGTATATGTACATATGGAAGCGTGTCTGAATGTATGTGCGTGCATACACACGCCAACATGTAGTTTCATATGTATTTTGTTTCTGTTACATACTGAAGTACATATCGCTCATTTACTCAAAGCACGCCATAACTCAAAAAATGGAATTTTTAAGTTAATGATGCAGAATTAATCCTTATATCGTTTTTAATTTTTTATCTTTTACCATTTATTTTCTTTTTCCTCATTTTTCTTTAAAATATGCATTTCTTGTATTGATTTTATGCTTTTGTATTTATGCTCTGTTTAATGTATCTTCATCTATTATTCTCATTTAATTACACGGATCAACAGCAAAAAAATGCTTGAATAACCAGTATATAGATTTTTAATAAAAAAAAGTTATTTAAATAAAATACTCATTTATATATTTATTTTCCTATTTTATTTCTTATATCAAATTTAAATAATAAAATATAAACTTTCGACAATTCAAATGTGTTTCCGAAGAATAGAATCATTATTGTAGGTACGATTTTGCCAAAAAAAAAAAAAAATACACGAATGTTACTATGTAATGCATTTTCGATGTGAAAATTGGTACATAACATGGAGAAGAAGGCACTGGTCGCTAAAAACTACACCGACTTCATCAGATACTAAACCTAATGTAACATCGAGCGCCCTCCTTCGTTGTGTAGCAGAATCATTGACGAAGTAAAATAACCAATAAAATAAAAATGGCTACTAAACACAGCTTCAAAAATTTAATACGCCTCATTTAACACCAGAAGGCGCTGCAACACTGCATTATCAAAAAGCGTGCAAAAAAGCAGAGTTGTAAAAGAATGAAGCTTTCCTCCTCCATTTCTTCCTTCATCACCTGTCTACTCTATCACTATTCTTCCCTATCACCCTCTCTGACTATCTTCTCTTCAACTAACAGGCAGCACAAAGGGATCATTGTATTGGACCCAAGTGAGCTGGACTGTAAATTTCGCCCTTCCTTACCAGCAGCCTGCTAACCTATGGAGAAGATGTTTTCAAAATTCAATGAATCGAAAGAAGAACAATAACTACTTAATTGTACGTAAGAGTATGTATATAAAAAAAAACTAAAAGTTAGTGAATTCACTGAATTGTGAATAAATTCGAAAACACTCAATAGATTTTTATGATTGATATCTCGTTTTGTTTCTATTACATGTGGCTTTGCAATAAAGCAATAAATCTGAACAATTTTGCCGTTTTCGATTTTTCATAATTTTTTTTTAAACAAAAAAACTTGCTATTTTCACGTAAAATATATATTTTTGGCTAAAATTTTTTATTTTAACTCCGAAACTACTGAGCCGATTGAAACGCCATATATAAAAGGATTAAAGGTTATATAAATAGTTATTTTTGTAGATTTCGTTTAACAAAATCAGACACTAGTTTGAGTTTTTTCAGTTATGACAACATAAGTGGAGACATGTCTCAAAATATTGACAATTTTACTTAAAAATAAAAAAAACGGCGCAATAGAATTTAAAATTTGGACCATTTTTATACTATTGGAAAATCAATCATCAAAATTGTATAGTGGTTTTAAAAGCATTTACAATTTTTTAAATTTTGTTGCGCGGTGTTATTTATACTTTGAAAAGATGCATGTGAAACAAATTTCGGTGTCTCAATTTGGCATGTGCAATTTGTTTTAATTTTTTTTGTTTGTTTATTTTTTATTTTCTTAAAATGAATATTTCTTTATTTGATTTTGACGGCCCTTTAAGGTCAGGAAGCAACAAGTGCGTTTTGCGTGTAAGTGGTTATGATACAGATGTTTTGATTTCATCTACACTCATGTATTATTCAGTAAATCGAGCCATGACCGCAAAAATAGCTTAAGGGACACATTTTTTGGACATCGTTTTTTTTACGATTGCAAATAATCGATTTTGGCCCAAAAATGAAGCTACAAAATTATATCGCTTAAGCTTTTTTTTGGCACGAAATAATATTCACGTGAAGTGTTTTGCGTTACTAACATAATGGCTTAAAGAAAAGCTACACATTATCACTATCACTAATTGATGACAGCCTTGCCAAATGAGCTTTCATTACAAGAAAATCTTTAAACAAATTGTAATAAGATGAATCATAACAATTCTCATATTCCATTTGCACTGAAAGTTTTTTATATTTGACGGACGCCACACATATTGGACCACGCACAATATTGTTGCTGATGAATGTGTAACGGCCTTCGGAGACATCATGTTGTTGTTCCGTTCTGCTAGTAATTGTAAGAATAATGTATTTGTCTTTGGTGTAATTTGTTATTTAAAAACTTACTTGTAAGTTTTTCATAATTTTTATTTAATCATAAAAAAATCATTAAGAAAAATATAGATTTATTTAATAGAAATATCTCATTAAATAATTTGTTATGTCGCACCATAACCGCCAAAAAAGCTAAACCAACATAATTTTTGAACTTAATTTTTTGTCAAAAATCTATTATTATTTGTGATCGTAAATAATATATTTTCGAAAAAAAAAACGAGGTGCAAAACATGTGTCGGTTAAGCTTTTTTTTAGCTCGATATTAGTTATAACACAGAAAAAGTAATACAAAAGTTTTGTACTATCTCTTTAATATTTTTAATGTCCGCACACAATAACACCAAAAACAAAATTCAATTAAAAAAGCGAAAATTTAATTAAAAAATTAAGTAGTTTTCAAACAATCATGGAAATTGTAGTACTAAACTAAACCCTTTTAAATGAATTTTTTTGATTCTTTTAATTTAAAAAACAGAAAAAAATATATATATATAAAAATAAAATTTTCTTGGCACCAATAAAATAAATAACTGGAAAAAAATATTATTTCCAACTAATTAAAATGGTCTGCATCAGAGATTGACAAAATATCGTTTTAAGTACTCTGAGTACTGGCTATCAAAAAACTATAAATGTGTTACCTGTACACATTCATATGCGAACACACTATGTTCATACACATTCCTTAAATTACGCAGCACAAGGGTCTATGAGTATAGCTAAAATTTATACACTGTACCAGTTACAAGCATAAAAATACTTTGAGTATTTATTCGGCTACACATAAGTATATACAGGAGTATTTTATTTCCACACACTCCACGCATCAGTGCTGCCGGTAAAATTAATAGATAAAATGCTTAAAATTAAATATTTACTAGAAATACATTTATCACTTTACATATTGCAAAATATCAGTTCATTCACAATTTTTGTCTGCAAAAATTTACGAAAATAATTTTTTTTTTTTGGATTAATTTCAATTGTTTAACTATTCTATTTAATCTAAACTTTATCTTCTAATTATCTCATTAATGTTTTCCAACAGCCAAATCACATTTTAAATTCCACTTCACACAAAGAAATGCATACGGGGTGTATGTTCAATAAATACTCTGAGTATAAGGCGTATATTAATTTTTTCCGAATATACATATGATAGACACTCAACATGGATAATACGCTTGTGCCTTTCTATTTATTGCTACAGAGTTTTCAAGTTTTACCCATAAATGAAGGGGATGTACTCTTGTTGGAATCGGCTATAATCACATTTGCTTGAGAGAAAATCTGTGAGCGTAGGAATTGTTTGTGCTTAAATTATGAGCATACGCAATTACTAAATTTTTTGCTTGGGTTTTTTTTGCATTCTCTGACCTGCATTTGCAATACCTCCAGATCACAATCATTGTATCTTATTGACTTCCCTGGTAATTTGATAGATGGATATTTAATAAAAATTATTATTTTTTTGCCTCTACTCGTATAGTGTATTAACTTCTTTTGAAGCAAGTGCCTCTTAAGTTAAGCTCTCCCCTCCCATGTTCTTTTTCCCTCTGTGTATTCAGTCAAAATAAAATTCAAAAAAAAGCACAACTTATTTATTCCCTTAGGTGATCCAGTGATATGATTTCTTTATAAAGTAAATTTTTTCACATTCTATTTGCATAATTTTATTTTGATTTTGTATATTTTTCTAAAATATATTTCGAAAAACTGAATGTAATGTATCATTCAAAGAAGTGAATAATATTATTTGCACTTAACTTTGGTTACTTTCTTTTTTTGTGAAATGTTGTAAATGTTAAATAATAAAAAAAATATACATACAAACGAATACAGACGACATGTGAATGTAAGCAAGCAATACTTGCTATTTCTTGAGGTCAAATACCTAGAAATTTGATGAGTGTAATGGCTACAATAACAATAATATTTATGGAAACAAAGAAATCTGTGTTTTATTATTTACACATCCTTTTGTTTTGTTTGCAATCTCCATGATACGAGAAGAATGTTTGTTTAATGGAAGTGACTCATAAAGTAGTTGTTAGCAAACAGTTAAAAACAGACAGATAAATGACTTTTGTACTTTAAATGAACACAAATACTTAACAAGAATGACCGAATTAAATTTTAATAAAATTTTACTTGGATTTTTGGTGAATTTTTAAAGAAAACTTATGAAATATGGATATATAGAGCCAGTGATTCATAGAGGATTTTAATGTTGAAAATGTTGAATTTCAGTTTTTATTATGTGTAAAATTAGATATTTTATTAATTCATGTGATTTCCTGAAGAAGGCGAGAGAAGTTAAAAAGACTTTGGCTTATTTATAAATATATGTATATGTATTATCACATTTCTTCATACTTTTAAATTTAAGTGGTCAGTTCTTAGCAATTTTTAGAATTTTTTTTAAAAAAAGTATTTTCAAACAGACACCTCTGCTGCCTCTCCAAACGTTTTATTGTACCGCAACTTGTAAAAATTATTCCAAAGTGTGTGTGTGCATAAATGTTCCGTTTTGTGAATGTGTTTGCATGCGAGTGTGCAAGTCTGTTCGAGATTATGACTGATGTGAGAAGTTAAACAGTCTCATAAGAGGTCCTGCAATGTATGTTTCTAAAGTTTTATATTTGTGTACTTGGTGTGTAGGTTTCTCCTTAATATGAAACGTAGACTAGAGCCAAAGTAAACCATTTTTCTATACGCATACATACAATGTATGTTTATGTATACAAACGAGTATGTATGTATTAATTTTTATTTTCCAAAAATTTATTGTTTACTTTTGTGCTTATAATGAAAATATAAGAAATAAGGAGAAAAATAAAGAAAAAAACCACACGCATACAGATTTTCAATGGCCTTTCTGATCATCACACTGCCAGAACATTAGAACGTTTTCATTCATATGGAATGACTACAACAATGATACTGACAATCATGATGATGCGGTGATGATGTTGAATTCGGTGATGGCATTGGCAAGGGTGAAAAAGAAAATCCCTGCATTTACTTAAGGAGAATCTTTTTTTTTTCTTTGAACTTGGTAAGGTCCGGTCTGGTCATTTAACAATAATAATATAGAATACGAGGGTGGTCCATGTGCGTTTAATACTACAACCAATGTTGCAAAGTGTTTTTAACCGACTTTAAAGAAAAGGAGGATGTTATCAATTCGTCTCTATTGTTTTGCGGTGTTACTTTATAACTTGGCACATTTTAGACCGATTTAAATTTGTTTTTGTCTGAGAGGGTATAGCATCCCGTTGGTCCCATTAGAAAAACAGTGGGCGGGCACACGCCCACAATTGTTTTAAAATTTATTGTATGATATTCTACTTATTTGATTGGTGCGAAACCTATCAAACACCTTTGGTTCTTGTAATTACACAGTTCTAAAGTGGAAAAAGTCCTTAATATCTCTTCTTGCATTTAGAATTAGCTTCCGAAATCCTTTGCAGTCTAGACGTGTGTAGAGTTTATGCACTTCTTCGCTCCAATTGCTATTTCTTAATTGAAGCAAAACCACGTATAACGTTGTAAAAGTCAATCTTTACAAACTCCATTTTTTTACATTGTTTAAACGTCAAACCAGCCAAAATTATGCATCTTAGTGCCGTCAAAATACAATAACAAAGAGACAGTCAGTAGAAGAACTTTGTTAGTTAACAACAAATTGACATGAACGGAATTGTAGAAAGTAATTGATAAATGTAACAGAGGTGCAAAAAGAAAATTTAATGTTCATTATAACTATTTCTGATAAGCTTAGAAAAAATAACAAAGAAAATAATATTGCATTTAAAAGAAGATATTTCACTCTCCTGAAAAATTATTATTTTGTCACTTACAACGTTATTCCCGGCTTTGCTTCAATTGTTGTTATATTTAATTTTCAATAAATACTTGGCCTTAAAGTATGCAATAGTTTAAATTTCTTTTGCAAAAATTTTATGACTAACCAAAATTCTATACTTTTCTTCCTGTTTCGGAAATTTCCGAGAATTGAATTTTAATTCCCTTTGATTTTATTAAAACACATATCGCTCATTTACTCAAACAACGTCATAACTCAAAACAAAAAAAAACAGTTTGGTAGAAAACTATTTTGAAGTTTTAAATTTACACACAACTTAATGGAAAAAGAAAGTTTAATTTTTCTCTTAAGAGTTGAGTAAACAAGATATTTGTATGAAATTTTTACATAATGTGAAGGACGAGATGAGAATTAATTCTGCATCACTAACTCAAAAATTCCAGTTTTTGAGTTATGACGTTGTTTGAGTAAATGAGCGTTCTATATGCATACATTTTCGATTATCATAAGTGCATTGATTTGTTATACTCTTTTCAAAGACCAACTCGAAAGTTTTATACAACATGCCTCGTTTTGGGTAAATTGTTCAAATTTTCGGTTTGTTTGCTCAGACAACCCCAAGTCGTCTTCAGCATAATATTTCTTCAGCCAGCACCTCCACTACCTGGCCCTTTTCTTTCATCTTGAGAGCTCTGCTGTTATCATCAACGCCATGCAGCACTTTGCAACGCTCTTGTCATATTGCTATTGTTGTATATTTTGGTTTTGGCTTGTTGGGTTTGCTCCATATTGTTGTTGTTGCTACATAAATATTCCGTCTTTATTTATAATTTTTCTACATTTTAAATGGGTTTCCATCATCAGTTGCGCTTGGCTGGCTGGTGGTTTGTGTGTTGCTTCCTTTGGGTCATAGCCTCTGGTATATGCATGAGATGTTTGTTGTTGTTGTTGTTGTTGTTGCAGTTCCCGTAGTCTAACAAACTCTCAAAGGTCATTTAAACACCGGATGGTTACTTACGTTTTCTAAAGTAATTTTCTATAAAAAGTTTGTTTGCTTTTACATTTGGTTTTTTCTTTGTATTTATGGACTTGTGCGAGTGTGTGAGTGTGTGTGTGTGTGTGAGCCTTTTAAGTATTCTTCTATTTTTATTCTACTCGTATTTATCTTTAAGATTTTCGCTGTAACGTTTGGCTTTTGGTTGATGTTAGTAGAAGAAGTCGAGTGTGGGGAATCCAAAGAGAAATTATAACAATGCGTCAGTCTGGCGTTTATATTGCGGTTTTTCACGTTTTTTGTCATTGTCCACTCAGTCATTTTAACTTGTTAATATGTATGTTACTTAAACACAATCATTCATGCCAACATGCATAACATACATATGTAAGTATCCTTAACACATACAGACATACACACATACATATATCTATATATGCCAGTTCGTGTATGTGTGTGTGTTCGTTAACAGTAGTGCTATTTGTGTATTCTGTGGTTAGTATGGGTTGTACCACCACTTGACATTGCTAACAATGTCAACAATATCTTGTTTAAGTGGTCAAATGTTTTAAATGGGTTTGTGTCTGTATTTATTCACTTGCTTATATTCTCTAATGTATGTACATACATATACATGTTTGTGTGTATAAGCGCTGTGTGTGTGTGCTACATAAGGGGTTTTTGTTACATTTACTACCACTTATTAAATATAATTTTTTTGAATTTTTTGTTAACTACTTTAACCTTTCGAGGTATTGAAACTTTAATTTGTAATTTGAGACTTTAGAACATATTTCATTAGTGCAGTCGTTGTTGTTATACTATTGGACGGAACACTAGTTTTAATATTTTTCTTGGAATATGAAAGGTTTACTTAAAATGCCAAAGTTTCTAACACAAACATATTCATTCATCATTTAAGAAGCCCAAAAGATTAAGCAAAATTTAAAGATTTTTGTATTGATGACTTACCACTCTATTTAATATACACGAACAAATTTTATATTAAAATTTACGAAAACAACATTAATTTAACATTTTTCGTTACATATGTTTCATATTAATTCAACCTGCTTTATAGTAACCTGCAAAGAAAGTTTTTCCTTTTCCTTGATTTAATATTTGTATCAAAATTAAGAATTATGTTGAATCACAGTTATTTCAGGACGAAACAACATGAATTTGATTTTGAAATACAGGTAACCCTCAATTTATGCGACTGAAATCAAACAATGTACGTGTTAGTCAAATTAGCGTAAAATATTGCTCAATATTGGTACAAAATATGTTTTTTTTTACCAGGAATTTAGCTTTTCGCGTAAATCAAAATATCGAGCCATAACCTCCAAAAAAGCTTAAGTGACATTTTATATGCATTTCATTGGTACTTTTCCCAAATCATCAGTAGGCTTCAACGACACATTTTTTATTTGTTTAAATAATTCACACTGAGTTTAAAAAAATTTCTCCGCGGCGGCTTGCACTAACAAAATTTGCAACCTTAGGAACTTTTCGCAATTTTTCAATACATTCTTTAATATTTTTAAATTTGTTTAAAATTTAAAAAAATATTTTTTTTATAAAATATTTTTCATGTTAACATTTTCTTAACATTTTTCTAATTCTTCTTTCGTAAACAACTTTTGCCAAAAAAAATATCTCAGCGATAGCGATGATACACTTTTACCTGGATAATGTGCCTTGATTTCAAAGCAAATTCATATGAATTCGAATGGTTGTTTTCGTTTTTTGGAAGGTTCTTATTTAAATCAAGAGATTTTGCTTAAGTTGTAGGCTTTTCTCCATTTTTCAGGGGATTCAAAAACTTAATCTTGTCATATAGTGATATTGCATTACTTTTGGTAATTATTATTTGGTACTTATTATTTTGCTGGAGCCGTTTGTATAACAAAACTAAAAATATCTTAAGTTCTATTCATTATGCTGTTATTTTATCATAAATCGCATTCCTGCATTTCGCGTAAAATGTGTTTAGCCATAATTTTTTACGCGTGTTAAATTAAATTCGCGTAATTAAAAAAAAAACGGGTGCTTATATTGCGCAAATGATACGAATAATACGAAAAACCATGTTGAATCAAAGTTATTTCAAGTTGACACAGAATGAATTTAATTTAATGTAGTCAATTTAAGTTTATTAAATATTTAACTTACGTGATTATGTGTGTTGACACACACTAAGAGAACAAACATTCATTTTGCTAATGAATTAGCATCATGGACCAGAGACTCCGGCAGGAATCGAACCTGCGACTTTCGATGTTAATGTGAAGTTTGTCGGCTATTTACACAACACGAATATCACGAATATCAAAACGAGCAAGAACAAGTCACACAACTGAGCGCAACCGTGCATTGTAGGCATGAACAAAGCAAACAAGCAACAACACACTACAGCAACATAACATTCCTTATTACGAGTATCGTATTTAGACTACGACTGACAATTTTTTTATTAGATTAAAGAACAAATTTCGCAATGTTCTTTCGTCTAGTACAAAATCGTCCTAGTCGAAGTCGAAATACGACACTCGTAATTAGGCCCATTATTTTTAATAAATTTAATACGATTTCCAATAATAACTTTTGCATGTTGTTATTGGTATTTTTTTTCTTTGTGTATATCCAGACTAATCAACTTTAAACTATCACGTAATTTCCATATCTTCAAAAACCCAACTAATTTGAATACGAATAGAATTGCAATATTAAAATTATAATAAAAAAATTATATAAAAAAAAGTCAACCACATCTGGTGAAATTTCTGATGACAGAAACAATTCGAAATTTTGGTAAATAAAATACGGGTTAAGAAATGTATCCTTGTAAAAGCAAAACATCTCCATACACCCACATACATAAACACATATAAGCTTTAGCTACCATAAAAATATCCAAGGCAAAAAAATAAATATAAAATAAATTAAAACAAAAGACACAGAAAGACAGACAGGCAGACACTGAGAAAATATCGAGCAAGAGCCCAATTTAATCTACAGCACAACCACATGGGACATTTAAAAGCTCTCAATGAAAACTAATGCGAAATGATGGACTTCTGGGACTTGTTATTGAATGTGTGTGCATGTGTATTTGTCTGTAGTTAATGAAGGCAAATTGTACGTGTTATGTATGTATATACTTGTATATGTATGTAATTGTATTTGTATAGAGTGTTAGACTTTATTTATTTGACATATAAAAACAACAGCAGGTAACTTCCGTTTAAAACAATAAAATTTGTAAATTAAAAGACAAGGAAATGCTGAAAATTAACAGATAGTAGCATAAAACCAACAACAACAACAATAGCAACAACTTTTAAATTGTGGTGAAAGTGTGAAGTTGTGATAGTCATGGAGAATCCAAGGTTTGTTCATTTTAAGTCGAACCTTTGTTTATATGTATATATTTTTATTTAAACAATAAAATATCAGAGCTGGGCAGTATTAATTACAATATCTCTTAGTTAAGGTTATGTAAGGCTGACAGTCGGAATCTCGGATTTACATAGACCCTTGTGGTTCATTATAATAAAACAGAGGCTCTGTTTAAACGGAACCAACCAAAGCTCAATAGAAAGCAACTAATACATTGCAGTTTCACCCTGGCAAAGTTAGAAGGTCCCCTGATCCCAAGAGCGCTCAAGGTGGCAATTTTCTTTCTCGCTAATCCAGGGCAAGGATACAGAAAATTAATGCTTTGGCAACTGCGGTACAAGTCATTATATTAATGAGAAAATGTGTGGCCAACAAGGACAACAAAATCCGGATTCGTTTCCTATTTCTTGAAATGAAAGAAACCGTGTTCTCCTAATTAAAGTGAGTTCATAACTGCAGCCATTTCCTGTGGCCCACATCATTATTGCGCCTGTAGAGGTAAACCTACACATACCATATCAAGTGGAACTAGTAAGTTGCAAGCTCATCAGCCCTAAAAATTCCCAGAAATCTTCTATTCACCGGAATCCAGATGATCTTAATATCAAACTTATCTGTCATGTTGTTTAGAGATGATCGGTTATCGAGGTGTGTTATTATTCCTAAAAATGGGGTTTCTTGGGCCATGATAGCGGCTCGATTATGATTTAATTATAATTGTTGCAGTGATATTGACTCCCAACCAACCTGCAGCTTTCTTAATAGCAAGGATGTCTGCTTGGTAAACACTGCAGTGATTTGGAAGTCGCTTTGCAATCCAAAAACCAAATGTCCGTGAGTAAAGTCCGTAGTCCAGTGTAGTAGTGTATTATTGTACTAGTCCTTTAGTCGGAGAGTTGCAGGTTCGAGTCCTGGAGATAAGCCAAAGTTGCTTCGAAGTTATGTTTTTTAACTATAACTTTCATTACAAATAAATTTTATGTTAAATGATCAATTAAATTATGTAAAATTAAAATTTTATTCATGATGGTATACAGGTATATTTAGTGGGTAATTAAAGAATATTTAAGCTTGTTTTGACTACCACGTGATAATTTTGAGTTCAAGTCCTTCCTGAAGAATGCGCCCATACACAAAATAGCGTAAGTTAAATAATAATTGAAATTTATTTGCTGGTGGTTTAGCATGTCTATATACGTATTTCATTTGCGCTTCAACCAAATCATCAGTAGACTTCAACCACAAATCTTGAACAGTCACAAACTATTTGAGAATTCACAAATAATAATGTTTTTGAAAATCGCAAAAGAAAAAAATAAGCTAATTTGGATTTGAAACCGATAAAAAACCCAGCAAATAATTTATATTCAGGTGACTACATTAAATTAAATTCATGTTGTTCCAACTTGAAACAACTTTGCGTCAACATGATTCTTCATTTTAATTTAATGGTACTGTAACGTTAAATCAACATGAAAAAAAGTTAGAAAAGAAAAATTTTCTTTGAAGATTACTATAAATCATGTTGAATTAACATGAAACACCTATGAAGCAAAATCATTGCCGAAAACTGTTAAATTAACCTCTTTACGTAGATTTTAATATAAAATTTTTCTGTATATATACAGTGAAGCGAGTCTTTTAAGCTTATGCGCCATATATACATACGTCTTCTTCTCCGAGCAAAACACGATGACGCCATATATGAAAATTTAACGTACTATGGTAGTACAGATACATAAAACTATTTTTGAACTTTTTAAAATTGATTTCTTGACATTTCTTGATAGACATAGAGCGCAATTGTTGCTTTCTGTAGTCTCTCTGAAATATTTATCTTAACTTCGAGTTTAAGTAGCTAATTAATTACAAATTCGTTCGAAATAGAATGAAAACGAGATATTTTGCAATGTTGGACGCTTGTATCTTAAGCTGTAACTTAACAATTTATTTGTAAGCATTAAATTGCTGCAATGGCTAGCCAGTACTTATGTATATCCAGGCCTGATAACATACTACATACATACACACATATCGTTGGTCACAAGTAGAAAGGCCCTTACTCAAATAATTGTAACTTCGTAGGAAAAGGTAGCAACATAATAGAAACATTACAATTGCTTGTACAAACTGCTTTGTACAACTGCTTGTAAAAGCGTTATATTTTGCCGACGATGTGTATTTGTTTGAAATGTATTGGAATCACTGAAAAATTAAAATTCGTAAAAAATAATAGTAAGGGCTTTTCTACCTGAGACCATCGATATGTGGGTCCGCTTAACTTCTCCATACATAAATGAGCATGGTATATGTATATGTATGTGTGGTCAGAGCAAAAAAACCTAAAAAGGTCCTCAAAAAGTGTGACAAATTAAATTAATGCTTTGTTTGAAAGTTGTTTAGAAACCAGCAAATATATGCACATAAATAAAAAAGGAAGAAAAAAAACAGACTAAATTGGAACTTTAATTGTGTTTTTATTTGGTTCCAGCCCAGCATAATAGTTTAATGTCCAAATTTCGTTTTAACTTTGTAAAAATGTTGTAATGGAAGGAAAGCTTAATTAACAACTACACACGTCCATTCATACACACATACAAACATACAGGGTGTTTTTTAGAGGTATATAACTTCGAATTGAAATAAAACACAAGAAAATCGTTTTAATGTCCATCAATTTGGCTTTATTGGAAGGATAATTTTATGCCATTAACGTTTAAATATGATTTCGGGCATGTGGCCGCCGCGGCTGGCTCGAATAAAGCCAATTCTACAGGTCCAATTTGCAACCACTTTTTCGAGCATATGGGGCCGTATGTTGGCAATAACGCCACGAATGTTGGCTTCCAAGTCCCCTAACGTTTCTGGTTTGTTGGCGTAGACGAGCGACTTCACATATCCCCAAAGAAAATAATCCAATGGTGTCAAATCACACGATCTTGGTGGCCAATCCATGGTTAACCGAATTAATTGCTCTGATGGACGATTATGTCGACCATAAAATGGACGGAGCTTGCGGTAAACTTCGCGAACTGAACCATTATTTTCGAAATAAATTTGCACGATTTGCAAGCGTTGTTCTTTTGTCAACCTGTTCATGATGAAATGGCAAACCAAACTAAATATTAATCACTTGACAGCTGACAAAATGGCCGCCAGTTAAAAAAGTGATGCCAACTTAAAGTTCTATACCTCAATAAAAAACACCCTATACATATATTAAAGAGGTAAATAAGATTTTAAGACATTGTCTACAATGCTATTTTATTTGTAAAAGAATTCTTAATGATAAAACACTTTTTAGCTGTTATAGCACCTGAATAATTGCAAGGGAAATTTTAGGTTTTTGATAAATGTCTTTCAGCCGGTTTCTATATGAACTTTTTTTTCGCATTTAGCAATAGTTTTGTCATTATCTCGCTTTTATTTTTAAAGATTTGACTTGAAACCGCTTCTTGTTTTTTAGGAAAGTTATTTTTATACAGTATTTTTTATTGCGTCAAACTTAATTTTTATGTTTGCATTTTTAATATTATATATTTTCAAGAACTATGGAGATTTGCTGTAGCTAATGAATTATAATAGCAACTCGAATCCGAATCAATTTGGATTCATTGATATCGAGTGACCAAATGAATCAGCAAACGCTTACGAAGCGTTTTATCTCACTATTTTCTTTTCTGGCTGCCCATATTTATAACAAAGTACAGTGTTTGGTACTAGGCATCTTGAAATATTTTCCCTTTTCCCCAAATTGCAATCGTGAGCACTTTATACTCTAGAAATGTTTTCCCTTTTTTGATTCATCTTATTATCAGTAATATTTTTCACGAGGAATTTTTCACTTTTCTCTTACTTTTATATTTGTAGGCGAACTGAACTAATACATCATGTAATTTCAAAATGTTCCTTTCAATTAAATATTATAAATTTTTTAGGGCGAGATCAGTAGATAAACTTCATAATTGTGAGCAATAATTCTATGCAACATCTTTTTGAATTTAGTATGTATGACCGTGGTATAGTAAATAATTTTTTTTCCACTATAAGTAAAATATTTAAAAATACAAAAAGTTTCAAACTTAAATTGTGTGATTTTCATTTAATTTTCAAGCTTTACAACTCTTCTTCCCGTTTTTTACATTCACTACACATTGATAGCGGGAACAAAATTTCCCATTAAATTCGGGATAGCAAATTTCCCTTGTTGGGGAAAGAAAATGTAATGGGAACAAAAATTTCCAATTTTACTCACGATAGGGGTGTCTATGTTTCATTTTTGTTTTACTCATTACAAAGAATAAAACAAAACGAAGGCAAGCGTTTCTTTCAGTTTATTTTCGTACTCTTGCAAAAAAGTATTGCCAGATTTGAATGACCGATTGTGACATTTACATTTGTATTTTGCTAATAATGTTTTCAAAGTAGCTGAACCATATTTTTATTACGAAAACACTTTCTTTTTCGATGTTGAGGCGCAATTAATTTTTTTGCGCTTTTAATGCGAATGAACCAATTCACTCTTTCGATAGTGTGGAGCAGACGGCAAGGAAAAAAAGTTTTTTTTTCGCTCTCTAGATTTTAGCTCAATTGTAACTTTCAGGGCTTTTTCTTACACCAATTTGGGGCAATTTTTCTAATCTTGTTTTATTTCAGTAAATATTTAAAATCGTCGCTTTGTATAACTAAATTTTACTCATTTACGTTTTACTAATTTCGAATGGACGAATATAGTCACTGCATATGCTAGTGATATTTACTTAAATTAATTAACAAAGAAAAACTCAGTGCATAAACTTTATTATGGTCTTAAGCTCCAACCAATGGTTTTCATTGCTTTATAACCTTGTATTTTTATTCACTAATTCCTTTTTCTTTTTTCAAAACCACCACACATTTTAAAATTCTTTAATTTTTTTCTGTACTCGCAAAGAAACTCGTATGACATCTTAAAACCTTCATAACTTAATCCATTTAAGAAAAATACTATAAAAATGCTGCTTGCTTAAGATGAAACGGAAAATCCTTTACAGAAATAAATGAATAGAGGGAGAGAGAAACAAGAATTTACATCTCGCTAAATCAACAAACGTTCAAAAATGCACAAAAGCACAAAATTAAATAAGACAAATTAAAAAAAAATTCAAAATAAAAAATTGCTTAAGACCAAACCAAATACTAGAAGGAAAAAAAAGTTTATAGAATTTTAAATGAACAAGCATTAGTGATGGAATAAAGTTAAACGTAACGACTTAAATATTTTTACACGCTTCTTTTGGCTTCATTTTCAATGCATTTAACTTAAGTGACTCTTTAATCCTTAAGGTACTAAATATCTTAACAAAGCGACTACATACACTACAAGTACAAACACTCTTGCTGATAAAAGGAAACTTCCAGAGCAGAGAAGAAACACTCGTACATCGAAAACAGAAGCGTGGCACATGAAATTAAATTAAATAAATTCAGCAGACGAAAGAGAATATTTGGCGGCAAACACCGCCTCTGCTTAATTTTAAAAGCTGTTGATAAAATAACCGAAATTAAACCATTCCTTCCTTATGTTTTCAAATGATTTTATTTACCTTAACAAATGTATACAGACACTGAAAACGGCACAACATTAAATGTTTATAGAAAGTATATAAATAAATAGATGAGGCACGTAAGTGTATGTCTGTGCAAATATATTTAGTACTTCCTTCTCAAACACGTACAACAATCATGCTACTCAGGAACATTGAATGCTACACAATCTTATAGCAGACTTGGTACATTGGATTTTAAAAGGTCATGTAGAACACTTAGAAAACGAAACTTCGAAGTAGTCAAAAGATTGCAAATTTTGCGATCTGTAATTAGCGAACATGCAGATCATTACCAATTATGGGCAAAGGATTTTGCTGACCATTAGATGAAATAAATAAATTATAACTGCACCAAAAATGATAGAAGGTATATGAATAGGGAGTCCTTATGAATAGGGAAGTGGAATAAGCTACGTCCGTCTGTGCGTCTGTCTGTACGTGAAATCAATTTTTCGAAGCTCCGAGAAGAGTTGAAGATCTCGCGTTAAACTAAAGTGTCAGAATTTCTTCTAAATATATAGAATGGTGTTGAAAATTAGTAAATTCAAAGAGACTGTTCCAGGGCTGGAAATTTTTTTTTTTTTGTGAATTAAAACTCTTTTATATTTCGGTAAGAATTAAATTGGTATTAAAAAAAAAGATTATTCCAAGGTTGGATAATTGAAACTGAAAGTAACCTTCCAAAACTATTTTTTTTTCTTTTTCTCTATAAATTAAACATATTTTGGATTTTATTATAAGAAATCAGAAAAATCTAAAAAGATGATTCCAGGGTTGGAAGTTTTAAAGTTTTTTTTTTGGTATATCAAAGTAACTAGTAATAAATTAATTTTTTTTATAAATTAAATATAGTTTATATATATGAAAGATATTGATCGGCAGTAAAAATCATTCAAACAAGAAACACAGCTACAGAGCTGGAAAATTTAAACTTTTTTTTAATAGAAAATTAACTAAATAATAATAGTTTTTTCTTTGTTAATTAAATTTATTTATATTTTACAAACAAATAAATTAGTTTGTATAAAAAATCAGAAAAATCAAACATATGATCCCAGGGTTGGAAAATTAAATTTTTTTGGTGTCAAAAGTAGCCAACTAAAAATTTTTCTTTTCTTTATTAGTTAAACATATTTTAGATTTTAGAAAGAAATACTCGTATACCAATATATATATATAATCATAAAAAGACATTTTCAGGGTTGTAAAATTTAAACTTTTTACGGTATATTAAAGTAGGCAACTGAAAAACATACTTTATATTTTAGGAATATATGTATATATTGGTATTGAAAATCATAAAAATAAAAATTGAATTTTTTTTATATCAGAGAAATTAGCCAAAAACAAATTATTATTTTTTTTAAAATTAATTAAACCTGTTTTATATTTCAGGAAGAAATATATTGGTATTGAAAATTAGAAAAGTTAAAAAGACGGTTTCAAGTTTGGAAAAGTAATTTGTTTTATTAGTTAAACATATTTTATATTTTAAAAAGAAAAAGAAGATATCGAAAATAAGAAAAGCAAAACGACAATTCTAGGGTTGGAAAATAAAATTTTTATGTGAGAGAAATTAACCAAAACAAATTTTGGCTGGTTTTTATATTTCAAGAAGAAGTCAAAAAGACGGTTTCAGGTTTGGAAAATTGAAGCGTTTTTTTGCAACTAATTAATATAATAACTGAGTTATTGTTAATTGTTAATTTTGTTCACCTATTAAGGACTAGAGTTTGCTAAGGCTTTTTAAGTCGAATCACACAAGAACCTGGAATTATATTGGTAATGGCAGACTTGCCGAAAAAATAAAATAATTTGAATAAAATGATAAATGTAGTGGCTCTCTTAGCTTCTGCCTAACTGAAATGTAACGAATAAATTTCCTACCTATTGGCTGGCTAATACTTTACTTTTCTGCAACTATAGACTTCTTCAGATATTCTTACCTCATCGCATGCTTCCTTTTAGTTAAACTTTCTTCTAGTTTTGCAACAAAATGTTCTTCTACTTCAAAAATATATTTCTTCAGTCTGTCAGAAGCTTTTGGAGCGTCAGAGGAAAAGATATTGTCAGTAAGAATTTCTTATTTTTAAATACATTTCATGCTGCTGTGCCATTGCTGTTGTATGCACAAGTCCTTAAGGATATTTACTACTTGAGTAAGAAAATTTTCGTGTTTACTCGTGTTGTGCATATTTTAATTGTTACGTTTTCTTGTTTGGTTAAGTTTGTTTGCTTTTCTTAAAGAAGAAAATCTTTTACTTTTTGAGTTGATGTTTTTTTCTTTTAATTTGTAATATAGACTTCGCTACATTACCCACATACAGACATCTGTTTAAGAGAATAAATAGTGAGTTTGTTACTCATCTACAAACTCACTTTTTCAAGATTTGTAAAAGTATTTTCATTTAAGTTAACTTAAATACACTTTTTTTTGTTTCTTTAAAAGCAAATTTGTAGAAATGATTGTTGAACAGTGGGGCCGTTAGATGTTTGGCTTTACGCTTCTGCAACTAACTTTTTATTATTTTCACACTAAGTTCACAACTCTAATAATCCTGGAACCCAAATCCAGGGAATTTGATCTGTAATTCGAAACGCAAGAGAATGCTTTAGAATTTGCATGTAATTAACATGAAAATTGGGTAAATGGGGACAATTTTTTTTTGCTGCAAGGTGTATTACGATTTATTTCGAATTCGGCCCCACTGTATCTGGTTGTGCTTAGGTGTGCAAAATGTGCTTCAATGCGAACGTTTACTGCTTCATTCACTTCTGTTGCTTGCTCAATGTGATGGCAGAAAGATTTTTAATTAAATTTGTAATAAAACATATGTAATATAAGAATAATAAATACTTCTGTGTGCTTCTTCCAATTATTTCATCACTATTTTTTTCTCTCCTACTGAACTAAAGATAATACCGCAGAAAATCTACTTAAGTCGACTTAATATTATTTAGCTTCATTATTCTTATGAAAGTTGCAGTAGTTACTATTCGATATATGCAAAGAACGGTTCATACGAAAGTTGAAACACGCATTGGAGCCTCTTAATCTCTTAATTAAAGCGTACAAATTTTCGAAAGATTTGCGAAAAATACTGCTTTGCTTAAGTCGACTTAAGTGCTTATTCCATATTGACAAAGATATCTTCGCAAAAATGCTGTAAATAAATAAATTCTTAATTTAATTAATCATCTCCTAAATGCTTTGTAATTATATACAAAAAATTTCTAAATATAAGCAATTGCTTTCAAAAATAAGTGTCCGTGAAAAAAATTTAAACAGTAATAAAATTTTGCAGACATTTTTTAATTCGATAATTTAATTCATTTAATAATATCATATAAAATATAAAGCATATTAAAAATATAACTTTTTCTTCAAAATATATGGTCTATTTAAGTTTGTAAGGATAATATAATTTTATTCCTTAAAATAACTCTTTCAGTATGTGCGTTCATATTTATTTTTTACAATTGTTTTCTTTTCATTTTAGGTAGAATAAAATTGAATTGAATAAATTGTAAATACTACTTTGTCACAAGTAGGTGATATTTTTTAAGTGTTTCTTTTGAATTATATCATGAAAATTTTAGTGCAAAAAAATCGAACTTAACTTATGTGTTCTTTAACTTTCTATAATTTGTTCCGTTATGGAAATTGTAGTCCAGTGCATTATATAATATAAAATATTAAGAATAGTTGCAAATTTTCGTAGCATTTCCATCTTATTTAGAAGGTTTTTTCCAATAAAAAAAAAGGATATATGGGAGGTAGGCAAGTCCTTGCACCGATTAAAATGCAATCTGCCACAGTGGTTCGCTGTTGTATTATACAAGTAGTTTGAAGTTTTCTATACATTTCGATTATAATTAGAAAGGAAATTGAATATATTTTTCTTTAAGGATATATCGGAGATAAGCATGTCCTTTCACCAACTGATGTAAAAATTATTAGAAACTTTATTATATCATTGTAGAACTAATTGTATCGTTTCAAAATTAAATTATAAAATAAAAAACATTCGATAGACAGGTATGTGCTGACTCCGATTACGAAAAAATTTATTAGAGAGCTTCATGCTGAGTACAAATCTGGCATTTCTTGCGTTGTCATTTTGCGATGTTATTTTCAAAATGTGTGCAACGCCCTTCACATTATGTTTTTTATATGGAAAGCATTGCCACACAATGAAAAATATCGAAAATTACCAACGTTGCCAATAGTACACACTATTGCGATGCCACAAAATGCCATAGTGTGTACTCGGCATAACAGTCGAAAATTAAGAATAGTTGAAATTTTTCACTGCACTCCCATCTTATTTAGAAGCGTTTTTTTTTAATTTTTAAAATAAAGGATATATGGGAGGTAATCAAGTCCTTGCAATAATAATTAAATGTTAAAATAAGGGGCATCAGGAAAGCAGGCATGTCCTGACACCGATTACATTGAAATGAATTATAAAACTTAACAATATAAATTTTAAAAACAGTTGCAACTCTTGGCTACATTCCCATCTTATTTAGAGGAATTTTTTTAAATTTTCAAAATAAATGATATATGGGAGGTAGGCAAGTCCTTTCACCGATTGTAGTGAAATCAGCCAGAGTAAGTTGCTGTTATATTCTATAACTAGTTTCCAGTTCTTTATGTATTCTAATTACAAATAGAGGGGAAATTATATATTTTTTAATTAAGGGTATATGGGAGGTGAGCATGTCCTTGCACTTACTGAAATGAAATTTGTCTCAAGACTTAACTACGTAATTCTAGAAAAACTTGTATATAAAATCGGACTAAAGCTGAAACTAAAAATTAAATTTTAAACCTTCATGGGAAGCAGCAATATCCTTGCACTTATTAAAATGCAATTTGTCCGACAGTTTATCGGTATACAAATAGATGATGAATAGGTGAAAATAGCGCACGAAATTCACAAGCCTTCTGGGCCACATTCCCTCCAACTGCGCATATTTTTAAAACCTGAGTAAATGTTTTCATAAACGCTTTTCCAAAGTCGCTTTAAACAATTAAGAACAAAAGCAGTTTTTTTCTTAAAATTTATTTATTTTCTATTTAAAGAAAATAAATTCTCAATTTGCTTCAATCAGGCAATAAAATAGGATTTTATTTACTTTTTTTTTAACGAGTTAGCACCGTATCAGAAAGAAATCATATAAAAGATATTTCTTTGTATAAACAAATTCTCACGCCACCCACAAAGCGGAAAATAAAAAGTTAAAAGCATTAAACTTTTAATAGAAAAAAAGTAAGCTCAACAAATAGAATCAAGAAAATACTGGGAAAAAAGAACCTTCGAATGTTCTCTTGTGAAGAAACCCTTTGCAATAGTATTTCAGCATTTGCACAGGATTAGCTACAACAATCGATTACTGTGTTCATGTTTGTGTGTGTGTGCGCATAAATAAATACACTAACAAATACATAAATACATATGAAAATCCAAAGTGACAACATTTTTCTATTATTGGCCATTAAAGAGACTTAAGAGTTACAAAAAAAAAGAAAAATGGAAATAAACAGCAAAAGGATTTTAGCCTGAATGTTGCTACTGTTAAGCACCAACGAACGGTAACTTTTTTCCTTTCGTAGCAAAATTATGGATAAATATTCTTAGACTCCGCTCACACAACCCACACCCTCGTCCAAATGCAGTTTTGCTGGTGGCTACGTTTGCTATAGCACCGTTTGTATTGGGATTTGAGTAAATAAATACTCGTACTATTTCGTTCCATTCTCATCTTAAATATATTGATATTGAATCAACGACAATACTGTTGTTATGGCTCACAGCATTTTCAAGGATTCACACAACATGCAAAAGGATGCCAAAGTGAAAATGTTGAAGCAAAGAAAACTACATCATCGCAGTAGTACATTTTATTTAGTTTAAATCCCTTAACAAATAAGCTCTAAAAAAATGTGTACAATAATAATTTGTTTTTCGATTTAAAAAGCATTTAACAATAATATTTAATGGTTTTAAATACAAATTTATTGTGATCATCTAGAAGGAGCGCTGGGAGAGGGTAGTAAGCGGACAGAACAGCATAAAGATTTCGTTTTGAAAATCATAAAATGGTTTAAATAATTTTTTTTTCCGTTTTGCTCTCTTTTCTGATTTATTTTAAGTATTAATTTATGTTTGTTGTTGAAATTGTTTTTTTTTGCTGTTTGAAAAATGTATAACTGTTTAATGTATTTATAAACCTATTAAAACAAATTAATGTAAAATTAATTGCTTGTGAGTATTTTTATGCCAAAATAACCGCAAATGAAAATCCATTTGTACATTTGCTTACTAAAGGTCAGTAGGGAGATGCCTGGTTTTATGCAAGATCCTGTAGAAATTGAGAGATTGTAAATCGGCAGAATTAGATAATATTTCAGACAAATAAAACTTCATAGCAAAAGCAATTGATGTTAAAATTAAGACAAATTTTATATTTTTTTTTAGAGAAATCTGTGCCAGGATATGCCCACCTCTCATATATCCTTAATACTAAAAATTATATTTTAGGAGAAATTATGATTGCGTTGCAGCGAAAATTGTGCAGTTCAACTCTGTGATAAATTTCTTTGTAAGGATATGCCCATCTCACATAAATCCCTGATTCTTTGATTTTAGATTTCCGTCTTAATGATAGTCATAGTGCATTGAAAAATTTAAACTATTTGTAATATTGTATAAACAAGCTTTGTGATAAATTTTATTTCAATCTAAGTAAGGACAAGGCCATCTCCTGAATGTCCTTGTTTCAACAATTTAAAATTAACTTAAATTATGATTAATATGCAGCGAACGAAGACTTACAACTTTAAATACTTTTTTAAGATTTCTGGTAAATTGTATATCAAACGATACGGATAAGCCTAGTTATTACATACCCTTGATTTTTAAAATTTCATGTTAGCTTAATAGTATTGGAAAAATAAAAAAAAGTTACTACTATTTCCGAAATTACGCAGTAAAGCTCTGCAATAAATTTCATTCAAATAGATAAAAGGATAAGCCCTTGCCCCTTATATCCTTTTTTTTTTTTTTTTTTTTTTTTTGAAAATACAGATTCATCTTAAATTATGATGAAAATGCATTAAAAACCAATAACAATTTTTAGAATTGTACATTGAAGCTATGTGATAAGTTTCATTGAAATAACTGCAACGATATGCCCAGCTTCCTAATGTCCTTTATTTCAAGAATTTAGTTTTATTTTTAATTATGAGAGAAATGTAACAAAAGTGTAACAGAATGTAACAACAACTTCCAATTATTTCCAGAATTACCTATTAAAGATCTGTAACAAATTTCATTAAAATAGCTAGACGTACAAGCCTTTGCCTCACATATCCTTTATTTTGAAAATTTCAATTCAACTTGAACTATGATGGAAATTCAGTAAAAATTAATAACAATTTCTAGAATTATGCAGTAAAGTTGTGTGATGAGTTTCACTAGAATAGGAGCAAGGATATGTCTAGCTTCCTAATGTCCTTTATTTCAAGAATTTAGTTTCATCTTTAATTATGATAGAAATGAAGTGAAAACTTACAAATGGAACCATGAAGACCTTAAAAATTTATACATTAAGTCCCTGTAGTAAGTTTTATTTACATAGGTGCAAGGCAGTGCCGAGCTTCGTAGTATCCTTTTTTTCAAAAATTTAATTCCATTTTCAATTATGAGAAAAAAAAACTTACAACCATTTTTAGAACTACGCAACTAATCTCTGTAAGAAATTTCATTTAAATAGGTAGAAGGACAAGCCCATGCCCCTTGTATTCTTTATTTTAAAAATCTTAATTCAGTTTGAATTTTGATGGGAATGCAGTAAAAATGAATAACAACTTCTAGAATTATGCAGTAAAGCTATTGGAAAAGTTCCATTTAAATAGTTGTAAGGATATGCCTTGTTTCCTAATGTCCTTTATTTCAAAAATTGAGTTTCATCTTAAATTATGATAGAAATGAAGGGAAAACTTACAAATGGAACAATAAAGAACTTAGAGATTTAAACAGTAAAGCCCTTTAGTGAGTTTTATTTAAATAGAAAAAATTTAATTTCATCTTCGCTTATAACAGAAAAGAAGCGAAAACTTACAACAAGAACTGTAAAGAGGAATTGAATGAAAGATTTCATTTCAGTCATTGGAAGATACTTGAGTATATCCTTTTTATTAAATTAAATTGAGTTTCAGCATTAGTAACGTTTAAAGCAATTCTAAGACTCTCAACTTATTTCAAGAATATACATACTGTTATTCCATGCCGCAAATTTTATTGTAATCGCTGCAAGGATATGTTCATCTTCCAAATATCCTTTTTCAAAAAAAAAAATGTGTTTTAAGTTTAATTATGCTCGGATTGCAACGAACACTTACAACTATTTCTAGAAACTTATAAACAAGGCTTATGGCAAATTTCATTTCGAATGGTACAAAAATACAACTACCTCCCATATATCATTGATTTTAAGAAACTTAGTTTTACCTTAACTTTGATAAAAAACAGCGAAAAAAATCTCAACAATTTCGTAAAATTTTCACTAAATTTCTGTGATGAGTTTCATTTAAAGCGATGTAAAGACATGCCTATCTCATTGATATTCTTTGCTTAAAAAAAATTTAATTTTCACAATAGTTGTGGTTATAATGCAGTTAAAGCTTACAACTATATCTGGAATACTTTAGTTAAGCTTTATGATAAATTGCATGTCAGTCGGCGAAAGAATTTGCATACCTTCCACATATCCTTAATTTTATAAACTAGTTTATAGTTTTAACTATTTTGCGAATAAAGCAAAAACTTGTGCGTATTTTTGGAATAATATAAGTAAGATTTACCATAAGCTTCACAGTAATCGCTGCAAGGACTAGACTACTTCTCTACTTCTCTACTTCTCTAATAATCCTTAATAAAAAAATTTAATTTCACCTCTAATTATGATCGCAGTAAAGAAAAAATCTAAACGAGTATTTTTAGAACTACGCAAGCAAGTTCTCTCGTAAATTTCATTTGAATCGCTGCAAGGACATGCCTACCTTCCATACATCCTTTATAATAAAAATTTAATTTCACTTCTAATTATCATCTTAATAGAGAAAAAAACTTACAAGTACTTTTAGCAATATGCAGCAAAGCTCTCTAGTAAATTTCATTTCCATCGCTACAAGGACATGTCTACCTCTCATATATATCCTTTATATCAAAAATTTAATTTTACCTCTATTTATTATAATAATGAAGAAACAAGTGTTTCTAGAACTAGACAGGTAAGTTCGAAGGACTTTCCTACCTCAAATATGTATGTATATATCCTTTATATTGAAATTGAAATTCACTTCTTGTTGTGGCCGTAATAAGGCACGAACTTACAAGTATTTCAAGAACTATGCCGATAAGGTTCCTGCAAAATCCATTTCAATCGCTGCAAGGACATATTCATAGCCCATATATCCTCGATTTAAGAAGATTTTAGTCTTTGCAATACTTAAGTATTTAGTTTTTATTTAATTATTAGATACAGCTGCCAAGCCCATGTTCGGAAAGTTTTTTCTAATTAACCTTAACAATACACTAAGTCAACTTTTTGGGCAGAACTTAAATGAATATGCTCAGAAACTTTGAAGCATACATAACCAATTTGTACATTTGTACTACCCTAATGCATTACAACGTTACAACTCAGTTCGTTCAATGATAAACAGGGCCAGTTAATGCTATTTTTTGATCACCTAGAAATATTTGTTGTTTGTATTTTTTCTCCAACACACAATTATTTTCATCCTCCTTCATCTGAGAAAAAAGTAAAAATTCAAACAGGCAAACTGAAGTGGAGCGAGTGCATTCAGTTTCAACATTTGTTTTACTGTTTGTTTGGTTGTTTTCAACAAATGCATTTAACACATAAAGGGCAGTTCGAAAAATTATAAAAATATAAAAAAAGTAATTAAATTTAAGTGCTTTTAATTCATTCTTGCAAGAACTTGCCTACGGAACACGGATATCAAAGCGGCAGCTCATTTATATTCGAATTAATTGTCTTTAATGTTTGTAACGATAATTTATCATAAAATATTATTTTTGATTGAAATCACTTGCTTAACTGAATCACCTTGCCAGCCATTTATTTTTCGCCTTTAACAAGTAACTTTGCGAATCGTTATCGTATTTAGTCTATACTGAAAGTGTGTTGAGAAATTGCAATGAACGGTAAAAGTATGGAATTGTTCATGCAAAATTACATGCCATAATGTTAATGTAATTGCAACTCATTACGTACAACGAACGATATTATCAAGGCAAACATACGCATAAATTTGCACAACAGACTTTGCCTGTCTACGCGCACCTACAGACTGCTGTAGCCTTCGTAATGGTTAAAAAAAAACTCCTTCAACTACTTACAAATAGCATGAGCAATTGATTGCTTAAAAAAATTCAAGGCCTTTAATCACGTGGAAAATGAGATATTTAAAAAATTCCATCTTAAAATTACAGCACGCTAAGTCCATATTTACACTATGCAAGTCTTATTGCTAAGCTGATTAGTTTGAAGGAGAGAGAGAGAGACGAGGGGAACAGTAACGTTTCTTTTCCCCTCGTCCCTCTTTCCTAACAAACTAATCAGCTTAGCAATAAGACTTGCATAGTGTAAACTAGGACTTACAGATTCTTGTTAGTACCAGTATGGATGCAGAAATTTTTATTTTATTCTTTAGATTTGCTTGCCAGCTTCAGGGTTGAAATAACTAACGCTTGAATAACACAAGTTTTCACTACATGAATGTATGTACTCCTTTCTATTCCTCTTTCGCTTCTTCCCAACAAAGAAAGTATCACTTCCTGCATTAAAATTTTGTCATCTCAACTGGGACTATTAACAACCTTTTTACTTTACAAATTTCAGGTAAAGTTTTCACACAAAAATTAAATAAATTAAACAAACTTTAGCCGAATTTTAAATACTTATTTGTAGAAGAAGGCCTTCTGAAAGGCCCTAACACATATTTCTCCCCAACTTATTTATGTGCACACAGAGAGAAAAAATGACCGTAAACTTGTTAAAAAAAAAATGTTACAGATACATTTTTCAAATACATAGATTTTAATAACGTTTCTTTTAACCCGACTGCGCTATGTAAATAATATTATTGTGTTTATCAGCCTATGTATGTATGCATTTTGATGATTCAATCAAGTTGTCTTACTGCTGGGATTGTCACTAAAGATATGACAATAGTCAAAACTCAACACATGTTATTTTGTAAATACGAAAAAAATAAAAAGCCGGCGAACTGTAACAAATTGGGAATCATTCGACAGGTATTTTAAAATCATCTTTAGGTATCTCTCATGATTTTTCATTTCGAATGACCATTTGGGATGTTTTAGGGTTAAAAGTTGGTCGAAGCCCGACTTTTTTTTAATTTTTTAATTACTACTTGTTTAGACACCTAAATGAATAACGTTGTCTTCTAACAAATGTTAAAGCAATTTTATTTTAAGTGTATGTAATCTGAGCACGTGTGTGTGCGTGTGAGTATTTTGTTGGTTTGTTTTTCATTGCGAAAATGCACTTGCAATGTTGTTGAGTTACTCGTATTATTATTATTATTTTAATGCATATGCTTATTTGACGCTGTTGCATCATTGTTGTAATCAGAACACCAAAATATTATATATTTTTATTCACACTGATTTTAATGTATAAATGTGATTATTTTTTTTTTTCGTAAACTTATTTTATATAAGTAGATTTAATTTGTATGATGCGCTTGTACTCACAATATTTTGACTGATAAATTTTATAATAAAATTATTGAGTAGTGTGAAATGTATTAACTTAAGCCTATTAATATGGAAATCTTACTGCGGGCAGTGGGCAACATTGTTAAATTGGCAATTAAAAAAAGATAATAAATAAAATTAAATTGAAATTAGGTTTCATTAGAAGTTGAATAATCTTTAGAATTGAAATTTAAACAAAAGGGACTATTTGATTATTATTATTAATAACTTGCTCTAAAATATGACAATATAAATATATATACATATGTATATACATATGTATATATATATATATATATATATATACTATATATACATAAGTATATACGAGTATATACAAACGAGTTCAATTATATTCATAAATATTGGGAACTATTTCTTCGTTGAATAACCTCTAGATCAGGAATTTCAAAAATACTGGGGTCAAATCGTCGCTTTCGGTAACAAGCTGTCTCGATCACGTTTTTTCAGTTTGAGATTATGGCTTTCGATATCGAGCCATATTATTACATTGTTCGATTTTTAAAAGAACATTTTTTAATTAATAAACGTTAAATGCACAGTAGCGCATAAAATGACATTTGATATCAAGATTAATTTATCAGGCCGTGAGCTCTGATGATTATATCATAACGCTGCCATAATATTATTAAATTGAGTCTATACGTGATGAATTTTCATCATGATATAAATTCATCAGTTGTGAACACTATGTTACACTTCTCAATTTTACGCAAAAAAAAACACAAAAAATTGGGAATTATTATCAATAGAAGGAGTTGCCAGATAATGTTCTCATTTCCTATCACACCTAATAAAAATATCTAAGAGATATTCAAATTACAAGCGGCGAAAATAGTCAGCTGGCCAGTTGATACCACCAGATATGGATTGGCTTTCCTTATCAACGAAGAAAAGTAAATGAATTAAGGATTTGCTTGGCACTTCATAATTTTTAAAAGTGGGATGAACAATTATAAATTCAGTAAAGCGCGATTTTGAACCGCTCACAAAGAGTTCCATGCGGTCACTTTTTGATTTTTTTAGTTTTCGGTTTGCCGATTTTTTCGGAATTTGACAATTTTTTTAATATTAGCGCTTTTTCTTAGTTTCGGTGCTTTTTTAAATTTTGCGATTTTTTCAGTTTTTATCGTTTTTGTTTTAATTTGGCGTTTTTTCGTTTTGGCGATTTATTTCAGTTTGAGCGATTTTGTTTATTTTTTACAATACATATTTTTAGTTTTAGCGATTTTTTAGTTTTGGTGATTTTTTTTCGGTTTTTGACGATTTTTTTTTGTTTTTTATCGACTTTTTTACTTTTGGTGATTTTTTTTTTGCATTTTAGCGATCAATTTAATTTTTAGTGATAATTTTCATTTAAGCTTTGTTTTATTTTGACTATTTTTTGTTTCGGTAGTGCTTTCATTTTGGATTTTTTTAGTCTTAAGCCTGGTACTCTGTTCACAATTTCGTGCGAAATGCTGTCAAACTACATATAAAAGTATTTGGTGTGAAATATTTGCGAAATAAATTCGTAAAAGTAGTACTCTGTTCTTGTTGTGAAAAACACGTAAAATCATGTCTTTCCATGCAAAATTAGTCTGGCATCATTTTAGTTTAGCTGCGAAACAACATGAGCAGTGCTTTTTTCCGCGAGTTGGGCTACATTTAGTACATGTCAAATTTTTCACGCGAAATAATCAATGGTGCTGAAAATTTTTCACAACTTTGAACAGAGTACCAGCCTTTACCGTTTTTGAAAATTTCAAGAGTTTTCCTCTTACATAGTCAAAGTTACATTCACTGATATAATACCCTTTAATTTTGGTTTTTTAAATTTTACAATAACTTTGAAAATGTGAA
Organism: Nowickia ferox; assembly: GCA_936439885.1. Taxonomy (NCBI): domain Eukaryota; kingdom Metazoa; phylum Arthropoda; class Insecta; order Diptera; family Tachinidae; genus Nowickia; species Nowickia ferox. Next base: position 109,018,945 of record OW387023.1, read on the forward strand.
GTGTCTAAATATAAATGTCATTACATAACATTAGGATTTCAACATTTTCGCTTGCTCGCTTTAGAACATCCTATAATTTTAAACTGTCAGATATTTGTTGTTGTAGCGGACAAAGTTTTATATATTCGGCGTAGCTCTTACGGTTCTCGAGAAAACTGCTTGTGACCGACACCCAGACAGCTAGACAGCCATTTGGTGTACGGAACCCTAAAAAGCGATAAATATGTTTTGCTTTAAATTTTTAACGCATTCCTTTAACATTCAACAAGAGCCATTAAAATTGAAAAAGAATGAAATATTATTATAAATGTATGGAAATGTTAATAAAATCACTCGTACGCCAAATTAAACTTTAAATTCATTTAAACATTTATCATGTCAGCAGAGTATTCCCCGAGTTCGTGTAATACTATAACCCACCAAAACCAAATCAAGTGAAAATGTGTAGCATTTTTATAATAAATTTTCCCTTATTTGTGGAAGTGAAATGACTAAGAAAAACTGAAATTTACATTTACACATTCTGCAACATTTCATTTTCAATTTATATCACCTTCAACAATGTTCAAAAAGTAACGTAAAAGTAAAACGTAAATTCTTTTTCCCCTTCCTTCTTAGTTTGCTGGTTAACCAATGCAACAATAAATCTTTTTTGCCAAAAACGTTTATAAATTTTGTGTAAAATCTTGTGATATTCCAACTGCTTTGTTAGATTTTTCCTATTTGTTTAAAACACTGAAGTAACGTCGTAGTTTGTAGCAAATGCTGGTGGTATGTTGTCATTGTCACTTTAAGGTGCCTGAATGTGTAAGAATTTCTCTTTTGAAGAATAATGTTTGTTATCTGAAGGTATGTATATGAATACTTTGTTTTATTATATATGTGTGAGTAGTTTGCCACAAAATATGCCTGCTATTTCGCCAAAAAATGAAAAGATAATTTATCATTTTGTTGGAATGAATATATTTTAACACTTTTGGGATTTATTTTTTTTTCCCTTTCTGAATTTTAGGTGAGATTTTTGTTTAAGTTTGTCTGGCATATGTGAATGTGTTACATTTAAATTGATTTTGCAATTGGAAATGAAACTTTGTAGCTCTTTAATGACAGCTGTTTGAGGATAATGAGCAAATTGTTTTTACATATGGGCATGTCGCGTGCGACAGCAAGCAATTAAGCTTTTATTTCAGCAGTGTGACTCGATTTTCCTTAAAATTTTAACTAATGTATAGCTGCCGACGGCCTGCACAAATGTTTAAAGAAGTATAAAAAATGTCCTTTAATTGACAAGTACATATATTTGGTTGGTGTCGCACGCGACACTCAAGGGCATTTTGAGTCTAACAAAATAAAAATCAAAATAGACTTTTTTATAATTTCCTTTGTACTTCAGCAAAATTAAATATATTTGGATAAAATATTCTCCTAATTTTTAAATTCATATAATATTTCTTTCTATTCAATGTTTTAATATTAAATTTCTTTCAAGCTTCAAACTACATCTAATTTCCATTCCACAAGAAAAAGAACACAGAAAGCAGAATGTGAAAACTCGCACAAATTTGTAGCATATTTATTCTTTTTTTATAATTTTTTTTTTTAACACATTATTAAAAATACAAATAAAAGCACATTAAATCCGCTTACGGATGACATAATTAAATCCTGGCACTAATTAAATTCTCAATTCACATAAAAATGGACCCAACTATTTACAGCAAGAACAAGAAATAAGTTCCACAGCACATTTAAATGAAAAAAAAAAATGATAAAACAAAACCAACCAGGAAAACCTCATGGAGTTGAATGAAAAAAAAAAAAAAAAAATTAAAATGGTCACTTTTCACATTTAATTTTTCAAAACTACCTTAATTGCTGGGTACACAAACCAAACCAATGAAAAAAAAACAAAAATTAAATAAAAAGTAGCAGAGAATATACAGAAAAAACTTTTTGGCTTAACATTTAATTGTATGAAAGTTCATTTGATAATCCTAAAGGATGCTTACTGCGGGCAACATCAATAGACAGCAGGAGTTGCATAAGCCAGGAAACATTCATTAACGAAGAATGTAAATGCAGTAGAATTGTATGTAAGTATGAATGTAAGGGGCGGTTGAATCCAAGAGACCGATTTCAGCACATGTGTTCTTATGGTAAGAACGTTGCTGTCTAAATGTTTACCGGCAAACATATACATATGGAGTTTTTAATCCTTTTTGCTAAAGCTACACAGAAAAAAAAATCAGTAATAATTGTTATTTCAAAAATAATTTAAACTTTTTGTTTGATAAGTACTAGGACTGGGTTTACCCGCGGCAATTTTAGTTGAGCAACTTTTTAGTTCAAAGACGAGAGAGAACTATGATCGATCCCCTCTTCAGGAGAAGATTTCCTTACTCTTCTCTGCATGGCTGCACAGAGAAATATCGGTATTTCCACCAGCTGAAGTCTAGTTTAATTTTTCTTGTCTTCTTTCAAAAATCACATTAATTAACAAAAATATTTCATTCTATAATAATTGAAAATTTTGAACTTGAGTCCAATTAAAAAATTATTCCAGATTAAAAATTTTTCTTAAAAAATGGGTTCGTCATTAATTTTTTGTTACAGTTTATTAACTTAAATTAAAAAAATAAAGAAAAGTTTGGAAGCGTAATCCAGCGTTCAAAGAGTGACTTTCGACGTGTGTTCAAAAAGTATCGCGAATTTTGAATTTTCGCGAGTCACGTATATTCGAATTTTGGTTTTTTTGTGGCGTTATGTTGGTACTCATGTCTCTCACTTATGCCGACAATTTCGGCCATTTTGAGTGTTCAGTTAATTGTTGACAGCTGCTTTGCTTGCACGTGTTTTGGCTCGTCTTGGATTTTGTGTTCAGAATTCGCGATGCCTTAAATTCAGTCTGCATAGTCCAAAAATATAGGACTATTTGTTATATTTCAATAATAGAGAATATTTAGCTTAGTGCTTGCTTTTTTAGTTTTTACTCTATTTTTATATCCTCACAGTGCTCTTGGTGCTTCGAGATTTGGCATCACTTGCTGAAACTCTCCACTAAATTTTTGTTAGAAAGAATTTACATACAATTGCTGAACACTTTTTTTAACTAAAATAATAGTACGCTTTTATATAAAGTTCAAACATAAGCTATCAAAACCTCGATACACGTACTCGTATAATATTGTTTGGTCTCCTCTGCCAGAAAGATTCGATAAAACTTCTTTAATTTTTTTACAGTTTTGTGCAGTGTTAATAAGTGTGTGTATGCAAATAAAATTAATGTTGAAAGCACAAATGATCTTACAACCGAAATTTCAACAAACAACATTAAAAATTTTTATATAAAACTTTTTGTTGTTGTTGTTAAAGGTCATATTCCACAAAAGGACACCATACACACAATGTACTCGTATTAGAAGTAGAGAAAAATATTTTCACATTATTAAAGGTATGAAATGAATCCAAAAGTAAATTTCCCCAACAGCAAAACAGTGAAAGGGAGGGTTTTCAAATATTTCAGTTCATTTTTCCATAAGGCCGCCAACGTGGCCGACAAAAACCGAAAAATGAAAAAATTTTTGCTCATTGTCAACCACAAAATTGTTGCATGAGGTGTTAAATGGTTTCGCTATAAACTTTCATATCATTTGTAGGTTTAACTAGAAATATGCAAATGCATGTGTGTGTGTGTGTGTAAGAGTATGTGTTGGCGGGCGTGTGCGTGTATGTAAAGTATGAATATAAATTTATTCATTTTCATTATGTATGTATGAGAAAATTTCATTATGTTGCCACCAGCAATAACAACATACATACGAGTATGCATGTATGAAGAGAAAAAAGCACATTTTAAAAACCCTTTTTCACATTTCATTATTTTCATCTTAGATTAATTGCAAAAGCAACAACAAAACAACAACAAATTTTCCACAAAATTAATTTAGAGTATTACAGCACAAATGAAATTGGTCAAGGATTATAATCTGAGTATTTAATAATCAGAAAGTCAAATTTTTAAAATGCTTCAGCAACATATTTTTGCAGCAACATGTCTTTCAGGGAAAGGGCCATACACAAATGTCAAAAATTAATTAAGTTTTGTAATATTTCTATATGCGGTAAGTCCTAGTTTACACTATGCAAGTCTTATTGCTAAGCTGATTAGTTTGTTAGGAGAGAGAGACGAGGGGAAAAGAAACGTTTCTGTTCCCCTCGTCTCTCTCTTCCTCAAACTAATCAGCTTAGCAATAAGACTTGCGTAGTGTAAATTCGGACTAAATAATTTTAAACAAAAAATGTTTAATTTAATTTTTATATTTAAGTTAGAAGTACGAAAAGCTTTTTAAGTTCAAATAATATTTAATAATAGCTGTAAAATAGCATTTTGTTAGCAGTAGTGGGAACTTGTTTTGGCGTTTGATTTATTTAATAAAAATTATGAAATAAATACCAAAGCAAATAATTAAGGTGTTTAAAAATCACACTCGTTATTTTTACAACTGCTTTTAAGACTTTGAAATCATTTGTAAAATACATGGAATTACTATTTGTTGGTAAATACGAGTATAATATGTTTACCGATAAAAACAAAGTATCGTAGGTTAATTTAACAAATTAAAATTGTTAAGTTGATAGTTCTTGTAAACTGTTGCTAGAGTTTTAATAAATCAACTTTTGTTGGTTAATTTAACCAATATAGGTTTGTTAGTTTAATTATGATCCCAATTGTTGTTGTCATTTATATCAGCAATGAGCTTTTCAGTTAAAAAAAATATTTACATTAGTTAGGTTAGATTAGGTAAGGTAAGGAAGGGCAGCGCTATAACGCACTTCCACTCCGAGATCCAGTTGAGTCCATTGTGACTCCTTTCTATTGACGAGTTAATAGTAATATTTAATCCACATTTGCACCCAGAAGTGCCCCTATTATCTGTCACTAAGCCACCGAATTTCCAACAATAAAGCCCTTGATATGCTCCAGTTTATACTTCCCGATATCACTAATGCTCTCATGAAAACGTCTGCTCAACCATTTAAGCTTATGAAGTCGCAGCTTCGGGCAATGTCAGATAATGTGTTAAATGGTTTCCGGTTCCCCTTCATCCCTGCACATCCTACAGAAATCCCAAGTGCTGGTTCTTGCTCTGACCGAGCAGTGACTTCCTTTTCATATCCAGTAGCAGTTTGGATTTTCCTGGGTCAAGTTTTGGACACATATTCCTCGAGAGTTTACAATCCTCCCTACTTCGCAATGAACGGTTGGTCCTGCTCTCTTCCCTATAGTAATGACCTGGGTAATTTCACCAATCTGTCACACATTTCCTCATCTGACGCCGACCCTATTTTCGCCAGCTGTTCGGCAATTTCATTTCCTTCAACTCAACTGCTGTGACTAGTGCTTTTGTTCTGTAATTGTGGTAAGAAAAGTTTGCTATCATTTTGTGAAACACAGGATGAGTAGGTAAGAAAAGCTTAGTTCCATGCTCATGTTTCTTGTCACCTTCTTTCAGGTTTTATATGAATGAATCAGCCGTTGGAAAACAGGATAATCAATATAATTGTTTGATTTTTCTCGAAGTGAAAGCTTCTCGCAAGTTACAGAACACAGGTACAGGAGCCCATCATAATCTGACACTATATTTGTTCATAAGCAAGTTGAGGGCTCTCCTACAGTCACTAAAAAATTTCGATTTGACATTGTGCCTCTTCAAAGCTTTCAGCGCTGCCTCGCTGTCGACGTAGAAGGTTACTTTCTCACCTTCAGCTATATTACTGGCAACTATTCCCGTAGCCTTGAGGATTGCCAAGATTTCAGCTTGGAAACTCATCTGAGATTTGTTTTGTGATTGTGACAGTTTCCAGACGTTCGAAGCCTTTTAGATGTATGCAAAATCTTGCAAATTAAGTTGCACTCAAATTTCAGCTCAGAGACGTCGAAAAATGTTTTTGTGTGAAATAAATTATGAGAGATTTTTTAACTTTTTTGGTTTGCAAACGTTTTGAACTATCAAAATACGTACGATATTGTTTGTTTTAGGAATCATGGATATGTTGCCCTCAATCATATTATAATTATGGCAGCTATAAAGCGACAATATTCAGCTTACCTTCTCTTCTTTCCGCCGCTCCTCCTAAGAAGACATAATTATTTTTGAAAACGTATTTCCTAGTGGAAAAAAATCGACAACTCATAAAAAATGATTATCTGCCATTTGGCATAAACATAATAACAAATCCTTTAGCATCCTCACACAATAAAGCTCGTCATAATCGCTGTCATTGCCACTAACTTAAGTTGAGTTATCAAGGTAATAACACTTGTTTTACATAAAATGTTCTTTGTTCGTTTCATTCATTTTATGCTGCCATGAATGAATGCGTCGCGTTGTCTGAACTTTTGTTTTTGATTTGATATGAGGAGCACCACAAAATTGCTTGTAATAATCTTCACACAAGTTATCGTTGTGTCATCAGTTTTTGGCTTTAGCTCAAGTGGAAGAATATGCGACGTCTTAATGCAAATTTTACACACAAAGAGAATAATTTCGAATCTTAAGAAGGTAAGACGACATAATTTCATAAAGCAAGCAAAGAAAAGCTTGCTAAGTGTTTCAGAATTTTTTTTTATTTTTTTTTGAAAACAGCAAAATCTACAACAACATTAAATAAAATTGAAGACACGCAAAGTATTGAAATTCAGCAGACATTAAGTGGTTGATTATATATTTTTCCATTTTAATTTTTGTGTGGTTGTTGTTGTTTTTGTGTTGTTGTCATTCTCTTTAGTACCACAAAGTATTTTTATCTCTGTTACAATTAACTCAGTAAAAGTTAAAATGAAAGGCAAAAACGCAGTTAAACAAACTTTGCCCATATTCCTGCTTGATAAAAGAATGAGTGGGTATCCATCCATCCAGCCATTTACTCTTGCACTTGACAAGAAGGCAAGCATAATTCGTTTGTGCCAACAGAGTGGGAAAGAAATAACAATCTTAAGGTAAATTTCCCCTGATACATTTTAGACATTAAAACATTAAGCTTTCTTTCGTTTGTCTATAACCCAAATTTCCTATTCTCACAAACTTTTGCTTTACCTTCTTCTGCTTTCGGGTTTTGTAATTGTTTTAACGCTTTTTTCTTACCATCCCGCTGAATGAATGAATGTTGAATGTCTTGGTAAACATTAGTCGCAAGTTGAGGTTACACTGTGTGATCACACAAGATTTTTAATGTTTTTAATTATCGCATTACGGTTTCCAAAAGGCGCTGATGGAAGTAAGAAACAATGCGGAGAAGTTAAATGAAAAGTTCTTAAAGAATTTCTAAAATAAACATTAAACCACCAGCAAACTGCGAAATGCAGTTAATTTAAATGTTTGTTTTAATATTCAACTTTATTTGAAATGATAATTTCATTTTTACAAATGAAATGGAAAACTTTTACCCCAAGTTTTCTTTTTCTTTTTTATTAGCAAGCAAATTTAGAGGCAAAGAATTTCAAACGTCAAATTATAAATTAAAAAAGATTTTAGAGGAATTTCGCTAGAAAAAATTTTATGTTATCTTGAAGTTCTATAAAACGTTTTTTTTTTACTTGATACGCTGAAAGTTTTGAATACTTTATTAAAAGTAAGAACCTGAAAGAAGCAATTAGATTGCTGAGTATTTTTACTTAATGTTATTTAAGACAACAAATTATAAACTTACTAGTATAATTTGTTCTCAAAAATAATCACACTGTATTGTTACATCAATGTACCCTGTGTTAATCAAAGTTTTTATTAATAATTGGAACGTAACTAGGACAAAAAATAAGCTTATTTCTTCAGAATTAAATGTTTTACTTAATTTTGAAAGTAAAAGAGATATTCCACACGTTTAAGTGAATTTCTCGTAGACAATTTCAATAACTAAGGTTATTTAGGCATCTTTGAAAATATTTTCTTTTGCATCGGATGAATACTTTAGAAAGACAACTGATTTGTTTGTGCGAAATTTCGTCAAGATATCTTTGATGTTTCGCATGTTACTGAATTGTTTCCAAAATAAAAAGCTTTCACCCCACTGTGTGCCTCACAAGGACATATTTAGCTATTGATAAAAAGTACGAAATCTGAAAGAAATTTTACAAAAAAATTAAGGACTTCAACAATTTTTTATTTTTCATTTTTTTTAATAAGAAAAGTGTGGTGTCGCACATTCAACCAACCAGTCTATAGCAACAGTATGCTGTCGCTATCATGCACTCAACCAACTTTGCACAGTTCGTTTCCACACAGTAAGCCATCTTTCATAGAAGAACTATGTGTTGTAAGGCAGCCAGCCATTTTTTCCATAAGAACAGCAGTGTGTTGGCATACAGTCAGCCATTTTTTCCATATTATCTAACACTGACTGGTCAAGTAATAAGCCATCTTTTCTATAAGAAAAGTGTGCTGTCATACAGTCAACCATCTGTCATATAAAAAAATGTTTTGCTATGCAGTCAGCTATCTTTTGCACACAAAAAGCATGTATCGACATTGTAAGCCATCTTTTCTATACAAAAAGTGTGCTGTCATACAGTCAACCATCTTTTTTATAAGAACTGTGTGTTGCCACACAGTCAATCATGTTTTATATAAGACCAGTGTCAACACAGACAACCATCTTTTTTATAACAATAGTGTGTTTCCAAGCAATCCAATATCTTTTCTATCAGAAAACTTTGCTTTCATACGGTCTACTATCATTTTTATAAAAACCATTTTGCTCTGACAGTACGTGACAAGACAGTTGAATATCTTTTATATAAGAACAACGTTGCTGTCATACAGTAAATCATCTTTTCTATAGCAATAGTATGCTGTCATTAGGTCAAACATCTTTTGTATAGAATATTGCGCTGTCATACAGAGAATAATTTTTTCTATAAGGATAGTGTATTACTACACAGTCGATTATTTTTCCAGTGTGCTGTCATACAGTAAGTAATATTTTCTTTGAGTATAATGTTTTTCCATACAGTCAACCACCTTTCTATAAAAATAGTATCTTGCCAAAGAGTCAAATATCTTTTTACCCGACTGGGGCAATGCAAAGAAGATTATTGCAGAAGTCGATCCCACGATCTCCAGATGTTATGCTAGAATGCTACCCAATGAACAACCAAAGCACATATTTGTTTTCGTACACAATTCAATTAAAATATAAAAAATCAAAACTCGAAGTAAAAATTTCATTCGCATTCAAATTTGTATCCAGAACGGCAAGAGAGACGATGCACTTTGAAAAACTTTGAGAATTGGAGTATAATAAATAGCTGACCAACTTCGTAGTATTTTTGTAAAGTTTCGCCTTTCGCTTACGTTATTGCATCTTCGTAAGGCAGATGGGATGTAGTGTGTGCTTTTACGCGCTTTCGAAGCGCTTCTTTTTGTCTTAGTGCTTATTTGTACCAAATTAATTTTTGCTGGATAGCTATATTATTGATATATCTGTAGCAAAAAGAAAAAAGAGCTTAAGTCGAGATTAGCTGATTTTTAGTCAATGGCAGCTCCATAATCCGCATATTCGAAAGTACCCGTGGTCAAAATCTCAATTAATTTGTGTGATTTTTCAGGAAGTTATAGCACTATGTCCTGCGACTTATCCTTTTTAGACTTCTAATCTCATTTGGAATAATAGCTTAATTTAGGTTATACTTGTGTACTCGTATATTTCAACTTCAATGTATTACTTATAGTGTGTAGAACGATGTTTGCTTAAAAAAATAAAGGCTTACAGAGAATTTCTCAAGTTATCTGTAAAAGAAATAAATTTCTGTGCTGTCCTGCAAAACAGTAAAATATGACTTAAGCACTTTTTCATTATTGCCACAGATATATAGTCAAGTGCTATCAGCGAGTCTGAATAAGCAGTTATAAAAAAACTGATGACATGTTTTGATTTTCGAAATCTTAGGAGACCCATAAAAAAAAATTGGTTGCCAAAACCACCACAGTGAGTATGGGGGTTTAGTTTACTTTGGATAGTAGAATCGCACCTATACTGTCAAGCGCGTGTGTTTTCTGTTGCGCAGGATATTCGGTATCCATAAAATTTACTTAATTCAATTTCCGTCATATTTTAAAGCTGCTCTTAATAGACATTTAAAGAAACACCACTTACACTCCTCTTATTATTTTCATTTGCCACATACGAGTACACTTTATTACGTGTATTTTTAATCTATTATTCATCTACGAAGCTTAAAAAATAAAAACAATGTTGAAAAAAATATGATCTAATAATTTTGCAACGACACTAAGCATCATTTAACAAAATACCAAGCATCATAATAACACCCGTCCGTGACCATTTAAAAACAGTTTGTTTTTTTTTTTAAATTTCACCTTGTGGTTTACGCTATACACGGCTGCCACCATAGAACTTCATGATTGAAACAAATTTTCCAAAAACTCGTAAGAAATTAAAAAAAATTAAAAAAAACGGAACATTAATGGCCAACGACTGCCAGGAGACCTGTAATAGCACAGCGACATTTTATGGACACAGTTCATAAATTTAAAAAATTATTATCCGTAACCTGTCGTAATATTACAACACATTGTTTGTTGTGTGTTAAGGACGATACTGTTGCTGCTGTTGATGATGATACTCGTACGTTTGCAAAATGGTGCTACTGATGACGATGACAATGATGCAGCAAATGCTGTGGCTTATAATGCAGAGAGCAACATTTCATTGGAATATTTTTGGTGCTTAAAAAAATGAAACTTCCTTATATGTATGTATGTATATAGAGATACAGAGGTGTAGGTAATTTATTTAGTGGCAGTTGGCTGTCCTTTTTCACATTTAATTTACTTACTTGAGGAAACATGGCCATTTGGCAGGTAATAAAGTTTATGCTGACGCCAGACTACGGCAATTTGTTTTTAGAAAAATTTAAAGGTAATCGTTATATCGTTAGCTGAAAGGCAAAATATAGTTTGAATTGTGTTGTTGGTTAGTTTTGTTAGTACTCGTCTGTTTATAGAAAAACTCTCAAACTCTTATTGACAATTATTCAAATATACAAAACCACTTGCTAATTCCCACAAATCTGTTAAAACTTTCTTGAAATTAACTTTCGTCTTAAAGCTTAAATTATATTTTTTTTTACGATTTAAGCCAATAATTGCAACAATAACATAACTGGTGTGGTTAAACACCACGATGATTTTCTTTAAGAATATCAAAAAAAGAATAATAATATTGTATGTCTTTGGAAACATAATACAAAACGTGTTTTAGCATAAAAATCGCCGCTAAAGAAATGCATAAAAATTCTCACTTAAACCCCGGGGCAGCAGCAAGAAAAATCCATTTTTAATAATGCAAAGTTTACACATGTGCTGAATAAAAAAATCTAACAACAAAGCGAAGGAAACAAAAAAAAAATAAAAAAATAAACGAAGAAGTTTATACATTTCAAGAGTCTATAAAAATTTCAATATAAGAAAAAAGGACATGTATTGATACGTAGTACAAGAGGAACCTTTTACTGCATAAAAAGAGATTTTAATGTGTGTCATATGCATGTCCAGGATATCTGTGTGTGTGTGTGTGTGTGTAGTTTTCTTAAGCGTTCTCATATACTTTTTTTTAAATGTTTCAACAATATACATATTTACTTTTGCTCTTATAAAAATAGAAAAATATGTAAAAATTTTTTAAACAAACACCAAATTTCTATAAACCTTTAGAATGTTTGCATAAATTTTCTTTTCTATGGTTTACAATCCCAGCAAAAAATTAAAGAATATAGTGTACGAAAACATGTTAACTGGAAATAGGCATTACTAAGACCCAAATATGCTTTCCAAATCAGATTTCGAATTATTCGCAAAAAAGAGTTTTCCGAAATTCTTTGTTTTTATGTTGGATAAACACCATAGATATGCATTTCGTTCCTGCTTAAGGATCTCATCAGTAGACCTTTTTTTATATGAAATTTTTTTCCATATTTCGGCTAGCAAAACAGGTAAGGATGCTTTCCATTAATTCAACAAGTCGGTTAATAGCGAAAAATATCTTATTTGAACCGAGTTTTTAAAGAAAGAAACTCGGTTCTTAAAATGTAAAATTTTTCCAACTGGGTAAATTATTGAAAATCAGTTATACGAACCGTTCATTCAAACCGGTTTTTTTTTGAAAAAAAGAAAGAAACCCAGATCTTAAGAGGTATATGTTTCTTACTGGTTAATAACAAAGAATCAGTTATTCGTTACTGGAATCTGGTTTTTTATAGAACGAATCTCGGTTCTTAAAAATTGTACTTTTCTCGTCATACGCACCATTCCATAAATTACTCTAAACGGTTTTTTAAGAAACCCGGTTCAAAGAAATTACACTTTTTCGAACTAGTTGATAGCCAAACCGCTTAGTCTAGAGGTCATTTAAGCTGGTTACTCGAACCGGGTTTTTATATAGGGAAACCCGGTTCCTAACATGGGAACTTTTTTAAAATTAATTCGTAACAAAAAATCAGTTATGCAACCGTTCAATTAAACCGGTTACTTTAACCGGGTTTTTAAGAAACCCGGCTTATACCAATTTTTCTAACTAGTTGGTAGCAAAAAATCCTTTATTCAATCCGGTCATTCAAAGTGGTTGCTAGGAACGGTTTTTAAAATACACATTTTTTCTTACTGGTGTGTAATAAAAAATCAGTTATTCCCACCATTCACTCAAACCGGTTACTCGAACCTAGGTTTTATACTCGTAGAAAGAAATCCAGTTCTTAAAATGTAAACTTTTTCCTACTAGTTAATAGTAAAAAATCAGTTATTCGAACAGTTCATTCAAACTGATTTTTTTAGAGAGCCAGGAATTCAGGTTCTATTTTTTATTACAAAAAAAAATTACTTGAAATAGTTATTCGAACTCGTCATTTAAACCTAATACTCGAACCGGTTTCTGTTTTAAAAGAAGATCGATTTTTGCAATTTATATTTTTTCTTTTTTTCTTACGGGTTGTTAATAACAATTTAATTATTCGGATCAGTTATTAAAACCGGTCATTAAAACCGGGTCTTCAAACCGAATTTTTTACATAAACAATCGCAGATCTTAAAAATTGTACTCTTTCTTACAAACTAATAACAAAAATAAATTTTTCGAATCATTTATTTGAACATTTGACTCAAACCTTTAATCTACCCGGTTTTTAATATCCACAGTTTTTCCTATTGGTTTATAAGAAAAAAAAACTGTTATTCGAACCGATAATTCAAACCGGTTAATTCAACCGAAAAGAAATTCGGCTCTCAAAAATTAAAGAACAATTAGTTATTCAAACCGATTTTTCAAACCTGTTAATCGAACTGTGTGTTCTAGAGAAAGAAACTCGGTTCTTAAAGTATACATTTTTGTTCGTTCTGAGACAGATTTTTATGATGCCAACAAAATATTTAATGTATAATTATTATATAATTAATACAGAAGTGTCTGATATTACCTCAGCTTTCAGTTAAAATGACCGCTACAGGGTGTCAACTTTCAATCATGTAAACATCGAAAATATACCGAGTAGACATAAAACACTTGAACCAATTTTAATTTAATTCACATAAGGATTCTATCAAACAATACCACACATAGGTGTGGGACTTTGACAATAATTTTTAATGTAAAAATGCCTATGTACTCTCTTTGAGAAGCTTGGGGCCTCTAAAATTAATTTTTAAGGACTTTTATTTTGTTCACTCTTGTTATTATTTAACAATTCCTCAAAATTTACTTATACTTCTTTTTTTTTTTTTTTGCTGGGATACTATTGCTGCTTCCAATAAATGTGATAGTAAGAATGTATTTGCATGTTGAAAAAAAAAATATGTTCGTATATAAAATTCCTTAATTTCATTTAAATCCCTTTAAAAATATTGTTAAGGAAACTAAACAAAATTGCACTAACGAAATTATTAAACTTTATGATCAATATAAATTTTCTAATTTAAACAATATACGATATATGTATGATTGCCTAACAATGTTTAAAATAACTACCTTACAAAATCAAATTCCTTACTTCATGTTCAGACGAAGAAGGCAAAAAAAATTAGCTGAAGAAATTTATGGGCAAATCTTATGGATATAATTTTTCTTTTTTGCATTCTTTTAGCATAATTTTCATATAATTTTACCTTAAGGCTTTAATAAGTTTGTTGCGTATTTTGTTTTCCACATGAATAGAAAACAATTTTACCGATTTGTAAGAATATTTTAGCCACCACCATTTATTTATCCTTGTTTTATATCCTGCTGAAAGACGTAACCTTTATTCTTGTTCACTTTTTCGTTTATATATATATTTTTTTTTTTTCATTTTAACTTTATTGTCTTCATCACAATTTTATGAGTTTTTGCTGTATTTGTTTTTGTTTTTTCATGTTTAAGCTTTCAAATATTTTTATAGCTTTCTAATAGCTTCCTTATTTATGATTGCCAGACTGGTGTATGTATTGTGTTTTTCAAAAAAATTTTCTTTTTTTCTAGTCCTTATTAACTGCATTATTGTCTTGTTAGTTGGCGTTTAGGCAACTTACCTTCTTGCTCCTTGATTTAAAGGCAGGTTATAAAATTAAACCGCAATATACACAGATTGTCTCCAATAGTGCTTCCGGTTATTTGCTGAAGAACTTTTTATGAAAAAGTATATTTTGTTATTGATTGAGACAAGAAGAAGCAAAGTAAAACCTCATTGTAATCGAACACAAAAGAGAAGATCAACAATGAATTATTGAAAAAAAATTGGTCATATCTTACATTTCATTACCATTAGCTCTTTTTTATATATATGGATATACTCGTAATAGTATATAATTATATACTTTTCTGAATTAAAATTAATTTTAATGCATTGTTAAAAAAAAAAATATTTTTATTCCCAAGGAGTATTGAAAAAATCAGAATCAACCAAACAACCTTAAAAATATATGTAAATTTTTTTTAATTCATTGGCAATTCACTTCTTTGTATGAGTGAGCGTATGAGAATTATATGCCCACCAAGGTATAAAAAAAACTAAAAAACTCTGCAACATGGAATGCTTGTAATAATTACATTTCTTGTGATTATTTTATTGGTCTGATTGTGTCCGTACTGAATCTAGAGTTGTTCCCAACAGCTCGTTTGAACTAAAATGAGTAGTATTGTATCGAACTCTTTCAGTAGCTCGTTTCAGACACAAACCTATGATCAAACCCATTTAAATTAGGTTTGTATCAAATACGAGATACTGAAAGAATTCGGCAAAAGTCGACACCAGAGCTGGGTGCAACCCGTTCAGTCGTTCATTTAAGACACAAACCTATGATCAAACCCATTTAAATTACATGGTTTTGTCTAAAATGAAAGACCTATACGAATTGGACCCAGCTCTATTGGACACAATTCCGGTCAAGAACGTCAAAGTAAATTAAATCGGATTGAAACAACTTTTGATTCGAACGCTCTCAAACTAGTGCAAAAAGAGCTGTTGTACACAACTCTACTGTTGAAAACAACCCTAGCTAGATCCAATTCCTTTGAAATTGTTCAGTAGGTGATATTAGACACAAATCGTTGATCAAACTCATGTAATTTAAGTGGGTTTGATCATAGGTTTGTGTCTAGAACAACCGACTGAACGAGTTTGACACAGTTCTAAAGCACATCAGAGCTTGGTCCAACTCGTTTAGTCGTTACTTTCAGACACAATCCTATGATCAAACCCATTTAAAATACATGGGTTTGATCATGGTTTTGTGTCTAAAATGAACGACTGAATATTCAGTAGCTCATTTTTGATCAAACCCATGTAATTTAAATGGCGCTTAGTTAGTAGACAAAAATTCCAAGTATTAATGTTGCGGATCACACGCACTCCTTCGTATTTTTTTATATTTTATTTATTCATCATACTCGAACATGAACAGTGCTGTCGAAAGTTAATTGATTTCAAATCGTTGACTATTTCTTTTTTAACACGAACCAATTAAATAGATTCTAAAATCATTCACAACCAATGTGACCAGATCGATAAATACATTTTTTACAAAATCTTTCCTTAAGTAATGTTAAAAATGTTAAAAAGAATAAAAAACTGCTAAGAAAATGTTGCTAGAACGCTAAAATTTAAAATATACGTATTTATAAAAAGTGTATTTTTCATAACTTCTATTTTACAATGTTTTCCTATTAACACCTTTAATTAAAAAAAAAATACTAATAACACAGTGTGACAAAAAAACATTACCTGTATGTGTGTGTGTGTGTATGTGAAAAATATGGTTCTCAAGAAAAAAGTTTGGCTACCAATTTTGTACTCTGTGTTGATATACGTCTATTAAATTGTACTTTCATCATCCTGGAAGCTTAAATACACAGACAGCGCATAAATAGATATCGAAAAATATTATTCAAGTAGTTTTTTTTAACAAAAAGTCTAAAATATTTAATAAATCAGTTAATTTCTATGGATCTAGTACAAAAAAATTGCCTGAGAACGGATCCAAAGTAGAAAAGTGTCGAAAAAATCGAAATAAATATATTTGGTTAGAAAATACAGACATATATCTGAAATTTACTGAAACCAAATATACATGGTTCGAAAGGTCTTACTTAGTCTTTTCTCCCTAAATCTGTTTATAAATTTAAAATCGGTTGATATTTAACTTAATTAGAGATTGATAATTGCATACGGGTACGAAAAACCGTTTTTTTACTCGTAACTCAAGATCTTGGGGGTGTTTGGAAAATTTCAAATACTGATTAATATTAGCCCGTCACAGGTATTTCGATTTTATTAAAACTTGTCATGCAGTGTAATCAATTAAAAATTTAATTGAGTCAATTAAACTTTTGTGTAAAAATTTAAGTGGTTCAATATTTATAAAAAAAATTAATTGAATGAATTAAGGTTTTGTGTAATAAATTAAAATGAGTAATTGACACAATAAAATTTTTGTTAGATTTCTGGCTTATAGTTTTATTTGAGATGTTAAATTGGAGAAATATTTTTTTTTCTTTGTATAGGTAACTATTTTTTTTTTAATATTTGAATTAAAAATTGCTAAATACATAAGAATATGAATATATCAAAACGTAAATTTTAAATATTGGCATTTCCACAGGAATTTAAACTTTTTGTAGCGTGCGACACGAAGCAAATATGTTTGTTTTTTCAAACAAAATTAAACTTTTTTTACTTCTTAATATATTTGTAAAGGGCGTCAGCAGCTCTACATTAGTAAAATTTTAAGCAAAATCGACTAACACTGTTCTAAAATATAAGCGTAATTGCTTGCTGTCGCACGCGACAAAAAAGTGAACTTACTCGTGTAATAGAAATATGTTTAAAAAATAATGGCAAATGTAAATCAAAACAAAATTTTAGAGTTGGCTGCAAAACTGCTAAGTTGGCCACACTGCTTGTAATAATTTAAATTAACAACTCCTGCTAACAAATATATTCTTGAATAATTTATAACTTTAACCGCTAAGAGAGAAAAAATAGTAAAACAGATTACACGATTAAATTAAGGTTACAACAGAATTAAGTAGTAACTACTTTACATAATTTACGAGTAGAGGACAATGAAAAAATAACTACAAATCGCTATCACGAGGTAAAGAAGAGTCTATAAAATATAAAAATTCAAAAGCCTCTTCACAAATTACATTACAGCCAACTTATAAATACATGCACATGTAGGTAAGTAAGCAAGCCTTTTATACTCATACACACAAACGCACACATTGGAGTTTATATTTTTCTAAACTGAAAAAAAATTTTACACAAAAATCCCCAAAGAATGACAATGACAATGACAGTTTGTTTACTCCACAAACAACCCGAGTAAATTCCATAAATAATGCCTGCAAAAAAGCAAAAGGAATTTGTCACTTTTTAAGCACCTTTTAAAGGAGTTTGAATGGAAAACAACAAAACAAAACAAAAAATCCCATCCAGTGTCTTCTAAAAATTGTTTGCGCGGCTGTCTTCATTCTAAGATGACTTTCTTTCTGGAATAACAGCATTAAAAGATATTTTTATATGTTTTTGTTGCAAGCAAATACTCACTATAGTGAGTATTTACTGTCTTCTACTTAATTTGCATTTTAATTTAATTTTTGTGTTTCATGTTTCCTTCAGTGATTCCAGTCACTAGCGTGCTGGTGGTAACAGCAACAAATGTCTGTCTCTCAGCTGCTTGAAATAAAAATGCAATTTTGTTGTTTTGTGGCATATTCCAAAAAAAAAGAAGGCCGGCAGACGCCTTATGTTGCAAATTCCAAAAAAAAAAACAAAGTGTGTTTTGTCTCCGTGTGAGTGTCTTACTGCTGCCATATTTTTTTTACTTTTAGTTTTTTTTTACAAATAAGAGCAAAAAAAAAAGATAGAATTCAGAAGTTCAAATTGTAAAGATACAAGGTCGTCTGCTTGCACAATTTTTACAATTGTAAATTTTGTAATAAACTTGAAAGTTTTTAAGCACACAAAATGCATACTTTAATTTGAGCAGAAAATGCTTAAATTCATGTTAACTGAAAGTGTGTTTGTCCGATGGCATGTCGCTTTAATAATTCTCTGATTAAACAGCTTATACAATGTATATATACATATATGTATAATATACATATATGTAGTTTCTATATATGGGTATTTCCACAGTAAATGACCCCTTACAGTAACGACCGTTACTTATTTAACGGTCAAAAAAAAGTATTGAAATTACATTTTTTATGAATTCTTTCGGTTGCTACCGATGCTTGAAATATCTTATGTTTAAAATTGATCAATCTTCTTCATAAAAAATTGTAATTTCAATACTTTTTTCGACCGTTAAAAAAGTAACGGTCGTTACTGTAAGTGTTCACTTACTGTGGAAACACCCATATGTATATTGTTATTCAATGGCATCATCAGGTAAACAACATCGGACACAGCATTGCTCAAATGGAAGAAAATTACCAATATAAAAATATCGCTTGAACGAAAAAACCGCTAAAACAAAAATCGTTCAAAATGAAAAAAATCTCTAACAAAAAAAATCGGCTAAACAAACAGAATCTCCAATCGAAAAAAAAAACCGGTACAGAAAAATCGGCACTAAAAAAATCGCTCGATAATTCTAACTCGATAATTATTCTCAAGATAGAATAGTACGAACATAGAAAAATCGCTAAAGCAAAAAAAATATGAGTGGCGGAAAAATCGTTAACATAGAAAAATATTTAAAAACAAGTCAAAATAGAAAAAATCTTTTGCAATGGAAAAATAACCAAAACGCAAATAACCACTCGAATGAAGAAAAATCACTTATAAAACAAAAGCCACCAACATGAAAAAATCGCTGAAATAAGGAAAAATTAGTCAATACAAAAACGTTTTCTAGAACAAAAAAAAAATCCTCAACACGGAGATATTTTTTTTAAAGAGAAGTAACTGTCAGGCAATGAATGCCTATAGAAAAGGGATAGTTATAGAGAAGACAGGTGGTGAAAGAAGAGATAAAGGAAAGCTTCAGTCTATTACAAATCTGCTTTTTTGCACGTTTTCAATAATGCAGAGTTGCAGCGCCTCTGGTGTCAATGAAGCGTATTAAATTTTTAAAGCTGTGGTTTGTAGCTTTTTTATTAGTTATTTTACTTCGCCGATAATTTTGCTCTATAATACCGACGAAGGAGGGAGCTCTGATTTTACGTTAGTATCCGCTGAAGCCGGTGTAGTTCAGTGAACAGTGCCTATGCCTGCATCACTTGAACTTTCCTACAACAACTGATACCAAGGGACATTAATGCACATCAGAAAAATGCGTGGTGTCGTTATTTAATGACTGTCTCAGACCGGGCTCAAACCCAGGATCTTTGGTGTTGTAGTCAACGTTGCTAACCTCAATACTGAGAAATTGTCAACGTTGCTAACCTCAATACTGAGAAATTGTCAACATATCAATATTAAAAATAAAAATATAAGCATATATAACATATAAAAATTTCGCCAATACAAAAAAATCGCCACCAAGGAAAAAGTTATCAAGAGGAAAGAACTGCTAAATGTTAAAAGGCGACAAAAGGGAAAACTTGTCATCTTGTAAAAAATTCTAAGACGGCAAAAAATGGCTTGAATAGAAAACATCGCCATAGCAAATGAAATAAATGCTAAAAGCAACAAAATAGATAAATGGAAAATATTACGAGATTAAAAAAATCGCCAAAAATAAAGTAAAAGTTTCTTCTCCTTGGAAGCAAAAAAAGTGCTTAAAAATTAATATTTGAAAGTAGAGCTCTTATTTGGTATTTTTTCATGTCTTTTTATTAGAAGAAATTCACGAAAAAGCCTTGTCTTAGTAAATTGATCTTCCTATTCGATTTTTGTAGATTTGAAATTCTTTTTTATAAATTTTTCAATTTAAATCATTATTAGAAGAAGTCCAATAATTTCATTTATCTTAGTGCCCTTTACCATCCAAAATTTCCATTTCCATTCTACAACACTACAAATTAGTAGCAATCAAGCTTGAAGTCATCATCATTGAAAGTCTTCGAATAACTCAAATAACTCGTTTACAGGTGTTTTAAGGATTCTGAACATTTTTTTTAAAAATCCTTTTATGAATGATAAATTCAGTTGAGCTTTTAATGAATGCTAATTCAATTTGTCAGACTTAAGGTTTGTTTATGTTTATTTAAGTTTTTCTACTTTACTTTTGCTTTTGCATAAAAGTACTAATAAAAGAAAGCATCATGCTGCTTTTTTTCTCCAACG
This sequence comes from Nowickia ferox, assembly GCA_936439885.1. NCBI lineage: Eukaryota > Metazoa > Arthropoda > Insecta > Diptera > Tachinidae > Nowickia > Nowickia ferox. The sequence goes on from OW387023.1 coordinate 109,039,724, forward strand.
CCAGTAAAAGGGAAAGTGGCGCAAATTTTAAGCACAAGCGCTGCTGGTACAATTCCAAACAAAAACCCTTTGAAATACAAAGTCCTTTAAGAAAGTTACTATGAAAAAAAAAAATCTGTTTATTTAAAAAACGCTTGTTGTTTTTGTTTTATGTGGTTGCCATTTACAATTTTATAATTAACTTAAGAACTTTATCAACAGACTTGTGCAAGCACACACACATACACACACACACACATATATATACCATTTTAAAACGTTTGAATATGTTTTATTTTTCTTAATATTACGTTCTTAAGTCACTTATTTGTTTTTCGCGTTGAAATGTCTGTCAAACGTTAAAGTTTTCTTTTCCATCATTCTTATATTCGATTGTTTTTTCTTCTCTCTCTCTCTTATTGTTGACTTGTGCTTCTGCTTTGACTGCAAAAATTCCTTAAAATTTTCTAAAGAGTTTTATCTCCTGTAAAAACTTTTTTGTGTTGTGTGTTTTTGTTTTTGTCTTCTGTTCAACTTTTTGTTTGCATCACTGTTTGATTCGTTTTATGAGAAGGTTAATTTATGCATTAATTTTTCGTAGTGAAGCTGAGCCTGTGCCTGTGTCGAAAGACAAATGTTTGTCTTGTGTAATTAAAAATTTGTTGTGTGTACAATTAGAATGGAAACTAAAGTAGAGACTTCTTTTTTAAGTTGGATTTGCCATAATGAGATTTGATTAAATTTTAAAAAAGATGAAATTAAATTAATTGTTGACGCAACTGCAGTTTAACAAGCAAATATTAAGCTAACAATTGAACGAAAGTGATTCAGTGAACTACGGTGGGTTCGATGGAGAAACAATTTACAATTCATTTCATTAAATTGTTTAGAGATTAAATTTTTAAAGCTACAGACTCAATTGAAAAGAATGATTAAATTTCATGTAATATGGCAAATCCGTCGTTGAGATGTCGAATCGTGAACTCGGCGGCTGTGAGTGTTAAGCGGACCACACACGATCAAAATGCTTGATGACAAATTCGTTTATGTGTGGTGAATGTTTTAATATTTACGTGCTGGATGAGCCATCAAGCATTTATTTCGAGTTTGATTTATTGCTGTCAACGTCATATCCCTCATTTACTTCAATAGTGTCATAACTTGAAAAATTCGTTTTCTGAGTTAACAATGCAGAATAATTCGGCATTTCGTATTTGACCTTGTGTAAAATTTTTATATAAATAGCTGGTGCTACCTCTTTCTGAAAGAAGCATATTTTTCACGTTTTCATTTAGTTGTATGGAAATTGAAAACTTTAAACAAAACTAATTTTTTTGAGTTTTGACACTATTCTCCGCTGAAAATTCATTTTCAGTAAATTCTGGTAATATCGTAAAAATTTCAATATCCATAGAAAATTTAGTACCAATAATGGCAACCAATAATGGCAGCGTGTTTGAGAAAAAAAATAAAAATAATGAAAGGAAAAAAAGTTTAGGGATTACAAATTAAATCTAATAATTTTTTTCGCGGACCTTGAAATCTCATTTCAAATGCGTTTGTGCTTGACGAAATAACACAAACAATACATCAAAATGTGACATCAATCATGTTCAAAATCTAAAATTTTTAATTTTTCATCAAAAATCGTCCGTTTTAACGTAAAAACTCATTTTCACAAACATCTTTATAATGATTGATGAGGACGACAATTCTTTTAACTAAAATTGTTGTGGAACATGTGGGCACTGTATACTATACTAAACTTCCATGGGCGTGGCCCCTCCCAGCTTTTTAAATGCAAGATCGTGTCATTCCAAGAACCTAAACTATTTGTCAAAATTCGTAAGAATGTGTCTGGTAGAAGCACGTAAAATATAAGAGTAAATTTTAATGGGCGTGGTTACATCCATTTTTTTAGTTTAAGGTTGTATTACATTTTTTTTCGCCCAAGGTGTGTGCCAAGCTTCGTAGCGATGTGATAAGTTAAAATACATTAAATCAAAGCAAAAAAAATTAATGGGCGTGTTAACGCCTACTTTTGTGGAAATGAAGCCAAATAAATCTACAGTCTTTTAGACAAAAAAAGAATTCCTAAAATCAGTGCAAAAATTATGGAGTTACACACATAAGAAACTACTACTTCTGCTTTTTTGAAGTCGATTAAAAAAATACTGAATATGCAGGTTTCCTAATTGATTTCCATTTTAAATTCATTCTGTGTATTAAACACGTGAAAGTCAAATATATGTAAATGATGTCAAAACCAATATCGGGACCAGCATATTCTTTAACATTCCATTAAGAAAATTTTCATATTGCTTACCATTCAACAATTTCTCTTTAATTTTAAGCAACACATAATCTCTACTTCTGCAATTTAAAACTTAAGCCTTAATTAAAAAGGCATTGAAAATTTAAGTTTTAGTTTTGTATCTTTTGAAACAAACTTCCCCAAAAAAACCTTTTTTTGCCTTAAAACTTTATTAAAAAGAATTTAAACTTGCTCAGAAATCCACAACCGTAAGAAATTGAGATGTCAGCACACATCCACAGATTGTTGTTTGTCACCTTTTGCAAACTCTGTCGTTTACTCAAAACGCAACGGAAAAGGAAGTCAACATCACACTAACACGTTTGCAGTGCAACACAAGCGCAACCAAACTCTTACATAAAACTTGCCTACAAAAAAAAAACACATTAAAAACACACAAATGTGTCTCCTTATGACTTCCTGCATACGAAACATGTCTTTCCTCCTGTAAAACTTGTACATGTGAGAAGGAAAAAAATCCTGCTGTTATTCTTCATGTCTAAGGTTTGTTTTTATATTTTTTGGTTGTCTTTGCCCTCGAAATACCAACAGCAAGCATCAGCAATAGTGAAAAAAAACATAAATTGAACTCTATTGAATTGCGATAAAAATCGCAACAGTTTTACAACATGTTATGTTGCTGTTGCTGTTGCTGCTGCTGTTGTGTTGTTTGTTGCCTTTCAATGGCTGGCTGTTATTCTTTGTATCGTCTTTGTTTTGCATTCACATTTAAACACGTTCCTGTTCTTGCCGTTCTCAGCCGTACACAGTTTTGTGGCTTTTTTACACCAGGAGATGCTAAAAGATTTACAGATTTTCTTGTTGCTGTTGTTTGTCTCCTCTCAGTTTGGTTTTCCTTTCCTTTTTTTCTGGTAGCAGCAGCTGTTCACAGCTGCCGTCTGTTGCGGTGTTTGTTTGTCAGTGTGCAGGAGAAATTTAGATCCTTCAAAGCCCTCCACATATAGTGATTGAACTTTTTAATAGATTGTTTCCGTTGCAAGTTAAAGTACGCAAAAAAGTTTCCGTTGTTTGTTTTTTTTTTGTTCTTCTTTCAAAGTCAATTTTTCTTTTTTCACAACGAAGTTAGTAAATGCATTTAGGTGACAATAATATCTTCGAAATAGTGAAATGCAGGGTGGGAGTAGATACTTTATATGTCAGAGTATAAGCTGGAAAAGCGTTTTTTTTTTGGTTATTGTTTACAATAAAATAACGCGGATAAAGGTTTAAAAAAACTAAGCATTTGTTTAAGAAATTAATTTTTACAAAATTAATTCACTTCAAAACAAACCTTCCAGATTTTTGGCTAATCATATCTGGAGTTCTTAACTTTGTAACAAGACGTTAAAAAATATCAATACTGTAGGATGTTCAATGAAAATATTCATATTTCTACTCACAGCAAAGCTGCGATCAAGTCTCTATCAGGTGTCTACGTGGGGTGTTTATTGTCCTTCTGACAGTTGCCACTTCAAATAAAAATCAACGTGAAACAAATTAATCAAGGCAAACGAATATTTTATTAATAATATCATTTACTAATTTCTTGCAACTGTTTCAGATATTTTAAAGAGACTTTGTGTTACTCATATGTATGTGTGTGTGTATACATACATTAAAAAATATAAAACATAAACATATTTCAAATTGCAAGACTTCTCTACCTACGATTCCTTTTCTTTCTCAGTCTCATTGTAACAAAAGTTCATCCAAGTGTTTAATTTGACAATACGGTGTATTGCGTGACACTCCCACATAAAAGCAATGTAACAAGGAAAGGCACAATTTTAAAAGATTTATCCAAAAGGATATTTCTAAAACAGATGATGATGAGGCAAGTGAATGGGCATCTACAAAATTGTCAAGTGTCATTTGGTATTTAAGATTAAAGTCTACACACACAAACATTCATGTGTGTGTACTAATTCAGACACATTCAAAATGTTACATACATACACATCTAAATCATGTTAAATTTTACGCAAGAGTTTAAATGTCACGACCAGTCTTTTTGGAGTTTTATAATCTGCTTATTTCGCAGACTGTAGAAAAAGCTTCGGCAAAACTCCTCAAACTCTCTTTCTTAATAATTCTTAATTTTACATTTCGAGAGAAAATTCCCATGTGCGGTAAGGTGAGTATGTCTATTTTAGTGAAAAATAAGCATCAAAAGCACAAAACATATTCTATTAGTTCGGAAATTTTTCATAATCAGGGAATTATTTAGTTAAATATGTTCTTTTATGGTTCCTTAAGCTGAAAGGTGTAGAAATATTGAGCAATAAATTTACTAATTTATTTATTTAGAATCAGGCCAATTTATTATTTATTTTAATGCACCTTTTATAAATAGATAATAATTTAATTTTTTCTCACAAGTAGTTTTTGGCTTATGTATATAGATACTTTCTTTTCCTTTATGTTGCTTTAATAATAAATCATAAAAAATATAATAAATACTCTAGTGCAACAATGTCATACACTCGCTAAGTGCACATCCGTTTGAGCTGCATGCATTTTTACAACAAAGATATCAATCGGTGCTTTTATTTTTGTGAAAAATTGGTCAAAAGCCAAACAATTAGTACGGAAACAATAAGACCAATAATGCATATTGGGAATGATGGAAACAAAAAAAAAAGAAAAAAGGATTTTTACACGACCATAAATTATATAACGTCAATACTTAGTCATAGACACACGTAGTTACATACACACATATAAACGCACACACAAACACACACACACACATGCTTACAATTAAATGCAGCATATGCGCATAAAAACGCACACGCGCTGGAAAAAATTGTACAGGAAATGGCAGACAGTCCTTTCAAGGAGTCTAATGATTGGTTTTCAAGGTCCAATTTTAGATTGTAGAAATTAGAGATGGGCGCGAGTCGTGTTTGTTTTCGTGACACGAACACACACGAAGTGTTCGTGACCAAAAAATCTCATTTCGTGCGTGATCGGTTCGTTTCGTGTTGAGCAAAATTGACACGAAAAACACGAAACGATTTTATAAAATATGTATGAATGAATTTTCAGTAGAGAAAAAATTTTATATTTTGTATGGTCGAACACACAACACCAGCATATTTGTGGATATTGTATGGGACTCTGAAGATTAAAGTTCTGTACGTAAACAGGTAGTTTACAGCTGTGGTGGCAGAAAGTATCAGCTGGCACTGCCAACTCGGTGCCATATTTTGAAAACCGACTCTTGAAAAAAAAAAATAAATTAAATTTTCTAATCTTCAATACTATACCAATAATATTTCGTGCGTGTTGTACAGTATCGTGTTGCCCAAATTTTTCGCGTGCGTGTTTCGTACTTGTTGAGCATTTTGGTATTCGTGTTCGTGTCGTGTCGTGTTGGAAAAATCTCTAGTAGAAATACATCCTGTTCTTTTTCAGTTTTAGTGCAAGAAAAAATAAATTTTCAAGAACGATAATCCTTTGTTGAGCTTGTGTTGCTACAAGGTACCCACAGTAAGCTTTTTGTGAAAGATTATTTTACCTTTCAGCTTTTTTTACACACCAATTCCTTTTATCAGATTAATAATTCACAAGCTATAGATTTATTGCCATTATTTAGGCGCTACTGGGCAGATGGTAAATGTCAAACTCCACAAAAAAAAATAATTCTATTTAGTCACTTTTCATGAGCGAAATCACAGTGAGATTCTATGAAGTAAAACTATTCAAAGCACAACAACAACTACAATGGTATGCCTTCTAATATTAAGAAATATCCCACCATACAAAGAAGTAAGTTCATGCGTATATTGTTTATACATAGATGACCTTCCGGATGTTGCTAACATTATTATTGATTATTGTTTAAAAAATAGCAAAGTTAACATTGTGGTATTCCAGCAGTGAATAGATCTTAACATTGTGTGTTTTAAAGCTCCTCATATCTGTGTTGAGTAAGCAAACTGCTCTGATTTCATAATAATTGTACACTTATAATTTTTTCTATATAATTGCCAACATTTTCACCAAAAAAAAAAAAAAATAAGATTTTAAAATGTAAAAACGTAAAAATACCTGCCAAACAAGTTTTGAAGGATTTAGTTAGCAAGAAATACAGGCAAACGAAACAATCTTTCTATCCATGTTCTACTGTCCTGTTCGAGTACTTAAAACATCACTTGAAACACTTGGCTGAAAATTAAGATTTAGTAGCTTTAACTAAAAATAATAATTTTGTAGAAAAATTAAATGGGTTCACCTGAATATAAATTGTTTGTTTGTGTTTTGTATCAGTTTCAAAACCAACTTCGCTTAGTCCCGGTCCGGACTTGCAATTTTTGTTGCAGCAATTCTTGAATATGTGTGAGAGTGTTGAAATAGAAATATATACTTTTTGTGTTTCTCTCTCGTTCTTTTTCACTAAAAAATAAGAAGTTGCTGCAACAAAAATTGCAAGTCTGGACTCGGACTTATTTTTGCTTTTGAGATTTTCAAAAATATTATTGGGCCTTATTACGACACTAATTCTTTAATCTAGTACAAAATCGTCGTAGTCGAAGTCTTAATACGACACTCGTAATTAGGCCCATTTTTTGTGAATTCTCAAATAGTTTTTAAAAGTCTGTGCATAAGATAAAAGGTTTGTGAATGTTGAAAATGTGTGGTTGAAGTCTAGCGATGACGTGATTGAAGCGCCAATGAAGTGCGTTTATAGACATGCTTAGCCACCAGCAAATAAATTTTTAATTATTGTATTGTAAAAATAGTAATATTTACATGAAAATTTTGTATGCCCAATAATAAGTGATAACACAACATTCTTTTAAGTTAATGCATTTTTTGTGTAGAGTCTATTCCACATCCAATCAAAAAACGGTAACTGATGGTTGCCCAATGCAATTTTTAGAAATTTTTACAAAATACGGAAATGCACACAGAATTATCTGTAAAAGCATAAGTGCAGAGTTTTACACAAAATGAGCAAAGAAAAAAGTTTTTTTTTGGCAAATTTTCTATTTTGAATTTTACAACAAATAAAATCCCCTTTACGCTACAACTAGAAGCCTACCAAACAAAAGCCAATAAAATATTTTATTAAAAAAAGCGTAAAGCATTGGGGAATTTCCAAGCAAAAAATCTCGCTCCACACACACACACACCCATAGAAATAATAGAAAAACGCTTAACAACTTGAAAAGTTTCCGGTAAACAGTAAAAGTATTTACAAAAACGAGTTTAAAAATCATGTGCAAGTGTGAGTGAATAGTGTAAAAGTATCTGTGTGTGTGTGAGTAAATATTGCAATCAAAAGATTTTTTTGTTTCTGTTCATAAATCAAACGATAGATTTTAACAATGGCAGCGTGCAATAATCTTTTCGTCTTTTTTTGTATTTGTTTTATTTACCGCATAACCAAATCTCATGCATACAATTCAACGAAAGAAAAAAAGAAATTAAATCACCGGAGTGAGACACCAATAAAAAAACAAAATGCAAAATAAACGTTTGAATTCAAACACAACGCAACAATATGCCTGATTTTTATTTTATAAAAATTGTACAATTTGTTTGAGTTTCTTTTTATTCCCCAAAGGTTGCTTACTTGCAAATGGAACAGTGAAAATGCAGAAGTAAAATAAAAAGAAAAAGCTGACTACAGAGAAAACGAAAAATCTGTTGTAAAATCCAGCCTATAAAGTGGTTTGTTTTAAAATCATCAATGCTCATTGAATTGCAAATTTTATATTCAATTGACGTCAATAGGTTTTTGTGTCTTATTCATTTCGCTGTTGGACCCCTACAGTAACAGTGATGCAAGTTGCTCGAATGTCTGTTTTTTTACCCGTTAGAACTTACGAAAGGGTTAACAAACAAATTGTCAAACTGCACTCAATTTTTTAAATTTGTGATCACTTTACTCTCGCAAATCACTCACCCTGATTCCAGTTTTCAGTAGTTAAGTCACCTCAATACAATATCAAAAAATTAGGTCTTGTGTATGCGCTCTCGAGAACAATTTTGTGCTATTGACAGTCTATTTTTGTTCTCTAAGGTCTAAAAAATAGCATGAGTCTGTCAATAGCAATCAGTTGTTTTTGACAATGTGTAAAGAAGCCCCAATATTGACAAGTGGAATAAGCGTGTCAGTCCTCATTACGCGCAACTTCTTCGTGAGTGGCATACATGATCGTCCACCTGAGTAAGCCATCCATCAAACGGTGGATAGATTTCATACCCCTTAAGTTTTAAAGGATTCAATAACAAACATATGCCGAAGAAATGTGCAGCAAGCGAAAGTGTGGAAGAAGCTCCAAAATGTATCGTCGTCGGTCGCAGGAATTGGGTTCGTCCTCCACTACGTGGAAAATTATACACAAAAATTTTGGCCTACACCTGTTTAGTATCCAACTCCTGCCGGAATTAAAGCCACGAGACTATCATATGCGTCGTCCTCCCGCCGATTGGTTTCTTAAGCAGTTGAAAACTAATACAATGTTTCATCGCAAAACTTTGCTCAGCCGTGAGGACCATCTTTGGCTTAACGTATTTGTTAATAAACAAAATTGCCGCATATGGAGAAAATTGCATCGTTGCATTTTAGACGCTGCACAGTAGGGCCAAAGACCCTTTATTTGCAAATCAATATATATTTTTATTTAATTTTTATTTTTGCTAAGTGCCGTTCTTAGTAAAACGATTTAAGATAGTCAATTATCTAACAATTGCAATACTGCAAATAAATTTTCTCATTTTTAAAAGTAGAGTGTGCAATATGTTGCCTACTACCACTACTGAAATTTCTGCATTCAAAAAGTGCAATTCAGCATTTCACCTGCTGCATTGTTGTAAATTTCATTTTTCTACTTTTCTTTTTTATTATAATATTTCATATCTGTTTTAATACTTTTGTGCTCGCACAATAGAAAAGGTTTCATTGTCTGCATTGCTTCTATATCCTGTGCGAGAGAGGGATGCATTAAACATCTCTATACAATTTAAAATAAATATAAATTTACTACGGCTTTGTGTCTTGTATAGAGATGTCTATTAAAATATGCACGAATGAATTTTTTTTGCTGGTGTTCACAATGAACGGAAATGAATTATGTTGGCGTTAAAATTTCTTATTCGATATGTTTTTTTTTGTTGTGGCCAAAATTCATTGTATTCAATTTTTTCGCATTGAGGTAAAAAGATTAAGCTAGTGGTAGTTTACTTTGAAATCCAGTCGAAAGAGTCATCAGTGAGTGCATTACAGTGTCCTTGATGCTGCTGCAACTACAACAACTATTTGTAGTTACCAGGCCACTATGGCCTGTATAGACATATAAATCAATGCTTTTGCTGCTGTTAGCGACTCTTTATTGTTTATTGTTGAAAGTCTGTGCAAAATAGCTGCCTGCTTATAATAATATTTATATTTTATTTCTTTACTTTCGTCTGATGATCTTCAAAATATGATAAGAGTAATAATATGAATATTTTAACAATATATTATTGTTATAAATTCTTAAGAGAGACAAGTTGCCTCAATTTAAATTTAGTAAACAGACTGATTTATTTGCTTAGCCTTAAATCTTAGAAGAAGCATTTTTAGTTTCGTCAAAAATAATCCAAATTTATACTCATTGCTGCTATTAATGACCTTGACTTGCTGGTTCATCTCCATCGTTGGTTTCAAATCAAAAACAAACAAAAAAATTAAAATTGGATAAATTTTGTTCGCTATAATTTAATTTAAGGTGTTTCACTCAGTCATTTAGCAGATTATAAACCCAACCAAAATATATTAAATGAAATTTGATACATTAATTGAAATGTATTTGCTGGTGGTTAAGCATTGTCTGTGTATTTCAATACGTTACTTTACTGAATACTGATACACAATTCTGTGGCAATAAGGAAAAAGTGCTAAGTCATATTTATAAACTTTCGAGTCGATTTTCAAAATTTTACTTCTTTTGCAGTTAAATTTGGAAATTCGGCATACACTTGAGTCATATTTTACTGTTTTGCAGGAGAGCAGTTTTAAACTTTCGAATTTTTATTTTATTTTCATTTTTAATTTAGTTGATGGTTATGGTAAAGGTGTGAACATTCCTAGGGACATGTGTCCCGATATAATAATACTGTTTCATAATAATGATATTATCCCTTCATTCAATACGATAAGTAGAAGAGAGCGAAGCTAACATTGTGGTATTGGCTGCAGTGAATAATTTAACATTGTGTGTTTAAAAGCTCTTAATACCAGCGCTGAGTAATTAAAGTGTTTTGATTTGTTAAGAATCCACCAAGAAGCAACACTGCTTCGAAAATTTCGATTAGTTTTTGTTGGAAAATATTTTTGCACCATTGCATAATTGCATTTAATTTATTTTTAAACTGAATTGTTTAATAGTTCTGCTTTTATTCCAAAAAAAAAAAGATTATTCAACAACTCGACCTGATATAACCCTGGAAAAAAAGTTCAAATATTAAAATTTTTTCATAAATCACTCGATTTTGTTAACTTACAAATTTTCCTATGTAGTTGAGTTTGCATTAGAAGAACACTTAACCTTTTGCACATTAAAAATTTAAAACGCATAACAAATGTAAAATTATAATTTTTTTAAGATTTACATTTTTATTTTTTGCATTCTAAAGAATTTTTCCTTTGCAACTTTTTTAAGTTCATGTCAAGTTAATTTAGTGGAAAATTACGAAATTGTTGTTGACCCTTTTCGGAAGTGAAAAGAGTATATTTACAATAATATTTATAAAGGAGAGTAATGTAAAATTTACGTGACATTTACTTTATAAAATAAACAGTCGCTCACAATCGCCCACTTTCTGAACATAGAAATACACACACACACACACACACACACATGCATATGTATTTCTTAACAGCAAAAACACATTTTGTTTCCTTTTGCCTTTAAAAGTTCACTTCCGTATTTCTATTTGATTTAAGTGTGTGTGTGCGTGTGTGTGTGTGCTCTAAGAACAAACACGAAAATTTCAAAAATCATTTCACATCTGGGCATGATGCTTTTTTAAGTCCTTTCTAAATACAAAAAAAAAAAAAAAAGAACTGCATTTGACTTGCGACAAATTTGCTGTGCTGCCACTTGAAATACAAAAGTTACAATGGCAAAACACTTCTTACCTTAAAAGCAAGAAAAACTGGCCAAAAAATTTATGTTTAAACTCACACACTCGAGCACATATGTTTGTACGTGTTTACAAATGACAAATTTCCTTTGCTTACATTTGAAAGACTCGGTCACGAGTGAAAATAAACTTCCATACTTCCATTTTGGCCGCACATGTACAACAAGCAGGCGACACCAGTCGTCATGCAATGCAGCAAGTTGTCGACAAATCATACATACTTTACTTAATGTCTTAAGGTATTTTTTTATAAGAATTTATCTGTAGAGTGTGTGTATGTGTGTGTGCGAGTGTGTGTTGATCGGGAAACCAGCAATAAGAAAATGTCCTTTTCGTTGTTTTCGTTTCGTGTCTTAAAAGAAGTAATGGAGTGAATTTTATTTTTATTATTATTGAAGTTGTTTCAACAAATGTTTAATTCTACATTGTCATGAATAAAATCTTAAGTAGATGGTAGAGTTTGCAGTAGACCAAAGATAAGGTAGAAAAGCGAAAGAGTAAATAATGGAGTACAATAGAAGTCTAAGAAACTATAAAAAAACTTAAAAAAAGCTTGAAAAAATCAGAAATATGTTGTGAAAAATTATGACGAGAGCAATTAAATTCATTAATACGTAAATAAGTTTGAAATAAAAGAAAACTAAATATTTTCAAACTTGAGTTGGAATTGTAGATGATTGATCTAAATACAATCGTCCTGGCCCACGATGTCGACAAGAAACTTTCGATCGTCAACTTGTATTGAAAACAATAATGAAATATGAAAATTTGTTTTCGTTTTTAATATACATAAGTAGTAATCGATAGAAAGTTTCTTATCGATCATCTACAATTCAAACTCAAATTTGAAATTATTTAGATTTCTTTATTTAATTGCATTTCAAGTCTGCTTTATTAAAAATTTTTCCAAAAATATATTTAGAATACGGCAGAATTTGCTTTGCAAATTATTAAAGACAACTGAAGCATTAATAGTTCTGCCCGTGTGCAATTGTCATATTCAGGCAAGATTTAAAATAAACAAAATGAAAATGAAACCATTAAAATCAAACGCAAGAAAATGAAAAGCAAAAACTAATAGATAAATTATAATTCGCTTTGCGTCATAAACAATTTGCACTTTATTAATTTGTCAGTACTGACAACCAACCAATCAACTTCTAAATGAATCAAACAGGCGAGACAGCCCCACCAACGAATGCACAAAGAACGAAAAATATTCCAATACCTTCTCATTCCATTAAATTCTTTAGTTGTTTGCTAAATATAACCACTACTAAAGGGTCTTCCAAAAGGGACATGCGAACTTTAACAGTACAGTACATAATAATTTTAAAACTTAAATTTTTGAGCAAAATTAATTTTTTACGATAGCAAACAATTCGTTAAAAAGCAAAGCTAAAAAAATATGTCGCTTAAGCTTTTTTTGGCGCTTATGGGTTGAGTTGTTGAAGTTTCCTACAACTGTCAAATTGGCAATAATATAACAAAAGCAAATGATAAAATTGGTTCATAAGAAATAGAGTTCTGTGCAAACAACGTTCCGCTCATTTTACGGTTGCCCTAATCGTCCTACAGAGAGGATTGATCGCAGTGTGGTGGATAAATTTGAGTCCACCGGTTCAGTAAACAATCAATCAACATCCGCACGTCAACGAAACGCAAAACTTGCTAAAAATAACACGACTATCTATAAGCAGGAGAATTCGACATAGTCGAACCGATGAAAGTAACCGACAATGACGACGTGTGTTCACTGAATGGGCTCTGGAGCAGTTGGAAACCTGCCCTCATTTTTATCGAAAAATAATATTTAGCCGTGAGGCCGATTTCTGGATTAATGGGTACATCAAAAAACAATTTGATCGAATTAAGAACGACACCAATGCGCATGAGATTCAAGAATGTCCAATGCATGGCGGGAAAGTAACTGTTTTACTCGTATGTGGATTTTGTGTGATTTAAGCTCCCGGTAATCTCATGTGAATATCGTGCGATTTGACCCATTCGAATTTTTTGTTTGGGTTTTTTTTAAAGTCGCAGTTCTAAGCCATAAACTAAAGCAGCCCTCAGGCGCAATAGAACCCATGCCATCGGTGAGCCATGGATAATTTTATATTTGAAATGCGTGTCTTCCAGCGAAGCCGCAGCGGACATTTATACTATGTTATATTTCATACATAATGGCATCGATAGGCATCGATAGAATAAAAATTGTTGATGATATTTTACACACTTTATTTTATTTAAATTTAAAGATCAAAAGCGCTTAATGAAAGACCTTTTACTAAAATATTCACAAAAATAGAAAAAAAAATTATTTAAGTGCGACTTTTTGGCGATTTTTACGGTTTTTGGCATTTTTTTTTTTTTGGTATCGACGTTTTTATAGATTTTGGCGATTTTATCGTTTCTTGGCGACCTTTTACTTTTGGAGATTTTTTTGCATTTTAACGGCCTATTTTATTTTTGGTGATATTTGTCATTTAAGCGTATTTTTATTTGGGATTTTTTCGTTTTAGCGTCTTTGAAAATTTCAGAAGTTAGCCTCTTACGGTTTACAAGATACAGCAAGTTGTCAAAATTATATTAACTGATAGAATATCCTTTAATTTCGTTTTTTTTTTCTTTAAATTTCAGTATTAATGGGTGCAGTCTGCATAAAAATACACCAACTTTGAAAATTTCAAGTGTTTTTATATATAATTGTCCATATATTACATTAGGATTTCAACTTCAACCTGTTTCCTTTCTCGCATTAGAATACCTTTTAATTTTTAGCTGCTTAGATTTATTAATATATTTTTTAATAAATAATTAAAAATATTAAAAGCGCTTTGAAAATTTGAAGTGGATTCATTCCTGTATAAAATTTAAGTACGTAGCTCTTACGGTTTTCGAGAAAATAGTCTCTGACAGACAAACAGACGGACGGAAAGACGGACGGACAGACATCGCAGCAAAAAAAAAATAGGGTGTCCCTAATCTTTTGGTGTACGGAATTTTAAAGACAAGCAAATATCTGGAAAGTTTGATATTTTTTTCTGATCTAAGATTTTAAGAGTCGAATATATAAAACAAACCATTGCGCAATTAAATGACGAAATGTAGCCGGGATTTGTTAAAATTTTGACAACTAGATTGCGCCATCAATGCATGAATAAAGTGACAAACAAAACTTAACGACAATCAGGCTGTCAAATCAGTTGTCAAACCAGACAGTATTGCCAACTCATGAAAAAAAAACGCTTTTAATATGCTTTTTAAATATAGTTTTAGTTCAATTAAATTTTTTAAATTTTTACTTATACCATTTTTATTAATTTCAAAAACAAAGTCTTTTTGTTATAAAAAAAAAAAACTATTTGGAGCTATTATTTACGAAGTTATATGGACTGAAGTTCTTGAGTAATGCCTCCTAATGAACTTTTACTTAACAATTGACATGAAATTTGTTTCTTTCTCTTCGGCCTTATAATTGCAAAAGAAAACGTCCTTAAATACTTATTCACTTATTTAATATGCATATTTTTATTGAATGTTAATATTATGGCTATTCCCGTTCTCTTATTATATTTGCATTTCTTTTTTCACCTGTACATACATACATACATATATATAATGTCAGGTTACATTTGTAGAAATGATTTATTTTCTTACAAAAATAACTAAAACTTTATTCTATTTAAAACAATTGAGGTTGTTTCGCCATTTGGTTTATTCACGTGAATTATATTTTTGTGCATTTAGAATACAAAATTTTTTTTGCTTGACATGATCTGTCCTGTTATACTGTCTGTTCTTTGCGCTTTGTCTACAAAAATAATGCATAAATTATACAAATCCCGCCACACAGACAACGAATCAACGAACCAACCAACCGACCAGTCGGCGAATCAAGCGAACAAAACAAGCAGCCACCAAACTAAATCATTCATCCATACAACTGTCCTCTAGTTTGCCAATCATTTCGATAAACTACTGAAGCTACTTTTGCATGTATGTACGTATGTATGTATGTCTGTATGCACTTATAAATGAAAATCTCTGTCTGCTTTTATGTGTCTTTTAGTCCATTGCGAAATATGTAAAAGTGTCTCACACCTCAGACACAAGAACAACAAAATGTGCAACAACATTAAATAAAATAAATTAACAAGAAATTTACACTCTATACATAAAGAAATAAATATATTAGTGTAGAGTAAACAGATATTCCGGTGTGTCCATGCGTAGCATTATCGGGAATAAATATAAAATATAACCTGCACCAGCTGCACTATGGGTTGAAAATAATTATAGTTGTTTGTTTTTTTTACGTCAGCTGATTGTAGGTAAATAGATTGGAGGCTTAAAAACTTGAATTTTTTCATTGTTTAAGTATTTTCTTTTGCAGAAACATTAATGATCAAAGGCTCTTTTTAGGGTTCCTTACACCAAAAGTGAAAAGGCAATAGGATTGCTTTCGCCAGACTGTTTGTCTCTCACAGACTCCTGAAAACTCGAACTTCAAGAAATTCTGAGTATGCACATTTTTAGAGTACAATGTGGTCCATAATAGGTGACCACTTTTTTCCGCCCGCATCAACTCGTTCTCAAAAATTTTTATCACATCTTGGAAAATGTTAATAGTATGGCAAATTTAAAGTTTTTCGAAAAACTCCTTAAAACTCGAACTTTAAAAAATTCTGTGTATGCACGTTTTTAAAATACAATGTGGTCCATTATAGGTCACCACTTTTGTCCGCCCGCATCGACCTTTTCCCAAAAAATTCTGCGTATCCCTCAGAAAATGCCAATTTGAAAACTTGACAATATTTGGTTCAAATTCATGTTTTTCAGAAATAGATTCATGGGCAATAATAATAAAGGAACACTTTGTCTATATAAATTTTGCATAATTTTTTTTCCTTCTCTGTTGCCTCATTTGTTAGAAAAGTAATTTGGAATGACATTAACAGAGCTCTGTTAACCCGCTAACAGAGCTCTGTTAAAGCACAAGGCTTGTGTCAAGGGTTATAAATTTTAACGTTTAACTGCACACACATGAAAGAAGAGACCAAAGAAAACATATACGCCTGTCGCTGTTTTGAAAGTTTCATATGTCTGCTTAAAATTTTCCTTTACTTCATTGCATATATGGTCATGATTGTTAGTGATGTTTATGTCTATAGATTAATTATAAAAAAAAATCCTTAAAATGATCTTTCTATCGCCTACTAAAATAAATTCAGTACCACTGTACATTATTGCTTAATGTGGACAATAATTTTACAGCAATTCTTATACATTTTGGCAACCTTTGTAGTTGTTGTTACTTCGTTGTATTGTTGTGGCAGGAATAAATAGAAACATTGTACCTCTTGCCAACGGGATATTTTTTGTCTCATTAAAGGAAAAAAAAACATCGAAATTACAATTGTGGTTGGAATTTTGTTCTTTAAAATATTTTCTTCTTGTCTTGCTTTTATTTTTATTTTTCACATTATTGCGACATAATGCAATCATGCAATGATTACCAGCAAATATGTATTTAGGTACGCAGCATCACATACAAACAAACTTGACTGTAATAATCATTTGTTACAAAAATCTGCAGCAAAAAACAAAAACCAGACCAAACAATTTTAATGAATTTGTAACTTTTTCTATGTTTCGCTCACAAGCGGGTAAATATAAATGTGCATGTGTGTGTGTGTGTGCCAAGTTCCCATAAATAAATTATTTCAATTTTATTTTCTTTAAAATTGCCGTAATTTATCTTAAAAGCATACGTGTTTATGTCTGTATGTATGTATGTATATGTGTATATAAAGTTGTTGCTTGACTTAACTCGAAAGTTAAGAAAATAAAATTAGTGCATTTGAAAAAGTGGAACTAAAAAAAATTCAAATCACGTTTTACAATAAACAAATTGTCAACATTAAGTTGTGCTGTCCTTAAGAAAGCAAATAGTAGAAAATGAAAGGACTAAATAAATTATGTATTTGCAAGACGTATGGGATTTTTTATACTTATGTTCGGGGATTTTGCTAAACCCCTTAAAAGCTACACTTTGGTCAAGGTTTGCTAATGTGAGTTTCTGTGAATATCACGTAATTTTAAATTTGATGTACTCGTAGTTGCCAGTTTGGGACATTTGACAAAGAAAAAAGTTTTAAGGATTTTCTTAGTGTAGATTTGTATACGTTTTTTTCCAATTTTCATTCATAGTGCAAAAAATGATCAAAAATGGCCCAACTTCCAGAGGCCATACATATTAAATTCGAGCTAACTTTTCAAAACCCTTTGACAGTTCTGTTTACTTAATGGAATACTTTCATTTCCCATTGGAATTGTTGAGGCTGGTTTTCCTTGTTGCATTGTGTAATAAGCCCTAAATTATACCAAAAACCATATTATCATACAATCTTGGATGCATTTGTAAATACAGTAATCTTTACTTTACAACAAAACTATTTTAACTTACCCACTTCAGTATTTCTCGAAAAAGAAAACGTTCATACGTTAAAAGTGGTTTTTCTCAAGAGAGAGTGGATAGTAGTATATATTAGTCTGATAGTTGGAGGGTCGCGGTTTCGATTCCTGTGAGAGACTCTGGCTACTTCTGCTTTCTGTTTGTTATTTAAAAATAAATTTAGCTTCAATCGAAAGATAATTCTGTGCAGTTTTTTTAATTTCCACCACAGTCTCAAAGAAACGCTAATCAATACAATTTTAAATCACTTTTTGCAGCAACGCTAATGATCATATGGTGAGTGATGCCTTGCACGGCGTCCATCGTCTGTGTCTTAAACCTCACTTACACTATGCAACTCTGGCTGCAAAATTTTCAACTTTCTTGTGATGGCAGAAGAACCTTATCAAAAAATAAAAAATAAAAAAACTTATGTAAAAAAGGAAAAGTTCAAAGTGCAGACCCTGCCAAAAAAGAGTCAAGCGATTTAAGATTACGACATACCGAGTATAAAATTTAAATTTTCTGTGCTGTACCACCTGCAACATTACCCGAAACATGTTCTTATTGGCTAGTAAGTTCCAGCTGTCAAAGCTAAAATAGTTGTAACTATTTCTATCATGCTAGGGTTCGTGAAACTAATAACTGCCCATGTTTTATATTGCAACAACAAAAATGTCTATGATTGTATGGTAAAACTAGATTTGTATAAAAAAATTGAACGAATATAAATAAATTCAGAAAGTGCGACTTTGACTCGCACACAAAGTGTTCCGTACGATTACATTTCATTTTTTTTTAATTTTCGTAGTCCGCATAAAAATACACTAACGTTGAAAATTTCAAGTGTCTTTATATAATTGTCTGCATAGAATATTATGATTTCTAAATTTTTTGATGTTTGTTTTAGAATATCCTTTAATTTTTTACCATCATATATTTGCTGTTGTAACGGCCAAAGTTTTACATATTCTGTGAAAATCTCAGGTAAGTAGCTCAGTATATAGACATGGTTGCTGATGAAGTGCGTGGCTGCACAGAAAAATATCGGTATTTCCCCCAGCTAATAAAGTCTAATTTTCATTTTTATTCTCTACTTTAGAAACTCATATTAATTAATGAAAAATATTTCATTCAAAAACAATTGAAATTACTGAACTTAAGCCCGACTAAGAAATTATTTCTGATTAAAATTCACTATAGTTCAACTAAAAATTTTAAATTTGTCTCAAAGGAAAAAGTGTTTAAGTCGAGATAAGCTGATTTTGAGTAAATGATACCTACGTAATCTACATACTCGAAAGAACCCTTGGTCAAAATCTCAATTAATTTGTGTGATTTTTCAGGAAGTTATAGCACTGTGACTTGCGACTTATATTTTTAGACTTCTAATCTCATTTAGGGCCATTATTACAAGTTAACGATAACTATAAGTAGGATTTTATCGGACGCATAAAATGTTTTTCGTTAGTACAATTTTACTTTAAGCTAAAGTGAGCGATAAGTTCAAGACAGGTTTATCCTACCTGATAATTTAAATTAAATTTTTAATAATGAAAAGCTTTCTATAATTCCGATCAAATCCTGCTTTTAACTATCTTTAAGTTGTAATAATGGCCATTAGCATAATACCTTAATTTAGGTTATACTTTGGTAGATTTCAACTTAAATGTATTACCTACAGTATGTAGAACGATGTTTGCTTAAAAAAAGTAAATGTTTTAAGAAAGTTTCCCAATTTAACTGTAGAAGTAGTAAATTTCTGGAAATCGACTTGAACACTTAAAAGTGCTCTCCTGCAAAACAGTAAAATATGACTTAAGCACTTTTTCTTTATTGCCACAGATATATTTATGTTTATTTAATAAAGAAACTAAATACTTGCTCGTTTATAAAAAATAAGTTTTCTAGCCCGGTAACCGACCTTTTGATTTTACTCATTTTTAATACCATATTCCAAGTTATTAAATATGCTTAAATAATGAGGAAACAAAATTCGTTTTATTTAGTTACTTTTATACAGCAAAAATATTAAAAAATATCCAACCCTGCAACCGCATTTTCGATTTGTCTGATTTTTTAGAATATAAAATATGTTTAAATAATCAAAATAAAACAAATAGTTTTACTTAGTTACTTTTATATACAAAAAAAATTTAAAATTTCCAACCCTGGAATTCTCTTTTTGTTTGTTTTTCATTTTCAATTCCAATCTTTTTCTTCCTAGAATATAAAATTGCTTTAATTAACCAAAAAAAATACTAGTTTTGGATAATTACTTTAATATATCAAATAAAAAGTTTACATTTCCAGCCCTGGAACACTTAAATAAATACACCTTAGAATGAATTTTTCTTTTATAGTCTAGAGCATGGGTATTAAAATTTTCTTTTTTAACTTAGATTTTTTGATTTGGTTTTTAGAAATTGTTCTCTAAATTCATAACTTTTAGTTCATAATATTTATTTTGTATTGAAGGAAAATGTGTATATTTTTTAAATCAACAGACTATTAAAAATACATTCAATATTAAACCTGTAATATAATAAACTTTATTTGATGGAAAATAGCTTATAAACACAAAGCTAAAAGAAAACTCAATTCTCGTGTATGTAAAACGAAATTTTCCAGACAATATCTTTTCGAAATAAATGTAATATTGCAAATACTATAAGACTGTAATGGCTTTTAAATAAACATGGCAACCACCTAGTTGTTGTAACATACATAAATGTTGCAACATCTTCACATATTGAAATTCTACTTTAGCTTCGATTTAGACACTCAATATAAAAGCAAAGTCTTGTAAACACTGTTGTGACAAAAAAAAAAAGAAGAAAACTTTATACATAAATGTAATTTTAGCCTGGTTGCATGCAAAAATTTTGTAAAATATTGCTTAGAAAGGTTTCGCATACAGTGTACCCTATTGTAGATTAAGGCATTTTGAATTCGCTTGAAATAGTTCCTAAATTCGTTATGCATGTTAAGTAAATATTTCATATCATTAAAATTGTTAGCGGACAATTAAAATTTTAATTATTTTAAAAGTTAAATTTATTTGTCATTAGTTAGATTTGCTTTTATATTCCGATGTTTCCAATCGAACATTAAATTTTATTTTATTCATTTGTTGTTACTGATACCAAAACGCCAAAGACTTTCTTTTTGCACAGACTTTTAAAATAAAAGTAATAAATTTATAAGCAAACTAGACGATGAAGATGCAGCAGATTGCAACTAGAAATTGAAATCAAGTGAGGAGGATAGAAACTGAAAGAAAATAAAATAAAAAAAAAATCAAGCAATCATGTTTGAATAAGAAAAATCTATGGCAATTTAATAAAATAACAATAAATTTTAAATAATTTTTTTTTGTAAACATTGACTTATTTATTATTAATTGTAAAAGCGTTCATGTTTAACTTTAAATTGGACATCTATGAATAAATTTATTTATTTGAGGTGTTTGTGCGTACTTAGTATCGGTGTAGTGCGGCCAAAGAAATGTTTTGCTATTGCTGGCTTTTGGCCAATAAAGTGCACAAGCGACAAAATCTATGAAATTACCTTTTGCAATAGCAAGCAATGACAGTGTATTGCTTGTGCTGCCTCTTACACTCGTAATGCTGTTGGGATGGCGAATACAAGGCTAAGACATGAAATGCATCATTAGCAATGAAAAACCCATGGAAAATTATAAAAATGTTCTGCAGAGATTCATGTGTATGTTGTATGTGTCTGTACTCGTATGTTTGGAAAAGGGGCAAGATTTAAATAACTGCAAATTAGCGGGATTTGTATCAAAATTATTGAATAAATAATATTTTTCTTTTATTTTCTCTTGTGCCTTTGCATTTAATCCCTCTGCTTATAATTTTGATATAATTATTTGTTTTAGTTGCCACATTTGCTGCTGCTAACGCTTGATGTACTTATAATAATGTCGTATAATGTGTGTGGCATAAAACACGATACGGTCGATAATCATAATTATAATGAGTCGGTGAGGATTTGTTTTAAAAATTTATTTTGTTTTAGCATTTGTAATGTTTGCTTAAGAGGGTTGTTCATTGAGTAAAAATCAATTGTTGCAAAAAGTGTTTTTCCTTTGAAGGAAATAAAAAATAAATTCAGTGAGTAAAGTGTGACTTTGACTTGCACACGAAAGGTTCTGTACGGACACTGCTACATGTGTAATATTTTAGCCCATATCGCTAATTTATTGCAACGAGTTTTTCGAGCTAATGATGGAGAATTAATTCTCATATTTTTATTTACATTGTGCAAAAATTTCATACAAATATCTTGTTTACTCAGCTCTTGAGAGAAAAATAAAATTTTCTTTTTCAATTAAGTTGTGTGTAAATTGAAAACTTTAAACTCGTTTAAACTGGCAAACTAGTTTTTTTGAGTTATGACAATGTTCAAGTAAATGAGCGTTATCTACATTTTATTTATTTTTTGTTGAGAACAAAGTTTACTTTAGTATACCCAAACATTATGGAACAACCGTCGCAAGCATGTTTTCATGCTTTGGTACCTGTTGTAAACACCAAACAGCTCATAAACATTTTGCATACACATTTTGGTTTATGAAAATGTATGCAACCATAAAATATACGAGCACAACATGCAACAGAACACAAATTACACAGTAAAGAATCAGACACATA
This sequence comes from Nowickia ferox, assembly GCA_936439885.1. Taxonomy (NCBI): domain Eukaryota; kingdom Metazoa; phylum Arthropoda; class Insecta; order Diptera; family Tachinidae; genus Nowickia; species Nowickia ferox. Next base: position 109,062,288 of record OW387023.1, read on the forward strand.
AAAGATGCAAACATTTTATTTACATTTGGTCTTTTAGGAAAAGAAATGTTAATGCGTTTGAAACATAAAAATATTCTGCCCGTTCAAAACGACTTAAGCAGTCCCTATAAATTCGAATTTAATTAGCAGAGACAGAAACAGGAATTTCTAACATAGTATGCTTCGTAAATAGCAGAGCACCGCTGTTACTTACTTAACAGACAAATTATTATTTCAGAAAATTGAACCCAATTGGTCACATTAAGGATCCTTAGTGTGGTAGATGTGCTCTTCCGTTTTTTTTATTAAAAATTACCACTAATCTTCTCAAGGAAATGATGCTTTCTTAAAATATTTCCAGAACAATTTATCCAGAAATTGTTTTCTATCGATTTCGTGCCAGTTCCAAGGATTTGGAATCCTTATTCATTAATGTTAAGTAACTAACAGCGCTCTGTTATTTCATTTTCATTTCAGTTCCCAGCCTATGGGCCATAGTCGGTCACATCATACATCACATTTGCCAAACATGCCATGTTATAAATTCCGGTGTCTGTACCTTCACACACATTAAAATTACTTGTACTTAAAATCCTAACAGTTTTCACCTCACTTACATATTTGACTGCAGTGCCAATACTGCCATCTGATGCAATATACTGCATCAGAATTCTATATTTGCAAAGAAGTTCCTTAATTCATTACGTGTGCAGTATGTTTAGCGTAATATTTCAAAAGAGAAAAAGTGTACACATATTTTTAAATTTTATACATTTAACCGATTTTAGGGTGGCGACAAATTAATGTTTGAATTATTATGTGGCAAATTGTGAATTAGCCGCTTAGTAATTTATAGATTTGTGCCTATTAAAGTGTTTAAATTATAATTTAGAAAAACAAAATTGCAATTAAATAGAGATTAAATAAGAACTTGCCTGGCAAATACCAAAACATAATTAAAGATTTATAAACGATTTTGAAGATTATTTGCAGATAAAGATACATGAAAGTAAAATTATAAAAAAAGCAATGCAAGGCGCACTCATCTTGAAATATATATTTTGTTGAACTTTTAAACTGGAAATTGGTAGAATAGCATAATTATAAATAAATTTAAATGGATATAGATCTACAGTCTGAACACGCAAAAAAAAAATCAATAATTTTTACTACATATCAAACAAATTAATAGGATCGTATATTTTTTAAAAAGAGAAAAGGAAAACGACAAATTCGTTCAAATATCTTATGAAAATTCGGACCATTTACAATGACTCAAGCAAATCCTTGAAACTTATAAACGAGTGTACTATTTACCACGGAACTAAAGGCGCAGATTATTCAATTCAATTAAATTATAAATAATTCTTAAGTAACTACTTTTTCTCTACTTCCAAAGTACCAATCAGTGCGTATTTTTAACTTTCCAGGAAGTGATTGTTAACAACATCTAGTGCCTCGTTTCTGCAAGGAAAGTGAGAAATTTTCGAGTCGAATAAAAATTGTCATCATTCTGCGAAGCACAGGGTAAGACAAAAATTATATTTATTGTAAGTTTATTTAAGGTTTTTTATGAATAATCAATCCTAATCCTAAAATTGGACAACTAATATAATTATTTAACTTTTCTCGATGGGAACTTCTCACAAGTTACAGAAAAGAGAACGAGGCACAGAATATTAATTTAAAAGTTATTTCTTGATTTTTTAAGAAATTGAATTCGATGTCGTGAAATATGACATTATTAATTATAGAAAATATACTGATTTAAACGATACTTTTGATATTTAGCCTTTCCATGGTTGGTGGCGAATTCGCCCGACTCTATAGAAGCAATGAATAATTAGTTCCTTTGCACTCATTAAAAAGATCGTACAAGAAATCGAATTTGCTTAACATCAAGATAATGACTTCGGATTCTCTGAATATGTATGAATACGTGAATGTAAAAATCATTAGAAATGATCCAAATTTGCACCACTTCTGGATCACAAGTTCGGGATTTTATTGACTTCCGTAGAAGTTTTTTTTACTGGGGAAGCATTTGCTTTTGTTTCGAATTACAGGGGAGACCCTTGTCTTCAAATGGCTTTGAAGCGGCTGGAAAGATCTATGGTAACCTTAGCCATAAAAGAAACGTATGATGATACATTTTCCCTGCATGTTGACGGTCAGCCAGGCACTGCTAAACGCTTTTAATGGCATGACGCTTTTAAAAAGCATGTGCAGGTATGAATCCTTTCACAATATTAATATTTATATTAATTAATTAATTAAAATTTATATTTCGTTACACGAGTCTTGTGTAAAAAAAAATTAAAAAAAAAACTGCCAGACCCAGGGTTGTCAGATTTTTTCGTACCTATTTCGCCAAATTGATTTTTAAAATCGCCAAAATCAGTTTTATGTACTTTTTCTTAATAACTATTTGATAATAAATTTGTTTTTGTATAAAAAAAATTGTGTATAAAATTTAAAATTTAGCACAAACTCACCAAAAACTGAAATGAAAACGCCAAAAATTATTTCTTGTAAATTTTTTTCATCCAAATTCAAAACGCATTAATTAATATAAAAAAACCAACAGAATCAAATTCTTTCAATTTCTTGCAGACGAGTTTTTGTAGGTTTTATTTTTGAGATTAGTGTAGATTTTATTTTTTTATCGCCATGTTGCCAAACCAAAAATTTGGTTGGACGCCACGTTAGGCGAAAAATCGCCATATCTGACAGCTCTGGCCTGACCCATGGAAACTGTGGACAAGAGAGCTGCTTTGAGTTTTTGATTTTTATTTCTTTCAACTATTTAGAAGGATTGTTTGTAACACAAAGCGTTCATTCCAAACACTCAGTTTGAAGTAGTTCAACTCTTAACGAACATATATGTTTACGATCGTTTTCTTGGTATGACTCGAGCCACCCATTTGTAATAATCATTGCAGCAAATGGCATTTACTTCGTGGTCGGGCAAAGTGGCTCAATCGCCTTCTTATACAAAAAAAATACACATACATTTCTCTACGTAACCAGCATTAATTTACATGCTTTGATACGAACGCTACGAAGTAAAATTAAAGACGGTGATTGACGTGTTTATTTGTACGTCTTCCTGAGCAACAAGCATACTGCAGACACTTATACTTTGATTGACGAGTGTATATGATCGTCTCAAGGATACTTAACGGACTTTTGTAAGATTGAAAACTTACAGAAAAAATATGAAAAAACACATATTTTGCATACTTTTAGGGGCAAAAAATAGATGTTTATTTTTGATTTTGTTCATTAATAAGTTGAAAAAAAATTTCTTTTAAGCATGGTGAGATTTTTTTTTATCAAATTCCTTTTATGGAAAAGTATGAATGAAGCCTAAATATTGGAAATCAAAATGCTTCTTTATCTATATAAGATCTTCTCAAATAAGAGTGGGAAAGCGCAAGATTTGGGAATCAACATGCTTGTTTATTTGCCTTTAGCTTGAATAAGCATATTTTTTAATTAAAAAACTTCCCTTATTCAAATAATCTGAGAATACATATTAATATCCTGTTCTCCTTGGGCTTACCACCCACCTCCTTTAAAAACACATTAATTACAATACATTTATGTACATATTTTTATTGAACAAATATCTTTTATTTCTTAATACGAATTGATAACTTTTAATATTTTCAACTCAAATTGCCACAAACATTTTCCATATTCGCATAATGTAATTTATCATCTCAATATTAAGTGGAAGCTCATGCCACATCTATGCCTGGTGTAAGAAAGAAAACAATCAAAATAAGCGGTTTAACTACACATCTTTTTGCAACAATCTAAATAAAGTAAATGTATAAAATAAAACAATCCACCTATAAAGTGGAATGAATTCACGTCAATATTTCATTCGCTTGTGTGTGCAATCCCTCAAGGCAAATTGAAGTATCGGTATAAAACGAACAGTAAAAAAAAAGGAAAAAGAGTAAAATAGTAGAAAAGGGGGCAGCGCGAAACAAATAAAGTTACGACAACCTCATCATACTTGAGTCTTTTATAACAAAATAATAGAATGTAACAATTCATTATAATGATAGACATTTACCGGAGCTTATAAAAATTATTTCTCTCTTTTTTATGTTAGCTGGAAAAGGTACAACACACACACACACACACAAGTACACTTATACGCACACATGCATCCAGAAATATGAGTTTAATGAAACTTATTTGTTTTTATGGCCTAAAGGTAATACCAAAATAACAGCGACAAACAACAACAGCAAGCATGTATGTATATATGTCTGTCTGTGTACGAGTATTTACAGTATTATCGCGTAGCAGGAGCAGGAAGCCAACAAATAAAACATGTTACAACATGAAACAATAAACTTGATTGCTCGCATTACTGCCTACGACTTGTTCTTTAGGGATTTTTCAGGCTGAAAACTGAAATTGCTGGAAAGCAAAAAATAAAAAATTAAATTTGGGTCTTGTTTAATTTAGAAATTATGAAGTAAATGAAAATGAGAAATTTAACATTATATATATTTCAACATATAGTTAATAAAACGACTCCGAAAATTAGCATTCTGAAAAAAGTGAAAAAATAATTTTCCTTAATTTTTGCAACAAAAAAGTGTACTGAGAAATTATTATTTTTTGACATAAGATGTAAACAAGATTTGTTTAGTGTACTACATTATTGTCATATATTGTTTAGAGCTATCACCAAGTCCGAATAAGCTGTTGGCCAAAAATTGATGACACCACTTTTTGAAGGCGCACTGATTTTCGAAATCTTTGGAGGCCCATAAAAAAATCGTGCACCAAAATCGCAAAACTGAGTCTAGGGTTTTGCTACCCTTTGTTAGTGCTATCGAACCTATACTGTCCAGTCCGCGTTTTTTCCCAAAAGTCTTCATTTCTTGCATAGTGTATATTTTTGATGAGTGGTGCTAATTGGAGAATAAATTTTCCTGTGTAACACATACGCAGACAATTTTATTGTACAATATCAATTATGGCACAATATTATTACAAATGTATAAAGGGTCCCCTTACAAATCTACTTGCAAAAAAGTGCTACTTTTGACCCAGAAAAAAAATCGAAATTAGTTCCAAAGGTTTACCAATTTCATTGCATACCAATGACTAAGGTACTCAATTTAACATTCTAAGGCTGTTGTTTATACCAAAAATTGTTCTAGACAACCTTTTAAGCACATACCATTCAGTTATTTGGATCACTTCCGTCCTATGACAACCATGTGTTAAATTCATTGATGATTCACCAGAATCAGTTCTTTCAGTGCTGTGTATATAATGATTGGTATTGTAATTGTTTGCTGGGTAATAAAACAAGGAAATATACTATTTTTAATATCAATGAAATGGGCTTCATTGGAAATAAAATTTTATGAAATTAATATTTAAATATGACAACTTTTCGCAGCATTTGCGGCCGTATTTCGCCGCTAACTCTTCGAATGTTGATTTTCAGTTGTTCAGTTGTTTGTGGTCTATCGGCGTAGACAAGTTTATAAACATAACCCCAAAGAAAATAATCCAATGGGGTTAAATCACATGATCTTGGTAGCCAATTAATTGGGCCATTACGTGAAATAGTTTTTTCATCAAAAGTTTCTTTGAGTAAATCCTGTTGGAACCGCATGTCAGCAAGATTAATGCCACGTAATTGAAGTACGAAAAAATTTCGAATCACGTTCCTATACCGTTCACCATCATCGTTTCTGAAGACATATAGGCCAATGTCTCCGCCAGCCCATAAAGCGCACCAAACAGTAATTTTATGTGCATGTAATGGTGTTTCGACAAAATCTTTTGGATTCTCTTCACTCCAAATGCGACAATTCTGCTTATTTAGGTACCCATTCAACCAGAAATGAGCTTCATCGGAAAATAAAATTTTTAACAATTATTTTGAATAAAAATTTCAGCAATTTGCACGCGTTGCTCTGGTGTAAGTCGATTCATAATGAAATTTCAAAGCAAACTAAACAAAAAGCAACTATCAGCTGTTAAATGGGTACTCAAATAAAGTAGTGATGCCAACTCAAAGCTGCGACACTCTAAAAAAACACGCTTTATATGCATACAATATCAATGCAAGAAATATCATTAACACCAAATAAAAGTAACACATGACGATCCATCAGAATGTTTCAGTATAACACTGTTAAGTATCAATTATAAATAAGTGCATTCCATGCCAACTTATTCTCCTTGGTCAATACAATAATGTAACAGGAAGCTCTATTGCTATTTCCATAGTGTTAAAAGAGAAACAAATAATTGCAACAAGTTAGAAAGATTAAGATTAATTTAATTTTTTGTTACGGTTGAAAAAATGTATGCTAAGGGGGCGTGGGAGGATTATAAAATCTCCGATAAAACATAATATGTGAATAGCCCCTGAATGTCTCGTTTCACAGAATAAGTCAACAATTCAATTACAAAATCATCATTCATCAATTCCCATCTTTGTATACCATGGGATGGATGCCCTGCTCTTTCTGCACTCACCACTGCCCCCAAAAGTAATAAACAAACGCCATTTAATGGCATATTATTCATCAATTTTCAAGTGCGATAGAAAAATAAAAAATAAAAAGTAAAATCAACATATGGTTTTAAACATTTTCAAGATAAACATGTGGTTTTTCTACTTATTGCCAGAAAAAAAATTTTTAAATAATAAATTTTAAGCCGCTTTTTGGTCAAATAATCATTGCATAAATATTACAGCATTTAAGTGTGTTGGTGTTGGTCGTATAAGTGTGTTTGACATCACACATTCGTACCCAGCTAGCCTTTTCAATCGCAGACGAGTCTACTGAGAATCGTATGCGGAGCATTTGCAATCGCATACGAGCTCATGTTGTAATCGTGGAAGATGCTTCGCACGGGAGAATTTGTTACCGAAGATGATTCGTGACAACAGCCGCAGAAGGCGCATTTATTAATCGTAGATGCAATTATTTGAGATTTTTTTTTAGAGATTATCTTACAACTCTTTTTTGAAGAACATTGAGCATCGTATGAGGCTCTTCAGCGTTAATCTTATATGAGCCATTCGAAGAGTTGGAAAATAATCGTTCGGTAATGATTTGGGTAATCGTACAATACTCAGTATGCTTTTATTTTGAAAGTTAAGTATGAAAAAAAAACAAATACATTTTTTTAGTACTTATTAGTAAAACACTTTTCTTCATTAATTGATTAAATAATATTTTACGTACATAATATGTATGTATGTAGATGCAATTAGTCTCTATACATGGACAATTTATTATTACTATGTTGAATTTTGCTTTTTTAATCGTCTACCGCTTCTATCTTTGGCGTGCACAAAATGATGCTGAGAGAACTTTGAATGGCAAAAATCTATGAAAAATTCAATTAAAAGAATTAGATTATTTTAAAAGCTTTTTCGTAGCTCCAATAATTTAATAAATATTTGATGTAAATACCAAACACATTAAATTATTATGTACTTCACTTTAATATATCTTTAATTATTATAAAAAATTAAAACACACTTGCAATAACTCAAATGAAAGCATCAGCGAAGAAATGAAGAAAAAATAACAGTCTATAACAGTAAATATGAAAATAAAAAAGAACAAACACATTTAAGATAAATGTATCGCCGATTAAACATTGCAAGATTTATAAGAGAGAGTTTAACAGCAACTCTACAATATCACTCTCCAAACAATCAGCAGAAGATGCGTTTATTTTGTTTGCCTATTAAACAGCTCTTGGCTAGCTGGGTATAGTCCGGTCATATTGCCGTAATGCAGTGTGTGTGCCAAAAGCCTTTCTTTATGGTGGTCATACCTTTGCTGCTTGTTGCTGTCGTTGTTGCTGTTTAGAGTTGGTTTAAAATTTCAAACAACAATGGAAATTATGTCTGGTTTAACAGTTTTCAATTGATTTTCTGCGTAGATGAAAGTGTGTGTCAGCCAGGAAGAGGGGGGTGGGGCGAGAATGTGCTGAATGTGTGTAGTAATGCGGAAGTAACCAGGTTCTGTAGTAATTTAAAATTAGATTAAATTTTATAAATACATTGCCTAAGTTGATAAATATAATTGTATTTTTATGCTTAAATGCAATAAAGCTTTTAAATTGTGTATTACATACCTACTACGATTAATTATGGCAGGAGCAAAGGTTTGTTTTATAAATATTTAAATTTGATAATTTTTTATATTACAATATAAGTTTGAAATTTATTTGCTGGAGGTCAAGCAATGTCTATATATTTCATTGGTGCTTAGCCAAATCATCAGTAGACTTTAACCACATTTTGAACAGTCACAAACCTCTTATCTTATGCACAGACTTTCAAAAACTATTTGAGAATTCACAAATAATAATCACAAATAATAATATTTCTGAAAATCACAAGCGAAACACAAGCAATAGGCATAGAAACTATAACAAAATCCCAGCAAATAATTTATATTCGATATGAATCTATTTTATTTTTCTACAGCTTTATACAATTAGAAATCCATTGGATAACAATAAAAGTATTTATAAGGCAAAATGAAAAATAAAATCTAAATTTAACATTTAAGAAATTTATTATTCGACATATTGTCATAAGTTTATTTTAATTTGAAATTTATTTGCTGGAGGTCAAGCAATGTCTATATATTTCATTGGTGCTTAGCCAAATCATCAGTAGACTTTAACCACATTTTGAACAGTCACAAACCTCTTATCTTATGCACAGACTTTCAAAAACTATTTGAGAATTCACAAATAATAATCACAAATAATAATATTTCTGGGATTTTGTTATAGTTTCTATGCCTATTGCTTGTGTTTCGCTTGTGATTTTCAGAAATATTATTATTTGTGATTATTATTTGTGAATTCTCAAATAGTTTTTGAAAGTCTGTGCATAAGATAAGAGGTTTGTGACTGTTCAAAATGTGGTTAAAGTCTACTGATGATTTGGCTAAGCACCAATGAAATATATAGACATTGCTTGACCTCCAGCAAATAAATTTCAAATTAAAATAAACTTATGACAATATGTCGAATAATAAATTTCTTAAATGTTAAATTTAGATTTTATTTTTCATTTTGCCTTATAAATACTTTTATTGTTATCCAATGGATTTCTAATTGTATAAAGGTGTAGAAAAATAAAATAGATTCATATCGAATATAAATTATTTGCTGGGATTTTGTTATAGTTTCTATGCCTATTGCTTGTGTTTCGCTTGTGATTTTCAGAAATATTATTATTTGTGATTATTATTTGTGAATTCTCAAATAGTTTTTGAAAGTCTGTGCATAAGATAAGAGGTTTGTGACTGTTCAAAATGTGGTTAAAGTCTACTGATGATTTGGCTAAGCACCAATGAAATATATAGACATTGCTTGACCTCCAGCAAATAAATTTCAAATTAAAATAAACTTATGACAATATGTCGAATAATAAATTTCTTAAATGTTAAATTTAGATTTTATTTTTCATTTTGCCTTATAAATACTTTTATTGTTATCCAATGGATTTCTAATTGTATAAAGGTGTAGAAAAATAAAATAGATTCATATCGAATATAAATTATTTGCTGGGATTTTGTTATAGTTTCTATGCCTATTGCTTGTGTTTCGCTTGTGATTTTCAGAAATATTATTATTTGTGATTATTATTTGTGAATTCTCAAATAGTTTTTGAAAGTCTGTGCATAAGATAAGAGGTTTGTGACTGTTCAAAATGTGGTTAAAGTCTACTGATGATTTGGCTAAGCACCAATGAAATATATAGACATTGCTTGACCTCCAGCAAATAAATTTCAAATTAAAATAAACTTATGACAATATGTCGAATAATAAATTTCTTAAATGTTAAATTTAGATTTTATTTTTCATTTTGCCTTATAAATACTTTTATTGTTATCCAATGGATTTCTAATTGTATAAAGGTGTAGAAAAATAAAATAGATTCATATCGAATATAAATTATTTGCTGGGATTTTGTTATAGTTTCTATGCCTATTGCTTGTGTTTCGCTTGTGATTTTCAGAAATATTATTATTTGTGATTATTATTTGTGAATTCTCAAATAGTTTTTGAAAGTCTGTGCATAAGATAAGAGGTTTGTGACTGTTCAAAATGTGGTTAAAGTCTACTGTTGATTTGGCTAAGCACCAATGAAATATATAGACATTGCTTGACCTCCAGCAAATAAATTTCAAATTAAAATAAACTTATGACAATATGTCGAATAATAAATTTCTTAAATGTTAAATTTAGATTTTATTTTTCATTTTGCCTTATAAATACTTTTATTGTTATCCAATGGATTTCTAATTGTATAAAGGTGTAGAAAAATAAAATAGATTCATATCGAATATAAATTATTTGCTGGGATTTTGTTATAGTTTCTATGCCTATTGCTTGTGTTTCGCTTGTGATTTTCAGAAATATTATTATTTGTGATTATTATTTGTGAATTCTCAAATAGTTTTTGAAAGTCTGTGCATAAGTCTGGTTAAAGTCTACTGATGATTTGGCTAAGCACCAATGAAATATATAGACATTGCTTGACCTCCAGCAAATAAATTTCAAATTAAAATAAACTTATGACAATATGTCGAATAATAAATTTCTTAAATGTTAAATTTAGATTTTATTTTTCATTTTGCCTTATAAATACTTTTATTGTTATCCAATGGATTTCTAATTGTATAAAGGTGTAGAAAAATAAAATAGATTCATATCGAATATAAATTATTTGCTGGGATTTTGTTATAGTTTCTATGCCTATTGCTTGTGTTTCGCTTGTGATTTTCAGAAATATTATTATTTGTGATTATTATTTGTGAATTCTCAAATAGTTTTTGAAAGTCTGTGCATAAGATAAGAGGTTTGTGACTGTTCAAAATGTGGTTAAAGTCTACTGATGATTTGGCTAAGCACCAATGAAATATATAGACATTGCTTGACCTCCAGCAAATAAATTTCAAATTAAAATAAACTTATGACAATATGTCGAATAATAAATTTCTTAAATGTTAAATTTAGATTTTATTTTTCATTTTGCCTTATAAATACTTTTATTGTTATCCAATGGATTTCTAATTGTATAAAGGTGTAGAAAAATAAAATAGATTCATATCGAATATAAATTATTTGCTGGGATTTTGTTATAGTTTCTATGCCTATTGCTTGTGTTTCGCTTGTGATTTTCAGAAATATTATTATTTGTGATTATTATTTGTGAATTCTCAAATAGTTTTTGAAAGTCTGTGCATAAGATAAGAGGTTTGTGACTGTTCAAAATGTGGTTAAAGTCTACTGATGATTTGGCTAAGCACCAATGAAATATATAGACATTGCTTGACCTCCAGCAAATAAATTTCAAATTAAAATAAACTTATGACAATATGTCGAATAATAAATTTCTTAAATTACAATATAAGTTATTTGAAGTATTATATTGCTGAGTGTGCACACTTTTGGCATTTATTTTGTTGATATTTTGTGGTGTTCTGAAAATTACATTTTTCAAATCACACGTGATTTTAAAGGTAATAATGGTCATGCAGATATTTTTTCACTTTTATTTAAATTTTTCTATTGTATAGAGATTCAAATATCATTTATGAAAGAAATTTATCGCATCTGATTTTTAAAAACGTCTTCAGAGCCATTATTACTTTTAAAAGCACATGTCATTTGAACAATGTGATTGTCAGAAGATGCCTGATTATGTTTATTCTTCGCTACGCAATGTCACACAACGAAAAATAATGGAAATGGGAAAGCTTGCCACTAGCACACACTATTGCGATGTTTCACAACTCTATAATGTATACTCAGCATACGAGTAGCTGCCTGTTATATCTATCAAGGCCTACAAGTTGTAGACCTTTTCCGAAAAATCTGCTTCATTGTGGTAAATTATGTACGTAAATTTTCTTTTCGATCTAAATCCTATTTCATTACAAACATAATTAAAAGCATTCCTGGCTTGAGTGAATAGATTTTTTATATTTAAAGTTTTCATTAAATTATATACGTATTACGTAAGTACACTTATAAATATATACGTATTACGTAAGTACACTTATGAAACAACAGAATGCTAAGAGCAACTTTATGTGCAGCAGCAAATATAATAAAGAAGTGGCACTAGTATTTACTTCACACTCAAAACATTTCCATGGTTGCATATTTTCAATATGAGTGTAATATTTAAATAATATTGTAACATTCAGGTTTTTTCACATAGAGGGTATTTTTTCCATCGCGGGAGGCTTCGAATTAACAAAATTTTTTACTGTGGGAGATACTTTTAATTTTTTTTTTTACTTCTAATTATTTTTGACAGTTGACTTGACAGTTAAATATTTAGGCATTACTTGCTAATTTCTAAAATTTATTTTATATATCGTTAATCTAAAATGCAAAAATGCGTAAGTCCATATTTACACTATGCAAGTCTTATTGCTAAGCTGATTAGTTTGACGGAGAGAGAAACGAGGGGAACAGTAACGTTTCTTTTCCCCTCGTCCCTCTTTCCTAACAAACTAATCAGCTTAGCAATAAGACTTGTATAGTGTAAACTAGGACTAACTCACAAAAAATTTAAAATCTAGTTTTTGATTGATTATTATGAATGCCATTGGACTACATGACGCTTTTATTAAAAAAAAACAAGGGGACTTCACTGTAAGTTTGTTTAGTTTTTTTAGTTTTTTTTTCTCCTGTAAAATTATATTTTTTTAGTTACGTCTTTTTGCATTTTGGCTAAAGATTTTTTATTAAAAATTGTGTTTATTATGCATCAAGATAGCTTGAAGGAAATTTTGTTTCCAATTAGAAGAATTCCCATTTCCCATGAATCTACAATGCTTTCATATGTTTTGTCAAACTCTGCCACCCATTAAATGGGTTTGTTAGTTTAACCTGTTCCAGAAGCGATGCACACAGAAAAAAATACCAATGTAAAATCACCATGCAAAAATGTTTAATAGTTTTTAATTTGAAATAAATTTTATGTTAAATGATCAATTAAATCATGTTCAATTGAAATTTAATTCACGATGGTATTTATTTAGTGTATATCTGAAGAATATTTAAGGTTGTTGTGGCCGTAAAGGTAAATGCGTTTACTACCACGCGATGAGTTCGAGTTCAAATCTTGGTCGGGGAAGTCAGCATTTGCGTGCATACATTTTTCTGATGCCTGCGCCAATACACACAATAACGTAAGCTAAATAATTAATAAAATAAAATGGCTACTTTATATTAAATTCATGTTTCAACGTGAAATCACTTTGATTCAACATGATTCCTCATTTCAATTTAACTAACAGTATTGGAATATTAAATCAACATGAAATAAAGTTCTATAAAATTTTCTTTGAAGATTACTGTAAATCATGTTGAATCAACATGAAACGCATATATTGCCGAAAAGTGTTAGATAAACCTTGCTTTCGTAGATTTTAATTTGCAATTTTTCAGTGTGTACCAGAACATATTGCAAATTATTCGCCGCTTAAAACACCCTTTAACAATCACTGGTATGTGTGCATGTAATTTTGAAAATGTGATTTTTTCTGCAACAAACCAATATATTTTCAAAGTTTTGTATTACGACTATGAAATCATAAGTCATTTTAATGGCGAACCCCATTAAAGTATTTTCAAAAGTAAATAAAATGCTACTCTCAACTATCGCCACTTTTGCTACCACGAGCGTAATGAATGAAAATAACTGCTAGAGAAACTTTGCTTACAAGGAGAAGTATTCCCTAATTTTTTTTTTTATTTAATTCTAAACAAAAACAAAAATAGATTTCAATTATAATAAAAGAAAATTGATTCTCTGAGGAATTAAGCTGTGGTTGCAATTAGTTCTACACCTTTCATTTAATTAATTTTACCTAGATTACATCCCTGAGCATACTTCCCCAGCAGGGAAAGAAATCAATTCCCAAACAAGAATAATGTGTGTAAATATTCGCGAACATAATGCGTAATGATAATAATAATAATTTTAAATGTTGAATGAATTATGTTGCATACTTTTATGGGAGTCTCTTTCGAGCAAATGATACTGCAAAAAGGTGATATACGAGTGCAACATACTCGTACACTTTCAGCTCACATGTTTACATCATTAAAATGCAGACACATTAAGTAAATTTAAATATGGGAGAGAGCAACTGTGTTTCACAGTGTAAAAAATACCTGTTTAAATATTTGCTTAACTTCACTTTATTTCTGTTTATTTCTTGTTTTTTTTTCTCTACAGCTCTTAAGATAGCAGACAATAAAACGAGTGAAAAAAAGAACTTAATAATAAATGAAATCTGGTCTGATCTGCCCTTATTTTAAATAACCACTTAATAAAAATCGTTCGGCACGTAGTCTCGCACATTCCTGCGTTTCATATTATATTAAATTTTTTTTACGACTCGTATGTGTTCTTGTGTTTATTGCGCTCTTAATCACTAACAAATTTTTCCTCAGGTCTCTGGAGAAATGGATTTTAATGTTGCACAATTTAATCGCTTAAACACACACACACTCGTCCTCTTGCCTGTTTTCCCTCATTTTACGAAGGAGTTGGAAGTTTATTAACAGAAATAATCATAATAATGATAAGAAGAAGGTGTAGCCGATATTAAAAGATTTTTTTTTTGGCCAGGAAATTAAGATCTGCAAGATTTTATGAGTGCCAGTGAGTCTATTAGTGTGCAAGTGCGTGTGACTTCGTATACAAGAATGACCATCGAACGCATTTACACATGCAAGCATATTTTAATAAGAAATCTCTTTTATTCCATTATACTTATTCAACATCATGCACACAACTACGTCGACGTATTGTGACCCATAAACTACTTACATGACCCCAAACACAATAGAAAAATCCCAGTTGGCAAAATTGTCCTGTATATTTACGTATTTGATTGAAGACAAAACACACGATTTGTCGTCCAGATTGTCATCAACAAAGGCAAAAGTGTTTAAGACATTGCCACTCAGATTGTTGTAAAGGACGATTTTCTTTAAATTTTCGACTAAAAAACTAGAGAACAGAAAATCAGCCGTGCAAGAATCATAGATGTTAATGTCGTGGAAGGCAATCTGGCCAACTGGGCTGTTTTGTTGAGCGAAATTGTCACTCACACTTCATCATCATTTTGTGAACGACAGTCGTTATGGTGGATTTCGTGGCCATCTGTTCGAAAATTTCGTCAATGATTTCTTTCAGCTGTCGTCAATATGTCTTCCATGATTTTCTGTTGTCTTGTCGTTCCATATGTCTGAAAGACATGGCCAGCTGGGATCGTTATTGTGAAAGAATATAACTGCGAGAGTGTGTACGTGAGTGTGGTCCTTTGTCTGTGATTTTCCTCCTTATAGCATTTTATTCATTCACCTTGTAGCAATTTGATTGGTTTTAACGACAACAGTGGAGCATGAGCTAGAGCAGCAGTAGTAGAGAAGATGACGCTGTTGTTGTGTTAAGACTTTAAGGGCTAAAATTTTGTACAAAATTATTGATAAAATACAATAAAATCAATGAGGTGTATATCAATTGTCTCGTATGATTAACAACAGGGTGTGGTAAAATAAAGTTTCAGAAGAGTCTATGAATTTAGTTAATCTGCAGTTTAAATAAAACAAGGAGGAAACTCACTTCTTTTTTTTTTTTTAATAATTTTTCTTTTTCCCATTTTTTCCTTTGCATTCTAGATGGAAGCAAAACGTTGAAAGTTCTATCAAAGTACGTTTTGAGTACAATGTAGTCTTAGGAATTTCTCATTTCTGGAGGTGGCCAACTTAAGGTTTCTGCGTATCCTATACGTTCTGGACTTCCACCAGCCGAGACTTAACACTCAGGCAATGAATGCCTGCTATTATTACTAGGTGTTACCTTCCTTTGGAAAGGGATAGTGATAGTGAAGACAGTTGGTGAAGTAAGAGATAGAGGAAAGCTTCATTCTTTTACAAAAGCTTCTGCTTCTGCACGTTTTTTAAATAATGCAGTATTGCAGCGCCTCTGGCGTCTATGAGGCGTATTAAATTTTCAAAACTGTGCTTAGGAGCCATTTCATTGGTTAGTTTACTTCGCCGATGATTCTGCTACACAAGACCCACAAAGGAGGGCGCTCTGATGTTACATTAGGATTAGTATCCGCTGAAGCAGGAGTAGTTCAGTGAGCAGTGTATATTCCTTCATTACTTGAACTTTCCTACAACAACTGATACAAAAGGACGCTAATGCACATCACAAAAATGTGCTGTGTTGTTATATAAATTTTTTTTAAATTCAACACTGCTTTTCCAACCACATCTGTACATCTCCAGCACTTTCAGTGGATTGCTATAATGAATCTATAATTTTCATACTCATAACAATTTTTCTTAGTTGTTGTAACTAAAAAAAATTGTTCTTTTGTGAAATTTTTTTTGAAACATTTGAAGTTGGTTTGTATAAAAAAGCGGAATACCAAATCCAGATTAGTTAGATTAAAGGTCTAACATTTTGTTGATTATAATCACGACAACAATTAAGATTAATAGTTAACTTAACTGCTGAAATCGGTAAGATTAGCCTGTGAGATTTCTTAATGTGCAGGCTACACTCTGCTGCGATTGCCATGCTTTAAGATGATGAAACAGGTTGGATATTCGGAGCAGTCTTAAAAGAATTGAAAGATACAAGTAAGCTTCTATAAGACTGGGTGGAGGGATTTTTTTAATTTTGAAAACCTTGGGACTTTAATTTTTCTCATATCTATTGACATTGTATTCCAAAAGATTATTGTTCAAGTTTTCACACACATATTCCTTCCTTTAAATATTAAACCTGAGAGCATCATTGTGACTTCATGATTATCTTTAACAGTATGATGAGAAGTGTTGGATGGAGTTAGATTTCTTTTCTATATGTGATAAAAAATATCACATTATAAGAACCAGTGATGCCAACTTTTTTGGCTCTAAAAGCACATCATAACTTAATAGAGCACTAAAAAGCGTAATTTTGAGATCTAAAAAGCGTAAAAAGCACTCAAATAAAAAACGATTGAAAATCCAAAGGAATGAAGTTTAGGAATGTTTAATATTTTGTACGCTATTCTTTATTCCGGCAATAGTATCAACATCTCTAAGGAAATATATCAGACGAAAAAGGTACACTAAAAAAATACTGAAAAAATATATACACCAAGTTTTTATTTAAGTAATTTTAAGATACAAAAAATTTCTTAAAAGCACTACTTAGTGCGTTTTCTTAGTTTGGCACTAAAGCTCAAAGTCTTCAAAAAGCACTAAAAATAGTGCAAAAGCACTAAGTTGGCATCCCTGATAAGAACCTTTCGGTTATAAGCATTAAGCAGCTGCTTAACAATGCTTACAAGTAGGGAAAAATTAAAAAAAATTTGAAACCTTTATAACAGCTTTTTTGCCTATCCAAGCAATTTGATTTTTACCTACATATACATATTCATCTCATTCATCTAGTCGTACTTTTTTCATGAGTATTTAGCAATTACGAGTACTAAAGCATACTTTACGGCTTTATTCCTTGACACAGTGTGGGTAAGTATGGATGTGTTGCTAACTGTAGAAGTGAAATTGTGTCTATTCTTCTTGTTACCCTGCAGAGTAGGGATTATAATATTTATGCATACAGCTGACAATATTTGGACTATCAGCTCAAGTATTGTATATTTTTATACCTTCTAACTTTGCAGGAA
This sequence comes from Nowickia ferox, assembly GCA_936439885.1. Lineage (NCBI taxonomy): Eukaryota > Metazoa > Arthropoda > Insecta > Diptera > Tachinidae > Nowickia > Nowickia ferox. The sequence continues at coordinate 109,080,020 of OW387023.1, forward strand.
ATTGAATATTTTTAAAACTTAAGACTCTTACAAAGGATGGCCAAGAATTTAGTCAAGAATTGAAAAGAACTACTGGGTATTGCACTACACATTTTACATGTTGTTTGTGTTGCCTTTGTTGAGCACTTTTTAAAGACACAAAGAATATGCTTTATTGGCAATATTCATGCATTGTCTGATAGTTTTACTTTTATATATAACAATGAATAAATGAATCAATGTATGCTTGAAATATGGAGGTAATGTCTTGGAATGGTAAGGATAAAAGTTTTTTATAAGAAACCTTAGTTTATAAAGAAGATGATGGCGGTGTTTGGTGTCAGCCTGGTAGATTCAATTTGGTTGAAATTGTCGAGCCTTGTAAATATTTACGAGTAGATAAATAAATTGAATGATTTTGAGCAAGAAAGGAATAGTAAATCTTAATTTTATTTCATATGTAATGGCACAAAGAGAGTATCAAAATGTAATAAAAATAATAGAGAGTTTTCCAACTGCTCACCTTTCAATCTAAAATTTCATCAACATTTCCTTCATCCGTTGAATATTTAATTTGACTGCTTTTTATTTCCACTTCAGTTTTTATTTGTATTATAATTTTATTGTTTTTCCGTTTGCTGTTGACAGACAGAAGGACAGACAGACATCAGCTGCAAAAATCTGTGCAATTATTTTGTAAACAATGAAATTGTTTTTTACGTCACACTCTTTCCACAAACACCTCTTGAGCTGCCTTCAAACCATGATTGAACCAAACCAACCACATGACAAAGCAACAGCTAAAAAAAGGAATTTAATATGAGTATAAAAGTGTGTTTCGTACTTGTTGCAAAATAAAACCAATCCAATGAGACATGCAGGGTGTTTTTTTGAACAACCTGAATGGGAAATTTGCATGCATTCAGTATGTGTCATTTTTATGGGGTGGCCTCGTCTGCCACGTTTGCGTTTTAGTTTTTGTTGCCAATAAATATTGTACTTTTGTAGAGCATGAATGTGGAATCAGGTGTTTGAGCTGTAACTTTGATTTGAAATTGTTTAAAATTGAAGTTATTTTATTATATTTTACCTATAAATTGCAAATGCATTGACTTAAGGGATGTTAAAAAGGGAAGTGTTTGTCTAAAATAAATTTTGCCACACTAAAGAAAAAAAAACAATTTTAAAATATTAACTCGATAGTAAAATAGTGTCTTAGAGTGAGATTTGTGTGGCACGAGAATGTGATGAAGTCGAACGTAAAGAACAAAAATTATTATCTATATTATGAGTTCGATATTTGAAGGCCTCATCGTACATATAAGCCGTTTCACCAAATTGAATATTATATAAATACATATGTATATAAATGAAATTAAGTTTCAAAAATATCTGAGGGAGCACGTAAGTGTTTTGCAGCCAAATATTAGGTTAGTTCAATATTTTCTGGAAATACAATACGAGAGTTAATTGCTCGGTTAGTGCTCAAGTTGTATTCACTTAATGCTATTTTGGCATTTTTTTTTTGCCAAATGCTGTTGTTTGTTTTCATAGGATTTGGTTTTTGAATAACCGGCGAATTATTTAGACTTATTCGAATTACATAAATAACATGTTTTATTTGTTAGTTGTTCGAATTAGTTCATCTCGCTAAAAATTTATTTGGTTACTCCTAAATTATTTTTACCTTTTTTCTAATAAATTTAAGCTATAGTAATCGATTAAAATTGAAAATTCATTCGGTTTTTGTTTTAATAAATCAATGTAACTTTTAACGTATTCTGTTTTTTTAAACAAATTTGAGTACCATTTATTAAAGAAAACTTACTATTTATACAGTTATTCGAATAAAATAAATAAAAAATAAATCGAACAATTTATTTTATGAGAAGAAAAGCCGATGCCCGATGATTGCTTGTTGGCGGCGTTCTTAATACTTATCGTCGACATTGTGAAAAGGTGTGCGTTGTTGTCGTTTTGTACTGCAGCGTTGAGAAACACTACACTGTGTTCGAAGACAAAGCAATTAACTTTCCAAAAGTCAGCTTGTATTCAAACCTAAAAGTAGTGTTTTACGGAGGCTTTTAATAAAAAAACAAACATTTAATTTTCGGTGGACCAAGTCTAACAATAGCCATTAATTGTTAATTTGCGATGTATTTTCCGCCTCACTAACGCCGCATTCATCATTTAAAATTAAAAAAAGACATCTTTAAAAATAATAATACTATTGTAGAGTTTGCTCTGCTGACAAATCTTTTTTTAAATGCACAAAATTTCTATTTAAATTGCAACAAAAAATAGACAATATAATTCAAATAATTATACCAACGAATAACATGCACGTCTGTACAAAAAAAAAATTAAATTCTTAAAATTAAAAATTTGAGCACCATTTATTAAAGAAAACTTACCATTTATACAGTTATTCGAATAAAATAAATAAAAACTAAATCGAACAAATTATTTTATGAGAAGAAAAGCCGATGCCCGATGATTGCTAGTGGGCGGCGTTCTTAATACTTGTCGTCGACATTGTGAAAAGGTGTGCGTTGTTGTCGTTTTGTACTGCAGCGTTGAGAAACACTACACTGTGTTCGAAGACAAAGCAATTAACTTTCCAAAAGTCAGCTTGTATTCAAACCTGAAAGTAGTGTTTTACGGAGGCTTTTAATAAAAAAACAAATATTTAATTTTCGGTGGACCAAGTCTAACAATAGCCATTAATTGTTAATTTGCGATGTATTTTCCGCCTCACTAACGCCGCATTCATCATTTAAAATTAAAAAAAGACATCTTTAAAAATAATAATACTATTGTAGAGTTTGCTCTGCCGACAAATCTTTTTTTAAATGCACAAAATTTCTATTTAAATTGCAACAAAAAATAGACAATATAATTCAAATAATTATACCAACGAATAACATGCACGTCTGTACAAAAAAAAAATTAGATTCATTGTCGTTGACTGAAACAAATCTTTGCAACATTGTATTGCAAAAGGTTGTAGTAGGGAAATGAAACTTTAGATACATCATTACACCTTCTGCTGAACACTTTAAAAAAATAAGAGGAAAGTTTTCAAGACACATGTTTTCTATGGATGCCTGAGAATAACTGACAACTCAAAGATTGATTAATGGGTAAAATATAAGAAAGTTCAAAACTTTAACAAAACTACAGCATGTATTAAATATTTAAATATAAATTTTTGTTTGGAACAGGCAGTAAGGCCATCTTATTCACTTGTATATATTTAAAATTAGAAATCAAAAAGAAGAAATAAGTGAAATAGAAAATAATTAAAAAATAAAAAATAAATAAAAAAAATATAGAAATAAAATAAAAAAGATAATAAAATAAAAAAGATAATATTAATTAGATGTATCCCCTAGTATTGTAAGCATGTCAAACCAATATTGTATATGTTTTTATAAATACTTTTTTTATTGTACTCATTATTCGGGCATATGGTCTGGCTACCCGGTGCCCTTAGATATCCATATATATTTTATAAATTGATTTTGTAAAGTATATCTTAAATAAATAAATAAATAAATAAATTTTTGTTGTTGCTTTCAAGCAGTGGGTATCAAAATTGTAAGAAAAAAATCAATTTTTTTTTGAATATTTAAAAATGTTATACTAAGAAGCAAGAAGATGTTTTAGAAAGCGTAAATTTTAGTAAAACATTTTCTGTCGACATTGTGGGAGAGGCCATTGACGATGGAACCATTCAGCTTTATCAATAGTTTGAGAATTGAGTCTGATATCAAATGCCCAACCCATTGCAATTTAAGGGTTTAATGGTATGTATGCGAACAAAAGATTCGATCGAAATTTTATATTAAAACCAAAAACTGAAATTTGTTTTTGTTTTTGTTTCTAATATTAATACTCGATCGCATCTATTGTTCGTATATACAGGAACAGTCCCCAGATTTGTGAATTATTTAATACATTCTTTATTGTGAATTATTTAATTCATTGTTTATTGTGAGTTATTTAATGCATTATTTAATTCACAATAAATGCTATATTAAGACTTTTTCACTCAAGACAGTAAAACTTTCTTTAAAATTTTCTAAATTACCCTTGAACAGTAAAGTATGCATTACTTTTTGCTAAATTATTTATTTAATACCTAAACTCACTTTTTCCACCACTTTCATCCTTCACTGTACATTATTAAAATAATTCATTAAACGAGAACATACATTGTAGGCAAATTTCAAAATTTCTGATTTACCAAGCGACACAAACAATAAAAAAGTAAAAAAAAAAAAATTATATATACAAATAAAATATAAACCTGAAACTACAAATTCGCAATTTCTATGATCTGATTTTCTTGGCAAAGATTGCAAAAATGCTTTTAAAATAAATTGTCTGGCAAAAAAAAAAAAAGAATTAAACTGAACGAAAAAAACGTCTTAAAAAATTTGTTCTCTTGCTTTTTGTTGACACTTGCATGTCACTGAACACCACCTGAAAGGTGTTTTTCCCGCCATTTGAAATGTATTTCATGCAAAATGTGCCAGAAAAAAATGCTTGCTCTGCCATTAGAGCAAATACATTAGAGGGCATTAGAAATTCTTATTCTTGCACAAATATATTTTATTTTATGCATTTATTTTAATTTAAGTTTACACTAACGACTCGTTAAGGAAAGCTATCAATATAGTGTGCAATTCGAGGAATCATGTAGTGCGCTCTGGTGAAACTTTTATGTACAATATGTATACAATTTATTTTTTAAATTTTTTATTAATTTTTTTAAGGGAGAACAAATTGAAAAATTCCCAACTTTGGTGGCGAAAATCGAAAATTGATTAAAACTTAATAGATCTGAGATTGGTTTTGACTCAAGATGAAGAAACGCCAAAAAGTTCCATACAGCAGATGATCTTAATTCTAGAGCAGATGAATTTTATGACTAGATTGTGGATGGCAACCGCAGTTTAGTTGCCTTGCCAGTTGCTAAAATGCTATTGAGTATAGTAACAGCTGTTAATTTCAGTTGCCATAATAATCCAAAAGTATTAGCACCCTTAAACTTTAAATTGCTGCATAGTTTTTAAACTAAAATGCTAAAATTAGAAATATTCTTGTGCTTTGGGAGAGCGAAAAAACACAAACTCGTTTCCTTAAAATTGTTTCCAGCAACAACATTTATTCGCTGTAGAGGCGGAAATTCTAAGAGATTTTAATTGCCTCTAAAGTGCCGTCTAAAAAGTTTTAAAATTTATAATTCCTTCTCTTCTGTCGCAAAAACTAATTCCACCTAACTTATCATATCCCAGCAAAAAAAAAAAAATCGGAACTAGTTCCAAAGGAACAAAATCAAGTTCTATTCAGCTTTTTACCTCAAAAAGACATGTCGATTGTTGCTAATTCTACCAAAATGTCGAAGATTGGGAACTCATTCGGTTGGCGTGATTTCAAAAAGTTTTCGAAATTAAAATTTCCACAAAATTATTTTTCTTAATTAAATATTTAACTTCTAAGCCGATCAAGTCAAAATCGAATCAGCTCTTAACCTAAAAAGGACACGTTGATTGCTGCCAATTTAACTAAAATCAAGAGATTCGTTCGTTTTATAATAAGAACTTCAAAAATGTACGTCAAATCTATTTTGGAAATTCCCCGATTTTTAAAGACTAAGAAGCGTATCGCATGTTTTACCAAAATTTCTAAAATGGTTCGATGGCGAAAATTTGCGAAAAAGTGTTTTGTATTTTTTGCTCCGCAATTTCTTGTCAAATCGGTTTTGATTTTTTTTTGGACTTAAAAGCTGGCGAAAAGTTTTAGGGATGGCTTGCATGGTAAACCAATTCCCGTATTTTGTTTATTTTTTAATAGGAAGTGTGTTTCTTTCGAAATATACAAACGTATTTCTTAGGTCGAATCGAATATTCATCTTCGAGAATTTTATCCATGATTAAATTTAATCCTAAAGGAAACGTCTAGTAGCTTTCTTTAATCTAGAACAAAATTCTCGCAATACGGGTGAACAAAGCACAGGAAGTACATGAATCGATTATTAACAAAATCCAGGCAATTAATTAAGAAGCTATTTCACTCATGCAAAATTGGGAATTATTTGTGGTTTTATCAAATACTTTGACTAGATTTTTTTAGGAAAATGAAATCAATGTCATTAAGTATTAGATTTTCATTTATTAAAACTTTGTTGAGTCAAAAGAAATTTCGGAAATAAAGAATATTCGAAAAATCAAACTTACTCAACATCATGACTTCGGATTCAGAAAAGAGAACTTCTTGCAATGAATGAATTAGAAATTTTTCAAATTTGCACTTCTTCCGGATCACAAGTTCAGGATCTTATTGACTTTCTTGAAAGCTCTTTTTATACTAGGTAGTTAAACTATTTGTTTTGTTTGTTTAATTCCTTTATCCAAGTCTGATCAAGGAGTTTCAAATTATCGAGATTTCTGCCAGCAGTTATTATTTAATTCGAATAGAAAAGCACTAACTTCCAATCGAATTATATAGTAACCGTCGGGCTGGGAAAGAAGCAAATGTCTTGTGTGATGATAAGTTTTTTCACAACGTTTAGGGTGAACAAAAATTGCCATTGCTTGTTTTAGGCAGCACGTTTTATTTTTCTATACTGCCATCGAAATTACACGAACTCAATCATTTTAATGGGCGATGACAGATAGTTTAAGCGCAAAAAGTTCTGATGTTCGACGAGTCGTTTCTAGGAAAAACAAACATTGGGAACAAGGTAAATTTTAATTGAAATCGATTGTGAAATTAATGTATTTCAGTTGTTGTGCTCGCATTTTAAGTTTGAGTAGAAACTACAATTTGTTTGCAAACTAAAAAGTTATCATTTCTATTTGCACATGAATGAATGGCTACAAAATTATGTTCTTATTTTATCAATGGAGTTAAAAAAAAAAACAGAAAATTATACTTTCAAATACAAATTCGTTCTTGCGTATACAATTATTTTTATATGCATATATTTTATTTTTCAAATTCATACTAAACTAAATTAAAAAACCATAAATTTTATTTATTTTTTGTTAAAAAAAATACATTTAAAAAGTTTTCTTGCAAAAAGGGCTTTTCAAACCACTTCCTTGCAAGTATCAGTATTCATGCCAAATAAAAACAAATAAATAGTTCTAAAATTCAAAATGCTTAGTTTTATGTTTTAAGGAAAAATAAACTTATATGTATTTATGTGCTGATGAAATTAATATTGTTTTTCTTGTATAAACTACTTGGGTGTTTCTCCGGTTTTTCTGCAAGTCATTGTGTGAATACTTAGTTAAACTTTTTGCGAATTTTAAAATTTGTAACTCATCTTGCCAGCCGGTCGTATCAAAAGGAAAACAAAATATTTGAATTTACACGTAATTTTGCTTTTATTACGATTAAGACAAAACTAAGGCTTAAAGTGTTTAGGAAGGAATCCTTAGGAATGAAATAAGAAAAATTAAAAAAAAAGAAAAAAACATAACAACATTATCACCACTCATTAATAACTAAATGGTCCGTCATCTAACGTGTTTTTTTCAACTAGTGCTTATTTCGTGAATGGTAACACTTAGCTCATGTCTGATTTGACAGATAATTATTAGTTTTATCCTTCCGATGAACGAATATGGTTGTGTATACGCTTGAACAAGTGGGCCTGCGATCGACTTACAGAAGATGCCGATTTTGCCAAAAAAATCATCTTTTCAGATGAAGCTCATTTCGATCTTGGCGGGTATGCAAACAAGCAAAATTTTCTCATTTGGGGCACAGAAAACCCGCACGCATACATTGAAAAGCCGACGCACCCAAAACGAGTCACTGTTTGGTGCGGATTTTGGTCCAAAGGCATAATCGGGCCATTTTTTTTCGAAAATGAGCAAGGAGTGGCCGTTACAGTCAATGGCGATCGTTATTGGGCCATGTTGAACGAATTTTTGTTCACAAAAATTGAAGAGGAGGATATTGGCAACATTTGGTTTCAACAGGACGGCGCTACGTGCCACACAGCCGAAGCTACACTCGATGTTTTGCGCCCTGTTTTTGAAGATCGCATTATCAGCCGCAGAGCTGATGTCGTTTGGCCACCTCGGAGCTGCGATTTGACACCCTTGGACTATTATTTGTGGGGTGCCGTCAAAGATAAGTGTTACGCCGACAAGCCAGAGAAAATTGACGCTTTAAAGGACAATATTCGTGAAGCCATTGGTGAAATACAGCGCTTACAAATTGTATGCGAGTGGTCTATAACTATTCTATATGGGGTAGTTTTGGGGATGGTGCGATGTAATGCAAATTTGGACCATGTGGTCCAACCGCAAGACATCGCAATGTTAAATCGACCATGTTTTAAACATACATTTGGATTATATTTGGACTAGTCCTGGTGCTTTATGGAGTAGTCCTTACATGACTAGTCGCGTTATTTGCAGGGCGCAATAACGATATTTAGTATAAACACACAACAATAACACACATACACATCTAAAACTTCAGATAGCTAAGAAGCAACGAACAAACTATACAAACATATGCACGACAAGCATCGAACTCTCAGTTAGTATGAAATATTATTTCCATAAGTGCACACAGTTTGGATGCAATCGAGGCGACCTTGCACAGCGGCTTCGGTTGATTGTTTCGTCACAGCGACTTCCATTGACTGTTTTTCACAGCGACTTCGGTTGACTGTTTTTCACAGCGGCTTTGACTGACCGTATACTTAGTTTAAGATTATATAGATTTAAGTATCATAAGTTAAGTAATATTGTACGTATTTTAGTAGCCAGCTATTAAGGCTGAATAACGCCGATCACCCGTCTAATCCCGAGTGCTACCGACCGATTTCCCATGTCATCGTAGGTGACAGCAATATACTGAAATTCCGTAACCGGCTAAGCTAACCCAGCCGACAATAAAACCACATTACAAGTGCTTATTTGGGTGAAATATTTCTAGAACAATTTTTCGAAATATTTTAACTCTATAAGGTAAAATTTGTTTATGTAAATATTTGGTCGTATTATTAATTCTGTTTCGCGATACTGAAAATCATTTTTTGCGCGAAAAGCCTTTTAAATTATTGATTCCATAAATAAATAATTTAAAGGAAATACTTATTCTTATAGACAACATGGGAAGTTATTTTCTTGCATTTATTCTTTTATAGGAGATTTAATTCGAGAATTTTTACTTTTATTTCTTCATTGATTTCATTTAAATTAGACAACAGTTTTAAGAAAATATACTCGTACAAATTTGCCAAAAAAAAAACATTAATTTAATTTAATTTATTTTGTTATTTTTATTTTTGCAAACGATTTTAGTAAAAACAAAAATACACAAGTTAGTTGCAAATAGAAGCAACGCGCTCTGTCGACGTTAAAATCTTTTCTTGGTACCTGCACATCATCCGCAGAAAATGCTTAAAAAGGAGTCCAGCAAGTATTTTCATGAAACAGACGCCATTTGAATCCCTCTCTCCAAATTATATTTATATCTGAGATAAACTACAAGAAAGGCCCTTGATCTAATTTTTTTTAAATCCGAACTCTTAAACACTTAAACCATTTATTTACCCTATTTACCGCTTGGCTTACCTTCCCTTAAACTATTGGTTTTCTTAACGTCTGCATATTCATGATTTTCAAATTTCAAGTTGCTGTATGTGTGTGTGTGTGTTTGTTTTCGGTTGCATATGTGTGTGCTGATGATGCCTTCAGAACGGGAATTGAGTTACTCACTCACTCCCTAACATTGAGATTTGAATTCACTTACAATATTCTGAGTTAAACATAATTTTAGAGTAGTTACAATTTACGCTTGTATAGTTCATAGGTTTATTTGTAAAAAAAAGAAAAGAAAAACTAAAAAGAGGTTTGTTTTTCTAAATTGAATATACGAATGGTTATTCATATGTAAAAGGTTTAAATTTTGTTAGCATTATAAAGGGAGTTACAGTGGTAGACGATATATAAATTAATAAATATAATAAATAACCCTTAAATTAAATATAATATAATAAATAAATTATAAATCTTAATTTAACATTTTTATAGTTGTAATTTTGTAATAGAGTAAAGAATACCGCAACATTTTTTTTAATGTCGTAGTCGAATTCGAAATACGCCAATCACGATAAGAGGCAATAAATATTTTAACGTTGAGCTTCTTGAAATATTTTATAAATATAACAGATACTTAAAATATGCCCAATATTTAAAAGTGCAAATGTCGTGAATTTTCATGTCACGCGTGCTTGTGATAAAATTTATTATTATTAGCATGACATAAGCATTCAGTTCATGCGCGATTCGTGCGTGAGAAATTTTTAAAAATCACGCACGAATTCTCACGAGATAAGATTCCAATATTGAATCTTTTTAAATAATTTTTTTATAATTAATACTACAATCTATCTATTCTAGTCTCTAATTCACAAAGTTAAAAATGATTTTTATTTTACTATGACAAGAGCCTATTTTCAACAAAAAAAAAACATACAAATTGAATTATAAATTTTTCGTAAGCGTGAGTGATCGTGATAAGTTGTACAACCCTTGAGCGCGATTAAAAATATTTTATTCGTGAGTGTGCGTGATCGTGAAAATTTTCAAGATCGTTCGTTTGTGAAAAGGCGTGAATAAAGTACATCTCTCTGTGTGAGCGTGAGTGACGTAAGTAAAAAAAATCGCTTACGTGCACATCTCTATTTAAAACAATTCTAGGATATAACAAAAGCGAAAGATGCAAACAATCATCGTAGAATTTCATCTATGCTAGTTTTCACTAATTCCATACAAATGAATTCTACTTTATTTATAGTTCGACTTTACAGTTCAACTTTATTTATAGTTCGTGCCACTGTCTCAAATTTGTTTTTTTAATCACAGTGTGAGTATGTCTCTGTACACTTTTCTAGTTTCAAATCATATGAATTTTCTAATTCTAATAATTTTTCTCTCTCTTTTGCATGTAAATATCATTCTTGGATGCATCAAAAAAAAAAAACAGAACTTGAAAATTGTATCTAAAAGATTTTTTTTGCATGTGTATACGAGCAGAAGGCAAGAAGTTACAATTTAAAAGAATTATAAACTAAATTTTCTACGTGCTTGTGTGGTTACGTAAAAGTTGAAATAAATGTAATTGAAAATATAATTTCCGTACAATCTCCCTTTTCGTGGCAAAAGAGTAGATAAAAAAATAAGAACGATAAAGTGAGACGAATAAAATAAAAATACTGAGTATGTGTGGTGAAAAAAAATATCACTAGAATAAATGGTCTGAACAATTGTAAGGCATATTAGGAATAGTCTGAATTTATAATTTATTTATATAAATTCAAAATTTTTAAAATTTTGCCAAGGACCACAAAACAAAATTTGGGCAAAAAATCTTTTAAAAATCAAGTTTAAGACAAAATATAAGTGAAGACATAAAATCCGAGCAGCAGCTAAAGCTAGCAAAACCAAAATTAGATTTTATCGCTTTGAGTAAGTAGTTCGGGAAATTCAACAGAAGCACAAGTTCGAATTTTAACTGTTGCACACAGTGTGTTACTAAACATCTTCGAACAGCTGCTTTGTATAGTTATGGTCATGGCACGTCTAATTGAACCTTACCTTGACTGTCCTTACATTACGAAATTAGTTGAAGGAAACGAATTTTATATGACAATAAGAGACGTGGAGAAGCAAATCAGAGTACCAAAAGTTACCAAAAAATGCTTCAAATACGTCACTCTCCTTCTCTAGCGATGCTTAAAGGAAAGAGAAAAATTTCTATGAAATAAAGAAAAAATTTTGAATGTAAATTCATTATAAGTTGGTTTATTTTAATAAAAAAATTGCTTTTTGAAATAATTTTTTTTTTTTTAAATAATATTAATTTGAAAAAGTACTTGCTTAAAATTTGTTAATACCAAAAAAAAAAAAAATCATAACCCTAAAAAAATTATTTCAAGAAAATACATCACATCACATTTAAAAAAAAATTTAAGTACCCGGTAAACTTTTTTCTTCGGTTTTGAACGATTTCTTTTTGATTTGGAGCTTTTTCCAAGCTTATCGTTTTTTGTTTGTTTTTGAAATTTTATCGGTTTTTGGCTTTTTTTTTGTTTTGGCAGTTTTTTTTTGTTTCAGTGATTTTTTCGGTTTTTGGCGATTTATTTTCGTTTTAGCGATTATTTTTCCTAGTTTTGGCGCTTTTATAGTTTTTCCGATTTTTTTTCCGTTTTGGCGTTTTTTTTATTTTGGAGTTTTTTAGTTTTTGCCTTTTTTAAATTTCTAGAGTTTGGCTCTTTAAGGTTTCCAAGATACAGCAAGTTGTCAAAATTACATTAACTGATAGAAAACTCTTTAATTTTGATTTTTAAATTTCAGTGCTAATTGGTGCAGTCTGCACAAAAATACACTAACTTTGAAAATTTCAAGTGTCTATATATCTGTGGCAATAAGGAAAAAGTGCTTAAGTCATATTTTACTGTTTTGCAGGAGAGCAGTTTTCAGTTAAATTGGGAAATTTTCTTAAAACATTTACTTTTTTAAGCAAACATCGTTCTACACACTATAAGTAATACATTGAAGTTGAAATATGCACAAGTATAACCTAAATTAAGCTATTATTCCAAATGGGATAAGAAGTCTAAAGAAGATAAGTCGCAAGTCATAGTGCTATAACTGCCTGAAAAATCGCACAAATTATTTGAAAGTTTGACCAGGGGTACTTTCGTATATGCAGATTACAGATGTACCATTAACTCAAAATCAGCTTATCTCGACTTAAGCACTTTTTCCTTTTTGCCACAGATAAAATTGTCTGTATATTACGTTAGGATTTCAACATGTTTCGCCGCTCAATTTAGAACACCCGTTAATTTTTAACTGTCACATACATATTTGTTGTTGTAGCGGCCAAAGTTTTACACCTTCTGTGAAAATTTCAAGTCCTTAGCTCTTGCGGTTCTCGAGAAAACAGCCTGTGACAGACAGACAGAAAGACGGACAGACAAACGGACATCGTATCGAAAACATTAGCGTTCCTTTTCACCTTAACCCTTAAAACTGTAGAAAGAGCTTTTTGGTTAAAGATTTACTTCAGCCATAGTGGAATTTAGTGCACGACTGTTAATACGGCCCATAGCTTTTTAAATACAATAAACCTAGTTTTAGCCCATTAAAACAATTTTTGTAAAACCATAAAAAATTTAATTTATACCGTTACTAAATTTTAGCTCCCGTTTTTTGTTCTGTTACTTTACTTTTAGTCAACAATAAAATAAATAACCAGCAACTACAATAATAACATACGAGTACATACATACATATTTCAAATGCAAATGTACACACACACTTACAAACAAGATAAAGTTTTGTTTTGGTAACTTTTTAATATTTCCAAAAAGTTTTTTTTGTTTGTTTAATTTTCATTTTCATATTTTTATTTTTTGCAGTAGTCGCAATGTCATTGTTTTGAATTGCACATCAATTACAGTTTATTGTTGCAGTTGTTAACACGTACTAATGTATGGCATAAAAGCTTCACTCAACTAAACATAAAAAAAACAGTAAAAAATCAAACCCAGCATAACACATGCAAGCGCCTGCACACACATATACAGACAAACTGTTTTGTGCTAGAATATTGAAGTTAACTGTTGTAACTTACATTCTCTCGTTAGTTTGGGTTGGTTTTTTGTAGCGCATTGTCAGGATGTTTTGATGAGTGTGTATTTTTTTTTTGTCAAGATAAATGTTAACGGTTTTATGTCACATTTGCCACCTTTTCACACAAAAAAAAGAGGCTAAGATCTTATAAAAAAAAAAAATTGCGCGTTTACGCTAAAACTATAAATTTTATTTAGTCAAGGCCATAAAAATATTCGTTATATGTAGTTAAAAGAAAAAAATATATATAAATGACTTAGCTGGATCTTTATAGTTTATGTACGCCCATAAATTCGTGTAATTCCAAAGGTATTTATTTGGCAGCATCAAGTGAAAAAATGGAACGTTTAACGAGGATCAACTTAAGAGTTATTTAAAAACCATGAGAATGTCAAAAATTGCTGACTAAAACTAAACAACATTCTGGAATAGAAAATTTGTGTGTGTTTTTTAAATTAATTTTTTTAAATTAATTATGCTTAAATTATATTCAGAGCAAAAAACGTTCAAGTATAATTAAATGGGCTAATGTCATGTTTACATACATATCGTTACCTCAATATATAAAAGAAACTAACTCATTATTTTCTTGATATCGAGTTTTTTGTATATTTCGATAGAAGAACATCTAATGTATCGAAAAATGCAAAAAATTTCAAAAAAAAAATGAGTTAGGACCTTTTTATATTAAGGTAACGATATGTATGTAATATATATTAATAATTTGTTTTCAGAAACTGAAAAAGCCGTTGTTAAATGAGATAACCACAGGTTCAGCTGGCTTTAAGTTTACTGTTGACGTTAACGCCAAAAGTATAACTTAAGTGGTCTATGATTGAGTTAGAGTTGACTCCCAAAAAAAGTTGGCTTTAGTTTTCTTAAGCGGCATAGCCACACATAAAACTGACACGTCACATTTGTGTACGTGTTGCTAAAATTCTATTTTGCCTATCACAGCAATACATCAAATTCATACCGTCAAATTTCGTTTCCAATTTGTTTTAAAAAGGTACGAACTTTTTCTGCGACATCTTTTTTCCGCATTATGATATTTTTTAAGTAAAATGTCGTACTGTACATTTTTTCTGTTTTATTACCATATTGTTTAGATATAACTTGTCATAAAGCAACCGAACTGCGATAAGTTTCACTTAATTCAAAATTAAATTTTTTCTTCCATTTATATTTCACACTGTGTCACCCAAAAACGATAATGTTGTCGCTGCGAAAATTAAACAAAAATGCAATTTGAAGTAATTACGCGCACACAGATCAAATTAGCTTCAAACTTCTAAATTGAAATCTAAATCGTTTTCATTTTCGTTAAACTCACATCAAACCATACATGTGAGTTTTTATTACTAAGAGCCAATTTCACCAACTTTATTAAATATTTAAAATACATTTTTCCATTAAAAAATTAATAAAAATCGACATTTAAATTTGAATTGATATTTAAATAGAGTTGGTGAAATTGGCCCTAAGACTATAAAAAAATAGCAGAGTTTGACGCGTCAGTATGATGTGTGGCCATGCCGCTTTAAATTAATATGCTTCGGTATTTCTTATATGAAAATAAATTGTTTATTTTTGTTAAACAAAATATGTATTAATTTTTTTCTGGAAATAAAAATCCTTTCTAAGTTTTGGCAGTATATTTAATCAATTTGTAATGTACAATAAATAAACGAAAACATTGTTTAAAAATCCTTATAATATTAGCAAATTAGTTCCGCATTTATGTGAGCGACAAAATGACAATACAACAGCAACAATAAAAACACCTTAAATCCGTACAAGCATAAACAACAACAACAACAGCAACAACTTCCCGCTGACAAGGAGGTAATTTTAAAATCAAATCAAACGTGTCACATGTAAATCAAAACAAGCCATATAATCAACACATCTGCACAAACGCACACACATACACACACACACATCAACAAAAATAAATGTCAGGATATTGATAAATACCCAACAATGCCAAAATATACTGCAATATAGAATACAAGCGTTGAGCTTTCGACAGAAACCCTCAAAACTCAAAGTAAATACATGACAAACAGCGCAGCATATCAATGTAACAAAATCCTTTCAATTGCAGCAATTTTAAAGGATAAATAGGATAAAAATCGAATTTAAATGATAAACAAATTTTTACTACAAATACATGCTTACACCTCTCCCCAGAAACAACCAGAAGTTAGAACTAAAAAAATAGCCAAAAAAATACACATATCGTGTAAATAAAATAAGAAGTAATGCAGGAATATAGAAAAGGATTTTATTATTTTTTGCTGTTTATTTAAACGTATTGAGGAACTTTTTCACTTTACGCATTAGAGAGAACATAATAATACAAATACAGCCAGCTAAGCTGATTTATTTTAAGCGATATTGGGGATACGTTACATTCACTAAATGTACGCACATTTTAAGACAAGTAAACATCATCGAGGGTTGAACTAATGCAAAAAATATTTAAAATTGTAATCGGCAAGTCTTCGATTTCTTTAACATAATCGAAACTTAAATTGTCATTTTTATGGTTCATGTGTGAGATTTTATGTGAGTATGAATTTATATTAAAGGAGTGTTAAAAATCACAGGCTCATTTGCATATACATACCCTGCAGTTTTAAAAGTAGAAATTGACTCAAAATTGTCAGGTATTTCCCTAGCGAAAAATCGACTATCTACTACAGCTGCCTTTTGCCTCTCTCGCTCATAAATGTGTTAATGTCTTCAACCTCAAATTTTTTTTGCGAGTGAAAAAATTCTGTACTATTATCAGCGTTGCCATTTTGCTTTTCGGGTATTTTATGGTGCTTTTTTTTTTTTCTAAGTACCCGAAACTTTATTAAATACCCGTTTGCCTGTTATTCCAAAGAAATTAAACAAGAAAAAAATTATTTTAAGCATACTATAATTATTTTGATCTTCTGTTGGCGTAAGTTACAATTGGAAGTTCGTGGTCAGTAAATGTGTAATTTTAAGTGAAAAAGTGCGTTTTTTTAGAAAGGTAAAATGAGCAGCTTTAGTAAATTAAAACGTCGCATAAAAAAGAACAATTAATTGAAAAATGCATTAATAATTAATTGTTTTATCAAGAGAAAAATTAATTGTATTGACTAGCGAAATCACTGACGAAGGGGTGGCAATTGTCTACCATCAATGTCATACCCATGTTAAAATCGTCAGTCGTATGCACTGCTAGTAGTTAGGCTGGTAGTTAGTGGTAACGATTGCTAGTTAACAAAATAGCTAGGCATTTGCTAGATGCGCCGACTGCAGGGTACAATCACATGTGGATGTGTGTGAGAGGGTGTCTTAAAACGCAGGTTTTTCTTTTGTCATATTCAGCACACATTTAAAAGAAATGCAAGGGCTTATGTGGATTGAAGATAAGGTGTGAAAACATATAAAAACGCAAATTCATTCAACTTATACGTCATAAAATTGTAGCGTCCCGTTAAAAGTCAAACTGCAGCAAGAATTTTTTTGTAAACCCTGGGAATGAAAATAAATTAAATAACGAGGTGCTAGAGCTTTTCCGCAGATAAAATATGTAAAAAAATAAAAACGCTGGTGGTTTTTGTTTTTCCGTTAATACGACAAACAAACCTTTTTTAAATAAATTGCCTCGAAAAAGGCGTTCTTAATCAAGGGCTATTTAATAAGTCGGATAAAAATACTCAAGATACAACAGGAACAATTTGATCGTCATTACGTGGGGAAAACAATTAAATTACCAAATCTTTTTTCTCACCTAAACCGATTTTAGTAAATTTGTTAACTCTTTAAATTCCATGGATATTAAAGTTTTATCAGACCCCGTTCTTCCTAGTTTGTAATACAATTGCTAGTGCAACGTATTCATCGTAAAAATTCCACATGAATTCATTTGAATGGTAGACAATCGCTCACCTGTGAAAAGCCACCAATTTGTTGCCATTGACTTAACGTTATTTACAGTCATTCCTGCCATATTTATGATTTTTATTTGCAGTGTCTCCTTGCAACTTTTTTTGTTGTTCTCCATTCTGATTTTATGCATTTCGATTGTTGGATGGTATTTTGTCAATGGTTTGGAAATGATTTATTAAACGGAAACAATGTGGTCGGCATATTTAAATTTATGTTATGAATTGTCTATTATTAACTTTTCACTGGCACACACAAACACATACACGTGTATATGTGTGTATGTGTGGGTGAATGTATAAATAAAAAATATCTACATATTTGTGTTTGCGTATTAATTCATAAGAAGAATATTTTCAGAAATTCTGGGTCAATGGGATTAAAATCTTAAATACTTAAAAAAATAATACAATTTAAAAAAAATGTTGCTGGATAATTATGGGAACATACATACATATTTATTATATTAAAGACAGAAAAAAAATAAGGATTTATCATTAAAAGCTGAAAAAGCGTCCTTGGCAGTCATATAAATTATTTATTTCTTATTATTATATCAGCTTATTATATCTAAGCTCTCTTTTATATTTGTGTTAACAATTTGTTTCTGATAATCGAGATGAAGCAATGACAATACAAAGAAAGTTTAAATCTTTAAATATCAAAATGTTGAGACTCTCACGTTTGCTTGCTCTATATTGTCTGTTAGAATATTTAATTAATTTCTTCTAAAAAAAATAATGTGAAGGTATAAAGACACCTGCAAATAGTTTTGAATAAAGTCTTAATATATTATACTGAAATGCCCATAAATAGAAACGAGTTTCTACCCTCTTTCTCTTTTCTTTTGCTTTTTTGTATTAAATTCTTTTTGCTTGTACTAAAACTCATGCGTTACAGTTGATTTTTAATTTTTAAATTTTACATCAATCATACGTCATGTTTGAAAGTAAGCAGGAGCACACAAAGAATTTCAATATTTGTAGAAACGTACGAGTATTTGCAAATTTATATTGGATTTAATTCAAATTAGCAAACAATTTATTTAATCAATCATTAGGAAAAAATAATCGCATTCATTTCCATTGCTATTCGGCTCCCCTCTTACTTTGCTTAATTTGTTCAATAGATGAGACTGTAATTTATTTTTATTTAACACTTATTTGTCTTGTAGAATTGCAGTGAATTTGAAGCACTTGATTACGTGTTTTATAATCCAATAATTTTACAACAATTTGACTTGGAATGTAAGCGAGAAATGTAATTTTCACTTGTCAAAAGGCATTATAGTATTTCAAAAATATAAATAAAATATGCATAATATAAAAAAAAAATTTTGAAATATTCGTTTGACAGTATTAAGAGCAGGATATTTAAGTCAACTAAGGAGGATATTTACTGTATTTCCGATAGATTTATCTTACTAACTTGTATTGAGGCTTTAAATTAAGAAAATATTTCTTCACGCAAAACCTTTAAGTGAAAACAACACCAAACAACAAAAATCAATTAAAAATGTCAAACCAGCAAACACACAGGTATGATTTCAAATTGAAAATGAATTTTTTTTAGTTGAAGGTGTTAATTGTAGAAAAATTTTTTTTGTGTTACTTTGTCCGTCTGTCTGTCCTTCTGACTGTTTTCTCGAGACCCGTAAGAGCTACGGATTTGAAATTTTTGTAGAATTTGTAAAACTTGGGCTGCTACAACAACAAATATATGACAGTTAAAAATTAAAGGGTGTTCTAAAGCGCCAAAATTAAAAAAATGCCGAAATGAAAAATCGCCAAAAATCAAAAAAAAAAACGCTTCAATGAAAAAAATCACCAAAAATTAAATAAATCGCTAAAATGTAAAAAAATCACCAAAAGTAAAAGTCACCAAAAAAGTAAAAAATCGCTAAAAACAGAAAAATCGCCCAAACGAAAAAAAACGCCAAAACTAAAAAAGCATAATCATTAAAAAAAACTCACCAAAACCAAAAAAGCCGCAAAATACCAAAAAAAATTGTCAAAGAAGCGAGCGCCACAACTAAAAATTACATAATTAATATATATATACATATATATGTACACTAGGGGCGGAATCGTGCACGATTTTTTAATTTCTATACGCTAGGGCCCCTAATTTTGTAAAGTTAAAAAAAATATGAGCTAAAAAATTATGGGGGTGGGATGTTTCCTCCTCATCGGGGTAAAAAATATGGAAAACGAGACTAAATCCACAAACAGCTTCACAACTGTCTCCTAAAGGCGTAAAACTTAAGACCAACCACCACTAATAATATTAATTATTGTGGTAGTAAACAAAAATATTTTTTCTTCTTCTTTGTCACGGTATAAAACGTTCTTATATCTGTGGCAAAAAGCAAAAAGTGCTTAAGTCGAGATAAGCTGATTTTGAAGTAATGGCGCCTCTGTAATCTTGATACTCGAAAGTACTCCTAGACAAAATCTATATTATTTTGTGTGATTTTCGAGGAAGTTATAGCGCAATAACTTGCTGTTTAACAACGAATCTTAAAATGTAACTGCAAAAGAAATAAATTTCTGAAAATCGACTTGAAAGTTTAAAATTCGTGTCCTACAAAACATTAAATGTGCATAATTTAAATTTAACACTTATTAAAAATCTAATTTTCGCATACCAAAACGGAGCACCTCCACATTCTTTCAAACACTCACATCTTAATACTTTAATACTCAAATTTAAAATCACGTTATTAAACATTTAATTTCCCTTAGTTTTAAATCTTAAATTTCTTTTGGAAAAAAAAACATAAAATTGCAGGCCTCAGCTGTTTGGCAAAACTAAATTATATTTTTTTGTATCAAAGGAAAAAAATCGATCCCTTAAATCTAATTTTTTTCAGTATATATTTTCTTGGTTTGAAAAAAAAACTCCACCTTTATGTTTTCAATATAAAAGTATAGCTTAAAGCTACGAAAGTTATTAATCCAAAAACATATGAAAACATCATCATTATTAACAGCGTCATCATAAACGTTCACTAAAGCATCTGCTTTTTTACTAAGTGAAAAATAAAAACTCATATAAAAACTTTTGTTGAACAAACTCTATTCACATATTGAATGCAGATAATATTGAACGGTGAACAAAGAAACAAAAAGACAAAAACTTGAATAAAAGACAGCGGCAGCTTATGCAGAGTACAAGCATGAAATCAGAGGAAAAAAAAAATAGATATTTCAAAGGCAAAAAGTACAATCTAGCAATGGTCAGCAAAATGACGCCTGACTTCCGGTCGAAAAGTAGAAAGAAAAACTTTCACATATTAGCACAACATATGTTACTTATATTGCATGTGCTCGTATTACACGTATGTTTGATGTAGCTTTGTAGTACGTATTAAAACTCCTGCAAAAATTTTCAAATACTTGTACTTTTACTTTACATCATATACATATTTTTATTCCTCACTCATGGTTTAACTTTTAAACATAAAAGAACTAGCAACAGTGTTGTAAGGAGTAAGAAATTACAACAGAATTGAAATGGAATACTGTTGCTAACGAAATGTATCACATTTATAGACGAAAATATCGTATATTTCCTTAAAAATTATGAAAGCAGATTTATGTCGTTTTGTGTTCTTAATACAAAATTAACCCAATTTTACTTTTGCTAATGTCGATTGTTTCCCGAATGGAACAATAGAGAAATCCATCTAGACTATCAGTAGACCGAAGCCCTTGAAGCGTTTCAAAAAGTTAGCTCATATTGATTTTTTATAACCTTCTGATGTTGAGCTATTTTATTTGTAATCGAAGTCTATACATGATATTTAGATTTATATACTTTTTTAAGCTTTTCATTTCATTTTTTTTTTAACATTTTCCTATACATTTTCTTTGTGTTTCTTGTATGTATTTGGTAAAATTTTTCCAATACAAACCAGGTGTTTTGACTAATTTTTAAATCAAGAAAATAAAAAGCTTTGCAGAGATTTTTGTACAGAACAACAATCCTTTGTAAAATCTAATGGAACCCCCATTAGATTTTTCCTAACTCTTGGAAGTTGATAGCGGTTGTGTTATTGAAGCTCCATTTGTCATATCGGCTATCACTTATTCCCTATAACATTTCTCACTACTCGACAACTTGAAAACTTGTTAGCTCTCACAGCTGTTTATAAAAAGTGACGGAAAAGTTACCGACGTGCCACCATTACTCGGGTGACCATTAATCGGCTGTCTTTACAAATAATTTTAGTGAAAGACTTGAAAATGTTCCCTTACAAAGTGCAGCTAAGATTCGTGTACAACACACAAAGAACCATTACACCCGCTCGCAAATACTGTATGGTGTGTGTGGTGTTTACGCTGGAGGCGTCATCGGGCCTTGTATTTTATTTTGGCCGCTTGCTCTCTCCTTTATCAACTAGATGAATTGAGGCTGGAGAGCGTGGGGCAACGGCGCATACTGCTTCGCAAGATTGTACCAACAATCCTCAGACTCTTGAAGTTCTCCAAGAGAATATCCGTCAGGAGTTTTAGAATCTATCGCCGGAAGTTGTGGCAATAGCAATGGAAAATTTCATAAATCGGGCACGTATGGTCATCAATTTTGGCCAGGGTTGCTTGGCGTCTAAATTTTTTGATTTGGCGATATGAAGATTTTTCTGGCGATTTATATGGCGATTTTTTTAAACAAAATTGAACTTCAAAAGTTTTGTAATTTAGGAAAATTAGTTTGTTGATGCTGACGCAAATCGTCCGAAACAGCAAAACGAAGGAACACCCAAAATTTTTGGGTGATTTGCCATTGTGAATAAATACCCAAAAAAAAGCAGTGGGCGATAGCCCAAAAAATTTAAAAATAACCCAAAAATGTAAAATTAATAATCGTAGGATGTTTTTGGATGTTTGTTCATTACGTAGAAGCACCCGTATGTGGAATGAATAATTAATCGGCCAAAAATTTTTTTTTGGGTTTTTTAACATTATGAGGAATTTTGGCCAATTATTATTCATTATGAACAAATAGCCAAATATCTAATAATGTTGATTCGCATAAAGTCGATGAACAATCATCCAGTTTTTTTACAACAATTTTTGGGCAATTCTACATTTTTGTTTTCCGGTCGATTAGCACTTTGCCGATAATTCGTACAGGCGTTAAGGTTAAGGTTAAGTGTCAAAAATAAATCCTACCAAAACTCGTCTGCAAGATATTAAAACCATTTGATGATATTTCTTGTATTAATTATAGTAATTAATAAGTTTCGAGTTTGGATAAGAAAAATTTACAAAGAAAAATTTCTACTTTATTTCTGCTTTTGGCGATTTTTTCCTAATTTTTTATACGATTATTTTATAAAAATTTAGATTAAAAAAGTGATATATAATAATTACAAATTTATTATCATTATCGATTTTTAAATCAATTTCGCGAAATAGGTCGGAAAAAATCTGACAACTCTGATTCTTAATGAAAAAAAAATTATATACGGGTACTCGTACAATCCAAAAGTAAAAGTAAAGTTCTTCATTGATTCAAAAAATACAGTCAAAGCACATCGAGTGACAAACTTGTGCGCCACTTTGTATATGAACCGCATTACATGCATATTTGCGGACTATGTCGCCGAAGTTTTAAGAATAAAAAATATGTATCAAAAAGCGAAAACTGAAATTTGAATTTTCGCAGCAAAAATGCCAAAAACGACACTGTGCCACATTCATATTTTTTACACTTTTAAGGTACTACATGATAAGTGAGTGCAAAACACTCACACGTGCACACCCATACAACCATCATTTGGAAAAAAAATAAAACTTTGTACGTACAATCTTTTTTTTTTTCGTTAAAGACAATGTCTGACACGGATGTTGTCGATATTCAACTAATGGTTTAGTTGACCGAAAAATAAAAAAAGGAAGTGAAAAAATGTACTTTCCAAAGATAAAATGAAAAAATACTCTTGTGTATTCATACGAAGGTATGTTAAGCACAATACTCTAGATTTTGACACTATAATCATACTTATGCACTCGCACACACAAACACACACCCACACTCTCACACACAAGTGCTTACATTTTATATTTAATCTCTGTATGTGTAAATATTTCAACGTTTTGTTTTACTTACGAGCAGCATAAACTTTATTGCAATATCTTCGTTTTTTTTTTGTAGTTTTTGTATTAAACAAGCTTTTTTTTGTCTACGATACTCTACGGTCTTCTTCTTTAATACATACAATTTTATGTGTAGAGATGTGTGCGTGTGCGTTTGCAACATGTGTAGATTTACAGGAAGTATGATTTATGTTTATGAATTGAACTTCCAACTTAACTGCAACGAACTAAATTGCTGTTCTACACACTCGTTTATTCCCACTTTCATCCATTTATTGGTAGCTGGCTCACTCTTCTTCTTTCCTGGTACGAGCATGTATGTATGTAGCTTTGTGTCTTCTAAAGTGTCTAAAAGTTTTATTCTAAAGTAAGTGTAGTAGTTGCTGTTGAAAAGTGTGAATCTGTTCCTTTATGCTTGTCTATTGTTTTTCTTACAGGAACAATTACAAAAAAAAACAGCAACTCCTGTTGTTGTAGTTTATCGATTACATTGTATTATTCTATTAGTAGCTATTAGTCTTCTATTATAATTGCTTTATGAAAGCAAGCCATTCAGGAAAAGTAGCAAAAGTATGTACGTGAGGTTTTCACTGATTAGTTTATGTGGTGTGAAAGTTTTCTTTTTTCTTTATTTCTTGTTTTGCTTAAATTTACTAAAGCTTTAAGAACTACTGGCATATTTTCTGTTTTACGTTTCTTTTCTTTATATCTATTTGCAGATTAATTGAAGGGAAGGCAATAAGAAAGTGGTAAGTGAATTTATTTTTTTATTTTTAATTTTAAATTGAAAATAATGAATTATCACAAAGTAATATGTCGCACACATAGTAAGAATTTTATAAAATATAACAATTCTTATGATAGAAACACAACTTGGACGAATGACGAATTTCGTCGGTAAGAATGCGCTGTGTGAATTCGTCGTGTGAAGCACACACACACCAACGACGAGAAATAAACAGCTGCTGTAATTGATAAAGTTGTTTACTGTTTAAATTGTATTTGGTCCTTCGCTGGCGCAAGAAATCTTATATATAAATACCGTAAGCATATTTTTTGTAGTACACTGTTAAATATCTTATCATCCACCGATATTGGTATACTCGTATATGGTTTTAAAGGTATTTTTCTGTAGACATATTTTCACAATGCAAGTGTAGCATAAAAGTGGTAAAAACGCTATTTAAATATGTAAACTCGCTTTGCTTATAATAAATAAGGACATTTTGATACATACATATAAGTGGCATAACTTATACCACAGGGCGATCGTAGTAGAAATAATAATATAATATAATAAAATAGTTCGTGGAGTGTAGCGAATTTCGATCACCGCTCTAGTCTAGAGACTAGACTCTAGTTTCATATACACAAACACATTCCAGCAAATAACGCAACTAGTCCATATAACTTTGCATTACATCGCACTTACTCCAAAAGTATCACATATGAAATAGTAATAATAGACTACTCGCACACCATTTGTAACACATGACTCGGCTTTCTTTCTCTCTTTATTTCTCTCTCTCTCTCTCTCTCTTTTCAACCATGAAGCTTCATTATAGTTTTTTCTATCTGCTTTTGATTTTACATAATTTCTGTTATTATTAAATTATTAATTTTTTTATAATTTCTGTGGCAAAAAAGGAAAAATTGCTTTGAAGTGTCCCATGATTTAATTCTTTTAAACCAACTCGCTATAGCATGAATGCACTGATTTACAGGCATGGAATAACTAAGAAGGGATTAGAATTTAAAGCAATATACGTCAAGTGGTTGTTGTATGCAAATACACCGCATGCTATTGTATGTGGATGTGTGGCGCATCTCACTTTCCACCAGTGTTGCCAGAAGTAGGGGAAAATCCTTACATGTAGGTATTTTTGATACTAAAATAGCAGCGTAGGGAAAATCGGACAGATTTTTTATATTCTCAAAAATGTAGGGATTTTTTCGTCACGTCGCATTACTTATGAAATAAATGGAAACATAACGTTTTTTTTAGTAATATTTTCTTTTTCAAAAGGGTTAAAAAATTTTATTTACGTTAAAATCGCTTAAAAATATGTTTCCATAGATTATGTGGTTGAAAATTTGGCGACCGTAATATGTTTGTATGTATATGCCCAGGTGAAATTATATACCAGGTGGTGCTAAGAATGCAACAACAAAATCTGCCTACAAATTTTATTGCAATGAAATTTGACAAACTTCCTTAAAAAGGCAACTGTTAACTTAGCACCACCTGGTACATGAATTACATATGTATGTTAATTTTACAATAACCGGTTTTTGTACCTGAATTGAATTTATCGTTTAAAATTCTATTTGAAAAGAACTATTCATATTAGTTTTTAAAAAACTTTTTGTTGTTTTAATTAAATTTAATTAAAAGTACTCGTACATATCGCTCCTTTATTGCAACGTAGTCATGTCTTAAAAGAAATTAATTTTTCGAGTTAATGATGTAGAATTATCTTCATATCGTTGTTTATATTGTGTAAAAATTTCATACAAATATCTTGTTTACTCAGCTCTTGATAGAAAAATAAAATTTTACTTTTCCATTAAGTTGTATGTAAATTGAAAACTTAAAACTCGTTTTCTGACGAACTAGTTTTTTTGAATTATGACTACGTTGCAATAAAGGAGAGATATTTATGTGCTATTATTTTTAGTTTTTTACTTATTTTTTTTACCATAGCTTTAATAAACATATATATTTTTTAATAACTAATGGGTTTCTTCTATTTTAATGACAAAAATGCGTAGGGATTTTATAGGGGAAATTTTTTCAAAGTGTAGGGAAAAATCGGATTTTTTTTTTGCTTGTGTAGGTATTTCGAGAAATCTACTGGCAACATTGC
Organism: Nowickia ferox; assembly: GCA_936439885.1. Classification (NCBI taxonomy): domain Eukaryota; kingdom Metazoa; phylum Arthropoda; class Insecta; order Diptera; family Tachinidae; genus Nowickia; species Nowickia ferox. The sequence continues at coordinate 109,106,573 of OW387023.1, forward strand.
TTTCCACTATGGAAAAATAATTTGTTATTTGAAACAGATGAAATAATATTTTTTCCTATATATAATTATAAATATAAAAATAAAACATTGAGTAAATTTTAGTAAAGCACTCGTTTTTATAATCTAGGTTCTTCTCATAATTTGTATATAAGCTGACTTAATTTGTAACTAATTTCAATCAATAAACTAATTTTTAATGAGCTTTAAGCTAAGAGCATAATTATTGACTGCTTAAAAACATTCAACTGCTTTTAAAGGCATTCAGCTGCCTCACAACAGCCTTGGAGCCAGAGAGCGTTAATTAGCGCCTGCTACACTCGAGAATGTAGGATATTATTTACCCTCGCCCACCTTCACTTGACAATCCTGCCGCCAATCATGCCGATCTTATATTACTATATTACTGAAGTCGAGATAGAATAATTTTGAGTTATTGATATCCCTGTAGTCCACATTAGTGTTCCCAAAAATTTTTTATTTCTTTTATTCTCATGGGTGGTTAAGCATATTTTTCAAGTTTATAGTGTGAAGTATTTTTGAGATATTTTCAGATATTTCGGAAAAGGTTTTAAGGTAGCACAAGTCAATTAACTCAGAAACGCTAAGAGAAAATTCAAAAACTATTGTTCTTAAATTATTACGAAGGAATTAGCGTGTCAAAACAAATCATTAGATTGTTTTCGTTTTTATAAAAATGTTAAAAGTTATACAGCATTATTTTCAAAATTTATAAATAAATGACAACAAATAGTAATGTAAACTATTTAAATGAGTATATTCATTGCCAAAACTTATAGTTTTTATACAAAAAAAAATAAATCTTGGATATATTTTTTTCAAATTGTTTCCTCAAAAGTAAAGAAAATCGTGGTTTTTGACAAAGTTATGCAGAAAGCAAAAAAAAAAAAAAAAAAAGGGCTGGGAAACTCGATTTTTTTATTTTTTTTTTGGCAAAAATTCGACTTTTGTAACCTTTAAACCTTTTCCGAAAAATCTAAAAAAGATCTCAAAAATATTTGACCCTATACGTTTTTAAATTATGTTTGAACCCCAAAAAAAATTTAATTTTTTTTAAATTTTCAAATTCTTTAAAATTTGTTAGAATTTTTGTGTTTTAATGTAGAATCATTCTAATTTTTTTCAAACCAAGTTTTATGCATATTTCGATATATTAAAAGCTCATCTGTCAAGGCATGCAAAAAAACCTAGATTAAAAAAATGAGTTAGAGCGTTTCTATATTAAAGTAACGATATTTTGGGCGTATCTCAATTATTTTGTACAGTTTTTCAGGAAGTTGTAGCGTAAAAACTTGCTGCTGATCTTTTTTCGACTTATACATCTCATGTCGAACAAAAGCTTAATTTGAGCTTATATTTCAAATTGAATGTAATAGTTATAGGTAAAACTGTGCACTAAATTTCCAAACTTAACTCTAAATGAAAACAACTTCTAAAAAAAGCGACTTGAAAGTTTAAAAGTATTCTCCTACAAAACAGTGAAATATGACTTAAGCACTTTTTCGCTATTGCCACAGATTTTTTTTAATACAATAAATTACCGCTGAAGTTCTTTCATTGTTACACACAAATAACTCCATCTGCTTTTCATTAGAAATTATTATTTTTTTTTTTCAAAAGCTCACACACACACAGCAATAAAAGGCAACCAACCAGCCAACTTTCTTCTTAAGGTTTGAAAACATCCTGCACAAGATGTTAATTTACATAATTACGCCTGTTCGTTAGCTCTCATTAACATTAAAATTATCATTAAGCATTGAGGCTAAAAATCTGCTCTTCCAGAAGGTTGTGCATCAAAGTGCTTGCTGGCACTGACACAAACACACACACACTCCCACGTAAAAAATATAAGTACTCGTACTTGGCAGGTGGTTTTGCTTTTGCTGTGATGTGTAATAACGCTGCCTGACACTGTTAATGTAAAATTATAATGTTGCTGGTAAGATTATAAAGCAAATAACATTTGCCACGTCATAAATTACCACAAAACATGTTGAAAACATACGCGTTGGCATAATTGTTCATACTCAACTTATTGGAGGTTGATTTAAGTATGGGGAATACAGTTCGGTTTAACCGTGTAGGCTTTAGTCGTTAACATTTTGCTGAAGAATACCAAAAAAGCGTATAGAAGCCCACTTCACTAATTACCGCACAATTTGTGGTGCAAAATACGTTGTTGATTTGTGAGTCAATTAAAGTCAAAAGCAAGCCATTTTAAATGTCATTATACTCTTTCTCTAAAGCACACATGCACACAAACAAACTATAAAATGCAACCTTTACTTTGTTAGTCTCTGTTGTTGCTGATTAGGTTACTTATTCTAAACTTGTTTATGTGTGCACGAAAGTGTTTCGAGCCGAATGTATTGGAAAGGCGTTTCTCAACGCCTACACAGGTTATTTCACTTGCACTTACGAGTATTTTGTACTTTCGTCGCCTGATAGTGGTGCTAATGCTTTCCTAATGCTTTCTTTATGGTTTTGTTAAAAGGGACCAACTAAAAGAAATTTATTTGCTGGATAATTATATTATATTGATAGATCTGTAGCCAAATTGTTGCCCTCTTAATCCAATGATTTTTCAATAAAAATTTTGCTTATTGAGATAACCGCACACGATGTCAAGGACTTCTGTCGAAATTTGATATTATAAAGAGTAGTTTTTTTTTAAGTCTGATAAAACTTGTTAACTGTCAAATATGGCTCTCAGTTTTTAAATTTTTGATCACTACACTCTGGCTGCTCTGGCAAATCATCATGAACAGATTGATGCTTGAACAACGCTACCAAATTATATTATCCAGATTTACTTTTAAAATCAGTCATCAATTTGCGCAACTTATATAGAGGACTTAGTGCGTTCAGCAATGAAGCTAATTCTTTTCTTCTGTTTGTTTGTTAATGAACAAAATTGCCACATATGGAGTGAAACCAATTCACAAAAGGCTCAAAAAGAGCCTGAAAAATCTTTACTTATGTATTTAATTTTCAAAAACCCACCTTGTGGTTTTTATATGGAGATGATTTACTTTTTATTATGAGGCCTTTTCTTTAACGAAAAAAAGAAATAATAAATGCGTATTTCTATGCAAAATTAAAAAAATTTAAAGTTCAATTTTAACTTTGAATTTCTCAAAAACCACTGTACTGATTCTAAATCTGAATAAAAGCTTAACATTTTATCTATCCACTAAAAAAATAATTACGGAAGAAAAATCTTCATTAGTTCAAAAGTTACAGAGTTACAGGCCAATGAAAAATGATTCTAAACCACTGTTTGGCGTATGAGTGCCGCAAAGTTTATTCAAACACTGGCTGTTGCGACGGATAATTTTTTTATAATATATCAGATTGGCCATGCCGCAGCAGAAACACTTAATGCTTTCCTAATGGCTTTCAACGCTTGAAGGCCTCCGAGAATGCGTAAAGCGAAGGGATAGAATTCTTAGATTGTTTTTCCGTTAATTATAATTATTTGCAACGAATATGAAAACAATTTTTTATATCACTTCATCTGTCAATTATTAATTTTTCTATATTCACCAGCGACTGAATTTGCCGAATGCTTTGAAAGAGATCTCCCAAATGAGACATCAGGAACAAAAATCATGTCTTATGGAAGCGAGTTTCGAAGCAGCAGACCACTCAAACATCGCTTTTAGACTCGCTTCATCTAAGCAGTTGTTTTTGTCTATACATCCACAGCATCCGATTTACATGAACATGCGCATCAGATGCAGTGCAGTGATGAAGTTCTTAACAGCCCTTATTTCTTACCATATCTTTTATAAGATTCCTAAGTTTTTATTGAAAAACAGACAAAAAATTACATTTTGAAAGAAATTACTATTCGACAGCTTTCGAATTCGCAACTCTGTTGCATATTACGACTTGCGACAAAAAAGAAATTTCAAAATATTGCAAGAAAATTTAAATCGAAATACTTAATAATATCCTTTGATATCGATTGCTGTAGAATCAATATTTAAATCATCACATTCAAAGAAATTTTAAATCAAAGTAAATTTTTTGGAAGTTAAAGGAAATTTGTATGTGCTTTTCAATAATGAATGTGGCATATGTTGAGGCCGAGCGTAACTAGTGTGGCCAAAGATAAAATATTCTTTAAATAAAAATTTAAATTTTATTGATTTTATGTTAATACATATACCAACAAAGTCTTTTCCCATTATTCAGTTTATTTATGTAGAAAGGACTAATTTTTTTCTTTGTTTCTATTTCAACTAAATTCACAGAATAATTTATTTAATGCATGTGCATAAAAAGTTGGTCTCAATTCCATCAAAATATCCCAAATGATGACCACATAAGGTACGAGAGTGCAAAAGTGTAATGAAAACCTCTCTTGTCTAGTCCAACGCCAAGTGAGAGTGTTTGTGCGCTTGTGTGTGCGTGTGCGTGTGCATGTGTATATGTTTCCTCCCATCTGTTACACTTGCAATTTTGTACATTCAGCTAATGCAGCTAATTAAAGTGGTTGTTGCCAACCACAAATTGGCTACCAAACATACACATACACACTTGCATTCCCTTGCAAAGTCACATCTTCCAAAGTCAGCACAGATTTGGTTACAAGGACTCATAATTCATGGTTAAATAACAAGATTTCTAACACACACGCACACACTGGCATAAATACTCGTATAACGTACACACACGTACACGTACGTGGAACAAAATAAAAGTTAAATTTTATACTTAATAAAATAAATGAGTCATTGTTTAACAATTTCATCCGAGTCATACATATTTACTTATTTTTACATGTAGTTTGATGAGTTTGCTTTTAGCGTGAACAACCAACAGGTTTTTGTTTGCGACAGACACCTCCTGCTCTCAACTATTCAGATTAACTTGAAGTCTTGTCAATTTCTTTACTTTTCTAATGACATTGACTTTTAAAATTTCAAACTTTATTAAGATTAATGAGCCATAATTACTTTCAGAAAATTTTCACTTTTTAATATACAAAAATTTTTGCAAGTTCATGCTCAATCCTGATGTTTAAATTAAATTTCAAAATACGTGAAACTTCTTATGTCCCCATCCCCAGCCAGCAGTGGCTTTGGCAGCCTTTTAAGGTGACAATAGTCGATCATTGTTGTTGATTTCTGGTTAAATGACATGATTAATTATAATTTTCTTGCCTTTTCATCTTGCTGCAACGTGTGTTACAACATTCTTTCGTTGTGTGTAACTAACCAAAGTAATTGATTTTCTTATTTCTTCTCTAATGTCTTAATTTTGTGCCATTAGTTTTAATTTAATTCTATTACGTTTGGCTTTTTGCTCTACTTCTTTTTTTTGTTTTTTTTTTGAAGTAAATTATTATTATTGCGATTTTTTTCACAGACAATTTCCTGTTTTAATGTTACCTTTAGTTTTATTACTTTCCTTATACGTTCTTTCCTTGTGAATTTTTAACTCCTTACAAATGCATTTCACTTGTTGAAGTCATATTTTATAGTTTTCGGTATTATGAGTGTAGAAAATGAGGAGACCGTGCTGGGGTCATGGGAAAGTGCAACAACAGGAAAAGCAGAAAATAGTCTTTGTCTAGTTAACTAATTTTTATTGAGTTTCTGCATTAAAGTAGCACAGCACAAGATTCTGACCATACTGTGTGCATTTTATTGGAATTTTAAAACTAGATCGGATCACTTTCTCAGAAAGCCCGAAACTTTTGTAAGAAAAATGTAGGAGGGAAAAATTTAAATCTAACTAATTGCAGTTGAAATACATAACCGAATTGAACAAAGTATTCATCGTAAGCCAAGTGGTAATCGTGAATAACAAGTGGGATTTTTGTTTCCATTATCCTCGAAGAGAAAAATGCTATGAAAATTAGTGGGGGATTTTGTTAAAAAAAATGGAAATTATTCTGCAGTTTCTAAATGGTCCAATTGTAGTGAAATTTTAATTTAATTTAATATTTTTATAATTGCCTGCATCTGTTTACAATGTATAAAGAATTTCCCGAGAAGAGGTCCTACACAAAGGAATGCTATTAAATTCTCATTTGTCAATATTTTAGGCTGAAAGTTCTATCTTAGGTGGAAAATGATGTAGTTAATATACAGAAGAACAAATAGAATTTGGTTTTTAGTTCCCGGCAATTCCCAAAGAAATTTAGCAAAATCCCCAAAATGGGATTTATTTGTTCACTATTTTTGCTGTATTCTACTTATTTTTCCTTTGGAAATATCTAAAAACATATTATGTCTTAAGGTGGCATGAGCAAATAAGTTTTTGTTCCACCTTTGAAATTTGAGAAGAAATGCCTTAAATTTGATATTTATAACAAAAACATGTCTATTTCGAAACGATCTGGTTCCATCAATAAGGAAAACTTTTAACAAAAATTTTGTTTGTAATATTTCTTATAGTATTACTTTTTAAATAAGTATAAATATGGAGTTGATATTTTTGCAAACATTTTTTCTAATAGCGAAGTAATTAACCCACTTTATTTTTTTTATTTTTTTACAAAAAAACGCCGTATAACTTTAGACTTAATTGTGATCTTGATACCATTTTTTTTCAAATAATAAAAATTTTGTTTTAAATCTATAATAAGTTTCTTTATCCAAATGAGAAAAGCTTTAACTTCTCCATTAGCAGAACAGTGGACCAAGGTTGGTAAAAATTCAAAATTAAAATTTTTAATCACGAATATTTACTAAACTGTAAGCGAAAACTCATAAATGTAGCAGATTTTTTTTGGTCTACTTGTAAAAAATCTTTTTTTTATCAGATAAACAATATCAGCTTGGCATCGGTTTGAATTTTTCATTAACCCGAGGTGGCGCACTTTGGGGTTTTATGGCTTCGCCTCCTTTAAAGATATATAGTACAAATTCTAGACTTAAACTGTGTGGCACCTCATCAATTGCTGCATGAAATTTCATAATAATCTGATTATCTGATTCCGTCTAGTAACCACAGAATTATAAAATTTTTTTTAAACAAGATTTCCCACTGTGCGTTGTCAGTTCTCAGTGAATTAAAAAACGTTTAAAGATTTGTAAAGCTCAAAAGCTAATTTAAAATCATTTAGTAATAAGAAATACAATTATTTTTAGTTTTAAACTAAATATTTTTAAGTGCAAAGTTGTGTTTTAAAATATTCTTAGAGCAGTGGAACATTTTTTTTTGCAGATTACAGCTATAAAATTGACTGCATGTGAACCAAAAAGATTGATACTTTTCAAGTAACAATCGCTAACATTTTTTACTGAACTTTTCCTAAAAATAAATATTTATAAATTTTAATATTTAACTGGAAGGGAAATATTGAAATTTCCCGATTTATTAATTCAGTAAAAGTGAAAAAATCCCCGCAAAAATAATATTCCTGATAAGCGAAATCAAGACAGGAACACTATTTCTAAGGAAAGATTGTTAATGATTGCAATTACGGGAAAAAGGCAAATATTTTTACGGAAAAACTGTTTAAGATGGGGAGAAATATGGTATAGTTCACAAAAATATTCTGAAAGTATTTGTTTGCAAGCAAGTCAAATATTATGTGCAAAAAATAATGTAAACAAAACTAAGGAAAAAGTGCAAAAAATTCCCCGTGAAAAAATATTGTTCACGGTAGAGGGATTTAATCACGTTTCGTCAGGGAAAAGCGAAATTTGTTTAGGAAAAAATAATATTCACTATTAGAGGTAAATATTTATTTGTGCCTATTCGTAAAAGCACGTTCTTAAATGCACGTAAGTAGTGGCAACACTGAAGATGTAAGATGGTCACAAATGCAACTCTGGGGTATATTTTCTGCGAACAGACGGAAATATTGTATAAATCATAACAGCATGTCATGCAATGGAGGAGAAAATTAGAAAACATCACAAACATATGATTAATAAAAGCTTTGTGGCTTGGTTTTGTGTTCATTAAATATTTTTCAATAAACTTAAAATAAATATATAAAAAATATTCTCTTATTTGCAAGAGTGAAGCAAAAAATCAATTTAAAGAGACATTTTTATTTTACCTACGCCATAAATGAAAATAAATCTGGTGATATAAAAAGCAATGAAAATTTTATGGCTCATAATTAATAAGAATGTCTAAATAAGCCATAAAAAAATGAAAACCAAAAGAAAGAAAAAACTACTTTTATAATTCACAATATTAAGGAATAAATAAATAAAGATATTGAATGTAACCACAAGATTTAAGATTTATGACAGTCATACAATTTATGAAAATAATAAAGACGATTTTTATAATTTTTTATTAGATCATTAAATTAAGTAGTTACTACAAGGTTTAGTATGTTTAATTTGAGTTATTAAAATTGTAGAGATTTTTTTTAACTATTTACAAGAAATTGATTCAAATAGGTTGAGCAAATGTAGTAAAAATTGTACAAGTGATACAAGTATTATTTAATGCAACATGGGGTTTTTGTTGCAGATAATGCCAGGCAGTTTATTAATTGTGAGCTTATATGTGGCAGAACGTGGCCAAATGTTTTCAGGATTCTTGTGTTCACATCAAAATATCAAATAAACATTTAAACTCTCTCTTTTGCATATCCATCGGGTTTAGAACAAGAGCGCTTAAAGAAATTAGTTTATTAAAATTACAAATTTTGGTTCCTCCAGTGATTCTCATCATTTTTTTTTGTTGCGGCCCACTTTAAACATTTAAAAATTTGGCGTCACACAAAGAAAAAGATAAGTTTAAAAACTATTTACTTACCCTTAACACACTGCGTAAAATAGTTTATGATAACAATTTTAAATCTGTGAAATAAAATAATTTATACTGCAAAAACAACAGAACACTAATAAGAATACTTTTAATGAGAAATATTGTCTTGATAATTTTTTTAATTTAATTTTGTAAAAATGACATTTAGCAATTTTGATCTGTTTTTACTTTCCATGTTAATTAATGTTCAAAATCCGAATTCACACAAATTTGATGTAGAAAATTGTAATAATATCTTTAAAGCTTTTTTTAAATATCATTGAATAATCGCATCTGATGTTAATTCAAAATGAATTAATTGATTCTTCTGAATGTTTTAAAGTTAAATCTCGATTATTGGAAAGCAAAATGAGTTCTTCCTCTTCATTCAAAGTTAAGTCTAATACAGAAATATACGTTATGAAAAATGGATTACAAATCCAAATTGAAAAATAATGAATAATTATCTAATCTAATGTTGTCAAATGGTCAATAATCATTATTTTAATAGTTCTATAACAGTCTTTTGAGACTTGGACTGATTCAACATTTTCTGAGCTTTATGCTTCCATAAAGTTATTTGTTCTTGGAATCCCACCAGCTTATCGGTTGAGTTTAATATGTTTTTATAAGGTCCTTCTATACTTGAATTTAAGTTATTGAATGTTTTCTTCAACATCGTCTTGTATGTTTTTCTGTGCTTGTGTACTCTATGGTTTAATTAATAACATCTGTAACATTCTTATTGATGTTTTTATAGAAAAAATTATATTAGGATTTTTCGTGCACATTTTTGTAACAATATGAACATAATTTTATGTTCATAATTTAGCGGGACACTTCTAGAATTTCGTGGAGCACCAAAGTGCCGCGGCACAGTTGTTGAGAATCACTGCCTTAGATAATAATGATTAAGTTGCAGCTCTAAACAAATGAGCCATAAGTCACAGCGATTCGCAAAGCAAACACAACCTGTGTCTTCGTTCACAATCAGACGGATCTATGCGCCAGAGTAGTGAAAAATTGGACATTTCGGATGCGCGTCATATAGAGAGGCATTTTAAATAAATACAATATCTCTCAAACACTTTATTTGATCTAAATTTAAATATAAGAAGCCCACGAAGCGTAATGAAGATTAAATGTAATATGTACATTAATTAATAAAAAAATGAAGATTAAATGTAATATACATGTATATTCTAACAGATAATAATATGAAAAATGCTTTTTATGGTATTCGATTTTAAAGTTTAATCTGCCCATTTCGCTAGAAATGTTTCTATGCGTTAGCGTATGACTAACAAAACAAAAAACTCATAAAGCACCTTTTATGGAGTTTTCCAGCAAAATATGAATAATTTATAAAAATTATGGAAATAATTTTCTTTGACAAAATCTGTTTCCGATATTGGTTTGTTTACTTTTATTTCTCCCGCAGCGGTATAAAATTGCAAAATTCTAAGATAATTTAATGATAAAAGGAAGTAATTTCACGAAAAAGTTTTATGTTAATAAGGATCTAATAGGAATTTTATTGCGTCAATATGACTTTAAAATAAATTTTATTATTATTTTCCTAGGAAATATATTTTTTGTTTGTTGTGACTAGCAGCGCTTTTTAACAATTTCAAGGGAAAGTTTTTGATTACTTTAGCATTAAAATTGATTTCTAGCAGATACATAAAAAATTTTCTATTATAAGTAAGTTTCTTTTATTGCTGGAAATAGATTTATTGTTGTAATTATGGGTCTGGCTTATAACACGCGTTTCTGTAAGCTGAACGAGCCTTAAAACTTTTTTTAAGAAGTATATAATTTAATAAATATTTTAAAAGTAAGAAATTTAATAACGACTAAATTTCTTTTTATTTGTATGTTAAAGTTTTTCTGCTAAAAACTAAAGGAACAGCAGAAATTTTAGTTTAAAGACTAGCCCTGTAGTAAACAACAGCAATCTGTTAACAGCTTATGTTAATTAACATAAAGGATAAAATTGGATAACATTATTTACTATAACGTTAAAATTTAACGCATGCTCAGTTCTTGCTTGTGAACTGTTGCACAAAAGTTTTATCCAGCAACAGACGGAACCTACAAAACTAAAATAATATTTTTGTTTCCTTTTTTTTTTTTCTTGTGGCAGATCCTTTGTTTTCATAATTCAATAAAATCCCCTATTTTTATGCATGTTTATGTTTGTTTGCTGTTGTTTTGTTTTACGAATACATATGTATGTATGTATATGCAGGTGTGTTCGTGCAGTAGGCCTTTTGGTATTACAACTCACATTTTTATATCCGTAGTTGTGTGCACCTTGAAATGGGAGGTGTTTAACTCTCTTATTTGTCATGATTTTGTTTTATGTTTTTCCTTAATGATGATGACGAATATGAAAAATGATGTATTGCGCACACCTGAGAGTTGATGAATACATACATACATACTTTTTTATATAACATATGTTGTAAAGGTGTGTGTATTTATGTACCTTTCTATATATGTATAAATTTTATGTACATGTGTAAGACAACTAACCACAAAGAATTTCTTCATAAATGAATATTGTCATCTCTCTTTCGCTCATTATATACAATTGTTATAATTTCATTATTAAAGTTTAAGGGCCTAATTCATAAAAAATATTTTGATTTTACAAAATTTCCATAGAAAATTTAATAAACCTCTTATTTAACAGAGGGATTTTTTATGAATAAGGCAGTAAATGTGGGAATATTGTTCTGATTTTAGTTGCAATAAGAATACACTTATCCTGTGTTCTTAGAGATACAAAACTTTAAGTTGGCAACAATGTGTGTTTATAAATATGTATGTGTGCCATTCTAACATTTTGACAGTTATTTGTTTTATAATGGGATTTTTTTTGTTATGTCATCTGTAAGGGAACAAGGCCTGCAAATAAGGCCGAATGGACTCAAAACGAAATCTCTTTTATATTTTATGATTTTATCAGGCTAAAAATCATATCGCTTTTTAAGCCAAATTACATGTGATAATTATTAATGAACAAATAACACCAAAGTTAGTTGTAAATATTCTGACAAACGAGTAGTTGTGTTTGGTCCACTGTGCGGAATGATTCTTCATCCGTATTATCCATACGCACTCATATCCAAAAGGGTTGAATAACTTTGGCAATATGAACATACGAGTATTCCAGGTTATTTTTCTTATTATTTTAAACATTATATACAGACATTTTATATATCATTTATTATTTGTGCATTTTAAAAGTTTCTTAAAATTTATTTCAATATTTTATTTTTATTTAAAATATTTAAGTAAACTTTCATAAATTTTATATTTCATTTTGGCTTTTAAGCACATTCAACGACAACCAAACGATCGATGTCTTGATATAAAAAAGTTATTAGAAAAACAAAGTAGGCAATACATGCTGAATAATATTCATGCGAAATATTTCCCATGAACAAAAAATTATAAAAAAAATGTAAAATAGTACAATGACACAACAACAACATAAAAATTGACGATTACAAATTTCACGTGAACTGTTATTTCCGATAAGGGTGATTATTTGTTGTTTTTGAAAAAGTTTCTTAGACTGCTAAATTGTAGTTTTGTTATATTGTAGTTTTGTAATTCTCAATAATCTATTGAAAGTTAAGATATTTTTTGTTTGTTTCTATTGTTGGTTAAAATTTTTTGAATTGTCCACTGAAGTGTTGCTTAGCTGTCACACCCGCTTTTTGATCACTTTTGCGGTGAATATTGGGACGTATTGTGGGGCTTTGCGACTTCAAATTCGAAGTCGAAGTCTTCCAGTACGATCAGCGTAGACCACAGACTTTATATACCAACAGTAAAACATTCCAGCATGACTTTGATAGGCAATAGACGGGTCAATTCCACTTATACGTTTTTAGTGCCCATCATTTTGTACTTGTACCACTAGTTCAGAGGATATACTATACATACATATATTTACTACCCCTTTTTTTAGCTTGGGAACCACTGTGCAGTGTGTGCCGCAATTTGTTGGCAAAAAAAAAAAGTTTGTTGACCAAATAATTTTATGGAATTGACTCGTCGATTGCCCATCAAAATCATGCTGGAATGTTTTTCAGTTGGCATATGAAGTCTGTGGTCTACGCTGATCGCATTGGACTTCTTACGAGCAATCCAAGGTGGCCATATGTCGAAAATAATAGTCCAATAAAAATTATGAGGACATATCTTTAACATAAATTCGAATTCCTGATCATTTGCACCATTTATCTCGGTTTTATTTCACTTTAAAGTTCTATACCCATAAAACCACGCCTTACACATTTACAGTGAGCCAAAAAAAGAGAACACATACTTCGTATTTTGAAATTTTTTTGAATTCTATTTCAACTGGTCTAGAAAAAAGCCTATTGATGACAACAAGACGGACTATTGCGTGTAATATATCTCACAGCAAAGAACGCAAACGGGAGGGGGCGGTAACAGGGTGTCTACTGTATAATTCGAAACGAAAGAAAATGTACACAAGAGACCGCAGGAATAATAACATCTAAGTGCGATGAAATTTTTTGTTCTCTTGAAAGGCCACAACCTTCTCTATTTCCTTAACTTTAACCCATTTTTATTCACAACAAATTTTAATAGCATTTACAAAAGAAAATATTTTATTTAATTTTAATTATTACTGTTCGAACTTTATTTGTTTCTATATTTACGATTTGACCAGCCTGGGTCAGATGTTATTTGTTGATTAATAGTTATCACATGTAATTTGGCTTACAAAGCGATACGAACTTTAGCCCGATCAAATCATAAATATAAAAAAATTATGTTTAAAAATTCTGTAAATTATTCATTTTTTAGTGTGTAATATCGGACTCAAGTCGTAGCTCTCAATTTTAATTTTTCATTCCGATTTCCTGATTGTTTTGTGAATATTCAATATTTTGGTTTTCAAATATTTTTTTTTTTATTTTGGATTTTTCATAACTTTCGCAATATTTTTTGTTATTTGCAATAAATTTTTTTGGTCTGTTTCTATGTTTGAAGTATTGTTGTTGCAGTGTTTCCAAGTTAAAATTAAATTAAATTCTATTTTCTATTGAACTAAATAGCTTCACAGTTTATATCAACAAAATGTCCTTCCTAACTCTGTTTCTTAAATAAAATATTTCGTCATGAATATTTAAGAGGGTTGACACTGCTGCCTAACTCTACAACACACAATGCCGCACATTCTCTGCACTTGCTGCACACATTTAACCAAGCAATTGAGTGTTTAGTTTAAAACACTAAAATAATTAAATGTAATATTTTAAATGACGACTTGCCTAGAATATTTAATTTTATAGACATTTTAAACTTAATCCACCTGTGGTTTCACATAATCACTTTAAAACCAACTTCAAATACAAAATTTATCTATTATCCACACTGAAAGGATGGATGTTTGTTATTTGGGTTGAGCGCAAAAAGCAACAAGTGCCAGGATACGAGTATTTATAACTAGTTAACACATTCACTCGCTCACACAAACACACACACACACATATGTACAAAACATTTGGTGCCATTAAACGTGAAGCTTTTGAATAAACATTAAACTATACACGTTTACATTTCATTAACGCAATTTGAAAACAATTTACGCATACAAACTACACGTATGAAGAACACACTTGTTTAAATGCGAATTTGTGTACTTCTGCCATGAGAGCAAAGTTACCAGATCAAATAACTATAAAATCGTTGAGACTTGTGAATAAATATTTTTTTAAGTAAGATTTTTCAAGCTCTTTTAAGGTACGTCGATTAAACATTTTTTGTAGCAACAAAAATCTTGTTCTCTATTCAACACCCTTTAGAATTTTCAAGTCATTGCAAAAATAACGTAGTTAAAAATATTTTTGGACACTAACTCTTAAAGAATCGGGTTTTATTTATAACTTTCGATTCTGAAGGTATATTCGAATCACGACGTATCTATTCAAGTAGACCTCAACGTTAGTGACATCGATTTTCCAGTATGAAAACATGTTATTTTGTAACACCGTCCAATTTATCTCTTTGAAATATTGTCAAAGCTACGTAAAAATTAATAGAGTTATTTGGCATTGAAATCTCCGTGGCAAGTGGAACAATTTTCTTCTCTATGATATCTTTCAAATTGGCTGCTAAGGCTAAAGAAATTTTTTATGTTACGGCATTAGAAATTTATATCACAAAGTTGGCTTTAAATATATCCAAGACAATTTTTTTATCTAGTTGTACTCACATTTGCATTTTATTTGAACATTAATCAACCAAATCTAATGAATGTAAAAATAATGGCAAATTGTTGAGAGCGATATTAAAAATTTACCTTTCACTTGTTCAACTTCATCCAATTTAAGTTTAAAATTTGTTAACGCACTAGTAATCCCAAATTATTATTTTACTTATTAAGTATATTACATTGAAATTGATTATTTAATTTTTTGCTGCAAAGACGATCAAGATCTATATTTCGCTTGTGTATTTATATTTTTCTTTGTCATTGAGAAATAATAAAACTAGAGTCAGGAAACTTGAAGTGTGTAAGCCATGTCCAGCCTAGACATGATCAAAATGCTTAATGTCACATTCCTGCACGTGTGCTGAATATTTTAATATAACACATGCTTGATTGATGAGCCGTCACTATGCTGCACACAGCAAGGAGCAAGCAATGATCGGATAACCTTAAGTAAACAAAACATATATTTCAGTTTCAACAACCACTTAACTTAAAATCTCGTTTCAAATATATTGGTGCTTGAAGAACAAATACAATACACGCATCGAAATATGACATCAAGCAGACCGGAAATTAAGTTGTTTTGATAAGTAGTTTGAGTGTCTAGGCCGCTTAAATAAATTCGTATTTCTCTATATATTTTTTATATTCACTTAGGAGGAAAAGAGTTTTTTGGAAGTTCCATATGCTGAGTACACATCTAGCATTTCTTGTGTTGTCATTTTCAAAATGTGAGCAACGCCATTCACATTATGTTTTTTACATGGAAAGCAATGGCACACAACGAAAAATATGGGAAATGACAAATGTTGCCACTAGTACACACTATTGCAATGTCACAAAATGCCATAGTGTGTACCCGGCAATAGTCACTGCATTATATGCGCATAAAATATTTTATACTCTGATATACTTGATATAGAAATTAGTAACACAAATATTAGAAATTTAAAAAAAAATTTGCTTGTCATTTGTGAAGCATGTCTGGATGCATTTCGTTGCTAATTAGGCAACTCCTATGTATACTTCAGCCCTAATATAAACAAAAAACTTGCAAAACCCCAATATTAATGGAAAAATTTCAATAATTTTTGAGAATTATAAAACTACACACACAGTAGGCCGAAAAAGTTAAAAAAAGCAATAAGACGAAATTTACACTGTGCCTTTTCTGCTTGTCTGTGCAAGCAGGCGTTTTTTTAATTTGTTGGTGGGAGGGGGTGAGAAGCTTGCGGGTAAAACAAAAGGCACGAAATGAAAATTCGAGGGGATTTATGACATTTATCTTTACATTTTTCGTACTCTCAGCATTAAACGTGTATATCAATGCAAAAAAGGCATGAATAAAAAAGGCTTAATATAAGTGTGCGTAACTTTTCGTAGGGAACTTAAAAGAAAACTGACAAAACAGGGCAGGCTAAAAAGGCATAGTGTGAAATGGCTCTTAGTGCATAGTGTTTGCAGCAAAAAAAATCAAAATTACCCTTGAGCCTTCACTTGGTTTTGAAATTTGGAACGCAGATTTACAATTTTTTATGGGGCCTTATTTCGGTTCTCTAATTTTTCGAATCGAATTTGATTTGGTGTAGTAGACTAAGGAAGTAGTCAACAATTTGCCTTAATCTAGTACAAATTGTCGAAGTAATTTTGAAGAATTTGGCAATCGTAGTAAAGCAGATTATTTCATGGCCGATTTTTGTGAAACAATTTTAAATGTTTAGTTGAACTATAGTGAATTTTAATCAGAAATAATTTCTTAGTCGGGCTTAAGTTCAGTAATTTCAATTCTTATTGAATGAAATATTTTTTATTAATTAATGTGAATTTCTAAAGAAGAGAAGAAAAATTAAATTAGACTATAAGCTGGGGGAAATACCGATATTTTTCTGTGCAGCAACGCACGTCATCAGCATAATTTCTTAGTCGGGCTTAAGTTCAGTAATTTCAATTCTTATTGAATGAAATATTTTTTATTAATTAATGTGAATTTCTAAAGAAGAGAAGAAAAATTAAATTAGACTATAAGCTGGGGGAAATACCGATATTTTTCTGTGCAGCAACGCACGTCATCAGCACCCAGAGATTGTTATTAACATCAGCTATTTAACGCAAATTTTTAATGAAATGGAATATGAGAAATATTGTGTATACAATTATTGATTTACCTTTGGCAAACACATTTGTAAGTATCACTATTCATTTTGTGTTTATCCGTTTTTTCATTTTTATATTCAGGTTAGCACGAAGTCATGTCACTCTACCTAAGTATGTTTAACTATTCTTGCTTATCTTTTACGATCATCACATTAATTATTTTTACTTATTCGATGTACCGTCGGTACATACCTGTAATTATTATTGTAGTATATATTATGTTTACATTGTTTTTGCTTTCTACAGTTGATTTTACTTTCCAGTATATGAAACTGTGATTGCCAAAGTGAACACATATTTTTGTCACGTGCCCATGATGATTTAAGTGAAACAATTTTAAATGTTTAGTTCAACTATAGTGAATTTTAATCAGAAATAATTTCTTTATAATTTTTATTTAAAATGTCTCATGGATTCACTATGATGAAATTATCTAAAACACCTGCCAAAAATTTTCATGATTGTTCTTTTCGCAAAAAGGTCCTTGAACTGACAAAAAATCGTTAAATCTGGCAACCTTGGAAGAAATAATTTGTTGTGTAATTGATAGTGTACATATTTACATTTGTTTAGGTTTGTATGACTGCCGCTGTGTGTGTGCGTATGTGTGCTTTTGTAATTGCGTATGGTAATGAAACTAATTTTAGTGTAAATGAATCCAAAGTAAAGTGAATGACAAGTTGTATGAAGCGTGTGTGGCTTAATATTTAAATGCTTGAAGTAATTAAGCTTGATTACAGTATGTAGGGAAATTTTATGTCATTTGTACAACAAAGAATAAAAATAAGAAGATTTTCAAAAGTCTGCCATGAGACTGAAACTAAATAATAATCTAAAAAACAGCGATAACAGAAATGTGATTTCTTTCTCTATAGCGTTCGTGTTTCAAACACCAAAAATCGTGTGTCAAGAAACATGTAAAAATAATCATACGTGCAAGTAGTTGCTTGCTGCTCCTAAAAGTATGCAAAAATTATGTGAATTCTCTAAATTTCCATTAACTAAATCTATCCCATTTACTTTTGCGTAAAAATTTTATTTTATACACGACTATGAATAAAAATTTAACCTTTTTTTTTGCTTACAAAAACTACTAATTTAGTAAATATATTTTTTTTATCAATAATTCAAACTGAGTTAAATATAAGAATTTAATGACGGCCTGTATGCATACGAGTAAATTTTCAAAACGTAATTTTAGATGTGTGTGTAAGTTTAATTGTTTTAATGTTTGTAGTCATTTATTATTAACGTAATCCTTCCACAAAATAAAGTGATACAGCCACAAACAAGGCAAATACACTTACATAGATTTGTACACAACCTACAAACGCATGAAAGCAAACAAACATACACTTAAGTTGTTGAATTACCGCCACATACTTGAAATAACATTTTCAAAGGATTTTTTTACATTGTTTGCTTTGGAAACCTCCCAACCCCGGTTTTAATCAAAAAACTTACGCTTGCTAACTCAAAAGACTGATTATTAAGGTTTTTGACAATTTTTGTTCAAAAACATGCTAAGCGGAAGGAAGAGAGGGTTTTCTGAAAGGAATTGCTATCGCATATCGCGCACAACACTTGAGGTAAGAATAATACCAACAATTAAGTGTCATCAACATCATTATTGTCAGCCACACACACACACACACACACACTGTCTGTCCTTAAATGTAAAGAACATAAAGGCTTATGAGCGAAATTTATTTTTTTTTTTAAATTAAGCAAAGAACACTTGCTCAAATGTTCCCATTCTTATTCATATGAGTACTTCGTTAAAAGGATATGAATAGTCGTTACTTTGTTTTATTTCCTTTTTCTTTTTGATGATAGACAAAATGTCTTTGTTGTTTAACACTGTGTTTAATTTTGGATCTTCTACCAACACCTAAAAGTGTTTTAAGTGAAAAAAAACATTCTTTTTAAATTTCAAGTACAAAATTGTTGAAATAAGTCTGTGTATACTCATGTGTTCATAAAATATTTATCCGTGTATGTGAGTTTTTTTTTCACACATTTTCATTTATTTTATTTTATTTTTCTCTCTAAAATGAACACACACACACACACATGCACATCTTTAATACTTTTAAAGTGTCAACAGGCCTGTTATCTGTCATACCATCTTTCACTTTTGTCAGCAATTTAAACAATGGTCTCTTAATTACTTGTACATCATGTTGACAGTGTGAGTGAAATTTTTATCCTGAATTCACTTGCTGCTTACTTGCTAAACTCGAAAAAAGAAACCTTCACAACTTTTATGATTGCACTCGTTTATATGAAGATGATTAAGTGTTATTGTATTTGTGTGCTCTTTTGTCAAAGGATATGAATTTTAAAACCTTAGTTTTATTAGTTAGTTAATGGAAATAGTAATTTTATTTCAACAGTTTGACAAAATTGAGTGCACTAGTTGTATTGCTTCGTTAGTTTAGTTTACTTTTAAAATTTTCTTAATTAAATTGGAATGTTTATTAGACCTCGCTCAGTTTTAATCTATTCGCCAACCACGAGTATTGTAATATAAACAACAATATCTCTAGATCATCGGCAGGCGAAATAGTACACATGTGCATAGAAAAGTTAAAGTGATGAAGGGATATACACTAGTAACTGAACTACACCGGCTTCAACGGACACTAATCCTAATGTAACATCAGAGCGCCCTCCTTCATCAGCATTGAATTGCAGAATTATCGGTGAAGTAAAAGAACCAATAAAATGAGTACTAAACACACCTTTAAAATTTTAATACGCATTATTTAAAACGTGCAAGAAAAGCAGATTGTAAAAGAATAAAGTTTTCCTCTACCTCTTCCTTCACCACCTGTATTGTCCTTCAATATTCCTTTCCTAAAGGAAGGTAACAGTTAATAACTTCACTTTAAAAAATAAAATAAAAAAAAACTCTTAAACGTGCACACTCCTAGATAGATAAAAAAATTAATAAACAAATAAATAATTCTCGCATAAGAATTGAAGGAAGAAGGTTGTGTTGTTGAAGGTTGTGGCTAAATTCATATTTAATGCTTTTATTTATTTTTCATAATATAAATAAAATTTCCACATGCTTTAATTGAAATTCCTAAGCACATTTCAAAATTGATTTATTGAAAAAAAAGCATAACTTTCTCATTTCATCCACCTTGAAATTGTACCATCATTGACAAATATGTTATCAAATCAAAATTGTCCAATGAAATTAGATTCAAATCATATTTCACATTACGAAATACACAAAATGTCATTAAACGTAATTCGTTTAACTACAGTAACTGTAACTGTAACTCATATACATACATACACACAACTTCATTTGCGTAGAACTTCTCTAAATATATTCCGTTATTCGCCTGCTTTAGGTTTTCACATGCATCATCTACTCATTGAATAAAATTCAATCCATTCTATTTCAATTTGTGAACAATCAAAATCATACTCTCGTACCAAAACTAAACAAAATGTTCAAAATTTCATATCAAATCAAAACTATGACATGCCAAAAGACTCTCTGGACTAAACTGCATTTACATAATTTTGCAACAAAATACGCTAACGCACACAGACACACACACACACACATACACACGGGCAGAGGGAAGCAAGGACAAGGACAAAATATTTACTAATTCCTACACAGAGAATGTAGAGCGATAAATACCAAGAAATTTTTTATAGTAGAATATTTATTTACATACTTATACTCGTATGCATGTATTTCCACGTCTAAGTGTATGTGTTCACTCGGCCTAGAGATAATGCGAGTGTGCATTATGGTACGAGTTGTACGATAGTTAAGCTGCAATTTGAAATTTTACAAATTCAACATTATTGATGTTGATGTAACTTTGTTGTTAGTATTCAATATTTAAGTTATTTTTGTGTTGTTGTTGTACAGTATACACTAGCTAATGTTGTTGTAATTGTTGTTGTTCTTGCACATTTGATTAGAAGTTGGAGTTGTAAATCACTTGGTTGTACAAGCAGGATTTCGATTACATTAAGCATTTTAAGCCAATATCTATGCGAATGTGTATGGAATGCGATGTATTCAAATGTACATATGCATGTTTGTAAATATGTATCATAGAGAGAGAGAGAGAGAGGGAGCAGTTTGTAAGAAAGTATTTTAAGAAGACAGTGCGAAATAAAAGCAGTTAGGTGCTTTTTTATTTCTTGATGTATTATAATAACAAGGGAATTGATTTTCAGTAGATTTAAAATAATTTAGTGTATACTGATCAGAGAATGACAATAAGTACTCAAAGAAATATACTCATGTAAGTTAATAGTCTTAATTATAGTAACTGGGTGTAATCACAATCGTAGCGCAAACAATTCGTACACTCAGATATTTTCTCTCAAGCAACTATGACTATAGTCGATTCCAATATACAAGAGCATCTTTACTTTGTTTGTGCGAAAAACTAATGCTAAGGACACAACTGGGACGAACGTCGATAAGAGTTCGCTGCGTAAATTCGTTGTGTGAAGCACAAGAACGACGAATTTACTCAGCGAATTCCTCTGTTATATTTGATAAAGTTGGTTATTGTGTGTGCAAAGACAGAGAGAGAGAAAAAAAATTGTCTTTTCATCGTTCGGCGGCGTACAAAATAGAAATACATCTATCTCAGAGTTCGTCACGCAAGACAAATTTCGTTTGATGGCGGTGTTGTGTTCATTTTCGTATGCACAAATGTGTTTTATTTTTTATGACGAAAGTTTGCACTGAAAAATTCCTCGTTCCTCCCAGTTGTGTTCCTAACATAAAATACGCTACAACTAAAAATAAAGAGACACATGCGTATCAAGTGCATTGCCCCTCTCTCTCTCTCATACCTATAGTCTGAGTATGCTTATACTCAGCCTATATATTTATAAGCATGATCCTTGGGATATTTATTCATCATTCGCCACCGTATACATACATTTGTAAAATGGAATGAAAAATGTGTGGTTGTGTGTGTGGCTGCTTTAAAACATCCCTTATGGGTATGTATAAATAAAATATCCCTGTATACACGCATGTGTAGCCGATTATTAGTGAGAGTATTTTTATACGCATGATTGTAGCTCATACAGTATATATTCCTTAAATAAAATCGTTGTGCAAATTTTGCTATCGACTGTTAGTTTAAATATCTCTGCGAAATCTAATCGTCAAAAAGTCCTGTTATAAACATTGTCGGTCAGTTAAATGACCAGTCAGTCGTTTCGTTTCGTTTCTTGTTGCTGTTGTCTTTTTTTTCTTGGAGTTGTGGATGTTGTTGCTGCAGACAATACAACATTTACGTTTTATGTATATCGCATGCAAAAGCAACAACAAACTACTTCTAATACAAAAGTACATATAATCAATTTATCCGAGTTTGTGTGGGTGTGTGAGAGTGACTATTTCCGATTTCTATGCAATTGTTGCTTTTATCATTTTGTTGCGTCTGTCTGACAGTTTCTAATTTCAAACAATGTTGATCTAGTTGATTTTACAAGGGATACATCAACTCTCTGTATATGTACATATATGGTTTATTCTAATGCCAGTCAGTCACTGGTTTTTATGCCTGTGCGTGTGTGCAATGTTGTTTGCAACAAATCAATTTTGTTCATTTTACATATGAATGATTATTTGATTCCGTATCATATATTTTTTGCTGGCAGAGCAAAGAGTGTGTGTGCGTATGTGTGCTCGTATGTCTAAAAGTTTTTACCTCCAACTCTTGATCTGGATTGTCATTTTGCTGAAATTTTATGAGAATCGTTATAAAATATTAATTTTCAATTTGAATGATTTTATGTGTAGAATTGTTGGAACAATTAATTTAATTGCTTGCTAATATTTATGAATTAAATTTTACCAACAAGGCACACATCTATGTACATGTCGCTTCTTCGGTGCAACATAGACATATCGCTCCTTTACTATAACAACTTCATAATTTAAAAAAACCATTCTGCCAGAAAATGAGTTTAAAATTTTCGATTTATACACGACTTACTGCCAGTTTATAGAAGACATGTAAAAATTCTCGTCTGTCTATTTATATTGAAAACAAAGAAAAGAAAATTTTATTTTTCTCTCAAGAGTTTAATAACAAGATATTTGTATGAAATTTTTACAAAATATAAACAACGATATGAGGATTAATTATACATCATACATTGGTTTGCTAATCGACAATTTAAACCAATTCGTCGTTCACACTTTTAACGACAATATGAGCGACAATGAGTTTCGTTTTGTCCTCAATCTAACTTTTTTGAGGACAATGTCTTACATTTTGTCTCCATTAACATTTAGAAGGACAAGATGAGCGAGATGTCTTAATTGCTGTCCTCACTCCAACTTTGTTGAGGACAATACGAGTATGAGCGACATTGCCTTACAGTTTGTCTTTAACCAAGCAAATGAATATGTTGGCCTCTTTTTATTGATATTTTAGGTGGTGCAGCAGCAGGGTGGTAAGCACAAAAACTTGTAAGCATGCAGCCTCAATTGGAATGCTAGTTAAATCAGTAAATTCTTTAAACAGGTGACATTGTCACTATGTAATGGTTGGCGACAAGATAAACGGCATTAATGCCCACATAGCCACTGACGAAATAATAGGCCATATTGTCAGTTTTTTTGTTAAAAAATTTTACTAATGAGTATCAATGACATTTCGGAGGAAAATGAAAATATTATAGACAGTGAGGTCTGTTTGAACTGACACCAACAGGTCCTCTACGCTTTAACATTGTTGTGCATTCGTCTTGCAAGATGTCTGAAATACATGGCCAACTGGCGGGAGTTGATTTTTATACGGATGGCTCCAAAACTCAAGTAGTTGTGAGTTGCGGAGTTCACTCAGGGACCGTAATGTATTCCTATCGCAAAGCGACTTCAGGTTCACTGCAGTGTTTACCCGGCAGAGATCCTTCCTATAACGGAAGTTGCGTATTTGCTTGAAAGTGAATAACACTTCAACAACCGTAATGAACATAAACACTGGTAAGCCAGTGATGGCCCTAGAAACCCCACTTCTGAGAATAAAAACAGCCCTTGACTGCCGATAATTTCTAAACGAGGTGGCAGAGCAGTTTTATATTAAGATCATGTGGATAATCCGGGAAACTCTAGAACTGCTGAGCTTGCAAGAATTTGGGTTACTTTACAGATGCCACTGGACTTACCTCTAGGCTCATGCAAATACTACTCAGACCAAAGACTGAGGACCACAAGAAATGATTGCATGATCACTCACTTAATTAATAAAAAATATGGTTTCTTTGCTTTAAATATATTTGAATTGAAAAATTATCGGTCTTAGTGTTGACCGGACATTGCTCATAGGCAGCCATGCACAGAGCTTAAGGGTTGAATACAATGACTTGTACGGCAGTAGCCAAGGTATATACCAAGAAGATAATGTATAACACGTTCAGTGTGGTTGCTCTGGTTTCATACGAAAGAGAACTGCCACCAGGAACGGTCTTGAGTTCAGGGATCCTTCTGACGTTGGCAAGGTTACATGGTAATACTTTCATATTGAGGTCTAGTTGGTTCGACGGAGAGGGCTTCGCTTGAGTAGAGTCTCTGTTGCATTACGATAGACCGGAAGTGTTTTAGTGACTCCGGGATTCTGACTGCCACCTTTACTTAATCTGAAAGAATCGGTAGTTGCCTTGTAAATTTTTGTCATTGCCTTTAACTTCTTTTTTTATTTTTACATTAATTGAATTCCATTTTCTTTTACTTATTCTCTTTATGTTATTTTCGTTTCCTTTAACAATTTAATACAGCAGAACAATATTTAATTTTTCTTCTTTTCATGATTTCTTGCACTGCAAGCGGAGGAATTTCTTGTAGCAGCTACTTGTAGGTATTTAATAATGTTTACACTAAAATAATTGAATTAATAATTAATGCGTGTGGTTTTCAGGGTTTCGCAGCTAAAAACATAAAAATTACTTTAGAAAAGAAATAATAAAAATAATTATTACAATATCCTATTGTACGTAACGAAGAAAAGCAAATTAAGGAAAAGTAGAATTAAGATTTTTGCTTAGTAATTGCTTTGCAACACATTCTGCTTTATCTCTGGCTTTGACGGTATCTTTTGAAAATTTCGTGTTGTAATGGCAAGTACACTCAACGAAAAAGCATGAGAGAGGCAGGCGTATAAAATTTTTGCGTACCTCTTCACCCATGCACATTGCGATGAATCTAACCAATTCGAATGTGGCGTGATTTTCAATTAATGGGAAGGACTCCTCGGGATTACACATTCAACTCAGGTTCATGAGTCAATTATGTTCTTTAATTACTTCTAATTTAAAAATTCTTGGAAAATTTACATATTTTTTTGTATCCAACAATTTCTAAACGTGCACATAAAAAGTAATATTAATAATTTTGTAATATCAATTAAAATATTTGTAATATGGAATAAAAATTTAATTAAATTTTAACCTATAAACAATTTAATAATATTATAAAAGTTTTTCCACTCAAATTAATTAATACAATTAAAAATTTAATTGAATCAATAAATTCTTAATTGGAAACATTAATTGGTGAATACTTTTTTCTGCGTGTATTCACACTACACTGTAAATGTATGTGTGCGCACGAGTTTATCTTTTAAGTCGATTTAATAAATTAACGTTAATTAGCTGATATTTTGTGGTTTTAATTCATCTTCCACTCATTTTTCTTTCTTATATTCCACTTAAAATATTTTCTTTGCTCTTTTACATTTTCAAGGAAAAAGTTTTTTGATATTTAGTTTCTTTCAAAATGCGTACGTACCAACAACTCACTACACACGTACGTGTCTATTCATTTAATTCAAAGATTGTTTCTTTCCTTCTGCAAACACAATCAGAAGAAGCTGCCTCACTAGCAAATAATAAAAAAATAAAACACTTAATTATGCTTTTTGACTTATTCTTGGAAAAGATATAAAATTTACTTTAACAAATAAAATACCACGCGCACAAACATTAAAGGTGTCATTAGTGCGAAACCATTAAATTTTGCCAACAACATTGTATCGATTTCTTTTTAGAATTTTTCTTGCGAATACCTACGGAATACATTTTCTCTTTTATTAAGAAAATTTTAAAGTGTCTCTTTTTGTTTTTCGTTTTTAGAAAATGCATTACTTTTGCTATTCGCACGTAACGTTTTAAGTGTTTGTTGGAAAAGACAGCAGCAGCAGAGTGCAGCAGATAGAAAAAAGAAGTATCGTAAAATTTTATAAGAAACATTTAGGATTTAAAGCAATTTAATGATCAAAAATTTTAACTTTATAATTTGGGCATTGAGCCAAATTAAAATTTATATTCTAGTTGTGTGTGTACCTTTCCAAAAATCACAAATTATTACACACAAACTTGTGCTTTTGATTGGCAGCACTTGAACAAATTGTTGTTAATATATCTGTTGCAAAAAGGAAAAAGGGCTTAAGTCGAGATAAGCTGATTTTGAGTTAATAGTACCTTCGTAATCTACATACTTGAAAGTACACCTGGTCAAAATCTCAACGCCCTTCAAGGGCGTTTTTTAGAGTGTCACAACTTTGAGTTGGCATCACTGCTTTATTTGAGCACCCATTTAACAGCTGATAGTTGATTTTTGTTTACTTTGCTTTGAAATTTCATTATAAATCGACTTACACCAGAGCAACTCTTGCAAATTGTTAAAATTTTTAATAAAAATTGTTCTATTCGTCAAACTCATCGTGCACTTCTTCATTCAAAATTTTATTTTCCGATGAAGCCGAATTTTGGTTGAATGGATGCGTAAATAAGCAGAATTGTCGCATTTGGAGTGTTGAGAATCCACAAGTTTTTGTCGAAACACCACTACATCCCCAGAAAATTACTGTTTGGTGCGCTTTATGGGCTGGGGGAGTCATTGGCCAATATGTCTTCCAAAACGATGATAATCGGAATGTTACTGTCAATGGTGAACGGTATAGGAACATGATTCGAAATTTTTTTTACCTCAGTTACGTGGCATAACTCTTGCTGATATATGGTTCCACCAGGACGGAGCCACATGTCACACAGTGGGCGCTACAATTGATTTACTCAAAGAAACTTTTGATAAAAAAATGAACGTGAAATACGTAATGGCCCAATGAATTGGCCACCAAGATCGTGTAATTTAAGCCCATTGAATTATTTTCTTTGGGGTTGTGTTAAGTCACTTGTCTTCTTCGATAAACTACAAATAATTGAACACCTGGAAATTACATTCGAAGAGTTATCGGCGAAATACGGCCGCAAATGCTGCGAAAAGCTGTTGAAAATTGGTGTTCCAGATTGAGCCTTCTACGTGCCAGCCGTGGCGGCCACATGGCAAAAATCATATTTAAGCATTAATTTTATAAATTTTTCTTTCCAATAAAGCCCGTTTCATTGATATTAAAAATATATATCCTTGTTTTATTATGATTTAAGCTTGTGTCACTCTATAAAAAACACCCTTTATTATCATTCATGAGCTCCTTCTGATCACTTATCCGCTCTCATGGCAATGCTGGGATCATCGAAGGCTCGGTCTCATTGTATTCGAGTGATATTTGCTGTCATTGATCGTCTATTTCTACTTTCTTTGTTTTAGATATAGCACAACGCATATTTACTTCTCCAAGAAAGCATATAACAACAGGAGAACAAATTTGCCAACATTGATTCAACATGTTTCTTTCTGCTATTTCACTATTTCGAATTTACGTTCTTCCATTTTAAAATAAATTTCATTCAACATGATTCCTTCATTTTGATTTAACAGTACTGGAATGTTAAATCAACTTAAAATAAAGTTATTGCGAAACGAAAAATTTTCTTTGAAGATTACTGTAAATCATGTTGAATTAACATGAAACACACAAACAAGCAAAATAATTGCTGAAAAATTTTAAATTAACCTTGTTTACGAAATTTTAAATGTGAAATTTTTTCTTCGTGTTCCATGTAAGTTTTATTAATCTTTACTGACTGCCGCTCACGAGTTTTCATCATTATGACTCCAGCTGATTCCTTTTTGACAGCCATGTTCCTCATCTGTTCGATGTGCTGTATTCTGGAACCGCCGACCAATGTTACCATGATCTATTCTTGGCATTGTACAAAACATTGAACTATAAATGCTTAAAAGATACTAATTAATAATTCGAAGCAGCCAAAATAAAGAAAGCAAACGATTGAAAAATACGCAATTGAAGTTTAAAAAAGAACTTTAGAAACAAAGCAACAAAGAAATTAATAAGTAATTTCACTCAGAATTTGCTAATCTATAGATTCGCAATTATATGTTTACTAACTGTAAACTATTTCATTCGAAAAATACAAAAATTATAAATGTATCGGAAAGTAATTTAACCGTGTCCTCACAGCTCAAATATCAAATCGGAAAGAACATGTGCTGAGCTGTCAAATAGAATGACCGAATACAGCGCCACCTGTTGAAAATTTTTTTAATTTTCTTTTTTCTAAAACATCGCGTAACAATCCTGCAGACAGTAGTATACAATTTGATCTTGTCCGTTTCAAAATTTAAGCAGTCGAACCAACAACGATCCATTTTAATATACATAAAATTAAATATAAAAGTAATTCTACATATAAATAAAGTTTCCAATGCGATTCCATGTGCAATCAGCCTTTTAAGTAAATTATTGAATTTCATTAATACAATATGAGTATGAAATAACACTTGATACCGTTGCCAGTTTTTATTGCATTCACCTTGTATGTACAATTAATTCACTAGCAATTGAGTATTCACTAAGCATCCATCTTATTAATAATACCCTCAGGTCCAGTAATATCCTATTTAACATTAAGGTGGTCTTAAAATATTTGCTGACAATTTGCCAGTTAAGCTTTACGAAAGAAAGACGACGGTCCCTGTCGAAATACATTTGAACTTAATTTTACAGGTATTAACTAAATAAAAAGTCAAATGCTTTTCTAAATGGCCTGACATAGTATTAAGAAATAAAAAAAAAATATCCCTACACATGATTCTTTCCTGGCCATGACGACTATACAATTTTCGTATACAAGCCGGTTAAAAGCGGCCATAAATTATAGAGCAAATGTAGCCCAATCCCTTTTGTTATTTAGGTAATAAATCTCCTTAGTTAACGTGTGCTTAGAATGGTCAGCATTCCAAAGGTTCTTTTTTAATTTTAGTTTAGTTATTTCCACCAGCTCGTGGCAAGCATATAGAGACATAGAGAGAGAGAGAGAGTAAACACTTTCAAAAGGACATCCTGAAGTCCATTGTCATTTTTACGTTGTTCTGTTGAAGTATTTTTATTTATTTCTTTTGTTTTTTTTTCTTTTTTAAGCTCTCAAAATAAACAGACGAAATGGTAGTAGAATCCAACCAATAAATTGTAATTTTGTTCTGTGTATTTCAGTCATGAGCTTGTTTTTTTTTCTTCTTCTTATTTTTCGATGGCATCAATTGGTTTTGGAAGCTCAATCATCAGTGTTAAATTTATTACTTGTAACGATTGAAGTTTATTGGTTTTGTTTGTTTGTATTTCTTCATTTGGCCCATATAAAACGAACGTCTCCCTCCAACTCTTGTTATTGTTAAGAAGGGCTAAAACAGATCAATTGATATACGACTTTATGTGAGTTGATTGAGTCACATTTCCGGTAGCCAATTGCGTGTGTGTGTGTGTGTGTGTGTGTTTGTGTGCATTTGTGTGTTTCAGGTGTGACAATAACCGTAAAAGAGTTTGTTAATGTGCGGTCATAAATATTGCATTAGAGTTTAAGTGATTGGGATCCATAAAAACTGCTTAAGATTTATATTTATTTTCAAATACTCGTTATGGATAATGACTTTATCGCTGGTCATACGAAAATCGATTAATAGTATTAAATCATTGAAAGAAAATAATTGCCAGTATTCATCCTTTTTTTTAATATAATTCGCATCTGTGTTGGTGAGGGGAACCAAGAAACTTTTTGTTAAATATTGTTGTTTGCTTAGATTTATTTAATTTTGGTTAGCTCAAAAGAATTGGGTGCTCAAATTAGGTTTGATGTGTGGCTGAGAAGAGAAAATGAGTTGTCAGCTCACTTGGATCCAAGAAACAACTCAATGTTACCTGTGAGTAGGAAAAGAATAGTTCAAGCACAGATAACGAACTGACAGTTAGATAGAGAAAAGAGGAACTAAATTCGTTCTTTCCTTTTTTAAAACTCTACGGTTGTAAGTTTTGTTAATTTTTTAGTCTCGTTACAGCGCCTCTGGTGCTAAGTGGGCGCATTAATTATAGCTTTGTAGCCATAATAATTATTTTATTTTGCCGCCGCTTAATTGCTACAAACATTGACGAAGAAGCTCACTTGCCATCATTGGCGGTGGCATTACGATTGTCAATTTTCATGGGCAAAAGCAATTCTTGCGGGGAAATTACCCCCACGCTGGCCTTTCTAAGCCTATGCTTGCGATATGTTTTAGCATATACTGGGATCGAACTCGGGCATTCGAAGACCGTCATTTGCTTTGTAGTCGACGGACTAAATTTTAAAATTTTCTACCAAATATTTCTTCAATATGACCATGCATGTCTACGATTTTTAAAACAGTCGTCCGTCCGTTTTAAGTCTTCGTAGAGTCGTTTTATTTATGTGACACTTTGCTTTAACACAATTATAAATCCTTTCTGCCAGCTATTTGTAATCAAAATGTTTTACCTTAATTAAACTACAAAAACAAAGTTACAAGCAATTTGCAAGTATTCAAAAACCCTTATAAATGAAAACAAAAACGAAAATAAAATCAAACTAAATTAAGTAGTTTGTTTCGAAAACAAGAAGCACAAACAGCCACAAAATCAAGATTTTATTTAGTTTTTCCTAAAAAACTAAAAAAAAAATCATTTTACACTTTGTTGATTTTTCACTCAAAGTTTTAATCTAGATAAAAAATAAATAAAGAAAAAATCTTGAAAAATCATGCTAAAACATTTAGAGGTACAATGGACATGCAACTACACATACATACATACATACACACATAAGCCCTCTATTAAATGCTTGTGAAGATGTGTGATTATTGTCTGTTTTATTTAGCAACAAGATTGCATATCCTTTTCGTACACGGATGCTGCCGAAAATTTGATGCTTTTAGCTTAGATTTTTATGTTTCTGACATGTGTCACTCTTGTTGCCCGGCATTCGTACGGGTAAAACAGTAAAAAGATTTTTTAGATTTTCCTCACACATGCACATACATTACCCAAAGAGTAGAACACTACCACGCTTAGCTGTCATTGTGTGGTCTATGGTTTTATCTCAGGATTTTCATTTTGCCCATACATATGCAATCATATACGATACATGTAGAAGTGATTTGAAAACCTACATGCGGGATAGTTGACTTTTTTTCTCTTGCCGTTACGTTCTTTTATTAGAAGAATGACCATCAATGCCAACCCAAAAAATATTTAGAATTTGTGCTAAAAAAAACGACAAATTGCTGCAAAATTTGCATTTTCTAAATATTGTCTAGAGTGCTTTAATAGAAAATGATTTCTTTTTTGTTGTGCAACAAATAACAATGACATTCAAAATAACAATTTTATTGTTAATGCAAATGTTTGCTTGTGCGAGTCTTTGTGAATATTTTTCAGTGTTTTAACAAAAATGTTAAATGCCTTAGTGACGTCCTTTTTGACTGCTTTATTGTGTGGATATGTTAAGATTTAGTCCAAGTCATGGTAACTTTGTTTATCAGTTATAAACACTAGATTTTTTATTTTGGCATACATTTGCTTTTTTATTAAATTTTTTACTAAAGAGAAAATTAGTAGAAACGAGTTGAGTCGTGTCGGCCACAAAAATCCTTTGAAGGGCTTACTATATATATGGCATTGTTTTCCATATAAAAAAAATATTGTGTGAACGGCGTTGCATACATTTTGAAAATGACAACACAAAATGCCAGATGTGTACTAATGATGCCACTTCATTATCTGCACGAATGTTTGTTTTTTCTCTCAGTTTAAGTGGCTTACAAAGAACATATAGGCTGTAATCTTTGAACATGGGTATCGGAGCTATCTTATCTCGCAATGCTTGTGGTAAACCACAAGCACATGCTCACATGCAAACACTTGTATTTATTTTAAACCGAATATGTATAACTATAAACTATAAAAAAACTATAACTAATATTTAAAGACTTTTTAAGCTAAAATCATGTGCATGAGTACACAAATACTCGAAGTGTTAATCGGCTACACATGCGTATATACAGTGCTATTTTATTTACACACACACACAGGATGTTTTTAAACAGCCAAATCTGTTTCATTCCATTCCATTCCATTCCATATACGCAAATATATGTATACGGTGGCGAATGATGAATAAATATCCCGAGTATTAGCGTATTTTTTTTGTTGTCCTTAAATATGCATAAGCTGAGTGTATGCATTCTCCGACTGTAAGTATGGCAGAAAGTAATACGATTGATACGCATGCGCCTTTTTATTTTTAGTTGCAGTTCATTTTAGTGTTTCGCATAAACGAAATAGAGATGCTCTTGTCTGTTGGTATCGGCTAAAGTCATAGTTGCTTGAGATAAAATATGTGAGCGTACGAATTGTTTGCGTTACAATTGCGACTATACGCAGTTACTAAAATGAAGACTATTTGCTTAAATATTTTTTTTTTTGAGTACTCATTGTCATTCTCATAAAGTATACTTATATATTCTGGGTCCTTATTAATATTACAGTCGAATAAGTGATGTCCACCTGTGTGTCCGTCTGTACGTGAAATCAATTATCCGGAGACTTCATAACAGCTAGAGACTTCTTGGACTGATGTGTCGGAATTTGTTTTAAATATATTGATATTGAAAATTAGAAAAATCAAAAAGATGGTTAGAGTGGCGTTGGCTGAAGTAGTTAGCATGTTGATTACAAAACCGAAGGTTGTGGGTTCGAGCCCAGTCTCCGACAGTCATTCAATAGCAACAACACGCATTTTCTTGATGTGCATTAGTGTCCCTTTATTTTTAGGAAAAAGTTCTAATGATAAAAGCATAGGCACTGGTCACTAAACTACACCGGTTTCAGCGGATGCTAGTTCTAATGTAACATGTGAGCGCCCTACTTCGTCGGTGCTGTGTAGCAGAATCATCAGCAAAGTAAAAGAACCAATAAAATGACCACTAAACACAGCTTGCAGAATTTAACACGCCTAATTGACACCAGAGGCGCTGCAACAATGCATTATTAAAAACGTGCAAAAAGCAGAGTTGTAAAAGAATGAAGCTATCCTCTCTCTCTTCATTCACCATCTGTCTTCTCAAGCCCTATTCCTTCCCTATCTTCTCTTCAACTTACAGGTAGCACAAAGGGATCATTGTATTGGATCCAAGAAAACTGGGCAAAATTGGCCTTTGAAAAATTACTTCGGTCGGACATTATTAACTTTAGAAATATATTGTGTAACGACGAAACGAATCGTGTCATTAAATTCCAAAATACATCCTTGCACATACTTTGTTTATATTGTATATGAAACATTTATGCAGAAGTTTATTATGTGTAAATCATTGTTTGTAATTTTATTGGTCATTTAAGCCGAAAGAAAATCTCAATCTCAATTTTATTTAATTAAGCAAATATAACTTAAAATGCTCATTATTTTGTAATTTAAGACAAAATCAATTCACTAAAATGTGTTTAATCTTCCAAAAAGTGGTGTCCTTCAAATATGCTTATTGACAAACCAAAGTTAAACTGCATCCTGTATTGAAAAGTAAAGAAAAAAAAATCTAACACGTGATATTTAATCACTGTCATGTCAGTGTCACTTTACTAACGAAGCAAAATTATCGTAGGGGTGTGCAAAGTAGAGTCATGATGAAATCGATATTGTAGATGACAGATTCGTAAACGTTTTTTTTTTTGTTGTTTGTTTTGCTTTTCCACCCACTTATTTTCTTTCATGTCTTGTTGCGATAAAAGGTAATTATGTGCGCTGGAAATTATTATTATTTAACTTTGGCTTCTCTATTCCATATTAAAATACATTAGGATGCTTTTAGTTATTATTATGTATGTGCTTGTGATTGTACTTGTTTAGGTAAAAAGCTAAATGTTTGCTTTTGTTTGATAAACAGAAACACAACAACACATTAACAAAATAAAACTCTGCCATTTAAGTAGAAAAATCTGCACTTGACTGCCACCTACAAAAATCAGGAGAGAAAAAAAAAATAAACAAACAACAATCACTGCAACAAAATACTTTTGTCAATATAATAGTTGTTGTTCTTTTTCTTGTTCTTGTTGCTGTTGTTTTGCGGTTTTCATCGTTAAAGGTTAAAAATGTCATTACGAGGTTGGGAAAACAACATTCTTTTTCCCGTATTGCATGCGGATGTGTATGAATGAGTCTTGTATGTTGACATGTTTACTGATTTCATTTTAAAAGATGACTTGGAACATTTAAAAAGGACAATCATGATTTTTCTTTGAACATCGAGACAAGAACGAGAACGGCAACGAAAATGATTGATGACACATTATTGGCATTATGAGCACAAATCAATACGAGTACATGCATGCGTGCACATACTCGTACTTTTGTTGTACTTACGAGCAGGGATTGAAATAAATAAAATCTTTAAAGGCTGTTTAAGGGATTTTATGTACGAATTAAGGATTTATTGATTAGCTAAAATGAATTTCGACTTTTCGTTTGAAAATGGTAAATCAGACACCAGCGAAGTGAAATGCGGTTTGTTAGCATTTCGTAAGACAACAATAGAAGGTCGCTGTGACTCACTTAATTAATAAGAGAAGTGAAACTACGGCTTTCATCTTAACTAAAATCTGAAGAACATTGAGTGGAAACCAGAGAACGGTAACACTTGTGCTAATGATATCATGCTGCTTATCACAGGTGAATTTATTAACTCGGCCTAGGGATATAAGAAATAGGTGTTGTTACTTTACACAGAATAATGCATAATAGTGAAATTTAGAATATCCCGTTTGATTTGAATAGCACAGGGTGGCTGATGAAATGTGCTACCTAAATAAAATGTTACAACTATTTTCTGAGCAAGTTATCAGTTAATTTTTTATTTTTCATCGTTATTAAGTAAAACTTAATAATTATTGGTATAAAGAAATACTTGTTTTAATTATGTGCCGCCAAATCATGTAAAGAAAATCTGGATCGCAGGATTTAAAGTCATACAGGCAAGCGAAAGATTTGTCAAACATGTGACAGAATTCAACGCCTTGGGTATTGAAATATTCTTGATGCCTTGATGGAGCTCGCAAATGAGATTAAGGTTAGAATGTTTATTTTTTACCATCAAGCGGCCCTGTGCGATCGGACATTATAATGTCTGTGGATCAGACTTCTACGTTTTCGTCATGAGTTGTCACAACGAAGACTGTTACTGGTGAGCCCAGCAACTTTTCTGTAGGGAAGAATGACTCTTGGGTGGATATGAAGCAGTGCCCCGCAAAAATCCGTTTCAACAGCAACAATGAAGAGAGCAACAGCAAATAAAATCATTTAATCTTGTTTGACCGCTCGGATGTGTAGTCGCTTGTTGCTAACCAACACTGAAAGAAATGTTTATTGTAGAACGGAAGTATACTTTTTTGTCGAAAATTACTTGGGTGAAGCTGAATATTTGGTGTGTACAAAGGCATTATAGCCTTTGATTGCAGATTATTAAGAATATGAGATTGAAAAATTACCTGGCCGTTTTTTTTTAAATTATCATTTGTGATTGCCGTTGCAATTGCAAAAGGTTGCCGTCCATTCGAGGATGGAATGTTTATCAAGTACACAAAAATTTATTGCAGTGCAAAAAGAGCAAATAAATTACTAATCAAAAACAATCAACTAGAAGAACCATAAAGTATGATAGTGTGTGTGTGCAGGGCATTGTCCCAGCAGTAAATATAAGGAGTAAATAGGCCTTCTATAAGGCCTTAATTAGCATACATAAGGCCTGCTAGTGTCATTGCGTACTTATTTGTTTTTTACACGGGATGTCACTGGCGACCACGGCCTTCCACGTCACGTTTACTCAAGAGGCCTTCATTAGCAAGCGTGATGAAAGGCCTACTTCTGCAGGTCTAAAATAAGCCATTCCAGGTTACGCAGATTACTCTTGTATATTTTAATTTTTTTCTGAAAAATTTGTTTCAATGAACTCATTCCTTCTAACAGTGTTTTTTTCTCTAATAAAACACTCTTACACCCTGTTTCCACAACCCAGACGGTCGACTTGAGTTGAAAATTCATATGAAAAGCACTCATAATTTTAAGTGATTTTCATAACAACTTTCTAGACCAGACGACTGGCTGGCTTGCGGAAACAGGGAGTTAATTTAAAGAGGAAGTAATTTAATTTTGTGATGTTAAACTTGTTTTGTTTAAAGAAAAAAATTATATAAAAAAAAATTCATCAAAATCTTACATGTCACAGTTTTATAAGTGAGTGGGCGTTTATTGAAAAAGAAGATAAGGCATTTGTAGAAGGTGAAAGTGATAAATTGTTTTTGAAGTTTTTTTTTTTTAAAGATGTGTTTTGAAATTCACTTACTTTGTTCATTATTTAAACTTTTAAGAAGATTTCTAAGAATGTTCTTGCAGACTTTCTTTTTTAAAGACTTGTTGTACGAAAATTACACCATTTATCGTTTCTATTGATTTTTGTCTTTTGATGGTAAAGTGCTTTATGTTTTAAAACGATGACCCTGTCAAAAAGGAAATTGTACAGTTGAGTAAACGCATAAATTTTGAGAAATGTTATTTCTTGTTGTTTTCTTTTTGCATTTATTTCTTGTAGCTTGATTTCCTTGGAAAAGTGTGTAAATTTAATACACACGTTCGGATTTTTCCTTTCTTGTTCACTTAATTTTTTTTTGCAGTTGTCGTTATTGTTGTTGTTGTTGCTCGTATTCAGTATTTTTTGGCATCTACACATGACCATAAAGAAAACTCAATTTCCTTTTAACCCATCAATGGTTTATGATTGCTTTCATTTCTTTTTTTATATAAATTTTTGCATGCTTTTACGGTGTTCGATTCTGCTTCCGAGTTTCATTTTATAAAATATTTTTTTTATTTTACCCTTTTATTGCGTTTTTTTCTAGGCTATCGCAAATTTCCTTAAGTTATTTCCCCCCTCTTCGTCATTCTTGTTAAATTACATTCATTGGTATTGTCTGAAATATGTGGCCACACATAATCACAGTGTCAGTTTGTGAAACATTTTTTTATAAAATAGATACGTTACGTTTGTTTTTCTTAGCAGAATCTAAAGCATCCAGCCAAATCATATTTCTTTCATTGACCTTAAAGGAACGTCAGACAAGCATATTTTCTTATTTTAAACACAAAAAATAAACGCGTTGCGGAGTATAAATCACATAAGTGGCTGTGTATGACTAAGAAGGGTCGTAGATTTAACGATATTTTAATCGAATAATTTAAGATACGTAAACATTAAGGAAAATTTCGAATTTACTTGTTGCTGTATTGAACAACTATTTGATAAATATAAAATACATTTATAATATTATCCAGTGCTGAGCAATTTTGCACTTGTTAAAACGAAGTGTCGATATCAATTATTAAAATTGAGAAAACTATTAATGGATTATATAAGGTTTCAATATTTTTATCACTCATTTTCCAAAACTAATATTTAACTTGTTCTTATTTCATATAGGGTGGGGTTCGTTTGTGAATTTACATGAGAGCGCACAACAGGCCTGGACTGGCTTATGTGTACGATATGTCCCCGCACATGAGCGCAATGGCTGCTCTTTGCAACCTTACTTAATCTACCCTAACTTGTTCTTAAAAATGCACTGAAATTATAAATATATTTGACTTATTCCATATAAAACCAACGAGTGATTGGGCCCGAACCCTTCTGACTCAAACCAAACTCGATATGGTATTTAAGTTTTGCACAACTTACATTTGACCCAAAAAAATTTTAAAAATATTGCCTGCGGTTCCCAAATTATGATGCATACAATGTACGAAAATATACAAAATTTTCTTGAAACTGCCTTCTCATAAATTGTTATAACTTTTTTAATATCTAGGCTAGCCGAATGACTTACGCATTGTTTCAAAGGTATTATAATAGTGCTTCAACGGCTTTAAAAATAAAAAAGTTTAACACAATTATAGATGTTGTTTTTTTGCAATCCACGATTCATGATACTGTAACTAAAAAAATGGTACTTTTAAAATGTTTAAAAAAATATATATTATTGCTTTCAAGAAATTTATTATTCGACTTATTGACATAATTATATTGTAAGTGAAATTTATTTGCTGGTGGTTAAGCGATGTCTATATGCATTTCATTGTTGCTTTAACAAATCGTCAGTAGACTTCAACCACACATTTTGAACAGTCACAAACCTCTTATCTTATGCACAAACTTTCAAAAACTATTTGAGAATTCACAAATAATAATATTTTTGAAAATCACAAAAGCAAAATAAGCGTAGTAGGCTTAGAAACTCATACAAAACCCAGCAAATAATTTTTATTCGATATGAAATGCATATAGACATCGCTTAACCACCAGCAAATAAATTTCACTTACAATTTATTATTGCTAGTAGACAAAATTACATTAAGTAATGGAATATCCTTTAATTTTAATATTTTTTAATATTCAGTATTAATTGGTGGAGTCTGCATAAAAATACATTAAGTTTGAAAATGTCAAGTGTTTATATATAATTGTCTGTATATTGCGTTAGAATTTTAACATTTTTCGTTGCTCGCTTTAGAACACCTTTTAATTTGTTACTGACATATATTTGTTGTTGTTGTTGTAGCGCTCAAAGTTTTTAATTATTCTATGAAAATTTCAGGTCCGTAGCTGTTACGGTTCTCGAGAAAAGAGCCTGTGGCATACAGACGGACATCGTAGCGAAAACAATATGGTTCCTTTTCACTTTTGGCATACAGTGATGTTGAATTATCTCGAACCTTGTGGTTATATAAGTAATATTGAGTGTTTCTTAGAAGAACACAAATATTCGTACATCTTTTTTGAAAGTATCAATATGCACTTTGCATTTATAAATTTCAAATGTAAGTTTGGTTTGAAAAGAATGTGTTTTTATTTATCCGTAATAATCCAGGAATCAGTTGATGAGACATTTGTATTTTTGCCGCCATTTGGCTTTTGATCTGCGCTTAATTGATTATTCGTGCCATAACCGCCAAAAAAGCTTAATCGACATGCAAAATTTTCGAACTTTATTTTCTAAGAAAATCGATTATTTAGGATCGTAGATAGTCGATTTTTGTCAAAAAAAAACGAAGTCCAAAAAATTTGTCGCTTAGGCTATTTTAGCAGTTATGGCTTGTATTATTATTTTGTCCCGACAGTTGGCCTTTAATTTATTTCTTTATTTTTGTAATTTGTGCTACAAATTTAAACACAAGTATAATATAATTAATTTATTTTTATTTCAAGGTTATTCAGCAATTTTCGGATAAGTTATTCGTATTATGAATATACGAGTATGTATGTAAATACTTTAATAACAACATATCGTGCCATAATCGCCAATAAAGTTTAAGCACCTTAATTTTAGAACTTAATTTGCTATCGTAAAAAATCGACTTTCGGCAAAAAGAAAACGAGGTCCCCAAATGTGTCAGTTAAGCTTTTTTTGGAGGTTATGGATTAATATACTCATATTCTGCCATGGCACAGAGTTCAAATTTGGTTCAGAAACGGAATTCAATCCACCCCATTTTTGTAGGAGGTGGTGTCTTAAAAAGAAAACTAAAATACAGAAATTTATCAGGTGTGTCCAGACTGTTGGGGGCGCTGGTATGCTGAGGTATGCTCCGGCTAGGGCTTGACATATTGAGGTGGATTGAATTCCGTTTCTGAACGGAATTGAACTCTGTGACATTATGTATTATTTGTTTAGCGCACATACATTTTACTTATAAAAATAAAAATCACAAATA
This sequence comes from Nowickia ferox, assembly GCA_936439885.1. Lineage (NCBI taxonomy): Eukaryota > Metazoa > Arthropoda > Insecta > Diptera > Tachinidae > Nowickia > Nowickia ferox. The sequence goes on from OW387023.1 coordinate 109,146,780, forward strand.
TTTCATGGGTAGTTGGCATAAAAATAAATATCACACTAAAGATCTTGTAAACCTCTACCTTGCAAAATGTGCTCTATCTTATAAATAAAATGAGCCTTGTGTTATAAAACCCTCAAACCTCTCAAAAAAACGAAAGAAAAAAATAATAATGTTGCTCTGGACGTATGTATACATGCAGCCCACAATCGTCATAAATAAAATAAATTTTCTGCAATTTTGTGGTTTGGACATGTAAGAAAAAAAAAAACAAAATAAATAATAAAAGGAGTAAATATGATTTTTACCTTTTTTGTTTCCGGTTTCCTTTTTGTCCGGCCACATATCATTTTATTTCGGTAAGTGTGGATGTGTGTATGCATTTGAATGGCATTTTGTATGTTTAATATGAAAAGCATAAAAGGTTTGTATATATTGGCAATTTCATATTTATTGACAGGACATCTTTCATGGTTTATTTTTATGAATAGGTGTCGAAGAGTTGAAATTGAAATTTTTTTCTTTGCTCTTCCAGCAGCATGGAATATCGATGGTCATAAAGGGTTGCAACGGTGGGTGTGTTCCTTAACGGAAATATGGAAAATTACATATAATATTTTCTTTTTTTGGTATACGAGCAAAGGGTTAAATAAATCAAATTAGACTTCTTTTACACCAGTTTATTTTGCGTTTGTCCCTGCTCAAAAAAAAAGTAAAATGTGAATGTAAACCAATCAAGTTGGTATTAAGGTTCTTTTTTATTGTACGAGTGTATAATTTTGTTCATCTAAAATATTTATGTGGTACAGTTGATTAAATGATAATAATAATGCGTCTTAGAATTAAAATTTAGGTTGATAAATAATATGGAATTTATTTGTAGAGAAATTTGTTCACATTTAGCGAAGGATAACACAAAACTAAAGATTATAGTTTCGAGGCACACTTTTAGTTTAGTTTTAAGTCTTATTACGACACCTACTATAAAAAAAATACGAGCATGTATAAAAACAAGGAAGCGTTATTGTAACACCTAATTCACACGACGAAACTTATGGCGGATTTTTTTTTTGGTTTGTTAGTAAACGGTGTAGCGAAGAAAGGATTGGGGGGTATAAAAAAGACTCGATTTGTGTTTTCATGGTTCGTTTTCCATATTCCTTTGTGCGCTAACTTCTGTTGTTGTTTCGTTTCATTGTTAATCTTTTTATGGACTATATGGTCTGCAGCGAAAAACTTCAATTGAAAATTAAATTATGAATGATTTATATTTATTGTTTCATTGCAGCTCAGGCAACTCATCGGTTATTTTCAATAGTTTTTTGGAGTTTATGCGTTTATGGGCGTATGCATTTTTGTTTTGCTTTTTCAAGAATTTTTTGGCTAAAGACTATTGAACGAAATGCATCTGGACAAGCTAAAATCTTATATGCTTTCCAGTTGCCATTTGGCAACAAAGTCTTTAAAAGACTTTAAATACTGCTTTGACAAGAAATATCTGACATATTCTGACACTCGCATATCGTATGAAATTCTCGATTGTGAGTTGAACTCGCAAAAGATTCTCGATTGTAAATTGAACTCTTGGCGAGTTCAAATTGCAAGAGAATACAGAAGTGAACTGATGTATTCAGCCTAAACCAAACTTTACATAAACATTTAAATAATTAATTAATTGAATTAATTACGTTTTCTTTTGATTTTAATAAAAAAAAGGTAATATTTTCGTAAAAAGTTTATTAAAAAATTTAATTTGTAAAATGTTCTTTTTTTTGTTAATTTTGTCTTTCCATTGTTTACTTATACCCTGACGATTTCAACAAACAGCTGAGCTAATTCAATATGGCAAATCGCAAACAAAAAGCGTGAGTTACAGGTAAGTTTGGCGATTTGCAACTAACATGCGATTTGATAATCGCACGATTGTCAGAACATACCTTTTAATCTAAGTAAAATGTATATCAAAAGTTTTGTTGCCATTTGGCTACATTTTGCAAATACAACACAGTAAATTTAATCAATGTTCGCAATGTTGGAATATAATAGTGGGGAAGGACAAAATGGGCATAATGCTTTTGATGATGGCAGTTTAGAATATTTTGTTACAAATTCTGTTGCTGGGTTTTGGTGAACAAAAGACGAAGCAAAAGTTAAAATTTGTTTTTTTTATTTATTTTTTTAATTTAGAAGAAATTTTAAATTCAAACAAATATTTAATAAAAGTTTATGAAAAAATTTCATTTATTTTGAAATAAATTTTCCGAAACAAAAAAAAATTTTTTACGTTTCATTGTTTGTGTTTTTATAAAAATTTACTCTAACAAAAGAAACAATTTTATGTAGTATGCACTTTTTTAACAAATTTTTCTGCAATTTTTTTTTTCAATTCACAAAAAAAGACCAAACACGCAAATCAATTATTATATTAAATATTATAAATCACTTCCTTGTACAAAATATTCTTAAGAAGATGTAATTAATACTGCTGCAGTTTAAGTTTAATGTAATGGTTTCTTATCATTTTTGTTTTCATGGAAGTTCTTACACTTCATTAAGAATGTAGTAAATTTTTCGTACTCACATAAATACATAAATATTTAATTAATTGACATTTTAATTTTAAGCAAATACAAATTTAAGCAAATGACAAAAACTCATTCGCTTGTGTTTGTATAGATACGGATACAAATCTATTTTTTGTTTGCGTTGTCTTTAACTAATCGATGACCATCAATTTTGTTGATAGATTGGCTGCTTAAGGACTAAAGACGTTTAAGAATGAAATAGTTTTTATTTACTGGTTTCTTTCTTGGCAGTTATTTAAGGACGAGCAGGAGATGTTACAGTTAAGTGGTGCATTATTTGTAAAGAGATTATTTAACTAGATACTCAATCTTGTTGTATTTAACAAACTTGAAAGGAGAACAAACTTTTAAATGCGTTATTACCTCTTTTTAGGTAATTGAATTTTTAAGGATACAGCCATAACTCACTCAACAAATGCCTTGTTCGGTGGTGTATTAACCTGTAAGGACATTTTCATTTCTAGAAGTTATTTCTTTTATTATTTTTGTGTGACAGCGCCAAGAAGGTGGTATTAGGTTGTAATAAATGTAGTGGAAACGGAGATTTGTAAGGTGGCCCAAACAACCAAATAAATTAGGTAGAAAAATTTTAAATTTGTTAAGGTAGAGTTAGCTTTTGTGTTTGTTAAAGCGGCAATAAAGAGTTTAGGGTTTTTGGCTATTAATTACAACTATGTTGTACTGAAGTTTTAGCATAAATATTAATATTAATAATACAACAACTTAAATGCAAACGGACGTAACTACACAAAAATTCGAAATCGAGATTTTGATTGATTATGGTTAGTTTTATCAAACTACATGTTCACGTAAATATTTACACCTCTGCGATCAAAAATGACGACTTTATTAAAAAAAAACTCAAATGGACGTAATTATGAATGTATCTATTTTTTATCGCAAAGAACGTAACTAACATAAAAAACATATAAGTATTCATACTACAAATAAATTTCGAAGAACATTTTCAAGAACACTTTATTATTATTGATTTGGAATCGTTTTTTATTTCTCCTGTAAAAATATATAAAAGTGTAGTTACTTTCGCTTGCATTTAAGGTGACGGACGATGTACAAGTAAACGTCGGACATTGAGGCAACAGAGTAAAGATTAATTGAGATATTAAAGTAACATATTTGTTATTATTGTTTGCAGTTCAATTTTAAAGTTATAACCCTTGACACAAACATCGTGCTTTAACAGACCTCAGCTGGCGTGTTAACAGGGCTCTGTTAATAGATAAATTTAATTAATGCATTTCGAGTGGACAATGGCGATGACGATGACGATTTATGGACAAGGTATGTATTCATTTATCTATGCCCATGTATATATTTATTTCTGAAAGTTTGAATTTGAAAAAAACACTCCCAGTTTTTAACCTTGGGATTTTCTGAAGGAAAATCAGGGAGTTTTGTTTTTGTAAGGGAATTAACGTAATATTCGTTTAGTCCTCTACAAGTACACATACGCTATGAAATAAGGCTAAAGGCAATAACGCTCAAATAAGAAACTGAAATAAGGCCCAATGACACTGTTGAAGTAAATGAGTGAATATGCGTTATTTGTACAGCACAAATAACGATTGTAAAATCTTACAATATTGTCATATCTGGCAATGTGCTGACAATGTACTGGCAATCAAAAATTGCCAACAAAAGGTAGATTGTCAGTTCACACAGTTGTATAAAATTTCTCAGAAAATCTTAGGCACGTTGCCTTCCTTGCCGGTCAACAAGTGAGAATCTCACCGTCTTTGTCACCACTGGATATTGGTGCTATTGGTTACGAGTTCAGCAAGGCAGCTATATATCTTCCCTGGATAATTTTTATTTATCTGTTTTTAAAACAAAAGTATAAAAAACCCTGAATTGAACACAATATGTGTGAAATGTTTTTTCACAATGTGCATTGTATTAAAAGATTTTTGAAGAAAACAAAAACATAAGATAATGATAAATAATAAAACTAGAATATTTTCTGTAGAAATGATAAAGTTTCTGCTAAATTTCCCGATGCAGCTCCTGTTTTTAAAACTTAAAGCTGCACTTTGTTTTCTCTTCTATTTGCATGAATGTCAACAGCAAATATTTGCATATATTTATTGGGACGAGTTTTATATTCATAAATATTTTTGGAGTTTATTAAACATTGAAAGCAATGTTTTGTAACAACTTCCTGAAATGCCAAAGGATAAAAGATTTTGCTTTGTGATGGGCACTTCAAATAGTGCATGGACTGACTGAACGAATACACATACAACCATTTAAATGCAAATATAGCAACAACGAAAATCTAATATCTGCTTAGACACAAAGACATTGAATAAAAAAAAACGTTACAAAAGAAAAATAACAACAAACAGGATGTTAATTTTACTACACTAAAACATATAAGAAAGTAACAAACGTCATTAAAAAAAAAATGAAATTCTTGCAACTTGATGATGACATTTCCAAAAGAAATATTTAACATTTTGATAGTCAAAAACTTAGAATGAAAAATTTACATACACAGAAAGAAAAACTTAGACGTCTTTAAGATCTGTGCAAGTATACAAACACCCACAACAGCACAAGTGCATGTATGCATGAGTATGAAAGTTTTGGGACTACTTCAAGTGTGAATAATACATCCATGTTTGGTAATAAACTAAAGTGTAACAAACACAAAAAAAAATAGAAAACTGACCTTTTGTTAAGTGCATCCATTTCAGCATAAGATGGCCAAGAAAGGCGCACGAAGTAAAATAGATGAAGTATATTAAAAAGGCCGAAAAGCAAGAACAAACATTTTCTAATGGCCAAAAGCAAAATTACATTTTTGTGGTCTAACATACGAGTATATAAGGAACAAATAGCATTTCATGTAAGAAGAAAGATTTTTTATCAAAGAAATTTAATTAAGAAGTTGTTAAACGGAAACAATCTTACACAAATTGTAACACATTCAAAGAAGAGTGATTACATATACATACATACATACACATGCATACATAAAGGAAGCAAAGCTTTTTTATTTTTTGTTACTTGCATCCTTGTGTATCCTTGTGCATGTGTAATTTTCTTGGACAATATGTAAATAATGGCCAATTGTTCTTTTTTTTAGTTTCAATTATTTAACTTTATGACTTCAGGACATTTAAATGTCAAAGTAATAAGATTTTATTTGGTTATGAAAATAAAGCAACATCATTTTATTGTGATTTTTTGCTCTTAGTGGCAACATTTTTCAAATTTAATTGAATTTTATAACACTTGAGAATGTGGGCAAAAATGAAAAACAGCTGTTTTTTATGCTTTCTTTTAGAAAATGTTTCAAACATAAAATCAAACAACATAATTGAATTAAAATTGTTATCTAACTATGAAGAAGAAACCTTCTGCTTATTAACATAAAAAAAGAAACCAAGATGTACTCGCAACAATAACCGAAAATAAAAATAACACAATTTATATTGGTAGCAAAATGAAATTATTGTAAATGAGAGTATAAACATAATGGACATGTGTTGTGGGATTTGAACAGAGAAAATAAAAATATTCATAATACCCAGTAGAATATTTTTGTATTAAAAATAATCCACTTGCGAGTAATAATAAATGAAAAGGAGTTGTTAACAAACTCGTTCTATCTCTTCCAGCTGTCTTTACGAAAATCGAAAAAACCTTGACCACTAAGTAAAATGAAGGAAAAACCCAAACCCAAACACATAAAGGGGAATATCATGGGTAAGATGTTCAACAAAAAAATGCTGTACTACTTTGTTATAAGTCTCTGCATACACCAAACCTTCAAATTAAACTTGAGCACCTGAAATAAATATAAAAATATTTTTAACGAAATATTGAACTAATAAATAAATAAAAACATTATTTAATTAATAAGATAAAAGAATTTCGTAATGCTTTTAAGGGATAATTGCTTGTTTATTCGCAGTGCTTGATTTGAATTTTCAGCCTACGTCCATTAAGCGGTAAGTGCGACAAGTTAGAGCTCAAATGTTGGCCGGGGAAGCCAATACAAAATTATTTTTCTGATGCGTGTGCCAATTCCCACAATACCGTAAGTTAATTAATTAATAATATAAAATGACTACATTAAATTAAATTCCTGTTGTTTCAACTTGAAATAACTTTGATTCAACATGGTTCTACGTGTTATTTCAGTATCTAATTAACGTTGTTCCAACTTGAAATAACTTTGATTCAACGTGATTCTTCATTTTGATTTAATAGTACTGGTATGTTAAATCAACATGAAATAAAGATATTTCAAAAGTAAAATTTTTCTTTGAAAACTCCTGTAAATCGTGTTGAATTAACATGAAATACATAAAAAAATCATATAAGCAATAATACATTTAAAGCAAAAACATTGCTGAAAAATGTTTAATTTAAACTTGTTTATGTAGATTTTAAGTTGAAATTTTTCTGTGTGAAGAAATAATTATTTTTTTTTTGACTATTTTCACCGCTGATATGCCCGTTTAATGGCATTTTTGCTCTATTTTACGGGTTGAAATATTTCAAAAAAATTTTCAATTTTACATAAAATTGCTGAACACATATCCTACGCAAAATGTTTCATATGACGGTTCACCATGAAAATGTCCGGCAAGAGGGAATTTCAAGCCTTCTTTCAATAAGACATAAACATAAACATAAACTTTTTAAATGCAGATACAAGCATAAATTTGTTTGTTTCTTCTTCCGGAATCAATTGCTAGAATCTTGAGTATTGCTAAGAATCTCCTAAACGATTTAATTTTGTTTATTCCTACTGGGCCTTTCAGCTAAAATGGAAAAATTAGGGAATTACTTTGAGAAACGTGTCCCATCAAAGTGAATTTGATTAAAATCTTAAAAGATAGAAAATAGTTTCTGGAGACTCCCTTCATAACAATTTATCCCTGGACAGTAACCCTTCCACAATACAAAATAAAAAGTACAAATAAAATAAAATCAAATCAATATGTTTGTGTTGTCGTTCACGTTCTACGGTTTGGTACTTTTTTTTAATATGAAATGCAATTCAAATTCCAACAACAACACGTTTGAGGACAATAATTTGACCACAAACACCTAAAAAAAATACACACAACCAAAAAAATAAAAATAAAAAATATATCAAAGGCAAAAGATTTCCTTTTTTCAAGCAACACAAAGAAAAACTATCTAACAAAGAAAAGAAAAAACAATGTTACACACACACATATAAGAATGTGTTTAATAACAAACACAAAAAAGGAATAATTTGGAGTAAAAGAACTAAAATCAGATAAAAATTTCATTACCTTATGGCCGCATATTATCAACATCAGGCATCTACTCCAAACGTTTTTTTTTTTTTTGCTTTTCAAAGGATTCGAATTTTTTTTGTTCCCGGCACACATGTCTGTCTCCATGAATGTAAATTGGTGTCAGTTTGAAGCTCTCAAGTACGGTCATAATGTATGTGGATGTAGAATATTTGTGCATGTGAGAATTATTTTTTATTTCGTCATGTTTGCATGCTGCTGATGATACTTATACGATATTGTAAAATTTACCAACAAACCAAATGTCTTTTATATCAAATACACAAAAAGTTTTACAAAATGAAAAATGTGTATATGAAAAAAAATAAAAATATATGTATAGCAGAATATTGCAAATTATTTCTTTTCACTTGGTTTTTATTGTGATTTGGCAGCACAAGAAAAAATATATTCCATTTTTTTTGCATTGTTGTTGTTGTTTGTTATTGTCCTTAACCGGAAAATATCCCACAGGAAACTAAAGCGATTTTTTCTTTGACTGTTTCAATCTTTACCATCACAAAGTCATTTTATTTTGGATTAAAGGCCATAACGTGCTTCTACGAATACGAAAAGGAGCACTTTGACTTTGGCTTTTTTCAATATATTTTCTTTTTATTAAAATTTAGTAAATAAAATAAAAATATTGTATGAAGTCCGGTACACTAAAGAAAAAAAATAAATTGTATTCATAATCAACATCATCATTTATATCAGATGTTTTTTTTTTTTTTTTAATAAATCCACGTACATTATGATATCAAATTTTGCCTTATGGTCTTGCCAATAAAATTATAATTTGATTTAATTTGGGGGTTTGAATATTTTGTTATTATGTGTATATAGTTATAATAAGTTATTGCAACCTTTAAATTCAGTTTTAAAGTATGTGCTTCTTGAACCCCGTTTAAAGCAAAATGCCTAAAACAAACTCCTTTTAGGCCTTCAAATTATATAGTTATATTTTGATAATCCTTTTCAATAGTATTTTATTATTTTAGATTTATAGGAAGACTTTTTTCGTGTCTTGTTCTTTGTATTGTTACTACTTCGAATAAATTACGTCTTATAAGTATAAGTCGCGTATTATATTTCCGTATAATTTATTAAGAACTTAAAGTCAATGCTGCAATCAACATACAGCGTGCAGAAACTCATGACTTCTATTTGTAAATTCTAAAGTTGGAAAGGATCTCTTTATGCTTTTCACATTATATTTGGATTTCATTAGTAATAAAATTTCACAGACAGTTTAATTTAAATCAAACATTACATCGTTACCACAATATAAAAAGGCTCTTACTAACAGAAAAAGGAAAATATTTAATAAAAAATAAAGTTTCGCAAAATTTTTGAAGCAGTTTTTTTAAACTCTATAAGCAATTTACTGCTGTAAAAAATATTTTACATTTTAAATTTTTTATAAAATTGTGTCAGAAAGGGCGTTTTGTCGACAGGGTTATCAAATTTATATTAACCTTTTTAGAGAAATTTAATGCCCAAAAAAAGCCAAGTTGCCAATGAATATTTTTTCTATGCCAATAATTAGGCCTGTCACAGAAAACCATTGAAATTGTTTGGATTACGAAATTTCAAAAAACGAAGTTCAAAAAATGTGTCGGCTGATCTTTTTTTTTAGCGAATATGTAAAGAATTAAATAAAAGATACAAACAAATTTTAAATAAATTGTTGTAAATCATTTCGCTTTGTGAAAATACAGTTGTTTTATACAGAAAATAATAATTCTGAGCACTAAATTTAAAGTAGCCTCATTTGGTTTTTCGTTTTCTGAATTACCTAATTACGGAATTGAAATTAGTTCGATCGAATTTGTATTCTGTAACATGCCAGATAAGACATAGATTTTTAAGTTAGGGCTATCCATTTATTGGTTTAAAAACCACCGGTCTGGCAAAGCTGCCAGCTGTTAAATGTATGTCATATGATGGAGATGTCATTTAAGGTTCAATTAATCGCTTTTCGAACATTTCGGAATAATTATGATCGTCATAATGAAACTAATGTGCAAGGAATTGGCAAAATAATAAAAAAAAATGAAGAGACTGTTACAGATGTGGTCAGTCCTGTGCACTGCCGAAAAAAAACTCTTCTGCTGTTAGTGGAAGGTTGGCGTATAATACATCATTTACATCAATCTAGAGGCTATGGCTGTATGACAATCTACTTTTTGTGGCCTGCAATTGAAGATGATTAACTGGAGAAAAACTGCTTGCAACAAGACACCCAACACGACCGATTTTGGCTCTATTGCATGGGAAGTTTCCAGAACGCGCAATTTCACGTTGTAGCGACGACAAGTGGCCACCAAGAACATGCAATTTGACGCCGTTAGATTTTTTTGTGGGGCTACGCCAAAGAGCATTTCAACATTCGTCAAGTTATCTCCGAAATACCACACGAAATGTGCGACAAAGTATTCGACAAATACCTTCAAAAGCATCGACTGATGCAACCAATATAGAGGCAGTAATTTAAACGATATTGCATTTGGTATAAAATGGCAAGGTCCAAGCATTGTAATAAAATAAAAGTTTCTGAGAAATCATAGCTTTATGTTTAGTTTAGTTAGTAGAGTAACCTTCTTATGCAAAAAAGGTTTGCTTGAACTGTACGTTAAAACCGGTTTTTTATGCAAGTTTTTTTTAATGTACACCTCAAGCACATGTTATTTTTTTGCATATGGGGGTATGCTCCAGCTCGCTTGAGTTCGAATAACAATTCCTTTTGCGTTGCTGAGAGCAGCAAGGAGTAACTGCAAATACAGAGCAGTTAAGCTAATTTTTACAACTCTGATATCGTGCGTTTTGTTAATTTTTATAGCATCGTTGCAGCGACTCTGATGTTAAGAGGGCGCATTATTTTTTACCCGACTGCGCGACGCAAAGAATGGTATTGTGTTTATCAGCCTATATGTGTAAGTACATATGTGAGTTCCTTTGCGGCACTATGGGCCTAATAACGAGTGTCGTATTTCGACTTCGACTACGACGATTAAAGAAAAAATGTTACAATGTTCTTTAGTCGAAGTCCAACTATGACACTCGTAATTAGGCCGAATATAAACCTAATGCGTGGGCCGATTATTGATGATTCTTCTGGGAGATATGACAACAGTCAAAATTCAGCATGGCTGCCAGCAGACGCCATTTTATGAATACGAAAAAAATAAAAAGTCGGCTAACTATATCAAAATGGGCATCATTCGACAGGTATTAGAAAATCATCTTTAGGTTTACTTAATGAATTTTCAAATGACCATTTGGGAATTTTAACAGTTTAAAGTTGGTCGCAGTCTAGTTTTTTATTTTATATTTTTTTTTTTTTTGAATTTTTACTTGTTTGTGCTCTAACCTTCAGTTGCTTTGTAGTCGGCGTAGTAACTACTTCAGCCAACAGCATTCTCGTACGTTCATATTTTACTCTTTGATAAAATTAAACAATCTCTTACACAAAACTACATGCAAATTAATTAATTGTGTCCTGCGAAGGTCTGATGTCATCCCTTAGTGTCCATTCCAGCATTTATTTCTCTTAATTACCTACAGATTGATATTTTCAATACTTTTGCTTACAACACTTGTGGAATATTAATTTATAACACATATTCGGCTTCTGTATCTGTTTCTGTTTCTGGTTCCTTCAGTTACAAACTACAATTAATGTTAATAAACTGAACATTAATTAACATATGAAAACTATAAAATTACCATATGAAAATGAAACTGCTCCATTATCGTGTTGCCTGGATGACAGTAAGGAAGGATGCATATAAATTTCATAATTACCAAAAAAGCACAAGCTGCCCAATGTCCTCAAAAGTATAAATTAATTTGTCTTGCTTTTTTCTTTGTAATGATAAAACGTATAATTAAATGATGTGGAAAAATGGGGGAAAAGTGACCAGTAAAAATTTGTATTTTGTGAAACCAGAGGGGACTGATGAAATGAATATTGTTTAATATTTTCCACACATCCAGAAACAATTACATGTGATTTGCATGTATACAAATGGGATATTTGAATACAACTTTAACAAATTTCTTATTGAAATATGTATGTAAACTAAATACTAAGTTCTTTTAATTAATTTTTTTGTTCTTAAGCAAAAGTTTCACATATGCGCAAACACTTGAATGACAATATGTTAAAGAGTTTAACAAAAAGTCAAGAAAAATAAAGTCAAAGTTCTACGAAACTGATTTTAAAGAAAATCCCTTAAGTGCAATTTTCAAAATTTTTTTTAATATTTTTAACAGGGAAATATTAAATCAACTTGTTACCTCTTTTTCATCTTTCTCATTAATGAAATGCCATTGATTTACCTTTCCTTGCATTACCTCCAATAAAGTGTGTATGTCTGTGCATAACAATTGCCATCATCAAAGACGCAATCAATTTCAAACAAATTTAAATTTAAGCAATAAATGAAAGAAAAAGAAAAGAAATCGTTTGTTTTTTTTTCTACTTTCTATAACAATGTCGCTAGTTACAAGGATACAATGTCCTGCGATGCATAAAATTTAACTACCAGACCAAATAAAAAAAATAAACGTATACACTTACATACGTAAACCAGGACAAAGATGCGTATGTATTTAATATATAAAAAAAACCAAAAGGTATTGAATTTCAAACAGCTGCGTGGAATCGTTTACTTTAACATGAATGAAATTGAGTACACACAGCAGTAGATTGTACGAGGGTTGACTTTTAAGTGTGAAAATTATATAAATATATAAATATATTTATATAAAAAACTTTGAAACCTTTTACACACCCGGTAACAATTTATCGAACTAAGCCAAAAATATAATTCTACGTTAAAAATTATTATCAACACCTTTTATTGAAAAAAGGTACAACTAATTAATTAAAAATTACTTTGGATTGAATCAATTACAATTTAATTACAAATTTGATTGAATCAATGAAACTTTGATTACAAAATTTAATTAAGCAAAAACTTTAATCAAAAATTTAATTACGTTAATTAAACTTTCAATTGACACAATTACTCGTAAATGATTAATTGATTTTTTATATTTTTTTTATTTAATTCAGGCAAACGAACGTTTGCTTGAAAAATTTAATGAATTAAAATGTTAAATGAAAAATTTAATTGAGTCAATTAAACTTTCACTTAAAATTTTAAATTATTAAAAATCTAATGACGAATTTGCTTGAGTCAATGAAACTTCGACTACAAAATTTAATTAAGCAAAAACTTTAATCAAAAATTTAATTACGTTAATTACACTTTCAATTGACACAATTACTCGTAAATGATTAATTGATTTTTTATATTTTTTTTATTTAATTCAGGCAAACGAACGTTTGCTTGAAAAATTTAATGAATTAAAATGCTAAATGAAAAATTTAATTGAGTCAATTAAACTTTCACTTAAAATTTTAAATTATTAAAAATCTAATGACGAATTTGCTTGAGTCAATGAAACTTCGACTACAAAATTTAATTAAGCAAAAACTTTAATCAAAAATTTAATTACGTTAATTAAACTTTCAATTGACACAATTACTCGTAAATGATTAATTGATTTTTTATATTTTTTTTATATAATTCAGGCAAATGAACTTTGGCTTTAAAAATTTAATGAATTAAAATGTTAAATGAAAAATTTAATTGAGTCAATTAAACTTTCAATTGATACAATTAAGTGTTTAATTGATTTTCGATTTTTCTTCAATCAAAGGTGCCCATTGGATAAATATTTTTTCCCCTACCTGCCCAATGCAACTTGTGTTTAAGCGACCGAACTAAAATGGTAAGGTGTTTAAAGCTTTAGAGGGTTTAAGGGTTTAAAGGGTTTGTTTAGTTTTTAAGAGGAAGGATGTGGATCTTAAAGCAAGGACGAGTACATTAGGAACAATAAGTACAAATACTACAGTGTCAGAAAATTAAGACCCACAAATATAAAAAATGTAAACTGTAAACTTTTAATGTTTTAAGTTAACCCTCGTATGCTGGCTCATTTGGCTAGTTTATCTCTCCACCTTCTTTTGCAAAGCAAATAACAGACTTTTGTTTCGTACATCTTCAACTCAATAAAATAAAATAAAAAACAATGGAATAGAATAGAATACCAACTAAAGAAATCATCCAAAGGGCAGTAAAAATCAGTAACACAAATCCCAAAGTGCGGGCTAAAATAAAAGTTTATGCAAATGCTTTTAAAATAAAACAATGCAAAGTAAGTGTATAAAATTAAATAAAACAAGTTGCAGAAATGATACACTCACACACCCACTCTGAAGAAAATTATTTTAAATGTTACAAATAAAAAAAGCAAAGGAAACGTAACGTTTCTATTACAAGTCTCAGGGTCTGCAGGGAAATTCAATTGAAATTATACCTGATGAAAGAATAGAAAACTTTTCCTCTTACCATTCCATGAAAAATGCGACAAATATAAAAATTGTTAGAAATTTGTTTCTTCAAGCTCACCTAATTTTACATGCATACAAATACTTAAGAAAAGAAAAACTTTTTGAAAAGTAGTGGGAATAATTTCAGGTGTTTTTTTTTCTTCTTGCAAACAAATGTTTCATAAAAACAATAAATAGACAGGAAAAACTTTAAAATATTTCCTTTGCAAACGGAAAGGAAAATTAACATAAAAACTTTTTTAAATTCTTATTGTAATAATTTCTCTATGCGAAATAAAATCTCATAAAAACATGAGCAACTCATTTAAATGTTTAACAGCTTTTCTACATGCACAACAACATGCACTAATTTTAAGTTTAAAAGGAAATCATGGCGGACATGTTTCATTGCCGTTACGGAAATGTGTTTTAAAAAGTTAACAAAAACTTAGTGTGGTCAGTAATTTTTCCATGAATAAATGTACAGGTTATTTTCATTTATTACAGTAAGATTATTCTATTAGGCTTGGGAGTTAAATTTAAAAAAATATATATAATTCTGTTCAAAATTGAGGTCCTAATTGCCATCACGTCACCAAAGTGATATTTATATGTAAACAAAATAAAAATCTTTAAAATATCTAAAATGTTGTTTATGTTTTTTATTATATAAGTTGATACGAAAGAAAATGTTTTCAAATTTCTATGTTAAAAGCAAATAAATTCGAACAATTTTGCTTTCGAAGCGCATCACATACTAATCCCCAGACTTTGATTGGCCTTTCATAAGTTGTAGAATCAGTTTGTTAACGGAACTTTTTACGGAATCTGTATGACAACTTCATGCTGTTCTTATTGTTGTTGCACAGAAATTAATAATTTAACCATAAATCGCACATGCAAATAAATGTTACAGCAAATGTTATGAAAACTTAAGCCTCACAAAAGCTGGAAAATTGAAAATTTTTCATGATCCTTCCTTCCACTTAAAGTTTTAAGTTTATTTATTTAAAAATTATAGCACAGTCAAAAGAATTTTATCAAAACAACATTTTACATTAAACATTAATTTGGCCATTCTAAAGCAAATTTCATCAAAATTTCATAAAGACAGTTAGTTGTCTTGGTACACTTCAGAAAACATGTTTCCCTCTACTGACTTATTGCTTAAGACAGCACAACTACACCTCCTTAGAATTATAAAAATAAAATAAAAAAATCTGCTATTTAAATAATACTAATATCCCCCACTGATTTTCAAGGTCCTGTAAGTGAAACCCACAAAAAAATAAAATAAAGTCAATAACAGAAAATAAAATAAGAAACTTAAGTACGCGACATTTAATTTAATTTCGTGCTTCTTGATTTCTTCATTTTTATAGAAATACTCGAAACCACACACAAACTAATAAAGTGAGAAAGTAAATGGCAGCGGAGAGGAAATGTAAGGTAAGGAAGGGAAGGGCCAAAAAGTCTAAGGACCTTGTTAAGGATGCCACTAACAGCAGTAATACATCATGACTACAACTTACGTTTAAGATTGCAAAGGTAGAGAAGACGCCAAGCAAGGAGCTCGCACTTGCACCAAGAACCAAGACAAGTTACTTCATGTTGTTGATGATAATGGTGATGGCGATGATGATGATGATTATGCTCATGGTGATGGTGATGGTGATGGTGATGATTCTATCAGCAATAAGAAATTAAAATAGAAATTTTGTTGTTGCATGTGGCCATTGGTGTTGGTTTTCGTTTGTAATTTAAATACGAGCACTTACTTGTACACAGCCAACCTACTGCGTTTAGTGCCCTTACAAAAATTGTAAATCACTGCGATTTCTTGCCTGAGCTGTTGCTGGAATTAATGCAATTCTAAGTCTACAAATAGTCCAGGAAACATTTAAGCACAGGAAGTAGCGTTAAAACAGCAATATGTTTTATTAAAGTACTTTACGTTCACTTTCTCTTCTTCCATATAAATTTTTTTTTATTAAGTCTATAATTTATTTTATGGATATTTTCCTTCATTTCATATTCTCTTGATTGTTTTTGACTCGCTTTTGCGAGGGTTTAAAAATTAATTAATATTTAAATTGTCTTGTTCTGTTCTTAACTGCAATATATTTTTTTTTTTTGTATAAAAGATTTATTTGATATTTTAGAGAAACTTGTTAAAGAATTTAAGGTATAAAAGGAAGACAATTGACAATTGAATTGAAACGTGTATGGGGTGCTTAAAACATGTTAACGAATTTTAAGCTACTAGGTCAATCAGGTTGCAAAAGACACATCGATTGTTGTCTACTTAACTATAACCGGGTGATTTGTTCGAGAGATATCATTGAGGAAAAATTTAGAAAAATCGTTTTTTTAATAACTTCAAAAGTCTTCGTTAAATCGATTTTAGATATACACTGATAACCTGCAACACCCATCAATTTTCAAATATTTCTATTTTTTTTTCAAAAGATTTATAATGCAAATATTTGACAAGTTTATGTTAACAATTGAAATTTGTTTAGATGATAAAATTAAGATTTTCGTTCTGACACATTTTTATATTTTCATCAGTGCTTTTGGTACACATACTTTACCACTTATTCATTTAATGTTTTAATATGTATATACTATAAACGTATCGGCCATTTACTCAAGCATTGTCATAACTCAAAAAAGTTTAAAGTTTTCAATTGACACACATCTTAATGGAAAAAGAAAAGTTTCTTTTTCTTTCAAGAGTTGAGTAAACAATAGGAGTAACGGTATTACGATCCGATAACGATAACGGAGTAATTCTGCATCATTAACTCAAACATGAAATTTTTTGAGTTGATGACGATTTTTGAGTAAAGAAGCGATATGTACGAGTATGTGCAAATAAAATGTTTGCAGAGTATAATTTTGAATATAATTTTTAATGAAATAATTAATCCATTTATTAGTTAATCTTGCAAATGATATATTTAAATTTAAAATATTTTGTATGTATGTACTTGTACTCAACGGAAGAAAGACTATTTTTTCACTACCATGATTGATTAAAGCGAAAAGCAATAACAAAATTCTTAAATAGCATTTATTTGTAAAAATGTTTTCCTATTTAACAAACATGTTAAAATTAATTCAGCACTTAATTTGCAATTTCCTTAAATACTTAACATTCATTTACGTTGAATAATGAGAGTTAACTTAATTTTACCTTTTTATCACTCTTACATTTTCAGGTTGTTATACTTACACTCGTGACTAAAGTAAACAGCAAAAAAAAAAAAAAAAAAAAAAAAGGATCCTCTTCAAAATAACTGCTGCAGCACACAATGCAAACGAAAGAATAAAAATTGTCGAGATAATCACTTTAGATTTAACATTTAATAGATTATGTGGCTTATAAAATACCCAGAGTAGCTGCTCGTGAACAGCACGTCTGTATGTATGTATGCATGTGTAGGTGTCGTATCGTTTGGGGCACCTTTCACATTGCCTTTCACGCCATCTCCTCAAAAGCTTGGTCGTATGAAGCGAAAAGTGCTAGGTAAACTTTTGGCCGTGTCAAAGTTTTAGTAACGTTTTTCTTTTTTTTTCCCGTCATGTACTTGCTACCGATTGTTGTTACTGATACTTGAAGGATGTGTTTTTTTTTCAGCTACTGGTTTCAGTGCGATGATGTCATGTCTGTTGGTTGGATGATGGGACAAGAAGGAGCAAAAAAAAAAAACCATTTACTTAAAACACAAGAACTCTGTTGGCTTTATATGTGTGGTGGCTCATTGTCTAACACCGTGTACGTGATATGAAATTTAATGTTTCAATTAGAGGTAAAAGTTAAGTACAACCACTTTTACTTACACATACATTAAATGTAAATTGTGGATCAGCATGAAAAAGGAAATACGCAAATTCATCTGGAGTTTTGTGCTTAGCTGTTGAGCTGGTGGAGTCCCTGCTAGCCGTAAGTTTTCGCACATTTTATTTTTTTCCCACTTTTATTTAAGAGTTTTTTTTGCAACTAGTTGATGGTATTATTATCTAGTAAAAATAATGTGTCGTACCTATGTCAGCACTTATCGGGAGATCAGTTAAACTTTTCCTTCGCTTTTATTTTAGTGTTGTTGTTAGAGTTGAGTTCCACAGTAGTATATATATTCATTAGAGGTTGAGGTACTCGTACTTACCATACGATACGTGTGTGTGCTGTTTTAGATTTTGTGGTTAAATGTGTTGGTTAATTCTAAAGTGCTTGGCAAATTTTTACTTAATGTTATTTTTAAGTGGTTACTTTTTCATGTGCAGTATATGTATATGGGATAAAGATACAGTGGGCCAAAATTATACTTAACTCATTTTAAAAGGTATAATAATTACGAACATGTGTGATTGTTATTTAAATGCCTGTGGCCTTGCGCCTAAATCTTAAAGTAGGTGTTTGAATAAAAAACATTGCAAAGCACATGTTTGGTCTCATTTAGAACCCGGGCCATTATTGTATGTAAGTCAGCTAAATATGTTTAATTTAGCTGAATTTTAAAAAATGTTGAGCCTTTCTGTGCCGGTTATATTCTTATGCAAGCATAATTTTTAGCTTTATAGTACTAATATGAAACTTAAAAAGCGTGGGCCGTGGACAAGATAAATTTATGGCTGAGTATGATGCATATATTGGGTGTTTTTTATTGAGGTATAGAACTTTAAGTTGGCATCACTTTTTTAACTGGCGGCCATTTTGTCAGCTGTCAAGTGATTAATATTTAGTTTGGTTTGCCATTTCATCATGAACAGGTTGACAAAAGAACAACGCTTGCAAATCGTGCAAATTTATTTCGAAAATAATGGTTCAGTTCGCGAAGTTTACCGCAAGCTCCGTCCATTTTATGGTCGACATAATCGTCCATCAGAGCAATTAATTCGGTTAACCATGGATTGGCCACCAAGATCGTGTGATTTGACACCATTGGATTATTTTCTTTGGGGATATGTGAAGTCGCTCGTCTACGCCAACAAACCAGAAACGTTAGGGGACTTGGAAGCCAACATTCGTGGCGTTATTGCCAACATACGGCCCCATATGCTCGAAAAAGTGGTTGAAAATTGGACCTGTAGAATTGGCTTTATTCGAGCCAGCCGCGGCGGCCACATGCCCGAAATCATATTTAAACGTTAATGGCATAAAATTATCCTTCCAATAAAGCCAAATTGATGGACATTAAAACGATTTTCTTGTGTTTTATTTCAATTCGAAGTTCTATACCTCTAAAAAAACACCCTGTATTATTAAAAAAAACAAATTTTATACATGAAAAAAAATATTAATTTTAATCATGAATTATATTGGGTTAAGTTAAGGGCCTGTTCATCTAAATGCGAATGATATATTCGATCGAATATTTATATTATATTGGAAACAAAAACAAATTTTAGTTTTTTATAGAATGATATATTTTTCTTAATTAATGTTGCTTTTTTAAACACAATATTGTGACATTCCAAGAGTACAAAGTGGTTGCCAAAATTCGTTGGAAACTACTGAGAAGAAATACATTAGAGCATAATTAAATGGGCATGACTCCTCCTATTTCCGAAATGAAAGCTAGCGTTACTTTTAGAGCTCAGGACGTGTACCAAGTGTCGTAAGTAGCGGTTAAGCAGAAGCACGTGAAATATTACATTATGGGCCAATTTTCGACTTGTCGCACGCTTACATTCAAAACAAACAAAAAATTTTCATAGTGTGCGTTGCCGACATCATGAAATTAGCCCTATATTTTTACAGGTGTGGACCCGGCCGCTGCTTAAAGCACAGCATTACGTTGTTTTAAGAAAACAAAATGTGTTTCCCAGTTTGTTGGAATCGGTAAGTGGAGATACATATAAAATACGACTAGACTCAAGTGGGCGTGACCCCACCCATTTTTTAAATGTAAGATCGCGTTACTTTTAATACTCAGGGTGTACCAAAATTCGTAATTATCGCTTAAGCACAAGTATGTGAAATTTTACCTTAAGTTTTTATAGGCGTGGCCCCGCACAGGATTACGTCATTTTAAGAGACCAAAGTATTTTCAAGTTTTGTGGAAAACGTTTTGTGGGTAGAAGTAAATATAATATTCCACTCGATTTAAATGGGCATGGTCCCGCCCACTTTTTTAAGTGCAGGATCTTGTCACTTTCATAGCTTAGAGTGTGTACTAATTGAGTAGAAGCATGTGAAATAAAATAATTAGTTTTAGTAGGCGAGGGCCGCCCACTTTTTAAGCACGATATTATTTCATTAGCAGGCCCAAAGATAAGTGCCGAATTTCGTAGTAATCAAATAAGTAAAAGAACATAATATCAAAGGAAAAATTTTTGTAAGCATGCTACCGCCTACTTTTGTGGAAGCTATATCCTGTCAGACAAGACAAGAGCATTTAAAATTGCTCTAGAAATTACACATATGAAATAAATAAACTAATACAATTGTTTTGAGAACCTCCTTCTTTTTGAAGCTGGTTAAAAATTAAAATTATATTAGTTTTCGTATTATGTTATGTTGTACGAAACACACTTTTGCTTCAATTTCAAACAATTCTTCATTCTTACAAATTTCTCCCAACATAAATTGTATTGTGGTCCACTGCACATCTCTCTCTTTTTCAAAAAGGTACATTATCGAAAAGTGTTTTAATGTAATCCCTGAACTAAATCTCGGTATCAAGCACTTTTAGTTAATTTGTTTGCACAAGACAAACTTTTTACTACACGCCTGCAACGAAACGAAATGAAACGACATTGATTTTATGGAAATTGAAATATTAATTTTCGTAAAGTTACTAAAACTTTAATATAACATTTATTGAGCTTTAATTTATGTACTCGTAGTTTAGATATTAATCATAAAATAACTTTTCTTCTGTTTTTTTTTTCTTATTTGTAATGTGTGAAGACATTTGTCTAGAAATAATATGAAGATTTCTTTGTTTTATATAAAATGCTAACCTTCTGCCGGCAAAGTGGTAACTTATAGTTAAAAAGGTACGTGTAGTTGCAGCATAAACTGATGAAAAAACTTAAGGGGTGGAAGAGGAGGGAAAGAAATGAACACAAAGACAGGCACGACAGGCAGAAACAGACAGTTAAATATACAGGCAGTCACTCAAAATGATTGATGAACATTTTTTTGCACACAAATGACTTGGTGTGCGGGTGTGTGTGTTAAAGTGTATTGCAAGATGGCCAGTTACCCAGCAAACATAATATTAAGCTTTAAGAACAAAATTTATTTTTACTTATTTCATATACAAGTTTGTTCTTAAATTGCTGAGAAATCATAATTTTACATCAAGAAAGTGCTGTTTTTGAGCAGTTAACGATTGATTTATATACAGATGATATGGAGATGATAATTTTCACAATAAATTTGTTCGTGGTTTAGGAACTTTTTTTCTGATAACAGCGCAAACTTTAGTTGTTGCATTTTTTTTCTAATACTCATAATTTTTTATTTTTTTTAAATCGCAAACGTTTGTCTCTTAAGCAAAAATTTATTTCAAATCATTTTCAATGTGATACTTAATTAGACCATGTTAAAATCGCAACATTATTTACCCTTACCGGGAATACATGTTCACGTGAAATGCGCTCTCTTTCCGTACAATTGTAATTTCAAAAATTTTTTTAACTTTGTTTACCATTTTTCGTTCATGCGAAGTATTTTCTAGGGATGCAACCGATACCGATATATCGGCGATACTGCTGGTTTTCCGATATATCGATATCGGCGATATTTTACTGTCGATACGCCTTATATTTTTCTTTAGAGTTTTTTGAACAAAATATTAAATTTTCAACTCTTTTTTTTGCATGACAACTATGAGAAATAACATATTAAAAGCAGAACATAAAATCAAAACAGAATACATAATGAAATTGTTTCTTCTATTTTTTTTGCACCATAGTAATGAAATGTTCTCTCAATGCTAAATCTTGCATGTGTTTGTATGTTTTAAGATTTTTTTCAAGGCGCATTAATACAAGTGGTGGTAATTCTACAACAATTACAACTTAAAATAACAACTGACATCTCAGCCCCTATGTCAACATGTACAAATTTTGACATACGAACCTCTAATTTGCGCAAAAAAAGAATAAAAACTGTGCTTATAACATCACCACTTTGAATACGTCTTGATTTTCTTTTATTCATTTATGCATGCGATGATTTAGTTCAGCGATGTAAAAGTTGGTACAATTGCCCTTCTTTTACAATTGTACTTTTGAGTACATTTTGTAATGAAACTAATATTAATTGTTGAGTTTATCTACATATCGTCACAGAAAATTCCAAAAGCCCTGTCTAACGTTTGAAAACTTTTACAGAGGAGCATAATGAAATATAAATTGACAATTAGTGTAAAATGTTATAATGCAAGTTAAAAGGGCCAACAAATTTATAGATGTATTTATTGTAAAATTTTTTACTTATTGTCAATATATTAACTCATTCAAAAAAGTTTTATGCTTTTCCTGTAAAACTTTTACAAAGGACTTTTTGAATTTTCTGTGATGATATACCTACATACTCAATAAAAATGTGCCTGTATGTAAATTAATCTTTTTTTTTAATATTACCGCTATTTTTGTTCGAATAATACGAATTTTTATAGTATCTCTGTATGGTCGGGAAATAAATCGGTATAAAAATAATAATAAAAATTGGATTAGACTTTTTTATATAGAGCTTCTGGCGTTTTGTTTAACGACATACATGTTTACATGAATACAAATGAATTTTTATGTGAGTTTTTATTCAATTTCATTTAAATAAACAATTAAATTTCATTTAAATAAACAATTTTTCAAATTAATAAAAGCAATCGGAGTTAATAAGTACACTTTTCTTGAAAGTTGGTACAATTTGTAAAATCTTATTTTGCATCTCTGATTTAGTTTTTTCATTGTTATACAAAAATGAGAAAACTATTTTTTTTCAATCTTAACTGAATGCCAACGTTTATTTTGTAAAATCATAAATATTGCAGACGTTTTGTTGTTTGAAAATTTGAAGTTGAGAAACTGAAATGTATTGACAATTTTGATGATTTTAGAAAATAAACAGTATGACATTCAGTTTGAATTGACTCATTAATAATATCTTACACTGTTATTTTGTGAAAAACAATAATTAATTTTTTGTTAACATGACTTCAAATTCAATTCTTTTTTTTTAAGTCTTATTAATATCAATTTTAAATCTTGAGCCAATCTAAACTGAATGCCAACGTTTATTTTGTAAAATCATAAATATTGCAGACGTTTTGTAGTTTGAAAATTTGGATTTTAGAAACTAAAATGTACTGAAAATTTTAATGATTTGAATGGCTCATTAATAAACACTGTTATTTTGTATAATAGAAGAATTACTCTACTTGAGTTTTGTTAGTTTTTACTTGAGCTCAATTTAAATATGCGTATCGGTATCGGAATCGGTATCGGCGATATTTATTTTTGAGTATCGGTATCGGATCGGCGAAATGGCGTATCGTTACATCCCTAGTATTTTCCGTAAACAAAATGTTCGCCTCTTATTGAAATCGTTTTTACTTAATACTCAATTTGGAATGCAACACACCCGCATGTTTGCTGGGTATAACTGCGTATACACAATCAGTCATCTGCATGAGATTTAAACGGGAAATAATGTTCTATTATTAAAAAGCTAAAATTAAACGAAACTTGTCATCTAATGCTCGCACAAATACACACACGTACGAGTATATGCTGTTACACACATGATTTTACAGTAAACAATTCACAATTTACATTTACACTAAATACCAGAGTTAAATAGTTTAATGGTTTTTTCCTGACCATTTTATTTATTTAACTTAA
Organism: Nowickia ferox; assembly: GCA_936439885.1. Taxonomy (NCBI): domain Eukaryota; kingdom Metazoa; phylum Arthropoda; class Insecta; order Diptera; family Tachinidae; genus Nowickia; species Nowickia ferox. The sequence continues at coordinate 109,170,911 of OW387023.1, forward strand.
AACTTCTTTTTGTTATCAATTTTTAAACATGACTGATTTTTATTGTTCAACAAAACAGCAACAGATTTTCTTTTTTTTTTATTTATATAAAAAGTTTTGAAATATTTATAAAATCTAAAACCCTTACTCTGCTGTTCAGGACACGTTTATTTTTCTCAAAATTAAAAAAATACTATCGTTTTAAATTTATTGTGTAGCTGAGACGAATGTTATACACTCTATAGCACGTAAAACACGTCAGTGAGACTCAGTCAATATCAAAGCCGGAGTTACATAGAGAAAGATCTTAAGAAGGCAGATGAAATTGCTGTCTCTGTACTGATTCACTATTGGCTTTGTTGCCAATACTACTGACGAATTATTCTCCAGACAATGCTTTTTGCTATAGACATTTAACATGTGCTTGTCATTGAAAAGCAGCTACACATCGCAATGGTAAATTGAAAAAGAAGCTCTATATACAATGCTCTATATAAATACTTATAGGACCCGAAGGAATAATAATAAATAATATAGCAGGTATGTGATTTAAACAAAAATTTATGATATAAATTGTTAAAATATTTCGATTTGACTTAAAGAATTAAAGGATGTGAAATTTTAAGCAATGAACTAAGGAAACAAAATAACTTTTCAACACTCGCATTTTGTTGTTAGCTTTATTATGAGTAAATTTACTTTTATAAATCAATTTTTCAGCAACGTTTTGGCATGAGTATAAATTTAAAATTACAAATTAATATATTCCTCCAAAAAAGTTTTCATAATGCAGCCAATCTTTTAAAGAAACACATTTTTCTGGCCTTAAAATAGGGCAACGAAAATCCTAACAACCAACTCATAAATTCTATTGTATTGAATACCTTCATAACAGCCATGACGTTAAAAAAAATAAAAATAAAGAGAACATTCAGCAAATATGTATGTATTATCATCATATGTGAACAATAACCAAACGAAAACACACGTTTAAATATGATACGAAGCATTCATTCATCCTTTTCAGTTTGTAAAACCTACATATGATTCTCTATTGATGTGTGGCTTTAGATTGTCCTTTTTAGTTTTTGTTGTTGCTGCCTGCCCTTTTGCATTGTTTGCAGCTTAGGATCTGTCAGCAACACACATACACTCATGTGGCGTTTTGATTTTTATATTTTGAAATTTATTTGAAATTCATACATTTGAATAAATATGTAAAAAAGCGTTTCTGATTATTTATTTAACTTCACTGGATTCATGCAGTGCTACACAAACACATTTGCATACATACATATGTACATATATACATATATGTACGTATGTATGCATGTATATTTATGACTGGTTGGTATAAAGTTTCTTTGCTACAATACCTGTGACTTGGTAGCGGTTAATAAAACCAGCTTAATATATGACATATTTATTGCCCTGTGTTAGAACTGGAAAAGGAAATAGAAAACAATATATTTTTATTTCTTCTCTAAATTTGATGAGAAAAAAATCTCATATGAAGAATGTGGTCCGGCTTGGAAGTTTGTGAATAGAATGCTCTCCTTTTGAAGAATATGGGTAACTTATGTTTTCATATTCGAATTTACCATTTAAAATAAAAATAATTATTTCGTCCTATAATCAGTGTTGCCAGTGAAATTTCGAGAAAGATACATTTTAGTTTCCAAAAAGATACATGTATTCCCAAAAAGATACATTTTGTAAAAAATTTTAAAGTCCATTTTTAACGTTTATTAACATAACATTTTTATTTCATATTTAACGAATATTGTAAGGAATATGATACCATATAAATTCATTTTTATATTTATTTAAGTCATAAATATTAGGCATGTAATTTTTAGAAATACAGTAGGCAAACTTTAAAATTAATTATATGTACATAACTATCTTTGGATGTTATCAAAACAAATTCATTTTTGTAAAAATTAATATACGAGTTAAGGCCCTTATACTAAGGCGATTATATCAAAAAGTTCATATAAATTTCCTGAAAATAAAAAAGATGTTCATATTTCCTCAAAAAAAAAGATGTTCATATTTTCTATACATTTTGCGTACAGATTCAAAAGATACGAAAAATTTCGGGATTACACATGGTACCTGAAGTCATCAAAAGATACGAAAAATGTATCTTTCGTATCCTAATGGCATCACTGCCTATAATACTAAAGTTGAAGTTATGAGATAAGCAAAGTACGTACACTTATGCACAGAAAAAATTATGATACTTTTTTTTAACCGATTTCAAAAAAGCAAGAGGTTATCAATCAATTCGTCTGTATTTTTTTATGTGCGTTACTTTATAGCTACGTAACTCTTTAACAGATTTTAAAAACTTTTTTTTCTCTGAAGACGTGTAGGTTCCATTTTGTGCCATTTCCAAAGAAAAAATTAATTAATTTTAGTTAATTAATTTTTTTACTCGATTGCGTTACAATCAGTCTATGTGTGTATGTATGTGTGTTCTTTGCGGCACTATATAAATCGAAAACGGGGAGTTGTTTTAATTCTGGGTGTGTCACTAAAGATACGGCAGCAGTAAGAATTCAAAATGGCGGCCAACAGGCGGCGAACTATATCAAAATGGGTATTATTCTACAGGTATTTTAAAATCATCTTTAGGTTTCCCTTATGATTTTTCGTTTCGAATGACCATTTGGCTATTTAATGGTTCAAAGTTGGTCGCAGTAGGGTTTTTTTTTAATTACTACTTCGACCCTTTTTTAGATTTTATCGTAAGCGACATGTTATCGAAAATAGACTTTTTATTGAGATTAAGATTTTATGGGCCTACCCATAGTTTAGAATTATCAAAATGCCAACATTGTTGATAACTTTTAAGCGATAATTTACGTTCAAAAACTCATTTGAATATTAAGGTTTTTTTTTCTCCTGAAAAATTAAGTTTTTGTCGCTTGCGATTAAATCGAAAATAAGGCTCGACTTGTTTCCATTACTTTTATGTACTTTTGCTTATCGGATTGCTAGGAGACTTAGCACACACCTTAGTTAGACTCTCGTAATGACAAAATTGAGAACTTGAACAAATGAACGGAGCCACGTCCATTAAAGTTTAATATTATATTTTACGTAACCGGCTTGGCACACACCTTTAGCTGATGAAAATGACACAATATTGCATTTAAAAAAGTGAGCGGGTATATGCTAATAAAAGTTTAGAATAATGCTTCTCCGATCCTCACATAACTTGACAAATAGTATGGGCTCTTGGAATGGCATAATTGTATTAAAAAAAGTAGGCAGGGCTGTGTCCATTATAAGTTAATACTATATTTCGTGTGTTTGTACCAGGCCGATTCTTACAAAACTTGACATAAAACTTGAGCTCTGAAAGTGACGATATCTTGTATTTATAAAAGTATGTGGGATGACAAGATTAAAACATTTTAATTGGCATTAAAAACTTAAAAATAAAGCTTTAAAAAAATTAACCGATTTCACAAAAAAAACACTAACAAACTATTTAGACTCAGTTAAATAAAACATTTGTTTTGTGCGTTAAAATCAATTGATTCACTTAGTTCTCCTCTAGGCAGAATGCTAGCAAGAAGTTCAATTAACCTGCTTTATTTATTCACTTCAAAAGGTTTTTCATTAGTATTTTAGTGAATGCGCATTTTTTGGGCAAATGTGTGCCAATTGTGGCCGTGTCTTTAGTAAACTATAATAATAAACTATAATAATTTTTTCTGAGTCCTAAGATAAGTCTTTCATTATCAGCAATCAGAAACCAGAAGTATATATATCAAATTTTAATAATGTTTAATAACTCTTAAAATTTATTTTTTTTTTGCACAATTCCACATGTGCACATGTGCCTACATAAAGTTCTTTCATCCACCTTTCAGGATTTTTAAATAATGCAAAATGATCAGGCATCTGGTGGATGTCAAATTAACTGCGCCCTGATTTACTTACATGACAAGCATTATTGCGGAATTATTATCAATAGAAATTCTACAACAGCTACAGGTATGTGTGTAAAGCAAATTTCTTTTTTATAAAATACCTTGCATGCTCTTGGGAACAATTTATAAAAAAAAAAAAAAAAAATTAAAAAGGATGCCGATGTTTTAAAAAAACCACAACAATATTTTAAAAACACAGTAGCGTAAATACATAAATACTTACGTTCATGCATATTTAAATATGTTTATGTGAATGTATATAGATATTTGTTTAAAAGACACACGTTGTTGTACTTACGTATGAACATCAGCGTAAGTAATATTTCCTCAAATGTTTATTATTCGCAAAACAAAATAATCTACTTTTTTTCAAGTTGGCATGCAAAACTTTTTCATATTCAAATTATTTGCTTTGCGTTTTTGTGTTGTTCGTGGTTTGGAAAAAAGGGTGTGTTTAGCAACTCCACTTTTGACAACTGTGATGCGTGTCCGTCTTTAGGGGCGGGAGTAAGAAAATAAAGCAATTTGTATTCAGAATATGAAAGCAACATTCTCAATGTAGTTTGCTGTTGTTGTTGTTGTCGTTTCTGTTGTCAATGCCGTTGTTTAAATTTGTTTGTGTCAAATTGCTTTGTGGCAACAAGAGCAGTAAAATTATTTAAAAAAAGATTGAATGAAAAAAAATTTTATCGAAATACTAGAATTAAGAGAAATTGTTGGGCGGGCAAAGGCGATATTAGTAAAACTCTATACATTTAATAACAATCGAAATTGAAGAGTTTATAATATTTTTATTACTTGAACATAAATTAAATTATTAAATTAGGGATTTTGGTTTTTTTACTAATTACCGTCTGTATGCATTTCGTTCCTGCTTAGGAGCTCATCAGTAGACTACAAACCAAAATCTGATGTAATAAGTTGAAAAACTTTGTATATTTATAATATAAACTTCCTTTATGTAACTCCCTGACTTAAGCTTCAAAAACGCTGATAGACGCTTGTTTGATTGTTGGTCTCTACCAGAATCAGTCGTTAGCACCTTTTTTTAAATTAACTTACCAAATGGTAAATGCCCTTTCACATTTTGGAAATCAATAGACTGACACACGAAGTTTGTTGATGGGGAAATGAAAATGTAAAGAGCGTCATGTACAGGGTATCTGCACCAGAAATTTTTTGTTTTTTTTTTACTTTTCGCAATTTTTTTTTCTTTCTTCGTATAATTTTTCTCTCTACTTTTTACACAAATTTTAAAATTTTTATTTAACTGTCCCTCGCCTTAAGTGTTTTTATTAATTAAAATTTTCATACATTTCTTCACTGAGGTAAAAAGAGATCGCAATATCAACAACGTCTGTGGTCAAACATTTTACATTGTCACTTTTTTTGCAATGCTAGTTGTCAACTTGCATATGGACGTGTACGAACTAATTACAGGACGTTGTCAACTTTTGGTTATTGATAATGCAGGTTGTCTACTTGTGCACGGACGTTGTTAATACTTGATGTCGAATTGAATTGTACAATTTTAACACAAACGTTGTTGATACACTTTTGACAACGAATGTGATCAGTTTGAGCACATATATGGTATAATTTTTTCTCTGAGATGCCTGTCGAAACCTTTGAAAACTTCCTACAATTTGCTTGTGATTTTAAATCGTCTAAAGTCCTTTCAACGCTAACCAGAAGCGACCTCAGATTTATGGTGGGGGTATTAACGGGACACTGTTTCACAGCTTCGTATGGAAATTAGTTGACCTTGCCTGCAAGAAATGTAAGGCTTTCTGGGATAAATAAGACAAAAGAGTACTTAAATAACTTAATTTTCTGAGAGCCTACACGTTCCAAAGTAGGGAAATTGTAACGAGAGTGGGACTATTTAGAGCGACATGATGATAAAGTGCCATCTTTTACTGGTATATCTAAGGACCAATTCCGATCTATGCAAGATTCATTATCATCCAGAAAAACCTAATCTAACACACATACTTTCAGCTTCAAGAGCACTTCAACCATAAAAGTTTTAATTTGAAGGGTGAACCAAACGCAAGAAACTGATATTTCTTAAAGTGAAAAAGGTTCTTTTTCTTCGTGCAGTAATCAAATCACGAAATTTAATGAGAAGAGAATTAAAAAAAATTAATTATTAGTTTTTCAAACATAAAAAGAGGTTAAGCAAGATGAAAGATACTCACAAATTCCTAAAAAATAAGTCAGTTTTAAGTTTTTGGTCTCCATGATTACACAACATGTGTACGTATTGTAGAGTGCAACTGAAATTTTTGTACTTGGCGGTAAAAGTGTGTGTCAAGTATTGTTTGCAAAGCACCCTTAGTGACATTTGAAAAAAAAAAATTAAAAAATATGTAGTCACCGGTACTCAAAATACCAGAAATATTTTAGTGGTTGCGGTAGAAATTTTTCATATTTAAATAATGAAAACAAAAAAAAAATGCTAAAGAAAATTATAGTTCACATATTTTTGGCATTCGCACTAAATGTACGTCATATTCCTTCTCTGATTCGTTTATTGACAGACATTTTGTCAGTCAGTCATTTAAGCAAACCATGTAAAGACTTCAACAAAAAATGCTTTGAATTTACTCGTATCATATAATATGCAAACAACAACAGCAACAACATTCGCTACATGCCACAATATTTTCCCTAACTGGCGCCACTTTAAAGTCATCTTCACTTCATTCATTACTTTTGTAATGACAATGACTTACATTTTTTTTTCTCAACAGTTTTTCTCTGAAGAAATTGAAAAAATAAAAACTAATTTAATTTTTTATATGTAAAGTACCAAAAAAAAAATACGCACTTGAGGCGGGTTTTGTTTGCAAAGATATTTAAAATTTCCCGTATTTATTTAATGTAACTTTATGTAATCGTATTATTTGTTACTATTTGTTTTTGGCAAATCTTTGTCAATTGCTGGTAAAAGTTTGTGTTTTTAATCATATCTACATATCGTCATATAAAGTCAAAAAAGGGCGTAACTTACGAAAAATTAAAAAATTTATTTTTGTTTGATCATGATGCAACTAAAGAAAATGCATCTACTCATAGCCTTGCTATCCGTGTGTGGCCAAAAAATATCGAATTTATTAGCGAAAGTTTAAAGACTACTGAGAACTCAGTATACTAAAACTTATAATGTTTTTTGTTTCTCCTGTAAAATTAACTAAATGTAACTTACGCCTTTTTGAGTTTATATGGCGATATGTCATTAGAAGTTTAAACATGAGCTTCTTTTTAATAAAGGGTATTTCTTTAAGTGCTTCCTTTCTTAAAATTTTTAAATGAAACAAAGTGTGTTTAAGATATAATGGAATTTTGTTATTCATTTGAAATGCTTATCGATGACATTATGTAAAATTTCCGATACGAATGTCCACTTAACATCACATATTCGTGGAATCACTATTTCCTCCAATTACTTGTGCAGATGTTCAATGTGGCATGAGATGTACAGTACATTGCACATGGAAGATACGCCCAAATCTAAATTAACTTATTTTTGATTTTCAATTGCGAAAAATTCACGTAGCCCTACTTTCCCTCAAGCTGGTCTTTCAATAAAATTAAAGATGGGCGTATGTCAAATTTCGGAAATTTTCGAAATAGGGAAGAAAATTATAACTTTATATTTTTTTTTCGCAAAACCTATTGCATATTTTTATGTCAGCTATTTATTGAATATTGTATATAACAACAATTTATTAACAATTGAGGCGAAAATGTGCATTAAAATAATTAAAAACATGACAATATATGTATCAATTTCTGAATAATATTACAAATAATAACGGGTGAGCTGAAAATCAATTCGGAAAAACTCAACAACTTTACTTGGGATACAGCAAATTTTTTTTTAAATATATAGTTGGTGTTTCATGTGGTCACTGTCCATAAATTACCTAGACATGGCCAAGAAATCATGGATGCAGCAATTCTTTCTATTGGTAGGGCAAGTGAAGAGGCAGAATCAGCAAGAAACCGAACCAACAGGAAGTACAGGTTAATGTTTTCCAGGAAATCTAATAGAGTTTCCATAAATACTGAAATTTTTCGTCGCATACAGGTTTCATCAGACACTTTTATAACCGGCTTAAGACATGAGCCATCCAAACCGAATTTGAATGTGAAGTATAAATTGGATGCCCCTGTGGCTGAGTGGTAACGATACTATCCTCTCAGTTTAGAGGTCGTGAAATCAATTCCCGCCATATACCCTGGGTGTGTTCTGCAGACAAGCTAATCGCTTCGCGGGTTGCGTTTGTTAAAAAAAAAATTCTGTAGCATGGTTAACAAAATATTTGAGGTATTCACGCGGTAGTCTTAAGTGTCATAGTGTCATAATTGTTTTAAATTATTATTTTTTCAATTTCATTTAATTTCATTTCAACATTATGACACTGTGACAGTTAAGACTACCGTTTTTACCCCCTAAATAAAAAAGTATTATCTGCATTTTGTATGGTTTTCATTGGCCAACGTTTGTGAAACTCAGCATGCGTTTTTTCTTTATTCTTGAAAAAGTATATACCAAAGTTAAGGATTTCTGTTTGTATAGGAAAAATGTTATGCCAAGAAAAATGTGATTTGGATGGCACGGGCGTAAGCCGGTAGGATTGTCCGATTTTGATAAAAGTCTGCATGCGTCTATTTTTATTCTACACAGTGTATGTACCAAACTTGTAGACTTTTGCCTGGAAATGGGCGATCTTCGTGTCCGATTTTTATGAAACTTGACATGCGTCTTTTTTTATTCTAGAGAATTTATGTACCAAATTTGAAGTCTTCTTCTTGTAAAGGAAATAAAATATGTGAAAAAAATGGATTTTTATTACCTGCAAAGAAGGCGGTCGGTGTGGCCGATTTTGACAAAAGTTCCATTATTTTCTTAATTTCGGTGCCAACTTTCAGTGATCTATGGAACTCTTTATATTTCTTCCACGAAAGGATATGATTGTCATTGATATCCATATCATCCAATTCTGCCATAAAAAAACTTGGTTATCATCGACCCGTACGGCTTGCGATTATAAAATGGGCAAATCAGCCGGAACGTTGCTAGAACGCAAAACCAATTTTGATCAATTCCGTTCATGACGCGTTCGCTAAACAGACTTAAGAAACACAATTCTCCAGATGTACTGAACAAATTGACCACTGCAAACTATCAAAGTTTGGAAGCCTTTATTGCAAGATTCTTTACAAGTGAAACTTTTATTGAAACCACTTTTCAAAAATCTAAAGCAATTCAATAAATTTTAAGCTGATTGTGGAATTTTCAACAACAAAACTTTTTAAATATTACACAAAGTGTAATTTACAAATGTAGAACTTCAAGTATTTGTTGATAAATTCATAAAAAATCATGCATACATGTGTATATATGCAAATTCAATTTTATTCATAAATGTATGTGTGTATGTACAGAACAGTTCGATTAATTGGAAAACTTTTTCCTTAAAGGATTATTTTTCAAAAAAAAAAAAAAACAAACCTAACAAGCTTGAGGATTAGTTTTGAGAAAAATTAAATAAAATACAAACCATACTTTAAGGATTCACCTTCCTTTAGCCATAAGCAGGGAATAGTTATAAGGAGGACAGCCAATGTTTGCAATTACATTATATGCAAGTTATCCTTGCCTTCAATTTTCTTCACTTTGCAGAAGTCGTCGTTTGGTATGGCAAACTCTCGTTTAATTATTGCTTTTTAGGTACTGCGGTTTGCACTGCATGTTCGTATTATTTTCACATTGAAATACATTCAATAGCAGAAATGTACAAGAAAGTTTACTTGTATGGTCTTGTGAGATTTTCTATTTCAAGAAAAGCAATTTTCAGCATTTGCTGGCAAATGTACAACAACTTGTTGTGTGGTTAAACACAAAAATCTTTTGGTTTTATTCCTTTATTTTTTATTTTTTTTGGTGCACTATCTGCAAAATTTTCGATCGAAAGTTATTTGATGTGAATTTAAGTAATTGATAAGAAAGAAGAAGAAAAGAAATAGTTGGTTAGTTTTGCGTTTATTAAGAAAAGTTTGTATTGCGTAATTAATTTTGATTTAAAATTTTGTTGCAATGTTGATTACACAGTGTCACACAAACTGACGCGGTTGCAGACTTGTTTTAATATGTCATTTGGTCAGTTTCAGAAATTCTATTACATACATAAAACCGAAAATTTTTATGAAATACTATTTAAAACTACATATTGCCCCTTCATTGCATAATAGTCATAACTCAAAAAATCTACTTTTGCGGAAAGGAAGCTTAAGATTTTTAATTTACACACATCAACATGAAGATATAAAAATATTTTCTAATCTCAAGAGCTGAGTGTACAAGCCTTTTCCATGAATTTTTGTATATAAGATTATAAAAGCTATAAAGAATTTTTCTGTATTATTAACTCTAAGAACAAATTTTTTGAGATATACTATATTGCATTAAAGGGGCGATATGTTATTTTTGTATTGCTTTGAAAATTTCAGATAATTTTGAATTAGTTATTATGGTGCCACTGTGGCTGAGTGGTAGCGATGCTATCCTCTCAGTCCACAGGTCGCCATAGACCCTGGGTGTTTTCTGTAGACAAGCTAATCGCGATGTTGTATATTAATTTTTATTTACAAGAACTACAATAAAATGCTTCCACATTTAGGGTTCACTATGTACTCACCAATCAATGTTTTCAATTAAGAATTTCATTGATTCAATTAAATGTTTAATTGCATTAATTAATTGGAGTGGAAAAACTTAATTGATATTATCGAAATGTTTAAAGGTGAAAATATAATTAATTTAATATCAATTATTTAATTATATTATTTTAATTGATATTACAAAATTATTCATATAACTTTTTTGTGTGAAGGGTTAATGACAAAAAATCGGATTTGGTACATGTTTCAAGTCGCGTGGTGTTGAACAAAATTTACACGAAAAAACACTAAACGATTTTATTTGTAAAATGTGTATGCATGAATTTCCAGTAACGAAAAAAATTAATAGTTTGTATCATCAAACACGTAAACCCCAGCAAATTTGTTTATAGTGCATGGGCCTCTTAAGCTAAAAGTTCGAGTACTGTATATAAATAGATATGATCAGCTAGTAAAAGCAATTACATATAACTGTAAGTAGCCCGACTGGTGGGAGAGTATCACAGAGTATACAGAGGTGACACGAAACGGAAGATAATTTGTGTATTCGGATGGTCTCCTTTAAAGGTTCTTTCGTTTTGGCATTTAAAAAAACTAAAAATATTAAATTAAATTTAATTTAACAACTTAACTTAACTTGACTTAACCTATCTCGCAGAACCTGTGTCACAAATCATTCTACCTTTTTTTATAAGACTTTCTTCAACTCTGGTATTATCTGTGAAGAGTATTCTCCACTTCTGGATTAATCTTAAGCAAACGCCGAGCAGGATTATGATGCAAGTTCTCAACAAAAACATTTAAATAAAAATACAAATAGAACATCTATACATAAATACTCGTACATAAAAATCTTGCATGAAACTTTAAAATTAAACTAAAATATATAATTGAATATATTGGGTCCTATTACGAGTGTCGCATAAGACTTCGTCTACGACGATTTTGTACGTGACTAAAGAACATTGCAACAATATTTATTTAATCTAGTAAAAAAAAAAGTCGTAGTCGCAGTCGAAATACGGCACTCGTAATAAGGCCCATTAAAAGAAATTTTTTTTTTCGTAGTTAAGCATGTCTATATATTTCATTGGTGCTTAGCAAAATCATCAGTAGACTTTAACCACATTTTATCTTATGCACAGACTTTCAAAAAATCGTAAAATAATAAAATAAGTTTAGAAACTTACACAAATATAATAATAATTTGTATTCGATATTGATTTGTTTATTTTTCTACACCTTCATACACTTAGAAATCATGCAATGGAACAATAAAACTATTTATAAGGCAAAATGAAATTTAAATCCAATTTAAATAAAAGTCTACTGGCAATTTGGTAAAGTACCAATTAAATGCATAAAGACATGTTTTACCATCAGAAAAAAAAAATATACTGAAAATAAAATTATGAAAATATGTCAAATAATAAATTTTTTAAATGTATTTGCATATAAAATAATGATTTTTAGCTACTCAATTTGATTTCGTGCGCATTGAATCGTATCGTGCTGCGAACACTTATCGCTTGAGTATTTCGTACATATTGGACATATTGGCATTCGGGCGTGTCATGTTTGAAAAATACAACACGCGCCCATCTCTATTATGTATGGAGTCTACTATATGACATAAAATCCCTTTATACATCTCTGATTTACACAATTTTGGTATTGAATCAAATAAAATAAAAAAATTGAAATTAATTTTGCATGCCTGTTACGCCCTTTTCATATCAACCCCTTAACTAAATTTAAGGATAATCACATAATTATAATTAAACCAACAAACAAAAAGTATTAAAAAAACGTTGAAAAAAAATCTGAATGAATCTGAATGAAACGTGGCATAACGGACATGTAATTAGAAAAATCTCGCGGCTTATGCTGCTTTTTGTAAGACCTCGTGTAAGCACGAGATGGTCACGATAATGCTGACCATCTTTTGCATGGCCGTGTGCAAAAGAAAGGCACGAAAAAAAATCAAACGGAAGGTGCATGTAGAGAAATTATGGCATGAGAGCATGCAAAGAAAAAAGTTTTTTTATTTTTTTATTTTGCAGGAAGTATGAAAAATATAAAAAAAAACTTTTTATATAAACATAATTCTTCTTTATGACTACAAGCATGACATTTGGTGTCGAGTTCTGTGCAATTTTGCTACAACCACTGGCCTTAGAATATAAAGAACAGCCAGGCAAAAATTATGCAAAAAAACTAAAATGAACGTAATTTGAAATTTACGGAAAACGTAGAAAACATTATCAAAGCCGCGAAATGTAACCAAGAAACACCATGGAACATAATAAATTAAAACCACACTTGTATGCGCGTACTAACAACACACTACAAAGAGATAAAAGAACAGCAAAAAAAAATATATAGAAACAGAAAATAAATAAAGCAGGAGTTAAGCTTTTATTAGTAATATAATAATCCTTTGAAGGAGGAGAACTAACTGAGCAGAGTATTTGTTTTACGAGTATGTTTGTTTGTTTATTTGTGCATATTTAGGTTTAATGTAATAATGGTCTGGTTATTAAAATCCAGATATGCAAGCTGTGTACTTCCGTGAGATACTTGTTACCATAACTCTTCCTTTGGATGGCGTCATTTGTTTATATTTCACGTAGCAATTAATATTTTCAACCCATTCTTAGCCGAGGCCTCTCATACCCAATCAAAGTTGATGTCCTTCATGGCAAATTGCTGTTTTGTTAGCGGTGCATAGTGCAGACATTTAAGGTGTTTGTCTGCTACTATTCCTGCTCAAATATCGTTTTACAAGTATTGAAAATAAAACAGGTGTTGTGTATATAATTTATGGTCTCCATAATTAAAGATTTTACAAAAGCATCATTGGAATTATGGAGGCTGTGTATTATTTTGAAAATACACAGTTGTTATAAGTTTCGCAATATCAATAAAAGCGATAAAAGCCGATACAAAGTCACTAGTTTTTTTTTAGTTTCTCAAATAAGTCATAGAGAAAAATTCGATTAATAAGTCAAACAAGCACTATAGCTTTTATTTCTGTGCCTTAAATATGACTGTTAATAAACATTTTCAATTATCAGCTAGAGAATATTTATTCAAATGCAAATTTTTAATTTTTTTTCTAATAAAATATCGCATGGCTTTGACAGCTTTTTAGAATGACATATAATTTCCTACCTTTCTAACGCATCACCAGCCATTCATTGTTTGCAAGTGTCATAAATTTAAATTGAAAAAAGTGACACACACCAACAATGACAACAGCAAATAAAAAAACACACAAGAGAAATTAAAAATTGCAGTCAAACAATACAAGAACATCAAATAGTGAGTGGATAGAGTTAGTTTCACTGTAATTTCTTATATTCTTGGCAAACACTCATGCAGCAGTGAAAGAAGACGAAGAAGAAAAAACGTACCACCATTGCTTAGCCAAGACTCGTAAATTTATATGTAATAGTAAAAGTCACGGGCAAAATATTCCTCCCCTGCTGTAATTTTTTTCCACTTCTTGCAGTTGGTTATTTTAGACATTTTTTTCTTACCACAACTTTAAATTATGCCAGACACGTCCAATAGGTGAGACTGCTGCAATAAGCCTGAGGTGCATTTTACTTTATTTATGTACGTTTTTTTCTCAGCTGGATTTGTATTTTATTCTTCACTATATTATTCGTTTTTTGTTTGTTTTTGCACTAGTAGAAATATAAATCAGTATTAAAACAGAAGTGCAAAATAATGAAATATAGATAAAGGGCTGTTCAGACTATTATAGTTTGTATTAATACATGTCAAAAATTTAAATAATACTTGAAAGTGCGTTGTGCATTGTGAATGCAAAATGTCATGTGGAATGATAACTAATACAATAAAAAATTTTACATTTTTCTTTAAAAATTTTCAAAACGACAACAATTCATCTGATCAGAGTTGCATTATTACAAAATCAAGTTATAGACAAAACTGATGCCGTGTCTTCGTTTATCGTATATTACTTAGACGCAATTTACACTGTGCCTTTTCTGCTTGCCTGTTCAGGCAGGCTTTTTTTGTTTATAGGTGAGAGGGGGTGAGAAGCCTGCAGAGTAAAACAAAAGGCACGAAATGAAAATTCTTTGCTTTTTTCGTACTCTCAGCATTAAGCGTGTATATAAATGCCAAAAAGGCATGAAGAAAAAAGGCTTAATGTAAATGTGCTAAAAAGGGTTAGTATGAAATGGCTCTTAGTGTTAAGCCGTTTCTAAATATTGAAAATGTTTATCGTATTGAAATATATTTTTTGTGTGTAAGCCATGTTTGAAATTTAACGAAATTATCGAATTTTTCTTTAATTTGTCTTAAGGCTTCATTAGTATTTACTTTCTGTTGCTCTTCTGTGCTGTGCCGTTCTGCTTCTAAATTTGCGTACTTACTTTTTCTGTAGTAACTTGTCAGCTGTTTCTGACCAGCAGGGTCGCAGTTTTCCACTAAAGTGATGAATTTTGCATCGTTCATTGTTATGTTTCAATATAATTTTATGTTTTTCTTTTCAAAATTCTAAATGTACAATCACAATTTATTTCAAAATGTTTTTATTTAATTTATGCTGTCACTTACATTTACTTAACAATTTTTTGATTTTCACAGGTTGAACCGAAACAGAACAGAACGAAACAGAAAAACTAACGATTTGTATTAGATTTCAATAAACAAAAAAGAGTCAGCTGATTCGTAACAGAACAGAAAGTAAACACTAATTCTGGCCTTATTTAAATAAACTACTTTAACCACCGTCTATCTTCAAAGAGGCCAGCATGACCACAACTTGCGTGAAATTGCTCGGCCGCCGGAAGTCTACGATTAATGTAGGCATCTTAATTCTCAACAGCAGTTTGATTTCTACTTGTGTTTTTAATCTAAAGGCAGAATAAGTTTTTACTTTCCGTTCTGTTACGAATCAGCTGACTCTTTCTTGCTTATGGGAATCTAATACGAGTCGTTAGTTTTTCTGTTTCGTTCTGTTCTGTTTCGGTTCAACCTGTGAAAATAAAAAAATTGCTAAGTAAATGTAAGTGACAGCATAAATTGAATAAAAACATTTTGAAATAAATTGTGATTGTATATTTAGAATTTTGAAAAGAAAAACATAAAATTATATTGAAACGCAACAATGGACGATGCAAAATTCATCACTTTTGTGGAAAACTGCGACACTTATGGTCAGAAACAGCTGATAAGTTACTACAGAAAAAGTAAGTACGCAAAAAAAAAGTAAGAACAGCAAGAGCAACAGCAACATAAAGTAAAGACTAATTAATGAAGCCTTTATTTTAGGTGGGATGGTGTGAACACAAAATTTCACTTTACTTTAAATTTTTTTTGATAGTCGAAACAAAATTCCTTAGATTTCTTTATCGTAAAATGTGATGAAAGTCTTTATACACGTTTAATGCGTCCCTTAAGCAAAACTGGTGGTAGATCTCTCCCCATTTCTAAGAATGATTTATACGTGCGCGACGTTAAACTTAATATAATAATATTATTTATTATTACTATTAATTTTTATTTTTAGCTTTTTAGTGCCAATATCAAATTTGAAGTGACGTGGTCCATTCATTTGGAAAACCATCAATCACATTGCGTCATGACTAGAGTCAAGTTTCGAGAAAATTAATTGAGTAGAATAACATATATAGTATAGTACTCAATTTTGAAGGGCGCGGTCCCGCCCACTCTTTTAAAAGCAAGAGCTCAGAACGTGTGCCAAGTTTCGTAAAAATCTTAGCAACTGAAATAAAATATTATATTAAGTTTTAATGGAGGTGGACCTTGCCTCTTTTTATAAACAAGATTATATCATTCCAAGAAGCCAATGAAATAGCCAAGTTTGGTAGGCTCAAGTTATGTTCAAAGTTTCCTAATGATATATATTTCTATATAATGGGCATGGCTCTTGCCACTTTTTTACGTACAAGATTATGTCATTCCAATAGTTCTAATTGCGTGCCTAAATTCATGGGAATGTGTTGTGTAGAATTACATATAATGTTAGAGTAAATTTTAATGCACCTATTCACGCCCATTTTTTTTTTTTTTTTGCAATGGAACCGAATGGAGGTTATACCCTCTGAGACAAAATATACTCGTAATTTTTAAGATCGGTCTAAACATGACGGAGTTATGAAGTCTAAAGTTGCTTAAAAATTAAAAATATGGAGAAATTCTGCTTGGGTTTTGATATTCGCCGAGAAATAATTCCCAAGGACTTAATTTTGTGCGAATATAAATAAAGTCTTTCTACTGTAACCAGATTGCCAGAAAATTAATTGGAAGAGAATTTTAATCTTTCGAAGTGGGCCATTTTGCTTCTATTTTTTTTTTAACTGTAAGTTCGTTAAACTGTTTTAAAAATAATCACGGAAATGCTTTATATAGAATAGTGCTGAATCAGTAGAGTCAGAAATACATATATGTGGCCATAGTTATGAAAGTGGTCTGAGGGCCATTATGGCAACCTTTTCGGTTCGCCAAAATGCAGCCAAATATTTCTTTGGTCCATATATTTCGAAACTTACATTTCAACGAATCAAAACATATTTTTATATCATACAACATCTTCATTTAGAGTAATTAGTCTCCATTAATATAAATTTATTTAATATTTTCTTTTTTCGACTTATTTAACATTTCGAAGCAAAAATACACATTTAAAGATTCATTAATCGCCAAAAAGAAAATAAACATTGCAGTAGCTGTTCCTTTCATTCTAGTTTACACACTTTCAAAGTTCTGCCTTTAAGATAACACTTTTTGACAGCACTACCACAATGGAATGAAACCACACAAAAAAAAAAAGAAATGCAAAAAAGAATAATAACAGAAAAGGTCTTTGCTAGCAAAGTAATGAACATCGAAAGAAAGTAAGTAAAATACGGACGAGTGAGTGTGTGTATTTTTATATAAAAAACAGCCTCAAGGTATTTCACTTGTACAATTTGGAATTTTAATGCAAGAAGCTGTTGAAGGAAAGTATGAATTAAACTTGAAAACATGTTGTACAAAGAACAATAAATTCACGTGTTGTTTTTTCTCTCTCTTTAATTTTCAACGTGAGGGCGATGACATGACATTTTAACTATTATTCTAGTATTTAATTCAGCATAAAATTGGTTGTTCTCTTGTGTTTATTTCAGTACTTGATGTTGTTTACATAAAAAGTATATACGGGTATATGTTTATATTAGGAAAGATGAAGATATTGGCGATGTGCAGACAATCTGATGATTGACGGTATAATTCTTAAAAATATTCAGGTTTATTTGACAAATTTTCCATAGAAATATGTCATATAAGCGCTTAATAAACCTGAAATATTTTTTATGAATAAGGCAGTAAATAAATATGGTGAAGGGTAACTTGAAATGTAATCATAATTCAATTTTAACTTTAAATTAACACAAACGAATGAATATGCTTTTTTTTAATAAATCGAATAAAGTGAAGTTTCGCCCATGCAAGCAAGCAACTCGACTAGAAAATTTGTATAACTAGGAATCACTCAAAAATTTTAGTCTCTTTCATATATTTTTCTAGACAAGTCGCTTGCTCGAATTGTAGAAACTACACGTAAATCGTTTAAATTCAAGCAGCAAATATTTTATATAATCTAAAAGCGACCACTTTAGAAAAATTATGATTACGTTATGATTCAAAATTGTTTTATGAACATATTTTGGCATTGAAATAATTTGTAATTATTTTAAATAAAAAGTGCAGGAATGATGCAATAATAAAATTCAATTTTAAAAATTAATATTACAAATATTGGCCTTCGGATTTGTGATTTATAAAAGCTATTAAAAACTATCTTATTAAACTAAATACAGCACTATTGACCAATATAATTTTTGAAATTGAAAAAAATTAATTGCAAATATAATTAAATTTTATATGATTTAAATTTGTTATTTTTTCGCGCGATTTATTCTTATTTTTTTTTTTTCTTCTATAAAGTAAATGTAAGTAAATGTCCTTTAGCTGTCACTGCGGATTAAAATAAACATCTGCATTATGGAATACGTGTTATGAATCCGTTGCTTAACTGCACGGAAAAATTTACAACTTACAGCAATAAATTGTTGGCCATATGAGAGAAAACGGTAATATACGGAAGAATTATAAATATGTACATACCTAACACATTTTGTAGAACCAAATAATATTTTGCTTAGCCTCCATTCTAAGATGCGTATAGAAATAGACATTAAAATCCTGGTGTAAACTACAGCAAAGCGTCACCGAGGCTGTCTTTCTTCCGTACTTGTGTTTTTATAAATAAATTTCAAGATGAAATTTTCCAACTCAGTGTATTTTGCATTCTTTATATTATTTTTTTGGAACTGGTAATAAACACTATAGGGTTACATCCGCTACACAACTGCAACAACAATAACAACAATAATGAGAACAACAGCATTCGTAATACGAAAATTGTATGCGTGTCAATAATATTGCAGTAAAATAATAAGAGAAACAAAATAAGTTTTTGGCTTGAATATGGCAAAAATATTTTACCTTCTGCATGAGCGAAAAAATCGTTTTTTAGTTGCCCCAGTACCAACACAAAAGTAGTACCTTGTGTTTTAGGCCATAAAAACGAAAATACTAGAAAGAAGGCATCTAATAAATATGTGTACTCGTACAGTGCAAACGTTTGTTCTTGCAGAAATGGTGAAAATTATTACTTTTCAAAAAGGCAATTGTTTTCTTTTTTTTTTCTTCCTCATCCTTGGTTGCATTTTCATAATGGCAAAGCACTTCGAGCAAGTGTGCGAGTGAGTATGAGTTTCCCCCACTCTCCTTGTTGAAGACATTGCGTATACGCTCCACATGACAAAATCACATTTGAACACAAGCAGCAAAAACAAAACAAAAATTTAAGAGTTCAAAGTCAACGGTAAAAGCCATATAATGTTTTTGAAAAATTTATATCAACATAATTTATTTCCATATAAATTTTACTCAGTGCATGCAAGTCTATTATTACGATTATACGATTAAATGTATGTTTTGCGTATGTATGGGTTATGGTTTAGAAAGAGTAATCTTTTTTTTTTAAGAAAAATTATGATTTTCCATGTCTAACCGAAGCCAAGAATAGTTTGCATTATTTGCACTTTAAGCGCTACAAAGCACGTTTATTCATTTCTAACCCTGACTTCTGCTTCATCGTTTGTGCCAAATATACTAAACCACCACTCGTTGGCAAACGTGTAAAAATTTAAGTTAAGAGATTATAATTTTCAATCAAATTATTTTGTATCATATTAATTAAATAATCATGCTTCAAATCTCTGTGTTTTGTAAAAAAAAAAATTTTTGTTAAAATCAATTCGGAATTAATTCAGTAGTAAGCTAAGGGCCAATGTTGCTAAAGCTCCTTTGCTTTATTAGTTTATAATTTCAATTATACATTAATATAAGAATAAATAAAAAATAAATCTTTCAGTAAATTGGTAATGTACAGTGTAATATATGTATGCACGAGATGTGTTCAAAAAGTATCGCAAATATTGTGTTTTTCAAAAATTATTTATTTATTCATGAATATCTATTTTGTTCCTTTTAAAGTAATCCCCCCCAGTTGTGTCAACTTTTTTTCCAATCTTGGAAAAATTTCAAAAAATCCTTTTTTTTTTTTTTGCTTTTTCAGCTCCTCCTTCGATGCCGTCTTTATCTCGTCAATCGTAGCGTAGCATCGTCCTTTCATGGGCCTCTTCAGTTTCGGGAACAAGAAAAAGTCACAGGAGGTCAGATCTGGGGAATACGGTGGCTGCGGCATCATTAGTGTGTTTGTTTTGGCCAGAACTATTTCCACAAAATCACTAATGTTGATTTACCTGATGTACATCTTCCTTTTCTCTTTGCCCATCTCCTTTTTTTATTTTTAAAGCAGTCCTCAATACTGTAGCTTCTTAAACGGTAAAAATAGCAGTAGTTGCTAGTTGAGGGCTCTTAATTGTTGGATGAGACCCAGTTGTAAAAATTTCCGCTTCAGAAATAAGGTCATGTTGAGTTGAATCTCTTCTGTGACAGGATCTTTTTACATATAAAGCTTTCGGTTGGTTCTCGATCTTTAGTTGCTTTAAAACCGTTCACTATATTTTTTACACCAATCCACTAATACTGAAGCGGAAGGGGCATCCCACGTACTGCATCTTCGCCAGTAATCTTTTCGATGTCCTTATATGCGGTGATGGCAGCTAAAAATTATTCAACAGCAGCAGGAATTTCCTGCCTTTTGTACCGTGCTGTACACTGCAAAAATGAACCACCTCCGTAGTTGCTGTTCATTGACTCTAAAATTTGCTGAAATTGTTCAGTTGAAAATGATGCCATGTTATGTTCTTGGATGTGTTCGTTAGGTACAAAAAAGTCTTCGTCAGATCACTTCCTTCAGATGATGTGGATTTGTTAGCTTCGGATTCGGGTTTCGTGAGTTTTTGTTCGAGCTGGAAGCCAATGAAACAGTATTATTTAATATTATTGGAATCCATTAAATAAGCATAGAAAATGCAACTTCATGTTTACCCAAGCTTATACTAATAGATCGATTGTAGTTTTCAACAAACTTCACTTCAATTAGAGATCACCAAGCATATAATTAATTGTTCGTGGCGTCGATAGCAACAATTAGCAATGAAAAATTACTTGACTAGCGGCAACCAGCCTCCTTATTCTGCAACTGGTGAAAGCTAAATCTCGATCAATAAGAAATTTGTGTGTTTTATGTCAGCGTCAAAAATGTTTAACTTTGTATTTGTTCAGCATTTTAGCTATTCAATTTAGCTTTAGCGTATTAAAGAATAGGGGAGCAGAGTTAGTTAGTTACTATAAGGTGGGCCAAAAGAAGTCATCCGAAGTTGTTTAGCTTTCATTTTTTATTTTTGTTTTTTATGTAAATGAAAAACTTTGATTCCGTTTTTTGATTATGTTTATTTGAACCATTAGAATCTTATTGCTCAAGTCGAGAAGATGATATCAGCCAAATGGGCGCCGTCACAATGGATTTCTCATTTTATGGCAATTTTTCATCACTTCGGCGAGAATCAGTCGCCCGAAGTTGAGGGCTTCCAGGGTCTCGGGCTTGTTCACGTAAACACAGAATTTAAAAAAAAACCCACAAAAAAGTATGGAACGGTTAAATCGGGCGATCTTGCGGCTCGCCTCATCAGGAATGCCACGACACGATTACTCCGCGTTGTTGGGGAGTATATCGCTCTATGGCTTGTTCACTTGTATTCTACACCTGTCTAGTTCACAAATGTCAAAACAGATTTAACATTGGCCGTCCTTTGCAAAAATAAGAGCATCTTTCGATAGGGTGATTTATTTTGGCTCAGCTTGTAATATAAACAGTTCATTACACTGAACGGCACAGAAAAACGATCGCATGTTTTTAGCAAGTGGTTTCGGTCTTGCTTAAAGGTGGCAAAAATTCCCTTTTTCGCAGAATGTTATAGTGAATTTTATTTCACGTAAAAGATTTGTTCAACACTTTTGTGTACAATTTTGTGAGAAACTAATGTAATGCTAATTTAATTTTTACTTCTATATACATTATTTAAGAAAAAAAATACACTTGCTAATTTAAAATAAATAAATTAAATAACTTCTTCGTTTCTGTAATAAAAGCAAGTAGGTGTAAAACATTATTGGAATATTCGACATAAAAAGTTTCAATAATTTAAATTCTAAAAAAAACATTAAAAAAACACTTAATCGCATTATTCATATTACGATGAATATTCTAGTCTTAATGCGATATTTTGTTACAGACTTTTTCGCAAATATTATGATTGAACTATTAATTATTGCGATTAGGTTTTTCAATTAAATTCCATCTTTTGTATTATTTAACTATCAATAAGTATTACCGCTTCATACCTTTCAAAACTTTATTAATAAAGAAAAATATTCTAAGCGAAAACTAGTTTTTTAAATTAAATGTCAAATAAAAATAAAATGATTTTTCTGAATAAATAAATGGAGGACATGAAAATGAAAGTATGTACATATTTAGCTCTCTGTGGTCTATACGAGTACACAGAAAAATTATTTATCCATGAAGTAAGTGTAAATATTTATGTTGTTGCTGTGTTCGTTTTTTAATATCCTTGTTAAGTTTTTATGTGTGAAAATATGCCTGTCAGCCACATTTGCATTCATACAGTACGAGTAATCATGTGTTATTGTTATGGCTGCTTTTTATTTTTATTATTTTACAAGTATTAACCGGTTGTGTTGGTGTATTCATGTACATACATACATATGTATGTTTTGTTTGCGATGACGGGTTTTAATTGTTTGAAAATTTGTGTTAGCACTTAATTAGTGTAGTCACACATACTTACTGCATTAAATATGTAGCACGTTGTGTAGCGGGGATGGAAATAACAGCACTCTGGCAATTATTAACTGCTCTGTTAATAATTATATACCGCAATATCTCACGGCTGGGAAATTATTTATTATAGTTTGCAATGTTTATGCAAATTAATAAATTTCTTGGCAGAGTGAATATCTTGTGATATATTAGAACTTAGAATAACATTACTACATTGGCTGACGTTATTTCAGCTCGAATTGCAGTTGTAAGAAGTATTTTTCTTAATATTATTAATACTGCTTAAAAGGATGAAAAGTAATCGCAAAAGAGAAATTGCTGAGAAATGATATGATTCAATACTGGCTTCTATTGACATCTTTGGAAAAAAAATTCTGGCTTTATTTTCAATTTATATTTTGAATTAAATTATATATTGCACGACTAAAATTTTATATAGTTAGTTCTCTTCTAAAATGCTTCTAATTAGACTAAGAAAAATAACTTTTTAATTTACTTTTATTAAGTCCTTAAAACAAACGCTGAATTAAGGAAAGAGAAATTGCAAACAATTTCAAATCAATTTGTTGCGTAAGAAAAATGTTCTCCCTTCCGCTGCTTACACTTGATTGAACAAAATTAAGCTTTAATTTTTCATGTTTTATGTAACAAATATGTACATTCAGCCATACCACCGTATGCTGCTCAATATTATCTAATTGCCTTTTCGACATACACTTAATCCTTATTAGTCCTTTACCTTTTGATACCTTGGAAGGGAAAAAAAGAAATATAAAAACTCATATATCGTACAAGTAAATGGCAAACAGCAGCACTCGTGCTTATCCTTTTCGATTTTCATTCTTATTTCCCCAATGATCTCATGTTTAATGCAAGAAACGAAGATTTCACTTTAATTCACAAGACCATTTATCCTTAAATAGTTGAGTTTTGATTGCTCTGTTGATTACACACAGTCATACCCATGCAAAAACACACTTGAAATTAAAGTGTTCGTATGTATGTGTGTTTGGTTTTCCTTTGGTATTTTTATGGGAAAACATTATTTTAGTAGATTTGGAAACATCGACTATTAACTTTTCATCTCAGTTTTCTTTATTTCTTATATTGATGAAAAAGTCTCACGTGTGTTGTAAGATAAATTTACTTCATTTTGAAATTAGTGTGTGTATCAATTGCTATTTCTTGCGTTTATTTGTTGCAGGGAGGAGGATGAGTTAATCTCTTCGGTCGGCATGTTCGTACAATATTGTTGTAACAGTTGCTGATGAACTTATAATTGTTGTTTTTGTGCAAACACCTACAACATTTGTACTACAACTAAATTTGTGCGGACATGTGTTCAATAGAAAACTTTATGTTGTTGTATTTATTTTAGAAATTTTTCATGTGGGGAGTTTCCTAAATAAATTTTCCATTTTACTGTTCCCTTGTAGATTCAGGATATCGTTTAAATGCCTTCTAACGGCGTGACTATGTATTATTTTAGTAAGTATGGGCTCTTGAACTGTTCTTCGCCAGAGCATAAGATTGAATGTTGCTCTGCGAAGGCTACGTCTTTTCATTAACAATTGCATCTTAAGCATTTCTTGAGTTACAGTGTTCCAAGTTTAGCAATTGTATCTACAACATGGCGGATTTTATATTGGCATTGCAGATTACAGTATTTGTTCGCAGATATAGCTAGTACGAATTCCAATCATCCGTTTGCGGATACAATGCAAACAAAATCTGTCACCATCGTTTATTTTATTTATACCAGTCACAAATAATTCCGGCCATGCTGTGTTAATACGGAGAGTTTTCATCTTCGCGAGCTTGACCCACGATGTCGACAGACAACGTTCGTTCGATCGACAACTTGCATTGAAAACAAAAAACATTTGCCGTGCAGTTAGTTCCCGACCATTTGATTCCGCTACCAACATTAAGCTTCGAAAATTTGTTGTGAGATCTAAAAAGCTGTGGGCATGATCAAGTTCGTTAAGGTGTCCATAATATCCCCCTGTCATTGACGAGGGGTTTTCAATGATCGTATCCAAAATTATGTTAAATAGAAGAGGTGAGAGGATACACCCCTAACTGACAGCTATTCCAACTTGCAGTATTTTACTTATTAATTTGTTTGGTATTGTACATTTAATTGCGGAATAGACTTTCAACAAGGTGTATGAGTTTTCGAGGAATTTTTCCACACGCCGAGACGCATCTTGATACAGTTTACAGAAGGGTTTATCAAAGTCTATGGAAGATAAACACAATGGTGAACGGCATTTCACAAACTTCTCCACGATGGGACGTAGGCTGTTAATGCAATCGATAGTAATTTAATTAACCTTATTATTCACACAGATCAAAGTAATACCCCGTCATTAATAAGGATCTGTAAGGTCGACCTTTTTTTTGGAATATTTATACATATTTAAAAAAAATTATTTAAAATAAAATTTGCATTAAGTTCCGGTCCACACTTGCAATTATTACATTTGCAACGAAATACTCCACATATAAAGTAATTGTGTTCCAAAGAATATTTTGTGTTTGATGTATTTTTAATATTTGACAATTGTTGTTGGGGGAATTACCGAAAAGAAAAAAAAAATAAGCAGTCAAATGTCCTTAAAGATTTTTATTGAAAATAAATTGCAAACTTTCTTAAACAACAAAATATAAACATAAAAAGGTTATAAATTCACATATGTATACATGCCTATAAGAAATCAAATTTATAAAGGATGCTTTGATGTTTCAAATAAGACGTGATAAATTTAAAATTTTTTTACAAATCACTATTGCAAAAACCAATTGAATACCAATTTCTTCACTTTAAACTAGCAAAAAATAACCTAGGAATACTTAAAAAATACTCGACTTTAAAAAAAATACTAGAAGTTTAAAAAAATCGTATCAAATGGGAGTTTAAAGATAAATATTGGGTGTTTTTTATTGAGGTATAGAACTTTAAGTTGGCATCACTTTTTTAACTGGCGGCCATTTTGTCAGCTGTCAAGTGATTAATATTTAGTTTGGTTTGCCATTTCATCATGAACAGGTTGACAAAAGAACAACGCTTGCAAATCGTGCAAATTTATTTCGAAAATAATGGTTCAGTTCGCGAAGTTTACCGCAAGCTCCGTCCATTTTATGGTCGACATAATCGTCCATCAGAGCAATTAATTCGGTTAACCATGGATCGTTTTCGCACTACGTTTACTCTATGTGATAATACGCATCCGCAGAGACGTCGAACAGTGCGCACCGAAGAAACAATTGCCGCTGTAGAGCAAAGTGTTGAAGAGGACCCGAATGAATCGATTCGCCACCGTGCACAGCAATTGGAGCTTTGTCCATCAACTTTATGGAAGATTTTGCGCAAAGATCTTGGCTTGCGACCTTACAAGATCCAGCTTGTGCAAGAATTAAAGCCGCGAGACCATGCAATGCGTCGTGATTTTGGTGTATGGGCCGAAAATGAGATTGATCTCGATGCTGATTTTCATCGCAAAATTTTGTTCAGTGATGAGGCTCATTTTTGGTTGAATGGCTACGTCAACAAGCAAAATTGCCGCATTTGAAGTGAAGAGAATCCACATGAGACCCTTGAGACGCCATTACATCCACAAAAACTGACTGTTTGGTGTGCTCTATGGGCTGGTGGAGTCATTGGGCCATACTTCTTCCGAAATAATGCTGGAGAGTCAGTTACCGTTAATGGAGACCGGTATAGAGCCATGATAACCGACTATTTTGTTCCCGAATTGGATGGCATGAATGTGGATGAGTGGTGGTTCTAACAAGACGGCGCTACATGCCACACAGCGCACGTCACAATCGATTTATTGAAGGAAACATTCGATGAGCGCATAATTTCGCGGAATGGACCTGTCAATTGGCCACCAAGATCGTGTGATTTGACACCATTGGATTATTTTCTTGGGAGATATGTGAAGTCGCTCGTCTACGCCAACAAACCAGAAACGTTAGGGGACTTGGAAGCCAACATTCGTGGCGTTATTGCCAACATACGGCCCCATATGCTCGAAAAAGTGGTTGAAAATTGGACCTGTAGAATTGGCTTTATTCGAGCCAGCCGCGGCGGTCACATGCCCGAAATCATATTTAAACGTTAATGGCATAAAATTATCCTTCCAATAAAGCCAAATTGATGGACATTAAAACGATTTTCTTGTGTTTTATTTCAATTCGAAGTTCTATACCTCTAAAAAAACACCCTGTAAAATCTCTTGAATTTTTATAACATAAATAACAATTGAAAGAAAAAAACAAGAGTCGGATCTTCTGTTGAATTTATTCCAAAATATTCAAAAATGTGAAATTCTTTAATTTTAGATTTTTTGCAGAATTTATTCGAAGATACACGAAAGTGTGAAATTCAATAATGGGCCTAATTACGAGTCTCATATTTCGACTACCACGATTTTATACTAGAGTAAAGAAAAAATTTTACAATGTTCTTTAGTCTAGTACAAAACCGTCGTAGTCGTAATAAGGCCCAATATATTCCACTCATACTAATGAATGCATTAAAGAAATTTTTGTATTAAAATATGAAATTAAAAATATGTTTTGAATATTGCATTTCTTTAAACCTTTAAAAGTTTTTTTAAAAAAAAGCTAATATTTTTTTTTAATTGTATCACTCAAAAACTCATCAAGTTCCTTAACTAGGTGGAAAATGTCTGCAGGAATATTTAAGTACTTAATTCCTAACCAAATGCTTAATAATCCTTTTAATGAATCTTATCCTTTTTTTAAGCGTTAGAAGAAGAAAAAACCGGCCAAATGTTGCCATTTGCAATTAAATTTAATTCGTTATGGTGCCTTCTAAATTAGAAAAATTCTAGAGAAATCGACCATTTAAAGAAGAAAATCACGCCAAAAAAATAACAAACAAAATTACTTTTGAAACTTTTCTTACAAAAAAAAAAGGTGAGCCGCTAAAAATCCTTTTAAACAACCTGACAAAAATCATACACCAACCCTTTTTATTGATTTTTTTTCTTAATTTTTTTTACCAGCCAAAAAAAACTTTTTAAGGATTAAAACTGATTTTTTAATTGACGTTTGCTGTTCAAATAGACATTTTTGACGTGCAAACAAAAATGAAAATTAGAAAATAAACGAACGAAAAAAGAAATGCGCTAAAGATTGGCTTCGAGAAGCTTTTAGCAACCCCTTACTTTTCAATAAAAATTTAGCTTAAAAACCAAAAAACTACTTCTCTTATCACAAAGAGTTTACTTTGGTGGCAGGGGTTTCGTAAGAAGATTTAATTGAGAAATTGTTACATACCTTCATTATTGTTGATGGCCAATTAAACCTGATGGCAATTGGGTGTTGGATATTTTATTCCTTTTTCATCGCATAAAACAATTTTAAAAGGGTGTTGCTTTTGCTGCCTTATCCTGCTTAAATTTTCCTCTCAGTTTCAGTATTAATTGGCAGACAACACGTTGTTTTCATTGCTCATTAGTGAAATGATTTTTCATTATTTTTCCATAACACTGCGAACCTGAAAGAAAAATGGAGAAAATATTAAATTGATGAAAAATATATTATCTTAAAAAAAACCTCAATTTAATAAAAAAAAAAGTCTTTCATGAAGTGTTTATATACGCATATGTAAAGGGTGTTCTTTATAGAGTGACACAAGCTTAAACTATACGAAATCAAGAAAATATATTTTTAATATCAATGAAAGAAATTGTATGACATTGGAAGGAAAATTGTGACATTAATGTTTAAATATTATTTCTGTCTGCGGCAGCTACGACTGGCTCGTAGAAAGCGCAATCTGGAACACAAATTTTCAACAGCTTTTCGCAGCATTTGCGGCCGTATTTCGCCGATAACGCTTCGAATGTTGATATCCAGGTGTTCAATTGCTTGTGGTTTATTGGCGTAGATAAGTGAGTTAACATAACCCCAAACAAAATAATCCAATGGGGTTAAATCACACGATCTTGGTGGCTGGTTAATTGGGCCATTACGTGAATTTATTTTTTCGTCAACATTTTTTTAGAGTAAATCAATTGTAGCGCCCGCTGTGTGGCATGTGGCTCCGTCCTGTTGGAACCACATATCAGCAAGATCAATGCCACATAATTGAGGTACGAAAAAACTTTCGAATCATGTTCCTATACCGTTCACCATTGACAGTAACATTCTGACCACCATCGTTTTTGTAGACATATGGGCCAATGACTCCGCCAGCCCATAAAGCGCACCAAACAGTAGTTTTCTGTGGATGTAATGTTCTTTCGACAAAAGCTTGAGGATTCTCCTCACTCCAAATGCGACAATTCTACTTATTTACGTAACCATTCAACCCGAATTATTATGTACGCCATAAAATGGAAGAAGTGCACGATGAGTTTGACGAATAGAACAATTATTTTGATTAAAAATTTCAACAATTTGCAAAAGTTGCTCTGGTGTAAACTAAACAAAAAGCAACTATCAGCTGTCAAATGGGTGCTTAAATAAAGCAGTGATGTCAACTCAAACTTGTGACACTCTAAAAAAAACCCCTTTTTAGACTACCCAAATTGCTTCACCGGCAGTTTCCGATAGACTGGCTATAAGAAACCACATGTGTGTAAAAATTGCACTGATAGCGTGCAAAGAGGCCACGCACATTGCACTTTCTTATATTATGTCGATTAATGCGGAAATGGATTTAATTTTAGGTAATTTTTTAGCAAATTTTTTTTAGAATCTACCATTCTATTGTAAGCTTTTTTGCTTTCTTTGAATTTTAGTGTATAGAGTATT
Organism: Nowickia ferox; assembly: GCA_936439885.1. Classification (NCBI taxonomy): domain Eukaryota; kingdom Metazoa; phylum Arthropoda; class Insecta; order Diptera; family Tachinidae; genus Nowickia; species Nowickia ferox. The sequence goes on from OW387023.1 coordinate 109,200,707, forward strand.
TATGTATGTACCTACAGCCATATAAACACATAACGTCGGCTTAGAGTGTAAACGTGCTAACACAATTGCAGAAAATTTTACAGGAGAGACAAAATACTGTTAACGGTTGCTAAACAAAGCATAAGAAATTAGCCTAATACATTAAGTTTCTGCGACATACACAGAAAAAAGTAAAAACAAGATTCAATTAAAAAAAAAAACAAAGATTCAGTTAAAAAATTAATTAGTTTTCAACAAATCACGGAAATTGTAGCATTAACTCATCCATTTTAATTGAAAATTTTTTTGATTTTTTCAATTAAAAAAATATAACATTAACTAAAAATTTAATTGATGTTTTTTCAAGATTCAATTAAAATTTAATTGAAATATTTTTAAAGATTCAATTAAAAAACTAATTGGAATATTTTTTAAGATTCAATTAAAAAATTAATTAAATTTTTTTAAAGATTCAATTAAAATGGTAATTGAAATATAGAAAAATCTACTAATGTAAAAATATAAAAAATGATGTTATGTATGTACATATAAAAAATTTCCAAAAATGGAAACATTTGTCTTTTGTGCCAAAAGCCTAACTGATGCATCGTATGTCTTTTTAAGTTCAAATGGTGCAAAAAGTACAATGGCCGTAATCGGAGTTTGATATTCTTGCATTATATCGTAGCTTTTCTTTGAATTGTATTTGATGAGTATTTTGTGAGTTGATGTTAAAGAAAGGCTACGATATTTTCGATATGTACTTACGCAAGACCATTTGTATCAAACCCCAAATACCGCCAATGTACAAACTTTACCATCCACATTTGGTCTATAAGCTTTTATTTCTCATTATAATTTGCTTGTTATTTCTCAACAAAAGGTAACAAAATGAATTTCTGTTTTTTTATTTTAATATTTTATTTTTATTCAACGCATGTCAAAAAAAAATCAAGCTGAGTAGTTTTTTCTCCCATACAAAAACCAATTAAAAGATTAATTGGGTATTTTAATTGAAAATATTTTTTCAAAACAATGTGGCATACTATAAAAAGCAGTTCGATTTTCACACACAAAAGCAAAGGTTACATTATTTACATAAAATTAATATGTAATAATTGTTGGCCATTTCATAGTATTCTAAGTTGAGCCTTGTGGATAACACTTTTTTGATAAAGCAGTAGATTCAATTAATAAAAACATATATTCAATTAAAATATTAATCAAAAATGTTATTTTTTCTAAGCAATCACTCAATTGAAAAAAATTCAACAATAATTTTTTCTGTGTATAGAGCTTCAAATAAAAATAAATATTTAAGCAAATCGATGAGGCGTCTCTTTCTCTTTCGAATGGCATTTAAATGTCATATGTTATAAAAAGTTGATTTAGCAGTTTTACACTCTAAGCCGACGATATGTACTTATGTCGCTCATGTATTTAGAATTTCCCTTAAGGAATATGAACATAATTATTTATCCATCATATTCGTACACAAATATGACAAAACAAAAAGCAAAATACAAAGGAAAATTTGTATATGGAAGGAAAACTCATCATTAATTTGAGACAGTCAAAAGAATTTGTAACATACACAACAACTTTTGTTGGCAGGGCAGAAGGAGTAGAAGGGCATATGCTTCATGTGTTTAACTTTGTCACAAATAAATAATTAAGAGACAATAGAAAGAGATCACGTGTGCTATAGTTTTTGACAAATAAATAAATGAGTATCTTTCAGATACTCATACACATATTTATTTATTTATTTCTTTCTGAAAATAAACGAAAATAAAATAAAAGTTGATGGCAATAATAAGAATGAGAATAAGCAGAAAAATTCATTAAGCCACAAGCACACAAAATCTTGAATGCATCGCAAAGTGAAAATGTACGTACTCCTTCATGTGAATTACAATGAAGATATTAAACAAATACCAATTTATGAGTTTGCTTAGAAGTAATGAGGAGGTTCACTTTTAATGAAATATGCGAGTATAATGGCAATTAAAAAAAAGAACTAAATTATATTATTTTTATAGCATACAGCAGAATATAATTACAAAGAAAAATTTTTTACAAAGAAAAAAAATTTGAACTGAAACGCCATGTAACTTTTACCCTTATTCTGTGTTTCGACTACGTTCTCGCATTCAGCTGCGCAAGGATCGAAAACTGGTATTTTCCAAAAAAAAAACTGATCCGAAAGAAAAAGAAGAAGAGTAGAGTATGTTTAACCCAGCTGCTTTGCTATGAAACGTGTGAAAAAGGAACAGAAAAAAGCATTTTGCAAAACAAATTTAGCAAAAAAGTTAAATTTGGTGCAAAAAAAAAGTGATTTAACATTAAAACAAATAATAATTATATGTTGAGTTGTGTATGTTGTGTTTTTATTAAATAACTTCTTGCAATTTTAAGTACAGAGAGATTAAAAACAACGAGAAAGGCAAGAGGTATTTGTGGCCAAACTTATCCAGTGTGAAGAATCCTGTCACGCCGGAGGTGATATTTTCAGTTTTTAGACATAATTGTAACACAAATTAAAGATTATTTCCTTTAATTTAATTAAATCCGCAGAAAATATCGTTTTTCGTTGCCATTAAATATGCCAACTTTTTATACAGTTCTACTTGTAATAAATTAAATAAAAATCGCATTTCAGTACAAAAAAAAAAAAACAAAACAAATTGTGTAGTTCATTAATTAAACCTTCTTTTGCATTTAAAATTAACATTATTTTTTGAATTATTCACTTTTTGAAGCTAAACAAATAAAAATTTAAAATGCTCTGTCACTAAAATAACAACTTACAAAAACGTAGTTACGATCGAAATGCAGAACACATAGAATCGAAAGAGAAATCGAAGAACGGAACGCAGAATACCAAAGTTGCCAAACGGAGAAAATTTCGATTCGCATCGAAACGCAGAATAGGGGTGTTTATTTTATATTTTCATGATCTCGTTTTATTTCAAATATTTATTTCTCAAAACTGAAGTCCTATTTATCATCTAAAACTGAAATAATGTTTAGCTGCAATTAAATTTAGACCACAAGCAGTGTGTTTTATTTGTTTAAAAACCATCAGCTTTGTCAATTAGGGAGAGCTCGCAGTTCAATGGAATTAAAAAATTTTGCTTTAGAAAACAATTCTCCGATAGAGAATTTTTTAAACCGAAAGCAAAATTTTATAACAACATCTAACTTAATTGCCATAGAATTTGAAAAGCTTTTATGCATCCAAAAACAACTATAATTTCTTAACCCCTTATTTTATGAAGTGAATACACTTTCTACTATTTTCAATATTGTATAATGGCGCATAAATGCTTGTGGCACAATTCATTAATATTTGCTCCTTAACAACATCCACGTCATCAAGTGTGTGATGTATGTATACGGGTTTGTGTATTTGTGCGTTGAAAGTATATGCAACATTTAATCATAAAATAAGGTACGAATCAAATACGAACATATGTGTGTATGTAATTGTGTACATATTTGTACTAGTGAACTTCTTTAATAACTAAAAGTCACATGCCATTTATAACTTCAAACTCATATGATTATTTTCCTTTCGCCGGATATTCGTACCTTGAGATGTTTTGGCAACAATCTTAAGCTGACAGATTTACTATGAAATCATAAACAAAATTTCCTTTAAGGTTTCAATACATATTTCAAAGCCTTGCTGTTCAACTATTTGATAAATTATATAATTTATATTAGATGACAAGTTACTGCTAATGTAAAATATTATCAAGATCTTAAGTACGTTTTCTTAAGGTCATAGTTTCTTTTTTTATTCGTTTTTTTTTCTCAATTAAATTTAAAACATAAATTTAAACCTTTTCCTTTAAGCTTATAAATCAAACAATTAGTCACACAATTTCTTCCTAAAGTCTGGTTGTTTTATGTTCGTTAGTTTTCTTGTTCGAAATAGTGACCACAAGAAACATGTTTCATCTTTTTAAATGTTACCCAAAGGTCTAATATTTTGTTGTTTAACCTTCTTCGGAAAACTATTTGAAATGCCCTTAAATTAATTTATTTTGTAAGAACGAGTATGTATTTGTCATTTATATTTTAGTGGAAGTATAATTTATATTGTGTTGAAAATATCTTTGGTATACTTTCTGCAGTAGTGCAATAATTTGAAATTATAATTTTCCAAAGAAAAGGAATTTAAAAGTATTAAATCATTTAAAAGAACCATATTTGTGCCCATAATTGGCTTTGAAATATTAAATAAATCTTAGAAAAAAAAAGTTTAACAAATATGTACTGAAATTTAGATCAATATATATTAATCGAGACGAGTAAAACTCTAAACAAAAACGTTGCATAATATAAAAATATTTATTTCTTTATTCTTTTAGAGACCATGTTCATAACTATGGGTACATTTTTCTGGTCTTTCAAATTATACAAGCCACACGATGATGGAACTACAGAAATACATTAAATCTGTAAAAGAATATAACACTAAGCAAATCTAAAAATCTGATTTTAGAAAATAAACGGTCGATATATTTCCTCATAGCCCAAAATATGTTAGAGCACGGCTAAAACGAATTCTGAGGAATCTGACAAAGTTCCTTAAAGCGAGTAAATATTTTCACAATTTAAAGAAAAAAGCAAAATATTCTAATAAAGTTGGTGCGTTTTATCTTTAAAAAATTTCAATCTTTGAAAACATACATTCATGATTTTTTTAAAGCAGTTAAAACTCGCTTAATTGTATTTGAGTTGCGAGAACATCAAAAAAAAAAAAAAATACCACGCAATTATTTAAAAAAAATTTTGTTCATTATAAACAGATTTTTGTTTACGAGCCTTAAAAGCAATTCATTCAAAGTAAAAGTTCGCTGTAAGCAGACTTCGCTACAAGCGTGTTAATTTTTATGAAATATTATTGCAAAACTTCTGAGGCTGAAGGAATTGTTCCTCATACTCAATGATTCATTTTAACAGGTATTTGTTTTATAACCAAACTCCACCATATCAATGCTGATTGAAGAGAAGAAAACTTATTAAAATATTTCTAAGATATCTCTAAATTAAACTATACTAATAACACTTACATTCTTTGATTTTTATACGCTCTTTTTGTTTATTTTTTTTGTTTTTTTTTTGGCAACGATCAGCAAAATTTACTCGAGATTGTGTATGAAAATGTAAAGCTTCCTACAATTCAAACCGATAATTGTACGAGTTTTCCACACTACTACCAATCCATCCGAAAGTTTTAAACAAAAATCAACAGCCTCCAAAATATTGCATGATTTTTCGGATTGAGTCTGCCTGTTGCTACAGAAGTTGTTTAAAGATATAAAAATATATATTTAAACAATTCACATACAACTTGCTTTAATTTAAAAGAAAATGTTCGAGTCCAAAAAAACAAATAGTTCTTTTGAGACTCTGCAAGAAAAACCTACTGAAGACTTTATATCATATTGCTCCCTTGTTGCAAAATAGTCACAACTCAAAGAAAACCAGTTTCACAGAAAATGTCCCAATGTTATTTTTATAAAAAAAATATATTGTTTGCAATATTTGTTGAAGCTTTTCACATTGTTATGTTTAGATGTTAAGTAACTCTCAATTACTTCTCAAGAATTTTTATAAAAAAATATTCGAAGAACTTAGCATAAAAATTGTTCAATGAAGACTATGGCATCGGGCCTTTTAATAGGGACTTCCGCTCCTAGACAGTTGCTAAAGGTCATATTGTTGAAGCAATATTTATTGAATTGGCCGTTCTGCCATATTTCCATGGACGGATATAGCGTTTATTAGAACATGCAAATGATAACATTATTTTGTGAAAATTATTGTTCTTTCTGCGCCCTTCTCCCATTTTACGGTCATGATAGAATAGAATAAGGAGAAGATGTGGTCCAAAAAACCGGCACTGCGACACCTGGTCTATCTTGTGTGCCATCGATCACGATAGTCCTTCTACTGAGAGGACTATTCTATAAAGTGGTCTACTAAACAACAACCAATCAACATCTGCACATTGGCAAAATGCAAACCGTGAAAGTATGAAGGAGAAGAGCTCTGCTTTTTGGCACACCACAGCTTGGGAAATTTTTTCATCATGCTTTGGCCTGTAGCTGTGCAAAATTCAACTGACCTGTAACCTGAAAGTAAATGACCATAAACAACAATTTGTGTTCACTTAAATGGACCCGTGAGCAGTGGAAAATGTACCCTAATTTTAATCAAAAAGTCATACTCACCAATGAGATCGAATGAATGGGTACGTAAGCGTAGAAAGTTGTTGAATTTGAGACGATACCAATCTAAATGAGATCCAAGTGCTTTCCAAAAAAAAAACACTGTTTGGTGTGGATTTTAGATTGGCAGCGTCACCGTTCCTTATTTCTTTAAGAAAGACGTTATCCAGGCCATCATTGTCAACGGAGTGCGGTATAGGTTCATTGTGACCAACTTCTTTTGGCCAGAATTCAATGGAATTAACACCAAGGGCATGGGGCTTCAAGAGGACGGCGCTACATACCACATTGGACATTCTGCACGGTTAATTTGAGGGTTTAGTCAGCTCACATAAAGCTAATGTGAATTGAGGTTTTAAAGGCAAGGGGTACAAGTGCAGGAAAAAAAATACTGAATAATTGAGTTAAGTTGTTGCTGGTAGTAAACCTTTTGGTCAAGTTTGAGGTTATCATACAGGTCTAAATTTTTATAGAGTATTAAGTATTTATTTTTAGTTTTGCCACTTTGCTTTGAAGCTCCTCAATCAGCCACCGAAATCGTGCATCGTGAACCCATCAGACTTTTTTGTGATTTTCTTAAGTTGCAGTTCTATCCGAATAAGCCACAAACCATAACAGCGCAGTAGAAATAAGACATGCAGTCGATAGAATTCAGTCTGATTTATACAACAGAGTCATGGGAGCCACTGCGAGCCTTAACATGATGTTGTGTTCCATACATACTGACATCGATAGAACTTTCTAACGAGTAAAAACCTTTCATTATCCTTAGCACAAAATTTGTTTTATTTATATTTAAAGATAGGACGCGCAATGATAGAACAAAACAAAATTATTGAGATATGACTATATTAAAACAAAGGGGAGATTTATTATGGTGTATTTGTGTATTGTATGCTTATATATTTTTAGTTGATAATTTATATATTTAAGCAAATATGTTTGTAATCAACCCTTTGGATAATTTCTTCTATGACTCTTGTACTTTTTAGTGTTAGAAAGTTTTTTTTTTCTTCACAAGTTTTCCAAGATAAAGAAAAGTTCTTGTAAGAAAACTACCTTAATGGTATCTAATGTTTCCCTGGAGGTAAACATTAACAACTTTTAATGTACATTTGGAATTTGTACTTGTGAAATATATGAAGAATACAACATAAATTTGTTTAGCAAAACTTTTCCATGCAGGAAAGTTGTTAGTTTAGATTAAAGAAATAAAAGAGAATTATAAAAATATGCGAAAAAAAATCAGGAATATTTTTATGAATTATTTATAAATATTTTTTAGCTGAATTAAAAAAATCCAAGTTATATATTTCTTTTAAATCTGTTTTCCGTAACAAACATCCAATTACTGAAGTTGTTAAGTTTATAATAATAGTGTTATTATAAAATATCTACTTACCTACTCTGATGGATGCAGAGCTAACTCATCCATAATCAATTTCAATGTATTTCTAATAAAAATATATTATATTACTGACTAAGTAAAATAATAATTTGGAATTAAAAAATTTAAAAAAATAGCCGTATGCAACAAATTTCTTACTGTGAAATTAATTTTTTAGCAAGTTCTTTTTTTTTTTGATTTGATCGTTTTACTGACAAGTTTCAAAGTTCTAAATTTGTTTTTAGGTCCCTATAAACAAATTCCACACACTATTAAACTAAGAATTTTTTAAATCAATGATTTAAAATAACATTTTTATGATTGCACACCAAAAATTTTGTTTATTTAATATAATAAAAATAAACGAATAGAAACGATATTTAACGTTTTTACTGGAAACAATGTTCGTAAAGTATGCAAAGAATTGTAGCAACCAAAAGAAAGGGTGAATTGAAATTAATAATGATGTTGTAGGAAAAAGTTAAAAAAGAAGAACAAATTAGCGGTAGCATAACCAAAATTGCCTTAGAGGCGGCTTTTACTATTAATTAACCCCTTTCGCAATGATTGTCTCATCGCCATCTTCAATGCTCAAGTATACAGTTTAATACGCTTCACAAAAATACTCGCAGCTTCAACATCATAATGCAACATAACGAATGTTTTAAAGCAAAAAAAAAAAAAATCACAGCATAAGAATGGATTTTTGTTTTTTGTTAAAAGAAGCAAACTGAGAAATTTCAATGAAAAAAAAAAAATTAGTAAACTTTTTCCATTAAATCACAAGCCACAGGAATGAATGAGCTTGCCAACGAACGAACGAACGAACGAACGAACGAACCAGCAATCGAGGGGAATGGAAGAGCAAAAATTTATGAAGCGTTTAATTGAATAAATTAAAGAAAATAATAATAATAACAATAATACCTTCCATCCAGAAACAAAAACAATAATAACCTAAAGGATTAAAATCAACGGAATTATTTAAGCACAGAGCAGGAACGCACAGAAGCACAGAAAATAAGAAGTAATCATTTGGCCATAACCACGATAAAGAGTTGTTGTATACTTCTGCTTGGTTACGTGGCCGTGATAATGGCATAAATTCTTTATTTAATGTGAGACTAGCAGATTGGTTGGCATAAGTATTAAAATAAAATTTAAATTAATTTGATCAAAAATTGATTTTTTTTAATTAGCGCGCTAAATGTGCCGTCGAAGTTTTGTAATGCTACACCTTTTTGGGGGTATTTGTTTGGAAAGATCTGACAATTCGAAAATGTCGCAGTGCTTGTAGTTCGTTGTGTGATAAATATTTCTGTGACTTCTCACACTAAATCATGAAAGATACAAAACCACTTGTTCTATAAATCACCAAAAAGTGTCTAAAAGGAAGCTTAACTTTCTGCACAAATATTGCGATTTGTTTTTATTTTTTTTTTTAATTTCTTAGCCTACAACATGTTTGCATATGTTTGTAAAGGCATTCATGAAAAATATTTGTACGTGGGTAAATGGTTAAGAAATTAAAATACTTTTATAATTCAACCTAGCAGAAACTTTGTAGTGTACGTACTCTCCAGCCGTAAGTACTTTCAATTTGACTGAATACGAGTAACACATTGGCGGTGTTCGATGTTTGATGCAAATTGTCTTGCGTAAGTGCAAATGCAAAATATCGTAGCTTTTCTTTTAAATTCAACAACAAAATACACACACAATCCAAAGAAAAGCTACGATATTTTGCATTTACACTTACGCAAGACAATTTGCATCAAACATCGAATACAGCCATTATGATTGTTTGAGAATTTCCAAAAATATACAAGTCCACCTTAGAAAAAAGTTCAGTTATAAGATTACAAGAATGTATTGTTTTTTGCTTTCGAGTATCCAAATAATAATGAATCATTATTTGGCTACAAATATTCAATATTTTATGGATTGTAGGATATAATATATTAAGAATTAAAGTATGAATCGTCATTGTTTTCAAAGTCAGTTTTCACAATCAATAAATTTTTGTCTACACATATTTCCTTAATTACGGGAAAGTACTAAAATAAGATATAAATAATAATAAATAAGATATAAAAGTGCTTATTTCATACATTACAGGGAAGTCATTATTATACCTATAAAAAAATTAGATAAATATCTACCATTCAATACTTTGTATTCCATTACAAGTTTACTACCCATTACAAAATCTAGAAAAATGTTGCTGTGAAACTACAAACAGCACAGGGCAATTACACACATCACAGCAAAAGCTTAAGCAGTTAAGAGATTGTAATGTAATGAGTGGTGCTTATTTGTCTCATTATTTGGTGGGTACTTGCTGCTACTGAACAAAATTGGAATACAATTCATTTGCTCAATTCGCACATGAATTGTTGATAGTTTGGAATGTTTGTATAGAAACTGCCAACAGTTCATGTACTACCTACAACTTTTAAAATAGGTTCTGAATTGTGCAATTGTATTTAAAATTGCGCTTGCTTATGAAAATAAAATTATAGCGTTAAAATATTAAGTCGGGAGTGTCTCAGTAACGAGAGCATTAAATATAAACCATCATTGGTTTACATGCCCATTTAAAAATAAAAAATTTGCTTCTAAAATGTATAAACAAACATAAAACTCAAATTGAAGATAGTTGTCCATTAAGGTACCTTTATTACTATTATTATTGTCGTTTTGCTTCATAATATTCAATAAATTGCAAAATATCGAAGAAAAAAATAATGCAATTTTTCTTACAATACGAGTTTCTCGTACCGTAATCGCCAGAACAGCTTAAGCGACATAGTTTTCGAACTTAATTTTTTGACCAAAATCTCAAATCAAAATGCTATTGACAACATTACAAAATATTGCGCAATATAAATCAAGACTTTTTATTTTATCCAATATATTTATATATGTGCCATATATCAATATAACATACCAAGAGGCAATTTTTTTTGTACAATATCAATTATTGCACAATAATATTGAAATTGAGTGAGTGCGTTCAAATGCTGGTATACTTCTTTGTATAGTAGTAGGGAAACCGTTTGCAATACTACTTACTTATAATACTTATAAAAAATTATTCCAAACCATGGTTGCTAAATACATCCATCAACCAAAATCTCAGCTGGCATCCGATGTCATTTTTATTTATTAAATATCTTGAACTAAGAGGATTGTGTTAAAGGTAAGTCTTTTTCATTTACGGAAAGTGCAATTTAATATCTCATTAAACAATAAAACTTGATTCTTCAATATCTTTTTCAAGGTTCTTTTGTCACATGACCGATTTGCCTCGGTAGAAGTTAGAATATAATTTTTAAAATCGTTTAAAAGCAGCATTTTTTCATACTTCGGTACTCAAGGGCTTGACAAGGTAAGCCGGTATGGCATGAGTGTTCGAATAAAAAGCTGTTACAGCAAATTAAATGGCCTGTTACAGCAAATTAAATGACCATGCGACTTTAAATGCCACTAGATAATTTGTCGCTCCCACAGCAGGCTACACGAACACTCGACTTCAAATGCCGCTAGCAGCATTTGTCACCTCGTAGCCAGCTACTTAATTATTTTGGAGACGGCAGCAGCACCATCTGCACTTCATATTTACGTATAAGTGCATAGTTCAGTATTGTTACTTTCAAATATTTCGCATTTATAAAAATTAAAGTAATCTTTCAAAATTTACTTATATGACGTAAAAGTATAAATGAGAATCAATTTATGCTTTACATCAACTTTTGTATATTGTTTCTGTTAAATAGTATGAAATAATTGTACGATAACATTCATTCAACATTTTGTATTATACTGGCAACACTGAATTTTCTCATTGTAGCCAAAGAAATAGAAATTAGTTTAATTGGACTACAACGACAAAATCAGCATAGACAACAACCTGCCGCCATGTTGCCTTGCTGTCTTCAAAAGAATCACTCCCATATAAACATGTGTATTCTATCCTTGACATTTTGTAGTCGGTAGCCTGCTGTGGTGAATGTGCTTAATGCATTATAGTCGAGGAACTGACTCGTTTTAAACAAGCTTCGACTTTGCCTTTGCCAAGTTGCTTATGGTAAAATTAGTCGATTCGTATCGTGAGTTTTGCGAATCAGCTGAGAAAATCGGTAACATAAATAAAACATGTTGCTATTTATTTAACATTTACCGTAACGTATGTGAGCTAGAAATTTACAGAAAATAGATTTTTATGGACCAAACGTTAACTTCTCTTTCACATACATACACACACATGTATAAAGCAAAGAGAAATACAATAACAGCTGACACGTTCGCTTGCAGCCTCACATGTTTACTAACTAACATCCAGATTAAAACGATACGACAACTTCAAAAGTAACACGATACGAATCCACTAAATCTACCATTAAAATTCAATATCGCAATTAACTTCTTAACCATCTTATTATTATTACTTATCTTTAAAGAAAATTTTCATTTTAAATTCCTTTTAAATTACTCATCGCATATTAGAAAAAATGGAATACATATTCAACCATAATATTTGACATATGCCCACCAAAAGTATGGTTACAAATTCTTGCTGGCAACAGTTACTACGAGAGTAGAATGAGCCGAACATCTCTGTATTCATTTAACGTACAACACCCGCTGCCATAAGTCAAAATTATCAACAAGCCCAAGTATTAGTAAGAATTATGCTTGTCGCCTGTATATGATTCGTTTCGTTTGTGAATCTCAATGATTCCTGGCTTAATTCCACGTTTCTGTTGTGCCTAAAACAAAAGCTCCATAAGACTATCACGAAAAAAATAAACAAAACAGCCATCGAAGTCAGTAACGTCATCATGCTTCTAAAGATGGATTACTGAAAATACAACAGCAACTAACTACATACCATACATATTTATGTATAAATGCAACAAATACAAAACACTTTTCTTTCTTTAGTTTACGGCCATAGAGCATTAGACTCAAGTTGGAGATAGAAGATGAAATTATGTATTGCGTTGTTACAATAAACCTTCTTAAATGAACCCGCAATAAGTCGACACTTTACACAGCAAAAAAATGAAAAATAAAACCAAAATCGAAAACCATATTTCCAAAAACAAAAAAAAATTAAAAAATAAAGATACGCAAAAACTGTCACGCACGACACACGCAACATTGCGAAAAATATGTCTTTGATGTCATAAATCAATTAAAGTGTTCTACACGCAGCATTCCAAAAAGAAGCCAGAAGAGGCAACAAGCACTGGATGAAACTCACTTTAGTGTTGCCCGTACTCCCTGCTATTTCCTGTTTAGGGCCCAAAATAAAAGCAAGATGAATCATGTCGACTGCATGTATGTTTCTGTTGCCTGACTGTGTTTGTCTTTTTTGGAATCAACTCGTAACTTGGGATTTATTTCTTGAATGATAAGTTTTTTGTTTTTTTTTTTCTTTTTTTGTTACTTTTGCTCGGAGTGTGCAAAAGTCTTTATTTGCTTTTGTTTGAGAATTCATATTTGTTTAATGGTATTTAAGGTATTAAATTATTTGTTGCGATTTATCGCTGCTTTAACTTGTTCTCCAAAGCAAAGCAGTATTCAAAAAGTTTTATTTTAGTGAGTTGTTAATAAGATTTTAAAGTTAATATTTATAATTTTATACAAGAGCCTACTGTAACTGTTTTAAGGCCGACTGTTGCATTCATAAAAAATAAATGAAATTGCTGTAATAAATCGTCAACGATTCAGAGTGCTACAAACATCGATGAAAGAGAGCAAATGCACTAGTATAGACATTAATGCATATAAGCAAAATCTGTGATGATGAGAGGACTAGGTCTGGCGAGGGATTAAACTCGGGCTCTTGAAGCCCGTAATTTGCTTTTTAGTAGACGCACTAACTATTTCAGGCAACGATACCCTCAAAGTGTAACAATAAATTAAACGAATATAAAATATAATAAAAAGAAATTTTCAGCTTATTTTACTTATCATATTTTTTCGAGAGATTAATCGATTTGTTCTCAAGTGGTTAACTTCTCCTCCATTCAAACAAGGTTTAAACTTCCAAATTATTGCAAAACTAACTTAGTTAAGTAACTGCGTGAGTTACAGCAAATTTTTGTTATAGAAAAGTCCACTATGTGGGACAGCTCACTTTTCGTATAGAAATATGGACTTTCCGACATTTTTGTTATAGAAAATATCAGTTAAAACATACTTTTATATAAAAGAAAAAAAAATACGGATGTGTCAGTCTCAACACTTTTCTTATACAAAAGTCAACTTTTTCAACCACAGCAAAACTTTTCTTCTAGAAGCAAAGTTTCTTACAGAAAAATCGACTTTGTAAGTCACAGCACACTTTTATTATATAAAAGTCGACTTAGCCAGTCGCAGCAAGCTTTTCTTATGGAATAGTTGACTGTGTCGCTCAGTCTGATTTATTAAAATTTAAAAAAAAAAGTTGTGTGTGAACAAAAGATAGTATTATAGTTTTCTAGATTAAGGATTGCCCCTAAAAACTTTAGCAACAACTTGCAACTTGTTTAGTGTTAAAAAATTTTTTATTTTTTTTTCAATTAGTTGAGAGAATCTTGAAAACTTTTTGAAAGCATAATTTCATACCTCAAAGATGATCTTGTACAAATACTTGTTTTTTTACTGTAGTGTACCACACTTATGGTAGTGCACTGTAAAAGAAAATACATGCATTGCTTTAACATCAGTTCAATGCACAGTGGTTCGCCTTTTATACAAAAAATAAATAATGTGCCAGTCACCCCATAGGATTAAAGATAATGTAAAAACAATTCCCAAAATATATTTTTTATTTATTTTTGCCACGCCTACAAATACCGCACTTTTAGCATTTTGTTCACTGTGTCGCCATTTTTAGTCCGATCATAACATTTTATATACCGGTGTTCATGGCTCTGTAAGGGCTTCATTTCGGTCTTTAATAGTTTTTTTACTACCACGTCATATGCTAGTCATGCCTAGTCATGATATTAATATGATTAATATATTTAATCATATCATGGATATAGAAACCTATGTATTTTTCTGTTGTTGGATTTAAATAAATTAATTATGTTCCAGCCTACTTGCATATTCATTATTTTTCAAAGCATAAACAACAAAGCTCAAGAGAAAAAACACACTAAATCATAATATGCATGAAAAAAATTCCAGCTCAGAGAGTTTTTTAACACAAATACTTAAGTCATCTTTGACCCAGATTTAGTGTTCAGAGCATTCATGGATAGTATTTTTTTTTCCTCAGCAAAACTTGCTCAAATAAGTTTTCAAATCGCACAAAAATATTTAATTATTGATAAATAATACAATGATACAATATTGACAATAAAATAATGACTAAAAGCCTAAATTCTTGTAATTAGAAAAATTAACAAACAAACAAACAAAAAATAATGTTTTGCCTTGATTGAAGAGATAAAATACAGCGTATTACATTAAATTTAAATAATGTACGCATGGGATATAATCGATATTTTTAATTCGTTTCGAGAGGCCCATCCATGCCGTTATGTATGTAATGTAAAGGCAAAATTAAGCCTCAGTTAGCCGACTGTAATGGAATGTAACTGCAACAGTAGCAAACAGCTGATCGATATTGTTATGCGGAAAGTAATGAAAATGGTTATAGAGATGTAATGTAACGTAACCTACTTTTCACATAAAAACATCGATCAGCTGTTTCCTACGTTGCAGTTACATTCCATTACAGTCGGCTAACTGATCCTTTCGTTTGTACGTGCTGTTCTGTTCTGAATCAACTAATTTGTTTCTGTTCAGTTGGAAACCTGTATGTGTGGTTACTTTTTCCTTTTTCGTTCTGTTCTGTTGCGGACAAATCTGTAGAAAATAATATTCAAAGTTAAGTGACTGCCAAAACTGTACATGTATTAGTGTGTTGTGATATTTTGTATACAAATGTAATCAATTCCATAGGTTGATAGCTGATTGCTTTCACAGAAAAAGTAATTGCAAAATGTTTTATACAAAAAAGAACGACACAGAACGGCAACGATAAGTAAAACTAATGAGGCCTTAAGATTGCGCAAATCTCTACTGCGGCTTCTCTAAGTGGCGCGCATCCGGAATATCCAATTTTCCATTACTCTGTTGCTTAAATATCAATATGTATATGTATATATATATATATATATAATGTCTTTCGTTTTGTAAAAACACCTAATCATAATAACTTTTTCTTTTGATGCAAATTAAGAAAACTCGTAAAATTTTCCAGGCTTCGAGCAAGGTGGGAGAGGGAATAAATACTTTGTTTTTTTTCAAATATACCGTTGCCAATTACTAAAAATATTGTAATACGGCTTAATTGAAATAATTCCCTGACCAATATGCAATTTACTTTCAACTATGCAAACAATAAAAACAACAAGGGCAATAATAATCATACTCAACACCATAAAGAGCAACACAAAACAAAAAAAAAGAAAAAAAGAAAAAAGAACGTTAAACAAAGTTTCCAGCTCCCAATTGCACAATCAAATATCAAAAGCTACTTCACAACAACAGGCGGAAAACTCTAAATAAATACACGAAGAGTTCTTGGGTAATTTACCTATAAAATACTTCTGCAATGTGCCATTTCGTCTTGTATACCTTTGGCAATAAATTGTTGAATTGTTCTTTTACAAGAAGTTTTTAAAGGCCTGTGTGTGTGTGCTGGCATTTAAGAACTTTGTAATTTAGCCGGCTGTCTTATTTCATTTTCCTGCTTCCCTTTGAGTTGACTGACCCCCTCTCCCACGTCGCTTTAACAACTTTTCTTTTAACGTATCACAACAGTGAATTCCCTTAATTCAAGGAAACAACTAATTTCAAGATCTTGTTTTATTTTTTGGAAATGTATTTTTCTTCCTCGAAGTTGTATCCTTATGGTTTTTATTTCCTCAGTGTAAAGTGTATAGTGGCCTTAGGTATTTTTATTTATTTATTTTTTTTTTTTTTGCATTTCATTCCTTGAGAAGAATATCTTATTTTTCCATTTGAAATTAGCCACTTGTTTTATTTTCTCTGAAGTTTATTTCAAGTTTAAGTTAAGGTTGGCTATCAGATTGTGTCTCGCCAGACATTTAAGAAAATCAAAGATATTTTATGGTACAAGTATTGTGAAAATATGCTAATCTTGATTTTCAATCTGTGGAATTTCGCTTTGTCAAATAGTTTAATATTTTTAGTAGGAATAGAGAAGGTTAAAAAGAATACTGAAATTAAAGTAGTTATTTTTGAATCCCCTAAAAACAGAAGAAACAATTGTATTTAATTTAGAAACCCAAAATTCAAATAATAACTTAATTAGTTTTTAACCAAACACAAGAATTGCGTTTTAGTAGATTTTTTTTAATTATTTCAATAAAAAAAATATTACATTATTTTAAAGTTTAATTGATGTTTTTTTAAGCTTCGATTAAATTTGCATTGAAACGTTTTTAAAGATTTAATTAATCAAAGAATTAAAATACTTTTAAAATTTGTTAACCCACTAATAACAACAAATTATTAATTTACTTATTCAGTAAAACATTTCTATTAAAAATACATTGAAATTCATTATTGAGGGGTTCGCTAGAATGCGCCAATGCGCATTACACTGTTGCTACTGTACATCATCAGTTAACCTTTACCCAAATATTTTTTTACAACAACTATAAGTTGAAGTTATTAGATGTATGTGTACAATAAGCCCCTGCCCAAATATACTTGAAATGTAAATACGTCTTGCTTTTTAAACGTATTGCCCTGGCATGTATTGTAAAGCGTTTTTTTTTTAGAGTTTCACAACTTTGAGTTTCTTTGCATAAATTAATTGTAGCGCCCGCTGTGTGGCATGTGGCTCCGTCCTGTTGGAACCACATATCAGCAAGATTAATGCCACGTCATTGAGGTACGAAAAAATTTCGAATCGACCAATTACTCCGCCAGCCCATAAAGCTTACCAAACAGTAGTTTTCTGTGGATGTAATGATGTTTCGACAAAAGCTTGCGGATTCTCCTCACTCTAAATGCGACAATTCTGCTTATTTACGTAACCATTCAATCAGAAATGGGCTTCATCGGCAAATAAAATTTTGAATGAAAATTCAAAATCAATATCAATTTGTGCTTCACACCATTCGCGGAACAATTTGCACGCGTTGCTCTGGTGTACGTCGAATCATGATGAAATTTCAAAGCAAACTAAACAAACTATCAGCTGCTAAACTGGTGCTCAAATAAAGCTGTGATGCCAACTCAAAGTTGTGACACTCTAAAAAAACACTCTAACATCACAAATTATTTCGTCACAAAGTATTTGCTTCTTTACTTCTACACCAAGGCACATTTAATACAGGTACACGCATTAGATGCAACTCTGCACTTCTCACATTGTTCCTTAAAGTAATTTTCAAACAATTATATGCATCAAAAAATTCATTCTTCATTATAAACGTGTAAACAAAAAATCACCTGATGAGCAATTTGCCTAATGCGTGTACTTGTTTGATATGCCCTGCTTCTACGCTACAATAACTGAAACAAATTTCTTGCAAACAGTTTTGCTAAGTGCTTGTTTTTCAAGACATCGCTACAATAAAGCCTTTGAAAAATCCCTCATGTCTTGCAAGTTCTTTTAAATATATTTATGCAGGGCTCTAGTATGTAATAAATGTAAAAAACAATAGCACTCAATTATTTTTGGTCGGCTGCAGTCAAGTTAATAATTGTTGTTGTTGTTTTTTTTTTTTGGAATTGTCATAATTAATTTTATTATTTTTATTTGTTAACTCACTAATCATCCCAAATTATTATATTCGGCCTGGCTCACGATGTCGACAAGAAATTTTCTTTCGCTTATTTATATTGAAAACGAAAACAAATTTTCTTATTTTGTTTTTGTTTTCAATATAAATAAGCGAAAGAAAATTTTTTGTCGACATCGTGAGCCAAGCAGTTTGTTTATTCAGTAAAATATTTGTTATTGAAAACACATAGAAAATTTTTTGTTTTTGTCTGAATTAAATTTAAAATTCAAGTAAATATAAAAACCGTGGTATGTTTGTAGTAAGAATTTTATTATTATATTTTTTGAGAATCCCAATAAACCAACATAAAAAGTTTCAAAGTTTCAAAAAATCTTTAGAAAATAAGCATCGTGAGTTGTCAGTTGTGAACCTTTCTAAAATTAGCTGCCGCATGGGGTAACAATAAAATTATTTAAAAGGTGCAAATCGTCGACTACGACAATTTTTTACTATAATAAAGAATGTTGCAAAATTTTTTTCTTTAATCTGGTACAAAAACGTCGCAGTCGTTATCGAAATACGACACTTGTAATTAAGCCCATTATGTTTATATACGAATTGCCGAAGAACACCTACATATTTATTAGACAATCAGTCTTTATTGTATTAGACATTCTTGCTTTTCTTTTGCAAAACAGTGGCGAGTTCAGAATTGTCACAAAAATTATTTTTTTAAATTCAAATCAGAATTTAAGACGGAAAAAAGCAAGTTTAAAACATTTAACACACATACATACATACGTGCAACAGCATTAATCATAAGTAATTGCAACTAACACCGACTGACTGATTTGCTTTAACGATTTGTCAACCATGTCCAAAAATCCATTAACCTCAAATAACCAAACGGTCTATTAATATGTGAAATGTCTTTAATGCTCAATTGCAAAAACAAACCACAATTAATATTTACACACTTGTGTTAAGAATACTTGCAACTAGTTTTTAGCCACACACAACACGTTTTAACCCAAGTCACTCTCCGTAAGTCAAGTTTAAATAAACACAAAGGCCAAAACCAGTCTTTAAAAATAAGCAGTGACTTGTAAAATTAAGAGAACAATTTTACAACATTCAAGTCAATCGTATTTACGGATATATATTTTTTTTATTCTGTGACTAAAAGTATAAAGTTTTAATTGCAAAACATGGCCCATATGTCGTTTTGAGCATGCAGAACACACCCACACACAAATCTTGAAAAACCAATCTTTATACAGAAAAAATTAATTTGAAAAATTTTGTATTATCAATTAAAATTTTAAAAAATCAATTAAATTTTCACCAGTAAACAATTTAATAATATGAAGACAGTGTTTGCACTTGCATTAATTACAGCAATTAAATTTTCGATTTTCGCTGGCTATCGAACATCGAAAATCGAATGTTCAATTCATACTCGTATTATGAGCATCGAAAATTTCGTTGAGCAACGAATTTTTTATCGAACAGAATTTAGCTTTCGATGAAGTATTTTGGTATAAAAAATTATTATAAATGATTGTTTTTTACTTTTAGGTAAAGATTTTGCAAATTTTAAAAATCACTTTGCGTGATATTCACAATAAAATCATTATTTGTCTGTCTAATGCTCGTCATAATACCAAATGGAAATTCGTTCGATCAGTACTTTCGGCTACAGTCGAAGATCGAAAGTTGCTCATAATAAGGGCCTGATTCAATTAAATTCTTAATTGAAAATATTAATTGGGGAAAACTTTTTTCTGTGTAACAAAAACACTATCGTTAAAAAATTTTATATGGATCTCTGAAGCTAAACAAATCACTTTCACTTACACATTTAAATAAGCCAACAACATAATGAGTTTGTACGAGTATGTTAATAAGTTAATGAAAGACATAAATTTCTTTTTAGTCATGGTAACATTTAAACACAAATAAATAAAAGCAGCCAAAGAATTAAGTTTTAATGGGCCCAGTGTAAACAATTAGTCCCAATATTATATTGTGATCAACTTAAAAATGCCACCACGAACGCATTTCGAGGTGCGTGTTCGTAAGCATTTGAAGAAGGAAACGGCGACTTCATTTATTTGCTTGTACTCATGCTCTTGTAAAAAAAAAAAAATACAATTATATGTTCTCTATGCGGTCGGCCAGTTACCTTGGCTTTGACATTAAGTTGCCACAACAAGAAAGTAAAAAATAAACAAATAAACGTTATTAACTTGGCTTATGTGTACTCGTATGTAGCAAACATTGGCAGAAGCACAACTCAAGTTCTGGTTTATTTTATTCTTTCTTTTATTTTTTATTGGAGAGCGAAAAAGATTATACTTGGCTGGCTGGTCTCTGAGGCCAGTAATGGAATGTTCATAAAAATCTTTGATTCACTTTTCTACACTTCATTTAAGTTTTAGACGTGCTAACGTCAACTCCAACAAAATTAAGAACGAAGAAACATTAAACTCTTAAACTATTTATTATTCAAACAATTTGTGGATAAAAAAGTCATACTTTTTTTCTTAAAGATATAAAAAAATGAAACTTTTGCAAGCATGTAAGTGAATACTTAATGAGATGGTTAAAAGAAGTGAAATCTCGAAAGCAAAATCTATTAATTACCAGAAAAAAATTCTAATACTATTGGCCTCACACTTATTTCAATTTCGAGAAAATTTAATTTAAAAAAAAAACCATAATGAAAGTGTTTTGCTAAATATAAATTTTAATGGGGACATTATTTGAAAACAAAGTTAATAATTTATTAATCTACTAAAAAGTTTTTACTTCAAAATTTATAATAATAATTTTAAAATAATTTTTTTTCTTTTTGCTTCTCCCATAAACTTAAATGCATATTGCATGTTTATGCGAAAATGTTGCATAATAAAGGGTGAATCAAAAGAAAGTTTATATTAAGTGGATCGATTAAAAAATAAGTGAGCTCATAAGCGAAACAATGTTTATAACTAAAATAAAAAAAATATTTCTCCATTCAATACTTCTATTTAAAAAAGAAAAACAACCAACAATCTATTAAAAATTTAATTGTGTCAATTTAACTTTTTAATTAACTAACTTGTTCAGCAAATGTTTAATTAGCCCAATTAAATCTTAATGAAATCATGGAATATTTTTTTATGGAGAAAAATGTCTATACTTTTCAATTCTTATTATAGATGAATATGAATAAATTTATGAATTGAAGTGCTTTTCTAAAGAAAGCAAGAAAACTTAAACCAAACTCGGCTGGAGGAAATGATGCATTTTTATGTGCCACCACGCACTTTATCAGCATCCATGTCTATCTAGTTATCTACAGAGGGTGATTGTTAACATCAGCTAGTGAACATGCGTTAGCTAAACAAATAAACTTTCTTTTGAGACACCCTGTATACGAGTACAAAGACTTTCTTTATTTTTGGAAAATTAATCGTTAATTCTTTATACTTTACTCTTAAGTTTAGGACTTGGAGAGTAATGAAAGGTCTTTAGCAGTTTAAACGAATATACCTATTGATCTAACAAAAATTATTTCTAATGCAGACGCTTTTGATTTCTTGTAGCTTGTCATGTTTTTAATACAAAAACAAAAGGAAATAAACGAAATAAATAAAAAAAAATTAATTTAATGAATAAAATGGATAACCAACCTATTGAAGCTGTTCAAATGCTTCCGTATATAAAGTACTCTTTGTGCCAACCTTCTAGGTCGTTGCGTTAATGTCAGTTGAAAAAGGCGAAGTTTAACGTATGACCTATTCATTGTGTGCCGGCCTTTACATACACTTACACATAAACACATACATATGTACATATGCCTTGATATGAGAATAAATTCCGAAAAGTTGAAAAGTGAAACAAAAAATGTCCGGTACTACACAATCCACATATTCGCCCCTTCTTCAACACTCTTCATCTGTAGAACAAAAATAAGCAAATTAAGTAACATCTGCATAATTAGTAAAGAACAAATGACAATGGCAAGACTGTTGTAAATTTAGAGATGGTAAAAATGAGCCTTCATTACAAAAAAGCTTTCAGCAAATTGTAATACGATGAATCAAAACAATTCACATATTCCATTTGCAATAAAAGTTGCGCATATAACGCAGAAATCTACATCAACTGACACCACAAACAGTGGACCAAATACAAAGAACGCTGATGAGGAAGGTGTAGAGGCCTTCGAAAACAGCCGGTTGTTCCGTTCTACTCGTGTTTGTCACAATATTTATAATTAACGTTGGTGTTATTTGTTCCTTAAAAAATTTCCACATGTAATTTGGCTTACAGAGCGATACGAACTTTAACCTAATAAAATCATAAATATAGAAGCAAATGAAGTTCGATCAATATTAATTAAAATTAACTAATAAATAAAATTCAATTTTTAAATCAGCCGCAGCCAAAGTGGCACCAGATTTTCGAACTTCAATCGGCTTCTTATTGAAATGAATAGAAATACAATACATTTCTTTGGGTGGCCAGCACTGGCTTAAATATTGAGAGGAGGGGCTCCAACCACTCGGTTTCTTCAAAATACAAAAAAAAAAACAAAAATCAAAATAGGATCCAACAGAAATTCACTAATTGAGAATTTTCTGTTTTAAATTTATTAAAAAAAAATTAACTTTAGGCAAAGAAAGCTCTAACGAAAAAACAATTTTTTTCTCTCTCTCTCTCTCTTTACACACACAATAGTAACCAACTTTATTAATTTTAATGCATTAAACACATTCACTACAGCAGGCTACACGAACACACGACTTCAAATGCCGCTAGCAGCATTTGTCGTCTCGTAGCCAGCTACTTAATTATTTTCGAGACCGCAGCAGCACCATCTGCACCTCATTTAAGTATAAATACATATCTATGTAGTTCAGTATTGCCACCTTCAAATATTTGTCATTTATAAAAATTAAATTACTCTTTCAAAATGTATTTATATGAACATCAATTTTTGGATATTGTTTCTGTTAAATAATATGAAATGATTGTACGATATCATTCATTCAAAATTTTGTATTATACTGGCAACACTGAATTTTCTCATTGTAGCCAAAGAAATAGAAATTAGTTTAATTGGACTACAACGACAAAATCAGCATAGACAACAACTTGCCACCCTGTTGCCTTGCTGTCTTCAAAAGAATCACTCTTATATAAGCATGTGTATTCTATCCTTGACATTTTGTAGCCGGTAACCTGCTGTAAGAGAGGAATTCGCTGAGTAAATTCGTCGTTGTTTTGCTTCACACGACGAATTTACGCAGCGACCTCTTATCGACAAATTCGTCGACGTGGACGAGATTCGTCGTTCGTCCCAGTTATGTTCTTAGCATTATTCCTACTACATCTTATTTTGAAACTTTTAATTTAATTTAAAATTTAAATGCTTCTATTGCAGTGCTTGTTCTATGTGGCTTGAGCTTTATTGCATCCTTGCCCGCAAAATCTGCTGATGAATCAGCAGCAGTTTCCTATGCCGGCCATGCATCACAGATTATTGCTACAAATCTTTTAAAATCCAACAATGACATTGACGCCAATCAGGCATACTGTCCCCTAGGTGTCACCACAATGTTGGCAATTTTGGCTGAAGCAGCACAAGGCGACACTTACGATGAGTTCTACAACGTTTTGGGTTACCCCAAGGAACGCCATGCATTAAGGGATTCTTTTAAATCTATTTTACCCAAATATCAAATATTTTATCCAAATCCAAGAATTTTAGGAGGAGTGCCTGCCTTTCAAACTTTTCTTTACATCTATCGCAATTCTACAATGAGAGAAGAGTTTAAACAAATTATCCGAGATAATTATTTTGTACTTGTTAAAGACATTAATCGTGAAGAACTTAATAGTCAGAAACTGGATCTATTCAATAAGAATACATTCTTATATTTACATGAAACCACCAACAACAGCAAAGATATTATTGGCTTTGAGACATTGAAACGTTTAAAAGTCGATGATGATGATGACGATGATGATTTTGCACATGATCTTGCCGCAACAACAGTGAGTTCGTATACTGACAATTATGGCGAAGAGATGATAGAGAAGGAAACCTCTAAGTTTGATCGTTACGTGGATGACAAACAGTACATGGAAAAGGCGGACATAACTGAAGGCATTCATAAAGACCAACAAGACGAAACACAAACTGAGACTAATGCACAAGCCGCCAGTACTTTAGCAGAGATTAATGGAAATGAAGTAACTAAACAGTCGACAATTGTACAGGCTGAGAAACTGGAAAATCTTGAAGCAAAACCTGTTGCTAATGCCACCAGCATGGTTAGCAACAAAAATGATCATGCTGCTGCTGCTGCTCGTGATTCTAAGGATCCCATCAAACGCAAAGATCATTTTAATTTAGAAGAAAATGAAACTGTACAAGAAAATGAAAAAGTATTGAAAAACTATAAAGAAGAGGAAAAACTGGAAGTTGATGCAGAAGACAAAGTATCAATACCCATACAAGAAGTTCTAGAGTCCAATGAACCTGAAAAGGTATCATTGCGATTGCAAAGGCTGGTAACTGGTTCAAATAAAACTTCAATAGATTCAGCAGCAGAATTCATTTGGGGTTTAAGAAACCACTATAAGTTAGGATCAACTGTAAGTAAACTATAAGTACGAGTACTGCAGCAGACATAATGACAAAAAATAAAAGAATTTAAATTTCGTTTCTTTTCTTTATAAAACACTTTTAATCAACTTGTTTTTCAACAGGCTTTTGGTGGTAGCAGTCAATTCCGTAAAAATGATGTCGCTGCTTCTTTAAGCGTAAACAGCATAACCGGGCGCGACGTTAGCTCCCAAACAAAAATGTTACTTACCAATGGTTTCTACTTTAGAGCCAGTTTGTCACCCTTATTTAGAGATACACAAAATGTGGACCATTTCTTTTTTATAACTTCGGAGGATGCAATCAAAACACAAATGGTACAAGCACGCGGAAAGTTCCATATGGCGGAGATGGAAAACTTGAATGCGAAAATCATATGTCTGCCTTATCGAGTAAGTACTGAACGGGGTATTATAACCCCTCAAAATTTCAAATGTCAATTACCTGACTTAATTATTTTGAAGAATTATACTAACCCTGACACAAGTTATACGGGTCAATTCTGTAAATCGACTCGATTTAAAATCCTAGGATTTTCAAAGTAAATAATGGTGCTGCAGAAGTTTTTAAAACTATATAATATTTGAGGCTCTACTAGAGACTTTTAGCGCTTAATTATTTAATTGCTCTATTACTTTGTGTTATTATGAACTGTGCAAAAATTATTTTTCCAGTTCCATTTTCTTTTGAATACCAAAAGGTAGTTACTCTACTTTTGCATTGACGGTTGGTAAAGTAAAGAATGTTTGTAAGTATAATAGCAGAACAAACAACAATCATAAAAAAAATGTGGGTTACACTACTTTTGCGCTGAGTGAAACGACAATAGAGCTTCTAAGTTTAAAAAGCTCAACAGTTCATTATTTTAATCAGAAATAGTTTCTTAAACGGGCTTAAGTGCAGTGATTTCAATTCTTAAGCACCCCATACACGATTCAATTCAATTTTCAATTAAGTCTGTTGTTGTCCAAATCAAAGCGTGCATGGCTCTGTCAATTGATTAGTTTGGCATTTGTCAAAAGATTTTGATGTTTCATGTTGACTAGTAACTCTTTCAATTCGCTTGTGCTGTGTGATTAGCTGTCAAAATTTATGTTTGCAGCTTTATTTTGTATAGAAAAAGTTATGTATTTTTAAAAATATATTTAACTTCATTGAATTTTAAATAAAAAATTAATGAATGAATGCAATAGAAGTTTTAACTTTTTAAATTTGTAATTGTGAATGGAAACCTTTCAATTCAGTTTATGAGGTGTGTGGCCAAGAATCAATTCAATTGAAAGACTCAATTGACAATTGAATTGAAACGTGTATGGGTTGCTTTATTGGATGAAATATTTTTATTAATTGATGTGAGTTTCTAAAGATTAGAAAAATTAAACTATTAAAAAATAAAAGTTGCCAGGAAAATGATGAAACTCTCGAATACTACTTGTGTCACTGTCCAGCATTCAGTCAAATTAGAAAACCAAACCGTCCACCAGGAACGGAATATTTTGGGGACTCAGACTGGAAAAACCTAAAAAGTATAATTGGGAGACTAGGTTCCTAACCCCGACTAAGTTTGATACGTTTTTATTCTTATTTATTGAGCACTTTCGCCAATATCTCTTCTAAAAGTATAAATGTAATGCGGAAAGGATTGGATCAATATTTATTGCCGGTCTTTCAACATTACTTAGCTGGATCCTATGCACAATCTGATATGGACCTAGATACTTCGGTTTGAGTTTGAGTCCTGTACCTAGCTGTGTCCTTTTAATGGCAACAAGATTATGAACCTCATATTTTCTAGGCGGTTTGCGTCGAAGATCATATCTTTTCTTGTCTTGAGCGATTTGTTGTTTGGATATGTGTCGGATCTCATCTCTTTGTTCAACATAGCAAGCTGCAAATTCTTGTTCTATCAGTTCTTTCAGTTGAAAATCATCTTTAGTCTTCATTTTGGTTCCTATTAACATTTCAAATGGCGCAGTACCAACACTTCTATGATACGTTGAGTTGATGACTTGCTGTACTCGTCCGACGAACTTAAACCATTTAGAGGGGTCATCAGCGCTTAATTTGGACAAAACGGAAATTATTACACTATTCAGTCTTTCGACCTCTTGTCCGTTCGCACGGGGTAAACCAGTTGTTATGAGGATATGCTTTATTTTCTCTTCTGAACAATAGGTTTTGAAATCCTCACTTGTAAAAGCTGAACCACGATCAGAAATGATTTGTAGTGGGTTACCAAATATAGCGTTTTGCATTTGTAGTCGAGAAATAGCATCACTAGCAGACGTTGTTTTAGTTGGATACAACCAACAGAATTTGGTAAACGAGTCAATTACAGCAAATATATGGTTGTACATTTTACTTGTAGATTCAAGAGGACCAAGATAGTCGATATGATAAGTGTGGATCAGGGTAGCGTCTTTATACAATGGGTGCAATTCTCCTTCCTGCTTTCCTCTTTTTCTATTAATTAATATGCATGGTATACAATTAGCAATAATTTTTTGTATTTTTTCTTCAAGTTTTGGTATAAAATAGTCGTTAATTATTAATTCTTTTGTTTTTTGGTTGAGAAATGACCTCTTTCGTGTGTTCTTTTTATAATTTCGCTATGCATACTTTTAGGAATTACCAACAGTTCATTGTCATTTAAGATTTTGTACAATATATCTCCTTTTAGAAAGTAGTCATCATATACTGACCTATCTTTTAAAATTTCTTTAATTGCTTTGAGATCTCCATCGTGGCTTTGCAAATATTTAATCTTTGAAACTATGCTATCTTCCGTTATTATCATAACTGGATGTCGGCTTAGGGCATCAACATGTCGCATTTGCAATCCAGGTCGATATTCTACGAAGTATTCGTATTCTTGTAAAAACAAAATCCAGCGTGCGACCCTTGTAGACAAATCTTTTTTATCCAAAGTCTTCGTGAAAGCATTGCAATCTGTCACTAGTTTAAATTGTAGACCAATCAAATAGACTCTAAATTTTTTCAAAGCCTCTATGACTGCAAGCACTTCAAGCTCATAACTCGTATACTTGCGCACCGGATCTGTTGTCTTCCTGCTCATGAAGTAAACTGGGTGTAAGCGGTTATCATTTGGTGACCTCTGTAACAATACTGCACCGTAACTATCAATAGATGCATCTGCACAGAAAAAAATAGACAAGAATTATGTTCAACAAAACCATGTTATTGAAAAAAAAAAAATATTTCAACAATATTTGTCATTACAATATTTAACAATACCGGGCATTTTAAAATATCATTTACATAATTTAATTTCTTTGTATTGGTGTTTATGCTTGTTGATTGACCCAACGCGGTCATGTGCTATTGTTGTTGTATTTTTTGATTGCTCGTGATGTATACGTGTGAATTCCGACAAGAAGCCGGAAAACGTCGTGGATTGTTTTTTCTTCACTCAACAAAGTTATTTTTAAATTATATCAACGCAAAGCGCACATGTAGAAGAAACATAGAAATCATGTTTGCGTGTATTCATTATTTGCATGATCAAAACGATTTGCTCTTTAGCTGAGTAGTAAGCACGTTAGTCTATTAGTCAAGAGATTGCCGGTTCGATTCATCCCAAACACATTTAGTTTCGAAGGGTTGTGTGGAAAAATAAATAACTTTAAACAAGAAACCAAATTCTAAATAAAAATTAAAAAAAAACTAACAAAAAACACACATTAGAATTTGAAAAACAAATTCATTAAAAAATTTTGTTTTTCGTTAACAACTCAATTGTCAATAACACAATCATTTTAATTGGAAATAATTGAGTTGATTTTGTTTTCTGATGTTACAAATGTGTGTTTGTATTTACAAAAATCGTTGTAGGTGCCTTTTTAAATAATATTTTAATTGTATTCACAAATAAATTAATTTTATTTACAAATCTTTTTTTCTGTGTGTATGGACTTCAGTTTCATAGTTTTTGTTGAATATACTTAATACTGGACCATTACTCAATAATGTTTTCAAATTGTTAAAAGCCGTTAGATGATGATTGTCAAATTTAAATTTAGCTTTCTTCTTTTTTAAATCAGTGAGTGGTTTAGCAACTATAGAAAAGTTGGGAATAAATTTTCTAAAATATCCGGCAAGACCAAGGAAGCTTTCCAATTGCTTGACATTTTTTGGTATATTATATTTCATCATTGCTGTCGTCTTATCTGGAGATGGTGAAATTTTTTGGTTTTCGATAACATGACCTAAAAAGTGTATGCGTTCCCTCAAAAACTGGCATTTTTTCAAATTTAGATCAAGTCCATAATTTTTACATAACTCTAAAACAATTTTTAAATTATTAAACGCATCGTCTTCATTTGCGGCTGGTATAATGACATCATCAATATAGGGCAAAGCGATACCTAATCGCGTCAGATTCCGAAATATAGCATTGATATGCCGCTGAAATACGCCAGGAGAGTTTGAAAGGCCAAAGGGCACCTTCCTGAACTGGTACTGTCCATTGTGGGTTACAAAAGATGTATACTTTCTACTATCTTCGTGTACTGATACATGGAAAAAGCCATTGCTTAGGTCATTAGTGCTAAAAATGTTTGCAGCTCGTAGACGATCAAGCTGATCTTCGATCAGAGGTAACGGATACCGATCTCTTACGATAGCTTTATTTATACGTCGGTAATCTATGCAAAGTCGGGCTGTTAACTCAGGTTTCTTTGCCAGCACTATTGAACTGCAGAATTCAGATTCTGACGGTTCAATTATTTCTTCTTTTAGCCACGTTTCAATTTGGTCATCAACAATAGCTCTTTCTATCATTGTTAATCGCCGTGGGTTACAATATATATGTAGGTGTTTCATCTTTAAGAACTATACGCATTTCAACATTTGTCGTTTTAGACTTCTCAGATTTGTATTCTTTTATAAGTTTAGTAACTACTATTTAATTTTGTAACACGGAAACCTTCAGGTGTGATATGCACTTCAGCTTGTAGACAAAGTTCTTTACCAAGAATCGCATTAACATCCATGCAATCATCCGGCACCACATGAAACGTTAGATTAAAGTCATCATCAGCAATAGTGGTTAGAAAGCCTGTCTATTGTCTATTGTCTTGTCTGTTACAACCAAAACCACTTAAATAAAAATTCGATTTTAATAAAATACTCATCGGTAACGTTTTCTTAATTTTATTGAAAAATTACTCCTTCATTATATTAAATTTACTACCCTTATCAAACAGAGTTTCTACTTTAATTTTGCCAATTTCAATTTCCTTTATCATAATATCATTACAAATATTTAGTAAACGGATATTCGACTCACCCTTTTTCTGTGGACAATCTTTGGAAATATGACCATACCTTTCGCAGTTGAAACATTCAAACAATCAGAGGATTTATGTCCTTTGTTGCCACAATTGAAACATTTTATTTCATGTCTTGTGTCCTTTTTAAAATCTCTGTCGCATTTTTTAGGTAAAATAAAACGTTTATTTGATGATTTATTCATATTTTCGTAACAACGTAGTTTGTACTTAAATTCTTTCGAATCGTTTGCGCCATATAACATCATTTTACTTGCTTCATTGTCACTGATTTTCCATCAATAACATATTGCATTAGCGAGTTGTAGTCAATACCACCTCTAGCAGCTAACTCTTTCATTTTCAAATAGTATTCATGGACATTTTCATCTTTCTTCATTTTCCGCTCGCATAACATCTTTGTGGATTTGGATACTACTTCTTCAACTTATAGTAAGTAGTTAGTCCTTTTTCGCTTGAAATAAATAATTTCGCTACAGCCTTGACTGATTTTTTTGCGAAAACATATTTCTGGAATTCATCCCATTGCATTACTGTAGCTACTTCCTCAAACTCATCAATCCAGACATTAATGGGAAAACTGTTCGTTCCGTCAAAACAACGTATAGGGTTTTCGATGTCCCTGAAAATCATAGAAAATTTTGTTTATAGTTAGTTATTGTAATCGTTGAAGTTATCATTACATCGTAAACCTTGCTGCATATAGTCGTCGTCGTTATTAGCCATGGTGTTGTTGCGTAGTGCCGCTGGTAATCTGTAGCCGGCATTGTAATTATTAACGTTGCCGCTTTGTTGTCTTAATTGTTCGTTGACATGGTAGTTTTCACACACACATACAAGAGTTTCCACTCTTTCACACTTTTTTGAAACATTTTCTGCTGATATCATCGTTGGGTTGCTGCTATTCTGCACGATTGTGTTATTTGAAATATAATCATCATCGCCTTGATCATCTTCGTCGTCAACGTCATCTACATGCCTCAAACATAGCAACTGGCCCTTACACAGATTCATGTATATGTGCTCAAATAAATTGTCTGCGTTGTAATTTAAGCTAAGTAAATTACAAACACATACCAAGTCAGCTTCACTCAGATTCTTCTCGACATACATATTTCTCCTTATTTGATTTATTTTTAGCTTCATCTTCATCGAACCCTTCGAAATCTCGCAAACGCTTTCTGTTACCACGATCACCTTCGTCCTCAAATACAAATTTATGTAAATCAACCACTACCAAAAGTCCAATTGAAGATAACTTCTCCTTTACATCAGGATAATCTCCCAAACACCGCATCGTTTTGTTAAATTAGGAATTCACACAATACAAATTAATTCAAATTTTTTGGCTCCAATAATTGCTTGCACAAATTAATTCGCTGCTTTTCTTTCTCACTGTTACGCACAATCCAAAATTTTGGTTGAGTCCCCAAATTTGTAGTTTTTATTATATTATATATTGCTCAATATTAACGTTGTTCTCTTTTCAGTTTTTATTAGACATAATTTTTATAGTGAAAAAATATTTGAATGTAATTAAAATGAAAAGTTGATTTAAAAAAATAATAATAGTATGAGTATGGTGTACACAGGTTGTGGTGTTTACTTTACAACTGCCCTTTTGTGCTTTCTTGTGATTTTATTCCCACACTAATGCAGATCATCAGGGTAACTTTACCCAAAAATGTCATAAAATAACTAGAGATATTATGTTGAACTTTAATTTAAATAAATGAGAAGTTCATCTAATATCAAAGCTGAAACAAAAACTTAATAATCAACATGCTTTTTAGTTTCTTACGTTACCATTGGCTGACGTAATTTCAGCTCGAATTGTAGTTGTAAGAAGTACTTAAGTATGTAAATGAAAATAAATCTACAAAACAACAACAATTATTCGTTGCTTTCACAAAAATTGTGTTTTGCCAAACAAATATTTTTAACCAGGTGCTGCCAAGTTTATAATTTGTGCTCTTTTGGGAATTTTCTCAAAATCAAATCGTAATAAGCGTGAGCGTCACAACTTTTTACGTTTTTTAATTATTTTTACATCTAAAACGATTTACATCATACACTTGTACAAATTAAAAATATTTTTATGAACAAGGCTGTAAATCGGTATAAATAACGTGACCAGATGGTTTTTGCAAAAAGCGAGACATGCTCGATCAAAAAGCGGGATTTTTTAAGAAGCAGGATTAAAAAATAAATATATTTTGGAAAGCGGGATATGTAATATGCAAAAGCACAGTTTCGTATGTACATAGGAAACATAGTTCTCAACTCAAAAGAAACACTTTTAAATAAACAAAAATATTTATCTATATAAATAAAAAGCAAATGTCGTTCGTTGTTTATCACAGATTTCGCTATTTTTTTTTAAGTTTGTCAAAGCCTTACTCAGGTTTTTACGGAAAAAATGTTGCCCACGCCCACTTTTTTAATTTATATAAAAACAGAGAACTGCTGGAGTGATTTGTCTAAGTTATTTAAATAACTAGTTGGCGTAGCACCTCCCATTTATAGCAAATATTTATTTTGACATATCCTGCGAACTGAAGTGAGATATTTTGTTGGAATAAAATAAGTGGGCGTGCCACTTGCTTTATAATTTTAGTTTTATTTTGGAATATCTTTGCATCTAATGCAGCAAGAGACGTGAAATTTTGTGTGAGTAAAAAATTTTATAATGTTCGAATTGGACATGTGGGTGCGACACCTCCGATAAAGAGAGAATATTTAATTTGAGATATCTGGAAAACTATTACAGGGAGAACGTTGAAATTTCTATTGATAAAGTGCATTGAATCTGGAAACAATTTCAGCATAGAAAAATTTGTCGTGGTGCCTCTCATAAAGTGCAAAATTTTGTGTCTTCAAAAATAATACCAGTGCACCGATCTTGCTGATTACCTTACAGCGTATTACTGATGGTCTAGAAGAAGCAAAAAAAAGGCATTAATGTTTTTAATGCCAAAATTTGGCATGACGCTTCCCACATAGAAGCAACATTTATTTCAAGATATCTTGCAAGCCAAAACAGTCCACATTGAAATATTTTTTCGTAAGCAGTAACGAGAAAAGTATTATAAAAAAAGAGTAAATAATGGAGCAAAAAGTGTGTCAGTCAGCTCCAAAGTTAATTAAATATTAATTTTTTAATATCTTGGTATCTGCTAGAAACACAAACTTCAAATTCCGCTGTTCCTGCCGATGAAAGAAAATAATCGGGATTGGACGAAAATAGAAAAACTGTTTATTTAAAAAAAATATCTTGGAAACTCTTCAGACTATTTATGTTAATAATGACTATTATTTAATACAAAAAAGTGAAGGTTGAACCGCAATCCTGGCACTTCTAATATAAAAAAAATGTTTTTTTTTTCATCTCATATACTCGAGGTGTACCAAAAAGCGCACAGTGTTTCGGCTAGTTAAGCAATAATATTTAGAATTTTTATCAGTTACATTTTAATACAAATATAAAGAGAAATATAAATAGAGATTGAAAATTTCAAAACTCTAAAAAGCTTGATAGAAATTCGAGGGGGCTAATTCCGCCTAAGGCGGGAAGTCTGGTCAGGTTGGGTATAACCGATGTTCTTTATAAACGAAGTCCACTTTTTCTTTGCTTCTGTTTTCAAATATTGCATTAAATTGATTCATCAAATAAAATACTAATACAAAGTTCTTTGAAATCTCTTTTATTTCAGAACAAAAAATACACTCTTATGATTATTTTACCCAACGAAGTGGAGGGTCTTCATTCAGTTATTTCGAAATTGCAACCGAGCGACTTGCAAATGACCAAGGGCGAAATGAAAGAGCATGACTTGCACGTGCTTTTACCCAAGTTTCAAATTGAAGAAACTTCTCAATTCGTGCCAATGATAAAGAGTTTGGGATTGACCAAAATATTTTCGCGTAACGAAGCAGATTTATCTCTACTGTCCGAAGATCCTGACTTGCACATTAATGATATTGCACAGTTTGTTGCTGTTCAAGTCAATGAGGGAAGCACCATAAATAAGCCGCTTAGCGATAATGAATATGAATTGTTTGAGAAATTTGAAATTAATCATCCATTCGCTTACTTTATTATGGACTGCGAGAAGGATTTCGTTCTGGTATCGGGTAAAGTACATGCGCCCGATTTTCCAGAGCATTGGGTTGAAATTGATTATTATGATTATGAATAATAGTATATATTTACATATTTACATACATAAGTTAAAAGTAAATTCTCAAGACTTCAAGCGATCAAATTTTGAATAATTTCTTGAATAAAATACATAAATTTCTTTGTATTTGTAGTTTTATTTGATAGAGATTTAAACTAAATTAGTTCTACTTAAGTCTTGAATTAGAGGTGTTTGATTTTGAGAACTGTGGATGGAGTAAGTTCCCATGACAAAGATAATTAAGCTGTTGTCTTTGTTGCCTTAGCGTGTAAGTTATGGTAGCCTGACAATCGGTCCCTAACTTGCCTAGTACATATATATATATATATATAATGTGTTTCGTTTTATAAAAACACCTAATCATAATAACTCTTTATTTTGATGCAGTTCAAAACCCAAAGTCCAAGTCGGTATGGACAGATATATAACTGTGGTAAAGCGTGGCCGAAGCCCAAAATCTTCTAAAATTTCATCTGCTCCAAAAATGTCTAGGGATAACAGCGCGTCCTCTATTAATCGTCAAAATCGTTTTTCAATATTGCAAGACAATAACGAGAAGCCCGCTGCATCATCGCAAAAGTCATTTAAGCCACCACCTATCTATCTGAGAGAAAAAATTCTAACGCGCTTCTAAAAAAACTGCTGTCGGCCATTGGTGAAAATACTTTCCACATCATTCCAATTAAACGAGGTAATATTGATGAAACTAAAATCCAAATTTATGATGAAAAAAATTTTCGAAAAATTTGTTAGGGAATTTGAAAAAAACAAAACAAATTTTTACACTTACCAACTTAAGAGTGCTAAAGGCCTACAGATAGTATTAAAGGGCATAGATTCATATGTTGACCCCGAAGAAGTAAAATGTGCACTTCTTGAAAAAGGATTTAAGGTTAAAAATGTTACCAATATAATTAACAGAGAAAAGGTCCCACAACCCCTATTTCGGGTTGAATTGGAGCCGAATGGCATGCAGTTGAAAAAAAATGAAACGCATCCTATTTATAATGTAAAGTTTCTATTACACCGAAAAATCACAGTTGAAGAGCCACGTAAGCGTTCAGGTCCCGTACAGTGCCATAATTGCCAAGAATATGGCCATACAACAAAATCCTATTGCAATTTACCTACAGTTTGTGTTATCTGCGGTGAATTGCATGGTACTGCTAGCTGTACTAAGCCAAAAGAACAAGCAGAAAAAAAAATCTAGTAATTGTGAAGGCAATCACACCGCTAACTACAGAGGATGCCCTGTGTATTCTTTCGTTAAACAGGCTATGGGTCAAAAACCTAAATTAGTTCCAGCTCAATCAACTAACGCTTACTCTGTCACTTTTCCTCCAATGAGCCAACCTAGTACTTCACGTGTATCGTATGCCGATGCTGTTAAAATAAATTCTATTCCCACGCAGAAAGTGTCCCCACCAAGTAATTCAACAAATGCGAACACAAGTTTTAATTTCAGTCGCCTTGAAGCCACTCTTGATAATCTGGTGCAAACTATAAACAATTTCACAACAAATATGACTAATATGATGCAAGAAATGCTTCGAATGCAGAATACTCTGCTTCAAGCATTAATTAACAAGCCATGAACACGTTAAAAATATGTTTCTGGAACGCAAACGGCATTCGCCAACACAAAAATGAGCTCGAGCACTTCCTTACGGAAAAAGATATTGATATAATGTTGGTCTCTGAGACTCATTTGACTTCGAGAAGCCTTTTCAAAATCAATGGCTACAACTTATATGATACAAAAGACCCTAGAGGAAGAGCATGCGGTGGATCGGCAATTCTAATAAAGTCAAGACTCAAGCACTATATTCTTGACAACGTTTGTGAAGAAAATCTACAAGCAACAAATATTTGCGTCGAAAATTTTTGTACAAATTTCGTTATATCATCAATTTACTCCCCTCCCAGATTTTCAATCACTGAGGATCAATACGAGGATTTCTTCAAATCTCTTGGACCTTGTTTTGTAGCAGCTGGCGACTACAATGCAAAGCATACGTTCTGGGGTTCACGTCTTATTACACCTAGAGGTAGAGCGTTGTTCACCACAATTTCAAAAATGGGTTTGGACGTCATTTCGAGTGGGCAGCCCACTTACTGGCCTACTGACATACAAAAAAATTCCGGATGTTATAGATTTGGCGTCATGAAAAATATTTCTAGAGATTTACTTCATGTTGAAGCTTCTCTAGATCTCTCCTCCGATCACTCTCCCACTATCATTACAATCTGTAATCCACTAAGAAGTGATTTACCTCATCCATATGTGAAGATGGTCAATCGTGTTAATTGGCTGAGATTCAAAAAATATCTTAGTAGTCATTGCACAGAAAACATAACGCTAAGTACATCCGATGATATTGAATCTAACATTGCGAATCTTAACGGAAATATTAAACAGGCTGCTGAACATGCTACTACCTCCCACCCGCAGACTGGGTTTAATAGAATTTATTCTACGGATATTGAACGTCTCGTAAGTGAAAAAAGAAGAGCTAGAAGGGAATGGCAGCAACACAGATCACCCCAACATAAAATCAGGTTTAAAGAGTGCACTAAACGACTCCAAGAGTTGCTTGCATCTGAAAAAACTGCATCTCTTAAAAATTATCTGGAAGGTCTTGATGTTACACCAGCATCTAATTATTCTTTGTGGCGCGCTGCGAGGAAGCTTAAAACACCCGTTGAGTTTAAACCACCCCTGCGCACTTCTACCGGAGGTTGGGCAAGAAACGATACTGAAAAAGGTAACATATTTGCTGAGCATTTAAAAACCGTATTTACCCCAAACACATGTATGGGTGTTGCTGATTTGCCATGTGTAGTTGCTCTACCCCCTCGTCCCTTAAAGTTTAAGATGCGTGATGTACAAAAACTAATTGCTCCGGGTATTGATGAAATTAGTAATAAGATGCTGATGAAGTTGCCTCGTATTGCAATTAGAATTCTGCTATTCATTTTTAATGCCATTTTAAGACTGGAGTATTATCCACACAGCTGGAAGCTTGCCAAGGTCAAAATGATTCCAAATCCGGGCAAAGATCTTACCAAGGCTGAGTCATACAGGCCAATAAGTTTACTGCCAACAATGTCAAAACTCTTCGAAAAGTTACTCATGATCAAATTGTCCCCAATTCTAACTGATAATGCATGCATACCGGATCATCAATTTGGTTTTAGAAGTGAGCATAGCACCATTGAACAAACGCATAGATTGGTTCAATTTATAAGAAGAACACTCGAAGAAAAGAAGTATTGTTCTGCCCGCTTTATTGATGTTTCTCAAGCATTTGATAAAGTGTGGCATAGAGGCCTAATTTTAAAATTGAAGACATATCTACCAATAAACATTGTTAATCTTCTGCAAAGTTATATTCTTGCTCGAAAGTTCACTGTTGTGGAAGGAGACTTCATGAGTGCGTCCGAATCAATCTCATACGGTGTGCCACAGGGGAGCATACTGGGCCCAGTGTTGTATTTGATTTATACTTGTGATATGCCTTTGAGCAGCAATATCCATATATCTACATTTGCTGATGATACAGCCTGCCTTAGTATGCACGAAAACCCTCACGAGGCTTCCCGATATCTACAAGAACATATTACACAGCTGGAATTATGGTTAAACTTATGGAGAATTAGGGTAAACGAACAAAAGTGTGTTCAGGTAACATTTACTCTGCGAAAAGATACCTGTTCACCCATTCGAATCAATAATCAAGTTGTTCCTCAACATTCACATGTAAAATACCTTGGTATACACCTTGACCGACGGATAACATGGAAACACCATATTGACTCTAAGCTAACACAAATGAAACTAAAATTAACTCAGTTACATTGGCTGATTGGTAGAAATTCAACCCTGAGTCTAGATTGCAAACTTTTGATATACAAGTCGCTTTTGAAACCTATATGGTGCTACGGAATTCAGCTATGGGGCACTGCTTCAGCTTCAAATGTAGAGAAAATCCAACGAAGACAAAACAAAATTTTACGGTTAATAACATCGGCTCCATGGTACATAAGAAACTCAAAGTTACATCGTGATCTAAATATGCCACAAGTGACTGAAGAAATTGCAAAATACTCAGGCAAATATTTAACTAAACTCGAGTCACACCCTAATCCGCTTGCTCAAAATATCTTGAACTTTACCGGACACATCCGCTTATAAAGAGGGACACAAGGGCTCTAATACTTACCACACCAGATGAAACTGTTTGAAATTATTTTTTTAGTTTTATTTTTTGCTTTGCACAACTCTTATGTATTATGAATTACTATCACTAAGTTTATGTCCGACACTGGTCGGGCCTAATAATTATATTTAGATTTAAGATTTGAATACTTATTGTTAGTTCATTTTTGAAGATACAATAAATAAATATATGTATGAATAAAAAAAAAAAAAAAATATTATTAAAACTCGTAAAATTTTCCAGGCTTCGTGCAAGGTGGGAGAGGAAAGAAATACTTTGTTTTTTTTTCAAATATACCGTTGCCAATTACTAAAAATATTGTTATACGGCTTAATTGAATTCCCTGACCAATATTCAATTTACTTTCAACTATGCAAACAACAAGGGCAATAATAATCATACTCAACACCATAAAGAGCAACACAAAAAAAAACAAAGAAAGAAGAACGTTAAACAAAGTTTCCAGCTCCCAATTGCACAATCAAATATCAAAAGCTACTTCACAACAACAGGCGGAAAACTCTAAATAAATACAAAAAGAGTTCTTGGGTAATTTACCTATAAAATACTTTTGTAATGTGCCATTTCGCCTGTATACCTTTGGCCAAGGCGAATTGATACCAGGTGGTTTTAATTTGTAACTCTGCATATTCGCCCTGTATATTTATTAGTGTAAAATTTTGCATTGATTGACAGCAGAGAAATTATGTCAGCTGGTGAATTAGGATCATCTGATGTGAATTCGCCTTGCCTCTGGCAATAAAATGTTGAATTGTTCTTTTACAAGAAGTTCTTAAAGGCCTGTGTGTGTGTGCTGGCATTTAAGAACTTTGTAATTTAGCCGGCTGTCTTATTTCATTTTCCTGCTTCCCTTTGAGCTGACTGACCCCCTCTCCCACGTCGCTTTAACAACTTTTCTTTTAACGTATCACAACAGTGAATTCCCTTAATTAAAAAAAACAACTAATTTCAAGATCTTGTTTTAGTTTTTGGAAATGTATTTTTCTTCCTCGAAGTTGTGTCCTTATGGTTTTTATTTCCTCAGTGTAAAGTGTGTAGTGGCCGTAGGTATTTTTATTTTTTTTTTTTTTTTGCATTCCATTCCTTGAGAAGAATATCTTATTTTTCCATTTGAAATTAGCCACTTGTTTTATTTTCTCTGAAGTTTATTTCAAGTTTAAGTTAAGATTGGCTATCAGATTGTGTCTCGCCAGATATTTAAGAAAATTAAAGATATTTTATGGTACAAGTATTGTGAAAATATGCTAACCTTGATTTTCAATCTGTGGAATTTCGCTTTGTTTAATATTATTAGTAGGAATAGAAAAGGTTAAAAAGAATACGGAAATTAAAGTAGTTATTTTTGAATTCCCTAAAAACAGAAAAAACAATTGTATTTAATTTAGAAACCCAAAATTCAAATAAAAACTTAATTAGTTTTTAACCAAACACAAGAATTGCGTTTTAAGACAATTTTTTTTTAATTTTTTCAGTTAAAAAAATATTGCATTATTTTAAAATCTCATTGATGTTTTTTTAAGCTTCGATAAAACTTGAATTGAAACGTTTTTAAAGATTTGATTAATCAAAAAATTAAAATACATACTTTTAAAATTTGTTAACGCACTAATAACAACAAATTATTAATTTACTTATTCAGTAAAATATTTATATTAAAAATACATTGAAATTGATAATTCTCTGGATCCAATGCGCATTCCACTGTTGGTAATGTACATCATCAGGGAACCTTTACCCTAAAATTTTTTACAACAACTAGAGATGGTTTTTGTAGTTTTGTTGAAGTTATTAGATGTACTC
The DNA here is from genome assembly GCA_936439885.1 of Nowickia ferox. Lineage (NCBI taxonomy): Eukaryota > Metazoa > Arthropoda > Insecta > Diptera > Tachinidae > Nowickia > Nowickia ferox. The sequence continues at coordinate 109,241,276 of OW387023.1, forward strand.
GTATGTATACAATAGGGACCGGCCCTAAAATACTTGAAATGTAAATACGTTTTGCTTTTTAAATGTATTGCCCTGGCATGTATTGTAAAGCGTGTTGTTTTTAGAGTGTCACAACTTTGAGTTTCTTTGCGTAAATTAATTGTAGCGCCCGCTGTGTGGCATGTGGCTCCGTCCTATTGGAACCACATATCAGCAAGATTAACGCCACGAATTTGACGCACGAAAAAATTTCGAATCATGTGCCTATACTATTCACCATTGACAGTAACATTCTGACCATTATCGTTTTTGAAGACATATGGGCCAATTACTCCGCCAGCCCATAAAGCGCACCAAACAATCATTTTCTGTGGATGTAATGGTGTTTCGACAAAAGCTTGTGGATTCTCCTCACTCCTAACGCGACAATTCTGCTTATTTGCGTACACATTCAATCAGAAATGGGCTTCATCGGCAAATAAAATTTTGAATGAAAATTCAAAATCAATATCAATTTGTGCTTCACACCATTCGCGGAACAATTTGCACGCGTTGCTCTGGTGTACGTCGAATCATGATGAAATTTCAAAGCAAACTAAACAAACTATCAGCTGCTAAACTGGTGCTCAAATAAAGCTGTGATGCCAACTCAAAGTTGTGACACTCTAAAAAAACACTCTAACATCACAAATTATTTCGTCACAAAGTATTTGCTTCTTTACTTCTACACCAAGGCACATTTAATACAGGTACACGCATTAGATGCAACTCTGCACTTCTCACATTGTTCCTTAAAGTAATTTTCAAACAATTATATGCATCAAAAAATTCATTCTTCATTATAAACGTGTAAACAAAAAATCACCTGATGAGCAATTTGCCTAATGCGTGTACTTGTTTGATATGCCCTGCTTCTACGCTACAATAACTGAAACAAATTTCTTGCAAACAGTTTTGCTAAGTGCTTGTTTTTCAAGACATCGCTACAATAAAGCCTTTGAAAAATCCCTCATGTCTTGCAAGTTCTTTTAAATATATTTATGCAGGGCTCTAGTATGTAATAAATGTAAAAAACAATAGCACTCAATTATTTTTGGTCGGCTGCAGTCAAGTTAATAATTGTTGTTGTTGTTTTTTTTTTTTTGGAATTGTCATAATTAATTTTATTATTTTTATTTGTTAACTCACTAATCATCCCAAATTATTATATTCGGCCTGGCTCACGATGTCGACAAGAAATTTTCTTTCGCTTATTTATATTGAAAACGAAAACAAATTTTCTTATTTTGTTTTTGTTTTCAATATAAATAAGCGAAAGAAAATTTTTTGTCGACATCGTGAGCCAAGCAGTTTGTTTATTCAGTAAAATATTTGTTATTGAAAACACATAGAAAATTTTTTGTTTTTGTCTGAATTAAATTTAAAATTCAAGTAAATATAAAAACCGTGGTATGTTTAACCAACATAAAAAGTTTCAAAGTTTCAAAAAATCTTTAGAAAATAAGCATCGTGAGTTGTCAGTTGTGAACCTTTCTAAAATTAGCTGCCGCATGGGGCAACAATAAAATTATTTAAAAGGTGCAAATCGTCGACTACGACAATTTTTTACTATAATAAAGAATGTTGCAAAATTTTTTTCTTTAATCTGGTACAAAAACGTCGCAGCCGTTATCGAAATACGACACTTGTAATTAAGCCCATTATGTTTATATACGAATTGCCGAAGAACACCTACATATTTATTAGACAATCAGTCTTTATTGTATTAGACATTCTTGCTTTTGTTTTGCAAAACAGTGGCGAGTTGAGAATTGTCACAAAAATTATTTTTTTAAATTCAAATCAGAATTTAAGACGGAAAAAAGCAAGTTTAAAACATTTAACACACATACATACATACGTGCAACAGCATTAATCATAAGTAATTGCAACTAACACCGACTGACTGATTTGCTTTAACGATTTGTCAACCATGTCTAAAAATCCATTAACCTCAAATTACCAAACGGTCTATGAATATGTGAAATGTCTTTAATGCTCAATTGCAAAAACAAACCACAATTATTATTTACACACTTGTGTTAAGAATACTTGCAACTAGTTTTTAGCCACACACAACACGTTTTAACCCAAGTCACTCCCGTAAGTCAAGTTTAAATAAACACAAAGGCCAAAACCAGTCTTTAAAAATAAGCAGTGACTTGTAAAATTTAGAGAACAATTTTACAACATTCAAGTCAATCGTATTTACGGATATATATTTTTTTTATTCTGTGACTAAAAGTATAAAGTTTTAATTGCACAACATGACCCATATTTCGTTTTGAGCATGCAGAACACACCCACACACAAATCTTGAAAAACCAATTTTTATATAAAAAAAATTCATTTGAAAAATTTTGTATTATCAATTAAAATTTTGCAAAATCAATTAAATTTTCACCAGTAAAGTATTTAATAATCGAATATCGAAAATCTAATGTTCAATTCGTATATGAGCATCGAAAATTTCGTTGAGCAACGATTTTTTTATCGAACAGAATTTAGCTTTCGATGAAGTATTTTTCTATAAAACATTATTATAAATGATTGTGTTTTACTTTTAGGTACAGATTTTGCAAATTTTAAAAATCACTTTGAGTGATATTCACAATAAAATCATTATTTGTCTGTCTAATGCTCGTCATAATACCATATGGAAATTCGTTCGATCAGTACTTTCGACTACAGTCGAAGATCGAAAGTTGCTCATAATAAGGGCCTGATTCAATTAAATTCTTAATTGAAAATATTAATTGGGGAAAACTTTTTTCTGTGTAACAAAAACACTATCGTTAAAAAATTTTATATGGATCTCTGAAGCTAAACAAATCACTTTCACTTACACATTTAAATAAGCCAACAACATAATGAGTTTGTACGAGTATGTTAATAAGTTAATGAAAGACATAAATTTCTTTTTAGTCATGGTAACATTTAAACACAAATAAATAAAAGCAGCCAAAGAATTAAGTTTTAATGGGCCCAGTGTAAACAATTAGTCCCAATATTATATTGTGATCAACTTAAAAATGCCACCACGAACGCATTTCGAGGTGCGTGTTCGTAAGCATTTGAAGAAGGAAACGGCGACTTCATTTATTTGCTTGTACTCATGCTCTTGTAAAAAAAAAAAAATACAATTATATGTTCTCTATGCGGTCGGCCAGTTACCTTGGCTTTGACATTAAGTTGCCACAACAAGAAAGTAAAAAATAAACAAATAAACGTTATTAACTTGGCTTATGTGTACTCGTATGTAGCAAACATTGGCAGAAGCACAACTCAAGTTCTGGTTTATTTTATTCTTTCTTTTATTTTTTATTGGAGAGCGAAAAAGATTATACTTGGCTGGCTGGTCTCTGAGGCCAGTAATGGAATGTTCATAAAAATCTTTGATTCACTTTTCTACACTTCATTTAAGTTTTAGACGTGCTAACGTCAACTCCAACAAAATTAAGAACGAAGAAACATTAAACTCTTAAACTATTTATTATTCAAACAATTTGTGGATAAAAAAGTCATACTTTTTTCTTAAAGATATAAAAAAATGAAACTTTTGCAAGCATGTAAGTGAATACTTAATGAGATGGTTAAAAGAAGTGAAATCTCGAAAGCAAAATCTATTAATTACCAGAAAAAAATTCTAATACTATTGGCCTCACACTTATTTCAATTTCGAGAAAATTTAATTTAAAAAAAAACTATAATGAAAGTGTTTTGCTAAATATAAATTTTAATGGGGACATTATTTGAAAACAAAGTTAATAATTTATTAATCTACTAAAAAGTTTTTACTTCAAAATTTATAATAATAATTTTAAAATAATTTTTTTTTCTTTTTGCTTCTCCCATAAACTTAAATGCATATTGCATGTTTATGCGAAAATGTTGCATAATAAAGGGTGAATCAAAAGAAAGTTTATATTAAGTGGATCGATTAAAAAATAAGTGAGCTCATAAACGAAACAATGTTTATAACTAAAATAAAAAAATATTTCTCCATTCAATACTTCTATTTAAAAAAGAAAAACAACCAACAATCTATTAAAAATTTAATTGTGTCAATTTAACTTTTTAATTAACTCACTTTTTCAGCAAATGTTTAATTAACCCAATTAAATCTTAATGAAATCATGGAATATTTTTTTATGGAGAAAAATGTCTATACTTTTCAATTCTTATTATAGATGAATATGAATAAATTTATTATTTGAAGTGATATTTTAAAGAAAGCAAGTAAACTTAAACCAAAGTCGGCTGGAGGAAATGATGAATTTTTATGTACCACCACTCACTTTATCAGCATCCATTTCTATCTAGTTATCTACAGAGGGTGATTGTTAACATCAACTAGTGAACATGCGTTAGCTAAACAAATAAACTTCCTTTTGAGACACTCTGTATACGAGTACAAAGACTTTCTTTATTTTTGGAAAATTAATCAGGTTGGGGTTATTCGTTGAATTGCTAAATACCGCTTAATAGCCGCAGCCAAAGTGGCACCAGATTTTCGAACTTCAATCGGCTTCTTATTGAAATGAATAGACATACAAAAATACATTTCTTTGGATGGCCAGCACTGGCTTAAATATTGAGAGGAGGGGCTCCAACCACGTGGTTTTTTTTCAAAATACAAATTTCAGCCTAAATAAACCAAAAAAAAATCAAAATAGGATCAAACAGAAATTCACTAATTGAGAATTTTCTGTTTTAAATTTCTTAAAAAAAATTAACTTTCGGCAAAGAAAGCTCTAAAAAACAATTTCTCTCTCTCTCTCTCTCTCTCTCTCTCTCTTTACACACACAATAATAACCACATTTATTAATTATAATGCATTAAACACATTCACTACAGCAGGCTACACGAACACACGACTTCAAATACTGCTAGCAGCATTTGTCGTCTCGTAGCCAGCTACTTAATTATTTTCGAGACCGCAGCAGCACCATCTGCACCACATATTTAAGTATAAATACATATCTATGTAGTGCAGTATTGCCACCTTCAAATATTTTTCATTTATAAAAATTAAATTACTCTTTCAAAATGTATTTGTATGACGTAAAAGTATAAAAATGAATCAATTTATGTTTTACATCAATTTTTGGATATTGTTTCTGTTAAATAATATGAAATGATTGTACGATATCATTCATTCAAAATTTTGTATTATACTGGCAACACTGAATTTTCTCATTGTAGCCAAAGAAATAGAAATTAGTTTAATTGGACTACAACGACAAAATCAGCATAGACAACAACTTGCCACCCTGTTGCCTTGCTGTCTTCAAAAGAATCACTCTTATATAAGCATGTGTATTCTATCCTTGACATTTTGTAGCCGGTAACCTGCTGTGGTGAACGTGTTTATTGCATAAGAGAGGAATTCGCTGAGTAAATTCGTCGTTGTTTTGCTTCACACGACGAATTTACGCAGCGAACTCTTATCGACGAATTCGTCGACGTGGACGAGATTGGTCGTTCGCCCCAGTTGTGTTCTTAGCATTATTACTACTACGTCTTATTTTGAAACTTTTAATTTAATTTAAAATTTAAATGCTTCTATTGCAGTGCTTGTTCTATGTGGCTTGAGCTTTATTGCATCCTTACCCGCAAAATCTGATGATGAATCAGCAGCAGTTTTTTATGCCGGCCATGCATCACAGATTATTGCTACAAATCTTTTAAAATTCAACAATGACATTGACGCCAATCAGGCACACTGTCCCCTAGGTGTCACCACAATGTTGGCAATTTTGGCTGAAGCAGCACAAGGCGACACTTACGATGAGTTCTACAACGTTTTGGGTTACCCCAAGGAACGTCATGCATTAAGGGATTCTTTTAAATCTATTTTATCCAAGTACCAAACAAGAGTTTTGGACGGAGTGCCTGCCTCTCACGCTTATCTTTACATCTGTCGCAATTCTACAATGAGAGAAGAGTTTAAACAAATTCTCCGAGATAATTATTTTGTACTTGTTAAAGACATTAATCGTGAAGAACTTAAAAGTCAGAAACTGAATCTATTCAATAAGAATAAACTCTTATATTTAGATGAAACCAACAACAGCAAAGATATTATTGGCTTTGAGACATTGAAACGTTTAAAAGTCGATGATGATGATGATGATTTTGTACATGATCTTGCCGCAACAACAGTGAGCTCGTATACTGACAATTATGGCGAAGAGATGATAGAGAAGGAAACCTCTAAGTTTGATCGTTACGTGGATGACAAACAGTACATGGAAAAGGCGGACATAACTGAAGGCATTCATAAAGACCAACAAGAAGAAACACAAACTGAGACTAATGCACAAGCCGCCAGTACTTTATCAGAGATTAATGGAAATGAAGTAACTAAACAGTCGACAATTGTACAGGCTGAGAAACTGGAAAATCTTGAAGCAAAATCTGTTGCTAATGCCACCAGCATGGTTAGCAACAAAAATGATCATGCTGCTGCTGCTGCTCTTGATTCTAAGGATCCCATCAAACGCAAAGATCATTTTAATTTAGAAGAAAATGAAACTGTACAAGAAAATGAAAAAGTATTGAAAAACTATAAAGAAGAGGAAAAACTGGAAGTTGATGCAGAAGACAAAGTATCAATACCCATACAAGAAGTTCTAGAGTCCAATGAACCTGAAAAGGTATCATTGCGATTGCAAAGACTGGTAACTGGTTCAAATAAAGCTTCAATAGATTCAGCAGCAGAATTCATTTGGGGTTTAAGAAACCACTATAAGTTAGGATCAACTGTAAGTAAACTATAAGTACGAGTACTGCAGCAGACATAATGACAAAAAATAAAAGAATTTAAATCTCGTTTTTCTTTATAAAACACTTTTAATCAACTTGTTTTCCAACAGGGTTTTGGTGGTAGCAGACAATTCCGTAAAAATGATATCGCTGCTTCTTTAAGCGCAAACAGCATAACCGGCCGCGACGTTAACTCCAAAACAAAAATGTTACTTACCAATGGTTTGTACTTTAGAGCCAGTTTGTCACCCTTATTTAGAGATACACAAAATGTGGACCATTTCTTTTTTATAACTTCGGAGGATGCAATCAAAACACAAATGGTACAAGCACGCGGAAAGTTCCATATGGCGGAGATGGAAAACTTGAATGCCAAAATCATATGTCTGCCTTATCGAGTAAGTACTTATTGTTTTATGAACTGAACGGGGTATTATAACCCCTCAAAATTTCAAATGTCAATTACCTGACTTAATTATTTTGAAGAAGTATACTAACCCTGACACAAGTTATACGGGTCAATTCTGTAAATCGACTCGATTTAAAATCCTAGGATTTTCAAAGTAAATAATGGTGCTGCAGAAGTTTTTAAAACTATATAATATTTGAGGCTCTACTAGAGACTTTTAGCGCTTAATTATTTAATTGCTCTATTACTTTGTGTTATTATGAACTGTGCAAAAATTATTTTTCCAGTTCCATTTTCTTTTGAATACCAAAAGGTAGTTACTCTACTTTTGCATTGACGGTTGGTAAAGTAAAGAATGTTTGTAAGTATAATAGCAGAACAAACAACAATCATAAAAAAAATGTGGGTTACACTACTTTTGCGCTGAGTGAAACGACAATAGAGCTTCTAAGTTTAAAAAGCTCAACAGTTCATTATTTTAATCAGAAATAGTTTCTTAAACGGGCTTAAGTGCAGTGATTTCAATTCTTAAGCACCCCATACACGATTCAATTCAATTTTCAATTAAGTCAGTTGTTGTCCAAATCAAATTATTAGTTTGGCATTTGTCAAAAGATTTTGATTTTTCATGTTGACTAGTAACTCTTTCAATTCGCTTGTGTTGTGTATGTTCGATTAGCTGTCAAAATTTATGTTTGCAGCTTTATTTTGTATAGAAAAAGTTATGTATTTTTAAAAATATATTTAATTTCATTGAATTTTAAATAAAAAATTAATGAATGAATGCAATAGAAGTTTTAAATTTTCAAATTTGTAATTGTGAATGAAAACCTTTCAATTCAGTTTATGAGGTGTGTGGCCAAGAATCAATTCAATTGAAAGACTCAATTGACAATTGAATTGAAACGTGTATGGGTTGCTTTATTGGATGAAATATTTTTATTAATTGATGTGAGTTTCTAAAGATTAGAAAAATTAAACTATTAAAAAATAAAAGTTGCCAGGAAAATGATGAAACTCTCGAATACTACTTGTGTCACTGTCCAGCATTCAGTCAAATTAGAAAACCAAACCGTCCACCAGGTAGGGAATATTTTGGGTACTCAGACTGGAAAAACCTAAAAAGTATAATTGGGAGACTAGGTTCCTAACCCCGACTAAGTTTGATACGTTTTTATTCTTATTTATTGAGCACTTTCGCCAATATCTCTTCTAAAAGTATAAATGTAATGCGGAAAGGATTGGATCAATATTTATTGCCGGTCTTTCAACATTACTTAGCTGGATCCTATGCACAATCTGATATGGACCTCGATACTTCGGTTTGAGTTTGAGTCATGTAGCTAGCTGTGTCTTTTTAATGGCAACAAGATTATTAACCTCATATTTTCTAAGCGGTTTACGTCGAAGATGATATCTTTTCTTGTTTTCGGTTTGAACTTGAGCGATTTGTTGTTTGGCTAAGTGTCGGATCTCATCTCTTTGTTCAACATAGCAAGCTGCAAATTCTTGTTCTATCAGTTCTTTCAGTTGAAAATCATCTTTAGTCTTCATTTTGCTTCCTATTAACATTTCAAATGGCGCAGTACCAACACTTCTATGATACGTTGAGTTGATTACTTGCTGTACTCGTTCGACGAACTTGAACCATTTAGAGGGGTCATCAGCGCTTAATTTGGACAAAACGGAAATTATTACGCTATTCAGTCTTTCGACTTGTCCGTTCGCACGGTGTAAACCAGTTGTTATGAGGATATGCTTTATTTTCTCTTCTGCACAATGTGTTTTGAAATCCTCACTTGTAAAAGCTGAACCACGATCAGAAATGATTGGTAGTGGGTTACCAAATATAGCGTTTTGCATTTGTAGTCGAGAAATCGCATCACTAGTAGACGTTGTTTTAGTTGGACACAACCAACAGAATTTGGTAAACGAGTCAATTACAGCAAATATATGGTTGTACATTTTACTTGTAGATTCAAGAGGACCAAGATAGTCGATATGATAAGTGTGGATCAGGGTAGCGTCTTTATACAATGGGTGCAATTCCCCTTCCTGCTTTCCTCTTTTTCTATTAATTAATATGCATGGTATACAATTAGCAATAATTTTTTGTATTTTTTCTTCAAGTTTTGGTATAAAATAGTCGTTAATTATTAATTCTTTTGTTTTTTGGTTGAGAAATGACCTCTTTCGTGTGTTCTTTTTATAATTTCGCTATGCATACTTTTAGGAATTACCAACAACAGTTCATTGTCATTTAAGATTTTGTATAATATATCTCCTTTTAGAAAGTAGTCATCATATACTGACCTATCTTTTAAAATTTCTTTAATTGCTTTGAGATCTCCATCGTGGCTTTGCAAATATTTAATCTTTGAAACTATGCTATCTTCCGTTATTATCATAACTGGATGTCGGCTTAGGGCATCAACATGTCGCATTTGCAATCCAGGTCGATATTCTACGAAGTATTCGTATTCTTGTAAAAACAAAATCCAGCGTGCGACCCTTGTAGACAAATCTTTTTTATCCAAAGTCTTCGTGAAAGCATTGCAATCTGTCACTAGTTTAAATTGTAGACCAATCAAATAGACTCTAAATTTTTTCAAAGCCTCTATGACTGCAAGCACTTCAAGCTCATAACTCGTATACTTGCGCACCGGATCTGTTGTCTTCCTGCTCATGAAGTAAACTGGGTGTAAGCGGTTATCATTTGGTGACCTCTGTAACAATACTGCACCGTAACTATCAATAGATGCATCTGTATGGACTTCAGTTTCATAGTTTTGGTTGAATATACTTAATACTGGACCATTACTCAATAATGTTTTCAAATTGTTAAAAGCCGTTAGATGATGATTATCAAATTTAAATTTAGCGTTCTTCTTTTTTAAATCAGTGAGTGGTTTAGCAACTATAGAAAAGTTGGGAATAAATTTTCTAAAATATCCGGCAAGACCAAGGAAGCTTTCCAATTGCTTGACATTTTTTGGTATATTATATTTCATCATTGCTGTCGTCTTATCTGGAGATGGTGAAATTTTTTGGTTTTCGATAACATGACCTAAAAAGTGTATGCGTTCCCTCAAAAACTGGCATTTTTTCAAATTTAGATCAAGTCCATAATTTTTACATAACTCTAAAACAATTTTTAAATTATTAAACGCATCGTCTTCATTTGCGGCTGGTATAATGACATCATCAATATAGGGCAAAGCGATACCTAATCGCGTCAGATTCCGAAATATAGCATTGATATGCCGCTGAAATACGCCAGGAGAGTTTGAAAGGCCAAAGGGCACCTTCCTGAACTGGTACTGTCCATTGTGGGTTACAAAAGATGTATACTTTCTACTATCTTCGTGTACTGATACATGGAAAAAGCCATTGCTTAGGTCATTAGTGCTAAAAATGTTTGCAGCTCGTAGACGATCAAGCTGATCTTCGATCAGAGGTAACGGATACCGATCTCTTACGATAGCTTTATTTATACGTCGGTAATCTATGCAAAGTCGGGCTGTTAACTCAGGTTTCTTTGCCAGCACTATTGAACTGCAGAATTCAGATTCTGACGGTTCAATTATTTCTTCTTTTAGCCACGTTTCAATTTGGTCATCAACAATAGCTCTTTCTATCATTGTTAATCGCCGTGGGTTACAATATATAGGTGTTTCATCTTTAAGAACTATACGCATTTCAACATTTGTCCTTTTAGACTTCTCAGGTTTGTATTCTTTTATAAGTTTAGTAACTACTATTTAATTTTGTAACACGGAAACCTTCAGGTGTGATATGCACTTCAGCTTGTAGACAAAGTTCTTTACCAAGAATCGCATTAACATCCATGCAATCATCCGGCACCACATGAAACGTTAGATTAAAGTCATCATCAGCAATAGTGGTTAGAAAGCCTGTGTTTCCAATTGGTCTAATTCTATTGTCTTGTCTGTTACAACCAAAACCACTTAAATAAAAATTCGATTTTAATAAAACACTCATTGGTAACGTTTTCTTAATTTTGTTGAAAAATTACTCCTTCATTATATTAAATTTACTACCCGTATCAAACAGAGTTTCTACTTTAATTTTGCCAATTTCAATTTCCTTTATCATAATATCATTACAAGTATTTAGTAAACGGATATTCGACTCACCCTTTTTCTGTGGACAATCTTTGGAAATATGACCATACCTTTCGCAGTTGAAACATTCAAACAATCAGAGGATTTATGTCCTTTGTTGCCACAATTGAAACATTTTATTTCATGTCTTGTGTCCTTTTTAAAATCTCTGTCGCATTTTTTAGGTAAAATAAAACGTTTATTTGATGATTTATTCATATTTTCGTAACAACGTAGTTTGTACTTAAATTCTTTCGAATCGGTTGCGCCATATAAAATCATCTTACTTGCTTCATTGTCACTGATTCCATCAATAACATATTGCATTAGCGAGTTGTAGTCAATACCACCTCTAGCAGCTAACTCTTTCATTTTCAAATAGTATTCATGGACATTTTCATCTTTCTTCATTTTCCGCTTGCATAACATCATTTTGATTTGGATACTACTTCTTCAACTTATAGTAATTAGTTAGTCCGTTTTCGCTTGAAATAAACAATTTCGCTACAGCCTTGAGTGATTTTTTTGCGAAAACATATTTCTGGAATTCATCCCATTGCATCACTGTAGCTACTTCCTCAAACTCATCAATCCAGACATTAATGGGAAAACTGTTCGTTCCGTCAAAACAACGTACAGGGTTTTCGATGTCCCTGAAAATCATAGAAAATTTTGTTTATAGTTAGTTATTGTAATCTTTGAAGTTATCATTACATCGTAAACCTTGCTGCATATAGTCGTCGTCGTTATTAGCCATGGTGTTGTTGCGTAGTGCTGCTGGTAATCTGTAGCCGGCATTGTAATTATTAACGTTGCAGCTTTGTTGTCTTAATTGTTCGTTGACATGGTAGTTTTCACACACACATACAAGAGTTTCCACTCTTTCACACTTTTTTGAAACATTTTCTGCTGATATCGTCGTTGGGTTGCTGCTATTCTGCACGATTGTGTTATTTGAAATATAATCATAATCGCCTTGATTATCTTCTTCGTCAACGTCATCTACATGCCTCAAACATAGCAACTGGCCCTTACACAGATTCATGTATATGTGCTCAAATAAATTGTCTGCGTTGTAATTTAAGCTAAGTAAATTACAAACACATACCAAGTCAGCTTCACTCAGATTCTTCTCGACATACATATTTCTCCTTATTTGATTTATTTTTAGCTTCATCTTCATCGAACCCTTCGAAATCTCGCAAACGCTTTCTGTTACCACGATCACCTTCGTCCTCAAATACAAATTTATGTAAATCAACCACTACCAAAAGTCCAATTGAAGATAACTTCTCCTTTACATCAGGATAATCTCCCAAACACCGCATCGTTTTGTTAAATTAGGAATTCACACAATACAAATTAATTCAAATTTTTTGGCTCCAATAATTGCTTGCACAAATTAATTCGCTGCTTTTCTTTCTCACTGTTACGCACAATCCAAAATTTTGGTTGAGTCCCCAAATTTGTAGTTTTTATTATATTATATATTATTCAATATTAACGTTGTTCTCTTTTCAGTTTTTATTAGACATAATTTTTATAGTGAAAAAATATTTGAATGTAATTAAAATGAAAAGTTGATTTAAAAAAAAATAATAGTATGAGTATGGTGTACACAGGTTGTGGTGTTTACTTTACAACTGCCCTTTTGTGCTTTCTTGTGATTTTATTCCCACACTAATGCAGATCATCAGGGTAACTTTACCCAAAAATGTCATAAAATAACTAGAGATATTATGTTGAACTTTAATTTAAATAAATGAGAAGTTCATCTAATATCAAAGCTGAAACAAAAACTTAATAATCAACATGCTTTTTAGTTTCTTACGTTACCATTGGCTGACGTAATTTCAGCTCGAATTGTAGTTGTAAGAAGTACTTAAGTATGTAAATGAAAATAAATCTACAAAACAACAACAATTATTCGTTGCTTTCACAAAAATTGTGTTTTGCCAAACAAATATTTTTAACCAGGTGCTGCCAAGTTTATAATTTGTGCTCTTTTGGGAATTTTCTCAACATCAAATCGTAATAAGCGTGAGCGTCACAACTTTTTACGTTTTTTAATTATTTTTACATCTAAAACGATTTACATCATACACTTGTACAAATTAAAAATATTTTTATGAACAAGGCTGTAAATCGGTATAAATAACGTGACCAGATGGTTTTTGCAACAAGCGAGACATGTTCGATCAAAAAGCGGGATTTTTTAAAAAGCAGGATTAAAAAAATAAATATATTTTGGAAAGCGGGATATGTAATATGCAAAAGCACAGTTTCGTATGTACATAGGAAACATAGTTCTCAACTCAAAAGAAACGCTTTTAAATAAACAAAAATATTTATCTATATAAATAAAAAGCAAATGTCGTTCGTTGTTTATCACAGATTTCGCTATTTTTTTTAAGTTTGTCAAAGCCTTACTCAGGTTTTTACGGAAAAAATTTTGACCACGCCCACTTTTTTAATTTATATAAAAACAGAGAACTGCTGGAGTGATTTGTCTAAGTAATTTAAATAACTAGTTGGCGTAGCACCTCCCATTTATAGCAAATATTTATTTTGACATATATTGCGAACTGATGTGAGATATTTTGTTGGAATAAAACAAGTGGGCGTGCCACCTGCTATATAATTTTAGTTTTATTTTGGAATATCTTTGCATGTAATGCAGCAAGAGACGTGAAATTTTGTGTGAGTAAAAAATTTTATAATGTTCGAATTGGACATGTGGGTGCGACACCTCCGATAAAGAGAAAATATTTAATTTGAGATATCTGGAAAACTATTACAGGGAGAACGTTGAAATTTCTATTGATAAAGTGCATTGTCTCTGGAAACAATTTCAGCATAGAAAAATTGGTCGTGCTGCCTCTCATAAAGTGCAAAATTTTGTATCTTCAAAAATAATACCAGTGCACCGATCTTGCTGATTACCTTACAGCGTATTACTGATGGTCTAGAAGAAGCAAAAAAAAAGGCATTAATGTTTTTAATGCCAAAATTTGGCATGACGCTTCCCACATAGAAGCAACATTTATTTCAAGATATCTTGCAAGCCAAAACAGTCCACATTGAAATATTTTTTCGTAAGCAGTAACGCCAATAACGAGAAAAGTATTATAAAAAAGAGTAAATAATGGAGCAAAAAGTGTGTCAGTCAGCTCCTAAGTTAATTAAATATTAATTTTTTAATATATTGGTATCTGCTAGAAACACAAACTTCAAATTCCGCTGTTCCTGCCGATGAAAGAAAATAATCGGGATTGGACGAAAATAGAAAAACTGTTTATTTAAAAAAAATATCTTGGAAACTCTTCAGACTATTTATGTTAATAATGACTATTGTTTAATACAAAAAAGTGAAGGTTGAACCGCAATCCTGGCACTTCTAATATAAAAAAAATGTTTTTTTGTCATCTCATATACTCGAGGTGTACCAAAAAGCGCACAGTGTTTCGGCTAGTTAAGCAATAATATTTAGAATTTTTATCAGTTACATTTTAATACAAATATAAAGAGAAATATAAATAGAGATTGAAAATTTCAAAACTCTAAAAAGCTTGATAGAAATTCGAGGGGGCTAATTCCGCCTAAGGCGGGAAGTCTGGTCAATTTGGGTATAACCGATGTTCTTTATAAACGAAGTCCACTGTATATGACTTTTTTCTTTGCTTCTGTTTTCAAATATTGCATTAAATTGATTCCTCAAATAAAATACTAATACAAAGTTTTTTGAAATCTCTTTTATTTCAGAACAAAAAATACACTCTTATGATTATTTTACCCAACGAAGTGGAGGGTCTTCATTCAGTTATTTCGAAATTGCAACCGAGCGACTTGCAAATGACCAAGGGCGAAATGAAAGAGCATGACTTGCACGTGCTTTTACCCAAGTTTCAAATTGAAGAAACTTCTCAATTCGTGCCAATGATAAAGAGTTTGGGATTGACCAAAATATTTTCGCGTAACGAAGCAGATTTATCTCTACTGTCCGAAGATCCTGACTTGCACATTGATGATATTGCACAGTTTGTTGCTGTTCAAGTCAATGAGGGAATCACCATAAATAATCCTCTCTCCCCTACGGAGGCGCCGCTTAGCGATAATGAATATGAATTGTTTGAGAAATTTGAAATTAATCATCCATTCGCTTACTTTATTATGGACTGCGAGAAGGATTTCGTTCTGGTATCGGGTAAAGTACATGCGCCCGATTTTCCAGAGCATATATATAAATATTTACATATATAAGTTAAAAGTAAGTTCTCAAGACTTTAAGCGATCAAATTTTGCATAATTTCTTGAATAAAATACATAAATTTCTTTGTATTTGTAGTTTTATTTGATGGAGATTTAAACTAAATTTGTTCTACTTAAGTCTTGAATTAGAGGTGTTTGGTTTTGAGAACTGTGGACGGAACAAGTTCCCATGACAAAGATAATTAAGCTGTTGTCTTTGTTGCCTTAGCCTGTTTACAATTTGCTGCAATCAAAACAATTGTTATAACAATTAATATCATAACGAGTATATACATATTGTTCGCAGAGTAGAAGAAAACTTAAAACTATTAACAACAACCCCCCTCTTAAAAAATCAATTGACTGGAATAACAAATTTATCATCATGTAGGCAACATTCACTTCTCACTGGCATGAGTGGCAAAAACTCTTCTTTGTCACTGCAAACAGGCGAAAAAAAAATGAATTACTAAATTTTGCTTCAAAGGGGTTGTTTAGTTGGCATTTTCTGTGTCTAAAGCACGATTTTACTTTTTCGAAGAAATTTTAAAAATCGTACTTTGAATTAGAGTGAACATTCTTCAAACTACAAAAAGCATCATTATCATATTTTATTTATTAAAAAAAAAAAAATAAGTACATATGAACGAGTACATACAATTATGTATTAATCCTTTTCTTTATTTTGTTAGTGTGTTTCAAAAACTTTTGTTTAACTGCTGCCGCCGATGATGAACCCAAAATGTTTCACTCATGCACAAGTTGATCCTTGATCCTGTTAATGTGTTATTGTTTTTATTTTTATTCATTTTTATACATAAATTGATGCATCATGTTTAATTTAGCAGACAACAAAAGTAAGACACGTGCCGTGCCATTCACTTTTTGGTTTTTGTGTCTCTCTTACTGAACTGTATGAATATATGTTTATACATAAATACATGTATGTACATTTCTTTAAAGGAACTAAACTCAAAACTTTGCTGTCATCAAGTCCTAATTTTTGTGTATTCCAGCAAAATGCCAACTCATGTGGCAAATATTAATGACAGGATTTATTAATTCTGAAACATTTACCTGCAGTTTCTTAATGTAATGACAACGCAAATATGTACATAAATGCAGCACAAAAAAACTATAGTTGTACATGTAATTCGAAGGAAAGCGTTATTAAAAAATTATTTTAGAAGACTCAAACTGTGTCTTGCGAATATGAGATGTTTTCGAGTCGAAAAAGTTGCTTATGAATCACAGGATGATTAAAAAAGAAGGTTATGTTAGGTAAGGAAGGGAGGTGCTGTAACACATTTTCAGTCGGAGACCCAGTTGGGTCCATTGCGATTCCCTTCTTCTGACGCTCGTTAATAATAATTTTTAACCCCCATTTGTACCCAGAAATTACCCAATTATCTGTCATTAAGCCACTACATTCCCATGATTGATGGAAACGTCTACTTAGCCATCTAACCCTATGGCGTTGCAGCTTCAGACAATGGCAGATAATGTGTTCAATAGTTTCTCGTTCCTCTTCATCTCCGCTCTTCACCCAATTACTGAGTGCCTTGCAGTAATGACCTATTGTTAATTTCACCGATCTGTCACACATTCCCTCATCTAACGCCGACCTAATTCTTGCCAGCTCAACGGCAATTTCATTTGCCTTAACACTGCTGTGGCCAGGAACCCGACATAGTCTGAAACTATATTTATCCATAAGTAAGTTGAGGGCTCTCGTATAGTCACTAGCAAGTTTCAATTTGACATTGTGTCCCTTCAAACCTCTAAGCGCTGCCTGGTTGCCTTCTCGCCTTCAGCTACATTTCTAGACATTAGTTCCGTGGATCGCCAAGACCTCAGCTTGGAAAATTCATTCATTGCATTCATTCGACAGTCTGAAAGAACTACGAATGTTCGTTCCCAAGATATAGACACTAGCAACTGTGACTCCTTATCTTCTGTATTTGTTTGTACTCGTATGTTGCAAATATTAAATACAAATAATAAATTAAATGCAAACATAAATACACAGAAAATTAGTTCAAATTATTTCTATTTTCAAAATGCTTAATATTCGTAACAAAAATTTTAAAAACTTGAATCAAACCTTTAAAATAAAGAAGGAAAGACGAAAATACAAAATGTGCTTTTTAAAAGGTACTTTTTTCTTAAATTATCTCCCAAAGAAGACTTGTTGTCAAAACTGCTTAAAAAATTAAAAAATGGGTGAAACAAATTGTGATTAAGAAAATCGAAAAAAACCCGACTGCGACCAACTTTGAATTGTTAAATACCCCTAGATAGTCATTCGAAATGAAAAATCATAAGAGAAACTTCAAGATGATTTGAAAATACCTGTCGAATGATACCCATTTTGATATAGTTCGCCGACTTTTTTCTGTTGGCCGCCGTATTTTGACTACTGTCATATCCTTAAGACAGATCAATTGATGTAAGAATCATCAAAATCGGTCCGTGCGTAAGGAATACTCATACATACATACATAGCCTGATAAGCACAATAGCTTTCTTTGCGTCGCGCAGTCGTGTAAAAAACCAACGCCAGCCATAGCAGAAAAAATCGCCAAAAACATAGTAATGCCACGATATATGTCAAGATTTTAAAAATATCATACAAAATTTTTTGACACAGTAATATGATATCTAATATAGATACATCAAGAAACAAATGTGTCATGACATAATCGTGCCGAAATATTGTTATTATATGTCATCTAAACGTGCTATCAGCGTACAAATAGTATGTCATGGCATTTTCATGTCTGCAAATACTCGTATATATGTTAGTCATGTCATATTCATGTTTGGATGTAGTTATGTCATGACATTTTTATATTTTGAATACATGCGAACTTCTCTACAGTGAGAAGTTTTCCTTATTATGACTCATCTCAAAAATACAGCTGAAACTGAAAAAAGTATAATTTTGTTCATAGAGCATTTTAAAATACTTGCAGGTAAATAATAATCATGATTATTGTAAAAAAAGTGAAAAAATATAATTTCTATATTATGAAAATATTTTCTGGTGCTGCACACATTCATTATAGGGAAGTTTGATTGTTATAAAATATCATAATATAATTTCGCATGTTATGTCATGCAATAATTATATCTTTGTATCTTGACCTATAACATGAAATTATTATGTTATGAAAATATTATGACAAAATTATGTCGAGACGCAATAATGTCAAGACATAATTACGACGTGTAGTCTCGACGTTTTTTCTCCGAGAAAAGTGCAACATTTTTTTGATACTAGGTATGTGATATTATTTTCTCAGTCTGAGAAATTTCATTTGAAAATTTTGCTTATAGCAGGCAGTTTTGCAAGAGCATATCCTTATTAAAGCGTACAAGATATTTTTAAATGGTTATCTTACTACATGAGTCGTACATAAATAAACAGAACAACATCAAAGGTAAAACACGTTCACCTAATTAAATAAATCATTAATGTATGTATTTCTGCTCACTGCTGCGCAGTTATTAAGCAAACACTCATTTAAAAGGAAGTAAAAATATCCTTTTATCTACGATTTCGAAATAAACAATTGTACTATAGATTATAAAATACTTCTTTCGTAAAATATTAAAGAAAAACTCATGAAAATGTTATGAAGCCGCAAGCAAAATGTATGCGTATGGTAAATGCTTAATTTGATTGTGGCACTTGTTGTAAAAGGTGATTATTTGTTGAAAATAACTTTGGGCAAATTAATGAATAAATTATTTATCTTAGAAACATATTCCCTTAAAAGCGAAATAGTGAGTGGCAAATAAAAATATTTACATCAAAACCAGTATGGTCAGGGATGTTTTGCAGAGATTTTTTATTTAAAACATTTTGGCAGTCCATGTAAATTTTGCTAAAAACTAATAAATCTTTTGTACCTTTTCATATCAACTCTGTGATTTATGTGTATCTTTTTATCAAATTTTATTTTATTTCTTTTAATATTTTGCGGTTGTGTTTTATTATTTTTTTATGAATATTATTTTTTTAGAGCTGTCCAGAAATACTTTTGCTCAATATACCTTTTATGGTTGCTTAGCTTTAATATTTGTGTTTTCGCTTCAACCTCCACCACCACCCTTCATTTCGAAATCGTTTTTTATACCTCAACTTTTTGCGTATATGTGAATATATACAAGAGCATACACAAATATATATATATTTTTTTATTTTATTTTTTTCAAAATTAACAACAGAGCTTTTTACGCTGTCCAGTCACAGAATGATAGATAATATTGAGGCCATACACTCGAATGAAAATTGTTGATAAAAAATAAACAATGAAATAATTTGTGTTGAATGACTTAAGCAGCTACTGCACATCGAGCATGCTGTCGAATATCATATTATTATTATAATATTATTATATGTCGAACTCCTTTACTTGTTAATTTTTGACACAAATGGATTACATGGATATTAGACTTGAGTCGAAGTCGTTTAGTCGGTCATTTTAAAAACAAAACCATGTAGACTTGGATCGACCTCATTCCGTAGCTCGTTTTTGACACAAACCAGTGATCAAACCCATGCAATTTATTAAGTTTGATCAATGGTTTGTGTCTAAAACGACCGAATGAACGAGTTTATTTTTGACACAAAACTATAGTCAAAGCCATCTAATTTTATTGGGGTTGATACTAAAGGGTATTTTTATAGAGCGACACAAGTCTAAATCGTAATAAAACAAGGAAATATATTTTTAGTATCAATTAAAGGGGCTTTGTTGGAAAGAAAGTTTTATGAAATTAATGTTTAAATATGATTTCTGCCATGTGGCCACCACGGCTGGCGCATAGAAGGCGCAATCCGGAACACCAATATTTTGAAGACATATGGAGCAATGACTCCGCCAGCCCATAAAGTGCACCAAACAATAATTTTCTGTGGATGTAATAGTGTTTCGACAAAAGCTTGTGGATTCTCCTCACTCCAAATGCGACAATTCTGCTTATTTACGTACCCATTCAACCAGAATTATGTACGCCATAAAATGTAAGAAGTGCACGATGAGTTTGACGAATAGAACAATTATTTTGATTAAAAATTTCAACAATTTGCAAGAGTTGCTCTGGTGTAAGTCGATTCATAATGAAATTTCAAAGCAAACCAAACAAAAAGCAACTATCAGCTATTAAATGGGTGCTCAAACAAATCAGTGATGCTAATTCAAAGTTGTGACACTCTAAAAAAACACGCTTTATGTTTGTTTCAAAAATGAGGTAGTGAACTAGTTTGATCTCAAGTCTGGTTTGACCATCAGTTTGTGACAAAAATGAACTAGTGAACTAGACTTGGGTCAAACTCACTGAGAACTCTCTAACGAACATACGTTCAAATCAACTAATTTTAATAGGTTTGATCATAGATGTATGAACTAGTTTAGACTTGTATCGAACTCATTCAGTCGTTCGTTTTTAACTGAGCTGTTTCTAAAACGACCAACTGAGCATATTCGAACGAGTTGAGCCCATCTCTAACGAACATTAGAGTTGTGTCCAACAGCTCTTTTTGAACTAGTTTGAGAGCGTTCGAATCAAAAGGTGTTTCAAACCCATTTAATTTACATTGATGTTTTTGATTGGACTTGTGTCCAACAGCTAATTTTAGTTCAAAAGAGCTGTTGGACACAACTATAATGAACATACGTTCAAGCCAACTAAGTTTTTGACACAAACCAATGATCAAACCCATGTAATTTAAATGAGTTTGATCATAGGTTTCTATCAAAAACGAGGTACAGATGTCTGAACTAGTTTAGACTTGTATAGAACTCATTCAGTAGCTCATTTTTGACACATACCAATCATCAAACCCATGTAACTTACATGAGTTCGACACACGTCTAAACTAGTTCGACCCAAGTCTTCCAACTGATTCATGTCGTCGAGCATGCTCCCCTGCTTTAATTTTTTTTATATTTTGGTTTGCCATGTTCTATGGAAGTGTTATTGTTTGTTCGTCCAACACACTTACAAAATCTGCATTTCAGAAAAAACAGAACTTAACTAATGCAGCTAAAAATTCCGGCATTATTTTGGAGCATCTTGCTTGAAAATTTATTTGTACTGATGTTCGCTAACAACAAATACGCTCGACGATATCATGGCTTTAGCCACATTAAATTTCAATACCAAATGCATCCAGTATAAAGTATTAACTAGAGATAAAGCTTTTGCAAACTGAGCCAGAAATATCTATATATCAGACACTACATCATAAAAAGTTGCACCTCAAAAACATTTCAGATGTTCAGGAGTGGCAAAACAACTGTTGTGTTCAAGAAGACTATTGCAAAAGAAATTTTTGTAGTCATTAGAGATTTGTTCAAATAACTGGTTTATGAAAAAACAAAACCATTTTGATAATTTTAAGTTGTGACGGTTTATGATTTAGTGTGCGATATGATTTTTGCTTCGCTATTGTAAAAACATACAATTTATATGTGTTAAATGATTTCGGCTTCAAGGCCAAATGGATGCCGTATAAGAGATAAAACGTTTGGAAGGTCAGCCATATACAGGGTGTTTTTTTAGAGGTATAGAACTTCGAATTGAAATAAAACACAAGAAAATCGTTTTAATGTCCATCAATTTGGCTTTATTGGAAGGATAATTTTATGCCATTAACGTTTAAATATGATTTCGGGCATGTGGCCGCCGCGGCTGGCTCGAATAAAGCCAATTCTACAGGTCCAATTTTCAACCACTTTTTCGAGCATATGGGGCCGTATGTTGGCAATAACGCCACGAATGTTGGCTTCCAAGTCCCCTAACGTTTCTGGTTTGTTGGCGTAGACGAGCGACTTCACATATCCCCCAAGGAAAATAATCCAATGGTGTCAAATCACACGATCTTGGTGGCCAATTGACAGGTCCATTCCGCGAAATTATGCGCTCATCGAATGTTTCCTTCAATAAATCGATTGTGACGTGCGCTGTGTGGCATGTAGCGCCGTCTTGTTGGAACCACAACTCATCCACATTCATGCCATCCAATTCGGGAACAAAATAGCCGGTTATCATGGCTCTATACCGGTCTCCATTAACGGTAACTGACTCTCCAGCATTATTTCGGAAGAAGTATGGCCCAATGACTCCACCAGCCCATAGAGCACACCAAACAGTCAGTTTTTGTGGATGTAATGGCGTCTCAAGGGTCTCATGTGGATTCTCTTCACTCCAAATGCGGCAATTTTGCTTGTTGACGTAGCCATTCAACCAAAAATGAGCCTCATCACTGAACAAAATTTTGCGATGAAAATCAGCATCGAGATCAATCTCATTTTCGGCCAATACACCAAAATCACGACTCATTGCATGGTCTCGCGGCTTTAATTCTTGCACAAGCTGGATCTTGTAAGGTCGCAAGCCAAGATCTTTGCGCAAAATCTTCCATAAAGTTGATGGACAAAACTCCAATTGCTGTGCACGGTGGCGAATCGATTCATTCGGGTCCTCTTCAACACTTTGCTCTACAGCGGCAATTGTTTCTTCGGTGCGCACTGTTCGACGTCTCTGCGGATGCGTATTATCACATAGAGTAAACGTAGTGCGAAAACGATCCATGGTTAACCGAATTAATTGCTCTGATGGACGATTATGTCGACCATAAAATGGACGGAGCTTGCGGTAAACTTCGCGAACTGAACCATTATTTTCGAAATAAATTTGCACGATTTGCAAGCGTTGTTCTTTTGTCAACCTGTTCATGATGAAATGGCAAACCAAACTAAATATTAATCACTTGACAGCTGACAAAATGGCCGCCAGTTAAAAAAGTGATGCCAACTTAAAGTTCTATACCTCAATAAAAAACACCCAATATATCTGTATCTCGATTTTTCATTGTTGTTACAAAAACTTGTTTAAATAAAATTTATTTTTAGGAATATTCTCTAAAAACTCATAAAGATACTTTCTCGACATATGTTAACTATCTTATTTTTGCGAGAGTATGCTTTTCATATTCGCTAAAAACACACACACTCACACATACCTTGTCCATAATAAAAGTTCTCACACACAAGCACACAGTAAATCCTGTGTAGTAGAGCCATTGAATACAGGAAACTGGCGAAGAGAATTTATGCACGGTGCTGAAATGTATTTCAAAAAAGAATTTGCAAAAGAAGACACGAAAACAAAAATTACGATTATCATAATTTTGTGTTACGTGAGTTTTCATGTGGAAAAGATGAAACATCATCAGTATCGTTTTATTATTAAAAGATACTTTTTAGTTGTTGTTTCTTTTGCCGCGCTATCTGTATTAGTGTGCTACAGCTTGCGACGGTAGCCACAGCTACAGTTGTGTTAGGAAACATTTTCCAACTCCTGTGTCTTCTGCATAACACATAGTATACATCAACAACTCGGATGTCCTTTTCCACTACGGTACACTTGTGTGTGTGTGTGTGTGTTTAAAGTTGTTGTTATTGTAATCGTCATCACCATAATCATAGTTTTGCAGTTACTCCTGATTTTACCTCTGTTTGGTGGCGCCCGTCTGACAGGCGCCAATCTCTACGTTGTGTTTTGTTCTTTAAACTTCTTTGCTCCCTTTTTTTTTCTTGCTCATACATAAAGGAATTTCATTTTCGTTTTGTATGTGCTCGTATATGAAATGTTAAATGGAATGAGGACAAAATGTGTGGAAGAAAATTCGCATTTTTGTTGTAGTTAAACATCATATCATGTTGTTTAATATTTCGTATTAAAAGATTGTTGTATGTTTTATTTGCTTTTTACTGACACCGACAACTACAAACTAAATATTACTTTTAGCCAGACTTTAATACCACAAACATACATACATTTATATGTACATGCACATGTACTAACGCTCATTTACTGCAACAACCTCCTAACTAAAAAAACAGTTTTACAGAAAACGAGCTTAAAGTTTTAAATTTGCACACAACAATTTAATTGTTATAGCTATGCTCTTTATGTCACGACACAGGAGCCAGGACGTGGTTTTCGTAACAAAAATAATCGACACTATTACATTTATAAATTTATTTTTGTTTTGATTTTATTGTGAAGGAAACAAAAGCAAAACAAAGACAATGAGAAGGATTGCTAAATTTGTTTTTGTATTGTTGTTGCACATGAGCACAAACCAGAGAACACAGCCGTTACCCGGCCACAAACAATACATTAATTTAATCGTACGCCAATAGAAAATAAAATAATGGGAAAGAAATGGAAACGTTTTGAAATATTTATTATATAATTCTGTTGCTTTGTTATTTAACACATTAAGTTTGTTTTATACAACTAAGCAGCATAGCTATAACCGGGTGTCCTAAGACACCTCTCTTCTTTTATTCTCTCAAGTGTCGAGTATACAAGATCTTTTTATGAGATCTTTACACAATATTACTAACAATATGAACATTAATTCTGTATTTAAGAAATTTATTATTCGACATATTGTCAGAAGTTTATTTTAATTTGAAATTTATTTGCTGGTGGTTCAGCGTTGTCTATATATTTCATTGTTGCTGTAACAAATCATCAGTAGACTTCAACCACACATTTTGTAGAAAAATAAAATAGATTTGTATCGAATATAAATTATTTGCTGGGTTTTTGTATTAGTTTCTAAGCCTACTACGCTTATTTTTCTTTTGTGATTTTCAAAAATATTATTATTTGTGAATTCTCAAATAGTTCTTGAAAGTCTGTGCATAAGATAAGAGGTTTGTGACTATTCAAAATGTGTGGTTGAAGTCTACTGATGATTTGTTACAGCAACAATGAAATATATAGACAACGCTGAACCACCAGCAAATAAATTTCAAATTAATTCTGTATTATTAACTCAAAAATTAAAATTTTTTACTTATGATGTTATTGAACTAAATGAGCGATATGTATGTATTTGTAGTCTCTGTACTTACGTGTTGTTTTATTTTAATGATTGCTTTTTTGCAACTTATATATGTGTGTATTTATTTATATGAAATAAAAGGTGGGTATAGAAAGGAAAATAAACTTTAAGCTTATGTTGACAAAACTAAATTAATTTTGTAATAAAATAGAACTTTTGCTAAAATATTAAAATAAAAAATATTTTATGTACTTATGTCGATACAAATTATTTATTTATTACTTTTTTGAATTCTTGGTATATATCTGGTGGCAAAAGAAGGTGCAGATAATATAAAAATTACGACTTTAGTGAACAACATTGAGAATTTCATATTTAGTTTCTCAGCAAAGGATGCTGAGAAATTTACAACAGAACAAAAAAAAGAATACAAATTAAAAATATTCACACCATATTTTCTCAAATTTTCTAAGCTTTCATTTATGTCCCCCATAATAAAATTGAGAAATGTTGTCTAAAACCAAATAAATTTAAAATATGTAAGACATTCATCATTTCAAGAGAGACACTTGACTTGTACACATTTAACTTTTAATTTATTGACTCAAATTGAAAGCGTAACACCACCACCCATCCCAATGAAATGTGTGGGAACAACATCAATTCGCTGCACATTTGGTAAGATCGCGGTCTGCTATCATTTCTAAATGATCATTTAAGACTGACAAAGAAGTGAAAGTGAAACAAATCAAGTGACACATTTTCTAACATCCCATTGGAAATTGAACACATGTGTTTAAATTTCAGTTTTTGTGTTTCGAAATGATTTATTTTGAAATTAAAAACTCAAATTCTTTTAACATTAAAAACCAGCAAACAAATCAGCATGACGATTAACTTTAGATTTTTGTGGGGGCTTAACATCCGGATGTTTTTCAAAATTTGAACAGTCTTCTTCATGCGACAGGTTGGGCACATAAGGCGGAGGGATTTCTTGATTCAGCAGGGAATACCAGTCGACGTTTTTAAACCAGGCATGATTTTTTATATCCTTATTGCCATTTATTAAGTTACCAAATCTTTTACCAGAAAGCATATTTTAATAGAATTTTAATCTCTAACAAAGAAAATAAAAATACCTTTTTGATAAATCAACTTGCAATAAATTCTCCACTAAATCCTTCAGTGCAGCACTAAAAAAAGAAGGCATTTTATAAGTTCCTTCACATATTTTGGTATACATCACCATAACATCGCGATTGTATGGTGCAAAGGGAGAACTACCTGCCACCAATTCAAAAACTAAGATGCCAAACGCCCACCAGTCCACGCTACTGCCATACGGCTTGGATTGTATAACTTCGGGGGCCAAATACTCGGGCGTACCGCACAAAGTTAAAGTACGAGTTTCTACTTTCTAAGCAGCACAGGAAAAATTTTTAAATTATCTCGAAGAAACCAATATTACATAAAATAATAGAGAAAGGCCCTAACTCGTAATTTTTTTCTAAATCGAGATTTATTGCATTTTTCGTCAGATTAGATATTCTTCTATCGAAATAAAGAAGAAGAAAAATCGATTTTAAAAAATTATGAGTTAGGGCCTTTCTCTATTAAGGTAACAATATATCTGTGGCAAAAAGGAAAAAAGTGCTTAAGTGGAGATAAGCTGATTTTGAGTTAATGGCACCCCAGTAATTTCCATATTTGAAAGTACCCCTGGGCAAAATCTCAATTATTTTGGGTGATTTTTCATGAAGTTATAGCGCAGTGACTTGCAGCTTATCTTTTTTCAACTTATAATCTCATAAGGAATAATAGCTTAATTAAGCTTTTACTTTGGTATATTTCAAATTTAAGATATTTAGGGAATTCACAATGAGTATATTAAAATTTTAATGTGGCAACATTGAGCCATCTTAATTTTTTATTGTGAGCAGGCAACGATATGTATATCAAAGTCAGGCAAACACACATACATCTTTATATTATTTACATATTAATTTATAATATGAGAGAGGGAGAGTAAAATGCATGTTTGTACGAATGCTTATGAGAGATTGAATTATTTTCTTCCGTACGTAGGTACTTAAATAACAAAATTTGTTAAATAAGAAATTATTGTTGGATAAATTTTTCAAAATAACTTTTGTTCTGCGAAAAATAGAAATATTTTTTTACCAACTACAGCTGCGCTGACAGTTTTAAAATGTTTAGTTTAACATTACCATATTGCCATATAGAAAATCACATGCTTTTTATACTTTTAAATTTGCCACCTGGTAATAAATTTGATTTACACACCAACAAAAACAACAAACTTGCCAGACCATATTAATGTATTAAAGTTGAAACGTTGCAATATTAAGACACATTTTAAAATGCTATTGTGAACCCCCTAATTATTTATAATGTGTAGAATGATGATTTTCTAAAAAAAAAATGTATAAATACCGAATTTCCTAATCTAACTGCATAAGAAACAATTTTCTGAAAATGGACTTGAAAGCTTAAAAGAGCTCTACTGCATAAACAGTAAAATATGACTTAAGCACTTCTTCCTTATTGCCACTGAAATTGTACTTACTTTGGCAAAACCAAAATCTGCGATTCTCAAATAACCATATTTATCAATCAAAATATTTTCCGGTTTCAAGTCGCGATACAGCAAACTCATCTGGTGCATATACTCCAAGCCCATAAAAACTTGAGCGGCATAAAATCTGGCTTGTTTTTCATTAAATTTCCGCACTCTTAAAAAAATTCATTTGCATTAAATAAAACCTGTTTTGCAAAAAATTCAATCCACTTACTTGCGATGATAGGTAAACAACTCCCCGCCACGCACAAAAGGCAAGCCCAGATACAAGAAATCATAGTCCTTGGCTGAAAATTCCAAATTAATAAGAAATGGAAAGCTGACAGCAGCCAAAACTCGCTTTTCATTGTGTACATGAACCACCTGCTTGGTTTTAACAATTTTCTCTTTGGCCAGAATTTTCACGGCATAAAGTTTATCACCCTCATTTTGTTTAGCCAAAATCTAAAATGGAAAATTATTTGCTTGAGCTAAAAAGTTAAATGGTAAAAATCATCAAACGAACTACCACTCGCCCAAATGAGCCTGAACCTATGGTAGTCAGCTCTTCATAGCCTTCCAAGCCTTTTTCCGGCGAAACTGGTTGATCTTCCCACAATTTGCCAAAGTCTTCTCGAAATTTTAATAGCAAATCATCGTATGCAATTCCGGGACTAAAATACTTGGGCGGTATTGTCCTACGCACAACGGCTGTAACAAGAGATACATACATACGAGTACATACTCATGTACTTGAATAAATAGCGAAACGGGAATTTACCAACAATTCGTTTAATTACTCACGTTCTATAACATAGCTGCTCGGTTGAATTTTTAATTTAAATTTGCTGTATTCCAATTCATCAAAATTGTTAAGGTTCTTCTTTTCCAAATCATCCCCGGAAGATTGTAGACTTTTATTTTGCATTAAATTAAAAGTTGTTGTTAACTTCCTTCAACTGAGACAAATAAGAATAAAAACTTACGACTTCATGGCGGGAAAGATTTTATTGGGAAATGTGATGAATTTTTTAGGTTTTATTTCAATAAAGACTTTTTATTAAGTTATTAATTAGAAAAAAATTCATTTGTATGTCAATTTTCTTTTTAACAAAGAACGAATGTATAATATTTTTGGAAGCATTTTTTTAAAAGAGGTGAAAATTAAACGAAATTTTTAAATCCTCGTATGAATAAGACTTTCGACAATAAGAAACAGTTGTGTTCAGAGAATGGCATTGCAAGTGGAAAGAAATGGTAGCATTTTAGCAAGAAAAAAGAACTCAATATTGATTGAAATTCGGAAGCAATGACACTTGGAATTATTTTGGATGATGGTTACAGAGGATTTTAATTGCCGAAAGTTTCTTTTTTAAAAAATTTAAAAAAGAAAATTCTCAATTAAATTGTTGTTAGTTACATAATTTCAGTTTCTATTTGTTTTTTTGGTTTAACTTAAGTTTTCTATTTGAAAAATATTTCATATTAATTTTATCTGTGTAAAAGCAGTTTTTTAAGATTTGTAGATGGGTGTGTGTGTTCTGTATGCTCACAACGAAATATGGGTTATGTTTTGAAATTGAAATTTTATACTTTAGTCAAATATAGTAAAATTGTTCTCTAATTGTTTTTTTTACAAATTACTGCTTATTTATAAAGATTGGTTTTTGCTTATGTTTTTATTCAAACTTGGCTTAGGGAGAGTGACACCTCACCAATGACCAGTGATAGATTAGTCAACTGTTTGGAGGTAAGAGGCTGCATTATGATGTACCACTGGTCAGACAACTATTGACTGGATGTTAGATTTTGCGAAAGGCCTTTCAGCGTGGTGGTATAACCAGGCTAAAGCGACAATCTACTGTCCCGTTGCTCCATTAGTTCAGAGACTTAAAACTTACATTTAATTTTGATGGGAAATCGATGAAAGGATGAGTTTAGAAAACTGAGTAACTATCAGTGCGTTCTCAGCCACACCCTGTATCGTCTTTGAAATGACAGTTCAGATAAGTAAAAATATTGCAATTTTAATCAGAATGACTTGAGCTTTTGTGAAGATTTCTCAAACTGCTTTCTATCGCTTGTCGTTGCGGGCGTATTTCGACTTCGACTACGACGTTTTTCTGATAGATTAAAGAAAGCCATTATATTTTCTTTAATCTTAGACCAAAATAACATAGTCGAAGCCCCTTTATGTTGATTTTTTTTATATATTAGAAAAATAAAAACCACGTTTAATAAAACAAATTCTTTCGCTTTTAAGAGCAGCAGTATATTAAAATGTAGCAACAATCACCTGTAGCACTAAAATCTAAATTATAACAAAGTTTTTTTTTACCTGTAATGTTGAGTGCACATCTGATATTTCCTGTGTTCTCAGTTCACATTAAGTTTTTTATATGGAAGGTAATGCCAAACAACGAAAAATATCGGAAATGTCATACATTACCGCTAGCACTATTGGGCTTATATTTCAAAACAATGTTACTCGACTTTGCTTAAAATTTTATTTAATCTAGAGCTCCTGACGCCCTATACAAAAATATAAAGTATTAAAAGAAGTTTCGTTTTCTTTGAAAAAAAAAAAATCATATTTGTTTGGTGTCGCACGCTACAAAAAGTTGACCATGCTGTGGAAATGCCAATATTTAAAGTACAATGTATAAACGTTTCAACGGATAATGGATTTTAGCGAAATCGTAACAATAACGAAAATATTCAAGAGATTTATTATTCGACATATTGTCATAATTATACTATAAGTGAAATTTATTTGCTGGTGGTTAAGCGATGTCTATATGCATTTCATTGTTGCTTTAACAAATCGTCAGTAGACTTCAACCACACATTTTGAACAGTCACAAACCTCTTATCTTATGCACAGACTTTCATAAACTATTTGAGAATTCACAAATATTAATATTTTTGAAAATCACAAAAGAAAAATAAGCATAGTAGGCTTAGTAACTTATACAAAACCCAGCAAATAATTTTTATTCGACATGAATCTATTTTATTTTTCTACACCTTTATACAATTAGAAATCCATTGGATAACAATAAAAGTATTTATAGGCAAAATGAAAAATATTATTTTAATTAAACATTCAAGAGATTTATTATAACGAAATAATTTATTATTATTATTATAATTTATTATTATTACTAAAAATAATTTATGTGAAACAATTTTAAATGTTTAGTTGAACTATAGTGAATTTTAATCAAAAAAAAAATCTTAGTCGGGCTTAAGTTCAGTAATTTCAATTCTCATTGAATGAAATATTTTTTATTAATTAATGTGAGTTTCTAAAGAAGAGAAGAAAAATTAAATTAGACTATAAGCTGGGGGAAATACCGATATTTTTCTTCGTTTTTTTCATTTTTATATTCAGGTTAGCACGAAGTCAAGTCACTCTCATGTCAACGAATAAACAGAAAATGAATAGTGATACTTACAAATGTGTTTGCCAAAGGTAAATCAATAATTGTATACACAATATTTCTCATATTCCATTTCATTGAAAATTTGCGTTAAATAGCTGATGTTAATAGCAATCTCTACCCCAGTAGATAGACTTGGGTGCTGATGAAGTGCGTTGCTGCACAGAAAAATATCGGTATTTCCCCCAGCTTATAGTCTAATTTAATTTTTCTTCTCTTCTTTAGAAACTCACATTAATTAATAAAAAATATTTCATTCAATAAGAAGTGAAATTACTGAACTAAGAAATTATTTCTGATAAAAATAATTTATGATAAAATATTTTGCATTAATTTCTTTTTTGTCATTTGCAAGGACAAATATAAAAATGTCAGAAAATTTCAAACTTTAGTGAAATACTCGCTACGTACATCCATAAATACATACGTACATAAATGAATTTCTAATGCAAATATATAATCATTTGTGTGTACTCACATTATTTTATTTAAAAGAGCAGTCACATGAAATGCATATTTGTACTTTTGTTAGTAATGGCGAAGCTTTTAAGTGAATTGTTGGGTAATAAAAATGCGACCCAAATAAAACATGATATTTATTAATAAATATGGGTATAATTATTGCTACAACCAACGACGACAAATCCATTAATGTGTATGTATGCGCATTTATATTCCAACAAACAAAAACAAAAATGGCCAAATGTCAGACATTAAATGTCGGTTTATCTCCTCAATAATAAAAACGCCAAAATGCAGTTTTCATCATTTTCGTTTGGGTGGCCATTAAAAATCAATTAATCTACCACATGATACAAATTTGTCAAAACTTTTTATAGCAACATGTGTACACAATATTGTCAAGTATTCGTCACTGTATTGCATGTGAATGTGTACGTGGTTTTGTGCAGTCTTTTAAAAATCAAATTTAAAAGTGACATCACCTTGTCATGCTTTTTTTCTTGCAATTGGCCAGCAGTGGTTGCAATGACCAAAAGCCATTGTTAAGTAATTTGGTATATTGGTTCATAAGGAAGTCAGTCATGAAATATCCATTATTGCTGCAAAGGCATACATCCGCAATGCCTTCCTTCTCTTGCAAATAAAATTGAATGAGTTTTAAGGTTTTTGTACTCGTATTTAAGAAAGCAAAATTAAAGTACTCGTATATGTGATAATTTTTAAGGAACAAATGAACCAAGGAAAATTTTAATTATAACTGCCTCATTCAGAAAGAAAGAATTCATGGTAGTTGGCATAAGTGGCAAAATTGTACATGGTCTCAACCAGTTCTTCTATACAATTTTGACATTAAAAATCGGCGCATAGTGTAGTTATAATCCACAATTAAATCGTGGCATGATTTTTAATATGAAATGGTATGGCAAAACTCTTTAAGACCATGTTTAACTTTGCCACTTATTCCAACGGTTCGCAAATGGGCGTCCATATCAATCGTCCCAGGGCTCCCCGTGAACAGCCGGAAAAACAGTGTTTTTAAAAGTAAAATAAGTTTTTATGTTCACTGTACATGTAGGCAGTTGGGCGTACGTATTTAAGTTGATAAAACTTACATATATACATACAGATGAAGGTAATAAAAGCGTTTAAAAATAAATTCCTAATAAAACACAAATTGAAAATATTTTAAGTTAAACATTGTTTTTTTAATTTGGAAAGAAAATATTCCTCAAGTCAAACCAATTGCTTTTAATTTCGCTTTTTAACTTGGCAGTTCATATATGTATATCCCGTTATAATTAGGGTTCGCACTGCGATTATTATTGTAATCGATATAGTAATTAATCGCACCTTTTAATCGTAATCATAATCGGAGGCATTAATTGATCGATTACGATTGAAACTTTTACCCTTTTTCAAGCAAAGAATTTATGTCAAAAGCCTTCGCCAATTAACTTTTTTATAATTTAGGATTCATTTAAACCGTTTCAGTTTTCATACAGTGTAAGTGTGACTCATAAAAATTTTTAATTTTAAGTTTAAATACAGGGTGTTTTTTTAGAAGTATAGAACTTCGAATTGAAATAAAACACAAGAAAATCGTTTTAATGTCCATCAATTTGGCTTTATTGGAAGGATAATTTTATGCCATTAACGTTTAAATATGATTTCGGGAATGTGGCCGCCGCGGCTGGCTCGAATAAAGCCAATTCTACAGGTCCAATTTTCGAGCATATGGGGCCGTATGTTGGCAATAACGCCACGAATGTTGGCTTCCAAGTCCCCTAACGTTTCTGGTTTGTTGGCGTAGGCGAGCGACTTCACATATCCCCAAAGCAAATAATCCAATGGTGTCAAATCACACGATCTTGGTGGCCAATTGACAGGTCCATTCCGCGAAATTATGCGCTCATCGAATGTTTCCTTCAATAAATCGATTGTGACGTGCGCTGTGTGGCATGTAGCGCCGTCTTGTTGGAACCACAACTCATCCACATTCATGCCATCCAATTCGGGAACAAAATAGTCGGTTATTGCTGTGCACGGTGGCGAATCGATTCATTCGGGTCCTCTTCAACACTTTGCTCTACAGCGGCAATTGTTTCTTCGGTGCGAACTGTTCGACGTCTCTGCGTATGCGTATTATCACATAGAGTAAACGTAGTGCGAAAACGATCCATGGTTAACCGAATTAATTGCTCTGATGGACGATTATGTCGACCATAAAATGGACGGAGCTTGCGGTAAACTTCGCGAACTGAACCATTATTTTCGAAATAAATTTGCACGATTTGCAAGCGTTGTTCTTTTGTCAACCTGTTCATGATGAAATGGCAAACCAAACTAAATATTAATCACTTGACAGCTGACAAAATGGCCGCCAGTTAAAAAAGTGATGCCAACTTAAAGTTCTATACCTCAATAAAAAACATCCAATATAAACTGCCTTATTCATAAAAAATATTTCAGGTTTTTAAGCGCTTATTTGACATATTTCCATGGGAAATTTGTCAAATAAACCTGTAATAAACCTAAAATATTTTTTATGAATTAGACCGAAAATATATAAAATACGTTCAGCACATATTGCAATCAACTTAAACTGCTTATAGTCTAAGACCCCACGTAAGACAAAGTTTTACCTTCTGAAAACCGCGTACATGTATTGCAATATCTATCGTAGCACTTAGTAAATACAATAAGATTTTGTCCATCCTTAACTAAAGGGTTTGTGGCCAGCTTTTTCTTAACTTTTGACTAATTTGGTAACCAAACAAAATCTATCCAATCAAAAGAAAATAACGTTGGTTTGCCTATTTTTTCCGGTCACTTCTAAAGCGTTTCCATATTTTAAGTATGTAGATGGGTTTATATTATACATTTCCTCAGAGATACCTATAAGTATATAACGCTCATTTGCTGCAACATCGTACTATCTTAAAAATATCATTATGATTGATAAGCACATTTTTCACTCGGTTGGCAGATAGGTGCAGTGCAGTTTGTCTTGTATCGCGACCTTGCATTACAAAAATTATAGAAAATATAAAAAAAATTATACAATGGAATCGATAATAATACGAATGAAGAAAATAAGAAAAACAAGACTTTAAATGTTTTAACAAAATTTATGATACGAGTAGTATATTTCGTTGCTTAATCGCGGTTATAGATTAATCGCATACTTTTTAATCGAAATCGCGATTATGAAAATCTGCGATTATTTGCAAACCCATGCAGTATATATACTCTTATACAGACAGACATACATTTTTATTAACGAAGAATTCATTATTTTCCCTTAAAGTACGAGTACGAAACGCTTTCCATTCAGCTTTATTTCAGTACGATTATTGTTTCCAGCATTATAATGTATAGAATGTATAGAAAATCACAAGGTGTAACTAATCCATATGATTTCTATAGCAAGAAGCTGCAACTAACCAAATGACAAATCTAACAATACAAGAAAACACATGACGTCAGACGGTGACAATGCAAAAATCAAGAAGTCAAAAATAAAAATATGCCATTCACTGGCAAGCAAAGAGGGTGGTTTCATTCATAAAAGATTTTATGTACTTTGATTTTGTTGCTTATCTCAGCCTTGGTACCAGGCACAAACCAAAGACTTTTGTTATGCCACAAATCATTTGAAACCCTTTTTTATACTTACATATCTAACGTGCAAAATGTTACCTTCTCCGGTGTACTGGACAAAGAAAATTAAAATTGCCTCAACTCCTTTTAATGCTTTGAGTTAGTCAGTCAGTGTGGCTGTGATATGTATGGCTATATTCATTGAATGGAGTTCGTTTTAAAGTTTTTACGGTCACCACCCAGAGAGATAAAGAGAGCGATACAGTGCATAAAAAGGTGGAAATTGTTACCTTCCTGCCTAGTAATATATTTGTGGCATGTCTATGTACATATGTATGAGTGCAAGTATGTTGGCATCAGTGTGCTTCCATATGAAAATTATCCTTTTTATTGATGTTTTGCAGTTGTTGTTGCTTGCTTTTGTTGTAGCCCTTCCATTATATTGAACACACATTATAATAATGCGCTGATTTAAACATCATTGTTCAAGCAGCGGGTGTTTTCAATGTTCGTTTCAAGTTTGCTTTACTATATTCCTTTACTCCTACCAGCCTGCTGCCAAAAAGTGTATTAGTATGTGTGTGTGTGTGTGTGTTTGTTCACAAAAAGGTAATTTCAATTTTTGGAATGTAAACTAAAATGCGTAAATAATTTGCCAGTTTTTGCACAATAATAATAATTTTTACTTTTGGAAATTGTCAAACATTTACGTTTATTAATGGAATTTGAACAACTTTGTGTGCGTGCTTATAGTGACAGGAGAAAAGGGTTAAATATGCCCAAATACTAATAAAAAAGGGTGTCAGCTAACAACACTAAACACTAAATTCAATTTTTGCTGCTTCTGAAAGTGCTAGAGAAGTTTACTTCAGTACATAAACGTGTTAAACTTGTAAACGTGGTGAGAGGAATTGATTGTTTTTCACGGATCGATACTAAATGCGTAACATATGCATATCGCCCCGCCGTTGTAACGTGGTCATATCATATGGCTGCTTATTTAACTATTAGTTTGTATAACTTCCATTTGTTGTAATGCAGAAATGTTTTGTACAGCTGATGAAACATGTTAAATTAACCTTGTTAACGTAGATTTTGATGTGAAATTTGTCTGTGCTTATATTCAGCCCAATTATGAATAACAATTCTCCGGGAGTTTTTTCCCTTTTCTCATTCCCCCTATTATGAATTAAGATTTCCCTGGGAAAAAAAACTCCCGAAAAAAAAGCAGGTATTCCAAATGTGAGGGAGAAGAGGAATTTCTTGAGAGTTTTCTCCCCAAACATTTTGAAGGGAACTAATGCAAAAATGTAAAAATCAAATTAATAAATGTGGTAAAACAATGGGATTAGCATTTATTTGTTTATAATTCACTCCTGTTTTAGGCATTTTCATCCAAGCCCGGCACGCATGCACTTCAAAAACATGAACTACTTCTGCCTTCAGAAAAATAAGCTAAAACACTAAATTTTGCACACCTTGTTTAAATTCACATAAAAGGTAAATGGAAGATTTATTTCCTTCTAATATTATCAAGATCGATAAGAAAAGTTTTATGTAATTGACGATTTAGTTTGTACATACTTCCTTGGGAATTTAATCCATTTGCATCTGCACCTGGCTCAGTTTTCGCTCCACTTTCTCAGTGAATGGTTACACTTTTTTATTCATTTTTAATTAAGCAAAAACAAATATTTATATTAACACAAAATTAGTGTAGAATAAAATAAAATGTTTTGTTGTTGTTTGTTTAGTTTAGTTTAAATGGCAGAAGCGAGTACGCAAATTGCCAGGGCATCCCACATTAGGTGTTTCCTTCGGGAGCTGCAGACGACATATACCTTCGCATAGAAAGTAAGGGATTCCAAGATCC
The DNA here is from genome assembly GCA_936439885.1 of Nowickia ferox. Lineage (NCBI taxonomy): Eukaryota > Metazoa > Arthropoda > Insecta > Diptera > Tachinidae > Nowickia > Nowickia ferox. The sequence goes on from OW387023.1 coordinate 109,278,674, forward strand.
ACAGCCAGAGTGTTAATGGTCTCCACCAGTATACGTCTTATTAAAATCTTTGCATCCGATAATGGAAAATATCACGAAATAACTGTAAGCGATACAGTTGATTGCGGTACCCATTAACAAGTGCGACTGAGACGCAAAACTCTCGAAGGCAACACACACAAGCCAGATCGCAGTTCCCCAGACCAGAGTTGCTTTACGACTCGAATGTAATACCAGAAGAAAATGTAAATATTAAACAGCTGACGCAGATTTTACTCTCTCCCGTATTTGCTATTTAGACTAGAAGGATTATTCCCCGGTAAAAAATGATAAAGAAGAGAGAAATTCATAATTGGACTGATTACTTAAGTAAACTTAATTTTAATATTAATTAGTTTTATTTTGCACTTAAGGAATTGAAAAGAGTGCCTTCTTAGAAAAAAAATCATTAATTAAAGTTGTATTAAATGATTTGTTAAAAAATGTGAATTTTCATGAAATTTTTGTTAAAATTTCTCCTTAAAAAGCAAAATATCCATAAACACCGCATATGAAATATTTCTGTTGCAATAAAGAAAAAGTGCTTAAGTCATATTTTACTGTTTCGCAGGAGAGCACTTTTAAGCGTTCAAGTCGGTTTTCAGAAATTTATTTCTTTTACAGTTAAATTGGAAAATTTTCCATTACCCTTTATATTTTCTAAGCAAACATCGTTCTACACACTACAGGTAATACATTTAAGTTGAAATATACTCAAGTATAACCTAAATTAAGCTATTTTTCCAAATGAGATTAGAAGTCTAAAAAAGATAAGTCGCAAGTAATAGTGCTATAACTTCCTGAAAAATCACACGAATCAATTGAGATTTTGACCAGTGATACTTCCAGATATGCAGATTACGGGGGTACCATTAACTCAAAAACAGCTTATCTTGACTTAAGCACTTTTTCCACAGATTTGATAAATATGCTTAAGTTTTCTGTTTTACTTTTACTTTCACTTAACATTACTTTTGAAATATAAATAAGCTAGCGCTAAATCCTTATTTATGTTTGTGCTCGTTGTGAATACGAAATTTATTTTAATCAAATTTTAAGCAAAGTGAATGAGAACTAATTTTAATTTTGTTAAAAATTTCACTGCTTAGTGAAAAGTAATATAAATCTTACTTGAACGTTGCAGCGACTAAAATAAAATGTATTTACATATTGTATTTGATAAATCTCGAGCATTTAACTAAATAAGTAATCGTGCAAAAACTAAACAATTGTCCGCAGCCTTAAATTATGGTTGCGAGACAGCGGCAAAAACAAAAACAAAATGCTTTGCGCCTTATTCCACATGTGTGCATTTGCTGGAAAGGAGAGTCAACCAACTGCTGCTATCTTTTTGTCAATTCGAGCTCAGACACACATACGAGTACCAACAAAAGTACCAGTGCGTTTCAAGTTTACAGTGCGTTAAAGATAACTTTTTGTTATTTTTATTTCCGTTATTGTTGTAAGATATGTTAACGATTGCAATAAATAAACGGATAATATCTGTTTAGGCCTCAAAATAAATTTATATTTCTTAACTTTCCCTGTACGTAGCACGAGTAGTTTATTTTCTATTACACTTTATGCCACTCCATTTCATGTATGTATGTGTGTGTGTGTATGTGCATACGATTTCAAGTCATTACTTAATCGTACGTACAACATTTAGAAAGCGGGAACATAAGCATCTTTCATAGAGATTAAGTCATACATACACGTTTTTCTATTAAATTTTTCTTCCATTTTTTTCTTTTTTTTTGGGAAATTTTTGTTATGTGTGACAAATAAGCACAGAATTTATACCCCATACCTAATGTTATGATTCTAATATGTACAATCTACATACATACACATACACACAAACACACTAAAGTGCTTGTAAAAAATTCATTAGTTGTATTGGTTTGTTTAGTTCTTATACAAATGTTTCATTTACTTTCACTTTTCTCAGAAACCCCAGAGCTCCCCCCCTCCCGCCGCACTTCAAACAAACTACAATATCAGCAGCCTAAAGAAACGTTTGTTCTATGCAAAATAATTGACGCCTCGATGAACTGTTGACACACATGGCAATTTGTCTTGCCATTTGGCAAACATACATACATATATTGATAGCAACGTTAGCTGAATATGAATAGTGTGTATTACTTACTTCTTCTAATGTTATATTCGAGTCTTAAGTAATTTTAAGTTTATTAGCTTCGAGCAAAAGTATGAGTGTGTATGTACGTATATTTATATAAATGTTTCAATTCTGATATTAAGGCCGCCTGCATTTTAAACTAAAATTTCGTAGATATCAGAAAACTTTTTAAGTTATTATTTGTAGTTTTAATTTTTTGGACCTTAATTTTTTTGGTGTTTTATATAGAAGTTACTTTTTACCAATAGTTACTTCTTCTAAAAGGTACTTTTTTAGCAATATGTACTTTTTACATAAAGTAATTTTTTAAAAGGTACTTTTGAAAACAATGATTTTCTTAAAAGGAACCTTTTAAAAGTACTTGTTTCTTCTTAGAAAGTACTTTTTTAAAATTTAATTTTTAAAAGTTGCTTTATGCTAAAATTCTGTAAATATCACAGAAATTTTAAAGGATATTTTGCTGTTTAAATTTTTTTCGACCTTCGTGGTTTGGTATTTAAGAAATTACATTTTTCGAATAGGTACCTTTCCGAAATGGTGCTTTTTTTTATAAATGTACTATTTAAAAAGTGGGTTCCTAAGAAAGTACTTCTTTAAAAAAGTAATATTTTTCTGAAAGGCTTTCTTTCTAAAAAGTACTGTTTCAAAATTTAATTTTATAAAAGGTACTTTAAGCTAAAATTTCGTAAATATTATAGAATTCTTAACGCTTTTTTGTAGTTTCCATTTTTTCGACCTCGTTTTCTAAAAGGTAATTTTTAAAAATACTTTTTTAAAAAATTATGTATGTACATACTTTTAAATAAGCAGCGTCCTTAAAAATAACCTTTTGAAAGAAATTCGTTAAGAAAGTACTTTTTTTTATTAACAAAGTACTTTTTTTTATCAATTTTTAAAAACTTACATTATAATCGTAATCAACGACCCTTAAAACCTGAAGGTACCCAGTTTTATAAAAATTTATTAAACTCATATGAAGTAAATAATTGTATCGCAATATATTTTCAATTTGTCCCTGTGTGCAGCGATTGAGGATGCCAATGTCCTCAGAGGCTCTGGGTATTTCTTCTTACAAGAAAAAGAAGGCCAGAAAGTGGTTCATTTGTTTATCAAAAGCTTCTGTCCTAAACGGTAAAATCGTTTATAAAAGGAATATATGGAGCCGCCCTAATAATATTTCTTTATTAACATAGTGGATGAGTTAAAGCGTGGTTGTTAACTGGTATATACATATATATATATATATATATATATATATATATATATATATAAAATTTAGTTTTTGTTTGACAAACATAACGAAGTGGATTTGACATTTTTCAGGATTATCGAGGTGTTTTGTGTTAAGCCACTGACAAAAACAAACACTTTTTGTAAATTGCCTTAGACAATTAAGTTAAAAGGTTTCATCTCACAAAGAAAAATGTAAGCGTTATTATTTTTAATAAATTAAAGTTAGAAAGCGAGTAGAATAAATGCTTACTTCAGCAATAAGAGTTTGAATATGCTTTTAGAATAACAAAAATTAAAATATTTAAAACACGCGCCAGAAAAATATTTATAAAATTCGTGAAAGAAGAGTTCTAAAGTTTCGTTGCTCTTTTACTTTCAAATTAATTACTAACATGTAGTTTACTTTACACACTAGAATTATAATCAAAAGGAAGAGCAGTATAATTGAGTGATTCTGTTCAATAAAATTAGTTTTTCAGTTTAAACATATGCCCCTATCACTGTTTTCAACTTTAAAAAAAGTTTGGTTCGAATTGATAAATTTGTATTGCACTTGTCAACCAAATTAACAGCTGAGTTTTTAGTTGTATTTTGGTATTGTCATTTACAACTCTGCGTAAGTTTGGTTGACAAAAACGTTGAGTATACACAACTGCTTTTCAATAGTTGGGTCTGTGGTTGGGTTTTTCTAGTAAAACGCTGGGGTATGATATAAAAAGCATTATTACCTTCTGTCATATTGGATATTTTAAATTGGTAACGCGACGATAATTTCAACTAAAAAACAGTTGTGGTTCATAATACTAAAACACAGTTTGGTCGTGTGTGAGTTTTGTCCACTCTTAGTTGAGAACCATGATTGGGGCCTTAATAATGGTGCTTCAATTCGATATATAGTTAGCAGAATTTAGCGAAAACATGAACATGAAGACTTGAAGTCTTATTTATTATAAATTATTCTCCATATGTCTCTGCATCTTTCACCGTTAATCAATATTAAACTTTTCCATTATACATTTTTAGATTCTTTCTCACAATTATAAATGATGACAAATTTCCTCTGCTTAAGTAGTTCTTAAAATGAAATCCTTATTCTTAAACAAAAGTCCATTATTCTAGCTTACCTTCGAGGAAAGCGACTGGGGGACAAAAGGACAACAAATGACCACAACTATTATTGAAATCTATTACCAACAAGAAGAACATTTCAATTATTTTTCATCAGACATGATGACTGAGACGATGATTAAACCTTTTGGGTTTTATCTGTGAGAGGTCTACGTAAATTACCTTAAAAGTACAAAATGACAAATTCACTCAACTATAATTGCTAAATGAAGTGACAGTTTCCGGTAACATTAAACAACCCAGAAGAGCACTATTTCAATAAAAGCCTAAAAGCCTACTTTATTTTTATACAAGAGCTCAAAAACGTATGTGGAGCATCCGTATCAGTATTGCAGGAAATGGCAGGAAGGTGTATATATGTACGAGGTCTGATCAAAAAATAATCGTTATTTTAAATTTTTTCAAAAAGTATTTATTTATTTATCAATAACTATCTTGTCCCCCTCAGATATAATACACTTATGCCAGCGTTTTTTTCAATCCTGGAAACACTTCTGAAACGCGTTTTTGGGTATCGAAAACAGCTCCCGTTTCGATTTTTCTTTTATCTCCTCAATCTTAGCAAAACGCTTTCCTTTCATCGGTGTCTTGAGTTTTGGGAAGAGGAAAAAGTCAGCGGAGGCCAACTCTAGTGAATACGGTGGTTGAGGCATGATAACGGTTTTGTTTTTGGCCAAAAACTCACGCACAAGCATCGATGTGTGAGCTGGTGCGTAATCGTGGTGCAAAATCCATGATTGTTTTTTCCACAATTCTGTGCGTTTCTGACGAATTGCTTCGCGCAAACGACGCATAACTTCAAGGTAGTATAAGGAATACTACCTTGACCGTACGACCTTGTGGCAAGAATTCATGATGCACCACGCCATTGCAGTAGAAGAAAACAGTGAGCAAAACCTTCACATTTGAGCGAACTTGACGACCAGGACGAGCATCGTCATTGACATCTTCTCGGCCTTCCTTAAACCGGTTATACCACAATTGAACTTGTGTTCTGCTCATAGTAGACTCGCCAAACGCCACAGTCAACATTTCAAATGTCCTTGCGCATTTAATTTAATTTTTTAGACAAAACTTAATACAGTTTCTTTGATCCATTTTTTCGAATAGTAAAAAATCGAAGAGCACACAAAAACACGACTAACCTTTTTATCTGTCAAAAACAAACTGACAATCCAAAATGGCTGATATTGCCAACATATATAGCAGACATGTGTACCAACATAACAGAAAAAAATGCGAAAATCGAACATACGTAACTCACGAAATTTGAAAATAACGGTTATTTTTTGATCAGACCTCGTATATAGATGTAAGGATGTGTGCGTACGTTTACCGGTCTGACTTTTTGATGGACGATGACGGCAACAATACTACAGTCGTACAAAAATTTAAGAAAAATGAATAGATGTCCAGTTGATAAATGATGCCAACTAAGATTACATAAGTTGGTAATTTTCTACAACATTTATTCTTCATTTTAAGTTTAATTTTTCAAAGGCATATGGAACATGTTTGAATTTGTGTTATACTCCAATGAATATGTTTTTTTTTTGTTTGTTGGAGGAGTCTTGTTTGATTTTGTTGGGAAATTATTAATATCCGACACGGGGTGACAGGCACATGTTTGTCAATGATTTTCATACATATGTATGTATGTGTTTGTTGTTAATATGCAAACGCATTGCGTATAGTGAGATGGGCGGCTGCATGGGCGATGATATTTCGTTTTGTGTTAAAGTGATAGATGTTTGGGTTGCTTTTTTAGCTTTGGGTTCTTCTTTGTGGTACCGCTTATTTACTTTGAAAATCTATAATTTATAATAGTTTTTCAATCACTGGCAAAGGTTACATTTATTTTTATTTTCTGGTATCTGTGATGTTATTTTTGTGTTGACATACAAACCTAAAACTCGTTTATTCGCTCTTATTTTTTGAGAGGGGTATTTTGAGTAAAAGTGGAAGCATTTGAGGTTGCAATCACATGACCTTAACTAGCTTTTGTATTTTGAATATTTTAGTATATTAAAGCAATTAATTAATTAATTATTTTGTGCACAGAGTGCGAAAGAGAGAGGGAGAGAGAGTTTTAAGTTTACTAATCTTAATGAGAAATTGGAAAATTTCAGATGTGGAATGAAATATTTTGTATATAAAAATTAAAATTTAAGATTCACACTAGATATTAATTTACAAGTTTTTTTTTTTTGACATTTATCAAGATTTTTTATCCAAAACGAAAACCATTGACTGTACACTTTCCAAAGCCACAACCATATAAATGCAATGTAGCCAATCAACACACCTTTTTGAGTACACACGCTGACTTTTTAGTACAAATTAAAAAAAAAACTATAGTTGCATTACTAAGTTCTACTAGACTTTAGATAGATTTTGACAAAATCTGGTGACAAAGTAGACTTTGTTTTGTATGGGAAATCTACTAGATTTTACCCGAAATCTCGTAAGTATTATATTTTGCTCTAATGTAAACGCACTATTACAACATATGGTACCACTATAGTATGCATATGGTACCATTGTAAAGTAAAAAGCATAATAGTAAGTTTACATCTCAGCAAAAGCTAGTACTTACGAGATTACAATAAAATCTATCAGATTTCTCATAAGATTTTTGTTAAGTCGAAATCTACCTAAAGTCTAGTATAACTTAGTGGTGCATATATGATTTTTTTTGTTTTTTTTGTTTTAAGTGTTAAGAGGTGTATGGATTAGCTATATTGCAGTTGTGTTATTGTAGTTACGGAACAATTTCAGTCAATGGTTTGTGTTTGGGGTAGGAAATATTGATAAATGTGACAAAAAAAACTTGGTTGGAAAAGGTATAGGTATATTTATAATACATTTACATTGTCTAGAAATCTAGTATATTTGATTATAAATCTTTAACGAAATCTATATCGTTTACACTAAGCCTTTTTGACATTTTCTAAGGTTTTGCATCCGAGACAAAATCTTTTGTATGAAATTTAGTCTTAAATTGTAACGAAAAAAAATTGCCCACTTAGCTCATTCACACACCTTCAATAGAAAATTTTGTAGAGCGTAGCTAATTCACTCACCTTCTATATAAATTTTGGTGTACAGGGTAGTAAAAACTAAATAAAAATATTAGATATTAAGTTGATTTCCTACAAATCTATTGAAAAATTATATTTTGTTTTGTATGGGGAATCTAGTAAAAAGCAAATAGATTTAGCTCGGAATCTCGTAAGTAATAGATTTTGGGACAATGTAAATGTGCTATTAGATAAATATTTTAATTGAAATTTACTAGATTTCGTGCAGGTATCATTTTTGGTTTCGAAATTACTAGTTTTTGACTCAGCAGCTTTTAATTAAAAACAAGAAAACAAAATAAAATGTTTGTTTTTTTCCTGCCAACAAAATGATATCTCACTGTCGTTTTCCCAAAATCTTCGATCTCCTCTTTAAGATGTAGTTTTTCACATAAAAAACATATTACATAAAACCGAAAATAAATACACAGATAAATAACCCTAAATAAATGAAAATATATCAGTTTCGATTTTTGTTCCCACAAGCTTGAGCAAATTTCTCAATAATGCAGTTATTTTAGTTTAAAAGCATGTCTGCAAGTTATTTGTCATTCGTGACTTTTTTTAATTTTGAATATTATTCTTAATCAATAAAATTGTGAGTCGTATAAATTACTTAAAAACCTTAAAGTCGAAAAAAGGGAATTAAAATGTTTATTGAACAATTTATAGCATGAGTTTCATGAATTTGTCATTCATTACTTGAATATTTATACCAAAAATTCAGGCAAAGGTTGAATGAAACAGTTTTGGAAAAGAACACATTATGTTTCAATTGTAACAATTTGAGTCGTAAATAATTCAATTTGCTTACAATTTGGTTATGAAGAAAAAGAAACACGTAAAAAATTGAAATTCGTCAGCGTTATGCAGAATATAACCAAATTCAAGGGAAATGTAAAATTATTCTTAAAATAACTTATTTCATTTATTAACGTTTTGGCTTTGATTTAAGGGAGCTTTAAGCTAACAAAACGAGATGAAATCATGCGTTCTAAAGCGAAGTAACGAATGACAAATATATTTAGTGATGATGTGGTAAACAAACAGAAAATATATAAATAATTTTTTTTCTATGTTTGTCATAATCAGGTTAAGTTAAAAGGGACCTATGAGTCCAAGAGAAAATTGGTTTTTAATTTTTTGATAATTCGTTCTAATGCAACAAACCGCAGCTTTCTACTTTTTTTTTTAAGAGAAGTAACACTCAGGCAATGAATGCCTACTACTATTACTAGGTGTTACCTTCTTTAGGAAAGGGATAGTGATAGAGAAGACAGGTGTTGAAGGAGTAGGTGGTGTTAAATGAGGAGTATTAAATTTTTGAAGCTGTGATTAGTAGCCATTTTAATGGCTGAAATCGGCTTAGTTCAGGGACCATTGACTATGCCTTCATCACGTGAACTTTCCTACAACAACGGATACAAAGAGACACTAATGCACATCAGCAAAATGTGTGGTATTGTTATTTGATGACTGTCCGATACCGGGCTCGAACCGAGGACCTTCATTTTCGTAGTCAACGCCACCCTCATTGCATTAGTTTTGTCATAAATTAGCTTTAAAATACACTTTTTGATAAAAAAAAAAGTAAGCAAGTAGTAATTAAAACAAATTAAAATACCGTTCAATATCCTAAACGGTCATTCTAAATGAAAAATCATAAGAGAAACCTAAAGATGATTTTAAAATACCTGTCGAATGATACCCATGATATAGTTCGCCGACTTTTTAATTTTTTTCGTATTTACAAAATGGCGTCTCTTGTTTATCCTCCAAAGTATTTTTATTTTGTTCATTTATATAATTTTTTTATTAATCTCGGACTAGTAACAAATTAATGATTTATTAATTGTAGAAATTACTTTCTTCAAAAGGAAATTATACCAATAATTCAGAAGTATTTTCCTAGAAAAATGAGATTTAAAATATAAACGATATGCAATAAAAATTATTTTGTAACCTGTTAACGCACGCCTGTCAAGAACGCATACACGAGTAGAACAAACTTCAAACTTTCTCCTCCCCTTTTTATTCGGAGAAAAGTTCACTAAATTCCCATTCAAATAAATAGTTATTAAAAAAGCACTTATTTAATTAAGATGGTGTTATATGAAACAGATGTCGACAATTTGATTTCGATTTTTTTAATTTTCTTAAGAACAAACAAAAGCGACCAAATGCGAAGGAACATTTTGTATTGATTACCAATCAATTGAAAAAATTAAAAAAAAAAATTAAACAATTAAAGTTTAAAGTCAAAATGAAACACTTGTGGGTGAAGGCCTTTAAGATCATCGATTTCGACATCTTGAAGTGTGTGGAAATTTCTTCTTTTTGTATTCTTCGGAATGGCCTTCACCGCCAGGCACAAAGAAATCAATAATAAATTGACAGGTTTGTTCTGTGATACAAATTGTTTATTAGCTCATTTAAAAACAATTCATTGCGTGTACTCGTATGTACGAGTATGTATGTACTCGTATATTTTTTTCGCATAGAGAAAAAGTTATTTTTAAAAATAATAAATACACACGAAATAATTGCATAATATATATTAATAAAAAAAATTATCGACTGAATTTATTCTATTACTTTCATTATTATTTCATTTTTAACACAGAGTTTTTTATGGCAGAGGGAATGAGCAAAGAAGTTGTTAGCTTGCACGAACGTGGCGAATTTCCAAACATTGTGTTCTTGTGTGTCATTTTGTCTACACAATGGCTTTCGAGTTCACCGGATGCGAATCCGATGGACTATTTCATCTGGGCCATTTTGGAGAGCAAGATGAGCACTAAAAATTATGACAAAATGCATGTGCTGAATCAAACCGTTGCACTTTAATAGCTCCAAATACCGCAAGATAATATTTGTGCAGTATGCAACTAAATTTTTAACCGCTTGAGGGACCTAGTCAAGGCAAAGACTGGCCACATCCAGCTAAAGTGAATTTACTGTGAAATTTTGATTATTTTCATTTAATTTTTACAATTTGAATAACTAAGAAATAATTGTGGTCCTTCGAATGAATATGTAACACTTCAATATTAAAATATTAGCTTAATTAATGTCAATTGTTTAAGAAGAAGAAAAGCTAAAGTACTCTTTAGCTGGTTGAAATGAAGCACTTCATCAGCATCCATGTAATTGGGCAGAGATTGGTTGTTAACATCAGCTATTTAACATGAATTTTTAATGAAATGGAATATGAGAAATGGTTTATTAGTTGTTGATCTACCATCAATAAATGCATTTATACAAGGTGGGCCAAAAGAAATCATCCTATTGGAAGATGCAAATGGCGGCCAATGTCAAATCTGTTTTGACATTTCTGGACTAGACAGATATAGAATACAAGTGAACAAGCCATAGAGCGATACACTCCCCAAGAACGCGGAATAATCGTGCCGTGGCGTTCCCGGGTAGCCTCATCTCCTTTTTTGGTGATTTACACAGGCCCGCAAGATCGTCCGATTTAACTGTTCCAGACTTTTTTGTGGGGTTTTTTGAAGTCCCATGTTTACGTGAACAAGTCCGAGACCCTGGAAGCCCTCAAGGACAACATTCGACACGAGTGAGAGAATCAGTTGCCCGAAGTTCTCGCCGAAGTGATGAGTGACGGCGCCCATTTGGCCGATATCATCTTCTCGACTTGGCCAATAAAATTCTAAAGGCAAAAACAGAATCGAAGTTTTTCATTTACATAGAAAAAAAATGAGAGCCAAACAACATCGTATGATTTCTTTTGGCCCACCTTGTAAGTATAACTTTTTATTTTTTTCCTTTTTTTTAATTTTTATTAAAATCAGGCATGTTACAAGTTTGTATATGTATCGGTGTGATAATTGATATGATGTCATCCTTTTGGCATAAGGTGCAATATTGAACAAAGTTTTGGATATTTCAAATAATTTTATAATTAAAATCTTATTTTTTTTATTTATTCTGTATATGTTAGTTAGTTCATTTTGTTTTACTTTCCCAATTTTCTAACGTTTTACACTTCTTTCTTTAAAATTTTAATGCTTTTTGCAATAATTTTTTTTATTTAAAAAGTGTGCAAAGTCTTGGTAATGATTTGTATGATTTCTTTCTATTTACAAATGATAAATACTCAACGTTTTAAAGGTGGAGTTGACTTTGTAAAAATAATTTTTAGTTTCTGTTTAATTTCCCATAAATTATTTTTTATGTTTTATCATTATTTTCTTGATAAGAATTTGTGTAATATTTTTATAGATAAGTGAGTGGTGAAATGTGAGGCAAGTATAAATGAAAAGTGTAACTGAAACCTCTAAAATGGATGACTTTGATTTAATGTAAAGATACTTTTAAAGAATTTAAAGTTCTCATAGTTTCTCAAAAAAAAATTGGGTCTCTTAGGTAAACAATTTATTACAAATATTTTCTTTGATAAGCCAATTCAAAAGTATGTAAATTTTTGAACACTTTGAAAAAAATTAAATTAACCATTATAACCTTAGCACAATATATCCCAGCAAACATTTGGAATGCAATTGTTTTATATTTTGATTCAAAATATTATTTCACATGTTATTTACTCATACAAGGAGCATATGGCCCTAAGATACCGAGGACGATCTTTTTAAAAGATATCACAGATATTCAAAATAAAAATTTAATCATGCATTTAAGAAGTGATGAATAATGAACAACTGAAAAAATACAATTTTTCGTGCGCTTTGGACTCTCGTTGGACTTAGAAATATGGGACGACTAAAATATTTTTGCTTCAGGTTTGCGGTGAAAATAGGAAGAAATATCCTTCTCATAATAAGAAATGAATTAATTTAGATGTAACAATAAATCCTTTACTTTATTTAATTATAAAAAAAAAAATATTTTTATATATTATATTATTATATTATATCATATTAATAATTTTTTTTTATTAGATAGTAAAAATTTTTGTATGGAGAACACCCTAATAATTGAAGATGGAGGCTAAGTGTGTTCTGGACAAATGTAAGGCAATAAAAGTATGGGGGGTCAGTCACATATTTGTGTACCCTAGGGCCACTCCGGGGATAGTTAGAGTGATGAGGGGTAATTTTATAAAAAAAAAACATTTTTTATGGGAGCCCCTCAAGAAGCGCAGAAAGAGGGTTAGTTTGTTCATAAAAATGTAGCGACGAAAATATTAGTGGGGGTCAGTCTTAACATTTTACCCCTCTAGGAGCGACTCAGGGACAGGTGTGAAGGTTTTCGTGGAAATTCCCTCGTTTTCCCCTACTTTTCACCCTGAAGAGAAGCCATTTATCCCAATACTATTATCCTAATATTTTGGCTCTTCAAGCACGAAAGGTCACGCTCTCGGGAACTAATGAAAATACCCATACAAAGAAAAGTTTTAGTGTTAAAATATTACACGAAAATATTTCTATCAGGATTTAACCTTAAGCTACTCAACATATTGCATACACAGAGAAACAATTTGCTTGCAAATAAACCTGAAAAAAATCAATTAAAAATTAGTGAATTAAACTTTTGTTTAAAAATCAACTAAAAATTTAATGCAGTCAAATAAACTTTTGTTAAAAAATTTAATTTACTTAAAATTTTAATTGACTCAATAAAATGTTTAACTGATTTTTGTTTTTATGTTCAATCAAACGTGTTTATTGCAGGAAATTTTTTTCTGTGTACCTAAAATTCAAGTCAACTAAATTGACTCTTAAACGCATTTAATTCTGGTGTTTAAATTAAATTTCCAGATTTCAATTCAAAAATTTTATTAGAATTTAAAGGCAAATAAATTTTTAGAACTCCTTAAACCTTTATATACACGCTTAAGGGTACTTTACCAACCCTTATTTGGAAAAGGACCAAAAGGATACACTTAAATAAGAGTTAGAGAATGAAATTGTTCGATCACAATCCTTTATTTTTTAATTTTGTAAATAAAAAGCAAAAAAAAACCTCATACATAAAATGCAGGGGTTTTTCTACTGCGATGCAATACAAAAATGTGCAAAACCTCTTTAATGGGTTGAGTTAAAAACCTTTAGCGAAATGAGTAATGTTTTGGTTTTGCTTGCTAAAAGCAACCTTGTTATTTATTTATGGCCTTTATTTTTTTTTTATTATTGATTTCAATCATTGATAGAAAAATCCTCAATTCAATCACTTATCCATGTGTTTGGTGGGATATCTTAAAATGTCAAATAAAAAATAAACACATTCTAACAGAAATAAATGCAGTATTAACAACTTAATTAATTAATATGTATTCGTTTTCGCAAAAAAAAATAAAAATTTAATGCAGCTGCTGTGAAAACTTTACCTTGCAACACCGCCAACTAAATTTAGCATCAATTTGATTTTTCTAAACAACATTTAAACTTTACGTGTGTTCTTAAGGAAATGTTCTGTTAATTAAGTGCATGCTACGTCATTTTTCGTATAAAGTTGATTTTAATATTTTTATTTTGTTATTTTATATATGAAAAACTACTTTAAGGTGTTTTAAATAAAAGCATTTCGATGCCAAGAATAATATTCATACTCTACTTGGTTGTTTGCATGCAAGTGAAAGAAAAAAAAATTGCAAGTGCACAAAAAAAAATCATATTAAAGAAGGCTAAAATATATGACAGTGCTAAAGCGTATATGGAAAATATTTTAGAAAATAAAAGGAACAGATTGTAAAGCCAAAAACGTTTAACCGCTGAGTGTATCAATAGGAGGAGAAGAATATTGACTAGAAAATTTGTGTTTTTGTTGTGGTTACACATGTCATCTGTCACCGGAAGCAGCCGTTTTAGACATATATTGAATTTTATGCACAAAAGATGTTTTCCTTTTTTTTTTTTTTTTTTTTGCTAAACTAAAATTTTTTTTCAAGGATTTTGTAATGGAAATGTGGTTTGGGAAGGAAACAAATAAAAAAATTACTTTAGTGCAGCTAATAAAAATATGCTGGATTTAACTATTTTTTATATTTATTAAAAATGATTTCTTTCCAATTTTCTCTCTTTGATTTTTTTTTCAGCAAAACTGCCAAATTTTCATTTGAGATATTGTTGATAAATATAAAAAATTGTAGCAAAATAATATTGTCCCCCTTACTCACATAATTAATGTTCACACTTCATAAGTGGAAAGCTCCTTACAAATCTTGGCAAATATATCAAAACTGCAGAAAAATCTGCTTAATATTCCTATGACATTAAAAATAATTAATCAAATCTCCAAGTAAAGAGGAATAATTTTTAGAGTAGAACATTTTGCTTCCTTTCTGGCGTCCAAATTCACCTGTGTACGAGCAAAATGCAAATGTAATGCAGAACATACAAATGCAGCAGCAAGATAAATTGCCTACATTGACAGCTAACAGCAAATTAGTATAATGCTTTGCATTTTCCTTGACAGCACAAGCTGAAGTAAATAAAACAAGTCGTATGAGTTTGAAGAATCAATTTTTTTTTTAATTGCACCTAAATTGCAAAACTAAAAGAAAAATAATGTAAGAAAAATTGTATTTTCAGTTCGTACGTTAAGTTCATTCGTCTACGTCTGCATGTTAAACTTGTACAGGCAAATCTGGGTATGACGAACAATGTTATTATAAGAAAAAATTAACTATTCACTTCATATGAGTGTACTCATATATAAATATATTTATAAAAAATAATTAAATGTTCACGGCCTTATGTATAAGAAACAAGTAGTAATTAAAAAAAAACATTTTAAAAACAAAATTTTTTATGTTATTAAAATTATCCAAAAAAAAATTGTCCGCCATCATCAGCTCAGCAGCTCTATGTCATAATAATATTGCATTGTCATCTGATTTATACATGCATGCAAAATTTCAGCTCAATCGGAGACCGGGAAGTGGATCAAATTTAATGTGCAAGATTTGATTACAGTCAGACAACGGGACAGGTGAAACTAATAAAAAACTTGTAAAAATTGGCATGAAGTTAGTTAGAAAATTCGCAAAAACTTGGTAACATCGAAAATATATCAAAGTCTGATACTTAATTAAAAAATTTTAAAATTGCCAAAAAAAAAACAAAGAGAATTGGGAACAATTACTTTTACTGCAAAAATTCGCAATAAATTGCAAACAAGCCCCCTTAAATTACTTACAAATTCCTAAAGAAATTATAATAAGTTCCAAAAAATCGCAGAAAATTGGCACAAAAAAAAAGTGAAAATTCGCACAAATTTGGTAACATTAAATAGATAGATGGATTTTTCAATCGGTAAAATGGTAAAGAGAAAAAGATTTGGCTAAAAATTATTTTTAACACGAAAATAGCGAAAATTGCAAAATAGCAATCAAGCCCTAACTCGGAAAAAAATTCGCGAAAATTACGAAAATTTACAAAAAAAAACTTGCTAATATCAAAAAGATAGCAAAGTGTGATATTAATTTAAAGTCGGCAGAACTGTAAGAAGGGCAAAAACTGCAAAAAAAAAAAAAAAATTCTATCAGACAATAAAATGACTTGAATCAACCTTAATTTGTTACAATTACGCACAAGAGCAATAAATTTTATCAAAAATTACCTGATTCGCAAAACTTACTAAAATTTGCAAATAAATTCGAAAGCCTTAAGCGGTCCATCCATTATACGTTGTATGTTGTACATATTATTGTCATTTTGACTAATGTACTATGCAATAAATAGCACAATATTTTTAAAGAAAATATTGCCCAATTTTCTTGGCAGTGAAAAAGTAAACAACATTGAACAATGTTGCTACCACATTACACAATTGTCTTGATTGTACAATAAAAATCAAAAGTCTTTTGATATTTGCCAATATATTGTGCCACCTTCGAATATGACATACACATTGGCGATATTATTGTACAATACGAAAAATTGTGCAATGATAATGCAAGTGGGTGGGCCGCTTTAAAATTTTAAAAGGATAAATGCTCAGAAAACTTTTATTTAACATATTGCATACGGATAGAAGCCGTTGAATAATTTTCTCAAAATTTCGCATTTTCGTACCAAATATTATTTTAATTTTGTAATATTTGTTCGCATTTGTTTTGTCTCATCTTTTTAATGTTGCAACTTACACACTAAAATATGAGGGGTTGCTCACAGCAGTCATATTTTAAACCACTTTATAAACTTAGGACATTATGACATCAGGACTTAAACACTACCAATTGAATACCCCAATTATTTTAAGATTTTTATTTCATTCATTTCATAATTAAGTCGAAATTTACAGTATAGATGAATTAAAAACGAACCCCACCTTTATAAGAACTCAGTATGGTTTATCTAGTCCCTCCAATTTTTCCAGTCAATGTCTCTACGGGATGTCAGCTGGGAGAAAGCTAGACAGTGACAAAGGAAGTGCTTCATTGTTGAAGTGCATTTACTGTGACCTGTGGCTCCAATCAGGTACAAATGCCACCGTAAATAAGAGTGCCTCGTTAAAATGCCGGTCAACTTTCCTACTACCTCAAGTTTGTTTAGTTTCAACAGCCTTTTCTTTTGTCTTCGGTCGGGTCGACCCATAGAACCTTGGTTAGACTACCCACAGTATGACTATTCCATTGTATCTGGTGGGCCATCTTTGCCCAATTTCGTAACTCAATATTCGCTGAAAGGACTTGCATTCGCCAGTTCATTTGCACGTTCATTAAGTCGTACTGCGTAATCGTTAATCACATTCTTGCAATCTAAAACGAACGGTCTTAGAGTTTACTCTTTCGGTTGTGATTGCCCTAATTGCAATCCATAAATATATTGATGTCAGTAAATATATTGACATCCGTGCCATTGCTTTAATATTCATACTGATCCATTTTAGTTGAAAAAATTTAACTGAAGCACCAAAAATGAGTTGAATAGTTCATTTCGTGCTTATTAATGATTATATTCTAGAAATGGAATTTGTTCTGCAGTCTCATATAAAATGCTATGAGGAACATTTTTGTGGAGTGTTTTAATGCTTTATCTCTTTTCCGTGAGGTACTTTTTCGTCTCTTTTGCAAGAAAAATGTAAAGTAAATACTCTTAAACAAAGATATAATAATAGAAAGAATAATAATATAATGTTTTATTATTAAACCCTAAATTTAACTTAGAAAGTCAAATCTAAAACTATTCCCAGTACGAATTTTAAGCCCATTCACGCCGAAATTTGTTATGCTCTATTATTAAAGAAATTAAACCCTCTCGAATGCATTAATCCTAAACGTCCTGGAGACGATCAAATAAGCCATCAAGCAACTTATGTGAATTAACATCAAGAAGCATAACAGCAAGTGAAATAAGAAACAATTTTATTTAATAAAACTTCCTTTGGCGCTTAAAGAAAAACAATCATCATCCGACGAAGACATACGAGTACATGCAAACGCACTCAACGAACTCCCAATTAAAATAATGATTTACGATTTTGTTTGTACGTCTCCAAAATATCATCAATTAAACGACACTAAAGGCTCAGTTAGCCGACTGTAACGCAGTGTAACTGTAATGTAGGAAACAGCTGATCGATATTTTTATATGAAAAGTAGGTTATGTTACGTTACATCTCTATAACCATTTTCATTACTTTTCACATCACAATATCGATCAGCTGTTTCCTACCGTTACAGTTACATTACATTACAGTCGGCTAACTGAGCCTTAAGCCATATACACAAGCTTGATGGTTTATTTGATCGTCTCGAGAGCCCATTATGAGCTTTGCCCATTTCTTATAAAGACGATACAAACAAAAAATTATCAAAAAGTAAGAGTTCAACAAGGAAGTTATGACCGTCACCACTCCTGTTGTTTATATAAAAAAAAGCACAATTTTCTAACGTGAAAAGTATACAAAAATTTGTATATCGAAATTGACGTGTGTTTGGTTGATGTTTTGATCATGATTATGATGCGGTTTAAAAAGCAAACGTCCGAACACTTTCAAAATACGTTTATTAACACATGAACACATGCGTTCTTAATACACACAAATTTCAAGTTGTTTATATAAAAAAAAAAGAAATTGTAAAAAGATGCTGCTGCTGGTGCTCATGATTCCTCTCGTGATAGTGATGATGATGATGATTTTGAAAGACCCTCCTGTTGGGTCTTTGATTTTGAAAAGTGTTTTTCAATTTTTATTTTTTCGTGCATTAATTCTTAAGAAATTAGCTTTCGTTCGTTTATAAATTAAAAGAGAATAATAAAAACAAGACGCAAGTGTAGGGAGTTCATTGTAAGAAGTGTGGCAGAAAGTGTGTGTCGGTGTGGCGTGTTTTAAAAATAGTTTGCATAAATTTTGATCAAAAGGATTAAACGTGTCGCTGAGTGAATTCTATTACACACAAGTGCAAGTGTTGTTGGCCATTTCGTGTAGCTGCCGTATGCAAACACAAGGTATGAATTTTATTATTATTTATTTTTTTCCCCAAGTGATTTGTTTAAAAGATCATTTCCATTTTTTCTTTCTTTCTTTCTATATTTACACATTTTTTGAAATGCATTTTCTTTGCACTTCGGTGAATGTATTGATGTTTGTTTGCACGGTGTAAATATTATTTGTGTTTGCTTTTTTTTACATCCCTGTGTTCTTGTAGTTGTTCATAATCATGTTGTTGTTTATGAGTTTGTTGTTACATGCATTATGCGCTTGTTTGCTTATTGAAAACACTTTGGAGCACGTTTCATGGCATAATATTTTGATATTAAAAAATTTTGATTTCTTTATTTCTTCTTAAAAATATTTATGGCATTTTTTCTTCAAGTTTTTATTTGCTACATAAACAATTAAAATGTATTGTTTAGCATTAGTTCCTTTTGTAAATTAAAACAGGTGCAGCTGCAACAATGTAAAAAAAATTTATTTATATCATTTTGTATCGAAGAAAACTTACGTTTAATCTTCTACTTAACAGTTGCTAATAACAATCTACGAGAGAATCATTTTTTTTTATAAAAAGGAAAGTTTGATTAAAATGGTCAACTATTGCTTCAGGAATATTGCTTTCTTCTCTCAAATGTATGCCTGTATTCTAAACAACATATATTTTCATTATTTCTATTGTATTATTAAGCCAATTTTATAAAAAATTATAGAAATTACAGCATTTATCAAATAATTTACAGAGCTCTGTTATTAAAGATAAATAATATATGCCAAAAATAGTGGCTTCTGTCTCTGCTACTTATATTTAAAATAAATTTAACATACATACAGAAATTAAATATTTCTTTAAAATTACCGTCTTTCCTTCTGTCAGGTTTGAATTTTTGCAAAACTTAAAGAGCGAATATGAAATTATATCACCTGTTGAAGAACTAAACTGAGCTGATTAATGATTTTAGTTGGAATCTTATACTAATTTTTTTTTAAATATTTTCTTTTCACATAATAAATAAATTTTGCGCAAGCCAGAGCTATTTCTATTTTGTTATTTGCAAAAAATATTGTTATGAAAATATAGATGAACTGACCTGATACAAAACATACAAGACCATGTTGAAATGAACATTCAAAGCATAAAAATTGCTAATTGAGAAACATACAACCACACAAACACATAAGCCGAAGCATATGAAAGCCAACGAGAAAGAGAAGAAGTATGGATGCCTTCTTGAAGACCTCTGTACTCCTTATTTTGGATGTACAAGGCCTACTCACTACATTCCTTACTCCTATCTTTTTTACATGCGTTGTCATTGCGGAGTAGGTCTGACGCTCTCGTTTCTTTCGCCACAGATTCCTAAAAGCCTTCAAATTAACGGATTTTGCTTTTGCTTTCGTATAATAAACCAAAAAATTTTACCTCTTTTCCTTTCTAATAGAAGGATGTGTGGCATGTGTATCTTATTTTTTATGCGAAATTCTTTAGCAGTTAGATAAGAATAGTAATTGAATAAAAAAAAATCCCAAGAAGGCCTTTAATAAGGCCTGAAGTAAGAAGATCTTGTAAGTTTTCCCACTGGGAATCCATAAACAATATTAACTATAATTTCTCTGCAATGATACACCCAAACCAACAGAATAAATTGTAAAACGAACTAATTTCGTGATCGAAAAATAGTACTAAAAAAATCGATGTGGAATGTGCTAAGGTTTTCTGGATGTTGATAACATTCTTCTAGAAGCTTTATTTTACTTATAAAATCCGCTATACAGTCGGTGGAGTTGAGACGAGTATTTTGTACACAACAGCTACCACAGTTAACATTGTGGTATTATTGCATTAAATTATTTAACATTGTGTATTTTAAAAGCTCTTACTATCAGTGTGAAGTAAAAAAAAGGTCTCGATCTGATAAGAGTTTTGCTCGGGGGACTTTTTCTTTACAATATTTTATAAAAAATTATATATATATATGTACATGAAAAGGTTAAATTATTGCGAGAGAGGGCAATATCTCTAAATATATGAAATGGCTCAGCATCCGCAAAAAGTATCTTTTTTGTTGAACTGCGATAGTGTAGAAATAAAACGTTTTTTTATATTAGACTTTATTTTTTTATTTAAAAAATCCAGGGTAAATTTTAAGATTCGTGCAATAATGTAAAAAAGCTTTGGTTAGGTTAAAATGTTTTCTATTCGTCTTCAAATCCTCTGAAAACTGAGAGCAAAAAATGCAAACTCCAGTGCAAAAATTTCATTATTATATACCGATATTTCCTATCAGATTTTAGTGAAATGCTCTTTGAGCATTTGTCATTGACATGAAAATAGAAAACTCCATTTGACGTTTGCTCAAAGTTGTACTTCACTAGCCCACATAATCTTACAATATTTGCAAAAATAAAAAAAAGCAAGCCGGATCAAATTAGTTTATGCAGGTTTACAATAATAAAAATAACTCATCATATCATATTTATATTTCGGTCTTAAATCACACAAGCGTTGTGGAGACCCAACATTTGGTTGAACCAAAGAGTTCTGCTTAAAGCAGCGGCGCCTCAGAGAAAACAGAAATAGACAAAGAAAATCAATTAACTTCAGAAAGTTATTTTCACACTATAATGTTTTTCAATATTAAAATTTTATCAAATATAAACAATACTTGTTTTTTAAATTCGCCACACAATACTGGCAAATGACACTTGCAGGAAGGCATTACCAGATAAAAAATAAACGCTAAATACCCCAAACCCTTTTTAAGGAAACGAAAGAATAAAAAATCAACAGGGGCATGCATAAACCGTCAAAAAAAAGAATTCCTAATACCACTGATAGGTGTGACACTCTTCAAGTGATTGATGAAAGGCGAAATCTTAATGTTTATTTCATACAACGAAATCAAACCTTAAATGAAAAAAAATCACAATAAAAAACATACGACTGCAAGAAGAAGAAGAAAACGAGCGAACGGCTGTCATACCAAGAAATAAACTAATTTCCACATTTTTCACATTTGTTAAGACAAATTGAGGTGCAAACATTGGGTCAAAATAATAAAATGTCAGAGAGAGAGTAAAACCTTCAACAAATTACCAACACACACACACACACACACACACACACAAATAAAAGTTTATAAAACAAATCTCACATAAGAAATCTTAAGAAACAATAAAAATAACAGCAAAGGGGTGTCAAAAATGAATAAAATTTAAAACACACGCCAAAATCTTCAAACTTAAAGACGACAGACGACAGACGAGGCAGTAAGCAGACGAATAGACGTGGTGCCCTCCTGCCCATCATACACTATCTGGAGAGGCACACTTTTAAAATTTAAGCGTAAAACTGTAAAAAGAAACACAAACATATAAACCAACAAAATTAATCGTGGCACAATCTTATAAAACTACTACACAATTGCTATTGTTTATGTGAGTCCATGTCTTTAGTTTAAAATATTTTTTTTTTTTTTGCACATATCAAGGAAAAAAGGAGAGCTAGGAAGGGGTTGAGAAAACAATAGAAACCGAAAAAGGTCTCATTGTAAAATAGCGGCCTCATGTCTATGACAATAAAAAAGTCAATATCAATTTCAATAAATATACTTCCGTTTCTGCAAACCTCAACTTGCAACGCAGGACACACTTTCTAACAAAAGCAATACAGCAATGTGTGTGTGTAGTGCAGTGTGTATGTATATGTATGTGCAAAATAAAATTTGTGTTAATGGGGCACAGTGGTATAAATCACCTATAAGTTGTTTAAGAAAAATTATTTTGATATTTCGAATATGATATAGAAATTGCAGTTGCAGTTTTTGTTTGCGGTTGTCCAGAAACAAAAATACTAATTAACTTTCAAAAAACGTTTAAAAAGTTTGTAAAAATAACTAATTTAATAGTCGAATAACACTTCACCACCGACCTCAAAAATAAGCACTAAAAAGTTAAAAATAACACTGGTCTACAAATTTGGAATAAAAAATTAACTGCAGAAACGATGCATGTTTTTTGATCAATCTGGTTGCGCTGAATTCAAATCCGGCATAAAAATTGGGCTTTACGTCTTGTTTATTTCATATCGCATGCTGTCAATACTGTAAAACAGTCAAAACTGACACTCCAATTTCGCAATGGTTAAGCCCACATTCATTCTAAATCTTCATAATACTCGTAGTAGCGTTTAAGCATGTCAGGGAGATCGTGTGTTACTGATTCAAGCTATTTTTGCTTTGTGTGTGTTGAATATTTGATTGGAAAAATTAATATGCAATGCCAGAATCGTTAAAATATATATATGTACATTACTCTAAATTTGCTGTCAGAAACTTGAACAAACCGCGGACACCGACAGCATTTTGCCAACCGAATTTTATTTCTGTTTAACAAAAGTTGATGGATTCAATGTAAAAAATCGAAAAAGCGAATGGGTGAATGTACCAAAGATTTCAAAACCAGTTTAACGTTCACCAAATGATCCATTAGCAGTCATTTCCAGAGCGACGAATAAGGGGAGCGTGCTCACCAAGATTTAATGAAAATTTAAAGAAGTTATCCATTTCTTCTTACTTCTCATTTATTTAAAGCAGTAGTCAGTCAAACCGACAACTGTTCGAACATGTCGACTACGACTCTTTGAATTTCAGTACCAGAACTATGAGCAACAGGTTGTGATTGGGCAGTCAAAAAAATAAAAAGTCGATGAAATAGCACAAATTTACGACTTTTGCTATTTCTGCATGACTGCAGTTTTTTCAACACTGAAATTATCAAGGATTTAGCTGGACTCTAATACGTGAAACGGAACCAACAAAATAGAAACGACTTGTAAATAACACTATTCACTTTTAAAAAATCATTGATTTTGAAATAAATTAATAAAAAAAAAAACAAATTACAGATTCGAATTCAGCCCACTAAATTGCTTTAGGAAAGATATTTGGTTGCTCCAGTCCAAAACCTTGTTGGCTAGTGTAATTTAGATTCATTTAAATGAAATATTTGTATACTCGTATATGTTATCCACAATGCTATTCGAAATTAGTGCCAATTAGGTCAGCAAATACTGAATTAACTTATTTATGCGTGTAGGTATGATTGTGATTGTCACCGACTTTGAATATCTTTATAAACATATTTTATTCGACTGAATATAAATTATTTCTGACTTTATAGTGCTTATTTCTGTAGTCGGTTTAGTCTTTTTTCAAGTTTTATTTTAAAATTTTAGTGCCAAGTTTATATTTGTAAAGGCGTGGCCACGCATTCTTTTCTAAATTCAACATCGGGTCACTTTCGGAGCTCAAGGGGTGTGTGAGTCTGGTAGAAATACGTGAACAATAATATTAATCTTTAATAGGCATGACAAGGCAACAGTACATATAATTTAATACTAAGTACATATAATTTAATACCAAGCTTCACGGGGCCACGCCCACTTCTTTGAACACAAGATTAAGTCTTTCAAAGATCTCGTGGTGTGTGCCAAGTTTCGTAGAAATGGGTAAAGCAGAAGCAGGTGAAATATAATATTGAATTTTAATGGGCGTGGCCCAGCCCACTTTTTTAAATGTATCTCTTTACGAACTTAAGGTATGTGCTAAGTTTCGTAAAAATTGATTAAGTACAAACACAAATTCAATAGGTGTGGCTTCGCCTACTTTTTTTAAATGCAAGATTTATCTTTTTTGAGGTTAGGATGTGTGCCAAGTTTCGTAAAAACTTGTTAAGTACAAGCACGTGAAATAGTATAGTAAGTTTTATTCGTGTCTCTGCCCATTTTTTTTACTTTTAGATTGTGTCGTTGCGAGAGCCCTATGTGTTGGGTAAGTTTCGTAGCAATGGAATAGGTAAAATATCAAAAAATTAAATATAAAAAATTCGAGGGTATGCATCGCCCACTTTTATTTATAATGTAACCAAATCGAAGCTATTGTTTGTCTCTGGCAGCTGCATTCGGTAATATATTTTCGTGATGGTATATATATTCCTTAATAAGCATGAACGTGTAAGATTATATTTTATCAAAGTTAAACTGAATATCTACACGCTTAAAAAATTTGGCAAAGTGATCCTCAAAAATTGCAACAAAATAGTTCATTTTTTTTTATAAAACTCTTTCAAGCATAAAAAATCAATTGAAAAAAAAACTGAAAAGTTGCCCAGAGAAATTTTTCTCAAAAACTTTTCTATAAATGAAATAAAATTATTGTATTTATTCTCAATTTTTTTGTTTCCTTTTTCATGATAAAGGAGAAATATTATATTGTATCGAACAATAAATTTCTTACAGGTAAACGTAACCACTAAATACTAATGGAAAACCTTTCGATACAGAGACCTATTTATTTAGAGTCTGGTATGTAGAGCTCGCCCTTATGAAATGCAAAAATTGTACAGACTATCTTCTATAACTTCACATACTTTAATTTTGAACTCGTAATTTTAACTTTTTTTTACCTTTCTTCGAACAAATTCAGAAAAATGATGTACTATTCTCACATATTTTAAGGTTTTATAATGCACACTGACTACTGTGCGCTTCATCCCACAGTTGTATCCAGTTCGCCTGTGTACTTATGTATGTACTATTTTTTCTTCATTACATTTTTTACGAAATACACATACATACATAAATTCTTTCGGCGCGCTTGTGTTAATATGCCAATGAAGCATAAGTATTTCAGTGTTCTTCTTTGTTTAATAGATTGGACAACAAACAAGCGAATGCAGACGAAACGCCAGCTCACATGTAAAGTTTTCCATTTCATTTAAGACAACAACAAGCGGCGGCTAAAAGAAAAATCCCATAAAATCCTTTAACTCCTGCCAAACCAAATCGAACGAAACACCCCTTCTGCTAAATTCCTTACAAGTTTAACACAAACAACAATCAAACAATATTGTATCCGTCAGCTCATGCGTTGAAATGTGTGTGATTTAAAAGTCTGTTTTTGCAAGTTTTTTTATTTTTATTTTATATTTATTAAAATAGATAACCTACTTTTATTTAAAGTAATGATGTTTAACTTCTTCTGTACATCCCCTGGATTCTTTTTTTCTTTTATGATTATTTTATTTAAAAAGTAAAAAGTATGTATGTAAAAGATTCTTATTTTTTTTGCAAATGCTTACTACAGTTAATATTTATGACCATTTAGTAGCAACGAGAGAAAGAAAAAAACACTACAAAATTCATTTATGGCCACCACCATACCGTGTATAAAGCAAAAAAAAGAAAAAAGGGTGTTAAGTCCTCGTCGTGTGCTATAAAGTAAAAGTTCCAGTCAATAGTGTTTGTTTGATAGCCGTTGTATTACAGTTGTAAATTTTAAAATAAATACCATTAAAAGTTAAACTTTTTGTTTGGACAGGAATTTCTTGTCGTTGTTGTATTTTGTTTCCAGTTTAGTCTAAACAATTTGTACTTTTTATTGCTAATATATGCGCATAATTTTGCAAACACACAAGGCAAATAAATACACAACCAATGATTTCTGTTCGAATATTATTTGGATTTATACACACACACACACACAAACATAAATATACATATATTTCCATTTTATAACATTAAGAGCAGAGTGTTTTGCTATAATGGAAATGGTGTAGTTAAAAATCAATGCTTGTTTAATCATTTAATATTTACGTTTTGGCCATTTAAAGTTATTGTCTTTCGTTAGAGATTTATTGAAAGCACGCGAATGGGACTCATCTTAGCTTTACTAACCAATAGAAATAGATATAAAATTTAATGCTTCCATATACAAATATAACTGCTTAAATAATATTTCAGAATGCTTGATATGAAAAAAAAATTCATTAAAAAACATAAATGTACAGTACAACCCACTTTGAAAAAATTTATGCTTTTGATGTAAAAAATGTACTGAAAAATGTGTGCTGAAATCTAATGGAAATTCAAATATGGACTAACATAACAAAAAAAAATTATAATTTCGTTAATGGATTAGAAAGTAAAGAGTAACAATTAT
Organism: Nowickia ferox; assembly: GCA_936439885.1. Classification (NCBI taxonomy): domain Eukaryota; kingdom Metazoa; phylum Arthropoda; class Insecta; order Diptera; family Tachinidae; genus Nowickia; species Nowickia ferox. The sequence goes on from OW387023.1 coordinate 109,305,637, forward strand.
TTTCTTTATTATTTTCAAAAAATCGGCAATCAAATTATTTAATAAAATTTTTTCAACCCTGGAAGGTCATTCTTCGTCGAATCGACGACGCTTGTTGCAATTTTGCCGTTTTCTTCACTTACTCCTATTTTATACTCTATTTTCATATATAGCAACTGAAGTTATCATGCTTTAGGAGTATGCTAATTTTTAGTTTGCTCGGCGTTGAGAAAGTTACTCTTTTTTTTAATTTGCGTCCTCAAAACGACGAAGTAGTAAGCTTATAATTTTTGGGTCTATACGAAAAAAAAAATAAAATAAAATTAGTTGGATCGACAAAGAAGTTGAAAGTTTTTTAATTGAGTTGAAGACTATTTCCCTTAGCTAATTAGGCCTAACGTGTTTCTATGACAATAAAAAAGCAATTTTATTTCATACGATATTTAGTATTTCCCAACGTTTCGTGAATGTTTTGTTCACTTTTTCCTTGAAAGTTGTTTTTTCTATGTATGACGGGCAGTTCGGATTGAAGCTTGATGGTAACGGCATATATGATATAGAGCACGAATAGTACAAAAGTTGATCAGAAAATGGGAGTTTAGTAAAGAAACCAACGGAAAAGCTTAGGACGTTATATTTCTAAACATTTTAAGAGAGAAACAAACTTAAAAAAAATCTTAAAACTAAATAATAAATATTGTCATACAACTGACATTTACGGACAGTCATCAGATGGGCAACGTGTCAATTTTATCGTATAATTATAAATATATATTAGATTTTTTAGATCCTATAAGGATCATAGTATACTTAATATGGCTTTAATGACTATTTCCATTATTTACGCTTGTAAGTTATTTCAAATAAAAGCAAAAGATCCTCAGAGCCAACTCAAATTCATCAATAGTGGCATAGTGTTAATATCGATACGGAAGAATATCAAAAAATATATCACTGAGTAAGGCAGAAAACAATTAAAAGATGCCCAAATGGCAAAAATAAAAGAAGCGGCAGTAATACACTCTTCGGCCGTCTCGTAAATCGCGGATGACAAACAAAAAATATGATAAAAAAACGGTATGGAAAGCCTAAAAAAGACCTTAATGCCTTTTAAATAAATTAACGAATGATGCTTTTGAAAACGTCTACCGATTTTGTTTAATATATAAGTTTTAATATTTAAATACATTTTAACGTCTATATGTTTTTGAATTTATTGTTTTCGATAATTTTTTGAGTCCTGTCTTAATCCTGGATCACTCAATCGGCACAATGTACCGTTTTTTGTCGGCTCACTGAAATGAAGTCACAAGTAATTAGATAAATGGGCCTTACTTCTCAGCTAATTGAAATATGAGGACATAATTTCACCACACTGCATTGGTAATGAAGCCACATAGACTTATTTAACAATTAATTTTGAAACAAATTGCAGTGAGGCAACGAAAATCGGGATCTCGGCTTTACAAATTAGCCTGAGTTAAGTGACAACTTCATTTATAATTATATCCTTAAAAAAAAACTAAACACTTTTCGTTTTATTTCAATTACATATAAAGGGTGATTTTTATTGAGGTATAGAACTTTAAGTAGGCATCACTTTTTTAACTGGCGGCCATTTTGTCAGCTGTCAAGTGATTAATATTTAGTTTGGTTTGCCATTTCATCATGAACAGGTTGACAAAAGAACAACGCTTGCAAATCGTGCAAATTTATTTCGAAAATAATGGTTCAGTTCGCGAAGTTTACCGCAAGCTCCGTCCATTTTATGGTCGACATAATCGTCCATCAGAGCAATTAATTCGGTTAACCATGGATTGGCCACCAAGATCGTGTGATTTGACAACATTGGATTATTTTCTTTGGGGATATGTGAAGTCGCTCGTCTACGCCAACAAACCAGAAACGTTAGGGGACTTGGAAGCCAACATTCGTGGCGTTATTGCCAACATATGGCCCCATATGCTCGAAAAAGTGGTTGAAAATTGGACCTGTAGAATTGGCTTTATTCGAGCCAGCCGCGGCGGCCACATGCCCGAAATTATATTTAAACGTTAATGGATAAAATTATCCTTCCAATAAAGCCAAATTGATGGACATTAAAACGATTTTCTTGTGTTTTATTTCAATTCGAAGTTCTATACCTCTAAAAAAACACCCTATATAACATACATAGAAGTATTTAAAAAAGTCAGTTCTAAAACTTTTTTTGTAAGTGGATAATTTTTACTGCCGCTTTTAATAACACAGTATGACCTTAACGCCATAAAAATAAGTATGACCTTTCAGGGTTAATGAATAAATAAATGACAAATACTGTTTGCATCCTTAAAAATAGTTATCATTAATTTTACTAGGTGTGTTAAATGGTTAAAGGTGCGCTGTTAACTGCAAAATGAACTCTGCTAAAATTTTTGGTTTTTGTCTCTGCTAGTTAAATTTAAATTAAATGTCGTGGCTGAAGACGTAAAAGCACTGTCGCCGCCATCAAAGTATTTTATTGTGGTATCATTATAATGATAATTAATGAAGATAATTAATATGAAAATATTAAACTAAGAAAGTTGCGGAACTCATCCAACTAATTAGACTTACCAGATAAAATGTTAGTTAAATACTTTTTAAATTATCCGAAAGTTTTTACCAAAGTTTCTCGATTTATAATTCGATTTCTAAATTTTTTTCAAAGCCAATTGAGGTGAGTATACCTTATATGAATTTGCCTTGCCATTAGATATCAACACAAATTTTTCAGTAAATTTTTTTTGACATCCAAAGTTTAAATGCAAGGCATATTCATATAAGGTATACTCAGCCAAATTCGCTTGGAGAAATTTATACTTTAAATGTCCAAAAAAAATTACAGAAAAATGTGTGTCGACGTATATTCAAATAACAAGGGGCGAAAATAGTCACCTGATCCCTTGCGACCACCTAGTATGAATTCGCCTTGTTTAAATTTCTCAAAGTGAATTGATTTGGGTATTCCTGAAGGCAAATTCATATCAGGTATACTCAGCTCAATTCGCTATGAAAATTTTATATTTTCGATGTCAAAAATGTACTGAAAAATTTGTGTTGACATCTAACGGATATTCAAATTACAATCGTTGAAAATAGTCAAACTGAGCAATAGAGGCCACTTATAATGAATTCGCCCTAGTATATTTTATATGAATATGCCTTGAGACTGGCTTAAAAAATTCATAATTCCATTAACGGCTGACTTACTATGGTATTAAACATTTGTTCTTACTTACAAAAGGTTTACACAACAAATTTTATATGGATAAGGCAAATTCATATTAGGTGGTCGCAAGCGATCAGCTGACTATTTTCGCCGCTTGTAATTTGAATATACGACGGATGTCAACACACATTTTTTAGTAAATCTTTTTTGACATTAAAAGTATACATTTTTCAAAGCGTATTGAGCCGAGTACGATACCTTATTTAAATTTGCCTCAACATATGTTTTGTACAATTTTTTTTATGAATACTGCAGTTAATTTTTTCAACCAAAATAACAAATTACCTACAAAAACTGCACCATTTGTCATACTAATGAGGACTGATGTATTTTTAAAACTACTTTGAGAACTGGCAACAGCCGCTCATGTTGAAATATGAAAACTAGAAAAAGTGTAGGAAAATCACTGCAAAACCACGCACGCTCTAGGTAAAATGTTTAATTTGTTATAATAAATATAATTATTCATTTTTCCCCAGGACAAAAAGTCAAATATCCTGCCGGTGTTTCAACAAAAATTCTAAAAGAACAAACGCACATGCCAAGGAAAAGATACATGGATACTTTACTCAGGCTCTCTTCGCTTTTGGTGTGCAACAAAAGCCGCCAATTAATCAACATACAAAAGAAACACAGAAAACAAGGTTTGTGCTTGCTGAAGTTGGTAAAGTAACAAACATGTGGGAGCAACAAACAACACATCTTAATTAATAAAATATCTTAAAGGATAAACATCCTGTTATTGATTTTTTTTTAAGTGTATTTTAGTTTCTACTTTCATAGAAATCAGCTCAATATTAATTTAGCTATTTTTGTGTGTAATTTATTATTTTGACTAAATCGAATAATGGAACTTTTCAGCCTGGGGTTTTTCTGCAGCCGGGGATGTTTTAGTAGACCCAACGTATGCTGTTATTTATGTATTCAAAATTTTTGTTTTGCTTTTCTGGTCTCAACTTAATTATGCGTAACAGAAAATGTTTTCCACTCACATTCAAAGGCAAATGATAAGTACGAGTATTTTTATTATTATTATTATTATTAGAAATCATGCTAAAATCAATTCCTTTATCACAAACAGGATGCATAATGTTCCTTTGCTTTAAGTTACATAACTTGACCATTGGTCGTTTGTTTAGTTTTTTTTCTGGTATAAATTTTTTTTTTTAATTCTTTTGTTGCTGCCGGATATTATACACCAGAAAGAGGAGTGAATGCTCGAAGAATGGCAGCACAAGGAATAATGCAATTCGTTTAAGGATTTAATATTCAAATGTCCAGTCTGGGACGTCGCACAGTGGGATGGCTGAATACATATTTGTGCAAAAACTGTAAGAAATTGTCCTAGATCATTGAAAGTTGGCAGCGGGCATACAACTGACTAAGTTAGAAACAACAATATAATATGACCATCCTGATCCCGCCCCAGCAAATAACTTCGTTTTTTCTCATAAAATTTTTATTAATCAAATATAAGTCTTCTTATTTGGTAAAAACAGTTTCTAGGAACAGACGTATGCCCAGTTTCATAAAAATCATGTACACCACCGCCCGCCGCCTATGCAAAGCTGAAGTCTTAAAATTTGGTACATACGATTTCTGGAAAATAAAAAGAATCATACCGAGTTTCATCAAAAATCTAAAATAAGATAATGTTTAAAGGCTTCTTAAAGATTTATGATAGGTATCCTAAAACTTTTGTTTAATTTATGGAATAAAACTTACCTTCTGTTTCTACAACCCAGACGGATGACTAGAGTATAAAATTTATATGGAAAGCACTCATATTTTTGAGTGATTTTCATACAAATTTTTTAAACGACCCGTCTGCCTGCCATGTAGAAACTGCACATTAATTTTAAATTTTATATTAAAGTCAAATGACATTATTAAAAAAAAACTGTACATACGTATACTCGTATGGACCTCTGAATTGTGAGCGTATATAAGTAATTTTTGGTTTAGCACCCTTCCACGGATTTTACTTCAGTTTTTCAAATATATATAAACTTTTTCTAAAAGACCATAAATGCACATTTCATATTTAACAAATTCCTCTACAAAACTGTATTGTTCGATTTTTTAAATTGAGTAGTCGAAAAATGAGATTTCTGACGCCAAACTCCCACTGTGCGTCGTAGTAAAGTTTAAAGAAAATCAACTTAATACAAATTTATGTAAGCTTTTCTAAAAAAAAGTGTATAGAAGAAAGGAAAGATACAACTAGCAGTTGTATACAAAAAAGTATGGCTTCATTATTAACTATTTGATTTTTACTTAGTTCTTTAAGTATTAATTGCTTCTAGGCTGCAGAACTTTTTTTTAATGTTTAATATTTAAGATCAAAACTAAATCATTATTATATTTTACTTGGAAATCTGAAACGAATGTACTGTCAAGGAGAAGAGACAACACAATATTAGCAATTACTTTATAAGAAAATCATGTTTCACATAAATAACAAATAAACCATAAAATGTCAATTAAACTAAATCTCTTAAGATCCACTTAAACTTCCTGCTCAACAAGAAGTGTAGACAACTTAACACCCTCCGCCGTACAGGCGCAGCAAAAATTCTACTCATTTTGCAAGAAACGGATAAAACGTAGAAAAGAAGAGCAAAAACACAAACCAAAAAGTGAAATGCAACGAGTAGTCGTGTTGCATGCAAATCAGTTGCAAGTAATAAAATTGGCTTGTAATTTAAACTTATAATAAGACCAACTAACCAAATCCCGTGAAAAGCTGGTGTGATAAAGACAATTGTGTTCACGTTTCTTGAGGAAAACCAAAAAACAAAAAAAGATAAAGAAAATAATCTCAAAATAAAGCAACATAAATTGTTAAATCTCGTTAAGTTTTTAGCAAAAAAAAAAAATAAAAAAATCACGAAAATCAGGAAAATTTACAAACCATAAAGTATGACAAAGATTCGTTTTTGCAAAGCCACGGCAAACGTTTTAAAATGGCTGCCATCAGCTCTTATTGAAATTCCAATGTGGACGGATGTCGGCCGTACTGTAAGATGATGTAAGATGAGCAATTGTAAATTGTGCTGCTATCAGACAGTTCTCCATGCACTTTAAACGTAAACCTATAAACCACAGCAAGCATGCAAAGGAATGCCCAGGAAAGTACAATGTTTATAAAAGGACAAGAATTAAAAAAAATATTTAGTGCATTAAATATAAGAAAAATATTCAATTTCTTTGATCTAGATTGTTCATAAAAATGTTAAACAATTAATTAAGTTTTCCATTTCATTGAGACCACACTGTTGTTAACTTTATTAAGTGGTTAACAGGGACAATAAAAACTAACGTCTACACTTCCTCTTAAGAATGAATGGCAAACTTCAATTAAGTGCTGGAAGGTTAGTAAAAGATTTAAATGCAATTCGCGTTCATAATCCTGCTCAGTTTTTTTGTTCTTCTGCTACATACTTAGTACAAAAAATGCAAAAACTACTACAAAATAAACAAGGAAATGAAAATATAGTTGAAGTACTTGTCAAGTAAAATTATAATATTCGCAACCGTAAACGTTACGTGTTACGTTTCTCATATGGTTTGTGCTTAAGGTCGGCCTCAGCATACAACAACTCCACGCACTTGTTTCCGTTTCTAGTTCATACTTTATTGTCTCTAACATTTGTGGCTGGAAACAAAGATTTCTTGCAAGTTCCAGTGAATGCATATCTGTGTGTGTATTTGGCTTTAATATATTTATGTTGCAACATAAATCTGTGTTCAGCACTCGAAACCTAAGAACAACAAAAAACTAACACAACGTTGTTAGAAGTACGTATGCATAAGTAAATGTGTGGCAGCGCTTTTACTATATATTATATTTTCTTGTTTCTTTTTTTTTAGTTTGCAGCTCAAAATTTATGGCTCGTGCTTCCACCATATGATGGGCCTTGGTGTATGGCAGACAAGTTTAGAGGTTTAACTGTGTATGGCAAAAATTAAAAAGATTTCTCTGTTCTAGAGAAACGTGTTGTAAAAATTTTGCAGACACAATTGTATAAAATTGTAGAATTAAGAATTAAAACAAAAAAGGAAAAAAAATATTTATGTTAAGACAAATCATATTTATGACCGCGACATGACCTCTCCTATCAAATGGATTTCGAAATGTGTCAGTGCAATTTTAAAGTGGTTATCTAATGTGGAATGAAAGCTAATGTAAGACTGATTGAGGTGGAGTGGTAAATGATTTCATTTCATGGTAACTACAGTGGCTCGATAAAGTATCCGGACCAAAAATTATTTTCAGTTAGAAATTTTACATGTCAAGCCTAGTTTTAAAATATTTAACTGTATTTTTTTCCTTTTAGTTAATTTTATTATTATTGTTCGAACTTCATTTGTTTCTATATTTATGATTTGATCAGGCTAAAGTTCGTATCGCTTTGTAAGCCAAATTACATGTGATAATTATTAATGAACAAATAACACCAAAATTAGTTGAAAATATTCTGACAAACACGTAGTAGAACGGAACAACCGGCTGTTTTTGTGTTTGGTCCACTGTGTGTGGTGTCAGTTGATATAGATTTCTGCTTTATATACGCAACTTTTATTGCAAATGGAATATATGAATTGTTTTGATTCATCGTATTACAATTTGCTGAAAGCTTTTTTTCCATTCCTTGTTATTTCTTTTAAGCGTAGAAATGTTCAATCAGCCATGCTTGTATATGACATTTTGAATGGTTTTACCGATTGCCCAAACTTGCTTTTTTCTGTACCTCCTAGAAATCTAAGATTGGCTAAGCTGTTTGATGTTTCTCTTCATCGTACTAATTATGCTTGTAATGACACTTTAACTTCAAAAAGATGTGAAAATGTTTATCGAAAACAGAGTTTAAGCTCTTACTTTTCAACGCAATAAAATAATTGTTAATTTTAATTAAATGTTACTTGCGAATTTTTATTTCTGTATATATTACTTTTCCCTTTATTTTTCCTTCTTCATTCTTACTAGTTCTATTGAAGGCTGTTAGTTTATTTACACTTTTTTATTATTTAGCTTATAAATTATTTTTGTTATCGTAGTCTGTAAGGATTTTTTGTCCATAGACTGAAATAAATAAATAAATAAATATGTTCTTCGGTGGGTCAGTGGGTAGTGTTCTTACCTAACATATGGTGATTGAGGGATAGATTCTTGATTCAATGCGCGAACAAAAAGTATTTGATAAATTTACATTAATGTACACACATAATTTTTAATTTATGGAAGCTTCAGTATTCCATGAATTCACTGCATACTAATTGCACTAAAAGAAGCACTTAAAACGAAATGCTCTAAAGTGGGACATCGCGAACAAATATCATGCCATTCGTATGCAGGTTTGTTAGCCAATGACATTCCCTTACGAAACTGCTTACGGCGAAAAAGACCGAGAGTAGAATTGTCATTTTTACGACCAGAATTTAAATGGAATTATCGAAAAATATCAACCATTAAAAGTATTCCTGTTATTAACTTGTGATTATTAAGTCCCTCTGTTATTTTGTAGTAAATATCATTTTATTGCGCACATTTAAAATTAACAACGTAAAATATTTTACGCAGTGCTTTAGAGGTAAGTAAATAATTTTTAAACTTATCGAGCCTCTTTTCGATTTTATCGTAAGCGACATGTTATGGAAAATATACTTTTTTATTGAAATTTAAATTTTATGGGCCTACTCATAGTTTAGTATTATCAAAATGCCAAAATTGGTAATAACTTTTAAAATACGGGCTGTAAAATTTTATCCTAAGCGATAATTTACGTACAAAAACATATTTGAATATTTAGAGAACAGAAGAGAGGGCTTTTTTTAGGACACCCGGTTATGCTATGCTTCTTAGCTATGTATAGATATAATACAAATTTCATGTGTGAAATAACAATGCAATAAAATTATATTATATGATGATGTGAAATTAGCCGCAAATATTTCAAAACGTTTCCATTTATTTCCCATTATTTTCTGTTCTAGTGGCGTACGATTAAATTAATGTATTGTTTGTGGCCGGCGGCTGCTGTTAGCCGGCTAACGGCCGACCGGCTGTGTTCTCTGGTTTGTGCTCATGTGCAAAAACAATAAAAATACAAATTGAGCAATCCCTCTCACTGTTTTTGTTTTATTTTTGCGTCACTCACTTCAAAGAACGAAACAAAACAAGTTCAAACAATTTGTTTCGTTTATTTTCGTACTCTGGTTTTAACTACAAATAAATCAAAACAATAATAAATTTATAACTCTAATAGTGTCGATTATTTTTGTTACAAAAATTACGTCCTAGCTGCTGTGTCATGAAATAAATAGCATAGCTATAAAAACCTTCTCCTGAAAAATTGTATTTTTGCCGCTTACAATAAAATCGAAAATAAGGCTCGTTATCTTTTTCTTTGTGTGCCGCCAATTTTTAAATCGTTAAAAGTGTGCCACAACAGAAAAAAGGTTGAGAATCGCTGGCATAGGTATCAGAAAAATACATGATGCTAACAAGACTAAATCTGATTCTGGGATTAAACTCGGACTCTCCGAGACCGTCATTGGCTTTGCAGTCGAAGCACTAACTATTCTTTTAATCTTAAAGAAATTTATTGTTTGACTTAGGGCCACTATTACAACTTAAAGATAGTTAAAAGCAGGATTTTATACGACGTATATAAAGTTGTTCATTATTAAAAACTTAATTTAACTTATCAGGTACGATAACCCTGCCTTGAACTTATCGCTCACTTTAGGTCAAAGTAAAATTGTACTAATGAAAAGCGTTTTATACGTCCGATAAAATCCTACTTTTAGTTATCTTTAACATGTAATTTTGGCCCTTATTGTCATAAGTTTTATTTTAAATGAAATTTATTTGTTGATGGTTAAGCAGGTCTGTATGCATTTCATTGTAGAGGTGGAAAACTATCGATAGTTCCATCGATAGTTAGTTTTTTTGTGACTATCGATGTTTTTATTCTGCAACTCGGTTAATACTTGAAAACAAGCGATATTATTTTGTCACTATCGATAGTAAATGATGCACCACTAAAAGAAAAAATGTAAATATCTTGCTCGTTTATGAAAACAAAAATACTTATTTTTCAAACAATTATTTTAGTTGTGTTAACTATTTATTGAACTGAGAAATAAAGTTCTGCTTTGTTTTGTATTGTTTAAAAATTTATTTATTTAGAATTTTTAGTTTAAATACGAGAATACGAGAACCATACAACTTTGTTTTTCCAACTTTTGATAGTCTTGAAACTATAAATTGATAAAGTTTTTTAAACTATCGAAAGCTTTCAATACGAAACTATCTAGTTTGCCACCTCTATTTTATTGGTGCTTTACCAACTCGTCAGTGGACTTTAACCATAATTTGAACAGTTAAAAAACTCTTATCTTATGAAGAGATTTTCGTAAACCATTTGAGAATTTACAAATGATTTTTAATCTATTCTATTTTCCTACACCTTTAAACGAATTTTCCCATTTTTAAATTTGTATGTTAAATGGGCCAAAATCTATAACTTTAATAAAAAATAAAATAAGTTTGAACAGATGGAATTTATTTAAGAAAAACAAATAAATAATTAAATTATTTCTAACCAAACTATTTCATTGTAAATATGTTTATAAATATAATTGACTGTAGCTAATGTATTAATGAAATTGTATGTACGTCCTTCCAAATATATATATATATATTATATATATATATATATATATTATTACTTTATGTTATAAATTATCCATTTCTATCATATAATTAAATATCCTTTTACATTCCTCTATTAAATAGTTGTGAGAAACAAAAAATATGAAAATAAAATAATTCAAAATATTTTCTGGCCATTCATTGAATGTATTGAATTACAATTACAATAAAGGCGACAAAAACAGCGAAATATTATAAAAATGACCATAATAAAAATGTGTACACGTTCCATAAACAAATGACATACTTTGGTTGTTTTTTTCCTATCCAAGTATCTATAAATAATAAAAATATAACCAAAAACTAATTTTTGATTATATCAAAGTTGTGGTTGGCGAAGAAGTGAGCTATATGAATATATGACTGAAAACATGGGTCAAATTGATTAACTGCCATTTTTAATATTTTATTTTATTGATCTTTGAAATTTTATTTAACATTTTATTTTATAATTAGTAACTATTTTATTTTATTTTTTGTTTACGCTTATTGATTTCCCATCAGCTTTCAGAGTCCTATCCACCTTTAAAAATCTTCTTTTTTTTTGAAATCTCGCCATAAGATGTCCAGGAGTCCCTTGAAATATTCAGCCCAATCATGAATATTCCCACGGAATTTAATTCTCACGGAGAATAATTTTCTCGAGAAAATATTCCTCCAATCATAAATTCCTTGGGAACAAAAAAGAGTAATACGTGGCATCACCGTATTACGAAGCCAGTTGTTTTGCTTGTTTGTTGACATTTTGTTTCTCCCCACTTTTTTGAGTGAGAGAGTAAACAAAATTATTAAAATTCAACAACTTGAAAAAATATATAAAAAAAAGTTTATAATTTATTTATTTCGGCATTATTTGTGTTTTTTCCAAATAAAAGAACTTTAAAATACATGTTTAAGTATATAAATTTTGTTTTAATGGAGTATTAACCATGGTTTTATGTAAACTCCCTTCTGTTTTGCAAGAGAAAGATTTTTAGTGAAAAAAGCAAGTTCAATTGCGTTCAATATCCCTACTTTTTCCCCGGAGAGTTTTTGTATTCCTAAATTGGGCAAAAAAGGGGAAAAACAAATTCATGATAGGAGAAAAGGGAAAAGTGAGAAAACTCGTGCGGAATTTTTGTTTATGATTGGGCTGATTATTTTTTTCCCAATATCTAAATTTTTTAACAAATTACAAAAGTTCTCTTTCCAAATGAAAAGAAAAATTTTGGAATATACCACGTAATTTTTACAATATTAGAGATGACCAAGAGAACCTTCCAATATTTTTCTCTATCATCTATAATTTTTTTTTTCATAATAAAAGTTCATATTTTAGGACTGCGGTTTAAAGAGTGAAATTTTGATGTGTTTGGAAGCATTTATTTGCATAACATATTTCTAAGTGAAATTTATTTGCTGGTGGTTAAGCGATGTCTATATGCATTTCATTGTTGCTTTAACAAATCGTCAGTAGACTTCAACCACACATTTTGAACAGTCACAAACCTCCTATCTTATGCACAGACTTTCATAAATGCATATAGACATCGCTTAACCACCAGAAAATAAATTTCACTTATAATATAATTATGACAATATGTCGAATAATAAATCTCTTGAATAACATATTTCTGGTTATTTTGTTAATAAATAGGGAGTTTATAAGAAATAACAAATCTTTTGTGTTTAACAGAAGGCTGTTAGTATTTTCACACACCTCTGTTAAGCACAATGGTTTGTGTCTAGACTCTAGCGTCAGTAATCATCACATTTGATTATTTTTCGATACTACCGAAACTCGACCACAGTCGAGGTTTGACTGTAAGTGTTATAAATAAATAATAATAATACTAAATTAATAAAAAAAATAAAAATAAATAAAAAATCCTATTGCACATCGATTACACATGTAAATGTCGTCAAGTGTATCAAGTCTTTTAATGCTTAAAATATTGAATACCTGATTAAATATTAAATCTCAAAAAATATTAACTACCTTAAAACAATCCAATTTATATTTACGTATGTATATTTACGTATATAGATTTATTGCAGCTAAAAGTGTAATTTTTTAAAACAAGTCGAAGCATGCTTATCATATGCTGTTAATAACATTTTTATGATGTCCTCTAAAACCGACATTTACTGGTTTGTAGGGTATAATTAAACAGAATGAATGTGTAATAAATATATTTGTTTATGAAATGGAAAATTAGAAAATAATTTTCTATATTTACAATAAACAGAAAATAAGCAATTACCACATTCAGCATATTTTCGCAATTTCAACGGTTATTGGTTGTTGCTGGTCAAGGCAGTTTGAACACGACAAATTGTTTGGCGAGAGAAGCTTCCTTTTTTTGAACTTTTTCTCCCTCCCAAAAAAAAAATACAATAAACGCAACCATTTTCACATACTTAAATAAGCATTTACTTGGGTAATAAATTTATTAGTTTTGGAAAAATTGTCGACAGGAAGAGATTTGATAAGGAAAGATTTTTTGAAACAAATATTATGGCAAATTTTATTTACCAATTTGTTAAAAGTTCCCAAAAAAATTTGAATATATATATTTTTGTTTAACATTTATATATATATTTTTAATGAGCAAATGGTTTAGATTCACTATTTAGATAACGAAATTGATACTAATATCTGTTTTTCATTACAGGACTTTTTAGGATTATTAAAAGCACACTAATGTGCCTGTTTCTACTGTAGTCTAGATTTTATTGAAGTGAGAATTTATTTATTATGGATGGAATATTGAAGGAGAGAATACAAATATGATATAATAAAATTTAAGCAACAAAGTCCCGGTCCAGACTTGCAATTTATGCTGCAGCAATTCTTGAATGTGGGAGAGTGTTGAAACAGAAATATATACATTTAGTTTTCATTTCTTGCCCTCTTTCATTAAAAAATAACAAGTTGCTGCTGAATGGAAAAGAGACTTGCAGGAAGTTTTTTTTATCATATTGGCATTTATATTCTAGCCATGTTCATTGATATAGAAAGGGATTTCAATGTTTCAATCTCGACTCTTGTCGAATCCTTAAGCATCTTTGATTTGGATTACGGAATAACCAGTTGGATAAGTCATGTGCTTATTATAGAATACCACCACATACAGGATACTAAGGATCCAACATTCGAACGATTTAAGCCCATAACGAAGCGACAGATAAGCTGGCGACGATGGGATCATCACTGAACAACATCACGTAAGTAAAATAGTTAATAAAATAAAATGACAACATTAAATTAAATTTATGTTGTTTAAATTTGAAATAACTTTGATTCAATATTGTTCTTCGTGTTATTTCAACATCATGTTTCAACTTGGAATAACGTGCTTCTTCATTTTGATTTAACAGTACTGGAATGTTAAATCAACACGAAATAAAGTGATTTCAAAAAGAAAAATTTTCTTTGAAAATTATTGTAAATCATGTGGCATTAACATGAAACACATACGAAGTAAAATCATTGCTGAAATATTAAATTAAATTACCCTTGTTTTCGTACATTTCAATATGAAATATGTATGTTTGTACAAACTTATATAATCACTTGGCTCGCATAAAAGTGGAAAAGATTCAGCGAAAACAGGCCAGCCAGCTTCATCAATTTGACTGCTATCAACTGTGAAACTTAGAATGTCCCTATTGCAAGACCCATTGAAATCACTAATTTAGTTCTACGGATCAAACTAAAAAATCAAATTTTCAGCTACAATCCTGCTGAAGAATATTCTTTAAATCACACAACAGCAAATCGATTACATATTTGTTTAAGTAACTTCCATGCAAACGCCCAAGATCTTCATAACAAAATATATTCGCTCCCGCTTCAAGAAACCATAAATGAATATTCATCTGTTCATCACATGAAACTGTTAATATGAACACATAAATACAATAATATTTTTATTATTATAACCAGATAAATCAGTATGCGTATAAATTAAGTAAATGAGTAAATTTTTAATAAAGTGTTTTCATATTCATTTTCGTCTTCATTCTTCATCTTTTGTTATAAAATTTTTTTTGGGCAGTTTTAATGTGCTAATAAAAAGCACCAAATGAAAATATGGCTAAATAAAATTAATAATAATTGGAAATGGAAATGAAAATAGATTAAAGTAAAAAAGAATGGCAAAAAAAATTATGAAAAAAAACAACAAATAAATTAACACAAAGTACACAATTATTAGTGATTGCCAAACCAGGCGGAGGTGTCTCGGGCCAGCCATACGGTATCACTCAACTGATTCCATATTAAATAAATCTATGCGAGTACAATAAAAATGCCAGCAAGAAGAATATTACGAGTATAACAAGTGATGAGGAATGAAAATGTACCATAATTCACGTTTTGTTTTCATAATTTTTTTATATTTTTTTTTTTTGTAATAAAACAAAACAAGTCAGGACGAATTGATAAGATACATACGAGTACATGCATAAGTACACATATCGCTCATTTACTTCAAAAGTGTCACAACTCAAAAAAACTAGTTTTGCCGAAAACGCATTTAAAGTTTTCAATTTACATACAACTCAATGAAGAAATGAAACGATATTTTTCTCTCACGAGGTGGTAGTAAAAGCTATTTATATGAAATTTTTACACAATATAAAATACAAAATGCCAAGTTTTTCTGCATTATTAACCCAAAAAACGAATTTTTTGAGTTATGACACTATTGAAGTAAATGAGCGATGTGATAAAAAATTATAAAAATACTGTTCTTTTATACTACAAAAAAAAAAGAGTTTCTGTTAAGTTTGTTTTTCCGTATGTATAATATTAAATATATAAATGTTTGTCATGGCATAACTTTTCAATAAGAAAATTTGTTTTAAGAAATATTTCATTTAAGTAAACATCTAATGAAACTATTTTCAACTTTAAACAGGATTGATTTCTTAATCGAGCTTCAGTTTAGTATTTTAAATTCTTATAGAAGGAAATATTGTTATTAATTAATGTGATTTTTTTAAAGAAGAGAAGCAAAATTAGTTTAGATTTTAGCTGGGGGCAAATACCAGCATTTTTCTGTGCCACCACGCACTTCATCAGCACACATGTCTATCTATCTGCCACACTTTCACTAACAGAAGCGATATTTTCGGCAGTGCGCACATTTCGATTCTGTACACACCTGACCACAGTCTCTTAAAATTTCTTGAAAATCTAGAAAATTCTTCGCACTGTATGTTGATTATGATGACCAAAATGCTCGAAAAGTTTTAACTATTTTTCCGCGTTCTTCGGTTGTTAAACGATCCATACTCGTAAATAACCAACTATTCACTAAATAAGGGACACTTCAGATCACAGACACTTCAGATCACAAAAAATTGTTCTCGAGAGCGAGTAAAAAAGCACCATTTTGTTTTGGTATTGTGTTAAACTTTCGTCGATGTCGGCAACTGGAATAAGGGTGTATATATTGCTGTATTTTAAATTCTTATAGAAGGAAATATTTTTATTAATTAATGTGATTTTTTTAAAGAAGAGAAGCAAAATTAGTTTAGATTTTAGCTTGGTTCAAATACCAGCATTTTTCTGTGCCACCACGCACTTCATCAGCACACATGTTTCTGACAATATATTTTAGTTCCCTAAGATCTAGAAAATAACATAAAACTGACAACAGGAGTCAGTTGTTTTTGACAACGGGTACGCAAGCCTCAATTTTTTGGTTTTGTGTTAAAGTGACGTCGATGTCGACAAATGGAATAAGGGTGATTAACAATTATTAATTACATTGCTGGTATTTTAGTCTATATTCTTGTGCACTAATTTTTCTGATTTTATTGCTTTACTTTTTTATTTTACTTTTCAACAAAACACAAAAACTAAAACTGTTGTAGCGAAAAACTGACGCATTGCTTATGTTAGTATTTATAAAAATAACTGTGAACTTTTAGTGTCTAAAAGTACAGTACTGTACAGTAGTGAAGTGTGGCTAAGAGAAGAACTGGTGCAGCTCTCTAAAACAAATATAAGAACTATTGCCGCTGCCACACAGGCCTTGATATACCTTATGTACCTTATAAAAGGGAAAAACAATAAACGGCGAATATTATGCCAACTTATTAGACCGATTTAATGCGCGGATGCACACATGTGCAGTCTCAGTGGCAAAACTCTATAAATTGGGCTACAAATGCCTATTTCAAGGACCTCGAAAAATCATATTTTTTGCAAGAGATACAAAAACTGGAGAAATGTTGGACTAAGTGTCTAGAACTCCAAGAAGACTAGGTTGAAAAATAAAATAACTTTTTATATAAAAACCTGTGTTTCTTCAAAAAGTCACTGAGTTAATGATCCACCCTCGTCACAAGCACATTTGTGCATTAACAATAACCTAATGAATAGAATAATAAATACAAGGTGGGCCAAAAGAAGTCATCCGATGTTGTTTGGCTGTCATTTTTTTTATGTAAATGAAAAACCTCGATTTTGTTTTTTGATTATGTTTATTTGAACCTTTAGAATTTTATTGGTCAAGTCGAGAAGATGATATCAGCCAAATGGGCGCCGTCACAATTGATTGCTCGTTTTATGGCATTTTTCATCACTTCGGCGAGAACTTCGGGCGACAGATGCTCGCACTCGTGTCGAATATTGTCCTTGAGGGCTTCCAGGGTCTCGGGCATATTCACGTAAACACGGGACTTCAAAAAAACCCCACAAAACGGTTAAATCGGGCAATCTTGCGGGCCAGTGTAAATCGCCAAGACGAGAGTTGAGGCGACCCGGAAAAAATAGACACGATTATTCCACGTTTTTGGGGAGTGTTTCGCTCCATGGCTTGTTCACTTGTATTCTACATCTGTCTAATTTACAAATGTCAAAAGAGATTTGAAATTTACCGCCATTTGCAAAAATAAGAGCAGCTTCCGATAGGGTGATTTCTTTTGGCCCACCTTGTATAAAGAATACAAGAAACCGCAATAACGAAAAATCATAATTTTATAGCACAATTATTAACACGTTTATGTCTAACCGCATAAAAAAATTGCTATTACATCATTAACTTAAATATTGTTTATGTGTGAGGGCCTGCATGTGTGTGTGTGTGTGTGCGTATTTTCTATTTTCATATCCCATAATTTAAATTTAATGCTTCCACTACATTTTGCCATCTTGCAAGCAAAGATGTGGCAATTGCAAACTACATGGCGATAAGGCCGAGTTTACATCTGTGTGCCATGTGCCACACATGCGTAAAAATAACGTAACCACTAATTACTAATGAAAAACTATTTGATTCAGACACGTATTGATTAAGTTAAACAGTTTCATACATAAGTAATAGACAATTTTATAGAATCCAACATGATTTGAAACAGTTTAAATTAATAAATACATGTCTGAATCAAACAATTTTTCATTAGTAATTAGTGGTTACGCTTTTCTGGGCACATGGCACACAAGAAATGTCAGATGTAAACTCAGCCTAAGGTGTGCAGTACATGTTATTTTGTGCAATTTTTATACTTAATAAAAAATAACTTTGATGGTAAAATCTTTCATATCTTTAATAATAACATTCATTATTTCAAAAAAAATTTTAATAATAACTTCTCTTTGTGTGAGTTTTGCTTATACTTAATTATTAGTTATTGTACGTAATCTTTTATTGTATTATAATTACTAAAAAGTAAGATAAACTGAATAAATTTGAGCCCTTCATTTTGAAAGTGAGAAAAAATTAGAATTATATTATTTATAGATTAGGTTCAATATAAATAACCAAGAGAACGTTTTCTGTCGATACCGTGGCACAGGCAGTAAATTTGTTGTAATTTGTGGACTTGGTCCACTTTCAAAATTAATGGACGACTTAAGTGTTGTTGATGTAAAATGTATTTGCTTATTAGTTATTGCTCGTGAATTTTATAGACAAATTTTGTAAAAAAAAATCATTTCTAATCGTTTCAAATTTGTATGAAAAATAACGAAAATTCGTTTCAAAGAATATTTATACCATTCAAATTTTAAAACGAAAAAACCGTTTGTATATTTACAAAATGTGCGCTTCAGTATACATAAATTGAATAATATGGGCCCTTTATATTGAAAGTGAGATAAGTCATTTTGTGAAAAATTAAAATACTTTTATTTTATAGATTAAATTTGTTATTGTTTTTATTTATATTTTTTATAATTTTGGAAAAGTTGACTTGCCCCACTTTCTAAATGCATGGCCCATTCCATGAAGTATTGAGGTGACCATACAAATATTTCAGAACTTTAATTCGAAACCAAATCGATCCAGCGAAAACAAAAAATTTGTTGTCAGTGTAAGATGGATAGAGACTTACTATGAAGCAGCAAAATTTTCCCTAGATGGCGCTAAATCAAAATAAAATATTATGTTTTTCAACCTTTTTTTTTAAATTACAGTCTGTTTTGCGAACAATACAAGGAACTGTCGAAAAAATTGTTAAATTAAAATTTATGATTTTACCTTGATTTTTGTCTCATTTGAAGAGCATTTGAAATAGTTATTAAACTAGACTAGAGCAGTTTTGTTATAGCCCGCGTCACATGTTTTTCAGAATCTTAAATAATTTCCCTTTCCACATTCTCAGCAAAACCAATTGACAATAAAATTCCCATTAACGAACGTAAAAACTTTTCAAATATTACAACACAATGTGTTTGTCGTGTTTTTTTTCCCTGGAATTGGATTGTTTATGGATTTTACGTGAATTAAAACACGACTCGCAAATTTTATGACTTGTCAAAAAAAAAAACCAAACGAAATAAATATGGCAAACCGACAGAACCAAAAGAGAACAAATATTTTAATGCAGTTTACAAAATGATTTTTATGATGGCAGTAACATGTTTTCAATGGATTTTTATGACTTTTTGGTACGTTGAAGTGGAGGCAAAGCAGGAACTTGCCTGCGCTCTCAAGAGGCCCAAAATGCACTCAACATGTTGTCAGGCCATGATTACAAGATCATAAAACCAAATAATATAAAATGTCATAAAAATAGGGCGGAATTTTATATAAAAAACAGGTGACAAGGCAAAAAAGTTTTTTTTTCATAAGAATGGTTGGAAATTGGTGCCCCAATACTTTTAATAATAAATGTTTTTTACTGAAGTGTAACAAATGCTAATTTAATTTTTACCATAAGAATATCTATTGCAAATTTTAAAACCCTATAACTTAAAAAAAAAGAAATTTCTTCTTAAATAAGAAGTATTTTTTTTTTCTTAGTGAAACAAGGATATTTAATTTTTCATTTCTTTTTCTAAGTTTCTGGCAAATAATTTGGCACTTATTGCTGGAGTATGACTATGTGGAACTTAAATAGCGTAGAAGCAAAGTCTTACCTTTCTCGAAAAACTGAAATAACCAAAATAAGAGAAATGATAACTAAAATAACTTAAAGTGCCTTTTTGTTTTTTCGTTGTGTTGTACAGCTCGTACCTTTTGCCAAATTCATTTGACCGGAAACTTAAGTTTAAATTTGGATGTGATCCAGTAAAAAGCTTTCTGCCATAAATACACACACAAACACACACATAAATGCACTTACGTGCAGGTCCCCATACATAAACATTATATGGATTCTATGTATGCATGTGTGTGTGTATGGATGTGATACCAGTGTGTATTCTCTGAAACACGCATTGTCGTCTACTCTTAGAAATCAATGTCACTAAAATGCATAAAAATTTTTCAGAATTTTAGTGAAACGGCTAGAAAATAAAAACACATTGACACTGTCTACAGAGAGAAAATATATCGTAAATTTTCATTGTTCTGTTAAATATACAGACCTACATACACATAAAGTATGTAAAAAAAATACAACACGAAACCCCAATAGCTTATGAAAAAATAGAGTGCAAAATAATAGCAGTGCTTCTTAAAACAATAAATACATACATTATTTGGAATAAAGAATTTGTTCAAATTGTATAAATTTAAAGCAATAAATTGTACGAAACGGAGCAAATAAAATTATATTTTAATTTTATCAAGGAAAATTCTTAAGAAAAAATTTTATATAGAACATTTATAAAAAATATATGCAGACAAAGTTTTACACTAAAATTATTTAAGAATATATTTTGTTGTAAAAATGTTGTATAGAAATTATTGAAAAGCAAGCTTAAGAAAAGATGAAATAAAGAAAAATTTTTAAGAAAAACTCTATTGGAAAAAAACTACATAAAAAAATTTTTAAGAATAAATTGATAATGGAAAATAAAAAAAGAACTTTAAAAAAATTTCTATAGAATCTTTTAAGGCAAAACTTTTAAATAAAAGATTCTTATATAGAAACTATTTAGGAAAAAATTTTTATAAATAAATGATTTAAGAAAAACTTTAATATAAAATTTTAAGCACATTTTATACAAATTAAAAAAAGTTATTAGACAAATTTTAAGAAAAAATTTGATATCAAAATTCTTAAGAAAAAATTTTGAAGAAAATGTTTTAATTTTTTTTAGAGAAATAAGTAAAATTTTTAGGAAAAAATTTGGAAGAAAAGGTTTTTAAAAACAAACTATATGGCAATTCTTAAAAAAAAAAATTATGTAGAAACATTTAAGGAAAAAATTTAACTACAATAAAATTTTTTAAAAAAGAATATTTAAAAATTTTTTATATAAAATTTTTTTAAGAAAAAATTTGCAGTGTGTATATTTGTAACTAAAGATTATTTAAGACAATTTTTTTTTACAAAAACAACTGAGGAGAATTTCAAATATAAAATATTTAAGAAGAAATTAAAAAAAAAAATTTTGAGAAATAATTGTTTGTATAGAAAAATTTTAAGAAACAATTTTATAGAAAATACAATAATTACAATACAATAATTATTTTAAACCAAATTAAAGATTTTTTCTATATTTGGAAAGGAAACTTAAGAAAAAATTTATTTAAAAAATATTTCAAGAAAATATTTTATAAATACATACATATTTACATTATTTGAAAAAAAAATTATATATAAAAAAAAAATTGAATAGGAAACTTCTAAGAAAAAGATTTATATAAAAAACTTGAAAAAAATTCTGCTTAAAATTTTTAAGAAATAAAAATAAATAAATAATTTTTAAGTTATACTCGTATGTAACTTTAAAAAAATGTTTGGGAGAAACTTTTTAGTTTTTTTTTATAACAAACACAACCCCCAAAGCAATTAGCTTGTCTCGAGAAAACACCCAGGGTCTATGGCGGGAGTCGAACCCACGGCCTCTGGACATTTTTTAAATGTTTTTTACAAAATTTTTTGAATTTATTTCTGTAACTATTTTGATACGAAAAAAAATATATAATTATTATATAATTTAATTTGAAGATTTGGCTTGTTTTTATGGTTAAGCAATTGTCTATATGCATTTCGTTTCCGCTTTTCGAACTCATCAGTAGATTTAACCATAAAAACAAGCCAAATCTTCAAATTAAATAAATAAAGACTTTATTTCAAATAAATATACTTCGCTATTTCATATATTATTATATAATAGTATTACAAACATTTTTATAAAAAATTAAAATGAAATTTCTATACTTTGCATTAAAATTTTTTCAAATTACTTTAAGAAAACTTTTTCGAATATTTTTTAATCTTATCAAAATGTTATCATATCATTTTATTTAGCGAAAAACTATATTTAACAAATGGCTGATTTTTATAAAAATATACAGACATGTAAAAGATATGTTCTTTTTTTATTTATTGTGAAACATAAATTTTCATAAAACTCATAGAATATAAATTTAGACATGCATTTATTAAAAAAAAATTTACTTCAGTGCTTTTATTTTAATCGCATCTGTTCAATTGCTTGCAACAGAGTACATTTTTTTATTACAATTTTATGCACCGAATATGTTTTTGTTGCTGCAACACTTTGTTTTTTTAAGTGGACAATTGGTTTGTGTTGACATCCCATGACATTTTTTCTTAAAACACATGCATTTGCAAATGAATTATTTTCCTTTCTTTGCTTTTGCTGCTCATGTTTGCTCGCAGTAAGTTCACCTCCCCAAAAGTTATTTTTTGTTTGTTTTTAAAATTAATTTGATTTAATTTTTATTATTTTGTGTTCGTCGTTGCACATTTCAAATTTAGTTCTATTGCAACAATTAGTTTTTAAAAACGCACCTCAGTCACTTCATCAATCAAACTTTTTTTCTTGTTGCCAGTTTTGTTTTTGCTTGATGTGCATTCAACTTTAACGTTTTGTTTGGCGCGCTCTAAATACTTTAACGAAATTAATACAAACCATTTTTCTCGTCATGTTCTTGTCGCTAGTTTTTTTTTTTTTTTGCATATAAAAAATTTTGTTGCGTCTTACGTTCAGGTGACTTAATGGTGCGTTTTGTCTGGCGCTCACAGATTTTTTTGGCAGACAACAGCACTTACCTTTTTAGTTTGCACATTATTTTATCATCAGTGTCTTTTTTTCTAATAGTGTAAATTTTTTAATTGAGTTCAGTGTGGAAATGGTGCGATCCATCTACGCCAAGAGTGTGTTCTTGGCTGCGCAGATCATTAGAAGTCATGTTAATGAAACTTGACAGTATAAATTGATAAAGTTTAATATTGTGAAAGTGTAAATGTAGCCACAGAAAAACTTAAGTTAAGGAAGACTAAGGAAGACTTTTTTTATAGAAAAAATTTTTTACAAAAATTTAAATAAAAAAAAAAATTCTGCAGAAAATTCCGATAGCAACATTTTGTTAAGAAAAATTTTGGATAAAATTTTTTGATATTTTTTAAATTATATAGAGATACATAGATTAAAAAAAAATTGATAGGAAAAATTTTTGAAAAAAATTGGAATAAAATGATTTTATTTAGGATAAAATTTAAAAAAAATAAAATTATTTGTCTATGGACGCGAAAACTTTTGAATTTTGAAATGTATTTTACACAAATTTACTATAAAAAATGTCAATACAAAATATATAAATACATACGGTCTAATTCATAAAAAAATATTTTAGGTTTATTACAGGTTTATTTGACAAATTTCCCATAGAAATATGTCAAATAAGCGCTTAATAAACCTGAAATATTTTTTATGAATAAGGCAGATAAAGTTTTAACAAAAATCTTGCCAGAAAACATTTTCGAAAAAAAAATTCAAAAAAAAATTTAATTTAGGTACACAAAAATTAAAAAAAGACCATTGATGGAGAAAGTCCAGATTAAGTTGGAAAATCAGTCATTAGATCGCGCAAACTCGTGGACGACTTTGCGATTTTTCTGTCGTACATAA
This sequence comes from Nowickia ferox, assembly GCA_936439885.1. Lineage (NCBI taxonomy): Eukaryota > Metazoa > Arthropoda > Insecta > Diptera > Tachinidae > Nowickia > Nowickia ferox. The sequence goes on from OW387023.1 coordinate 109,329,853, forward strand.
TTGTTAATCTGAGCAAACCATACGGATATTTTAATAAGCGAAATTGTCGCCTATGGAGTGAAACCAATCTACAACAGACCCCGCAGACTCCATTATTTTGAGAAAAACTCACGGTCTGATGCGGTTTACATGCTGGTGGCATCCTTGGTCCTAATTTATTGAATAGAGATCGTTATAGCACCAAGATCAATGAATATATGGCCGAAATTGAACCGAGCAAGACGTGGAATTAACAGGGTGGCGCTACGTGTCATACGGCGACCGCAGCTATCCAATTATTGAAATAAAAATTTGACAATCAGCTTATTTCGAAAAATGGACTTGTTAATTGGCCTTCAAGGTCAAACGATTTGACGTTTAAAATTGGACTGCCCCGGTGAGCATGCATATATCTGAAGTCATTTTCGAATGTTAATGAAATCTATTAATCTTTAAAAAAAAATTTTGAATTACAATTGAACTCTCTGTGTGCAATTATTCCGTTTATTTTTTAAGCTTGTATTTATGTACACACGAAAAAATGTTTTTGCCGAAATTTTGTATTAAAAATAAAAACTTGCAGAGAAATTTCCCAGCAAAAATTGTTCGAGATTTTGTAATGCGTATTACTCTTTTAATGGCTTGCAAAGTAATGAGTGGTACTTATTTATCTAATTATTTTAGGTGCATAATAATGACTGTGCTGTAATGAATAAAATAAGTACTTATTTATATCATTATGTGAAATTTAACAATATAATATATCTAGAGAAAAATTTATTGACCATGACAACGAACTTCGAAAACAATAAAATAACTTTGGTTTTTTTAAATTTGTCTTCTTTAAACTAAAAAGCTTTCTAAGCCATCTGCTTGCCAAGGCTAATCAATTTATTTACTTTAAGTTTAAATACCAATTTGACAATCAATAGCTTAACATTAATTTTTTAGTGAAATCCTTTAAAATACTTAAGGTGTGAAAAAACGTCCTCAAGTCTTAATGCTTTGGCACTTTTTGTTGGAAAACAAAAGCAAAAACTTCTTTTTGAAAGCAAACAATGAATCGAAAAGGAAATTTGCATCTCAAGCACTTTTAATAACCGTGAGTTCTTAAGCAGGTGTTTTAACATTTTGATATTACAGCAGAAACAAAGTAACAAATTACAGCAAATTGTGCTCTTAGTGGAAGATACGAGTACTCGCTCGACTTCGCAGACATGTCAGTCAATATGCTGATGCCAGGGATTTTCATGTTGATCCTTTTATTTTGCTGTAGAAAAAAGAAGAAAACCTTAGGCCTTTTGCTTACACATATTTTTTGTTCTATTTTGAGGCAACAACAAAATTTATAATCAATCTTAAAAGGACAACAGAAAATATAAAAATAACACACAGTATGAGCAAGAGTTTTAAAATAAAGGCAACCAACAAGATGGTAAAATGATGTTTTTATTTTGTCAACGACATTAAGTAGCTGCACAGCAACAACAACAACAACAACAACTCCAGCTCTATGACTGATAGGAAAATTGACAGACAGATGGAGATGGTGGTTTAGTCTTGAGTTCATAATTTTAAAAGACAAAATAAAAAGACAATTAGACATTTCTATAGGATGAATTTTATGCGGTTTGGTTTATTAATAAATAATTGTGGTATAACAAAATCAATAAAATATGCCCACATAGCAGGAAAACTTATAACAAAAAGGCTTTTTAAATTTAGAACATCCTGCACCATGATGTCGAAAGAAAACTTTCGATCCACAAAAACAAATTTTGATATTTCAATGCTGCTTTCAATTCAAGTTTCCGTTCGAACGTTTCCTTACGACATCGTGGGCCAGGCCATATGTTTTCGTTGGCTTACAGGGAAGCCACAGTGTCAGTTGTAGTCTGATGAAGAACTAGAGAGATATTCAGGGCAACCATGAATAAAATTCCGCATGAAATTTTCCCCTTTTCCAATTCGAATTTTTTGTTTTCTCTATTACTTGCTATTAGTTGTAATTGTTCCCCGGGAAAAATTTCACGCGGAATTTTATTCATGAATGCCCTGATTATCTCTCTGCACTTCTAAATAAAATAGAATTGCAAGAATAGTTTTTTTTGTTTGTTGGTAATTACAAAACCAAACTCCTAAAGTTTACACCCTGTTACAGTTTTGTTTTCTTTCATAACACCATTATAATGCCTTAAACCTTTCCTGATGGACGGTATTGTCCTTTTTCAAAATAGGCTAATGTTGTTGTTGCAAAAAAAAAAACAAATATTAAACAAAAAAGGTATTAATGAGACATGACACTATAAAAGTATTTTTGGTGAATGTTGGCAGGCAAAAATATGTTAAAGCAAAGTGTGATGTTAAGCCGTTATTCTCTCACTCAAAATGATTGATTGGCAATTAATTAAAGCAACAACGAACGGCAGCAGCAACAACAAAAATGATTCGTATAAAAACTAATTAGACAAAAAATAAACATAAACAGTTCTTAAATTGCAGAGGCAAACGAAATATTCAAATTAGAAAATAAGTTGAAATATTAGTGTAACGTACGTAGTTCCTCTTAGAGATTTGTTTGGGGAAATAAATAAAAAAAGAATTTGTGAGTGTGTGTGTGTGTGCTCAAACAGCGAAAGCTCATTTTGCAAATATGTGGCTCGTGGTGGTGGTAAAATTTTATTATTAGTATCCATAACACAGTGACTTAATCACAATATGCATAAACGGGAATAAGGAAGTATTAGTATTCGTACTGTACGAGGGTTGTACTTAAAGTATTAGTTGTATTATGTTTTGGACGAGATTTTTTTATTTGTCCACATCAACGTCACTTCAATACAATACGTAAAATATGGGGCTTGTCTATGCTTTGTCGAAAGCAACCTACTGCTTCTTTAGGGAGCAGAAATAAACTCTCAAAAGCACAAAATTGTTCTCGAGAGCGAGCAGGCAAGTTCTAATTATTTTGGCATTGTACCGACGTTACGTAGATGTTGGCAAATGGAAATGAATAAAATATTGTTTTTTTTTGGGGAATAACACACAGAAAAAGTTGTTGGAGGCAAATCCAAGCTATTGCACAATTGCACCAAGCAGGGACATCCGTTAAAAATCTTAATCCAAAAACTTATTATAGTGAGAATTATGCGTTCAAGTTATGCTTTAAAAATTTATTCGTAAATTTAACCAATTTTGTCGGTTAAAATTTTATCGATCATAGAACATACTTAAAAACACTTTAATAAATATTCATGAAATGTATTATTCGACATATAGACATAGTTCTTTTAAAAGTGAAATTTATTTGTAGAAAACTAAAATAGATTCATATCGAATAAAAATTATTTGCTGGGTTTTGTTCAAGTTTCTAAGCTTACTACGCTTATGTTTCTTTTGGGATTTCAAAAATATTATTATTTGTGAGTTCTCAGATGGTTTTTGAAAGTCCGTGACTGTTGAGAATGTGTAAAGATTTGTTAAAGCAACAATGAAATGCATATAGACAATGCTTAACCAAAAGCAAATAAATTTCACATTTAACAAAAATTAAATAAACTTATATTATCGATACTAGTACAACTCCAAACTAAAATATTGTACTGATTTGTTCAAATGTAATCTAATAAATATCTCGACTCCAGAAATTAGGGGCACAATTGTTCTTCAACCCACACCAATAAAAAAAAGCTCCCATACGAATATGGGATACTTTCAGTGTAGATGAAACAACGCGACTTCATGTACACAACTATGTATGTGATTGATGTTTATTTGACCATCTGTGGGGCACTTTGAACTATCGAGAATAACCTTACTTATGATTTGGGTTAACTTTTTCAACTGCTTATGTCGGTTAGTATCAATAGTACATTTTATTAAATAACGAAAGAAATAAAAATGGTTCTGAAATGCAACATGATAGAATGTAACAGTTTAGTTTGCTTGTCTTAACAAAGTTTGTTCAATATCAATTCAGTAACAAGAAAAACATGTTCATATTCTAAAACGCTACAAAATGTAATAAAAATATAATAACAAAATAGATTAGTTAGATTAATCAAAAAAATCACTTAATAGGAATTGCAGCAATAAGTTACTCCAATTGTAAACTTGACAGTTGAACTCGGTTAGATTTAACCTATAAGATTTTTTAGTTACTCAAAATACTTAGTTCATAGAGAACATAAACATAAAAAGAACATAAAGATTGGTTGGATTATTTAAAAGAAATCAGTTAATTGGAATTCCAGCAACAATATAATTCAACCTTAAATGTGACAGTTGATATTGGTTGGATTTACCTACAAAAAAATTTTCTTTATATCAAAATGCTCAATTTATAGAGAACTTACGCTCATATGTAAGTATGGAAATTTTGTCATTGTCGTTCCCAGAGAAATCAAAATATTTAGGGAGATCCAAATTAACTTGGACTTTCTTTATCATGAACAAGTAAGTCCCTGAAATTATACAAAAACTTTCATTCACCCCTCGCATTCAAATATTATTTATCTTTATAACTGAAGCATCCCAACAGAAATTTTAGCACGCGTCTCTTATGTGTCAAAATAAAAAATAAAAACATTTTCCTTCATCCAACAAACTAATTTGCATGTTTTTTATGTTTCCATGTAACGAATTTCTTTATATCGATTGACAAACTTCCATTTTTAAATTTGCCAAAAATTTTAACAAATTGTTTATGCCAAAAGTATGCTAAAATATTTTTTGAAGAGCAAAACCAAATTTAGATCTAATCTCTTGCACTGTTTTAGGTTTGTTGTTGTTCGTAAAGGTACAATTGTGTTGTTGTTGTTGCTGTTGCTGTCGTTTATTAGTTTGTCTCCGTGGTGTAGTTACAGAATCTTTTGTCATCGGCGTTTTACTTTCTTTTACTAGACAATACAATCAAGTTGTATTTATTCGTTGCGCTTGATTGCAATATATTTTTTTATCACTTTATGTGATTTGCTTTATGTTTTGCTTTTAGTAACGACTCATTTTCATTGCATTTCTTTCTGGCTAAATATACTTTAATGGTTTTATGCTTTTTTAAGTAATTTATGCTGTATATGGGCGCTAACTGTGTGTTCTGTGATGAGGAAAATCATCCCTGTAGTGGTAAAATTTAAAGGTATTTTTAGCATGCAAAATTGCTAAATTCTGTTCACATATTAGATCGAGTCGAAATTTAAACTACATATCATTTATATAAGAAACAAAAGATATAAGAAAGTGACTTCGATTTTTTATACTTGTGATTAGTTAAGCGAACTAACTTTTACTAAAGTTTTTTCCTCCAATAAAAAACGAGTTGAAAATATTGAATTACATTTGTAATTAAGAAATTAATTCTTCTCCATCGAAGTACAAAATATATGCATTAAAACTTAAATTTTTAAGCTTAGATTTTTTAAATATAAAAACGTTTTGAAAATTGTATGGAAAAATATTTTTTGTAACGAATTTTCGTTATTTCTCACACAAATTTGAAACGTTTAGAAATGAAATTTTTTACAAAACTGACTAAACATATAGTAGAATTTTTTTAGTATAGTTTAGGTGTATAAGACGTAGAAAAATTAACTGTCTCTTTGTATTAAAGTTTTCTTCAAGTGCCCCACAAAGTATGCAATATTATTGAAAAAATTATTTAAGTTTTCATATCCAGAAAAATTAAATAATTATAGTCAGGGGTGCTATGGAAATCACGCGAATTAAAAACGCCGAATTTTTTATAAAAACATTTTAAAAAAAAATTCTTTATTATTAAATTTTAATATTTTTTGTGTCTTGCAATGCCCAAAATAAATTCTGCAGAAAATGGTTTAACCAATAGGGCAGTACTTTTCAAAGTAGAAATCGCACATTTTCAAATCGCGCGCCTTCAGCACAACCTTGTAGACCTTTTTACTAAAGTTTCCTGCAAGCGCCCCATAAAGTATGCAATAATAATGAATAATTTATTGGCCCCTATTCTGTGCCTCGTTTTTGTAGCTCGCGAGGTTTTTTCGCAGCTAAAAAAATTTAGATATTTAAATATATTTGGCCAGTTCACTAAGTGTCATATTATCATATTTTATTTTATTTTATTTTTGCTATTAAACAATTTCGAATTTTAGTACAGAACGGCAATATGGCATTATGGAAAATCTTTTAAATTGGCTGAGTACACGTATGTTTATTGGTTGTCATATTTGACATAGTGTTATTCACATAAAAACTCAAATAAATTTACCAAAAATATTAATAAATTTACTGTATTCTTACTCATCCTGTAAACTGTAAAACGTTTTTTTTTACCTTCATTACAGAAACGAAGCACTGCATTACCTTTTTGTAAGTTGTTAATTTAGTCACAGAGCGAGTTTTGCTTTTTGTTTCTTACCTTAACACTGTGAAATTTCAAAATGCAATAGAAAGTTTACATAATGTTGTAAGCAAATTTAAATTTTTTCTTTACTGAAATGCGAAAATTGTATTTAATTTATTGCAAGTCGAAAGCAAACCCGAACAGTGTAAATATCTGGCAAATTTAATGGCAACGAAGAATGATATAAATTATATTAAAATAAAAAAGACATTTTGGACTACAATTACATATATATTTATAAAAACTGAAAATATCACCTTCGCACAGTGGTTCCAATTAGAAAAATAGGTAATAAATCTGTATCTTTGAAACGTGTTATCCGATAATCAATCAATGTACATATTTCACATTTTTCATAACCCGGTTCACTGAACAAATCCCTAACGACCACAATTTTTTACCACTCCTGATCATCAGGGATTTTTTGAGCTGTGATTGTTTGTGATTTAGTGTGCGATATGTGGAAACTATAAAAAAGGACCTAGATTTTAAAAATGTTGAAATTTGGACCACTCTGTTGAAACACAAGGGCGTCTAGAAAAACATCATGCAGGTAGTTTTTGAACAAAAAGTCTTCCAATAAAATATTTAATAACTCAGTAGATTTCTGATGAATGTTTTAACAGAAACCTGCGAATAAATCTTAATTAATTATGACTTATTGATATAGTCATAAATAGTATGCTTCCAGTACAAAAAAATTGCATAAGAACGAATCCAAAACAGAAAAGTGACATAAAAACCAAAAAAAACTACGAGTATGTTTGATGAAAAAATACACACATATTTCTGAAATTTATTGAAATAAAATATATGTGGTTCAAAATCTAAATCCATTTATAAATTTAAAATCGGTTGATACTTACAACTTTGTTAGAGGTTGATATGTGCTTACGGGTACGAAAAACCAGTTTTTCACCCTTAACTCAAGATTTTGGGGGTATTTCGAAAATTTCAAATACAGGCTCGACAATACCTACCAGAAAAATAGTAACTCTTCACAGGTATTTTTTTTTTTGTCACACCGTGTTATTGTTGAAAGTGTTTCTCAAAAATTGTTCAAAACTTAAAATTTCTTTTTTTAATTTTCTTTTTTAATACTTAGCAAAAATTTACTTCATAAATTACTGCAGTTGAAATTAATTGAGGAGTGAAATTCAGTAAACCATATGACTTGTATTGTAATTTTTTGGTGGGTATTTATTAAAAAACATAGCAATTCTTTAATGTTTATAAAATTTCAATCTAGGCGAATCCAAATTAGGTGATCTGATTTAACTAACTGACCTAAATAACTGACTGAATAAAGTTATGTACCTGCACTAAAGAAGCGCGATGTTCTGTAAAAATTTTTATATAATTTGCAAAAAAAAAACTTAAATGCGAAGTACACAAAATGGCGTGCACATCAAGCAGTGTTGCCAACCTAAGAACATATACCCAGAAACTTGTGTTAACAATTACAACGACTACAGCTAATAACACAAAATTTGGCAAAACAACATAACATTCGCTTTTCATCAGTTATAAATAAAAGAAAATCAAAACATGAGAACTTATTTGAGAGATAGTGAACTTTTGTGCAAATTTCCAGCCATTACCAAATTGAACCGTGTTAAGCACAAAAAAAACCAAATAAAGTGTGTCACTTCCTTCACTATCTTTGGTTCAATAAATGATTAAAATCTGCAAAACATAAAAAAAGTTTCCATTGTTCTACCTTCTGCTGCTCTACAAAAGGGAAGAGTGAACTTTTATCTATTCTTGCTTTCGTTTCAACTATTTCCGCATATATGTACATATAATTTATATATTTTCCCATAAATATTTTCGCAACACAAATCATTAAATGACATAATAACGGAAATTTACACGTTACACTGATTCTCCAGCAGCCAAACATAAACACATACATTTTTACATTAAAAATATAATAAAACGGATGTAGTGATGATAGCGGATTACAACTACTGCCGCTCTGACAGCAATATTAAGCACAATGACAGCAGCAGCAGCAGCAGTGATGACCAGAGAGATAAAAAATAGTAGCACAACAACAACAGCAAAACTAATATTTCATGCAGCAATTAAAATGAAACAATTTCCAAAAATTGCAACCGTAAATGATTTGTATCACTTTCTCTCTCTCTCTCTCTTGCTTGCCCGCTAAATTTTTCTCTTTCTCTCTGGCTTAAAATCCCATCATACGAGTACAGCAACCGTTTGACAGTTTCCGGCAAATGAAACAATTACAATCCTACAGCAGAACACAAAAAAAACTGACACGTGCTAAAATTATGTCTGCGCGTAAAAAGCACAAAGAAAATATTGAGTTGGTATTGAATATTGACGATTAATCGAAATAGAAAATCTCGGCAAGCAGAACTCAATTGATGTTTTGATTTGTTGCTACATAAATTATGAGCCCGGAGTGTTTATGGTTGAAATTTAGGGATGGATGTTCCCGTAAATGGCAGGCAGATTACCCAAAGTGTCTGCGTTTATATTCCCAAACATTGTAACTCTGTAAGGGTGCGTAAGTTGTAAATTTATATTAAATAGTAAATATGATATTTTCAGCAATGTTTTTGTTGTGATTATGAATTGTAATTTTGTCAAAACTTTTTGCTCTTTTTTTTAACATTTGGAAATCCATTACAAATTTAACATTATCGCAAAATGTTAGACCTGTGAGAATTTTTTTTTTTTTTTTTTTGCAATTTATCGTTAATAGATTTATTGGTTACAGTTGTAGAAGAGGAAAACATATCAATATCATGTTTCGTTACATATTTTTTTTCAACTTAATAGACACGTGAATATTTTCCTTTCTTTTTACTTCAAGTCCTTAGAGACTATTGCAGTTATTATTTTCTTTCGTTAACTGAGTGAGGGTGGCTTAGGAAATATTAAAAGTATGAGAATTGTTTTGTCTATTCATTTGCAAAACAATGAATTTGAAATATTATTTTATTATTATTTAATTTCACCAAATTGTTTACATTCTATTAAATTATGAGTTTTTTCCTTGCATTTCCATTATTAATTTCTTTATGTTCAATGGCTTGAGCTTCTTCTAATGGTATATTTTTTATTTTATTTTCTTAGCAGGCCGCAGTTATTAAAGCCATTGCAGACTTTCAAGGGCCTTAATATGGATTCCACTACAACATTACATTCGTTCGATAATTTTCTTGCGAAAATGTGGTACATTTTAAGAAAAGGAAATTACACAAAAGGGTAAAAATGCTCTAGAGATGAAAATAAATTTCGAAAACTGTTGCAAGAAGTCATCGTTAGAAGTCCATTCACCAAAACGAAAGAACAAATAAAATAAGCAAACGTCTTGAAGAAATTATTATACCCGGGAAAAATCTTTTGCACTAAAGCCTGGTACTCTGTTCCCAATTTCGTGCGAAATGCTGTCAAACTAATGTAAAAGTGCTTGGTATGAAATATTTGCAAAATATATTTGCAAAAGTATTTAGTACTCTTTTCTCATGCAAAATGATTCTGGCATCATTTTGGTTTCACTGCGAAACAGCATGAGTAGTACTTCTTTCACACGGTATTTCGACAATGTTGCATACTTTCAAGCAATAAAAGCGAGAAATTCATAAACAAAACACAAGTTGGGCTACATTTACATGTCAAATTTTTTACGCGAAATAATCAATGTTGCTAAAAAATTTTCACAACTTCGAACAGAGTACCAGCGTTAAACTAGAAATAGCCGCAACAAATGAATTGCTAATTCAGATAACAAAAAAGTACTAAAAAACTCTAATAACTAATCTTAATGTAACATCAGCGCCCTCTTTCGTCGGTATGCTGTAGCAAAATCATCGGCGAAGTAAAATAACCAATAAAACGGATACTAAACACAGCTTCAAAAATTTAATACGTTTCATTGACACCAGAGGCGCTGTAGCACAGCATTATTAGAAACGTGCAAAAAAGCTGAGTTTTAAAAGAACGAAACTTTCCTCTATCTCTTCCTTCACCACCTTGTCTTCTCTATACTATCACTTTCTTAATGAAGGTAACACCTAGTAATAAAAGTAGGCATTCGATTAAACCAATCAGAAAGTGTTAATCAGTCTGTTCGTGATGACCCTAAGTTCTGAACTAGCACGGAAGAAACTTAAATGTGAATAGATCGTCATTACAACGCATTCTACATCCCTGCAGAATTCATTAAATTTAATTCAAAATTACGAGTAACATGCCAAAATGCCACAAATATGGTTGACTTTCTGCAATATATTTATCTCAAGAAGAGGTAGCATGAAAGAGCTTACTTACACTCAGTCTTAATTTAACACTCATGGACTCTTTTCTGTGCGCAGTTATGTCCAATTTAAGTATAAACCAATAAAGAGATTTCCTTGGTGCTTTTAAAGCGTCACAACACAACGCTTTACATTTGAATAATTTTATTTTTGAGAAATAAACTGCCAACTTGTGCATTGAAATTAGCAACAAATATTGTTTGAGATCTTTTTTACTTTACTTATTTCTTGATCGAGCCACACTAAATATAAATTTTCATTTGAGAAACATTGAACTACAATCAAAGTTAGAATTTGGATTTTATTGACAATTAAGTGAAGGCACCTGACTTGGAAAAAATGTTTCTGTGCACACAACAATAACACTTTCAAACACAAGGTACTGAATGTACGTGGGCCACACATGAAATTCACTTTCAGAAACTTAAAGTTAAAAGTCATAGTTTGCCTTTTTTATCGCATAGCTTTCACACCAATTAAAGGCCCTTTTCGATAGGGCCCTTCTATTAGCTACAAGTGCGTAAAAGCTGCAAAAAGCAGTTTAAAAAAGTTCACTACTATTTTTTCTCAAAGAAAATTTTCTAATAAAAAAAACATTTAATAAAATTATTATTTTTTGCTTTTCTTAAGATAAGACAAGACGAGTTACTTTTGAGAAAGAAGTAGAAAAAAATCACAAAATTTTTAAAATAATAAGGCAAAAAAAAAAGCAAGAAATAAGAAATTCATCACTGGCACATCATAGCGAGACGTTTGTTTTTGTTAAAAAAGGGTATTTTTAGCCCACGACTGCCATTTACTTGCCCAGCGATGGCCACTCACAGAACTCATTTGATTTAACAGCAGGCTTCTCCCATATTTCACTTGAGTAAATAAGAAGAAGAAAAAAACTACAACAACTTGTCTAAAGAAATGGCTTAAGGATGTTATGAATTCAAATTAAAAGTATACAAATCTAATAACCGGGCATTAACTGAGTAGAAAAAAAAGAAGTTTTGGAAGCCAGCGAAAAAAAAGTCACTTAAAAGAAACGAATGAGTTAAAATGGGAAATGAAAAAAAAGTTAAGTCATGTTTTATGTTTGTTCATTCCATATTTAAATTCGTTACATTAAAAATATACAAATACAAATTGTTTATAATTGTAAAGCTTTTAAGGAAGACTTTTTTTATGTGATTGCTGAATATACGAGGTTTGAGCCAAAGAATAACAAAACTCTAAACGATGAAATATTTTTAAGTAAATTTCTGTTAATTTCTCCCAATTCCAAAACTTGAATTGGCAGGAATAGGCGTTTCACCGCGATAATTGAAATAGCTCAAGGTAATGTCCAAAATATTTAGCATCGATATTCTTTCAGGAAAATCCCGACTGTATAAAGTAAATTATAATTAGATGAGATTTCTTTAAATATTCACAAATGCTTGCCGAGTCAAATAAAAAGATACTCGTATTCATTATGCACAAACCTCCCTCGTGCTGTTTAGTTTTGCATTACACGAGCACTTTTTAATAAAAATCTTGCAAACTTTCTAATAAGAAGCTGTTTTGAGGAAAATAAAGGATTTTAATGACTTCTGTGCAGCAAAAACAAAAAAAAAAGAGGAAACTATAATTTTATTTGCAACTTCTCTACTCGCTTTTATTAGTTGAACTAAGTTGTTTTATGTGTCCTTTCTTTATCCTTTCTTTTAGTTTTTTTTTTTTTTGTTTGCAATAAATATAATTTCATTATTTATTTCTTTAATTTTGTAATTATTTTGATTTATTTTGCAAAAAGCATCTCACAAGATATTTGTTTCTATTTATGTTTCAGTTTTCTCTTTTGTTGAGTGCAATTTTTAAGATTTTATTAGTTCTACTCGTACGAGATGTCTGTCTAGCAAATTGTCTTTATTTAAAATAAGATTTATAAAATATTTTCTTTTTTGATTAATTGTTAAGATTTTGGCAAGAGAGTAGGTTTGCAGTTTTGCTTAAATATTTTCCACACCAACGCCACGCAAAGTTATAAAAATGATTTAGTAAGGTTGACAACGATTTCAAGTCATAAAACTTTAGAGGCTTACTTTTTTTTTGTAAATGGGAAAGGAGACGATTTTTATAATACTTAAAAAAAGGATTTTTACCAGTTCTTAAATTACTGCAAACTATTCTATTATTTTAAATTCGAGGGCGGAACTTATTGTTATTGTCCGTGACTTTTTGAATGAAACAAAGTTTTTTTTTTGCAAAACAAAAATTTATTTTTCGACATAATCTCCTTTTAAATCAATACACTTATTCCATTGTTTCTCTAGTTTTTGTATCTCTTACAAAATATAGGATTTTTCGAGGTCCTTAAAATAGGAATTTGTTTTGTCAATAATTTCATCGTTGGAGCTAAATCTCTTTCCACCGGGCCATTTCTTTAGGTTTGGAAATAGGAAGTAGTCACTAGGTACTATAAATCCGGAGAATATGGCGGATGAGGTACCAATTCGCAGCCCAATTCATAGAGTTTTGCCATTAAGAATGCACACGTGTGCGTGCACCCGTGCATTATCTTGAAGAAAAAGAAATTTTTTCTCGGCCATATGGGATCGTTTTCTTTTAAAATCCTCATTAAATCGTCTTATAAGTTGACATAATATTCGCAGTTTATTGTTTTAACCTTTTGAAGATAATCGGTGTGTATTATCCCGCGTGCGTCCCAAAAAACTGTTTCCATCACCTTATTGGCAGACAAACTTACCTTGGCCTTCTCCGGAACAGGTTCAGTAATGAATCGATGCATCATCCACATTTACAAAACGCCGCAAACACTAATTCGGATTGCGGTTAAACAACTCCAAACAATCCTTTGAAGTTGTCACACGTTTACGTTTATGGTCAATTGAGAGCAAACGCGGCACCCATCTTGCAGACAACTTTCTTAAACACAGCTGATCACTTAAAATCGAAACCACACTGCCATATGAAATGGCTGTGGCATCAACAATCTCACGCACTTTTACTTTTCGATCGGTCAACACCATATCGTGGATTTTTTCGACATTTTCGAACGTTCCAGAACGTTCCGCGTCATTTGTACTTGTGCGACCACAATGAAAGTCAGTAAACTATATACTTTTTTACCATTGAAATCGATGGTGCAGAGTTCCCATAGTATTTATCGAGCTTTTCCTTGGTTTTGATTGACGGTTTTTTTTTCGCAAAAAATTATGTTTAATAAGCACTCGAAATTCACTTTTTTCCATTTTTAGAAAAATACACAGCTATTAAACGCAAAGTAAATGACAACACTCTATTGACGATAGTCTATTTTAACAGGTCGTACTTAATGGGAACAGTTTTGCATTTCATATAACTACGAGGGAAATTTTGAAAAGTCTCGGACTTATTGATCCGCCCTCGTATTTATTTCTTATATTATTATATGTATTTACTCGTATATATAGTTTTTTTAATAAATTTTTACTCAGGCCTAAATTGCTATAGCTCATTTTTGTTTCAAGCTTGCTTTAACAATCAAACAAAAAAAGCTACATCTTATAGCAGAAAGTTTCGTTTGTAAAATAAGAGGGGCTTATAAAATTTAAGACCTGCCTGGAAATTTAGTCTAATACCATTTTCACAAATAACCTTAATTTTATTATTTTTTATTTCATTTTTTTCTACTCAAAAATGAAGTTCGCCTTCTGCTACTGCTATTGAAGGAATCGTAAACTACAACAGTTTTAGGCCAAATTCTTACAAACTTCTTACAAATCGAATGTCCACCCCTTAATAAAAATAATAAACAAATTTTACCTTTTATAATAAATTGCAGCTGTGTTCTTACAACAAACTCAACTCAACTCCAACTCTTTGGGCAAATACAAATAAAATACCTTTAATAAAAAAAATTAGTTTATTACCAGAAAATGTAGTTTTTTCCTTTTAAGAATGTCTGTAGAGTTGTAAACTAGAAATTGTCCTTTTGCTGGAGGAGGGGGAAGGAAAGTGGGAGGGGGAAATGTGAGTAAGTGAAATGGACCTAAATAAATAAAAATATGTTTATAAGCAAAATATTGTATTAGAGAATAACAATAGAAAATTTTATATACATATTTCCATATTTTGTTTTCTTTACGAGTTCACAGTCGCATATTTACGATTTTGTTTGTGTATCTTGTGCGTTGCCAAAAAAATTTATGCGCCATGAAAAATTAGAGAAGGTACGAACGAAAACGAATATTTAATGCTGACCAAATGTTTTGCAACTTGCTGCATACATTAGGTTTATGTCAGTTAAGAATAAGGTGCTGAAGAAATATCTTGGAATGGTCTTACAAGAACAGTGGGCGTAATGCTAAAAAAGATTGCAGAAAATTTATTTTGGAATTTTCGAGTTACATATTTTTAATAAAATCTGTCACAAAACGTCTTTTGCTTGGGTGCGAATTGTTGCCGCCAGCTGCTCAGGCTCTCATCTCGGGAATTGTTTCTCAATCTATTTCACACGGTGTTGTGCAATAAAAAAAAGTAATTTTCTAACCAACAAAATTCAAATTTCAAACAAATCAAAAAGTAACTGAACTCTGCCAAATATACTACAATAATCTATTTTTAAAGAAAAAGTATCTTTTTCCAATTTGTAATACCCTTCACCAAAAATGGTAAAGGGTTTGTTATTACGTGTGTAATTTCCTCAATATTCATATGCGACCCATAAAGTATATACATATATATATTCTGAGTCCTTATGATTAGGGAAGACGAATAAGCGATGTCCGTCTGTCCGTTTGTCTGTCTGTCTGTATGTGAAATCGATTTTCCGAAGCTCTCAAAAAAGGAAAAGACTTCAGTCTAGGAATATTGTGTCAGAAATGGTAAAAAATAGATTGGTATTGAAAATCAGAAAATTGAAAAGACGGTTTCAGAGCTGGAAAATGTAAACTTTTTTTGTTATACAAAGGTACATTGCTAAGACTAATTTTTTTTTTTTTTTTAAATAAACATATTTTACATATATTGTAGAAGCAATTAAATCTATTCAAAATCTAACAAATTTAAAAAGGAGATTCCAGGGTTGGAAAATTTTATTATTTTTATATAAAAGTAACCTGCTAAAATGAATTTTTTTCTGTATCAATTAAAAATATTTTGTATATTAGAAACAATCTAAATGGATGATTCCAGGGTTGGAAAATTTAAATTTTTTTTTAGTATATAAAAGTAATTAGGTCAAATTAATTGTTTTCTTGCTTCTTTTTAAGTTACATATATTTTATGTTTCAGAAATAACAATAGAGAAATTAAAAACACAACTTCAGAGCTGGAAAATCCAAAATTTTTTGGTAACGAAAGGTAACTTAATATAACTATTTTTTTTTGTTAATTAAAAATATTTACAATTTTAGAAAGAAATAAATTAGTATTAAAAATCAGAAAAATCAAAAAGGATGATTCCAGGGTTGAAAAATTTAAACCTTTTTTTATATAAAATAACTATATTTTAGAAGGAAAGAGTTAGATGTATAAAATTTCAAAAATATAAAAAAGCTCCAGGGCTGAAAAATTTTAACCTTTATTTTATATATAAAGGTAACTAGCTAAAACTAATTGTTGTTTTATTTTTGTTAAATAAACTTGTTTTGTATTTCAGTAAGAATTAAATTAGTATTCAAATTAAAAAATAAAAATAAAAGACGAATCCAGGGCTGGAAAATTTTAAAATTGTTTTGGTATATACATATAAGCAACTTCCAAGAACTATTTTTTTCTCTATAACTTAAACATATTTCGTATTTTAGAAAGAAAAAAGAAAGAGAAAGCAGAAAAATCTAAAAGGATAATTTCAGGGTTGGAAAATTTAAACTTTTTTTATATAAAAGTAACTAAGTGAAATAATTTTTTTTTTTTAATTTTAAAAATAAATGGTTTCATGGAAAAAACATAGCTCCATAGCTGGAAAATTTAAGCTTTTTTGGTAAAGAAAAGTAACTAAATAAACCTATTATATTTCTTTGTTAATTAAACATATTTTAAATTTTAGAAAAATAAATTAGTACTAAAAATCAGAAAAATCTAAAAGCATGATT
The DNA here is from genome assembly GCA_936439885.1 of Nowickia ferox. Lineage (NCBI taxonomy): Eukaryota > Metazoa > Arthropoda > Insecta > Diptera > Tachinidae > Nowickia > Nowickia ferox. Next base: position 109,346,565 of record OW387023.1, read on the forward strand.
CCAGGGTTGGAAAATTTAACCTTTTTTTGTTCAAAAAATAACTAAGTAAAATTTTTTCTAGTTAGTAACACATATTTTATATTTTAGGAAGTTCTTTACTCAAAGATTTTTTTCAGCCCACTGTTTACATACGCCACCTCCTCTTAAAGATTGCTGCCTTCTATCTGTCACCATTATCATCTTATGCTCGTCATCAATGTCGTAAAGAGAATTCACATTCTGTTACACGGATTGTATCCATAATAAAACGTTAACCATTGTCCATATTTATGAAAGAATCAAATTATGAATTTCATAAACGATAAGGTGTTCGTAACAAGGACTTTTGATATTCTGAAAGAAAATGACACAAGAGGGGTTGGATTTTGTGGCCAAGAAGGTGAGTGTGGGCGGTTGGCTATAGTTGAACATTTCAAAAAAGAAAAGGACAATTCATAAGCATATTTAAGAAATGTGACACACTGAAGCCATTCATAGGTATTAAAATATGTGTATGTACCTTCTCGTATAGTGTATGTGCACTAGAATCCTTAACAAATGCCCTTGGTGTTAATATACCTTTTGTTTTCTTGTTTTCCTTTTTGCTTTTTGCTTTTTTCTTTCTTTGTTTTTTTGTACATACACATAAACAACAATCCCATATGAGAAAGAAAAAAGATTTTTATAAATGCTTTTAGTTTTCTTTTAAGGCAAAGCAAACCCACCCCCTAAGGTAGGCTACACTTGAATGCAAAACGCCTCTGAGTATTGAGTACGAAATTAAAATTTCTCCATACGTGCAAGTGTGGGCTTTTAGTCTATTATTATTCTAGTTTATTATAGGTAAAGTTCCATCCTCGGGGATAAGACGAGGATGAGTGGTTATGTTATAAAAAGGACATTGTTGTAAATATGTGACGACATATGGCCAAAAACAACAAAGAACTATTTATACTTATAAACGACAATGTTTATGTAAAAATAAATTTAAACCTTAAGGTAACCAAGGCGCGCTGAGAGAAGAACAAAGTGTGTATAGTTAGTACACCACCAGGCTAAATAGAATTTAAAGCGAATCTGTATTTGGTATTCAATATCTATCTCAGCTTAATTTGAAAATTGTACATTTACTTTAATTTGGTGCAATTTTCTACTTCAATCTGCAAAATTACCTTAATTTTGCATCATTAACATAAAAAAGGACATCTGCTGTGAATCCCCAATAAAAAAATGTTTAAAGAACGAATAGAACAAACAACCCACTTTTCTTTGCCAGTTCAGTACATCAATTTGGACAATTTAACCCGAAGCTAAAATAAGGTTTTTTTTATATGTCTGTCACACATGACACGTAACTAAATGTTTGAATTAATGTTAATAAATATTTGTAGAAAACAAGGAAAAACAAAAAATAAAAAGGAATCCTTAAGATATTTAAGAATTACTAAGAGACAGAAAGTTGTCACAATGCACTAAAGTGAAGTGGTTAGAGGTTCAAGTCACGTGCCAGATTTTACGACTCTTTTATTTCCATTCGCTTCTTATCAACACATTGACCAAATAATTTTATAAGAAGGTTTACACCTGTACAGTGAGCATAGTCCTTAAATAACAGTAAATGGACAGGACAGTATGTATACTGAAATATTTTTAGTTAAATTCAGACGAGTCTCATAATACCACAAGAAAAAGTTTTAGATTTTTAGAAAATATGCCTTTTGTACTTGCATAAAATTTCTGGGTTAGATCAGAACATATGAAATATGTATTATAGACGAATAAATTACTTTCGTTGGCCAGCGCTGGTTTAAAGCTATCAAAGAATTACGCTGTGCTACACAAAAAATATCAAGTTTCTAGTAACTGATTCTAATGGAGGAGCTAAAAAAATATTTACAATTTCCGGCGTCTTAAAATTTTGCTTCTAAAGGTATAATCAGGCGATTCTAGTAATGCTATAGTTTCACTAAATTGTTATTGCGCTGAATTGGGGCACCAGTTTCACAAATTAAAATTTTTTTCCCGTCACAAGATTAGCCTCATTTAAAACAAATTTAATTGCCGCTATTTGGCGCAATTCTTGCTACAACGCTGTCACAAGATTGCTCTAGTATCTGGCAACACCAAGAACCAGCTGTTGTGCAAGGTTGCAAAATTTGGTTTTTTTTATATACACACATATTCATATGTACATATATGCACATAAATTTAATAAATTCATTTTACGATTTGTTCTCTTAAAAAAAAAAGAAAATTGTATGGACTTCGGTTTATGACAAAAACGAGAAAAAGAAATTTTAGAAGGGACACAATGATGACTCATATAGTAAAACATTAATCCTTAATAGCCAATTCAGGCTAACGCCAAATTAAGTATTTCATGATTTCGGCTGAAATCAACTTGCAATTAAGTATTTTCCCATACACTTTGTCATATCCCAAATTAAGTTATAATCCTTAATTAATGTGGGTAGAAAAAAAAACAAATAAAATGACAATTGTTTTAATAAAAATATAAAAATGAATTTTATGAACGTACAAAGGGATTTTCCAAAAATTATAAAATGGAAGATATAGCAAAAGCAAAATGTCAGCAGAAATCAGGTCGAACGCAGTATGAACACTTTTAATTGGGTACGAAATTAAATAATTTTTGTGCAGTGTGAATGAGCTATAAAACAGATTTGAAATGCATTTAATTTTATAGAATGTTTCCACCGACTTTAAAACTAGAAGGTTTAAGTAAATCACTTCAAAATATGTCCACCGAGCTTGTGAGTGATTTTTTTTTTCGAATTTTCGTATTCAATTTATGCACGTACTTTGTAAGCAGGCCGCAGCAGCTGTAATGTGAATTTTATCCACATGCAGTTGACATTTAAAATTTTTCCAATATTCCTTAATTCAATTTTTTAGAAACTAACAGTCACTATTGATGGATGACCCAGGGATGGAGCTTGTAATTTTAAAAGCAAGGCAGGGTTTCATAGATAAATCCAGTTGGAAAAAATTGTATTTTCAAAATAATTTCAAATAAATCAAATACTTTGCAAAATGTATGGTAAATCATATAATAATTTACTTGATTTGCTCAAATCACCATGATTTGTTGAAATCATGCCGGTGGAAACATACTATTGTGGTTGCAAGTCAACATTTCACATTTCATTGTCTCACCAGGGTTCCATTTGAGGGGTTTAAATGAGCTCACCTTTGTTGTTGGTTACCGTACGAGCCAATTCGTTGTAAAATCTCACTAGTTGCATATAAAAATATAATATATAAAATAAACTAATAATTGGGGCAAATTTCAATCGTGTGAACTTACTTCAAGTCTTAATTAAAGGTGGAAGTTCCGACCCTTTTCTTTTAGCATATTATTGTAGTGAATTGGCATTTTAGGTGAAGATCTTGCTTAACATTTTTATGTTAAGCCACTAATTTGTCTACGGATGGGACTTTTGCATGTTTTGAAAAAAGGAAGGGGAAGAGAGAATACTCTAAACGGGAATATCACAGTTTAAAATTAGTTTAAACAAATATTTGTTGCTGGTTAAGCACGTCTAGATGCATTCCGTTGCTGCTCGAGCAACAAACTTCAATCACAATTCCAAAAAGCTTACAAAACCACTATAAGCTTTTTTGAAATTGTGGTGCCCATCTAAAGTTAATTAGAGTAATTTGACTTCAAAGTTGCTGCAGTAATCAACATTTATCTTTTCTACACTTTTCTTATAAAGACTTTGGGTTTTATATAAAAAATATAACTGCGGCACTTGATCACTTCATTTTGAACAAATCAGTTGATAGTTTTCACGCTTTGAAACCAAAATAATTGGATTTTTTTCTTATAAGTAAATTGTAAATTTTAAGCAAAAATTATAAGATATTGAACTCTTCATTCGATTCGGACACATTTGAAAGTTCGTTTTTTCTGCCCTTTTTGATTACTTTGCGAATGCCTCCACGAGTACTTGAGGTTCCATTTTCGGTGAAGCCAGCCATTTGGAAGCCAACGACACTGAGTCCACACATTCACAGGGATGATCCAAATTTTCACCACTTCAGCCATTTCTGCTATTCAAGATTTAAATTATAATGAGTTAATAAATTATATTATTCGATACATTCCATTTCGTGAGTTTAATTTATTAAAGGGAAAACCATTAACGACTAAAGTGCAAATGATAATTTAAATTACTTCTATTGTAATTTGTAGTTGCAAAACCCATTAAACCACTAAGCAGTGCAAAAAGAAACTCGGCCATTATACAACACCAGTGGAATTAGTGTATTAGAACCAATACATTTCATGTGTAATTAAATGAAATTTATTATTTATAGTCTGGCCGAGAATGAGGGAAACAAATAAATTAAGTAGGCGTTTAAATAGTTCATATTTCATTTTAGCCCGTCAACTTGAACAGACGCCGGAGCAGGCAACAACAACGACAACTACAATGCAGTGATCGCGCTGCCTGTACTCGGGGAGCATCATGGGAACAAAAGTGTTGACAATAAATTTTACTGATTTCCACTCAACACATTTTACGAAAAATTCTTTATAATGAGGCACAAAAAAGCCAAAAGTGCATGTAAATATATTTAGAAGAGGAAAAAATACCTCATTTCTGCACATCGTGTTCTCGAGAGTGTTTGTTTTGTTGTTTTCTTGTCTTAACTGCAAAGTGCCTTTGTTTTTCCACCAGTAAATAATCGTGTGTCAACACATGATCATTAACGATTAGAGGAGACCCCACCATGGTTGTATTCACATGTAAATAAAATTACATACACGAGTAAGACAGAGACAGCAAACGTTTTGATTAATATCTAGCAGACACGATGAAATGTTAATTTGACGTTAGAAATTGGAAATGACGTGTGTTTTAATTATTTTTTTATATCTACATATATGAATGCTAAAACTTGTTCTTACATGACAATGTGCTAAAGTAAATACTCGTGAGTTAAGTTGAGTTGAAGAGGTGCACATGCTTTTCGTTTTGTCTACTGCAACAGAAAAGAAAAAAAAAACGAAATTCAACTTTAGCAATTGCCAAATGTTTTATATTCTTTTATTTCTAAACTAAATATTAAAGAAAGAACCAAAAGAAATTAAACTCGAAAAATTACACTCATTTAAATTGAATTGCAACATTTCTACGAATTTCTACGACTGAAAGGAACAGAACAAACCGAATGTGCGAGTATGTTTGTAAGTGCTTTTCGTTGTGGACTATGGAGTGACATTAAAGGTGTGAAATGGACATGTTAAATGTTGATTAAGAGATTTTTGTGATTTTTGTTTCATGAATGCACAAAAATCTTGCCTACGATAATGATGGTGATGCACTTATCAAAAAATTAAAAATAAACAAAAAATACCAAAAAAAAAATTCAAAACATTGCATGCGTGACAATTGCAATATTGCCGCATAAACGATCTAAAAAAAATTTATAAAGTCAAAGATAGGCCAAGTGGAATACTGTACACACTTCATCATTTGAATTTTTTTTGCCAAATTTTTAAAAAGCTTTGACAACATTTTTTGCATAGAAAATGCTTTCATGAAATCATGAATTAATAAATTGGCTAAACACGTCTAACAAAAAAAAATAAAAAATTTTAAATTCAGTAAAGTGCGACTTTGACTGGCACTCGAAGGGTTCCGTATACGCTCTTGCTCGTATTTTCTACGAAATTCAGTTATTCAGCGATTCTAATATATTTCACGCAAATACACCTCGTCACAAAAATTTGTTGCAATAGTGCAAAAAACAACGGTTTTACAAGCATTTGTACAGTTTCTATTATGTTTTTACCTTCTCCTGTAAAGTTACAATTATTTGAGTTAGGCCCTTTCTACTTGAGACCAACGATATGTAATACCATACGAACTTTAGCCTAATATTCGTTTTTTAGTTTTAGCGATTTTTTTTAGTTTTTGAGCTTTTTTACGTTTTGACAATTTTTTCGTTTGTTTTTTAGTTTTCGAGATTTTTTAATTTTGGCGCTTATTTTTCGTTTTGGCGATTTTTTCAGTTTTTTGGCGACATTTTTACTTTTGGCGACTTTTTTTGCCTTTTAGCGTTATATTTTTTAGTGATATTTTTTGTTATACGTTTGTTTTGTCGAGTTAGTATTTTAACATGTTTCATTGCTCGCCATGGCTAAAATTTTAAATATTCTGTGAAAAGTCCGTAGCTCTTACGATTATCAGGAAAACAGTCTGTGACAAACAGACATACAGATGGACACCGCAGCGAAAGCAATAGGGTTCTTTTTCCTTTAGTGTACCGAACTCTAAAAAGCTAAAGACTTGATATCGCTAGTTTGGTATAACAGAGGCACAACTCAACAAAACTAGTTTTGCAAAAAAAGGTTTAAAACTTATTAATTTATATATACATATGTACATACATTTGTAATTCAATTATGTTGTAAATATATTTTCTTTTTTCAAGAAATTTCTACACAAGATTAAATATGATTTAACAATTTTTATGCATTATTAGCTTTAAAAACGCATTTCCATCAGATGTGTCCCTTTTGCAATGAAAGCATATCAAAATATTATTGAGAATTGCATACAAAGAATATAAAATATTTAGAAGGCTCTAGCAAAAAGTTTCAATTCGCAACAAAAATTATTATTTGATTTTGAATCTGTTATTTTTCCCACGATCTTTTTAAAATTTTTTGTTTTAGGTGGGCTGGTTTTGGGAATTAGTAATTTTATAACCGGGCTTAAGTTCAGTATTTTCAATTCTTATAGAATGAAATATTTTAATTAATTACTGTGATTTTCTAAAGAGAAAAAACCGACATTTTCCCCAGATAAGGTCTAGTTAAATTTTTATTTTCTTTTTTAAGCAAAACACCTTAATTAGTAAAAATATTTCATTCCACAAGAATGAAATGAATTCAGAGCTTAAGCCCGATTAAAGAATTATTCCTGATTAAAATTTATTCTAGTGCAATTAAATTTATATATACATATATGCATCACATTATTTTTTTCTCTTGAAAATTTGGGTACTGTATACACAAATGGGTCTCTAGAACCTCCTCCGCCCGCCATTAATTTTTGGAAATGCATAAAATAAAATTTGTTTGGAACAGCGATTTCTATAGTACGGTAGAATTTAAACGTTTGAGATCGAAGCATCCTTTCAAGTCCAAAACAAGAAATCAAATAAAATAAAATATAATAAATTTTTCGGTTATACAAAACTTTCTGGACAAGTAAAAAAAATATTTTTTTTTATAAAAAAAAAAACCAGCAATCTTTAAAAAGTATTTTTTTCGAAAATTCTCAATATGTAAAAAACAGCTTATTATCTCAGGAAACACACACCCACACATACACACACATACACATACACACATATCTATATGTATATACATATGTGAAGCTAATGAAAATTGGGACGAAATCAATTACTTTTTGACTGCGGAAATTTAAAACTTTTACATTTTTTCATTCCCACGACAGTAACTTAAGTCACTCTCATAAAATCTGTAGCAGCATTTTAGGCGTTAATAAAAAAAAGAGAAGCAGTCTACACTCCATGTTATACTTTTCTACGCCAACTCACTTGCTGTAGTTTAAAATTTGCAACTGATGTACTTGTAAAAGTCATCCATAATTTTTTTTTTTGGAAGAATGCAATTTTCGTGCATTTTTTAACAAAAATTGCACTCGAAGGACACTTCAAATTTCAAGAGTTGACACTCCAATTGAAAAGAGTAACAATTTTGATTTTTATTTAATAATTTAGTCATTCCCAACATTTTTGTTTTTTTGTTAGTTAACGAGCACTTAAGGCAACATGTAGTTTTTTTAAAGAAATTAAAACAAACTGAAGCTGCTGTGATACAAAATCAAAATTTGTTATCATAAGAAAAATCTTAAAAAAACAACATCAGTGGCATTATTAAACACTACAAGAGGCAACCAAATGCCTGTTTGAAATTATAATATTCATGATAAGAATAATTCTCATATGAATATCACGTAAGCAGCAAACCTTGGCGTTGGTAGTCTACGAAAAAAAAAGATAAGCATTCCCATTGTTACACGAAACATTTTTATTTATATGTTACTCCTGGGAACTCGTTAATAAAAAATAAAAAGATAGAGCAAAAAGGGAAAGCAAGTAAGAAAAAAGAACATCCAGTTCTACGTTACAAGTTTGAATATTATTCTTTTTACAGGTTACTTGAGAAGTTGAGTTTTCTTGAGCAGCTTTTTATTAATAAGATTTTATATTTTTTTTCTGTTCTCTTTTGGGTTTCCTGGCAAATGTGTATTTGGCACCTCAGAGAATCGTTATGGGTTTGAATTTTAAATTAATAAGCGAAAATCTATGGCTTTTTTTTATTTAGTTTACGTGTGTGCGCTCGTGCTTGCGAGTTTATATATAAGCAATATTCTTTCTGTTTATTGAGTTTATTAAATTTTCATATTTATAGACCATTTATTGAAAGGTAATGTTTGCTTGCGTTTTGTTGGCAAATACATTATTATGTTAAAGTTATGACCATGTGAAACAGATGTGACTGTGTTAAATCAAGGAAAACGCTGTAAATTTATTTAAAGTCATCTCATCAGGTTTCTTTAGCTGTTGTTTTATTATGTTTTCCTCTGAAAGGCAAAAATCACTTGAAACTCATTTTCCAATTAGTTGCTATATGTGAGGTACGTCAAAAGTAAATTCTTGAAAATTTTCGCATAATAATAATGCTGCCGATATATAAATTATTTATTACTAAATCGATTTTTTAATCCGGTGTGGTTCCGCACACCAAATGTGAAAAGGAACACTACGATGTCTTTCCGTCTCTCCATCTGTCTGTCCATCTGTCTGTTTGTCACTGGCTGTTTTCTAGAGAACCGTAAGACCCACGGACCTGAAATTTTCAAAGAATATGTAAAACTTTGGCCGCTACAATAACAAATATATGACAGTTAAAAATTAAAAGATGTTTTAAAGCGAGCAACAAAGAATGGTGAAATCCTAATTTAATATACAGACAATTCTATATCGACCCTTGAAATTTTCAAATTTAGTGTATTTTTACGCAACAAACACCGAAATTTAAAAAAATAAAAAAAAATTTAAGGATAATCTATCAGTTAATTTAATTTTGACTATGTAATTTTTAAATTTTTCTGTATCTTTGGAAACCGTAAGAGGCAAACTCTTGAGATTTTTAAAAACGCTAAAAAAAATCCCAACAACAAAAAAATGCTGAAACAAAAAATCACCAAAATTAAACAACTTTTAAACTAAAAATAGCACCGAAAATAAAATAAATCGCTATAATGCAAAAAATCAACACAATTAAAAAGATCACCAAGAAAACTAAAAAACTCGTCAAGGCGAAAAAAACGCTAATATAAAAAAATAAATTTTAAATTTCTGCACCAGGTAACATATTCGATTATTTAGGCTAAAGTTTCTATATTGTTACATACGAGTATATAGTTTCTGTACGGAAACATTCGTGTATAAGTCAAACTCACACTTTACTGAATTAACTTGTCTGTATAAAACTGCCAAAATCACAAATTTCCTTGAAACACACAGTTTCGAAAAAAACCACGTCTTTTTAATCAAAATGGACTTAAGTCAAACCTTTTTTGTTTATATCTTTATAATAAACTTTGGATACTTGACCACAGTGGTGATCCGGGGAATGAGAAAGCGAATGAACTGGCCAAGAGGGCCTGTGCTACTCCGTTTATGGGCCGAGAGCCGTTTTGTGGCGTAAGTCGGTCGATTGTAACATCTCTGATCAAAGCAGATGACACTTAGACCGCTAAGAAAAAGTGGCTGGCTTCTTCTGGTTTAAGACAAGCCAAAGCATTGATGCAGCCACTTACATACAATGGCATCCTGAACCTCAACAGGAATAATTTACGGCTGGTTACTGGTTTTCTTTCTGGTCACTTTGGACTGAACTATTCTCTGTGGAAAAGTAACCAAGTTCGTTCACCCTTGTGTCGTTTGTGCTTGGAAGATGACGAGACGAGGGCACACTTTCTTTTTGAGTGCATCGTCTTATGTAACAGCAGAAGGATTGTTTTCCATTCTGAGTTTCTGTGTTCAGATGATATTAGGCGGGCTTCTCCAATATCTGTGCTGACTTTCATAAGGAGAGTGCAGAGTTGTAGAAAGTGACTTAAGAAAAAAGCTCAAAGCATCTGATTTTATCACTGTTAAAAAGGGACAAATATTTGAATATTTTTAGTACAATAATCAAAACAAACAGCAGAAAATGTATACTTAGTGAAATGAACAATTGAACATTTTTACAAAATTAAATGAAAGATTTTGCAGTGTTGAACTAAAGAAAACAATGTGTACAATATTATTAGTATTATAAAAGTGATTAAAATTAGTTTCCAAATGCTTACAAACACAATTTTAAACATTTTCCTTCAAAAATATTAATTTTTAACTTCAACTTGCAAAAAGCAAACAACGAATGAGACCACAAAGCATAAATTGAAAATACACTTGAGCACATGAATATTTGCACAAAATTAAATGGAGGAATTTGTGGTATTGAATTAAAAAACACAATGCGAAAAGGATTTTTAGTATTAATAAAGTGACTAAAATTTGTTTTCAAATGATTAGAGACTTTGTTTTAAGCATTTTCGTTCGCAAATATTAATTTTTACCATTTATTTACAAAAACTAGGCTGCGAATGAGACCACAAGGAATAAAACGTAATTACTTTAAAATAATACCACGCGAAAGAAAAAGCAAAGAGGATTTGATGACTGTGTGAGCGAGACCTCTAAAAACACCACAAAATCACAATTATCTTCCGTCTTACTTTGTGCTCGTGACACCTCTGGTCTACTTTGTGATGCAGAGACTGATTTAATTTAATTTACAGATGTATGGCACAAAAGATCCATCAGCTGTTGCAGTGCCGGTCTTTGGACCAGATCTTGCCCCTTTTCTAATCTAATTCTTATAATAAACTTGGTTAGAGACATGAGGATTTCAAGTAAGTATGAAGCTCCATTTTGTTAACTCGATTTTGTCCTGAGTCGATTTATGCTGTTATCTCTTTTAAGCATACATACTTAGCCAATATAAAAAAACTTAACGCATTGTAATTTATTTCATCAAAAAATATTATACGACTTTATAAATAATAATATACCCTCTAAATTTTATTTTGCCTTTTCAACATTGTAAATCTTTCTGCCCCATTAAGCAGAAAAAGCAGGTGCCCGCAAAACGATTTCGTTCTAAATCCAACCAAAACCGACAACCAGACAAAAATAAAACGAAACAAAAACAAAACAAAACAAAACGCTCTAGCGGACCCTGCTAAATATAAAAGTACGCACGCAACAATTAAACGTTTTACCCACTTAAAAACTAATATCAATTATGTGTAATAAAATATGGTTAATAATTCTAAGAAAAACAGCGTTACAGCAACAACAACAACGCAGAAAAATAAAATACATCTTTACAACGCTTGAGAAGATGAAGAGAGAGAAAAGAAAAGAAATATCAATTAATAAATTGGCGCAAATCCAAAGATATGAACGAAGCAATCACATTTTTCGTTTCTGCTTGATATGGTTGGAAAATATAATAGAATTTTTTTTAAATAAAATCAAAAGTGCAAATGTTGGAAAAAATTAAATTTATGTGCGTGTGTGTGTGCGTGTGCTTTCATGAGACTACAACAACACGAATTTTATTGTATGCAAAACTTTAAAGATTTTCTATTTGTTTTTCGTGCAAAAATTCAATTAAATTAGCAAGCCAAGAAAATTTGTACTTTTGTCTTGATGAAATGACGTTCTAACGTCAACATGAAATGCTTTTTTGTATTGAAATACCCACAGTTTTAATAGTCGTATTCATTCATAATGCATTATTTAATTTAATTAATTATTATTAATTTAATTAATTTATTATTTTTTCAAGATAAATTTATTGATACCAAATTACTCGTATCCAAAAAACTGTTTCGAGCTTGAGGTACATATGTGATTCGAAAAAGTTTCTTAAGCTTTTAAAACGAATCGTAAAATGTTCCGTAAAAATCATATTTTTTCTAATTCTTATAAAATAAGACAAAACCAGGGTATTCCATTGGGTATAAACTTTATCCAAATAAGGATTTTAGGCGCATGTAAGTCAAAACTATTGACCCTTCGAAAAAAAAAAGATCATTACAAAAATTATCGGAAATTTGAATCTAATTCTGTGAAAAAATGTTTATGTATATCGCGAAATAAATCAGACATTGGGCTTTTTTGGAAATGCATCACTGCTCTGCATCATAAGAGCAAACCTATGTTAAAACTGCATTACAAGTTCGCTGATATTAATTTGTGCGATATCTAATTCAGTAAAGTACTTTAAGGTATTTTAATTCCCGTTTGCAGTGCAGTGATACATTTCCAAACAGATACATTATTAAAAACTGCACACAGACAAAAATACCAATGTAAAATCAACATGCAAAAATTTTGATTTAAGTTTGCAAGAAATAATATGCTTTTTAATTGTGTTGCTGTTCATTTGCTTTGTTCATAACTGCAATACACTTTTCTGCTTAGTTTTGTGAGTTGTTTTCTCATTGTTGTTGTTCTTTTTATGTTTGTAAACAGCCGGCAGAGTACTGCTGGCTGGTAGGCAGTGGACTGCAATACACTTTTCTTTTTAGTTTTGTGATTTGTTTTTTCATTGTTGTTGTTCTTTTTATGTTTGTAAACAACCGGCAGAGTACTGCTGGCTGGTAGGCAGTGTACAAGTCAGAGGATCGCAGGTTCGAATCTTGGTGACAAGTCAAAATATTTTGTATTTTTTTTAACCAAAACTTAACATATCAATTAAATAATGTAAAAGTAAAGTTTTATTCATGATGGTATATATGTAGTGTGTATCTAAATAATAATCAAGGTTGTTGTGGCTGCAGGGGTACGACTATTGACTACTACGCGATGAGTTCCGCAGAAGCCAATTTATATACAAACAAAAATTTTTCTGATGCCTGTGCCAAACACACGTAAGTTAAATAATTAATAAAAGAAAATTACTACATTAAATTAAATTCTTGTTGTTCCAACTTGACATAACTTTGATTCAACATGATTCTTCATTTTGATTTTAACAGTACGTAAATGTTGAATCAACGTGAAATAAAGTTATTTCAAAAGGAAAAATGTTCTTTGCAAATTACTATAAATCATCTTAGATTAACATGAAACACATATGAAGCAAAATCATTGGCGAAAAAGATAAAATTCACCTTGTTTACGTAGATTTTAAGTTGAAATTTGTCTGTGTGTGTTGTTAGACACAAAGAAAAGTTTATATTCGTAAGAAGCAGACCGAAATCTATAACACTACCATTTTCAAAATTCTCAGTTCCTGACCTCAACTCCCGACCTCTTCTATTGTTTCCATATCTGATTGTATATTTTCTGGTAATTCTTGCTGCTCTACATACGTATTTCATTAATGTAATTTCTTTCCTATCTATCATGGCTTTCCCATAATAAAGTGTTGGGCCATCATTTTCAATTGCACACACAAAAAAGTAATATGAATGATTTTGTAATATCAATTAAAATATTTGTAATATTAATTAAAAAATTAATTAAATTTTCACCTATAAACAATTTTACAATATCAATTAAGTTTTTCCACTCAAATTAATTAATACAATCAAGAATTTAATTGAATCAAGTAAATTTTTAATTGAAAATATTAATTGGTGAATACTTTTTTCTGTGCAGGCATACTCGTACATGGCGATTTTTTTTTTATACTTTTCGGTTTGGTATGAAATTTCTGTTTTTAGCGAAGTAGGTATTACTTGTTGCGGTTATTCTACCATTTATGTATATCCTTATCTGCTTTAGCGTCTTTAAAAACACTCGATGTATTGTGTCGAAACATCGATATAATCCGATGATTTTTTTGCTCCTAAACAATCGGAAAAAGTTTATGTTTTCTTTCGATGCATCGAAATGACCAATTGTAACAAAAATTTTAAACGCTCGATTCAAAAAAATGCACTTTAATGATGCTTTAGCCGTTGCCAATGCTGTATCAAAAATTAAGGAATTAATGAAAAATACTCTTTTGTAAAATGAAAAATCCTACAAAAGTGAGGACACTTCTTCATTATGGATAGCCGTTATAAACTGGTTCATAGAAATTGGAAAAGCCATAAGACTGATGATATTGTCTTATGAGCTTTCAGTTTATTTGAGGAGTCCTGTTGGAAGACTGAACGAAAATCTGTTGGATATTTGGAAAGAATATAAATCGCAGTTTCACAAACTTTACAAGATCTCTTTTAAATACCTTATGACAAGTACATATCTGGCATTTCTTGTGTTGTCATTTTCAAAATGTGTGCAATGCCGTTCCCATTATGTTCTTGATAATAATAATAATTATTACCACCAGTACACAGTATTGCGATGTCACAAAATGCCATCGTGGTACTCGTCTGAAAGATTATTTTCGCAAGCGGCGCAGTTGATGACTCAGTGAAAGACTTGGTTAACTTTTCATTCTAAACAGGGGTCTAATCGTCGCTTTCGATAACGAGCTGGTTCGATCACGTTTTTTCGGTTTGAGATTACGGCATTCGATATCGCACCATATTATTACATTTCAAACTGGAAAAACGTGATCGAAGCAGCTCGTCATCGAAAGCAACGATTAGACCCCAGTATTCAAAAAAATATTGGGAGATGTAAAATAAACTGAAGATTTTTTAAAAATATAAAAATAAACAATTGAAAAAAAAAATAATCGACGTATAAAAAAACATCGATGTATTTTATAAAATATCGATGCAACATCGATGTATGTTTGCGATGTATCGGATTGCAAAAAAACATCAATATTTTTTACAGTCTCCATCCTGTTCTTGATGTTGTTATAAAACTTAATTAAAAAAAAATTCACCAAAAAATATCAAATTTTTTTAACATCTTAATTTTAATTTAATTTTTAATTCATTATTCTCGCACGATAATTTTATTCAATAGCATTTCTGCTGCAATATAGGATCAAGGTCTAAATATACACATACATATTTATTTCAACCGCAAAAACTAATTAAATCAATATCTTATGATTTTTTTATATGTATCACAGAAATGTTTCTTCAAGCCCAAAAAAACAACATTTCATTCTGTTGCTCTTAATTTTGATCATTGCACGCACATTTAGTTGACAAGACGTTGTCGAGATGCGGTGGCCAGTTGTTTGCCTCAAATGCCCCATTGGGTTTTGCATGGCAATTGAATTTTACGATAAATCGTAAAAGAGGATCGTAAACTAATCTGTGCCATAATACATGAGAAGATTTTTTTTTTTTCAATTACACCGCGAGTCTCTACGCTCTGGATTTTCTTTTAATATTTTTATAGTTTTAGAAAAGTATGTTGCTTACGTTGAATGAATGGCTTAATGGCTTTAAGCATTTTGTTTTTTGTTTTTCCTTAATCTTCTTCTCTATGCAGCAACTTTGTTGTACATTTATGAATTGTTGCAACACCAAAGTAACAAAAATAATTAATTACAGTGCAGGAAAGAATGCAACTGCCAGAGCCGACTAATAAAACATTTGCAAAAATAGACATCGTTCAACAGAACATGTCATGGTTTTTGTTGCATTTAGTGAATGCAAAATTTAGACAACAAATAATTTTACTATCCTTTATGTTAGTCTATGTATTATTTTTTGGAAAGATTTAAAGAAAATCTTTAATTCTTTTGGAAACTTTTGAAACGATTTTTAATTTATAAAATATGACACTAAGGTAACCACTGAAATCAGATATTGTGCAGCATGTAAGAATCATCGACATATCAGAGCCCGGAACACTATTACAAAGTCAAAGGTCAAAAATTTATTTGTATGTGTGCTGCCGATTACCGTCCAAAAATTTAAAAGAAGGTCAAAGTACTTAGATGTGTTCAAAAAGTATCGCGAATTTTGAATTTTCGCGGGTTACGTATATTCGAATTTTGATTTTTTTTTGTGGCGTTATGTTGGTACTTATGTCTGTCAATTATGCCGACAATTTCGGCCATTTTGCAAGTGTTTTGGCTCGTCTTCGATTTTTACGTATTAAAAAAAAATGGAACAAAGAACCTGTATCAAATTTTGTGTGAAAAACGAAATTAAGTGCGCGGATGCATTCCGAATGTGGACTGTGGCATGAACACACCTCGTATGAATATTAAGCTAATATTTTTAATTAAAACAAATTGTTGAGTTTATGACGAGCACTAGTCTCTAACGTTTTTAATAAATTTCATTTGATCTTCATTTTTTTTAGTTCTTTTAAGTTTTCTCTTTTTTTTTCAAGATAATTAAAATGTATTTAACAAATTTTGCTCGTATATTTTCAAAGTTGTAGGCAAAGTTGTTGCATTTGTTAAGCACA
This sequence comes from Nowickia ferox, assembly GCA_936439885.1. NCBI lineage: Eukaryota > Metazoa > Arthropoda > Insecta > Diptera > Tachinidae > Nowickia > Nowickia ferox. The sequence goes on from OW387023.1 coordinate 109,363,014, forward strand.
CATTCGGATGCAAATATTTTTAAAAGTGAATATGAATAAAAAAAGTGCTTCATTTATGAAAAATAAAAGGAGTGCCAAATACCACCCATACAGTTTTGTGTGTTTCTTTAATGTTTTCGTATTATTGATATTGTTGTTGTTGTTTTTACATGCAATAGTTTTGCAAACAAGCAAATTATTCCTTTATCATCATCATCAGCAACTTCCCCAAAAATAAAAATAAAAACAAAATAAAAAATTTTCTTTTGTGGTCTGTCTAAGGCCCAACCACCGACCGACCGGCCAATGGCTTTTTGTTCTCTGTGTAAAATCAAAACAATTTTTCTTTTTTTTTTTGTATTATAGATTTTTCGATTTATTTACACGTTCAAAATTATTATAGTTAACATTTCATATCATCAGTCAGGCAAAAATTTATATAAAAACAGCGCCGCGGCATATGAAGGTGTGCGAAATACGTTTGTTTGATGAAATTTGTTTATTTGAAAAATCAAGGAAAACTAACAAACTGCAAACACTCACACACACAAGCAAATATACACACTCTATTTGGATTTCAAATGTGCACACACCAACGATTTCGTGTAAATATTTTGATTAATTAATTCACTTGAGTGTATAAAATCATATACAAAGAATATAAATTTGCTTTTGCTTAGACATGCCTAAATACCAGGCATGAATCCAGTTTGATTGAGTCTTTTTTTATTTTTATTTTTTTGTAAGGAAACATATTAACTGAAACCAAAACAATTTTTCAAACAACGCAATAGAAATAATAGACATTTCACATTCGCTTTTCCTACACGCCTGATTTTAATATTTTATATTGTACACAGAAAAAAATCTCGAGGTCTATTAGTAAGAAATTCCTGTGTCAAGTTTACTGGGCATTTAATTGTCGAATCAATTTCAATTAACAAAATTTTGTCTGGTTAATCTAACCAATCTGGATTTGTTATTTGATCTTTAGTATTAATTGTTGTTAAGGCTAATAATTTTTCAAATAATTAATTTGCTACAGTGAACTGATAATATAAATGGATGTTTAAAAAAACAATTTCCTTTTGTTAAAATAACCAAGTTAAATTGTTATGGCTTAAATTTTAGCTCCCAAAATTATTTTTTTGATGTACAAATTAATTAAATTTGAACTTTAATTTCGTTCGGTGCGTTCAAAAAAAACTAAACATAAAACCAGGGAAAAATTCGTGCATGCATGCACAACTTTAATCGTTAGTCTTTCTCAGTGACGACTAAATGAAAGAGCATAAGCATGTGTGTAATTTTCTTGTCCACAATTGTGGTATGGCGTGCGGTTCACTGACTTAGAGGAATAATTGATAGGGCCCCTAGAAGTATGTTGAATAATAATGGCAGGCCTAAATATTTTAAATGTTTGTTTAGATTTTTACTAAAAAAATTGGCTAAATTTATTTATAAATATTTAACAATTTTCCACTATATTATATTTTATGTTGACACTCTTGTAATTGTTTAGATTAAATTTTTTTTTTTTTCAGTGTATATTTGCAGTTTGGTGTATATTAATGTGATCGCATGTACATATGAGTCTGCAAGTGTATGTCTGGCAATAGTTGAATATTTATTTCGATATCAAAATTGAGGTAGATGTTACATTGTTATGATTGATTTAATATATTTTACGAAATAAATAAAACATCTATCGAGCTTTTAAAAATGTAATTCTAAATTTATAATTTATAAGAAAGAAAAAATTTTCATTAATGGGAAGGAGTTTTAGAAATGTGATTAAAACTTTGACAGTTTATGGAACTATGTATACTGTTGCGTATTTTTCAATGCCTTAAACAGTTGCGTGGAATCGAACTTAATAAGCTGAGTTTACATTTGGCATTTCTTGTGTGACATGTGGCCAAAAAATGCATAAACACTAATTACTAATGAAAAACTGTTTGATTGATTTAAACTGTTTCCAATCATGTTGGATTCTAAAAAATTGTCCATTAGTTATGTATGAAACGGTTTAATTTAGCAAATACGTGTCTGAATAAAACAGTTTTTCAGTAGTAATTAGTGGTTATGCTTCTTTTAGGCATGTGTGGCAGATGGCACACAGATGTAAACCCGGCCTTAGATGTGTCTAATTCGAGCAAAATGAGTCTCATCCAAAGCAAAAATTAAATTTTTTTGTTAGACAATTTTAAATTTTTAGTTGAACTATAGTGAATTTTTAATCAGAAATGATTTCTTAGTCGGGCTTAAGTTCACTAATTTCAATTCTTGTTGAATGAAATATTTTTAATTTTTTTATTAATGTGAGTTTCTAAAGAAGAGAAGAAAAATTAAATTCGACCTTATTAGCTGGGGGAAATACCGATATTTTTCTGTGCAGCCACGCACTTCATCAGCACCCAAGTCTATCTAATGGGGTAGAGATTGTTATTAACATCAGATATTTAACACAAATTTTCAATGAAATGGAATATGAGAAATGATAATATTGTGCATACAATTATTGATTTACCTTTGTAAAAAAAAGTAAAATCAACTGTAGAAAGCAAAACCAATGTAACATAATATCCACTACAATAATACTTGCAGGTATGTACCGACGGTACATCGAATAAGTAAAAATAATTAAAGTGATGATCGTAAAAGATAAGCAAGAATAGTTAAATATACTTATATACTTCGTGATAACCTGAATAGAAAATGAAAAAACGGATAAACAGAAAATGAATAGTGATACTTACAAATGTATTTACCAAAGGTAAATCAATAATTGTATACACAATATAATCATTTCTCATATTCCATTTCATTGAAAATGTGTGTTAAATAGCTGATGTTAATAACAATCTCTAACCCAGTAGATAGATAAACTTGGGTGCTGATGAAGTATTTTCTTCAGCTAATAAGGTCTAATTTAATTTTTCTTCTCTTCTTTAGAAACTCACATTAATTAATAAAAAATATTTCATTCAATAAGAATTGAAATTAAGAAATCATTTCTGATTAAATTTTTATTATATCAGGGTTTGATTAAGTCGCAGACTAATTTTCTTTAATGGCAGCTGCCAATGGAAATGAAATAAAATTGGCGAGTACTGATTACAAATACCGGTAACATGGTTCTGTCACTTCGTATTTTTGCATTTTCAGTGCTGCCGCAATTTTCCCGTGAATTGTCTGGAACTCCTATTTAACATAGTTTTTGGGAATCTCCAATATGATTTGTTTTTTTTTTTTCTTCTAAAAGGTGCGTAACATGGATAAGTGGTTCGTGGCAGTGATAGCTTAACTAACTAATATTATAAATGCGAAAGTAAATTTATTGTTTGTTTTTTGTGCTTTAACGGCTAAACCAGGGAACCAATTTTGATGAAATTTAGAACATAAGTAAACCTAAGCCCAGATAGACGCATAGGTTATATGTTTTTTTTTAAGCTAGGAGCAGGAGGGGTCGTTGGGGGAAATGTCTTCCTCTTTGAAACTATCTATCCGATTTGCAGGAAATTCAAAACATAGAGAGATCTGAATCTGGAAAGACATAAAAGCTATATATATTATCAAAAATAAGCCCACTAGGCAAGAAGTAATTTCTAATGTACAAAATGTCATAAAAAATTTAGTTTGTTTATACATAAAATCGAAGTTATAGCAAAATGAAGAAAATGTACCAAGTATCGTCAGTTTGAAAAAAGTGAAACACAAATAACGACATTCGATATCGATCGCAATATCAAAATACTTCAAAAGAGTTTAAGCCCTGTTTTCACAACTTAGCCGGTCGAATTTGAGTGATTTGTGATTTGGATATTTGTAGTTTGCCCCGTGACATTTTTATATACAAATAGCTGCTTCGTTCTTGGTTTGTGGTGAAGCATGATAAATTTACAAAAGAATTGAAACATTTGTTTAGATTTCGCATTTCCTAGCATTTTTTTCTAAATTATTAAGGTACGAGTATTTTGTATCCCCAGATGTATTTAAAACAAAACATCGTATGAACTTTGTACTCCTGACTCCTGTATTCTGCTGCTTCTCTTTTTGTTGTAGCAATTATTTGTTCGTATTTTTTATTTTATTTTTTTTTTTTTGCTTTTTTGTATTTTATTTACTTATTCCCAATCCAGATGGTTGACATCACTTCTTAGTTTTATGTAAACATTTGTGGTAGATATTCGAAAAAAAAACGATTTTTTTTTTTAATTTTCTAACTAAAAGAAACACACTGTGTCAAATTATCGTTGAAATGAAAAGCAAATAATGTTAATTTTAACACATTAATTCTATTAAAAAAGGTGTCCTAAGCATGAATAAATTTAAGGAAAACTAAAATAGGCGGCAGTATTTCCACATGCAGCGCATACACTCAGAGAAATAAATGAAATTCAAGTAAAATTACTAAAAGGCAAAAAAAAAAATCCAAAATATTACCTTAATTTATGAATTACCAAATAAAATTAACAACACTAAGAGAAAAACACGCAGCAGACAATTTCGAAGAAATTTTAAAAAGTCACCAAACAAATTTTAAAAATTTTTAAGAACATGATGTCTGCATAACTGCAACGACAGTGAAGAGACGAACACTACCGCCAAGAAAGATATAGCGCAAGATGCCACGCTCGCGAGTAATATTCGTACAATATTGTGAAGAAAAAATCATAATTTAAGAATAAAATTGTTTGTTTGGCGTCAACCTAGATTAAAAAAAATGCAAGGCAAATTTCATTACGGTCAAACATTAGAGAAATTAATGAATAACACCTTCGCCCCAATACACAAAATTAGCGCTATTGCTTGAACAAAACAGTGTCTGTCCGTCCGTCTGTATGCATACGCTTTTATAGGTGCAAGTTTTAGCATTTATCAGCTCTTAATAGATTTAAATTATAATTGCAAAATGATCTGCTGCAATCGCTAAAAATTGTAAGCGTTAAAGAATAACACATGCACATTCTGCCATTTTAAGGGCCATGCCCACCTCGTCTTGCTGGCGTCTTTGTGAAATGTTTTCTTTTACTTTTCAATTTACGTTGGCAGCTCGCAAATGTGGCAAGTATTTTTTTTTTTTTTTTTTTTGCAGAATTAACAGCAGCAGCAACAACAACATCAACAGCAACATCAACAACTAAGCAAAAAATAAAAAATAAAAATAAAACAAAAATCCAAATTCACATACCGCGGATAAGTGGCGTCGTGTTTTTCACTTTCATTCATGGCACTGATACACCGCAGTACGCGCCTCGCTGCCTGCAAATGATTTTCAAATCAATTTAATTTATAATTTCCCAACGGATAAACTTTCAATTAAATTATTTTGTTCCATGGTTTTTCTTTCCTAAAAACTTGCAATAAGCATACAAGCAAACTATTTAAATATATTTTTTTACAAAAAAATATGCCTCAAACATTTTGCAAGTTGTCTAAATTGTTTAATAGCCCAGTTCATATTCCTTTCCAACTTTTTTTTGAGCCGATTGTTTTTTTTCAATTATTTTTGCCAGCATTTCCGTAGAATAACTTCAACATATTTACATTTACTTTTTTGTTAATAATTAATATTGAGTTTTTCATAATTTTGAAAAAATTTTCTTTTGACTCATTTTAGGATTACAAAAAAAAAATTTACTTTATTTTCCCCGTAATTGCTAAAGTCTGTTATGGGAAAATAATGTTTTGAATAATGAAATTGCCCACGTACAAGTGTTGTAAGATATAATTAGTTTAAAAGTAAAGTTAAAGGCAAAAGTTTTCGTTCTATATTTAAGTACGGTATAAAAAAAACTATGGAAAATAATATTTACCAAATTTTAAACATGACTACAGTTAAAAAAACAATACTTGTGATCTTTTTTAATAACTCTGTTATAAGTAAGTCTCCCAAATTTTTTTTAAAAATCAAGCTATTGAACGGGGCAACAGTTTTCGGAGGCGTCTGGAATTTCCTCCACTATATGTGGTGTCAGTTGATGCAAATTTAAGCCATAAACAGTACACAATTTTTCAGCTCATTGACTTGGAACTCAATTCTGAGAATTTCACATGAAGGTCGCCACAAAAATAAGAACTTCTGCATCATTCGTTTCGTGTCAAGTTGGCTGCATTAATAATTTTTGATGACCATACGAATTTTTTTGCTCAAGGTGGGTGGAGATGTTCATTGAAATATGAAAAATCACATGTTTTTGTTTTAGTTTTTAGTCTACAATTTGTTTGCATCTTTCACACACTACTAATTTTTTAATAAACGGTCCATTGGTTACCGAGTTATCGGCTTTTATTGAAAAGTACGCATAAGTAAAAAAATTAAAAACACTGCAACACTGGTAAATTATGTTAACAGTGCCATATTACCAGGTTGCCGTGTTGCTAGGATTTTTTTTAATGTACTGAAAATGTTTTACTGTGTTATGCATACGAGTATACATACATATTTTTCAAAGCAAATGGAATATGTGAATTGTTTTGATTCATCGTATTACAATTTGCTGAAAGGTTTTTTTTGTAATGAAAGCTAAAATTTTACCACTAATTTTACTCTAATTTACAACAGTCTTGCCATTGTTGCTTCTTCTCTAGTAATCATGACGTGTCAGTTAATTTTTTTTTTAATGTTCCAGCCCTGTCACCTTTTTAGAGTTCCGTACACCAAAACTGAAAAGGAACGCTATTGTTTTCGCTACAAAATCCATCCGTCCGCTCGTACGTCGGTCTGTCTGTCACAGGCTGTTTTATCGAGAACCGTAGGAGTTGCGGACCTGCAATTTTTACAGAATATGTAACATTTTGGCCTTTCCAATAAAAATCATATTATGACAGTCAAAAATTAAAGTGTGTTCTAAAGCGAAAAAATTTTAAAATCCTTATGTAATATACAGACAATCATATATAGACACTTCAAATTTTCGAAGCTAGAATACTTTTATGCAGACTACACCAATCAACACTGAGACTTAAAAAATCAAAATTAAAGGGTATTCTATCAGTTAATGTAATTTTGTTTAAGTAATTTTGGCAGTTAGCTGTATCTTACAAAGAGACATAAACTCTCGAAATTTTCAAAAACGCTAAAACTAAAATATCCCAAAATTAAAAAAATGCCGAAACGAAAAATCGCCAAAATGAAAAAAGCGCCTAAACGAAAGATATCACCAAAAATAAAACAAATCGCTTAAATGCAAAAAATTAAATAATCACGAGTAAGGAAGTCGTTATAAAACTAAGAAAAAACGACCAAAAACAAAAAAAATTAAAAAAGCGTCAATACTAAAAAAATCGCCAAAAGCCAAAGCTTAAAAACTCGCCAAAAAGAAAAAAAGCACCACGAAAGATATCACGAGAAATGAAAACATTCGCTAAAATGCAACAAAAAATTATTAATTAAAAGTAAAAAGGTCGCAAAAAAAATTGCCAAAAACCGAAAAAATCGCCGAAACGAAAAAAATCGCTAATGCCAAAAAATTCACCCAAAACCGAAAAAATTGCAAAAACAGAAACAAGCGTCGTAGGGAACCCTTCGTGTGCGAGTCAAAGTTGCACTTTAATTTAATTTGTTTTAATTTTGCTGATTTTCAATACCAATGTATTTCTTTTTAAAATACAAAATATGCTTAATTAATAAAGAAAAAAATTTGTTCTAGTTATTTTTTATTTAAAAAGAGTTAAAATTTTAAAGCCCTGTCTATTTGATTATGCGGATTTCACAGCGGAATAGTGGTTTCGTTGTTGAAATAAAAATAGCCGATCCTTATGTATTTTCCACTGCTGATTACAATGGCGTCATTAATTTTTCTTTAACAGTTCTAATTTTAAACATATACTTACATTTAGCATTTGCATGATTTAAACCACTTTTTCTACTATTTGCTTAATATTTCACGAATGGCCCTCCAAACATTAAAATACTTCCTGGAATGTACATAAAATTTTTTTTATTGGAGGAGAATCGCATTGATGAGTATGTATATAAGGATATTTTATAGTTATTGCAAGGATGTTAAAAACCCTGTGTTTTTAGTTAGTCCTTGAATTTTTTTTTTATTATAATTTTTTTAACCTAAAGTATGTAAATAATCCATATGTATATTTATAGGTAGTCTCAGAAATATTGTGCATTTTATGAAGAAAATTTTTCTTTTCTCACGCTATCAAAAAACCACTAATGACATGATCGCAATCAAAAGATAAAACTACACAAGTAAAAAGTTCTATTTTGTTGTGCTGTGTTTTAAATAAAAATATATATTGAGAACAAATTTTGAAACATCAACTTAAATACGAAGCTTTTCTAGTGGCCTCGGAAAATCGATTTCACTTACAGACTAAGAGTCTATTTCACCAACTGATTAAAATACCAATTCATATTTAAAAGAAATTTTTCCATACAAAAGTTAAAGAAAATCGACATATAAATATGAATTGATATTTAAATAGAGTTGGTGGGATTGACCCTAAGTGACTTCCTTATTCATCTCGCTCTATATATACCCACACCATTTTGTTGAAGGATATCAATAGGTCAAACATCAAATAAAGCGGAAGTATTTGTAGCATACTTTTAGGAGCGCCAAGTAAATATTTCCTACTGTAACCTTATATAATAATAATTTATTAATTAAAATTTACGTAAGAAATGAGACGGATCCCAGCAAAAATTCACTTACAAAATCACCAAAAAAGTTTAGGTGTTTGGTTTATTTATTATAAGTAAAAAAATAGTTTTTAATACAAGTAATTAATTTACTCCAGGGTTCGCTGGGATATTAAACTAAAAACTATCTGCATGCAAAGGCTTTGTAAGTTAGGCAAAAGACAAAATGGAGCTCTAGATTGTTTTGAGCACACGAGGCAGTGATTGTAAAATGAAGGATGTGTCAAGTATCAGGCGATGTGAATGCATTTTTTATACATATTTATACATATGTATGCAGGGCTGCATTTATAAGTAAAAAAAAATTCAAGACACTACTTACAATTCTACTAGAAGACGTTCTTATTTTCCTTCGTGATGCCCATAAAAGGAATAAAGTTTTTGTAATACATATGAACACTGCATACCTAAAATGTTTGTTCTTATTAATAAATTCTTATAAAGCTACAAAATAATAAGTGTAGCAAATGTATGCTAAGAGTTTGCTGGGATATTAAACTAAAAACTATCTGCATGCAAAGGCTTTGTAAGTCCAAGTTTAAAAGTTTTTCTTAAATTTTTAATTTAAGTTGATGGCCTGTATTTGAAATGGAAAATATCATATTTAAATCCTTAATGTTTGAATACTCATACTTAAGTATATTTACGATCGATCAACTTTTATAGCGTAAATACGCCACATGACACTTATCAATAATCGTAAAATGCCAAATTTTCTCTATCAGCGTTCATGTAATGAAAGTGAGCGTACGAGTATAAAAATGCATAAAAATCTAAATAAACAAGAAAAGCCTGCCTGCCTGCCTGCATATGCCCAATACATATATTAGATAAATGCTTAAAGTGCACTAAAAACACAGAGTATTCCGTAAGCAAAATAACAAATAGAAAAAAAAATATACTACAAAATAAAATTTAATGAATATTTCACATAAAAACAAAATATTGTGGGTCGTTGCATTAATTAAAACGAATGACTTTGAATTTATTGAAAATAATTTTCTAGGGATTGTTGTGGATGTACTTGAAATGGGTAATAAATACTTGGCAAAGGAGAAGTAAAAGGATACATCTGCAACTACGAGTGTATTAATGGTTGATTGGTTGGCGCTCGTAAAAATCAAAATCATAACAATTATGAACGCAAGTAAACTTGTAGTTGAGTATGAACATTAATAGTATTATTGTTATTATTATTATTATTATTATTACGAGTATGAGTATTTTATGACAGACGTCATTTCCATATTGACAGACGTCAAAAATTGTGTTCATCAATCGTAAATCTGATTTTTATATCACCGTGAAGTATAAAGTCGTTCTACGTATTTAATTTGAAAATCGTGCGCGCTAGTATGGCGGTATAAAATGAGGAGCGTGTGTATTACAAGCGTTTGTCATAAATAAATGCGTATGTCTGTCTGTCTGTCTGTCTGTCTGTCTGTATTTATGAGCAAATGAATATGTTATACTATCGTACTTATGAATTGTATGTAAATATTTTGTTAATAAGTTTTTAATGTTTTTTAATACTTTTAATAATAAAGTTTGAGTTTAATTTTATCTATAACGTACTTGAGTGGAAGCAATAAATTTGTGTCATCAAAGGTTTTAGTTATGACACAGAAGATGAAAATTGTTTTTAAATATCAATTGATTAATTAAATAAAGAGAATCTAATATGACTTTATATTATGAATACAAAATAAGTATAATTACAATCGCAAATGATCGATTTTGGTCCAAAAATTAAGTTCAAAAATTATGCCGCTTAAGCTCTTATGGCGGTTATGGCACGATATATTATAATATGAAGCAATAAGACGATGTTCCTAAAGCCACACATAGTGCAGCAATTAAAATTTAAATGTTGCCATAAAAAAAGTTGACGTCAATTGCTTCAGATTGTCTTATGTACTTGTACATGTTTATTTTCATTATTGATTTTCGATTTATTGCAATCCTTGAAAGAAAAAGTGTAGGGCCGGCCAATAGTGATGATTTGTCAGTGTATGTATTTTTAATTTTTTTTTTTATTTTAATTGTTGCTCTTCCATCTTATCTGGCGATAATTAATGAAACCATAAAAACTAAAAAGCCAATTAATTAAAAATGCACATACTAGTTATACGAGTGGTTAAATAAAATAGAAAAGCACGTTCTTCTTACCCTCCCCAAACGGCAAAAACCCCTTTGGCCGTGCAACAAATTATTTCTAGCTTCACGAATGTAACAAAAGTTACGAGTGTGCGATGGCTGTTTCTCATTACAATTCCTTCAACCAGCCGCCAAGTGCTCGTAAAAAGTGTTAATTTTTTTCTTGCTTTTTATATTTACTTTTAGTTTAATTTTACGATCTCACTTGAGTGTCTTTTTTTCTAGCTTTTGCTCAATTATTCAATTTTTAATACTCGAGTTTTTCATTTCAATTTCTTTATTCAAAATCAATCACATTGAAAATGAGTTCTGGTACGTTTCACTTGCTTCAGTTACAACAGTTCCAGGGTCATTATTTTACGATGGGACATTCTGCTTTTTGTGTTTATTGTTGCTTTTGAAAAAGCGGCGGCGGCAGGTTGTAGGGGAAGAAAGTATGAGTGGCAGTTGGTTTTTTTGTCTTCTTCTTTTCGATTGTACTTCTGTTAAATGTTGAATTTGTTAAAATGTCTTGTTATGAACCCATAATACAAATGAAAATTATCGTAAAAATCATATGAGTATAAGTATGTAATATTATTTTTTTATTATTTCAATCGTAAATGTCAAATGTAATTTAAGTATTTATTTTATGTCCATAGTTTAATACGCTCAGTATTTATATTTATGCTTTTCATTTTATATTTTAGTAATTTAAAGAGTTGAAAAGGAGTCATGTGGTAAAAGTTGAAAATCAGAGATTGGATACTATATTTAAACCTATCAGACCCGGTGTGCTTCGCTATGCCCATCGTTCTAAATACTCGTATATGAGGTTGTTGTTCCCCACACAAAAAAACCCAACAGGTTTTTATTCAAACTGCGCCCTAATCCTGAAAAGTAGCAAAAGAGTATCAAATTTTGACTTTCAACACTGTTTATTTATCTAGATATCACAGTAATATAAAATATAGTAGTTATTTTATATGAGAAGTATCTTATATCCGCTACGATTCCAATGGTTTTTAAACGGATATTCAATTTGTATTCAAAGAAGACTCCGACGGTTATAGTTTAACTGCAGTTAAATAAAAATAGATTGTCTTCTTATTAAGTGACAACCCTTTCCGCTTTCCTACTTCGCCGGGCTTTTGATTGCCTGTACCCATATTTTTTAAATCTCATTTCGCCGTATATGAGAACTGGAGAGGCATAACTTTACTGAGCATTGTAAACAAGGTAGTGACAAACGTAATAAATAAAAGACTGTCAGACATGTTAAAACTCGACATCCGCAACGAAGAAATAGGTTTTTCGCCCCAATAAATCCTGCACCGATCAGGTGAATACTCTCGGCAGAATGGCGCTCACCACTTTATCTTGTACACTCAGCAATTTGGAATGCACTGTGATGCAAGGGTTTACAAGAAATGTTTATAATCCTTGTCAAGGCTCTTTATAACAACTTTAAGTGCCGTATCCTACACGGAGGCATCGACAGCTGTCCAATACGCATAAACTTACGTTCTTTCGTTATTTTCGATGCTATTCAACATGGTTATCGACAGTATCATGACAAAAATGTAATCCAAGCCCAGAGGCATCACCTGACATTTAAATATTCGTCTGGCTTATTAGCACACAGTATTTAAGGCAACCAGTCCAAATGCAGCTATAAGCTGCCATCTTAAAAGTTAATATTCAAAAAACAAAACCTCTGAGAACTCAAAGAAGCAAAACACGATCAATCAGTCAACAATTATTAGGGAAAACATACTGCAGTTCACACATCCACTATTGTGATGTCCAGTAGCAATGAATCAAAGTCCGAATTGCTTCATCATGATCCTTATTCACAAAAATCAGGCATATTAATATCAGAGATATTTTTGATATGCATTAGTGTCTCTGCTAATACATAGAGTAGACTTGGGTCGAATTCGTTCACTAGTTCATTTTTTGCCACAAACCAATGATCAAACCCATTTAATATAGCAGGGAATCGCCGGATAAGTAAAAAAACTAATAAAATGGCTCGATAGCTTAAAAAAATAATGCGTCTAGTTAACACCAGAGCCGCTGCAACGATGCAATAAAAATTAGCAAAACGCAAAATAGTATTTAGAATTATAAAAACGAACAAAATTAATTAAGCTTTTATTTATATATCTGCTTCTTCATCATCTGCAACTGTAACTACTTTCAGGTAAAATTAAGGGACGTGTAATTTGGAGCTCAGTGAGCTGACAACTTACTTCTCCTATTCAGCAATCTGTCAAACCTAACCTAACTTAAAAGAATTTCCAACAATGAAGAGACGGATTCTGCACTTGATATCTTTCTGAAGGGTATTGAATATAATTGAGGGTTAGGTAAGGCAAGGGTAGGTTAGATTAGGTTAAGAGGAGCCATATCCGCTGACATACATAAAAGCCAGCATATGACTGTTGTGCGCTCTCATGTGAACTAAAAAACGAACCCCACCTTTATAGGAATTCAGTATCGTTTACATAGTCCCTAAAACTTTTCCAGTCAATACATCTAAGGTAACGGTAAAATAACGGGATCTCAATGTAATCCATGCATATACTGCACTCATTGTCATCCGTGGCTCTAATCCGGTAAAAATGCCCTCGTAAATTAGAGTGCCCCGTTAATATAGCTCGCGGTTGTTTAGTTTCAACAGCCCTTCTTGTTTTGTCTTCGACCGGACCGTCCTATATAATCTTGATTAGATTACCCTTAGTATCACTATTCCATCGTGCCTGTGTGCGATCTTCGTCCCATTTTGTAACTCAATCTTCGCTGCCTTGAAATGCTTTTCATTAATTAGAGTTACTGTTCATAACGTTCTGGCCTATTTCGCCAGTCCATTTGCATGTTTATTTCCGATTACATCGTCGTGGACCGGCATCAATACAAGACGCATGTTATAATGTACTGTGTAATCGTTTATCATATTTGCGTAATCTAAACCGCTACTAGAGTTTACTCTTTCGGTTGTGATTACCCTAATAGTATTAACATCTGTGGCCCTAATATGCACACTGGTCCATTTTAAAACTTCTGTGATCCTTGTTTTCCTTAGCTGCCTTGTAACAGCAAACTGCCACGGGTGTTTGTTTCAGGGTTCGATTGACCCAGGAGTGTGCCTCTGTTATCAATGTATCCCATTCATTTATAACCCTAGTCTCACGTACCCGGTCGGACATTTTGAAAGTCTGGGCGTATCCGGCCAGTGACGTCCATTTGTGGTATGTTGTCTTGTCCGATAAATTCCCCCTTGAAAGAAGTGTACCGATTAAAATTAGATTTTGTTAAGTTATAAAGAGAATTTGTCTCCAATTTGTTGTGTTATATTTATGGATTAAATCTCTTTTTTTTTGTTCTTTTCGCTATATCGTACTTAAATAGAAAATGATTCATAGTTTAAGCACCTAAAAACTGATCATCGAAATACTATAAATTTAATGACTTCACACTAATATATTCTTTTATGTATGCGAAAAATATTGTATGATTTGCCCACATCCGCTAGAGAAAATTTAATTAATGGTGCTATGAAAAGATAATAAAATAAAATCAAGCAAAAAATATGGCGGAAAAATCATTAAGAGCAAAAAATAATATTTATGAAGAAAATACATTATAATCAAGGAGCAAAACAACAAACTGACACTTGCACGCTGTCTCTGAGACAGACAACTTCACACGTACGCACACCTCTTCACTCAATAAATCTAACCAAAAATAGAAGAAACCTCTAGAGATTTGAAAAACAGCGTTAAATGCACAAACGAAGACAACAACTCCCAGGACACAAAACATAGCAAACACATACACGCACACACAGTTTAATGCTTAAGAGTAACTAATGCTGCCTACATCAGGGCTGCGTATTAATGAAATCATTAACAAACCTTAAAAATGTAAACAAACTCTCAACAAAATAATCATTTTCACAACTACTACTAATTCAACACCCCAAAAGTAAGGGATAGCTTTATAAGAGTTGCAATGAGTATCTATTTTTTTGAAGATGAAACTCAAGTGGCAAAAAAATAATATCACAAAATATATTAAATGCGTATGCACAAAAAAAAATGTAGTTTAACTGACACGTGGCCGCAGCTTCAAATATGAATGAGTAACAGCGACTAGATCGTCAGGGTTATAAAGTCTACGAATATGCATGATGCTGTTGCCGTCAATGATGACGATGATACGTTTAATTTGCACCCTTTTATTTATTGACTTACCACTGGGTGCACACGAAGTACGGAACGAAGTAAACAAATCAAATTTTAAATGGATTTCAAGTGTTGCTTTCGGACGCTGTTACAATAACAATATTATCTACTATTATTGTTGTTATTAAAGCTGGCCCGTGTTGTTGTTATTATAACAATTTATAAAGAACCTTTTCTGTGCTTCCCAAGAGCAGCCTTCATTTATCTTTAACTTAATTTTAATTGTAATCATATTTTTTTTTATTCTCTTGGTATAAAAATTATTTTGGTAGAAGAAGGTTTTTTTTTAATTTGAAAGGATTATTAATAATTTTTTGTATCAAACGAAAGTAAGAGTTTCTATATAGAATTGTTGAATATACAAAACAATAACAAAGCGAAAGTTTTTAATTTTTATAAGAATTATTGGCTTTTCTAGGTAACTTTGTGGAGAGTATTTTTTTATTAATTTTTATTTATATATAAAAATCTTTCAATTGTTCAAGTACAATTTTATATAACTGCTGTGCTCTATTAGCTATTCCTGCTAAAAAAAAAATAACACGGCCAATAGCCAACAAACTCTTTTAATTTTTCTTAAGATTTTCAATGATTTTTTTTTGTTTGTTAATTTTAGGTGGTGGTTTTGCTAAATTTTAATAAATCCAGAGTGTGAATAAATAAAAGGATTATGGGTATCATCAGCATTGTTTATTCAAGTGTTAAACTAAAATCAGCTTCGCTCAAAACTAATGGCAATTGTGTTCATTTATAGTTCGTTCACCCTCTTAAGCGAGTCCTTTTCATTTTTATTCCTTATTTTTAGTTAAATTTTTTTCGTTTTGTTATTTTATCCTTTTGTTTTGCATTTGAAAACTGTCATTCATACCTTCAGTTAAATTAGTAAATTTTACAAACGTTTATTCATTTTTCTTTTTTCAATAATTTTTTTTATATTTTTTCTGTTACTTTCGAAAGTATTTCCAAAAGTAATCAATCCTTGTAATTGCAAGTTAGAGAATTTATTTTTTCATTCATTTCACTATAGCCTGACTGTTAGAGCGAGTAAGGAAATAAATTAAATTTTCATGAAAAATGTAGCGAAAAATTAAGAAAATGGAAGAGAGTAAGTAGAGAAGATTTAAAAAAGAAAAGAAAAAGTATTTAAAAAAAAGTTTTCAAGAAAAAGTGTTCATACAAGGAATCAATAGTTAAGGAAAGGTCATTGCCGACTAGGCACTTAGAAAAAGATGAAATAAAATTTTGTATGAAAAACCCAAAGGGAAACTGGCAAAATTTCACATCAAATTATTTTCATATTTACCTTCACATAAAAATTTTGGAAAGTGTAATTAATATTCTTCTTGCAGCATTAAGAAAATAAGTTTCAATAATATGAGAATTGAAGACAATACTCTTAGAAACAGCGTCCTAACATATAAGATTCAGAACAGAACCAAGGAAGTCCTGGATATCTGACGAGACCTGCACCATCACCCATGAGTGCAGAGATAAGATCGTGTCTAAGTGAAATGAAATAAATTTAATGAAATTTATAGTGGCCTAGACAAATAAATCAAGAAAAGTACAATGTTGGGAGGAAGGTATTGCTATACAAAGAGAAACTGCAGCCGGGATTTAAAAAAAAACGAAAGAATTTTCTCTGTTTATGATTTCATGAGACTAAAGTTCGTATCGCTTTGTAAACTAAATTACATGTCATAATTAAATGCACCAAAGACAATTGCAAATTATTATGCCAAACACTAGCAGAACGGAACAATATGCTGTTTTCGAGGACAGCCACACCCTTTCATTATAAGCGTGCTCTGTATTTGCTACACTTTTGATGCCACTTTCCGCACTTTCCGCATAATTTTTAGTAAAAATGGAATATGTGAATTGTTTTGATTCATCGTATTAAAATTTGCTGAAAGCTTTTATGTAATGGAAGCTCAATTTTACCATCCCTAACAGTCTCTCCGTTGTGATGTTTTTACTTATCATTATTTATATGATTCTTTCAGGAGATTGACAAGGAAGAAAATTTAATTTTCAAAACGAAAACAACACATTGAACCGAAGCTCAGCTTGAACATTTTGTAGATAAACCAGCCATTCCAGAACTCAAATATTTCCTGCTGCGAATCCCATAATAGAGAGAGATAATATCAGGATATCATCGCTGAAAAATAATGAATCTGCACAAATCGATGATGTTACTCCAGGCGTAAGCGCTTTACTCCTCGTGCTCATCATGGAAAATTGTTGGAATATGGGAAAACTGTCTTCTGATCCCAAAGAAGGATTAATAATCAATATGCTTAAAAAGGTCAACCTTTCTGATTGCTCCAACTATAGGAATATAACTATACTGAGCAAGGTCATTTAGGTCATGGCCAACATACTGAATGACAGATATTAAAATGCCCTCTCACTTCCTGCGGACGGAACCATTTATGTCACATAAATCATGTGTAGATCATATCGACACCTTTAAGATCATTATAGAGCAATAAATGAAGAAAGAACGCTTTTGTATCTCATAAAGTCTTGAAAACTATACCTCTATATACAACGCAATATGGATATCGCTACAATGTAAAGGTGTGACTACAAAAATAATTAATCGAATAAAAGACATACACAGCGATTCTCAATGTAGCATACAAATAGATGACTTAGGACAATCTTGCGAGTCTATTTGCCAAATAGGAAATATTTTTTAAGAAGATATTTAATGGAACCCACAGGGCAGCCGACGCAGACAGATTCGCTCAAACATCGAGTCGATAACCACCAATAAAAAAAATGTTAACGAACACATTTTGGAACTCGTTTTTTGGTAAAAAAAAATAAGTTCGAAAACTATTATGCCGCTTGAGCTATTTGGCGGTTATGACACGGTATATAAAATGGAATGAGATAAAATTGTAGCATTAAGAAAAAAGGTTTCGAAAAATTTTGTTATAGTCCCATGATCCACCCACGAACTTGGATAATATTAAACATTTGCAGCTAATGTAATTAAATTTTTAATTCGTTTTATAAAATCTTAAAACAAAATCTCACATTTTTCTTTATGAGCGAAATAAGTTTAAATGTATTTTGTATACTTCACATTAAATCAAACTTACCGCTTACCGAAACTGTAGCGCCTCACGTCTGCAAAAAATGTAAGAAAATATTTCTTGTTAAAAAATTAATGTTTACATTTAAAATTACAAAAAAAAATGCAACAAAAATATATGTTTGTATATATACAAAAAAGTTATAAAAAAAAACTCAAAAATTATACAAGAAAAAAAATAACTACTCGACTGCACTGCAAAATGTTTAATATTACTAATCACAGTAAAGCAATTAGGTGGAAAATGATATTTTATATTTCCGACAAAGTGAAGGAAAAAACATCAAAAATTAAGGAAACTCCCATTTCAAAAAGCAAATGAAACAAAAATAATAAATGAAAGCCATCGCGAGAAAAGGTGGACACAGAGGAAAAAGCTTTAAGTACACCAATTGTAAAACTCTGGAATAATTTTATGTTACCGACGATTTTTTGTCTTTCTTTCTTAAGGGAAAAACCGCTGCCCTTTTTTTAAGATGAAATAAATTGCCAATAATTTGTAAGCTTTAAGTTTTTGTTCTAGACAAAAGCAAATTGCTGCACAAAGCAAAATATGAAAATCTTTTAAGATATTTTTTTTTGTGTGAAAAATACAGAAATTTTTTAATTTTAAAAGCGCTTATTAATCAGGCAAAAGGAGAAAAGTAAAAAAAAAAATATTACGTGGAGTATTAGAGAAAACTGAAATGCAAAATCGAGTACGTTATATGAAATTTCACGTCGAAAATTTGTTAACTAAAAACCGGCCCAAGAAAGCAAATGCCTTTTGCACTGAAACAAGCTTATAGTGGCTGATTTTGGCAAAGAAAAGAAGACACATGTGGGTTTTGGCACTTTGAAAAATGGGTCTCATTTAAATGGTGATTGCAGTTAAAAATTTGTGGATTATTGTGTTGAATCGTTGTTGAAAACCACGAAAATATTGCGTTTTACATACATATACGCTGTGTTCAACCGTTTAAGGTCAAATCCTACGGGGAAATATGTTGTGAAACGTTTTAACTCTCAAACCCTTCTTTGTATGGGCTAAAGATTACAAGCATAGGGGTACCAGAGAATAACAAAAGTATCGTCATAAGTACTCTGCGAGTGTTAGCCTTCAAAGAACTAAGAATGCGTGCGGCTAAAAATAAAGAGCACGCTCATGTGCAAAAACACGCATTAATTTTACACCGAATAACATTAAACATCCAACAACCATGTTTATACATATTTTTTAATTTACGCAGCACAAACCACTATAAATTAAATTTATAAACTGTATGAGCTACAATCATACGCATGAGTTATACCTTGACCATTAATCGGCTACACATGCGTATATAAAGGGACATTTTATTTACATAGAATCATTAAACATGTTTCCAAACAGCCGCACACATTTTTCATTCCATTTTATATGCACAAATGTGTGTATGTACGCGGTGGCGAATGATGAATAAATATCCCGAGTATCATGCGTTTATATTTTTGTCCGATTAAATATCCATACTCTGAGTATTAGCATAACTCCAACTATAAGTATGTAAGAGAGTCAATACGCATGTGCCCTTTTTATTATTTATAATTTTAGCGTACTTTAGTTTTTCGCAAAAACGAATTAGAGATGCTACAACACACAATGAAATCGGCTATAGTCTAATTGTTTGCGCTACACTTATGATCATACGCAGTTACTAAAATTAAGACTATTACTACGTATGTATATCTTTTTAAGCACTCATTGTCATTCTCTGGTTCAAACTTGAGAAGGTAGGCTTCGAAACATCCGTGTCTGGTTAACAACTGGTTAGGTTATACTTTCGTTAGGTCAGATTATTCATTCTAATGTAACATCAGAGCGCCCGATTTCGTCGCGGTATTCTGTAGCAGAATCATTGGTAAAGTCAAATAACCAATAAAATGGCTACTAAACACAGCTTTGAAAATTTAACACGCCTCATTGACACCAGAGGCGCTGCAACACTGCATTTGTAAAAACCTGCAAAAAGCAGAGTTGTAAAAGAATGAAGCTTTTCTCTATCTGTTCCTTCACCATCTTTGTTATCTATCACTATTCCTTCTTCTTCTCTTTAAAAATATAATAATAAATACTCTATTCTCGGAATGGGTCTATTGACCCATTTTCCTATCGCGGAAGTCTTCTAATCACTCTACCATCTTTTCATTGCATTAGCACTCAACTGGTTGTCCCCGTTTTCCCGTTCTCCTTGCAATATGCATCTCCTTTTCAGTATGCGTTACCAGCTGCAGTGGCATCATCATTACATATTCTGTATTTCTTTTATTTCAAACGGCTTTCTGCATCAATTCGTACCTAGTAATAATTTTTTAATAACTTGTCCTAATTTATTATCTATTAGTGTTATTAAAAAATCACTTAAATCCTCCAAATCATTTAGGCAACGATATACTCATGACATTCAAAATAATCCAGATATTTAATACAATTTTGCATTTCGAAAAACACTTGCAGCAAAAAAACTTAACATTGCAACATTTGTTAATAATTGTTTAAACACATTTCTTTAAATCACTTCAGCATAACTGGCAAAACAACAAAACCAAATACAAAAGTCATATTAACAAAAATATTTAGCTTTAAGTGCCACCAACCATGACAGATTTATACGAGTATTTGTATTAAAAGATTTGCAATGTTTATGCTTACACATGAATATATATGTATGTATGTACTCGTACATATGTATGCCTGCATAAATATATTGGTATGTTTTTCCCATATCTATTATGTTAAAGAGAATGAACATGTTTAAATTGTTTCGGATGCCATATTTGCAAAATTCTTTATAACAAATAAATTAATGGCCGAGGGAATGAATGAATGAATGTAAAAAAAAGTGCAACATTAAATAATTGTAATTGCCTACCATTACAGTACATTAGCAATATTGAATGAGTAGATGGATGAGTCAAAAGAAAATAGAAACAAATATACTCGCACACTCGCATATAACAAAAAAAAACTTTATGATCCAAAATTTCAGTCAGTCATCTTTTTTCCTTGCCATATTATGAGCCTTCATAAATTTTATTAGTATGCGCAGATACATGCATTTTTAGCTGTAGATACTACATACATGCATATGTATTCTATTTAGCTACACATTTCGCCCCTTGTACTTCCTTTACTCCACTATTTCTTGTATGCCGTGGATAAATGAAATAATGGTTTATAATTTTTCACCACCTATTTTTCTCTATTTCTATGTCAGTTGACACTTAATAACATTTGCTTGCAAGTAGTGCTAATGCATTATGAAGAAACATCTTTTATTGATATCGAGTTCGAGAGTTTCGAACTTTATACAGCCGAGTCTATGTTAACGATTTTTGTGTCTCTAGCTGCAATTCTTTACTTTATCTATTTCTATAAATATTCATATAAAAATGAAGTCGTAATGTTATATTTATGCATGCAGTACTTATCTAATTGCGAGCTTCAATTTTTTTAATTCGAACAAAAGTTCGAAATTTCGAACATGCACCAAAACGAAAATTTAAAATTTTCCCAGAGAAATATTAACATTGTAAACTTCTTTGTTTCATAAAATATGAAATTTCTTGCATTTCGAGAATTCGAAAATTTTCATATTAATATATTTTTTTATTATTCATATAAAAATGAAGTCGTAATGTCATATTTATGCATGCTAATACTTATCTAATTGAGGGCTTCAATTTTTTAATTCGAACAAAAGTTCGAAATTTCGAACATGCACTAAAATTAAAATTTAAAATTTTCCTAGACAATAATTTACAATTTAAAACTCTTTGTATTAAAAAATACAAATTTTCTTGCATTTCGAATATTCGAACAAAAAATTTTGTCATGAAAAATATGTAATTTTTTTTTTTGCAAATAACATCAGGAAGTATTTTAGATATGAAATTTAAAATTTAGCGTAGTTTTAATTTATAAACTTAGTAGCGAAAATATTCTTCTCACAAAAATGGTATATT
Organism: Nowickia ferox; assembly: GCA_936439885.1. NCBI lineage: Eukaryota > Metazoa > Arthropoda > Insecta > Diptera > Tachinidae > Nowickia > Nowickia ferox. The sequence continues at coordinate 109,385,137 of OW387023.1, forward strand.
TTGCTTGCCTTTATTATTTTTAAATTTAATTATGAAATTTCGAAGAAATTTTCCAAACCTAGAATAATGCAAATTTGTAATTGGAAAATTTCAGCAATAAGATTTGATATTTCTCGTGAAATTTAAACTATTAATTTAAAGTTTTCAGAGGTGAAAGTTATTTGTAATAATTTTCAATTTGCCTTTTCTTGTGCGTAAATGATCAATGAAGATGCACTTAGCTTAAAATGTTTAAAGTAAAATATGGCATATGGTGTATGTCGCCAAAACACTTTTCTGTATGAGCTTTAAAAACTCAGGTAATATTAACCCTCTGTTTCCACAAGTCAGACAGTCGACTTGTCAAGAAAATGTTTATGAAGATATTTTAAAAAAATTAGTGTTTTAATATAACTTTCTACTCAAGTCAACCGTCTGGGTCGTGAAAACAAAATAAAAGAATGCATAGCTTATGGAATCCTCTAAATAGGGATCTATTTGTAATGATGGGAGAATACGCCCCCTGTCTCCTTTCGGTCCTAAACGGTTCTGCCGTTTAGCCGTTAAAGCATAACAAATGAAAAAAGCCCTTTTTGGATGTACGGATTGGGATTGTCTGATGAAAATATTAAAAATTAATTCGGAGCGGTTCAGTGCATAAAAATTCAAAAAATTTCTAATGAACACTTGACAGTTGAAATTCAAATTAATTGCTTAAAAATTTCATTTACTCTTTGAAAAAAATTTTTTAATTTTTATTGTCAGTAAAAAATATTATTTTATTTGTTCAATTTTTATAACTTTAAGACTTTATTTGAATATTTATTATTAAAACATCTTACTAGCGGCGTACAACGTGTCTTCACTGTATAATGCACAGTGGCTTGTTGTGTATGATTTATATCACATTTAATTTATAAGAAAACAAATATTCAGAGGCTTTGCTATGTATGTCGCTTGTTGTAATATGGTTTATGAAAAGTATTTGCAAAAATTAAACTCGCTTTCTTGCCCTCCCCTTTGAAACGAAACGACCCTTCTCAGCCTTGTGCAAAATTCAGAGCATATGAATGTTTAATACTTTTAAAAAGATTTTTTTTCTACTTTTCATTGTTCAAATTTATTTTGTTTTATGGCGGAAAATGCACTTGTTTTTCCTGCTATACTTATCATGTTGGAGTGACATGTCTAACGCACGTTAGTGTTACGCTCTACGATTTGTTTGATATTTGGCGGTACTGAGAAAAATTGGGATGATGATGATGCTGCTGGGGTTAAATTTAATAGTATTTGAAGTTTTGCCATTTCAGTTAATTGTGTGTTACAAATTTCAATAAACAGTAAACATTTTAAATAAATGAAAAATAGTTCCAAAAGGAGGTTATTTTAAAATATTTGTTAAATTTCTTTGTTATAAAAAAATAATAGCATATAAAATGTTTCTTATTTGACTAGAAATTTTATGTCTCATATAAATAAAAATAAAAGTCTCACTGTAGTGTAAAATTTTGAACCATCCGTATTGCTGACGCAAACAACTTATTTCAATTACTTTATTTTTTTTTTTTTTCTTGAGCACAAAGACAATTTTACAAATATTCTTTTCCATATTCTTAATCACTTTATCCATTGACAAATTGATAATATGATTAATTATTTTGAAAAGCAAGAAATTTTACATTTACTAAAAATAAATCAATATATATATATAAGAAAAATGTGTTAACAAGTAACAGTTTGTTCAAAAATTAAGTGCAAAGAAAAAAATAATTAACATTTATATTGAAGCAATTGATGCAGTTCATTTTGTAACAGCATGCAACAAACAACACACTAATGCATGCGTATGCAACACAGCGCGGCTGCATATGGATGAGTTCAATTATCGTTAATAAATGTCACCTACAAGTGTTTTTCTTTTCAATTGAATGCGCAACACATGTATTCGTTTTACGTCAAATATGTAACGAAATAACTAAAAAGTCATCAATGAAAAATTAACTGTATCCTCTAAGTGGTTAATTAGTTTTCGAAAATAATACTTAAAAATAAATATTAATCATCTCGGTTGCGGGCAGAGGGAAACGACTGTTGAGTAAGTTTTTCTCTATTTCAACTTAAGGTCTCCTCTCTCTTCGCAAGTAAAGGCAACTAAATTTATATAAAATTTTTTATATCAATTTGTAAATTGTTGTTGAAATTTCGTTCATCATCTTGTTGCTAATTTTATACATTTATTTATTTATTATTACTTATTATACAAAGTAAATTTGCACAATATGGTTGCACAAATATGGGCGGAGTAACTAGAAGATATGCTCAAGATGTTATTAGTACTAGTAATCTTAAAAATGTTTTGTGACTGACTGTATACGACCTATGCCTTCCCATAGGAAGAAGAAGAAGAATATTATACGGTTATGCGTGGCAGATCAGTCAACCACAGCAAGCGAGACGAAAAACTCTCGAAGGCCAAACAACACACACAAGCCTGACCGCACTTAAGAAATAATTGCGATGACGCGAGAGCTAACCTTAAGCCCAGAGCTGCTTAACGGCTCTGGGCTTAAGGTTAACTGTGAAATTTTATACATACATATTTATTGAAATTAAATACCTTTGTTAACTCTTCACTTAAAAACATGATCTAAAGCTCAATATCCTTATCCTTACTATCCTTACTAATATTATAACGCTTTCACGCGCAAACCACTAAACGATTTGGGAAATTTTTTCACCAATTGAAAGCTACATCACCAGCGTCAAACACAGTTTAATTTTTTATCCGGTTCGGAACCGGATTTTTATATTTCGTACGGATTTCCAAACCGCTAAAAGGATTTTGAAAATTATTTTACCAGTAAAGGGTCCGCCAGATAACTTTTTTTTTTGAAAACAGGGCGCAAAACATCGATTGTAGCTTCGGCTTTGTGGCACGTAGCGCCGTCCTGTTGAAACCAAATGTTGCCAATATCCTGCTCTTCAATTGACTGTAACGGCCACTCCTTGCTCATTGGCCCAATTATGCCTCTGGACCAAAATCCGCACCAAACATTGACTCGTTTTGGGAGCGTCGACTTTTCAATGTATGAGTGCGGGTTTTCTGTGCCCCAAATGCGACAATTTTGCTTGTTTACATACCCGCCAAGATCAAAATGAGTTTCATCTGAAAAGATGATTTTTTTTTTTGCAAAATCGGCATCTTCTGTAAGTCGTAATGTCGCAATATTTCAGACGTGAGCTAAATGTTACCATTCACGAAATAAGCACTAGTTGAAAACAAACGTTAGATGGCGGACCCTTTATAAAGCTACATTATATTAATAGCGTGAAAAAGAGCTTATTTTTTATCCGGTTCAAACCGGTTTTTTATATTTAGTTCGGATTTTTTCCGAAAAACTCACTTTTTGTCTGGTTAGGGCAATTAACGTTTCTGGTTTGATTGTTTAGCCAGTTTTAAAACCGTTTTATTATGATTTTAATTTTTTAACGCCTTTTGTCGGTTTTTATCATTTTCTTAACATTATCAGTGAGTAACAAATAACAAAACACTCATAAATTTTAAGTATGGTTTACAAAATATCAAATCAATGCGAGCGGAGCCGCGGGTAAAAGCTAGCACCTACGAGTACATATGTATATAAACAAAATTATTTTATAAAATTTTCCAATAAAAAAATTTAAAATTAACAAAGAAATTAGTGACTCAACGTTAGTTTTTTTTTTAATAAATTCAGTAAAGTTCGACTTTGACTCACAAACGAAGGGTTCCGCACGGCACTTGTTTCTTTTTGGCGCGTTTTTAGTATTGACGCTTTTTTATTTTTTGTTTTGGCGTTTTTTTTTCGTTTTTGCAATTTTTTCAGTTTTTGGCGATATATTTTGTTTTTTTTTTAAGAATACATATTTTTAGTTTTAGTGATTTCTTTTCGTTTTGGCGATTATTCGATTTTTGGTTTGGATTTTTTTAGTTGTTTTTTAGTGAGCTTCTTACTTTTGGTTTTATTTTTTTTTGTTACTTTAACTATTTATTTTATTTTTGGTCCTATTTTTCATTAAAGCGCTTTTCATTTTTTCATTTTAGCGATTTTTCGTTTAAATTTTTTTTTTAATTAAATTTAGGATTTTTTTCTTTTTGAAAATTTCAAGAGTTTGTTTGTCTCTTTTACGGCTTAAAATGATTTTTGTATATAGAAGCTGCCAAGATATCGATGAAGAGGAAAGTGACGAACATTTTATGGCCACAATGGGTACTCTGGAGTTCCGGGAACTTTCTGACGTCGCCAGTGTTGAACTGAAATGTATCAGTAGCTTTATTTTGAGCTCTGCTTGGTTCGACGGTGAGGACTCTGCATAAGTAGAGTCTCCGTGGTATCACAATGGACGAAAACGGTTTAAGTGAGTCCGGTATGCTTACCTTACCTAACCTAACCTACGATTTAAAAGATACAGCAAGTTCTCAAAATTAAATGCCTTTACCCTGCATGTACAAAACCCTAAAAGTTAGTACAGAACAAATCACTGCTAACGCTGTTTATATTTAAGCCCGTTATAGACCGCTTTTAATGTAAACCGGCTTTTATCTACGGGAACATCAAGTAAATTTTTGAAAAATTGAACTTCGTCAAATTGGATGGACTCTACATAGAAAAAAAATTTAATGGAAGGTTAACATACCATCTCTAGTTTTTTTTTAGAAATTTTTGGATAAAGATTCCCTGATTATCTGCAAATAAGCAGAGGATCCAGCTAAACCCCTCAATAATCAATTTAAATGTGTTTTTTTTTTCATAAAAAACAAATATTTTACTGAATAAGTAAAATAATAATTTGGGACTATTAGTGCTAAAAATTAAGTTTGCACCACTCAATAAATAAATGATATAAGTTATTTTTTAACACTAAAAAAATTTAAGAAAATAAAAATTTAATTGAATCAATTAAAATTTTAATTGAACGAATCACAGATTTCATTGAATGAATTAAATATTTACTTTAATTGAATTAATAAAATTTTTACTTTTATATTACCGCATTAAATTAATTTATTTTATTAAATTTTTAATTAAATATTTTACTTCACGAATATTTCGTAATAAGCTCCCTTTTATGAAATGAAGTTTAGATAATATATTCTATGCATATAAATACATACATACATTCATAAATCTATTTACATGCATTTCATTTCATATCATTGTAATATTCTTTTCTCATCTCGATACAAATGACGTCATAAGGTAAAAACCATAATAAATCTTCAAAATCTGACATTTACACCACGACAAAAAAAGAATGAAAAGTGAAAAGAAACACTACGCCTTAATATTAAATTTAATATTAAAATCAAACAAAAATATCATTTGTTGCATTCATCATTTTGGCCAATAATTCAATGACCATGCATCATTTAAAGCACAGTCCATAGACAAATTCAACATTATATAAAAAACATAACAAAAATCTAGAAGGAAAAAAATATATGATAAATTGATTTGCGCAAGCCAAAGAGGAATTAAAAATTGATGTAACGATTAATACATCAACTTGTAATACAAACCAAACAAGCGCAACAAAATTCAACGACGGACGACAACAGCAAATAAACTCCAGAAGAAACACCCTTAAAATAACGAAATTATTGGGAATAGTTTGTCGCATGAACAAAATTATCGCACAAAAAAGTTGACAAAATTATAGAAAATAAATATAAAAAATAAAAAAAAAGGGAAAGATGTAAAAACAACTTTAATGAAAATGACACCCCTTAATGTTGCTGTAAGTTATGTGTGTATATATGTGTGTGTGTGTAAACGCATGTGTGCTTGTGTTTGAGCGGATGTCAAAGGAAAAAAGGAAATACTTGCAGTTGTCCTTTCAATGCTACACATTTTATTTTATGTTTCAAATAGTTCTTAAGCGAACTATTCATAATGCTACTGTTTTTTTTTTTTGTCCAATCAGACTTAAAATGAATGGGAAAACTATTTGCAGAAAAACACTGAGAGAATTAAAGTTTTATAGTAGAGGTTAACGTGAAGGCTTCAAGTTTTTCTAGAGCCATTAAAATATGTTTTTGAATTTTAAAACAATAAGGCAGTTTACATAATTATTTGGAACTCAATTAAAATGTTTTAATTCAGAGACCAATGAATTGATTGCGCAGCATAGTGGGATTTTGGAATCAAAAATCCAGTTCTACGATCACTCAATTTCAAAAATCGGATGAGAAAGTTTTGTAGAAAAACGTTTATATATGAAAGATGCATTTATGATGTTTTAAAAAAGAAACTTAATATTATTTTCAAAAAATTTAAGTAAACTCCATGCAAGGTTGCCAAGCAAGAAATGAATTATATTTTCACGCAATTCAGTAGTCCATATAAGTATGAAGAATTTTGTTGACAATGTCAAATGGTGACTTAAATAAAATACTAAACAACAAAAATTAAAAATTTTAAACCCCTCCGGCTTTAACGATTAGAAAACACTTTCGATCAAGTCAGCTTTCAAAGAGAAATAAACTAAACCAAAATCGGTCCAGCCGTTTGGTCTGTACATGAACTCGTGCAGACACAGAGGCACACAGACCTCTTTTTTTGGTCGGGGATTAAAAATAAAGCATTTTCACAAATAAAAAAGTGTTTTTTGAAGCCTCTAAAAATTAAATTTTTTTAATATTTGTTAACGCACTAATATACCCAAATTATTATTTTACTTATTCAGTGAAGTATTTTTTTTTATTAAAAATACATTAAAATTGATTATTGAGGGGTAATCTGAATCCAGCTGGATACAAAAAAGCATAATTTTCAATTAAAAAAAAAAAAATTATGTAGCCCTACTTGCCCCCAAGCAGTTATTTCAAGCAAACGAAAATAGAAAAATTTATTTTTTATTAAAACTAAATACAATTTTCGGAAATTTTTAGAACAGTTAAGAAAACAATTAATTTCTGGTAAAAATTACGAAACTTGTCATATAATTTTTGCAAAAAATTATTGCCTACTTTTAGGTCAGTTATTTAATGAATACTGAATACAACAACTTATCAAAAATTCAGGAGCAGAAGTGCTAGAGTTATTTAAATTTTACCATAATAATAATATTAATATTTTTTTTGGCAATGTGCAATATAACATTACTTCAATCACCAGCTAATCGTCCTTAATTAAAAGGAAGGAGCATTTCACTTTTTCTCGCTCAGTGTAATGACAAAATCTTCCAACAAAAGGATTTATGCTCATCGATCAGTATTAATGAAGAAGTTTAATTCTATTTCTTTACAAGTCTTTTGTTTTTCACATTTTTTTTATTATTTGTACTTTGTATATTTACACCATTGACATCAATATGTAAGTGGAAAGAAACAGTAACTGGTATTTACCGTCTACTATTGACAATTAAAAGAACAAAAAAAAACTTTTTTGTCTTCATAATCTTCTAGTTTCCGTTTCCCTTACAAAAACATAACTTGTAAAAGTAAAGAGATAAATATTATTAAGCAAAACGTATGTCATGTCGCGTTTAGGATTTTGTTTTACTATTTTGTTTTTTTTTTCCTATTTTTGATTTACTGCATTAGCTTTGTTTTCTTCTTCTCGAAGTCTTAATCAATGTGACAACTATACTTTATTTTACAAGTTTCATTCAATTGCATGGGCAAAAAGGGTTTGTGTTTGATTTAGCATTAAACTTAATTTATTTGTTGCATTTCAAAGAAAACTAAATTTAGTGAAGAATTAGTTTAAAAAATTACTTTTACATATAAATAAATACATGCTAGCCAAAATTTTTTGTTTTTAATTTTAAAGTTTCTTACTTCTTTTTTTTCATTTCGTTATCAACCTACTCGAATTTTTTGTTCAGCCACTTGATTTTATTTTTATTTTTTTCGACAAATATTTGCATAAATCATTGTTTGCATGTTTCATTCTTCATTTAAAACGATTTGCAATATTTTCAAAATAATGTGACATGTAAAAATATTGGCTGGCATTAGATGTGTACACAAAAAAATATATTAATGTCACACAAACCCTACGCAAAAATTGCGTTCTTGTTTTATGAACCAAAAAAAAAAACAATTTAGAACTGATGTCAGTCCATATACATATGAACACATGTTTATGTATATATTTGTATATAAAAACATTTGATTTAAATTCACTTCTTGGTGGTTTAGATCACAACGTTTGTTTGAAATACTAACACACAGTGAAGATATGGACATAAACAGCAAACACTTGACCTGAGATTCAATATAAACGAATGCTAACGAAAGCGACGAAATTTCGAAACAAAATTGTTCCATATTTATTCACGAAAAAAAAACATCGAATGTTCGCTGCAGCGAGCTTCTTTCGATAGTTTCTCGAATGTGTGACGATAGCCCAGCCGGTGTGTGCTCGTCTGTGTGCCTCGGGGTACGGTGTTCATATTTGTCTGGCTGCACCAAAAGTTAAAAAAAATAGGGATAAATAAATAAATAAATAAAATTAAGATAAATAAAATAACAAATAAATATAATAAATAATCTCAAAAAACTCACTTCTCTACTGTCTTTTTGTGAACCTTCGAAATCGAATGGTTTTTGAAACAAAACTGAGCGACAGACAAAAATTTTCTGATTGGAATTATTCTAAGCGAATGGCTGGTCGCAAATGGTATTTCTGTATTAAATGAGGCTAGCGATCTATACACTTTTGATGGTCCAAGGTGCACCAGTGATATCGCTGTCATACTTTCGAATGGGGTAGCGATGTCTCTTTTTGATTTTAGGTGGAGGGTTTGTGATAACGCGGGAGTTAGTGACCACAATCTCATTGAGATAGTGACCACAATCTCATTAAGATAGTGGTCACTTACCATTACCAGTTGTACCACCAAGAAGCTGGCGACTCCACAGTGTGGACTGGGCCAACTATGAAGACTGTTGGAGGGCAGAGGTGATGTCAGAACCACTGGACAGTTTCAGGGCGCTTGTGGTAGACAATCAGGTTGAGCAGATAGAACGCTGGATGTATTCCATCAACGACGTATTGCTTGGCCGATGTCGCAAGACTAAGCCAAGTAGGGTCAAGTGGTGGACACATGAGTTGGATATGATGCGGAGGAATGTCAGAAGCCTTAGGAGGCGATTCCAAAGGGCGAGGCGTTCCAATGCTGATGATTTGACTCAATGTAAAGCTGAATATCTTGCTGGCCTTAGAACATATAAAGCACTGATTGTGTACGGAAAAGAATTGGAGTGGAGGAGCTTCGTGCGGGAGAACGGGGATAACCCCTGGGGTAAGGTGTATCGTATTTGCAGGGGTAGGTTTAGTCAGCATTACATTGAATGCCTTGAAGCTGACAGCATTATGCTGTCTTCTTGGAGGGATTGCACTGGCGCTTTGCTGAATGCCTTTTTTCCGGATGCGGAGGTCGCTAGCCTTCCTCTCATTCGGGAAGGAGCCGGTCCACCAAATCTAGACAGGTCTGAAGTAGATGACAGTGTTTGTCCGGAGTAGGAAATCTCCAGGTATGGATGGTATGACTGGAGAGATATGTAAAAGCATCTGGAAGGCCATTCCTGAGTATATGGAGGCAATTTTTGGAAAGTGTGTGAGTGAGGGCTATTTCCCTAGGGCTTGGAAGACCGCCCGTGTTGTCGTCCTCTTAAAGTCGCCTGATAGAGTTAGAAGTAATCCGCGCTCTTATAGGGGCATCAGTCTCCTGCCAGTACTTGGAAAAGTCCTGGAGAGGATAATGGTGGCAAGACTGAAAGAGACCGAAGGTGCGAACTTCTCTGAGCACCAGTTTGCTCGTGAGGCATTTAGGAGGAGACTGAGGCGCAGTTAGTGGAGGTAAGTCTTTGCGTGATCATTCATACGGTTGCTGTTTGTGGATATCGCCCTAGATGTCCACTCTACGTTTTTGCTGCGGACTGATGTTGATTGCTGTGGGTGTGTTGTGGTGGTGGTTCACCATTGTTGGTGTCTGGTGTTCTGGTGTCTGTGGGGTCTCCTCTTGAGTCCTTTGGGACCTTTGAGGGGTCTCTGTGGCTGTACACATGAGTAGATGACTGCTGCCTGGTACCTTGTGATGACGACTTTACCTGTCCCCGGAGGACGCTATCTGTATGTGCCTGTACCTGGTTATGGATTTATTGCTGTTTTGGATTGATGCTGATTATGTTAGATGCCGACTATACCTATCCCCGGACTATTCTCATGTATTATTTGTGGTAATGTGTGCATTTGATGATGACTCTGCCTGTCTCCGGATGACTCTATCTATTTATGTTGCCGATTGATGATGACTCTGTATATGCCTGTTTTTGGACTATTATTTTGTTTTTTGGATTGAGTGTTTGCTGCCTGATGCCGTGTTTGTTCTGCTGTGTTGCTGTTGCGGCGATTACTGTAATTGCCTGGTGTTGTTTTGTGTTTATTGTTGGGTGGTATTTTCTGCCAATATGTTACTCGTAAGAGTGGCATTGTGTTTTTGTTTTGTGTGTTGTATTGCCGGTGCTTTTATGCACGTTTGTCCTCCGTGAGGGTGAATGTTGACTGTTTTGTTTTTTTTGTTTTACGGGCCACCAGTTCCCGGAACTGTTTGGGGTTTGCAACTGGTAGTAGTCTCGGCTACGAAGTCAGACCAGTTATGTGTGTATTTTTCTAAAAAGTACACGAGGTTGTATGTTTTGAACAGCTGTTAAACGCAAAGTAAATGACGACACTTGCTCAAAATTTAACAGTAGTCTATTAATAGGTGGTACTTGATGGCAACAGTGTTGCATTTCCTATAACTATGAGGGAAGTTCGAAAAGTGACGGACGGACCGTATCGCCTTATAGGTAAAAAAAAGTTCGCCATACACCCCCAAATATAGAGTATTGTTTCAAGGCAGTTTCGAAATAAAATTTTTTTATCTTCCGCACTTGCAGTCGGTTTTTATTTACTACTGCATTATCTTATTTAGCTTAAATTGTTGCAAAACTAATGCCGCAAAAGAATTTTTCAAATCAATTTTACATAAACTGGTTTCCAACGTTTGTAAACTCTTCCTTGGGCATACACTGGGAAGAAGTTAGCTCCCTCCCCTGAGGCCATGTCTTAACCCCTTTTTTTTCTAAGTAAAATGGTGTATGCTTTTGTGCTTATTGTCTTTGCAAAAATACTTCTTATGAATCCTTAGAACAGTTTTTGCGTAAAACCGTACATATGTGTATGTTTTGTACACACACATATCCTTGTTGTGTTGCATAAACAAATTTTGAGTGCCTTGAAATAGGGTTTGCTGTTTAAAAAATTTTTTTGTTAAACTATAATTTTTTCGCCTATTAAATATGCAAAATAGAATAAGAAGGGCTAGGCGGCTAAAACAATTTGTAGTTTTTATGCTTTTTAATTCAATAAAAATTATTCAGACAAGGCTGGGTATGTCTGCAATTTTAGAATAAGCTTAGCCCAAAAGTATGCTATAGTTTAAATTTTGTGTTACTATAGATTTTTGATTACAAAAAGGTAAATCAACTCATGTGATCTTAGTGAAGTAAATGTCCTAAGAATTCTATAAATTTGGTTCCGATCGTAGCTACACGATACACACAAACACACACATATATACACACGCAAACACACCCTCATACACATACACACAACTTTTAGAAATAGCCAGAAATGATAGTCATGTCAATTCGATTTTCAAAAAAATCAGATTAATTTTGTAACTTCCAATTTTTACAGCGGGAAGCTGCATACTTTTACATTGTTAGCAGCATTTGATAGTAAGATTGCCCTGAAAATTTGTCATACCTAAAATGTGTACTGTAATTATTATTATTATTGTTTTTTTTTTTTTTTTTTTGTAACAACCACCACCGAAGCGATTAGTTTGTCTGCGGAAACCGACTACACGACCTCTAGACTGAGAGTCTAGCATCTAGCAATCAGCCACAAGGATACATATTTTAAGATAATTATCTTAAAGCGACCGTATCTCATTAAGAAAAATCGTAAAACAGCGTCTCAAAAGCTTGCAAAATTTAGCTTAATAATAAAGAAAAATGTTCATTACTTTCAAAAAAAAAAACTATAGAGATTTATTTAAAAACTTTTCGAACTTCCCTCATAGTTATATGAAATGCAACACTATTGCCATCAAGTACCACCTATTAATAAACTACTGTCAAATTTTGAGCAAGTGTCGTCATTTACTTTGCGTTTAATAGCTGTTCAAAACATACAACCTCGTGTATTTTTCTAAAAATGGAAAAAAGTGAATTTCGAGTGCTTAGATAAATACTATGGGGACTCTGCACCATCGATTTCAATGGTAAAAAAGTGGTTTATTGACTTTCGTTGTGGTCGCACAAGTACAAATGACTCTGAATATTCTGAACAGACAATTGAGGTCAGTACACCCGAAAATGCCGAAAAAATCCAAGATATGGTGTTGGCCGCTCGAAGAGTAAAAGTGCGTGAGATTGTTGATGCCACTGCAGTGTGGTTTCGATTTTAAGTGATGAGCTGGGTTTAAGAAAGTTGTCTGCAAGATGGGTGCCGCTTTTGCTCTCAATTGACCATAAATGTTGTTTAACCGCAATCCGAATGAGTTTTTGCGGCGTTTTGTAACTGTGGATGAAACATGGATTCACTACTGTACTCCGGAGATCAAGCAACAGTATAAAGAATGTGTTTCTCAAGGTGAATCTGTTCCGAAGAAGGCCAAGGTAAGTTTGTGTCGGCCAATAAGGTGATGGCAACAGTTTTTTGGGATGCATGCGGGATAATCCACATCGATTACCTTCAAAAGGGAAAAACAATAAACGGCGAATATTATGCCAACTTATTAGAGCGATTTAATGAGGATTTAAAAAGAAAACGTATATAGAAGCTCCTAATTTTTGAAAATTGCATATACGAGGTCTGATAAAAAAATAACCGTTATTTTCAAATTTCGTGAGTACGTATGTTCGATTTTCGCATTTTTTCTGTTATGTTGGTACACATGTCTGTTATATATGTTGGCCATTTTAGATTGTCAGTTTGTTTTTGACAGATAAAAAGGTTAGTCGTGTTTTGATGTGCTCTTCGATTTTTTACTATTCGAAAAAATGGATCAAAGAAACTGTATTAAGTTTTGTCTAAAAAATTAAATTAAATGCGCAAGGACATTTGAAATGTTGACTGTGACGTTTGGCGAGTCTACTATGAGCAGAACACAAGTTCAATTGTGGTATAACCGGTTTAAGGAAGGCCGAGAAGATGTCAATGACGATGCTCGTCATGGTCGTCAAGTTCGGTCAAATGTGAAGGTTTTGCTCACTGTTTTCTTCGACTGCAATGGCGTGGTGCATCATGAATTCTTACCACAAGGTCGTACGCTCAATAAGGAATACTACCTTGAAGTTATGCGCCGTTTGCGCGAAGCAATTCGTCAGAAACTCACAGTATTGTGGAAAAAAAAATGGATTTTGCACCATGATAACGCACCAGCTCACACATCGATGCTTGTGCGTGAGTTTTTGGCCAAAAATCATAACCGTTATTATGCCTTAACCACCGTATTCACCGGACTTGGTCCCCGCTGACTTTTTCCTCTTCCCAAAACTGAAGACACCGATGAAAGGAAAGCGTTTTGCTAAGATTGAGGAGATAAAAGAAGAATCGAATTAGGAGCTGTTGGCGATACCAAAAAGCGCGTTTCAGAAGTGCTTCCAGGATTGGAAAAAACGCTGGCATAAGTGTATTATATCTGAGGGGGATTACTTTGAAGGGGACAAGATATTTATTGATGAATAAATAAATACTTTTTGAAAAAAATTTAAAATAACGGTTATTTTTTGATCAGACCTCGTATGTTCATAATTATGAGAATATAATTTTTTATTAATTTTTTTTTTTTCAATTGTAAAAAAACTTAACCTTCATACAATTCTCATTTTCCCTTAAATTATAGAAAATATTTCTTCCAGATATAAAAAACTTCACCTAAAACAAACAAAATATCAACGTTCCAAGCAGTCCTTTATAACCAAATTCCACTGTTTTAAATCAAATGCTTCGGATGTTTTTCAATATCACATTAATTTTAACAGTTATTACAGCTTAATCTCTTGAATATTTTTTTTTGCATTTTTTTTTAATATTTCATAAATTTTTTCAAATTATTAAATAATAAATTAATCCACAACGAAAATTCTCAAAAACTGGAAACCCTAACTTCTCTACTTGCAGGCAACCATGAGATTTGCACAGCAACTCGCATTGAAGCTAATTTAAAGAAGTTGGGAATTGACGATGATAAAGTTAAGATGAATGTTGTCGGCTGTAGAAAATGATATATTTGACATAAATATGTAAACATAAGTTTAATAATGTTTATTTCTCTTTCGTTGCTGGTAGACAAGAAAAAAAATTGTTCCTTTAAAATAAAAATAATAAAATACAACAAAGAAACATATTTATTGTTGCTTATAGAAAACAAATAAGAATACAATATAATAAATGACAATATTATGATGTCTACTTAAGAATTATTAGCATAGAGTGGGTTTTGTTTCTTATGCAGTCCTTACAGCCTTTTGTAATAGAGGAACAACTTCCAAGAATTATTTTAGTATGGGAGGTAATTATAAGTGCATAAATTTTCTAAGATTTATAACAATTGCAATATAATTTTAAAAACAATAATGCCTTGTTGGCCAAAGTGCAAAGTCAGCAATAAAAATATGTAATAATACAATTGCAATAAATTTAATCTTTCAAAGTTTTTTTTTTAATTTTTTTTTAATTTTTTGTAAAGGACTAATTAAGACATAAGGACAATGCCAATTCGTTTTTTTTTTTAGATTTATAAAATTAGTTTGTCATGTTAAATTATTATTATGCAAAGATATTCTCAAGTGCTAGAAAGAAGATGTGTAGATCTCTTTAGAAGGAATTCTGTGTAATATACGAGTAATGTTGAGTATTTCGCCAAGGACTGAAAGAATTAACTTCCAAAACGAAGACCTGAAATTTTTATGGAAAGCTAGCTAGTTTTTTAATAACGCTTAAGTTTGGCTTCCGAAAAAAAATATTATATCTTTGTAATATTGTCAGCAGTAAAGGCTTTCAGCAGTCCGTAATAACGCGCATGAGAACCAAAGGCGGTAATTTGGCGTATTAATTTAAAAAAAAATTTCAAGTACCGTTAACACTAAAAGTATTCCCTTAAAGTGCACAAAACTCTACATCGCTATGCAAAAAATAAATGTCAAATACGTAACGATACTTTTGTAATGACGCGTTAAAGTTGAAAATTGTGAGAGAAATCAGTAAAAATAGCACAAAAAAGTTAAAAGCTTTTCGTAATTCAATCTTATTTAATTCAAGTAATTTTTAAAAAGTAATAAGTCTAACCATGCAATCATTAAGTTCAGGTATTTCTTCAAATGATTTGATTAAATTTGTAACATTAATTATTTGTGGAAGTGTTTTTGTTTTCAACGTTCATATTGGAAGTGAAATAAAATAAATGGATTTTCTCAGTTTAGGTGGTCATAAAAATATAAATTGGGCTCAATTAGGCAGAGATTTTAACTTTGGTGTAAGGATTGAACAAATCGATGTTATTTTAGAAAAATTTATTTAAGGCTCACGCGTTGAGTTTAAAAACAATGAGCTCTTAGTGACTTCAGGTAACACTTTTATTGTTGTTGTTGTTGTTGTTATTGTTTTATGTACTTTTATGAGAGATGTGCAAATGCCGTGATTTGCTATGCGTGAGTCACACATTAGTCACGCGTGATCGTGCTTATATTTATATATAATAATGATTAGAAAAATAACGTGTGTGACATTAGCTAACTTTCTTAAGCTTGTTAAATAATCCAATTTTTTATACGTGATTCATATTCAAGGTCCGTCCGTCAATGGCCGGCAATTCATCAGTAGCGTGCGTGAAGAAAAAAATCATGAATTTTTGCTTGCTTTGTAGGTAAATCACCGTTTATTTGCAGTTTGTTGCTGCTTTGCGATTTCTTATATAAAAACAAACATTAACAATAATTAATTAATAATCACTTTGTATGAGGGGTACCCGTTTCCCCACCTGTACCGCCAAAATTTTCTTGGTTTAGTTCTAAGAGTTATATCCACATCAAAATAAGTGAGCCTCAATCTTGTTGTTCGGAAGATATAGGAAAAATAATAATTACTTCATATGGGGTTACCCGTTTCCCCCTCCTATACCAATAAGATTTTGCCGAAACATGTAATTTGTTCTAAGAGTTGTCCACATTAAATTTAGTGAACCTTACTAATAAAAATTTGGAGATATGAATTAAATTGCGAAAAAGGCGGTTTGACCCCACTGTGCGCCGATTTAATTAGATAATTAAATTTTAATGGCACTTCGCAGCAATTATAAATTCGAATAGTCAATATTAAACTAAAAATCACCAGTCTTCAGATGCAAAATTTTCAAGGAAGGATTTTTAGGAGTATTAAGGTCGTCCTTATGAAACGCAAATAAAGTAACACAAATAACTTTAATGCTTTAAACTGAAGTCCAGTTTCATTTGAAATAACTTTATTGTCCATACCCTTTGTGGCATATTTTTATTGGCCTTTGTAAGACCATAATCTAAATATTCAACAAACGGTTCGTGCGTTGCGTGTTGCGGGTATTTGTTCTCACAAGCACACTTGATTTTTGTAGCATTAGAGCTCATTTTAAGCTAAATATCTGCCCCTCTCCTTCTTCTCTAACATCTTGGCCCACAAAAAAAGAAAAAGGGCATTTTTTTATACTGTGTGTGAACAAACATAAAAAAAGTACATTAGTAATTTGTGAATGCGTAAGTGTGTTTGTTGTTGTTATGTTTTATTGTATTTATTTGAAAATTTCTTAAGAGTTAATCTTACCAGATGTTAATGGTGGTTTAGCATTCAAGCAGAGAGATGACATCATCATTGTCTGTCATCTTTATGTATGGATACATTTGAGGCATGTACACACATACGAGTACAACAGACATCTTTGTTGTAGAAGTCACATTAATAAAATTATGTTTAAATATGTGTGCTTTTGACAAACGTAAAAATGGGAAGAAATGGAGTTTGTATGTATCGTCGAGCTGCACACAACAGCTACACAATTTTGTAGGTTGATGAATGATTTAAGACTGTCGTATTAATTTTTGTTTATTAAAGAGTTCATTTGCTTTCAATACGAGTAAAAAAACTATAAATTCTTAAACACATGGAAGACAGGTTTAAGTGAAACTTTAAGAAATGGCGCCTCAAGCTGTAAAGTAAATGTCTGGTCTTGGTTGCTCAGGGTTATTCGGATACAGAATTACTGAAATGCTTTATTTTATAGATATATAAGAAATGTTGAAAAAAAAATTTGTTTAAAGGATTTATTTTGTGTGACAAAAATATTTATATTGTAAAGAAAAATATCAAAATTCTTTACTTTACCATAGATGAATGCTCGTGTCAATTGTTATTAAAATTTTACTAAACTTGAGTCAGAGAAACTAAACATTTCAAGAGTGGTCGGCCAGCTCTATTATATATTTCGATCTTCGATATATGTATTTAAAATTGCAGTAGGCTCCAGCACAATTCAGACGGCTTTTCCACATGCAAAAAGTTTACTTTGCAAGGCCTCGAGTTTGTCGGAGAGAAGGGAGAAAATAATGGCAACTATTTCTCCCAATAGCGCCCAAATAAGAAAACGAAAGAATTAAAGAATTTTTAATTGGTTTTTGAATTATACTGTGTGTTTTTTTCATAAATTTGCTCTTGGTTCTTATTTCGTTTTTTTTTAGTTTTATTTTGGTTTTTTTTTAGTTTTTAGCGATATTTTAGTTTTGGCGCTTTTTAGTTTAGACAATTTTCTTAGTTTATGGCGATTTTTTTTATTTTTTTCCGAGCTTTTTTGTTTGTCATTTTTTATTTTTTTTTCTTTCATTAAGTGATTTATTTTGTTTTTGGTGATATTTTTCATTTAAGCGCTTTTATTTTTTTAATTTTGGGATTTTTTAGTTTTAGCGTTTTTGAAAAATTCAAGAGTTTGCCTCTTACGGTTTCCAAGATACAGCAAACTGATAGAATACCCTTTAAATTAGATTTTCTTAAATTTCAGTGTTAATTCATGTAGGCTGTATAAAAATAAATATCTATGAGAATTGCAAGTGTCTATATATCGCACCCTAAATCATAAACAGTCACAACTCAAAATTATACAAGTGTTTTTGTTTTTTTTATAAACCAGTTAACTGAGCAAATCTCTACGAACGCAATAATTTATTTTGCAATACAGTCTTCTTGAAGGGTATAAAACACTGTTTGAGTTGTTTTTTACAGTATCAACAGTTGTTTGCCACTACTCAGCATCGGAAATTTTTCGAGTTGTGACTGTTTATGATTTAGTGTGCGATATGTATAATTCATTAGGCTTTCAACTTGTTTCGTTGCTCGCTTTAGAACACCCTATAATTTTTAACTATCTTCTATTTGTAGCGGCCAAAGTTTTACATATTTTGTGAAAATTTGAAGCCCGTAGCTCTTATGGTTCTCTAGAAAACAGCCTGTGCCAAACAGACGGCGGGACATCGTACCGAAAACAAAAGGTTTCTTTTCACCTTTGGTATATGCAGCCCTAAATATTAGAACTCGATTATTTTGAAAGCGTTCTGCTTATATTGTTCGAAGTCTTAAGAAAATGGATTTTCGTTTTTTCACACGAGGCTCTGAACCCTGTTGTGTTGGAGTCAGAAAATAAAAAATAATAATTATAAAGCAGCAGACTTGTTCTGATTTTGGCACAGGCACACACATACACACACACACACCCACACACACACACGCACACGCAGACAATATTTCGATTCATTTTATTAATTAAATATTCTTCAAATACTTATTTTAACTAAGACGACCGACCATTTTAATTAAGGGGGGTAATGGCTCAAGTTATTTTTTTAAATACTCGTATCACACGTTTTCTTGATTAAAATACAACATAAAAATTTGAATTAAATTGGTCTTAATAAAAGAGTAAATAAAGTCCAAAAGCCACTACAGCCGTCCACAGAACAATTCTAAATTAAACATCAACAACTATTTAAACATCATAAAATTTGTGCTGCTGTTAAATTTTAATAATCTTAATGAAGAAAAAAGTACCTAGAATTTTCTTACATATTTTTTTTTTTTATTTTTATATTTTTGCTGCTGCTCTCAATTTACAAACTAAACGAAGGGGAACTGAGGAATAAGAACTTGCGTGTCTAATAATCATATATCTTAAAAACCATAAAGTTATCGCCACACTATCAGCAGACTTGGCAAAAGTAAAATGAACTGAATTAAACTAAAAATGTTAAACAGCCGACGCAACACAATCTTACGAAAAGTGTTGAGGGCAAAGAGGCGGCAATGAGAATCAATTGAAATTAATTGCTAAAGGAATTTTTATAGAGGTAGAATTAATAAAAAACACTTAAGTATATTTGAATTAAACTGTTTATTAAAACATATTTAAATTATTTAGGAAATTAGTGTCTAAGGGGTGCCATTGCACCAGTAAAAAATGAAGCAACTCATTTGCATAAGTTTTTAAATTATTTAAAATATTTTTTATATTAAGTGCTGGAAAATGTAATAAAATGTTTAAGCATACATACTCGTACATATTGCAATATAGTGGATATATTGCACGCTACACGTATACATATGTTTGTACAACGACAATGTCCCAGCGAAAATTCTGCTTAGTGATATGTAACAATGTATAGCCTTACTCAAGTCCCTTGTTGTGGATTCTTAAAATATTTCCGCCAAAACATTTATGTGGACACACTTGTTTGTGCTCGCACCAAATAAAATTAACAAAAGAGGCCTATAAAATGTTTAACACTTTCTTGTAACTTAATTGCCCAAATGCACTACAAAAAGCACTGAAGCCAGCACAAATAGAGTTCATAAACATACGAGCAGTAGATACAGCAAATATGTAAATATGATGTGTGATGCACAGTTTCTTTTATTTTTCTAAAGAAAAAAAACTCCCTCGCTTTCTGACTGACTGCCTGCCTGCCTGCCTGCCCTGCCACCCAAGTGTTTTGCTGCAAAGCACTAAAAGTCATTGACAACATTTATAAATTATAAAATGTATTAACCCATACACACTCGTACACTCTCCCTCTCCGAGGCAAATGGCACACACAACCATATTTTACTCACACTTTTCATTCATTCAATTCATAAAATGTGCATATTTAACCAAAAATTATGATGATGCTCGTGATGATGATGACGATGTGTCACACATGCATATGTACATGCATATGTACATGCATATGTATGCATGTGTGTGCATGCATGCAAGTATCATGCACATTTTTAAGGAAACAAAATAACCAGATGCATTTTTTGCTCTTTATTTCTAAAGTTGCATCACTCTGATGCTAATAATAGTTTCAGGAAAATTGAAGCGATATTATATTTGTATTTATTTACATATCGTCGGCTTGGAGTGTAAACCTGCTAACTCACTTCCAGAAAATTTTACAGGAGAGACAAAATACTTCTTCGACATATATGTAGATGTTCAAATTAAAATAAATATTTAAGCAAATCGATGAGGCGTCTCTTTCTCTTTCGGACGGCATTAAAATGTCATATGCTATAAAAAGTGGACTTAGCAGGTTTACACTTTAAGCCGACAATATGTGTCTACTTACGCAAACAAATGAATACAAGACATTTGTTTGCGTAACTTTATTGAATTCATTTATTTAGTCGCCTGAATAATATTCGCCACATGATGACTCGATGTCATTTAATATATTAAATAAGCTTTTGCGAAGTAGGCAGATAAAGCCACCAAAACAAAAAGGAGTTGGAGTTAAGTTGTGTGCGATGAAAAAGTATGCTTAGAGCTTAATAATTTTTTTCCTTAATCGAGCTCAAGTTCAGTATTTTTCAATTCTTATCATAGAATAAAATATTTTATTAATTTATGTGCATTTCCCTAAGAAGGAATTATTTTCTTAATCAATTTACATATGGGCATTTCCACGGGAAAGTCCACTTTTCGGTCGCGTGCAACAGCAAACAATTAAACTGGTATTTCGGAACAATGTAGCTCGATTATTCGTAAAATGTAATCTAATGCACAAATGCACAAAAAGGTAAAAAAAACTTTCGGTTTCTTTGAAAAATAAAACAAACATATTTGTTTGATGTCGCACGCGACAAAAATTTTACATTCCTGTGCGAATGCCCTTATCTACATGCATATATAAACTTTCCTAATTTAAAGTTTAAATTGACACAAGAAAACCTTTAAAAAAAAGATGGGAATCTGCGGAACTCGCAGGCCTTCTCCGAAACTTCCCGTCAATTTTTAAGTCCACTAAAAATCGAAAATCGATTTGACAAGAAATTGCGAAGTAATAAAATACAAGCACTTCTTTGCAAATTCTCTACAATAATATCTCGATTCGATACAATTTTTGACTCTATAAATATCATTGAACATCTAAAAGTTTATTTTACGAAGACTTTTTAAATAATTTAATAAAAATTATTTTTTTTTTAATTCATCAGCAATATTTCTCAAACGAATCTCCTGATTTTAGTTCAATCAACAGCAATTCATGTGTTTTTTTTTTTTGTGGTTAGGAGCTGGTTATATTTTCTACTTGATCGGCTTAATAGTTTATAATTTGCTTAAAAAACCGTTTCGAGTAAATTTAGTTTTCGATCTACCGAATTGAATTGATTCATTTGCTCAATGCACAACCTACTGTAGGAGTCGTAGTTCGTACAAACGTTGTTGGTAATTTCTATGTACACATTTAGCAATGTTTTTCTTGAAACAACCAACAACAATATCTTGTGAATTGAGCAATTAACTTTCGAGCTGTGAGCTCAACATCTTTCGAACGCTGCAAATTTGCATCCGATCTGTTGACCCGTTCTTAAGTTATGAAATGTTTTCATGCATATACACAAACACATATGTATGTACATGCATACATCAATACGGACATTACCGCGAAAATAGTCAGATGTAAAATCCGTAACTTTTAACAGCACAGAGGTCGCTGTAAAAACCACGAAATAAAAAAATATATTTTAACCCCCTGTTTCCGCAAGCCAGGCAGGCTTGTAGATCACTCAAAAAATTTAGTGGTTTTCATATAAATTTGCTACTCAAGTCGCCCGTTCGGGTTGTGAAAACCACTTTTAATTAAAATTGCTATAGGAAGACACATAAAAATGTTTTTTCTAACCGCATCAAAACTTTTTTAAAGTTAGTTTAATTTTTGCAAATATTATTTTTAACTTTTTAATGTCGATATTAAATTTCAATGGGGGTGGGCCGGGGTGGGCCCGCCCCCGCCCACTTTCGCAAACATAGAATTGCAACAGCCAAGTTTTGTGGGGAATCGATTGAGTAAAAACAAATATATATATTAATACAAAACTTTAAAGGGGTGGCCCCACCCACTTTTCTAAATGCAAGATTATATCACATTCAGGGTTCAGGGTATGTGCAAAGTTTCTCAATGAGTCGTTAAATAAAATCACTGAAGATATAAAATTAAATTGTAAGGGACATAGCCCCGCCTCCAAGAGCGTATGGTTTCCGCCCAGTTTCATGGGAACAGAAGTGCATAGAATGAAAGGCCACATTATAATGGGCGTGGTCTCGCCAACTTGTTTAAATGCAAGATCGTGTCAATTTTAGAGTGCAAGAATTCGTAAGAGTCGGTTTAGCAAAATGATGTTACATGCCATAAAGGGTGTTTTTTATAGAGTGGCACAAGTTTAAATCATAATAAAAAAAGGATATATATTTTTTATGTCAATAAAACGGGCTTTATTGGAAAGAAAATTTTATGAAATTAATGTTTAAATATGATTTCTGCCAATAACTTTTCGAATTTTGATTCCCAGGTGTTCAATTGTTTGTGGTTTATCGACGAAGGCACGTGACTTAACATAACCCCAAAGAAAATAATCCAATGAGGTTAAATCACACGATCTTGGTGGCCAATTAATTAGGCCATTACGTGAAATTATTTTTTCATCAAAAGTTTATTTGCGTAAATTAATTGTAGCGCCCGCTATGTGGCATGTGGCTCCGTCCTGTTGGAACCACATATCAGCAAGATTAATGCCACTTCATTGAGGTACGAAAAAATTTCGAATCATGTTCCTATACCGTTCACCATTGAAAGTAACATTCTGACCATCATCGTTTTTGAACACGTATGGGCCAATGACTCCGCCAGCCCATAAAGCGCACCAAACAGTGATTTTCTGTGGATGTAATGGTGTTTTGACAAAATCTTGTGGATTCTCCTCACTCCAAATGCGACAATTCTGCTTATTTACGTACCCATTCAACCAGAAATGGGCTTCAGCGCAAAATAAAACGTTGAACAATTATTTTGATTAAAAATTTCAACAATTTGCACGCGTTGCTCTGTTGTAAGTTGATTCATAATGAAATTTCAAAGCAAACTAAACAAAAAGCATCTATAAGCTGTTGTATGGGTGGTCGAATAAAGCAGTGATGCCAACTCAAAAAACTCGCTCTATTAAATTTTAAAAGACGTGGCCCCACCTACTTTAGTATTTAAAGTGTTAGGTCATTCTAGGAACCTGTTGCGTCTGCTAAGTTTTGTGTAAATGCGATAAGAAGAAGAATATATAATATAAAATAATACTTCATTATAATGGGCGTGGCCATGCCCACTTTTCTAGGCGTAAGATCGAGTCACTTTCGGAGCTCAGGGTGTGCGCAAACTGTCGTAAGAGCGGCTAAGAAAAATTACTTTCAATAATAAATTAAATTGTAATAGGCGTGACCCCACCCACTCCTCTTTAATCAAAAGATTGTGTCTTTTTAAGAGGTAAAATGCGTCTGCAAAAGTTTTTGGAATCGAATGAGTGAATATGCCCACTTTCCTAAGTGCAGAACCGTGTCAATTGTAAAGCTCGGGCTGAGCTCCAGGTTTCGCAAAAACTGTGAAAGAAAGTATTTTTATATCTTCTTTGAGTTAATTTTCTGCAAAACTTCCTTTTTTGAGTTATACCTTTATTGCCATAAAGGAGCGATAGGTATTGAAAGTCTACACGAAAATACAAAAAACAATTTCATTACGCTCAATATATAAAACTTGTGCTCTTCAGCTTAAATAAATTATATACAATTTTTGGATTAAAATAACGATTATTTCTTCTTCGTCTTATTGTTATTATTAATTTACCACCCATCACGACCATAAAGATAACCTGAAACTTTTACTTATTAAAAATAATAAAAGCAGCAGAAGTAAAGAAAAAACTATAAAAAGAAATATGACTTTTGAAATAAACACAGAAATCAAGAAACATTTTTACGAAATTCGTGGAAAAACGCCTAAAGTTAAATACAATATTACGAGTATTAATTCTCATAATAATAAAATCCAAAAAAAACATTTTAACTTTCCTTCTGTTACGCTTTCAGCACTTTATATTTATGAAAGCTTAAGGATCAGCTGGCAGGACATATTTTGCTCATAAACATTGTAAAAGTAACACCTTCATATTCTTTTTTTCTTTGTGACTTTTCATTATGAGAAAAGTTCTTTGTCAAATGAGTTTATTACACAGTCTCATACGACTGCGTCCGTCACAGTGACGACACTACAATGGCAATAATTACAATCATGATGTCCTTTATTAAGTAAAAAATATCCAGGATATGATATTTTTGGGTAAATAAAGTGAAAATGTTTTAAAAAAAGTTACACTTTTTTATGGGTGGGGGGGGGGGGGGGGGTGTAATTTTCTTTTTATTAGAAACAAAAACAATTTTTATGACGATGCTGTTAAATACAACCGCTGCTTTGTGCTCCTGGGGCGTTTTGAAAAGGTATTCATTTTACTTTTTATTTTTTGTAGTTGAGCAGCAGAATAAGTGTAAGTTGCAGCAAAGACTCCCTTCTGCGTTTGTTGTACACAATTATTTCCATTGAGCTCAAATGAGCATACGGCACAAACACCACAGCCAGCCAGGCCGGCCACCTTTCGTGCCTCTAAGTTCTTACATCGTATGCGGGCAGCAGGATGTTCGATGACCACCAGTGTTAAATTTTCTTTTACAATAAAAATGCCAGTGACACATTAACGCTTAAAATGCCATTACTTAAAAGCAGAACGCTCAAACAACAACAACAACAACAACACAACAACAACAAACTTTCAATTACCTTAATATTCGGGTACAAAAAAGTGTATGAGAGTTTGAATTTTTTATGGCCTTTTTAAATTTAATTTAATTTTAAGGTTTTTGTTAAAATTTTCTTTGATAAGAAATTATTTTTCTTTTTTTGCTTTCAATATTCAAATTCTTTCAAGTACTTTTCACCTCTTTGTGCAGTCTGGTGTTGCTGTTGTTGTTGTTGTTAATTTGTGCTTCAGTATTTTGGTGGCAAAAGCCACAGCCACTTTACAGCTTAAAAGTTCTTTCTTTTTTTTGATTACTTTTTTTTTGCTTTTTAAGAAAATTAAATTTATTTGTTAAAAAAAGGACGACTGTGGGACAATTTCTTAATAGAAATATACAAACATATACATATAAACAGTAAAAGAGGGAGCAAATTAAAAAGAAATTAAGCCAATTTGCTTTACTTCACGTTTTATACGACCTCCTTTAGAAAGGAAAATAAGTAAAGTTGAAAAATGCCGAAAGTATTTGTACTCGATAATGAGGTCAATTTCAAATTATAAGCTTTGAAAAAAAAAGCGATTTATGTTGCCAGCAAAACATGCTACTTTGGGCAGTGCTGCCTGTCTACTGTGTGACAAAAAATCGTAATATATTTTTATTAACAAACACAACACAAATGTCTTCGGCAGGAATCGAACCTGCAACCCACCGGCTACTAGACTAGTATGCTGCCTTCTAGCCAACAGGGCAGTCAAATATAAAATCAGTTTGGAGAGCTACTAGTTGAATAGTATTCGTAGTTTCTTTTCAATTTTTCAGTTTTAATCTGGGACGTCATGGTATATTGAAACGAAGATTTTGAGTTTATTTCCTACAAATTTTTCCTTTATTAAGTGGATACCAGAGAATGATAAAAGTATTTTTTTAAGTACTCTTTGAGTATTGGCCGGCAAGCAGCTACGAATGCGCACAGCTAAAAAACACGCTCAAATGCAAACACCACGCATTAATTTTTAATCGCACACATATAACTATAAGCAACCAACAACTATGTTCATACACATTTCTTAAGTTATGCAACACAAACGACTACAACTGAAATTTATGAGCTTCAATCATAGACATACATATGTATATATAAAAAAACTCTGAGTATTAATCGACTATACATGCGTATTAGAGATGCTAAACGGGAAATCCCGAGAACGAAAATCCCGGGATTTTTGGGACTGTGCAAAACCCGGAGCCCCCGGGATTTCTTAAAATTAGAGCCCGGGATCTTCGGGATTTATTGAATCCAGTTTTTCAATAAATAATGTTTTTCACTGTCATCTTATATATTAAAAATTATTTGAAACACCCCGTTATAAAAAGTTAAAATAACAACTTTGCTACGCTTGCACACATTGAGTAGAAAATCCAAGAAAAATCAGTCAAATAAATAGAATTTATATGTAAATATAGGTATAGAACTTCGAATTGAAATAAAACACA
This sequence comes from Nowickia ferox, assembly GCA_936439885.1. Taxonomy (NCBI): domain Eukaryota; kingdom Metazoa; phylum Arthropoda; class Insecta; order Diptera; family Tachinidae; genus Nowickia; species Nowickia ferox. The sequence continues at coordinate 109,411,828 of OW387023.1, forward strand.
AGAAAATCGTTTTAATGTCCATCAATTTGGCTTTATTGGAAGGATAATTTTATGCCATTAACGTTTAAATATGATTTCGGGCATGTGGCCGCCGCGGCTGGCTCGAATAAAGCCAATTCTACAGGTCCAATTTTCAACAACTTTTTCGAGCATATGGGGCCGTATGTTGGCAATAACGCCACGAATGTTGGCTTCCAAGTCCCCTAACGTTTCTGGTTTGTTGGCGCAGACGAGCGACTTCAGCGGATGCGTATTATCACATAGAGTAAACGTAGTGCGAAAACGATCCATGGTTAACCGAATTAATTGCTCTGTCGACCATAAAATGGACGGAGCTTGCGGTAAACTTCGCGAACTGAACCATTATTTTCGAAATAAATTTGCACGATTTGCAAGCGTTGTTCTTTTGTCAACCTGTTCATGATGAAATGGCAAACCAAACTAAATATTAATCACTTGACAGCTGACAAAATGGCCGCCAGTTAAAAAAGTGATGCCAACTTAAAGTTCTATACCTCAATAAAAAACACCCTATATATGAATATGTGAATCGGAAAAACAATGAATTTTGAAGAACACAAATCAAAAAACAAAGACAAAAGCTCAGTGTGGAGTTATTTTTTGGTAGAGTCCAAAAGTGCTCCATACGCTAAGCGCAAGTTGTGCCACAACAAAGTTTTAAAAACTAATGGCGGTTCAACAAAAGGCCTCTTAAATCATCTAAACGTAAGTTAAGAGATTTTTTTTAAATAACCATTTTTACTAAGTTTTATGTACATACAGGTTCATATGATAAAACTTCAAAAAGGAGATTGCGAGGAACCACAAACAAAAATGTTAAAGATTATACATTTTAGTTTTCCACAACATGAAGAAAGTTTTCCTGCTATTATAAGTCGCAGAGAATACCTTTTTCCCTGTTCATAACATCCAAAGAATTGCGAAAGTTGCTGCAGGCTCGCGGATTCGATATTCCAAAATCCAAAGATACCATCAAAAATAAGTTCATGGACTTTTACTATAAATGCAAAGAAAATATGAAGTTAGATATCAGTAAAATGAAGTCAGAAGGAAATAGATTCAGCATTACTTTTGATGAGTGCACATCAAAGTCAAACAAGCGTTATATTAATATTGTCGCTTACACAAACGATCAACATTTTAATCTTGGTCTGGAACTGCTGTAAATTGCATTGAAAATATAACAAATAAATTAAAAGAATTCCAACTCTCACTATCATTCGATACAATCACATAAAAAAGTAATATGAATGAGTTTGTAATATTAATTAAAATATTTGTAATATTAATTAAAAAATTAATTAAATTTTCACCTATAAACAATTTGATAATATCAATTAAGTTTTTCCACTCAAATTAATTAATACAATTAAAAATTTAATTGAATTAATTAAATTATTAATTGAAAATATTAATTGGTGAATACTTTTTTCTGTGATCAGTTTTACCACTGATGGTGCATCTACTATGAAAAAAATTGGGAAGCTCATAGCTCCAAAACAACAATTATGTTTTGCCCACGGACTACATCTGGCCCTGGTTGCTGTTATTTATAAAAACACAGAAAATATTTTTATGTAAGATGAAATGTCTTCAGATGACGATGATGAAGTTGATTTTGGCTCATTTGAATTTATGTAAAAGCAGTAATTGGAAAAGTTAGAAAAATTGTGAAAATGTTTAAGAAATCTCCAACCAAAAACGATATTTTGCAAAAATATGTAAAAGAAGAAAAAGGAAGAGAGTTAAAGTTATTATTAGATTGCAAAACAAGATGGAATACCTTGTTCGAGATGTGTCAGCGGTTTGCTGAATTAGAAATTTCGTTGAAAAAAACTTTAATAGATTTAAAATCTCAGCAATTCGGGGATGAAGACTTTATTTTAGTTAACAAAATTCTTAATGTCCTACGTCCAATAAAAATTACTCTTGAAGCACTATGTGGTAGCGACATGAATCTGTGTAAAGCTGATGCTGCTTTGACATTTATGCTACACGAGATATCAAAATCAAATTGTCATTTAAGCAAAGAATTATGTAAATCTCTTTGTAAGAGAATTGAAGAAAGGAGAACAGTTTATTCAATTACTTTAAACTTTCTTCTACAAAATCCGAATCTAAAAACAGAATTTGAAGACAATGTAGATATATGTAAGTGTTATAAAACACGAAATAAAACTTTTGATATCACGCTTAGCAGAAAATGAAAATCTAAAATCTTAAACGATTCTTTGGCATCAATCGAAATTGATTCTGTCTCAGATGAGAACCTAGAACAAGACGAAAATATTTCGATTGCACAAAAGCTAAAAGATGTTATTAGTAAATGTAATAAGAGCCCTGAAAAACCAAAAACTATCATAAATAATAGTGTGCAACTTAATAACATGCAACTTTGAAGAGAAATTGAGCTTTTTCTTTCTGGAGGAACAAGAGGAAAATACTTACAGATTAGTTGCAAGTATTTGCAAACAGTTTTGCCAACGAGTGTAGAATGTGAAAAGTGTTTTTCGGCAGCAGCGTATGTCAAAAACAAAATTTGCTCCAGAATGGCAGCTGAAACATTAGACGCTTTAATATTTTTAAGAAGTTACTTAAAATAAACACTTTTTATGAAAACACAATTTTATTTCAAATAGAAATACATGTGTATGTACATAATTTTTATTTATTTCTTAATCTGCCTAAATATGCACGTAAAAACTTATTTTATTACAATCAAATGTGATTAATGAATTGAAACTTTTTTGTTTATTTTGAATAAATATTTTAATAGACAATATAAATATATGGGCAATTTCACAGAATCAATCAATTAAGTTTGTATTTCGGAATATGCAGTTAACAAAGGTAGAGCTGCTTACGCTCCTGAAAAGTACATAAGAAATAAACAAAATCTAAATTCTCTCTGAAATGTCGTATGTGACATCTCTGTGGAATTGCCCATATGATATACATACATGTAGAAAGCGTGTTCTCTAGTTGAACAAATGTCTTTTGTTAGTTCACTTAATTTTTATCAATTTACTCAAGGAATTTATTTAAACAAGTAATTTCCCTTTTTTGTTTTATTTGTTTTTCTTATTTATTAAATTCATTACAAATAGTTTTAATCTTATTTATTTTTATTACAAATAGTTTTAATTTTGGTTTTAAATTAGTTTTACTTTATATTTAAACACAATAAGACAATAAGTATTTACTTCTTAAGTTTTCTTCTTTTCTCTTCTTTCTTTTATTTCACAACTTCACTGCTCGGCTAGCCAATCACTACTGTATTTTTATTTCAATTCTAACTATTACTTCTGTGTAGTTCGTTCTTTCTTTTTTGTCTACCTCTCTTCTCTATGTCTTGTGTCTTGGTCAGTTGAGTCAACTGTGGTAGGCACCCTACATTCGGCCCTCCTGACGGCAATTCGGCTCGGATTGCCATTTCTTCATAAACTCTGCAACGGTTGTGGTCCGGTTCGGGCCCTCATGGTTGCCGACCTTTTCCACCTCGTATCTCCCGTGGGATAGTTTGTCAATTATCTTGTAAGGGCCAAGGAATTTTCCCCTCAACTTAAGCCCAGTACCGTACTGAGTGCGCTTGATTGCGACCAACTCATCAATCTTATAAACAGTCTCAGGCTTGCGCCTGCAGTTATACGTCTTGCAATTTTCTGCCTGAACCCTCGCTATATTTTCCCTCGCTTCTGCACGCATCTCGTTTCTGTCTTCTTCGAATTCACTCACAATTTCCTCCCGCAGCATTTCTTTCAGATCAGGGTAATCTGGCATTCTCATTTCTACACCAGTCAACAGCTTGAAGGGTGGAAACTGGGTACTCCTTGGAGGCGAAGAATTTATCAACATTTGCACCCGGCGCACGTGTTTGTACCAATTCATAGGTTTTTCACTACACAACTTAGTCAGCATTGGTATCACTATTTTGTGAATCCGCTCAACTTGCCCATTCCCACGTGGAACACCTGTAGCTATCACAAGATGTTGGATGCACTCTTCATTGCAATAGTCCTTAAAAGCTTGCGAGGTAAATGCTGCTCCGCGGTCGGTAATAATCCTCATCGGGTTACCAAAAATGGATGACTGCTTTTCTAGGCATTCGATAACTGAATTTGCATCCGTCGATTTCGTTGGATAAAGCCAAACGAACTTAGTGAAAGCATCTACGACGACAAACAAGTAGTTGTACGCCTTCTTCGTCATTTCCATGGGACCAACATGGTCGACATGGTAAGTTATCAGAGGTCGCTCGTCTTTAGGTATAGGATTAAGATACCCTTCTTTTTTGCCTGTTTTTGCCTCGGTGATGATGCACTCGATGCAACTTCTAACTACTTTAGGCACCTTTGTCGCCAACCTTGGTATGTAGTATTGTTTCTCCACCAGCTCACGGGTTTTCGCTATTCCGTAGTGACCCTGGTTGTGTGCTATTTTGATAATTTCATCTTCCAACTGGACCGGTATTACTATGAGATCCTTCGTAGGATCCTTATACAACACTCCATTCTGCATAAAGTAGTCATCGTAAGCTCTATACTCGAGGATCGCTCTAATGGCCTTCGTGCATTCGTCACCTTCCTGTGCACACCTTACCCTATGTGTGAGGCTACTCTCCAACACCCAGCAGGCCACTCTACTGAGCGCATCCACATGCTGCATCTTGGCGCCGGGCCTATGCTCTACCTGATATGTGAATTCCTGTAGAAACATAGCCCATCTCGCTATTCTATCGGGTACATCGCTCTTACTCATGGTCATCTTAAAGGCGTTGCAATCTGTGACAATCTTGAACGGTATACCAAGCAAATACACCCTCCATTTCTTCAACGCCTCCACGATCGCCAACACCTCCAGCTCATAAGAGTGGTATTTTTCTTCGTAGGGCTTTGTTCGACGACTCATATACTGGACTGGATGCAACTGCGAATCATCTAGACTTTTTTGCAAAAGCACTGCACCGTAACCGAACTTGCTTGCGTCGGCATGTACTTCCGTGATCGCATTCGGATCGTATAGCTTTAACACCGGAGAGCTAATGAGGGCCTCTTTTAACTGCTGACATGCTATCAGAACGTCATCTGTGATTCGAAATTCAGCGTTCTTCCTTAACAGATCGGACAATGGTTTCGCTGAAATTGCATAGTCCCCAATAAATTTCCTGAAATATGAAGTCAGCCCTAAAAACCTCTGGACCATCTTTCGGTCTGTGGGGATTGGGAAATCCCTAACCGCTCTTATCTTATCCTCTGATGGTTTTATCGAACCATTCTGGATAACGTACCCTAGAAAGCTAACCCTCTTTCTCAAAATCTGACACTTCTCCCACCTTATGCGCAAACCGTTTGCAGCGGCTATATCTAACACCACCAGAAACTTCTCAAAACCTTCGACCATATCCTTAGAGGGAATAATGATGTCGTCCATGTAAGCGATTATCGTTCCATCTTGAATGAGATTTCTAAAAACCGCAAATATAAATCGAGTAAACACAGCCGGCGAGTTGCTAATGCCAAAGGGTGCAAACAAAAACTCGAACTGTCCGTTATGCGTCACGAATGCCGTATATTTTCTTGATGCCGCGTGTAAAGGAACATGGAAAAACCCATTTCGAAGGTCCAAGGTCGTATAGATATTGGCACCTTGTAGCTTATCTAACACCTCTTCCATCAATGGCATAGGGAAATGATCTCTGACTATCTTCTGGTTAAGTTTTCTATAATCGCAGCATAATCTTTTCGACCCATCTTTCTTCGCTGCTAGAACAACTGGCGATGCATATTCCGACGTACTTGGCTGTATTATTTTCTCCTGCAGCCATTCAGAGACTTGTTTGTCTACTATTTTCTGATCAGCCATCGGTAAACGTCTGGGGCGTTGATATACGGGTATATCGTCAGATAATATGATCTTCATCTCTACAGGACTCTTTATTTCCTTCTGCGGTTGGTACCCAGCAATTGCGCTAGTCACCTGTTCTGCCATAGACTTATCCAAGTGATCAAGTTCGACCTGAATTTCAGGTCCATACTCCTCGACATTCAAACAAATGCTCCCCAACTCTTCTAACAAAGGATTCCTTTCAACTGGTTTCTTAAAAAACACCTCCCCTTGGGCAATGGTTACATCCGCCCGTCGCAGCAGACTATTTCCCAACATAATTGAATGGTTGATATCGCGTTCACCAACTACATAAAAAGTGACTTCTAATTCTAAATCATCGACTTTAACCATTTCGCTAAAGCGGCCCATCGTAACGATTTCACTATCGCCAATCCCGTATAATCTTAGTTTTTCCGGAATTAGATTAACTTCGCCTAGGATAAACAGCATATCAACCCGCATCAAGCACAATTCACATCCCGTATCTACAAGCACACTAAACCACTTTTCTCGTATCATGATGTCTTTGAATATCAATCCCGAGCCTTTGCGAACCATATTCGCCTGACCACCTTCTGCCTTGACAACTATTTTGCTTGGCCCCTTTTGTGGACACTCAAAAGAACGATGGCCAAATCTTTGGCACTTGAAACACTTGTACTGCTTAGGGCAGTCAGCCGCAATGTGCGATTTATCGCCGCACTTAAAACATCTCTTCTCTTTTTCTTGCGTTGCAGTCTTTGTAATTTCTTTTTTCGCGAAAGGCAATGACTCTTTCCCCTTGTATGACGACTGGGGGTAGACTCTTGTCTTCTCATACACTGCCAACTGCTTCTTCAATTCGGCGATGTTGTCCGCCTGGTACAACAAGCTTTTATTTTGTCTCGAGTCAGGTATACCTTCTATAATGTATTCTACCATGCTCTTTTCGTCTAAATCTATTTGTCCTCCTATCTCCATGATGCTATACAAATATTCGATTAGAGATTCGTTGCGGTTCAACCGTCGACTGCGAATTTGTCGTATTACCTCCGCCGTGGAAACGCGTGTGCCAAACTCTTCCTTAAGTGATACCTTTAACGAACGCCAATCTCGTATGCCTCGCTGACTCTTGATGAACATCCTGGCGGCTCCTACTAACAGTTGCTTTCCATACACGTACATCTGGAGGGGCGACCATTCGAGTATTGCAGCCATTTCCTCGAATTCCGCTAGCCACCGAATAACGTCAGGTGTGCTAGTGCCCGAAAATTGCGTCAAACTATCTTCCACGTCTCTGAGCGTGTACATACTTCTCATTTGGCTAAAACCAACGAACCCCTCACCACCAGCCGACTCCAGAGCCGGTGCCAATGCGTCAGGAACACCGTCTGCTCTGGCGCTTACCTCAGCGTTATCTTTTGTGTCCGCTAACTCAAACCCATAGTACCCCAAAAGTCTTTTCTGTAAATCGTCTTTGACCCCTACCGTACTTTGCCCTAACTCACTCAATTTAGCACGCAAAGCGTTAACACTTAACACAATTATCTCCTCGCGATTCATGTCTAAATAGTCAACCAATTAACTGGTCATACGCAGTATACGTGTGAAGTTGTAACCATAAAAAATTACAGACAGAAAAGCTATAATGTAAAAGTTATAATAAAATAAACAAAAATGCTTAAATTATAGGGTATGGAATATGAAAAATAGGAGATTTATAAAAATTTATAGTAATTGAATGGAAATAGTAAATGTTCGAATGCTTCAGCTCGACAATTTGTCTTCAAACAATTTTCTTCTTTAACAAATTTTACTTGATGTTTATTGACAAACTTTCTTCTTTGTACAAATCTTCAAAAAAATAATTTTTTTTTTCACAATTTCTCTTTGTAAAACTTTACTTTTAGCTCTCTTAAAAATATTTTTCTTAGTTATCTTACTCTTACAAGCGTTTTCTTCTCAAAGATTTTCTTGAAGAATTTTCTCCCTAAAATTAGTTTCCTCAGAAAATTTTCTTCTTAAAGTTGTCTTCTAAAAAAAAATTCTTCTTTAATATTCTTCTCAGCTATTTTGTTCTTCTATATTCACTTCTTAAAAAATACATTCTTTAATGTTTTCTTCTTAAGTACCTTCTTGGCAAATAATTTCTTTAATACTTCCTTCTTAAATATTAATTTATCAAATCACTTCTTCTTCAACATTTTCCTCTCAATTATTTTCTTCTTAAATATTCACCTTTGAAACAATTTCTCCTTTAATATTTGTCAACTTTAAATTCTTAGCGGAATAAAAATAAATGTAAAAATACTTAGCCAAACTTTGGTCGCATTGACCACTGTGCTTCGCTGCTGCTGTAACTTATTCACTTTACTGCGCGACTGCAACCTCTGCCTACATCTTACGCCACCAACATCACTAAGCAATACACGGCAATATTCTCTACGCACACAACTTCACAGCAAGATAAGTACTATGTAGCCACCAACATCACTAAGCAATACACGGCAATATTCTCTACGCACACAACTTCACAGCAAGATAAGTACATATGTAGCAGTACTTAATCATTCTCATTCTCATTTTATAGTTTTTTTTTTTTTTTCTTAGCAGATAATTGGATTTTTGAGGGTGATTATTGTCTTTTGCACGTTCCTTGTTAGTTTAATTCTTTGGAGAGAACTTTTCTTTCGTTTGTTGTTTTTTATTTTATTTTGAATTTACTCGTTAGTTAGGCAATTGTTACTTGGTTTTTTTTTTCACATTCTTGGCTTTCTACGAACTTTTGTATATGTACACACATTGGAATTGCTCGAAACGAATAACTGTTCTCTTTTTTATTAAATTGACGAAACAATATGTACTGTCCTTGAATGTTCTGGAACTTATTCACAGTTTCTTTTTTAACAGTTATAAATTTGATTTTTACAAAGTTTCACATTGCCCATTTTCTGCTAGGTATAATTCCATTATTTACATTATTATGCAAGTTTACTGCTAAGTCTCTTTATTTCATTTACAATCTGTTAACTTTACACCTTTTGTTTGAATTACACACATTTAGGACACACGAATTTGATTCAATTTATTTCGCTCTGTATTTTTGTTTGGACTTTTACACAAGCGATCCCGGACGAGCCCCCATGAATTGTAGAAAGCGTGTTCTCTAGTTGAACAAATGTCTTTTGTTAGTTCACTTAATTTTTATCAATTTACTCAAGGAATTTATTTAAACAAGTAATTTCCCTTTTTTGTTTTATTTGTTTTTCTTATTTATTAAATTCATTACAAATAGTTTTAATCTTATTTATTTTTATTACAAATAGTTTTAATTTTGGTTTTAAATTAGTTTTACTTTATATTTAAACACAATAAGACAATAAGTATTTACTTCTTAAGTTTTCTTCTTTTCTCTTCTTTCTTTTATTTCACAACTTCACTGCTCGGCTAGCCAATCACTACTGTATTTTTATTTCAATTCTAACTATTACTTCTGTGTAGTTCGTTCTTTCTTTTTTGTCTACCTCTCTTCTCTATGTCTTGTGTCTTGGTCAGTTGAGTCAACTGTGGTAGGCACCCTACATACATATGTATAATATATCTGAATGTATAATATTTTAATTAAATATCTAAAATATATATGTATGTAAGTACATACATATGCACATCTGTATGTACATTTTAAATATGAAAAAAAATTAATTTTTAAATAAAAATATTATTTTTAATATGAAGAGGTACATTTGATTTTGTGAGTCCCGAAAATACATGGGTCCCGTTTCGGGATTTCGAGACTCCATCACTAAATCCCGAAGCCCGGGATTTTCAAAAACCTGTCCCGATTAGCACCTCTAATGCGTATATACAGGGCTATTTAATTTAACCACGCATACAGCATATTTTCAAAGAGCCAAAACACATTTTTCATTCTATTTAATATACACAAATGTGTGTATACGTTGGTGATTGATGAATAAATATCCCGAGTATCATGTACATATTTTTTTGTCCGGCTAAATATTCATACTCTGAGTATTAGCATACTCCGACTATAAGTGTGACAGAGAGTCAATACGCTTGATATGCATGAGCCTTTTTATTTATTTTTTTTAACGTATTTTAGTTTTCGTATAAACGAAGTAGATAGAGATGCTGTCATATGTTTTAATCGGCTATAGTCATAATTGGTTGAGAGAAAATATGTGCTCGTCCAAATTGTTTGCGCTGCAGTTACTAAAATTAAGACTATTTACTTATATAGAATTTTTTTTTTTTTTTTTTTTTTTGAAGTACTCATTGTCATTCTCTGGTGCACAGCAATCTAATGAAAATGTTTAAAGGGCGTAAAAATTCGGCCAGACAGTATTAAATTATCAGTTATACCTTCAAATTTATGATATAAATACCCAAAGAGAAATAATAAAATAGAAAAAAACTTATTGTATTTAGCCGCATCATATTGACACAATCGTAAATCGGTAATAGATATTCAACACCACCGCACTTCCATTTGCTGGGCAAGCCAGTTAAAGCCACGTCAACACCGTGTTCAATGCAGATATTTTTGTGTTGATTTTTTGAGATGCTTGGGAAGAACGTGGCGTTAAAATTCTTCTTTGAAACTCTGCAGTCAATTCAATTAGTTCAACTTGAATTGCTAATTCTCACAGAAAAATATTTTAATACAAAAGAGAGAGAGAGACTTCTTCAATATTGAAAGTGTCCTCTACTTTCGCTTTTCTTGCTATTCAAATTCCTTTTTTTATTGCTCAGCTATGAAAATGAGATTAGAGGTTTCATGTGCTTATATTTTGGTTATAAAAAAGGAGCAGAAATTACTTAAAATATTGAAAGAAATTTTAAGGCATTTAAGTGGCTCGTGGGCAATCAGTGTTTTGGTTTTATTTGGTGGTTCTTGTCATTCGTTTCTTTGCATTGATTACTGTGATTGAATGCTTTGGGTATCGTGTTTTAGAATTTATAGCCAATTTGCCAATTGTCTTAATAAGGATACATTTCTCTTAGTCAACTTCATGTTAATTGTGTATTTGAGTTATTGGACTTAGAATACACTAAGCCTGGATAGTAATTGTCTTCTAATGCAATTGCTATAATGGCTTTGGGAAATGAAATGTGTGTTATCAAGTTTTGCTAAGCACGCCTTAAATGTCGAGTTGATAGAAACTGGTTTAACTTGACCCTAAAAAATGCATGTAACATATAATAAAAAAAAATACAATGAATTTTTTTCTTTGTTGCTTTTCACTTGCCCATAATTTATTAATTTTAAAGTGTAATTTAAAATATCTTGAATGAGTTTTAAAAAAATCTTACTTACTTACATACAAACTAAAATATGCAGCAATATTTTAGTTTGCTTTCAATTAAGATGGAAATAAGATTTTATATCTGAGAAATTATTATGTTACAACACAGACATTTGCACCCCTGCCACAAAATATTTTACTTAACGCACGAGTTTTTTTTTTCAAAAAATTTACAACTTTAGTGCAAATTTTTTTGTTTCTTTCGTTTTGTTTTTTAATATTTTTGTTGCAAAGAACTCCCGACACATGTTTATACAGATACAGAAATTAATTGTCAATTCATTTCAGTTAAGATGAAACAAAAGAGTGCACAAGAAAGAAATCGAAAAAATATGAATACAATTAAATGAAGTTGGCGAAAAACTCATCAACAACGAATTTGTTTTTAACTACGCCTATAAGAAAAGATCCATTTGCTTGAAGAAGAGAATAATATTTTTAAACTTTTTACTGCTCAATACGATGCCTCTCTGTGGGTTAAGGCGGGTGAATAAAATAATTATGCATAACTTTTTCCGACAACTGCTGTTGTGTAAGCTGCACAGAAAAAAACGTTAAGTTTCACACAAGACAGAAAAAATTACAAATTAATATTTAAATTAATTATCAAATTCCAGCAATCACCAGGCTATTAAGCATAGTACTGTGTTCAAATTAGTGAAAAATGTTGAGAACATTGATTATTTCATAAGAAAAATTTCACATGTAAACAATATTAACTAGCCCTGAAACTATGCTACAATTTATTATGTTTTTAAGAACAGTCCATGTGTTTGTTGTAAATTCCATGCATGAAAACTTAAAATGTTGAAAATACATTTCATCCGTTTTTCCCCAAGATAAACAAAGTACTATTTCTGCAACATTTTTTCATGAACAATTCGTGCCAATTTTTTTTTTACATGTATTTTGACAGCATTTTACGCGAAATATTGAATAGAGTACGAGGCTTTAAGGAGTCGCAGGGGACATTCATTGTTCACAACTTTCTGGTGGAGCGTATAGTTATCATGCTAAGCAGCAGAATCATCAACTCGAGTATGAGAAGGAAAAAACTGAGAAGATTAATGACCAGAATTACACCACAAAAAGGAGTTCTAACAGCTACATAAATATATTGTCAATGAACGCAATTCTTGACATGAGCGGCCGGAATATAGTCGCTTATGCGAACGAAGTGGTGTTACTGGTAACGGAAAAGTTTCTTCCCACTATCAGTGAAATCATGCAGTCGGCGTTGGGAGAGCTTTCCTTCTGGACCAACAGCAAATGACTGGGAGTCAGCCTGAGACTAGCAGAAGTAGTGAAATATTTGGGTGTTTGCCTAGATATCAAGCAGGAAAGACTAAAGAAAGGGCTCAAAAAGGCATAGAAAGGAACAGGGGTCTACAACCGAAGGTAGTAAGCTAGATTTACGCATCGGTTGTCAGGCCGGTTATTTCCTATGGTTGTATGGCATTGAGGAAGGAGAGTCACAGGAGAAGTGCGCCTCGCTGGGCTGCCTTGGACATCATTCTTCAACAAAAAAAATTTGTTGAATACCGGTATTTTTGTTATTGAAACTGAAAAGTATTTTTTAGTGTGTGGGTTCGTGGACTATAAGGTCGTTTAAATTGATTTTATTAGATCAATCTCACTGGTAATTCCGGCTAGGGACTATGGGGTCAAATCTGATGAGGGTAGTGCGGTCTTTACAAATGTTTCAAAAATAGTGGAAGACACAGGGGCTGGTGTCTTTATCTTGGCAATGAACATTCGCAGTTCTTTTAGTCTGCCAAATGAATGCAGCATTTTCCAAACAAAGAACTTGGTGGCTCTCAAGGCTACGGAAGCAGAAATAAGGCTGAAGGCGAGTAGGTTACCTTCGATGTCGACAGTCAGGCAGCGCCGCTAAAAACTTTGAAGGGACACAATGTCAAATCGAAACTAGTTAATGACTGTAGAAAAAGGTGTGAAAGATGGCTGAAATTACCAATAGGTCATTACCACAGGGAACTCAGCAATTGCGTGGCAAGCAGGACCACCCGTTCATGGGGTCGCGAATACTTGATTCAAGAAGATCCAAACTGCTACTGGATATGCATAGAACGGTGATGCGCGCCTTGTTAATTATTAATTAAGATTTCTAATAAAAAAAAAGGGAAAGACGGAACTTGCGACCTTCCCCAAAACCCGACGGTACGTTTTATTTTATAGACCGAAATAATATATTGTAGACTATATACCCTTTTTCCATAATTTAAATATTTGGTAGGCTACCCACGCTCCCCTAAACAATGGCAATTCAGTGGTTTAATGACAGATAATTTGAGTTCTTCTACGTATAATTGGGGATTAAATTTTTATTAACGGGTATTAACAGAATTGAATCACAATGAACCCAACTGGGTCACCAAGTGGAGGTGTGTTGCAGCACCTAACCTTACTTAAGAAACTCTTTGGTAGACTTAAACCAAAAAATTATCAAATAAGCTAACAAATTTCATAAGTCCATGTAGGCGAAATACGCAAAAAACCAAAATTTACTTCTAGATGTTTTCTGTTGTCCAGATATATTTTCACAAACCCACAGAATGAATTTTAAAACGAATCAATAACGTAAGCAAAAGCTAATATTAAAGAGGCTGTTGAATGTGCTGAGATATTCTGGATGTTGCTAACATTATTCTGGAGGCTAGACAGATAGTATTCTGTAAAGATTGGGTCCGGTCGTGGTGTCCGGCAGTGAATTAATTTAACATCGTGTGTGTTTAAAAGCTCTTAATATCCGCGTTGAGTAAATAAAGTGTCTGGATTGTACACTTATGTCTTTATTCAATTGTACAAAAACAACGTTTTTAAAAGTTTGAAGTTTAATTTCTTTGGCTTTCTGCTATTTTTTGGTGTTAAATTCTTTTAAGACAGGGATATAGTTAAGCTTAGTTATTTTACAACTAAGCTTTTTGCACGTTTTTGTAATAATTCAGTCTTGCAGCGCCTCTGGTGTCAATGGAGCGTATTAAATTTTCAAAGTTGTATTTAGCAGCCATTTTATTGGTTATTTCACTTCGCGGATAATTCCGCACTCTGATATTATACGCTGAAGTGGGTATAGTTCAGTGACGAGAGACTATATTTTCATCAGTTGAACTTTCCTATAACAACTGATACAAAGCGTTGCTAATGCAAAACAAAAAATTAGTGGTGTTGTTATTTAATGACTGTCGCAGCCCGGGCTCGAACCCAGAACCCTCGGCTTAGTAGTCAACGTGCTAACTACTTCAGCCAAAGCTTCCAACATTAAAATTTTTTCTTTTGTGAAGGATGAATTTAAGATATATTTTTAACTATCCAGAATTACACTATTATGACTAAGTTTACGAACTGTACCCAGCGCTTAACTCATTAATTAGTTTCCCAGTATGCATACATACTCGAAAAAAATACAAAACAAAAATATTAAAGGCAAACACAGACCCTCTACACTTTGCAGCACAAATTTTCACGAAAAAAAACATAACGTCAACAGTATCCCCGTGAAACTTCACATTACTGCAGAGTTTATCTTATGAAATTACAAATATCAGATCATAATTTAGTATTTTACGAATTACACAAGCCAAACAACTCGTGCAACATACAAGAAGGAAGCAGAGAAGGAGTAAGCAAATGTCCAAGAATACATATGCACAGCAAGTATACACATGTATTCATACATACGAGTATGTGTATGAGTGTAAACATTCATATGTAGATTGAAATAACAATAACCAGGAATATGGGGAACACTGCTTTGCTTTGCTGGTGCTGGGGAAAAAAAATCTCGATACACGTAATCGCTTGTACTCGTATACAGTGAATGAATGCAACATTAAGATTTAAATAGTTTTTCGCACAAACTCTCAAGTACGTATTCGAAAGAACCCAGTCTGAAAGATATGATATCTAACTTTTAATGTATTTACAACAGTGAGTTGCTGGTGGATGGTTGTATAGTTTCTTTGTTGTTTGTTTTCAAGCATTAAACTTCAACAAAAGCGATGGCCAATGGCCGCCAAGGGACTTTATTTTGATTGTACACTTCCACTAAAAATTCATTAGTTATTGCCTTGGTAGTAATAAAGGAAGTAGAGAATGTGACGTAACATTAGTTAAGTATCTTTTAATTGGTAGAAAGTGTAATTGTCCTTTTTTGTAGTTGAAATTTTGTTTAATTGACTCTGCTGGGGCTTATGCCAGTCTGGGGTCAATTGGCCTGGTGAAATAAGTCCACCTCAAGCACTTCTAAAAGCCATTTACGTCTTGTTTATTAATACACTCTTAATTTGGTATTTTTTTTGTATTTCAGCTTAACAATAAGTTGCTTGCTTGCACAATAGGCAGTCAAAAAGGGATAATAACAGCGGTTTAAGTAAACAATCATGGAAATGAAAAATATCTACTCCATATACTGCGTTGTTTTTTTTTTTTTAATCTAAAGAGGTGGTGATGCATCATCGTAGCAACTGTCCAGATTATATATTTGTCTTATATTCATTTAATATGGGCACATTATTTTATTATTTTTATTTTAAGTTTTCAATACTACTTCGTTATATTAAAATCTTTACTAAATCGAAGTGTCACCACAGGCTTAAATCGAACTAATAAATCATTCATTATTACTTTCATTTATCGAAAGCGTCTTCAAACCCCATCCATTTCCAAATTTTCTAGTGAATTATGGCCATCGCAACAACAATTTTGTTACTTTCTAATAAATAAATTAAATTATTTTTGTAAATGTTTTAAAAGCTAACTAGCGTACACACACACATAAATTTATTCGATTTCGAATGTAAATAAAAACAAAACATACAACGAACAACGAACAAAATGAAAAATAGATGAAATAAAAATATTTAAAATTCTAATAAAAATTAAATAGTGAACAGCATAGACAAAGAAAAAATTAAACAAATGCTAATAAATGACATTTCAGAATTTTTAGATAAAGGCGATATATTCGTGCTATTTATTTGTGTCTGTAGAAGTTATAAACAAAATTAAATGAAGTAAACAGATACTAATAAATATTTTATTTATTGGTTGAGAGTAAAGAAGTACGAGTATGTGACATTATCCAAAACAATAATGCACAAATGAGTTAATTGCTTCTTGCCTCACGGTGATTTGAAAACATAATCCCGAACAAAAAAATCGAAGACGAGCCAAAACACGTGCAAGCAAAGCAGCTGTCAACAATTAACTGAACATTCAAAATGGCCGAAATTGTCGGCATAAGTGAGAGACTTGAGCACCAATGTAACGCCACAAAAAATCAAAATTCGAATACACGTAACCCGCGAAAATTCAAAATTCGCAATACTTTTTGAACACCGACGACAAAAGCTGCACTCAAATCATACTTTGGAAATAAATCCACGCCAACATCGATCCATAACATAAAGATATATGGTCCCATCCACAACAAATTTTATTTATTTATTTATTATTATAAGGGTAGTGTTGGCTGAAGCTGTTATCACATTGACTACAAAACCAAACGTCCTGGCTTCGAGCGAAGTCTGTGACAGTCATTGAAATAGCAACATAACGCATTTTTCTAATGTGTCGTTTTTTCTTAGTTTTGGTGCTTTTTTAGTTCATGCGTCTTTTTTCGTTTTGGCGATTTTTTTAGTGTTTGGCGATTTCTTTTATTTTAGCGTTTTTTCGATTTTACGAATTTTTCGTTTCTTGCCGTTTTTATTTTTAATTTATGCGTTTTGATTCGTTTTGACGATTTTTTTTTTGGTTTTTGGCGATTTCTTTTACTTTTACCGATTTTTTTCGCTATGGCACTTTTTCTTAATTTCGACGCTTTATTTTCGTTTTTGTGACTTTTATTGAGTTGTGACATTTTTTTTATCGTTTTGCCAATTTTTTCGTCTTTTGACGATTTATTTTAGTTTAAGCGATTTTTTTTCAAGTGTTTTTTTTTTGTTTTGGCGATTTTTTCGGTTTTTTGCGCTATTTTCCGGTTGTTTTTAGTTTTTGGTGCTTGTTTTCCGTTTGGCGATTTTTTTAATTTTGAGATTTTTTAGTTTTAGCGTTTTTGAAAATTTTAAGAGTTTGCCTCTTACGGTTTCCAAGACGCAGCAGGTTGTCAAAAGTAATAGAAGTAAGTAATAGCATACCTTTTAGTTTTGATTTTTTTTTTATATATCAGTGTTAATTGGTCTAGTCTGCATAAAAATACACTAATTTTGAAATGTTCAAATGTTTATATACAATTGTCTGTATATTACATTAGGATTTCAACATGTTTTCTTGCTCGCTTTAGAATACCCTTTAATTTTTAACTGCCATATACTTGTTGTTGTAGCATGTAAAGTTTTATATATTCTATGAAAATTTCAGACACGTAGCTCTTACGGTTCTAGACAAAACACCTTGTGACAGACAGACAAACGGACGGACGGATGGACATCGTCGCGAAAACAGTAGGGTTCCTTTTCATCTTTGGTGTACGGAACCCTAAAAAGTTCTTAATCTCCATAATTCAACTTGAAAAATTAATTGTTGGCTCTAGTGTTCACAGCACCAAACAAACCAGAGCTATCCCGAGACGGAAGATAATTGTGTTTTCGGAAGCCTCGCTCACACAGTTATCAAATCCTATTTACTTTTTCTTTCGCGTGCTATTATTTTAACATAATTTCATTTTATACTTTGTGGTCTCAATCGCTGCCTAATTTTTGTAAATAAATGGTGAAAATAAATATTTGTGAACGAAAATGCTTAAAACGAAGTCTCTAATCATTTGAAAACAAATTTTAATCACTTTTTTAATACTAATAATCTTTTTCGCATTGTGTTTTTTAATTCAATACCTTAAATTTCTCCATTTAATTTTGTAAAAATGTTCATGTGCTCAAATGTATTTTCATTTAATACTTTGTGGTCTCATTCGTAGTCTGCTTTTTGTAAGTTGAAGTTAAAAATTTCTATTTTTGTGGGAAAATGTTTAAAATTGCGTTTGTAAACATTTGGAAACAAATTTTAATCAGTGTTTAAAAAACTGTAATGACTTTATTTTATTTGATTTTGCTTCTGCTTTCGCTTTTGAAAAATACAACAGTTTCAGTCAAAGCAAAATCACAAAACAATTTGTGACAAATTGGGCAGTACCTTCAGCAGTCGACGATTTGGAAAGTTTTAATTTTATTTGCTGTTGCTTTTGGTTAGTATCGCAAGTAAAAGCAGAAGCAGTCTATATGATTTTGGAAGTCGCAAACAGTCACAGTCCAAGAAGCAAAAACTCTTGTTTTTAGAAGTTTTAAGCAATCGCAGTAAAGTGGTTGTTTTTTTGCCTCTTGTCTGATTTGCAAAAACCACAACAAAAACATGACAAACACCACAAAATAGTTGACTGAACCTACAGAAAGCTTCTAAAAACAAGAGTTTTTACTTCCTCGACTGTGACTGTTTGGTAATTACAAAAGCATACAGACTGCTTATGCTTTTACTACCGAAATTAACCAAAAGCAACAGCAAATCAAATTCAAACTTTTGAAATCGTCGACTGTTGAAAGTACTGCGCAATTGTTCAAACATCGTTTGATGATTCTGCTTCGACTGAGACTGTTGTTGATTTTCACAAGCACAAGCAAAAGGATTAGTTGAGTATAACAGTTGGAAAAAGCCAAAGCAGCGAAAAGACATTAAATTTTTTGTTCAACACTACAAAATCATTCATTTAACTTTGTAAAAATGTTCAATTGTTAATTTCACTAGGTATACATACATTTTTTGTTCTTTGTTTTGATTATTGTACTAAAAATACTCAGTAACAAACACACTATATTTGTCCCTTTTTAACAGTGATCATATCAGCGGATTTTAGATTTTTTTATAAGCCACTTTCTTCAACTCTGGTCTACTTTGTGATTCACAGTTAGTAAAAATTCATTCATTCATTCTCACAGTTGTGTATAAACAAATCAAAAGTGAGCAGACCGATCTCTGGCAACAGCCATTGATTAGTGTGAGGAATGTTTGATGGTTTTTTTGTTATCATATAATGCGGAGTTGTATTTTGAAATTCATGGCATTTGCAGTATGGCCTACTGTGGATTTTCCGAATGCACTGCGCACCAGATGCAGCGCAGTGATGAATCTCCAAACAGGACCTTTATGTGTTGGCAGAGCCATAAAAACCTTTTACTAGATACACAAGTGATTATTTCATATCATGTGATTTCCAATCCTACGTAACATCATGTTTTACTCTACATATGTATGATCAGTATAGGATAATATTTTCATAGTACAAACTCTAAAGCAGAACTTACTTATTCCCTACTCTAATTAAAATTTAAACACAAACAACAAATATGTACATGAAAACAAACCTCAAATATATGATACTAAACATTGCATGAGCTTCTTTAAGAAAAAGTCTTAAGTATAAAAGGCAATAAATGTCAATTGTTTAATGTTGCTGCAAGTCAGTTTGTTGTGGAGGGTACTTAAACACGAAAACAAATAAAACACCCGCTCATACAGAATTTCGGCCGTTAGATGTATTAGAAAACTCAAAAACACACACACGACTAAATTACCAACCAACCAACGAATACCCTTAACGCTCGTTTGAAATAATTTATTGCATAAGTGACACATATTTTGCTTATCATTTGATTTTTTTTTCTTCTCCTCCAACGAGCGTTTGTTACTCTCGCACTGCTCAAGAAAATATTTGAATTTTCATTAAAAATGATAAAAATCTCTAAGCAAGTACAAGACTTTTGTGCCCGTACCAGCCGTACTTGCGATTACGAAATGTTTGAAATTGCCCTTTTGCTCTCGAAGAAATTTCTTCTATGATTTGAAAGATGAATGGACTTTTATTGGAAAATCTAAATATTGTCTAATTAAAAATACTTTCATATGTACTACATACTCGTCGTATATGAATTTTAACAGCGCAATAATCTATACAAACACTTTGTTCTTTCTACTCACTTTATGTATAAAAAAATCTTCATGTGTCTTAGGAATTCCTTCGTTTAATAAGCTGCTGGTTTCGCTTCTGCTTCCTTCCCTGTACACGTTTCTCGAATAAGTATGTCCCGTGCTCATTTGCGCTCCAAAGAATTAAAAGTGAAATAAAAGAAAAGCATCTGCATTGGATTTGGTGAATAAAATACTTGTAAAATAAATAAATCTAAATGTGTATGTAAATGTTTTATAAGCGGAATATTGATGGCATGCGTGCCAATTAAAATTGATTGAAAAATTCTTTGAATATTTTACATGCATCAATTGTTATTTTGGCAGAATTAAAAACACATTTGAAAATTTGATGTCCTCCGTAATTGTTAAACAGCTGCTGCTGCTGTTTAGGGGGGGTGGTGTGGCACGAAGAAAAGGTGATTTTTCACCCAGGAAGAGAGAGAGAGAGAGAGAAAAGTTCTTCAGAGAACTATGCAAAGTCTATATTTGAGTTTTTCTTTTAGTAAAAGAATTGTTGCGTATTCTTTATCCTTTAATTAATTCTCCACAGTGGAATTTATTTGCTTTATTTAACTAGAGTCCTTTTTTAGCCGGATAGAGCTATATATACTCGTGGTAAAAAATAACACACAAAATTATATTTCAATCCAACAAATTTTTTTTTTTTTTTCTAAAGCTCAACAATACATGGTATTAAAATTTGAAAATGATTTCGGGCACATGGTCACCGCGGCTGTTAAAACGCATTCTGGAGGTCTAATTGTGGCCACTTTTTTAAGCGCTGCTGGCCATATGTCACGAATAACACGAACAAAGTTGTGCTGCAAGGAGTCAAGTGTTAAGGCAGTGGCTTCACGTAGCCAAACAGCAAATAATCGAGAAATGTTGAAACGCACGACCTTACAGACCGATGGAGACAGGTCATATCCTTGAAATCAATTTATCGCCAAATTTAGATTTCAATACGACTGTGGTTGCGGTCACCGTATCGCGCTTAGCGTTATCCTGTTGGACCACCTCGAGTTGATACCATTAAACATATGTACATGAGAATCTAAATTGTAAACTGTGTTTTGGGTGATGGTCCTTCGAGCCCCAGCAGATTATCTTTACTAATACAGTGCAAAAAACATTGCACAGAAAACTCATAGGTCATGAATGTATAAAACAACTGACAAAGTTATAAATGAAATGGAAAACAGGAACAATATTTCAACAATATTGAAAAATGGCTTCTGTTTTGTAATGGACTTTTTCATTAGCCAATTTTACATTTATGAAAAATACATGGATATTAACATTTTCAAAATATTCTTCAAGGTCTTTTTATAATAAAAAATAATAGTTGTTATTTTTACTGGGCATCCTTTTGTAGCTTTAATAGTAATAAAAAAAAATTTATGGAAGTGATGAAATCTTTTAGTCATTATTCTGAAACAATTATTACATTGATGATCGGTTACTGCATTAATGAATTCTGACATTGGCTGGCCATACTGGTAATAGCAAAAGTTTCATCACGAGTGCAGTTAGTTTAGTAGTCGTATAGTCACGGGTTCGAATCTTTCCGGGTACTCGGGCTGTTTCTGCACATAAGCTAAAATTAGCTTCGTAGTTTGTGTTTCTTAAGGAAAAAATACTCGTACATTGGGACTTGATGTTGTAATATCAGCAATTGTTACGGTTTCAAAAACTTAAAACATTTGTCAAAGTATTGAAAACATCAATTACATCAATGCTATGACGTTATTTTTGTCAGTGTAATTGCAGCTTTCAACATGTAGTCAAACAAAACTTTTAATTGATTACAAACGAAAGTATTTCCAAGCGGAAAATATTTTAATACCAAACGGTAAAGATATTTAATTAATTTCTTTTTATTGTTAACCAAAAATTGTTAAGCAAAATTATCAGTCGTGTAAAAAGCAGTTAAATAAACTCTATTGTCATTATTTAATGGGCACACAAAATATGCAAGACCATCTTACTTACTGTCCACCAAAAGAATTTGGTGGACACCATAAATAATTTTGAAGACGCCAAAAACATTTGTATTAAAACCTTAGGTTTAGCTCAAGAAAAATCCACTCAGATGGTCAAGTAATAAAGTTTTTATTTTTATTATACAATAAATGAGATGTTTAGTTCTGGCAAGTGTTTTAAAAACCATTAAAGTTTCAAACAATTAACACTATCTCTTTGAAAACATACACACATGTACTCGTATGTACGCACATGTAGATATTACGAAATCAACCAACAGCATTAATGCCACACGTTTTAGGGTGACCGAACTGAATATTTAATCGGTTTTAAAACCGGTTTAATGAGATATACAGCTACAAGCTTTCTAATAATTTATATCTATTTTTTTAATATCACCGAACCGGTTTCTTAAAGTGCACAGTTGTAAGCTTTTCGAAAATGTATATAAGTTTAAGAACGACAGTAATATACGTTTTATGATGACCGAATCAGGTTCAATACCTGATAAAGCTTCCTGTCAGTACAAGCCTGCATATTGTGTGCTTTTAGGTAAAAATAAAATTGTGGTAAGTGATAAATAAATATAGGGTCAGTCCCACGATGTCACCAACTTTTGACTCATCGCACACTTACATTGCAAACAACAACAAAATTTTAAAATTTCTTTTTGTTTTCAATGTAAGTGTGCGACGAGTCGAACATCGTGGGACAGCCCCATAATGTAATATATAAAGGGTCCGCCAGATAACTTTTTTTTTTTGAAAACAGAGCGCAAAACATCGAGTAGCTTCGGCTGTGTGGCACGTAGCGCCGTCCTGTCCTTCTCTTCAATTTTTGTGAACAAAAGTTCGTTCAACATGGCCCGATAACGATCGCCATTCACTGTAACGGCCACTCCTTGCTCATTGGCCCAATTATGCCTCTGGACCAAAATCCGCACCAAACAGTGACTCGTTTTGCGTGCGGGTTTTCTGTGCCCCAAATGCGACAATTTTGCTTGTTTACATATCCGCCAAGATCAAAATGAGCTTCATCTGAAAAGATGATCGGCATCTTCTGTAAGTCGATCGCAGGCAATATTTCCCAGCGTTGTTCAAGCGTATACACAACCATATTCGTTCACGCGGAAGGATAAAACTTATTGTCTGTCAAATCAGACATGAGCTAAGTGTTACCATTCACGAAATAAGCACTAGTTGAAAAAAAAACGTTAGATGGCGGACCCTTTATAATAATATAATATAAATAATAGAATAATGGGCCAGCCACTTTTCTTATTCGAAATATTCTAACAAATCCACAACCGGTTTTGATAAAATGTCGAATAACTAACTGTTCACTCTGTTACACACACTTGTACATAAAAACCTAAAAACATTAACTTTCCAAAACTAACAAAAAAATAAATATTGAAGCATTGCAATCTTAATTCTACAAGTGTTTTCAATTGCAATACATTTTAAAATTGGTTACATTTTTCCATTTACAGCTTTTGGTTTAAGCGAAAACGAATACAATTCATTGAGCAAAAATTTTACCAGATGTTTAAATGAAGGCATTTAACCCTCATTTGTTCTAGTGTGTGTAAGTAAGTAACTTAAATTGAACGAATGTTTCAATAAGAATATACTTACATACATATGAATGTTGCAAGTTGTTCACGAAATTAATCGCTACAGGAGTAAATGGCGACATAAAGGTAAAAATGCTTGTACAACATCCCTGTCAGTTTGCTTTGGGTGGTTAAAAGAATTGTTTGCAATTGCGTTGTAATACGAACACATTAGTAGCAGCAGCAACGAATTGGACAGAAGGTAAGTGTATCTTTCATTTCACGTGCTGGGAAGTTGATTGCAGGCGAAGCACTTAATCGCACTATAGCTGGAAATTTAATTCCAATACCTTTTGTTGTTGTTCTCTTGAAGGGATTATTTTTGAAAAAAAAAAAATCATACATATTTGTATCAAATTCAGTCCAAAATTTTCATTCATGTCGGGCTTTAGAGAATAAATAAGTTTTTTTAGAGAAAATTGGTGATTGAAAAAATTCTTAAGGCTGTGTTTCTTACATTTTAAAATTTTGAGTCTGTGTGTGATCTTTACAAATTCGTAGAATATTTTCAAGTCATTCGATACAGGCACCACGAACTAGGCTGACATACTTACAGGTTACTTATCATCTGCTGGTATCGCTAAGGATCACTCCTGGTCTATGCGAGGTCCTTGACCAACCAGACTAACCTATCCTAACCTAACCCTATGTAGGTGCTACTATCACAAATCTTTATATTTTTCAGCAAAATTTTTTTATTTTAATTGTATTAAGTCTATGGCAAACAGGAAAAAGTAATTAAATCGAGATAAGCTGATTTTTCCCTTAATGGCACACTTGTAATTCTTATATACAAAAGTATCCTTGTGCAAAGTCTCAATGATATTGTGAGATTTTTCAGCAAGTTATAGCGCAATGATTTGCTGCTTTTATAATTTGGACTTATAATCTCATATGGGATAATAGCTTAATTTAACTTATAGTTATATTTATATTTTATATTTTAAATAAGATATATTCGGCCGTGTTCTGTAAACCGAAACCGAGTAAATTTCTCGTTTTCCAAAAATAAATAATGGACCCATTAATGTGTTTTAAATCATACACACTAAGATAATTTCAGATATGATATTTCAAGCTCTAAAAACTACAAAAAAGTCTGAAAAAATCGCTATTAGTGAATTTAATTTTTCTAAATCGAGCGTTTTAAATCGACTCGATTTACAGAACAGGCAGGATTATTTATTTAATTATAACAGATGCTTTTTCTCAATGTTGCACGTGACATTGAAATATGCCAATTTGCAAAGCAAAAATTTGCAGTTATTTGCAATAGCATTGTTTCGTATGCATTATTTTTTGACTCTTTGTACTCTCAGAAAAATTTCACAGAGCAAAAATCAATAGTGGATAATGCTTCTCTTTAAGAACTTTTATCTATTCAAAACGTGCAAAAGAAATATCCAAATGAAAAAAGTTCCGTTTTAAGACTGTATTCGAATATTTTGCAAAAGAGTTATTTACACATAATTGTAAACTTTTTTACCTTATGCCGTTTTCCTTTTTAGAAAAAGTTCAACATTTTGTGCTCTTTATAAAAGTGCAATAAATGTAGAATTTTTTTCTAGAAAAAAAAAATGTAATTACAGGACATTTACACCTGCACGAAATCGAGTAAATTTCAATTGAAATCTCATTCAAAATCTATACGGTTTCTACCAAGTTTTATTTACATTTATTAATATTTCTTAACCAAAACAAAAACCATTAACTGAAAACATTCACTGAAAATATTCCATTAACTGAAAATATTCCTAAACAACAACCAAGCAAGTAGAATGTAGCAAATTCACACACCTTTTTAAGTACAGTGGCGTACTTTTTAGTACAATTTTGAAAACACCCATAGTTGCATCAATAAATTCTACTAGATTTCGACAAAATCTTACTAGAGACAGTAGATTTTGTTTTTTGTCGGAAATCTACTAGATTTTGCTTGAAATCTCGTAAGTACTAGATACGCAGCACTATTAGCTAAATTTATTGTTTCTCTATGAAAATACTCGTATGAACTTTAAATTTTTTGGTAACTTTGGTGAAATTGCCCACATTAAAATTAACTTGAAAATAAAAAAATAAATAGAACGAGTAAAAATAGATCGATGAAAGAAAAAACTTACAAATTGGCAACGTTTGCAATAAATCCGTATTTCATTCGAAAGCACTCAAACGTACAAAATATACCAAAAATAAATAAATTTAAATGTATTTCATGGTCCACACTGTACTGCAATTGTATTATTATGCCCATTAACTAGGAAGGGTAGTTTCCCAAACAAAAACTGACAATTTCACTTTGGTCTCTATTGTTAACTTCCTGAACATATGCAATGAAAATTTCCTGCATTCGTACATTTTTTATGCATGCACCTTGACTTGCTGATGGGATGCATGGACGGACGTTTCGCTACAACATCATGTACTCGTATAAGTTAAGGGTAGTTCGTCCTTCCTTATGTAACCGATGATGGATTAAATGCAAAATTATGTTGAATTTTACCTGTTTAACGTGGTAGTGGCTTAACTCTTACACGCTCATACGATTGTGATGTTGATGTTTAAATATATTTTGCCTTTATTTCTTTTGGGCTTTGGAGGTCAACTTACAATTACTGGTAGTAAAGAATTCACCCTGGTTTGTTGTTGTCTTATTGTGTAAGATTTTCTATAACATTTCGCAATCGTGTGTTTCTTTTGTGTGTTAGTTGAGTTGTACTACAGCTCTAAGCCTTCTGTCATATTAAAGTGTGAGCATTATGATGGATTATGTTATTAAAATTAAAATAATGTTTCGTTCGTTTGCTTTTGTTGTTGCAGTATTTATTTCATCTTTTTTGTTTTTAAAATATTTTTAATTTACTTAAACAAATGCTGGTACAGTGAAGGAAGGACGAAAAAATCAGCTGGTCAGTTCAGACCACCTGATTTGGGTTCGCCTTAGGCAGTTTTTAAAGGAAAATATTTAGATACGGCGAACTCAATAAAGTCCTTTTCGAGTAGTTTTTTTCGCACGTGCCACTAACACTTCAACCAAATAAATCAGTTGCCTTAAATTTACATTCATTCCAGCTTAAGAAGAAAAAAAATCCATTAAAAGAAAATAAAATACATAAATTCATACAGATGTTTAAATGTTCATAAAACATTCCACATATTATTTGTTTATACTCCAATAATAAAAGAAAAAAGTCCAAATCCAAACTATAAATGAATAAATTATGTCTGTGCGAGAATTTTTATGACCATCATTTTTAGGTGACTCGAGTTCTCTACCACTCATTCATTCATTCATTCGTTCGTTAAATTTATTTCTTTTCAAAATTAAATTGTTTTCGAAATTTTCAATTTGGTTTTGGTGTTTCTTCTTGGCTTATTTTTTCCATATATTTTATTTCGGTTAATTGTGCTCGTAAGTCTATTATTGTGTGGATGGTGTACGAGTATCTTAGAGTATGTGCGTGTGTTTCAGAGGCCTTTAACGAGCGTATAAAGGCAATCGCTGGTTTGTATGAAATCTCACGAATTAACCATAAAAATATTTTTTTTCTGGTTTTATTTCTTGCAAAAAAAATTACTGTGTGAATGTAATGAAAAATGCTAAAGTGTTTCACCAAGCAGCAGCATATTCGGGGAAAGAAAAATTTATATGCGTTTTGCTCAAGCAAGTTTGTCAATCTTACTTTTGTATTCTATTCTACTCTCCCCTTTAGAGCTTTGGATGAATACGCTTTTATTGTAGTAAATTTTATATGAAATTATGCAATCATTGCTGGGAATATTTCAAATCTTGTTAAATAATTTAATTGAAATTGAGCATGTGACTTCCCAGCAACAACAACAAACGAGCTGTTTCAGAACTGGATTCGGATAAGAAATTAATTTTTAAAACTGTAATAAAAACCTAATTATTGGAAATTTCTATTTTATTTCACTACGATGCACAGTGGGGGATTTTCGCAAAAAAAAAAGTGGCAATTATTCTAAAGTTACACTTGCGTGTAAAATGATATACATAATTAATGCAAATAAAATAAAAATCAGATTTAATTAGTGTTTTTTATGGGAATTGTTATAATTTCATAATCCCAAATTATTATTTTACATATTAAGTAAAATATTTTCTTTTATTGAAAATACATTGAAATTCAAAAAAATTAGATTTTCTTCTGACTTCCCGGCAATTCCCAAAAAAATTCTAAAATCCCCAAAATGGGATTTCTCAGTATTTTTGCTGTATTTTTTTAAGTTTTCGCCAGGCGCAAATAATACTTTTGGAAATATTTAAAACCATATTATTTCTTAAGGTGTCGTGAGCAATTTTTTGGTTACAGCCTTAGAATTTGAGAAAAAAGTCCTTAAATTAGATATTTATTACAAAAATATGTCTTTTTCCAAACGCTCTGGTTCCTTCCATAACAAAAATTTTTTACAAAAACTTCCTTTGTAGTATTTCTTATAGCATAGCCTTTTAAATAATTATAAACATGTTCTTGGTATTTTTGCAAAAACTTTCTATAATTGAAAAATAATTAACCCACTTTTTTCTGCAAAAAAGGCGTAAAATCGATTAAAAGTGCATATAACTTTGGCCAGTTTTTTTTTCTTTTGATATTAAAAATTTTGTTTTTAATCCATAAAAAGTTTTCTTTGGCAAATTGGACAAGATTTGACTTCTCCATTAGCATAACAGTGGACCAAGGTTGGTAAAAAAGTTAAAATTATATTTTCACTCGAATAATTCCGAAACTGTATGATTTGATCAGGCTAAAGTTCGTATCGCTTGGTAAGCCAAATTACATGTGATAATTATTAATGAAAAAATAACACCAAAGTTAGTTGTAAATATTCTGACAAACACGTAGTAGAACGGAACAATAGTAGACTTTTATTTAGCTCTAAGATAGGAAAATCTACTTGCAAAAAATCTCTTTTAACAGATTAAAAACATCAGACTGAAACAGATTTGAATTTTTCCTTAACGCCAGTTAGCCGTCTTTGGTTGTTTTGCGGCTCCACTCGCTTTACAGCTATAAAGTCCAACCTCAAAATTTAAGCCCTGTAACACCTCCTCAAATAATGTATGAAATTTTATAACAATCGGACGGTCCTGAAGAATTTTTTTTCGATCGGTTACTTATATTGAAAAAAAATCCTTTTTTATTGTTGTTTTGAATACAACCTGTGTATGGAACGTTTTATCTCGACATCGCGAAAGAGGCCTTTAATTATATTTTTAAGGTTCTACATTTCATTGGCTTCCAAATCTTAACAAGATATTTTGTATGACATTTTATGCTAGAATGAATGCTAGAAACACACCTGGGCCTCGAATATTCGTCGCCATAAGCATAAAACATATTTCTGTTATTAAACTGCAGACAATCATGGCGTTAGGCCGTAATCCTGCCAGCTCCTTGTGTTATATCGACCCCACAGCTAGTGAGATTCTTTGGAGTAGGAATGTTACTCGTACTATGACTTTAGCCATGGAGCTTAATTGCATTAGACTAATTTGGAATTATTGGTTAAAATTTTCAGGAATTTCCTGTTTTCAATAATTGAACTTTTTTATTTCAGTACGATCTACAATCTAAAAAAAACAAAAGATAGATAGCGCTTTTTCAAAGCTCTTAGTCTCACTAAATAAGCCTTGGGTTGTCATGATGTGGACCAAGGTCTATTTATTAGGTCTATGCTTCTCTACAAAAACACAGCAATACAAAAAAAAAACAACTTTGTGTCTAAATTGCCAGAAACACACACAAACATGAACTAAAGCATATGGTGCAAGCAACTTTTGACGACAGTTTAAACACGAAAACACAGAATATCATCATTACGATTGCATTGATCTGATAAATAGGCCTTGATGAGGACAATTTCGAAATTCGAATCATTTCTTTCAAAGACGTACATATGTAAATGCGCAATTTATGCCACCATTCGTTTGCCACAAAATAAAATATATACAAACAATATTTGTAAAAATTAATTCTTGTGTTGCATCATTTAAGAAAATTGAATCAGTCATTCATCTGTCAAAGTAATTTAAACATGCTAAATCATTTTCATACAAAATTATTTCTTTTTTTTTTTTGTATTTTTTCGGGACAATTGTAAACATTTCATTAAGTTTCAAACTTGTCAGTTAATTGTTTTTTTTTTCTTCTTCAAGTGATATTTAAATTAACACAACTTAAGATTTGGTTGGCTTTATTGTTTCTCTTTTCCTTAATAAAGGCTTGTGAAGTTTGTTTGTTTCAAAAATATAAATAATAATAATAAAGTGTGAAAGAATATGAAAATGTAATAAGAATAAGTGCGACTGAGTGAGTACTCGTATGTGTTGCATGTTGCCGCATGAATGTGTGTATTTTTAAAAAGTAAAGCGAAAGAACATGTGTAAAAATAAGCTTAAAACAATAATTTCCAAAAGTAACGATACAATGCTTGAAGATGGCAACGACAAGTGTTAAAGTTATAAAAAAAAACCCCCAAACATTTTTAAATGTATGAAGAGCTGTTCGACACTTTGATTGTATTTTTTTCAAAGGGATAAGTATAACTGAATTTTTTAAAAGTTTTAGAAAGCAAAAATTAATTTTAGCTAAATATCACCAGAATATTAAAATTAAATATTACTAAAACTTGAATTCGAAGTTAATTCAAACTTTTACAGAAACAAGCATTTTTTGTTTGCCCCTCAAAAACATTCAGCTGACAACAGTATGCAGCCAGCCAGCCGTACGCATAAAGAATTATCATTAGTTTTTTTTCAATATCCGCCATTGTTTGATGTAGTTTCCAAATTTAATTAAGCTTTTGATTGATTCAATAATTTTCTTTGTTTATTTTAATATTTACCAAAAAAAAAACAGATAAAAGTTGCTTATGAGTACGTTTTTTGCACGTCCTTCAATACTTTTCCCATTCTTTTCTCATTTTCATATTAGTATTTTTAACGTTGTTACACGAAATAAATATATAATATTCTGAGCAAATAATTTAACAAATATTATTCACGGCCATTTATTTTATTTATTGCTTGCATTTATCATCATTTAGTTTTTCTATTTTACACGTTTCTCCTCTCCTTTTTTTGTGTATTTTTGTGAACAAACCACAAACACACACACGTCTTCAAACCCACCACACAAAATAAAGGGAATCCTTTATTTCACTATTACACTTTTATAGTGAAATTTTAACGATCATCTATAAAAGGATTATGAACATTAAGTTGTCGTCAATAAGAGTCCATAAAAATTTAAGTGCAAACAAATATATTTTAAAATACATAATTATGTATATTGAGAAGGATAACAGCTTTTGTATGCTGAATATATTTAGTGCTAAGGAAAGTCAATATACTGGAGTTT
Source organism: Nowickia ferox (assembly GCA_936439885.1). NCBI lineage: Eukaryota > Metazoa > Arthropoda > Insecta > Diptera > Tachinidae > Nowickia > Nowickia ferox. The sequence continues at coordinate 109,442,994 of OW387023.1, forward strand.
CTACAGAGACACAGAGACAAAGTCACACGTTGACAACTACGAGACATAATTATTTCAACACGTTTTCTGGAGATTGTTAAAGGTTGCGTGAGCAAAGTGCAATAAATTATATTTTTTCTGTTAATTATTAAAACACATTTTGGTATTTCTGAACTGTAATGAATCTGTTTTAGTTATTAATCGCTGGAAATGCCTAAAGGTACTCGTATTGAGAAAATGGGGAACTGCGCTTGCTTGCATCACGGATGACGAGTACATTTATGAATTTTTTGTACATACAAGTAACCCTCGATTTACGCGGTACTTCATTTAAGCGATTTCGATTTAAAAAAAAAGCATTAATAATACCGTACACCAAAGGCGAAATGGAACAGGCTGCTTTCCGGAGAACCGTAAGAGCTACGCACCTGAAATTTTCACAGAATATGTAAAACTTTGCACGCTACAACAACAAAATATATGAGAGTTAAAACTTAAAGGGTGTTCTAAAGCGAGAAACGAAATATATTGAAATCCTAATATAACAAACACACAATTATATGTTTATAGAATAACTGCCTTATTCATAAAAAATGATTCAGGTTTATTAAAGGTTTATTTGACAAATTTCTCATAGAAATATGTCAAATAAGTGCTTAATAAACCAGAACCATTTTTTATGAATAAGACAGTAAAAATATAAATATAAATGTAAAAAAAACCCAAAATGAAAAAATGTCGAAACGAAAAATCTCCCTATTTATGCTTAAATAAAAAAATATCACTAAAAATATAATAAATTGATTAAAAGCAAAAAAATTACCAGAAGTAAAAAGGTCGCCAAGAAAACTAAAAAATCGCAAAAAAAAACCGAAAATTATCGCCAAAACGGAAAAAAATAACTAAAACTAAACATATAAGCTACAAATAACAAAAACAAAATCGCCAAAGCGTCAAATACTAAAAATCGCCGAAAACCGAAGAAATAGCTAAAAATATAACGCGCCAAAAATAAAATGTCACGTCTGTCGGTCATATGCTGTTGTCTCGAGAACCGTAAGAGCTACGAACCTCAAATTTTCACAGAATTTGTTAAACTTTGCACGCTACAACAACAAATATATGACAATTAAAAATTAAAGGGTGTTCTAAAGCGAAAAACGAAACATGTTGAAATCCTTTCTCTTAAAATTTTCACAAACGCTAAAGCTAAAACATCCCAAAACGAAAAAAAGTGTCGCAGCGAAAAATCGCCAGAATGAAAAAATCGCTTAAATGAAAAATATCACCAAAAATAAAATAAATATCTAAAATACTAAAAAAAACACCAAAAGTAAAAAAACGCAAAAAATCTTCAAAAGATGACAAAAATCGTCAAAACGAAAAAAAGCACCAAAACGAAAAACAAACGCCACAATCAAAAAATTGCTAAAACTAAAATATGAATAGTAAAAATATATATAAAAATCGCGAAAAACCGAAAAAACTGCCTTAACGAAAAAACCCCAAAAAGCCTGGAAATTATAAAAATCGCCAAAAACCGAAAAATTCACTAAAACTAAAATGTCCGTATAGTGTAAAATTAAAAGAGCACTTAAATTAAAAATATCACCAAAAATAAAATAAATCCCTAAGACGCAAAAAAAAACACCAAAAAAACCGAAAAAGCCCCGCCTTAACAAACAAAGCCCCAATACTAAAAATATCACTTAAACTAAAAATATTTATGGTAAAAAGAACAAAACAAAAACCACCAAATACCAAAATTAAAAACCTTAAAGCTAAAAAACGTTAATACTAAAAAAATCGCCAAAACCGAAAAAATCATCGAAAATCGAAAAAATTGCCAAAAACGAAAGTAAGTTTCAAAATAAAAAAAATTACTAAAACTAAAAATATGTCTTCTAACAAAACGCCCAAAAACGAAAAAATCGCCAAACCAAAACCACCAAAACTAAAAAAAAGCGTCAATACTAAAAATTCCTAAAAAAAACACAAAAAAATCGTCAAAAAGAAACAAGCGCAAAAACTAAAATTCTTAATTTATTTAACTTACTTTTAAAATTAAATCCAGCATTTAAATTAGTCTTCACAGTTAAGATTTTTATTCCATTTAAAAAAGTTTCAATGTAACTATTTTTCGTTTAAAAAAGACATCCCCTAAGAAACCCCTTAAGCTTATGACGCAGCACCCAACAAAAGAATGGAAACCATGTAATTTTTTGATAAAAATATTAAGCTGCTTTTTTACGAGAAAGATATAATGTCCTTAAAACATTGTTTTTTCTTTTTTTACCAAAACTACCGTAACTAAAGATTGTGTCATTTGTTCCTTTAAAAAAAAAAAATCAAGTGAATAGTTTCTTACATTTGAATTTACTTTAATAATAAACAATTGCTGAGGTGGCAGATGTAAAACAAAAACAAATTGTGGCAATAAGGAAAGTAATACTCATAAAACATACAATAACTTAAATGAAGAGTTTAGAACAGAGGAAAACTACTAAAAAAGGGGAAAAGGAAAAAGCATGAATGAAGAAATGCGAATATGTTAAAAGATTTGTAAAATTTTTGTACTGATTTGTACTGATTAAAATCAAATTATAATAGGAATTTCTTTTCTGCTGATTTTATGAAAAAAAATATAAAAAAATTTAAAGTTTAACTAATGTAGTAACAAAGTACGGGTATAAAAATGAGTGTAATAACAACAGATAAAGTTCTTTTCTTATTGTTTATTTTTATTAATAAACCTTTAAAATTCTTTTGCAAACATGTTTCGTTATTAAGAAATTGGTTGGTTGATATTCCAGGGATTTTGTTGAGTTGCTATTTTTTTTTTTTTTTTTTTTGTTGAATGCCACAAGATGTGTGTGATTGAGCGTTAGATATTTGTTTGTGCCTGTGTACTGTACTGTATCAGTTATTTGTCCGTCAGCGTATGTATGTAACAACATTCCAAGTCCCTTAAGTTATTGTAAATATTTTGTTGTAAAAGCTATTAATAGATTAAGTATATCAAAATGTGTATTACTTCTAATACTCTTAAATGGCATTTGGTGTGTATGTGCGTCCTTTAATGTATTTAGATTATATTTGATGTATGCGAGTTTGTGTCTATGTGTGTGTGCTTAAGAGTTTAAAACTAAGCTGTTGTTCAATATTGGCCTTATGACCGCCTAAGGATATTTCTGCGCATGATATGCTGATATTTATAATAACCATATACAAAAATGTTTGAGCAAATTTGTGCCAAGGTTGCCATAGCAATAAGATATATTTGAATTTTATGACTTTTATTTTGAAGTAGTCAAGGATATAATAATGAAATTTAATAAAAAAAAAAAATAGTTTTAATCACGCAAAAAGGAACAAGCGTTATTCATATAAACTCTAACAGCAAGAACTTATTCCTGGCATTTCTTATTTGGCTCTTTGTTATTTGGCACTTATATAAGTAAAATCTGACTTTGACTCGCACATGAAGGCGCCCATACGGAGAGTAGAAATGTAATATTATACATATGTAATCGTATATCTTAATGATGTAGAATTTTTTTTTTAAGTTTTAAATACCCAGAAAACTTTTTTTTTAGAAATTTGACGATTTATTATTAGTTTTTGCGCTTTTTCTTAAGGTATGGTCACACTTGGGCAAACATTTGCCTAAAAAAACGTAACGTAATATTTATTGGTTACGTTTTTTTTTGGCAACAGTTTGCCCAAGCGTGACCATACCTTCAGTTTTGGCACTTTTTCGTTTTTGTGATTTTTTTCGGTTTTTTGCGTTTTTGGTGATTCTTTCGGTCTTTTGGTGTGTTTTAATTTTAGCGTTTTTCCTTAGTTCTGCCGCTTTTTACTTCTTGAGGATTTTTTTCGGTTTTTGGCATTTTTTTTTTCCTCCGACGATTTTTTCGGTTTTTGGTTTTATTTCGAAAGGGTGATTTTTCTCAATTTTGGCGCTTTTTTCGTTTTTGCGATTTTTCGCTTTTCTGGCTATTTTTGTTTCTTCGGTTGTTGGCGATTTATTTTAATTTTAGCGATTTTTAGTTTTAACCTTTGTTTTATTTTGGCAATTTTTTCGATTTGGCGATTATTTTAATTTTTGAACTTCTTAATTTAAGCGTGTTTGAATATTTCAAGAGTTTGCTTCTTACGGTTTTCAAGATACAGCAAGTTGAAAACTTAACTGATTAAGTTAAGTGTTAATTGGTGTAATCGGCAATTATTTGCGTTTTTGGCGCTTCTATTTGGGTATTTGAGATTTTTTTTTAAATTTTTGGGGTTTTTTTTTCGTTTTTGGAGATTTTTTCAGTTTTTGACGATTTATTTTAGTTAAAGCGATTTTTCTTGATTTTAGCGCTTTTATCGTTTTTGGGAATTTTTTTCTGTTTATGACGTTTTTCGGCGATTTTTTCGGTTTTTGACTTTTTTATTTAAATTTTACCTTTTTTTTTTAGTTTTGGCGTTTTTTAAGATTCAATCGGTTTTTGGCGATTTGTTTTGGTTTTGGCGTTTTTTTTTTGGTTTTAGCGTTTTATTTTTTTTTTTTGGTTTTTTGGCAATTTGGTTTGTCGATTTTTTTATTTTGGGATTTTTTAGTTTTAGCGTTTTTGAAAATTTCAACAGGTTGGTTGCGTGTTACGGTTTCCAAGATGTAGCAAGTTATAAAAACAACATTTTCAAAATTACATTAACTTATAGAATACGCTTTAATTTTTATTTTTAAATATCAGTGTTTTTTGTTGTAGTCGGCATAAAAATTTATTAACTTTGCAAAATTTCAAGTTGTCTATATATCATTGTCTGCATGTTACATAAGGATTTCAACATATTTCGTTGCTCGCTTTAGGACACCCTTTAATTTTTAACTGTCATATATGTTTTGTTGCATCGGCCAAATTTTTACACATACTGTGAAAATTTGAGGTTCTTAGATCTTACGGTTCTCGAGAAAACAGCCTGTGACAGACAGACGGACAAACAGACAGACGGGCAGCGTAGCGAAAACAATAGGATGGTTATTTTTAACCTTTGGTGTACGGAATCCTAAAAATGGTATGGAATCGGGAAGTTCAAAACTAGAGAGAAATTTAATCAAAAAAATAATAATCATTTAATCTAAAAATTTTAAAATTTGTTGACTGACATTTGGTAACTCTTCTTGAGATACTGGCATAGAATCCTCAATACTCGTATTTTGTATTGTATTTTGCTTTTACGCAAAAATACCTTTTAAATGCATTTGGAACACACACACACACACTCACGTGCTCATGTAGATGATGGCACAAGAAGCAAAGCAACAACCAACCAACCACGATTGGATGTTGTTAGTCAATCTTGTGGATTTTTCTTTTTTTTTACTTTTTACACTTTGCTGTTTCGTTGGGTCGGTCCATCCAACCGAACAATATTGAAAAGTACTTAAAAATTAAAATGTTTTGTTTTCGTTTTGTTCATTCATTTTGTTGTTATTATTATTATTATGGTTTTATGAAAATATTAAAAGCATTATAATGTGCAACATGCTTAAGCTTCATCTTATTTGCAAAATTCTTTTTTTCATCTTCTACAAAATTATTTTATTATTTTACTGGGTATAATCTGTAGAAACTCATATCCATGTTGTGTTCGTTCGCACTTTTTTTCCTCCCGTTTGAGGACGCACAGATTGAAGGGAACAACTTAACATATTAAACATAATATCCTTGAGATATTTTTATATTGTTCTTTTGCATACAAACAGCATATTTTGCTAAAGGAAAATGAAATCATAAATAAAACCGAAAAAACAAACCCTTAAAGGAGCAGGAGCAGCCAAAGCAACAGCGTATTCAATATATTATAAGCCACATTGACTTCCCTCTTCTCATTTTGCTAGTCCTTAAATAACAATATTAATATTTGTTTTTCTTTTCAATAAAAACCTTAAATTCATTTATAATCTTTTGTACAATTTTTTACAATACCTTTGTGCATCGTAAAATCTTTTCGCAATTTGGTTTTGCTTAAGAATTTCTAAGGCAAAAAAGAAAATCCAATATTTGCCTTGATTGAAGAGAGATCTATTATTTTAGTTATTAAATTCTGCTTAAACGTTTTACTTTTCTACAATTTTAAGCATAATTATTTGCTGTTGTTTTTGGTCAAAAAAGAAAAAAAATGTTTTACTTTGCAAATAGTGTTATCATTTTAGCCAACAACCAACCAACTTGATAGAAAGAACCCTATTACCATTTTTCATGCAACTTATGATGGTTACTAAACTATACAAAGTTAAGAGCTTCTAAAACCTAAAGACTAAACTAAATATTTTGCAAATATACAGTCTGAAACTGTTGTAAAATAGTTAACAAAATGTACATTTTAAGCTAAAGCGTAGAAACTAAATTGCAAATTATTTGCAAATATGTATTGCAGGCACTCTTGTGCACACACACACACACACATACACACTCACTCACGCATTTGTACATTCAGGATATCACTGCCATGGACCTTCGACATTTGGTTAAACAGAAGAGCAGCACCGCGCTATTCCAGTACAATCGAGCACAGTGGGACTATTCGGAATGTATCAGCTTATTAATAATATTTTTATTGTAATGTAAATAAAAAAGCAAGAGTTTTTGTTTCTTCGACTGTAACTGTTTACAAATTACAAAGTCATATAGACTGCTTCTGCTTTTACTGGCTATACTAACCAAAAGAAAAAACAAATTAAATTCAAACTTTTCAAAGAGTTAAAAGTGCTGCACAATTGTTCATAAATAGTTTTCTGCTTCGACTGCGACTGTTGTTTATTTTCATAAGCACAAGCAAAAGCAATTGAATAATTTCAAACCGTTTGAAAAAGCCAAAGCAGCGAAAAGTAAAAATTTAACGACTTTTGCTACTTCGACTTAAGTTCTTTAAATACTGATGCCCGTACTGTTAAATCAAAATGAAGAATCATGTTGAATACAACTTATTTCAAGTTGAAACAACGTGATTTTGATACTGAAACAAAACGAAGAAACATATTGAATAAAAGTTATGTGAAATTTATGCAGTCATTTTATTTTAATTATTATTTTATTAATTATCTCACTGTGTCAATGCAAACTATCACGTAAGCTTGCATTGACACAAGCATGAGGAAAAATCTGTGTGTTTATGTAGTTGGCTTCTTAGGCCAAGATTTGAGCTTCAAATCAACGCGTGACAGTAAAGGCACATATCGCTGCAACCACAACAGTCTTAAATATTTCTTAGAGACATACGAGGCCGGATCAATAAGTATATGACTTTTCGAACTTCCCTAGTAGTTCTATGAAATGCAACACTGTTTCCATCAAGTATCACCTGTTAGTAGAGTACTGTCAAATTTTGAGCAAGTTTCGTCATTTACTTTGCGTTTAACAGCTGTTCAAAACATACAACCTCGTGTATTTTTCTAAAAATGGAAAAAAGTGAATTTCAAGTGCTCATTAAACATTACTTTTTGCGAAAAAAAACCGTCAATTAAACCCAGGAAAAGCTCGATATATACTATGGATACTCTGCACCATCGATTTCAATGGTAAAAAAGTTGTTTACTGACTTTCGTTGTGGTCGCACAAGTACAAATGACGCTGAACGTTTTGGACAGCCACGATATGGTGTTGGCCGATCGAAGAGTAAAAGTGCGTGAGATTATTGATGCCATAGGCATTTCATATGGCAGTATGGTTTCGATTTTAAGTGATCAGTTGGGTTTAAGAAAGATGGATGCCGCGTTTGCTCTTAATTGACCATAAACGTAAACGTGTGACAACTTCAAAGGATTGTTTGGAAGGGATACAAAAACTTTATAAACAATGGACTAAGTGTATTGAGTTAAAAGAAGATTATGTTGAAAAATAAATTTTTGTTTTGCAAAAAAAAAACTGTGTTTCATTCAACAAGTCACGGACTTATTGATTCGCCCTCGTACTAACAGCCTTATGCCGAGTACACATCTGGCATTTTTGGTGTTATTTTTAAAATGTGTGCAACGCCGTTTCTTTTATTACATATTCATTTAATTTTATTACATATTCTTATTCTCTCTTCTTCAAGATCTATTACTTAGCTAAATTTCAGTTATGAAATGCTATTATTAATAACATAAATTAAAATATTAAAAACCCCCGATATACCTAGAAAAGATGTGATATCTTGTAAACGGTTGGACCGATTTTCTTAAAACATAGTTAAGAATCCTCTCGATCAAGCCACAATTCAAACAAAAAAAAACTAAATCAAAATTCGGCCAGCCATTTGGTCTGTACATGGAAACATTTTACGTAAAAACTAAACACAAAAAAAGACAAAACCCTGAATATCTCAAAACAAGAAATTTCGACTTAAGCCATTATTATTTATTGCCACAGATATCATTATGAATTAAATTTAAATTCAACGTGGTTTGATTGTTGATTTAACGTTAAATTTATTTGAAATTAAAAGTAAAGTAAAGTAAAGTAAAGTAAAGTAAAGTAAAGTAAAGTAAAGTAAAGTAAAGTAAAGTAAAGTAAAGTAAAGTAAAGTAAAGTAAAGTAAAGTAAAGTAAAGTAAAGTAAAGTAAAGTAAAGTAAAGTAAAGTAAAGTAAAGTAAAGTAAAGTAAAGTAAAGTAAAGTAAAGTAAAGTAAAGTAAAGTAAAGTAAAGTAAAGTAAAGTAAAGTAAAGTAAAGTAAAGTAAAGTAAAGTAAAGTAAAGTAAAGTAAAGTAAAGTAAAGTAAAGTAAAGTAAAGTAAAGTAAAGTAAAGTAAAGTAAAGTAAAGTAAAGTAAAGTAAAGTAAAGTAAAGTAAAGTAAAGTAAAGTAAAGTAAAGTAAAGTAAAGTAAAGTAAAGTAAAGTAAAGTAAAGTAAAGTAAAGTAAAGTAAAGTAAAGTAAAGTAAAGTAAAGTAAAGTAAAGTAAAGTAAAGTAAAGTAAAGTAAAGTAAAGTAAAGTAAAGTAAAGTAAAGTAAAGTAAAGTAAAGTAAAGTAAAGTAAAGTAAAGTAAAGTAAAGTAAAGTAAAGTAAAGTAAAGTAAAGTAAAGTAAAGTAAAGTAAAGTAAAGTAATAAAAATAAAATAATACCAAACTGCGAAGCAACTTTGGATTGTCTGACGAAACATCAAGTGGCAGGACCCTCCGTTTACTACACTAGTGCAGCATGTATTAGCCAACAGCAGGAAGTTTTCGCCGGTAATGCGAAATTTGGTAGACTATTTACACAACACGAGCAAGAAAACAAACAACAACAAACAAGACCAAGTTACACAACAGAGCACAACAGTGCATTGTAGCTATGAACAAATAAATAAATGTCAATAGCTTGTCGGTCAAAAAAGTATTTATCAGTCAGATAGCATACTAAATTTAACTTGTTGAATGTTAATCGTGGCCCTTAGAAATACACATTTTCATGTATCTGGACCCACAGTTCTCAACAAAACGTCTACTGTACAAACGTCAGTGTTTTTTTTTTTTTTTTGCATCTTTACTGGCAAACATTGTGTATTTGTTTCTATCCCCATGCACACATACATTTACTGGCGATTTATAACAGCAGATAAGCGTTAATAAATTAATTAGAAATATTGAAATGGCTAAACGCGAAGTAAACAACTGTACGAGCAACAACGACTAACTGGAGCTGCACACAAAAAGGATGTGAACTTGTGTTCATATTTAGACAATGCACACACACACACACACACACACACACACAATAAACATTTTTGGTTGGTGGGAAAACAGGGCATATCACACTGTTTAATAACTGTGATTTGTGAATGTTACCACTTGGTTGAAGAGAGATGATGATTAGAGACGAGTTGCATGCCATGTGGTTGCTGGTGGTCTATTAGACCATTAAGAGAAATAAATTTCAAAGAAATTTAAATATCATTAATTATCTGCAAAATAGTAAAATTAAAGAGAGATAAACACAAAAACAAAGTTAAAAGTTTAAAGTTTAAAGAAATTATTTGTAAGAAATATAAACTTTAGTCGGAGTGACCACCACCTTGAAACACAGCGTTTTTAAAAAGTTTTTCTTATTTTGTATATAAACTTTTTTGCTTGTCCTTCACTTTTTTTAATAGAATTAAAAACTTTTACAAAATATTATATTTATTTTTTTTTATTCGTACCTTTTTTATGCCCCAGCCTGAGCTTATTTTTTTCTTTCTCTCCAACTTCTACTACTTATGGACAAATCCCAACAGGATTTCAGTTTAAAGGTGGCAAAAAAAAATCCTTCTAAAAAAAACTACTTAAACTTTTTACCAAACAATACAAGATGAAGTAAGAAAAAAAGTGCGATAAAAAACGTAAAAATGTTTTTCTGCTAATTGAAAATATCTGTTGGGATCAATTAGACGGCGACTTTGGTGTTTTACAGCAACTTTTCGCAATTTTTTTTAGTTGTGCACGGAAGCACTTATGGTTGCATTCATACTTTTAGATTTTAGGATAAAGTTTACTTTTTCTTACAATTTTATTTTCGTGGAAACTGCTTTGCTGAGCATTTATTTCTTTGTGTTCTTGGTGGGATAGTTAGCAAAAAAATAAGACTACTTCTTTGCTCTCTACGTGTCTAAGGCAAATGTACCTTTTTAGCTTTTGCCATGTTGTGAGTGTGTATCTTTGTGGTTTAGTTGGCTTTTAGCTCTGGCTGCTATCGACATGTTATCTGATGAATGGTATTGTTAAAATTAAAGGTTAAAAAGTCAGCACAGCAAACTATAATTTAACTTTGTAATAAAGTTTCAATTGAATTAATTTAATAGAAATAACTAAGAAGGCAAGTCTTGTTAGAATGTAAAAGAACAGAAGGTAGATTGGCTTTTAAGCACGTCTAGATTAAATTTGTATTTTTTAATTTACATTTAAATTTTCAACAGCTTTAAATCAACCTTCGTAATGCAGGCCTTTGTTAGCAAATGCACTTCGGCTTTCGAATTCTCAAATTCAAACTCTGAGCTGGCAACACCATTGAAAATTTCGCTACAATTTCTGCCGAACAGAATTTTATCGTCAATGTAGTATTTTTTCGTGCCAATTTAAAGACAGTTAGAAACTGTTTAGCTCGAGTCCACTGTTACAGAATTAAGGACATAAATAACTATTTGCCTGCCTGTTACGTGCCCAGGAGACAATCAAATAAAACCATCATTTTTGTGTATGTTAACATATTAGTCTGGCAACAGTAGCAGTCATTTTGTATACAACCGTGAAAGTTAAAGAATGTTCAACGAGCGAGGTACGCGGGTCGCGGACTTTTGTATGTAACTTGCCTTATGAAAACAAACTGCTTCAACTTTTTTGACAGAAGTTTGTATCGCATTAGCGCATTGAACGCGTGTTATGTACTTGCACCTTTAGCATTATTGAAAATTTCAAAAGTTTGTTTCTTGCGGTTTTTAAGATACTTCGCTTTCGGAAAAGCTAAAATTTACTATTTGCTTTCGCTTAACTGATATCCGCTACATCCCTATTACAGTGTATGACTTTAAATTTGGTGTACAGTAAAGATAAAAGCAGAACTAACTTTAAAAAATACAAAAAATAATAATTTCTGCACATGCAATAAAATAATACAATTCTTGTATTCTATTTCACTGAAAGTTGATGTTGTATAAAAACTGAAAATAAAGATTTTAATAACTGACCTCCGCACAAGTGTTGAGACAGACATGGAAGCTAATAAACTACATGGTTGCACAAAAAATGCAGCAATTTTCCCAGCCTTCGAAAAGAAGGTCAAATTTATGAATGAAAAAATTTGAAAATACTGAACTGTAAAACCACAATAACTAATTCCTTAAATTAGAACTTTGATTTGATTTCACGGACTAATCAAGGCGAATTCACACTAGATGCTCGCAACGGATCAGGTGACTATTTTCGACGCTTGCAATTTGAATATACGTTGCATGTCACACACATTTTTCTGTACATTTTTGACATTTAAACTATAAATTTCTCAAAGCGAATTGAGCTGAGTATACCTTATATGAAATTGCCTTGAGACCAATCAATAAAACAAATTACAATGCATTTAATCTAAAATATAAAGTTGGGTAGATAATAAAATAAATAAAATAAAATAAATATCAAATACCAAAGTTTTCTAAAGTCCAACATATTCCTCTTGCTAGTTTTAATTATTTTCCATTGAAACTTTAAAATTACTTGGAATATTATAAAACATTTCGCATTTTCACTGAAGGCGGTCGAACAATAAACCAGACGACAACAACAGGTTTTTTTGCTTTTCAACCACACACAAATTTAATTTTATTTACAAAATTGTTTATTTTCTCTGTACTTTTTTGTTTCTTGCTTAATTTTATTGTTAAACAGTGGACAACAACATATACAGGACATTACACAACAGAAGTGACAAATTCAAATGCAAATGAAGCGCAAATTAAATTACAAACAGTTTTTATTGGATTATAGACCATGATACACAAGCTCATACCTCACACACGGATGTAAGGCAAAGCACGTTTATACACATCAACAAAAGCACACACACACACACACACACACACATGCACAGATGCATACGCCGTGAACTCACACTAACAATATTCATGTGGAGAAATGCAAATAAAAATATTCAGGATGCAGCTGAGCCTACGTGTGTTGGCATTATGTACACGGAGAGAAAAGAGTGTTGAATGCATTTTAGTAAGACATTAAAATTTTTAATTAAGTTGATGCATTTTTTCCTCCAGTAAAATAAAATGAGTGACCACAAAAATTACAAGAAATATTTTGGACTGATTGAAATTACACATTTCATGATTGAATGATTAAGAAATTTACTTGTTTTTTTTTTACCAAACACAAACTGCAAAGCTACTTTGGCTTGTCTGCAGACACGCCCAAATTCTCTGGCGACCCTCGGACTGCTGGACTAATACGCTGCCTACTAGCCAAGAGGACACTCATTTTTAAAACAGAAATCAAAATTCTGCAATACAAAGAAAATTCATAAACGTTTTCGATCTATTGTTTTTTTCCCATAGTGGCACAAAAGTCCATCCAAAAAGCAACCTTCCACTTTTGAAGCCAAAAGGACCATTTTCGACACCTTACTTACATGGCCTTTTTTCTGTAACAAATGTGAGACACGGGATTAGTGAGAAAAAACTCTAGCTTTTATGTTACTTTTTGATTTCTGTTCAAACTTATTTTTATAGTTTTTTGTTGTTCGATTTTATTAGGCTAAAGTTCGCATTTTGAGGCAGCAAAATTACTTGTGATATTTATTAAAGCTGTGCTATTTATCCCACGACACAGGAGCTAGGACGTGATTTTCGTAACAAAAATAATCGACACTTTTACAGTTTTACATTTATTTTTATTTTTATTTCTTTGTACTTAAAACCAGAGTACGAATCGAAACAAATTGTGCGATTTTGTTTTGTTGCGTTCTTTGAAGTGTCTGAGACAAAAACAAAACAAAAACAATGCGAAGGAGAGAACACAGCCGATCGGCTGTAAGCCGGCAAACAGCCGCCGCCGGCCACAAGCAATATATTAATTTAATCGTACGCCACTGGAAAAGAAAATAATGGGAAATAAATGGAAACGTTTGGAAATATTTGTGGCGAATTTGACATCATCATATAATATAATTTTATTTCATTCCTATTTAACACATTAAATTTGTTTTAATTAGCTAAGCAGCATAGCTATAACCGGGTGTCCTAAGACACCTCTCTCCTTTTTTTATTTATTACATATTACAAATACAATTACAGCGTTAACGTATTTGGGCCACTGTGCGTGGTGTCATTTAATATTAACTTTCAAACTTATGTAAAAATTTTCCACTGCGAATGGAATACGTGAACTGTTTTGATTCATAGTACGGCAATTAGTTAAAAGCTTTTTGTGTTATGAAAGCTCAATGCTAACGTTCCTAATTTACAACAGACATACAGATACACACACAGACAACACAAACTTATAACTCCCCTTTTTTTGGTGGGGGGGTAAAAAATATCTTTCAACAAATGTTGATGCGATGAATCAAAACAATTTACATATTTTATTTTCTCTCAAAGCTTTTTATATGTAAGACCGGTTTAACTAACACTACATACAGGGCAACAAAAAAGTTTACACTACTGAAGCAGGTATAGCGGCTTCGGAAAACAGCATGTGGTTCCGTTCTGCTAGTGTTTGTCAGATTGTTTTTTGGTTTTTATGTTTATTAAGTTTTTATATGAATCACTCCTACTTAGAATGAGACAATCAAGAAAATGTTTGAGTTTTCTTGATATGAAAATTTCTCATAAGTTACAAAAACGACACACATTTGATGTTGAAAATTCAAGAATAAAATAGGCAACATATGCTGAATAATATTGTTTCTAGTTTTTTGCTAAAGTTTACTGATCCACTGTGGGTGTAGGTTTGTAATTCTCATTAATTTAATAGTTGTTCGTCTTTTAAGTTTTGTAAGCTTTTGTCAATTGTGCTTGAAGTCTACTCATGAGTTGCCTAAAAAGTAAAGGAATGAATCAAGACTTTTTGGTTTCAATGAATTTATTTGAAATACCATCACACGGACAGTAATTAAAATAAAGACCTAATTGAACTTTTCCTCAAGCAAGAATTTCAGATAATTATAGAGATTTGAGTTTTCGGAAAGATTTTTTTTAAATAAATAACAGTTTTATCTTAATTAATAAATTAATAAAATTATTGTTAGTTCATTCAAGAGTTTAATACAAACATTTTTCCCAGTGCACTTCCCACTCTTGCGCTAATAACGATGATGAGTGGGCGCTAACAGACTGAACTTAAAACCCAAAAATAAATAAAGCACGTAACTCCTGTGCATGTGCATGTGTGAGAGGATACCGAGTATCATACACGTTGTCCAAAAATTTCATAGAAAAGTGAACAGTAGAAAAGAAGTCAACGAATAAAATTTACATGTGGCTCACGGTAAAATACCGTATTTTACGTTTATATACGACCAGCAGAAGGAGATGCAGAGAGTTGAGGTAGAAAAAAAGAATGGAAAATTTAAAGGCTATTGTTTTCATCTGGCAGCAGGGGTGGTGGCATTACACACGCAAATATTTTGTGCCCAAAGATTCACAGAGGCATACAGGATTATTTACGCGTTTTTACAAATTATGTTCTTAGAGATAGTCCTTGTTCATGTCATTGTCATGCAACAAATGTTAGTGATACCTTTTATGGATTTTTATGACTATTCGTTCGAGTTGAGGCAGCAGGAAGAAAAACTTGAGTAAAATGTCATTTACATTTTGAGATGTTTGTCTGAACATTGTTGCCTACGCTTTGGTAGTGTTTAGTAGAGAATTTGTGTAAACATTTTGTTAGCTTAGGCTCCAGGTTCATCTGCCTGCTCAATGGATTGTCTGACGCATGTAGTTTGAGAGTTTGAATGAGTTGGAAAGAATTTCTTTCCTTTTTTTCATGAATGTAACATTAGAGAATATATTAGGACTTGGGTGCACCTCTTCATTGCACTTCTTTCAATTGGTGTTGGGGCAAGAATGAAAAAAAAATATGATACCACGTGTCACTGCTACAGAACACAGCACATTTCTAATAACTAAAAGTCGACTGTTTCGGTTAAACTTTGTGCTTCCACATCATTATTACGTGGGAGATGTTGAAGGGATTGTATTGGAGTTTCCAAAAGCAAATAATTAATTCGTGTTTTTAATTTTTGACATTGTAAGAGGAATATAGGACACAATTTATAAAGAAGCCAGTAGCTTAATTCGTAATTAAGGAAAATAATATTTAGTTAATATCATTTTTATTTAATTTTTTATTAAACAACAATTTATGTATGTTCTCAATTCAAAAGTCCAATTGTATTGCTGTTGTTGTTGTTTTGTTTGTCCAAGTTGCCACATATTGCTAAAGGTCAGGAAAAGGTTATTGAAATCTACCAAATTAAAATTTATTCAGGAATAATTTCTAAATCAGGCAAAAAATGTTAAACCAGCCAATATATTTTGTGAATGGTTTTGAGTCTTGGTATTACACTTTGTTACAAGATTTTTTGAAATTTTTATTTTGATCAATCTGTTCAAAGTATTCCGGAAAATGTGAAAACTTTATTGATTTCAATTTGATTTTAGTCAAAGTTAGAAAGATTTTAGTTTATTTTAATACAAGAATATTTTTCGAAATTTACTTTCCAAAAATGGGTGATTCCATTGTGACGGGTGTGACCATGATACTAAAATTTGTTGTTAAAATTTAAAAACAAAAGGCTTATAATTTCAAGGCAAAAATTTCAAATGAATTCAATAAGGTGCGACATTTTTGTGATTCATTTCTCGGTTTTAAGCGATTTTGTTACTATGGACGCTTTCTTCGGTTTTTAAAAAAAATTTTTTGTTTTTTTACAATACATATTTTTAGTTTTAGCGATTTTTTAGTTTCGGCGTTTTTTTCGTTTAGGCGATTTTTTCGGTTCTGGGCCATTTTTCTAAGTTTGGCGAATTTTTTACTTTTGTTGATTTTTATGTATTTCAATGAAAAAAAAAACGGTAATTATTAACTTGACTGCACCCGGTTAAAAATATTTGTCTGGTTATACTTTATTCTTGAATAGCTGTTCGGATAATTAGTGCATTAAAAAATTTTTAACCTAAAAAGTTTTTAATTTCAAAAAGGGTGCGGTTCCCAAAGATGGTAATCTTAAAAACATTTTATAGCAGAAAGGCACTGGAAGAATATAATTTCTTCTCAAAATAGCCATAAGAAGGATGTGACGGGTGTGAACTTGCAAATCTCAGTTTTTACAGAATTATTACTTTTAGTTTGTATTCTATGTAGTAAATTGATCAAAGCCTTTTTGATTATATTAAATATTATTTTCAAAAATGTGACGGGTGTGACATAGTATAAAAACTCTAAGTATTTGAAGAAATAAAACTTTTTAAATTTACCAATTTTATATCTATTCACAACGCTAACAATTTTACAAATTACTATGAGATTTTTGGTATTCAACTCATAAAAGATTGTGTGACAGGTGTGACCTTATAAGTCCCAACTCTTACAGAATTATTACTTTTATGCAGTAAGTTGCTGTTCAAAGTCTTTTGTGTTAAATACTTACTGCCTGGAAAAACGAAATGTTTCTTTAAAAAAAAATTTCTCGAAAATGTGACAGGTGCGACAATGGTATGAAAACTCGAAATGTTTGAAGATATAAAACTTTTCGATGTCTTCAAAACGATTACAATTTTAAAATTTACCATCAGATCTTTGCTGTTCAACTAATAATCCGTTGTAAATTAAAGAAGTATCACTAAGCAAATGTGCAAATATCAGATAATAAATTTTAAGTCCCATGAATCATTAAATTTCATTATGTTCTAAATACTTCATTTTGTGCAAAACCATGAGAAGGTACATTTTTAGCAAATTTGAAATTCTTCCACCTGCCTTAATAAACCCCGAAAATAAGCTCCTGCAAATAATATTTACAACCCAAACATGAGTACCATCATCATCATCATCATCATCATGGGCAAAAGCATGTGGCATGTAGCATGTTGATACCTAATAGTAGTGTTAGTATCAGCATGTCATGATACCGATACTAAACTGACACTTTGACATCGACTTAACCCTAAAAACTGCTGCGTTGTTGTGTTCCAGTCACAGAGGAGATTTCCAAACTCCAACATCCTCCAACTGCCTTCTTTAAGCAAGTGTGCAAATGTGTGTGGGTGTGCGTGTGTGTGCGGGTGTATGTGTGTGTGTATGTATGTGTGTGTGCATATATGTGCCTACGTATTTGTTATCAGTGTCGGTGTACATGTGAAAAACATGAATTTTGCTAAAATGGCATTAAGGTAAGCTAAAACAATAAACTTGATTTGCTCTCCTACTCCTGCTTGCAACTGTTGTAACTCGACCCAAAAATTTTGGGCTTTCTTTCTCTCCCACCCAAAAAAAATATATATATATATATGAAGAAGAACCACAGCGTCATCATTGAATGTTTGCAAACGTCATCTGCTTGGCTTGTTTATCGAATAACAGCAACATTATTTTAATACTCACATGTATTTGTGGCATACGAGTGTTTGTTTGTGTTGTTGGCTCTTTGGTGTGTGGGGCACACTTTGTCGAAGGGCATTAAAGTTTTAATATGTTAAAAAGCTTAAATGTGTATTACGTTTAAATACCTTTTAATTGACATGATTTGTTTTATTTGTACGCTTTTGCTTTCTGTGCATAGAAAACAGAGTAGAAGGAGTCACACCGATGTAATATTGTGTACAGGTCAATGGTTATTTGATGGAGACATTAGTTTTAGTTTAATTTAAAAACTTTTTTGTAATTAATAGTGGATAAAATTAAACATACGCAAATACATTTCAGTTATTCCCATGTGCTACTCACATGAATATTGATAGACAACAAACGAAAGCTCGCAAAATAGAGGGATTATATAATTAATTTTTAACATTGAAGGGATTAAGGGGTTAAATCTTTTGAGTGGGCAAATTTAATTGAAATTTAACTTTTTCCTGAATGAGTTAAAATGACTAGCGACTTATGAACACATGTTTTGAAGTATTTGCTTTCAGCTTTCAGCAAATTGTAATACGATGAATCAAAACAATTCACATATTCCATTTGCAATAAAAGTTAAGTAAATAAAGCAGAAATCTACACCAGCTGACAACACCACACACAGTGGACAAACACAAAAGAACGCTGCTGATGAAGGTTTAGTGGCCTTCGAAAACAGCTAGTTGTTCCGTTCAACTGTGTGTTTGTCAGAATATTTACAACTAACTTCGATGTTATTTGTTCATTAATAATTATTACATGTAATTTGGTTTACAAAGCGATACGAACTTTAGCCTGATCAAATCATAAAAATAGAATTTGCTATTCAGTTCTAATGTGTGATTTCCTATTTTAGACAATAATTTTTCTTAATAAGACGCTCTTGGTGAAATGTGAAATATTGCGGTACATCTTGCATTATATCATACAAGCATATCTTAAATAAATGTGTGCATTAGTTTTGATAAGAGCTGCAGCTGAGGGCAAATTACTGCATTCGATATCGATCCAAATTTCCATACAAGCAAAATTAAAATTTATTCGATATCGAATGCTGTAATTCACTCCCTGCTCTTCCATGTCGTTTAGAGGTGATCGCCAGTTTTTCGAAACGTATATTATAGGGCTATGATATCGGCTCGATTATCAGTTTATATGTTAATTACGGTTGTTGAAGTGAGATTCCCTCTCAACTACTCAGCAGCTTCCTTGATAGCAAGGATCTATCTCTCTCTCTCTCTCTAATAATTAGACCCTGTAAAAAAATCCGGTTTACCACTTTTCAAAGTATGGAATGAGAGAGCAACAATAATAGGGAACAACCCCGAAAATAAAATAAAATCGAAACCAATCGCATAGCGGATTTTACGACATGAGTCATAATATACGTATATTATTTCACCTGCGGAATCATAATACAGTCTTTCAGACTGAGATTACGACTATAACGGAAGGCATTAAATGTCTAAAGGAAATTGACAACTAACTACCAATTCGTATCTTCACAGATAGTAGAAAAAGCTATATCGAAACCTTAAGTAAAAATAAAGTTCAAAGATTTTGCCACTAGGACGATGATGCAACTCTCGAACACTAATTGTGTCACTGTCCAGCTTTCAGTCAAATTACAAGACAAATCTGCCATCTGGAAAAAATACCAGATATGGAATATCTTAAGGATTCAGACTGGAAAAACCTAAGAAAGTATACTGAAGAGACTAGGTTCCTAACTTAACTAGGTTTGATAGAATTTTATGGTTTTTACTGGGTATCTTCCCAATATCTCTTATTAAGAGCTCACAACATGCTATAAAAGCATAAGTGTAATTAAAAACGGATTGAGGCAATATTGATTGCACCTCTTTTCCACACAAACCCAACCTAACCCAACCTAATCTAACCTACCTACTTTCATTGTTGTTTACATCAGAAATTCTTCTTGGCAAGGTTGCGCAAATTTTGTTTTGTTAAATACATTGATGTTTCACAAGAAATAGAATTACTTGGAGCTGAGTTCATCAATGTTGTAACTAATGATTTATATGTTAATTTTTTGCTGGGACAGCAGTGATCAGGAAGTCGCTTTGCAATACGAAGATCTAATTTTCCTTGAATAAATGCCGTAATCCACATGTACTTGAGGCTTAGAAACAACCGCATAAAATTCAATATCCCTTCTACTACCTGGAGGTACCATTCCTAAACGCTACCCGAGATGACATCCTGGTTCTGTAGATACATTTATGAAGTACAGCAGGGGACTTTTGCTCTATCCTCCGATGATGTTTTCGCTCTTTGAGAAATGCCACCAAGACGGATTGCAAAAATAGTTGCCTACTAAATTCAATGATAGCAGAAGTAAAAGTACACCCAATACACTTGTAGGAGTAGTGCGAAGAGCGTTAGTTATATACGAGTACAGTGAGGCAAGTATTTAAACCTCGTGTAACATACATATATACATCTTATTCTTCAAGAAAAGCCATCACACTACAGTAAACAATTTTTTGGGTGAGACCCTAATTTTTTTCAAGAGACTTCTTGCAGAGAAAAATGGGACAGATGTTGCTTTCGTCACCTTCTTTAAAAAAAATTTAACTCATCTTAGGATCTAGAATGATACCGAGATATTTGCTTAGGATAATATGTTGAAAATACGGTATCTTTTACTTCCTTGAGAAGAGAACTAATTCCATTTTGTTGAAATTAAAAGCTCAAACTTGAGCTCGCAGTGAGGTTGAGTAATCGATTCCAAAATTAATTGATCAAAATATCTGTGGCAAAGAACTGCATCATTAAATTAATCTTTGGTCAATTAAAATCCATTTGCAGCACGCAAACGCTTTCTCGGCGAGTAAATCTCAAGATCTCTGAACTAAATGTGAAATCAATTCTACTCTATGCTGCGAAACATGGAACGCTACACCTTATGATATTCAGAAACTGCAAGTGTTTGTCAACCACTGCCTCAGGAGAATTATCCGCGTCTTCTGGCCAAATGCAATCACCAACAGCATATTGTGAACCAAAACCAAACAAATACTAATTGTAAAAGGCACAAAGAAACGCAAGTGGAAATGGCAAACGACTTACCAGAAATGTCATCGACTGGAAGCCACAGGGCAGAAAGATCGCCCTGCTTACACTTGGAGGCGACAAAAAGACACTGAAGCTGCTGCCAGGAACAGAAGTTGAGGCGCAATAAAATCCCTCGTTCGTATAAATGACGTTGAAACATATTTCTGGAGGTCCTATGCTCCTTAACCCTCTCATGCCCGATGTTGCGTATATGCAACATTGTGTTTATGAGCGTCTAAGTTTTTTTTAACCTTTCGCAAAAATATAGGCTCATGTGTTCTTTAAGCTTACAGCTAATTGGTTGGTAGTCAGCTGTTCACATGTTCAGTTAGTAGCTATGCTCCCGAGAAAGAAGTTGACAAATTCATTTTGCAAAAAAACGTTGTTTTAAAAAAGTGTTAAAAAAACATTAATATAATAAATTCATCCTAAAACCAAGTTTAACAACTAAATAATTAAAGGTAAATGAGTAATTCAAAAAACCCCAGCATGAAAATATTATTTAGTTTGTCTGTAATAATTTTGTAAATGTAGTGTTGCGTATATGCAACATTGGTCTATTGTGGTAATTTTCGAAAAATGAAAACACATTCTAAGATGCACCCAAAAGGTCTCACCCAGGCTGAAATTCAAAAATTTACCAACTTTGATTGGGATGATTCGGAGGAGTTGTCGCAAAAAAGAGAGTTCGTTCATCATCACTCCTTTTGACAATAAATTCAGGAACTTCATCACCTTCTCCACCGACTCCGTCATATGTAGGCTATACAACACTGGGTTTCCCAGCTGTAAATGCAGCAAATGCAATGTGCACTTGTGCTGCTATTATCAAAAAAATTGTTTTGTATCCTACCATACATAAATTGAAATAACCGGCATTTGAAAAAAAATCAACTTGTATTTAAATTTATAACAACATTACCCAATGTTGCCTATAAGCAACATCTTGTAGCTCTTGAACTAGGACATTGAAAGTTTTGTCAGTTGATATTGAGGTCAACTCTATCTTATATGTCTACTCAAAAAAATTTTAGCCACGCCCATTTTAAATCGGGCATGAGAGGGTTAAAGGGTCGACGATAACATATGTATGTATGTTTGTATGTATGTATGTGGCAGTAAGCAAAAACGGCTTAAGTCATATTTTACTATTTTGTAGGAGAGCTCTTTTAAACTTTCAAGTTGATTTTCAAAAATTTATTTCTTTTAAACATAAATTGGAAACTTCGATTTTCAATTTGATTTTATTTAGCATAATATCGTTTCACACATTATAAATAATACATAAAATTTTAAATATAAAAAAGTATAAAGTAAATTAAGAATAAAGTTCTATATGAGATTTTAAGTCTAAAAAGGGAAGTAGTAGTAGTAGGGAAATCGAACAAAATAGTTGAGATTTTGCTTTGAAAAACTTTAAGATTATTTGAAATAAATTTCAGCTCCTAAATTTCCCGTTTAGGAAAAGATTAAATTTAGAATTTCCACAACTATTAGCAGCACTTTGGCAATCACTTGAACTCATCATCGCGCACCGTCATCGCAACTGCCAGCCATTACACTCAATTTGTGGTTAAATTACAATATTGGCAACAGCAATTAAGCAACAAACACACTTGTGGAAATACAAAAAAATATATCAAATAACCAATATATTCCCAGCCAGCCACACACACGAAAAATTGTTAATTTCATAAAGTCATACAAAAACCGCCGGTGCAGGCAAAGGAAAACACGTACAAAAATGTGTAATAGATCAACACACCAACATAACCACACATCAATGTCATCATCAACACCGAGAAACATTATTGCGCTCGTCCTCATCCTCGTCATCATCACCATTCGCCATTTTAAATTCACAGTCACATGCAACATTCACACTTTCCCCGACACGCTCAGTTACATTTAAAATATTCATTTTTTATGCCTGACTACAGATGCCAATATAACATGACTTCAGTTGATTGTTTCCCATCAGCATATTGTTTTCTGTCATCAGTTCAGTGAGCCAAAAGGAGGAACGTGAGACTCATAAAAAACGCTATCACAGAAGAAGAAAAAAAAACTCATACACCAAAAAGGAAACGAAACAAAACGTTACACATCCTGTTATGATTTTACACCTCCAACAAAACCACACACACACAAACGCACACATAAACACATCCACACCTCCACTCTTGGCTGTGATTAAAACATTCATACGCTGCTCTGTGTGTATCTTTTGTCTCTGTACTAATAAACACTTGTTCAACCATCAATTATTCACCAATTGAAAAATTACTCAACTAAGCGTGAATTGTAATATTTAACAATTTTTCTTTATTTTTTTAATTTCCCAATATTTTTTCCATGCACACTCCTTTTATTCCTGTTTTGCTACTGATAAACCAGAATATGATGCGATTGCTTTGCAAGTGTATGGTTAAAGGATATTTTGTTTTTATTTGAAATTTTATAAGTGGTGTGATCGAAATGTCGTATTGCAAAAGATATATATTGAAAAAAGTCTCATTGAATAAAAGAAAGCTTCTAAGGAAGTCAATTGCTGTTGTTAATTAAAAAAATTTCAAAAATTTCATTTTAAATTCTAGCATTATTGTTTAGCAAATTTAGCATTAGCATAGCATTATTCTTAGCATATAGAAATTAACATAAATTAAACAAAAAAATATCTTCAGAGGTTGATAACAATTTTATCGACTCAAAAAGTTCTCGCATCCGTTATAGAAGCAAGACACTGATCATACCGGTGAAGACACACCGCCACACAATTGAAAGCGCCATTGATTTATTAAATCCCAAGCAAATTTCTAAAGCAGAAATTCATATATAATTTTCAACTCCCAAAAGGAAAAGCTTCTGGAAGCCGTGGAAATTATCCAAGTTAATTTACATCGGAGCGAGACGGCAGCCATGGCTCTGATGGAAAAAATAAATTAAGATAAGTGTCACATTGCTTTGATCCAGGAGTTCTGCACCGCAAGGAACAGGTTTAGTGGTCTTAACCATTTCAATTATCAACTCTTTTATGCAAATACACGATATCATCCGAGAACTTGTATTCTTTGCCGCAAAAACTTAAGTTTTCTTTTCTCTCCAGAGCTGGCGTCATCGGACGCAACTGTGCTGGAGCAAGGTAATGGAAACATGTACCTAGCATCAGTAAATTTGCCCTACGTCGGAGTTCCATTACCTTGTCAGAGAAGCCAAACAAAATGGTAAGGAAGTACTAATAGGCTTCGATGCCGGTTGTCCTCATAGTGCATGGGGAAGTACGAATTTTAATCGTAGGAGCGATTGAATTCTTTAATACTAACGACAATTAACACGGGAAATAAGCCAACTTTTGTTAATAACATTAAAGAGGAGGTATTACATATTACTGTATGTACGGAAAACCTTATTGACGTTATTCAGGATTGGAGGATTTCTGGTGAACATCCCTTTTCTGATCACCGTTATATCATATTTAAGATGACGCGGCCGCCGCCGAACACAATTAGTTTCAGAAAAAAAGGCAGAACCCTACCGGGAAAAGTTCGGCAACTTACTCAGGAATCGTTTGCGGCAAACATCGTATGAATGCTTGAGTCTGGAATGTGAATGTGAATACGATTACTGAGAATCCGGTTAAATCTTTCGAAGAGAGTTGTCCCCTTCGGGAAAGGAAATCCGCCTATGAGAAGACCTGGATGACGGGAGAAACTCGCTCCGTTGAGAATAATGTCCGTAGGCTATTTAATGCTAGGAACACAACTGGGACGAACGACGAATTTCGTCCATGTCGACGAATTCGTCGATAAGAGTTCGCTGGGTAAATTCGTCGTGTGAAGCACAACAACGACAAATTTACTCAGCGAATTCCTCTCTGATATTTGATAAAGTTGGTCATTGTGTGTGCAAAGACAGAAAGAGAGAGAGAGAGAAAAAATTGTTTTTTCGTCGTTCGCCGGCGTAAGAAATAGAAATAAATCTATTGCTACTTTCGCCGCGTATGACGAATTTCGCCCTACGCCATGATTGTTTTCATTTTCATATACACCAATGTGTTTTATTTTTGACGACGAATATTCGCGACCAAAAGTTCGTCGTTCGTCGCAGTTGTGTTCCTAGCATATCAGAGCCAGACGTAAAAAATTTAGTATATACTGGGATAATTATCACAAGACTCTCAAGGAAAATTAATTCGGACGGCGAAACGCAACTCATGGAAGCTTTTCTGCGAACATATTGATAGTGTGAACGAAGTCTCGAAGATAAAAAAGATTGTTTCCAAACCGAAATGCTGGTTGACGATATGTGTAAAAGGGAGACCTTATTGTCGCTGATGAGCAGGAGGGACCCACAGTGGAACCGACACTAGTTGGCTCGCCAGAGGGGCAACCATTACAGATGAAATGGTCCCCTTCCAAGACAAGCGGGCGGGATGGAAATTTTCCTGCGCTTCTGCAAAAAGAGGTGGACACCTTATCATCTCATCTGGTTAGAATGTATACCTAAGTCTGGCAAGACGAGTTATGCGACTCCAAAGGCTTACAGACCAATAAGTCTTACTTCCTTCCTGCTCAAGACCATGGAACGGATAGTAGACGTCATGATTAAGAGCACGGTAGTTAACTACATCAAAAAAACTTTTATTTACAAGTTGTATATGCTTGGCGTTTGTATAGGCATTGAAGGCGCTTTCAACAATGTGAGTACCGACACTATTATCCAATCCTTAGTACAGTTTCAAGCTGACTAATCAATAATTGATTGGTTAAACTTCATGGTGGGAAACAGGTGGATAAGCTGCGGTATGCACAATGTAGGGAGATCTACGATTGGTAAAGTCTTTCCCAAAAAAAAAAATTTGTAAATGTGAAAAGAGCCCTCGCAGATTTTTCATAAAGCAAACAAATGTAGTTATATATAAATTTACTGAAAAAAAAAATAACCAACTCGTTATACATTTTGTAAAATTTTAAAAGAATTATAAATGCAATCACTTCAATTTTGTGTGTAAACATGAATCCATGTAATTTTTCACTTCATTTTTTTCCATTTTCACACACGTTTCCAAACGTATCGATGTGTACGAGGAATCACAGGAGTTTTGTGACGTTAATAAAATTTAAAATTTTTTCATTCGAACGTAATTTTTTGCTATTGTTTCTATGTTGTGGTATTTCAGCTACATTGTGTTTTTTTACTTCAATAACTTCTTTTTTTGTTTTGTTTTCTATCAATTTTGTTGGTCTGTTCACACAAAGAAACAAATTGACTGGGGTTTTTGGCTTGTACATGTGATAACATTTGGCTTAAGGTCCAAAGACGACTAAATACGTGCATATGCATGTATGTGTCTCGGCATGCATGTGTTTGTATGTGAAAGTTCGTTTTTAGTTGCATACTTTTAGATGCTTCTTACGATTTTTAGCAGCATGTGTGAGTTTTTATTTTCGATTTATTTCTTTTAGATTATTTTTTTTTTAAATATAAAAATGCGCAGAGTGAGTATAAACATGCAGTTAAATGAAGTTTGCGGTTGAAATGAACATTTATGGTACGGAAATATTGAATATGTAATAAAATATTGAAAAATAACACGAGTTTTATTAGGTATCAATGGATTTCTAGAGGACATTAAAACACGGAAGTAAAAGAAAATTTTAAAGTACAGAGTTTTAATTACAAACCAATTTGTTTAGTCTTTATATTAATGGCAATAAATTTTCGGTGTTAAATATGTGCGCATAAGAGAATGACAATTAGCACTAAAAAAATATACAAAATAACACAATAAATAAATAAAATATAAAACAAATATGTAGTCATAATTTTAGTAACTGCGTATAATCATAATTGTATCACAAACAATTTATACGCTCACATACTTTCTCTCACAAGCAAGTATGACTATAGCCGCTTCCAACGTACAAGAGCATCTCTACTTCGTTTAAGCGAAAAACTAAAATTCACTACAACTAAAAATAAAAACGCACACGTGTTTCAAACGCATTGACTCTCTTTTACTTATAAAGAAGTTTGCATATACTCAGGCTATGGATATTTAATCTGAAAAAAATATATATACTCATGGTACTCAGGATATTTGTTCATCATTCGCCTTCGTGTACATACATTTGTGTATATAAAATGGAATGAAAAATTTGTGGGTGTGAAAACATGATTTAAACATGTGTGTAAATCAAATAGACCTGTAAATACGCATGTGTAGCCGATTATTAGTCACGAGTATTTTTATACTCATGCGTATGATTGCAGTACATCGTTTTTAAATTTTAGTTGCTCGTGTTGCGTAATTTAAAAAATTTATATATATATAAACATAGTTGTTGAATATTTATAGTTATACGTACTCGTTTTATAATTAATGCATGTGTTTGCATATGAGCGTGGTTTTTTATTTTTAGTTGTACGCATTCATAGTTGTTGGAAGACTAACACTCAACAAGGGCTTAAAACGGTACTTTTGACATTCTCTGATACGTATGTATGAACACTGAAAACTTATTATCAGTTATTAAATTAGAAGAAGTTACTACAGAATGTTACGAAAAAAAATTCTTATTCTATAAATCGGCAGCGCGGATATGAGGAATTCAGTTGGTAGTCAGTGTAATCGATGCTAGACTCTTATTAATCGTGCGATAATTTTACCAAAGTGTTAATTGGCCAACTGTATTGTAAGGAAGATTCTGCAATATCAAAGGTTTGCACCACTTAAATAATAAGCCAAGCAAGCATACCGCTTATTCAAAAATTAATCCAAAAGTTTTAAAAGGCCGTCGCAGCAGTGATAAAAAATCAAAAAAAAGGAGCAATAAATATCATCAAGTAGCTGTAGAAAACGTGAAAAGAGTTAATCGCTTTTAGTTATTTTTTTTTTTCTTTTTTTACCAAACACAACCCGCGAAGCGATTAGCTTGTCTGCAGAAAACACCCAGTGACTATGGCGTGAATCGAACCCACGACCACTCAACCACAGGGGCACCCAATTGTTATTGTTCGAACTGCATTTGTTTCTATATTTATGATTTGATGAGGATAAATTTCGTATCGCTCTGTAAGCCAAATTACATGTGATAATTATTAATGAGCTTTCATTACAACAAAAAACTTTAAAAAAATTTTAATACAATGCACCAAAACAATTCCCATATTCCATTTGCACTAAAAAGCTAAGTATATAAAGAAGAAATCTACATTAACTGACAGCACACACAGTGGACCGAACACAAAGAACGCTGATGATGAACTTGCAGCCGCCTTCGAAAACACCTAATTGTTCCGTTCTGCTAGTGTTTGTCAGAATATGGAATGAGATGTCATTTTGGAGGCAGACAAATAATAACAAAACTAAACCTTTTCTTTTATATACTCGTATATTGCATACACTAAAGGTTTTAATAATTTTCATCCAATACTGTTGGAGAAATTGTATTAAAAACTGATGAGACAAAAAAAAACCAATTTAACCCAAATGCATAAGTAAAAAAACTTTGCTCCGATCAACTACTTGCTTAGTAAATCGCTCCACTAAATTTAAACATTCTCGTAAAACCCCTGTTTAATCTACAGAGAATATGAATATCTATCTCACTTTTTGACCTGATAAAACGTTAATCAAAATTTGGTAGTCCTGACTATGACTGCACGCAAAGCCAGTGACGAAAATTCCGCAATTACGAAAACACTGCACATTCACATGTTTTGACCCGTTTCTTACAAAATCTCAACACATTTGAGCATTTGTGTGTTGTTTGCTGATAAAACCTTTTGTCATAAAAAGGAAATAGTTTAATAATATCTTAAAACTCATTACAAACCTTCAACAGGGCAGCAATTAATTTTGAATAAGTACAACCGGGGACTTCAACGCTGTAAATGTAAAATATGCCTGCAAGTTCTGAGAATTTTGATAAAAAAAAAATAAATAAATAAGCAAAGAAAAATAATATGAAACATTTACGAAACGAGTTCATCTGCTTACTTTTGTGTAAAAAGTGCAAAAGGTTTTTAAATTTTTCTTTTCATGCTGCTCTTTGTAACAAATAATAATAATAATAATAAACTGCAAGTGATAAGAAAACTGAAAACATGAATAATAAAATGCAGGAACCAAACGGTACAGAAATGGACAGCCCGCACGACGTCAGCTAAAAGTTCATATGTCTGATTACAAAAAAAAAATATAAATAAAGAAAGAAAAAAGAAACAAAACATTAACGTACGATATAAGAAATTTCCGATGCAGTGCCTGCCAGTTGTAGTTTTAATCAGTTGTAAACTCGTACCACCCGACACACTTAAATGCACAAAAGAAATATGTAAATTAATAAATCAAGAAAAACGTTTGCATTTTAGTTAAAAAATACAGGAGACGAAGTCTAAGACTCTGATATGACCACCAACACTTGGACGGGAATCCACTAGAACAATTGGAACCACTGTTAGTGGCCAATTGCGTCTAAAGTTAATCAAAATAACAACACGTACTTATACACACACGCATGTGTGTGGCAGGCGGTATTTTGCCATTTGCACTCGCTTCTAAAAGAAGGTTTCTAACTTCTAAAATAGTAAAATAAAATTCTACAGCTGCAACAGGAAATTCAACAAATAATATAGTAGAGATGAAATTTAATAAAATGCAACAAAATGTTGATAAACAAATTCAACAAACTGAAAAGAACTTAATTAAAACACAAACGTTAATATTGGGTATGCGCAAAAGTTTTTGTTTTCATGCCAGTCTTAACGAAAAAGAAGACGAAAAGAAAACTATTGCAAATTATTTTTCTTTGAATAAATATGCATGAAAATTATTCGAAAAATAAAAGGGTTTTTTCGTTGAAAAAAAAACAAACAAAATCGCCAAAACCGAAAAAAAACAATGCGAAAAAAAGGCAAAACTACAAATAGTGTCAATACAAGAAAAAAAATCCTGCAAAAGTAACAAACGCCGTACGGAACCCTTCGTGTGCGAGTCAAAGTCGAGAGATAAATTAAATCTTAGGTAATTTTTTTTCTAGCACTTGTAAGTACATCGGCTGTGCAACTTCGCGAGCCTCCCACGATATACCAAAAAAACCATGCGTATTCACATCTGTTCAAAAATTTAATAACTCTATTCGTGGGAAACTTCATTGGGATATCTCAGGTGGTTCAGGAGCTTTTTCCACCATGAATGAATGAATGAATGAATGAATTAAGTCTAGCGGGAAGCACAGGACACTGCGACCAAAGTAGATCTATTGTATCCCCTGCCAGGTGCTAGAGCACCTCATCTAGACCTACTTCCCTGATGAATCTCAGGATTGCCAGTGGGTCCAGAGTTGGCAGTTCCCAATCCTCCAATAGGTGCTTGCCCAATTGGCTATTGCTTCTGTCGCTTAACGCTTCACAGTCCTTCAGAATATGCTCTGGGAAATTTCATTGGGATATCTCAAGTGGTTCAGGAGCTTTTTCCACCATAAATAAATTCAAAAAAGTGCGACTTTGACTCGCACACGAAGGGTTCCGTACGGCATTTGTTTCTTTTTTTGGTGATTTTTTCGGTTTCTTTTTTTGTATTTGGCGATTTATTTTTTTTTTTGTTATAAACCCTTTTTTAGTTTTGTTGTTTTTTTTCCTTTTTGGAGATATTTTTCAAAACAACTTTTTAATTTAAGCGATTTTTTAGCTTTGGCACTTTTTTAGCCCTTTGAGACGATTGTACGAATTATCGCCCAAGTGCAAATCGCCCGAAAAACAAAAATGTAAAATTGCTCCAAAATTGTTTTTGGAAAAATAATTGGGTGATTGTTCATAGACTTTGGGCAAGTCGACATTTTTAGATATTTAGGAATTTGTTCATAATGAATAATTGCCAAATTTCCGAAAAAAATTTTACAAAACCCAAAAAAAAACTTTGGGTGACTGCACGTAATCAACAAACACTCAAGAACTTCGGGCGATTATTCATTTTACACCTTTATATTCTGTACTTTTTTGCGCTATTGGGCACTTTTTTTGAGTATTTATTCACAATGACTCATCACGCAACAACTTCGGGCGTTCCTTCGTTTAGCTGTTTTGGGCGATTTGCACAGCCTTTTGGAACTTTTTCACTATTGGATATTTTTTGCGTTTAAGCGATTTATTTTAGGTGATATTTTTCATTTTTTCATTTTGGCGATTATTCGGTTTTTTAAGTTTAGCGTTTTTGAAAATCTCAAGAGTTTTTTTTAGGGGAAATCTTCATTCTTTTACAACTCTGCAGCGCCTCTGGTGTGAGTGAGACGTATTACATCTTAGAACCTGTGTTTAGTGGCCATTTCATTGGTTATTTTACTTCGCCGATGATTTTGCTACACAATACAGAAGAAGTTGGGGGGTGCTCTGATGTTACATTAGGATTAGTATCCGCTGAAGCTCTTTTATTTTAAGTTTTCTTTTCACCTTAGGTGTACGGAACCCTAAAAAGTTTTTACACCACTCATTTTCCCCAACCCAATTTAAGACAAAATGCAGGAAATTCTGGAACATTTCAACACAGCACAATTTCTCTTTTCAGCAGACAGACTGTGTCACTGATCTGTATGAAGGAAGCATTAAGCGAGCGAGCGGTAAGCTTTTTGAAGTCCAACACTGGTTGGAAGCTTATCTTGCAAAAGCTGTACGAGGAGTATGTATAACAAGAGCATCATGCAAAGATTTCCTGAGATTGCCCCAGGCGGCCTCTTTTACACTTTTACCATGTTCGCAGAGAAATATAAAAAAATATGATTTTGCGGTATTTAAAACAAAATGTCTTTAACGCAGTTTTGCTCTGTTTTTTTTTCTCTTTTTAAGTTTCTTTAAATAAAATTCACTATTTACAATTAATGATTGCGCTGACCGACCACTGACTTCCTTTTCTTGTCTGTCACGATAAGCAGCAACAGCTAGAAAAAAAAATTTTTTTTCTGCGTTTTTCTCGGTAGACTGTTGGTTTTTGTGTAGAGTATTTATTACACAGTGTGCCAATTTTCTTATGTACGAGTATGTAAGTATATCTGGTGCTTTGTAAAAACGCATTAAAATTATGATTACAAATCATGGACAAAGTAAAAAGAAAAGCGTAAATAAAATGCAAAAGATTGAGCAGAAGAAAAAAAATCACATGATGAAATGTAATTTAGTTTTAACTCATATTTTTCGTTTTTAGTTTTCGAAAAAAACATTTTTTCATCTTTTTGCGCATCCCTTTTTAAACTACTTCTTGCAGCATAATGTTGATGAGTAGGATGATGAATATTATTAACCGCGTCTTTCATGCAGGAATTTTTTTTAACGATTTTTATTTTATTATCATATTTTTTGTAAATGTATGGATGAGATTTATTTTTTATTTTTTTTTTTTATTTTTGCATTTACAAAAAGCGACAACGACAAGTTTCGAAAAGATAGACAAAAAATATGGAAAAAAATCATGCAAAAGACAATTTTAATTAAAAAGTTTTCTTTTGACTCTTTTTGCATGTATGAGTAGAGAGTTTTCACACGAATATAAGCAAAACTCAATGTAGCACAGCCATACAAACAAATTATGTTGCATACTTTTTTTCACAAATTCGTATCCTGTTCCATTCATGGTTTGCTTTCGTTTATTTTTTATTTTCTTACTGTTCCGCCAAATAATATTTAGTGTCCTTCTTTCATACGTTTTTTGTTTCTTGTGTTGCCGAATTTCATAATTAAAAATGTTTATGTTTGCTGAGACTGTGTGTGTGATTAATTTCGATGAAATATAAAAAAATTTCATTAAAAATGTTCTCTCTACTTTTTTTTAATTTTTTCCATTACAAGTTGTTAAGTCAATGCGAACACGAATCTATGTCGGTCAATAATGAGAAGTTCTCTTTTTAACAAAAGATAAGAAATAAATTTTATTAAAAATGAAGATAAGAAGTTGGTGGTTAAAATCTGATAGACAACTCAAATTAAATGTGATTTTTCAAAATTTTCTACATCTTTTGAATAACAAAATTTTTTGATTAATCGAATAAGCAATTTATTCGGTTTCTCAAATTAAAATTTCTTGGCTTACTGAAATTAAAAATAACTCATCGGAATCAAAAACTTTTTAAATTATTTGAATAAAAATTTAATCGGTTACACGAGCAACAAAATTGTACAATTATTTAAATAAAAATTTATTCCGTTTTTTTTAAATCTTCAATTACTTGGATACAAAACTATTCGTTTATTCTTGTATTCGAGTTTTCCATTAAAATTGTATTAAACGAATAAAATCGTATTTTGTTTTATTTAAAATTTCTTGATAAAAAATTTCTTCAAGTACTCGAATAAAAAACTATACGATTATTCGTATACAAATTTATTTGATTAATCGAATGAAGTTTTGTTTGGTTAGTCGGAAAACTTTTTTAATTTTCTTTTAAAACAAATTTGTTTGGCCTGTAATAATAATAAAAACTTTTAAACTCGGAGAAAACATCCAAGAGATCCAGAGTTCGCAGAATCGATAATTTTGTCATTACTCGGAATTCAATTAGTATATCCAAAGTTAAGTTGACCGGTAAAAACGATTTTTTGAAAAATTACGATCTAAAAACTTTTGGATTTACGAAGTGATGAAAACAGCTGTTCTCACCTGAACACAAGCGTTTATTC
This sequence comes from Nowickia ferox, assembly GCA_936439885.1. Classification (NCBI taxonomy): domain Eukaryota; kingdom Metazoa; phylum Arthropoda; class Insecta; order Diptera; family Tachinidae; genus Nowickia; species Nowickia ferox. Next base: position 109,476,822 of record OW387023.1, read on the forward strand.
GCTATTCACACGCATAAGGATATAAAATCGAGTAAATAATATTCATACCGTCAATTGGTTTTTCTTCGGTTTCTCAAAAAGAAATTTATTAACTTACTTATATTTAAAATTACTCAAGTTATATTCATATACATACTAAAGGTCATGACTCACTATCATACAAAGTCGTGCGATCTACGAAAAAGTACAACCCTGGTGTGATGAATTGTTATTGTCTTTTGAAAATTTTCATAAACTCCATCATACCAGGGTTGTATTTTTTCGTAGATCGCACGACTTTGTATGATAGTGTATCACGGCCTTAAAGATTTATTCAGTTACTCAAGTTTTTTTAACTAAAGACAGAAATTAATTTTATATTTATTATTTATTTTTATTAAATATAGAAACAAATGCAGTTCGAATAATAATAATTAAATTAACTGAAATTAATTTTATTTAAAATTAAATTTTGCTGTAAGAAGGAACACAAATTAAATGTGATTTTTCAAACTTTTCTAAATTTTTTTGGGATGCTAGAGTTTTGAAATACTTCAAAATTTTTTCATTACATTCACGTCCTGCCACACGATGCCAGCTCTGGGTTTGTGCTGCTTTCTGCTTAAAACCAATTGTAATCTCTTTCTAAAAGTACGTCAATTTCAAATCTTGTAAGTCAACCAAATAAAATTTTCAACTCTATTAAATCGTCACAATGATGCAAAACAAATAGCGAATACTAATATTCAATTTGTTTTCTAAGATTTTAAAAAACTGATAAAAAGAAGAGATGCACTTACATACACACATATTTTTGTATCATCCATGAAATCGATGCTGTTGACAATTACTTTTTAATGTGTAATGCAATGTCAACGATGACAATGATGACTCCAGTGCGGTTTGACAAATACCACAATTATTTTCAACCTAAAATTTCATTTTTATCTTAGATTAAATCTTGAAAAAAAATAACAAAATAATTTCAATAAACACAAAGTCAGTGGCAACAAACTTCAAAAAAAATAAGAAAAAAATAATTTTTTTTAAAGAGCAGGGGAACAGTGAGTACATTGTAACCACGTAAATAAGGGAGATCTATCAAAAAACACATACAAAAACTGGCTGGCAAAGGTACGACTGCACTCCAGTTACACGCCAAGGATATTAAAATACATAAGAGCAATTGGGAAAAAAAGAAATGAATTGAAATTGTAATGAAATGTTGACAAATGTTTGTAATTGTAAGAAAGTTAAATAAATAAAAAAAAATTAACAACTAAAAAAAAAACTTGTTGTTTGTAATCAGAAAATTTCAACAAAAAAAACGACAAGAAAATATTGTAAAAATTATTAAAATGCCAGCCACGAGGGGATTAAAAATTGTTGCGCTTTCAAAAGATATCAGAGCAAAATAACAAATTATAGAAATACACTGAAATGGTGCGTAATTGAATTGATATTATACACTGAGATTATCTACATGTCGCACACCAAATCATTAACAGTCACAGCTAAAAAAATTTCAGATGTTGATACTCTAAAAAAACTATGTACGAGTATATTGCAAAGGAAATTTTTGCGGTGATTAGAGATTTCTTCAACGAAAGTTTTTTTTACTTCTTTATATTATTTGTCTAGGTCGTGAGCAGCTCTAGATTAGGTAAAATTTTAAGAAAAATCGAGTCACATTGTTCTGAAATAAAAGCTTAATTGATTGATGTCGCACGTGACAAAAAACTGATCTTTCCTGCGAAAATGCCCACATGTACAATGTACATAATTTGAAATTAAAACCTGATTTTATTAGAAACATAACTTTATACAATTAAATGGTGATTGAATTGCATTAATGACATGTAGTCGCTGCGACTGCCTCAGAAAGTGAAATTCTCGAATGCATTTTGCAGCATATGGTACCGGTTCTCGACAGTGTGCTTCACAATGTTTTCTTTCAATTCATGTGGATGATGTTGCTGATTTGCTTTAACCAATAACTTCGACTAATCCCAGGGAAAGAATAACGTTCACTTTAGTGTATTCTGCAGTAAATTATTATGGAAGTTAATTCAAATGATTCATAAATGAACAGTGATTTTTTGGGATATTGTGGAGTCTCAAGAACCTCTTGTGAACATTTTTCTCGGCTCAAATTGGAAAGTTTTGCTTACTGACAGAATCCAAACCTAAACATGACGTTCGCAATAAATTTGCACAATTTGCAAGAATTATAATAGAGGCGCCTGTTCGTACAACCAGATGACAACCACTCTTTCTATACGAATTCAAGTTTTTATTACTATTCACACGAATAATAAAATTAAATAAAATAGAAAAATATACCCAGTCCATTGAAAAAATAAAATTTATTCGGTTTCTAAACCTAAAATTTATTCGCTAATTTAATTCAAATTTTACTCGAGTTATATAAAAAAAATATTAAAAAAGAATTCGCTATTTCGAGTAGAAATTTATTCAGTTACTCGAATAAAACTTTATTCGGTTACTCGAATAAAACTATATTCCGTCTTTCTAAGAAAAATTTTAAATTTTTTTAATTTCTCGAATAAAAAATTACTCGATTGGTTGAATATAAATTTATGCATTTAATCGGATAAAAAATTTTCGATTAACATTTTTATTTTGTTTTTTTTTTATTTTATATTAAATTTAAATCTAACAATTCCCGCACAAAAGCACACAAATTTTTATTCTTTAATCGGAAAATGAATTCTAAACTTATATTTAAACAATTTTGAACTCGAATAATAAACAACCAACAACAACAAAGCAGAAATATAAGATAATTGTTAAAGAAATTTGGGAGAAAGACAGACACATGAGATCTGAGCAAAAGTTTTAGATAAAAATTAAAAATTTCTTGAATTAGATGAATAACACATTAATCAGCTACTCGAACATAAATTAATTCGCGTTATCGTTTCTTTGGTTAATCAAAAAGTTTCTAAGCTTCTATTTAACAAATTTTTTACTGAAATAATAGACAACCTTAACGTGCCCACATATGATCATTTTTAAAGAAATTTGGGGAAAAGACCCAGCAAAGGTTTTACATTTCTGAAAAAAATATATATAATTTTGTCATTTTCATTATATCGACTAAAAAAAGTTTTATTTAAACGTTATGATTAAATACAGTTTATAACTGATAACAACTACTATTTTTATCTAAATACAAGCCTTTATTCGCCATTCACACGAGTAGAGAAATAAAATCGAATAACAATTTTTTTCTGCTTGTAAAATTTAAATTTATTGACTTACTGGAATTAAAAATTACTCAAATTGTATTCACACACTGGAATCAAAACTTTCTCGGTTATTCTAATACAAATTTATTCGGTTACTTAAAAAAAAAATTCAAATTATTCGTAACAAGCTTAATTTCTTTTCTTAATAAATAATTTCTTTAATTACTCGAACCAAATATTATTCGATTGCTCGAACACAAATTTAGTCGATTAATCGAATAAAATCTTATTTTATTTGATTTTATGTTGTTATTTTATGTATTTAATTTAATTTTATTTTGTTTTATTTTTTTTTATTTTAATTTTTTTATTTTTTTTTTTAATTTTTTTATTTTTTTTTTATTTTATGTTATTTTATTTATTTAAAATTTCTTGGTAAAAATTTCTTCAAGTAGTCGAATAAAAACTATACAACTGCTCGAATATAAAAATGATTTGATTAATCGAATAAAATTTTAGCCGAAAAATCTTTAAAATTTTATTCAAACAAATTTGGGTTCTAATAATAATAATTTTAAAGCGAAGTAGGAGGGCATACCCAAGAGAACCAGATTTCGTAGAATAGATCATTTTGTTATTATGCGAAATTACACCCTCAAAACTTAAGTTAACCAATAAATAATACTTATTGAAAACTTATAATCAAAAAAGTGTTAACGCTTTTGCTCTGATGACAACTGCTTTTATTACCTGAACACAAGCGTTTATTCGCCTTTTACACGGATAATAAAATAAAATCAATTAAAAATGTATGCCTTTAATTGGTTTTACTTTATATTTACACACTTATTGGAATGAAAACTTTTCCGATTACTCGGTTAGTCGAATAAAAAAACTTATGCAATTATTCAAATAAAAATTTATACTGTTGCTTAGTGAAAAATTTATTTAATTCATCGATTAAAAATTATTCGATTTCTCCAATATAAATTTATTCGATTCATAAAACTTAATTTTTTTCGGTTATTTGAAAAATTTTCAACTTCTTTTCAAACGCTTTTGAACTCAAATAATTTACAAGCCGTTATAAGGTCATTTAGGGATTAAAAAAAGACCTCTACGGAGAAGACTTAGAAGTTCCAAATTTGCCATAGAAATGTTTTTTATAAAATATTACGTAAAAGTGCTGAATACAGAAGGTATAGCCTTCTTGGTTTCCAGTGCCGATTCATTACAATAATGTGCAAGAGTAAAGCATTTCCTTTCCTGCTTTCCACATAATAATTAAAAAAATTTAAACAATAAAATAAATCAGCTTAAATAGTTTAAAAAAAATATTGGCCATTTATTTGGTAAAATTTTTCAAACTATTTTTCTCACGTTTTCGACCACTGCCTATAGTAAGGTGATAACAATTAGGATTATTTACTCTATTTTATTATGGCTTTTGTTTAAAAATGAAAATTGTTTACAGTTTTCACACTGAAAGCCAGCTCGAAGTTTTTGCATCAATTGTTGTTAATAATCATTAAAGCGTAAAAATTAATTTGTTTCGAAATAATCATCATGATAATTACTTTCTGCTCTCTTGTGTCATACAAACAAACGAGCGAAAAATTTTGATATCCTTTCTTTGCCATTCGTTTAATATATAAACAATTACAAAATGTAGAGGAATTGGAAAACAAATGAAATTGTCATACAAAAACAAAACAAACAAAAAAGAGTACAACAACTCATAACTAAACAAAAATAAAAATAATAATTACTTCCGTTTTCATTCGTACAAAACTAAATGGTCCTCTACATCCTGTATATCTTTTTAACATTCTTTTTGCACGCTCTCCTACCACCAAACACCAAAATATGCAAAGAGAACTAGAGAGAGAGAATGAATGCAGCTAAAACACAGTCTGTTACAATAGTTTGTTGTCTATTATTATTATTATTTTTTTTTGCTTAATAATAAAAATAAAATGTAGAAAAATGAATTGTAAATGAATTTTATGAATTATGAACTATTGTTATTGGTCATCATCAGTGATATGACATCGCCATCGCCATCGCCATTGCCATCGCCATCATAATCAACATCACCAACATTATTAGCAATATGATGATTCCAAATGCCCTTAAAATATGTACGAGTATGTACGAGTATAATGTTTGTTTTTGGCTTTTAATGTGACGTCGTTAGCACTTACGAGTACGGAAGAGCTCAACAACAGCAACAATTTAAAAATAAGCATAATTTCAGTTAAATTATGACAGCTCTTTTCTTTAAATGTTTGCTGCTCTTATTATTAGTAGAGTATTATGATCCTTGTAATGTATCGTTATCCTTATGCATGCGACAAACATGACATTCCTGCTTGCTCCTGCTTTGTCTCTTGGCCAATAACTGCCGGCAGTGTAAGAAAAAACATTCGGTGTTGCAAATTTGCAAAAGAGTGTAGGCTACTTAACGACTTTCTTTTTTCTTTGCCTTCTTAGTTGACTGAAATGTCTGTCGTCGTTTTAACATACTGGCTGTTGTTGTTGCACTTCTTTGTAATGAATGTTATGGCTCGTAGTAGCAATGAATGTTGCAACTGCTGCATGTTTGCCAAATTGCCTTAATTTGTTATAATGTTGCAAGAGTAGTTTTCCTTTTTGTCTTTTTATACTAGACTTTTTATATTATCTTGCTTGCGTAAATATTATCAAATAGTTACGTAGCAGGAAAGTGTTATAGAAAACGGATGACCAATTCTAGAGAAATTTTTCTAAACTGAAACAGCTTCTAGCTTCTTCCGTCCTCAGTAAGTCTGAAAGACTTTTCGGGCTGAGTGATAACTTGACATAACTTCCCGCTAAAAACTTTTGGAGTCGTAGAAAAAAAACTCGGTTATTTCAAAGTTTATCGACAACGACATCGCTCGAATCATTTAACCGATTTAAGTGAAATTTTGCAGGCTTCGAAGCCGATTTTTCAAAATCAAAACAAATTTAAAATATTTAAAAATCCTCCATGTGTGTATCGTTCGGCTCAACTATTCAACATATACTTAAATAATTAAAAATTTATTTTTTTAACGCGTGTTAAAATTCAGACGAATTAAAAAATTGTATTTGTTGTTGGTTTAGCACGTCTAGGAGCATTTTGTAGCTGCTAAGCAACACAGCAATAGACTTCAACCACAATTGTCAAAACCTTACAAAACCTCAGTGCTTATAGAAAAACTCTAAAAGAGATTATTGAGAATTACAAAATTACAATTTAATTCTAATTGAAATCTACTGATGCTTTTCTCAGCTGTAACGAAATGCACATACGAGTAGATGTGCTAAACCAACAACAAATAGTTTTTTTTTAACTAATTTTTATATGTGTTACCTTTAATGCTATTCAAAGTCGTTGACAATGGCAACGATAACTATTTGATAATCCGATTTCTTAACTTATATTCAAACAATTTTTAAATCGAATAATTAATAACCAAAATAATAAAATCAAAAATTATTAGTTATATAAAAAAATTATGAAAATTTATTTTTGGCTCAATTAAAATTTTTTTCGCTGACTCGTTTCAAAATTTATTCGTCTTCGCGAATAAATATTTATAACTTCCCGCAAAAAAAAAAATTCTTAAATTACTCGAATAAAATATTAGTCGATTCGTTTAATCGGATAAAAAAATATTCGATCAATATTTTTTTCGCACATTTTCATTTTTATTGCTTATAAGAAATACCGAATTACATTTATTTGTCTTTATTTAATTTGAAAATTTTGCTTGTTTCGTCAGTAGACGATTTCCGTGAAGCAGAACTGAATGAATGAAGTGCGTGTAGACATTGATTAACCAAAAAACAATAAAAAGAAATTTTAGTGCTTATTTTTCAAGTGGGCTCAGTTTTGTTTTCAAAAAGTTATATTTTTAAATTTTTAGTGCCAATTTCACGCCCACTTTTATAAATTCAACACAGCTTCACTTTCAGAGCTTAAGGTGTGTGCCCAGTTTTGTAAAAATCGTTCGAGTAGAAGCGCCTGAAATATAATATTAATATTTAATGGACATGGCCACGCCCACTTCTTTAAGCACAAAATTATGTAATTTTAAGAGCAGAAAATTTTTGCCGAGTTTCATGGTAATCGGACATATAAAAGTATATAAAATTTAATGCTAACATTTCATGGGCGTTACCCCGCCTACTTTTTTAAATGCAGAATTAAATCTTTTTCAGAGATCAAGGTGTGTGCCGATTTTCATATGAATCGGTTAAGTAGAAGCACGTGATATATAATACTTAAATTTCATGGGCGCAACCCCGCCCACTTTTGTCAATGCAGGATTAGGTATTTTTTAGAACTCAAAATCTGTGAGGAATTTCGTCAGAATTGCTCAAGTGGAAGCACGTGAAATATATTATTAAATGTTAAGGGGCGTGACCCCGCCCACTTCTTTAAGCACAAAATTTTGTCATTTTAAGAATCGAAACTTTTCGTGAAGTTTCGTGGGCATCGGATAATTAGAAGTACGTGTAATGTAATACTAAAATTTCAAGGGCGTAATTCCGCTTTTCCACTTTCTTAAATTTGGTATTGAGTCTTTTTTAGAACTCAAGGTGTATACCGACTTGCGTCCGAATTGGTTAAGTGGAAGGACATGAAATTTGATGTTAAATTTCAGGGGGCTGGCTCTGAATCCTTTTTTTAAATCTTTTTTTTTTTTTTTTGTAATCTTAAGGTGTCTGCCAAGTTTTGTAAAAATAGCTTTAATACAACCACGTGATATATAATATTAAATATTAATGGGCGTGGCTCGCCTACCTTTTAGAGTGCAAGATTTTGTCTTTTTTAGAGTTTAGGGTGTGTGCCAAGTTTGGTACAAATAGGTCAAGTAGAAGCGCGCGAAATATAATATTAAGTTTTAATGGGTGTGTCACCGTCCATTTTTTCAACTTCGAGATTGTGGCATTAAGAGAGGCAAGTGCTTGCTTGCTAAGTGCAAAGTTTTACGGCAATGGGATTAGTAAAATAGCATAAAATTAAAGAACCAAATATAGTGGGCGTACTTCCGCAAACTGATGACACCAAATGGAAGCTATACCCTCTCAGACAAAATTGGTCTAAAAGTTACGAAGTCATTAAGTAACAAACGCAAAAAATACAGATAAATTGATAACCTTCTCTTTTTTTTCAGTCGGTTAAAAATGTAACCAAAAATACATAAACACTATTCGAGGTTGTGGAACATTTCTGTATTTTGCTGTTTTGGCCGATTTTCACTTGGGCGATTATTCTTACAGAAATTTTTTTTTTTTTTTTTGAATTCATTGTAAATCCATCGTTATGATGTTAAGGAAAACGCTAAAGAACAGTAATAGATTTAAGACGCTGCTGCTAAATTCCAACACATTTGAAGATAAGACCCCACAATTCACACACTCCACCTCAAAATACCTCAAAATATTCAGGCTTATTCTAAATAAAATTTCACATGGAAATTTCCGAACGTGTGAAAAATCGGTATCAAAAAACTTCATACGATTGCGAAATAATCTGACAATTTATGAAAAAATCATTCACATAGATTTGTCTGTTGGAAAAAGTGGAAATATGTTAAAGCAACAATGAAATGCATATAGTGATCGCTTAACCACCAGCAAATAAATTTCACTTATAGTATAATTATGACAATATGTCGAATAATAAATCTCTCGAAATTAAAATCCTTGTGAACGGAAAGTTTTCGGAAATTTTCACATGTGGAATTCATGATAAGGCTGATTATCACTTGTCGAAATTAATTTAAAAAAAAACACAAAATTTATTTTAAAGAAAAGTAAAAGCACAAAATCTGAAATTATAATACATTTGTAATTTGACACAGCTCAAAAGAATTAAAACGAATTTGAATAAAAAACAAAAATCTTAGAAGAAAAAATAAATAAAAATATTTTATACTCAGCTAAGCAGCCCTAGAGATAAGAAGAAATTCTTATCAGACGTTTCGGTGTCACTTAGCGCAGGTCAAGCAATGAGCAAAACTCTCCACATGTTTTTAATTCTAGTGTATTTTTGTTAAACAAATATCTGTGTAAAACATTATAAAATTCAAATCATTTTATAATTTCCTAGGACACAGAGCAGACGTTGTCGATTGCAGCGGCGAAATCAGAAAAATACAAAATGTTGGCTGTAAAGTGTGTGATTCTTTTCACTTTTATAGTGAGTGCCTTGTCAGAGACAGTCTTCTTCAAGACATGCGAGGTAAATGATTGTGATATAACCCAAGTGGTCGTCGATCCCTGCACACGGGAGAGTGAAAATGCTGCCTGCAAACTGAGACGTCGCAAGCCCAGTGAAATTCATGTGGCTTTCACACCTAAATTTGATGCTGACAGCTTGGAGGCCAATTTGGTTTGGATGAAAGATGCTGAGAACGAGCTGCCTTTGGTTTCTTTGGACAAGGATGCCTGCAAATACACCAAATGTCCCGTGAAGACCGGTGAGAGTCAAAACTATTCCTTGGTCGTTCCCATCGAAAGTAAATTTCCCTTGGGCACCTACAACATCAAGTGGACTCTTAAAGCGCCCACTGGCAAACAATGTTGCTTTATGCATGAAATTAAATTAGTTCGTTAAATAATTTATAATTTTGTCATTTCTGGAATTAGAAATTTTTTGTTTTTTTAATTTTATGTGTTTATTTTTGAATTTAAGAATTGCCATTTTGTGATTTGATAACTTGTGCTTGACAATAAAGAAATATTTAGGATTTTATTTGGACGATAAGAAAAACTGCATGCATTATGTATTTTTGTTTTAGATCAAATTGATTTGTGCTGAAATGAAAAGTTTTTATTTTATTCTTCGGTGCTGCGAGTTTACTTTGAGGAAATATGCAGATATGTGATGAAAAACGATCCCCTTTATCGCGGTTGGTGCATCTCAACTTCGACTACGACGTTTTTGTAATAGATTAACGAACACTTTAATATATTTTCTTTAATCCATGACCAAATTGTCGTAGTCGAAGTCGAAATACGCCAACAGCGGATAAGGCCTGATGTGCTTATTTTATTTTTTTTTTATTCATTTTTGCTTGAACGAACAAGAATTTTTCAATTTAGAATAAAGAATTACTCGAATAATTTTTTTTTTTTGGAATATTCGAAAATTCGTATATGTAATTTCTTTAACTTATATATTTCTTTACTTTATTTAAAAAAATATTTATTTTTTATTAAAAGTTTAAAATTCATTAATTTATATTAATTAACCAAAAAGTTTAATTGCCACAATTAAATGATTAATTTTTCAACTTCAAAAAAGGAGGAGGTTATCAATTCTTCGGTATTTTTTTTTAACATTGTTACTTCATAACTCAGTATACTTTAGACCGATTATAAAAATTTTGTTTTTTCACGAGAGGGAGAAGCCATTTTAAAAAAGTGGGCGGCGACACTCGCAAATTTTTTTAATTTGATTTTTATGATATTCTACTTATTTGATTGCTGAGAAACCTAGCAAACACCTTTGGTACTTCTAATTACTCAATTTGAAAGTTGAAAGCATGGGCGGGGCTACGCCCATTAAAATTTATTATTATATTTCACGTGGTTCTACTTAACCGACTTTTACAAAACTTACCACACACCTTAATCTCTAAAATAGACACAATCTTCCACTTAAAAACATGGGCGGAGTCACGCCCACTAAAATTTTATATTTTATTTTAAGTGGTTCTACTTTACCGATTGTAACAAAACTTGACACACACCCTGAGCTCTGAAAACCACCACAATCTTTCATTTAAAAAAATTGGGCGGAGACACGCCTATTAAAATTTAATTTTATATTTCTTAGTACTTCTTCTTAAGCCAGAATTAGTTTTTACTTTCTGTTCTGTTACGAATCAGCTGACTCTTTTTTGTTTCTAGAGATCGAATACAAGTCGTTAGTTTTTCTGTTTCGTTCTGTTCTGTTTCGGTTCAAACTGTGAAAATCAAAAAATTGTTAAGTAATTGTAAGTGACAGCATAAATTAAATAAAAATATTTTGAAATAAATTGTGATTGTTCTTTTAGATTTCAATTCAAAAAATTATATTGAAACTTAACAATGGACGAGGCAAAACTAATCGCTTTAGTGGAAAACTGCGACCCTTCTGGTCAGAAACAGCTGATAAGTTACTACGAGAAAAGTAAGTACTCAAATTTAGAAGCAAAACGGCACAGCACAGAATAGCAGCAGCAAGTAAAGACTAATGGAGCCTTTAACCAATAGATTTTGAAATTTTTTTTTGGTTTGAAAGAGTTGACTTTCAGTTTAGTTTCATAAATTTTTTTCGAAAATGTTCTGTCAGATTTTTGCTTAGAAGAAGGTTTTTTTTTTGCAGGATTATTCTTTTTTTATTGTAGAAATATTTTAAATTACTTTTATGTACAAACCATGCTGAGAATCATCATTAGAAAATTTCAATACCGAAATTCAGGAAGGAAACAAACAACAAATCGAAGATTCATATCTTCAGTCTGCATTTCAAAACGGCTTAAAAATTGTATAACCACATTATTTTTTTTTTTTGGACACATGACAAAATAATGCCACAATCAAATCGAACAAAATAAATCAAGTTTAGGATTTGAAAGACTTTCTTACTTTTTTCCCCAAAAAATTTTCTAGATAATTAAGTAAATATTTACTTTGAAATAATGACCATAAAAATGTAATTTAATGCTTGACACACTCTATACGAAATACTATACATACTTACATTCATTTTTAAAAAACGCTCAACGAAAAAATAAAAAAATTATTAACCAACAGGGTATAGAAGCAATTAAAATTAACGATTTCTTTTATTTTTTTTCTATAAATCTTGCCACCACCCTTATTTTTAGCTCAAAAGACTTGTATTTATTTATCGAAACAGTGATTTTTTTATTCAAAGTTTTTTTCTTTTTGTATAAAACCACTTGAAAAATATATATAATAATATTTTGTTGTTTATTTTGGAACAACGGCAAGAGCAAAAAAAACAGAAATGCAGAGAAATCATTAAAGAAAAACCAATGACCTATTGATTGACAATTTTTAGCGTTTTCTGTGTTTTTTTTTTTATTTTCTTACCGATAGATTTCCCTGTTACTCAAATTTAATGGTTTTTTGTTTATTGAGTCTGATTCTTGCTTATTTAAAATTTTTATTATTTTTTCATCAATAATAGAAAGGGAGTTAGATTTCTAGCAAAATGTTGTTTTAAAAACACACTTTCAAAAATACATTTAAAAATGTACAGCCTTTTCACTTGAAGTGAACATTGATGGCCTGTTTTCAGAAAACGAATAAAATATTTCGTTTAGACAAATTAATTAATTTTTTTTTTCCTTTAAAAAACATTCGGTAAGTTGTGGAAAAAAAATTATAAAACTTACATGAGAAACATATGATTTCAAAGGACTCAAATAACACACATTAAGGATTGAGATTCATGCAACACTTAAACTGATGGCATTTTCTTTTCTTGGAAAAAATTTTACTTTTTTGCACTTTTCAATAGAAATTTGCAATAAAAGAGTTTTTTAGAAATTATTTTAACACCCCTTGCGAGTGTAAAATTTTGATTTAAACAAGCGTTATTAAATTGAATTTTTTTTTAATAAAAATTAAAAAAAGTTCACTTTTTTTGGAAAATAAAATGTTTCAACTTTGATATTTGTTGAGCTTCTTTCTCACTTGTTTAAATGAAAGTTGTGTTAAGAAATTTTTGGTTAAAGGTTCCCTGATGCTCTGCCTTAGCAACAGTGAAATGCGCATAGGATCCAGCTAAGCCCCTCAATAATGAATTTCAATGTATTTTTAATAAAAAAAAATATTTTACTTATTAAGGAAAATAATAATTTGGCATTATTAGTGCGTTAAAAAATTTTAAACTTAAAATAAGATCAAAGTTAGTTGTAAATATTCTGACAAACACGAGTAGAACGGAACAACCAGCTGTTTTCGAAGGTACCTACAACTTCATCATCAGCGTTCTTTCTGTTTGGTCCACTGTGTTGATTTTCATCAACAATTACTGACAAGGCATACGTGGCCAAAAAAAACCCCGACTGCACGCACAAAACTATGTAATTGATGAGTTTGTTTGATCGTGTCCAGGCCAAAGCGAAAATAGTTCAAAGCAGCCAAATAAAGTATCATAAATTTTTTTTTAACTGTGTGATTATTTATAGTGAACAATTCCTCACTCTTGGAAACTATTTAAATGCAGAAAAAAATTATTTAAGTGATTATTCATTCGGACTTTTGATAAAACGAAATATGAAAAAAATGTAGTTAAAATGTAGTTTTTCGAAAATATCAACTGGGTGGTTAAATAATAACATGAAGCTAGTTATGTTCTAAAAACTCGGCAGAAAATTCTGCAGTTTAACTTATTCTTGGACCAGTGTGATAAGATACAGATCATCGAAATTGTACCAATTTAGAACCTCCCCTGTCCCAAACATATTCAACTTAAAAAACTTCTTTCCTTTAAAATGTTAAATTGCGAACTGTTTTTGCTTTGAAAATTACAAACAAATTAATAAAAATATACTCCTCCAACATAACAAACACTATAAATGCGATGCGATTAAACAAATGCCACCACTCCCCCCACTTTCAACAGCAAAAAATCCTTAAAAAACTTTTAATTAGTTAATTAATATAAAAATAACAAAATTATCTACCAATATCAACAAAAAAAAGAAGCCATAAAAATTACACGTTTTTTTTGGTGGAAATTTAATGATACATGATCAAAGACGCAAAGGCTGGCAGGCAGGCAGGCACTCACTGAATTGTTTTTATTAGACCCAAAGGACGAAAAAAAAACCAAAAAACAAAACAAGTCTTTAAATAATATTACACTTTCGTATGCAAAACATGTACTTCTTCACCCCAATAAAATTGATAGAAAATTAACACAAGACCTAATTAATGCCACAAAAACCACATAAAATAAACAATTTTTTGTTCCAGTGACTCTTTCGGGAAGAGTAAACGGAAAAAATATAAAATAAATGAAATTATTACAAACAAGTTTAATAATATTTTTTGGCATAAATTAAGAGAGTTTTAACTTTTTTTTCATCTTCTTTCAGACATTGCAGAACAATAAAAAAAGAGACAAATGAAAACTAAATTAATTCATTAAAATAAAATTTGTTGATCATTTTAGTGGATTTTTATTCCATTCTATAGGGAGTTAAAAAAGCATAAATAAATCTTGGAAAAGAAAAAAGATGTTTTATAACTTAATGAACTTGCCACAAATTGCATAAAAAAGATACAAGATAGAAAGAATAAATTACGGCAGCATCAAAGCGAAAAATTAATAACTTTATATAAAAAACTTTTTTGATTGACTTTTATATTGAAGCTGTGAAAACCGATGTAGTTTATTGGTGGCAGACGAACGAATATTATCCTGTGTTTAACTCGGGCACAATCACCTTTATTTAAATTGCTCTCTATGATTTATACAAATATTTTCCTTAACTGATCTGAACTACCATTAATGAATTATGCCGCAAAGAACTAAAATGGTGTTTGCACAACCCAATACGGTCGACCGTAGTGGTAAGAACTAGTTTTCTAAGTAATTTCTATATAAAACAAATCGACTATCTGGACAGTGTAAACAGCACTTAACTAATAATAATACTTTTGAGTCTCGTTGATAAACTAGTAGTAACTTTTTTTCTTTTCATTTTATTTTCCGTTTCTCGAAAATAATGAAATATTTTACTACCAGTTTTCGCAACACAAACGATCGACTAGGGTGGAAAATGTATATATTCCGTACATCAAAGGTGAAAAGAAACACTATTGTTTTCGCTACGATGTCCGTCTGTATGTCACATGCTGTTTTCTCGACAACCGTAAGAGCTACGGACAACAGCAAATATATAGCAGTTAAAAATTAAAGGATCTTCTAAAACGAGCAACGATTAGTTTATTTTTATGCAGACTACACCAATCGACATTGCAATTTGAAAATTCAAAATTAAAGGGTGTTCTATCTGTTAATGTAATTTTGATTACGCAACTTGGACAACTTTCTGTATCTTGGAAACCGTAAGAGCCAAACTCTTGAATGTTTCAAAAACTCTAAAACTAAAAAAAAAACAAAATTAAAGCAATGCCGACGCAAAAAATCGCACAAATGGCAAAAGCGCTTAAATGAAAAATACCACCAAGAATAAAATAAATCGCTAAAATTCAAAAAATCACCGCAAGTATAAAGGTCGACAAAAAAACTAAAAAAATCACCAAAAACCGAAAAAAATTGTCAAAACGAAAAAAACCGAAAAAATCGCAAAAAAAAAAAACAAAATAGCACCAAAACTAAAAAAACCGCTAAAACTAAAAAAGCGCTAAAATTAACAAAAAAAAAACTCCAAAACAAAAAAAGTTTTAAGAGAACCAAAACTAAAAAATTTCTTAAACTAAAAAATATCGCCAAAGACCGAAAAAATCGGCAAAAAAAACAAAATAGCACCAAAACTAAAAAAATCGCTGAAACTAAAAAAGCGCTAAAATTAACAAAAAAAAACTCCAAAACAAAAAAAGTTTTAAGAGAACCAAAATTAAAAAATTTCTTAAACAAAAAAATATCGCCAAAGACCGAAAAAATCGGCAAAACAGTAAAGAGCGTTAAAATTAAAAAACGCCTAAACAAACAAAAAATATAAAATCTCTAAGGCAGGTAAGATATTCGGTTATACTCGTATGGGCTAAAGTTCGTATAAAATTACACGTAGTTTTCGTACGAACCCCTTCGTATGGGAGTCAAAGTTGCACTTTACTGAATTTATTTTGAGTGATGTTCATACAAATTTTCTAGACGAGTTTTACTAACTGGCTTGTGGAAACAGTGTGCTGGTCAATCTTATTATATTAGAAATAAACACAAATTTAAGTAATGTTTTATATTCCATAAGCAGACGAAAAATTTTAAATTGTTTTCTATAAACAGGCAGTTGAATTTTCTTTTCTTTTTTAATAAATTTAAACAGATGAACTTTAAAGGCTTGTTCAACGATGTCGAAAGAACACGTTCGTTTTATAATTTATATTGAAAGCAACAATGTAAATTATAAAACGAACGTATGCATTCAATATCCTTGAAGAGGCCCTAAGGCATTATATCATGAAAAACATTTTATTATATATAAATAATTATTATTTTATTTATTTGAAGCGTTGACACAGTTTTGAGAAGTCGCACGTGACTAATTGAAGATGCAACATGTCGAATATGAAAGGAAGATGACAACATATTAGGTAGGTGAAAATATTGAAAACATTTCTCATCCTTTTTCTAGCAGAGGTGAATGTATATACAACTGCTAGAAAATTTAGTCAACATTGGTTGCCCCTCTTTTTCAAACTAACCTAAACTTTTAAGTCAACTGAAAATCAGCTTCTTTAGGTAGCTTCTCTTATTAATACAAACTTCTGTTATAATATTTTTCTCTCATACCAGTAAATGCACTTTCAAATACTTTCAATCCGCTTCAGAAGCTTTGCTGAAAAAATATATTATAAGAATTAAAAGAAAACTATTAAACTTCCACCATTTCCTAATTAAGACTTTTTTAGTTCGTGTAAAATATTACACTGACAAAAGCTCTCAATAAAAATCTATTTTTTTTTTTTTTAATATTCAGCCAAAATAATTGTTTTTATATTACGATTTTGTGTTGCTTCTTTTCTTAAATATCAGCACCATTTCCACGAGCTTTATAAATAATCTTCATTTTATTTAATGTGTTAAGAAATAAAATTTTTGTAGCCATCAAAAACTGAATTGAAAGGATTCTTTTCTGTAAACACTTACATGAACTGAATGTTTTTTATTTTTATATTAAAAGTTAGAATGCGCTAACATGCGGCAACTTTTGCGGAACAAATTTTACATTTAAAGAAGAGAGTTGAATTTAGAAAAAAGAGTAAAGCTCTCTATTTTCCTTACTATCACATAAACTATAAAATGTTGTTAAAGAAAAATTGCTGTGTTGAAAGTGGTTTTAGTTAGACTGGGTTTACATGCAACATCTTTTGCTAAGCAACTTTAAGTTTACGAGAGAGTGGAGAGAAAATAATCAAGAGAGTTGATATCATATTTAGCTCTCCGACCCACAAGTTCAAGAAAAATTGCTTTGTGTAAAGGCAATCTTTTGTGACAACTAGGCCAAAGAAAATATCCGCAATGACTACTGCGAAATGAAGATAAGCACCTTTTAAATTTTAGCCTTCAATCACGTGAGCGTGAATAAGCATATGTGAGTGAAAGTTTTGTTCACTGTGGGCCTGTTCCATAAATTGGACAACGTTCGACTTGTAGCACACTTACATTCCAAACAAGAACAAGTTTTTTAAAAAATTTTTTTAGATTCTTATTATGAGCACTAAGACACTTTTTTTCTATTTCTTAAATTTGCACAAATCCACGTTGTTTAACTGTATTCACGCCTGCGCATTAAAAAAGTAAAATCTTTGCTTAACAAATGAATAGAAATAACTTTTTATGTATTAGGAATTAAAAAAAAATTGCTTAGGGAAAGTCTAGTTACGTTTGCAAATAGTACTCAAAACAACAAAAACAAAAGATCGGATTTTTAGTAAGGAAAAAAGCACCAAAAAATACTCGAAAAGCTATAAAATGGCAACGCTGTCTGTCATTATTACAGGAGTGAGGTGAGTGGGTGGAGAGGAGGGGATGGCAAAAAGTCTTTTGTTTGTACATATTTTTGTGATATTTAATTCGATTTTAAGTTGAAGCCAAAAGCAACTGAAACAGCCATAAGCAAAGAAGAAGAAAATCAAATAAGATTACAATCTTAATACCAAGACAAAATCAAAATGTTTTAGCACAATGGGACTGGTTAGGAAAATATTTAAAAAAATTAATTAAAAATTAATTTTTGTATTGTTTTGTATTTTTGCAGATATGTTTGTGATATAAATGAAATAATTTTATTAGTGGTTAAACCTTAGCATTAAATTTCTCACCCATTGTGCCTTAATTTAACACAAGTATTTTGTTGACTTCAAAAATAAAATAAAATAAAAACGTATAAAGAGAAAAAATTTTAATACACAACAATAAATAAGATGAAGTAATGCGAAAAATAGAATAAAGAAAGCAACAACAACAACAACAACAACAACAACAATACGATAAGAAAAGCGTCATAAAATTAATCCGTTTCACTTAAGTAACGTGTGGCAGAGCATTTTGACAAGGACTTAAAAACATTTGCATGTAAACGATGTTCCAAACAATACAAGAAAAAGTAAACTACGCAAGAAGGAAACCAAACCAGCCAGCACCTTCTAAAAATTATACGAATATTTTTCTAAGATACAAAAAAAAAGAAAGAAAATGTTCAATTCAACATGATTTTTTTTTTGCTCTTTCATACAATAGATTAGATTTGGAAATTCTAATGAAATTATCTTTCGCTCTATGTGCCAGTTATTACTCGTATATGGAAGCAATCATCATTATTTTAATAAGCAGACTTTGTTGCTCCAACAAACGGCATCGAGGAAGTGTAACAAATATTGCCACAGGATGACTCACACTCACGCTCTTACCCCTATAATTTTATTTTATTTAATTTTCAATTCATTTCTTTTGCTTTCATGGATGTTTTTCAGTTGGAATGTGCTGGTATTTATGTTCATTACTTTTGTTTGTTCTGTGTTATTTTTTTTCTTCTTCTTGTTAAATTTTATTGCAGATCTTAGTTATCCAGTGTTTGTTATCCTCTAACATGTGTTTGTTGTACATCCAAATCTTAGTTTCTTTTTCCTTCTTACGAATCAAAGCTGGAGCATGTATAAATATATTTTTTCTTAATTGAAATTTTATTTAGCGTAATAATTAACTAAACGTAGATTTTCTTTTTTTCAATTCATTTTCTTTTCTTTTTATTTTTTTTTTGTTCTAAGAGAATAAGATTTGTAGGATTATTTTGGTATTTTTTTTCTTTTCGTTTGTGTTTAATTTTTATTTAAGCACACGTTGATTTATTTTTATGGTTGACCTTAAGACCCAAAATAAAATCCTTCAATGCCTTTTAATGAACTCGAAGTGTCTTAGGAATTATTGTGCTTAAAATCAAAAGTGTGTGTAAAAGTGTGTACGAGTATGTGTAAGTGTGCGTGGGCAAGTGTGCGTGTAGCAGAGATAGCAGGAGAAGTTGTAAGCATATAAAAAATATTTACGGTAATTTAATGAGAAATGCAATAACCTAATTAATTAAAGCTAAATCTAATAGTACTTAGTGCTAAGATTTATTTAGCCGTTTGAACCGAGGATACATGGATGCCTCCTAAGGATCAACTTCTTTATATTAAAAAATTATAATTAAAACAAAAGTTTGCCCGAAAAATGGTTTCATTGATTTAAAAGAAGTAGTAACACAGCAGCATAGCCAGAATTATTATATTATATGCAATACAATCTAAGCACAAATATACGAGGTTTGTTCAAGCAAAGCAGCTGTCAACAATTAGCTGAACATTCCAAATTGCCGAAATTGTCGGCATAAGTGGGAGACATGATTATGTTGGTAAAAACAAAAACAAAATTCGAATATACGTAACCCGCGAAAATTCAAAATTAGCGATACGTTTTGAACAAACCTCGTATTATACATATGTATGTATCAGTGATCGGTAAGGCATCGTTTTTTGCTATTCATACGCACTCATGAAATTTTAAATCTAAATGAGTAGACATCGTTTAAGGCTCAATCAGAGGTGCCATAACCATAACTGTAAAAAACAGCCGTTCGAACAAAACTAATGGGCAACACTGTATTTGATTATAGGTGACTCGCCATAACGCCATAACTCTCACCATAGAAACCAATTGAATTTTGGTTTGGTTATGGCTATGGCATTATGGCTATGTCACGTCTAATTTAAGCTTTAAACTCAACTACTCTGATTTACGCACACTCACGATAAGATTGATTTATAAGTATAGGTTGCAACTTGCAATAAATATGAATGCGACGTCGACATCATACTCATATTACACTCACACTCACACTCATAAAACACCTCAGTTTTATTTATAATTTCAGAAAAATATTTATGCTTCTTACATTGATTCAGCTCACTCAACTCATTCATATAGTACAACTATATATAACTACAACTACAGCACATTTGTAACCTCGCTTTGCCATACCATACTTATTTTGCAGCGTCTATAAACATTGAGTTAAGGAGAGTCGAAATCAACAACGTCATAAATGTATAAGTGCGATGAGAACTTCACACTTGCGAGTATATATGAAGTTGGACAATATTGCAATAAGTACTAGTGCGCATAAGTACAAGAAATTATAAGTCATTATTCAACTCTACTCACTTTTTCACTACTCATTTCTGATCACTGGTATGTATGACGGGCTCTCGAAAGAAATTCCGTGGCAGCTTTCACTTCATGATTCTGCATTCAAGATCATTAGCAATATATAAGTGTTTTCTCGATTCAATTCCCACAAAATATGATTTTTATACATTAGTGATAAATAAATAGAGGAATTTTGACCGCATTTTAAAATCCAAAAGTCATAATGAGTTTCGGTTTCGAAGGACCATAAGAAACTTTCAAATGGTAATTGTTTTGCCTGTTTAGTGTAATCGCAGCAGCACGTGGGATCCTACTAACTTGTAAGATCGAATGTGCCACTACTTATTTTCTTGGATTTTTTGTGAGTCACCTTAGTGATTTTGAGACCCCAAGATTGTGGGTGTCGCTTGTGCCAGTTGGCATTTCGAACAGCTTAATGATTTTAATTATCTGCAATATTATAATTGTATTCATAGTTGTAGCAAGATGAATGGCGACAGAAAGTTTAAGAAAAATGTAATCGGAAATCTAAATTTTGTTAAATTTTTACAAATTGTAACTTTACAGGAGAAGGTAACAACATAATAGAAACTATAATATACACAATGTAAATTTTTTTTGTACAACTGTAAAAAACACTATCGCAATAATTTTTTATGACGAGGTGTAATTGTGTCAAATGTTTTGGAATCACTGAAAAACTCAAGTTCGTAAAAAATACGAGTTAAGGCTCAAGCCCATCGATATGTAATACTGGAAGAACTCTTAAGTTTTGACGCGTGTTTCTTTTTGGTGATTTTTTCGATTTTAAGCGATTTTTTAGTATTGACGTTTTTTTCATTTTAGCGATTATTTTAGTGTTGGCAATTTTTTCTGTTTTTGACAAAATTTTTTTTTTATTTTTCTTCAATGCAAACTTTTAGTTTTAGCGATTTTTTAGCTTTCGCGTTTTTTTTTTCGTGTTGGCGATTTTTTTCGGTTGTTTTTGATTTTTTTTCAGTTTCTTGGCAACCTTTTTGCTTCTTGAGATTTTTTTGCAATTAAGCGATTTATTTTATTTTTGGTGATATTTTCATTTAAGCGATTTTTTTTTATTTTGGCGATTTTTCGTTTAGGCATTTTTTTAATTTTGGGATTTTTTATGC
The DNA here is from genome assembly GCA_936439885.1 of Nowickia ferox. Lineage (NCBI taxonomy): Eukaryota > Metazoa > Arthropoda > Insecta > Diptera > Tachinidae > Nowickia > Nowickia ferox. The sequence goes on from OW387023.1 coordinate 109,498,571, forward strand.
AAAATTTCTTGAGAAGATTAATGATCTTTAACAATCTTGGGTGCCCCTGTGGCTGAGTGGTAGCGATGCTATCTTCTCAGTTCAGACGTCGTGTGCGCGATTCCCGCCATAGACCCTGGGTGTTTTCTGCAGACAAGCTAATCGCTTCGGGGGTTGTTGTGCAAAAAAAATTTAACTCTGCAGGTTACATGTTATGACATAAACATGATATGACATAATATAAAAATGTTATGAGAATGTAACAATTTTAAAACCGCAGAAAACGTGAAAAATGTTAATCAGTGTGTTCGCGACGATCTTAACCTTTAAATTAGGAAGACACAGAAAGAGCGCGTTGACTTCAAAAGATATGATGATCCTAAGCAGGAGTTCGCTCTAGACTCAACCATCAGAATTGTGAATGTTTTGATATGCCTTAGCCATTATGCTAAATGTAACGATGCTATAATAAAGTAATTCTGCCAAAAAAAACCCACTTCAAAGCAAAAGTTCTGATAGAACATCTCCGAAAAAAATTTATGGGATATAAATTTAAATTTTAATGGGCGTGCGTTCGCCCAATTTTTTAAATGCAAGATTTTGTGTTTTTCTGAGCTCAGGGCGTGTGTTAAGTTTTGTAAAAATCGGTTCAGTAAAACGACGTGAAATATAATATTTGATTTTAATGGGCGTAGCCTCGCCCGTTTTTGAATTTAAAAATTGCGTAATTACTAAAACCAAACATGTTTGCTAGGTTTCTTAGCAATCAAATAAGTAGAATTTCATAAAAGCAAATAAAAAAATTTGTGGGAGTGTCCCTGCCCATTTTTTTTTGGCAATGACACCAATGGAAAGCTGTAACCTCTCAGGCAATAAAAAAAATTTTACAAACTGTCTAATATGAACCGAGTTATGAAGTAACACCGTCAAAAAAAATGGAGGCGAATTGATAACCTCTTCTTTTTTTGAAGTCGGTTAATTAAGAATAACTTTGCAATTGCAAAGTTGTATCAGTGTCATCACTTTTACCTGCCCTCTTCCATTTTTGGAAGAATATGGAAAACATTTACACCAACTAAATTAAATTAAATTTCCAATTTATGCGGCTAAGTCAGATTTTTTCTCATTCATTAATTAGCACTTAAATTCCAGAATTGTTAACATATAATTCTAGAGCAACTTTCGAACACACATCAGTATGGCTAATTAATATTTTACTCATCACTTGCTTTAGTATATTATTTTAAACTAATTAGCAAATCTTAAATCAATCACTCTTATGGCAAATAAATTACTTTGTGAAGTATTCGAAACAAAACCGATGACAATCCTTGAAATAAATGAGACATTTAAACATCAAATACGAATAGGAAATGTTTGTTTATGCACGGTACAGTGGGTTTGATGAGAAAATAAATTTAAAACTATAGGTTAAATTTCACAGGCTGGCAGTTCTACGAGAAACAGGCTCACTTGGGTCCTGATAAGTCTCGTTCTGCTACCTGTGCAGAAAAATTTTCGCTTTGCTTCTTCGCATTCCGATATCTATGAAAAACTCTCTTTTATCAACAATATTGTATTGTTAGAAATCCTTAACCCTATATTGGCTCTACTCAGTGAGATTCAACACAATAATAATATCATATATCCCTAAATTGGATTGTGCATTTAACTTTCGCTGTGTTTACAAAGCAACGTGCATACAATGCAGTGTGTATTTTTGCCACAGAAAGCCACTACTATCTATATACGTTTAATTTGCTAGCGTTTCCACTGTGCAGCACTTCAGCATCAAGCAAATGAAGATTGAAATACTATTATTATCAATACACAAGTAATTTCACTTTAGTGTACTCGTGCATACATCAGCATAAGAAACCATATTATTTTGAATATTAAAAGTCATAGAGGTTTCCCTACTCGTTTGTGTGCACGCCTGCCTGTACTTGTGATGAAGACCTTTATGTCAACATTTTGAGAAATTGTTATCTTCAGGCTTCAGTTGGAGTCTAGGGATGATTTGATGACTGACTTCTTTTGGGGTTTGAATGAGTGAATATGGCTGACTGCAACGCTGACTGACTGACATCTTAAAGATATTTATCATTTGCTTGTATTGTTAATGATGATGATATGTTTTGGCCCTAATTTTGCTTTCTTAAATTACATAAAGAAAAGTAATTTGGACAAAATGACGTTGCATTTTATTTCGATCTATGAAATATTTGTGTGGTCTTCATGTCAAAATATGTTCAATTGTCGCGTGCACACATCACTTTAAATTAAATAAAAACAAAAGGAAATTTTTTAGTGGGTTACACTAGATTTAAGATTAGCCAAACTTATGACAAATGGTTACTCAAAAACTTTGTAGTTGCCATATTAGCTAAAGCCTTCATTTTGTGGAGTGTTCCATTAAAACAATAATTTCAGTATGAATCGTCATCTGAAAATATCACAGCGTAATGCTAGGAACACAACTGGCACGAACGACGAATTGCGTTCACGTCGACGAATTCGTCGAAAAGAATTTGCTGCGTATATTCGTCGTGTGAAGCACAATAACGACGAACTTACTGAGGGAACTCTGCTCTTATAATTGATAAAGTTGGTTATTGTTTGTGCAAAGAAAGAGAGCGAGAGAGAAAATGAATCTATCGTAGAGTCCGCCAGGCACGACGAATTTCGTTCGACGGCGGTATTGTGTTAATTTTTCATATGGAAATCGGGGATTTTTTTTTGCAAATGGGGATACAAATTTTGGTTTGGGGATTGAGGAATTCATAAGGGATAATTTTTGTGTTTTGGGGATTTTGTGGGGATTTGTATTTTAATTAATATTTTTATTTCATAAATAATATAAAATGTTATCAAAAACGCTTAAAATAAAAATTTTTACTTTTTTGCATGACTTAAACAAGGTTTATTACAAGACATATCGAACAGGTACTCGCATTGGTGTGATTGCTCAAGCTAATTTTTTGGTTTACATGTATATAACTTCCAAGTTATGTGACAATTAGTTCTTTAAAATTTTATATATTCGTAACTGCTCAAACATGTTTTGGGTAAAAGTTTATTCATATCAAGATGAATTGGATTACGACCGTCTGAAGAACTGTAATGATTTAAAATGTACTTTGTGTATCAAGGAGCAACGCTTGCATTGAACGAATTTTTCGGCAAGGAACTCAATAAAAACTAAAAATAGAAATAAAATTCAGTGCGAATTGCTCGAATCTCTGTTAAGAATTAATATACATATACATATTTAAATATAAGCCATATGTACAAATAATATGAACCACAGTGCAAATAAAATATTAATAAGAAAATAATTAAGTAAATTAAAATAATATTAGTTTTAGTAGGGATTTTTGGGGATAGTACAAATTACTTTTTGGGGATTTTGGGGATCAAAATTTTCAAATTGGGGATGACAGTCGAAAGAAATCGGGGAACCCTGCTTCAGTTTGTTAGAAATAAATGCTCTTACGAATTTATGTATAAGAGAGAAATACACTACTAATCAACTATTCTTTATGATACTCGTATTTGTTTAATATAAAAATTTTCGAAAAAATTCTCAGAAATTGCATTTGAATTTATTTATTTATTGTTATAATTTTTTTTTTATGAACAAAAGATTTTATTTTTACGATCATAAACTGAATTTCGTGACAAAGTCACGGTTATTTGTTGTCATTTCGTATTTATTGCTAAAAATTTTATTTAAAAACCAATAAAATCGCCATAAAACATGTGCTCCAGTCGAAAATTATCGCCTGAATGTTCATATAACAAACATTAATATTTTTGGTATTAATGACTCATTTGAGTTCTGTTCGAGTACTCACTCGTATGTCCATGACAAAAGTACACACTTTATTAATGGGAAAAAAAATCCATAAATTCAAATGAAACAAATTAGATGAAACTGCAAATTGTAACAAAATTTAAGGCACAAAATAATTAAAATACGTAACGATAAAAAATTATAGTAATTAAGTATTTAGATATCAAAGTCTACACAATCAACAAAACTTCAGGGAAATTTTAGCAAGAACTAAAGAAATTCTATTTTATGAATTTTTGTGTCACGAAATTTTTATTTAAACAACACTGCGTCAATCAAATTAGCTCTTTTAAATCAAACATATTTAAATTTAATTGAAATAGAGTGAATTTTAATCAGTAATAATTTCTTAATTCGGCTGAAGTTTTTTCTGTGGTGGATTTGATTCCCATATTTGCTATTTGTAAAGAGATCATAGCGCTAGATTTTATAGACTGATTTCTCTGGGTGAAGGACTAACAAGTTTTATTAAAAGCAGCAAGAAAGCTTTTAGTTTGGAAATTGACTCAGACAATTGAATATCGTTACATGCATTCATTCATCATGCAATTAGGGACAACATTGTTAGTACTTAAAGAATATTTTTTTTTATTATAAAAATTAACCCTTTTTATTAAAAAATAATAATAATAAGCATTTTACTGAAAAAAATAATATTTTTTATCTCCAGAATAAATGAGAGGGACAAAATTTACACCAATTGTCAAAATCTATAAAACAATTTAATGGCAGTCATTCATTTAACAATTAATCCACTCACTAATTTAAAACTACAACTACTCACGCTGCTACTTATGTACATATAAATTCAATAATTCTGGAACTATGAAATGTTTTCGCCACTTTAGCTGCTGCCATATCAATTATATTACGGCTGCTGCTGCTGTTGGTGCTGGTGCCCAATTTATTTTAATAAGTTCTTTTGTGTGTAGTTAATAAATTGTTTGTAATTGTTCATTTGCTTAATATTCTTTAGAACATTTTAAGATGCATCAAAATTAACAAAATTACATACACACTACATTTTGTAGTCTTGACACAGCAAACAAACAAAAAACATAAATACATGGTGAAGTATCAAGTCCTGTTTTACCTTTTCTTAAAGGACTCTCTCTAACTGATGGCTGTCTTCGTCGGTCTGTCTGTGTAACATTTGGCAGACATGATACCTTAAGCTGAGACATTTATTTATTTTTGTAAGTGAAACTAAAAATACTTAATTTCACCAGTATGAAATAAAATATCTTTTTATTTTCAGGATTAAAAACCCTTTTCTTTTTTTTTCTACTCGGCTCATTTTTCTCTGCTATTCTCAAATACGGCCGTTACTCGTCGTCCTGTGAGTTTTATAAACATGTTTGTGTAGGTGTGTATATGAGTGGCCGTAAGTGTGTGGGCGTAGGTGTGTCGGGGTACGTGTGTGGGTGTTCTTGTATAGATATTCCCAAAGTAATGTTAATTTACACTCAGCATTCTTGAGTGTCAGTGTGTGTGAAGGTTTGTTTCTTAATTACAGAGATGTGCACGTGTGTCGCCTTCTGGCAATGAAGTGGTTTTTTCACACGCCCTTGCAAGAAGAATAAATTATTGCAATAATCACCTTAATTTAAAAAGAAACTTATTTAATTACGTACGTGCAATATGACTTGCAATTTCTGGCGACAGTTATACAAATTTATTTTTGATCTTTTTATAAGTTTTTATATATAAATTGGCTCATGGGTGAGGATAATATTAATATTAATTTCAAGGTTTGGGAGCTTTTTGAGACTTGTCTAATACTATAAAATTCGTATGTATGTAAAGTTTTTTTCGTAGAATTTCGCATGGACTATCTTTGCTGTTTTAACATTGTACATATTCGCTTGTAAGTGATTCGCCATAATGCCGTAGCTATAAACAAGGCGAATTGACACCAGGTGGTCTCAATTCTGCATATAGTGATCAGCTGTTAGTTTCTCCCTTGTCAAATTAAAGCAAAAAATTTGGAAATTTCCTGACAGCAGGAAATTTTACACTAACAAATACAAAAGGCGAATATGCAGAGAGGCATGAATTCGCCTGGGCTATAAACATTACCATAGAAACCAATTGAAATTTGATTTTTCGCCATTACCATAAACCGCTGTTTGCTGGTTAGACATATTTTTTGTTACACTATTGAAATAAATAAACAAATGAAAACATAAATAGTTGTTTATGTTGATGACAGCACGAATAGATAAACTGAAGAAATTTATTATTTGACATATTGTCATAATTATATTATAAGTGAAATTTATTTGCTGGTGGTTAAGCATTGTCTTTGTGCATTTCATTGTTGCTTTAACAAATCGTCAGTAGACTCCGTCAACCACAAATTTTGAAGTCTACTGGCGATATGTTAAAGCAACAGTGAAATGCACAAAGACAATGCTTAACCACCAGCAAATAAATTTTACTATTAATATATAAAGCAAATATATTTATGGTTATGTCAATGGTTATGGCAATGTTTATGGCTATGGCATTATGGTATGGTACGTCTAATTAAACCTTTTCTTGTTTACTCTTTGTTTTGCTTATTTTACTAACAAAGCGGCTATATTTGTCCCTTTTTAACAGTGCTGATTCTACCTTTCTTCAAGTCACTATTTTCATGTCACGGCCACATCTCTCATTACAACAAATCTTGTGTGCGTTTGTAATCACATGTATGTATGCATAAATATATTTGTGTGTTTATTATAAGGATATGACACTGATACACTTGTCGCCTATCAAAATTGTTCTTGTTTGTTTCACTTATTCTTCATCTCTGCATGTCCTTGTCGTAAGTTTGCCCTGTAAGTTTTACCTCTTTTATACACTTTTGTTTGAAGTTTTTTTTTATTGTCCATGAGCTTATTTTTGAAGATTTTATTTGTTGTTGCACAAGAGTTTTGCTGTGTTGTTCTTGTTGTTAGTGTTATCCTTAGGGATGTCAACTTATTAAAATAAAGTTTCATATCTTTATGCGTACATACGTACTCGTAGTTTTGCATTTCCACATGTTTCAACTAAATGAACATGTTCGGTATGCTAATGTGTGCAACTTCAGGTCATATTGAGGATTTAGTTAAAGGGGCCCTTAAATAAAATTTAAACATGGATGAATAACAATAATAAATAATTTGAAAACTTTACTTGTTTTTATGGTTAAGCACTTGACTATATGCATTTCGTTCCCGCTTTTGGAATTCATCAGTATTAAGAGTCTTATTACCAATTTCCATTTTTACCAATTAGCATTTCTGAAAATTTTCAAGTAACAATTCACCTGCACTTTTTTTCGGGATTTCTGAAAACGGATTTCATTTAAAAATCAATTAAAAAGGGGAGTTTTCCATGTGTATTAAACGGTGATTTTTAAGAGCTTTCGGATTTGCTTTATAAAAGCAAACACATTAAATTTATTTGAGTCGGTAGAACGGTCTATATAATTCAATGTTTAAATGCGTCTAAAATGGTTCTGGGTCCAACTTTGGCATACCCTCCCGAACCTATCGCCCGGATCTCACGACTAAGTTTTTCAATATTGTCTTCCAGTGCGTCAACTGTTGCGGGCTTGTCCCTATAGACATGGGCCTTAACATAACCCCACAAAAGATAGTCTAAAGGCGTTAAATCGCATTATCTAGGCGGCCAATTGACCGGTCCCAAGCTCGCCTCTCAATTGGTCCATTGTTTCGCGTGCTGTGCGACATGTTGCACCCTCTGGCTGAAACCACATGTCCAAGTCCAGCTCTTCCTTTTTGATAAAAACAAATTTATAATCATCGGTAGTGCTGAGATGGGCGCTGAACCAATAATTCACGGTCATCAATAACACTGACGCATAAAGCTGCGATATTTTCCTCTGTACGCACTCTACGTATGCGTGTTGTTGGTTTAATGTGCAATAATGTAATTTTGGTGCGAAATTTAGTCACAAGATTTCGAATAGCCGCCCAAACTGCAAGCATTGTTCACTTGTAAATCGATTTATGATTAAATTTTAGACCAAACTGAACATGTTTCACAATAACGTTATACACGAAAACAGCTGCGTTGCCAAAAACATTATTGCCAAAAAGAAAGTTGCTACAAAATCCCGCTTTATATGGAATATTTTCATTCAATATTTTTTAGAGCAATTATGCGGGGAGAAATTAAGCGGAAACTACTGTAAAAACTGATTATTTTTTTTTATATGACTATGTTGCAGTAAAGAAGGACTTCAACTTTGATCGTGAGATTTCTTAATCTTCCCAAGTTACCAAATTATTTGCACTCTGTTTACCATGTCTTCTATTAAACTTTGTAGAACTTTTAAGGCCCCTTTCGCTTAAAAAAAAACTCCCTTACACGGACTCTCCAACCCTTACAACCATGAAATAATTGGTTGATAAGCGATAAAGACTCTTGGACGCCACATAAGAAGAATTTGGTATTTACATAAAACCAAAAGAAAATACAAAAGAAAAATACACAAGAAAAGTAAAGATATAAACAATTTAAAAAAAAAGTTTTAAAATAAAAGAAATGTAATAATATAAAAATAAAATATAAAAAATCTTAAGAAAAAAAATAGTACAAACTTTATTACGCAAACATCAACTCACAACTGAAGTATTTAGGGGTTTCCTGCAAAATGCTTATCTAAACAAAACACTCCTGCGTATGATGGAGGTAAACATACATACGAGTATAAACGTATGTATGCACGTATGTGCATATGTATACGCAAAAGTACGTATGTTTTTATAAAACAGTATCGTCAGATTTTTGGGTTACATGTGTAAATTTATTTTATCTCTGACAAATCAACAACAGCAACACATGTGTAACGACTTTTACCCATGTGTGGCCGTTTCCAAAAACAAAAAACTGAAAAGCACAATCCTTTTCTTAAAACTCACTCACTCATTGTCTTGGTGGACGGACATACAATTCTTCAAAATATCTCTACATATTTTGAAAACTTAAGAAAAGCATTGAAATAAAGATTTAAATGCTTATTTTAGTTTTTACTTTTCAGGCATCGAGGAACACCTCTGTACACGTTTTTGAAGATAAATTTCTATTGTCTTGAAGAAAAAAAGCCAAGTCAAACCAAAAACCACAAGAGATTCCATGGAAGTGCGTGTCTGTCTGTCTGTCCATCTGTGTGTCTTTAATAAGGATAATATTAAGGACAACAATAAGACAAGAACTGTAGTCACAAGTTTGTTATAAACTCCTTAATTCAAAATGTTACAATTGAAGTATGTGTGCATGTGTGTGTGTGAGTTTTGGTTTTCAGGCACAATTAACAAATGACTGCTGGAGCATTTAATGCAGGCTGCGAGGGCGGCCTGATGCCTTTACTTTTAATTGCTGATATCAAAGTCCGAAATGTAGAATTTTCTTAAACTTATCATGTGTAATAAATTTTAATTTCATTTTAAGACTCCTTTTTATTGCAACAAAGGTGTTCACTTTTGAGACTGTAAAGGCTGGAAGCATAAACCTGTACAAGTTTTTCACCACATGTGCCAATTTACAACAGACAAATTTGTGAGAAGTGATGAAGAGAGGGGTGTGGGACGGGGGAGTTTTTCTATTAGTTAAAGTTTTCTTATGTGTGACCACATTTATGCCGAAAAGTTTTAAAATTAAAATTAATTTTAATTAAATGATTTTATATGGAGGAAGAGAAGATACACGTAAATGAAAAGGGCAAAATCATTAAACTGGCAATAATATTAAACCTTTTCCAAGTAACTACGCACACATAAAATTAATTTTTGTAGAAACTCGATATCTGAAATATCTGACTTTGGCTGGTAAGTCGCCGAAGGCGCTTTCCAATCTTGGGCGACCTTAGGCTGGAAGAAAATTTAACATCAGGTTTTTTATACAGTTAAATTCGTTGTTCGCTTTAGAGTCTTAATTTGCTAAATGGCCTGTAGTATGAGTTGCAGTCGATTTTCTATCTTTGCTGGCTATCGAAAATCGAGTATCGAAAGTCAAATCCGTATTATACAGAAAAAAACAAATATCAACAAACAAATTATTACTGCCATATTCATAATAAACCTAAAATATTTTTCATGAATAAGGCCGTTAATATTTAATTTAAATTCAAACACACATACAATACTTAATTCATATAACAAACTTAAGTTGACGAAAGATTTTTTTTTTTTTTTCAAGAAACTGACTCAACTAATGTTTTGTTGTATCGAGCCATAAACGCCAAAAAAGCTTAACCCACACATTTTGTGGACCTCGTTTTTTGATAAAAATTAGATTATTTACGATCGCAAATTATCGATTTTGGTAAAAGATTTAGTTCGAGCAGCGAAATGCGCCTAGGTTCCAAATAACCTCCCAATAATCAATTTCTATGTAGTTTTAATGCGGCCCCTACACGTTGCGAGTTGTTGTTGTTATGTTAGAGGTCTTATTGACCAACGGTTGCTGATCGATTGAATGAAAAATCAATAAAATTTTGATTTTCATTCAACTGACGAACAACGTCGCTTTCAAATTGGTGCATGTGATGGCGATTACTTCTTTGGTTTTTCGTTTTCATTCTGACGTCGCGCGAGCTGAACAATATGTGTGAAGCAAAAAGAAAATATGCAAATTCGCAATTTTATTGTAGAATATAAAAACATGTTTTCAGTTTTCTTTCCTTGATCTTCTGGCTCCATCATAATTTTATTTATGGCCAATGGAGCTAAATTTTCAGAACTCATGTTGACTCTAAAAAAAATAATTTCATGAAGTTTGATAAAAAAAATTTTCTTACTTTACCATTGCTACATTGGCTGATTTTTTCAAGCTCGAATTGTAGTTGTAAGAAGTATGTGAAGAAAATAAATGTAAATAACAAAAATTCTTATTTTTAATTAATGTTAGTTATTATTGTTCGAACTTTGTTTGCTAAAGTTCGTATCGCTCTGTAAGCCAAATTACATGTGATAATTATTAATGAAAAAATAACACCAAAGTTAATTGCGAATATATATTCTGACAAACACGGGTAGAACGGAACAACTACCCCTTTTCGAAGGCCACTACACCTTCATCATCAGCGTTCTTTGTGTTTGCTCCAAAAAAGCTTAAGCGACATAATTTTCGAGCTTAATTTTTTGACCAAAATCGATCATTTGCTGTCATAAACAATCGATTTTCGCCAAAAAAAAAACCAGTTCCAAAAAGAGTGTCAGCTAAGGTTTTTGGTGGTAATGGATCGATTTCCTAACAAGACATAAAAAAATTTCACTTAAATTATAATTTTGGTAAAAACGGTATGATTAAAAATCTTAAAAATATTTACTGGTAATACAAATTAATACATCTTACAAAAAATTTTAATTCAGATTTTCATTTCTGTTTTGAAGTCACCAGTAGAGATTAAAAAGTCGCAAAAAAGTTAAAAGAATGAGTTAGCAAAGTGCTAATCTTTGTACACACAAGTATATTCATAACATTTTACTGCTAAAACAAACAACATTTTTCATTATTTTATTATACAAAATATTTGTAAATCACTTTTCTTCATTTCTTTACACTCTAATTAATAATGAAATCAATTCAAAATATTTATAGCAAAAATTTTCCCCCTGCTTGCAAATGCACATGCATGCATGCGTCTACAAAAATAATATTGAAATATAGCAAAAGTCCTTGAAAGTGTATTTCACTTCCTTTATTTATCTTTATATTCTTAATTCAACACTATTGCGTATGAGTTCATAGAAGTTTTTCTAACTGCTTGCACACAAACCAAAAGAAAATCCTTGTCAGTTTTATTTATTACGATGAAGGAGCAAAACTTTTGAATTTTTCAACACACATGAAAGAAAAAGAACAACCTCAAACAAATGTTAAGGAAGAACATGCATCCTTTGCGACGGAAGTTTTCGCATCTATTGAACAACTTACCCACACACGAATTGACACACATGTGCACTTGGCTGTGCTTGCATACTCATATTCAAATTTCTCCATGTGAAAACTGTGTTGATTTACTTCAAGGAAAAAAGTTAAGTTTATTTTAAATATCAATAGAAATTATAGTTTTTATTGTTTACTTAAAAAGGCGTGCTGCAACTAAAACTTCTTTTTGTTTTAATACTTTTTAAGAACTACTAAAATGTCAGTGAATGAATAAGGAAGATTGCCAGGGAAAGTTTTGCAAACAAATTCACAAATCGTTAACGTGGTAAATCAACAAAAACTTGCATTATTTATTTTGCATAATTTTTTTTTTTTAATATACTCTTACATACAAAATATATGCAGGGATTTTGAAACAACAAAACTATAAAAAAAAAATATTTATGATGGCAAATTCCTTTGCATGTGGAAATGGTTTTTTCAAAATAAATTAAATTAAAATTCTTGTTACAATATTCATAGTCAAAACAAAGTACACTTTAAAATTTAAAACCAGTATTATCATACAGTGATGCCAACTCAGCGCTTTTTCCTATATTAGTTAGCTTTTTTAGAATATGCAAAAGCGATTTTTTCATTTAGTAACTTAAAAAAAAAAACAATAGCTTTTGTTGGGATGGCACGACTATAAGTAATCGTAATGACTGGCGCATTCACTAAATATAGGGTCCGCCAGATAACTTTTTTTTTGAAAACAGGGCGCAAAACATTGAGTGTAGCTTCGGCTGTGTGGCACGTAGCGCCGTCCTGTGGAAACCAAATGTTGCCAATATCCTCCTCTTCAATTTTTGTGAACAAAAATTCGTTCAATCGGCCACTCCTTGCTCATTGGCCCAATTATGCCTCTGGATCAAAATCCGCACCAAACAGTGACTCGTTTTGGGTGCGTCGGCTTTTCAATGTATGCGTGCGGGTTTTCTGTGCCCCAAATGCGACAATTTTGCTTGTTTACATACCCGCCTAGATCAAAATGAGCTTCATCTGAAAAGATGATTTTTTTGGCAAAATCGGCATCTTTTGTAAGTCGATCGCAGGCCCACTTAGCGAAGCGAAAACACAACATATTCGTTCAGCGGAAGGATAAAACTAATTATCTGTCAAATCAGACATGAGCTAAGTCTTACCATTCACGAAATAAGCACTAGTTGAAAAAACTTTATATGGCGGACCATTTACGTTTTCACTTAATCTTATAAAATTTCCAATTGGGACTTGAAATAAAAAGTTTTCAAACTTTTTAACTCTCAAATTATTCACATATTTGTACATAAGAAAAACAATATTAAACTTAGGCAAAACAAATGTGAAGGTAAACACTTAAATGATGATTTAGTTAACCATCAACTTCGTTAGTGAAGTTTCAAAACTCAATCAAGATTAAAACTTTTGCATAGTTTTCTTATGTTTATAATCTTCTTCGTTTATTTATTTTCTTTTTTTTTTTTTTGTAAATGAGAATTGACGTATTTTGGTAGGAATTTTTACAAGATTTTTCATAAATTAAATTCAGTATTATTTTTTTTTATTAAACTTAAACATTCAATGAAAATAAGAATATTTCCTGATTATTTTTTCTGCCATGTTTGTGTGAAAAAGAAATTTTTGTTGAATTATAAAAACAAACATTCCAGCGAATATTTCGTTATAGTTTTTTCTTCTTTTTTTTCAGTTTGACCACCCAAAAATTATGTTTTTATTGATCAGCATCAATTAACTGAGTAACAAGGGAGATTTGTAGTGCACTCTACCGAAGTAAAAGTCAGTGAGAGATAAATATTTGAACTTACTTGCAACTCGTTCTATTAATATTAAATCTAGAGATTTTAGTTGGAAAACCCAAAAAATACATAATATTCTTACAAATTGCTTGGGGTCATATAAAATGTTCATTCCATTCTAATTAGTATAATTTATTATTGCCAAGCAGAGACAGAAATTATAATCACGGATTCCAGCCATTTTACGGTCTTTCAATTTGGATTACAATATTATAATAACCCGCCTAATTTAATGTTTCTTTCCATTTTATATATGTACACGTAGAAAAAAATACCAATGTTAAATTACCATGCAATAATTTTGATTGCAAGTCATATTGAATTTATTACCAAAAATATATTTAAAGTTGTTGTGGCTGCAGCGGTCCGAGTTCAAATCTTGGCCAGGGAAGCCAAAACACACGTTCACGTTTTCCTGACGCCTGTGTCAATACACAAAATAACGTAAGCTAAACAACTAATAAAACACAATGACTACATTCAAATGAATTCATGTTGTTCCAACTTGAAATAACTTTGATTCAACATGATTTTCGATTTTGATTTAACAGTACTGGAATGTTAAATTGAGGGTGGCGTTGGCTGAAGTAGTTAGCACGTTGACTACGAAAACGAAGGTCCTGGGTTCGAGCCCGGTATCAGACAGTCATCAAATAACAACACCACGCATTTTTCTGATGTACATTAGTTCTCCCTTTGTATCAGTGGATGTAGGAAAGTTCATGTGATGAATGCATAGTCACTGGTCACTGAATTACACCGACTTCAGCAGATACTAGTCCTAATGTAACATCAGAGCGCTCTCCTTCGTTGTGTAGCAGAATCATCGACGAAGTAAAATAACCAATAAAATGGCTACACAAAATTTAATACGCCTCATTCAACACCAGAGGCGTTGCAACAGTGCATTATTAAAAAAAACATGCAAAAAGCAGAGTTGTAAAAGAATGAAGCTTTCCCCTATCTCTTACTTCACCTCCTGTCTTCTATATCACTATCCCTTCCCTAAAGAAGCCAACACCTAATAGTAGTAGGTATCTATTGCCTGAGTGTTGCTTCTCCTATTAAAAAAAAAATTTTAAATCAACATGAAATAAAGTTATTTCAAAATGAAAAAATTTTTAACATGAAACACATATGAAGCAATGTAATTGATGAAAAATTTTGAATTGGCCTCCTTCACGTACATTTAAATTCAAAGTTTTTCTGTGTGCATTTTTTGACAAACAAGTTTATTTTTCAAATATAATTCTAACCATTCAAATAGTAAATAATGCAGTTGGAAGTTTTTTGCCATATGAAACGGCGGGGCCTTATAATATTGGCCTTGCTCTCCTTCAGAAAAGAATTGAACTAATGGAAATAAGAGTTGTTTTCATACCAAAACCAAACAAAGAAAGTTATGCAAACCCTAAAGCGTACAGGCGAATAAACTTATCATCATTCTTACTGAAAAAATGTAGATGAATTGTGGACACAATGCTTAATCACAGAGTTATCCACTTAGAGGTTTTAAAACTGGTGGTCTGGCAAGGCTGTCAGGTGTTAAATATCTGTTATCTGAAGTATGTATTATTTATTTAGTGAAACGTTTACCATTATCGAATATGGATCGTTTAACAACCGCAGAACGCATAAAAATATTTAGTTGATACTCTAAAAATATGGTGGTTCAAAAGTGATGGCTACTTTTCGAGCATTGCCGGGTGGTTATGATCGTCATAATCGACCCACTGTGCAAGGAATTGGCAAGATTATAAAGTAATTTGAAGAGACTAGAAGCGTTACACAAAAAAATTATGATAAGTTTTTGTTTTAACAAAATGGTTTTTGAAACTGATGAAATAAAACTTAATGTTTTTTTTATATATTAGTTTGCATTAAACTCATTCACCACAGCATTCTACACGAGGATACTACTTTAAATGCCGCTGCATTTGTCGCCTTGTAGCCAGGTACTTCTTAATTAAGTTGGAAACGGCAGCGGCATAACAAACTCCTGATGTTCAAGTACAGGGTGTTTTTTTAGAGGTATAGAACTTCGAATTGAAATAAAACACAAGAAAATCGTTTTAATGTCCATCCATTTGGCTTTATTGGAAGGATAATTTTATGCCATTAACGTTTAAATATGATTTCGGGCATGTGGCCGCCGCGGCTGGCTCGAATAAAGCCAATTCTACAGGTCCAATTTTCAACCACTTTTTCGAGCATATGGGGCCGTATGTTGGCAATAACGCCACGAAGGTTGGCTTCCAAGTCCCCTAACGTTTCTGGTTTGTTGGCGTAGACGAGCGACTTCACATATCCCCAAAGAAAATAATCCAATGGTGTCAAATCACACGATCTTGGTGGCCAATTGACAGGTCCATTCCGCGAAATTATGCGCTCATCGAATGTTTCCTTCAATAAATCGATTGTGACGTGCGCTGTGTGGCATGTAGCGCCGTCTTGTTGGAACCACAACTCATCCACATTCATGCCATCCAATTCGGGAACAAAATAGTCGGTTATCATGGCTCTATACCGGTCTCCATTAACGGTAACTGACTCTCCAGCATTATTTCGGAAGAAGTATGGCCCAATGACTCCACCAGCCCATAGAGCACACCAAACAGTCAGTTTTTGTGGATGTAATGGCGTCTCAAGGGTCTCATGTGGATTCTCTTCACTCCAAATGCGGCAATTTTGCTTGTTGACGTAGCCATTCAACCAAAAATGAGCCTCATCACTGAACAAAATTTTGCGATGAAAATCAGCATCGAGATCAATCTCATTTTCGGCCCATACACCAAAATCACGACGCATTGCATGGTCTCGCGGCTTTAATTCTTGCACAAGCTGGATCTTGTAAGGTCGCAAGCCAAGATCTTTGCGCAAAATCTTCCATAAAGTTGATGGACAAAGCTCCAATTGCTGTGCACGGTGGCGAATCGATTCATTCGGGTCCTCTTCAACACTTTGCTCTACAGCGGCAATTGTTTCTTCGGTGCGCACTGTTCGACGTCTCTGCGGATGCGTATTATCACATAGAGTAAACGTAGTGCGAAAACGATCCATGGTTAACCGAATTAATTGCTCTGATGGACGATTATGTCGACCATAAAATGGACGGAGCTTGCGGTAAACTTCGCGAACTGAACCATTATTTTCGAAATAAATTTGCACGATTGGCAAGCGTTGTTCTTTTGTCAACCTGTTCATGATGAAATGGCAAACCAAACTAAATATTAATCACTTGACAGCTGACAAAATGGCCGCCAGTTAAAAAAGTGATGCCAACTTAAAGTTCTATACCTCAATAAAAAACACCCAATATAAGTATATACATATTTCAGTATTGCCACTTTCATATATTTTGCATTTATAAAAATTAAATTACGTTTTAAAATGTGCATATATCACCTAAAAGTATAAAAATGAATCAATTTATTGCTTACATCAGTTTCGGGATGTTTTTTCTGTTAAATAATATGTAATAATTGTAAGGTATCATTCATTCAACATTTTGTATTACATTGGCAACACTATAATTTGCTCATTGTAGCCAAATTTAAATTACTTTAATTGGACTACAACGACAAAATCAGCATGGACAACAACCTGCCGCCTTGCTGTCGTCAAAATAATCACTCTCCTGTAAACATGTGTATTCTATTTTTGACATTTTGAAGTCTGCAGCTTGCTGTGGTGAATGTGTTTAATGATTTATAGCAAATTATTGTAATAAAGAAAAAATGTGTTTTTTATTCCTTCAAGCTTTCACGAATTTTTGTTTTTAGTTTTAAAAATTCTGTGGTAGATTCACTTTTCAGTAAAAATATCATTTGATTTTTTGAATTTAGTAATTGAATATAAAATAAATTTTGTTCTGTGTATGACTAATAGACCACATTATGAGATGAAAGCTTTTGTTAAATACCCGCATTAAGTTTAGTAGCAGGCGGGACCGATTAATTTTATTTCGTTTTATAATTTACAAGTGGATCCCATCCGTTGAGCCGAAGTATAGTTTACTTTCATTTTGTTTTCTATTCTCAATCTCGTTTTGGTCTTTTTGGTTTTAAATTTTATTTTTTGCAGTCGAGTATTTTCTTTATTTTTTTTTTATTATTATTTATTTTATTATATTGTTAATCCCAAAAATTCAAAAATTAAACAAATGCTCTGTTACTACGTTTATACGCATGGCTTATTTGCAAATAAAACTGTAAATTGTTGCCATATTGTTGTTTTTATTGCAACTTACTAATTCAGAAAACTATTCACGATTAACGCACTATTTGCAAATAAAATGCATGAGGTTGCCACACTTACAAATAATTCCTTATGGAAAATAATAAATTGATAATAATATTGCATAAAAACACATTGATGGAAGAAAATAATTACCATAAAAACAAATTATTAATTTTTGTTTTATACATTGTTATACATTGTTGTTTGTTATTTTATACATTTTATACATTTTTTGTAAACATAAGTAACATTTCTATAGAAGTGCTACCAAGTTTTTATACACTCACAATGCCGTATAAACAGTGAGTTAATTTATTTGCAAATATTTTTATTTGCAAATAGTGCACATTAAAGAAGCGACCACAAGGGATAAAAAGCTAAACGAAGCAAAACAACAAATATGTATACAATTCATTAGGTTGCATACAACTGAACGTGGAACGTGCTTAATTTTTGCACAATTGTTTTAAATGCAAGCAACCAAACAACGTGTTTATGTTTATGCAGCGGCAACGAAAATTAAAATCAAATTAAACGGCAACAAGTTGCTGCTTTTTCTTTTTCTTATTACATAAACACCTTGAGGTCTAACAAAAAATTGCAATATTTTTTTGCAATAATGAGGCTTCGCCAAGAAGTTTAATTTTATTAGATCCATTAAACTATTTCAAAATAATTTTGAAACTCAAGCCATCAAGCCATATCAATAGCGCTAATAAAAGGCGTCCTAGATGAGCTTTACACATTTAAGCCGTGAGTGGAGTCATTTTAAAAAGACGCCCACACAGTTGCTTTGAACGAGGTACTCAGCGCTACGGTTGGTTGGTTGGTTGGTTGCTTGACGGCTGATCAGTTTGAAATTTGAAACTCATACATGTTTTTTATCTAATGGCAAATAATATTTCAATTTTTATTTGACTTACTTTTGCATCGCTTTGCTACACGTAATAAAATTTCCACTTACCTAAAATGAGAAGAAAGAAAAAACACAATTATTAGCGCGAAATATAAAAAAGGAATCAAATTAATTGTAGAATTATAGTGCAAGAGAGCAACCCACACAGCAACGATGCGCGGTTTCTATTTCTTGGAAGTTGATGGTCCAAAGAAATAGTTTCCAAGTCATGAGATTATTTATCTAATTTGTCATATATACATTTATTTATGTATATAAGTAAATACATACATAAATAAATAAATAAATAACACAAAATTATTATGCCATGACAATCTAAATAAAGGGAGTTCTAAAATTTATGCTGAATTGAGCAAACAAGTATATGTACATTTATTTTATTCAAAATGTTTGAGAATCTCTAGAAAAGCATTGAGAGTTTTTACAAGCTCTTAACAAAAAAATCATTTGTATGTCCCAGGGAAAATATTATTTATTCGAAAATATTACACACGTAGGGGTATTTTCACAACACTTCGTTAGTTAAAGGTAGAATTTTGCCAGGATAAAAATAATAAATGAAGGTTTTATAATGCAAAGCCATTTATCGCGCACATAAAATGCTACTTTTAACTAACGGAAGGTTGTGAAAATGGCCCTTAAAAATATTAATCAGAAATAAATTTAAAAATGTTCTATTTAACTGAATCTAACTGCCAGTTTATAGAAGACAAGCCAATATTTTCGCCTGCCTATTTATATTGCAAACAAAAACAAAGTTCTCAAATTTTTTTAAGTTTTCAACATGAATAGACAAACGAGAATTTTTACTGGTCTTCTCTAAACTGTCTTCTATATTATTTTTAGCTTTTTAGTGCTTATTTTTGAAGTCGGTTTAAAATTTTTTATTAATGTTTTATTTTTTCATTTTAAGTGGGCGTACTCACACCCACTTGATTTAATATTAGTGCCCGCCCCCTTTTCTAAATTCCACAACGCGTCACTTTTAGAGTTTAAAGTGTGTGCCAAGTTTCGCAAGAATCGGTCAGGTAGAAGCACATGAAGTATATTATTAATATTTAATGGGAGTGGCGCCGCCCACTTCTTTAAAAACAAAATTATGTCATTCTAAGAGGCAAAACTCATTGCCAATTTTCAAATGGAAATCGAACAAATAGAAGTACATATAATTTCATACTAATGTTTCATGGGCGTGGCCCCGTCCACTTTTTTGTACATTAGATTAAGTACTTTTCAGACCTCAAGGTGTGTGCCAGTTTTCTTAAAAATAGGTAAAGTAAAAATACATGAAATATAACATTGAAATTATATGGGCGTGACCTCGCCTCCTTTTTTGAATGCAATATTGCGTCTTCTTAAAAGCGCAAGGCGCGTGCCGAGTTTTGTAAAAATAGGTTGAGTAAAACCACACTAAATACTGGGTGTTTTTTTTAGAGGTATAGAACTTCGAATTGAAATAAAACACAAGAAAATCGTTTTAATGTCCATCAATTTGGCTTTATTGGAAGGATAATTTTATGCCATTAACGTTTAAATATGATTTCGGGCATGTGGCCGCCGCGGCTGGCTCGAATAAAGCCAATTCTACAGGTCCAATTTTCAACCACTTTTTCGAGCATATGGGGCCGTATGTTGGCAATAACGCCACGAATGTTGGCTTCCAAGTCCCCTAACGTTTCTGGTTTGTTGGCGTAGACGAGCGACTTCACATATCCCCAAAGAAAATAATCCAATGGTGTCAAATCACACGATCTTGGTGGCCAATTGACCGGTTAACCGAATTAATTGCTCTGATGGACGATTATGTCGACCATAAAATGGACGGAGCTTGCGGTAAACTTCGCGAACTGAACCATTATTTTCGAAATAAATTTGCACGATTTGCAAGCGTTGTTCTTTTGTCAACCTGTTCATGATGAAATGGCAAACCAAACTAAATATTAATCACTTGACAGCTGACAAAATGGCCGCCAGTTAAAAAAGTGATGCCAACTTAAAGTTCTATACCTCAATAAAAAACACCCTATATAATATTGAATTTACATGGGCATGACCTTGTCCACTTTTTTAATGCAATATTGTGTCTTTTTTAGCTCAGGGTAAAATAGAAGCACGTTAAATATAATATTTAAATTTTAATGGGCGTGACATCGTCTACTTTTTTGAATGCAATATTGTGTCTTTTTAAAAGTTCAAGGTGCGTGTCAAGTTATGTAAAAATTGCTCAAATAGAATCACGTTAAATATAATACGAAATTTTAATGGACGTGACCTCGTTCATTTTTGCCACTTCGAGATTGTGTCGTTAAAAAATTATTGGGCGTATCCTCACCAACATTTTTTGTTTTTTTCACATAGAAAATCCATTTTCAAAATCGCTCTAAAAGGTACCGAGTTATGAAGTAACATAAAAAAATACAAATGAATCGATAAGTAATCTAAAATCTCCCAGTTTGATGTATACATTTTTTATGGCCTTTACATAGCGTCTACAACTGCGATTAGCTCTGACATAATATGTGAGAGAACGTCGGCAGAATGACAAAAATAAAATGCCGATATTTCTCTTCATCTCATACAACAGGACAACGTGATTCTACTTTTCTTATAACATTTCATTTTATGCAAATTCTCATCCAGTTAACATGTATTATTTTTGTATAATTATATATTTTGTTTTCACTTTTTCGCACAAACTTTAATTCACAAATTAAATTAAACACATTTAAACATATAAAATCCCAAAAACTTTGTCCAAAACATTGTTTTTCATTTATTTTAATAAACACTCACACATTCTTACTAATTTATTTTCATGTATGTGTGTTTTTTGACAGTTCATCTCATAAGATTGTTGTTATAGGATTTCTTATAACAACGCTCTTATAAAAAATCTTATAAGATTGAGATAACACTAATTTGAAGTCTACACGTAACATAATTCGCTCTGCGATTGAATTTGACGATCTCATCTTACATATTATGTTAGGTGTAGACCCTATGTTAAGGTGAAGAATCGTAATCACAAACGATGAGGCTAGATAAGATAAAATATGATGCAAAACAAAACGGCACACCAGTCTTTTATGCCATAGATCAATAACCTAACCAACCTCGGTATGACTCTTGTGATGAAAGTCAACACGGAGGAAGGTGAATCTCAACTAATGTCTTCTGAATAAAAAAGTTCAAAGTGAAAGATGAGGCTAGTTTTTTTTAGTGTAATCAGTTATCACTAATGGTTTTTGTGTCCTTATCTCGATCCTGGTTACAAAATAATAAATAAACAGCTCTTAACTTTACCCAAATGCTTAACTAAACAAACGTAAAATAATTACATTAAATCTTTAATCCGGGTTGAAAATTTTTCAACAGAATGTAAGTGAAGGGTGTCCAGCATTTGGTCAAGTAATAAACACATGTGTCTACAAACATTAAGGAGGTTTGTTTATTTAAATTAAATACATGTTTGTTTGTGTAAACCTCCCAGACAAAATACTGACTCGTATGCCAGTGTGTGTGTCCATACGTATGAAAATCATTAAGAAAACAATCCGAATTGAATGTGATTTAAAATAAAAATCAATTCACACCTCTCGGAAATCTAAACACAAATACACACACATGTGCATATAAACACATTCATAGTTATGAACATATCGCTTACTAAATCATAAACAGTCAGAACTCAAAAAAAAAAACCCAAATGTTCAGGAGTGGCAGTTCCTTGCGTAAGAAGAACTTTTTCGGGACGTTAGAGATTTGTTCAAACCATTTTGATAATTTTGAGTTGTGACTGTTTATGATTTGGTGTGCGATATGTACATTAAATAATTGTTATCAGTTTTGAGGTGCCGCTCATACGAAATTTTTCTTGCCTTTTGGATAACTCAAGCGATAGCAAATTACGTTACAAAAACATCGTTAGAGCTCGAACGGTATTTATGTGTTTTAACAGCATGTTAAAATGTTATTTTACTCGTATTGTTGTTCTTTTCTTCTTTTTTTTCTCTTGTTTTGTATGTGTGTCTGATAAATGACATTTATCACAGCCATTTGGCAAACACATGTTCACAAAATGCAAACATGCCACCGATACAACGAAAAGTCTCTAATCGAAATTTGGTGTTAAAGAACCACGAGGTATTTTTAGTGAAATATGCAAACGTGTGTTTCACAGACCGTAACTGTCAGTTCGACTTTTTGCATGTTTCTTATTTTTAAGTACTTGAGAGAGTTCTTTTTATAATTTGCCGGTGCAGACTAAATGAAAAGGTTTTTCCCATAAGGACTACCAAACTTGGACAACCGTGACACTTGATAGTGGACATAGTGTTGAAGATACGCCTGTCGATTTGGCTGTCAATTTACATTTTAAAGTTTACTTTTTTCCACTTTTTTTTAATTTCACGCCACTGTGCTCGTATATTACACATTTGTTTGATGCAATTTTAAATATAGGAAGCACTTACGGAAAGACCCTTTATTACTCACTCTGACTTTTAATACTCGTACCTTGTGTGGGTTAAAAAACATGTATACCTCCAGAAATAAATAAATGAAATCTGCTGGAGTTGTGTTTTAAATTTTATGCTTAAGAGAGGATGAAGCAATATAAATTCTTATATTAAAAACAATCAAATTCAAAACATAATAACACTGTAGTGGTGATAACTATAATCTTATTATACCTCAATGATAATCCAAATTACGGTGAGATTGCTGCAATTTTAAAACGGCAAGGGACTGGCAGTGGTATGCCTTACTAATCGGCATTTTTATTATTTTAGAGCCTGGCCTGGAATTCAGTTTTTTGCTTATTAAGTACAATCATATTGTTATCTCTACAACAAGTTTTGTTGCAGAGATCACATAATTGTAACTATTTTGAAATATTTTCATTCACCTAGTCGGTCACATCATACTACTCAATCATTACTTTGGTCGAATATCTGTCGAATATTTGGAGAGTAGCTGCTATCTTCAGATTTAGTAAAATGACTTAAGATAGAAAGAAACGCACGATACTTCTTGTTTAAAACCCATAAAATTGTTCACCAATAAATTTGAGAGAGGGTAGTGCTGCTAACACTGTGGCGATCGTGGGCTCCGTTTCACTGCAATGGGTGAAAGTCTTTGTCTCTGTTACTATGCTTGTCAAAATAGGTTCCTATATAATGTTGTTGAGAACCTATTAAATAAAATTATAAAACGCGACCAAAGAAATAAAACTATGAATCACTGAATCAATTAAATTTATTACTATTATTGGATTTAGAAAATATAAAAATATAATGTTGTATCAGAGGCGAGTACTGAAAGAAGAATGAATTAACAAATTGATTTAAGAAAAGAGTAAAAGAAAAAGTGAAAGAAAATCAAAAGAATTTGACAGTTCAAGCATATTATAAAGAGAGAAGTGCTCAAAAATCAATGTAATGATTTTACTGCTGTAATATTGAAAGCTAATTGTATTTATAACATTAAGTAAATAAATAAAATATTCCCATAGTTGCAATTCTTTTAAATATGCAAGAAAGGTTGCAAAAATATAAGAGATATGCTAATATTTAAATATTACTTTTGTACCTTTTTGCACATTAACCAAAACTCAAGGACGTCAGTCAGTAATACTCCTAAAATATTTTTAAAAATACCCGAATTTAATTTAGTATTCAGCGAATTTCAGATAAAAATAAGACTTATTTCATTACTGTAATAAATTTTTAATTCTGAATTATTTTCTTCCATTATATGGAACTATCATTTTTATTTATTTATTCTAATAAAATTTTTAATTCGTTATTTGAATAAATTTTTACTTTTTATTCGAATAAATTTTTATTCGAACAAATTGTTACTCGAATGATTTTTAGCTAGAATTTGTTTTTTATTTGGTTATTAAACATAACTTTTTCATTCGATTATTATTATACGCTTGATTTTCTAATTTCATTATTTAAATAAAGTTTTTGGTCCATTATTCGCTCAGTTCATCAATCAATAATACTCGTAGCTTAACTTATTTCTAAAGATACCCGAATTTAATTTATTTCTTAAGCATAGAACTCTGTTAAAATTTGTGAAAAATGTTGAGCAATATTGATTATTTCATACGAACAATATTAACTAGCCCTGAAACTATGCTACAATTTCTTATGTTTTTAAAAACGCCCTATGTATTTGTTGTAAATTCCATGCGAAATAACTGCCATCTATCTTGTTTCGCATTAACTTGTATTGCAAACAACAATAACATTAGAAAATTTGTTGTTATTTTCAATATAAGTATTCAATC
Source organism: Nowickia ferox (assembly GCA_936439885.1). Taxonomy (NCBI): domain Eukaryota; kingdom Metazoa; phylum Arthropoda; class Insecta; order Diptera; family Tachinidae; genus Nowickia; species Nowickia ferox. The sequence goes on from OW387023.1 coordinate 109,523,587, forward strand.
GAACGATTTCTGGTGACATCGTGGGACAGGCCGTACAACTTAAAGGGCCTGTCCCACGTTCCCACGTTCGACTTGTCGCACACTTACATTCAAAACAAAAACAAATTTTAAAGGCCAGTCCCATATATTAGTTATAGTTGTTTCAAATGTAAGTATGCGACAAGTCGACCGTTGTTGACATCGTGGGACAGGCCCAAAATGTTGAAGATACATTTCATACGTTTTCCCAAGATAAACAGAGTACTATTTCTGCAACATTTTTCCATGAACAATTCTTGCAAATTTTTACTTAAATATTTTTTTTCAAATTTTATTTTTTAATCGATCATTCTAATTGTTTTCATACGATAAGTGAATTCTTTTTTTTTTAGTTATTTGAAAAATCATTTTTATTTCTTTTTTATTGACTTTGATTTGCTTCGTTATTCGAACAAGTTTTTATTCGAATAAATTATTACTACAATATTTTGGTGTTCCAATTTTTTTATTTGTTATATAAAATTAAATTTTTGTTTGCTTGCTCTAATAAAGCTTTTGATCCATTATGCTATTAATTTTCTGTCGATTAGAATAAATTTTCTTATCAGCTTTTTCGTATGTAATTTTTTTCAAAATAGTTTTACACGAAAATATATTATGCAATGCAATAGAACTTTCTGAAGTCTATGTGGAATGAATTATGGACATCAATCAATAGTACACGTAACTAAAAATTGTTCAAGATTGTGCATGATTTAATTAGATTGTGCATGATTTATATTATTATTTAGAGAAATTCAAAAGAGGATTGATTTAATTCTGCGAATAATTTTGATTTGATATTTTATTATAATTAGAACTATCGAATAAAATAAAAAAATAAAATAATTATTGTTTAATCCGATTAGGGGACTAAAATTATTTCAATTCTTTTATTATTTTAAAAAATTATTTTTATTTAATTATTTGAAAACAAAGTTTACTTCATTATTTGAATCGTTTATCATTCGAAAAAATTTTTATACAAATTTTTTATTCGAATTTTTTTTTTTCATTTAATAAATTTTTTTCATTTGATTATTCACACGCTGTTCGAATAAAGTTTTAGATCCATGATTTGAACATTTTATGTCAATAGTACTTGAGATTTAATTTTTTATTCGATAATTTGAATTATTGTTTTTATTCGATAATTCGAATTATATTTTCTATTCGATTAGTGGACTAAATTAATTTCTGTTTTATTACTTGAAAAAAAAATATTTAAATCGTTTTTTATGAGAGGAATTTTTATGCAAATATTCTTTGTCAAAACTTTTTTACTTGAAATTTTCTTATTCGTTTGTCAAAATTAATTTTTTCATTTGATTTTTAGCAAGGATATTTGATTTTCATTATTCGATAAAGTTTTATATACATTTTTCGAACATTTTCTGTCGATTATTTTGAGATTTAATTTTTATTCGAAAATCCGAATTATTGCTTTTATTCGATTAGTGAAATGAGTTCATTTCTTTTTTTTATTATTCGCATAAAAATTTACTTAATTAATCGAATCGTTTGTTGCGCAAATAGATTTTAATTCGAATATTTTTAATCGATCGATCTGTCGATTCTACTTGAGGTTTAAATATTTATTCGATAATTCGAATAAATTTTTACTCGAATATATTTAATCAAATTTTTTAATCGAAATTTTTGTATTCATTCTGTTCCAATAATGTTTTTGTACATGTATTACTTTTTGCATAAAAAAAATTTAATTTTAGATATTTGTCATGCATTCGAATTTGATTTTTGTTAAATAAGTTTGATTTAATTTTTAACTTAAAAAAATTTTGTACGCTTATTAGACTGATTTTTTTATTCATTTCCATTATTCAAATTAAGATTTTTTTATCGATTATTTTTCCATTCCATATTTCAATAATCAAGTTAAATTTAATAAATTGCCATAACTTTAATTTTTGTAAGAAGATGTAAGAACATTGTACGTCGGCCTGCATTCAACCCCTAGAATAAAAGATATCTCAATTAAGTTTATGCCACGCCCCAAAAAACAGCAATTTCTGTTTTTTGTTGTATATAGCGCCGCCATTTAAGATCCGATCTCGTCATGTTACTTACTGTTGTTAATGGCTTGAATATGGCTTCATTTTTGCTTTTGGTGACATCAAATTCTGGGCGCCACTTACGCTATATTGTAATGAATATGGCTTAATTTGTGCATTGGCTGGTTCTTTAATCTAACGTCAAACTGTAGATTTGAGATCCCAAGCCTGGGCCAAACGTAGTCATATAAACATCATAAATTTTCTGCATTATGCATTAAGGTCTATGCAAATGCATGCAGTAGCGCCCTTCCCATTCACCGTTACTAGCGGCGTTGACTCGTCGGCGAAGTAAAATAACTAATAAGTTGCCTAATGCGCCTACTTAGCACTAGGGGCGCTGCAAGGATGCAATTAATATTAACAAAATGGACAATAGCAGAAATAAAAAACGAAAACAAAAATTTAATTATGCACTCCATCTATATTTTCACTATTCGCTTGCTGCTCTCAGGTAATCCAAAATTTATGTTGTTTGGACCCAGGTGAGCTGAAAAACTTGCTCTCTGTTCTCAGCAACCTGCCAACCTTATACTAAACTTTGATTTGGAGAAAATTGTTAAATCGCGCATTTTAGATATAATTTAAAAAACACATGCATTTGTTTCCACCAAGTGTCTATTATATTATTCCTTTAAAGAAAAATAAACATTAATATATTAATTTTAACAAATTTCAAATACTTTATTTGAGTTCATTGTTTTCCCAGGCATTTTAATAAATAGTTGTCAAACCATTTAATTTAAAATTAACTAACACGACGCCACATGACAAACCTCCCCTTCCCGCTCACTCAACAATTTTACAAAAAAAGTAACGATATTAAAAATAAATTGTGATCATATTTTAAACTCGCGCTTTTTATACAACAGCAGATTAAATGGCAAAAAAAAAATTATTCTAAAATTCACAAACAAAAAAAAACAAAGTATTAAAAAAACAAGTGTGCAAATGAGTTTGCAAGTGAGATCGGCTTCGCTGAAATGTCGCACTCTCAATTACCAGCAACATTGAGCAACAGAGGCAGCAAGCACAATGAGTCATTTGCACAAATATTTAGCGGAAAATACATAAAAATTTATATTAACTTTAATTGTCTGTGTTGTCGCGTTTAACAGAACTTTTAATTTTTTTTTTTTTAATTCAAATGACCAAAAGCAATTTACCATAAAAAGTAAACCACGAGTAATGAAGTTAATAATGAAAAAATAAATAACAGAACTTAAAATAAAATTTTGTGTTTCGTCATTATTATTATTATTACAGCAGCCCAGATCGTATAAAACAAAGACTACGACAGAAAGCGAGCTCAGCTGAGTTATTAAGCTCGACTGCAAAGGTTTATTTAAAGTCAATGTCCTCCCAGTTTAACTTGCTCACTCGTACTTTTTTGTTGCAAGTTTTAATTAAACCAAACATTTGACACTTTTTAAGCCGTGCAGTATTTGAGATGCCAGCAAATTTGTTAGTTGGAAATTAATTCATTTCTGAGTCCGCATGTGGAAGAGTCTTTTTTGACTACCTTAGATGGTCATAAAACTGATTAATCAGTTCTGCGTTTAATTTCCATAAATACTTAAAAAGTGATTTGTTTAAAAAAACAAAAAACAATCTACTCGTACATTATGAAAATCTAGTTAGAACAAATTCTGATACATCAGTCCAAGACGGAAGTCTTTATTTTTTTTTTGGGGCTTCGGAAAATCGACTTCATGTACAAACTGACGGACAAAACCTTAAAAAAAAATTATGATGAAGTGCAGACTGTGCATACTGAAAAAATTAAGGGGCTAATTTTGTAAAACGCAACGCCAGGCGTTGATAAATTTTATATGAAAAAAATTTTAATTACAAAAGCATTTAAAAAATAAGGCCCTAAATTTTCAGAAAAGTAACGAATGTCCTTCATTTCTGTACTAGATGTGGGCACGTGTCGTGCTTTTTTTCGTGACACGAACACACACAACTCAGCACGAAGTGTTCGTGATAGAAAATCTTATCTAGTATCGTGTTAAGCACAAATGACACGAAAAAATACAAAAAGATTTTTAGGAAAAAATTTAATATTTTGCATTGCCAAACATGCAAACATCCGCGAATTTGTTGACAGCGTCTTACGCTTAAGTTCTGTACAATGTTCTATCAGCTGATCGCACTGCCGACTTGGTGTCACAGTGCGAAAAGCGACGCTTGAAATCTTAGTATTTGTGTTCGGGTCGTTTCGTGTCATGTTGCAAAAATACGACACGCGCTTATCTCTAGTTTGCCCAAATGGCCCAAATGGAAGACGAAATATAACATTGTATGTAATTCCTGTTTTCATCAATCAGTTCCTGGGAGAAAAAACTTTCCACCCCTACACAATAAATTCTCTTAATTCTTGCTCCACGTCATGCACTATTGCATGCGTTTAGTGTAATTTTTATATTTTTGCAATCGGACGGACGCCCGAGCACATGATAGAAAATAAAAGTGTTGTGTGAATGAAGTTAGCAAACTCGAATAAATGCATTTTTTTCTCGCTCATTGTAAAGGAATTCAGTTGTTGTCTGTTAATGTTTGCTTGCAATAATAAAGTTGTTGTTGTTGATGACGCTGATGATGCTACAGGCTAAAAATAGTCTAACTATAAGCTCGTTTTAATAAATTTATTGTTATAAAAATAAATTCTTTTCTAGCTATAGCTCTAGCTGTAGCTCTCTCTCTCTCTCTCTCTCTCTCACACTCTTTCATATATGTATGTATGTAACTTTAGTATTTGTTAAATAGACACATTAAAATATAATTTTTTTTGCTTATTTTCCCAATAAAAAGTGATCATTCACACAAGTGTCAAGTCATTCAGTCAATTTGTGAACGGGTAGTACGAGTATATATTAGAAGAAGGGGTTTGCTGGAGTTCGTTGTTAATTGCTTTAAATGCCTCAGTGCAGGCATTTGCGTATTGACTTTAGAATTAAGGAAATGAATTTTATTTATGTTTATCTTTCTTTTTTTTTTTGTTGCTTCATATTATTTAACTAATTATAATTTAGCTAATAGACAGCGGTAAAACTATTTTATTTTAAAATACATATTCAAGATGACGACTGGATGGAAAAATATTACTATTTTTACTTTGGGCATATGAAAACTACTTCTAGAAATATGGAACTCCGTGATATAAGAAACAAGGTAAAACTGCATTTCCTTCATCTAAAAAAGAGCAGGTATTCGAAACGAGAGAAAAGGTTTTCGAACTTACATGTTATTAAGATAAAAAGTAGTTATTTCTTTCGTTTCTAATTAAAAAGTAGATCTCCATCCAGGGCTTTTTATGACTGTAAAAGATTTTGGAATTTCTTTCATCAAAATTGGTGTTGTTGGCCCGAAAACCAGGCACTGTGGGATTTAGAATACAAGATTGTGTCTTTTTAAAAGTTCAAACTGTGCGCCAAAATTCGTAAAAATCGGTTAAGTACAAGAACGTGAAATATAATATTAATTTTTAATGGGAGTGGCTCCGCCTACTTTTTTGAATTCAAGTTTGTGTATTTTTTGGAGTTAAAGGTGTATGTCAAGTTTCGTAAAAATCGGTCACATACAAGCACGTGAAATATAATATTAAGTTTTAATGGGCGTGGCTTCACCCTTTTTTTAACTTCGAGATTGTGGCGTTACGAGAGCGCATTGTGTTTGCTAAATTTCATAGCAATCGAATAAGTAAAACATCATAAAATCGAAACAAAAGATTACTGGACGTGTCCTCGACCACTTTTTTTACTACGGGACCAAATGGAAGCTATACCCTGACTGATAAAAAAAAAATGGTTTTACAATCAGTCTAAAAGTTACCCAGTTTTGAAGTACCAAAAACACACAAAAAAATAGACGAATTGATATGATAACCTTCTGCTTTTTTGAATGAAAATATTGAAAAAAAATCGCATCTATATTTGGGTCTTACGGTCGGTGGGCGTGGCCGATGAAATTCGAAATACGTACAATTCTTTTTTGTCCTATAAAGTGTATGCATGATATTTTAAAACTTTTGCCTGGATATGAAAAATTTTATGTGAAAATTTTGATTTGGATATCATGGGCGGTGGGCGTGGCCGATTTGGAAAAGATTTCCCTTATTTTTAATTTAGTCAACATAACGCTCTAGCACCACTACTTATAGTTTTTACCGAAAAGTGTATATTGCCAACCCACTGTGCCAAGTTCCGAACGGTTCTCAAATTTTATTGTCGCGAGTGCTTTTAACAGGACGGCGCTACATGTCACTTAGCTCATACCACATCTGAAGCTCTGTACGAGTTATTTGAGGGCCTAGTCATCTTAAGTGGAGGTGAATGTGAACTCAAAATTTGGGATGTGATTGGATTGCATCAGCGGTGGGCATGGCAGATTTTTATAAAATTCTATTTATTTATGCATTTAGTCGATAGTTTTTCCATAAAATTATATGAAGTGATACGGCTTTCGAACAAATAAAATAAATCGATGTTATCTGACACATACTTTGTTTTATTTACATTTAAGGAGAGGATTTAATTCAGGAAAGGCCGGTCGATTTTATCTTGTTTGTTACACTATGAGAAAATCTCTATTTCTTTATGTTTTTGTTTCGTTTTGTAAGTACTATATTTCAAATTTCAAATATACATATTTAAAACTAAGATTCAAACTTCTAGATTCCCACACTTTGCCATCAACACCTTCGCACACAAAGTCTGTTTTGATGATGTTCTGTCAACACTCTTATTTTCTTTCATCGCACTGCCAATAACAAACAACACTCGTGCATGCAGCCAGAGAGAGGAAACTAAAAGTTTTCACTTCATTTAACTAATTCCCCGATTATTCACACCTTAAACAAATGAGATTTTGAAAATTATAACGAGCTAAAGTGAATGCTGGAAATAAAAGCTGCGAACGAAATGCATTTTTAAGAATTTACTTTGAAAAACAAAATGACGAAATAATAGATAAAAAACGTCAACACTATTTCACACCACCACATACATACAGTTCGCTCATATCATCATTGTCATCAGCATCATCATTCTACAACGTCATAAAAATTAAAAAAAAAAATCCTCACGGCTTATAAAAAATTGCCGCTTATGGTGTCGCTGTCTAAATTGTGTTGTAAAAAGAATTAATAACAGAAACCACTGACGCACTGACTACCTTTAAAAACATCACTCATCGCATAGAGAAAACTTGGAAAAACAAACAAAAAAACACACCACATTCAATTGGGGTGTTGATGACGATCATCAAGAACCGCACAATACACTCGCACTACATACCCTGCCAGACAGGCTTGAAAATTCAATAAAAAGAAATCAACATTATGAGACCGTCCGTCATACTGAGGCTGAACAGTGTAACTCTGCGAGTTGCTTACTCTCAAGCATTTCAATCAATTAATCTAATTTAAATTTACATTTTTTCCTTCAACTATTTATTTTCAATGCCACTCACTTCTGGTAACAGCATTTTCAATATAAAAAATTCCAAAAATGGAAAAAAAATACAAGTAATTCATTCATCATTTCTTCATTAGCGCGCTAGCAAACGCTCTGAACATCTCAACGATGCAACAACTGTGAGTTTCACTTTTTCCCATTTTGCCTCTACCACTCGTACATACGAGTACACTCTACTCTGTCTTTGGACCGTGTGTTGTTCCTGTAAATCCTGTAATCTCATCATCAGGTTATTTTGCCATTGTAACGTTTACTTTGTCTACTGCCTGCTACTTTTGTAGTCTCTAGCACTTCTGTATGAGAGCACAAGTGGAAACGATTATGCATAATCACTTTTGTGCCAATTCCATACAGTTTATTCACGTTCTTGCTTTCCTTTCTTTCCATTTCCAGGTTGATCAAGCGTTCTTAAGTATTATTAAATGTACAATGGTTGAATGGCATGAATACTTTTTATTATTTTTGCTCAAAATCAGGGTGAATTTAAATTAAGCTGTTAAAAGTAACGAATTAAAGCATTGTACTCAGTAGCATCTCGAATGGCATAAGCAAAGGCAGCAAAAAAACGCAACCAACCCTTTCCTTAGCACTGCAACAATCAAAATTTAAAATAACTTTATTATGATACTCGTAGTGCAATTTAGTATTAGCTTTTAGAAACTGAATGCAATTTGGTGTAAAAATATGAAGCATAAGTCAAAGCAAGAGTTCTAAAAATACTCTCTAAAGCTTAGAGTCTAAAAGATAACTAACAGGCTTGGAGATCTAGTCCGTAATTCGAAACGAAAGAAAATCCTTTCGCAGTTCACAGCGAGGATTTTGTTTAAAAAAAAATGGAAATAGTTTTGCTGTTTCTAAACGAGCTGTCCGATTGTTATGAAATTTCATACAGCATTTGAGGAGGTGTCACAGAGCTGAAGTCTATAGTTTGGACTGCACATCTTTAAAGGGGGCGCAGCCACAAAGTGGCAACCTATGGCTAATGAAAAATTCTAACCGTTGCCAAGCTGATATTTTTGATCTGATAAAAAAGTTTTTTTGCAGTTTAGAGAATATTCGAGAAAAAAAATAAAATTTTGGCTTTTTTACCAACCTTCTTGGTCCACTGTTTTGCTAATGGAGAAGTTAAATCTTGTTCGATTTGGAAAAGGAAACTTGTTCTGGATTTAGAACAAAATTTTTTGTGTTTTTTTTTATATATATATAATTTGACATCAAAAGTCAATTAACTCAAAAGTTATAATTAATTTAAATTAACATTTTGAAAAAAAGTCTAAATTTCGACGTTTTTTGCAGAAAATTATTTCGCAATTATAAAAAAAATTTTACAAAAATACAAAAAAATAAGGAAATTTTTTCAGAAATATAACAAAGAAATTTTTGTTCAAAATTTTCATTATTGAAGGAACCAGATCGTTTCGAAATAGACCTATTTTTGTTATAAATATCAAAGTTAAAGCCTGTGGTCGAATCGTCACATCCGTGAACGTACTAGTGGTCACGTAAAAACACCATTTTCAAATTATGACATACGTGAACGTACTGAAATCCCATTCAGCTTATACGATTGACGGATCACTTAATTTGATTTCGTACGATTGTCGATACGATCACGGATGTGACGATTAGAACCCTGTTTTCTCAAATTCCAAAGATGGAACCAAAAAATGTATCATGCCACCTTAAGACAGGATATGTTTTTAAATATTTCCAAAAATATTATCTGCGCCCGGCTGAAAAATGCGAAGAATACAGCAGAAACTACGAAAAACCCCCAATTTGGGGATTTCACGGATCTTTTGGAATTACCGGGAACTCAAAAACATATTCTAATAAAATTTAAAATATTTTTATAGCCCGTTCAGCGTGCCACGAAATCAAGCATTTTCATGATTTCGGCCGAAATCAAGTTGAAATTAAATAATTTCCCATACATTTTGACATATCCCAAATTAACTCATTTTACTTAATTTCAACAAAATTAATATGAAATGGCAATGGACAACGCTTTTTTTGTATGAAAAACTCCTTTTCTTCCAACCATGAAAATATTTACAACCACGCGAAGCAACAAAAAAAATTTAATGCGTCAATTTGGTTAGAAATTGTTATTTTTAATTCGATATAAAATAAAAATATGAGTAAAAACCATTATATTGAAAAATATTGTCATGTGAAAAGTTTATTTAAATATTAAAAAGGTTTATTCAACTTAAAATATAGCTCCAATGAATGCCGCAACGAATCAGATGCTTGTGAAACTAATTCAAATGTCATTTAGTACCAGCATGAACACTCTTAATATCGTTCGTAATTTCAACTTGAAATTACTTGATTTCGTGGCACGCTGAACGGGCTATTAAATATTTTCAAAAATATTATCTGCGCTGGCAAATAAAACAAAAATAATTAAAAAATTCCAACATTGGGATTTTACGAATTTTTTTTTTTGGGAATTACCGGGAACTCAAAAGCAAATTCGAATAAAATTTAAAATTCATTAATTAAAAGGAAAAAAGAAAGAGGTGACAACTTTCGCATAATTTGGCATTACTCTTGCATGAATTTGAATTCTTTAAAAAGTCTTTAAAATTAAAAAAAAAATTATGTTTCTTTCTTTTATGCAATAAATCCATGTTGCAAATGCTTGCTTGTCTAGAAAGAAAAAAAGGCATTCATGGTTGAAACAAAACAAAAAATCTCTTAAATGTAAACAAAAATCTAACTTTTCTAAATCACCTTCATAGGTCTACTCACAAAAAAAAAAGAAAAAAAAATTAGAAAAAAAAAACACAACAAAACAGCAACGATTACCAACAAAATGTAATTTTAGCTTTCTTCTGCAGGCAGCAAAAAAAAACTCTAATAAAAACTATAAAAAGTGTGTGTTTTTTCCCCAACACTTTTCATATCAACAATTTTTATTGCACTTTTTCTTTGCCCCTGCCTACTCCCCCATTAAGGGGCACATGACCAATTTTACAGTTAACAGTTTTTTGCAATTTTTTATTTAACTTGTTTGCTTGACTATGAAATCCAATTTTTACCAGCCATTATCCTGTTAAATTTTTGAACAAAAAACCAAACTAAAAACTTTAACTAGAAAATTTCCTACTCTACGATAACAGTCAAGGTAGCGGCAACAAAAAACTGCCGACTTTAAATGCAAACGTGTGCCAAATTGGTTTGATGGTGATGCCTTTTTTCAGTATTTTCTGTTCATCATATGAAAAGTGGAAACTGGTATTTCAAGTTCAAGCCTCAGACATGCCAGCTGTCAGTATTGAAATTGCCACAGGATATTCGCACTTTAATACAGGAGTTTTTATGAGTTTTTAGCTGAAATAACAAAAAATACAGAATATTGTAAAGAAAAAAGGGTTGGGCCTGTGTGCGAGCATTACTGAGAGTGACATAGAAATAAATAGATAGTTTTACAGGATAGTTAGGCAATCAGACATTTGATATGAATTAGAAATTATAAAAGAAAAAGCAGGCTTGATATTATTTGTTAATTTTTTTTTTTTTTTTTTTTTTGCAAGATAGAAAAAGTTTATATTGAAAAGTGATTATTTTTTTGAAATCGATGATTTTATGGTATATTTCAAATGAAAAGCATCTCAAATGATGTGAATTATGTACTCGTATTAAACTTTCAAAACGATCATACCAGTACATGATTTTTTTAGTTTCAATTTCTTAATTTTTTATATTAAATCAATAGTAATTAAACAAAAAACTGCTTTTCTAAACCCTTCAAACTGCTTTAAATAAACTCTATGCAATTTCCACAATTATTTTAAATATTCTTTTTAATCTACAATTTCTTAAGTGGCACTTTCAATGTAATATTTGTTTTCAACTCAAACTGATTTTGCAGCCAAAACAGAAACTATCAAATTTAATATTTGTTGGCACAAGCTAAAATATTTATTGTAATATTTAAACATGTAATTCGATATTTTCTTCTAAAAAAAAAAACATTTATTTAGCGGTAGAAACTGTCGAGTATAAGAACAACAATAGAAAAACGGTTTTCTTTTCAAATACGAAAACTGAAACAAAATTTTCTGTGATTTTATAGATTTTCTTTTTCTTTTTTTTTTTTAATGATGAACTATTTATTAAACGGTGATAGTGTAGTTATAGAGCAGCTGAATAAATAAATAAAAAGGAATTCGGTATTTTTTCGTAACATTGTTAAATATGTACATACTCGTATGTATTGATAAAAGGATATTTTTTAAGTTTATTTATAGAAAAAAATTAATGCTAATGCACACTAATTAGGAAAAGCAAACGTAAAAGTATTTAAAGGGTGCCTTTTCATTTAGCCAAAAATATTTTTATTTTTAACATCTTAAAATTATCAATAATAAAGATAATCTTTGTAATTCCCAGTAGCCGCCTTAGAGTCTATCGCAAGAGCCGATAATTCTAGCTCTCTTTATCTACATATTAAGCAGTCTGCTAAAGCGTCCCTAATTGTAGCCAAGGAAGATGATCATCACCATCGAGCAGAAGACTTATTTTGCACGTTTGTTGAACGCTAAATCCGACATTGGTCGTTTGGCAAAACAGTCTGAACAAATGACAGCCTATACGACATATTTAAGTTCAACAATCTGGACGTTATGAACTATCAATGTTCGGATGTTCCTTTTTAAAAACTTCTGTATAATTTGAAAGGAATGTAAGTATAACTCAACAAATTTCGTTTTTTTTTTTAATTAAATTCTAAGCCAAAATATGGGAAACTGTTAGCATTGCAGGCCATCCCAGAAACTTTCCACTAATTTCAATCTCAAAGCAATGGAAAATCCATAGATTTTTGGGGTAATTAAAATAAACTTCAAGACTTTCGACAGCAATATCTCTCCAACCAATTGCAATTTGCTGAATTTGAAGGAGTTTTTAAAGTCCAAAAAATAAATGCATCCCGAAAATCAGTTTGACAAGAATTTTTGGAGTTATTACAATAATATTTCTCGAACGAAAAAATCGATCAAATTTACAGCAGTCAACATTGATTTTTGAGTCTGAGAGCTGGGAACAAATTACGGTATTCGATATCGGTTAAAATTTCAAAATATGTCAATAGAGTTTAAGACGAAATTTACACTGTGCCTTTTCTGCTTGTTGGTGAGAGGGGGTGAAAAGCTTGCGGGGTAAAATAAAAGGCACGTAATGAAATTTCGAGGGGATTTTTGACTTTTCTCTTTGCTTTTTCGTACTCTCAACATTGAACGTGTATGTAATTGTCAAAAAAGCATGAAGAAAAAAGACTTAATGTAGGGGGCTTAAAAGAAAATTGTCAAAACAAGGCAGGCTAAAAAGGCATAGTGTGAAATGGCACTAAGTGGAAATATTTTTAAATTTCGAGGGATATCGAGGGCAGTCATTTGCCCCTTGATAAGTTTTTGCAGTCGATCGGTTCAGTAAATTAAAATTTATTTGAAAGAACCTTTTTTTTTGTTAAGCCATTCTAAATTTATAATGCAGTGAAATCGATATTTCATTATTTTCCATTATTTTTGCCCTTTTTATTTACTTGCTACAGTCACGTTACAATTACGTTATAGAGTATCCCAAAACGTAATTATAATTACAGTTATAAATGAAGCTGCAGGGATAATGCAAGGTTTGCATACATGCACACACATAATCACACACACACACACACGCATACATGCATGTACCCAGTTAGCATTTTGTATCATAATCGAATCTTTTCCGAATGAGCTAATTTTTCGATCATAAATGATACTCCCGTTTTGAGAAAATGGTACCTTACAGATGAATCATCCCAGAGAATCATTTATCATACCATTTGCTAATTAATTTTTGAGCAATTTTCTGGTAGTATTTAAATCATTAGGTTTCTTTTTGCCGTTTCAATCACAGTGATAAATTAGTTTTTAATCATCAAAAGTGATCTGTGGAGAATCATATAAGATATTTTTTTAAAATGCTCACCCAAATGCTAGCTGGGTGCATCCCACTCAGTGGTCGGCAACCTATAATATTACATGTTACGATTGCGTGAGTTAAGACCTCATTAGTTTTTACTTTTCGTTGTCGTTCTGTGCCGTTCTTTTCCGTATAAAATATTTTGAAATTACTTTTTCTGTGCAAGGAATCAGCTGGCAACCTATAGAACTGATTTCAGTTGTATACAAAATATCACAACAAACTAATACATACACACTTTTGGCTGTCACTTAACGTTGAATTATATTTTCTACAGATTTGTCCGCAACTGAACAGAACGAAACAGGAAAAACAAACCACACACACAGACTTTCAATTGAACAGAAACAAAACAGCTGATTCAGAACAGAACAGCACGTACAAACTAATTCTGGCTTTATTCTTTTACCCCGAACCGGTGTTGCCAGTAAAATTTATTCTTATTGCCCTAATTTGACGTTTTAAATCTCCATATTCAAATTGGATATTATTATAGTCAGAAGATACACTCAAGTTTTGTTGATAAGGAAAGGCATCTTTTGTTGCTGCTACATTAATGTAGTGGTCAGCGTGTATATACATGTGTAATGGAAGAGTATATTAAAAGGCGCGGCACACTTAATTCGCCGACCACTTATCCATATGGAGCTCATTGGAAAATATTCCGAATATACCTATTGGCCCAAAAGATCGAGATCTGATGAAAACTCGATTTTCGAAGATCTATTCTATTCTATTTTTGATAGCGGAAAGTTAAAAACAAAAGAACACTTAATGGGTTTTGTGGCTGCATTCCATATCGCATGGCTGCAAGATCGACATAACGATAGGAAACTTGATTTACAGAAAACGATATACAAATTTTCCTTGCAGATTTGAGAATATAAGATATTTGTTTGAAATATAATAAATACAATACAATATAGAATACGTTATGCCAATTTATTGTGTAGCGTCAACTTAAAAAAATTTAAGGTTTTTAAACAACGACTCTGTTACAACAAACGTTTGATACGAGTATAAAAATCTTTCGAATATCTCTGTTCAAGACAGAAAGAAGAGATTTATTTATCCAATATCTTTAGATGGGAACAGGTTATTTAAAAAAATCCTGTTTTTTCATCTTTTTCAAAAATTTGTTTATATACAAGTACATACATACAAACTCGTATATAATTAAAAAGTCCTAATGACCTTAACTTGTGTTGGTTCTACCAAAAAAGGTGGTTAGAAATACGGTAAATTCAAAAAGTCATATTAACCTGATGCATTGTGTGTGCTTAAGAGTACAGGGATGAGGGCGTTTGGCTCCTCACTCAAGCCGACAACGACGACGATGACGAGGACGATGATGATGAATGTACGCTAGAGATTATTTGCACAAAAACAAAATTAGAAATAAAACTGATGCTGATTACACATTTATAAAATATCTAATGAGATCTCAAATGTAACAAAGTACGGGAAAGAATTAAAGGTACTGGATGAAAGCCAGGAACAAAGACAAAAACTACCCCGGCATATTCGCAAAGGCTCCTTGTGTTCCTTCCTGCCTGCAAGCTTGCAGGGGGTTGAGAAATGCAATTGAGGTGAGTTTGGAATGTACACAAATCCAATAAGGGTTCGTTCATATCACTCATGTTTGTGTTTGCGTTTCTTTTTTTTTTTTTTTTTTTTTTTTTGTTCCAACGTGTGCAAATCTCTGAAAGGTGTACAAAGCCGCGTACGTTTCATATGTGCGATTTGTTTTGTTGTTTCGTAAGGGTTTTATGGATTATTAAGGTTTTTATTTCATGAGATTTGATTTGAATTTATGCCACCGCTGCTCTAAACCCAAATTGAAACACCATGTAGCACAATTGATGTTAATAGTATGATGGTTGGCAAATGATGATTTTGCAAATCTTGGCTTCGATTTTACCAGAGTGGCTGGCTGTGGAATGGCACATGTTTATTTCATCTACACTCGATTGCATTTTTTTAATCGTCTGTGAAAGAAACAAGCATTTAGTGCTCACAGACACACACAGGCACACACAGAAATAGAGCAATTGGCAACAACGGCATGAGCGAGGCAGGTCGTGTTGCCGCGTGGCGTTGGAAAAATATTAAAGTTTAGCTAGAACTTCTTTTTTTCGTTTTGTTTGTTTTTATATCAAAGGTATACTAATCTGCTTTTGGAGCAAATGTAAAATGAAATGGAAAAATAATACGCTAAAATTTGTTGTTTATATTGTTTTTCTATTTATTTCTTTATACTTGCACGAGTTTGCATGTTTTCTTTTGTTTTTATTGACATTGATGTTTTATTGTGACCTCAGGTCTGAAATGTGCCATTGTTATTTTTTAAATTAAGAATTATGTAAATGTCATACATTTTTAAAGCAATAGCGAGTATTTCAACCTGAATGATTATGATTTTGGTAAATATCAATAAAGGAAGCCCATAATTGGCAACAAGTAAGTAATGATTTCATAAACGTAAGCTGCTTCTTTTGTTAGTCTTTATGCGAACTTTAGTGTTTTAGTTTAGTGTTTTTTTTTTGGAATGCCCAATTCGAAAGACCAGCGAGTAATGGACAAACCGGGATTGTCCTCAACACTATGGGGTAAAACAGCAATCGTTTCAGCTGTTCTTGAGCGACATGCATTAGTTAGATTCTTCACATCACTAACTTGTTCCAACAGCTTAAATTGTTTCACCATTTCCACATTTGCTGGCCGATAAGGTGCTTTAAGGTGACCGAAAACGCTTTACACCATTTTTGTAGTGAATTTTAATATTTTGAATGCGTTGCTGAGGCGTCCTGTTTTTATTAAATGAGTAGTTTTTACCTGTCATCTGTCAAGTAGTTGCAGGTTGCCTCATGACAAACTTATAAAACTATTCAAAAGGAAACTTCTTATTGGCACGTCTTTATATGCTTTGCCCGTAATACAAGGTGGGCCGAAAGAAGTCATCCGATGTTGTTTGGCTCTAATTTTTTTTCTGTGCAAATGAACAACTTCGGTTCTGTTTTTTGATTATGTTCATTTGAACCTTTAGAATTTTATTGGTCAAGTCGAGAAGATGATATCGGTCAAATGGGCGCCGTCACAATTGATTGCTATACGGGCTCGTTTTATGGCATTTTTCATCACTTCGGCGAAAACTTCGGGCGACAGATTCTCTCACTTGTGTCGAATGTTATCCTTGAGGGCTTCCAGGGTCTCGGTCTTGTTCATGTAAGCACGGGACTTCGAAAAACCCCACAAAAAAAGTCTGAAACGGTTAAATCGGGCGATCGTGCGGGCCAGTGTAAATCGCCAAAACGAGAGATGAGGCTACTCGGGAACGCCACGGCACGATTATTCCGCGTTCTTGGGGAGTGTATCGCTTTATGGCTTGTTCACTTGTATTCTACATCTGTCTAGTTCACAAATGTCAAAACAGATTTGACATTGTCCGCCATTTGCAAAAATAAGAGCATCTTCCAATAGGGTGATTTCTTTCGGCCCACCTTGTATTAAATCTTTTATGAGTTTACAGTGAGGTTCGTAAATGTCCGGCCATGCCTACGATGTCGACAGAGAACCTTGAAAACAAGTTGGTTTTGTTTTAAACATCAGAAATCGATCGAACATCATAATCGATCGGACATCGTGGGCCATGCTGATAGTTTTGAAGGTAAAGCACTAGCGCTTCTTTTACAAGAATATAAAAAAAAAGTTTTGTATATTCATTACTAACAAAAAGAAACAACAATTATAAAGTTTTATTTACACGAGTCAAAAGTAAAGTAGAAAATATTAAATAACATTCTTGATATAAAAACCAAATGAAAGAACTCACTTGGGCTGATGCTTTTGGAAAAAGTACTAAGTAAGATTTATACAGCAGGCTATTTGCTGGCAAAAGGTATATGTAATCGCAAAAAATTAATTGCAGCAACCGTTAGCAGCATAAATAAGCTGAGGGTGCAATTTTCATATTAATCCACATGCGTGCCATATCCTGACTTTTTTAGACAACCACTTTACTTTCGCTTTCATTACCACTTCTTTGGCGAAACAACAGCTTCCAGTTCCACACTTGCATGTGGCTGCGTGAGTATGTGTACGAATATATTAAATTCAATTCATTTGTACACCTTTATTACAGTCGTATGATTAAATATTCAATGATTAATGCCACACAAAAAAGCAAACGCATACGTGTGTAGAAGCCTCAACCCAAAAGCAGATCCTGACATACCGCCATCAAAATCAAGGTAGACAGACTTTCAATACAATTTAAGGGATGCAATTGAGAGGAATACTACAGCAACATAAAGGGAATTAATATTAAAAACAAAAAACAAAAGCCGTTTTATTTGAAATTATATTGTGATAAAAGGTGGAAACAAAGAAATCAAAGCTAAACTTGCACACAAAGAGAGTCGTAGTAGGAAATGAAAATAGAAGTGCGTCTAGCACGAGTCATTGACGATTAACAGCAGGGTGAGTGGAGAGGGGGGTTGAGTTAAAAATTGCGCTGATTTATAATGAAAGCGTTTGGGAAAAGAAAGAAGGTCTACAGCAGAAATGTGCAAAATTTTTGTTCTGGCTGAATAAGCACGAATGTCGACAAGGTGAGTTCGTTCAAAGGTAAGATTAACAGAAAAAGAGCGAGAAAAAAAATTAAAAAGAGATAAAAAGCAAATAAACCTGTATGTTATTGAATGCAACAAACAAACAAACACAGCTGATGCTGTAATTAAAACAAAAACAACTACCCGCAATTTAAGTTACTTTCATATGGTCCTGCTATTAAATAAACATGCATATGATGTCCTTGCTGATTTATACTCGTATTTTGGAATCAAATTTGTATTTGTAGTTGTAGTTGTTGGCTTACAACAATTGCAATTGTATAGGGGTGTAAAACTGTCTAAGGATTAAAATTTGAATGCCTTTTTTTCTGCGTGTTCGTATTCCTTAATGTGAGTAAAAAAAGTTGTCATTGAGCTGTAATTTCTATTCAAGTTAGTTGATATTTTGAATCTAAAGAAATGGATATGAAAAATATATGTACATACGAGTATAACACAAATAATTTTGACTTTTTGCATTACACTTTAATTGTATTAAGACCATGAATCAAATAAAGAAAATTGCGAAGGTTCGTTAGTTTTATTACAAAAAATTAGCTGTTTGTCATTATCATATCAGACGGTGCAAATATTGAAAATGATGAAAACTCGGGAAAGTCTCTTAACGGCAGTTTCTAAATTTTCCAGATAAAATAACTGAACATTTAAATACTGATTTTATCAGCGAAGAAGCAAGCGATCAAGAGTTGACAGATATAAAATATAATGAGCTGAAACAGTTTCAGGGAAATGGAAATGACTATTCTTTAGCGATATATTTTATGTTATCTTCATTTACTTAAAACTAATAAGAATTCGTTACAAGCTGTCAACGTATGACCATCGATTTGAAACATAATTATGCTGAGAGCATAATAATAAGCAACATATCACAAAGCTTCCTAAGACTAATGACGGCCCATGTTTATGATTAAATTATATATTCATATCGAAATTGCACAAATATAAAAAAACTCTTGAGTAAAGATATTCTTAAAATATAAAATATGTTTCTATATTTTATGACTTGATCAGGCTAAAGTTCGTATCGCTTTGTAGGCCAAATTACATGTGATAATTATTAATGAATAAATAACACCAAAGTTAGTTGTGAATATTCTGACAAACACGTAGTAGAACGGAAAAACTAGCTGTTTTCGAAGGCCACTACACCTTCGTCACCAGCGTTATTTGTGTTTGGTCCACTGCATGTTTTAATAAAGAGCAAAAAAATTATATTTTTTAGTTAGTTGCTTTTTTGTGCCTAAAAGAGTTTCAATCTTCCAACCCTGGAATATTATTTTAGATTTTTCTTATTTTAATACTAATTTATTTCGTTATAAAATATGTTTAATTAACAACGAAAAATAAAAGTTTTATATAGTTACTTATATGTTTATACCAAAAAGTTAAAAATTTCCAGCTCTGGAGCTATTTTATATTTTTGAAATTTTTTATACCAAACTCTTTTTAAAACATAAAATATATATAATTTATAAACAAAAAGAAAATATTAATTTGATTTTAATTAATTTTTATACCAAAAAAGTTGAAATTTTCCAACCCTGGTTTTGTTATACCTACTTCTACTTCTTTTAAAACTATAAAATGTGTTTTATTTATACAGCAGAAGATAACATTTATTTTAGTAGTTTACTATTATATATATACACATATATACACACAAAAAAATTAAATTTTCCAACCCTGGAATCATGTGTTTTATTTTTATTTGATTTTTAATACCCAAAATGTGTTTATTTAACGAAAACCCCATATTTTATTTTCTCTAGTTAGTTCCCGTCCATACAGTGAAATATTTGCTGCGAAACATTTTTGATTTCTCTTTTGAAACTACATTCGTGTCCATACTGTGAAGTTTTTGCTTTGCAGCTTAATACATTTTCTCATATATTTCTCATGAGAATGAGACGAGAATGACGTACTCAACAAGAACTGCATATACATGAAACAAAGTACCCTTTAATATTACTCTTTTCCCCTTCATCAACAAACTCAAAAGTTTTGTAGCAAATGTTTCACTGTATGGACGGGGACTTACTTTTATATGGCAAAATAAAGTTTGAACTTACCAGCTCTGAAATCGTCGTTGCAATTTTGCTGATTTTCCATACCAATCTATTTCGGATAATTTGTGACACGTCAGTAAAAAACCGAAGTTCCTAGCTTTTCTTGGAGCTTTGGAAAACCGATTTCACGTACAGACAGACGAACGGGTGGGCATAAGGACATCGCTTATTCGTCTGACGTATTCATAAGGACACAGAATATAGTATATATATATATACTTTATGGGTCCAATATGTATGAATATTATGGAAATTGCACACGGAATGACAAACCTACACATTTGTAAAAAGATGATATTCATGATAATACGGTGTCAGTGGAAAAATATTCTTGGGTTTGATATTTGTCTGAGGTTGAACTGCAGATAACAATACAAAATACTGCAATACTTGACAATATGTTTCAAGCCAATAATTAATTGTCAGGCATTGTCGTCTGCTTATTCGAAAATACTTAATAAATTCTTACATCCAACATTTAATATTCCAAAAAATTTAAAAGGCGGTTTTTTATCTATAATGTATATATTTTAAAATAAGAAATAAAGGGTGTTTTTATTGAGGTATAGAAGGCGATTTTTTATCTAGAATGTATATATTTTAAAATAAGAAATACGAGAAAAAAATAATAAATAAAATGAAATTAACAAAAGCGCATGTTAGGAACACAACTGGGACGACCGGCGAATTTCAACCACGGCGACGAATTCGTCGGTAATAATTAGCGAAGTAAATGAGTCTTGTGAAACACCTACGAAAAATGACAAAAAAATTATTACTGTTTGCGCAAAAAGAGATAAAATTATTTGTTCTTCGGCATTAGAAGTGTTAATAAATCTATCGCTCAGTTCGTCACGTTCGACGAATGTCGGTTTATTGCTGATGACGAAAGTTCGCAACGTATTCTTCATTCCAGTTGTGTTCCTCGCATTAACCACTATTGTTTTAATTTGCCAAACAAAGCTTATCTCATATATGTATGTAGTTACGGTCTTTGAGGACGTCATGCATCTTTTAACTATAATTCTCAATTTTATAAATATTTTGCGCGTGAAAGTGAGAATTAGGAAGAGAGTGTAAGGTTCTTTGACGATACTGATGCTGGGAATAAGTTGTAACTTAAATCAACTTTAGTGCGCAGTTAAAATAGAAGAGGGGAAAGATCTGGCCCAAAGACGCGCACTGACACTCTTGATAAATTTTGGTCCCAGTACGCAGTTGTTATCGTGATTAAATTTAACTTTAATCACGTTAGAGTACAATATTTCCTTGATTTAAAATTTAAATCTGGTTGTGTGATTTGTGAGTTAGTCCTTTTTCTCAAGTACGTTCGATTCTCACGCAGTCACGAAATGCTTGTAATATCGCCAACAATGTATACAAATGATCTTGAGGTTTGCACAAAAATATCTCTATATTTATAAATAATTTATTTCTAATACCTTGTCTACTTTTTCTTCTATATATAACTGTCACAAACCTTGAAATTCTTATAGGAAACCTATCTGATGGAAACCAATTTTTTTTTGTGTAACCTTAGGAATACACATTGTGCTCGTATGTGAACTTTTTCACACATAAATATCTAAAAATAAAATACAAAGCAATGAAAAAAACTACTAATTTGACACGCTTTTCTACTTCAAAAACTGTCACAAACACTTAAAGCAGGACGGGAAAGAGAAAGAAAGACCAAGACCACTATCTCAATCACTCTTCACTTTTCATTACACCGTAGAGCCGATAATGCTCTACCGTTATACATACTCACCAGCAAGATTTATTTATGACTTTTAACAACAGCTAACAAAAAAAATAAATATAATTTACCTGTGTGTGCTGTTTTGTTTCACTGGCTGGCTGAGCCAGGCGTGTTGCCCTGCTGTTAAAAACGTTCTGTTACATACAGCAACTTCGTTCTCGTCCTCATCGTCGTTTTTACATTCATTCATGATTTTCGATTTGAGATAATTTGTGCAGGATTAAAACCTGAAACATGTTTGTATGAATGCACTTGGATGAGTTAATTTATTGTAGAAATATCACGTGCTATTTATTGTTTTTTGTTTTTGCTTTTGTTTGCTTTTCCTTTTCAAGGTACAGAAACAGCGAATGCGCATACCTTTATAGGAATATTTGTTTGGGTACGTGTGATTGAATGTCCTTTGGCTGTGAAATGCAATTTAGGGTTGGAAAAGTTCTTGTTTATTGTTTTTGGCCGAGATGCAGTTATTATTATTTCATGTTGTTAAGGGTTTCTTTTTTCTATACAATGACACCTTCCAATAGGTAGACGAACTATTATGAAACGTTAGAAGAGGTAAGCGCCAGTTTGTCTCATGCCACAGATTAATTTGTTTGGCTTGACTAATTGGTGGTTTGTTTCTTCTGCTTTTTTAAAGATATTTTCTTGTATTTTAGAAAAAATATGTACATACTCGTATGCATGTATTATGTATTCATAAATATAAAGAAATTTCTATATAAATTAGATTATGTGTGTATATTAGGCTGGTCGCAAATTTAATTTTTTAATTCTTAATATATGCGCCTGTCTAAAATTTGATCTTTGATGTCATAAATGCGGACTTAATTTTTTAGCTCGACCCTACGGTGACTTCTGGTGCCTAGTGGGGCTTAAAGTACCCGATATACAGTGGGGGATTTTGTTTAACAAAAATTTAAATAATTCCGCCGTCCGATCGTTATGAAATACAGGATTTCAGGAGGTATCACAGAGCTTAAGTCTGGAATTCGAACTATATATCTTTAAAGGGGGCGAAGCCACAAAGCCTTAAAGTGGGCAACCTTCGGTAAATGAAAAATTAAAACCGATTCCAAGCTGATGTTTTTGATCGGATAGAAAAGATTTTTTGCAAGTGGATATTTTTTTCTATCCAGGAACTAAACAAAAGTCTGCTACATTTATGGGGTTTGGCTTACAGTTTAGGAAATATTCGAGAAAAAAATAAAAATCTTGGCTTTTTTATCAACCTTGGTCCACTGTTCTGCCAATGGAGAAGTCAAATCTTTTTCGATTTAGAGCAGGAAACTTATTATGAATTGAGGACAAAATTTGTAAAATTAGAAAAAAATTTGTATCAAAAGCACAATTAAGTCAAAAATTATAAGCAATTTAAATTAAAATTTTTAAAAAAAATTCGATTTTTCGACGTTTTATGCAGAAAAAAGTGGGTTAATTATTTCGCTATTATAAAAAAAATTGCAGAAATACCAACCCCATATTTTTACTTAATCAAAAGGTAATACTATAAGAAATTGTATCGAAATATACCTATCAAATTCTTTTATCTAATTTTTCGACCTTTTTTAGTGTATTCAAGCTCAAAAAAAATAGTTTAATTGAAATATACCTATTTTTGTTATATCATATTTAAAGCCTTTTTTTCTCAAATTCCAAAGCGGGAACAAAAAAAATTCATCATGTCACCTTAACATATAATATGTTTTTTGGGAATTTAAAGAAAGATAAGAAAAATACAACAAAAATACTGAAAAAATCTCATTTTGGGGGTTTTAAGAATTTTTTTTGGGAATTGCCGGGAACTCAAAAGCAAATTCTTTTGTTATTAATTTTTGTGTATTAGTTGCATAGTTTTCCATCTCAGAGAGAATTTTTAGCCGAAAATTGAATTTTAGGTCAAGTGGGTACATTTATTCTACAGTCAAATCTCGCTTTAACGAAAACCTGATATAACGGCATCCAAAAAGTTGTAATATATTTATTTATTTTTGTGATTTTCAAAAATATTATTATTTGTGAATTCTTAAATAGTTTTTGAAAGTCTGTTCATAAGATAAGAGGTTTGTGGTTGAAGTCTACTGATGATTTGGCTATGAAATATATAGACAATGCTTAACCACAAGCAAATAAATGTAAATTAAAATAAACTTATTACAATATGTCGAATAATAAATTTCTTAAATTTTGCGATATAACGAATTTTGCGGTATAACGAATGGGTCTGATATTATATTGTTCGTTATAGCGGGATTTGTCTGTAGTTGTTTAGTGTCCTCTATCGGTAAAAATTATTTTAATTGTATTATTTTTCTCAGTACAGTATATTTAGATGTTTGTTGTTTGTTGCTTAAAAATTATCACATGCAACTCTACTTTTTCAAGAATAAAATAATTTCTTAAAATCTTTACACCCTGAAGACTAAAAGTCATCAAAAAAATATTTAGGAAAAATTACAATTTTATTAGACATTTTTAATGTACAACTTAGCAAGAGCAGAGAATAATTTTTCTTAGTTTTATTTAGATTTACAACACGACTTTGAAAACGGTATTTGAGATCCATTTACATCCACTGCTCTGGTTCCCACAAAGCGAAGAAGACATGGAGTTGATTTAAAAGAGTTTTCTAACACATTAAGCAATATTACACGAAAATTGTCTACACTCGAGACGATTACTTGACAACATTTTCCATTTGCTAGAGTTAAGGAAATACTAAAATAAAATGAAACCAGTTGTAAGTATTCCCTTGCCCAGTGCTCCCCCTGCACCAAAAATGCAGCATTTTTTCTAATCCAACCACAAAATATTTACAAATGTACATATATAACAGATATACGATAAAAGAAAGCCACAAAAATCTTCCCACACTCTCTTATAACTCTTTAAGAATACATTTTAAATTTTTTTTAGATTTCTTCCGACATGCGGAAAAACAACAAGTTTTTAATTAAAAATCATATATCTTTTGCCACTTGATAAAAACTCCTCTACTCCACCATCAAAAAGCCACTAAAAACCAATGAAAATAATATTATAAAAATGGCATACGAGTAAAGTGTTAAAATTCCAACAAAAAAAAATTATCCCACAATATAAAAATTACAAAAGGAACAACAAACACTTTCCCAAATGCACACATGTAACATGCCCAACCAACGATAGTTTATTTGGGGCATCATCATGCAGTTTAGGATGGGGTTAAAATTCGATAGATGCAACAATAAAACCAACAAGAAAATTAAAGCACTTGAAATTGAAACCCATAACCAATTTGGAAATTAAACATACAAATGAAGTCAAATAAACTTCTTTCAACTAAAATTAGGAGAGAAAAAAATATTTAAATAAAACAAAGCATTGCATGGAATCAATGAGTGAGTGGGACTGGAAGGAGGGGGAGGGAGGGAAGTGAGTGAGTGAAAGAATTTTCATAAGTATGTAAATGTTTGAAAAAAAAATATATATATGTTTAGATGGTGACATTTACAAAAG
Organism: Nowickia ferox; assembly: GCA_936439885.1. Taxonomy (NCBI): domain Eukaryota; kingdom Metazoa; phylum Arthropoda; class Insecta; order Diptera; family Tachinidae; genus Nowickia; species Nowickia ferox. The sequence goes on from OW387023.1 coordinate 109,549,084, forward strand.
TTTACTGCTAATTAAAAAATGTCTTCGAAATTATGCGCCCCTTTTAATGTTAGAGTAATAAAGTAAATAGTAAATTTACTGAGGAAGCAGACTCTTTAACATAAATGCAAATATGAGTTTTAAAAAATCAATCTGGGGAGAATTTCTGTTTTCAACTCTTTATTTTATTTAATTAGTCAAGCTAACGTTCTTAACCTTAAAAAACACCAAATAATACATAATGAATTTGAAGCAAGGAATTAAAAGACATACATATCTTTGGGCATTTTCTTGGCTGAAGTAGTTGGTGTGTTGACTACAAAGCAAATAACGTCTTCGAGAGCTCGAGTTCAATCCCTGTCCAGACTTTCAGTAATATCAACTTCATATAAAGGGTGGGCAATTTTGAGGTTAGGAAGTAAATGATGAAATGTCAAGAATTGAAGTGTCATTTTTTGCCATTTATTTAGTCAAAATTGGGGATATTTTAGGCATGGAACGCTACACTCTTGAACAAAGAATTTTAATTGTTAGAATTTACTTTCAAAAAAAAAATGAATGAAAATAACGCAGTTATGTAAACAAACAAAATTGTATTCCAAGGCGAATTCAACTAGGTGGTCGCAAGGGATCAGGTGACTATTTTCGCCGCTTGTAATTTGAGTATACAAGGTGGGCCAAAAGAAATCACCCTATTGGAAGATGCTCTTATTTTTGCAAATGGTGGCCAATGTCAAATCTGTTTTGACATTTGTGAACTAGACAGATGTGGAATACAAGTGAACAAGCCATAGAGCGATACACTCCCCAAGAACGCCGGATAATCATGCCGTGGCGTTCCCGGGTAGCCTCATCTCTCGTTTCTGTGACTTACACGCAAGATCGTCCGATTTAACCGTTCCAGACTTTTTTGTGGGGTTTTTTGAAGTCCCGTGTTTACGTAAACAAGCCCGAGACCCTGGAAGCCCTCAAAGACAACATTCGACACTAGTGCGAGAATCGGTCGCCCGAAGTTTTCGCCGAAGTAATGAAAAATGCCATAAAACGAGCAATCAATTGTGACGGTGCCCATTTGGCCGATATCATCAACTCGACTTGACCTATCAAATTCTAAAGGTTCAAACAAACATAATCAAAAAACAGAATAGAAGTTTTTAATTTACATAGAAAAAAATGAGAGCCAAACAACATCTGATGACTTCTTGTCATGTCAACACACATTTTTTAAGTACAAATTTCTCAAAGCGAATTTAGCTGAATACACATTATATGCATTTGCTTTGCAGTCCTCGAAAAAACCATTACACCCAAAAAAAAAGTGGCCATATTATGCGGCTTGTGTTCAGGCGGCATCATCGGCCGTATTTTTTCGAAAATACGCAAGGAAAAATCATCACGGTGAAGTCTCTGCGCTACCAAACCATTATAACAGATTTTTTGTTGCCACAATTGGCTAATGTTCATCATCACATCACAAATAATTCAGTTATTGCATGAGAAATTTTCCGGTCGCGTCATTTCTCGATTTGGCAATGTGCATGGGCCACGTCATTCTTGTGATTTAACGTTGCTGGATTATTTTCTCTGGGGCCATGTGAAAAATCATTATTATTACATTGATCGATACCGAATGCCATAATCTCAAACTGAAAAACGCGATGGAATCAGCTCGTTATCGAAAGCGACGATTTGACCCCAGGTTTACGTAAACAAACCAGAAACAACTGACACTATCAAAGATCAAATGTGGCGCAGCATTGACGAGATAAGCGAAGCTTTGTTGCGAAAATTGGTTCAAAATTTTGTGAAAAGAGCGAACGTCTGCCGACGTGCTAAAGGTGGACATTTGCCCGACATCATATTCCAGTATTAATTTCCCTATTTCTGTTTTACATTGGTATCAATAAAACTGAATTTGTTCGAAAAAAAAGTTTGTTTTTAGGCCAATTTACCTCCTTACCTTTAATTTAACCACCCTTTATTTTCCTGATATATGCAATGGCGTTATGCATTTTAATGCATTTCACAGAGCTCTACTTTGTCGAAGTCTTGTAGCTAATTTCTAAGTCTTTGGGTGAAAAACTACTGACGAGTTCCATGAGCAGGAACGAAATGCATATAGACGTTGCTTAAACATAAAAAAGCAAGCAAAAATTTCAAAGAAAATTACAATATGCTGCATAGTTTTATTGTTTTTTTTTTAAGCAAAAGTAGATCGTGTTACTTCAAAAAATTACTGCCTGACTTAGGCAACTTCCCTTCCTAATTTAAAAAAAAAAACTAATTCAATGCACTAAACTCTAACAAATACAAATTTAAAATACCAATAGCCAACCGCAACATATGATACGAGTACGACTAGAATTTTCTGTTAAATATTTATAAACATTTCACTGCTTCAACAAGAATTTTCTTTCTATTCTTCCGCTAGAGATGGAAACGTGACCGATGTACTGTTGCACGAGCAATTATATCAATTCACGGTTAAATAACATAGCAGACAATAAGTCCTGATTCATACGATGAAAAGCTTGCTGGTAAAACTTTTGAGTTTATGGAATGAAAGAAGAATTTGCTTTGTTAAGCCTCTTTTAGACACTTAAAGTTTACTTTGCAAAGTCTTAATTCAGCTGGGAGAAAGACAGAATGAGAAAGTATTTCTCCCTAAAAAGCGGTCTTTCATGAACATGCATTTCATGTCGTGATGGAGAGGACAGGTGATGAAGGAAGAGATAGGGGAAAGCTTCATTCTTTTAAAACTCTGCTTTTTTGCACGTTTTTAAGAATGCTGTGTTGCAGCGCCTCTGGTGTCAATGAGGTGTATTAAATTTCGAAGCTGTGTTTAATAGCCATTTTATTTGTTTTATTTGTTACTTTACTTCGCCGATGCTTCTGCTACACAATCCCGACGAAGGAGGGCACTCCGATGTTACATTAGGATTAGTATCCGTTGAAGCCGGTGTAGTGCAGTGACCAGTGTTTATGCTTTCAACACTTGAACTTTCCTACAACCACTGATACAAAGGAATACTTATATAATCAGAAAAATGCGTGGTCGCAAGAAAATATTAAAAAAATACTCACAACCAAAAGCGATCTGGGCATAGAAATGCATGATGATTCACTACAATTATATTAAGCGTTGCCCATCTCTGATTTCCACACCCGCTCATTCGACATAGTGAAGCAGTAGTTTTGTAATTTATGTGTGAAGAATTATTTAGAAAAAAAATTTCTATAAAAGGAAATAAATATGGAACTGTAATGTTGTAACTAAATCCGTACTTAAAACTGACATTATTGCTTGTTTCGTTCGGGGCATCATTTCAAAGTGTAAATCCCAAGGATGTGCCAAGAAGTCTATAGGGAAGAGATTATGTAGGCTTGCAGGCAAAAGGGTGATGGTTGTTACTTTTTCTTAGTTTTCACACAATATGCTGGTTATTTGCTTAACGTTTCACAGCATCTTAAAAGGCCGAGGCAGTTTGCTTATTTTTTCTCTCTAATTAAGTTTTCATATTTCAATAAAACCCCTTTTTCACACGAAACCTTAGAAAAATCATTTCAAGTAGACGTGGCTCTTTATTTTATATAAATTTAAATGAGTGTGTGTATGTGTGTGTATGAGTCTCTTTTAATTATTTGAATTTTAACGGTTTTCTAAAGAAGAAAGTAGAAAAATTCATTGGAAATGAATCAACAATACAATTAGATTGACTTCCTTCTTAATGTTTCATATTATTTAGTTGTTGTTTTTTTTTTTTTTGTTCTCAATATCAATGCTGGACTGGCTCTGACTGACTGACTATTGACTTACGTTTTTATTAGTTTGGTTTTGTATGCCGGTACCAGCATTAATTTGTTAAGATTAATGAACGGTAAAACTGATCGACGACAACAACGTTTGCCAATATTATTTTACGAATGTGCCCCTCTCTCTGTCTGATTAAGTGCTCTACTTTGTTTGCTCTCATCAGCAACAACAACAGAAATTTTAAATTAAATTTCACATTGTTGTTGCACAATAGTTGGGTTAAGTGGGAGTGAGCGTGGGAAAGTAGTTGTGATTTAAAAAAAATATATATATTTATGTATTTGGTTTGAAATGAAAAAAAAACCAAAAAAAAGTCATTCATTACTTTTGAAATCTATTATAGAAAAACTTTTTTTGAGGAAAGTGTTTGAATTTTCCATTATTCGATGCTAAACAGGCTGTTAAGCCCACCTCAAGGGGATTCACCGACGATTCATCGCTACAAATATCGACGCAGGATGTTGATATGACTCAGTCTCGCCAGGGATGGAACTCGTCGAAATACGACACTCGTAATAAGTCCCATTATATAAATATATTGCTGACTATTTTGACAGAAAACTTTTCTTCGTGGATCCATTTTTCTTATACAAAATACTTACAAACATATCGTTAGCTGAAATGCAAAATGAAATAACTACTTTTTTTAATTTTATATTAGAGAGGAAAAACTAAACAAAAATATTCAAGTGACTGAAGTAATTTTCTTTATTTTCATTTTTTTATTTCTGCTGATTGTTATGATAAAGGTTTTAAATTTTGTAAAATAATGTGTTCCGATATAATACATAATATATAATTAATTTAAAAAACTCTTCTGTAATTTTTGTTAGTTACGTGGTTTTGCAAAAAAAAAAACTATACTTTTGTTACTAAAGAAAAATCAATAATATTCTCCTCTCTAACCACCACTGCCACACCACGTGCCTTATGTTTTCCCATTCTAATAACCTTCAAGCTAAATTTCTACAAACAAATCCTTTTTCCAAGGATTATCACTCAATGTACAAAAGGACAATTTATTTTAAAATAAACAAAATCAAAAGGTGCATACTTTGCTTTGCCTCCACTAAAAATATACATCACTTTTTTTTCTAAAAGCGTGTCAATATTTTTCCGATTGCATTCTACGATTTGATGAAAACCGTTAACAAACATCATCTGTTTTTGTGCCCCCTCTCACAAAGAAAAAAGAAATACTCTCTACAGTGAATAATAAGAATCTGCCTTTGAAAGAAATATTTGTGTCAATTCGTTTATTGTCAACTTCATCTGCAATTTTATTTACCGCATAAATGTTGTTATCCTTGCGTTTGACATTTACATTTCATTCATATTATTTACTTCAATTCAGTCCTTCACCCATTCATTCATTCGTAAGCAGAGGGAATAAGGAATGTTGTGTTAGCAAACACATGCATACAGTTATTTATAAATGCACACACATGCACACACACACACATACTCGTACGTACTTCTAATAATTTGCCTTTTGAAAAAAAAAACACTTAAGGAGTCATCATATTAGTAAATTATTAAGAAGAAACAGGACCTTTAATGAATCAACCCTTGTAATTTATTTAGCTGTGTCTGTCGGTGTGTGTGTTTGTTTGTGTGGGATTTCGTGTGTGTGTGTGTGATAAGTTAATGTTAAGGTAAGACCGCACTGAACGATGAGAGAACGTCAAAATATTATTTTTGGATGATATTTTTCAGAACAGAACACTTAAAATGGCTGGAAACTTCCATATCAGTGGAAAAAAATTAATTAGTAAAAAATATGTTTACCAGAGATAACTCCCGATTTCGACAGTGTAATAGAATTATATCTTTGAGGTCTTGAACCGATTGCGAACCATTGGCATAGATCCAAAGAAAAAACGTCTAAAGGTGTAAAATCACTAGATCTTGGTGGTGAATTGCGATCGCTTCTTCGAGAAATCACATACCCAGGGAGAGACAATGTTAGAGAATGACTTGCTGTTGCGCATGATCAAGGCATTTTCTTTTTGTTCGAGATAATCCACACAGAAAAAAATAGACAAGAATTATATTCAACAAAACCATGTTATTGAAAACAAATTTTAATTTCAATAATATTTCTCATTAAGTCAATGCGATATTTTATCAATACCGCGCATTTTAAAATATCGTTTAATTTAATTTGTTTGTGTTAATGGTTATCTAGCTTGTTGATTGACCCAATGCGGTGATCTGCTATTGTTGTTGTTTATTTTGATTGCACGTGTTGTATACGTGTGAATTCCGACAAGAAGCCGAAAAACGTCGTGACTTGAAAGAAATCATGTTTTGCGTGTTTTCATAAGTTTGCGTACTTAATAACGATTTGCTCTTTAGCTGAGTAGTAAGTACGTTAGTCTATTAGTTTAGAGGTTGCCGGTTCGACTCATCCCGAACACAATAACAATTATCACTGAAAATAAAATTTCAGTCAACAACTTTTTTCTTTGATTCATTAAATTTCTTTATTGCATTTATTTTCAATAAACGTGCATACAATTTTATTTATCAATAATGCAAAACTCGTCTTCGCAGAAAATTTAAATGATTTTTTTATTGAATCAACGATTTTCGTATTCAAATATCAAAATCATTTTTTTCTGTACAGCTAGAAGTAATACATTCCAAAAAAGCCACTAAAGTGCTTCACAGAAGTAATAATACATAATTTTAGTGTACTCAGATGCAAAAGTTACTGGTTTTAAAAATTTTTTGTGATAATTTTCTACTTTGTTAAGCCGGGATCCTACTATTGGTACAATATGCCGGTTTTCGTCGGCTCACTGCAATAAAGTCATAAGTAATAAACCCAAATTGTCTTATTTCTCAATTTATTTCGGAATAAGTCTATATGGGTATATGGCTCTATTGCCAATGCATTGTGAGGCAATTATATCCTTATATTTCAATCAGTTGAAAAATAATGACAATTTAGCTTAATACTTATAACTTTATTTCAGTGAGTCGACGAAAATCGGGATCTAGGCTTTAGATAGCCCACCTTACGTTAGTGCCTTTCAGAAGCATTTTTCGAAGCTTTTGTTATCAAATAAGCAATTTATTACTTCCCTCAGTTGTTAGTGCTCCCAAATCAGATTTTTTTTTTTTTTTGCTGGGTAATTAGTAAACTTTTTAGCAGAAAGAGCGATGGTATCGTCTTGTCAAAAATAAACATCAATATCTTCCAATTTTGTCCATATAAGATCATTAATGATCAGTCTATGGCACCAGACCCCGCCGCAACGAAAACCGCATTGAAGATTTAGAGAGTCTTCAACAATAATTCTTTGGTTTGAAACGATTTTAAAATTTGACGTGGGATGACGGAAAATTTTTGCAAATTACAAAACAAAAACCCCCATCGGAAGAAAACTACATCACTCAAGAAATTTTCGATTTTCCTAACCCCAAATACGACAATTCTGCTTGTCAAATTGACCTCATCACTCAATATGATGTTTGGATGAAATTTCGGATCAATAAGATGCTTTTCAGAGGCTCAATCAACAAAGACATAATGTTACTGATGGTCGCTACGCGAGATTTCTTATGTTAATTGAATAAATTCCAAAAATTGACAATAAATGGACAATGGATCAACACTATGGGCTACAACAGTAAAATTCTTAGTTCTTATTGAACAACGTATGCGAGTTCGATTCTTCACATCACAAACTTGTCGCAATAGCTCAAATTTTTCCACCGAGAAGATGATTTAAAGGACGCAAAAATAACTTTAGTTTTGCCAACTATGGGCTTGAAATTTTCAACATTTTTGTAATGAATTTTGATAATTTCAATATGTTGTTGAAGCTTGTGTATATTTGTTCAATTTTTATTAATGGCGTAATTTTTACTTGCCATCTATCAAATAGTTACGGGTTGGGCCATTTCTACGTTAAAAGGGCTGGCTATTCAAAATTTTTTTTTTCATGCGTATATAATAATTAGGCCCAACCAGTGTCAGGCATAAACTTAGTGATAATAATCAATAATACATAAATATCGTATTAGGCACAAAAATATTTTCAAGCTGTTTCATCTGGAGTGTTGAGTATTAGAGCCATAGTGTCCCTCTTTTTTGAGCGGATGTGTCCAGTAAAATTCAAGATGTTACTAGCAAGTGGATTAGGATGAGACTCGAGTTTTGTTAAGTATTTGCCTGAGTATTTTTTTAATTTCTTCAGTCACTAGTGGCATATTTAAATCACGATGTAAATTTGAATTTTTGATGTACCATGGAACTGATGTTATTAGTCTTAAAATCTTGTTTTGCCTTCGTTGGATTCTCTCTATATTGGAAGCTGAAGCAGTGCTGTATTCCGTACACATAAAAAAGTAATATGAAGGCGTTTATAATATTAATTAAAATATTTGTAATATTAATTAAAAAATTAATTAAATTTTCACCTATAAACAATTTGATAATATCAATTAAGTTTTTCCACTCAAATTAATTAATACAATTAAAAATTTAATTGAATCAATTAAATTATTAATTGAAAACATTAATTGGTGAATACTTTTTTCTGTATAGCACCATATGGGTTTCAAAAGCGACTTGTATATTAAAAGTTTACAATCTAGACTGAGTGTTATTCAAAATGAAATGTGTTATTGAAACACTCCGTGAAAACTCAATCTATAAATCCTAAGATTATATTTAAATTAACAACTGCCTAAAAACCAAATAGAACCCGCAATCGAAACTATTAACAATAAATACAAATATGCACATTAGTTTGGGTAAATTTTTTTGTGTGAGAAAAAACGCTAAATGCGTCTATCTAGCAAAAACGAAATCTATGCAAAATTCTAAGAAAATTATCCTAATGATTCATGATTTCGTACTAATATTAGTTATGCCAGAGGCATCATTCGCACAAAATTTGATTAAAAGCGAAAGCGAAAATTGCCAAAATGTTACTTTTGTTATTTAGTTATAAATGTTTTTACCCAATGAAAAGCTGAAATTTGGATGCCTCTCGGCGCGAGCTAGATTTTGATTTTAGACCCCTAGTTTATTAGGGTGATATTCTTAGAATTTTGTGTAGATTTCGTTTTTGTTAGACGCCTGTTGGCAAAAGCAATTGACGCACTCTAAAGCACATATTTCAATGAGTCCAAAAAATTTACCTTAAACTAACATTCGAAAATAATATCGTCATATGAAATTAAAATATTATGGGAAAGAACCATTCAGTGCAACCCACAAATTTATTTATATAAAAATAATAAATGCTGAACGAGAAACCACAATCCGGTCGCTCAAAAAGATTACGAAACAAGAAGAACGTAACTGCGATAAATAGATCCATGTGCATACATATACTATGTACATACATACATACATACATATGTATGTAGTACATACATATTTACGTGCACATCAAAAACTGATAACTTCAATTTACTGAAAGCAAACAAACAAAAAATTGAGGGCATATAGGTAACTCTAGATTTTACTTTTATACCATTTTATCGCAAAGTAAATAGCGACCACAAAAGCGAATTATTTCTTGTGATAAGAATTACAAATAAGTTGTATGTACTATGTGTATGTGTGTGTGTACAATGCATAAGAATACTTCCACACTTGTTTAGCAACATGTTTGTAGGCATAAATAATAAATAATAATTATTACTCATACGCACTCACACTTTCACATTTACACTTTGTAATGAGTTCATTTGCAACCTGTATCGCCGCCAGCAACTAAATAGTGGAAGTGAAAAAAAGTGAAACAACTATACCACCAACCAAAATAAGTATGTACGTGTGTAAGCATGTCTTGTGTGTGTGTGTCATTATATCGTTTGTTTGTACGAAGCTCCACCTACCTCCACAGACCCACACATACACACATAACAACAAAAACAACAAGAATCTCTTATTAAAAAACAGAAATACTCATTAATGTGTGGTTTTGTTTTTTGTGGCTGTCAGTGTTTATTTTTTTCAGCACTTTTTTGTTGGCTTTTGAAATTTTGTTAAAAAAATTCTTTCAAACATCTACACATACTCGTACATGTGTACGTACGTAGATGGGTACGTATTTAAGGTACCTATATCTTTATTTTTTTAAGTCCATATGTATCCTATTTACATACATATGTACATACTCGTTACACATTTATATGGATGTTTGCATAAAAAATAATTATTTAAGTACTTCTACTTTTGTTGCTGTTATTGCTTTATTTCGTTAAATGTGTGCTTTTATTATTGTTTTAATAAGTTGATATGTAACACATTGTTGCTGATAGGCAGAGCTTAAAAGAATAAAAACTTTTCTGCTGCACAAAGCGGAAACTATTGCAAATTTATATACATATCGCTCCTTTATTACTAAACGGTCATATCTCTCACGTCTTGAGAAAAGAAAATGTTTATATATTTTCATTGAAGTGTATGTAAATTGAAAACCTTAAGCTTAATTTCTACAAAACTAGATTTATGGAGTTGTGACTATGTTGCAATAGAGGAGCGATATGAGCTGTTTGAACCCAATTGTTAAATTATTAAATCATGTCATTACCAGTGTGCAGACTTTTGTGCATATGCAAGATTTTTATTTTTTTTTTGTGATATATAAAAAAGTATTTACTAATTAGCTATCCGGAACACAAATTTTAAGTAATTTTTCATCGATTTTACATATTTTGACAATAAATTCATATTTTTTTATTTTTAAACATTTTTTAATGCATATTTAAAAATTTTTTTTAAAAATTTTATAAATAAATTCTATCAAGACTGAGTTGACATTTTTATACGTGAAATGTTGAAACAGGCTTTAATTAATACATAATTTCGTGACATCAGCGAAATTGTTTCGTGTGAAATGCAATGAAATATTTCGTTATTAATCATTATTAATGACAAAATTCATTAAAACGATAATGATATAAATGTCTACCTATACGATGCACACTGTAGCGCCCTTTGTGTAAAGAAATAATGCTGCATTATCTAAGAAAAAATTTTAAAAATACTTTTGTAAGAGTATAAATTTAAGTTCATTTTAACATAAGACAGCATTATTTAGAATATCTGCCCATGAATTATAGCCGATGGGTTGTGTTTTCTTTAACAAAAAAAAAAGAACACAAATTTAAGAATGTGTCTATACGATATCAAATTCGAAACTTTATTCAAGTAGATATGTATATACATATGTATGTCTTAATACATACATACGGGTACATGCACACGTATCCAAGTATGTCCAACCCAAAAAGAAACACATACATATGTACGAGTATATGCATATAAGTAAAGAACGAACGAAAACAAATTATGTACTCAAAAAAAACTTACGAGTTAATTTTGGTATGTATAAAAGATGAACAACAATATAAAAATGTGTTCAAGGCAATTACACAAAATATAAAAAAACAATCACAGACAAACAAACGCTTAAACACTCAAACCAAATAAGCTTCTTAAAAAAATACAAATTCGGGAGAAAAAAAAAGAAAATAATTGATTGACGGTTCCTGAGAAGAAAGACTGTTCAAAATTTAAACTTTAAATGATGCGTATAGGTATATATACTGGTACATACATATGTACATATATATCGTTATCTTAATATAGAAAGGCCTTAACTCATATTTTTTTTAATATTTTTAACAGCAGAAAAAATGTGTATCTAGATTTTACTTAATTTTGAAGTGTTTTTTTTTAATAAAACTACCAACTCACTTAGCAGTGGTTGGAAATCACTTTGATGAAATTTGATTTGAACATGCCAGTAAAATTTATATTTAATTTGTTCATCCTTGTTTTTCCTGTAGGAAATAAATTTGCAGTAAAAACTACAAATTACGGAAAATTTATATATACATATGTAACATTATTTTATTTCTTTTTCTTTTTCTTTCTTTTTTAGCATGCACAATGTTTTTAATTTAATTTAAATTTTCACATCTTTCCATATGGTTGCAATCCAATCCAAATTCATATCAGCTTTCAGAATTAATTTCTTTCTATGTTGTTGTTGTTGCTTTTTTTCCTTTTACAAACATTGTGTGTTTAGCCCTCATCGTTAAGTGAATGTTTCATTTTAAAGTACAAACGTTAAAAGTGCTGACAACGTAAAGTTAACAGTTTCGTTTTCAGAGACTTGCTCGTGGCTGTGTTTGTGTGTGTTTTGTGTATGTGTGGGTGCGTATACGTTATAAAGGGATATTAAACTGAATATGTTAATTTAACATTTGTAATGTTAAAGTCTTCGAAATAGAAATCATTTCCCCTGCTTTCTCCAAAATATGGAAACAATTTTTTTATTCTTAATTGAAATGTTAAAAAGGTAAATAAATATTCTCTATAAAAAATTTAATATTTTTTCATTCTAATAAAATTAGATCACTCGTATTTTTAAGAACCCGTACATTAAGCAAGTGATTTAAATATGTAAACTCAGGGAAAAGCTGAAACTTAAAACTAAGGGCGCGTCACATTAATTCAATAATGTTCAATATAATAGAAAATGTATATTAAGATACTTAAAAATAAATAAAATAAATAAATAAATACTGTAAATTAATATTTTTCCATATTGAAATAAGAAATTTCAACATTACTAGACTTTCGTGTATGTTTCTTATTAATTCAATATGGTTTTTTATTGATTTTAAGCTGTTTTTTCTCTGGATGTACATATGTACATTATATCAGTTAATTTTATATTAAATTTGAATAAAAATATCAAGTGTGTTATATGTTTCATCTATTAGCGCCATTAAAAACACACACTCTGAATCGAAAATTGATTTTGTGAAAAATTGTTTTAAGAATTTATGTTAAAATAAAAAAGAACTTTATGAAAATTTTAGCGCGATTTACCATTTTTACTTTTATTTCTGAAGAGAAAGCAGAGTTTAAGGCGCCACATAAAAAATCAATGGGATCATCTAAAGTTCGACTTTTGAAACCCGATCCAGTATACAGTGAAAACCAATGTAAAATATATTGGTATCTTCTAAATTATAAGTGATTCATATGGTAAAAGAATTTACAGACAATTTCTATAGCGGTTTCAAGGCTCTTATAATCACTTTTTTGGTATACATGATTGCAAAGAAGGAGTCGGAGCGTTTTACGTTGGGCTGATAAAACTCTCGGAGCTCGTGACTTTTACAATTTACATTTAAGATATTATAAAAAGTACTATAAGTGAAATTTATTTGCTGGTGGTTAAGCGATGTCTATATGCATTTCATTGTTGCTTTAACAAATCGTCAGTAGACCCCAACCACACATTCTGAACAGTCACAAACCCTGGGTTTATATAAGTTACTAAGCCTACTATGCTTATTTTTCTTTTGTGATTTTCAAAAATATTAATATTTGTGAATTCTCGAATGGTTTATGAGAGTCTGTGCATGGGATAGGGCGTTTGTGACTGTTCAGAATGTGTGGTTGGGGTCTACTGACGATTTGTTAAAGCAACAATGAAATGCATATAGACATCGCTTAACCACCAGCAAATAAATTTCACTTATAATATAATTATGACAATATGTCGAATTTTCACGTAATTGCCCAATTAATCTTTTTTTTTTTTTTTTTTTTTTTTAAACAAACACAACCCCGCAAAGCGATTAGCTTGTCTGCAGAAAACACCCAGGGTCTATGGCGGGAATCGAACCCACGACCTCTGGACTGAGAGGTTAGCATCGCTACCACTCAGCCACAGGGGCACCCTGTATACCTTTTTAATTTTTTGCGTTAAAATCAAACAAGAAATTTTTTTAACTACATATTTATATCTACACAGAAAAAAATAATTCTCCAATCAACACCTTGAATTGAATTAAAGATTTAATTGCTTTAATGAAACTTTATAATCAAAGAAAAGTTTAATTGACTTAATTACATATGTTTTTAATTAAAGTTTTAAAGCATTAAATTTTTAAACAAAAGTTAATTGGAGTAATTAAAGGCTGTATCCAAAAAATAATGATTTGAACTTCAAGTGTACTCTAGTCAATATTTGTATGAAACTTTGGTTTTAATATACACTTCAAGCTCAAATTATTATTTTAAGATACGGCGGTAATTGTTTTTGAAATACATTGAAATTGACTGTTCGAGGAGATTTTACAATTGGAGAAACATTTTTTCTGTGTAGGCTTAAGAATCTTTTATTTCAAGTTTTGTTTACCTTAAGATGAGTTTTATATGAGTTATGGAAAAATATGTTGTAAAGGAATTTTTTCAAAAACATATCGCTCATTGAAACTGATTTCAAATTATTTACTTCAAAAACAATATATTAAACCACTAGAACAGTTTAAGCCGAAATATCGAATTTTGAAGTACACATTATATAAATATTCTAATTATACTCGTAGACGTATTACAAAACTCCAAAAAGAAATTACACCGCATTAAAATGTTTGCAAGGCAACGAAACTTGAATACAGACATCATATGAAAAATAAATTCGTGCATATGTGCATTATTTGATACATACACATATATACATATTCATACATATCTGAGTATTATTACACACACATGCAAACGTACCTGCATCCTTTACAAGCTTCTTGAACTTAACATCTCTGATAGAAATTACATTTTACATATTTTACATTTCTCCTCTGTTAACAGTACCGTTATAACAACATAAAACTGTAAAATAAAAAACACACAATTGAAGAAAAACACCTACACGCAATCAAAATATTTTACTGTTAAAACACACTAGTGCAAAAATGTCTTCGCTCTCTCACCGTCTAGCACTCACTGTGTCTCAGGCACTAACACCACTGTATGAAATTATCAAAACAGAGAATAAATAACAAAAGCACACGTTCAAGCAAACGGTAACAAAAATTAATGATAATTAACGTAAACATATCAACAATTTGAAAATCAAGCAAGAGAAGCAGCAGCATGCATAGAGAGTAAGAATAAATGTGTTGCTGTAAAATACACCGTTATAAGAACCGTAATCGAGAGTACCAGCCGCTGCTAACAGCATCTACATCCGTGACAGTGCTGCCATACTTATGTGAAAATGTATCTTTATATTGATGATTTTTGTGGTGGTAAGAAGATTAAGTTTTTTTATATTTGATACATTTTATTTTTTCTTATGCGTAAGTACGAATTCTTTCAACATTAACCTTAACAACCCATTGATAATATTTTACACTTTACTAATATCAAATGTTTCCTCAATCGACTTCAAAAGTGAAGGAGGTTTTTACTTCGTTTGTATTTTTTGTGGTTATTTTGTAACTCTTTCATTTGTTAACCGCTTTGAGATTTTTTTGTCTAAGAGGGCTGAAAAAGTGGTCTACTACTAATACTACTACCGCAGAATCTTGTCAAGGCCCTTCGAGGCTTGTAATGATAGGATCTCGAGTTAAGTGGGAGGAACCACTCCTACCAAACTTTAAAACTATATTTTTGCATTTCTACTTTGGACAAGTAGTGAGCTTTATAAATGACAGCCTTTTGCCTTTAATAAGATGGGAAGGGCAACGTCTATCAACATTTATCATTATATTTAATAAGCGAGGCAGCGCCTACCAAACTTAAATATTATATTTTTTGTTTTAATTTCATGTTAGACGCATCAAAGGCTCTTGCAATGACAGACTCTTGTGTCATTCCGCTCAAATTAGACCCTTGCTATGATACGAATTTGGGGAACGAAAAAAGTTTTGCATATGATCCTGTTAATATCATCAGTGCTGCCAGATTTCGTTTTCAGTTATTTAAACAAGTTCAGTGAAAACTGAAATTTAAAAATATGCATTTAGAAATAAAAACAGATGCACTAGAACGATATAATACATTGAAATTAGACCAATTAACACCTTCTTAATCGATTTAAATGTATGGATGAACACATTTGAATGTAAGGATTTTCTAAGAAATATTATTTAAAATTTAAAAGAAAACACTATGCTGGTAAAAACAATTAGTTCCAGTGGACTTAAATATTTACTGCCGCATCCTAAAATAATAATTTGAGCTTGAAGTGCACGTTAAAACAAAATTTCTAATCAATTTTAGGGCTTGCTTCCGATTTTGCAACTTCTCGCGAGTATTTGCAAAGTTCGTGATATTAGTGACTTTTGTATGTTTTCAGCTTCCTGACAGTTTCGCCGATTTTTAAACAATATTAAACTTAGTTATCATCTCGCTGTTAGTAAGCTTTTGCAAATTTTCTTCATTTTCGCGATTTTCTTTACAGTTTTAGAGATTTTTAATCAATATTATGGCTTATTTAAAATTTTGCAACTTATCGCAATTTTTTGCAAAGTTCGCAATAAACGCAACTTTTTGCATGTTTTCAGAGTCCTAACATTTTTGCCGATTTTTAAACAATATTAGACTTTGTTATCATCCCGCTGTTAGTAACATTTTACGAATTTTCATCTTGTCCACGCTTTTTACCAAAATTTTTTTGCATTTCTTACAGTTTTAGCGATCTGTAGTCAATACTACATCTTGTTTAAAATTTTGCAACTTTTCGCGAATTATCGCTTTTTCCGGGACAGGCCTAATTTTTCCAAATTTTTTTGCTATCTTATATTTTTAGGGACTTTTAATCAATATTGTGCTTTGCAATCGTGAAAACTTTAGCAAGTTTTTGCAAATTTTCATAGTTTTCGCAACTTTTTCGGAATGTTTGCTTGCTTTACAGTTTTAGCGAGTTTTAATAAATTTTAGTGTTTCTTTCTAATATTGAGATTTTTACGAAGTTTGTTAAGAAGAATGTATTTTATTTTATCAGATATTTAAAAAATTTATTGATTTTTAGACAACACATATGAAGTTAATTCGCGCTTGGGAATTGGACAAATTCACATATTATTCTTGTATAATCTTACAAGTTTTTTAGGAAGTTATGTATTTGGTAACCATGCAGAAAGCTTCAATATTCTGTTTACATTTTTTCTTGCTGCGCTACTAGTTACGTCGTCAGCTTCAGCTACTACTACAACTACTTTATTCTGTTCCAGCCTTTATTTTTTCACCTGCTTGGCGTCCACTGCAAGTAACAAATAGGTAAATTAATGTTTTTGTATAATATAGTGGTGGAATTAAACTATTTTCACTTCTTAGTGCCTATTTTTGAAGCTGACCATTTCTTTTTTAAGTTTTTCAAAATAAAATTAAAATTTTCCTTTGAGAACCTACGTATGTATTTTAATTTAGGAAGAGTTAATATGCATTCACCCTTATTGTGAATCGCTAATTTTTGTCTTCTTCTTAAAAATGTTTTACATCTTTTTGGAATTGCGAAATGTAGCAAAATTCGCCACCAAAAAGAAGAGGCCCATTATTTAAGATTTTCAAAAAGATATAAATATATACACATGCACATATGGCAACGCTGCTCTTTCACCAATTGTAAATTGCAGTGTGTGAGTGAGCATTCTCATTTAATGAAGATTGCAATTAATGTTAATGTTAATGACCATTTCGATGATGCTGATGATGCTGTGTAGTTGCTGTTACTTTTCGATACTCTTGGGTGAAATAGTGCTTACAGTGGATTTGCTTAGATGTGTTCTGAAGAAGAGTTGTGATATTTTTGTAAACTTATACATATGTGAGCAGAAATAACATCAACCCATACAAATATTTATTATGCATCCATCCAGTCAACCAGCCAGCCACCAGAGAACACCGAGTAAAATTTTATCCGTGAATGTGTATGTATGTATGTGCGTGTATGTTTGTATGTAAATATACAAACACAGAGGGTCGTTTTATTTTCCTCTTTGGTGTTTTTTTTTGCGTTATACTTACGTACTTATGTATGGCACACGGCCACACATACGCACACAAGCGCACACACACATACACAGCTACAGCGCTACCTTACAACAACCCAACAAGAGTTTATTTGAAATAATATTAAATTGAGTTTTTGTCAGAGTTTCTTTCAGTCACAAATGCAACGGTAAAAAATTGGAATTATTTTGTCGCGTACAAACGTGTTTTAACAGTAGCGAGCTAAACGTCGCGGCGAAAAGACACGCGCTGTTCCTCTTGACACTAGACAAAATTTCACACACAACAAATAAGAATTTAGAATTTAGCAAAAAAAAATAATAATAATAATAAACATAAAATAAGAAAATATGAAATATTGAGCGTAAAAAGAAAAACGTTTTTAAAATTTTTGAAAGAGTAGCGAAAACAAAAGTTCTCAAGTTTGTCTCAAAAACAAACAAAAAATTTGAGAAAAATAAAACAAACAAAAAGTGTAAAAAATAGCAAAAATTTCTAAAAATTTTGCTCCATAAAAATCTAAATATTGTGTTATTGAAAAAAGGGAGAAACTAAACAACAAAACACGTTTATTTAGCAAATTTGGATTATTTATATGAAAAAGATAAAAAAAATTGAAAGTGTTTAAAATGTATTCTCAAAGTATTGAGGAAATAGCTTCAACACGAGCTGGAGCTTATTTATATTGAAATTTAAGTTTACGTTTTCGGAAAAGGAAAAGTTGTAATTTCATTGATCAAAATTTTGTGGAGTTGAAGTAAATAATTGAAATAGAAAATATTTAACAAGTTGATTTAATTTAAATATACAAAACAAGATCAACTTGAAACCAAACACCATTCCAATGTTGTCCTGTTTGGTGCCGTCGTCAACAACACGTTTTGGTCAAGAGGATAATATTATTAATCAAAGTATGCCCTCATCGCCAGCGTTCACCATGCAGTGTAAGTACTTTGAAAAAAATTATCCATAATAATAAAAGATTTCACTGTAGTTTTTGGGGGCAGTTTCTTGTTAACATGAAGAATTAAAATCCTAAAGTAGAGAAACCTTAACTCGTTAAATCTTTGTTAAGTAGAGCCTGGAGCCGTAAAGAGCCCTTTTCTGGAAATTTTTTCTTATGAGGCATACGACTGATTGGATTATCTTATTTTGTTTTTAAAAATAACAATTCAATTTCAATTGTAGGTACAAGTTAAAAATTATTTGAAATTGTTGCTTTTCTTATTATTTCTTACACGTTAAAGTTTATTTTAAATTAAAAAAAAACGTTTTTGAAATTTGTTTTACAATGAAAACAGACAGATGAAGCTTTCACCTGCTGCTTTTCATAGAAAATGTTCACAATTTGTATAAAATGGGCGCTATTAAAAGGGCGTGGTAAATGAAATTCAATAATATTTGACTGGTAATTTTTTATGTTAGTGTCAGAAAATACAAAAATGTCTTGAAGTTTTGAAAAATAATTTGCAACAGCATTTTCTTTATTGAAATTAAAACAAAACCTTTCTTTCAAACAAGCAGGCAGATAAATTTTGGGAGCCCAAGAAGGCAGCAGGAGGACTTTTAAGAAGTCTACTATTTTCATAAGCTTTCGAGCTCTGGCGTTTGTTTTTGGAAAGCTCATTTGTAACAAACAATGGAGAGGACTCTGAATTTTCAAATAGAATTATTTTCATGACATATTATTTTATTATTCAAGTAACAAATTACCGCACTCGATAGTTTCAAAATATTTAAATTTAAATAAAGATTTAACTTCCTTCTAAAGGAGTTGTAAAACAGATTTCTTTGTTTTCCAAAATCTTTGTAAAACAGTGACGTTGTTCTCTATAAATAAGACCGATTGTATTTAAATATTTTGAAATTTAGTTGGGTATTAAACTCCATAATATGCTGCCCAGTTAAAAAAAAAATAATTGACACAAGTCTTGTATAAAACTTTACTTTAGAAATTCAGCTTTAGACTTTAAAATTAGACACTAACTGCCGCATTCATAAAACAAATTTTATATGAAAAATAGTTTTATAAAATTTTTCTTTAACATTTAAGAAGCTATAAAAATATTTCTTGTTGCGCAATATGAATCAAAAGTCTTTTGATTTTATTCAATATATTGTGTCGTCATATAACAATATAATATACACACAGGTGATTTCATTGTGCAATTTCACTTATAGCACAATAATATTGCAAATGTTGAAAACGTAAATGTTGAAAGGAACTCATTGAGTACCTCATATATCTATGACCACAAGGAAAAAGTGCTTAAGTCATATTTGACTGTTTTGCAGGAGAGCACTTTTAAGCGTTCAAGTCGATTTTCAGAAATTTATTTCTTTTACAGTTAAATTGGAAAATTTTCTATTAACCTTTACTTTTTTCAAGCAAACATCGTTCTACACACTATAAATAATACATTCAAGTTGAAATATATATACTAAAGGATTACCTAAATTAAGCTATTATTCCAAATGAGATTAGAAGTCTAAAAAAGATAAGCCGCAATTCATTTTGCTATAACTTCTTGAAAACTCGCACAAATTAATTGAGATTTTGCCCAGCGGTACTTTCAAATGTGCAAATTACGGCGTTGCTATTAACTCAAAATCAGCTTATCTCGACTTAAGCGCTTTTTCTTTTTTGCCACAGATATATAACGAACAAACCAAGCAAAAGAAAATTGTGTGCTTGATATAACAAATTGTCCAATAAGTTATCCAGCAGAAATAGAAATATGAAAAAATAAATGAAAAGACATACACAGAATTTTCTATCACATCGATGCCTCGAATGAGAACAAAATCAAAATGTACTTCATAAACAGAGTCTCTGTTACAAAAATTTGCTGTGCCATTTTGGTAAATTTTTCATAAATACAACATCAATATTCATAGGATTAATTTGTAAAGTTTTCATTTGCTGTACGGAAATGGGTGCCCCAGTCCAGAGGTCGTGGGTTCGATTCTCATGATGGACCCTGGGTGTTTTCTGCAGCCAAGCTAATCGCTGCGCGGGTTGTATTTGTTAAAAGAAAATAATTAAAAAATATATTTACTTTTATTTTACTCGTAACTAATCGGCCTGAAACTATCGTTTACTCGGGATACCACACTGTCTTATACGTATTTGCAATTATAGAAATTATAAAAAAATACGTTAATTTCCTTGAAAAAATGCATTCCCTTAAAAAATATATTTCTTAAAATTATGGGCAGTATTTGCACAACTCGAATGTTATTGAGTTCTTCGGAGATTACAATTTTCACTGGTCTTAATTTCTTTAGAACTTTCTTCCAATAAATTTTCACTTTGAACGCAAAATTTATTTATTTCTTTTTAAAAGGGCAAACTGCATTTGAAAAGAACTTATTTCTATTCACTTTATAACTAACCGAAAACCTTAAAATTTCAGATCTTTTTTTTCCAATATCAGTTTTATTTCGGAAATGCACTAGAAAATAATTGTGATTTTCATAATACAGACAAAAGTCAATCATTTCATATTGTTTGCATTACCATATCACTCATTTACTCAAACAACGTCATAACTCAAAAAAATTCCTTTTTTTTTGAGTTAATGATGCCGAATTAATCCTCACATTGTTCTTCGTATGGCTTTGTAAGCCAAATTACATGTGATAATTATTAATGAACAAATAACACCAAAGTTAGTTGTAAATATTCTGACAAACACGTAGTAGAACGGAACAACTAGCTGTTTGCATTTTTTGAAAAATTATTATTAAATTATTATTTTTTATCACATTATCGTTTGCAAAATTTATTACAAAAAATATTTTCTTAATTATTTTTTTTTATTTTCAAATTGTTTACAAAACAAACTTTGTATAGAAATTTATCTAATAGGGTATTTAGATTGTCGTGAAATCTAGTACTTACAAGAGGTCGAGCTAAATCTAGTTGCTTCTTACTAGATTCCCCATACAAAATGAAATCTACTTTATCAGTAGATGTTTAGGAAATATGCTCAAAATTTACCCTATATAACATTTTTATGTAAAAGGTGTATGGATTAGCTACGTTTTACAACATTTTCTACTGAAGGTGTGTGAATGAGCTAAGTCAGCATTTTTTTTTTTTCGTTACAATTTAAGACTAAATTTCAGACGAAGGATTTTTTCTTGGATACAAAGCTTAGTGTAAACGATATAGATTTCGTTAAATATATCTAATCAAACATACTAGATTTCGAGACAATGTAAGTGCAGTATTATATAAAAGATGATTGAATTAGCTACGGTCTGTTGAAAAAGGTGTGTGAGTTGGCTACATTGTAGTGGTTTGGTTGCAGGTTTGGAAATTTTTCAGTTAATGGGTTTTGTTGTTGATAAAAACGTCTTGATAAATGTTAAAAAAAAACTTGTTGTAAACGGTATATTAAACAAATTTTGCTTTAGAGGAAAAAAATCTCAGCAAGATGCACATTGAAGCTTCTTTAAATTTAGAAACTTTCACAATTTTCTCTGATTAACAAAAAATTTTCTTAATTATTTCGTTAGCCAGATTTATTTTAAATAAAAAATTTCCCTTTCTTTAAACATTTTATTACAAAATTATAAATATGCAATTCGTAAATTAACTTGCTCTCTTCAAATGGCAAATAATAATAAACCTAATTTTATTTTTTCCCTCCGAAAGCGCTAATTGACTTATAAAATCACATTTACTACATTCAACAAATGTTTTAATTCATTTAATAAAACATTTAGCAAAATTTTACATGTGAAAGAAATGAAAAATATATTTCGGTGATGATGAAAATAATTTTATTGTCGCCTGCATAAAAATGAGGCGTCGCTAAATAAAAGAAGAAAAAAAATCCTAAATGTATTATTTATTTCGTTTTAAAAAACAGCCAAACCAAAACACATCATTTTATGTAGAAGATACTCGTATGTGCATCGTAAACACTTTTAAACATAAAACAAATTGTGAAAAATTTAGCCAATTAGATTGAGAAAAAAGTAAGAATGGCGCTAAATAAGATTTAAATTTAAAAAAAATAAAAAAAACATTAAATATGTTTTAAAGAATTTCAATATTTTTAGCCGACGAAACAAAAATCTTAATAGATATTTGCACTACTAATACGAGCGTGTACTTTGTATTGTATTAAAAAATTTTTGTATATCATATGCAGGGATAAATAGAGTATAGAGTAAAACACAAGATTTAGAAATAAAAATTTTATTCCTTGAAATGAAAGTATTAAAAGCTTTAAGTGTACTTTTTATACCTTTCACCTTAAGTGGTAAGGATATATGTATATAGGCTTGTTATTTCTCGAGTAATTTCCACAATATTCATATGCGACCCAATATGCCGGGTAGTCGAATAAGCGATGTCCGTCTGTACATCTGTCCGTAATTCTGTACAGGAAATAGGTTTTCCGAAGCTCCCGGAAAAGCTAGAGATCTGGGATTGGACTGAGGTGTCAAAATTTGTTTTTAGTAGATTGGTATTGAAAATTAGCAAAATCAAAAAGACGGTTCCAGGGCTGGAAAATTTAAACTCTTTTTACAGTAATTAGCTAAAACTAATTTTTGATTTTTTTTTTTTTTGTTAATCAAACCTTTTTTATATTTCAGTAAAAATAAAATTGGTTTTAAAAAAGAAAAATCCATAAGACGATTCCAGTTTTGGAAAATTAAAGATTTTTTTTGTATATAAAAGCAACCTACTAAAACTGATTTTTTCTTTTTCTCTATGAATCAAACATATTTTATATTTTATAAAAAATTACAAAAATTTAAAAGCATTATTTCAGGGTTGGAAAATTTAATTTTTCTTCTCTTCTTTAGAAACTCACATTAATTAATAAAAATATTTCATTCAATAAGAATTGAAATTACTGAACTTAAGCCCGACTAAGAAATTATTTCTGATTAAAATTCACTATACTTCAGCTAAACATTTAAAATTGTTTCACTTAAATCATCATAAGCACGTGACAAAAATATATGTTCACGTGGCAATCACAGTTTCATATACTGGAAAGTAAAATCAACTGTAGAAAGCAAAAACAATGTAAACATAATATCCACTACAATAATACTTACAGGTATGTACCGAAGGTACATCTTATAAGTAAAAATAATTAATGTGATGATCGTAAAAGATAAGCAAGAATAGTTAAACATACTTAGGTAGAGTGACATAACTTCGTGCTAACCTGAATATAAAAAAAAAAAATGAAAAAAACGGATAAACAGAAAATGAATAGTGATACTTACAAATGTGTTTAAACAAAGGTAAATCAACAATTGTATACACAATATTTCTCATATTCCATTTCATTAAAAATTTGCGTTAAGTAGCTGATGTTAATAACAATCTCTACCCCAGTAGATAGACTTGGGTGCTGATGAAGTGCGTTGCTGCACAGAAAAATATCGGTATTTCCTCCCCCAGCTTATAGTCTAATTTAATTTTTCTTCTCTTCTTTAGAAACTCACATTAATTAATAAAAATATTTCATTGAATAAGAATTGAAATTACTGAACTTAAGCCCGACTAAGAAATTATTTCTGATTAAACTAGTTTTATTTCTTTCTTAATTAAATATATTTTATATTTTAGAAAGAAATAAATCAGTATTAAAAATCAAAAATATGATTACAGGTTTGGAAAAGTTAAACTTTTTTTAGCATGTTAATCAAAATATATTTTTCTTTTTAATTTAATATATTTTTTATTTCAAAATATGATCTTGCCATAACCGTCAAAAAAAACTTAATCGACATAATTTTCGAACTTAATTTTTTTAACAAAATCGATTATTTCCTATCGTAAATAATCTATTTTCATCAAAAAAAAAAAAGAGGTCCAAAAATGCATCATTAAGAACTTTCAAAAAGCAGAGTTGTAAACGAATGAAGCTTGCCTCTATCTCTTCCTTCACCACCTGCCTTCTCTATCACTATCCCTTTCCTAAAAGAAGGTAACACCTAGTAATATTAGTAGGCATTCATTGCCTGAGTGTTACTTCTCTTTCAAAAAAACAAAAAAAAAATTAAAACTTGGACATCAAAGTGAGCTGGCGCACTATGAGCTGACTTAATTTAAAACTTTCTTAGGTTTTTTTTTATTGTAATTGTTATTAATAACCCAACAGCATTCAATAAAAGGTTCTTTAATTAAAAAAATACTTGAAATAGCAAATGACCTGAGTTTGTTAATACGTATACGGGTCTGTTTGTGTAGCTTGTTCTCCTTAAACTCAATTGCAAGATTTGTTTATTTTTTTAAAGCAAATAAATTGCTTAGTTTCCTTTATAACTTAAAACTCTTTTCGAATTTCGTTGAAATGTCCATAAATTTATCGCACTTATGTACACATGAGTGTATGCTGTGTAGGGCTGCCAGATGTTTCCCTGTTTGTCACATTTTTTAACATTAACTTTTTTTAGTTGTGTAATCAAATTGCTAATACTGTGCCATTGCTTTCATATTAAGAAGTATATAAGTTGATTTATTTATAATTTATTTAAATCCTTAAAACTTAAGGAATTAGGACAGTGTTTGCCAAAATCTTACACACGGGTTCTTCGTAATAATAAAAAAAATAATTTATGTCTAAAATTGAGTTGCTCGCGGTCATTGTTTTGGAAAAAAAATATAAATGATTCCCCAAAAACATTCAACGTTAATATTTATAAGAAACAATCACAACTTTAGTTGGTTTTCAATATCGGTTCGAACTTATTTTTGTTTCTTTGTTGACAGAAAAAATATTTCTGCCATCAATTTTAATTGAAATTCATTTGTATTGTCTATACATTTCATGGGTGCTTAGCCAAATCATCAGTAGACTTCAACCACATTTGAACAGTCACAAACCTCTACTGATGATTTGACTAAGCACCAATGAAATATATAGACAATGCTTAACCACCAGCAAATAAATTTCAATTAAAATAAAATTTAGATTTTATTTTTCATTTTGCCTTATAAATACTTTTATTGTTATCCAATGGAATTCTAATTGCATAAAGGTGTAGAATATTAAAATAGATTCATATCGAATATAAATTATTTGCTGGGTTTTGTAAAAGCCTACTACGCTTAAGTTTCATTTGTGATTTTCGACTGCGACGATTTTGTACTAGACTAAAGAACATGGTAACATTTTTTCTTTAATCTAGTAATAGTCGTAGTCGTAGTCGAAATACCACACTCGTAATTAGGCCCATTATTATTTGTGAATCGTCAAATAGTTTTTGAAAGTCTGTGCATAAGATAAGAGGTTTGCGACTGTTGAAAATGTGATTGAAGTCTACTGATGATTTGGCTAAGCACCAATGAAATATATAGACAATGCTTAACCATCAGCAAATAAATTTCAATTAAAATAAACTTGTGACAATATGTCGAATAATAAATTTCTTAAAAAAAAGGTTCAAACAATATCATAGTTGAAACAAAAAATCATTAATTCAAATCTTTTATATATTTTTATTAATTCCCAGCAAATAACTAGACATTATCCTAAGAACTACTTGCCATATAATGACTTACTTTTGTGATTGCCAAATTTATTCACTAGATTACAAAATTTGCCAAATTTATTTACTGGCTTCCAAATAAAATTACACAAAATCAAAAAATAAATCAATACTAATTGAATACAATTCTTATTTTTAAATAAATTTAATTGATGCAAAGGAAATTCAAATGTAGCTAGTTCCAGTGAATATTCATTTCCGACATTAAACAAAAATTGATTATTTTAGTGTCGCGCGTTGTTAAGATAATTAAGTTAGTAATCCAGTGGGGAAGTTCTTCTACTAAAAATTATTAATTCCAAACTCGATTACATTTTTAAAATTGTTTGCTGGGTTATTCTGTTTGCCCGCCAAAAAGTATTGAAAATCCCACTTTTTGAAGAACTGTTAACGGCAACGCCCTCGTGCACATATTACAATATTTTACTGTTAAAATAAACCACTGCTTCTGTTTATTTGCTTATCAATACCAAAAATAAAAAAATAAAAATAATAATCTTAACCCAACTCTTGCTGCTCCTTGCCGCCATCACTTTGCACTGAAATTTGATGCATAATATTTTGTTATTGTTTTAAAAAAGAAAACACAAAGAAACGGTATAAATGTATAAATTATTTTGATCTACAGTTGGAAATAAAAGTGTGTTGGTGGCAAATTAACGATGACGAAGATGATGGTGGTTTAAGGTGAATTTAATTTGATATACTTTTTTAATCAACATCATCATCAAGAACAAAAAAACAAACCCAATCTTTATTAACGCAGTATCTTGGTGTAAGTGTTTAAAAGTTTGCAATTTCAGCAGGTTGTCGGTCGTTGACAAAAATAAAATGAAGACCACCCTAAAGCATCACTATCGTTTAAATTTCAGTTAAAATCACTTTTCTAAATAATTTTATTTATTTTTATGAATGAAATAGGTACCTACATACATATAAAAAAAATTGTTTATCAGTTCATTGGAATATTTATATGTATATATATATATATATATATATATATACTTATGTAAATGTTATATACATTTATACATATGCATGTGTACATACATATGTATAATCGATTGCATTTTAAGGCTTATTAAAGCAGACTGGGTGTTTGTTTTTATTTTCACAATTCGTGATAACAAAACCTTTGAAATACGTATTTAGAAAAGTACAAAATAATGGGAAAAAAATTGAAAAAACGTATTTAATATTGATAATTATTTCAAAAATTTAGGTTGAGTCACTGGAAAAATATTTTAATCCCTATTTGTTATTTAAACACTAAGTCACTAAGTTATGCATTCTAGAAAAGTTGTATGTATAAATATCCAAAGAAAAATCTCTTTATTAACTAAATTACCTGCTTTTCACCCCAGACACTTAAACAAACCCACAAAATGCTCTTAATACGAGTATAATTAAGCCACACTTACTTATCATCCATCGCACCTTGTCATGCGCACACGAACAGGTTTTTATTGAACAAACAAACACAAAACGAATGGCTACTGTTACACCTTTATCTTATTCAAACGCTACAGGTGACTTACTAACACACAGGTAGATAGATAAATAATGGTTGTAGTATGTAGCGAAAAGCCAGTCACTTTTATCAATGAGTAATTTCTTTTTCTATGCTACAAGCAAATGGCTGAAAACCTCAAATGGTTGGAAAAGGTGTGTCTAGTTTTCAGTGGTTAAATGCGACATAAGCCAAAATTAGAAGAGGACAACGTTTTGGGTTAAGAAGTAAATATTTTAAGTTTCTAAAAAATATCAAACAAATTAATGTGATAAATCTTATATACACTTCGCCGACATAGTACATATGTATGTGCATATGTATGGAGTATATACATACATACACATATACGAGGTTTGTTCAAAACGTATCGAGAATTTTGAATTTTCGCGGGTTACGTGTATTCGAATTTGGATTTTTTTTTTGTGGCGTTATGTTGGTACTGATGCCTCTCACTTATGCCGACAATATCGGCCATTTTGAAGGTTCATTTAATTGTTGCCAGCTGCTTTGCTTGCACGTGTTTTGGCTCGTCTTCGATTTTATCATCAGGGAAACCGCAAATATGCAATTGCATGTTTTTCATTGTGGGACGTATGAATGCGGAGATAAGATATTTATTTATTTCGAAACTTTTTATGAATTTTGGCATTGATTTGTTAGTGCATATTTTTGCATATTTTACCCTTTAGGGCATGTTTTTGCATATTTTAGTCTTACACGCATTTTTTTTGGCATATTTTCGAATTTTTAGAGCATATTTAACGCTTTTAGGGCATATTTTGATACTTCATAGAATTTTTTTTTTATATTTGAATATGCTTGCAAGCCATCTATATCTCGGTTCAAAATTTGTATTACTATTTTTCGCCATCTAAATCTCATTTTTAATGTTCTATGCATGTAGTGTATACATTTTTCTTCTTTATTACGCCGTTGTCACGGACGTTAATTTCAATTATAATTCACTTTTGTTATTTGTGACGGACTCTGCCCTGATTACATCAGCAGACGGTGAAGGAACATTGTCAATGTATAAAATATTATTTAGTTGTAAAAGGTAACGATTTTTATTTGAAAATCTAGGTCAGTTTTTTTTTTTGTTTATAAATAAAAAGCCTGTCTTATTTATCCAAAATACAGTTCAAATAATTTTAAATCTGATATCATGATCTCTTTTGAAGTTGAAGTTAAATTTTAAAGGCCGCTTTAGTAAAAATTTGCATTGCAATTTGTTTAACGTACAATTCAAACCCAAATTATTTTTTTTTAATGCGGCAGATGTTTTTTGTTAATTTTTTTTTTGTTTATTTTATTTTTGTTTTATATTAACTGCAAACACACAAAAAAGTGATATGAGTAATTTTGTAATATCAATTAAAATATTTGTAATATCAATTAAAAAATTAATTAAATTTTCACCTATAAACAATTTGATACTATCAATTAAGTTTTTCCACTCAAATTAATTAATACAATTAAAAATTTAATTGAATCAATTAAATTCTTAATTGAAAACTGTAATTGGTGAACACTTTTTTCTGTGAAGTTTATGGAATTGTTGAATTAAAAATATATTTTCAGTCGTAAAGCAGCTCTCAGCGAGTTAACATCACGCGTCGTTCGCAATTATTCGTAAATGCAACCGGGCCACTGTTCGTTTATTGGCCTTTGAGAGTTTTACGTCTCACCCCCGTGTGTGATTAATGGTTGGCGTCAGTTAACGGTACCGAGTTACTGTTATCTGTCTAGAAAAGCGTACTTTGAAATTGTGGTGCCTGGCACCAGTATTGGCGTGGCATTATGAAGTTCACCAGGTTATATCTAGTCTTTGGTGAAGTCACTTAAAAACAAACAAAAATATATATTTTTATTTACAAATAAAACAATTTATTTTATTTTTAAGAGCATATTTTTTAAGTTTTTTTGTGCATATTTTTAAGTTTTTAGTGCATTCAAACGCATAAAAAACTTTCCTCAGAGCATGTTTTTGGTCTCCCTGATCATTATAATGGTTGTTTTATTTTACACAGTGTTATTCATATAAAAACTTAAATAAACTTAAATAAAAAATATCAACAATTCACAAGTTGATAATTTCACACAAGTTGATAATTTTTTCGACTCGAGAAGATCTCACATTCTTTACAAAAACGGTTTCAAATTAACTTATAAATTGCGGCAATCAAGAAATCGGGCGATTATTATATTATATATATTTTTTTTTATTATAAATAATTAGACTTTCCTTTCTTATTTTAACTAATTATCTAGTATCTTAATCTTATATAATTAATAGAAATTCATAAATTTCTTAGAAAAATTTACAGTTGAAAAATCAAAAAATATATCAAAAATATCTTTTGTTACAACTTTATTTATCACCTTTCATTTTTAAATGTTTAATATTTTCCGAGATATTTTTCCTGTCCACCTTTTTCTAATATTTATATAAGAATTTATTTGCTGCTGTAAATTTCTCGAGTTTATGTGTTTATTTATTTTATTTTTTATTTTATTTTGCTGTTCATATTTTACAAATTATTATTTGGTTGTTAGAAGTCATAAACACTATATCATTTTGAAAAAATATTGTACTACAACCAGCAAATGTATCTTGTATACAAACACTTGGCTAAATACAACAACAACAGCAAAAACAAACTCAGTCAAAGATGCTGAATATACAGACATACATACTCGTACATGTTTGTATTACATGTATCGATGCTAAATATTATTTGTTCACGCCTAGAACTAATTTTCTTTTAATTCTCTAAGAAGAAAAAAAAGTAAAAAACAGCAAACACTTAATTTTTAATTAAAAAATAGAGAAATATAAAATTAATCAAATACAACAGAGTGTATAAACACTGGAAACAAAGTAAACAAAATATAAATGTGTCAGTGATGAAAACTCATCATCATTATCGTCGTTTTTTACATGTTTGAAAATCATTTTAAGCCAAGCAGCTAAATGGAAGGTGTGAAAACGATTTTTTTATGGCCAACAAATAAAAAACAAAATTGGAGGTAAATTTATTAAAAAACATCAAATAGGAATAAACAGCGAAAGGAAAGTGTTCAAGTAACGAGGACGGTTTGGAAATGCGTTTTAATGTTTTTGTTTTTCGTTTTTTTTTTTGAAGATTTTAAAGTATTTGTTGGTGTAATATTAAATTGTTTGGGAAATTTTTTATCTTTTAATCAAGGACGAAAAAGTTACAAGTGTTGCTAGGCATAAAACGAAAAAAAAATCAACAAAAAAACCGAAAAAATCGCCATAAGGAAAAAAAGTGCCAAAACTAAAAAATCGCTTAACCTATAAAACAACCGAGAAAAATATCTAAAACGAAAAATATTGCCAAAACTTAAAAAAAATAGCAAAAATCCGAAAAAATCGGCAAAACGAAAAAAGCGCTAAAACTAAGAAAACAAAAAAACAAGAAAATTTTTTGAAAAATATTTAAATCAGGTAAGATATTCTGCTATATAGGCTAAGGTACAAAAAAAATCACCAAAATTAAAGAAGTCGTCAAAATAACGAAAAAATCGACGAAAAACCGACAAAAATCGCCAAAAACAAAAAGAAAGTGCTAAACAACCAAAAAAAATCGCTAAAACGAAAAAAGTCGCCAAAATCGGGGAAGAAATCGGCAAAACGAAAACAAGCGCTAAAAATAAAAACACACCAAAGCAAGAAAATTTTTTAAAAATTTCCTCATCGGGTAAGATATTCTGCTCTATAAGCTAACGTTGCATTCCTGTGCGAGTCAAAGTCGCACTTTACTGAATTTTTTTTGTTAAATTTATTTTTCTTACTATTTAAATAACAAACGCAAGCGGCGAATCTACTCTAGCCTGTCTTCAGGAATCGCACCCCAACCCACCGACTTCTAGGCGTTTAAAACTGTATATGGTAAATTTATATATTAGTGTTTTCACAACTAAACATTGAAACTTTTAACAGCTGATTTAGTGTTCACACTACAAGTTGCATAAAATCAGGTCTTCACTCACAGTTTATTTAATAAACTTATTGAAAATGAAACAAATTTTTCTTAGAAATAAGTGTATTTATATCAGTACTTTGTCTATTTTTTTATAACATTCATTTGATAAACGATACAGCAGCTGTTTTCGTCTGACATCCAAAACGTCAATTGCTTTGTCCTCGAACAAAGTGTAGTGTTTCATAACGCCGCAGTTCAAAAGGTTAACAATGCACACACATTACATTTTCATATGCTCTACCCGTAAGCTTCTTTTCCTTTGGCATTTTTTTATTTATTGTTTTTTTATAGTTGTTGCTTTATAGTTGTTGTTTTATTGTTGTTTCTTTTTTATTGTTGTTGTTAGAAAGTAAAAAATTTTGCATGGGGACCACTCTAATGATTGAAGATCGAGGCTAGGCATGTTCTAAACAAATGTTGAGGAAAGAAAAATGTTGTGGGTCGGTCATATATTCTGGGGCTAGTTAGGGTGATGAGGGGTAATTTTCTAAAAAATTAAAATTTTGTATGGGAGCCCCCTTAATATGTTCATAAAAAATGTAGGGGACAAAATAGTAGTAGGACGGTCTTAAGTTGTGACCCTCTAGGAGCGATTCCGGGACAGTTGTGGAGCCATTCCACCCCCATAATTTATTGACTCATACATTTTTTTCTAAACTTCACATAATTATTATTATTATTTCACTCGCTGAACTATTTTTTTATTGACCTTTATTCAACATTCTTAGCTGTTTTCAAGCTTTTCAACTTGGTAGCACTGAATTGGTATCATAAAATCGATTTAAAGCCAAATCAAAAAAGGTTTTAGGATGCTTTTAACAAAATTATTTTATATGCTAAGATCAGATTTTAAAGATTGACTTTAACGTTTAAGAAAAATTCTGTATTAACTAGAAAGAAATTGTTTCGCTCATGTTATTAATTCTTTCGTGAGCGAGAGCTTTCTTTGTAGTGTTCATGCTCATGTGAGCGTCGTTAAAAACCGTGTCATATATGATCACTCGGAATTTTTGTTACTGATCGTGCAAAAAATCATGCATAAAATGTTACTCGTCATCAAAAATTTTAGTGCATGAATACGAGTATGTTGCCCTGAAACAAAGTAATTTCTCTACTGTTAACAGACATTGCCACGCTACAGTTTTGTCTATTAACGTAAAATGGACTGCAAACAACTTGTGACAGAACTAGTTTCAAATTTGTATACATATATAATGCAATCACCTGAAGAAGCACTTTTGGAAGTGGTGAGATTTTAATGTAATAATAATATTTTGAAATATTTTCATATTTTAATTGTTACAAATGTGTGACTTTCAGCAAGATTAATTGATTATATCCACGCTTTAGTGGCTGCTCCACATCTAGGGAAAGCACAAAGAAAAACTTTTAAAAATAAATTTCTAATGATGAGGTTTTGTTTGCCACCTTAAAGGCATTTATTTTAAATTTTATCTACTCTAGTGTGTAAAGTTGCTCGCATGTGCATGTGTGTATATGTCTACTACTAAGTTGTCAAGTTTTATTTTGATTTTTATTTCGTTTTAAAAAAAATATTATAATTAATGGGCGTTTTAGTAGGTGTACAACAAGAGCAAACACACAATATTTAGTAAACATTTAAAATGAAAGCAGAGGTACCCTTAAAATAAAATACAATATTGTATACACATGCTTGCATACAACAATTTTAAATTTAAAGAAAGAAGAAAAAACATATCGCCTCATATGTAATCGATCAAAACCACTACAAAATATTTCAACCAAAACCGCCCCCTCCGCTCTAAAAAAACAACAAAAGTTTTAATTCACTAATTTGTTTTACAGGTTTGCTGTATTTTCTTTAGAGATTTTCATTTGTATGTTTTAATTTACTGAATGCTAATTTTTTTTTGTTCTATTTTATTTTTCAAAAAATATTTTTCGATTTTTTTTTTCTTTAAAGACCTTAATGTCAATGGGCAGCTGTTTGTAAAATATGTAGATCGCAACACTTTTATTCCTACACGCACACTTTTACAACTCACAAGAACTTTAAAATTGAAATACTCACACACACACACACGCATGCAAACAGATTTGAACTATTTCGTGCTCAATGCAAAATTTAAATTTATGTTTTTTTCGTTTTTATCTGTAGCGCTTCTCTTACGACATCAAATTTTTCCATAAGAAAAAAATATCCCCCCATAAATCAAAACTAAAGACCAAGAAAAAAACAACAATATTATCAAAATAGAAAACAATACATATTGATAAATTTACCTCACATCAATGTTTCCGTTTGTTGGAAAGAAATTGGGTGAACACAAGGCTGAGGCGAATATTTTATACCCTTCCTTTAAATATGACGGACAAATTTGTTTACTATGGAAATCTTTATTCAAAGTTAGTTTTCATAAAATTTCTAAAATTTGTAATGATTTAAATCAAGGTAATAACAAAAAGTGAAATAATTATACGCGAGTTTGATTTGAATACTGCTGCACTGAGAGAAATTTTTGGGAAAATTTTTTCTTTTATATACGAATAAAATCCTTTCTAAAAACTTTAGCTTCGTGAAAATTTGAATATTTTTTACAAGAACTTGGGCATACACTCAAGTTTTTTGTGTTTCGACTAATTATTATCAGTGTAACACTGCAAAATTTTCTTTTGAAAAAAGTGAGACGTGCATAATACTTTGTCGGTTTGAGTATTTTTTTTAGGGTGCTTGGCCCAGTTTTTCTACTCACAACTATGTACTTTCTTTTAAAAATTTTATATTTGCGTTTTGAATTTTATCGACTTGTTGAAGCTTGCTCAAATCTCTTACACATTTTCTTAATTTTTTGTTTTTATTTTTTTATTGCTTTCTTTAAGATTTTCGAGCATATATTTTTCAGAATCTTTAAATATATATTTTTTTAAATAGGAACAGCACTCAGGGGTTGACCACTACCCTACTCATGCAGTGTATTGTGCTTGAACTGGGAAAATGGGTTTTGTGCAGTAGGATAGTGGGAATAGTGTATTTTTAATCTAATATAATATTTTGCTTATTGGACTTTATGAATAGTTTTATATTCGAATATATTTTTAACGCTTTTGAAGGTCTTTCACGACTTCAAAAAAAAATTTTTTTTTTTTTTTTTTATTAATCAGCCAATGAACGCCTACTACTATTACTGTTATCTTCTTTAGGAAAGTGATAGTGATAGAGAAGACACGTGGTGAAGGCAGAGATATAGGAAAGCTTCATTCTTTTACAACTCTGCTTCTTTTTGCACGTTTTTAATAATGCAGAGTTGCAGCGCCCCTGGTGTTAAATGAGGCGTATTAAATTTTTTTAAGCTATTTTATTGGTTATTTTACTTCGCCGATGATTCTGTTACACAAGGAAGGAGGGTGCTCTGATGTTACATTAGGATTAGTATCTGCTGAAGTCGGTATAATTCAGTGACGAGTAACTATGCCTTCATCACATGAACTTTCCTACAACAACTGATACAAAGGGACACTAATGCACATCAGAATAATGCGTGGTGCTGTTATTTGATGACTGTCTGATACGGGGCTCGAACCCAGGACCTTCATTTTCATTGTAAACGTGCTTACTACTTCAGCCAACGCCACCCTCTGGAACTCTGTTTATTTTTATCTGACAATAAGCAAATTTGAACTTATTAAAAAGTGTCAAATAATAAATTTAGAATTATTGTCTGCTTTGTTGGTTAAGCGCCGTCTATTGCATTTCGTTTCTGCTTATGAAACTTTTCATAATTATTTATTTATGTTCTGTGCAAAAACTATTTTCCAGCTCCATCTTCTTTCAAATACCAAGAGGTGGCTTACTTCACTTTTCTTAACAAGTTGGTAAAGTAAAGAATGTATTTATCACCAGAACAGTAACCAAAAAAATGTGGGTTACACCACTTTTGCGCTGATGGCCTCATATACACATGACTTCATATACGGATATCATCGTCAACAACTGTTAGAATAGATGCCCATGACCTTAAAACGTTAAGACCTGAAGAAAACTTGATTTTGAAAAATTGGAGCCATATCACTAACTTTCTATTTGTGACAGCGGGAAGTTTAAGAAAGCAAATGGGCAGGAATATAACAAGTTCATTTATTACAAATGGTGATGGTAGATTTCAAGCAGTTTGCAGCCCATTTTAATATATAAACTCAATCTAAATAATTCTCGTATTCTTTTTCATTTGACATTTTTATATATTAACCTGAAATGTACATTAACTGATGTCACATACCGCAAAAAATACTCGTAAACCCGTTAACGCTGATAACAAAGATATAGCGGTTTTCAAAACCGCATGTTGTTCCGTTCTGCCCGTGTTTTTCGGAACAATTACGGTTTACTTGGTCATTTAATTGTTTCTTAAAAATTATTTTATGTCAAATAAATGTGGCTTCTTGCAAACTTTAGGCTAACTTTATTAAAAACAGACATGATAAGACCTCATATCAGCCACTTATAGAAGGATGTTGATTTTCTGCAGCTAAGGACAATTTCATCGTAACTAACGCGCAGCTGTAGCGACAAGCAGATCAACGACAAATGGTGTTGGACTTGGTATCTGCGAAACTCTCGAGATGATATTCCTAGAGCTACAATTGATTGGAAGCCCTCAGTGCAGCACTCCAAAAATTGGCCGACATCGCACAGTTGGCGTCGTAAACTCGAGAACGAAATCATCCAAAGCGGGATAAGCTAGAGGCAAATAAAACACCTCTCATTAAAGCGAACATCGTTTGTTCTTAATAGGAACCATAGAACATAATATATAAGCATATAAAGGGTGATTTTTTAAGAGCTTTCAGATTTGATTTAAAAAAATTTATGAAATCTTTATTTGAGTCGGTAGAACGATCTATATAATTCAATGTTTGAAAACGATTTTATGTAAATATTGACCGCGGCTACACCTGAAATGGATCATACGCTAGGTCCAATTTTGGTACACTCTCGCCAACATATCGGCCGGTATCGCACAAATAAATTCTTCAATGTTGTCTTTTTTGGGCCATTGTTTCGCGTGCTGTTAAGCAAGTGGCACCGTCTTGCTGAATCCACCTGTCAACCAAGACGACCTCTTCTATTTTGCGTAAAAAAAAGTAATAGATGCCCATTTGCTGCGAATGGCACCGAATCGATAATTTGCGGTCATCAAAAACACTGGCGTATACAGCTGCAATATTTTTCTCTGTCCGCACTCTACGTATGCGTGTTGGTGGTTTAATGTTCAATAATGTAATTTTGGTGCGAAATTTAGTTACAAGATTCCGAATAGCCGGCTCAGAAGGTCGTCGAAACTGACCACGCACTTTCTTAACCCAGCATGAATTTTGATAACAAAATTTAATAACCTGCATGCGTTGTTCATTTGTAAGTGGGTTCATGATTAAATTATATACCAAACTGGACATGTTTAACAGTAACATGATACACGAAAACAGCTGAGTTGCCAAAAAAAAGTTGCTAAAAAATCACCCTTTCTATATATTAAGGCAGTGTCTGATAGTTCAATACCACATAACTGCGTTCTTGGCATAATTTTTCTGAGTCTAAAATATCTCTCCAACCTGTA
Organism: Nowickia ferox; assembly: GCA_936439885.1. Classification (NCBI taxonomy): domain Eukaryota; kingdom Metazoa; phylum Arthropoda; class Insecta; order Diptera; family Tachinidae; genus Nowickia; species Nowickia ferox. Next base: position 109,586,318 of record OW387023.1, read on the forward strand.
GGAATTCATAGAATTAACTTAAAAAAGAGGGCAATTAATTAAACTAAAATATAAGTTCAAGGCAAAAAGATGGATATTGTTTCTTGCTTTTATCACTGCATGAGTTTTTTCCACTTCTTGGGAAGTCACATTAAAAACCTTATAAAAAATTAAATAAGAAGCAGATTTCCGGTAGTATAGTGCATGCAGTAATTCACGAATAGAACTCTGATTTGTTAAATTGCGTTGAAATGATTGTAAGTACGTTAGGCTTTCTGTAAATAATTCATTTCCTTAGATAGTTTTTAAGGTAATACATCGAACACGTGCATAATTTTAAGATTATGCCAATAAAAATATATAATTTATAAAAGAACTAAATTATCTCAATATTTTTAACACAACATCCAATCCAAAGAAAAGGTATCAGTAGAAGAGAACTTCCCACAAAATTAATTGATCCAGTTTCGAATCGCAATCACTGTATCATATTGAGTTATTCAGGTAATCTGTTTTTAATGCATTGTAATTGTAGCCTGTTAATTAATAAAATATAAATAAATAAATAAAATCAAACAAATAAGAAAGAGAGGTACGAGTACATATGAAGAAAATAAAATTGTGAATTTTTTGTAATTCAATTAAAAAAAAATTCATTTGTCTTTTTTAACACAATTTTTTTTTTACTTTTGTAAAATAGAAATCATTTAAACAGTAAAAGGGAGGAGCTTGAAACGTTTGAGAACAAAAAAAATAACTCAAGGTTTTTTGCATGTGCTTGCAAGGATTTTATGCGAAAACAATTAAATAGAAAAATTTTCAACAAATTAAAAGAGGCGTGGCTGCTAAATTTATCGCACTTAAAATTTTTTTAACTTTTTTACAACGAAAAAATATATATAAATGTCTACATGCATAATGGAAGAGAAGAAAGACAGACAGACGGTGACCTTGGATGTCAATCTAAAAATTTAAACTAAAATTGTACATGAAACATTTGATTTTTGTAAGCGGTAGTCCTTAATGGATTAAATAAAATATTTGATCTTCGACTGTAGTAGAATTCATGTTATGGTGCTGCCATCTCATACGAATTTAACTTCCGTTACGTGATGTTGGCTGTATGTAGCCAGTGAATACCGAATATCAAATGCAACCGATAACATATATACATATATATTATCAGATTGGAAATCTTCCACGAGGTTAGAAAAATCTTCTATAAAAAGTTTGATTCATGGGAAAAAATACATACACACATAATTTCTTTTTATAATTCCATTCATGTTCCTTAATTTGTATTAGCCAAAAATCGTTTTGATAAATTAAATAAAATATATTACATTCCTCTTTCTCCTAAATGGTCAAAAATGTTTTTTTTTCTTATGCCGAGTACACGTCTGGCACACATGTGCACAAAAAGCGTAACCACTAATTATTAATGAAAAACTGTTTGATTCAGACATGTATTTATTGGATTCTATAAAATTGTCTATTAGTTATGTATGAAGCTGTTTAACTTAATAAATACGCGTCTGAATCAAACAGTTTTTCATTAGTAATTAGTGGTTACGCTTTTTTGTACACATGTGTGCCAGATGTGTACTCGGCATTAGTTACTTCTTACTTTCTAAATTAATTGATTATTAAGCAAAACTGTGTGCCACCTTTCTTCCAAAATTAAAATTTTTTTATAAATGATTTAAATTTATGTATCTTCTATTTCAAAAGGTGTTAATTAATGTTGCTCTATATGAATTTGCTTAAAAAAAATATATTTTTTCTTTGGCCAATCTTTCTTACGTATTCTCTAATGTGTTTTATTAATTTATTGCAAAATTTGTATTTTTTATTTAAATAAATCAAAATAAAAAATAAAAAAAAAGCTTTAAGTGTTTTCGGTGATTCAATATTGATTTTGTTGAAAAAAAATGCTTTAAATGATTTTTAATTTTTTTTTTAAACCTATAAATAAAACTTTTAGTTTTATCAACAAAAAAAAATTTATTCATTTTAAAAAAAAAATATTATTAAGAGTTTCTAGTTGAAGGAACATTTAAAGTGAAAGAGATTTTTTCCAAAAATTTTTAAATTTTTTATTGGTAAAAAATGACAGGAAATCAATATTTCTAACTCGTGTCTAAATAAGTTGCTCTTTAAATCAATTACATAGTTACTGCTGAATTTATGCCACGAACCGTGAAAAAAATATAATTAGATTTTTTTTATTTAGACCATTAAGTTTAATTTGTAATCGATTTAAAAAAGAACAGTACTTGGATTCAATAACTTTTATTACGATAAATATTATCGCTATAATAAATATCGCTATAATAAATATAACAAAAATTTATCGACTTTGCTATTCAGTAACATATTTTAACGATATGCGGTCGGTTGGAGGAAAAAAAATAAGATCATAAGCTTAAATTTATTAAGTTTTTCTTTATTATTTTTTGTGCTATTCGCTTATTTTCACATTTTCTACAGATATACCACATAATATTGAATTTAAATGGTGAGTAAGATAAAGTTGGAGGCTTTCGTAAAAAAGAAATTACTGAATCACACTATCGTTACCGCAAACTAAAAAATATGTCGATAAATATTACGATTTTTGGTTCGCAAAAAGTTACAGAAGCAATGTACAGATTCTCAATTTGGTTGCTTTCATCAAAACTAAGCAGTCACGGAGGATTTCCCCGATATTTTAGAAAATTTATTGTCAGTTTTTGTCACATCTCGAAATTTTGAGGTAATGGGAATCTATTCGGACTAGTTTTACCATGATGTCGGTATAGATTTATGTATGCATGTGTATTGGTGTGCTTAATAATAGATACGGTCTTCTAAGCTATTGACCTTACTTATACCTCTTGACAGAATAAGCCAATTCAGTATGATAGATTTTGAAAACTTTGGAAAAATAACCTGCAAGAAAATATTTTTGTCAAAACAATTTTAAGCTGCCTAAGCCAGTAAATCGAAAATTTAATCAGCTCTTAAGCTTAAAACTGAAACAATTTTCGCTGCAGTAGATTTGATTAAAATCAATTGATCCGTTCAAGAGGTTAATTTTGATATAAACTTTCGACAAATTCGCTTTAATTTAACAACCCTCAAATTTGTTTTCAGTTCCTTTCAAAAAAATTTTTTTTAATTTTCCTAGAATATCGGAGGTTTGATATAAATCAGTTGCATTGTTCGCGAGACATCGTGGTATAAAATTTTCGAAAAAAATTTCTCGAATTATTTATTTTTCTTTTGTACTCAAAAAACCGTTTTAATAGAAAATTTATGGATTTTCATTTGTTTTGAGGTATAGTATTGAGAAAAAATTATATATTGTTACGCAAATGTACGTGAAGTGACCCTGACATTTTTAAACAACAATATTTTTTTCTCATATTGTTTTATTTGCAAACAATAAGCAAATTAATTGAAAATAAATATTCACATGAATTTTAACCTCAAAAATACAAGACGATGTTGAAGCAAACATTCAAGGCATAACAAAAAACTACAATGTTATATCTGCTACTTATAAAATAAAATTTACAACAACACAAACACTCAAGCCGATGCGGACAAAAGACGCAAACTAAAACACTGATGTTATATTGTCAATGCACATACACACAAACCAAGAGTACGAATTGAAAAATTTAAATGAAAATTAATGAGGTGAGACTTTCTGAATGTTGCTAACATTATTTTGGAATTTTAAAAAGGCAAACTGTCTTGTGTAAAGAACAGCAAAGCTAACATCGTGGTATTATAGCAGTAAAAAATGTAACATTGTGTGGTTAAAAGTTCGTAACATCAATTGGACAAGAATCAAACACTTGTAAACTTTTATTTAATTGCAAACATGATGATTTTAAAAGTTAAGAATTTAACAATATTTGGCACTTAATAACTGGTTTAAAAAAATTATGATAATATATAGCTGCCGTTTAGTGCCATTGTAGAAAAACAAAATGGACGGTCCCCATTAAAACGTAGTCTTTAACTCAGTATATTTCTATCCAAATGATTACTACGAAACGTTGTACATACTTTGGAAACAAAGTGGAATTTATAAAAGTGGGCGCATACATGTCCACTAAAATTTTTTAATATATTTGACAATATTGTACCTAAGTAATTCTTACGAGACTGGACACACATCTTGTTTCCCTCGTGCATTTATAAAAGTGGGTGGGGCACGACCATTAATATATAATATTATATATTATTTACTTCTTTTTTTTATCAAGTTGTACCAAAAATTTAGCGCCCTTTAAAATTTTATCCATAAAACTTTGCACAAATCTTATGGCATTTTCTTTTCTACAATAAATTGTTACATTTATTGCACTTTTCAATGAAGATTACGAGCATACATTTTTGCTGCAAACGAACGCTAAATTCCATTTTTTTTTTCTTGCTAAAAAGTAATAATAATAAAAATTTTGCACTTTTTCTAAAAGAGAAAACGAAACATTAGTCGAAAGACACCGGCTGCGACCGCGTATGCTAATTTTGTCCATTTTATGCTGCTTAAGCATATGTTTCAGAACTTCAAAAATATTTGGTTAAGCAACAAAATAGTGCAATTTGACAATTTCATATAATGACAAATTTCAATTCCATTTTAAAGCACAATATATTTTTATTTGTTCTTTTAGTAACTCTTTCTAATTTAGCACTTAATCTAAATTCTTCAGGTTAAAGTTAAATGTTTCACTTTTCTTTTAATTAATTTTTAATGCATATTTTTACGCCCACTCATAAATGTACAAAAATGATTTATTGCTAACCAAAATTTATTTCTTTCTTTTTACTTTTATGACTCTGACACCACTTTGGTTTCTGTTTAATCTCTCTTCGCTTAAATTTTATGTTAACAGCCATAAAAAATCACTTAAAAGTCAACTAGGAACTTGCATTTATTTTAAAATAATAACTTTTCAAATACGCTCAGATTTTCTACTCATTATCTAAGAAAATAAAAATTTTCACCTGCCTGCAAGCGGCAGTCATAAATTATCATATAAGTGATCATAAAAATACCGCCGATTATCATCAGGAACTCCACCCACGTTTAAACACTTGCATTCGCCAGTGCTCTTTATCATTTCAAAATAATGATTTTAAAAAAATTAAGAAAAACCATAAAATTTGCTGTCATTTATAATCACACACCTTTATGGTGTTATAAAAAGCATTTCAATAAATTTATATAATTAAAAAATAAATAAGGAATAATCAAAAATATTCATTCAAAAATTTTTTCTCGAAAGTACCAAAAAGAAGCGAAATGGTCGCACTGTTAACAATTTTGTGCCAGAAATATGATATTTTTAAAAAGTGACAATAAATAAATATCAAGTGTCTAGTTAAAAACCTATTTAACACAACATAATAATAATAGTCGTAAAATATTCAGCAAATAAATAATAAAATTATTAACCATAAACATTCTCACAGGTATCTTTCGAAATAGAAAATAATTAAGAAGTTAAAAAATCATATTTCACTGCAAAATCATTTTACTCTAAAAGATCGCTTTTGACATTAAGCTGTCATTAAATTATTAAAAAATACTGACATTATTTTGTCAACAGGTACAAATTAGCAGCAACTGCCGCCAACTGGCGTAAAGCGTATTCCAAACAACAACAACAAAAATAAAATAGATTTAAAAAGTTTTAGCTTTCCCCAAAGCAAAAACAAAACCTTGGAAAAGTGTTTCGGAAAAAAATAATAAGATTGAGATGAAAGCTAAAAGAAAAGAATTTTCAAATATATAAATCAATACAAGGGATTTTTGGAACATAAATTTTAATATTAACAATTTTTATAGAAAAAATACTTTTTTATTGTCGCCATAAAAAATGACGCAAAGAGAACATAAAAAATGTTTTAAATAATAAACAAAATGTTCTGTTTTCGGAAGACATCATGAAGAAGATGTTTTGAGGTTTAAATGTAGGAAAGAGGTAATGAAACGCGTCTGGCTGCATGTGCACAGGTGAAGGAAAACATTGACACAAATTGTACATATTTAAACTCATGCACAGCCATAAAAATTTTTTTGTTTAATTTCAAGAAATTTTGTGGCCATGCATCACTTTATACGGCGAGTCAACAGTTCATTTTTCAAACAAAAAGCAGCATTGTTGGAAGTTTAGGTTGGGATAGGTTTACAACTCCGCAAAAAATGCAGAAGTGTGCGGCTCACTTGGGTTACAAGTACTTGTTTATGTTGATAATTCCATGACTTTCTGCGCAAAATAAAATTTTTTCCGCGTAAAAGCATTTTATTTCTCATGATAGTCCCCTGAAAGCTTGATGTATTTAGTCCAGCATCTGTAAAAAAAATGTTATTGCTCCACTGTAGAATAATGTCACTACAGAAATTAGAGAAAATACCACTCTAACTGACTACCCTAATACCGGAATGGAAACGGAACGGGTAACAATCTAGGACCGATATTTTTACAGATACTTGGAATAATGATGACCTAGCGGAAAGCGGCCTCTATGAGAAATGTCGATAAGTAAGAAAATTTTTTCGTATGCCGGATCATAATAGAGTTTTCCAGGCAGATATCATGACCCTTACGGAAAACAGTAAATGGTTAAGGGAAGAGGTGCCACCGCGTATTTTCATGGATTTCAAAGATGTTGTCAAAGCCTTAATGAAGGGGAAAGTTAAGTCCCGGTATATCCTTCTACATACTGTAGAGATCTACAGATAATGTGGATAACTTGACATCAAGATATATGTGGTAGCACGACCACAACTAACAGTTGTCATCAATGACAGATTTGATTAAAATGATCCGGCAACTCATTTTGTTTTTTACTGTCTCTTCGTTTGCTTGAATTATTATCGGCACCACGTTTTTCGATTGTACCTCGATAAAAAGTATTTCTAAATAAAGATTTAACAAACCATAAAATATAGTGGCTATTTAATATTCCCTATATATATAAGGAAACGAAGAAGCTGATTGGCTTACCAAGATCATCATCTTTGAATAACATCACACTGTAGAACGTCAGACCTTTTAAGAGACGCAAAACTAAACTCAAACGATGGGTGATTGGATAACTTCAGAGAGTTTGGTAAAATGCTGAGAGAAGAATAATCAGAATCCTATGGGGTAATCCGAGTTAGGAGAAATCCAACAAAATTCTAAAATTGAGGAGAACGTAACTTGGACTTCGAACGTGTTAGGCACTCTGAGATGAGAGACCTAAGAGAACACATAGAGTGGAGTGGTTTCTTCGTATTAACGGTTTACCGAATAGAGTTTTTTTTGGAGATAGGTATATATATTGGGGATAACCTGTATCTTCAGGTAGAGTCTACAATATGCCGGATTCGGTTTAAGTGTAATTTTGCAAGGGATTGGGTCAACGTAGTTTCCCTTTTTTCAAGCTAACCTAACTCAACCTGTTCCCTTCAAATAATAAAATTGTTCAAGGCCCTTAAAATATTAAACAGATACATCTGGAGACCATATCATTAATTTTTACCATAGTGACTAGACAAGTGTCCTAATGCAACAACAATTTTTTCTTTGCCAGATGAGGTTGTTTCTTCTTTAAAACAATATTTTAATGGTAGTCGATGTGAATGACACTGCGTTGTCCTAACCTTGGTGGCCGACAAACCCATCTTAGACTTCTTTGATTCACGTTGGCCCAAAGAAACCCACTGATTATCTTTTAGCCCTTTATAACTCAACATCGTGAAAAAAATGAATTTTTTATTTCTTGTGACGAAAATGGGTAAAAAAGAAAATGAGAAGAACGTCAAATATGTTGGCGATAAGAACTTCAGATTAAAAATAATTTCATTCACAATTTTTTGGATATAAAAACAATAATTGACTTGGACATTTACAAAACTTAATAAAGTAAAACGCCGATAATTTTACTTTTTAAAAAATTTCAACATTGATGTAATAAAAGCGTAGGGTTACTTTAAATCTGTTCTAAATAATAGTTTTATTTCATTCATGTTTTTTATAGAGATTTAATGGTTTCTGGCATATCTGTAACAAGGAGTGATAAAGGTTTAACATCCGGAGCGTTGCTACAAAACTCTTTCAGATTAAACATCGCTCATACAATTGCCTAGCGCACGCACTTTCGTTATCCGATAGCGGCAAAAGAAATCGGAGGGTTATTGTATAACTAAAAACAAGAAATAAAGCTTTTTAAAGCAATTTTAAATTGGAAAGTAAAATCATATTATCTAACCCCCTGGCATATGAAACAGAACTGTATACGCTCAAAAACGAATAAGGGCAAGTGATGTCGCAAAGATGCAAAGCTTGTTAATTGTTATCTAGTGTGTTTAAATGTCAAACTTTAATGCAATACATTTAAAAATAAACCTAAATAAAAGAGATAAGAAGTATGTGTGTATGTACGAGTATGTTGCAGATGAAGTGGACAACATTGTTGCAATTATTCCTTTTTTTTAATTTTATTTCTTGTCAAAGCAAATAAACACATATTTATAAATCTACATCAACTGACACCACACACAGTGGACCGAACACAAAGAGCGCTGATGATGAAGGTGCAATGACCTTCGAAAACAGCTAATTGTTCCGTTCTACTAGTATTTGTCAGAATACGTATTTACAATTAACTTTGGTGTTATTTGTTCATTAATAATTATCACATGTGATAAAGCGATACGAACTTTAGCCGTATCAAATCATATATAAAGAAAAACATATTTAATTTTTATTATATTTGACCTTTATATTAAAAATATTAGATAATTGCATATGCGAACTTGCGACTACTTTTTCTTGCATGGGAACAATATTAATGATTGAAAGAACAAATTTTATAGAGTGGTTAAATAGATTTTCGAAAATCGTTCAACTTACTTCATTCAATTCAGTATAAATTTTTTTTTCTTTTTATTTCTAATTACCACAAAAATTTTTCGCAAAATTTTTGATTTATAAAGAAAGCAGCATTAACTCTGAAATGTAAATAGCTGTAAAAATAAAATAAATAAATAAAAATTATAAAATATAATAATATAAAATAACAATCCAAAAAAGTTTGCCTTAAATAAAACAAAAATAAGCAAATTAATAGAAATGTGCGTGATTAGTAGAGAGTAAACAACACAGTGGCAAGCTTGCTGAAAACTGTTGAAAACTAGTGATGTTAAATTCGAGCTTTCATTGCATAAAAAGCTTTCAACAAATTAGAGTATGGTGAATCAAAACAATTTACATTTTCCATTTGCATTGAATAATGTGTACGTATGAATGCAAGGCTGAAGTTTACATTAATTGCCACCATACACAGTGGACCCAACAAACATAAACACGCTTATAATAAATATGTGGTGGCCTTTGAAAAAAGCATGTTTTTTCCGTTCTACTTATGCTTTTCATAATAATCTACAATGTTCTTTAGGGCAATTGCTTCCTGAAGAGTTATGACAATTAGGCTAATCGAATAATAAACATGGATGTAATAAAATATTTATAGATCATGTTTTTGCATGCATATCTTAAGCAAAATCGTTTAAATTTGCCTTAAAATTCATAAACATCTCCCATTGAGCTGATTTTTTGGAACAAAACCTTTTTTTTTTCTTTTCCTAATTACACATTTCCAATTTGATGTAAGGCACTTCAACTTCAATTCCTGCCTTTTAAATACCTAGATTTTTTACATGATTTTCTTGTGTTCACCTTTTTAAAAATTCAGAAACAACAACAACAACATTTCTACCACTAACATATTGAAAACACATGTTTTTACTTATAAGTTATCAAGGAATAAGAAAAAAATTCATTAAAAAACACAAACAGTCTCATTTCTTGCTTTCTATACAACTAATAATTGTATATCAACTGCAGTATTTGTTGGTGTAAAATTTTGCCTGCCTCAAATGATTTGTAATGAAAATTATTTATAGATTTCTTTTTCAAACAGAGAGTAAACACTTAAGAATTTCATTTACTTGCCATGCATGCACCTTTATTGCTTTTGACTTTTGTGTAAAAATAATTGTTTGCTGCAAAGTGTAGGTGGAGGGCCTGATTTACACTTACTTTTTTTTTTCTTTCACATTCTTATGGGCAGGCAGGCATACTATATATGTACGTGAAGAGTTTAGGTAAACTGAGCAGTATTTTACACTCACTGGAATCAGTCAGATGTTGCAGGCAAAGCCAGAGGAAATCACCACCAACATATGTGGTCTTCCTTTTTACTTTTAGTCTTTCATTTCCATTTTAGTTTTCCAGTCTTTGTTAAGTGATTCATTTTGAAATGCTGCTGCTTTTTTTTTTTTTTTTTTTTTTGCCTAAGAGTTGTGCCACGAATACCAGAAATGTTTTAAAATAACTATTTAGTGTGTTTTCAAAAGGTGCAAAGTATAAAGTAAAGAAATTGTAGTTTGTTTGTTGTCACAGGTCTGGTTGCTGCAATTGAAGGAGAAGCAACAGCAAATGTAACAAGACTAATTTTATCTTCAGTTGTTTTATTTTTTTTCTTCTTTCCTGGCTGCCTTTGTAATGTTCATTTTACGTTTTCTCAAGACAGACATGTCACGGCATCATGATGTATTATGCAGAGAATAAACATTTAAGCATATTGATGGCAGCAACAGCCAACATTTAAATGAGAGAGACCAAAGGAATGGTTGGTTGGTTGCAGAAAAAAAGAAAGAAAAGAAAGATTTTTAAATGTTTTATAACCCAAGCCACTAAAATAAACAATTTATTTTAGTGGCTAATTGTGGAAAATAAGGTGCAACAAAATTGCTTATATTTGCTTAAAATACTTTACTAGAATTTCATATTTATTCATAATACCGGCTTTAGGTTTTCAATTAAATTTTTATAGCAATTATATATTTGTTTTACCTTTTAAAGCCTTTTGTATGCATTTCATTCAAATGAAATGTAACAACAAATTTTATTGGATTTTATTTAACATTTTAACAATTACTCTGCAATTGTGTGAAATTTATAACTATTGTACGAATGAAAATGAATAGAGTGTATTTACATAAGTAAGCCTTTTTTCTCGATCAAAAAAATTATGGGAGTCCTGTTGAAACAATTATAAAAAAAATGTTTACTGTTTTTTTTTGTTTATTTTGTTGCACATACGAGTACTCGTAGCATAATGCAGGCGTTGCATTGTATGTAGCCTTTGGCAAATGCTTTTGTTTTTACAAAAACAACCAAAAAATTTATTTAAAATTAATACCAAAAAATAATCCAAAAATAAAGCGAAATATTTTTTTATCTTTTCCCACCTCCAAAGGAAAAGTGTACATTTTAAAATCTTTTGTTAAACCCCCGAAAAATTGTCTGATGTAGTCTATTTTTTGGGGGAAAAAAAATTATTTTTTGCATGTATTTTATTTCATTTCCTGTGAACGATATTTTTTTATAAGATTTTTAAACCAAAAGGTATTTTTGCATATGTTTGGCGTATGTATATTTTAGCTGAACAGATGAAGTTGGAAACAGAAAAAAAGCATTCCATGCAATTTTCAGTTTTACAACTGTTTCAAAAAGTTAATTTTTTTCTACGAGTACAGTGATATTCTTACAGGCGGGGTATGAAATGTACGTGTACAACACAAAATATTGGCAAACAATTTCTCTTTTTCTTTTACAGCCGAAATTTTTAAAACAAATATGTAAGTACAACAAAAAAAAAAAATAAATTGTTGTACATGAAACAATACAAAAATAATTTTCACAAAGAAAACTTGACACTCTGTCTCCTGCCCCAATGACTATTGTTGTTCAACAAGACAACTGAATATTGGAATGGAGTCATTTGTTTGTTTGAGGCTTGACTGCTAGAAGAGTTGGCAAGGCGAACAGTTAGGCAGCAAAGGCAGTGGCGTAAAGCAGTCAGTTAGAGTTCGTCCACTTTTATAGATTTGTAAAAGAACTGCAAATATTTGAATACTCAACAGTGAAATTAATTTTTTTTTTGCTATGAAAATCTACCAGATTCTTCTCATGATTTATGAGTTTACAAGCGGCCAAGCAACAAATAATAAATTTTAATTAAAGTTACCTTTAATAAACCAAATGGAAAAAAATAAATATTTTTAAATTTGCTTGTGTAGCCCAGAAACTCAAATCAATTACTTTTGATGAATTTGTTTTTTTTTTCATAACACAAAAGCTATAATTTTTCAAAAAAATTAAAAAAAATAACTTGACAGCATAATTTTTCTATTATTGAAGTCGAATTAAATCACATGTCGTTTACAACGCGCAGAAACACACGTTAATTTTATGATTTTCATGAGTAACCACGTATGTCAATTTTAGGGAACATTGAATTATCGATATTAAATTGCTTTTTCATATGATATCGAAAATATTTTATATACATACATATCGTGCCTTAATCGCCAACAAAAAAATGCTTAAGCGACTGAATTTTCGAACTTGATTTTTTTACCAAAATCGATTATTTGCGATCGTAAATAATCGATTTTCGTGAAATAACCATGTCCAAAATATGTGACGGTTAAGCTTTTTTGGCGGTTATTGCTCGATTTGTCAATAGGTTCTTATTTTTATGGATTTTGTTGACTTGAATTTTTTTGTAGATATTTTTGACGACATTCGTTAAACATTCATATTAAAAAGCTGATGTTAACAAACAATCTCTGCCCAGGTAGATAGACATGAGTGATGATGAAGTGCGTGGCGGCACAGAAAAATGCCCCAAACAAAAACTCTAGTTAAATTTTTCTTGTCTTCTTTAGAAAATTACATTGATTAAGAAAAATATTTCATTCGATAGGAATTGAAAATACTGAATACTTAAGTGCGATTAAGAAATTATTCCTGATTAATATTTCTAATTTTAAAAACTCACCTAAAATTTTACGTAATTTAAAAAAATAGCTGGTAGCATTTTGATATTCAGACTGTTTTTTAGCTTTTCGTGAAAAAAAAAATATATAAATTTTGAAGTTATGCGGTTGTTTATTACTCAAGAAACCAGTTCGATGTTTGTATGGGCACAAAAAGTAGTAAATAAATTAAGATGAATAAATCAATTAATGAAAAATAAGTAAACAAAACTCGGACAGAAACATTACCAATTAAAACTTAACTGGAAAGAACCGAATTATTTTATATTTTGTGTACAATAATTTTATTGTAGTAAAGATCTTTTGATTTTGCTCAACAATTACGAAATTTTTAGCGGCTCTTATCTTACCTATAAAATATGAAGGACTTCAAACAAAATTTTAATTAATGAAATATTCCCGGGAGATTCGAATTTTACATCGTAGGTGAATCAAAAGCCTGTCAATGATAAAAAAAAAATATACATATACAGTGGCGAACACTTGTGAATACAAATGCTTTCTAAAACAGAATTAAATCCCATAAAACAAAATAAAAGCAATTCAGTTGTTTGTTTAAACGATTCAATAAATTAATAAATACTGAAAACAAAATGATATTTGTGAATGCATATTAAAATTTTAAGTTAAGATTAAGCAAAATTTTATGAAACAAATGCATGTACTCGTGTCTCTCTCTTTCACACTTCAAACAATTTCATTTAATTCGAATTTTTTAGTGCTCTAAAGCCTCAGTTACACTTTTAATGCGTCTTGTCGTACTTTCGACTAAACCCTCGATCATACGATTCACAATATGATAAACGGTAGGACCTTGAAATTATGGGTTCTGATGCTCATTGCACCGATTTTGAAAGTTCATCTACTACCTCGTTTCCCATGCTGCCGATATGTTCCACATCAGCCTGCCACTGCTGCTCTTTCCTTCACAAGAGTTCGTTTAGGTTGGTCTCAATACAATCATCCGCAATAAGAGCTTTACGTAGGCTTTCAACAACCCGTTTTCTCCGGAAGCGTTTCAACGGCCTTTGGGTCGCGCTGACATCTTTTTTATTATAAAAAAGTTTGGTCCCTGCATTTCTTTCATTGTCTTTGTCGGCGTGGTGCCTATTGCTACATATACATACATACATATCGTTGCCTTAATATAGAAAGAATATTCATTATTTTTTTAATATTTTTCGATACATTAGATGTTCTTCTATCAAAATATACAAAAAGACACGATTTAAAAAAAAAATAATAAGTTAGGGCCTTTCTATATTAAGGTGACGATATAGCCCATAACGAACGCCATCTAGCTTTTGCTTGATTGCCTGCTTTTTGGCAATGCGTTGGCCACCAAGCAAATGATGTGTAGGCAAATATGCGTCTCCACATCATAGTGATCTACACTCATACTCAAAACACAGCACACTGCAGTTGCTCTTAATACTAATTATCAACTTTATACAAAATTTGTATGTAAAATTTAGTCCCACTGAGATAGTGGCCGTGCTCGGAAATCCATCACGACACTGTCATCCGATGCGCAAGTGTGATTGGTGCAAATCATCATCAATCAACCATCATTCGAAAGAAAGAATCCATTGAAATTTAAATTAAGTAATTCTGAAAAAAAACTGACTTCAATGCAAAAAACTGATAGAACATTTTCGAAAAAAAATTTATGGGACCAAACTATATACAAGGTGTGTGGTAAGTTTCGTAAAAATCGGTCAAGTAGAACCACGTGAAATGTAATAATAAATTTTAATGGGCGTAGCCCCGCCCATTTTTTCAACTTTAAAATTGTTAAATTACAAGAACCAAAGGTGTTTGCTAGGTTTCGCAGCTATCAACTATGTAGATATCATAAAATCAAGTTAAAAAATTTGGGCGTGTCCTCGCCCACTTTTTTTACAATGGGACCAAAAAAATAATTTTTACAAGCGGTCTAAAATGTACCGAGTTATGAAGTAACAATGTCCAAAAAAAATTAAAAAACACAGACGAATTGATAACCTGCTCCTTTTTTTGAAGTCGGTTAGTGCTGGTCCAGACTTGCAATTTCTGTTACAGCAACTTTCTATTTTTTAATACAAAAAGTATACATTTCTATTTCAACACTCTCACACATATTCAAGAATTGCTGCAACAAAAATTGCAAGTCAGGACCAGGACTTAAAAATAGAAAAAGTTTTATGTTCAATAACAAAATATGTACACACTTATCTCACCCAAAATACTTATCTTACTCATCCGTTGTAATAGATACTTTTGTGATGAGTGTTTATTGTTTTAGAACTCATGAAATTTGCAGTGTTATAAATGTCGTGGATTTTTCGAACACGCTGTGCATTAGATGCCATTAGATGCAGCGCAGTGACGGATTTCCGAACAGGTTTCGCTTCACAAGACATGAATGAATGAATGAATGAATACAACCTTGAGAGCCCCTAAACAAGTTATGTTTAGCAATTAATTACTATTGTTCACTTATACCTCTATTTTTCTTTTATTTCGTACCCGCATCCAAATGAAATTTATGTTGCTTTACGTTTATTGAACTTTATTAATTGTTATAAATTTTTGTTTTATTATTCCTATGAAAAACAATTTAATAATTTTGTTTTTTCGTTCAGATCATTTTGATTCGTTTTTTTTTTCATTCATATGCCCAATAATAATGAAAGAAATTGTAACGCATGCGTGTCATCTTCAATCAAAGGTATACAAATGTATCAAGCAATTGCTGTGCCCACAAACCTTGCTACAAAAAAAAACAACAGTTGTTGCACATTTATAATAAAATTTATTTTCCCCCACCGTAAGAGGAATAAATATATGAGTACAACTTTTTAAGTGTGCGCGCCCGCATGCAACTTTATGCTGCAAGTAAATGAACTCCATGCTGCAGCAATAGTCGTGTATTCAATAAAAACAGTAGTAGTCATTGTAGTCAGTCGATCATAAAGTATTGTTAATTGAGGTAAATTAAGGTACTACATGTGTACATGCATTCGCTGCAGCACAAACGATCATATGACATTTGATGAAACTGAAGTACACATGGATGTACATCAAAAAAAAAAAGTAAAATTTAATGCATTCTTTTTCTCTCGCGGGTTAATAAAAATCAACAAATACGAGTACATAACACAAGGTTCGGTGACTGCAATAATAAAGTATGAGTAGTATGAGTATGTATTACACATCATCATTATCATCATCGTGATGATGGTGATGATTGTTAAAACAATTTTATTTTCAATTGAAATTAATGTTTTATAATAAACGCACACACACACACAAAAGTAAATATAACACCCGTTATAACTGTACTAATTTGTTATGAGAGTGCGAGAGAGAGAGAGAGAGAAAGGGAGCGAGTTAATATCGTTAAACTCCATTTTTTTGTTTTATTTCTTCCAAGTCAGGCAACCATCTTGAGGTTATTTTCTTAGTAACAAGTGTGCGTGTGCCTTTGTGTGTTGCACTATTTTTTAATGACTTTTCTTGTCTTTTTCTCATGGCTTGACTTCAAGTCATTCATCGTCTTTGTTGTTGTTGTAGTTGTGTGTAGTCTTGGGTATCTTTTGCTGCCTCACCTTCGCTTTACAATTTATGGCCCTGCTTATAAACTCACATGGAAAACAACATGGTGTCTTCGTTAAAGTTCGTTTTCTTTTTTTGTAAACTGTTTTATAGAAAACAAACAAGGGGTATTGTTATGCAGTAAATGGCTTTTTTTAATGATGAAAAAATACGTTGATCTCTGAAGACCTCTGTTGAAGTCAAGAAGTCAGTTTTTTTGTTGCTTTGTTGATGATTTTTATAAATAGTTGAGTGTGTTCAAAAAAAACTTTATTAAGTGTTTCCAAAGTTTTGTTTCTTCTTGTATTTTGCTTTATAAGCTACACATAAATGATGAGATCATCGTCAAGTTTTTAAATACCTTTTTAACAACACACAATGCCCTTAAACACATAGCGCGCTTTGTTTTCAATGGGTACTTTTTTTTCTACCCAATTTATGATGATTTTCAGTCATGTGGCCTTATTATGTGTGGGCCTATAAAAATTCTTCGAAAAAAAAACCCGTTCACTTTTTCTTGGAAATCACTTATTTAGGTACGTAGAACATACTTGCACAATAACATGTTTGTTTGTATTGGATTAAAGAAGGCCGTACCTACTGTTACGAGTTCATATTTAAATCATGCAAGACTTTGAATTTAAAGCTTATCTCTCACTCTTGAAGTGAATACATTGAACACATGAGTGAGTATACGCGTATATGTATGTATATTTACATACATAAATATGTAAATGCCTAGGAATGGTACAGTGAAAGTCAATAAAAAGTATCTTAAAGATATAGGTACATACCTATATAAAAAAATTCATGGATAATTAAAAAGAGTGACATTGAAAATTCAACTGACATATTTTTTATTTTCATAATATTGTGACACTTGGCTCAAAACTGCTACTACGGTGAAAATTTTAGCTAAATCGGATAACTCTAAGCCTTGACCCATTGAGATCAGAGTTCAAATTGTGCAAAATTCACCGATTTACCAGCAGTTGATTAGAGTAATTTTAAATCCATTCTTTTGAAAATCGACAAGGAAGCTGTTGTACTCTAAATTATATCTTAAATTTTTTTTTTTCGAAAATTAATCCTTGTGGGTCAAATGGGTTAAAATTGCACTTTTTCACAGATATCTCAAAGTTATTTTTTTTCCAGAGATATGAAAAATCCTTACGAAAAAAATGTTTAAAATACTCTATGACCGAAAACATTATTAACCCTTACATACTTTGGCACCAAAATGGCTCAATCAAAAATAATTGCAACATTTTATTCGGTAATTTTCGATTCAAATTGTGGGGTTTATAATTTCATTGATTAAGTATTTTTCTACTGGTTTTGGCAAATATTTTAAAATTTGAGAAAATATTATTGATATATTAAAAAAAAGGGTTAAATTTTCGAAAAAAAAAATTATTTATTTACAATTTAGCATATTTAAAATATCATCCTAGACGAAATTTCAGAAACATATAAACGTGCAAAATTAGTGGATTTTTTAATTAATTATAGATAAATGGGCAAATTGTGTACAATACATGGACTTTGACCTCAAAGGGCTTATGGCTTAGAGTTGCCCAATTTAACTCATAATAATCCGATCGTGCTTTTGGAAAAATTCAAAATTTACTTATGTGCAGCAATTTAAAAATTTAATTATAAAAACAGCTCCAGTACAATTTCTGCAGTAACTTTACTGTTAACAAGCTAAGTTTATCAGGTAAATCAAGAAAAAAATTACAACAATAATTGCAGGGCCTCACACTTGTAGGAGCACTATTTATTATCCTGTTAAATGCACTCATAGAATTGGCATCCAATCGATTCCCATCCAAGCCCAAGCTATCACCCAAGGAAGTATTCATTTATTACTTGCCAGTCCTGAAGCAAATTTGACATTTTTATTAAACTTTTCGTTATTAATTAATTTCTTAATATATACCTCATGCATGATTTTAATGCAGACTTTAAAATTCGTCTCATGTTTGTAAGGAAACAATAAAATATGTACTTCAGCCAAAAATCTCATCATAATAAAGTTAATATAAGGAGGGAGAGCTTTTAACTATCAAGATAGTACATTAACAATTTAAGTTGGTTGTTTTTTTTTTTGCCTTACTATAGTGCTTCACAGAAGAAATAATAAAGGGTGTTTTTTATTGAGGTATAGAACTTTAAGTTGGCATCACTTTTTTAACTGGCGGCCATTTTGTCAGCTTTTAAGTGATTAATATTTAGTTTGGTTTGCCATGCAAATCGTGCAAATTTATTTCGAAAATAATGGTTCAGTTCGCGAAGTTTACCGCAAGCTCCGTCCATTTTATGGTCGACAGAGCAATTAATTCGGTTAACCATGGATCGTTTTCGCACTACGTTTACTCTATGTGATAATACGCATCCGCTGAAGTCGCTCGTCTACGCCAACAAACCAGAAACGTTAGGGGACTTGGAAGCCAACATTCGTGGCGTTATTGCCAACATACGGCCCCATATGCTCGAAAAAGTGGTTGAAAATTGGACCTGTAGAATTGGCTTTATTCGAGCCAGCCGCGGCGGCCACATGCCCGAAATCATATTTAAACGTTAATGGCATAAAATTATCCTTCCAATAAAGCCAAATTGATGGACATTAAAACGATTTTCTTGTGTTTTATTTCAATTCGAAGTTCTATACCTCTAAAAAAACACCCTATATATAATTTATGTGAGAGCCCGCCTTACGTTAGTGCTTTTCAGAAGCATTCCTGAAGCCTTTGTTATCAAATAAGCAATAAATTGCTTCCCTCAGTTGTTAGTGCTTCCAAATCAGAATTTTTTTTTTTGCTGGGTACATGCACTAGTACGAAAAGTAAAGTAGGTTAATCTAACCAATTTGCGCTGTTAATTTTACTATTACTAAAAGGTGTTATTGCTTTCGGTTGAACAGTTTATTTTTGTTGGTTAATCTAATTAACTTTAGTTGCTGTTATTCAAATATTCATGGTTTTTTGGAAGCTAGATGTATCGCTTCTAGCTGGCTCATCTCGAACAAAAAAAAATGACTTATTCATGCGCAACAGCAAGTGATTCTATAACATTGTCTGCCTTACAAAAACTCTTTTGGTAAGCAGTGATTTTTACTGGGTACTTGTACATTAATGTCATACTGACAATCCAAATATTATAAGTCACACAAACGTATTATTTAATAAAATTAATGCCCACGTATAATTATATTTTCTTTTACAGTTCCTTCCTTGGCCTCAACGCTACATCATCATCAACCCAAAAGCGGTAGCAGCGCAACAGTTGATGATGAAAATTCGTCGGGTATGCCTGCATCTTCGGTGGGTGCTTCGTCGCCACAGCCACAACAAACAAATTTTATGGTCTCATGTCCACAATGTCACGTCCGACTTTCAGGTTTTGAGGTAATTATAAATTTTACTCTTTCACCACATAAATATCGAGCCTTATTTTCGATTTAATCGTAAGCAACAAAAATTAAAGTTGTCAGGAGATGATTTTGGCATTTTAATAACTCTAAAATATGGGCAGGCTCATTAAATTTTGATTTCAATAAAAAAAAGTTAATTTTCTGCTACATGTCGCTTACGATTAAATTGAAAGTATGGCTTGATATATTCTTTATCTAAACTTTACTTTGCATGCGCAAAAAAAACATGCCACAACTCGATTTTCTACTTCTATTTTCCTCAACTTTCAGCCGCTACGCAATCACATAGCCTCTGAACATCCTCACGATAAATTAAATATTGAACCATCATTTCCTAGCCCACAGGCGCGAGTTGAACATCATAACCACCACCAGCATGCTGCACATCATAATTCATCATTGGCCACAACAGCCGTGGAGGAGAGTGATGACAATGAGAGCAATATTAGTTCAGCCGAAAATAAATCATACAATAACAACAATAGTCAAGAGAAAAATAACAATAGTATTATGCCACAAATAGCCGCACACAATATGCCCACACACACACCATCGCCCAAAACTGCAACAACGCCTAATGCAAATGCGACAACAGATCTCTTAACGGCGGCAACACCTTTTGGTGCAGCTGCAGGACATTTACCACACAATTTGCATCCGGCTGCTGCAGCGCAATTTATGGCGGCCTTAGCTATGCAGCAACAGCAACAACAACAACAGCATCACCAACAACAGCAACAACACCAACAACATAACAATAGCCAAACCTCACCTACATCACATTTATTAGCGTTTAATGGTCATCAGCATCATCATCATCATCATGGTAACACTCACATATTGCAGCACCATCAACTGCAACAACAACAACAACAACAACAAAACCAACATCAGTCATTTGCTGGCGATATGGAAACAATGCGTTCAACCTCCAGTCCTGGTTCTTGTGGAGGTAGTGATAATAATTCGGCTGCCAGCAGCATGAGCGGTCCCTATCAGTGCCTACACTGTTCGGCTGCATTTCAAAATCGTCTCGAACTCGAAAAGCATGAACTCATGCATTCACCGAATGCGCAATCGCCACTGTTACAACAGAATGGTGTTAATCAAGTGAGTAACTTCTCATTCGTTTCTTCCTACATATGTATCTTCATCTTTTTTTTTTAATTTTACTTCATTTTACGTGCATCATAAATATAAAATAAATCATGGCTGTATGTGTAATGATACGTTAAATAAGAATATCCAAGAAGTGTTTTTGCTTAAAAGAAAAATAAATAAAAAGTCAGGCATATATGATTTTAAAGGAACAAACACTCACTACATATTTCCTTCTTCTTCAAAATATAATACAAAGAGGTCACATTGTTTCCAAACGAATACTCGTATATAACAACCAAGCTTGACTAGGAGCTGAAGATGTAACATGATAAGGAGGATGACTGACTTCTTGCAATATTTTTCATTTTTACTTTTTTTACATACGAGTACATACATACATACATATTTAATTATTAAAATGAAATTTGTTTATGTGCTGATTAATCTTTAGCCATATGCAGCACATACAAACATGTTTATACACTTGTATGAATCATTTGGCCACCATTATTTAAATACGATCGTTATCTACTTTTATTACTTGCCTTTTCAAACCACAGACGTACATATTATGCATTGTATATACACATTGTACATACATACATACATACATACATATGTTGCACATACATGTACATTTTTTACTTTTTAATCACAATCCGCAACCACAAAGGTTTGAATTTGATTTAAATTCACCTTATTTATTCTATATTAGAGAATTATTTATTATTATACAGAATTGAAAAGAGAATAACAGAAAATAGCCCATGCATACTTACTGATCTTTGTACCCTTCATTTACATACATACATAAATATGTACATATCGCTTATTTACTTGCACAACATCATAACTCAAGTAAATTCGGTAAAGTGCGAATTTGACTCGCAGACGAAGAGTTCCGTACGGACACTACATAAGTAATACTATACGAACTTTAGCCTATTTAACCGAATATCTTACCTGTTGCAGACATTTCTTAAAAAAATTTAACCAGCCGGTAGACTTTTTTTCGGTTTTTGCAGATTTTTTTTAGTTTTGGCTCTTTTTCTTAGGTATGGCGCTGTTTTTCGTTCTTGCAACTTTTTTTGGGCTTTTAGGCGTTTTTGTTAGTTTTGGCGATTTTTCGGATTTTAGGCGATTTATTTTAGTATAAGCGATTTTTTTTACTTTTGACTCTTTTTTTTCGTTTTGGTTAATTGTTTTCGGTTTTTGGCAATTTTTTCGTTTTTTTTTTGTTTTGGTGCTTTTTTTCGTTTTTGAGTTTTTGAAAATTTCGGTATTGGGAGTTTTTTTAGTTTTGCCATTTTTTTCGTTTTGGCTATTTTTTCGGATTTTAGGCGATTTATTTTCGTATAAGCAATTTTTTTTTTACTTTTGGCACTTTTTTCGATTTGGTAATTTGTTTTCGGTTTTTTGCAATTTCTTCCGTTGTTTTTTGTTTTGGTGTTTTTTTTTTGTTTTGGCGTTTTTTTGAGATTTTTTAGTTATAGCGTTTTTGAAAATTTCGGTATTGGGCATTTTTCTTAGTTTTGGCATTTTCTTCGTTTTGGCAATTTTTTCGGGTTTTAGGCGATTTATTTTAGTATACGCGATATTTTATATATTGGGCACTTTTTTCGTTTTGGTGACTTGTTTCCGGTTCTTGGCAATTTTTTTGGTTTTAGGCCATTTTTTCGGTTGTTTTTATTCGGTACCTTTTTTCGATTTGGCAATTATTTCGCTTTTTGGGATTTTATAGTTTTAACGTTTTGAAAATTTTAGAAGTTTGTCCTTTACGGTTTCAAAGTTGTTAAAATTACTAATTAAAAATACATTAACTAATAGAATACCCTTTAATTTTGATTTTAAGTTGTTAAATTTCAGTGTTAATTGGTGTAGTCTGCATAAAAATACACTAACTTTGAAAATTTCAAGTGTCTAGGGTGGGAAAATTTAAGGTTATGAAGTAAGTAAATGATGAAATGTCAAGAATTGAGCTGTCATCCTTTGACATTTATTTAGTAAAAAGTTGAGAAATTTTAACCATGGAACGCTACACTCTTGAACAAAGAATTTTAATTGTGAAAATTTACTATTAAAAAAACTATACGAAAACAACGCATTTTTCATCAAAATCATCTTTAGTGATGAGGCCTATTTTCAATTTGGCGATTATGTAAACAAACAAAATTGTCGCATATGGAGCTCACGAAATCGGTTCAGGCGGCATCATCAGCCTGTATTTTTTCGTAAATGAGCGTCAATTCTCTGCGCTACCAAACCATGATAACCGATTTTTTGTGGCCAGAAGTGGCTAATGTTGACTTCAGTGACCTTTGGTGTCAGCAAGACGGCATCACAAGCCACCCAGCCGGCCAAACAATTCAGTTATTGCATGAGAAATTTCCCTTTCGCATAATATTTCGATTTGGCAGTGACAATTGGCCGCCTCGTTCTTGTGATTTAACGCCGCTGGAATATTTTTTCTGTGGCCATTTGAAAGACCGGGCTTACGTAAACAAACCAGAAAAAACTGAGATAAACGAAGCTTTGTTGCAAAATGTGGTTAAAATAAAGAGCGGACATCATATTCCAGTATTAATTTCCATATATCTTT
Organism: Nowickia ferox; assembly: GCA_936439885.1. Classification (NCBI taxonomy): domain Eukaryota; kingdom Metazoa; phylum Arthropoda; class Insecta; order Diptera; family Tachinidae; genus Nowickia; species Nowickia ferox. The sequence goes on from OW387023.1 coordinate 109,609,907, forward strand.
ACATTGATATCAATAAAACTGAATTTGACACAAAAAATTATGTTTTTAAGCCAATTTACTTCCTAACCTTAAATTTGCCCACCCAAAACAGTAGGGGTTCCTTTTCACCTTTGGTGTACGGAACCATAAAAATGTAATTTTTCAGTTAATAATGCGGAATAAAATCCTCACATGTGTAAAAATTTCTTACCTAGAAATATCTTGTACATATGTGCAAATCTTGAGAGAAAAATAAAATTTTCTTTGTGTGTAAATTTCAAGTTGTGTGTAAATTGGAAACTTTAAACTCGTTTTCTGTAGAAAAATTTTGTTTGGAGTTATGACGTTGTTCAAGTAAACGAGGGATGTGTACACATGCATATAGTTATTTATGTACATACATATGCCCGTACGCACGTACCTAGTACAGTCAGTAGTAGTCTAAAGAAAAATTACAACAAAACTTGGCTTTGTGTATACTCTGGTTATTCTTGCGATCTTCATGATTTTAATCGTACCTCAAAGCTCCCACTTTTTTTAGAACAACTTGTTGTTATTTTATTCTTATTGACGTTTCTGATTGAAGTTTGTGTGTTGATCAAATTGAAGAATTTAGCTTGCGTATTTAATAGATTTTTCTTTAAAAAAAAATTTATATACATACAAAGCATTTCCGGTTGTGCGTGTGTGTTTGGGTTTCTTTTTTAAAATTGTGTGTCATTAAAAATAATCAAAATGTTGGAATTGAAAACTAAAATTTTATGGCACAACAATTCTTGATATTGAAAGTTGGAGAATTTATAAAATTAAAGCTTTAGCATTAGATAAAACAAATTTTATTTTATGTGTTGAGGAGGCCCTATATTCCACTCAGGAACTATCTTAATTGAATAATAATAATAATAATAATAATACCTACACATCGATGGTCTCAAATAAATAGAAAGGCCCTAACTCGTGTTTTTTACGAAATTGATATTTTCAGTGATTCCAGTACTCCTCGTCACAAAAATTTATTGCAATAGTGTAAAAAATAACGTTTGTACAAGCAGTTGTACAAAAAAAGTTACATATTGAGTATTGAGTAGTTTCAATTATATTTTTACTTTCTCCTGTAAAGTTGCAATTATTTGAGTCATTGCCTTTCTACTTGAAACCAAAGATATACAGTCGAACTTCTTGCTACCGAACTTCCTTTTTATACGTAAAAAATTAATTTCTGAATTTTTTGTTACAGTTTTATCTTTCTACAACGGAAGTCTCATCTAATTAATAATGCTGTAAAATTTGGGGCATTTACCCCTAATTGGGGCTTTTTGATAAAAAAAATGGGGATAAAACATTTTGTGTGGTAACAGGGTTTACCAAATAATTGCAATTTTTTTCAAGGAAAATGGGGATTAAAAAATTAATTTGTGGATTGGGTGTTTATTGAGGATTTTTTCTTCATATTTTAAAAAAAATTTTCTGTGGTTTTTATTTTGCTATTACAGTAGAATCTCACAAATTAGAAACACTTTGTACACCGTGCAGTTCGAATTTCTGAAAATTACGAATTTCTGGACATTTTTGTTTAGGGGCCATCCACATATTACGTAACGCCATTTTTCCGATTTCTGACCCCCCCTCCCCCCCCCCCCCCCCAGTAACAGATCGTAACAATTCTTAGACCTCCCCCCCTCACAATAACGTAACAAGAACTTTAAACAAATTTAAATTGTTTTAAGTTTTTATTTAAAAAAAATTAAATTTAATTCATACACATATATACATATGTATGTATTTTTAAATAACTTTTTGTTTGAATTGAAGTAAATTTCTTTAATTAGTTATTTTAAACTAATATACAAATATTTTTATGACATTTTCTTAAGTTTCGTTTAGGATTTATGCATTTATTTATTTTATTTATGGGAAAATGCAAGTAATTGAGAATGGACGAATATTCGGGAATTCGAATACTTTTGTTCCTTTATTTTTATTTTCTGTTAGACTAACACAGTGCGTAGACAAAAATCAAATAAGCTTGCAAAATATAAATAATAACAATTATGTATTTATGTACATACATATGTATATATATGCATATATTTATATATATTTAACACTCATGATTCTTGATTTATTATTTATTTCTTTGATAAATTAAATACATAAATAAATGAAAAATCGAAGTGTTTTTGTACGAAATTAGTAAAATTTATGTTACGTAACAATTTTACAGACCCCCCTACCCCCCCGTAACAAATCATAACAAAACTGAAACCCCCCAACACCAAAGGGTGTTACGTAATATATGGATGGCCCCTTACAGAAAATTATAAAATAATATAATAAATAAATAATAAAATTGAAACGCGTTCTTTTCGCATTTTAAATCCTGGGGCACTTTTTTCACGAGCAGACGTAAATGTTTTATGTGGAAGGCAAAGGAAAAGTAATTCTCTTTCATCAATTTTATAAATTTGTGCTTCCAATAACCATATTTCCGCGACTTCTGCACGAAATCTGTGTAGAAATGGAGTGACCTCACAAACATCACTCGGAAGTATTTCACCACCAATTTTTCATAACCGTATTCCATGACGGGTTTTAAATTTTGGAAAACCATTCATCACTTGCAGTAAATCCGATTTCATCTTTATCATTAAGTCTTTTTAATATTTTAACCTTAGTATTCAAAGATAAGGTACTTTTTTACGTTTGTTTGGCATTTTTTTAACTTTCACACATATGAACACTTGACTTTGACCTTCAGTCATCAACTGACGCAAATTTGTACAAGCATATCAAATTTCACATGCACATGACCGAATTGTACACACCACGAATAACTTTGTTATTCCCGGTTCTATTTTTACTTTAATGAGCGAAAAAAATAATTTATAGTGAAAATAAAAAACTTCTAGATATTAGAAATTGTTTTAATTTTAGAGCGTTTAATTTGGTTTTTCGCCCATTAAGTTCAAAATAAAACAAAATATTTTCTAGTTAAAATGAAAACCAAAAAAAAAACACTTCCAATACATTAAAATGGCTGGTTCTAATTTCTGCACGGTTAGAATTTCTGGGATTCTACTGTAATCCATTAATATTTATAAAAATTATTTTCTCAAGATTTGGTTACACTTTTCTTCTTTCAACAAATGAAAATCTGTATATGGCGGGGCTGTCAGAAGTATGATTTCTTATTGAAAACGGACTTTTTTCCACTTTTCAAATTACTGCAACATTTTTAATTAATTTTTTGTAAAATTTTTATATTTTTACAATGGAAATGTGTCTATATATCAATGCTGCCAGATTAGGGCATTTTTCACCGAAGCGGAATTTTTCATGGGGAATTTATTAGCATTTTTTCATATTTTAGAATTTTTTGGTGTTTTTATTTTTCGTTTTATTTTGTTTAGTATTTAAATTAATTATTAAATTTTTAATTTTTTCAAAAATACAAAAACTTTAACAAACACAATTTAAGCAGATTTGTTCACTTGTTCGCCGATGCACCCAGTAGATGGGGAGGGAACCGAACCTGAATCAATCCCTAGGCCTACTAACAGTCGGGCAAATTTCAGGTTAGAAAGTAAATTGGCTTAAAACACACACCTTTTTTGACAAATTCAGTTTTATTGATACCAATGTAAAGAAGAAATATGGAAATTAATACTGGGATATGATGTCGGGCAAATGTCCACCTCTAGGAAGTCGACAGGCTTTCGTACTTTTCGTTAAAGAAGCTTCGCTTATCTCGTCAGTGTGCACCGAATCGAGAAATATAAACGAAAAAAATAATCTTTCTGTAGTAAACAACTAATATAGTGGTGTTAAACGTTGGCTAGCTTGCAATCGTGTTCCGGACTCTTGATCGTCGCGCAATCAGTGTAGGTTCTGTTTTCTTTGGCTTAACCTTTTATTCTTATTTAAAACTAAAGATTTAATTATTTTATATTTGTATGCTATAAAAAAATATAATATTTAGAGTGGTAGTGGAAAGAAATTTGAATTGTAAATATCAGGTGTCATTTGATACTTAAATTGTGTGGGCAAACACCAAATCGAGAAATTACGCGACCGGCCTTAATTCTTGGATGAGTTGAATTTTATTAGCGTGAAGATCTTCATGCAAAACTTGGCATCTGGTGCTATGTAATTGGTGCGAACATTGACGAGTTAATGTTCCAGGCTCATTCTCAACACCGTCCTGTACAGGGGCTATGTTTGCATCACTACGGCCACTACGAGAGTATTGTTTGGGTCTGTTGTCAGCAACAGTACCGATAGCTTCGAATTTAGCTATTAAATTACGCACAGCGTTCTGAGTTGTAGCCTGATTACGAGGAAAAGCTGCTCGAATTGTACAAGGTGATACGGTATAAGAAAAATTATTGTAAATTTTCACAATTAAAATTTGTTGTTCAAGAGCGTAGCGGTGCATGGTTACAATAGGTGTGTTCATTTACTTTCCTAGCAGAAACTTGCAACGAGAGAGCAAGACAGAAATTTAAAAAATTACTCTCCCAGGTACGAAAAAGTAAATGAACGCTTTACTTGTGAAAACTTGCAAGAAAATTTTATTCATGTCAGAACCATGGATGGAAATAATTATACACTTGTACTTTTTCTAAAGTATTTTAGATAATCTTGTTTGAAAGTATTTTATATTACAAATTTTTTAAAAATCGACATTTCAAATGAAATACTTTACACAGCTTCATGTATTATTTATTATTTTTATGCATTTTTCATTATTTTTTAATTCTATTCTATTAACAAATACAAAAACCCCGTTTTCCATCTCTGATCAGATATGATAAACAAACAAAATTCCTTGACAATGAAATTAAATTTATGTGGCTTAAAGAAAGAAAAAAATATATTAAGAATATATGAATATACATATTTTTTTAATAAAGAAATTCACATTTTTGAGTTTTCCTTTTTCTGATATTTTTGAAATAATTTATTTGAAAACAAAACACACAAGAGGTGGTTGGATAATTTTTGCAAGTAAAAATTTTACTAGTAATAATTTGTAATAATTTTTTTGTCTCTCAAATTTTCTCTCTCTTTTGACGCCCTTCCAGTAACAATTGTTACAAATTCGTAACAATTTTCAGTAAATGAACAAACCTAATTTTCCAAGTTTTCACTGAATAAATGTCAAACGATGGCAGCTTAATTCTTGACATTTCATCATTTGACAGCCTTTTTGCTTCCCACTTTTTGCGTTTACCCTACCTCCTTTACCTTTACGAGCCATAGACTTGAGCATGACATGAACATGAGGCCGGCTGAGCAACTGTGAAAAATTCATCACTAGCATTTTGCGATAGCGCAATAGAGATAAAATATTTACCAATTTTGTTCCGTCTCTTTTCTTTCTATTGGAAATGGATGCTGCCGGCGAATCTCATGGCAAACATCGTTGCTCAGGCATATGTTCGGGCATCCATGTCAGAGCATGGACGAAACATGGACATGAGCGGTCTCCATTAGCCATTTGCGATGTCCGACATTATGCCCATACCAAGTTCATTTCTAGTGGAGACCGCTAGTAAGGCAAAAAAAATCTATATACAACATACATATATATTTACAACGTGTAGCAAGAGAAACAATTAATTTTATTATTAAACACATAAAAGGTTATTTTGATACATATGCATGTATTTGCAATTCATTAAAAAGAATTATGTATAAATAAATTTTATAACATACGAGTTATTACCAGAAGAAGAAGAACAAAACTATATAAAAATCATGTAAAACAGTGCAATTAAACACCTTTTTGTCGCCCAATATGCTTTCAAACAAACAACACAAATTTATTAAAAATAATTATTTAAACAATAATAATAATAATAATAATTAATTTGCTACAAATAGCATTAAAAGCCGTCATAAATGAACCAGGCAGGCAACGAACAACCTGAAGCATGTACACGTTCGTATATAGTCATACAATAATCTCATTTAATGCGCCAATATTACGTATGTGTGAAAAGCAATTAATTATGCAAAATAGTGACATATGAAATATAAATTTTATATTTCAGCAGAAGGGTTAATCGAGTCGGGAGCCTTCCGCCAAAATGGCTTTAAAATTAAATTTTGGCTGAAGACCATATTTTAGTTGCTTAAAAGTAAATTTTGTAACTGTTAATACTTTTATAGTATTTAAATTATATTTTTATGGTGTTTGCCTTATTGTAAACCTAGTTTAACACATGTGATATATTTACTATTATTTCGTTTTTATATACCTACATATAAATACATTCCTACATAAAACATATGTATGTACGAATATGTACATATGTATTTATTTAAATAAAAAAAGTTTTTGCACTATAAAGTGTATGGCCAACCGCTATGTGGTGACATTAAAACAGAAAAAAAATTTACGCCAAGTACACCAAAGCCAACATTCATGGGTCAAACAAATGAATTGTACGTTTATATGCCAGTTTAATTTTTTACTTATTTCTGCTACTTTGGAAATCATTTGGGCATCACCCACTTGACCACAGTGTAAAGAAAGGGTGCAGACGGCAAAAGCGGATATAAAATACTCTACTCATACATAGATACATACATATTAACAAACATATGTGTGTGTATGTAACTATGTGAAGGATAAACTGTTTACTTTTTTTCTACACGGATGTATGTAGGTAGTATGCTGCTACTCTATTTATAGTTAAATATATACAAACCATTTTTTAACTGTTGATGCCTGATGTCTGCCATTTAAATGGTAAATAAAAACAATTGTAAATATGTAGACATATCAATATACATATACACGTATAAGTCTGTTTGTGTTCGCTGGTCAGACATACCCTGCAGTCGGCGCAGCTGGCGAATGTCTAGCTATTTCGTTAACTACCAATCGTTACCATTAACTACCAGTCTAACTACTAGCAATGCACACGACTGACGATTTTAACATGGGGATGACATTGACGTTGGTCAATTGTCACCATCTGCATAACCCTTCGTCAGTGATTTCGCTAATCAATACAATTAATTCTTCTGTTGATAAAACAATTAATTATTCAAAATGATCGGGAAGAAAAGGTTTTAATTGACTTCTGCTGCTCATTTTAACATTCTAAAAGAAAAGCACTTTTTTCACTTAAAATTACAAGTTCACCGACCACGAACTTCCAATTGTTACTGACGCCAACATAAAATCAAAACAATTCTGTACTTAAAATAATTTTTTTCTTGTTAATTTTCTTTGTCCCTGTCCAGACTTGTAATTTTTGTTGCAGCAATTCTTGAGTTTATCGTGATGAGAAGATTGGGGAGGAGTGCACAGTTACACAGTACACAGTGCTCTGCAATTCTCTTTTGTTTTGAAATTCGTAGTTGATAATTAAATGTTGGAATAAAATTGTTAATTTTTCAAGGAAATTTGCTGTTTAATAGAATGTTTTTTAATACATAATTGCCAAAATAGAATTTCATAATGTGAACACTAATGCAATTTCAAAGCAGAATTTTAAAAAGTTGCAGCAACAATAATTGCAAGTCTGGACGAGAACTTTGGAACAACAACACAGTTTTTTCCACTCGCAAGAAAAACATTTTTGAGGTTAAAGGCATTAACATGTCCATGAGTGAGAGAGTCAAAAGGCATTGCTTGTGGCAACTGCAGTAGGTAGTCGATTTTTCGTTTGGGAAATAAATACCTAACGATTTTGAGTCAATTTTTACTTTTAAAACTTCAGGGTAAGGACAAACAAACAGACAAACAGCTGTACTGTCCCAGTTGGCCATGTCTTTCAGACATCTTAAACGATGGGTACAAGACAATAGGAAATTGTGGAAGACATATTGGCAACAGCTCAAATAAATCGTTGACGAAATTTTAGAACAAATGGCCACGAAATCATGCACGATTACACAAGCGACAATGTCCACCACCATGTTGTGGTCGTTCACAAAATGATAGTGAGAGTCGCTCTTCGTTGAGTTTCACTTACTTGTTTTTTTTCCGTTTCATTTAAATTATTGACCGACTTAGCTGGGATTCGAACTGAGGCTGCATGTTTATAATAAAACTTTGTCAATAATAGGCCAACATATCCATTGTTAATTCAAGACAAAACGCACGACTTGTCGCTCAGATTGTCACCAACAAAGTCAAAGGTGTTTAATTAAGCATAACATGTAAGAATCACTAAGATTGTTATAACGATTTCCTTCAAATTATCGACTAGAACACTAAATAACAGAGGATGAGTCGTACAAGAATCATAGATGATAATGTCGTGTATGGCAATCTGGCCAATTGGGGCATTGATATAGATATACATACATATGCATGTACATACATACATACGAGTACACTACGAAGCGATTATATTAAATCTCTTTTTTTAATCCGCGCAGTATTTTTTTGCCAAACACACTTTCGAACCCCATTTTATATTGTACGGTAGAGAATTTTGTAGTCTTTTCATCATTATCACTTGCAATTTGAAATGTTTTATAAACACTTAACGATGTATGTAAACGTACTGTGAACTCCAATCACACATAAATATAAATATTGCTACACTCACATAAAAATGTTGATTGAATTAATAACGGAGATTTTTTTCACATTTAGTGTAAAACAAACACGCATACTCTGACATTTGCATTTGAATTAAACAGTTTTGAAAGCTTTTACAATTTGTTCTTGTTTCTTTGGAAAGTAAGACCCCCTTGCCACACGCAATGTTTACTCAGCAAAGTCTTAATTCAACTGGGAGAAAAAGACAAAAAGAGAAAGTATTTCTCCCCTGTCTTTCAAGCAGCTGAATTAAAGCTTTGCTTGTGTAAAAGGGGTCTGACCCTGCGTTTAGACGTGTAAGTACTTGCATGTGAAAATTTCGCAAAAATTCCCCAGTGTTTTGCAACTTGCATGTTTACTTTTTAGTGCAGAATTGTCCATAACATTAGAAAGTTTAGTTTGAAGGAAACCAGATAGCTTTTGAATGCACTTAAAATTAGTAAAAACTTGAATAATAATATTACATTCCAAACCAGTTAATTTATACTAAAGTATTAATAAGGCAACACTGTTAGCTAACTTTTCATTTACTTGCTACAAGTGAAAGCAAGTCACTGTCTTGTAAAATTCCTTGGCAGTTGATTTGGAAGTAGACTGCAAGTGCCGAAAGTGTAGTTGTGTTAGTAAAAGAGTTTGAGTGTATTGAGTTTTTCGCACTTGCACTTGCACGTGTAAGCCCTTGGTAAGCAGCAAGCATTGTTGTTGCCTAGATCTAATTGGATGTTGTGCTCTCGTCGGTGTGAAAGCACAAAGCTCTTTTGTAAAAGCTCGCACATTGTGTATATGGCTTGGGCCTACCTAGTACACTAGTGTTAACTACTAACAATAGTGGTAACAATATAACAATAAAAAACTTTCCACTCTTTCTAATCAAATTTTTTTGAGCGTATTTTGATGTTAAGCGTCATCGTAATGACCAGTGGCAGGCGGCAGCAAAAAAAAAGGTCAAAGTATGTACAATATAATTGTTGACCAAATGACTGCCCATAAATTATTGGTCAACTCACTTTATATACCAGTCTGTACAGCAAACAAACAAACCTTCATTCATTTATCCATTTAAACATTTTTATACAATTTTTTAACATCAGCAACAAAGTTGGTATTTCTTCTTTTTTTTCTCCTGTAACTTGCAACAATTAAATATTTGTTCAACTGTGTACATTTGTTGCTGCTGCTGCTGCTGCTTATTTGTTTTATTTATTTTTTTATCTCTTATTTAAACAATTTTTTAACTTTTTTGTGGCTTCACATACATATTGAAACCATTTGTTACCTTTGTACACAAACAAATTGTTGTACAGTATGAAAAAATAAACAAATAAACGATTATTCACTTTGAAAAACTCTCCAAAGGACATTGAAGTAAAAATGGCATACACATGCAAGCACACACAAACACTTTAGCAAGCCGAGAGAGAAAATCAACAGCATCAAGAGCAAAAAGAGCAGCTGAATATGCAATACAAACAAAGCAAATACAAAAAAAATTCAACAACAACAAATGAAGAAGTAAATACAATTGAAAAATTGCATGCACTTTAGGTAGAGCAGCAATTCATACAAATGAAAGCTCATAATATACAGACAAACAATTACAAGTGTTTAACAAAAAATAAATAAAAGCAGCAATATCCACTGTTCAACTCTCAAAAGGTCAACTTTTTTTGAAGTACAGTGGTCCATGACGATTTCGTGGTCCATGACGATTGTTACAACTGCAAAAGTTGTTTTTTTTTTTTTTTATTTTGCATTGCTACGGCAAAAGTAAAGTGAAAAATTAAAAGCAATTTATTTTACGCATCTAGTAGTTACAAAAATATGTATAAAAAATATAGTAAAAGAATTAATTTTTATGTAGTACGTGCATGCATACATACACACATGCATACACATGTAAATTTTTTCGTTGTCATACGCATGCATGTGTGCACATACATACATACATACATACATATATGTATGTTTGTATTATTTGAAATTATTATTAAAAAAGTTAAAAAAAATATGTATGTATGTAATATGTGCAATTGCAATTATGTGAATTTATAAAAGTTTGAAATTTATGTTTAAAATAACTTTTTAATTATAAAGTTTATTTAGAACGAAAAAAAAAATATTTATACCACTTTTTTACATACATTTCAATTCAAGGTTTAGTATGAAGGATACACGCACAGATATATTCATACATATGTACATAAATAACTCCAACTTTTTAGTGGAGATGTGTGTGTGTGTGTCATTATAATTATTATAATTGCACGTATAATGCATTGTGATCAACAATAAAATATATTGAAGAAAATATTGAAGCTCGAAATCGGGATGTGTTCCAAATGGATTAAGAAAACGGCGAAGGTTTATTATTTCAAAGTTTAACGTAAATATGTGCATACACACATAAATAATTATGCATGATAAGGATGATGCTTTTGAAAAAATCTAATAAACAAAGAAATAGTTGGCAACGCTTTTAAAGAAATTAGGCGCTGTAGTCTTAAGTGAAGCTTAGGTGTACTTAAACCTAAAGCTACGTCCAAGCCATATGCAATGTACAAACTTTTATAAAAGAGATTTTGTGCTTTCACACCGACGAGAGCACAGCAGCCAATCAAATCCAATCAAATCTTACTTTGCAAAGAAACAAGAAGAAATTTAAGAGCTTTCAAAGCTGTTGACCTGAAATGTAAATGTCGGAGTGTGCGTGTTTGAACGTAGCTGACTTAAACCATCTGAAAAAATATTATTTTTATTTTTTTATGGCACAAAAAAGGCACAAATTATCAATTTTATAGCATCCGGTCAAAAGATTGGTTTGGCAACACTCTATTCTTGCGAAAGCAATGTATAGCTGTTGTTGTTTTTCAGCCAATGTAGTACATAATGGTAAAGCCAGAACCCAACAAGAAATGAATGACTGAAACTAACACAAAGAAAATTTCTTCACTAACACATTTGCAACAACTTTACATTGAATTCAATAGTGACAAACAATTGACTAGTCATTTGATCGGAAGTGATGATGGATTTATTTATTAATTATATTTGTTCTACTCTAGTCCATTATTTAAAAAAAAAAAATTCATTCTGTCTGTGAAAATTAAAATTTATAACTATTAAAAAAGATAAGTAAAAAGAAAAAATAAAAGAAATTTACAAAATTTAATTTAACATTGGTGGTGAAAAGATTTGAAGAGGGCTAGATACAGCCTAGGTTATTCTGTTTTTTTCTGAATTATATCTTTCAGTTTTAATACTTTATTTAGTTTTATATTTTTAAATGACTTTCTATATAAAAAAAATAACAAATTAAAATAATACAAATTATATTTATTGTCAGTATATCAATCATGTATGATTGCTCAATTGTGGAGGTTATATTAGTCCATTATGATCAGTGAAACTGGACTAATATTTATGCTATCATTGATTATTAAAAAACAGTAGAGTGAGCAGTGCGACTAGATAGTCGTTAGAGTGAGATGCAACATTGCACGTACACAAAAGTTTCCATCATATTTTTCATTTTGCCCTTTATAATGTGATAGAAACTTTATTCTACGCAATGATGAGTATATCCTGCATGACTTCCGATCAAATGACACGTCAATTGACTGATACTATTCTTGTAGGGAAAGTAAAAAACATGTTGATTGTTGAGTTTTTGTTTCAATTATGATATTAGTTGAGCTTCTTGTTTATTTAAATGAAATTTTAACATAATATCTTTAATTGTTGTAAGAAATTTTTGGGCAAAAGCTCCCTGATGATCTGCATTAGATGCAGTGAAATGTGCATATGAACTAGCTATACCCTTGAAATATCAATTTTAATGTATTTTTTAGAGACAACTAATTGCACTCCTACTGTAAAAATTGTTTTCTTGAATTTTTTCCTTTTCGCAAAATTGTAATGGTAAATAATTTTTCCCTACAAATGTTTTCCTTTCTTTTTTTGGATTTCCCTTATCATGAACATTTTTTACGGAGATTTTAAAAATTGTTCGTTGTTTACTTTAACTGAACTGAATTAATACATATCGTCACCTTAAATGCAAACGGACGTAACTACGAATGCATCTATTTCTTCGTGTAAAAAGAGAACATAAGAACTTAAATACATATAGAAAGAAAATAAATTGTTGAAAGCAAACTTCGAGCAAAATTTCCAAGTATACTTTATTATTATTGATCCTGTAGCGTTTTTTGCTGCTCCTGTGAAAAAAATAAAAGTGTAGTTACGTCCGCATTTAAGGTGACGATATGTACATCGAGATTTTCAATATTTTCTTTCCAAATGAATATTAGAGTTTATACATATTTATTTTAAAGTCAAGATTCCTTCCAACACTTTCTTGCATAGAGTATGAACCTCTTTGGTTCACTTGCTACTAACTAAATTTTGGGTCTAATTTTATAAAACGCAACGCCAAGCGTTTACACATTTTATATGTAAAAAATTTAAATTACAAAACCAAAACATTTACAAAATTTGTCAACGCTAAGCGTTGCGTTTAACAAAATTAGGCCCTTTATTTCGTAGGTACGAGGTCGGATCAAAAAATAGCCGTTATTTTCAAATTTCGTGAGTTACTTACTATGTTCGATTTTCACATTTTTTTTCTGTTATGTTGATACACATGTCTGTTATATATGTTGGCAATATCAGCCATTTTGGATTGTCAGTTTGTTGTTGACAGATAAAAAGGTTAGTCGTGTTTTGGTGTGCTCTTCGATTTTTTACTATTCGAAAAAATGGATCAAAGAAACTGTCTTAAGTTTTGTGTAAAAAATTAAATTAAATGCGCAATGACATTTGAAATACTGACTGTGGCGTTTGTCTACTAGCAGGACACAAGTTCAATTGTGGTATAACCGGTTTAAGGAAGGCCGAGAAGATGTCAATGACGATGCTCGTCCTGGTCGTCAAGTTCGCTCAAATGTGAAGGTTTTGCTCACTGTTTTCTTCGACTGCAATGGCGTGGTGTATCATGAATTCTTGCCACAAGGTCGTACGGTCAATAAGGAATACTACCTTGAAGTTATGCGCCCTTTGCGCGAAGCAATTCGTCAGAAACGCACAGAATTGTGGAAAAAACAATCATGGATTTTGCACCATGATAACGTCGATGCTTGTGCGTGAGTTTTTGGCAAAAACAAAACCGTTATCATGCCTCAACCACCGTATTCACCGGACTTGGTCCCCGCTGACTTTCCTCTTCCCAAAACTGAAGACACCGATGAAAAGAAAGCGTTTTGCTACGATTGAGGAGATAAAAGAAGTGTTTCGAGGATTGGAAAAAACGCTGGCATAAGTGTATTATATCTGAGAGGGATTACTTTGAAGGGGACAAGATAGTTATTGATGAATAAATAAATACTTTTTGAAAAAAATTTAATATAAAGGTTATTTTTTGATCAGACCTCGTATGCTCAAGAATTTGTCCACTGTACCTGGAATATTTAAAATCACAACATTACGTTTAAAAACATTTTATTTGAAGTCGAAAACTTTGTATATCTTTATTATTACACAGAAATATCATTGAGTTCTTGTTTCAACTTTGTTATTTGTTGAGCTTCTTATTTGTTTAAATGAAAGTTAAACATAATAGCTCTAGCTGTTCTAAGAAATTTTTGGGTAAAGGTTTCTTGATGGTCTGCAATAGCAAGAGTGAAATGCGCATAGGATCTAGCTAAACCCCTCAATAATCAATTTCAATGTATTTTTAATAAAAAAATATTTTACTTAATAAGTAAAATAATAATTTGAGATTATTAGTGCGTTAAAAAATGTTAAAAATAAATTTGTTTAATTTACAATTAATTTTTAAACTTTAAAAATATTCCCTTTTCATACTCAGAACAGTTTTTAAAACACTGCACTATGTGTCCAAAAGTCGAAAATGTGACACTAATGATCTCTAAAGGCCATGACTCACTATCATACAAAGTCGTGCGATCTACGAAAAAGTATAACTCTGGTGTGATGAATTGTTACTGTCTTTTGAAAATTTTCATAAATTCCATCATACCAGGGTTGTATTTTTTCGTACATCGCACGACTTTGTATGATAGTGTATCACGGCCTTAAATGAGCAAGCAACATCAACAATTTTAAAACTGAATTTAAAAAAATTTAAAGATTGACAGCTGTTTATATACATATGTATGAACAGATTTGCCACCTAGCACACATTTTTGGCATTTATGTTGTCGAAGTGAGTAATTGCATCCTAAATTTTTTTTAAGCGGAGGATGAAAATTTTAATTTCTGTAGCTAAAATTTAAATTGGACACATAGTGCACTTGTACTAAATGTAAATTCCTGGTGAATTTTTCAAATTAAAATATCATTTTTTTTTTTTTTAATTTTTCAAACCAACACTTTTTCTTTTGATTTAAAAACTTTGTTGTTTGTGACGAGAAATAAAATGCAATAAAAAACAGCACTTGAAAAAAATGTTTAACCAAAATTAGTTTTTAGTATTGAAAATTTGTCTGTGAGCGAGCAACTAACTTCCTTTTATTATGATGATGCTTAAGGTTATATTTTGCATAAACTCAACTTTTATGTGTAAATATGAGTTCGAAAACCCTCGAGAATTGCTGAAAAAAAAGTCAAAGAAGGAGAGCAACAACGATTATGCATACAAGGTATGTATGTACATATGTATGTATTTACATCCATGTGCATACATACATACATACATATGTATATATTTTTATGAATTTGCTATCAAACATGCACGGCACATGTTCCACATGAATTCTAATAGCTTCCCTCTAGTCAGCCTAGAACCAAATGTCTCTATGTCAACACTCTTTTCTAGTTGCACTAGTTGAAATGTCGATAACTTTCCTTTTGTGCGCGAGTAGAGATACGTTAGAGACATTGTCAATGAACGCGTCAATAGTTTGGTTTTCTTTTTCATTATGTTGTGCAATACTGTTAAAATACACATGTATGTATGTGTTTAAGTTGGTTGCTCTAACATTACGAAATTGTAGATGAATCTTTGGTGCCAATGTCTCCAGGTGTTCCCAAAAGAACTACTTAGTCAGTAGTGCTACAGTCTAGTGGTGGATTTTCAATGACAAGCTAATGTTAAATGTCAATAGGCGATTACATTGGCTGGGGTACACCTGGTCAGTAGTGCTACTGACAATGTCAGTAGTAAATCACTACATTTTCACTATTCGCATTTTCTGCAGGGTTTATTCATATGTGTATTAGATGGTCATCGTACCTAAAAATCATATGTATATGTACATATGTACATACATAACACTTTTGGGTTACAATCACTGTAAAGATTATTTCATCAGTCTTACAAAAAATAGCTTCAAGTAATAAACACCAAAAATTAAGATTATTTTTTTCACAAGCATGAAATTTATTTGTGAGCATTTTTTAAGGGTAATCAATGAGGTTGCCAGGTTGCGCAATTTTCGGATATTTTTGCGACAAATTAAAAAATTTTGTAGATATAAAATCTTACAGAATTTAACATATGTAGATAGGTAGGATAACTTAAATTATTTTCTTTTAAGTAGTTTATATGGATAAGATAGAAACTCTTATTTTTTCCACAAAGCACCACAAGGCATCTACAAATACTCGTAAGAGTATGCAAATATGCATTAAAATAGTAAACTTTTTGAATGGACAACTTTTAAAAATCTAAGCTGGCGGCAAATTACAGCTTTTGATATCGATCGAAATTTTCATAAAAACACAATTAAAATTAAGTATATGAAAATTTGTTCGATAATTTGCTCCCTGGAGTTTTTACAACTTTCCCTGCAAATTAAATTAACTATGGCAACTCTAATGCTTGTAAGAAAATGTTACACATAAAGACTGTTATGGACAGTTCATGTTTATGGCTACAAGATGTGTGAGTGTGAGTAAACCATAATTTATGTTCAGTGATAGAGTCATGTTTAGTCTGAGCACCTTTAAAAAAAAACCTCTACTATTTATAGGGGTAAACACTTTGCCTAGTTTCATTATTTCCAGCAGTTTTTTTCCTTCTTCATTATGGTTAAAACGCCATTTTTATTATTATTATTTCTTGCTTCAAGTAATTTTTTTACTTGAGTTTTTTTTTACCTTCTTATCACTAAAGCATGTACAATAACACTAGAATATATGAAATAAAAAAAAATAGTGGTACACATTTAATGGTATTTACTTGGAGGTATAAAGTTGTAGAAACAACTTATCTCTATACAACTGCTATTTCTGTTGTTTTACTATGTGTACTATATATGTATTGTATATTCTCTTTCTTCTACGAGGCCTATCAGACAACAACAATTGAAAGTTATGACTGACAGATAAAAAAACACGTCATCATTCTTATCAGAGGTATAACTTACATACGAGTACATACATATGTATGTATGTATGTATGTATATTGTTATTTGTAGATCCCTGTCCCTATGTGGTGTGTAGTGGTATGGTTGGGGTCTGACTTCTTAGGCTCAGCAGCTCCATTGTGTTTTAGTTATGACTCTTTTAATGGTTTTTTTAACTATGTACACATACATATGTATATCTATGTATGTATACATATGTACATATATGCGTAGGTGTATCACACATACTATATATAAAAATATACATACATACATACATAAATTTTTAGTCAAGACAAGGTTTACGCCCAGGTTTTTTTTTAAGTTTCCAAACAGTTTTTATTTTCATATCTACTAAAAATATTGAAAATATGAAATATAATTAAAAACTAAAAAATAGCTTTGTATAAATTCTATATTAAACATGTCATGATTAAAATTACATGTTACAGAAAACTATTGATAGTATATTTAACGAAAGTTTTCCAGAGTTTAAAAAATTTATCTGTATATTGGTTCCTACATAACCGTTCGACTTTTGAGAAAATGCAACCCTGATCTAATGAGTTGTTATAGTACGTTTCCATATATAGGGTGTTTTTTTAGAGGTATAGAACTTCGAATTGAAATAAAACACAAGAAAATCGTTTTAATGTCCATCAATTTGGCTTTATTGGAAGGATAATTTTATGCCATTAACGTTTAAATATGATTTCGGGCATGTGGCCGCCGCGGCTGGCTCGAATAAAGCCAATTCTACAGGTCCAATTTTCAACCACTTTTTCGAGCATATGGGGCCGTATGTTGGCAATAACGCCACGAATGTTGGCTTCCAAGTCCCCTAACGTTTCTGGTTTGTTGGCGTAGACGAGCGACTTCACATATCCCCAAAGAAAATAATCCAATGGTGTCAAATCACACGATCTTGGTGGCCAATCCATGGTTAACCGAATTAATTGCTCTGATGGACGATTATGTCGACCATAAAATGGACGGAGCTTGCGGTAAACTTCGCGAACTGAACCATTATTTTCGAAATAAATTTGCACGATTTGCAAGCGTTGTTCTTTTGTCAACCTGTTCATGATGAAATGGCAAACCAAACTAAATATTAATCACTTGACAGCTGACAAAATGGCCGCCAGTTAAAAAAGTGATGCCAACTTAAAGTTCTATACCTCAATAAAAAACACCCAATACATGCATACGTGATTTAGGCCAAAACACTTGATTTGCCCAAATTGATTTTCCATAAATTTTTCACATGAGCAAATTATCCCAAATGACTTGATTTGCTGCAAATTAAGTCGAAGTGTTCGAAGTGTTAGGAACTGAATCGCGATTTTTTTTTCTTCAAAATTCGAAAGTTGAAAATTTGAGCTTTTGCTGCTAAAGTTGAAATTGGACACATGGTGCAGTGTGCGGGCTGAATTTCTACTATGGGGGATGGATCAATCCTTGACACATACTTCATCCCAAAAATAGTAATAATATGTTCCCATGACCTGGAAACTCGATTTTCGAAAATACTCTATTGAATGTTTTAGAAAATCAGCAAATCGCTTACTGATCTAACAAGTCAAACGCCAGATAAAAAACGTTTGTGTTGTAACCACATTTGCATATGAAATCAATTTAAAACAATAAATCTTAAAACTTCTTCAAAATTTCCAAAACAAAATCGTTTCAAAATATTGTCTGTTGTTACACCTGCTTTTTCAAAAACAATAAATTGTTTAATCGTTTTAATTTTTCAAATGCACTTGAGAATTAAATGAAAATTTTTAAAATACACAAAAATCCATAAATATTCTGCAAGAGCCGTCCATCCGTCCGTCCCTCCCCCCTTTTTCATGGAAATGAACACCCTGAACGGAAATGAATTTATGATGATTTTTGTCTCAGGAGATCTAATTTTCAAGAAGAAAAAAACAAATACACATGTACAAATATTTAATAAATGTTTCCCGAATAAGTGCTAATGATTAGTTGCGGTTAATAAATATTGAAAAATAAAAACCACCAGAAATAATACACGAGTTTTGACTCTTAAATGAAAGGGAAAATTTATAAGAAAATTTGAAAAAAAAGAAAAAGAAAAACAAGAAATATATTTTGGTTAAAAACTCATAAATATCATAAAAGAGTTCGCGTTGTTTTATTTATTTTTTTTTTTTTTTTGCTTAAACCATTAAAAATAAATTGAGCATAAAAGTGTAGACATTATTTAATACAGCAAAGTGCACAAAAAGTTTTATTTATTATAAATATTTCTTTTTAATTTATAAAATTTGCTTTTACAGCAACCAGCAAGTGATGGGTGAATTAATGTAAATAATTTTACACATTGAAATGCCATTTTATTAAAATTTAAACAGTATTTTAAAAGATAATCCAAGTACATTAAGCGAGTATAATAATTTATTTAAATTAATAAATAAAGGTAGTCATTTTTGTTTCAACAAATGTTATTGACCTTAAATGGTATTATACGAGACGAGTACATATTAATTATTTTCCTTTAATATTGAGTTGAGTATTTTATTTAATATTTTTCTTTTTTTTTGTTCATTAATCATGATTTTCATTTTTTAAAAGTGTGGTGTGGAAATGGTTATTGCTTACTTAAAATATACTTTGCGCTTGGCTATTAGAGTGGATTGATAACCTCTTGCTGACCCCTGGTGTATACGTTTTCAATATTTATTATAACTTAAGCGTTTCATTTAATGAATTTACGCTTAAAAATATTTGCTTTTAACAAAAGGTATGTAGATGATAACACTACAAAAATTCATTCACTTTTCATAAATTTACAATTGAAATGAAATTTTTTAATACAGATAAGAACTAAAAACCTTCTCGTGGTTTATAGTAAATCACATCTAAATTAGGTCGTATAGGCTTTTAAATACAGAAATAAAAATAAATACATATTTCAAAGAAGAAAGGAAAAACAAGTACGTAAGAAGGTAATAATGGTCTGTTCGCTTTTTATGTAAATAACAAAAATTAAACATTTTAAAAACCCCGATATATCTAGAAAAGATCGGCTGGACCGATTTTCTTAAAACATAGCTAAGAATCCGCTCGATCAAGTCACCTTTCAAACAGAAAAAACTAAATCAAAATCCGTAAAGTCGTTTGGTCTGTATGTGGACACGTAAAGACGGAGTCTAGGTGTGTTCCGAACAAATGTTGGGACAACAAAAATATTGGGGGTCGTTCATATATTTGACTCCTCTCTAGGGCTAGTTAGGGCGATAGGGGGTAGTAGTATAAAAAATAATATTTTGCATGGGAGCCTACTTAAAGAGCGCAGATAGGGGGTTGGTATGTTCAAAGAAAATTTAGGTGGAAAATATTAGTGGGGATCGGTCTTAAATTTTACTCCTCTAGAACCAACTCAGGAACAGTTGTGAAGCTTTTTATGGATTTCGCCTCGTTTTTTTCCCGATGAGAACCAATTTACAAATATGTCATCATCATAATTTTTTGGTTCATGCATTTTTTTTCGAAAATTTGCAAATTATTGACTCTAGCGTATCGAAATCAAAAAGTCGTGCACTACTCCACCCCTAATGTATATACATATGTACATATATGGTTTTTCAAATTTCAAAATATTTTCAAACTTGAATAGTAGTAGTTCGTTAATTTTATGAAAGAAGTGACCAACAAAGTTTATTTCATGTAAAATGTAGCATGAATTATTTGCAGTACATACATATGTATATGTATTTATGTATGTACATGCATATGATGTATATATGTATGCATTTACAATTGAATTAATTGAATGTAGAGGTATTTTGGGAATTAGTCAAGCGTGGCAAATCAAATTTTGATTTCAGTCAGATAAGGCGGTTTCGTCCAAACAGGTATTATGTTTAAATAAAAAATAAAATATACATCAAGAACAACAAAACGCTAATTTTTTACTAAAGGAACAAAAAAAAAACAAACTGACAAGACATTTTAATTTTTTTAATTGTCAAAAACATTTTAAGACGATACCAGCCAGGCATTCATTAAAATTTTAACAATAAAATACTGCTAATTTTTTAATAATTTAAGCAATTTGTTTAGAAATGTGTGTTCAAATTGAAATATCTTTTTAAGTAATATGACATTTGGTGAAAAGAAAACACGTATGTAGATAGCTAATATATAACAGCGTGTGTACATACATATGTATCTACATGTGTGTGTGTGTATATTTGTGGGATTTGGTCTTTTATACTATTAGATTTATTTCCGTAGGTTTTTAACAGTAACTCAGTATTACATATTGTGCATACCCAAGTACATACATACATATGTACATATACATAATTATGCTTAATTCGTGCCATTTTTTCATTATGGACAATGCCGTAGGTTTGTAGTATGTACTTACTTATATTTAATAAGTAAATAACTTTAGAATTAAATAATGAAGAAATAAATAAATAAAACATCAAACTCACCGGTAAATTATAGATGCTTTTATTACTTGCGTAGTGAAGTTCCTTCGTAATTTTGTACATCCTTAGATAGTAAACATTTTCACCAACAGTATTCCGATATTACATTACTTAACTTTAGCAAAAAAAAAACACTTTGACACGCAATCATACATACATACTTACTTACATACATATATGCATATTAATCATGGGCGTCACAGAAACCATGTCGGTTGTGCTGATGGTCGTTTTTGAAAACCAAACCAAACCAATGAAAACCGATAACATTGGTTTCCATGACACCTAAAAACGACATGAATTCTAGTTCGAATATAAAACCGACAGCATTGGTTTTCATGACACCAAAGCATTTTTTCTTGTCGTTTTCAAAACCAATTCTAACAAGATTGGTTTCTATGACATCCCTGAATATCATGTAGCATCGATTAGAAACGGAAATGTTGATACGTTATCACAATATTATATGTTTCAATACTTGACAGTGTTGTAAACTTTGATGACATATTATCCAGATTCAAGATATTTTCTCTAGAAAAGTCTTTGTGATTTAACAAAAGTCTATGAACAATGTTGGCTTTGAAAATAATACATGTAGGTATGTATTTCATATTATTTTTATTACACAATAAATAATACATTTTAGTACGCTTAAAGGTAGTTTAAACATCTCAAAGACCACTTTTCCACAGAAAACGTGACTGTCTGCAATGTGGAAACAACACCATATTTATGTATGAAAAATTCTAAAACAAAAAATCAATAAAATTTAATAATAAGTAATCTTTCTGGATAATTTGTGACCAGAAACTTAATGATAACAACTAATCAAGCAGTTCTGTGCCAAGAACTCAATATCAAAAATCATCATATGAAAAAGGTTCAAAGGTTTTATTTTTTACTCTATTAAATACTCGTACATATCGCACTTGTTCCTCAAAAGCGTAACAACTCAAAATTCATGAATTTTCAGTAGAGGCCAAAAATTGTTTCTGTTAGTAGTAGTTATTCTAAAAACTAAAAGAGAGTCATAACGGTTTTTTTCCACGGAAAAGAAGACAAATCAAAGGGAGATTTTTGGTTTTTTGCAAAAAGTGAAAATTTGAAAATTTTGAGTTGTTACGCTTTTCAGGAACTAGTGCGATATGTATGTATGTAATAGAAATTTATTAAGAAGTAAGTTTTTTCAAAGGAATAAATATAAAAATATATGTACATAATTATGTATGTATGTTATTAAAGCTTTGGTCCTCCAAAGTTAACCTTTTCTCAATATTGTGTTACTTTTAATTTTTTTCACTCATTGTTTTTTTTATAAATACAGAGAGAGTTTGAACCTGTTCAAAATTCAATTTATTTCTGTTTATTTATTTTATTAAATTAGTACTTATGAATTTTTTCTCATTTTTATTTTATTTACTCATCTTCAGCGTTACCGTTTTTGCGACTAAAGTGGCAATTTTACACTTTTTTGAAGCCTTGCCACTTTTGTTGCCACTTTTTCAAAAATCCCCTTTTTTGCCACTTTTTTTTATAAATAAATACTTTATAATTTAACAATAGTTTCGGTTTGAGGTCATCCGTGCGAAATGAAAATCCAAATATTCCAAAGGTCAACTATACGTTAAATTATATAAGTACTTAATATTTACATAAATATTTACATATGTATATGAATTTGCTTCTATGTATCTTCTAAAGAATTGTTGTTTAGTTTTAATGTTAATTATTATTATATTTTATTTTATTATTTTACCGCTTTTATAAATGAACTGATTGTTTTCTGTTATGTTTTTGTTAATTTTTACTAAATTCTAATGTTTTGTTTAAAATAAATGCGATTATGAAAACGTTGCGACTTTTTTTTCAAAATCCCCTTTTTTGCCACTTTTTTTTAAATCCCCTTTTTGTGCCACTTTTTGAAATTTCTCAACGGTAACGCTGCTCCCCCACACTCTTACTATGTATTAATTTCCTTATTACATGTCCATTTGTCTTTTTATCTCATCACTGTTTACAGGTGTTTTCTAGCATTTACTAACATCACAGCTAACATCACTGTTAACTTCCCATATAGTTGAATCTATGAATGTTAATAAAACCAGCGATGTCAACAATGTTGCCAGATTTGCAGATTTCTACGCATTTTGCTGACTTTTTTTAATGAAAAATTGACATACTGAGATTTGCGGATTTCTGTTCTTCTTTCTGATCTTACTCGTATATTCATACATATATACATATGCAAACCGAAAAACGTGTTTGTTGGGCAAGTTTTATGGTCCATTGAATGAGACTACAAAAATATACAATTTTCAGTTTCCGTGCATTTCACAAACAACCATCGCAAGAACCTCAAAATGTTTAGGGAATGCTTTATACATACATATGTATGTGTATTAATCTAATCTATAGAAGCACAATTAAATAAAACTAAAGAAATTGTTAATAACTGTGTAATTTTTTACACAGAGATCAGTGATAAAATTTTGAAAGGTTTTACTTTAAAGAGCAATCTTTAAAAGAAACAAAACCAAATTCTGAAACAAATTTACGAGCTCAATTGTGAGACATATTCACAAAAATTTGCCAAAGTTTTATAAAATAAATTTCCTTTGATATGTATATGTACTATGAATAAGGCATTCTGAAAAGAGATTGAAATAACTGCTTTTAAAAAATTTGTTAATGGAAAAGAATCAAAGTAAAATTTCTACATGTTTTCTATAGGGTGTTTTTTTTAGAGGTATAGAACTTCGAATTGAAATAAAACACAAGAAAATCGTTTTAATGTCCATCAATTTGGCTTTATTGGAAAAATAATTTTATGCCATTAACGTTTAAATATGATTTCGGGCATGTGGCCGCCGCGGCTGGCTCGAATAAAGCCAATTCTACAGGTCCAATTTTCAACCACTTTTTCGAGCATATGGGGCCGTATGTTGGCAATAACGCCACGAATGTTGGCTTCCAAGTCCCCTAACGTTTCTGGTTTGTTGGCGTAGACGAGCGACTTCACATATCCCCAAAGAAAATAATCCAATGGTGTCAAATCACACGATCTTGGTGGCCAAATGACCGGTTAACCGAATTAATTGCTCTGATGGACGATTATGTCGACCATAAAATGGACGGAGCTTGCGGTAAACTTCGCGAACTGAACCATTATTTTCGAAATAAATTTGCACGATTTGCAAGCCTTGTTCTTTCGTCAACCTGTTCATGATGAAATGGCAAACCAAACTAAATATTAATCACTTGACAGCTGACAAAATGGCCGCCAGTTAAAAAAGTGATGCCAACTTAAAGTTCTATACCTCAATAAAAAACACCCTATATAAATTCTCTATTTTATAAGAAAAAAAAATTGGCAAATGAAGCCAAAAATATCTTAAATTGCACTTGTTTTTAGTTTACCAGATTTTTGCAGAGTTGAGAAATATTATGGAGATTTTGCAGATTTGAGGGAAATTTTCCTGGCAACATTGGTTTTCAACTATGTATTTATAAAAGGGATGGACAAAAAACATCGATGATCTAAAAACAATCTTTCGATTGCGTTTGGATAGTTAAAACGCGCTAAATATAAATCTAAATTGGCAACGCTGAATGAAACTTGTTGCACTTCTATTGTTTGGTTACATAAGTATTTAGGTATGTATACATATATATACAAACGAGTACACACATGCTATGTATTTATATGTATATGAAATAAATGTTCAAGAATGTGATTTAATAGATACTTTTGCAAGTAGATAGGTATATAGTATATAGATTTGTTTGTACATATGTACATACTATGTATGTATGTATGTCTGTATGTATATTGGAAAACAATCCGAATAGATATTGAGAATATGCATATGTATGCATATATGTATGTATGTATGTATGTAGTGTGTATAAGCCTATTAATTTTCTTCTACTAACACTATGCATGTTTATTGCTTTTTACCCGACTTCCAAGGGTTATGCTTTTCGCGCGCATCTTGTATATACTATGTACATACATATATATGTATGTACCTATGTTTCTAAATATTTTATTTACACTTTTTAACAAACTTCTTTTCCACTTTTAAACACTTTTAGCTCACAATACACATGTACATGTAGTATGTATACTTATTTGGGAATGTAGCATATACAGTATGTACTATTTAGGTTAACGATTTAGGTATATAAAAAATATTTATGCACATACCTACATACATATGTATGTATGTATGTTTGTATTTATTACACCGTAACTTATTCAGCTATTTAGTATGTATACACATGGTTACGTACTTAATTGGTTTAATAATAGAGATTTTAATTATTTTATTAAAAAAATGTTATAAGTATGTATGTAAATAGGCTTGCATGTACATTAAAACATACATATGTATGTATGTACCTATTTACAGTTGGAATATAAAAAAACACTGGCACCCACTCAACACAAAAGAATGCACGCGCTAACTTACAACTTCGCGGAAATATCAATTGAAACTAATAAAACCTTGATTAATGTGTAATCGTTTAACCTCTTACGCCAACTTTCTGATGAGAAATTTTTGCATACATACTTTTGTATGAGTGTGCGTGTGTGTGTGCTTTCTCTCATTAAAATCTGGAATTACCAGTTGCTTAGTGTTGTTAACATCAAAATGGTTACTTTTTAGGAATTAAACCGGAATTTTGTATGTTACATTAAAAACAGTTAAGAAAGCTGGTGTTAAGAACTAGCCATCCTTGTTTATTAGCAAATAACAGCTAAACCTGGCATAGTAGGTATGTATATATGTAGGTATGTATACTATATGTATATACATATGTACATACATTCATTCTTATGTTGGTATTTCATTTAGCCAATAAGAAAAAAATAGGTAGGTAGGTATGCGTGTATAAAATTGGTATGCAGTACGGCATACACCTACGCATAAGGGGAAGCTAATAAGCACGTGGGCATGTAAGTTTATTACATGAGGTGTACTGAGCGGAAGCGAAAATTTATATTCATAATTAATACATATGTACATAGGTATATACCTAGTACACATTTATTTATTTTTAACATGATTGAATACCTATCTATGTGAAAACATACTTAACTTTGCAGGTATGTACACCTATGTATGTTTTTCTACATAATTATCTATATGCGCATAGTTATATACACACATGCATGTATATATTTACATATGTATGTACCTGTGTATTTACCCTGAAGGAAACGAGGGGTTAAGTGTCCCCAAGTCACCACTTTTGTCGACTATTTTGGTGACATTGTCAACAGAGCGTCTAATAATAATGGTTTTAATGCGTAGAAAACATTTTTTCAGATACACACAACTATGTTTCTTCTTAATGTTTTATTGGTTTGTTGAAAATAAACGTGACGTCAAGCAAAATTTAAGTGTTTATAAAAATTATCTTAAGAAATAGAATTATAAGGTTAATATATATAAATGTATTTAACAATAATTAAAAAATAAAATAAAAAAACAAATAAAATAACAATCAATATTGTATAAAAATAGAAAATGTGAAAATTGAAGAGTTTTAAGTGGAAGGTGCCAATTATGGAAATTTTGATCCTGTGGAAGATTTTGTGCCATCAGGTAAAGATTTGTCACATTTTAAGATCCATACGTAAGTGTTTGACTTCACTCATTCAGCGAAACATACAATTTTTAATTTTAATATACATATATATTTAATAGAAATGGCAATTTCCTGCAGGTGGTGACAGTGTCTATAGAGAATCAGTACACTTTTACTACGGACATCGAGCGAGAAAATTTCGATATTGTAGACTAGAGCCCCTAAAATTTACTAGTGAATCTTTGTTGGCAATGTCTCCATGTGGTCCCAAAAAAACTACTTAGTCAGTAGTGCTACAGTCTAGTGGTGGATTGTCAATGACAAGCTAATGTTAAATGTCAATAGGCGATTACATTGGCTGGGGTACACCTGGTCAGTTGTGCTACTGACAATGTCACTAGTAAATCACTACATTTTCAATACTCGCATTTTCTGCAGGGTATATATGTACATAAGTATGTATGTATGTAGTATGCATGCATGTGTGTACATGTTTATTGAAATTGTATTTTTCTTATTTAAAATAAGCAATAATTTCCTGTGTCTAAATGTTATATAAAAAAAATCAGAAAACTACAAGCAAAACACAAAATAATAAAGGCAATTTCACATAAAAACCGGTGTCGTCCACATTTTTATTTTAATAACCATAAAAGATCTTAACGACAAAAAATCTAAATCTGTTTAAAACAAACAAAATTAATTATCAGCTAATTTTAATTATTATTGTTCGAACTTCATTTGTTTCTATATTTATGATTTGATCAGGCTAAAGAACGCTGATGATGAAGGTTTAGTGGCCTTCGAAAACAGCTAGTTGTTCCGTTCAACTATGTGTTTGTCAGAATATTTACAACTTACTTTGGTGTTATTTGTTCATTAATAATTATCACATGTAATTTGGCTTACAAAGCGATATGAACTTTAGCCTGATCAAATCATAAATATAGAAAATTAATTATCATTTTTTCCTTTCTATTTTTCATATAACTTATGTAGGTATGCTAGATACATACAATGATAAAATAATGATGTCATTTTTGTATGTACATAATTGAAACCTGTGTGTAAAATGTTACAAAAGAAATAGTAATAGTTACCTAAACACCTACTTATTAACAAATATATGTACATACATATATGAATGTACATACTTATGTATGTATATACAAATTTAAAAGGTTTCATATGACTAAGCATAAATGTATGCTTAATATCATAATATGAAGCAAGTTTCGAAACCGATCAGAGGCTAAAATAAAACTATGTATAATTTTTTGCAATGCAATGTAATTACTTACATACATATGTACATACAAACATAGATATACATATAGTATATATGTGTCCACATACATATCTACTATTTATGAACATATGCATGTACATATATGTACATATTAATTTTATTAACAGCCCTCTCCATCACGGTTTGCAAAAAAAAAAAACTAAAATAAAAAAATACATTAAACTGACTGAACTTTGTTCTTAAATTAAAATTGTATGCAAGTGTTTATATGAAAAAAAATTCTACCCATCTTTCTGAATACTACAAAGTAGTGATTCATAGTTTCTTATTACTACTATCTTTAATTGAAGCAAATTAATTAAGATCATTTTGTGAAAAAAAAACCGAAAGCAATTTACATGCACATGTTCACACACTCATGAATGTATATATGTAGGTATGTATGGTACATATACATTTTTTTACACTCTAACATTGAACAAAAGAGTATAGGTATAATACTTTACAATGTAGGCGCCAATTTTTAATTGAAATTATTAATTTAAGAACTTAAAATATAGCTTGTTTGTTTTTCTTTATTAACCCTGAAGGAAACGTGGTGTTAAGTGTCCCCAAGTCACCAGTTTTGTCGACTATTTTGGTTACATTGTCAACAGAGCGTTTATTAAAATTGATTTTAATGCGTAGAAAACATTTTTTCAGATACACACAACTATGCTTCTTCTTAATGTTTTATTGGTTTGTTGAAAATAAACGTGGCGTCAAGCAAACTTTAAGTGTTTATAATATTATTTAAGAAATAAAATTAAAAGGCTAATATAAATGTATTGAACAATAATTAAAAACATAATACACAAAAAGAAATTAAAAAAAAAACAAATAAAATAACAATCCATATTGTATAAAATTAGAAAATGTGAAAATTAAAAATTTTAAGTGAAAGGTCCCAATTATGGAAATTTTTGTTCGACCCTGTGGAAGATTTTGTGCCATCAGGTAAAGATTTGCCACATTGTCAGATCCATACGTAAGTGTTTGACTTTACTTTGATTTACATATATGTACATACATATGTATGTATTTAATAATAATGACTAACAATTTCCTGCTGGTGGTGACAGCGTCTATAGTGAATCAGTACAGTTTTACTACGGACATTTCCCGCAGTGTGGTGATATCGTCAATAGTAAGTCAGTGCAATCTTACTATTGACATTTTCGCCATATGGTCCTACAAGAACCACCTAGTCACTATTGACGCAGTCTACTGGTAGATTTCGTAGGACAAGCCTGTGTTAAATGTCAATAGTAGATATCATTAGTTGGGGTATAATTTGTCAATAGGTAATCAGTATAATTTTACTATTGACATTTCCTGCAGGGAACATACATTTCCAAATACATATGTACAGATGTTTGTGTATGTAGATATGGCTGTAGACATATACTCGTATATATATGTATATATGAAAGAAATATTCTAAACAAAAAATAAAGGTATACATTTTATTGATGATGCATTGAAGAACATATGTGAACATTTCGTGTGATAATTGGCAAAGAGTATTGTGATCAGCGAACATATGTACATACCTACATATGTACATACAATCATATTACACAAACTTATGCGTGTAGGTACTATACAATACCTGCCTTATTCATAAAAATATTCCAGGTTTATTAAGCGCTTATTTGACATATTTCTATGGGAAATTTATCAAATAAACCTGTAATAAAACTAAAGTATTTTTTATGAATGAGACCGTACATATGTGTGGGTGATTTTTTTGCATATGCTTTTATGTATGTATGTATATATGGTTTGCTTTTCTTGACACGATTTATAAGTCCCTTACTATTTTTAAATAAATATGATCAGATGTTTGTACATACATACATACATACGTACATGCACATAAGCACATACCTATAACGTATTTATAATAATTTACTTTGATGAAATTATTGTGCGTACATTTCAAAATTTTATGGAGTTTTTATACCTATTTGTTTATTCAAAGAGATATAAATTCAAGAAAAATAAAGAAATTAATTATTGATAGGTAAATATTGTCGAGTAATAAAAAATACCCATAGACACATGTATTAGTACAATATAACATATTATAGGGGCTATAGGTGGTATAATGGCTCTAAATTATTTTGTTTAATATAGCTATATATATGTATGTGCATATGTTAAAAATATTTACGTAATTACATACATACATATACATACATAATTTTATATCAGCTTTTTATTTTAAGTTTTATTTCGAAAAATATTTCTTGCTCTCCGCCATAATTTTTTGAGCATTTAAGATTAGGCTTAAAGCTATACTGAATTATTCATAAAAAATAATTGTGTTTTATACCAAGATACCATACGTACATAAATACATACATACATATGTACATGTGAATGGATTAAGCAAAGTATTTCACAAAAGAAAGGAACTTAGAGTAGGGAAAACGTAACTACCTTGATTGCAAATACTTCAAATACCACTTAAATAATTAATGATATGTAGGTACTTACCTACATAGTATGTACATATGTATGGATAATATAAAATAAGGCCGTGGAATTATATAAATATTTATTTTGCAGACGTGTAAGTGGATCTACAGATTAACGTCTTTAAACATTAAATTTAATATTTTAATCCGCATTCGGGAATATTGCTTCAGATAATTTTTCGTATAGGATTAAAAAATGCACGCATTAATTTATATATATGTATATATAATTATGCAGGTAAATGCTTAAATATTTTCTTAATTATTCGCTTTATTTTAACATCACTAACTTCATTGACTTTGTTGATACCTATTGCTCTTTATAATTTGTTTTTTATGTACACTTTTTTTATTTCCTTCCTTATTGAATTTTTGTCGCTCTTCCTCCATATGTTCCCATGCACTCTACCACCCATACATGTTTTGATTTTTGATACCCCTATTTCAAGTTAATAAACTCCTACTTATTTTCTTTCTCCTTCTGATGAATATCAATTAAAAAAGTGATACTAGTCCAGCGGTTTTCAGGCTACATTTAACTCTTTTAAAGAAGCGCTTTTTGGTTGATTTTTTAGTGTTCCAGCGACTTTTACTTACTAAGGTGTGCACTAGGTAAAATTGTAACAATATCAAAGTTCCTATGCAGAAACAAAGCAATACAAAACTTATTTCTTTGGACTGAAGTATACAATTATAAAAATGAACCTAATCAGAACCCATTCGTTTTGTAATTCTTATTACTTACTACGTTCAATCAATTATTAAGCCGAGAATTATTTGGTACTTTCCAATTACTTCCGTTTTCTATTTTGCAAGAATAATTTTAATTTTTTAATCAAAATTATGAAAAGTTGTCTACATTGTTTTTAGCATAGTTTCCGTCATTGTGATGAAAACGATTTAAGAAGGTTCAGTCAAAAGATGCTGCTATTAGCGCTGAAAAGTATTTTAGTTTTGTAATTTAAAAATATTTTTATTTCACATAAAAGCACCAAAAGCACTGTGAGAAATTGTTAAGAAGCACTGTAAATAGCTGCTTTTTAAAAAAGGATATTAACCAAAATTTCGCGTTTAAGAAGAGGCAAAAAGCACCAAAATATTTCCGAACCGCACCAAAATACCATCACTGTAACAAAGTGTTCGGAGAGAAGCACATGCTAAGTTTTTCTCTTTTACTCGCTATTGTTTTTGTTGTTGTTTTATTTACCTTTAACATAAACACATGCATGCATATATGTACATATTTACAAACACGTATATAGATATGTATATGTATGTACTTACATACATGTGTATACTTGGCGACAATGAATATCTTGTTGGTTGGTAGTTTCCCCACCTTTATAGTACTGCTTACACGTTGTACATAGATACATATATATGTATGTATGTATAAGTAGGTGTAGTTTGTTTGTGTTATTGCTTTTTTACCTCCAACAAAGCTTAATTGTCAATTAAAGAAATAAAATAAAACGGTACTAGGTACTTTAGTATTGTTATACCTACATACATACTGATGATCGTTGTCATCATAATGATGCTGGCTGGCTGTTTTCTGTAGTAGTTTTTTATTGTTGACAATTTTAAAATTAAATTTGTTGAATATTCTGGTCTTTATTGTCTACCTTTAACAGTTTTAAATTGTATTTACAATGACTGGCCTTTCTCACACGAGACTGATATTTATGCCGCACAATTTTTGTTCTTTTTAGAACACAAGAGACTAATTCATCTGGCATCAACATGTATATGTGCACACATCTGTGTGTGGATTAGTGTTTTTTGTATTCATTTAACATTTGCTGTTTTTTAAGTTGTGTGTGCATTGGTTTTGTGCTGCTGATGCGGGTTTGTAGCTGGTTGAAAAATTATGCAAACCACAAAATCACTCTCTTTCCCTCTCTTACCAACAAACTGGTCTCGTGTGTGAATAAGATCAATTTGGAGAGGAATACTAAAAAAGTGAAAGTACACTAGGTACATACTAGACCCGAGCACAAGATGTTCTTCATGGTGTATATTATTGAATTGTTCTCTCTTTTTAGTGCTCTTGATTTTATGAGAACACTGAAACTGGGGCTCAATTTTATCAAAAGCATGCAACAGCATTTGTTTATATGCCAAGCGAAGCAGCGTTACCGTTGGTGATACTAAAGTAGCAATTTGCAACTTTTTCGACTGCTTGGATACTTTAAAAAATGTACCCAAATTTGATACTTTTTTCTAATTTTTGCAACTTTTTGATACTTTTTACTGAATGAAGATATACTTTTTCGTAAAAGTTGTGCTGTTTTAATATATTAATATGTAATCAAGCTTATACGAAATCATTTTTTGTCATGCGTGGTCAGCTTATGCAGGGATATGTAAATATAAATCCATACATATTTATGTTTGTATGTGCAATGTACAAACATACATATATTAAAAAAAAATTCCTATTAAAATTTTTATATACATACATACTTCAGCAAATTGTTTTAGTCAAGAATTAATAGAAGCGATAAAACACTGATTGTTTTAAAGTATTTATTTAGATCCGGTATTTGTTAAATCAATTGAGAACACTAACTAATCGCTCGATTAATTAATCGAGGTTCTGGCTTAGTCGGTTAATAATCGGTTAATTTCGGTATTAACCGGTTAACCGATTAATAAAGTTTTTTCACAAATCAAGTAATTTGAACAAATAAAAGTGCATAAATTATTTATTAATTTGAGTTTATTAGTAAAGCAAACAAAAAACACACCTAAGAATTCTGAAACTAAATTAACAAAAAAATTATAAATATATACGTAGTATGTATATTAGTACTTCAATAGTTTAAAAGAATCTTCTAACACAATCTTTCGGAAAAATAATTTGGTTTAAGTGTTTAGAAATTAAGCGAATTAGTTTTGATAAAACTTGACTTGGAAAAATCCTTTCACTTATCGTAGATGTTGAGGAAATCGAAAGCAATCCATAATACAGATCTAAATTCTCAGTTTTTGCCTGGATTTCTCTAAACATATAAAATCTTTCATTATGCCCTTATAGTCCTGCTTTATTTATTTTTTTTAATTAATTAATTTTGTTAAAACATTTCTTGTATTACTATCGATAGTTCCTTCTGTTGGCGGGTCATAATCTGAACCATACTGTTTTCGTTTTTGTACTTTAAAACACTGTTGATTGAAGAAAATATTTCAGAGCGTAGGTATAAAATAATTGAATTCGTCTTTCATTAAATCTAGTCCTTAAAACTTAATAATTTCCTCTAGTTTAACTAGAGTAGCAGAGTCTTTACTAAACTATTTATAGCCACGTCCAAAGATTTTCAAGTATTACTTAATTAAAAATCACTGAACATACTTCTTTGTATTTGAGACGAAACAAGTACTTAAACACACAAAAAATACGCTATAATACTACAAAATATTTAAAAATTTGTTATTTCGGTTAATCGGTAAGTAAGTAATTTTTATTATAATCACCAGATTATATGAATTATTTTTACATGCTGTTGCTTTATTTTATCATAAAAATAGTATATTTTAGTCTTTAAACATGCAAAACCTAACTTTTCTTCTTGATGTTTTTAAAGATAAGCAGATTTGTTTTAATTTTTCTTATTTTTAAGGTTGCCCCTTTTTTTCTAAAAATCCCCTTTTTGGTGCCACTTTTTTTTAAATCCCCTTTTTGTGCCACTTTCTGAAATTTTACAACGGTAACGCTGAAGCGAAGGCATTAGTTATTGTAGTGTCGAAGCATATTTCACTAGTGCACACCGAATGACAATTGTAAAATGAGCACAAAAGTGTAAAAATATGTGTATGTGTAAAAGAAAAAACAAACAACGTAGATTGTTTGAGCGTGTTAGTTTGCATGCGATACTGTTCTAAGTTTTATAATTTATTGATTAAGACTAAAAAATAAAATATCTATAAAAATAATATCTTTCACAATGGATATAAAAGTAAAAAGTTTTATTATCACTTAATATTTTATGAAATTTTGAGTTTGTGAAATGAAGTATGGTGCACTATGAAGTGTTCAATAAAAATATTGCACACTTGACACAACAGTCATTCAACTGTTGTACAATGGTTTTGTGTGTTTTTTGTTTCCTTGTTATATATTTTTGCTTCACACTCAATTACGATACCACTACAAACAATATTCGCTCTTGAAAAAATACAATACTGTGCACTTGTTCATAGCTTGCGCTCACTTCTAGTACATCCATACATACATATGTATGTATATAATGCTCTGAAGTGGTTAAATAAATTTAAATGTCTGCATAAGTAGACACGTAGTACATGCACAGTATGTACATTTGCACATATCTAAATACAAATTTACTCGAAATATGTGCATACATACATACGTACATACAGTGGTCAAAAGAACTCTTCGGCATACAAAATCAGTTGGAAAGTGCTTTATTAAGAAACCAAGAATTGAATTAAATACAAAAGTCCAGATGTCAAAAATAACCAACGTAAAAAATTTAATACATAAAATACATGTACATATGTACATAGTTACATACCATACTTACATACATACAGAGTTGGGCAAAATACATGGTTTGCGGTATTTAAAATACAAAATAGGTACTTGCTGGTCATGTATTTAAAATATAAAATACAAAATACTTCCACGTCATGTAGGTATGTATTTAAAATACAAAATACTTTAATTTTTTGTACGTATTTAAAATACAAAATACTTCCACATCATGTATATATGTATGTATGTATTCAATAGGGTATTAAATTAATCTGGTTTTTGTTTTAATCGCTTATTCACTCGATTAATTAATCGAGGTTTTATTAATTATTAATTTATTAATTCTAATAAATAAAAATACATAAATTATTCATTATTTTGAGATTTTATTAATGAAAAAAGGATAATATAACAAAAATAAAATTTTATATACATATGTATGTATATGTATTAATAAAAAACAAGTACATAAGTGAGCTTTTTAAATTGTTTAATAGATTAAAGAGACCTTCTAAAATAATCTTTTAGAAATAGTATTTAGTTCAAATGTTTAGAGTTTAAAAGATTTTTTCTTTAGTTTTAATAAAACTTGACTTAGAAAAAATCCTTTCACTAATCGTTATCGTATAAAACAAAATATTTTTCAGTTATTTTTTTAACTTTATTATAAAATTAAATGGAAGAAAAAACTGTTGACTTGTTAAATAAAATGAAGCTCACTGGAAATACTTCTTTGTTTGCATGAACATCAATTTCACAACATGTATGCCTTTTGTTTATGAGCAGAACAAATTATTTGCTTCATAAAAAATATATCGCTGGTTTATTTTGCTTATGTTGACAACACAATCTCCCAAAGCAAAAGCAACCATGTTGTTTTTGTATTTTTATAATTGTTGTGTCGTAATAGTACCACCTGCAAATAAAACGCCTTGTGACAAGATGCTTCAGAATTGACAACTGAATTGTGGTGATGCCAATTCTAAGAGTTGGTATAGTTATGTTTTTTTTAGCGATTCTAATTTTTTGTTATTGGTTTGACGAATTATACATTATAAATTCATCAAAATGCAAACCACCAAAAATGTAATATATTTTGTAAATGAATTTTGTAAATTATATACATATGTAGGTATTTAAAATACAAAATACGTATTTGTATTTTAAATACGTACCTATTTCAAATACATGTATTTCAAATACTGCCCAACCCTGCATATGTACATATTTACATTCATACATATCGTCGGTGTTTCAACTAACTGGACTACTAAAATTTTTTAAATTTTACAAGAGATTTTGTTTTATATGTACATATGTATGTATGTATGTATGTATGTACATATGTACTAGGTCATGCATTCTCGTGCATACGTCTGAAATGTTTTTACTTTTATAGGTATGTACATACATACATACATATGTATGTACTATGTACATAGGAGCAACTTAAAGTTAATTAAAAGTAGGACTTTATCGGACGTACACTTGTTTGCATTTTAGCTAACGATATGTGCCTACATTGATGTGTATGTACATACATATGTATGCATGTATACCTATAGGTACATATAAAAAGTTTGTTCATTATTAGAAATAATGTAGGATAAAACTGATACCCACGAATATACATGGGTATCACATACACATTACACACCTAGTACCTACATACATATACTCGTATGTAATTTAAAAGTTTTTGAAAACATCTTCACAGAAGTTATTAACATTTTAATACGTAGGGTTCACATGTGGCAATTTCAGTTGAACAACTTTTGGACTTTCGGAAAAGAGAGAGAGAAGATGATAATATAGAGGAAATCCAACATATTTTCATCTCTCGCTCATGAACTTAAAAATTGCTCGTTCTTACTTATTCTTTTCACTATTCCTTCTCTTTCTAGAGCTGTAAAATTTGCAATAAGGCCTTCGCCAATGTATATCGTCTGCAACGTCATATGATAAGCCATGACGAGTCCGAACTACTGCGAAAATTCAAGTGCAACCTGTGTGATAAAGCCTTTAAATTTAAGCATCATTTGAAGGAACATGTACGAATACATTCCGGCGAAAAACCATTCGGTTGTGACAATTGTGGCAAAAGATTTTCACATTCCGGTTCGTTTTCATCACACACCACCTCTAAGAAATGTATCAGCATGGGTCTAAAACTTAATAACAATCGTACTTTAATGAAATCGTTGGAAAAGCATTCTGCTTTAAATTCACCACCATCTATAAAAAGAAGTTCACCGATTTCTAAATCGGACTTGTCAGCTCCTTCAAATAATTTAACTAATCCAATGAATTATTTTGCTGGCGATACGAACTCCAACACCAGCAATCCTTTTTATACAAATCTTTTACCTAAATATGGTGAATATACAGCAATGAATGCAGCCTTGCTGGCTTCATTTCCCAATCCCTTCTATAGTATGGCCTTGGATCCGCGCATTCATCCCTATAGCATACAAAGGCTTTTGGAATTAACTGCTGCTGGACAGCAGCAACATCACCATCAGCATCCACAAGAACGAGAAACAAATACCCCGCCACCTTCCCACAATGAAGGGGAAGAAGGTGAAAAGGATTTGAATATTTCAAATGGTGATGTGGAGGATGATGAGTCGTCTGAGGCCTTAGAACTTAATGAAGAAGATAATCACGATGAACCCAAATTGGTTATGGACCTAGATGAATCCGAACAGAAAGAGGAAGAGCAAAATAAAAATATTAATTCAATAACAGATCACAACCAAGAACAGGAGCAAATCAAAGTACCAGAGGAGGAATCATGCAAAGGATTTTCTTCTTCACCCATAAAACAAGAACAAATTGCAAGAGAATCTTCAACTCCTCTAGAAATTGATAATCCAAAAGAAGACCAAGAAGCAAAGAACAATTCTCTTTCTCTCATCAAGCAAGAAAGGCAGGAAGACTCCGAGGGTCAAGTAGAAGAAGACGACAATAAATCCAATGCTCTTGCATCACCGGAAATTGGTCACGAACTGTCAGCACCTTTAAAGTGCAGTCGTTGTGAGAAACAATTTAATCATCCTCTAGAGTTGGTACAGCATGAAAAAGTGTTGTGTGGCCTTATAAAACAAGAGTTGGAACAACAATTTCAACAGCAGCAACAGCAATTATTGGAACAGTCACGCAACTCAAACTCCTTTGTTCCTAGTGATGTTGAAGATGAACCGGATGAAAGAGAATCAATTTCACGCAATGACTGCTCGAGCGGTGGCGAAAGCAATGCGGAGCGTAAAGTGAGAGTGCGCACTGCAATAACCGAGGAACAACAGCAGCAATTGAAACAACATTATACACTTAATTCCCGTCCTAGTCGTGAAGAATTCCGCATCATTGCCTCTCGTTTGCAATTGGACGCCAGAGTAGTGCAAGTGTGGTTTCAAAATAATCGTTCCCGCGAACGCAAATTACAATACAACAGCAATAAAATGACATTCCCAATGCAAATTCCAGTAGCCCCAATTAAGGCTATGCCTCAAGGTTTTGACAATTCACTGGAAACGGCAAAGAAACCATCGATCTCCGAAGATTTGCCCCTAGATCTCTCAGTAAAACCGCAGAAAGCTAATGGTAATCAACAACAGCATTCTCCTTTGCATGGTATAGCGCCTATGCAAAATTCTTCGACTAATTCATCGGGAGACATGCAAGAAGCCATGAATCTGAGCCGGAAAATAACACCTCCCACTATGTCGCCTTCGTCAGCTGCTTCTGTGCCATCAGCCTTTAAACAACACGCAGCTGCTGCAGCCGCTGCCCTGTATTTTGCTGCTCCTTCCCAAGCAAATGGTGCCCCCAACTTGCCGCATAACATCAGACAAACACCATCTCCCATTGAGGCTCCTCTAATGGCGCCTCAACAAACCCCAACGCCACGAGGTGCTGCAGCATTCCCTGCATTTCCACACTTACCCTCTTATATGATGCCAGCTGCCATGGCTGCAGCTCAGAGATCCCTAATGCCGATGGAAGCTCTCTTCCAAATGACTCCAGGTTCGGCTGACTATGCCCGCCATCATCCCCTAATGAACAGTATTAAATTGGGTGGTCCTCCAATTGACTTTAAAGGCAATAGCTTAAGTCCTGGCTCTGAGAAAAGATCTTGGCGTGATGATGATTCTAGAGTATCGCATGAGGATGACTTTGTAGCCCAACATCAGCACGCAATCGCCACGGCATTAATGCCACCCAAACCAAAAAGAGCCAAAGCTGAAACACATGGCCACGCGGGGGATCCGGATTTGCCATTTGTTTGTGATCAATGTGATAAAGCTTTTGCGAAACAAAGCTCTCTGGCAAGACATAAATATGAGCATTCTGGTAAGTTGATTTTAAATTATGTACATACATACATACATAGACACATATCGTTACCTTAATATAGAAAAAATCTAACTAATTAATTTTTGGTAATCGAGTTTTTGGTATTTTTCGATACATAAGATGTTCTTCCATCGAAATATGTATACAAATAATTCGATTTAAAAAAATAATGAGTTGGGGCCTTTCTATATTAAAGTAACGATATGGACATACATATGCAGATATTTTTTGACGGTTACAAAACATTTTTACTTCACACAGGCCAACGTCCTTACCAGTGTATGGATTGTCCCAAAGCTTTCAAGCACAAACATCATTTAACCGAACACAAACGCCTGCACAGTGGTGAAAAGC
This sequence comes from Nowickia ferox, assembly GCA_936439885.1. Lineage (NCBI taxonomy): Eukaryota > Metazoa > Arthropoda > Insecta > Diptera > Tachinidae > Nowickia > Nowickia ferox. The sequence continues at coordinate 109,649,859 of OW387023.1, forward strand.
CATTTCAATGCTCCAAGTGCCTAAAACGCTTCTCACATTCTGGCTCTTACTCGCAGCACATGAACCACCGTTACTCGTATTGCAAACCCTACAGGGAATAGGTAAGCGACAATGCACAACCCAACTCCTGCGCCTCGAATACAAATACCACTACGACGACAACGAGTGGTACTTGTGGTAGAACGTCCACGCGACGTAATCAAAACAATTTACTAAATATGCAAGATTTTCGCAAAAAACTTAATGTTGCGGCTGCATTGCGTCAACAGCAGCAGCAGCATCAACAACAACAGCAGCAGCAGCAGCATCATCATCATAGCCAAAATATGTCGATATTTCCACACCAACAACCTGTTAGACCTCATCACCTGATCAGCAATTGGAATTTGTTAAATCCATCTGGATTTGCACCACGACCAGGTCCTCACTTGCCACCGCCACTAATGCACAGTCCACATACCATGGCACAAATGCCAAGGAATCCAGCATTATTTAGTGGTTCCCTTATGGCTCCGAGATTTCAGACACCGCCATTGCATAACAACCTACCGTCCCAACAATTCAATACGACAGCCTCACCGTCACCATTCGACTTTTACAACAACAAAATCTTGATGAATTGAAAACAAAAACCCAAGTCCTCGTAGCAGTAATTCAGCATTAACTGAATTGCTCCCATTTGTATTTTCTAAATGCAAACGAGCCAAGATTATGTAAATAAGTTGTTTTAAATTTCTAATTCGTATTCGAAAACTGAATTACTCAAATGACCACAAAAACAAACAAATCACACTTAAATGTGTACTTAAATCACATACTTATTTAAAAAGAAAATTCATATAAGATTTACCTGTTCAATGCCAAAGTCAACAAAAGTATTTCTTTGTAAAATATTTCCGCGTATTATTTTATAAATTTGTGCAGGCACATTTTCCTTTTTTTCTATTTTCTTTTTTTTTTTTTTTTTGTGAAAACTAAAGTTTCGTTTAAGAATGAAACTTTTTTTCAACAAATTTCCATTTAAACATTTCATTATTTTTTATGAATTCATTCTAGTTGGTTAAAAACTTTTCGTTTCCAATTTATGTATACATAATACATACTGCATATTAATTATAATTTCTTTAATTTTATTTTAATAAATTATTTTTATTTTATGTTTTTTTATATATATTTTTTTTGTATATAATGCTAAGTTTTGTATATGTATATTTTTTTAGAGACTTATCCTTTAGAGCTTCCTTTAGTTTTCAGCAATTTAAAGTAATATGTACTTGTATTCAATACCAAAAAATAATAAAAAATATGTATGTATGTACATAAGCAAAGGACCAGTACAGTACCTTAGTTAAATACTCATTATTTTTTTTTAATTTTATATAAAAAATATTTTTATATATCAATAAACTTTTTATTTAGTTTTTATTTATTACATAACTAAAATGTTTTCTTCTTTTTATGGAAAAAGAAATGGGAAAATTTTCGGCTACCACCTTATTCTGAACTTTATGACAAATAAAAATATTATAACAAATGACATTTTTAATAAGATTTAATGGGTGGAGACCATAAAAAACTCTAAAGGTAGATCTTGGAAACTCCTACTTCCTATACGAAGGTATAGGTCGTTCGCAGCAACCGAAGGAAGCTTCTACACGTGGAATACCCTGGCTCTTTGGCCAAGTGCCTTTGCCATTTTTTGTTTCATTTGGAATACAGAATACAACAACAACAAATAAAAATTTTTATATTTTAAGCAATTTAAAAATTGTCATTTGTGATAATTTTTATTTAGTCACAGAGCTTCTAACACCCGTAGAATGATATTTTAAATTGTTAATAAAACCAAAGAGCTGCACTAAAGCTAAATTAGAATATGTATTAGGATATAGTTTGGAAAAGTTGAAATAAACATAAACATATTCCATTTCATTATAAAATTTGCGTTAAATAGCTGATGTTAATAATAATCTCTATCCCAGTAGATAGACTTGGGTGCTGATGAAGTGCGTGGCTGCACAGAAAAATATCGGTATTTCCCCCAGCTAATAAAGTCTAATTTAATTTTTCTTCTCTTCTTTAGAAACTCACATTAATTAATAAAAATATTTCATTCAACAAGAATGGAATTTGCCGAACTTAAGCCTGACTAAGAAATTATTTCTGGTTACAATAAACATGTATCAGGAATTTTTTTGAATACTTTTCTAATTTAATGGAAATTTAATAAAATGATATTTTTTTTTGTAATAATACTTAGCCAAGGTTCACACACGTCAACTTTTGTTGATGAACTCATAATTCAGCTGTACGGAAAACCGGAATTAAAAGTGACGTGTGTGAACCAGGACATAGTTTGCTTGCGTAAATTTGTGGTAACTGACTTACAATTCTTGAGCTTAGTTTTATTACATTATTTATTAAGTAAATTCAGTTTATTTCAGTTTTATAAATTCTTATTTTGAAGAAACGTGCCATTAAGCGAGCGAAACTATAATTCCGCAATCATTTAAAATTAATCCTGAGAAGGAAATATAAATATCTCTTTTCTACCAGCTGAATGAAAGGTTGATCAACAAAAGTTGACATGGGTGAATCGGGACAAAGAAAAAGAAAAAAAATTACCATCGAATTATTAGTCAGACTTGTGCTGATTGGTCAGCAAAGCTTTGGCCCCTTTTAGACGCGAAAAGTTTACTTTGCAAGGACTTAACTCAGCTGGGAGAAAGACAGAGGGAGGAATACTTTCTCTTGCTGTCTTCCAGCTGAATTAAAACTATGCAAAGTTAACATTACCTGCCCAAAAAGGGTCTTCGTTATAATAGCAAATATTTTTGAAATTTCCATTTTTTCACATAATCAATATATTTATTATGTTTAACATGGCTAAAAATAAATTATCTTATTCTTTCTGATGACGTTTCTGATCTGATTAAATAAATTTTAAAGCTTTAATCAGTCCACTCAAAGTGGTATGGTGAAATATTTAATTCAGCAATGAAAACTATTGCTGAATTATGTTGTAACATTTGTTGTTTTAAGCAGTTGTTTTTTTTTGTCTAAGACCCCTTCTTAGACACACATAGTCACAGACAGGGAGGAATACTTTCCCTCTCTATCCCAGCTGAATTAAAATTTTGTAAATTAAAAACTTCTGCAGAATGTGATTTAGTTAGCTTATGCTTAAAATTAAAAGTCAGCTACCATTTTTTACTGCCAATAAATTTAATATATTGTATATACATACATACATATGTAATTTGGCATTTGCATTTGTTTATTTAATCCAACTAAAGTCTGCTTTGATATTTCAGGTAAAAAAACTTGCAAGACCCATTTTAGACACGCAAAGTTTTCTTGCAAAGAGAAAGACAGAAAGAGAATTTATTTCTACCTCTGTCTCTCGCCCAGCTGAATTAAGACTTTGCGTGTGTGAAAGGGGTCTTAAAAAAATTCATTTAGAATATTTACCATAATTTTCCTTTTTTATATTTTTCTCATGACTTGGGCTGGCGTGTTAAATAATGCAATTTTCAAATGTTGTTTTTTGTTTGTAGAGCAGGCTCGGTTTTTAAAGCAATTTCGTTAAAATTTCTCTTTGTTTTTAAGAAAATTTAAAAAAAAAATTTAATTCCACTTTTAAATCATTTAAATCAACATGTACACACAAGACCACATACAAAAATATTTATAAAATTACAACAAAATCTTTTTAATTTTCTTTTACTACAAACAAATGATATTAATAGTATTTATTTGAATTTTTTTTTTGTGTAATATAAAGCAGTCAACATTAATAAAGAAAATAATAAAAACAAAAGCCCACCGCTTAAATGATTATTTTTTTAATTATTAAAAAAGATTTTGTGTAATTTTGTAAAAAAAAATTTAATAAAATTTGGCATAAATATGTATTCTCAACTTATTTTTGAAATTAAAAAAAAAAACTATACCAACCATTCCATAAAACTTTCATTATGACCAAAAAGTTTGTTGATCTGTAAAGAAAAATGATGAAAGTTTTTGTTAAATAATTAAAATAGTTTTTGTAAAATATATTTAATATTAAAATTCATTTTAATAAAATTTAAGCTTAATTATCAAACAAAAGTTGAAATAATAACTTAAAATTATTCATTTGGCCTTATACATATACTATATATTAAAATAATAATAATAAAAAAATTAATAATAATTAATAATATAAATAATTGAAATTCAAATTAATTAATTTTAGTAACCCTTAAACAATTAATTATAGTTGATGATAAAATATGTAATTGAAATTAGATTTTTTCTTAAATTTAGCAAACTGAAGAAAAAAATATACGAGTTGTGTTGTAATTTAAACTACAAATTATTAAAACTATTCGAAAACATTAAAACTCTTAAGGACAATAAAAATCTTACACAAATTTATAAGAAATCTCACACAAAATAAAAAATAAAAAACAATAAGAAACTCAAAACACACGCACACACACACACAGTCATACAGACATACATACATACATACATACATACATACATATGTTCATACAAACAAACAACAAAAATCTTAAATAATTTCGTTGAAGGATTTTTATAATTTTATTTTGGTTTTAAAGTGTATTTTTTATTAGTAAAAAAAAACCAAACAACGAATACCAGAAAATAATATTTAAAAAATAAATACATACATACATAATTAATTAATATGTATGTTGAAAAATTCAAAAAAATTACTCACCCCAAGGTTTCCAATACAACGAAGAATTACAACAAATTACAAAAAGAGAAAAACTTCAATATTATAGTATACAATTTAAATTTTACACAGAAATAAATGCATTTATTTAAATAATTATTTTCAATAGAAAAGAAAGTTTAAATTGACAACCTACTCCCAATTATATTTAAGCTCTTTTTAAGTTTTTTTTTTCGTTTAATTTTTTTGGCTATAACCCAGTTGAAATTGTAGCTCTAGAACTTGCTCGTACTATGTAGTATGTGTCTCCTTTCGAATTGATTTATTTGCAAAAGAAAAATAAACATTTATGGAAATTTTTAGTTAAAATGTAATAAATTTTGGGAACATTTTTGTATTAAAACTAATTTAGAAACACTGCACGAATTTTAAGCCACTTGCTGGATGGACTTTAAAGGCATTTTCTCATGTCTGAACAATGATGCTCAACTAAAATCGCAGAAGTGTCAGTAACTTTCCCACTCGTTACGGTATAGACTGAATTTACATTATGAAATTTTTCATCAAATTTTTTGCATGAAACTTATTTGTCAATCACATCAAAAAAATTGCCTAAAATGCTTCTGAGATTCATGCTACGTAATTTTTTTCATGTCACTCTCTCCTTCAGCGATTCTATTAGCAAATAGAAAAATTTCGTTCAACAAATCTAATGATAAGTTTCATGATATAAATTCTGCACAGTCGTATTAATTTGGTATAAAAGTCTGACATAAAATCGAAAAGTCTTTAAACTTTCTAACTGTTCTTACGTTTTTCATTGTTCTACGATATGTTTTTCGAAGCTGCTCTCTTCTCTACCGCTTCCATGTAGCAAATGTCATGAAAATCATGAAAATTTGCATGGCGTAATGTAAATACTTAATTTTCATTTTCCTCCATACATCCAGCTTGTTAACATGACTTAACCTTCAACCAAATTAAAAAAAAAAAAATATTCTACTGGGAAGTTTCTACAGATTTTCTTGGTCGTCCTGTTCAACTTAAGTGTAAAACTAGAATATAATTATGCGCGGCCTTAATACTTCAGACATCAAGTACATACATACATACATACTTAAAACATCATTTCTAGCTTTTAAAATAATTTAGAAATGTAAAAGTCAGACAGAAATGCATGATTCGCAACTCATTAAACTCTGTATCATGGAAGCTACAACTTATTATGTGACATCAACATATTCATGAGTTGTTTGATCTACAATTTTAGCTGGGAAGCCTCTTATATTTTATTTGAAATCTATATATATTTATTTATATATAGATATGTATATGTTTATGAAAAAAACTCTACACAAAAGCTAGAAAAATCCAAAGACACTCTTGTACTATAAAACACACATAAAAAAACCTAACTTTACTATTAAAAAAATACCTTAGCTATAAAAAATTTAACCCAAACTTAAAACTCAAAACTCTAAATATTTAGCATAATTTTCGCTTTAAAATTAAAAAAAAAACTAACTCAAAATACCAAACAATGTTATTAAAAATAATAATTTTTAAGCTTTTTTCACACAATTAACTTTCCTTGAATAGAAATACACTTATAAAAAAAAACTTTGTGTTTTTTCTAGGGCCTTATTACATAAAATACCAAAAAAAAATATATAAATTTAATTGTTAAGTTTTTCTTAACTTCCTTTTTTTAATTATGTATTAGCAATACTTGTTCTTTTTGTTACTTTTTTGTATGTATATATAAAATGTATTATTTTTTATATAATCTTTTTTTAAATAATTTTGAATTATTTTTATACATTTTTTTATCGATAGACTTAAGTTATTTTTATGTTTTTTAATGTAAAAAAAAACACAAATATTTAAATGTTTAAGGTGTTATATATTATATAAACATTATAAAATAAAAACTATTAATTATAAAACAATGGACATGATTCTATGTATTTTAATCAAAATTATAAGAATTTTTGTCATTCATATTATATAAAAAATTTACAAAATTATTATAATTATAAAATTTACAATTACGAAAAAAGTATATGAAAAATAATTACAAAAGTAATTAATAAAAGTCTTTATTGAAAATTTCAATTAAACGAGTTTTTCTTTTCCTGTTTTGAAAAGCATTCCAGCTTTTTGTGCTCACGTTTAGAAAGCCACAAATATATGGGGGACGTATGAAATAATAAATAATATTTTTATATTTTTCTAATTCTTTTAAGGCCCCAATTGCCTTAATCATGTCTGTGATATTTAATGAAAACAAAAAAGAAATTGAACAAATTGTAAAAATACTTTTGTTTTTAATACAAATTATTCACCGAAGAAAGGCAATCAAGTTCAGCCTTTACTGGACCCTTCATAATTTTTAGAATTTTTATGTAAATGTATATCACTTTGGTAGCATGATTTAGACAATTAGGGAATAAGAATTTCCACATCGGCATATTTTCGCTTTGGCTTAAACCATTTTGCAAGTACATACTAAAAAGTTTGTATAACGAAGTTTGGATATTTTGTCCAATAAGATTATTTAAATATCGATATGTAGTCTCCATTAAAAAAATATATATCTGGGGTGTGAGTGTGTATATAAAAAATGTTTGTGAGATGTGAGCTTTTAATATTCGTCATAAATTTTGTTTATTTTATTCTTAATTTATTCTTCTTTTTTATAAATCCATTGCACTTAGTTTAGAACACAGCACGGTAAGTGTGGACAATGGTTTGTGACTCAGGTTGAATGCAACGGAAAAAGAGCTGTTTTTTAATAAACTGTTAATTATTTTGAATTGAGACAAATGAAGACTCTAAGTTCAATCAATATTCCATGCATTAATTTTCCATTTTACTTATTTTCAATAACTAAAAGAGAAACATGAGGACATTTTTTGATTATATACATATGTATGTATGTTAATAAATATCTAAATAGTTTTTAAATAAAATTTTGGCTATTATTTTAAAATAATGAAACATTTGTATCAATTGCTTTCAAGTGTTGTAAAACGTTCTTATGAAAAGGGCTCTTCATAGTCAAGTGTTGTAAAACGTTCCTATGAAAATACTTCTCCACTAAGTAAGTCGGTATGACTGTGCTGCCCTGCACTATCTTATATTTGGAATGCTCTCAGCTGTGCGATAAACAACAACAAATTGACATACCAACATTTTCATTTATTTCGCAAAAAGTTTTTGTTCAGAGTTAGCACTATTTACAATTGTATTCTGTGTAATTTTATTAACAAAAGAGTGCAAAAAATGTTAAATTTGCAAAGCTATGCAAGTTCTTCAGATGGAGAACATTCAGACAATGATGAGATAGTGCAAACCGAACAGAAAGTGGAGAAAAAAGCTTCAGAAGTACCAGAGTATTTGAAACCTATAGATACTAAAATGTCGATGGCGAAAACGTTGGCTGTTTGTGCAGCTCCTGACGTAGTACCCCTTGGATCTGTAGCCGTACAACGCACTGTTGATCCCACGCTGAAAGAAATTGAATACAATCCCAAATATGAAGAGCTATATGCGCCTGTAAAAGGTCCTGAAAATCCCAACTTAACAGAACAGACTAGAGCGGCGCGTAACACACTGGCGGGCTATGTGGAGAAAGCCCATGTAAATGCGTTTGAGTTTGAAAATCAACGTAGAACATTTCATACTTATGGCTATGCTCTGGATCCATCAGTGGATGAGGTGACAGATGGCTCGGCTTTTGTGGGCGATTTGCAGTCAGCTTATGATGATGATGGTAAGACGGTGTTCGAAGGACCGAAACCGAAAAAGAAGCGAAAACAGGAGAAAAATGACAAGCCAGATGATATCGAAGGTTTCTTGGGACCTTGGGGTCGTTATGAAAATGAGGTAACAGTTGCTAAACCCAATGAACAAGAAAAAGCAGAGCTCGATGAAATATTGGCCAAAAGACATAGACGTAGCCGCATACCCGAAGATAAACCCTTGGAAGAAAAATCTGTATTGCACAGTAAGCTATTTTGTGAAGTTGTAAAAATCAAGTTTTAAATTATTGTGTATTTTAGTTAAAGATGCCTACGATTACCAGGGACGCTCGTACCTACATGCACCTCATGACTTGGGTGTCAATCTGCGCTCAAATGCTCCGCCGCCAAAATGTTTCCTACCCAAAGCACATATACACACATGGACGGGTCATACGAAAGGCATTTCAGCAATACGTTGGTTTCCCCAAACCGCTCACCTCTTATTGTCTGGTTCTATGGATTCTCGTGTTAAACTATGGGAAGTATATGGGGAGCGTCGCTGTGTACGCACTTTCAACGGACACAGACAAGCTATAAAAGACATTGCTTGGAACAATAAGGGTACTAAATTTTTATCTGCTTCCTATGATCGTTATATTAAGCTGTGGGATGCTGAAACCGGAGAAGTGGTGTCCAGATTTACGGCGCGCAAAATGCCATTCTGTGTTAAATTTCATCCCGATAATAATAAGCAGAATTTGTTTGTGGCCGGTACATCGGATAAGAAAATTATTTGTGTGAGTATGACAGATTTTTGTTTGTTTATTATATGCATTGGTTTGGTTTACAATTTGTTTAAGAAAAATTCGTAGATGATATTTATACTATGAAGAATACTAAGCAACATTGCCCAGAAACCACTCAAACTTATTTTAAGTTTGCTGAAATTTAATTTAATTTAATAAGTAAAATTTATTTGCTGGTGGTTAAGCGATGTCTATATGCATTTCATTGTTGCTTTAACAAATCGTCAGTAGACTTCAACCACACATTTTGAACAGTCACAAACCTCTTATCTTATGCACAGACTTTCATAAACTATTTGAGAATTCACAAATATTAATATTTTTGAAAATCACAAAAGATAAGATGTTCGTGACTGTTCAAAATGTGTGGTTGAAGTCTACTGACGATTTGTTAAAGCAACAATGAAATGCATATAGACATCGCTTAACCACCAACAAATAAATTTCACTTATAATATAATTATGACAATATGTCGAATAGAAAATCTCTTGAAAATTTAATTTAATTTAATTTAATTTATTCATCAATTCAGTTTTATAAATTTTTGCAAAAAAGCTGTAGTAAGTTCTTAAATAGAATCCGACGAGTTACAAATCCTACTACGGGTTGTGAATTGAAGAAGTAAGGTCTTACCCCCATATGCAAAAAAAATAAAAACGTGTGCTTGAAGTGTACGTTAGAAAAAAATTTCCATACAAAAACCGGTTTTAACTTACACTTGAAGCACACGTTATTTTTTTGCATATGGGGGTTAGATTTTACAGCCTGCTGTTATAAAGAAAACGTCCCACGTGCAATTTTTTTTTGGTTTCGATGTGTTAAACAAAACGTTATTTTGAATTTATTATTGTATTCAAATTAAAATATTTTAAACACTACAAATATTTCAAAACTGCGATTAATACAAATTATCTATTTTTATATTTCAGTGGGACACACGCAGTGGTGATATCGTGCAGGAGTATGATCGTCATTTAGGCGCCGTCAACACTATTACATTTGTGGATGAGAATCGCCGTTTTGTAACTACCTCAGATGATAAATCGATGCGCATTTGGGAATGGGACATACCAGTCGATATGAAATATATTGCCGATCCCACCATGCATTCAATGCCTGCTGTAACTCTTGCGCCCAATGGCAAATGGTTGGCCTGCCAATCACTCGACAACAAAGTGGTAATATTTAGTGCTCTCAATCGTTTTAAAATGAATCGCAAGAAATCATTTAGTGGTCACATGGTATCGGGTTACGCCTGTCAATTAGATTTTTCACCCGACATGTCGTATCTAGTGTCAGGAGATGGTGATGGCAAATGTTATATATGGGATTGGAAGACAACGAAAATGTATAAAAAGTGGCAGGCTCATGAAGGTGTTTGCATAAGTTCGTTATGGCATCCACACGAATCGAGTAAGGTGGCAACGGCTGGTTGGGATGGTTTAATTAAGTTTTGGGACTAAATTTGTTTGCAAAATATGTAGAAGATTAATTATTTTATATGTGTAATAAAAGTATAGTTTTTAAACTTTTACAAGGCGTAAAAAATAAAAACGAGAAATTTGAAAAGTTTTCAATGTGATTATGTACCTTCCTAATAATTTGTTTCTGTAAATAAATAAATGACAGTTTGAGTTTTCTTGTAAATTCTAAAAAGCTCCGTATTTTGTTTACAAAACAAAACAGTCAAAGTACCCTCTAAAATACCGGTGTAGTACAAAAAACGCGCACTAATATTAATGAAAATAACGAGTGTTAATGAAATGATAAGAAACGCACATGCGCCTTGAAATATGCAAATATTTGTCAAAAACAAACCATCCCTTGCGATAGGCTAAAGAACGGAAGAAAAAAATTAAAAAGACAACATATGCGAGTTTAGTGTTACAAACAAGAAGTGGAAAAATAAAATCAATACATATTTGTTCTTTTTTGGTAACAAAAACAGTTGATTTTTATAACAAAATAATTAAAAACAAGTCAATATAAAAAGTTAACGAAAAACAACAACATATGGAAGATGAAAAAAGAAGAAAATTGTGTAAAATGTTTTGTAAATAAGAATCGAAAATGAAAAATTTATACAGGAAATAAAATATTAAAAATGTAAATTATACAGTGGAAATATGTACGTCGTTTGTGGTATTAAAAGTTACTTCTGAAAGCCGTGTGAATTATTTATCGAAAACTTTGCTTGAAAACAGGCAAAAGCCTTGAAACAGTTTTAATTAAAGTATTGTTAGATAATCCTTTTTTATTCGTCTTTATACTTTGAGAATAAAAACAAAACGTAGATAACAGTAAAAAAAGAAAACAAAAGAAGAAAGGAAAAGTGGAAAACAGCACAATGACCAAACCACAATCTGATCCTATTGGTTTGGGTTATGCCTATCATTTGCCGCCAGGAGGCCTGTTGCTGCGTCTAAAAAGCTCCTTGTCACAATTTAGTGATTTATTTAGTGAATTTAATAAGTATATTGCTCCAGCATATCATCATGATCGTTGTGAGAGATCGGTACATATGCGCTTGTATTCGATGCATAAAAGGGAGTTTGTTATGGTGTTCCTGGGCTTTTTCACCTGTTTTGGTTTGGGCATTATAATAGGCCTTACCGGACCACCTATTACCAGCACCTCGGAAATAACAGCGAAAACCATACTCAATCACACATCACTGGCCAATTCGTCTAATGTCTTGGCCACAGGTCCCTTTGCAATGAAGTCACCTTTGATGACTACATATTCCCAGCAATTGTGGCTGATAGCCAAACTAGTTACCAATAACAACGATGGTGAGTTGTGCAAATAAGTAAACATTATTTTTAGAAAAACTACACACTTCATTTTTTCAGACGAAAAGTATGACAAACGCTTCTATGTCAGTGTATCCATCGATGGCATAACGGAACAACACAAGCCCCAGAGTATTTTAAGCTCCGGAAGTTTACACAACCGTACTCGTCATTTGTTATGTAATCGCAACGATTGCGAGGAGTTTACCATCATGCATCTGGGCTTTTTGGAATATGCTCATTATATTATAACAGTGAGATTTTTGGGCTTGGAGTCATTTCATCAGAAATATAATATAACCGGTATAACATTTTATGTAAGTTAAATAAATTCTAATACAGCATTTTTAATCGAAAAAAGTTGTTTTACTTGAAATTTATTTATGTATTTATGCATTTTTTTCTATTTTAGTTCAAAACTTATAGTCCAGAATTTACCCAAATTGAAATTTGGTTTCGTTTTATATTTCTGTTGTTTACATTTATAGTTATTGTAAGTACTTGCACAAATTTTCTTCAATATTTCATTTTATTTATTTATGTATGTATATTAAAACAAAAAATTATTTATTATTCCTCCAGTGCTGGTATGTTCATACTTTGCGTAAATATCCGATTTATGATTGGTCTATAGAACAAAAATGGATATCGATATTGTTGCCTTTGTTGCTGTTATATGATAGTGAGTATTGATTGATTACGCCACCCAAAATTTCTATAATTATTCAATGAAAAGTTATAACTGTGGTGATACCGGACCTGGGGCTCTACTTGAAATTCTAAATGAAAGAAAATGTTTTCGATTTTACATGTAATTAACATACGAATTCGAAAATAGTTTCTTTCGTTACGAAAAGAAAATTTTGTCACAGACTCACAGACTTCTAAAAGCACTATAGCTTATAATTTTTTTTTTTTTTTTTTATTTAACTGACGTACATACTCCATTCAATAAGCTTAATGACCAATAACTTGTGTACTAGTTCTTTTATATATTTAATGCTTAAAAGTAATCAGTATTTTTTTAAATTTTTTTTTCCAGATCCCTTTTTCCCCTTGATATTTCTTATGAACTCGTGGCTGCCGGGTATGTTGGATGCTGTATTACAGGCTACATTTCTGTGTGCTTTATTAATGTTTTGGTTGTGCATTTATCATGGTCTGAGACAAACTGAAAGACGATTTGTTCGATTTTATTTGCCCAAAATTATAGTCGTTCTACCTATATGGCTTTGTGCCATAGTATTGGCCACTTGGGAAAAATGTAATGAGCTTAAAGATCCCACATATAGTCACTTTGTAGATACGAAAAATTATAATGTGAGTAAAAATTAAATTAATTAAGTAAGAAAATGAATAATATTTATTATATATTTTGTATTCTAGGGTTTCAAAATGTTTTTCTATATCGCGGGACTTATGTACATTTTGTATTTGGCCATGCTGATATTGAGAGCTTATACGGAATTGAGATCTATGCCATTTTTTGGTAAATATATTTGGTGTTTAGTTATTTAAATGGTATCAAACTAATTTGGCAATACTTTACAGATATGCGTTTGAAATTTTTAACGTTATTAATGTTGTTTGTTATATCGATTACCGTGACAGTTACTACTTCTCGTTTTGGCTTTGGCATATTGGAGGATAATTTTGTGGCCTCTTTAAATACCACCTATAAAAGTTCAGCACAATTTATGTGCTTCTATGGCCTTTTAAATTTTTACCTATTTACTATGGCTTACGTATATTCTCCTAGCGGTAGATTTTCTCAAGGTACTCGACTTTTTAGGCCTTAAAATTTTTTATATGAATTTGGAACGATTTTTCGTCATCTCACGTAAAATTTGGTTGTTAATCACAAGGGTTTAGGCTATGTGCCATCCTCAGTGTTGAGTCAACCAACAATCAATCAATCAAATTTGACTAGGGATGACAGAAAACTGTTCCAAATTCAAACAAAGCTAGTCATATCTCAAAAAATTAACAATGCAGAATAATTCGTCATATCGTATTATATTTTGTGTAACAATTTCAGACAAATGCTGAAACGCTTACCTCTTGGGAGAAGATTTTTAATACCTTCATTGAATTATGTATATGTAAATTGAAAAAAAAAAAATTTTCATAACTAGTTTCTTTTGAGTTATGACTATATGGCAATAAATGAGAGTTAAGTAGTATGTATATTTAAATAAATTTAATTTACTGTCTTGCAGCTGAAATATCTGTTACTAAAGATAATCCAGCCTTTTCGATGATAAATGACTCGGATGAAGATGTGGTTTATGGGTCCGAAGATGAATCCCGACGTCCTTTGACCGTAGGTGGTAAAAACGACTACGATAGCGATTAGTTAATAACAATATATCAAAATTTGAAACGATAACAAAACTTATCAAGGATGAGACTGGTGTTCAACAGCTGTTTTGAACACAAGTCAGGGCGAAATGCGCTTGAAACAACTTTTGATTCGAGCGTGAACGAAGCATTTTGAAAATATGCGTTGGGCACAAGTCTTTCAAGTATGTGGTGGAATAAAATTTTTCAAACGAAACGATTTCAGATCGAAAAATGTGATGTATACTTTTTCAATAATTTTTGATCTGTCTTAAAAAAGTATTTTATATTTTTGTATTGGAACTACATCTGTACTTATCTTTTTTTTTTTTTTTTTTTTTGAAAATCAGTCATTTACGATTAGTTGAAAAACGATTCTAGGAATCGTTCGAAACGTTCGTTTTGAAGTCGATCTAGTTCCATCACATGTACCTGTGTAATGTTTTCTTCAGTTTTGCATTATTTCTTTTCATTTGTCAGTTATCACAATAACCGCCCAATTCACAATGTACAGTTATTTTTTTAAGCCAACTTATAGTAGTTTTATGTCAAATTCCTATAATTACTAAGCATGAAATTATAAATGAATTAATGTTATAAACAATAAACACGTAAATATATTAGCTTGGTTTACTATTTAATAGTTATAAATAGGGTTAATCGCACCATGTTAATGTTACTTCAAGCCCCCTGACGTGAAGCATAAATTCTATGTCCTTGTTGCCAGAACAACTGATTAACAATATCTGTTTGAATAGCAACTATTTAAAAGCTTAATTATGAGTACAGACAACAACCATGCATGATAAGTGCTGTAAAGTGCTAGTTTACTGAATTAATATAAATAGAAGGTGTTCAATGTGAAATGTTTACAGGCTTTAGAAATCTGTGCTGCCATACTTTAATTTTCTTATATTCTGTTTAAGTGGATGTGTTAGGAATTAAGTCGACTTGAAGACGTTATTGCTTTTACGCTACAGTTACAGTTACAGTCTATAAAACGTGTTGCGGTTTCATTGTACCTTTTATTTTTGTTCCCAAAAATATTTATTTAAATATAAATTACAATTCTTCTATGGAATATAACATTATTTGTATTAAAATAGCACAAAAATACTATGCCGGCTGAATATTTGAAAACAACAACGAAAAGTGTGCTCATTTAAATTGATGTTAGTTGTTTTTGCCTATAAATTTGAACACACAATTGGAAACAAAATTTGATATCAAAATTGCATCAAATTCTAAAAGTATGAATGGATTAGAGAAAAAGTGTGAGTGTATAGAAATTTGAAAGCAAAACTTGATCGTGTAACCATCAAGTCACTCAGTGTTTAAAAACTTCTCATTTGTGTATTTTCTTTTGCTTCTGCTCATACTCCTGCTTCTGAAAATTCAAGAGTCGCAGTATAAGTTAACACAATAAACGAATAGCTATACAAAACGAAGAGCTTCAGCTGTCGACATGTTCGGCAAGTTTTCTGTTTGTCTGAATGCTGCTTAAAGTACCAAACCAACGATGACGACAACGTTCGACTTGTCGCACACTTACATTCAAAACAAAAACAAATTTTAATATTTTGTTATTGTTTCAAATAATTTCGAAGGTTACCGTAGTAGAGATGTGCGACTACGACTCTTTGAATTTCAGTAGCAGAAGTATGAGCAACAGGTTGTGATTGGGCAGTCAAAAAATAAAAAGTCGAAGAAATATCACAATTTTACGACTTTTTCTATTTCGACTGCAGTTTTTAACACTGCTCTTACTCAATGATGCGCACTAACACTATTTGGCAATTGATTTAAATGGCATAAGAGAGAAAAATTACGTAGTTTTTAGTATTACTTTAATGAGAATGCTTGCTAGATTTTGATATATTCTTATAGTATGTTCTTAAGATTTGTTTTGAGTTCATAAAATACAGTGCGTTAGAACTTTTACATGAACAAGTAGTACATCAGTTGTTTTTTTTTTCAAAACTTACAACGACCATTAAGAAGTGTGTTTCTGGATTTTTTCATGGTACTTCAAAGTGAGTATGTATGCATTAAAAAGCGATTGTAATATCAAGTAAGTTGTTATTACACAATTAATAATGCTGCAGGACAAGGGTATAATGAATTTTGTTGCTTTTTCGTCCTTCAGTATATTTTGCCGAATAATTTGAGCTTTGTTTCCCGTTTCTATTACTAAAATAAGTACGGTAGCATGAAACTTAGTTAGCTGCGCTTGCTCCCTCTTTCATGCCACTTTGACATTTATTAACAGTGCTTTTCAAACCTTATTATATTTGCTATCAAAACTTGTTTTGCAGATTTTTTATTTTTACGTGTGTTTTTTACAACAAATCAAATTAAAATACAAAAGCAAACGAATCAGTTGCAAAAAACAAGCAGCAGGTAAACGTTTAAAAGCGTTTGGTGTTCGGGCACAAAAAGTAAACGCGTCAGAGAACAGCGGAATTAATAATTTAGACAACTTTTTTTTTGCTGTTAATTGGTGTAAAAAATAATTTCCTTCGAGTTTCCTAACTAAAAAAAATGTTATATTGAATGCGAAGAATACTAACAAATGCTGTATGTACATATCATTGATTAACCGCAGTTGCACCAGCAGGTCTGGCTTTTTAATTGCTAAAAAAGAAATTGCAATACGTTTAGTTTGCAGTTGTATTAGTTAAAAAATCGTTAATATATTATTTAACAAACAAAATTAAAAGTGTACAAGTACTCAAAAATTGTGAAAAGTTATTACCACTTATTGTTGGTAAAAGTGCATGTACATAAAAAGTACATGTGTATGTATGTATATTTACATATTTACATGTACATATGTAATAGAATAAAAAAATTGTATTCCAAGCGTCACTTAGTAGCATCATTTTTTAATAAATCAATTCCACAACTTGTGGACGTCATCAGAATTAAAAGGCAATCATTTTATTCATTCGTTGTCCAACCATTTAACAATTATTCTCGTTCTCCTTGTCTTCAACTCGTCTTGACAACAGGTAAGTCAAGTTACAAATCTTCTTTTTTTTTCTGTTGTAAAGTTCTATCTTATGTTTTTCCCTTTAAAGTAGTTTCTTCAATTTTAATGATCGTACGATACATACTAAATAGTTTATGATACAGTACCACTTTTATAATTGTATAAAGGATATACTCTGTACATTACGGTGGGTCAATTGTCTATCTGCACAAAACTCTAAGAAAATTACCCTAAGAAACTAGGTGCCCTATGTATAAAAAAACTGGCATGAAGTTAGCATAAGTGGCAAAATTGAACATGATCTTAAAGAGTTTTGCCATAAAACTTCACATTAAAAATCACGCTAGGACTTAGTAGTGGGTTAAAACTATGTAATGCACCCAATTTTAATATAAAATTGTATGGAGGAACAGGTAATTCAATTTCGTCACATGCTTCACTTCATGCCAATTTTTTCTTATACATAAAAGGTATAAAATCAAAACTTAGTTCCCGCCGATAGGCATCAAAATTCAAGCTTTTCGATTGGTAAAAGCATTTCCAACCAAGTAACAAAAGTAACATTTTGAATGTTTACGATTTCGATTTTGATGGAATTTTGTAGGAATGATGAATTCAATTTTTCTCTCAAGAGTTGAGTAAAAAGATATTTGTATGAAATTTTTACAAGATATGAATAACGATATGTGAATTAATAATGCATTTTATGCTCAAAAACCATATTTTTCGAGTTATGACGTTGTATTAGTAAATAAGCGATATGTGCATATCCACTTATGTACATACATACATATGTGCCCTAAGTCACATGCATTTTTGATTCGGAATATTAAATTAATCTTAAAAAAAATCAATAAATATTTAATAAGTGTTAAATAAACTTATATTAATCGATAAATTAAAATGTTGCATAATATAAAAATATATTTTGATTTGTTCAAATGTAATGTACTAAATATCTCGACCAAAGAAATATGTATATGACTTGGCTTAAATCAAGTTTATGGGCACCTCTCAAAAATTAAAAAAAAGTATCCTATCCTATAGAAAATTGAAAAATTACAAGAAAAAAAAAATTTAATAAAAAATTGGCGGCGCGGCTTAATTTCCGAGTTATGGGCCTCTGAAATTATAGTACAATATGACCAATATTGGTATCATTTTAAAGCTTTTGAGAATACCTTTTATGAAAGGGTAAAATGGATTCTTGGTCGGCCATGCAGGAAATCTTTATTAGGCAAGAACGTTTTATGAGGTAGAAAATCTTTATTGCTGCGCCGTGTTGGGAAACAACATAGTGAAGAAAATCCTTAAGCCCGCCCGAAAACAGGAAAACGTTATTATTCAAGAAAACTTTGCAATGCAGAAAATATTTAATAGGCTGCGCCGACTCGGCAAACACCGTCTCGGCAACACCGATCAATTTTCTGTTGGATAGGATAATTTATTTTTTAATTTTTGAGAGGTGCTCCTAAACTTGATTTGTTCCTTCAAATTCTGACCAATTTAACAAAATTATTTTTCAATACTTTCAACCGAAACGATATGATTTAAAGAAAGGGCTTGAAAGTTTTCTACACATTATGATTTAAAAACGTTTCAAGTTTAATTGTTCTTTATTTAAAGAAAAAAATGTTTATCATCATTTTTAGTACGTGTAAAGCATTTCAATTAAATAATTTAAACCCATATTATGTATATAAGACCATCAAGTGTTCTATAAATTGTACGAAAGGGAAGTTTTTAAGGAAAAGAAATAAATCTAAAATTTTTGATTTGCATACAACAATATAAATAATTGTTGCCCTTTCCTTCATGCATTGAAAGGTACATATACATACATACATATGTATGTACATACGCATATGTATATATATGTCTAAGTATAGCTGCAGCACTGAATTTAACAAAAAATAATAATAAAGCATACACACATATAAATAAATTTACAAAAAAAAGATTAAAAAAATGGAATAAAATAAACAATTTATATCCGAATTAACCAAGCGTAGATTTATGAACAAATAGTAAAACGGAAGTTATATTGACAGAATGATGGAAGTGAATGAACACACACTTTTATAAAAATAAACGAATATGAGAATGCCCGCTCACATAAAAATTCTTGGTAATATCTTTTTGCAACAAAAATGGTCGTGTTTTTATTTTTTTTGCCCAAGTGGACAAAAAGCGTTCCATAATTAGGCGATGAGAGTCAATGAAATGTAAATAGTGGTTATTACAATGTACATATGTATGTAAGTATGCATATAACTTTAAACATTTTTAGTATTTAAAGGCATATGACTAGAGTGGGTAATATTTACGTACTGAGAAAAATTCAAACGGTCTTGACACTTTAGGTTCGATAGTACGACCAAACGGTAGTAAAACCCTGTACTCAGTTTGGCGATTTTGGTGGCCATTTTTTTTATGGGACTTCAAAGATTTCGAAAATCGGTGTGCCCTCAAAAAAATGGTGTCATCAGTTTTTGGCCAACAGCTAATTCAGACTTGGTGTGAGCCCACTAAATAAATCTTATTAGCATTTTACGCAAAAAAAGCAATTTCTTGTTTTTTTTTTTTGCAAAAGAAAAGACAAACACCCTTATGCAAAAACGATTGTTAAAGTTAAAGCATGCGTTAAAACCGGTTTTGCCATACAAAATTCATTTGTTAAATCAACTTTAAATTTAACAATCGTTTTTGCATAAGAGGGAAAATTTTTTTCACTTTTTTTCAGAATAACTAACAATATTTTTATAGGCAAAAATTAGCGTTTTTCACAATTTTTCCACGCTAATTTTTTTTTATCGTATAATCAAATGCACACTTACTATTTAGTTTCGATAACACTTTGTGCCAAAAAATGTTTACCCGCACTTTTTTTTTCAAATACAGGGAAGAATATTTTGTTTTCACTTTTTTAGAATAGCTGGAGAAGTGAAAGCAAATGATTCCTTAATTTTTGCAAAAAAAGTACACTATTTTTGTCATGCGTATATAGTTTAGGCGGTGGGAACTAAGTCCCCAATGAGGCGGTGGGAACTAAGTCCCTAATGAACTAAGTCCCCAAAGCCCGAAATGAACTAAATCCTTAAATTTCAGGGCTTGGTTCATTATGAACCAATACCCCAATTTTCTTATGAACTAAGTCCGTACACAAAATGAACTAAAACCCCAAATGAAAAGCGAACTAAGTCTCCAATATAAGGGAAGTTTTAATAACGATAAATAAAGTAAATAAGGAAATGAACTAACTCCCCATTTTGGTTTTTTAATATTTTATTTAAATCAAATAATCAATGTGCACACTAAAATACAAGTAAAGAATTATATTCAAACTTGTAGGATGCTGGTAAGTATTAAATTGTAATAACAATTCTTTTAAGTTGGGAAGAATTATACAATGACATAATAGTTATTTCGTTTAATAGTAGTAATTTTTGTTTTTGCGAAGAATCATAATACATATGTATGTATGTATGACTTAATCATTATGTATAGTGTTTTAAAGAAATTTATTTGAGAGTAAATATGTTCAAAATTTACGAATTTTAAGTTTAGAGCTATCACCAAATTTTTTTCTTATTTTCGATAGAAGATCATTGAAAATAAACCATCCCTTGTATATTTGATTTTAATTAGATGTGAGTATTTATTAAAAAGACTCTATGAAAAAACTCCGTTTCCAGTCGAATTAGATGTAGGTCATTTTAAGAACGTGTCTTTTAAATGAAGTTTCTCTTCTTCTCCATGAAATATAAAACAAATATGAATTTCTTATATTTTCTCAGAAAACTACATATTTTTATAATATAATTAAGTGTTATAAATGAAATTAAACTAAATAAGCTATAAAAAACATTGATAAATATAGTTTCTATTACTGAGATATGATATCATTTTGAACGACAGACATGCTGACTTAGTTTTTTTTATCGTTTTTTTTTTGATACGTTGAACGTGTTAACGACATTTGTTTCCTATACTTTTTTTAAACTTTTTACATACTTATGACCATTGTCAACGTTCATTTGACCTTTTAACAGTATGCATTTCTTTGTTAATGTAGTCATTGATTGGCACACGCCAGCTACATATATGTATGTATTCAAATCAAGTTTCTGAAAAGATCAAAAGTTTGCAGCTGTCGACTTTTTTACTATAGAATGGATAAAAATGTAGTATCTACATATGTACATATGTATATTGAAATGGTTGCTAAGGTTATTTCATTTACAAGTTCTTATACATATGAAGGGCTTATTGCAAAAACTCGATAAGCCACAAAATGAAAATACTGAGAAAATCGCCTTTGAAGTTTAAAATAAATGCAGAAAATAGGGATTTGATGAAATCATGATACATATACTTTTATTTAGTGCTTAAGGAAGACTACTATCACATACCCGTCGCTGTACACCAAGAAATCTTCGGAAATCGCAAAAAGTTGTGGCATTGCATGAAATTTATTCATATTTTTTTTTTGAATATCAAAAGTTTTGTTATTTTGGTTGAAATAAAGTGGCATATCGTGTTTTTGCAGTTTAAAATTTATTATTTTTTCTATTTATTACATCAAATAATTTCTATAAGTTGTGATTCAGTTTCAGCCGAAGATGGCTCCAAAGCGTTGTAGAAGGAATGATAAATTGGTGGAATATATGGCAGCAAGGATTTTACGCCGTGTACTTTCTTTGCCGCTAGTTTTAAGAGTTCTGTATACTTTTTTTCAATCCATTTAAAGTTGTATTTGCAGGTCTTCCCTTTTCAATAAATCATTCCTCGCTGGTTTCTGAAATTACTTCATCATCTGTTGGCAAAAACTCTTTGTCTTTCACGCTGTCATCACTATCTTCAACAAAATAATCACTTCCACTGCTATCTTCATCAGAATCCATCGTTTTGTAATACTGCCTTTGTAATTGCTGTGGCTTATCGAGTTTTTGGGACAAATAATTCTGAATAAAATCAAAATGTAAAAAGTGACACTTGCGGCTAAGGCGGAAATTAAACGGAATATACCTAGGTACAATATTTTAAGAGGACGTTCCGATGCTGTAAAGTAATTGAATGAACTGATAAAACCACTTTCTGAAATCGTGTGGCTTATAGTGTTTTTACAATAAGCCCTTCATATGTACATAGTACATACATACATATATATGTATATGATATATTAATGCATAACCGCCAAAAAAGCTTAAGCGACATAATTTTCCATCTTAATTTTTTGACGAAAATCGATAATATACGATCGTAAATAATCGATCTTCGCCCAAAAAACGAAATTAAAAAATATGTCGCTTCAGCTTTTTTTTTTGCGGTTTATGGTTCTACATGTATAATGTATGTATATTCATATAAAATATACTCGGCTGAATTCGTTTTGAAAAATTTATACTTTTGATGTAAACATTTTTTTTTCTAAAAATGTGTATTACAATTTAGGGATATTTCAATTTACTTAATATTGTAAAATAGATAGAAAATAAAAACATTGAAAAAAAAAAAAATTATATGCGCTGAAAATAGTACCTCAGCAGTTGAGACCTCATGATATTGATTCGAGGCTATATGTATATTAAATTAATACGTTTGTACGATTTTAACAAAATGAATGAAATGACCTTCTATTTTATACCATTTACTATGTACTACATAAATTTGTACATATTTAACATACATAATACATTTTATCTTTCTTAGACTTAGTTTCAACAGAAAGTATCAAAAGTTAATTTCTTTATTTCAAATAAAATCGAAATCATCTTATTGGCATATTGCACAAGATTTTGTTATATTCAGCTTTACGAATAAATGAGAATGTTAATTTAATCATCATTTAGTTTTATATTAACTTTTTGTTTGAAAATTTAAATAAGAGCAATAACATTGTGGAGAAAGTAATTTATGATAATGGGCTTTATTGTCTTGAATTATTTTTTTGTTAAAGATTTCTGCAAATTTTTCGTTTTCAGTTTGCAAAATTAAAATAACTCGTGTGTCTTGAGGGTAAGTTTCTACAACGGTGGATACGAAGTTAGCACACTTTATGTTGCTAGTAGATAGTGAGAATTCTGTTTGGGCACTTTTTTATTTCTTTGATTGTTTGCAGAAATTGATCAGTAAAGTTTGGTAAAAAATTATATGCCAAAAGAAATGCTAACAAAAATGTTCTTTGTTGATCTAAGAAATACATCTATTGGCAAGTATGTTATTCATCTATTTATTAGCAATTCCCAGCAAAAAATTTTATGGCAAAGTAATGAGTGAAACTGCTAAAAGAACGTTCACACTTGGCAAACATTTGCTAAAAAAAGCGTAACCAATAAATCGTAATGAAAAAGCTTTTGATCCAATAACGTGTTTATTAAGTTAAATATTTTCCAATCCTGTTGGATTCTATAACATTGTCAATTAGTTATGTAGGAAAACCCTGAACTTAATAATAAAGAAGTTTCCGAATCAAAAGGGTTTTCAATAGTATTTAGTGGTTGCGGTTTTTGGGCAAATGTTTGCAAAGTCAAACTTAATAAACATATGAATAACATACTTTACACTACATTTACTTTGACTCAGTACTTTAACATGGCGATGCGTACAACAAAAACTGAAGGCAGAACTAGGTATTAATGTAAAATTAGACAATACATTTTGTGAATCCTGTGTTTATGGGAAGTTTCATAGTCTTCCATTTGGCACCAGAGAAAATGCCAGTAGTGCAGGCGAGTTGATGTCAGCAGATGTTTGTGGATCTTTTCCAGTATCTTTTAGTAAAAACAAATATTTAGTAATTTTCAAAGATTCATACACTAAATATTGCTTTGGATATTTTTTGAAAGAAAGATCAGAAGTGAAAAATGTACTGAAGGAAGTTTTTGCTCTTGCTAAGAACCAACAGAATCCAATAAGAGAATTTCTAAGTGACAATGGAGGTGAGTTTTATAACTTTGAAGTGCGTAAAATCCTTAAAGAATATGGAGTAACTCAAAGATTAACTGTTCCATACACACCACAACAAAACGGTTCTAGTGAACAAGAAAACAGAACAGTCATCGAGATGGCACGAACATTTAAGTATTCAAATAAGAATGTTAAATTTGCTGAAGCTTTATGGGCTGAATTAGTGCGTACAGCCATATATATTTTAAATCGAACTCGTAAAACGTCTATAGATAATAAAAGCCCTCATGAGTTATGGTTCCGAAGGAAGCCAAGAATAAACCATTTACGAATAATTGGAAGCCAATGTTATGCTCACGTTCCTGATCAGAAGAGAAAGAAAATGGATTCTAACGCAATTAAGGGTTATTTAATCGGTTACGATACGATACAGAAGAGCGTTATAGAATTTATGTTAAAGAAAATCACATTTTAATTTTATCCAGAGATGTCAGATTTAGTGAAGACCTAATACACTGTGAAAGTTCAAAAGGATCTAATATTTAGTAGTATTTTGGGTAATAAAAGTAAAGAAGTGAAATTACAATTGTTCGCAATAAATGAATTGTGGCATTCGCTGTGTGTCATGTAGAAAACAAAGCTCTTACACATTATATGGATATCATTTGGGTCTTCTTTGATACTACTTTATGATGTCTCTGCGTATACTTGTTGTCGTGTGGAGTACAAGTGGTGCAAAAACGATCCATATTTGCTCAAATTAATTGCTCTGATGGACGTTTAAGACGACCGTAAATTGGATGAACAGTTTGATGATGTTTTTCGTAAAAAAACTTGTGTCAGTGTATTCATGGTGAAATGGCAAACCAGTCCAAGAAAATTATAAAATGACGGACGTTAAAATGGCGCACATATCAAGACGTCGGACCAACGTAAAGTCCTATACCTCCAAAAAAACACTTTATAAAAGTAGATACATAAGCAAATTGTACTGAATACACGAACCTACATACATACTATACTTAAAGAGGTTACATACTATACTTGAAGAGGTTACGCTTCCAACACTTCAAAAATGTAACATTAATAATGACAAAAAAATATAATTAAACTGGTTGTTTAGTCAGATATTTGCCACTTTTCTCGCCCAAACAACTAAAATTTCTTCTAGTGAACTGAACAGCAAACAAGAACAATATTAAACATGTACAGTTGTACATACTTACAAACTTATATATGTATTTATGTAAAAGTATCTAGGCTCATATGGCTGTACAAATGTATAAATTGTATCTGTGTGTAGAGTGTAAGTGTATGGTACAAGTTGTCCGTTGAGTATTTTGCAACATGGTTTTTTATTTTGGTTTAAAATTAAATGAACCGTTAAAAGTGTGAGTAGAAAATATAAAAAATGCGAATGAACTGATTTTCAAGCAGCTTAAGAAGCGAAAAAAATAACTAGTTGAACTTGATATTGAACTACAACAAAAACATACATATGAGTATTATACACAAATAGAGCAAAAGAATATTTCCACAAAAGTATCTATCTACCCGTACATACTTAAATATGAAATTGTGTACACAGCCTGGTGGTCATTTTAGAAAAAAGCAAAATAAAAAAATAATGAAAAAGTTTAGTGAATATGGTCGTCAATTGAACTTATTTTCTTTATTGAAGCTTTCCTTAATGGGAGTTAATAGCTAAACGAGTTTTCGTTCATTTGGCGTTGAATTTATGTTAAAAAAAGAACGTCAGTTTTCTAGCGTTATTAAAGATAATTTGAAAGTTTCACAATTGCACACTCGAGGAACCTGTTCGATAATAAACCAAGTTGTGACAATTAAATGGGGCAACATTGATTGTAACCGTAAAAGTGTTTCGTTTTAAAAAAGTTATTGAGGTGGCTGCTTCCTAAAGATTGAAGCGTGAACGTTGTTCCTTAAGACCCGTTTAATCTTTCATTGCCAGAGTTCTACAGAAGTCACTTAAGGTAGAAATACATAACACGCGTTAGTTCGTCGACGAGATTCATGCATTTGAAAACTACCGCACGAAAAATGGCAAGTTACACCACACGCGTTATAAACGCCTCTTCTATCAGTTTTTTTTTATATATTTTTACTTTGAAAAATTGACTTGGAACATTTTCAATTCCTTTTTTATGCAATAAAACATACATTTCAAACTCTTCAATAAGATTTTCCTCCATGGTTCTAATTTTTTTTAAATTTTTCTTTTTTATTGTCGGCTGATTAGTTGTCAAAACAACACAACGCGTTAAAAAGTTGAAAGTTAACCAACTTTCTGCGGCAAACGTGTCAAAGAGTTTCGTATGTAACTTGTCGTATGCAAAAACACTATTTCAACTTTTTTTAAAAATGCCTACAGCTCGCTTTCTTACTTTCCCCTTTAGGTACATGCCTACCTTGTAATAAAGGAGTAGCGCAGAATCTGAGTTCATATCCTCAATATACTTATGTCCATAGAAAGGTTTTTTTTTAAATATGTATGTATGTACATTAGACCGTCTCGCCTTACAGGCAAAAAAAAAGCACGCGGTACACCACCGAATACAAAGTATTGTTGCAAGGCAGTTTCCAATGTTTTGCTTCAAAAGTCATTAACCTCAAGTAACCCGTTCTAGTGTTTACACACCAGATCTCAGAGTGGTAAATAAGGGTGGTAATAACTGATATGTGAGTAAATACTAGAACGGGATATTTGAGGTCAATGACTATTGGTCTTTTCGAGACAAAAACTTCGATATATCACTCTTTAAGATCCGACTGTAAATGCCGAAGATATAACGAAAAATGTATTTTTTTGGCGACCCTACTTTCGGAAAATTTTACCCCCGATTTCCCTATCTATGTAAATATGTAAATATATGTATATAAATATGTATATATATGTATGGGTGCCCCTGTGGCTGAGTGGTAGCGATTGTAGCCTCTTAGTCCAGAGGTCGTGCGTTCGATTCCCACCATAGACTCTGGGTGTTTTCTGCAGACAAGCTAATCGCTTTGCGGGTTGTGTTTGTTTCTAAAAAAATAAAAAATCTCTTGGAAATGTATGTACTATATCATAGTCGACCAAAGTGACACTTTGGACACCAGTCTGGTGACCAGAGTACCGAACTTCAGTCGGGTTCTTATACAAATGAATACACATGCACGAATACATTTCTCTCGGTGGCACTGATGTATATCCCTGTACCTATTTTAATGAGGGTGGCGTTAGCTGAAGTAGGTAGCACGTTGACTACAAAACCGAAGATCCTGGCCCGATATTCATTAAAATTCGAGCCCGGTGTCCGATATTCATTAAAATTAACAACACCACGCATTTTTCTGATGTGCATTAATATGCTTTGTATCAGTTGTTTTGGGAAAAATTCTAGTGATGCAGGCATAAGGCAATGGTCATTAAACTATACCGACTTCAGCAGATATTAATCCTAATATAACATCAGAGCGCCTCCTTTCGTTGTGTAGCAGAATCATCGGCGAAGTAAAATTACCAATAAAATGGCTACTAAACACAGCTGCAACACTGCATTACTAAAAAACGTGCAAAAAAGCAGAGTTGTAAAAAGAATGAAGCTTTCCTCTACTATTTCTTCCTTCACCACCTGTCTTCTCTATCACTATACGTTCCCTATCGCCCTCTCTCACTATCTTCTCTTCAACTCACAGATAGCACAAAGGGATAATTTTATTGTAAATGAGCTGGACTCTAAATTTCATCCTTCCTTACCAGCAGCCTGTTAACCTAACCTAACTAACCTAACCTATTTTAATGACCAATTGAATTTTGCGTTTTTGTTTCTAATTTTGTATTTATCTTTCATAATTTTTAATTGTTATTTTTGTTAACTTTTAACATTAATTTAATAAAACATTAACATTAATTTAATATAACGAAATACGTGCATTTTTTTATAATAATAGAAATAGTAAATATTTTAATCGCCATAAGACCTGTGGCCATAAGTATGTGCATATGAAAACAAAAAGTCAATTATCGACTTTGACATTGTGGGTGACAAGCATGCACATTTCTTTCCAAAACAAAATAACTTATAAACATTTGTTTTTACTCACACACAGAAAATATAAAATCAGAAATAGCAACTATTTGAAGAAATAGGCATAGAAAAAAAAACATTCATACGTATAAATGTATGTATGTATATATTGTTACCTTAATATGGAAACGCCCTAACTCATTATTATTTTTCAAGTAGATTTTTTTGAATATTTCGATATATGAGCCTCTAATCTGTCGAAATATGCAAAATAGTCGATTTCAAAAATATAATGAGTTAGGGCGTTTCTATATTAAGGAAACGATATGTATGTATGTATGTTGTATGTCGTTCC
Source organism: Nowickia ferox (assembly GCA_936439885.1). NCBI lineage: Eukaryota > Metazoa > Arthropoda > Insecta > Diptera > Tachinidae > Nowickia > Nowickia ferox. The sequence continues at coordinate 109,678,518 of OW387023.1, forward strand.
TTTAGAATAAAAAATCAATTTTTTATAACCCAGCAAAAAATTAATACACTCAAAATTAAAAGTTGTTGTTACAATTTCATAAGCTCTCATTTATCTGAACCACTGTTGCCAGATAGTTTGGTACAAAATCAGTAAAATTATTATTTTTTTTAATACATATATTTATTTATTGTATGTATCTTCAAAAATGAACTAACAATAAGTATTCAAATCAAGGCACATTTACTACAGGTACACGCATTAGAGAAAACATTGTGGCAACTCTGTGCTTCTCACATAGTTTTACAAAGTAATTGTCAAAAAATTGTATGCATCAAACAAGGCACAAAAGTAATTGTCAAATGAATTCTTCGTTATAAACGTGTAAACAAAAAATCAGCGGATGAGCAATTTGCCTGATGCATGTACCTGTTTGATATGCCTTGATTCAAATCTTAAATCTAAATATAATTATTAGGCCCGACCAGTGTCGGACATAAACTTAGAGGTAGTAATTCATAAAACATAAGAGTCTTGCTAAGCAAAGTATTTTCAGGAAGTTTCATCTGGAGTGTTGAGTATTAGAGACCTTTTGTCCCTCTTTTTTAAGCGGATGTGTCCAGTAAAGTTCAAGATATTACGAGCCAGCGGATTAGGATGTGACTCGAGTTTTGTTAAATATTTGCCTGTGTATTTTGCAATTTCTTCCATGTACCATGGAGCCGATGTTATTAACCGTAAAATTTTGTTTTGCCTTCGTTGGATTTTCTCTACATTTGCTGAAGCAGTGCCCCATAGTTGAATTCCGTAGCACCATATAGGTTTTAAAAGTGACATGAGGGTTAAATTTCTACCAATAAGCCAATTTATTTGAGTAAATTTAAGTTTTATTTGTGTTAGCTTAGAGTCAATGTGGTGTTACCATGTAAACCGTCGATGAAGGCGTATACCAAAGCATTTCACCTGTGTATGTTGAGGAATAACTTGATTGTTGATTCAAATGGGGGAACAAGTATCTCTTCGTAGGGTAAATGTTACCTGAACACATTTTTGGTCGTTTACTTTAATTCTCCTCAAGTCTAACCATAGTTCCAGCTGGGTAATATGTTCCTGAAGATATCGGGATGCCTCGTGAGGGTTTTCGTGCATACTAAGACAGGCTGTATCATCGGCAAATGTAGTAGTGTGGATATTACTGCTCACAAGTATAAATCAAATAGAAAACTGGCCGGATGAGATAGATTCGGGCGCACCAATGACTAGAATATAACATTCCAAAAGCCTTAGAATGTTTATTGGTAGATATGCCTTTAATTTTAAAATTAGGTCATCATGCCACATTTTATCAAATGCCTGAGAAACATCAATAAAGAGGGCAGAACAATACTTCTTTTCTTCAACTGTTCTTCTTATAACTTGAACCAATCTATGCGTTTATATGCATAGTATGCACCCATTATCAGTTAAAATTTTGTCATGAGCAGCTTTTCGAAAAGCTTTGAAATTGTTGACAGTAAACTTATTGACCTATATGTCTCAGATTTGATAAGATCTTTTCCCGGCTTTGGAATCATTTTAACCTTGGCAAGCTTACAGCTGTCTGGATAATACTCCAGTCGTAAAATGGCATTAAAAATTAATAATAGGAGTCTAATTGCAAATTGCAATTGTCTCTCAATCTGCAGCTGGTTTGTTAAATTTTAACTCTAGTCGGATTTGCTAGAAAAGAAGTTAAAAGTATTGGTTACTGTGCTCGATAAATTAAGAAAAGTATTGCATATTCGTATATATTTTTATGGTTTGATAAATAGGTATGTATGTAATTTAGTAGTTACATACATATACATATGTGTAATGTAACTTTGCAATCACTACGGCCCTACTGTGCATTTGATGCAGAATAAACGAAATGTCTAAATTAAAAATTTGTATTGAAAAATAAAAATTTGAATAAAACTTACCGAGAAGAAATGCAACAAACCGTAAATACTAAATAAAATTTATTACAATATACGTACAGGCAAAAAAAAAACGTTTAAACAATAAAAGTATTTAAAACAACCATGATATACCCACATACAACACAATTGAATTTAAATAAAATAACGAGAATATACAGGTGCAACATAATTGCTTTTCCCCCGTTTTGAAAGTGTAACAGAACATTACATATAAAATATCACAATTTATCCACATACACTGCGAATTACTTTAATAAGGAATTTAATTTGTCCAATTTGGAACGAATAGTTTCTGATGAAAATAGTTTAATATCGATGGTCCTGATCGATGAATCTTTTATTTCTAAGACTTAAGAAAAGAAGAAAAATTTTTGCAACGAAGATACTTTAGGAGAGGCGAAGTTGTGGTATAGGGTGCCATACATGGAGGAACATCGTACAAAGGATACTAGAAGGGGCGTTTCCACAATTTAAACAAATTATTTGGACCAATACCGTGGACCTACCAAAAGTACAATGCTTAAATGCACACTGCCAGAGCTGTACATTAGTGAACTCGTGAGGTTTCATATTCTCGGGATCTTAACATGTTGGAGAATGCCTGGGGGTGGCTTGACAGGAAAATATAAGACAGCTTGATACAAAAGAGCCTTTAAAAGACGCAGGAAAAATGGCTATACCTGCATATAACTAGATTATATAGGATCGCTTTACCGCTCAATTCCAAGCCGAATTTTGTATGTGTTAAGAACTTTTGATCATTACATGTTTCTTAAATTCGAAATAAAACTGTTTAGTTTTTATGAAATTATTAGCTAGTTTTTAACCCCCGACCAAAAAAAGGGGTGTTATAAGTTTGTAGTGTGTGTCTGCGTATCTGCGTATCTGTGTGTCTGTCAGTGTCCACGTACAGACCAAACGGCTGGACGGATTTTGACTTAGTTTTTTTCTGTTTGAAAGGTGACTTAATCGAGAGGGTTCTTAGCTATGTTCTAAGAAAATCGGTCTAACCGTTTAGAAGATATCACATTTTTTCTAGATATATCGGTGGTATTTAATTTTTGTTATTAATAATAACATTTTATAATTGAAATTTAGCTGAGTGATAGATCTTGAAGAAGAGAATAAGAATATGTAATAAAATGAAAAAGTACTTATGTCAACTTAAGCCATTATTATTTATTGCCACAGATATACATATATGTATTTATATATGTATGTCGTTGAAGAAATATTTATTTTCTGGTGTTTAAGTTATCACATATTTGTATGATTGTTTCGAATTAATTTAACAAATAGAATATTCCTAGACCTCGCCTCAATACAACTATAGGTATATGAACACTATATACAACTATATTGTACAATTAAACGATGAGACAACTTTAATGCGAGCTTGGGAAATTAACAAATGTTTAAATATAAAATAGTATTTAAATATGTACATAAGTACATTCTTCTTGTGATTGTTGGATATAAAATGATTAAGTTGAGTTGTATCATAAATATCATTAGCACATTTTTATTAAATAATTAAGGAGTTCACAATAGCATTTTAAAATGTGTGCTAATATTGCAACGTTTCAACTTTAATACTTTAATATGGTCTGGCAAGTTTGTTGTTTTTGTTTGTGTGTAAATCAAATTTATTACCAGGTGGCAAATTTAAAAGTATAAAAATCATGTCATTTTCTATATGGAAATATGGTAATGTTAAACTAAACATGTTAAAACTGTCAGCGTAACTGTAGTTGATGAAAAAATATTAGTATTTTTCGCAGAACAAAAGTTATTTTGAAAAATTTATCCAACAATAATTTCTAATTTAAAAAATTTTCTTATTTTAATACGTACGGAAGAAAATAATTCAGTCTCTCATAAGCATTCCAACAAACATACATTTTACTCTCTCTCATATTATAAACTAATATGTAAATAATATAAAGATGTATGTGTGTTTGCTTGACTTTGATATACACAGTCACAATAAAAAATTAAGATGGCACAATGTTGCCACATTAAAATTTTAATATACTCATTGTGAATTCCCTAAATATATTTTCTACCCAGTTCAGTAGCAATGTTTAATCAATACACAATTTTTATGGCTGGCTGTAAACAGTTTTCACCGCAGTTGTCTCTATTTATGTCAACTAATGTTACTGCAGACAATATTTGTTTTTTTTTCTTCCTCATTTCCTTTAAGAGATATTTTTTTTTAATTTAAAATGCTCTAAAGCACATACTATAAATAACATAAATATCTACATACATATGTTTATATACATACATACATATATATATGTACAATGTACATACCCTGCAGGAGATCGAACTAGTGTCCAACTAGTATTTTACTAGTACAACAACAATCACCACTACTAGTTCCCAACTGTAAACTTTCCTATACCATCTTAATGCTCAAATTTGCATTGAGTGTGTTTTGAAAACTACTAGTACCATTGGTATTAGTTTAGGACTAGTTTATTACCAGTTGTTTTGTAAGCAAAAATTTTATAAAATTGGTGGTTTTATTCCTTTGTTACCCAGTGACAACTACTAATTAAAATTCGTCATTATTTACCAAAATTCGAAAATATAAAAGGGCAATTATAATTATTTAATTATAATTATTTTTAGATGAACCTAAAATTTTAATAATTTTATGATACCAATTTTCATACAGTGCAAGGGCTCTGTTAGACAATCAAAAGTTATTTTGCAATGTGGTGTCTTGGAACTACTTCATATACTAGTACTCATCAGCACTAGTAATTTTACACAACAACTTTAACCCTTTTTGCACTAGTTCTTGCTATTCTAGTAATTACACTAGTAGCTTCTAGACAATTATCGCGTACTCTCCTGCAGGGTATCTATTGTACATATACATTTAGCATTTTCATCATTTGAGTGAAAATAATATTTTTCATTAGAGTCATGTTTCTTTATATATATTTAAATAAAACCATAAACCAACTTCAGGTAAAATAAACAACCTCAAGAGCAGTCTAACACACAATACCATAAAAATGTTTTCTTTCCGATTTCATTTTAGCTTCCAAAAGGTAAAAGTAATAATTAAGCATATTGTAGGTATATAAAGGGTCTTCCAATAATACGTTTCATTTTGACATGTAAAGAGCAACGTATGCCACTAATAATGTACAACAATATCAATCAAATGGCTTTGCTACGCTTGTCATTTTAATATTTGTGGCTGTGTGTCCTCGTTAACTTCAAAAAAACCATCTTTGAGGTCTTGAATGGAGTCTGGGCCATTAACCTCATCTTTCATGACCTCATCTTCCACGTAGTCCCAAGAAAAAAGTGTAAAAGTAAATAACAAGATATCGGTGGCCAATTGTGATCGCCTCTTTGAGAAATCACACGGTCAGGAAACTTTTTAACGCAAAATGGTGATGGTATCATTACTTGTGTGGCACGTAGCACCGTATTCTTGCAAATAAACGTTGTCCATTCAAAATAATTAATCAATGCCCAATTCCAAATATCGACGAGAAATTGACAAACCTGGATTTTTTTAGGAACTTTCACCGCTAAATTTTTACCATTTTTACTTGTCATGACAACTATTAAAATGGGTGGCTATTCAAAATGAATTGTCGTATTGGAATACCCTGTACATACATACATAAATATGTATATACATACATAAATGTGTACATATATAGTTTTTTATTTCAAACAATGCTTTTGTCACAATTTCCAAGTTACTCCAGTTGCAATAACCAGTCCTAATGAGTGCTACTAACATTGGAGCACTGTGAGTATACACGGCAGTATGACAATTTTCAATAATTTATAAAAGTTCCTGCAATAAACGGTGCAATAACCGGAAAAAGTTCAACTGATTTGTCGGTTTCATTGTTGTACAAGCAACTAACAAAATGTATGTACATTGTATGTAATAAATTTGTATTAAAAATATTTTCTTTATGCAGAGTTAGGAAAGCATGAATGAATGTGAGTGATGTCAGAATTATTAAAACAAGTTACTAACAAAAAAGTTTGTCAGATGTGGGGTTCGAACCCACGCTCCCTCTCGGGAACCAGAGCTTAAATCTGGCGCCTTAGACCGCTCGGCCAACCTGACTCATGCTGGGTGCTTGCCAAAAGTCATTTCTATATACATAATATATTTTATTCTTGTTTATTTTGAAACAATCAGAATGATCTAAAAATAGCTTTCGTTTGTTAGCTGATAATGAGTAATGAGAAGTAAATAAACGGGTGGAAAGTGTGTGCATGTGTGTTTTTCTTAAATGATGATCAGTGTTGCCAAAGTGATTTTTTATGTTTTTTAATGATTTATTTAAAATGTCATTTTGTTTTTTTCTTAAATACATATTTTTAAGAAAATACATATGAAACAGCATACGAAAGGCACTCAAATATATATTTTTGCATATAGGAGTAAGATTTTTCTTGTGCTGTATGTAAGTATGTACACACTAGAGTGACAATCATTTGTATGGAGAAAAATTTTTGTTCGAATTTTGAGGAGTGACGGCCGTGACACTATGTCTAAAAATTAAGCGCTGAGAATTTGAACCCAATCGCTCAACGTTTTCGGGTCGTCAAAGGTCAGATACATACATATGTATATGCAAATTTTACTATGCATATAAAATAAATTTGTGAAACTCTTTTTTTTAAGAAATATGTAGATTTATTTATTTTAACAAAATCAGTTTTTTTGGAATTTAACCCTAGCATCTCGTTTAGGTCAATGTAACCCACAAATTCTTTAATATTTTTCATTATTTGGTGCAAATTAACAGATACTTGAATTACAACACATATACATATGTACATATGTAACATTGAATTATGACAATTCATAACATTAAATTGTAATGACAATTTCAAAGAAGTTCATCAATGGCACAAACATTGTATAGTTAAATGAAGCTTCCAATATTAGTATATTAGCTAAGATTTTAAGTGGACAGTTGTTTGAATTAATTTCAAGAACACACTAATGGTTACGAATATATTATGGGTCTGACTATAAATACATACATATGTACGTATTGTACTCTTCGAAAGTATTGAATAACATATAAAATTACTCAAGCATGCCATAAACCCAACAAACATTTCAAGAAGCTTGGTACATATGTAATAGGCTGTAGTTCTTTGATCTTGGTATGTGCATACATACTTATGTACTTATATGTATATATTAGAGTTCTTTTGGCGACCAGGTCACCTGATTTGTTTTTCGGGTATCATCATTTTTTTTAAGGGTTAATAATGGCGGTCTTTTTTTGGGAAAATTTTCACTCCTTGGGGTGGTTCAACCCACCTAAAAACGCGGATTTTGAGCTCGTTTTTCTACAGAGCAAAAACGGTTAAATATATGGCAATTCTGATTTCACCAGTCGATTCTGCAGCAAAAATTAATACAATGTATGTTTTTTGAACCCATAAAAAAGTTCCAAAAACCCACAACAAGGGGGTTTAAAAAATTATTTAAAAAATTTATTTGACACGCGTTAAATGAAAATAAAATATTGAAACAAATATCTTAAGTTTAAATAAAACGACCAGGAACGAATGAAATGATATACTATATGAAAATATTCAAAAAATATAAATAAATTTTTTATACATGCGTTAAAAAGATTTATTTTCCTAATGATATTGAAAAAAATTAAATTTAAAACATACCAATACACCATAACAAATCATTTACTATTTAACCTTGCCCACCAAAAATTTAAAATTTATTACATAATTCCCCCCTTTTTTGGTGTAAGCTTTCAACTTTTTTCCATTCGCATGCACAAACAATATTTGTTTAATATTTTATTTTATTTTACACCTTTTCTACATTCACACAGAGTGTTTATGAAGCGGCACAACAATTCAGTTCATTTTATAAGCTACAGATTTTCATACCGGAAGTTATATTGCTTTAATTTACTTTATGAATAGACTTTTGTGGGGATAAACAAAAGGTTCAGCTCCAAACAACAAAGTATTATTACAAAAAAGTACAAAAGTAAAAGGAGTCACTTTGTAAAAATGATTTCCTTTTGTTCTATTTTAATGGAGGATTTGTTTTTTAATTTTTACTGCAACTAAAGTTATATTTTCTTTGGTTGTAACGAACTGGTGCAGAAATTTGTAATTTAACAATGTAAATTTGTGTGTTTGTAATTGTGTGTGGAATATAAAGAAAATTGAGGCAGTATTGTTTGGCATACAAAAACTAATTTGCTCTGACTTTAAAAATCTGTTTCTGTAAAACTCGAACGCATGTAGTACTTTAAATTATTTGTAATCGTTAAGAAATTGTTGCAATGTAACAAATTAACTTTAGTTTGAGAATTAAGTGATATATAAAATAAATAATATATACATATCGTTATCGTAATATAGAAAGGCCCTAACTCAGTATTTTTTTGAAATCGAGATTTTTGCATTTTTCGTTACATCTGATGTTCTTCTATCGAAATATACAGGGTGGGCCAACTTGGACTCACTGATTTGAAATGCTTTAATATAATTCTTGGGCCAATTGAATTTTATATGGAAACATCTTCAGATCAACTTTTAGAATACGTCGTAGCGATGTTCTGGAGATATTCAATTGAGTAGCTCGTCGACGAGTAGACACAGTTTGATCCGTGTGACACAGAACGAACAACATTTCTTCGTTGTTCATTACCCACTGAACCCAAATTCTCAAAACGGGTCATTAAGCTTCTTATCATGTTTACACTGGGAGCCTCTGCAGTATTAAAATGCTGACGGTATTTTCTTTGCGTTGTAACAATTGATCGTCCGGAAACATAATAAAATTCAAAAATTTTTACACGTTCTTCCACTGAGTATGATGACATTATAAAATTTTATAAAATTCTGTATTATCTGCAAAAAATAAAAAAATAAAAAATACAAAAATTATAAGCATTTCAAATCAGTCAGTCCAAGTTGGCCCACGCTGTACAAAAGCACTCGATTTAAAAAAAAAATAATGAGGTAGGGCCTTTCTATATTAAGGTAACGATATATTATATATCAGAAAGAAAACGAAGTAGCAAAAATAATGTAATCATTGTCAGGTGTGGGGTTCGAACCCACGCTCCCTCTCGGGAACCAGAGCTTAAATCTGGCGCCTTAGACCGCTCGGCCAACCTGACTTATAATAAATGTAATAAATTCAGTAATCGTCCACATAAAGCGCCAATTTGAGATCTGAGATTACAGACATGTATATAGTTGGTTTCTCTAATAAATTAATTTATCCAACATTAATGGTGTTTGATATTTTTTTTAACAAACACACAACCCGCAAAGCGATGAACAAAATAATGGTGAAATTTTCTTTAGAAATGTTCTGGTGTCACCAAAACGGATCGGTTTTTGTAGAGCAGAAGAATGACCTCTTGCAAAATATTTTGTGCATGCTAAAGTAAGTAGATAAATAAGAAAAAAAAGTTTAAAAGTATATAAATTTCGTTTTTAATTTTTGTTGGAACTTATTTTTGTTTCTTTGTTTGATTTCATTAGGCTACAGTTTTAATAAAGCCAAATTACCTAGTGATAAACATTAGAAGAATGGAACAACATGTCGTTATTGAAGGCTGCTACTGCTTCATCATCAGCGTTCATTCGTTTATTCGTGTGTGTGGCGTCAGTTAATGAAAACTTCATTTTATAAAAATTTGTTGAAAGATTTTTTGAATGAAATGTCAAATGAGGTTCTAGCGAGCAAAACCAGACTAGTGCCGTTAACTTTTTGACAGAAGAGGCAAATAACTGAACTAACTAGATAGAGACTTGCAAGGAAAATTCAGTATTCGTTATTTTTTTAAGGCAGGATCGAAATGTAGATGTGTACGTGAACGGCTCGAAAAAAATATAAAAAATCATTTACTGAGGACATGTCTAGTTTTGTTCACCAGCTCCTCAAATATGGTATATAAATACATATCTTCACCTTAAATGCAAACGGACGTAACTACACTTTTATGTTTTTTACAGGAGAGACAAAAAACGTTTCAAATACCTCGTTTATACGCAAATCTTATTTGCAAATAAAACTATTTGTAAATACTGAACTCACCGTTTATTCGTAGAAAGCACTCATTACTATATATCTGTGTACTATATTGCCACACATTGTTATCTGTATTATATTTTTTACAAAACAAAAATAAATGGCAACATTTTACACCTTATTTACAAATATAGGGTGTTTTTTTAAGCCCGATATAACTTGAAATTGTAAAAAATAACACAAAAAATTAAATTGTAATCAAAATTTTTTTTTATTCGAAAGATCAATACGTGACATTAACATTTGAAAATGATTTCGGGCATATGGGCACCGCGGCTGTTCTTGACGAAGCGCATTCTGGACGTCCAATTTTGGGCCACTTTTTCGAGCACTGCTGGCCGTATGTCACGAATAACACGACGACGAATCAATAAATTTGGATCTTCTTCCACACTTTCGTTTACAGCGGCGATATTCTCTTCACTACGCACATTCCTTCGACGTGTTGGTGTTATTGCATCCTCTAGAGAGTATGTGGTACGAAATCTATCCACAGTTCGACGAATGGCTTGTTCAGATGGACGATTATGTACGCCATAAAAATGACGAAGTCGTCTATAAGTTGCGCGAATCGACGACTGATTTTCAAAGTAAATTTGGATAATTTCGTAGCGTTGTTCAAGCGTGAGTCTATTCATGATGATTTGTCAGAGTATACTGAAACAAATAAAGAAAAATGTTTTATCAAAATTTAATTTTTTGTGTTACTTTTTACAATTTAAAGTTCTATCTAGGTTAAAAACTTACAATAAAGAAGTTATACGGCAACGCTTTCGACTTTTATTTGCAAATAAGAAGTGCGTATAAACGGGATAAAAATTAATAATAATAAAGTGTTCTTGAAAATGATCTTCGAAGTTTACTTGTAGTATATGTTTTTAAACATTTATTTTCTTTTTATATATATATATTTAAGGTTTTATGTTAGTTACGTTCTTTGAAATAAAAATAGATGCATTGATAATTACATTCGTTTGAATTTCTTTAATAAAGTCCAGTCCCCATTTTTGATCGCAGAGCTCTAAATATTTGCGTGAATATGTAGTTTTATAAAATGAATCATAATCAATCAAAAACTCGATTTCGTTTTAGAGGACAGTTTTGTAAATATAAACAATAAAATTTAATAAATTTTTTTAATTTGCGAAAAGAATATGCCGCCAAAAAGTCGTGGATAATTTATTTTTTTCTTTCTTTAGTCCTATTTTCATCCATACATGATCTAGAAAATAAATCCGCTATCATATTAGAGTTACCACAAGTATGCATTTATATGTATATATTCCAGAGCACCGTGTAAAATGCATCTCATTTGCAAAAATATAAATTATATACATACAAAGATGATGTACTTGGCAAAAGAAAAAATTTGATACCCATATTGCCCTATTTAAAACAAATGGTTACCACCCCATTGCATTTTTGTCAAAACGCGAACTAGCACGAATTTCAAAAAAGCTGTGACCCGTATTTAATTAAATCGACTAAAGATTAAAATATGTTAATTTGGCATTTTTATTACAAACAACCCCGAACAAAAAATTCAAAAACCGTTATTTTTTAGAGAATATCCTTAAAAAATGACATGGATGATCGTCCTTGGACAAATTGTATATACAGTTGGACGCGCCTTAAAAAAACCTTTCTTATGATACCCATATTGTGTATGTTGGTAAGGAAACAGATTCTCAAATTGACAAAACATGCAAAAATAGACCCTTTTTCAAAATGGTCCAGCTCGCGAGAGGTCAAAGCTAGAGCCGAAATATTTTAAATGTCATCATAAAAAATACCAATGTTCATTTTGAGGGGGTACACCTTGCACGAAATTTGCTTCCATACAACTTGAGTCGCTCTAATGTACATATGTATGTGCATATGTACCATACAGTGGCTGTTATTTTTTTTTTTATTTCTTATATTCTCTCCCGCCACCAAATCGGTGCAGTTTAATGTAAAAAAAATATAAAAAAATTTCATAGCGATAAGATGTGTTTCAGGGGGTGCGTCCGTCCCTCAATGTTGCCTTCAATACAAATACGACCGACCGTTAGTTTTCTTTGTTGTTGCAATTAGTTTTAGTTTTTTATTTCCTTAAATGTCTCACCTTTATTTCCAGGTTAAGTAAATCTAGATTAAAAATTTGTTGGAGCAAAAATGAACGTTTTGTCAGATGTGGGGTTCGAACCCACGCTCCCTCTCGGGAACCAGAGCTTAAATCTGGCGCCTTAGACCGCTCGGCCAATCTGACATGCGATGACAAGTGTATGATTCTTAAGAGTTGCTCGTATGTCAAATCTGTAATCGAATTTAACTAAAATTTTTACTTTTTCGTGGAGCTTATTTTAAAAACCAAATAGAAGATTCTGTTTGATTCTTCTTTTTAAAGAAAAGTAAATGAAAATTCGTAAAAATTTACAAAACATGAAAACAGATCCGCATTAAGTAAAATATAAAACGGAGCGAAAATATAACCATGTGTATGTATATGTATGTACATATTTATATCGATGTATTTGACTGTTTTTGAGTTTGCAGTTAAAAATATCTTTCGCATTTCTATTAATTGAAATTAAAAAATGTATCAAAAGAGATATTCTTATAGGGTATTGCACGAGTACCTTTTCCATTACTTATTAATATCCAAATTACCATAGATATATAATTATTAAAAAACTAGCGTTAAACTAAATTCTAAAAGTGAAAAAATAATATATAAAAACACTACACATTTTTGTCAGGTGTGGGGTTCGAACCCACGCTCCCTCTCGGGAACCAGAGCTTAAATCTGGCGCCTTAGACCGCTCGGCCAACCTGACATGCATACGGTAAATTTTAGGGATTGACCAGTTATGGATTTATAAATGAATTAAGGTTGTTATAAATTTTTTTTTAAAGTCGGGAATGACAATGATTCAAGTTCATTAATGCTTTATTTAAATTTTACTATTGCTGATTTTGGATTTTATACCTAATGTGTTTATTATGAGCTGAAGTTTTGAAATTTTCGTGCGCATAAAGAAGTAAGTATTCCTTGCAAGAAAACGCCAAATACTAAAAGCAAATGCACATGCAATTTTCAATAATATTATGTATAAACTTATAATATCAATTGATAATTTGATGAAATTTAAGAGCGATAGAGAAGAGGCGTATAAAAAAAAGTTAAGTCTAATAACTCTCACATTGAAACAAAATATCCATAGAAAAACCGGGTTTAAAGTACACTTCAAGCACACGTTATTTTTTCTGCAAATGGGAGTTAATCTTTAGAGGTTTTTTGATATATTCTAAGTTAATTTCTTCTAAATGTCTCCTATCAATATATTGGAAAAGTTTCACACAGCTAATTGAATAAATTTTTAATTATATATTACTGAAACTAAATACAAAGTATTGCAGTATATGATGGTATATTTTAAATTACGTTTATTACTAAAAGATCTTCATATAAAATAAATAACTTTTGTCAGATGCGGGGTTCGAACCCACGCTCCCTCCCGGGAACCAAAGCTTAAATCTGGCGCCTTAGACCGCTCGGCCAACCTGACTATGCGTGTACTTCACAAGATCAAGCTCATGTGTAAACACTAGTGTTGTTAATTATTCGTGTTTTATATTTGAATGAAATTTCATGATGTTTTTCTTGTTCGAACGGACGAATAATTTGGAACATGTTCGAATATTCGAACGAACAAAGAATAAAAAAATGTATTCGAATATTTTTCACAAAGTTTGCAAAAAACGACACGCATGTCTCATACACATAATTTTTTACATTAACACACAAAAAATAATTCATTGCACAAGGAAAACAAATAGTTTTAATAACAAACTTAGAAATATTACTAAGTTAATTAAAAAAGTTACGTTTTTATACACATTTACAAAAATTCTTTGATTTCTTTTAAAATGGTCATTTAAAAAACAACAGATAACCCCAATTTTTAGCTTGCAGACTATTCTTTTTTTACTTTTGAGAAAAGAATAAGTAGAAAAATATCTTTTATCTTTATGTGTTAGTGATACCGTTAAAAAAGGATTAAAAATCATATCCAACTTGTGTGTTCTTTTCTTTGATATTTCCAAATAATCTAAATTAACCTCAAAATTGTTGACGATTTTTATATTAGTACAATTTCTTACTTTATTGATATAATTTTTTAGATGACCTAATAAAACATTGTCAGTTACTTCTGAAATTTTATCTAATACTTCATTGTAATTAAGATTTTTTGCGAAATATTTATTACAAAATAATCGTGAAAATAAAGTTTATGCGTCTTCTTTCATTCGCTTTTTGTAGCATATTTTAAAAAGTTGTTATTGGAAAGCTTAGGAATATTATTATTTATTTATAACAATAACCAACCAAGCCCATAGGGCTTTTGATTAGATCTGTAGAAAAGCAGTTATTTTTTTAAGCTCTACCAGGAATTGTAAGACACCTTCTGATGCTATTAAAGAGGGATTATCTTTATTTATAATTTGGAGTAATTTGATTACTTAACATCCTAATTTTAACAAATTAAAAAGTTATGAAATGTAAAAAACTTTTTATACAAAGTAATTAAGGAAATTGTACGAATATTCAAATATTCGACAAAAAATATTCGAATAATTTTTTGTTCTAAATTGAAAATTTTTTGTTCTTTCGAACAAAAATGAAAAAAAGTTGTTCGAATATTCGAATAATTTTTGTTCGAATGACAACACTAGTAAACACAAAAATCATTGCATACTTGTGTACAAACTTAACCAGAGTTGTGTCCAACACGTCTGTTGAACTAAAATGAGCTGTTGGACACAAGTCCAGTAAAAAACTTCAATGTAAATTAAATGGGTTCGAAACAACTTTTGATTTGAACGCAAATGAACTAGATCAAAAAGAGATATTGGACATAAGTCAAAAATTAACAAATTTTGAATTTGAATGAAGTGAATTTTTACATTATTCTGATAACAAAAATCCTAAGATTGTTACTTTTTTTCTTTTGTTTTTATAAAACTTGACACTCTGTATGCTGTTTCGACTTATGAAGACCTCTCATAACGCTTGTCTAAAAAATCTTCCAAAACGTTTCTCTTGGAGAAATATGTATTTACATACATACTTAAATTTCTTGTACATATATTTCAAATAGAAACAAGAAAAACTTATAGAAATTTCATTTTATTTGTGCAAATATAACCGGTTTTTTTAATAATTGAAAAATTTACTTGAAAAAAAAAATCGGACTCAGCCAAACAACAAAAAAACTGATGAAGCATGAGTAAAAATATAGCGCTTTTGAAAGTTAGCATATAAGAATTTGATTATTTTATTTATTTTCTGTAGAATTACTTCAAATCGCTGTTATAAAATTATTTATCATCGCATTGAATGAAAGCTTCGAAGAATCATGCATGTTTTTATGTGCTTGATAGCAGAATATGTACGTAAGTACAAAACTTCAAAACAGCTTTTGAATTTGGAACTTGCTTTTACTTTGGGGATAAACAGCTTCTATAACTTAAATTCGACGCCTTAGACTGCTCAGCCAGCCTGACGACTCAAATTTTTCTCTTAAACAAACTTTTTTTTTTTAAATTTATAATTTCACAAAATGCATTTTTATTTTATTTTGCACGTGCGAGTATATATACTCGTACGTTTTAAAGAAATAAAAACTTGATTTTGTCAGGTGTGGGGTTCGAACCCACGCTCCCTCTCGGGAACCAGAGCTTAAATCTGGCGCCTTAGACCGCTCGGCCAACCTGACTCATGCTGGGTGCTTGCCAAAAGCCATTTCTATATACATAATATATTTTATTCTTGTTTATTTTGAAACAATCAGAATGATCTAAAAGCCAACCTGTACCTGGATTCAATAACTTTTACTACGACAATCGTATCGCTATAATAAATATAATGAAAATTTATCGATTTTGCTATTCAGTGACATATTTTAACGATATTCGGTCTCGGTTGGAGAAAACAAAAATAAAATCACAAGCTCAAATTCATGAGTTTTTCTTTATTATTACTTGTGATTTTCGTTTATTTTTACATTTTCTATACAGAGATACCACATAATATTGAATTAAATGGTGAGTAAAGTAAAACTGGAGACTATCGTAAAAAAGAAATTACAGAATCACATTATCGTTACCGCAAACGAATAATATTTCGATAAATATTACTATTTTCGGTTCGCAAAAAGTTACAGAATCCAGGTACTGACTTGATTATGAGCGATAAAAAAGACAAACTTTTCTACATAAATATCAAGTTACTTTTACATTTATTCAGCGTAGGTAGTAATTTTTTGGTTTTTAGCATTTTTCAATACATAGATGCTATTCTATCGAAATATACAAATAACTCGATTTAAAAAAATAAATAAATAATGATTTAGGGCTTTTCTATATTAAGGTAATGATATAAACAAATAATTTGCCAGTTGACCAACACTTTCGTTAATGATGTCGATTTCGAATATATCTTGAACATTTATTGTGCAAAGCTATCGATAATGACACTCAAAAATTGGTCGAAAAAAGTGTAGCTGGCGCTCAGTTTTGTTTCGAAAAATATTGGATTCCGAAGATTTGCTAGCAATATCAAAATTGAGCCAATATCAAACTAATTTCGATGTCGCAAAAAGTCAGCAGAAAAAAGAAAAAAAGTGTTTTCATTTTTTAATTTATTTATTTTTTAATTCTTTAAGTTACGTTGCAGAATTTGAACACGGTACCTCCAGTCTAACAGACTAGCACAAATCCACTTTGCTATCGCCGAAAATTTTTTTCTGTTCAATTATTGCACAACTTCTGTAAGTATGTACGTGTTTTTTTAATTCTTTAACTTACCTTGCAGTCATGACTATCGTCACACATTTGAGAAACTATCGAGAGAAGTTCGCTTTAGCGAACATTCGATTTTTTTAGATTCGCGAACAAATATCGAAAAATATTGTTTGGAAATTTCTTAGCTTTAGTGAGCATTCGTTTATATCGAATCTCAGTTCAAGTGGGTCCTTGTGTATATTCAATATATAGGAGAGTTCTTCTTCTGCTCGAAACAGGGGAAAAAATTAAATAAAATTTTTATAAAAATTCAGCAAACAAACTCAAAATTTAATTGAATTCACACATATTATAGCATGGAAGAAGAAGAAGAAGTCATCAGTTTTTTGGCGAACTTTTTATGCGCAATGTTGTCATTTTATGCTATTGATTTATTTGCTGTTACAGCAAGTTTCCGCTTTTTGTTTTCTGTTACATAATGTATTTTTGATCAAGTAATAATTTAAGCTCAGTATTTTTCAAGACTTATTATATTATGAAATAGTTTATTAATTAATGTGATCTACAGAAGGCAAGAAAAATTAAAGTAGACTTATCTGGAGAAAATATCGCCTTTTTCTGTGCCACCACGCACTTTATCAGCAACCATGTCTATCTACTTGGGCAGAGGAGAGTGGTTAACAACACCAGCTATTTAACATAAATTTTGAATGAAATAGAATATGAGAAATAGTTTTGTTGTAAACACAATTATTGATTTACCATCGGCAAGTGCCATGAGAAAACAAGTCACAGATTTCGAGCTAAGAGAGATAGAATCATGAAATCTCGATGTCTTATAGAGTTGAGTTAATGCTACAACATATAATATAATTTTTTTTGTGTGGAAACTTTGGAAGATGTAAAATGATATTTAAAAAAGGCAATTTTCTAATATTACCAACGGAAGTAAAGTAAAAATTGTTGTGAAATTCTACAAAGTTTTCTCTTTTCTTTGATATTGATTGATTTTCTTTGATTTGAAAAGGTAAGGGGGTGGGAGTTTAGAATTTGATACTGTTTAGAAAATTTATACTGAAACGAAATCTAAAGTCAAGGACAAAAGATGATGATGATTACAAAACAAATTACAAAATTAAATACATATGTATGTATACATATTTCTTTATCTCTCAAAAGTTTCGAAATTAATCTCAATATTAAATGTTCTTTTAAGAATTTGTCTCTCTTTAGAAAAATTAAAACTGGTAACCCTAATATTAATTGATATGTAATAGTAAATACGTAAAATAATACCATCTGTAATCGAATGTATTTCTATATTCATGTTACTAGCACTACAATAAGCCTGAATAAGCCCATTAAATTATTATAAAACTTCAACATCCATGGGGCATGCGCTATACAAAAATTTTTCTCTTTTTTGTTCAAATATCGTAAACGATATAAAAGTTTAGTCTCATTTTATTGCTCAACAACAAATAACGAACACGCATAAACTACCCCAATGTGGAAATCCTTAAACACTGAGTATTTCGAAAGCCAATACCGTAGATGCATCATCTCTAATCAGTGCAATTCGTGACGTCCAACAAGAAACAAGCGGAAAATAGTAGACTTCACTTCCAAATCGATTCAAACTACATACATTGTTTTATTATATATGTATAAACAACAACAGAAAACGCACAACTTGAGAAGAGAGAAAAAAAGTGTTGCAAATAATAGGTTGTTTTTAAGTCGGTTACTAGGTGAAACGAAAAGGAAACATTGCCAAATAACACAACGAATTAAAAAAAATATATATATATTAAAAAGGGAATACACCCAGTAACACATTTTATCTGTATCTGCATTAAACTTAACTAGAGGGATTATTTCAAATATGTATTTGAAACAAGGAATTAGTTCAAAAGCAATTTCTCCTATGCATTGAAAATCTAAATACATATATGTATGTACATATATGTAAATAATTTGCAATTTGTTTATTATCGTTATTCATGGCGAATTTTAAGTTAAATAATGCAAAGAAATAAATGTGGGTCATTATAATTACACAGTTTCAGCTTTCTGCTAATAATAATGATTGGAGGAAAAACAAAATGTGCAAAATATTCGTTACGTGTAATTTCAACAGAAACAACAAAAACAGAAATTGTGTAAATTGTTTAAGTAACAACGTAATTGCTGGACCAAAAATATCTATAGTAGGTATATGTATGTGTGTACATCTATTCAAAGTATTTGAGTGAATGAATGAATTTATAAATAATAGTAGATACCTACGTTGTAAAATACAAACCATATGGATACTTATACACATGTACGAGTGTGTATACACATGGATTTATGTTGAAAATTAATTCAAAATTACAATAAAACAGAAACATATACATACATATGTACATATAAAGAAACTGAAAATGCACTGCAAGTAAAAGTGAACATTTTTAATAAATAAACCTACATATTGAAAATTTGGAAAAACGCCTTCCCTCTCCCCCTGGAGATTCGTTGTTTTATTTATTTGTTTAATAACAACCCCCTTTGTATAAAATTTGTTGTTGTAGCCAAATGCATTATTGATTTTTTTGTTCTTAGATTGTTTCCTAGTGTTTGTGTGTGAGTGCGTGTTTTTCATCATTAATATACGTCATATGTGAAATTGTCTCCAAAAGATACACACACTCAAATATATGCATGCGAACAGCCTGAATTCAAAGTTTTTAGTTTAAATATAATTAAACTCAAAAACGTGAAGAACAAAACAAACAAAAAGCAAGGTTCCAAAATGGATTTTTATACCAATAAAACGAACAATGTCGATGGTGAGTTCAATAACCTTTAAATTCATACATAGTACATATTTATGTTGTCTTTTATTTAAATATTTTGGGGGAAAGTGAATAGAGCAAGATATATGTCTTCTATATCCTCGAAAGTTCATTGCTTTAATCTAATATGTATTTATGTTTTTATTGTAGCGCATATGGAAAGATTTTTCAAGAGTTAAGATTGAAAATATTGAACTACATAGTTTAAAATTTTGCACAGTTTTGCTTTTCCAGAATTTTTTTTTTTTTTTTGAAAAAGTATTCCCTTTCAAGTGTTATAAAGTAATCAGTAGCACTTATTTAACTCTTTATTTATCTGAAATACAAAACACTCCAATAAGTTAAAATTATTTAAAAAAAGAAAACAGAAATTAATTCAAACTAAAAAGCTTTTGGCATGTAGCAAAATAAACAAGTGTACACAATGAAGTACCAAACCGAAAAAGCTTGTCTTAAGTAAAACAAAAATAAGCAAATTAAAAGGTATGTGCAGCTTAATTAGTAAAGAATCAATTAGAGATGGTAAATTAGGGCTTTCATTACGAAAAATCTTTCAACAAATTGTAATACATACTAAGAAACAAAGCAATTCACATATTCCATTTGCTCTGAAAAATATAAATATCGTCAAATGCCATGTTCATTCGGTCTAATGTTCGTTAAATCCGGAAACTAGTGTACGAATTCTGTGGTAGGGCGTAGTTCAGTAAAAATATTATTTGATTTTTTGAATTTAGTAATTGATTACAAAATAAAATGTTTTCTATGTTCTCTTCAAAACTTAAACCGCAAGAATTTTACGTTTCAAATCCGCTTAAAAATAGTAAAGTGAAATTTATAATTTGAGTGTATGCATGTATCTCATGAAAAGTTGAAATTTAAAAATGCGTTTTATTGCATCGCGGTTTGAAATTTTCAAAATTAATTTTTTTGTTGTGAAGTACAATTGTTCCGGTAGCGACGGATTATTATTTCGATCGGACCAATTTTCGAGCACTTTTTTGAGGGTATAGGGGGTCATATCTCGGCAATGGCATCATGAATGTTGGCCTTAAAATGCTCAATTGTCTCTGGTTTGTCGGCATAACACTTGCTAACTAAACGGCCATCAAACGTTTGACGCAATAAATCGATTGTGGCATGAGATGTGTGACAGGTTGCACCATACTATTGAAACCAGACATCGTTCACATCAATACCATGAAGAGCGTGCACAAAAAAATCGGTTATCATTGTCCATTGACCGTAATGGTTGCGCCGTCCTAATTTCCAAAGGAATATGGGCCACTGATGCTTCCGATCCATAAGCCGCACCAAACAGTCACTCGTAATCGGTGCATTGGCTTCTGTAAGACCACGTGTGGCTTTTATGAGCCCCAAATACGCCAGTTTTGCTTATGAAAATGAGCTTCATCCGAAAAGATGATTTTTGTTTATATAGGGTGTTTTTTATTGAGGTATAGAACTTTAAGTTGGCATCACTTTTTTAACTGGCGGCCATTTTGTCAGCTGTCAAGTGATTAATATTTAGTTTGGTTTGCCATTTCATCATGAACAGGTTGACAAAAGAACAACGCTTGCAAATCGTGCAAATTTATTTCGAAAATAATGGTTCAGTTCGCGAAGTTTACCGCAAGCTCCGTCCATTTTATGGTCGACATAATCGTCCATCAGAGCAATTAATTCGGTTAACCTGTCAATTGGCCACCAAGATCGTGGGATTTGACACCATTGGATTATTTTCTTTGGGGATATGTGAAGTCGCTCGTCTACGCCAACAAACCAGAAACGTTAGGGGACTTGGAAGCCAACATTCGTGGCGTTATTGCCAACATACGGCCCCATATGCTCGAAAAAGTGGTTGAAAATTGGACCTGTAGAATTGGCTTTATTCGAGCCAGCCGCGGCGGCCACATGCCCGAAATCATATTTAAACGTTAATGGCATAAAATTATCCTTCCAATAAAGCCAAATTGATGGACATTAAAACGATTTTCTTGTGTTTTATTTCAATTCGAAGTTCTATACCTCTAAAAAAAACACCCTGTATATATAAAAGTAACGCTCAGAAAATATTTCAAATGGTAAAGAATACTGTTTTTTAATCTAATTTGTATCTTAAAAAAAGACAAAACCTGTTTTGAAAAATTTTTTTTCTGAAGACGTCACACAAAATAGAATTTTTATATAAATTTACTTAAATTAGTTTGAATATTTTTTAAAACTATAGTTTTCTAAACCTCTTCATAATTTATCATATCCAATAACTTTTTATTAAAATTACATAATTTGAAAAAGCTACATACACATTTGTGCATGAAATGGTTTTGGTTTATTCTCCAGATCACAGGTAATTGTTCGAAATAAGAAAGCGAATTTACAAAAAAAAAAAAAAAAAAATAAGAACAACACTGTGAAACATTTTCAACACACAATTTAACAAAATCTAGAGATGGTTTTGCATGATGCGCTTCATCGTTTTCCACATCCTCTTCATAAACAGCAGCAACTTTTTTTTCAAAGAAATGGGTTGGAAAATGGGCAACAAAAAAAAGCAGAACACAAAAACTTTTCTGTTTTAAATAATTTATGTCCTAAAGCAAAAAAGAAATACAATAATTATTCGCACACTTTATGTGGTATGTACGAGTATGTATGTACATGCCCCAATATGAATTGCATAAATGCTGTAAGAAACACATTATACACTCGTACTGATATTTACATACGTATTTCGTAACATGCATCGTAGTCATCATCAGCAATTGCAGCTGCAGCAACAACATCTTCGAAGAAATGAACACATCTTCTGCAAAAATTGCAGATTTTTTTTTACACATGATGCATGCCATCATTATATTCAGACACAAACAATCCAACTTTGCAGGAAGGAAGCGGCATGACAAGTGTGTCATATTGTCTGCAACAACTTGTAGTAATTATGGGCAATCGTTATATATTTAAATTGCTTCTTAAAGTTAATTTACAAGAAGAAAGTAAAAAAAAAGAATTTAATAATTTTGTAATATGTATTCCTCAACCCATCAGCCTTATTAGAGTTTATAATGCACAACAGGTTTTGGTTTACGATAAAATTAAGCAAATATTTTAAATTTTTTATATTTACTGCGTGAACACTTTTCATGGTCAATGAACTTACATATTGTCCCCCCATAAGGCCCACGTAAAGCAGTCAGCACAAAAAGTACGGTTCTGAAATTCGTTCATTTTAAGCATATACACACAAAAAAGTAATATGAATGAGTTTGTAATATTAATTAAAATATTTGTAATATTAATTAAAAAATTAATTAAATTTTCACCTATAAAATTCCACTCAAATTAATTAATACAATTAAAAATTTAATTGAATCAATTAAATTATTAATTGAAAACATTAATTGGTGAATACCTTTTTCTGTGTAGTCGGACAGTTGTTATACGCCTAATACTCACATATGGTTCGATAGTATGGTGGACCGTTACATGTAAGAAATGTGTGGTAGATCAACTATACATAATTAAAAAATCCGCCTTTATAGGAATTACGGGCAGCTTACATGCTTTAGAAACACTGTATGCTATATTAGGCATTATTTCTATATACCTACACATAATGGCAACATCCACAAGCAGTTGTGCAAGATTGGCGGCATATACCTGATGCAGCTCAGGAACGTACGGACAGCCAAAAATCTTAAGTCGGTTACCTCCAGAACTAAGGCAAGTCTCAGATTATATTGTACCCAAAACGAACTTCGACAGAACTTTGAAAGTCCATCTTCCATCCAAAAAGCAATGGAAAAAGAGCGAAATACTAAATTATTATGACACCAGAGTCTAGACTAACGGCTGAAAAATTATCTGCACTGTTGGTCTGAGTTCATGAGCGGACGGACGAGCTAGCAAGAGCTGGATTCGCTATGGACGCATCTAATGCATTTTCAGTCACAGTGCCATTTGTCACCATTAAAAATAATATTTTTGAACACTATCTTCAGAAAGCAGAAGATAAATGATAATGAAATAGGCTGAGTAAGTGTAGGGTCGTAAAGAAAATGTTTCCATGCTTCCACGAAAACGACCAGAACAAATCGTCGGTTGGTTACTGGTTTGATGTATGGAACATTTTTAAAATAATTTAGTTATTGATTGATAATATATGAATAATGTGTCCTCTTTCCAAATTCATTATCAGTTTTCCGAATATATAAGGAGATATAGAGCTTTATTATTATTATATAATTTAGAAATTGTTTTACAGCAATCAGCAATTTTTTGCATATGTGGCAATTTTCCAACGTAAAAGTATTAATATTGTTTTTAGCAATTGTTATGATGTGATTCAAAGCAAAATACAAAAATTTTATTTTTGTGTTTTTGTTTTAATCAAATGAAATTGATATTTATTTTTCATTAATAAAATTTCTTTTATTAAATATATTCAAACTTCCTTTTATATCTTCCGTTGTTTTTTCTTTAAATTTCATGTTGCATGAATAAAATTGATATTTTCTACTTAAATATATACAGTAATTTAACCTACTTGCACAAGTAGTGAAAAATATTGTTGTTATGATTGTGGCATGCGTTGACAAAGATTTTTGTCATTTTTTCTTTAAATCCTAATAACTTTTCATGTTGGATGTAAAAAGTTCATCAACTTTAAGTTTGAATAAAAAACATATGTATCTATTACTTTTATTATTAAACAAAAAAATCTATCGTGTATTTTTATAAAACTAATGAACTAAACATTCTTCATCGATTTTCTCGAAAATACATTTTTGTTCCATACATCAAACCAGTAACCAACCGACGAAATATATAGTATGCAAAAATAGGACTGGTGTTAACGAGGCACTGGGCGACCGGCAAACATGCTAGTAGGCTAGGTCTTCCCTACCTCCTAGCAGCCAGCGATGCCAATTTAGCGCGTTTCGCTTTTTTTCGTCTTAGCGCGTTTATTAAAAAAAGCGCTAAATTAGCGCGTTTTAAATAAGGTCATCACATCAGTTCAGTATTTTTACCCCCTCCCCTTTTTTTACTTAAATTTAACAATTTTCTAGTATTCAAAACTCATAAAATTTTTTAAATTGGGTAATGATTCAGCTGTCGCAAATATAATTTCCTTGACTGTGGCTAGAATTAAAAACGCATTTTAATACTGTAAATTTCACAACTAAAAATATGTACTCGTACTCGTGACCAAAAAAATGTATTTAACTTGTTAAGCATCTATTCTAGCTGAAGTACAAAAACATTTGAATCGCAAAACTATTCGACAATTTATAAAAGTTGTTACAAAGTTTGAAAAATAAAATAAAAATTAAGGATTTCGATTATTTGGAAGGCAATTCTGATTCTGTATTAAATGATTTTAGTTGTTATTTAGGATATAATTTCGAAGAAACAATATAAAGTCTGAAAAGAGCTACTAAAAAAATTAATTGCATTTACTAATACACATGTAAATACATCGACTTTTATTAAAATTTAATTTAGCGCGTAGGAAAATAGCGCGTTTTGGCTATAAATAGTTGACAATGCTGTAACTTAGCGCGTTTTGCGAAGGGGAACAGCGCGTTTGGGTTATAAATAGTTGGCATCGCTGCTAGCAGCAGTCAAGAACAGGATAAAGAGGGCAGTTTTTCACCTGTTCTGTGAGTGCCCGACATTGCATGCTACGCTATAAAAATTTCTAGGAAAACACATTATAGACGACCTAAACAAACACATAAATAAATACATATATATGTATATGTACTTATGTATTTTATATTATATATCTATTTCCTTTAACACGCTCAATATTCAAATTGAAAATAATAAAATGAGGCCACAAAAAATCAAAGTGTGCTAATAACATTATGACTTTTGCACAGAAAATTTTGCTACTATTTTCTTCCTGAGTTGTCAAATTAGGGGACTCTAAAAAGTAACCAGACTTATGAGAACGTTTTCTTTGTAGTTCATCTTTCATATTGACCCAATTGGCTTTTCCCACACGGGACTAATTTTTAAGTCGAACAATTTTTATTCCTTCAAGAACACACGAGACTAATTCATCTGACATAAAAATGTATACGTATACACAGCTTTGTGTGTGTTTGTGTTTTTTGTATTCATTTGACATTTGCAGTTTTTTTTTAAATTGTTTGTGGATTGGTTTGTCAAATTTGTTTCCACCTCTTTCGCCAAATTCGCCAAATTCAGTATTTTCTTAATATATATTTGATAATAAATTTGTTTTTATATAACACTTTTTTTAATATAATTTTTTATAAAATAATCGTATAAAAATTTAGTAGAAAATCCCCAGAAGCAGAAATAAATCGCCAAAAAGTTATTACTTGTAAATTGTTCTCATACAAATTCAAAACGAATTAATCGTGTATGTTCTGTATTCCACGTGAAATTAAATCGTTCGGAATTGCCATAGCATTGTTGTTATAAATTCCCATTTCCAACAACAATTCTATGGAACATGACCGAATATCTATAAGAAAAATCATGAAAATCAAATTGCTTTAATATCTTTTGGACGAGTTTTGGTAGGATTTCTTTGTTAAACTACTGCTAAAACAAACTAATTTCCTGAATAACAAAAATTTTTAATAAATAGTAATTTGTTAAAAATTAGCCATACAATCGCCAGCAAATTTATTTATCGCCAGAAAAATCGCCATGTCGTCAAACCAAATATTTGGACTCCAAACAAGTCGAAAATTCGCCACGTTTGGCGATAAATCGTCATATCTGACACCCCTGATGCGGGGTTGTAGCTGTTATGGCATGTTAGTCATCACAATTGTTCTCGTGTGTGAATGATAATTTATAATAAAACTAGTGCATCTGCAGACATTGTTCTGTCCGCCATATTGGATTTGATACATATAGTGTTCTTCTCAGCAAAAATTTTTATTTCATAAAAACTAAAAGCTCAGCAATGTTGAAACATCTGCCATATTGGATTTAGATTGATCTCAGTTAATTTGCCAAACTCTTCTCAACAAAGCCTTTCATTTTACACCCATATCATATGTTTGTCCCAACAGTAATTTGTCAGCCTTCTTGATACATCCGTCAATTGATTTTTATGAATATCACATATCACAGAGCCGCTTAGAAAAAAATGATTTCTTCGCCACCTTGGATCGCGACTGCAGGGCCATCTATCGGTGACAATCTGATGGAAAAACTAAAACATAGGGCATTATTAAAAAATATTTTTAAAAGTTTTAAAGATATTTTTTTGGTTAATATTTAAAGACTGCAGTTTGTAAACATAACCAATATCTTCCCCGCAAGCATGCAGTATATGTGCAGTGTGTAGATTCTGGTTAATACGATTTATTTATCTTATGTAGCGTGCCTAAGATTTTGTTGCAAGTGCCGAAACTTTGATTTAATTTGTTTTTGTTATTTTTTGTGTGTGAAAAATAAAATAATGAAAAGTCTACAAATTATTCATTTGATCATTTAAGATTCCCTTCGAACTTGCAACATCAGGAAGTTACATAAATTCATAATGAGGCAGAGTAGACAAACGATTTCTGACATGAAACATCTACTATACATGGTATGTACATAATACAGGGTGTGCCAAAAGTCACCATTTGCTTTTCAAAAATTTTACTCATTTTCGAAGAGTAATGCCCAGTGATTTTTTCAGAGGTATTGCCGCACCATACTGTACATCTAATGAGGTGCAATTGGCGTTGATGAATGGCTCTTGAATTTTCAGATCCCCAGAACCTACAGTTCTGCTTATTAATAAAACCATTCAAATGAAAATTAGCTTCACCACTCACAATCATAGTTTATCGCTGATTTAAATAATAAAATTACATTATTGTGGTTCTTTGTTTAGTTGTGAATCTCTCCATTATTTATTCTCATTTATTAAATTCTTAAGCTCATTATGGCTTTTGGCCCACCCTGTATGTACATATGTCATATAAAATTTCAGCATTAAATTATGGATGTACAAGTACTTGTCTGACTTGAGTGAAACACTCAAGAAGTAGTCATGAAACTTTGTCGTTTTTTACACTTCGCTTTTATTAAGTATTTATTATATTGTCTTCATGCACATTTTATGTATAACTTTTTATTCATATTAGACTTGTATTTTACATACATACATACATACATGTGTATGCATTTGAAATAATCTGTGCTATAATATAGTGCAACATCATCAACACCGTTGGTGTAAATGTTTACAAACAATACGTAACAAGTAAGTAGACTAAATTAATCAAATCACATTATGAGAAAAGTTAATTGAGTTGCAAAATGTTATTGGGGTATTGTATGGAGCGGCAGTTTGCCTACTGGGCAGTAGGTGTCGAAAACGACATCTAATTCAAGCTTAATTTTATTTTAAAAAAATCGTTGAATGTGGCTAGTAAATTTTTTTTCGCTCTGCAGGGTGCAGAAAATTCATCTCGAACTTAAATGTGTGAAACTCATATTTATTCATAATTGCTGTAAAACGTCACTTCCTATAACTCTTTAGAGTTGTGACTTTGCTGCACGATGTTTTTTTTTTAACTTCAATACTTCATCTTGGCGACATTGACAATGACACAACGTTGTCTTGCATTTCTATGAAATAATTCTTAAAAACTGTCGCCATACTTTTTTTTAATATCTTTTGTGTAAAATAAACACATGACAATGTTAAAGTTGCTCGTTCATTTAGAAAGATGTGTTTTCTGGCTTAATTGCGGCATATTTTCAAATAAGAATAAACAACAACTGAATATTAAAATAATTTTTTTTTCTTGTTTTCGACCAAAGAAAAGGGTGGTGAAGAATTTTTCATTTAAATTCCTTCAACTGAATGAATTTAAATGAGAATGTCAATAAAACTTTAAGCAATGTTGCAAATTTGAAGTTGACTTGGGTCTAACTCGTTCACTAGTTCATTTTTGCCACAAACCAATGATCAAACCCATGTAATTTAAATTAGTTTGGTTTGATCATAGGTTTGTGTCAAAAACGAGCTACTGAAAGAGTTCGATACAAGTTTAATTTGAAATAATAATAAGTTTTTAGGCGAAATGTCTTATGGTAGACTTGTATCGAACTCTTTCAGTAGCTCGTGTTAGACACAGACCAATCATCAGACCAATGTAATTTAAATGGGTTTGATCAAAGGTTTGTGTCTAACACGAGCTACTGAAAGAGTTCGATACAAGTCTATTTTATAGCGGAAATGATTGCTTTATATAGCGTGTTTTTTTTAGAGTGTCACAACTTTGAGTTTCCTTGAGTAAATCAATTGTAGCGCCTGCTGTGTGGCATGTGGCTCCGTCCTGTTGGAACCACATATCAGGGTGCCGTTGGCTGAAGTAGTTAGCACGTTGACTACAAAAAAGAAGATCCTGGGTTCGAACCCGGTATCAGACAGTCATCAAATAACAACACCACGGATTTTTCTGATGTACGTTAGTGTCCCTTTGCATCAGTTGTTGTAGGAAAGTTCATGTGATGAAGGCATAGTCACTGGTCGCTGAATTATACCGACTTCAACAGATACTAATCCCAATGTAACATCAGAGCGCCCTCCTTCGTTGTGTAATCATAGGCGAAGTAAAATAACCAATAAAATGGCTACAAATCACAGCTTCAAAAATTTAATACGCCTCATTTAAAAAGCAGAGCTGTAAAAGAATGAAGCTTTCCTCTATTTCTTCCTTCACCATCTGTCTTCTCTATCACTATCCCTTTCCTAAAGAAGGTAACACCTAGTAATAGTAGTAGGCATTCATTGCCTTGAGTGTTACAAAAAAAAAAAAAAAAAGAGATTAATGCCACGTAATTGAGGTACAAAAAAATTTTGGATCATGTTCCTATACCGTTCACCATTGACAGTAACATTCCGACCATCATCGTTTTTGAAGACATATGGGCCAATGACTCCGCCAGCCCATAAAGCGCACCAAAAACTAATTTCGACAAAAGCTTGTGGATTATCCTCACTCCAAATGCGACAATTCTGCTTATTTACATATCCAGTCAACTAGAAATGGGCTTCGTCGGAAAATAAAATTTTGAATGGAAATTCAAAATCAGTATCAATTTGTGATTCAGCCCATTCGCCGAACAATTTGCACGCGTTGCTCTGGTGTAAGTCGATTCATAATGAAATTTCAAAGCAAACTAAACAAAAAGCAATTATCAGCTGTTAAATGGGTGCTCACATAAAGCAATGATGCCAACTCAAAAAAACACCCTAAATCTTTTTATTAAAAATGTATTTTATACATATGTATTTCCTTCCTGGTTCATTAAACCAACAACAAACATGAAAAAGCTTTAATTAATTTATTCTATAGGGTATTATTAATTCATTTCTGTCTTTTACTTTTCCTTTTTTTATTTATTTATCGTTGCAGAATTTACATACATTCGTAGACAATTGACTCTTAAAGTGTGGCAAGGTGAAATTTATTTATTCTGTGATACAATAAACCCCTTTTATGCGCAATATGAGTAATAAATAAAATCGTAAGCCAACAATAAATGAGAAAAGAAGAAAATTTAATAGAATATAACGACTCACTATTAAATTTAATTGGCATTCAAATGAGTTGAATCAAATGTATGCAAATAGCGAGAACTGTTCTCCGGACGATAGTGTTGCCAATTGATTTGAAAGCAGGCCACAGACGAAGCAGCATTAGTAGAAACATGGGCATGTTCTGCTGTACAAATTATCGCTTAAATGCAAATCGCCCGAAAAATTATTTGGGTATTTGTTCATAATGCACAATTGCCAAATTTTCTCAAAATGTTAAAAAACCAAAAAAAAATTTTTTGGCCGATTATTCATTCCAAATTTGGGTGATTGTATGTACGTAATGAACAAACACCCAAAAACTTCGGGCTATTATTCATTTTACACCTTTGGGCTATTCTTCACTTTTTTGGGCGATCGGGCACTATTTTTTGGGCATTTCTTCACAATGACTTAGTCCTAGTTTACACTATGCAAGTCTTATTGCTAAGCTGATTAGTTTGTGAGGAAAGAGAGACGAGGGAAAAGAAACGTTACTGTTGCCCTCGTCTCTCTATCCATCAAACTAATCAACTTAGCAATAAGACTTGCATAGTGTAAATATGGACTTATTATCACCTAACAATTTTGGGTGTTCCTTCATTTAGCTGTTTCGGGCGATTTGCACTTGGGCGATAATACGTACAGCCGGCATATTCCACTAAATGTTCCATCGTGTATAGCAATGTTTCTTGTTGCAATTCGTGTTTCCTTTTTGGTTTCTAAGGCATACAAATTTTTTGATATTTCATGTTTACTTGTCGACATCCATAAACCGACCCTATATACATGTACATACTTATACATATGAATATAAAATATTTAGGTATATATATAGATATGTACATATGTACATACGTTAATTTTTTATTATACTCTTATGTTTGTCACGCTATTATTATCTTAAAATACTTTTTAATTGTTTTATTTTTTATATTCAATTTATTTAATAGTTAATTTCATAGAGTTTTATTGTGGCGATTGTTGGTATGTACATACTCGTATGTATGTAGATGCAAAATTAAACATTGACCATGGAATAATATTCCAATTCATGAAAATTATTCGTATTACAGATTAAATTTCATATACGAGTACATACTGACTTAAGATTGAAATTTATACATACGTACGGATTATTTTACATATGTACATATGTACATGTGTATGTTGTTTTTTCATATTTGTTAAAAAAAAACCACTCAGATAGATTCTCCACCGTAAAATGAAATACACACATCCCAGCTAGCCAAGACCTGTTTAATAGGTAATGGTGTTTAATATACAACTCTTAAACATATCTCCTGATGATTATTTGGAGAGCGATATTGTACACTTTATGTTTAACTCTCTCTCTTATAAATCTTGCAATGTTTAATTGACGATACCTTTATCTCAAATATGTTATAGATTGTTATTTTTCTTCATTTCATCGCTGATGCTTTCATTTAAGTTTTGCATAAGAATATTGCCAGTTGTTTCAATTGGTTTATTTTTTTATAAGAATTAAAGATATAACGGGTGTTTTTTTAGAGGTATAGAACTTCGAATTGAAATAAAACACAAGAAAATCGTTTTAATGTCCATCAATTTGGCTTTATTGGAAGGATAATTTTATGCCATTAACGTTTAAATATGATTTCGGGCATTTGGCCGCCGCGGCTGGATCGAATAAAGCCAATTCTACAGGTCCAATTTTCAACCACTTTTTCGAGCATATGGGGCCGTATATTGGCAATAACGCCACGAATGTTGGCTTCCAAGTCCCCTAACGTTTCTGGTTTGTTGGCGACTTCACATATCCCCAAAGAAAATAATCCAATGGTGTCAAATCACACGATCTTGGTGGCCAATCCATGGTTAACCGAATTAATTGCTCTGATGGACGATTATGTCGACCATAAAATGGACGGAGCTTGCGGTAAACTTCGCGAACTGAACCATTATTTTCGAAATAAATTTGCACGATTTGCAAGCATTGTTCTTTTGTCAACCTGTTCATGATGAAATGGCAAACCAAACTAAATATTAATCACTTGACAGCTGACAAAATGGCCGCCAGTTAAAAAAGTTATGCCAACTTAAAGTTCTATACCTCAATAAAAAACACCCTATATTAAAGGGAAGTAGAAATTCAATATGCTTGGTATTTTACATCACATATTTATTAAGTTATTGGCGGTACGTAAGCAGCTTTTAAAATAATCTACTTCTTTTAATTAATTGAATTTTTCATAGATCTGTTCCTTTCAAAACTCCTGCAATGTGATGATTCTTTTGTTAACAGATCGCTGCAGCACCATTTTGTGTAAGACAAAAATAGAATCGATAGACTAAACGTCTAAACTAAATTCAACTTATTAATCATAATTTTTTGAATGTATTTTGAGTTAATTTATCTTTTCTTTTTTGACTTTTGAAATTATTTGACCATTAAGTGAACCAATTTTAAATGTTTAGTTGAACTATAGTGAATTTTATCTATCTATCTAAAAGATAAGCAAGAATAGTTAAATATACTTAGGTAGAGTGACATAACTTCGTGCTAACCTGAATAGAAAAATGAAAAAAAGGATAAAGCAGAAAATGAATAGTGATACTTACAAATGTGTTTGCCAAAGGTAAATCAATAATTGTATACACAATATTTCTCATATTCCATTTCATTGAAAATCTGCGTTAAATTAGCTGATGTTAATAACAATCTCTACCCCAGTAGATAGACTTGGGTGCTGATGAAGTGCGTTGCTGCACAGAAAAATATCGGTATTTCCCCCAGCTTATAGTCTAATTTAATTTTTCTTCTCTTCTTAGAAACTCACATTAATTAATAAAAATATTTCATTCAATAAGAATTGAAATTACTGAACTTAAGCCCGACTAAGAAATTATTTCTGATTAAAATTATTTTACCATTTTAGAAAGAATTCTAATTTTTAAAATGGCTTTAATCAATAAATTAAAAGTTTTTTGTCAATAAGTACTAAATCATTTTTTTTTCATATTTAACTCACAAAATAAAAACCCTGCTGAATATTGAGGAGCCTCATACGATTCTTAATGTTCTTAATAAAAGTTTTGTAAGATAATCTCGAAATAAATCTCAACTGATTGAAAGCGCCGTCCGCAGCTCTTGTATATAATCGTATGTATCATCTACATGTAACAGTTTCTCGCGTACAAAGTATCTTCCACGATTAAAATATGCACTCGATCTGCATGCGATTCACAATAGATTCTTCTCCGATTGAAAATGCTAGCTGGGATATGTACACTATGTATGGAAATGTGTATCTGCACATTCAGGTAATGAAATAATATCACAATATTGTTTATACTGGTGCTTCGTTAGATACTTTCGTTGGGAATATATAGAATTTATATATTTATATTATGGATAGACAGACGGTCACTAAATTGCATAGTGGAGTTGATCGTGAAATAAATGGTAATACATGATCGAGAATCAAAACAGATTTTCTGGGCTTAACAGCCGACTGTGTTATAGTGGTATAAAGTGTATGAAAGCATTTATCGATTTAAAAAAGGCCTGCATTAAAAAGAATAATTACGGGTCTATAAAGGAACTTTCATCTAATACCTTTTTATGGAGGCTTATTGCGAAGCAAAAGAAAATCCTGGAAATATTTTGTTTTTGAAAATAAGCTGCCTTTGAATTTCATAAAATAAATTTATATTTACTAATTTGATATGAAAGATTAATAAGTCCATATTTACACTATGCAAGTCTTATTGCTAAGCTGATTAGTTTGATGGAGAGAGAGACGAGGAGAACAGTAAAGTTTCTTTTCCACTCGTCTCTCTTTCCTAACAAACTAATCAGCTTAGCAATAAGACTTGCATAGTGTAAATATGGACTTACGTCTATTATGCAAAGTATTATTACTGTAACAAACTCCACGTAAATTGTTTGATTTTTTTAATTAATTTTTTTTTGGAAAATTTTTAAAATTTTGAAATTGTAAGTTTTTATTAAAATCTGTTCATATTTATCGCACTCAAAAGGTGCGAAAGGACTCTTGAAAAAAATTTATGAAGTGTGTATGGATCAGAGAATGACAAAAGTATAGTTTTAAGTATTATTTTAAAACCGATTACGACTGTATGAGCTACAATCATACGCATGAGTATAAAAATACTCTGACTATACACATGCGTATATGCAGGGCTATTTTATTTACACACACATATAAAGCATGTTTTCAAACAGCCACACACACACACACACCCACTCACTTTCCATTCCATTTTATATACACAAATGAATATATATGGTGGCGAATAAGAGTCTGAACACAATGTAACGATAGTTTATTGCGGTGCGGTTTTTCATACGATTTTGAAGTAAAAAAACGCAGTGCGGAACGGCAGAAAATTAAAATCTGTTTTATTTTCATTGCCGACTATTTTATTGTTTCAATTTTTTACTCTCTTTCTCTTTCTGATGTTGCCATAGTTTTTGAATAATTGGCTGTATTCACAAATTTATTGTAAACAAAAAACATGATGGCTTCTACCAAAATACAGTAAATTTTGTAGAAAATTTTATAAAAATGTATGAACAAATAAATTAATAAAAATGTAAACAAGCAATGACAAGTATTGCCGTCGCTGTCTTCCGTTTTATTATGTTTATCTTTCTCTCCCGCAACGAGAAATCGCACCGCACCGCAAACATTGTGTTCAGACTCTAATGAATAAATATCCCGAGTATCATGCGTATATTTTTTGTCCGATTAAATATTCATAAACTGAGTATAAGCAGACTTTTTTTATTTTTTCACATAAACGAAGTTGTTTATGTTGGAATCGGCTATAGTCATAGTTGCTTGAGAGAAAATATGTGAACGTACGAATTGTTTGCGTTACAATTATGATTCTGCGTATAATCGCTTACTAAAATTAAGACTATTTACTTATTTATATATATACACTGTCATTCTCTGGTTTGTATACTATATATACATATGTATTTAGTGCTATTTTCCTTGCAATCGGCTCCACTGTGAATTGTAAAAATTTTTGCAAACAAATGAAGCATGTAGTATTCGAACGCAATAATTTTTCACACTCTCTCATATAAAATTAAATCATAGCAATTGTAATAATTGTACGGAAATTTGTATGTCTGTTCTATTTGTAATGGGTAAAATTATACTTCTCACGAGTTTTAGATTGTTATTAATGACAAAAAAAAAATTGTTTTCATATTTCTCTTTTAATATAATATTCGTGGCCTACGAATTAAAATTTGAATGAAATAAAATACGTGGTACTTAATGCCAGAACGAAGAAATGAGTGTCTGTATGTATGTAGATTAGTGTGGCCGTTAGTTGTATTGAGAATTTTTTTTTTTTTTATTTCTTATATTCTCTCGCCCCCCCCCAAAATCGGTTCAGTTTTATATAAAAAAAATTCATGGCGATAGGTTGTGTTTTAGTTGGTGAGTCCGCCCCTCAAAGTTGGCCCTAAAGCCTATTTATTCAATGTACTTTTTAGTTAGTGACTGTATGTATGAAATAATTTAATAGATATGTATATTATATATTATTGTACATGCTTAATATAAATAACTTCCATATGAACATAATTTTTGGTATTTTGTTGGTTAATTTCTTCATTATTTTCTAAAATATTAATTTTAGCAAAAAACTTTCTTTGAGACTAATGTTGTTGACTAGAAGAGCTAAAATGTTGCCATATATCATATTCTGGTAAAATATTTTTTTAAAAAAAGAGAGTCATATGCAAACAAATAACATTGAAAAGTGGGCTTGAAGGCAACTTTGAGGGGCAGACGCACCCCATAAACCACAACCTATCGCCATGCAATTTTTTTTAATTTTTTTTACATAAAACTGAACCGATTTGGAGGGAGAGAATATAAGAAATAAAAAAAAAATAAATAACGGCCACTCTAATGTACATATGTATGTAAATATTTGAATATTAAATATACTGTAAATGCAAATAAGAATTGAATCAATATTTTGAGTATCTGGTATAAAAAATAAAACTGTGCTTAATGAAATTTAACACGATAATACAAATTTACGCAAGTCTCACTCTTTTCATTCATGTGCAGTTATGAACATAAATGTAGTGCGCTTGATACCGATAGTAAAATTAATGGCCAAACCCACGATGTCGTCAATGTTCGACTTCAACGTCGCACACTTTCATTCAAAACAAAAACAAATTTTAATATTTTGTTGTTGCTTCAAATGTAAGTGTGTGACAAGTCGAACGTTGTCGATATCGTGGGTCACGCCCTAATTATACCCTTCACCAAAAATGATGGTATTTTTTATTTATTTTACTTTGTTTAGAATACTCTTACAATTTTTTTTTCTAAAATAAAATCACAAAAAATATCGACAGATCTCCTTATTTAAAATATAATATTGTGATGCATATTTTCTGCTTATAATAAGGGAGAGCGGTATGCGTCAAATACTATCATGTCACTCTTTTGCATATGAAATTATAGTATATAAAATTACATACATACATACTCGTATATGTATTTTAAGGCATCAAATATGATATCACTTAAGACGAGTGTACAATTTTTCCCGATTTTTGTGTTAACAAAGTAAGTAGACGGTAAATTTTGAAGTCTCGGAAAATAAACTGCATTTAGCGACAGTAAATTAATAATTGCGTAAAAAATAAATAAATAAAACCAACTCACTCAAACAGAAAATCCAGAATTTCCCTAACTAGTCTAAATTACTATTCTGAAAAGGAACCCTACTGTTTTCCCAACGATGTCCGTCTGTCTATCAAAGACTGTTTTGTCGAGAAGCGTAAGCGCTACGGACCTGAAATTTTCAGAGATTATATAAAAGTTTGACCGCCACATGACAGTTAAATATTAAAGGATGTTCTAAAGCGAGCAATGAAATATGTTGAAATCCTATATATTTATATAGACACTTAAAATTTTCAAATGAGTTGAGATTTTTATGCAGACTACACCAACTAACACTGAAATTTAAAAAAGTAAAATTAAAGGGTATTCTAACAGTTAATGCAATTTTGGCTATGTGATTTTGAAAACTTGCTGTATCTTGGAAAACGTAAGAGGCAAACTCTTGAAATTTTCCAAAACGCTGAAACTAAAAAATCCAAAAAAATATCGAAACCAAAACTCGCCAAAATGAAAAAAAAACACTTAAATGAAAAGTATCACAAAAAATAAAATAAATCGCTCAAATGCAAAGAAAATGCCAAAAGAAAAAAGGTCGCCAAAAACTAAAAAAATCGCCAAAACGAAAAAAATCACCAAAACTAAAAAATCGATCAAACTAAAACAAATGGCCAAAAACCGAAAAAAATCGCAAAAAAAAAACAAAAAAGCGCCAAAACTAAGAAAAAGCGCCAAAGCTAAAAAAGTTGTAGGAAACCCTTCATGTACGAGTCAAAGTCGCAGTTTACTTAAATTATTTTGTCTTGTTAAGCAAATAATATTATTAAATAATATTATTTTTTATATCTTATAAAAATAAAAAATAAAATAGTGAACTGGAAAGCCTGAAGAAGAAAAATTATTCTTTCAATTTGAATACAAACAACAATAAACTTTTTATTGGATTGAAGATATTTTTCATTTTTCTGACATTAAACAAACGTTAAAGCATTGGTAAAGGAAAAATTTTTTTTTTGTATTTGTATATGATATTTGGCAAGATTGTAACAATTTAAGTATACATTGTTATTGTCAAAATTTGGAAAGTATTATATTAGTTAAATTTGAAGTCCTTAAATATTTAAAACACGAACACACAACCCATAATTATGTTTGTATATTCGTCTGTGTCTCATCCTTTAGAGAAACACTTCATTCATTCATATGGTTCTATTTCATTTAGTACATAATGAAAGGAGGGGAGAAACCTTAAATCTTTGGTGTCAACAAATCTCTTGAGTTGCTTGTTAACCAAGCTAAGCAAATCCTTGTAGACTTGCAGGCTGTCAGAAATATTATAGAGTTATTTCTTTTGCTTTTTTTTTGTGAAGTTTGCTGCTCAAAAAGAAGAGAAAGATAAACAGACATTTAATAAGACCTGTGGCCAAAAAAGCTTCTCATGCATGCATAAACCTATTAAATGCTACAGATTATTATATAAGTTTACTGACATTCTTTGAGTGCACTAAAGTACAACAACTATGAAGGGTGAAGTGTGTAACCAAGGTTATTTAACGCCCGGATATTATAACTATGTATGTGTGTGTGTATATATATTGCTTATTATGTATGTATTCATATTTAAAAGAATTTCGCAAAGATAAAAACATTTTGGTCAATGTTATTCTAAGTATTGTTGAACTTCAAGTGTTTAGATTTGTATTGCATTTGAAGGCAAATTATTTTATGGCTTTGTTTGTGTGTTTTTCATTCTGTTCTTTTTGTATAATTCTTATGAGTTCTAGTGAAAACTAACCTTGTTTACAGTGTAGTGCATGGAATGCATATAAATAAGGATGTACACGATGTTCTTAATGTACATACTCCTTCAAAAATTAATGCACTAAATCAAAGTTTTAATGCAGTTCCGAAACGGTACCTCTTACAATCGAACCTTCAAGAAAGTGCATTATAGCATTACAAGAATGTATTATTTTTGCCAACAAATATTCAACAAGTAGTAAGTAAAAAAAAATCAGAAAATCCGACTGCGACCAACTTTGAACCGTTCAATATCCTAAAAACGGTCATTAAAAATGAAAAATCATAAGAGAAACCTAAAGAAACCTGTTGAATGATACCCATTTTGATAGAGTTCGCCGACTTTTTATTTTTTTTTCGTATTTACAAAATGGCGTCTGTTGGCCGCCATATTGAATTTTTACTACTGTCATATCTTTAGTGACACTTCCGGGATTAAGACAAATTGATTTACGTAAGAATCATTAAAATCGGTCTACGCGTTCGGTTTATATCCTGTCGGAGAATGTGTGGTTGACTACAAAAATAGTTCACTTATAGTCAACTTTTCTTAGACTGACTAAAAGCTAACTGTAATGTCATCCAAAACAAATCCAAAATTAATTCTTAAGTTGAGTACGTAATCGAATTTGGTGAGAGCCAACAAATTTATTCTCAGCTACTTTGAAACTCATTTCAGTTTTATATTAACATTTTGCTGTTACTATTTTAGTTGGTAACTTGGCTGTGTAGTTAGCGCGTTGAGTACACAACCTGTGATGATACATGTTCGAACCCCAGAAAATTTTTTTAAATTTACTGACTACCAGGTGATTTAAAAAAAGCCAACTTTAAGTTAGCTGAAAGTAATGCAGAGTGAGACAATGGACTACTGCCTAGGACATCGCAATGTTAAAATAGTCAGTTGATTACATTGAAAAGTAATCCAAGTGCCAGTCAGTACTAGTTGCGAAATAGTTAGCTTAAAGTTAGTTTAAAGTTAACTTAATTTCGGATAGGGTACCTATAAGGGCGCAAAGGAACACACATACATACATATGTACATACATACATACATATGTACATACATACATACATAGGCTGATAAACACAATACCCTTCTTTGCGTCGCGCAGTCGGGCAAAAAATAATGGATTACTTTTTGCATACAAAATACTAAGTTTTCTTTAGCAAAAGCAAATATTTTTAGAGCACATACAAATATAAAATAGTTAATAATGGGTGTTTTTGGGAAATGTTACAATTACGTTTAAAATTTTTTTAATTATTATATTACTTATTCAGTAAAATATTTTTTTTTTATTAAAAATACATTGAAATTGATCATTGAGGGGTTAGCTGGATCATATGCGCATTTCACTGTTGCTAGTACAGATCATCAGGGAACCTTCAGCCTGCAATACATGTACATTTATGAAAAAAAATCATCTGTACATAAGAATTTTTTTAACAAATTACAATTTTCTATTTTCAACAAATTCTGCCAGAAAGCATCTAGCAGAATTTTTTGAAAGTTGAATGCTTTTTAGCTAATGAAAATGCCAGATCTGGCAGTGAAAATGCTAAAATGGCAACAATGAACACCACTCATTACTTTGTAAGCAATTAAAAGAGTACAACCCATTACAAATGCTTGAAAATTTTTTGTTGGGTTATCGCAAAAGATTTTTGGCAGTGGTGGTTAAAATCACTTAGCTCTGCTGTATATCAAAACAAACAAAGACAAATTTGCACTTATGTAAATATGTTAATATTTTTTATTAATTTAATAAATGGTTTTTAATATTTTTAATATAAATAATTATTCCAGTTTTTTAATACATTTAATTTTTAATTGATTTTGGCTTAAACAAAAACACATACATACATACATGCATACATACATATCGTCGGCTTAGAGTGTAAACCTGCTAACTAACTTCCAGAAAATTTTACAGGAGAGATAAAATACTGTTAGCTATGCAAAGCTTAAAAAATTAGACGTTAGTGCGTTAAGTTTCTTCGACATATAGAGCTTCAAATTTAAATAAATATTTTAGCAAGTCGATGAGGCGTTTCTTTCTCTTTCGCACGGCATTAAAATGTCATATGTTGTAAAAAGTGGATTTAGCAGGTTTACACTCTAATAGAACGTGAAATTCTTCTTAAATAATTGAAAATTCGAAAAAGTTTTCTTTACTTTCTTTATCTTCAAAATGTTTAAATTTTTATTATTTGTATAGGTACTACTTATGTAAATATGTATATGTACATACATATGTATGTATGTATATCTTTTATGTGACTCACAACCATATTTAATCATTGCAAATGAAACTCGATAAACAAAAAGCCGGCACAAGGTTTATTCCAACAAGTAGACTTTTTTTTTAACTAAGCCTAAAGTTGTAAAAATAGATTAAAACAAAAACCAAAGTTGTTTAAAAATAAATTTAAATAAAGGTTTATTTATTTTCGTTCTGTTTAAATTATCAGCATTTTTAGAGTAACAAAAAATACCTTTTTGATTTAACGACAATTTTAAAGAATATAAAAAAAATTCATTACCAGGAACTTAATAATAATTTAACCATATTTTGTAGGTTGTTAAAATTACTCACAAACTCAAAAGTACGTTCTTACTCTCTTTTTGTCATACTCAGTTTTATTTTTATTTTTTTGCCTGATTGAGATGGTTGGTAACATTTTTGAAGTGGTACTTTTTTAAGTGTTCACCTAAAGTTTTAATCAATTTGACTTCTTAGGTTTGTCATTGAAAATACACAGACTATTAATTAGGAATTTTGAATCAGACGGAGACAACTTTATAAACAATTCATCGTTGTGATTTTTAGACCATCTAGTACACATAGTATTCTCAGTTGATTGGCTATCTATTTGCATTCGATATCGAACGAAATTTTAAAACATTTCATACTAGAGCTTAAAAGCTTAAAAAACTTTATCGATATATCGATTCAAGACTATCAAAACTTAGAAAAACTATCGATACGTGTATATCGACTATACTATCGTGATACAAGATGGGCCACAATAAATCACCCTATTGGAAGATGCTCTTATTTTTGCAAATGGCGGCCAATGTCAAATCTGTTATGACATTTGTGAACTAGACAAATGTAGAATACAAGTGAACAAGCCATGAAGCGATACACCAACAAGAACGCGGAATAATCGTGTCTATTTTTTCCGGGTCGCCTCATCTCTCGATTTGGTGATTTACACTGGCCCGCAAGATCGCCCGATTTAACCGTTTCAGACTTTTATTGTGAGGTTTTTTGGAATCCCGTGTTTACGTGAACAAGCCCGAGACCCTGGAAGCCCTCAAGGACAACATTCGACACGAGTGCGAGAATCTGTCGCCGAAGTGATGAAAAATGTCATAAATCGAGCCCTTATAGCAATCAATTGTGACGGCGCCCATTTGACCGATATCATCTCGACTTGACCAATAAAATTCTAAATGTTCAAATAAACATAATAAAAAAACAGAATCGAAGTTTTTCATTTAGAAAAAAAAAATTAGAGCCAAACAACAAACAACGGATGACTTCTTTTGGCTCGCCTTGTACTATCAAAGTTGTATGGTTTTCGTACAATGTATATATTTACACTAAAAATTCAAAACAAAATAATACAGAACTTTATTTCTCAGTTCAATAAATAGTTAACAAAACTAAAATAATTGTATGAAAAATAAGTGAGATCATTGGAAGAGATTTTTAGTCTTCCAGTTACTCGTATTTTTGTTAATGAAAAGCAACATACATATTTACAATTTTTGCTGTTATAGCCAGTTCAGCGTGCCACGAAATCAAGTAATTCCAAGATGAAATTACGACCGATATTAAAAGTGTTCATGCTGGTACTAAATGACATTTTAATGGTGTATCATTTACTATCGATAGTGACTAAAAACTATCGATTGTTTTCAATTATTAATTGATTGCAGAATAAAAACATCGATAGTCACAAAAAAAAATTAACTATCGATAGTATCGATAGTGCCATCGATAGTTTTCCACCTCTATTTCATACCACTTAAATGTGAATATTTTAAAATTTAATTTTATATCGAATGCGAAAACTCGCCTCCTGGTTTATTAAGTTCTCATTAAATATTTATCAAAATTTAAAAAGCCAATAAGATTCCAAACTTCTGATCCAGAATTAGCGCAAATCTGGATAATCCGTCCTCTTTTTCCCGGACACTGTCCTCTTTTTGGGATCTCTGTCCTCGGAAAAATTAGCGTCCGGGAAAGACCTACTTTTTAAAGCATTTTTTTTCGTATTTAACCAAAACCAAGTTAAAAAGGGAAATAATTGGTATTGGATGTCCAGCTAATCATTTATAAGATTGTCACTGTCCATAATGTATGCTATTTTAAGACTTAGAATTATAATAATATAGTACATAGTTTCAAAAGAGATTTAAAAATCGTTATGTTAAGAACAAATACGACATTTAAGCCAAAAAATTAAAGTTTGTAGCCCTATCGCTAGAAATATTTGATGTGTAATCGGTTGAACTTTAAATAATTTTGATTTCTCAGTTGATGAAGAACTACTTCTCAATGAATTATTGTGTTATAAACCTTTTGGATAAGTATAAACGACAAAACTATAAGTTTAAGGGCCTGTCCCACGATTTCACCAACGTTCGACTCGTCGCACACTTACATTCAAAACAAAAACAAATTTTAAAATTTTGTTGTTTGCAATGTAACTGTGCGACGAATCGAACGTTGGTGACATCGTGGGACTGGCCCTAAAAGAATGTTTCCAACATATTAAATGATAGTTGAGGTGATATTTCTATGCGTTTATGTATACAAATATTCTCAAATGTGTAAATATGTACATACGTACTCGTATGGGTGTTTTTTTAGAGGTATAGAACTTCGAATTGAAATAAAACACAAGAAAATCGTTTTAATGTCCATCA
Source organism: Nowickia ferox (assembly GCA_936439885.1). Taxonomy (NCBI): domain Eukaryota; kingdom Metazoa; phylum Arthropoda; class Insecta; order Diptera; family Tachinidae; genus Nowickia; species Nowickia ferox. The sequence continues at coordinate 109,722,168 of OW387023.1, forward strand.
ATTTGGCTTTATTGGAAGGATAATTTTATGCCATTAACGTTTAAATATGATTTCGGGCATGTGGCCGCCGCGGCTGGCTCGAATAAAGCCAATTCTACAGGTCCAATTTTCAACCACTTTTTCGAGCATATGGGGCCGTATGTTGGCAATAACGCCACGAATGTTGGCTTCCAAGTCCCCTAACGTTTCTGGTTTGTTGGCGTAGACGAGCGACTTCAGCGGATGCGTATTATCACATAGAGTAAACGTAGTGCGAAAACGATCCATGGTTAACCGAATTAATTGCTCTGTCGACCATAAAATGGACGGAGCTTGCGGTAAACTTCGCGAACTGAACCATTATTTTCGAAATAAATTTGCACGATTTGCAAGCGTTGTTCTTTTGTCAACCTGTTCATGATGAAATGGCAAACCAAACTAAATATTAATCACTTGACAGCTGACAAAATGGCCGCCAGTTAAAAAAGTGATGCCAACTTAAAGTTCTATACCTCAATACAATATAATGTAAGCATATCGATAGTGGCAGGTAGAAAGGTCCAATATTCCATCCATATAAAATAGTGCGAGATTGACCCTTTTTACTCAAAACCGTCTATATATATTTAAGATTTTATTGGTAGCAATATTAGAGGAAAAAATCAACTTCGTTTTATTTTTGAGTCTTACTTTTTTAATCAAATGTCCGGGTTTTTTTCCCTCTGCTGTCCTCTTTTTATGAATTACGAGATAACAACCCTAATAATAAATATATACATACAAACAATTTTCGAAATATTTGGAGGCCCATAAAAAAATTGGTCACCAAAATCGCCAAACTGGCTATAGGATTTTACTACCCTTTGGTAGTACCATCGAACCTATACTGTTAGGACCTTGTGGATTTTTTGCAAAGTGTAATCAAATTCTTTTTCGTATTGTACAATAATATCGCCAATGTGTATGTCATATTCGAAGGTGGCACAATATATTGGCAAATATCAAAAGACTTTTGATTTTTATTTTACAATCAATACTATTGTGTAATGTGGTGGCAACATTGTTCAATGTTGTTTACTTTTTCACTGCCAGGAAAATTGGGCAATATTTTCTTTAAAAATATTTTGCCATTTATTGCATAGTATAGTTCAAATAACAATAATATGTACAACAACATATGCAATAATATTGTATAAAGGATGGGCCGCTTAATTTCTTTCACTTGGTATGCACTGAAATCGTGCCAAGCATTTTTGTCTGTTCAACCCCAAAAATGTCCCCCTTGTTAATACTTCTCGTTGTTATTATTCGCACTAGCCGCAAGAAAAAATAAAAATAAAAAAATACTCGTATCTAAACAAGCAAACAAGTAATATCTCTAAACGAACCTTTTTAGTTTGGTTCACAGAACTCTGTATTTACAGAACTCATTTAGTCTCAATTCGTTTCTACTGCAGTTAACAATTAATTTTTTACTTTTTTTGTAATTCTTTTGTTTTACCTTTGTTTTTGTTAACAATAAAATAATAATAAAAATATTTTCATACATACATGTGGCAGTGTTTTTGTTGAAATTGTTGGTTCTTTTGTTGTTACTGGTTTCGTCACCTGTCCGTCTGGCTGGCTGTCACTCAACAGCTTTTAACGTTTTTTTTTGTGTGTTTGTTGCCTATAAAGTACGTTGTCGCTGTTATTTCCATGATAAGATTACGTTTACTTTTTTTTAACATTTATTTTATATTTTGTTGTTGTTGTTTTACCTAAAAGTTTGTTTCAATATTTTATTTATTTAAGTTGAAAAGTATGTACATAAATGCACATACGAGTACTTATAACATTAATTAGTATTTTTAATCAAATGCACAACTTACTTGAACCATTTTTAAAATTTTGTTTCTTTGTTTTGTAGTTCGCAAAATGGACACACAACTTGTGTGGGCCCGTGATCCGGTTGAAGGCTATATACAGTGTCAAATATCGGAAATCGGTGCTAAGGATTTCGAAGTCACACCTTTAGATCACAAATATCCTAAGCGCTCCTGTGCCGTAGAAGACATATTTTCATCGTGTGATGGACCGCAAGATCATGATGATAATTGTGAGTATTTACAAATTACAATATTTACTCTTTTATGCAAAAACTATTGTTAAACTTAAAGTGGGTATTTATTTATTTTTTTATGGCAAAACCGGTTTTAATCGTTTTTGCGTAAAGCCTGGTACTCTCTTCACAATTTCGTGCGAAATGCTGTCAAACTACATGTAAAAGTATCTGGTATGAAATATTTGCGAAAGAAATTTGCAAAAGTAGTACTCTGTTCTTATTGCGAAAAACACGTAAAATATAACTGGCATGCAAAGTGACTATGGCATCATTTTAGTTTCGCTGCGAAACAACATGAGCAGTACTTTTTTCGCACGGAATTTCGACAATGTTGCATACTTTCAAGCAATAAAAGCGAGAAATTTATAAAAAATACCGCAAGTTGAGCTATATTTAGTACATTTCAAATTTTTCACGCGAATCAATGTTGCTGAACATTTTTCACAACTTCGAACAGAGTACCAGCTTTAAAGGAGTTATAAATTACCAATATTGAAAAGCATTCGCAGTCCGATTGCAATTTAAGCATCTTTAGAATCTTCTAAATACTCTTGCAACTCAAAAAGTTTTACAGAAAATAAGTTTGTTTTGAAAAAAAAATTCATTTCTCAAGAGCTTGTTTGTACTGTTGATATGACATTTTTACACAAGATAATTCTGCATTATTAACTCCAAAAATACATTTTTTTGAAATATTTATGTATGTACATTAGAGTGGCCGTTAGTTGTATGGAGAATTTCTATTTTATCGGTTCAGTTTTATGTAAAAAAATAAAACATTGAAAAATGGGTTTGAAGGCAACTTTGAGGAGCGGACGCACCCCCTAAAACATGAAATTTTCTGTATTTTTTTTACATAATATAAGAAATCAAAAAAAAATAAATAAATTAACGGCCACTCTAAGTACAATGTGTATATTTTGTGTATATGTAAATATATACGTGCATATTTAGTGGCATCTTTTAACGTTTGTGATTTATTGCATTTGAAACATATATTGAAACATTTATTGAATAAAAAGTCAAATGATTAGAGAGAGTGTGTAATCTCTGTAAAAGTAAATACATGAGTGCGTGATAGGGCTCAAGTGCTTACTTATTCTTCCTTATAAAATAAACTATCTAAATAAGGTCAATGCATATTATGCATTAAACACATAGACCACGGCAGGCAACACCACAGCAATACGACTACAAATGCTATGGTCGCCGTACAGTCATATACTTATTTATTTTGAGAAGGACATCAACCTAAGCACTTGATATTGAAGTATAAATAATAAAATTTTAAAATTCATAAAAATAAAAAATAAGATAAAAAACTAATCAATTTATTTCTATCGGTGCATTTTGAAATATTCTTTTTGTTAAATAAAATCCAATAATTTCAAGCTATAATTCATTTATATTTTGTATTATATTGACAGCACTATATCAAGCCATAACCGCCAAAGAAAGCTTAGCCGGCAAATTTTTTGGACCTCATTTTTTTTACGAAAATCTATTATTTACGATCGCAATCGATTTTGGTAAAAAAAAATCAAGTTAGAAAATTATGTCGCTTATGTAGCTGTGATTGCGTCAAAATAATCGTTTGCAGATAAACTTGTGTTTTCCATTTTTGACAGATTGTGGTCGATAGCCTGCTGTGAAATATGTGTTTAATGCAAAAAACATATAAAAAGAATAAAGCTTTCCTCTATCTCTTCCTTCAACACTTGCATTCTCTATGACTAGCCCTTCAATAAAAGAAGACAAGAATTTATTATAGAAGAGGACATTCATTGGCTGGGTGTTACTTCTTTTTTTTATGAAAAAATTAAAGGAAAAATTAAAATTTATTTTTTATGGGAACCAAATTCAAAAATGAAATGTGGCCCCAAAATTAGAATAATCAACCCAAAATTTACTTTGCATAAAATCTTTGGCAAGCGCAGCTAGTTTTCTAAATGTTTTAACCCAAGTTTTTAATACCTAAAGACCGGCATAAAAACAGATGCCAGTAGAAAAGAAAATCTTTAAATCGCTTTTTAATACATTTTCAAGTTTCTTTAAAACTAAAACATTATTCTTCAATTTAGTAAACCATAGTATAATAATCATTATGACATTATTCTATTAAAAAAAAAAAAAAAATAACTGCTCCAATTTACTATCTTTAAAATTTTTAATGACTCCCATCATCTCCATCTAGATGAAAAAAATGTACGAGTATATGTATGTATTTTAATTTAGGTTAAAAATATTATACTTCAGTCAAACTACTAAATAAAAAATGTGTGTTACCATCCAATTCATTGTTCAAATCTGGCAAAAATTTGCATGACTTTCCATCCTTTTCATAAATGCATAAAATTTCTCAACCAGAAAATAATCGGAAAAAATGAAGTCGTGCTTTAAATGGCACGATATTTATGGTAATTTTTGCAAATCAACTGAAAATTATTGTGTAGAGAAAAGTTCCACAAACATAAAACAGCGATATTTAATACACACATATGTATGTATATACCCTGTCGGAAATTCCGTTAACTTTAAACTAACTATTTCGCTACTAGTACTGACTGACACTTGGATTACATTGCGATGTCCTAGGCGATAGTCAATTGTCTCACTTTGAATTACTTTTCAACTAACTTAAATTTGACTTTTTTAAATTATCTGATAGTCAGTAAATTTAAAAAAAAATTCTGGAGTTCGAACATGTATCATCACACGTTGTGTACTCAATGCGCAACTAGCCAGCTAAGGTGCCATCTAAAATAACAACAGCAAAATGTTAATATAAAACTGAAATGAGTTTTTCAAGGTAGCTGAGAATAAATTTCTTATCTCTCACCAAATTCGATTACATACTCAACTTAAGAATTAATTTTGGATTTGTTCTGGATTACATTGCAGTTAGCTTTTAGTCAGTCTAAGAAAAGTTAACTTTAAGTTAATTATTTTTGTAGTCAACCACACATTCTCCGACAGGGCAGTGAGTGCGATTTGTACTCATGCATACATATGTATGTGTGTATGTACAAAAGTACATTATTTTTGACATACAAAATGGAAAAGAAAAATTCAACGAACTGGTTTTACCCCCCAAAAAGGAAGAAATTTATTTTTATCTTCTTTTTCAGAATTTTTATGATTATGAATATCACGTTTAAATTTTTTTTTCAAAGTTTATTTTGTTTACTCTAGTTTTCTTTTCTGTTTGGTATAAAAAGTTTGTAGTTTAAGGAATATGATTGGCACGAGCTTAAGAAAAGGGTTTGTTTGTATGTAAAAGAAGTCAATGAATTTTTAATGAACAATTTGAATGGGTTTCTTTTTCTATTGTTCGAAAACTGTCACGTTTTTATATTATTATTATTATTATTATTATTATATTTCTTTCTGTTTGCAAAGTGAGGTTGGTGCTTGCACGTATTGTATTCATTGTTAAGATGTTTTTTTTTTTTTTTTTTTTTTTTTTTTTTTTTTTTGCAAAATACTCCACTTTTATTTGGCATACTTTCGTATTAATTTGATTTGAAAATATGAGTGTATTTTTTTTTAAATTTAGCGACACTTGAAATATTTTTAATGGTTTGCAAATGTCAAAAAAGTACTTAATGACAGAATTAAACTCATGTTTGTTAAGTCGATTTGAAGACAATTGCCCACACACGGTAAATCTATTCCAAAAATGGAATTGTTTAATGTTTTTTCACGAAGTAAAAATATTTTAACTAATATGCATAATGCTAGAAAGCTGAAAGAGTACAATGCAAAATTTGAATTATATTCCTCAACTCATAGGCTCCATCCCGCTTTCTTTATTATTCCTCCTATTTCAAACAATAGCTTTGATAAAAATCTTAATTATTACATTATACATATTGGACTTAATCAACAAGGGGGTATTAACTCAAATTTTTTAAATTTTCAGTTGAGATGAAAAACTGTTTGTGGTTTATTTTTAAGAGAATTTGAAAATCCGAATACATCACAGTAAACAAATTCCATTTGAAAATATACATATTTACATTGTTTTTATTTTATTATATATTTATTATTTTAATCTTATGAATAAATTCTAAGATTAATAAAAAAAAAATTTATTTGTTAGCGCAGCTGCCGGGGCTTTCAGCTGTGTTTTTATTTTAAAGAATTAGGGCATCTGTTCGACGCAGTTGTGATTCTTTAAAACAATTATTATTTATTGTCCATGCTAGAAGGTTCGTGTATTTGATTTATGTTTTTGTTCTAAACATTATATCCAACACATATTTTTTCAAATATTTTTCAAACTATTGTATATATAATACTTTAATTTTATTTTTATGTTTTAAAACGCGGTAATATTATTTTTATTTTTCATTATCAAAGACAACAACCATTTTTGAAGAAAATAATTTAGAGAATCGTTTACAAATACCGCGTTCTTAGTAATTCTATACCGCTACAACACCGTAAATATAAAAATTTTACTTAAGTTGGGAAATTTCCATTGTGAAGACCTTATAAATTTGTATTTAGAGTATTGTGACAACATTGGAAACAAGAGTCGGAGGACGGTCAGTTTAATGTTATGAGTACATTAAAATGTTGGTAAACGTCCTGCTGATTGTCTTTTTCTGCTTGGGAAAATTTTTATGAATATGTATATACGATACATTTCTAACTCCACTTTTGTATTAACTCAAAATAATACCTTTTTGGTGATATAAAGGTAGTCACTGCACTATAACAAAAATGCTCTCAAATGTGGTTTTCGAGATGAAAGAGTAATCTTTATACGTTGAAATTTACAGTAGATTTGAGGGGTCTGGCGATGACCGTTCGTGTGATGGACCTTGTCTAAAAAAGGACTATTTTTGAAGTATTTTTTTTACATATTTTCTTTTTTTTGGTCCCAAGAAAACATATTAAAAAAAAAATACATCATCTAAAAGATTTTTTAAGCGGCTTCCAAGGGTGTATTAAACTTTACCATTCGTACCATCAGCAATGCGTTATTCCATAAATACTACGATGAAAATGCTTATCATTCCAGGTGCTAATTATACTAAAATAAATTCTATTATTTTTTCAGGATTATTTGAATTCATCGGCATTGTTAACTTATTTCTGTTAATAGTTTTCGCAAAAGTTCTGCATCATTAGCAGAAGTAATCCTTATGTCGTTCTTCATAAAAAAAGAGACTTTTTCTAACAACGCAAATGAGCTTTCTAAACCACTTGGAATGAATGAAGTGAAATTTTATTATTTCTGGATGCGGCAAGTCATGCCATTCCAGAATGGCTACACATCCTCTTAACTATAATTTTAAGAGTTTGGAATATTCATATTTGTTAGCGCTAAATTTAATTTTTATTAATTGAATTAATAAATGATTTGTGATTTCTTTTCAGGCGAACTTATGCTCCTTAATGAAGCCACATTTTTGGATAATTTAAAGACACGTTACTACAAAGACAAAATTTATGTGAGTTGGCGGCCCCCTATCATTATGTTATAAAAAAATACATAAAAACAGTTCTAAAGTATTTGTTAATTTGCAGACATATGTGGCCAATATTTTAATAGCCGTAAACCCCTATCGTGATTTAAATGATCTCTATGCACCTGCTACAATCAAAAAATACAATGGACGTTCCTTGGGTGAATTGCCACCCCATGTTTTTGCCATAGGTTAATTAAACTAAACTATGTTAAGGAATCGAAATATATTTTACAGATATTTTTTTTTCTTTCAATATTTTAGCTGACAAAGCTATACGTGATATGCGTGTTTATAAAGCCTCTCAATCGATTATTGTGTCGGGAGAGTCTGGCGCTGGTAAAACAGAATCAACGAAATATTTACTTAAATACTTATGTCATTCACACGATAGTGCCGGTCCTATAGAGCAAAAAATTTTGGATGGTATGTGCTTAACGTAAATAAGTGTACGAACTTTATTTGCAAATGAAACTAAAACATAATATTGCTTCTTTACATTTCCACTTTAGCTAATCCTGTTTTGGAGGCTTTTGGTAATGCGAAAACCACACGCAACAACAATTCATCGCGTTTCGGAAAATTTATTGAAGTTCACTACGATGGTAAGACTCAAGTTGTGGGTGGTTACATATCACATTATTTGTTAGAAAAAAGCCGCATATGTACACAAAGCGCTGAAGAACGTAACTATCATGTGTTCTACATGCTTTTGGCCGGAGCACCCCAACAATTGCGTGATAAATTAAGTTTAGGCAAACCGGATGATTATCGGGTATGTAAACAATTAATATCTACTATCTTTAATTTGTTACTGAAATACACTTAGTTTTAGGACACATACATAAATACATACATAAAATTGTTTATAGTTTTACGTCATTACTGCTTTATATGCTGTACAACAAACTATTTATTATAATAGCCTTTTTTTGTGTAGGCTTTGAGCCGAAAAAATAGAGTACATATATTTTTTTAATGAAGATAAACTGTGAAGAATTTCTTATCTATTCTATTATAGTTGCATTTCATATTGCTTTTACTTTTTTTCTAGTATTTATCGTGACTTCAATCTGACGAACATCGTTTTAACAAAATCTTGTTTTTAGAAAACTATTTTTCATTTAGTTGAAATTATGATAATGAGAAGTTATATTTTTTAAAAATTTTTGTTCTAAAACGTTTGAAATCGACAATTTTGTTTCTTATAATTTTTTTTTGTGTGTTACAAATAGTAGACAAAAATGTATTTTCAATATCAAAATCGGCTCTTAAGTCGGTAAAAAATTCTTATGAGTTTAATTCAATATTAAGCCACTTTGTTTATATATCGATATGCTCGTATATAAGGATTTGTGTTTTAACACGTTTAAAAATATTGCTGGCAGCTTTCGAGAAAATGTATTTGAATTTATTGTCTCCAGATACATACAATCATATCGTAGTCTTAGAGTGCAAAACTGCCATTTCCATTCAACCAAAGTTTACAAGAGATATAAAATACTGTTAACATTTTGAAAAAATAGCTTAACAAACCAGCCTAATTTTCAAAAGTTTACAATTAAAATAAATATTTTAGCGAGTCGATGCGGCGTCTCCTCTTTCTCTTTCAAACGTCATTTGAATGTCATATATTAAAAAAAGTGGGTTTATCAGGTTTACATTGAAAAATTATGACGTGTAATAAATTTAAAGTGGCTTATTACAGTTTCAAAATAATATGAATTTAGTCGACAACACAGCTGAAGTGTATATTAATGCGTTGACTATAAAGCAAATGACTGTCTTCGAGAGCTCAAGTTCAATCCCTGACCAAATTCTATCACATCAATATCATAGATTTTTCTGATATACACTAGTGTATGTGTTAATGCATATCACAGCGCCCTCCTTCGTAGATTTTTCTGTGGCAAAAAGTAAAAGTACTTAAGTTGAGATAAGTCAATTTTAAGTTAACGGCACCCCTGCAATCTTCATTATTTTTGCTTATCTTTTTTCGACTTATAAACTCTTGTCTCAACTTTCATATTGGTTGAACTTATCATTTGTTTAAATGAAAGTTTAACATAAATCTCTACTTGTTGTAAAAAGTTTTTGGGTAAAGGTTCCCTGATGATCAAGTTTCAATATATTTTTTAATAAAAAACTAGTTTACTACATTTTACTGGGATTATTATAGCGCGTTACCAAATGTTAAACTTAATTGTAATAATTCTCAAAAGAAAAAAAACACCAATTACTATAATTACACTGTGCTAGTTCAAAAATGTAACAAATTGCATTATTCATGCAATGGACATTTTTTAATTCTATATAACCACAAGTAATGCCTGATGAAAGGAGGTTAGGTTCACAATCACGAATCCACGGGTACAAAGCACAACAAACATCATGAGGCATATACTACATTCAATTCATTCATTCACATAAAAAGTATACGATATAAGTTGTTTCTTGTTCTGAAAAAAATAATATTAAGACTTAAAATCTTGAAAAATTTATAAATATGTGCTTTTGTTCTATCATTTCAACTTAACAGTACCTGTCGGGATGCACTCAATATTTCGCCAATAACAAGACGGAACAGTTAATACCAACGACTCAAAAATCAAAAGATCATGTGCAAAAAGGTCCCCTTAAAGATCCCATAATCGATGACTACAACCATTTTCAAAATTTGGATAAAGCGTTGGGGCGTTTGGGATTGAGTGAAATTGAAAAGTTGGAAATATATTCATTAGTAGCAGCCTGTTTACATTTGGGCAACATTACATTTGAAGAAATACCCGATGATGCCAGAGGTGGATGTCAAGTATCGGAATCGTCCGAGAAATCTCTAACCATAACATGCCGGTTGTTGGGCGTAGATCCAGATGAATTGAGACAGGCTTTAGTGTCGAGGGTAATGCAAAGTAAGGGAGGCGGCTTCAAGGGCACTGTGATAATGTAAGTAACTTGTAATTAATGTATTCAATAAGTCAGCATGGATCTTTTTCCTTTTTTTTTTTTGCCAGGGTCCCCTTGAAGATCTATGAAGCCTCCAACGCTCGCGATGCTTTAGCTAAAGCCATTTACAGCCGCTTATTTGATCGCATTGTGGCTTTAATCAATCAAAGTATACCCTTCCAAGCTTCCAATTATTATATTGGTGTTTTAGATATTGCCGGTTTTGAATACTTCACCGTCAATTCTTTTGAGCAATTTTGCATTAACTATTGCAATGAAAAATTGCAGAAATTTTTCAATGACAATATTTTGAAAAATGAACAAGAACTTTATAAACGCGAAGGTCTAAATGTTCCTGAAATCTCATTCACCGATAATCAAGATATTATCGAATTAATAGAATCCAAAGCAAATGGTATCTATACATTGCTGGATGAAGAAAGCAAATTGCCTAAACCCTCAGCGGCACACTTTACCACGGAAGTGCATAAAGCATGGTCCAATCACTTCCGTTTGGGCTTACCCCGATCATCAAGACTTAAGGCTCATCGTACTCTAAGAGATGAGGAAGGCTTCTTGGTGCGGCATTTTGCTGGAGCCGTTTGTTACAACACTGAACAGTTTATAGAGAAGAATAATGATGCTTTGCATGCCTCCTTGGAGGGTTTGGTGCAGGAATGTGAAAATCCTCTCCTGAAATCGTTATTCCCCTCGGGCAGCAGTAATGCCACCAGAGGAAGATTGAATTTCATTTCAGTTGGGTCGAAATTTAAAAGTCAGTTGGCGGAGTTAATGGACAAATTAGAGAAGAATGTAAGTAAACTGTTTTTCTCTGTAACAAACTAATGTGAGTTAATATGTTTCTGTTGCAGGGAACCAATTTCATACGTTGTATTAAGCCGAATAGTAAAATGATTGATCGTCAGTTTGAAGGAGGCTTGGCATTGGCTCAATTAAAATGTTCTGGTACCATATCCGTTTTAGAACTAATGGAGCATGGCTATCCCTCACGCGTACCCTTTGCTGATCTCTATAATATGTATAAATCAATACTGCCACCAGAATTGGCCAAATTACCTGCACGTACCTTCTGCGAAGCCATGTTGCAGTCTTTGAATCTTAGTTCGAGAGATTTTAAATTTGGCATAACAAAAGTGTTCTTCCGACCCGGTAAATTCGTAGAATTCGATCGTATTATGAAATCTGATAGAGAAAATCTATTAGCCATAGTGGCAAAGGTCAAGAAATGGTTAATACGTTCCAGATGGGTTAAATCAACTTTAGGAGCTTTATGTGTAATTAAATGTAAGTCTTTAGTTTCATAACTCTATACTACATAAATGGTCTTAAATGTGGCAAGCATGTGTTATTAATTTCAGTACGCAATCGCATTAAGTATCGCAATAATTGTGTCTTGATTATGCAAAGCACTGTACGTGGCTATTTGGCGCGTAAACATCATCGCCCGCGTTTTCAGGGCATTTCAAAAATTAATAAAATTCGTTTGAATGCCCAGAAGACTGTGGAAATTGCCGGCGGCTTGAAAAAAGGTCGCGAGGAAATTTTGCATGAAGTTTCGGATATAAATCGTCAAATTGATGAAGCTATACGTAAGATAAAGGTAAATTATTTTTTTGCCTTTGTTAAAAATACGATTTGCATTTTGTGTTTTCTTTTTCGAACATATCTTGTTATATCTTATTTATTTTAAATCTTTTTCAGACGAATAACAAAATTACAACTCGTGAAATTGATGGACTCTATACCAATGTCATGGCAAATATGAATAAAATCACTGTAGACTTAAATACTAAACTTAAGGTAAATATTTTAGATTTTTAACAACTCCTCATAAAACATGTACGTATATAACATACGATTAAGCGTGCATGCCATACCAATTTCGTATTCATATTAAATTTCACGTGGAAATGAATTGTATCCATCTAAGATATAAATAGAATAATCTTTCCAAAATGCATTTGAAGAGCGGAAATGTTCAGAACATTAAAGTCTTATTTATTTTTCAAATATTCTCCCTACATAGAGCTAACATATAAATATTTAAAAAATAAATGAGAACTTTTGCAAACACTGACGAATTGGCGTGCGTAAGTGCTAGCAAACTTAATATTATAATATTTGCAGTAATCAAGGATGGAAAATAATAATAGATAAAATATGAAATAAATAATTTCAGGAACAACAACAGGCAGAAGAGCAAGAACGCTTGCGTAAGATACAAGAAGCCTTGGAGGCAGAACGTCGTGCTAAGGAAGAAGAGGAACGTCGTTTACACGAAGAAAAGGAAAATAAGCGGCTGTTAGTATTAAAATGTGAAATATTTTTATATTTATCAATCAATTACATCTTTTTTTTCTTCTCAAAATCAGCAAAGCGGAAATGGAAGCCAGACGCAAAGCCGAAGAAGTGCAACGTCTCAGGCAAGAGGAAGAGGATCGCAAGGCAGCCCTAGCTTTGCAGGCACAACTCGAAAAGGAAGCTAAAGACGACGCCAAATTCAGGCAACAACTTGAACAAGAACGTAGAGATCATGAGTTGGCCCTACGTTTGGCCAGTGAATCAAACGGCCAAGTGGAAGACAGTCCTCCCGTGATAAGAAAGTAAGTCTTGCATTAAAACTAATACCAATTAAAAATCTTTTCTTATAGTTTTGTATATAGCTTAAAAAAAATAAAGCAATTTTAAGCACTTGTTGCGTGTTATTGTCCTTTGACTTGAAAAACAATTTTGTAAATTTTTATTTTTTTTTACTTTTATAAATATGTATTTGTATATTTTTTTTATTGTTTCTCTATCACTTTAAATTCACCATATATATTCCAAAAACAAAACAAAAAATATTCCACATTATTTGGTTTTTATTTACAACAGTGGTCAAATGGAAGCAACTTTAATGGGTCAAAATAAACTTATCAGGTATATACCAAACAATAAACGTTTTATTCTTTGTACTTTTTTAACAAACAAAGTAAACTAAAACAATTTAACATAATTTTGAAATTTTTTAACTAATTTCTTTTCTTGAAAATAAATAAATAAATGAAAGTTTTACACGAGGTGTTTCGAATTTTGCTTCTCGTTATTTAAACAATAAGTGAGTTCAGGCTTAAACATGAAATATCATTCAATTTTATCAGTTTTTAGGATCATTATTTGTTTTTAAATACATATTCTACTAATGGAAATTTTTTATATATCGAGCTTTTTTTTGATTTTATCGTAAGCGACATGTTATCGAAAATAATCTTTTTTATTGAAATTAAAATTTTGTGGGCCTACCCATAGTTTAGAATTATCAAAATGCCTAAATTGTTGATAACTTTTAAGATACGGGCTGTAAAATTTTATTGTAAGCAACAATTTACGTACAAAAACATATTTGAATATTTTAAAAATCCCTTCTTCTGAAAAATCTAATTTTTGTCGCTTACGATTAAATCGAAAATAGGGCTCCATATTTTATACATAAATTTATAATGTAGTTACAATTTTAACAGTAGTTTGCTTGAAGTGCTTTATAATTCACCTCACTTATTATACATTTTTATTTTTTTATTTTTTTTATGTAAAGAATTCAAGTTGTACATATGTATACTCGTATACTCGTACATAAATTTTTAATAAAACTGGTTAAGGTTTTTTATGTTAATCATTAGAAATCATCAAGGAAACGAATAAAATTTTCTTTTTCTTTAAGAAAAACTATAATAATTAAATTTTTTCTTGTTTAATTTTTCAATCAAGATCGGAAAATGTTCGTGCTCAACAACAAGCTTTGGGTAAACAGAAATATGATTTGTCAAAATGGAAATATTCGGAATTACGTGATGCAATTAATACATCCTGTGATATTGAATTATTAGAGGTAAGCAGAAAAAAGTGCTTTTTAATGGTATTAAGAAGCGAATTGTTAGAAAAGTGATATATGTATGTACTCACTTTTAATATCGTGCCATAACCACCAAAAAACCCACGTAAGCGACATTATTTTCTAACATAATATTTTTTGGCGATAATCGATTATTTACGATCGCAAGTAATCGATTTTCGTCAAAAAATTAAATTTGAAAATTATATCGCTTAAGCTGTATTGTCGGTTATGTCACGATATATTAAAAATCTTTTCAGAATTAAAAAAAAAATTTTGTAAGAAAGATAATATTGAAGCTTTTTTAAAAATACATACATAGACACTAATTTTGTTTTATAAATGGTTTATAAAACAAGTTTTGTATGTAAATCTGTTTTCTAAACTTCTTATAAATCAAAAATATTTTTGTATGAATGAGGCCTTAAAAATTGTAAATGCATTGAAATATTTTTAGGCATGTCGCCAAGAGTTCCATCGCCGTTTGAAGGTTTATCATGCCTGGAAAGCAAAGAATCGTAAACGCACCACAATGGATGAGAATGAAAGAGCTCCGAAAAGTGTTATGGAAGCTGGTAATTATACATACTTAGCTCCTATTGTTGTTGATTTTCTTGCACAAGTCAAATAATTTTTGTTTAGCTTCCAAAGCTCCACCACTGGTACAGCCGAAACAAGAAATTACTACTGCCCAACATCGTTATTTCCGCATACCATTTATGCGAGCAAATGCACCAGAAAACAGTTAATAAATTTTTGTTTATAAAATATCAGTGTTTGTTTTTAATTAGTTCTCTTTTTGCAGCCAAACGTGGTCTTTGGTACGCGCATTTCGATGGGCAATGGATTGCAAGACAAATGGAATTACATGCCGACAAGCCACCTATACTATTGACAGCCGGTAAGTAGAAATCATATAAAAATAATTTGAACCTTGATTTGGCAAAGAACTGTAAAATCTTTAATGATCCAATCAAGACTTAAGGATATGTGCAGTATGTAAATGTTCCTACTTTCTTTTAATTAAATTAATGAGAGATATACATATGTACATATGAACATAAATATTTAATTTTTTGTTTTGATGTGCAAAACAATTACCTACCTGGAAGCAATAATAAACCAGTAATATTTAATAGTTTATTATTGGTTCTGGGAAACATTTAAAAATGTGGAATTAGTTGCAACTTTATCAAAGAAATCCGCTAAAATTCCTTTACAATTTATTTGATATGGGCATTTTTTTAACATCTAAAGGTATCGATGACATGCAAATGTGTGAATTAAGCTTAGAAGAAACTGGATTGACACGTAAACGTGGCGCTGAAATTCTAGAACATGAATTTAATCGTGAGTGGGAAAAGCATGGTGGTAAACCATATAAAAATTTAGGTGCTAAATAGATTTTAAATTACACTCTTCAAGCAAATTAAAACTATAAAAATATAAATACACGTACATATATAAAACTACATTTTATAATTAAAAATTATAAAAAGGAATGAAAACAATATTAATTGAAAAAGTATTCTTCGTTTTCCAAATAATAAGCGAAAGAAAAAAAAATAGAACATATTTTTACACGAAATTATAAAAAAATATAAATTTATTGGTTAAAATTTTAATCGTAATGGTAGTTACTATTTTTTTTCACTATAATTTACTTTCGTTATTTTTTTACTGCCCGTTATTTCTACCCATAGGTATCTATTAGTGTACAGATATCTATCGTACAAACTCGTTGATAAAAACCATAGGTAAATTATCGGTATGTAGAAATTACGGGCATAAGTGTGCCTTTTTTGTAAAAAAAAATTTCTGGATTCTGTTCTAATTAAAATTAAAATAAAACAAAAGGCATTCACACAAAATAAGTATTGAAATATTTATACATAAAATATTAAAATTATTTAATAAACTAAATAAAAAATAACAATGTGTTGTTTAATTTGTATTCATAGAAAACACTGAATCCGCTCATATAACTCTAAATTAAAATGTTGCATAATATAAAAATATTTTTTGATTTGTTCACAGATAATCGATTTTCATCAAAACATGGAGTTCCAAAATTATGTCGCTTAAGCTTTTTTTGGCGGTAATGGCACGATATATGAAATAAACATAGTACTTAAACTGACGAATTATAAGAAAATTGGTGCTGTAAGATTTTATGTTGAGAAAAGGGCAGCAGAGGCGGCGGAGTTCTGCTCTTCTTAATCGTTGGCTCTAAAACAGTTTCTTCTGTTGTCACCGAATTAGTGTTATTAGCACTCAAAGTAGGACTATTTGGGAAAATTATATTTGGTCTGATCGGTTGAGAAAAACGTTTTGCCATGTTGGTATTGATAGGATTAATTAGACCAGTTTCCACACCACGGCTTCGCGATGGGAACCTTGGCCGAGGTTGCAATGCAATTGGTGGTGTCATATAACGGGCTTGTTCCAAACGTCTATCATGATAATTAATGTATTCCCTTAATTTACGTATTCTTTCACGTTCATGTTCAATTTCACGTTTTATTGCATCATTCAATTTAGCATAACCTTGAATTTCTTTTTGCACTTTCTTGTTTTCATCTGCATTTGAACGACACAGGTGTTCGACCAGGCGCTTTTCCTGTTCATGATGGAATTTCATCACTTTTTTGTAGCTTTGATAGTGCTTCATGGGACTAGAAAAATATTCGGCCATTGATGTTGGCATGTCCTTATTTATAGGTACAGGATTGAAAGGTCGAGTACAAATGGAACAATTTTCTTGAATACATTCATTGCAGAGTATGTGGCCACAGCGTGACACTAAAAGCTGCAGGGAAGTTTCGTATTTTCGACGACGAAAGCATTGATTGCAATAAAATGGAAACATTTTATTTATTTATTTCTTTAATTAATAATATTTGTGTTCAATGTATGTAGATAGCAAAATAACAATTTAATTATAACTGTATATACCGTTTGAAATTTTGAGTTTTAGTGGCTTGCATCAAATTTAACATATGGTAGCATTATTTCTGGTATTACTGATATAGTTGAAAAGACGATTTACGACGAAAATTTTTTTGCTTCGATCTTTATTGCAAATAAAGATATGTATGTATCTTTCATCTTTACAATGAAAATTAAACATACAATAATAATATAAGGTATGAAATAACTATATTTCAGGTAGCTTCTGTTTCCTTATAAATTCAGTCACAGTAGTGAATAGTGTTTTTTCAATCATTGTGATTTATTCACAGTTATCGAAATATCGCTCATCTCTGCATAAACAAATGTGAATATTCGTGCCTAAATTCAACTTTTAAATCTAAAAAACAAAAGCACAAGTTACGAAAGCGTTTGAAAGGAATTAATAAACCCATGATTAACAAAAGCAATTAAATACACTTAAATAAGAATAGAACCAATTGAAAAATATGTAAGTACCGCTGATACTAATTATATACATATGTATGTACGCAAAATTAAGCGACATTTTCAAAAGTAGATTTAAGCTCTAGGCTAAATTTTATAAGCGGTCATTATGAAAAAACTTAATAAAACTGCGATACAATTTCTATAATATTTATTTAACAAAATATATATTGTAGAATCCAAATGCTAAGGTGTAAAATTCGAAGATTTGAGCTGGAAACACCAAGTATTTGGTATAGTATGTACTTATGTACATATATTCATAAATAACTTTGATCTTGACATGGCTTTCTACAGAATTACGAACGAAATTTGGTCTGAAAGCTCATTATCCCAATATTGTAACTGCTGCCAAGCGTTCATGTTGCGATAGTCACAATGTGGTTCAATTTCACATACATACATATACAACAACAAATTAAATTTGTAAAGATTTTATTTTATTTTTCATTTTGTACATTCATATTAGTTTATAAAAAAACTAGCCGGTATAGTGAATTTAAAAAATACTCTATTAAATTTATTCTTATTTCAAAAAATCCACCACCTCTTCCAATTCACGTTGACGTGCTTGTTTCTGAGCCCATCTAGATTCGGCCACCTTAACACTAACGACCCAACGATCATGAGCTAGGCGAATACCGCAAGAACCACCCGTATCTGGTGTAATAGTTGGTATTTTTGAGCCTTGATTTCCACCCAAATAATAAGTGGCATCGGAGCGTAAATGTCGTTTTTGGGCCGGACACAATTTTCCACCCTTAGGAAATGGAGGTTCTTGTAAATATAGCTTCAAACAGCCTTGATGAAACAAATGGCCACAATATACTCTTTCTACATAGTCGTCTTTATTATCATCCTTTTCTAAATCATTTGGACTCGATGGTAGAACTAAACGTTGACAGATAGGGCACACTTCACTATGGAATGCTAAAGTAGCCTCAAGGCAAAATTTTAATGCTCTATACAAAGAAGGGACTGGCTGAAAATCGGATAAAGTCTTTCCTTTAGGCATACGCAAAGGCGGTTCTACGCATTGTCTGGCTATCTCTTTGGACTGCCCATTAAGATATCGCAATAAAACTGCTGGCAAATTTGTTTCCTGCTGTTGCAGATCAACACAATGCACAGGGTAGTCATTTGGTACAATGGCTTTTACTCGATAATAAAATTCACCTCCCTTGGCCGTAAAATTAACCGTGGAAGATTTTTGCTTCAACTTTAACTGGTCCGCAGAAGCATTAGCACCCAAATCCTTGCGTAGTTGTTGAATTTCGTCGAAGCAAACACACAAAGGATTATCTTTAACATATTGTTGCAGAAATTTTAAAGCTGTAATGCAGTGAGGTTTACCTAAATAATCCTGGCACTTTTTTTCACACAAATCTGTTAGGCCCTTTAGGAATTTTTCAGATAAAGTTTTGCTTTTCAATTCTATTAGGATCTTTTGGTTTGGATAGTCAGACGGAAATCTTAGGCACACCGTGAATTGACGAAACTGTTGATTTTCTTGTATATCAACACGCACTAAGGGTGCTGGAGCAGCGGCAGTGCAAGCAATTATTTTTGAGTTGGGCACAACATTTTCACATAATTTTCGTATTTCATCAATCTCGAATTCTATTATGCTCATAATCTATTAGAAATTAAAAGTTTTTTCTTAATTATAAAATTTAATATTCGTCGTTTGTTTTTGATTTCACAATTTCGAGGTTTTTTTTTACAAGAAAACAAAGAATTGCACTAAAGCTGTAAGTGGATGTAATTGCATATGTAAGTGCCCATGTGGCCATACATATAAAATCGGGACATATTTCTGAATACGACCGGGATATACAAAATTTGTATATATATGAATATAAAAAATTGTTTAAAACTAAAACTTTATTTCTTATAGAGAAAAGTACACTCTTGTTTAAACTGCGTTTTCAAATATTTTGATTCTATACAGTATTTAAGTTATAAATAAAATTTTCCGTTTCTCAACTAAATTACCCAAGAACTGGCAGCTTCCGTATATGTGTAATGATTTCGAGACAAAAGTATGGCAGCTTTTGTTAAATTTGACAGATTGAAAATTAATTTGTCAACAGTGTAGCCACGTTGTGTGATTCACATCTTTGGCCTTTAAACGAAAAACACCTTGTTTCATCATTTACAAGAATGGTCTTGGAATTGGATCTCTTCCGTAGCGACAAAGGAGGTAATCCCGATGCTGTACGCAAAAATCAAGAACTCCGGTTTAAGGATGTGGCTCTGGTGGACACTGTAATTAACGAAGATACGGAGTGGCGTCGAAGACGTCATCGCGCCGACAACCTGAATAAAGCAAAAAATGTTTGCAGCAAAGTTATTGGAGAAAAAATGAAGAAAAAAGAGTCTCAGGGGGACGAATGTGCAGAAGTGCCGGCCGAAATTCAACACGATTTAACGATGTTAAATGCTGAAAAGTTGGGTGAACTGACAGTAAATCAAATCAAGAAGGTGCGTGTACTCATTGATCAGGCAATGATAGAGAATGAAAGACTGCTGCAGGAAGCTGAGCAGAAACGTAATATAGCCTTGCGTGAAGTGGGAAACCATTTGCACGAATCTGTTCCAGTTTCTAATGATGAGGAAGAAAATAAAGTAGAGCGAACTTATGGTGATTGCACTAAAAGAGGCAAATATTCCCATGTCGATCTGATTGTGATGATTGATGGCATGAATGGTGAAAAAGGCACCGTAGTATCGGGTGGTCGTGGATATTTTTTGACTGGTGCAGCAGTATTTTTGGAGCAAGCTCTAATACAGCACGCCTTGCATATGTTGTATGCCAAGGACTATACTCCTTTATATACACCATTCTTTATGCGTAAGGAAGTAATGCAAGAAGTAGCCCAATTATCGCAATTTGATGAAGAGCTGTACAAAGTAGTTGGGAAAGGTAGTGAAAAATCTGAAGAAGGAGGCGTTGATGAAAAGTATTTAATTGCCACTTCAGAGCAACCTATTGCCGCCTACCATCGTGATGAATGGTTACCAGAGGCATCTTTACCAATTAAATATGCTGGTATGTCAACCTGTTTCCGTCAGGAAGTTGGATCTCATGGTCGCGATACACGCGGCATCTTCCGTGTACATCAATTCGAAAAAATTGAGCAATTTGTACTCACATCTCCACATGATAATAAGTCGTGGGAAATGATGGACGAAATGATAAATAATGCCGAAACATTCTGTCAATCCTTAGGCATTCCATACCGCATTGTTAATATTGTTTCGGGTGCCCTAAATCATGCTGCTTCCAAGAAACTAGACTTGGAAGCATGGTTTGGGGGCAGCGGTGCTTTCCGTGAATTAGTATCCTGTTCAAATTGCTTGGACTATCAAGCAAGACGATTATTGGTGCGTTACGGTCAAACTAAAAAAATGAATGCCGCCGTTGATTATGTTCATATGTTAAATGCTACAATGTGTGCTACTACTCGTGTTATATGTGCCATTTTGGAAACACATCAAACTGAGACTGGTGTCAAAGTACCAGAGCCTTTAAAAAAATATATGCCAGAAAAATTCCGCGAAGAAATACCTTTTGTTAAACCTGCACCCATAGATGTGGAAACTGCAGCCGCGAATACTAAAAAGCCCGGAAAGGGTAAAAAAGATGCTCCTGCAGCTTAAGTTGTTTCATGCACCAACTTAATATCATTTAGGCATAACTTTTAATTTAATTGCATTTTTACTTAAGCTTAATACTACAAGAGATTTGATCAAATCTCATAATAATTTTTTATTTTCGTTTCTGAAATTTTGAAATTAAAATTGCAACATTAAATAGACAAGTTATAATCGATTTATTTGTGAAAGTATTGTTGTGCATAGCAAAATATTTGTTTAATATGTACTAGACATGAGATAATAAGTAAAATTGCACTCAAAGGTTAAAAATTCTTTCAGTGTTCGATTTTTTTTTGCTCATATTTATGGATGCTCATATGGACATAAGGAAAATTAAATTATGAATTCTTAAGAACATCCTCGAAAGAGAAATATTTGTAAAAATCAATTTAGTGAAAACTTTTATTTATTTTTGCCAATTTTTTAAATAACCATGTTGAACACAATTTTGAAAAGAAATTTATCTAAAATTATTGAAAAGGAATTTAAAAAATTAATTTTTTTGCCGATTTCGAACTACAGAGATCAAAGTCGGAAAAAATCAACTTACTCGGCTGTTCATGAAAACAGCAGAATATGATTTTGCCATAAACTAGTAATCTTTGGTCGCAGCGTTTTTGTACAAATAAAAACAAAGTATCCTTGGTTACAGAAAACTAAAAGAAGAAAAGAAATGAATAAAAAGAAGTTGTTTACAGTACTCATTTTCGAAGAAAGAAATTTAAGTGAACTCAAATAAAATCAAAAAGAAAAATTTAAAAATTTGTGATGACACAACCCAAACGTGATAAATTAATATCTAATAATAAGGATACAAGATGGGATCGCATACGAAAAAGACATTGCAGCAGTGCTTCAACAAATCTAAAATCGGACACTATAAAAAAATTAATTGAAATAGATTATATAGGATTATACCGGCAGCGTATGCTAAACGGCGATACCGATACGGATACAAAACTAGATCCGGTCTTTGTAATGAATCTGAGACATGAAATGGTATAAAATAAAAACAATAATAATAATGTACATACATATGTAATTTTGACAAATTTTTCTGCTAGTTTAAGAAAATACCACGAAAATTGCCCTTAGCAACGCTGGCTTATAGCAAAAATTTGCAACAATGTAAGGAGCACAATGTTGCAGTAGAAGACCATTATATTGAGAATCAATTAGATCAATTCCGCAAGCATTTAAAAAAACAAACTGCACGCAACAAAGTGCCGCTGAGAAAAATGCACTCATTGTTAATCGATAATACTGATATAATGAAAGGTTTGGAGTCTACCCATAAGCATGTAGAAGACTTTTACAACACTCCCATTGATGCTTTACGGGAGGTAAATGATTTATTTGCAGGTGTAAAATTGACAGACCACGAGAACATGAGTAAGAGCAAAATTGAGCCTGTAGTAAATGAACATTTACAAAACCATTTGGAAAATAATATATGCAAAGATATAAATAATGAAGACCAGGAAAAAGATTCAAATGCTGCACAGAATACAAATTTCAAAACCGAAAAGGAGCAAAACAATTTTGACTTTTTGGCCGAGCGAATGAATGAATTAATTTTGAACAATGAGTTCTTTGACTTACAGTCTCAATCAGACAAAAATGGCCAGAGAACCCCCAGTCCCCTGGAAAACACCGATGAAGTCTTGCAGCCTTTTAGGCAGGTGTTGCAAGATGCTAGACTTGTAAGATTTGGCAATGACATAAATGTGTGTCATATAAAAAGAGAAGCTTCGATATGCTCAAATACCAGTGATGGCATTGATTCCGTAATATCTGATTTAGCTGAAGAAGCTTTGAAAGAACTTGAAATGGAAGAAGAAGCCAAACTAGCTGAAATTTTGGAGGAAACTAATTTAGGAATAAATGGAAACGTTTGTCCTCTTCATATGGGTGTAGCAAAAAGTCACGAATTACCTCCCACCGGCGAGGTTGTGCATTTTTGTAAACCTTCAAAACAACATATTGAAATAATTACATCTACAAACTCTATAGAGAAAACTGATCACAATAATTATTCTAATAATGAACAGTCGAAAATTATAAATGATTTATTTCAACACCACATTCCCAACAATATATCTCTAATGCGAAAATATTTCTTGAGATGGGTTCATTATACGACTATAGAAAAAATCGAAAGAGAACATGTTGACAGTAGAGCCGATCGTGCGAAAAAGATAAATATTTTCCTAAATAAAATACGTATTGAAAAAAAGCGTTTGAGGAATTGCGAAAAGACAACAAATAATTCAGAGTTTGCTAGAGATAATAAGAAAAATGAAGCGAAAACTGCATCGGGGGACAATGTGCAAATAAACAAAAAATACCAAAATAAGTAAGTGTATGAATTTAATGATTTTTGAATCTTTGTTGTGATATTTTGCTCTGTGTGCAGAATAAAAGTTCAACAAGATATTATTGATTTGCAACGCCTGAAATTGGAGCGACAGGAAAGAATAATTATGGAACTTAAACTTCATAAACTATCCGAAGAAAGCAAAGAAGCACGACAAGAACTCAAGAATGAGTTAAAGTCTGTCATACGTTCAGGTGATCCCAAATCAAAGGCAAAAGCCAAATGTCTGCAAATTATAGGAAATCTCAAAGATGAAGAAGATGAGAGTTTAACAAAACTTATAGGTAAGTCGATCTTGATGCCTAAATTCTTACAAAATATGCAAGAAAGAGCATTCGAAAGAAATATAAGACACGAACAAGCCAAACAGAGAAGACTGCAGCAGGAGGCAGAAAGAGAGGCGCAAAAATTAGCTTTAGAAGAAGCTAAAGTAAGTATCCTACATATTTATGTATATGTATGTACATATTCCTCTAAATAGTTTTCAATAAAATACTTCCCTCGTTATAGCGGCTTGAAGACGAAGAAGCTAAAAGGCTACGCATTGAAGCCTTAAAGGAAAAAAGGCGCCAAGAGAAAATGGCTAAAATTATTAAAGAACGTGAACGGCAAAAATATATAGAAAATCAACGCAAAGCTCAAAACTTTTACAAAACGCTCTTGCTAAAACGCATTGGCATGGAGGGTTTCAAACGTCTGTGGCAGCGTAAGAAGGATAACATTAAAAAATGTGAAGAACTGCGGGTATCTCTATATAAAAGAACATATTTCCAAACTTGGTTTAGCCTACATCGAATACTTAAAGCTAGACGCAACCAAAAAGCCGATGAGTTATACGAAAAATGTTTAAAACGCAAATGCATGCAATTTTGGTTGCAATATATCTACGAAGAACGTTCCAAATTCAATGTAGCCGTAGACTATCATGAGTTTAAACTAATTGAAATTATGTTCCACAAATGGTGGGCACATGTACAACGTATGCAAATGATTCAGGAAACTAAAATGAAACAAGCCATATCGCATCATGAATGGTGGGTGCAAGTGTTTTTATTTTCTACTAAAACTACAACTTTATTATCTTTATTACAGGCATTTAAAATGGAAAGTATTAGACTGCTGGCAAAGACTCCAGCAAATATTGCAATTAGAGAAAGAAACTGAAGAAAGAAGGCAAAGATGGCGTCTGAAAATTTGGGAACTTTTACCCGATTACACACCAAATAGAGATGATTTCAGTTACTTGTAAAATATTTACAAATAAGTATGTGCACATTGCGTTATTTAAATAAAACAACTTTTTGTAAATGAAAAAATTTGTTTTAAACACAAAACGGAAATGTATGCAAGTACTTCGGTAAAGAAAAAAAGTAAATTTTTACCCCATGGGTGTTTGTCTTAGCTAAATAAATGGTGTACTATTTCACCCAGAGATGCCATCAGCAGAGTTCTAGTCTTTTTAAGTTAGCACCTCATTAAACCTAAACTTTTTATATGATTGTTTTATCAAGCGGTATGTGAATCAAGTATGGTCAGGTTGGCCGAGCGGTCTAAGGCGCCAGATTTAAGCTCTGGTTCCCGAGAGGGAGCGTGGGTTCGAACCCCACACCTGACAAACTAGTTTTTTTTTTGTATTAAAGAAAATGATCTTTATGTGCACAATAGTGTCGTAACTCAAAAGCGTTATTATTGCAAAATAATTCAACATTTTATATTGTGTAAAGATTTGTAAATTGAAAGCTTTAAACGCGTTTTCTGTAAAGATACCCACAGATTTCCCAAAGCTGAAAAGGACTCTATTGCTCACAGAATGTTTTCTCGAAAACCGTGAAGATGGAGGTACACGCGTTACGCGGCAACGCGTTTCTTGCTTGTTAAGCGTTTAACGCTCTAAAAATGCAAAGTTACAAACCACGCTTTTGAGGCGTTTTTAGTTGTAAAATTTTAAGCTTTTGCCGGCTATTTTTTTGTCTTGAATTTACGTTGTATTGTTCTTTAAATATTTAATGCATTTTTTATCCATTGTTTAATAAAAAAAATTAATTTCTAATAATTTTTTTGCATGTTAGCATGTGAATCTGGCAACACTAGCTATCATTTTGCGCATAACGCGTGAAAGTTGAAGAATGTTCAACTTTTTGCGAGGTACGCGCGTCGCAAACTTCTTTATGAAAACACACTATTTCAACTTTTTTAACAGAAGTTTGTACCGCATTAGCGCATTGAACGCGTGTTATGTACTTCCACTTTAAGAGCTGCGGACCTGAAATTTTCACAGAACATGTAGAAATTTGACCGCTACAACAACAAATCAAAAAATATATGACACTTAAAAATTAAAGGATGTTCTAAAGCGAGCAACGAAAATGTTCAAATACTAATGTAAAATACTCGTACATACATAAAATTATATATCGTTACCTTAATATAGAAAGGCCCTAACTCATTATTTTTTCAAAATCGAAGTTTTTGTATATTTCGATATCAGAACATCTATTGTATCGAAAAGATTTCAAAAATATAATGAGTTGGAGCCTTTCTATATTAAGTTAACGAATTTGACAGCATGTATTAAGACATTATTGCTCAGCATTTGCTGCTGAATATATATTTGAACACAAATTCATACGGTCTACACGCTGATATCTTGTGTGAGCAATCGAATTTGACAGTTGCCTTGGCAATAATTGCCAAGATTATTGCTCGTGTGGATGGATAGTAAGAAGCAAACTCTTGAAAATTTCAAAATAAAAAAAAATCGCCAAAACGAAAATATCGCAAAAAACAAAAAAAGTCGCCAAAACAAAAACAGGCGCAAAAACTAAAAAACGTCAAAACCCGAAAATATCACAAAAAACGAAAAAAGAGTCAAAACTAAAAAAAAATGCGCCGAAACTAAAAAAAGTTTACCGTGTACTTAAAATTAAAAAAAAAATTGTCTACATCAGGTAAGATATCCGATTACAGTATTTCATAACTTAAAAAATGGATGCAGAATTATTCCTCATATTGTTCTTCATATTGTGTTAAAATTTCATACAAATATATATATATATCTTGTTAACTCAACTCTTAAAAGCAAAAAAAGAAGAGGGCTGTCTTAGGACACCCGGTTGTAGCTATGCTGCTTAGTTATACAAAAAAAACTTAATGTGTTAAATAACAATGCAATAAAATTATATTATATGATGATGTCAAATTCTCTGCAAATATTTCAAAACGTTTCCATTTATTTCCCATTATTTTCTTTTCTAGCGGTGTACGATTAAATCAATGTATTGTTTGTGGCGGCGTCTGTTTGCCAGTTTACAGCCTATCGGCTGTGTTCTCTGGTTTGTGCTCACGTGCAAAAACAAAATTGAGTAATCGTTCTCATTGTTTTTGTTTCTTTCACTTCAAAGAACTAAACAAAACAAAATCAAACAATTTGTTTCGTTTATTTTCTTACTTTGAAATCAAAACAAAAATAAATTTATAACTGTAATAGTGTCGATTATTTTTGTTAGGAAAATTACGTCCTAACTCCTGTATCGCCCCATAAATAGCATAGCTACAATAAAATTTTATTTTCCCATTAAGTTGTGTGTAAATTGAAAACTTTAAACTCCTTTTCCTGGCAAACTACTTTTTTGAGTTATGACGTTGTTTTAGTCAATGAGCGATATATAGTATCTGTACAGCAGGCACGTTACCACACCATAGTGCCGAAAACTTAGTTTTTTGCAAATTACGCAACTATTTTATAATAAGTTCAAATGAAATAAAATGCGAATGCGAATACGAATACATGAATACCAACTTTCTTTTGCATCTCATTTTAGGCCTAATGTGTAAAATATCTTTTGCACTCAGAATCATATTCCTATTTTAAATTTAGCTGCGTTGCGTACTCGTATGTATTTGATTGCACTTTAATGTAAATTTTGTGGCATAGTGTAATTTTTCCATCTCACCTTCAAATTATTCGCATTTGGGAGAGTGAGATTACAAACTGGTTAAACCACATGATTTTAGTTAAATGTTGTAGGTACTTATTGTTATTCAAGTTTAAGTGCTGTTAAAACACTTCAGCTCTCCCGTAAAATAACATGAAATAACAGTTGTCGGTTGATTGCTGATCGTAACGGTTGCTTTACAAACTTTAACGGCATATTAAGTTTCTCTAGTACAAAGTGTTAAAAAAAAAGAGTTCGTAAAACCACATAAAAATATTTGTACACACATACAAACATACATATGTATGTATGTCGTCTGTATGCTTAAAAATAAATTAAAACCAATATTATTTATTTAATTAAAATTTTTGGTATACCTAGAATTCATTCATATCTTTTTAACTGTCAAAGTGCTTGACTAGCATTTCAATATCACTATAAATAAAAAGCTTAAATTAATAAATATTTTTATCATATCAAATTAATTTCTTTATAAAAAGAGTTCTTTCGCAAAAAAAAGCAAGTATTAATTTATCAGCTGCCAATCGATTAACCACGAACAAATAATTTTCAACGCCTTATCGTGTCGTTCAGTTTGTAAAACATACGGCTACACAATTGTGAAAAAATAAGTTTTCTTAAAAAAAAAACATTAAAAATTTACACAAAATGTCGTCAAAATCTTTTAAATGGCATATTCTACTATTTTTATTCACATTTAGCGCTTTAGCTGATCTTGGTAAGTTGTATTCTTTCCTTATTTTGTTTTTTTTTGTTTCTAGGTACATACTATACCTATTATTTCTGGTTTTTGTTTATTTGTTGTTGTTTCCCCAGTATCGATTTCACTCATAAATTATTCACCATCTCTCTGTGTTGCTGATTAAGTTTAGCAAGCAAAATTGCTTGTTCAATGCCTTCTTTTAACCATAAACTGGGATCTTTATAGGCTTTTTTGCTGTTAAAATTTAACAATAAAATTTAAAATATGCTGTAATGAAATAATGTGGATATTTTTAATTTTAATTCAACTTCAGAACGTTCTTATATGAATTTAAATTCAGCATGAAATATATATATGTATATACATATACTTTTGTATACATAAGTATATATGTAGCTAGGCAACATTTAATTACTGATGGGATTAATTCATGTTTAAGAGCAAAGAAAAATCTGGAACAGCCACTGGAACGCATTTTTTAAAATAAGTTGATTTAACAAAGCCCCTTTCTATCAGTTGCCTTCGATCAAGGCATATCAAACAGGTACACGCATCAGGCATATTGCTCATCCGCTGATTTTTTGTTTACACGTTTATAACGAAGAATTAATTTGACAATTACTTTTATGCCTTGTTTGATGCATACAATTTTTTGCCAATTACTTTGTAAAACTATGTGAGAAGCACAGAGTTGCACCTAATGCGTGTACCTGTATTCAATGTGCCTTGTCTTCGATTTTCGATCTTCGCGGGCTATCGAACATCAAAAATCAAACGTCAAATTTATAAAGGGTGCGCCATCTAACGTTTTTTTCAACTAGTGCTTATTTCGTGAATGGTAACACTTAGCTCATGTCTGATTTGACAGATAATTAGTTTTATCCTTCCGCTGAACGAATATGGTTGTGTATACGCTTGAACAACGCTGGGAAATATTGCCGCAGAAGATGCCGATTTTGCCAAAAAAAATCATCTTTTCAGATGAAGCTCATTTTGATCTTGGCGGGTATGTAAACAAGCAAAATTGTCGCATTTGGGGCACAGAAAACTCGCACGCATACATTGAAAAGCCGGCGCACCCAAAACGAGTCACTGTTTGGTGCGGATTTTGGTCCAGAGCCATTGGGCCGTTACAGTCAATGGCGATCGTTATCGGGCCATGTTGAACGAATTTTTGTTCACAAAAATTGAAGAGGATGACATTGGCAACATTTGGTTCCAACAGGACGGCGCTACGTGCCACACAGCCGAAGCTACACTCGATGTTTTGCGACCTGTTTAAAAAAAAAAAAGTTATCTGGCGGACCCTTTATTATGAGCATCGACACTAAATGGCAATAAGTAAATTAGATTAAATCTGTGGCAATAAGGAAAAAGTGCTTAAGTCATATTTTACTGTTTTGCAGGAGAGCACTTTTAAGCGTTCAAGTCGATTTTCAGAAATTTGTTTCTTTTACAGTTAAATTGGGTAATTCTCTGATAACCTTAATTTTTTTTAAGCAAATATCGTTCTTCACACTATAAGTAATACATTTAAGTTGAAATATACGAAAGTATAACCTAACTTAAGCTATTATTCCAAATGA
Source organism: Nowickia ferox (assembly GCA_936439885.1). Classification (NCBI taxonomy): domain Eukaryota; kingdom Metazoa; phylum Arthropoda; class Insecta; order Diptera; family Tachinidae; genus Nowickia; species Nowickia ferox. The sequence continues at coordinate 109,752,265 of OW387023.1, forward strand.
TAGAAATTTAAAAAATATAAGTCGCAAGTCAGTAGTAAAGCAGCTCTGGGCGAGTCAACATCAAGCGTCGTTGGCAATTATCTCTTAAGTGCAACCAGGCCACTGTTGTTTATTGGCCTTCGAGAGTTTTGCGTCTCGCTCGCACTGGTTGACTGATCTGCCACGGATAACCGTATATTCTTGCGGTTCTTTTGTGGAATTTCTTTAACAACCACGTTGCTACTTCTCCTATGTGAAGGCATAGGTCGTATATAGTCAGTCACAAAAACTTTTTAAAATACTGTTAACACCATCGTGGGCATATGGTCTAGTTACCCCGCCCATATTTGTGCAACAATACTTTGCAAATTTACTTTGTAATTATTAAATTTGTATTTATTAAATTAATAAGTCGCAAGTCATAGTGCTATAACTTCCTGAAAAACCACAAAAATTAATTGGGATTTTGACCAGGGGTACTTTTAAATATGCAGATTACGGAGGTGCTATTAACTCGAAATCAGCTTATCTCGACCTAAGCACTTTTTCCTTTTTGCCACAGAAATAACATTGACATTATAAATAAAATATTGCATTTGAAATATGTATATCAAGGTATAAGCTTAATTAAGATACTCGTATTATTCCCTATGAGATTTTAAGTTTAAAAAAGATGAGCTGCAAGTCATTGCGATATAACTTCCTGAAAAATCACCCAAACAAATATTTGATATTTTCCCAGGCGTACTTTCATATATGGAAATTACAGGGGTGCCATTAACTCAAAATCAGCTTATCTCGACCTAAGCACTTTTTCCTTTTTGTCACAGATTTTAGGATTATTTTAATTTACGAAAGCATTAAAAGTAATTTAATCATAAAACAGTTTAATGACACTATTTTAAGTTAAAATTGCTTTTTAAATAATAAACCAAGACAACATTTTAATTACAACAGTCTTTGTGTTAAACGAATAATGAAGAGTTTGGGAAATAAATTTATATTTACATACATACATACATATACACAATGTACATATGTACATCCACTCGTATGTATGTATTTTACTTTTATTTACTTCTTTAATTAATTAAATAAATGAATAATTTTCCAAGAAGATCAAATAATGCGAAATGCCCAACTTCAATATGAGTCACATACAAATTCATTTAATTCGAATATCTAAGAAATTCTAGAAAAATCTAAATATATTCATACACAAATCTGTACATATGCACATACATACATCCATATACATACATACATATGTATGTACTATATATACGTACGTATATGTACGTACACTGACTTATGCCAGTCATTAGAAAACCACATACTGGTAGTATTCAATTTAGTATTTTGGAGAATACCTTGTTCCATAACAGAATAAAGATGTGACCCAATATTAATATGCAACAGGTGTTGGAATTAAAAAAGAATTTAGATGCCATAAATCAAACATCAAATTTGAGTCTCAAAATACAAAAAGACTATTTTTATGAGATAAAATTTCGATTAATTGAAATGGAAAAAATAACTGGGATTTTTTTAAACTTTTTTAAATCCTTATACACACATACAGACATACATATGTACATCTATTTATAAAAATTAATCTCTGTTTGAATGTTTATACTTATGTCTATTTATTTGTTTTATATGTAATTATAGTTTGGAAATTTTGGAACCGTTATACTTACACTGAAAAAAAATTAACTAAAACTTAGGAAAATGTTCTAAATTGGAGTAAAAAAGTTATTTTTTACTTGAGAAGAGTGAAATATTTACTAAAAACTAGTTCATTAATGAACTAGTTCATAGAAATTATATTTTTATGTTTAAGTAAAATTTTACTAAAATTAAAAAAATGTATAAAATTCGGAGTTTTGCGAAAAAATTTTTATCTTTGATCTCAATTTAGTGAAATTTCCAATGCAATAAAGTCCCAAGTAATAAACCAAAATGGCCTTAGGTTAGGTTAGGTTAGAAGGCTGCTGGTAAGGAAAGGTGAAATTTAGAGTCCAGCTCACTTGGGTCCAATACAATGATCCCTTTGTGTTACCTGTTAGTTGAAGAGAAGATAGTCAGAGAGGGTGATAGGGAAGGGATAGTGCTAGAGAAGACAAGTGGTGAAGGAAGATGGAGGAAAGCTTCATTCTTTTACAACTCTGCTTTTTTTGCACGCTTTTTTTGATAATGCAGTGTTGCAGCGCCTTCTGGTGTTAAATGAGGCGTATTAAATTTTTGAAGCTGTGTTTAGTAGCTATTGTATTAGTTATTTTACTTCGCCAATGATTTCTGCTACACAACGAAGGGGGGCGCTCTGATTACATTAGGATTAGTATCTGATGATGCCGGTGTAGTTTTTTTAGTGACCAGTGCCTTATGCCTGCATCACTACAACTTTTTCCCACAACAACTGATACAAAGGACACTAATGCACATCAGAAAAATGCGTGGTGTTATTATTTTTTTTAATGACTGTCGGAGACCGGGCTCGAACCCAGGACCTTAGGTTTTGTAGTCAACGTGCTAACTACAAAAAAAATGGCCTTATTTCTCAATAAATTCCGGAATAAGTCCATATGGGGTTATGACTAATGCAGTGTGGTGGAATGAGTTGAGAAATAAGGCCAATTTAGCTTATTACTTAAGACTATATTTCAGTGAGCCGACGAAAATTGGTACATTGTGCCTAAGATTTAGTCTTTGAATACAATAAAATTCGAAATTCTCATATTTATACATATTTTAAATGTGAAATTTTGAATAATACAATTTACGCGCTGATCACTGATCTAAATGCAAAACATGACAATTTAAATATACTTACATATATTTACATACATATATACATACATATGTATGTATGTATGTATTTAGTTTTTTTTTTTATAAGCCTTTATAACTTATCTCAACCTTAAAAAACAATTAAAATATTTTTACGAAATTAAAACGCGATTAAGAAAAAACATTTATGTAAATAGAACTAAAAGATAAAAAACTAGAAAAAATTTGGAAATTCATAAATATTTACTGTTAATATAGACCTTGCTCTTAATTTTAGTAACTGCATGTACTCATAATTGTAGCATAAACAATTCGTACGCTCACATACATAATTGCTTTCAACCAACTATGATTATAGCCGTTTCCAACCCACACGAGTATTTCTACTTCATTTATGAGAAAAACTTAAGTACTCAACAACTATGTATGTATATACATATTTATAGAAAGGCATATGCGTATTATGCGTATTGAGTGTCTGTCAGACTTATACTCATAATTTTTTATTTTTTTTTGAAAACAAACACAAGCTCCAAAGCTACTTTAGTTTGTCTGAAAAAACAACCAGTCTCTGGCAGGAATCGAACCTGCAACACTCCTACTGCTAGACTAATATGCTGTCTACTAGCCAAGAGTGCATTCCCCGTATGCATTTGTGTGTATGAAATATAATGAAAAATGTGCTTTGGCTGTTTGAAAACATTAATTGGATAATTAGGAGTTACAATTTAGAATAAATATAAATTTTGAGCAACTGTTATTATTCCTAAATAATTTTTCGTAAAATTTCCAAACAAAAATCGTTAATTTTTTTTTAATAAAGAGAAGTAGTACTCAGGCAATGAATGCCTACAACTATTACTAGGTGTTACCTTCTTTAGGAAAGTGATAGCGATAGATAAATGTATTTCTAGTAAATATTCTGTTAAATATGTTTTAAGCACACTTGAGAATTATTAAATCGCACTTTCCATCACTGTGATGAAATCAGTTGAAAACCGTTGGCATTTCAGCGGTTTACCAATTCATTTTTCTGGCAGCAATGTTTCTGGAAGTATGTGCAAATAAAATACTCCTGTATATACTCATGTGTAGGCGAATAAGTAATCAAAGTATTTTTATTCTTATGTACATACATGTATACTTATGCAAAGTTTACTTTGTCCCGGTTCACACACGAATTGCCTTCTCCGTCTTTTTTACAGCTAAATGAAGAGTTGATCAACAAAAGTTGATGTGTGTGAACAGAGACTTTGCAAGTCTTAATTCAGCTGGAAGAAAGACAGAAAGAGAAAGTATTCCTTGTTTAGACATGGCAGTTTTTCTTGAAGAAGGTCTTGAGTTTATGGGAGAAAGAGGAAAGAAGAGTGGTACAGACTTGCACGGAAAAGTTACTTCAATTCTCTTTTGTTATTTCATTCGCTGCATTCAAACAATAAAAAAATTGAGCAAACAGACTGTATATGTGCAAACAAACGAGCAGTTTTAAAAGAGAATTGAAGAGACTTGCTTCAAGAAAAACTGATCTACCCGTAATTCGGCTGTAAGAAAGACGGAGAAAGAAATACAAATATCTCTTTTTTTCTTACAGCTGAATTACGAGTTGAGCAACAAAAGTTGAAGTGTGTGAACCGGGACTTTCTAAAACATGACTATGCAAAGTAAACTTTGTGTGTCTAAAAGAGGTCTAATATAAACCAAAAGGCAAATATGCGTGTTGAAAAACATGCGTATGATATGAAACTAGACAAATGAAAAATTTTTCTCTTATATTTTTTAGGTTTGGGAAATTCAACTATTGTAAAGGATGATGAGATTATTGAAAGTGTGGAAGAAATCGACGACCTTAATAGAAATAATTCAATTTTAAGGGTAAGTTTGTAAAATTATATCGTGAACACTTTGCCGTAAACAATTTACAAACATATCGCTCCTTTATTACAACGTAAAGATATCTCAAAAATGCGTTTAAAGTTCATAATGCAGACAAAATCGTTTATATCATATTGAATCTTGTGTAAAAATTTCATATACGGCTTGTACACGCACACCTTGAGAAAGAGAAAATGAATTATTTTTATATCTTCATTGAGTTGTATGTAAATTGAAAACGTAAAAAAAACTATTTTCTACAAAACAAGCTTTTTTGAGTTATGCCTCTATTGCAATAAAGGAGCGATATGCACATGTGTACTCGTATGTATGTATGAAAGTTTATGCGGCACACTTCTTTAACTTCCTTAAAAGGTCAAAATAACTTAAAATAAATACTAACGTATCTTACTCAGACCGAACGTTTATAAAATTATGTATATATGTATGTATGTATGTATGTACCTTTATGTACAAAAATAAATCCATATTAATGAATTATAAACAACAAATGAGTCAGAAATATTTGAGGTATTTTACAAATATAAAAAGTTATTTGCACCTGAATTTATGTTCAGTAAGTATAAAATTGATGCTGCTAAAACTAAAATTTCAAAGAATTTAAAAAAAAAAAATTAATAACATTTAATTGATGACGAAATTTTAGCGGGTTTGTTTAACGTCAAATGAATCACAAATCAGCAGTAGCAGCAAAGAATATTAGCGACACTACTAGACACTACTAGTGTTAAGGGGAATCTCTAAACAAATGTGTAAATACATCAGCGTTGCCACTGGTGGAAAAAGAAATTACACTGCTGCAAGTCTAAAATAGTGCAAAACCAAATGAAATAGTGCAAAAAATCTAAGAAAATATTTAATTTTTTTATTAGTGTTTTAGTTAATTGAAATTTAAAAGGAGATATTTTTTTTTAATTTATAAAAAACGTACAACAAAATTAAAAATATTACATAAAATTCACTAATTCACAAATATTTACTTAAACGAATTATAATTTACAACTTTCCTCTTAATATTTTGTCAAAATTTCACATAATATTATTTAAGCCAGGCGTTTGAGAACTAGGTGCTCTCCATTTTTCTTTTCTTAATTTAAACTCATTTAACTAGAAGTACTGAGTGATACTTACATATATGTACAATCTTTAGTTTTTTTTTTAAATCATATCATCTTTTCATAATTTTAAGCTAAAAATTTGCACCACAATTTTAAAATCGTGCTACTGTATAAGCTGGTAACTTATTTTTGTGGTATCAGTTTTAATTAAGTTCAGTTTACTAAAAAAAACTCTTTCGACAGAAGCGTTTAAGAATGGTAATATCACAACTATTAAATTTAGAAAGAGAATATCGCCAGCACAGTTTTTACTTTGAAAATTTATAGACTTGCAAATTTTAAAACATCCAATTTATCGCATAGATTAAATTGTTTATGGTCTAAAATCTTTATACATTACAATTTGTTGTGTCTCGGAAGAGTATTTTAAGCAGCTACATAAATATAAATTTCACTTCGCTGTATAACAAGTTCCTCGTTTTTATTGGTCAACCCAAAATAACTCATTTTGTTAAAAACAAAAAAATCAGCTTTTATGTAATTGATTACCTCAGCTTGTAATTTGTACAAAAGCAGGGATTCGCTTTAAAACATTAAATTAAAATTAGTTAAACGTCCAAGAGAATGTGAAAGGAACTCCAAATAATATTTTGTAGATTTTTCATCTAATACAGAAAGCATTGATTCAGTTATTTTTGAATGATCTTTAAAAACTTCCAATCTTCAATATAATCTCAACACTTCATATTTTTGCGGAGCACTTTCAATGCAACAAGCTGTTAATGATAACAATTGCGTTATAATAGGTGATAAGATTGTATGGCTCTCTAGTGGGAAATATCGTAGAAGTTGTCAGAGTTTGCATTACGTTTATAATAGGATCTAAGACTTCAGAAAATTTAATTGAACTATTATTATGACTTACAGCAATATTTTTTAGTTTATATCTTTATAACAAACTTTGTTAGAGACATGGGGATTTCCTGCAAGCTTGAATTTCGTCTGTAGAATTTTGTAGTACATATAACTTGATTTTGTCTTAAGTCAACTTATCCTGCTATTGTTTTAGAACATATAAATAGAAATGCCATTAAAGTCAAATAGTGCAAAATTGCACAAAAAATGTATGGTGCAAAAATAGTGCAAAGAACTTTAAATAGTACAGATTTTGCAATATTACATAGAAAGTGGCAACGCTGAAATACATACATACCTACATACATGCATACGTTTTTAGATTAAAAATAAATGATAATATTTACTTGTTAAATTTTCAGTTTCGCTTTAATCAAGTAAAAAATCAAACACTCATTTATTTTGCGATACATAATAATTGATGTCATTTAGAGAAACTTTAACAAATATTTTATTAAAGTCACGATCGTTGTTTTGTCTAAATTTATGCCTACAATAGAAAATTTCGTTGAATAAAACGGAACACATGCAATATAAGCTGCTCTATTATGCATATTTATTATATTTAAATTGAGTTATACGTACATTCATTTTATTGTTGTATTATTTTTTAAATTTATGTGTCTCTGCTGCAACAATTTATTGAGAATTTATATCTTATCTTTATCTTTCTTTAAGAAATTTTGACCAATCGCTCATTTACCAAAACAACGTCATAACTCTGAAAATGGGATTTTTAAAATAATGACACACAGTTATTCCTCATATGATTAATCATATTAGATCTGTTTCGTTACTCTACATTGGGATTCCGCGCGATACCAATTTGCACGAAAAGCGTTCCCCTACTCGAAAATTGGGTAAATGAGAGAGGTTTTGTGAGAGTAATGTTTTTTTCTTCTTGCACGAAACAGCCAAAACACGTGCAAGCAAAGCAGCTGTCAACAATTAACTGAACATTCAAAATGGCCGAAATTGTCGCCACAAGTGAGAGACATGAGTACCAACATACGCCACAAAAAAAATCAAAATTCGAATATACATACATACATGCATTGACATTTCCTTTTGTGTTAAAAATGTTGGTTTTTCGCGTTCCCGTACTTTTGTGCATTTTTGTAATATATTGCGAGAAATTATAGTTTGCTCTCATTTTACCGAACTTTACCGAAAAAGTAAAGAAACAGAACTATTGTGACAAATTTCATACAAATAGGATGTATTTTGTTTACACAAGTCTTGAGAGAAGAATAAAAGTTTATTTTTCCATTAAGTTGTTTGTAAATTAGAAGCTTTAAACTCGTTTTATGGCAAACTAGTTTTTTTTTTTAGTTATGTTGTTTTAGTAAATGAGTGAAATATAAAATTTGTGAACTTTTGACTGAAATTTTTGATTTCTGTAAAAAATGTGAGGCCATTAAATTTATACGAAGATAATTTTCTGCCTCTGAACACACTGTGCATATTACACGAAACCGTTCATCTTGTTTTTATCCCTATAGGGAAAACAACAACAACAACAACAAATGGTATATGTATATATCATCTGTTTCCCTTATCCTTAAAATAACGAAGCTAAAATACATAAAAGTTCATCAAATAAGAGGTTACATTTTGATACGTATAAAAACGAATATTTTTAAGCGAAATCATCGAATGTCAATCTAATTATAATAAATACAGTAAAGTGCGACTTTGACTCTCACACGGTGGGTTCCGTACGGACTCTACATACATATGTAATTTTATAAGAACTTAAGCCTATATAATCGAATATATTGCCTGAGGTAGAAGTTTTTTAAAAAATGATAACAACCCGGTAAACTTTTTTTTTTAGGTTTTGACGATTTTTTTTTAATTTTGGAGTTTTTTTTAGTTTTGGCGTTTTTTCGGTTTTGGGATTTTTTTCGGTTTTTTAGTTTTAGCGTTTTTTGTTTGTTTTGTTCTTGGCGTTATTTTAGTTTCATCATATTTTTCGGTTTATGGCGATTTTTTAGTTTTGGCGCTTGTTTTCGTTTCAGCGATTTTATTCGGTTTTTGGCAATTTTTTAATTTTGGGATTTTTTTTAGTTTTAGCGTTTTTGAAAATGTCAAGAGTTTGCCTCTTACGGTTTCCAAGATACAGCAATTTGTTAAAATTACATTAACTGATAGAATACCCTTAAGTTTTGAATTTTTCAGACTACACTAATTAATGTAGTCTGCATAAAAATACAATAATTTTGAAAATTTCAATTGTACATATAAGTATAATTGTCTGTATGTTACATTAGGATTTCAACTTGTTGCGTTGCTCGCTTTAGAAAACCCTTTAATTTTTAATTGTCATATATTTGTTGTTGTAGCCGACAAAGTTTTACATATTCTGTGAAAACCTCCTGTGACGAAAACAAAAAGGATAGAATGTCATTAATAATGAAAAGCAATATTATCCAAATGCCCGCCACTTCTATGCTTACAGGACCATATTCTCTTCATGAAACTTTCTATCACCAATTCCCATATTTGAACTCTGAGGTCTTGAACCGATTGTGAGCCATTGGCATAGACCTTATACTACGTACGTAGTCCCACAGAAAATTGTCTTAAAGTTGCTAAATCATAATATCTCGGTGGCCGATAGTGATCACCTGTAAAAAAATCTATTACCATTTTCTAGTATGTAAATTGTCAATAAATTACTTCTTTTTAGAAAAAAAAGGTTTTTTTTTTTTATTAAATGACAGAGAAATAAACTCATCTCAAGCTGATTCTCAATTTCTTTAAGGCAGGACAGTTTTTCCCTGAACCATCTTTTGTTTCTTGCAGAAATAATCAATGCGACAACGCTGTCTCTGTAAATAAATCTAACGACATTTTATAATTTGTAAATGCTATTTAGATAAATTCTATTGAATTCAATTCTAATTATAATTAAATTTCATAATTTATAAATGCTATTTAGATGAATTCATTGGAACATGATTAAATCCCATAAAAATATCTCAATATATTATTTCACAATGGATACCACAATGAATCAGGCGACGAACATTTTCTTGTTAATACATCTTTAGAAATATTTTGTTCTTATATAAAAAAGTTACGTATATAAACAATTTCTGGAATTATTCATTAGACTCTAATTAAATTGAAATATCTTTTTTTTATAAAAAAAAAAATAATTCCTCGAATAATTTTTGTTCGAATGACAGACAACCTCGCCGAATCTGTAATTTCACATTCAGTTTAAAACTTTAAGTGCTTTTAAATATTCCTGTACATACGAGTATTTCCTAATTTACAAAAAAATTATAACTATTTTTGAGATACGATTATGTATATCTAAATTTCCCATGGTGAGCAAGTTTCAATAGTTAATATGCATTTTTAAAGCGATGGCAAGTGTTTTATTAAGTTATTTTTATATTGAATAACAAAAGTGTATTAACGTTTTCCATTGTGTCTCATTAACGGAAACTTAGTCATGTTCGTTTTATTGCAACACAATTCGTTTACACAAATTGTGAAAGTTTAGCACTTTTTTTTTAATTTTCAATTAATAATATGGTCTATAGTTTTGATTAGGGATGTATCGATACGCATATTTAAATTGAGCTCAAGTAAAAATTAACAAAACTCAAGTACCTAGAATAATTCTTCTATTATACAAAATAACAGTGTTTATTAATGAGCCATTCAAATCATCAAAATTTTCAGTACATTTCAGTTTCTAAAATTCAAAATTTCAAACTAAAAAAGGTCTGCAATATTTATGATTTTACAAAATAAACGTTAAAATTCAGTTTAGATTGGCTCAAGATTTAAAATTGATATTAATAAGACTTAAACAAAAAGAATTGAATTTCAATTCATGTTAACAAAAAATTAATTATTGTTTTTCACAAAATAACAGTGTAAGATTGAATGAGTCAATTCAAACTGAATGAGTCAATGAGTCAATTCAAACTGAATGTCATACTGTTTATTTTCTAAAATCATCAAAATTGTCAATACATTTCAGTTTCAGTTGTTCAAAAAACTCTAAAGAAAAATATAAGAAGTATCGGCGTATCGACAGTAAAATATCGCCGATATCGATATATCGGAAAACCAGCAGTATCGCCGATATATCGGTATCGGTATCGGTTGCATCCCTAGTTTTGATTTTGAAAAGTTAGCAAAAAAGTTAGAATATTTAATTTAGTTTAAATGTTTGAATGTAATGACGGTTTTATTAAAATACTCGTATGGACATTTTCTTCAACTATACGAGGTGCGTTCAAAAAGTATCGCGGTTACGTACATGTCTCTCACTTGTGCCGACAATTTCGGCCATTTTTAATGTTCAGTTAATTGTTGACAGCTGCTTTGCTTGCACGTGTTTTGGGTTGTCTTCGATTTTTACCTATTAAAAAAAAATGGAACTAAGAACCTGTATCAAATTTTGTGTGAAAAACGAAATTAAGTGAGCGGATGCATTCCGTTAAAATTTATTATTATATTTCACTTGGTTCTACTTAACCGATTTTTACAAAACTTACCACACACCTTGAGCTCTAAAATAGACACAATCTTCCATATAAAAAATGGGCGGAGTCATGCCCATTAAAATTTTATATTTTATTTTAATTGATTCCACTTGATCGATTTTTACAAAACTTAACCACACACCCTGAGCTCTGAAAAACACACAATCTTGCATTTAAAAAATGGACGGAGGCACGCTCATTAAAATTTAATTTTGTATTTCGTGTTTTTAACCAACAGATTTTCCAAAAAATTTTTTTTTTGTTTGAAATAGTTTACTTTCAGTTTGGTCCCATAAACTTTTTTTCGAAAATGTTCTATCAGGAGGTATACTCTGTATTAACATTACAATTCGAAAGCATTGGCTTTCGTTTCGAATTACAGAGTAGACGCACCCAGATCTTTGCATTGAAGTCGGTTTTTTTACCAGAATTATTTTTATACAAATTTGAAACGTTTAGAAACGAAATTTTTTACAAAATCTGTCTATAAATGTATTTAAAAAAAAACTTTATTCTATTAAATGGCTATTGTGTTTCTTTCAGGACTCTGCAGATGGTAAACCCACTGAACGACCTTTTACACATCGTGATGAAGACATGTTGGCGGACTTAAAGCAATCAACTATTTTCGCCAGTTTAAAATATGATGTTGAAATTCTGGAATCAAATGAAGTAAAAAAAGAAGATATGGAAATTGAAGAACGTTATAGGTAAAATTAATATCGGCTAAACATTTATAAAAATTAATCAGTTTTCTTGCAGAGGTCCGGCCATTACTCTTAATACTGACAATTTTGTTAACGAAAACATAGAAGTTAATGCAAACAATGTTGATTTAGTGGAGAGTGCTTCTAAGGATGCCTTATCCAATAGTCATATGATTTTAACTATCGTATTGATAATAGTGGCCTTGGTGGCCATTGGTTTATATGTCGCTTTATTTGTTTGGCGCAGTCATATACAGTAAGTGGAATTGATAAATATTTATTAACTATTAACTATTAACTTATAATTGCTTACTTTCTATTGTTAAATGACGCTAATGTTAACTAAATCAAATGTTATTTTTTGTTTGTTTCTGTTTCATATAGACAACGCTATGGCATGCGCGAGTTGCTGGTTACCAATGACAATCAAGATTATTGGCCTCAAGATGTTATAACATCAGTTGTGTCTCAACAGCAACAGCAGTATCAGCAACAACAACAAATCCGTCAGCAACAATTACAATCATAGTTTAATTGTAATTGCAGCTGTTTAAAGTGCAATTATATACAAATTGTGACTATTTCAACAGAAAAGAATAACAAGTCACAAAAATTTCCCATTGATTTTTAGTAGTATTTTTTAATTGTATACTTTATTTAAGTATACAATTAGTTTTAAATATTCCTTGATTTTATTCTTTGTATTTAATATGACAATTATTTTTAAATATTCTTTTATATTCCTTGTTGTAAGTTGACTATTATTATTTAAGGCGTTTTAATTATAATGTAATATAAATCAAATTTAGGGCTGTGATATAATTTTATATTGGTGCTTTTTTCTACTAACTAATATATATAACAACAAATTTAAGCCCATACAGACAGTATTTTTATCGGTACATTAACCCATTAAAAATAACCTTAGTTAGTAAAAAAGTAAATAAAATAAAAAAAGAAAAAGTTTGACACATGATGTACGAGTATATTTTTCAAATCTTCAGTTCTAAGTAATCAAATTGAAGGAAATTTTGTAAAAAAATTTTCTGAATGATTACAAGTACAACATTATATATATGTATGTACTGTATATATAAATTTTCGCTGGATATCGAACATCGAATGTCAAATTCATATGAGCATCGAAAATTTCGTTGTGCAATAAATTTTCTATCGAACAGAATTGACCTTTCGATACATCCATTTTTTTTTTATCGATTTTATGTAGATCTAAGGTAGCAAGGACTAACAAATTCGAAATTTTTCACTTATGATAGAAAATCCCCAATTCACTGTGTATTTTAATTTTCATTAGTCTGTGTGATTCTTCAGCTTAAAATTGTTGCAAAATTGTTTAAAATCTAACTAAAGTCATATTCACAATAACGACATTCTTGGTCGAATGCGCTTCATTCGTTCGATCAGCATTTTCGACTACAGTCGAAGATCTAAAGTTGCTCTTCATAAGGACCATTAGGTTATAGTTTAATGATAAATGAAAACTTACAACTGGCAAAAGACTTTAAAACTAAAAGTTAATTTTCTTTTCTTAATTTTTCGAAAAAATTATGTTAAAAATACCTTCGCAACCTACATTCACAAATTTTTTAATATGATTTTGAGCTCAATTAAATACTTTCATCCGATGATAGTAAAATGTTTCTTGTTCATAATCAATTTCAAAAGTTATGACCTTCGTAATAATAAATTATGAGGTATGTTCTGACACTCGCATGGTTTTCAAATCGCATGTGAGTTGCAAATCGCCAAGCATATTCTGCAACTCATGCGTTTTGCCTGCGACTTGCCATATTGATTTAGGTCAGCTGTTTGTTGAAATCGTCAGTGTATAAGTAAACAATGCAAACACAAAATTTGCACAACAAAGGAGCATTTTATAAATTTAAATTTTATAATAAAATTTTTTTTTGATCAAAATAAAAAAAACGTATTTAATTTTACTTATTAACCATTTTACTCTTTCATTAAAGTTTGCTTTAGGCTAAGTTCATCAGTTCACTTCAGTATACTCTTGCGATTTGAACTCTTGCGAGTTCAAGTCACAATCGCAAATTTTATGCGATTTGCGAGTGTTAGAACATTCCCGTATATGCCCTTTGATATTTTCATTAACACATAAATTTAGTTCAAATATTTTTAATGTAAATTTTTCTATTTGAAAGTGGAATTTATAACGCGCAATTTTTTAATTTTAATCTTTTAATCTACTTTTTGCATAAAAAATTCCTTAATATGCGTTTTTGTACAAAACAGCTGAACATTGCATTAATTTTGAATTTGAAATACATAATTGTAACGGAAATTATTCATGTGTTAAATTACGATGCATACTATGCAACTATGCATTCTGTATAGTTAACATTAAATTGCCACCCTAAGAAATGTTAACATTTATGTATTTAGTTTTCGTTAACAGCTGGTCTCTTGAAGAGACAGTCATCGCGTGGGCTAGTGAAAAAAGTAAAAATGTGTGTGTTAAAAGTGTGAAAAATTAAATATTTTGTGCGGATTAGTTAATTTATGGAGAGCGCTATACGAAAAATATAAAAGTTTTGCCCGATAATAAAACATAAGCGCGAAATTCCAATTAGAAAATTCTTTGGTGAAATATACAGTTAGTTTTTTTTTCCTTTTCTGTTAATATACTTGTTGATGTTACCGTACTGTCAAAAACACCTACATCGAAGTAACAGGTCTTTTTTGCTTTGACTATTTCATCAAGTCCGGCAGTGTTACTATTAGACATTTAAAGTCATAGTCAGCTGTTCGTATTGTTTTTAGAAGATTGTTTATTGTGTTCGTTTTCGTTTTAGTAATTTTTCTTTGGCAAAACGTCTTTAACAAACATAACGAAGGAGGTGAGTTTTATAAAGTTATTAATGAGTTGTGTTTCTATATTTATCAAATAAACATTTTTAATTCCAATTTTGTTTTCACTGAAATGTAATTGCATATACTTTGAACTTGCACCCTCCACGATACGGTGGAATAATTTAAAGCAAAATAAAACCGCGTTTTCTTAGCAATGCGCCTGTCTGTGATTTCGTATTCTCCGGTAAAGGTTTTCCAAACTAATATGTGTAGTTGTAATTCTAGTTGTCACCAATCCATACCCCGCGTTTTATATTATTATTGTTGGCCCTTATTATGGTTCAATTTGTGGGTTGGCATTGCCAGCAGTCCGCACATGAAGTTGTTATCCATTTATTCATTCATCTCAGTTTAGTTATCAGTTGGCACTTGTCTACTTATGTTGATATCTTTAGTAAAACAGACAAAAAAAAAAAAGAAAATAAAATTAAAATCGGTCTTTCGGTCTTTTGGAATTTCAGTACTTTATTATTTTTATATCACATACTTTCTTGTGTGTGCTTATTTCAATATTTTTAAGCCGTTAAACGGAGCTAATGAATAAAGGTGCGCTGAAATATTTTTAACAACAAAACACTAATAATAGCAATAACATACCAATAAAAATACTAAAATACAAAAAGCTTGCATGTACGAGTACATAAAAAAACCTGGGTGATAGTGTGTTTCTGCGTTAATAAGAATTAAGTTCCATACGTAGGTACATACATATATGTATATAAAAATAAATGTAATAAAAGTTCCAAAATAAAAAAAAATATGTTTTAATACTTTTTGCTCCAGACATAGTTAATTGCTTTTTAAATCTATACAATTACTAAATACATACATAACGCCAATAAGTTAAGCTTTGCTGGAATTTTTTTTTCAATTGGCCGTTTTGTGCCAAAATTCATTAGCGGTACATGTATTTAAAAAAAAAAGTTTGTTGTTGGTTAAGCACGTCAAGTTGCATTTCATTTCGTCTAAGGCAACTTATCAATTGAAGTCTACTGATGAGCTGTTTAAGCCGCAACGAAATGCTTCTAGACGTGCTTAACCAACAAGAAATAAAAAATAAAAAATTAAATATGTATGCAATACGTATGAATAATTTGGAATTCTGAAAATCGTGTATAATTTCAATTTCTTAAATGAGTTTTTATCGTAATTTGCTTCAACAGAGTTCTAAATCAAAAACTTAGCAGAAAACGAGATTGAAATTTTGAATTAACTAACAACTTAATTTAAAAGACAATTAAAAAAATGCTTTTATTTTCTAAGCAGAAAATAAACTCAAAAAATAAATTTTATTTTGTGGGGAGTAATTAAAAATCAAGAAATAACGTTTATTTTTTAAATAAAACTCAAGAAATTAATTTTAATAACCGCCATTTTACAGACGACAAGTAAAAATTTGAAACAAAAACAAAGCACTCAAATTTGTTTTTGTTTTCAATATACATACTTAAATAGACAGAAGAGAGTTTTTATTTGTCCTCTGTAAACTGCCAGTTATTTTCTGAGGAATAGCCTCTCCATTTACATATATTTAAAACGAAAACAAAACACTCAAATTTGTTTTTGTTTTGAATATAAATAGACAGACGAGAATTTTTACTTGTCTTCTATAAACTGGCAGTAAATAAAACTCAGAAACTACCTTTTATTTTCTAAGCGAAAAATAAAACTCAAGAAATAAAGATTGAAAAATAATAAGTGGTAATGTGTTCAGAAATAACGACATACATAAGGTACATATATGTATGCATTCAAGGCTAGAAAACAAACCGTTGCAAGCCACATTATGCTTCAAAATTATCCCTAAAGAAGTTAATACATGTTGGGAGCAAATTTATTTTAGTGAAGCTCCTCCAAATAAATAAAACTTATGTTAAATGATAGAAAAAAAGCTTTGATTGTCTGTTGGCGTTTTCTTTGTAAATTTTTGATTTAGTGTAACAATATGGGTATCATATGAATGATTTTCAAAATTATTAGATAATAAAGATATTTTCAGGGAAAATAAAGTTGTATTTGTTCATATTTTTTGATTGTTTTGAAGTTTTATTTTATTTGGAGGGGCTTCAATGAAGTAAATTTAAGCCGAAAAGACGTAAATACGTAATATAGACAAAAATAGGATTTTGTACGGTTATTCCTGAAAATCCGTCCTAATTCCATATTAAGCATATAAATAAAATTATCTTCTAGTTATAAACGTATTGATATTATAAATTTATTGCTCATGTGATAAAACACCAGAGTGAACAAAATGCATCATTTTAATAACACAAAATACCTTGTTAAAGGAAGAAAATTAATAGTCAATATATTTCGAACTTTTTATTAAAAAAAAATTTACTAAAATGAAAATATTTTAATATCACAAAAGTATTGCTTTGATGATTGTCTTCCAAATGTTTGTAGGGAAAGATAGTTTCTATTTTGGCTTATATGTATATGTCTGTATGTGTAAAGAAACCTACTAACACTGATTTTTTAAAAACATAATAATTATTTCAATGTTACGCTTGTCTGATGGAAGGTAAATAATTTTTCTTTTCATGCCTTAAATACACACATTTTATTATATATACTACGACAACATTTTTATTATACAACAACTAATAATTCTTTCATTTGTATACATATTTAAGTGTTTCCACTTTTGCCTACTTTAGCTTAAAAACATCGCTGTGGCAAAATCCTTGATGTTAAGTTATATCTAATTTTTGTTGCTTTCGGTTTTCCTTTCTTTCAAGGATTGACTCTTGAGTATGTTTTAAATTATTGTTGTTGTTAAGAAATGTTGCTTTCAAAACCCTTGAATGTTATAAATTATTCACACAATTACCCTTTTTGCTAAAGTATACTTAATATTCTGCATAATCCCTATCAAGTTACCTACGCACTTCAACCCACATACTTACTTTCCATAACATACTTTTCAGTTACGTAAGATGTAATAAATACATTATATGAACATATATATATAAATATTTTTAAATAATATCGTCCAAATGTAAGCCCTTGCGTTGGCCGCACTCATTTAATCGAGTGGTAGAAACTTTTTTTATGACTGGCTGCCATTTCGTGTTGGATATTTTCTTTTAAAAGGAAATCGGTTTAATGGTGTAAATTTTCGATTTTAGAGCAGGATTCTGTGGAGGTCATTCTACGCACTTCCTAAGTGAAATTTTCGAATCGTCCCAACATACATAGAAAATGTCTAACAAAAACTTGATATTAATTAATAGTTGGTGAAAGCAATTTTGTACTTGTTCTCATGTAAAAAATAGGTGATGGTATGTACCAGAGAATGACAATGAGTACTCAAAAATAAATAAATTTAAGTAAATAGTCTTAATTTTAGCAACTGCTTATAATCATAACTCAACTAAGACTATAGCCGATTCCAACATAAAGAGCATCTTTACTTCGTTTATATGAAAAAATAAAATACGCTACACAGTCGTAAAGCAGCTCTGGGCGAGTCAACATCAATATATATATAATTTTTGGCAATTATCTCTTAAGTGCAACCAGGCCACTGTTGTTTATTGGCCTTCGAGAGCTTTGCGTCTCGCTCGCACTGGTTGACTGATCTGCCACGGATAACCGTATATTCTTGCGGTTCTTTTGTGGAATTCCTTTAACAACCACGTTGCTACTTCCTATGTGAAGGCATAGGTCGTATATAGTCAGTCACAAAAACTTTTTAAAATACTGTTAATACCATCTTGGGCATATGGTCTAGTTACTCCGCCCATATTTGTGCAACAATACTTTGCAAATTTACTTTGTAAAGTATTTCTTAAATAAATAAATAAATAAAATACGCTACAACTAAAAATAAAAAAAAAACACATGCGTATCAAGCGCATTGACTCTCTCTCATAGTTATAGCCTGAGTATGCTTATACTCAGGCTATGGATATTTAATCGGACAAAAAAATATACGCATTTTTGTGTATACAAAATGGAAAATGTGTTTTGGCTGTTTGAAAATATGCTGTAAATAAAATAGCCCTGTATATACGCATGTGCAGCCGATTAATACTCAGACTTACTTATAGTATAATATATCGATGTTTTTGCTTCGAGGAATGAAATTTTTTTACTCTAAAATTCATTGACCTCAAGTAGCCTCTTCTTCATATGTCAACTTATACAACGAAAATAGTAAGAATTAAGGCAAAATAAAATAATGAAACAAAATCATATCTCGACTTAATTCAAGTGGGCGTTATTTTTGCGGCTCTCGAGTGTGGAAAGTAGTGGACCATGCGTTGCTCATCGATGACCGTCATGGCAGATTCATATACTTCATGAACAAAACGTTCTGTGTTTTTAAAATGGCACGTATGTATAAGCTGTGAAAGTAATTAAGTTTAGCAATTTTTGTTTGTTTCATCGAAATCGGTTAAGTAGTGGAAAAGTTTCGGTCTTTGTACCAATTTTTTTAAAATTTCATGCCTGGGTGCTAAAACTTTTGCAAGGCTTTAACACACAATCCTTACAAGTATTAACTATTGCGAATAACTTTAGATGTAACAAAATACTAACAAACCGTCAACATTTCTTATTAAAAAATTAATAACCATGAAAAATCGCCCAAAACCAAATCGGAGAAAAATAAAATTTAAAAATCGCCCAAAATTTCAAAATAAAAATTTACAAAAAAAGAAATATCACCCAAAACTAAAAAAAAATTAAAATTATAGTAATTTAATTTTTATATTGGAAAAAAAAGAAATAAAATTTCCTTTAATCTACTACAAAAACGCCAAGATTTCTAACGTCAACGTCTTACACAAACGGGCTGTTACAGAAATGCATAACTAGTATTCGTTTCTTACTGAATTGCAATAAAAATATGAATAAAGGGCAATATTTTCCATCAGCCAAGAATTATAGTATGGCTCTCCAAGGGTAATTTAAATAATTATCATAGATATAACAAAAATGACAATTCGCCGATTCTCTGTGTAGAAGGCTTTCGGCAGAATGGAAGAATTTTAAACTCTATGGTATGTCAAATCTCGGCTTCCCTTACAACAATTTTCTAAACCACTTTTACTGCTAGAGAGGCCAAACAATGGTGGAGATGGAAAACATTGCAGAAACTTTCATTTATTTGTTACAATATATATTTTATATTCTATATTCCATTTTGATGACTGACAGAATTTTTGGGTGTACTTTTTATCTTTTAATTTTTAAATGTTAAATAAATTTTTATGCGATTTTTCATATAAAAAATAACTTAAAATTTGTATAAAAAAATTTTTGGGCGATTTTTCATTTTTATTTTTGCTCGATTTTTCATGGAAACATTTTTCATAAAAAAAAAAATCCACCAAAATTTCAAAATGAAAATTAAAAAAAAAATTAAAATTTGCCCAAAATTTGTATGGGAAAATGTTGGCGATTTTTATTTTTGGGCAATTTTTCATGGAGCCCGTTTGAAACAAACAATAGGATTTTTTAGTTTATGATGCAGAATTAATCGTCATACCGTTCTTCATATTGTGTTAAAATTTCATACAAATTATCTTGTTTAGTTAACTTTTGAGAGAAAATAGAAATTTTCTTTTTCCATTAAGTTGTATCGTCAGCCCAATATTGGTTTGGAGCATATGCCAAAAAGTCGGAATGGAGAAAAACGACAAAGAAGGTTTACATGAAGTTTTCTCAAAGTATACCCGATAGAATTTTTTTTTTGTATTTTCAGCATTGCTTCCGACACATGTTTGGAAGAAATGTGTAAATTTTAGTGAACTTTGATGAATAAAGTTAGAAGTTAATACTACTTTATTGTAAAATTAAAAATACGTTTTGTGCCGCATACACCACTTTTCTTTATTTATCTTCAAAAAGTAGCTTTTTGTATACCATACGTATACTTTACTGCTGAGAATTCAGAATTTCGTTGTTTTGTTTATTTTTCTTGCTGTCTAGAGAAATAAGTCGATCGCTTAACGCCGACCAAGAAGCCGCCGCCGTAATATTTTTAATTATCGATCCACTTACACACTTACACAAGAAAAACAAGTAATTGAAGTGTATTTAATATAAAGAATGAAATCAAATGATGAAGTTTATATTAAAATATTTAATCGCCTCCTACGTCTGGGTGATGATGTTTTTGCTTAACAGTTGGCGTTGAATTTTTCTTACGGCACCTTCTTTTTTTATTATTAATTTCTTATAGAAATGAAGCAAAACAAGAGTTAACTTTACTTCGCATGTTTTTGTATGAAGAATTGGACGCAAACGGCAAAGTGTGGCATGTATAGCAAAACAATATTTATTAAACCTTAAAATAGTTGAAATGGAGCAAAATGAATGCTAAATATCTCCGAAACGTGTTTTGGATTCAGAAAGGAGATATTCGAGATATATATGCCCCAGCCATACCTAACTTATTTTTTTTAAATGGTCGGTGGGTCAAACCAATAATGAGCTGACGGTATGTAAATTGAAAACTTTAAATTCGTTTTCTGGCAAACTAGTTTATTTTTTTTGAGTTATGACGTTGTTTTAGTAATTTCTATAATATATTTTAGTTTTCAAAAGTAAAAGTATGTATATAATAACTTTTCGTTTCCTTGTCAATTGCAGCCTTTACCTAAAAATAAAAAATATTTATAAAAAATAAACAAAACATGTCACATACATGTAACCATTCAATTAAAAAATGTAAACGAGTACATATGATTCTGTTTTCAAACCACATACATACATACATACATAAGTATTTCAAAAACATTTTAATAACCTTAATTGATTTCCAACCATATTTTATATTCCATTATATTCCGTTATGGCCATATATATTTCATACACAATTCGTTTGCTTTGTTTTTATTTTCTTTTTTATTTCCCCCAAAGCAAACAAAGGAAAATTTAGTTGAACTTGAACGATTACAAACTATTGACCGACCGACCGAGCAACTTGTTATTTAGTTTGACTAACGTATGTTTTTATACGCTAGAGTGCCACCTTCCTACTCACTATTACGTTTAGTATTTTTTTTAGAAAATAATATTTGATGAGGATAAAAGGCATTTAATATTTTATTTCATGTACACCATTACACTTGTAGATACTATTGTATTAATTATTTGCTGCACGATTTTATCGCTTGTTTTACAAGAGGAGATAGAATTCTCGAATTCAATGCACTCATTGCTCATTTCAAGCTCAAAGCAATAAAAAATTTATAGATTTTGGAGTAATTAAAAAGAGATTTCAGAACTTTTGTCAACGATATCTCTCGAAAGATTCAACCGCTTGAGATAAAATTTGTGGTATACGGCGCAGGTTTTTAAGTTCAAAAAAGTAAATACATCCTGAAAATCGATTTGACGAGAACTTTTGGAGTTATTACAATAAAGTGCAGTTTTCGAAATTTTTCTTCAAAGGAGCGAAGAAGCAATATATTTTAATCAAATTTGCAGCTGACGTTGTCTTTTTAGCTCTTGATTAAATGTTGGTTTTTTTTTACTTTTTTATTTTATTAAAATACAATTAATATTACTTACTAAACAAGTGAAATAAAAGTGCGATAAAAATATTAAACTTTATTCTAACAATTGCAAAAGAAGCACTAATGATTAAATTGACTGCATCCGTTAAAAAATACTTATTTGGCAACACTATATTCTTGCGAAAGCAATGTATAGCTGTTGATGTTTTTTTACATTAATTTTCAATTATATACTTCTTACAACTACAAAAAAACTTAAACAATACCCTAATTTATTAACTATAATTTTTGCCTCTAACTAGATAAAGTTTCATTAACAAATTTCGCAAATTGTTCTTGAAGAAAAGTCTAGTGAGAAAAACACACAAACATGTACCTTTTAAGTTCATTATAAAACAACCAGTATCTTTTGATTTTCTTTTATTATGTATTCTAGATATTCAGCATTATTATCAACACAAAATCTCGAGAGTAGTATTTTTTACTTTGAATATTTTTAACACCAGCAGCAGCAAATTGCACATCATTCCAAATCCTCTACAAAAAAAAAAAACTTCTTGAGTGAACCAATTTTAAGCAACGCCATACTATTAACCAACCATAGACATACAAAGTAAAAATAAAAATATATATATATAAAAAAAAAAATTGAAAAATAAACAAGTATATCATTATGACAAATTGGGAGGATTTTTACAATACACATCTACCCCCAGCAGATTTTGAGGATAATCGTTCATTATTGAAAGAATTTTGTGAACGACACAATAAACTACAAAACAGAATCGTCCTTGTAACAGTAAGTATTGCATATTTTACCAACAAATCTACATTTATTTTATTATCTGCCTATAGACGGCCGTAGTAATTTTGCCTTATTAAACATGATTAAAAACCTTTCGTTTAATGTAGTATTAAAATAAAATTTTGGGTGGGAAAGAAAATTTATTTGTAGATAAGCTTTTGAACTTTCTCCTTGAAACGCTTATAATGATTTAAGATTGCAATACATTGTAAGGATAAGGAATATTTCGAAAAACAAGAAAAAAAGTAAAAATAAATCGCTACATAATTTGATTGATTCTGCTAAATGACAAAATTTACCATCCCTGAAAGTATATAAAAGTAAAGTCTATATTATGGCCAGAGAGCTGCAACGAGTAGTACATTTTCCACTATTATCCATCATTTGCTCTGATTTTTTATGATTTTGTTTAATTTTGTTCAACTATAAGGCTTAATGATCAAACAGAATTGCGGCATAAACACATTTTCCTTACAAATTGACACAAAAACCAGCCCCAGAAAGCAGTCGAATAAATAAAGTCAATAAATTTTATACATTTTGTAAACAAAACTGCAAAGAAAAATAAGCACAAAAGAAAATAAAACAAAAATTAGAGAGCATTTGAAGTTACTGGTCTTTGTTAATTTGACAACGATTTTTCCTTTAGTTGCGGACTTATTCTGTTTGATCATTTAATTGTACATAGACTTGGGTCGAACTCGTTCACTGACTGGTTAATTTTTGACACAAACCGATGATCAAAACCATTTAAATTGCACGGATGTAATCATAGCTTTGTGCAGAAAATGAACAAACTAGCGAACGAGTTCGATCCATGTCTTCATTGTAACCAAAGCGTTCGTTTCAAACACTTAGTTTGAAGAACTCTTATTTGCAATGAACATGAATGTTAGTGCTTGTTTTCTTGGTATTAGACATACTATGTGTCAAAAACGACCGACTGAATGAGTTCAACCCAAGTCTACTTGGTATGTTGGTACTTAGACTTGGGTGCAACTCATTCACTAGTTCACTTTTGATACAAAAATATGGACGAGCCCATGTAATTTAAATGGTTTCGATCGAAATAGTGAATAGAGCTGGGTCAAACTCGTTCAGTCGCTCATTTTAGACACAAATCCATTCAAATTTTCAAATTACATAGTTTTTAAATTTGTATCGAACTCTTTCAGTAAGTAGCTCGTTTTAGACACTAACCTGTAATCATACACATGTAGTTAAAAAATGTCTTTTAGTACACTTGGGTCGAACACGTTCACTAGTTTATTTTTGCCACAAACCAATGATCAAACCCATTTAAATTACATGGTTTTGATAATTGGTTTGTGTCTAAAATGAACTACCGAAATTGTTTGATACAAGTATAATGGGTTTGTGTCTAAAACGAACGACTAACCGAATTGGGCCCAGCTCGCTTGTATCAAACACTTTCAGTAGCTCGTTTTAGACGCAAACCTTTAATCAAACTCATTTAAATTACATTGATTTGATTATAGGTTTGTGTCTAAAACGAGTTATTGAAAGAGTTCGATACAAGTCTATGTAATTGTATTCATACTAGAATTGTTTCGAACTCATTCAGTCGGCCGTTTTTATTACAAACCGATTAGCAAATCCATCTAGATTTGGTTCGAACTTGTTCACTAGTTCAGTTTTGACACAAACCGCTGATCAAACTCAAACTATTACACAGTAGACTTGTATCAAACTCGTTCAGTAGCTCGTTTTAGTCACAAATCTTTGATCAAACTCATTTAAGTTACATGGGTTCGATCATCGATCATCATTGGCTTGAAATAATATTATTCTGAGTGTTCAGGAAAAGAAAATTCCTATAGCATTTTCAAATAACGATCTATTGGGACTGTTACGGTGCGAAAGTTTTCTTCAAAAAAGTATGACCCGAAAATACAAAATCGTCCTGATGAAACTCCACACCACACTGTGACTCGAGGGGGTTGCAATTCTCTCTCTCTCTCTCTCTTGATTAATTGATCGATTTGAATCACTTCACATTCGAAAATTTTGCTTAGTCCATATTTACACTATGCAAGTCTTATTGCTAAGCTGATTAGTTTGATGGAGAGAGAGACAGAACAGTAAAGTTTCTTTTCCCCTCGTCTCTCTTTCCTAACAAACTAATCAGCTTAGCAATAAGACTTGTATAGTGTAAACTAGGACTTATTAACATTACCGTTAAGATCGAAATGGGCCTCGGCTGACATAAAGATATAGTTGAGCATGGTTTCGTCCTCTTTCGCCATCCGTAGAATGCTCTGGGATTAGGCGAGGCCGCAAAGTTTAATTTGCTTGTGATTTGATCCTTATAGGAAAATAAATTCAAATCTTTGTGCAGAACTGTCTGCAGGGACTATCGACTGATACCCATTATATGAGCAGATCAATTTCTTGTTGAAAAGCTTGGGGTGGCCTGTATGGCAACTGTTACAGCATCAATTGTTTTTTGCGTTCTAACTGAGGGATTTCTGCTGTAAAGCCTTCAAGCAACGGCGCCATACTCTGCATGCTTTGAGCCGTTCCTCCAAAAGTGCGCCGAAACTTTCTGCGGACAGAAATGATTGATTCGAGTGCGTGATAACGATCTTAAATTAAAAAATAATTTTAGCTGATAACTTAGAAAAGACTATATTACATTTTATTTTGGCAGCACGATTTCTTATTATTAAAATATACAGCATGGCTTACGGTGTTGCGAGAAAACGCTCCTCGACAATTTGTGCTGAAAGCAATAAAATACGGTAACTTAATTTTTATTCGCAGTATGAATTGCCGAACGAACGAACGAAGGTTTTCTGTCATCATCGTGAGCCAGGTCTTTAATATTTATTTTTATATTTTGCAATTTTCATGCAATTCCATCTAAATATTAATTTATCTTGTTTTATTTTAGTCAGGTGGTACAACCGTCCCATTGGAGCACAACACCGTACGTTTTGTTGATAATTTTAGTGCGGGTACACGTGGCTCCTCCTCCGCTGAATATTTCCTCGATCACAATTATGCCGTAATTTTTATGTATCGTCTCAAATCGCTGGAACCCTTTACACGTCACTTTACAGGGCAACAATTTTTTGATATGCTGGATATAACCGACAATGGCCAAAGTACCTCAATCACCGTGAAACCGGATTCCGTTGATGTATTTGCACCCATTTTGGCCAAATACAAACATGCTCGCGAATCACAAATGATATTGTATGTCAGCTTTACCAGCGTAGTCGACTATATGTGGCTGCTACGCGCTGCCTGCGAATGTTTGGCGGCATTTGAGGAAAGGGCTGTTTTATATTTGGCAGCAGCTGTATCAGATTTTTACATTCCCCAAGAATTGATGGTAAGTGCTTTTGTAGTATGTACTCGTATAAGTAAGTTATTTACGTATTTAACTTTTTGCTGCTGCTTATAATGGCCAAACAATAAACTCAAGCAGCAGCAATAAAATAAATAAACACAAAATGTAAATTAATACTTGCAAAATTATATTTGAGCAGGTGTGTTGGTTGGGCTTATAAGCCAACTATTACAGTGTACAATACTTATGTACACTGTAGTGTTAGTGTGCGTCCTGATATTGAATCCACATACAAAATTGCCGTTATTTTTATTGTTTTTGTGGGTTAACTTTTGAAAGGTTTTTAATAAAAAACTTTGCTATTTTTTGGGGTTTTCCGTTGATAGAGGGAAATTTTCTATTTTTAGTTTTGTTCATATAGTTTACGGTTTCTAAAA
This sequence comes from Nowickia ferox, assembly GCA_936439885.1. Lineage (NCBI taxonomy): Eukaryota > Metazoa > Arthropoda > Insecta > Diptera > Tachinidae > Nowickia > Nowickia ferox. Next base: position 109,779,043 of record OW387023.1, read on the forward strand.
ATTAAATTTCTTTTATGCTAATGTTTGCTTAAACTGGGTTCATACATCTCGTATTTACCAGACGTCGTGTAATATTAAATATAGATTTTTTTATATGTCTGAATGTGTGTAATAAATACATGTGAGTTTTTTTTCTAGTTAAGGAATATTCTACTTTTACTTAGCTAGATGTAATATTTGTTTGTACCAGCCATGTAATTGCCGGTGTTGGTGCTTTCTCCTTCCACAAATCGTTGTTTTTTGTCTCTTATTTTTTTTCTCTCTCTTTTAAGTATTGCGGTTGTGTTGTGTTTAATATCGATTTATGGGTTTTCGTAAAAACACTTAAATTTTAAATAGAAATAAATATGTAGTATGTTAAGTTGCGCTTATATTTGAAACACGTGCTTTTGTTTGTGATCAACTAACACGCAATATAATTCGCAAGAAAAAATTTTTTTAATTTAATTTGTAATGCTAAATAAAATTATATGTACAGAAAAATATTAGTGATGAAAACAAAATAGAATCTAAACAGAATTTTAACAAATGATATGTTCATATTTAATATTAAAGATTCAACTAATTGTAACCATAAGCACACCCAGAAAAAATTATGCCAAAAAAATGTTCAACCAAATATTTGTTTGAAATAAAATTTATTTTCAGTAAATATTTCTTACCATTCCAGTAAATTTGTCGTTTGTCGGCTACTTGTCTATTTGGTCTTTAAGTACATGTATACAACACGATCAATCCAAATAAACAACAACAAGAGCACACAGTGCGTTGTACGTATCAACAAACAAGATAACCACCAACACACTTAAACAACAAATTTTTTCAGCCGAACTCTGTTAAATTTAAAATTGTAAAAAGAATTTACAAAATTATTTGTAGGTCCGCATTCATACAAAATATTTACTGACTCAATGAATTTTGTTACTGAAAATGAAATTTAGTTTTTTCTGTGTACAAAACAGCTGTTCGAATCAAACTTTATGGGCAACACTGTATTTTATTATAAGTCCCAGTTCACACACTTCAACTTTTGTTGATCAACTCGTAATTCAGCTGTAAGAAAGACAGAGAAGAAAATACAAATATCTCTTATTTTCATACAGTTGAATTACGAGTTGATAAAATTTTTTACATATCTTCATTCTGCGTAAAAAGAGCTAAAACTCAAAATATAGTATAACAAATTAATTTTTTACCTCATTTGTTGTACTTGTTCTTGCCTAAAGATTTTTATTTATTAATCATTTATAGGAAAAGTTTCAGTTTCAAAGAAAGTTTCGTTAATTAAATCTCTTTTTGTTAATCTACTTTATTCAACTTTTCTTTGAATTTCCGCATTTGAAAATGTTATTATTATTATTATCGTCGTCATCAAACAAATTTTAAGGCACCTTCACCTTAAGCTTTAAAGGAGGCTGGCTGACTGGCTGCTTAAGTAGAGCAGCATTTAATGCCAGATGGCATTGAGTTTAATAAAAATAAAAGTGAACTGAAAAGAGCAAAGTCGATTTTAGGTCCAATCATGTATTTTCGCATATAAAATTGTGTGAACATGAATTACAAACGAACTGACGACAGACGACTGACGATTACAAGAACATACTTCCTTCGTTGTAAAACACTTCCTTGAGTTTTAATTTTATCATCCGTTTAAATCCAGCAACAACCAAACTTATTTTATTTGAATTATAAGGGCATATATACTCGTACGTATGTGCAAGAGAAGGCCATGAAAAGAAACCAAGAATATTATTACAGTAATAAAAATGAAGAAAAAAGAAAAAAACTAGGCGATTAAAGAGGAAAGCTGTCTTTGCAACTTGACATTGACATTAGTGGTGGCAGTCATGCAACAGTGTCACTAGGATGAATGAAACATGTTGTCGAATGCTAACGTAGCGCAAGTAGTGTGTGCCAAGTGCAAAAATACGAAATAGTTTTCTACATTTTTAACTCAATTCATCATCCTCGTACTGTTTGGTGATGTTGGTGATGCTAAAGAGTTTGAGTTGGAGAATGGTGAATACAAGCCTGTTCTTTGCTGTTGCTGTTGCTGTATGTCATTAACAAATAAATATCCTTCCTATGGAGCTCAGTTGGAGGATAACTAACCAAGCCCAAGGAAGCCTAACATGCTGCATGAGACTGTGAACGATTGGCTGTGCTTGTATGTGTCTGTACTACTGAGAGTAGTGTCTGTCTGCAGAGAATTCATTTTCCAACTACTAAATTCTTGTTGAATTGGTTGTTTTGTCATTGTCACTTCTTGTTTCACAGAATCCTTAACGATGTTATAAAATAATTTGATTTGCTTAATTTCTGTATAGTATAAACCCTTTTCTTTTCATCTCACTTTGCTTATACCCACTCATACATACGTACATACATACACATGTCCCCCTGTGCATTTTGGCCTAAAATTTAGCTTTTCAATTTCATTTTCTCAAATAACTAGAAGCAGCAGTAGCACATTATTTTTAAAGCTTATTTCATATGCAGTTTAATTTACTTATGCTATTTCTATGAGAATTAATTGAGACTCATTTTGATCGCCATAGTGTTTCGTCATATAAATTAAAAAAGTGGATAAATTACAAAAAAGTTCAAAATCGACTATGTATTTGATTGAATATGATGTAGTTAAAGATAATCCATCTACCCATCTTTCGTAATAACATCATAAGCCACACCAATTTTTCATAGCTTGATTCAAAATTTTTAATTTGGAAGAAGTTTACGCATGAATGTGTTGTCATAAATAGACGTTTGGTGAAATAACGATATAATTTTTTTGTGAAAACGGCAGTTAATATATATACAGTGCAGATTCGGTCAACGCAACCAATAGAAATTTTGGGCTGTTGCGAAAACTGAGTTTGTTGCGAAAACCGAGTAAAAAGTTTCTATGCCTGTTTTTCACTGAAAAACTTATTTTAGAATCAAAGGTTAACTTTTAAAATAAATACATTTATTTAATTAAAATAAAGAATAACAACAAATATATATTTAAAATAAATCAAAGATACACATTAAGGTATGTAAATGTGTACTGATGGTTGTTATTAGGTTGAAGATTCGTATTTTTAATGGAAAAAAGTGTGACACTTCGACTGTGTTTTTTTTGATGACATATTTTTTTTTAATTAAAGACTAAAATAAATTAAAAAAAAATTATTCTGGCCTTGCTTTTCCTTTCACAATTCTTGGAATATGGAGGGAAAACAAACATTTCCAAAATATTGTTTCTGTTTCCAGGTAAAAATCACCTTGGGATGTGAGTTAGACAACTAACTAAATTAACTAAACATGAGCAGTAATGTGAACAGTTTTTCTGAATTAAAAATATATTATGCAATAGTATGATGATAGTCTTTTTCGAGCTATCCCAGATATACACCATCTATTAAAATATTTTTGAACCCTAAATGATTTCACAACAAGAAACAACAACAAAATATGAAAATTTGTTTTGTTTTGAATGTAAGTGAGCGACAAATCGAACGTTATCGACATCGTGAAATTGGCCCTTAATGTGAACTTTAACTACAAGTTCTTCATACAAAACTTGCCGTTAAAGTCTCTGTGACCTTTTAACTGTACGTTGTGAAAAAGGCCGCAAATGTAATTTATTAGGCTGCAATTAAATATCACTCATACGTAGATATTTAAACGAAAACTGTTGCATACTTCGTTGGATACTGTTACTGGATAGTGTTAAGTGTCATAATGTCTTAATATTTTAGTATTGTAGTTTAAAAAATTTTTTGTTGTTGCTCAAAAAAAATCAAACAAAAAATCATAAAATAATAAGACTTACTGAGATATGTTTAGTGTTTTGTCATAATTACACGTAGAAATGTGCCAGAGTTTACCAAAGGAATTGAGAAGGAGAGTAAGCAATGTAAAAAAGTGCTAAAGCAAATATACGAATAAGTACAATATTTATAATTGTAGGAGCCATATTTTTTCGTGATATTATTTAAAACATTTTAATTTATGACTACCATTTGAATACCCCAATTGTCTTAAAGTTAAGTTCGCTATAAGATGAAAAAATAATACTCTGGCAACCCTGATTGGTACGCATGACACATTGAACGTTTCTTTTTTTGATAATGAGAAATTTTCGTATTTTAAATAAATATACAGATATGTATGATACATATTGTCCATTTACATACATATCTTGTTAATGCTTTCACATACATATGTATATACAAGTGTATATTTTATTAACTTGGTACGTGTATGCATTCGATGTTGAAAGGTGCACTGTAGCACATTTTGTAGGCAGGAGAAAAATAAGTATTTTCAGCATGAGCAGATTTTTGTAAAACTCATATTCTGCAGATAAGATGCAATTGCATACAGTGAAAAATTTCTCTTCTCTTTCGCCAAAAAATATAAGAATATATTAAAAAATAAAAAACTGAGAATTTGTAAATTTTTCGTTGTCCCCATTTTGAGTAACAACTGCGATATGCACACACAGGGATATAACATAGTAAAATGTGTGAAAACAAAGTTAATTTATTTAATTTAATTGCAACAATTTTGTTTCTTTTGTGTTTCATGTCAATTCAACATTATTTAGAGTAATCTTCAAAGAAATTTTTTTTATTGAAATAACGTTGATTTAACATTTCCGTACTTTTAAATCAAAATTAAGAATCATTTTGAATCAAAGTTATTTCAAGTTAAATCAACGTGAATTTGAACTGAAATAACACGAAGAACCATGTGGAATTAAAGTTTTTTCAAGTTGAAACAACATGAATTTTTTTTACAAGCAAACACAATTTAAAATTCTTTTAAATTTGTTTGATTATACTTACTGGCTAATTATACCTATGAAAATATAAATTTTTCAAACGGAGTGACCCACTGTGCGACAGCGCTACTCGCATACATACATACATGTGTTTTAAATATATTGCGTATATATGTATGTATGTATATTATACTCTTCCTAATATGTAAATACACATGTTCGCATCGTAAATGAGTTCTTACTTTTATGTCTGCACATTTTATTTGTTTTATTTCGGCTTTCTGTTGGTGAAATAATGAGGAGGTAGTGGCATTGCATATTGTTCAAAAAATTGTATATATGGATAAAGTTGTAAACCATTTTGAAATTACAATGAGTTTATTTTTGTGTATTTTATGTTAAAGTATAAATAACTTTTTTCAAGTCCTTCATTTAATGGGATTAATGTTAATGGGCTTATTCCGTATTGCTATAAAATAAATCATATGTTTTAAATTAATGACTAACGGCCCTGTTCCGACAGTTTTTCCCTTTTCCTTTTGAATTAATATTTGTAAATTTGTATTGCCCAATTAGCATGTTTCTTAGAAATGAGATAACAAAATGAAATTCTTAGCAGATTGTTTTTTTTTTTTCGTTTGATACAGCTGTCGCTGGGCTGACAATCTTTAACCGAGTGGGACTCGGATCATTCTGGAACGTAGATCAAATTGTAGTGGAAACGTATTGTACCAAACTAGAACTTGTGCCAAATTTTGATCTCATTAGTTTTGATGGTCAAAATTTTGGTTAGGAACTTGGTCTTTTTTACATTTATGTTTTTGTGAAGATTAATAGTTTCCTGTTACCTCTGCATTCCAGGTCATGTCTCATTTAAAGAGTTCTAATTAAAAAAAAAATTAATTAAATAGCTCGTTAATATTTTACGAATCACTTATCTTCGCGCACAATTTTATAGCAGAAAAATAGTTTTTTGTGTAAATGTAATGATTTGATTACGGCACAAACATTGAAAAACCTAAAATGTAACATCTGCAAAAACTTTGTTATTTGAAGTTCTTCTATTCTTTACAATGAGTTGCAGTTATTAAACTACCCCTTCTGATCAAAATTTCAAATCATTTTAAATCTATTAAATTAAGGTATTCTCTTGTTACTCGTTATTTTAAATAAATTATACTATAAAAAGCCAAATAATTATTCTATTCTATTGAATTACTGTGCCTTGTCGACATATTGTTTAAATTTTGCTATTTTTCTCATATACATTTGTACATAATTATGTACATACGAGTACATATGTATGTATGTACTATGGTATACATATATTTAGTAATCACATTTCCTTTTGTGTGTAATAATTTCCAAAATTGATTCACAACTTAATACAATGGAAAACAAGACAATGTGGTTTTGTTGTCAACATAATTTTGTTGAATTGAAAAAAAAGCTGTATAGCGTAGTTCAATCATTCAATTAGGGGTTCATACCATCAAGAGGCCAATATTTTGAAAACTTATTTTTTACAAAAAATTTAAATAAATAAAACAATTCAACATCGAATCCTTCAGAATGTCTTAGAAATAAAATTTGTTTTTGACAAATTCACTTGTATCAATAAAAATTTGAAATAGAAATATGACTTTAAAAAGTCCACGACGACGAATTTGTCGATAAGAATTCTGCTCTTATAATTGATAAAGATGATTATTGTGTGAGCAAAGAGAGAGAGAGAGAGAAAATTGTTTTTTCGTCGTTCTTCGGTGTACAAAATAGAAATAAATCTATCTCAGAGTTCGTCACGCACGACGAATTTCGTTCTACGGCGGGTTGTGTTAATTTTCATATGCACAAATGTGTTTTATTTGTTATGACGAAAGTTCGCACCGAAAAATTCGTCGTTCGTCTCAGTTGTGTTTCTAGCATTACTCAAGCATTAACGTATACTTATTTTGAAATAAAAATTAATAAATGAAGTATACGTACGCAATAAAATAAAAGCACGTGTTACACATTATTTTGGAAACAAACGAATACAAATAAAACCTGCATGAATAAAATTTTAAGTGCCAATTGAAAAGATTTATCTGCAACGCAAAACGTCTTAACTAACATTTTAATAATATTACAGGACTAAGAAAAAACGCACTAAAATGGAAAACATTTTAAAATTTATATGAATTTTTCCAATGCAATAAAATAAATAAAGTTGCAAGTTTTGTTTTTAGCGTTTATTTTGATGAAATACCACGGAGTTTATAAAAAAAAATCGATTTTGGATTTTCTGTGAGATTGGGTGTTTTGCGCTATACATAAGTCACGATACACATACATATTTTTTTAATACTAAATTCTTTAATAAAAAAAAAATATTTACATGAACCAGTTATGTATATACATATGTATGCGACAACAAAGATAGATGTGCTTGCACATATCGTTAGCTAAAATTCTAAACGTCTTAACTAACAATAATCTTAAGTGAGTTTTGTGAGTTTTGTGAGTTTTTAGAGCTATGCTCTTTATGCCAGACACAGGAGCTAGGACGTGCTACTCGTAACAAAAATAATCGACACTATTACAGTTATAAATTTATTTTTGTTTTGATTTCTTTGTACTTAAAACGAAAAAAGGAAAATAAACGAAACAAAATTTTTGATTTTGTTTTGTTTCGTTCCTTGTGAGTGAAACAAAAACAATGTGTATGATTGCTCCATTTGTTTTAGTATTGTTTGCACATGACCACAAACAATACATTAATTTAATCGTACGCAGCCAAAGCGTATTCTTACTAGCTGGTCGCAAGGAATCAGGTGACTATTTTCGCCGCTTATAATTTGAATATATGTACGTTGAATGTCAACACACATTTTTCAGTACATTTTTTTTTTACATTTAAAGTATAAATTTCGCAAAGCGAATTAAGCTGATTATACCTAATATGAATTTGCCTTGGTACGCAGCTAGACGGAAACGTTTTGAAATATTTGCGGTGAATTTGACACCATCATATTATGTAATATAATTTTATTGCATTGATATTTAACACATGAAATTTGTTTTATGTAGACAAGCAGCATAGCTCTAACTGGGTGTCCTAACGCACTTTTTTTCTTCTTAATTTTGGTGTATTTTTAACAAAATATGTAACTATCTAAAGTTTAAATTTTGCAGATCACCAAAAGTAAGTTCATTAGTCACAAAAAAAAAAAATAAATATTTTTGTTTGACATTTAGATGACGTTAAAATAAACAAAAACCAACACGGTTTAGTTGACAAAGCAAATATCAAAAACAACAATAACAAATTTTTACCTTTGAAAAAAAAAAATAAAAGTATTCATTCTAGGGGGTGACTGGCACCACTTTGTTCGACTCACCTTATTATACATTTTAAACGAATGTGAGATTATATAAACAATTTTTTTATTATCAAATTTTTTATTATTACACAAAATCTTACCTTTAACTAACGGCAAGTTGATATAACAATAATAATTTAATAATTCTTCCAGTTAGTTTCGAAATTCTGGATGTAAAAAATTGCACAAAATTGAGATTTTCACATAGCAACTGAAGTTCGTTAAGTTTTAACTGGTGTAGTGTGGGCCTACTTGACTCGACACCTCTCTCTCTCTCTCTCTCCTACTTGTGTTCCTCTTTTCAAATTTCTGTATTTTGCAACTGCATACTTGTAATTGAGTCAATGTGAATATTTATTTATTTTTCTTTATATTTTTTTTTTGTGAATTTAATACATTTCATATGTCTGCATGTAATTTTCTTATCTGTTGTTATCTGTATATTTTCAGTCAAAAATATATTTATTTTATTATTTTCTTATTTTCAGCCCACCCATAAAATGCAATCCGGTGAAGGAGCTCCTACAATTTCGTTACAATTAGTGCCAAAAATGTTGGCACCTTTGGCCAATCTCTGGGTGCCACATGCATTTGTTGTTTCATTTAAATTGGAAACAGATGAAAACTTATTGATTACAAAAGCTCGTGATAGTTTGAGTAAATATAAGCATAAGGTAAGTTGAAGAGAAAACTAAAGTAAATAAATAGGAATGGAAACTGATGTTGAAAGATTTAAACGGCCTGTCGCACAATGTCGACAGAAAGCGTTTGAACGATTATTTATATTGAAAAAAAACAAAGTTTCTTATTTTATTGTTCTTTTCAACACAAGTTTGTCGATCGAACGTTTTATGTCGACATCGTGAAACAAGCAGTAAATATAAACAGCCTTATGCATAACAAAAACTGGGATAAAGTTAGCGTAAGTGACGAAATTGAACTGGGAGTGTTAATGAGTTCTTCCATATAATTTGATATTAAATATCAGAGCGTGATTTTTAAAGTGAAATGTCCTGCCACTTATGATAACAATTAACGACTTTTAAATCAAGATCAAGAAATATTTATCTATGTACAATAACTGATGTGTATAGGGTGTTTTTTATAGAGGTATATAACTTTGAAATGGAATAAAACAAAGATGAATTTTTTAAATTGACACGAAATTTACTTTATTCGAAAGATAATCTTCTAGGCTCGATATGTGGGCTTATAGGCGTAGACTAGTGACCTTACCTATTCCCACAGAAAATAGTCTAGCGGCGTAAATTGCACGATCTTGGAGGCCAATTCACGGGTCCGAAACGTGAAACTGTGTGGTTACCAAAAACTTTCTTCAATAAATCAATTTTTGTACTAGCTGTGTGACATGTTGAGCCATTTTGTTGAAACCACAGCTCCTGCATATCATGGTTGTTGAATTGATGAACGAAAACGTCAGTAATCATGGCTCTATAGCGGCGGATAAACTGATTGGGGTCTTCCTCTACGCTACGCTCTACAGCAGCAATCAAGTCTTTTGTACGCGCTGTACAACGTCTCTGTGGGTGCGTTTTATCATTTAAAGTAAACGTGGTGCGAAAGCGTTCCATAGTTAATCGAATTAATTGCTCTGATGAACGATTATGTTGACCGTAAAATGGATCATGATTTTCAAAATAAATTTGCACAATTTGGAAACTTTGTTCAGGCTTCACTCTATTCATGTTGAAATGCCAAACCAAACTAAACATAAATCACTTTATATTGAAAAAGTGTTGCTAACTTAAAGTTTTATACATTTATAAAAAAAACACCCTCTATAATGGGACATTCCACGCCAAATCGAACGGTTTGGACATTTTTTTGTTTTGATTTCCCCAATTTATTTTTTAGTGCCCCTCAAAAACGCTTCCCTGGTAAATTTAGGGAGATAGTAATTAAAAAAATCACTCTAGGTTTTTGTCCATAAATATATAAAAAATATTCCAAGTGTTTTTGATTGTGATTTTGGATTTTAAATTTTATTTATTTTTAAGCCTGGTCCGGTAGTGAGCATTTCATAACTACTATATATTTATAGATTTTTGAAAATTGTTGGGAATGCTCTGTATATATATGTATTTACATACATAATTTGCATGGAAATGTAAATGAAGACGGATGACTAAATAAATAAAAAAATGGAAATTATAATAAAATTGTGCCCCTTTTAAATATTCCGAAGTTCCATAATATTAATGCCAAGAACATTTTTTTATAGACTGAACTTACTTAACTTATGAAAACTCTTACGAAATTAGTTGCATGACGCATGTCGATTTGCCAACAGAGGCATGGAGAAGCAATTCAGACGAAAAAAGTTGCCAAAAATGCTTCAGAGATTCATTCCACCTCATTTTTTTTCTATATCCACTCCCTTCTCTAACGCTGCTACGAGTATTAACAAATGTAAAAAGTTTAGATCAATGACTTTCATAAAATATTTCGAAATTTTCCATTACATAAATATGGTAATATTTGAATAAATTTCATAAAATAAACAAAAAGTGAATGATTTTTCTTTATTAAACACAAAATTTTTCAAGTCAGTCTTTGATGATATTTGCTTACATTGCTACATATGTATATACATATGTATGTGTTAGTGTCCACCCACTTGTCTGAAAATTTATACATGTGTGTATATGTATATACATACATATATGTATGTACTTACATGAATATGAATCAGCTGTAGCTCTGTTTGTGTTAAACATTTGCTTTCTTTTTCCCCTTTGTCTCCTGCATATGACAAGTGTTTGAAATGAAATTTTTAAACAAAGAAATTGCAATGTTAAACGATGGCATTTACATTCTGCTGTTAAAATGGCAAAGACTGCTGCTACTACGAGTATGTTAAATAGATTCAACAAATAATAAAAATTATTACAGCACACAGCAGGAAATTGTCAAATGATTTTTATTGTTATAATTTTTGTTGTTTTTGCTGCAGTTTCTTAGTTTTTATATTTTATAACTCTATTGTTTTATATACTTGGCAACATGTTTAGTGCATGCGATATGTAACAAAATGTTTAAGAATTTTAAATTTATGTATGTACATATGTATGTATGTACGTTTAATAACCGATTTAATACACAACATATACTCAATGTGTACGGTGAGCGCTAGTGAACTTATCTGGATGTTCTTTGTAAATGTATGGTTGTTGTTTGAAAATTGTTTCCCTCTTTTTCCAAATAAATAAATCTTAAATTCTGAAGAAAACTATTTTTGAACCCTTTCTGTGGATTTTTCAAGATTTCAGAAAAAAATGTGAAACTAATACCGAGTACACATCTGGCACACATGTGCCCAAAAAAGCGTAACCAGTAATTACTAATGAAAAACTGTTTGAATCAGACATGTACATATTTACTGATTTAAACAGTTTCCAATCATGTTGAATTCTACAAAATTGTCTATTAGTTATGTATGAAACTGTTTAACTTAATAAATACGTGTCTGAATCAAACAGTTTTTCAATCGTAATTAGTGGTTACGCTTTTTTGGGCACATGTGTGCCAGATGTGTACTTGGCATAAGTAATATTAAAATGAATGCTTTGTGTTCACTGAATTAGATTGAATCGAAGATATAGAAATTTCTCTAGCTAAAAATGCTAAATAATAATAATCAAAATACACAAACAAATATTTTATTTGAAGAGTAGCGAACAATGTTTTATGAATGTGGAAGATGATTTAACTTTAACGTACATTTGCAATATCATTGTGCAATAATTCATATTGTATAATGCAATTGCTTGTCTGTATATTAAATTAAAATATTAACGGCCTGTCCCACGATGTCACTAGAAATCCTTTGAATTTTACACTTATTTCTTTTTAATTTTAGTTGGTAATTGCAAATAATTTGCAAACACGTAAACATCGTGTCATTTTCGTGACGCCAACAACATCCTATGAACTTCATTTAAGTAGAGAACAAGCTCTGCAGGGCCTTGAAATTGAGGAACCAATTGTTGCTGATGTGGTAAGTGTTGCGGCCAGCCAACAATAGCAAACACTTTCAAGTGAAATTTTTATAAATATTCAAATTTTGCTTAAAAGTAAATTTGACATTCACTTTTTTCTATTCACGTATGTGCATATTTTCTTTATTATTTTTATTTAAAATACAGGTACAAAAACACAATGAGTTTATAAACTCAGGCATGTCTCGTCAATGACCAATGTCAATGCGACAACAGCGACAGCAACAACGCCACCATATACAAGTGGATTGTCGCGTGACAACACCACATTTTTGTCGCTTATTAAATCCGGGGCCCGGCATTGGACGAAGATATTGAACGAATCGAAAAACTAAACAAATATAAAAACAAGACAAACAGCAACAATAGTAATAAGCTTTAAAACAACTGAAATAACATCATCAATATCATAATTTTCTACATCCCACGTTCTCGACTACTTTGACAACAAGTTACAATTCAGGTAAAGCTTTTTTATACACTTTTTTTATTTATTTATTTAGTTATTGCTGCTATTTTTTCACATTTCCTTTTTCTAAATTTAATGAAAAGAAAATAAAAAACATCAGGAAGGTGTAGTCTATTTTTAAGGTTTAGGGTAAAAACTAAAGTTTTTTTTTATTAAATGTATTAAAATATTTTTGCTTTTCTATTTTTATTTTCCAAAGAATTTATAATAAAATTTTATTATTATATTGTATGTTGTTAAGAGGTAAAAAAAAACGTTGCAAATTATAAGAAATGGCAGGAAGAGACGACATCAAAGTTCTTTACATTTCTTTTCAAATAAGCATTTAGTTTAGTTTGTTAATTTGTTTCTAAGAAATCGTTTTGCAACTACTGCTTCTTTATACTATTAGAAATAATGTTTAATATTAGACTGAGCACAGTGGGCTTAGAGGTAAGGTAATACATAAAATTTTCTTTTATTATTATACATATCTGTGGCAATAAATAATAATGGCTTAAGTCGAAATTTCTTGTTTTGAGATATTAAGGGTTTTGTCTTTTTTTGGGTTTAGTTTTTACATAAAATATTTCCATGTGCAGACCAAACGGCTGGCCGGATTTTGATTTAGTTTTTTCTGTTTGAAAGGTGACTTGATCGAGGGGGTTGTTAGCTATGTTTTAAGAAAATCGGTCCAACCGTTTAGAAGATATCACATCTTTTCTAGATATATCGGGGGTTTTTAATATTTTAATTTTTGTTATTAGTAATAACATTTTATAATTGAAATTTAGCTGAGTGATAGATCTTGAAGAAGGGAATAAGAATATGTAATAAAATGAAAAAGCACTTATGTCAACTTAAGCCATTATTATTTATTGCCACAGATATATTTTTGAAATTTTTTATTGATTTACTAATTTTTTATTTGATTTGTTTCTACAATTTTAATAGAATCAGGAAAAATATTGGCTTTATTAAAATTTTCAAATATACATAAATTTATTGTTGGATAAAGGGATAATAATAGGTCCTTAGTCGTACATGTATACATTTTTTTCTAAAGCTTGCATTTTATGTAGGGTGTGTGCTTGACGGTTTTAATTAAAATCCCAGAACTTCCGACCTCCATGTTACTTAAGTAAAGTACTTTTAACCCTTAAGTGGATTCGTGGTCCTGGCCGGTTATTATTTGACTTTTTCCAATTTTTTTATACATACATACATACATACATATGTATGTATGTAAATAATGAAAATGTTTCAATGGCTCGTTATTTTTATACAAAAATTAAAAATAAGCGTACATTGTGAGGCCGTAGGTGTGGCAATTGTTCAAAATAAAATTGTGTTCTGGTCCTTGCAAGGTGCATTGAATTTTTGTCTTGATATAAATGCAAACATACATACATATGTATCAGTAGTTTTAATTTGAGCTGGAATGTTCAAAGTCACCATTGCATTATAAAAATGAAATATTAAAAATTTTTCTCACTTAACTTTAAAAACAATTTTAGTTTTTTTTTTCATTTGTGTTATGGAAATCAATGCACTCCATATTTTTTAACTTCCCGCTATAAGAAGTTAAAAATGTTACCCCAAGTTTAGAAAACTGAGTTTTCATCATATATCCCGTTTTGAGTGAGATCCACCGAAAGGTCCAACCACACCAACAAATTAAAAGTTCTTGAGAACACTTTGTTTAATGATATTTTCAAAAAGAAACAACCAAATTTAACAAATGTAAAAAAATTTTACATTTATTATACCTGTGGGAAAAGGGAAAAAGTGCTTAAGGTGTCTTTACATGGTAATACAAAGTATTACGACTTTGTAGAATCAAAATATTATGAAATTCTCTCCGTGTTTAAAAAAAAAAAGAGAACAAGAGTCTGTTGTAGGTATTTTTCAAGTTTACACTGATACTATAAGTAAAATGCAAGCAATGATATTATTAAACTGTTGAGTTAATAACAAAAATTGGAAAATTGTAAAAAAAAGATGTGTACTAATAAAACTAAATATTGGAGAAAACATTTTATAATTTCAATGCAATTTTACTACAAAATAGAATTTTTCTTTTAAGTTTATTTATTGTTTGTGTGGTTGTGCTGTACCAGTTAAGTAGCTGATGGTTGCAGTAGTAAAATATTTACAAAAACAACATGAAAATTTCCTGAGTTGATTTTGGTTCTTTTTGTAAAAGTGTCAACACCTTCAATATATACCGTTAGTGCTGCCAATTTTTACTTTGAAATACACATCTGGTGTGATGAGAATACTTAAGTTTCTAAAATGGTTTAGAAAATAAACATTTACCGACCGCTTGTCAAATTTTCTATCCGTATTCTCTCCTACTCGATACATTTTGCTTTTACATGATAAGATTTTGTATAATCTACAGGATATTTAGACATGTCGTAATACATTGTATTACCATGTAAAGACAGCTTTAAGTCGAGATAAGCTAATTTTGAGTTAATGGCAACCCTGTAATCTTCATGTTCAAAAGTACCTCTGGGCAAAATTTAAATTATTTTGTGCCATTTTTCAGGAATAATCCGTTGCATTTTCCCTATCTAAAATTTTTCTGAAGGTACATACAAAGAATCAAAAAAAAAAAAAAATAATGCACAAGAAACTATGCGATTGAAAATGACTGTAAATGCTTTCTTAGCAAAATGACATATTTCGATGTCACGTGCGACATTGAAAAACATACATGTGTGTATGTAGTTAAAGTAGACTACATTTAAAACTTACATAAGAGTATCTCTTAATGCTTACAACATATGTTTTATTCATTATGTAACAATATTTCGTATTACATTCTCAGAAACCCACTGTGCTTCAAATTGCTATTTATTTTACATTCTAAACAAAGAAAATAACTTTGAATTAATAACGTTTTCGAAGAACCTCTTAATATCTATACAATAATCTAATAAAAAAAGGAAATATAGTGTTAAAAGAAAATAATTTTTATATATGTACATACATAAATATTTGAATAAGAAACTACAATTGCATACTACATACTACATACATATTATGTAAATATATAAATATAAAAGGAAATCCGTACACAGACTTTTCAAACACATTTTTAACATCCATAATACATACTCGTATTCATAAAATATTTCCTTATATCCGCTAACAAACATTTATGATGTCTAAATTCTCACTGGAGTTGTATAATAGTTTTCGGCCTTGGAGGGAATGTGTCCGTTATTGCGGCAACAAATTTATAAACATACGATACAACAATTCAAGTGAGAATTCACATGATGTAAATACGATTACAGATTTTATTTTTTTATTTCACCAAAATCCTTAATATGACTTCATTTTGTTTTATAATCTTGCTTTTATATTTTAAATTATTATGGCATTTTTTATTTCAGTCTTCCTTTTCGCTTTATTATTTTCATTATTTTTATTAACTTTATTACTTACAGTGCTGAGCATAAAATAAACTATTTCCTTCAATTGATTTTTAAATTAATATGCGTGTTTCAAAGTCATTATCATTATCATTTTTCTTGTTATTTTTTTTTTTTTTTGCTTTTTTTGTTTTTGCTAAATTAATGTGGCGCGCTACTTTTTTAATGTCATCATCATTTAAAACGAGTACAACGCAAAGAGTGTGTCAAGAGCATACATGTTCACATCAATATTTTAAATATGCATGCAAAAAAGAAATGAATGAGACCTTCTACACGTTGAGAAATGGTAAAATTTAATAACTATATAGTGCACCAAAATTCGACACAGATTTTAAAGTTTTCATTCTTAAGATCGGGAAACAAATGAAATACTTGTTAATCTACCAAATACATACGGCTCCAAAAGATGTCGGTTGATTATTTTAAGTAAATAAAGATAAATAAAAAAAAATTACACACAAATGTTAATGTTCTAGTCATATACTCGTAGGCAATTTTTCTATGACATATACAATTCTTTGTCAAAGTTTTAAGCAATTTTCTTTAATGTTCTCATGGATGTTTGTTTATTGAGCTTCAGTCATAATAAAACTTACAAACAAATAATGGAAACGACTTCAGAAATGAACACTAAAATGCGAAAAATAATGTAGATACTGCTAAATAAAATATTTTTCTATATGTTGCTTAAAGTGTTGTTTGAAGTCGGTGCCAACCAAGCAGGTTAGCCAAATCTACATTATTGTCACCGATTTCAAATACCATTATAGGTAACATACAAATATAAAAATGCTTTATTTAACTGAATCTAAATAATTTTTTTTTCGTTTCATAAAGAGTTTATACAACAAATTTTGTATGAAAATCTGTTTTATAAACCTCTTATAAATCAAAAAGATTTTTTATAAATAAGTCCTTTAGTGCTTATTCAAAGTCGGCCCAATTAAAAAAAAATATATTTTAAACTTTTTAGTGTCCATAAACAAATTTTAAGGGACGTGGTCCCGCCCACTTTTGCAAACATCATCGTCCCCATTTACTTTTCTAAATGCTAGATCGCGTCACTTGCAGAGCTCAAGGTATGTGCCAAGTTTCATAAGAATCGCTTAAGTACAAGCACATAAGATATAAAATTAAATTTTAGTGGGCGTAACCCGCCCACTTTTTAAACTAAAATGTGTGGTAAGTTTGGCAGCAGTCGGATAAGTAAAAGTTTATATAATCAAAGCAACAAATTTAATAGGCGTGGCCCCGCCTACTTCAAGAGCCTAAAGTGTTTGACAAGTTTCGTAAGAATCGGATGAATAGAACTAAACATAATAGAATACTAAATGTTAATGGGCATGGCCAGCCCACTTTTGCAAACATCAGCGGTCCCATTTACTTTTCTAAATGCAAGATCGTGTCACTTGTAGAGCTCAAGGTATGTGCCAAGTTTCATAAGAATCGCTTAATTATAAGCACATAAGATATACAATTAAATTTTAGTGGGCGTAACCCAGCCCACTTTTTTAATCATTCACTGCAAGAGCCCAAAATGTGCCACAAGTTTGGTGGCAATCGGATAAGTAAAAGTACATGTAATCAAAATAAAAAGTTTAATAGGCGCTGTACCGCCCACTTTTTTACGATGAGACCAAATGGATACTATACTCAGACCAAAAATACATTTTTTTAATCGATATAAAAATTATGGAGTTAGGAAATAAAATTCCATAGTCAACATTTTTATAGATTATTTCATAACCTTTTTAGGGGTGTTTTTTTATGGAAATTTATTAATGCACAAATGGTGGAACATTCCAATTTACTGTGAATTTTGGAATAGCGTTACTAACAGCACATCGCCCATCATGCTTAGTTAAGACTCTTAGAGAAAGAAATATTATCCTCATATGTAATTGAATCCGCTCTGTTCTTTATTTTATTTTCTGACAACATTTTGTGTATTTTGTACATTTTAATTTCAATCATCGTTATTCTTTCGAGTATGACAGTGTACATGAATTAATGTCCTAATGGATGTCTGCTGTGTGTGTGTGTTTGTGTGGCTGTTCCGTTAGTTTCCAACCAAACCTTCCTTCTGACATCCATAAGATTGTGTTTATATTCAAGCATTTGAATTTAAAATTCGCATTGTATTTGCAAGTGTATTTGTGCAGTTTTAATACACTATAGATGTCCTTGCATTTAGTAGGTGAGGGTTTGTTCTATTCCGCACCACTCTTCGTTGCAATTTCGAATGGCAAAACAATATTTTCAGTTTATAGTATATGTACCACGTACATGTGCATGTACATGTATTTATGTATGTGAATATATATTTTTTATTTTTTACATAAACTTTTTAATGTTGTTGAACACTTAAAGCAGGTCACGAACTTGTAGTTATTTTGTAACAATATTTCAGCTGCTTTTAAAATGAAATGAAAGTCAGCTATGTGAAAATAATATTAACTAAATATATATTCCTAAAACAAAAAATAAAGCAGCAGAATTGAAACAAAATGTTTCTTGTAAAAACATTGAAAAAAAAGTAGAACAGATTTAAAGTATTTTTGTTATAATAAAAACAAATTTTCTTTGAAAACTTTAAACTCTTTAGTATTTTCATTTCGCGACTTTCAGAAAAAAGCGCTGCATTGGCACTCAGGATGAGCACCATTCATAGAATGCATTTTGTTAGAACTAGGAAAATATTTTGTAGGAAGGAGGATAGAGCGAGTAGTGTGGACATTCGAATTGAACTTTTCCACATGGCTAAAAAATTAAATCTCTGTGTAAATCGACCACAAATGGGAATGCTTTTAACCCTTTAACGGGCATAACGATCTAGATAAAATAAATTAAGTCTGATTTTGATTTAGTGGCAAACGTTACTGAGCAACTTATCACGAATCTTTTTTCTACACTGAAAAAATTTACACTGAAAAACAAAATGCCAGATTCTATTAGCTGTCGAAACTTGGCAATTTTTTTTATACAAATTTCATTAGAAAATCATATGCATGCGTAAGGTTTGTACACGCATATTCAAATGGAAATGTTTGTTAAGTTAACTTTGCAAAAAAAGCGAAAACTGTCTCAAAAAATTTTCTAAAGTGACAAAATAAGATAAATTTGAAAAAGTCACAAAAAAGCCGTTTTCAATCAAAAAGGCGGCAAATTTCCACTTTAAATGATGAACGGTAACTGTGGTTTGAATGTATGTTGCTCCTCAAGATATGCTGCAATATATTTAGTTTTCAGCTTCTCTCTGTGTGTGTGTGTGTGCATTTTTTACAATTTTTTTTAACCTGCATAATTGTATTTTAATTAATGCCGAAAACCAATTTTGTGCTTTATTCTTTTGGTTTCTTTGTTCATGTTGTAGATAATGAGATTTTATTATTACTTATTAATTTTCTTTGTTCCTTTGGGTATTATATCATATTATTACTACACGTGCTAGGTATCATTCTTTCTCGCTCTTTCTTCCATGTTTATTTTTAGAAGTTTTTTTTCATTCGTCATTGTATTATTCCAGCTGTGTTTTGTTGTTTTTATATTTTGTACTTTAATAGTTTATAATATTTATATTTATGCTTTTTATTTGTCATTGTTGTTATATTTCAATTTGCAGTCAGTCAGTCTTAAGCCGCATTAAGTCATGTCTGCGAGAAAAAATAATGACACGCCAAAGTATGTGGGTACTCTAGAAATAAAAATTAATTGTAGTAAATGAGACCAACTTGAAAAAGAAAATTGTTTTATATGTTCAACTATTTCCATTCCCACCTTTTTGTTTATAAATTATATTTGCTATTTGTCCTCAAGCCGAAGGTCAGTTTTTTGTTTTAATAAAATAGAGGTTTTATTGGAAAATAAGTAATTGCTTATTTTCGAATTCTTGCACTATTTTTACTCTCCAAATGTTTCGTTAAACTTTGTTTAAATTTTTCAGGGATATTTTTTTTTTAAATAATTATCGATAAAATAATTATATCCATACATACATGTATGTATAAACATAAAATTTAAATTATTGTGACATATTTGCTACAAAAACTTATTTTATGGATAATTAATTTAAAAAATATTGCTAAAGTTAAACAGATAGAGGTAAGAGAGTGTCAGAGAGGGGAAAAGATGGGGGGAGAGAGAGAGAGAAAGAAATAAAATTTTTTTTTTAATAGTTCAATAAAAACTGACCTAGTGCTTGCAAATAATGGTCTAATTTTGTAAAACGAAAACTTTAAGCGTTAAAAAATTTTGTATGTATTTTATGTTATGTAATTTATATTTTCCGTATAAAATTTTTCGTCGCTTAACGTTTTCGTTTTACAAAATTTGGCCCTTAATATAAAATTTTGTTAGTTTGTGTCCATTTAAGGTAAAGCTTGGTTAAAGCGAAGTCTTTATCAGCCCAATCATGAATATTCCCTCGGAATTTATTTCTCACGGAAAATAATTTTCTGGAGAAAACATTCCTCCAATAATAAATTCCTTGGGAAGAAAAAAGAATAATAGGTGGCACCACCGCATTATGAAGCTCGATGTTTGTTTTGTTTGTTTGTTGACTTTTCGTTTCTCCCTTTTTTTTGAGTGAGAAATTAAGCAAAATTATTAAAATTCACCAACTTGAAAAAATATGTTAAAAAAGTTTATAAATTATTTATTTTGGCATTATTTGTGTTTTTCCAAATAAAGGAACTATAAAACACAATTTTATGTATATAAATTTTATTTTAATGGAGTATTAACCATTTTTTTATGTAAGCTCCCTTCTGATTTGCAAGAGAAAGATTTTTAGTGAAAAAAGCAAGTTCAACTGCGTTCATAACACCTACTTTTTCCCCGGTGTGTTTTTTAGTCCCATATTTGGTAAAAAAAAGGAAAAAACAAATTCATGATAGGAGAAAAGAGAAAAGAGAAAAAACTCGTGCGGAATTTTTGTTTATGATTGGGCTGTATAATTTTTACATAATTGAAATAAATTAAAAAAAGAATATTTTTCTTAAGAAAAACTGAGTTGGGAAAAAGTTAGTTGGTTTCGTTTTGAGTTAAAACATTTGGGTATGTACGTATAAAAATTCTACACATTCTCTTAAAGAAAAGTATTCATCGTATCATTAAAATAATTGTTGCTATTTTTGCGTATTTGCGTAACGAAATGAGTTCCAGAAAAGTCTAGATAACTGGCAACTATTTTTTCAAGAGTAATTATGTATGTGTAGCGTCAAATTCTATTTCTAGTTAAAAAAATATTGCACAAAGGCAACAATTATTTTAAGTAAACTTGCAACAATACAACAACAATTATTTGAAGTAAACTTGCTGGTTAACTACCAAGCAGTTGGATCTAATGAGATCCAACATACGTGTACAGCATGGAAAATTATGTATATGTTTAATTTTCGCAGTGAATTTATCTGAAAGTGTTTGTTCAAGAGTCGGCGCAAAGCCGAAAGGTGATTAAAAGGCACAAGTATACAATTTTTACTTACTCAACTCTTTCATGAAGAATTTTTAAACACAATGTTAAATTTTTCAATGTCTGAATACCACGATGTTAACATCAGTGTTCTTAGCACAATACTTCTTCTGTGACCTCATCAAGAACTTTAAGGCTAATAAATCCATAAATAACTTTTGAAACCCCACAAGAAAATATCTGCTGCAGTTAGATCTTGATGCCTTATAGGCTACCGAAATGTTGAGTTTATTGAAATAATTTTATTTGGAAATATTCGGTACAACTCTGTAATAACAGCCCTGGCTATATGTGTCAATTTGTCCCATCTTGCGGCTTAATTTAGGAAAGCAGCTGCTGCAGCAGCAATTGTTTTTATAATTTTACAATGATAGTGTGTTTGTTATTTAATGTTTAGTACAATAATCAAAACAAACAATAGCAAAGTGTATGCTTAGTGAAATGAACAAGTGAACATTTTTACAAAATTAAATGAAAGATTTTGTAGTGTTGAACTAAAACAAAAAGATCATTAGTATTATAAAAGTGATTAAAATTGGGTTCCAAATGATTACAGACTAATTTTTAAAAATTTTCATACAAAAATCACAAGAAAAAAGAATGAGACCACAAAGTATAAAATGAAAATACTTTTCAACAAATGAACATTTGTACAAAATTAAATGGAGAAATTTGTTGTGTTGAAAAAAACACAATGTGAACAAGATTATTAGTATTACAAAAGTGATGAAAATTTGTTTTCAAATGATTGCAGACTTCGTTTTAAGCATTTTCATTCATAACATTTTAAGATTTACTTACAAAAATCACGCAGCGAGTGAGACCACAAAGTATAAAATAAAATTATGTTAAAATAATAAGTTAAAATAATACCACCCGAAAGAAACCGTAAAGAGAAGACCGTCCGAATACACAATTATCTTCCGTCTCATGTCACCTCTGTATATCCTCTTTGGTAATACTACATAAAATAACAAGTTTAAAATACCACTCAAAAAAGCATCAAAACTCAATTAATGTGGGATTAAGTTAATTTTCGGATTAGCTGATTAGAGAAAGGAACCAATAATTGGCCCTTAGGGCTAATAAATTTGCCCTTAGGGTAAGTTAATCTTTATTTTCGGTTAAAAACGTGTTTAACGCATAAAATTTTGCGCTTAAACTACCAAATACAGGCCACATGTTTTTGTTACTTACATACTCGTAGCTCTACTTTTTCTTCAATTCTTGTTCGATCTGTTTTCTTACACTCTATTGTTCTTTTATACTATCCTACTACGCCAAGCATAAATATAATTTCTTTCTCAGTAAAATTGAGCGACATTCAATTAAAATTTATTAACTTTTTTGCCTTTTCGATTGTACAAAGAATTGATAGCCTGCTGCAAAACAGCTCTTTTTTTACATCTATTCTAGTAATGAAATAATATTATTCTCTAAACTACACATACAGTGTGGTTCACCGATTTACTCCTGAGTTGAGTTGAGTTTAAACCAAATATAAATTTGAGTTTAGTTCAACTAAACCAGCGTTTAAACTTTCACAGATTTATTAGACCTTAGTGTGCTCAAATTCTACAATTATTCTTTCGGTTGACGAAATTAAATCAATATTTCGTTTCTACTTTTACTATTTTTGGGATGTCATGTATAAAACTACATTGTCATATTGTTGTATTTGTTGGTCATTGACTTCCTTGCAAACTTGCCCCTTTCAAATTTTGTTTGCTTGATTACGAAATCAATGAATTAACAGTTCTAAGAAATGAATTTGAAAGAAAATAAATTAAAGTGAGTTATTTTCAAATATTTATTGCAAGTAAACCATTATACTTGACCAATAATTTTAATTTGATTGAGGATCCCACGATATGCTGTAGAAACTTGTTCTATTGTCTTTTATAAAAAATTTTTAATTAATCGAAAATTATTGTTTATTGTGGGTCTAGTTTATATAAATATATTTGATATTTTTTCTTTTGAAATTTCATAAATCACTGGGAGAATGTTTTAAAAACTCAACTATTCGTTTACTTTTGGTGTGGGACAATTGTATGTATATAATTTCCTTTTTACTTATGCTGCCTAAATGTATGCTTCATATTTATAATTTCTTTACTGTTCTAACATATGCTTTACTTTATCATTTTTAAATATAATCGTATTAAGGCATGTGATATTTTTTTGCATTAATATTTGCTTTTGATTTTTGTTTTTCAATTCAAACTTTTGCACATTTTTATAAACTTTTTTTATGGGAAAAAGCATTACCGCCATTATTAATTAAAGAATATACATATACATAACTCTACACAGATATTTCCATTACCCCATTCCTTATAAATAACATTCATCTTCTGTTTCCATTTCCATTTAAATTTTCATTTATTGCGGATTTTCCTTCTTTTTTTTTGTATTCATAATTCAAAATTGAAAACTTTGAGAAAAAAAAAAGAAATCAATACTCTTATCAATTTGTAAAGAAAATTAAATTAAAACTTATACAACAACAATTTCATATCCAAAATTTAGGACTGAATGTACTGAATATTAACAAAACTTATAAATTATTTAATAAATTAAAAAGAAAATCATAAAGTTTTTATGAGTAGATTTCTTTGAAAGAATCATCTAAGTATAATTAAAAACATTTGCATTAAAGTTTAAAGTTATAAATAGAAAGAAATAACAAAAATTAATTATAACAAACTAAATAAGATTTTTATGAGAATTCTTAAGTGTAATTAAGTGTGTTACAATGTTGTGGAGGCTTTGAAAAAAAAAAAGAAAAATATAGACTTACATACACATAAATACAACAAATATTGAAAAAAGTAATAACAATTAAACAATAGTTAAGCGTAAATGTTAAACCAACATACAATAACTAACATGATAAAATAACTTAAAATTAAAACTTGTTAGTTTATATAAAATGAAATGAAAACCATAAACCTTGAAAACACACAAATTATAGTGGGTTTATATTGTTCTGATAACAAATGTTTTAGCCATGATGTTAAGATCCCGCGATATGAATCTAGACAACAAACTTTCAAGGTGATCCCCAAAGAAGTCTCAGTAGTCAGCAGTACAAGACAGAGTCCCAGGGTCTTGATGGTTTTCGCATTTATGAGCACTATGAGCATTCCTCAAATTTTTAACGCTTTACCAAGGGAAGTCAAATTCGGTAAAGATGATACTGCAATATAAGCTTAAATTTTCTATACCATAAACATATAAAGAGAGAATCCATCGTATGCTTATTTGACTATAGTGTATGTCATTAGTAATATAAGTAATATCAGCCAAATGGCCGCCATGAAATTTTCCATCGAAAAATTGCAGATGCACTTCCTCGATAACTTCACGAATTCCATCTTTGAGGTCTTGAATTGATTGATCTTATCTTTCACGTGGCCCCAAATAAAAAACTCTAAAGGTGCTTAATCCTCTGGGATTAGCGTGTTCCATTCCCACCGAAATCCCTTCGCTGATAAAGGTTCGTGTTACTATGCATGTTGATTTAATTTACTATTCGGGGCTTACTACTTCCAAAAAAAGTCAATAAGATGATTCAAGCGTAGTGATCCGAAAGTGAAGCAAATAACGATTGCCTGCATGATTTTTAAGAAGTTCCCTTATTTGATGCATATTAATTGGATTTACAAAGCTACTATTTGTCAGAATAACGAAAAAGGTAAATTCTTATAACACAGAATTTATGTATGTTTGCCGTTTGTGGTGCTAACCAGGGCAATTTATCAATAGAATTTCAAACCAAACTCTTTAAAAAGCTTAGAAATTGTTTATAAGTTTTGTAACAAAAACTCTCATGGAATAACTGAGAATTGCTAAGTATGCAAACAAACATAATAAACGCTTCAACAAAATTTACACAGCAGACATATTTATGTATTTTAATATTATTTATTTTTTTGCCTTTTAAATGTGTAAGAAATAAACAAAATTTATAATAAAATTAAATAATATTTATATTAAGGAAAGAGTAATCAAATAGTTTTACTTTGCTGTCAATCATGTAATAACCGATATGTTTGTCAATGCATCACAGCTGTTTCATCACTGCGCTGCATCTGATGTGAGATTGGTTTGCTGGTTTGCTCAGCTGGTGCTAAACAGCTGATGAAGATTCTAATCAGCATCATCAGATGCAGCACAGGGATAAATTTCCCAACAGGGCCCTTTGCTTGGTGATTTTTTTCCTCAAAAGTTGCTCATTCATATTCACCCTTCTCGGTAATAAAAGGCGAACATTTTGCTTACGTGAAATATTGCCTATAAACAAAAAATGGTGAACAAAGAAAAAAGTATAGATAAAGGGATGATTTTTGCGCTTGTTTGCGTTGAATATACTGCAGAGTTGCATTTTCGACCATCTTATGAGTTCAATGTTACACATTTGCATTTAAAACTGTGCTGATCATAATATGCTACACAGTGATTCATGTATTACCAAAAAAGCCCAAACGGTCTGTATACTTGAACTACTTCATAGTAATTTCAATATAAACCAAATGGGATCTTCTACCATATATTATTGTAAATGTAGGGGCAGTGAGTGAAGTTCAAGACGGTGAGCATGTTTCGTAATACTTCCTTAGAAGCTGCAAATATCAAATTAATGATACTTGGGAAGTGGTGACAGTGTTATTCCTTAAGGACTTCTTCCTCCACATTTTAGCTGGGACTAAGCAATTATTGCAATTACCTATTATCAGCATTTATCTTACATAATCCAACGAGTCTTGACGAAATAGGCTGCCCTGATCTAATGAGTTGTTATTGTTTTATATATTATTTTCATAATTCCACTCGATCAGGTTTGTTTATTCTACAAAATTCATATGATTATGTAAGCTACAAAATTTAACAAAGAAACACTTACATAAAGCTCAATATATAAAACCCACTTTTCATTTAACTATTCGTTGAACATTTAATGAACATGTATAAAAATTTTACAAAAATCCTTGTTTGGATTATAAATAAAATTTATTAAAGAAAGTGTTTGAAATCTCATTAAACCAATGAGATGTAAAAAGTAGCCTTGAAGTAACCAAATGAAAATCATAAATATTTTGTAAAAAAACCAAAAATAATAGTTATTAAAACAGCAAAACTAACTAAAAAAAAAGAATTAAAAAAAAATTGGACCAAAATATTTTAATAAACAAACTGGAAAATTTAAATAGTTGAAAAAAAAATAAATTTAAAACTTGTAAAAAAAAGTCCTTTAATAAAAAATTTCACTAAATTCCTTTCGTTGAGTTTAATATAGTGGAATTGGCATCTAAAAGCCCAATTGCAGCAGAAATATTTATCTTGATTTACTTAGAAATTCAAGAAAAAAAATAAATAATTTGAATTTAAAAAAATCATAGTTTCTATTGAAAAAATAGACTAATCAAATGAAAATCATTGTAAAATTTATTTGTCGTAAAATTAAACATGTATTGTGTAAAAATTACTTAAAATTATTAAATTAAAATTAAAAATTATTAAAAAAATACATAAACAAATAAAAATAGCTTTAAACGTAACTAAAAAAATTTGTTTTATTTCATATTATATTTCTTTGTTTCAGATTGTAAATCCAAAGATTTGCCCCCTTTTGCAGAAACGCTTGTTACACTTAAAGTTGGTTTAGCAAACGAATTTTGTATTATTGCACAACCGGTTTGAATGCACGCTTTAACTTTAACAATCGTTTCCGCACGGTGGGATTAGTGAACTTTTGGGAAAATATTATTTTTCTTACCTTAATTTTTACTTTAACCTCGCTTGGCTCTTCTTGCAGTTATTCGCCATGAATAACACTTGATTCATTGCACATAATGTCGGCTATATTACGATAGATATCCTTGCTTAGTTTTCGAAATGGCCTACGATATCGATAACGTTCGACTTGTCGCACACACACAACAACAAAATATTAAAATTCTTTTTTTTGTACAAGTTAACGTAGGAGTCACGATTTTTTAGACCTACCGACTACACATACGAATTACATAAAAATCGGTCAAGCCGTTTCGGAGAAGTTTAATTACAAAATGCCTCGAACATGTCGAAGGCTGAAGCTCTTCGTTTTGTATAGCTATTCGTTTATTGTGTTAACTTCTACAACGACACTTGCATTTTCAGAACCAGGAGTATGAGCAGCGAATGGGAAGTTTTTAAACGCTGAGTTGAACCGCAATCCGAATGAGTTTTTTGCGGCGTTTTGTAACTGTGGATGAAACATGGATCCATTACTGTACTCCGGAGACCAAGCAGCAGTCTAAACAATGGGTTTCTTCGGATGAACCTGCTCCGAAGAAGGCCAAGGTAAGTTTGTTGGCCAATAAGATGATGGCAACAGTTTTTTGGGATGCACGCGGGATAATCCACATCGATTACCTTCAAAAGGGAAAAACAATAAACGGCGAATATTATGCCAACTTATTAGACCGATTTAATGAGGATTTAAAAAGAAAACGATCCCATATGGCCGAGAAAAAAGTTCTTTTTCATCAAGATAACGCACGGGTACACAAACCTAAAGAAATGGCTCGGTGGAAAGAGATTTAGCTCCAACGATAAAATTATTGACGTAATAAATGCCTATTTTTGGAATGGATACAAAAACTGGAGAAACGTTTGACTAAGTTTAATGAATTGAACAGGCTAATGTTCGTATCGCCTTTTAAGCCAAATTACATGTGATAATTATTAATGAACAAATAACATCAATATTCTGACAACACATAGTTGAACGGAACAGCCAGCCGTTTTCGAAGGCCACTAAACCTTCATCATCAGCGTTCTTCTGTGTTTGGTCCACTGTGTGTGGTGTCAGTTGATGTAGATTTCTGCCTTATATACGAAACTTTTCTGCAAATGGAATATGTGAATTGGTTTGATTCATCGCATTTCAATTTGCTGAAATGTGTTTTGTAATGAAGGCCCAAATTTACCATCACTAAATTTACAACAGTCTTACCATTGTCGTTTTTTCATTACTAATTATGCACATGTTAGTTAATTTGCTTATTTTTGTTCTACTTAAGACAAACTTTTTTGGTTTGTTACTATTAAGTATATTTTTATTTAATTTTTGCCACAAGCCCATGACTATTAATTTTAGTTAATTTAATTATTATTATTCGAACTGCATTTGTTTCTATATTTAATGAATTGAACAGGCTAATGTTCGTATCGCCTTTTAAGCCAAATTATAATATAATATTGAAAAAAATGCCGACTTAGCTCATTCACACACCTCCAATAGAAAATTGTGTAGAGCGTATCTAATTCACTCACCTTTTATATAAATTCAGATGTACAGGGTACTAAAAAATAATTAAAAATATTAGATTTTTATAGGTCATTTACATTGTCTCAAAATCTATTACTTACGAGATTCCGAGCTAAATATAGTTGCTTTTTGCTAGATTTTCCATACAAAACAAAATCTAATTTTTCAATAGATTTGTAGGAAATCATATTGGAAATTTTGTCTCGTACACAAAATCTTGGAAAATGTCAAAAAAGCTTAGTGTAAACGATTTAGATTTCGTTAAAGATTTCTAATCAAATAAACTAAATGCAATAATTTTGTTTTCAATTAGAAATACAAAGAAACTGCAACGAACAACAAGTTGAATAAAATATAAAAAAATAAAAATTAAAAATTAAAAAAAAATAATTATGTTTTTTTAATACTAAAGTTTCATATAAAAACTAAATACTTTTGCAATAAATATATCATTTCACACTATTCACTCTATTTACTATTTGGCCTATAAATATTTACTTAATATTCTACATCGGTAAATTTGAATTTCAATGGTATATTGGGAACGTTTATCAGCAAACTTTTGAAAGCATTTTCTGTTGGATAATTAAAGTCAATATAAAAGTTACGCACCATACGGGCAAGGCCCAACTCAAGTTCCATATCCACTATCCTGCGACCAATACAGGTGCGTGGACCGAAACCGAAAGGCAAATAAACAAAAGGACATTTTGCTTTTAAAGACTCTTCACTCGCCGACTGATTTTCAATAGCTGCTGCCTGAGTTCTCAACCAACGTTCCGGCAAATATTCATTAGGTCTTCCGAAATGCTGACCATCACGCAACAGAGAAGCATAAACCATTGTCACACGTGTGTCCTTGGGTACTTTGTAGCCACTTAAAACTACATCGTTTGCGGGTGCGCGGGAAATGCCAACCATTAAGGGATAGTAACGCAAGGACTCCTTAATGCAAGCTCTCAAATAGGGCATGTTCTTGCAAGCTTCTTCGGTGAACTCAGAGTCTTTGTGGGGCAAAATTCGCATTACTTCCTCTCGTAGTTTAGCTTGTTTCTCCGGGTGTTCTGCTAAAGAGAGTAAAATACCCGCAAACGTGGACGAGGTCTGAAACAATTTAGTTAGAATTTATGAAATGTTTGAAGCAGTTTTCTTTACCGTATCTACTCCGGTCAAAAACATATCCATGGCCATAACTGTGGCAATTTTCTTATCGATCTTAAGAAGTTTTTCCAAAACACTTTTGTCGTGTTCGGGCTTCTCGGCTACACCCTGCCGACTTTCTCGCTCTAAACGTTCAATGGCCTCATTTATATAGAATGTTGTTATTCCCAATAATGTATCCAAACAGTTCATTAATTTTTTAAATGTGGGTGTTTTGTAATATTTCCATAGTGATGGTTTGATTTCAAGGTCCAGTGATAATGAAATGTAGTCCGTTAAAGTTGTAAACATTAGTTTGGCCTTGTTGTCATTGCGCTTTAAATTAAACAAGCCCAACTGCTTGTCTAAAGCAACAATCGAAACGGATTCCAAAGTCAAGCGATTTAGTTCCTCGTCAAAATTACCGGGCACCTCAAATGTAGTGGGGTCGCGTATTTGACGAATTCTAGAAGGAAAGATTTTTTAGATTGCCATGAAAATTAAGAAAGTAAGATAAAATTTTAAACCTTAACGATTTCCAAAAAAAAGCACAAACAATTAACACAGTCAAAAATATTTGTGTGGCAACACTCTAGTCTTGCGAGAGCAATGTATGGCTGTTGTTGTTTTTTTATTTTATTTTCATACTTCGGATAACTGAAATTCGAGCTGAATAAAGTCATTCCATGTGGTAAAGTAAGAAAATAATAAAAAAAACTCATAGATTATTGAGTTCTTACTTCAAGTATAACATTAGTCGAGCTTCAGATTTGTTTAAATGAAAGTTCAACATAATATGTCTAGTTGTTCTAAGAGATTTTTGGTTAAAGTTTCCCTGATCATCTGAAGAAGAAACAGTTAATAATTATTTGATGATTATTTTTCTTAAAATTTATTTACTCTTAAATTATTTTTTCACACGGGCATTTGAAGATTGTAAAAACCATCGTCTATTGAATTTAATTTTGTCTTGATGTTATTGAATATGAAATGGGGCCATCAGCGCAAAAGTGGTGTAACCCACATTTGTTTTTGGTTGCTCTTCTGGTGATAAATACATTATTTACTTTACCAACTATCAAAAGAAAAGTAGAGTGAGCCACCTTTTGGTATTCAAAAGAAGATGACCCTGAAAAATCATTTCTGCACAGAACATAATATAGCAAAGTAATGGAGTAATTAAATAAAGCAATTAAGTAATTAAATAGTTTGGGGTTGCAACACTTTTGCGCTGATAGGCAGGTTATAATAAAATGGAAAAAAATTTACAAACGAGTATCTTAGAGGTTCATTATAACCGGGTTCCATTGTGCATACACATACATGTATACAAATAAAGTTTCAGATGCGGTATCACAGTCACATCAGCTGATAAAAAAATCTGGTAAAAAAGGCTAATAAGGAAAGTCTAGCGATAAATTCACATTATTAATTAGCATTAAGTTCTTTATTTGTTTTCCCTTTTGCAAAACATTCATGCATGCAAACAGATATTCTAATGCTGGAATTAAAAGATAATGTGGAGATAAATTTGAAGTATGTAGTGTGACTTTTGTACTTTACACACAGTTGGTAAGATTTATGATGATTATCCAACTGTCTTCAAAAGACCAAAATCTTATCGGTTATCGTAGAAGTCTTGGCCGTTTGCTGCAGTCGTTTAATAAATCGCCCAACTTTGTTGCTTAATTAAGAATATATTTTATTTAATAGAGTTCAAAACAACAAAAAGTAATAAAACTCAGTTAAGCAGTAGAAAATGCTGCCTGCTTATTGTTTAGGATTTTAATCTTAGGAATGGTAAGAGAATTTTTGAAAGTCGTAAAAGTTTATTATAAATGCATATAGAAACAAAATACTTGGGGCCTCATCGTATAAAAAATCTCATAGATTTTAGCTTTTGTTTTTTATATAACATAAAAAATAAAAAATAAATTGCAAACATGTGTAAAATTTACTTTTGTTTTTGCTACATACTCCTTCCTCACCAAATAAATAAACGTATGGAAAATCAAACGTTGCTTTATTTTTCAAGCGTTCTTGAATCATTAATTTTTGTCATTTCGTCTATTTACTAAAAATGTCATAACTCGAAAAAAAAACTAGTTTGCCAGAAAACGAGTTTGAAGTGTTCAATTTACACACAACTTAGCGGAAGGTGAAAATTTAATTTTTCTCCCAACATCTTTGTGAAAAAGTTGTACACAGTAAAGTAACAATATGCAAGTTAATTCTACATCAACTCAAAAATTGCATTTTTTGAGTTATGACGTTATTTTAGTAAATGAGCGATTTGTTAAAAAAAAATCAGACTTTTTTGAAATTTTTTTCAAAACAAAATATTTTTTTTGACATTAAGCTGAAAAATGCTAAGAAAATACTTAAACTACAAAAGGCATATACACAAAATACTACACTCTCTTTTTTTTTCTCTAAAAGGTATTTGTCAAACAAAACTTAAGAATATGAAAATTTTTTGTTGTTGGTTAAGCGAGTTAAGTTAAGTTTCGTTTCTGCTTAAGACACCCATCAGTAAACTTTAAACCCAAATATCTTTGAAAAACATAAAAAACTTGATATGTTTATAAAAAAAAACTGTCAAAATGTTATTGAGAATTACGTACACAAATACAACAAAATAAAAAGCCTCAAACAAAAACCTACAAATTCACAGTGAACATGTTTATTGTACTTTGAATCTGTTTGTGTTTTTCTACAACCTTTTTGCAATTAGAGAGAGTTTTTCTGTAAACATTTGAATGTTCTTTTAAATTTTTTTTCAAGAATTTTTTGATTGAGGTCTACTGATGAGTGTCTTCATAATGTAAAATAAATATACTTCGGTATTCTTACATAAAAATAAAAAAATTTAAAATTAAAATAAACGTCTTAGTTATTTTTCGCATATAAAAAAAATTCTTTCTGATTTCGAAACTGATGCAAATTATACATACATGATTTGTTTTTGTATTCGGTTAGATCGAAAAATTAAAACTTAAAATATACGAGATATTTCGAATATCTTACGAGGTTCATTTTACACCATAATTAGTCAAATTCTCGTATAATAAACTTCAAATGAAAAGTTTTCATTCATTCATTCATTTATTCATTTCATTCTACTTCTGCAATTTGTGGTGAAGCCCCACAAATTTAAGACTTAACCGCAAGTTTAATTTCTGTAAAGTTGTGTGCAAGCTTATAAAAATCTGCAGGTCCTTTCAGAAACTGCCAAGTGATTTCCAATTTTTTTAAATTAATATCCCACTAGATGTTTTGAATGCAATACGATTGCGAGAATATGTAAACATTTTGTGTTTTACTTCTTTTAACTTTAATATTAACCAAATGAGAATTATGTCAGGCATT
The DNA here is from genome assembly GCA_936439885.1 of Nowickia ferox. Taxonomy (NCBI): domain Eukaryota; kingdom Metazoa; phylum Arthropoda; class Insecta; order Diptera; family Tachinidae; genus Nowickia; species Nowickia ferox. Next base: position 109,812,392 of record OW387023.1, read on the forward strand.
AATGAAAAAAAAAAAACGTTTTGTTTTTGGAACTTTTTCCACAACCTTATCTCTCCAACGAATCAATCCATTTAAAGTTTTAGCAGTAGACGTTGTTTTTTTTTACTTCAAATGCTGATTTGGATTCGATGGGTTAAAATTTATTTGAAAGAAAAAAAAAGATTTTTTTCGAAAACTTTTATTTTGGAAAATTTACAAAATCTATCGAATTGAATTACGTTTTTTCGCTCTTGAAAAATTTGCAACATTTTTGTTTTTAAATTAAAGGAAACATTTTATATATAACTTTTATTTTTCCTAAAATACGAAATGCACAATATGGAAAAATTATCAATTAGGTTAAAATTAAATAAAATTTTTTGCGTTTCACAAAATAAGGCCCTTAATTGCACACTTACCTTTCAATAAACTCTTTGTTGACTTGAGACATTTTATTCAAGTACAATCTCACATTTTGGGGTTGCATTAGTATTGGATTTACAAGTGTTCGAAATTTGCCCCATTGCTCACCACGCCTATTTGCAAATAAAATAAATAAATAGAAAAGAATGCATTAAAAAAATACAATCTTAAAAAGAAGGTTGAAAAAAACTCAATAATCTTTTGAATTTCATTAACAATAACTCGATTATGCAGTTGGCAACGCAAACGAAATTAAAATTAATATAATGTATGGCAACTTTCTTGGCTTAAAGTTATCGAAAATACGATTATGACAGATTGCTTTATAATAATTATAAGAAACATAAGTGGTAAAAAATTTTAAAATAAATTAGTTCAGTGGAATTGTTTTTCGATGATGAGAAGAAAATACAAAACGGGACTTCTATTTTACGTTCCTAAGGGGACATTTCAAATTCATTAGAATTGCCGCTCTACTATGAGAAAATGTTATTGTTTAAAATAAGTTTAGCTGCCAATCTCTTTTTTTAAGGCTTAAAGCATATTATCGCTTACCCACTTAGAAGTAGTTTACTTAATCTAATTTTACTTCATATTTTTTTCTTATGCAGCATTGCAATTTGGTAGCTGCAATTAACAGCTGTGAGTTGTCAGTTGTTGCCAAACGTAATAAAATTTTGACAACTGGCAACGCAACTAAAGTTCAGTTGCCCTCCATAATCATTACCTTAATATAGAAAGGCCCTAACTCTTTATTTCTTTTTTTTCTTTAAAAGATAGTTTTTTGTATATTTCGATAGCAGAACACCTAATCCCAGCAAAAAATAAATTAACGCGTTCAAATTGAAATAGTGTTTCATGATTTCTTGAGCATTTGTTTCTTTGAATGCGTTCTAAATGTCATCGCAAATTGTAAATAATGCTATAGTTTTTGAACTCATTAAAAACGCATGCGACAAACTGGGTAATAAATATATTGAAATAAATATCCAGCAAAAAACGCATATAAAAACGGAACTAAATCTTCACATTGACACAGTTTCATAAAACAAGTTTTATTTCCAACAAATATCGAGAATACAATAGCTCAGTGGTAGAGAGTATGCCTTGGCAGTCTGAACGGCACGGTTCGTATCCTGGCTGCAAAAATAATTTTTTTTATGTTTTGTATTTACGTGAAAAAACGTCATCGAATCAGGGAACTTGCATGGGTTCTAAGCACTCAATTAAATGATGAGCAGTTTTGTTAAATGTGAACCTATGCTCGTCAATGACACTCCTGTGTTAAAATCATGCGTTCTGCATCTAAATTGAACCAATTCATTTGCAATAGAACCCATGCATTAACTATTTTTTTGCATGTCTTTTTTTTTTGCTGGGATGTATCGAAAAATGCAAAAAACTCGATTTCAAAAAAATAATGAGTTAGGGCCTTTATATATTAAGGTAACGATATGTGTCTACCAATCAATGAATCTTTATAAATTCCATTATAATATTTTGATTTTTTTTTACAAACTAAGACATTTCGACAATGTTCGACTTGTCGCACACTTGCATTCAAAACAATAACAAATTTTAATATTCAATATTTTGTTGAACACTTATATACATTCAAAAGAATAAGAAATTTTAATATTTTTATGTTGTTTTAAATGTAAGTGTGCGACAAGTCGAACCTTGTCGATATCACCTGAGCAACATTTGGTACTTACGCTGACAGTAGACCATTAGTGCCTTGAAAAAAGTCGACTCTATGAACAGTGCGATAATACCTCAGCGTCATCAAACTGGGCCTTTTAGGCCAGTTTCCTTCGTTGCGGAATACCTTTTCAAAATCCTGAACGTTGTGGGTAAAAACTATATCAGGTCTGCCAAAAAATCCCGATAATTTGAAAATACTACCAAATTCTTTTTGGAGATTGTAAAGAAAATCTCTCGAGTCCAATTGATAATACTTTCCACCCGGTAAGAAATTTCTTAACAACGAAAAACCACTTATGGTGGGAATTTCTTTGTAAGTCTTTGCCGACTGCCATTCCTTGCTAACGGTTACTGGAACGCACTCATTTTCATCGAGAAGCTCTGTGGCAGTAGATCTTAATCTGAATAACTAAAGAAAATTATTTTTCGTATTAATGATGTTTGTAAGCCTCGGTTTATGCAAGGTAATTTCAACTGAGCAACGTTTTAATTCTCTTTCTCTCTTTTGTAAATACAAGGGAGTTGAGGGATTTATCTAAAATACTTGCAGTTGTTTGAGTTGCAATGGCTTGCAAATTTTTGCACTTCTTATAATTGAACATATTTTTTTTTTTGTAAAAAATTTCTACAACCGTTTGTTTCTGCCAACAAATTGCTACTGACACTTTTGCTTTTCAAAACAGCATTTAAAATGCTCTGTTTTTATTTGCTTAAATTTTGATAAATCTAAAGGCCGTAAAGTTTTATGCATAACTTTTTGTGGTATAAAATAAAATAAATTATTTTGTTAAATTAAATTACTCATATAGTTGCATTTCATTAATTTTTATGCAATTCTTATTAGAATAAGTTCCGCAAAGCTTAAAAGCTTGTCTGTTGACTTAATGAGGAAATATTTTTTTACATGTAATTTCAATGAAAAAAGATGTGTATAACATTCAACGAGATTATTAACTATTTTATTAAGTTTTAGGTGTTTTTTTTTGTTTTGAATAAAATTAACAATTTTATTTATCAATATTTCCACACGCCTTTGTGTGTCTTCTTCAGGTTATATTTTTTGAAGAAATATTGATAAATAAAATTGTTTGTTTTTGTTTTTTCATTTGTTTGTGTTTTTTTGTTTTTCTGGAAGAAATATCTTATATCTTAGTATATATATGATGGTAGTTTATATCAAAGTATATATACTAAGATATAAGATATTTCTTCCAGATAAATAAAATTGTTAATTTTATTAAAAACAAAAAAGACGTCAAGCCTAATAAAATAGTTACCAATTATAAAATAAAAGGTCAAATAAAATTGCAAAGATCATTCAACGATATTTTTCATTGAGTTGACAAAGTTGTTGTTGGCAGGTTTTTAAATAAAATTTCAAATCGGAGACAGGTTGGATGACGGTAAATCCCATTTAAAATAATGATAATAATAATGCATAACTAGAAAAGAAATAACAAGGTTTTAACGGCTGATTATAGCAGAATAGAACAAAAATACATTTCGCTCATTTACTTCAACAAATTTCAAATTTAATAACTCAAAAAACGAGTTTTTCGGATTAATAATGAATGAAGAATAATTAGGAATTTCGTATTTTATCCTAAAAAATTACATACATATATGTACATACATACATATGTAAACGAGTATATTTGACTATTATACCTTGAATTAATTAATACATGTCAAAAATTCAAATAATACCTGCAAGTGCCATATTTTGAATGCAAAATGTCATGACGAATGATACAAATTTGACATCTCATAGTACTTGAATTTTTTTTTTTAATTTTTCTAAACGATAAGACTTTTCATCTGATCAGAGCTGCATTATTACAAAGTCAAGTAATAAAAAAACTCACAAGTCGTCTGTTTCGACGCCGATGTCATGCTGTAGTTTATGGCTCTAAATATGGAATATGCTTATCGTATTGAAATATATTTCATGTAAATCACTACTACTTTAAGCGCCGTCTATTTTAAAAGGCCAGCACAACCATCGCCGGAAGTCAACGATTATTTATTTATTTATTTATACATATTATACAAAGTAAATTTGCATAATATGGTTGCACAAATATGAGCGGAGTAACTAGATCATATGCCCAAGATGTTATTAACAGTATTTTAAAAAGGTTTTGTGATTGACTGTACACGACCTATGCCTTCACATAGGAAGTAGCAACGTGGTTGTTAAAGAAATTCCACATAAGAACCGCAAGAATACGGTTATCCGTGGCAGATAAGTCAACCAGTGCGAGCGAGACGCAAAACTCTCGAAGGCTAATAAACACAGTGGCCTGGTTGCACTTAAAGAGATAATTGCCAACGACGCTTGATGTTGACTCGCCCAGAGCTGCTTTATGACTGAAGTCAACGATTAGTGTAGGCATGTTAATACTCTACAGCTGCTTGCTTTCTACTTGCGTTTTTATGCTATGTTTCCACTACGAGTTGAATTACATGCTTGGCTTTCTCAATCATGTTTATGAATCATGCCGTTTACACTGCGCATTCGTGCTTCGTTTTGGCACTTACTATCAGTGTTGTCAGATATGGCGATATCTCGCCAAACGTGGCGACAAAAATTTCTGTTTGGCGATGAAAATTTTTAAATGGCGATTGGCGATTTACTTGGCGCTATTTGAACTCCTTGGCGATATTCTTGGCTATTTTATATAAAGCCTGGTACTCCGTTCACAATTTCGTGCGAAATGCTGTAGAACTACATGTAAAAGTAATTGGTATGAAATATTTGCGAAATAAATTTGCAAAAGTAGTACTCTGTTCTTATTGCGAAAAACACGTAAAATCTATCTGGCAATATATTTTTCCATGCAAAATAACTCTGGCATCATTTTAGTTTCGCTGCGAAACAACATGAGCAGTACTTTTTTCGCACAGAATTTTGACAATGTTGCATACTTTTAAGCAATAAAAGCAAGAAATTTATAAAAAAAAAACGCAAGTTGGGCTACATTTAGTACATGTCAAATTTTTCAGGCGAAATAATCAATGTTGCTGAACAATTTTCACAACTTCGAACAGAGTACGAGCCTTAATGTTAAAAATATGAAATTTTTATCTAAGGAATTTTTTCTACAAAATAAAATATTTCGTGCAAAAGATTCTAAATGTTGTGTTTATGAAGCGGTGGGGAAAACTTGCTTTTATAAACATTTTGATAATGAAGCACCAAAAAGCCTGCACGAGTTCTCGGCTATACGAAGATGATGCTGGTACTTAACACTTCAACGATATAATATGTATGTGTACTTAAATACATATTTAAGTAAACGTTAATTCAGTTTTATCACAGGACTTAAATAAGTTCAATTTATCCTATTTAGATTGATCTTTTGTAATAAGTTATTTTTAAGTATTTTTTAAAAAGTTATTTTTTTATACGCCAGTATTTATATGGTAATGTAAATACTTCTCTTAATTTATCTTAACTAGCCGTCCACACGAGCAATAATCTTGGCAATTATTGCTGTGGCAATTGTCAAATTCGATTGCCGACACAAGATATCAGCGTGTGGACCGTATAAATATGTGTTCAAATATATATTAAGCAACAAATGTTAAAATACATTGCTGAGCAATAATCTCTTAACACATTCTAATTAAAGATAATTCAGGTATGTATATGCTTAAAAAAGCAAATATATTTGAATGTACGTGTTCGCCACCTCTAGATACATTGTTGAACACAAGCAATTTGATGTCATTATTCTGCCGGCGTTATTGCTTGTGTTAAGACACAACAAATTGCTCGTGCGGTCGTAGTGTAAACAACATAATTTTTATGTGTTACGATAGACGTTACCTACTGAATTTAAAATTTAACAATATTACAAATATTGTAATTACAAAATAAAAATATATTTTGTAGCTAAAATTTAATGTTTTATTATATTGGCGATATTTGGCGATATTCGACCAGACATTTGGCGAGGACACTGCTTACTATGTATCTATAATACGAGTATATATAGATTATATATTCACACATCCATACGTATCATACGCACGTGCGTTTGGTTTGTTTTTATTTGTTCACACACACATACACATATACCTATTTTGTTTTGATAGCTAGTTCAGATAGACTGGCGATAAACTGCGATAAAAGTTCGAGAACATACCAATTTTACATTGCTCCGCCAGTACCCAGCGGAAAATTAAGCGAAATACGTCGATAATAATCACTGACGTCAGTATGACATCGTAAGCGAGCCATCTAAGTGCTTGGATTGTAATGTATGAGTAATCTGATATATCATGTGTTGCTAATAACTTCGATTACGATGTAAGCAGGGATTCATTTATTCACTAAAACAAGCAGTTTGTTATAAAACAAAATTAAAATACTGGTCTACTTTTAGGCTAAATTTATTATGATGCTCCCTACCACAACTCCACTGTCTATGTACGAGTAAGTGCAATGCTAGTGACACGTACTTACATCGTGGCTTACTTTGTAAGCGAGAGCGCACCACTTACGTGTCCTATGATATTTTTATGTTAAATCTAAATAGCAAAATAAGTGAACCAATCACCACTGACTGCTACTAAGTATTACTGCTATCATCGATTACGTAATGTATATTTTTATCACTGGGTAGATTCATAATTTTGTATGGCGAAGCAAGTTGTTTCACTCATGATTGGGGTGTGAAGCGTGAGTAGAGAGCGAAGCACGTATAGTGGAAACATACTATTAATGTAATTTGTTGTCATGACTTATAATCTGTCCTTTAATAACCATCTAAAACATAAACTCCCCGCTTCCAAATTGGCGATAAATTCGACATGAACAAAATACATTAATCACCCTCAAATCTCAAAATATAATAAACTCATGATATTTCATTAAAAACTGTTCAGTTTTTTTTTATAAAAAAATGATATATTTACCACGACAAACTATATCGTATAACGTATATCTTAATTCTGAATTGCTTCTTATATAAAGAAATCAGAAAACGTTCATTTGACACAATTTACTTTACTTTTAATGAAGTTGTTAATAAACTTAATGGTGAAGATTTCTACTCTTTATATCAATATATTGAATTGTCTTTAAACTATAGAAACCTAATCATAAATGAATTTAATGTATAGATCTAAGTTAAATCACAAAATGTAAAATTTATAAAAACACTAAACTCTAACTGCCATATTCATAAAAAATATTTTTTTTCATCAAAACTTTTTGTAACTCTTTTGTATTTTCTATTGATAACTGATCTCTCTCACTTTGAGCACATGCAATATCAGACTTGGTAATACTTGGTTTGATAAAATGCACCCACTAAGTAATTGAAATGCTCTTTCATTCTGGAATCGTTTGATTAAATCCAATGTCTCGTGTTTTTACTACAATTATAGTAACAATAAAAAAATTAATCAAGAACTATTTGCCGCCTTAAAAATAACACAACATAACATTCGCCCTCAATAACCTAAATCGATAAATTTAAAATTCAATGGTATATTTGGCACATTTATCAATAGACTCTTAAAAGCATTATCCGTGGGATAAGGAAACTCAATCTGATAGTTGCGCACCATGCGAGCAATTCCCAGTTCTAGTTCTAGGAATCGATAATAAAACGAAATCAAATAAAAAAGAAAATGAAATGAAAAAAAAAATTATGAAAATCTGCGATTATTTGCAAATCCTAATAACGACACCCGGACAAATGCTAAATGGGTCCAAAATTTCTCGCTAAAATGCTCTACAGAACAAAAATAAAAATGCAAGATTTAAAATTTGCATATGGGTAATTCCAGAAAAAAGTCAATAAAAAAAAATTTTTTCTCAAAAATTTTTATTTTTGTTTTTTAATAATAAAGGGTCTATACTTTATAAATGCAAAGCATTTTAAACTTTAAAAAATTTTTTTTAACGAAATATGTGACAAAAAAATTTTTTTTTGCTGATCATTTTTATTAGCTATTATGTAAGGTAATAAGGCATTATTTTAATTTTTTTTTTGTAATTTACAAATTTTCTACTAACAATAACCTTACGCATTAGCATAAAAGAAAGAGGGGTTCTAATAATGGGATTTTTTTTTGAGTTGACTTTCACTTATCGCACCCTCGCATAAAATCAAAAGCACCAAAACCAAAAGACAAATGTAAGAAGGGATTTTTGACCTTAGCTACATGAGGATATTGAAAGCTATTTGCTTCATCCTATGCTTTACTGGATCTTAGCCAGCGTTCGGGTAAAAATTCATTTGGCCGTGGAAAATATTTGCTTTTATGCGGAAAAGAAGCAGAACATATGGATACTGGTGTACCCTTGGGCGCTCTGTAGCCACTTATGATGACATATTTGATGGCTCACTTATACCTTAATAATCACAACCGTCGCATAAGATCAATATTTATTAATTTTTTTCAGCAGTAAAGCATTTGTTATTGTTTAATTTCTCTTGAATTAAAGTTCAATCAATATTAGCAAAGTTACTGCGCTGAGTTATCTTGGAAAAAAATAAAACAAAATTTTCATATTTCATAAATCTACACATAAGCGATCTTCTTCAACCTTCATTTCCACATTCACAAAAAAAAATTTGTTCATAAAACTTCGCTGAATTATGTAGAAATAACTTTTATTTTTGTAGCGTCCGTTTCTCGCTGACATTTGCTTATATCTTTTTTTACTATATAATTGATATCGCCCAATATTATTTCTTAAATATACTACTCCTTCATTGCTTTAAAACACTTAAAATATATATTGGATGTTTCCATTCTTTTCTTGTTTTTTGCCGAACTAAAGTGTACGAATGTCGCGCCCATCGCCTGGGAGTTGCCCATATGTTGGTTGTTTTAGCAGTTTTTTTTTTTCTTGAAAAACTTGAAGGTTTTTTTATGAAACAATATGCAAAATCTGGTCGGGAGGTTGAAGTACTCAATTGATAAGATTTATAACGATTATCTAAGCTCTTTTCGAAATCCCAAAATCTTATCAGTTATTGCAGACGTTTTGGCCGTTTTCTTCAGTCATTAAATGAATCGGCTATATTATTTGGTCATTAAGTTAAGAATATGATATATTTAGTAAAGCTCTAAACAACAAAAGTACTAAAACTCAATTAAGTGCTTGTCTCTAGTATTTTAATCTGAGGAATGGTAACTAAATTTATGAAAGTGGTAAAAGTTTTCTTATACGAGTACATACTCATGTGCAGGTAAATGCAAGAAGAAACAAAATACTTCTTCTTTCGAGGGACTTATGCCATTTAATGACGGGATTGAAAATTATACACTGATTAGGGATCTAATGGCAGCTTTACTATCAGTTACGAATCGAACATCTCGATATGACCACAGACAGTTTACCGCTGTGTTGATTGGCTAGAATTATAATTCGGCTTGAAATACTCTACAATCAATCTTAAATATAAAGCAACATTTCTTCTCGGAGATAAGTAGTGAAGTGAATTAATAAATGTAGAAAATAAAATTTTTATCGAAATTTCTTTTTATTTATTTTATTTTTTTATATTGTGCAAGTGTGTGTGTTTTTGCACTCACTTTGCACTACCCATTAGGGCTGTGTCGTTCATGAACGAACGAGTAAAATTGAACGAATCACTTAAATGAACGAAGTGAGCCGGTCATTTTACTGAGCTGTTTTGGTTCAGTAGTACTGACACATAAAAATAAATTGAACGAAATGAACGACCGATGACCGAGCGCACTTGGCTCTTTTTTTTTGTTTTGTTTTGCTTTTTCATCGTTCATGTGGGATTTTTTTGTCATTTTCTCGTTTTCATTTGCCTTTTTATCTATATACTTTTAGTAACAGTGCTACCATTATGAATTTTTTAAACTGCTTTAACTTCTCAATTCTACGTAATTAAGTTATTTTCGCTCCCGCTTTTTGACTTTTATTCATTGGCCATAGATTTATTTACCACCAGAGACTTAATTGTGGCAAAATAAAAACACATCTTGAACACTTCTTAATGCTATTAATATTTTCCAAATTCCTTATTTTATGTCACACAAAAAAATACTTTAATATTGCAAAAAAAAAATTTACTTGCTGATTTTTCCTTTGTTATTTTGTTTGTTTTGATCATTTTGCCAAAAAATAACAAAAACATTGCATTTGTCTCTTTTTATTGACCGAATCAACTGTTTGTTTTTTCATTTCGTTCTTTTTCTTGAAAAGAGCGGATGAACGAAATGAACGAACTCGTTCTTTTTTACAAAATGAACGAAAATGAGCGGTCACTTAAATGAACGATTTGTCACAGCTCTACTACCCATCGTAAAAACCCTTATTGTATTTTCAACTGATAACTATTCTCTCTAACTTTGAGCAGAGGCAAGGTCAAGGCCAAAATGAATTGTGCACACTAAGTATTTGAAACCCTCTTCCATTCTGAACAATTTCCATTAAATCCAATGTCTGCTATAGTTTTTATTCCACTTAACTTCAATACACGTATACTCGTATGTATAACAATAAAAAATTAAAAAAAAAGATAACCACTTGTGAAATTAGATTAAGAATGCCACTGCATAAAATTCTCCCTCATTAAAATTTTTGTCAATATCCTAAATCGATAAATTTAAAGGTCAATGGTATATTCGGCACATTTATCAATAGACTCTTAAAAGCATTATCCGTGGGATAAGGAAACTCAATCTGATAGTTGCGCACCATGCGAGCAATTCCCAGTTCTAGTTCCAATTCCACAATGCGGCGGCCTATACAACTGCGAGCACCAAAACCAAAAGGCAAATGTAAGAAGGGATTTTTGACCTTAGCTACATGAGGACATTGAGAGCTATTTGTTTCATCCTCTGCTTTACTGGATCTTAGCCAACGTTCGGGTAAAAATTCATCTGGCCGTGGAAAATATTTGCTATCATGCGGAAAGGAAACAGTGCACATGGACACTTGTGTACCCTTGGGCACTCTGTAGCCACTTACGACGACATCTTTGATGGGTAAACGGGCATTGCCTATGGTCAAGGGATACTGGCGCATAGACTCTTTAATACAGGCTCTCAAGTAGGGCATATTTTTGAAAGCATGCTCATCGAAATCGGAATCTTTTTTGGGTAAAATCTGCAAGACTTCTTGGCGCAATTTTTCTTGTTTATCGGGATTTTTGGCAAGGCATAGCAGTAGTCCCACAAATGTCGAGCTGGTCTGTAAACGAAGCAAACATAATGTGAATGATGAAAGAAATATACTAGTGTATGTTAAAATATAAAAAAAAAATAGTTTACCGTATCCACTCCCGCCATTAACATATCCATGGCCATTACTGAGGCAATTCTTTTATCAATTTTAATCAATTTCTCCAATATACTTTTTTCATGTTCTGGCTTTTCGGGCATTCCATTTTTTTGGTTCTGCTCCAGACGTTCGGTGGCTTCGCTCACATACGACCTGGTCACATCCATAATTACATCCAAAGCATTCATAAGTTTTTTAAATGTAGGTGTTTTATAGTATTTCCATATGGACGGTTTGAACTCAATGTCCAACGAATAAGTAAAGAAATCATTTAAAGCTTTAAAAAGATCTTTAGCTCTTGGATTATCGCGGTTTTCATTGATCAAACCTAATTGTTTGTCCAAAGCTACAACAGAAACAGATTCCAAAGTCCAACGATTAATTTCTTCCTTAAAACTATCGGGAACTTCCAGAGTTTGAGGATCTCGTATTTGACGTATTCTTAAAAAAGAAATGAGGAATGTAATAAAATTTTTCTAAAAAAATTTTAAGCGTTTTTAAAACCAGCCCCTGAAACATTACTTGCAGTGAAATAAGATATTAGTAAACGTGTATTTGTGTTACTTACAGTGCTGTTCGCAGTCAGTGCCAAAAGTTGGTTTATAGCTAAGCGCAGCAATATGCAAATTGCATTTTGCTTAATAAACATTTTTATACATTTAAATTAATACAGCTGAAAACAATGTCTGGCAACACTGATATACACACATGCAGCCCATTTAAGAACAACGGCAATTTTCCCCCTATTATGAATTTAAATTTCGCATGGGGGGGGGGGGGGAAGATCCCGACCAAAAAAGTAGGTATTCCTAATATGAGGGAGGGGGAGAGTTTTCTTCTCAAACATTTTTAAGGGAACTGATGCAAAAATTTAAAAATGAAATTAGAATTTTTTCTAAAATAACGGTTTGCATAAGCATTTACATATTTAAATATGTATGTATGTGAACACTGGAGTTGTATAATTCCCTTTTGTTGTGAAATTAATAGACAGACAGAAAATTTATTGTTTGTTTACTTCTTCGCGTTTACTACTCACATACACTTACACATAAACACATAAAGTATACATAAACGACCTGAAAGGAGAAAAATTATATGATGCAAAGCAAAGTAGAAAAGAGAAACAAAAAATGTACGGCACAGAGGGTCGTTCCTCTTCAACCCCTCACCTACAAATTTCGGCAGTCTGTCTGTCTGTCTTTCAATTTCTCAATTGTAAAAGGGAACTAAGCGAAGAGGGCACATTATTTTCGAGATTTCTACCATTTTTGCTTTATTGTGCAACGTATGTGAAGATTTCACGGTTCTTCGAGCTACATGAAATCCAACTAGAATCACGATAATCCTTAAAGGCCGTGACATGCGTGTTAACAAAGTGAGTTAGGTAGTGTGAACTAAAAATTTAACTATGTGACAAATTTTTGTTTGGCAAATTTCATACGATCTGATCAGTTTCATACGATCAGAATACTCGTAGTTTTTATTGTCAACCAGCTAGTATTGTGATAATATTTTAACTTGTTCCTTATTCATTAACATTTTAAATTTTTTAAACAGCGAAATTAAAGCTACTTTTTTATAATAAATGATTGCATCATTTTTGTATAATAGTGTGGCGCCTAAAATATCCTGTTGAAGCGATTTTTTAAAACTGGTCAGACTTCTGTAAGATTTTCCTGTGAATGAATCGTTAGATCGTGTAGGAAGTGAATCAGTACCTTAAGCCTCCCCGACACTCTTATTGATATTTAATATTTAGTCGATCGAGTACGTTGATGACTTTGCGAATTTTACACTTGTAATCTTATTTATTTAAAGACTTGATAACAAATTTATCATAGTTTTGTTCAACGTAAAACACAAAACTAACAACTACATACATACACACATATGTATGTGTTTTCTTTCTTCGCACACAACAAGCAATTGCACATATCGCTTGTTTGCTACAACAATGTCATAACTAAAAAATAACTAGTTTTGCAGAAAATGAGAAAAACAACTTTAACAACTTTAGGGGAAAATACATTTTTCTCTCTCTCAAAATTAGAGTATAAATGATATTTGTATGAAATGTTTACGCAATATGCAAAATGATGCGAAGATTAATTTGCATTATTAACTGAAACATCGAGTTTTTTGAGCTGTGACGTTATTGAAGTAAACCAATGAAATTTTCAGCGAATAGCAATGATTATCACAAGTGTCTTAATTTACCTTTCAATAAATTCCTTGTTGACTTGTGACATTTTATGCAAATACAAACGAACATTTTTGGGCTGCAGCATAACAGGATTGACAGCTGAGCGAAATACACCCCAAGTCTCATCTTGTCTAAAAGGAAAATTAAGAATTTTTAAAAAATAATTCTTTATTTAACTTTCTTTACATTCATATCTACTCGTACATACGTTGCTATAAGACCCTCAACACCTTGGAAGACATCTGCACGATGTACATGCCGATGATAATGTAAAGCTTCTGAGCCGGGTCGATTTGGCCAAATGCCCTCGTTACGTAGAACCTTTTCAAAGTCCTCCACATTATGGGTGACAACAAAATCACTATTTCCAAAGAAACCTGGTATACGAGCTACATCCCCAAAATCATTTTTAAAAGCTAACAGCAATTGTGTAGTGTCCAAGTTGGCGTACTTGCCACCGGGCAAAAACCCTCTCAAAAATGTTAAACTATTTACGGTAGGTATGTCTTCGTAGGGTTTAGCATTTTGCCATTCAGTATTTGAGAGAGTTTTGGAATTCGTTTCATTTTCCAAAACGCCAGCTACAGAAGTAGTGGATTGAAAACGTAACTGTGAACAATTGATATAATTATTGTTATTGTGTTTTATTGTTTCATCTAGATCCTGTTTTCAATACGTACTCGCTTAATTGCGCTTGGTTTGTTTAAAAAAACGCATTTATTATTAAATATGATGCCGCAGTTTTTTAATTTAAACATTTCGATACAAACAAAAATAAATTAACAACTGGCGATCTTAGCACTCGAAGTTACACTGTAGAGGGAATTTCGCAGTTGTAAAATATTGAAAACTATACTAAATTTTTTATAGTTTATTGTGTTTGTCTTTTTATTCGCAAAAAGAGCTTTTCATATTGTTAGAATATTAAAGAATTTATTAATCAATTAAGCTTTGCCTGCGGTGACGTTTCCTCCAAAGTATTTGAAAACCGAAACAGTTTCACCGGTTCATTTATTTTTTTCTCTTATGAAATATAGTAATTTCATAAGAACAGTAGTGCTACCTCGTGACTTTTAGAATTGCTCGCTTCTTAACTGAACGGGCAACAATGCTAGCTACTCTCAACAGGTCTTCCTAGGTATCTAGTGGCAGCGTTCCAAGTTGGAGTTTAGAAGATTGAAACTTTCTTAGACGACCGAATGTCTGACTGACTTTCTTTAAACGACTATCAATAATTACCCACGCCCAACCCTCCGTTTATGGATACAAGGCTCCCGAGATAAAAATTGGTCAACATGCTCTATTTCGTTTGTGTCAATTACAAATAATTCCCGTCTTTTTCGTCTTTGCGACATTAACCTTCAGACCATGTATTTGTATTCAATTACTTAATTAAAAGAAATCAAATAATATTTTTACTAAAATAAGGCCACAGAATGAAAACACCATTTTTTCTTTATTAAAGTAATAGTACATTATATTCATCAAACCAAATAGAGACCAGTGATGCCAACTTTTTTTACTCTAAAAGCACATCAACATATAAAAAAGCACTAAAAAGCGTAAAAAGCACTAACCTAAAGAAGGAATGCAGATCCAAACAAGTGAACTTTAATAATGTTTAATATTTTCTACTCTATTCTCAACATCTTTAATGAAATAAATCAGACAAAACGGTATGCTTTACACTGAGAAAATAAATACCTACATGAAGTTTTTATTAAAGTAATGCACAAATTTTTTAAAAGCACTACTTAGTGCTTTTTCTTAGTTTGGCACTAACTCTCAAAACTTGGCATTTTGAGTCTTCAAAAAGCATTAAAAAAAACAGTGCAGTTGGCATCAACATTTTTTCTGTGCTGCCAAAGTTAAGCTTCATAAATTTGTCGGGAGATCTAACAAAGATCGCTCAGTTGGCCTGGCAGTACCCACATTATCTCGCTGCCAACGTGGGGTCTTTCCCAAGGATCGTGTCCAAAACGAGGCGTATTAAATAAAAGACGAGGCAGAACAACCTTCAAAAATCTAATATTCAATCCGAAGATGGAGTTTTCTATCAGTGTAAAATGTATGTATTTATAATAAAAAAAAAACCGGTTTGCCAGTTTCTCTGCAAACCACATTCGAATACTCTAACGGTTAACGTTCTACACACTTAGTACTCTTCTCTCAGTGGCTAGAAGCTTTTTCACAAAAAGCGCTTATTTAAGAACTTGTCTAGTTTTTATATATACTTGTCTATTTTTGAAGCACTTTGTTTGTTGTGAATAGCCAGAGTAAAACAGAAACAGAGAATTTTTGTTGTGGTATGAAAAATTAATAACAATATTAAACAGAAAGCTTTATTCTTCAAGTAATGACGCATTTGTTTGTTTATATATATATATATATTTAATTTAATTGTTTTTGTAGTTCTATACGGAAACGATTACTATAAAAACATGCGACATGTTGTTAGTTAAAATTTATTTAATCTACACGCTTCAGTAGTGTATAAATATAGCGCGAAATTAGTTTGATTTATTTAATATTTTTAGAGAAGACAATTTAAATTGTTACAAAAAGAGCTTGAGATTTACAAAATTAGGGGTCCTAGCGCATGCAAATCATGTTGCTAAAGATTTCCATATAACACTAATCCACCCCTAATACACATACATATCGCACTAGTTCTTCTAAACTAAAAATTTAAAATTTTCAGTAGAGGGCTACAACTGCAAGAGTACAAAAAATGCTGTAAGATTTCTACAGTAGGTAAATATGACCACTCCGTATCGTTTTCTGGCAAAAAGTGAAAATTGCAAAATTTTGAGAAAAAAATTCGTCTTACTCGATTTTTCACAACTGCTTAATTCTTTATGCAATTACTCGAATAAATCACTTTTGCGATACTCTGTTTACTAGACTGAAGAAATAGCATGCTGTTTTAATGAATTGTATGGGTAAATTAATTGACGAAACCAATTGACCGTAGATCAATTAAGCGGCAGCCACTGTTCTCCAAATTGTGTATCCCTTTTCTGAAAGAGCATTTGCAACAAACATTGAATAGAACTTTCCAAAGAAAATGAATAATGCAACTTTTTCAGGTTTTTCAATATTTGAACTTATTTTATCGTCATGCTTAAACTGCAAATGTTTGCTTGTTTTTTTTTATCTCAAGTGGTGATAAAAATGTTAAGAGCAAGAATAATCTTAAATTGTTTATGAGTTGCAATAAAATTTGAACCTACAAAAAGTGTTGGATCATAAATACTAAGATATAAATAAACAGAACCGAAGTTCGACACAAAATTTAAAAACAATTATAATTCTGCTAAAAAGCAAAATACCTTTTGCAAGCAGGTAGTATATACAGTAATCCCCGAATAATTGCCTCATAGAAATTTTCAAAAAATACATTCAATTACCTTATTGCGTATATATTATAGATATATATATATATATATATTTCTACATATTATATCTTTTAACTCTTATTAGGAACTTAGAGCCACAGCGAACTGTCGCCATTCGGTTCAGTTCGGTTCTGTTTCACGAGAATGTTTTATTTGTTGGCAGCTTAGGCCGCTTCGAATGACTTCATTCCCGAGTTGATGGCGCCAAGTGTGCGATCATTCTTAGAGCATTCGTAGCGTGTGACCAATCCAACGCCATTTTCCGCTAAGGATTTCGATATGGAATAGTCGTTGATCTGTTTGTCACCAGAACGCAGCTCTGGTTAGTTATAAAGTTGAACTAAAATATTTTTAGGATTAGACTTGAATCGAACTCTTTCGGTAGCTCGTTTTTGACACAAACCTATGATCAAATTCATTTAAACTATATGGGTTTAATCATTAGTTTGAGTCAAAAACGAGCTACTGAAAGAGTTCGATCTAAGTTTATTTAGGATCCTTCGAAGGCATCGGTCAACGGATACTTCGATCGCATTTATGTCGTGTGGTGACACGTTCCAAGCTTTACAGGCATATAAAAGCGCCGACTTGGCGAAAAATTCTGGTCCTAGTACATTCCAATTGATCTGAAGAGTTCCATACAGTCTATACAATACCATAAGGCTGGTATGACTTTGAGCGATCGTCTATGCAGTAGCTCATCTGCGTTAAATGCTTCCGAGATCGCAAAATGATTAGCTCAACACCTTGCATATGTAATTTGTTGATATGTAGGGTATTGCAGATTCGTTATCGAGGGGTTTGTATAGTTGTGCGCTTAAAATCAGCTGTCGTCAGCAGCGTATTCAAGGCTCTGTAGTTGATGATGATGATGGCCCCAAACTTATTCTTCTGTTTGCTCGAGTAGAATTACAATAACATTTAAAACGATGTTGATGTTGCAAAAGGAATAAAATGCATCCCTGGTGAATGCCGGTTACAACATCAAAACGTCAAAGTGGTTACTCATGAGCAACTCGACATCTAACATCACTGTACAGTGATTTATTTATATTAAACATTTTTGGGGGTAAACTTTACAGACAATAGCGCAACAAATTACTTCGTAGTTCAGGACATCGAAAGCCAAGTCCAAGTTCCAGTCTTTAAGACTACAGACTGTTCTGTTATTATACTTATAGTATTGAAGATGCATGAGCTTTGTTGCCAGAAGCCAGCCGTTTCAGGTCTGAGATCATTCATTACTGAGCAACTTAGCTTCTTTTATTGATAATAAGCGCTATTATCTTGGTCATCGCGCTAAGGCTAGTGATACCTCCCCACTTCTTGCTCCTTAATGATACCTTCTTTAAACTACGAGTCGAATTGAAGGGTGAGCCAAAAATAATTTGGCAAGCAGCATCTTGAGAATCTCGGTGGCAATGTTATCTGGATTCAGTAACTTTTTGCGAACCGAAAATCGTAATATTTATCAATGTGTTTATTTTTTCTTCTTTACGATAGTGCACAACTGTAGCGTACTCACCATTTAATTCTATATTATACGGCATCTGTGACTACGAAATGTCCAAATAAGCGAAAAACACAACGCAGCCTTTCGTTACAAAAAGGCAGCGAAAAATCAGGTATTTAAAGCTCGAGGTAAGTAATCTTAGTTAAGCGGTAAGGTCATGAAAGTGGGCAGTGTTGCCTACACACAAATTTTATTATCGTTTCTTCTTATGATTACGAATACACACATAAATATTTATTGACTTATAAGCAACTACTACGGCCCTGTTCTGTAAACCGAATCCGAGTAAATTTCTCGTTTTCAAAAAATTAATAATGAACCTGCAGGCGTGCTTAAAATCATACACGATAATTTTCTTTCAGATTTGATATTTGAGAATCTATATAATAAAAAATTAAAAAAAACAACTAAAAAAATATTTCCATTGTCGGTGTTAGTTTTCTAAAATCTAGCGATTTCATATCGATCGGTTACAGAACAGGGCTGTATGTTTTTTTTTATTATGAAATAAATTAAAAAAATAGCCATCAGTCTTCAATATCGATAAATTTAAACTTTAACGGTATATTGGGCACAATTATTAACAAACTTTTGAAAGCGTTCTCTGTGGAATAGTTGTATTCAAGTTGGAAATTCCTAATGACTCGACCAATGCCCAATTCTAGTTCCATGTCAACAATACGACGACCCACACAGGTGCGTGGCCCAAAACCAAAAGGCAAATATGCAAATGGATGGGTGGGCCTTAAGCTCAAGGGACATTCGGCAGAATCTCGACTCTCTGCAGCATTTTCTGGTCTTAACCATCTCTCTGGAAGATATTCTTTTGCGCGCGGAAAGTAAGCATTATCCTCTATTAAAGCAGTATAGGCCATTGAAACTTGGGTTCCTTTAGGTACTCGATAACCACTCAAAACTACATCATTAACGGGCGTTCTTGTATTGGCAACAACAATTGGATACAAGCGAAGCGATTCCTTAATGCAGGCTCTCAGATAGGGCACATTTCTCATGGACTCTTCTGTAAACTCGGATTCCTTGTGAGGTAAAATTTTCTTCAGTTCTTCTCTCAACTTGGATTGTTTGTCGGGATTTTTGGCCAAGCATAGCAGCAAACCGGCAAATGTTGATGAAGTCTTTAAAAGGAAAATAATGTATTTATAAGTTTTATTTATTTTATTTATTACATGTTACAAATACAATTAGAAGTTATATAGTAACTTATTTTGACGCGCATAGTAGCAAATAACCTCACCCGTTGTAGTGAAAAATACCATAATAGTATTCGGTGGGAATCGAACCCACGACCCCCGCACTAATAGCCTAGTACACTATCCACTAAGCTACCGGGGCATTCATTTACACGTCTTGTGGGATAAATAGAAGGCAAAAACCTAAACTTACCGTATCAACTCCGGCCATTAACATATCCATGGCCATTACCGTGGCTATTTTCTTGTCAATATTTATTAATTTTTCCAATACACTTTTTTCATGCTCTGGCTTTTCTGGTACACCATTTGCTTTGTCCTCTTCAATTCGCCGTATGGCTTCAGTGGTGTAGGCGTTTGTGACAAACATAATTGAATCTAAACTATTCATAAGCTTTTTAAATGGCTGCGTTTTGTAGTACTTCCAGAAGGGATAAGTATTTTCAACCATAGCAGCGTGCTCGAAAAACCCAGACATTGCCTGAAATAGTTCCTTGGCCAAAGGATCATCACGATTTTTGGTGAGCAAACCCAATTGTTTGTCTATGGCTACCATAGAAATAGATTCTAAAGTCCAGCGGTTGATTTCATCTGCAAAGTTGGGGGGGACTTCAAGAGTTTGAGAATTGCGTATATGTCGAATTCTGAAAATAAGAAGCTCATACTATTCGATTATATTCAAAACATCTTGCAAGTGCTCGTTTATTGAGCAGTCATATAAAATAACACCTTAAAGCGCAGAGGAGAGTCAAAAAATACACGTGTGTAAGCCCCACTACCAAATTTAATGTCTAAGCTTTATTTAAACCGGACTTGAAACTCTCGCTGCCTTTGCATACTGAAGGGTTTAATAGGCATATGAAACCATCTCTTTTCTCAGTGTGGACCGATTTTGGCACCTTTAAGTGTGGATATAACAGATTAAAATGCTCCATAAAATTTTACTATATTATTTTAAATACATTAGATCTTGAATTCCCATTTAAACCGCTAAGGCCCATTTTCGCAACGATATAAAAGTAAACTTTAACTGTCATATTCATAAAAAATATTGCAGGTTTATTAAGCGCTTATTTGACGTATTTCTATGAGAAATTTGTCAAATAAACCTGTAATAAACCTAAAATATTTTTTATGAATAAGGCCGTAAGAATTTAAAACCAGTATTTTGTATTGAAATACTAGTTTTAAAACTCGTAAAGTATACTTTTATTCGTTGTGAAAATGGCCCTAAGTCTTTATTTGTGGGACTTTTTAACACCAATTGTGAACAAGTACGAAATTAACTCTAGTAAATATCTTAAGTAAAATATAAAAAGATTTCAATGATTGTAGCAGGGACAAAGACGTAAATGTAAAAACCCTTTCAGTACAAGATAAGGAAAACCTGCGATATCATCAATTAACTAACTGCTATCAATAAATGATTAAATTCTTTGTTCGCTATATACGAGTACACGTATGTATTTCGAATTTGTTTACCTCTCATGCATTATTTTACTTACTTACCTCTCCACAAACTCTTTGTTAACTTGAGACATTTTATGCAGATATAAGCGTACGTTCTTGGGTTGCATTAACACGGGATTTACAGCCGATCTAAAGTTGGCCCACTTCTCACCTTGACTTGGATATGTTAAAAATATTTTGAGTCATTGCTTTCGAAATCTTCTTTGCACTTGAACTTACGTTGTTATAATTCCTTCTACACCCTTAAAGAAATCCCCGCGATATACACTTCTATGATACTCTTGACCTCGGAGACTGGGTCGTTCGGGCCAAATGCCCTCATTGCGTAAAACTGTAACAAAGTCGTCGACATTGTATGTAACCACAACATTTTTCCGGCCAAAATAGCCATCGAATCTTATTATATTGCCGATGTCTTGTTTTAAACATCGCATTAGATCGGCGGGGGACACCTTGTAGTATTTACCACCTGGTAAAAAACTAAAAATACTCTTCAATCCCTTAAGCGATGGTATTTCTTTGTAGGGTCTTGCCTTGGCCCATTCCTCTTTAAAGGCATAATTGGCACTCTTTGCTGCAGGTAGAGTGGCAGTAGATTGCAAACGGTTCTACATTTTATTTATTAGTTAATTTACAAAAAAAAAAGAAAGAAATGGTTTTCATTGTAAACCTACTTGTGGTGTTTTCGTAAGCTTTTGCTGCAAATTTATTGTAAAATTTTTGTGATTTTTAATCGTAAGCAAAACTTTTGCGCTCATTTTGTGTTTTTTTTAAATTTATTTTGTTTATTTTTATTTTTATTTAATTCAAGTTAATCAACGAAAGTGTTATTTAATACTGAAATACAGAAATTCTTTTGTGTTGTTAAATGGAAACAATACGAATTTATCACACGAGTATTTGTATGAGACAGAGTTGCCATATAGTTTTTTTTAAATATGGAAATGTATAGTTTCGAAATAAAAAAAAATATTTGCTAGAGAAAAAACTTTTCCAAAAAAGACTTTTGCATATACATAAACATACACTTGGTCGCAAAAATTTAAATGCGATTTAATATTTAGAAAAAAATTGTTTTTGAAGGAAAAGCATTAAATTTGTCAATTATTATTTTATTAACCGCCGACCGAAAAAAGGGTGTTATAAGTTTGTAGTGTGTGTCTGTGTATCTGTGTGTCCGTGTCCACGTACAGACCAAACGACTGCACGGATTTTGATTTAGTTTTTTCTGCTTGAAAGGCGACTTGATCGAGAGGGTTCTTAGCTATGTTTTAAGAAAATCGGTCCAGCCATTTAGAACATATCACATATTTTCTAAATATATCAAGGGTTTTTAAAATTTTTAATTTTTGTTACGAGGGCGGATCAATAAGTCCGAGACTTTTCGAACTTCCCTCGTAGTTATATGAAATGCAACACAGCTCTCATCAAGTACAACCTGTTAATAGAATACTGTAAAATTTTGAGCAAGTGTCGTCATTTACTTTGCGTTTAACAGTTGTTCGAAACATACAACCTCGTGTTTTTTTTTAATTTTTTCGAATTTTCCACTTTTTTTTACAAACAAAACCCACGAAGCGATTAGCTTGTCTGCAGAAAACACCCATGGTCTATGGCGAGAATCGAACCCACGACCTCTTGGAAAAAATTGAATTTGAAGTGCTCATTAAACATTATTTTTTGCGAAAAAAAAACCGTCAATCAAACCAAGGAAAAGCTCGATAAATACTATGGGGACTCTGCACCATCGATTTCAATGGTAAAAAAGTGGTTTACTGACTTTCGTTGTGGTCGCACAAGTACAAATGACCCTGGACGGCCAAGGTCAATACACAGTACAGTACAGTAATAAAATACAATATTTTATCGGGCAGCAAAAGTGTACATACGATGTATTGTTCAATATATATTAAGATACATTTTGTAAAATTTTAAAAGCTTTAAGCCATTAAGGGTCAGCGAAGAAACCAGATGTTCAGATGTTTCCGCTGACACATGTTCCCGTTATTCTTTTAAAATTGAACTTATTTGAGGTAGAGGACAGTAGATAATTTGACCCGAAATCTTGGCCAAAAATACCTTTTTGCACAAACAATAATAATATTTTTGTTAATGGAGTGCAGCAAAAAAGGTATGATTTTGATATAAATTAAAACGTTTTTCATGGGTTATTACACAAAAAGAAGAAAATCGTGCATAATATGGTGAAGAGAGGGGATAGTAAGTAACTAAAAAAACCTAAATATTATGGTGGACGTGATTGCTTTTGTTAAAAAAACGTGTAATTCTAATTTAACCTCAAATAAATTATTTTTCCATAAATATAAACTTTGCATAAGCCGTGGCCGTGGACTGCCATGTTTTTCCTTGATGCAAAGTGTTAGAAAAATAGTTCTTAATTAATTTTTTGTTATTTGTCGTTTCGGTTGTTTTCAGTTTTTGATTTATATAATTTTCTTTAAGACGATTTTTATTTATTAAAGCGTTTTTTAAGCGATTTGGAAGAACAATTGAAATTTGATGAATTGCACAGTGGTACGGAAGCGTAAATAACATTCGCACGTTGACGAATATAGGAAGTAGAGATGAGAGATTTTTCGAAACCTGTTACTTTTTCACAGCGATTGAAAAATCACTAATCACAACTGTGCCTGAATTTATTAAGTAACAGGTTTTGGAAATATAGTTTTTTTCTTACAAACTGTGAATGTTCTTGTATGCTTAATTTACAGCAAGCAAAGCTACCACATGCATTTTTTTTCATATCTTCACCGTTTGTCGAGAAAAAGTCGTCAAATCGTGTCAAATCATCTTTTCTGGCAACTATGTATAGCTCTCACATTTTTGTATTTGCAATTTTACTGTCTCCTGCTTCTCATACGACAATTCTCAATATTTGGATGGGGTTGATTGCAATTGTTTGTTCTTGTCGCTCTTCTCATTATTAGTAATCAAAATACCAATACTAATATGTAAATACTTTTGAAGCAGAAGAGCAGAAATGTGTTAAACTGGGATCACGGTCACAGTTTAAAAGAACAGCGAGTTAGAAATCACGTTCACAAAGAGCAACATTATTAAAAAATCACAGTATCGCTCAACACTAATAGGAAGTTACTGATTTTACTGCAATTTTCGAAAATCGAAAACGTATGCATGTCTGTGTATGTGTGTGTATTTATATAAACATCTCATAACTGACAAACGATTCAACGGATCGGAAGATTTTGAAAATTTTAACAAAACTTTCTTTAAACAAATTTGAAACTACTATGCCGAATAAAATTAACATTTAATCTGTATTTAATCTAAAAAAAATTGCTGCCAATTTGACTAAAATCAGGCGACTCGTTCGTGAGATATTGTTGACGAAAAAGATTTGTTGTTTTTTAATAACTTCAAAAGTCTTTGTCTAAACGATTAAACATATTCACTGATTTTTATAGACTTAGGGCCTTGAAACGAATGTAAGTGTGCGACAAGTCGAACGTTGTCGACATTGACAAACTGGCCCTTAAAAAGTGTGTCAGATGCAGTAAATTTGACCAAATTTTATGGTCTGCAAGGTTAACCGCCAAAAAAGCTTAAGCGATATAATTTTCGAACTTGATTTTGATTTTCGTAAAAAACGAGGTCCAAAAAATGTGTCGGTTAAGCTTTTTTTGGCAGTTATGGCTCGATATTTTTTAAATTATTTATTCACTTCCCAATTATTGCACAAGTAAAGAAATTGTCATTGGAACCATTTCAAACAATAAAAAATGAAAATTATTTATGGTAAACTTGGATTGAACTCTTTCAGTAGCTCGTTTTTGACACAAACAAATGATCCAACCCATATAATTTAAACGGGCTTGATCAAAGGTTTGTGTCAAAACCGAACTACTGAAAGATTTCGATCTAAGTCTAATTTATGGTCATGGCAGCCAAACCCCAGTAACAAAGTGATTTTCCAATAAAATCCCCAATCTCAAAAGCCATAATAATAAAGATATAAATATTTATTTATTACACATTAATTTGTTTAAGCTACAATTCGATTTTCTTTCGCAAACACCAATAAAAAATATTGTTTTTGTTATTTTAATTAAACATTACTTCAATTATTCATAAATATACATACAATTAATATAGATTATAATTAATAATAATAAAAATAGATAAATATTTATTTTTTGTTGTAATTTTTATATTTCCTTAGTATAAAAAATAATCAAGTATTACAATTACATAAATTTTAATTTTTTGCTCTTTAATGAAATGAAGAAAAAACACTAAAAATTTTACTGTTAATAAATAGTTTTTCAAATTTAAGCAGGAAATTAAAAAAACAAACAAATTTGGCACACGCTTCAAAAGATTTTCATTCAATGCAATTCTCAAATGTTTCAATAAAAGTAAAACCTTTTGAAGCGACAAATGAAATCTAATTTCATTTGCTTTCAATTCTCTTAATCCTTCGGATTGTCGTTCGCATGTTGCTGTTGCTGTTGCTGTTCTTGATATAGATTAATTATTTTAGCTGCATCATTCATAATTTTTGCCGTTGAGCGAACCAAAAACATTAAATGACATTCATCGTATACCGTTAGCTCGATCCGAGTACGCACTAGGCCATGCAGCACTGTAGCGCGCTCCAAATCCAACCACCTTTGCAAGGCCGTTTCACGTTCTTTTATCGAACCCGTTAAGGCCACATCCGAAGGTCCCCACAAAATAAATTCCAAAACAGATTTAGATTTTGAAAGTGACTCGGATCTTTCCTGTAGCAAAATATCCGCTAATATGGGAGTCATTTTGCTCGTAGGCAACATTTCGGTCAAGGCAACATGGGCACATTTGCACAAAGTGCCCATGGGTTCATCTTCATCATTGTTGCTGCTAAATTATTAAAAAAAAGTCATTAGGAGCAAATGAGCTTTAAAATTAATTTACATACCCCTGTAAAACACACAAACGCGCCTGGGCATCTTTATTGTCGTATTCCTTGGAAAGCACCACATTTGAAAGACTAAGAGGCATTTCTTCCACAGCCTTGACTTGCAAATGTTTCATGCCATTTATCAATTGCAGCATTATAAAGGCCACCTCGCGGCTCATGACATCATCAAATGACGGTATGCCAATCGAGGGACTAGCGGTTTCACCATCCCCAGTAAATCCCTTGTCGGCCGACTCCTCATTGAGAGTGGTTAAGTTTTGCACGGACAGGCCATTTCGCATATTATTGGCGCCATTGCCATCTTTTAAAATATTCAAATTGGGTATGGAGCCGCGGAAATTGAAATTGCTTTTATCCAACACTTGTGATTTACCCTTCAGTATGGCGCCTATCGACTGCAAGGTGTCCAACTGT
Organism: Nowickia ferox; assembly: GCA_936439885.1. Lineage (NCBI taxonomy): Eukaryota > Metazoa > Arthropoda > Insecta > Diptera > Tachinidae > Nowickia > Nowickia ferox. The sequence continues at coordinate 109,838,935 of OW387023.1, forward strand.
AGGCGTGGCAATACCGATATTGTGGCCTGTAATAGAGTCACCTCAGTGGTTGGCATCAATGGCAAGTGGTAACTGGGTACAACGTCGCAAAACTCTGTTATGGGATTAAGAGCACCGGATACACCACCCGACAATTGATTGAGCTCTCCGCCTACTCCAGCCAACTGATTGCAGTCGGCCGAAAGCGCTAAAGTAACGGGAGCCGTCGTCCATATGGCTGCATGGAATGCCTTCTTACCCACTACAAATGCCTGGGCCCCTTCGAGTATGGTGAAATCTTCGAAGCGCAAATTTATGGCATTGGCCAGAGGTCTTAAAGCGGTTGGTATGACAGGAGTTTGTTGTAACTGCAATTGAAAGAAAGAGCATTTAAATCAAATCTGTAAATAATTAGGTTCGGTTAGGATGAAAAAATTGACCCAATCCGTTTCGGATTACACCCATGCTTTTATAGCATCCTGTGCACTCTTGATAATTAATCAATAATTAAGTGCAATTGTTAGAACCGGAAATGAAAACCAAAAATATGGTTTACAAAAAACAGCATGAAATCGTAAAGCTGATATATTATAACTATTTAAATAAAGCAAAAGGTTTCGCGTTTGTCTTCATCACATCGCTCCAATGTTGCCAGAAAATGCTGATGCGCATAAAAATCTGCATTTCATAAAAAAAAAATAATAGAAACGAGTGGAAGTTTATTAAATTGCATGAATGCTTAACCGAGTTATGGCAAATAAAAAATAAAACGTTTATATTTATCTCTTTGGTTTTTCTTATTTATACTTATTCTCCAAAATAACTCGGGAAAAGGGAAAAGAGCTGCCATATTCTTTTCCGTATTCTCCTACAAACTCAAGACTTTGCAAAGTAAACTTGGCGTGTGGAAAAGCCGTCATATAATTAATACAGCTATAATCGAATTCATGCATCATCTCGTGTAGACATGGTTCAAACGAGTGCGGTCCAAATCTAGTTTCCAGGCGTTCTCTTTTAAAATTAACTTTAACTGATGTGTGCTAACATGTTCTACGATACAATAACTTACGAACGGCAAACTTTCTCGCTGTTGAATAATCATTCAAATTAAATTTCGAGTAATAGCCAATGAGTAGAAAAGCGAATAAAAAATAGATTAAAAATCGAATGAAAATTACTTCTTTTGTAAAGATTTTTGTTTGAGGCTTTTGCACTTATTATGTTTGTATATTGTGATTCTCAATGACGTATTATGAGTCTTAGTGCCATTATTACAACTTGCCGATAGTTAAAGGCAGGATATTGTCTGCCAGATAAAAAGCGTTGCATTATAACAACTTCGATTTTGGTTTGTTATTATTATTAATAATAATAATAATATTTAATGAATAAAATAATAATAAATGAAGGTTTTATAAGAACAGGTGAAATAGACTCTTAATACGAATTTTTTTAGTTTATTTCAGAATTATTTTGGATTGAAGTCTACTGACAAGTTCCATAAGTGATTATATTTTTTTCCACAACAGACAAGCGATTATTGTTAAAATATGTCACTGAATAGCAAACTTGATTATATTTTCGTTATATTTAGCATAGCGATAAGATTATCGCAATAAAAGTTACTAAATACAGTTACAAGAACGAAATGCATATACACGTAGATGTTGCTTAAACAAAAAAAAAAAATAATAAAAATTACAAATATTTGTCTGAAAATTTTCATTTTATTGTTTAATTATTATTTATTAATATTTAGTTTATTAAATGCGCTGTGAATCTATTTTTTATTTAAAACCCAATGATAACAATTTTAAAATAATATTCATTGTGCTGAAAATAAATAAATCTAAAGCTCAATTAATAAAATTGTGTATAAAATAAAGTTAAGATCAAGTAAACTAACAACAACATTATTTCTTAATTTTTTTCCAGGTAAGTGCCTCCTCATTTTATTTATTTATCCAATCCAGCGTCACCCAAAACAAGGCTCCGCAATTTCCTTTATCATTTATCATCACACTTACGTATCACAAGCATTGATTTGATAGAGGGAAAAAAAACAAATGGCTCTCGTATCAGCATTCGTTGTCTGCTTCGAACGGTGTTGCCGTAATTCGAATTTAATTTTACACAGACACAAAAAGTTTATAAAAATCACAAAAAGTTGTGATTGATAGCAAGTAATGGTTCTTATTTACAATTATATATAATTATATACATATGTATGTATGTACAAACATACATATATACAAAAATAATTATAATAGTGCGTTTACGTTTGAGCAAAATCTGGTACTCATGAGATTTCCCATACAAAATAAAATCTACTTTGTAACTAGATTTTGTCAAAATCTACTTAAAATCTTTGTAGAAGTTAGTGATACAACCATGGTTTTTTTTCCAAATTTGTACATCGTTTACACCGATATATATTTTCATAAACATTTTTATTGAAATGTGCTAGATTTTTAGCAGGTGTAAAAGCTTTGTAATTAATTTTTAACATATTTACTCGTCTGTTATTTAAAAAAAATTGTGTAAAAGTTTTTTTTAGTATGTTTACATTAAAATTGGGTAGAACTCGATCACAAGTTAATTTTTAACGCAAATTTCTTTATACACAATCTTGTCAATTAATTGCACAGTAGATAGATTATTACCTCGTTTATACGCAAATCGTGTTTGCAAATAAAACTATTTGTAAATACTGAACTCACCGTTTATACGTAGATAGCATGCATTACTAATGTGTACTATATTGCCACACATTGTTATTTGTGTATTATATTTCTTACAAAACAAATATTTTACACCTTATTTGCAAATAGTTTTCATGAGTTATTCACTTACAATAAAAAAGTTATACAGCAACGCTTTCCACTTTTATTTGCAAATAATAAGTTTGCATAAACCGGATATATGACGACCATAATCACCCCTTAATGCTCGAAAAGTGGCCACCACTTTTGAACCACTAATTTTGTAGTAAGTTGTAACTACTTTTACGGGTTCTTCGTTAATGGCAAACCTTTCACTAAATAAATGACACTTCAGATCACAGATACATAACAGCTGACTGCCTTGCCAAACCGACGTTTTTAAAACCAATAAATGGATAACTCTATTTCATTTCATTTAATTTCATCATTATTTCAATACTTTTTAAGACATGCAATAAGGAGTATGTATAACCATAGCCAGGAACACAATTTGTTTTTTAACTCACCTGTTCTAAAACTTGGGCTAGAGCTTCGTGATTAGCACCCACCACAGCTGAATAATTATCTTCAATGGTTTTATGAACTACACTGCGGCCTTTGCGCATGCGTAAGCGATTTGTAGTTTTGGCGCGATTTTTAATAGCCTAGAAATTGTATGTTTTTTGTAAAATATTACTAAAGAAAACTATATAAATATCTTTTACACTCACCGAAGGTACCCCCCAAACACTGTCATTTATATCGAGCGTAATATCGCCGCCAGTTTCACTGCCATAATAACTGTAAGGAGCATAAATGTCTAAATCGCCCATTTCGCTGCCGCAATAAGAAGCCGAAATCATGCGTGGAATGTTTGCTTTACATATTAAAAGAGAATGTGAAATTAATTTATGAAAAAAAAAAAAATATTTATTAACTTGTTCGAACACTCACCCAAACTGTTGTTGAGACCAAAATTTCTAGTTGGTCCATATTCACTGCGCGTATAACTAGCCACCGATATATTGTCCAATTGCAAATTGTTTCTTCTCGTCTGCATGTGTCTCTGCTGGCCCGCTTGCACATCGGCCGATCTGGCCGGTGGTGGGGGAGGAGATTGTGGTGATTTGACAAAATCATACATGTTTTCATAGTCGCGCTTATCTTTCAAATAACTGTCAATGGTGCTGTTAATTTTGCGCACAGAATCCTTTAAACTGCTGGGACGCGATTCCGTGTTGGGTGAGTTGGCGGTTGGTGGTGGTGAGTTTTCAAAAATTTCCAATTTATTTGAAATTGACGGATTGGCTTCGTTTTTCTTGCGTTCAAAGGTGCTGGTGCGACTGCCCGTTGGGGGTTTGCCCTCTAAACGCATTGAATTGCCACTCAGTTGTGGACTTAAAGTTGATATTAGATTTGTTAAATTTTTGCCAGTTGTTGCTGTTGTCGTAAGTGCTGTGGAACTAGTGGAATGTTGTTGGTCCGTTGATACATTTTCGCCATTTGACGAGCAAATCGAGATAGTATCACCGTTTTCCTTGTTAATTAATTGTTGATGGTAATGATTTTGTTGTTGTTGTTGTTGCTGTTGTTGCGTTCCTCCCATATGTCGTTTACGTGCCAATTCCAATTGTGCTTCACGTTCGCGCATACTGGCTGTACGCTCGGGTTTGCGTGGCGCTATTGATGAGCGAATTTCGCCTGATAATGTAATAAAGGAAATTATATATGTATGTATGTTTGTACATATTTGTTAAATCAGTTTATTAATTGTTGTATAAATTTATAATTTTAGCCAATATGTAGAAGTTTTAAGGAGATCAAAGCAATTTGCATTTCTTTTGTTTGAACTTGATTATCTTGTTGGAACAATATCAGCTGCTTACACCTAAATGAAATCTACAAAATTCAATGTTTGTGAAGATAAATTCATGTAGTTAAATACGTTTTTCAAAAACTGTACGGTATGGTACGCTTTTCATACTGAAATAAAGGTGTTTTTTTATAAAAATATTCACTGTAACCAAACCCTTCTTCCTCAGCAAATCAAACCTAAAGAGAAATAAACACAACAAATCATACTATTAAACTGCATTTGCAGTTTATTTGAATTGTATTTGTGCGATTTTTTAGAAACTCTTGAAAAAGTATGACTTAGTGAAAAAAAATCTTACTTCGAGTTCTATGAGGGAAATGCCCACTGTGGCCAAACGCTTCTTCTTCAGCGAAGCAAACATACTGGAAAATAAAAACACGTTTTAGACCAACTAATTAAAAGAGTTGAAAAATTGCTGATGAAGTGTATGGAGTTAAAAAAAAATTAGTGTCTTCATAAAAATTATCTTAAAGTTTTCCTGGCGAAAAGCAATTACATATTATTTATTTTTCTTCTATGTGTTAATTGCAACCTTTTATACAAATACAAATTATTTATTTAAACTTTGTTAAATCTTGAGTAAAATATTCAACCATTCATTTATAATGGCAAATGTGGCATCCGTTCATTTATTCTAATCTTAAATGCCATCAAACAATTTAATTAATTTTTATTAATTTTTGTATGCCTACATTTGAATGTAAGCAACCAAACAACCGTCATGGCTTTATGTTTATGGTTTTTAGGACCTGAATTTCTCTAAAAATATTCTAACCTCAATCACGTTTCTTAAGCCACTTGAGCGCAAACAAACTGACAGATGCACACAAACAAACATAAACGTAGCAACGGCAATGGCAACAAAAGCAATAGCAATAATTTAGTGTACGTTATTAAATGTACAAATTCCATAATAACAAAATCTTCAGTTGTCGCGGCAGCAGCAACAGCAGCCGCAGCCACATCGACACAACATAAATATGGTACGACCTTCAAGAATATTTTACCCATTAACCTCAATACGCTCATAAAATAAACCGGCAACAAAAATACCAAAATTAAGCTCATCATAGTCCATATGCTATGCAAAAGAGGAGATGGTGGGCAGACGAGACCGGAGCGGACAATTCATTCGATTCACTCAAGCATTTATTTTGGTTTTGGTATTTATCAATAGCGGCAGTGCACAGTGGGCGGATATGCTACTTTGTATCGTACAGGTTTAATATTAAAGGCCTCATTCAATGAAAAATATAACTGCGAGTGTTTTTATACGATTAATGCAAAAAGTGTATGCAATTAAAACTTTGAAATATTTAGAATATAATATTACATCCAGAAGAAGTATGTATGTACTTGAAAATTATAATTGTTTTGGTTATATGTAAATACTTAAACATTTTGATTTGTATAGAAAGTTGCATGAAATATTTAGATTTTTCACATTCAATTTCAAATTATTCAATTAAAATTTATTCGAATAAAACTGATTCGGTTAAAATTATTTAATTTCGTATGCTGATAAAAGTTACTCGTTGCAAATGTATTCGAATAAATAAATAAAAATTATTTAATTTTGTATTCTGATAAAAGTTATTCGCTAAAAAAATATTCGAATAATATTCGGATAAAAGTTTGTTTCCGATTTCTTCGAATAAACTTTTGTCGATTTAAATGCATTCTAATAAAACTCGTTCGATTAAAATTATTTAATTTCGTATTCTGATAAAAGTTGTTCGCTACATATATATTCGAATTAAATTTTGTCGATTTATTCGACTGAGACTCATTCGATTAAAATTAATTAGTTTCGTATTCTGGTAAATTAGCTACAAGTGTATTTGAATAAATTTATTTCCGTCTTAAATGTATTCGAATAAAACTCTTCCGATTAAAATTGTTTAATTTCGCATTCGAATATAATTTTTAAACCATTAAAAACAAATTTTTTTGATTAAATTGTTCTAACAAAAAAGGAGTGAACATGTATGTATATAAATATATAAAACGTATTTGCCACACATGCTTTTCTTCTAGAAAAGTTTGCACTTTTCTTATAGAAAGGTTGGCACTTTTCTTATAGAAAGGTTGACTGCGTCACAGTACACTTTTCTTATAGAAAAGTTGGCAGTTTTCTAGTAGAAAAGTTGGCACTTTTCTTATAGAAAAGTTGACTGTGTCAGAGAGCATTTTTCTTGTAGAAAAGTTGACTGTGTCACTGCACAATTTTCTTATAGAAAGGTTGACTGTCCCACAGCACAGTTACAATTTCTTTCAAAGCAGAATGTAAATGCCAACATATTGACTTGAGACTAGGAAAATTATTTTTATACTTGAGCGCCGAGTATGGCTAAACAACACCCATTTTTAGATAATACATACTTCCAAAATCTTTTAGTTTTTTACTTCTGCCTTCTGTATCATAGTTACTGGTTGACAACATTAATATCTAGTCTAACTTTTATTAATGTTCCAAATTTCAAATATGTATGTATCATTACAAATACATACATATGTATGTATTTATTATTACATATTAATTATGTAATCGGCTCCACTGTTCCACTGCCTGCTTAGTACACTTAACCATAAGGAGGTACATCATAATAATTATTTAGACAATGCATAGTTTTAAGCCGTCTTCACTCTCTTTCAAGTTGTTGTCTGTGCCAAAGTGTGTTACGATTGTGCTTACATTGCTTTCAAAGCTACAAAAATCTTCATAAGCCACGCATTTTAATCAACTTTTAACGGTAACGTCAAATAAAGAAAGTAGTAAGAAAGAAAGAAAGAAAGAAAGAAAGAAAGAATTATGTATAAGCCAAATTCTTTCAAGAAGAGAATGACAATAAACGCAACAACAACAACAACAACAACAACAACAACAAGAATCCAAGAAATTCAAAACACATTGTTTTGACTTTGAAAGATTAAAGTGGGTTAAGTGCAGACATACACAAAAGTAACTTTGGTAATATTAAATACATATTTTTAGAAGCTAACAAACACAAATGCACATATACCTGTTTTCATATACATCCGCACATACATTTTTAACCATTCACTGCATGCATACACTCACAAAAAATATGCGGCTTGTGTTATTAAACTGGGTAGTTAAATAGAACAGAACAGAACTTAAGAGAAGAAGCAAGCCATTCATTTAAACGTCCAAGTTTGAACTGAACTACAAATACAAACAAAACTTACAATACAAAAACAAACAAAAACAGAAAAACCAAAAAATTACTTGACGCTGCCAATTTGAAAAGCTTAAGTCGACAAAAGAAGCATAAAGGCTGGCTCAGTTGCAGAAGAAGACGGACCTGTTTAGTATCGTTGCAAAACTTGTAACACCTGCTTTCTTTCCGTGCGTAGGCATGTGTGTGTGAATGTAGAAAAAGTAGCATATATGTAAATAAAGAAATTTCTTCTTAAATGAAACTTTTGACACCTAAAGTTGCTTTAAGTGGAATACATATTATATATTATTGTTATGTATAATATTGGTAAGGGGAAAAGTAATTTTCGTAATATGTATGTGCATCAGAGAAACACAATGAATACAAAAAAAATTTAATCTCTTATACTTTGGCAAATTCATTCACATTCATTCTCATACTTCCTTATAACGCACTGCGCACTTTACTTCATATCCGTTTGTGTCAATATCCTCAAAACCATATAGACTGACCATCAAATAATTTTGACCAGCTTTATTTGTGATTCGTCCCACTGTGCGTAGGTATGCTAAAGTATAAAAAAGAATGAGGGCCTGTCCCCGATGTCGACAATGTTCGACTTGTCGCACACATTTTTTGGGGCAACTGAATTTAGTCCAACGTTTCTCCAATTTTTTTTTATCCCTTCGGATTTGTCGATTTCATCAAAATAGGCATTTGTTTGTGAGATGATTTGTCGTTGGACTCAAATCTCTTTGCCGAGCCATTTCTTCAAGTTTGGGAACTAGAAATAGTCACTCGGGGCTAAAGCTTCCTCATACCCAAGTGATCATTAAAAATTTAAACCACTGAGCTATATGAGATGCCTATGGCTTCCACAATCTCTCTCACTTTCAATCTCCCATCACCCAAAACTATATCCTGAATTTTTTTTTCAATTGTTTTGGATGTAGAACCCTCAACTGGGCGCCCAGAACGTTCGCCTTGTACGGCCACAAAGAAATTAAGTAAACCACTTTTCTACCATCGAAATTGACGTTGAAAACTCCCCATAGTATTTATCCAGCTTAACCTTAGTTTAAGAAATAGTTTTTTCCGCAAACAAAATAAGATTAATGAGCTCACGAAATTCACTTTCTTTCCTTTTCTTCTCAAAACGCGTGGTAGTCTGCTATCAACGGCTGCCAAACGCAAACTAAATAGCGCAGTTTGTTCAAAATTTCGACAGGATTCAAAACAGTTGCCTGATGACAGGAGCAGTGTTGCTATTTCAATTAAGTGGCGTGGAATTAAAAAAGACACTGAGTTAAGGTATGGTCACACTTAGGCAAAGATTTGCCCAAAAAAAAGTAACCCCTAAATATTAGTGAAAAACATTTTGATTCCGACACGTGTTTCTTAAGTTAAACAATTTCATAAACAACTAATAGCCAATGTCATAGAATCCAACATTATTGGAAACTATTTAACTTAACAAACACGTCTCTGAGTTGAAAGCTTCTTCATTAAGATATAGGGGTTACGTTTTTTTGGCCAAATGTTAGCCCAAGTGTGACCATACCTTTAATGACTCACCCTTCTTCGTAAATGTTTTTCTAGTCGCTTTCATAATCGGTGTCCCTGTCATCAGCATCGGTGTCCTTGTCAATATGCTGTGATACTGAGAGAATAGTTAGAACTACTGGTGGAAGTGTTTTAATTTTTTTCCGGTTAGGTTAGGTTAGGTTATGTTGCAAAGAGGGGCCATTACGTTCATGTACGGGGACATACATAAGCCAGTATAGCCCTGTTGTGCGCTCTCCTTTATTGGAACTCAGTATCGTTCACGTAGTTCCTCAAACTTTTCATGTCAATACTTCCAAGGTGGGTAATGTCCGGTAAGGTGTCATCCCCACAATAACGAGATATCTGCTGTGCGAAAGCTGGACAATGATAAAGGAAGTGCTCCATTGTCTCGATGTCCTGTAGGCATTGTCATCTGTGGTTCCAATCCGGTACAAATGTCCTCGTAAATTAGAGTGCACCGTTAAGATGCCGGTTAACTTTCCTAGCTCGAGCTCGTTGAGGTTCAACAGCCCTCTTGTTTTGTCTTCGTCCGAGTCGCCTCATAGCATCTTGGTTAGATTAAATAGATAGCATCACTATTCCATCGTCTCCTGTGGCCCATATTCTTGCAATATAAAACGGTAGTAGACTTTACTCTTTCGGTTGTAACTGCTTATGGCCCTTATAGTTTTTTCGGTTTACTCACATGTATCGTATTTTCTGTATGTTCTGTAGTCTTTGCTGCCTCTTCAGGCAGCTATATAATTATATATTTGTAATAACACTTTATAGCCTTTTCGAACAGAACAAGAAAAAACTATTGCTCTCTAGGAAAACACATACGAGGTCTGATCGAAAAATAACCGTTATTTTCAAATTTCGTGAGTTACGTATGTTCGATTTTCGCATTTTTTTTCTGTTATGTTGGTACACATGTCTGTTATATATGTTGGCAATATCAGCCATTTTGGATTGTCAGTTTGTTTTTGACAGATAAAAAGGTTAGTCGTGTTTTGGTGTGCTCTTCGATTTCTATTTACTATTCGAAAAAATGGATCAAAGGAACTGTATTAAGTTTTGTGTAAAAAATGAAATTAAATGTGCAAGGACATTTGAAATGTTGACTGTGGCGTTTGGCGAGTCTACTATGAGCAGAACACAAGTTCAATTGTGGTATAACCGGTTTAAGGAAGGCCGAGAAGATGTCAATGACAATGCTCGTCAAGCATGTCAAGTTCGGTCAAATGTGCAGGTTTTGCTCACTGTTTTCTTCGACTGCAATGGCGTGGTGCATCATGAATTCTTGCCACAAGGTCGTACGGTCAATAAGGACTACCTTGAAGTTATGCGCCGTTTGCGCGAAGCAATTCGTCAGAAACGCACAGAATTGTGGAAAAAACAATCATGGATTTTGCACCATGATAACGCACCAGCTCACACATCGATGCTTGTGCGTGAGTTTTTGGCCAAAAACAAAACCGTTATTATGCCTCAACTACCGTATTCACCGGACTTGGCCCCCGCTGACTTTTTCCTCTTCCCAAAACTGAAGACACCCATGAAAGGAAAGCGTTTTGCTACGATTGAGGAGATAAAAGAAAAATCGAAACAGGAGCTGTTGGCGATACCAAAAAGCGCGTTTCAGAAGTGTTTCGAGGATTGGAAAAAACGCTGGCATAAGTGTATAATATCTGACGGGGATCACTTTGAAGGGGACAAGATGATGATGATGATGGTTATGATGAATAAATACTTTTTGAAAAAATTTAAAATAACGGTTATGTTTTGATCAGTCCTCGTATTAGACGGAATCTCACGATTCCACTTGATTGATTACCTCTAGGCAACAAGCAGCCAGGTAAATCAAGCAACCAATCAAAGTTATTTTGCCAAAATGTATAAACCTATACGAGTATAAGCAGTAACAAGTAACAAGCATTCAGAAAGAGACAGTCGTGGGTACTGTGGAGGAGAATCACAGCTTCTAAAACGTGCAAAAAGCACCACCTATTTTGTGTAAGGTAACACCTAGTAATTAGATTTCTTGATTTTACTTTTGCCCCTGCCTAATACAAATATTTCACAAAACTAAATATTTATATGCAAACATGCATACATATTTATTTAATAGAAACACAATTTATAAGAAATACTTGTTCTCTAATATTTAACAAACTGTAAATTAAAACCAAAGAAACATCATTGAACAAGCCTTGACATTATGGTTAAAACCAGAGACTGGCTGATAGATCGTAATATGTAGAAAAATGTTTTGCCGAAAAACATAAGAAAATTCCTAACGTTATGTGGTCATTTAATATGGGTCAAAACGTCAATTAGTTAGTGTTTGTTTGTATTTCTTGTGCGATGTTTGCAACTTGTGTGAGATTTTACAGGTGGTTTTGATTCCACAATAAATATAATTTTGATATCATCATCTTCAGCTACTTCGTGTGAAGGAATTATTAATCTTTAAGAGATTAAAAAGATAAAGTTATTATGCTGCAGTCTTTTTGTTTTTTTGTTTTTTTGTTTGGCGGGCTGGAAAAAGGTCTCAGAAACTTAAATGCTTCGTGTTGTGGTTTTTTGTTGTTGTTGTTGAATACTGAAATTTCAGCAGCTGTTTATGAAGATTGAATAAGGTTCACATATTTATGAATATAATAATTGTTGTTTTACTTTAAATTATGAAATCCAAGCTAACGGGTGGGGTTAGCTCTTTACTGCATTGATTTTATGAAATTAGTGTTTTAAGCATAATTTAAACTTTACTTTCTCTTGGACTTAAATATTTTAGAAAAAAAAAGAAAAGAAGAAAACTGATTGTAAAGAACATAAAAATTCATGTTTAGTTAATATTTAAAGATTTGGTTTAAAGTTTCAGCTGCAAGAAAATCCATCTAATTTAAATTGTGCTGGAAAAGTCGATCTAATTAAAATTTAAAAGCAACTTCGTTCAGCTTAAACAGTTTTAACGGTTTTTGTTAAAGAATTTTTAAACAGAAAATTATAGCAGTACAAATTTTTTACTGTTAGTGAAAGTGCTAATGTGCCGTTCTAATAAAATTAGGAAATGTATTTGACAAAAAGAGAAGGGTAGACTTATTGGCATTCTTAGATATTTTACGGGTCAATGTTGCAGGATTTCTAAATAAGGCAAAGCCCAGGAGAATAATGTGGAGTGAACGAATTAAAATTTTTGTGAAAAAAATTTAAAGAATATTTATGTACAGTAGTTTTCCTTTTTAACGAACCTTCGATTCTGCGAACATCGCATTTAGCGAACACACAAGTGCGCTCCATAGAGTACCTTATATTTTTTTTTTTAACAACCCGCGAAGCGATTAGCTTGTCTGCGGAAAACACCCAGGGTCTATGGCGGGAATCGAACCCACGATCTCTGGACTGAGAGGATAGCATCGCTACCACTCAGCCACAGTGGCACCCGAATAAAAAGTATTTTTTGTGCTCAATTTAGCGAACAAATAAGATTCATAATTTTAGTTTAAAAAAGCATAATGTGAAGTAATTTTTAACTAAAGTGAATAGAAAAAGGTACCACTATTTTAGGTTTTGTTTATGAAGCATTTTTGTTTGATTATGCTGCAATGATCAGTTACGCATATTCTTTCGTGGTGTAAACATAAAAATGAGTACAAGAAAGAGACTTTTTTTAAAAGAAAAACTAAAAATTGTGCATGATTACCAAAATGGATTGCGAGTTGTAGATTTGTGCAAAATATGGCTTAAGAAAATCGACCGTATGTACAATTTTAGAATCAGAACAAAGTCTTATACAAAATGCAGGAAGTGCAAACTTTAAAAATATGAAAGCCGTGAAACAAGGTGAATTTCCAAGAATAGAGAAACAACTTTTTTCTTGGTTTCTACGACAACAAAATAATGTTAATTTGTCGACTTAACTGCGTTTAAAAGAACTTCGGAAAGATGCCACAGAACAAAATTTTTTTGCTCCAAAAAAAACTCAAAAAAATTTTTATGTAAAATTTTCAAGGAAATTCAAGATGAATTTGAACCTTTTTTTCATTCAAATTATTTTAGGTTTTATGCTACCAGTATAATGAATTGTACCTTGTTTATTTTTTTTAATATATTATACAGATCTCAAAACATATTTCAAAATAAAGGACAAATAATACAGCTCTAGTTATTTATTTATTCATAACATGAGTACTAGATATAAGTATGGCATATAACGAACTTTTCAGTTTAACGAACATGCCTGACAAAGTACTGGTTCGTTAAACTGGAAAACTACTGTATATCGAAATAAGTGAAACTTATTACACTGCGCAACAAAATCAAACATTGTCTAACACCAAAATGTTGTACTGAGTGATTCTAGTAACTTAAAAAATTCGTGTTTATTCGTCTTAAACTAAGTCTAAATTAACCCCTCCCGCTCCATAAAATCACCGTTTTAATCTGCTGTTTAATCTCTTTTTCGAAAGTGACAAAATATATCCACACGGAGAAGAGTTAGAGGTATAAAATAAAATACCAATATAAAATCACTAGGTGAAAATTTTTATTGGAAATCATATTACCTTTTTAAACTACAAGTTAAATTTAAATTAAACGATATTGAATTAAATTTTAATTCATGATGGTACCTATATAGTGTGTATCTATAAAATATTTAAGATTGTTGTGGCCACGCGATTAGTTTCATTTAAAATTTTGGCCGTAAAAGCCAATTTTTATTACAAGACAAAATTTGCCCGCTGCCCTTGCCATTACACACAATCTCGTAGGTTAAATAATAAATAAAATAAAATAACTACATTACATGAAATTCATGTTGTTTCAACTTGAAATAACTTTGATTCAACATGGCTCTTCGTATTATTTCAGTTTGACACGTAATTTCAACTGGAAATAACTTTGATTGAACATGATTCTTCATTTTGATTTAACAGTACTGGAGTGTTAAATCAACATGAAATAAAGTTATTTCAAAAGGAAACATTTTCTTTGAATGTTGCTGGAAATCATGTTGAATTAACATGAAATGAAACATATGTATATGAAGCGAAATCATTGCAGAAAATGTTAAATTAACCTTGATTTTGAAGATTTTAATTGAAATGTCTCTGTGTGTACCAGGATTTTACAAAAAACTCTCAAAAACTTCACTCCCAGTTTACATTGGATTCAGATGTAAACTTTCAAATCACGTAGGGATCGTTACAGTCTTGTGCTTTTGGAAAAAAATTTATTTTGTTGCGTAGTGTAATTATCTGCTATGGCTGTCAGTTATATTAAACATTTACAAATTACTGAAATATTTTCTAAATATTTCAATCTTATCGTATTGTAAATTGTCATAAGCGTGACCTTTATAAATAAAAGTGCCTCTCCAAAGTATGTAGTATATACTTATATACATATGTATATACATACATATACATATTATATTCAATCCTAAAATATATGGAAAATTCCTTGCTCAAGGCATTGCTCTGTTACACACATATATCAAGTATCCCTGGCTTAGATTTTTCCACATTTTAGGTTTCAAAGTTGCAGTGCAGTGCAGTTTCTGTTTAATATTTTATTTATTTTTCATTCCTACACACGTACACTCTTGAATAGTTACGTCCGTATTCATTAAAAAGAAAATATTATCTAACCTCCTTGCAACTTCCTGTAGCAAACTTGTATTACAAAATACCATCAACACGCCACATTTCCTGGAAATCCAAAAAAAAAACAAATTAGCATAAAAAATTAAACCCAGAACAACTTACTACGCAATTTTGATTTTGCGTGAAAACAGCAAGACAGAGAGGGAAAGGAATGCCCTCAATTTTCATTTTCCTTAAATTTAGTTGATATGCAGAATTTTTTACTCTGCAAGGTAAGCAGTTAACATCTTATTCCTTATTCTTATTCTTTCAAACCACTGCAACGAACGTACTCACAACAAAGTAACAAAAAGGGAATGTGATGTATGGAAGTAAGTTGGCGACGACGGCCACAGTGATGATGATGATGATGACGATTACGATGATGAAGTGGAAAGTCTAGAAAAATTCTTGCAATTAAATGCATACAAACGATGATACAACGTGGTTTTTATATTCCTGTAAGATTTAGTAGAAAATTTAACTAGATTGTATAGAACTTAAGGCAGCAAATAAACAGCAACTACTCCGGTTGCAAAAGAAAACGAAGAGGAACTAAGGCTGCTAAACGACCATTAAGGAGAGATCATAATGCGTGTTTAACACGCAATTGACCAAACAGCCAACAGCAATATTAAGATGCTAAAGATGAACAAAAATTAAATAAAATGAACCCTGAATAGGAATATTAGCAAGAGGAGAACAGTGGAACCATTATTTTTTCTTACATGATGTTATATGACGTCCAAGAGAATAACATATAAAAATTGTACTTTTCTGAGTCAAGGATAATCTTTGGCGTTGTTGCTGAGGCGTTTTAGGACAATATTGGGGTAGAATATATGCATCGTCTTCTTAATGAAGCAATTGTTCAAAGTGGTGCAAAAATAATTGCCCGATGTTCTTTGAATGTTTTTTTTTTTTTTTGATAAATTAAAAACACTATCCGCCATTGTTCCATCCTATTGGAACCACATGTTCTCCAGTTCCAGCCCCTCCTCCTGCATTCAGAGTAGACGGTTGGCCCGAGGCGTTTTCGAAAAAATAATGCCATGTGTCAAGTTCATTGATGTTTCATCATAAATATAACTACTTAGAGCTGACTTCATCAATGCTGTAACTAATGATTTGTATGTCTATTTTTTGCTGGGGCTAGTATTTCGAAACGAAATTGTCGGATGTATTTATATATAGTTAGAAAACGAAGGACCATTACTAATGTAAAATAATATCATCAAAATAACCAGAACCATATTCTAAAATTTTCCATCGTCAATTCGCACACTTATGGCGGTATGTCATCGACAACTTCACAAATCCCACCTATAAGATCTTAATTCGATTGTGGGCCCTTGGTATAGACCTTATATGTCACGTAGTCGCAGAAAAAAGTCTAAGGTGTTAAGTCACAATATATTGGTGTAAATTGTTAGCGCTTCTTGGAGAAATCACATTGTCAGGAAACTTTTCAGGTAAGAGAGTGATCGCCGTCTTGTTGCATGTACATAAGAGAAGATTTCAGCCATACAAAATCATTAATCATCTTTAGATAGCGCAATCATTCACTGTGGCAGTTGCTCCAGCCTCATTTCCAGTAAGTACAGAAAGTTAGTTACATTGACCCCGCCAGAGCAAAAACCAGACCAAACAGTCACACGTTGTTGAGCGAGTGGCTTTTGAAGAATCATTTTGCGATTTTCCGGTTCCAGTTAGTTCTGTTTGTGAACGTAGTATTAGAGGTGAAAATGGACCATGACGTTATTGATGGTGGGTTCTTGTGTTACCCGAACTTTAAAACTTGAGACCCAAGGCTTTAAGCAAAATGCCGAATGCCAAATTCCAAAAATCGACAAGAAATTTGCAATCCTGGGTTTCCCTAAGTGTTATAGGCTACAAGAACAATATTCTGAGTTGTTCTGGAGCGACGCGCACAAGTTCGATTCTTCTTATCACTAACTTGTTCCAACAGCTCAAATATTTTCACCAGTTTCACAATTGTTTCTCGGCCAACAAGGGGTTTCACAAGGGTTAAAAAATTCTTTGGTTTTGCAAACTGTGACCACGAAATTTTTTCAATTTTTGTTTGGAAATTTAATAATTTCAATGCTTTGTTGCAGCGTATCTATAGGTTAGGCTAGGAAAGGAGGTACTACAACACACCTCCACTCGGAGACCCAGTTGGGTCCATTGTGATTCTCTTCTGTTGATACCCGTTAATAATAATTTCATTTTTACCTAGAAGAGCCCCAATTATCTGCCATTAAGCCACTGAATACCCATGATGAAGCCCCTGATATCCTCCAGTTTACACTTACCGATATCAGTAATGCTCTCATGGAAACGTCTGCTCAGCCTGCTAAGCCTATGGCTTTGCAGCCTCGGGCAATGTCAGGTAATATGTTCAAAATTTTGTGGGTTCCTCTTCATTCCCGCACATCCAGCAAAACTCTTGAAATCCAGAAGTTTAGAGTCAAGTTTTGGAAACGCAGCCCTCGAGACTTTACAATCCTCCCTACTTCTCCATGAACTGTTCGTCCTGCTGTCCACCCAATTACTGAGTTCTCTGTAGTAATGATCATCAGTAATTTCACCCATCTGTCACATATTCCGTCATCTAACACCGACCGTTTTCTTGTCACCTCATCGGCAATGTCATTTCCCTCAACACTGCTGTGTCCAGGAAACTAACATATTCTCACACTTTATATGTCCCTAAGCAAGTTGAGGGCTCTCTTACAGTCAATAACAAGTTTCGATTTGATATTGTGTCTTTTCAAAGGTTTTAGCGCTGCTTGGCTGTCGAAGTATAAGGTTGCCTTCTTGCCCTTAACCCCATTCATCACAGAATCGCCGAAATCTCAGCTTGCATTCATTTGGCAGTCTGAAAAAACTACAAATTCTCGTTCTCAAGATAAAAACACCAGCCCCTGTGCCTTCCAGCGTAAATTATACTTGTTAGCTGTCAACTAGTTACAAGTCGAGTCATGCTAATTGTAAAAATGGTGGGGATTTCAAAATGGAGCTTCCTATTGGAACACCCTGTATAATGATCTCTATTTTATTTTGCTGATTTAGTCGCTAATGTAATATTAAACTTTTTGAAAACATCTAATTCTGACACAACACTCAAGCTCTATAAGAGCAATAGGAAATGCAAAATGCAACTCATCACAAGTAGAAATCTGAAAATAAATTCACTCATCACAAGTAATCTTAAGATTATCAAAACAGCGCCTCTGTTTATTGTCCATACTGTTCTTGCCACTATAGTTCTCGTATCAGAAGACTCAAATTGAATCGCAAACAAATGAGAAGAATGCAAATAGCAAAGAACAAAAAAATAAATAAATTATGTACATAAAATAAATTAAATATTGTTCTTACCTAAATTGGCATAAACATTGTCGGACTTGCTTTTAATCGAACCGCTTTGTTCTCCAATAATGCGGAAGTTATTAGCTGGCGTAGGTTTGGGTGAGGAAGTCAGCATTTTAAAGTTGTTGTTGTTGTTTGTAGCTGATGTAACATTATGGCTGTTGCTACCATAACCCGTGGCGTTGGCCATCATAGTTAAAGAGTTGCTGCTGTTGTTGTTATTGTTGTTGTTATTTGTATTTGCAGAAAGCAAAGATATTTGCTGCTTCCTTCGAAGCTCAGCACTTTTAGGTGGTGGTGGTCTAGCTGGTTTGTTAACCTCATGACTACGTTGACTGTCTAGTGAACGTAATGGAGGAGCGGGTGGCTTGGCAGTGACAACAGCCACCGTTTGTGCAGTAACTGATTCATTGGTTTTCGTTATATCCTTGACCACCTCGACGGCAGTGGTATTGATGTCTATGGGATGTATAATGACTAAGCGGGGCTTACCGACTATACCGCTTTCATCTCCAGTGCAAATTTCCGAATAAATACTCTCCTTTTGCTTGGTTAGATTTTCCGTAGTTTTCGTGGTGCCCATGCGCAGGAATTTCTTAATTGAAAATTTAGTTTTTGTTTTACTGTTGCTCGCTGATTTCTTGTCATGCTGAGAGGCAGCATTTATGTTGGTGATAGACATCGAAGTGGTTACCGATTTGCTGCTGGTAACTTCTGTTAAATTTTCCTCTGACAAGGAGAGATTTTTGGGATTTCTGGGTATGGGTTCGGGTGTCATGGACTGTTTGAGATTAAGGGGTGGTGGAAGGGCGTTTTGTAGTTGCAAATTTTTGATGGCGTTGCTGCGTTGAGTGACAAAAGTGTTGAGACTGCGAAATTTGGGATTAATGGTGGCTCTCTCCCTTTTGTCTTTCTCCTTAATAATGGCTGCAGCTGAATTCTTGCCCACGGTTCCGCTGTTGGATACAATTTTTCTGGTGTATATGGTAGATGATGAAGACGAGGAAGAGTTTGAATGGTTTGAAAAAGTGGTTTCTGTAGAACCGGACGATGCTGAAGATGATGCTGATGCTGCTACTGCTGCTGCTGCTGCTGCTGATGTCGTGTTAACCGTTTGTGTTTTGCTTTTAATATCTTCTTCATTTTTGGCTACAGTAAGAGCTTGTGTTTCAGCTGGTGTTGTTTGCGTTTGCGTTTGTATTTGGATTTGTGTGTCTCTCTTGTCTTGTTCAGCAAACTCATCGTTGATATTGTAGTCTGTTTCAGGCGTAGGAGGTGCGCTGGTTTTCATATCCATGGGCGGATTTGGTGCTTTTCCCTTCTTTAGTTTGGCATCTTCTTTCAATGAGTCATTGTCTAAACACTCTGAAGATTTCGACATTACCATTTGTAGCTGAGAGATTACTTGTTGTTGTTGCTGCTGCTGCTGTTGTTCAACAGTAGCAGCAACAGTAGTAGTAGATCTTTTGCTTATAAATGTTTTCATGGGAGTTTGTAGTGGTGATACTAAGGGCTTGGCAGGTAAATCGGGTTTCTTTAAGAAAACGGGAGGATGTTGTTTCTGCAAGCCGTGCAAAAAAGAGGGTCTAGCATCGATTACTTTGGAAGAGGGCGGCGGAGATTTGGGTAGCTCTGGCAATTGTTGGCAATCTTGAGTTTCTAAACTACCATCGGGATCCGCACTACCGTCCGGTTCGCCATGCAGCTCTCGAGATTTTTCCATGCTAAAGCTGGGCTTATCGCTAACCAAGCTCTTCGTATCTTTGAGTGGCAGCATGGGTTTTTGATCGCTTATTTGTATATCTTCATAATCCGAGTTGTTCGTACTGGCACTAAGTTTTTTCTCAATTCTAAGTCTGTCTCTTTCCTTCTCCGTTAAGTTTATATTTTTGTAGTCGTGTCCTATGCTAATGCCAATACCCGAATCCGATTCGCTGCGAATCATATTGTAGGAAGTTTCCTCATCACTGCTGCCATCAAAACTACTGGCAGTAGAGTCTAGGGCATCGTCAGAGCTGCATTTTGTAACAATTAAACCATCGGAAGTTATTTTACTGGTCATAAAGTTGCCCTCATGTAAATTATAAGAAGCAGCTCGCGTTTTAGAGGACAACAGCATATCGGTAATGTATTGGGAACTAGAAAATATGTTCGATTGCGCTTCTTGCGAGTCGGTCTCATTTATTTGTTTGTTGCTTTCCTTGACTTCGTATTTACCGTCCGGCAAATTTTCATATGTCTGAGAACTTTCCACCACATCGTAATAGGCAGAAATGCCATTTTCGTTGTCGGAGCAATTGCTGTCACTGTCGGAGTACTTGTGAAAGACATTTACTTTGGGTTTGACCTGGTCTTTGGTAATGGGTACATGGCGAACGATCGGTTTCTTAAGGTCGAGAAATGGCTTGTTATCCAGCGACTCCGTTAAAGTGCCAATTTCAAATTTTATTTTAGAATTGGTGGCGATTGTAGAGGACGCTGCTGCTGATGATGCAATTGTTTTTGACTCTGAAGCTAATTTTTCGTTTTGATTCTTTTCCAAAGTCTCAGATATTTCATCTAGCAAGGACTTCTCCATGGCTCTTTCTATGGGCGGACTATTTTTGCCATCACCGTCCAGGGAGGGCAAAGGCTCGGCAGCAGCTTTCAAGCAGGACGAACTACTAGCTGATATAGAGGAGGAAGATGTGGTTGTAGTTTTCTTGATTGCACCAGTTAGAACGGACTTTTCAGTTTTCACTTCCGTCGTTTTAGTTTCAAATTTGGCCTTCACCGTAGACTTTGAGCTGGACAATTGACTTGTGGCCGAGGGAGACTTGGTTAGTTCCCTCATTTCGCCCGAGCAGCCAAAAGGTATAACATTTATTTGCAGTGTCTGTTTCTTGCCCTCCTTATCCACTTGAGGAGCACCTAGCTTTAAGGCAGCAAATGATTTCTTTATGTTCTCTTGGGAATTTCCCAATAAATTGCCATTGTTCATATTGAAATCAGTATTTGCCCTTGTTATGCGTTTCAGTTCCAATGATTCCTCATCATCGGTACCCAAGGCCTTGTCATCATCTCTGTCATTGGCCAGATTCATAAAATCATGATCATCATCCGAGTCATCTGACCACTCACCACCATAACCAATAACTTCGGATAAATTTTTGGGAAAACTAACTTTAGTTTTATGTTTCGACTTATGGGTAACGCCTGCGGTAGTCTGGCCTGATTTTTTTATTATGCTCTTGATTGGTCTCTTGTGTTTATTCGGATAATCAGTCTTTATATGTCTGTCAGCTTTCGTACTTAAGTTAGTCGCAGTCGATGTTGCTGATGTCGCCAAGGATGCGGAGAATGATTTGTATTTGGAGGAGGATGCCATTGCCGCAGCTTGCTTATGTTCATCTTTCGATTTAAAGCAATTGGAGCAGAGATCTTTCTTCCACGCATTTTGCGAAAAGTGTGTACAAATGGACGAGGACATTCTGATGGGATGGATTTGTTTTTTTTTATTTGGTTGCAGTGAGCACTATAAGTCCATAATCTGTAAGGAAAATAAAAAAGCGATATATAAATTAGAGCAAAAAATACCAATGTAAAATCACCAAGAAAATCATATTAAATTTACTTAGAAATAATATTTTGTGTAAGTGTGAGTTGGTGTTTATTTTCCTTGTTACACTTTCTTTGCAGATTACTGTAAATCATGTTGAATTAACATGAAACTCATATAAATTTATGTCATTACCGAAAAATATTAAGTTAATAATTTTTTCGTAGATTTTCATGTGAAACGTTTGTGTGTATGTATGTATAGATCTTTGCTTTTTCGAACAAATTTAATTAAGTGTTTTGTTGGAAATGTAGATGTTTAAATAAGGGGAGCACCCCCAAAAAAAATTAAGTTATATTTGAAGAGGAATCTATTTTTTTAGTTTAAATGCAAAAGTTTAAATTAATTTTTAACAAAACAAAAAAAATTTAAATTACTTATGAAAATAATAATAAAAATTATGATGAAAAATTAGGTTTTTTTCATATGATAATATTCAAACAAATGTCATATTGAACAGATATAATCAATTAACTTTCTCTTCAATCATTCCACCCTGTGCCTTTCAAACTTTATTTATTATAATTAGCAGAAGCCATTCAGTGGCATTCGCGGCATTATAAAACTCCACTGACGTAACTTCACACTTAAATGAAAGTATGACTAGTAAAATTAAAAAAAAAAAATACATAACCAAGTGTAAATAAATGAATGAATGAATTTATGATGCTCATTCTTCAAAATAGATACAAAGAAAATAAAAATCAAGCACGAGTTTCTTGCCGTAGTATGACTTCTTCTGCCACATGACCAGTCTGGCTGACTACTCAATTCATAATATTTCTACGTGATACATGTGTACGAGTATGTATGTAAGTATGTGTATATTTATATATACTTGCATGTAAGTATGTATATACGGTGCTGCTGGTACCATCAAAAATATGGTTTTATTTGAAACATTTATTTAATTAAACTTCAGTTTTGTGGTACCCTGATGTGATCGTTAACAGCTGTTGCGCTACAAAATAAATTAATTTACAAAAAAGTTTAAACTCTGCATGTGGATCAAATTACTTAAGGCTTTTTTTTTCATTTACTCTAACGAAATAAATCACAAAATATACTTTCCATAAAAAATTAAAAAATTTTTAGACGAAAAGAACTATTAATATTCTATTGCGGACTGTCCCAAGATGTCGACAGAGAACGTTCGATCGACAACAAGCAACAGTAAAATAAGAATTTTTTGTTTGTTTTTGTTTTCAATATAAGTAAGCGATCGCATGTTTGCTATCGAAATCGTAAGACTTGCTGTTGGCCTTTTTCGGACGAATAAAATTTTTCATTTTATAATAAAAAAAAGTATGGCGCAGTGGCAAGTGCATTTACTGCCACGAAATGAGTTCGAGTTCAACACACAAACATTTTTTAAAGCCTGTTCCATACACACATTAACGTTAGTTAAATAATTAATAAAATACAATGGCTACATTAAATTAAATTCATGTTGTTTCAACTTGAAATAACTTTGATTCAACATGGTTCTTTATGTTATTTCAGTATCGTCATTTTTGTGTACCGCAACGCACTTCATCAGCACCCATGTCTCTCTACTTGGGCAGATATTGTTTGCAAAGATCGGCTATTTAATATGAATTTTCAATAAAATGGAATTTAAAAAATAATTTATTGTGTATTTTCTTTATTTTTTATTTATTTTCTTCGTACAAATTACAACGTAACTTGAAAATATTTCCATATTTTGTTAAATATTTCTATAACAGCAACAGGAAAAGCACTAAAAAGACATCTTCATAGGAATTGAATTTATTAGAAAATAATTCTGAAAATTGAAGTTCAATGCAAAGATTTGATAGAACATTTTCGAAAACAAAAAATGTGTGGGACCAAACTGGAAGTAAACTCTTTAAAACAAAAAAATGTTGAAAATCTGTTGGTTAAGAAGAAGTATGTGAAATATAAAATTAAATTTTAACTGGCGTGCCTCCGCCCATTTTTAAATGCAAGATTGTGTGTTTTTAAGAGCTCAGGATGTGTGTTAAGTTTTATAAAAATCGGATGCACTTAGAATAAAATATTAAATTTTAATGGGCGTGACGGCGCCCATTTCAGAGCTCAAAGTGTGTGTTAACTTTCGAAAAAATCGGTTAAGTAGAGCCACGTGAAATATAATAATAAATTTTAATGGGCGTAGCCCCGCCCATTTTCTCAGCCTTAAAATTGTGTAATTAGAGGAAGCAAAGGTGTTTGCTAGCTTTTGCATCAATCAAATAAGTACAGTATCATAAAATCAAATTTTTTTGCAATGGGACCAATTGGAAACAAAAGAAGCATTTTTACAATCGGTCTAAAATGTGCCGATCTATGAAGTAACAATGTAAAAAAAAGTCGGTTAAAAGAGAATTTGCGAGAGAAAGTTATAAGCAGCGGCAACTTTTACAAAGGTTCTACTTCTTATTTGGAATTCCAGTAAGAAACGAGATTTATTTTATCATAATGTTATTGATAATAAAATTATTGAATATTGTGTTTGTGGGGCGACTGTCTCATAGATTAGTTTTTCACAAGCCTTCGTTCCAGCGGTATTAAAATTTCCAACTTATGCTCTTAACTGATTAATAATTATTCGTTAAAGTACTCTTTCAATCATGCAAAGTACATGTAAGTAAATAAATAAGCGTAGGTGCTGTTTTCTTTACCCACCATATCTTTTTTGTCTTTTGGGCGACCATTGTTCTCTAAATCTAACAGTAAAATCATCAGCTGTCGTTCCGGCTCTTTGTATGTCACCTCAAATCAAACAATCACTTGCCCATACACACACACACACACATGGTCTCAGAAAGTTTTTCACACACAAGTCGATGTCGTTGCATTTATTATTAAATTCTATTTTGATTTAATTTCATTTCATTTCTTTGGCATTTTCATAACGTTTTTTTAACCAACCAACCAACCAACCTACACTTTCCAATTCATTCGACTGTGAATAATCAAGTTAATAAAATGCTTCTGCTGCTACACTCATTTTTCCCCCTTTTACTTTAAACTTTCTTATTTATTTATTTCAAATAATTTTTTAAGGAAACCTTTTTCTTATCATGGTCAGAGAGGAGTATTTTTTTTTTCGTTTTCGCCTCTTTGAAATGTTTATGAATTTAAAGCTTTTACATAAGAATTTGTGGCAGTTACGTATATGTAAGTGGAATTGAAAATTTCTTTTTCAGCTATTAGAATCAATTTCTTTTCTGGGAAGATTTTGACATGTTTTAAAGTAACAGAACAATTATTCTTTAAAGTAAACTTGATTATAACAAATTTCCTTATAATTATCCTTCAGCTCGTCCACATCAGTTTTCTTGGTTTTTGCATAATTTTCAGGGAACTAGAAGAGATGTAAAATAAAAGCATACCTTATAAATAAATTGAGTATGCTTACTGAAATAAAATGAAATCACATGTGATTTTAAAATTAATAATGGTTCTGCAGACGTTTTTAATATCATACGAGTATGCGATAAATTTCTTTCAGAAATGATATTTGATGCTTTTATCTTAAGCCGTGCAATTTTTTATGAAACAAATACTCCCTTGAAAGTTCTCTAAGATAAAGTTATGTAAGCCAATTTATTACTTAACCCAATCATAATAGAGTTTTTTTTTCGAAATTGCAATTTGATTATTTTTTCTGAGTGTACATGCACTTGTTTCATAAGTCTGCAACTTCTGTGGTATTTTATAGAGCAACATTAAAATGAAATTTACTGTTTGAAATTGCACATTCGTTGTTATTCTCTTGTTGTTGCTATTTTTCCTTTTGTCTTAACGTTGCGAAGACCGGCCGCTAAAAGATGTTGATGATACTGATGTTGCAACATAAAAACATTAATAAAACATTGGGTGCTTTGTTGGTTGCTTAACTGTTTGTTCGCTTGCTTCTTCTACGTTTATAAAACATTTAGTCAGACACACAGAATCTTGTAAATTTTATACAGAGTTTATTTATTTTTTGTTTTTAACCATATTTTTTTCGTTCATTCATTATTGCAAACACTTTTTATCACATTAGTTTTGATCTTGTTTTGTGTTGTTGTTGTTGTTGTTGTTGTTGTTATTGTTTCTTTAGATTTATAATGCTGAATTTGCGCTTAACAAAACTAAATCATGATAATGTTTTCAGACGATGTATGCAAAAATATTTTTGGTCTATTTTCACATCACTTAGCAGTTTTTTTTTAAGTCATATTCAAATTTGCAGACACAAAAAATTATTATTGTGTGTTTGTTACGCTGCTTCAAAAAAATGTTGCAATCACGTATGCTCTTGGTGTAAACTTAGACTATTTGTGGCATTTGTTTTCTTGCAGTACTTCTTGCAGTTATGGGGTTTAAAGTTATTCCAATTAAAACTGTTTGTTAAAATACATATTTCTTAAATATAAATTGTTGGCAATAACCTTATTAAAAAATCAATTCTTAATACGATTAATAATATGAAAATACATAAATTTTTATTTCTTTTCATTTTATCAACTCATTACAACAACAAAATTTTTAATTGATTCAATTAAATTTTTGAATGCTTTAATTAATTCTGGTGTAAAAATTTAATTGATATTATCAAATTACACTTTCTTTTATCTGATTTTTCGACCTTTTTCAATATATTCAATTAAACTAATTTTTTGAGCTTTAGGTCAATGTTTATTATTATTTTATTACTTCGATATTTCGTTAACCTTTGGTTAACTTCAAAATCAAATATCCTGAAGAAGTTAACCAAAGGTTAACGAAATATCGAAGTAATAAAATAATAATAAACATTGACCTAAAGCTCAAAAAATTAGTTTAATTGAATCAAATTACATTATTTAACAAATTAAAACTTTTGGAAAAACACACGGACTGGACAGTACATGCTCGATAGTGCTACCAAAGGGTAGTAAAACCTCGTACTTAGTTTGGTAGTGTTGGTGACCATTTTTTATGGGCCTGCAAAAAAAAAGAATCATAAATTTTTGGCAAACAGCTATTTCAGACTTCTAGATAGCGCTTTACTATATTTGGCAATAATATAGCCAAGAGTCTACCAAACAAATATTGCTAACATTTTATGGTAAACAAATTATTTATTCGTGCATTTTTTTTGCGAAAGTAAAGGAAAAAAAATTGTTCTCTTTTTTCCGGATAACTTACAGGGACTCCTAATTTTTTGCTAACAATAATGGGCAAAGTTGTAACTACGGTAACTACACCCAGAGAAAAAAGAGTTCAAAATCAATAAAAATCATATTGAATTAATAAGAAACATTAACGAAAGTCGAGTCATGTTGAGATTTCTTATTTCAATATGGAAAAATATTAATTACAGTATTTATTTATTAATTTTATTTATTTTGAAGTATTTTAATACCATTTTCTATTATATGGAAAATGATTGAATTAATGTGACGCATTCTTATATTTAAGTTGAAGCTTTTCCCTGAGTGTAGGCACGACTTTGTACCTTACCGTGTGCTTTTCCAAAAGTCTTCATTTGTCGCACAGTGCTATGAGCCGAAAAAATATAAGCAGCAATTCATTGAGATTTGCGGCCGTTCACATATTACGTAACGCTCCAGGGGAAGGGGGCTGGGGTTAAGGATTTGTTACGGTTTAGAAAATTTAGATTGAATATTTTATAAAAAGCGTTACCTTAAACGCCGATGTGAATGTCCCCTTTTACCAAGGAGTACTTTTGACTATGAAGACTACATGGCTTGCCTTAACTCAAAATTAGCTTATCTCGACTTAAGCACTTGTGTCATTTTACCGCAGATGTACTCTAATATCACAAAGAGGACTTACTACCGTATTTTTTTATTTATTTTTTTGGCAAAAGAATAGTGAGAATTACGTAAGATTCTTACAATGAGTAGATATCAGCACTGTACCGTGCCATAACAGCCAAAAAAGCTTGAACGACATAATATTCAAACTTAATTTTTAGACCAAAATATATACTATTTGCGATCGTAAATAACCGATTTGCGTGAAAAAAACGATGACAAAAAATTTCTCGATTAAGCTTTTTTTTGGCAGTTGTGGCTGTGTATCTACTTGGGCAGAGATTGTTATTAACATCAGCTATTTAACGTGAATTTTTAATGGATTGGAATATGAGAAATGCTTATTGTGTATATAATTATTAATCTATGTATATTCCTTTGGCAAATACATTTGTAAGTATCACTATTCATGTTCTGTTCTGTAAGCGCGAAGTTGTCTATATTACTTTACCTAAGTATGTTTAACTATTCTCGTTTATCTTTTGCGATCATCACATTAATTATTTCTACTTATTCGATGTACCGTCGGTACATTTGTACATGTAAGTATTGTTATAGTGGATATTACGTTACATTGCTTTTGCCTTCTACAGTTGGTTTTACTTTCAGTAACTGTAATATTTTTGTAATATTTTCAATCAAATCAGAAAATTTTAATCAAAATGATTCAGTTATTAATACTACAATTTATGTGATTGATTGAAAACTAAGCAAATTTTTAATCGAATCTTGTTTTTGTTTTTGCTGTGTACGAATAGTAGCAATTGCTTAAATGGAAATAACCAATCTTGGATTAAATTTAATTTTTAATTTTCTAGAATTATAAAATTTATGTGGGAGTGCAGAAATTTCTGAAAAAAAAGTATTTGCTCTGTTTCGGGAGAACTTGCACTATCTGGAACATGTCAAACTTCGAGATACATACGTACAAATAGCTCTTAATATTTGAGTGAATCACGTTAAAATAATCTATTTTAATTTCCTGTTACACAATTTCAACGTTTGCTGGTAAAATATCTTCTATTTACTACAATAAGATACATTTCAAAGATGCTCACGCACTTTACCCAGCTAGCATTTGGGTGATCTTTTTTTTTTCAAAAATCTCTTATATGATTCTTCTCAAAACACTTTTGTTGATTAAAAACTGATTTATCACTTGGGTGTAGAAAAAGGATTCACTTGTGATTCATCTATATGATCAAATAATGGTTTCTTGAAAATACAGGAACAAAATGCAAGGAAACCGCAAAAAGAAACCCAATGATTTAAATACTACCAGGAAATTGCTCAAACATAAATCAGCAAATCGTATCATAAATGATTCTCTGGGATGATTCATCTGGAAAAGATTCGATTATGATACAAAATGCTAGCTGGGTATGAGTATTTTTGAGCTGCTTTAAGTTTGGATTGTGGGAAAGTGTGTGTTGTTTGTGTGTGTTTTTGATGCTGTTACCCAGCTAGCCAAGAGCTGTTTAATAGGCAATGGTGTTTAATATACAACTCCTAAACGCATTTTCTGCTGATTGTTTGGAGACTGTTATTGTAGCATTTCTGTTTAACTTTCTCTTATAAATCTTGCAATGTTTAATCGACGATACATTTATCTAAAATATGTTTGTTCTTTTTATTTTCATATTTACTGTTATAGACTGTTGTTATTTATAAGAACCTCGTCGCTGGTTTCAAGTGTGTTTTTATTTTTTATAATAATTAAAGATGTATTAAAGTGAAGTACATATTAATTTAATCTGTGTGGTATTTTACATCAAATATTTATTAAATTATTGGAGCTATGTAAAAAGCTTTAAAAATAATCTAATTCTTTTAATTAATTGAATTTTTCACCAGCACCATCTTTTGAACGCCAAAGATAGAAGCGATAGACGATGAAAAAAGCAAAATTCAACATAGTAATCATAAATTTTCTGTGATTTTTAGAAACTTGTTGCATCTACATACATACTCGTATGTACATAAAATATTATTTACTCAATTAATGAAGAAAAGTGTTTTATTAATAAGTACTAAAAAATTTTATTTGTTTTTTTTTCATGTTTAAATTTCAAAATAAAAAGCATACTGACTGAGTATTGTACGATTCCTCAAATCATTATCGAATGATTATTTTACAACTCTCCCAATGGCCCATATAAGATTAACGTTGAAGAGCCTCATAAGATTCTCAATGTTCTTCAAAAAAGAGTTGTAAGATAATCTCTAGATAAATATCAAATGATTGCATCTACTACTAATAAAAGCGCCTTCTGCTGCTCTTGTACACGAATCGTCTTCGGTAACAGTTTCTCCCCTGCGAAGCATCTTCCACGATTAAAATATGAGCTCGTCTGCGATTGCAAATGCTCTGCATACGATTCTCAATAATAGACTCTTCTGCGACTGAAAAGGCCAGATGGGTAATTTTTAATAAATGGTGTTAATATAACACGTCTGGCCGTGTTGCTGGTAAAACATTAAAATTCATTTCAATTTCTTCTATGCAAATAAATTTTTGGGTTTTTCTTTTAACAAACCAATAGAAACTGTGCGATATTTTGCAAATTGTTCCATTTCTCATACCACCCAGATTCCGTGAGAGTGGCTGTATATTAAACTAAAATATAGTATGATGATTTTTTTCGTATATTCAACAATTAGCACAATGATACGATAATATTCATATACTTATAAATTTTTTGTCGGTGTGCTTGTTACAGCAGCCTTTGTGTTAAGTGGAGAATATACATATTAAATAGGTCATTTAATACATAAACTTAAAATGCGAAAAGAAACTGAGTACGTAATATATGTACATATCGCTCATTTACTTAAACAACGTCATAACTCAAAAAAAAAACTCGTTTGCCAAAAACTTAGTTTAAAGTTTTCAATTTACACACACCGTGTAATGGAAGAAGAAAATTTTATTTTTCTCTCAAGAGCAGATAAAACAAGATGTTAGTATAAAATTTTTACACAATATGAATGACGATGTGAGAATTAATTCTGCATCATTAACTCAAAAAAAAACATATTTCGAGTTATGGCATTCTTTTAGTAAATGAGAGATACATAGTAATTCAAAAGTAAAAAAAATTATTTTTTCAGCTGCAATATCGTTATAAATTTTGTTGAAATCTTAGAATCAGATTTGGACTGCTGTAACAAAATACAGGGTGTTTTTTTAGAGGTATAGAACTTCGAATTGAAATAAAACACAAGAAAATCGTTTTAATGTCCATCAATTTGGCTTTATTGGAAGGATAATTTTATGCCATTAACGTTTAAATATGATTTCGGGCATGTGGCCGCCGCGGCTGGCTCGAATAAAGCCAATTCTACAGGTCCAATTTTCAACCACTTTCTCCAGCATATGGGGCCGTATGTTGGCAATAACGCCACGAATGTTGGCTTACAAGTCCCCTAACGTTTCTGGTTTGTTGGCGTAGACGAGCGACTTCACATATCCCCAAAGAAAATAATCCAATGGTGTCAAATCACACGATCTTGGTGGCCAATCCATGGTTAACCGAATTAATTGCTCTGATGGACGATTATGTCGACCATAAAATGGACGGAGCTTGCGGTAAACTTCGCGAACTGAACCATTATTTTCGAAATAAATTTGCACGATTTGCAAGCGTTGTTCTTTTGTCAACCTGTTCATGATGAAATGGCAAACCAAACTAAATATTAATCACTTGAAAGCTGACAAAATGGCCGCCAGTTAAAAAAGTGATGCCAACTTAAAGTTCTATACCTGAATAAAAAACACCCAATATTTCCAAATTGAGACTCTCGTTTTGATTATTTATTCATAAGTTGCTTAAATTTGAAAGATTTGTCTTGTTTATGACATAAAATACATAAGTATATATAAATGTATATACTCGTATGTATATATGTATGTAGTGTTAATTTTCTATTGCACTTTTCCCCTTTCGATCTATCAAAAAGCATACAAATGGCAAACAAAAAAAATTTAATTTCTGCAACAAAAGTTTTACAGACTAATACTGCAAATATTTAGGGCAAACACGAAGAACCTAAAGGAAGAAAGAGAGACAAAAAAGCACCAACTTCAACCAAGATTTATTCCATACGAGTCAAATTGAATAAAGACATTTAGAAGGGGGCGAGATGGACTGGGTTGGTGGAGGTGGGCAAAGAAACAATGAATGACAAACCTCAAGCTAACAATGACAACTTGTTTTATATACATATATACATACATACACCACACGTGCATATATAAATATTTTTCAGAAATACCAACAAAAATGGCAAAGAGTGAACGACTGCATGTTAAAACTGTGCAGAAGTTGTTGTTATTTAAGTTACCAACTCTGAACAAATCGAACAATTATGGCCAAAAAGCAAAAACTTGTAAGAAAAATCATTTTTTTAACACACAAAAAAATAACAACTTGTTAAGTCTTGGAAAAATACACACTCACACAAAATTAATAATTTTTTATTAATGTTTTAAATATATTTACTGGAATTATGACAATCATTGGTATCCTTATTCTGCAGTCTAAATTGTTATATCGAGCCATAACCGCCAACAAAGCTTAACCAACACATTTTTTGGACCTCCTTTTTTTGACGAAAATCTATTATTTACGATCGGAAATGATCGATTTTGGTAAAAAAAAATTTATTTCGAAAATTATTTCGCTTAAGCTTTTTTGACGGTTATGGCACGATATATACATACATACATACATAACGCTACCTTAATATAGAAAGGCCCTAACTAATATTTTTTAATCTGCTCAAAAAAAGCCTCAAACAAAAATGTGTAATAATTAACTCTTCCACTCTGTCGAAAAAATGTTTTCATGCGCATTCAAAGCGAACGAAAACTGATTTTTATTTCTCTATCTGACTTCTGTACGAACTTTGACTCGAACGACAAGACGCCAGAAGATGTAAGATCTCATACCACTAATTCGAATGAGTTGTCAGCAAAGCGAACACAATGTCAAAATCAAGCATTTGGTATATTGCTTTTAACCAGTAAAATTTATTTGCAAACAATCCAATAAAGTTTTTAAAAATATTATTTTATAACTTTATTATTATATTTATTCACATTATTTCAATTTATTTTTTATTTGTAGACAAGAGTCATAAAATATTTATCAGAATGTTATTGAAAACTTTTGTTTTGATTACTGTTTTATATGCATTAGACAAAGCACTCGCACATTTCTAACAGAACGAATGTAATTCTAAAGCAAAACATAACAACATGCTGTTGCTGTGCGACTATTTTGTGGAAATCATTTTCATTGTTCAATATGATTGTATGTATTTATTTTCATGTAAATGTTAATAATTTTAAAAACATCGCTAGAAATAATTGAAATTTACAAATTAGGACTAATTTTATTTACAACCACGTAAAACAAAAAAGTGACACAAGCGAAAGAAAGCTGACGACATAGTGGAATGAACATTTATTAGAATTCAAGCGATCTTTCGCAGGGTTTTTCTTTCGACATAGTGGAAGAGGCAGTTAATTCACAACAAACATTTTCAAAATTATTCATCTTAATACATTGCAGACTTAACACCAAATAAATATAAGTTTTCCAGTTAAACAGAATACGTGAATTTTTTTTATTAATTCATTGTATAAATGTATTGAGAGCTGTTTTGTCATTAAAGCAAATATTGTTTGCCACAAATCACAACGCCCACCAGCTCTTTTTTGCTTCTTATATTACACAGTGCAACAACCAGATGGGAATGGGATGAGACGAATTGCAAATGAAAGTTGGCTTTATCCATAGCAAAATCTTGAACGTTTTTTTAGTTCAGTGCAACATTTTTTTTACACGCATTTGAAGTTGTTGATTTTGGAACGCTGTCTAACAAGGAAAGATCATTGAAAATTGTATAAAATAATGCTTATTTATTTTTATTATCCTGGAAAGTTGTAGTACGAGTATCTTACTGTTTTTGCACTATTTGTAAGAAAGCGCCATCTAGCGTCAGTGTTAGATAAAAATAAATATCGAAAATGAATTCTTCGACCATAAACCAGGGATGGCAAGTTTGGTACAATTGTACTGTTTTTGGTACTATTCAAACTCGAAAAGTACAATAGTACACCAATGGTTAATTTAGTACATTTAAAGAATGTCCCAAATTTTAGTAATTTCACTCCGCATTTATTTAAAAAAAATTTTGTATATAAATTTTCACTTTGAAACAATGAAACTCATATTCTTCTCATATCTAAAATGTGAAACCTCAATCGTCTGTGAAAACGATTCGGTAGCCACAACAAATGTGTGGCAATAAGGAAAATGTGCTTAAGTCATATTTGACTGTTTTGCAGGAGAGCACTTTTAAGCGTTCAAGTCGATTTTCAGAAATTTATTTCTTTTACTCTGTAAACCTTTTGGTTTTTAAGCAAACATGGTTCTACATACTGTAAATAATACATTCAAGTTGAAATATACCAAAGTATAACCTAAACTAAGCTGTTATTTCAAATGAGATTTAGAAGTGTAAACAATATAAGAAGCAATTCATTTTGCTATAACTTCTTGAAAAATCGTAGAAATCAATTGAGAATTTGCCCAGGGATACTTTCAAATATGTAGATTACGGCGGTATCATTAACTCAAAATCAGCTTATCTCGACTTAAGCGCTTTTTTCTTTTTGCCACAGAAACTCGATTATTTTAATTAAAATAAATAAAAATAACAACAACTAAAAAATACTTTAGTACAATTAAGTTCAAAAAAGTACAATTTTTTAAAGTTCTTGGTACAATTTTAAAATTCTCAATCCCATCCCTGCCATAAACTACATTTTGAAGTATGTAGTTGCTTGAAATTTCTAAAAAATTTATATAAAGAGTAAAAATTGTTGTCGATATATTCTGGTCTTCCTTATAACAGTTGCAATAATATGTTAAAAAAAACACTTCTTATTTTAAATATGCAAGTCGCATTTTAGCTTAGTTTCAGCTTAGAATACTTTATCAAGCATTTAATACTGCAAAGGGAAAATGTGACAAAAAAAACACACTTGGCCAAAATCTGTCTCTAAAGGCGTCAAGGCGGAGTTGAATTACGACTATAAATTGAATGTAAAGTTAAAAAAAAAAAATTCAATTACAAACACCCAAACACTCGCTCGCCTGCCTGGGCTCATAATAAATGGGAATTTCCGCATATTCTAACAAAAAATAAAATTGACTGTTAAAAATAATAAAGATAAAAAACAGTCTTTGTTGTATTATTATTCATACATAAGTATATATATACATACGTAATAATAAACATATGTATACATATGTATGTATAAATCTCATTTAGAAAATTTTAAAGCTTTAATTTTTCTTTAACGTCTTTTCGCCTTTATGCCTCCATCTGGGAATCATGCCAATCGACACAATTTTTTTCGTGTGTTTCTCTAACAAAGAATGTAATATTGATAAAAAATAAAATTAAATTTACAGATCGCAGTGGCATGTCAAATCAGAGATCGTTCTAGAATGTTAAAAAGTTTTGTTGCATAAGCAAAAAATATGTTTTAAGGTGGGTGAAGAAAAAGATTTTTTACTTGGGTTTCAAACAAGTTCACTCACTTATTGCTTAAATGTGTTTTTGCTAATGGTATAATTTCTTAATTTTTTTAACTAAAACGGAATACTAAATAAAATATTGTGCTAATGAAATTTCTTTTCATCATAATGTTATTGAACTTTAAAAGATTATTGGCTCAGTTCGGTTATGGATGGCAATAGAAATTCAGTTGCCTTGTCAACTGGCAACGCAATTGAAATTAAAATTAGTATTATGCATGGCAACTCTCTCCAGATACCTAAAAGTTATCGAAAATATGATTGTGACATTTTGGCAAACTGAATATGAATTATTTTTGGATGAAGAAAACTATTAAAAAATGTGGCATTTATTAGATGGCAAATAAGGGATAATTCAAAAAATCTACTATGTGTAAATGTTATTGCTTAGAATATTTTTTAGCAAACATTCTATTTGTTAGCTTTAAAGCATATCTTCACCTTCCCAAAGAAGGAGTTGTTAATTTAATTTAAATGTTTTAATTTTAACAACTTTTTGCCTTTAAAACTTGTGGTTGCCAATATTACTGCAATTTGGCAACTGGAATCCACAGCTGTTATTTTCTCGTAGTTGCCAAACGTAATACAATTTTTACAGTTGGCAACGAAACTAAAGTTCGGTTGTCATCCTGCATTTTCGGTAACTTTTAAGCAAAGTGTTTTAACAAAGTGTCCATATAAAAAGCTAATTTTAATTTCCGCTGCGTTGCCAGTTGCCAAGGCAACCAGAGTTTAGTTGCCATACATAATTGAGAGCGACAACCTTAGTACTAATTGTAAGTTTTGACTTACATACGAGGTCTGTTCAAAACGTATCGTTAATTTTGAATTTTCGCGGGTTACGTATATTCGACTTTTGATTTTTCTGTGGCGTTATGTTGGTGCTCACGTCTCTCACTTATGAGAGCTGCTTTGGTTGCACGTGTTCTGGCTCGTCTTCGATTTTTACCTTGGTTCGTGCGGCAGCTTCCATTGAGATGATTGAGCTTTGGTTTCCACGTCATAACCATAAACCCACGATTCGTCACCAGTTGTGACCCTCTGGAGCGAATTTGGTCGAAATTGAGCAATTTTGGTACGAATTTCGTGGCGACCCGTCTCATGCTCAAGTCATTGATAAAAATCGAATGGCACGATAAAATCGATATGCCTAGGTCCTCAGCAACTTCTCTAATGGTGATTCGACGATCGGCCAATGCCATTTTCTGAACTTCATCAATTTTTTGGTCTGTTGTTGAAGTGCTCGGGCGTTTGGCACGCTTTTCGTCGTTCACATCTTCTCGGCCTTCTGAGAACATTTTGTAACACTGATAAACGTTCCAAGGTAGCTTCTCCGTATGCCACAGTCAACATTCGGAATGCATCCGCGCACTTAATTTCGTTTTTCACACAAAATTTGATACAGGTTCTTTGTTCCATTTTATTTAATAAGACGAGCCAAAACACTTGCATGCAATGCAGCTGTCAACAATTAAGTGAGCATTCAAAATGGCCGACATTGTCGGCATAAGTGAGAGACATGAGTACCAACATAACGCCACAAAAAAACAAAATTCGAATATACGTAACCCGCGAAAATTCAAAATTTTTGATACGTTTTGAACAGACCTCGTATTTCAGGTGTTGGAGCTGTATTTTCAGATTTATAAAAAAATTTCATGGCAAATAATTGCGTAGAACATGATATCCCCATTTTTGCCTATTTCAAAAAAGATCCGCACTGAGTATATTTAAAGAGTAAAAATATTAAATTAATGCTCAAAAGACTTCATAAGCTACCTTAATATTTTTTTTTTTTTGCAATTACATGTGTACTCTGTTACCTCAAATCGAAAAGCTTTAAAATTTGCTTCACTTCCCCTTATTTTCTTCTTCTTCCTTTTTGATATCACCTGTTTAACACACGTTAATGGCGTAATTGATAAAACATTTATTAATTAATAATTGACAAACAAGATAATTTTCAACAGAAAATCGCACACGCATGAAAATCACCACAAAACCACCGACTTGCTGTTTGTTATAAAAATATTTATTTTTGTTTTTCGTTCTGCTTGTGGTGTCTGCTTAATGCTTGTATTTAGTAATTAACAACAAAGAATTTAAAAAAAGCACCCACTTCAATTAAGAAGACTTAATAGATAATTTTAGAATCAACAAAAAAAAAATGTTTTTGTAATTTTTGTCCATGTTAAATTTAAGTCTTTAAATCAGAATGAACTAAAAATTACAATTTCTAGTAGGTGTTGTTGTGTTTTATTAATGTTTGAGATTTGGAAGTCTTTTAAGACGAGGGTGGGTGGTGTCATTATAAATATATGTATGTATATGAAGGAGGATGTATATGAGGGAGGATTTTGTTTAATTTTTTTTTTTTGATAATTCCAAATGCAGTTTTAAATAGATTTCTTTTTTTTTTTTAATTAAGGAACTAATTTTGGTCTTAAATTTAAAAGTTATTTACTTAAATTTACATGAAAGCATTGTTTCACGTTTAAATGCCTAAAATAAAAATAAAAAATGGTAAACATGAATAACTTTTTACAACAAAATATTATTATAGAACTCCAAAAAGGAAATTTTTCTTAATATCGCTTCCAATTCGGTGACGAGGCAACGAAAAATAAAACTTCTTGCAATGACAACCCTATGCAAAAATCATTAGAAATGATCCAAGTTTGTACTACTTCCGGATCAGAAACTCTACATTTTCACGACCTTTGGTGTGACTTCTTTTTACTGCGAATTAGACAGAAAAATTTGAGTCACAGTCACTTTAGTTAGGAATACCATGTATTTTTTTTTTCTTTTGTTTTTTGATGAACAATATCGAAAATGATATAAATTTCATCACTAAAATGAAATCTTAATGTTATTTGGAAACTACAAATACTTCAATATAATATTCCTTAAATTTTTAAAATATAATTGTTCTTTCTATATCGAAACAGAATGACAAAGACGCATATGGCGAAATAACAATATATGTACATTCGATTCACGTTTAAAAACAAATTTTCATCTGCATTATTAAATTCCCATAACATCTGGTATTTTAAAACATCGATTTTTATATAAATGGAAGAAACTGATTGCTGCACGGCCTGCACAATTTAAATAAGGAAAACACAAAATACTTCATCATAAGTTAAAGACGGAAGGGCAGGTGTTTAAAACGAAAGATTTGTCAATTACACCAAATCGACACCTTAAGGAAATTACCCACGCTCTACTCATGATAGTAAAAATTACTCCCAATTTGGGTAATTACGCACAAAGTGGCAACACTGGTCTGGCGTGAGTTTTCGTGGTGGTGTTTTCGCGTTGAAACCTTGCCACCGCGAGAGCTTAGTTGTTTGGATTTAATAAACAAAACAGCTGTTTTAGCATTGCAAACATTTGCACTTCCCAGCCTGCAAAAATATTTTTATTTTACAAAAAAGCATAAAAAGCGCTATGATAAATTGTTAAAAAGCACTGTAACTAAAATTTCGCGTTTATAAAGAGGCAAAAAGCACCCAAAATATACCCAAAACGCACCAAAATACCATCACTGGGTATTGCAGAATGTTACATATATGCTAGCTTTAACTTGAAACGATTTTCCGCCATTCCACAGCAATAAAATTTGGCTGGTAAACATACTAGTTTGGGCTATGCGCCATCGTCAGTGTTCTCTTGAATAGTTGAGACGTGGTATGAAGGAAAATCGTTCCTGATTAAAGCAAACCCCGTCGGGAGAAATATACCGCACTCAACAACCGTTACTCTACTTAAATCGAATATACACAGAAAAAAGTAAAAACAAGATTCAATTAAAAAAAAAAAAAAACAAAGATTCAGTTAAAAAATTAATTAGTTTTCAACCAATCACGGAAATTGTAGTATTAACTCATCCATTTCAATTGAAAATTTTTTTGATTTTTTCAATTAAAAAAATATTAAAATTAAAATATTATATTAACTAAAAATTTAATTGATGATTTTTAAAAGATTCAATTAAAATTTAATTGAAATATTTTTTAAAGATTCAATGAATAAATTAATTGAAATATTTTTAAGCTTGAATTAAAAAACTCATTAAAATTTTTTAAAGATTCAATTCAAATGGTAATTGAAACATAGAAAAAATATAATAGTGTAAAAATATAAAAAATGATGTGTTATGTACAATAAAAAATTTCCAAAAATGGAAACATTTTTCTTTTGTGCCAAAAGCCTAACTAATCGTATGGCTTTTGAAGTTCCAATGGCGCAGAAAGTACAATGGCCGTATTCGTTGTTTGATATTCTTGCCGAATATTGTAGCTTTTTTTTGAATTGTGATTGGATGTTAAAAAAGGCTACGATATTTTCCATATGTACTTACGCAAGACCATTTGCATCGAACCCTAAATACCGCCAATGTATAGGGTGTTTTTTATTGAGGTATAGAACTTTAAGTTGGCATCACTTTTTTAACTGGCGGCCATTTTGTCAGCTGTCAAGTGATTAATATTTAGTTTGGTTTGCCATTTCATCATGAACAGGTTGACAAAAGAACAACACACGACAGAGCAATTAATTCGGTTAACCATGGATCGTTTTCGCACTACGTTTACTCTATGTGATAATACGCATCCGCTGAAGTCGCTCGTCTACGCCAACAAACCAGAAACGTTAGGGGACTTGGAAGCCAACATTCGTGGCGTTATTGCCAACATACGGCCCCATATGCTCGAAAAAGTGGTTGAAAATTGGACCTGTAGAATTGGCTTTATTCGAGCCAGCCGCGGCGGCCACATGCCCGAAATCATATTTAAACGTTAATGGCATAAAATTATCCTTCCAATAAAGCCAAATTGATGGACATTAAAACGATTTTCTTGTGTTTTATTTCAATTCGAAGTTCTATACCTCTAAAAAACACCCTATACTAACTTTACCATCCACATTTGGTCTACAAGCTTGTATTTCTTATTGTTGTTTGCTTGTTATTTCTCAACAAAAAGATACAGAATGAATTTCTTTTATTTTTATTTTAATATTTTATTTTTATTCAGCGCATGTCAAAATTACTAAGTATCCAAAAGAAAAAAAAATTAAGCTGAGTAGTTTTTTTCTCCCATACAAAATATTAAAACCAATTAAAAGATTAATTGGGTATTTTAATTGAAAATATTTTTTTCAAAACAATGTGGCATACTATAAAAAACAGTTCGATTTTCACACACAAAAACAAAAGTTACATTATTTACATACAATTATTATGTAATAATTGTTAACCATTTCATAGTATTCTGAGTTCAGCTATTTTGATAACACTTTACACTTTTTTGATAAAACAGTAAATTCAATTAATATAAACATATATTCAATTAAAATATTAATGAAAAATATTATATTTTCTAAGCAATCACTTAATTGAAAAAATTCCAACAATAATTTTTTCTGTGTACATTTTTAGTATATAATTTAAATCATATCATATCGTATTCAGTTCACTGTGGGAGATCCATTTTCTTA
Source organism: Nowickia ferox (assembly GCA_936439885.1). NCBI lineage: Eukaryota > Metazoa > Arthropoda > Insecta > Diptera > Tachinidae > Nowickia > Nowickia ferox. The sequence goes on from OW387023.1 coordinate 109,879,750, forward strand.
TATTCATATTTTATATATTTAAAAATTTTCGCAGCTGCGTACAACCCTCGTAAGACAGAATTATTTCAAATTATTTCAAACAGCTGGAGAAGAAAGGAATTAGTAGCGACAGCTTTTCAAGTCATTTATTTAAATTTAAATTTCTGTAAATGTGACTTTTCATCGCTTTTGTCAGCGTCGACCGACCACTAATGGTTGCTTTGTGTGGAAATAATTTATGAACATTTAGTGCCATAAAATATTTCCAATTAAAAGCCAAATTCAAATCTTTTTTTAGATTTGTTTGTCTCATTTTTGTTAAGCATAAATTATGGATATTTCCTTTGTTACTTTTTAGAACTTAAAATTTTTTTCTTGTGTTAGCTTTCGTCACAAGGTACAATAAATGACCCAGTTTATGTATTCAACAAAAAAAAAAAAAAAATATTCACATAAAATGCTTAAAACATTACAACTGAAACTGTTTTAGTAAAATCTGAAAAAAATCTCTTTTTGACTTTTACTTGAAATGATTATTTCCAGGGATCGCAAATAACGATTATTTTCCAAATTTAAACTGAAAAAATCACAATAATAGAGAAGTGCTACGGGCACAAGGAATATACCACAATACTCCATGTTACATGGACTACCTATAGATGCAATGATTTTTATTTTTTTAATTTTTATTTATTCCTCACAAAATAAGATTTATTTCTTGATTTTTATTTATTCCTCACAAAATAACAGTTATTTTGTGACTTTTATTTATTCCTCACAAAATAACAGTTATTTCTTGATTTTTATTTATTCCTCAGAAAATAAAAGTCATTTTTAAAATGTGTTTATTAATTAATTTAATTTAACAAATAAGAGTTTTTGCATGGACTCTAGTGATAAATTCGATCTTAAATCTGTCAATATTAATTTTAGCGCAGAAAATGCTCTTTCTACAGAGACTTGTGTTGCTGGCGTGCTATGCAAAACCTGTGCCAATCTGTACAGGTATGGATATATATATATTTTTTTTCCTCCCAATATTTCATTACATCTGCATCCACGTCAATGGGCTTAGGATTGTAATTGTCTATTTCACTTATCGCCCTTTTCATTTCCTCCTCCAGATCACCATCTGAGTCTTCATCCTCTGAATTTACTTCAATAGAGTTTAAGAACTCGTTTAATAATGAACACGTGTTTGTGTCTTCAGACGACGGTAAAGCATCTGGTGTTTCAGCGTTTGAAGATGATGGTAAGTCAGAAGACTTTTGCGTTGCATCATTCTTCACAAAGAGTAAAATTTATTAAATTCATGTACATTAGACCATCCAATGGGCCGAAGTTTTTACTTTATTCGCTAAAGCCCATATGACATTTCATTTTTCTTTCATTTATCAAGTTTCATTTATCAAGCTGGTAACTCTTATGTGTTAATTATGAAGGTGTTGAGATATTTAGTACATTAAAAAATTTTGACAAATCAAAAAATATTTTTATGTTATGCAACAAATTAATTATAAAATACATAAGAACCGGTCTTAAAACCCTAACCAGCACAAAAATGTGTTTTTCGGACAAAATCCGTATCGGATAAAAATATCTTATATTTGACGCTGGTAATGTAGCTTTCCACTGGTGAAAGAATTTTTAAAACCAGATGAGCGGCTTGGGCGTGAAAGCTTAGCAAAAAACAAACTCACTTTCTTATAAATTGGTTGTTTTTGTAAATGAAATAAAATTATTTGTAATAAAAAATATCAAATTTGTTTTTTTTTTTTCAATTTAAATAGGCATATTTTGTAAAAAATTTCATTTCTACACGTTTCCAAATTGTATGAAAAATAATGACAATTCGTTACAAACAATATGTTTTTCATACAAATTTCAAAAGGAAAAAATTATTGTACGAATATATGCAGAATCTATACTAAAGTCTCTATTTTTCATTTTATTTACAAAAACACTGAGTTATTTTTTTATATTTTATTTACTGCCAGTTCATAGAAGCCATGTAAAAAATCTTGCTTGGCTATTTATATTGAAAACACAAACAAAGCACTCAAAATTTGTTTTTGATTTCAATGTAAATAGCCAAGCAAGAATTTTTACTTGACTTCTATGAACGGGCAGTTATTAGTTTAAAAATGACTTTTATTTTCTGAGGAATAAATAAAAATCAAAAAATAACTCTTATTTTGTGAGGAATAAATAAAAATCAAGAAATAACTCTTATTTTGTGAGGAATAAATAAAAGTCACAAAATAACTATTATTTTGTGAGGAATAAATAAAATTCAAGAAATAACGATTAAAAAGTAATTTTTAAAATAAAAATTATAACCGTTACGGTCCCTGATTATTTCTATTAGTTTCTTTTTGTGCACATTTCAAAAAGCATTAAATTCAACTTGTTTAACTTGTCGTATGCTAAATTATTTGATGTAAATTTTCTTTGATTATTGCACAGAGTTTATATTTCTTTCACTTGTTTTTAAAAGTGCCAAAATCATGATAATTCAACTCAGTGACAATTGAATTAGGAAAAGCTAATGTTTACACCAACTGCAGTTGTTACAACAGCTTCACGGGGATGCCTGTCCATTTGTCAACTGGTGCATATGGCAACACACACACACACACACACGCAGGTGTTTATAAATCATCACCATTTTGTTCAAGATAACAACGTGACCAACTAACTGCCTATCCGCCAAGTGGATTATAATAAAGGATGAGAGCAACTTCAGTAATGCTTTCAACTAATTGTCAATGTTTACATTTTAAAGGCCTCATTTATAAAAATTATTTAGAGCCTTTGTTAAGGGTTTATAAAACAGATTTCCACACAAAACTTTGCTTATTAAGCTGTTATAAAACTAATAATTTTAGGGTTCCGCACACCAAAGGTGAAAAGGAACCCTATTGTTTTCCTATTGCTACGGACCTGCAATTTTTACAGAATATGTAAAACAAATATATGACAGTTGCTGTTGTTGCTAAGGCGAGCAATGAAAAATTGTGAAATCCTAATGTAATATACAGAAAGTTATATACATGTAGACACTCGATATTTCAAAAGTCAAAATTAAGGGGTGTCCTATGAGTCAATGTAATTTTGGAAACCGTAAGAGGCAAACTCTTGAAATTTTCGAAAACGCTAAAGTAAAAAATCCCATATTTAAAAAAATGCCAAAATGAAAAAAGCGCTTAAATGAACAATTACACCAAAAATAGAATAAATCGCTAAAATATACGAAACCACCAAAAGTAAAAAGGTCGCCAAAAAAAAACTAAAAAAATCGCCAAAACCCGAAAAAACGCCAAAACGAAAAAAGCACCAATTCTAAAAAAAATTGGCTAAAAATAACAAAGCGTCAATATTAAAAAATCGCCAAAAAGAATTAAGCGCCAAAACTGTAAAAAACGCCAAAACTAAAAAAGCGTAATTTCTAAAAAATCGGTTAAAAGAAACAAGCTCCGTACGGAGCCATTCGTGTGCGATTCAAAGTCGCATTTTAGTCAATTATTTTTAAATAAGGCAGTAAACATGTTAATATTTATTTAATATTTATTTATTGTTTTCGTGACTGAATTTAATTAGCCGTTTATGTGGCAAAAATTCTCGATTTGTAATATATTTATTTGTATATATTTTTCATGAGATTAGGCTAAAGTTCGCATCGCTCTTCAAACCAAATTACGAGTACATGTGCTAATCCTTATCCTTACTAATATTATAAATGTGAAAGTAAGTTTGTTGACCTGTTTGCTACGTTTTCTCGCGCAAATCACTTAACCGATTTTGAAAGTTCTTTCACCAATAGAAAGCTACATTGCCAGCGACAAACATCGCCTAGTTTTATCCGGTTCGGAACCGGTTTCTTACATTAAGTTCGGATTTTTTCCGAAAACATGTTTTTGGGCTGGTTAGGGAAATTTTCGTTTCACAGGGAAAATGACGGCACTCGATATCGAACGAAACTACAAAATATTTTAATAGAGTTTACATGGAAATAATTTAAAATTTCGATAGGTTTCGAATGCCGTTTTTAAACCGGTTTTTATTATGTTTTTTTTAATTGAGTGGGTTAAAAGCAAAGTGGTACAAGTGCAATAAAGAAAATTCCGAGTAATTAAGCTTTAAAGTTTATTTCCCTGTTAAGTTGTTGCTAATAAAGTTCGGTCAATTGAGTTCAGCTTGACGTTATCATATAGGTCTGAATTTTAATAGAGTAATAGATACTGGTACTGAGTGCTGATTGATGCATTTAATTCAGTGTTTTAGTTTTGGCACTTACGACACTCCTTTGTTTTTAAGCCCCTCAATTGTTATCGCGACTGTACAAATATACCTGTTAAGGTTATACGTTTTGTTCTTGATTTTTTTATTGCAACTTTCATTGCCTAAAATCTTAGTTGGTCTCTTAAAATATTAAAATAAATAATTTAATACAACACATTTAGATAACATACACTCAGCTTATTTGCAATTCTATTGCACAAACACTGCATTAGATTTGATGACATAAAGGTCAAATATCATTTGACTAAAAAAAATATTTATTCAATATGTGAAAGTGCAGATTCAAACATATTATTGCTGTCATACTTGGGTACTAGAAATCATCATGTGCCAGTAGTACTTAACAAAATTACATATTTTATAATATTTTGAAAGATGTTACACGTTGTTTTAAAATTGATTATTGTATTTATGCAATTCAAACAAGGAACTATTTATAAAACAATTTTGTAATTACGTTTCAAGGAATATTGTTTTTATTTTAATAACAAATAATGGTTACATAAAATTATTTAAAAAATATTTCAACTTTTAACTCACCTTTAGCTAACTTTTTTCAATTTCTTTTTAGTTTTTCTTCTAACGTTGTCGGGTTGTTGAGAAATCTCTGTAAAAAAAAACAATACAAAAAAGCATTAAACGGGATTTTTTTTTATAACAATTAAAAAATTTTTAGAATTTTATTTCTGTTGGCGAGATTTGAAAATCAAACCGGCTTTTTTTACCAGCAGTGACAGTTGCAATTGACTGCCATGATGGCATTCTTTAATAATGTTGCTAAATTGTTTCACGGACTTTGTTTGATTCAGCTTAAGCTTTTGTAACGCATTCTCTTCTTCAGCAGTAAAATAAAATAAATAGACTGTGTTGACAATATCAAGAATATAATTTTGTTTTGATCAGCCGCTTTAAATTGTCTTATAAGTGCTCAAATTGCCAGAGTGAACGCAAGGTTTGGATGTATGCTTTGCAGTTGTCTGCCATTAATATATATAAACAAATATACATATCTACATACATAAGTATGTATGTACGAATATATACTGGTGTATGCAATAAAAAATTATTTTTAGAAAAATTATATTAAACATTAATGTACAGATGTTTTTTTTTTCAAAAGTCTACGCCGACTGTAGCGCTTGGAGTATTCTGAATTTTAGGGATTTGCACCAGAGAAAGGCAATGAGTACTCAAGAAAATATATATATGAGTAAATAGTCTTAATTTTAGTAACTACATATAATCACAATTGCAGAGCAAACAATTCGTACGCTCACATATTTTCTCTCAAGCAACTATGATTACAGCCGATTCTAACATAAAAGAGCATCTCTACATTGCTTATGCGATAAACTAAAATACGCTACAACTAAAAATAGAAAGGCACATACGTATCAAGCGCATTGACTTTCACTCTCTCTCCCTCTTTCTCTCTCTTATAGTCGGAGTATTACGCATACTCATACTCATACTCAGACTATCCATATTTATTTACACAAAAAAATATAGGCACGATACTCGGGATATTTATTCATCATTCGCCACCGTATACATATAAAATGGAATGGAAAATGTGTATGTGTGTGTGTGACTGTTTGAAAACATGCTTTATGTGTGCGTGTAAATTGTGCTGATAACATTCACATGTATTCTTACCCTCTTTAATGTAGTCGCCGATGCGACAGCGACAAATGCACATCAGGCGAATGATTACATATTTTTTTTCAAGAATATTTATCCAACAAACACACGTGCTTCATTTCAAATTGATGATATGCGGAAAATATTTTATTATAAATAACGCATTTGGTACCATACAATGCCTTTTATGTTACTAAAGATTTAAAGAAAAAGGGAATATGTCATTCAAACACATTATAATGCTTTTAATAGCGATATTCATAAGTTTAATGGTAGGAAAAAACAAAACATTTTAAATAAAAATAAAAATATTTATATACACAGAAAAAAGTATTCACCAATTAATGTTTTCAATTAATAATTTAATTGATTCAATTAAATGTTTAATTGTATTAATTAATTTGAGTGGAAAAATTTAATTGATATTATCAAATTGTTTATAAGTGAAAATTTAATTAATTTTTTAATTAATATTACAAATATTTTAATTAATATTACAAACTCATTCATATTACTTTTTTGTGTGTATATGGCTGCTATCAGTGGACCATAACAAAGTAAAGTTTGAAAAAGTTATTTTTCAATTGACTATTTACTTAAAATATGTTTTATTTTCAATTAATTTTAAACTGTGTGGCTTTGTGTTTGGTGGGTAGCTCGCAACCTCAATACACTGACAGTTCACCAACACATTCACAGCGCCTACCACTAGTGTAAATATATGTAGATAGCCCTGTATATACGTATGTGTAGCTGATTAATAGTCAGTGTATTTTTATACTTATGCATGCGATTGCAGATCATACAGTATATAATGTGTATAAACAAAATTGTTGGATGTTTATAGTTATAAGTACAATATTCGGTTTAAGATTAATGCGTGTGTTTGCATATGATAGTATTTTTTATTCCTAGCTATACGCACTCGTAGTTGTTTGATGGCCAATACTCAAAAAGTATTTAAAACGATATTTTTGTCATTCTCTGGTACATATCACCAAACAACTAAACTAAGTTGAGTTGAGAAAGGCAACGAATTATTTTTAGGTAAAGAAGAAGACAAAGACACTGACACGGCTATGAATGCGGTATGAAGATTACAGTCACCTGATGTAGTGCCAATTATTTCTAGACCGAAAATCGAAGAATTATAACCCTTTTCAGTATTCGAATACTTAAGGACTTTTTAGAAAAGATGTTTCTCAAACATTTTTACATAAAAAATCATAAGCTTTTTACTCACAAATAGTGACACACCACGATAAAAATTATTATAAAACCTCTGCTTGTGTGCCCTAAATACTGATCTAAAGGAAAAAAAGTTCTTATTCAATGTTGAAATGTAAATGGAAAGATTCCTCACTTTCCATGTTTTTACTACTCAAAACTTTTTATTTATCATGGTTATTCATGAACAAACATGCTGAATATTGTTTGTTGTTGCATATTAAAAAAGAAAAAACATTCATCTAAAAACTTTGCTTATTTCTAGTTTAAATAAATAAATTGCGCGTCGTTGTGATAGGGGCAAACGTTTTCTAGAAACGAAATAGGTCTATTAACTTTGCATCAAAAATGTGTAACTACACAGAAAAAAAAATATTTGTAATGACAATTAATTATTTTGTTATATAAACTAAATAACTAATTAATTTTGAACCTTTTTTTAAATACAATTATGAAATTGCAAATTAATGGAAAATCGAAAAAATATTTTCAATTAAATGTATCAACAAATAGTTTGTTGACAATAATTTCTTTTACACCTGGTATTTATGTTAGATTTCAAAGGTATTTCAATTAAAGTTATTGTTATATTAACAAATTTTGATAATCATAATTGTTATACTAACAATATTTGTTTATACACAATCCCAACCCTCGAAACGATTTTTTGCTAAATGTATGACCTTATCATCTCTATGCGCACCTTTTTTATATATTTTTTTTCTCCACTATCATGTAATATTTATTTAAACATGTGTTTATATTCCATAATAATATGCAAAACTAATAACAAAAACAACAAAATAATAATCCCATAAACACACAAGAAAAAAAAACTGTCGGTATAGAATTTCAGATGAGTATGTGAGTGACTAAAAAAGAAACAACAAATTGCGAACAAAAAACCCACTGCACTATACAGTGACAGCTAAAAGTAAATGAAAGCAACTTGATGGCGCCCTCATGTTTGTCTGTTTCGAAATATGTACATATGTAGTAATGAAAATGCCAGCAAAAAGCTGTACAATAAGTTGAAACCGTATCGTATTAAAAATTCATATTGTCGGTGTTCTGAATTCCTTGAAATATATTACAAAAAAAAAACACATCGTCATACACAATAAATGCTTAATTAGGAAGTGACAAGTAGGCTCCTTCAACTACAGACAATGTGCAACATAAACTTTTTTTTTTTTTTTGTAATTTATGACAACCAAAAGAAAATGAAAAACAAAAAGAAGAAGAATTGGAATTGATGATGTATTATTTTATGCAGTTTTTGTTTTATGAATCAGTTAAATGAGAGCAAGATGTGTGAATTAAATTTCCATTTCAGTAACCTTGAATGTGATTTTTTTAAATTTATATATAATATGTGAAGAATTTGTTTTGTAAAATATTTACATAAAATATTTAAAGTCACGCATATATTTCTCATTCTTGAAGATTAAATGATCAGAAAAAAAATTTAAAATTATAATTTACTAATGCATTAAACACATTGACCACAGCAGGCTACACGACTGCACGAATACAAATGCTGCTAGCTGCAACTGTCAACCTGCCCTGCAGCTTGCTACTTAATTGTTTTGAAAGTGATAGGGACATCATAAGCACCGGATATTGCAGCATATATGAACATGTTATTCAGTGGCTCCACTTTCAAAGATTTCACATTTATAAAAATAAATCAAAATACCTCGTACCATAACCACCAAAAAAAAACTTAACCTACACATTTTTTGGACCTCGTTTTTGCGAAAATGAATTATTAATGACTTCAAATAATCGGTTTTGGTCAAAAAATTAAATTCGAAAATTATGTCGCTTAACATTTTTCGGCAGTTATGGCACGAATTAATTTATTTCTTCACAGAAAAAATTATGATAAGTTTTTGCTTTAAAAAAGATGTTTTCGAAACTGATTTTAAATTTTATTATTTTATTTATTTGGTGTTATTAATATAGAGTAAATTATTTATTAAACTTTTACGAATTTTAATATTTGCTCGTAGTTTTAGAAATTTTGTGCTAGGTCTTATTTCAATAAAAAAATTTATTTTTTGAATTTATTAATGGAATGCAAATAAAATTTTTTTTCTGGTTTTTTATGAAATTTTTTGAGATGTTCTTTTGTTAAATAATATTCAATAATTTTAAGCTATTTCACATTTCACTTCTGACAATAATAGCAATTAGTCTGAGTTCGTTGCAGCAGCAGAAGTGGTCATGTAGTTGTGTAGTCCTATAGCCGCGTTGTCGTGAATATAATTATTTTCATACTCTCACATGTATTCTAGTTTTGTCAGTTTGTAGTCGGTAGCTGGCAGTGGTGAATGTGTTTAATGCATTAAGCAAAACTATCAATGCTTAATCACTTTTGCAATAAAACAACTGTACTCCGGTTTTCCATAAATTAGCCTGACAGGAACTGTTGAAGTCAACTGTTTTTCTTCTTCTTAATTTTCGCTGACGTAGCTTCAGTCATAAATATTGGGTGTTTTTTATTGAGGTATAGAACTTTAAGTTGGCATCACTTTTTTAACTGGCGGCCATTTTGTCAGCTGTCAAGTGATTAATATTTAGTTTGGTTTGCCATTTCATCATGAACATGTTGACAAAAGAACAACGCTTGCAAATCGTGCAAATTTATTTCGAAAATAATGGTTCAGTTCGCGAAGTTTACCCGCAAGCTCCGTCCATTTTATGGTCGACATAATCGTCCATCAGAGCAATTAATTCGGTCAACCATGGATTGGCCACCAAGATCGTGTGATTTGACACCATTGAATTATTTTCTTTGGGGATATGTGAAGTCGCTCGTCTACGCCAACAAACCAGAAACGTTAGGGGACTTGGAAGCCAACATTCGTGGCGTTATTGCCAACATACGGCCTCATATGCTCGAAAAAGTGGTTGAAAATTGGACCTGTAGAATTGGCTTTATTCGAACCAGCCGCGGCGGCCACATGCAGGAAATCATATTTAAACGTTAATGGCATAAAATTATCCTTCCAATAAAGCCAAATTGATGGACATTAAAACGATTTTCTTGTGTTTTATTTCAATTCGAAGTTCTATACCTCTAAAAAAACACCCTGTACATATATAACATTTTAATTTTATGTAAATTTTAAGCCATTTTATTTTGATTTCAATGAAAAAAGTGCCAATTTATGTACATACGAGTATGTATGTACATACTTTATTTTTTATAAGTATAAGCTGCTATTAGTCAGTTTAGATATTTTAATTTAAAAAAAATCATATCTCATAAATTGTATATTTCAATACGAGGGTTGTCTTTATGTTTTTGTTTTATGACTACACCATTCATTTAACGAATCATTAGCGGATTAACGTTTGTTTTATCTTTTCTGTCATGTCTCATTATTTCTTTTCCTAAATTTATTTTTGATTTCATTGACTAAAGTGTTACACATAGAAAAAAATACCAATATTAAATCACCATGCAAAAATTTTGATTTAAATTTACAAGAAACCTGATATTCGATTAAAACGAATGCTCACTAAAGCGAAGAAATTTCGAAACAAAATTCTTCGATATTTGTTCGCAAATTTAAGAAAATTTTAATGTTCGCTAAAGCTTCGAACTTCGAACTTCTCGCGATAGTTTTTCGAATGTGTGACGGTAAAAAAGAGTATAACGAAGTGCTTATCTCTGGTCTAGAGGTACCAAGTTCAAGGCATGACAGCACTGTAAGTTAAAAAATAAAATAAGAACACATACCTACATGTGTGCAATAATTGAACAGAAAAATTTTTGTCACGATGGCCTAGTGGATGTGTATTAGTCTGTTAGAATGGAGGTACCATTTTCAAATCCTGCAGTGTAAGTGTATTAAAAAATAAATAAAATAAATAAGTAAGTTAAAATAAATAAATAAAAAAAATACTTATTTTACTTTTTCTGCTGCCTTTTTGCGATATCCAAATAAGTTCGATACTTCCTCACTTTCGATATTGCTAGCGAAACTTCGAAATCGAATGTTTTTTGGGACAAAACTGAGCGACAGCTGAACTTTTTTCGATTCATTTTTGAGTGTCACCTCGTTTAAACATTGCTTCATATGTGTTAAATTAACCTTGTTTACGTAGATTTTAAGTTGAAATTTTTTCTGTGTTTTTAGATTTGTTTTACAAAATATATGCACTACACTCGTATTAGCTAAACATTTGAAAAAAAGAAGAAAAATAAAACGCTAAACAATTGAGATCATTGTTTTTATAACAGGCAGCCACAAATTGTGAATCAGTTTTCTTATTTCATAAGAAACTCATACCAGTTTTTATAGCAAAAAAAAATTAATTCTAATGAATTCTTTCGAGTTTCATTGACGAAACCCGTGTTAGGATTTTTTCTTTAGATTTTTGTTGAGTTTTGTATTCAAACTAAAAAAAAACTTGCTTTGTCCAAGTCTGGTGCCCAAAAGCAATTTCAAAAACTTGTCAGCAAAGTTTAAACTTTTGTGCAATCCAACAAAGTATTATTTATATTTGTGCACAGATGGCACACACACATACATACTTTTATAAAAAATGTTGTTTTGTGGTTTACACTGAAAAAAAAATCTTGTTGCAGAATATTGACTATATCAAACTACCAGACTTCGATCGAACTCATTCAGTAGATCATTTTTGACACAAACCTATGATCAAACCCATTTAAATTACATGGATTTGATCATTGGTTTGTGTATAAGATGAGCTACTGAATGAGTTCGATTAAAGTCTACAAACTACAATTAGAGATCACTAGATCGAAAAGTATACCGACATAACAGCTTAAAGCTGTTTTCAGTATCCATATTATTTGTTATTTTACTTTGCCGATGAGTCTGCTACACACGACAGACAAAGGAGGGCGCACTGATGTTACATTAGGAACTGTTCAGTGAGCAGTGAGTATTAGACTTGGGTCGAACTCGTTCACTAGTTCATTTTTTTCATTTGATCATTGGTTTGTGGCAAAAAATGGACTAGTGAACGAGTTCGACTCAAGTCTAGTGAGTATGCCTTCATCACTTGAGCTTTTCTATAACACCTGATACAAAGGCACGCTATCCAACTTCAGAAAAATGGGTGATAATGTTATTTAATAATTTTGTCAGACCTAGGATCTTCGGTTTTGTAGTCAACTTAAGGCTTCTATCAAATTTGTGCCAAATCTTCAACATTTCGCCTGCTTGGTCTTAAAAGTTAACATTATTCATTCATCCTTAGTTTTGAATCTCACTGCTTACAGTGTATTTATGAGCCAGAAAATGTAAAGGTCACTAATACATTTGTGCAAATTCGTTATTTCGAATTACGAATATGTATGGCCTGCACACATTTGGCTGCCAAATTAATTGTTTTTTGTTGTTATGCCCAAAACAGTAACTTTTTGGAGATTTTTATGTTAGAAGTCGGTTATTGTGCGGATTGTTTTTATAATTACTTTTTTTAATTTGTGTATTACTTTTTATGAACACATACAGCACACATGGTTATTATTAAATTAAGTAATGCTTGGTAAAACATGTAACCAATTAAGGCAAGGTTGCATGAATTGTTGTAATACATACTCATGTATAAAAAGAAGGGAAGTTAAAGAATTAAGTACATATACTCGTACATATATAAGACTGTAAGCAAATTTAGACAATAATTTTTTACTTTTTCTTAAACTTACCTTTGTTCTAATACCAAATAACATTTTTTTTTTGATAGCAAAGTCCACTTCAGTTTAAATCAGTGACAGTGCATTATTTACTTTCCATTAAAGTGCTAAAGACGTAAATAAAATGGAAGGAAGGTTTTCATCACAACAATCTGCAAAAAGGAAGGGCTTTAACCCTCCTCTAGGTTAGGTTAGATTGTATGAATTCAGTAAAGTGCGACTTTGACTCGCATAAGAAGGGTTCCGTACAGACACCACATATCGCTCATTTACTTCAATAGTGTCATAACTCAAAAAATTAGTTTTTTAATTAATAATGCAGAATAATGCGGCATTTCGTATTTTATGCTGTGTAAAAATTTCATATAAATAGTTTGTACCAACCATCACCTCTTGAGAGAAGAATATTTCTTCATTGAGTTGTATGCAAATTTAAAACTTAAAACGCGTTATTTTGAGTTGTGACACTATTGAAGTATGTACATATGTATGTAATAGTGATGTGCCGAATGTCAATTTTTTATATTCGCGAATACGAATATTTGAAACGATATTCGCGATTACGAATACGAATCTTATGTGTGAAATATGCAGACATTACAAAAATTTTATGAAAAAGAACTTCATACTCCTGTTGGCGTACAAAACACAAATTTCTATAAAAACTGTAATGGATTCCTACACAGTTCAGCAAATTCTTAATTTTTGCAGAAAAGTCACTTGATGCCAAACCTTAAGTTGAATTAATTTTTTTTTAATTATTACAAACTCATATTTTTCGCCATTTATTTACATTTCGTTTAGGATGCATAAATTAATTCATTTAATTATTTTTTTTTGAAAAATGTTTGCCTGAATTTGGCGAATACAAACACGAATATCTAAAAATGGGCGAATATTCGGGAATTTGAATTCGAATTCGAATCGAATATCTTACCTGATGTAGATATTTTTTAGTTTTTTTTTTTTTGCTTTGGCGTTTTTTTTTAGCTTAGCTCTCTTGTCGTTTTGCCGATATTTTCGGTTTTTTTTGCGATTTTTTCAGCTTAAGAGAATTTGGAATTTTTCCGCTATTTTTTAGTTTAAGCGATTTTTTTTTAATTTTGGCGCTTTTTTAGTTTTGACAATTTTTTGGGGGTTTTTGCGATTTTCAGGCCATTTTTTAGTTTTAGCGATTTTTTTTTTATTTTGGCACTTTTTTATTTTTACGATTTTTGTGGGTTTTTGAGTTTTTTGCTGTTGTTTTTAGTTTTAGCGATTTTTTCGTTTTGGCGGTTTTTTTGCTTTCGTTTTTTAGAACCTTTATAATTTTGGCTTCTCTTTTTTTGCATTTGAGCGATTTATTTTATTTTTGGTGATATATTTCATTTAAGCGCTTTTCTTTTATTTTGGAGATTTTTCTTTCGGCATTTTCTTATGTATGAGATTTTTTAGTTTTAGCGTTTTTGAAAACTTTCAAGAGTTTGCTTCTTACGGTTTCCGAGATACAACAAGTTGTTAAAATTACATAGTCAAAATTACATTAACTGATAGAACACCCTTCCAATATGTGCATATGTAGCAAACAAACATTTAAAAAAAATTGTAATACTTTTCTATTTGTTGTTTTATTTTCTTACCTGCACAGATTTTTTATGTTCTATCCATTTTGGTAAACTAACATTTTCTTAATACGAGAACTTTTATGTATTGTGCTAAGAAAAGGCAACAGTTGCATAGTTGTTGTTAGTTAATTAATTTTAATTTTGTTGTTGTCGTTGATTTATTTTTTATACGACTTTTTATATTTAAAGGTCATCTCTTTGCTACTGTTGTGTGTTTCTTAAAAAAAAACACAGTTTATTGAAAACAACTGCAAAAGGTTCTATGCCTGGTAGAGTAACACTTCATATTTTATTTTTTTGTAGTTTTTTTCATGTTCATGTTTGTTAGACACAAAGAAATTTTTAATTAAATAAACAATATTTTGCTAAGATTTCTTGATAAAAAATTACTAAAACATGTAAATAAAGATGAAGGTTTTCATTTGTTAGATTTTACGTGAGAAGAATTAATGAAGTATTAAATTCAATGTGAAGAAAATGGGTTGTAGTTAAAATATTTTGTTATATAAAGTTGGGTAAATACTAGCCGGGAAAAAATTCATAGCTTAATATAACCAGCTTAAATTGTTTTAATTAACCTATAAATAAATCAACAGTTTAATGCAATTGGTTGTTGGACTTTTCATTTACAAAATTTTGTTGCACTCATCTAACCAATGTGAAGTTCTTATATTATTTCTAGGAAAAAATGTTGTTGTAATTTAGATTAAAAAATTTTTTGTCTGGTCGAAATAACTAATGGTTAATTTAAATTGTTGCAAATAAGAAAAATTTTTTTAGCTAAAATAACAAAATTAAATTACTGCGTTTTATCATTCACAATGATGGTGCATTTTAAGCTTTAAGGTTAATATAAAAAATTTTAATGTTAAATTTACTGTAATAAAAATTTTTGCGTTAAGGATGATTAGCACCTGGTTAACCTGATAAATTTTAGTTCATTTGTTTTCAATTTAAATGGTTGTCGCAATTCGTCGGTTGATAACTTAAATACGAGGGTGGGTCATTAACTCAGTGTCTTTTCGAATTTCCCGCCCCTTAATTGAAATGGCAACACTGCTCCTGTCAACAAGCAACTTTCAGTTGACTTCTGTCTAAATTTGAACGAGCGCCGTCATTTAGTTTGTGTTTGGCAGCCGTTAATAGCAGACTACCGCGCGTTTTGGAAAAAAGTGACTTTCGTGTGCTCATAAAGCATTAATATTTGCGAAAAAAAAACATCACTCAAGCCAAGGCTAAGCTTGATAGATACTATCGGGACTCCTCACCATCAATTTCAATGGTAAAAAAGTGGTTTACTGAATGTCGTTGTTACAAACAATTGAACAAATTCTCGATATGGTTTTGGCCGATCGGAGATTGAAAGTGAGAGAGATTTTGGAAGCCATGAGTATCTTACATGGCTCAGTGGTTTGAATTTTGAAAGACTACTTGAGTATGAGAAAGCTTTGCACAAGATTGGTGCCGGTTTTGCTCACATCGACCACAAACGCATATTCAGTTTCATCTCACAAACAAATACCCATACTGATGACCTCGACAAATCTTATAAAATTTCTTACGAAATTTGTTTTGAAGGCAACCAAAAAACTCCAAAAAAATAATTTTTAAACGCAGCTTTTTTCTCAAACGCAATTGTATATAATTTACTAATTTTAGCTAATTTTTATTAATTAATCGTTTTTTTTTAATTATATCGTGTCCCAAAACTTTTAAGCTTTCCAGCACCTTTGGCAGATCTTTTGTTCATTTCATGAAGTATAGTTTCATCCAGCCAACTTTAAACAAAAATTAAATAAAAAACTTGTTTAAATCAATCAACCATCAACGGCCAACAAACAAGTTAATGAAAAAAGCCCCATTTTGATTGACACTCAAACTCAAGTGAATGCACACTTATAGTGAATAAAAAATAAATAAAATAAAATCTAACTACAAAATATAATAATGTTAACAACAAACATTACAAAAGAAAATTTATGAATGATTAGAGAGAAAAAAACAAATAATAAAAATATAACAAAAACAACAATTTAGAGTCTTTTAAACAAACATTGAAATATTTACGGGAAAGTGCCAACACTTGACGCCTGCACATTTAACAAAAATTAAAAAAAGACGACTAAATAAATAAAGGGTCCGCCATCTAACGTTTTTTTTTCAACTAGTGCTTATTTCGTGAATGGTAACACTTAGCTCATGTCTGATTTGCCAGATAATTAATTTTATCCTTCCGCTGAACGAATATGATTGTGTATACGCTTGAACAACGCTGGGAAATATTGCCTGCGATCTACTTACAGAAGATGCCGATGTTGCCAACGAAATCATATTTTCAGATGAAGCTCATTTTGATCTTGGCGGGTATGTAAACAAGCAAAATTGTCGCATTTGGGGCACAGAAAACCCGCACGCATACATTGAAAAGCCGACGCACCCAAAATGAGTCACTGTTTGGTGCGGATTTTGGTCCAGAGGCATAATTGGGCCAATGAGCAAGGAGTGGCCGTTACAGTCAATGGCAATCGTTATCGGGCCATGTTGAACGAATTTTTGTTCACAAAAATTGAAGAGGAGGATATTGGGAACATTTGGTTTGCTACACTCGATGTTTTGCGCCCTGTTTTAAAAAAAAAGTTATATGGCGGACCCTTTACTAGACTCCTCGAACAGTTTCATACGAATATTTGTTGCAGTTTTATTTTTGTGCGCAGCTGTCAAGCAGCATATGACAATGTCAAGCTTTCAAAGCCGACAGTGGGGACAAAAACAAAATTTTTTGTTTTATGTTTGGTGTGGATGTCATTCATACAATGAAATGATGAAAAAAACAAACAAAAAACAAACAAACTTCCAATCATTAACGTGGTCTTCAATGTTATGAATTGTGGATTTTCAGCCGGACAAAAGCAAACAAAAAGTCTGCTATTTTTCTACTTTGTACATCAATAAAAAAATGGTGATGGATAGATACATACATATGTAGTTAGATAAATTAAATTATAATAAAATGCAATTAAATGAAATAGAAAACAAAAAACAGACACAGTACAAAGAAACAATGACGGGAAAAGATGGTTAAAACAAAAAAGTAGGAAGCAACAAGAAACAACAGAAAAAAGGTTGGCATCTTGAAAAGGCAATGAACTTTGCAAGAAGCGCAGAAAGTTCATATTTATTGCATTATCTAACATTATTACAGTGTGCTGCTATTATAACAAGCAAGTGCAAAACGAGTGGGAAAATCTGTACTCTTTGATTTTTCACACAATTATTTAAGGCCCTTGCTGCTACTAAACTGACTATTATCGCATTAACAGCTGGTGCGATTCCAATTAAACAAATATTTATGTACGAGTATGTTGCGTTTAATTACTACGCTTATGTATTTTTAATTGCATTCACTAACTGCACATATACCCACACACCCTCAAAAGCAGTTTAACCTTTAGCTGCTCATGCATACAGATATACATATGTATGTAATTAATTTCGCCATGCGCCTCCACCGTGTAATCATCTGCACTCATATTCATAAAAACATCAGCAGCAACAACTCTCCCAATAACGTTAACTGTCATTTATGGTTTAAGTGCTAAGGCCGGCCGCTTGGCACACTTACTTGAGATTCGCTGCCTGCCATCGGTAACACCAAATGGATTAAACGCTTAAACGAAACAATACATACTATGTACATATGTGTATACATATTTACACTGGGGGAAAAAGAGACATTGCAAAATCAACAACGCCTGCGGTTAATACTCGTATAACAGCCTAGATTGTCACTTTTATAAGCAACGCTACATGTCAAACTGGAACACGGCTGTGTACGAAGCGAAAACGGTACGTTGCCAACTTTTAGTTATTGACAACTCTGGTTGTCAACTTCTACACGAAAAGGCGGTCACTTCACGGTCTAATTAAAAAAAAGGTTCAAGTACCGTAAAAACTGAAAGTACTTTCTTAAAGCGTGCGCAAATAAAAAAATTACGAATTTATGCTTGTTTTGTTGGCCAAGCACTGTTTATATAAAATTTCTTCCTGCTTTTCAAATTAAAGAAAAAAAAATCATATTTATTAATTAATTAAAAATTACTTTGTATGGGGGATACACGTGTTTAACCCCTTCTATGCCCCCATGATTTTTGTGGAACATGCAGTTTGTTTTAAGACCTATGCACATCAAATTTAGTGAGTCCAACTATTGTAGTTCTGAAGATATACGAAAAATAATAATTACTTTGTATGATAAGTGAAATTTATTTGCATTATATATATGCATTTCATTGTTGCTTTAGCAAATCGTCAGTAGACTTCAACCACACATTTTGAACAGCCACAAACCTCTTATCTTATGCACAGACTTCCAAAAACTATTTGAGAATTCACAAATAATAATATTTTGTAAGCATAGTAGGCTTAGAAACTTATACAAAACCCAGCAAATAATTTTTATTCGATATGACACTGCATATAGACATCGCTTAACCATCAGCAAATAAATTTCACTTATACTATAATTATGACAATATGTCGAATAATAAATTTCTTAAATTACTTTGTATAAGGGTTACACGTCTCTGCACACCTATAACACTAAGATTTTGTGTGAAGATCTAGTTTATTCTAAGAACTACCTCTATTGTTGCTGTGAAGATATGAATTCATCCGCGAAAGAAGGGCCTTTAGCACCACTTTGTACTGAGGGTCTACTCTGTAATTCGAAACGAAAGAAAACGCTTTCGAATTTGTATCTTAATAACATGTTAATTCGATAGCCTTTTCTTTCATTTCGAATTACATATAGAGTAGACCCCCTGGTTGTCAACATGTACACTTTTGTTGTGAATACTTCATTGATAAATTGTCATCACTGTGTGTACAATTTTCACAGAAAAGTTGTTCTCGCACATTTGACTACGAATGCTCAAGCTGATGACCAAGTATGTTGCAATTTTTTTTTCGCGAGTGTACGGATTTTAAATTGTTTCAATGATTTTATGCATACATTTTAAGATGTGAATATAAATCCCCCAATATACGAATTTTTATGATTAATATTTCATTGGCCTTTGCGGTAATTGATTGTTTTTGATATTTTTCCAAAATTGAAATATAAGTATTGCACCGAATTCACTTAATACAGCTTTCTTTTGCACATTGGTGAATTTTTAAGTCAGAAATCTAGATACCACAAGGCAATAAAAATTCAGTAAAGTGCGACCTTGACTCGCACACGAAAGGTTCCGTACGGACACTACATACATATGGGCAATTCCCAGGCGACGGACGCGACATTCGTACACTTTTAGTTGAGGAAAAAACAAGGAAGGGATGGGAAAATACAATATATGTATATCTTAAGTGCTTTAAGCTATAATATAGTAAAAAGATATAAGCAAATGTCAGCGAGAAACGGACTTGACAAAAATAAAAGTTAGTTTTGTGCACTTATAGAAATATACATAATTTAGCGAAATTTTATGGAGATTTTTTTTTTTTTGTAAATGTGGAAATGAAAGTGAAAGAAAGATAATCGTTTATGTGAAGATTTATGAAATATGAAAATTTTGTTTTAATTTTTTTTAATGGGTAAAGTACAAATACGGACGCGGAGAACTAAACGCAGTAACTTTGCTAATATTGGTTGAACTTTAAATTCAAGAGAAATTGAACAATAACAAATGCTTATTTACTGCTGAAAAAAAATTAATAGATAATAAGTCCATATTTACACTATGCAAGTCTTATTGCTAAGCTGATTAGTTTGAAGGAGAGAGAGACGAGAAGAACAGTAACGTTTCTTTTCCCCCTCGTATCTCTTTCCTAACAAACTAATCAGCTTAGCAATAAGACTTGCATAGTGTAAACTAGGACTAAGGGTTTTCATGAGAACTCTTAAAATTCCCATTGGTGCAATTGGTCCAACTTGCGAGACTTGTTTCATGAAGCCCCTTTTGAACTTTTGCGCAAACAGCAGAAACAAACGTCAAACAGTTCATTTAATAAAAATAAAACAAGAAAATTTCAAGAATTGTTTATTTTAAATACATATGTACATATACATGTATTTTTATAAAAATAAAAAAGTGTGTGCGTGTCTAAAAATGCCTCAAGAAATCCAAAAAAGCAAGAAGTTTACGAGTCAAAACTATTGGGCAAACTTAAAATAAATTTCTGTACTATTTTTGACATTTTATTTACGAGAGTGTAAAAATGCACAATTGCACCACAGTTTGCGAGACTTTTGAACATTCTCATTAAAACCCTTATTGATTTTACGTGACGGATGCTACCTTCCCTTATTAGAACTTCATTCTCCTACTTTTGTAATAATGCGTAAGATTATTGTTAGTACACAGAAAAAAGTATTCACCAATTAATGTTTTCAATTAATAATTTAATTGATTCAATTAAATTTTTAATTGTATTAATTAATTTGAGTTTAAAAACTTAATTGATATTATCAAATTGTTTATAGGTGAAAATTTAATTAATTTTTTAATTAATATTGCAAATATTTTAATTAATATTACAAACTCATTCATATTACTTTTTTGTGTGTAGAAAATTTGTTAATTACAAAAAAGCAAAATAATAATACCTCTTACTTTAAAAAATCGCAAAAAAAAGCTCAGCAAAAAAAAAATTTATTTTACAGTCGCATATTTCGGTCCAAAAATTTCGAAAATTAAAAATGCTTTTACAGTTATAAAGTGTAGACCTTTCGGCTTTATTTTTCTGGAATTACCCATATGTGAGTCATCACGAATTAATTTCGTAAACGTAAATTACTACCATGAAAAGAGCTTTTATCTTCTCATTTGATTAAAGGGGACAGCCACCGACTCGGACTTTCCCACATAAAAGTACAATAAAAAAAAAATAAAAACGATAAACGTATTTGCGTATTTATTAGGAATTTTTGCTCTTTTTTTTGGTTAAGTACCGTCTATATGCATTTCGTTCCTGCTTAAATAACTCATCAGAAGACTTCAACCCAAAAACAATTTTTATAAAAGACGGACGGCTCTACTCCATTTCATGTGTTACTCTCCGTGAAATGTTCAGTTTTTGTGTCTCCATTCAAGCATTTATTACAACAAAAAAAAAATATTGTTAGTGCACAACTCCTCCTGGAACAAAAATACAAAAACAAAATAGTAGCAATTTCCCCCCACAAAAACAACAACAACAAATGCAATTTTGCTAATCTGACTACAGCAGACAACAAGTGAAAGTGTTTTTTGGAAATTGCAATAACAGGCAAATAGAAATGCACTATCAGCCAGCGCCAACTGGATGTTGTCACGTCATGAAATGGCTCAGAAACGAAACAATTAAACCGTAAGAAAACGTATAATTAAGACGAGCAGAAGAAGGAAAACAACTGCACTATTTTTAAAGGTTGGCGCATGATATAATTTTTTTTAGTTTCTGGAAAAATGTATTACTTGCACTTAATTGGTGGGAAGTGTATTCAAATTTTATTTCATTGTCTTTTATTTTTAATGCCAGATGTCTGGTTTCGTTGTGTAAAACTCGTGGTAGATTATAAAGATTTATTTAATCTCATATCTTAAGCCATTTTTAAATCTTAAAAGGTTTGCAATTTAAAGTCTATAAATTTCAATTCAAATAATGAATGTAAGAAAAATGTTGGTGCATAAAAGCAGTTTGTTCAGTGATTGATTGCTAGCGATATGTGTCGTTACTCAGAATAAAGTCTGATCTCACATGTGACTATTTTCGCCCCTTGTTAATTAAATATCCTACAGATCCCACAGGTTACCACACATTTTTCATTAACTTTTTTTGACTTCCCAAGTGTGAATTTTTCAAAGCAAATTGGGATAAAATAGCTTATATGAATTCGCAGAAAAAAATGAGAACTGGAAGTTTTAAAATTTTTAAACTATCAAATATTTCTGAGCTTGTTTTTTTTTTCAACTAGTGCTTATTTCGTGAATAGTAACACTTAGCTCATATCTGATTTGACAGATAATTAGTTTTATCCTTCCGCTGAACGAATATGGTTGTGTATTCGCTTCGCTAAGTGGACCTGCGATCGACTTACAGAAGATGCCGATTTTGCCAAAAAAAATCATCTTTTCAGATGAAGCTCATTTTGATCTTGGCGGGTATATAAACAAGCAAAATTGTCGCATTTGGGGCACAGAAAACCCGCACGCATACATTGAAAAGCCGACGCACCCAAAACGAGTCACTGTTTGGTGCGGATTTTGGTCCAGAGGCATAATTGGGCCATTTTTTTCGAAAATGAGCAAGGAGTGGCCGTTACAGTCAATAGCCATGTTATCGGGCCATGTTGAACGAATTTTTGTTCACAAAAATTGAAGAGGAGGATATTGGCAACATTTGGTTTCAACAGGACGGTGCTACGTGCCACACAGCCGAAGCTACACTCGATGTTTTGCGCCCTGTTTTTGAAGATCGCATTATCAGCCGCAGAGCTGATGTCGTTTGGCCACCTCGGAGCTGCGATTTGGCACCGTTGGACTATTATTTGTGGGGTGCCGTCAAAGATACGTGTTACGCCGACAAGCCAGAGACAATTGACGCTTTAAAGGACAATATTCTTGATGCCATTGGTGAAATACAGCTGCACACAATCGATAATGTGCTTAAAAATTGGACCGATCGTGTAGGCTACTGCATGGCCAGCCGAGGCAGCCATTTGAATGAAATTATTTTTCATTATTAACCGGAAGGATTGTACTTTCAAATAAAAAAAAAGAAATTTGAGAAAATATTCATTAGTTAAAGCATTTTCAAAAAAATAAAAGTTATATGGCGGACCCTTTATGTTTTCCTATATTGCTTTTCAGCAAGCAAAATAATTTTATTATAGAAAAATGGAAGCTTTAATAGTCTACATAAAGCAAACAATAAAATAATCAACCTTATCGTGGTTGGCGTATTTCGTCTTTTAATACGACATTTTCGTAATAGGTTAAAGGACTCTGTGACATTATTTCTTTAATCTAGAACGAAATTGTTGTATTCGGAGTCGAAATAGGACAACCAACCATGATAATGGTAATTAAATTTTTTCATGAAAATGTTTTTCTTACATTTTTCTCGAGTCGAATAACCAAAATTAAGTTTAGTTTTCCCCTCTTAAAAACATAACAAAATGCTTATTTACACTAAACTAAATTGAAAGACATGACCAAAACTAATTTAAATATGTATCTGTATAAACGAAAACACAACAGTACGTGACTACATTTCACTTTCTTCAAATATCTATTTTCTTAAAGATTTTAGCAACTAAAACAATTGCAAGCACAAAACCACCACGAGCAGCAGTTGAAAATCATATAGAAGCAACAAACTACAATTCCCTCTAAGCTAAATGTAATTATTTTCACTCCTTTTATAACCCAAAGAAAGCACTTTCGCAGCAACAAAATTGTAATATGAGCTAAAGCTACAACAACTGCTGTTACAATTATTTCGAACAAAAGCATTAAGGTAATGTTTTTAACATTTTAATGCTACAAATCTTAAGATTAATTGCACTCGGAAGATAAATTCCTGCAAATGAGAAATTAAATTACAACTAAATATGTACTTGGTAATTGAAAAGGAAAATTTGTTTGAAAAGAAACCGACAGAAAATTTGCAAAGCGAATAAATATTTAAAATGGAAGAGAAATGCTGAAAGTGAAGAAATAAAATTAATTTGAATTCGAAATAGCAATAAACTTGAAGTTACCCCTGCTGATATAAAAATATAATAGAGACTTTGATTGATTAATACAATTTGGTCCTTCGAAGCTGTAAAGTTTTAATTTTTGCTATTCTGTAATTTTATAATACACAATACAGATGTCTCAAAAAGGAATTCGCCTTAATTTTAATATTTGATGCCATCTCTAGATTTTTTTAAATTTTGTTTTATATATCAAAAAAAGGGTGGCAATAATAATATCATATGGCAATATTGCACAACATGCATAAATTATAGACTTGGGTCGAACTTGTTCACTAGTTCATTTTCGCCACAAACCAATTATCAAACCCATGTAATTTAAATGAGTTATATCATTGGTTTTAGACTTGTGTCCAACAGCTCTTTTTGAACTAGTTTGAGAGCGTTCGAATCAAAAGTTGTTTCAAATCCATTTCATTTACATTGATGTTTTTGACGGGACTTGTGTCCAACAGCTCATTTTAGTTCAAAAGAGCTGTTGGTCACAAGTCTAATTGGTTTGTGGCAAAAATGAACTAGTGAACGAGTTAGATCCAAGTCTAAAGCGCTGTTGGACACTAAACTTGTATCGAACTCTTTCAGTAGCTCGATTTTGGCACAAACCTTTCATCAAACCCATTTAAATTACATGGGTTTGATTGAGGGTTGGTGTCTAAAACAAGTTACTGAAAGAATTCGATAAAAGTCTTAATTAAGCCTGTGTAGTTTAAATGGGTTTGATCATATAAGTTTGTGTTAAAAACGACCGGCTGAATGAGTTCGACCTAAGTCTAGACCCAAGTAGAGCTGGGTTCAACTCGTGCAGTCGTTCATTTTAGACACAAACCTGTGATCAAATCCATAAAATTTAAATGGTTTGATCATACGTTTGTGTCAAGAACGACCGACTGAATGAGTTCGACCCAATTCTACACCCAAGTATAATATTAAACTATTTTATATTTCAGAAGTTTTTACTTTTTTATTTTTAAATAAACGTGCTTTAAAAAAAATCTTAAAATTTACGCGTTTGATTTTTATATAAGGAACAGCGTCAGAAAGAAAAAACCATGAAAAATAAATGAATATATTTAAATGCAAACTATTTTAGGGAACTTTATATATCTTATTTTTTGCCTCAGTGAAGTACATTATTTTTGAAATGATTTGTATGTTTGAGTGCCGCTCTTCAAACGTAAGAAAATCAATTCAACTTTAACCTTTTTTCGCCACCTCAGTAACATTTTTCTTTTGTACAGGCCACAATTTGTTGTGAAGAAAAATCATGTGTACGAATGAATGTTGAATGCTGTTGAATGCTGAATGTTGAATGTTGTTTGGAGTCCGCAATATGATTTAATGAACTGTAACTGACGTAAGACAATTTCACAATAAAAAGAAATTGCAGTAAAGTTTTTAATTTGATTAAACAAACTCAAAGAAAAGAAAGCAAACACTGTGCCAGGTAATTGCAATGCAGCTTTTCATTTCAGTCAGACTGGAGTAAAGTTTCATTTAATAATGGTAAACATACTACTTTTGACAATCAGAAAGGAAATATTTAAGCTAAAGTTAATGGAAATATTCGTAATTTAATGTTAATAATATTAAATTTGTAGCAATCGTGAATGCCTTTTTTGGTAAGAAGCCTTTACTCGTAGATGCTACATCAATGTTCGTGGTATCTTTTCTACAAAGAGCTGTTTGAGTCGTATTGGTTACGCAACTAAAAGGAAAAATTCATTAATAGACTTCAATCTTACAGAGTGGGAGGGAATGAAATTGAATCAAAAATAACTTTTATATTCTTACTTCATCAATAATTCTCTTCAATGAGGGCTGACAGAAAACTCATGAATGAGTGCCCAGTAAATTAATTAATTTTTGTCTAGTGGACTTGAAAACTAACTTCATAAAATGTTTCTACAAAAAGTTTGTTTGAAAATATGAAATGTAGTATTTTTAAAATACACTCATGACAATATGTCAAATAATCACCCGCATTGCGTATGTCGATACCATTATTCGTCTACGAGTATTTTGTCCTAAATTAAAGAAAACTTGCACACGTTTCCCTTAATCTAGTCAAAAAACCTCGTAGACGAATATTCGACTCGCCATACGTAATAAAAAATTTTTCACTGCTAAAAAATATTTTATCATTTGTTATGGTAATGAACTTTTTATTATCCAAAAGCTTATTTTCACTGTTCGCTACAGGGCTAGTGTTTTATTGCAAGACTTAAGCTAAAGTAACTGCAACTTTTTATATATATTTTTTTGCGCTTGGCTGAAGTAGTCAGCTAGTTAGTTAGTTTTGGCTTTGGCTGAAGTAGGTAGGACGTTGACTAGAAAACCGAAGATAGTGGGATCGAGCACGGTATCCAACAGTCATTAAATAACAACACCACGCATTTTTCTGATGCGCATTAGTGCCCCTTTGTATCAGTTGGTGTAGGAAAGTTCAAGTGATGAAGGCATAGTCACTGGTCACTGAACTATACTGGCTTCAGCAGATACTAATCCTAATGTTAACATCAGAGCGCCCTCCTTCGTTGTGTAGCAGAATCACCGGCGAAGTAAAATAACCAATAAAACTGCAACTAAACACAGCTTCAAAAAATTGAATACGCCTCATTTAACACCAGAGGCGCTGCAACACTGCATTATTAAAAACGTGCAGAAAAGCAAAGTTTTAAAAGAATGAAGCTTTTCTCTATCTCTTCCTTCACCACCTGTCTTCTCTATCACTATTCCTTTCCTAAAGAAGATAACACCTAGTAATAGT
Organism: Nowickia ferox; assembly: GCA_936439885.1. Taxonomy (NCBI): domain Eukaryota; kingdom Metazoa; phylum Arthropoda; class Insecta; order Diptera; family Tachinidae; genus Nowickia; species Nowickia ferox. The sequence goes on from OW387023.1 coordinate 109,906,695, forward strand.
AGTGGACATTCATTAAAAAAACAACTTTGAGGAAAAACAGCTTTAATTTATTATTTGAAAGTAGTAGAATATTTAAATTCCTTTTATTTTAAATCTAACACAATTATGTCAAAGTAGTAAAAAGGTGACATGAAAAGCTTTTTAATCGTCGTTTCATAAAAAAATAAGAATGCTGAACAAAACATTACATAAACGTACATATACACACGTCGTTTATGTGAACTAGACTTCAGAATAACAAATGCGTTTATGTCTTGAGGAAAACCTAGAAAACTAGATTTGATTTTTTATTGAAGCCGAATCTAGTTATAAAATTTTTTATTATAAGTGTTAAAATCAAACTTAAAATTGTAGTAAAGAATTAAAAATATCTTTGTAACAATTTGGTGGCATTAAAAAATATGATTATTTCAGAAAAGTTAAATTTAAGATTCTAAAAATATAAAACGCATAAAGCGAAATAGAAAGCAAAATATTCTTGTACTTTTTGTTTTTCTTAAAACTGAATTTCTATTTGTTTCTTTAATATTTGAAATTTTGTTTATATTACACATAATTTTGTCTGAGTGAGATGTTTCATATCCTGAAAACATTAAATGATTGATTGCTCTTTGGTGGTCCTTCGAACCACAACTAGAACAAAACATGGTTACCGTCGTTCACCAAAATACAATAAGAGTTTTAAATTACATAAGACAAAAATACATGACACTCCAATCATTTAAAAAGTAAAATGTAAAATTTATTTGAAATCACTTAAAAATGTTTGCTGGTCTATTACTTAAGTGCTGAATATATTTAAAAATATAAATTTGAAATCAAAGTGGATAAATCAATCAATAAATTATTTGACATCTCATAGAAATGTTTGCTGGTTTATTGCTTAAGTGCTGAATATTTTACAAGCTTTTATTTAGTTTCACCTGTCCCGTTGTCTGTCTGTAATCAAATTTTGCAAATTAAATTTGATCCACTTCCCGGCTTCCGACTGAGCTGAAATTTTGCATGCATGTATAAATCGGATGACAATGCAATATTATTATGACATAGAGCTGATCTGATGATAGCGGATAATTTTTTTTGGATAATTTTAATTATCATAAAAAAAGCTGGATTTTAAAAAAGGTTTTTTTAATTACTACTTATTTTACAATAAGAATTTGAAATTAAGTTGCTTTAAAAATGCATTGTGTTCCCATTAGTCCAAATGATAAATATGAACTTTATTTGAAATCACATAGCAATGTTTGCTGGCCTTTTGTTTTAGTGCTGGATATTTTTTGAATATAAATTTGAAATCAAATTAGATGAAAATGCATTATATTTCAATCAGTTAGAAAGTCAAATATGAACTTTTTTCTTTGACTACACATAAAAATGTTTGCTGGTCTTTTGCTTAAGTGTTGACTATTTTTTCCAATAAAAATTTCAAATCAAACTAGATTAAAATGCATTATATTCGAATAAGTTAAAAAGTCAAATATAAAATTTATTTGAAATCACACAGAAATGTTTGCTGGTTTATTGCTTAAGTGCTGGCCAGTTTCTACAATATAAATTTGAAATCAAATTGCATAAAAATGAATTGTATTCCAATGAGTTAGAAAGTCAGATATTAAATTTATTTGACATCACACAGAAATGTTTGCTGGTCTATTGCATATGTGTTGGTAATTTTTTATTTATATTCTTGATGAGTAACTCTCTAGTATAACAACTTTATAAATATATGTATAAACACTGTTATGTTTTGTTTTTTATTTTGGAAATTTTTTTCAGAAACTACGTAAAACAAAAATAAATAAGAAAACATAAGCTAAGAAGGAAAAATGATTTTAGAAAATGCTGTAGGCTGACATTTGCTTGACAAATTACCAACAAACAAATAAATGAAAAAAAAACGTTTGATATTACAAAACAGATGTGTTTTGGTAAGACAAACAAATTTTGTTATTAATCGTATGTATTTGTATTTCCAGTTGAATGAAATTGGGCGTTTTGCTTAATAATAAATATATTTTTTACTGTTCAATGTTTCTAAAAGTAAAAAATAGTAATAAAAAATTCAATATTTTTAACCTTTTTTACAAATTTTCATTACTCACCCATTAACACGCACAAAATACTTATTCCCACCAAACATTTTTATCAGTGTATTTCATTAAATTTTTTTACCCAATTTAAAACACATCTAGTTTTAGTCTCAGCTGATGGAAACTAATGTACCACAATTGTTAACACCCTAAATGAGTGAAGTTCACAATAGTGAATGAACGTGATAATCACGGTTGCCAGATTTGGCGATTACTCCTTTTGATGATGGTTATTGGTGCAGAAAATAGCAAAATGACGATTTAACGATTTTTTCCCTTAAAAATTACGATTTTTTATAGTCTAATATGGCAGATTTTAATAGAAAAATCTACTATTAGAATTCATATACATTTGTATGCATTCCCACAAAAAGAAAAAAGTTATTATTTAAATTTTTTCTTTCTTATGTTTTTTTTTAAGAGAAATAATACTCAGGCAATGAATGCCTACTACTATTACTAGGTGTTATCCTGTTTACGAAAGGAATAGCGATAGAGAAGACAGTTGGTGAAGGAAGAGATAGAGGAAAGTTTCATTCCATTACAACTCTGCTTTTTGCATTTTTTTAAAATAATGCAGTGTTGCAGCGCCTCTGGTGTCAATGAGACGTATTAAATTTTCAAAGCTGTGCTTAGTATCCATTTTATTGGTTATTTTACTTCGCCAATGATTCTGCTTCACAATACCGACAAAGGAACACTAATGCACATCAGAAAAATGCGTGTTGTTGTTATTTAATGACTGTCATAACCGGGCTCGAACCAAGGACCTTTTGTAGTCAACGTGTTAACTACTTCAGCCAACGCCACCCTTACATACCTTCAAAGTAAAATAAAAAGCTTTTACTATTTACTAACATTTTTGAAATGTTGAGTTAATACTCTACTGTTGCACAAGTGCGACGTACGTGCATATCGTTGGTCACAAGTAGAAAGGCCCTAACTCAAAAAACTGTAACTTTACAGGAGAAGGTAAATACATAATACATAATAAACAGTGCAACTGGTTGTACAACTGCTTATAAAAGCGTCATTTTTTACACTATTGTAATAAATTTTTGTGACGAGGTGTGCTTGTGTGATAATTCCAATTTCGTGAAAACACGATTTAGAGCCTTTCAACTTGTGACCATCGATAGAGTTTACCCTGCAAATAATATTGGGACTACATCATCGTCCGATGTAATGCAGTCAAGCACCATGTCGTTCTCACATACGTATTCAATGCTACACGACAAGTGTTCGTGTTAAAACGATTCTGATCGTTCTTCTAAGACACTTATAAGTTGTATTCCATATGTGGTAGTTTTGGGGTAAGTCCGATGTAATGCAATAGACCATGTGGTCCAGCCCTAGGACATCGCAATGTTAAATCTTTTATTTTATCCGATTTCGACGATTTGTTGATAATTTTGTATGGCAGCCCTAGTGATAAATAACACCAAATCAATAGATCTTTTGGGCAGTGTCCAAAATCGAATGTCGCGATGTCGTTTCGCTCATAAGGCATTCAATTATAATATTTTAGTTTGGTAATAAATTTTCAGACAGTTAATTAAGGCCACAACTAACAAATTGATTTTAAGTAAATGCATACATACTTACAGACATACATCTACAAGTACATACATATACGCTGATAACGAATATAAGAGATTGTTCATAACAAAATGTTGCAAGTACTAGTGCCTCTGTCTGTGCAGACAGCAAGAGCATCATGGAGCAGCAGTTGAAAAACAAACCATGTACTTCGAAATCCATTAGTTGCTTCTGTGCAAATTTGCAATGTGAATGATTTTTCAGTTGCATTTAAAATAACTTTTCAACTGTTTTGCTCGCTCGCCTTAATTTTGGGTGGCATCTGCATCTTAAGCATGCCACAATGAGTGAATAAATGAATAAGTATTTGGGTGAATGTTTTTGTTCCGTTAAACTTTTTTTCCACAACCACTTTCACTGTTATAAATATAAATCTTCTTAAAATTATTTCGTTTTCTTTTGCATACACATTTCTTACATCCTTGTACTTGTATGATGGATATTGTAAGTTAAAGCTAGATCTTGATTTACATCATATTTATTCCTCTTCATATTTACAAGAATTTTCGTTTAAATATATTTTTTGAATTCTTACATGTTTACCTCACATTTACAGTTTTCTCTGGACTTATTTATTGAAATTCGTAAGTAAGTGAATTTGCAAATAATATAAAAGTCACGTATGCAGGTTTCTCCTGACTTAAAAGCAAAGAACCAACTTAGAAACGTGATTGAAATCGCTCTTTGACGCCTTTTAGAGCAAAATCGTTGATGGTGACCAAATAACAAATTCCAAATTTCAATTTAAAATGTTCCCCTAAAATGCTTAAAACTATAAAATAAATTCTATAAAGTGCAACTTGACTCGCACACGCAGTATTCCGTACGGACACTTCATATCGTCCCTACCATGTCAAACTATCCAATATGCAAAATTAATTTTTTAGCTTCGTTGCCTTGGTACCTTAATTTCTAGGATATGCATCGTTTTAAAATGCTGGAATTCTCATAGATGATATATAACTCAATAAGAAATATTTTAAGCCTGGCATTTTTAGGAATACGACGACTTAAAATACACAATTGATGACTCTGCGGTTTTTTTAGTTTTAGCGTTTTTTCTTTGTTTGGCGATTTTTTTGGCTTTAGGCTATGTTTTTAGTTCTTGCGATTGTTGTTTGTTTTGGTGCTTTTTTCGTTTTGGCGATTTTTTTGGTTTTGGTAATTTTTTAGATTTTTGACGATTTTTTTATTTTTGGTGATTTTTTGCATTTATATTATTTTTGGTGATATTTTTCATTTAAGCGTTTTTTTCATTTTGGGGATTTTTTGTCTCGGCATTTTTTTAATTTTGGGGTTTTTCAGCGTTTTTGAAATTTTCAACAGTTGTTATCTTACGGTTTCTAAAATACAGCAAGTTGTTAAAATAACATTAACTGACAAAATACCCTTTAAATTGGATTCTTTTTTAAAAAATTTTCGTTTGCCAATTTTATCGGTTTTTGACGATTTTTTTTGTTCTGGTGTTTTTTTTTCGTTTTCCCGATTGTTTTCGTTTTGGCAAATTTTCGCTTTTTGACGATTTTTTTTAGTTTTTTGCCGATTTTTGGAAAAAAATTTTTGCATTTAAGCGATTTATATATTTTTGGTGATATTTTTATTTGGGCGCCTTTTTCATTTTGGCGTTTTTTCGTTTCGGCATTTTTTTTTAATTTGGGTTTCTTTACTTTTAACGTTTTTGAAAATTTCTAGAGTTTGCGTCTTATGGTTTTCAAGATACAGCAAGTTGTCAAAATTACATAAACCGACATTCTGTCATTCCGCCTTTAAATTTTATTTTTTTAATGTCAGCATTAATTGGTGTAGTCCGCATAAAAATATACTAACTTTGAAAAAAGTATACATATATATAATTGTCTGTATATTACATTAGGATTCCAATAGGTTTCGTTGCTGGCTTTAGAACATTTTTTAACTGACAGACGGACGGGCATCGTGGTGAAAACAATAGGACTCCGTTTCACCTTCGGTCTACGGAATCCTAAAAAGAAATTGCAGCATTTCTAAAACAAAATAATAAAACTCTTATTTTTCTAAAACTGTAAAACTGTTACTAAAGAATTTTACTAATTCAACTGCAGTCTCCTTGAAAGTGCAAAAAAAGTTTAACTGTCATACTGCTCTCACTTTTTGACATTTATGATCAGCATACTCCCGCAAATTATTATGAATAGATTGATGCGTGAACAAGGCTACCATATTATCCAGAATTACATGTTCCTAAACATAAAAAAATTCCCATGCAGTGTGCTTTGTGCTTTGATGTTGCATACAGACGTTTAAGCACTAAATCATATACTGCCTCTAATAGTGTACATTTATGAATTAAACTTCTTATATATATACTCATTTTATAGTTTTTCTAACATTTTTATAATGAAGTTTTAAAATAAAAATGAGGCCGATTTACGAGTAACTATAAATTGTCAGACAAGCTGCTGCCATTGCGGTCGCTTAACCAAACACAAAAGTTGTGAATTCTATACTTGTGACTGTGGCTGTGACTGACATTTGCACCAGTTGATGATGATGAATTAAAATCCAGAAATCTTATTTAATTTCATTTAATCTATTTGTGAAAATAAATATCTTTATAACTCTGTTAACCATACTCTTTTCACGAATTCACTTATTTTGTTGGATTATTCAATAAATATGTACATGTATTTTTTTTATACCAGTACACTAAAAACAGAAACTTAATTAAAAAACTCTTGTGGTGTGTGTTTATTAAAATAGAAAAACATTTATATTACGACATGAATAGTGTGTTTTTTTCCAATTCCGCATGCCAGAGATTTGCTTTTAGTGTATTTTCTTTTTCTTTTTTTTTTTGGTTGATCAAATGGTGATGTGATTTTATTTTGTTTTCTTATGAAATTGTTTCGTATTACACAAGATAAAAATGATTGGCTCTGCTTGCATAAATAATAATGAAGAGTATTGGAAGTATGTTATGAACTCATGTCATCGAAATTGACGAGGTCGAACAAATGATTTTTTAATCTAATTTATATAAACTCATCTGCTTTGATTGGCATATTAACGGATGCCGGAATTATGCCACAATTTGTTTTTTTATTTAGCTATATATATTTTTTTTAGAAATGAATGGTTTTACTTTTGTAAGATTTGAAAAAATTCGAAATAATGTTAACGGTTCAATAAAATACCCATGAACAGTTTAATTTTGGGCTGCTACGAATGCGCATAACAAGCGATACTAAACGTTTTTGGTAGTTTGATTGACATTCTCCCAAACCATCATGATTTTACAATGGCAAGTCTCTTTTTCAATGTGAGACAATCGAAAATGATGTGTTAGTTCCCTTCTCCCAAAATATTTCATTTATTAAATTGTATTGCCGTTGTTGTAACGTGACTCTGTCTGTCATTTGATTGGTCCCATGATTCATAGTGATGATGGATATATCCATCATTTCGTAAAATAAAGCGTTTATGAAGCTTTTAAGAACAAAATTAAAAACTTGAGGTCAACTCAGCTAGCGTTTTCAATCGTTGATTAATCGTGCTTTATCAGAACGGGCGACTAAATTAATCGTATTCTAAAGGACTGTTAAGCTTTATAAAAATTATGACAATCGTTAGAAATATTTTGCAAGGCTATGCGTGCGATTTATTTATTTTCAATATACCGCATTCGGCCCCACTGTGCTTTAGTTCAAACGAAGTCTCTTACGCTAAATTTTTTTTTTTTTTTTTGATAATCAAGATAATCCAAACTAACCGCCAAATATGTATGCATTGTTATTATTTCATTTGTTAAGGAAAAAATTTTTATATTGATGTTTATCAAAATTTTTTTTTTTGGTTTGAAATTTTTATGATATAAAACCGCACGTTGATTTGCATAATTTGTTTTGTGAATTTTAATCAAATTTATTATTAATTTATTTAAATATAACTGTGTAAGAAAACACAATGCCTGTGTACTGATTTTTTCCTTTCTTTACTTTCTACAACAGTTACATCGAGTTTTCCCTCTTGAAGAAAAAGAGTGTGGTGGTGATTTTCTTTTCAACGCATGCGCAACTTTAAATTGAATTGAATTGAATTGCAGTGGAGTTGTACGGCATGGGTAAGTGATTCAACATTTATTTATTTTCTTATTACGAGTACATACCGCTATAATGGATTGTGTAAATTATGTATGTATATGAAGTTGCTTATTACATTTTTCAATTTTATTGTGTATGATATTGCTTTATGCAATTATTAGAATATGTTTTGCCACAGCATTTTTTTTTTGTACATGCAACAACTAGTTGCAATTAGTTATGAGGCACATTATTATTATCATTATTATTATTGCTATTCGTATTATTTAACTTACCCTTTCCTCGTTATTATGTGGAATGCCAGTGAAATGCTGAAGTAAACTGCAAATGAAAAGAAAATATTTTAAATAATATTTGCACAAAGTTTTTTTTTTTTGGAATCGAAAATAATTAACAAACAAAATATCTTCCCTGCAACTTCAGTTTGTAGTTTGGGATCAAAAAACTTTATTTAAACATGTTTTGCAATTCAAAATTTCAAAAAATTTATAACGAAATACTCGTACTTTGTTGTCTTTTTTATTGTTTGTTGTGTGTGTTTATAAATTGCAATAAATTTCCCAATAATTACTTGTCAATTCTGTCAGTGATGAACTGAGTGACAGACTGCACTGCATGCAGACCAGACCTCAGACTCAGCGTTATAAAACTAAATTAAAAAGTATGCAAAATAAATGCATACAAAGAAAACACATTTTATTGAAAAATGAATAATAAAAAAAAAATTAACAAACTAAAACAACTTCGATTGGCCCGAATTCAACTCACGTAAAAGTATTTAAAGACGGTTTTAGTTTTATTTTCGTTTTACAAGTAAAACTGTGAGATTTATAATCGCAATGACAAAGAGCCAACTTTAATTTATTATTTTGGCTATAAATGCCTGTAATAAAATGAAAACAAAAGGTTTAGCTTTAACCCTTGAAATCACTTTTACTTACTCGTACTTTTAATTTTTTAATAAATTCAAGAAGATATGAAGAGTCCATTTCTAGCTCTTAGTTTGCTAAAACAAATTTGCTGAATGCATTTACTTTGCATAGTTTAGGAGTATGTGACTAACGTGACTCCATAGAGGGTTAAGCTTTTCGTTAATGTTTAAATTTGCATTTCGTTAGTTTTCTTGCCGTTGGAATTGAGACGAGGTTGCAAATAATATTTTGTAATTAGATTCTATTTAATGATAAAAATTTTGTAAGTTCTCTGAAGGGTAAATGTTTGGCTAATAAAACAAATGCCATAAATCAATTTTTAATTTTATATATCGCAACTTGCTTTAGGATCAGAAATCACTGGGGAAAAAATAGAAATAATAAAAATGAAAAACTATTAATATAAGTCTTTCAAAAAACTGTTGCATTGGGGCGATTCCACGCAAAACGACCCCAGGCGGAAAAAAATAGTTCACTTATTTTGAATAAAAAATCGATTAATAGATGCCCACAAAAGAACGACAGTTATGGACAAATTACAAAATTACAAATTTGTCTTTTCTTAGGGTTTCGTACACCAAAGGTGAAAAGGTACCACCCTATTGTTTTCGCTACGATGTCCGTTTGTCTGTCTGTCACAGGCAGTTTTCTCGAGAACCGTAAGAGTTACAGACCTGAAATTTTCACAGAATATCTAAAATTTTGGCCGCTACAACAACAAACATATGACAGTTAAAAATTAAAGGGTGTTCTAAGGCGAGCAACGAACAATGTTGAAAGCCTGATATAATATACAGACAATTAAATATAGACCCTTGAAATTTTCAAAGTTATTGTATTTTTATGCTGACTATACAAATTGACACTGAAATTTAAAAAATCTTATTTAAAGGGCATTCTATCAGTTAATGTAATTTTGACTATGTAATTTTAACAACTTGCAATATCTTGGAAATCGTAAGAGGCAAACTCTTGAAATCTTTAAAAACGCTAATTAAATAATTGAAAAAAGTGCCGAAACCAAACACCGCCAAAAAGAAAAAAACGCTTAAATGAAAAATATGCCAAATCGCTCAAATGGAAAAAAATTAACCATAAGTAAAAAGGTCGCCAACAAACTAAAATATCGCCAAAAACCGAAAGAAAATGCCAAAATGAATAAAATCGCCCAAACTAAAAAAAAATCGCTGACTAAAGAACAACTTAAAAAAATCACCAAAAAGCGAAAAAATCGACAAAACGAAAAAAGCCCAAAACTAAAAAAAAATATGGAATAAAAAAATCAGCCTGCATTTTAATATTCGAGTAATTAGTGATGGGAATTCTTTGGTCACACCCGTCACACCAACGTTGTAGTGCTATTTTTTAATGGATGTTCCAAATAGGAAATGGTAAGAAAGTAGGAAGCTAAAAGAAAATAATGAAAAATATGAACTGCGAGAAACAGACAGGAAAACAAAAAAATACTAAGAAATTATGATCGGCAAAGAATTATGGGAAGAAAAAAGTAATCTAAAGAGAGAAAGCATTTTCTTTCGTTTTGAATTACAAAATACCTCAAAACGATGAAAGTCAAATTGTAAGGCGAGAAATACAGAAGCGAGCTACGGGATACATATAAAATTACTAGTTTTAAGTCCCAGAATTCATTCAAAATGGCAGTCGCTAAGGTTGAACGTAACCTTTTTTATAGTCTATCAAAGAGAATTGATGTTTATAAAGCAACTCTTCAAAAAGGTTCCTTCAGAAATTCTGGTGCACAAGAATCAAAATTCCGGCTAATGGCATTAAAAAATCAATTGTTTTATGAGGTCACACCCGTCGCATAAAGAGTCACACCCGTATATTTTCCAAAAAGTGTTTTTTTTTAAGAAAATTTGTTTTTTCCATACAGCAAATGTTTAATACAATCCAACCCACTTTTGACAACTACATATAATGTATTCTGAGATTTGTAAGGTCACACCAGTCACATCCTTCTGATGGTCATTCTCAGCAGAAATCATGTTCTTGCAGTGTCTCACTATTATTATAAAATGTGTTTTAGATTAGCATCCCGTGCTTTTTTTATTGTAAAAAAAATATGATTATCATGGGTCACACCCGTCACAATAAAACTGCCCATTTACAAAAACACATAATTTTCAAATAAAAAATTAATTCTCCTAGATCTAATTGCTGGGTAATGATTTAGTAATAAATGAAAAATAAAATGATTTTTATGCAAGAAACATTTAAAATTTGCTTATAGCAGCCATCTACAAACCTTTTACTAAAAAAAAAATATTCTTCGCAACTATAATTTTAAATTTTCGAATTAATATCAATAGATACCTCGTACAGCAGCAAAAATAAAATAAAATTTTTATTAAAAATTTCGTAAATTCAACTAAACAGTTTTTTCAATTTGCATTTGCAAAGAAATCAATGGTATCAGTCAGACACTTACACTTGATTTAACTAAACGAATTAAAAATTGAAATCAATGAAATTTTTAATAGAAACATTACATTTTTAAATAAAACAACTAAACTTTTAATTGAAGCAATTAAAAAATGTAAAAAATTCCTTTACCGAAGCGAAAATACACAAGCTCAAGTTAAGTCAGAAGTTGGCTTTTACGCTTATTTTTTTAATTTTAAGTGATTGTAATAACTTCTCGCTAACGATTATTGTTGTAACCATTAATTTTAGCGACCACATATTTTTTTCTACGCTACTTTAAACGTCTTTATTAATAAGAACGATTTGAAATCATTGTTTATTTGTAAATTCTAAATATATTTTTTATTATTTGCCTGAGAATCGAAAAGCTTCTCATTCTACTGCAATGGCGTCATTAATTAATTCAGTTCTTCAAGTGCATTAAATATTTTTTCCACACAATTGCAATTAAATAAACACTTGCATTTGTTGTAGTTATTCTTGTTTTATAATTTCAGTATTTATAACAAACATATTTTTTCCGCACCAGATAATTATTTATAATACAGGTGAGTTGTGTTTATTTTATTATAATTGAGTTTTTTTTCAAATTCTTTAAAATATCTTTAAGAACGTGTAAATTTCAAAGTGCATTAAAAAAAACAATAACAACTAAATTATAGTATCAAACACACCTTAAATTTACAAGATAAATATGCACATACATACGTATTTATGTATGTGTTCGTAGCGAATCATGTTATTAACAAGTTAAAGTCAAGTGATTTCATTGGAGTTCATATTTTCAACTAAAGTAAAGTAGAGTTCTAGAGAGACAGATACATTTTAACTCGATTAAACTCTTGTATTGAAAGAAATCTTCAAAATGGTAAAAAATCGTGCAAAATTAAAGTCCCGTGTGACTTTGTGCCTTTAAAACTATAAAACATGTGTGTCATTTTAGACATTGCGCCTGCCCCTTGTTTGGTCCTAATTGAAAAGAAAATTATCAGCGTGTGTGTCCTTCTATATGCAGATATATATACGTTTTTGAGTTTAATAAAAATTGTTTTAATAGCTTTGTATGGCAGATATAGATGAATTTTCAAAATAGAGAGATTTTGATTTAAGGAGATTCAAATAAAAACAAAACGATTTTTAGGGGTTTGAGTTCAATGAGGTGGGTTTTCACCAGCATTTTTACGTCACTCTCTTCACAAAAACTAAAAACAAATGGCAATTGTAAAAAACATTAGCTTTGAGTTAAAAAAAAAACATGTATTAGTTGTTATTAGAAATTATAAAATGGTGTTTATGAGCAGATACGACTTAGAGAATTAAAAAAAGACGAATTAACGTGTAGACCAAAATTTATTGAGTTTTGCTAATTCAAGAGTTTTTCTCAAGGGACTGACCTGCCTTTTGTTTCGAACTGTTGAGGTTTTTGAATTAACAAGGTACAAATTATCGCGGTTTGACTGTAGTTTAGCGGTATGCTTAAGATTTTTGTCATTTTGGAAGATTTCCCTTATTGCGACCCTTTTTGAAATTTGTCGTTTTGCAGTGAAAAATAATTTTTAGTTAAGCCATCATGAAAATAAGATGGTGTTTATGAGCAGATACGAATTAAAAAAAATACGTATTAACGTGTAGACCAAAATTTATTGAGTTTTGCTAACTCAAGAGTTTTTCTCAAGGGACTGACCTGCCTTTTGTTTCGAATTGTTGTACAAATTAACGCGATTTGACTGTAGTTTAGCGGTATGCCTACAATCTTTGTCCATTTGGAAGATTCCCCTTATTGCGATCCTTTTTGAAATTTGTCAACGGTAACTCTGTTTGCAGTGAAAAATAATTTTTAGTTTAGCCATCATGAAAATATGTACATACATATATTCAATTTGTTTATAAAAAAAGCAGAAAGAACTATCAAAAGAAACTTCATATTATTTGAATTAAAGACATGCTTGTCAGCGAACTTTTTAATAAGTGAAAGCTTGTACCATTTATTAGTATCATTAAAACTTCTAACGAACAACATTAAACTTTAAACGTCTTGTATAGATAAGATCAATATTCAACAGATACAAAACCATAAAATACAAAACTACCAACGGCGAGACGAGTAACCGCAGAAGCCTTATAAAAAAGCATTAATAAATAATTTTGTTTTTGTTTTTTACTTTATGCTTATTAGAAACAATACAATAAAAATAACCGGTAGAAACAATTATAAAATAACTGCGTTTTTTATTAAGATTATGATTATTTACTATTCATTCTACTTTTTATATATGTACATATTAGACAAATAATTAAGTATACAAAGAAACAAAAATATTTGTAGCTCGCAGCAAAATGTTAAGCATCGTATTCCACTGCAGCTAGAAAATATTGCTAGAATTTGAATTCGATACCAGTTGCAAAACGTCCGTCTGAAGAATTTTTTATAGATCACGACTGTAATCGATTGGGGTTGGAGTGGTTGGTGGCCAATCAACTAATTGCATCAAACTAACGAATGTGTTGAGTTGAGATTATTTTTATTTATTTTTTCTTTATAAAATTCCACTTATAACTGGTAATAAATATGTTTAGGTATGTTAAGATTGTGTTTCGTTTTTTCTTTCCAACAATAATTTGAAAGTCTGTCTACAAAGTCATGTTTGTAGTGTTCAGATATCAGTTGGCCTTCACCTTAGGCCTTAAAGGAATTTGTGGTTAGTTTAAAATTTAGTTTCAGAACATTTTAGAATTGCATTCTTTTATTTATTTTACATAATAATATAAAATATATTTGTTCAATTCACAAGCTCGCATTAACTTCGTATTCATTGCCTACTCGTCTAATTATACAATATTGTATTTTTGTTTTTGGTAATTTTCATACAAAATTGTGTTCTAATTATAAAATTGATTTTTTATAAATTCTTCAAATAGTTGTATTGAGGCCAGTACCATTTTAAGCATTTCAATATACATTTTCTATTATATTGAAAGTAATTGAATGAATGTGACGCGTTCTTATTTTTAAGTTGCAGCTTTTCCCTGAGTGTGGCAAAACTATTTAAGATCATGCTCAATTTCGCCACTTATGCTAACTTCATGCCAGTTTTTTCTTATATTTACATAAGGCCGCTAGTATCTATCCAATAACATATCTATGGCCGCAAAGAAAAAGTGCTAAGTCATATTTGACTGTTTTGCAGGAGAAGCACTTTTAAGCGTTCAAATTTATTTATTTTACAGTTCAATTGGAAAATTCTCTGTTCACCTTTATTTTTTCAAGCAATTATCATTCTACACACTGTAAAAAATACATTCAGGTTGTAATATACAAAAATATAATCTAAATTAAGCTATTATTCCAAATGGGATTAGAAGCCTAAAATAGATGAGCCGCAATTCATTTTGCTATAACTTCTTGAAAACACGCACAAATTAATTGAAATTTTGCACAGGGGTACTTTCAAATGTGCAGTACCATTAACTCAAAATCAGCTTATCACGACTTAAGCACTTTTTCTTTTTTGCCACAGATATTTAAACAGTATTCCTTGTCGGCGCATCATTAAGTGTTGTTTCAATATTTTATAGGATTTTGTTAATATTTTTAATTCTTTATTCTTCTTTTTTTTTCTTTTTTAATTTATACATATTTTCGAGCTTGATTGCATACATTATTTACAATCAATTTACGATCCTTTATTTACATTTTAATATTGTATATGATTTTTCAGGGCAATCTGCATACAGGTAGCTAACATGTGTCTGTTTTCTCTAGAAATGTCTAATGAAAAAAGTATGTTTTACGTGTGTGTATTTATGTATGTGTGTATTTACCCTGTCGGAAATTCCCTTAACTTTAAACTAACTATAAGCCAACTATTTCGCAACTAGTACCGACTGACACTTGGATTACTTTTCAATGTAATCCATTGACTATTTTAAAATTGCGATGTCCTAGGCGGTAGTCAATTGTCTCACTCAGCATTACTTTTCAACTAACTTAAAGTTGTTTTTTTTTTAAATCACCTGGTAGTCAGTAAATTTAAAAATTTTTTCTGGTGTTCGGACATGTATCATCACACGTTGTGTAGTCAACGCGCTACTACCCAGCCAAGGTACCATCTAAAATAATAACAGCAAAATGTTAATATAAAACTGAAATGAGTTTCAAAGTAGCTGAGATTACGTACTCAACTTAAGAATTAATTTTGGATTTGTTCTAGATGACATTGTAGTTAGCTTTTAGTCAGCCTAACGGCCATTCTTACAATGTATTATTAAGAGTTAACGTGGACTTTAACTGACACTTCTTCATACAAACCTTACCGTTAAAGTCCCTGTGAGCTTTTAATTGTATCGTTGTGAAAATGGCCCTAAGAAAAGTTAACTACAAGTTAATTATTTTTGTAGTCAACCACACATTCTCCGACAGGGTAGTTTGCTTACTTGCATATTAAAGAAATATATTTTGCTGGCAGTCGTAAAGCAGCTCTGGGCGAGTCAACATCAAGCGTCGTTGGCAATTATCTCTTAAGTGCAACCAGGCCACTGTTGTTTATTGGCCTTCGAGAGTTTTGCGTCTCACTCGCACTGGTTGACTGATCTGCCAAGGATAACCGTATAATCTTGCGGTTCTTTTGTGGAATTTCTTTAACAACCACGTTGCTACTTCCTATGTGAAGGCATAGGACGTGTACAGTCAGTCACAAAGCCTTTTTTAAAAACTGTTAATAACATCTTGGGCATATGGTCTAGCTACCCCGCCCATATTTGTGCAACAATACTTTGCAAATTTACTTTGTAAAGTATTTCTTAAATAAATAAATAAATATTTTGCTGGCAGGGTTGCATATGTACATATGTATACCAAGAACTTAAAAATTTCAAGATTCACACATCTCTAGTAAGATCAAAGTTTAATGGAGTTCGGTTATAGAAAATGTTAGTTAATTTGCTTAGTTTTGTTCTCCTTAAGACAAACTTTAACTAACTGTTGTAGATGATAAAATTAATTAAGTTTTTATTAAAAAAACAACTTTCAGCAAATTGTAATACGATGAATTAAAACATATTCACATATTCTATTTATACTGAAAAGCTGAGTACATAAAGCAAAAATCTACATCAACTGACACCACACACAGTGGACCAAAAACACAAAGAACGCTGATGATGAAGGTGCAGCGACCTTCGAAAACAGCTAGTTGTTCCGTTCTACTACTGTTTGTCACAATATTTATAATTAACGTTGGTGTTATTTGTTCCTTAAAAATTACCACATGTAATTTGGCTTACAGAGCGATACGAACTTTAGCCTAATAAAATCGTAAATATACATAGAAAGAAATGAATTTCGAACAATAATAATTAAAATTTTCATATTTCATACTATTTATTTTTATAATGCAATCATGTCCCTATCAAGTACTCGTATTGACATTATCAGACATTTTAAACATATCGTCAGCTTAGAGTGTAAACCTCCTAACTCACTTCGAGTAAATTTTACAAGAGAGACAAAATACTGGTAACGGTTTCTATACAAATCTTAAATTAGCCTAATACATTCAGTTTCTTCGACATATAGAGCTTCAAATTAAAAGAAATATTTAAGCAAATCGATGAGGCATCTCTTTCTCTTTCGAATGGCATTAAAATGTCACATTCTATAAAAAGTGGATGTAGCAGGTTTACACTCTATATGTATCTTCAGTCATCGTATTCTGCCCATAAGTGTTTTTACTGTATCTGAAACTGGAAATTTTAGTGAAAAAACCTATTACATACATATTATAACGACTTAGCAAAAAGTTGAATGATTGCTTTTGACAATAGAGACAAAAACTATTTCCATGCTTACATTTTATTACTTAATTTTTAAGCATTAATTCAATTTCTTTTTATTAGCTCTCTTTTTAATTTTGCCCCTCTTATTGCAATTTTTGACAACTTTTTAGAACTACTCATCACAGCTTACGTACAGTTTCGGCAGTTGGCTACACTGTTTTTTTTCATGCATCTGTGTAAATTCGTTTTAGCAACTTGTTGTAAGTAAATTTTTTCCGTACATGTTTTATTTTTTCCCGTTAATCATCACATTCATTTCAGTATGATAATTGATGGTTGAAAATAATTGTATGCATATAAAAAAAAAATGAAACGGTAAATGTGAAAAAGAAATAATGAAAGGAAATATTTATCTTGACCATGTTGGCATGTAGTATCTCGACTAGCCAACAAACAAACTCATCCATTACCAATACCCATTCATTAGCATGCACAATTGTAGTTCAATACAAAACAGGCAACGCTAATAACCCACGGGAGGCCATCAACTCAGTTTAAATAAGTTGTAAGAGATCGCGATTATCAGGAGGAAGTATTATTACAAAATTAAAAAAATTCACAAAAATAAAATTCTTATATGAACTCTTTCGTAGGAGATAATTTCATAATTTTTGTAAATACATATTTACAATATTATTGTGAATTTGCTCGTGTAACACAGATGCTGCTGCTTTTCTCGTGTTGAATAGGTATCAGCTGGGATAACAATCCAAGTGAATGAACAGAGCAATAGTAAGAATGACAGGGGCGAATGAAAGACCACGTTTTTTGTAAGATTACGTAACTAAGAATTAATAAAACTGTAATTATGTAATGAAATAATTGACAATTCCTCAACCACAAAAATACATATGTATGTATATAAATTATAGGACATACATATAGACCCTTATTATGAGGACCTTTCGATCTATGACCGCAAAATTCGAAAATTTTGATAGAATGAATTTTCATTTGGTATTATGACGCTCATTCCACAAAGAAAGTCGCTATTGTGAATTTCACTCACTGTGATTGTCCGAAATATTCAACCTTATTCCTACGTCATCAACTTCGACGTCACCTCTATACAATACCTAAACATTGAGAATACCTAAACGTTCTCGCCAACAACTGACAGGCACCTGCTATTTTCCCGACCTTAGGGAACAGAAATAAGTATGCAGACTGTCAATAGCACAAAATGTTTTCTCGAGAGCGAGGATACAAGCCTCTATGGTTTGGTATAATAAGGGTGATTGTGTCAGATGAGACTGAAAGTAAAATAGACTAGTACTTTTATTTTTTTTACTTAAACATTGGCCATTTTGATCTATAAATTAAATTGAACTTCTGTTCCCGAAAGCGTTAAAATTTAAATGTCATTTGTTTTGTGCTTACTTGCGTACCTGTAAAAAGAGGTGACCAACAAAATGTGAGTAACTTTTTTCTTCTCTGGTTTAATGTTCAACATAAATTTAAAACTTGTTTGTCTAGTAATGACCTTCAGCTATGCGTTTTGCAAAATTCATCCAGCTAGATTTAAACAACAAGCGCATTTTATTTGTTTGCAAAATTTTTACTTGATAAGTATCTTTTTTTTTCTTCTCATTTATTGAAGTCATTAAAGTGGTATTTAGTAGTTTTTGTAGCCAATTTGTTGTATTAAAATTAGTATGTGTTGACTTTTGTGTTGATTTTTAAATTAATTTTAAACTTGATTGTGTATAAGAGATTCGTTTTCTTTTTTATAAGTTTTTGATAGAGTTAGAGATGATTATTATAATTATACAGGGTGCCTCGGTAGGCTAGTGAGTAGTGTGCTAGCCTATCAGTGTGTAGGTTGTGGGTTCAATTCCTACCATAGACTCTGGTCTGTTTCACTACAACGAGTGAAGGTCTTTGTTACTATTCTCGTTTAAAAATTAAAGTTATGATATAATTTGTAATTGTATTTGTAACATTTAATAAATAAATAAAAAAATATAATTATACAACTATCAAAAATAAACTATTTAAAATTAAAAGCTTTTGTGTTACAATTAAACATATTTTGAAAGTATTTGAAATGATTAAAAATCTAATCGTATCGAATCGTTATTACAAAATAGAAAAGACCTACGGCCTGTCTCACGATGTCGACAGAAAACGTACGGTCGACAATTTGTATTGAAAACAACAAGAAAATAAAAAAAAATCTCTCACATATTTCTTTCTCTCGTATTTTTGTTAAGGCTCAATCAGAGGTGCCATAACCACAACCATAAAAAACAGCCGTTCGCACCAAACTAATGGGCAACACTGTATTTGATTATGGGTGACTTGCCATAACGCCATAACTCTCACCATAGAAACCAATTGAATTTTGGTTTGGTTATGGCTATGGCATTATGGCTATGTCACGTCTAATTTAAGCTTTATGCTATGTAAAAGCAATGTTGCCAGTTAGACCAATTTTTTATAACATGCATAAAATAAACAGTTATAATGTAAAAGCAAATAAAGTAAGGAGAGAAATTGAATTGTTTTATTTTGATAGTAAATTAAAAAAAATAAAAATATATGGACATATTAATTCCACATTTCCCAAACTAACAATTAGTTCCTTTATGGCAATTAGTTCTTTTATGGTTTATACGTAAACGAATAAAAAGCATTGACCAAATTATTATATCAAAAAGTCTCCTGACTATTGCGACAAAAAAGTCTTCATGTAATCGCCCGTGGATTTAAGAAGGGACTCCAAAAGAGAACGTAAGCGTTGTCGCAGCTAGGTCAGCCTTCATTTAAACGGGTCTATGCAACTCGAAGAAACTTATAAAATTCTTAGGAACGGAAAAAAATATACCTGTAACGGCGTTTTCAAAGTTTACGTTACGGACTCTAAAGTTCTGTTTCATTCCTTCCGAAAAAGGGGCAAACAAGGACCCTTAAATAGGTACATATAATCCTTTAAAATAATCACCACAAGACTCTACTATAAATCTTTGAATACATTAAAGCAAGAAATAAAACATTATCACCAGAAATTAGGTCAAACTTGATATGCCTTTGAGGACTAATTTCTTACTTATACACATCCGAGAATAACAAAAGTATCGTTTTAAGTACTCTTTGAGCATTGTCTGTCAAACATTACTCATACGTAAACATATTCATCAAGTTTAAACTGAATACTTGTAACTATAAGCAACCAGCGAGTGTATTCATTTAAATTATGCAACACAGATGATTACAAGTAAAATTAATACACTGTATCAGCTACAATAATACTCACGAGTATAATAATTCTCTGAGTATTTATTCGGGTACGCATGAGTATATATAAGAGTATTTTATTTGCACACACTTCAAGCATGAGTGCTGCCAAAAAATTTAATCGGTTGGCAGCGCTGTTCGACAGATTGCATGACAGGGATGGACATTGCGATTTATTAATTATCGAATGCGATTCAAACGTTTCTAGCTAAATATTTACTAGAAATACATTTATCAGTTTACAATATATAAAATATCAATTCATTAATGACTTTTATTTGCAACTTTTACGAGAAAAAATTTTTAGTTCATGAACAAGTGTAGAAAATTTAAATTTTAAATGATTTGCTGTTGTTGGTATTGCAGAATCTACATACGAGTATATCATAGATTTACTACATCTGCAATATTTGCACCAACCCCGCTATTCATCGGCATTTTCATTTGTGCTGCTCTTTAAACTAGTTTAAATTAAAAAAAAATTCATAAATATTTCAAAACAAAATTTTTGCTACTGATCTTTTTATCTTGAAAATAGTTTTTTAATTGTTTTTATTTTCATTTTAAATTTTTGTTTTTTTGTAAAATTTTACATGTATTACTACTTTCACCTCGACCATTAATTGAAATGTTTTTAATTTTTATTTATTTTTTGTTAAGATAAAGAGGTGGTTTATTGGAAATTTGTTAATTTTAGCTTTTAGTAATTGTAAATAACAAAAGAAAATTTACTTAAATATCATGCAAGGGTTTGCTATTAAATTTATGTTCAAAATTATTAGCATATAAATCAATGAAAATTATGTTGCACTTTTGTTTCAACGCACATGTTTGTTTGGGAAATGTGTGCAAGTGCATCGCGTGCCACAACTATAGATACACCCGCAATATAAATTCATATATTTATCGGTAATTTTATGTTTTGAAAAAGCATAGAAATGCTGTAAACATATCTATAAAGAAATCAAACATCAGAGTGTACTTAAATTATTGATGCTCAGTGTATTAGCTACGAACATAACTCAAGCTGTGGGCAGCTAAAATAAATCTAATTAAAATTTCCCATTGCTGCACTTTTTCCATAACTATGACCCAAATTGAAAACATTTGTGGACTGACAGTTAATGGTGAATATTTGTAAGTATAACCCAATTTCCAACAACAAGAAATATAAAATTTTATTAGCCCAAAAAAATATGCTTACTCACACCCAAACGCAAACTCTTAACGTGGCCATTAAATGAAAAGTTGGCCAAACACCATTGAACAAAATCTAGCAAAAATAATGTGTTTTTTTTTCCTTTCAGTTGAAAAGTCTAAACTGGTCCTGCTTAGTTTTTCTTTTCTTTCTTGTTAAAAGCCTTGATTAGAACTGAAAATATTTTTCATTTCTTGTTTAAGCCACTTGTTGTTTGCGGCTTTACTTACTTACAATAATACATAAATACATACATACATACATTCATAACGAAAGTTTAAAGTAATACAACGAAAATTAAATAAAAATTGTGTCTGAAAAAACAAATTAAATGTGGCCCACATTTTCACAATTTGTGCAAGGAAAGAGGAAAACTCATGTTACCAGTTTATGCAAACTTTTGAAGCAAAGTGAGGTTTTTCTGCAAACTTTCCTTAAATATACATGACTTTAGATTAATATAAACTAAGTTTGTTAGTTTATCGTTTATCGCCAGGATATCGTCAAATTATTGATGCTATGTACACTATTTTAAAAAGGGATATGGGCAGGCATTTCCACAGAAATCGATATCACGTGCGACATTGAAAAATAAAAATTTGCTGTCAATGTGTCGAAAGTACAGGCAGCAAGCCCATCAAATAGTTAGTACAAACAAGGATATTTAATACAATTAAAATAAAAAAATCTTTATGGAAAATATAAAGATTCGTCATAGCGGTAGGCTTATAAAGAAGGAAGCCTTAAAGGCCCAAGCACATAGAATCCCTTATGCGTTAAACTTCGCCTTTTTTATCTTTTATATTCAGTACACATAAAAAAGTATTCACCAATTAATGTTTTCAATTAATAATTTAATTGATTCAATTAAATTTTTAATTGTATTAATTAATTTGAGTCGAAAATCTTAATTGATATTATCAAATTGTTTATAGCTGAAAATTTAATTAATTTTTTAATTAATATTACAAATATTTTAGTTAATATTACAAACTCATTCATATCACTTTTTTGTGTGTACGTGTCCGTCAACGCAAAGTACAAAAACTGGGCAACTTTTAACTTTGTGCGTACATTGAGTAGTTTGACAGATAATGGTTGGCATGTTTTGATTTAGGTTTTTGTGTTTTGTGGCAGCAAAAATAAAATAAAACAAAAGAAATAAACGAAATAAATAAAAGAAGTTGAGTTTAATAAATAAAATAAAGTACAAACCTATTGAAGCTGTTCAAGTGCTTCCGTCAATAAAGTACTCATTGTGCACACCTTCTCCATTTTTGTGTTAATGTCAGTTGAAAAGGTCGAAATTTAACGTGTGACGGATTCTATGTGCCTGTTTTTACCCACACTGCTATTGTGCGTTTTGCTAACTATTATAGCATTGTTAATTTGGTGACATATGAAATGCTCTGCCATTGTTTTTACTACTCATCGTTTCATATTGTTACCCCTGGCAGTTTTGGCTAATCTTCTGCACATATTGTATGTCATATGTGGTACATACACATGCATATACATATCGTCACCTAAAATGCAAAATAACTTAACATCACTTTTCATAAGTTTACAGGAGAAGCAAAAAAGTGCATAAAATGGAAACTATTAGAGATATTAAGTCAAAATTTTTAAATCATGGTAAAACAAGAAATTCATTTTGGATAAAAATTATCCGTTTATCAAAGTAAGCTTTAGACTAATAAATCAGTGCAAGTTAATCTCTATTTTTGGTTTAAAATGTGTTTAAACTAGCAAACCTAGAAATCAATACAGTATTTAAACCATCTGTAAGCGTTTAAATTACCAATACAGGCCATATGGTTTTGTTGCTTACACACCATATGTTTTGCATTAAAAGAGCACTCAACTTTTTGCCAAGTTTCTAATTTTTCTTCAGATCTTGTTTGACCTGTTTTCTTACACTCTATTATTCTTTTATACTATTCTACTTCCCCAAGCATAAATATAATTCCTTTCTCAGTAAAATTTGGCGACCTTTAATTAAAATTTTTTAACTTTTACGCATTTTTGATTGCGCAAAGAATTGATAGCCTGCTGCAAAACAGCTGTTTTTTAACATTTATTCTAGTGCTGCCACAATATTATTTTTTAAACTACACACAAGGTATGGTTCACTGATTTACTCCTGTTGAATTTAAACTTCATATAAATTTCAATTTAGTTTAACTAAACCAGCGTTTAAACTTTGACTGATTTATTAGCCCTTAGTGTTATGTGTCTAACGTTATTTTGAATTGTGGTTTTGTGAAATAAAATAACATATCATCAGCTTTGGATATGGCATGGGCATTTATTTTTGGAAATGGTAAGCCTTTGCGAATGCAATCGCTTAGATTGCTGACTTCCAGAATTTCTGGTAGTCTTTTGTGGAAGAAGCTGATAGTCATCGTTAATATGGGTTTTGTAATACACGACTCCTGCTGGATCGTACGCCAAAGCATACACATTTTATTGATTTCGCTACGCTTCTTTGCTTTCCTTTCCACTTTTGAAAAAATTTTCAGAATGTTTAAGAAAATCATGCATTTGATGATACGTTATTTTGAATTTTGCTTATAACTTTGGCCTGCCTTTTTTATATAAGACCTGCAAAATTTTGTACACATACTATTTAGTATGCAGGGGTGTTCTGTAAACCGCGCGATTTGAAATCGTGCGATTATTATTTATCTCAAAATATTATAGTGTGAAAGAAGCATGGGTTCACACTTTTTGTAATATTGAAGAAAAATTATGTGTAAAATGTATGATAAATTTGTCAACTACATTTAAAGCCTGAGGGAAAATTACGGTATTTTTAAATGAAATTTTATGGAATATTTTATTATAAAATCTAATAGACTTTCAAATGGTGAAATTCTCCTTCTCTGGTGAGTTCAATGCATATTTACAAAAAAAAACGAGTTATTATATCTTTTAAAGTGCTGGCAAGAATCAAGCACTATAAATACTTTCACACGCCATAACTTTCATAATTAAAAACATTTTACCTTTCCACTTGAATTTGGAGATTATTATCTCCATCTGGGTAACCGCTATTTAAACTTATCTATGTATATATGTGTGCATGTAAGTTATAAATTTATGTAAGCAAGCGGCAAGCTGCTGAGCATCATACCGCTGCGCCTTCATGGCAACCGTGCGTGAGTTTAATTAAATATTAATAACTTCTAATTTGACTAATTTAATTTAATACCTTTGCCTTCTTTTAGACATGCATAAATAAATAAATAACGTTTTAAGTGTAAATTACTTGCACAGTGTATAATTAAATGAAAACATCAAAAATTGAATAGTGAACAGAACTTCAGAGAGCTCAAATGAAAAGTGGGGTCAATTAATGTTTTGTTTCTGCATTTAATTTTCTACCTTGTTGGTTTATTATTTTCATCTCTTCGCATTATTCACTGAGTGAAAACTATACTGTTTTATAACAAAAATAATTATGGTTTTATGTGTTCTTCTAGATTCTAAATGCTCAGATAATTTATTTCAAATGTTAAAAAAAATATGATTTTTAGAAATTCCCATGGAAAAAAATAAAAATAAACAACGGAATAAGATAAATAAATGCAAAATATATGTAAATGTAGTTGATTGTAAACAGCCGTTTTTATTTGTTCAACAGAGAAACAGAATTATAACCACAAAGAGATAGAGCGAAAAAAAAAATTATTAAAATGAGAATTTTTATTTTTTTTAGTTTTTATAAATAATCTAATAAGCGATATATTTAGATAAACAACGTTCTAACTATCGATTTTGATTTAATAATGCAGAATTAGTTCTCATGTCGTTATTGACATTGTGTACAAATTTCAGACAGTAATCTTAACTCAAAAATAAAATCAAATGAAAAACCATTTGGAACAAGTAAAATCTCATTTAAAAACCCTTTCGCTTACATTTCATTTGAATCAAGAGAGTCTTCCCAATATTTTTTAATGTTAATTTTATAACTAGCACATTATGTAAAAATAAACAAAAAATCTTTTATATTTAATGAATTGAACAGGCTAATGTTCGTATCGCATTTTAAGCCAAATTACATGTGATAATTATTAATGATCAAATAACATCAAAGTTAGTTGTAAATATTCTGACAACACATAGTTGAACGGAACAGCCAGCCGTTTTCGAAGGCCACTAAACCTTCATCATCAGCGTTCTTCTGTGTTTGGTCCACTGTGTGTGGTGTCAGTTGATGTAGATTTCTGCCTTATAGACGAAACTTTTCTGCAAATGGAATATGTGAATTGGTTTGATTCATCGTATTTCAATTTGCTGAAATGTGTTTTTGTAATGAAGGCCCCAAATTTACCATCACTATATTTACAACAGCTTGTGGCAAAAAAATTAAATAAAAATATACTTAATAGTAACAAACCAAAAAAGTTTGTCTTAAGTAGAACAAAAATAAGCAAATTAACTAACATGTGCATAATTAGTAATGAAAAAACGACAATGGTAAGACTGTTGTAAATATAGTGATGGTAAATTTGGGGCCTTCATTACAAAAACACATTTCAGCAAATTGAAATACGATGAATCAAACCAATTCACATATTCCATTTGCAGAAAAGTTTCGTCTATAAGGCAGAAATCTACATCAACTGACACCACACACAGTGGACCAAACACAGAAGAACGCTGATGATGAAGGTTTAGTGGCCTTCGAAAACGGCTGGCTGTTCCGTTCAACTATGTGTTGTCAGAATATTTACAACTAACTTTGATGTTATTTGATCATTAATAATTATCACATGTAATTTGGCTTAAAATGCGATACGAACATTAGCCTGTTCAATTCATTAAATATAGAAACAAATGCAGTTCGAATAATAATAATTAAACTAAAAAATCTTTTATTTTATTTAAAAAAAATTTAAATTTATTTACAAGTTAGATATTTTAGTTTTACTTATTAACAATTGAAAATAACTGAAAATTTTGATTGCACGGAAAATAATTCTAATATTGTAGTTTTTTTTTAGCAAAATCCATAAAAAGGTAAAATATAATTTTTTTCGTAAGACAACTGCATTTTCATTTACGTTTAACTTTACGGTAAACTTCTGAAAGAACTACAAACAGTTAATTTAAAAATTTTTTCTTTTTCCATACAAAATTTGCAAAACTAGTTTTTTGTTGAGTTATGACATTGTTCAAGTAAATGAGCGATATGTGAAAGATATCTTTAAGTTATGATTTTCTTATTCCAATAAATTTTTAAATTGAACATTTGCCCTACATTGCATATTGTTTCAAAGACAGTAGACTGCGGATATAACAAACGCCGGCTATAACAAATTCTCGGTAATAAAGAACAACTTCTCCAGTGTCAACAATTTTTTATGGGCTAAAAGAAATAAGTGCCTGTTAATTGTTACTTGTTGTATTAAACTTGATTGAGTGACATTGAATGTCACAACCGTAATTCACAATACAATAATAATCTACTGATAGTCGAGGCGCTATCATGGCCCTAGAATCTCCGCTTCTAAGAACAACAACAGACCTCGACTGTCGATCATCTCTAAACGGGATGGCAGGGCAGTTTAATATTAAGATCGTCTGTATTCTGAGGCATAGGGAAACTCTAGGAGCTGATGAACTTGAAAGAATTGGGAATTGTATATGGCGCATAAATAGAACGCGAAAAACATCATGCAGGTAGTTTTTTAACAAAAAGTCTTTTAATAATATATTTCATAACTCGGTTAATTCCTAAGGAATTTTTTAACACAAACCTGCGAATTACTATGTTTTATAAATAAAGTCATAAATAGTATGGTTCCAGTACAAAAATAAACTGCGTAAGAACGAATCCAAAGTAAGAAAGTGATGGGAAAAAAACCAGAAAAAACTAAGTTTGTTGAAAAAATACACACATAAATCTGAAATTTATTGAAACAAAATATAAATGGTTCGAAAGTTCTTAGTCTCTTCTTTCTAAATCCATTTATGAATTTAAAATCGCTTGATAGTCAACTTATTAAGAGGTTATTAAGTGCCTACGGGTACGAAAAACCGGGTTTTTTACCCGTAACTCAAGATTTTTGGGGGTCTTTGGAAAATTTCAAATAGTTGTTGTTATGCTCGACAATACCTACCAGAAAAGTAGTAACAAGTCCCAGGTGTTTCGGTTTCATCAAAATTTATCAGACAGTGAAATCAATTAAAAATTTAATTGAGTCAAATAAAAGTTTGCATGAAAATGTAGTTTCTTAAAAGCTTAATTTAAAAATTTATTGAGAACATTAATTTAAGTAAATAAAAATTTTAACTGACACAACTCAATTTTTAATTGATTTTTGTTATTACTATTTCAATTAAGATGTTGCCACGAAAAATATTTATTTCTGTGTACAGTGCGTGCAGTGTAGTGTTGCAAAGTTCATTTTTAAATAATCATTTTTAATTTATTACTGTGTCCTACAACTTCTTCTTAAGTTTTAATTGCAAAGAAAAATTAATTTTAAATTTTCCTTGACATCAAATTACCAAACCATTTTTATTCGCATAAACTTAGGAAGAGGAGAGAAAAAATAGATGTAAAAACAATTGCTGTTAATCATGGACAACCCAAGTTAACCGTTCGATGGCCCCTAAAGGTCGTATTTTTTCTAGTGAAAAATATATTTTTAACAAATCCATTATAAATCAGTATGTAGCAGAACACTTAAGGTATCAATTCAATTTATAAATATTAAAAAATTTCTTAATATAAAGTTTTGCCATGAAGACTTGTAGACTTAAGTAAGTGTACGTTAAGCAATAGTTTATTTCCTGCAGAGAATTAGAAGGAATTCATTCAAAGCTAATTATAAGATGCTCATTTTAAATTTTTTCTTAAATGAAATAAGAATTGTCTTTTGGCTAGGACTTTGTCTAGATATCAAAATTAAGATCTGAATAGTTGGTACTCGTACTTCCGGTTTAAAAAAAAATTGTTCTCTGTTAAAAACAATAACTTCTTTTAAATCTCTGCTTTGATAGTTGCCAGCCGCAAATATGGTAATAAGATGGCTAAAACAACAAATAACAAAATTACCGCAATAAACTTAAAGTTAACAATACCTTTATAATGATGTTGCAAGTAACAGCAACAATAAAACAAACAAATAAACTAAACGGCAACTTGTTTCACTATATAAGCTGGCATTCAATAGCTGCTTGATTTGCAAACTGCATCATCATCTTTGCGATGGCTGAAGATGTTTCGAGTAGTTTTAATTTTTGCCCATGAGAGTGCAACTGAGTGTTGCAAAAAACACACACAAACAATTGGCGAAAAACAAATGTTCATGCGCTAAGATTACTACGATCTTGACCGGTTTCGAAAAAGTCAAATGCCATGAAAGGAAGTAAGAAAAAAGGAAATTCACTTCTATTCGTATCTTTTCGCTAATTTAAATTAAAAGCAAAACTCTCAATTCATGTTAACAAAAACCAGTTAAATAATTGTTTACTTAAAACAAAGGGAAAAATATTTAAAAAAAATTACAACAGTAACAAAAAACGGTAGATCTGCTTCAACAATGTTTCATGTTTCATGCAAAATGTTTATAATTTACTTGGAGGTCTTTAAACTAAAACCTGCACTGAATAAAAATTCGTGCCTCATATCGCTCATTCAGTCTAACGATGTCAAAACTAAAAAAAACATTTATTTTTTCAATTTACACACAAGAGTTGAGTATACTAGATATTTGTATAAAATTTGTATACATTGATATGAGGATTAATTCTGCATTATTTACGAATGACTTTGTTTAAGTAAATCAGCGCTTTAAACGAAACCTTTCGAGACATTTCGTCGTTTCTCACTACGAAGTTCTTTCCGAAATGCAAGAAAATCTAGTTTAAAATATATAAAAATTTTAAAAACTGCTTGCCGTGCCGACTTAGTGCCAATTTTTGACTCAGTAATTAAATTGTAATTATGTTTAAGTTCAAATTAAAAAACGAAATTGTGATTTTGAGTGCATATTTAAATAATATTTAAATGCCCAAACTTGCGTATTTAAATTCTATTTAAGTTTACTTTTCTCTGTGATATTTTGTGGGAAATTTTTTAGTGCTGCACTACTTTCAACTTAATTTAATAAGAACTTTAATTGACCACTGGAAAAATCAAATCGTATTTAAATATAATTTAAATAAAAATTACCTAATTGCGTACTTAAGTATTAAGTTAAAATCTACGAGTTAACTGCTTAAGGCCAAAAATTTGTTGTAATGTGCTTACTTGAGAAAAATAAGTAAACGTACATATATAAAATATTATTTTAGAAAATAAGTACATACGAAAGTTTCGTATAATTTGCGAAAGAAGTAACTACGAAGTTTTAAGAGTTGTCATGACCCAACCTGTAACGACTTGACAGATGACAAGACCAACGCATTGAAATAATTATTTCACTCACAAAAAATGTTGGAAATTTTTACTATGACTTTACTGAGACTTAACCATGACTTTATAAAGACTTATTATGATAGCTATGACTTGACCTGGTTTGACTATGACCTGATTATGACTTGACTGTTACCTGAATGGGACTTGGCTATGACGACTGTGACTGTAACAAAGTCACTTGACTGTGACTTGACTATGACTGCAATTTGACTATAACTTGAAATGAATGACTTGACTATTACATGAATATAAACTGATTGTAATCTAGTTTTAAGTTGAGTATAAAATGACTGCAACTTGACTAAGATCTGATTATAACTTGTTTATAACATTATTATTATTAGTCTGCGGCTTGTCTATGGCTTGAGACTATGACATGACTGACCTGACTATGAATACAATTGGACTATGACTTGAGTATGATTTGGTTATAACTTGACTACGATTTTAGCATGATTTGATTATGACTGCTTGATTACTTCACTATGACTTGACCATTACTTGAATATGACTGGACTATGATTTGACTGTGCTTCGACTATGACCTGACTCTGAACTGACTATGAGTTGAGTATGACTTGATTATGACCTGAGTATGATTTAACAAAGGCTTTAAATTTTAAAATGAAATATTTTAAAGCAAACAAATTTTTTATTAAAACTGGTGGCAAATTAAGGCATTCGATACGATTCGAAATTTACTTTCTTTTCTTTTTCTTTCATTTCTACTCTTTGACACTCAATTATTACAATTTATAGAAGTTCACTCATAAATAAGTTACTTCATTCCTTGCTTGCGTGTTGAAATAGCAAACTTTTTGGGATTGCGTTTTCCAGCACATCAATTTTGTGGCTTCAAATCGTAAACGAACTTTTTTGCGAAATATCAGTTTCAACACATGACTGACTCTTTCCACACATACTGAATAGGCTCGCTTTTGTCTACTACCCACCGGCCGCCAGCATTTATGATAGCAATCAATTTACATACATATATACATACACTTCATTATTAATTGTTGACAATTATTGTTGCCATTAAATCATGACTATTTATAAATACGAGAATTACTCAATAATTTATTTTTTTCAATCAACAAGATTGTTAAACCTGCTGTTGACCAGCAGTTTGCACAAGTTGTAATTGATATGAAATTTCGTAAATACACATGTTCAATATAATTTATTTAGGAGAAACAAACTACATTTTTTTAATTATACTGTTAATTTAAATTTTTTCAGATTAATTATGTTAAGAAAAATTTTAGTTGGCTTAATTATTGCACTTGTGAATGTGATTTAATTGAAATCTTAGTAGCAGGCATTTTCTGTGTTAACAAAATAGAATTGAAATTATTATAAAAATGTCCCATTGTGCACTTTGAAATCATTAAAGTTTTGTGCAAATTACAATATTTACAGCAAAAAGAATATAAAATTGATTTGTTTCCTTATATTAATGTGGGTAGATGTGCTTCTATCGAGTTATTTAAGAAAAATTAAGTGATTTTTGTTGTAATCATTCAATCACATGTACATATCTATCGCTCTATCGCTTTATTGCAACACAGACATATGTCAAGAAATTGTTTTTTCAGTTAATAATGCAGAAAACATCGTTATATCATATTTAATCTTTTGTAAAAATTTTATTTAAAAGGCTTGTTTGTGCAAGTACTCGTAGTTTTCCAAAAAGAAAAGGAAAAAAATTAATTTTTAAAACATTTCTTACACCTCCTAAGTAGCTTATTTTATAGCAAATGTTATGGGAATTTTTTCCTTTTTTTTTTTTTGTTTTATGCACTTTTTGCCGCTTAGGTATTTTATTTACATGTCCAAGGTTATTTTTAGATTCGAACAAAACTTGCATGCAATAATGTGGCCAAAAGGATTATTTAAAGTTAGCGTGGGTGTTACGGTGTAAGACTAAAGGTCTAAAGCAAAAAATATAAAACTATGTGTAACCAATAAGCACCAATAAACTGGATGTACATATGTAACAAAGGCACAGACCAAAATGTAATGCAAACAAAAAATTTACGGGCAAAAAGGTTCAATGAATTTTATAACGAACATATTGTACAAGAATAATTTTAATGTACGAGTGCTTGCTAGTTTTTAACAAATTTATTTTATGTATTAAGAAAAGCTAAATTTTTTTTAGAAACAATTTTATGTTATAAGTAGTGGTGGGCTCATTTCTAAAAGAGAAATTATATAACATAACATACAATAGTTTTAGCTTCATGTCGTGTCACCTGAGAGTGCAAAGATGTTCACCTTTATTGCGTAAAAAACTTGGGCTATAGATATTTCTTGTTTTCTTTTATTAGCTGAAAAGCTGAAATTTTTTGAACGACATAAGAAATAAAGTAAAGTATTGCATACATGTCGCTCACTTAAGGCTCAATGTAATGTAACTGCAACAGTAGAAAACAGCTGATCGATACTTTTATATGAAAAGTATGTTACGTTACATTACATCTCTATAACCATTTGCATTACTTTTCACATAACAATATCGATCAGCTGTTTTCTACTGTTGCAGTTACATTACATTAAAGTCGGCTAACTGAGCCTTTAAGCTTGAATTAAACGTAGCATAAGCACACAAAACAGCTGTTCGAACCAAACATATTGGCAACACTGTATTTGATTATGGGTGACTCACAATAACGCCATAGCCATAACCATAACCATAGAAACCAATTGAATTTTGGTTTTGGTTATGGCTACGACATTCTCGTATGGCACGTCTGATTTAACGCTTGCTTAAACAATGTCATAACTCAGAAAAACTAGTTTGCCAGAAAACGAGTTTAAAGTTTTCAATTTACATTTATACACAACTTAATGGAAATGGAAAAGGAAATTTTATTTTTCTCTCAAGAGTTGAATAAGTTATTTGTCTAAAATGTTTACACTTTGTGAATAACAATATGAGGGTTGATTTTGCATCATTAAACCAAAAATATACTTTTTTCAAGTTCTTACAATGTGTTGAGAAGGCAATCAGCTGATCCAGCAATTTCCATTCCGAATGAATTTATATTAAAACTACTTCAAACAAAATAATTTATAAATTCAAATATTTATAGTACCTACTTTTTGGTATGGAAATTTCTGAAAAATTCTATTATAGGTTTTAGTCAATCTGAACCGCTTTGCAATGTCGAACAAAATGGCGAAGGAGCTAGGTCGCTTAAAAGTTTCGTTAAATAAATATTAATGTCATTGTTGTTATTAATTATTTTTCAAAGTTCAATTGGTGCGGCCAGATAGAAAATAAATTCAGGGGGATTTTGGGAGTCGCATTAACACGTTGTTTTACTAAATGAGCGATATGTATGTATGTATGTATATATTTTTATGCCAAAACAGAACATTTTCGAATAAAAAACTATTACTGCTTCATGAACTCTATTATTTAAAAATTAAAAAATCAGTTGAATCAATAATATTAGTCCTAGTTTACACTATGCAAGTTTTATTGCTAAGCTGATTAGTTTGTTAGGAAAGAGAGACGAGGGGAAAAGAAATGTTACTGTTCCCCTCGTCTCTCTATCCATCAAACTAATCAGCTTAGCAATAAGACTAGCATAGTGTAAATATGGACTTAGGAAGTTTTTGCCATCATTCAGTACTACAACATCAGCAGCTCGCAGCACATATCTTCAAATCATCTTTAGTTTTATCTGTTCTCACAAAGCCAAATTATATTTAATTTAGTTCAATTGTATCTGAAGTCGTTAAGTGATTAAGTGAAATACATATAATTCAAGATTACATGTATATGTTTATCAATAGATATTTGAAAAAAGTTATTTGAAAAACATTGACAACATCTGAACTATATCTGTATCTCGAAGTTTTCTCATGGAGAAAAATTAGATAGTTATATATTGCCTGTTCTATTTTTCACAACGTTATTCAAGTAGAAACTCAAATAACTTATGATTTTATTATCACTGGACTATGACTTGATTGTGACTTGAGTGTTACTTGACTAAAACATGACTATGACTTGACTTGCAGACTAGACTAATGAGTTGACAATGGTATAATTATGGCTTGACTATGTCTTCACTATGATTTGAATGACTTGACTGTGACTATGACTGGACTATA
The DNA here is from genome assembly GCA_936439885.1 of Nowickia ferox. Taxonomy (NCBI): domain Eukaryota; kingdom Metazoa; phylum Arthropoda; class Insecta; order Diptera; family Tachinidae; genus Nowickia; species Nowickia ferox. The sequence continues at coordinate 109,940,678 of OW387023.1, forward strand.
ATTTGCCTATGACTTGACTATGACCTTACAGTAACTTGACTATAACTTCATTATAACTTGACTGCAGACTAGACTAATGAGTTGACAATGATATAATTATGGCTTGACTATGTCTTCACTATAATTTGAATGACTTGACTGTGACTATGACTGGACTATAATTTGCCTATGACTTGACTATGACCTTACAGTAACTTGACTATAACTTCATTATAACTTGACTATGAGCTGAACTTGATCTGACTTTGATTTGAATATGACTTGACTATTATGTGAGGTGACAATGTCTAAACTATGGCTTGATTATTATTAAACTACGATTTGGCTATTTCATGGTTGTAACTTGATTATGACTTGACCCTGACTTGTCAATCACTTGGCCATGACTTGCGTATTATGATTGCAATGCGACTTGTCTACATACATACAGCCTTATTCTGAATAACAATTCCCTTGGAGTTTTTTCATTATTGCATATTCCACCTATTTTGAAAAGTTATTTATGAATTTTCAGGTAAAAAAAAACATTATTTTTAAGAGAAGTTACACTCAGGCAATGAATGCCTACTACTAGTGATAGAGAAGACAGGTGGTGAAGGAAGAGATAGAGGAAAGCTACATTCTTTTACAACTCTGCTTTCTTGCACGTTTTTATTAATGCAGTGTTGCAGCGCCTCTGGTGTCAATGCGGCGTATTAAATTTTCGAAAATGTGTTTAGTAGCCATTTTGTTGATTATTTTACTTCGCCGATGATTCTGCTGCACAATACCAACGAAGGAGGGCACTCTGATGTTACATTAGGATTAGTATCCGCTGAAGCAGGAGTAGTTCAGTGACCAGTGACTATGCCTTCAACACTTGAACTTTCCTACAACAACTGATACAAAGGGACACTGATGCACATCAGGAAAATGAAATCTGGGAATAATTAGCTGAAAGTATTTAGAATGGGTGGATAATCTCTATTAGTCTTCCGCTGTTTTACTTCTTGCACACACTGTTTTGTTTCAAGCTTTAATTCATTTAAACAAAAACTGTTTATGGTGCATGAAACAAATTACAAGGAAAAAATACATACATACAGCATATATACAACGACTGACTGTCATGTTGTTTAAATTGCAGTATCAGTCTCTCACCAGCAACAACATATTTTAACAACATGTGTGTGAATCTTAAGTGTCCACATGCAATCATTAGTTGTTTTTTTCTTCTCTCTAAAAAAGTAAATAAAAAACTAGAAAAAGTGACATGTTGCATGAATTTATAATAATATTCTTTTTGCTTACACCAAAGGCAATAAAGAATATAAATAAAAGCAGATCTAAAGAAGCTACAAAATAGTGTCCCTTTTAAACTTTTAGATCTGCGTATCTTTAGCCTCTCTCTCTCTCTCTTAGTATCGTCTTTGTGCAAAGTGTCGTCGTCATTATTCTTGGATGCGTTTTTGGATGAAGAAAAGATGACGATAATGATTGTGACAGTAAGATAATGATTATAACGAGCATGTCATCTTTAAGTTGAATGTATGTCACAATTTTAATTTAATAACAAGTGCAATATTCTTTAAAATTTTCGAATATGAAGCAAAAAATAAATAGGTTTCCTGTAATAAAAAAAAGAAATTGTATTTAAAAATACCCGACGACTTTAAAGTTGGCTGGTTATGTAAAGTAAAACAGAAACAGCCTAAGTCCGTGATATAATTTAATGATATGTAGACCAAAAAAGTCTGGCAAGGGTAAATTGAAAATTAAGTTTCGAAGTTTTTTGTTCGTATTAAGTTCCCGTTGGAGGTCATCATACTGGTCTGAGTTTTTGTACAGTGATATATTTTAGTACAAAGTACTGATTTTCATCTTTTGTTTGAATTTTTCAGTTTTGGCACTTGATTCCTTTTAGTCCTCAGCCCCCAAATATGCTTTGCATTTACCAAAATCAAAACTAGTCCAGGTACAATATGAAACTAAAATCTATATTAATCTAAAATCTTACTCTTTCTAAACTTATATGTATATGTTTTACAAAGATCATTAATATACATAGAGTGCACTAAAATTACTCAATTGTTAACAATTCGGCACCACAGAACTAGAAACTTCATGGTTTAAATAGATATTAATTAATTTCACCGTATTATTACGAGGCCTGTTTGGTTGTAAGTTACAATAAAAGTGAAAAATTATATCCATAATTGAATATTAAAATGAGGTTAATCATTATTTCCATCATCTCATCTGTAAGAGCAGCATCTAGTGGCACAATTTATTTGTAGACTTTTTTCTCTGGCCTGCAACAAATTCCTTGTGTATTTGAATTTCTAAAACCGCAATTTTTTAAACAGATGTTTTATTTATTTATTTAGTTTTTGCTTACAGCACTTCTAAGATTTCTTTACAAACTCAAGTTATTTTTGCAATCTGTTTGGGATTTTATTTTTTTTCATTTCTTTGTATTTAAACCATTTGTGCAACAAAACGCCTCTTCCAGGCAGTGCTGCCAGATTCTTTTCGCAAGTGTGCCAAAATAATTTAGAAAACTGTTCTAAAACTGTGTTTAACAAAAGGGAAAATGTTATTGAAAATATGTAAATAAATTTTGATTGTATGAAATGAACGAAGAGAGCTGTCAGTTTATCCAACTGAACCATGAGGACTTTTAAGCTTTAAGTGATTTTGTTATGTATCCTATTTTTGTAATACATATCGCTAATTTACTCAAAGAAAGTAGTCATAACTCAAAAAATGGAATTTTTAAGTTAATGATGCAGTATTAATCCTGATATCGTTTTCCATATTGTTTAAAAATTTTATACAAATACCTTGTTTACTCAACTCTTGAGAGCTAAATAAAAAGTTTGAAAACTTTAATTTCGAAAACGAGTTTTTTTAGTTATGACGTTGTTTGAGTAATATATATGCGATATATGCTTTTCTTGTCTATTCTAAAATACGCGTCGACTTGGTAAAAGTTACAGAGAAAACAAAATCAAAACTGCATAAAAGTAAAAAAAAATTTTCTTGTTTATCATACAAAATTCGCTGTTTTTACAAGAGGGAGAAACGTGTTAAATTTCTCACTTCTCAGAATAGTCACCAATATGAAATTTCAAATTGAGAAATTTTCCATTATCCCAATTTGGGCCCAAGTCGAAATTAGCACAGTTTCTTTTTAGCCATGGATGTATTGCAACTGAGTGTTTGGCGATATTTAAATGTAATCGATTTTAAACTGGGCCAATTTTGATAGATATTTCTATGTATGTATATTGAAGTAAACCATGAATGATTTAAATTTTTAACTGGCTCCAAGATGGTGAACAAATTATTTTTCTTTTCAACTCCATGATATATGTATGTAGATAAAATAAAATAATATAAAATAAAATAAAATAAAATAATATAAAATAAAATAAAATAAAATAATATAAAATTAAATTAAATTAACATAAAAATAAATAAAATAAAATCAAATCAAATAATATAAAATAAAATAAAATAAAATAAAATAAAATAAAATAAAATAAAATAAAATAAAATAAAATAAAATAAAATAAAATTAAATAAAATAAAATTAAATTAAAGTAAACAAAATAAAAATAAATAAAATAAAATCAAATAAAATAAAATAAAATAAAATAAAATAAAATAAAATGAAATGAAATGAAATGAAATGAAATGAAATGAAATAAAATAAAATTAAATTAAATTAAATTAAATTAAATTAAATTAAATTAAATTAAATTAAATTAAATTAAATTAAATTAAATTAAAATAAAATAAAACATAATATAATAAAATAAAATATAAGAAAATAAAATAAATTTACAAAAAAAAAAATCAAATAAAATAAAATAAATTAAAATAAAATAAAAAAATAAAATAAAATAATATAAAATAATAGAATAGAATAGAATAAAATAAAGTAAAAGTTTTTGCTTAAAAGATTTCGAAAAATAAGTTAATTGCACTTAAAAAATATGGCGGATGGTTCAAGATGAGTAACAAGTTATGTTCTATGCAGGCTCATGTTATAAATATCCAATCAAAATGAAAAAGCTTTCCAAAAAAGAATTCGAAAAATCTGCCTGCAGACTTAAAACATGTGTTTTTACAAAGTTGCCACTTTTCTACGTACGTTTTTTCAAACTACTGCCGCCATCAATACGTACGTCAGGTCGACTAGTTTTGGGACCGCCCACCTATGTTTGCTTGTTTATAAATAAAATTTATGAAAATTTTTAACAATATTTATTTGGGATAAAATTGTGTAAAACATAACATTATTTTGTAAAAGCAAACTTGTTTACCAAATCGCTATGTAGTATCACAATCACATACATAAATTGTCTTACGTAAGCTACTTATTAGAAATTTTAAATTAAATTAAAAAATTATTTATTAAAGCAATCACTTCATTGATTTAAAAAACCACTAATTTTTAAACTCATTTGAAGAAAAAACACACAAACTACCAGCACTACTCTACTACTCCAGCACTGATTGTTGCAATATCATGTATATGTAGTTGTGTGTATTAGTGCGAACAAAACTTTGATAAAATATTGTTGCTCTGCCTGCTGCTCCACTGGCTGTTGTTTAAAATCAAATCAAGGAAAAAGTGATTTTCTTTTTATATGAAAACGCAACAGACAAACAAACAGCAAATCATCACCAGCAACCATCATCGTTTAAATGTCTTGCCTCATGATTTCATGCAGCTTCAACACAAATAAAATATTTATTTATACTTGATGTTAAACAATAAATAATAATAAATCTCGGCTTTTTCTGCTTTCTTTCTATTTCTTCGTTAACAATTTATGCATTTTACTTGATTTTATTTAAACATGCAATAATGCAGAAAAATGTTAAAGAAAAATAGAAAGAAGGAAAAATCTATTTTTTTTGGTAAGAAATGATTTTCTCCGAGATTTTTTAAAGCATTTAGGAGAAAGGTTTGTTTTTTTTTTGTATATTCTATTTGCAAAGTGTTGTGACACGAAAAGTTTTAATGAGAAAATACTCTGGATATGTATGAATATATCTGTGGGAATATAGAATATAGCTTAAGACGACTTAAGCAAAGCAGTGTTTTTCGGAAGAGAGCTTCCATGGCCATAATGATTCGTTATTTCTTAAAATTTTTTATTTTTTATATCCGGTCACAAATAAATTGCAGACGTAAATACGAGTAAAAAAATATCGTAAAAAATAAATCGAGATTTTGAAAGCCCATATCCAACCCGGTATCAGAAAAATGGGAATAGCTGAAAATTTTATATTTACTGAAAACAATAAACAGAAGCACACCGCGCGCCAAACACCAAGATGACGTTTTTGTACAATATCCTAAAATGGATGGAAACTCCCACTCAATCGCCAGATATATGTAAATCCCATTGAGAATCTGTGAGATCACTTGGACAGACAAGTTGAAGAAAGAAAAGTAACATGAAAAAGTGAATTGTTATTTGCTCTACAGGAATAATTGTCCAAAATTCGGTATGAAATATCCCAAAATTTGGGCTATTCCATTCCCAGAGGACTGTAAGTGATAATAAAGGTCAAGGGATCACATGCTAATTAATAGATTGCAGCTCAAGAGATTTTTCCAAAATATTACTATGAAAAGAGCACTCACTTTTTGTACTCCAAAAATTGAGTTAAGTTAAAAAAATTACATTTAATTTATTGGTATATGAAATATTTTCAGTAGCATTGTGTAGGTCTGCGTAGGTTGTACCAGTTAGCGCCAAAAAAAATCCCTGAACCTCATATGGTTAAATTAAAAATAAGGAGTCAGAATAATTTTGGCCTGCACTATTGCATTTCATTGAAAACTCTTAGACATTTTGTTATTTAAGTTTTAATTCAACATTCGCACACACACCGAACGACTGACTTCGCTGACTGATTGAGGATGATATCCAATAATGAAAAGTTCATTCATCTTATTCATACGAATGTGCGTGTGTGTTTGTCTCTTGATATGTTGATTACAGAGATTTTGCAGTAGAAATACGAGTATGTGCATTAAATTCAATCAGCCGGGGAGGGGAGTTAGTCAGCATACGTTTTCCAGCATAAGATCACAATTGCAGCAGCAGCAAGCACATGGATGGGTATGCATTTATTTATGTAGGAATGATGTGTGGCTGCTGCTGTTTTATTGTTTTTACGGTTTCAATGAACGATAGAAAATTTAAAATATGCAAAACGCATCCCATATAAATGAGATACACTTGAATAAATAATTAATAAACCGCAATTGGATTAAGAAATTTTATAAAGAAAACAGCAGAAAACCAACAACGAATCAAATTTATGTTCAAGAAACAATGAATTGCACATCAACAACAACAACAACAAAATGTGTTTCTTTTAATTGAGGAAAAGAATTCAAAATATTTTCGTATTGCTTTTGTTTTGTTGCCTGGCGTTGGAAAAATGTTCCCTTGAAAGGGTGGGTTTCTGTTTCAATGGAAATATGCAAATAAATAATAAATTACAACATATTTGTGAATACACAAAGCAAAAAATAAAAATAAACAATGCTGGCAAATATTAATTTACATGAAGCACTATTGCAATTTATGGGAAATATTTATACATATACGAGTACATATTATTTTTTTTTTTTTCTTCAAAAAAGTACTTTTCAAAAAGATATCTACTTTTTAAGAGAGTTTTTAAAAGGTACTTTTTTTAAATCTTACTGCTTAAAAATGTTAATAATAAAAGGTGCTTTCAAGTGTACGTATTAAAAGGTGCTCTGTTAAAAAGTACATATTTTGAATGTACTTTTCAGAGAGTGCTTTTTTAAAATGTACTTTTTGTGAAAAGGTTTTTTAAAAGTACTTTTTTAAAAGTATTTAACAGATACTCTTTTAAAAAATACTTTTTTGAGAGATAATTTGTTTAAAAGTGTTTTTAATAGGGTACTTTCGTAAAATGTACTTTTTTGAAAGGTACTTTTTTATAATTTTTAACAGTTACTCTCCTAAAAGGTACTTTTGTGGGATACTTTATAAAATGTAGTTTTTCAGAAAATACTTTTTTTAATGTATTTTTATTTTGTTTTGATACTAAAGTACCGTTTCAAGTGTATTTTTTTAAAGGTACTCTGTTAAAAAGTACTTCTTTTAAAGGTACTTTTGTAAATAATTTTAACGATTACTCTTCTAAAAGGCAAATTTTTGAGATGTACTTTTTTTACAATTGCTTTTGCAAAGCGTACTTTTTTAAAATGTACTATTTTAAAGGTACTTTTTTGAAAGGTACTTTTAAAAGGTAATTTTTTAAATTTAAAATTGTCTCACTTATATATATTAACAGTTACTCTTTTAAAAGGTATTTTCTTATGAAATATGCTTGAGAAATATGCTTTTTTCAGAAAGTACTTTTTCAAATGTTTTTTAAATGTACTTTGAAAAGGTATTTTTTAAAAAGCTTCATATTCAAAAGGTATTTTTTTCAAAATAACTTTTGGAAAAGCTAATATTGTACAAGATTTTTATTTTAATATTTTATTTTTATTTAACGCGTGCCAAAATGAATACGAATTTAAAAAAATTATTTGTTGTTGGTTAAGCAATTCTAGATGCATTTGACTTCAACCACAATTCAAATGACAACCAAATTTAAATGTAAATGATGTTAAAAAATAGTAGAAAAATTAAAAATAAGCAGCATCTGTTGTTGAATAAATTTATTCACATGTTGTTTTTTAAAAAAGTTTCTTAACTTGCTATGATTGTAGTTTTGAAATTCTCAATAATCTATTGAGAGTTTGTTTATAAGCATTGGGATCTTGTAAGCTTTTTTTAAGTATGGTTGAGGTCTTAAAACGACTTCTACTGCCGTACAAAGTACATACTTTGAATTTTGTGTAAGAAAGTTTTTCTGCAAGCTTAAAAGTTTAAAAGTTAATTTTTGAAAAAAAAAAAATTCTTTTTGAGAAAGCAGTTGCTTGAAGCCACTGAATTGTTTACATGTGTATTTAGTTTTTTTTTATAAAATCTTTTCAGAATCGACTTTAAATTTGTTCAAGCTTATTTTCTAAGAAAATTAATAATAAAATTTTAGCTATCAACAAAAAAATTTAAAAGTGCTTCTAATCATCTGATCGGGAGTGTATATTAAATAAAAGATTTTTGTATTTGGCTTGTGGTTTAGTTTATTGTTTTAAAGTTTTATTTTCAACTCTCTAGCTGTTGTTTTTCGTTTGCGAATTTTCTGTGTTTAAAGTACAAATTTTACTATATTTTATTTTCTTGTTTCATTCAACATTGTGCAATAACCAAAACCATATAAGACGTGTTGTAGCTGCTTTTTGGTGGCATGAACATTTTCAAAATAAAATTTGCTCGTACAATTTAGCAATAGCTGCTTTGCTGTTCATTTATAAATTAATTTTACTTTTAACTTGTGCACAAATGTTGTTTATTATTTCTTTTTAAACTTTTTTGGGGTTGTAGCTTTTCACTTATAAGTATGTAAATCTAATCATATATATATAAATATATATACATATCGTCGGTTGGTTATTGGTTTGCTGCAGTCTTAATGTATTTTGAATATACTGTGCCGCAAACCAATGCCCAACCGAAGATAAATCGCTCCCAAATTAATAAAGCCTATAATAACATCGTCGGCAGTAACGTCAAATGCTCTCTAATTTTTGTTTTATTTTCTTTTGTGCTTATTTTCTTTGTAGTTTTGTTTACAAAATGTATGAAATTTATTGAAAGTATGGTAACATTTTTGAGAGAATATTTATTTACATGTGAGAGCATAAGAAAAAACGCTCTCAAAATAAAATAGATCCTATCTCACGACTGTTTTCTGAGGCTGCTTTTTGTGCCAATTTGGAAAATATGTTTATGCGGGTATTCTGTTTAATCATGAAATATCCCAGCAACCCTGTTGGAAACTCAGTTAACTTCAAACCAACTTTAAGCTAACTATTTCGCAACTAGTACTGGTTGACACTGGGATTACTTTGCAATAGAAACAACTAACGATTTTAACATTGCAATGTCCTAGGCGGTAGTCAATTGTCTCACTTTGCACTACTTTTCAACTAACTTAAAGTTGATTTTATTTCGCTCAACTACTCAGCTAAAGGTACCATCTAAGAGTCCAACCTAAATTAGAGCGTCAAGCGTTGCGTTAGCAGCAGGGTACGTATTTTCAGTACATTTAAGCGTATAAAATATTATTTAAATGTACTGAAAATACGTACCCTGCTGCTAACTCAACGCTTAACGCTCTAATTTAGGTTGGACTCTAAAATAATAACAGCGAAATATGAATATAAAATTGACATAAGTTTTAAAATAGCTGAGAGTAAATTTGTTGGCTCTCACCAAATTCGATTACGTACTCAACTTAAGAATTAATTTCGGATGAGTTCTGGGTGACACTGTAGTTAGCTTTTACTTAGTCTTAGAAAAGTTAACTATAAGTTAATTATTTTTGTTAATAAACTTTGTTTTAGTTCGCAGAAAAAAATTTCTTATGTGATTTCAGAAGTACCAAATACATCTATTTCATTCAAAAGGGTGACTGGTCCAACTTTCATGCTTGACTTGAGGTATTTTATAAACAAGTGCTCATTTTCAAATAGTGTTGTAAACGTAAAAAATTAGTTATACAATACAACATTTTTGTATGTAATAATCTTTTTAATATTCCTTGGACTTTGCGTAAAATTTTGAAATTTATTAGAAAATCTCTGCACGATTTTTACAGTTTACTTAATAGTTAAAGTTTCATTTAAAATTGCATGTGACATTTACTATCTGACCAAAGAAAAAAATTTGTTTATTTTTTTTTTTTGAAAATGAATAAATAGCAAAAGGGCCTACAACTACCGGTCGTTAAATATTCATAAATACTTTTTTCCACTTAACTTGTAATAAAAATCAAGTGGGGAGCACTTTTACTAAAAAAAACTATTAAGCCAAATAAAATGTGAAATTTTAACAAAACACATAAAAAAAACTCGCGCGGTACGGTAAAAGTTTTACAACCAAATAAAATGTTTGAAAAAATTAAATAATTTTTTTTTTCAATGTTTACTAATAAAATGGAGTTTAACAAAAAATTTACGTAAGCAATTTAATTAAAACGTGAGTAAAATTAATCGAAAAGAAAACGTTATAAAACTTACATGAGCTCACTTTTACAAGATTTCAGTCAGTAAAAGTGTTTAAATAAAAAACTTCAAAATGCACAGAAATAGGAAAATATACCTGCAATTAAAAAGGAAGTAGTCAAAATTAAAATATAATTTATGGTATAATATAATATATATATATGTATATATAATTTATAATTTATGGTAACAAAATATTAACGGTCTAATTCATAAAAAATATTTTAGGTTTATAACATGAAATATTTTTTTATGAATGAGGCAGTAAAGCTTTAAAGTACAATAATATGAATAATAGTATTTTCAATTGTTGAAGAACAAATGCGTTTTTTATATTTAATTAGAGCGTTTTCTCCGAAAGGTATACCGACCAGTGATGCCAACTGTTTTGGCTCTAAAGGCACATCATAATTTATAAAAAGCACTAAAAAGCGTAATTTTGAGCTCCAAAAAGCATAAAAAACACTAACGTGGAAAATGAGTGAAGATCCACACAAGTGAAACTTAATTATTAAGGTTTAATGATGTTTAATATTTTTTGAGCTATTCTCTATTTAATAAAATATATCACACGAAAAAGGCATGCTTTACACTGAAGAAGTAAATACACCAAGTTTTTATTAAAGTAATTTTAAGAAGTATACGAATTTCCTAAAAGCACTACTTAGTGCACCAAAAATAGTGGCAAAAGCGCCAAGTTGGCATCGCTGCTAGTAAAAGTTATTGAAAACACTTTGTTTTGTTTTTTGTTTGGAATTTCTTTTGCTCGTTTTCGCATATTTCGATGCCACGTGCGACATTGAAAAATTGTATTTTGTTATCAGTGGTCAGAAGGTCATCAAATATTCAGTAAAAACAGAGAAATGTTATTAAATTAAGATATCAAAAAACCTTGCTGAAAATATAAGGATTTGTGATCGTGGTATCTTTATAAAGTTGGTCACATGCGACATTGCAAGTGTAAAGTTTAAATAATTAAATTTTTAACATGAAACAAATTTTATATGCACTTATATTATTTAAATTTAGGTGAGTAAAAACGGAAAAAAATAAAGAGAATTGCCAGCCAAGCCATAAACTGAAGGAAAAAATAAATGATTTAACAGAAAAGGAGGCGGAATGAATGCATACATTAGAGACACAGTCGGAAGAGTGCGCATAATTTATAATTTTAGTAAAAAGAGGAACAGAAACAATATCGGTACTCGGTATTTGATACAAATGGTCTTGCGCATGTGTGAATGCAAAATATTGTAGCTTTTCTTTAAAAATCCAACAACAAAAACACACAGAATTTAAAGAAAAGCTACGATAATTTGCATTTATACTTACGCAAGACGATTCGCACCGAACACCGAATAAAGGCAATATAACTATCATGATAAAAAGTATATCACATACGACTGTGATTAAAATTGGATTTAGAAAATATTTAAATGATTTTGGGGTAAAATTGAAACGATTTTAAAAAGACATCAGTGAGTGCTTAATTTTCTAAAATTAGTCACATTTAAATATTGCTTCAGGTTTCGCTGAAATCAGCGTTTGGATCGTTGGACTTCAAAACACCAATTATAGGTAAAATATATAGCTTATTGTCAAATTCGTTTTATTTTTACTTTTTTCACTTTAAATGTGTACGACGGTCACGTTCGACATCATGTAAATGCCCATATTTATGCGTATTTGAATACTTATGTGGTTAGGGAAAAATATATGTACGTACTGGCGTTTAACTGCGTGAAAGGTAGTCCTATTCCTCCAGCCTTATTCTCGCCTACCCATATTATTTTCAAAGTAACATGCACAAACTTGGAAGACTCTAGCTATTTCAGCTCTCCAGATATAGTATAAATAAATTTTTTGTTGCATGAGAGGTACTCTTCTCCCTGCTTCTGTCGTACCAGTTTTCTGCGTGACTGTGTCCATTATTTTGAAATTAATCTACACTAAATTTGAAGACTTATTGTTGTAGTTACCTAGATACACGATATTCAATGGTGTCCATTCTGGCATACGCGTCGACTTGGTGAAATTTACATGGAAAACTAAAACAAAACTGGGTAAATGTAAAAAAATTTGTTTTTGTTTCTCATACAAAATTAACCGTTTTAAAGAGAGAGAGAGAGAGAGATGGAAACGCGTTGAAATTCTCATGTTTAGTGCATTTTAGCAATGTATGGAAAACAAAAACAATGTTTGAAAATTTGTTTTTGTGTTAATGTAAAGTTTCACTTCTGCGACGTGTTTCCAGAATAGCCGCCAATAACTACTTTTGTAGGGGGGTGATCCATTCCTCCCACTGTTAAAATTTTTTTGGCCTAAATTATGTACGTCCTAAAATACAAATTTTCTGTCAATTGTACTTTTCTGTTGTTCCAAAGCGTAACTTGACGTGTTACAAAAGGCTTTTACGAGTATGCACCTCAGATTACTTAACATACATATAAATCACCTTTGAACTATAATTACCTTACAAATTAAATAAAATGATTTACAGTCACCACTCCATATGATTAATGCAAATTGAGCTTATCGGCAAGCAAAGCATCCAGAGAGCTGAATAAATAATCATGACAATTTGTTAAATAATAAAACGTGTTTTATTATTTTATTTTTTTCTTTTCAAGGTAAAATAAATGCATACAAAATAGTAAAACTTGAAGCAATTAAGTTTCTTTGGTAATTTTTTTTAATAATGCCTCCTCATCCCTTTTATTTTGAGAGATTTATTTTTTGTTTTTAAAGCACAAGCAACCACGTCAATCAGTGTTTTACATCAAATGATTTTTATTATTTATTTTTTAAATCTTAAAATTTTTCTTAAGAGCAGCACTTATCAGCATTATGTAATGCTATTAGATTTTTATTTTTGGAAAAAGTATTTTTAAACTTTCTTGTATTTCACCGAACATTTCGAACTTGTGGAGATTTCGGTTTTGCTGTATTTTGTGAGTTAATTATAAAAAAAAGTCGAACATGCTTTTTTTCCAATATGCTGCACCACCGTGTGTGTACTGATGTTGTATTGACTGTTTGAGTTGAAGTTTTGGATTACATACACATGTATGTACATTGTTTGATGTTGAATTCACGCAGATCATAAAAATCATTAAGTGATTTTTTATATACTTCGTATTTTAATTAGTCTAACAATTGAAAGTCTTTTTAAATTAATCAGAGGGTCGTAATTACTTTTTTCTTGCCTTTTTTATTTATTAATAGAGCACCTAAGCTGATTTATGCGTTTCTTAAATGGATTGCCAACTATTTAATATATCGTTAGCTAAAATGCAAAGAGGCGTACCTACAAAAAATATAATTTTACAAGAGAAGCAAAAATCTAAAAACAAAACTAAATAAACTTGAATTAAGTCTCCTTTTTTTTTTTTTTGTTAATAAAACAGTCATTTTTGATCGCAGAATTGTAAAATTTTTTCAAGCCATGTAGCTTAATGGCTTTCATAATAATCTGGCAAAAACACGATTTTGAATTTTTTGTTAGTTACACGCCTTTTTGCATTTTAGCTAACGATATGTAAGGGGTGAGCAAATTTAAGGTTAAAAAGTAATTGGCTTAAAGTAATTGGCTTAAAATCACATTAATTTTTTTTGACAAATTCAGTTTTATTGATACCAATGTAAACTAGAAATATGGGAATTAATAATAGAATTTCATGTAGGGCAAATGTCCACCTCTAGCACGTCGGCAAACGTCCGCTCTTTTCCATTGAATGACATTTTGCAACAAAACCCGGTCTTTTAAATGGCCCCAGAGAAAATAATCCAGCGGCGTTAAATTACAAGAACGAGGCGGCCAATTGACATTGCGTGACCAGGAAATTTTCTCATGCATTAACTGAATTGTTTGGCCGGCTGTGTGACTTGTGGAGCCGTCTTGCTGAAACCAAAGGTCACTGATATCAGCTTTATTCAATTGTGGCCACATAAAATCAGTTATCATGGTTTAGTAGCGCAGAGAATTCACGGTGACGGCATTTCCTTGCCCATTTTTGAAAAAAATACAGGCTGCTGCTAATGCTGCCTGAGCACAAACCGCACCATACGGTCACCTTCTTTGGATGTAATGGTTTTTCGAGGACTGTTTGTGAATTTTGTGAGCCCCATATGCTACAATTTTGTTTGTTTACATAACCGCCTAATTGAAAATGGGCCTCATCACTAAAGATGATTTTATTGAAAAATTCGTTGCTTTCGTTCATTTTTTCAAGCAGCCAAATTTTCACAGTTAAAATCCTTTGTTCAAGAGCGTAGCATTCCATGGATAAAATTTTCCAACTTTCTACTAAATAAGTGTCAAAAGGATGACAGCTCAATTCTTGACATTTCATCATGTTACAGCAAATTTACTTCCTAACCTCAAATTTTCCCACCCTTTATGTGTTTAATTTTTTATGAAAAGATGATTTCTGTATATATGTATATAGGGTGTTTTTTTAGAGTGTTACAACTTTGAGTTGGCATCACTGCTTTATTTGAGCACCCATTTAACAGCTGATAGTTGCATTTCGTTTAGTGTGCTTTGAAATTACATTATGAATCGACTTACACCAGAGCAACTCGTGCAAATTGTTCGGCGAATGGGCTGCAGCACAAATTGATATTGATTTTGAATTTCCATTCAAAATTTTTTTTTTCGATGAAGCCCATTTCTGGTTGAATGGGTACGTAATAAGCATAATTGTCGCATTTGGAGTGAGGAGAATCCACAAGCTTTCATCGAAACACCATTACATCCACAGAAAATTACTGTTTAGTGCGCTTTATGGGCTGGCCCATATCTCTTCAAAAACGATGATGGTCAGAATGTTACTGTCTTATTAATCTTGCTGATATAAAGTTGTGACACTCTAAAAAAACACGCTTTATAAATAATAAAAATAATTCGTTTAAAAAAAATTTATTTGTTGTTGGTGTAGCACGTTTAGTAGATTTCAACCATTTGATGCAAAAATAAAATATTTTTTTGCAATAAAAAAAATATATAAATAAATTGTCAGCTCTCATATGCTTTCTAATAATGTCAACGAAAAGTTGCTTATGGTACTGATGAAGCAATGTCATCAAATTGTTATCAAGTTGATGACAAGTTGACTTAACAACGCCAAGGTAAGTCACTACATTGACGACTTTTCGTCATAAAAAAATTCTTATTGGTAATTTATTCAGTGTAGTTACGCCTGACCATTTCTAAAAATTGTATCATCATTGTCAGGAAGTCAAAATTAAAGAATGTGAGAATGTTATGTAAAATGATATCAGTGTTATGCTGGTCTTTCTCTCAGTGTATCATCTATAAATGGTTTAATTATTGTGACTATAAAAACAATTAAAACATTATTACATACGTACAACTAAAAGTATTATGAAAGTAACAATCTTAGTAAGTTCAGCTTTATTCTTTATAAAACTACATATTTTAGACAAATAATTTGTTAAAGCAAAATATATCGGTCACTATAAACAAATATTGCATTGCAAATATTTCTTAAGCTGTTTTTTTTTGTGCATTTAAACAAACATTAAAATAGTTAACGAAAACTAATTGCAGTTATAAAATAAAATAAGCAATTAACGTGGTGTTTAAATTAACAGTTTAAAGACCAAACACTAAGAAATGCATACAACTCAACTCCCTGTCTGCCTAAGTATGCCGCCACCGTCCCCGTCCCCGTCTGCCCCTCTGTAAGCAGTTGTTAAACCAGAGTTAAAATTTAATTGCATACTTTCCAACAAAAATCGTCATAAAACATGCACATTTTGCATTAACACTCTTCACTTAAAGACCTTAAGAAAAAATCACAAAAAAAAACAGCCTAACGTTCACTTTGCCACTACTGCAAATACGATTATAAACTGGTGGCACTAAATGCCGGTCTGCCTGTCCTTTTTCGCTATTTTGAGTGGCTAGCTGTTGTTGGCATGGGGAGAAGAACTTATCACAAATTGTAATCAGTTATTTAAACATTAAATAAAACATTATTATTTTGTCATAATTTTTCGTTGCAACATTGTTGTCTAGATGCCATGGCAATTAAAATTTGTGTTATGGGGGAATAATGTTTGTTTTTTTTCAAACAGGGATTCCAAAATTTTACTTGTTAAATAAATATATGTACATATTAACTGATTCTTTAAAGCAAATAGATTAATAATGGCAGAGAGTTTGACTTTTATTATGTGCAATACTTGGTTCCCGAATGGTTAAATTACGGCATTAGATAGATACACTGTGCTCGAATTCGATACTTTTTCTTTTGTAAGAATCCGGAGACCCAGTGGGTAAACCTAATTCGAATACGCTGAATACAATGGTGTTAACCATTTTTTTAGATTAGCTCTTGTTAGAAAAATAATTAAGATTGAAAACTTGGATAAAAGCACCTAAAAATCGCAATTTTTCCAAGTCAAGTAAAAGATTATTAGTATTAAAAAAGTGATTAAAATTAATTTCCAAATGATTACAGACCTCATTTTAAGGATTTTCTTCATTAAAACATCTTCATTTTTACCATTTATTTCCAAAAAGCACCCAACGAATGTGAACACAAAGTATAAAATGAAAATACATTTGAACAAGTGAACATTTGTACAAAATTAAATCAAGGAATTTGTTGTGTTGAATTAAAAAACAGAATTTGAAAATGACTATTAGTATTAAAAAAGTGATTAAAATTTGTTTTCAAACGATTCCTGATTTAACTTTCAGCTTTTGATTCATTAATATTAATTTTAGCCTTTTAATTATAAAAATCGCGTAGCGAACGAAGACCAGTGATGCCATTAGGCTACGAAAGATACATTTTTCGTATCTTTTGATGACTTCAGGTATCATGTGTAATCCCGACATTTTTCGTATCTTTTGAATCTGTATTTTACGTACAGAAAATATGAAAATCTTTTTTTTTTTTGAAGAAATGTGAACATCTTTTTTTTTGATATTGCGCTTTAACTCGTATATTAATTTTTACAAAAATGTATTTGTTAGTTATGTAAATATAATAAATTTTAAAGTTTGCTTACTGTATTTTTAAAAATTACATGCCTAATATTTATGAATTAAATAAATACAAAAATGATTTTATATGATATCATTTTCTTCACAATATTCATTAAATATGAAATAAAAATTTTATGTTAATAAATGTTAAACGTTCAAAATTGAATTTAAAATTTTTTTACAAAATGTATCTTTTTGGGAACAAATGTATCTTTTTGGAAACTGAAATGTATCTTTCTCGAAATTTCACTGGCAACACTGATGAAGACACAAAGCATAAAATGAAAATTCGATTCGAAAATCGAAAAACGATTCCTGATTTAACTTTCAGCTTTTGATTCATTAATATTAATTTTAACCTTTTAATTACAAAAATCGCGTAGCGAATGAAGACACAAAGCATAAAATGAAAATACGTTAAATTAATGCCACTATGATAGAAAAATCAAAGAAGACGCAGGTCAGAATTCGCAATTATCTTCCGTCTCGCGACATCTCTGTGTAGTTTGTGGCTTTAGTCTCTTTGTGAAGTTGAAGTTGATGGTCGTGTTGTAAAAATATTGGGAAACTGCTGTTTTCTTTTATGTTTTTTTGTAATTAAACACTTATTGCGTTTAAGAACAAGATTAATATTATTTTTAATTTTTTTTTATTTATTTTTATTATCCACTCAGCTTCTTTTGTATGACTCTTTTTTATACATCTATGTACTCGTATGTATGTATTAAAAAATAAATAAATTTTCTTGGAAATCATAAAAAATGTTAACAGCAGCATGAAGAAAAGTTGAAGTAATGTTGCATTTTAATATTAAAGGCTAGAGTTTAATTATGGGAATTTTTTAAATGACAATTTAATATTTGTAAGATATCCCAGCAAAACATTAAACATTAGCATCTGAATTACTTGCCAGTACATTAATAATTACATTAAATAAAATTTGAAAAAAAAGGAAGCAGAAGTTGATTGATGAGAAGAGGACTGAATTGTTAGCCTTAATAGATTACATGAAAATATTGCTAAGTGGACAAAGTAACTAATTGTCAAGAATGTATTTTTTTGGTCTAACTCTCTCCCTGTGAAAATCATTTTGCGGTAATGCAGCCGGGAAAAGCTTCCAAATCCGCTTAACTTTTTTTTAATTTTTTTGCTGGGATGTATCTAGTATTTGTGGGTTTGGCTTTTTGTTAACATTCAAATTAAAAGCCAGGCTAAATGACTCCTTAACATACGAGTAATTGCTGAAACACTACTTGCAATTTTTTGGAAAAAAATTTCATTAAATATTTATTTCAAAATTATTCTGTTTGCAATGCATTAAGTTTTTTTTATAAATAAAAATTGCTTGATTTATTTTCTATAATTTTAGTTATTTGTGTTTAAATTGAACAAAAGGCTAAATAAATAAAAACAAACTTTCTCTGAAGTCGTTTTCAATGCTTTAAAGTACAAGTATGTATTTATAAGTTTGTTTGTCTGTGTCTAACGCTACGACGCTTCATTCATTCGTCTGTCTTATTTTCTTTTTAATTTATTTAACTTTATTTTTTAGTTTTAGTTTAAATAAAAC
The DNA here is from genome assembly GCA_936439885.1 of Nowickia ferox. Lineage (NCBI taxonomy): Eukaryota > Metazoa > Arthropoda > Insecta > Diptera > Tachinidae > Nowickia > Nowickia ferox. Next base: position 109,959,431 of record OW387023.1, read on the forward strand.
TTGTTTACTTAACAACAATATAACAAATAAAAAGTTAAGATGCAGCAAACAAGAGTGAATGAGTGAGTGAAAGAGTGTATAGTACAACAACTGAAAGAAGAGCAGACAAAAAAAGTGAGTTGTATAAAATTTTCTTTATTGGATTTTCAAACTTATTTGTCAAGCTTTTATTTAAAATTTGCCTTCCAAAACAATGGGTTTCGAATTACATTAGTTTTTCTTTATTTTCATTTCGTTTTTTGCTCTTAATTGAACGTACAAAAAAATGTCGTTTTTAGTTGAGTTAAAAAGAAAATCAAGACTAACATAATTTTGTACTAACTAGTATCAATGATTTAAATTATAAATATAAGACAACAATGTAAAAAAGAGTAAAAAAAGTAGTACACAAGCTTGTGATGGCCATCACTCACGTTGTTGATTGTAATGCACCTGTGCAATGGCTGGAGAGCTCTACATTCTTATACCTCAAGTAGACAAGTAGTAATGAAAATGGTTATAGACATGTAAACGGAATGTAACAATCTGTACATTACATTACATTCCACTGCTGTCGGCTAACTCAGCCTTAATTCTTTAGCACTGGCAGTACATACCGGCCCTTTGGTGCAATAAACTCTTATTTCAAAAAACTTGATTTTTGAGTTAATAAAAATCAGAATTAATCTTCAAAAAATTTCATATAAATATCTTGTATACTTAACTCTTAAGAGAAGAATAAAATTTTCTTTTTCCATTCCAGTTCTTAGTAAATTCAAAACTTCAAACTCGTTTTCTGCAAAACAAGTTTTTTTCAATACGACTCTATTGAAGCAAAGGCTCTAATCCCGTTTTATTGAAATCTTGTATTGGAAAAAGTTATTTCGAAGGACCATAATTAAAACGGAATATAGAGATTCCGTTGAAATACTTCTCCACTCGTCCGAGTCCAAACCTATGATCCAGTGCTAGATCCAGTAATCAATCGTAAGAGATCCACCCTGTTGCTTTGAGATACCGCACGAGGTACCCCATACCTATCTGTGATGCCACCGATAAAAAACATAATGTGAACGGCATTGCCTAGTATGTGTTTTTCTTAGAACCTTTTTATCACATAATGTGGAATGCCGGTCTCGCTTTATAATGTTATTGACAGATATGTTTCAGATTTACGTGAGCACCTTCCTTTACGGCCTAGGCTCACGGTAGTCTAAACACCGGGTGAAGTTGAGCCGTTCAACTATCGCCTCCATTCATCCTTAAGGCCATGACCCACTATCCTACACAATCGCACGATGCACGAAAAAATAAAACCCTGATCTGATGAATTGTTATTGTCTTTTGAAAATTTTCATAGAATCCATCATATCAAGGTTGTATTTTCTCAAAAATCGGACGATTGTATAAGAGTATCACGGCCTTTAGAAAGCACTAAGTGACTTGCAAAGAACTCATTGGTGTCAATCTACGAACACAGTTATCATTGACTATGAACATATACCTTGCGGATGTACTTGAGCTTTCTTAACTCTTGTTGCTAAGGCCGTAGTAAAAACAGCAACTAGAATAGTGTCTTTTTGATCGCGTCACACCAATCACTAGCATTGATTCAACAATGGGTAGCGAAGACTATTCTCCCAGCGATTTTTTGGTAGAAATCGAAGCCGCTACTTAAGGTTATGCGTTATAACTCGCAGCGAGTGTGGTTTTCCAAGAGTATTCCTCACCAATTACCGACACAACGTCACTACTCATATTGGGATTTGATCAATACATACCCCAAATACCACCCACTACCTCCTTTCTGTGGTGAGCATCACCTATTTAAGCCCGTCCACCGGATTGGGTAGTTTTATGTGTTAAGCTTTATCGGTAAATAGCCAAAGGTATGCCTCAACAAACACTATTTTATCCCGAATAGTGTTCTCGGAATTCTCACAGCCGTAAACTTCGAAGATTACTCCCTTGACAGCTGTGAGAGAATGTATTACAGGGAAGATCTAGTATACTAACATATCTGTTGATCACCCAGTATCCCGTCAATACCGAGACCAACCGCGATAAGCTCTTACTATATTTGCTTTTGTCCATAGTGGACTCAGCCCTACCTAGTTTGTCCGCCCGTTCGCTGCTGATGAATTTACTGTATACAGGAAGCCAGGTAATTTGACGACAAAGTTTGTATGGCACATCATTATATGGATTAGCTTAGAAATATTGCCTAGTTGTCGACAAAAATTTTAATTTTCCCTTGAGCATTTTTTTTAGCACAATATACTACCTGCCTCTCTTATGGCCAGTATTTCAGCCTAAAATACACTTCATTCATCAAATAGCTGTCCGCCCAGATCACTTGAGAAAACTGCAGACCCAACACCACAGATCATTCTTGATCCATCAGTGTAAAATTAGAATCTACATTTTTCCTTTTAGTAGTAGCAAAGCATAATTAAAATGGTCCGTTACATCCTCCATATATAGTCTCAACATTACTCAGATTAATCACATTCTTATTTAAATAATTTTGAATATCTGAAGATCTTAAGCTAATTTGTTTGAACTAACTTTTCCATATCTTGAAACAAAAACAAATTTGCCAATTTTCGGCAACGGGACCTATCAGGACCCAAAAGGAACTGGCAGCCTGTAAAGCCTAACACCTAACAAATTGGTAAATGATTTCGATAATTCACTTGTTTTGCTTAAATATTTTATAAACCTGAGATTAACTAATTTTGACCAGAATGACCAAAAAAAGTAGTTGGCACGCACATTGAAAGTTTCTCATGATTCGATCTGCGATATAAAGATATTTATAGCATATTTAGTAAAATACACACGGACAGAAATTAACTATTTAATTTGAAATGCAACTGTAAAACTTAAACAAAAAGATGTTTTGTTTTCTAAACAATAAACTATAAAATAGAAATATCAAGATAATCATAGAATAGAAAAAGATATTTACAATAAGTGTTAGGCGGTTTTGTTATGTTAATCATTTAATTTATGACAGCGAATATAATTACATATCAGCTACTTAAAATAAAATTTACGTTATCTTATCGCAGCAGCAGTGATTTATTTACATGCAAATCGTTGTATTTTTGTAAATTATAGGAGCGACCTGACAAAGAAACTACAAGCAAACAGTTTGAGAAAAAGAATTTTTATTTTAGCTCTGCTGGAATTTCAATAAATTTGCAAATATCCATATAAAGATATAAAACTAAATTTGGGAAAAAATCTATTGAATAAAAAATATTTTTTTAGAATTAGTATGAATTTTTAAGGAAAAAAAATGTTTTTTGTTTATAGCTTCATAAAGCAGTTGCTGCGCTAATTATGAATTGTGAAGAAATTTATAACTCTCTATGAACTATATTATTTTAGTTTCTGTTTTATTAGTTTTGACTTTGGTTAAGATTTCTATGACATTTATTTAATTTACATTAAGCATTTTTTTAACGAAATTTCGTTAAATTTTGTGCTTGAAACTTTTTTCATTTGATAATAGCTGCGCTATAGAAGAGAGTGATATAAAGAGGGCAAATTTGAGGTTAGGAAGTAAATTGGCTGTCAAATAATGAAATATACATAATTAAACTGTCATCCTTTGATATTTATGTAGTAAAAAATTGGGAAATTTTAACCATCAAACGCTATACTCTTGTTTGTTCAAGAATTTTAATTGTGAAAATTTAGATGTTTGAAAAACTGAAACAAAAACAACGCATTTCATCTTTAGTGATGAGGACCATTTTCAATTATTCGGTTATGTAAACAAACAAAATTGTCGCATATGGGGCTCACAAAATCCACAAACAGTCCTCGAAAAACTATTGTAGTCAGGTGGCATCATCAGCCCGTATTTTTTCGGTAACCTTTGGTTTCAGCAAGACGGTGCCACTATACACACAGCCGGTCAAACAATTCAGTTATTGCATGACAAATTTCCCGGTCGCGTAATTTAACGATTTGGAAATGTCTAGTGGCCGTCTCGCTCTTGTGATTTAACGCCGCTGGTTAATTTTCTCTGGGGCCATTTGAAAGACTGGGTTTACGTGAACATCATCTGAAAGATGAAATTCGGCGCTGCATTGACGAGATAAGCGAAGCCTCGTTGCAAAATCTGGTTCAGAATTTTGTGAAAAGAGAGAACGTCTGCCGACGTGCTAGGGGTGGACTTTTGCCCGAAATAATTATTAATTCCCATATTTCCACTTTACATTGGTATCAATAAAACTGAATTTGTGAAAAAAGTCTGTTTTTAAGGCAATTTACTTACTTTTTAACCTTAAATTTGCCCATAACTTTTTAAAAAATTTCATAGCATTAGTCTCTGAAGCATTTTTGGAAACTTTTCAAATCAAAAATTTTTCATGCAACTAATTTCATGTAAAAATGCTTAATGTAATTTAGGTAATTGGCTATTTGTTATTTTTGAAACTATTTAAATTAACAAACACGTTTCTGAATGAAAATGTTTTTCATTAGTATTTATTGGTTACGGTTTTTCGGCCAAATATTTGCCAAGTCTGAACGCACCTTTAGGGGTCTGCTGACTTGCCGTTATTGATCCGATTAATTGCTTTTGCAATTTCGTTTAACGAAGGATCTGATATTCTCGTATCGTTCCTAGTGTTACAAGTGTAATGCATTGGATGGCATTCAGATATGTTTGATAACTCGACAGGGCTAGTCGACAGTAAATCACTTTACTATTTGCATACATACATACGAGTATATCGAAATAAAATTGGTTTTTTGATTGATTGTAAGCAACTATTCACTTAATCTCTTAATATAATTCATTCACCTTTTATTTTTAATGCTGTAAGCAAAATAAAAGTTCTGATAACTAAAGAGAGTTCAGCTCTAATGACATCACAGTAACTAGAAAATAAATAGGTCAACATTTTGAAGAACACACTTACCAAAACAACTCGAAGCTCCTACAACTAATGACTGATCCCATTAATTGTGTTCACCTTCTTAACATCGAAAGAACATTTAAAAGAAATCAAAATTTTTTCGTGGTTAAAAATATATTATGTCAAATACATAGAACCAGCAAAGGAGTCACGTAATTTAACAAAGAAAAAATTGTAAATAAATCACTTGCGTTTGTTTGTCCACATGCAATTGGCACAAATTTCAAAAAAATTTCTAATATTTTCTATTTTTTATTATCGTATTTCAAAATCAAATCAAAGATAAAATATTCACACATAAGCTTAAGTTTTCATTAAAATTTTATAATAAAACGTGATAAATAAAAACATTTCGAAATAAACAATAAACAAACAAAAACAATGATGATGGTGGTTTCATTTGTGTGTGTCTGCCTGCCTAGTCGATCGCTCAAAATAAGTGACAACTTGATTAATCATTTTTCATGCGAATTTATTTATTCTTTTTGTTTATAAAAACAATGGATGAAACTGAAACTGAAACAGAAACTGACTTTGTCGCATTTGAATCGGAGAGCATATAATACGATGCATGTCAATAGGTTATAAAAAAAGAAATATGAAATTTCTTCATTTCAATTTTAATTTCACTATCAATTAATGAAAATATAGAAAACAGAAGTGAAACTTAATTAAAAAAGAAAATATTATTTGATCTTATTTCATATTAAAACCGTAAGTGATGAAATATATAGTTTATGTGATAAAAAATTAGATTATAGGGCATTTACACCTGCACAAAATCTAGTAGAATTTAATTAAAATCTTTATGAAACTTTTTTTGACATTTGTCAAGATTTTTTTTATCCAAAACAAAACCCATTAACTGAAAAATTTCCACAACTACAACCAAACAACTGCAATGTAGCCAATTCATACACCTTTTTTAAGCAGAAAGTAGCTAATTCAGCCATCTTTTTTTTATAAATACCCGTATGCTGTACAGGGTAGTAAAAATAAATAAAAATATTAGATTTTGATAAGATTTCCTACAAAATAGGTTTCGTTTTGTATGGGAAATCTCGTAAGTCCTAGATTTTGAGATAATGTAAATGCCCTATTAGGTATTCAGAAAATCGAAATCATATTCTTTCGTTTCGAATTACAGAGTAGGCATCCTGATAAAACTGTTTGTCCTGGAGAGTTGTTGATTGGATATTCTGTCAGTCTATGGGTCGAAGTTTTAATTACAATTCAGGATGCTGCTCCGCTACACTAAAATATAATTTTTGTAATTTAGTCGATCTGACATATAGATGGCGGCAGTACTTTGAAGAAAAATACTTTTGTGAAAAGTGTGTCTGCTACACAATACAGACGAAGGAGGGCGCTCTAATGCATGGCTGTCCATTTCACCAAACAATTGTTTAAAAGTCACACATCATTTTATTTTATGCTCTTTAATTTAGTCGTTCATGAGACAGCAACGAGTGAACATGCGTAGCGGCTGTATTGAGATTTTTTAAATACAGTGCGTAAAGTATATGATGGACCTAAGAAAATACTTTTCGATATATAATGTTTTTGATAATACCCAATGTAGAGGCATTATAAAATGTTATTTAGAGGCATTATTATTCTTTTAATATCAATATGATTAGGTATAATGATGAGGGAAAATTAAAGCGAGGGTTAGTGGGAAAAAAATGAAAGAAAATTGGATTTTTGTTTAAAAAATGAAATTGTAAGCGTAGTGCGCTTATATATTGATACGTAAAGTAGACCGCCTACCGATGGGGATTTTATTAGAGAATCTACTATTTCTTTATTTGATAAAGTCGGAACATTTTCAATATATTTTGTTTTTAAAAGTTAAATTTTAAAACAGCAAAATGTATTGAAAACTTTCTCATTTTACCTAGTCAACAAATAGCCATCTCAGTGCGAACTGCACTCTATTTTCTTTTTGATAAACAAAACAATTTGTTGTAATTAAATTTTAAATAAAATCCTTGTGCTTACTTATCGTAAGCACACTGTGCTTCAAAATTTCTCACCAATACAGCTGCAAAACATTTTTGGACATCATTGCTCTAATGTTACATTAAGATTAGTACACCCAGAGAAAAAACAGCTTAAAATCAATAAAAACCATATTGAATTAATAAGAAACATTAACGAAAGTCTAGCCATGTTGAAATTTCTTATTTCAATATGGAAAAATATTAATTTACATTATTTTTTTATTAATTTTATTTATTTTTAAGTATTTCTATTATAGTGAAGATTATTGAATTATTGTGAAGCGTTCTTACTTTTAAGTTGCAGTTTTTCCCTGAGTGTGCTACCTGCTTCTATTAAGTGATCTCACTAAGTCAGTCACCTGACTGATTCAGAGTACCGAAAACTGTGAAAATATACATACACAGAAAAAAGTATTCACCAATTAATGTTTTCAATTAATAATTTAATTGATTCAATTAAATTTTTAATTTAATTGATTCAATTAAATTTTTAATTGTATTAATTAATTTGAGTGGAAAAACTTAATTGATATTATCAATTGTTTATAGGTGAAAATTTAATTAAGTTTTTAGTTAATATTACAAATATTTTAATTAATATTACAAACTCATTCATATTAGTTTTTTGTGTGTATGTATGTCTCCGAAAATTTTTTTATAAATTTTTTCTTTTTTATTTTGTAGTTTTCTATCATGGCCTATGATTTTTATTATTTTTTATTGGAGCTATTTCATTTTCTATCGGAACTTTAAAGACCAATAACTCGGGAAATATAGTCCCAGCCAATTTTTTCTTACATAATTTTTTATTTTTAAATTTTCTATCAAAAAAATCTATTAAAATTTTTTTTTGAGATTGTTCACAGATTCCTATGAAAGTTCAGAGCCCAATAACTCGAAAAATATGGGTCGCTGCCAACTTTTTATATAATTTTTTTCATCTTATTTTGTAATTTTCTAGCATACAGGATCCTTTTAATTTTTTTTTTTTTTTGAGCTGCATCACTAAACTACATTTCGCTCATTTACTCAACTCAACGTCATAACTTAAAAAACAATTAGTTTGCCAAAAAAAGAGTTTAAAGTTTTCAATTTACACATAACTTAATGGAAAAAGAAAATTTTATTTTATTTTCAAGAAATGTATGAATTTTTTATGAATTTTATTGGAAACATCCGCTTAAAAAAGAGGGACACTACGGCTCTAATACTCAACACTCCAGATAGTCAACGCGCTAAATGCTTCATCCAACGCCAATGAGTTTTAAATTGTGACTTATGTCTGGAGTGTGAGTTGACTTTTAAGCCCTTGAGCTTTTAAAAGTTTCACAAAAATGTTCCTAGTAGGATTTTATAGAAAACTGCTGAACACATCTCACAGATAAAATGAAAAGCTGACATTGTTTCATATGCTTATTGTGGAAATAATGGGAGGATGTTGAACTTCGACTTTATTATGAGTTTATATAAGAATCAGACGTGAACTTTTATTAAAACTCTGAAGCATGCAAAGTTTCTATGGTCTCCTCTACCAGAATCAGTAGTTAGAAACGCGTTATTTTGAAAAAAAATATACTGCTGTACAGTGTAATTATTTCAATCACTCTCTGTCCTTTGCACGTGGACAAATTAAAACAATAAACAATTAAGTGAAATTATTCCATTATTCATACATAAAATTATGCAATAATTGACGCTAAACATAAAATAACGAAAAGAAAAATTACACATATGCAATGGTGATTTATGTCCACGAGCAGTGTTATGTATGTATAATCGTTTTGGTATGTAAATACAAAGGGAGTGCAAGATTATAAAAACAAATTTGTAACTTAAGGTGGTGCATACTTTTTTTTTCTGTTAACAACACAGGTAACAACTTTTAAAGTTTCCGCTGATTTCAACAGAGACGACATTATGAGTAATGAGTCTAATTAAAACTGAGGCTGCTGTCGGCAGAACTTCATCAAACCACATGATGACGAAACATCATTGAAAAGTTTTGACGCTTGGCACAAAACGCCATGTTTGTCATAAAAATTTAAAAAAGTTTTCATTGACAATGAAAACTTTACACAACTACACATGATGGCATGTATTTTACTCGAATCACCTAACCGAAGTCCATCTCTAGTTTCAACTAAATAAATAAAGCATAAGCGAAATTTACATATGCGTTACGTGTTTGGCAATCAACACCCGTATTTTATTTATTTATTTTTCTAGTTTTTGAATTTATTTTCTTTTACTTTTTGCTTAATGGTGATAGTAACTTAATATTAGGATGGATCTCATATTGTCATTATCAAATATGATGTTATGGTATCACTGTATTTTGGCCGTGTGTGTTGGCTTACTTTTTGTTACCCTATACGAAGATAAATGACAAGGGATATCTAACGTTTGTGCTGCAGTTTGTTGCAGTGAAGTAATATTATGCTATTAAATATTTCCAGTCACGTGTGATCACATGATCCTGCGTCTTTAAACTGGCCCAAAAATCACTGCTGCCTAATTCACTGCATGATTGTAAGCAAACATAATGAGCAAAAAGTGATGATAAGGAAGAGAAAAATTTTAACCAACAAAATTGTTTGCTCAAACGAATCCTAACAACAACTTTTGTTTAAAGTAAAATTAACAACTCAAAGTGGTTAGTTTAACCTTCATTACTTTGTTGGGTTTCGTTTTGTCAATTTTGTATATCTATTACACTAAGCAAGAAAATAGCAAATTTTATTGTATTTTAGTTATCAAGAGAATTGTAACAACAATTTACATTTATAGTAAATTAACAATAAAAAGGATTAGATTAACCACACAAATGGTTTGTTGATCTAAATCGCAAAATCAAATTTCATTTATTTTAAAACTATTAACTGAAAATTTTAGTTGTTTTTTTTTGTATTTTTTAATTTGAAACTATTAACTGAAATTTTCAGTTGTTTTTTTTTAACAAAAACTACAATATGTATTTGTACGCGTTTGAAAAAATTTATAAAATTTTTTTGTGCATATTTTTTTTAGTCTTTCGACAGAAATAAATTGATATATTATACTTTGTTATTGACAATAAGGAAAATTGTAACTGTCACTTAATCTTCTTTAAACATTTAATATTACATACTTCATTTTCCAGTACCGTTTCGCTGTGTTCGCTTGACATTTAAACTTGCAATTGGTGTATGCCTCTGTACAGTCGACTATGTCCAACTGTCTATTCCATTTTGGTTGTTTTTTTTTTACATTTTATTTATGATTTATTTACTTATTTTATATTCGATGGCGAAAGTTGTTGAATGAAATGCGTTTTAAAAATGCAAAAAAAAGGTTGTTTATCTTTGTTTCCAAATATTTTTTTAAATTTAAGAAAACAAATATTTAAGTTTGACTTGCTGGGGCTCTGTTAAATAGTTGCATGACAAATTGATATTACATAAACAAAATCAAAACAAATTAGTCAGCTTGTCTCGAAGATCCACGCAGTTATACAAATTTAAATAAGTTTAATTTTCCACTTAACATAGTAATGATATTTACTGAATATTTGAAAGCTTGTAAGATTACAAGTTCTGTAGTAATAAGTAAGAAACAGAAATAAGAGTACAACCAAATCAAGATCAAGATCAAAATCAACTGATGACACCATTTTTTTAAGGGCGCACTGATTTTCAAAATCTTTCGAGGACCATAAATAATTTGTCACAAAGTATAGAGTTTTACTACACTTTGGTAGTACTATCGAACCTATACTGTCAAGACCGTGTGGACTTTTCACTGTTGCACAGTGTATATATACATATATACATACACATAACGTCAGCCCGTTATTGGTTTGACCCACCGACCATTTAAAAAAAAATTAGGTATGGGGTATATATATTTCGAACATCTTTCTGAATCCAAAACGTGTTTCACGAAATTAATTATGGCTTCTGAGATATTTAGCATTCATTTTGTTCCATTTCTACTATTTTAAGATTTAATAAGTATTGTTTTACTGTGCATGCCACAGTTTTGGCGTTTGCGTAAAATTCTTCATACAAAGACATGCGAAGTAAAGTTAAATCTTCTATATTTATGATTTGATCAGGCTAAAGTTCGTATCATCGCTGTGTAAGCCAAATTACATGAGATAATTATAAAAATGAACAAATAACACCAAAGTTAGTTGTAAATATTCTGACAAACACACAGTTGAACGGAACAACTAGCTGTTTTCGAAGGCCACGAAACCTTCATCATCAGCTTTCTTTTGTGTTTGGTCCACAATAAAGTAATATTAACTTCTAACTTTATTCATCAAAGCTCACTAAAATTTACACATTTCTTCCAAACATGTGTGGGAGGCGATGGTGAAAATAAAAAAAAATTATATCGTGTATACTTTGAGAAAACTTCATGTAAACCTTCTTTATCATTTTTCTCCATTCCGACTTTTTGGCATATGCTCCAAACCAATAATGGGCCGTAACGCGTATTTTTTACGCAACTGAATTTTTCAGTGATTCCAATACATTTCACACAAATACACCTCGTCACAAAAATTTATTGCGATAGTGTAAAAAATAACGCTTTTACAAGCAGTTGTACAAGCATTTTTACTCTTTATTATTATACTTTTACATTCTTCTGTAAAGTTACAATAATTTGAGTTAGAACGTTTCTACTTGTGACCAACGATATGTATGTATGTAAAATATATATTATTTATTTATTTATTTATTTATATATATGTATGTATAATACAAAGTAAATTTGCATCATAAGCCCAAGATGTTATTGGCAGTATTTTAAAAAAGTTTTGTGACTGACTGTACACGACCTATGCCTTCACATAGGAATTAGCAACGTGGTTGTTAAAGAAATTCCACAAAAGAATCGCAAGATTATACGGTTATAAATACGTGGCAGATCAGTCAACCAGTGCGAGCGAGATGAACAACTCTCGAAGGCCAAACAACACACACAAGCCTGACCCGCACTTAAGAAATAATTACGATGACGCTAGCTGCTTAACGACTGAATATACCTAAGAGTATATTATATTTTCTTTATATTTAACAATATTAAATATTTTCTTTATGTTGATTGGTAAATAAAGAAATCCTTAATAAAAGTATTTTCCCTTAATAATGTCAAAAATCTTTTAAAATCTGTGCGTGACTGTTTAATTAAAACAAAAAAACAGTAAAAACTGCCAAAGCCAACATTAAGCAAAACGACAAGCAGGAAAAAGTTTATTTCTCTTATTTTCTTCTTGAATTTCTTTTAACAATGGAAAACAATTTTAATTAAATATTAAAAAAGTATTTCCTCAAATTAATGATTATACTAAAATACTTATTGTTTTTGCACTTCAAGAAAAAATGGTTAAATTGCAATTAAAATTAAACATTACTTTTATTTGCTTTAGTTTTAAAACAAAATTTTTAAAAACAGTTTATTTTTACATTTTTGTGAAAGTGTTAAAAGAAAATAGTTTTATATTTTTTTTTTTTTTGCTTTCCAGCAGGCGAAACTTTACAAGTTTTCATGCAAAAAAAAAAAATTAATAAAAAAAAGCAGCAGCAACTACTTTAAACAACATGCGTGTAAAAGAAGCATGAAAATATTAAATTTCTTCTTTTTTTAGTTTTGGTCAATGAATGACCGACCGACCAGATCATCATCAATAGTGAGACTTGAAAACAACTTTATTTTCTTTTCTTTTTAAGTTAACCAAAAGCAATAAAAGTAGAAATAAATGTAATGACACTTTAATTTGTTTTGCATTATCTTTTTTTTTGCCTTTTCTTTAAAAGTTGTGTGCATACATAGTTGCATGCATACATACATACATACATACATATGTACATATGTACTTATATAATGAATTTTTTCATTGGAATTAAACTGGCTTTTACTATTCACTCCATCATATGGGGAATTTGAAAAATTTCTTTGTTTCGTTGAACATATTGGGGGAAATTTTTGCGGTCTGTGTGGTCATTTATGTAAAGAAAAAAATCTGAAATTATTTACAAAAGGTTATAACATTTGGCTGCAATTTTGCTAAAGTTGTTAAAATGCAAAATAAATAAATTTAATTGTTTCAACTAAAGTCGGACCTGAACTGATTGATACCGAATCGTAATGCAAAATGTTGTGCTTTGAGAATAAAGCATAACGTCTGTGTTTAGAAAAGAAATTCGATTTTTGTGATATGATTTTTGTAAGCTTTCATTTTCTTTTGAGCATACTCGGGCAAATCATCATGAATAGATTTACTTTTAAAATCAGTCGTCAATTTGCGCAAGTTATAGACGATGAGGCTCACTTTTGGCTAAACTGCCGCACATGTAGTAAAACCAATTCACAGCAGACCCTATAGCCTTCATTGTATCCAGCAAATGCACCATTTGATTCGGTTTACACGCTAAATTCCTAAAAAATTAAGTCGGAACTCGCGTTGCGGTCAGTGGGGATCGTTACCGCACCATGATCAATGATTTTTTGTTTGAAAATATGAATGATGCATTCGAGATGTGGTTTCGACAGAATGGCAATACCTTTTATATAGCGACTACAGCCATCAACTTATTGGTATACGAGTAAAAATTTGGCGATAAGTTGATTTGGCACCTCTCGATTATTTCATGTAGGGCCTCGTGAAGTCACTCACTGTCTTATGCTGATAAATCAGCAACAATTGACGCCAACACTGTTCGTGTTATTCATGACATACGGCGTAGCTAGAAAATGTGGTCCTCTATTGGACGTCCAGAAGACGCTTCGCTAAGAATAGCCGTGGTGGCCATATCCCTCATATGATTTTTATTTTATATTCAACAGCGCATAGAGAAAGGGACCTAAGGGTAAAAAAAATCAATTTTCACTTTCTTTTTTTTGATGTGGACAACATCTGAGCATCGAATGAGACCGATTCCATGCCCCAAAAGTGTTCTATTTTGCGCGTCACAAATGTTTTTTTATGCTTAGATGAGCTTCTCTTAATCTTAATGTTAGTTAGTTTATTATTAATTAATTAGTTAATTAGTTTATCGAGATAGTGAATTATACACAGAAAAAAGAATGTTTCTAAATATGTACAATAAAATTTTGAATAAATACATATAATTAAAATTTTAATTGAAATTCCACCTACATCTACGATCTTTATAAATACAAGCTCATCATTTATAGATGTAAAAGAATTAAATCAACTCATTTATTTTTAATTAAATTTGTTGTTTTATTTAGACCCGAATTCACAGTCTTGCTTTAAATACATAGTGATTGTATAATCAAACTTAATTAGTTAAACTATCTATAGTCATTAGTGAACTAGAGACGGCAAATTTGATACTACTGATCGGCTTGTTAACAAAAAAATTGGTTTAATCATTTAATCAAATTTCTTTGTCAAATAGTAATGATTTTGTTTTTCAATTACACATATTGGTTATAATCGTCTATGTTCTAACCTCCACATCGTTTTCACATGTTTTTGTTGTTAACAGTCTTGTGTTTTTTGCTCAAAAGTGAAAACGAAAAAAAATTTAAAAGTTCGAAATCGTCAACTTTCAAATTGTGTTCTTCTAAATTCGGATGCTAGAACACATACTATTAATTTGTATTTTGTAAATTTCAACTTAAACAGGTGCAGCATGTGTTTTAACATCCGAACTCACAAGAAAACATGTGAAAACGATGTGAAAGCCAGAACATAGACGTATATAAATTATTTTTCTCATTCTAATTTGAATTTTATGTGGTAATCAGAAATTTTATTTTTTAATTAAGCGTTTTGAAAAAACTTTGTTGCACTCTTATCGAAAAAAAAATAATAAAAAATAAATAAAAAATAATTAAAATCTTGCATGCACAGAAAAATGATTTATCCAATCACCAGCTTTAATAATTAAACAGAATACCGGCATAAACACATTTTCCATACAAATTGGCACAAAAAAGCAGCCGCAGAAAGCAGTCGTGAGATAGAATCTATTTTATTTTGAGAGCGTTTTTTCTTACGCTCTCACATATAAATAAATATCCTCTCAAAAATGTTACCATACTTTCAATAATTTCATACATTTTGTAAACAAAACTACAAAGAAAAATAAGCACAAAAGAAAATAAAACAAAAATTAGACAGCATTTGAAGTTACTGCCGACGATGTTATTATGGGCTTTATTAATTTGGGAGCGATTTTCCTGAAGTTGCAGACTTTATTCTGTTTCATCATTTAATTTAAAGAAAAAAAGCCAAAACCCCATTATCATTTTGATAGCGGGAAGTTAAACAAATTTTGCTAATTATTTAACAATAAATTGTGTATGATTTTATTTTATTTGAAAATAAAGTTCATAAAACAAATATTTAGACACCTCTCGTGTTTTATAATAAATTCAATAAAGTGCGACTTTGACTCGCACTTTATTGAATTTCTGGCGTTTTTTTTTTTTTTTTTGTTTACAAAACTTTTTTTAAGTTTTAGCGATTTTTTTCGGTTTTGGTGCTTTTTTGTTGTGTTGGCTTTTTTCGGTTTTTGGTGATTTTTTAGTTTTTTGGGAACCTTTTTACTTTTGGGTTTTTTTTTACATTTTAGCGATTTATGATATTTTCATTTAAGCGCTTTTTTCATTTGGCCGATTTTTCGTTTCGGCATTTTTAATTTTGGATTTTTTTTCGTTTTGACGGTTTTGAAAATTTCAAGATGCAGCAATTTTCAAAATTACATAATTAAAATTGTATTAACTGATAGAATACACTTTAATGTTGCCTGTATGTTCCCAAAAGGCAAAATATTTCTCCCCCTGTCTTTTACCCAACAGAATTAAGACTTTGCAAAGTAAACCTCGCGTGTCTAAAAGGGGTCAAAGATTTGTAGCTCATGCCAAGTCTCACAGCATAAGAAGTAACCCTCCTATATACAATATTGAGCAAAATACACCTACAACGAATTAACAATGTCTACTGCCATTTTAAATGTCAATCGATTTTGTTTTTCTTCTGTTCAGAATAAATAACATTAAGTGCAAAAGCATGAAACACAGCACAATTTATTTTTTTTTTCAAGATTTTTTTAATTGAGAACTTAAGTTTAGTCATATTAATGTACAGAAAGAATCAAATCTAATAAACAATAAATTTAATTCGCAAATGAAATATGTATGTACGTAAAACGGAAATCAGCAACTATTGAGTCTGGTCTTTGCCGAGTAGACGAAGACATGTAAAGACTTTGATTTTTTTTTCGTAAGCCAGAAAAAATTGTAAATCAAATCAAATTAAAGAAACTGTAGAAAGAAAAAAAGACTGAAATTACGGGCAGACAAACAACTTGAATGATGATAATCCATATTTCAAGGTTGACTTCTCTATGGGGCAATTAAAGTCATTCTAAAGAAAAGCAAATTATTAATTTTTTTATAATAGAAACAAAGTCGTTATAAATCTTTAAAAAAAAAGAGAAAACTTTTTCTAATTTGCTTTGTATAAAAAAAGTCATTAGAATGATCAATGATTTGTCGATGTCTCTTTTCTAATCAAAGACACTTTACGAAATGCTTTGCTAGTCAAACTTCTTTTTTATGCAAATATTTTTGATGTTCTTTTTTTTAGAAAAAATTATCAACTATGTACATATGTGTGTATGTATGAGTGTATTTTTGTATGTATGCATGTATATACATATATGAAATTTAAAGCATTTAATTTTAAGCGGATTTATTTTAGTATTATTTTTTTATTAGAAATCTTGTCATGGAAAACTTGTTTTTAATCCCAAATGTCTGTGTTAACTCACCCAATTTGCTTTTTCAAGCAAAATACATATAAACATTTTTGGAGACTAGAGATGGATATCGCTCACGTAATATGCACTATGTACATACATACATACATATATATATATATATATATATATATAAATATAAAAATATTCCATAAGTAAGATTCGAAAATAACTGGCAAAAAGAAAAAGATTTTATTATTTTAATTTATGTATTTCGCTGTGCAAGTTTTCATGGTCGTGATTAAGCTTTTGTGTTTGTGGTAAGCGTACTAAGAAATTTAAGCATGATAGGTAGTCAATGAAAAGATATTCACGTCACCGTCTCCAGCAGCTGTGACATAGTTTTATAACATGTTCTTGTTATGATTTTGCAATTGAAAACAGCATTTTTACCAAAATAAAAGCGGAAACCAATTTTCACAGCATACATATGTACATGCATACATTCATGTATGATACAAGTCTAGAAAATCACTACAATATCTAAGTTTGAGCGATTTGGCTTTAAATAATGTTACAAATTTATGCAATTGTTTTTTTTTATATTCCAAAGAAAAACAAACAAGATTTTTTTTGAATTTTAGGTGGATAAAATCTTACGAGAATTACTGTTGTGGGACATTTTAAATCCCTAACTCTTCTTTAAAAAGGAGTATTTTCCTATTTTCGAAAAGTAGAAAATTAGTCTAAAATGGCCTAGACACGAACCAAATACTTGATGTCAAATTCGTCCACATGTGCTGAATGTTTTGACACATGACACATGCTGCATGACATCTTCAAGCATTAACTTTGAATTAAAATTTGTAATGTCAAAATTTTATGAATAGTGTCAATAGTGAAGAATTCATTTTGGGCTAGTTTTTGTGCTGTCCATTATAGGAAGAAAATTTAGTAAAAATAACAGCAGTGTGTTTGGCAAAATAAATAAAATAAAAATAATGAAAACATGTGTGTGCATGAAAGAGTGACTTAAAAAAGGAACAAGAAGCTTTTCATCCGCCATTTTCAACAGCCGCTCAACTTAAAATTTCGTTTTCCAAGTTGCTTGACAACTATATCTCCTGAATCATTCAATCGAATTAGATAAAGTAGCCAGAATTCGTTTTAGTTTCTCAAATTCAAAAAAGTCAAAGAAACAAGAATATCGGTTTGCCAAAAAATGTTTAAATTATTAAAAACACTGTTTTCGGATTTTTTTATACGAAACATTTGAAGGATTGTTGATAAAACTTTCAGCGTTCCACGCAGTTTTCTTAAAAATCGATTTGCTTAAAAATTTGGGAGTTCTTCAATCGAATCGTTGTCATTTTGAATGACCAAGTTGCTTAGAAGTCCCCATTTTTCAACGATGGGCGCAACATTTTCTTTCAAAATATTCATTTAATAAATTTTTTTTATTCATTGCAAACTGATCGAAAACTAGATTACCGACTTCAGATGCCGCCATGCAGAACTAGTTCATAACCGAGCCTCCGCTATGTTTGGCGTTGCTTGTAACACACTTTCAAGAAAAGCTTCATTCTTCGACTGCAATATTTTTAGAGGCTTTTTTACTCCAAATATATCTAATTTGCTTTCCTCACTATGTATAATGTTTTTCCAGAAGTCTACAGGCTCAGTTTTGTACTTTTTTGCGCATTCCACGAGCTGCTCATGATTCACTTTAGATATGTAAGGCTTATTCTTTGTCACTCTGCCATGTAGTCCATTTTTGTGAAGTACTCTTCTAACTATACTGGCACTTACTGGTTTTCCAGTTTCTCTTTGACATTTGAACAGCACTTGACAATGGACTCGTGCTAGTGCTCATACTTGTGTGCTACTAAACCGTTTTGGTCGTCCCGACTGTGGTAAATTCTCTACCGTATGATGCTTCACATATTTGGATATAATTTTTTATAGTGCAGCGATTCCTTGCGACGATTTCTTCAATTTCGCGGAATGTTTTTCTATGTATATAAATCTGAAATGATTTCTCGCGTTACTTTGGTGGTATGCTTACTTTGGTGCCAATGTTTGCACTTTTTCCTAGAAAATTTGATATTAAACTGCCAAAAACATTTTCACGGCATCGGCTTGCTAGATTAGTAACTGCTTTTCAAAGAATTTTAGATGTTATCCTGAAATATTTAAATAAAAATCAAGGAATTCTGCAACTGTTTACTTTTTTCGATACGTAAAATTATCAGTATTTTAAGATAAAGTGAATTATGTGAGACAATTTTAAATGTTTAGAAATATTTCATTCGACAAGAATTGAAATTACTGAACTTAAGCCCGACTAAGAAATTATTGCTGATTAAAGTGAATTATTTTTGTTAATATTTTCTTTTCGTTTACTGTTTATACAGAATTAAACTCTTATTATTATATAAGCCTTTTAAACTACAATTAAACTTTTTAATTTTTATTAATTTTTATTACTGTACTGTAACAAAAGGTTTTATATAAATAAAAAAAACTGTTTACTTTCTTTTGACGCTCACAGTACATTAAAAGCTCCATGTGCAATGTTAGGCAAGGCTGCACAAATAATTTCCGAAAAACGTACAATATTAAAAGAAAACATTTAAATAATTTGCTGTTTATTAAAACATATATATTTATTTATTTTCATTTGATCTGTTCTTCTAGTCTTGTGTAGATCATTATTTCAAAATACTCGCTTTTTCTTAAAAATGAATTCCTATACTTTGCTGAGCATTAGAAAAAATTTGCAATTAAAGGCTTCATCATTCCGATTACAAAAAGCATATTGAAAAGCATGCAAAAATCCTTACATATTAAATTGTTTGTATTCTTCTACGACTGCTCTCGTATATGGCAAGTCTTACATTTGTTCATTTATGTACCATATACTTCCTAGTCTCTAAGTATAGCCATAAATATATATTTAAAATTAATTTGCTTACCTTTTAGATTATTTTACTGAAGTGTCGTATGGAAGCAGAACAAAAAGTAGTAGACGATGTTGGGACAAAAGTAATTGAATGAATTGAAGAAGAATACAAAAAATCGGTTATCCAAGCGTTATTTGAAACTCTTGAAGTTTAATTCTACACCAAATATTTTCGAAACACTCACAAATGAAAATTCAAAATTGTTTCTTCTTAAACACCAAACACGCATAAATAATCACTTTTAAAAGGTGCAAAATGATACGAAACAAAGAATTAAATGACAGACAAAAAACTTTTAAAAACGATTTATGCAAATTAAGGCAAAAATCAAATTAAAATTTTATATTTAATATTTTTTTTTCACTTTTGCAAAATTGTTTTGTAAATGGTAGGAGCGTATTTCGGAATAAGTAAAAAGAATCCAATGTTTTTTTATGCATTCGTTTCAAATAATAACGGTTAATTTTTTTTTGTTATTGCAAGCATTTGTTTTTGTTGTTGTTGTAATATTTATTGTTAATGACGAGTAAAAAATCATTCATTCGATTGCAATTTGTTTTATGTTTGTTTCAGAATTAATTGTTAAGTCGTTTCACTTTGTGTTTTTTTTCGTAATTGTTTTTAGTTCCTTTAAGTTGAATTGATTATGAATCACTTTTTCATTTCATTACATTTATTAAATATTTTATGTAATTTTTATTGGAAAACTATTTTTAATTTTTTGCATTTTTTTTTTAAGTGGTTTAATTTATTTAGTACACAATGCATTTATTTCTCAAGATTTAAAGCTTTTTAACAAGTTTTGTTTGTTAGTTTTACATAAACATGTAAATATGTATGTAAGTATATTCCATTTTCTAATAAGACCAGATTTTTATCTGGTGCATAAAAATAAATATGTATGTATGTATGTATGTATGTATGTATTTTGTTAAACAGTTCGTTAAAAAATTTTTCTTTTCAAAACTATTTTTTTATTTTTATTTAAGAAATCACTGATCTTGCAATTTTTTTTTTTTAACAACTTTTTCTTTTTCTTTTCTGTATATGTTTGTTTTACTGGTTTAATAAAATGCAAAACTTAACTATCATGCGAAATTTCTTAAAAATTTAGCGGTTTCTTAACATTTGGATTTTTCTCCGTTTTCAACGTTTAAACTCCACAACTTTACGCTCACAACTGATCGTTCGTTTGCCGCTAACATTGCGTTTGCATTTGCACATCACCAAGCAAGTTTTATTAACTTGGAGAAAAATGAATGAAAAAAAGCATTAAGAAAACGAAAACAACAAAAAGACACCTAGAGCAAGTAAGTGGATAAAACGTGTTTTGTGGCCCCAAAAATAATGATCGATCCACTTCACCTTATATGAAGAAATCTCAGAGAAAGAGAATTACAAATGTTTGTTCCACTAATGCTCTTTTTACAGCCGAGTAGTGTGGTCAAAATAGGAAAATTAGAAAAACGTTGAACGAAAATGTTTCTAAATGTTTTCAAATTATACAACAAATAATACAATAATACAATACCACATGCGCTTTGTTGGTGTAAAACAATGCAGGCCAGCGGGAGAAATGTATGCGCGTATGTGTATTCATTTGTATAAGAAACTGACTGACGTTCGGCAAATCTAAACCGTTAGCCAAGCTGTGTGAGCGTTTGCTCCGTCCTCTTAAAACCAATAATGATCGAGACCCAATGCAGCAATTTGCGGCAAAAAAAAAACTCGTTTGGCATCTGCCTGTAATGCTCACTTTCACCTTTAGTGGTTATGCCATCGGCACCTTAAAAAAATACTTTTTCACTGGAAATGTCGCACCAAATGGTCACTTTGTGCTTATGAGTTTCATGTGGATCCTCTGTGCCCCAGAAACGCAAAACGCAAATTTTGTTTGTTAACCACTTAAGTCGATATGGGTTTTTTTAACCACTTAAGCCGATATGGGCTTAGCCCTCTTTATGAATTTTTGATACGAATTCATACTCTTCTTGCACCAAGTTTAACACAGTATGGCAGTGAGTTAACCTTGTCCGACTATTAGTAAGCAGCAAATCGTCAACAGTTTGCAATTTGTTCCCTTACAAAGTTTTGAGAAAAATTTCGTTGCAACGAACGTCTGTTGAAACCTAATTATATGCATCGTCGTCGAGCAGTCGAGACCGGCCACTTCTTGCGATATCTGTAGTGGATACAGTTTGCATGACGGCCTCAGCCAAACGGTTAATTGTTCGAGTACATGAAACTCGATGACGAGGAAAACGACGACAAAGTTCAGGCTGCATTAAAACGGTAGACTAAAAATTTTTCATATAAATGTTCTATATATCTATACGATTACATAAATATATTTATATATCATTTGGCGCCATGTGCAAAAATTACATCCGAATCAAACTATGACATTACTCTTGAGCCACCTTGTAGGACCGCTTTCACATTCAGCAATTTTTATTGAGCAAATTGTTAGTTAATGGACGAGAGTATAAAATATGATTTGATTATCCCCTCTCTCTCTCTCAAATAAACTCAAAAGTGGCTCAACAAAAGTTGCTGTGGGTGAGGTGAACCCAGTCTATGTAATGACTTTTATCTTAAATATTTATTAAAGTTTAAAATAACAATTGATTATTTTAAAAGTAATCCATCATTTTAAGGTTTTACTATAGTGATTGTAAAACTTAGGTTAGGTTAGCAGGTTGTTGGTGAAAGATGAAAGTTAAGGGTCCAGCTCACTTGGGTACAATAAAATGATTCCTTTCTGCTACCTGTAAGTTGGAAAGTATAAACAGAAGTAGTGAAAGGGAGGATAAAGATGAAAGAGGCAGATATAGATGATAGTTACTAGAGGAGAGAAGAGAGTGGGTCGGGAAAAGGGTCGTGCGTGTTCACACGTCATAAATGGGAGTCAATGAGCATACCAGCCGCTGCTCCTAATGTAAAGACTCAGATTTTTTAGTCCTATTTCCAATAACTCGGATAGGCTAGTGAAAAATAATCTGCCAAGGCAGTGCAGACAGAGCGGGGACAGAAACAGAGGATATGTGAGATACTTTCCTCCTCTTCTTTATCATTACAAATAAAGCAGTAATCATAGTACGGGAGACCCATACGTTGAGCATAGGTTCCGAAAGTGCAATGGCTGGTCCGTGTGGCCAAGAGATTCCTTAAGTAATTCCTAGTGGAGATCATGAGGTTTTTATTTCTATGGTGGTTTAGGCGAGGCCAAAGGGTTCTCCCTGTCACGCTGATTTGTTCATTGCACCATATGTCTTGAGCTGATTTTATAAAGGCAGCATCGAAGCATCTCCAGCAGGATGAGAGTGGTGGCCACAGAGACAACTATGTTGCCTGAATTAGTCCCGTGTCCACGCACCCAATTCAATATGATACATGAGTGATGCGCAACTTAACAAGGGCTTTGCAACATTCTTGGACAAGGGCAGATGTGGTGTACATACCTGTGAGGGCGTTAACTGTAGATGGCTGTCACTTATAATATGGATATCTCTGTTTGATATCCGATACACACTATGGCATTTTGTGACATGGTAATAGTGTATGCAACGTGGTGGCAACGTTTGTCATTTCCGATATTTTTCGTTGTGTGGCATTGCTTTCCATATGAAAACATAATGGGAACGGCGTTGCATACATTTTGAAAATTACACCACAAAATGGCAACACAACAAATGCCAGATATGTACATACTCGGCATTAGCTGCTCTTTTAATGGCAGATATGTATCTCTATCTACATTCGTCCGGAAGTCTGAAGGACATTCCTAATTCTGGAATATATACGCCGCCTCCAACTCTCCCCGCCCCCGTCACATCCAGTGGGGAGAATCCTTCTGTCAGTGAAATAACAAAATTCCTATTGAACTAGGGTTTGGGAGTACAATAGTCAATGAGATCAGGTATGTTATTTACTGTATTCAGAAAAAATTGTGAAGTTACTCATGATCCCATTTTTGAACTAAAATGTAGAATACGTTGCTGTGTAATACACTTTTTTGATTATATTTCAGGAATTATATATGAGTATTTTTCGTAAGTTTAACAATACTGGCTGGCAATATGCAGCAATAGCACAAAAATAAACAGCAAGTGCTAAGTCAGCGTTTTGTTTTAATAGTTCTCAGCAAAAAACGCTGAGTTGGCATTGCTACTCGTATACGAGTATTGCTCCCTAAGAGTTGCTTTTGTGTGCAGTTGCTCTTTCTTATTACAAAAATTATGCCCACTTTTTCTTGATTTTAAGCTGTTTTTATTTGCTGCTTGCTTGTTGTTTTCATTGTATTTGTTTCTATGGGTCCACGGTGCATCGTAGATATAAATAAGCTCTGGATTTGACTAAAAATTTTCTGTAAGTTAAATTCAATGATTGATCGTATTGTGGTCTAAAATTGACCAAACATTGTTCCGGCCTGAGGGAGCGAGCACTTACATGTATGGATGCATATCATATTCATACATTTGTATGTATGTATGGGCTCGTGTAAATTCTATTACTCCACTTAAAACTTCTCCATAATTTATACTTTGCTTGTTTGTTCTCATTACAATATTTTTCTTAATTGTGAGGGGATCGCTGGCGAGGTGATTGAGGCTAATGTTTGTGTAATTGAAAATATGTACTGTTAAAAGTTTTTGCTTTATTTATTTACTTCTTCTCTGTTTCTTTTGGAGTTGGAGAAATATTGTTATTTGTTATCAAAAAGTAAATTTCTTTTAATATTTATTTTCATTGTGGACTTGTTGTTATTTTGTTTTAAAGTGTTTCGAAATGCATCATGCAAAAGTGCTTAAGTCATATTTTACTGTTTTGCAAGTCGATTTTCAGAAATTTACTTCATTTGCAGTTAAATTTGGAAATTCGGTATTTACTTGAATTTTTTTTAGAAAAACATTGCTCTACACACTGTAACTAATAAATTCAATTTGAAATAATATCAAAGTATAGGCTAAATTAAGCTGTTACTCCGTATGAGATTATAAGTCGAAAAAAGATAATCACCAATTTATTGCGCTGTAACTTCCTGAAAAATAGTAAAAAATAATAGAAATTTTTGTCAGAGATACTTTTGAGTATGGAGATTACGGAGGTGTCACTAACTCAAAATAAACTTATCTCGACTTAAGCACTTTTTCCTTTTTGCCACAGAATTATGTATGTTTCGGACGCAAAGAGAATTTTAACATTTTATTGGTGATGGAGAAATGTCGAAACCAAGTAGATAGAAATTAAGTCATATGTATGTTGTTGGTGTTTTCGTTTTTTTTTTTTTTGCTTCGTTATTCCGCTTGTGTATGATTAATTTCATAACATTTTCTTGCAAATTGCATATTTTTTTTAAGTGTGTCAACCTGTACAATATTTTAAGCCAATCCATTTTCAATAAAAGAAATCAAGTTTTTTATGTTATGCTTCGCTTGGGTAACGAAACTAGAACAAATTTAATAAGAAGAGATCATAAAAAAAACCTTTCAGGAAAACTTTGCATTTTGAAAAGAAGTAAAATACTATTATTAAGCAGTTTATTTTTCGATACATATCAAATAGGAATCGAACAAGATGTGTGCATGTGTAAATATGTATGTATGTATATAAATATGTATGTCTGGATGGTTGTACATATCGCACACTAAATCATAATCAGTCACAACTAAAAATTTTCAATTTTTTTCAGGCACATTTAATATATTTTGTAGCAATTTTATTGACGAAATACAATGAAATTTATGAAAAAAAAGTGGATTTTAAATTTTTTATTAGATAGGGCGTTTCGCTTTATAGGTACCGGAAACTTCATAATACTTATATTGTCAGAAGGTGAATGTCAAGAAAAAATTAGAGAATGGAAGTACCTTCTATATTTATATCATGGTTAATACATAATTTAATATATATGTATGTATGTACATCTGCTTTTTATTTACTATTTGTACATATGTTTGAGGGCGGTTCGGAAACTTCTTAGCCTATCAATGAAAAAGAATAGTTAGTTTTTCAAAAATATTTTTATTTTTCAATATAATCTCCTGAAACTTCAATACACTTAGTCCAACGCTTTTCTAGCAATTCTATCCCTTGATTAAAATAGTTTTCCTCAAGGTCTTCAAAATAGTGGTTTACAACTGTAATTGCATCTTCATTTGAGGTAAAACGCTTGCCAGCAAGGAATTTTTTTAGATTTGGGAACAGTTAAAAGTCACTGGGAGCTAAATGAGGAGAATAAGGTGGGTGGTCAAGCAACTCCTACTTTAATTCGTTGATTTTAGCCATTGTTAAAACACTCTTGTGCGCTGGTGCGTTGTCTTGATGAAAAATAATTTTTTTGTGTTGTTAGCCAGGACGTTTTTCTCGAATTTGTACATTTAATTGATCCAAAAGGTTGCAATAGTACTCTGAATTTATTGTTTTACCCTTTTGCAGATAGTCAATCAATAAAATACCTTTGAAGTCCCAAAAAAACCGTTGCCATAACCTTACCAGCCGATTGAATTGTTTTTGTCTTCTTTGGGGCACTTCCTCCAGCTTCAGTCCATTGTTTGGATTGTTCTTTTGTCTCTGGAGTATAGTGGTGGATCCATGTCTCATTAACAGTTATGAAACGACGCTTAAAATCCATTTTATTTCGCTTAAAACGATCCAAACAAGCTTGAGAAATATTCATTCTTATGCGTTTTTGGTCGACTGTTAACAAATGCGGCACCCATCTTGCAGAAAGCTTTTTCATCTGTAGTTCTTCATGCAAAATTAAATGGACTCGATCATTTGAGATGCCCATGATATTAGCTATCTCACGCAGTTTTATTCGTCGATCATTTAATACCATATCATGCACTTTGGCTACAATTTCTGTTGTTGTTGCTGTTTTTGGACGTCCACTACGTGGTTCATCTTCAATGCTTGTACGACCACGTTTAAATTCAGCAACGCAATTTTTTACTGTTGCATATGAAGGAGCACTTTCACCTAACACATTCACCATATCATTATGAATTTCTTGTCCCGATAAACCTTTTTTATGTAAATATTTAATGACACCACGCATTTCTAATTTTTCCATTGTAAAAAAATCGCGGATGCGTCTTTTGTGAACACCTGTTTCTATATGAAGGAATTGCCAGATCGAAACAAAATTTAACATGTGTTCATAGCAGAGATGGAAGTTTCCAAAAAACTTAACTTTTTTCTGTTTATACCGCGCTTTTTGTGCTAGGCTAAGAAGTTTCCGAACCGCCCTCGTACATACATATCGTTACCTGAATAGAATAAATAGGGCCTGCCCACGATGTCGACAACGTTCGACTTGTCGTACACTTACATTTGAAACAAAACCAACATTTTAAAATTTGAAAGAAAAACAATATTTGAAACAAAAACAAAATTTTAAAATTTCTTTTAATTTTGAATGTAAGTGTGCGACAAGTCGAACGTTGCCGACATCGAGGGCCCATCAAATCGCTATTTATTTTCGCGCAGATTAATATTTTTTGTAGCAATTATATTGACAAAATACTACGAAATTTATGAAAAAAAATTTAGATTTTAAATTTTTTGTTAGATAAGGCGTTTCGCTTTATAGGTAACGATATATTTTTCTTTCGATTTTTGTTCATACACTTAGCGCCATCAAAGAGCATCGACTAAAATATCCTGCTTATAACAGATCGTAAAACTCAATAAAAATAAGTAAAACTTAAGTCACACATATTGTTGGAATTAATTGATATGCTCGAATCGTTGGTGGTATTTGTACTTTCAACGTCATCATTGCTGAGATCATTTGGGATGATTAAACTATCCTCGTCACAGGTCGCCAAAGTGCTGTCATCGTCGGTTATATAACCGCTGGAGCCGCAGGAGCTGCAACAAAATGTATTTATTAAATTTAAAATTTATTAAATTTTTATAATTAATTCCCACCTGCCATCACCTTCAACAATGACGTTGTGAAACCATACAACAATTCCGGTCATAATATTTCAAGAGTTCGTCCTTTAGTTTTACTTAAAATAAAAAATATGTACGTCTGTTCTGTTGAGTCTTTGAAACAGTTTTGATAGCTTTTATCTATGTATGTGTCTTCAGGTTTTAGAGTTTATGGATATTTTCAATTTAGTTTTTGTAAATTTTGCCTACCAGGTAGAAAAGATTTCCCAAAAACAAAATATAATGTTCCTGAAAAATTTAGCTTACAGTTTTGGGAGGTGTGCCTTTTTCGGATTAGTTGTAGCAATAAAACCATTTTATGTATTTAGGAAATTTTATTGAAGGTTGGTTGATGGTCCTTTTCTTATGCTGGCTAAAATTGTAAACAGAGTAGTATTCCAAGAAATGGTAATAAAAATATGAAAAAGTAAAATGTTAAGGTAGGAAATACAAAAACTGGAAAATTTTTCTGGGCTTACTGAAATCGTGTTAATACTTGCTTAAAGTATGTAACGATGCAATATACTTATACATACATTTTTGACTTCATAAAAGACGATACAACGCCGCCCTAATATTCGTGCATTTAAAGCGTTACAGTAGTTTTCTTTATACCTGCATTACTATTTGTTTTTTTTTTATTTGTGTAATGCACACGAAAAACTTAGAAATATTCCTGGAATGCATGCATAGTTCCCGTAGGCTTACCATTTTTGGCTTTTGTAACCTCTGTTTAAGTAAAATATAAATATTATTAAATATTAATTTAATGCAAATTCTATTCTTTTTACTTAGCTAATGAAGGGAATAATGAAATCTTCAAATTAAATAGGAAAATCTGTTTTTTAAATAAAAAAATTTTTTTATAAAGTGGTTTAAATGCAAAATGAATCGCAATGACCTGAAGTGTACTGAAGGAATACCAGTCAACATTGAATTGCTGACTGTAACACCTGCCAGGCAAAAAACCCCGAACAATTTAACACTTTAACCCTTCTTTGTATGGGTTCTTTTGCCTCTTTTATAAAAAGAAGTACCCTCAAAATGTTATTAGTCTCTGAATACGCCAAAACTCGAAATTTAGTTTAAATCGTGAAATATGAACTTAAGAAATTTTTCAGCACCAATTTTGAATAGACTCCAAATTAACCCTAGTACGGCTTTAAAGTATACACCGGTATTCTTTAAACTGTTTTTCTCCTATAAAATTCCCACGTTAAGCCAACATTAACTGTAATAAGGGAAAAAAAGAACAATATTCAGAAGAGCTAAAAAGTTAAAGTTTTCCATAAAAATGTTTCTCATTATAATTTACATACGAAAGCCAAACACATACTAAAGCTAAAATGCAAGATTTTATACGTGTGAAATTAACACTTAACAGCATTTCAAGGTTTTACAAGGTTTTCATGTCAAGTTTAATTTCGAGTTTCATGGAGAACATTTTTGTGAAACATTTGAGCCCGCTTAACGTTAATGTTTTGCCTCATTTTTTTAAAGGGACAAAACAAACCCATACGTGGAAGAGTTGGAAGGTTAAATGTTGCATCAAAATATTCCTGAAGGGTTTTATATAAAAAAAAAAACTGAAAAATACAAGCAAGATTAAAGGACAAAATCTCCATACTGAGAAGAGTTAGAGAACTAAAATGTTGCACAAACATTTTTCTTGCAGGGTTTTACATAAAAAAGTGCAAGTACCAATTAGGGACTTCAAATCCGTTTAAATAAGATTCTAACGTAAACTTTCTAATAGATTCAGTCGTACAGTAATATTTTTACTCCATAATAAAACGGTGTGAATCTGGAAATACTAACAAGTGTTTTTGCTCGTTCCAATATGCAGCAAACCACTCTGCCCCACTTGAATAAATGCTAGAAATTTATGTCAATAAAAAGCTCTTTAATAGAAAAAAGTATGTAACGTTGGTTTTAAGCAAATGAAAAAATAACGTTTTGCTCAGCAAAATTGTTCATAATTTAATACACACCTTAAATATTAATTTATTTAATTGTTGGCCTTCGAGAGTTTTGCGTCTCGCTCGAACTAGTTGACTGATCTCCCACGGATAACCGTATATTCTTGCGGTTCTTTTGTGGAATTTCTTTAACAACCAAGTTGCTACTTCCTATGTGAAGGCATAGGTCGTATATAGTCAGTCACAAAAACTGTTTTAAAATACTGTTAATACCATCTTGGGCATATGGTCTAGTTACTCCGCTCATATTTGTGCAACAATACTTTGCAAATTTACTTTGTAAAGTATTTATTAAATAAATAAATAAATATAAAGAAAAATTAATGGCCATATTTGTACATATGTATGTATGTAATTTAAATATTAATATAACGTAATTTAAATATTATTATGAAATTAAAAAAGTCTCGTTTGGAATCTTTAGATGATTTTTACGTTTCATACCTTTTTTAAAATCCTAAAACTTAACGGGAATCAGCTGAACTGCCACACTTGTGTTTCATGTCTTTTTTAATTTAACCTGCAAATTTAACGGGAAACAGCTGAGCTGCCACACTTTGCCAGACAATTTTTTACTACTACAAATGCTTCACAGCCTTCAGCTCTTGTATATACTATTCATTAATTGTCAAACAATAAAAACAAACCAGGCACGGTTTGTTTTCGTGTAATAAAAAAATCGCAACTCTAGCTTTTCAATTAAAACTTGGAATATTTAACATAATATATTAAAGATGAGTGAAGAATTTTGTAAAGTTACTCGTAAGAAGTGGATAGCGCATAGAGGTTTGCAGCGCAGGATCAGACGTATCTCGGATAAAAGCTATGACAAAGATTGTCCAGACGTCGATGTTGACAAATTTTCAAAGTATGCAATTTGTATCAAATGGAAAATCTAATATCGAATCATTATTTCTTATTTGAAGGAAAGTAGAGAAAATATGTCAACAAATGCAAGAATGTGATTATTTTACACAATCCTTGAAAACTCTTCAGGAAGTTTTACACAAACTTCAAACCGAAAAACGGCAAACTTTGCACATCAAACGATTAGTTTGCTTTGGAATTGGGCCGTTCACACGAAATTTTCAAGCTTTACATCAATTGGCTTTTATACTTTCGTTACAAAGGCAACTTAATGTAACAGAAGCATTATATTTTGATCCAATTTTTCGTAAAAGTGAAAAAGAACTTTTAGAGAAGTACCACTGTTCAGTCATGAGTGAAAATTGTGAAGGTAAATATGAGTCCGACATACCAACAATTTTTTATATGCCACATTGCCCCAATTGTTTAACCAACAATTTGCTTTGGAAAAATTGGCAGCGGAAGTGTTTAAAAAATTTAATTTTAATCAACAACAGCTTTGAGAGCCTTTCTTGCAGCAAACCCGAAAGAATACTACGTTTAGATTCTTCTTATATACTTGATATAATGCCTTATAAGCAGGAACTTGCGCTTGAAGATGATTACGATGTGCGGAATGTTTTCAATGACTTATCGATACACATCTTTCCTGAGAATGACTTACCAGCCAAAGATTCAAAATTTTGGGAACAGAAGGAAGCGCCTACGTACAATGATGTAGAAATGATCTCTGCTGAAGATTTTGCGAAATTAAGTTTAGCAGAAGTTTCACAGATTTGAATAAAATAGTGATTTTATTTAAAGCTTATTTTATGTACTTCATCTCAGTCTTTTTAAATATTTAAGAACATATTTACGTGCATAAATAAATATTTACATTCAAATGTACAAATATATGTTCAAAAATTCAGCATTTTCTGATCCAGTTCTATTTCACGTTCCAACTCTTTTGCCTCTTCCATCTTTTGTTTCATGGCAGCAAACTCACGTAGCCTCCTTCTTATTCGCTTATGTTTTGAAGAATTCACACGTTTCATGGATTCTTTCAATGGTTGTACTACCCGTGCAACATTCTTTGGTCGATTTACCGGTTTTTTCGTAAATGGTTTTCTGCCCTTGG
This sequence comes from Nowickia ferox, assembly GCA_936439885.1. Classification (NCBI taxonomy): domain Eukaryota; kingdom Metazoa; phylum Arthropoda; class Insecta; order Diptera; family Tachinidae; genus Nowickia; species Nowickia ferox. Next base: position 109,990,942 of record OW387023.1, read on the forward strand.
CGTAAGGAGAAAAAGCAGAAGGTAAAACTTTGTGTTGTACGTGCATTAAACTGCACAAATTTTCATCAATTGCTAGTCCATTTTGTTGTGACATAAATTCAAAATCTGTAACAGTGGCATTTAGAAGATCATGTAGGTAAAAAGTATTTTGAGTGATTTCTTGAGATGGTCGGCAAAGCATAAGCTTTTCTTTATATTTGGGGTTATAGCGCAACATATAGTGACCCAGAGGCATGTTACATAATATTTTCAGAAATTCAAAAAGATTGTTAAGTAGTTGATGGCAATTAAGCTGGTAAATTGAAATCAAACGTTCTTCCAATTTTTGTTCATTTAATGGTTCTTCCAATAAATTTTGATAATTGGTAGCTGATATACGAAGGCAGCTGCTTTTTGAAGCACCAATAAGTTTCACTCTAAACCACTCTTTGAGAATTTCATATTTCGTTAAAATTTCACACCCTAATTTTGGTTTGTGCTCTAGTTTTAGAGCCACAAACCTATCTTCACTAAAACTTTCTAAAGAAGAGTATATTTGCAAGTGTTCGCCTTCTATGCTGGAAAGTTGCCATTTTGCTAAAGTTTTCGAAAACTTGCAAAGTTTATCTGCAGTAGCTTTTGATTTTTGCATAAACTCTTCCGTTGTTAACACTTTAAAATGAGTGCATTCCTTTGACGCCAGTTCCGTTTCAATATTTTCTGGTTCTAACAATTTTATTTGTTTTAAAGAAAGCATTGCCAGAGTAGCCTGTTCCACGACTTGCTCATAAGTGTGCCAACCGCATTGCCTTGATGGTAAGGGCGGATCCATAACAATATACTTTTTAGAATCGTTTTCAGTTTCTTTTATATCCAACAATACTTCTTTAGGTATATCAACATAATCTCCAGCTGTCAATAAAAATAACAATGATTCCAATGGAATATAAAAATAAGGAATTTCAGAAAATTCCTGCTCAACAATGTTTTTGAATTGCAATTGCAAATTGTCTTCGAAACTCTCTTTTAAGTCCTCAGAGTTTTGATAAACTTCGCTATAAGAGGCAATACAGTAATTAAATTTTTTAAATTCCTGCTGTATGTTATCTTGCCAATTGCAATGCTCTCCCACTCTACTTACAACCTCTTGATTTGTTATCGAAACTTGCTGATCTCTTAAAACATTCTTACAATCCCTGACACGTGGCAGACCTAAATGTGAATTATACGCTTCCTGGGGATATCGCTTCATTAAACGAATTGCTTTGCTATGATACCATTTTTGATATATTTGCAAAAGTTTCTTACACGGAGCATACATTTGTTCCTTGTTACTTTGATTGAATTCAGACACAAACTTTTTAAAATACTGCCTTTCCTTTGATCTGATGTTTGTCAATCTATACCAATTGTACAAATCCTCCTCTTCGACCTCCAAACATTGTTCTAAGAGATTCAAAACACGTACTCCCAATTCATGGTCCTTTGCGGTCATCAACGATTTTTTTGCATAATTAAATATTTGTGTTTCATCTTCCTTAGTATGATCATAACACAGCCTGGTAATGGGCTTTTTCGTTCGAGGATCTGTTAGAGTTATGTTGACGAAATTTATCCTCTGTTCTTTTTGATGTGGTGTCAAAAAATGTGGATCAATCTCATGAAGTTGTTGGAAAAGGCAGTCTTCTTCATCTTCGAAGGGTTTATCGAAATAAGTATGGCTAGGTTGATTGCGAAATATATAAATTTCCATGTTTGAATTATAACAATTGGACAGTTCTGAACAATTTATTTCAACTTGGTTAAATTACACAAAATATACATAATGCGAGTAAATCAAAATACATGTCCACCAAGGCATATCAAACAGGTACATGCATCAGGCAAATTGCTCATCCGCTGATTTTTTGTTTACACGTTTATAACGAAGAATTCATTTGACAAATACTTTTGTGCCTTGTTTGATGCATACAATTTTTTGACAATTACTTTGTAAAACTATGTGAGAAGCACAGAGTTGCCACAGTGTTTTCTCTAATGCGTGTACCTGTAGTAAATGTGCCTTGATGTCCACTGTATTCTTAGCATTGCCAGATTAAAGTTTTATCGCTTTGCCAACGTGTAGCTGTATAAATATAATAAAACATATGTTCAGTTATTTTACAATTGTGTGTATCAGAGCACGAAGCCGATAATCTTCGACGGTCGGCGGTGGCTTACCCAAAAAGACCTGTGCGTCTGAAGAAAAAGTGTCGACTGGCTCACGTGTGTAATGCCTGCCTCTTTGACATACAATCAAGTGGCCTAATACTTTCACTTTCATGCTAAAACCAGGGTACACTAATCTACCTTGGTGTAATAAGTGTAATGGTGGCAGCATAACGTCAGCTGATTTTTACTCTGGTAGTTATGTGCATAAGCCACTTCCAGAACGAATATTTTTTGACAACCATTACCTAGTTTGTTGTTGTATTTATTGTGCTTATGTGACCACCTGCATACTTCTTACACCATGGGCAAAATCATGCATGATTTGTACAGTTGCCAAGTTGATACATATGATACAAAGTAAATTTGCATAATATGCTTGCACAAAAATGGGCGGAGTAACTAGATCATATGCCCCAGATGTTATTAACAGTATTTTAAAAAAGTTTTGTGACTGATTGCACAAGACATATGCTTTCACATAGGAAGTAGCAACGTGGTTATTAAAGAAATTTCACAAAGAACCGCAAGAATATACGGTTATCCGTGGCAGATCAGTCAACCAGTACGAGCTAGACGAAAAACTGTCGAAGGCCAAACAACACACACAAGCCTGGCCGCACTTAAGAAATAATTACGATAACGCCACAAAATATACAGAAGTGTCACGAGACGGAAGAAAAGGTTATTTGTCTGTTTGTCTCGTTTTCCCTCGAATTTTGTCGGCGTTTTTGTTTTGATTCTTTTTTCTAGTGCAATAAAACATCAACGCTTTTTATTAGCTGTGTTATTTGCTAAGTAGTAATACACTACAACATCAAATACACTATATTTTTCTCTTTTTTCCACGAATTTTAACAAAACCTGATTGAAGCTTTTTTACCTGTCACTTTCTTCACTTCTGTGTATTCTGTGATAACGCGAGAGCTGTTCTTCAGCCCAGAACTTCTTAACGACTGATACCAAACTTTTTTTTTTGATAATCACTTTTCGGCTGATTCGTGCGCCGATCACAGCCGCATGCATGGGTGGCGGCGCAATCTGAAGACAAAATTCGGCGGCGGCTGTTAAGTCGGTTATGTGCCGGCGGGCTTCGTGTTCTGGCGTTTGTGTGTGCAAAAAACTTTGAAGTGATAATATTTATTTGTGAAGTATTTACTTAGTTTTCCACGAATAGTTTTAAAAACTTCTTGAAAATTTTCAAAAAAATGAGTGACGGTTTGTTTTATTTCTTGGACTTGCAATTTATGATTTTAAATTTTTCTTATACTTTCAGAGGAAATTATAAAAAAACGTTTGTTGATTGATGGTGATGGTACTGGGGATGACCGGCGTCTTAACATGCTTCTGAAACAATTCCTCAAATGGATGTATTCTAAAAATGATTCACCAGAGAACAAGTGAGTAATTTTTTAGTTTAATGTTACTTTTAGCTAGTTAAGTTGTGTTAATTATTTATTTGTATGTACACACATATAATTTTGCTTGTTTTTAATATTGGGCTTGTTCTGAAAATCACGGTGATTTCAAAAGTAAACTGCTAATAGCTGTCTCGATAGTGGGTTTTTATTGTATTTTAAGTTTTTGTCATATGTCATAAATCACCGTGATTAAACATGTGATTTGCAGAACAGGCCCCTATATTTGCGCCGGCTAAAAATTATACATAAAAATCTGTACAAAAGTATATATACATACATATATGTATGTATGCATACATATGTAGGTATGTAATACACTATATTCCGACAGTGGTCTTGAGTGATTTCCGATTTTTTATCAGAGAATTTCATGGATTGCCAATGATATAGTTGCGGAATAGAAAGTAAGTCAACATATTGACGGTTTAAGTCTGAATAAATTACATTCCACTGCTTCTTCATGTATAAACTAAACTTATAAAACCAGTTTGCGGGGTTTAAAGTTTCCAATTTATGCACAACTTAATGGAAGAAGAAAATTTTATTTTGCTTTCAAGAGTTGAGTAAACAAAGTATTTGTGTGAAATTTTTGCACAATATGAAGAACGATATAATGATTAATTCCGCATCATTAACTCAAAAATTCTATATTTTGAGTTATGACGTCGTTGTTTAAATGACCGATATGTAAAGTTTAATTCAATCGTTATTATACCATGATTTAATTTACACATATTACTTATGTACATATGTATATCAAGCTGATACAAATTTTTCTTTACATTACATGGGATAGTTTTAATTTTGTTCGTAAATCATTATTATTTTCCCAGTCTAAATGAATATATCTTTCACTTCTTTTAGTTCAAAGATTTTTAGTTTTTTAACACTAGCTACGTAAGAGCATAATAATCGATTTTGCTTGTATAGGTACCTATAAAATCGTGTGATTTGTCATATTAAATAAATTCTTTTCCGTGTTGTTTGGCATTGAAAATTTCTAATTATAATTATTATATTAGCAGTTGAGGGATGCTTATTACTCAAAAATGTACCTACTCGAAAAATAAACATAATTGTAATTACTGATATACAAAACTGTGAATTCTTGCCTTGCTGAATAGAAATCTTTATAATTTAATGCACGTTATCATCTAAAACATAACCCATATTGAACGCTTTTTCATTTCTTCATACTTGCATTAATGCTTGAACTTCTACTTACATTTTTCGTCTTAAATTTTATGATTCCATTTATATAAAAAAAAAACACTTTCCTATTCTTTAGTCAAATAATTTATGATCGCTTAATGGCTCAATTAGCTCAATGCCAATTCGCTGCTGCCAAAACCGAACGTACAAGTCAAATGATTGATGAAGAATTGGAAAACTATCAAAAGCTATCGAAGGCTATAGAAAAAAATATTGAAGTGGCTAAAATAGAGTTGGAGGACAGTAAAAAAGAATTAGTTATTGCCAAACAAATACGAAAAAATAAAATGGAATATGATCAACTCGCTAAAGTGATAAAACAACAACCAGATCGAAAAGAAACTCAAAAACATATAGAATGTTTGCAAAAGGAATTGGCAGAGTTAACTGAAAAAAAACTGAAACTTGAGCGCAAGTTTGAAAAACGTCAGAAAGACTTTGCTGTCCTTATGTATGCAGTGCGTGAATTGGAAGCTCAATTGGCGGATGATAGCTCCAGCGAGGATGAGGATAGTAAATCTGACGATGATATAGTTGTGGGTTCTGGCAGCAGCAACAATATAACTGATCATCATCCCATAATTGAAGGTTTGAGTGATGACGAATTAGAAGCTGGTTCACAGTCTGGTAAAAGTGGTCGCCATAGTAGAGGTTTGATGGAAAGAGGAGTAACTGAACAAATAAATAACGAAGAAGGTGATGATGCAAAGAGTATCAAAGAAGCCATGTTGGTCGACGAAGATGCTGTTTTAGAATTAAGCATAGATAAAGATGAAAATGATGTAAAAATGGAAGAAGTGGCAGGAAATGCTAATTGAAGCTTTATAACAAAGTGCATAAAATTACTTAGTTTTTAAGTACTTTTCAAATGTGTACGTTCTTGTACACACATAATTATAATAAAACTAAATAAAAAAAAAATATGAAAAATTAGTGAACTACACCACTGTATTTCAATTCTACTACGTTTCTAACCGAAAGGCAGCTGTTTTGCGTTTTCTGTGCCATCAGCTGTTGTTGAAAAGAATATAAGGTAAGAAGGAAACTGTTCACATTTTTTTCCATAAATAATCAAAAACAATTTTGTTTCTCAGCATGTCAGCTATAAAAACTTTACGATCTATTCTTCAAGAACTTCGTAACGCCTCTCCCAATGGATGCATTAAAAATTCTTTGGCTGCACGTTACATAATTGCGCAATATAAAAAGTTCTCCACTACGGATCAACAACTATGCAAAGCTCGCGACGAGGCCCTGTTTTTGGGTCAAACATATCTTACGTACTTATCCAGTTTGCGAAAATACACTGAATTACACAGGGAATATCATGGTCGAGGCGAAAGGACAATAAAGGAAACTGCTGATTTGGTGGGTTTTAAACTCCCGACAGACCCTAAGTAAAAAAATGTTTGTATAATAACCTGTTTAGTTTAGTGGTATTGTAGTATGTTTTAATTCAATAAAAGCATTGCTTTGATAAAAACAGTTTTTGTTGTTGGTGATTGTTATGCAGCATTTCTTATATAAATGATAAATTCTTTTTATGAAATCAATTCATAGAATTATTGATTTGTACATTTGTTTGTATGTATGTACATTATAGCTATATTTTTACCATATTTTCTTCCAAGACCGCATAGATAAAAATATGAAATGTGTAATGAGTGACAGGATGGCGATCCTGCAAAGAGAGGATGATTTTAATTTTGTTTGTAGCCTGCCTGCCGATTAGTGCCGGCGCTGATTAACGCCATTTGTCTAAATTATTTTACTTGCAGAATGCTTCTATTAAAATAAAAAACAAGCCGATTTGATGGCTGAATAACTAATGATTTTATTTAAAAAAATCTTATGTTTAGATTAAATAGCGATATTCTTAAAAACTATTATTAAAGTAATACCTGTTTGTTGTTTTACATGAACAAGTTTTATTGTGAATTTCCAATGAGTGAAAATCTAGCGGAAATTTACTACATTGTTGTGCAAAACAAATAGTGTAGTAATGGTAGACTACATATATATAATACTCTACAGTTGCATTATATAAAATGTCGTGTCCAATGATGCAAATTATATATATACAGATAAGGACAAAACTATTTGTACACCCACAATTTTCGGGGTTTGAGGTTTGGGAAGAAATTTAAAAATTAAATTATGCCAATATTTAGAGCGCTAATAAATAAACAGCAAAAGTTACTGCTCACCAGAAGCATTTTTGTAAGGGAGAGAATGTAACAGAGATGAGCCAGCTAGAAGCTTCAAAAAGCCATGATTTTTTTTGCCCTACTAAAGTGCTTCACAGAAGTAATAATATATAATTTTTGTGAGAGCCCGCCTTACGTTAGTATTTTTCAGACAATTTTTTAAACCTTTTGTTATCCAATAAGCAATACATTCCCTGCAAGAAATGAATGACTGAAACTAAAGGTAGAATTAGTTTGCACGTGCTGTTCCATTCTGAATCAGCTGTTTTGTTTCTATTCAATTGAAAGTCTGTATGTGTGGTTTGTTTTTCCTTTTTCGTTCTGTTCTGTTACGGACAAATCTGTAGAAAATAGAATTCAACGTTAAGTGACAGACAAAAGTGTGTATGTATTAGTTTGTTGTGATATTTTGTATACAACTGAAATCAGTTTTATAGGCTGCCAGCTAATTCCTTGCACAGGAAAAGTAATTTCAAAATATTTTATACAGAAAAGAACGGCACAGAACGACAACGAAAAGTAAAAACTAATGAGGCATTAACACAAACAAAATTTCTTCACGAACACACTTGCAACAATTTTACATTGAAATCAATATTGACAGTCAATTGAGTAGTCATTTGATCGGAAGTTTTGATGGGTTTGTTTATTAATTATTAACAAACAATATTTACAAGTCAAAAATAATTTATATGTTACAAAATAAAACTTTTGAAATAAAATTTGAAATTTGTGAAAAATACGCATAGATATAAAAATATATATTAAAATAAACAGAATTAAAATTATAATAAAAAGAAATATAAAAGATAAATATATAAAAAAATAAAATGAATAAAAGAAACTATCAAAACCTAATTTCCAAGGAAAAAAGGACATATGAGTTCAACGTGAAAAAATATAAAATGTTAGAATCAAACGGAAAGGAAAACAAATACGCAGAACATGTGCAAAGTGTTAGTGAAAATATAATGCCTTATCCAACTGCATCCACATCTACAAATACAGGTGAGTTCAGGGACGAATGTAGTGTAGGTCCCGTAAGGAATGATCCTATATATATGAATGGAAAAAATAAAGTTGATGAAATCAAATCATGGGCTGTGAGAAATAAAATTTCACATACCAAGTAGCCCGCATGCTGCCCTTGCGGTCCATTGCAACCTGAAAGAGATCTAGGAGAACCTCGAATCTGAAGAATTTGCGCAAACAACGGTAACAAACAAAACAAACTTATTTGTAATTTCTGAAAACTAATTTTTTTATCTTTTTACAGATCACATATTTACACAAAATGAAAGGTACATCGGAGGACGTCAGTAGTGTCATCAGATCTATATTTACTGATGACCTACTTGAAATGTATAATTGCGATGGGAGGTGGGAGAATAATTCATTAGCTAAGCTAGGCATAGTTAATAATATTTTAAGAGGTATGTATATACAAAAATATATTAAATTTATTCTTATTTATACATCTAAATATATTTTTTCTACAAATTTCGGATGTTTTTCAAAAGCAAGGAGCTTTGCAGTTTGAGAAAAGTATAAAGAAGTCAGTAGAACGAAGCCACCACAAGCAACAACCAAAAAAAGTACCTCAAAAAGGAAAAAAAATAACTTTTTCTTATTTGTTTTATCTTGTTTATTTTTAAGTTCCTTTTTGTTTATTTGTTTTCAATTAACTGTTTTTCTTGTAATTTTATTATGTTTTTATTGCTCATTTTCATGTTCCATTATGTTTCTTTTTGTTGAATGATTTCTTTTTATTTTTAATGTTTTTTTCCATTTATAACCATAATTGTTAATTTGTTATTATAAATCTATCCATTTTTAAATTAAATATAATTATAAGAAATTTGAAATGATACAAAAACTACCTTTATTTAATATTCACCTATGACTGGTTTATACATCTAGGGTGAGTAATCAATTGTGAAAGGTTTATTTATTAGTAGTGAGTAGTCAGACGTGAGTAATATTTATGCCGTCGTTGATTAGTAAAAAAATAGTGGAGTTAGCAGTGCGACTATATAGTCGTAAGAGTGAGATGCAACATCACACGTACACAAAAGTTTCCATCACATTTTTCATTTTGCCTTTAATAATGTGATAGAAACTTTGTTCTACGCAATGATGAATACATCGTGCATGACTTTCAGTTAATTGATCTGTCAATTGACTGATACTATTCTTGTAGGGTTGCTTCCCTCACTTGTTAGTGCTTCCAAATCAGATTTTTTTGCTGGGTATGTTTATACAAAAAATAAAAAAGTAATTTATAATTAACATAACAATAACAGAAATATTAAAAAGTCGTTGGACAAAAGTATTTGTACAGGCATAAAATAAATACATAATACATACAACACCATATTCGGATGCCATTTGTTGACGGCTTGGTACCGCAAATCTGCAAATTTTCAAACAAGTTAAATAGCCCAAGCATTTTGCAAGAATTTTTTCAATGTATTTTATGCCTGTACAAAAAAAAAAGTAACGGGATTTTGAAGGATGCTGATGCATTTCATTGTAAGATTTTAGTAAAAAATTGAAACTAGTGTTTTCTAAAGTTAACCAGAGTTCTATAAAACCACTTTTATAAAAATATTAAATATGGACAGAAAAGGAAAAGAGATTATTTCTGCGGAGCGAAAAATCATCGTAAATTTATGGAAAAAGGAGAAAGTTTAAGAAAAATTGGTGACAAAGTTGGAAGTACGCATTCCTCTGTTCAAACAGGGGTTAATTCATACAAAGAAACAAACACATATGTATATCTCAAAGCCAATATCTGGACGTCCTCCAATACTTAGTGAAAGGGAAAAAAGATATGTCCTTCAATGTGGAAAGAAAAATCCTAAAGTAACAGCCGCGAAATTATCAAAAGATGTAGAAACAATGCTCAAAAAAACTATTAGCTATGACGAAGTAAGAAAACTGTTAAAAAAAAATACTGTTACCATGGCCGTGTAGCCCGAAAAAACCCATACATTTCTCTTATTAACAGGCAGAAGAGAATAGCATTTGCAAAAGAGCACATTAACAAGCCCCCAGAGTTCTGGCAGAAGGTAATTTTTTCAGACGAGAGCAAGTTTTGTGTCTTCGGTATTAAAGGAAGCAAGGCATAAACGGAAGGCAAACAGTGTGGAGAAAAAATGGTACCGCTCTTGACAAAGAACATTTGTGTGGCACAGTGAAGCATGGTGGTGGAAATGTAATGATTTGGGGGTGTATGGCGGAAACGGTGTTGGGCGGTTGCAATTTATTGAGGCAACGATGCACAAAAGAAGTTATTTAGATATTTTAAAAAATAATTTATCACAAAGTGCAGCGTTTTATCTTTCAACAGGATAATGACCGTAAACATACTTCTTATATAGTGAAGCTTTGGATGTTATATAATGTTCCTAAGCAGTTAAAAGGAATACTAAAATAATCAACGCACATTACGCACATAGCAAATGCTTCAAAAATGTATTTGTATATACTCGTGCGTTGCTTTTGCACTTAATTGATTTCAGATAAGAAATATATAGTTGTCTCGTTTACGAAGTGAGTGTTTTCATTTAGAAATTTGTAAAAAAAAAGATTTAAGGCTGCCATACTTAGACAGTTAAGAAATCGTAATTTTTAAGGAAAAAATCGTCAAATCGTCGTTTTGCAATTTTACAGACCAACCTAAATTACGACGCAAAGCGTTATCTGGCTGTCAAAATTTCTCATGCTCATTCAAAATGTATGAAACCAACCGAGATAACGCGGCGTCAACGCTTTGGAATTGGAAAATCCAATTTTGAAAGCGCGTAAAGAAGTGAAGTTGGCTGCAAAAGTACTGTTGTCTTTGTTAAGTAATGTAACTTTAGCTACTTTCAGGTCAATTTAGCGTTTTTATTTTTATTTCTTATTTCTATTTAGAGTTTTTTATTAATCAAAGTGAGTAAACATTACTGTTTCTGGCGAACCGTTAACGCTCTAATTTAGGTTACTCATTTCAGCGTAAAAGCTAAGCGCTAAATTACGTTGCGCTTTGCGTCGTAAATTAGGTTGGTCTGTTAGACACCAAACATCGTCAAAATGACGATAAATCGTCAAATCTGGCAGCCGTGCTCACACTTAAAGCTTTAGTACACTCTTGCACTCTCTAATATAATAATTTAAATTTTAAAGGCCGTGATACACTAGCCTACACGATCGTGCGATTTTTGAGAAAATACAGCCCTGGTATGATGGAGTCTATGAACATTTTCAAAAGACAAAAACAATTCACTAGATCAGGGTTGTATTTTTTCGTAGATCGCGCGATTGTGTAGGATAGTGAATCATGGCCTTAAGCTAACATAACAATAGACCAGGCGGGTTACTCTCTATTGCGATGCGAAAGCTAAATGCGATGAGATGCCAATTTGGTACTCTCTATTACTTTCGCAAAATTCTTTGCTAAAGTGGCAGCACTGACTTTGCAAAAAAAAAAACTATCGCAGCAATCTCACATTGCTTCGAGGTTTGCTCGGCATTGAAAGAATACTACGTTCCAACCATATCAAATTTGATTTATGATGATTTTGATGGTTAGATCGGCCAAAAACAAGCACTTACTTACACTTCAACACAAAATTGCAGCACAGTATGATTTTACATTTTTAGATATCTAATGCACAAAATGTAATGTAATTTTTTTTTTCTCTAAAAATAACAATTTTTATTTAAAATACAAATATTTTTTCAATGTACTCACATGTTTTTCTCCCTTTGCGTTTGGTATTTACCTATCATGTTCCAGTAGAGTGAGTAGACAATAAAGGTACTCATACATTGTCAATATTATTGTGCCATAATTGATATTATACAATAAAATTTCCTATGTATATATATATGTATAATGTTAGTATTGCGCAAAAAGGGACATTATGCATTGTGGTGACAACATTGTACAAAATCAATTTCCTAACAATCATGACACTCAACATTATCTTTTATTTTTTAAATTATTTAACTAATTTAAAATGAATTTTACAATTTCTGAATCAATAATAATAGCAATAGAGAACACAATAATATTGTGTAGTCTTAAGAAAACTTATATCCATGCGATTACTTTTGTACAAAAGTGTACTCCTTAGTTTAAGTTTATGTTTTTTTATATACATACTTACATACATATACACACATTATTTACTGCAGGCATCGCAGTTTTCATCTTTATTGTCGATTGTCATAAACTTGATTATGATGTATTTATAAATTTTCTTTATGTCAGTTACACATTTATTGCTGTTGAGCTGTATGTGCTTTCGCTCCACTCCCTACAATTCATGCGTGTAGGGATGTTGTAAGTGAATATGACAGTAGCTATTGAGAGGCTCCTTTGGAATCCATTATATAAATGTATTTCTGCATGTAGCAAGACATTGTTTTGCACATGTTTATATGCACTCATTAAAAGTATTTGGTTCTACTCCCTGCTCAATGGAGGAAGATCTCTACCCTCTGTTCTTGATGCCCTTAGATTCTATAGTATGTATAGAATATGCATATGAATGTACATATGTATGTATATCCATATATCGTTGCCTTAATATAGGAAGGCCCTAACTCATAATTTGTTTGAAATCGAGATTTTTGCATTTTTCGATATACACATGTATCAGATGTTCTTCTATCGAAATATACAAAGAAAAACTCGATTTCAAAAATATAATGAGTTAGGGCCTTTCTATATTAAGGTAGCGATATATATGTACATATGTATGTATGTACATACATACATAGATATGTAGATATGATTTATTAAATTACTTAAAAAGTGTGAATTGCTGAGGCACATATCGTCTTTCCTACAGGAAGAGCAAAAACTAAAATTGTATGTTGTTTAGCTCTTTCGTTAATAAAATCGTATGCACTTTTGAACATATCGTTAGCTGAAATGCGAAACCACGTAACTAAATTTTATAGTAGTTTTAATTTAAAAAGCGATTTTGAATTTTTTTTTTGTTAATTACGTGGCTTTGCATATCAGCTGACGATATACAAACAAAACATCTGATTAGGTCGAGTTTGAATTTATTCGTTGATCACGGCTTTTTTGATTTTAGATGACTATATGTATCTATATTATATATTTTGTCTGCTGTTTCTCAAAAAAAATTTATATTTTCGGTATATACATACATATGTATGTATGTATATGTATATATTTATAAATATGTACATATGTACATATACTTAAGTGTGCAGCTACATACTCATTTATAATTTTAATTTCTGATAACGAAATGTGGAAAACGTTAAAAGCTTTGTACTCCAGTAAAAAAAATTCAAGTCATCCTTAAGGAACTACATTTTCATTGCTTCCAAAAAATTTATATTTTTACTGCCTTATTTATAAAAAAAATAATTCCGCAGGTTTATTAAGCGCTTATTTGACATATTTCTATGGGAAATTAATCAAATAAACCTGTAATAAGCCTAAAATATTTTTTATGAATTAGACCGTTAATATGCAGATAATTATCAGAAAAGCAGGTAAAAATGTATTATAATCATACAAAAAATGTAAATTCCTTTATAATAATAGTTAATATTACTTTTATTGTAAAATTTTGTTTTGCTTTTTGTGCTCCATACGTAAACTTTACTGCTGAGAATTTCGTTGTTTTGTTTATTTTTCTTGCTGTCTAAAGAAATAATTCGATCGTTTAACGCTGACCAAGAAGCCGCCGTATTATTTTTAACTATCGATCCGCTTACACACTTACACAAGAAAAACAAGTAATTGAAGAGTATTTAATATAAATATGTAATGAAATTAAATGATTTCTGTTATACTCAAACATGCATAATTAAGGTTTCTTTTATTTTATTTTAGTATTTAATAAGTTTATATTAAAACATTTAATCGGCGGCTGCGTCCGAATGATGATGTTTTATATACTTAACAGTCGCCGTTGAATTTTTCTTACGGAACCTTCTTTTTTATTATTCATTTCTTATAGAAATGAAGCAAAACAAGAGTTAACTTTACTTCGCATGTTTTTGTATGAAGAATTTGACGCAAACACCAAACTGTGGCATGTACAGCAAAACAATACTTATTAAACCTTAAAATAGGAGAAATTGATCAAAATTAATACTAAATATCTCAGAAACCATAACATGTTTGGATTCAGAGAGGAGATATTCGAAATATATATACCCCATACCTAACTAATTTTTTTAAATGGTCGGTGGGTCAAACCAATAATGGGCTGACGACATATCGTTAGCTAAAATGCAAAAAACGTAACTAACAAAAATATAATTTTACAGGAGAAGCAAAAAAAAAACTAAACAAATTTATAGTTAAGTCCCCTTGTGTTTTGTTAATAAAAGCGTAATTTTTGGTTGCAGAAGTTTTAAATTTTGTCAAGACATGTAGTTTAATGGCATTCACAACAATCAATTAAAAACTCGATTTTCAATTTTTTGTTAGTTACGTCTTTTTGGATTTTAGCCAACGATATGTACATCAATTGAAGTGTGTGGTGGCTGCTGGTATTATTAAGGAGTCGAATGGCTGGTGGGTTTTTGTTCAAAGTTTATCACAAAAACTTCTTAATAATTTTTGCATTTTTGTTGTACATATTTAGTCTGTGTTCTTATCTCAGATCATTTTAGATTTACAAAATTATTTAAAGAAATAGTATGGCTTTTAATTAATTTATTAAAATTTTATCTGAAAATTAAATGTGAGAATATAAGCATTAATGTGATGTGCAGTTTGTTAAAAGTGTAAAAATGTTTAGCAAAATTTATTGCAAAAACTGCTTCTCATTTAATTGATGTGCAGAAATAAAACAACTTTTCCTCTACAACATTGTTTCCTTTAGCAAAGCAAATACTCGATATGTAGCGCCCATTACCTGAAATTATCAGTTGAAAATATGTTTGTATCTGCATACATATATTTGAATCAAGTAATTACCATTTTAAATGCTTCTAAACAAATGGGCTGCAATCCTAAAGCGTTCACCTCGACTTCTTTTTGAGAACGCATTAGAATAATAAAAATAGATTTTTTATATGAATTTGATCCATTATACCAAGAATTGTTGTAAGCAGCTTCAGCTACATTTTGACTCTAGAAAAAGACAACAAATAAAATATAGCCAAAGTTAAATTTATCTCTAAAGCACACCTTTATAATCAAGAGCTGACCATAATAGCAAATTAAAAAGTACTGGCCAACTGATATGCTTAGAAATGCCAAGTATTCAATAAATTCTCCTCCCAAATCCTGCGTTAAAGTATAAATACCAGCACAGCATAATATTGCGCCAATGGACATCAGTTGCAACAAAAGTAATAAGCTAAAACCTTGATTTAAATCATCACCAAGACTTCAAAAGATCCATTATTAATATATGCACATATGATGTACATATGTACATATGTACATTTTTAATTTTTTAATTTTTAATTCTATTTAATTTATGTACTTGCTTACTTACTTCAAAATTATCTGATGACTTTTTACAAGTTGAGCGATAAATTTTTGATCTTTTGTCATCTCTTTGGCATCTGGTTCATAACTCTCCAATCTGCGAGCGATGTAGTCAAAGTGCATGCACAACTGCAGTATAAAGCAAAGCAACCAAATATCACCGCAGATATGAAATACTCCCACGAAATGGACATGCATTAGCTCAATGGAACTGGTAATTAGGTACGAAAATAAACCGTGGTGATCAAAACTATATTCTATTTCATACAATTTGTAGTAACCGAACTCTGCCTGCACCCATCCAACTTTAAAACCACTTACTATAAACAAAATAATACCCTCCAATAAGGGCGAAGTAGCGATGGCTAATACAGCTCCTAAATAAAAATAGATAACTGATAAAGTCCCTTTCGACCAACAGTAATTTTGAACTCTGTAGTTTATTTTTTCTGTGCGAGTCTTGGTATATATTTCTTTAAGAATTTCAAAGATTTTTCGATACTTTTTCATATTCCAAACAAATGCTATGCATTTTACTGTTCCAAAAAATGCGTAGTTAAAGCCCGATATAAGACGCAGCAGTAACGATAGTTCGTATCCGTCAGATATAATCATGTCATACGTAGCTTTTGCAATAAATGTAAGTATATACAACTGAGACACAGCAACCAGTGAAAAGTAACACTTCCTACAAATCATTGACCTCCTAGAACGGTACTCTCTTGTGTAATCGAAACCGAAGCTGGACAATAAAAAATTTGGTAATTGACAGAAATCATGAAAATTTTTTTGCGTAAGCAAAAAGTTTACACTTTCCTTTGACATATCGTTGATTTTAGAACACGAGACTGACTGTTAACAAGTGCAATTGGGTTGGGTCTTTTTTATACTCGTATGTAATAATTGAATATGTAAAATGTGGTTTTGCGAACTGTTCGTAATTATAAGGCAGCACTATGCCTTTGAAGTATTATTTAGTGAAAAGCAATTTAAAATATATAATAAAATCTTTAAATGCGCATACAGTGAGTGTGCGGCTTCTACACCCAGAGAAAAAGTGGCACCATACGTATTCAAACGGACCACAACAACATCGAGACCATCAACAACTTTTATGTTCAAATTCTATGCATCGTTGTCAATTTGTCAAGCACATATTCAGAACGAATGTGTACAGTTATTAATAATCAAAAATTGACGATGGTACGTTCGTACACGTCCGTGGGCAAATTTGCAAGTAGCGTTGTTAAAAAAAAGTGGGGTGTTTGTCACATGCTGCACTTACTGTGTATTATAATAATAATTCTCATTTCACTTAAGAATTCTCATTTAATTCATGTTAAAATTATCTTAAATCATACAGTAAACAAAGTTCTTCATATGGAAGCTGACTAATGAAACCATTAATATCAGTTTTGGAGATTTGTGCCCAAATAGGGGATTTGATTTTGTAACCGGGGATAAAAGTTTCGTTAAGATCCTCTGGAGATTTTTTGGGAAAATTGAATTGCCAGAAAGCATCTAGCAGAATCTTTTGAAAGTTCAATGCTTTTTAACTAATGAAAATGCCAGATCTGGCAGTGAAAATGCTAAAATGGCAACAATGCACTACTAACCAATGAAACCATTCATTTTTTGAAATAACATTTTGGATTTTTAACAGATAAATGTATATCAAATGTTTTCAACCCCAACATTTCCTGGGAACAAACGTCACCTCTACCTTTAACCCTCGAGGTGGTCGTCATACAAATTTTATATAATATTTTGAGGAAACTAGGTCGACCTAAATTTTTTGTAAAAAGATACCTAACTTCCGTCATCAACCCATAAGGTGAGCTCCAAAAAAAATTTTAACTTCCCGCTATCAAAAATAAGATGTTACTGTTTCAACCTGTTTTCGGATATCAAGTTTTCATTAGATCTCCACGTTTTGAGATCATGGGAATATATTCCGACTATTTTTACGATGATGTATTAATGTATGTAAAATTTACCTTGTAAACCTTTCCTAACTTAAGAAAAACTTCAACGATCGGAACAAAATTATGACATTCTAAAGACATTGAACTCTTATAGATTTCGAAACATAATGAACGAAATCGATTAAGTAGATTTTAAGAATTTTCTAAAGTTATCGAAAAAATGTTTTTTTTGTCAAATAAATTTTAAAGTACTAAGCCGATCGAATCCAATATATAATCATCTCTTGAACTCGAAAAAACAACGTCGACTGCTGTAAATTTGATTAAAATCGATTGATTGGTTCGAGAGGTATCTTTCTTTGAAGGAAATATTTCAGAAAAAAGTGTTTTATTTTAATAACTCCAAAAGTTCTTATCAATTTGACTTTAGGGATTCATTACCTTTTTTGGACTTGAAAAATTCCTTCGAATATCGCAAAATGGATCTTACATATGTAGTTCTAAGAATATCGTTGTCGAAAGTTTTAAATTTTTTTAATTACTCCGAAAATGTAGATTTTCAGCGTTTTGAGCTTGAAACGAGCGGGAAGTTCCAGCGATGTCCTGCAAGGTCATCCGTATCCCATACTTCTTTTTTTTAAATGTTTGGGAGGAAATCAATTAATACGCTGTTATCAGCGATGCCAACTTAGCGCGTTTCGCGCTAGATTTAGCGCGTTTTAACTATGCCAAACGCTCTTTTTTTCGTCTTAGCGCGTTTATTAAAAAAAGCGCTAAATTAGTGCGTTTTGAATAAAGTCATCATATCAGTTCAATATTTCTCTCCCGTTTTTTGCTTAAATTTAACAATTTTCTAGTATTCAAAACTCATAAAATTTTTAAATTGGTTAATGATTCAGCTGTTGCAAATAAAATTCCCTTGACTGTGGTTAAGGTACGGTCACACTTGTCAAACATTTGCCCAAAAAAGCGTAACCAACAAACACTAATGAAAAAAGTTTTGATCCAGACACTTGTTTATCATATTAAACAGTTTCGAATACAACTAATGCACCATTTCATAGAATCCAACAATATTGGCTACTCTTTAACTTGACAAACTTTTGTCTGAATTGAAGGATTTTTCATTAGCATTTAGTGGTTACGCTTTTTTGGGCAAATGTTTGACAAGTGTGACCGTAGCTTTAGAATTAAAAACGCATTTTAATACTGTAAATTTCACAACTAAAAATATGTACTCCTACTCGTGACCAAAAAAATTTACTTAACTTATTAAGCATCTATTCTAGCTGAAGTACAAAAAACATTTGAATCGCAAAACTATTCGACAATTTATATAAGTTGTTACAAAGTTTGAAAACTAAAATAAAAATAAAAATTAAGGATTTCGATTATTTGGAAGGCAATTCTGATTCTGTATTAAATAATTTTAGTTATTTAGGATATAATTTCGAAGAAACAATATTATAAAGTCTGAAAAGAGCTACTAAAAAAATTAATTGTATTTACTAATGCACATGTACATACATCGACTTTTATTAAAATTTAATTTAGCGCGTAGGAAATAGCGCGTTTTGGCTATAAATAGTTGACAATGCTGTAACTTAGCGCGTTCTAGCGCGTTTTGCGAAGAGGAACTGCGCGTCTGGGTTACAAATAGTTGGCATCGCTGGCTGTTATTGTGAAATGTAGGATATATTTATATGTATGCTTTTATTTTTCTCTCCCAGCAATTTTTCAAAACCTATCTCCCTTCTAAGCCAATAAAATAAAGTTCAACAGATTAAGGTTCATACAAACACTTTTCAATACCGTGCTATGGTATTAGGTTTCACTTATTTCTTTTCTTCTTCTTTCTTTTAATTTTTATACTTTATACACATACATTTTACAATTGGCTCTGTTTTTTTTTTAAATTAAATCAATTTGCAGCATTAAAAATAAATATTGTTTATCTGAGAAATCCTGTCCTGTTATCAATATTACTTTCTTTACGCACATGAAACAGCTTCTTAACCGGTATTCATGGTCAACTTAATGCACTTTCACTTGTTTATTTACTTTTAATAAAAGAAAATCAACCGTCATCCTTCTACTCAAAAACGAACACAAGCTCTTAATGGAGTAATAAGAACTAAATATTTGTGGTAATTCTCACAGACCAGCCTAAATTACGACGCAAAGCGCAACGTAATTTAGCGCTTATCTTTTACGCTGAAATGAGTAACCTATATTAGAGCGTTAACCTTACGCTAGAAACCCTAATGTTTATGCACTTTGATTAATAAAAAACTCTAAATAGAAATAAGAAATAAAAATAAAAACGCTAAATTGACCTGAAAGTAGCTAAAGTTACATTACTTAACAAAAACAACAGTACTTTTGCAGCCAATTTCAATTCTTTACGCGCTATCAAAATTTGATTTTCCAATTGCAAAGCGTTGACGCCGCGTTATTTCGGTTGGTTTCATACATTTTGTATGGGCATGAGAAATTTTGACAGCCAGACAACGCTTTGCGTCGTAATTTAGGTTGGTCTGTCAAAAACTAAAAGTCAAAGTAGGAAATAATTCTCTGTACAATGTAAAATGGGAAGTAATATTGTACATGTTTGTAGTAAATATTATTAAATGAGTATCAGGCATGTGATGGAAATCGAATGATTTTAAAACGATTGCTTTAGTTCTATATTTTTATATCCCAAAAAATTATTTCCAGATCGAAAATTTTCTTCGAACATGATTAAATGCAACAAAATTTCTTCCAACACCAGCATGATTTGAGTCAATAAACATACATACATACATCCCAGCAAAAAATAAATGAACGCGTTCAAAATGAAATAGTGTTTCATGCTTTCTTGAGCATTTGTTTATTCGAATGCATTCTGAATATCATCGCAAATCGTAAATAATGTTATATTTTTGAACTCATTAAAAACGCATGCGATATTACTGGGCAATATATTAAAATAAATATCCAGAGAAAAAGCCATGCAAAAACGGAACACAAGAATACAATATCTCAGTGGAAGATTGTAAGCCTGGACAGTCAGAACACCACGGTTCGTATCCTGTGACAAATTTTGTTGTTTTTTTTTTTGGTTATGGGTTAAATTCATTCAGTTTAATGGATATCAAAGTATTTAAATTCTCGCACAAACACATGATATCCAATGACAAGCTAACGTAAAAATCATGCATTTTTCACCTAAATCGAACTAATGCGTCATCACTTGAATCCATGATTCAACATATGATTTGTCTTGTTTTTTTTTTTTATTTGCTGAGTATCTTCTAGTGTCCCCTTAAAAGTTCAAACTACCTTGTTTACACAATCAACCTTTTAGTTCATAACATTTTCAAGGAAAAACGAACCAAAAGCAAATAACAAAAACAGGTCATTAGAAGTTATTGTTAAAAAGTGAACTTTAATATAATTTTTACGACAACTGAATGGATTTTTAGTATTCGCAGTTATTACCTTCTTATCTATCCTAAATGCAAGGCGAAGTGTTTGTTTGGCAGAAATGTTCTTTCTGGTCGGTCGTCATTACGTGCCACATAGCGGTGGCGGTGTAAATGTGTGTAAAAATCCTTTTTATGCAACAATGTATTTTACTTTGAACACTTTAGTTACTTACTTACTGGCTGCCAATTTATTTTATTCCTTTTGCTGTAAATCTTTTTGTAATATTATTTTTGCAAATCCCAGCGATAGTAAAGAGGTCTAAGTTGTTGC
Source organism: Nowickia ferox (assembly GCA_936439885.1). Classification (NCBI taxonomy): domain Eukaryota; kingdom Metazoa; phylum Arthropoda; class Insecta; order Diptera; family Tachinidae; genus Nowickia; species Nowickia ferox. Next base: position 110,012,117 of record OW387023.1, read on the forward strand.
AAAATAAAAAAAATTTAGCCATTAAGTACAGTGGCCCCTTACTGTTAAGGAAGTTTTAAATGATTTAAATATTTATATATAGAGAACTATGTTCAGTAGTTGTTTCTCTAAAGCACAACCCAAAAGATTTTGAAGTCTACTGAGCAGGAACGAAATGCATATAAACCTTGTCGTAATTTGCCCTTGACTTTGGAAAGCTGCAAAAGAAGTGTGGACTTCTTGATTGATGCAAAAAGATGTCAAGATTTGCAATTACTTTGTAAATTAATTGCAGTAAAGTAGTGAAAATTTTACTTATTTCAATTTGTTTTAAGAAGCTAAGAATACTTGTATGATAATTAAGTAATGTGATGTTTCTTCGACTTAAAAATTGTTTAAGTTTAGTTTTAGTAAGCTATTTAACTTTTTACAATAAACTAAATAGTAACAAGAATTTATACTGCATTTTGAGTAAAATTAGATTAGCCTTTTTAGGGTGTAAGTGAATTTACTAAAATTTTTGTCATGGTGCTATTACTTTGACTGCAGCTGCAAATAAATAAATAGCTTTATGCATTAAACACATTCACCACAGCAGGCAACACGAACACACGACTTCAAATGCCGCTAGCAGCATTTGTCGCCTCGTAGCCAGCTACTTAATTATTTTGGAGACGGCAGCAGTACCATCTGTACCTTATATTTAAGTATAAGTACATAGTTCAGTATTGCCACCTGTAAATATTTCACATTTATAAAAATTCAATTATTATATGACGTAAAAGTAAAAATATTAATCAATTTATGCTTTACATAAATCTTTGGATATTGTTTATGTTAATTAATATGAAATAATTGTACGATATCATTCATTCAACATTTTGTATTATACTGGCAACACTGAATTTTCTCATTGTAGCCAAAGAAATAGAAATTAGTGTAATTGAACTACAACTACAAAATCAGCATAGACAACAACCTGCTGCCCTGTTGTTTTGTTTTGTCTTCAAAAGAATCACTCTCATATAAACACGTGTATTCTATCCTTGACATTTTGTAGTCGGTAGCTTGCTGTGGTGAATGTGTTTAATGTATTATTATCACAAAATTTGTTTTGTGTAATTAGAATTATTTTGGATAATTCTGAGGTTTCTTTCTGTTTAAAATTGAATTTGGATTCCGGCAGCACATATTACAATTGTCATCAGGACGTTTATGCGGTGGTTGTAGCTGCAGACACATATTACTATTCGTATTAATTTAATCGCTTATGTTTTTCGAAGAACACTAAAGCTATAAACACATCGTCTGTACATTATTGTATCACGCGAACTATGAAATCTTTATAAGATGTAAATCATTGTACATACATACATAAGTAAATTGTCATCACCATTACTTTCACAGATGATTCTAATGCCGTGTACACATCTGGCATTTCTTGTGGTGTCATTTTCACATTATGTTTTTTATGTGGAAAGCAATGCCACACAACGAAAAATATCGGAAATTACAAACGTTGTCACAAGTGCACACTATTGCAATGTCACAAAATGCCATAGTGTGTACTCGACATAACATTTGTTAGTAATAGTAGACTTATGGTTTGTTTGCTTGCTTAAATGCGTCTGTTGTTCGTTCAAAAGTACAACAATTGTCTATACAATTTTTCAAACTCTTGACACAACTACCTATGTAACTAACTGCACATTTTGTTTGTTCTTCTCAATATTTTTCATCTGTGCATTTGATAATGTTTAAATGCTGTTTACTCCAAAAATTGTAAATTAAATAAAAGAATCGAGTGTTGGAGTTAAGTGGTAGTAACTATCTACCAATACTAATAAAGCGCAGAAACAGGAAAACCCAGCCATCGGATCACACTGTAGTCGGTCGCATGTAAAATCGGTAAAAATTTAAAGATGCGTTTCATTGTTCTTTTGTTTATTTTGCATTTGGGGTGTGGATGAATTTGACTTTAGCCTAAGTTGGATGTTGGCTGGATTTAAAAGTTGGTATGGATACAGTGGGGATAAAACGAATAGATGTAGATTAGGGGATTAATTTTAATTGACTTTAATTTTATTCGGTTAATGAAGTAATCAAAATAAAGATTTTTAAAAGTAAAGGTTTTATGACGTTCGAGTTACTCCACAAATTTTAGTTCTTAAGAATTACTGGAGTTAATTGGGATTTATTTTAACTTTAGAAGGCATTTTAAAAAATGAAGGAAATTAAATAAAATTAAATTAAATAGAGTAAAGTAAAATAAATTGCAACAAAGTAAAATAAAAGAAAGAGAAATAAAGAATAAAAAAGAAAATAAAAATATACTGCAATCAAAAATAAGATAATAGAATAAAATATAATAAAATCAAATGATAAATTAAAATAAAACTAAATAAAGTTAAATAAGGTCTTGCTATTTCTTACAAAATAAAAAGATAATGTGGAAGTTCATTTAAAAACTTGAAATTTAATACCTATAATAAAATTATTTATATACAGTAGACGTCTAATAGTACGAATTACATATTGTAAGGCCCTTTCGTAATGTGGTAAAATTCTAATTAATGGACTACCGTTTTTTTTTCTTTCTTTATATGAAACTAGTATTTTACCGCGACTTCGTTCGCATCCAGAAAGAAACTGAGTAGACTTTATGCTGTATTTATCAAAAACAGAAAAAATACCAACAGCACAAATTTTTTCCCGTTTTATCCTGTTCCGCGTAACTTTCTTAATTTTGTCTTTCATATTCGTGTTCTCCAGACAATAACAAACAAAACAGAAAAAGAAAGGGGGCTATCAGTTCAGCCATTCACGTGTGATGTGCCAAAAAATAGGGATTAATTTTTATATACATATATATTCATATATATATATATATATGCCCATAGTTCTGGAATAAATCTCAATCAAAGTGTCTTCAAAGTTTCAATATTGTTCATGTTACAAAACATTTAATTGCATCTATCAATATCTTCATTTGATAGTTAGAGGTTGATAAGTGCATACGGGTACGAAAAACCGGGTTTTTACCCGTAAATTAAGATTTTGAGGGTGTTTGGAAAATTTAAAATACAGATTGTTGTTGTACTCGACAGTAAAATAGTAACACGTCACGGGTATTTTTTTTGTCACACAGTGTTAACTAATGCAAAAAATTTGCCTTTCGTACTATTGGAAATTTGCGCAAATGAAAAAGTACATACTTCTGGGCATCCACTGTAATTAGAAAATTTAAGATCGGTACTATGTTCGTCTAAAATAGTCATAGTGGACAATTTTATAAAATCAGATTGGACAAATGGAAATACTGTTTCACTTGCAACAAGTTTCCTCTGACCAACATATTGATCTAACGTTATACCTGTTTGAACTTTAAAAAATTATGGCGGTGCAATAATATGCACTACATAATTTATTTTTAGATATAGAAACTGTGTTTTAATTCTTGCGGGCAAAAAAATATAGTTTCACGGTCATTTTGCAAATACATACTTTTTTTCCTGTTATACTTTTTCTTTGCAAAATTTTCTGAGAAATTAATTAGGTTTGATGTTTTATGACAAAATATATACATATGTACATATTTATTTTAACTTAAGCACAAATTCATAGTCTGTAGTTAACTTATCAATTTCATTGCTTAAACCACCTAAGCAATGAAATTTATAAGAGAAATCGTTAGTTAAACCACTTGCGTTAGATAACTATAGACTGTGAATTTGGACCTTAGTCCTAATTTACACTATGCAAGTCTTATTGCTAAGCTGATAGTTTGTTAGGAAAGAGGGACGAAGGGAAAAGAAACGTTACTGTCCCCTCGTCTCTCTCTCCGTCAAACTAATCAGCTTAGCAATAAGACTTGCATAGTGTAAATATGGACTTACAAATTGAAATAAAAGTCGTCACTTTCCACAAAACCAGCCCGAAATCGCCACTAATGTAAATATTTAAAAAAATATCTGAAATCTGGCAGCTATGTACATATGTTGTATGCAACATCAAACCTCATACAAGTTTTTGTGATTAACAACACTTTTCAAAACAAACTCATACATTCGGTGTTTAGCGTTCAAACGGAGTGCAACGTGTGCACGCGAGTGTTGTAAAAGATTTTTTTTATTTGCGAAAAATCAAAATAAATTAAAATGTTTATAAATACAAATGAAATGCAATTATAAATAAACGTGTGTGTCCGTTTCTGAAAACCCTCTTTTCGACAACGCCAACAATAAATATAGAGTTGAATTCAATAAACGAAATTGATCAAAAAATAAACACAGAAAAAGTAAAATAAATACTTATATATGTAGATAAATACTAATTAAAAACTAGATAACATAATATTATATTTTTGACGTAATTAAAATAAATGGAGTTTAAAAAAAACATAAAAAATTAAATTGCAAATTGCAAAAAGTGTGAAATATGTTAGAAAACAAATGAAACGTTTAAAAGTCAAATAACTTAGAAAAAGCAATTTTTAATTGGATAATTAACTAAAATTTTAATTTCATTTTACTGTAATTCTTGGATGCAAATAAGGGAAATTAATAAAAATTGTTTATTCCCCAATAACCAACAAGTACGAGCAAATGCAGCAACAACAAAAACAGCAAAGTAAATAAATAAATAAAATAAATGAAATTTTTATGATAAAAAATTAGAAACTAAAACAAAATAAATTGTAGAACAACTTCAAGCAAATGCTGTTGTTCTTAATCGTCATAATGATCAACATCATTGAAGAGTGGCTGCGTGTGTGTGCGCATGTGTGTGTGTGTATATTGTTAGGGCTCCACTTACAAAAGCAACTCTGCTGAAGCTTAAAAGATGGAAGTTATTGTATGTAGTTTTATTTAAGTTTGTGTGTTTTGTTTTATCTGATACTCGTAATGAACAAGATTTATTTATTTCTTGTTCGATATTTTTTTGCTTGGATTTTTTTATCTTATTTTATTTATTTATTTTGTTCATGAGATTCAGTGCACAAGTAGTTGTTGTATATCTGTGTTGATATTCGGTATGTATGTATGCGATTAATGTATACCCTGTAGGAAGTTTGGAGTTAAGTGCTTCCAAATAGAGATAGACGAATTTTCGAAACCTGTTACTTTTTCACAGCGATTGAAAAATCACTAATCACAACTGTGACTGAATTTATCAAGTAACAGGTTTTGGAAATATACATAATTCTTTCATACAAACTGTGAATGTTCTTGTATGCTTACTTTACAGTAAATAAAGCTACCACATGCATTTTGTTTTATACCTTTACCGTTTGTCGAGAAAAAATCGTCAAATCGTGTCAAATCGTCTTTTCTGGCAACTATGTATAGCTCTCACATTTTTGTATTTGCAATACGACAATTCTAAATATTTGGATGGTGTTGATGCTAATTGTTTGTTCTTATCGCTCTTCTTATTAGTATTTATCAAAATACCAATACTTTTAAAGCAGAATAGCTGAAATGTATTAAACCGTGATCACAGCCACTGTTTAATTTTACAGCTGCTCTTCTTATTAGATTTTGTCAAAATAACAGAACTGCTACAAACAAAATATTGCTAAACTGTGATGACAATCACAGTTTAAAAGAACAGCGACTTAGAAATCACGTTCCCAAGGAGAAACATTATTAAAAGATCACAATATCGCTCAACACTACTTCCAAGTCACCAGTTTTGTCGACTGTTTTGGTGACTTTTGGGCGATATTGTGAACGCAGCGTCTACAAGTTAATAATTGCTTTTGATAGTAAAAACATAATGTCCGACACATGCTCTCGTAGGCGGCAGCTAAGTGGTAATGTAATTTGTGAATGAGTATCTGTTTCCAATGTCTAAATATGGTTCCCAAAGAACTACCTAGTCAATAGTATTAACCAACCTCAGTAGCGTTGACGAGATATTCTAAAATTTATTAGCGAGTCTTTTATTCCAATGTCTACATATTAGAGATGGGCAAAAAATATCGATATATCGAAATATCGATATTTGAGAAAATAAATATCGATATATATCGCCGATATTTCAAAAACCGATATATCAATACATCGATTCTTATTTAAGAGTATCGAGTTTCGATATTTTCAAGAGCTCTATAAAATTTAGCCGTTTTTCAACTGTAAGATATTGGCAACACTGCTACTGATGCGAAGAAAAAAAAGAGAAATTTCACAATAACAACCAATGTACATCTATAAGGTGACCCCACCAAGCCAGGTGACTTTTAGTTGTTAACTAAGCTAATTGTCAAATTTGTTTTGTGTGGGAATAAGGTTCTTATTTTCTGCACTGTTGCGGAATGGTTGACTCTTTTTTTGTATATAAATAATTATAATTCGTCAGAGGCTGTACTCCGTAATACGAAACGAGAGCAAATGCTTTCGAAATGCAATGCTAATAACATACAAATTCGAAAGCATTTTCTTTCGCTTCGAAATACAGAGTAGACCCCCAGTAGTACTGGTGAATTAGTGCATACTGTTTTGTAATTGACACTTCCTACTGGGATACATCAAGGCTTTTTTGCAAGAGTGCTATAACTCACAAAATTTGTATTTATATGACAAAATTAATCCTACTATAGTTCTTTAAGTGGTGTAAAATGCTCATACAATCACATGGATAAACACCTCTTGAGGGGAAGATTATATGTTATTTTATCATTAAGTTGATGGTAAATGCAAAACTGTAAACTCGTTTTCTGTAAAACAATATTTTGCGTTGTGACTTTCTTACTGCAAAAGCTCAATATGTATGTATAAGAAAAACCTGTTTTTATGATTGTTCTTGCAATTGTGGTGCTTGTGATTTTATTTATTAATTACTATCATATAAACAGTGTGATCGATTGTTATTATTATGTTGCCCAATGAATTGTACATACCCTGTCGGAAATTCCGTTAACTTTAAACTAGCTTTAAGCTAACGATTTCGCAACTAGTACTGACTGATACTTGGATTACTTTTCAATGTAATCAACTGACTATTTTACATTGCGATGTCCTAAGACCTAGGCAATAGTCAATTGTCTCACTCTGCATTACTTTCAGCTAACTTAAAGTTGATTTTTTTAAATCACCTGGTAGTCAGCAAATTTAAAAAAAAATTTCTGGGGCTCGAACATGTATCATCATACGTTGTGTACTCAATGCGCTACCACCCAGCTAAGGTACCATATAAAATAATAACAGCAAAGTGTTAATATAAAACTGAAATAAGTTTCAAAGTAGCTGAGAATAAATTGGTTGGCTCGCACCAAATTCGATTACGTACTCAACTGAAGAATTAATTTTGTATTTGTTCGGGATGACATTGCAGTTAGCTTTTAGTCAGTCTAACAAAAGTTAACTATAAGTTAATTATTTTTGTAGTCAACAACACATTCTGCGACAGGGTACGTACATACTTATGTATGTATGAATGCATGTATGTATGTGCCTGCATACATACATATACATACATATGTACGTTCTATGTACGTATGGATATGTGTAAATATGTACTCATATGTAATTGTGCATGTGTACTTTGTAAATATACATGTGTATGTTTGTATATGCATTTATTTACATACATGTACATATGCATATTGCATCTGTTTTTAATACATATTGTTTCTTTAATAATAATGTTTGTATATGTTTATACCTTGTCGGAGAATGTGTGGTTGACTACAAAAATAGTTAACTTATTGCGATTTGCAGAACACCTCTCTTGCGAGTTCAAGTCACAATCGCAAATGTTATGCGATATGGGGTATCAGAACATGCCCGAATATCTTACATCACTTCCGTAAAAAAAAAATACATATGAATATCTGTAGTATTTATATTCACCCTAATTCCAGTTGTCAACATCGACTTCACGTCAATACAATACCAAAAAAGTCCGGCTTCTCTAACCGTTGTTGAACACAATTGATTGCTACTGACAGACTCATGTTATTTTCTAGACTCTCGAGAGCGAGTATACAAGCACCAATTTTCTCGACGTCGATTTCGACAACTGTAATAAGGCTGATTAAAATTTCTTGTATAAGACATGGTTCCTTGTTGGGTTTCAAATTGGCACAGATCTTAAAAAGTTACAAGGCGCGAGAGATATTTCAGACGCGACCGTTGTATTGTTTTTTCATTATTAATTCTACGCCAGACTCCGCTATTGATGTTGCAGTCTTAAAAGCATACTCTTGCTACCTCTGAGTATAATATTAATAAAATTAATCTTATTGCGCGTTTTTTAGTTTAGCTGTTTAATGAGAGCTTTTACATACCAAACTTAACTTATTAGTCGCATTGACTTCAATGTTTTTTAAGAAAACTACAAACTGTGGAAAAGTCTAATAAAAAACTTGCTGGGGTTTTATTTTCAGTACTTGCATGGGTAGTGTCTAAAAAAAATGTAGGGCTTTTTCTAATGGTTTATTGTAAGTTTACTTTTCTTCCATTATGATCATTATTTTGTCCCAAGTTGTTGAGTTGTTGTTATATTTGTTTATGTCAGTTATGTATGCATGTATGTATGTATGTGTTTGCGGAAAAACAAGTTTTCATAAAAAAAAGAAAATAAACAATTACAGCTACGGACTTGGGGTACCACTTACATTAAAAAGATTTTAAACTTTTTTCTTGTTTTAAGCGAACACAACAAAAACAAACAAAGAAAAATCAAACAAAACTAATAAGTATGTGCATACAAACAGAGATACATGCATACATATATACATATGTATATACACAGATATTAATTCATGTATGTGTATGTATTTATGCATGTATGTAATGTATATAATTTACGCTATAAAGTTCAAGTGGTGTTAAGCTAACAAGTTGTCGAAATAAAAATTAAAAAATCTGCTTTTGCAAATATTATTGTATTTCGGTGATCACCAGGGAAACCAGAAATACTAATAAACTTAAACAAGCAAGGAGTGTTTTCTTTTAGAGATACATAAAAATGGTGTTTGCCATTTTTGTTTAAATGTGATAGCTGGCATATTCCCACCTCAGCCAGAGAGAGTTCACATAGTTCAGCGGTGGTAAATCGCATGATCTTGGAGACCGATCGAGTAGCGCGTGGCATGTTGCACAAAAAAGTGAGTGATAATTGCCCTGTAGTAGAGCTGGGTCCAACTCATTCCGTCGTTAATTTTATACACAAAGCTGTGATCAAACCCATGTAATTTAAATGGGTTTGATCATAGGTTTGTGTCTAAAATGGACGAATGATAGAGTTGGACCCAGCTCTATCGTTCAGTCTACAACTGGACCCACATAATTTAAATTTGTTTGATCATATGTCTGTGTCTAAAACGACCGACTGAACGAGTTGGACCCAGCTCTACCCAGCTCTAGACCCAACTGTAATCAAAACCATTTACATTACATGGGTTTTTTAGTAAGTCCTTTTTGACACCAACCAATGACCAAACCCATGTAATTTAAATAGGTTGTAGACTTGTATCGCACTCTTTCAGTAGCTCGTTTTTGACACAAACCTATGATAAAACCCATTTAAATAACGTGGGCTTAATAATTGTTTTGTGTCAAAAACGAGCTACTGAAAGAGTTCGATATAAGTCTAATATGTTGGATCATAGGCTTGTGTCTAAAATCAACGACTGAACGAGTTTCACCCAGCTCTACTATATACTATACGCTACAGCAGCAACAGTTTGTTTTCGAATGCTTCTTGTCGTGTTGAATAAAAGTTGTGCGAAAACCATTCCTGGTGGCTCGAACTACCTGCTCTGATGGACGATCATGCCTTCCGATGAGCGCGATGAGTTTCTCAATATAAACGATGTCTTTCTTAAATAAGCCGCACAATTTGCAGGCGTTGCTCAGGTGTCAGACTATTCACGTTCAAATGACAAATCAAAGTAAACAAAAAATAAGCAACAATTTTAAAAACGGCGCACATACTATAAAGCATTATTGACAGATCAAAGTTACATATGTATATACCTCTAAACAAAACTCGTGATACGCTATGACTTTTCCCCAGGTCGCTCTAAATTCCACAGTGTAAATCCCATATCTGAGAAAATATTTGAAAGGAACTGAGGATGTATTAACTCTATTTCCATTTCATTGTTCCAACTGATGTGTGAAAGTATTGTAATAGTAGAGAATGATACGCCTTCGTGGATTAATATTTGTTATTTCCCAGAACAGTTTTGAGAAACAAACAGTTAAGTGCCTGTAAAATTCTCCAGTTTTGCACAATGCCCACTAATTCTTCCAAAAGAGTCCCTTTCCAAAAAATCAAGTATTGGTATAGTATAATTAATCATATCTCGGACCATACTTTCCATTAATTAGAGAGTACGAAGATACAATAACGTAAGCGAATGACGACATTTAACTCAAACACTACGAAGTTCGCCGGCTGTTTATACTCAAATTCTCAAAGTTGTTTTATAGTGCACTCTCTCTCGCTTACCTGGATACAAATTTGGATGCGAATGAAATTTTTACTTCCAGTTTTGATTTTTGATTTTTTAATTGAATTGTGTGTGAAGATAAATATGTGCTTCGGCAGTTCAGTAAGTAGTGTTCTAGCCTAACATACGAAGATCTTGGGATCGACTCCTGATTTAACGCGCGAACAAAAAGTATTTGATATGATATTGTATTTAATATATAATAATACAAAAACAAAAAAAGTTAATATAGGAGTAGGTATAAAATTCTGATCTAAAGAGCAAATTTTTTAATTATTTACATATGAAAAAGGCATTCTTTCTGCACATCCTATATGCATTCAGAAGCTCATACAACAAAAATCATGTGATACCGAAGCAGGTTGGTAAGCGTGAGTTGTGCTCTCTCTCCCTTACCAACCTGCTTCCACATAGACGAATCTTTTTGCTGGGTGTAGTCCTACCCCCTTATGCAAAAGAAAATATCGTGTGCTTGAAGTGCATGTTAAGACCTGATTTTTCTATGGACATTTTGTTTTAAAATACACTTTAAGCACACGTTGATTTTTTTTTGCATATGGGGGCTAGTCTACATTGCTAGACTTGGAAATAATATTCATTATTTTTACTAGGACTGTTATATGATAGTACGCCTTTAACCGCAAAATGGGCTCTGCTGAACTTTTTGGTTTTAGTCTCTGCTAGTTAAGTTTAAATTTATCTTCACACACATTAAAATATAAATTTTACTTCATGAAAGTTTTTACTATTCAATTAATATTCTTGGTGAATATAATAACCACTTTATGAAAAATAATTATCAGTTATGTATGTACGAGTATGTACATATATGTATGTATATTAAAAAATGTGTCTGCTAGTATAAGATTCTAAAAGTATTAAACTTTATTAATCTAATGGTAGATAAGATATATTTTTATGGCTGTTGTTGCCATTTTGCAAAATAGAAATAGCAGTCGTTGTAATAAATTTTAAATCGAAATTCTTGTCTTTAAAATAATAAAAAAAAATTCTTTAAAAAGCTACTCGTATACATTCCCATAAAATTTACATAAACGAATTTAGCACTGAAAGAAGCAAAAAAAAATAAAAAAAAAATTTATCTAAATAGTATTTGAATAATGGCTAGAAAAAATTAAGTAAATCTTTAAAAAAAGAAGTTGTGTTTCTTTTTAATGAAATGTAAAAAAAGTGCAGATGTTTTTGATAAACAAAATAAAATATACAGCCATTAATTAATCTTATATTTGGCTTCCTTTCAATAATCCGAACAATGGAATATACAGTTATGGACCAATAAATTATATGTATATATGTAAAAAGGTGAATCAATAAATTTATGTGTTCTCGTATTTAAGTATTAATAAAAATTCATAAAAATTATATAAAGTTGAAATCATTAATTTCAAGAAGTTGAGGGTAAAAGTTTGAACTCGACAACGAAATGGCGGAATTGTTTTTAAAATAATTTCTGCTGGGTAATATATACATTTCTAATTAGGCCAGTTAATTGGCTAGAATTTTTCTGTTGCGCTATACAAAAAAAAAATAATATTCTATGTAACCACATGAATTCATAACACACACATATAGCACATAGTATCTACACATATATGTATACATGTTTGTATATACATAAATGTTTATTTCAAATATGTACGAGTACATACGAGAGCGGTCCCAAAAACTGCCGAGGTAAAGCTTAAATTAGACGTGCCATACTATATTGCCATAACTATAAGCAAAATTCAATTCTCGACTCACCTATCATCAAATACAGTGTTGCCCATTAGTTCAGTTCGAACAGCTGTTTTGTATGGTTATGGTTATGGCACGTTTAGTTTAAGCTTAACAAAGAAAACATAACAAATTTGGGAACATTTTTCTTGATTTCTCAACATAAGATCTGTCTAGGTCCTTAAAATGCCCAACATCCGCAGACTCCACCTCTTCATTGGTGGTAAATTTTTTTATAAAAAAGCCTGAGAGAGCTATATCTAGGGAATAATTTTTGGCCATCCTAATAGCCGACGTGAGAACTGATGCATTGTCGGGATGAAACAAGACTTTATTTTTCACCAAATGCGGTATTTTCTCTTGATTTCATTACTTAAACGCTGCAGTAAGTTAGCATAATACTCGCCGTTGATTGTTTTTATTTTTTGAAGATAATCAATAAAAATTATCCCACGCGCATCCCCAAAAACCTGCGCGATGACCTTGCTTACGAATGGAACTGTCTTCCTCTTTGCACACGCTTCGCTTATTACAGTCTACTGTTTTGACTGTCTCTCATCATAGTCCACTGCTTGACTATTACTTTATATTAAGTGTGAAGTGGTACACCCATGTTTCATCCATGGTTGTTAATCGACGCAATAACTCGGCTTTATTGCGGTGAAACATTGCCAAACACTCTATTGAAACATCTTCACGATGCTGATGGGGTGCACCCATCTTGCGCACAGCTTTTTCATCTTCAAATATTCTTTCACTTTTTTGTGGAATTTCTTACAAATTTCATTGGCCAGCTCAATTAGTCGATCACTGCGGTGTTCGTCTCAGCAACTCACACGGCTTCTTTTAATCTCTGGCAACCAAGGAGCAGACTCTCCCTCATTTAATTTCTGCCAACCAGGGGCATTGAGAATTTTAAAATTGTACCAACAACTTTCAAAAATTTTACTTTTTTGACCTTAATTGTACTAAAAGATTTTTTTTAGTTCAAAATACATATTTTTATTTGTTTTTATTAAAATAATCGACTTTGTTCTGGCTACCAAATCGTTTTCACAAATTTGCTTGCTAGTTGGGATGTTAAAGCATATTGTTACATCTGATTAAGTTGAAATTTAAAATATACAAATTAATAGCATGTGCTCTAGCATCCGAATTTAGAAGAAATTTTTTTTAATTTTCTCGCCGCGATTTGCTTTAACAATACCGTTTTCAAGTGAGAAGAATATGAGTTTCATTCAAAAAACAAAATTGACGTATGCAATCGTGTGAAAAGAAATGCGGAGTGAAACTGGGGAGATTCCTTAAATGTACTAAATTAGTTGTTGTTGTACTAAAGGGTCCGCCATCTAACTTTTTTTTTCAACTAGTGCTTATTTCGTGAATGGTAGCACTTAGCTCATGTCTGATTTGACAGATAATTAGTTTTATCCTTCCGCTGAACGAATATGGTTGTGTATACGCTTGAACAACGCTGGGAAATATTGCCTGTGATCGACTTACAGAAGATGCCGATTTTGCCAAAAAAAATCACCTTTTCAGATGAAGCTCATTTTGATCTTGGCGGGTATGTAAACAAGCAAAATTGTCGCATTTGGGGCACAGAAAACTCGCACGCATACATTGAAAAGCCGACGCACCCAAAACGAGTCACTGTTTGGTGCGGATTTTGGTCCCGAGGCATAATTGGGTCAATGAGCAAGGAGTGGCCGTTACAATCAATGGCGATCGTTATCGGGCCATGTTGAACGAATTTTTGTTCACAAAAATTGAAGAGGAGGATATTGGCAACATTTGGTTTCAACAGGACGGCGCTACGTGCCACACAGCCGAAGCTACACTCGATGTTTTGCGCCCTGTTTTCAAAAAAAAAAGTTATCTGGCGGACCCTATATTATACTTTCCGAGTTTGAATAGTACCAAAAAAAGTGCAATTGTACCAACTTTGGCATTCCTGCTGCCAACTATTATGTTATAATTGCAAACGAAGGAGCAGGCTCTCCCAGAGTAGAATCTAGCTTGATTTTAATATTGGTTGGACTGAGACCTTTTCAAATGAAAGTATTGAATTACATTGATGGACAATTTTTTTCATGTTGCAAATTTACTGAGAGCGTTTGTTTTTGATGGCTCATAAAAAATAATAAACATCGTGGCGTCTTGAAACTTAAAACACATGTTTTATAAGGTTGCCACTTTTCACCAAACATTTGATAGCAAATTTTAGTATACGATACCCGTGAAAATTTTTAAATATTTCCACATAAATTCTATTGAAAGATTTTGATAATCTGTTCGATATCGAGTGCCGTAATTTGTCCCCAAATCTGCTAGCTTTGGGATCGCCCTCGTATATACATTCATATGTACATACATATGTATGTAAGTGAAGCGCACGAAAATAAAAGTGAAATTATCTTAAAAGTATTAAAAAAGTGCCAAAAGTTTTCTAAATTCAAAAATATAAAAATAAATAAATAATGAGAACACTAATGAATATCTTAAGAAATATGTACATAAAGAGAATAACAAAGAAGACCAGAAACATTCAAATATGTATATTGAAACATATGTATGTATGTACATACACAAACAAGCATCAAACAACTTGTCAATGACTATTAGTTATTGTTGATTACGATCATCTTCAGCTGATGATGAAATTTCACGAAATGTGAAAGTTAAAAAAATTAAACAAATAATAATATTTAAAAACTGGCTACTTAAGAAAAAAACAAAAACAATTTTGCATTATTTATATTAGAAATTTTTTTATCAAAATATCATTGCACTTTGAATCTTAACACCACAGACCTTAATCATAAAAAACTATTTTTGATTTATAAAACTTTAACAAAAGGAATTTCTATTCAGCCTTTTTATAGACCTATATATATATACTCAAAAATATTTTTTATGAATAAGATAGCAATTTCTTTACAAAGAGAAATTCAAGTTTAAAATTAATACAATATTATTGATAATATTAAAATATTCAGATTATATTTGTTTCAAATAAAATGTATTCATACTACAGTGCACACTGGCTTTTCGCGACTTATCAACTCTAATGGCTTTGTTAGTCAAATCGTATCGTGTTACTTTTGAAGTTGTCGTATCGTTTAAGTCTGGATGTTAGTTATTACAAACGTGAGACTGCCAGCGAAAGTGTCAGCTGTTGCTCTGCTTTATACGTGTGTGTGTTTGTTTGTTAGCCAGAAATTGACGTTTGCTACGTAAAAATCTATTTTCTGTAGATTTTTACGTAGCAAACGTTGCCAACACATTTTCAATAAGCATCAACATGCTTATTAGATGTTACGGATTTTGTCAGCTGATACGCAACAGCACGATACGATTTCAGTAATTCTACCATAAAGGTTGGTATAAAAACTCCGAAAATAGCGTTACGTAATATGTATGCATGAGAATAGCCCCTAAGTGTATTTTTCGGTTTTCTAATACCAATATTATGCAGCGTATTTTTTACGCTAGCTGTTTTCATGGAAGCATGACTTTTAATGTACTCATATTTTCGAAAGTCTTACTTTTGAATATTTTAGTTTTTGCACTACGAACTCCAAAATTCTATAAAAAAGTCTTGATCACCAAACAAATTTCGAAATTCACATCTATATCTAAACAGAATTGCAAAAGCTTTAAAAGGTATTTTTTCAATTAATGATAGATATTCTTATTCTCAATAAGAAATATAATTGAAAATACGACGGCGGATGAATAAGTCTGATCTTTTTTTTTAATTTTGACTCCTCTCAAAATTTAAACAAGGTGCGTCATTAAGTTTGTTTTTAGACAGCAGACTACCGAGCGATTTGAGAAGAAAATGGAAAAAAATTAATTCAGTTTGTTCACTATTTTTTGTGGGAAAAAAGCATCATTCAAATAAATACTATGGAGACTTTTCACCAACAATGTCGATGGTAAGAAAGCGATTTACAGAATTTCGTTGCGGGCGTACAATCCAAACGTTCCGGATGCCCAGTTGAGGTCTCTACATCCGAAACAATTGATATGGTGTTGTACGATCGCAGATTGAAAATGAGAGAGATTGTCGAAGCCACATCACATGGACTAAACGTCAGTCAAAATCGGCGCCAAAGAACGCCAAATGTTTCTGTCAGCCAATAAAGTCATAGCGATCGTTTTTTTTTGTATACACATTCAAAAGGATGAAACGATCAATGCCGAATATTATGCTAAATTATTTCGTCAATTTAATGAGGATTTAAAAAAAACTACGTACCCTATTTGGCCAATAAAAAAGTTATTTTTCGCAAGAACAAGGCAAAAAATCATGAATTGGGCTACAAATTGCTTCCTGCGTCCGCCCTATTCTCCGGACTTATCCCCGATTGGTCACTTTTGGTTCCCAAACCTAAAGAAATGTCTAGAAAAGGACAGTTGACTCCGATGATGACTTCGAGAAATCTTATGTTTTGGGAGGGATAAAAAAATGGGTTAAACGTTGAACAAAATAAAACGATTTTTTATACAAAAACATGTTGATATACAGCCATGTTCTGAAAATCACTTTTTGTAAAAGTAATTTGAAATCACAAGAAAGGTGCTCTGCAAACAAAACTTTTTGATTTTATGGGATTTTAAATTCGTCAGCCAAATGCCTGCCGATTTGAAATCACATGGATATTTTATTTTAATAAATAAATTAGTTAAATGAATAACTTAATATCTTTTTTTATATTTTTTTTAGTAAAATTAGCAACTTTCTACGAAAGAATTTATAAAATTATGAAAAAATTTAAGGCACTTTCTTTTGCCAGAAATGTTGTTATTTGCTTTGTGATTTGCATTTGTGATTTTGCATTTACAAAGCAAAATATCACCATCAAATCACAATTGTGATTTTAAAATCACAAATGATTTGAACACGCCTGTTAATGACCGAATTAATCAGTAATAGGTAAATAATTTATTAGTAAAAATTCAAAATTCAATTGAATAACTTATGCAGGTTGATTGAATGTTGAAATCAATTGAAATTATGATTAATTTAGTCAAGTGAAATGATTGATTTATTGCTTCAAATTAAAACGAAATATTTATGCATGTTGTTTTCTCTAACGCCAACTTATCAGAATACTTTCAGTTAATTTAAAAACCATCCCTGCAACTTCCCGCCAGTTTTTAAGTCCAAACAAATCAATGTGTATCGCGAATCGATTTCACAAGAATTTACCGATAATAAAATACGAACTATTTTACAGATTTTTGTCAAATTTGCGGCATCCCATACACTTTCTAATTCTTTAAAAATCAGTGAATGTCAAAAATCGCTTTGATGAGGACTTTTGAAGTTATGTATTAGAAAAAAAACGATATTTTCGAAATATTTTACCAAAATTTTCTTTCGGGCAATGTTCGTCAAATGGACAGCAATCCTCGTTTCTTTTCTGAGGTTAAGAATCTAAATCTACCAAACCGAAACGATTCACTATCTTACAACATCTAAGTGAGCTCAACATCTAAGTGAGCTCAACATCTTTCGAATGCGGCAAAATCGTTGTTTGTTCACACTTCGTCGTTATTTTAGTTATCATGTGTCATCTAGGAGATTTAAAAGTTTTAGAATCGGAGTGTAATTGAGTTTTTCATAATTAGAATTTTTTTAATTTCTACTTCATTCGTGATTTTTATACACATTTGCTAAACGGAAATGGTGTAAATTGTCATATGTATGTATATTGTATATTGTCATGTCTACATGCATTATATTAGTCTCATTAATTAATAAATTGTATTGCAAATACTTTGTATACTCGTACATATATAAATATTTCTTATTAAATATTTGTTCTTTTTATTTTTTTCTTACAGCAACTCAACTCATGCTTTTATCAATCTGCGAACAAAACCAGAAAAAATTGCAAAAAGCTTAAAACATAAATCACGTAATAAATACCATACAACAAATATAAACAAATTAAAATAAAATATCAAAAAGAAAAAATAAAAAGGTTTGCTCTGCAAAAAATCATTGAAATATTTAAAAGAAAAATTAAAAAATCCGCTTGTTTCAGCCCGTATAATTTTATAAGGTGTGGTTCGCGTTTTACAATAAATAACATAAGAGTGTTAAAATAAATTAAAAAATTATATTTTTGATATAAATACGTCTGTCTAACAATGTTTTAGTATATAATTTTATCGATAATTTATATCATTAACTGCCAGAGCTGTAAACAGCAAAATTAGGAAACTATTAGCCGGAACGTGTTTAATATTTGATACGAAAATAGGCAAGAAAGTGCAATTATTTCACAATTTCTACCTAAGTAGTCCACTTGCCAAAATGGGCTTCTCAACGGCCCTTCAGGGCCGTGCTGCCCACGAGGCGTTGATTGTACGACAAGATGCCGAGCTGCGCTTAATGGAAATTATGAAACGTACCATGCAGCTAAAGGCGAAGTACGACAAAGAATATGCCATTGGCTTGGCCGCGGTGGCACAGCAGGGTTTGAAAATCGATCGGGCTGACGAAATGCAAGGTGAGTTAAATAAAATGTTTAAATATTTTTTTATTTACTTGCAAGCTGGAAACAAGTGAAATTTTCCCTAAAATTAAATTTTAAAATGGGCACAAAAATTTTAAAAACAATTTAGTTGTAGGAAAAACAAAACATTGGCTGACTTTCAGAACGTATCAATGAAAAGTTTATATACTATCCTGATGTGGTATTAATATCGTGTACAGAAATAAAGTTGCGAAACATTGTAACCATTAGCATCAACTTTGAAACTGATGCGCTGATTGCGACTTTAATGCTGGACGACGTTTTGTATGCGTGTTCATTGTTAAGGTTTTGTATTGCGGTGTTATGAAACGCTTTACTTTATTCGAAGACAAAGCAATTGACGTTTTGGAAGTCAGCCATTATTATCACGCTTATCGTGAATAAAATTTTCTTCTAATTTTGAATGAACATATGGGCATTTCCACGGGAAAGCCCACTTTTTTGTCGTATGCGACAGCTAATAATTAAGCTTGTATTTTGAAACAATGTAACTCGATTATTCTTAAAATATAACCTAATATAGAGCTGCTTACTGACTACACAAATATATAAAGCAGTAAAAAAAACTCGTTTTTTTTGAAAAAAAAAACAAACATATTTGTTTGATTTCGCATGCGACAAAAAGTTGACATTACTGTGGAAATGCCCATATCGTGTCTCCGGGAATTTGTTCACCATTATAATAGTGATTGTTCACTTTGATTTGAAACGGGGAACTGTTAAATATAAAACGTAAGTATTATTTATTTTTAACCCCCCGACCAAAAAAGGGGTGTTAAAAGTTTGTAGTGTGTGTCTGTGTGTCTGTCCGTGTCCACGTACAGACCAAACGTCTGTAAGGATTTTGATTTAGTTTTTTCTGTTTGAGAGCTGACTTGATCGAGAGATTTCTTAGCTATGTTTTAAGAAAATCGGTTTTCTAGATATATCGGGGATTTTTAGAATGTTTAATTTTTGTTATTTAAATAACAATATAATTTTTAAAAGTGTTAAACAAAAAATCTGGTTACAAAAGGAATTATATCAAAAATTCATATTTATATTTACACTGGACAATTCCAAAGGATTTAGAACACCTCTTAACTCTCTTCCTATATATTTCTTTGCTTTAACTCCCGTTAATTTTCTTCTTCCTATTGTGATGTAATTACACGAATTCTAAGAATTTTAATTTTTCACTAGCTGATTACCCAATTACTTAATTTGTTTAACTAAGTAATTTGTACTCCACACAGTGGTCACTTGTTGAATCAAAAACAAAACAAACCAACAGGGTATTGATCCGAAACTGTGTTGAAAATTTCAGCTCCACTACTCTTATATATAGTTCGAGGGAAATTCACAATAATAAATTGTTGTTCGAAAAATTTCAGGGAAATAAAATGTTTGTAATTTTTCATGATAAGGGTGTATATGTATTATATAATACGCGATCGGGTGAAAACTTCCTATAAATATGAACATACTTCACGAACTAGGCTTTTTTCTTATCTTTTTTACCAAAATTAAGTGAGTTTGCTGGGATCGTTAAATGCAGTGTTGTATTTACTGAAAAAGCCTCTCGTGTTGTCTTTATAAAAATGTTTACCCTAAATTACTGACGAATTCAACTAAAATTGAATCCAGCCCGTAAATATTAAATTTTTTTTTAAGATTTATTTTTCTTATCAACATTTGTTTTTTTCTTTTATTGTATTTTGGGAATACCCTGCTAATGTTTATCATTTGCTGTTAAAATGACGTCAATTTAAAATATTTGTTTTATCATAAACCAGACAATCGTTTTCATTGTTCTAAAGAAATAATTACGAAAAGTATTAGTAAGAAACGGAGCGATTGGAGTCTTGTACGCTCTTGAAAACTATAAGATACAGCTTTCAAATTAATATTTGCAAAAGAGAAGAAAAAATGCAAATTTACTGTGAAATTAAAAATAAACTTAATATGTATTACTAATAATAATGTCTTTACTATTCTGATTTGATATCATTATCGCTAAGAAACAATTTTTTAAAATTGTTTTTTAACTATTGCACAGCGAAAAATTGGTTTTCTTGTTTGAATAAATAGCCAATACTTGTGCATTTCTATGTGCTAATTGCAATGGCATCATTTGTTTTTCTCTAGGAGCTCTAATTTTAAAGATACGAGTATAGGGCGCATTCATAAGACGTAGCTGTTGAGCTCAACAGTTGTGAAACCGTTGGCAACTGTTGGCCCCTAACAGTTACGTCTTAGAAACGGCTTGATGGAGATAATTTAGTTTTAAATCTTCATTTCATTACTTTATCGTATTTGTAATGTAAAATTTAACAAATATTTGCTCCTGCCACCTAACAAAGCATAACTCTATTCGATCAGCTGTACAGGTAGAGGACAACATCATAACTATAGGTAGCGAAAAGATTTTATGATGGAAAAAATTATAGCAATTACTCAACTGTTGAGTGAAGCGGAACTACTCACTCAACGGTTGCGCAACAGCTACGTCGTATAAGCATTTGCCTAATTTACACCACTTTTTTATAATTCGCTTAATATTTCACGAATTCTCTTTTATTTGAGTACAGCCACATTGATGAATATATCAGGATATCTTACTGTTGTTACGAGCATGATAAAAATCGTGAATTTTGAGTTTAAAACAATTAAACTAAAAATTTTTTTCTCATGCCATTTCATTTGGTTGACTTTTAAAAAGTGTGATGGAGACTTTTTAAAAGTGTGATGGAGAAATCCATACATTTATCTTGCTTCAACATTCGTCAAATATCGTTGCACTCTATTTCATTCCAACATCAGCTACAATACGTAAAATGTTTTGTTTCTCTTTTGTTTGAAAAAAAAACTAATTTATTAATTTAACCATAACCTTTGTCAATTTCGAAAACCTTAATGTGAAAGTATTGTATTTTCTTTTATAGTTTTCTTTGATATCAAACGAGATTACCATATTCATTAATTTTTAGTTAAGTCGGTTTGATTTTTGTTGAAAGAAAAAAAAACAAAAGATAAATTGTTTTATGAGCTATATATTGAAAATATAAACATTAAACCCCCAAGGTCAATCACTAAGATGGCATTAGATAATAAAGCATACTCGGAATTCACAATTTATCTTGTTCGCTGCTCAAAAAAATCAACATTTTTCACACCTGCTGGTATCTGAATTATTTAGAGATAGACTTTCGTGGTTTCTTTGTAAATAATAAATAGTTTTTTTTGTGATACATACATAGATATTTATTTGAAATAAATTGTACAAGTATTTCGTTATGTGTAAAGAAACTTAAGTAAATATTCATTTGTTATAATGTTGTTTTTTTTTAATAAACACAAATTGCGAAGCTATTTTAGCTTTCATGCGGAAATACACCGAACCTGCGAACCCTACTAGCCAAGAGGTCTGACTGAATTCCAGGTTCAAGACTTTCAAATATGGTTTTTTTGGCGGAAAATATGGACTTTAACTTGATATAGACACTTGTTTATTAATTTAAACAGTTTCTTACATAACTACCCAGCATTAAAAAATACTAATTTGGAAGCACTAACAACTGAGGGAAGTAATGCATTGCTTACTTGATAACAAAAGCTTCGAAAAATGCTTCTGGAAAGCACTAACGTAAGGCGGGCTCTTACCAAAGTAGAAAATGATCACAGAAAATATGGAAAACCAGCAAGTTTTGCATCTGAGTATTACTTCTGTGAAGCATTTTAGTAAGGCGAAAAATTGATGGCTTTTCGGAAGGTGGATCATCTAGAACAAAAACCATGCCTTATTCATGCGCAAGAGCCACTGATTCTGTAACATTGTCTCTCTTATAAAAACACTTCTCGGAAGCAGTAATTTTGGCTGGGTAATGGTCAATGTCATAGCATGCAATCTTATTGGAAACTGTTTAACTTAATAAAAAAGTGTCTGAATCCAAAGGTTTTTCATTAGTATTTATTGGTTACGTTTTGTGTGATTGTACCTTAACTTTTTTGGAAAACTCTTTTTTGCTACGCAATGGGCATTGAAATTTAACATGATATTTCATGTGATTGTGCCACATTGATTCATATGAATTTTTCGAGGTATCTTTGGCTTCTGTAACATCATTTCGTTGTATTTAGAAAAGTGGGCGGGGAAACTCGCCTAAAATTTGCTTAATTTTACCAAATGTATTATATATGTATGTACAGACTACAAAACTCAAATATATTGATTGGTCTTCTCATAAAAGATAATTTTTAAAAAAGGTAATTGAACAGCATGCAACCTTGAAAATACCACAAATGCTGCCAGATGTTATTTTTAAGCCAATTAAAAAAAATATCGCCTAAACCACGTTTACTACTTTTTTATTATTGCTAAGAATATTCAATTAATTTTTAAGTAAAAAAAATAAAATCACCATTACGAATAAAAGGTGCGATTATATGCCAATTCGATTACTTTTATAATCGCTTGTGCAAACCCTAACCTCAACTACGACGAAGAATTAGATGACGTTTCGGAAGTAACTCATAATTAATGTTTTATTAGATGTTCTAAAAAGTCTATCAATAAACTTATAAAAACTAAAAAAATTCCGTTCGGATTTTATTGCCTCATTTTTACTTTGTCTAAAACTTGATTTTTTTTTTTTCAAAGTACATACATACGAGTACATACAATTTTTTAACAGCTATATCTCGCAAACCAACTGAAATATTGTTTTCATGCCTTTGGCATAATTGTAGTTATGGACTAAGAGAAAAAAGTGCAAAACAAATTAACCCGAAAAGCTGCATCTAGTGCCTCAAAATCGATAAAGTATGGACAAATTTTTATTTTTTTATATCTCTTTTCACCATTTTGAGCCCAAAGCTTCCAAATATAGTATTGTAATCTTCAGAAAAAATATTCCTTATAATTCAATTCATAGTTCTTTTGAAAGCTTAAATAAATGCAGTAAAATTTCTTTTTTTTTTTTGTTCAAAATAAAAACAAATGTTTTTTTTTCTTAGTGTTTTTATTTCCTCAATAGAGTCAGATTTAATCTAAATCATATTTATAAGAAATACATCCTGTTTAATAAGTGGGTAATTATGACCCAATCCACCCCCGACTGCGGTTTATCAAACTCATCAGCAGACTTCAAACAATAATACATATTTGAGAAAGCGTACTGATGAGTTTCTTAAGCAGAAACGAAATGCATGGAGACGTTATTTTAACCAACAAACAAACAAAAACTCTTCATTTGAGTGCTATATTAAAATAATAAAGTTGGGTTTGCTATGGTGTGAATATATTACATTTTTAACCATTTTAATAACTTGCCATATAAATTACATACATACATACATACATATGTGCATACATATTTTATGTACTTATGTCAGTTTTATTTCGCATCAATTTTGTTAATTTTAAAAGGAATCTGCAATGCATATTGCAAAATTTTACTGCAGATAGTTAAAACCATTATGTGTCATACATTATAAAAAAAAATTCACACTTTCAGTAACCAGGCACTACCATTCGCATTTACGCTTACGTATGTACATAAATACATACATACATACATACGTATGTGACAGATTTAAAACAAATGTAGCAAATAAGATTTTATAACATGTATCGATACAACTGAAATATATTTGAAGCGCTGGACATTGCACACTTGTGCAGCGGCTAAACGACACCATGCGAAACATAAAATTCACACTTTCACTTTTTGTACTTGTAGCCAAGCAAAACAGCAAGAGCTTTCATCCAGGCCAATGGGCAGTGTCAATTTATTTAAACCATAAACAATATGAAAAATACGAATAAATAAATTAATTAAAATTGCAGACGTCAGACAGTATAAAACAATGAGAGTTAAATAGTTAAAATCAGTAATTTAAGTATTACATCACCATCATCATACAATTACATGTGTTCGAGTACATTGTTCAAAATTCAGGTGATGTTGTTACCTACACATCATACCTTGTACTTTAACTCTGGCATATCTACTCGAAACACGAATTTATTTTAACATTAACCTTTTAATACCATTGAATAACGGTTGTGGTTGTATTTTTGTAGTTGTTGTTGTATGCAATTTAAAAATGTTGCACAAAAAAATCGCATGACTTTTTACAATTTTAATTAAACAATTTATAAACGATTTGCCAGCAATGCTTTAATTGCAATTAAGGACTGCAATCAGTTGTGCAAGTGTAAGGAAAAGAGGTTTATTTTTAAGAAGAAAATTTTCTCTTATATCTACTCTTAACTAGGATTTGATGTTGATGGATTATACATACACATATGTACATATAGGGTGTTTTTTTAGAGGTATAGAACTTCGAATTGAAATAAAACACAAGAAAATCGTTTTAATGTCCATCAATTTGGCTTTATTGGAAGGATAATTTTATGCCATTAACGTTTAAATATGATTTCGGGCATGTGGCCGCCGCGGCTGGCTCGAATAAAGCCAATTCTACAGGTCCAATTTTCAACCACTTTTTCGAGCATATGGGGCCGTATGTTGGCAATAACGCCACGAATGTTGGCTTCCAACTCCCCTAACGTTTCTGGTTTGTTGGCGTAGACGAGCGACTTCACATATCCCCAAAGAAAATAATCCAATGGTGTCAAATCACACGATCTTGGTGGCCAATTGACCGGTTAACCGAATTAATTGCTCTGATGGACGATTATGTCGACCATAAAATGGACTGAGCTTGCGGTAAACTTTGCGAACTGAACCATTATTTTCGAAATAAATTTGCACGATTTGCAAGCGTTGTTCTTTTGTCAACCTGTTCATGATGAAATGGCAAACAAAACTAAATATTAATCACTTGAAAGCTGACAAAATGGCCGCCAGTTAAAAAAGTGATGCCAACTTAAAGTTCTATACCTCAATAAAAAACACCCTATATATTATTAGGGCCATTATTACAACTTATGGATAAAGCTGCGGATAGCTAATCCTAGGTTTCTCCATTATTACAACAGTCTGATTAAATAATACAATTTTCGTATTATGGCAACATTGCTGGGATCACGACTATTTTTGATTGTTAAAAATACTTAGTGGCAACTTCAAAACAACAAACATCACTATAAAAGTTACAGGTAGCGCGAACATGCCTTTAATTTACCACTCAATTTTTATTAAAGTGGAGTTGTAATAATGAAAAAGTGTTTATTCATCCGATAAATATGTACATAATAATGTCCCTTAAATTTACAAAAATTTTAATCTCTTAATATTGTTAGCGCCGCTACTAAATATACATGATTTGTCCAAATTTGACAAAATAAAATGCCTTGAATATTTTAATAATATGTATTGTACCAAATAGGAAAAAGGCGACGTATAACTTGCGACGGATTCTATGTGCCCCGGCCTTTAGTCGGAATTTTGATCTCAGTACTTCTTACTGCAAAAATTTTATGTGAAGCGCTTAAGAAAAATGTTAGAATATTTTCAACTAATGGAGCGACTAAAAATTAAAAATTAAACAAACACAAACATAAGGCCAAAATAATCAAATAACTTTGGTTTGCAAAACTTGTAAAAAACAAATTTACATGCTGAGTGAAAAAATTAATTTTTTCTAAGCAGTGTTGCATCTGTGGCGAAAAGGAAAAAGTGCTTAAGTCGAGATAAACTAATGGCAAGCCTGTAACCTTCATGTTCAAAAGTACACCTGGGCAAAATCTCAATTATTTCTTTTCTTCACTTAAAATACTCATATGGAATTTAGCTTATACTTTTGTATATTTCAAATTGATTATATTAGTTATAATATAAAAATAAAACTGAATACCGAACTTCCCAATTTAACTGCAAAAAAAAAACTCTGAAAATTCACTTCGAAGTCTAAAAATTCTCTTCTAAAAAACAGTAAAATATGATTTAAGCACTTTTTCCTTATTGCCACAGATTTTGTTGGGTAACTGAGTCCTTCGCAAGATTTTTAGCAACAAGCATACAAAGTGCAAAACAAGCACATCGTTAGCGAATATCTCGAAAACTCTTCTTTGGAAAAATTAATGATTGTCATGTTCGTTTTCAGTGAGCTGCAATTAAAAAAAACAACTCTTTTTTTTTCGAGGTTGAAAATTTGTTATTTGCCTAATCACACTACCTGATTGTCCATACTCAGACATTTTTGTGTTGATAGTTATTGTAATTAGTAAAACATTTGTAAACATAATGCCTTATAAATTTTTCTTGTTTTTTATTTATTTTTGCAGCGTAAAAATTGTGAAATGAAAAAAACGCTCATGCACCACCATTAAAATTGTAACTTTAATCTCATTTTTGCACTCTATTTATTATATAAAATAAAGCAGATAAAAAAGATGTTTCTCCAAACTAAGTAGATAGTGTGTTAAAATTATTACATAAATTCATACTTTGTATTTTCCAATGATTTCTGGATTTGTAAATACAATTTAACACAAATGTAATACAATTGTAAAAATAAAAAAGTTTGTTTAGCAAAATAATTATAATTTCTTTTTTTTTATATATATTTTAGGCAGTCTTATAACCAAATCCTGGCGCTCCTACATGGATGAATTAGATCATCAAGCTAAACAGTTCAAATCCAATGCCGAACAAATCGAGGTGGTTTGTGATAAATTGGCCCACTTGTCGCAGGACAAGCGCAAGGCCAGGAAAACCTACCAAGAGGAACATACAAAAATAGCAGCCAGATTAAATCATGTAAGTTTGTTATTATTATTGTTATATTATTTTAAATTTATTTTAGTATAAATTAAAATTTTCTTTAGTGGTTTAAATTAAATGCTCGAATAAACCTGCTGTGTACATCTTTAAATATTTACAAGGTTTTTTTTTTTGATAAACAATTTAATAAAACAGCAATTTCCTAATTTGGAAATAAAAAGACGCTTTGAAAAATAATAAAATAATCAATAAATAAATATTGAACAATTCTCTGCTGCACATCATTTGTTCACAAATTGTCAATGGTCTTGTAAACAATTTTGATTAAAAAAAAAGAAAAAAATTAAATCGTTATTTGTATATAAATATGCATTGGCGTAGCTAGTAGTTCTTCCCGGGGGATGCGGGTGTTGGGGACATTATTGCTTTATTACAATTACAATAGCAATTTATTACATTATTACAATATCAATTATTGGTGCTCCCCCCCCTCCCCCAAAGGGTTGTTTTTCTGCGCCCATGCAAATGTGTATGTCTATACATATACTGTTTATTATTATTTGCATTATGCATTTGTTTATACATATACATTTGCGTATTATTATAAGTTTGCCATTCATTGAATTTATTTTTTATATTTGTTATGAAACCACAAAAATGCAAGATTGCTGCAAAATCTCTTTTTAATTTTATTTTAAAAATGAAGTGTTTGGAATAAACACAAATATTATTTCAATGAAAAACATATATTTTTTCACCAAAAATTATAAGGGAATTTATAGGTTTTATCATTCCCTGTGTAATTCCCACAATGCGACCCAATAAAGTATATCACCTCTATCGTGAATAACAAGTAAAATTTTTGTTACCATGAAATTTTTATTCCCCTCAAAGGGAAAAATGTTGTCGTGAATCTGCCGTGAAATTTTTCCCCGAAGAAGATTTCTAAAGCTCGAAAATTAAAATAATTTCCATTTTATAACACAAAGAAATACCAAATGTTTTTAAGTGTAAAATTTAGTTTTTAATTATTTTAGGTGTATTGGAAAAAACTTCTGTAGAATACCATCACAGAATACACAGAATTGAAGAAAGTGACAGATAAAAAAGCTTCAATCAGGTTTTTTTAAAATTCTTGAAAAAAAGAGAAAAATATAATGTATTTGATATTGTAGAGTATTACTACTTACCAATTAACACAGCTAATAAAAAGCGTTGTAGTTTTATTGCACTAGAAAGAAGAATCAAAATAAAAACGCCGACAAAATTTGAGGGAAAACGAGACAAACAGAAAAATACCCTTATCTTATCTTCCGTCTCGTGACACTTCTGTATATTTTGTGATACCATCGTCATAAAGTTTACTGCATGTGAACCAAAAAGGTTCATACTCCATGAAAAAAGTGCTGCGGCGAATTATTGATAAAAATCGTAAATATTATTTACTGATCTTGTTCTAAAAATAACTATTTTTAAAATTTAATATTTGAAAAAATGGCAATTCCACTTTCTATCAATTCCGTTCGCCTATAAAAATAAAGTAAATCCTCTCGAAAAATATTATGCATGATAGGTTAGTTTAGGTTAGGTTAGGAAGGGTGGTGCTACAACACACCTCCACCCAGTTGGGTCCATTGCGATTCCCTTCTGTTGATACTCGTTAAGAAAAGTTTTAACCACCAGAAGAGCCCCAATTATCTATCGTTAAGCCACTGAATTCCCTTGATGAAGCAACTAACGTCCTCCAGTTTATCCATGATAAGGGGAATATAAAAAAGGGCAACATTTCAAGGAAAAATTATTTACAATTACAACTTTGGGGAAATGGGGACAATTTCGAGAGAAAAAATTATCTACAGGCTTCGGTCTTGGAGGACTGATGTGTCAGAATTTGAGCTAAATATATATTTTTTTTAAATCAGAAAAACCCAAAAAGATGGTTCGGTTGCATGGCTGGAAAATTGAAACTGTTTTTGTAGATAAAACTAACTAAAATTAATTTTTTTTCTTGCTTTATCAAGAGTTCTTTTATTTTCGTGCAATTTTAATATAAAAATCTAGTTTAACAATTCAATAATAAGCTTTTAATGCTGCTAATTATAAATTTTTAGTATCTGAGAGTAACATTAAATACATCGCGAAAGAACATATTCATAACTACTATAAAATAGATTAACGGACATGTTCAATTTCATTTCCCTGAAATGGTTTCTTTCTGTTGAGCAAGATCGAAAAGTTATGTGCGAATAAAATGTTTTCCTAATAATTTGTAATTTCTTAATCGGTTTTAAGTTCAGTGTTTTCAGTTCTTATAGAATGAAATATTTTTTATTGATTAATGTGATTTTTAAAAGAAGACAAGAAAAATTTATATTTTATCAACACAATTACGATTGTATTAACTTTTCCATCCCTGCCATAGTATGTGTTGCTTTTGTATAAACCATAGTTAAATTTGTTTGGTTTTGCGTGCATAAAATGAAAAAGGAAAAGCCAGGTATACAATTTTCCCAACCGCTCAAATACAGCAGTGCGGGTCGCAACACCTGGGGGTCTACTCTGTAATTGGAAACGAAAGTAAATGCTTTCGAATTGTAATATCAAGAGTACGCAAATTCGAAAGCATTTTCTTTCGTTTCGAATTACAGAGTAGACCCTCTGATCTTATTCTTCTCAAATAGTTTAAACTGACCTAAATCTTTTTGAGAGTCAAATATTTTCGAAACTGGACTTAATTTTTCTTAAGTTTATTTACAATTTCATGGTATATTTGCTTTAGTTACACAATATTTGTTCAATTACGATAAATAAAACTGAAAATGGATGAAGTGCATGGAAACTTTATTTTCTACAGAGCCAGATTCCAACCATGCAACGGTCTTCGTAAATAATCAAAGGATGTAAAAAACTTAAAGGATTTTCTTTACAAACATTTATGTAGCATAGAGCTCGCAATACTAAGTGTCGATTCTTAGTACAATTTTCCTAAATCAATTTATATTCATCAAGTGCATTCATTCGTTAAACAAAGAAAACAACAATAACGACAACAATATCTAAATTATGACTTTAGTACGTGGCCTGGCCCGTTTGCCACAATCGAAAATCTATAAAAGTTGTATTCATTCGGTTTCATTATTATTATTATTGCCATTGCTGCTGTGGACTTTGTTGTTGGATTTACTTCTTTATGATTATTGCATTAAACCGTTGGATTCTATTGTCGTACTTTTTTTATTGTTTTCGTTAGAAATTGAGAACTGTTGTTGCATTCTTGGAGTTATAAGTATTTAATTTTTTTTTTAAATTTTGCTTCAGTGTTTAAGAAAAACAAACGCGTACAAAATGATTATTTGCTGTCATGGCATTTAACTGTATTGAATCAGTTTACTTATTGCACTCGTACATATAGTCAATTGAAATGTGAAACGTTCTGATAAATAAAATGTTCAAAATCGGCTTTTTATAAACTGCTACGTTTCTTTTACCAGAATACATGACCACAAAAAATGTTGAAGTCTCCGAACAAAAAGGGTGATTTTCCCAGAATACAAAGGCTGAGACTGGTCATAATAGACAGCGTTTTCTCGATATTCACATTCATATTCGAGCTGGAAACACTTTTTTATTTGACTGCAAACAGTTGCTTTGTGGTTAGTTTAGTTTGCACGGCTGAAGCATAGATTAGTAGTCTATTGAAGAAATATGATCGTAATTCCTAGGAAAAGTGCAATTTTTATGCATTAAAAAAACGGCGAACAAATCATATTTATTTATTTTTTTTGTTATATGTTCTAAATAGCACTAAAAAGTCACATAGCCATAGAGTCAGGTTATACCACATGTAGGAGGTTCCTTCGAACTGCTTATAACCTTTGCGTAAGAAGTAGGGGTTTCCAAGATCCACTTCTAGCGTTTTATATGTTCAATAAAACTCAACATAAGTTTTTGTCCGTTCGCGCACTTCTCCTTCATTAACAAGAACCATGAGGAAACTGATGTTTTTGTCAATTCTAGAATTGAATACGATTAAATAATCAGCATTTGACTTTTTGATTTTCTTAAATGTTTGTCGACAACACGTCCAAAAATTATGACTGCGTGCATGCAACTACATGATGGATGAGTTTATTTAATCGTCTCTAGAGCATTTTAAATCGGGAGTCAAAAGAAACAGTGCCGACAACTTTTAGACGTGATCGTCGATAAACCACCACCTACTTTTCATTTGAATGTACTTAAGGCGTTTTGTATTTTAGGTAACGATATGTAGCCAGCATTTTTAAACAAAATACACAAAATTGTTTACTTATTTTTGTGTCTAATTCATAAATTTGTATAAAAAATTTTTGAAATATCTTTAAGATACGTCACAAAATATTTGACGTATTAGCTGCAAACTCTTTTATTGGTTCAAGTTAATTCAAAAGTATAGATACAATGAGGAAAATGCATGCACGTATACATATACATATGTATATGTAAATATGTATGTAGCATATACCAGAGTGATTATGCTTATTTCGTAAAATATATTTTCTTCAGAGTACGCTTACTTACTCTTCAAGCCCATTGTTGTGCGCTGACTACTGAAATAAAGGAGTGTCAGTCAAGTTGGTGTAAAATTGCATGGTAAAAAAAATAATTTCCAATATATTCACAAAAAATATTTTAGGTTTATTAAGGGCTTATTTGACATATTTCTATGGGAAATTCAAACAAATAAACCTGTAATAAACCTGAAATATTTTTTATGAATACGGCAGTTAGTTTCTAACTGCTTAATATTTACTGCAGTATTCGTAAAATTTCATAAGCTTATAATTAGTTTTGTGAAGTCAATGTATGTTAGTAAATACATATGTACACAAGACTTTAATGTTTTTCCCATTCAAATTATGGACTTTAAATATTATTTTTACATGCATGCATACTAATTTACTTCAATAGTGCCATAACTCAAAAAATAGTTTGCAGATAACGCTTTTAAAGTTTTAAATTTACATACAACTCAATGAAGACATGAAAAAATACTCTTCTCCCATGAGGTGGTAGTAAAAGCTATTTATATGAAATTTTTACACAAGATAAAATACGAAATCGGGATTATTCTGCGTTATTAACTAAAAAACAAATTTTTGGAGTTATGACACTATTGAAGTAAATGAGCGATATGTATGTAGTACATGCAAATTTCATAATGTTTTTATAACACCGCAGGCTTTAAACGTATGTTAATTTTTTCGGTCTCGTTCATTGCATCCAAGCTACTCCCATCCTTGCAGAATTTTCCAAAATATTTTTTTCTGGGCTATGATTACATACATACATATGTGTATAAGAAATTGCACTTCACATTCCTGCTTTACGTAAATCGTCAGTAGCTAAAAAAGATATACAAACATAATAAGTTTAAAAGCATCAAACAAAAATCTTTACAAAACCTCTTTTTACAGTTATAATCAACCGGTCATCGAGCTGTTTTGCGCAGTGAACATCTGCAGTTCCGAAAACTGAAAAATACCTCCAGTAAATGCATGTCGTCAACAGCTGCGCGTTCAATTTGCAAAAGACCATATGACGTGGAACTTCCAAAAACAATTAAGCAATAACGATTGGCAAAAGGCCGTCTTTTCTGATGAAAAAAAAATTCACTATGGATGGACCCGATGGCTACAACTTTTATTTTCACCAATTATTTTTTCTCAGTTTTCAAAACTGCAGATGTTCACTACACAAAATAGCTTCGCTTGTCTTGCGCCGTCAGAGCTGTGGAAGTACCTCCATTGTAATTTTTGATTCATGACAACATTATGTCCTCTTTCGATTTTTCTGCCGATTTCGCGATAGGAATATTTTTCAGAGTGGTAAACATTAATTTTTTTTAATTTCCGGAGAACTTAAAGAACTCTTTCTACCCATTTTGATTTGGTTACTACTTTCACGAGCTTAGATTTTAATATTAATAAGATTTTGTAACCCTCAATAAAAAATGCCGCTCGCTCAAGCTAAACTTAACGTGGTTCTGTTCTGATGAACCAAAAATAAATGAGGAATTTCTCACCTAATTGAAAACAAATGGGAGAAAGTGCCGTTATAATGCATCTGTATTTGCTTTTTTTAATCAAAATGTATAATCGAAATGAATAAACAAATTTTTCTTAACAATTGCTTGGTTCTATCCTGATGAACCGCAGTGTACTGTATAAACATTGAAAGAGAATTTTAAAACTTAATATGTATCATTTAAAATATCTGTGGCAATAAGGAAAAAGTGCTTAAGTCATGTTTTACTATTTTGCAGGAGAGCACTTTTTAAGCTTTCAAGTCGATTTTCAGACATTTATTTCTGTTACAGCTAAATTGGGGAATTCTCTCTTAACGTTTATTTTTTAAGCAAACATCGTTCTACACACTATAAGTAATACTTTTAAGTTGAAATATACCAAAGTATAGCCCAAATTAAGCTATTATTCCAAATGAGATTAGCATTAAAAAAAAAGATAAGTCGCAAGTCATAGTGCTATAACTTCCTGAAAAATCATACAAATTAATTGAGATTTTGACCAGGGGTACTTTCGAACATGCAGATTACGGAGGTACCATTAACTCAAAATCAGCTTATCTTGACTTAAGCACTTTTTCCTTTTTGACACAGTTATGCATATAAATTACATTACTCACTTGTTTTTTCCATTCCATTCCATTTATATCATACATGTGGTATGTATATAAAAACAATTTCATAATTTTATATTAAATCTTATATTGACGATCATTTATTTATCATTGTAAAGTATCTATATAAATGTAAAATAAAACCTGCCTGAACTTTATGTGGTTAAGAAAACATTTTCAATTAAATTCCATTTAAACAAAGACAAAGCAATAATTTTTTGCGGCTTTTATTTTTTTGCAAAGAAACGTTTTTTCCTCCACTTGCATTCAAGTATTTTTTTTTCTTCCACACAGTAAATGCAGTGCAGTTAAACATTCATTAAACGAAATATTACAGCATATTTTAACAAGAACATAAATTCATTATCCATTCAGTCCATACATATGGTTTGAATTAAAATAAATGCATTGTAAAAGTATAAACCTTTTCTTCCTCCCTCCTCCCGCCACTGCTGTGACAACGTTTCCTAAGATCATAAATTGCGTACATGGCCCATTAAATGTGAACAATTTGCTTTTTACTCGTATTAACTTGATGGTTGCCTTAAGTTTTTGTTTTTTTTTCTGTTTTTGGGTTTTAACAATGACCTGCTAAATTGTTATTTGAGCTAAAAATACTCAATAAATAATCCTCCCCCTTTTCAAATGCACAACGTACAAAGGCAATAACCTTAAACAATTTATTTATAACAATGAGTCGTATAGTGACACAAAACCATAAAAAAATTGCACATTTTTTTGCTTATGGATGTATGTACATAAATATGTATGTATGTTTGTATATCTGTAGATGTGTGTTTTTCAACATTTTATTTGCAGTTGCAGGAATTTTCATGGTTTTCGTCATTAATGAATGCATGATGTTTTTGGTTTTATCCTGCTATACTTTCGAAAACTCCACCCAAATTTTTTTATTACTTTAGTATAGCTTTAATGTTGAAATAAAATATTATGTCTCTTTGTATTTAAGTTATTAACGAAATCTGCTGAATCACATTTGCTTGCATTTTGCTATAAATATGGAGCATATGTTTCATGGATAAGAAGGAATGAAATCAAGTTTTTTTTATTAAATATTGTTGTGCATAAAAGTTTTACTAAACCCGCAGTAAATCAAGAAAAGCAGTTTTATTTTGCACCAACTCTTTGCAAGAAACCCCATTTTTTAAGTGAAAATTTAAAATTTCAGTAAGTTTTTTTTGAGCAGAATTTCATAAATCATAAAATTACATTGTCTATTTATAAGAAACGAAACTCTAATGCAGTTAAGAAATGTGTATAAGAAGTTATAAATGTTAAAACTTGTTTCTTAGCTTCAATATTTCATGGTCAATGCTTTTATAAACAACACCATTGTGTTCTTTGCACAAAAAATCAGTGGTTCCCAAATACTTTTTAATGTCGATTAGAAATAAAATAAATTGTTGCAAATGTAATTTCTTTTAAAAGAACTAGGGTTAAGACATCAGTTAAAAACATTAAAAATTAATTTTATTCTAAAAAAGTTTTGCTTAAAGTATAGCGATTCAAAATTTTCGAATGTTTTGAACGAATAGACCAATTATCTCTCTCCATGTTTATTTTTGTTTTCTACTCTTAACGAGGACAAATGGCAAAGTGATGCGAATATACAGTCAATCGTCTCGAAATTTTAACCTCTCCCACTGTCCACCTGAGACTTGGTGTCATGCTAACGAGGTGTCATGACGAACGATCAGGGACTGTATAACCCTAAACGCAGCACAGAGTAAATAAATGGAGCAACATACAGTTGGTTTCATAGTTGGCTGCCCCAACAGGGGCCAGGGTCAGAAGCTAGGGCTTATCAGTCATTCGTCTTAAAACAACCTGTTTACCTGCTTACAAGAGAAATTACTCCTTGCGGGAGTTAAAAGGAACTAATATATATAACGAGCTTAGTTTTTCGAGTGCAGTACTTTCGAACTTTTCGCACTATTCTTTATTGAACTGGCAAAAACTTCTACTTATGCAGAGTAGTCGCTTTATCACTTACTAAAGAAGAAACTTCAGCGGAAAGCAACGGTATTTTTGAATAGCCTATTTGTATTTATTTATTTATTGGAATAGGAGAATTTACAAGTTCGTACAAATTAAATTATGTATTATAATTTGGCTGTAGTAGACCACAAATCAAATGGCGGCCTTCTAGAGCCCGAGTTCGATATACCAGTCATATCAGCATCATAGATATTTTGATATGTATACATTAGTGTCTCTGCTAATATCTACATACCATAGCGCCGACTTTTGTCGATATTTGTAACAATGAATCGTCGGCAAAATAAAATAACCAATGAAATGGCTACATAGCCTAAAATAATCCGCCTACTTGATACCAGATTCACTGCAATGACTCTGTCAAAATTGAGCAGAGTTGGTTAAGCTTCCTAACTTAATACTTTTGCAGTTTGACTGATTAAAGAAAATCATCTAAAAAGTCATTGTTCAAAATAATAAAATTAGTACTTAGAGCACGTCTATTATATTTCACAATAATTCGTGAAAAAGTTTTTTTCTTTTAATATTTTATCGATTAGACACCATTTGTCATGACAGCGAGCCGCACATCTGCGAAGCATCGAGTCAATATGATCTTGACATCGTTTTAATGGGATTTTCTGTGATATCTTGAAACGAGCTCCATAAATCGTCTACACAGTGACGACATCTCTTCTACCACACGTCTCCGTATAAATGTTCAACAGGATTAATATCAGGAGAGTGCACAGTTCACTGCATAGGGTTGACGTTATGAAGTTGTCCCTAGACTACTCCATTACCAATTTACTGGTGTGTCGTTTTATCGCTTGATTGGCATACTCCGCTATAAATCGGCCAGCTTCACTTCTTTCATGATTTCTGCCTTTATTTTGTAATTAAAAGCATTCTCAAGCATTTGCTCAGAACATTGTCTAATTTCTCTATATGCCAGTGAAAAAAGAGCTTTCAAGGAAGTTATTAGTATCCCGAATTTGTGATCCGGGACTAGTGCAAATCTGTATAATTTATACTGAGGTTTACATAATTTTTTATGTTATTTTTAATAAGTACAAAGGAGCTAATTTTTCTATTTACCTTTATAGAGTTAGGAAATTATAAATTTGAATACAAAATTTCTTTTAAATCAACAAAAGTATAGTACTTCATAACGCCGATTTCATACGCCTAAAAAATCAAGAAACATCGTAAGTATTTGTAAAAATTAAATAACTTCTTAATTAATTATCTGGATGTGGAAAATGGCAGCTACCCCCATACTTAGTTTTCATTTTCAGAACCGAAATCAAATTTACTTTATAAATTTTTTTGTAACAACTTAACTTAATGAAATATGTAGAAATGAATAAATTGCAATATTTTTTATGACATCCCGCTTGGAATTAATTTTTCTTCCCACTGTTAAGAAATTGCGTGCCTTGGAAGTTGTCAGACTAACAAAGTACATATACCTCTTAAAAATAATCCCGCTTATTATGGTTGGCATATTTCAACTTCGACTACGACTTTTTTGTAATAGATTAAAGAACACCTCAAATTTTTTTCTTTAATCTAGGACAAAAATGTCTTAGTCGAAGTCGAAATACCACCACTCCTATTATTTTGAACACAGCTGTATATATACGAGGTCTGATCAAAAAATAACCGTTATTTTAAAATTTCGTGAGTTACGTATGTTCGATTTTCGAATTTTTTCTGTTATGTTGGTACACATGTCTGTTATATATGTTGGCAATATCAGGCATTTTGGATTGTCAGTTTGTTTTTGACAGATAAAAAGGTTAGTCGTGTTTTGGTGTGCTCTTCGATTTTTTTACTATTCGAAAAAATGGATCAAAGAAACTGTATTAAGTTTTGTGTAAATAAATGAAAGTAAATGCGCAAGGACATTTGAAATGTTGACTGTGGCGTTTGGCGAGTCTACTATGACCAGAACACAAGTTCAATTGTGGTATAACCGGTTTAAGGAAGGCCGAGAAGATGTCAATGACAATGCTCGTCAAGCATGTCAAGTTCGGTCAAATGTGAAGGTTTTGCTCACTGTTTTCTTCGACTGCAATGACGTCGTGCATTATGAATTCTTGCCACAAGGTCGTACGGTCAATAAGGAATACTACCTTGAAGTTATGCGCCGTTTGCGCGAAGCAATTCGTCAGAAACGCACAGAATTGTGGAAAAAACAATCATGGATTTTGCACCATGATAACGCACCAGCTCACACATCGATGCTTGTGCGTGAGTTTTTGGTCAAAAACAAAACCTTTATCATGCCTCAACCACCGTATTCACCGGACTTGGCCCCCGCTGACTTTTTCCTCTTCCCAAAACTGAAGACACCGATGAAAGGAAAGTGTTTTGCTACGATTGAGGAGATAAAAGAAAAATCGACACAGGAGCTGTTGGCGATACCAAAAAGCGCGTTTCAGAAGTGTTTCGAGGATTGGAAAAAACGCTGGCATAAGTGTATTATATCTGAGGGGGATTACTTTGAAGGGGACAAGATAGTTATTGATGAATAAATAAATACTTTTTGAAAAAAATTTAAAATAACGGTTATTTTTTTATCAGACCTCGTACATATGTATGCTTGTAGGCACAATAATTGTGGGGGTTACTTCTCTTTTCAAAATAAAAAGTAAAAATAATAATTTTAAAACATTTTATTTACCGCCATTAAATCTAAAGACTTCACTCCTCGCTTAAGGTTTCTCTAAAAAAAAGTTTGCGATTCCCTTACCTCTAAGCTCTATTAGTTAGGTTCTAAAACTAACCAAGAATCATGTTTTATGTTCTTTTTTTATTTGCACAAAAATAAAACAGAGGTTTATTGTATACGGACCGCATTTGTTGTTATCAGCCATATGTGTACAACTTTTTTTTCTAGACACATACTCCTTCTTTCTTTAACCATTTATGGGTTTTAAGTTCATTTTGTATTTTTCTAGTCAATCCGTGCAATAACAGCAAAAACACGAAGCTATAATATCCAAGTAATGTACTGTGTACATACGTTTAGTTTTTCTTTCAAGTTCCAGAGGCAAGCTGGTTGTTTTTCTTTTTTTTTTGTTTTTTTTTGTTTTTGCAAATAATAAGATACAAAACTCAATTTACTATACACGAGTTAATGTTGTTGTGGTCTTTGCTCTGTGAAAAAATAAAAGATAGCTTTTAATGGTTGTTAATGTGTCTAGGATTTTTAAGGTTTGAGACTAAAAAAAACTTTAATAGTAAAAATAAATTACATTTATTTTAATTAGAAAAATATTAATTGCTTTCTAGAGCCGTGCACAAAGTTTAATACTGTTTTCGATTTGAATTAAAATATACATAAGGAATTTATGTATATTTTAATTCAAATCGAATGTAAAAGTTATATAAATATGTATATACATTTAAAGCGGATCGAAATGTCTAGATGAAAAAATTAAATAATACAAACTTCGGAAAATTGTAAGAACATTTTTTCATAAATACAAAACCAACCGCTTTCATGATTATTAAATCTTCCTGTCGATTGAAGCGTACTAAGTTTTGATTTCAGAGACACATGGATTGTAAGGGAAGTTTCTTTAGAATTTTCTGTACATCAAATGTGTTCCAATAATACGTTTAATATTGAAGTGACCGTCATTTTAACAGTTTTCCTGACTCAAACTGTAACTACTTGACAGATGACAAGTGTAAACTACGCCATAAGTACTCTTTAACAAATGCAATTTCTCGGCCAAAAATTGTGAAACTGGAGCTTTTGGGACAAGAGGTTGTACATTAATTGGGACAAGAGATTGTACATTAATGAAATATTCTTACACAAGTAAAAAAATTACATGACAAACTGTTGCACATTATTTACTCCAGAACCGCATTTTTCGAGATATGACTATTTTACAAAAAATAGAGTGATATGTTAGTATATACATTAGGGGTATAACCAAATTTTAGCCCTAGCACTACGCGATAGCGAATATTGTGGTATTTACGAAAAGAATTTGGTTGGGTCGTTTGAAAATAAAAACCTCACCCTAAAATCCCTAAAGAAAAAAATTTAATAAAAAAATTTTAAATATTTTATTAATAAATGAAAAAAGTTATAAAGATTCTTAATTATTAAAGGACATGAATTTCAAATTTAATGTGCGTGTTGTTTTTTGCATAACGGGTAAATATCCTGTACTGTGAGTTTTTGGCTAAATGTATAAGTACAAATAAAAATAAAAAAAAATAATTTTCCAACTTTGTCGCGTTTTGTGGGTGACCTTTTTTGAAAACCGCGAAAAATTAATATAATTTTTTTTATAGTTTTCGATGTACTATTCGACTATGCTAGGGCCATCTTGGTATTTGCAAAAAATGGGAATAAGTTATACCCCTTATATACAGGTATGTATGTACATACATACTTACTCGTATGTATATAATGTTTATTTGCTTTCATGCAAATAATGTTTTAACTTTATAACCCCCTTAAATTGGGTTAACTTTTATTTGCCGTCGCAATTTCTATATTTTCTTTTTTGTATCGTTTTTAATCTCTGCATTTATATTTTATTATACATACGTATTATCTAAATATTTCTTTCTGCTATTGTGCATGTCAGTGAATTTATGGAAAATATTCATATCGAAATTAAATGTATAGGGTGTTTTTTATTGAGGTATAGAACTTTAAGTTGGCATCACTTTTTTAACTGGCGGCCATTTTGTCAGCTGTCAAGTGATTAATATTTAGTTTGGTTTGCCATTTCATCATGAACAGGTTGACAAAAGAACAACGCTTGCAAATTGTGCAAATTTATTTCGAAAATAATGGTTCAGTTCGCGAAGTTTACCGCAAGCTCCGTCCATTTTATGGTCGACCGTTGGTTACCGTTAATGGAGACCGGTATAGAGCCATGATAACCGACTATTTTGTTCCCGAATTGGATGGCATGAATGTGGATGAGTTGTGGTTCCAACAAGACAGCGCTACATGCCACACAGCGCACGTCACAATCGATTTATTGAAGGAAACATTCGATGAGCGCATAATTTCGCCCCATATGCTCGAAAAAGTGGTTGAAAATTGGACCTGTAGAATTGGCTTTATTCGAGCCAGCCGCGGCGGCCACATGCCCGAAATCTTATTTAAACGTTAATGGCATAAAGTTATCCTTCCAATAAAGCCAAATTGATGGACATTAAAACGATTTTCTTGTGTTTTATTTCAATTCGAAGTTCTATACCTCTAAAAAAACACCCTATATAAGATAAAATAAAATCAAGAGTAGAAACGTATAATTGTATGTATTTAACAATTGAAGCCATAGAAATGCATAACAAATATTAACGCTTAAATGCGCAAACGAATTTATATTTTTTCTAATAAACCGGTTGAAATTTTTCTCCTTTATTTTATTTTTTTTAACTACCATACATACTTGTTTTCTTCTTCTTCTATATATATAAAATCGCAGTGTGTGTTTGTTCCTCAAGCATGATCTGTGGAACTATAAAACCTGTGGAGCTGAAATTTTCAACACAGGTTCGAGTCAATACCGGCTAGGTTTTCGTTTTGTTTTCGACCCCAACATGTGACCACTTTGTGGAGTAATTTATAGTTAAAAAAATAATTTAGGTTAAGACAACGTTTGCCGGGCTCATGTAGTACATATGTATACGAGGTTTGTTCAAAACGTATCGTGAATTTTGAATTTTCGCGGTTTACGTATATTTGAATTTTGATTTTTTTGTGGCGTTATGTTGGTTTGGTACTCATGTCTCTCACTTATGCCGATAATTTCGACCAATTTGGAATGTTCAATTAATTGTTGACAGCTGCTTGGCTTGCA
The DNA here is from genome assembly GCA_936439885.1 of Nowickia ferox. Taxonomy (NCBI): domain Eukaryota; kingdom Metazoa; phylum Arthropoda; class Insecta; order Diptera; family Tachinidae; genus Nowickia; species Nowickia ferox. The sequence continues at coordinate 110,054,046 of OW387023.1, forward strand.
CGTGTTTTGGCTCGTCTTCGATTTTTACCTATTAAAAAAATGGAACAAAGACCCTGTATCAAATTTTTGTGTGAAAAACGAAATTAAGTGCGCGGATGCATTCCGAATGTTGACGGTGGCATACGGAGTAGCTACCTTGAACCGTTTATCGGTGGTACAAAATGTTCTCAGAAGGCCAAGAAAATGTTAACGAGAAGAGCGTACCGGACGCCCGAGCACTTCAACAACAGACTAACAAATTGATGAAATGAAGAAAATGGTATTGGCCAATCGTCGAATCACCATTAGAGAAATTGCTGAGGATCTAGACATATCGATTGGCTCGTGCCATTCGATTTTTATCAATGGTTTGGGCATGAGACGGGTCGCCGCGAAATTCGTACCAAAAAGCATCGCATGAACATCGCTAATGAGCTGTTGGACTCTGTCCACAACGACCCAAATTTGCTCCAGAGGGTCATAACTGGTGACGAATCGTGGGTTTATAATTATGACGTGGAAACCAAAGCTCAATTATCTCAATGGAAGCTGCCGCACGAACCAAGGTAACAAAAGTAGTTAAGATGCCCAATTCTAAATATTCCTCCGGAAATAATTCCCAGGGAATTAAGTTTGTCTGAGAATTAAATGCTTCTGTTCTAAAAAGAGTTAGAGAGAATTTCGAAGTCAGCTATTTCGTTTCCCGTTGTTTTATTTTATCTGAAAGTTTTCTATGTTTACACCAAAGTATATATATTTATATAAAGTATAGGCAACTAGGTTTTTTTTTGTGTAATATGTAAATCTGGCCAAATATTAAAAAAACAGATAAATACAACAAGAAGAATACGTCTGAACAGAAAAACTTTTGATACAAAAAAAATGTAAAGAAGAATCCGACGTGACAAACTTTTCTGCAATTGATCGTCACTCAGTGGCTTTGGGGGTCGCTGATTACGAATCTGTTATTAGATTTTAAAAACCCAAAATGGCGGATCCAATATGGCGGATGATTTTTTTAAATTGATCAGATTTGTTTTAAAATCGTTTCTCGAAAGGTTTTTTGCGGTCGCTGATTATGAATTTAAAGTAGAATTTTTAAATTTAAAAAAGGCGGATCCAATTTGGTGCACTAGTTTTTTAATAATTTATCGGAATAGCTTTTGAAAATTTAAGATGGATAATATATTCGATGTTTTTAATGAAATGAAGAGCAGACTTTTAACTTAACTATTTATTTTAAAAATTATAAAAACACATTAACTTAAATAACGAAATACCAGAGTAGTTAGCTTTGAGCAACTCAGCCCAATTCTTAAAAAAATTCCGATATTTTGAATTTTGAAAGCCTGACTTTAGATTCATAATCGACGACACCGAAAATTCCTGCGTGACGAGTTTCCAGCAAATCCAATAATATTACAAAAATTATTCGGCCATTTTGAAATTTTACATTCGTAATTAGCAACCCCGAAACCCCCCGAGTAACGAGTTTTAAGCCATAAAAGCATTCCGCCGCATTAAAATCAACTTGTTAATTTCAAAGTCGCTTTTCTCCAAAACTTATTTTCTGAGCGTAGGTCACATGTGTATATTTTAATAATTAGTTATACTTATTTCTAAATGTTTTCAAACAATGTTTTGCTTAAAAATTTATTTTAAATTTTTCACACACGTTTTTAGCACACACATTTTGTAGAATTATGTCTAACAACGCAAAACAAAACAAAATGGCATACGAAAATTATTAACAAATTTTGACAGCACGGCATGAAAACTAAATGAGAAAAAGTCAATCGCCTTATATCGTATAGATCTTATATTGATAGACGTTGGTGCACCCGACACCAAGGCGAATTCACATCAGGTGATAATTTCCCTGATGTCAATCAATACAAAACCTTAGGAAACATACTGACAGCAGGAAATTTTACACTAACAAATATACAAGGCGAATATGCAGAGTTGCAAATTAGGACCACCTGGTATCAATTCGCCTTGCCCGACACAATGAAGCGCTTGCGTTGCTCTCTCTCTCAATCATTTATTTCTGACGACGTACATACATACATACGTAAATACGCGAATAGTTGGCCCGAGTTTTATTTTCAGTCATAAAAAAATGTAGATATTAATTTTGTGCTGCTAGCAAATTTTTCCCCCTTACACATAGTTATTTTGTTTTAGCAGCTAGTTCAGATAAACTATCGATAAACTGAGTGCTTTCCAAGTAAATTCAGAACGCGAAGCACGCAGTTTCCGTACGAGTGGAGTGCGAAACATGAATGATAACTGGAATATTTTTTAATATTTCCATTAAAACTACAAACAAGTCCTGCAACTTAAAACTTTCACAGTAATTGTTTTTAAGATCTGGCTAACCTCCATATTGTTTTTAATAATAAAAAAAAACTTTGATATTTACAGGCACTTTTTCTTCATATCGAATGCAAAATGCATTCGATACATTTTACAATTCAATTGGCCCCTGTAACATTAAATTGCTCTTAGCATCAATAAATTAGTAACGCATTTTATGTTTTAAGCAATTTAATGTTTCGATAACAAGATACAGATACAAGATATTCTATTCGTACTACAGAGATACACTTAACGCTTCATTTCTTTTTTTTTTTTTTTTGCTGCAGAAACGATTGAAAAAAAGCTTTTTTTTCATTTATCGTTCCTCTGCTTACTTGCAACTGTTGATGGTAATTCCACATTTGAAAATATTTCATGTATTTTCAAGTACTGGCGCCAAAAGTTTCTATGAAATTGAAAATCGTTTGATTTGTTCTTTTATTTCTATTTGCTTTTTTTCTTTCTCCATAAGTTTATGTTACAACAAAAAAAAAAGGGGGAGTTTGTTTTCTAAGTGTATTTTTTTCTCTATCGTATGGACTTCAACAACAAACACACAGTACAAAATTATGTATCTAAGGCAAAAATTTTTTCTTTTTTTTTAATTTTTGTAATTTCATGCAGTTTATTGTGTGCTCCAGTCAGTCAATTTATGTTTCTGTTTGTTATTTAAAGTCATTTTTCCATCATGCTGTTCTTTTTCTATATTTGCTGCCCTTTTCATTTTATTTAATTTAATTTTGTTCTGCCCCCAATGAACTTTTGTTATTGTTGTCTCAATATTTTCTTTTGTACACAATTTATTGTTTGCTTGTGTGTGTGTTGCATCTACTTATATTTCATTTCCAAGAATACAATCTATCAAGCATCTAAAAATTGCCAAACAAAAGCCAAAAACACTTAAAGTACAATTGTTCGTTTTTATTGCAATACTCGGTATCATTTTTCTGTTTGTAGATTTATTTCTCGAGTACATTTATCCGCTGTCTTCTAAAAGCTATTGAAGATTTTATTGTGTATTTAAGCGCAAGCTTTTGAGAAGCAATTAATATTGAAAAACAAAAGTAAGAAGCATGTATGTACTCGTATGTGTGTTTTTGAAAAATATTTATTAGGGAATCCGTTTCAACGAATAATCGACAAATTCTAGTCACTAGAGCAAGTTCGAATAAAGATTTGTTCAAATGAAATATGTATGTACGATTATGTCAATTAACTGACTCAATCGTTAAAAAAAGGAAAAAAATATGGGTATCGGTTGACCTTGCAGGCAGGCCATCCCTGAAACTTGCAGCTTACCTACAAATTTTGGTCAAGTTTGAAGCATCCGACAAACTTTTTAATTCTATTAAAATCTACAAACTGCAATCGACTTAAACATTCGCATAGCAAAAAAGAGTCCTGATTTCTGCTCCAAGATTATATATGGACTCCACCAATTATAAAAGTATTGTATGGTCTCCACCAGGTTCAAAAATCACAAAGTTAAATATGGTACTTTTTTGGTCAAGTTATCCAAATTGTATTAAAATATCCTTTCCTTTTCAATGTCAAATTGTTAGTTGCGTGTTGGAAGACTTCATTTAAATGAGGTAATTTACACAATTTTTGTTATTTTCCAAACTACACGAGACTAGTTCATTTGGCATAAAATGTATACGTATACACAGCTTTGTGTGTGTTAGTGTTTTTCGTATTCATTTAACATTTCCTGTTTTTTTTAAGTTGTGTGGGTATTTGTTTTGTGCTGCTAATGTGGAGTTATAGCTGCTTGAAAAATTATGGCAACCACAAAACTACTCGCTTTGCCTCTCTCACCTACAAACTGGCATGTTATGCCAGCAGAATTATGCCCGTGTAAATCAGCGCAATAAATGTAAACAATCACAGCTGTTTATATATATATGAATAAACTGTGTTGCCAACTGGCAAAAAAAATTTGAATTCATGTCGCCGAATTGTTAAGAATTGAACAGGAATAGTATTTTTAATTTCGCTTTCGCAAATGTACGAAGTATAGCGTAATCGAACAAAAAGCAAATATTTTTTTACTTGACAGAAACAAAAACATAAAATGAGTGTATTATGATACAAAATATGAGACGTTAGTCAAGTAGAGTAGAAAAGGTGATGTTACCCCTTTCTCTTCGGAATAAATAAAATATTTCTTAATTGCGTTGCATTTCTAATAACAATTTTTTAAAAATTGTGTATTGCATTTAAATCCATGACATTTTGTTGCAATTATTTTACTACACAAAAGCAGTTTATCAAAATTGATTTTAAGTTACTGCCTCCAAAAGGCATTTGTCTGAAAAATATCCATGCTGTAACAAAAACAAAACATTTTTTTATTTCTTTCTTTCTGAGGGCTTTAAACTTTTTATCATTTGATACATAAGCATATTTAATCTCCTTTATGCAAACTAAACATTTTTTCTTGTTTGTTTTTCTTTTTTGGTGCATGCACTTCAAATAATTTCAAGATTAAATGAGCTTAAAATCATTCCAAATCCATGGAGACGCCAACAAGAAGATAAAATTGACAGCAACGAAAAAAAAATTGCTATAAAAAGAGGGTTGTGAGAAAATTTGGCAAATGTGACACGGAACACATATGCCAAATAAACATTTAAATAAGAAGAAAATTTTCAAATAAAAAAATTTAATAATAATGCAACAATTCCTGTGACTAACGAAAAAACATGTTGAAGAAATTTTGTGCAAACAAGCAAAAATAATAGAAAAAAACACACACAAAACTTTTGGAATTGGCGACAAAAACTATGTTTAGGGTTTGTTTTCTATTTTCGCAATTTGTTGACGAAAGAAATCGTAAGAAGAAAATCGAATAAAAACTATAAACTCATTTTGCAACAATTATGGTCTGTTATTATATTTTGTTAGTACTCGTAAACGCCAATGACGCCATCAATGCCTGCATTAGGCAGCAGCAGCAGATAAATACGGAAAACTAACTTCTGATATCCGCCTTTGCAAAAGGTGGCTTTTTTTTATAGATATGTACATAACTGACTGACTGATTGTCTGTTGTTTTTCTTTTTTTAGTTTTCAGTTTCGATTAAAAAGCATGACTGGTAACTGCTAAATTTGTAGAAAAAAATGGCAAGAAGTTATGGTGACATATTCGTGCCGCACAAACATACATACAAACATACACATGTGTATGTACGTTTTGGTTAATACCCTACAGTCGGCGTATTTAGCGAATTTGTAGCTGTTTCGTTAACTACCAATCGTTACCATTAACTACCAGCCTAACTACTAGCAATGTACACCACTGACGATTTTAACATGGGAATAACATTGGCGGTAGTCAATTCTCACCGTCTGCATAACTCAAATTCATTTTCCTATTGATAAAACAATTAATTATTAATACATTTTTCAATTAATAGTTCTTTTTTTATGCGACGTTTTAATTTACTTCTGCTGCTCATTTTACGCACTTTTTTTCACCTTCACTGACTACGAACTTGCAATTGTAACTGACGACAACACAAAATCAAAATAATTACTTAAAATAATTTTTTTCTTGTTGATTTTTTTTGGAATAACAACACAGTTTCTTTCCACTCGCAAAAAAAATGTTTTGACGTTAAATGCTTAAACATATCCATGAGTGAGAGAGTCAAAACTCTTGCATTACTTGTGGCCACTGTAGTAGGTAGTCGATTTTTCGTTAGGGAAATACCTAACGATTTTTAATCAATTTCTACTTTTAAAACTGCAGGGTATCTATATATATTTTATAGCAGTCGTTTAGACAGTTAATGTAGCATGCCACATTAGAGTGCAGTTCGGTATATAGGAAACAGTTTCTCTACTTTCTTAAAGTTTTTACTTGACCATTTTTGTTTTTTGCTTCCAGTTTTCTATTTGTGTTTGTCATGGTCACTGAAGCCCGGATATCTCCTAGTTTATGTTAGTGATTGAAGTTTGACAGATTAAAATTGTGAGAATATATTACACACACACCTACATACATACATATATATGTATGTATATAATTCTATGCAGCCAGTAAGTGACTTAATCACTCACTCATACACTGACTTGGTAACTTTAAAGTGTAAACCACTTTTATACTTGAAGTTGTACCATAGTAAAAATAAGTATTGCAATCTTGTCAACAGTATATTTTCACATTTTGTTTATTGCAAAGATGTTATTCTTATTGTGTCTTGTCTCTTGTCTGCACATGGTAAGAAAAAATTTTTATATCCTCTTAGTAAATGATAAAAATCAACAAAATGCAACAATAAACTCCTTATTCAAAAGAAAACTTAGCAAAAAAAGAAATACTGTAATAAGCAACTAACTTTTACAAAAAAAAAAAAAAACTGTGTACTTTATTAAAAAAAATAAATTCAAATACCGTGGGGAGCTTTGTGTATAGGTCAGGTTAGGTTAGATCGAAAAGAGGGGCAACCATGCTATACCGATAACATAGGGGATTACGCTTATGCCCAATCCGAAATGTTATAGGCTCTTTCCGATGACGTGGGTTACTCCCAATATATTTATCTTCACATAAAAGCCTATTGGGTGAAACGGTCACGGTCACGGCATCTTATCAGCCTATTTATTTTATGTTATACCTTGATGTTCCGATATCCGTATTATCTTTAGATGTGTACAGTTTGCGTCTGAGTGCATATCGTTTTTTCATTAGGCGATATTCCGAGATTTAACTTCCTACTTCATTAAAGCTTTGACAACCTCTTTACTATCTGTGAAAATATGGACTGGCATCCTATTATCAATTTCCTTTAACAATTTATTGCATTCCGAAACGGCCATGATCTCAGTCTCAATAACTGTGTTAAGATCCTGCAGACAAAAGAATTTTATTATGCTTCGGCTCCCACCATAGAGACCACTTTCCGGTCGGTCACCATTTTTCAAACTGTCTGTATAACTATCGGTTCCTGTATTATTCCTTTTTGTGTATAGACGAAGGTTCAAATTTTGTGATTCGGATATTACATTCGAAACTGAAAATATTTCTAATGATCTTGACACGGGTTTTCATTGTAGTGCTTTTGGATCGTAATGTAAAAGAGTTTTTCAAATAGGTTGAACAATAAAAAAAAATTCAATCGAAATGAAAACTTCCTGGTGCGGAGTTGCAGCATTAGATATCGAAAACTTTTCATAGAATTTTAATTGTGTTTGTATGGAAATTTCGATCGATATCGAATGCCGTGATTTGCTCCCTGACTTTGACAGAAATACCATATTATATATGAGCCGTACAGCCGTGTCAAAGCAGCTTTATTTGCTTGATAATATACAAAAATACACAACATTACAAATAAATTATTAAACAAAGATGCCGTAATAGCATGTTCACACTTACGTGTTTAACGCCTCATTCGTGTTTAACGCCTCATTCGTGTTTAAGCTCGATTTTGAGATGTTTTACCATACATTCATTGACTTGTTTTGTTAAACATCTAATAAAGCAGTGAAAGTGTATCAACATTTTTTAATAATTTTTACAAATAAAAATATGGCGATCGATATGTCAAAAGGTGTTGTTTTCCCTATATTTGCCCTACTATCTTTGCTCAACGTTTGTTTTAGCGCATACTCGTACACTTTTGCACTCATTTGCATGGTTTGCATACTTTGCAGTACCCATTCTGAAAACCCCTTATATTTTTATGTTGCCATTTTCAAATGGAAGTCAAATGTGTGTGTATGTGTCTTTTATTTCGTAAGTCCGTCCATATGTCGGATGTGTATTTGTCAGTTTTTTTCCCCTCTATATAAATAAATTGTGTTGGTTGCTCTTAATATAAATTGTGTACAATATCTTAAATTTTCAGCAGCATTATGTCGCAATGTCAACAAACTGTTTTCAAGGAAAAACTTTTTTATCAATATAATTTTTTTTATACGAGTATGTATAAAAAAGAATGGAAGTACACAAATTATTATTTTGTTGTTGTTGTTGTTATTGTACATACTTATGTACTTATAATATATTTAAGCGTTTATTTGTTGTGCAATTATTGGCGCTGTTGCTGTCATTAGTATTTGTTAATAATAGTTAAGTTTGTCGTCTGTCTCATTTTTTATGTCTTCATAGTTTTCTATGGCGAAAAAATTAAGTGGGCGGTTGTACTTGTGTCCTGTGTGTTGTGGTAAGCCATTTGTGCAAAGTCCTCCTTCATTTTATACCTTTGTTTATTTTACGTTGCTTTGAATATTGTTTAGATACACATGCACATATTCGTAATTGCCATATAAAAAAGTTTATTTTTTTTAAATTAAATACTCATGTATGTATGTAATTAAGAAATTTAAGCTATTGTGCTCAATGTTGTGTTAAGTACTATGGGAAAAGGATTTGATAATATTGAAGTTTAACAATATTTATAGAGCTTTGAAAAAGATCCATTGTAGATTAAATTAGAAAATTAGTATTTCCATTTTGTGACACTCTGTAATTCATATTTTAATATGTAATCAACCAGAAAACGTTGGCTAACTTTTTCTTCTTTCTTTTCGTTTTAGGTAAGTTGAACCCTAATTTGTGATGTTTAAGTAAGTATAAGAAAAATAAAAAGTGAAATCGAAAATAATTAAAAAGAAAGGTTCTGAACAAGCTCTTCTTTCTGTTCCATAGTCGAGTGAAATGAAAATAAAAACAAAATAATTATATAAACAACTTGTAGGTAAACTGTAATTTGTAACTTAATAATGTTCAAACAAGATAAAAGTTACGAACCAAAAGGTTTGTCTTAAGTATAACAAAAATAAGTAAATTAATAGACGTTGTAAAGAATGTAGTGATGGCAATACTGTTGTAAATTAGTGATGTAAATTTTGAGCTTTTACTACATAAAAAGCTTTCAACAAATTCGTGTACGATGAATCAAAACAATTCACATATTCCATTTGCATTGAAAAATATGTATATATCGCACACTAAATCATAAACAGTCACAACTTAAAAATTTTCAGATGCTGAGCAGTGGCAAACAACTATTGATACTGCACAAATGATGCAAGTATTCTTCCAGAAGACTGTATTACAAAAGAAATTGTTGCGGTCGCTAGAAGTTTGTTCAAATAACTGGTTTATAAAAAAAACAAAACCACTTTCATCATTTTGAGTTGCGACTATTTATGATTTAGTGTGCGATATGTAGGTCTGAAGTTTACATTAACTGACACCACACACAGTAGACAAAACACAAGAACGCTGTGGTGGCCTTCGAAAACAACATGTTGTTCCGTTCTGCTACTGTTTGCAATAATAATTTTTACAATTGTCTTCAGTGCAATTTGTTCCTCTTCAGTGCAATTTGTTCCTTAAAAGTTAGCGCATGTAATATGGCTTACAGACCGATAACAAATTTAGCCTAATCGAAATCATAAACAGAGATACAATTTATTTTAGTCGAACCATCGTTTTAATCTGAATGGAATATTAAGACCATGTATGCATCAAAACGTACAAATGTCTTGCTATCAATTACAAATTTAATTGTAGCTAATTTGAAAATTCAATTAACTTTTTAATTTATATTACAAAATTTAAGTTCATATTAAAAATTCTATATATTTTTTTTTTAATTGCACCCTATAATCAGAATGCCTGGAATAATTTTTTCAGGCGCATTTAAAAAACTCATATGGAATTCATAAGCGCAATTGAAGAATACAAAATTATTTTAAAATATTTATTTTATGGTAAAAAATATATTTTTCCCAAATTTTAATTTTTTTTTCCAAAAACTTCGCCGTATTTATGAAAAGCTCTCTTCAATTTTAGTCAAAATGTTTACAACTGTGTACATAATGTAACGTTAAGGACGAAACTTTCAATATCTATTGTCACAATTTTGTATAAGCGCTTACACAAAAAAAAATATTTTTAAAATTGAAGATTTTCGGACATTGCTGAATGTAGGGTACATGTCCAAAATACAAAATAATTTACTCTTAACACATTTTCAATGTATAGCCTTTAGCGGCATGTGGGTAAAGAGTGAATATGCTAAACAAAGTTTTTTACAAAGTTTAAATTAATAAAGATATTTAAAAAAATGCCCTTTTCAGGGAAATTATAAAATTTTATTTTCTTACTTTTCCCGATTTCACGTATGCAGATATTTAAAAAATATATATATATATATATTTTTTTTTAAGAGAAGTAACACTCAGACAATGAATGCCTACTACTATTACTTGGTGTTACCTTCTTTAGGAAAGGAATAGTGATAGAGAAAACAGGTGGTGTTGAAAGAGATAGAGGAAAGCTCCATTCTTTTACAACTCTGCTTTTTTGCACGTTTTTTTAATAATGCAGTGTTGCAGCGCCTCTGGTGTTAATGAGGCGTATTATTTTTTTTAAGCTGTGCTTAGTAGCAATTTTATTGGTTATTTTAATTTGCCGATGATTCTGCTACACAACGAAGGAAGGCTCGCTGATATTACATTAGGATTTGTTTTCCAGTTTCATTTAAAATTTTGTCAAAAATCGAATACTTGCTTTTAATTTAAAATCCAACCATAAACTAAAGAATTATGGACGAAATACTAAATAAAAATCAAGGCAAAAAAAAATTTTTGTCTTAAGAGATACGGAAACGCTTGTCAGGAGATTATTTCTTAAGCATTTTTAAAAAAGTTACAAGCCTCAGAAGTTTTTTCGAGTCCCAGGTAGTCAACCTTGGCACACTGTAACTCCTCTTCTGCTTAAGCCAGAAAACTGTCAAGTACTATAAAGCTTAATTTCTCCTCTCAGGATGTTCGAAATTTCAGATAAAGCCAAACAGTAGCTTAAAAGTTCCCGATTTATTAACATTTATTTTGCAAAAGTCCCTACTATGCGGGAATTTGTTCCAACTCGTAAGCATAGGAATCAATGCAACATATTATTTGTTAGCCTGACACATGTCTTATATTTAGTTAGGGAAGAAAAAAAAACGATCCTTTATTGCAGTTCTTCAAGTTAAAAAATTCGATGCTATATTTCCACCATACTCCTAAAACTGTTTCATTACAAATTTCTGCTGCTTCTTTTTTTAAGTTTATATATTTTTTATATTGGTTGGCATAACAAAAACTTCAATTACAAATCTCAATTAATATGCTGCTGATAGATGTTGTTTGAATTTCTGTAATTGAACCGCAAATATTTGATGCATACAAAACCTGACAATTTTCTAATGCAATCAAACTATTTTTCACATACCAAAAAAAAAACCAAATCAATTCCATAACAATAGAAAAAAAATTAATGGAAAAAATACCATACATCAGGCACAACAATTTAATAAAGGAATCAACGCAATTTAATCAAAAACTACAATGAAGCCAACGACAGCAAAAAAATATTCATAGAATTGAAGAAATATAAATAATAAAAGCTGACAACAAAAAAACAAAAAAAAACCAAAGAAAATGTCACACATCCGGTTAGAAAAAATCCTTCTAGTCCGTAAAACGTCGCTCCAAAATCACATGATGTAAAACGTGAAAGGGAGGTGTGAAGAGTATGAGTTGCAAAAATCAACACACATGCACATCTCTAAACAACATTGTTGGCCACAAATGCAATGCAACAGCCAGTAATTGAGGCGTGAGATTAAAATACATGACAGAATAATACACATACTCGTGCCATGACACCCACCCTGCCATACCAGCAAATAACGTTTTTTTTTTTTGCATGTAAAGGAAACGGAAACTTAAAACCGAAAAGACCATAATTTAACTAAAGCGAAGATTGAGAGAGTATGAGTGTTTGGGAATTGAGATAGGGTTGTTATTATAAAGAAAACTAATAAAAATACTAATAATAGTTAAAAAAAAGAGTTTAAGACCATGATTTCTACTTAAACAAAACAATAACCAGCATAAGAGAAACATGTTGCACGACATGAAAACGAAATAGACCATATAGGAAATAAATTATAAATGGAATGGAAAACTACTCTTTCTCATTTGGCAAATATAGTAGAATAGTGTAGAAAAATACAACAACATAACGTATTCACATGTCACATGACCATAAAATAAAAACTTTGTATTATTAAACACCCACACAGTTATCAGCCTAACCAATTCCTTACCAGTTCACATACGGGCGGGCATGTGGATACTTTCAACAAACTCTACCAACCAACCAACCAACCAACTGATGGTAGTCTAGCCAGGAAAATGCAACACAGACTTTCCAACACATTATCATAGCATAGTAAATGGTATATTTGTTTTTGGTCATGCACACTTTTTAATGTTATTGTTATCGTTTCTGTTTTACTGTCTTCTCATCGTAGTCGTCCGTCAGCCATAAAAACCAAAATCATACTTTTAAACGGATGTCTACATGAATAGTGAAACGGTTGAAAGTTCTTGTTAAACATTGGACATAAGGATATTAAAATCAACCCTCAATAGCACTTAAGCGACTGATGTTTAAACAGAATGTTGAAAGAAGTGATTGTAATGTGAGGAGAAAATAATTGATTCGAAAATGTGTATTTAAGAACATGCGTTAATATTTTTAACTAAAGAACATAAATATAAAAGATTGTCTTCCTAGAATCAAGGCTCGCGAAAAACACTTAAAAGGCTAAATTACAAAAATCTTTTAGATACTCAAAAAATTTCGAAATGGAAATACACTCATGGGGAGGTGTGAAATTTTTTTTTTTTTTAATACGTACATATATTTTTTTATTGTATCTTCAAAAATGAACTAACAATAAGTATACAAATCTTAAATGTAAATATAACTATTAGGCCCGACCAGTGTCGGACATAAAGTTAGTGATAGTAATTAATAATACATAAGAGTCATAAGAGTCGTGCTAAACAAAAGTATTTTAAAGCAAATTCATCTGGAGTGTTGAGTACTAGAGCCTTTGTGTCCCTCTTTTTTAAGCGGATGTATCCAGTAAAGTTCAAGATGTTACGAGCAAACGGATTAGGATGGGACTCAATTTTTTTTAAATATTTAGATGCGTATTTTCAAAATTGCAAAAAAAAAATGAAGGGCTCGCTTATGGATGGCAACCAAACTTCAGTTGCCTTGTCAACTGGCAACGCAACCGAAGTTACAGTTAATATCATGTATGGCAACTTTCTCCATTTGCTTAAAAGTTATCGAAAATACGCTTATGACAGATTGACAAATGAAAATACTCGTAATGTAAAGAAATATAAATCCTCACTTCCTTACATTTATTATAAATGTGAAAGTGAGTTTGTTGTTTGTTTGCTATGCTTTCACGCCCAAACCGCTAAATCGATTTTTAAAATTCTTTCACCAACTGAAAGCCACATTATCAGCGTCAAACATAGAATATTTTTTTCATATTTGGTACGGATTTTCAAACCGCTAAACCGGTTTTGAAAATTCTTTCACCAATGGAAAGCTACATTACAAGCGTCAAACATAGTCTGTTTTTATCCGGTTCGGAACCGGTTCTTTTTTATTTGGTTCGAATTTTTTAAGGAAATCAGATTTTTGGGCTGGTTAGGGTAATTTTCGTTTCGGGTTTGATTGTTTAATGAGTTTTAAAACCGGTTTTTATGCTGTTTTTTATCGTTTTTTAACATTATCAGTGAGTAAAAAATAACAAAACATTCATAAACTTTAAGTATAGTTTCTGAAATATCTGATCAACGCTAGCAGAGTCGCGAATAAAAGTGCTAAAAAAATTTAAGTATATTGCTTAAAAAATTACTTATAATAAAACTGTCCAGTGCAACTATTTCTTTTTGAAATAAATGAAGGAAGTACAAAATAAAACATCTTTTAAACGGCGCTTAAGGGACAATTCAATTCAAATTACCGCGTCTACTGTAAGTAAGACTTACTTAAATTTATTGTATAGTTAAAAAATTATAGTCTCTTTAAATGTTCTTTTTTTTCTTTTTTTTATGAAGAAAACTTTAACAGTCTTTTTTTAGAGTATTTTGTTGAAAAATATGGTCAGAATTCCATTTAGTATATCTCCAAGATTTTCATGTTTAACAGGACTATGTTGTCAGGTTAACATACCTCTGTTAGTGCGTATTTGATTTGTGTCTTGGGTTCTAAAATTCGAAATTTATCTTCTTAGACGTTAGAGAACATATCCGATTTATTGCTTTTTTAAAAGTTGTTTTTAATACCAAATAAAAAGTTTAAATTTAATTTTTATTCTCCGTCTTCTTAGCTTTCTTAAATTTAACAACGTTCTTAATAAAACATATTTTTAAAGGACTGATAGCGAACAGTGAACAACAATTACATGCTGTTATCGTGTTTGTTAAAATTCTACTTACCGCTCTTTGGACTGCCACAGCTGACAACATGCAACACGAAACACAAAATTGCTAAAAAGGACTCTTGAGGCAAATTGCAAATAGCAAAATGTATTTTTAGTTTTCACAATTTATGATTCCTTTTGCAACCGCAAGTTGCATGTCGGTGTTCATAAAGCATTTTTCTTAATTTTAATTTTTTGTGAGCCATAACTTTTTTATGGCCAACATCGTCGGTCGGTCGTAGAGTTTACATTCACTCATAGAAATTTCTATTAAATTTTGGTTGCTGCAAGGAAGGGGGTGTTGTTTGGGTGAGTGTGTGTGTATGTGTTTCTGTATGTGTGTGTGTATGGGTGCTTGATTGATGGAGTTGGAAAAAAGGAAATAACTCTAACTCTTATTTCATTTTAATTTTTCATAGTAAATTTCTAATGAAAACTATTAAATGTTGGCGCTCCAGAGGATGATGATTGTAGTTTCATTATATTAGATCATCAGACATACTCGTACATATTTTCAACTCCACATACATACGATTACAATTATGTACATGCACATCACATAAAAATTTACTGCCACATAAATACTGATGCTGTTTTCGGCGTTGGAGGCACCACATTGGTTGGTGGTGGTGGATATTTAATGTTTTTATTTTTATATTTTCATTGTCTATTTATGCTCTTGTGCGTTATTGTTGTGTTTTTGGGGTGTGCCAATATTTTAAATTTGCAGTTTAAATGTTTAAGTGGATTTTTATTAATTTTGTCTCGTTTCTGTGAATATATCAAAATAATTATTTTTTGCTTTTAATAAGTTACCAAAAAGTTTTAATTTTTATTTTTGCTTAGTTACAAATATTTATCCAGATACTAATTTCTAAGAAAAATTGTATTAACTACATATTTAAATCTTTCTGAGTACAGCTAAAAACTAAAATAGAAATCATGCATAAATAATCTTTTTAGATAGAAATCTTGCTTTCGCATCTCTACTTACTATTAGGAGTGGATGTGCTAGCTACAGCAGTCTCGAGTACGATTATGCATATTTAGTGCCCTGGACACGATCAAATAAGTGCTTACATCAATCATATAATTGGGTGCGTGCATTTTTTATATGACGGCTGATTATTTGATCGTGTCCATTTATGATTGCCAAGAAAACATGAGTTTCTTTACGATTCTTATGTATGGCGGATAAGTGCGTGGACGAGCAATAGTTCACTTCACGTTGTATTGAATATTACCAAAACATCCGATGAGGACATAATTTGATACGAATGCTACGGAGTTAAAACTCAAATGGTGTTTTGCCTGGTTATTTGTGCGTCTTGTTTTAAGCGACAAGCATACGACACTCTCATATATCCACTGATTGACTGGTTTATTTGATCGTCTCCAGTGCACTTAACAATATGCTCTCCTAAAGACCGGTAATGCAGAAATGTTTTAGAAAACGAAGACCCCAGAGGAGAAATTCCTAATTTTTTTAAAGAAAAATAATTAAATTAGAGAAAGTCAAAGAAAATAAAATACGATGCTGAGTTTGCTCGCAAAAGAACAAAAACAACGTCGTGAAGAATTTTTCATTATTGTGCTTGACAATGTTTCACCGCAATAAATTAGAGATTTTGCATCGATTTGCAAATGTAGATAAGACATTAGTCCAGCTATTCACAACGGAAACAAGGTAATACTCAAAGCAGGGGATTTGAATGCCAAAATCGTGTCCAAAGAAGGCGAAGACAGTTCCATCTGCAAGCAAAATCATGGCGGCTATTGTTTGAGATGCTCGTAGTATAATTTTTATTGATTACCTTCAAAAAGGAAAAACAATAACCTGCGAGTACTATGCTGACTTATTGCAGCGTGCAGGTGAAACAATCGAGGAAAAAAGGTCGCATTTGGTGAAAAAGAAAGTCCTGCTTCATTCAGACAATGCACCAGTTCACACATCCACTACTGCTATGGCCAAAATCAGTGAATCAAAGTTCGAGTTGCTTGATCACGCACTTTATTCGCCAAACTAAGCTGCTATTTTTTATTTCCAAACTTGAGAAAATGTATCGGTGGTAATATATCGCTGGGAAAAGTGTATCAAGCTAAAAGGAGATATGTTGTGGTACAAAAATATTTTTCCCAAATTTGTTTGTGGTTTCTTTGTTTGTTCTTCTAGTTTTGGTACTGTCCGAAATTAAAAAAAAATATTGTATTTTCAGCTTTTTAACAAAGTAAGTTTCACAAAAAATAAATGAAATGATTAAAAAAAAATCTTAAAATAAAATCTAAAAACTTGGCATATTTCGTATATATAATATTTTTTTTGACTTACTACTTTTTTGTTCTGAAAGATATTTCTTTGGAACGAGTTCCTGTTTTTAAAGTATTAAACATATTCACCACAGCTGGCTACCGACTTCAACCTGTCAAAAATAGAATACATTTGTGTACTCGTATATCAAAATGATTATTTTCACGACAACACGGCTACACGACCACTATTGTGGCTGTAGCCAACTTAGGGTCATTTTCACAACGATACAAAAGTAAACTTTAACTGCCTTATTCATAAAAAATATTTTAGGTTTATTTGACAAATTTCCCATAGAAATACGTCAAATAAGCGCTTAATAAACCTGAAATATTTTTTATGAATATGCCAGTAAGAATTTAAAACCAGTATTTTGTATTGAAATACTAGTTTTAAAACTCTTAAAGTATACTTTTATGCGTTGTGAAAATGGCCATTTTGTTGGCGACAATGAGCAAATGCAATGCTGCCAACATAATACAAAATGTGAAATGAAATACAGCTTTAAATTATTGGATATTATTTAACAAAAAAAAATCGCAAAACTCATATAAATAAATATATTGATTAATTTTTATACTTTTACGCTATATAAGAATAATTTAAATAAGTAATTTTATTTTTATAACTGTGAAGTATTTGACAGTGGCACCAGTGAAATATTTCGCTGCCGCTTTCGAAATAATTAAGTTGCTGGCTACTTGGCTACAACTGTTGCTAGTGGCATAGCCTGCTGGAGTGAATGTGTTTTATACATATGTAAAGTCTTCATATAATTACTCCTAATAAACATTTTATTTACATTTTTCTATTTAAACAATTTGTTCTAATAAACATAAATTTAATATTTTTTTTGTACTTCCATTATTTTTATTTGGTAAAATTATACACAATATGAAATTAAGTTTATCCACAAAACTACAATAGTTTTCATCTCCATCACTTGTCCCAAATAGCAATTGCTTGTGTTCTAATTAAGATATTTTATATCAACATAAAAAAGTATATAAAAGCCACAAAAAACTTTGCTTCTCTCACCTCAAAAAAAAAAATAAAATAAATAGGTTTAATAATTGGCCAAAATACGACCAAGACCAAAATAAGAAATAAAATTTAAATCAAAAAAAAAAAAAAAACTACACAAATCAAATAGAATAAATATATTTTGTGGAATTTAGTTAAATAAATGTAAACAATCCAAAGAAATAAGGAAAAATTAGCCATTTGATTGCGTTAAGCTCAAACATGTATTAGAATTTTACGCATTTGTTTACGCTTTCTAGCTAAATCTGGAATGTACATTTATCTCTATACATATGTACATACATATGTACATATTTATGAGTATACTATAGATATTTGGGAAAAAGATGCATAGTTTCTACAGATATTGGCAAAAATAAACTGCGGCTGTTGTATGTGTTTATTTAAAACAAAAGCAAGCACTTTTTCAAAATTTTGCCTGCATAATTTTGTCATCATTTCCCAATTGGTTTCTTCCATTTTGTTTTATTTTATTTTACTGTTGTTAAAGCACAGACAAGCTTTTTACAAAATTAAATTTTTTATTTTTCAATTTTAATTTTTTTTTTTCAGCAACAAATTGCTATACTTTTCTCCCTCACCTCCTTCCTTCTGTCTTTGCATACGTGTGTGTTTATTTTTCCGTTTTCATTTTCTAAACTTAATATTATTTTGTGCTAATTTGGCATTTAGCCAAATGTTGATAAAAAAAATGTTTTAGGTTTTCTTTTCTTTCAATACGTATTAAAATGTTTGACTGTTTTACGAATTTCTATTTTTTTTGTTTATTGTTTTGAAAATTGTACGCATAATAAATTTTTATAATACTACAATGGTAAACGTATCTGTATGTATGTATATATGTATGTACATAGAAATGCAACTTTGAGCCAACCATTAAGGAATTTTCAATTTATTTTCAGTATTACCCTACAGTAGGCTATAAACATTTTTACACAACACATATTAGCTGAATGCACTCGTTGTCTTACAGAGGGATCATTTATTAACTGAAGAAACTATCGGCGGCCCATCCATTATACAATATTATTGCATATGTTGTACATATTATTGTCGCTTTGACCTATACTATGCAATAAATGGCACAATATTTTCAAAGAAAAAGTGAACAACATTGAACATTGTTGCCACCACATTACACAATTGTCTTGATTGTACAATAAAAACCAAAAGTGTTTTAATATTTGCCAATATATTGTGCCACATATTCGAATATGACATACACATTGGCGATATTAATGTACAATACGAAAAATTGCACAATTATGTACATATATTGCAAGTGGGTGGGCCGCTTTACATATACGAGGCACTGTTTTATAAACCTTCCATAAATCAAAAATCTTTTTTTAAATAAGGCCTTAAACTATTATTGAAGTTGAATATTAGCGTCACTTACATTTTTTTCTAACAATTTGCCGCAGGGATCCAAGATAATAATTATTCCTGAAATGTTAAAGAAAAAAATTAAGTAGATTTTTCGAAATTCGAATGACTTTAAAATTTTTTTGGTTTTTCTTTTTGAAGAAGAAATAATTGTTAGTGTTTTTATTTTTGAACAGAAATAATTGTTATTTTCAGATTTCTATTTTTGCTCAGAAATAACTGTTATTTTCTGATTTCTATGTATTTTTTCGAGCAGAAATAATTATTATATTCTTATTTTAATTTATTTTTTTTTTTTGCATAAATAAAAGTTATTTCCTGATTTAAATTTTTTAGAGTAGAAAAAAAATTCGATTTCAGTTTTCTAATTTTTCTAACAAAAATGGAAGTAAGTTGCCATATGTTCACGTTAGCAAGATTTACGATACAGGGAACAAAATCCTAGGGACATTTTATTTACAATAAGGGTGATTATTCACGATTGCAATTTTGTTTCTTAAAAATTATCACATTTAATTTGGTTTTCTCAAAATACAAACTTTAGCCTAATTAAAGCAAACAAAGAAACACAAAAACTTTGTTAATATGTATTAATTAAAAAATTTTATGTTTTCAATTGAATTTTTTAAGATATACATACGTATGTATATAAAATCAATGCCAGCGACTGTCGGTCAAATTTTTGTTAAGCCGCGCTGCAAACTTTTTATTGAGGCGTCTTTCTCTGTTAACAAAAGGACACTAAAATGTTTAGTCTAATACATTATCCATAACATGATGTCAGTGTTAGTGACACTTGTTTCGAATTACAGAGTATCAAAACGGATCAAAATTACTAAATTTTGTTACTTATATATAAGAATTTTGCTACATCTGCTTAATTTATATAATAATAAGTTTATTTGCTATGTTGAAATCTTTTGAAAATTTACCAATATAACTTGCTTATTTGATAAAATATTTTTGTTTTTTTTTTTATAAAACAATTACCATCTACGGGTGTGGATTATAAAGTAAAACAAAATCTACTGACTGCTAAGGCAAGTGCTGGTGGCTGTTGGGTAAACAAAAAGTTGTTGCTACCAGCAATTTCCCTCTTTCCAAAATGTACATTAACGCCTCATTTCCTTTTTGGTTATAATTCAAAATTTATGACTTCCATTAGCACAATTTTCATTTAGGGAATATTTTTTTGCATTTTGCGGAGACGTTTTGAATGTTGATGCATTTATTACTATATTTTGTGTTAGTTAATAATTAGTTAGTTAATATCGCACTTGTTCCTCTAAAGGGTTTCGACTCAAAAATTGATCAATTTTCACTTTTTGCAAGAAAACGATATACAGTGCTCATATCTAGCCACTGTAAAAGTTTTACATCATTTTCCTTACTCTTTCGTTAAAAAAAGTATGGGTGTAACCATCCATTCCTCTGTGATATTACAGCATATCGTCGGCTTAGAGTGTAAACATGCTAAATTCACTTTTTATAGTATTAGGCTAATTTCTGAAGCTTTGTATAGAAACCGTTAACAGTATTATGTCTCTCCTGTAAAATTTGCTGAAAGTGAGTTAGCAGGTTTACACTCTAAGCCGACGATATTAAAAAACAGTTTTTGCTTTTACTCTGAAAATTTTTAAATGTTGAGTTCACCGTCTTTAGAGGAACAAGTGCGTTATGTAGATATTCATGCATGTGTATGCTCATATGTACATATGTATATCGTCATTAGAAATGCAAACCTTCCTATCTAAAAAAAATACAAAATCTCGATCTCTATTGATTTTGTTCTGCAAAGTCAAAATACATTTTTCTGCAAAAATTCAAACTTTTTCTACAGAAAATAATAGCTTTATTAGCAAAATAAAAATATCTTAGTGTTTCCTGTAAAATTTTCAAATAGATAGGGGTTTGCATTTTAGGCAACGATATTTAATAGCTATGTGGAGGTAATTATTGTAACATTTTATATATTTGCTGATTTTTAACTATGTACTCGTATGTATTTTGTTTATATGGTAGAAGCTAGTTTTCATATTCGTAGTTTAATGCAATTAAATAACAAATTTGGTCACATTTGTTTTGTTACGAAGTATAGTTTGTTTTTCCTATTGTACATCTTTGTTTTTTCTTTTAATATTGTAAAATATTCAGATTTATAAACTAAACTAGCAGTCATTTAAATCTAAACATATTAATGTAGAAAAGATGATTTCATTGCCTATTATTAATGTTTGATAAAATTTTGTATTTGAAATATAGAAAGAAAAAAAAACAGTTTATAAATTAAACAGCACACAAATACAATTTATTTCAAAAATTACATGTTGCATTTTATTGAAATATCCTATACATGTAAATAAACCGCACAGATCTATTTTTGTTATATTTTTAAATTAATTTCGTTCAGAATCATATACAGCTGTTATTAGAAAAGATGTACTCGTATGTTGCATATAATTAATAATCCTTTTAAAATCTCCACGAATATAAAATAATTACTCTGAATATTAGGGCTGTGTCGTTCATGAACGAACGAGTAAAATTGAACGAATCACTCAAATGAACGAAGTGAGCCGGTCATTTTACTGAGCTGTTCTGGTTCAGTAGTACTGACACATAAAAATAAATTGAACGAAATGAACGACCGATGACCGAGCGCACTTGGCTCTTTTTTTGTTTTTTTTTTTTGCTTTTTCATCGTTCATGTGGGATTTTTTTTTGTCATTTTCTCGTTTTCATTTGCCTTTTTATCTACTTTTAGTAACAGTGCTACCATTATGAATTTTTTAAACTGCTTTAACTTCTCACATACGTAATTAAGTTATTTTCGCTCCCGCTTTTTGACTTTTATTCATTGGCCATAGATTTATTTACCAGCAGAGACTTAATTGTGGCAAAATAAAAACACATCTTGAACACTTCTTAATGCTATTAATATTTTCCAAATTCCTTATTTTATGTCACACAAAAAAATACTTTAATATTGCAAAAAAATTTACTTGCTGATTTTTCCTTTGTTATTTTGTTTGTTTTGATCATTTTGCCAAAAAATAACTAAAACATTGCATTTGTCTCTTTTTATTGACCGAATCAACTGTTTGTTTTTTCATTTCGTTCTTTTTCTTGAAAAGAGCGGATGAACGAAATGAACGAACTCGTTCTTTTTTACAAAATGAACGAAAATGAGCGGTCACTTAAATGAACGATTTGGCACAGTTCTACTGAATATGAAAGCCCATATTTTTCTTCCTACTGTTATTGTTATAATTTTAAATTGTTTTTTTGTATATAGAAATTAAAAACAGCGCAACAAACTTAACTTAAACTTCACTGCACGAGTATAAAATCCATTCTTTATCTGAAATATTTTCCTCATTCTGTTTTTCTTAAATCTCCCATGGCTGAAATATTTACATACCGCTGTTAACAAGTAGAAAGGCCCTAACTCGTGTTTTCACGAAATTAGTTTTTCAGTGATTCCAATACATTTCACACAAATACACCTAGTCACAAAAATTTTTTACAAGCAGTTTTACAAAGCAGTTATACAAGCACTTGTACTGTTTTTACCTTCTCCTGTAAATTTACAGTTATTTGAGTTAGGGTCTTTCTATTTGTTAACAGCGATACGTCCGTACCCCTGTATTTTTTGGTTTCCTCTAGCGAACTCAGTTATTTTTTTGTTTTACAGTGTAATTTATGTTTAATATAAAACTGAGATCATTTAGAATTTAAAAGTTTTATGTATACCACGATTTGTTTTACAAACATACCGCTGTACATTTTTGAAATTACAAATGTATCTGAAAATGACGCCACTGTATAAAATTTGTATTTAAATCAGTGTTACCACCAAAAAATTCAAAATTACTCATGAGATGTATCAATTTAAATGATTTAAATGAAATTGCAACTGATCGCAAAACACAGTTTGTATTTTATAAAAAACGTTTACAAGAAAGAAAACCGCAAAAAGATTCATTTAACGGAGAATAATATCAGTCATACTATTTAGACTAATAAAAAATTAACAAAAATAACAAATAAGAAAACAAATTAGTGACTCCTACTTCCGATTTTAATTGAATATATCTAGAAAAAGTTCAAAATATTCCTTTGAATACCTTCTTTTCACAAATAAAATTCTAGTAATGGTTTCAGAGGACAGTCACTTTCTTAAAAACATTAAGAATCTATCAACGGAAGCAATTTAAAATGATAAAATAAAAATTATATTTATTACTTTTTTGTAATATGGGAAACATATTTTCTTCCAAATAATATTCTAGTTTGAATATCTTTCTCATTAGAAAGCTCATATTTACCAAAATCTAAACTTTTTCAAATTTATTTATTAAACGATTGAAGTATGTATGTATTTACTTAAGAAAAA
The DNA here is from genome assembly GCA_936439885.1 of Nowickia ferox. NCBI lineage: Eukaryota > Metazoa > Arthropoda > Insecta > Diptera > Tachinidae > Nowickia > Nowickia ferox. The sequence goes on from OW387023.1 coordinate 110,077,822, forward strand.
TAAACAGTGACTTTGGTTGAAAAGACTGTTTATTTTAAAAAAATCAACAATATCTAAAATAATATAAATTCAATTACTAAAATCAAATCTTGATTTTATTTGGGAAACTACGTACTTCAGTGAAAATTGTCTACAATATTTAAGTATAGTTGTCCTTTCTATATCGGAACAGAATGAGGGTGGCGTTGGCTGAAGTATTCCTGGGTCCTGGGTCCTGGGGTCGAGCCCGGTCTCCGATAGCTATTAAATAACAAGTCCACGCATTTTTCTGTTGTACATTAGTGTCCCTTTGTATCACTTGTTGTAGGAAATTTCAAGTGGTGAAGGCATAGAGATTAGTTATTTCACCGGCCAGCTGATGCTAATCCTAATGTAACATCAGAGCGTGTATCAGAATCATCGGCGAAGTAAAATAACCAACCAAATTTCTACTAAACACAGCTTAAAAAATTTAATACACCTCTTTAACACCAGAGGCGCTGCAACACTTCATTATTAAAAACGTGCAAAAAGCAGAGTTGTAAAAGAATGATCTTTCCTCTATATCTTCTTTCACTACCTGTCTTCTCTATCACTATCCCTTTTCCTAAAGAAGATAGCAACTAGTAATAGTAGTAGGCATTCAATGGCTGAGTGCGACTTTTCTTTATAAAAATATATGTTGTTTAGAAATTAATTTTCATCAGCGTTATCAGCCGATCCGGGTAATTACCCACGAAGTGGCAACACTGATTAAAATAATTTATTTAAAATAAACATGTTTATGTTTGTACATATACATGTATACTATACATGTATGTATGTATTTTTCAAAAATCTTTTGAAAGTATGAATCATCTTCAAACATTTTGTGGTATTTTTCTTGTTTTTTTTTGTAAGCTTATTTAACACAAAAATGTTTTCATTAAATTATTAGCAAACCAACCAAAAACAAGAAAATTGTTTATCAAGATAAATGTGAAAGATTAAAAAGATCATAAGCATAATAAATAAAATTGATAATAAAATCAATGACCTGCTCAAGTGGCCTTAAAATTTTCTCAATTGTTTAAATATTTCACACCATCAAATTAAATTTCACATTTAAAATTTTATTATCATTTGCATAATATTATGGTCACTTTTTGCATATTAAAAAAGTGTTTTTATTTAAATTTATTATGTTGTCTTAATTTGTTCAGCAGCATGAACATTTAGAATCCTTTCAAGTGTCATAAGGCCCATTAGGGTCATAGAAAAGTCAAGCTTATTCATTCAGTTTGCTATTTCCAAATCAGTATTAGTGCATAAATGCATGACAAAGGCATAACCTTTGATAGTTCGCCTCCAAATTCACGAATGACATTCAATAGAAGAAATATGCGCTATTTGGGAAAAAAGGCAACATGACATGAAAAAAGACGTTTTAAAAAATAATCAGTAATTTTTTTACAGCGGATTCAAATTTAAGATTTTATTAGATATATTCAGTTACTTTAAGGAATAGAGGGCAACAACAAATTCATTATATTTCGGCTTCTCCTTGAGTTCATTCCACGATCTATTGGCTCTTTCTGTTTCAGTGTCTGCTGCCTTGTGGACTCCAATCTGGTGATCTCGTCTTGAGGTCTACGTAGGCATGACCATTCCATCGCCAATTTCTTTTTCTAATTTCGACCCTTATCGATATCTGTTCCGTCTTCGCACAAAGCTTTCATTTGTAATTTTGTTCAGGCAGAATTCGTTGCAGGCATCTGTTTTCGAAAGATTGTAAGGTGGAGATAACATCTGCATTCATATAAAGCAACCGATTTCACTCAACTGTTGTATATATTTACTTTTGTGCGTATGAATATATGTATATTGGGATTTAAAAACGGAGTACATTTGTCCAAATGCATATCTTCCTTTGATCTACCGACTAAATGCTGGTGCTAAAGTAAACTGTTGAGAACTAGTTGTGTATTGTAATGTTAATAAAACCCGAATTCTAACAGGTTTCTTTTCGAATCGAAATACATAATAACCCTCCAGGGGGTCTACTCTCTAATTCGAATCGAAAGCAAATGCTAATAACAAAAACATTTTCTTTCGTTTCTTTGTCTTGGGGGTTGTCTTCGGGTCTGCTGTCTAAATACCATGCAATTCCTTTTGGCTCTATAGTGACTTTCTTCAATATAGCATCAATGACCAATTTAAACAGGAGAGGAGATAATAGGCATCTTTTTCGGATCCCCACACTAACATTGGTTGAGTTGCTAAATATGTCATCATGATTAATACGGCAGGTGTAGTTATTACAGATAACTTGTGCAAATAATATTAATTTTTCGTGGATGCCGTTCGCAATGGAGTGCATTCTAGAGCGATAGCAGAGTGCTGGAAAGTGTCGAAAGTCTTTTCAAAATCCATAAAGACTAAGTAAGGAGAGATACCGCTATTCTGCCGATTGCTCTACGATTATTCAAAGGGTATTGATATGGTCAACACAAGATTTCGCAAGTCTGAATCCTGTCTTTTCTTTGTTATGAAGAAAAGCGTCAGATAGTCGCTTGTTTAAAAGTTTTGCGATAACTTTGTTGGCTATATATATACTTAGCAAAGTTATACCTCTCCAATTCTTGCACTCCGTAAGATTTCCTTTTTCATCATGCCTTCTTTAACTTCGTGGTCCCGGAATCCGTTCAGTCAAAAATCTGTAATTAGACGAGAGATAATTTGAGCGTGCTCTGATGTATTATTTTATTGAAATTTTCAACACAATATATAATTTATTTCTATTAACCGCCTTTTTAACCCCCGACCAAAATAAAAGGTGTTATAAGTTTTTAGTGTGTGTCTGTACGAGTCCACGTACAGATCCAAACGGCTGGACCGATTTTAATTTAGTTTTTTTTTTCTGTTTGAAAGGTGACTTAATCGATAGTGTTCTTAGCTATGTTTGAAGAGAGTCGGTCCAGCACCTTAGAAGATATCACATCTTTTCTAGATATACTCTGTTGAAATTTGTGTGTCTTTGACACCGTAGCTCCTAAACTGCTAGACTGATTTTAATTCGTTTTTTTTTCGTTTTAGAGGTGACTTGATCTTATATCTTCTCGTCGATACTTGAAGAAAATCGGTCTTGCGTCGGGGGTTCTTAAAATTTTGAATTTTTGTTGTTATTTAAAGATATGAATATTATACTCATACGCGTCTGTTCTGTTGCTCAACAATATGTATAATAAAGAAAAAATAGAGCCGCCCAGGGCATATGAATTGGCGGCGGCAACAATGTGATGCAAACAGAGCGCTTCAGTTGGCATCGGCTTTCAGGAGCTCAGGGGATATGTTATCTATTCCAGGACCCATGTTTATTCTTTAGCTGCTTAATTGAGTATTTTGCCGATACTTTTACAATCCCTGTATTTAAGACAATAACATATGGTATCAATGGAGATAATATCATATTATGAAGTGATGACATCACCATATTTGTTTTTTAGTGGCTTGGTTGAGGAGAATACTCTATTAAAATAGAATAGGGGAAATATCTCGTCCAAAGACCAGCACTGCGACCTTTAATGGATCTTTTGTGCCATAGATCTGTAAATTAAATCAAGCTCTGTATGACTCCTTATGAAAGTCATAAGAGAGATTGAAGAAGGCCGCCTAATATCATCTGAACACAGAAACTCAGAATGAAAAACACACCTTCTACTGTTATATAAGACGATAATACTTGCAAAGAATGTGTGCCGTTGTCTTTGTCTCGTCAGACAGGCGTGAACGAACTTGGTTACTTTTCCACAGAGGATAGTTTAGTCCAAGCTGACCAGAAAGGAAACCCATAACAAGCCGTAAATCATTCCTGTTGAGGTTCAGGATGCCACTATATCAAAATGGCTGCATCATGTTTTGGCCTGCCTTAAAAAAACTATGTTATTAAATTTCTTTGGGGCTCGGTACAGATCTCTTCTTCTGTTTATTTCGGACGACAGTCGCTCCTCCTCTTAGCGATTTCCTATTTTGTTGTTTAAATTAAAATCCTATGACTTTAAAATAATGAAATGGGGCAGTTTGCTTTTTATAGATTTATTTCATTCATGGTTAGTGCCTCTTTTGTTTATTATGATTTCACTTGTGAAAAACCCCAATTCAAAGTCAAAGTGCAGCACTTTTGCTTTCTTTTGTTTTTACGATATGCGTTCAATATATTTTGTATTTTTTTTCTTTCCTTCATACAAAAACAGAAAGTCGATTTCTTATTTCTCTTTATTGTTTTAAACAATCTCATCATGTGAAACATGAAAAAACACTTGAAACTGTTTTCTTTATATTACCTTTTTTTGCTTTGAGGGCTAAATAATTGTATAATAGAATGTAGACTGTGCAATTCATACCTTTGCACACACGTTCTAAAAGCATGTTGGCCATGCTTTAGATTCTCTGTTTGTAGTTGGCTGTTGTTTTGTTTGATTATCAATATTTAAAACGTGACTTTGGCTTTTTAAGCAATCACTAACTATTAAATACAAAAGAGTGCAAAATATCCTCCTCCAATAAAAGGAATGCAATTTTAAACATAAAACTCAAAAACATATGCATACATAGTATTTCTCTTTTGCTGCAACATAGTCATAACTCCAAAAAAAAACAATTTTTGCAGAAAATTCGGCTTAAATCATATTTAGGGGCACCTCTCAAAAATTAAAAAAAAGTATCCCATCCTAAAAAAAAATTTAAAAACAAGAAAAAAAATTACACAAAAAAATTGGCGGCGAGGCTTAGTTCCCGAGTTATGGGCCACTGAAATTCTAGCACAATATTATGATTATACTGTGTTTTCCAACGAATATGACCAATATTGGTATCATGAATGGAGAAATGCAGTCTTTGTCGGCCATGCAGAAAATCTTTAGACAAGAAAATTTATGATGCAGAAAATCTTTAGTAGGCTGCGCTGTGTCGCGAAATATTATGGTGGAGAAAATTCTTATGGCCTAATTCTGTTCGACAATTGTGTTATCTTGCCAATAGACGGAAAACAAGTCGCAGTTGTTGGAAAATACACCATACAATCACAATTTTGTACTAAAATTTCAGAGGCCCATAACGCGGAAACTAAGCCTCGCCGCCAAATTTTTTTTTTAATTTTTTTCTTATTTTTAAATTTTCTATAGGATGGGATTTTTTTTTTTTTATTTTTATGAGGTGCCCCTAAAATTTTATTTGTTCCTTAAATTCTCATACAACTCAGTGTAGATATCAAAAAGTTTTACTTTTCTCTAAAAAAAAGACAAATTTTTGAGATATGCCTATGTTGCAATAAAGGAGAAATTAAAATTTAAACAGTGAACAAATATTGAGAATAAAAAAAATATATAAATACCCCTCTTTTTTTAATTTTTTGCTGAATCAAAACAACCACCTACAAGTGGTCGTAACGCGTGCCAAAAGTTGTTAAATTTTATTTAAAAAAAATTGTGTCTGCATGCACATTTCATTGTACATTGCACAATTTTCTTTTATACATTATCTGAATTCTTTTTTGTGGGATTTTTTTTTACTATCTATCACTCTTGCATTCCCAGTTTTAAATGGAAAAAAATTCAAATTAAGGAAATACACTAAGAAAGTGCTGCTGCATGCTTTTTCAAAATTAATTTATAATTACAGAATAGTGTTGAAAAATGAGCTGAGATAATGCAAGTAAATAAGCAATCAATGATAAATATATTAAGGCGTTAAATCGTACAGTTTTATATATTTTTTTCTACTGCTCTACATTTTTATTTTAAAAATATAAATAAAAATAAATCAACTACATAAAAGGTGTAATATGCTCACACATGTCACGCGCACTTCATTCGCACTAATTAAGGTACGGTCACACTTGGCAAATATTTGCCCAAGTAAGTGTAACCACTAAATTCTAATGAAATCCCTTTTTATTCAGCCACATGTTTATTATTAATAAATGGTTTATTGGAAACTTCATCTGTATATATTCCATGTTATGAGAAGGTTACCTGTGGTTACAATATTCCATTGTACAAATGATCAAACTTAATTGTAAATTAAATTAAATTGCAAAAAGTGGTCATAATTATTTCTATGTAATTTAATAATTCCATTTTACACCTGTTTGTGTTAACTAATTACTCTTTTTTTTTTTTTTAATTTACCTTGCACGGAGTGCATGAGTTAAAAAAACGTATAACAAACTTGTATGGGCAAAATTAAATTCATTGCAATTTTAAAACACACACACACACACATACACACACGAATGTTTTTGGCTCACAACATTGAACTTTATTTTCAAATTATTACTACTTCAAATACGAGTATAAAATCACACTTAAGTTTACGTTTGAATGTTGCCAAAAAAAAACATTGCAAACAAATCAAATCAAATCAGTGTTTTAAAATAGACAGAAATCTTTTTGCAAAAACAGCACTAAAACTTACAATGACAACTTGTAGTGGTTTGCAAAAGTACAAATTCGCCATAAAAAAAAGCATTAAATTTTATAAAAGCTGTTTAGTTTGCAATGAAACAGATTCTCTTTAAAAAAAAACATCTAGTCAGTCAATGAACTTTTGTATTTTAGAAGATCCATTAAGAACGAATAAGAATGTTGTCAAAATTTAATTAAATTATAAAAACTACAACATATCGCTCCTTTATTGCAAAAAATGCATTTTTCGAGTTAATAATAATAATAATTCATCGTATCGCATCAAAGCTTTTGTAAAAATCTGGTACAAATAAATGGAAATCAGTTCTTGAGAGAAGAAAGTTCGAGCTATTCAAAATGAATAATTTTATTGGAACATCTTCTAGTATGACTAGAGAACAGAGAACGAAGCCAAAATACGTCAACGGCTAAAAGTCGACATGCGCTGAAGAAACTTCGGCGTGGCTGCTGACAAATAAATCCGTCGGCGGCTAGTGTATGTCTCCTAAAAGCTGGCTAACATCAACAAATCTATTAGCTTAGGATTTAAAAAAAGCGGCTAAGCCGTAGCTGAAAATTTGCCGCAGAGGTTGGAGGCGGCTGTAAATCGTTCTCTGCTTCATTTGACAAGATGTCAAACAAAACAATGTTGCCAAATAAAATGGCTAAAAAATATTTTTTTACATGTAAATATATATATACACAGAAAAAAGTATTCACCAATTAATGTTTTCAATTAATAATTTAATTGACTCAATTAAATTTTTAATTGTATTAATTAATTTGAGTGGAAAAACTTAATTGATATTATCAAATTGTTTATAGGTGAAAATTTAATTAATTTTTTAATTAATATTACAAATATTTTAATTAATATTACAAACTCATTCATATTACTTTTTTGTGTGTATATATTGGTTTCTCTTTACGCCTGTAAGGAGCATAGGGCCGGGCCGCAACAAGATTATTCCAATACACTCGATCTTGTGATAGATTTATTACTTCATTCAAACGTAGATTTAAGCGGGATAGTTCAATTTCGGTTTGTCGTTTCCAGGTTTGTGCTGGGCCCCTCGTCTTCGACTGTCTTGTGGATTCCAATTTATAGCTTGTTTCGCGAAATCATCCGGAGATTTACGCAGAGTGTGTCCGATCCAGCCCCGCTTGCGCTTTCGGATTTCAGCTGTGATTGGCCTCTGATTGGTTTCTAACCAAAGCTAATTATTTTGAATTGTTCTTGGCCAGTATATTCGAAGGATGATGTGATGATGTGTTCCATGTCTCGCATGCGTATAAGAGTGTTGATTTCAGATTTGTGTCGAATATTTTTAACTTCTTTCTTCTTCATATGTTTGAAGAGTTCCATACTGATTTAAGTCGACCAAACTCTTGACGGGCTTTCTTTATGTGACTGGAGATGTCAGCTTAAAAATCACCACTCCTGTCTAATATGCTGCCCAGGTAACAGAAGGTGTTATTCATATTGTTTTTGTTTTATTCATATTTATTTTTAAACCAACACAAGATGCAGTTTCCTGGACCACCGTCAGTTTAGCTTGCATATCTGAAAATGTGTCCGTCCGCGTAATCAAAGTTCTCCAATCTTCCCTGTAGCCCCCAGGTTATTCCTCTTCTATTGGCCGTTGACTTATGCATTACTACATCAAGTACGCAATTAAAAGGCAGCGGTGATAGTACGCAGTCGTGACGTATGCATATAGACATTCAAGTGCGTTCCATATTGCAGAGTGACTTATGGTATCGAAAGCCTTTTCACAATCTAGAAATGTTAGGTAAAGAGGCGGGCGACCTCCACTCTACGGACTGTTCAGCAATCACTCTTATAGTGTTGACATGGTCAACACACTATTAAAATTAAATAATATAATATCTTATAAAACTATTTTCACTGTCTGAAATGCTTGCAGCTGATTTTAAAAATTTAAAAAAGGATTTTTTTTAATTATTTTTTTTAACAAATGTTTGGACCAAGCACAGTTTTTGTGTCTTATGTTTTATCTCACTTTAAAAAAACCAGTTGAAAAACTTCATGCCAAACTGTACTTTTTTTATTACTTTGTCCTCTCAGCTTGTTTTTGCTCTTTTCGAATCTTCTTAAAATAAGTGTTTGCTGTGCTACAAATGTTTCTTTAAATTAGTTTGTCTTTTTGCACCAAATGGACACAAATACTCTGTAATGGAGTTACTTAGTTTTCTTTTCTTAAAACAGGTCTATAGAAAGTGACTTACTTTTACTATTATTATTCATTTCTCTTTTCATTTTAAAGAAAAGTATACAAACATTCATTATTTTATGAGTACCGTCATGTTCATTCGCCATTTAATTGAGATCCGTTTAAGTATCTCTTTCACACAATTTTCTTGTATAACTTTTCGTTTTGCGAGTGATTATTAGTTTTAAAAGTGTTTTCTTAGCAATAAAAAGCTTCTTAAATAATACTGGATATGTACATATTTTTTATATAAATCCGCAATTTTTAAATGTCTAATGCGATTAAAAAAAACTCACTTGCTATTAAAAGACTTTAAGGAAATTCGTTTGACCTTTGAACTTTAAAATTTTACTCCAAATATAATATTGTTTTATTGCTGTTGTCATTTTAAGTTTAAATGCCCGTAAATGATAAAAAAAAGTTAATTTGAATCGTTTCATAATCTAAAACTTGTCACTGGTGAAAAGTTTTTTGACCTTTGCAAGAAATTATAAATGCCGAAAATTTAAATTATGTAAATTTTTTTGTCTTATTAAAAATTGTGGTGAGCCTAAGCAAAAATTGGGTCACTTGTTTGCACCTCATTTACATTTTTAGTATCAGTAATTAAGTTTAATGTAAATATGTACAGTAGAACTCCGATAAATCGTAATGGAAGGGACCGACGGGTTTTTACGAATTAGAGCAGTTTTCGAAATAAAGAGATTTCGATTTTAGGAGATTAAAAAAAATACAAAACGGTTTATTGGGGTTGTAATTTAATAAGGTGTGTTTTTCTCTAAGATTTTTACGTCACACTCTTCACAAAAAATAGAAACAAACTTATCTTAAGAGTTGCAGAAAGCCAACTCCAATTGTAAACAAACTTGTTGAGAAAATTACCTTTTTATTTTTTGAAAACATATCGGTGGTATTCGTTCTTTCTTGCAAATGGTCTTGGTCGCAAGAATAAATGCAAAATATCCAACAACAAAATATTTCAAGCACAATTCAAAGAAAAGCTGTGATATTTTGCAGTTACACTTGCGCAAGACCATTTCCATCAAACTCCGAAGACCGATATGGATTTTTATTACGAGTTATGAGAGAAGATTTATTAGTAAATGTATTAAAAGAGGTGAAAGTTTTTAGCGAACTAAAAAGTTTTTCTCAAGCAACCATCCTTTTATTTATTACGAATTATCGCGGCATGACTGTAGATATCATAATTTTGCATCTAAAGCCAAGTGTTTGTGTTAAATTTCAGGAACCAGTTTCTTTTATATTTAACTCGCATTTATTTTTGTACAAAAATTGTGCTTTTGTTACTAAAACAAATTTAATCTCACCACGACGCATATTGCGATTTCTTCTTTTTCATATCATTTGAATAAGAAATGCCTTAAGAGTATGTCACTTAAAATAAACTGAAATAAAATATATTAAACATTTATAAAAAAAAAAAAGTTTAATGGCCTGAATTAATTACCTGAAGTAAACTAAGGCACGGCCTGGTACAAAATGTTCAACTTAATTATACAAAAAGATGATAAAAACAGAGCGTATACACGATAATATTGTTTTAGGTCTTGAAGATAATGACTAAAAGTTTAAAAAACTTAAAAGCTTGTAAAGAATAGCAAGGAGAATTACAGTTAGCTTTTATGTTGTAGAAGCGAATAAATTTAATTTTGTAAGTTTTAGATTTTGGTAAATTTATTAATAATTTCATTCCTTTTTTTTACTTTTCTTTAGGTAAGTCGTGTTTATTATGAAATTTTAAAATCAAGTGTGAGTGGAATTTAATAACATTAACACATACATACATACATATATACTTACATACATACTTACATACATACATACAAGAAGAAGGTTGTATTTTTTGGTAGATCGCACGACTTTGTATGATAGTGTATCACGGCCTTAAGCAAGAAAATGAGCCTCATCACTGAACGCAATTTTTGATCGAACATTTTCTTTCGACGCCGTAAGACAGGATGTTTATTTAAAAAAAAAATCAACCTCTCTAATGGTGGAAGGCCCATTATCATATGCCCCGTATAATTCGACAGTGTTGATAATGCCCTGTAAATTAAATTATTACAGGATTGGCAAGGCATTTTATAAATGTACCTTTCAATAAGGTGACGTTTTTTGTTTAGAAAAGAAAACACCATTAATTAATATAGCATTGCACATATTCAAAATATTTTCCATCGCTCTTTAAAAGTATCTGTTCAGAGATCTATTCTGTTGTAGGGAAATTATTTTATATTTAAATTGCAATCTAAAATTGAAATTTCGATCAAATTAAAATTTATTATGACAACCGTTCGTTCAAAGTTATTATAATGTTTGGCATTTACATGCATAAATTATATATATTTTCTAGCGCCTGACGGTGTAGCACACAAAACTAAATGCCTTAAAATCATCATTTAAAAAATTTAAATTAATTTATCAAATTAACAATTATTATAAGAAATGACTGTGATGAACGTAATCGAATGACTTTTGTCAACATATTAAAAACCTTTCAAATAACACTTAAACCATAATAATCTTTATATTTTAATTATTTAAACTTATACACATGTACATACATACAAATGCACGTGTGTATGTGTATAATGAATGTACATAGAAGATTTGTGTCAGCACAAGAAGAAGAGAATGAAAAAATTTACGAGTTAAGTTTGTTGCTTAAGTCTTTTGTTTTTATTTATTTTACTCGATTATTAAAATGTTCACAATCAAACAAAATTGATCGACTAATTTAAAATAATAGATTTTTGATCAAGACTTATTCAAATAATACTGAATAAAAAAGTCTATAGAAATTTTAGCGTGTGTAAGTGAAAATAAAAATATTTCAGTAAAATACAAGTCATTCAAGAGTTAAGCAAATTTGAAAATAAGTACTAAATCTACCATGACAAACGCAGCTTGGAAATTGTTTCAACTTGTTTTTGAAATCGAAAAAGGAAATGATTTCAGTAAAATAACTCTCCATTGGGCGAGTTATTTGAAAGCATAGCAAAAAGACCTAAAGCCTAAGTTTAGGGAGCAATTAAAATTACTTGGCTAATTATGAGAGGAATTTCATAAGAGTGTGTTGAATAGAAGTAACGGGTTATCGTTTTTCGGTTTCAAAATTAAAGTTAAATAAAACACACATCGAGTCATAACCACTAAAAAAAACTTAAGCGATACATTCTTTGAACTTCGTTTTTTTACGAAAACGGATTATTTACGATCGGAAAAAATAGATTTTGGTAAAAAAATTAAGTTTAAAAATTATGTCACTTAAGCTTTTTTGGACTATGAAACTTATTTCATTATAATACTTCTGCATTGCCATTACATATGAAATGCAATGCGATTTAAATGATCGCATCTAGATTGATTGGAGCAGTCGATCCTTTTTCGATCACTTTTTCGCACACTTGACGAATGTTTGGTTTTCAAATGCTTCAATGTTAAGGGATTATACGCGTAGACACGGTCTTAGGCGTAGCCCCACAAAAAAAATCTAGCGTCTTCAAATTGCATGATCTTGGTGGGCAATTGACATCACCAAAACGTCAAATTACGCGTTCTGGAAATTTTCATTCAATAATGTCAAAGTTGGTCGTGTTGGGGGGCTCGTGGCACCATCTTATTGAAACCACATATTGTCCAGTTCATAATCTTCAATTGCAGGCCAAAAAAGGCGGTTGTTATACGGTCATAATGCTCTGAATTTATGGTAACAGTTCTGCGAATTATCCACCACACTTTCACTAAGAGAAGAGATATTTACGGCAGTGCGTACATTGCCATGATGCCCAGGAATGGTCACATCTGTAACGCTTCCAGTCTCTTTTAATTTCCTTATAATTTTGCCAGTTCCTTTTGCCATTACGTCGATTATGACGATATGGTCGTCATATATATATATACATATATATATATTTATATATATATATATTAGTTCCTTTGCTCCTTATAAGGAGCATATGTCCTCATGAGGTTTCGTTAATCTTTGCTTAGTTTAAGAAGAGTAGCTGATTGGGCTTATGCATCCGATCCTAGATATGGGGCTGCCAGTACGTCTCCATGAAGACAGTTGACAGTGGAGATTTATTCGCCACCGTTTGTGAGAATTATACCGCCCATGTTCGGTCGTCAGAGCCTCGTCAGCTAATAACAGGGTACGCCACGTGTAGGGGTGGTTGACAGTTGTGCATTGGGGCCGCATCACTACACCATGAGTACCCTGACCATAGTTACCCCGTTATGCTCGAAAAGTTAACGATATTTGCTTATGCGCTTGTGAATAGAAAAATTTGGTTTTATCCTTATTTTATCGTGTTCTTAAACGTGAGAAATTCACAATTCAGTGTAGTCAATTTAACATTCACCTTATTTGATACCATGAATTTACGCCAGGTATGGGAATTTTAATTTGAAGCGAAGTAGTTAGTGAGTTCTTCGCGATAAGGAAATTTGATTAAAAAATTTTAAAATTAAATTTAAATTAATTAAATAATATTATATCATTAGGTAGTGTTAGTTATCATATATTTAAAAGATTTTTACAAATTAATCTAACAAGTAGAATATTTCCAAGACCTGGCGTATAATTGGTAGACACTTTTATATGAAAATTACCAACAACAAAATTATTATACTGCATAATTAGACGATAAGGCAACACATGAGGCTTTATTGTGATCTTGTGAATTAAACAATTAATTAGTTAAATTAATGTTATTCCCAGAACGGTGCCATAATTGCTTGTAACGAGTATGAATGACAATAGTGAAATAAAAATTTCCTAATTTTGCACACATTTTTAAAACTTGAAAATCTTTGCAAACCACTGTGCGTGCATAGCCGACTTACTTCTTTGACATCTTTTAGTTTAAAGATATTTTTCTATATTTTTACGGCTTTAAGGCACACGGCCACACAAAAAACAAGACTCTGAGCAAGAACCAAATTTTGTATTACTTATTTTTCTCTTTTGTTCGTACGTACGTACTCTGTTTTACTGACGATGACTTTTCAGTAACAAACGAGTTTCCTTTAAATCTTCAACATTTAACAAGCCCAAAAAATAACAACTTTTTTATTTATATACAGTATATGTATTTTTGTTGTTGTTATCGTTGTTGTTATAAAGAAGTCACCATAATAATAAAGTAACCCCAAACACATAAACATGCGGAGACTTCATATCTGATGATATTCAACAAAAATTGGTTTCGTTAGGCAGACAAACCGGGCATCCTTTTGAAAGTTATGTTAGTCTGTGCTCACACAATGCTAGTCTTATTGAGAAGATTGCTACTTTATAGGCGAGACGACTACTCAGCATAATTTTTTATCAATAAGTTTTGCTTTCTCATAGTGTTCAAAGAATAATAAGCCTGAATCTTATCAATAAGGCTCACAGTGTATGAACAGAGACTTAGTTACTTTTGCACCATCTTCGGTATCTTTTCAGTTGTAGTTTTACGTTTATGGAGTTTGTTGTATTACTTGTTGCTCTTCTGGTTGCTGTTAAAAGTGTTTAAGATGTTCATAACTTGAAACCGCAGCCAACAATTCTTGGAAACTCAAACCTGTAAATAAACTGATTTTTCTTATTAAGCTCTAGTGTTGGTTAACTTTTTGTTGTTTTTGTTTTTGGCCGACAAATTAACATTAAAAAGTTGGAAACAAAAAATAACTAAATATTATATATAGGGTGTTTTTTTAGAGGTATAGAACTTCGAATTGAAATAAAACACAAGAAAATCGTTTTAATGTCCATCAATTTGGCTTTATTGGAAGGATAATTTTATGCCATTAACGTTTAAATATGATTTCGGGCATGTGGCCGCCGCGGCTGGCTCGAATAAAGCCAATTCTACAGGTCCAATTTTCAACCACTTTTTCGAGCATATGGGGCCGTATGTTGGCAATAACGCCACGAATGTTGGCTTCCAAGTCCCCTAACGTTTCTGGTTTGTTGGCGTAGACGAGCGACTTCAGCGGATGCGTATTATCACATAGAGTAAACGTAGTGCGAAAACGATCCATGGTTAACCGAATTAATTGCTCTGTCGACCATAAAATGGACGGAGCTTGCGGTAAACTTCGCGAACTGAACCATTATTTTCGAAATAAATTTGCACGATTTGCAAGCGTTGTTCTTTTGTCAACCTGTTCATGATGAAATGGCAAACCAAACTAAATATTAATCACTTGACAGCTGACAAAATGGCCGCCAGTTAAAAAAGTGATGCCAACTTAAAGTTCTATACCTCAATAAAAAACACCCTTTACAACAAAACTTAATATAAACAAGAACAAACCTGAGTAACAAAACCTTAAAATTAACACAAAAATTGTCCGGTCTGGAGTTTTTACAGCAAATCGCAAAGTCTCATAGATTTTTATTTCAAGATAAGCTCTTGGTTTTTTTTTCAATTTTATTTACTTCAGTTTAATGCTGTATTTTATAAAAAACACCAGAATTAATTCATTTCCATTTCAGATAATTTTATTATACCTACAACACTAATTTTGATAACATATATTTTAATCCTCTGCAGAGTTTTGTTTAATTTGCTAGGATTTGTTTTTATCTGAGCGTCCGCTAGAAATACTTGGAAAATTTTTGGTAGTTCCTTTCTTTCAAAAGCAATAATTTATGCAAACAGTGCAAAAAAAGGAGTAAATACATGCACAGAAAATCGCATTGACCAATTAATGTTTTCAATTAAGAATTTAATTGATTCAATTAAATTTTTAATTGTATTAATTAATTTTAGTGGAAAAACTTAATTAATATTGTCATATTGTTTATAGGTGAAAATTTAATTAGTTTTTTAATTGATATTACAAATATTTATTTTAATTGATGTTACAAAACTATTCATATTACTTTTTTATGTGTAGTAATAATTTATAAAGCAGACTCTCTGTAAGTCTTAATACTGCCTTCCTTTTTTGCTTAAAGTCTTCAAACAAATATATTTTGCTCACATCAGAAGTCTTCTTTTATTGTTTAAAGTTGTAATTTCAATCAAAATGTGTCTAAACAAAAACAAATTAGTCATAAAATGTTTTTGTATTGAGAGATTCTGTATGAAATTGTCTATTGCAATAAAACTTGTAACTATTTTAACTTTCCTTTCAACCTTTTTGATAAATTTTTGAGGTCGAATAAACTTCAAGTATCCCTCGCTCGTCCGCTTTCAATAAAATTGTACAAATTGCGTGTACATAAAGATGGGTCGTTGAAGAAAACAGTCACCCCCTAGAATGAAAGATTTGTCAATAAAGTTTTTAATACAGGAAAATTTTTTTTCCACGCCCCAAAATACAACTGTCATTTAAAGTTCGATCTTAACATATTTTATAGCATTTTTAATGGCTGGAATATTGCCTAATTTTTTTTTTATAGTATTTTAATCCGTCATCAAATTCTGGGCGCCACTTTTGCCATATAGAATCCTTCCGGTAGATTGTCGAATTTTTCATAAATAACAAATAAGCCCTTCTAAAACTTTACAAGTCAAACTTTTTTGTACTCATTTTTTGCTCACGCCTTAAAATTACGCTCCTTTTATTAGTTCCGTGTGAACTGACAATTTTTGGACTGGCGATATTGCCAGATAAGTTTATTGTCATAAAATCTTGTGCCAATAAATTGTAAGATTTTTTGACAAATTTGTACATCCGTGTGAACTGACAATCTACCATGTGCTGGCGATTTTTCATTGTCAGCACATTATCAGATCTGGCAATATTGTAAGATCTGACAATCGTCTGTACATTGTTCAAACGTTGTAATGAAATAAAAGTTTCAAAATATGTACATACTCTTAAATTAAGTTCTTTTTACAAATTACTTTCTCCGAATACTTTTCGGACATTGGACATGGTGACATTTTTAGTTTCATGAATAAGCTGTAATAATAATTCTTTGAAATTTTGAATGAAGTGCTTTTGTAAATCTTTATCAATAAAACAAAATATATTTTAAATTAAATAAAAAATTTTATAGTGATATTGAGTAATTAACAGTGACGTCGAAGCGCTACAATATTTTTTATTTTTTTTTGCTAATATAATGAATGATTCACTCCTTAAGTAGAAAATAAATTTAATTCATCTCATATCCATGCACACTTATTCTGTTTATTAAAATTCAACAACTTAGTTGAGAAAATATTTCTTTATTCACAAATTAAAGTTGAATAAACTTTTAGAAACTTAATACACACACACACATGTACACTAGGGTGGCCCGTAGCTTTATGAAAGAAATCTAGCAAATCTGTATCAATCGACTATATATAAGATTATCCACTTTTCGGTTTCAAAAGTAAATTTAAATAAAACACATAATTTCGCTGAAATTTCTGTTTCATTATAATGCTGGGACCTTGCCATTACGTACGAAATGCGGTGTAATTTAAATGACCACCTCTCTTTATTAAACTTAAATTTGTATTCAGTTAATTATTAAGCTTTAAAAATCGTCTTCTTGTTTTTTACATTCACTGAGAACTGACAGCGTTCAAACAATTCACGAGAGATTCATGGGAACAAAAAATCCACTTGTCATTCACAATAGGGTTGAATTTGATATTCCTTAAGAAGCAATAAAAGTTAACTTTTTTAACCTTTTCTGGATGTGTTTATTTTAAATAAGTAAATTTATGATCATAAAACTGAAGTACTTAAAAGTACCACAACTGAAATATGTATTTTTTCCGCCCATATCAGCTGTTGGTGATGTTGCTTACCACCGAATCCAGCTAACAGCATTTGGAATCGTGTAGTTGCGTAGCCGCAGTCAACTACATATTCAGAGATATAAAACTTTGTTCAAGAATATCATTCCAGACAAGCATATCTTTTATTTAAGTATTATAATTATTATTACTCGTACATCGATGCGTGCAACTCTTTTACATAGACGTATTAATTTTTCTAGTATATTCCTCTCTGTATTCTTGTTGACTCTTTTTATTCGGCAGCGATATCAAGAATTTTAAAACTTTCCATATGAAGTCCACCCTACTGTAAGTAGAAATGAACGTGTTGACGGCAAACACATGTAAATATATATTTATAAAGAATTGCCCACATAAGTCTAGTAAGTAAATTGTAGTTCTGTAATTATAAGTAGTTCAAACTAAACCAAACAAGATGTTCCACATAAACTCTACTAGCTGATTCAAGTACATACATACATAGATACATACATACATATTTACAATTTGAGTACATACTCTGACATACTCATATGATTACACTTGCATATCGAGCCTTATTTTCGATTTAATCGAAACAGAGACGGAAAAAGTTAATGCAAATTTGTAGACAGGGTGTTCCTTTAGTATCGCCCATGAATCTTTTTCTAAAAAACATGACTTTTAACCAGATATTTCCAAGTTTTCAACTTGGCTTTTTCTGAGGAATACGCACTTTTTTTGGAAAGGAGTCAGTGCAGGCGGAAAATAGTGGTTTTCAGGAGTTTTTCAAAAAACTTTAAATTTTATTAACATTTTCTAAGATGTGAACAAACTTTCCTGAAAAAGAGTTGATACGGGCGGACAATAGCCGACACTAATTATGGACCAGACTGTACTCTAAAAACGTGCATACTCAGAATTTTTGGAAGTTCGCGTTTTCAAGAATTTTTACCAAAATATCTAAATTGGCCCTACTAGCATTCTCCATTGGCAAATAAAATAAGAATAAAAAGTAATAACAAAGAACCACACTTGACGGAAGAAACATTCAAACTATTTTTTAATATTATAATAAAATCATAAATTTTGTGTATTGCATGAAAAATATCCAAATAAATCAATGAAATGAGTAGTAGATTGGAAAGAGGTCTAGATGTCTCAGGAACTACTACTACTTGCTCTTTGCATCGATTCTTACTTGGCCAATACTCTGTAGGTATGTATATGTCCAATATTTCAGATAGAGATGAAATATGTATTTATGCTGTTCTTTGTTGAAAAAAAATGTTAAGCTATTTGCTTAAATAAATAACGAAGTTAGTGATTTTTGGCCGGAACTGGCCACTGTGCAGTGTCTATTCTCCCGCTGCATGTACAGAATATTATGCTCAAATATTTCTTCGAAATTCTTATTTTTTTATCACTTAAGTGAAGAAAACCATTAAAGATTTTAACAAATTTTAGAAAAGAAAAAAAAAATAATTAATATAAATATTTAGTTTATCTAGAAGTACCAAATTAAAATAAATAAAACATGCTCATTTATAGTTAACACACGAATGACCCAAATAAGACCCAGTCTCGCATTGCGCTGCGCATGTTTCAATATTATTATTATTTTTTTATAATTTTTTTTTTTATAGTTATACAAATAACTAACTGCAGATACATTCACAAAAAATTAAATTACTGACGTAGTCGCCTTAAAAACAAGTGTATGCATATGAATATGTGCATAAATGTGTGAGTAAAATTTAAAAAACCCCAATTCAAAGAAATACTTTATAAAACAAGTATGAATTAACGACAAGTTATTTAATTTTGAAGTTGTGATTAAGGCAGCTAATGTATGAATTAATGTATATATAAACCATGTAATAAATGCGAACTTGACTGTATGTATGTATATATGGAAATTTTCTGATAAATTAAAAATCTTTTGAGTACAAGGTGTCTCAAAAGTAATGTCCTAATTTGAATTCGCTGCCAAAAATGTTACTGTGCTTAGACATTTATGATGTAGGTATGCAGAGAATTACTCTCTTATGCAAAACAAAAATTATACTTCAAGTGTGCTTTAGTTAAATTTTGTATGGGGTTTTGTTTTAATGTCACTTCAAACTCAATTTTTTTTTTGTGCAACGGGGTTAGTTGTCAACAAGCCATAGTGCGATACACAACTCAAGAATGTGGAATTATTTTTACTGCTTATTAAAAAAAAATTCAGTCTGTGGTTTTAACGCAGCGTTAATTTTGTAGTCGTTTTTCTCGTCGTCGTGTGGGAAATTTGCATTTCTGGAGCACAAAGCATCCATATGAAATGTAAGAGCCATTGCATACCCTCAATGTGACTGTTTGGTAGGGCATTTGCAGTGAAAATAGATATTGGCCTCTATTTTTATGCAGACACCGCTGGCACCGCCGTAACGGTAAATGATGAGTGTTAGAGGCAGATGCTAAACGAGTTCTTTTTTTGCCGCAAACTGCTGCATTATGATTCGGTCATTGTTGGTTTCAACCGAACGGAGCAACGGCTCATACAAGGAATTGATACCACAGGTGGTCCCGATTTACTACTCTGGTTATTCGCCTTGTATATTATTTAGTGTAAAATTTCCAGCTATCAGAAAATTTGCGAACGTTTTGCTTTGATTTGACACCAGAGAAATTAACAAATGATAACCTGATATGAATTCGAACTTGCGCTCATACAACTCGGATTTAAATCCCCCCTTAAGTTATTTTATTATCCATTATAATGGGAATAAAAAAAGGAAACATTTGTAAGAAAAATTATTCATGATAGCAATTTTGGGGAAAGGGAAATATTTCGAGGGAAGAAATGTTCAAAAATGTATTAATCGTTATTATAATTATAAATTTATTAGTTATTCGATTGTTAAAGAAAAATATATCGAATAAAATGCATTTAAAAGACTGTTCGCGCTACTCACTGCATTTTAATTCGTAATGTGTATGTACGAGTATGTACGTATGTACGAAAGTTTTTTTCATAAAATGTCGCACGGATTATCTTTTATGATTGGTGTAGGGTATATAAGATTCGGCATACCTGCATGTAACACTTAAGTATTGAGTGAATTAAAATTGTTTAAGATTTAAACTAACTGTTCAGATGTGCATACCCTGCAGAAAATTTTGTAACAATGGGTCCAAACGTACTCGTCCTATGATTTGAAAAATGCGAGTGTTATTAAAAGTACGCAGTAGTGTATGGTGAAAAAAGACATATCGTGTAAATGGTTACATATTCACCATTTTCGTGATGTTAATTGCTCATTGCTCCCTCCAATATGACTCTGGAACCAGTCCCGTAACTTTACTTAGATATTAACTTAAGCTTAATCTCAAAAATTTTTCAGATTAAAAATAAAATGTCATTGCATTTGTAACAATAAAAAAATTATAAGTGTTCATTGTTACAGTTAAATGTCGGAATGACATTTATATATAATTTATATTATTCTACACCGAATAGATCCCTATGGGATAGTTCAGTGACAAGTCACAAGGTGCATACAAAGTATCAATTAACCCCATCGTAGGCAATCCCCCTTTAAAGGCGACTGGTTGCTATCACTTGGGGGCCGGTCACGTGACTAGTCTTGTGTCAGTTCGCTTTACTGCAGGGTACATAAATATTTACATGTATTTTATTATTAATTTAAACGTCTTGATATTAACTCGTAGACAATTTAATTTTCATTTTGCTCAAAAATTGCAAAATTAACACCAAAACTGAAAGAATGTACTAGAATACATTCTCATACATACATATTTATGTATTTATATTCATATGCTTTTGCGTTCTGAGAATTTTTCAAACCCCATGAATACAATCTGTCTAATATCAACTGCCAAGTGGAACACTGCTATTGTGTTTATTTTGAAATAAAGATGAAATAAAAATACTTAAACGTTTATTAACAACTAATTTTGTTTATAGATACATGTGTATATATTAAATTTTAACACAAGAGAATGTTTCAGTTAATAATGTCTAAGGCCATAGTGAGAAATCTAATTTAGCTTTTTAATTTGAAAAAAAAATAATAAAAATTGTGACTCTGAGAGGCTATGAAAAGTGTGACACAGAAAAATGGCTTAGCATGAATCTTTGAACCATTTTTTGGCAACTTTTTTAATCTAAAAGTTTTATGCAACTCATTACTTGAAAAATTTCATGAATACATTCATTACTCCAGTCGTCATTGCCAACTTTGCCAACATTGTAATGTCAACATCACTTTGATTCAACAACCACATCAATTCGAATACAAGATGGCGACATATCAAATACACATTAAAAAAATATTATAAATTTGAAATGTTTCTACTTGTGAGATTATCTCTGACTCCATAGAAGCCACAACGATTTCAAGGGTTTTTGCTTCTGACAGTGAAATATGTTCCTCCGCTAATTAGCAACATTTTTCAACTGGACTCCCTGAACTGATCCCTCATGGTTCAGTCTTTTTTTTTAATTGCTCAGTTTGCCACAACTTCCTTTAACTGGCTAAAGTGCTTAAACTTGAAGTCCCGGCAAATCCAACAAATCCCAACAAATTTAATTTTATATTGGTCTATTTACACTCATTATTTCCTTACCTTTTACCATCCATCTCCTA
The DNA here is from genome assembly GCA_936439885.1 of Nowickia ferox. Lineage (NCBI taxonomy): Eukaryota > Metazoa > Arthropoda > Insecta > Diptera > Tachinidae > Nowickia > Nowickia ferox. Next base: position 110,099,847 of record OW387023.1, read on the forward strand.
ATCTTATCGACGGGCCAAGAGACTTCAAGAAAAGTAATCTTCTGTAACTCTTCCACTAATTTATCAAACTGGGTTACAGTTGTTATTTTAAATTTTCCATTTTTAATTAGTGTTTGCTTCAAATCAACTCAAGTCGTTATCAAACGCAATATCGCCGTCAAATTATCTCATAGAATGCATTTCATATCAACCTTTTTATCTTATTGAATAGTTTGTTCTGGTCAACATTTCAACTCAATAATGCTTATTTAAATCAAGAGAATTAATCTTGAACTCATTTGCAATTAATTTTTTAGGCATTCATGGAATTATGGAATTTAATTGAAGTCATACACATTATATAATTTCTTTTAATTAAACGTAAAAAAAATTCAACTAATTGGAAGAAATAATTTGCAATTATGATGAATAATATCATTATTTTGGTAATAGCAGCAGAATTTAAATATCTATTTAAGTGATTCAAACATTTTGGTGGTTAAAAAAAAAGTTAAAATTTCTTTTTTGAAGGAAAATATTTAATATGACTTATAGATAAAAAAAAATATTTAATAATTACTTTAATTAACCTGTTGTTTATTTGAGAGATTTTTCTGTTTATAATCGCTTAAGAAATGCCGAGGTATATTTAAATATTTAACATTCAGTTCTTACTTTATTGGGAATGTTTGCTTGTTTTGTTGAAAAAATAAAAATTGATGCAAAATCTAATAAAGATGCTTGTTGCTCTCTAAAGATTTTTGATTGAGGCCTTTAAACGTATGTCTTATTCACACAAAAAAAATAACTTCGTTTTATAAAGGGGTTTTAAAACAAATTTTGTATGGAAAACTGTGCTACAAACCTCTTGTAAATCAAAAATATTTTTTATGAATTAGATCTATTATGTTTGTATATGTCATTCCCCATTCGACTCCTCCGCGCGATTAAAATAAGAATTTATGCGCTCGTTTTTGAGTCGGGAGAAAATGGTACCCTGGGCGCCAGTCTTCTAAAATAGTATTTTATGACTCGCGCTTGTGATCAATTTCGTTTCACTTTATAGACAGTTTATGGTAGTACTTACAATCAGCTTTTTTGTTTTAATTTTTTATATACCACATAAATTTGTTTTTTAAACACTTTCTAAGTATTTCTGGGAATCATTTTCGAAAAAGACTAAGTTTGGTGAAATAATCTTCCACACGTTCACTGGATCTCAATAACAAATTAAGAGAATATTTCACCAATTCTATGTAAATATCAATTCATATTTAAATGTCGATTTTCATTAATTGTTGTATAAAAAAATTACTTTAATTGAAATTTATTTGCTAGTGGTTAATAAGCATTGTCGATATATTTCATTGGTGCTTAGCCAAATCATCAGTAGTCTCCAAACACATTTTGAACAGGCACAAACCTCTCATCTTATGCACAGACTTCAAAAACTATTTGAGAATTCCCAAATAATAATATTTTTGAAAATCACAAATGAAAAATAAGCGTAGAAACTTTAACAAAACCCAGCAAATAATCTATATTCGATATGAATCTATTTTATTTTTCTATACCTTTATACAATTAGAAATCCAATATGTCGAATAATAAATTTTTTAAATAAAAAAAATTAAATTAAATATGACATATGAATTTTTTTTAGCTTATTTCAAAACAGTTTTGGTTGAAGTCTACTGAAAAGTTAACCAGCAACGAAATGCATATAGACGGTGCTTAAGTAACAAAACAAGCAACAAAATCCTGATTTTAATTTATTTTGATATTAAATTATTACGTTTTTTATTGTAATAGATTATACAGATTCAAGTTTCATTTTACTACCCAACACCAAGCGTCAGGAAGATATTGAATAAAATCTTTTCTGCTTATTGTTTAGAGTAGCCACATGATGTTGTCTAATTCTACACTAGATTATTTTTCTTCACCAAAAATGACAAGAAAATTGATTGAAATTTACAGCCATAATTGTTTATGTTGTGTCTTGTTGTTGGGATTTAAATTTTTTCTTTTTCTTTTTTAATGGCTGCTGCAGATTTAAGACTCGTTGTGGCATCAAAATTGCAGCTGCTCACAATGAACTTTAAACACTGAGAAGCCAACTTAGAAAATAAAATGCAATTAACAGCAACAACACAACATATTTATAAACAAAAAAAACTTAGAGATATAAAATATAAATACATATTGTTAAAGCACACCTGAATTGAAAATAAATATTCTGCAATTTACTGTGGCGCTGCACCAAAAAACCAGTATTTTTTTAAAGAAATTAATTGATTTCGTTTGAGCATGCAAAACTAGAAGAAAGAATAAAGTTTCTATTTTATTGTACAAAATTAATTTGCTCGCCAGCACCAGGCCATAAAGCTTTCGACAAATTTTCAGTCTTCAAGCATTCTGTGCATGTTTTACTGTTGCCGCTGCAAAGAAAGTGCTAAAACTGTATGGCCAATGCGAGAAATGTTTCTTTGAAACGAGTTGCATATGTCAGGTTTTTGTTTTTTTTTTCATGCAACATTAATTTTGTTTCATAAACTGCACTATGGGCCAAATAGCATTTATTTATGCACTGAGTATGAGAATGCATATTATTATATTCACGCATTCCAATTCATAGAGATAAACTTATATTTAATTAATATAAATAATATATTCTGCGGCATTTATTATTTCCTTTAGCTTCCATTCGTTTTCATCAAACCGCAAAATACATATTATTAAAACACTACCCAGCAAAAAATTACAATACAAATCATTAGTTACTGCATTAATGAACTCAGCTCCAAGTAGTTCCATTTCTGGTGAAACATCAATGAATTTAAAAGATGGTTGCCATAGGGCAGAAGTCATCCAAATAACTGAATGGTATTCGCTTAAAATATTGTCTATAATAATTTTTAATATAGACAACAGCCTAAGAATATTAAATTCAGTACCTGTAGTGATTAGTATGCAATAAAAGTGGTAAACCTTTGGAACTAGTTCCGATTTTTTTTTTTTGGCTGGGTAGGTATGTAAAAACATTACGATATTACTACATGTTCGACAATATGGCTTTGTTTTCTAAAGAATCTAGATATGGATTATTTATTACTTATTTTTATGGCAAATATTTTTGTATGTATATTCTGGCCATTTTCACGAAGGAGATTAAAAAATCATACACGGAAGAATTTGGGTTCGGTTGCTATTTATGATCGAACTTCATATCAATATCCAAGATCGAACTATGATCGCATTACTAAATCTTTTATATCGGAAATTTTGAAAGAAAAAACAAAAACAAACAAAAAAAAACATTATGACAATATGACCTTTATGACTAATGTTTGGATCCCCCCATTGTATGTAGATGGTTAGGATTACTGTTATTAATTTGCTTCAGTAGTTATTTGTGAAATATGTACTTGCCAACCCATTGTGCAAATCATAAAATCTTGAATATCAATCATTTTAGTTGTCTTAGCTGCATTATGTACCCGTATATTACGGTATCGTATTATTGCTTACTTGTTTGAAACCATAAAAATGTTTGCATCTTAAACTTTAAAAAAAAATTAAAAAGTCTCACAGATGTTGTTTTCTATAGTTTCTATAAAAAAAGCACGAAGATTCACTAAAATATACACACGTACTCATCGCACATGCATGTGATACAAACCGTGTTGCCACTTTACGAATAATTGCCCTGCATTCGGTAATCCATCCACACGCAAAGTTTACTTTGTAAAGTCTTAATTCAGCTGTGTGAAAGACAGAGGTCAGTCTCTTTCTGCCTTTCTCCCAGTTGAATTAAGACTTTGCAAAGTAAACTTTGCGTGTGGAAAGGGGTGTAGGAAATGCTTAAAAATTCATCACGTTTAAAAAAATAAGGGATATATATGCATATAAATGGTGGGTACTATACTCAGACGAAACAGTGCTTATCGGGTTGAGCGGATTTGAAATTTAAACAATTGAAAAGCCGCTATTAACGTGGCAAGAGACAAAGTTTTTCACAGATTATCATTAGCATTACCGTCTTGCATCTTATCGCCGTCAAAATACAATTACATAGAGCGAATCGGTGGAAGAGCTTTGTATGCAACTAACAAAATTATACGAACGGAATTGTTAGTTTTTATAATTTTCCATAAGATTTCGAATACCTTTTACTTAAGAACTAAATAATGTATTGTTTCACTGCTGGTAACACTGGATGGAGAAAAAAAATAAAAACAATTACTCGTAATAGACAATTTAAATGTTAAATGAAAAAGTCATTTTATTTGTAGTTGAACGGTTAACAAATGTCAAATAACTTGAGAATTTACTTAAAATAGATGAACGAACAGTACAAAAAAAATTAAAACACACAGAACAGAAATGATTACAGAATAATTTTTTAATGGTGTACGAGCATAACAATGAACTGCTCTTTAAACGAAATAGAAGTGAGGTGATTCTCAGGCTTTTTCCGGAAATCACGTCATTTCCCACCACTTGTGGTCTTAAATTAACAACTGTGACTTGCTACTGCTCTATATAAATCTTACGTTTTGTATCTTTTAATGTAATTTCAACGTTTAGCAAATACATGGAAGCAGCTGATTTTGGTTTTGATTTGGTAACATTTTTCTTATGGATTGTATTTTGATTAAAATATTATGTGTTTGGCCAAAATATCAAGTGAAAATAAGCAAAAACCACTTTTTTGATAAAAAAAAACAAATATAGTATGAATTAAAATGCAGTAATGTGCTACTGAACTGTAATATTTGATCAGTTAAACCCCAAATTGATGGCTTGATCTTCCGATTTCACACTCATTTATTGTTTATATTCATTTTGACTTTTGGTATGTCCTATGGAAATGGTTATACGAGTACAGATTCTAAGATGTCGAATTGTATTAAGCAAAAAAATCAGAAAACTCGAATTGGAATTGTTTTGCGTTTTGTTATGGACCTCCACATATGTATATAAAACACAAAAAAATTGTCTACCTACGTTGGTACAACAGTGGTTGCAAAACTGTTTTCCTTGAAAGCTAGATTTTTCACATACACCAACTTTAAATTGCGCTAAATTACACCAAATTAAAATTTATTTTGGTGCGGGTACTGAAATGCTAAATAACTAGAATTTTATCTGCAATCTATGTTTATATTTAGTTAGTACCCTTTAACTATGATAACTAATACGATTTCTACAGCGTGAGGGCCGCAAGTTGCAAATCATTGTTATACTAAATACAAGTTAGAGTGGCAACAAAATTTGCAAAGAAAGCTTAACTCATGTAAAAATAATATAATTTCGCGGAATGTAAAAAAAATGTGTTGTATGTGAAAAATGTGGCTCCAGTTTTGTACCATGTGTTGATCTATGTTAAGTAAATTGTACTTTCATTATCCTGGAACCTTAAATTCTTTGAAAACGCATAAATAGAACAGGAAACTCATTATGCAGCAAAAACAACAAAAGATTTGCTATTAAAATATTCAATAACTCTCAGTCAATTTCAAACGGATTTTTTAACACAAACCTGCATTTTACTCGTAATCAAGTAAGCTTTATAAATAAAGTAAAGTACAAAAATACTGCGTAAGAACGAATCCAAAGTATAAAAATCAAAATAACTGATTTGGTAGAAAAATACTTAAAATTTGCTTATATAAATATAAATTTTTCCAAAGGTCCAAGTCTCTTCTTTCTGAATCCGTTTATCAACTTAAAATCAGTTAGAGGTTGATAAGGGGATACGGGTACGAAAACCCGGTTTTTTACCCCTAAGTCAAGATTTTGGGGGTGTTTGGAATTTCAAAAACAGATTGTTGTTATACTCGACAAAAGTTAGTATAAATAAAAAACATTTTTTTTGCTTTTTAGTCCTAGTTTACACTATGCAAGTCTTATTGCTAAGCTGATTAGTTTGTTAGGAAAGAGAGACGAGGGGAAAATAAACTTTACTGTTCCCCTCGTCTCTCTCCCCATCAAACTAATCAGCTTGGCAATAAGACTTGCATAGTGTAAATAATGACTTATTTGAAAATTTGTTTTGAAATTCAATATTCTTGGCTTTTTATTCTATAGTTTTGCATTTTAAAACAAATTTTTAAGTAAAAAGTATTTTGACTTCATTCATTTTTGTCACACAGTGTAATTGCATTATGTTTAAGAGGAGATTTGGTTAGAACAGAGAAAAATTTCAAGGGAATTGTTATTCATAATTGAGGTGTATAAATTCACAGCAAAAACTTGAACGTGTTGACTGACACACTGCTTTTATGTTGTTATAAAGAATACAATTGTGCTCAAATTACGAAAAAAAAGAAATTCTTTCATAGACATCGCCTAAAGGTGCAATCAGACGTGCCATAACCATAACCATAGAAAAAAGCCGTTCGAACTAAACTATTGGGCAACACTGTATTTCATTATAGGTGACTCGCCATAACGCCATAGCAATTACCATAGAAACCAATTGAATTTTGATTTGGTTATGCCTATGGCGTTATGGCTATGGCATGTCTAATGGCACCTTGAGAAGTGCTAGGGTTGACATCGCTCCCAGCGCTCTTATTGAGGGCAATTATGAATAAAATTCAGCGAGAAATTTTTCCCGGGGAACAATTTCAAACAATAGCAAGTAATTGGGAAAACAAAAAATTCGAATTGGAAAAGGGAGTTTTATTCATTATTGCCCTGATTATGTTTCAGTGATGAACTTGACCTGCAACAATTAAGAAATAAAAGTCTAATCTATGTGTGATGCTCTAATAAATTTATTCTTGTGTTAGACACATTTAATCAAACTTATGTATTTACGAAGTTCCTTATTAAGTATAAATCAGTACTTACATATGTATTTATGTATGTACTTCCATATACTCGTATGTAGATAACTTTTTACAGCAATTTATTTAATTGCTAAATTCCACTTGAATTTCCATTTGGTACAATTTATTTCCATAAATAAAAAATTATTCTACTTGTTTTTACTTTCGCTGTGTGCTTTATTTATATTTTAGGTAGATATACGATTATGTATGTACACATATTTTTTTCAATTATGCTGGTTTGGCAACTTTCAAAATATACAACTGTAATGTGTTCAAACATAAATCTTGAAAAATATAAATATGTACTCGTATATATCTTTATTTGCACGAAAAAAGTCTCCATTCTACATGAATATAAAATAAATCGGCATGTAATAAAGGCAAATTAAAAAAAAACAACGACCGACCCAGTTATTTAAATTTTTTTCATCTGAGTCATAGTGAGATCAATAATAGAAAGTTATTTAATAGTAGTTGTCTAGCCGAAAAAGTAGATTGAAGGTGTGCGATTCTTGCGAAAGATTAATTTAAAAACACCAACTGGAGCGTTAAAGTGTTTTAATGTCGCCTCATAATTCAATTAAACAAAACATTAATATAAATAAATATGTGAAATCTTGTCATCCTGTAGAAGTAGTTCATATGTAATATTAAGAGTCTCTTTAACAAACTCTAATTAAATTAAATATACTTATTTAAAGGCCGTTTAAAAAAATTTTATTTTCACCAACTTAAACAACGAACCACGGCAAAGTATGGTAACGCTTTGCTTTTTAGTATGACTGCAGTATTGAGTTATTCGTGCAGCATAATTGAATCGCCAAAACAAATTTTAAGCGAACTTGATTTTTTTTTACCAAAATCGATTATTTTCGATCTTAAACAATCAATTTTCGTCAAAAAAAACGAATTCTAAAAAATGTGTCGCTTGAGCTTTTTTAGCGGTTATGGCTCGATATGTTGATGAAAATGAAAACCCCACTTTTAAATATGAATTGGTATTTAAATAGGCTCCAAGACAAATTCACCCCCATCGGGAGTAATAGGCAAACATTTTGTTCACGTGAAATAGAACCCATGAACAAAATTATAAAATAGTACACTGACACGAAAACAACACAAAAATTTGCAATTATAATTTTAGGGAAGGGGAACACATTCACGTGAATTTTTATTCCCGATTTTATATGGAAAAGGTTTAAATTACAAAATCAAAACATATATAACATTTGTCGTTGCGTTTTACAAAATCAGCCCCTAAATTTTAATGATTACGACGAATAAATAACAGCTCTTGATAAGGTTGGTTATTGTTTGTACAAAGAAAGAGAAAATTATTTCTTCATCGTTCGTCGGTGTAAAAAATATAAGCAAAGTTCGTCACGCACGACGAATTTCGTTCGAAGGCGGTATTGTGTTCATTTTCATATGCACAAATGTGTTTTATTTCTGATGACGAAAGTTCGCAACGAAAAATTCGTCGTTCGTCCCAATTGTGTTCCCAGCATATCATAAGAGCCCTGCGAGTGTGCAAGATTTCGTAGGAATCGGTTAAATAGAAGTACCTGAATTAAAAGTTACATTTTAGTGGACCTGGTACATATTCATATACTACACTTAAAAAAATTTAGTCGAAATGAAAACCGCCTTCTTTTTTTAAATCGGGTAAAAATTTTCAATTTTTTTAATCTTAAATGCCAATTCTTGATTCCTACAAAACTAACTTGCAAAGAGTGCTTGTGAAAACTTATTGAGAAGTTGTGTAAGAATCAAGGGTTAAGGATATTGCAGACTAATGAGTCTATATTGGGACTCTACCTAGAAGAAATTCTATTATTTTCTTCTTTAGTTCTATTTTTAAACATTCTAATTCTTATAAAAATAACTCATTAAATAAATTACGTCATCATCAACTTGTTTAGCATATAAATAAGAAAAACAAAAAACAGAAATGTGTTTTTGTAAAACGGTTAAACATTACGTCATATTATTTATTTTATATGACATTTTATTTGTTTTTATTGTTTCTCCACTTGGTGCAGCAATCAATTTCAAAGAAAAAACAAACGTGAAAAAATTTACTATCGGCCAGAAGAGACCTAAAGACATTTCTTGAGTTTAAAGCTTGATAAAAATAAAAATAAAAATTGTTTACTAACTCCAAAAGAAATGTGACATGAATAATAACCAAAATGTTCGTCTTGTAACAAAAACTTGTCTAAACATAATACAAAATATAAATAAATACAAAAATTTAACAAATATGTATGTAAACTTTTAACTATTTTCGTTGAGAAATACAACTTGCGCCAATTTGCATACACATGCATGTGCATACATACAGTGTCGGCCAAAACTACCTGAAACCTAACTGCATTATATATTTTTTGTTAATTTTATCTTAAGTAGTTTTTTTCATAAATTTTTGCTTTCCAAAACCAGTTTAGTTAAACTTAACTTATGTCGGAGATTATTAATATTTTGAATTATATATTACATATTTTTATTAATCTAGTATGTGGAATTTATTCCGTTATATTTGCCATACACTGTATTTATGAAGTTTGAATATGAAACTTTAACAACTACAATGATAAATTGCTAAATTCAATATACAAATACATACTAGGTAACTTTTGCTAGTAGCTGGCCGCTGAATCGATCGATAGGGGATTTATTTTCAATATCTAGAGCAAATTTTTTAAGGCAGTAGGTCATTAAAAAACAGTAAGAATTACTTAGTTTATATAACGTTTTGCAAAACAAATGAAATTTTATATTTTTTGGTGTTCTCTTTTCTCGAAAAAGTTAAGTTAAAAAGCCCAATTAACAGTAGGTAACACGAAAGTTATTTCCATATCTTTATAAGTACAAAACATGTTGCCTTTAGTTTTAGAATAGAAAACGCCATTAAATATTTTCATAAAAATTTTTTTCAATAAAAGTTTTCTTTATTTTTATTTCAGCTGACAGATGAAGTTGTGCGTAAAAAGTCCGAATATCAGAAACATCTTGAAGGTTATAAAGCCTTGCGGACACGTTTTGAAGAACACTACATTAAAGGTATGCTGTTTACTATCTTCTTTTCTATATACATATATATTTATTATTGTTGATTTGCATATTCGAACACCTTAGAGATGTGCATAATATTCTGCACAGTGACTAATTTTCGAATAGCTTTCTAAATTGCATAAAGAAGAAACTGTTTTCGTTATCTGCATACACTTTAAAGGCCACTATTATTATAAACTGCCATTAAAGTGTTGCTTATAATAGTTTAGTTTAGTTCAGTTCTTTACAACAACGTTCTCTCTGACGTCATGAACGATGTTTTGTACACTGTAACAACAAGGTGTGGGAGACATAGCCTGGCGGTCAACTCTGACAAGACTATTCTGGTACCTTTTTCTCTTTGAAGAAATCTTGGTCTATTAATGGGTGCAATATTCCTTATTCGACCGAGGTTAAATACTTGATGGAAAGCTGACTTGGAAACGACATGTTGAATGCATAATGATAGGAACACAACTGGGACGAACGACGAATTTCGTACACGTCGACTAATTCGTCGATAAGAATTCGCTGAGTAAATTAGTCGTGTGAAGCACAATAACGACGAATTTACTCAGCGAATTCTGCTCTTACAATTGATAAATTTGGTTATAGTGTGTGCAAAGACTGAGAGAGAGAGAGAGAAAATAGTTTTTTCGTCGTTCGTCGGCTTACAAAATAGAAACAAATCCATCTCAGAGTTGGTCACGCACGACGAATTTCGTTCTACGCCGGTGTTGTGTTCATTTTCATATGCATAAATGTGTTTTATTTTTTATGACGAAAGCTCGCATCGAAAAATTCATCGTTCGTCCCAGTTGTTTTTCTAGCATAATGCAGGAAACCACTAACGTGATCTGGGCGGTGAAGAGTTGAGCTGGGGCATACGCCCAAAAATTTTTATGTGGATCTATACAATGATCGTTAGGCCACTAAACTAAACTCAGCAAGGTTCAGAGATTGGCCTGTCTTCTTGCAACAGGCGCAATGAGGTCATGTCCAACATAAGCCGTGGAGGCCTTGATTGTACTACCACCCATACAGATCTTTGTAAGATCTTGTGCGGCAATGGTAGCTTATAGGATGGGTCTCGGGATCTCCGCACGTTGTGTCGGTAATGGAGACTCGTCGGTCTTGAGTACAACAGTATAATCAATTCAATGTCACAATTCCACCATCATTTAAGTAGTGACTACTTACATTTTAACTCGTTGACAGCTTATCTTTGTTTGTACACTTAAAAAAATAATGTGTACCCCTTACAAATGTACTTATATTTTCACTGAAGAATAAATAAAGAATAACTGCCACATTCATAAAAAATATTTCAGGTTTATTAAGCGCTTATTTGACATATTTCTATGGGAAATTTGTCAAATAAACCTTTAATAAACCTAAAATATTTTTTATGAATTAGACCGTAAAAATTTAACTTTTTTTAAATAGAAGTATATAATATGACTACAAACATACATATTTATGTGTTACCTTCTTTACGAAAAAGATAGTGACAACTCTGCTATTGTGGAGTTGTTCCTTTTTATCGCATCTCCTGGCAGCTTCTCTGGTGTTAAATAAGCGCATTACTTTAAGCTATGTAGTAATTTTGTTAGTTGTAAAAATTGAGCTTCTCTCTATCTATCTGTCACTTCTCCATCTTTACTTGCACTATCCCTTTTCTACTCTCAGGTAATATAAAGGGCCCTGTTATTTGGAACAACCTGCAAACCTAACTTAACCTAAGCTCAGCACGAGTGGAGAATGGTAAAGTAACTAGCTCCAAACATTATAAGCTTTGTGCTCGACGTCATTAAGAAAAATCATCTGCTAGATTCAGTCTTCTTGATGTTTCAGAAAGATTTGCCCGTAATATTTAATACTTAGTAATCCATAAAATTTTCGATAATGTGAGGATAACATGGGCCAACAGCTGAAACCTAATTCTAAACAATGTTTCATGTTTCACTATCGGTCTTAAATTTTGTTCTTGAAAATATACAGTATTGAATTGAATTATTTTCTTTACGTATGACAAACAAGAATTGCTGAACGAACAAACTTAGGTAGAGTGACATAACTTCGTACCCACCTGAACATAAAAGAAAAAACAGAAATTAATACAACAAAACCATTTCTCATATTCCATTTCATTAAAAATTTATGTTAAATATGTAGCCGATGTTAACAACCAGTCCCTACCCAAGTAGATAGACAGGCGTGCTAATGAAGTGCATTGGTGGCACAGAAAAATGCGGGATTTTCCCAGCTAAGTCTATTTTAACTTTTCCCGCCTTCTTTTGAAAAATAGTGAACATAAGCCTGATTAAAAAATTAATCCTTGATTATTATAACTTTGAAATTCATTAAACATTTTTTATACAATAGTTTGGCACAAAACTATTTTTTTTTTGTATGTACAAATAAACCCACATAATTATTGAAATCAAATGGCTCTATGATCCTCCTAGGAGCTATGGGAAAATATATATGTACATAATATAAAAATAAGTATATATTGTGAATGATATTAAGAGCATTAAGTTTTTCATTTAAATTTTTTTCAGCCGGTCGTGGTGGACGCAAATTAGATGATGTCCGGGATAAGTATCAAAAAGCCTGTCGTAAATTACATTTAACACACAACGAGTATGTTCTATCAATAACAGAAGCCGTTGAGGTAGAAAAAGATTTTCGAAATATATTATTACCCGGCCTTTTAGAGCATCAACAATCCGTGCAGGAAAGTTTCATATTGTTGTGGAAGAATATTTTACAAGAAGCCAGCCAGCATAGTGATTTAACCTCCGATAAATTTAAAGAAATTCAAAAACGTATAGACAATGTGATAAATAGTATAAATCCTAGTGAAGAATATCGGGAGTTTACAGAAAAGCACAGGTAAATTTAAAATACATACATCTGCTGAGTTGGTTATATCGTAGAGTTCTAAAATATGTATTTGCTTTCTTTATATATTTGCAGAACATCCCCCACCAGCCCTGTAGTATTTCAATTTGATGAAGCTCTTATCGAAGATATACCCGGCAAATTGCAATCAAGCACATTGGCTGTGGATAACCTCACGGTCGACTGGCTGCGCACTAAACAGCTAGAATTGGAGTTGTCGGTTAAAGATTGCCAAGAGAAACAACTGAAAATGATAGAACATGTCAATGGTGGATCACCAACAATTGCCAATGGAACTATAACCTCAAATGGTAGCATAACAAATGGCATACAGTCCTGCAAAGAAAATCAAAAGTATGTTTTTTCAGTTTATATTCATGTTGGTTCAATAAATCTTTATGTATGTATGTATATTCTCTTCAGCCGTCAATCTAAAGACTTGAATGCCTTAAGATGCCAAGAAAAACAAAAACAAAAATTAGTTGATATGATTAAATTTGCCTTAAATGAGGTTGGTTGTGAGGAACTGCCATCCGGTTGTGATGATCATCTGGATCCCAATTTTGAGCACAGCTTTAATAACGAAAACCATCAGGTGAGTTTTGTTTCCCACAAATTTTAATTTTATCCGGTGCAGGCTTATATTCCAAGATACGAATATCACTTATTTGTCTTGTTACCCAGGTTGAGGGAGTAGTTTTTGAAATTGTATTAGTTTATTTTATGTATAAAAAAGGTTATGGAATTTAAACACTAAAGAAAACTATTCAGTGCCCTTTTTTAAATCAGAAAAAATATGATCGAAAGTTAAGGATTTGATTGTTAAATCAGAGTATGAACGAGCTTGTTCTGCTTTCATTGAATATCATTAGAGACATATTTAAATACCTTCCGAGCCACTAATAAGCTTTAACTGCTTAAACGATAACCTTAGAATTTAGTATTTAGTCAAAATGATGTAAGAAATATTTCACATTCTCTTTTGAGAAAAAAATCAAACAGTCGTTTGTTTCTTCATTTTAAAACATTCTAAAATTTAATCGTTTTATAAATTTAATTCGTGTAAAATTTTTTCCATTAAAGATATATTTCAACACCGGTATTCAAAAGCGATGGTTAAGGTCACAGCTTTCTTTAAACTGGTCTACTCATACAAAGTTCGTATGTTAAAGCAACATTAACTTTAACAAACGCTTCTGAATACCGACGTTATTATTTAAAATTAACAATCTAGCAGAGACCGTAACTAGCGTGACGAGGAATAACTAACATGTGGAATCCTCCTAACGTTCAGATATAATACAATTTTGCATCTTGGAGCATGAAAAGACTCACGTCTTCGCATTTTCGCTTTCTACATAGTCCATACAAACATACTCGTATATTCTTTTTGCACTTTAGGAACTTTCATTGAAATGTATTATTTCTTGTTTCTGAAACTTTTCTGTTGTGTAGAGATTAAAAACATTCTAGTTTTGAGTAGTTTAAGACACTAAAATAAACTTAATTTTCGATCACGTGCTTAGGAAAAATTTTGTAATCAAAAACTGTTTTGAAATTTTTTTGATACTGACGATTTCGATTTTATTTCTATTCCACTTAAAATGTACGCAAACCTTTTGCTCTTAAAAATTTCACCAAAAACTAACACTCATATCACTCAAAAAAAAAAAAAAAATAGAACTCCAACAGTAGTACTGCACCCGTAAGTATAATTAATGAACTTAGAAGACGTGGAGGCGTCCTTACTTTGCTCCGCGGACGCCATTTCAAGCGTAAATCAACCCCACAACCCACAACGCCGACAGCAGCCAGCAGAGCCAAACGTTTTAACAATAAAATGAAGCCCAGATCCCAAAGTTTGGGTTCACTATCGGTAAATAGTCCTAATAGCCCTGCAAGATATGAGCCTATTACTAACATACCCATGCGCATGGCTGCCAGTTATGAAACGAATAATAATCAAGGTTTTCTGCATGATTCAAGTGATTTTGAAAAGGATTGTGCATTAAGACTTGTGCCTTCTAAGTTAAGACGCAGTATGAGTCATGGCTCAATTTGCTTAAGAACCCCCTTTAAAGAACAGGATGAGGATGATGAAATAGCAGAACATTCCAATACTAACAAAGCTTTAAATAACAATCATATTTATGCCGATTTAGATTTAAAAGGGGATATAGAAGATAAAAAAATTATAACAGGTGATGAAAAACTTAACGAGAACGATAAAGAGATTGGACCTACTTTAATTACTGCTAACGAAACTCAAATATGTCAAAGTCAGAGTACAGTTGTTATAGAAATAAATAAAGTTGCTGAAAATGTAGAACAGGAAAAAGTAATCAAAATGGAAAGTGCTGTTATTGTTAATGAAATTAAACCAGAAAAGGTTCCGTCCGAAATACCCGAGATTATGCAAAATTCTATAGATGCCCATTTAGATAAGATCGATGAACTAAATCGCACATTGGATAATCGATTGAAACGCAATATCTCACCTAAAGTAACTGATCTGGATGCCATAGAATCAGCCGAAATTGTAGATGTCCTAGAACGCACTATTTGCCTCAATGAAAATTCAAATAAACGTTATTCTACCTCAAGTTCCGATAAAGAAGTGCAAGTTAATTCTAGCAACCAAAATGAAAAGCATAAAAAAAGATCTCTTTCGTTCTCACAAAAATCCATCAACGCTATACTTTGCAATATTAAAGAATTTTCAAAAAGTCCTCTTGCCAAAATGCACATTACCACACAGGATAAAGACAAAGAGCCGAGTATAGATACCAGCGATATCAATCACTTCAATTCTCTTAGTAGCAAACAGATCGTTGATACCCATGTTACAGAAACGTCCAACAATGCAACGAACTTAATAGCAAGACCACAGCCACCAGTGCCGCCCTCTACACCGGTATCAGATTCAAATACAAGCTCCACTCAAATGCAAACAGCTCAAACGCCTTTTATCAATAATGAGGATAAAATAAAACAAATAACTGCCATCAAAGAACACCAACAGCAACAGAAACAACTACATTCCCGCGAAAGTTCTGTTGATCATTCCACTGCCAATTCAAATCCGTCCAAGGAGACACATATGATTACCTCGAAACTTAAATTTAAAGTGCCAAAAATACAAAAAAAATCAAAAGCCCTACGCCAAACTTTTCGCAGCAAATTCTTACACTTTCAGTTGAGAAAAGGCAAACTTTGCAAGACATGTACGAAGCGCCGACGCATACATCCCAGTAAAAGTGTTTTTGATTTTTCCAAGGAATTCAATTTCAATGCCAGCAACGATCAGACAAACGAGGACAATAATGAGTTTTGTACATGTCCCTTAGATCATCCCTCCCACCTGCCACCCTCTAACAAACGTATTAACATTTCGTCATCGCACTTAACCAAAAGCTTCGACGATGAGGATGATGGCGAAACAAGTGATGATGCTCTATCCATTAGGGATCATTGCTATTGCGTTCCAAGTCTGGCAATGAGTGTGAGTAAATTGACATCTTAACGCCAAAAAGAGGGGTATATTTTTCCTCTTTATCATCTCTTACTCTCTCTCACAGCCTTTATTTGTAGTACATATTTATCAATTAAACTGTGAAGCACCCTATAGAACATCACTTGAATTCTGTATAGCAAATAATAAAATTTTTTTTTCTCATTTCAATTAATAGCAGTTTACAAGTAGCACTTTTTAGCTTTTGCTTTCTTGTTTTAGCTCAACGAAGCATGTTTTTTATTATAAGTTTTACTAAGTTCATATTTTTTTCGTAAAATTTTTTGCATGGATTTAAAAATTATTAATTGATTTAACTTTAAATTACTTATGCTAGGAACACAACTGGGACGAACGACGAATTTCGTCCATGTCGACGAATTCGTCGATAAGAGTTCGCTGCGTAAATTCGCCGTGTGAAGCACAACAACGACGAATTTACTCAGCGAATTCCTCTCTGATATTTGATAAAGTTGGTTATTGTGTGTGCGAAGACAGAGAGAGAGAGAGAAAATTGTTTTTTCGTCGTTCGCCGGCGTAAGAAATAGAAATAAATCTATTGCTACTTTCGCCGCGTATGACGCATTTCGCTCTACGCCATGATTGTGTGCATTTTCATATACACCAATGTGTTTTATTTTTGACGACGAATATTCGCGACCAAAATTTCGTCGTTCGTCGCAGTTGTGTTCCTAGCATAATCGAAATTTATTCAAAACTATGTGACTCAATTTGAAAATGTTAACATGTGTCATTGACACAAATTAATTCACCAGATCTAGCTCGATTGGTGGGCATGAAAAGCAATTGCCGGAATTTCTGGCTGATAAAAAGCTGGTGTGTTATAAAAGAAAATAATTAATTCTTGATAATCGCTCGAATTCCTATTGTATTTAAATGCAAATAGAAAATAATTTTTTTAAGAATTTGATTTACATAAGAGGTAAAATGATAAACAAAAATTCGGTGTGAGTTTTTTCACTTTTCCCTTTTCTCCTATTCTTTTCCCCAAGAGGAGAAATTTGCTGTCGTGACTTTCATGAAAATGTTTGTTCACGCTATCGATGCGTAGTGAATGTAAAAAACGAAGAAGAAGAATTTTAAATCTTAAAAATCAATTGAAAATCAATCAAGTTCAAGTATTTTTTTGCAACCCTTCCAATAATTTCTCAAATTGGTGGCAGTTTTTATTTTGAAAATTTTCGGGTTCTTTTTTTAAGTTTTAATTATTGTTTGCTTCAAATCAACTTAAGTCGCTATTAAAAAAAGGCGGCAGTCATCGATAGTCTTCGATAACCACAGCTAGAATAACAATTTGAATCAAGGAATGCAAAACAATATCCTTTTGTGTCGATGTTGACAAGAAGAATAGAGATAGTTATTCACGAAACCAGAAAGCTGTCCTGCCACTGTGCTGAAGTCATATTCAATAAACTAACCATACAAACAACTGTCAGATTTCAAAGAAAACGGTGTTGCTAAACTCACAGCACGTGAAGGTGTAAAATCCCAAAAAAGAGCTTCCAAAGAAGTCAATAAAATCCCGAACTTGCGATGTGGAAGTAGTGCAAATCTGGATCATTCCTAATAATTTTTATGTAGGGATCTCATTGGAAGAAATTCTCTTTTTTGTACCTATTCAGTGAATCCGAAGTCATTCTCATTATGTTAAATAAATCTGATTTTTGTATGTTCTTTGTAATTAATTCAAAGGAACTGATTTTCCATTACTTTTACAGAAGTAAAAAAAACTCACCAAACTTTCAAAGGCCAAATGTAGCCGCAAAATCATGGTGTTATAGATCTTTAAAATGCAGTCGACGTGCTCTTGGAAAACTTCATGGCATCGATTTAGTTTGCCTAGAAATATTAAGAAAATACTTCTGAATCAATTATCTGGATGTTGTGTCCAAAATACACACTTATTGATATTTTTCAAGTAGAGAAAAAGTATGTAGTTCCTTAATAATAACTTCCAATATTTTTCACTGGGGTTAAATACATACTCCTACATATAATCTTTATGGAAATTTTAGATATTTTGTGCGATACTGTAAGTTTTAAAGTCACACCAAAGCGAAATATTTATAAACTAAACAATTAGATGAAAAAAGCACTTGAACTTAAAAAAATTAAATTTAGCAAAAAAAATCCATGCACTCTTATGAAAAAAACCAAAGAGAATATCTACTCAGAAATGTGAGTCTCTTAACTCTCATTTGGTTTTCGTCAATAAATTGTTTTATTTATTCTTGTTACATTAAAAACAAACAAAAAATTCAAAAACCAAATCAAATGAAAAATTAAACAAAAACAAAGATAAATTTTCCTCCCATAAATCAGTAGTTTTGCAGCGTTTGTTGCTCAATGGTGTTTCTTTCACCTTCTCATTTTAATAAAAAAATGTACAAAAAATATTATTTTTGTGCATTATGTGAACTAAGTAAAACTAAACCTAAAACTTGTGTGCATACAATACTTCCATAAAAGTTTCTAAGAGTTTTAATTAAAAAACTGTGGTCAAATCATTTAAAAAATGAGCTCTTCCGGGCAAAGTAGTTGCGGTAGTTCCCATGCAACGCACGTGCCCATGTATTTTTTCAATAACAGCAATTCAAATGGACCACCAAAACCACCGGCTAGAAAACGTAGACCGAAATCCACGTTACTTGTGAGTTAAAAAATTTATTTATTTGTGTATAAAACATAACAAAAAATGGGATGTTTGAGTTGCTAATGAAGAATTACTCCTCACATCGTTATTCACATTGTGTAAAAATTTCATGCAAATATCTCGTATATTCAACTCTAGAGAAAAATAAAATTTTCTTTTTCCATCAAGTTGTAAGTAAATTTAACACTTTTGAATAGTTTTCTGCACAATTAGTTTTTTCAATTATGACGTTGTTCAAGTAAATGAGCGATATGAGCAAATATAGTTACACACATACATATTGAATTTGTGATTCCACCATAAATTTGCAAAAGAAAAAAATAATTAAATAATCCCACACATTTCCTCAAAATATATTACTTATTTTATTTTTGGATTATTTTTTGTTAATATTTTGGAAAAAAAATTCAATATCAGACTAAAGATGCGCAGGGTGTGTTGATAAAATTGTGGAAATTTTAAGAACTATTCGTATGTTTTTTCCTACGAAATGATGTTATCAAAGGCACTGAAAGTGGTCTTTAATTGAAAGTTAATTAGTTTTCGCAGCCAATTGTGAAGAAATTATATAATTAAAAACATAAAAAAATAAATCATAATCCTTATAAAATTAAATCCATATAATCACTTTTAAGTATGATATAAGATACCAGTGCGATTTATATATGATTGTCCAATGGCAGGAATTTTCAGGATTAATGCAGGGGTGTACTGTAAAACGATTTCCAAAAACGAAAAACTGTGTTCTGCTGATCGGACGATTTAGTGCATTCGAAGTTAAGTTCGCATTAAATATCTTAAACATTAAAACCACTTAAAAAGCTATAATAAGTCACCTTTTTAATTTAGCTCTTTCCTGGAAATTAAGTGATTTCAAAGCGCACAATTTACAGAACACCGCTGATGAAAAGTAGAAATTACAACACGCATGAAATCAAATTGAACAGCAAAAAATATTTTTTTTTATATTCAAATAGATGCATTTTTTTTTTTTTAATTTAAGAACTTTAAGCTTAAGAGACCCAACAAATTCGCTGGTTTTGCTTTTTTGACGATAGAATATTTTAAGACCCAACAACGTAAGAAATCTGGTTTTCTTTCACGAACACTTCGTGTTGAGTAGCGCGTGTTCATGTCACGAAAAAAACAACACGCGCCCATCTCTAATAGAAAGAAGGAGACGTATCATCAACTCAACAATAAAAATACTTGAACGTTTTATTTTTTGCTTTTTAAATCAAACCCATAATTGATTAGACCATTAAATTGAAATTTATTAATATTGTTCCTCTAAGGCCCATTGTTATAACTTGCAATAGTTAAAGAGGTAAATAAAATACTTTTTACTAAAGACACTGTAGTTGTAGTTTTGTAATTCTCAATAATTTATTGGGAATTTGTCTATAACTCTACTTCTCCATCTGACGTGAAATGACTCACTTTAACATTAACTGCAAGCTAACAAATTTGTTGTCGATGTTTGATATGGCGAGTACTTACGCTGTTAGAGCTCTGTCTAGCAGTAGTAAATTGAAGGTTGTGGAATTAAGATCGAATTTATCTATTTTCTCATTTCATATTTTAACTGCGTAGTTAAAACAGATTCCTTAGCAATCATGTTGAAACATTAACCAAACATTAACATAACATGTGCAGTCTACATTTAACATTAACTTGAAGCTTACGTTAAAGTTAGTCATTTTATGTTATTGTGGTTGAAGTCTACTGATGGGTTGCATATGCAGCAACGAAAAGTATCTGGACATCTTTAACCAACGAAAAATTACCTTTAACACTGTAAATTTAACCTAAAACATAGCTGGCCACTCCCGCACTTCAATCGGCTTTTTATAAAAATGAATACACATATACGAATACATTTCTCTCGTTGGCCAGCATGGACCTAAAAGCTTACGTCGTTAATATGTACGGTAGTTTATAAAGCAAACTTTAAGCATGAGAAGCTGCCAGCCATATATTCTGAAAAAGATATGGTAACTCCTACAATCGCTTCAGGTCAGAAATATGCATTTAATTAGTTTAACTTTTAAATAAAATATGGCACAAAACAAACCAAAATACATAATAATACCAAAAACTGGCAAACAAAATTAATTATGTTTGCAATCGAAGAAATAAATATATTTAACAGCCAAAAGTAGTTGGTATTCGCTGCAGTGTGGCCACATTATATAAATTATAAAATTTATTTTATGGAACATTTGTAATGCGTAATGGATAAAATTTTGAAATTACTTTGTTTTGAATTTAACAATCATGAATTGTATCGCTAAGCTGTAATAATCGCCTCAAATATATCCGTGGCAATAAGAAAAAAGTGCTTAACTATTTTGTAGGAGAGAACTTTTAAACTTTCAAGTCGATTTTCAGAAATTGGAAAATTCGTATAAGTCGAAAATGACAAGCAGCGAGTCACTGCGCTATAACGTCTTGAAAAATCGCATAAAACAACTTAGATTTTGAATATAAAGCTTACAGGGGTTTTATTAACTCAAAATTATCTTATCTCGACTCAAACTCTTTTTCTTTTTTGCCACAGATATTTTGGTTTCCTTATGTTTTTTAATTTAATATGTGTAATATTTTTTGCATTGTTTATATAACACAAAATACATACTATTTATTTGGCTTTTAATTTTGAGCATGACTTTGTTGTTAATTTTATTAGAAAATACAAAATAATGTTATCTATATTTTTATGTGTACACTTGTTTCTTTTTTTTATTTTTAACTTTTTAACTAATCTATATGAGTTTAGTAAAATAGAAATACATACATATGTACTCGTATGTAAATTAATTTTATATATATAAATGTCTTTTGATTCTTAGTTGTCCACATCTACCAATCGCCCTTTGTATGAAGAGGAATGGTTCCACGGAGTTTTACCGCGTGAAGAAGTTGTCCGCCTACTTAATAATGAAGGTGATTTCTTAGTGCGCGAAACAATACGTAACGAAGAGAGTCAAATTGTTTTAAGTGTCTGCTGGAATGGCCATAAACATTTCATAGTCCAAACTACGGTGGATGGACATTTTAGATTTGAAGGGCCTCCATTTCCCAGCATACAAGAATTGATAATACATCAATATCAATCGGAATTGCCGGTGACAGTAAAATCAGGGGCCATATTAAGAAGGCCTATTTGTCGGGAAATTTGGGAACTAAGTAACGATGATGTTGCATTATTGGAGAAAATAGGTCGAGTAGGTGTATTGAAATTTAAAGTGAAAGTTAATATACTAATTTTTTTTTTCTTAACTTTAGGGCAACTTTGGGGACGTTTATAAAGCAAAATTGAAATCTACCAATTTAGATGTTGCAGTCAAGACTTGTCGCATGACTTTGCCCGATGAACAAAAACGTAAATTCTTGCAAGAGGGTCGCATCTTAAAACAATACGATCATCCTAATATTGTTAAACTTATTGGCATTTGTGTTCAGAAACAGCCCATAATGATTGTCATGGAATTGGTGCCAGGTGAGTTACTAAAATACATACTTACTAACTTCATTTTCTTAACAACATTTTATATACTTCCAGGGGGTTCTTTATTAAATTATTTACGCAAAAATACAAATAATTTAACTACTCTCCAGCAAATGGGCATGTGTCGTGATGCAGCTGCCGGTAAGTCAAAACGCTTTCAAATAATATAAAATAAAATTTATAAATTAGTCGTGGAGTTATTATGGCATTATGAAAAATTGATAATAAATTTTTGAGTTTTTAATATTCTGTTGCTTGTTGTTGTGAAAAACAAAATTTGTGGCAAAAAGGAAAAAGTGCTTGATTCATATTTGACTGTTGGCATATTTTTCTGTTAACCTTTATTTTTTAAGCCAACGCCATTCTACACACTATAAGTAATGCATTTAAGTTGAAATATACCAAAGTTAACATAAATTAAGTTATTATTCCAAATGAGATTAGAAGTCTAAAAAAGATAATTGGCAAGTCATAGTGCTAAATCACACAAATTAATTGTGATTTTGCCCAAGGTTACTTTCAAATATGCTGATTACGGAGGTACCATTAACTCAAAATCACCTTAACTCGAATTGAGCACTTCTTCCTTTTTGCCACAGAAATAGTGCTCTTAATAACACAAGGGTATTATTTTGTAAAAAAAAAAACTTGTTTCCCATACAAATTCCAGCGTTGTCTTGCATAACGTGTTACAACATAATATCACAAGGATTTGAACATTATTTACTTAGCACTTAATGCTTTGAAGAGACAAGTTTGTCGGATAAAAACTCATTAGTGACTCTAAGAGAACACTCAATGAGTTAATGAGCAAGATTATGATTTTCCAGTTTTGTTTTTCTACAGAAAATATGAATGTTTAATGTATATCTTGAAAATTTAAAAAAAAGTTTAGGAGTTTTAAAAGTATTAAAGACTAAAATTGAAAGCCATAACATATTATCCTTGCATTATATTGACATGAGCCCATTCAAGTAAAAGGTATTTTTGTGAACATTAATAATTCATAAATTATTTTAAAGCTTGTATGACGGTTAAGCGAAAAATAAAGAAATGGAGTTAATTATGCAAATTTTAAATGACACTATATCATTCAAACTAGAACTGGTAGAAAAAAACTAATGATCAGTTATTTTGATATCAGAAAATTCAAATAAATTCGATTCAATTCAAATTGAAAAAAATTTTCTCTCCTTCTAATGGGTTAATTCCATATTTTTAATGACGAACATACAAGTATGATTTGATTTGTGCGCGTATTGAAAACAACAATAAAATAATGAAATTTGTTTTTGGTTTCAATAAAATTTATCGATCGAACGTTTTCTGTTGACATCGTAGAACAGGCCTTATAATGTTTTTGCTTCGCCTGTAAAATATTTTAAATTGTATGTACATATCTCAGCCTTTTTTGAATTTATATGATGGTCTGTAGATTAGTTACTTCTGGGGGTATACTCTGTAATTCGAAACGAGAGCAAATGCTTTCGAATTCCAATGTTAATAACATACAAATTTGAAAGAATTTTCTTTCGCTTCCAAATACGCAGTAGACACCCGGAAATTTGTTTCGTTTTGGTTAGATGAATTCACATAATATATATGTATCTATATCTCTTTAATTGCAATATGTCTTGACGATAATAATCCCTTTTCCCCCTCTAATTGCAGGCATGCGCTATTTAGAGTCTAAAAATTGTATACATCGCGATTTAGCGGCACGTAATTGTTTGGTCGATCTAGAAAGTTCAGTTAAAATTTCTGATTTCGGTATGTCGCGAGAGGAAGAAGAATATATAGGTAAATGACCCGAATAACAATTCAATTCTAATAAAATAATTGGTTGAAAATTTATGCACTTACATATATTTGAAATTTAGTATCGGACGGTATGAAACAAATCCCAGTAAAGTGGACAGCTCCAGAGGCCTTGAACTTTGGCAAATACACATCATTGTGTGATGTTTGGTCTTATGGCATATTGATGTGGGAAATATTCTCGCGAGGTGATACACCCTACGCCGGAATGACGAATTCCAAGGCCAGAGAAAGAATTGATGGAGGTAAATTGCAAATATTTGTAAATAAATAAATAAAAGATATGTATGTATGTATATTCATCCTGTATATTACGAATTTCTTTAAGGTTATCGCATGCCAGCTCCGTCAAATACACCGCCTGAAATGTATCGTTTAATGCTAAAATGCTGGACTGCTGAAGCAGAATCCCGGCCACATTTCGATGAAATCTTTAATGTCGTCGATGCACTGATTTTACGTTTAGAAAATAGTCATTAAAATAGTTACATATTTATGTATTTATATTCACTATACCGTACGCCACATCCATTTACACTATATTCATTACCACAATTATTATTTTACTTTTAAATTTTATTATTTATTTTTATATAGTACATATGCATACATTTTAGTTTAAGCATGAATATTTAAAGTGATACAAGTAAAACTGAGCAAAAATTGTTAAAATATTTGTAAAAACAAAATTAATGTGTCGTACTACAACGAAAATGTCAATCAATCGCTTTTTTGAAACGATCGAATATTTTTTTAAAAAATTTTTATATAAGAGCATTTTACTAAAAACCAACAAAACCATCAAAAACTGCATAGAAACGATTATTTTCATATAGCTTTTTCACTCAATCATATAATGTGCCAAAAAAAATAACTTTGAAATTAAAAAAAAAAATATTCAAACCATATTTTTATTATTTTTATTAAGTTTTATTATATTTTGTTTTGCTATTTTTATTGATAATTTTTTTTAAATTCAATTTCATTTGTTAATTACATTAATGAATATCTAAAAGGTATATATCTCTTTGTAAGACGAATTTTTTTACTTCATAGATTTTTTAAGTTTACATTTTGTTTTCAAATACATATATACACATTTGTATGTATTTGTTTTTATTGTATAAATTAAATTTTCTCAATATTTTATTCGTTTTGATTTGTTGTGAATAATTGATGTTTTAAAAAACATGTTTTAATTAAAAATTATATTTTATTATATAAACATAAGTTCAAAGCTATAAATATTACAATAAAAGTAAATAAAACAATATATACGTACAAAATCAATAAAAAAAATATTTTATTTAATAGTAAAACAATCCCTACAATATTAGGACTAAAATGGCAACACTGGGACACCTAAATCTCAAAACTTGAAATCAAAAAATTCAACTTCTGTTTTGGTAAAAACTGAAGTTGTCACTAAATTTTTGGCGAAAACTA
This sequence comes from Nowickia ferox, assembly GCA_936439885.1. Taxonomy (NCBI): domain Eukaryota; kingdom Metazoa; phylum Arthropoda; class Insecta; order Diptera; family Tachinidae; genus Nowickia; species Nowickia ferox. Next base: position 110,125,589 of record OW387023.1, read on the forward strand.
AGTTCACTTGAACTCCAACATTACTGGAGTTTAAAACCACACTTACTACTTGAAAATAAAATTATTAAATTGTAATTCATACAAGGTGAGAAGATGCCCCGAAAAATAAAGGAAATAGAAAAGATATTAATTATTTTTTTATCTTACCACTCACTCGCTCAACCCGAGTTATAATTACTCTCAACCGAGATAATTATAATTAACAAATTCCTTTCAGACTACCACAGGCACTTTTGGAGATCCCATAAACACATTAAAATGGTACACATAAAAATTTATAAATAAAATTTAAGACGCATTTCTCACACATGACGTTTTTGATAAAATGTAATTTATAATCTTTATTGCGAGAATAAATAAAACAAATAAGGAGACGACAATTATTGTCATCTTAACAAAAGCAAACAATAAAAAACCGCATTTCAATAAATTTATATATTAAATTCTAACCATTTGGCAGGATTGGTGACAGTAATTTGGTCAACTTGTTCCACAGATAAGCCTTTGGCAAACATACGCGGCAATACATTCATGTGTACATGGTGGTATCCATGACCACCATAGGAAGTCTAAAAACATTTCGTATAAGTATGGGCATGGTACACTTAAAAAATTATATAACAAACACTCACCAAACGGTGTTTAGTGTGAATGTCATGAGACATTAAAATACGATCCAACAGACCCTCTTCAATAAGTTCCATAATATTATTGATACGTTGGGCATCGGAAGGCATATCGGCATTTATATTCAATTGATACAAAGAACACTCGGTGCCAAAAAGATCGTACTGCAGATAACAGCCCAATTTCGAGAATTCCAGAAGCTGATCTATATCATAGATTGTGCGATCCAAATGAGACATTATGCATTTACTGGCCTTACCGCCAGCTTCTAAGTACAAACGCATTATTTCGAAGGGTGCCTCAGCATCACGGCCGGGATGGAAGGAAACACCACATCCAAGAACTTCTTGTATTTCCCCAGTAGCTTTAATGGCTCGTTTTTCAAAATCTTTTAAAGCAATAATTGCAATTAGTATTGTGTTTTTAGTTTATATATATTTACAGTCATTGTTTGGCTTAGTCATACACGCACAACATGCTATGATAGCATAGGTGTAATCCAACATGGATTGAGTCAATTATTACTGCCCCTCTTTCAATCTTACCTAACCTAACCTAATCTTGTTTGAACAAATCGATAGTTCGTTATATTAATATGTAACACTCACCATGAATTGGATACACACTGCCAACTTCACCAATAAAACCACATTTCACCATACCAAACGTTTCCACTTCAATACCAGTTATGATTTCTTTAGAGTACAAATCCGTCATTTGCTCCACCGTCATTTTAATATGATCGGCTTGTTGTAAATTGTGCACATAATGTCCGGTGCCAGCAACAATATGAACTCCAGTTCTGCTGGCAGTTTCGGCCAATAAATTCATATTTCTCTTAAGACCGTGGGAACTATTTTCCACTATAGTGCCCCCGCCAAATTTTTTGTATAATTCGACGTCCTTAACTGCGGCATTTCGAGAATCTTCGTCACAGAAACGAAGATTATCCAATGACGAATATGGATACTGGCGTACATAACCTAAGTTTTCTATATTGATCTTTTGATTCAAAAATGATTTAAACTCCTGTGGGGGATCACAATAAAAATGCTCAAAGTCGAGGCTGATATGTTCGTGTGTTAGCGTACGACCCAAATGGTTAGGATCAATGGCACCCAAAACTGCAGAAATAGAAAGTTAAGAAATTTGTACATACATGCATATGTATGCGTGTTTCGTCGCGAACCCAAAAATTTACCGAAACCAATCAGCAAGACATAATTGGGGTATTCAAACGTTAGTCTTAAATGTCATAGTGTCACAATGTTTTAAAATTTATTTTTGGAATAAAAACAAAAACATTATAACCTTTTGGTACTGCCAAATAATTCTCCCATGCCCTATGACTTTAGGAAGGCACGGAGTAAGCTCAAAACTCACAAAAAAAATATTTATTTCAATATTTTATTTTTATTTAACGCAAAAAAGAATCCTAAATTAAAATAATTTAAAACATTATGACACTTAAGACTACGGTTTGAATCCCTCATCTATCTAGAAAGTATGTAAACAAATATACATACAAATGCACTTATGTACGTACATATTTACTCCTATATTTACAGAAATTGGCCTTGGATAGGCAACCTATCGTCTTCACATCTGTTTGAAAAATGCACTAAATTATGTACATACATATGTATGTATATACATATACATATACATATGTATGTATGTATACATATATTGTAAACTTTAAATTATTATGTATCTTATCTCTATCTCAGAGAGAGTCACTTAAATGATGTTCGAATAAAAACAAAATAATTATATTACGAGAAACATAATCTTTCTTTTTGAACTCACTCACCAGTTTGAACAATTGGCATTTTAAGTAAAAATTTGTTTATTTAAAAACCAAATAACAAAGCAATAAAAAGCACTAACAAATTATAATTAACAACTGCACTCGACAAAATTTCAGTAGATACTGAAAAGAATTGTTTGAAAAATTGCTGGAGTCTGTTAAATATGTATATAAAGGGTGTTTTTTATTGAGGTATAGAACTTTAAGTTGGCATCACTTTTTTAACTGGCGGCCATTTTGTCAGCTGTCAAGTGATTAATATTTAGTTTGGTTTGCCATTTCATCATGAACAGGTTGACAAAAGAACAACGCTTGCAAATCGTGCAAAGTTATTTCGAAAATAATGGTTCAGTTCGCGAAGTTTACCGCAAGCTCCGTCCATTTTATGGTCGACAGAGCAATTAATTCGGTTAACCATGGATCGTTTTCGCACTACGTTTACTCTATGTGATAATACGCATCCGCTGAAGTCGCTCGTCTACGCCAACAAACCAGAAACGTTAGGGGACTTGGAAGCCAACATTCGTGGCGTTATTGCCAACATACGGCCCCATATGCTCGAAAAAGTGGTTGAAAATTGGACCTGTAGAATTGGCTTTATTCGAGCCAGCCGCGGCGGCCACATGCCCGAAATCATATTTAAACGTTAATGGCATAAAATTATCCTTCCAATAAAGCCAAATTGATGGACATTAAAACGATTTTCTTGTGTTTTATTTCAATTCGAAGTTCTATACCTCTAAAAAAACACCCTATAGAAACACCAAGTCACGTTCGTTTTACAAGATAACCGCACTTCTTTGCTTGTTTTTTATTATTTCTCTTATTGATCCCGATATGGTAAGTAAATTTTAAAGATACTATATTAATCAAATTGCATTCTAAAACACTCTGGTCTAGAAAATTTTTATGGAAATTATTAAAAAAAAATTAATGCTTTTCAGATAAATTGTCTAATTAAGTCGATCGTTTGGGTGGTGGAAACAAGGGGATAATCAAATTATATACAATTGAGAAATCGTAAAATTTCAAAAATGTTCTCAACACTTTTTAACATGAAGGTTATATGTATGTATGTGTGTATATACAGGTAACTCTTCCATAACGCGGTAGATACAGGTAAACCTCTATTTGTGCGGTTTGCTGGCGGCAAAAAAAAATTCGTGTAAAACAAATTCTCGTAAAACGGTGTTCTAATTTAGACCAATAATTTTTAACATGGCTGCACCCGCTCAAAAATACTTGTGGCTAAAGCAATGAATAGCTGTTGTTGTTTTTTACATTTATTTTATTTACATACTTCTAACAACTACAATCAGTGTTGTCAGATATGGCGATATCTCGCCAAACGTGGCGACGAAAATTTGTTTTTGGCGATGAAAATTTTTAAATGGCGATTGGCGATATTTGAACCCCTTGGCGATATTTTTGGCTATATTTCTACGATTTCAATTAAATAGAATAATGTTAAAAATATGAAATTTTTTTTGTTAGGACTTTTTTCTACAACATACTCGTAAATATTTCGTGCATGAAGTTTTAAATGTTGTGACTCTTTATCTCAAACAAAATTTTCTGAAATTCAAGAAGTTTAAAAAAGATATGGCCTACAAAATCTCATTTGGTGTTTATGAAACACAGTGGGGAAGAGTTTCTTTTATTAATAAGAAATAAATATTTTGATAATGAATCACCAAAAAGCCTACACGACTTCTCGCCTAGAATGTATGAATACGACGATGCTGCTGGTACTTACGACTTCAAGGATATGATATGTGTACTTAAATACACATTTAAGTAAATGTAACTTCAGTTTTATCACAAGATTTAAATAATAATTTTTATCTTGGTGCTCAAGCTGAGTTTATCTATTTAGATTGATATTTTGGAATAAGTTAATTTTAAATATTTTTTGAACGCCATTATTTATATGTTAATGTGAACACTTTTCTGAATTTTTCTTAAATAATATAATTTTTGTATTTTACGATAGACGTTACCTACTGAATTTAAAATTTACAATATTTTTAGGACTAGTTTCTTACTAAGTAATCAAACTTAGTTTAACATACGTTTGAGTTAACCAAGAAACAAATGTAAACGGGCTTAAACCGCCTATGCTGTATTTCAATAATTTATTATGAGTTGCCAATTTAGCCAGAAATGCCATACTTTGTTTTCAATCTAGATATCGCATTGTTGAAAATGTTTTATGTAAATAGGGCAACACTTAAAATGCGATGTGACAATTCTTTAAATTTATTTGGAAAAAAACTTCAATAACTTTTTTCTGAGATTTTGAGAATTAAAAAATAAATAATATGGAATTAAAAAATAGTGACGCTCCAAAAATAGACTAAAAAAGATCATCAAATTTTAAATCCAAAGAAATATTGAATGAACTCCAATCCATTATACACATACAAATTATTTAGATCTGTTATTATTTGCCTTATTTTTCTAATAATTGTCCTATCCAAGTTACTTAGGTTTCATAATCGCTAAAATCTTCATCTCATAAGAAACATCAATTTTATTTATGTGTGTATGAATGTATTTGTTTATTTAACTTTTTAGTATAACTATTTTTTTCAATTGTGTATTATTTATTTAATATTTTTATCACTTGAAAGTTCTAACTTGAGTTTAACTGAGCAATGTTCCCTGATGATCTGCATTAGCAACAGTGAAATGCGCATAGGATCCAGCTAAACCCCTCAATAATCAATTTCAATGTATTTTTATAAAAAAAATATTTTACTTAATAAGTAAAATAATAATTTGGGATTACTAGTGCGTTAAAAAAATTTAAACTTAAAATACATATATTTTTGTAAAAAATAATAAGCACAAAGGTGTGTGGCGAGTGCATCTTGCAAATGAAATTGCTTTGAAATTGCGTGCTGCTTTCAATTTAAGTGACTTTTGGCAACCAGTATGGGTGAAAAACTTGAAGGAAAATCTTGGTCGTGTAACTTAAGCATTAATAGAGGAAACGAAACTACTTAGTTTTTCAAATAACATGAAAAAAAATTTTAATATGCGTGCTTACCTTATCTTATCTTGAAATACTTTTAGTTAATTTGATTAAATTCACATATTTGTGCTAAATGATTATAAAATTTAAATAAATAATTATCAAACTCACTGCATTTCAAAAAGTAAGTATGTGAGTAGTGAGATAAAAAGCAACTAGTTCTATGTTAAATGGTTTACACATAAAAGTGCTTAAGTCTGATTAAGTTTTAAGTTATTGTTAATATTTATTCTTGTTGTTGCCATTATTCCTTTTACTCCTGCAAGGAGCATAGGGCCGTAAAATTTTTCTTACGGTTTCGGTAATCTAGTTGTTTTAAGACGAATGACTGATTAGGCCATAGCGTCCGATCCTGGTGTTGGGGCTGCCAACTATGCATCCAGGCGTGCTGAGTTGCTGCAGGTATTTACTCCATGCTGCGTTTAGGGTTATACCGCCTCCGATAGGTCATCAGAGTCTCGTTAGCATGACAGAGGACACCAAGTCTCGTATGAACAGTGCGTGAGGTTGACAGTTGGTAGGATTGGCTATATAACAAATGTAATATTTGTATTCGCATAGCGTCGCGCAGTCGGGTAAAAAGGAATGAAATGTTCTCGTCTAATTTATTTTCTTATGTTCTTAGCATAAGCTTGCACTTAATGGAATTAACCACAAATTTAATGTTTTATTCTGAAATTAGATTTTTTGCAACAAGAATTGGTATAGAAAAAATATATGTATAATTTATCCAACTGATATTATGAGACTCCATAAACCTTATATACATGCCATAAACAATCGACCTCAAACGAGAAGGGCGGGCGTAAATGGGTTAAATACAAAAACTATTTCTGACAATTTCTTATCATTATATCAAAAAATAAAAAGTTTCTTGAAACAAAAATAAGAAACCAAAAAGTCGTTTAAATGGATCTAGATATTAAATGTGACGATTTTCTGTTCGATAATAAATCAAGCAGTATTGAGATAGATGTTAATTATTCTTGCGAAAAGTTAGTTAAAAAACCTCAAAACAAACCAAAATCGTTCAAAGAAGACGATTCAGTTAAAAAATGTGGACCATTACCCAGATATCCAATGACTAGCAGTTCTTCGTCCCCAATGTCGAGCGGATTAATATCTCAAAATTGTTCGACACAGGAACCTGTAATGAAAACACCAAACATATCTTATGAGGTAGCGCAAGCCAAATCAATAATGCAACAGTTAAGCTCAATAAGTGGGGATAATTTGTGAGTAAATATAAACCAATCAGCACTGAAATAACAGTTGAGTTTTTAGTTGGCCTGCCCTGTAATATTTATATTCAAGTAAAAATTTGTTGTGATTCACAATACTAAAAATAATTGATTTGTGTGAGAGTTGGGTTGACTTTCATCTCATTTTTCAATCGTAAATTATATTTTTGATGATTTTTTACAACATTTTTTAATAACTTTTGATCAGATGTATATATCGTTGGTTACAAATAGAAATTCTCTAACTCAAATAACTGTAACTTTACAGGAGAAGGTAAAAACGTAATAATAAATAGTACAACTGCTTGTTAAAGCGTTAATTTATGCACTATTGCAATAAACATTTGTGACAAGGTGTATTTGTGTGAAATGTATTGGAATCACTGAAAAACTCAATTTCGTGGAAAATACGAGTTAGGGCCTTTCTACTTGTGACCATCGATATGGCCTTTTTGCGATTTCTAACATTTTGTTGCATTTTCAAGAAATCATTTTTTGAGCAAATACATAGATGAATCATATTTGAATACTTTTTTTAATCGCTTAAAAGATTCATATAAGTGATTTTTTCAGAATACAAAAATTCATCATTGCAAATTTTGCTTGATTTTTTTTTTTATAACTTTTGGAACTCGTCAATAGACCTCAACCCAATAAATTTTTTAAATAAGCTAAAACAACAAATCCAATATACTTACATACTTTAGTAATTCTTATATAAAAATTATTCATATTACAATTTTTTTCATTGCTTCTGTAGCCCTTGTTATGGGCAAACATATTTATACTGCTCAAACTTATCGTAAATTATCATCAAAATGCTTTTCTGTACGGAAAAATGTAAAACCTTTTTTATCAACAAAATTTTTATAGGTTCGACCATTTATCGGATATTATAAAACGTATAATTGATGAACGCCCGTCTAATGTGATTGATTTTTTCGAAGAATTTAGCCGTAAGGTACGTGAGCAAAAATTGCACTCACCAGAGAATTTTCCACCTCATGCAGTCTTCGAAGAGAAGCCCTTGTATAAAGTGGCCAAGAAGCAATTGGCCTCGATGAACTTGCCATATTCAACTGAATTAACGATGCAAGATGAAAATGAACTCGAAGAAGAAAATAGTAAAAATAACATCCTGAAATTTGATTTTAAAAAGGATGTTTTGCCTGAATTTCGCATTTTCAATGATCGTGTACAGTATTTGCAATTCTTTTGGAACCAATGTGGATTCGGTATTAGCTCAGAGGACGTTTTTCAATTGGCCTGTTCAATGAACCGTTTGCAAACTCATCCTTCCATATCGCAATGCCGTTTCTGGGGCATGATTAATGGATTGAAGGCTTCTTACTTCATCGTTGAAGCCACTCTAACCAATGAAGAGTATGAATCACGTTTATTTCAAATGCAAAACGAAATGGAAGAAAATCAAATGAGGCAAAATGTGGAGACTTCGAAAAGTCAGAAAATACCCGATCATATTGGACCAGAACTGATACCTGGCGCGGTAGGTTGGGAAAATTATCCCGAAGCTGAAATTTTGAAAATGAAACCACAAGCTTCGCCAGTTCCTTTAGTAAGAAAAGTAGAAATGTTTGATATACCGCCTGAACCCATTGGTAAAGGTGTCAATCGTTATTCATATTTTGTGGTTAATTCCTTATCAGATGAATGGTTCGAATTACCGATTGTAACTCCCAAGCAAATATCTGTTTCCAGAGATATCAAGAAATTTTTCACTGGAGATTTAGAGGAAGATATAGTTTCATATCCATGTTTCAACGGCAAAGAGAAGCACTACTTAAGAGCAATGATAGCTCGTATAACGGCAGGATCGTATGTAGCACCGAATAATTATTATCGCAAAATGACAAAAAAAGAAAAACGTTTGTTTGAAGGTGGGGAAGGTGAGGGGGAGGACGGTGATGAAGAAGAAGATTCAGAATTTAGTGAAGAAAGTGAAGAAGAGGAAGGAGATGAGCAAAAGGAATCAGGTATGCAGGATAAAAAAAATATTTATAGTGTTTTCTTATTTTTTTACAGCGCGTATCAAAATAAACACGAGCTTAAAAAGTTCGTTTGCTGTTAGTTAAAGAACAACGAAATGCATCTAGACGCGCTTAGCCGACAACGTACAAATTTTTTTAAATAAAATATTTATTTTATTATGTATAAGAAAGAATACATATTTTCTACAAGCTCTGGTCAACTTATTGCCTCTTGAACAATAAAAGTAGCTTCTCAAGTTACTTAGAACGCTGAATTCAAATCTTTATACCGCCACATCCAAAACTATGAAGTTGAACGACATGCATATGTATGTATTAACACAAGAATGGTTTATCCTAGACAGTGAAAAATCCGAAAATTGGCGTTAAATGACTTTGAACTACAGATTTTAAATCAGCGTCCCAGATAAATAAAATAAAAAATTTTTAGTTCTATAAAATCCGAGGATAGCTGCATATATAAGGTTAGGTTGAAAAGAGGAGCCATTACGGTCTTGTCCGGGGACATACACATAAGCCAGTATATATGTACCTGTTGTGCGCTCTGATGTGAATTAAAAAAAACGAACCCCACCTTTATACGAACTCAGTATTGATCACGTAGTCCCAAAATAACGGGTTCTCAGCTGGGTGAAAGCTGGACAATATTAAAGGAAGTGCTCCATTTTCTCAATGTTCTTTATGCATGTCCTGCATTCATTCTCATCCATGGCTCCAATCCGCTAGAAATGCCCTAGTAAATTAGAGTGCCCCGTTAAGATGCCAGTCAGCTTTCCTAGGCGACCTTGTTTACTTTCCATTTGCACGTTCATTTCCGATTACCTCATAGTGGGCCGGCACCCATATAATGTGAGTTTTGCTATGTACTGCGTAATTGTTAATCATATTCTTGCAATCTAAAATGGTCCTACATGCTACTCTTTCGGTTGTGATAGCCCTAATTGCTGATTTGATGTCAGTAAATATATTGACATCTGTGGGCCTAATATTCACACTCCGTGATAGTAAGAACTTCCGTCTGGAAGACTGTATTATGGTCAGGTAAGCGAAAGTAGATTTCTGTCTCCGGTTCTTCTATGAAGAAACACAGGCCCGTTCTTTCCCCTAGCTTCGAGCCATTCGTGTAGGAACAAGCTCCCACGGGTGTTTGTTCTAGGGTTCGACTAGGGTGTCTTTCTGGTATCAATGTCTCGCATTCAGCTAGTCTCACGTACCCTGTGGTATGTTGTCCCCCATCACTTGTAGACGTTTTGTAGCAAGAGCTGTTTCGTATCTAATAGGAATGTCTATAAGTTGGACATTAAGAATGGTCTCCATTGCCCTCGTGGATGTAGTTCTCATAGAGCCACTTATATCTAGGCAGCTGTGTATAAGAGTTTTACTAAAATTTCAAAATAATTATACATACATATGTACATACATACGTATGTAGATATATTGATGTTTCTTACATTTGCAGATAATGATATTGTTTTATTGAAAAATGAAAAGTACGACTCCTCCATACCGCTCAGTACTTTAAATAATCCGGAAAAGTGGGTTCACGTAAGACCAAACATTTTGTTGCAGGGCAGAGTTGTATGGTATAATCAAGAAAAAGAGGAACGGGAAAGAGAAAAAGAAAGTAAACGTTTGGAAAAATTACATTTGCAAGAAGAAATGGTCGAAGATGAAAGCGACTATTCTGAAGATGAAGAAGAGGGTGAAGAGGAGGAGTCGGAAGCGCAAGCAGAAATAGGTCCAGCAATATTAACACCTCTGTCACGCGATAAAAACAGTGAAACACCTGTGCCTTGGGTAGGCCGTTTTACCAGTACATTTACTAATCAAAATGAGCGCATACTTATAATGCAGTCTAATATCTGGCCGGGGGCATACACCTTCGTCTTTAAGGATCTCTGTGAATCTATATACTTGGGTTGGGGCCACAAAGCAGTTTCTCGTAATATAACCTGGAAACACTTGAAGCCCATTGAAGAAGAGTATAAACATACAAATATTGAAACTACTGATCCCAGTGTGGAAATGGAAGAAGCTTATCGGTTAAGTTTATTGAAGAATGAATTCAAATTTAAACTATTGCATGAGTACGATGAACATGTGGCACTAGAAACTAGCGATGATGAAGCAGATGAGGAAGATGATGAGGAAGATGAAGATGAATAATTTTCTCTAATTTTTACATGCATGCATAAATATTAAATAACATGTTGCTTAAATAATAAATATTGGAAATTTTTGCAGAAGATCATTCTTTATTTTTTGCCTTGGTCCAAAAGTTGAGAGTCTATAGCTAGAGGTATTTCCGAAAACTCAACTTTGGTATAAGTGTGTTTCAACTTGTTTTTCAGTTCCACACTATGCTCCCAGCCTAATGTCTCGCAAACCACTTTGACCTTTACATTGAAAAATACATTCAAAGTCAACGGATTTGTCAGGGAGGGCAAGAAAAAACTTACCTCTACAGTATAAATGTCTTTAAGCCAAGCACGTTCATGCATTATATCTTTTATTGACACACCCAAAGCGTGAAGAATTTCACACAACTCATGAACACCACCAGGCCTGTCGCTCACTTCCACATTAAATTTTACCAAACGTCCTTCTGCCGCCAAACCTCTCTCAAGACAGCGACCGAATACAGTGGTGTCGATATTACCGCCGCATAATAAAACAACAACTCTAAAATAAAAAATTAATAATTCTAAATTCACAACATACATTCTTATCTGATTTTGAATAAGTTCAGCCCATTGGGTTTCCTAAACAGAAAAAAATGTTCTGGATGCATTTCGAGCCCTATTTTCGATTAAATTGTACAGCCTGTACCTTTTTTTAAGAGAAGTAATGAATGCCTACTACTATTACTAGGACCTACCTTCTTTAGGAAAGGGATAGTATAGAGAAGGCAGGTAGCGAAAGAAGAGATAGAGGAAAGCTTCATTCTTTTACAACTCTGCTTTTTTCTTTTTTGTACGCTTTTTATAATGCAGTCTTGCAGCGCCTCTGAAGGACGACGCGCTGATGTAGTTCAGTGACCAGTGTCTATGCCTTCATCACTTGAACTTTCCTACAAAAACTGATACAATGGGACACTAATGAACAAAAGAAAAATGCGTGGTGTTGTTATTTAATGACTGTCGGAGACTGGGCTCGAATCCAGGAACTTCGGTATTGTAGTCAACGTGCTAACTACTTCAGCCAACGCCACCTTCAAAGCTATCAACAATTTTGGCATTTTTATAATTCTAAACTATGGTTAGTGCCATAAAATTTTAATTTCAATAAAAAAGTTAACTTTTTACTGCATTTCACTTCCGATTAAATCGAAAACAGGACCCGATTTTGTTTCTGTTTAGTGCTTAACGAACAACAAACAAAAATGCATTATATTAACGTCAAATAAATGCACTTCGGTATTTTTATATATGTATGTACCTGCGAGTATAAATTAATTACTCACTTTTTTGCCTGAAGTTCTGGTAGTTGGCCAGCCAATATTGCTGCCAACCCAGCGGCTCCAGCACCCTCAACCACACATTTTTCTTCTTCTACCAAACGTAAGATGGCCAAAGCAATCCACTCTTCTTGTACCACAACCATTTTATCAATTAATGGCACGGCAGTAACGTAAGCATTGTAGCCTACTTTAGGAACTGCTAAGCCATCGGCTAAGGTATTTTTTATGGGAGTATAAATGGGACCATTATTTTTCATAGCACTCGAAAAGCTGGCACATTTTGCTGATTCAACTCCCTGAAAATAATTCATAATTCGTTAAAAAAAAATGTTAACTATGGGAATTTTTTTTTTTGGAAAACTTACAATAATTTTGGTTTTGGGCGACAAGGCCTTAACAGCGGTTGCTATTCCGGCTATTAAGCCGCCACCCCCAACAGGTACTATAACAGCATCTGGATTCGGCACTTGTTCTAATATCTCCAAACCAATTGTGCCCTGACCAGCCATGATATGTGGATGATCATAGCCATTGATGTATAATATTCCACCTTCTTGAGCCATTTTCATTGCAAAGGCCTTGGCTTCAGCCATATCCTTTCCTTCCACCACAACGTTGGCCTTGTATCTGCGACATTTTTGTATTTTCATAATGGGAGCAGCTTTGGGCATCACAACCGTAACAGGAATATTTAATTTCCAACCATGATAACTGAGAGCCTTTAAAATATGGTTGTAAAAGTATATGGCACATACGAATGTCTCTCACTTATGCCGACAATTTCGGCCTTTTTGAATGTTCAGTTAATTGTTGACAGCTGCTTTGCTTGCACGTGTTTTGGCTCGTTTTCGATTTTTACCTTGGTTCGTGCGGCAGCTTCCATTGAGATGATTGAGCTTTGGTTTCCACGTCATAACCATAAAGCCACGATTCGTCGTTCACATCTTCTCGGCCTTCTGAGAACATTTTGTACCACCGATAAACGTTGCTTCGGTCCAAGGTAGCTTCTCCGTATGCCACAGTCAACATTCGGAATGCATCCGCGCACTTAATTTCGTTTTTCACACAAAATTTTAAACAGGTTCTTTGTTCCATTTTTTTTTTAATAAGTAAAAAATCGAAGACGAGCCAAAACACGTGCAAGAAAAGCAGCTGTCAATAACACAGTACAACAGCCAATCTGGGGGTGAGAAATTCCAAGTCAGGGTGATGGTACTAGGTCAGTATAGTAAAACCCTCAAAGGGTTTGGCGTTCGTATGTGTCAGTTTTTTTTTATGACCTTTTAAATTTTTTCTTTTTCACTTGTCCGATTTTGATGAAACAAATTTAGAAAAATTAAGAATTACAATTTCTCTAATCTGTTTCTATACCGTTTTCCTATATGTGCAACACTTTCGAAGTTAAAAATAAATTTGTGGAGGCAAAAAAATATTTTTTTGCCTAAAAATTAAAATTTTTTTTTTTAAATTCATAAAAAATCTAAAACGGAAAAAAGGATCAAGTGTTATTAATTTCGTGTTTTTTGCTCATGAGTTATGTGACTTTACGCGAAAGTAATTAGTTTTGGCACTTTTTTCCATTTTGGATTTTTTATGAATTTTAAAAAAAAATATTTAAATTTTTAGGCAAAAAAATATTTTTTTGCCTCCACAAATTTATTTTTAACTTCGAAAGTGTTGCACATATAGGAAAACGCTATAGAAACAGATTAGAGAAATTGAAATTCTTAATTTTTCTAAATTTGTTTCATCAAAATCGGACAAGTGAAAAAGAAAAAATTTAAAAGGTCATAAAAAAAAAACTGACACATACGAACGCCAAACTCTTTGAGGGTTTTACTATACTGACCTAGTACCATCACCCTGACTTGGAATTTCTCACCCCCGAGACAATAATCCCAAAAATGTTCCACAGTGTAATTAACGGAACATTCAAAATGGCCAAAATTGTCGGCATAAGTGAGAGACATGAGTACCAACATAACGCCACAAAAAAATAAAAATTCGAATATAAATAACCCGCGAAAATTCAAAATTCGCGTACGTTTTGAACAAACCTCGTACATATGTAGATACATATCGTCAATGCAAACGGACGTAACTACACTTTTATATTTTTTACAGCAGAAGCAAAAATTTTTACAAAATCAATAACAATAAAGTATTTTTGAACATTTTCTTCAAAATTATTTGTAGTATGGATACTTATATGTTTTTTAACCATTTATTTCCTTTTTATGTATATTTAGGTTTTTATGTTAGTTACATTTTTTGCAATAAAAAATAGATGCACAGAGGTCTAAATATTTGCGTGAACATTAAGTTTGATAAAATGAACCATAATCAATCAAAATCTCGATTTCTAATTTTTGTGTAATTACGTCCGTTTGCATTTAAGGTGACGATACGTACATACATATGTACATATACTTTGTATCGTTTCAGAAAATGCAAACCGGAGGCAAATCACAGCATTCGGTATGTCTGCCTTTGTTAACAGATAATCAAAGGCTTTGATTCAAGGCTGTGGCTGAGGATTTGTAAGGAATTGTATTTTTATTTAACTCTATTTTTATTATATATTTTTTTGTAATACAGGACTGTTTGCACTCTCAATGGCGATATAGAAATATACACATGTACATTTGTACGTAATACGTATTTTTTAATTACCTGAGCATGATTTCCAAGCGATGCTGAAATAACACCAATTTTCCTTTGTTCTTCTGTGAGGGATAACAAAGCGTAACGAGCTCCACGTTCTTTGAAGCTGTAATTGAAGATACACTCGTGTAAATAAATATTCAAGATCTACAATAATAGACGAATTGCAAAATGATTTTTAAGTAGCTTAGTTTAGTTTAAAAAAATCGATCTCGAAGCTTCGCTAATTATGTATATTAGAAGCGAAACTTTAGTAATCTCAAAAAATTTCGGATGCTGAGTAGTTGCAACAACTGTTAATACTGTACAAATGATGCAAGTATGTAACATAAAAACAAGCATAACAAAAGAAATTGTTGCGGTTGTTAGAGATTTGTTCAATTAACTTGGTTTATAAAAACCAAAACCACTTTGATTATTTTGAGTTGCGACTGTTTATGATTTAGTGTGCGATATATAAAATAAATTGTACTGTAAATAAAACAAATTTTCGAGAATTAATTTATATAACGAATCATTTTCGAATATGTTTTCTCGAGCAAATGTCGTCAAACGTTCGAACACACAAATATGCACAAATATAGTGTCAGACTATGATGGGATCCTGGCCACAGTAGTGTTGAGCGAAATGAAATTACCGATGAGCTGTCAAGAATAGGTTCGGAGTTAGATGAGGGAATGTCTGACAGATCGGTGCAATTACCGATAAGTCAACACTACAGGGAACTCAGTAATTGTAGAGAACAGGACCACCGTTCATGGCGAACTAGCGAAGATTGCAGAGCCTCGAGATATATATTTCCAAAACTTGACTCAGGAAGATCCAAACTCCTACTGGTCAGAGCATGCCATGTGCTGCATGCTTTACAATAAAAATTTAATTTTGGGGTTGTACTATCAAATGTCTGAATAATGGCTTATTTAATTGATCAACGAATTTCATAACTATCAAATTACATATTAATTGATTTATCTTAATTTTAACTGTCAGTATGTATTAAGAATTATTGAAAAGCAATATGCAACAAAATCGACTATCAAGCTTATGTTTGTTTTCAGAACAATTACTTTCTTTCAACCTAAATACGACATTAATGACGATTTCAAACCTTTCTTGAGAATTCATACAAGTTTCGAATTTGCTAACTTGTACATTCACTAATTAAGTGCGAGGTATGATTTATTTTCTTTTATTGAAGTAAACAGACAGGAAAAATACTAAAACAAAATTAAAAAGACCTTTGATCAATAGAGATATGTACGTACTCGTATGTATGTGCATTGATATTTTCCTATTAATCTACTTAATACTGAATTTAATTATTATTGAGCAGTCTGTCTCGACATGCGATAATATGATCTCTACAGGTCTTCAAAAAAATTATTTTTATGTTTAATTACAAATATACATACATACTCGTATGTACATACATATTTATATGTGTAAGTAGTATATAGTGCCCTTTCATCTAAAAGGGGATTTAAAATTTATTGACGACCCACACAGGAACATATTTATGTATGTATGTATGCAGGAGTTCATTAATAAATTGATTAATTAAATAATTGTCGACTTCATTAGTATTTTTAACCGAAAAAAGGAAGGGGTTATCAATTTATCTCTATTTTTTTTGGCAGTATTACTTCATAAGTCTGTTCATATTAGACCAATAGTAAAAAATTTTTATTGTCCGAGGGTATAGCTTCCCATTGGCCCCATTGCAAAAAAAATTGATCGGGGACACGCCCACAAATTTTTTTATTTGATTTTATGATATTCTACTTATTTGATTGCTGTGAAACCTAGCAAACACTTTTGGTTCTTGCAATTACACACTTTTAAAGTTGAAAAATGGGGCGGGCTACGCCCATTAAAATCAATTATTATATTTCACGTGGTTCTACTTAGCCGATTTTTACGAAACTTGCCACACACCTTGAGCTCAAAAATAGACACAATCTTCCATTTGAAAAAAAAATAAAATTTTATATTTTATTTTAAGTGATTCCACTGTATCGATTTAAAAAAAAATTAACACACAAAATCTTGCATTTAAAAAATGGGCAGAGGCTCGCCCATTAAAGTTTAATATTTTATTTCAAGTGCTTCTACCGTACCGATTTTTACAAAATTTAACACACATTCTGAACTCTGAAAAACACAAAATCTTGCATAAAGCAAATCTTTAACATTCGATGGCCGTTAAATTTTCTGCCTTAGGCCGGGTTACATCTGTGTGCCAAGTGCCACACATGCGTAAAAAAGTGTAACCACTAATTACTAATAAAAAACTGTTTGATTCAATCACGTACTTATTAAGTTAAACAGTTTCATACATAACTAATAGACAATTTTATAGAATCCAACATGATTGGAAACTGTTTAAATCAATATATAGATGTCTGAATCAAACAGTTTTTCATTAGTAAATAGAAAGAAATGCCAGATGTAAACTCAAATCAAATGTGCCCTTCATAAAAGCAAAATGTAAGTAGTTACTCGTAGTATTAATTGCAGATGAGAAGAGACGAGGAGGAATTAACTGTAGCACTCAAGGAATTTGAGTGATTTAATTTAATATTGATTTCTTACTGCCAGTTCATAGAAGCCATGTAAAAATTCTCGTCTGCCTATTTATATTGAAAACAAAAACAAAGCACTCAAAATTTGTTTTTGTTTTCAATGTAAATAGCCAGACGAGAATTTTTATTACATGGAATTTTATCACCTTTTTGCCTTAAAAACTATGCAGCAACTAAAAATTTGTGGTTGCTAACATAGCAACTGAGATTAACAGCTGTTAGTTGCGACCCGTAATACCATTTTTTATTAAAAAGAAAAATTAAATTGAAAGGTTACCAAAAACTATTCCGGCAATATTCCTGCAATACTACCGATTACCTGCAACTTAATAATATTCCAGCAAAATTCCAGCAATATTTTCTGCTCTATGGGGTCCTTGTCCGTGGTCATAATATAAGTTTTTCAGGTGTGGAGGTCTTATAGAAGGTCTTACTGAGAAGGCAGGGAAGAATGAGTATCGAATCTTAAATAAGGTCTTCACAAAGACCTGTTTAGGTAATTTCAAACAGCATAAATAGTATATACTATACATACATACATACATACATACCTTTCTTTATTAAAGTAACGATATATACATATATATGTATGCACAGATCCATATTGACTATTTTTGAAACCAAATTTGAATTATAGATTTTCGTATACTATGCAAGTCTATGTCCGTCGTTCGTTAGCGTGCGTGATTGAAATTATTGTGTTTGGGAGTATGCGTGAATGAAATATTTTTGTTTGTGAGCATTCGTGTAGTGAGCCAAGAAACAAGCACATCTCCAAGTTTTTATTGCCTCAATAAGAAATATTTAACAAATATATTAACCTTAGCAGAAAGTATTTACAGCGCCATTATTAAAAATAAACAAGAAATAAATAACAATGTATGTATGTGTATACATATGTAAGCATGACATGTTTGTATAAAATGAAAATTAGTACAGTAACTTATCGGATTAATAAAAATTTAATAACCGAATAGTTATTTAATTAAATATGTTAGTACATACTATGTACATATGTACACAGAGAAAACAGATTTTTTGTGATAACCGAATTTGTAGCCAATCGAATTTTGTCGGTTCCAACAACTAATACACAATTCTGTTGTAATGAACGAAGCACCAGTTTTTCAGTAGCGATATGTGAATTTTAATTGTGACTATAGAAATAATTAATTGATGCAAGCAATATATGTAATTAGTATTTCTAAAGGAATCATTGGTAGACATGGCTCATATATATACATACATACGCACATACATACATACATGCATAAAAACAATTTCTGCAGAATAAAAAAGGTTTGTAAGTAGTATGTACATTATTATATTTATCGCATATTAATCTTAATGTTTTGTTTATATTCTGAAGTTGCCGGTGTTCGGCTTTATTACACAGAGATATTTTCCTATCAAAAAACTACAAATTATTTGCACAAATAATTTCACTTCAGAATAATAGTAATAAAACTTCGAATATTTTGCGATGTATGTATGTATGTATATAATAATGCCCTTACCTTTTTTGTTAAATCGGGATATTGTGTAATTATTCTGCAAAATATATTTTTTATATGACATTTCTATCTAATTTTTATTTTTTGACTATAAAACATTCAAATTTTTCCACAAATAAGGAATAATTCAATAGCGACAATAAAATATGTTTTCCCTTTTGTATTCAGAACAAAAAATTCGGTTAGGAACATCAATAAAGTATTTAATTTTATTTTCTTTTATTGCAACAGAATTTCAGTACGACGGCAAATGATTTGTTAGTTAAATATTGTTTACAGGAATAGTTTTTTTAATTTCAAAAGCCAATATTCAGTTACGTTACTTTCTAACTTGAATTTAATTCAGTTGTGTCTACCAATACTTTAAAATGGTTATTAGAAATCAACGGAATCAATTGTTATTACTAATAAAACTATTGTGAGAATTCTATTTACATTATAATTATGGTTTTTTTTATAAATATAAAAAATCGTACAATTGATTGATAATTGATAGAAAATATGGAATATTTTAATACATAATTAAATATTTTTTGCTCCAACAGATTTTTAACCAATCTATTCTCTCTGTGTATGTATGTACCAGTGTGTACTACAGAGAGAAAAGACGGATTGTGTTAGACATAAATACATACATATATGTATAATGGTTTATTACCTGCCAGTATATTGCAGAAAATCCTTTTTTAAGTATAAATCCATACCATAAGAATCCGAGGAGGTAGAACGCTTAAAAATACATAAACATTATTAGAATACCTCAAATATAATTTACATATATATGTACTTACATATATATATATATATAAGTATGTATGTGCATACGAGTATGTAGTACAGAACAGATGGACAATTTCAATTACAATTACATGTTATTGTAATTGAGATTTTTTAATTGCAATTACAAAAATGTAATTGTAATTGAAAAATTACAAAAAGTAGTTATAGTTGCAATTTGAATTAAGCAAAGAATGATTACTTTTAGTTCAACAAATTCAATTAAATTTTTATGAAAATAAGATTTTTTTTGGTATGTCCAAATAAATTATTTATATACATACATATTTATGTACACACAATGTACATAATGGAAGCGCTAGCCGTTCACGTGATTTCGGTGAATCACGAAATTTTTAGTGAGCTAGTGTGAAATGTGTGCATTGGGAGTTATTATTTTAACTCCCAGGCGACAGCGTTCAACAGATGATTACTTTTAAATGTAACTGTTTTTTTCTTCATTTTCATTTACAACAAAATGTAATTTTAATTGAAAACTTTTAATTACAATTACAAAAAATTTTGTAATTGATGTGTAATCAATTACATTACAATTACATATTTTAGGTGATCATAAAAAAATAATTTAGCATTTTTTACAAAAGGATATTGGGAAATAAATTAAAGTATATAAATACAACATCTATGTACATATGTAAATTTTTCTCGAAAATTATCCTATTTATAGAATCCAATTGTGATAGATTTGGCAAAACTTACACAAAATCGATTTTTTTGCTTGACAAGGAAATTTACTTTTACTCCTACAAGGAGCATAAAATAGCTTATTTTTATTCGAAAACTATGAGGCTAGAACTTTACCATCGTTTCCGTATGGTAATTGCTTCAAATAGTTCCGGTCCAGATTTGCAATTTTTGTTGTTTTTCACTAAAAACAAAAAGTTGCTGCAACAAAAATTGCAAGTCTGGACCAGGATATAAAATTTTGTAAATATAAATCATAAATATACATATATACATATGTATGTATGTATGTTTATTAATGAAAAATATTTTTGATTTATAAGAGGCTTACAAAACCATTTTTCATACAAAATTTGTTTTATAAACCCTTAATAAAACAAATTAATTTTTTTTTTAAACAAAGCAATTAATTTCACAAAAAATTTACTTAATATTTTCTAAAGAAAGCAGTTACGTTAAATTTTTCAGAAACCACTCACAATTGTATTGGAATTCCTTGAAAAGGTATAAAAAAATTGTTTAGCTAATCCTCTGTTGAACAATTATCATTTGACTATTGATATTTATTTTATTTAAGACTCTTAACTTACCGGACATGGCGTTCTTTCTACACCATCCTTTATTAAAAAAGCGGCCGAGGTTATATCATGAAATGATATTTTCTGTGGTTGTTTGGGATCACAAAATGGATCTAAAATTTCATCGATACCCGCAAACACTTTAGGTACAGCAGCAGATTTCTGGTTTGGTATTATATTAAACCCATTTTCTGTTTCTTTCAGGATAAGCTTGGGAGAACTTGTTATTTTGCTCTTGCGATTCGCACTATTTTCTCCACTAGACATTTTTTTACAATTTCTATGTATATTCTTCACTTAAATAACTCAAAATGGTCGCAAATTAAAACTTCAGCCTACCCTGTTGCCTTTTACAAATAAACTAAATAGTTGTGTTCAAAAATTTCTTAATTATTAACTAAACTCGATGTTTATTTAACGAAAACAAATAGAATAGAGGAATTAATCCATTAGGAGCTTATTAAGAGATAAGTTCGAAAGTATCTTCATATAACAGATTAGAAGGTTTTTGTTCCCTCAATTCACAGATAGAAAAGATGCACTCCCAATCAGATGCCTAGAAGTACTTTAATTTATGTGAAAAAAATGGTTTTTCTTGTATTTTGCAAAAAAAAGTGCATGAAGAAATTAATTTTTCGGCGTAAAATGTTAATAAGATATAAGCGCCACTTTTTGAGGGCGCACTGATTTTGGAAATCTTCACTCAGGGAAAAGCTGCAACTTAAAAGTAAGAACGCGTCACATTAATTCAATAATCTTCACTATAACAGAAAATGTATATTGAAATACTTAAAAATAAATAAAATTAATAAATAAATACTGTAAATTAATATTTTTCCATATTGAAATAAGAAATTTCAACATGACTAGACTTTCGTTAAAGTTTCTTATTAATTCAATATGATTTTTATTGATTTTAAGATGTTTTTTCTCTGTGTGTTTAAAGGCCTATAAAAAATTGGTCACCAAAATCGCCAAACTGAGAATAGGGCTTTACTACTCTTTGGTATTAGAATGGAACCAATACTATACCCTTCCGTAGTACTATCAAACCTAAACTATCAAGTGTGTGTGTGTGTGTGTTTTTGCACTGTTGTACAGTGTTACGATTCATTAAAAAATCGTATATTTGCAGTTATTTTAAACGAGGGAGTCACCACCGGCTATTCAAATACTGGAAAATATTATAAACAAACTTAATATTAATGGATCTTATTATTAAATTATGAAATAGTAAATTATTAATTGACATTAAATAAATGGTTCTAATCACATGAACGAGTTGAGTATGAGTTTTTCGTCTTTTTCTGGAAAAGGGACTTTAAAATGCTGTTAAAACAAACTTTATTTTTTGCTGTTTACATTTTTGTAAGGTCTACTAAATACTCTTTCCGATGGTAGTAAAATTTTAGCTGCCTAAAAAAATTAAAAAGATATGGCGTACTAGAACAGATATTTAATCGGGGTTGTAAGTACGGGATATTACTCTGATTTTTATCAGTTTTATTAAATTTTAATTATTATTTTTATTAGTTTTATTAAATTTTAAGAAATTATATTTTTCTTGGCTTAATTTTGACTCTCGTTACTTACATACATACATACATAAATACATAGGTAGTATTATGTACATATCAATTTTGACACGATTTGTATAGAATTACAATGTAGTACACCAAACTCAAAATGGGTTAACCAACTCTTATCATAACGTTTATATATATGTATATACGAGATGTATATATTTTTTTGTTATTAAGTGAAATATATATTTATATGTACATATGTATGTATATATTTATTTTGCTTTCTCTCAGATTAGTAAAATTTGATGAGATTCTGCACATACATATATTATGTAATAGTATATTATGTAAGTTGTATAGATAAGAAAGTTTAAAATTCAAAATCAAAACAAAAATTATTTTATAAGAACTTTACTTACTCTGTACATTGGCAAATTCCATTTACATACTTCTGTACATATTGCTAAATACACATTTGGCATTTCTTTTGTCATTGGATGGTGTCATTTTTTGGTGTAATTTTTAAAATGTGTGCAATGTTTTTTGTTGATAACGCAATGCTACACAACGAAATGACACGTTTTTCAGTTTGAGAATATGGCATTCGATATCGACAATGTAATGCCGAGTACACATCTGGCACACATTTGCCCAAAAAATCGTAACCACTAACAACTAATGAAAAACTGTTTGATTCACATTTTTCGAAATTAAAATTTTCACAAAAGTAATTTTTTTATACAAATTTTAAACTACTAAGCCGACACGTCGATTGACTAACATCGTTTTATTCCAATAACTTCAAAAGTCTATGTCAACTCAGTTTTACATATGTATTCACTGATTTTTATAGACTTAAAAAGTGTATCGGATGCTGCACATTTTTCCAAAATCTCTAGCTTAGCGGGAAGCTTTAGGAATGGCTTGCAAGGTCAACCGATACCCACATTTTTTGCACATATTGAATATTTGATAACTCTATCCGCATTCATGAGCGATTATCAAAAAATTAACATTGATTTTAAAATAATCGCTTATAAATACGAGATACATACCTATTTGGTTTAGGTTTATTTTTTAAGTTTTAAGAATAAATTTCTTTATTTATTTTTTTGCTCTTAATTTTTTTTTTTGCGATTTCTATATCATTATCAATTATCGGATGCTAGGGTCATTTTTTTAAATGTGTATTTTTACATAATTTTTATATAATTAGTATTTTTGTTTTATATAATTATAATATTTAATATTAAGATTACAAATAGCATAAAACTTATAAATTAATTGTTGTTGCTTATTATATGTGTATGTATTTTATTGGTTAGTCTTTATTATACAAACGCCTTTTAATATGTTATAAAAACCGATATTAACTAAATTTTACAATAAATATTTTTTACAAAAAAAGTTTCTGTTAAATATTATTTATTTTTAATATCTTTAATATTTTCACTCATCAAATTAGCACTTTCTCTCAAACCCTTTATTTTTTATTAAATACTATTTTTGAATATTTGAACATACCTTTACATTTTTTTATGAGTTGCATTTTTATTCTAAATTTCTCTTTTAATTAAATCAGAAAGTAAAGTGCCGCCAAACACTTCAATTAATTCAATTAAATAAGTAGTGAATATAGTTTTGTTGCTTTATTTTTATTAATTGCAATAAACCAAAAAAATTATTATTATTTTGTAACTATAGTCAGAGTTTGGTTTTCTGTTAAAAATATTGATTTTGTTTTCTTTTGTAAATATGCATTTCTTTCTACTTTCTTTAATTTATTTTATTTTTTTTATTGTGGGAGGCTTTTTACATAATGGAGGAGTTGCTTTTTACATAGTGGAGACAATTTTCTTTTATCAATTATAGGTATTTCTTTTTCTTAAGCAAATATTATATTATGTAATTTAAGAATTCAACTGATTTGTTTTAAGTGGGTCCCTAATTTGTTATACTTACATGTTGAAAATTTAAATTCAATTTTAAAGCATTATATTGTAGTTTTTATTTTATGTATTTTTTACCATTTTGTATTAATGTGTGTTATGAAGCAATATTGTGTTTAAAAATATACAAATATGCAAAATCCAACTTATGTACATATGTATATGTAATACACATATGTATGTATGTATATAAGTACATAGTTATACAAATTCAAAACAAAATTAATCTTTGTTTAAATCAATAAAATACTGCCGAAAGTGGTGTCTCCTTATTAAAGGCTGGAGTACAGGGGCCAAATTATGGCATTCGATATCGAGCAAATTTTCGTACAGTTTTAATTGTGTTTGTATGCACATTTCGATCGATATCGAATGCCGTAATTTGCCCTCTGAGTTCTTATGGAATTTAACTTTTTTTTTAAATTTACATTTATTTCTAGAAATTCATTTATTTTTTAATTTACGGGCGAAAAATAAGAAATGACAAGCATTTCGTGAAAAAAGGTCTCCACTTAGGCCTGTCACAGAAATCGATCGAAATTGTTGAATTTACATTACGAATTTTGATTTCGATTGATTTTGTTTTACCTTCTCTACACTTCGATCGATTTTGTTCAATCCGAAAAAGCGGCAATTCGATTGTTTTCAATTTAAATTGGCAACAAAAAACTCATGGGCGCATATTCATAGTAAAAACAAAGTATACTTTAAAAGTTTAGAAGCAGTATTTTGTTTGGCAATACTGGTTTAAAATTTTTAAAGTATACTTTGTTGTGACTACGAATATGCACCATGGTCTGCATTGTTTTTTAATTGAAGTGAACAAAATTTAGAAATTAACACATGAAATGTCTGCAATAACTGCAGTTTTATATGCTCAGACATCAAGACTTTGCCGGAAAATTGCGGGGAAGAGGATTGAGGGATGCTTCAGATCCACTTTCATATACAAACGCAGTGTATGTATGTCTTAAAGTTTTATTTATTTTTATATGACTGAATACAATATTTGAATTTTTTTTGTTGCCGCATTTTTTCCTTAAGACTTGAAAAAATTTCTTATGTTTTATAAAAAAAAAATTAATGCCTCTATCACGGTTTTCAGCTAAATTCAGTTTGGTCGTCTAAGAGTAGACCAAACTTACACACGACCAAACTGTGTTTTAGTATCATGAACCACAACTGTTTTTTAGTTGAAATTATCATCGCGTTACCAACTTAAAATGTCAAGTTTGACAGAAAGCAATTAATTTGTGTGAAAATTTAAAACACAGTTTTAGAAAAAATATTGTTTTGAGTGTTTTAGTTCAAAGAAATCACACTAAATGGATACAAATATCTGTAGATTTATTTTATGACGACGAAAACCAAGTCGCAAATATAGATATGCTACATATCAAAAGAAAAATTCGTGATGATTCCAACACTCTTGAACTACCCAAGGAATAATCAAAATAGAGAACGAATTCTTTAAAAAATTACGTTGGAAATTTTTTTAGATATTTCCGACAGAACAGAGAAACGTTTTGTTATTTGTTGGATCACCTAAAACCATATTTAAAGAAATCTTTGTATGTGCCAATACTGAAACTGTTAAGAAAATTTTGTTATTAAGCATAATAAATATTTCTAGTTACGATTTTTTCTGTTTTTTATATCGCACCAATCTGCAACTAGAAAAACCCAACCGCAGACCCAACTGCTAAAAGTTTTCTCAACGAAACTTAGGCAGAGTTGTAAATGACAATGCCAAAACACAACTGAAAAGGCAACTGTCAATTTAGTGGAGAATGGCAACGCAAATTTATCAAACCCAACCAAACTACGAGTATTTTAAAAGTTGAAAACCGTGATAGAGGCATAAAATAATAACAAAAATAAAATAAATTGTTGAAAATCATTTTTCTTTATTGAAATAAATTGCTTCAAACAGATTTTTGTATTTTCACATACAGAAAATTACAATTCCGAGCATTAAATTTAAAGTGGTTTCATTTCGAGCACTTTCGCATTTTCGTTTTCTGAAGAACCTAATTACGGATGAATTCATTTCGATCTAATTTGGTTTCTGTGACAGGCCTGTATATTTATAACATCACTGCAATTGACGGTAAATACCAAAAATTCCGTATGCTTTTCTTTTGGAACTCCGCAGTTCTTATGGAAACCTAAAATTTCCGTAAGAACTCCATACCAGTCTTTAGGATTCAATGTTACAGTTGATTAATAGTATGTACATACATATATGTACACATATATACATATGTACATACTCCTACTTACGGCCTTTTCGAATTTTTGTACAATGTGAGTAATACTTTCAGGAAAGATGTATTTTGGTTAATCACACATACATATATATTTTTTCATATAAATATTTTCAAAATTATTTTACTTGTGTTACAACTAGCGTTACCGTTTGTGCGACTAAAGTGGCAATTTTACACTTTTTTGAAGCCTTGCCACTCTTGTTGCCACATTTTCGAAAATCCCCTTTTTTGCCACTTTTTTTATAAATAAATACTTTATAATTTAACAATAGTTTTGCTTGAGGTCAACCGTGCGAAATGAAAATGCAAACATTCCAAAGGTCAACTATACGTTAAATTATCTAAGTACTTAATATTTACATAAATATTTACATATGTATCTGAATTTGCTTCTATGTATGTATCTTCTAAAGAATTGTTGTTTAGTTTTAATGTTCATTATTATTATATTTTATTTTATTATTTTACCGCTTTTATAAATGAACTGATTGTTTTCTGTTATATTTTTGTTAATTTTTACTAAATTCCAATGTTTTGCTTAAAATAAATGCCTTTATGAAAACGTTGCGATTTTTTTTTTCAAAATCACCAACGGTAACGCTGGTTACAATACTATCAAGTTTTAAGAAACAGGCCCCAGGGGTCTACTCTGTAATTCGAAACGAAAGCAAATGCTTTCGAATTTGTATGCTTATAACATGTAAATTCGAAAGCATTTCCTTTCGTTTCGAATTATAGAGTAGACCCCCTGTTCTTAAGCCCAGAGCCAATCTGCCATAATCGCATAACTCTCCATTGCCATACATAATACCAATTACGGTTGCACTGCCAGTTTGGAAGGCAACTGATGAAGTTGGGTTTCCATCCATATTCAGCCATTAGTAACAATTCTTAAGTTTCTTCGTCATTTGACTGCAAACAAAGTCCCTTGCTTCGAGAAACAAGCGTTATTGATGAAATTTTAGTAAGAGTTGTCAAAAAATTCAGAGTAGTTGGTGATTACCTCTACAACATTATATAGCGTTGACAATTTTAGAAATCCGTTTGTACTCTGCAAATTCTACTGAACTGAAGCCCTTTTCTATACAACTGTTTTTATCTTTTAATGGATATATTACACTTAAAATTCACTATACAATTAAATATGAAATTTAGGCCCTAATGTTATATGTAACACCTCACACCAAGTGACAATAAAATTTCAAAAAAATTTTAAATTGTTTTTGTTTTTCATACAATTTCCAAAAGTTGTTAAATGCAAACAAAGAAACAAAATATTTAACTCAGCAAGAAATCCAAATAGATGTGCTTAACAAATAGTTTTTTTTTATTTAATTTTAATTATTATGGTTCGAACTTCATTTGTTTCTATATTTATGATTTGATCAGGCTAAATTTCGTATCGCTTTGTAAGCCAAATTACATGTGATAATTATTAATGAACAAATAAAACCAAAGTTAATTGTAAATATTCTGACAAGCAAGACTGTTATAAATTTAGAGATGATAAAACTGAGCTTTCATTACAAAACAAACTTTTAGCAAATTGTAATACGATGAATTAAAACAATTCACATATTCCATTTGCTATAAAAGTTGCGTATATAACGCAGAAATCTACATCAACTGATACCACACACAGTGGACCAAACACAACTGATGATGAAGGTGTAGTGGCCTTCGAAAACAGCTAGTTGTTCCGTTCTACTACGTGTTTGTGCCGAACTAAAGATATTTTTATAAAACAGCAGTTACCTAGGAACCAGACCCTTGGCCCATTCAATATACATATGTACATGGAGAAATAATTTTCGGACAAATATTACCTAGAAATTTTTTAATTTTAATTGTACAAGAAGTTTGTTTTATTTGTTTTTAAGTTCGGTACAAGAATTTAATTGAAATAATTTTTTTAATTAATTATTACAAACTAATATTTTTAGCCATTTATTAAATTTTTTTTAGGATTTATGCTTTTATTTATTTATTTATTTTTTTTGAAATAGTCGTATTCGCCTGAATTTGGCGAATATTCGTGCATCACTACTAAATACATATAAACAAATTTTTTATAAAACGGCATACATATGTATCTACAAAATATTTTGTACAGATAACATTTTTGTCTAAAACAAGTGAATTCAGCTTTCGTCCTAAGGAATAATTCGGCAAAATTAAAGTCGAACACCGACAGTTTTTGACCGACCGAAGCCACTATTAAATATCAACGATTTCAGATACACAAATAATTTTGAAGCCAGCCGTCGGTTGGTTGGATCGAGACGATTATTCTAAAAAAACGTACTTAGTAAAACATTTAAAAAATTTGAGGAGAAAAAGCTGTCATTAATTTCATGAATTTTTATTATATTGAGCTCGTTAAACCCAAATCTCTTCAAATCGAAATACCCTGTAGTTCGTAAAAAATGGCTGGTCCTTTGCGGGATTCTACTGCAACTATCCGATGGCTTGACTATTTACCCAAACCTGAACGAATTGAAATACATCATGAATATTTCTCTCTTATCAATTTTTTATGTTTTTGATGTTTCTTTTTGATAAATCAAACAAATCATACTTCCTTAAGGTATGGTAACACTTGGGCAAATATTTGCCCAAAAAAAAAGTAACCCTTAAATATTAATGAAGAAACTTTCAATTCAAAAACGTGTTTGTTACGTTAAATATTTTCCAATAATGTTGGATTCTATGACATTCTCTATTAGTTGTTTATGAAGCTGTTTAACTTGAGAAACACGTGTCTGAATCAAAATGTTTTTCACTAATATTTATTGGTTACGTTTTTGGGCCCAAGTGTGGCCATACCTTTAAATTTGAATTTGTTATAAACCTTTATAATAATCATATGTGTGTGCAGCTACATACATACATATGTGATGATTTTTTGAACAAGTCCATCTTTTCCAAACAATAGTTTATATTAATTTGATTTAAAAACAAAAGAACAGTTTTGTATAATTTTAAAATTTGTTTCTTTATAATTTATTTAACTTCTTATTATCTGATGTATACGTATTATTTATATGTATATTTGTATATTAATATTACATTATTTTACATTATTTGTTTTAAAAAGAATCTAGAGAAGCGAGAGAAGAAAATTAATTAACACATCTAAAAATTATATGTAAGAATATTTAACACACAGAGAGTGATTTATTATTTTTTAAACTTATGTAATTAAAAAGAAATACGTAAATATATAATTTCACTAAACATTTAAAATAAAAAATATATAATATATAATATTAAAAATATGTATGTGTAACTAAAACAATAAAGTAAATGAAAAGAAATTAATTAAAGCAACAAGTTTAAAGAGGAGGTAATTGAACAAAATTGTATTAAATATAAAATAATAAAATAAAAAAAGAGACCAGAGAGTTAGTAAAACAAGATAAATAATAGTTTATATGTTCAGACATAAAAATTATTGCAATAAAAATCAAAATTCCATCAAGGGATACAATTGTTTCACATCTAACTATACAATCCTCACGGGCAGTGCAATGTCGTGTTGTCCATACTCCAAAAGGAAAACCTGTTGACTTTTTGATATACAAGTTTATTTTAAATTTTAACCGACTTCAAAAAAAAAGGAGGGGGTTGACAACTCGGTTGTTTTTTTATAAGTTAATTGAAAATACATACATATGTATGGGATAGTTTACGGCCCCTATTATGAGCAACTTTCGATCTTCGACTGTAGTCGAAAGTACTGAGCGAACGAATTTTCATTTGGTATTATGACGAATATTCGACAAAGAATATCCCTATTGTGAATATAAACAATCGTTTATAATAATTTTTATACTAAAATACTTCATCGAAAGCTAAATTAT
Source organism: Nowickia ferox (assembly GCA_936439885.1). Lineage (NCBI taxonomy): Eukaryota > Metazoa > Arthropoda > Insecta > Diptera > Tachinidae > Nowickia > Nowickia ferox. The sequence continues at coordinate 110,156,202 of OW387023.1, forward strand.
GTTCGATAAAAAATTCGTTGCTCAACGAAATTTTCGATGCTCATAATATGAATTGAACATTCGATTTTCGATGTTCGATAGCCAGCGAAGATCGAAAATCGAATGCAACTCATAATATGGGCCTGACTTCCTAAATGCGTGTTTACAATCAGAAGGTCTACTCCGTAATTCGAAAAGAAAGCAAATACATAATTTCGAATTGTAATGTTAATAACATACAAATTCGAAAGCATTTTCTTTCGTTTCGAAATACAGAGTACACTGTATTGTGTAGCTGCTCTTGAAATGGTTCATTTATAATTTGTTTGCATTTGGGAACTAGTTGCTGGCTATTACTGCAAAACAACGTGCATTTAGGAATGCAGCCAATATTTCATCAGATGAGGCTGATGAAAATAATTCCTGCAATTAGAATCTACAGAAATTGCTTCCGAATTGTAATGTACGAGTAGAATTAGTGTACTGGGTGTGGGTTACAAAAGAAGTATTTGACTTGTACAATAAAGAAACAGTTTTCTTCTCCATATTAATTTGATGGCATTTATTTCATTTAAATGTCTACAAACGCATGTGCCCGTAGGCTTAAGACAACACTGCTCACAGAGTTTGGTGTCATATTAATTAATTTTTTTAACAGTAAATAAAAACCTAATAAAATTCCTTAAAGCAATATTTAATCTTGTTGCGAAGTGTCTTTGTGTTAAGTTTACAAAATTTCAAATGTATTTTTTATTAAGAATCCTATAAAGAATAGACAACAACCCCTAACAAACTACTGAAATGAATACAAAACATTTGATTAGAATTTTTTTTTTTTTTTTTTGTAAACTGGTTTAACTAAAATTTATTTTTTCTTTTTATTTTCTTTAATATTTTTAATTTTTTAATATGTAAACTTTTCAAAAAAGAACAATTAAAAACCTTTTTTCATCGACAAATTATTACTAAATATTTGTTTTAATTAATTCTAAAAAAAAAATATTTTTAATAAAAATAAAACATTAAAAAGATTATATCTGTATAATAAAAATAAAAAGCAAGCTCTAGTTAATTTAATAATATAATATTTATATATAAAGAGTTAACAAAAAAGAATATCAAAATTAAAAATTAATAAAAAAAAAATAAAAGAATTATTTAAAGAAAATATTTAAACAAAAAAATAAAACAAAGTATGTAGTTCAAATTATAAAGGAAACAAAAAAAGAGTAAAGGAAGATGGGAGGATATAAGTAAATAGTAATAAAATATGGTATAGCTTAAAGCTTTATTTAACACAAAAAAAAAATTAAAGAATAATTAAATTTATGTAATTAAAAATAAGAAGACACTTTAAAGCATTTTTTACTGCATATTTTAAAAATAATTAAAAAGAACATTGTTTTCTTGTGTTATTTGTGAGGGTGAAAAGTCCTTTTTCAAAGAATATTCAGTTTGAAAAGAGACTTTTGCGCCTGTAACTCTGTAAAAAGCTTCTTTTCACATGATTTTAATTTTTTTTTTTTTTTTTCTACAATACAATACAAATTTTAAACAAGCTTTTATTAATTTTTTTTTATAAGAATTCACCCAGAAAAATTAATAAATGTGTCTAAAAAAACAAAAAGGTTTGTAGTCATGAATGATAAGGGTGTTGGGTTTTAAGCAACAACTGGCAGAGAAGTTTTTTAAAAGCTTAACAAAGAAAATTTGAAATCAAAAGAATTTTTCAACTTTGTACTAGTGTGAGGAAATTCTGCGACTCAAATATAAAAACATTTTATTTATATTAAATCAATTTTTAGAAAAGTAACAAAGTTAAGAAAAAAAGTTAAAGTTAATTTTTATTTTATTTTTATAATTCCGAACATTTTATCTCAACAGTTGTTAAGTAAGTGATACATTCTGAAATATATGTGTGCGTACATTGTTCAGAAATCGTTAAGGCTGTAGTTTCTCGCTTAACAAACTTTATTAAAATTATTAAATTGTTACAGATTTTTCTGAATAAATTCGAAAACTGCAACTGATTTGTATTTAAATACTGACAAAGTTCCTTTCTCAGAACAAGTACATTAAAACCCGGAAAAACTAGTTCTAATTATACGAGTATGTATGTACACACAGCGCTGCTAGCCGTATACATTCAGTAGAGGCAAGATTAAAAATATACCCCTTATGGCAATTGCAGGAGCTACGATAAAAGGTCACAAGTTTTTGTAAGACCCCGAATTGTGAGTCCATAAACTTGCAAAGCATGATGGGTCTAATTAAGAGTGTCGTGGTAGTCGAAGTCGAAATACGACACTCGTAATTAGACACTCAATAACTCATCAAAGCAGGGTTGCATTTGCGTTAACAAAATTCGTACGACTTTTGAAATTCTAAAAAGCGCCCAACTTTTGACATACACAACAGTATTTTTAGCCTTGATTGCCTTTTGTCGAACAAGTTTCACGGTTTTTATTGGAAATTATTTCTCTTGGCCTGGTAGATCGAATGCTTTTGAAAAAAATAATTTTTATGGGAATAAAATTAAAAAAGTTTAATATGAATTTTTTTTTTTAATTTATCTTTAGAAATGTGTATAGATGATTTTTAAATTAAATTTAAATACTTTTTTTTCTTATTAGTTTTCTGTCTTTAATTAATTAATAATATGACTACTTAAACTTGATATTAATTTTAATATAATAATAATGTTTACGCTTCTTTTTCATTTATTAAATTCACAAAAATTTATTTTGTATTTTTTGAATTAGTTGTGGCTTACTTTTTCACCTTTATTAATATATTGATATTTATTAGAATTTATTTTATGCAATTGATCTTTCTTTTGTTTTTAACTTATTAATATCAACATATGTAATTTTTGATAAAAAGTAAATAGCAATAGAGTTTTCTTTTTTCATTAGTCGTAAGATGGTGACTAACTAAGTGTAAATTGAAGTTAAAGCATAATTAATTAATTATTTTGTTCTGAAAATATGTGTATGTGTATGTGTGTGTGTCTGTGTGAGTTTATTTATTTAATGAAGAATTTTGTTATTTCTCATTTATAAAAGAAATGTTCTTGTTAAAAAAAAAAACAAATAAAATTCCTTTCATTTCAAAAGCAAATTTTGTTTATTACTGCAGTAACGTTTTCAGAGAAAATAATTATGAAAAAATTTGTTTTTTTAACAGTTTGTATTTTATTTTATCAAAGTCTTTAAGTAAATAAGTAGTTTTCTTTATATAAATCGAAAACGAAGCTGTTTGATTTTTCTATTTACATGGGTTTTCTTCAGTACTTTCTTTTGAAATATAAAATTGCTGTGTCGAAAAAAAAACGAAACGAAAAATTTACATTGTATATTGTTAGGAAATAAAAAAATATTGATTTGAACAAAAGTTATTGTTGGCTCTTTCAAAACTTCTCTGAATCATAGTTTTTATTGTATTGTGTTGTTTACAGTTTTTTTGTATTTTTTTTTTATTAGTATTATTTAGTTTTATTCTGTTTTTATATTATTTTATATGTTTATATTATCAAAGATTTTGTATTTATATTTAATATTTATAAGTTTTTTTTTATATTTATATATAGATTTATGTATAAGATTATATTATTATAAAGTTGTTTAAAGATGATGGCACAAAAGTTCAAATTTTTTGTATTTTTTCGCCAACTACTACCGGATTATTGCGTCTAATTTCTTGGGCTCCGTGTTCCCGATAATCAAATGTACAATTGTGCTTATCGCTGTATCGATGTACAGCGCAATATAAACCGCCACATCTGCAAAGGAAACCTAAAAAAATTGCAAGAGAAATATTTAAATAATTGCTTGCAAAATATATAAAACTTTATACACACATATCGTCACCTTAAATGCAAACGGACGTAACTACACAAAAATTTTAAATTGAGTTTTTGATTCATTATGGTTCATTTTATCAAACTACATGTTCACGCAAATATTTAGACCTCTGCGATCAAATATTACGACTTAATTAAAGATATTCAAACGGATTACGAATGCATCTATTTTTTATTGCAAAAAATGTAACTATCATAAAAACTTAAATATATATAAAAAAGGAAATAAATGGTTAAAAACATATAACTATCCATACTACAAGTAAACTTCGAAGAAAATGTTCAAGAACACTTTATTAGTATTGACTTTGAAGTTTTTTTTTTGTTTCTGCTGTAAAAAATAAAAAAAGTGTGTAGTTACTTCCGTTTGCATTTAAGGTGACGATATGTATGTATGTATACATATGGATCTACATATATATAAAAAATTTTAAGAACTGTTAGCAAAATACATATTTAGGTCATCACTTTCCTAATTCCCCAAAGATCAGCTCACTTGTATTCTATTAGGTCATGTTCTTCTAACTAAATGACTTTAACCTTCTGAGATCATCCTACAGGATCGTAGATACCCTTGTCAAATCAATCTGAATGTTGAACAAATAATGTACAACCCAATCATGAATATTCCCTTGCAATTTATTTCTCACGGAAAATAATTATCTCGAGAATAAATTCCTCCAGTCATAAATTCCTTTTGAACAAATAATATGTAAAAAATACTTTACAAATGATAAATTCGGATATTATTTGTGCTTATAGAAATACAAGGACTATAAAATATATACGACTAGAATATGACGTAGTAGTAAAAAACTATTAAAGACAGAAGTGTAGCCCTTACTGACGCATGAACACCTATATACAAAATTTTATGATCGGACTAAAAATGGCGACACAGTGAACAAAATACTAAAAGGGCGGTATTTGTAGGCGTGACAAAAAATAAAAATAAATATTTTTGGAATTGTTTTTACGTTATCTTTAATCGTAGGGGGTGACTGGCACAATTTTTCTTTTGTATGGAAGGCGAACCACTCTAGTGTACAATCGATGGAGATTTAGAGATAGCTTCACTCTCGGTAAGCTAACCGCGCTTCTTATCGCTGACATTTCAGCTTCTAATTTTTCTATTACTATCAGTAATGATCTCTTTAAATCACTTACCTGTCAAGCCAACTTTTTTGCGACATTCCGAACAACGATTCTTTTTCTTTTTGGAATCTTTATCATCTTCCTTGTCTTTATCATCTTCGGCTGATTCTGTGGAAGAAGTTGATTGATCGGCGGTTGCAACTGGTTCGCTGCTAGTTTTGGCTGTGTTGTCTTCATTTATTTTCTGTAATGAAAAATTTTATTATTTATTTAAATAAAAAAGTTTCCAAATATTTTATATGTACATGTATGTATAATTGTCGACTAGACTATTTGGTAGTACATATTCCACCAAAAATTTAAAAAAACGTAAAATTTTACAGCATTAATATACAAAAAAAAATACATACATACGTATATTTTATGCATTTATTCTGAATGTTTTGATTTCACTTGGAAGACGGTTTATATTTTCTTATTACAGAAAAAAACTATCAATATGATTCAGGAATCTGCTAAAGATATATATTACCAGTCTTATTTATAAAAATTATTAAGGCTTAATCACTAATCACACATTATTTTAGAATTTTGATAGCAAATAAAAATTCAATTTTATTAGCTTACAGGTTGGTTGGCACAAACAAGCCACTTCGGTCTAGCGACACGCTAATGTAAAATACACTAATTTTTGTTTGGAGTTTGAAGTGGCTCGTATCAGTAGTTGTGGTGCTTTCCCTACTTCTTTTTCATCACTTTTTTGCTGAGTTTTTATTTTAGAGAATAATAATAATAAAATAATTGATTTAATATTGCTATAGATATGTGATTAAAAATAACTTCTTTAAACCAGAAAAATGCATAACCTTCTTTGGAAGTAGTTAAGAAGTGGTTTGTAAAGAAGTACTCATTTTATTTTTTGCTGGAAGCTGTTATAAATCAAAAACGTGCAGTTTTATTTTAAAAATGAAGCAAACTTATCTATGTGGACTATGTCCGTATAGTTAACATAAAAAAATCATCTATTTGCTATAATCGCGGTAAGAAAAAATATACGGGTTTGATCTGTATTCCACGTGAAATCAATCGTTCGGAATTGCCATAGCATTGCTGTTATAAATACCCATTTCCAACAACAATTCTATGACAATTCCGCACGTTTTAATTTCACGTGGAATACAGAACATACTCGATAATGTATGTATGTACATATTTTGGAATAAAAATCAGAAATAAGGTCTAAACTCATTACAAAAATAATTCAAAATTTATGCGACGTGGAATATTGGCAGCTGACACTCATAATATAAAGCAACTCATAATATACTCATACAGATCAACAAGCGTTAAATTGCGACGCATTTTCGCAAGGCTAAAATGCTTGACGTGATGACTTAAATATTTTCTCTTATTGCTGATACGTCATTTCTTTTTCAAAAGCATAAATGCAAAGTAACGCAAAAACATAAAAACATTGCGTTTTAGGGTAAATACTCGTATATAGTAGAAAATAATTCTTGTACCAGGCCTGTGCCGAAAACCTAAAAAGAAATTAAAACGCTTGTAATTTCCTTATGATCTGTAAATCATATGATCTTATATTTTTATGTATGCAAATGTAATTTAAAAATTTCTTTTTATGTCACGATATTTTTTGTTTTATCCGCTTCAAAAACAAAACACTCAAAGAGAAAAAATAATAAAACGCGTAGTGATATTTAACTTATGGATTTAAATAGAAAACATTTAATAAATAAGCGTGTCAAGAGGCGCTATTTGCCGTAATTTATCAAATTCAGTAAGTAAACAATGATTCACACAATTGAAAACGTTAAAAAAAGAAAAGAAAAAATATCAAAATATTACATAAAAAGTAATAGTTTTCCTTTTTTAGTTTAGATGTCTTTCTATGTACTTTTATACACAATACGTATATACATACATATGTACATATCGCACCCTAAATACAAAAGGGGCACAACTCAAAATACTAAAATTTTCAGGAGAGACAAAAAACTGTGTATTTCGTTCATCGTGCAGAAGCAACACACTTAACATAAAAATATACATAACTGTATTTTTACAGTTAAAGAAGATAGTGATATGAAATAAATTTTTGCAGTAGTTAGAGATGTGTATTCTGAATTAATTTATGGAAAAAAGTCAGTTTTGGAAAATTTTGAGTTGTGCCCCTTTTGTATTTAGGGTGCGATATGTACATAAGTTTACCACAAAAAAATAAATAAACGACACACCAATTTAAATATTTACTTGCAAAAATAATTAAGTGATTTGACATCACCAGTAATTTAGGTAAGTTTTTCTAATTTTCTGTTTGATTTAAAATCACCTTGATATGAAGTCATTTTCATATCAGCTTTGCATATCTGAAATATGTATTTCACATTGTATCACGTTTTTATTAACTCGTTGTGTAAGTGGAATTTCTTATAAGAGAAATGTGGGTATTGTGAATTTCACTCAAAGTAATATCAGCTGAGACTAATTAAAAAATAATAAATATGTGTAAAATTAAGAAATTTTAAATTGGGATTTTGGTGCATAAACTTGGCATACGTTTTTTTATTCTAGAATATGATAGGAAAAATTTTATACGAAAAAATACATTTGTACTGCATGGGCGGTGGGCGTGGCCGATTTCGATCAAATTTAATTTTACTATTAATTTACTCAATGATCTGGTCCTCCTTAAATTTTTTGTACAGCCATCCTTTCTGCTTTGCAGCTTCGAAATGAAAATTCTGTTCAAAAACAAATTCGATACTCGACAAAAATGTCGATGTTGTTACCACAAATTTGACATCGATATTCAGCGAAGACCGAGCATCGAATGCTGCTCATAATAATAGTTACGAGGGAACAGTTTTCTTTTCACATGAAAAACTGCTTTTATTGCGATTTAAAAGACTAGTTTTCCATTATTATATTGTAATTGACATAAAAAGATATTTCGTACATTTTTGACTAAGCATTCTTTCTTTCTATCGCCATACTTCTTCTACTGCTTTTAAGCTTATTTATCTTAAAGCTCTAAATTGGCATGCTTACAAAATCGATATTTATATAAAGACTTTTTAATAATGTTTTTGTTTTCTTCTTTTATTGGTAAGCTAAAATTTGCTATATTTAAATATTTAGATATGTATATGTACATATATCAAATACATACATATATAATATGTATAATATGTATGTATGTTAATACATTTACTATCTATTAAAATAAGTATGTAAATGCATTTCGCTTAAATTAATTCTATTATTTTTACTATTTATTTTTAATTTAAGAAACACGTGTTTTCTTAAGTGTGAAAGAAATTTTATTGGCAAAGTACAAATGTTTAAAAATAATATAAAACATACATCCAATACATATGTATATATGCATATGTACATATGTATATTATGTGTGTGTTTATGTAAGGAAATTATTTAAAAATATTTAAGTAGTTTTTATGCCAATGAATCAAAAAGAACAGCCAATGAATAAAAAAAAAAGTGGAGAATAGCAGGAAAGTTTAAAAAGTCAACGAACAAAGTAACAAATCAAGAAATATTTCATTACCTTAAACGGAAAACCATGAAAACCTAATGTTTTTAAATTTTACAGCCAAAAAGATAAAAGTTTACAAAATTTATAATTTTTTACATTTTCATCTAATGTCGCAGTTTTTTGAGAACAAAGTTTATCTGCCGTATTCTAAAAAGATAAATAAACATGGTTTTTCATTTAAACTAACGATTTGTAGACATACTCAAAAAAATTACCCTTTTTCTCGAAAGTTTTTCATCTGTTTTGTTTTTATCATCTGCAGAAGCTGATTTGTTTTTATCAGACATATATATGGAAATCGTATATCAATCAAACAAACCAATTGAGACGCTTATTATTTCAGCAAAAAATTTATATTGTAGCTTGAATTTTTTACTTAACTTGGTATAAAGTTTGATGCAATGCAGTTTTTAATTAAATGAGCTGTGCGATCTGATTGGAATAAAGGTTACCAGCACAAACTTAGTAAATTTTTAATGATTTTTACTGTAAAGTCCCTTTTGCTTTTTCCAGATTGTCAACTTTGCTTTAATAGTATGTGATCTTTTGATGCAGAACTTAAGACTTTGCTATATGGATGTGCGTTGTAGGTTTTTGAACTTATTGCCGCCAACAATACTATTTCAATAATATATTTCTTTAATGCAGTAGTGTACATATTAATTTAAAGTAATTTTTTTTTGCAAAAAAAAAATTTAGTTAGTTATTATTTTAAATTGATGATGTTATATAAAAAGAATATGAAATTCACCTTTTTAATATTTTTTAATATGGTTTCAAAAATATATAAAACATTTACAGAATTTTGAAAATTTTATCGAAAAAACGATCTCACAAAAAATTTAAAAATATGTTAACAGACATTTAATGCCAAGAAGAAAATGTTGTACAAAATTTAATTTAATTGGAATGAAACAAATCGAATTAATAAGGTGTATAATGTGTGGCATATTAGGCCAACATCAATAATAATCAATAATAGCATCACATCAGCTGATTTCCCTTTCCGATACGTTTAATTTTTTTACGATTGTATCAGCAGCTTCACTTGTATGTAAGCCATTACTAAAAATATAGGTTGGAGGCAAGTGTAGCGTGTCATAGTTAAAATTTAACAAGTTTGTACTCAATTAAGGCCGTGATACACTATCATACAAAGTCGTACGAAAAAGGTTTTTATATATACTATATTTTTTGAAACCATAGTAGCCATCCATAGTTGCCAGATAAAATAGGGGTCAATTCAAAAAATCGTCAAAATCGTCAAAATAATTATCCGAAAACGTACTAAATTCGTCAAAAATAAAACATACATATACGTCATACAAATATATTGGAATTGAACAATTCTATTAGATCAGGTACTACTTTCTAATCAAAACAATTACAATTATTTAGTTTTAAATGATAATTAGTATACAAAATTGCTTAGAGAAGATATAACCAAGCGATTTCTTCCTTTGGTTTTGTTTAAGTTAACTCGACTAAAAACTCTTTCTACATTTGCTGAAGATTGCGGTAAAATTGAAATAAAATCAATGAAATACTTAACGTGAGAAATAAAAAATCCTTAAGTCCCTTTTTTATTTCTGATTTTTTTTTATTTCAAAAAATATAAAATTTTCAGGTGTATCAGGGAGTTTTAATAAACTTTAATTTGTCTGAATTCAGATTGAATTTCCCGTCTTAACATTCCTCAACAAAGTGAGAAAACTCTTATAATATCGTAGAAAGAACTTTTATTTTCTATTGTAATATTGTAGGGGTCAATGAAGCTTAAGGCTTTGAATTCATCTTCGAAGTCAAATGTTATTAAAATCTTATCAAACATTTTTAAATTTGATTAACTTTAGCATCCGCAAATACAACCCTGGCATATAATTCCAAGTAAATTTCTTGAATGTCTGAATAATAATTCTCATCTTTGTAATCCGCCAAATAACAAAGATCACACACACAGATCAAGCAAATCTGTTTTTAAAAAACTATTCATAGAGAATTAATACAAAAATTAAGATTGATTGCCTTTTACTCCTTATTTTGACTTCATATTCTAGCAAAAGCTGCCAAGTTATTGGTCAAATTCAAAATTGTTGTATAGTTCTGAAAAAAGGTGTCAATTTAAAATTATTTAAAATCGTCAAATTGAAAGCGAAAATCGTCCAGTCGTCAAAATGCTAATTTTGGCACCCAAAATCGTCAAAATGACGATAAATCGTCAAATCTGGCAACCGTGTAGCCATCACAAAACATTTTAAATATTTTTTTTTGACTTGGCCTTGTATTTTTTTTTTTTAGATTTCATGTTTGTTTATTGCCATTGTAATATTGCCTTTTTGGATTCCCGGGAAAGGAAAAAACTTAATCACCTCCCATATGACGAAGAAAAGGAAGTATTATATATATTCTTTCAGAATTTCGCTTACTTTTCATGGTAAAAAAGAATTAAAAATCTTTTTCCCTTTCATTTGATATAATATAAAAATGTAATTGAAAATTATAAGAACAATGCAAAATATACACAATTACCTCTTTAATTTCATTGTGTTGCTGCTGCAAACTCTGTACTGTTGGCTGTGCTGCTGAAGGTATTGTAATGGCTGGACTAAATGTGGGACTTGGTTGTGGGCTTGGAACTGAAACAGGTGTGCTTCCTACAGGTGGTTGTTGCTTTTTTCTTAGGGAATCCTTTAGATAAATTATACAAAAATTATACAATTAACAATTAATTAATGTTTTATACAAATTTATACAGCATGTAACATCAAAGTAAAGAGAAAAAAATAAATACCTTGTAACAAACTGAGCATAAACCATCTGTAGCTGGATTTCCATAAAAACCGCAACCAGAGCGGCACATAGGTTGCATCGGATTTGATTCACGTTCCATTGCTTGTTGTTTGCTTGCTTGCTTGCAGATGTTGTGCTTGCTGTTATTGGCTGGTTTTGCGTTGTAGTTTCTTTTTATTATATGTAAGTTTTTTATGTTCGCACAGCGAAGTAAATTTTTTTATATATATTTATTTTAATGATGTAGTTTTTGTTGCTGTTATTTGAAGGTAATTTGTTGTTACTAATTTACAAAACAAAACGAATAAATCTGATAAAGGAGAAGCTACAATAAACTTTTGAATTGAAGCTGTTGTGTTGTGGTGTTATTTGTTTTTGAAGAGAGGAAAGTGTAGCTACGTAGTAAGAAAAAACTGCGAGCGTTTTTAAATTGCAAATTGTATAAATTGGAACTGTGTAAGCAATTTTTATGTTGATTAAAGCTGGTGGTGTTTGTTGATACTTGTTGTATATTATTTTTTCTTCTTTTTTAGTTCTAGTCCAATTTTATAATATGAACTAAACGTCGAGATTTGTGTTAAAAAACAATTGTTGTATTTCTGTTTTTGGGTTCTTTTCAATTCAAAAAATTACTATTTTAAATCTTTTTTATTCTCTCTCACTTTCTCCTTTCTGCCTGGCACTTTTAACTTTCAAACGCTTTTTCTCCACTGGTTGTAAATAGTATTCTCCAGTTGAAATTTAATTTAGAGTTAAGTGGTGACTGGTACGCTGTAATATGAATTTCAGTAATGTGTTAGAAGTTAGAAAATGCATTTATTTTATATACATATAGCAAATGTTTTGGTCGCCAAACAAAATTATGTATGTAGGAAAGTTGCATACGCATTCAGAGTTGTACCTGCATACACATACATACATATGTACATACATACATATGTACACACATGTAGGCATATTTGCATACTTAAAACAAAAACAAAAGTCGAGTTTTACCTGAGAGCTAAGAAAATTTTATTGATTTCAAGTTAAGGTGAACCTGATAATTGAATTTTAATTGAAAACAAATGAATAATGTATAGGTCAGGTTAGGTTAGGCTGACAGTTTGCTGAAAAGAGAAAGTAAGTTTTCAACTCACTTGGGCCCAAATTAGAGGTCCCTTTGTGTTACCTGATGGTAGAAAAGTGATTGTGCAAGTACAGATCGTGAATTGTTAGATATAGAGAAGAGAAGCTTAATTTATTTTTATTTTCATTTTTAAAACTCCGCTATTGTGCGCATTGTTAATTTTTATAGCATCGATGCAATGCAGCGCAGGTGGTGTGAAGTAGATGCATCATTTTATTAGTTATTTTACTTCGCCGACTAATAATTGCCAACAAATTTCGACGAATGAGATACTTGCAATATGCATTAACAAAGACACTAATGCATACCTGAAAAATATATTTATTTAAGAAATACTTTACAAAGTAAATTTGCAAAGTATTGTTGCACAAATATGGGCGGGGTAGCTAGACCATATGCCCAAGATGTTATTAACAGTTTTTTAAAAAGGCTTTGTGACTGACTGTACACGACCTATGCCTTCACATAGGAAGTAGCAACGTGGTTGTTAAAGAAATTCCACAAAAGAACCGCAAGAATATACGGTTATCCGTGGCAATTCAGTCAACCAGTGCGAGTGAGACGTAAAACTCTCGAAGGCCAATAAACAACAGTTGCCAACGACGCTTGATGTTGACTCGCCCAGAGCTGCTTTACGACTGCAGAAAAATATATAATGTTGACATGACTGGATCTGGCCAGATATCGAACTCTAGATCTCAAAGACCGTCATTTGCTTTGTAATCACAATCCACTAACTACTTCAGCCAGCAAAAACCTCAATAAGGTGTATGCACTTTTATCATAAAAAATAAAAATTTGGTGGTATGTATGCATGTATGATGTATGTATGTACATATGTATGTATGTATGTATGTATGTACATATGTATGTATGTATGTATGTACATATGTATGTATGTATGTACATATGTATGTATGTACATATGTATGTATGTACATATGTATGTATGTACATATGTATGTATGTACATATGTATGTATGTACATATGTACGTATGCATGTATGCATGTACATATTTATATCAAAGAGTTTCTCATCACTTTTTAATAAAAGAATTTCAATTAAAAGACAAATCCATACGCAAACACTTTGGGACAAAATTCAATTGATATGAAGGTCAATTTCATCTACCACTTTGCAAAATCTTTAAATTAAATATAAAAAGAGTATTAAAAGAAGTAATAAAAATTAATTTATTTAAAATTTTTAAACATTTACAGCATATTCGAAAGTGTTACTTTAATTTGACGAGCAAAGTTCTTTTGTTTAAAATTTGTTCAAGTTTTTCTTTGTCAATATGAAGTTAATTAATTGCATCAAACTTTTTTATGTAGCATCCTTAATATCCTTAATATATATGTTCATATGTATATACATATATCTAATATTATAAGTGTGAAAGTGAGTTTGTTTTTTTGTTTGCTACGCTTTCACGCCCAAACCGCTAAACGGCTTTGAAAAATTCTTCGACCAATGGAAAGTAACATTAACTGCGTTAAATATATGATATTTTTTATCTGGATTTTTTTTTTTGAAAAACAAATTATTGGGCTGGTGAAGGTAATTTTAGTTTCGGGTTTGATTTTTTAGCCAGTTTTATGTATTTTTTAAACAGATCAACGCGAGCGGAGGCGCGGGAAAAGCTATTTTTATATTTTTATATAAAATAAATGAAAATAGTTATTTGTTGGTGATTAATTTTTTAAAGAAATGCAAACGGTATCTAATGTAACTTTATTTTGGCGGATAGTGTATGTATGTATATACATTGTCTCAGTTTCATTTTAGGCAAATGTATGTACATACATACATACATAGATACATATGTATGTATGTATATGAATTCAATATTAAACTCATTTCAGTGAGCTAAATTGGAAATACAATAATTAAATTTTTGTTATTGAAATCAAAGGAAATCGATAAAAATTGAAAATACATTTTTGGTTGTGACCGACCAATTCATTTTCTATTAATATAAGGAGATATGTATGTACATATGTATGTATGTAAATATACACTTACTTTATAATAAAAACTAATTATGTTTAATAGTACCAAATATGTAGATTGTAATGACGTTCAATTAAGCTGCAAAGAAAACGAAACATTTTTGTATTAATTTAATTTAATATAAAAATAAAAAATAATATACATATCGAGCCATAGCCGCCAAAAAAACTTACCCGACACATTTTTTGGACCTTGGTTTTTTTTAAAGCAAACTCGATTATTTACGATGGCAAATAATCGATTTTTGTCAAAAAAAAATCAAGTTCGAAAATTATGTCGCTTAAGCTTTTTTGGCGGTCATTGCACTATTTCTTCTAATCTTAGTAAAGTTTGAATGATTAGGGAACTTACACCTTTGTTTATAAAATGATTCTTAAGGCTCAGTTAGTCGACTGTAATGTAATGTAACTGCAACAGTAGAAAACAGCTGATCGATGTTGTTATGTGAAAAGTAATGGAAATGGTTATAGAGATGTAATGTAACGTAACCTAATTTTCATATAAAAATATCGATCAGCTGTTTCCTACATTACAGTTACATTACATTACAGTCGGCTAAATGAGCCTTTATTTTTGTGTATGTGTCTTTTATGTAATGTTAAGATGGTACCTACATATGTGTGGTTTTAATTTTTGCACATAAATTTAACAAATTCCAAATTCTTAAATTGCATGGTAACAAAAAGTAATCGACTTTATTCTTTGCTCTACCCGTTTTCGAAAACAATTGACTGCTATTGACAGGCTCACGCTATTTTCTAAAACATAAATTAAACGTGCCATGACCGTAACCATAGAAAACAGCTGTTCTAACCAAACTGTAACTAGCAACACTGTATTTTATTATAGGTAACTCGCCATAACCATAGAATTTAATTGAATTTTGGTTTTGGCTACGGCATTATTATATTTCACAGAATGTGTATTAAATTAATTATTAAAATAATAGTGTAATGAATTTTTATATTATATTAATATGATTAAATTTAAAGTATGCCAAATAGGTACTAATTATTACTTAAATAAAAAAAAAATAAAAAAAATTATTACCTTAAATCTTAGGGAATAGGAATATAGACTCCCAATAGCATAAAATTTTTCTCTAAAGCGAATATTGACGTAATGTCGACAGATAGTTACAGAAAATTAATTTATCTTCATAAAACGAAATAATAAAAATTTATTTTGTCTTTTTCTTCATTTCATTAATTTTATTTCCTTTGTAAATTTCCTTATAAGTTACAAAACTCATTTGCATTTTCTCTATGCAAGATTTTCAAAATGAGTGGGTTTTTTATTTTATTGCTGCTGCTTTGTATGAATCAGGGCAACTCCCCATATTGTTTACCTTATTTTCATTATATTCCACTATTACACATTGTGTAATGCTTGAGTGATGAATTTATTTACCACACATAAAAGAAAAAGTAAAATATAAAACAGCAAAGCAAAGTATGCAATGCAGAGAGCTTGTCCAAATAACAGAAAACTTTACCCCTCAATAAGCAAAAAAAACAACAATTATAGTAAACAAAGCAAGTGTGGTGAATTTTATAGTAACAGACATATTAAACAAGTTGAACGAACAACACTGTCTACTTCTCTCCTGATATACTTATAAAAAAATTATTTGTTTAAAAGAAAATATAAATAAATACACATGTATGTATGTATGTAAGTAAAACATTTATGCGCATGTTTTTTAAGTTGAAGCAAAAGAAATAAGTTAAGATAAACAAAATGCAACACTGCAGAAATGACACAGTGATATAAAGTAACACCTTAACTTAGTGATTCAGTATACTTAGATAAAAAAAATACATACTACATATTTTCAAATTAAACTCCAAAAAGTTAAAAAATCTGCGAAAATCATAAATAAATGTGCTCGACGAAAATATAAATTATTTCCACAACAAATATGTTAAAAATTTCTGGACAGGTAGATCAAGTTTCATTGGCCTTATCGAATTCTTTGATTCGACATCCGACAGTTTGTACCAGATTAAAGGGAAATGCTGCATTCTTCTTTAATCTACTGCAGAACAATGGAATCGAATCGAAGTACATACTTGAGATAAAGTGAAAGTGAACTCCCATCATCATATTCTGGCACACTGGCCTGTCCCACGATGTCGACAGAAAATGTTCGAGTAATTACTTATGTATGTATTGTTGTGTCCAAATTAAACAAATTCTTTGGTTATTCAACTTATTTTATTTAGACACGATAATAGAATGAACAAGATGGGTATCTAGAGAAATGGTTCGCACATTCCAGTTCTTTACAGAGTTGCCATTTAACAGGTATTTGCAAAAGTGTATACTAGTTTTAACAACTTATTTACAATGTTGTAAACTATGTTTAACTATAGTTTTATCGTTTGTTAAGTGTATGTAACACTTAACAAAATAAAGTTTTAATTTATATTTTTAAAATATAATATGTATATTGAAAATAAAAATTTTATTGTTTTTTGTTGTTTTCAATACAACAACGTTTTCTGACGAAATCGTGGGTCAGGGCAGTGTTGCCAGAAAATTAGGATGGGAGAATGCTAAATCGGTCCATAATACCTTCTAAATTGTTCTACAGATGAAAAAATAAAATGCTATATTTAAACTAACGTAATTTATTAGTTTTTTAAAAAACTTGATGGCTTTTTTTACTCAAGAATATGCTAAATCTAGCAGTGGAAAATGGATTTTTTGAGTTAGTGATGCAGAATTAATCCTCATATCGTTCTTCATAGTGTGTAAAAAATTTCATATAAATATCTTGTTTATTCAACTCTTGAGAGAAAAATTAATTTTTCTTTTTCCATTAACACGTTTTTCTGAGTTATGACGTTGTTTGAGTAAATGACCGATATGTACATCATTACACATTACATATTTACTTATGTATGTATGTTGAAATAAAATTTAAATTGAATTTTTAAACTTACATATGTATGTGCAGTATAACCAAAATTAACTTGGGTTTGCTGGCTGAGTGACTTTTTTTACTCAGTGTTCGCTTTTTACAATTATCGTTTATATTCTTTTGTATCCAAACTGGTTGTCTTATTAATGACAGCAACAATAACAGCAGTCAGCTTAACAGCCTTGTAATCTATTTTAACAGATTTCATTGCTGCATTTTTTGCAGTGAAATATTTATTACAACTCAAATAAAATAAAAAATAATTTAATACCATTATTATAATAAATAATAAGATGTACTAATTTTTAACTTAGAAAATATTTTTGTAAAGACACCGAAAATGGTTACGATATGATCGATCACAAACTACATTGAACAACACGGGAAAAATAACAAGAATCTAACGATAATATTTAAAAAATGGACGTGTATCGGGAAGTTTAAGGTACACTCGTCTCTTTTGCAGCCATGTAGGTATAGAATTTATTCAGCACTTTTATGAAAACATTTCTATGGTAAATTTTAACCCTCTGATTCTTCATTAGTTTGTTTTCTTCCTTTTAAAACAAGAAAGTAAACTTTGAAACTAGAAATTGCTCAAAACTTTATATCCATTTGAGGTTTAATCTCGTACTTAGTGACGCTTCCATTAACGAGTCAAAATTATCTATATTCAATATTCGCTATTACAAATACATTACTAGTACATACTTACATACATACATATCGATGGTCACAAGTATAAAGGCTCTAACTCGTATTTTCACGAAATTGAGTTTTTCAGTGATTCGTTATTCAGTTTTTACGTTATTCTTTACAATATTGCAATAAATTTTTGTGACGAGGTGTATTTACATATGTGAAATGTATTGGAATCACTGAAAAACTCAATTTCGTGAAAATACGAGTTAGGGCCTTTCTACTTGTGGCAATCAATATACATACATATGTACATACGTATATACATACATATATACATACATTCTTTAATGATCATCGATGGTTCAAAATGTAACAAAAAATATTTTATTTTATTGGCTGTCCGTAATTGCTGGTGAAGGCAATATCTGTGGGACTAATCTGATATGATGACTTTAGTTATTTTTTATTTTCGCATTTGCGTATGAAATTTCTAGAACTTTTGTGAGATGAAAAAAAAGAAATAAATAACAACACACAAAGTTTATATAAAAACTGCCACAAAAAGAAAGATAAGAATACATCACAAAAAGAAGACAAGGATAATACTTGTACGTGAAAGGAAATAATTATAACAAAATAATAGTATCTGTGACCTCTCTCCCTCTTTAAGTGTGAGTTAAATAAAAAATAAAAGAAATTTTGTAGCAAACCTGTCTTTAATTTTATTTAAGCTTCTTTCTACTTGTGTTTCTTTTCAAAGAAATGTCCAGCATTCGCATATGATTATTAAAATTAAAAACGATGTACCACCCATCATGTCCTTATACTTGCAAAGCAAAATTATCTTCCGTCTATGGCAGCCGAGTTTACCTTGTGCTTGTACCGGGTAAAAATTGCACAACACAACGATTATTCGTTTTTTTGTAGTATGCTTTATAAAACATGGAAATTTAATGTATTAAGAAAATTAGGGATTCTGTGTTTCACAGTATGATAGCAATTTCTATTTGGTTTTGAAATATTCTCACATTAGCTATAGAGCATATTTAGAATAAGTTTAAGAGACATTTATATATTTCAATGTAGCGAGAAAATTATGATGGGAGAATGCTAAATCGGTCCAAACTTTTGCTAAAATGTTCTACAGCAGAGAAATAAAAATGAAAGATTTTAACTTTACATAGGTACATACATACATAAGTTCTTTTATTTTTTTTTTTTTTTTTTTTTTTTGAAATACTTTAATGCTTTTTTACGAAACCATATGCTGAAGGCCAGACTTCGTAAATAAAAAAGATTTTTTTCGTTTTGAAATTTGTATTGAAAAAATATTTTTTGAAACGAATTTTCGTTATTTTTCATACAAATTTGAAACGTTCAGAAACAAAGTTTTTTATAAAATCTGTCAGTAAATCTTGCAGCGAAAATGCTACAGTATGCAACAATGATTTAGCAGCTTAAACGAATACCCCTTTTGTACTTACATACATATCGTCGCTGTTTTAACTAACTGACCTAACTAACATTTTAAAAATTTAACAGGAGAGCAGCTTTTATGGTTGTTTTATACATTAATTCTTATGGCTGCATCTGAAACCTTTTTACTTATATAGGCACAACGGTAATGTTTACAGTCATGAAAATTATAGACAAGGTGTATTATGACCTATAGTCTAGTAAAGGACTTAACTCATTTTTCAAAAAAATGTCAGTTAGGTCGGTTAGTTAAAACAGCGACGATATGTGCGAATACATCCATACATATGTACATACAAGTACATACAGGGTTGGGCAGTATTTGAAATACGTATTTAAAAGTAAAGAAGTATTTTGTATTTTAAATACATGACCAGCAAGTATTTTGTATTTTAAATACCGTAAACCATGTATTTTGCCCAACTCTGAGTACATACATATGTATATATAAGTAATTTAAATAACAAGTTTAATTTAAGAATGTTAATCTGTTATTTGTTCCATTTTACAATAACCCGGTTTAGAAAAGGTCTTAAATAACATTAAATAATATAGAACAAAACCACAATTTTTTATTTCAAGAGCAAACAGTTGTGTTAAAAATATATCTTTTTGAGTTTTCCTACTTAACTTTTGTCTTCGTCATTTCTACCTACAGCCATTTTCGGAAGGAAATCGCGAATGTGTTTATAAAAAAAAAAACCATTTTGTATATAAATTCAAGGCTGAAATACATTTTGCAAAACTAAGAATAAAGCAAAAAATGTAATTGAAATTCCTATGCATAAAACTAAAAGTGCATTATTTAATAAAATTTATTATTGTTTATTTTCTATAAATTCAGCAATTATAAATTATGACGTCATATTCAGTATGCTACACAAACACAAAAAGTGTGTATGTCTTTCAAGTATGTAGAGACAAATGACGTATTTATTGTTATCAGAGATGAAAATATATTTTTAAATACAATAATTTTATACATATGCAGGTATGTACATATCGTTCATTTACTCAAAGAACGTCATAACTCAAAAAAATGGAATTCTTTGAGTTAGTGAACAATTAATCTTCATATCGTTATTTGTATTCTGAAAAAATTTCATACAAATATCTTGTTTACTCAACTCTTGAAAGCAAAATAAAATTTTCTTTTTGCATTAAGTTGTGTGTAAATTGAAAACTTTAAACTCGTTTTCTGGCAAACTAGTTTTTTTTCGAGTTATGAAGTTGTTTGAGTAAAGAAGCGATATGTAAATTTTGGTGATTTCGATATCAATATATTCGAATACCTATTTGAATTTCTTTTCTATCGTTTTGCTCGCCACAATAAATTTTTATAATTTAGATGAAAACTTATTCGAACGAATATTCGGATAACAGAAAGTCCATTAAAATAAATTCTAAGAAGTGTGATATAATATAAATGGCTTTTCTACAAATTTACTGCCTTATTCATGAAAAATATTTCAGGTTAAGCGCTTATTTTACATATTTCTATGTCAAATAAAACTGTAATAAACCTAAAATATTTTTTATGAATTAGACCGTTAATCTTTGTCGTTGTTATTCAATCAAGGAAACTTTTCGAACAGCTGTTTGTTTTGTTGGTAAAGCTTTCCATAATATTAGGAAATTTTGTAGTACATACTGCCATTCTTTCAACGTAGGTATGTAATTAAATAATAAATATAATAACACATTGAAAAGATCAATTCGCATTTGAGCACTACTTAAATTTAAATAAAAATTAACTAAATACGTATTTAAAATACGAAGTCCAAAATTGCCTATTAATTCTCTCAGGAATTAAAATACGTATTAAATTTCGCTTCTGTGCGTAATTTTGCTGTGATAGTTTTTCAATAAATTTCATTAAAAAATCAAAATTCAAACATAAAATCAATCTAATATTTCGTCTTTTTTTGAAACTTGTAAAGTTATTCGAACAATTTTTTATATTCATTCGAAAAAAACCAAGAACTTTTTGGTTCGAAAAATTTTAATTTCGAATAGTTTGACAACACTACAAACACACAACACATACATACATACTTATGTATGTACATACGAGTACACACATGCATATCTACATACACAAATAAATATGCACATGCGAGTGTCCATCCATAATGGGGTCATCGGCACAATTCTTATATTTTTTATTATTTTTTTTTGAAGTGTCGAATTTTCAATTTAAAAAAGACATTTTCGAGTGTACCAGCTTTATGGAATATTAAATTAGTTAGAATTAGTTAAACACATATTTATTTATATTTCCGTGTCCACATAGGTATAAAAAAAATACAATATGTAATTAAATATTCATTAGATTATACCTAGGTATGCAATTAATATTGAAATCAATTGAATTCAAAACAGAACCAAAAACTCGAAAGAAAATTTGTAATCTAATATATTTTTTCTTGTATCACTCACGTTTCAGTTAGAAAATTAAGCAGGTAGTCCTTACGCAGGACCGAAATAACACTGATCACTTTGAAATTTACGGACTTAATAACTGCTTCTCTGGTAAATAAAGTGGTTTGGGTTGGGAATTTTTATCAAAACTGAAAGCAAATTTTTAGGAAATACATTCCACAACGAAATTATTTTATTTTATTTACAAAAATAAGTATGTATGTAGGTATGTAGTTAATAGTTTGAATCTTTATCAAATACTCGTAGCTACATATGTATAAATATTTTATATAGGTACATACATATGTATGTACATATGTATGCACGTACATGTGTTCATACATGTGTATTCAAATATAAATGCATACATACATATCCGTATGCATGAACATACATACATGCATACATACATATTGTGTTCACATATACAATCAAACACACGTGCTTTTATTGTTTACATTAGAATAATGACGTTATTTTAGAGAACAAGAATTGTGCGCATAATTATGAAAGTGGTTTAAGTGACATACATACATATATATATATACATACATACATACATATATTAAATACTAGAATTGTATCGAACTCTTTCAGTAGCTCGTTTTTGACACAAACCTATGATCAAACCCATTTAAATTATATGGTTTCATCATTGGTTTGTGTCAAAAACGAGATACTGAAAGATAGATTCGACACAAGTCTATTAAATTCTAGTTTTTAGCCGCGGCTCCGCTCGCGTGGATCTGATATTTTGAAAACTAGACTTAAAATTTATAAATGTTTTGTTATTTGTTACTCACTGATAATGTTTTAACGTTTTCTGTCGACATCGTGGATCAGGCCGTGCTCTTATTCTAGATCAAAACATATTCAAGATACATTTTTTTAAATTTATTTAAGTACCTATAATTAACAAACAACGAATAAATGACTTAGACCACTTCCAAAGTTATGGGAACAATTCAAATACATATATTAAATATATGTACATACGCAAATAATATACACATGTAATAAGTAATTGCGTACATACATATGTATGTATTTGTTATTATATACAGTTGCCACCAAAACTAAGGATACAGCAGTATTTTTCAATTTAATTTCGTTGAAACGTTGTGTTTAAAAATGAAAAACAAATTTAAATAGTCAAAAACAAACAAAAATTATTATTATACTTATAAAAAAAATTAGGAACTTCATGTTATTAAATATGAAAAATTAAGAAATTAATTGTGTTTCCTCTCAAATTGACACAGCAAAAGTATGGACACACCTGTAAAAACCACTTAAATTTAATATAAAATCTAACAAAATTAACCAAAATTTTACACTTTTAATATTTTGTTGGGTAGCCTTTACATTTCAACACAGCTTCTAAACGTTTTTTCATTGAGCTGACCAGGTTTTTTGTGATTTCAGAACGTATGTTCTTCCATTCTTCTAAAAGCATCTCTTTAAGTTGCTGTTTACTTGGAATTTCGTGTTTTCGTAAATTTTTCTCTAATATTTCCCATATGTGCTCAATTGGATTGAGGTCCGGACTTTGTGGAGGTGTTACAAGCATATGTGGAGTGTTGTACAGAAGCCAAATTTTCGCATTGTGAGCTGTATGCTTCGGGTCGTTATCTTGCTGGAAGTAATAGCTGTCAGATAAACCCATTTTTTACGCACTATCACAGAGATTATTCTTTAAAATATCTAAGTAAGTATACTGATTCATTGTATTTTCAACAAAAACCAGATTTCCAACACCCGCAGAGGACATACAGCCCCATACCATAACACCCCCACCTCCATGTTTTACGGTCTTTATTGTATTCTTAGGATTTGAAGCATCACCTTCTCTGCGCCAAACTTTTAAACGCCCATCAGAGCCAAATATGTTATATTTTGACTCGTCGGTGAAAATTACTTTGTCTCAAAAGTCTTGAGGCTTACTAATAAAAGTTTTTGCGAAGTCTATGCGCTTTTGTCTGTTGATTTTGTTTATGAGTGGCTTTTTTCTTGGAACATGTGATAAAAGACATTGGCTTTTCAAACATCGTCGTACAGTATCGGGTGAAACTTTTGTATTTTCATATTTTTCAAGCTCTGCAGCTATTTTTGGAGCACTGGTAAATGAATTTTTTTCAACTATGCGTTTATCATTTTTGCCCAGCTAAGATGGTCGACCACTTACAGGCTTATTTTCTACTCGGTTTTCTTTTATCTTTCGTTGAACTACTTTTCTTACCGTAAAACGACTACGACATAGTATTTTTCCAATTTCTCCATATGATTTATGTTGTTTTCATATAAATTGATTATTATTTTTCTTTCCTCCAGGGTAAGCTGCTTACGGGGCATTATTGGAAAAGTTTCTAATTAATAATTGAAAAAACTTTTAAGAAATTATACTTTTCCTATAGCTACACATGTTGTTTACAAATACATATAAAGTTGATTGTACTTCTATGTTTTTCATATTTTACCGTTCTTCCAAATGAAAGACATGTGTGCCTTTACTTTTGCGTTGCCATATTATGAGATTGCATAAAATATGCCAAATTTTTTAGGGTTTTTGAACACAGAGTTGTATAATTTTTTCACAAAAAGGATAAAAAGCCTTAAAAACTAAAAGTTAATCTGTGGTTTGTACAAATATTTTTGCGAAAACATTGCAAAATTAGTAAAATTTTAAAATGCATGCTGGTGTGTCCTCCGTTTTGCGGGCTACTGTATTTTTCTTTGTTAAAATGATCGTCATAATTTAAAAACATATCTCGCACGAATGTGTGCTAAAATTTATACATGTTCGTGATCTTACATGACCAAAAAATATTCACGCGCACATCCGATAACTCAATCATTCATACATACATACATACGTATCACGCGCACACCGATAATTGACTCATGCTTATGTATGTACATATGTACATAAAATTTGTTTTTTTTTATTATCTTAGGGAGGCTCCGAAATCTATTTTATCAACGCCTAATATGAGAACATTCGCTCTTATCGCGAATAGCAAATGAAATTTGACTTTTTAGTTGTTTTTGTCGTAAAGCAACATAAAATATGTATTCATCTTTAAGTTGAGATAAGGGAATAGTTTCCATTTAAATTAAACACAAGTACCGTCGAACTTCTGTATTGTGAACTGCAATAGGATGAAGCTCTCTCTCTCTCAAATGAATTGATTTCAACAAAACACAGCTTTTTCGTTATAATTTTAGTGTATGTACGTATGTATGTTGTATATATATGTATGTTCACTTTACAATGATTAAATTTCGCAAATATAATTTTTACTCACATACCATTTTGTTTCCGTACAATTATTTTAAAAAATTTTCTGTTACACATACTAACAACGCTGTATGTCGAGCGGAACTAATATACCTATAATCAAATGAAAATAAAGATTTAAAAAAGAAAAAATTCCCTTAAATAAGCATTTATTAATCAACTAACGTACTTCGAAACTTTGTGAAGATGAAGAGTAACGTGGGATCAAATTGGTTACACAGAAGAAGAAGAAGTATGTGAACAAGATGGAGATCAGAATCATTCGGCCAAAATCGTTAAGAATTAGCTTTCAAAGCAAAAATTTCACACAATGCAATAATGGTCAAGCCCGTAGAAAATATACGAGCTTTTCTAAAAACAAATTTCTTGGGCAGTACGATAGTGCGCCAAAAAAAATCAAATTAATTTTGGTTCCGAGTAAAATCGGAATGGGCAAGAGTTTTGATCAAAAGTATGCCTGGACGCATTAAATGGACTTTTTTAAACAAAACACTTTACAATTTGAATTAAATGATTTTTTTTTTGAAGCACGCAAAAGTGGATACATAGACTTTTTTCATAAAATTGACTCAATCTTAACTTTATCTTTTGATATTCAGGAATTTCATTTTGTATTCTTTAATTATGATTTAATTTTAACGTTTAAACAAAAACACTGGATTTTTACGTCGGTTTTATGTCGCACTTGATAAGTGCTCACTACTGTGTATACGAGGGGATAAATATAATTTCTGTATGATGAGGTTTTTATTTGAAGTGATTATCTGATTCTGATTCTTCATTTTAGGGAAGTTCTACTGTATGTACTTTTTTCTCAATATCTTTTATTGACAATAGTTTTTTTTCTCATTAATTGAAATATGAAGAACTTTATTACAATTTTTAACTATGCAAAATTTGTTGTATTTTTATAGAGAAAAAGATGAGTTAGATATCTAGTAAAACATAACAACACTTTTAAAGCAAACACATTTTCATTGCTGTCAAGTACATAGAAAAAATTAGGTTGCACCTGCCACCATTTTATACAGAAACCGGGTCACTTGGGTGCTATTAGGTCCCCTTGTTTTGCCTGCGGGAGCATATTATTGTTATTTACCACATCATATCATACACATGTTTTTGGTCAGGTACTATTGTGTACAGCAATGTACAGCACAATTCCTATTAGGTTAGCTAATATTAAAAATAAGTATTTCTAAGTTTACTGTTCCATACATAGGTCTTCCTGACTTTTTTGAAGATCTTTCGGAAGAATAAGTGCGTTAATTATTGTCTTTCTAAATTATTAAATTTCCCACTTCACAAACTATTGTAGGAGTCGTAGGTCGTAAGTGGATTGTTGGTAATTTCAATAAAAACATTTACGGTATATATAATATTCTAAAATGCTTTGTTTGGAAGCAAAAAAATATTGCCCAAATGTTTATAAACATTTATATAGAAATTACCAACAATGTTTGTACGACCTACGACTTGTGGAATGATTTCCGGATAGAAATAATGAATTTCGTACAATTTCTGGAATCAGTTTTGGACCCATTTCCCACTTTTTTTACTTGCAAAATGTTCACTTCTAGTTACAATACCAGCATCGTCAAGAATTTCAACAAAAATGTTTAAAATACATACGTAAAAAACATTTTTAAAAAAGATGTTCAAAACGGCAAATCCTTCAGAATTAAAATTTTGGATTTTTATAGACTTTCAAATTTGTTCCAATATAAAAAATTATATTAACATTTGTTAAAACTTCAGTACCAAACGATATTTGGAAAATAAATATTTTTTATCTATAAGGTAACATTTTTGAAATTTAAACTTAAGTTCATTATATGCATATGTGTGTGTGTGTGAAAATAATTATATATCGATGGTCTGAAGTAGAAATGCCCTAGCTCGTATTTTTTTTACTAAATCGAGTTTTCAGTGATTCCAATACATTTCGCACAAAAATTTATTGCAATAGTGTAAAAAATAACGCCTTTACAAGCAGTTGTACAAAAAGTTACATATTGAATATTACAGTTTCTATTATCTTTTCTACCTTCTCCTGTAAAGTTACAATTATTTGAGTTAGGGCCTTTCTACTTGAGACCAACGATATGTATGTATTTACTATTTATCTACATACATATCTGCAGATATCTTTATGACTTAAGCAAGCAACAGCGAAAATTGAAAATTGTTTTTTTTTTGTAGTTGTCACAACGGACGTAAGAGAGACGTGCCAGTTTACTTTTATTAAAAAAAATTTAAAAGCAACACATGAACAAAAACAAATATATACATATGTACATATGTACGTATAGTTGAGCATGTGTGTATCTAGGGTAAAAACAATTGAAGGTTATTTTGTTATTTATGAATGTATGTATATACGTATGTGTACATTAGGGTTATTGATTATTTGACAGATATAATTTTTTATAATATTTGTAGGTATGTATGTATACTGAACGTTCGCAGCAACGAATTAACCGTGATAATTTCTCAACAGAAATTCATCGGCAAATTCGAGAAAATTAAAGATTTGTTTGTTATTGATGTAATTAGTGAGCCTCTTAGAGATCGAAAGGTATTCGATACACGAAGAGCATATTTGCCAAACGTTCGAAGGGGATATTATTGTTGCCGGACCTCTTTTGATTTATTAATTCATAATTTCAATGCCCTTTCACACACGAGAACAATTGTGCTGGCATAACATGCCAGTTTGTCGGTGAGAGAGGCAAAGAGAGTGGTTTTGTGGTTGGCATAACTTTTCAACCAGCTACAACCCCGCAACAGCACCACAAAACCAATCCACACCCAACTTAAAAAACACAGCAAATGTTAAATGAATACAAAAAACACTAATACACACAAAGCTGTGTGCAAGTATACACTTTTATGCCAGATGCATTAGTCTCGTATGTTATAAAAAGAACACAAATTGCTCGGCATAAAAATTAGTCCCGTGTGTGAAAGGCCAATCATAAGTTAATATGATAATAAATAAATAATACCCTACAGGAGATTAGTTAGTTAAACAACGTTTGATCATAAAAATTGCCCAATTATAAAATATCTTAGATAGCTTTTTCCATACTTCGTATTTGTGATTAATATGTATTTTTTAAACACATTTAATCGGTGAGAGACAGAAATACAAGGTCTTGCATTTGAAACTTATGTTTTGTTCATGGTCATGCGTGATATTAGTGAAAAGTTGCTCACGATTACATCTCTAGTCACAACCAGGATTCATTGCAAGCTTTTATTTATTTTATATGTACTTGTATGTATGTATATGGACAAGTAATTAATGCGACAAGTTAATGGAAACAAAAAACATTAATTCAGGCTGACTCTTATATACATAGTACATATGTACGAGTATGTACATATAAAAAACAAAAGATAAATATAAAATGCAACAATAAAATAAACGCAGCAATTATGCAAGGTTGTGGGTACTTGTATATACATATATGCACATGCACACAATCTAAATACATGTACATATGTGTATGTGTGTATACATGTATGCACGTGCACATGTACATAGGTGTGGATATGTGTCGTATGTTAAAAACGACACCGAAGAACAGGCATTATGGTAGGTACAGACTTAGCAACGTGTTTATGCAACCAGGTAGGTTGCATTGTCGGTCGCATAGTCTGTAGTCTTGTTTATGGTTGCGTTCGAAGTTGCATTCGATGTTTCGAAAATATCAAAATGTTTTGATGTTTATAGGTTGCATTGACGGTCGCATTGTAGGTTGCAGTGTCTGTGTCAAAATATTCGAAAAGGTGTTGCGTAAGCAAGTTGCAAAGTCTGTACCTTCCATTAAGATTTGATGTTAAAATAAGACGGAAAAGTAAAGATGTATTAAGGCTCAGTTAGCCGACGGTAATGTAATGTAACTGTAATGTAGGAAACAGTTGATGGATATTTTTATATGAAAAGTAGGTTACGTTACATTACATCTCTATAACCATTTACATTATTTTTCAAATAACAACATCGATCAGCTGTTTCCTACTGTTGCAGTTACATTACGATACAGTCGGCTAACTGAGCCCTAACTCAAATAATTGTAACTTTACAGGAGAATGTAAAAATGTAATAGAAACTGTAATATTCAATATGTAACTTTGTTTGTAAAACTGTATAACTGTATAAAATAATGAAAAACTAAATTTTGCAAAAAAAAATACAAGTTAGGACCTTTCTACTTGAGACCATCGATATATGTACATATGTATGTACTAGAGGACTGCATACTCTGAATACTCAAGCAATGTTCGTGAGTAATCTACTCTCAGTAATTTTCTCTTTTGAAAGCACATGCGGGCATGCTCATGGTGTTGCTCGTGCAACGCTCTAATATGTACATACATATGTACATTAGTATATGAGTACAAAAAATATGGAATTTTCTTTTTTTTTACCTGCAACGCAAAAATTTTACTTGATTTTATGGTTAAACAATTGTCTATATGCATTTCGTTCCCGCTTTTGGAGCTCACCAGTAGACTTCAACCCAAAAAATTTTTGAATTTAGCGAACAAACTTGGAATGTTTATAGTAAGACTCTTAATACTATATTGAGAATACGACTTCATGTCGTACCTATCATGGAATAAATAAACACAAAAATGCATTGTGATGTTCGTTTGGTTTCATAAAATGTGTTTTTATTCAGTTTTAATTTTCTGCATTTTGATAACATAATTTTCTTATGTATGTTAAACAGCTGTTGTTTCAAAAGCCTTTCATAATACTGGGAAAGTTTTTAGTGCTGACGTACTTTCAACGTAATTTAATAAGAACTTTAATTAACCACTGAAAAAATGAAATCGTATTTGAATATAATTTTAATTTACGTAAAAATTAGCTAATTACGTATTTAAATATTAAGTTAAAAACTAGGGGTTAGCTTCCTCAATATACTTTCTTAGGTTTTCCCAGTCTGAATCCCCAAGATATTCCATAACTGGTATATTTTTCGAGTGTTCGAGAATTTCATCATCTTACTGGTAAGTCGGTAGAAGAAATCGTGAAAACCCGGATCTCAATATCACTAGATTATAGAGGATCGCTTTATTGCTCAATTCCTGACTGATTTTTTGAAGTGTTCAGGACTTTTGGGCTTCCTATTTTC
The DNA here is from genome assembly GCA_936439885.1 of Nowickia ferox. Lineage (NCBI taxonomy): Eukaryota > Metazoa > Arthropoda > Insecta > Diptera > Tachinidae > Nowickia > Nowickia ferox. The sequence continues at coordinate 110,186,560 of OW387023.1, forward strand.
TTTTTAATGCAAAATAATAATCTTTAAATTTTATCAGAATTTCAATTGGGGCTGTCGGCTACAACCAGGTTGATTTCCCGAAATATAAGAGCTATGGAGCTGAAATTTTCAACACGGTTCGGGTCAATACGCGGTAGTCTTTTTCTTCTTTTTGACCCAAAAAAATGAACACTGTTTGAAGTAATTTCTAGTTAAAAAACATGAAAATAATTTTCTTTACATTTAAAAAATATTTCAATCCAACATTCATGTAGTAACCGGTTCTCTGTTATTCAACAACAACAAAAGTTTGATTTCAAATCATTGTTATTTGTTTTTAATTCCATATTCTTCCACACAATACCTAGGTATTTATTAAAAATATAAAAGAAAAAAATCACCTAACAAAGAAAAGAGATAATGTAGTAGTACATGCATGCATACATACGAACAAACATACATACATACATGCACATATGTATCTACGTCAATATTTTTTTTTTGGGATGGAGTAAATAACAAGAGTCTGTGTGCGTTATTAACAACGCTAATAAATAATGAAAATACTTTCAGATTTTATACACAGGGTTTTAAAATTTATTCTCTCAACCTGGGTAGGTACATATTTTATTTAAAAAATAATAAATTTCACATGCCAACATACATAATTATCATGTCGTGCTATAACCGCCAAAAAATCTTAAGCGACATAATTTTCGAACTTCATTTTTTTATTATGTATTTACGATCATTGAAAAATAATGTACTATGTAGGTATGTAATGTATGTCGTTAAAATATTTTTGGCGGTTATGGCTCGATCTTAACATACCTATTTATTTAAAAACCTATTTAAACATCAGCGTTGCCATATTAGTAATAAAAAAAATAGAATTTTTAAAGTTTTTTTTCCAGGGGAAAAAGAAAATTTCGCTCTTTTATTGCAATATAGACATTAGTCAAAAATTTCGTTTATTGAGTTAATAATGCATTTGTCAAGAAATGCGAAAAGAAGTAACAACATTTTTGCGTTCGTGAACTGTCAACTTATTCCGTAACTCGCTATCGCTTAAAACCTATAAAGTTGTTTTATCGATTTTCAGCTACGAATGCAAGAAGGACCTTAGAGAGGCCTTATCTCATTATTTTTTTGGATTAAATTTTTTTATACATATTTCGATAGAATTAGATGTTCTTCTTGAGTTAGGGCCTAACTGACATATTTTTGAAAAATTAGTTAAGTACTTTACTAGACTTTATAAGTCATAATACACCTTGTCTACAATTTTCATGACTGTAAGCATTACTGTTGTGCCTATATAAGTAAAAAGATTTCCGACGCAGCCATAAGAATGAATGTGTAAAACAACTACAAAAGCTGCTCTCCTGTAAAATTATCAAAATGTTAGTTAGGTCAGTTAGTTAAATCAGCGACGATATGCATTCGATTTTCGATCTTCGCTAGCTATCGTACACCGAAGATCGAATGTGAAAATTACATCATTAACATCGAAAAGTTCATTAAGCAACAGATTTTCAATCAAACAGTATTTTAATAGGTATGAAAATTTTTTTTAAATATATTTGCTAAATGAGATTTGTTAAATGAGATGCTTACCGTCAAACACATTCTAACAGAATGTCCAGACTCAAGAATTGGTTGCCACTAGACGAAATCTAGACGAAATCCTGGACTGTACAACCACCAAAAATCTACCTAAAATTAGTAGCTGCCTATAACATCACTACATCCAGAGAGTTTAGGACCACTATCCCTTTTCATCCTTTTAATATTTACAAAATATTATCTTTATTGATCTCTTTAGTATATTTATTTCCATATTTAGGTTCATAATTTTTAATTTAATTAATTTAATATTTAACTTCATAACTTCTGATTGCGTTTTTCTTCCCTTGTACATATTTTTCTCCTTTTTGTACATACATACCTATACCGAAATTGTACATATCGTCGGCTTACGAGTGTAAACCTACTAAATCCACGTTTTATAGCATATGACATTTTAATCCCGTTTGAAAGAGAAAGAGACACCGCATCGACTAGCTAAAATATTTAATTTAATTTGAAACTCTACATTAAATCGAAAAAGCTAACAGTATGTGTCTCTCCTGTAAAATTTGATTGAAGTGAGTCAGCAGTTTTACACTCTAAGCCGACGATATGTACATCTTACAATCTTTTATCTTAATTTTTCGAGCACAAATGGTCTAGTTACCCGGCGCCTTTGAATTATATTTTGTAAATTTAATTTATTGTGTTTTAGAAACCCAAATACAAATTGTAAACGATTTTTGACGATTTTATATACATATTTATGTAGATCTAAGGTTGTAGGGTTTCACTTACATATGTGCAGGAGCAAGTGTATTTTAATTTCCATTACCCTGTATGATTATTGATTATGCATCACAGTGAGTGGTACCTATTCACAATAGCGATATTTTTTGTCAAATGCTCGTCATAATACGGAATAAAAATTCGTTTCATCAGCGCTTTCGACTATAACTGAAAGCTGCTCATAGCAAGTTTAACCGCCTGGCCCACGATGGCGAAAGAAAACTTTCGATCGCCAACTTGTATTGAAAACAACAATAAAAAAGGAAAATTCCTTTTCGAAGTCGGCGTCCATGTATTTTCAGCTTAAATACCTGCCTATAATGATGTTAATGTATGTCATGTTTTAGACTTGGCAGTTTTTCTTGAATCAAGTCTGAGTTTAATGGAGAGAGGGGAAAGAAGAAAGAAGAGGGGTAATGACTTGCTTGTACAGAAAAGTTACTTCAATTCTCTTTTGTTATTTCATTCGCTGTATTAAAACAACAGCAAAATTGAACAAGAAACCGTCTGTGTGTAAACCAGTGAGCTGCAATTTTCATGGTTTTTGATGATTTACTCATACAATAAAATTTTTACTCACATTTAATCACGTACAAAACATTCAACGTACAATAAAATCAGCATCGTTCTAATATCTGTTCATTGGAATGCTTGTGAGTGGAGGGATCGTACATGTTTTACTCAATTCATTCTCATACATTAAATGTTTTATTCAGAGTTAATCATACAACAAAACTCAATGTTGAATACAATCAGCATCATAGAAACGAACGCATCGTTGGAATAATTGTGAGTGGAGTGATCGAACTTGTTTTATTCAAACTTCTATGTGAACAAGCGCTGACGTTGAATAAAATCAAAGTAGTCAAGTTCGTTCAAGTTATTTTAAAACACACACACACAAACATGTCAAACAGGGGTGGAAAATTGGAAGTTTCTTTTTGTTCCAATTATAAAAAAGGTGCAACATTTCCTCGGCTTGTTTCTGGTTTGCGGCACAGTATATTAAAAATACATTATGTCTGCAGCAAACCAGAAACAAGCCGACGATTTGTTTAACTACGAGTTTGAAAACTTGCTTGTTTTTATGGTTAAGCGATTGTCTATATGCATTTTGTTCCCGCTTTCTGGAACTCATCAGTAGACTTCAACCCAAAACATTTTTGATTTTAGCTAACAAACTTCGTATGTTTATAGTAAGACTCTTAATACTATATTGAGAATCACAATATACAAACATAATAAGTTTGAAAGCCTCAAACAAAAATCTTTACAAAACAAGCATCTTTATTCGATTGTGCATTAAGAGTCTTACTATAAACATACGAAGTTTTTTAGCTAAATTCAAAAATGTTTTGGGTTGAAGTCTACTGATGAGTTCCAAGAAGCGGGAACGAAATGCATATAGACAATCGCTTAACCATAAAAACAAGCAAATTTTCAAATTAAATAAATAAAGACTTTATGTCAAAAAGCTCTATTACACAGTTTCTTTACTTTTACCATCCCTGATATGAACTCCTAAATTAAGTACACATACCCATACATACTTAAACATTGATTTGTTGGCTCTTTATAAATACAACATTCATACACAATGATTTTTTTCATTTTCACTTTTACTCTGCATCAACTACTGATGCTGATTAGAATGAACATTTTTTCCTTTCGCATTATGTTCTTGTTCAAAACACTCATTGTCGAGCCAAAAAAACCAATAATTCGAACTGATTGGTTTGATGCTACGCATGATTATAAATCATATCCAACAAGATTCCACTCACTTGAGCGATTAAAACTTAGCAACGAATGTGTGTGTTTTGAACAAGTTTGATTTTTTCAACAAAAAGGCATGTTTTTAGGATATTGATTATGTATGATTATTTTTCCGATCACTCGTTGCAGTTCCCTGTTGTAAACAAACGAGCAATTTTAAAAGAGAATTGAAGATAACTGCTTCAAGAAAAACTGCCGAGTCTAAAACAAGACTATTTGTCATTAAAATTAAAATTGAATGACTGGATACAAATTTTGCCAATCAAACTTTTAAATGTTACTACGCATATAAATACATACGTATGTATTCGTATGTACATAAATGATTCTAACTTTAAGCAGCACATGCTCATTTCATATGCAAGTAATTTTTGTTTTTTCTTTCTTTTTGTAACTTTAAGGATATTGACCTTGCTTTGTTCAACAAAGTAAACAGTAAAAACAAAACCAATAAGAAGGGGAGAGGGCGATAGGGAGGTGATGAAAAGCAAACACAGAAATGATGTTAAAATAAAAAATGAACACGAGTTCACGCTTACGTACTTAGTACATACGCATACATATCCACACATATGCATATATGTATGTGTATACAAGCTCATAAAGATAAAGTCGAAAATTCTTTACTTCCAATTGAAATTCTTTATTAAATCAGTCACCAAGTTATTTATCATTCTCAAATAAAATGTTTAACTAAATTTGAGAATAACGTTTGCTGTAGCACAACGGAAACTAATAGGACAGAAGTTTGGTGGTTATTTCGGAACCAATATATTTACATACATACGAGGTCTGATCAAAAAATAACCGTTAATTCAAATTTCGTGAGCTACGTATGTTCGATTTTCGCATTTTTTTTTTTTATATATGTTGGCAATATCAGCCATTTTGGATTTTTACTAAATTTTGAGCAAAAACAACGTTGAATGGACATCGCTCAGGAGCTGTTGAACATCGTCAACGACGATCCAGATAGGATAGGTCGGAAATTCTCTCATTGGTGGAAGCACTGATGTCACTGATTTTATTATTACAATCAATTATTTCCTGCTTCAGATCTTTTATGCAAGCAGCAAAATCGGCTCTAAAGCTCATGCAAAGCTGCCTTAATAGAATTCTGCTCACTATCAATATCAATCTTAGCAATAAACGAATCCATTTTAGTGTTGAGGCTACATAAATTTACTTCATCCCGAGGCTTGGTCAAACAAGAGTAAGACAACTGCTTGTTCTTCTTAAATAGGCTTAACTCATTATCTGCAACACCGGAACAAACAACATGAATCCATAAAAGACAGGAGCAACATTGTAGGCTTCCCTGAGTTTTTCCAATATTGTCACAACAAGCAGCACATTTGTACACTTTATTACCAGGCATATTGATCCGTAGCAAATATATCAAACTATTTCATATGACGCTCACAGTATGTACATGTGAATGCTAATACAAGCAAGTAAGTAAAAAAAATGGTGTTCACAAAACAAATGAAAAAATCAATTTTGTAAGCATTATGCTTAAAGCATATGAGCAAACAATTAAAACTATTGTTAAATTAAGGCGGGAATAAAACTCAAAAAAAAAACAGGCAAAATGTAATTAAATCGATGTTTTATAAGAATATACATAGATAAAATGTATTAAAAACTGAAAGCTGCACTGTAAGATACACGTTTATTCAGGCATAGCGTTGCCAACTTTCGCTTAATGCTCTAAATTCATAAAACGCACTCAGGGAAAGTAAGATATGTTTTTACGAGTCTTAGATGATGGATGTCTCTTTTCTTCCCATTTTCAATTTACTGCTACACATTTTATGCATACTTCATATACCATCATAATACATGCAGATTAAATCTTGTAAATGCCAAAAAAAAATTCAATTTATGTTAAACATTTTAAAGCATAGCTTTTCTTCGTAAAATGTCAATAAAAGAGTAGACAGTATTTGTAGCCATAGGCGAACAGAGGGTTATAAAAATTGTAGCCATTATCATCATTAAAGCCATAACAAAGTGAAACTGATGAGGAAGAGGTTAATTTGGGAGTGAGTCAAAGTATTTCGTTCATTGTATGTATTTGTGCGTCATACACAAGCTTTTAACATGAATCGAAAACAAAACTTTCATAAGATATTCAAAATTGAGCAAAGGGAAGGTTTAATACGTGGACGGTTGACTGGCTTCCACAAAAAAAACTTTTATTTTACTACAAAGAAGGCAAATACAATTTCGTGGAAAACAACACATGCGCAGTTGGAATTTAACTGCGAGTTATTGAAAATTTTAGATAATTTTTCATTAATTTTTGTTTGCATGCAAGCTTTAAAATCACTTACATTAAGAAAAATTGATATACCTATTTGCAGTGTTATAGACTTACTAGTGTTATCAAATAAACCCCCAAACTACTTACTCTGTAAATCGAAGCGAAAAAATATGCTTACGAACTTGAATCTTAATAATCTTGAGAAAATGACAAATAACAATAACCATGTAGGAATTAATTTCTCTCCAACTTTTGCATTTTGCATTACATTCAACAAAGTGCGAAAATTCTGTAGAAAATTTCACACGAAATACAAGTGTGTTTAACATCTGAAGATTTACAAGAAAAAGCTAGCAAACGAATTTACTTAAGCAAGCAAAATAAATGTTTTTTCCTATACAACAAGCAAGTCTTTTGAAACTGTCCACACTGGGAAGTTTTTGTTTTGCAGCTTAATACAGACGAGAATGACGTAATCAACAAGAACTGCATGTACATGAAACAAAGTATCCTTTTACATTCCTCTTTCCCCCTTCATCAACAAACTCAAAAGTTTTGCAGCAAATGTTTCATAGTGTGGATGAGGACCAAAAAATAAATGAAATTTGTATCGACAAAATAAATTCTGCGAAAAAATTATTTATGAACAATAATAAAAACTAAAAGTATAGTACATATCGCTCATTTATTCAAATAACGTCATATTTATAAAAAAAAAAAACTAGTTTGCCAAGAAACGAGTTTACAGTTTTTAACCCCCGACCAAAAAAGGGGTGTTATAAGTTTGTAGTAAGTGTCTGTGTATCTGTATGTCTGTACGAGCCCACGTACAGACCAAACGGCTGGACCGTTTTTGATTTAGTTTTGTGTTTGAAGGGTAACTTGGTCGAGTGTTCTTAGCTATGTTAGAAGAAAATCGGTACAGCCATTTAGAACATATCACATCTTTTCTAGATATATTCTGTTGAATCTGTGTGTCCTTGACGCCATAGCTCTCGAACGGCTAGACCGATTTTAATTTGGGTTTTTTTCGTTTGAAAGGTGACTTGATCTTTCATTTTCTAATCTACACTTGAAGAAAATCGGTCCCGCCGTTTGGCAGTTTTCAGGTGCCTTTAAAATTTTTAATTTTTGTTAATTTAAACACAAGTTAATGGAAAAGTACAATTTTATTCTGTTTTCAAGACTCGAGTAAACAAGATATTTGTATGAAATTTTTACAAAGTATTAATTCTGCATCTTTTAACTTAAAAATTCCATTTTTTGAGTTAAGACGTTTTGTAAGCAAATGAGCGACATGTATAAAATGAAAGGATTATGAAATATCAATACATTATGTTGGCGGCTAACCCTTATAAATAAAATGCGTGAATCGGCCCTCTTCTGTAAACCGAATTGGTTTGAGATCGCACGATTTTAGAAAACTAACTCCGATAATAGAAATATTTTTTTTTGACTTTTCTAATTTTTCTATTATATATATAGATTCTCAAATATTATATCTGAAAGAAAATTATCGTGTTTGATTTTAAATACGTTTGCAGAATCACTATTAATTTTTTGAAAACGAAAAATTTTTCTCGGATTCGGTATACAGAACAGGGTCGAATATCTATTTAATCTTTGGGAATAAAAGGGAGTAAATACTACATGCATACATAAACAAACTTCTTCGCGAGTGATAGATATTCACAATAAGGACATTCTTTGCCAAATGTTTGTCGTAATACCAAATGAAAATTCGTTCGATCAGCTGTCGACTACAGTAGAAGATTGAAAGTTGCTCTTAAAAAGGGCCCAATTCATAAAGTTATATTGTTGATAAGAATTATGTATGTGTTGTAGTTAATATGTGTACGAGTATATAAATGCATTTAATATGTGTATAAATTTATATAAAAAATACATACATATGTACTTACTTTTTAGTGCGAAATGTTTGCAATGAAAATAATTAAATCCAACAAACTGCAAAAAAAGAGAAAAGAAAAATATTCGTTAGCAAATGTTAAGGATTATTTCATACAAAATATTTTAATAAAGGAATTGCAGATTTACGACTCAACTATTCTTTGCTTGTTGTTGTCTTTAATAATACACAGCTTACCCGGACTCGCGCCTGACATAGAGCACCAAACCGCCTCACTTCCATAGTCATGCTTTATTGTAGAACAAATACTACAAGATTTTAGACAATGTTTTACATAAAATAAAGCATGGCTATGGAAATGTGTTAGTTTGGGGGTCTACGTCGGCTGCTTTTTTAAAATCGAATAATGGAAGAGTGGGAATATCTAGCAATATTGAAATAAAATTTGGCAGCCAGAGAACTTCAAATGCTATCAGGACAATGGTCCGAAGCATAAAGTGCAGTTGTTGTACAACCGTCCTAAAGTTATGGAAACGCCGCCGAAATCATCTGACATTGTCATATAAAATTTATAAGCATATCTTGAAAATAAATTAATATCGCGTTCATTTCCACTGTTACTGAGTTGCGAGATATGCCTCAAGTAATAATAGGAAAAAATTTAGCCCAATTACGATATGCTATTCAATTCCGAAGGCAATATGCCATTCGTAAAAATCAAAGGACCACCCACGATATGTATATTAAAACAAAACCAAAAATTAATTACACTAGTAGTGAGATATTTTGGTGTTCGAAATATAATACTGAATTGCACTTTTTATTGAAAAACATCTTGCTGTCCGGTTATTAAACTGAGCCACTGTATACTCTATATTTAGCAAATAAACTGTAATGATTTACTATTAAAAAATGACGTTATGCGTAATAAACACTTAAAGATGTAAGCAATTTAGTTTGATATCGAAACGAAAGAGATTGTAAATTCAACCCTAACTGCAGTTGAATTACGTTGATGTCATTATATGTACGTGGCATTTTTTTAGCGCGCAATTAAGCATTTGGGCACAACGCAAATTCGAATTCGGTGGTGAATAAGTTAAATTCAACGAACTTATTATTGAATTTCATTTAAACAACGTCATCAAGATAAGATCGTAGCAGTTCTTTAAAATCTTTTAAAATTTACGATTAGACCTACCATTACAGTTCTAGTGTATGAAAAACTGTTCAATGCCTTCCATATTTTAAAGTGGTTGGTTTTTTCTTTAGATAACTTTTCCACACGCTAAGTTTACTTTGCAAAGTCTTGAGATTTCCCATTATCATTTAACAAGAGTCGAATTTAGTGTACGACTGTAAATATGGCCCATAGTTTTTAATTATTTAAACAATTTAAATACATACAATTAATTTATTTTGCATTACCTATTTTTATAAAATGTAAAACAAAATTATTACAAGTTTCATCAACATTTGAGGCGCACTTCCGTTATTAAATAAATGTGCAATAAAGAAAATAAATAAAGAATACAAACGAACTGCACATGGTCAAGACAACCAACTAAAAATAGGTTTAATAAAAATTAGAACAAATATCTTGAGAGAAAATCATGATTTTTTCATGAAAAACAAAAAAATTCATACATAATAAATATGTATGCATGTACTCGTGTCAAGTCTAGGCTTTTGGAGATTTCCCGGAAAATTATAAGGATCTAACAATTATAATATGCTTGTGATGACTTAAGCTACCGACAAAAATCAAAGAATAGCCTGATAAATGCTTAAGCAACTTATTGAGTGGCTATACTGTACTTCTTCAACTTACAACACAACACTTACTGCGCTTATAAATACATACCTAAATTTAAATTTTATATTAAAAATTTTACGAAATAGCAATATTTTTGATTAATATAAAAAAACATATTTACTGCCAGTTTATAGAAGACAAGTAAAAATTCTCGTCTGTCTATTTACATTGGACACAAAAACAAAGCACTCAAATTTGTTTTTGTTTTCAATATAAATAGCCAGACGAGAATTTTTACTTGTCTTCTATAAACTGGCAATAAATTTCTATTAAATTACACTGTGTGACAAATTTTAATGAAATCGAAATACCTGGGACGTGTTACTATTTTTCTGGTAGGTACTGTCGAGCATAACGATAATCTGTATTTGAAATTTTCCAAACAATTCCAAAATCTTGAGTTACGGGTAAAAAAAAGCCGGGTTTTCGTACCCCGTATGCACTTATAAATCTCTAACTCATCTTAAATATCATCCGATTTTAAATTTATAAACGGATTTAGAAAAAAGAGACTAATACCTTTCGAACCATATACATATATTTTGTTTCAGTAAAATTCAGACTTATGACTTTATTTCGAAAACATAATTGATAAAGAGTAATTCGCAGGTTTGGATTAAATAATTCTTTAGGAATTAACTGAGTTATTAAATATTTTATTAGAAGACTTTTTGTTAAAAAACTACCTGATGTTTTTCGCGTTCTATTTATGCACTTTCTGTGTATTTAAGCTTCCAGAATGATGAAAGTAGAATTTAATAGACGTACTCGTATATCAGTATAGAGCATAAAACTTGTACAACAGAAAAAAGCTTGGTGCCCATTCTTAATAAAATGATTTGGAAGCGTAATTGCGGTAAAAGTCGTGAATTAGTCTTTAATGATCTCTTACTAAGTAATAGCTATGTATGTACATACATATATTCTGTTTGCTTGAATTCACTTAAAAACTCTTAAAAATTTGTCTCAGAACTGCTTTTGTATTAATTTTTATTAAAAAATAATGTTTACTTTAATAAAACAATCGAAAAGCGCTAAATTAGCGCGTTTTAAATAAAGTCATCATATCAGTTCAATATTTTCAACCCTTTTTTTTGCTTACACAATTCATACTGTAAATTTCACAACTAAAAATATCTACTCGTTCTCGTGACCAAAAAAGTTAATTTAACTGATTAAGCATCTATTCTAGCTGAAGTATATATAAAAAGCATTTGAATGGCAAAACTATTCGACAATTTATATAAGTTGTTACAAAGTTTCAAAAATAAAATAAAAGAAGAAACAATATTATAAAGTCTGAAAATAGCTACTAAAAAAATTAATTGTATATGCTAATACACATGTACATACATCGACTTTTATTAAAATTTAATTTAGCGCGTAGGAAAATAGCGCGTTTTGGCTATAAATAATTGACAGTGCTATAACTTAGCGCGTTCTAGCGCGTTTTGCCAAGGGGAACAGCGCGTTTGGGTTATAAAAAGTTGGCATCGCTGCTGTACACACATAAATACATAAATAATCGTATATATCTATATACATATACCTACAACATTCTACAAAAATTGAACAGCGCGTGTTTGAGTTTTTCTCAGTACTAACAAGTCAATTTTTCATTAAAAAATTAAGTACCTACATACATATCGTATCGTATGCATGTACATACATATGTATGTACGAACCGTTGAGAAAAAAAAAAAGAAAAATGCAAATAAATTTGTTTAGAACAGACAAGTATGTATATATAATATGGTAAGCAAAATAAAGATTTGATTGCATTTGATTATATAACAAACCAATAAAAATACCTATGTATGAACGTACATACATATGTACGCAATAGATACATATGCGTGTAGCTCCTTTTAAAATAAACATTTTTTCTCCCAAGTCAACTGATTTTATACCTAAGTGATCGTTTAAATATGTAGGTATTTACATACATATGTAGATATTTTAAAATTTTATGCTAAAAAGCCTGAATGAATCACAAGGTAAGAACACGAACTGTCACCCTGTTTTTAATTTTCACAAATAGGTACTACTATCCCACTGCAATAAACGTTGGCAACGTATCTGTTTGGGACGGCATTTTCCTTCAAACATACTAAATATGCAAAGTAATTTTTTGACAATTTCCTGCTTTCAAAGTGGGATATTTTGTATTGAGCAATATTTTTCATTCAATTTTCCAATTCCTCTAGAGTGCAGAAATTTTCATACAAAAGTACTACTAGGCAGCGATGCCAACTATTTATAACCCAAACGCGCTATTCCCCTTCGCAAAACGCGCTAAGTTACAGCATTGTCAACTATTTGTAGTCAAAACGCGCTATTTTCCTACGCGCTAAATTAATTTTTAATAAAAGTCTATGTATGTACATGTGTATTAGTAAATACAATTGATTTTTTAGTAGCTCTTTTCAGACTTTATAATATTGTTTCTACGAAATTATATCTTAAATCAATAAAATCATTTAATACAGAATCAGAATTGCCTTCCAAATAATCGAAATCCTTAGTTTTTATTTTTAACCCCCGACCAAAAAGAGGGGTGTTCTAAGTTTGTAGTGTGTGTACGTAGCCACGTACAGACCAAACGGCTGGATGGATTTTGATTTAGTTTTTTCTGTTTAAAAGGCGGCTTGATCGAGAGGGCTCTTAGCTATGCTTTTTGTACTTCAGCTAGAATAGATGCTTAATAAGTTATATAAATTTTTTTTTGGTCACGAGTAGGAGTATATATTTTTAGCTGTGAAATTTCAATATACATACTTGTCATTTACAGTATTAAAATGAGTTTTTAGAATTAAAAACCATAGTCAAGGGAATTTTATTTGCGGCAGATGAATCATTATTAACCCATTTAAAAAATTTTATGAGTTTTGAATACTAGAAAATTGTTAAATTTATGCAAAAAAGAGTAAAAAAATATTGAACTGAATGATGATGACTTTATTCAAAACGCGCTAATTTAGCGCTTTTTTTAGTAAACGCGCTAAGACGAAAAAAGCGCGTTTGGCATAGTTAAAACGCGCTAAATTGGCATCGCTGCTACTAGGTGAGCTACGAACTAGAAAAATCCGAAAAACTTGAAAAAAACTCCGAAAAACTGAAAATTAAGGCATTGAAAATTAACCGATTTTATTGAAAGTTTGCATAAGGCGTGTACATATATTGCAAACATGTATTTTGAAAAAAAAAATTAAAAATATAGACTCAAAGGTAATTGAAGAATCCCAAAAACTTTTATAATAGGCCACAGCATGCGTACAAAAAAGGAAACTTTCAATGCGTAGTAGGTACATATACTTATGTTATTGAGGAGCTCCAAACGATAACGTTGTCTTGTTGTTTAAAAATACTCCAACTTCCGTTGATGTGAAATGTGTAAAAAAAATACTTTAATAATTTGGTGGAAAATACAAGTCACGGTTTCGAGGCATTTTGACGCTTGAAGCTCAAATTGGAAACTTAACTACTAACAATCTTTTATACATATTGTACGGATGCACCCATTGTGAGTGTCGACGTGGAAAGGAGTTTCTCAATCTTCAAAAATATAAATATTTTAACAGATAACCAATCGTAGATCTTTTTGCTTCGGAAATATCTATTTTTTGGGGAATTTTATCGTATTTTTTAAGTTATTAAAATCCGAGCCCTGGTTATAAAGTAAACAAACATCCAAATACTTGCGGTTTGGTCAAATTTATACTTAATTTAGTTGAAGAATTTTGCATTCGATTAAGATAGTCAAGCGCAAAATTGAAGCTCCACTCACAACATTATCAACGGTATTCATAATGCACAAAAATTTAAATGGGCTGTGTCTTAGGCGTGGCACAAACATTTTTTTTTTTTGCACTTTAAAAAACCTTTTTTGGAATAATTGCATATCCTGTTCATACTGTGGGGTGACTGACACAACTTTTTTCGACTCACTCATATGTACATACATCCCTATTTACAAAAATCATCACAATAAATGAAAGTTAAGGTATCTGTGTGTATTATAATTTAATTCTTTTATACACTTTCTTACTGATGAGTAAAATAATAAAACAAGTACATATGTATGCATGTATGTGTGAACATACATACAACAAAAAATAAATAAAAATTATATACATACATACGTGTGCATATGAGAAAAACCCAAACACAAAACATTTTACTTTTTTTAATAAACACATGATGCTATAAGCCTTCCCTTTCTAGACAATATAAAGCATAATACTAAGCTCCTCATATTACTGCTATGCTAAACACACAATCCCATACATGTGAACACAGCAAAGTACATAAAGCAAAATGAATAACAGAAAGAGAGAAATAAAATAAAAGAAAAATAAAAGAAAGAGAATATTGTAAAACTGGCAACTAATTGAAACTCTCTCAAATTTTTAGCAAATCATGGGATATTTTAAATTTTTGTTCAAATTTAAATGGACAAAATAATTTTTGAAGAAAATTAATGCAAAAATAATGTTTTTGTACTATACACACATGCATACATACATATGTTGTATATACATACACACATATGTATGTATGTATGTATGTACTTAAATTTCATTGTATTAAAATTTGTTAAATCAAACACCAGTGTATGTATATACATACATATAAAAATTGTTTTTTTTTTAGTTTGGCACGAAATGGTGGATTTTATTATGATGAGCTGCTTTTTTTTCTTCTACTTTTCATTTCGTCTAGCTTTTTCGTAGACTTAACATATTCAGCCAGTCAATCCAGTTTGAATTATTGCACATAACGTCACACTTTGTACCCTACCTTAAAGACGAATACTATGAAAAAGGAACTTAATAAAAAATATTTATAGCGTGAGAGAGAATATACGTATATGCAGTAAAACGATGTGATATGCTTTTTAGAAACTTGACAACATTGCACGGTGGGTTTCACAAAAAAAACCATACAGTTCAGAAATATATACTACGTACGTTTAACAGCACTGTATTCTTTAAAGAATTTTTTTAAATCAAATATTTCATACAAAATGATTTTGCTTCACACTTACATTTTCTCAGCAATAAAATTGTAATCCTTGTTTTTTATGCTGGCAAATAATCCAATGAAATAATGTTCAATCACAGTTTAGGCGTATCCTTTTTTTAATTCATATAAAATATTGTACTTAATATTTTTTTATATGTAATTTCTATTTGATTACTAAAATTCATTAGTTTTAAGAAATAATATTTAATTTAAAGAAAATTTAAAGCATAAATTAAGAAAATAAATTGCACTGTATGTATATATGTAAATTGTAATCCACAAAATGTTATCACAATAATTTGTTCTTTTCAATTCTGTTTTATGTATATTCTTTTCTTTTCGAGAAAAATTCAGTTGAATGATTCACTTTTGCGTTGAAAATTTTCTGTATATTATTTTTAAAGTTGTATTTATACCTTAATTTTAAACGAAATTTATTACTTTTTTTAATTTTAGGGGCACTTGTACGTGTAACTTTTTTTAATATATTTATTTCTCTTTATCAATAAATTGAATTGTTTAGGAAATAAGGAAAATTCATACTTTTCCACAGTATTTTTTTTAACAAGAAAAGAAAAACACCCAAGAGTAGAAATACACAATCAGTAGTGGTGGTAGTAGTATTTTCTTCTTTTCACAACTTTATAACGTGGATTTGATCCTCCAATACGTGAAGTCTCCAAGCACTAGTATTCGACTAAAATACAAATTTCATATGAAAAGTTGTTGGCTGGCTATCACAAGGCAGCAAATACAACAATAAACACACCACACGTAACAGCGAAAATAATATAAAAAGATGACGACGTATCAGTCCGTAACATACACACAAGAGAAAACAGCAACAACACAAAGAAATTAAACGTATAAGCGCGAGTTCACCACCATACTAAGAGCACGTAATTAAATAAATGATACCCCATGTACACAGAAATCACTCAAACTAATTCCATACCTCAAATAGGTACATATATACATATGTACATATGTAGCTAACAGAATCATAAATTCAACACTTAACAACTAGCCTCACCACAAATAAAAATTTTATCAGAAGGAGAAATATTTTATTTTTTTCTACTACATATTGTTGTAGTTAAAACGACAAGTCTCCGAATGGAGAACGCAATCTTTAATACTCGTAAAAGACTGGCTAAAATAATTAATAAGATTGAGTGAGTTGTTATCTTCAGTCATTTTCAACAATAAATGATTACTTCTGCTCTAATCAGCGTGACCATTTTAGCATTTTTACAGCTAAATTTAGCATTTTTTCGTTGATTTAGCTGTAAAATTTTCGATTTAGCGGTTAGCATTTTTCAATTGTTTATTTAGCATTTTCTTGCATTTTTTTAATAATATAATCTATTAAATTTTTAATATATAATCTATACCATTTTGGGTAAATGTATTAGTAATTTTCACGAGCAATAATGTTTCTCAAGACCTACAAATATTGTAATACACAAGTAAAATAGTTGTGAAAGTACATATGTATGTATGTATGTATATTATTTTCATATAAATAATATATTTTTACAACTATTTTACTTGTATTAGAAAACAAGCAAAATGATTAGATTTTGATTT
Source organism: Nowickia ferox (assembly GCA_936439885.1). Taxonomy (NCBI): domain Eukaryota; kingdom Metazoa; phylum Arthropoda; class Insecta; order Diptera; family Tachinidae; genus Nowickia; species Nowickia ferox. Next base: position 110,203,240 of record OW387023.1, read on the forward strand.
TAGCTGCAGCATTAGATAACAATAAAAGTATTTAAGACGTGAAAAGAAAATTGAACTAATTATACCTAGAAGGTTTTAAAAAATTAAGTTGCTTGTTTTGTAAAGATTTTTGTTTGAGGCCTTTAATTCTTACCACTGTATATTCTTATATGTATAAAAAGCATTACTTTTTATCAAACTCAAAATTTGTTTTGTGTAATTTATAACATTTTGCATTATTTTGCAGGTTCGTCTGTGCAAGATTTAATTTTGATTCCGGCAACACTGGGGTGCATCCACCTTAAAAATAAACAACGATCGAAAGCTCTATAATTTGAACAACAAAAATCAATGCGCTTAAATTAAAAGAAATTTATAATTATGTGTGGTTGTGCAACAAGTTGAACTTGGAAAAAATAATAAAGTAAAATTTCAGAGAATCACTTGTGCTGCGCAAATGCTTCAGGTACACATTGCCTTAAACTTTTAGTGATTGCAAATGCAAAAAATTCAAGACGTCTTAAGAACTTCAACTCCCATATGCATACATACATACATATGTACATACATATGTAGAATACAAAAGTTCTAAATCACCTTCGATAAATTTAACAATTTTCTTCTTTTTATTTTCTTATTCGAAAAAGTGAACAATCAATAAACGGAAACACTGCCGGTTTTAACTAGTTCACGGTATCACGAGTGCACTGTACGTATGTACGTACATAAATACATACATATGTATGTACATACATATTGCTCATTTACTAAAACAACGTTATAACTAAAAAAAAACTAGTTTGCCAGAAAGCGAGTTTTAAGTTTTCAATTTACACACAATTAAAAATTTTATTTTGCTTTGAAGGGTTGAGTAATCAAGATATTTGTAAGAAATTAAAAATTTACACAATATGAAGAATGAATTATCCATAATTAAGTTAAAGATTCCATATTTTGAGTTATGACGTTCTTTGAGTAAATGAGCGATATGTAAATATATATGTATGTATGTATGTACAAATCAGCTTTCACACACGAGAACAATTGTGTTGGCATAACATTCCACTTTGTTCGTGGGAGGGGCAAAGAGAGTGGTTTTGTGGTTGGCATAGTTTTTCAACCAGCTCCAACCCCGCATCAGCAGCACAAAACCAATACACACACAACTTAAAAAACAGCAAATGTTAAATGAATACCAAAAGCACTAAACAAACAAAGCTGTTTGCACGTATGTATACATTTCTATGCCAAATGAATTAGTCTCGTGTGTTCTAAAAAGAACAAAAATTGTGCGGCATAAAAATTAGACTCGTGTGTGAAAAACCAATGGGAATAAGCAACTATCAGAGATAGGGTTGCCAGATACTTAAAGTCAAATAACTGGACAATGGAAAAAATTCAGCTGGATTTTGAAAAAGTAACTGGACAATTTAAAAATGCACTTATTGTTCAAAATATAAAAATGTTGATACTTTTTGAAAATAGTTTTAAGTAGTGTCGGGGAAAAATACAAGTGCTTATAAATTTGCAAGCACAATTGTATAAAGGCCATGATTCACTATCCTACACAATCGCGCGATCTACGAAAAAATACAACCCTGATCTGTTGAATTGTTTTTGTCTTTTGAAAATTTTCATAGACTTCATCATACCAGGGCTGTATTTTCTCAAAAATCGCACGATCGTGTAGGCTAGTGTATCACGGCCTTAAGTAAGCAACATATTTTTTTCTTTCTATTTAGTATTGAAATTTTTTCTGTAGAAGATATTATATTAATTAATTAAAAATATGTACATAGGTAGTTGACACAAGAACTATTTTTCAAAATTAAAGAAATTCTTTTTTAACTGTATTTCAGCTGGTAACTGGACAAGGCTTCAAAAAACTGGACAATCCAGGCCATCTGGCAAGCCTAATCAGAGATGACCCCAATTACAAGCAATATTTAACAATGAGACGAGTACCTCTCCTACTTAAACATACATACATACATATGTATTTACAATGTAAATTTTACATATGTACATTAAAACGTGTGTATGTATGTAAGTATGTACATACATATGTATGTACATACATATGCATGAAAAAACTCGATGTCTACTATAAATTGAGTGAAAAGAAACTAATGTAAAAACAAGCAACAAAACTTTTGTTGTTACAACAATTGCAACACAAGCATTGGCGTTTTCAAGTAACAGAAGAAACGGGAAACAATTTCGAACAGACGTTTAAAACAACCAGAAGAACTGTAGTCCAAAGTTACGAAGTAGATATGAATATACATAGGTATATACATACAAATGTGTGTGTATGTATGTACATATTTACACGCATACATACATTTATATGTATACATATCGCATACTACACAAGAAAAAGTCACAACTTATGTCGAGTACACACTATGGCATTTTGTGACAACGCCATAGTGTTTACTAGTGGCAACGTTTGTCATTTCCGATATTTCATAATGTGAACGGCGTTGCACACATTTTGAAAATGTCAACACAAGAAATGCCAGATGCGTTAACAGCAGCATTAACTATCAAATGGTTTTGTCTTAAACAGTGTAATAAATCCATGCATACATAGAATGTACGTACATATGTATGTATGTATGTAAATAAAGTATGGTAGTTATTAGAATTGCCATTTGTACCGCTTTTCGCGGGATTATCCCGCTTTTTTAAATTAAATCGCGTACATGATCTACATCAAAGTTACGCAAACACATACATACATACATATATAATATGAAAGAGAGTAAAATGCAGGCATGTACGAATGTACGTGAAAATAAGAGCATAAAGAAGTGCCCACGGGCGGCCTTTTGCTTATCTCTGATCTACATGTACACGTATAGAAGTATGTCCTTGCGTAATTTGTGCAGTATCAACAGTTTTATTGCCACTCCTGAACATCTGGGATTTTTTTAAGTTGTGGCTGTTTATGATTTAGAGTGCGATGTGTATGTATGAATGTACAAGTCAATGAAGATACATACAGATAGATACCATGTAGGAAATGTCACTAGTGAGTACTACACACAACGATTTTTGCTATAGAAATTTAACATGTGTGTGATTGAAAAGCAACTACTGACATTGGTACTACTGATTACATAGTTCTTTAGGGACCATATGAAGCCATTGGAAAAAGATAGTCACTACTACATTTTAGTAATTCTAGTACTTATACACTTTTGTTAATGTAATTGCATATTTTGTTTACATTTTGGTATTTTATTAAACAAATTTATAAAAATACCAAGAACTAATTCATACATTCGTTCAGCATACCAGCAAGTAGGGATTTTTTTTGTAATTTCTATTAAAAAAATATATGTAAACCAAAAATTGTATGTTTCGCTGAATTAGTACACTTAAATTGCTCAATTTTCACAATCCATTTTGTATAAAAAATAGATAATTTCATACAATATGGATTGTTATTTTATTTATTTTTTGTAACTTCTTTATGTGTATGTTTTTTAATTATTGTTCAATACATTTATGTACATATGTATGTATATTAACCTTTTAATTTGATTCCTTTAACTTATTTTTATAAACACTTAAATTTTTCTGGACATCACTTTTATTTTCAACATAGTTGTGTGTAACATAGTTGTGTGTATCGGAAAAAAAAAACAATATTAAAAACAATATTAATAGACACTCCGTAGACAATGTAACCAAAATAGTCGACAAAAGTGGTGACTTGAGGACTCTTAACCCCACGTTTCCTTCAGGGAACATACATACGTACATACATATAAAAATATTTACTTTTCTCAAGAGTAGCGTGCACAAGAAAATTTTATTTTGCTTTGAAGGGTTAAGTAAGCAATATAGTACATACATACATATATACATATGTATGTACATACATAGGTATGAGTTATGACGTTCTTTGACTAAATGTTATCGCTCATTTACATACTTTTTTTATTTCGCTTTCCGAATACAGTAGACGCTCGCATATTAGGACCACATTGTGCCTGGGGTAGTTCTAATTTTCGAGAAGTTCTAGTTTCCAAATGCTTTTTTTAATAAAAACCAATATAAAAAAGTGCATTCCATCTTCCTTTAGACAATTTTTACATTTTTTTAAATTTTATTTACATACATATGTATCTTCTTATATGTATATATGTATGTATGTATGTATGTATGTACATATATACATATACATATGTATATACATACATTATGTCGTACACTTTCAAGTATCTAATCGTCCACGAACATTGGTGAAACATATGTATGTACATATGTATGTACATATGTATGGTATTTTTGTGTAGATATGCACAATACCTATGTATAAATATATTTTTCAAAATTTAATGAAATAACAGAAGAGAATTGAAGTAACTCTTCGGTTCACGGAAGAATGTATCCCTCTTCTTCACCCTCACATCATTTAACTCAGACTTGCTTCAAGAAAAACTGCTGCGTCTAAACATGACAAAACAAAGTCCGCATCAAACAAAATACAGAAAGGTATTAAGTTGAGTAGGTACCTACCTATTGGGAAAAAGTACCGTAAGAGCTGGATATTTTATTTAGATACCTACACATGAACATATATATATACATACATACATATGTACATACATTTATGTATGTGTGCAATTACATATGCATACTAGGTACCTACCTACATACATACATACATATATGCATACATATGTATGTATGTATGTAAGCATACAATCATGGTAAAATAATAGGTAAATAGGTACATATTATTCTACCAAGTATAGAATCGTTAAGTGGATGAAAACTTTACATTGTAAAGTTACAAATTACATACATACATACATATGTACATACATACATGTGCAGATGGATGTACTATATGTGTGTACATATGTACATACGTGCATAGGTAGGTACGTACCCATCAAACAAAGAACCCAAGAACACACAAAAACTTGTTAGTAAAATAAAATGTTAGTAAAACCTACAAATTCAACATGCATACATACCTACTTAAAAGCAAATATGAAAAAAAACAACAACAATGCAATTTGAAATGCAGCTCACTTCTCCATAAAAAGCATTCAGTTAAGTGGTGAAAATTACACTCAAAAGAGAATGCTAAATAGGAGAAACTAACCAGAGTTGAATTGGGATTGATTTTTAAAATGCGTAGTTTTATATGATGAAATAGAATAACAAAATGTGAAATGACAAACTTTAATGGTGAGCGCATACAGATGTATTTACATATGTAGGTACATAATACATATGTATGTACATATACATATATAGAAATGTGTATTTACAAAGTACATAAGTCCATACCTATTTCCAAAGAAAATTAAAGTCACAATTTAACATATTATTCTTAATGGATAAATAATACAAGTAGGTATACAATTCAGATAACAACATGAAGCAAACTTGTACTATGTGTTTACATATACATATATGTTTATTTGAATGAGAATATGTGTATGTATGTAACTCTGTTAATATACAGACATACATACATACATACATACATATATCAGAGCTGGCCACCGAGAGAAACACGAAAGAAATGTATTCGCGAATGTGTATTATTTTGTATAAGAAGCCAATTGATGTTCGGCACTCTAGTGCTACTTTGGGCAGCTCAGACATACATATACATACATACATACATACATATTGTGAGCGTCAAATGAAAGTAAACAATAGTTTCAAAAAAAAAAAAAATATTTATTACTAAACATTGATACCTACATATAAAAAAAATAATATTAAATAATTCTTTAGTAAAATGAAAGTAAAACAAAATGTATTAAAACGAGAAACTAAAACAAAGACACATACATACATAGGTATTAGACAAAAGTTTATTTTTAATAGGTAGGTATTTTGTTTGCAACTTCTAACCTCCTAGGCATCGATTCGGTTAGTTTTCTGGTAACATCTGGTAGAATTTTACTCAAGATCATCTTTGCAAGAAATATGCCTTTCTCTCAATTTTCTATCCATATGTTCCCACAGTCTTGGGATTGCGGTGGGTGGTCGTGTTTTTGAGGTTCGATACAGCAACCATTCCTTCACAATTTTGGAGGAATGCTTGGATCTTTGTTCTGTTGAAGTATTCAGTTCTGTGCCAACAGCAATTTCTCCACACTTGGGGCAAAATTGCGTCTTAAAATGCTGAGGTAATGTTGTTTTTTATAAACAAAATATTAGCGACAACCGATGCCGCCATTCATCCCCAGACCGTTACAGAGCCTCCACCATGCTTTACAGTTTAAACCACACTATTATCATTAAATGCTTCATTTGCACTTCTCCATATCTTCAGTGTTTTTTTGGCACCAAATAGTTCAAACTTGTTCTCACCCGTAAAAAGAATGTTTTCCCAAAATGTTAAAGGCTGGTTTCTATATTTTTTAACTATTTTTCGCAGTGATCTTCCCTTTTTATGCAATTATGACTTTTCGAGCATCACTTGAAGAATACTTGCTCATTGTCTATTTTTGACTATTTTATACTAAAAGTTTAGTTTAATTCTACATAAACTTTGAAAGATGAGAATATTGTGAACGGTACTTTCCCGTTATAATTAGAAACAAACAAAAATGTAAGAAGCTGCCACCATTTTTGCATTTGCAGCATAAGTACGCATCATATTATAACATGGTTGATTATACCGTGGACATATGTATCTATGTAAATATAGCTTGTTCATTGAGAAATACTGCTAAAGTTAAAAGTACATTTCAATGCAAGGGGTCAAAGGATAAGATACAGAAAACTAAAAACAGTTGAAAAAGTGCCAAATCGATACTTTAGCATCAGCAACGGTAACACGGTCTGGCATTAACATTTCTTTTCATTTACATCATTTCTCTCTTACGGATATTCTTTGTGCTTTTGTAACCACATAAATATGTACATATGGATGTATGTGTGCATAGACGCGTGTAACACAGAACATTTGCACGTATTAATAATGTTGCCAGGGTGAGATTTTGTTTCCAATTATTTTTCAAGGCGTCGTCCACGCTATAAACATTATAGGTACATACATATATGGATACCTCAAAAGCAAAACGGCCTACATATCTAATAAAAAGTTTTAAATCGCCTTTTATATAAATATATTATAATCGCTGCAAAACATACATTAAATCTGTACATATTACATCGCAAAAATTCACATTAAGCACCTCAATATTTTCCATTTTAACATGCTTGTATTATCGGTGTTGTCTCCGATCGTCTCTTCACGATTGACCACAAATTCTCAATTGGATTGTGGCCGACTTTGAACTGACCACTGCATCAACAGAAAATTTTGCTCGCTGAGTCAGCCACTCTTTCATGATTTTGGACGTGTGCTTAGGCGCTCTTATCTATAAGATTTATTTATTTATTTATTTATTTAGTAGTAGTATTTAAAATACTTTAGGTTCTCTTAATTCTAGTTACATAATATTAAAGTTTAAATCTAAACAAAACTCTATGTTGAATTATTTCTCACAAATGTTATAATTATTCTATTAAATGTATTAAAATTCTCCTCATTTTTTGCTTCGTTTGGTAGCATATTATACAGGTTCAATCCTTTGTAAAATAATGATCGCTGCATTGCGGTTGTTGAAACTCTCTGAAGTCTAAAGTTTTCTGAATTTCTAAGGCAGTAGGGTTGTACTTCTCCAACATATTCTATTTGGTCACACAAGTATTGTGGTGCTTCGCCTATTTTTATTTTTCTAATAAATTTGAGTGTGTTCAATTGTAACCGTTGCTTTATATTTAACCATTTCAGTGTGTTGAGCATAAATTGTGTTGGCGTATATCTATTGTATTTTAAAATTGATCTCATTGCTTTATTCTGTAATTTTTGTAGTCTTTCTATTTGTGTATTTGTGCAGCATGTATATAAAATAGTGGAACCGAATTCGAAATGTGGTTTTATTATTATGTTATATATGTTAATTGCAGTCATTATTGAGACTTTATTTCTTAAGCGTTTAAAAAATCCTATTTTTTTTACCAATCTTTTTGCATATGTAGTTAATATGTTCTTTAAATTTTAAATCCTTGTCTATTATAAACCCTAGATATTTTATTTGATTTACTTTTTCTATTACTGTATCATTGATTGTAATTACCAAATCACTATTCATGTTGATTTCCATTAATTTTGTTTTATTTTCATTCAATTTTAATTTATTCATTTTAAGCCACTCATGTATTTTCATTAAATCGTACATTATGTTTTCTCGACATATTGTTTCATTTTTTGCCTCGGTAAAAATCATCGTATCATCCGCGTATAATACTATTTCACATTTTTTCAGTATGTTTGGCATATCGTTTATATATATTATAAATAATAATGCGCCCAGAATAGAACCTTGAGGCACACCAAATTCATTGTTTAATATACCTGATGTTTTATTATTCACTTTAGTTTTTTGTCTTCTTTCCGTTAAATAACTTTTAAACCATCTTAGTTCTTTGTCTTTCACTCCATACATGTATAGTTTTTGTAGCAATATATCTCGGTCAATTGTTTCGAAAGCCCTTTTAAAATCTATCGGGAAGATTAGTATGCAAAATACACATAGTCTTATTCCATCAACTCTTCGCAGTGGCCCAAGGTACCACGATGTAAAGCAACAAACTACTATAACGTGCTTCACTGATTCCTTAACATGGTTCTTTGAACTCTCTCCCCAGGGTGGCGCCAGCAATATGTCTTACCGTCGGATTGACAACGATTAATTTTAGATTGGTCTGACCAGTCATCTGCTGATTTCTGGGCTTTCTAGCTCTCTCTTGAACCGTGTTTTAAAGCTGTTTCCTACATTACAGTTACATTACATTACAGTCGGCTAACTGAGCCTTTAGTGTCGCTAAAACTTATGCCCCTATTACGGTTTACAACTCAACTAAATTGAATTGAAACTTAAACAACTTAACTCTTTTTTTTGTATTCTGATTTAGTTTAGTTTAGAAAAGGTTCTTATTTATGCTGAAACCATAGTAGCCATCAAAAAATATTTTAACTATTTTTTCTTTAGATTCTATGTTTTATGAACATGGCAACAATATTGGTTGACAAATGGGACTGGATTTCGTCTGGAATAATGAAGCAAAACTAATATAATACTGGAAATGAAAACCTAAATACAACTGTTACGCAGTTGCCTCATGGTGAAAAAAGTTGTAATCCATAAAAAATTTGGCAACTACAACTCAACTATCAATTTAGTTGTAAATAATAATAGGGGCCTTAGAAACGGCTTGACAGATTTGAATATTTATTTTTATTTTGTTCGCTTTAATGCAAACCGGGTTTCAAAAATAAGATAATAGGGACAATTCTAAAACAATGCTAGGAAAATATGTAAAGTTATGTATATGGTTATAGTAATTTTGCATCAAAAATTATGGTAAGAAAACGATGGTCAAAAGTAGAAAGGCCCTAACTCGAAATTGAGTTTTTCAGCGATTTTAATACATTTCACCCAAATAAATGATGTAAAAATTACGCTTTTACAATAAGTTTTACAAGCACTTGTACTCTTTATTATTATGTTTTTACCTTCTCTTATAAAGTTACAGTTATTTGAGTTAGGGCCTTTCTACTTGTAACCAACTGCTGCTTAGCTATTGTTAATATTATTCTGTCATCTATCTACATATACATACATACAAAGAACAAAGAGGCTTTGTATTTGTTAAAAAGTAGCAGCTAGGATTCATTAGGGGGCAATTACTGCCTCCGAAATTATTCAACGTATTTTTATGATATTCAAAACATTGTAAATCGGTGTCAAAAATTAGTTCCGAGCGACGTGGGCAGAGGTAGTTTAGTTATATTTATATTTACATACATGCATATATGTATATACATACATATGTACTTATGTATAGTATTCTGCTTTTGTTTTAATGAAAAACAAAATTTTATTTCAATTCCAAAGTTTCCGGCAACTCTGTAAATGTCAAAGGGTGTTTAGCAGGTTTAAAAAAATCCATGCACATACATATGTATGTATGATTACTTGAACAATGAGACAAAGTTTCTAAGAAATAATTATACTCTCAACCCCTTAAAAGATAAACAAAGAAACGTGGTGAATTCATTTACAGTATGAGAGCACGAAATTGTTTAAAACTTAAATGATTACTCAACCATCAAAATATTTTATAAAAAAAAAATGTCTACATTGTAGATAATACGTACCACGTAGAAAATTTTTTATTTGGAAAATCTATACGTTTTTAATGACTTTATTTTTGAGTTTGCAATTGAAAGGACCCGTTAATCAAATTAACCAAAAAAAAATGTCTCATTATATATACATACTTACATATGTGCGATTTTGTCTGTGTACATACATACAGTTAAGGACAAAACTATTCGTATACCCATAATTTTTGGGGTTTGAGGAAAATTAAGATGAAATTTAAAATACATATGATGCAAATATTTATACATGTGTTTATAAAAAAATAAGAAAGTAATTTATAATTAAGATAACATCAATAGTAAAAAAAATATTAAAAAGTCGTTGGACAAAAGTACAGAAGAAGCCACACATTTCCAAGAAAACCAGACAGATAAGATTACAGTTTGCAAAAGAGTATATGTAAATAAGCAATCGGATAACTGGATGGATATAATTATTAGTGTTGCCAGTGAAATTTCGAGAAAGATACATTTTAGTTTCCAAAAAGATACATTTTGTAAAAAATTGTAAAGCCCATTTTTAATGTTTAACATTTATTAACATAACATTTTTATTTCATATTTAATGAATATTGTAGAGAAAATGATATCATATAAATTCATAAAGGAGCGCCCTCTTTCGTTGTGTAGCAGAATCATTGGCGAAGTAAAATAACCAATAAAATGACTACTAAACACAGCTTAAAAAATTTAATACGCCTCATTTAACACCAGAATGGGCTACAACACTGCATTATCAAAAAAAAAAAAAAGCGTGCAAAAAGCAGAGTTGTAAGAGAATAAAGCTTTCCTCCATCTCTTCCTTCACCGCCTGTCTTCTCTATCACCCTCTCTCACTATCTTCTCTTCAACTAACAGGTAGCACAAAGGGATCATCGTATTGGACCCAAGTGAGCTGGACTCTAAGTTTCACCCTTCCTTACCAGCAGCCTGCTAACCTAACCTAAGTCATAAATAAACTTTAAAATTAATTATATGTACGTAACTATCTTTGGATGTTATCAAAACAAATTAATTTTTGTAAAAATTAATATACGAATTAAGGTATAAGCGCCTTAACTCGTAACTAAGGCGATTATATCAAAAAGTTAATATAAATATCCTGAAAATTAAAAAGATGTTAATATTTCCTCAAAAAAAAAAGATGTTCATATTTTCTGTACATTTTACGTAGAGATTCAAAAGATACGAAAAATGTTGCGATTACACATGGTACCTGATGGCATCACTGATAATTATGGATATAGTTTTTGCTGACTCAAGGTTAGCAGGCTGCTGGCAAGGAAAAGTGGAAAATTAGAGTGCAGCTCACTTGGGTCCATTACAGTGATCCCCCCTTTGTGCTAACAATGATCCCTTTTTGCTGACCCAAGCACAAATATACAGGGCAATCATGAATAAAACTCCGCGTAAAATTTCTTCCTTTTACAATTAGAATTTTTTGTTTTCCCTATTACTATGTATTAGTTGGAATTGTTAACAAGGAAAAATTTCACGCGGAATTTTATTCATGATTGCCCTGATAATCTTTTTGGTTGATATTGACGAGTTTTAGTGTAACTAGAACCAAAGAGCGATAGATCATACTAACTGTGAAACACGGTGGAGGTGGTATATCGTCTGGGTGCGTATGGAGGCTTCAGATGTGACCTACGGAGGCAAAATTTCCCTCTGTTATGATATTTTATTAATTGCACGATTTTTCATATAAGCTAGCAACATAAATTAGGAATTTAATTTTATCAATTATGTTTTCCACTACTCAGGAAGAAATATTTTTGCAACGAAGACACACATAGCAGGGAAGCCGGAGTTGTGGTATGGGATGCCATATTCTACTATGGCACTATTGACTTGATAGCTATTTGAAGCGGAAAAAATTACTGGAGCATCGCGCAAAATGATATGAGAAGGCGCGTTTCCATATCATTAGGATGTTTCATAGACCTCATTAATAGGCCTTGAGACTTTTCTTAAACGCGGTCCGTTATCGCAAACTTTTTTTGTACTATTCAAACTCGAAAAGTACATCAATGGTGAATTTATTATATTTACGTTCCTTTTCACAATGTATGATTACGAAAAATGTGAACTCGTCATTTTCCAAATTATTTTTCTTTTAAGTTCTGATTCTAAATGCTATCAATTGGTATATTCTAAATTCCAACTTGAACAGGTGCAGCATATGCTTTAAGATCCGAACTCACAAGTAAATTTGTGAAAACGCTTCGGTAGGCAGAACAAAGTCGATTATTTAAACAAAGATTTTAGTACAATTAAGGTACAAAAAGTAAAATTTTTGAAAGTCGTTGGTACAATTTTTAAATTCTCAATCCCATCCCTGCGGCAGATCCAAAAAAGACCAATACGCGTTTTGTACACACAAAGTTTACTTTGCAAAATTTTGATTTTGAAGGAGAAAAGGGAAAACAGAATGCGAGCTCTTTTTCCTTCTCTTCCACAAAATTAAGACTTTATAAAGCCTTGTTTTGGACTCGGCAGTTTTTCTTGAAGCAGTTCTCTTCAATTCTCTTTTAAAATTGCTCGTTTGTTTACACTCGGACGGTTTCTTGTTCAATTTTGCTGTTGTTTTAATACAGCGAATGAAATAACAAAAGAGAATTGAAGTAACTTTTCTGTACAAGCAAGTCAGTACCCCTCTTCTATCTTCTTTCCCCTCTCACCAATAAACTCAGACTTGCTTCAAGAAAAACTGCCAAGTCTAAAACATGACAAAGTAAACTTTGCGTAATAAATAATAAAAAAAATAAATATATGTATGTATGTTCAATATACATATGTACATATCTACATGTGTATGTATGTAGGTACTTTTTCTTTGTATCTAGCACACAAAAGAGAAATAAATTGCCAAAACTTTGCAATCTAAAAAAATTTATTCAAGTAATAAAAACACAAAGCATGAACAGCAAAAAGCCAAACAATGAAACTCACAGACCCAAACAGGAAAAGTGTTTTTTCTGCGTTATAATTGAAATGAGGTTGAATGGAGGTGAACTAATTAAAAAACAAAAAAACGCACAAAAAAATAATAACAAAGAAAAACTCTCTTACAATTTTATTGCGTGATGATAGGAAGTTTCAACACACTGCAACTTAAAATTATAAACAAAAGGAGGGGAAATTCCCCTACAAAAGTTAAATAAGTGTTGCCAAATTCAAAAATGTTTGGAGTAATATGACGTTTTTTGTCTATGTCTAACGACAATTCAGAGCAGTGAATTTTAGTCACAGAAGTATAGATACATAGCAAAACAGGTTGTGTTTTGTAGCACGAATTAATTACAAACGGGATAATTAAAGATTTGAAATATTTTCTGAAAGTTTCTTTTATGTAACTCCTCTTAAATTATGAATTTCAACTTAACAATTTTTAAACAGATTTAAAACGTAAAATTTTTTGCCCTACTTTTTCCAGAAAAGGCAAAAAAAACCTTTTGATTTTCACTTTCGTACAAAGTTGGTTTCTGTGACGCACACTAACTTTTAGGTTGAATTCTACTGATGAGTTCCATAAGCAGCAAGGAATTACATATAGACGTTGCAAAGATTCCTATTCCCTAATAAAATTAGAATATTTCGCACGAAATTTACAACAGTGATGTGATATGGCTGGTTTAAAACATTTTGCACGTATTTTTCCATGTACATATGTATGTATTTTATGCCTGTATGTAGACTTTTCCCTTCGAATTTTTAATATTTTTATTATTATTGTTGTTATTATAATTATGAATTATTTTTTTAAATCCCATCCCAAGTTTCCTCAAACTTCAAAAATGATGTTTCTATGGAGAGTTAATTCCTAAACTATACAACGAATAGTCATTTGGAGGTTTTTGAGTGATTTAGTAGGATATTAGTTGTACAACGTGCGACAGCCTATAAAACTTAATAAATATTAAACAAACTTGAAACTTGAGATAATCATCAAACGAAAAATTTAGAAAATTCTTAAGGTAAGAAGAAACGTGAGGTTTTAATCTAAGCCCATATACAAATATAATAACCCTATGTACAATAGCTTTGATTTTCATCTTTTTACCGGTATTGCATCCGAGTAGACTTCAATACAATAATTAATTTATGACATTATAAAACAAATTTTAGAGCAAGTGGTGTTAATATGAGGTGCAAACGTTGGGTTCACGAGAAGGCTACTTGCGACCATCCATGTATTAAGTGCGTGCAAATCTTTATTAATAGTACCCTATAAGGAATCAGTTAACAATATGAATTTTCATTCGTTTCGAATTATAGTGTATACAAATTACAATTCAACTTTAATATTATTCAATAGTTCTGATACATATAAGAGTGTAAACCTGCTAAATCCACTTTTATAGCATATCACATTTTAATGCCATTCGAAATAGAAAGAGACGCCTCATCGATTTGCTTAAATATTTATGTATTTAAATTTGAAGCTCTAGGTTAGGTTAGGTTAGCAGGCTGCTGGTAAGGAAGGGTGAAATTTAGAGTCCAGCTCGCTTGGGTCCAATACAATGATCCCTTTGTGCTGCCTGTTAGTTGAAGAGAAGATAGTCAGAGAGGGTGATAGGGAAGAATAGTTGTAGAGTAGACAGGTGATGAATTAAGAGATGGAGGAGGAAAGCTTCATTCTTTTACAACTCTGCTTTTGTGCACGCTTTTTTGATAATGCAGTGTTGCAGCGCCTCCTGGTTTTAATTGAGGCGTATTAAATTTTGAAGCTGTGTTTAGTAGCCATTTTTATTGGTTATTTTACTTCGTCAATGATTCTGCTAGGCAACGAAGGAGGGCGCTCTGATGTTACATTAGGATTTGTATCTGATGCCTGCATCACTAGAACTTTTCCCACAACAACTGATACAAAGGACACTAATGCCCATCAGAAAAATGCGTGGTGTTGTTATTTTTAATGACTGTCAACGTGCTAACTACTTCAGCCAACGCCACCCTCATTTGAAGCTCTATATGTCGAAGAAAATTAATGTATTAGGCTAATTTCTTAATCTTTGTATAGAAACCGTTAACAGCATGTATTTTGTATCTCATGTAAAATTCGCTGGAAGTGAGTTAGCAGGTTTTCACTCTAAGCTGACGATATGTACATACTACATATGTACCTACATATATCATGTAAATATATGCACATAGTATATACTTATATATGTATGTATGATGCATATGTTTACAAATTAACTTATTGCATTTAGTGCTTTTTAATACATTCTTTATCGCTTTAAAAAAGTTGGCATTACTGGGAAGGAGGTAGTAAATGAGACAGTGAGTATAAAAGAGATAAATGAAAAGTCTTTAGTTACTAAATGGTGGATTTCAAATAAGGAAAAGAATGATATACGTACATACATCCATACATATGTATGTATACATATCTACATATACAATACAAATGTGTAAACAACTTGTTTGTGTTGGACTTACACATTTTATAGCCAATATCACATAAAAATAAATCAAACAAAGCATAAAAAGACAGAAGTGAAAATGTACGTGGCTTTGTGCATCCATATGAATGTACATAGTATGTATGCGAATTTACTTACATACTCGTACATACGAGTACATACATACATATTTACTTATGTATGTATGGACAAGTTATTTAGAAGTACTATTGACATGCAGCAAGATAAAAACACAAAAATAAAGAAACTGAAATCACCAAAACAAAAAAATAAAAAACAAAACAGACAAGGCAAACTGGTTCATGATAATAGCAGCACAAACGGAGAAGCAGTCAGACTAAAATAAAATAAAACAGAGGAAAATGCAGTGAAATATTTTTATAAAGAAACAAAAACATATTTATACATACATCTATACATGTGTATTAGAGAATGCAACAAAATTAAAAACAAAACTTTTAAAAATATGCATACATATACATATGTAGGTATACATACATACGTATGTACATATGTTTGTACATATCGCTCATTTACTCAAATAGTGTCACAACTCAAAAATTAAAAAATATTCTCTCACGAGGTGGTAGTAAAAGCTATTTGTATGAAATTTTTACACAAGATAAAATACGAAACGCCGAATCATTTTGCATTATTAACTCAAAAAACGCATTTTTTGAGTTATGACACTATTGAAGTAAATGAGCGATATGTTTGCACATTCTCCGACAGGGTAGTATTAGAACGTATGAAAAAATAAACTTTAGATTTTCGTAAAAGCCCAGGCGAATTATTGTCTAAAACGTAAATAGTGAAAATTTGAGCTAAATCAGACTACTCTAACCCGTGCCCCACTGTATTCAAAGTTCAAATATTGCCAAATTCACCTATTTAGAAACAATTTACTTGAAAACCCGATATTTTTGCACTGATTCTCCTGAAAATCAGCGAGGGAGTCAAAAGAGCTCCCATGCTAAGTTTTATTCGAAATTTTGTGGTTTGCTGTCGTTTGAGAAATTAAAAAAAAAAATACATATGTACATATGTATATCAAAATGATTTTTTTTTTTAATTTTAAATATATTTCGCAAAATCATTTCACGCGTTGGGTTAAAAATTGCCCAATCAAAAAGTTTGCTGCTTCAATTTTAAAAAAATATTTTTGAATGTGTTATTTTAGTCCCAAAGTGAAAAAGGGTTAATGTTTTTTAGAATATTTATGTATAAAAGCACTCTTGTCGATTTTCAGAAGCATATGATTAAAACTGACGAATTCTCTAATTAACTGCTGGTAAATCGGTGAATTTTGGAATATTTGAACTTTGACCCCAGTGGGGCACAGGTTAGAGTAGTCAGATTTAGCTCAAATTTTCCGCCATTTACTAGGGTGGTCGATTATTCTACTTTTTCCAGAAACCGGTTTTCGAATAGTTCGAATAGGTATTTAAAATTATGAAAAACCCGGTTTCGGTTTTTACAATTCAGGAAAAACCAGTCAACCGGTTTTTTAAGTAAGAAAATTTTTATACAAAGGTTTTTATTTTAAATTGCTTTATTAAAAAAAAAGAGTTAACAGTTGATGTAAATACTATTAAACAATACAAAATTTAAAGGTAAAACATAAAAATTAATTTCATATACATACATACATGTTATGTATAGTACACGTGTATAATATACATATGTATATACATATGAATGTATGGACAAGGTGTACCTCTATATAAAATATGAAGCAGAATGTCAACAAAACTAAAAAACACTTTTTGCAAATGGATTTTGACATCCATTGCACACCATAAGGCCAATTTAATTCATGATTCAGTAAGTGTTGTTATGGCAAAAAAAATGCTAAGAACTTTTACACTGAAAAAAAAAATACTTAGGAAAATCAACAGAACACGTTGGTATAAGTTTTAACATACCTAGTAAAAACTAATTTTATTGTAAAATATAGGTACAAATCGAAAAGTATTCGAATCGGCCGGTTTTTAAATTGTAAAAAACCGGACTATTTGCCATTCGAAAAATCGACATTTTGAAAAAACCGACAACCGTATTGTGAAAAAACCGGTTCTTAAAATCGGTTGTAAAATCGATTCGATCACTCGTTTTACGTTCTAGACTAAAGCTCCAAACACTTAGACGACAGCAGACTTCACAACTTCACGACTTCAAATGAAGTTGGCTTCAAATGCTGCCGTGTAGTCAGCTACATAATTATTTTGAAGGCAGCAGCAACACTATATATAATCAGCTGATAAATAAATTTAAAATTTCGATAAATATTACAAAGTTGTGTTTAAAAAAAATGAGTGAAGAAAATTTAGTGAGTTTTATCACAGCTATTGCTAAAATAGCTCATACTACAGCTGAAGTATATGAAGTCCATAAGTTGCAAAATAAAAGTAATCGAAGATGGTGGGTTCGCCCAGTAAATATTACCCGGGATGAAGAAGGCTTCTACAAAACTTGTGTACACCAACTAAAAGAAAAAGATGAAGAACACTTTTTCAAGGCAACTCGGATGAATGTAGGTAGTTTCAA
Source organism: Nowickia ferox (assembly GCA_936439885.1). NCBI lineage: Eukaryota > Metazoa > Arthropoda > Insecta > Diptera > Tachinidae > Nowickia > Nowickia ferox. The sequence continues at coordinate 110,221,420 of OW387023.1, forward strand.
TTTATTATTGGGACTATTAAAGGAAAAAATGGAACGATTTTCCAACAGAAAAGCCATTGATGCCGAAACACGCTTGTCTGTAACTATCATGTAAGTAAAATCAGTTTCTTCCTTATGTTGTATTATACTCAAAATAATTCTAGATACTTGGCTCAAGGATGTAGCATCCAAATTCTTGCTTGGGCTTATAAGCTGGGGATTTCAACTGTTCGCAAAATAATTTATGAAACCTGTGATGCAATTTGGCATGAGCTTCACAGTGTGTACTTGTCACCTCCAAACGTTTGTGAATTTAAAACAATAGCGGACAAGTTTTATGTAAAAACTGGAATGCCAAACTGCTTAGGAGCTATTGATGGGAAGCACGTGCGCATAGTTTGCCCAAATAAAAGCGGTTCATTATATTATAACTACAAAAAAACTTTTAGCATAATATTAATGGCAGCTTGTGATGCAAATTACGTTTTCACATACGTAGATGTGGGTGCTCTAGGAAGCCAGAGCGATGGTGGCGTATTTGCTCGAAGTAACTTTGGAAACAAATTATTGAATGGCACTTTAGAAATCCCCCAAAGTTCAAATTTGCCGGGATCTATTACTAGTTTTCCCTATTACTTTGTCGGCGATAACGCATTTCCGTTAAAACCAAATTTAATGCGACCATTCCCGGAAATAACTTGCCACGAGATAAAGATCAATTCAACACAATGTTATCTAAAGCTCGAGTGCATATTGAAAGTGCTACAATAATTCGCCAGAGCTTTTATGAAAATCCAAAGTCGGATTTTCAGTACCACTATTGTATATGTATGTATGTACGTATGTATATGTAGGTAACACGTATGTAGGTATGTTCAATTAAATATATAAATGAGAAAAGCATACATACGTATTTTTGTACAAAATTAGCAATTTTTTCTGTCATGTAACATTTTCAAAGACCCCCCACCATAACAAATCGTGACAAAACTAAACCACCCCTCCCCCCTAGAGCGTTACGTAATGTGTGAACGGCCCCTAAGAACAGTAGCAGTGAAATTAAACAGTGACCGTAACATATTTCAGCACTTCTGCTTTAAAAGTGTGTATTCGTATTTTGACAATAAAATTGGAAAGACAAAAATGTGAGAGCTATACATAGTTGCCAGAAAAGGCGATTTGACACGATTTTACGATTTTTTCTCGACAAAGCTGTAGGTACCAATAGAAAAAATTAATCTGTTGGTTTTATTTACTATAAAGTAAGCATACAAAAACATTCACAGTTTGTATGAAAGAACTATATTTCCAAAACCTGTACTTGATAAATTCAGTCACAGTTGTGATTAGTGGTTTTTCAATCGCTGTGAAAAAGTAACAGTTATAAAAATATTGCTCATCTCTAACATACATACATACATGTATACTTAAGAACAATTTCTAACGTAGGTATTACAAAAAGTAATTGAACGTTATAAGGAATTATACACAAAAATATTAATAGATTTTATTAGTCAGCAAAATTTTGTATACGAGTACATATGTAAATAAATCCATATGTAGGTATGTATATATGTGCATTTAAGTAAGTAAATATGTACATATGTATATGTAAATAGAAACTCATCAAATTAATATAAAAGCAAACAAAAGGTCAGCAAACGTCACCATCATTTGACTACTCTGATATATGTATGTAAGTATAAAGTGCTGTCGTTATTATTACACGAATGTATCGCTTGCCATAATATGAATGTTGACACTCATTACACGACAAAAAATCAATATAAAATGAGTGAGTGGTAACATCATTTACATATGTATATACATATATCACCGCCATAAATTTTAAATTTTTTTCGTGAGAAATAGGATTGCAAGCTTCGGTGAAGAGGTTAGACCTTGGACCTCATTGGATCTTCCAAACTAGATAACGATCCGAAGCACACTACACTTTTGGTGAAATATTGGCTGCTTTACTGTGCTCGCCGAGAACTTTATAGCGCTCCCCGAACCCCAGATATTAATCCCATAGAGCATGCTATGAATGTAATGAAGGTTGGGTAAGAAAGGTACAAATTACTGTCTAAAACGTGCTCTTAAAAGCTTATGGCCAGAAATAACACCTTTTGAAATGCCAATTTTGATGCTGTCAATGCCACATTGTTCACAAACTTTTGTAGAGAGTCCCGATGGGTTAACAAAGTATTAAAATATTATATGTATATTTTTCATTATTCTGCCGAAATTCAATTTCATTATAAAGTATCTGAACATGTATTTAAACTTTTGTCCACTCAATTTTATTGTATTTTTAAAAAATTACCGTTATGTTTGAACTTAATTAAATTTTTCTTATATTTCTAACTTATAAATGAAGATAAATAAAACTGCATTGTAAAAGTTTTAAGAAAAGCTTTAGAAAACTAAAACTGAAACTACAGATTTGGGGTGTGTATTTAAACTTTAGTCTCTGAGTGTATGTATGTATGCAAAGCTTTAGTTTTTTACCTAATTTTTTATATATTTTGTATAAATAATTCAATGCAAAGATCTGATAGAAGAGGATAAGAAGAAGTACGTCAAATATAAAATTAAATTTTAATGGACGTCCCTCCGCCCATTTTTTAAATACAAGATGGTATTTTTCAGAGCTCAGGGTGCGTGTTAGGTCTTGTAAAAATTTTTAAAGTAAAATCACTTAAAATAATATACATATTAAATTTAAATGGGCTTGATTCCGCCCATTTTTAAAATGGAGAATTGTGTCTACACCTTCTTAAACAAAAAAAGAATTTTTATAATCGGTCTAAAATGTACCGAGTTATGAAGAAACACCCAAAAACAAAAAGAAGAGAAGTGAACTAGGACACCCGGTTATAGCTATGCTTAGTTATATAAAACAAATTTCATGCAATAAAATTATATTATATGATGATGTCAAATTCTCTGCAAATATTTCAAGACGTTTCCATTATTTTCTTTTCTAGCGGCTGACGATTAGATTAATAATGTATTGTTTGTGGCCGGTGGCGGCTGTTAGCCGGCTTACAGCCGATCGGCTGTGTTCTCTGGTTTGTGCTCATGTGCAAAAACAAACAAAAAAACAAATTGTGCAGTCATTGTTTTTGTTTCTCTCACTTCAAAGAACGAAACAAAACAAAATCAAACAATTTGTTTCGTTTATTTTCGAACTCTGCTAAATAAATAATAAATTTACAACTGTAATTGTGTCGATTAGTTTTGTTACGAAAACCACGTCCTAACTCCTGTATCGCGCAATAACTAGCATAGCTATAAAATAGAGAAGAATTGATAACCTCCACCTTTTTTGAAGTTGGTTAAAAAGGAAGAAACTTTTTGCGTTGTTTCCCCCCCTAGTGATCATTTGATTTTATTTAGCCGCCACTAAATGGGTGAGCATTAATATTTGAATTATGTTGTATACGAGTATGTAGAATATTATACATTGTACATGAACTAAAAAACTAAATTAATACATACTCGTAAGTATGTACTCGTATGTAGTATGTAATACAAAGAAATCAAAACAAAAATAAATTTACAACTGTAATTGTGTCGATTAGTTTTGTTACGAAAACCACGTCCTAACTCCTGTATCGCGCAATAACTAGCATAGCTATAAAATAGAGAAGAATTGATAACCTCCACCTTTTTTGAAGTCGGTTAAAAAGGAAGAAACTTTTTGCGTTGTTTCCTTCCCTAGTGATCATTTGATTTTATTTAGCCGCCACTAAATGGGTGAGCATTAATATTTGAATTATGTTGTATACGAGTATGTAGAATATTATACATTGTACATGAACTAAAAAACTAAATTAATACATACTCGTAAGTATGTACTCGTATGTAGTATGTAATACAAAGAAATCAAAACAAAAATAAATTTACAACTGTAATTGTGTCGATTAGTTTTGTTACGAAAACCACGTCCTAACTCCTGTATCGCGCAATAACTAGCATAGCTATACAATAGAGAAGAATTGATAACCTCCACCTTTTTTGAAGTCGGTTAAAAAGGAAGAAACTTTTTGCGTTGTTTCCCCCCCTAGTGATCATTTGATTTTATTTAGCCGCCACTAAATGGGTGAGCATTAATATTTGAATTATGTTGTATACGAGTATGTAGAATATTATACATTGTACATGAACTAAAAAACTAAATTAATACATACTCGTAAGTATGTACTCGTATGTAGTATGTAATACAAAGCAGTTGAAAAGGGAAATTTCTTCGTTTGAGGTCCCTAATAAGTGCACCCCTGCACAGTTGTTAATGGCATAGACACATATGCGATGAATGCATGTATGTATGTACATACAGTGTCATTCAAAATAACAGCACCGATTACAATTTTTTCTTTACAACAAGCAAAGCTTACGCTTAGCTGCTGATATATTTTTAAGAGTGTCGAAAATAGCATTTGAATGTGATTGTTTGTTGAAACATTTAATATCTGTTTGCGATTAAGGATTCGATTTTGTCAACAGTGAGATTTCTTTTAATTTATTCACCTAAATTTCGCAGACAATTTTTTATGTAATTTTAATCTTTGAATTGTATAGCATAGAATGCGGAAAGGACTACACGCCAGAAAAACGCGATATGCAGAAAATGTTGATGACAAAACATTTAGCTCGTTTCATGCCTGCTAGGGAACTTAAAACAGCGTGGAAACTATTTGTCGGATACTACGAGAAAATAAACTCAATGCTAGCAACCCCCGAAAAGTACCATTACATTATTCTAAGTATATTGCGGTTTTAATACTATGGTATGAGTACTATACATTGCATTAAAACAACTATGGATGCTACCATATACTCGTATATACATACTCGTAGGAGAGGTTAGGTTGATAAGGGGGGCAATCAATATTGACCCAATCCGTTTGGGATAGCTTATGCTTTTATAGTATGTATGTTATACGCTCTTAAGAGATACTGGGACAAAGTACCATAAAAAGGAAAAAAAGAACCATTACAACCTATCGAACTTAGTCAAGACTAGGAACCTAGTTTCCTTAATATATTTCCTTAGGTTTTTCCAATCTGAACCTCTAAGATATTCCACATCTGGTATATTTTCCAGGGAATATTTGTCTTCTAATTTGACTGAATGCTGAAAAGTAACACAAGTAGTGTCCGAAAGTCTCATCAGGTGATTTTTTAACTCTGTATGTACCGTTATTATGCCAACCAAATTCCGAAGTGTGGGCGTTTTTCAACATAGAATGTTTTTTGTCTTTTTACTATTTGCGCTCCCCAGAGAATTTCGGTCACTCTTCCAATAGCAGAGTTCCGTCAATCTCTTGTGTGTTGTTCTATACCCCATTGTTTCTGTTCGTTTTTGAATTTCTGAAAAGGTTTGGCATTTTCAAGGCGGATGTTATTTAGCAATGATCCCGTCTTTGAAAGTTTAACCGCCTATTTGTTTTCAGAGAAAACTTGATGTTATGGAATCCATATTATCTCAATGTCTCTACAATACCTGAACGAGTTTATCTAATTTTTGCTTCGCGATTGAACTTTATGATTTCATAAGTCTTTGATAACTTTTTTACTGCCCGTACGATACGGATTGGAAGTCAATTTCTTTTAGGTGTTAATTGCTTTCCGTTATAGCCGCGATCTCAGTCTGAAAGACTTTATTATGATTCGGCAAACGAAATCATTTATGTATGTTACGACTCATGTCATAAAATCCGCTAGCCAATCGGTTTCCAATTTTTGAACCGTCCTTGTATATGATAGTTCCGGGGTTATTCCCTATTGTTGTTGCTCTCTCCTATTCCGTACTTTCACATGTTATGGTGATGCAGTTACTTTGTACATATCTAATTGGGATTTTATCACACATGACGGTGGTGACGTTTCCCTTGGGTAAGGTCTGTATTATATTTTAGCACTTAGTTGAGGCGCCTTAGTTGATGTGGTTCTTATTGCGCCACAGATGCTAAACAGCACTGTGGGTATTATTTGGAGGAATTTTACATTAACCTTCTTTCCTAAGGATGTCCGCCACATTAACGATGCGTACGTTATGATTGGTCGTAGCCAGTGTGTAATATTGGAACTTCATCCCCATTTCCACCCTATTGCTCTTCTGCAAAAGGTCCAAACTCTTTGAGTCTTACTTCCTCTGTTTTCTATATGGTATTTTCAGGATAATCTTCGATCAAGTATTGCTCCTAGATTTGTATTGTTTTGTTTTGAATAAGGGATTAAAAATTTTGAATTTTCCGCTTTCTCATGAGCAAACAAGCGTTGGCTGAAGTAGTTAGCACGTTGACTACGAAAAACGAAGGTCCTAGATTTGAGCCCGGTATCAGACAGTCATCATATAACAACATAACGCATTTTTCTGATTTACATTAGTGTCTCTTTGTATCAGTTGTTGTAGAAAAGTTCATGTGATGAAGGCATATTCACTGGTCACTGAATTATACCGACTTCAGCAGATACTAATCCTAATGTAACATCAGAGCGCCCTCCTTCGTTGTGTAGCAGAATCATCGGCGAAGTAAAATAACCAATAAAATGGCTACTAATAACAACTTCAAAAATTTAATACGCCTCATTCAACACCAGAGGCGTTGCAACAGTGCATTATTAAAAAACGTGCAAAAAAAGGCAAGAGTTGTAAAAGAATGAAGCTTTCCTCTATCTCTTTCTTCACCACCTGTCTTCTCTATCATTATTCTTTCCTAAAGAAGGTAACACCTAGTAATAGTAGTAGGCATGCATTGCCTGAGTGTTACTTCTCTTTTTCAAAAAAAATATATATATATATATATATAATATTCTAGGTGGTGCCAACTTGGGCTTGAATCATTCTTCGGATAGTAGTTTAAGTAGGCTACCATATAACTCAGAATCCTCGAAGATTAGTTGATTCAAAGGGAAAGATTTGTATGGCTGTAATTTCAAACAAAGGGAACGCAACAAAGTATTGAGAAATTCCTAATAAATTAGGTTAGGTTAGATTAACAGGTTACCGAGAAAACAGAAAGTGTTCGGCTCACTTTGGTCTATTTAATTTAGACCAAAATAATAACTAGAATTTAGTATTGTGTTAGCTGTGAGGGAGGGAGCATTAGAATGAAGAAGAGAGAAAGGAAGTAGAGGACGTATTAGAAGAGAGGAAGATGAGAGGAATATTTAGAAGGTCCGTTCATGGGCGTGCTAAAATTCTTGTTGCTGAAATTCTTGTTGCAGTTGAACCACCCACTGCTATTAATAAAGGAAAGGAGGTCAACAGCTGATAATTCCGAAAGGCTACCTCCTTTCTAGAGCGCGAAATAGTGTAACACGTGAGATATTTTACTTTTTTCAACTTCTTTTAAGAAGTTAGGAATATTTGTGTGAAAATTAACTAAAAAGCTATTATTTTAACTTAATAGTGTTTCAAGTTATTTCCGTAAAATAATTAAACTATTTTAAGACAATTACAAAAAATAATATTTATATGTAATTATAATAAACTAAATAGTATCTAACAATAATTTATATATAGGATTTACTAAAACTTTTGTCATGTTGCTATTATTTTAGGTGCAGCTGTACTTAAGACACATTTGTGTGATCGAGTGGGGGGGGCACATAACAACAAAAATAAGGAAAGCATTAATTTATTATGTGCTTCATATTTCACTTGTACTAAACAAGTAAAATTATTGAATATCATTTTTAAATAAAATAAAATTTCCATACTTTGATATTAAGTGGAAAATACACATTTTCTCAAGCAAGTGAATATTGAGCAGGGATGGAAAATTAAGATTTTATGATACTGAACTGCAACTGAACTTTCTCATTTAAGGCCAAGGTTACTTAAAAGGTAAAAAAAATGTTCAAAATTTTTAATGGTCCCCACTAGTCTCGAGCTTTATGTGGAACTTTACCAACGTCTTAAAAATTCCCTTAATATTGTGTACTCAAATTAGTCAGGTTATATCAAAATGATTGCATGTGGTTAATATCACGTCACCAAATTTTAAAAGTTTCATCATTATAGCTCAATGGGATCATGGATCGGGCCTTAATGGGTTAAGCAAGGTGATGTTACCACACTATCTAAAAAAATTTGTACCTATAAGGAAATCGTCATTCTAGGAATAAAATTCGTCAAATCGCACTTTGGTATTTTTACGTATAAAAATCAGCAAAATATCATTAAATCGGCAAACCTGGTAACAGTGCATGTGCACAAGTACGTGACAGTAAATATGTATGTATACAAGTAAATATGTATGTATACATACACACATATAACGATTGCTTTTTTTTCTTTAATTTGAAATTGTAAATATACATACATACATATATGTATGTACGAGTGTAAAGCTGAATTTTGTTAAATTTTTTATTGATTCAAATAAGTGGAACTCAATTCAGTTCAAGCAAAACTGTGTTCAGCCATTATTCCAAAGTTACTTGTAATTTAAATAAAATTTACATTGTACCCACTAGTGGTTGAAACACTCCGATTTAAAAAAAAACGTATGAATGTATGTACCTATGTACGTATGTATGTATATGATTCAGATAATTTCATTTTCTGGAAAATGTTCCAAACTATTTTCCTTCCTCACATTCTTTATTGGTTTTTTCAAACAAATATTCATTAACTTATCACAATAAAATTAATGTTGATATGTTTAAAATTCAATACATTAATCACTGACCGCTGATATAATAATCTCTGCGATAAATTGAAATCTGATTCACACTTTAAGAAAGTAAATAAATAAATCGTTTAATTTCTTTCGACGAACAGGACAATTTCCATTTTTTAATATATTTACATAATTTTTAAAGTGCAATTAGATTTGTTTTTACCGAATTCATTGCGGCAACCGGAAACGTGCTCTAAAAAAGTATTTCATGAGCATTGAGTGTGCAGTGGAAACTCTCTAAGCCATAAAAATTAAAAAATTTAATTAAAAAAAAAAAAAAAAAACAAAGGGACTTAAGCTGAATTCACCCATTTGTTGTAGATAAAATTTTTGTCCAGACAAATTTATTTTTAATGCAGAAAAAACAAACAAAAAGTTTTTAAAAATTTTAAAATTAGGATTTTTCCTTTATTTTTTTTCCTCTAGTGCTCACAATAGAGGCTGGGGCGAAAGAATTTTCGATAAAGTTCAATTTCCCATCCTTGATTAAAAGTATAATATGTGAACATGAGTTATAGTATGTTCACACGGTACCTGCTTCGCTCTCTATTCATTCTTCACACCCCAATCACGAACGAATCTACTTGCTTCGCCATACAAAATTATGAGAGCGAATCAAGTAGATTCAATATGAATCTACTTGCGAAGCATGTAAAATTTGTATCTTCTCTAACTTTTTTTTTTTTTTGAACTTCAATATACACGGTTTTTGCTAGAATATGCAATCAAAATGAAGAGTGAAAGGCAAACAATCTTAATTTTTTTATATAACTTATCAACTGAAACAACAGAAATACAAAATGTATACGATATCTACTTAAAAAATATGAATAATTTTTTAAAAACAGATTTTCTTGAGGGTTATCATTTTTATTCGGTGAAATATATGCCAGGTATGTATTTGAAGATGCTAAAGTTAATCAAATTCAAAAATGTGTGCTAAAGTTTTAATAACATTTGACTTCGAAGATGAATTCAATTTCTTAAGCTTAATTGATCCCTACAATACTATTATAGAAAATAAAAGTTCTTTCTGCGATATTCTAAGAGTTTTCTCACTTTGTTGAAGAATGTTAAAGACAGGATAATGCTTCGATAACGAGCTGATTCGATCACGTTTTTTTCAGTTTGAGATTATGGCATTCGATATCGAACCATTATTACATTGTTATGGCATTCGCTAAATGCCATAATCTCAAACTGAAAAACGTGATCGAATCAGCTCGTTATCGAAAGCGACGATTTCACTCCTGAATTCAGACAATTAAAGTTATTAAAATTCCCTAATAAACTTTTAGATTTCTTGAAAAAAAAAAATCAGAAATTAAAAAAGGGTTTTAAGGGTCTTTTATTTCCTATGGTTATATCTTCTCTAAGCAATTTTGAATAATAAGGATCATTTAAAACTAAATAATTGCAATTGTTTTGACTTTAAAGTAGTACCTGATCTAATAAAATTGTTCAATTTCGATATTTATATATGTATGAAAAAGTGTATGTTTTATTTTTGGCGAATTTTGGACGTTTTCGGATAATTACTTTGACGATTTCGACGATTTTTCGCTCGCAATTTGACGAATTTACCCTTTTTTCATCTGGCAACTATGACTATTACACTGATTTTAGTGAGGTGATTTTTTGGTGAATATAAAACCACTTACAAACCCACGTTTTACACCACTTATCTTAATAAAGACACCACGAATTGATCTTATATTACTCGTAGTACTTTGCTTTGTAAAAACCCAGGGGGAACAAATTAAAAATTAATTCCTGTATACATATACATACATAGTAGATAAAGAAAAATTTATACCCAAATAACAGACAAACGAACAGAAATGAAGTTAGTCAACCATGTAATAATGTGGCTACCTGTACGATACACACATTTCTTTCGCTACATGCACCACACTTCGCTCACTAACTACCACACCACGCTTCAATTGTTCACATTGATTTTGAGGAATTGTTTTTATTTTTTTTCTTTCCTATTTGAATTATTTATTTTGTATAATTTAAATTTTTTTCTTATTGTTGCTATAGGAAATTACTAAACAATAAAATAAATTCTGAAGTTGTAAATAAATTTGCTTGGTCGGCGTCATAATCTACTGTTTCTATGCGAATGAACCATAATATTCAAGGAACCACTTCAAAGAAGAGAAAAATAAATAAAGTAAAAAAGAACAATTCTGTTGAAGCTGGTATGACCTACCACATTCAAAAATTACTTAATCCCATACAAAATTATTATTACCAGAACACAAATTACATACATATGTTTTTACTAAATGAAAAAGTTACAGAAAGTAATTTCTCCAATCTCCATTTGAGAAATCAATATTCATATTCACAAAGAAGTCCTTTTGGAATTCAAAAGAGAAAGTTATGTTTGGGCCAAGGCTGTCCAAACTGGCACCAGAGTGCCGAACATCAATCGGCTTCTTATAAAAATTAATACACATACGCGAATACATTACTCTCGGTGGTCAGTCTATGTAGTAAGTAATGTACATATTTTTATGTATTTGTTTTACGAGCTAAGGAATCGCTAGTGCTAAGGCTCAGTTAAGGTCCTTTCACACTATAAAATAAGTACATACATATTTATACTTTTTGGGTAGATTTAACACTGATATGTCACGATTCATGATTCACACTACGAACTTTTTAATTCAGAAAGCCTGGGTTTATAGATAAGAGGGCGATAAAATGAGATGTTGTACACACTTTCATGTACATAATAGGAAATTCTCTTTTGTTCGTATAGTTATGAATATTAATTTTTTTATTAAACTATAATTTTTCTTTTATTAAAAAATAACGTATGTCGAATTTTGAATTTTCGCGGGTTACGTATATATGTTTTGAACACACCTCGTATGTAGGTGTTATAAATATAAAATAAGGAAATCAGTTGAAGTGAAGTTTCTCTTATACCGTTTCGAAAAACCTAGGCAACTGAATGCTTCTGTTGCGACTTGAAAAATGTGATCAGTCTATCGAATATCACACTGAATTTTTATGCCAACAACATCAAGAGCTTCCGATCTGTTAATACCACCACCACCCATTATTACAGTAAGCGTATAACAGCCTTACGAGCCTTACGAGCGTTGACCCCATTCAGATATTGCATTGAAACATAATTTAAAGTATCATTCATACTTCGCTTCATAGACGCAATCCCTGGCATGTTTGGTCTATTGTTGTATGAAAATGAATGACAAATCATGCTGTCATACACGAAAGTGTAGATAGTTTGACATAGAAGACCATTTAGAAAAATAATGAATAGAGTAGGAGAAAGAACGGAATCTTGCGGTACCTTTGAATTTACCTTGAACTCGTTTGATGAGATCTATAATATTATTTATAGTAGCACCTCTGAGGAAGACAAAAGTGAACCAGACCTCAGTCTATCAAACGTCTTGGAGATATAGTTGGGTTGAATTACACCAATTCTCTGAGTGAAAAGCCATACTTCCGGTCCTTAAGTAAGTTGTTACACTCCAGACAGCTCACAAGATGCAAGTTTTGCATATTTTCCATCACTTTGGAAAGTGCACAACATATTACGGTTGAGCGGTAATTTTCAGGGTTATAAACCTCTCCCTTTTTTAGGAATTGGCGTTAAGTTAGCAACCTTTTTTTAAAGAACAAGTCTTGACCAAGTCTCACACACACACAGAAAAAACAAAATTTCGTTTTCAGTAACCAATTTCATTGAACCAGTAAATATTTTGTATGAATGCGGACCTACAAATAAATTTGTAGATTCTGATAATAATTTTTGTAAAAATTTAAATTTAACTGAGTTCGCCTGAAGGAATTTGTTGTTTCAATGTGTTGGTGTTTATCTTGTTTGTTGATAGATACAACGCACTGGTGTGGTCTTGTTGTTGTTTATTTTTACTGATCGTGTTGTATAAATGTAAATGCCGACGAGTAGCCGACAAACGACAAATAAGATTGGAACAAACAATTTACTGGAACAGTAAAAAATATTTACTGAAACTAAATTTTATTTCAAACAAAAATTAGTTTGAACAATTTTTGGGTATAATTTATTCTAAGCCATCCATCATCACGAAAATAGCCAGGACCCCAAAACGTCAAAATATGATGAAAACTCGATTTTCGAAAATTGGGATAAAATCAGTAACTTCCCATAGCGGGAAGTAAAAAATAGAGTTCCATAATTCTTTCATTATTCATAAGTTGCATAGTAGGCTGCATATGTTTATTGTTAAATACTTTGCCATGAGGCCCATTGTGCGTTATTAATAATTTCGGTTTTTTAAACTCAATAAAAATATTTGAGAGCAAAAGACGCATTCAGTTATACGAACGATACTCTTGATAATTATTTTATTATGCAAATACCCAAATAAAACATTTCAAATATTATCAGTATCTCTAGCAGGGGTCACATTTAGCTAAAGCAGTATTAATATAATATGCATACATACATACATATAAACATGTATGTAAATATTTGAATTGTACTTTCTTTAATACAATCCTAAACATAATTGATAAATTTGGCCTATAAAGGCTTAATGCCATATGTAAATAAAAAAATTAATAAAAGAACCAAACACAAATATTTGATAAGAAATCTGTCAAGAAATTTGAAGAGTCTGTCGTTGTTTGACATCGAAACTAGCACAATTCGAAATCTGTTAAAAATGATTCAATTCAGCCTAAAAGGCTTTATTTATGCTTCATAAATAAAAATCTTCATATGAAATTTCAATAAACAAAAATACAAGAAACATTTATGCGAGTATTTAATGCGAAATACATAAAAATCATCTTGCATAAATTTATCTCAAAAAGAAAACGTAGTAATCAAAGTAATAAAAATCAGCTATTAAAAATACCCAAAGAATGGCAATGATACACAGAACGAACAGCAATAGCAGATGTTTCATTTCTATAAAATATTGAAGTAAGCAAAATTGAATCATAAATTTTCTAACATTTTTATAAAATGAATAATTGAGGGGTTCCATAACAAAAGGCAATGATTCCTTAGACTGATTCTATTTCTACTATATTATAATCTTCATATCGTTACCTTAATATAGAAATTCCGTAAATCATAATTTTTTTGAAATCGAGTTTTCTTTGTATATTTCAATAGAATAACATCTAATGTATCGAAAAATGCAACAATCTCGATTTTCAAAATAATAACGATTTATGGCCTTTCTATATTAAGGTAACGATATATACATATGTAATCATTGATATAAAACATGCCAATGTTATGTAATCTATCTACATTCATATGTATGTATGGGAGAGCATTCCACGCCCGACAAATCCGACAATTTGAAATTTTTTTTTGGTTTGCCCAATTTTGCGATATTTTTTTAGCGCCCACTGGTAAATTTGGCGATTTTTTTGATTACTTGTTCAAAAAATATTAAATTTTCGAAAAATTAGTGTTTACTATTTTTTTTTCTGTAGAAACATCTGAAAACAAAAATTTAAAATATATCCAGTTTTCTTTTAAAGAGAAGTAACACTCAGGCAATGAATGCCTACTACTATTACTAGGTGTTACCTTCTTTAAGAAAGGGATAGTGAAATAAAAGACAGGTGGTGAAGGAAGACATAGATGAAAGCTTCATTCTTTTACAACTCAGCTTTTTGCACGTTTTTTTTTTAATAGCGCAGTGTTGCAACGCCTCTGGTGTGAATGAGGCGTATTAAATTTTTGAACTGTGTTTAGTAGCCATTTTATAGGTTATTTTACTTCGCCGATGATTTTTGCTACACAATACCGACGAAGGAGGGCGCTCTGATGCTGAAGCCGGTGTAGTACACCTACTACAACTGATACACATCAGTGAAAATCACAAATCAATGCTAAAAAATAATCACGCTTGTTTCAGTTGTCAGCATCGACGTCATGTCAATACAATACTGAAAAATTGGATCTTATCTACTCGATCTCGATCTCATTAAGGTCTAGAAAATAGCATGCAAGCTCATGCAGTCAAGAAGGCCTTAAAACATAAATGCTGTGCGTCGTTTAAACACATATCTATATTTTAAGTTTTATCCACAATGGCTGTATAGTTTCGGAGACGCAGAAGGGTCCCTCTACCGCCCTCTCAATCCTATCACAGCATTTGTATCCTTTTAGACGCATATTTATCAATTTATGAAAATTTATATTTTACAAGCTGTTGCCTGCGCGCGTTGCTACGCCACCAACTAAAATAAATTTGAAGGAAAGACATTACACAAATATTCAATTCATTTTGAGTAATTTTATTGATTTTGAACGTTTGTACATAGCGAATGAGTCTTTTTAGACGCAGATCTATTTACGTTCTTAATTTCATTAAAATCGGTACGAACGTTCCGGAGGGGCAGAAATTTCCCCCTATCGCCCTCCTGGTTCTAGTTTTAAAAATGTATATAGCGAATGTGTCTTTTTAGACGCAGATCTATTCACTTTTCGGAGGGGAAGAAAATCCCTCCTTCGCCCTCCTTGTCCTGGCTGATTTGTGAATCTAAACCATCCCAGGCGCCACCTAAACGAATACAAAAAAAGTTCATTCAAATCGGTTTAGCCGTTCAGGAGGAGTTCAGTGACATACACACGTACAGTAGAATTATATATATAAAGATAAAAATTAATTATATAGTTTCGGAGAAACGGGAATTGACGCCTTGTCTACCTCTTTGTTCAAGTGTCCTTTTGGCCGTAGATGTATTTACATATGTTGTGAGTTCATGAGAATCGTTGGATAGTTTCGGAGAGGCAGAAATCTTCCACCTGCTCCTCCCCCTGTATAGTTTTAGATAGTTTCGGTTGCATAGCTGATACGCGTAACAAATAAGCAAAGTTGCTTTATCATTATCAACTGAAATAAGGGTATATATAAAACAATTATAGTAATTTTGTATTACAAATGACGGTAGATTTTGCGATTGTCACTGTTTGCCGATTGTTTTCCGGAACCACAAGTACAGTTTCTAAAATTCTTTCAGCAAAATGTAGAATGAAGCCTCCCAGCAGACGTAGGGTATTTATTGTTCCGTTGAAAAGCTTAGCTTGGGGTCGTGAGGCAGATGTGTTTCAGATTAACGTGATCATCTGTCTTTACGATTTTATCTCACGGTGGTCTAAATACCGGGTGAAGGTAAGCGTCCAACCATCGCCCCCATGCACCCGTAGAAACCATCATGTGACTAACCAAGAACAAAATCTTTGAACATAGTTATCCCTGCACTATGAACAAATACCTTTCTGAGGTACCTAGAGCTCTTGCTGCTAAAGTATTGTCGAAGCAGCTTCTGTTGTATGGCAACATCACCTAGAAATTTGTTTAGCTGTTCGCGTCACATTAATCACTAGCATTGAGTTAACACTGGAAAGCCAAGACTGTGTGGTGTGGAAAATTTCTCATCAATTACCGGTACAGCGTTACCACTCACATTGGAGCCAGACGAATGCCCGAGTCGAACACAATCCAGTACGTACTTCAATTAGTGAACATCATCTATTAAACCCCGTGGTGTTAGACGAAATCTACCTTTCAGTAAAGCACCATGCCGACACATTACACGCATCCAACTCCTAGAGCAACTATGCTGTCGGGCCAGCGGCAACTGTCGTACCAGTTTTAAGCCACTGGTTATATCTCGAAGTTCCGCCCTGAAAGGCTTCACCTCTATCGTCTTCACCTCTTCACCACTATCGCACCTACAAAGCAAAACAGCAAATGGCTTCCTTTTATAAATATGTATGTGCAGATCCGTCGCTCTGTTATTCCATAGATTGGGTAGTAACACATGAGTTCTGTGGTAAAAAGCCAAAGGAACGCCAAGAGGAAAAAGCCATTTTACTCCGGCTAGGGTCACCGGGATTGCCACACCCGTAATTTCCGTTACTCTTTATAGGCTCTGATGATGAAACTTAAAATATATGTAGATAGATCTATCCTACGAAACTATCCGACCGATTTTTATGAGTTTCAAAATGTACGAGTAGATACACCTGAGTCAAAAAGACACACGCGAAAATAAAGTTAAAAAAGTTATTAAGCACAGTAAATTATAATTATTTAGTAAAAAATTAAGTAAGAGCGGGCAACGCCTCGGGCGTAGCTAGTTCAAAAACAAAATAACAATTTCAAAGTCTAAACCAAAGTCAGGCAAACACATACATATATAATATAAAAGAGACTAAAATGCATGCTTGTACGAATGTACGTGTAAAAAAGAGCATAACGAAGTGCCCACGAGCGGCCTTTTGCTTATCTCTGGTCTAAACGAAACTTTCGTTCTCTGATGTAAAGTACTGTAATAGCATTCATTGTTGATCATACTAAATCAATGCTGGCCCCGAGAGAAACACGTCAGAAATATATTCGCGTATGTGTACGCATTTGTTTAAGAAGCCGATTGATGTTCGGCACTCTGGTCCTACTTTGGGCAGCTATGTACTCAATTCACAGATATGTAGAGATACATACATATGTACATACGAGTATATGTATGTATAATGGCCTTAAAAAAAAACAAGTTTAGTGTGATAAAAAATATGCACTACGTATTCCATTTACTGATATTTCCTCCAATGAAAGCTGAGCGGAAAAGCTATAAAAACAAAGAAAGTGCTGTAAATAAAAGAAGGATATACATATGTATGTACATATGTATTTACTTATGCATACGAGTACATATGCATAAGCAGAATGTTTTTCTTAATTGCGAGTAGTATGTATTTAAATTATTTTACAATAAACCACAAAATGTGAGTGTAATATTTCTCGTTAAAGTATAGTCAGTCAATTTTTAAAAGAAACAGATAAAGACTTTTTCGCAAGAAAGAAATCAGAACAAAGTCATGTTGACAATGATTTATTGTAATAAAAATTAAAGGAATGACCACAGAAAGGAGAAAAAAACTTACTAAGAACACAAATAATATGCCGTGCTTTGAACGATATGTATGGAATTGTGTGAAGAGAAAACGCAACTTAACAAACTCCTTTAATAAGAGTTATTGTTTTGATAAATTTAAAAATAATTATATATTACCATGATATGGTATACGAGTATAGTAGCAGAATACATGTATACATATATATACTACATATGTAAAAATTTTTATTTACATTTATGTACGTATTTCGTCTAAATATTTATTTTTTCATGTAAATATTTCATATGCTTTATGCCTTTTTTTTGGATCCTTTCTTATTTTTCAAGTTATTTTTCAGTCCACATGCATTAATATTGAAAACACTTAAACACTACAAACGAACTTTAGTTGGATTATCAGTTAGACACGAACAGTTCCTGGTTTCCAGAAAGCCCTACTTAGACTGGCTTCACACACGGCAATTTTAGTTGAGCAACTTTTTAGTTCATGGTCGAGAGGGGAAAATATGATTGCTCCGCTCTTTATTATCTACCCTTCTCTCTTCCATAAACTCAAAAGTTGTTCAACTGAAATTGCCGCGCGTGAACTAGAGAACTGTTTTCAACCTTACCTAACCTAAAAATAAAAAACACGCTCTTATGCAAACACAAGTATTAATTTTAAACCGAATACGTATGTATAATTACTCGTATAAACATCCAACAACTACTATATTTATACACATTTTTAAATTACGCAGCACAAGCATAACTAAATTGTATAGACTGTGTGAGATAACAAACATACAATACAATACTGTGACTATTAAATCGTCTACACAAGCGTGTATACAGGTACAGGGCTATTTTATTTGCACAAGCACACATAAAGCATGTTTTCAAACAGTCGCACACACCCACACATTTTACATTACATTTTATATAAACAAATGTATGTATACAATGGCGAATGATGAATAAATATCCCGAGTATCATGCGTATATTTTTTTGTCCGATTAAATATCCATAGTATAAGCATATTCAGACTATAAGTGAGAGAGAGAGATGGAGAGAGAGTCAATGCGTTTTATTTTTAGTTGTAGCGTATTTTAGATTTTCGCATAAACGAAGTAGAGATGGTCTTGTATGTTGGAATCGGCTTAAGTCAAGACATAGCGTCTACAACTGCGATTAACTCTGACATAATATATGAGAGAACGTCGGCAGAATAACAAAAATAAAATGCCGATATTTCTCTTCATCTGATACAACAGGAACATGTAATTTTACTTTTCTTATAACATTTCATTTTATGCAAATTCTCATCGAGTTAACATGTATTATTTTTGTATAATTATTAATTTTGTTTCACTTTTTCACACAAACTTTAATTTATAAATCAAATTAAACACATTTAAATATATAAAATCCCAGAAATTTTGTCCAAAATATTGTTTTTCATTTATTTTAATAAACACTCACACACGCATACTAATTTATTTTCATGTACGTGTATTTTTTGACAGTTGATCTCATAAGATTGTTGTTATAGGATTTCTTATAACAACGCTCTTATAAAAAATCTTATAAGATTGAGATAACACTAATTTGAAGTCTACACGTAACATAATTCTCACTGCTATTGAATTTGACGCTCTTATCCTACATATTATGTTAGGTGTAGACCCCATGTGATGTGTACATATCTAGTAAGAGATTGTCATACCATGAAAAGTCGGTTTTACAGACATAATCCAGGCGATAGAAAGGCGTATGGATATGGATTAACATCGGAAACGCCAGGGTTGCATTTGCAGAGATATGTGTGTATAACGATTAGTGAGTCTCTGAATACATATTATGCACGTGCTCTGAGATCTATTCTTCTACGTATTCATTCATACATACATGTATACGTACCATTTTGTGATACTATAACGCCTTTCTGTTTTCAAACGTACAGTTAAATAAACTTACGATAAAATATTGAAGTGGAATTGTTTAAATTACCATTTTATTTTATGGCACAGCCACCTCAACGTTAGCGAGGGAGCGAAAGAAGCAAGAAAAGTATTCAAAATATATGCAATCAAGTAATTTTTTTATTGTGTCAGTTCTCCGTTGCACTTTTTTTAATGGCAGGCAGGCGGCACGGCATGCAAGAAGAAGCCAACAACAAACAACCCCAACAGATGCCAACCAGCTTTAGAAGAAAAATCAATAAGACTAACAAAACATGTTGGCACGTTGCACTTTTTTTATTATTAATAATTCTTTGTTTTTTAACTTTAAGCACACACAGCACGTGTAAAAGGAAACATATGTATGCATGTATATACATACATACATAAGTTAGACTTTAACCAGATGAAGTAGATGATTATGATGATGAGAAATCCATTTGGTTTGATATAATAAAAGTAATGGCACAGGAATTATGGTTGATATAGAAATACCACAGTGGAAGTTTGTTTAGCGGCATAGTGTGATAAAGGGGCATGAATTTTAAAACTTATTTCTTAAAGTTAAGCAAAAATATTTACATACATACATATGTATTTAAAATTAACTGTTGGAGGAAATTGCCAAAAGATAATTTTCAGCTCAAAAAATCGTGGTTAATAACCACTAAAAGTCGTTGGCAGCGTAAAAAATTTGTTTTACTGAAATAAAAATTTACATCGAATAAGCGGCTGATTAGCCCAAAATTAAATGGTCTATGAAAGACACAAGTTTGGGCACCACAAAGCAAAACACAGATAAATACATACAAACAGATGTATAATATTTACAAGATGTCGCATGACATGCAAAAATTCAACATATGGAAAATTGACATTTCATATGACGAAAAAAAAACAGTTTTAGTCAAACAGACATATCAGACTATTAACAGCACTTATGAGAAACGCAGCACCTGCGCTTACCAACTTCGGATGATAAAAAAATTAAATAAACATTTAAACTAAATATTGTCATTTTCTCTTTCACTATTCTATATTCGGGGTGTGAGGACGCATTAAAGAATACTCACCGGCAATATCTGTCTGAGTCGTTCTCAACTCAGCTGAGTTTGGTTGTCTGAGATTCAAGTCAACTTTGGCATTGCCATTCACAACTTAAATAACTGTTGAGTTTGTTGTCTTGAGTTGTCTTGTGAAATAACATTTTCGATTAAGAATTTGTTGCAATTCATAATACATACTAAAAATAATTGGCTTGTGTAAAAGGTAAATTGACTCGCAGACGACCAAACTGAGTTCAGTGGGGATAGGTGAAGTTATGTTAGGAAAGGTAGTGTTGCAACAAACATCCATTAGGAGAACCAAGTGGTTTCATTATGATTCCCTCTATTTGTACCCATTAATAAAATTAGGCCCTATCGTACCCAGAAAAACCTGTATTTCCTGCCATTCAATTTCCATGATAATGCCCCTGATACGAGGGTGGGTCATTAACTCAGTGACTTTTTGAAGAAACACAGATTTTTATATAAAAATGTATTTTATTTTTAAAATTTTTTTATCCCTTTCGAAAAATATGATTTGTGGAGTCATCGTTGTTGGAGTCAAATCTCTTTCCGCCGAGCCGTAGCCCAATTCATAGATTTTTGCCATGCAAACTTCACTTGCTCTCATGAAAACGTCTGCTTAGCCATCTAAGCCTATGACTTTGCAGCCTCGGACAATGGCAGATAATACGCTCGATGGTTTCTGGTTCCTCTTCATCCTCGCACATCCTACAGAAATCTGTAGTGCCCGTTTCCCAAATGCTGGTTCTTGCTTTGACCGAGCAGTGACCAGTCAACGCGCTTATCAAGACTACTATCACCTTACTATTCATATCTAGTAGCAGTTTGGATCTTCCAAAGTCAAGTTTTGGCCATATGACGACCTTCGAGAATTTGAAAAGACAACTTCAAATAAAATTTCTGAAAACAAAAGTTTTTTACAAATAACTTTTTTTTTTACTTTTAAAAATTATTCATGTGTTACTCTCTATTTTTATGAATTTTGAATTTTTTTAAATTCTATTCTTTTAACACATATAAAAAAAGCAATTTTCCATCCCTGACCAGACATTATAAGCAACTCTTCAACAACTGTAGGCTTAATCAAAGAAAAATGACAAATAATTTACATATTTTTTTAAATTCAAACTTTTTTTGTGTTTTTTTTTATTCAGAAAATGTTCAAAAAACTAAAGCACAGAACAGCTGTTTAGAAAATACCTGTAAATAAAAATTTTACCAGTAAAGCCAGAATTAAGGCTCAGTTAGCCGACTGTAATGTAATGTAACTGCAACGGTAGGAAAGAGCTGATCGATATTGTTATGTGAAAATTAATGAAAATGGTTATAAAGATGTAATCTAACGTAACCTAATTTTCATATAAAAATATCGATCAGCTGTTTCCTACATTATAGTTACATTGCGTTACAGTCGGCTAACTGAGCCTTTAGTTTTTACTTTCTGTTCTGTTACGAATCAGCTGACTCTTTTTTGTTTATAGAAATCTAATACAAGTCGTTAGTTTTTCATTTTCGTTCTGTTCTGTTTCGGTTCAACCTGTGAAAATCAAAAAATAGAAATATTTTGAAATAAATTGTGATTGTGCTTTTAGAATTAAAAAAAAAAATATTTTTAAAAGAAAATCATAAAATTATATTGAAACTTAGCAATGAACGATGCAAAATTCATCACTTTAGTGGAAAACTGCAACCCTTCTGGTCAGAAACAGCTGATAAGTTACTACAGAAAAAGTTAGTACGCAAATTTAGAAGCAGAACAGCACAGCACGGTACAGCAACAGAAAGTAAAGACTAATGAAGCCTTAAGAATTTTTTTGTGTCTCAATTTAACAATTGTTACAAATTCGTAAAATTTTTTAGTAAATGAAGACACCTAATAAAATCGTTCGTGTTTTAATGACTTAAAATATGCATGCATACATAAATATTTATTAGAAATACTATCTACTCCCCCAAAAAAATATATATACATACATACATATATAATTTTTTTTATCAACGAAACTAAATTTGATTATACGATACGATTGCAACATAGTCATATCTCAAAAAATGTGTTTTTGGATTTAACAATGCTGAAAAATTCGTTATAGGTATCACGTACAAATTTCATACAAAAGGTTTGCATGTACTCGTATTGTACACTTGCCTCGTGAGAGAAGAAACTATTTTCTGCAAAACTATCTTTTTCGAGTTATAACTATGTTACAATAAAGGAGCGATATATACTACATACATACATATGTATGTATGTATGTATGCATGTACGTATAAAAATTATTAAGTGAAAAATGAAATTGACATACATATTTTGTGTGAATAACATACAAGTGACACATTCTTCACAAACACCAAAAACAGAACAGAAACTGGGTCATCATTTAGTAGAGAGATAAATTGTCTGACTCTCGATGTTCAAGCACAGTTCGTACGCTTTGCAAAATTGTATGACTCAAAGTGCTTATAAGTTTATACAGGTAAAATATGTATTTACGTTTGAATGAATGATTGTTTGTTTGCGAAACCTTACTCTAATGGTATGGCCACACTTGGTCAAATATTTGCCCAAAAGACGTAACCCCTAAATATTAATGAAGAAGCTTTCAATTCAGAGACGTGTTTGCTAAGTCAAATAGTTTCCAATAATGTTGGATTCTATGACATTCTCTATTAGTTGTTTATGAAACTGTTTAACTTAAGAAAGAATTTCTGAATCAAAATGTTTTTCACTAATATTTATTGGTTACGTTTTTTTGGGCAAATGTTTGCACAAGTCTGAATGGATGGTTTTGTGACAATAAGACACAAAAATTTAAATTATATGTATATTTTTATACACAAATGTATGTATGTATGTATGCCAATAAGAATTATGTACATATGTATGTGCATATATTTCAGGTTACATGTCATCACAACAAAAAAACAACACAAGTAAACAGGACCCACAACATGTATGACAATGACTACGATGATGACCATTAATAACAAAGGATTACGAATGAAATATTATAAATGACAGACAGACAGAAAATGTCAACTGTGCATAAAAACATATTCAACGCGATACTTTTTGATTGACATTAACGAGGAAAGAAATTGCAAGTGAAAATATTATTGCGCGATATAAATTATAAAATAAGAAAATACTGCATTTTGTTTAGGTCTGTTCTAAAAAAACTGGAGAGGTATTTAAGGTATGTATGTAGGTATGGAACTTTCTTTTGCTAAAATTCTATTTTTTTTTTTTTTGAAAATACTCACACAATCGCTTCATGTGCATGGTTTGTAGGAAAGAGAGAGAGAGAGAAAGAGAGACGAAAGGAAAAGAAACGAGTACTCAGCTTCATGTACTGTCAATATGTTTTGCTTTCTCATGCGTAATGTCAAAAAAAGCACACATGCATACACAAAACTATGCATAAAAATATGTGCTAAAAAATAAGACTTGCATTGTGTGAACGCCGATGAAAGTTCAAAGAAAAAAAGGGGATAAGTTTAGCAATAACATACAACAATAACAATATTTTAACATGTAAAAAATACGAAAAAATTATTTAAAAAAGTTTCAATATAAAAAAATTAAAGAAATCATTTCTAATGACAATATGCAACATCGTACACAACAATTTGGCCAACTGGAGTACAGCGAACGTGAGCAGAGAATAAATAAATAAATTATTGTTTAATTTCAATTTAATTTAATTTAAACTCGTATTTGTGATAATTATATTTATAGGCATAGTTTTCAAGTCACTTCGTTTAACTTTAGATTAAATAAATAAATAATAACACTTTGCTAGTTAAAAAATGTAACAAGCGGTGGACGTGGTGGGTAAACGTAATTCGAGTGCGCTGAATCCAATAGTGCTAGCAATTTTTTAAGTTAGCTTTTGTTTAAAAAATAATTAAGATTGAAAACTTGGTTAAAAGCGCCTAAAAATCGCAATTTTTCCCAGTTTTCTAAGTTTCGAATTCGAGCACAGTGTAATAATAATAAATTATTTTTGTTTAATTTTTTAAGAGTTATGCAATATTCCCATTCCATTTCCATATATCATGAAATCCACAGAAAAGTCAACCGCAGGGGTACATCATCAATTTACAAAAATGTGTTATTTTCATTGAACTGATTTTTTTTCGTTTCCAATAAAAGATACAAATAAAGATAAAAAATCAATTTGGATTGCATTTTATTTATTAGCTTGTTCGAAACGAATGAGTACATATCACAAACGTACCGTGTAATTGTGCGTGACAGACGTAACATGTGATAATAAGGAACAGCTAAAGCCATCTTTCTTAATATTGTAATTTTTGGTTCAAAGTAAACTTGTATATTTTTAATTTTGATGATTTAATAACAACACAACTCGATTGTTAACAAATCCCCTGAAGAAGTGAACATAAAATTCACGAAACGTCGGGAAAAGTATGTAATAAAAATTGAGTTTTTATTGACATAAGACAAGATAGGCCTCAGCAGCTAAATAATAAAAAGAATTCTATTCACAACAAATTGATTTGGCCAAAAATAAAATATAAAAAAAACAATATAATATATATAATTTTGTCAAAGTTGTATAGCTATTTATATAATCTAAGATAGCTTCTTATAGCTGTAAAAAAATAAGAAAATTCTATCTCAAGTGGATTCGCAGAAATCTAAAATATAAACTGACATCATAGTTTCAGAGTATAATTTTTGTAGCGCGTGCGTACGCAACATTTCGCTTTATATCAACGAAAATAAAAACTCATTTCATAAACACTTTACACATTTTAAAAACGGGTACAAAATTGAATAGTTAGAACCTAAATGTACTTACGTAAGAAAAACCTTCCTTAAAAAATCAGCTATAATTATACGCACGCCGTAACAGTGCGTGACATGGATTTCATGATATACAAAACCCGCTTGATCAGAAATTCGAAAATAAATGAACACCCGCCAAAGCGAAGGTTGGTTGGAGGGTCGCAGATTCGAATCCTGAAGACAACTCAAAGTAGCATTGCAGTTTGTATTTTTTTAATTGTAACTTTCATTTGAAATAAATTTTATGTTAAATAATCAGTTACATACAGGGCAATTATGAATAAAATTCCGCGAGAAATTTCTCGCTTTTCCCATTAGAATTTTATGTTTTTCCTACTACTTGCCATTATTTGGAATTGTTTCCCGGGAAAAATATCTCGCGGAATTCTATTCATAATTGCCCTCATAATGTTGAATTAAAATTTTATTCATGATGGCATATTTTTAGTGTGTATCTACAGAATATTTAAGGTTGTGTCGCTGCAGCGGTAACCGCGTTGACTACCACGTGATGAGTTCCCACACACAAACATTTTCCTGATGTCTGTGCCAATAAACACAATAACGTAAGTTGAATAATTAACAAAATACAATGACTACATTAAATTAAATTCATGTTCAACATGTTTCTTCGTGTTATTTCAGTTTTGAATGTACGTTGTTGCAACTTGAAATAACTTTGACTCAACATGATTCTTCATTTTGATTTAACATATTCCATTTCATTGAAAATTTGCGTTAAATAGCTGATGTTAATAACAATCTCTACCCCAGTAGATAGACTTGGGTGCTGATGTAGAGCGTGGCTGCACAGAAAAATATCGGTATTTCCCCCAGCTAATAGTCTAATTTAATTTTTCTTCTCTTCTTTAGAAACTCATATTAATTAATAAAAATATTTCATTCAACAAGAATTGAAATTACTGAACTTAAGCCCGACTAAGAAATTATTTCTGATTTCGAAAACTCTCAAAATTGTCGAAACCGAATTGTTTAATTATCTCATGAGATCTTGGTGGAATGACGAAAATTAGGTTCCGAGTTCGGAAGTGCTCTCTTACTAAGTCTCATGTGCGCCCTTTTGATGGTATGAGTCATACCGTATGACTGATGTAGAGTAACGTCTTACTTTGCTTATCTAGAGAGCAACATTATTTGTGGCAAGTGCAAAATATTGTTTTATTTATAAAATTTCTTGTCAGCATTTTATCGAGTTTGTGATGGAAACATTAAGACTTTATTACTGGCGAAGCATCGCTGCTCTCTACCACCAATTGTTGACCTCTGCCCATAATATTTGAACTTTGAACGATTTATATTTTAAATAAAAGTTATTAACTTCTCACTTGGGGGTTTTCAATTGATTCAATTCAAAAAGCAACCCACCCGGAATTTAATTACTTGAGGTGACGTAAGACTCTACAAAGTATTAGCTTGATGGCTTTGCAAACAGTCATATTTTATAAATTTATCATTGGTAAAACAATATTTATTTGCTTTAACTTAATTTTAAATATATATTAACTGCCATATGCATAAAAAATATTTCAGGTTTATTAAGCGCTTATTTGACGTATTTCTATCGGAAATTTATCAAATAAACCTAAAATATTTTTTATGAATAAAGGCCGTAATTATTTATATCACACACTAACTAGTAGAATGACTTAATTACGTTTATTTTAATTTTATTTAATTAAAAAATAAAAACCATTTAGTATGTATGTACATACATATGTATATATATGTACAAAACATGTATGCATAAAAAACATGGTCATTCACCTGCTCAAAAGAGTGGAATATACAATACAGAAATACTTTAGACAAAAAATATTGAGATTTAAATTTTTACTGGTTGTCTCAGGGCAACACAAATCATTAACCTTTTGTTCAGTAATTAATACATACATATATATATATTTTTTTTTTCTGCGATTGAAACGTAAAATTATTCTAAATAAATGAAACAATAAAGAGTTATTAAAAATTATTAAGTAAACAAGAATTTAATTTCTTTCTCAGGTTTAGAATTTTGTGTTTGTTACGTGAATCAAAATTGCACGTACTTACATAGACGAGCGTGTTTTTGTTTTGCTTCTAAGTTCAAGGTTGTATCTTACTTTGATTCGTAATTTTAGCAAAGGTTATTTTTATATACGAATACATACATACATATGTATGCACATAATGTAAATATATACATTGTACATACATACATACCTTGTAATTTGAGTTAACTTGATGCTAACTCATGTTTAATTAAAAAAAAAATGAGTCACATATTACTAAAAATCTAACCCATTTCACACATTAAAATTTATTAAATTTTTCAATGCACTGTCATAGGAATGAGCCATCCGCATAAGTTTCAGTCAAGCACAAGTTAAATCATTATGGATACATAAGTTATTTTAGGAGTTCGATTATGGCGAATTAACAGGACGTCTTCAAAGAGTTTGCTTGGACTTTTTGAGGTGGGTGTAGTGAGGTCGAGGCACCAGACTACTGGGGATCAAACATTTTCTTTCGTTTCGAATTACAGAGTAGACAACCTGCCCCCGTATTCTGTAACGCGCTGGTTTCCATCGTTTTCACAATTGTTCTTGTGAATTTATATGCTAAATTGTTGCGATATGTGTTCTAGCATCCGAATTTAGAAGAAAAACATTTGGAAATGAAATATTTAAAATTTTTTGATTTTCTCGTTTTCACTTTTGTGAAAAGCAAAACGAACTAGAAAATCAAACAAATTTTAAATCGTCCATTTCAATTTTTTTCCATGTTATTAATTTGTATTTACTTAATTTCAACTTAAAAAGGTGTATCATGTGATTTAACATACGAGCTCACAAGAAAATTTGTGAAAACGAAACGAGTGCTTTAAAAGCTAAACGTTTTTTACGAATCTAAATATTTTTCTTGGTGCTGATAGAATTGCTTTTACTGATCGACATACATAGATATTTAGATATACATATCGTCACCTTAAATGCAAACGGACGTAACTACACTTTTATATTTTTTTACAGGAGAAGTAAAAAACGTTACAAAAGCAATAGTAATAAAGTATTCTTGAAAATTTTCTTCGAAATTTACTTTTAATATGGATACTTATATGTTTTTAACCATTTATTGCCTTTTTGTGTATATTTGGGCTTTTATGTTAGTTACGTTCTTTGCAATAAAAAATAGATGCATTCGTAATTATGTCCGTTTGAATTTTTTTTAACAAAGTCGTCATTTTTGATCGCAGAGGTCTAAATATTTGCGTGAACATGTAGTTTGATAAAATGAACCATAATCAATCAAAAACTCGATTTTAAATTAGTTACGTCCGTTTGCATTTAAGGTGACGATATGTAGTCCTTTATAATAAATTATCCTTTTTAGTATTGATGTTTTATTGGGTAGGATATGGCCTCTGCTACGTAAATTTTATTTCTCTAATATATTCCTACCTTTCCATCTTAAAAAAAAAAGGATTTTCCATGTTTCTTTAATGTCCCTACTTATCTATGACCTAGGAGTTATTTCAGGTACCATTGGTATCATTCTAATCAAATTTAAACGTTATATCTCGGGTTTTCTGAAGAAGTTTTTGGAGCGGTTTCTCGGTTTTTTTATTTTGTAATATATGGACGTTTCATAAATTGGTCAAAGTTAGTAATTACTCCCCTGGAGGCCTGTCACACAAATCGATCGAAATTTTAAATTCGAACGATTTTGTTTTACCTTCTCCATATTTTGTTCATTACGAAAAATCGGCATTTCAATTGTTTTCAATTTAATTTAAAAATATTAATAATATATGGTCCATTGGGCTCGATTAATTTATGAAATAAATAAATGCAATGAAATGTGGTATTATTGGACAACATAAAACAAAAACCATATGGTTATTACAAGAGAAAAACAAAATACCAAAGGCACAATATTTTTTTTATTGAAGTGAACCAAATTTAAAAATGTATACACGAAATGTCTGGAATTGCAATGACTGCAGTTTTGGATGCCCAGAGACGTCAACTTTCATATCCAAGCGCAGTGTGTGTGTTAAAGTTTTATATATTTTTATTTGACTGAAAAGAATATTTCAGTTTTTATGATGCTGTATTTTTTACTTAAGACTTCAGAAAATTTCTTATATGTATAAGTACGTAAAAAATTAAATATACGAGTATGTATGTAATACAAATAAATTGTGGAAAAACCTTTTTCTTCGTTGAAATAAAGTTATTCCAATCAGATTTTTGTACTTTAATATACAGAAAATTAGAATACCGAGCATTGAATTAAAAGTGGTTTCATTTCGAGCAAATTTTTCGTTTTAAGTTTTCTGAAGAACCTAATTATGGAATTGAAATCAATTTCGATCGAATTTGGTTTCCGTGACAATAATATATTGAATGATAATATTCGTTGCAGGGGCCATATTTCACAACTTGTAGAAAAGATTTTGGGATGTTCGTGTGGTAATTATGTTTTACTTCGTAACCTCTTTACTTTTCACAAGATTATTAAGAGTGGCAAACCTTTAGCTTTATTTAACGCTTTTTTGTTTTCATCCAGAAATAGAAATCCTCACCTTATCTTTCCATAACTTTGTAGTTCTTTTTTTGTCCTTTCTTGTTTGTTTAATAAGTCTTTGTAACTGCCTGCCTTTAGCATAGCGTACTTTCTCGCATTCAAGCTTAAGCTCTTTAGATCTATGTACATATTCTACAGATTATTTCTTGCTAGCATCATTGGAATACCGTGTTCAAGCTTAAGCGCTTTTTTGTGTTACAATACTTATGAATGTACATATACATATGTATGTACATATGTATGTATCCTTAATGCCTTCGATATCTTATACATACTTATGTATTAATTCGTAAATCAGCTCTGGCTGAAGGAAATCTCAAGGATCACCGTAATTATTTTTTAAGTGCCATCAGGCTTCTTTTTTGTTTGGCCTTCGAAAGTTTTGAGTCTCACTCACGTTGGATAAGTGATTTGCCTAAACTAACTGTGTAGTTTAGCGGTTCTTTGTAGGATTTTTTTAGTCGCGCTTCTACTTTCGCACAGGGCGTCTATAGTCAAACACAAAAACATGTACAAATATTTCTGCTGTCAATAACACCATGGGCATATGGTCTTAGCCATCCCGCCCATTTTTGTGCAGCCATGTTTGGCAAATTTAATTTGTAGAATTTGTTTTGAATAAATAAATATATATGTATAGTATATTTCTTCTACAGCAACGTTTTATGATAATTAAAAAGTTGTTAATTTTACTTACATTTTAAACCAATTAACCCTAAAATAAAAGAAATAAAATAGAAAATTAATGAAAAATACTATTATAAATTGTTTGCACAATAATTTTAAAATTTACCGCTTAAAGGACCAAGCGCTGCAGGTAATCAACAATCTGCTAAACTCCTGACACGTTTTAAAAAAATAAACATAAATAATAAACTGGAAAAGAAATTCAGCAATTAATATTATTTCTAACATTAAAATATTTTAAGAAAATTAATTAACATTCATGGAAAATTGCACATCTTTTAAGACTTGATAAAAACAATAACATTGACAAAGCAATAACAACAACATGTCGACCCTCAAGAAATCAAGTGCATTCTTTGGCATTCGCCCTAGCAATTCACTTTTTGTTGTTTTTTACACTTGATACATATTGCTTGAGTTTTATGAATATTGGAGCATGGAAAAAAACTCACTTCAATTTTTATGCTAATTATAAATAAATTCTTTAGATTTTACTATAATTATATTATAATTTTCTTTTTTAGAAACACTTATTTTATTTTTTAAAATATTTTTTTTGTGACACTCAATGAACAAGTTCACCACTTGATTTGTTTTGTTGTTAGTGATGACACTGTTGCTAGTGGTGACAAAAGAGTTAAAATGAGGTAGCAAATTTGCAACCATACACACAACCATGCTACATATAACAAGAGCATTATTTTCGATTTAATCGTAAGTGACAAAAATTAAAGTTTTTATGAGAACATTTTTTTTATAATATTTAAATATATTTTGGATACGTAAATTGTCTCTTACGATAAAATTGCACAGCCTCTTAAAAGTTGTCACCAATTTTGGCATTTTGATAATTCTCAGCTAGGCCCATAAATTTTAATCCAAAATCTATTTTGTTTTAAATATATGTCTCTTACGATTAAATCGCAAAATAGAGAATTTACGGTATGACGTTTTCACCTTCCTTTTTACAACGTTCAACCATAAATTCTGAATAAGTCACTCTTAAGTAGCGTACTCACCAGCGAGCTTGAGTGACAGTGAAAATTTCATCAGTTTTGACTGACCAGACTATTGATCATGTTTGACTCTCGAACTGTCGTTCAAGAAAAAAATTTCAAAGCACAAACATGGAAAAATTTCACGCGGAATTTTATTCATGATTGCCCAGTTTAATTCCTAGAAGGAATATAGGGCCGTAAAAATTTTAATAATTTTATTGCATGTGTTTATACAAAGAAAAACAAAGAGACTTTTTCGGCATAATTTTTTGTAGAATAGTGTTTTATCTAAAATACATTTTGAAGTGGTTTTTTCAAGTCTGTCAGACTTCTGTAAGATTTTTTCTGTGAAGGAGTCGTGCGATCGTGTAAGATAGTGAATCAGTGCTTTCAACAACTCTTGGTATGATTTAGTTTTTAATTTTTTCTTAATTTCTCACCCAACATTGCATTTAATAAAAAAATATATTAATTTTTTTATTTTTTTATTCAATTTTTTAGCACAAAAATAAATATATAATAAGGTCAATAAACCTAAGATAAAAAATATATCAATTTATGCTTTAAAAAGTAGTTCTGGACAGAAACTGAAGTCTGGACCAGGAGTAGGTAGAATCTTTTATATATATTTATGTATTATTACAGTTCATTACGAGCTTAATATTAAAAATATCTAATAATTTTGACTATAGTCATAGCAATTTGGTTGCAATGAGCCATGCTAATTTTGCACATAGTGGTGCTAAATTGTACAGTGTTGTATTTTTTATTTCCACTGCTTTGTATTATTTTTTCAAGTGTAATAAAGTACTAATCGTTTTTAGTGTAACTACGCCCGTCACTGAGTGCCACCACTAACAAATTACATTTTTGTTGTTTAATAAATTATTTTGTTTTGCGCGTCGATGCTGAATTTTGTATTGATTTTAAAATTTTAACTGTAAAACATAAAAAAGTCTAAATAAAAAATATGGCTTCGCCTAAGAGTCCGCAAAATGTGATAAATGAAACATCAACAAATAAATATGCAGCCCGGAAACCAAAAAATGTATGTCATATAAAAGCTATTTGGAAATGTTCTCTTCACAAGTAATATATATTTTCTCAAAAATGTTTAGGGTAATGAAGAATCTATAGATGATATGTTGGCCAACGTTGACCAGTTTATAGATAGCGTATATCGTGATTTAAGCATGAGCCCACCGCCTCGACATTCAAGCGGAAATGCATTACAAGCGAGAAGATCGTTGGATGTAGAATCATCTTCAACGTCACCTACTTCTACAGCTGGAACTTTATTGTCTGGAACAACATTAGATGAAAGCAGCACGAATGCCGATTCTCCAATCACACGACGTAACATGGATGCAGAGATTGAAAGAAGTAAGACTATTATAGATTGTTGGTATTTTATGTTATCGCGATTATAGTAAGTTCATGTGGGGAAATTCTTTCGATTTTATATTTGGTAGTAATAATAATAAGTATTTACTAAAATATTTTGCAACAATAGGGGTTATGTGATTATTGATTAGTTGGCTAATTATGTTCCTTTTTTGAGCAACATTCTAATACATACATATAAATTTGGGGTATTCAAAGGGTAGTCTTAAGTGTCATAGAGTCAATGTTTTAAATTATTTAATATATTTGTGTCTGCTTTTGTTTTTGCTTTCAAACAAAAATTTTAAAACACTGACACAATTACACTAAATTAAGACTGCCCTTTGAATCTCCCAATTGTAATAATTCAATAGATCAAATTCGGATATTGCGAGCGAAAGTAGTAGCAGGATTTGGAGGCATCGATTGCAAGATAAACTTTTTGCATCTTTTTCATTGCGTTGCCTACGGTATTGAGAAATCATAGTCTGTTTTTTTAACTAACTCGTACGTTTACGGTATAATTGATAAAAATATTGTCACATCTTTATGAAAGCTAGAAAAAAATCTCAAAAACATTACTCACAAGAACTTAATTGTATGAATCTACATATGTACTCGTATTACATTTATTAGGGGTTGTATAAGTTAATGTCGAAATACAAATTTTAACTTAAAATATAATTGCAAACTTAACACAGGAATTAATGCATAGCAACCAAACCAAAGGCATTCAGCAATCAAAAATTCTCGCTTCTCAGAAGATATCAAATACAACTTAACTTCCTGCATGCAAGCAGAATTTGTTGGTTGCCAGGAAGCACTAATTACTGAAAATGACACCTGTTATTTGCACCCCTTTTCCACAGAAAGAGACTGCAAATTGAACTTTGCATGTGGAAAAGGGGTATTTTGCCAGTTGCCGAATGTGTAAATATATGGCTTTGCATACATTTGCTGGGTACAAAAAAATTTATTTTTTAATAAAAAAAATTATAAAAGTGATTAAAAAAAAATAACTGGAAAAATAATAAAATTTACAAAAAATAAAAATTGAAACCTTTTGTCTGATAAAAATATAATTCTTCTCATAGAAGAGATAATAAAATTGTGTAAATATTGAATTTTGTGTGAATATTTTTTAAGTCATTTCATTTTTTTATCTTATAGAAAATCATTATTAAGAATTTGCGAAAGAAAAAATGATTTCATATTTTAAATTAACGTCATGAATTTTTTCATGAAATTTGTTGCATGAAATTTTTTATTTACAAATAAAAAAAAAATTACTTCTCATGAATTTGTTCTAAAGTTGCCTCTCTATCTACACGCCTTCTATTGACAAATAAAAAAAAAATTCATGCATTCATGAAATTCATTCATAAAATTGATTCATGGAAAAAGTCATTGCGTATAGTTGTACATATTTTAATTTTTTTCAAACGCTGGGTAACCTTAACGTGTTCAATAACTATTTCGTACTTCAAAAGTGCAATAAAATTTCTTATCAATTACCTAATTTACATTAAGCACTTTGTCATGAAATTAGTTGCCAAAAATGCTTCAGAGATTCATGCTATAGTCCCCATCCATACAGTTAAACATTTTTGCTGCGAAACATTTTTGAACTCAGCTTAATACATTTTCTCCTAGATTTCTCATGAGGATGAGACGAGACTGACGTACTCAACAAGACCTGCTTGTACATGAAACAAAGTACCCTTCTTCATTCCTCATTCCCCCTTCATATACAAACTCAGAAGTTTTGCAGCAACTGTTTCGTGCAACAAATTTCATAAAATTGCGTGAAAAAAAAGAAGAGCGTTTTAATTGAATTAAATTTTTATATTTTTCTTTCCTTTAAAACTTTTTTCAGTTAATCAAATTTGTACTACTGTTGACGAAAATTTGCGTTCCATAGGTGTATTTATGAACAATTCTTCGCCTGACAGCGTTACAGAGGATACATCCAATACAAGTAAGATAATACTAAAAGTTAAATTTTATGTTTCGAAATACAATAAAATGTCTTCGAATAGCAAATCGAGCCTGTAAAATTTAAATATTTAAAAAAATCTTCTCATGAAAACTTTAATTTTTGTCCCTTACGATAAAATCGAAAATAAGGCTCGAAATGTTTATAAAGTTACAAGTTCGAACAGTTTTCTTTTCAAATCAAATTACGGAATAACTCTAATTACGTACCTTTTCACAATGTCTGATTAAGAGTTGACGTGGACTTTAACATTAAGTTCTTCATACAAAACTAGCCGCCGTTAAAGTCCGTGTTAGCTTTTAATTGTACATTTAAATGTAAACTAATTTGTCTCTCATAGCTTTAGAAAATTTACCATCTTCCTCAACATCTATAATAATTTCAACACCAGTGCCTACTACGCTTAATTCAAACAATATAGCAGAAAGACGTAGAAAAGATCGACGATTATCATTGGCGGTACAGCTTATCGATTTATCAAATTCACAAACAGAAACAACACCTGTGGAACTTTGGGAAACAGATCACATTAGCAATCGTAATGATGATGGTGATGACGATGATGTCATTTTGGTGTCAGCCAATATTCCTCCAGTAGTAAATTTATGTACACCAGATGGTTATCAGGAAATGCCTCGACCCAGATATACTCTACAGGAACAATTCAATAGGCGACGTTTGAATAACAATGATAGTGCGGATGAAATAGACATTTGTTCTACAGGCACCTCTTCAAGAAGGAGACGCCGTAGTCAGCCTTCTTTTATAGCATCACCACCAAAAGTAAACAAACCTTCAGATACGGCAAAAACATCACCAGCAAAAGGTGGTGCTAGTACTCCATTTATGTGTCCAGTTTGTATGGACTCTTGCCTGCAGCATCAACCTACTTCAACTCTGTGTGGTCATGTCTTTTGCAAAGAATGTATTGATCGTGCCATTGCTTTGACGCATAAGTGTCCTTTGTGCAACAAAAAAATCTCTAAAAAACAAACATTTCGCATTTATCTCTAAATTTAAAATTTTTATAATTAGCATGAAAAATCACATTGCGTGCGCCAGGTGTGGTGCCATAGCATTCATATGTTTGCATAAAAATGTTCGCAGCAAAAACTTTAAAACTTTAGTTACTGCTTAAGGCGACATGTCGTGCCGTAATTGCCAAAAAAGCTTAAGCGACATAATTTTCCAACTTCATTTGTGAACCAAAATCAATTATTTGCGATCGTAAATAATCGATTTTCGTCAAAAAGTCCAAGTCCAAAAAATGTAAAAATGTGTCACTTAAGCCTTTTTTGCGGTTATAGTTCTATATATATACATACATATCGCTCATTTAATCAAACAACGTTATAACTCAAAAAACCAGTTTGCCAGAAAACGAGTATGAAGTTTTCAATCAATTTACACACAACTTAATGGAAAAAGAAAATTTAATTTTTTCATTTCGAGTTGCGAAGTCCTGGTTCACACACATCAAGTTTACCTGATCAGTTTTGTTCAATTTTCTTTTGAACCTGCATTTGCGTTCATACACACCCACCGTCAAGTTTGTTTCATCAAGTTTCGTCAATTTGCGTTGTCGTAGAGTATTACGAATGACAAAACAAAACGAAAAAAGAAACTTACTGGTACTTGACTGTACCGTCTGTACCCCTCCCCATTCTCTTTTCATCTCTCTCTCTCTCCTAAAAACTCAAGAATTGACGAGTCAGACCTGACGTGTGTGAATCAGGACTAAGTAAAATATTTGTATGAAATTTTTACACAATATGAAGAACGATGTGAGGATTAATTCTGCATCATTAACATAAAAATTCAATTTTTTGAGTTATATATGTAATCGTATGTAAAACCTAAAGCCAAAAGCAAATTTTGTTTTTCTTTTTGAATATTCTGCCGCCTTAATTTTTAATATTGTATTTATTTCTTTTTTATTTTAAATAATATTATATTCCGCCGAAAAATAAAATTGCTTTAAAATTGCTTCCATAGGTTTCAATTGAAGTGAATTTTGTATCAAAAACTTCAAAGAAAAACTTGGTCGTGTAACTGCAGCGTTAAATAATTATTTTCAAATTATAACTGATTGCAAATGAACAAGACAAAATTTTTATACTTCGGTTTTTTTTAAAGAGGAGAACTAATGGCCATTTTCACAACTTTCCTTTAGCTAAAGGCAGGATTTTGTCTGCCCGATAAATATCTCTGCATTATTCAAACTTAACATTTTTATTGGTACTATTATCAATAATAATAATATTTAATGGATAAAAGTATAGTAAATGAAGGTTTTATAATGCAAAACCATTTATAAGGCATTTAAATGGCTAAATATTTAAGTTTTTATTTTCACAGAAGCTTGTTGTTTGCATCACACCTGTTTATGTTGGCATCTATTATGAAAAACGCGTCGAATAAGTAAAAATTTCCATTAAAACAGACGCACCTGTTCTGTAAACCGATCGATTTGAAATCGCGCAATTTCAGAAAACTAACTCCGACAATAGAAATATTTTTTAGATTTTTAAAATTTTTTTTTATTATATAGATTCTCAAATATCATATCTGAAAGAAAATTATATTGTATAATTTTGAACACGTTTGCAGGACCATTATTAATTTTTTGAAAACGGGAGATTTACTCGGATTCTGTTTACAGAACAGGGCCGAAAAAGTTTAAATATTTTGTTTGTTTATCAAATAAGCGTAAGAATTCCAATACGTTTCTCTCTCTTTCTCTCTCTTTTAAAAACGGTGAATTTTGTATGATAAACAAAAATAAATGTTTGAAACTTTGTTTTTATTTTGATGGAAATTTTAATTTCTTCGAAGCGTTTTCAGAAGGGTGCCACCCTTATTTAAAACTTTCTTTTATACATTTTTGTTTGTTTTTAAAAACTTGTATTATTTTTTAAATTATTTTACTAATGAATACTACTTAGAAATAGGGCATAAGTATTTATTTAATTAGTTATAAAAAAGTCTGTTCAGAGAATTCCACATACACTCATACATACTTAAGTACAATAACGATAAAACATAAGGAAGATAAACTGAAACATTTTCGCTAGAAAAGGAAAAATGAAGGTTAATGAACTTAAATTCAGGAATCTTTAATTAATGATTTGGAATAGTAATTATAATAACATACAAATTTACAGGATACATGTATGAAAATAAATATTTTTTTATATCATAAAAAATAGGATTGGCAGTTTTAGCTAACAATTAAATCCTGCTACGAATTCAACGAACAGACTGAAAATTATATATATACAACATAATTATTTAAAATTGTTACTGCTGTATTTTGTTTAAAAACTTTTTATGGAATAAATTTGCTCAGAATAATTGGCTGTCTTCCTAATTGCATGTAGCTTTTCATACCACAATGTTACATATTCTTAAATTAAGTACTCTGCTTTAAGCAGAAACAACGAGACATGCGCTTGGGAAGATGCCCCATTTATTAATTTCTTTTTGTTGAAATATTTTTACATTTTTTTCTCCATGTTACGCATGGTAGTGATGCATATTCGAATGAACAGCATAAATACATTACATAGCAACCGAACTTTAGCTGTCTTGTGAGTTGCTAAAATAAATTACGGATGCCAACTGGCAAATTAAAAGCTGTTAGTTGCAGTTGCCATATTGGCAATCAAAAATTTTGAAGCAAAGTTGTGATAAAGTAAAAAATAATTAAATTATTTTCGTGGCCAATCAACAAAAGGCTGTAAGTCCCAATTCACACACTTTAACTTTGGTTGATCAATTCGTAATCCATGTAAGAAAGACGAGGAAGGAAATACAGATATTTAATATTTATTGAATGCGAACCATGACTAACACAGTTTTTAGAACTAGCAAAGCAACTGAAGTTTTATTTGCCATCCATATTGTTTGGACGATTTTGTGCATTTTAAAAGTTTGCTAAAGTTATTTTAGGCATCCAAGACACACAAAAATTTGATAATTTAAAAATCAAGATTTTTTAAAGAGTATTACTCGAAATCCAGCTTACATATATTCAAATGCAAATAGCAACAGATTCGTCCATTAAAAAGAGGTTAATTGAAGAATTCAGAAGGACTGGATCACATGGATACTCTGTTCGTTCAAAAACAAAGCAGTTTAAACGTCAATATAAGAGCAGTGCATGAGACCGTTGGAGAAAATACATAATTAACTATGATTTAACAAAAAAAAAAAAACATTCTGCAAAAGAAAACCGACTTCAATGTGTTTTAAGTTTTGTAAAAATCGGTAAAATAGAACCACTTAAAATAAAAAGATGGTGTCTATTTTTGAGCTCACGGTGTGTTGTAAATTTCGTAAGAATCGGTTAAGTAGAACCACATGAAATATAATAATAAACTTTAATGGGCGTAGTCCCGCCCCTTTTTTTCAAATTTAAATTTGTGTAATTAAAAGAACCAAAGGTGTTTGCTAGTTTTCGCAGCAATAAAATAAGAAGAATATCATAAAATCAAATAAAATCGGTCTAAAATGTTTCGAGTTATGAAGTAACAATGTAAAAAAAAAACTAATTGATAACCTCCTCCTTCTTTTGAAGTCGGTTAAAAGAACCGACATATTAAAAACGATATATGTCAGTGTTGCCAGTGAAACTTCAAGAAAGATACATTGTGGTTTCCAAAAAGATACATTTGTTTCCAAAAAGATACATTTTGTAAAAAATTTGAAAGTCCATTTTTAACGTTTAATTAACATTTATTAACATAACATTTTTTCATATTTAATGAATATTGTAAAGAAAATGATATCATATAAATTCATTTTCATATATATATTTAAGTCAAATATTAGGCATGTAATTTTTAAAAATACAGTAAGCAAACTTTAAAATTAATTATATGTACATAACTATCTTTGGATGTTATCAAAAAAATTAATTTTTGTAAAAATTAATATACGAGTTAAGGCGCTTATACTAAGGCGATTATATCAAAAAGTTTATATAAATTTACTGAAAATAAAAAAGTTGTTCATAATTTCTCAAAAAACAGATGTTCATGATGATTCAAAATATACGAAAAATGTCGGGATTACTCATGGTACCTGAAGTCATCAAAAGATACGAAAAATTTATCTTTCGTATCCTAATGGCATCACTGATATATGTATGTATATATATACATATGTACATATATGTGCCCTTAATTATAAAAGCGGTCTAAGTCATATAGAATTTTCCTTCGAAATATCAAATAAATCTTAAAAAACTTCAATAAATGTTTAATAACTATTAAATTTATATTGATCGGGACTACTAAAACTCTAAATTAAATAATATAAAAATATTTTTTGATTTGCTCAAATGTAATCTACGAAATATCTCGACCAAAGATATGTATGACTTAGACCACTTTCATAAATAAGGTCGCATATGTAATATAAAATCTGTGGTGTTATTATTCATATTAACTATTTGGAAAAGTATTACACAACCTTGGAGAGATTTTGAAATTATATCCCGAAACTATTTGAAATGCGACTTTTCTATTATATTAAGCATTTTTGCATGACGATTCAAGGGTTAAAATATTTACTGAGTTTTCACAATAATTAGCTTTTGTATAGGTTTCCAACAAGTTCAAACTAGTCACGAATAGATGGCGCTATATTTTATTTCAAATTTGGCTCCTTCGAAATTTTTTGTATAAATTAATGTAATGTCACCGAAAATCGAATATCCCAAGCCTTTGCCCTATTTCACAAATCAAAACAGTCCCTTGGAAAGTGGTTTCATACCAACGGAAATTGTGGCGTTGCAAAATGGTTGGCGTTTGATAAAACGATGTTTATACCATCATTCGGTGAAGATATATACCGAGTAAGTGTAGGCATGTTTTTGAGTTATGCTATGTGTACGAGTATGTGCATGTAAGAGTTATTTGTGCATATTTTTAAGTGTATTTAAAAGTGCAATTTTTTGTTTGTTTTTAAATATGGAAAGAGAAAAACATCATAGTGTTTGTCTTTATTGCAGTTTTTCCCTTAAAAATTATCACATGTACATAATTTGGCTCACAAAGCGAGACGAATTTTATCCTAATTGAATCATGAACAAAAATATCTCATTAAACAATGCCAACGGTGTTGAATTGCTTAAGAACATGGTTCTAAGGACCAATATATGCCAACAATATTTAAAATCGAACATATTTTGCAAATTGTACAAATGCTCGTTTCCTATCGTTTTTGCAACAACACACAAAATATCTAATAAGGCGATGATATTAAAGGTGTTAAATTTTCCAAGCAGCTGATTCAAAGGACCAATATAATTATGTTAACAATATTTAAAAATATACATGGTTTGAAAATTATTACAAAGAAGCATGTCTATCGATCTAGCAGTAATATAAAAAAATATTCAAGTTGTTAAAATCTTTACATAGCGGGCTCGAAGGACCCATATGTTTTTAAAAATTTTAAAATCAAACCCATTTTTAAAGCTATTTTTGCATCGATGTTGCATTAAAAAAATATCTGAATGAATGAAACTAGCTATGCTAAGTTCTGTAAGTAGCAGGTTCGTAGGACCAATATTTGTTAGCGGAATAGAATATCAAACATACGAGGTGTGTTCAAAAAGTATCGCGAATTTTGAATTTTCGCGGGTTACGTATATTCGAATTTTGATATTTTTGTGGCGTTATGTTGGTACTCATGTCTCTCACTTATTCCGACAATTTCGGCCATTTTGAATGTTCAGTTAATTGTTGACAGCTGATTTGCGTGCACGTGTTTTGGCTCGTCTTCGATTTTTACCTATTAAAAAAAATGGAACAAAGAACCTGTATCAAATTTTGTGTGAAAAACGAAATAAAGTGCGCGGATGCATTCCGAATGTTGACTGTGGCATACGGAGAAGCTACCTTGGACCGAAGCAACGTTTATCGGTGGTACAAAATGTTCTCAGAAGGCAGAGAAGATGTGAACGACGAAAAGCCTGCCGGACGCCCGAGCACTTCAACAACAGACGAAAAAATTGATGAAGTGAAGAAAATGGTATTGGCCAATCGTCGAATCACCATTAGAGAAGTTGCTGAGGACCTAGACATATCGATTGGCTCGTGCCATTCGATTTTTATCAATGATTTGGGCATGAGACGGGTCATCACGAAATTCGTACCCAAATTGCTCAATTTCGACAATGACCCAATTTTGCTCCAGAGGGTCATAACTGGTGACGAATCGGGGGTTTATGGTTATGGCGTGGAAACCAAAGCTCAATCATCTCAATGGAAGCTG
Organism: Nowickia ferox; assembly: GCA_936439885.1. Lineage (NCBI taxonomy): Eukaryota > Metazoa > Arthropoda > Insecta > Diptera > Tachinidae > Nowickia > Nowickia ferox. Next base: position 110,263,779 of record OW387023.1, read on the forward strand.
CCGCACGAAATAAGACCGAAAAAAACGCGCCAAGTTCGGTCGAATGCGAAAGTTTTTCTTACAGTTTTCTTCGATTGCAGGGCGAGTTGCATCATGAGTTCTTGCCACAGGGTAGAACGGTCAATAAGGAATATTACCTACAAGTTATGCGCAATTTGCGCGAAGCAATCCGCAGGAAACGCCCGGATTTGTGGAAGAACAAAAATTGGATTTTGCACCACGAAACGAACCTGCTCACACATCGTTGCTTGTACGCGACTTTTTGGCCAAACACAACACACTAATGATGAAGCAGCCACCGTATTCCCCAGATCTGGCCCCCTGTGACTTTTTCTTGTTCCCGAAACTGAAGAGGCCCATGAAAGGACGAAGCGACGCTACGATTGACGAGATAAAGACGACATCGAAGGAGGAGCTGAACAAGATAAAAAAAACGATTTTTTGAAGTGCTTCGAAGATTGGAAAAAACGTTGCCATAAGTGCATTATATCTGAGGGGGATTAATTTGAAGGGGACAAAATAGATATTCATGAATAAATAAATAATTTTTGAAGAAACACAAAATTCGCGATACTTCTTGAACACAGCTCTATGTATCCAACTGCATTGCAGTCGATAGCTTGCTGCGGTGAATGTGCTTAATACTTTAACGTTAAATGAATATACCTCAGTATTTTTAAATAAATCATTTTCATTTTTATTCTGGTTATATTGTTTTATTTTGCAGCTTTTTCAGCGAAAATTATTTACTGTTAGAAAGATTTCGAAATATGGAAACGAAAAAGTTCAATTTAAGAAGTTTACATCAACATATTCATCAGATTATGGACATTTATGGGCGGCTTATTGAAAGCGGCCTCCACGATGTGGCATTTATCCATATGCTATTGAGCGATGTAAGCAATAAGCATAAATTGTATGGAGTTCAATATGATGAAATTGAGGTAAGAATAATTGAAAAAAAAAACAAATAATAAAATTAATATAATACGCTTATTAATGGGATATTAGCAGCTGTAGAAATCAGCGTTACCGTTAAAATTTTTCAAAAATTGTCCCAAAAAGGTTATTTTGTGAAAAAAAGTGATGAAAAAGCGATTTGAAAACGACAAAACAGAAAAACAGTTTCATAATGTTTTTTATATTTTATCTTCTAGTATGGTTTTTAAAGGGTTCTCAAAATCAATCGGAATTCATCACACCTTTCCAAAACGATCGTTGTCCATCACATACCTGAATATTCATAAAAAATATTTTTGATTTTTAAAAATGTTATAATAGGGATTTCCATACAAAATTTGTTTTGTAAACTCTTTATAAAAGAGAAAATTTTTTTATGAATCAGGCGGTAAATACTTACTAATATTATAAATGTGAAACTGCGTTTGTTTGCTACGCTTTCTCGCCTAAACCGCTAAATCGACTTTGAAAATTCTTTCACCAATGGAAAGCCACATTATCAGCGTCAAACATAGCCTATTTGTATTTTTACATTTGGTTCGGTTGTTTTTTTTTTAAATTGATTTTTGGGCTGGTTAAGGTAATTTTCGTTTTAAAACCGCCTTTTATTCTGTTTTCATTTTTTTATTTTTATACCCTTTTTGTCCAGTTTTATCGTTTTCTTTTTAAGATTATGTGTGAGTTTCAAATAACAAACCATTCCAAAATTGTAAGTATCGCTTCCAAAATATCAGATCATTAAAATTTAAAATACTATACACAACAAGTTCAATTTAAAGAATTAAAAACAAACTCTCAAGAAAAATATTTTTATAGAGAAAATAAAATTAAGTCAAACAGAATTTGGTTGTTGCGTTTCGTTTTAATTTCTTAGTTTACAATGCTTATCAGTCGTAAAGCAGCTCTGGGCGAGTCAACATCAAGCGTCGTTGGCAATTATCTCTTAAGTGCAACCAGGCCACTGTTGTTTATTGGCCTTCGAGAGTTTTGCGTCTCACTCGCACTGGTTGACTGATGTGCTACGGATAACCGTATATTCTTGCGATTCTTCTGTGGAATTTCTTTAACAACCACGTTGCTACTTCCTATGTGAAAGCATAGATCGTGTACAGTCAGTCACAAAAACCTTTTTAAAATACTGTTAATAACATCTTGGGCATATGGTCTAGCTACCCCGCCCATATTTGTGCAACCATATTATGCAAATTTACTTTGTATAATATGTATAAAAATAAATAAATAAATAAATAAATAAATACAATGCTTATGCTTTTAAGGGCAAATTTTTTGGTACGAGATTAAACTAGAAACTTTGTATAGGAATCACTCACAAATTTGAGTGCTTTTCATATATTACACGTAAGTTTCTTTCTCTAATGGCTAATAAATCAGTGAAAGTTAATCTCTATTTTTGGTTTAAAATCAATACAGTATTTAAACCGTCTGTAAACGCATAAAATTGGGCGTTTAAACTACCAACATAGACCATATGTTTTGTATGAAAAGAGCACTCAACTTTTTTCCAAGTGTCTACTTTTTCTTCAGATATTGTTCGACATGTTTTCTTACACTCTATTATTCTTTTATACTATACTACTTCGCCAAGCTTAAATATAATTACATTCTCAGTAAAATCACAAAGTACACAGAGGTGAAGAAAGTGAGTGATGAAAATGATAAAATCAGCTCTGACACAGGTTCGGCGAGAAAGGGACAACTGTAGTATATTTGTTATTAAGTTGTTAACAATATAATCAAAACAAACAAGGGAAAATGTGTAATTTGTGAAATGAACAAGAGAACATTTTTACAAAATTAAATAAAAGATTTTGTAGTGTTGAATTAAAAAACACAGTGTGTAAAACATTATTAGTGTTAAAAAAGTGATTAAAATTAGTTTCCAAATGATTACAGACTTCATTTCAAATATTTTCATTAAAAAAATATTAATTTTTACCATTTACTTCCAAAAAGCATATGAGAATGAGACCACAAAGCATAAAATGAAAATACATTTGAACAAGTGAACATTTGCACAAAATTAAATCAAAGAATTTGTTGTGTTGAATTAAAAAGCAGAATGTGAACATGATTATTAGTATTGAAAAAGTGATTAAAATTTGTTTTCAAATGCTTAGAGACTTCGTTTTAAGCATTTTCGTTCACAAATATTAATTTTTACCATTTATTTACAAAAATCTCATAGCGAATGAGGACACAAGGCATAACATGAAAAACGTTAAATTAATGCCACTACGAAAGAAAAATTAAAGAAGACACAGATTCGGTGTGAGCGAGACGTCAAGAATTCTCAATTCAATTATCTTCCATCTCGTGACATCTCTGTGTACTTTGTGGTAAAATTTGGCGACCTTTAATTGAAATTGTTTAACTTTTTTGCATTTTTGATTGTGCAAAAAATTGATGGCCTGCTGCAAAACAGCTGTTTTTTGACATTTATTCTAGTGCTGCCACAATATTACTTTTTAAACTACACATAAGGTATGGTTCACTGATTTACTCCTATTGAGTTTAAACTACATATAAATTTGAGTTTAGTTTAACTAAACCAGCGTTTAAACTTTGACTGATTTATTAGCCTTAATTAGCTAATCCGACAATTAATTTACTCTGACATTAAGTCCATATTTACATTATGCAAGTCTTATTGCTAAGCTGATTAGTTTGAAGGAGAGAGAGAGACGAGGGGAACATTAACGTTTGTTTTCCCCTCGTCTCTCTCTCCTAACAAACTAATCAGCTTAGCAATAAGACTTGCATAGTGTAAACTAGGACTAATTGAGTTTGATATTTTTCAGTGGTAGTTTACATTTTCTTTTGTATTTCGTATTACCATACTGAGGAACATTTTGTTGTGTGGCAATATTTTCTGTGCAAGTCATAATGATATTAACACACTTTGATTTTATTGTGGGAAGAAGAAGAAACTGTGTAATTTTATTATTTACAAGTAAAATATTGTTGTTAAAGGAAATAGATAAATGATATAAAATGTTTATATATTTTTTTATATGTTTTTTAATTGTTTTCTGATATAATTGTTTAACGAAAATGATATGTATGTTTTCAGTATTAATATAAGATTGAACCACTTTGATTGGCCGACGCTTAAACTAGCAAGCTAAACCATATAATCGACTACCCAAAAAACACAAATAAAGATTAAAGTTAATTTAATCTGAGACATTTTTAAATTTAATTGCACTAGCATGCTTTTTTTAATCAGGAATAATTTCTTAATCGGGCTTAAGTTCAGTATATTCAATTCTTATCGAATGAAATATTTTTATTTAATTAATGTAATTTTCTAAAGAAGAGAAGAAAAACTAAACTAGACTTTTTTAGCTGGGGGAAATACCGATATTTTTCTGTGCAGCCACGCACCTCATCAGCAACCATGTCTATCTACTAAGGTAGATATTGTTATTAACATCAGCTATTTAACGCAAATTTTCAATGAAATGGAATATGAGAAATGATTCTACAGTGTATACAATTATTGATTTACTTTTGGTAAATACATTTGTAAGTATCACTATTCATTTTCTGCTTATCCCTTTTTTCATTACCTATTCAGTTTAGCACGAAGTTATATCGCTCTACCTAAGTATGTTTAACAATTCTTGCTTAGCTTTTACGATCATCACATTAATTATTTTTGCTACATACATGTAAGTGTTATTGTAGTGGATATTATGTTACATTGTTTTTGCTTTCTACAGTTGATTTTACTTTCCAGTATATGAAACTGTGATTGCCTAGTGAACATACATTTGTCACGTGCCCATGATGATTTCTTTTCATCTCTTCTTTAGAAAATTATATTAATTAAATAAAAATATTTCATTCGATAGGAATTGAATATACTGAACTTAAGCCCGATTAAAAAATTATTCCGGGTTAGTTTAATCTCTAATCTTGAATTCAAAAAGTGGCCTAAGTCATCAATTCGATTTTTGCCAGCCTTAATGGCAACCCTTACAATAGACGCGCGACCTCATCTAACGGTAAAATCTTTGCATGGCGTAATCTTGCAGTGTATAATTCTTGGTAACAACAACGGCCCATATGAGACACATTATTGTTATAACAAAAATTTGTCTCTGGTTAATAATGATTGGCTTGGCTCATCAAGATACCGAATATGCGAATATTAAATTTTATTTAAATGACTTAATATTTAGGGCCTGTCCCACGGTGTCGACAACGTTCGATTTGTCGCACACTTACATTGGAAACAACAACAAAATCTTAAAATTGGTTCTTGTTTTGAATGTCGACATCGTGGGACAGGCCCTTGAAGTATTTCTTTTATTCTTAATTTTTCCAGTTGCTCACCAATTATATCAGAGAGTACTTGATGGAATTTTTGGATAAGATTAAATCAACAACGTTTGTAAACGGCTTAAATAAGTTAAGTAAACTTATTAATGAACATCACAAGGAAAAGCCTAAATAGATGGCGGGAATATATGTATTTTTTGAAGCTAAAATAACACCGGACTCGTGCGTATGATTAATATTATTGTAACAATTAATAACACTCATACTTGCACGTCCTTTAGGAGAACACGTTTCATGGAAATCTTGAATGGCAATTGTTAAGAAAATTGTGTGTAAAATAAAAATAAAATTGTGCATATCTAAAAATCTACTGATAATGATAGTTTTGCCTTTAATTCGCCTTCTCATTCGGGACAAAAAATCATTAATATTTTCTCATTTTTGTTTTGTTTTGTTTTGTTTAATTTCCAACTCACCAAACCTCAGGCAGCAACAAGTGCTGCTTGATTTATTACTGTTTGCATGTATGCAGAGGTCTGTGCCTATCTAACTGTTTGCCTTTGCTGTTATTAAACTGTTATTTGCTTTTTTACGAGTATTAGAAGCTCATTTACATATACATACATACATATATACATACATACACATGTAAGTAGAATTCAAGTTGTGCTGCTTCGTTACTTAGCGGATTTCCTTAAGAAATTTTTAGTCTAACATTGACTTTCAACAAATACACAGTGTTTTTATTTATATGAATCTATTATTTTTCGTATTAGAAAAGTTTTTGCAAATATTTTTGAAATAAAAAACTATAAATAAATATAAATGTATTATGAAATGTGATGAGTGAGAAGATATTACAAACATTTTGTTAGCAAGTTAATTAATAGAAAGAAACTTCAAAATGGTTGCCATAACGGATGCTGAAATGGTAAAAAGTTATAAATATAATATTGAAATCTAAATGAACGTTTCCCTCTATACACGTGTGTCAAGCAATGGAACAATTTAAAAAGTAGCAAGCTCAATACTTGAGTTTTTTCAAGAAACTATTTTGGTTGATATCAACATCATGGGTGTCGTTCAAATGTAATGGAAATCAATTGTATTTTAAGGAAACCTTAAAATCATTACGCTGCTCAATTAATTATATTCCTTATTTTTGACTAAACGTCACAAAGCACATTTCATTCTTTAGCTATCAGTATTGGGAATTGTGAAAATTTTCCTCAGATATTTGTTTTACTTGTAACAGACAGACTGGCAGACATCGAGCAGTCACAGAGTCAAATAGCAATATACTGTTTTGGATATTATTTTATAGAAAATAATAGAAAAAAGGTAAATAGACAAGCAACAAGTAGCTAAATATAGAAATAATTTGGAAAACAAATAAGACATGTGTAAGATAGGAGAAGGAGAGTCCAAACAAAAAGAAGTTTATTGCGACTTAAACTGGATTGTGCTTAAAAGGTCAGAGTGCGATATAATAATTAAGTAAGAGTGTGACTATTAAACTTTGTTAAATTTCTGCTTAGTCTTGCATGAAATTATGGTAATATTATACGTCGAGAATGGAAACTTTTACAAAGCTTAACCCCCATATTCATAAAATTTAAAATGAATTTGAAATGTATTTTATTTGAAATTTTTCATACAAAACTTTTTTCCTACAATGGATTTCAAATTCGTTTTATTTTTTTTATGAATATGGTGGTAAGTGTATAAATAATTTCAAGGAAAGTATATTTCGCTTAGAGACACTCTTTAAGTTCGAGATTAAGAATTAAGAAAACTTTAATCCTTCTTTGTAGTTTTCGAGTTGTCGATTATATGATTGCGCTCGTTACTTTAAGCCAATGCCAACTCCTCCACTTTTGTGGCATATTTACCTCTTTGGGCATCTCACTCAACTCTACCACTTTCCGAGAAAAATCTACTACTTTTTTAGTTTTTCAATAACAATGCTAAAGTATAGTTAGTTATCAGTTTTTTTTTTCATCTAATCCAAGCTAGAAGTTCAACAATGCTGAACATGCCCAAATATTTCCTCTACTGGACCAGCTTGTGAGAAAAATGCTCGTTCGAATGATGAAAGTTAATTTGTACTGACTTTAAGAAATATATCTGTAACAGGAGGCTATACAGTGCTACAAAAATAAGCAGAATTGATAATTTTATAATACATTTAGTTAGAAACCATATTTTAAAGACTATGGAATGCAAAGCAAATAACCTTATTATGGCTCCGTACTATGTTAGTGGAGATTATATAGAGAAAATTCGCCAAAATGGGTATGTTCCACCTGAGGCATTTTTATACTTAGATAGCCAAGGATATATCCAAGATGATAGAGGCATTCCGGTTTTATACCACATACATCGGCGAGCCAATATAAAAGCAATAGATAGCAAGCATATTACAGTAGAGAACAAAAGATTCGATACAAGTTTGTACTTGAGGGATAAAAATATGTTGCCAAATATAAATAATGAGAAATATTGGTGGTTAGTCCGATAGGGAGCTAACATTTTTGTTCTTTTACCTCTTAACTACGTTCCTCTTTATCATTATAAAATACTGAAGTAGTTTTTTCTTTCAACTATTTTTCCTACAATAAATAATTTAAAATTATCAATGTACATACCACTTTCCGAGAAAGATCTACTACTTTTTTAGTTTTTCAATAACAATGCTAAAGTATAGTTAGTTACCCCATTTTTTTTTATCTAATCCAAGCTAGAAGTTCAACAACGCTGCGTTGATTATTTAAAACCTGCTACATGCCCAAATATTTCCTCTACTGGAACAGCTTGTGAGAAAAATGCTCGTTCGAATGATGAAAGTTAATTTGTTAAAAAGTATTTGTAGAAACAAACTTTACTGATACTCTGCAAGGAGTGCTACACACCAAACGATGTATTGGCGCTAGCGCTAAGCAACATATGGGGAAAAAATTTTGGATATACCGATAGTTGAGAAGAAAATAAAGAGAGGTGTCTTAGCACACCCGATTAGAGCTATAATGCTTAGCTATATAAAACAAATTTCATTTGTTAAATAACAATGCAATAAAATTATATTTATTTTTAAAACTATTTATTTTGTATTCATAAAATTTATTTATTTTATTATTATTTATAAAACAAAATAAATTCGTCGTAAATGTAAACGCAGACTTGGCTCCGCTGTTTTTAAAGTTCTTATTAGTAAGTCACCTGCTATCTCCTTCTTTACGAACAGAGAAAAATAGAGACAACGAAAATTAAAAAAATGTAAACAAAGAAATCAAAACAAAAATAAATTTATAACTGTAATACAGTCGATTATTTTTGTTACGAAAATATCACGTCCTAGCTCCTGTGTCTGACATAAAGAGCATAGCTCTATATATATAACACAAGCCGCGAAGTCATTAGGTTGTCTGGGGAAATCACCCAGGGTCTATGGCGCGAATCGAACACACGACGTCTGGACCGAGAGGATAGTATTTCAAAAATGATATATCGATGCATCAATTCTTATTTGCGAGTATCGAGTATCGATATTTTTAAGAGCTCCATAAATTTTAACCGTTTTGGAACTGTATACGATACGTATACGATCACTGCCAGTGATGAGAAGAAAAAGAGAAATTTTATAATAACAAGCAAGGTGCATCTATAAGGTGACCTTACTAAGCCAAGTGACTTTTGTTTGTTAAAAAATTTTTATTTAAGTGTACATCAACAATCAATCTAAAATATTGAGTTTTATATGGTGTTTGACATTTCTTACAATGTAGCGCTGCATTGACAAGTGCCATGGTCATTTATACCAAAAAAGTTCATGCGGTTTTTGTATTGTAATATTAGTTTTAGAACCAGGGCTACCTTTTTGATGGGCCTTGGTCAATATACAGAGAAACTACAAGCAATTTTTTAATATGGTTTTGGTTATTATAGACGGTTTGTTTCCAGTTTATGTTTCTTTAAATTAAAATTACTAATTTCGTAGAAATTTTCGTACGGAAAAGTTTTTACGTATGTATTTTTTTTTAAATCTACGGTCTCAATGAACGATAAATTTTTGAAGACAAAAAAATAAATTAAAAATTAAAAGTATGCCTGATTATAAACATCATTATTTGGAAGTGTTCGAAAGTGCAATGCGATTATGTTTATAAATTTTAATATCTTAATTTATTAAATTTAGTATTTACATATCGTCAGCCCATTACTGGTTTGAGCCACAGATCATTTAAAAAAGAAATTAGTTGGGTATGGGGTAACTTCGCTTATCTATATTTCTATATATAATATATAATATATATATATATATCATCCTGTGCAGATTGATCCAACTTATCCTCTTGTACGCTCGCTTTTATCATCAACTTTTTTATCAGATGCTTAACTGATACATTATTATCTGCCTTTATCTTTCCGATAATGTTTAATATCTGAATAACATTATCTCCCATTTCCTCTGAATATTTATCGTAGATAAGCTCTTATAGATAATTCGCTATATTTCGAATATCTCCTTTCTGAATCCAAAACATGTTTCGCGAAATTAATTATGGTTTCTGAGATATTTAGCATTCACTTGGCTCCATTTCAACTATTTTAAGGTTTAATAAGTATTGTTTTGCTGTACATGCCATAGTTTGGCGTTTGCGTCAAATTCTTCATATAAAAACATGCGAAGTAAAGTTAACTCTTGTTTTGCTTCATTTATATAGGAAATGAATAATGAAAAAAGAAGGCGCCGTAAGGAAAATTCAGCGGCGACTGTTAAGCAAAAACATCATCATCCAGACGCAGCCGCCGATTAAATGTTTTAATATAAACTTATTAAACACTAAAATAAAATAAAAGAAACCTTAATTATGCATGTTTGAGTATAACAAAAATCATTTAATTTCATTATTTATATTAAATACACTTCAATTACTTGTTTTTCTTAGTTAAAAGTATTATGGCGGCGGCCTTTTGGTCGGCATTAAACGACCGACTTATTTCTCTAGACAGCAAGAAAAATAAACAAAACTACAAAATTCTCAATTCTCAGCAGTAAAGTATACGTATGGAGCACAAAAAGCTACTTTTTGAAAGTAAATTAAAAAAAAGTGGTGTATGCGGCACAAAACGTATTAACTTCTAACTTTATACATCAAAGTTCACTAAAATTTACACATTTCTTACAAACACAAATACAAAAAAAAAAAAATTCTATCGGTTATACTTTGAGAAAACTTAATGTAAACCTTCTTTAACGTTTTTCTCCATCCCGAGTTTTTGGCATATGCTCCAAACCAATACTTGGCTGACGATATGTATTATGTACTAGCACGTTAATTAAAACAAATATCTCTTTTTTACTTCTTGTTTTTGTGACCAATTTCATTTGATAGATAATATTAATAAAATTGTTATAATTTTCCAATTCAATTAAAGTTGCTTGCTTTATTATGAACAGTTGGTTAGTTGTACTAACCAAAACAAGAGAATAATGGAGCAAAGACAATAATGAAAATAAAAATACACGAGTTGCTCGCTAATGCTGCTAATCATGTATGTATGTATGTAATTGAATTGATATTGGCGATAAAATATCTCATAAAAGTGAATGACCACAAACAGTGTAGAATTTTTTCTGAACTTCTAACGTTTTCATTTTTCAATATTTGCTTAAAAAATTAACAAAAATCCATTAAAATATTACAAAACGCAAATTATGCAGATGACTTGGGATATCAGCTTGTGACTTGAAAAAAAGTGTACTTAATTGTTTATCAATATTTAAAAAAAAATATGTATATTATTTTATAAATAATTTTCGCTAATTAGTGCACATGAGAGAATGTTTATATAAGAATAGAAAATGTGTAAAAACAAAATTAAACACTAAATTAAAATTGAACTGACCCACATCAATTTGAAACGGTTTATATCCGACACAGTTTGGGGTGCATTAATACTCATATAGTGTGTTGTTGAACAGGTGGCAAATTACATCAATTTAAATATATTTCCATTAAAACTCTATTGAAATATTTGGAAAATTTCGCTTTTGATATTGAGTACAGTAATTTTTGCGTGCAGCTTGCTTTACAAATTTTTTAATAAAAAAAACTGCAGAGTACCTCGCTTTGCGTCATTTCGTTTTGCGTTTTTTCGAAGTTGCGTCGCTGCTGAATTTTTACTAAAGGGTCCGCCATCTAGCGTTTGTTTTTTCAAATAGTGCTTATTTCGTGAATGGTAACACTTAGCTCATGTCTGATTTGACAGATAATTAGTTTTATCCTTCCGCTGTGTATACGCTTGAACAACGCTGGGAAATATTGCCTGCAATCGACTTACAGAAGATGCCGATTTTGCCAAAAAAAATAATTTTTTCAGATGAAGCTCATTTTGATCTTGGCGGGTATGTAAACAAGCAAAATTGTCGCATTTGGGGCACAGAAAACCCGCACGCATACATTGAAAAGCCGACGTACCCAAAACGAGTCACTGTTTGGTGCGGATTTTGGTCCAGAGGCATAATTGGGCCATTTTTTTTCGAAAATGAGCAAGGAGTGGCCGTTACAGTCAATGGCGATCATTATCGGGCCATGTTGAACGAATTTTTGTTCACAAAAGTTGAAGAGGAGGATATTGGCGACTTTTGGTTTCAACGGGACGGCGCTACGTGCCACAAAGCCGAAGCTACACTCGATGTTTTGCGCTCTGTTTTAAAAAAAAAAAGTTATCTGGCGGACCCTATAGAAGGTGAGTGAATTAGCTACGATCTACACAATTTTCTATTGAAGGTGTGTGAATGAGCTAAGTCGCCAATTTTTTCGTTACACGTTTCCACGATGTCACTAGAAATCGTTCGATTGAATACTTAAATTGATAACATCAACAAATTTTCTAATGTTATTGTTGTTTGCAATACAAGTTGTCGATCGAACGTTTGCTGGTGACATCGTGGGACAGGCCGTAAATTTCAGACAAAGGATTTTGTCTCGGATACAACATTTTGGAAAATGTCAAACATTTTTGGTGTAAACGATATAGATTTCGTTAAAGATTTCTAATCAAATATACTAGATTGCGAGACAATGTAAATGCAGTATTAATTGAATTTGTTTTTTTATATGTATGTAATAAAATTTTATATTATTATTTTTTAAATGTTTACTTTGTTCAAATTTCTTTTTAAAAAAGTAGTATTTTTGTAACCCTGGAACATATCTTCGATCTTTACATGGTTTGCTATAGAAAATCATAATTCACTTTGCGTCGTTTCAATTTGCATCGCATTTTTTTGGACGACTTCAAATGCCGTCAGCTGCAATTGATGATCTGTAGCCAGTCACTTAATTATTTTGAAAACAGCATCATAAGCAGCTGTTATTAAAGTATAAATATATATTTCAGTGCTGCCACCTTCAGATATTTTACATTTATGAAAATAAAATTACTCTTTTCAAAATATACTCACATATATAACGTAAACCTATAAAAATGAATAAATTGATTTCTTTACATGAATTTCGGGATATTATTTCTGTTAAATAATATAAAATAATTGTAAGATATTATTCATTCAACATTTTGTATTATATTGGCAACACTATATTTCTTGAACAAAAATAGCAAAAAGTTTAATTTAACTGCAATGACAAAAGCAACAAGGACAACAACCTTCAACCGTGCCATCTTGTTATCCTCAAAATAATCGTTCTCATATAAACATGTGTAATCTAATTTTGACTTTATGGAAGTCGGTAGTCTGCTGTGATGAATGTGTTTAATGTTTAATAGAAATCAAAAAATCAAAAAAAAAAATCAATATCAAAATACCCATCGTGAACATTTTTACCCTCGAAATATTTTCCTTTTTTCCCAAGTTGCAATCGTGAAAAATTTTTCCCTAGAAATGTTTGTTGCCCCTTATCAGGAATAATATTTTTCACATGGATTTTTTCACTTTTACCCTTGGCTTTGTTCATTTTGTTTTTGCAGGCAAATTTTCGATATTTTCCTTCGAACTAAACATTAAAAGTTATAAATATTTATTTTTAGGACGAAATCAGTAAATAAAATTCACAATTTTAATTATATGTATATATATGATTTGATCTATAGTTATGATTTGACCAAAGTTTGTAAATATTCTGACAACCACGTAGTAGAACGGAACACCCGGCTGTTTTCGAAGGCCACTCCACCTTCATCATCAGCGTTCTTTGTGTTTGGTACACTATGTGTGTTGTCAGTTCATGTAAGTCGCAACTGCAAAATTTTCCTTTATGGGGAATACAAATGTCATGGGATGATTGTTAGAGAAACCGGCGTAAAAGAGGAAATTAATTTATTTTGGTTAATTTATTGTGCTTCGCTTTGCTGTTGGTTTACAGAATGCTTTGTTCATCTTGTTTTTAACTGAAAGTTTGAATTTAAAAAATTAAAAAATTGGTGACATGTCTACGAAATGTTCATCGGTCTGAGTTCTCACCTGCCTGTTGCTGTGGAGCTTTTAACATAATTTATTAATATATGATACACGTACGCTTGTATGTATGTACATATATGCATATGTATGGATGTATTTTCATTCACAAATAACGTAAAATACTTTGCTATCATTCATTTAAAATGACTAGTCTAACTTTACTAGCCGTCCACACGAGCAATAATCTTGGCAATTATTGCCGTGGCAATTGCCAAATTCGATTGCCGGCACAAGATATTAGCGTGTAGACCGTAATATGTGTTCAAATATATATTCAGCAACAAATGTTAAAATACATTGGTGAGCAATAATCTCTTAGCACATGCTGTCAAATTGAAATAATATTAATTTTTTTAAAACAAAAAAAGTAAGAAAAAATCTTTTAAATAAATAAAATAAAAAGAAGTTCAATTTAAAATTATCAAAAAATCTAGTTAAGGATAGTTTAAAAAATGTACGTGAATGTACGTGTTCGCCACCTCGAGATACATTGTTGAACACAAGCAATTTGACGTCATCATTCTGCCGGCGTTATTGCTTGTGTTAAGACACAACAAATTGCTCGTGTGGTCGTAGTGTTAACGAGACGCATGATAAATATTTATACCTAAGTTTTTTTAAGAATTATTTATAGTAGTTTTACAATGTTATTTTACATTTTGTTTAAATTATTATTTTTTAATTAATACTATAAATAAATTCATTTATTTCAATTATGTATGTGAGTATGTCATATCATGTCATTCTTTGACTTTAACTTTACCTGCAAATTTATTGACTTAAGAAAAGGTGCACGTACTAACTGCTGTCTAAATGTTTTGAAAAGCTGTCATACACTCCTTTCTTGGTGGCCTTATTGTTTAAATGTATCAATATTAAATTAATCAAGTGAGGCAAAATTTTAAACAAAAAAAAATAGTAAAGATTTTTTATATTAGGGGTAGGATTAAGAGTGGCGATCAATGTTGACAAATTAAACTGATTCACTAAACTTATGCTCTTAAAGTATGTAGTTCTTTTGTAACTTTCTTGCATGCATTATTTTGTAATGGCATCAGTAGTACCCAGATAAATATTTATTAAAATTTTTTAACATTAGGCACTACTGAGCGGTGCTTACCGTTAGCAAAAAAATCAAATAAAACAGCCAAAAAGTATGCTTTATTTTCACCAAACAAATTTGTGCAAATTGTGAATAAACCGTTTTTCATACAAACAATTTGCTATGATGAAATCAAATTCGATCACAAACTAAATATAATTTTTTTTTATCAAAATAACAAACAAACATAAACATAACAAATAACAAAGGTTTTAATAAATGATTCTGGCGGAAAGTTTACGAACATCGCTATCAAAAATCATGTCTTATTGAAGCGCATTTCCAGGCAGGAGACTCCTCAGCTTCTACCGCTGCCCTCTGGGCATCATAATGATCCAAATAGCCACCGAGTGATCTTACTTCAATTCGAAGGGTGCCCTTTAACTTAACCCAGACCACAAGTTTCAAAATATGTTTGGCCAATTTACTTTGTCTATTTTTGAGAACTAATATATACATATATAATATATAATGGAAGTTAAGTTCGTGTGCTCATTACACATTATTTTTTGCGGAAAAAATCATCACTCAAACCAAAGCTAAGCATGATAAGTACTATGGAGGCCCTTCGGCCCAGTCGGAGATTGACAGTGTTTTCACTTTTGAATTATCACTTATGTATGAGAAAGTTTTCTGTGCCGCGTTTGTTCACAATCGACAACGTCGCAGAAGTGCTTCTCGCTCTTCAATCGTAATATGGACGAATTCTCGCGCTGTTTTGTAACCTGGACGAAATGTGGATCCACGTAAATTGACGTCAGAGAAGGCCAAGTTGGGCTTGCAATCTCACAAACAAACGAGTTTTTTGATGAACTCAAAAAATCCTGGACAAGCTCTATACATTGAGCTCAAATGAGACTACGTTGAAAAATGCTATAATTTTTTATCCAAAAAACATATGTTTCTTTCAAAAGTTCGTGGACTTATTGGCCCGCCCTCATACATGCATAAATTTTATACTTGCATACATACATACATACATACACATGTAGATATCTATGACGTTACACGAAATATAAAAATAAACAAAATCAATTTAAAACAAGACCTCGAGCTTGACCATTCATTAAAACAATTACATATATGTACATATGTATGTATATAAACAGTGCAAACAAAAACGAATTACTAAAACGGCAACGAAGGAAAAATTCAATAATTTCAATTGTTTATCGGCATTTGATTGATATTCATAAAAATGAAACGTCCAACTGGCAAAAAGGAGTGCTGCAAACGAACGACCTTCAATTATACATTTAAGCAACTGTTCCACTAACACTATTGCAATATAAAAATAAACAAAAATTAAACGTAAAGAGACAATAATAGCAAATGTTCAAACACACACATAAGCATTTGTTTCATTATTACTTTTGTGCAAAAAATAATGTTTTTATTATTTATGAACTTGTTGCTTTTATACATTTTTGTAACTTCTGAAGAGCGTTGCCGTTGTGATTTTTTTTTGAATATACACTACTTGCAAGTGGAAAGGGAGTAACGCTGTAATTTATAAAAATAAAAAATATTCATTTTATTCATTAAGATCTATATTAGTAATAAAAGCGTACTTAAGTTTTCAAGTAATTAAAGACTTTAAAAAGATAAAAATGTATTTTCTTATTATAATTTATTTACTAAAAAATTATCAAAACTAAAAAATTTACTTTGAAGAAAATGCACTTAAAGTTTTGATAAAAAATTTTCATACTCTACAGATTGCATTTATAATCAAAAGCATTGCTTTTTAGGCATCGTCTGTTTGAATTCTATTTTCCAAGGCCAATTAAAATAAATTTAAAGAAAATAACATGGTCTCACAAGTGTTTATTTTGAGTTTATTTTATAATTAATTTTTTTTATCGATGCATAGTAACTGCTTTGTGACAATGCAAATACGCATTCAAGTAAATTTATATAAGTTTTGATATGGACAATTCAACTTGCTTTATAATGGGCTTTATTGCGAGTGTCGTATTTCGACATCGACTACGACAACTTCGTACTAAACTAAGGAACATTGCAACATTTTTTCTTTAATCTAGTACAAAATCGTCGTAGACGTAGTCATAGTTGAAATATGACACTTGTAATTAGGATTTTGGTAAAAATGTAATATTTTGACCTTAAAATTTATAATATCGCTATTTGAAATCTTTCAAGTAAGTATTTCTAGCTCAATTTCATAGCCAATATATTTGATGAAAGTGTATTTAAAGGAAATGACCCAAAATCGTGTACTCACTGAAATTATTGTAAAAAAATAATTAAATTTATTCGCTGTTTTGTGGCAGAATATTTTTAGCCCCCAGATCGAAAATTTCCTAAAAATAATGGTAATCCGCTATTCAACTCGACTATGAAGTTGAAAGCCGACTTGAAAGTTTTTAAACATATTTGTGACAAATATTCCTCAAGTCGGTCTTGTTAATAGTTTCTTTATTTAATTAGTAGATTTAGTGATTGCAGCACTTTAAAGTAAAATTTCATAACCCTGTATCTTATTAGCTTACAAGACTGGAAAATAAAGTCAAATTACAATTCCAAAAAAAAAAAGAATAAAGTCAGGATCAAGTTGGTTATAAAGGGGCACAAAATAATAAAATATTATGCAAAAGAGAATTTATAAAATATGACACAAAAATTGGCAATGCAGTCAAAAAAGGGGGAAAATGTCACCTTAGTTACACAATGGTAACGCTGTTTGTGATTGTAAGAAGGAGATCGAGTGCATGCATGTTGGTGTGCATGCATTTATTTGTATGAGTATAAATACCCTGTCGGAGAATGTGTGTTTGACTACAAAAATAGTTAACTTATAGTTAACTTTTCTTAGACTGACTAAAAGCTAAGTGCAATGTCATCCAGAACAAATCCAAAATTAATTCTTAAGTTGAGTACGTAATCGAATTTGGTGAGAGCCAACAAATTTATTCTCAGCTACTTTGAAACTCATTTCAGTTTTATATTAACATTTTGCTGTTATTATTTTAGATGGTACCTTGGCTGTGTAGTTGGCGCGTTGAGTATACAACGTGTGATGATACATGTTCGAACCCCAGAAAATTTTTTTTAAATTTACTGACTACCAGGTGATTTAAAAAAGCCAACTTTAAGTTAGCTGAAAGTAATGCAGACTGAGACTGCCTAGGACATAGCAATGTTAAAATAGTCAGTTGATTACATTGAAAAGTAATCCAAGTGCCACTCAGTATTAGTTGCGAAATAGTTAGCTTAAAGTTAGTTTAAAGTTAACGGAATTTCCGATAGGGTATGTCTGCATACATACACACATACATACTTTTGTAAGAAAAAAAGTGGGTGTGTTTAACAGTCTTTGAATAAGAGAAAAAACTTATTTCTGTAGATTTGTTTGCACTTTTCTTTATTGATCAACAGAGTTACCCTCGAGCAAACAAGTGCTTTTTTAAACATAATCTGCAATACGTATTTTGAAATAGATGTCAACAAATATATTACTCAAACAACGTCATAACTCAAAAAACCAGTTTGTTATTTACACACAACTGTATGGAAAAAGAAAATTTAATTTTTCACTCAAGAATTGAGTAAACAAGATATTTGTATAAAATTCTTACATAATATGAAGAACGATATGAGGATTAATGCTGCATCACTAACTTAAAAATTCCATTTTTTGAGTTATGCCTTTGTTTAAGTGAATGAGCGTAACGATTTTAAATGCTGAATTACAGTCGCAAAATAATTTTTAAATGCTTCTCTGACAATTCACTTTTAAGAGGCTAATGATACAGTTTTTTCCACCAATTTTTTGTGCCTCTGGTCACTCTGCTGGCCAATGCATGATCTGAGGGAACATTTTCGTAAGCTTTTAGAATAAATGTACACACACATGTATATACATACACACATGCATTCATTTCTTTTGTGCCGGCGACAATTTTCTTCTTCTTTTTGTGTGATGGGTTTTATTTTTTACTTTTTCTTTATTTTTGCAAATATGTGTATTATTGTTTTGACGTTGGTTTTGTTTAATTTAGTCCAGTTTAATTGAAATATTTTGCAAATATGCAATTTGAAATGTAAATCAATGTGGAAAGGAAATTTAAAAGAATTAATTGTTTGACACAAGAATAGAAATAATTATGTATGTGGTTAAAATAAAGATTTCGATAAGCCATGATATGCATAAATCCGGTTAAAAGAGTGTTTTAATTTTAACAAGCGTTTATGAATACTGGCAAAGAAGTTTATGATCACAATAACAATGACTTCCAAAATGTATAAAGGCAAAGTTTGAATACATTTCCACTGCGGTATTTCGATAATGTATAGATACTAATGTATTGGCAACGTTTGCTACATAAAAATCTACATAAAATAGCGTCAACTTCTGGCTTAGGGGCCAATCACACATTACGTAACGCTATTTTCGGAGTTTTTATCCCCTAAAGGCTGGTACTCTGTTCAAAGTTGTGAAAAATTTTCAGCACCATTGATTATTTCGCGTGAAAAATTTGTCATGTACTAAATGTAGCCCAACTCGCGGTTTTTATTATAAATTTCTTGCTTTTATTGCTTGAAAGTATGCAACATTGTTAAGATTCCGTGCGAAAAAAGCACTGCTCATGTTGTTTCGCAGCTAAACTAAAATGATGCCAGACTAATTTTGCATGGAAAGACATGATTTTACGTGTTTTTCACAACAAGAACAGAGTACTACTTTTGCGAATTTATTTCGCAAATATTTCACACCAAATACTTTTATATGTAGTTTGACAGCATTTCGCACGAAATTGTGAACAGAGTACCAGGCTTAACTCGCCTTTTAACGCTTGTAACAAAGTTTTCACAATACATTTTCCAAACCGCAACAAATTCTCGAGAGTCGACAGAGCTACGGAAATGCTGATGTAATATATACATACATAGATAAATATATCCATGGCTTAATATAAATTTTTTTTTTCAATATTTCGTTTTTAACGTTTTCTGGTAGCCAACATATAACTACATTCTCATTGAAGAAATAAGTATGATAGAGTTTAAAATAAAGCATTTATGGCCATTTAAAAAATCATTTTAGTTTTTATTCAGTTTTTTTCCTTCTCCTATAAAATATAGAAAATTCGAGTTACGCCTTTCTTATCTTAAGACACTTGCAATTTTGCAAAGCTAGTGTATTTTTATACAGACTACACCTATTATTAAGACTGAAAGTTAAATAATCAAAGTTAAAGGGTATTCTATCAGTTAATGCAACTTCGACTACGTAATTTTGAAATTTTTATTGAAATCTTTGGAAACGCTAAAACTAAAAAATCCTAAAATAAAAAAATCGCCAGTCAAAAAATCATCAAAACAAAAAAAAATTTCCAAAAACGAAAAAATCGCCAAGACGGAAAAATCGCTAAAACGAAAAAATCGCTAAAACTAAAAAATTGCTAAAACTGAAAACGATGCCAAATACAAAAAAACGCAAAAAACCGAAAAAATACCAAAAACATAAAAAAATCGCTAAACTAAAATAAATCGGCAAAAAACGAAAAAATTGCCAAGAACGAAAAAAAAAACGCCAAAGCTAAAAATAAAAGTCAAAAACTGAAAAAAATAATCTCAAAAACGAAAAAAGCGCCAAAACTAAGAAACCTTCATAAATATTCATCATTGCATATAAGAAGTACCGAAGACCAAGTAATGATATTGCGTTGTCCCACAATTGACTCATCCCTTATACAATTCTTTTAAAGTTCTGCAAGTATAAAAATGGTACATAATCCAAGTGAATTGAAATGTGTAGGCTTATGCCAAGGAAAAAAGCAACACTCGAATGAATGAGATTTAAATAATTTTCATCATTTAGCATAGAAATAATATAGAGTTCAACGTGATTTTTGTCATCACCAAGAACAGAATATCAGTTGCAATGATAGTTAGATAGTTAAAAAAAAATTAGTATTTATTTCTCTATTCTTTTGTGGAATAAACAACAAAACAAACAACAAAAAATTAAATATGATAAAAATCGCGGATATTGAATTTTTGTGCAGTTTTAAAATTTATATTTAATAATCTTGTGTTAATTTATTTATAAAAAATATAATATAATTTTGTATTTGAAAAAAAAAATTAAATAAAAATAGCACTCACTAAGGAAAGGATATAATTTTAACAATTTGTTTTGGCAACTTTTCAGGCCTTTTGTTGTCATGGCTTATCAAATTAAATAATAAAACGCAACACCTTATATTAAAAAAAATATATATATATATAATTAAAAGAGCAGCTTCACAGTAGTGCTAAAAAAATATAATATACTTTTACAAATCGCAATGTCAATTTTCAGTTTTCAATTTATTTACAACTTAAAGGAAAAAGACAATTTTATTTTCCTCTCAAGAGTTTAGTATACAAGATATTTGTATGAAATTTTTTATTTCTGCATAATTAATTAAAAAATCCTATTTTTTGAGTTATGACGTTGTTCTAGTACATGAGGGATAATTATATTTATCTGGCTATAATGAAAACAATTTACATTTCGTTTCCGCTAATGAAACTCGTTAGTAGACTTCAACCCAAAACATTTTTAGAAGTCTAGTGACGAGTTCCATAATCCGGAACGAAATGCATATAGACGTTGCAAAATTTGCAAAAATTGCAAATAAATAATTTCTTATATGCACACAATTTACTCATATTTTGTTCATTGAAATTCCAGATTTACATTGACTGTTAGTTAACAATTAAAATTGGTTAGATTTACCTACGAGATTTTCTTTTCAGTGCAGGATTTTTGCTATTTAATTAAGTTAAATTAAAAATTAACACAGAGAAAATGAAGCTGATAACTAAAATATTAAAAACGTTCCCCGTTTATCCGAATATGTTGAGATATAAATTTCGATAATTTTTTTAATACATTACGAAATTATTACAGGAACGTTCAAATAAACTTCAATTAACTCATGAATAAATAATGAATTGATTTACTTTTATTAATAACTGAAAAACGTGATCTTGCAACAACGAATTAGTTAAAAGATTTCAAAAAATATTTCTTATTCTCCGCCAAAAATGAATGAAATGAATCACAACAATTTTTTATAGGATTTTAAATAAAAACAAATATGAATTAACGTCAATAAAAATTAAGATTCACTTTATAACGAGGCAATTTGTTGTTCAGTTTCATCCATTTGTTCTTGAAAAGGAAAGAAAAGAAAAAACCAGCGACAACAATTAAAACAAAATAAATTAAATAAAATACTATTCAGTTAAATTTTGTTATAAATTAAAACATTGCAATTTCGAGTATTTTTCCCTTGCAGCATCATCGTCATCATATGCTCGATATCGAAAATAAAAATACAAAAGCAATAAGAAAGAAGCATAGAAATAAAATATTAGAGGCAAGAAGCAAATCAAAGACGGAAAATTATTTTGAAAATGCAAAACTGAGTACAAAAGAAGATTCGAAAATTAATTGTAGTGAAATTCTTAATGCAAAAATTTTCGAAGAGTAAATTTAGTCTTTCAACAGATATTGAAGCAGCAGGCAGTGCGATAATAAAAAATAACTTAAACTAGTGACAAAAAGAAGAAAAGTTCCCAATTGTTAAAGAACTTGTAATATTCAAGTAAAATTTTATTTATTTTAAATTGAAAAATTCATATATTTAAATTTTTTCTTTTAAAAGATTTGTGAAGAAAATATTTAAAAAGGGCATTTTAAAGTGATTTAAAAAAAAATACTTTTTTTTTTAACAAAATTATATAACTTAGGCCAACATCTAAAAGAAAGACAATGGACTCAGATAAAGTTGTACGCGCTATGGCGCGTTGGTGGCAGGTAAATTCATTAAATAAATTTAATTTTATTTTTATGATTTTTTCACTCACACGAACACTCCTACTTTTTGCCAAATATAAATAAATATTTGCAAGTGTACACACCCCCTTTCGCTAAATAAACAGAATAAATAAATTGTATAATTCATTATAAATGGTTTTTTTTTGTATTATTTTTGTCTTTTTATAATTTAAAAAGAAAGGCAGCTACAGAAATCCAAAAATAGGTTCTAAAATTCTAATTGAAATAAATAAAAGCGCAAAACAATATTTGTTTTCAAAATATTTTTATCTGAATGTGCGAAATTTTATGTGAAGCATGAAGATTGATTGTATTTTTTTAATTTTAACAGTGGCTTGTAAAAACAGAGGGCAAAATACGGCATTCGATACGATTCGAAATTTAAAAATATTTCCATATAAACTCTATTGAAAATTTCGTAATTTCGTTCGATGGCGAGTGCCGTAACTTGCCCCCAGGTTAAAGATATCATTACACTGAATTTTTTTTAAATATAATGCAGAAAATTCGTTATAGAAAATTATGTTTTTTAAGGCCATTTTTTTTTTGGATCTGATTGAATTTAAATAAATTTCTTTGCAGTCTGATAAATTTTTTTTCATAATTTGAAATTAATATCGTTTTCTTAAAATCAGTTTTAATCTAGATGGTTAAATTGTTTTCGCCAAAAATCGTATAGCGGTTGTTGTAGTTTTACGTTTTCGTTGTGTTTTCGGTGTTGTCGTAATGGTATACTTCTGGAATTTTGGGGATTTTTAGGCAAACAAATATGTTGTACATATGTAGAGAAAAATACTTTTTTAGCCAAATATGTTTCATCAATATTGAATGAATGAATTTGTGGGTCCTATATTTATATATAATAGTGTTTTCACACCTAAAGTTAAAACCTGGTTTCAAGGTTAAAATTATAAACAGCTGATTTTGCGTTCACACTACAAGTTTAATAAACTCAGGTTTTAGCACACAGTTTGTCTAATAAATTTGTTCAAAATAAAATAAATCTCCTGAAGAAATAAGCGTAAGTATTGGCTTTACTTCTTTTTACTTTTTATAAAACTTATTTGATAAACTGTATAACAGCTGTTTTTGTTAGTATGAAAAACCAATAAATTTTAGCATGCGTTCTAAAATGGAAATTATTTTATATTTTGTAAATGAATATTTGAAAATATTGTACTTGTACAAAGTGAAGAAGTGCTTGGAAATCTAGTTGTTATGTATATATAAAAAACGTAAGCGATAAAAAAGAAGAAGAAAAAAGAAAATGCATTTGTGCTTAAGGCAGCAAAAGAATAATTTTGCAATTGCTTATGCAATCTGGCAAGTATTGTAGTGTTGCCATAATTTTTGGAGTCAGTACATCTACTACAGAGGACTTCGTCCACTTTATACGAACTATTATCCTCTTGATAGGATATCCATTATTACTAAATGGCATGAACATTAACAGCAGCTGCCAGTCATTTTAACTTGGCAGCACTGAATTTAGTACAGCGAAAACAAGGTTGCATTTCATGAAACCTGCACTTAAATCAAATTCAAAAATTTTTGAAATGTTTGTTTTTGTTTTGACAAAATCATTTTGTATTGTAAAACCAGGTTGTTGGTTTTAATGTTAAAACCAACATTTATTAAAACAACGTCAGTGTCAAAACACTATAAGAATGTAGAATTTCGTTCACCGGCCGATCCTAATATTCAATTATAAAGCTAACACTAGTAGAAGTGAACAACATGCTGCATCATCAGCGTTCACGTGATTCACGATATTCGCTTAAAGTGGCAACAGTGTGCCGAATTTTAATAGGCTTCTTATACAAACTAATACACACACACAAATACATTTCTCTTGATGGCGGCCAGCACTGGTTTTATCTAGGGTCAGATATGGCGATTTTTTGCCAAACGTGGCGATTTTTCAACTTGTTTGGCGTATAAATTTTTAATTTGGCAATAAATTAATTTTTTTTGGCGATTTTTATGGCTATTTTTTTTAAACAAAATTAAACTTCAAAACTTTTGTAATTCAGCAAAATTAGTTTGTTGAACTAGGAGCTTCAAAAATAAATCCTACCAAAGCTCGTCAGCAAGAAATTAAAACAATTTGATTTTGTCTATTTCTGTCATATTAATTATAGTAAGTAATGAGTTTTGAATTATGGATGAGAAAAATTTACAAGAAATAATTTGTGGCGATTTTGTTTCTACTTTTGGCTAAATTTTTATCCGAATATTTTAATTAAATTAAATAAATTTGTCAAATATTTACTAAGAAAAACTACATAAAATTGGTTTTGGCCACTTTTGGCGATTTGTAAAATCAATTTGGCGAAATAGGTCGGAACAAATCTGACAACCCTGGTTCAATCCACTGTGCGTGGTTGCTTGTTGATGTAAATTTCACTCTGATATGCAGAATTATCTGTTGCTCCTAAAGGTATACTCTAAATATTTTTATATGTTGGACTTACAGCCTGTTTTTCGAAAATGGATAAGTGTACTCGTTCGTATACGTTCTTTAAAATAACGAGGGAAACCATGTTTACGTTTTTGTAACAATGCATCATTTTCATGTGAGTGACAGACAACCAGACAGTTTTCAGTTTTTCTACTCATAAAATTCTGTACGAGTACGTAAAATTAACTGAAATTGTAATTTCAAATAAATGAAAATTCTCTTAAAAACCGCTCTACTTATTTCTCATTTGAGTTTAGCGAAAATATAATTTAATTTTTAATGTTAAAATTTTAAAAATTTTTTTTTTATTTTTTACTTAAACTTACAAAATAAAACATCAAATTAACGAGTTAATATGCATGATTTTTTTTAGGGACAGAAAATAATATCACTGTCCTAGTTAAAAAATTTAACAAGCGGGGGACTTGTTGGGTTAAACTAATTCGTGTACGTTGAATCCAATGGTGCTAACCATTTTTTTAGGTTAGGTTTGAAAAATAATCAAGATTGAAAACTTGGTTAAAAGCACCCAAAAATCTAAATTTTTCCCAGTTTTCTACTATTCATTCATTTTTATATCAATTGAAAGAACATATTATGCATGGACATACGTCCTAAGAAGTTTTTGAAAAATAATTGCAAAAAAAAATTAAAAAAAAAAAAATTGCCTCAATCAAAAAAACATTGCCCCAAAAAAATTTACGAAAACATTCGAAAAAAATTTTAATTTTTTATCCAAAAAGTTTTCTAAGGACGGAAGTTCATCAATACACGTTTTTTCAGTCGATATATTTATATCGACATAATGGTTAATGAGAAGCTCAACAAATAACAAAGTTGAAACAAGAACTCAAATGAAGATGTTTTTTATTTTCTTACTTTACCATTGCTAAATTGGCTGACTTCTTTTCAGTTTCAAATTGTAGTTGTAAGAGTATGTAAAGAAAATAAATGTTAAGGCTCAGTTAGTCGATTGTAATGCAATGTAACTGTAATGTAGGAAACAGCTGATCGATATTTTTCATTACTTTTCACATAACAATATCGATCAGCTGTTTCCTACTGTTGCAGTTAAATTGCATTAAAGTCGGCTAACTGAGCCATAAATAACAACAACAGCTATTCAAGAATACAGTGTTGCCACACAAGTATTTTTTTGACCGAGTGCAGTCTTTTGTTTTCGAAAGACCGGCTGTTAGTCGTACAATGTATCACATTAAATTCCATGTTTCGAAATTGAATTGAAAACGTCTTTATCTTTCCTTGCTTAGAGAAGATAAATATGTTTGTGTCTTTGTTTTAACTTTCACACAAACAATGTTAATGTGAATCACTTGAGTATACATATGAATACCAGGGACGGCATTGAGAATTTTAAAATTGTACCAACAACTTTCAAAAATGAAAAGTGAAAATTTACATACGCAATCGTTTGAAAAGAAATGCGGAGTGAAACTGCGGAGATACCTTAAATGTACATACTAAATTAGTCATTGGTGTACTATTGTGCTTTCCGAGTTTGAATAGTAGCAAAAAGTACAATTGTACCAACTTTATTAAGGAAAGAGAAAAAGCAAATCTAGAATTTGCTAACCTGTACCTGGATTCTGTAACTTTTTGCGAACCGAAAATCATAATATTTATCGTCATAGTTATTCGTTTGCGGTAACAATAATGTGATTCCGCAATTTATTTTTTGCGATAGTTTGCATCTGTACTTTAACCAGCATTTAATTCAATATCATGTGGTATTTCTGTATGGAAAATGTCAAAACAAGCGAAAAGCACAAAGAAAAATAGAGAAAAACTAAATAAATTTGATCTTGCGATTTCATTTTTTTTTCTTCAACTGACAGCGAATATCGTTAAAATATGTTATTTAATAGCAAAGTCGATCAATTTTCGTTATATTTATTATAGCGATACGATTGTCATAATAAAAGTTACTGAATCCGGGTACTGATTGGCACAGACTTCAAATAGCACTATAGGTTACGCATGTGTATACAAATATTTCATTTAAGTGAATCAAAATTATTTTTAACTTTTAAGTGCTTATCTTATTTATTTATTAAGTAAATAGGGTAAATGGGGAATAAAGACAGATATTTGGGACAAATTGGAATTATAAATACCTGGTATAAGGGGACTTACTGATAGACCCAAGTGAGCTACGCTAAATGCGGTTGCCAGTTAAATCTAGCCTAACCAACAACATAAAAATCTGAAAATCAAAATAAAAAGTAAATTAAAAACTCAAAAGTATTTAAAAAATTTAAAAAGTGAAAGATTATAACATTCAATGCCTAAAGAAATAAATATGCTTGTACACATATTGCTCATTTACTAAAACAACGTCATAACTCCAAAAAACTAGTTTGCAAAAAAAAAGAAGTTTAAGGTTTTCAATTTGCTCACAAAAAAATAAAATTTTTATTTTCTCTGAAGAGTTAAATAAACAAGATATTTATTTAAAATTTGTTCACAATATGAATAACGATATAAGAAATAATTCTGCATCATTAGCTTAAATATCACATTTTTCGAGTTATGACATTGTTTTAGTAAATGAACGATATATACCTATACATGGATATATTAGTACATACATATATGTATGCATAATACATTCTTACGGCCTTATGTATAATCAAAAACTGGCATGAAGTTAGCATAAGTGACAAAATTGAACTACGTGTTGACGAGTTTCTCTATACAATTTGATATTAAAAATCGCAGCATAATATAGTTTTAACACACGATTACATCCTAGCATGATTTTTAATGTAAAATTGTATGGCAAAACACGTTAAGACAATGTTGAATTTTGCCACTTATGCTAACTTCATGCCAATTTTTGATTATACATGAGGCCTTTAGAGTTTAAAAACGTTTTAGTGGTTTTTAGTCTTTAATACATATTTGTAATTATTACAAAGTGTCATAACCATTAAAACAACGCAAGTTTGTTATTTTTTTTTCTTTATTATTGCGTAGATGGACAAAAGCCAACAAAATTGGCAAGAACAAAATAAAATAAAAACAAAATAATGAAATTAAAAAGATGCGCCCGATTAAAAATTATTATGAAAAAATAAACAAAATATATACATATACACTGTATGTATATATGTATGTATGTAAATAGTTTTTAACATTTTCTTTTTAAATTAAAGTATTTTAATTTTTTTTAAATGCATCGAAGAGAAATTCTGAAAATGTTACAAACTTTGGCGCCATACAGCCATTGACGTTTATGCTCTCTCTCTCTCTCTCAATCTTGCTTTTGTTTTTCTTTCTTTTATTTTAGCACGTGCAGTGATAACACCGCCAACAACTTTGTCTAAAATTATACCGTTACAGTGGTACATGACTGTGATTTCATTGATATTGTTGTACGGCATGCCTCATACCGAAAAGTATTCATTAAAATTGTGTAAATTTGTTGTGATTTAATTTCTTTGACTTTTTTTATTTATTAAAAAAAAAAGAAAATATTTACACTTGACATTGCGACCAAAGTCTGAAATTGTTTTAGACAAAAATGTTTAAAAGAATTTCATTGTGATTTTGAGAAGAAATAAAAGTAGGAAGTGTTTTTTTTTACATTTAAAACAATAAAAGAAATGATGTAAATTAGTTTGGTATTTTGTTTTGTTAAATTCTTATATTAGTTGAGCTGAAATCGACAGTGGAGTTTACAGTTTAATAATGGGCAAACCTTCACTCAGAGTTAAAATGACACCATGCCAGTGTTGCCAGAAAATGATGATGAGAGATCGCTAAATCGGTAGAAAAAATTCTGCTAAAATGTTCTACAGAAGAAAAGTATAATGCCAGATTTAAATGTTGAAAAAAATTATTGAAATAGCTTTGAATTTCATGTTTATATAGTCTTATTAGTTTTTGCAGGTACTTTTGTAGCACATACAAACATAAAATAGTTAATAATTTTTGGAAATGTTACCCAAATTATTATTTTACTCAGTAAAATATGTTTTTTATTAAAAATATATTGAAATTGATTATTGTTCCTATGAGCATTTCACTGTTCTTAGTGCAGATCATCAGGGAACCTTTACCCTGCAATACATGTACATTTATGAGAAAAATGAGAAGGATTTTTTTAGCAAATTAAAATTTTCTATTTTCAACAAATTCTGACAGAAAGCATTTAGCAGAATTTTTAGAAAGTTGAATGCTTTTTAACTAATTAAAAAAGTGTGACAAGTGTATCAACACCGATTGTGTTAAACTTGTAAACAATGTTGTCAATTTGACAATGAAGTCTTCACAACGAATGTGAACAAGTTGACAGACAGCGTTATTAATAACCAAAAGTTGACATACACGTTCATACACGTCCATGCACAAGTTGGCAACGTGCGTTGTTAAAAAAAGTGACCATTATATTATTTGTTAATTTTGAAACGTCTTTTTCCCTCAGTGTAGTTAAATTAACAAAGTTTTTTATTATGACAAATGATTTGACAGTCCATGTATGATTGTTAGTGACAGCAAGCTTTTTGGTTTTATAAAATTTCTATCACTACAGGAATAATTCTGTGATTTTTGTGAGAAAGCGTTTAAGTCCGTTTTAGTTGGTTTTGGGTTGTTGTTAATAAATCGCGAAGCATTTAGTCGCAAATAACTTTTTAAATGAAATATCATATATATGCCCTTTGTTATGAAAGTGGTCTAAGTCATATATTTCTAAGGACGAGATGTTTAGTAGATTACATTTGAAAAAAAATAAATTAAAAAATATTTTTATGTTATGCAAAATTTTAATTTAGAGCTGTACTGGTCTAGATTAATAAAAATTTATTTAATATTTATTAAATATTTATTGAAGTTTTTCTAAGATTTATTTAATATTTCGAAGCAAAAATAAATATGACTTAGACCACTTTCATAATTAAGGGCACATACAATGTAAATTAATATACATTTATGATAATGCTTTAACGATTTTCAATAGTTTTTCAATTTATAAAAACAACTTTGAGGACCTGGAATGTTACTGAACTACCTCGATAGAGACCAGCAAGGAAAAGCCAATTTTCGCTATTTTCAACCGACTTCAAGAATAGGAGGAGGTTATCAATTCGTCTGTTTTTTTTTTAAATTGTTACATACTTCATAACTTGGTACATTTTAGAACGATTTTGTCTCAGAAGGTATAGCTTCCAATTAGTTCCATTGTAAAAAAGTGGGTGGGGACACGCCCACAAAATTTTTACTTGATTTTATGATATACTTATTTGATTGCTGCGAAACCTAGCAAACACCTTTGGTGCTTGTAATTATGCAATTTTTTTATGTTTTTAAAAAAATGGGCGGGACTATGCCCATTAAAATTCATTATTATATTTCACGTGGTTGTATTTAACCGATTTTTAGGAAACTTACCACATCCCTTGAGCTCTAAAATATATTTTCAACTATTTTCAATTTAAAAAAAATTTGGCAAAGTCACGCCCATTAAAATTGTAATTTATTGTATTTTTACTTTATAGATTTTTACAAAACTTAACACACAATCTTGTATTTAAAAAAATGGCCCGAGGCATGCTTATTAAAATTTAATTTTATATTTTACGTGCTTCATCTTAACCAACAGATTTTTAAAATTTTTCTTTTATTTTTTGAAAGAGTTTTCTTCCAGTTTGGTCCCATAAATTTTTTTCGAAAATGTTCTAACAGATCCTTGCATTGAAGTCGGTTTTTTGCACAATTATTTTAAGGCAGGATCGAACTCGTTTTCAATGGAAATATTTCGTGACTTTATAGATGTGAATTTGGAGAGGCCGAAAAAAAATCATTTACTCCGGACATATCTAGTTTTGTTCGCCAGCTCCTCATTTATTTAAAGCATTAAGTGCCCTGGAGACAATCAAATAAACTCATCAATCACATATGTAGTTGTGTGCGTGCAGTTGTGTTTTTTCGGCTGATGAAAATCAAAAAGTTTTGATATTTTATTTGACGGCTGATTAATTGATTGTCTCCAACTCTGATTTGCAAAAAGACACCAGTTTCTTTGTGATTCTTGTTAATGATGCAGAAGTAAGCGGACTAGCAAAAGTTTATATGGCGCTACAAGGCCAAATTAAAAATGGTGATTGACGAGTCTGACACTCACACTTATGCACTGCATGACGAATTTGTTTGATCGTCTCTAGGGCACTTTATTTATAAAAAAGTTTTATATTATTTTACATGCTAATAATTTTGTGTTTTTAATTTAGACTGTCAGCCAAGAAGATAATGATCCACATGCCCGCAATCCCATGCTATATGATCCTCTTCAAGATGGAGTGGTTAAGACGTCAAAGAAAATGCAATATGTGGCCGCTTTGATAGGTAAGTTAAATTTTAAGTGCCCCTCCTTATTTACTTATTAATTTAATGATTAACACCTTATTTTTTTGCAGTCTGCCTTGGTGCCGTATCAGCGGGCACTGCTTTGGCCTGGACCTCACCCGTGCTACCACAAATCAGTGCTCCAGATCCCAGTAGTAATACAACAATAGCTGGCAATTCAACCGATTCTAATACACCACAAATACAATTGACTTTAAGCCAGCGTAAGTCAAATACAATTGTTTTACGAACAATTATAACGAATTGTCCATTTAATTTAACTGTGATTAGGTTTTCAAGTGTCAACCAAATACTATAATAAATTTTTCTGCCGCAATTAAAGTATTATACACAAACGCATACGATACTATTGTTTGCAAACACTTTTCAAATGCTTGACTTTTTTATATACGAGTATGTATGTATGTATGTATGAGGTTTTGTACACTGTACAGTACATGTAGAAAGTATTATTTTTCTAAATCAAAATGTAATATGATTTGCGATTTTGCTGAAGTACAGTTGGTAGAAGTGTTTGCTGTATTATGAAGCCACTTGTATGGAGCGATGGTGATGGTTATACTCGTAATGTCAATTTGATATTAAATAAATAATCGAGTAGTATTGAATTTTCCATTAGTGTGGTAGTACACATGTCGTGTAAGTGTGTATAAATATCTGGCCACTTGGTTACTCTACATAACTGTTAGTTTCTTTTGTAGTAAATTATCTTTCTTAAATTATCTAACTACTATTGGTAGCCAAGTAAATATTAGGCAGACTCTTAAATAAGTGACTTCTTCAAACTTATTTCGACACATTTAGGAGCAAATTTCACGATGTCGACAACGTTCAACTTGTCGCACACTTAAATACATTCAAAACAAAAACGAATTTTCCTATTTTGTTGTTTTTTCAAATGTAAGTGTGCGACAAGACGAACGTTGTGGGCATCGTGAAATTGGCCCTTAATTTACAATAATTAAGCTAAAATAAGATTTTTTTCTAAAAGAATATACATTGAAGTTTTAAGTATTGAAAGAGGGGGTGGGGGGCGGGCGGTGAGAGTCAATGTCATACCCATTATACGCTTATTCCGCAGCAATTTTTTATTTTGCATAACTTTTTTCTATGAATTTGCACTTTTAGTTTACTTTCCCAGCAAATGAATGAAGAATGCCTTTGGGACAGCATGTGTGAATATTTTTATTCCTACGCAATCATGCCACACAATTGCAGCGTGTGTTAATGATTTATGCACGAGTATGTGAATCACTGCCGATGTGAAGTGTTTGCTTACTACAAAATTAAATATTTTATTTTAATAAAGTTTCAAGTACTTACGTAAATAAAAACTGTAGCAAAATTAATGAAAAAGAAAGAAAAAAGAAACCTAATTGGGGCGCCAGGTTAAGAGAAAGAAATTAAATGCATCCACCATTTAGTAGTCAGTGTACGTCAATAAATTAGATTTTTTTTATTAAAGGTATTTCCGTTTAGTGAGTCAGTTTTGCACATTTGCACATGTAAGATCCACTGACAAAGTGAGTAACAGAAAATTAAGCAAACTTTAATTGAAAATAAAATAAAAAATCAATTAAAATTGTTCTTAAGTCAAGTATAATTTTGTTTAAAAATTTAGTTAATTACAAAGTTTAATTGACTCAACTACATTTTTAATTGATTTTCAGTTTTATTTTCAATTAAAGTTGTTTATTGCAGGAATAACTTTTTTCTGTGAAAGTTGAAAGCAAAACATGCTTCAGGAATAGATGGAATTAATACAAAATTTCTCAAATATTTCTGAAAAAAAAATCAATTGAATTTCTAACCGTAATTTTTAATTCATGTCTAACTAAAACAAAGTTCCTTCCCACTCGATTTTAAAAAAAGGTAAAAATTATACCGATACGAAAGCCAAGCAAACCTACAGATAGCCTACCCTATAGTCAACAAGCCTGTTGTCATTGACAATTTTTTAGGCACTTCCTGAATGGCAAACTGTTGTTCTTCATCGAATCCAAAGGAATTTTCCTTTGCTATTGGCTGAAGAAGTTAGTGTGTCAAATACAAAGCTAATGCCGGAGCCCGAACGTGTGTGGGCGTCTTAAAAGATCATATCGGAATTTTATTTTATGGAGTAAGGGTGGGGGGAAGGGTTTAAGTTTCCCCTTTTGGTCTGTTGGTGCAGCATATGGGTATATGAAACTATGTGTTCTTTACATCTGAGGTGTAGAAAATATTAAGGGAAATATTTTTGTGGAACATACATACATACGAGAGTGGGTCAATAAGTCCGTGACTTTTTGCTTGAAACACAGGCGTTTATATAAAAAGTTATTTTATTTTTCAACATAGTGTCCTTTGAGTTCCATACACTTAGTACAACGTTTCTCCAATTTTTTATCCCTTGCGAAAAATATGATTTGTCGAGGTCATCAAAATAGTATTTTGTTTGTCGAATGATTCGTCGTTGCAGTCAAATCTCTTTCTGCCGAGCCATTTCTTCAAGTTTGGGAATAAGAAATAGTCACTTAGGACTAAATCTGGAGAATAGGGCGGATGAGGGAGCAATTTGTAGCCCAATTCGTGGATTATTGTTGTCGTTTGAGCAAATGCGGCACTTATCTTTCGAAAAGCTTTCTCATACCCAAGTGATCATTAAAAATTTAAGCCACTGAGCCATTTGAGATGTCTATGGCTTCTACAATCTCCCTCACTTTCAAAGCATATCGTGATTTTTTTTTCAATTGTTTCGGATGTTTTGACCTCAACTTGGCGTCCAGAGCGTTCGGCTAGTACGGCCGTAACGAAATGCAGTAAACCACTCTTTTACTATTGAAATTGATGGTGAGGAGTTCCCATAGTATTTATCAAGCTTAGTCCTGGTTTGAGTGATGGTTTTTTCCCGCAAAAAATTAAGATGAATTCTGCTATCAACGACTGCCAAACACAAACTAAATGACGCAGCTTGTTCAAATTTAGACAGGAGTTAGCTGACAATTGCCTCTTGACAGGAGCAGTATTTCCATTTCAATTAATTGGCGGGAAATTAAAAAGTCACGCAGTTATTAACCTGCCGTATTAACCACCTAACTCCTCCACATAATGGCAATTTTTGGCTTTATTCTAACAAATCGTAAAAAAACCCTCAAAAAGGGCATTGCGGGATCAAAATGTTCCAGAAAATGTTGACCATAAAATTTGAGTACATGTTTTAGAACATGCCAAAGACAAAGCCAATGCCATGCCAAACTTAGTCCAAGTTTACATTATGCAAGTCTTATTGCTAAGCTGATTAGTTTGTTAGGAGAGGGGAAAAGAAACGTTTCTCTCTCCTAACAAACTAATCAGCTTAGTAGTAAGACTTGCATAATGTAAACTAGGACTTAACACAAACAGCAAAAACTAGCCAAATTCAAGACTGCACATTTTTCTTCTTATAAATTCCCTTGTGGGGCAATTATCAAAGCGAAAAAGAAATTTTGAGCGAATAAAAATGGGTAATTTAGTTTGACGCACATGCATTCAATGAAATTCAAAACATGTGACATCAGATCTTTGGCCACAACTTGCATATTTTTTTTAGTTGATATCAGAAGTTAAAATAATTATTTTCATGTTTTCTTTTAAATGATTGAAATCGAATCAAGGTGTCATTTCTGGGGACATCGGAGATAATTAGTTGACATGTTAAGATATAAAATACAAGTGCCAAATATAATGACTTTCGTAATGGAAAATTTTGTGCAATTGTTTTCAAAATCTCTTCATAACTAAATCAAGTGATTAGTACTCAAAACAATCGATAACTTTGGGAAACCAAATGACCATTTATCTTTTTTTGAGTTCACTGGAACTTAATTATATTTTATTTTTAATAAAATGCATTTGACACAATTTGCAATGACACATAAAAAGTTTTAACAATTCGTGGAAAATAAATTACCCAACTTAGACAAATTTATTATTTACGTAATAAGCTGACATTCAATTCAATTAGTACACACTCAAAATTGTACTAAAATTGAATAAAACTTTTTATCATTTATTAAATATGAAATTCAATCAAGGGCAGAAAACCTTGATAGATAAATTAATTCAATGAGAGTGTGAGCAAATTACATAGTTAAATTATATAAGAAAATGCTTAAATTGAATTTGAAGTTATTTCATGTAAGTTAGGTCGGTATCACTCTAAGTGAGGCAGCCCCCATATTCTGTAACTCGCTAAATCCATAATACGATTTCCATTTGTTACAAAACCTTGATCTCTTATGCTAAACAAAACATACACCAAATGCGAATTGCAAAGTGTGATCACCAAAAAACTTGTTTACTCGCATGCGCGTGACTATGTTTTTAGTGTGTTGTTGCTGTTAGGTTTTATTCTGTGCAAATTCCATCACGCAAGTTCGTTTATGTAATACAGAGGCAGGAGAATGAATGCTCTCTTTCTCCCCTTACTTGCTTCTAATGTAGGCTCATTGCCAGTAATATTTCTTATTGCTTTTGCAGAGACCTGGGTTAGTTCCTTGCTGGCCATTGGAGCCTTTTTGGGAGCTTTACCAACAGGTGAGCCAGCTGAAGAATAAAGCTACGCTAAATCCCCAACTAACCATTTGCAAACATGTAAAATTTCTATTATTGTTTCACTAGGTTACATTGCTGATGCTATTGGTCGACGTTACACTGCCTTGGCCATGGATATCCCCTTCATTGTCGCTTGGATTTGCATAATTTTTGCCAAATCAGCCACTATGTTATATTTTGCACGTTTTACAATTGGTAAGCTTTGGCAAAAAAAAAAAAATCTTCCCACTCAACAACATTTAACTATAAACTTTTGACATATTTTTAGGTTTGGCCACTGGCAGTTTCTGTGTCGTCGCGCCCATGTACATTTCGGAAATCGCTGAAGATAGTATAAGAGGCACATTGGGTACACTGTTTCAGTTAATGTTGACATTTGGCATACTGTTGGTTTATTTGATTGGTGCTGTTGTCACCTGGACAACACTGAGCGTGTTGTGCTTAATGGTGCCTTTGGGCTTATTTCTAGGCATGTTATTTCTGCCAGAGACACCAACATATTTATTGAAAAAGGTAAGGAATTCGGTATTTATATGTAAGGGTTTTTATTAAAATTATCATCCGATAAACTGTAAAAAGCATAAGAAAATAATATTTATTTTCAAGTTAATGTTACAAGTACAATGACAAATTATATACTAGAAACTTATGAATTTCAACGTTCTCCCGTGGTAGTGGAACAGACCAAAGGTCTTTGGTGAAAATCAAACTCACGAGCTCCGCACTGATAGCCAGTCATACTACCCATTAGGCTAATGGGTGCACACATGAGTAATCGGCCATATTCAATTCTACATTGAAATGATAACACGGTAGTAGGGTAATACGGTACCTTTTCAATGTCAAATTTTGCAAAAAAAAAAAAAATATGTTGTCATAAACCGATTCTCAAATGAGACTAGGCCCGAATACTGATTGCTTACAAACGTTAGGAAAATGCTGAAAATCTAAACAGAATTGAATATTGCGACGGTTTTGTTTTAAAAATGCAATTGAGGCGGAAAAGTGTGAATGCTAAAATCTTTTTTATTTGGTAAAATCTCTACCTCTAAATTTGTCTCTGTGTATGGAGTATTCCATGATTTCAATTTCTATCTAGGAAGTTTACAACTACTAATACAGGGTGTCTCAAAAGAAGTTTTTTTTAAATAGGATCAACCTTCAAGGTTGGGGGCCTTTGCTAAGGCAGTACATTAGGCTAGAACATGTTGGAAGTGACAGGAAAAACCTTTTCAGGTATTTTATTGCACATACGACTTCTCTCTGTTAGTACGTTTATACGCACGGCTTATTTGCAAATAAAACTGTAAATTGTTGCCATATTATTGTTTTTATTGCGACTTACTAATTCAGAAAACTATTCACATTTAACGCGCTATTTGCAAATAAAATGCTTGAGGTTGCCACACTTACAAATGTTTGCTAATAAAAAACAATAAATTGATAAATATTGCACAAAAAAACATTGATAGAAGAAAATTATGGCAATAAAAACAAATTATTATTTGTTGTTTTATACATTTACACAATTTTTTTGTAAACATAAGTAACATGTCTATAGAAGTGCTACCAAGTTTTTATACATTTACAATTCCGTATAAACGGTGAGTTAATTTATTTGCAAATATTTTTATTTGCAAATAGTGCGTGTATAAACGTAGTATGTAATGCGTAGTGAGATTTTTATTGGCCAAGCGATCTTAAATGAGTGTGTTCTTAATGCGGCACGTACTGTGCGTAAAAATGTGCGTCGATACTGCAGTGAATCAATAAACTTGGATAACCTGCAAGTGGATTTAGTAACTTTTATTGCGATTATCGTATCATTTGAAACATTTTTCGATTTTGCTATCCAGTAACATATTTTAACAATATTCGACGTCGGATGAAGTAAAAAAAAGTAATATCACAAGCTCAAATTCTTTTAGTTTTTCTTTAATTCTTCTTTGTGCTTTAAGCCTTTTTTGACATTTTGTATGCAGAGATGCCACATGATATACAATTAAGTGGTGAGTAAAACACAGGTGTGCACTATCGTAAGAAAGAAATTACAGAATCACATTATCGTTACCACACATGAATAAATATGTCCATATATAGTATAAAAGGATTTGCGGTTAGCAAAAAGTTACTAAATTCAGGTACTGCTATCAACAATGGGCTTTTTCGCTTTCTCCTGTATGCGGTCGAGCAGTTGCAAAATATACTTTGGATCGCTGATCTATTCCATGTTCACTACCTGATGAACATGAAATTATATAACTTCTCTTTAAAAGTATACAAATTGTTGACATTTCTTTTCGAAAAATTAAGACAAGTAAAAATTAAATTTTCTTTCTCAAACTGTCTGGAGCGTTTTGTAAAACAAAACTCTAGTGGTATTAAAGTCATTCCCAATTGTCAAAGCTTATTACTTTTTACTAAAAAAAATCTAATTATTTCATTAATTTCCCACATTGCAGGGTCGTCGTGGAGATGCTGCTCTGTCGCTTAAATTTCTCTGGGGTCGTTATTGCGACTCCCGTTCGGCAATTCAGCAAATACAAGCCGAACTTGATCAGGCCGGCAGCAATGCCTCGTTCATGGATCTCTTTTATAATCGTGCTGCTCGCCGCGGTCTCATCATCTCCATGCTGCTCATGTTCTTTCAACAGTTTTCGGGCATCAATGCTGTCATCTTTTACACGGTGCCGATTTTCCAATCAGCCGGCAGCAGCTTGCCGCCCTCAATCTGCTCAATTATTGTCGGTTTTGTACAGGTTGTTATGACTTTGGCCTCATCGCTGTTGATCGAAAAAGCTGGTCGCAAGTCGTTGTTGCTTTTCAGCAGCACCATAGTAACCATTTGCTTGATCATTTTGGGCGCTTATTTCAATATGAAGGAAGGCGGCAAAGATGTCAGTTCGTTGGGCTGGTTGCCCTTGGTGTGTGTGGTCTTGTTTATGGTTACGTTTTCGATTGGTTATGGCCCGGTGCCGTGGTTGATGATGGGTGAGCTTTTCCTGCCAGATGTTAAAGCTACAGCGGTGGCCTTGACCGTCATGTCCAATTGGTTTTCGGTATTTTGTGTTACGAAAACTTTTGGCTCCATGATATCTGCCTTTGGCTCTGCAATGACATTTTGGTTTTTTGCTTCTTGCATGTTTGTCGCCACCGTTTATGTGTTTACAATGGTGCTGGAGACAAAAGGCAAGAGTTCGGCTCAAATTCAAATGTGGTTGGGCGGTGATAAGTAAATGCTTAGATTACTCTAATTATTATTATTATGCTACTTATTTTTTTATAGTCGTAGTAAATTAAATTAATTTCCTTGTAGTCTATAGTTTAGATCAATTTTATGTTTTTTATTTTGTAAATAAAATAAAATAACTAGATAAAAATCCCCACCAAATCGGAAATAGTTTAGTAATAGTTTAGTAATAGACATGTGTAAAAAAAAACATTAAGAAAGTTGATAAATTGTTAATGACTTTATTATGATTGTAAACAAATTTTAAAAGTTTTATCTGTCTTGTGAAAATTTATTTGATTAAGGAGATTTTTTTTCGTACTTTTAAGTTACTTATTTATTATTTCGTCAGTCTGTAAACCTTATTATTTATTAATTTATTTTAAAAATACAACAAAAAAAAACTGTAATGTGCAAATATTTACATTATTTTTATGTAAGTTTATTCATTATTTAGTAAAGTTTGGAAAGATGAGTAAATAAAAAATTCACTAATTATATTTACCTTTTAAGATTAATTCAGTTTTCTAAATAAATATGTTTTTTGTTTCAGTAGAAACAAAAAATAATAATTTGCTGGATTTCTCAATTTATTCCCTAAAGCAATTACGAATAAATACGACGACTGTGTCTGTTTGTGTGGAATTTCAAATTACCTTTTACTAAATATAAATGAAAAGTACCTTTAATAAAAAGTACCGTTTACAAAAAGTACCTTTTACAAAAAGTACCTTTTACAAAAATTACCTTTAATAGTAACTACCTTTTAAAAAAATGTAGTGCCTTTAAAAAAACATTTCTGAAAAAGTCCTTTTTCTTAGAAGTAAAAAGCGTATTTCGAAAATGCACCTTCAATAAAACATTTATAGGGTGTTTTTTATTGAGGTATAGAACTTTAAGTTGGCATCACTTTTTTAACTGGCGGCCATTTTGTCAGCTGTCAAGTGATTAATATTTAGTTTGGTTTGCCATTTCATCATGAACAGGTTGACAAAAGAACAACGCTTGCAAATCGTGCAAATTTATTTCGAGAATAATGGTTCAGTTCGCGAAGTTTACCGCAAGCTCCGTCCATTTTATGGTCGACATAATCGTCCATCAGAGCAATTAATTCGGTTAACCGGTCAATTGGCCACCAAGATCGTGTGATTTGACACCATTGGATTATTTTCTTTGGGGATATGTGAAGTCGCTCGTCTACGCCAACAAACCAGAAACGTTAGGGGACTTGGAAGCCAACATTCGTGGCGTTATTGCCAACATACGGCCCCATATGCTCGAAAAAGTGGTTGAAAATTGGACCTGTAGAATTGGCTTTATTCGAGCCAGCCGCGGCGGCCACATGCCCGAAATCATATTTAAACGTTAATGGCATAAAATTATCCTTCCAATAAAGCCAAATTGATGGACATTAAAACGATTTTCTTGTGTTTTATTTCAATTCGAAGTTCTATACCTCTAAAAAAACACCCTGTATTTTTGTTTTTTGTTGTTATCGTGAGCCGTCAGGCTGTAATTTTTATAAAAATGCATTTTATAAAAAGTACCTTCTATAAAAAGTATCTTTTATCAAAAGCATTTAAAAACATATTTTTAATCGACTTCACAAAAGGAGGAGGTTATCAATTCGTCTGTATTTTTTGTGACATTATTACTGCATAACTCGGTACAGTTTAGACCGATTCTAAAACTTGGTCCCATTGTAAAAAGGGGGTGGGGACACGCCCACAAATGTTTTTAATTGATTTTATGACATTCTACTCATGTGATTGCTGCCTAACCTAGCAAATACCTTTGGTTCTTGTAACTACACAGCTTTAAAGCTGGAAAAATGGGTGGGACTACGCCCATAAAAATTTATTATCATACATATTTCATTTCATATTTCAAAAATAAAACATTTATTTTCATATTTATTTGACATAAAGTCTTTATTTAATTTAATTTGAAAAAATAAAGATGCTTGTTTTGTAAAGATTTTTGTTTGAGGCTTTCAAACTTATTATGTCTGTATATTGTGATTCTCAATAAACTATTAAGAGTCTTACCAGAAGGTTGAAGTCTACTGATGAGTTCCAAAAGCCATAAAAACAAGCCAAATTTAAAAAAAAAAACAAAAACAAA
Organism: Nowickia ferox; assembly: GCA_936439885.1. NCBI lineage: Eukaryota > Metazoa > Arthropoda > Insecta > Diptera > Tachinidae > Nowickia > Nowickia ferox. Next base: position 110,305,259 of record OW387023.1, read on the forward strand.
ATTTTTTTGAAAGAGTTTACTTCCAGTTTAGTCCCATACATTTTTTTCGAAAATGTTCTATCAGACCTTTACATTGAAGTCGGTTTTTTTGGCAGAATTATTTTATAAAATACTTTTTAACAAAAGTATTTTTTATAAAAATTGAAAACCACAGCTTAAGCAATTTAATTTTTAAATAATGGCTCAATATTTCTTTTGTGGTCTGTCCCGACCGATGTAGCCGCAAGGAGACATCGGTTGGTGCACTGTATAATAAACAGACAGAAAACGTTTGATCGATGACTTAAGCTGAGATCCCACTATCGGCACAATGTACCGATTTTCGTCGGCTCACTGCAATAGAGTCCTAAGTAATAAACCAAAATGGCCTTATTTCTCAATTAATGATAGGAACACAATTGTGTGAAGCACAACAACGACGAATTTACTCAGCGAATTCCTCTCTTAAGGTAGAGGTCCATAGCTCGCTTTTTGCGCGTTATGCTTTAGACGCGTTTCATCCTCTTGTTTCGTTCTATACTTTGTTCGCGTTGAGTTACATGCACTGCTTTTCATGCGCCATTTTATTTTTGTTTTGATCAGCTGTGTGCGTTTGTATATAAATACTTATAAAGAAAAAATGGAGAGTGAAATCGAGTTTTTAAAAGAATTTGTGGAGTTAGTCGAGTTTGTATATTTAATTTTATGTGCAAAAAATGCCTATGAACAATTTCAAACAAAGAAAAGGTTTTGGGTACGGCCGTTGTATTTAGAACGGAATTTAAGTGGGTTTTTTGAAACCACATTTAAAAAAATTAAAACTTCTGACGCTGAGCAATTTCGAACCGCGACAAGAATGTCTGCAGATGTCTGCTCTGCTCTCTTTATTTTATTTCTATATAGCAGCAAGCTTTTGTTACAGCATTAATTAAATTTTCTTCTATTTTATTGTTTAAAAATATGTAATGAACACAAAGTAAATAATACAGATTTAGCGGAGATGACACTCAGTACGTAAAAGTAATCGACAACTAATATGCAAAATTTGTTACTGAGAAAAGTGTGGTAAAAAGTTAATTAAAATACATTGCATTAATGAAAATATTCACATATTTTATTAAACAAGTTTTTTTTACTAAGAAATTTTTTTTATTGAAAAAAAAAGAAAAAAATTATAAACGGCAAAATAATATTTATCGATAACGTAAGAAATAAAGTATTATTTAACATCTTTAGCATTCAAGAACAGCTGACTTTCTTTCATGGTGCTTGTAACGCGTACAAAAGTAGAAAGTAGACCTACTTTGTGCTTTGAACGCGCCTACGCGTTCTGCGCTTTTTGCAATGTAACTTGTCACATACTATTACATTGATTCTACTTTTTTGACAGATGCATAGAAAGCGTAACGCGCAAAAAGCGAGCTATGGACCTCTACCTTTATATTTGATAAAGTTGGTTATTGTATGTGCAAAGACAGAGAGAGAGAGAAAAAATTGTTTTTTCGTCGTTCGTCGGCGTACAAAATAGAAATAAATCTATATCAGAGTTCGTCACGCACGACGAATTTCGTTCAACGGCGTTGTTGTGTTCATTTTCATATGCATAAATGTGTTTTATTTTTTATGACGAAAGATCGCACCGAAAAATTCGTCGTTCGTCCCAGTTGTGTTCCTAGCATAATTCCAGAATAAGTTTATAAGGCTTTATTGTGTCGCACAATTATGTCCCTTGTATGTATTTGAATTAGTTGAGAAATAAGGCCAATTTAGCTCACTGAAATAAAGTCATAAGTACTTTATTTCAGTGAGCCGACGAAAGTCGTTACATTGTGCCGGTAATGGGATCTAGGCTTTATATTTCTTATTTTATTGTTGTTTACATCATGGATCATGCCGTTAATTTTCAATTTATTCGAGTAATTGGGAGTCGTTACATTTCTTGACATCACTAAGCGCTTTTTGAAAAAATAAAAAAATCAATCAGACGTTTGTTTTTTTAATCTTTATCAGATACTGTCAGATTATAACCCTTCTTAAAAAATCATACGTCTTTCTTTATCAATTTAATTTCTAGCGCAATTTAAATAATTCACGTCGATAGTTATCTTATTGCGGGCATTTACGATTCATTTGTTTTGTTATGCGATAACAGAAATTAACGCCCCTTAAAAACAAGATTAAGTTTTTTGCAAATTAAGCGTTTTGTTTTTGTACTATTTATTTATTTTTTGCAATAGAAACGTGACCTGTCACGGTTATCGGTATTGAGTTGGAAGAAAGTAATCCTCCAGGGTATGAATATTGGTTCTGATTTTTTTCTTTATCAAAATGTTACAATATTTTATAAATTAAAATATTTACATACATATGAAAGAATGTATGTAAATACGAGCGATTATATTTAGTGCCAAACAAAATAATTTAATGCAATTGATTAATTAAATGTCTCTGGTGTATGTAAAATTAATTTTGTTTATTAATTGTTTAATTTGAAAATTTTGCTTGTTTTTATGGTTAAGCGATTCTCTATATGTATGCATTTCGTTCCCGCTTTTTGGAACTCATCAGTAGACTTCAAACCAAAACATTTTTGATTTTAGCTAACAAACTTCGTATGTTTATAGTAAGACTCTTAATACTATATTGAGAATCACAATATACAAACATAATAAGTTTGAAAGTCTCAAACAAAAATCTTTACAAAACAAGCATCTTTGTTCGATTGTGCATCTATTTATTTATTTAATGTAATTACAACATGTTTTTTTTAAATGCTTCCACACTTTATCAAGTTTTAATGGAGAAGAATGTAAAATTTTATAACCGTTAATTTGCACTGAGTTAATCGGGTTTAGTAATTATTTGTTAGATTTTTAAAGTACATAAGTACATACATACCTGGACTTGCGCAGCACTCAAATATTCTATTAAACTGGGTGCGTGCGCACGGGACTATTTCAGGAAACATAGTTGCGGATGACCTGGCAAAGAGGGGAACCCTACTTACAAAGGTTGATATTGAGAATCTCTGTGGTCTCCCACTCTCATCATGCTGGAGACGTTTCAATGTTACCTTTCTTTGCAATGAGCTCACCTGTGCAATAGCGAGAACCCTCTGGCCTTGCTTAAACTCCCATAGAACGAAAAACCTCATGAACTTCAATAGGAAGCACTTGAGGAACCTCATGGTCACGTTGACCGGTCACTGTGCCTTCGGAACCCATGCTAAACATATGGGTCTCCCGTATAATGACTACTGCTACAGTTGCAATGAAGAGAAAGAGGAGGAAAATATCCTGCATCTCCTGTGTTATTGTCCCGCTCTGGAGGATCTTCGGCTGCATCTCCATGGCAGAATATCCTTCGGCAGCTTATCCGAGTTATCGGAAATTGAGCTCAAAAACTTGAGCCTTTATATTAGGAACAGTGGCTGGTATAGCTGCTAACTCCCCCCTAGACAAATTGTGACCCACTCTCACCTCTTACCTCTCTTAAATAACTATCATATCTTTCTACTTCTACCCTTCTCACCCTTCTTAGCACAAAGGGATCATTGTAATGGACCCAAGTGAGCTGGACTCTAATTTTTTTCAACTCTTCCTTGCCAGCAGCCTGCTAACCTAACTTAACCTACATATGTACATATCGTCAGCCCATTATTGGTTTGGAGCATATGCCAAAAAGTCGAGATGGAGAAAAACGACAAAGAAGGTTTACATGAAGTTTTCTCAAAGTATATCCGATAGAATTTTTTGTATTTGGAAGAAATGTGTAAATTTTAGTGAACTTTCACGAATAAAGTTAGAAGTTAATATTACTTTATTGTAAAAGTCAAAATACGATTTGTGCCGTATACACCACTTTTTTCAAATTTATTTTCAAAAAGTAGCTTTTTGTGCTCCATGCGTATGCTTTACTGCTGAGAATTTTGTTGTTTTGTTTATTTTTCTTGCTGTCTAGAGAAATAAGTCGATCGTTTAACGCCGACCAAAAAGCAGCCGCCGTAATATTTTCAACTATCGATACGCTTACACATTTACACAAGAAAAACGGGCAATTGAAGTGTATTTAATATAAAGAATGAAATTAAATGATTTCTGTTATACTCAAACATGCATAATTAAGGTTTCTTTTATTGTATTTTAGTGTTTAATAAGTTTATATTAAAACATTTAATCGGCGGCTGCGTCTGGGTGACGATGTTTTTGCTTAACAGTCGCCGTTGAATTTTTCTTATTGCACCTTCTTTTTTTATTATTTGTTTCGCATGTTTTGGTATGAATTATGAAAATTAATTTCGCGAAACATGTTTTGGATTCAGAAAGGAGATATTCCAAATACATATACCCCATACCTAACTAATTCTTTTTTTCAAAAATGGTAGGTGGGTCAAACCAATAATGGGCTGACGATATGTATTTTTTGTGTAAGTGCATACATAAATATATGACAACATTTTAATGTATATGTACACACATTATTATAGTACTGTAGTAGTCGCTATGACCGAATAAATCTATTTAACATTTTTTAATTGGCGGAATTCCAATTATTCAAAATATGTTCTATATGCATACAGTATTTCATATTTAAATAACGTTTTTTATTAATGTGTGCAGGTAGGAAATAATTCAGTAGGAAATAACAAACTAAATTAAAATGCGTGAGCTATAAAAGTCGTATTGAGTCGCAGAAAGATTGAATGTCAAGTTAAAGTGTTGACAATATGACGTATGTAGTATGACTGGAAATACACGCGTTGTCAACAACTTGTTTGCAGTAAAACAACATCATAAACAATTCTGTGGCAATAACGAAAACGTGCTTAAGTCATATTTTACTGTTTTGCAGGAGAGCAGTTTTAAACTTTCAAGTAGAGATGGGCGCGTGTCGTGTTTTTTTTTCGTGACACGAACACGCACGACTCAAGAGAAAAACTGATTTCGTGCGTGTTCGAGTCGTTTCGCGTTGAGTAAAATTGACACGAAAAACACGAAACGATTTTAGATGTAAAATATGTATGAATGAATTTCCAGTAGAGAAGAAATTGAATATTTTGTATCGTCAAACACACAACACCAACATATTTGTTGATATTGTATGATCCTCTGAAGCTTAAAGTGCTGTACGTAAACAGATAGTATTACCTGTGGTGGCAGAGTGTATTAGCTGGCAGTGCCAACTTGGTGCCATATTTTGAAAAGCGACTCTTGAAAAAAAAATAAATTAAATTTTCTTATCTTTAATACTATACGTACGTGTTGAGTGGCTTGGTATTCGTGTTCGTGTCGTATTGGAAAAATTCGATACGCACCCATCTCTATTTTCAAGTCGATTTTCAGAAATTTACTTCTTTTGCAGTTAAATTTGGAAATTCGGTATTCAGTTGAATTTTTTTTAGAAAAACATCGTTCTACACACTGCAACTAATAAATTCAATTTGAAATAATATCAAAATATAAGCTATGTAAATTAAGCTGTTATTCCGTATGGCCTTTCACACACGAGTCTAATTTTTATGCCGCTCAATTTTTGTTCTTTTTAGAACACACAAGACTAATTCATTTGGCATAAAAATGTATACGTGCACACAACTTTGTGTGTATTAGTGTTTTTTGTATTCATTTTACATTTGCTGTTTTTGCTGTTGTGTGTGTATTGGTTTTGTGCTGCTGATGCGGGGTTGTAGCTGGTTGAAAAATTATGCCAAACACAAAACCACTCTCTTTGTTCCTCTCACCAACAAACTAGCATTTTATGCCAGCACAATTGTTCTCGTATGTGACTGGCCTATGAGATTATAAGTATAAGATAAGCACAATTGCCGTGTGTAAACCCCGATCAAGGGAAGTAGATTTTCGACATGCCATGACATGGCATGAGATTCTTGCGCAGTGCAAAAATCATTTAGAAACCTCAGTAAAGTCTCAAGTATTCTTTTCTATGAGAAATTTAATTTTAACTTTTAAAATTTCAAAAAGCTAAAGGTGACAAATATCAAAATATATTAACAATTTGACTTGATGTTGAAATTATTTTTTTTTTTGCTTGCAAATATGTATACAAAACAGATAACATGGAAAATTTACAAAAACGTCTATTACTTTGTATTAAATCAATTTGTTATTAAAATAAATAAATTTTTTATTTCTTTTTTTCCACAATTTGATTAATTGTACTGATTGATAATAATTGCAAAGTTATTATCACTAAATTAATTAATGTCACAATGTGTGAATTTTTTGTTTGAACTTGAGCTGTTTTGCTTGCAAAATTTTAAATAATTGAATGACCGAAAAACAAACGAAACATCTGTTTTAATATGCAAAACATATGTATGTCTGAAATAAAATAAAAAAAAAATTAAATAAGACAAATAAAATTTTTGAGCTGGAGAAGGAAGTTGAACACAACAATATAAATACTATAATTAATTCATGAAGGTGGGTGGCGTAACGGTTGACAATAGAGTTTTTAGTTGTAGGATTTTTTTAAATTTAATTAATTCAATATTATTAGTTCATTATTAAAAAGAACTTTTCACAAAAAAAAACTAGATTTTAAGTTATGTTTTTTGACCAATCTGTTGTTTTTATATCTTATGTTATTTTTTCGGGCTATTTGTGGTCAACAGTTTTTCTCCATATATGTATGTATAAATAAAAATTACATCATTTTTGTTTTCGTTTCTCCCAACGTTTCGTTTGCTTTTTACAAACTTCTTCAGGGCTGGTATTTTATTAATTGATATCTAGGACAAAAGTGTATTAATTTAAAATAATTTAAGGATCATAATATATTATCACAGACTTAAACTTACTTTTTATATCATTGTCAATTATTCATTTTTAAATTTATCATCACAAAAATTGTTCAGTAAGTTTGTAAAAAGCAAACGAACCGTTGGGAGAAACGAAAACAAAAATGATGTAATTTTTATTTATACATATATGGAGAAAAATTGTTGACCACAAACAGCCCGAAAAAATAACATAAGAAATAAAAACTAGATTTTTATGCTATAGTCAATAACTGCCTTATTCATAAACAACATTTATGTTTAATAAGAGGTTTATGAAGCAAATTCTTTATGGAAATTTGATTAATAAACATTTTATAAAATCAAAATATTTTTTATGAATTAGGCCTTAAGAGTATAAGTAATATATATGTGCCCATAATTATGAAAGTGGTCTAATTTATATGTATTATATATAAATTTTTGTTTCGAAATTTTCATAAAATAATGGTTCGATTATGGATGGTTACTGCACTTCAGTTACGTTGTCAACTAGCAACGCAACTGAAATTAAAATTAGTTTTATCTATGGCAGATTTATTCAGTCGCCTCAAAGTTATATAAAAATATATTGTCAACTGAAAAGAATGTAAGCAAAGCTACAAACTATAAGAAAAAGAAATATAAGTGCTAAAAAATTGTTAAGTAAAAGCATGATACAATAATACAGGTAACCGCGAATCTACACCAAATAAACAATAAATAAAACAACAGGGATTTTTATTGCTGTTTTGTGATGACAACTGTCAAAAACCCAAGAGAAAACAAGAGTCATGTACTTGCGTTTTCTCTTCTCTGTGCAAAACTTTATTTATATTAGTACAGTTTTAATAGGCACTGTGCGCGTGTATTGGTAAAACGTAAACAACATTTGGCACATCACAGCACGAAACAATTTCTATCAGCTGGCGCTTCGAGGTTACCTGTATTATTGTATCATGAGTAAGAGTGTTTAAAAAATGACTTATAATAGAGATGATTAACTTAGTGGTATTATTTTTCGATGAAGAGATGGAAGGAAGTACAAAATGTGGAATCTATTGACAGCATTTAATTAATAACTGAAGTCCTTTAGAGCTACCGCATCCACTGCGAGTAAATTTTATTGCTTAAAATAATTTTTAACAATCTTTTTTTTTTTTAGCTTTAAAGCATATTTTTGATTTCCCAAGGAAGAAGTAGTTTATTTAATTTTTGTAGTTGCCAATATTATTGCAATTTGGCAACTTTAATTAACAGCTGTTAGTTGGTGGGTGGCAGGGTGCTTCTGAGGCTGAGTGGAAGCGATGCTCAGTCCAGAGGACGTGGGTTCCATTCCCGTCATAGACCCTGAGTGTTTTCCGCTGACAAGCTAATCGCTTCGCGGGTTGTGTTTGTTTGTAAACAAAAAACAAAAAAAAGTAATAATACTTTGCCAACGCAACTAAAGCCTACAGTACACGGCATGTAAAAAACCACATGTGCATGTGGCTCTGACGTAATTTTGACGTCATCACGAAGCTACATTTGCTACATGCCGTGTACTAGTAATATATGTACATGTAGATATTCACATGCTTAGTCCTAGTTTACACTATTCAAGTCTTATTGCTAAGCTGATTAGTTTCTTAGGAAAGAGAGACGAGGGGAAAAGAAACGTTACTGTTCCCCTCGTCTCTCTCTCCATCAAACTAATCAGCTTAGCAATAAGACTTGCATATTTATTTGTATTTTGGAGCAAAAATACTATCAAAATTTTTTTAAGGCCTGTAGCCACTACTAGTAATTTAAAAAAATGCAATCAAGCTGCTGAAAATTCCCGGGACGTCATCACCACATACTCATGTGGCTTTTTACATGCCGTGTACTGTAGGCTTAGGCAACGTGTGACATATGTGTACTATGTACACACAGAAAAAAATATAGCTCAATCTAACCGATTTTTGATATTAACCAACAAAACGGTTTACAAAAAATTTAGAGCAATTTTTAATATTAACCAACAAAACGGGTTAAACTAACTAATGCAAAGCATCTAAAAAAATTTCATCCAAAATACAAACTCTGCGCTTACTTTACGGTAAAGAAAAGAAGTTCAAAGAAACTGCTAAAGAGAACAAAAAACGATTAAGTGATACAAATTTAAGGGCGTTAAGAGGGTTACTTCAGAGGTTTGATTCCAAAAAAAATTATTAAAATTTGTCCCGCCGTTTGGCTGTAATTAATTATGCCAACAAATATAAATAAAATTTTTCATTGGATTAATAGCGAATTTCATTGAATTTATGAAGAAAATTCTTTCAGTGTATCCATAATATTAATACTTTGAGGAAATCGAAATTATAGCAAAATCATAATTAATCGAATTAGCATTTTTTAGAACCTTATTTGCACAAAAATATGTACATAGATATAAACATAGGCATACACACATATGTTTGTAATACATATGCACGTATATATGCATGTGTGTATGTACATACCCTGCAGGAAATGTCAATAGTAAAATTATACTGAGTATCTATTGACGATGTCACCAATACTACTGACAAATTATACCCGAAGTAATGCTATCTACTATTGACATTTAACACAGGCTTGTCCTATGAAATCTACCAGTAGACTGCGTCAATACTGACTAGGAAGTTCTTGTGGAACCATATGGCGAAAATGTCAATAGTAAGATTGTACTGACCTACTATTGACGATATCATCACACTGTGGGAAATGTCCGTAGTAAAACTGCACTGATTCACTATAGACGCTGTCACCAGCTGCAGGAAATTGTTGGTCATTTCTATTAAATACACATGTATGTATATGTAAATTACAAAATTGTATGTTTAGCTGAATTAGTAAAGTCAAACTGTACTTTGTGGTCAAACACTTACGCATGGATCTGAAAATGCGACTAATCTTTACCTGATGGCACAAAATCTTCCACAGAGTCGAACAAAAATTTCTATAATTGGCGCCTTTCACTTAAAATTGTTTACTTTTCACATTTTCTATTTTTATACAATATGGATTGTTATTTTATTTGTTTTTTTAATTTCTTTTTGTGTATTATGTTTTAATTATTGTTGAATACATTATATTAACCTTTTAATTTTATATCTTAAATAGTTTTTATACACTTAAATTTTGCTTGACGCCACGTTTACGTTCAACAAACCAATAAAACATTAAGAAGAAGCATAGCTGTGTGTATCTGAAAAAAATGTTTTCTACGCTTTAAAAACAATATTAATAGACGCTCTGTTCACAATGTCACCAAAATAGTCGACAAAAGTGGTGACTTGGGGACACTTAACCCCGCGTTTCCTTCAGGGTATGTACACAAGTGTTTACATATGTTTATAAAAACTGAAACGATTGTGGGATGTAAATACACAAATTATTTATAATTCTCAATTTATTCTTTTTTATGTGTGAAAAAAAAAACATAAAATTATTTAAACAAATCGCTTTAGTATAGTACATTGCACTGATCATTTCGATATAAACAATTTAACAACAAACAAACCAAAAAAACAAAGTTTAATATTCGTACAAAAAGCTGTTGATTTACAAAGCGACAGTTTTTTTAAATATTTTTAGTACGAGAGTGATACAAGCTTTAGTTTAGTTCAATCTTGAACGCATTAAAATCAACACTTGTAGTGATTTCACACACACCACGGACACAGAAGTGAATAAAAAATATACTTGAATAAAAAAAAAGATCAAAAGGAAGGAATTAAGTATCAGACTTTAACAAAACAACATTTCGTACTTGCACTAAGTATGAATTCTATTTAGTTATTCTTGATTGCGGAATTATTTATTTCATTTGGGACGAGTGTGTTTTATAATGCGAACTTAACAAAAAGTCTACTTTACAATAAAGTATTATTGTTATTATCTTTTGAAAGAATGCAAAAGATATACTCGAATGTACATAAATATTATCCGCTCCAGAATGATTATTTATTCGTTCAATTGTAGTGCCACAATTTTCGTACATTCTTTGCATTAAAGTGTAATAATCCCAAGTTTTGAAGCGTTGAAAATTCAACGCATATTTGCGAGTATCTTAAAATCTATTTAAGTGAAGTGGCCCAATAAGTGTTTTATTTGTTGTGTTGTGAATAAATGAATGAAGCGCGTTATTTTTCCCCTGATTATTTGATAACAAAACAAAATTTGATTACTTACCAAATGTTTACGGAAGCAAATAATAACAAGCAAAATGGGTAAGCCTAATTTGTAAATTAAATTTAGCATATAATTTTAATGATCATGAATTGTAAATACATTTTTGATAACATCGTATTAATTTTGGAGAAACACGGAATTAATTTTGATATGATTGTTTTCGAAAAAATGTTTAGCTTAATTGTTTTTTCTTTTTTCATTATTCTCTCCCTCCCCCATACAACAAAAATTGTCTGAACTTAGAATCTGTTTTCCGTGCAACTGCCATTGCATATAAGTTTTGTCTATTAAAAAAAAAAAAAAAAAAATTGATAACACTGTGTGACAGGCCTATCACAGAAATCAAATTCGATCGAAATTTATTAAATTACGTAAACGAAGAATTTGCTCGAAGTTATACCTTTTTTAAAGTTCAGTGATCGGAATTATTATTTTCGGTATGTGAAAGTACAAAAATCTATTTCAAATTGCTTTATTTCAATAAAGAAAAATGTTTTTTAAAAATTTATTAATTTTTTTTTTAAATTTTTATAAAACAAACTTATTGATCCGCCCTCGTATCTTACGAATAACTAAGAAACCATTGATTTTTTTAACTTTTTTATTTATCTTTTATTTTTAAAAAACAAACACAACCCGCAAAGCGATTAGCTAGTCTGCAGAAAACACCCAGGGTCTATGGTGGGAATCGAACCCACGACCTCTGGACTGAGAGGGCAGCATCGCTACCACTCAGCCACAGGGGCACCCAAACTATATTAATATACTAAAAAAAAATTGTGACGTAATGGAAAAAACCAATGATGTAATTTGTTTTAATATACTTAGATATATGAAAAAATTAAATGAATTTTTGAAGGGGAAACAAAAAGTTGTATTTCGTGTGGTTGTGTTATTAACTTGACTGCACCTGGTCAAAAATACTTGTATGGCAACACTCTCTTCTTGCAAAAGCAATGAATAGCTGTTGTTGTTTTTTACATGTATTTTTTTTACATACTTCTAACAACTACAATTCGAGCTGAAAAAGAGTCAGCCAATGTCGTAGTGGTAAAGTAAGAAAATAAAAGACATGTTGATTATTGAGTTCTTGTTTCAACTTTGATATTTGTTGAGCTTCTCATTTGTTTATTTATAACTCTAGTTGTTTTAAGAAATTTTTGGGTAAAGGTTCCCTGATGATCTGCAACAGTGAAATGCACTTAGGATCTAGCTAAAACCCTCAATAATCAATTTCAACGTATTTTTAATAAAAAAAATTTTACTTAATGAGCAAAATAATAATTGTAACAATTCCCCCGAAAAAAAACATTAATTTTTAAAATCATTTGAAGTTTTAAGCGGTGTTAAATATAAGGGAAGTTACATATTCTAAAAATATTTACACAATTTTGCATCAACCAACTTAAAAAAGAATTAAGAAAAAATAAATGGAAATCGGTTGACCTTGCAGGCCATCCTTGAAGCTTCCCGCCAGTTATGAAGTCCAAAGAATTCATGTTTATCGAAAACCGATTTTTGATAAATAAAGAAAAAATATAAATATTTTTTTGACAAGTTTTCGACAACGATATTTGTCGAACAATTTTACAGGCTTCCGACATACTTTTCGAGACTATAAAATCAGTGAATATCTAAAATCGATTTCACGAAGATTTTTGAAGTTATTAGAAAAAATAGTTTTTCGAAATTTTTCATCAACCACACCTCTCATAAGAATGATCCGATTTTAGCCAAATTTGCGTCAACTACACCTCTCATAAGAATGATCCAACTTTAGCCAAACTGGCAGCGATCGACGTTTACTTTTTAACTTGAGAGCTGATTAGATTTTGAACTTGATCGGCTTAGTAGATTAAAGTTTGTTTCGGATAAACAGCTTTGTGAGAATTTGATTTTCGAAAAGTTGCGATATCTATTGGGCCGATTTTATAACTGAGTACACTCAGCAGATTTAGAATGCGAAAAATGTTCTTCAGACCCTTTGACGCGATATTAAGTTATGGGATATTTAAATTTACACACACACACACGCACTAACACACATACATCCATACGGACATCATCGCGAAAATAGTCAGAATCGACTCCCAAGACCTGAAAACGTTGAAATATGATGAAAACTTGATTTTCAAAAATGGGGGTAAAATCAGTAACTTCCTTTAGCCACCGGAAAGCCAAAGGTATGATTGCAAACAGATTTGGAATATTTTTCCCCTAAAATGTTTAAATTTTGTAGCTTTCTGTTTTTTTTTGAAAATTTTGTTTTAAATATAATTTTATTTCATTAATGTAAGAATTGAATTATTTAAATCGGTTGAGAATTGGCGAAGTGACAATATTTTGGAAGTACATTTCGTTGCAAAACAAAGTGTATCTCAAAACAAAGTTTATAAAGGGTGTTTTTTTTAAGTTACTTTTTAAACTTTAAATTGTAAAAAATAACACAAGAAATTATCAACTCAACACAGTTGGCTTGTCTGATGAAGACATCTTTTAAAACATTCACCCTTACTCTAGTTGCCAACATTGACGTCACGTCAATACAATGTCAAAAAAAATTTGGGCTTCTCTACGCGTTCTCGAGAACAATTTTATGCTATTGACGGTCTATTTCTGTTCCCTAAGGTCTATAAAATAGAACGGGCCTGTCAATAGCAGTCAGTTGTTTTTGCCAACGGGTAGACAACCCCCCAAATTGTTCGGTATTGTATTGAAGTGACCTTAATGTTGACAACTGTAATAAGGGTAATTTTTTGTTTTTGGCTTTTTTTAATTTTAGAGTTTATTCGTTTTTCTGATTTTTTTTTTGATTTTAGCGATATTTTTAGCTATGGCGATTTTTTAAGCTTTGGCGCTTTTTTAGTTTTGCCGATTTTTTTTCGATTTGACGATTTTTCGGTTATTTTTAGTTTTAGCGATTTTTTTAATTTAGCGATTTTCTTAGCTTTTTGGCGAAATTTTTACTTATGGGGATTTTTTACATTTAGCAATTTATTTTATTTTTGCTGATATTATCCATAAAGCGCTTTTTTCATTTTGACGATTTTTTGTTTCGGCATTTTTTAATTTTTGGGATTTTTTAGTTTTAGCATTTTTGAAAATTTCAAGAGTTTGCCCCTTACGATTTCCAAGAAACAGCAAGTTGTCAAAATTACATTAACTGATATGATACCATTTAATTTGGTTTTTTAAATTACAGTGTTAATTGTGTGCAGACTGCATACAAATACAATAACTTTGAAAAAAAAATGGACAAGCATGGGGAAAAGAAAACTGCTTACAACTTTCAAAACGTACGCTTAAAAATGTCCAGCGGCTACACGCCAGGACCGAGGAGGATAAATACGCGTACACATGAATCTTCAATTATATTGTAAGGTTTTTGTTCATCCACATAATGTTTTGTTATATCAATGCAAATATAACTTGGATGAAAAATAAAAGGAAAAAAGTATATTGGATCTAACGAATCGACCTGATATGATATCATTCGTGGTATCCGTGATACCACTGTAATTCAAATAGTGAGAATCTCTGCTACGTCATTATGTTCTTAAAAGCTTAAAACTTTTCTAGGGTAATATTTGCCATCCAAAATTGCGTGTATAAAACGTAAGTTTAGTTATAATATTTATCTAGTTTTTATTACGTCTGTATTTGTTCTAGACAAATTTTTTATTTCACTAAATTTTGTTTGAGCATTGTTAAAGTTTATGATTAATTTAATTTTAGGTAAGAAGAATAGATTTTAAAATTTTTGTCTGGATTTCTCATAGAAATTTTATAAGATAACGTTAAACTATTGCCAAGGGATTATTTTTTTTTATATCAACTACAGTGGAGGTCGGTTACAAAAAATGAACGGCTATAACGAATTATAGCGTATAACGAACAACTTATGTGATCCCAATAGTTTTGTATCGATATTTTATACCACCATTTTTGAAGTGCATGGGTATTTATTATGGTTATCACGAGCAGCGCAATTCGTTATAATCGAGCTTCACTGTATTGCATTTTAATCAGACTAGCAACTTAGAGAATTATTATATTATTATATCATTTGTTGGGTTTTCTTCGAGACTAGACTATTTGAAATTAAAGATACGATTAGGCAAAGACGACATCTATTCGCTTCTGTGTGACGTAGATAAAGTTAATAAAGATAAAGCATAAAACCACTTAAATATTTCGCGTGATGTTTAAAAAAGAAAATTTCTCTTAGTAATTAATGTTAGAGCATAATGACTTGTGCAGCAGTTATAAAGATATAAGGGAATGGTACGGAACACTTTCCATACGGCTTCGGTGGTTTATTGTATTCGTTGGTTGAAGATTGAAAACCTTAAATCAGGCTGATCAAGCATAAAAGGAATATATTGTATATTTACTAAAACAAAATAATTAAACCTGATTCGTTTAAATAATTGCAACTTTCAAATTGTAGCTTTATACATACGAGTATACATATGAGCAATATATTCATTCTTCTGTAAATTTTTGGTGAATATTTGTTTCGCTTATCAGTTTCAAAAGATTCTGCTGATATACAAGTACGTTCATACTTCTGTAGCTATTTCATTTAAATAGTAAGTATTCTTAAGTACAAAGAAAGAATTGAGGCACTCATGAAAGAAAATATATCGCTCATTGACTCAAAAAATGTCATAACTCAAAAAATGGGCTTTTCGACTTAATGATGCGGAATTAATCCTCATGTCGTTAATCATATTTTGTAAAAATTTCATACAAAAATCTTGTTTACTTAACTCTTGAAAGCAAAATAAAATAAAATTTTCTTTTCCCATTAAATTGTGTTTAAACTCGTTTTACGGTTTTTTTTGAGTTATGACGTTGTTTTAGTAAATGAGCGATATATGTATTTGATTAAAGTCAGTGTGAGTGAAGTACGTATTCATAATTGCAAAACCTTCGGCGCCTGATAACACACTTTTTGAGGGTCAAAATGAGCAGAAAATAAAATATATATAAAAAAAAATTATTTAATTTTTGCGATTTGCGCGATGTTTTGTTTAGATTAAAAGAACTCTTATTTAAAATGTATTTTTATTTTTAAATAAATTTAGTATAACAAATTATTGTAGACGGTTAACTAACAGTCGCTGCTGCCATTAAACTATTTACTTAATAAAAAATTATATATAATTTATTTTATATATAATAAAACAAACTTTAATTTGGTAACTAAAATATTAAAATTTTTAAAAGTGAAAGTGTTACAAGACAAAGCAGGAAGATTTAATTTGCTTTATTTTCCTCTAATTTTTTTTGTTGTTTAATATAAAAAAACCTGTTTAAAATGATTGTTTTCTAAACGAAAATTACCTGTAAATATTTTCCTTCTTTGATGGCAGCGGAATGTCTTTTTTTTTAAGGAAACGCCAATCCCATTGTGGCAATTATGTGCAAAATACTGCAATACTTAAAGATAAATACAAATTTCAATTTAATTTTGCAAAAAATAAAAAAATAAAACAATAAAATATTCCATGTACGAGGGCCATCCTCAACACGTGCGAAACATAATCACAAAAATATAATGGGCTTAATTACGAGTGTCGTATTTCGACTTCGACTACGATGATTTGGGACTAGAGAGCACAACAGCCAATCAGATCTCGGCGGCAACAATACTTTTTACTTACTTTGCAAAGAAACAAGAACAAATTGTAAGAACTTTCAAAACTGTTTACCTCAAATACAAATGTGCCCTTAATTATGAAAGTGGTACATATAACTTAGATGTGTTTTTGCTTCGAAATATTGAATAAATCTTTATAAAACTTCAATAAATATTTAATAAATAGTAATTAAATTTATATAAATCGAGACTAGTACAACTCTAAATTAAAATATTTCATAATATAAAAATATTTTTTTATTTGTTCAATTGTAATCGACTAAATATCTCGACATAAGAAATATGTGACTTAGACCACTTTCATAATTAAGGGCACAAATGTCAGAGTATGTGTGTTTTAAAGAAAAAATGTTACAATGTTCTTTGGTCTAGTACAAAATCGTCGTAGTCGAAGTCGACATACGACACTCGTATTAAGCCCCCACATTTAAAATTAAATTAAGAAAGCTGCAAAACTTAAATGCTTCAATATTTGTATATGAATCAAAGCTGTTAATGAATAATTCATTTTTGAATTAAAATTTTAAATTAATTCATTTCACACCAAAACATGAATTGCATGAAATTTGAGCCAATTCAAATGAATTTGGTAAAAATGAATTGTAATTCATTTCCAGTTCATTTGAATTGAATTGATTCATTGTTCCAACTCAATTCAAACAAAGTGGAAATGAATTGCAATTCACTTTAACAAATGCATTTGAATTGAAAACGAATTACAACTCATTCTACAAATTCATTTGAATTGGAAACGAATTGAAATTCATTTCTGCCTAATTCGTTTGAATTGATTAAAATTTTATTCAATTCTTTTTCGTTGTGGAAAGAATTAATTCAAAATTTAGCTAACGAATTAAAATTAAATAAGAATGTTGCATTTTAAGTTCTGATATGAATATCTTAAATATTTTCTCAATAGCCCATGCACTATTTCACACTGTGGTGAAGGATACTGCGACTCAAAATATTACATTGCATCGATCGAAATTTCAAAATATTTCCATACATATTAAATTGAAACATTTTGAAATTTCGTTCGATATCGAGTGCCGTAATTTATGCTTTTCACATTTTCACAGAAAACTAATCATCAGCTTTTTTTCCAATGAAAGCAGTTGTTTTATTTAATTAAACTCTTAATTGGTTCAATTATTTTTTTAGTTGAACACAAAATTGTATATTTTCAATTAAAATTTTCGTTATAGCAATTTTCACTTTTTTTAAAGTAAGAAAATAAACAACCTGTTAATTATTGAGTCCTAAAGTTGAGATTACATCTGGCATTTCATGTGTGTCATGTGCCCAAAAAAGCGTAACCACTAATTACTAATGAAAATCTGTTTGATTCAGACACGTACATATTTATTAAGTTAAACAGTTTCATACATACATATATAATAGAAAATTTTATAGAATCCAAAATGATTGGAAAGTATTTAAATCAATAAATACCTGAAAGTTTTGGGTAAAGGCTCCCTGATGATTTGCATTAGGAACAGTGAAATGCGCTTAGGATCCAGCTAACCCTTCAATAATCAATTTAAATGTATTTTAAATAAAAAAAAATATTGTACTGAATTTGGGATTATTAGTGCGCTCACAATGTTAAACTTAATTTAAGTTAACTTTTAAACTTAATTTAAGTTAACTTTTCTATGATTTAGAATGAAATATTTTGTGACTTTGAGTATTTAGCAATTCTCAATCATTTTCTGGCAGGTTTTATATAACGGTTTGAGTTCCTCTAAGATTTTCCAATCGTTTGGTGGAAGATTTTCCGATGGTTACCAGCACCAACGAAATAACTGAACAAATGAAAATCAAAAAAACACTAACCAAACACACATATTTTGTTTAAGTCTGAAGCAATTAATCCGATTGATTAAATTGAACCAAATTTCTTCAATTGAAATTTTGATTTACGTATGTTCAGTTGTCTGCTGGGATACTATCGATATTTTCTACTATCGATAGTTCAGATTTCACTATTGATACTACGAAAGCTTTAACTTATTTTTTACCAGGCTACAGCTCGTCTAAATTTTTCACTTTCTTTATATTTTTTTAATATACATACATGCTACATACGAGTATGTATGTATTTACTCACATTATTTTTGGTGACAGTTTTGGAAAATTTCTCTCGCGTCCGTTCAAAAATATTAATTTTTTTTTAAGTATCACGTTTTTATAACAACTATAATAATTAAGTTCAATAACTGATTAAAAAGAAAAGAAATAAAGCCCGATTAAAATAAGATCATAAACATCACATGTTATTGCAAAAATAATTTCTCTTATCGGGCCTAAAATGCGAAAATTTTGTACACGTGAAACTTTAGAATTTTGTATTTGAATTTTTATTTTGAATTTTTTTTCCCGATAAGGGAACTACAACTAGACTAAAAGGTTAAACACAAACACTATTCAAGTTTAACATTTGTTAACGCACTAACAATCCCAAATTATTATTTTACTTATTAAGTAAAATATTTTTTATTAAAAATACATTGAAATTGATTATTGAAAATATTATTCATATCATAATTCTAAACGTAACAAAAAATGAAAGTTAGCCAAAAAATAATGGTAACGAAAAACATAATACATATTGTTTACATACTTCCGTATCATATTTATTGGATAGTTCCCTTTTTGTACCGCCCGCCCTCGTATATTGATTTTAAGCAAATTCAATGAAATGAAATGAAACGTGAACGTTGCAAAGAACAAATTGATCATTCTTGAATAATTAGAAATAAAAAAATATAATTTATTTATCCAATTGCAAAAAAAAGTTAAGGTAAAATGTTCCGCAAAAAATATTCGTAGGAGTGAGTAATTACATATGGACCACTTTATAAATACCCTCTAGTCAGCCTAGAACCATATGTCTCTATGTCAGCACTCTTTTCTATAGCGACAATTGCACTAGTTGAAATGACGACTAGTTTCCTTTTATGCGCGAGTAGAGATACATTGGAGACATTGTCAATGAACGTGTCAATAGTTTGGTTTTCTTTCTTATTATGTTGAGCAATACTGTTAAAATACACATGTATGTATGTGTTTAAGTTTCTTGCCCTAACATTATGAAATTGTAGATGAGGGTCACCGAAATGTGCTACTGAATCTTTGGTGCCAATGTCTCCATATAGTAGTAAAAGAATAGTGCTAAGGTCTACTGGTGGATTTTCAATGACAAGCTAATGTTAAATGTCAATAGATGATGACATTGGCTGGGGTACACCTGTTCAGTGTTACTAATGCCAATGTCACTAGTAAATCACTACAATTTTACTATTGACATCGAGCGTGGAAATATCGATATTGTAGACTAGAGCCCCTAAATTTTACTAGTGAATCTTTGGTGCCAATGTCTCCATGTGGTCCCAAAAAAACTACTTAGTCAGTAGTGCTACAGTCTAGTGGTGGATTATCAATGACAAGCTAATGTTAAATGTCAATAGGCGATTACATTGGCTGGGGTACACCTGGTCAGTGGTGCTACTGACAATGTCACTAGTAAATCACTACATTTTCACTATTCGCATTTTCTGCAGGGTAATGATAACATTACATATACATATGTACATAAATACATACATACATATATATTTGTATACATAGTACTCGTAAATATGTATGTATGTGTGTGGAAAAGGAAAAGTGAAA
Organism: Nowickia ferox; assembly: GCA_936439885.1. Lineage (NCBI taxonomy): Eukaryota > Metazoa > Arthropoda > Insecta > Diptera > Tachinidae > Nowickia > Nowickia ferox. Next base: position 110,325,553 of record OW387023.1, read on the forward strand.
AAGATAACAAATGAAACAGAGATTGGTTTACCACCTGAAGCTAATCGGAAAAATTAGGAATGCTTCAATGGAAACAATAATGCAAATATGTATATTCCAAATTAAAAAATTAAACACATTGCTTATCTATTATGTATGTATGTACATATGTGGTTTAACAAATTTATAATAAAATAATAAAATTTATAATGAATTATATAATAAATACAAAAATTCAAGTGTATATTCACATATGTATGTATGTATATAAAACACACCTTCGAACAAACTGATGATTGGTCAGATAGTCAAAATAAATCAGACTTCTCAAGTGGGGTTTCATTGTTTTTGGTTTTATTGTAATTTGTTATCAATCGTATGTTTACACTAGCGCGCAAATCGATCTAAATACACACATATGTATGTATTTATGTACATATTATGTGTTGTATAATTAATACCAAATAACTGTAGCTAGAAATAATTATGCATGTCATTTGCAAAATTAGAAATTTATGAAAAAAAAAAATATTCCGAATTATTTTTTACTTCTACTCTCATTTTGTTTGCTGAACATTTGGGAAGAGTAATTTTATTGAATTTGGAAAATTCGGAGTTTTGAAGCTTCAATTGATGCGTATGCAACCGTAACATCACTGCTGACAATTTGCCAGAAAGCACAAATTATCTATCTATATACGAGTAAAAGTAGTAATTAAAAAAAAATCAAAAAACCCGACTGCGACCAACTTTGAACTGTTCAATATCCTAAACGGTCATTCGAAATGAAAAATCATAAAAGAAACCTAAAGATGATTTTAAAATACCTGTCGAATGATACCCATTTTGATATAGTTCGACGACTTTTTATTTTTTTCGTATTTACAAAATGGCGTCTGTTGGCCGCCATATTGAAATTTGACTACTGTCATATCTCCCTTGATTAAGACAAATCGATTGATGTAAGAATCATCAAAATCGTTCCACGTGTTCGGTTTATAGTATAAGGCCGCAAAGGAAGACACATACATACATATGTACATACAAAGGCTTCTTTGCGTCGCGGAGTCGGGCATAAACTGATACTTTTCGCTTTCTTTTAACACAATTTACACATAAACAATTTCTTAAGCTTTAGGTCTTTATATATTTTTATTTTTTATTTCGATATTTCTTTAACTTCTTCAAAAATAGGAAGAGGTTGTGAATTCGTCTCATTTTTTTTTGCAGTGTTACTTCATAACTCGGTACATTTTAGACCGATTGTAAAAATTCTTTTTATGTCTGAGAGGGTATACCGTCCCATTGTAAAAAAGTGGACGAAGACACGTCAACACATTTTTTTAATTTAATTTAATGATATTCTAGTTACTTGATTGCTGTGAAACCTATCAAACACTTTTTTTGGTTCTTCTAATTACACAATTTGAAAGTTGAACAAATGGGCGGCGTTACGCCCATTAAACTTTTTTGTAATATTTCACGCGGTTCTACTCAACCGATTTTTACGAAACTTACCACACACCTTGAGCTCTAAAATAGAAATGATTCTCCATTAAAAAAAAATGGGCGGAGTCACGCCCATTAAAATTTAACATTTTATTTTAAGTGGTCCTACTTTAACGATTTCAACAAGACTTAACACGCACCCAGAGCTCTGAAAAACACACAAGCTGTGCATTTAAAAAATGGGCGGAGACACGCCCATTCTTCTATCAGATTGTTGCACTGAAGTCGGTTTTCTTTTGGCAGAATTATTTTTTATTTAATTTTTTCTTTTTTTTTTCAGAATTATAACAAAAAAAAAAAGAAAAAATTAAATAGCAAAAAAAAAAAAAAAAGAAATATCCTGAAGACGTTAACCAAAGGTTAACGAAAAAATATATAAAGACCTATAGCTTAAAAATTTTGTTTAATTGTCGAAAAATTTGATAAAAAATTTAACAAAAGATATTAACAATATCTTGCTTCAATATAAGCATACAACTTTTCATGCTTTTGTTAATTATAGAACCTAAAAAAAGTTTGCAATAAGTGAAAATTTTATAAAATTAGATAAAAGTCAGAATGAAAAAGCTCTCTTATAATTTATTCCCAAGTCAAGCATGCTTCACACTGTCGCCAAAAAAAAACTTGGAAACGATTGCATGAGTTGATTCGTTAGAATTAGAAAAACGATAATAAGTCTTGGTCAATTGAAAAACTAGAAAAATAAAAATTAAATTAAATGAAATGTATTGATAAGATAGTATTAGTTGCTGTATATACATATTTGTTTTTGTTGTCAAAATTAATATTTTACTTACATGTATGTATGTATGTATATAAATGTAAGTGTGAGTGTGTATGCAGCAGAATATTTACATTTATGTCGATGAGTTTGATTACAAACAGATAATAAATACAAGTGCAAGTATGTATTTCAAATAACAAGACAATTCATTCTCCTCTCGGCACTGGCAATCGTATCTAATGAGTGGTATGTATTTGTAAGGAGGTGTTGTTGTTGCTATTTAGTATTTTCTAATAGCGTCTAATATCGCTTAACGGAATCTTTATATTCTAATGTATTGAGTTAAATACGTTTAATTTAGTTTTGATTTTAAGCAATTAAAGGTTAGTGATTTTTTTTGTTTGATTTATGGTGTGTGTATAAAAAAAACTCGGACAAAATCACAATATCTAAAGTAATAAAAATTTTGTAATAAATCAAGGATATAAATACATACATATATGTATATAGATAAAGGATAATTTACAAAAAAAAAATAAAATAAAAAATTACAAGTGAATGATTTAATTGATTTGAAAAGGAATGTAAAATAAAATTTGAATTATTTGAAATTTTTTTAAGGACTTTTTTTAAATCAATTTAACTGAAAAATTATATTGTAATAAAAATGAAATATAAATGAGTGCAGAAAAAAAACAAAAATTATTTATTATAAATAATAAATTAATAGAATAAATAATATTATACGTATAATTTTGATCAAACTTAAAAAAAGGATATGGAAATTTTTTATTTTTTTATAAGAGATTACTTGTGGGTTTTGTAAGATCACAAGCAAATTTTTTGTTTGTTGTAAAGTAAATTTTTTTAATTTCTTATTTTTTTTTTAAAAATTTCGACAATTCCAAATTGTGTAAATGTTAAGTGGAGAGTTAAAAATAGTAGTTTGTAATTCCGATTTGAGTAATATTTTATTACGTAATATCTAGGACTAGTGCTCATGTGTGTGTGTGTCCTCAAACCGAATTTAAAATAATGCTTGGGGTTTTCTTATCCAGTTTTAAAAATAAAAAGACTTTTGTTTAGAAATGTTAAAAAAAAAATTAATAAATTTTTCAACTTCGATATTGAACCTTTGAATTTTTTGCAATACTCGTATATCGTGCCGTAACCGTCAAAAAAACTTAAGCGACATAATGTTCGAGCTTCAGTTTTTGACGTAAATCGATTATTTACGATGGTAGATAAATGCTTTTATCCAAAAAAACGAAGTTCAAAAAAACATGTCGCTTAAGCTTTTTTGGCGGTTATGGCTCGATATGTACTACAATTTTCTAAAAAAAAAGCTAACATTTTTGAAAAAAAATATATTTTTCTCAAACATTCGCAAATTGTTCCTTAATAATTTTGAAATACCATAAAAATAATTTTCTTGGACAATAATTTTTTCTCAACTGAAATTTATACATTGAAGTTCGGTTTTAACGAGCAATTTTATTCCTTATTAAGCAACTTCGTTATAATCGAATTAGACAATTTTTTTTTTCACAGAAATAATATTAAATTTTAAAATTTTACTTGTGTTTATGGTTAAGCAATTGTCTATATGCATTTCGCTCCCGCTTTTGGAACTCATCAGTAGACATCAACCCAAAAAGTTTTTGAATTTAGCTAACAAAGTTTGTATGTTTATAGTAAGACTCTTAATACTATATTGAGAATCACAATATACAAACATAATAAGTTTGAAAGCCTCAAACAAAAATCTTTACAAAACAAGCATCTTTATTCGATTGTGCATCTATTTTATTATTTGTTTGAGGCTTTCAAACTTATTATGTTTGTATATTGTGATTCTCAATATAGTATTAAGAAATTGGTTTCATTGAAATCGGTTAACTAGTTCAAAAGTTGGGGACTTTTTATCACTTTTTTTGATTTCACGTTTCTGTGCGTTGATCCAGCAAATGAGCGATATATTCCTTTAAAGTTGGTAAAATTAAACTCCTTATTTACATATGTAATTCGCCGTTAACATACATATCGATCCTTTATTGCAACAAAGTCACATCTCAAGAAATTAATTTTTTGCTATTAAAGATTTTATTTTGTGCTAAAATTTTATATAAATGTCTGCTACACTCACCTATTGATAGTAGAACATTTTTTAATATCTTCAGTGACTTGTAGTTAAATTTAACTATTTTCTGCAAAACTATATGTTTTGAGTTATGAGTATGTTGCAACTTGCAACAGAGGAGCTGTATGTATATAATATCAGCGGCATTATTCGTGAAGCGGCCAAATAAAATTTTTTTTGCTGAAATTCCTTGATATTTGGCATAACTATACTTTTGGTAGAGCTTTGCCGAATATTTTCTTAATGATGTATATTTGTCGAGTTATTAAGCATTAAACACTTCAAAATGCCAAGGCTAGAATACACATGTTTATTTGAGAATGATTCTTTTGAGTACAGCAGCAGGTTGTTGTCAATGCTAAACTAATTTCTATATTTGTTAGCAACAGTGAGCAAATATAGTGTTGCCAGTATAATACAAAATGTTCAATGAATAATCGTGTCTGTCATAACTTTCACATCCGTGTGAAAGTGAATCTTTTACGCATACAGTAGTTTTCCGGTTTAACGAACCAATACTTTGTCAGGCCTGTTCGTTAAACTGAAAAGTTCGTTATATGCCATACTTATATCTAGTACCCATGTTATGAATAAATAAATAACTAGAGCTGTATTATTTGTCGTTTATGTTGAAATATGTTTAGAGATCTGTATAATATATTAAAAAAATTAAACAAGGTACAATTCATTACACTGGTAGCATAAAACATAAAATAATTTGAATGAAAAAAAGATTCAAATTCATCTTGAATTTCCTTGAAAATTTTACATAAAAATTTGGTTGAGTAATGTTGGTTTTTTTTTGGAACAAATAAAATTTGTTCTGTGACATCTTCCCGAAGTTCTTTTAAAAGCAATTAAGTTGACAAATTAACATTATTTTGTTGTCGTAGAAACCAAGAAAAAAGTTGTTTCTCTATTCTTGGAAATCCACCTTGTTTTACGGATTTCATATTTTTAAAGTTTGCACTTACTGCATTTTTTATAAGACTTTGTTCTGATTTTAAATTGTACATACGGTCGATTTTCTTAAGCCATATTTTTTGCACAAATCTACAACTCGCAATCCATTTTGGTAATCATGCACAATTTTTAGTTTTTCTTTTAAAAAAAGTCTCTTTCTTGTACTAATTTGTATGTTTACACCACGAAAGAATATGCGTAACTCATCATTGCAGCATAACCAAACAAAAATGCTACATAAACAGAATCTAAAATAGTGGTACTTTTTGCTATTCACTTTGTTTTTAGTTAAAAATTACTTCACATTATGCTTTTTTAAACTAAAATTATGAATCTTATTTGTTCGCTAAATTGAGCACAAAAAATATTTTTTATTCGCTATATAAGGTACTCTATGGAGCGCACTTGTGTGTTCGCTAAATGCGATGTTCGCAGAATCGAAGGTTCGTTAAACAGGAAAACTACTGTATTTTGGTGTCCTGACATTCATTTCCGAATAATTTTTTCGTTTTACTATCGACTGCACCAAGCAACGTGAAAGTAAATAGAATCGCTTTTTTCCACAATAAAATTAATTTATTTTAAACAAAATCTATTTTAAAACTAGGCTTGATATCTCATCTACCTAATCCGGAAATTTAAACCAATATATATTTGGTTTTAATACATAGGAAAGGGGATATGAAAAACATTCCCACATTAGCAACCAATTTTGCAAAAATATTCGGAAGTATGCCGCGCTGGATATAAATGCATTTATTTCATACATTTTATACATAAAAAACTAATACTGCATAGCATGTGTACCCATTGCATTCTTGCATAACCGTTTCTAAATTGCCTTTCGAAAATTAGTTCTAAAAAGTTAAAAATTATGTGGATTGCAGACACCAAATCTTCTTTTTTGCGATTCGGAAATTTTCATTCTAATTGAAAACGTTCGAAAGTCATGGCAGACACGAATATCGTACAATTATTTTATATTATTTAATAGAAATAACATTCCGAAGTTGATGTAAAGATTAAATTGATTAATTTGTATACTTTGACGTGATATAAGAAATTTAATTGTTATAAAAGCGAAATATTTGAAGATGGCAATAATGAAACATGTATTTATAATTGAATATCAGAACCTGTAACTGGATTCTGTAACTTTTTGCCAATCGAAAATCGTGATATTTATCGACATATTTATTTGGTTGAGGTAACGATAATGTAATTCCGTAATTTCATTTTTACGATAGTTTCCAGCTTTATCTAATTCAATAGTATGTGGTAGATCTGTATAGAAAATGTAAAAGTAAGCGAAAGCAAAGAATAATAAAGGAAAACTCAATGAATTTGAGCTTGTGATTATATTTTATTTTTTATCCAACCTACGAAATATGTTATTGAATAGCAAAGTCGATAAATTTTCGTTATATTTGTTATAGCGATTCTAATAAAAGCGATCGTAATAAAAGTTACTGAATCCAGGTGCTGGACTCAGTAACTTTTTGCATCTCTCACTCTCTTTGTGTCACACTCACCATTTAATTTTATATCATGCGGCATCTCTGCTTACAAAGTGTCAATAAGCAAAAAGCAAAGAGAAGAATTAAAGAAAAAATTAATGAATTTAAACTTGTGACTTTACATTTCTTATTTCAAGCGACAGCGAATATCGTTAAAATAATACGATTATCGCAATAAAAGATACTGAGTCCAGGGAAATGTGCTGATGATTCTGCTGTCGTCTCCAAAATAATTAAGTAGCTGGCTTAAATTTTAAAACTTGTAGCTTGGTATTGTTAAAAACTATAATTTTACAAAGAAAATATGTGAATATGTATATTGAAGAATTTGAGAAAATAATTAAATATTGTAATAAAAATTATAGTAAACCAAAGTTATTTTATTGTTTTCGAAGCTCCATTTTCACGATCAATAAATTTTTCTCTAGATATACATACATACATACATATTTCATTATTAACTCGAAAGTACTACAATAAATACTTTCACGTAATGATATAAATAAGTTGTTATTTTATTCATTACAGAATAGTCATTATTATACGCATAAAATAATTAGATAAACAAGTGCCACTCATTACTTTGTAAGCCATTAAAAGAGTACTACCCATTACAAAATCTTGAAAAATTTTTTAAGGGGTTCGTTTTATGTATTATGCTTAAGGTTGCCGTTTTTTAAATTTAATTAAGACCGGAAATGATCGATTGGTAATAATATTTTTTAAACTTCGCCATGTGTTTTGTTCTTTATTTATTTTTTTTTTTGAAAATGTATGAGTTATAAAAATTTCTTTACACGCGGCGTAACGCACATCAATTTTTATTATTATTTTTAATTCGAAATTAGTCTAAAATATCGAATCTTATTTGCGATTTAATCGTAAGTGACAAAAATTAAAGTTTTCAGGAGAAAGCCTTTTTTTATAAAATTCAAATATGTTTTATATACTTAAATTGTCGCTTACGATAACATTTTACAGCCCGTATCTTAAAAGTTATCAGCAATTTTGGCATTTTGACAATTCTAAGCTATGGGTTAGGCCCAAACAATTTTAGTTCCAATAAAAAAGCCCTAAAAATACGGCTCGATATATTCATAACTACTATTACAAATGTTTTGAAGGTGAGATATAGACTAGTTGAAAGGACAATTGGATAGGATTATAACCGATAGTCAAGGCCCTTGCTGTTGTATACACCACACAGAATGAAGCGCTATAATGCCCCACATCACTAAACGTGACAGCGAGTCATTTACGCATCACCCTCACATGGGAATACGTAGGGTGGCGTTGGCTGAAGTAGTTAGCACATTGACTACAAAAACGAAGATCCTGAGTTCGAACCCGGTATCAGACAGTCATCAAATAACAACACCACGCATTTTTCTGATGTACATTAGTGTCCCTTTGCATCAGTTGTTGTAGGAAAGTTCATGTGATGACGGCATAGTCACTGGTCACTGAATTATACTGACTTCAGCAGATACTAATCCCAATGTAACATCAGAGCGACCTCCTTCGTTGTGTAGCAGAATCATCGGCGAAGTAAAATAACCAATAAAATGGCTACTAATCACAGCTTCAAAATTTAATACGCCTCATTTAACACCAGAGGCGCTGCAACACTGCATTATTAAAAAAAACCTGCAAAAAGCAGAGTTGTAAAAAGAATGAAGCTTTCCTCTATTTCTTCCTTTACCATCTGTCTTCTCTATCACTATCACTTTCCTAAAGAATGTAACACCTAGTAATAGTAGTAGGCATTCATTGCCTGAGTGTTACTTCTCTTAAAAAAAAAAAAAAAAAAAAAAAATTGGTCTAATTCAAGTTATACAGGGTGGGCCAAAAGTTACCATGGGGCTTAAAAGTTTAATAACTTTAGTTTATTAATTTTTTTTATATTTTTTTTTCTCAGATTATATAATATACAAAATGGAAATTTTTTTACACTAAGTATGAAAAATAATGTCTTTTAAATGACCATCGTTTTCAGCTGCGCACTGATGGGCTCGTTTTAGAGCATTTTCCATAACATCTTTCAAAATTTGTTGCTGTAACGTTCGAATTTCTGCAACAATGTTTGCCTTGAGTTCAAGGATTGTCTCTGGCTTGTTCACATACACTCGCTACTTCAAATAACCCCAAAGAAAATAGTCGGGTGCTGTCAAAACTGGCGATCGCGCTGGGCCAAATTATTTCCGAATTTCTGGAAATTATTCGCTCTCCAAAAATTTGACTTAAAAGTGCCATTGTGTCTCGGGCAGTGAGGGCAGTGGCTCCGTCCTGCTGAAACCACATACCAGGTATGTTTTCAAGAGCAAGACGTAAAAAATTTTCTATCATAAACCGATACCGCTCTCCATTTACGGTTACAGCACTTCCATCTTCATTCTCGAAGAAGTAAGGCCCAATGATATTTTCAGATGTGATCCCACACCATATTGTACACCTAATGGGGTGCAATTGGCGTTTATGAATGGCTCTTGGATTTTCAGAACCCCAGAACCTACAGTTCTGCTTATTAACAAAGCCATTCAAATGAAAATGAGCTTCATCACTCATAATCATAATCGCCCATCAGTGCGAAGCTGAAAACGGTGGTCGTTTAAGAGACATTATTTTTCATACTTAGTGTAAAAAAAATTTCCATTTTGTATATTATATAATCTGAGAAAAAAAATAAAAAAAAAATTAATGAACGAAAAAGTTATTAAACTTTTAAACCCCATGGTAACTTTTGGCCCACCCTGTAGTACATCCACTAATCTAGTCAAGAGATGGAGATGCTTCAAGTTGTCAATGTTGAAAATCTCTGTGGTCTCTCACTCTCATCCTGGTGGACGGCTCAAACCCGATGGTATAATAAGTCAACTTGCTCTGGCCTCGTCTCGATTCTAAAACAACTAGATAACTTCTTAGCTTCTCAAGGTTGCAATTGCGGAGACCCATGGCCACTATCACAGGGAACAACAGCACTTTTATAACGCACAACACGCCATATTTTGAAATTATATTATGATAAATAAAAAAAAAATCATGAAAAAAAATACAGACAAAATGATAACCTCCTCCTTAAGTTCGTCACTACGTGTTCAATAATTTATAAACACATTAAAATCGCTTCATAGAATTTATTGCAAAATAACTTTGTAGCATTTAACAGGAATTAGGATATTAGTCACTTAATCAAAAACTTTCTCTTTTTAATCGCTTTCAACTTTTGCCTTTTTACCAGAAATTCCCGCCACAAAACGAATTAAACTTAGAAAAGCAATGAACCTGACACAGTTTTCGAGAGTAGAGTGCAATAGATAATCTTTTGTTTTCAGTTTTTATTTTCATTCATTAGAAATTTTTACATGTCACAGGACATTTAATACTAATGACCTGCAGCAAGCACAAAGTGCACCACTACTGCACCACATTCCACTCAATTGTGTCGCGTAACGAGAGTATAAAAACCGATTCGTTGAAATTTGTTAATGTGTCAGTCGTGTGTCATTTGTCAACATTAATGTAAAATGCATTATTCATTTTAACAGGCACAACACACTTTACACGCACACATGCATGCATACATACATACACACATGCATACATATGTACATAATTCTACCTTTTCTTCATGCACTCCAATACGACCGACCGACCGACCGACCACTTTTATGCATTTTATTAATTTTATGCCTTTGCAATTTTGTTTAGTATGAGTGGAAATTATTTAAAGCTTTAAATAAATATTTTGTACACTTATTTTGCAGCTTTTTCAACTGCCATATGCCTGTTTATTAAATGAGTTCGGAAGAACCACAAATAAAATACCAAGAAGTAAGTCCATTTCAAATAAGTGAAGGATTTACATCAACACGTAGTCATAAAATGGAACCTGTAAAGACCGGTCGTATATTTCTGGCCGCTGTAGCGGGTGAGTGCTATTAGCTTTAACGATTGTCTTTTGAAGTTTTAACAAATTTTTGAATAACTACATAAAATTAAAACTGTTTATTAATATTTTAGCAAATTTATCTGCTTTTGCTGTGGGTACTTGTTTGGGCTGGACCTCACCCATTGCGCCAAAATTAAAATCAGACGACACTTCTGATTCGCCTTTAGATCATAAAATTGATGCCACTGCCGATGCTTGGATTTCATCTATTGTAGCATTGGGTGCTTTAGTTGGTGAGTTTGCCAGTGAATTAAATATATACAATGAATAAAAAAAAAAAAAAAAAAATTAAACAGGTACTAACACTAGTCAACAACAACTAGAATTTATCTTTAATTTTGAAAAAACAAAACGCTTAATCTACGAAATTCGTTCACAGTTCGATCATTCAAATGTTTGAGTCTGCGATATTGTTATTTGCTTTCATTTGTTTACAAGTATTTATTTATTAGTTTTGCTGCAAATACTATTCTTTCAAGCTTATATTCAACAAACCCAAATACAATCGCTTGAATAACAATATAGTTTTTGGAAAAATTGATAATGTGACAACACTGTGCAACAAAATACACGGACTGGACAGTATAGTTTCGATAGTGTACTAACAAAGGGTAGTAAAACTTTACACACAGTTTGGCGATTTTGGTGAGCAATTTTATTTTAAGGGCCTCCTAAGATTTCGAAAATCAGTACGCCTTCAAAAAATAGTTTCTTCAGTTTTGTCCAATAAATAATTTAGACTACATACCAAACAAATCTTATTAACATTTTTTATGCAAAAAAAAAAATATAATTTCTTCTTCAACACTTCTCTGTTGAGTTTCAGTAACACTTTGTGCCAAAAAAAAAATTAAGTTTTGCACTACTTTTTTTTTTAAAAAATAGAGGAATGAATATTTTGTTTTCACTTTTTTCATCACAACATTGAAGCACTAATAGTTTTTCACTAAGAATATTTGGCAAAACAACAATAAACAATAAAACCTTAAAACAGTAAATACTAAAACTTGCAATACAATAAAACTACAAAATAACAAAGAAAGTAAAAAAAAAGCAATAAAACTATTAAATAAATTCAGTAAAGTGAAGGCTGCCGCATGGAGACTACATATCGTCATATAAATTCTAAAAAGGCGTAAGTTACATTTAAGATATTTTACAGGAAAAGCAAAATACATTTTAGGTTTTAGTGTATTTAGTTCTCAGTGGTATTTTGAATTTCGTTAATAAATTTGATATTTTTGAGCATACTCGAATTCAAATGTTGTGGATATGTGGACTCTCTTTATGATGTAGTTAAAGAGAGATGAAACAGAAGATTTTGAGAACTTTTTGCGAGTTACGCCCTTTTTGGATCGTTATGACAATATCTATGTCATACTATACGAAGCTTGTACTATGTTCACACTTATGGTCTTAAACGTGTTTAAGGCAAGTGTTCACATTATATTTGAGATGTTTAAGGTTGACGTTTTGTCAGTAAATTATTGTATTTGTAAAAAATTACGAACAATTATGCTTTTTTATTAGTTTTTGTAAATAATTGAGTATTTTTTTAAATAATTACTTGTTTACCAAATAATTTTTCGCGTGCCGCCATTTAATAACAACACAAAGTTGCCAGAGTTATCAAAAAAAAAACGGACTGAACATACTCCATTTACGTGTTTAAGGAAATGTTTAAATCTTACACACTTCATTTGAGATGTTTAACAAAACAAGTCAATGTACGGTAAAACATCTAAAAATCGCCGTGTTTAAGCTATTAAACACGAATGAGGCGTTAAGCGTTAAACACGTAAGTGTGAACATGGTATTAGCCTATATATTCAATTATCTTACCTGATGTAGACTATTTTCGGTTTTTGGCGATTTTTTTAGTTTTGGGGGTTTTTTCGGTTTTTGGCGTTTTATTTTAGTTTTATAAATTTTTGTAGGTTTAGCGCTTTTTTCGTTTGGCGATTTTTTCAATTTTGGCATTTTTTAGTTTTAGTGCTTTTCAAAATTTTAAGAGTTTTTTTTGCCGCTTAAGGTTGTCAAAATTTCATAGTTAAAGTATTTTTTAACATGAACTAATAGAACACCCTTTAATTTTTATTTATTTTAATTTCAGTATTAATTGGCGTGGTTCTGCATAAAAATACATTTTGAAAATTCAAGTGTCTATATCATCACCTAAAATCCAAAAGGCCGTAACAACCATTAAATTCAAAAGAGACTTTTTGGTTAATTAAGATGTGATTAACCAAAATACATTTTTCCTTTACATTTTACTCACATATGTTCAAAAATACAGATTTTATTCATTAAATTCAAAAGACTCTAACATATAAATAGTCTTAAATTTATAATGGTTTTTTGCTTCTCCTGTAAAAAAGTAAAAAGTGTACTTACGGTCTTTTGGATTTTAGGTGACGATATATAATTGTATACATATTATATAGTTTTTCAATATGTTGCGTTGCTCGCTTTAGAACACTCTATAATTTTTAACTGTCACATATTTGTTGTTGTAGCGGCTGAAGTTTTACATGTTCTGTGAAAATTTCAGGTCGGCAGCTCTTACGATTCTTGAGAAAGCAGCCTGCGACAGACAGACTGTCAGCGTAGCGAATAGGGTGCCTTTTCACCTTTGATGTACGGAACCCTAAAATCGAACATTTTTAAGTTACAAAATGGTGTTAATGAGGTATTTAGGGTGCCTAGACAAGTTCAGATTATATTGATATGTTCACAAAAGTTTCCCAAATTTACCGTAGATGCCACTTTGCCAAATGTTGTTGGCAAAAAATTAGCAGTCCCTGTAAGTTATTTTGAAAAAAGTAAAGAAAAAAATGTTTCCCTTGGCATAAAATATTAACAAGATTTCTTTGGTAGAGTCTTAGAGCTATCACCAAGTCTGAATAAGCAAAAACTAGTAACAACATTTTTTGTCAACAAAGTGGATGTAAAGTTTTACAGCCCTTTGGCAGTACTATCGAACCTATACTGTCCAGTGGGTGTGTTTTTCCAGAAGTCTTAATTTGTTGCACAGTGTAATGGCTCTAAAATGATGCAATAGTTTTTTTTTTTACTTCATACCATGCTGTACATTACCTTCTAGTTTCTTATTCATTACTTTTTTGCGCCGGGTACATTTTTCAATTTGTGAGATTTCTCCGCTTTATATTAAGGAACCTGCCCAGCAAAAATATTAGTGATGACCAGGGAAACCGCAAATATGCAATTATATGTTTTTTTTCCTTGTGTGACGTATTAATGCGGAGATAATATCCGTTTGAGAACTTTTTAGTGTATATTTTTGCATATTTTACTCTACCTTTAAAGCATGTTTTTGCATATGTCAGTCTTACACGCATATTTTTTTAGCATTTTTTCGAATTTCGAAAGCATATTTGACACTCTTAGAGCATATTTTGATATTTTATAGACTTTTTTATAATTTAAATATGCTTACAAGCCAATGCTGTTGGTCAAAATTTTTATTTTTATTTTTCGCCATCTAAATCTCATTTCCAATGTTCTATCCATGTAGTGTATAGATTTTTCTAATTATTAAATTATGTAATCCGCCCCGATTACATCCATAGACATTGAAGAAATATTGTCAAAGTATAAAAGTTCTACATATATTTTGATGTGATAGGCAATGAGTTTTATTTGAAAATTTAGGTCAATATTTTGTTCTTTATCGCAATAAAAATTATAAATAAAATGCTTGTCTATTTATCAAAAATATAGCTCTAAAGCTTTAATTCTGATATCGTGATCTCGTTTGAAGTTGAAGTTAAATTTTTACGGGAGTATCGAAAAAAATTTATTTGTTTTATTTGCTTTAGTCAAAATTTGTATGGCAATTTTGTTTTAACGTACACTTCATACCCAAATTATTTTTATTTACTACGACAGTTATTCTTTGTTAATTTTTTACTTTTTTCGTTTGATTTTTTTGCCTTATTTTATGTGCTCATGTTGTTGAATTATTGAATTAAAAATATATTTTCATTTACAAATAAACCCATCTACACAGAGAAAAAACTGCCTAATAGAATCGAGAAGATTTTCTCTATGAAACGTTTTTAGGCTAAGGGGTATCCCAGCAGAGAGAAGCGAAGATTTTTCCATAGATATTTATAAGAAAACCACATAAAATCAAGAAGAAATCTTGCTATTCACACTTTTTTTTACTCAATTTCTGTTATTTTTGGCACCAAAAAAACAATCCATAGAGAAAAACTTCTTGATTCTATTAGGTTTTCTTATAAATTGTAAACTATAAGGATTTCTTATTAATTTCATTTGGTTGCCTTATTGATTTTTTCAAAAACGTTTTCCTTATTGATTTCATTATATTGCCTTATTGATTTTTTGTAAAAGGTATTTTTATTGTTTTCATTAGGTTCCTAAATGATTATGTGTAAAGCATCTTATTAATTTTTTTAATAAGGAAATATTCTTGATTTTATTAGGTTTCTTGTTATTTCATATCTATAAATAAACATATAGATAATTTTTTTCATGATCTTTATGGCTTTTGTATAAGCATGTTTGAACAATAATTTCAATGCGGATTCAGGGTGCCTGTTAGCATATTGGTTAGAGTGCTTGTCTATCAGTCAGAAGGTTGCTGGTTCAATACTTGTCTCCTCTCAAGTAATAATATGTATGTATGGAGAAGTTAATTAAGAATATAATATAATATTATATGTATGTCTAAATAAATAACATGTACATATACTACATACATACATACATATATATATGGTATAGAATTTAAATGAAAATATAGGGAGTTTTTTTAGAGGTATAGAACTTCGAATTGAAATAAAACACAAGAAAATCGTTTTAATGTCCATCAATTTGGCTTTATTGGAAGGATAATTTTATGCCATTAACGTTTAAATATGATTTCGGGCATGTGGCCGCCGCAGCTGGCTCGAATAAAGCCAATTCTACAGGTCCAATTTTCAACCACTTTTTCGAGCATATGGGGCCGTATGTTGGCAATAACGCCACGAATGTTGGCTTCCAAGTCCCTTAACGTTTTTGGTTTGTTGGCGTAGACGAGCGACTTCACATATCCCCAAAGAAAATAATCCAATGGTGTCAAATCACACGATCTTGGTGGCCAATTGACCGGTTAACCGAATTAATTGCTCTGATGGACGATTATGTCGACCATAAAATGGACGGAGCTTGCGGTAAACTTCGCGAACTGAACAATTATTTTCGAAATAAATTTGCACGATTTGCAAGCGTTGTTCTTTTGTCAACCTGTTCATGATGAAATGGCAAACCAAACTAAATATTAATCACTTGACAGCTGACAAAATGGCCGCCAGTTAAAAAAGTGATGCCAACTTAAAGTTCTATACCTCAATAAAAAACACCCTTTACATAGGTCGCCTAATAAAAACAAGAAGAAATCCTTTTTGAAAAAATCAATAAGATAACCTAATAAAAATTAGAAGATTACTTCTTGATTTTTTCAAAAAGGTTTTCTTTATTAAATATAAGATTTCCTTATAGAAAAAAAACATAGAGATATCTTATTAATTTTGTTCTATTTTATGAGGTATTTATTAGGCACTGTTTTCTCTGTGTATGTAATTTTTAGGAGCATATTTTTGAAGTTTTTAGTGCATATTGCCTGCTCATAAAGCACTTTTTTCACAGCATATTTCTGGTTTCCCTGGTAATGACTTCTATTAAGTACAACTTACTTTTCCAAAAAAACTACATAGAAATACATATATCTATTATTCTCTGCGTAGCGTACGAGTAGTAGTAGAGCGTGCATGTTGTCATCATGCACAGTGCTACCGTTGGTGCTACTAAAGCAGCAGCTTGAAACTTTTTCGACTGTTTGCATACTATTCTGGTACTTTTGCAAAATGCACCCAAATGTAATACTTTTTGTAATTCCTGCCACTTTTCTGATACTTTTTAATATTTGAAGAGATATTTTTTTATACTTTCTGTTTAATTAAAACTCCCAGCTTTGATATAAGTGATACTGTTTTAATACACAAATTACACCCAAAAATATGTATGGCATGCCAATTATTATTTTTTTACTTGCTCCAATAGACTGGCCATAAAAAATCATTTGTGTGCAAAAATTTCACCGATAGCATGCAAATAGGCCATGCGTATTGCACTGTTCTCAAAAAAAAAAAAAAAAATCTTCACTAAAAACACTTTTGCCTCCATAACTTTCAAACACGGTGCTTTTCGGTAAAGATTTATAGAAAAATTTTTGTTCAGAATAAATAGGACAATATATTTCCAGTACATAATTTTGTCTTAACTATGGCTTTATAGTCCTTTAATGTTATGAAGCAAAGTTTTTGGATAAGGTATTTTTTAAACAACTCTCGCTAAAAATGGGAAAGCAATAATCATAATCCCTTTCCACTATTTTATAAGCTAAAATATCATATTTGGAGCATATATGCATCCTTTAATAATATAAGGATGAAATCATCGTATACCAGTTAATTAAATGGTTATAAACTTTGTATGAACTATTTTTTATTTATTTTTTTTTATTTATCTTCTCATAAATATATTTTTTTTATTCTTTAAATATGCAGAACCTAATTTTTATTGTTGATGCCTTTAAAAATATACCGGTTCGTTTTAATTTTTCTTGTTGTTAAGGTTGCCTCTATTTTCTTAGAAATTTCTTTTTGGGTGCTACCTTTTTATTAAATCCCCTTTTTGTGTCCCTTTTTGAAATTTTCCAACGGTAACACTGATCAGGCAGATAGTCATTTGTATGTTCAAATTCTGTCGAGGGCACGTCTTTTGTTTGGCTGTTTGTTAATTTGTATGTGTTTGTAAGTGAGTAAAACGTAACACTGCCAGCTGGCATTTTATTTTCAGATTTTTATTTCGTTTTGTGTATTCAATGACTTCTAGGTATTGACCTTTCTAATTTCTTACTACTAGTAATCCAGGGTTATAAGTACATGCCTCCAATGATATTGCACAGTGGGGCATTTCGTCAAAAAAAATGAAAATAATCCTGCGGTTTTAAAACGAGCAGTCCGATTACTATGAAATTTCATACAGCATTTGAAGAGGTGTCCCAGAGCGTCTGTTCGACGACTGTATCGTCTTGTCTATTTTTTCGTATGAAATAATCAATGTTGCTCAAAATTTTTAACAAATTTGAACCGAGTACTATGATGCTTTAAGCAAGATAAACAGAGTACTATTTCTGCAACATTTTTCCATGAACAATTTGTGCCACTTTTTTTATATGTATTTTGACAGCATTTCACGTGAAATGTTGAACAGAGTATCAGGCTTTAGTAAATAAATTGAAAAACCCTGTTAATTCGTATTTATTTTATTTTAACCCCGTTAAATCGAAACCCCGCTAAATCGAAAACCCCTATAATTCGTAAGAAATTGCCGGTCCCTTGCAATTTCGAATTATCGGGATTTTACTGTAATTCAAAAATCCTAAGCGGTCATTCGAAATGAAAAATCATAAGAGAAACCTAAAGATATATGTATGTATATAAAGATATATGTATTTTGATATAGTTGGCCGACTTTTTATTTTTTTCGTAGTTACAATATGGCGTCTGTTGGCCGCCATATTGAATTTTTACTACTGTCATATCTTTAGTGACACTCCTGGGATTTAGACAAATCGTTCGGTTTGTATAATGCTAGGAACATAACTGGGACCAACGACGAATTTTGTTCACGTCGACGAATTCGTCGATAAGAGTTCGTTGCGTAAATTCGTCGTGTGAAGCACAACAACGATGAATTTACTCAGAGAATTCCTCTCTTATATTTGATAAAGTTGGTTATTTTGTGTACAAAGCAGTGTTGCCAGTGAAATTTCAAGAAAGATACATTTTAGTTTCCAAAAAGATACACTTGTTCCCAAAAAGATACATTTTGTAAAAAATTTTAAAGTCCATTTTTAACGTTTAACATTTATAAATATAACATTTTTATTTCATATTTAATGAATATTGTAAAGAAAATGATATCGTATAAATTAATTTTTATATTTATTTAAGTCATAAATATTAGGCATGTCATTTTTAAAAATACAGTAAGCAAACTTTAAAATTAATTATACATATGTACATAACTATCTTTGGATGTTATCGAAACAAATTCATTTTTGTGAAAATTATACTAAGGCGATTATATCAAAAAGTTCATAAAAATTTCCTGAAAATAAAGAAGATGTTTTCTTTTCTCAAAAAAAAGTGTTGATATTTTCGGTACATTTTGCGTACAGATTCAAAAGATACGAAAAATGTCGGGATTACACATGGTACCTGAAGTCATCAAAAGATACGAAAAATTTATCTTTCGTATCCTAATGGCATCACTGATACACAGACAGAGAGAGAGAAAAAAATTGTTTTTTCGTCGTTCGTTGGCACAAATGTGTTTTATTTTTTATGACGAAAGTTCGCACCGAAAAATTCGTCGTTCGTCCCAATTGTGTTCCTAGCATAAGGCCGCAAAAAAGCACACATACATACATACATACATACATACATAGGCTGATACACACAATACCCTTCTTCGCGTCGCGCAGTCGGGTAAGAAGTCAGAAAATGTCGAAATGGTAAATTAAGAAAATAAAAAACATGTTGATTATTGAGTTCTTGTTTCAAATTTGATATTAATTGAACTTTTCATTTGTTGAAATGAAACTTTAACATAATATCTCTAGTTGTTCTAAGGAATTTTTTGGTAAAGGTTCCCTGATGATCTGCATTAGCAACAGTGAAATGCGCATAGGATCCCGCTAAACTCCTCAATAATCAATTTCAAAGTATTTTTAATTTAAAAAAAATATTTTACTGAATAAGTAAAATAATAATTTGGGATTATTAGTGCGGTAGCAAATGCTAAACTTAACCCTTACTAGCTTGATGGCATTTTAAGGAACCAACCACCAATATTTAAAATTTTGTTAAACGATTATTCTAAAGTGCTGTATCAGCTGTTCGCAGAAATAACATTATTTGAAGCTTGTGTGTCAACCGGACTGGTTCACCCTCATAAAAAATATAAAAACTTTTGTGTTGTAAGATGCGTTGCAAGTGTTGAAAAAAATTAATTCTGTGTAAAAAAGTTGTGAGTTGTGAGTTGCTGTAGTAATATTTCTATATGGACCTTTGAGGAACCATCAGGAGCTTATGGTTAATACTGTGCATATGGGAAATTACATAGAAACGTTACTTTGGTGGTTCTTTGAATCGTTATTTTAAAATGGAACAAAAACTTTCCGATTTTTTTTTAATACTCTGTCACGATAGGAATTTTTAAAAGAAGGCAACCCGCATTACGAAAATCTGCAATGTTCATCTCGCACAAAGGTCTGGTGCCAAAAATTGGCAGTTAATTTATGTTTCTCTGTCGAAATTAATTTTCGCAGAATTGCACCAAAATCAATCTTTTGTAAACAATTTATGTATTAATATTCGATCTAATTTGGCAATAAAATGTCTTTTTTATAATAAAAATAATGTGAGTTATATAGACTTCACTTAATCTTAGAGAGCCTGGTGGTTCCTGCAGGGACCAAACAGGTTTTTTCTATCTCAGTTAGGTTAGAAAAACATGTAAACAAAACCCTAGAACAAACTTTGTTCAGAATCGCAAACTTTATAACATACGAGTATATATTTTTCTTTTAAACAAAAACAATACACTCGTATCAATATATTAAAGGTGGAGGTACATACCACGCGTTACGCGGCAAAGCGTTTATGGCTTGTTAAACGTTTAAAGCTATAAAAATGCAAAGTTACACACCGCGATTTTGAGGCTATTTAGTTGTAGAATTTCAAGCCTTTGCCGGCTATTTTTTTGTCTTGCATTTACGTTTTATTTTTCTTTCAATATTTAATGCATTTTTTTTATCTATTGTTAAATAAAAAAAATGAATTTCTAATAATTTTTGTGTATGTTAGCATGTGAATCTGGCAACACTATTTGTCATTTTATATACAACGCGTGAAAGTTGAAGAACGTTCAAGTTTTTGCGAGGTACGCGCGTCACAAACTTCTTTATGTAACTTGCCATATGAAAACACACTATTTAAACTTTTTTGACAGAAGTTTGTATCGCATTAGCGCATTGAACGCGTGTTATGTACTTCCACCTTAAGGGTTAGAATTATTTAGATTAACAAAAAAAAAAAAAAAAAAAAATTGTTCATCGTTATGACAACAACTTTTATTTACAGTAAAACTACCAATCCAAATTGGTTCGATTAACTTTCGTTACTTTTTTATTTAGATTTGAAACGATTTTTTCTCATTACACGTGTCAAATTTGTCTGGTAAGCATACCGGTGCCGCCATCTTCAGTATTCAAGAGAACACGAAACCTGTTTGTTTATCAACCAAATTTGACGTGGAATGACGGTTACGGGTAAGAATAAATCGATCTGTGTAGATACATACTCCTACATATGTACATATGTACATTCTTTTGTGCCAGTCGAGTATAAGAGTTATTAGATACATATAACACGGATGCCATAATCTTAAAAATTAATCTTTCCTAATAATTGATTATATTTTATTTCGGCCATTTGTTATACGTCGTATATAAGTATAAGTGGAAATTTTTAAACATTATAATGTATCGCTAAAATCGCATGTACATATCTAACACTAACTAAAGCAGAAGCTTGTAAATATTCCATCACTAACACCACATATAAAATGTAAGTTATCTCAAAAGAAACTTCTTTGAAACAATATTATTTTCCATAGAAAACACTCTCAATTATATTTAAAAAACAAGAAGAAAATTTTATAGAAAATGCTCTCAATTCGAATTAATATTGGAACGAACCTTTCCTGACATCTTTTTCGGCGCTTATACAAAGCAAATGAGAATTATTCCAAAAAATTTAGGTGTTTTCTATGTTGTGCTTATGCTTCATTTAAAACTTAAAAATTTCTCTTTTTTATTTTCAGCTCCCTTCATCGCTGGCCCTTTGGCTGACAAGATCGGTCGCAAATGGGTCTTACTCTCCAGTTCGCTATTTTTTGTGGTTGCGTACGTGCTCATGATGATCGGAGGCGAGGTTTGGGTATTACTGGTGGCACGTTTAGTACAAGGTTTTGGTGTGGGCTTCGTCATGACTGTCCAGCCCATGTATGTTGGTGAAATCGCCACGGACAGTGTGCGGGGTGCCACGGGCTCACTCATGCAGTTGTTCATAGTTTGTAGGTCACATTTTTGTTATTTATTTCAACTGCTTTTTAAATGGGCTCTTATTTTTAGCTGGCATTCTGTATGTGTATGCTATTGGTCCGTATGTTTCCTATCAGGCCTTGCAATGGTGTTGCATTGTGGTGCCAATTGTTTTTGATGTCGTCTTCTTCTTTATGCCTGAAAGTCCTTATTATTTTGCTGGCAAAGGTCGTAAATCGGATGCTCTTAAGTCATTGCAGTTCCTAAGAGGCCAATCTGCTGAAGGTGTACAAGACGAAATGGCCACCATACAGGCGGTAGTGGAAGAATCAATGGCCAACAAGGGCACAGTTGTTGATATAATTAAAAATGCGGGTAATCGCAAGGCTTTGATCATTTGTGCTGGCCTCATTGCATTCCAGCAGTTGTCTGGTATTAACGTCGTGCTGTTCAACTCACAATCCATATTCGAAAGTGCTAATACGGGCTTGGATCCTGCCATTGCAACCATCATTGTGGGTGCTGTGCAAGTGGGTTCTTCCGGCTTGACACCCATCATTGCTGATCGCATGGGTCGCAAAGTTATTTTACTCACCTCGGCCTGCGTCATGAGTATCGGTTTGGCTGCCTTGGGAGCCTTCTTCTACATCCAAATTGTAGTGGGGGATACCTCAAACGTCTTGTGGCTGCCCGTTCCTGCCCTAGTGTTATACAATATTGTCTATTGCATTGGTTTCGGACCCTTGCCTTGGGCCGTCTTGGGTGAAATGTTTCCGGCTAATGTCAAGTCGATTGCATCTTCGATGGTGGCCTCAACTTGTTGGATCCTAGGTTTCCTAGTCACATATTTTTATCCCTCGCTCGACGCTTTAGGTACCTACTACGCCTTTTGGCTGTTTGCGATTTTCTGTGTCATCGCTTTCTTCTTTACGCTGTTCGTGGTAATGGAAACTAAAGGCTTAAGCCTGCAGCAGATTCAAGACAGACTTAACGGCAAGAGAGGTTAAACGTTATATGGAGTAGGGCAGATGGAACTTTAACTTCATTGAAGTGTTTTTAGTAAGATATCAGCACTTGTGCGCGTGTATGTATTGTTTTGCCAGATATTCAAAGATTTCATAAGAAACAAATCAAAAGTATTCCTTGCAAATGGTTAGTCATTAATTTAGTTTTAAGCATACGATATAAAACAATTTACATAAATAATTATGATTCCTTAAAGTGTTAAAATAGTTAAATACATATTAAATACTGTTTATGTACATACTATTTAAAATAAAGTTAAGCATATTTTGAAGAAAGATATTTGCTTTTTTCTCCCGATTGGAAATAAAAACAATTATTGGGATTCCATCTTTTTTTTTTTGCTTAATTACGAAGTCGACTTTCTAGATTTTCTCCCAACAGCCGATTGCAAAGACTCTCCTCTGAGGTACATATATATACATATGTATACATCAAGACTGGCCACTGAGAGAACACCGAGATAAATGTATTCGCGTATGTGTATTCATTTGTATAAGAAGCCGATTGATGTTCGGCACTCTGGTGCCATTTTGGATAGTCTTGGTATACATATGCACACATGTCCAAGACCGTTATGCTGAGGCATGTGATGAACAGGTGCTGAATAATACTGTTTGTTGCTTTTTGAAAAACGTTTTTAATATAATATGATTGTATTTTTATAATTCTGAATAATTTATTGGGAGTTTGTCTATAAGGGTTGAGGAGTTTTTAATGTTTTTCGAATTGTGATTAAAACCTATTGATGTGTTCCTTTTATAAATTCGTATTAGGTTTAAATAAAACTAATAGAGTACAATAATTATTTTATTGGCATAAATAAATGAACAAGAAAATTAAAAATTATTTCCTTGATTTATCGAAAAAGTGAATGCAAAATACCACTTACTTTCAAAGTATTTTTCATGTGCTTTGTTCTGTCCACAAAATATAAAAATAAATCAACTGCTAGGTAGCAACCTTAAATGCCTTAAGAAGACATTTTAAACACTTTCTTACAAACAATTCTTATGTACGGCCCTATTCTAAATAAAAGTTCCCTGGAGGTTCCTTCCCTATTCACCCCTAATTTCGAAACAAAAATGGATTCAATTAAAAAAAAAAAATTCAATACATTTGTATCTTCCCGCGACTTCGTTCGCATCCAGAAAGAAACTAAAATTGTCCTATTAACTGTATTTATACCAGGTTTAGGAAAAACAGAATAAATTCACTAAAGTGAGACAGACTTTGACTCACACACGAATGGTTCCGTACGGACACTACATATATATACTATACGAACTTTAGCCTATTTAATCGAATATCTTACCTGACAAGGAAATTGAAAAAAAAAAATTAAGTACACGGTAAACTTTTTTTCGGTTTTTAATGATTTTTAGTTTTGGCAATTTTTATTAGTTTTGGCGATTATTTTTTCAGTTTTTGGCGTTTTTTTTCGTTTTTGACAATTTTTTGGTTTTTGGCGTTTTCGTTTAATTTTTGCGTTTTTTTCACTTTGGCGATTTATTTCGGTTTTTGGCGATTTTTTTATTTTAGGACTTTTTAGTTTTAATGTTTTTGAAAATTTCAAGAGTTTGCCTCTTACGGTTTCCAATATACAGCAAGTTGTCAAAATTACATTAACTGATAAAATACCCTTTAATTTTGATTTTTTAACTGCATAAGAATACAATAACTTTGAAAATTTCAAGTGTCGCTTTAGACTACCCTTTAATTTTTGACTGCCATATATTTGTTTTGTAGCGGCCAAAGTTTTACATATTCTGTGAAAATTTCAGGTCCGGTAGCTCTTACAGTTCTCGAAAATAATAGGGTTCCTTGTCACCTTTGGTGTGCAAATTTTTACCCGTTTTACCCCCAAAAAGGTACCACGTATTTGAATCTGGACCATATATTATTCGTCCAAAACCATTAAGTCGTTTTTGCATTAAAGAGGAATAAACATTCAAACTCACAAGCATACAAACTTTTACATTTACCGTAATGGGTTAATTCATGTCAAAAAGTTTAGAACTTTTTCTCAATAATCTTTTTCATTCGGTTACCAAAAATAAGCCTAGGATGGGAATTTTTAAAATTTTTGAGAACAATACCGGTCCATAATGGGTTAAAGCCAGGGACCGAAAAAAAATAAAAAAATCAAGTACAAGGAAATATCGTAGAGCCTAGGCAATCACACCATTTTGATTGTTTTCAATTAGATTTTTCAAAATTCAAATGATTTAAAAATTTTGGATTTTAATTTTTTTGAGCAGAAATAATTGTTATTTTCTGATTCTTATTTTTTTGAGCAGAAATAAAAATCAAATTCTTATTTTTGCATTAAATGTAAAAAAATAAATTTGATTATGCACATGTATGTACATACATACATATGTATAAAGCTACAACGATCAGATCAACCTGTGGACATTCCGCTGACGACAAAAATTTGGTGGATTTGATACCCATATCATGAATGTGATAAATAGACACAAATGTCCACTTTTTGACGCCTTTGCCATTTTTTCCATTGTATTTTAGGTCATCCCTTTCATTTGATACCCATATCATGAAAGTGATAAATGTCCACTTTTTGGCGCATCCGCCATTTTTTCCATTGCATTTTTGTTCATCTCCTCAAAAATCCCTTTCCTTTGATACCCATATCATAAAAGTGATAAAAAAAAGTGATACGACCCTGGTTGACTATGGTGTCCACCATATTTTTGTCGTCAGCGGAATGTCCACAGGTTGATCTCATCGTTGTAGCTATAAATATGTACATACATACATATGTATGTACATACATACATGTGCATAAACAAATCTATTTTTTTAAATTTAATGTAAAAATAAGAAATTGATTTTTATTTCTGCCTAAAAATTAAAATCAGAGAAATAACTTTTATTTCTGCTCAAAAAAATTAAATTCAGTCCCTGATTTTTATTTCTGCTCAAAAAAATAAAAATCAGAAAATAACAATTATTTTTGCTCCAAAAATTAAAAATCAGTTTCTGATTTTTATTTCTGCTCAAAAAAATAAAAATCTGAAAATAACAATTATTTCTGCCCAAAAAAATAAAAATTAAAAAAATAACTATATAGTATCTTCTGATTTTTATTATAAAATGCATAACAGTTACGCTCCCCGGTTAAAGCGTGTCATTTTCACAGTAAAAAGTATCCTATATCTCAATCTAGCATATAACTAGTCTGTGTATCGAATTTAATTAAAACCCCTTTAGCGGTTCTGTTATTTTAAACATCCAAGTATACAAACATCCAAACGTACAAACTTTCACATATATAATATTAGCAGGATTGGTAGGATTTTCTACCCGAGGCTCCGCTTGCGTTGATCTACTTAAAACAAACATAAAACCGATTAAAAAAAAAACTGATTAAAAAATCAAACCCGAAACAAAAATTTCTCTCACCAGCCCAAAAATGTGTTTTCGGCAAAAAATTCGTTTCCGAACCAAATAAAAATAATAATATATATTGCCAATGGTGACAGAATCTTTAAAGTCGGTTTGGGCGTGAAAGCGTAGCAAACAAACAAACTCACTTTTACATTTATAATCTTAGTAACGATATATTTTTCAATTTCTTAAGCTTGTTATCCCGCTGGGTCATTGGCAGCCACAATCGGCCGTAAATGGGTTTTACTTTCCAGTTCGCTGTTTCTTATAGTTTCCTTCGTTGTGCTCATGTTTGCCTCACAAGTATGGATTATAATATTGGCCCGAGTACTGCAAGGTATCGGCACCGGTTGCATTAAAACAGTTCAGCCGATGTATGTGAGCGAAATTTCCACAGATGAAATAAGAGGAGCCACGGGATCACTAATGCAATTGGCTATTGTCAGTAAGTATTTGAAAGAACTACTAACATACACATGTACATACCCATACATAGAAATTTGTTTTCTCTGTTAGTGGGTGTTCTTTATGTTTATGCCATTGGCCCCTATGTCTCCTATCAAGCTTTGCAATGGTTTTGTTTGGCAGTGCCAATACTATACGCTGCAGTTTTTCTATTTTTGCCTGATAGTCCTCATTACTATGTGGGTAAGAAACGGTTTGAAGATGCTTCCAAGGCCTTACAATTCTTACGCGGACAATCAGCAGAAGCTGTAAAGGAGACTTTGGAGTCTATAGAAAAATTCATACAAGATACTGCTCAGCAAAAAGGAACTGTTGTGGAAATTTTTAAAATACCCGGCAATCGAAAAGCCTTTATTATACCGACCGTCCTTTTGGTTTTGCAACAATTGTCGGGAAATATGGCTGTGCTTTTCAATACACAATCCATTTTTGAGGCGGCCCATACAGGGGTAGATGCAGCTGTTGGTGCCATCATCGTGGGTATACTACAATTTATTGCTTCGTGTGTAACACCTCTAATTGTCGACCGTTGGGGACGCAAGATCATACTGCTGGTGTCCAGTGCCGCAATGAGTGTTGCTTTGTTAGCTTTAGGCGCTTATTTCTTTATTGAACTTGCCGGTGATGACACCTCAAACATTTTGTGGTTGCCTTTGACATCTCTAACAGTTTATATTGTCATGTACAGTGTTAGTTTTGGACCTTTGCCTTGGGTCATTTTGAGTGAAATATTTCCTGCCAATGTCAAGGCGGTGGCTTCTTCTATTGCCGCTTCTATTTGTTTGTTAACAGGATTCACAATGTCTTTTTGTTATCCCCTTTTGGATAAATTGGGTACTTATTACATGTTCTGGTTATTTGGAATAGCCTGCCTGGTAGCTTTCTTCTTTACTTGGTTTGTGGTATTTGAAACCAAAGGTTTAAGTCTGCAGCAAATTCAAAATAAACTAAACAAGAAGGATGTGCAGTGAAATTTAAATATTTTCCAAACTGAACGTTAGAACCTTACGATTTGTGCTGTACGATAAAATAAATAATATAATTTTTGTATTGTGGCAACATTGTTGATTATTCAAAAATACTTAGTGGCAACGACTTGTTTTTGTTTATTTGCTTAAGTGCAAACATAATGAAGCCCTTTTGTTGTATTATTTTATTTGTATTTTTTCTATTATTTTTGTGAAGCACAGACGGACATCGTGGCGGAAACAATAGGGTTTCTTTTCACCTTTGGTGTATGAAGCCGTATTGCTTTCGCTACGACGTCAGTCTGTCCATCTGTCCGCCACAGGCTGTTTTTTCGAGAACTGTAAGAGCTGCGGAACTGAATTTTTGACAGAATATGTTAAACTTTGGCAGTTAAAAATGAAAGGGCGTTTTTAAGCGAGCAACGAAACATGCGGAAATCACTTGAAATTTTCAAAAATTAGTGTATTTTTATGCAGACTAGACCAATTAACACTGAAATTTAAAAATCAAAATTAAAGGGTATTTAATCAGTTAATGTTATATTGACTACGTTATTCTGACAAATTGCTGTATCTTGGAAACCGTAAGAGGCAAACTCTTGAAATTTTTCCAAAACGCTAAAACTAAAAAATCCCAAAATAAAAAATCGCCAATACGAAAAAATCACCAAACCGAAAAAATCGCCAAAACGAAAAAAAGAATCAAAACTAAAAAAACGCCACAACTAAAAAAACGCCAAAACTAAAAAACACCAAAACAAAAAAAAAACAAAAACCAAAAAAATCTTAAAATCCAAAAAAAACCAAGACTAAGAAAAATAAATCCCAAAACTAAAAAAATCGTCAAAAAAATATAAATGAAAAACTAGTTTAACTGGTACTTAAATTAATTAAAACGAAATATTTATATATTAGGGGAGATACTCGATTAGCTCTGGAGCTGTGTTTTTTATTTTTCTGATTTTTTATATTATATTAAATTATTGCTTTCGTAAACATAAAATATATACTGAAAAAAAAAATTAATTTGTCTTAGTTACTTTTATATACCAAAAAGAAGTTAAAATTTTCCAACCCTGGAATCGCGTTTTTAATTTTTTTTATTTTGAATACCAATTTAATTCTTACTGAAATATTTATAGGTTTATTTCACAAAAGAAAACGAAAATTAGTTTAAGCTAGTTAATGTTATATACCAAAAAAAAAGTTTGAACTTTCTGTTCTAAAACCGTATTTTTGAATTTGCTGATTTTCAATACCAATCTATTTTGGACCATTTCTGACACACTAGTCTAAGACCGAAGTGCTTAGCTTTACTGAAAGCTTCGGAAACCTAATTTCACGTACAGACAGACGGACAGACAGACGGATATCGCTTATTAGTCTTTACTATTCATAAGGAGCTATAATACATCGGGAAATAACAGCCAAAAAAAGCTTAACCGACACGTTTTTTGAACATCGATTATTTACGAACACAAATAATCGATTTTGGCTTAAGCTTTTTTTGGCGGTTATGGCACAAAGTACGATTATGCCTTATGGGTCGCATATAATCGCACAACCAAATGAACAAAAAATTTAAAATTTATTTCCTTGATTATTGGTAAAAGTGATGGCGAAATAACATTTCATTTTACTGTGAAACAATTTTAAATGTTTAGTTGAACTATAGTGAATTTTAATCAGAAATAATTTCTTAGTCGGGCTTAAGTTCAGTAATTTCAATTCTTATTGAATGAAATATTTTTTATTAATTAATGTAAGTTTCTAAAGAAGAGAAATACCGATATTTCCCCCAGCTTATAGTCTAATTTAATTTTTCTTCTCTTCTTTAGAAACTCACATTAATTAATAAAAAATATTTCATTCAATAAGAATTGAAATTACTGAACTTAAGCCCGACTAACAAATTATTTCTGATTAAATTTCATTTTACTTTAAAAATATTTTTGACAATCTTTTGAGCTTAATTAAGCAAGCTACCCGCAGTACAGTACAGTAGTACAAACTTTGTTCTGTCCATAAAATATAAGAATAATAAAACTATCTGGACTGCTAAGTTACAACAATTATGTGAGTATAATCTTAAAAAAAATTTATAAATGTCTTAAGACGTCATTTTAAACACTTTCTTACAAAAAAAAGTCTTATATATAGGCCTCATCCGAATAACTGAATTCGCCGGAGGTTTCTTCCCTATTCAATTTTTATTTCTCACGCCATAAAAAAAATTAATTCCCTGGGAACTGTTTCTAGGTTTTATTTAGAATTGCGCTGACACAATGAGTAATTATATTCCAATAAAATTTTATTTATCAAATAAATTTTTATGGAAAGATTTATCTGCGTATATTTTATTTTCAACTCCTTTAGCTTGCTATGCCGCTGGATCATTGGCAGCCATAATCGGCCGTAAATGGGTTTTACTTTCCAGTTCGCTGTTTCTTATAGTTTCCTTCGTTGTGCTCATGTTTGCCTCTGAAGTATGGATTATAATATTGGCTCGAGCGCTGCAAGGTTTCGGCACCGGTTTCGTTATGACAGTTCAGCCGATGTATGCGAGCGAAATTTCCACAGATGAAATAAGAGGAGCCACGGGATCACTAATGCAATTGGCTATTGTCAGTAAGTATTTGAAAGAACTACTAACATACACATGTACATACCCATACATAGAAGTTTGTTTTCTCTGTTAGTGGGTGTTCTTTATGTTTATGCCATTGGCCCCTATGTCTCCTATCAAGCTTTGCAATGGATTTGCCTGGCAGTGCCAATATTATACGCTGCAGTTTTTGTATTTTTGCCTGATAGTCCTCATTACTATGTGGGTAAGAAACGGTTTGAAGATGCTTCCAAGGCCTTACAATTCTTACGCGGACAATCAGCAGAAGCTGTAAAGGAGACTTTGGAGTCTATAGAAAATTTCATACAAGATACTGCTCAGCAAAAAGGAACTGTTGTGGACATTTTCAAAACACCCGGCAGTCGAAAAGCATTTATTATATCGGCCGTCCTTTTGACATTTCAACAATTGTCGGGAAACACTACTGTGCTTTTCAACACACAATCCATTTTCGAGGCCGCCCATACTGGGGTAGATGCAGCTGTTGGTGCCATCATCGTGGGTATAGTACAATTTATTGCTTCGTGTGTAACACCTCTAATTGTGGACCGTTGGGGACGCAAGATCATACTGCTGGTATCCAGTGCGGCAATGAGTGTTGCTTTGTTAGCTTTGGGCGCTTATTTCTTTATTGAACTTGCGGGTGATGACACCTCAAACATTTTGTGGTTGCCTTTGACATCTCTAACAGTTTATATTGTCATGTACAGTGTTAGTTTTGGACCTTTGCCTTGGGTCATTTTGAGTGAAATATTTCCTGCCAATGTCAAGGCGGTGGCTTCTTCTATTGCCGCTTCTATTTGTTTGTTAACAGGATTCACAATGTCTTTTTGTTATCCCCTTTTGGATAAATTGGGTACTTATTACATGTTCTAGTTATTTGGAATATCCTGCCTTGTAGCTTTCTTCTTTATTTGGTTTGTAGTATTTGAAACTAAAGGTTTAAGTCTGCAGCAAATTCAAAATAAATTAAACAAGCGCAAACTATACATTGCATAGAAAATTTAAAGTTTTTCCAAAATAACAAGATTATAAAGAATTGTCCTGGCACAGGAAACTATAAAAGGATGTTAAATATATCTGCGTTTTGAAAGTTTAAGTCTGAGTCTTTTTTCATATTGCTATTGTGAGTCGGCTTAGGAAACTATGAATCCCTTTTCTGCATCGTACCAGGAAACTTTTTGTGGAAAGTTTTAAGTCTTTCTTCTCCGTATGGGTCTTTTTTCTAGTTTTAGAAAAAGGAAACAAAAAATTACTCGCATCCGACGATGATATAACGAGTTGAAGTGTTCTGCAAAATTGTTTGTCAGCAAAGCTTTGGAAATTAGTCAAAACTTGAAGGGATTTTAAGGATTTTACATAAAATTGCCAAACACTTCCTCTACACCAAAGTGGAATCGCTAATAAATGCAAAGTTATAAATTTTGCTTTATTTAAGGAATTGTAACAAAATTTCATGACAAATATTTGCATAAGGCATTTTAGCCAGTCATATTCCCTGGTTTACTTACGGCTACTTCTTCGTCCCCTTTTTCGAAGGACACAAAAATACGCATACTTAGCTGTCTTAGAGAGTGATGA
The DNA here is from genome assembly GCA_936439885.1 of Nowickia ferox. NCBI lineage: Eukaryota > Metazoa > Arthropoda > Insecta > Diptera > Tachinidae > Nowickia > Nowickia ferox. The sequence continues at coordinate 110,357,611 of OW387023.1, forward strand.
ATGAATGAATGAATTAAGTCAAACGGGAAACACAGGACACTGCGCCCAAATTAATCTATTGTATCCCTTGCCACGTGCTAGAGCACCTCATCCAGACCTACTCTCCTGATGAATATCAGGATTGCCAGTGGGTCTAGTGTTGGCAGTTTCCAATCCTCCAATAGGTGCTTGCCCAATTGGATATATCTTCTGTGGCATAACGCTTCACAGTCCTTCAGAATATGCTCTGGGGTTTCATCGTCGTACTCACAGAATCTGCACATACTGTTACTCTCAATGTTAAGTCTGCTGAGGTGTTTTCTCAGTCTACAATGACCTGTGAGGAAGCCTGTTAGCATTCTTAGATTGTTTTTACTCAGGGACATGAGATCTGTGAGAGGGTTAAGCTATTCTAGAAAAATGTTCCATGCATTGCATTACTTTATATAAAAGGGCACATTCCTTATCTAAGACGCAAGGGTTTTATGATTTCCTATAACGACTCGTCATAATCCGATTCACCATATGACATAAAGTTGTTTCAAAACGCCGATACCGGTATTGCTAGAACCTTCTTATTATTATTTTTTTTTGTTTTGTTGGACAGTATAATTTTTATAATTTAAGTTTGTACATATGTATATACTAATTTTTTTGTGTCGGGCTGTGTATAAAACAAGCGTATTAGATAGACATTAAGCATAATTTACATATTTAAGATTATTGGTATTTTAACCAAAGAAAAGTACTGCTGGGAATTTCACCAAAATGATGCAAACTCTTTATTGGAACCAGTGCCCCGTTTCTGTAAGGAATGCGAGAACTTTTCGAGTCGAAAAAATTGTTATCATCCTGTGCGCCATATATGTAGATATATTTTTTTTTAATATTGTGCAACTTATTGAATAGTGTAGAGCAAAGTGACAATAACAATTGCAATAAAGTATTCAATAATTTTATGAGTCTTTGGGTACCTTAAGTCATTTGCTTAATAATTATTTTCTATCTTGATTATTTGAATTAAACTAATTTTTTATGCTGTGAATAAATTATACATGGTTAAGATTTTTTGTAAATGTCTGGGAAATAAATAATATGTAATATAATTTTAAATTTCCAAAATTTCGTTTGTCTTTCGGTTCGTTACATTTCTTGAGAAATGTGTCAATGGCGATTTTTAAAAACATATTTTTAAATATTTTGATTCAACTAATATATTTCTTCTTATTTTAATTTTAATACTTTAAATAAAATTCAGCAAAAAAACTTGAATATCGAATTTCCATGACCTTAATACAGATCTACATGACATGTGGTTTCTTCGGAATAGCGCACATGATAGAATGGACTTGTTGTAGCAACGATTTCTAAGCTAAATTATCTTACAAAATTTTGCTGTCAATTGGCCACCAAGGTCGGGAGATATAACGGCAATTTTATTTAATAACTATTAAGAAAATTCATCTTCATTAGGACTATTACAACTCTTAATTAAAATGTTGCATAATATAAAATTACTTTTTGATTTATTCAAATGTAATCTGCTAAATATCTCGAAACAATAAATAAATGACTTAGACCACTTTCATAATTATGGGCTCTCATATAATCTCTTTTAATACATGACACAATCACCCTTATTCCAGTTGTCGACATCGTCGTCACTTTAACACAATACCAAAAAATTGAGGCTTGTGTACACGATGTCGAAAACAACTGACTCCTGTTGGTAGGTTTATGCTAATTTCTAGACCTTAAGGAACGGATATAGATTGAGAGTAACAAAAAAATTTTTCTCGAGAGCGAGTAAACAAACCCCAATTTTTTGGTATTGTGTTAAAGTGACGTCGATTATGACAACTGGAATAAGGGTGACTAATTTGCAGCAATTCTATATTTAAAAAAAAATACATACATGATTAGAAAGTCTGAACTGTAAAACGGTATTAGTATTTTTCTTTCAATAAATATATTATTGAGATTTTTTATTTTAAGAATTTTTAATAAATTTCATGATTAGATAAATAAATAAAAATTAAAATAAAGTATATTTTTATAAAAGAAAAAACTATTGTCGCAAGAATATTTAATCTAAACTAAAGAGCACTTTCGGAAAGCAAACATAATCTAGATCATACGAATATGACAAGAATTGTGAATCCAAACTAAAAAAAAACTACGCAAATACAGACATATGTATGTATGTACTAAAGTCGTGCACATGATACAATTATACAAGGTACTTGCACGACTACAACAAAATTGCAACACCAAGAAACACAAGTATTTTGTTGGTAGAAACATACCTATAATTGTCAGAAGCAGATGTCTTTTGTTTTTAAAAATAACAATCACAGGGTAACTAAAGTACAATTACAGAGGCGGCATTCATGCATGATTATAGTCATTTAGTGTTGCCAATATGTGTGTAATACACAGTGTGTAATTTTTACTCTCATCTGTAGACCATGTAATGAGATTCATGTATAATATGTGTGTAATTCTACTTTGGGTTCTATTTTTATTTAATTTTGTTTTAATTTTAATCTACACAAAGCATGTGTAGTGTAATTTTCTTCAATGTGCAAATTCATTGGCAACACTGTAATCAGTTTATTGACACACATACACTAAAATTTTTGCAACTTGTAAACAAAGTTTGACAACTTTCTGCATTTTATATATTAACAGACTGTGCTTGTGCAAGTACCTTGTATAATTGTATCATGGTCGTGCACAGTTCCACTTGATTGCCAGCGATGCCAACTTGGAGCTTTTGTCATTATTTTTAGTGCTTTTTGAAGACTCAAAACGTGCTTTTCAGAACTTTGTGTATTTCTTAAAATTAATTTATTAAAAACTTGATGTATTTATTTTTTCAGTGTAAAGCATATTCTGATATATTTAATTAAAATAGCTTAGAAAATATTAAACATTATTACACTTCACTCGTTCGGATCTTCACTCGTTTCTCACTTTACTGCTTTTTAGATCCCAAATTTAAAACTTGATGTGGTTTTAGAGCCCCTTGTAATTTGAATATACGTTGGATGTCAACACACGTTTTTCAGTACATTTTCTTGTCATTTAAAGTATAAATTTCTCAAAGCGAATTGAGCTGAGTATAGCTTATATGAAATTGCCTTGGTGTGTGCACATGTGATAATGCTTTGTCAATGAAAAAATTTTTCTTAATTTTTGTGATATGTATAAGAATTTTTCAGTTTTGGTTTTTCTCACATCAATTTATTATTTTTTTTCAGATTTCCGCCTTTTTGAGTTTTCATGATTTATAAATATTTTTTTATTTATTTAAAACATAGTTTACAATATAAATATAGATAATTCTGCCAAAAAAAAACCCGACTTCAATGCAAAGATTTGATAGAACATTTTCGAAAAAAAATTTGTGGGACCAAAGTGGAAGTAAACTCTTTCAAACAAAACAAAAACATTTTGAAAATCTGTTAATTAAGAAGTACTCCGTAATTTTTTTAATGGAGAATTTTGTCTTTTTTAGAGCTCAATTTGTGTGGTAAGTTTCGTAAAAATCGGTTGAGTAGAACCGCTTGAAATATCACAAAAAATGTTAATGGGCGTAACCCCGTCCATTTATTCAACTTTCAAATAGTGTAATTAAAAAAACCAATTGGGTTTGATAGGTTTCACAGCAATCACATAAGTGTAATATCATAAAATTAAATTTAAAAAATTTGAGGGCGTGTGTACGCCCACTTTTTTACAATGGACCCTTTGGAAGCATACACTCTCAGACAAAAAAATAATTTTAGCAATCGCCCTAAAATGTACCTAGTTATGAAGTAACAATGTAAAAAAAATACAGACGAATTATTAACCTCCTCCTTTTTTGAAGTCGATTAAAAATATGCCTGCAAAAAGGTTTGCAAAACAAATTTCGTATGGGAACTTGTTTATCAAACATTTTGTAAACATAAATTATTTTTTATTTACACGGCAGGCAGATAATATTTTTTTAACTACTTTGAATTGTTTTTATCTGTGAAGAATTTTAAAAATATGTTCAATTATAGGCGTAGAAAGGCCCACTCCTCCAAAAGAATTGATGTAGGCCCTAGAATTATTAAAAAATGCATGGAAGTCACGAGCCATAATGCCCACCATCCCCTTGAACAATTTTTAGTTACGCCAATGTGTGCCATTTTCACGATGGGATTAATTTTTTTTTTTATATTTAATAATTACATATGTACACGATATTTAGCCATTTAATAAAAATATAATATTATATTTTTTTTATTCACCTCTTGAGAGTAGAACTACATTTTATTTTATCATTGTTGGTAACTTCAAAGCTTTAAATTCGTTTTCTGTAAAACCAGCAAAGGCTCGGTATGTAGTTGACTAAAGGATCTTCAGCTTATTACACCTAATGTACATAATGTTACTTATATTTATTTATTTATTTACATTATGAGCTATACCTAGTAAGAAACTAGTTAATATAACTTATATTTGAAAGCAATGGCTACTAAGGCTTTCAGCTTTTTTGATGAAAGAAAAAGAAAATAGGAAAATGGCTATATATTTAAATATTGCTGATAAATTGGATTAAAGGCTGTGCAAATAAGTTTTTATGAGTGTGTGTGGTTTTAGATGGCTTTGTATATTTGCTGGCTTTAAGAAATGCTATGCAATATCATGTTCAATTATGTACTTAAATATATTACATGAAGCAGGTAAAGAAACAAAAATTAAAAATTTCCATTATCAAATTATGTATTAATGTGCATTTATGTACATACATACATACATATGTATGTATGTCATCAGTAAGATACATAATAGTTTAGCGCAAACGGAACTAAGAGAACCCAAGTGAGCCGTTTCTCCTGAAAATGGCAGCCTGTAAAACCTAACCTAACCTAGATAGATAATAGTTTACAATACAAACAAATTATCACATCTTACGAAAACTTTATATGAATTCAAGAAGTTCAAAACGGAGAAACAAGTTCCACAAAAAAGCTGGGACAAGTCCATATGCGAATGTGATATGCACTACATGAGGGAGTGATACCTAATAATCCAAAAATACCCCAAATATATAAAATAAAGTATTCCAACAAGTTATAACAGTTTTAGAGGAACCATTATCATCAAAAAAAAAAAAATGAACACCTCAGTGCAGTGTGCAAACGCATGTATGTACGTAAATTACACGATCGACAGCTGCATTACATAGGGACCATTTTTAATGGAATATACAAACATGGTCTGTTGGATATGGAAAAGTATTCATTGTTATGGGCAGTTTAAAATGGTACTCACATGTTCCTTTATTTTCCGATTACAATCAGATTGCTTTATATATAAAAAAAATTGCACATAATACACTTGAATGAAGCAGCACTGCTGCAGACACTTCTATGCACTTGAAACTGTTTTGTGTCTAGCAGTAGCACAGAATTAACAAATTTCATATTAAACTAAAACTTTTTTATTTCACTAGCTTAATATTGCAACTCACTTTAATTTTATTTCACTACTTTAGTAATTTTCTTTCATTTAACGAGTGTAATTTTATAAATTCCACGAAGCACTAAACATTTGTTTCACTAACAGATAACATTTTGCCATTTTGTTGTCCGTAGATAGTGCAGTGTATTATGTTGCTGTTACATGATAACATAGTTCTCACTTGAAATAACTATGGGCAGTTTTCCTTTATTTACTGTTACAACCAGATTGTTGTTATATTAAAAATAAAATTACACATAATACACTTGGAAGAAGCAGAACTTCTGCGGACACTTCTATGCACTTGAAACGGTATAAAAGTAGCACAGAATTAACAAGTTTCATATTAATTTAAAACCTTTTTATTTCACTAGTTTAATATTGCAACTTACTTTAATTTTCTCTAACTACTTTAGTAATTTTATTTTTTTGATTTAACGGCTCTAGTTCTATAAATTCCACAAAGCAGAGAACATTTGTTTCACTAACAGATACATTTTGCCATTTTTTTCTGTTGACAACATAGTGTTACAGCACGTAGCACTGCATTGCCTTTAATAAATCAATACTAAGGCTGCCATATCTGTGCACACCAAAAACAGCTGAAAGTTGTAGCGCGCCCTCTGCCTGTGATTTACTAAAACAGGTTTGGTCAGACAAACTGACAGTTGACATTTTGTGAGGTACTCGTCAGTTCGTAAACAGCAGCCGTAGAGTTATATGCACTAGATTTAATTTCGTTGTGTGGACGCCGTGGTGTTACGCGAGTGCTGTTTTTTATTATTATTTTTATTCCTACTGTTATATTGCGTGTAGAAAATCTGTATTATTAGTGCGTTTTGTTGCAAAAAATTATCAACTAATAACAAGAATGTAAATCAAGGAAATTAATATGTATTAAAATGATTAGTTTAGTTAACGAATGAAGCAAAAAATACAAAAATATAATGAAGGAAACAGTGGAAATATAAAATTTTTATGTATGAAAGCCATTAAAAGAAAAAGCAAAAAAAGAGTCATTGAAAAAAATAACAAGAATCGATAGAGTAGATAAAGTTGAATAAATTATTTTATTAAAAAAAAATGCAAACAACAGAAGTTTTAATCTGAAATTAAACTGGGTAATGGAGTGTTCTTTTTTAGATAATCAAGTGGTGTACGGTAAATTTTACAGCATGATAAACATGTGTATTTTCTAAAATAATCAAGTGCTGTTAGTTGTTATTGTTTATTATTATTATCGTTTGTGTGTTGTTCTGACCAAACCATGATAACGGCAGTACTCGAAAATCCAACAACAAAGAACGCGATAAAAATATAAAATATTTATTGCAAAATAAAATAAACAAAAAGAAATTAATTCATGTTGAAACACACCACACCCTTTAGTGAATTTCTTATAAAATAAAACGGAATGAAATAAGATAAAAAACAAAAGAAGTTCAACAAGATTTGTTTACACTTGAAGAGTAGGATTTCAGCTTTTCAAATTTGTCCTTGAGTAACTCAAGTTTATAGTAAAATAAAATCAAAAGAAAGAAATTTTCTGAAAATCAAAAAAAAAACCAACAACAATAAAATAAAATAATAGTTATTATACAGCAACAACACAAATGCATAAATGTGACCAAGCAGCTTTTGTCATGCCTTCAGTCGAAATATCAGCGATTCATTGTTGATGTGCTGCTGTTGTTTATAAAAATAATACACTGTCACAGGAAATGATGTCATTGAATAAGCCCATCTTTAAAGCTCTTTCAAATCAACTTTAAAATAACATCCTTGTTGGCAAATTGTAGTCAAATGCTTGTTGACATAAAACAACAAAAGAAATAAAAAAGATCACTTTCATCTCAAACACATCTGTTGCAGCGTTAAAAATTATATTATTATTCATAAAGTACAATACTTTCTTGTGCAATTAATTCTCCAAAAATCTGATATTTTTCTCAAAAATGCCCTTACTAAGGCATCCTCGAAAAGTCGCGCCTCCTTGTAGTAGAAGAGCAGCATCATCATTGGTATCCTCGCCATCTTTCAATGGTTGTTTATTCTATTTAATCGTACTTACCATATGTCTGCCAATCTTTATCGATAATAGTTTTGGTGTTCGAGCTGCTGTAGTAAATGCAGCACCAAAAGCAACAAAAACCACATCGAACGATGTCAAAACGGATACAGCACAGTCAAAAGGTGAGTTTGATTCTAAGTAGCAATTTTATATATTTTATTGATGAGTAAAATATTCCTTGAGTGCGGCGAACTCTTGGGAATTTAGAAAAATAATAAATAAAGATATTCTTATCAATGTGTTCACACAATTGAACTTAATCTTTTAAGCAACTCAAATGAAAAACATTTTTTTTCATACGTATAAGAATCCCACATTAAAGGAATTTAGTTGAGGATAAAAGTTTTTGTTTTTCGAACAATTTATGTGATTGAAAAGAGTGAAGAGTGATTGCATAAACATATGGGCATTTCCGCCAATACATGAACAAGTCCACAGAAATAAAATATTTAAGAGGAAACTAACAAGTCTTAAAAATAATTTAGCAAACAAAGAACTCTAAATTTTAATAGCAGGAGAAATTTTTTGTTTTAAAAAATATTTGCATTTTTAAACCGAAAAAAAACCGCAAAATTTTCGTTTCAATAATGATTTTTTGGTGCATTGTTGTTAGAATACAGGGAGAGGGTCCACTCAGTAACTCGAAACGAAACAGAAACAGTGGTTTTGCATTTCGGGTGACGAGGTATTCGTAGTATGAAAATGATAAATAGAGTTTGCTAAAAACTGATAAATGGAAAAAAACGCGATTTCAATTTAAAATTTACTTAAACCGACTGTTTTTGAATTTGTATCCCTTTCACATAGAAATTCGAAAGCTTTTTCTGTGGCTTATGAATAGTATTTTCATAAACTACAGCCAACACTGCGAGATGGATCCCAACCAACAACAGTTTTTCTAAGTTAAAATTAAAATTCATTGCAAGCCACAATATCTGAATAAAATAAAATGCAGAACTAAATTAATTTTCGCCGTACAAGGGCTAGAGTTTTGGTTTTTTTTTGAAATTATGTACATGTTCTAAAAATTCTACTTAGACTTAGACTATAACATATACCATTTTGCCTAACTCTAATACTAGTCTACTCCTTATAAATTTTTAAACTGATCATTCTATTTTTCATAACTCAAACGTGCTATAATTAGTTTTTTGCTTTCAAAGTCATTTTAGTGTTAACTTCATTACATTGTATTATACTTTTGACTGGGAACTCATTGCGAACTCTTATACATTAGTTTTCAATGAATCAGTTTTTACAAATGCGTCCATTAATTTGTGTCTAAGTTGTAAAGAGCTTTCAACAATTTACTCATATTTCTTGACCTTTTAAGTGTCAATATTATGTATTGAAATAGTCAATACATCGAGCTTGAGTGCATAGCTGACGACTGTGTCATCAATTGCAAAAAGTTGAGCACATACATGCATACTTTGATGTTTGATAAACAAATCTACATTATTTCTATTTTAAGTGAACTTATAATTCACATAAATAATGCATGAGTCTAGAGCTTCTTATTTGTTTTATATGTATGAATGTGTATTAAACTGAAACCTCTGCACCAGTTCTACATTTAGTGTTACTGCTTCGAATACTTTTGGTATTTTGTTGAATAAATTCGCACTCCTAAAAGAATACGATTTAAATTGGTGTTATCTTATTTTTGAACAAGATCACTCCTACGCATTAGGTAACATTTTTAATCTACTTGTACATACACAGTGGGAAAAATAAAGAATACGAATGCTTGAAAGAAGGCCTCTGCACTGCTTCTTTTGGGTGTACAAGGTATGCATTGCGCACTCGCCTCTGTCTTCAGAAATTTTGAAAAGCCTTCCAATTAATGGCATTGGCTTTGACAAAAAAAATTTTACTACATCGCTTCTCCCTTCCCATAGAGAAAAATATCTTTATACGGATGTTCGGCGTATATCCAATAATATGGATTTATGTAAAATAAGCCATAAATAAAATACAAAAAAATATATATATGTACATATGTACGTGCGTGAAGATACATTTTTACTGCCTTATTCATAAAAAATATTTCAGGTTTATTAAAGGCCATGATTCACTATCCTACACAATCGCGCGATCTACGAAAAAATACAACCCTGATCTGATGAATTGTTTTTGTCTTTTGAAAATGTTCATAGACTCCATCATACCAGGGCTGTATTTTCGACAAAAATCGCACGATCGTGTAGGCTAGTGTATCACGGCCTTAAGTGCTTATTTGACATATTTTTATGGGAAATTTGTCAAATAAACCTGTAATAAACCTAAAATATTTTTTATAAATTAGACCGTTAAGATTTACAACCTTAGACACAAACCGTCGTGTTTAACAAAGCTCTGCTAAATAATAAAAATTACTTTTTCCCCCCCAAAATGAAATTGATACCAGATTTTTTAAGCAAAATGAACCATAAAATTGAACATAACATTTAATACATCCAACAACACGAAAAGTCCATATCTTAACCCACAGTCATAATATGGATTTTGGTATTTTTTTCTTTCAAAAATCATAAGAGATGAGCAGAAAAATAATATTGGAGGAGACTCCGTGAAAGTCCGTTTTTGTAGAAATTACAACACAATCTCAAAAAAAATTAAATTTGAAAAATAGTTTTGGTAATTTTTTCCAAAATTACCAATACTATGGAGAGAAAAAGAATATTGAAGGAGAATCCTGGACGCCTCTAGGTTAATGTCTAACAGTCGGAAGTCATAACAGCCTGTTTTTTGTAGAAATTATAACACAATTTCCAAAAAAAAGGATGGTTTACTCGTTGTAAATAATAGTTATTTCCAGCGAAGTTGCATAGGAACGTATTTAATACATTTTGGTACACCGAGACAAATTTCAGTTCAAAAACCATAGAATTTTAACTTGTTTTTAAGCAACGAGAGAGCCGAGGCCATTATATAAGATGTTCTTTAGGTTTAAGATAATAATAGTAATTGAATAAAAAAAATGCCTATAGCAGGTTTTTAATACCGCCTGAAGTAAGAAGGTATTCTTATGATTTTTCCCGCTGGGTAGTTTCTTCTTGTTGTACATACGTTTACATACATATATGTATATGTGTATAAATGCATATTTTTTTTTCAAATTTATTTGATATTTTGTTACAATTTTCGACAGCACAACACAACAACAACTTGTCCATTCATTCTAAAAATAAAGTTTTTGTCAATAAAATTTTATGGCTTGTTTTCAAGGTTAATTTAATTCAGTTTTCTCTCTCTTTTGCTTAATGGCTTTTTTTCTAAAGTTCGAAACCTTTGCATGATGTATTGTATGTATTTTATTAAAAAAATATTTGTATCGCAAAGAACTGTATATTGTATTGAATTCCAAAGTCTTATATAATTGTGTGTTGGTTCTTATGTGACATATGGAAAGCACGGGTAATATGCATTTTATTATTTATACACATATGTATATACATATGTATGTTTGTTTGATGTTTAAACTTTTAAAGTAAAATATGGGTGTAAAGTTACTTACAAAAATTATTATTTATAAAAATTATTAAGGCTTTATAAAGGCTTAATGAGAAAAATTTTTTATCAAATTTCTTTATAAGGGGCCATCCATATATTACGTAACGCCCTTGGGGGGGGGGGGGTTCGAGTTTTGTTATGATTTGTTAAGGGGGGTAGGGGGGGGGGGGTCTGTAAAATTGTTACGTAACATAAATTTTACTAATTTCGTACAAAAACACTTCGATTTTTCATTTATTTATGTATTTAATTTATCAAAGAAATACATAATAAATCAAGAATCATGAGTGTTAAATGGATATAAATATATGCATATACATATGTACATAAATACATAATTGTTATTATTTATATTTTGCAAGCTTATTTGATTTTTGTCTACGCACTGTGTTAGTCTAACAGAAAATAAAAATAAAGTATTCGAATTCCCGAATATTCGTCCATTCTCAATTACTTGCATTTTCCCATAAATAAAATAAATAAATGAATAAATCCTAAACGAAACTTAAGAAAATGCCATAAAAATATTTGTATATTAGTTTGTAATAACTACATAAAGAAATTTACTTCAATTCAAACAAAAAGTTATTTAAAAATCCATACATATGTATGTGTATGAATTAAATTTATTTTTTTTTTTAAATAAAAACTTAAAACAATTTAAATTTTTTTAAAGTTCTTGTTACCTTGAGAGGGGGGGGGGGGGGTCTAAGAATTGTTACGATCTGTTACTGGGGGGGAGGGGGGGGGGGTCAAAAATCGAAAAAAATGGCGTTACGTAATATGTGGATGGCCCCTAAAGCCTTAATTATTTTTTTAAACAAGGCCGTTACATTTTAAAGTTTATAACCCTAGACCATTGATGTCAGTTTCATACCACAATTGTGCTAGCTAAAATCACACACATTCTTATTCTCTTTCATTTAGTCGTCAATGAGACAGCGACGTAGCGGGTGTGTTAAATTCTTTGTAGGTACAGTGAAAGAAAAGAGGTGGTATGCGAAAATATTCTATGGCCACCAATGCTTTTCACGATATTCAATGTGTTTTATGTTACAAAACTTTTAAGCAAGGAAATGAATGTGTATTTAAAAGACATTTTGACTTTTTTTGGAGCATTTTCATTTCACTAAGCTGATCTTTCTATTTAATCTTTAGAGAGTAATAACTCGGGAAATGTGGACCGCAGCCAAATTTTTTGATTAAGTTTTTTTCATATTTTTCACATTACTATCAGATAAGCTTTTTAAAAATTTCTTTTTGAAGATTTTTCACAGTTTCCTATGAAAAGTTCAGAGCCCCATAATAACTCGGAAAATATGGGTCGCCATCATATTTTTTATTTAATTTTTTCTTCTTATTTTTTAATTTTCTATCACATAGACTGCTTTTTATTTATTTCTAGCTGCTTTACTAAACTGCATTTGTTCCAAATATTTATTTTTATTTTTTCTATGTACTTCAGAGGCGAATGAGACAACTTTTCTCACACACACAACTATAATTTTATTTTTGACATCACTGCCCTAGACACAAAACGTCGTAGTTAACAGTCTGTTAACAAAAAAAAAAAAGAAAAAAAAACTGACTTCTGTTAAATAATAAAAATTAGTTTTTTCTCACAAAATGTACTTTAACCCAATTTTTAAAGCAAAATAAATAAGAAAATTTTAGCCGAGTTCCTTCTCTATGTCTCCTTTATTTAGATCTAACATTTAATACCTCCAACAACACGGAAAGTCCATATCTTAACCCACAGTCATCATAATATCAATTTTGGTATTTTTTTGTTTAAAAACCGTAAGAGATGGGGAGAAAAAGAATATTAAGACTAAGAATAGGAGACTCCAAAACGTCTCTAGATTAATGTTCAATAGTCGAAACATGACAACCCGGACGCCTCCAAATACCACGTGGCCTTATCATTACAGCAATATACATACATACAAAATTGTATTAAGATTATTTTTATTTGTAAGTCCATATTTACACTATTCAAGTCTTATTGCTTAAGCTGATCAGTTTGATGGAGAGAGAGACGAGGGGCACAGTAACGTTTCTTTTCCCCTCGTCTCTCTTTCCTAAGAAACTAATCAGCTTAGCAATAAGACTTGAATAGTGTAAATATGGACTAAGTTGACAGTCCGTGTTAAAATTTGGGGTACAGTCAGCTGACAATCAGCTGCACTGATATAGGGCCACCTAGATCCAACGTCGTCTTTCGTTACCTGAAAAATTGCTATGTGCTGGAACCTAGATGAGGGTAAGGTCAACCTGACCTCTCAGTCTAGATAGCACACTTTTGCACTTCCCAACTAGAATAGAGGAAGTGGTATATGATCTAAGAGTTAGAAGCGTTGCTTGGCTGTCGACAAAGATACCGACTTTACTACTTTATGCTGATTAAACAAATGTTTTGCTTATGACAATAGTCCATGTGTATATGTAAAGAAGATGCTAGTCCCGCGAATTCGTTCGCTACAAGAAAAGAACTGACTATGGTATGAATTGTCATTATACCAAGTGCATCAAAAAAAAATAAGAAGTAACAATGTTTTCTTCTCAAAAATCCCTTTCGTTTGACACCAATATCATGTCAGTGGGTAAAAAGTAGAGTTTCGCTGGTTTTGGGCGTCCGCCACATTGTATTTGGACCTTTTCCTCTATATTGAAATCTTTTTCAATTGATACCCATATCATTGGGGTGGATCAAAATAGTAAAAAATGTACATCTGTATGTATGTACTTAAAAGTACCAGCCCTGATATGTTCCAATTTTGAAAAAGTGAAAAAAATGCATTGATTGTTTCTTGAAGAAAATATTTAAAAAAAAAAGTTTTGCTTTTATGAAATAATACCTTAGATTAGATTAGAAAAGGGGGAGAGATCTGGTCCAAAGACCGGTACTGCGACACCTGATGGATCTTTTGTGCCTTATATCTGTAAATTAAATTAAATCAATCTCTGTATGACTCTCCTTATGAAAGTCAGCACAGATATTGGAGACGCCCGCCTAATCTCATCTGAACACAGAAACTCAGAATGAAATACACGCCTTCTACTGTTACAAAGAATGTGTGCCGTCGTCTCGTCATCTTCCAAGCATAAATGACACAAGGGTGAACGAACTTGGTTACTTTTCCACAGAGAATAGTTCAGTTCAAAGTGACCAGAAAGAAAAACAGTAACCAGCCGTAAATTATTCCTGTTGAGGTTCAGGATGCCATCGTATGGAAATGGCTGCATCAATGCTTTTGTTTGCCTTAAACCAGAAGAAGTCAGCCAAATTTCCTTAGCGGACGAAGTGTCATCTTCTTTGATCAGAGATGTTACAGATGTTATAATACCTTAGAAGGTACTAATATAAATTTTTTGCCCGTTTTATCTCTATAAAGCGCATGTATCGAAAAAGTACCAGACACCTGATCGCTTTTTTTTTAAAGTTGCCCTTTTACCCATTTTTAATACTATTTATCTCCTATATCAACAATTTCAAGCTTGAGCCGTCTCGTAGTTTTTAAACTAATTTAAATATCTATGTATGTACACATATATACATACATACATACGGTACATAACATACCCGAATATTTATGTATGTATCTATTTACACATTAAAATAAAATTTTGCGTGTTTGCATTTTGCTTGTTTTTAAGTGCGTTTCGAAAAAGCAAATAATTTTATTTGTTAAAAAAAAAAAAATAAATACATACACAAAACAGGAGTACCACCATCATGTTATATGTACAATTAAATGTTGCGTTCAGTGAACGTTATTTTCTCGATATTTTTCTGCATTCAAATTGTTAAATTTCTTTTATTTCATGCAGTTCTGTAGGTCAGTCACGTTGTTTTGTTTAATGAATTTATTTATTGGTTTTTTTGGTAGTGCTCCAATTATTCAATTGAAAAATGTTTTACTTTCTTAAAAACTCTCGAAAAATGCTCGTAAAATTGTAAAGTAAAGAAAGGCAAAAGCAAAAAATAAAATTTTAATAAAAGTGTTTTGATGTTTTTTTCGCGCGTGGTGTGTGTGTGTATGTGTTAAAGACCCAATTTAAATATATAAATTAAGATTCAAATTAATGTATTCACCCTGCTTATTTCATACAAATGGCAATGAAAATATGTGCGAGCACGTGTATTAGGGTGGCTGCGTAAAAAAATATTTAAATTTCAAGATCATGGTTGTCGAATTTTTATTATGATAGTGGAATTCACCGGATTACCTGCAGTTAATTGGAAAATTCTTAAATTTTAATCTGATTTTCTGACAATCGACAAGGTTTCTTGTAAAAAATATTCTAAGCATTTTTTTAAATAAACATTGTCATTCATGTGGGTAAAAATTACTTATTTTTCACAGATATTTCAAAGTTATTTTTTACAGAAATTTCGAAAATCCTTACCAATTACAACTTTCAAAATACTTTATGAAAGAAAATATAGACCTTTCTACTTTTTGTAACCAAAACAGCAAAATCAAATTTTTTTTTTTTGCAAAATTTGAAGCTGTTATTGGGACATTCATTGTTGAGCCAAGGTGTGAAGGGGTTAATATTTTCGTTCATTAAGTATTTTTGTAATGGTAAAATTAAAAAATTTAAAAAATTATTTTGTTATATTTTTGAAAAAAAAAATATTCATGTTTAACCAACATGAGAGCGAACCGGGTCGAATAGTCCGATTTACATCAAGCTTTCACCATCTAAGTTTTAGACAAAGTAGTGCTTCTACGAAAATATAAAGTTTATATTTTTCATACATGCTAACGGAAAACGCCCTAACTAACATTTTATAATATTACAGAAGGAGATGAAGGGCCTGTTCATCTAAATGCGAACGATAGATTCGATCGAATATTTATATTGGAAACAAAAACAAATTTCAGTTTTTAATTTTAGTTTCTAAAATAAATTTTCGATCGAATCTATCTACCCTTATTTTATATATTTTTATTTTCAGTTAAAAATTAAGAAATATATATTTATTTATATTTTTTTTAATTTTCAATTAAAAATTAAAAAATATAAAATAGATTTTCCGAAGAAGGTAATCGAAGGCTAACTAAATATTGAAATGCAAAGATCTGGGGCAAATTTCGGCACTCGTTATCGAACAAAATTACGAAATATTTCAATAGAGTTTATATAGAAATATTTTTAAATTTCGAATCATATCAAATGTCGTAATTTGCCCCCTGATAGATAATATTTGAAAAAAAAAAATTTATGCGACCAAACTGGCAGTAATAAGCCCTTTAAATATTTTTTTTTTGAAAATCTGTTGTTTAAGAAGAAGTACGTGAAATATAAAATGAAATTTTAATGGGGCGTACCTCCGCCCACTTTTTAAAATGCAAGATTGTGTGTTTTTCAGAGCTCAGGGTGTGTGTAAAGTTTTGCAAAAATCGGTAAAGTAAAACCACGTGAAATAAAATAATAAATATTAATGGGCGTAGCACCGCCCATTTTTTTCCACTTTAAAATTGTGTATTTACAAGAACCAAAGGTATTTAATAGGTTTTGCAGCAATCGAATAAGTAGAATATTATAAAATCAAATAAAAAAACTGTGGGCGTGTCAGACAAGAAAATAATTTTTACTATCAGTCTAAAATGCACCGAGTTATGAAGCAAGTGTCAAAAAAAAAAAGTACAGACGAATTGATACCTTCCTACTCCTTTTTTTTGAAGTCAGTTAAAAATATATACAGACCTCTAAAACTTAAAAAAATAATTTAATTGTACATATACAAAGTGGTCGAAAAATTAGATAAAAAAAATTGCAGAAGTAGGAAAAAATATGTTAAAATGGAAAATATCCACCATATCAATGCGAATTTTTACAATATTTAAAAAAAAAATTGTCCCTTCCCTTTTTTCCCGTAAATTTTTTTGATGATGAAGAACCACGGAATTTATAAAAAAGTCGATTTTAATTTTTTTTTCCTAGATAGGGGGCTTTGCTTTTTAGGTAACGATACTTATTTTACATATCGAAAATATTTTCTTAGCTGAAAACTGCGTTTAAACCTTTTTATGATATAGACACTGTAACAGTTCGCATAGAAAAAGTATAAAACATTAGAAATGTGTTTGTCATGACAAATTTTTCTTTTTCTTCACTTTTTCGTTTTTAATAAGTCTAGACTCTAGACAGCTTTAAGTCTTAATGGCGCCGGATAACTCACTATACATACAAATATACCTACAAAATATTCTTCATATTGATTTACTTCTATGTATATATATATAAATTCTTGTTTATGACCAAACTTTATTACCAACAATTTCCACTCATCTTCAAAGAGATCAATAGAATTTCCACTAAAATGACCACAATGAATGTACATTTGTACATATAAAACTGTCAGTGTGTAGAAGTTTTAAATAGTTTGTAACAGTGATTTTTACCTCTTTCAATAGTACACTTCCTTCAATTTGGGGGGAGTTGTTTACTTAATTTCAACTCACTTGCTCACGAACCCACGAACTAACACGCAAGCAAGCACTTGCAACACTCACGCATATACACGTGGTAGACTGTGTTTTATTTGTTTGTGCATTTGCTAATGTTTGTTTTTGTTTTCGTTTTATTTGTTATTATTATTATTGTTGTTGATTTTTGTATTTTACAATATCTCGGGTGGTGCGCTGTTTGCCGGTCTGTTCGTCTGTCCATGTGTCTGCTGCCAAGTGCTGACTAATACTTTTGTGCTTAACCCCATGTGGCTTTATCCCTTAATTCCACAAGGGTTATGGTTTGAATTCTTTTTGTTTGTGGAGTGTTTTAAATTTTCTGTAGTTTTTGTTCTTGTTTTCCATTTAACTGGAAATTCATAAGAATTTCTTGAGGAAACGAATTCATGATTTTATTTGAGTTTTTGTGGGTGTGGGAGTAAATAATGTACGACAGTGTACAAAGAGATAAAATGTTTTAAAGGTTCGCAGAGCCAGTTCTCGTACACTTATAGAGACCAGTGAGCGGCAGTTGCAGTATATAATTAATATTGTTTTATCTCGAGAATTTAATTAAACTAATTTATTTAAGGAGTACACAGTGAGTTCGTTATAATACTCAAACGATTTTAATTGGAAATGTCGGAAACAGTATAACAAACAAATATGTAGCAATTTTTAAGAGTTTACTTTAGATAAAAAGTGCTTAAGTCGATTTTAGCTAAAATTGAGATAATGGGCCATCATGATTTCCCAATTTTAAACTATAAATGGGCAAAATTTCAGCTTACTGACATATATGATTTTTAACACAGTTGCAGTAAAATTAATTTTTGTTTATTTTATTCCAATATGAGATTTCATTTGGAATTAAAACTTAACTTAACTTTCGGTATAATAAGTTCAAAGTTTATATTTAGAACTCTTCAATTAATATGGAATAGTTCTACCAAATCACTTAAAGTTTAGAAATTCTCTGCTGCATTTGCCACAGAAATTTATGTGTGCTTGTAAATATATACTATATAAAAAATAGCATGAGATACGATTGACCTTGCACTTCTTTTTCTTTCAAAAACATTCAAAACTTTATACAACGATATCTCTTGAAATATTTAACGGTTTTTAGTTTAAACGATTTATTTTAGTTGTAGCTATTTTCTTCGTTTCGCCGGTTTATGGTGATTTGTTTAGTTTTAGCGATTTTTTTTCATTTTTGCAATTTTTTTCAGGGGTTGGTGACTTTTTTCGGTTGCTTTTTTTAGTTTTAGCGATTTATTTAAGTTTTGGCGATTTTATCAGTTTAGGGGGATTTTTTTAAATTTTGGCAATTTTTTTAGTTTATTTCTTGCAAGCTTTTTACTTTTATTAATTTTTTTTGCATTTTAGCTATTTATTTTCATTTAAGCACTTTTTTCATTTTGACGATTTTTCGATTCGGCATATTTTTAATTTTGCGATTTTTTAGTTTTAGCGTTTTTGAAAATCACAAAGAAAAATAAGCGTAGTAGGCTTAGACTTAACTTATACATTATTATTTGTGAATTCTCCAATAGTTTTTAAAAGTCTGTGCATAAGATAAGAGGTTTGTGACCTTTCAAAATGTGTGGTTGAAAACTATTGACGATTTGTTAAAGCAACAAGCATAATAACATTATAATTTCAAAATTTTTTTGTTTTGCATATTTTGTGCAAATTTCAAGTCCGTAGCTCTTACGAATATCGATGACAAAACGGCCTGTGACAAACAGACAGACGGACATCGTAGCGACGGCAATAGGGTTCCTTTTCACTTTTGTGAATAACTCAGCTGTATTATCGATATCAATTGTAAGTGAATTCTCCTTAGACCTTATAAGAAACATCATACATACATATATTTCACATGTAATAAATAGTCTTTTAAAACACAAACCCACCAAGAAATTTTGAATGCTTAATACTAAGTTTAAAACATTGTTAATTTTATTTAAAAGACCTCAAGCTTAATAAAAAAGTTACTGTTTCTTTTACTAAGTTTAAAATTTAATATAATTAATGTCAAAATTTATTACAAAATATGCATAAAAAATATGCAAACAAATTGATGGCTCATTTTTGTAAATTCATTAATTCGGAAAACTATATTATGCCTTGTTCATCATCAAATATAAAAATGTTTGAATGGAAACAGAATACGGGAATTTTTATTATCTCGTTTTCAATGAATATTGATACTACTCTATCATCAAACTTGTACGCAACTGTATTTTATAAATGACAAATTGAGAATTTCCTTGAAAACCGAATCGAATACAATATTGTCTATTACTACCTGTCTATGTGGGTTTGGGCATTTCTGCATATATTTATGCATAAACGTGCTTATACATATACATAAATGTATCGACAAAGAAAGCCTTAGAATATGGCTAAAAGAGCAACTGCATATGAACACACATGCACATACATACATAAGACAATGACTCTATGAAACACTTCGAGTGAGTGCTTGCTTATTCACTTAACAATAATAATTGAAAATCCATCAATGATTGTCTAACGATTTTTGTATAGTACTCACTCGTATTCATTTTATTTTATTTAATTGTTTGTTTTGTTCAATTATTCCTTGCTGCGTTAACGCAAACAAACAGAAATATATTTTGATTGATCACTGATAACATGGAATTGATTGCTGGAAAAGGAAAACTCGTACATGTTCTTGTGCCCACATGTGTGTGTGCGTGAGCATATAAGACAAACTATACATATATTGTTTTCCAAAAATAATTAGATGCCAATGCTGTACGTTGTAAAAAGTAGTACGTACATACGTACAAAAATTATTCAAGTATGAAAATACATACACTGAATGGAAAGTTGGAAACAGAAACTGAACAATAAATAACAAAAGTTGCGCTTGCAAAGCTACATGCTCTGAACACATAGACCACAGCAGGCTACACAGCTACACGGGGCTGCAAGTGCCGCTTACTGCATTCGTCGTCGTGTGGTCAGCTACTTAATTATTTTGAAAACCACAGCAACATCGTAAGCAGCTGACTTGAAGATTGACGTTTCAAAATAATAAAATTAAAAACACCAATAACTATTTGTCTTGTGATAAAAAATTTAAATTAAAAAGTATTAATAAATAATTTAAAAATAATGGCTGAGGATAATTTAGTTAAGTTTGTAACAGCAATTGCTAAAATAATTGGAATTACTGCATCAGTATATGATGCCCATACATTTTCTCAAAGCAGTAATCGAAGATGGGTGGGTTCGCCCGGTAAATATATCCCGTGATGAAGAGGGGTTTTACAAAACATGCGTTCAACAATTGAAACAAAAGGACGAAGAAGATTTTTATAAGGCAACTCTATATTTCATTTTTGTAGCCTGCAGCCTGCTATGGTCTATGTATTTAGAGCAAAATGACTTCCGAGTGTATACATATCGTTGGTCACAAGTAGAAAAGCTCTAACTCAAATAATTGTAACTTTGCAGGAGAAGGTAAAAACATGGAAACAGTACAACTGCTTGTAAAAGCGCTGTTTTTTACACTACTGCAATAATTTTTTTGACGAGGTGTATTTGTGTGAAATGTATTGGAATCGCTGAAAAGCTAAATTTCGTAAAAAATATGAGTTAGGGCCTCCTACTTGAGGCCATCGATATATGTACATTAGAGTTGCCGTTAATTTTTTATTATTTTTTTCATGCGTATATTTATTTATTGTATCTTCCAAAAATGAACTAACAATAAGTATTCAAATCTTAAATCTAGATATAATAATTAGGCCCAACCAGTGTCAGGCATGAACTTAGTGATAATAATCAATAATACATAAATATCGTATTAAGCACAAAAATATGTTCAAGCTGTTTCATCTGGAGTGTTGAGTATTAGAGCCATAGTGTCCCTCTTTTTTAAGCGGATGTGTCCAGTAAAATTCAAGATGTTACGAGCAAGTGGATTAGGATGAGACTCGAGTTTTGTTAAGTATTTGCCTGCGTATTTTTTAATTTCTTCAGTCACTAGTGGCATATTTAAATCACTATCTAAATTTGAATTTTTGATGTACCATGGAGCCGATGTTATTTGTCTTAAAATCTTGTTTTGCCTTCGTTGGATTCTCTCTATATTGGAAGCTGAAGCAGTGCCCCAAAGCTGTATTCCGTAGCACCATAAAGGTTTCAAGAGCGACTTGTATATCAAAAGTTTACAATCTAGACTCAGCGTGGAATTTCTACCAATCAGCCAATGTACTTGAGTTAATTTAAGTTTCATTTGTGTTAGCTTTGAGTCAATATGGTGTTTCCATGTAAGCCGTCGATCAAGGTGTATACCAAGGTATTTTACATCTGAATGTTGAGGAACAACTTGATTGTTGATTCGAATTCGGGAACAAGTATCTCATCGCAGGGTAAATGTTAGCTGAACACACTTTTGTTCGTTAACTTTAATTCTCCATAAGTTTAACCATAGTTCCAGCTGTACATTACAGTTGCTGTTAATTTTTTGATTTTTTTGATTTCTTATATTCTCTTCCCCCAAATCGGTTCAGTTTTATGTAAAAAAAAATACAAAAAAATTTCATGGCGATAGGTTGTATTTTAGGATGTGCGTCCGCCCCTCAAAGTTGCGTTCAAGCCCATTTTCAATATAATTTGTTTGCATATGACTATCTTTTTAAAAAAACATTTGACAAGAATATGATATATGGCAACATTTTAGCTCTTTGAGTCAACAACATTAGTCTCAAAGAAAGTTTTTTGCTAAAATTAATATTTTAGAAAGTAATGAAAAGAATAACCAGTAAAATACCAGAAATTATATTTACAAAAATAATATTTATATGAAAATTATTTATACTAAGCATGTACAATAAGAGCTTATACGCGTATCTATTAAATTATTTCATACATATACATATAGTTAAAGGAAAACTAAAAAAAAACAAAAATAAAATACATTGAATAAATGGGCTTGAAAGCCAACTTTGAGGGGCGGACGCACCCCCTAAAACACAACTTATTGCTATGAAATTTTTTTGTATTTTTTTTACATAATATTTAACCGGTTTGGAGGGAGAGAATATAAGAATAAGGCCACTCTAATGTACATATGTGTGACGCATAGCAAATAAAAGTAAAAATTTATTCCCCAAACAAATACAGGTACCCCTCCTATAACATGGTTTTACTCAAGGCGATTTCATTCTAACACGACTTGAAATTGTATTAATTCTCTTATAACACGGCACTTCTAAAGCGCGAAAATGGAAGTTTCTTAAATTAAATTTAAATACTTATTTGTTCAAAACATATTTATTTTTGCAGCCAGACCATTTAATATTTACTTTCACCAAAACGTTTCTCTTTGTGAATTTTTTTGAAATCTGTACATTTAAATCTCTTGAATAGAAAATGCTAATCAAATCTTCATTTATGTATGTATTTCGAACAAAAGTACATAATTAACTGAATAACAAACTATTTGGCATAAAAAGCAAAGCATCTATTATGCCCAACAGCCATTTGAATCTATGTACTTCTTTTTTTCCATTTTTGTAAATTAACTCAACTGGCGAATGATCAACAATAATAAAACTTCAATTTAGAAAAACTTTTCTTAAAAGCGAAAGAAAATAATAGAGATACATACTCGTACATCAAAGATAATAAAGATTGAAATGTTTAAATTTCAACTGCAGCCATGATTGGCTTTGGGTCAAAATAATTTAAAAGTGGAGAAATGGGAAGACATTTTTTATTAGCACGAATTAAAAACTTTCAACATAATAAATGTAAATTTTATAATATCTAATTTAAGGCTTAATAAAGAAAACCGCACATAAATTCCAGGTGTTCTAGCAATAATTAATTGACGTTGAGTTTCTTTTATTCTTTTTCATTTGAGTTCAAGTGTTATAATAAAATATATAAAAAAATTATAAACAAAAGTTATTCAAAATAATTTACAATTGAGATTCTCAACATTTTGCCAGTAGAGGTTTCTGTAAATGAAGGCTTTGAATGTTTTTGCGTTTGTATTTGTGATTTTGTGGTTTTTGATAATCATTATAAAGCTTTTGTTGTTGTTGTTGTTGTTTTTTAATTATTAAAATAATAATATTCTTGTTGTTGCAAATGCACTACGTATTCAAAAAAAAGTTCAAAGTTTTATTTCAGTCGTACGAATAAAATAACTAAACACTTGGTTACAGTTGCTAAATCGATTGGATTGTTTTTTTTCTTTCTTTGGAGTGGCCGTCCAAGCCTTTTTTCCTTCTAAGTTAGTCAGTCGGTTAGTTTAAGCTTTAGTCACCGTCATGCAGTTTATTTTTTCAATGCATTCACGAGTTTGTACAAAGAAAACAAAAAAAACACAGTAGCTGTAAGTATATATAATGTTTATGGGCACAGAACCAGAAAGATATAAATAAATAAGTTTACAATAAAATAAAAAACATGGCGAATTAAACAAAAGCACACTGAGTGCTCAACAAACGGCCCGGGCGGTAGTAATAAATTAACTGCCAGTTTATAAAAGACAAGTAAAAATTTTCCTCTGTCTATTTATATTAAAAACAAAAACAAGTTTGAGTGCTTTGTTTTTGTTTTCAATACAAATAGGCAGACGAGAATTTTTACTTGTCTTCCATAAACTGCCGGTTAAAACTCTTACCGCCTGTTTCTACAACCCAGACGGTCGACTTGAGTAGAAAATTTATATGAAAAGCACTCATTTATTTTGACGAGTCGCCTACCTGAGTTGTGGGAACAGGGTGTTAAGCGAAAAGTACATACTAGAGGTGAGTACAAAACATTGGCTTGCTTAATCTTCATGATTTACATTATTGAGTTGTTCTCTTTTTTATTTATCTCGATTTCATGAGAACACTAAAACTGGTAATGCCTTTTCTTAACAAAAGCAGGCAACAGCATTTGCTTTTCGCCAAGCAAGCAAGTCTCGAAGCAAATTTCACTATTGCATATCGATTGACAATAGTGTCAAATGAAATGAAATATTGTTTATAGTGTGCCAACATGTGTATGAGTGAAAAAGAAAAAGCAGACTCTTTGAGAGTATTAGTTCGCATGTGATGCTGTACTAACTTTTATAATATATTAATTTAACACTTTAAAAAAGAAAGAATCATAATAATATCTGTCATAAGAAGTTTTATTATCACATAATATCTTATGAAATTTTAAGCTTGTGAAATGAAGTATGATGCACTATAGAGTGTACAATAAAAATATAAAACACTTGAAACAACTCTCTATTCAACTTTTGTAAGGGGCGTTTTTTTATAGATGTATAAAAATTTAAGTTGGTAACACTTTCTTAACTGGTGGCCATTTTGTCAGCTGTCAAGGGATTTATGTTTACTTTGGTTTGGCATTTCAACGTTCAAATTTGTTTGAAAATCATGATTCTGCATATCGCGCACTACGTTAATTTTACGGTCAACATAATCGTCTATCAGAGTAATTAGTTTGATTAACTATGGAACGTTTTCGCACCACGTTTACTCTAAATTATAATGCGCATCTACAGAGACTTCATACACAAGAAGTCATTGCTGCTATAGAGCGTAGCGTAGTGGAGACCCGAATCAGTCTATCCGCCTTCGTGCACATGATTACTGACTTCTTCGTTCATCAATTGAACAACCCTGATGTGCAGAAGCTGTGGTTTCAACAGCACTGCGCAAACATGTCACACAGCTTGTAAAACAATCGTTTTATTGAAGCAAACGTTTAGCAACCGCATGGTTTCACGTTTCGGACCCGTGGATTGTCTTCCAAGATCGTGCGATTAAATGCCGCTAGACTATTTTCTGTGTAGATATGCGAAGTCGCTAGTCTACGCCGATAATGCCGAAACGATTGACCACTTGGAGGACAACATTCGCTGCGTTATTGCCACAACGTTGGAAAACGTCATCGAACATTGGACCTTCAGATTAGACTACGTCCTAGCCAACCGTGACGGTCATATGCCAGAACTCATATTTAAATTATAATACCGGAAGATTATCTTTCGAATAAAGTAAATTTCATTTCAATCTAAAGAAATTCATCTTTGTTTTACTCCATTTAAAAGTTCTACACCAGTATAAAAAACCCCCTTTACAACGATTTTGTGCATTTTAATTTCATTGTTCTTTACACTTGCTTTGGAATCAATTTCAATTACTACTACAAACAACATTCGGTCTTGTAAAATAAAATACAATATTGTGCACTTTTTAATGTCCTGCGCTCACCTCTAGTACATACATGACACGCGTTAGTTCGTCGACAAGTATCATTCGTTTGAAAGCTTTAGGGTATGAAAAAACGCAAGTTACACAAGACGCGCTATAAAAGCTTTCTATCAGCTGTTTTTTTATATGTTCCTGTTATGTTATGTACTTCTAACTTAAGAACTGGAGTAAGCAATTGAAGGATTCAAATTTTGTACGCATATCGTTTTTGTTTATATTTTTTTTAAATAAGTTCTGTATAATCCTAGTACTACACTTTATTAGGCCGTCAAATCAGTAATCTGTGTAGTTACTACCAACTACTGTAAAATGCTTTATATTTTCCAAATCATGATTAAAAAGTCATTGAAAGCCAACTGTTTTTAGAAAGTTTAATTATACTAAGGCTGCCACTTTACCATTTGTAAATTGAATTGCACCAAGAAGCTTGGCAAGGCTATTAATTCAGTCCACGAATCTAGAGTGATAAATTTTTAATTGTTTTATTTTTTTTGTTATTATAAAAACTGTTTAAATTAACACATACAAAAAAAGGGATTAATTTTCGAAACGAAAAAATGACAGGCAGGCAGCCTATTGAGATAAGTTATTGTTTTATCTCTTCTTCTTTGCTCTGTTAAAAATTTGATGGGAACTGTGGTCTATGTATAGGGTCTTCCAATAAGACGTTTAATTTTGAAATGTAAAATCCCAGTATTTTTAAACGAAGTCTTGATTAATTTTAAAGCAAAACCTTGCCTTTGGTTTTTTATATGACTCAAGCTATTCATAATGGGTTTGTCTTTTTTTCTTCTTTCCTAAAATGTGGACTACATTAACTGAAATTGTGTTAAATTTTCTTACCAATCAGGAATACAGATTTAAAAAATTATAACTTCATATCATTTTTGCGCTCAGAAATAATTAATTAACTAATTAATTAAATAAACTTATCTTTTATTTATATTTGTTATGCATTCACAATGTGTATCATTTTAACCTTTCAAATTCCCTGTTTGTTTTATCAAAAATTGAGATCAATTACAGGTTTCCACCATTTACTAATGTCATACTTCTGTTGCCAACATCCTGGTTTTTATATAAACCAACAAAAACTGACTAAACCATTTTGCGGTGACTCATTTACAATACAGAGAAAACCATAGGAAGTGACAATTGTGAAAAAACTATTATGTCTCCCTTTTTTATGCATTTGAGTGCAAAAAGAATAATATGTACGTTACAAATGGCTAAACAGTTTAAATGGAAATAATTTCAAAATAAAACAAGAATAAAATTAAACACAAAATAAATTTGCAGGTGAATAAACCTCAATGAAATGGTTATAAATAATAAAAAAAAAATCCAAAACCATAAAATTACTGATACAACAACGAACTGTTAATAAACATGCCGCGGCGGCAACACGCAACATGTTTGTTGCAATTATGTATGTAAATATGTACATATACTATATATGAGAAAAAACCTGTTACCTTTGTTGAAAATAATCTTGTAACACAGTTCATAAATCTAACACTCTTTATAACTAAGTTTGTAGAGCAACACAATTACAATTTAAAAACACTCTCTATTACATTATTTTATTGAGATGAACTTATCTAAAGGAAATTGTGTAATAGACTATAGCATGATACACACAGTCACTATTACTCACTCACTGGTAGTGGGCGTGTGAGTAACTTTTCATTCATAGTATACTTGGGGCGAACTAGTGAACTAAATAATTTTAAACAAACAACGATTGTGTTCATACACATTTTTTAAATTACGCAGCACAAACGACACAGCCATAAAATACTCTGAGTATTTATTCGGCTACACATGAGTATATACAGGAGTACTTTATTTGCACACACTGCAAGCATCAGTGCTGCCAGAAAAGCGAATTAGTAAAACGCTAAAATGGCAACACTGGCGTCTTTCTTAAGCAGAAACGAAATGCATATAATCGACGCTTAACCAACAACAAACTAAAATTCTTCACATACGAGGTGTGTTCAAAAAGTATCGCGAATTTTGAATTTTCGCGGGTTACGTATATTCGAATTTTTGATTTTGTGGCGTTATGTTGGTACTCATGTCTCTCACTTATGCCGACAATTTCGGCCATTTTGAATGTTCACCCAATTGTTGACAGCTGCTTTGCGTGCACATGTTTTGGCTCGTCTTCGATTTTTACCTATTAAAAAAAATGGAACAAAGAACCTGTATCAAATCTTGTGTGAAAAACGAAATTAAGTGCGCGGATGCATTCCGAATGTTCACTGTGGCATACGGAGAAGCTATATACTTTGCACCGAAGCAAACAAAGTGTTCTCAGAAGACCGAGAAGATGTGAACGACGAAGAGCGTGCCGGACGCCCGAGCACTTCAACAACAGACGAAACAATTTATGAAATGAAGAAAATGGTATTCGCCAATCGTCGAATCACAATTAGAGAAGTTGCTGAGGACCTAGACATATCAATTGGCTCTTGCCATTCGATTTTTATCAATGATTTCGGGATGAGACGGGTCGCCGCAAAATTCGTACCAAAATTGCTCAATTTCGACCAAAAACAGCATCGCATGAACATTTTGCTCCAAAGGGTCATAACTGGTGAAGAATCGTGGGTTTATGGTTATGATGTGGAAACCAAAGCTCAATCATCTCAATAGAAGCGCCGCACGAACAAAGACCGAAAAAAGCGCGCCAAGTTCGGTCGAATGTGAAAGTTTTGCTTACAGTTTTTTTCGATTGCAGGGGCGTGGTGCATCATGAGCTCTTGCCAGAGGGTAGAACGGTCAATAAGGAATATTACCTGCAAGTTATGCGCAATTTGCGCGAAGCAATCTGCCAGAAACGGCCGGATTTGTGGAAGAACAAAAATTGGCTTTTGCACCACGATAACACGCCCCTGCTCACACATCGTTGCTTGTACGCGACTTTTTGACCAAACACAACACACTAATGATGCCGCAGCCACCGTATTCGCCAGATCTGGCCCCCTGTGACTTTTTCTTGTTCTCGAAACAGAAGAGGCCCATGAAAGGACGACGCTACGCTACGATTGACGAGATAAAGACGGCATCGAAGGAGGAGCTGAACAAGATAAAAAAAAATGATTTTTTGAAGTGCTTCGAAGATTGGAAAAAACGTTGCCATAAGTGCATTATATCTGAGGGGGATTACTTTGAAGTGGACAATAGATATTCATGAATAAATAAATAGATATTCATGAATAAATAAATAGATATTCATGAATAAATAAATAATTTTTGAAAAAAAACAACATAATTCGCGATACTTTTTTAACACACCTCGTATGTATTTGTGTGTAGTTTCTTCACATTAAGACATCGCAGACTTAAAGTCAGATATATAAATATAATTCAGTATTTTTTAAATCAAGAATTTTTGTTAGTTGTGAGTTAAACAAAGTCTGTTAGCATTTATTTCGCTTCGCTTAATAAACTCGTCAGTAGACTCATTTCACAATGTGAAAATTTAAAAACTTATTCAGAATCGAATAAAGATGTTTGTAGCAAAAATTTTGTGCACATAATTCTCAATAACATTTTGAGAGTTTTTCTTTAAACATGTGGAGCTCTTTTTTTAATTTTGCTTTTCTCCATAATTTAGACGTTGCTGAACCAACAACAAACTTAAATTTTTCACATTAATACGTTACTGACTTAATGTCTTACAAATGTGTATAATTTGGTATTTTTTAAATGTTAAGTTTTGCTAAAGAAAAGCAGGAAAAAGTTCCAATATTTTTATGTCCCTAATTTTTCTTTTACGCACTTAATTTTTTTTCATTTCCGCTATTAATGATTAATTCTAATTAGTTGCTAAATATTTGGATTTTAAAATAAATTTGTATTAATTAAAACTGGTTAAAGCCACAATAAATTTTAGTTGACAGACAGGCCGATTAAAGAATAATTATACTCAAACGCTTTTAAATAATTCATTTCCTTTGCAATTATTTGTTATTTTCTGTCATTTATATTCTCTATTATATTTTTAGTTTTTGCTTGAAACAGCAATAAACTAGGAAATTGCCAACAAGTCTATGTAAGTTAGTAAAAAAAAATTTAATAAAATAAAAAAGCAAAATAGTTTTTGTAACTACAAATCAATAATATTGATTTAATACGAGTAGTTGTCATAATTGCACTCTAGTGTAACAAAGCAAAAGAATTATTGTCTCAAAGTTTGTATCTAGGAAAAAAAAGAACTGTTAACTTTTTACATTTTAATATCTTGGCACGAAACAAATACTCGTGGCTTGCTTTTCTCCCCCCCCCCCCCCTCCCCCTTAAAAAAAGATACAAAGCCATGTCAAGGCCGTATATATTAAATGCGTAATTCGCCATAATTATTTTAGACTTTGGTTACATTTGTTTTAGAAAAATGGAATACATAAATGTTTGAAAACTGAGAAGATGTTAAACGTGTTGTTGCCGAAAACAGTTTCATTATTGTTAAATTTTAACTACGCGTATCAAAGGCCTTCTCGCATTACTCTCAAAAACACGAGTAATAGTCACATTCGTTTGTCTTCAGTGTTATTTTTCCTAATGACATTACTTTGTGCTCATTATTGTTAAATTTCATTTTATGAATTAAGAGTTGAACACGCTTTTTGGTTCAAATTCAATAAACACGTACGCAATAATCATGGCGTATTAAAAAAAAACAAAATAAAGAAAACTATTTGTAAGTGTTTAAATTTATTAGGGAGAGATGCGCGCATTGATTTATAGATGAGATTATAAAGCATATCTAATATTTTTTAAACAAAAAAGTGTGCCCAAACTTTAATCATAATCATTCATTCGTCATACATAACAAATACTTTTTAAGGGTGAATTTCCAACCCCTCTTTTGATGGCAAAATCAGAAATAATAATTCAAATGTACGAAGAATTTACTAACAACGAAAAAAATGAAATTGAAATTTATGAAATAATTTTTTTTTTCAGTAATAAATTATTTAAATAAAAATGTCATATGGAAAATAATTACCAAGGCTTGATTGTGCAAATTGGCGTAAAAGTAATGTAATAATTTCAATTAGCTGCTGCCATTTTTGCAGATGGCACCAAATGTCACTGTGCTTGGACAGCTATGCTGTAGATACGAGTATATAGGGACCTAGGGGCCTAGTTCTACATATAACTATAGGGATATACACCTCACAAGCGTGGAATTATTGTTCCTACTTAAAGGCCCTGTCACATAACATCCGTCATATGCTAAATTTCACCTTTTCTACGTCTCATTCAGTATTCAGTTGTACAACTTTTTACCTTTAGCATACGTTGAGTAGTTTGGCTGCTATGAGTTGCTTTTTTTTAGTATGTTTTGATTTAGGTTTTTGTGTTTTGTGGCAACAAGAATAAAATAAAACAAAAGAAATAAATAAAAGCAATAGAGTAAACCTTACTTTAATTGATGAAATGGAGAACAAATCTATTGAAGCTGCTCAAATGTTTCCGTCAACAGGGAATTCTATTGTGTTAACTTTCTCAGTCGTACGAAGAATTCTATGTGACTCGGCCTTAACGGCTGCTCAGACTATTATAATGTCAAAGCCAGAACCATTGCCACAGCTGTTTATGTTTTTTAAGTGTATACTGTTTAAATTCAAACGATTTTTTCGTTTTGAAATTTGTATGGAAGAAATATTTTTTGAAACTAATTTTCGTTAATTTCCATACAAATTTGAAACGTTTAGAAGCGAAATTTTTTACAAAATCTGCCTATTAATTGTTTAACATTCAATTAATACACATAATATAGAGCAGTAAATTCAATTAAAACCAACATAGATTTAATTAAGAATATAATATTTCCTAAGCAATCGCACAGCAAAAATTACTGCTTCGCCGTAAGCAGGTTTGTAAGGGAATGTCAATCTGCTAATTGGCTTACAAACTTGCTTACGTAAGGCATGATATTTGTTCATGTCCATGTCCCACTTTAGAGCATTTCGTTGTAAGTGCTTATTTCAGTGCATTTGGTATGAAGTAAATTCCTGGAATATTGCAGCTTCCATAAATAAAAAAGTTATGTACACTAATGTACATTTATCAAATACTTTTTGTTCGTGCATTGAATCAGGAGTCGATCCCCACGATCTCCGCACGTTAGGCAAGAACACTACCCACTGACCTACTGAAGTACATACTCGTATTTATTTTCATACACAATTCAAATGAAAATAAAATAATCAAATCACGAAGAAAAAAAATCTCATTCGCATCCAAATTTGTAGTATTTGTGTATAAACAGTCGACCAACTAAGTAGTGTTTCGCTTACGCTAATGCATCCTCGTAAGGCAGAGGTGATGCACTGTGTGCCTTCTCGCACTTCCGAAGCGCTTCTTTTTGTCTTACTTGCACCGAATTTATTTTTGCTGGGCGTTTAACTGAAAAAAATTAACAATAATTTTTTCTCAGCATATTCATAAACTTTAAAATCAGTTTAAAATGCATTTTATTTAAAAATTTTCATACAAAATTTTCTTAAAATAGATTTCAATATACATTTAATTTTTTTATGAATACAAAAATGCATTGACATTGCTTAACATTTTCTTTAATATTACAGCTTGTGAAAATTATTTTTCGTTATTATAAAAAGAAGAAGCAGTAAAGAAATTTATGTTAAAGAAATTAAACTTAAAGTTTTGCCTATAAATTTAAAAATCCAATTCATTAGTATTCTTATCTATTCACTTTTGTCATTTTCTTACATTACTTCAGCTTAATTTTGTTTAACTAGGCAATAATTTAATTTCCCCAGCGCCTATTAATCTTTTCTTTTATCTAGCAATCGTTTAAGATTAATCTGATAATTAATATTCATTTCATTTTAACTTCAGAGGAATAAGTAATTTATTAAACCTGACCTGACCTTCAACATAAACATATATCTCATCGATTCATGTATCATTTGGATAGAGCTCAACATATTTTTAATTAGCAAGATTTGGTTTAAGTTTCTTTTTCGCCTTGAATTTCTATGCTAAACAATGGATTTGATTAAAAAGAAGATGAAACAACAGAAATTGTCAGCTGGTAGCAGCAGTTTTCTTTGTTCTCTTGTTGTTGTAAAAATAAACAAAGTTGTTATCTTTTTGTAAGCAACATAAGAGCAGAATTTTACATAATACACAAAAAAAAAAAGGAAAATACAAAGAAAAGCATACGAAAAATAAAATAAAAGAATTATATAGAAAAGTTATAAAGAAGGGCTGCTGTTGTTCTTAATCACTTTTAAACACTTTAATACAAGAGAGACTTTATGCCTAAACGGAATAGAACCGAATGCATGGACGTACAAATAGGCAGACAGCACAAAGCATTCTTGGGTTTGTGGGCAGAGATACGAGTACGAGTACGAGTACGAATACTAAACAACTTGTGCCAGAATTATCTTCATAGAAAAGATCTTAAATTTCAATAAAAATATTGGAAACATTCAGCTGTAAATGTTTGTGCAGGGAGATATAAAAGTTTTGTGCACAAAGTTGTTCCATAATACAAAGTAAAGATACATACTAACAGAGTTTTTTTTTATTGTTGCTGTTGTATTGCACCATTTATGCATTCAAGAGTTTATCAATTAAATTATTATATACATATGTATGTGCATGCATATAGTACATAAGTATATTTAAAATATAACCAGTAGCTTAAGACTGCGACACAAAAGAGCCCTACCTACCACAAGCAATTTCTGTAGTGAACAGAAAATGATTGTAATTGCAACGTGAAATAATACATAGTGTTAATACAATGTAGCAACACCTTTTAATTGAAATAATGTACTGAAAAAACACACACTATTGTCCTTCATATTAGTTGGACTTCTCATTTGTTTAAAGTTTAGCAATAGTTAATATTCAATTAAACGTGCCATAATCATGCAAAACAGCTGTTCGAATCAAACTTATGGGCAACACTGTATTTGATTATAAGTGACTCGGCATAACGCCATATCCATAACCATAACCATAAAAACCTATTGAATTCAGGTTTTTCGCCGTAACCATAAAGAGCTGTTGGCAGGTTAGACATATTTGCTGTTGCACTTTTGCAATGAATAAACAAATGAAAACATAATCAGCTGTTTATGGTTATGGCAGCACTAGCAGGTGAAGCAAATATATTTATGGTTATGGCAATGGTTATAGCTATGGTATTGTGGTATGGTACATCCGATTGAACTTTAAAAATTAAAGCAAGTTTAAATACGCCGCAAAATTGGGGTAAAATGCCGAAAATTTAAAATTTTGTTTTTGTCTTAAATGCAAGTGTGCGACAAGCCAAACGTTTGTCGACATCGATAAACTGGCCCTAAATGTGAAATAAGTAACGCTGCTTCTGTAGTTAAACATTGTGAGGGAAAACTGAAAAAATAGGCAGACAAACGCTAAAAACTTTGTGTAATTAAATCCTATTTACCTTAAATAATTTTGAAAAAGTAATTAGTTTAACCATGCAAGCATCAAGTTCAGGTAATTATTCAAATCTTTTGCTTAAATTTGTAATACAAATTATTTGTTAAAGTGCTTTTGTTGTTTGTAAAAGTTTTAAATATTTAATGTAGGGCACTTTTTTCATTACAAAAGCATTAAGATATTTTCAAATAAAATTGAAGGCGAATAAAAAAACTTGCTGAGTTATTAAATAAACAATATCGAAATGTTTAAAGCATAAAAAAATAAACGAACAGATAATGAAAATGATGTTGCAGATGATGATAATGAATGATGTTGTTGACGACGTCGACGACGACCATGTTTGAGTACAAAATTTTCATCTTTTATTCTGTTTGTTATCTGAATGTTTAAATAAATATTGAGCCGAAGAAAAAAAATCAATTTTTATTTCTCTTATGCGGTCAATGACTTCAAAAAATCATCAATGTTTCTTTTAAGAAGAATTTCTTCACTTTCTTCCAAACATACGACGAACCCTTTAAATGAACCACAATTTGAAATTAAACATAAACAAATTAAACATAAACAACTGATTTATTCAATGTGGTTTTTTTTTTAATTTTAATGACGCCATTTGAAAACTAAATTTAGGAGGAGTATAAACTTCTTAAACTCTAAAATGGGCTTATTAATGCTTGTGATAACTGCTGTGGCGTAACGATTGTATAAAAGATAGTAAAGGGCATTTGACTGCCTTCAAATGTTAATTTGTTTTGTGAACTCAATTAGAACGTTGTTGGGGGCAGACAACTCAAAATAAAAAATATTAAAAATAAAATCTTTTCATTTTACTTTCTAAACCAATGGAGCCTCTGATATCAATATTAAAATCATTTAAATAAATATTGTAATAAATTTTTTAAGGTATGTTAACTAATTTTTATGCTCTGGCAATTATGAATTAATTGGCTGGTTTTATGTTTTTGATTATATAATCTGAAATTTTATTATGCATTTATAGTGTAAATTGCTTATTTTGTGACTCCAACATAAGTTACGTATGAGTAAGCAAATAAAAAAAATTTTTTTTTTAATACAAACCTTCATGACGTCAGTAAATGCAATTCGACGCGAAGAGCCATCAAAATTTTTATGAGATTAAAAAATTTTTTTCGTCGTTTAAAACTTGTGGAATATAATGAGTTCTTTGTGTTTTCTTAAACCAGATAACCAAACGAAAAGTTTTGCCTAGACCAAAAACCTTCAAAGGAAATAATGTACACAAAGAGATCAGCTGTTCTCAATATTACGCAGTGATGCCAACTTTTTCAATTAATTGTTAAACTTTACATCTACAAAGCAAACATAATATTATTATTCTGTATTTGTCACTGTTTTAATATGGCGTTTGACAGTTACAGGCGCATATACAGTCACTTTGTTATATCTGCCTTCAGTATCTTTGCATGTTTGAGTTGCAAAAAAAGAGTAAAATTCGTATTTGGAATTTTAAATGAAGCTTCCAGACGTATTCATAAATTATTATTCAGTGGAGTTGCAAAACGCACTAAAAGCACTAAAATTAAAAATGATAAAAAGTACAAACTAATTTGACATGTGTGACCAAGATGTCTACTCACATTTTTGTTACAATTCAAAAATATAAAATTTTTAATAAAAAGCACGAGGTTGGGTCACTGACTCAGTGCCTTTTTTTACTTTCCCGCCTTTTAATTGAAATGACAACACTGCTCTTGTCTACAAGCAACTGTCAGTTGACTCCTGTCTAAATTTTAACAAGCTGCGTCATTTATGGTATACTACCACGTGATTTGATCTGAAAATAGAAAAAGTGAACTTCGTGTGCTCATGATTAATTTTTTGCGGAAAAACACTATCACTCGAAACTAAAGCTAAGTTTGATAAATATTACGCGGACTCTTCACCATCAATTTCAATGATAATGGACACTCAGTTGAGATCTCTACATCCGAAACAATTGAACAAAATTCACGATATGGTTTTAGCCGGTCAGAGATTGAAAGTGAAAGAGATTGTGGAAGCCATAGTCATCTCACAAGGCTTAGTGGTTTAAATTTTGTATGATCACTTGGGTATGGGAGAACTTTCCGCAAGATGGATGGCGCGTTTGCTCACAATTTACCACAAAACGCATGTGCAGTTGCCATGGCAAAAATCCCTCATCTGCTCTATTCTCCACTTTTAGCCTCGAGTGACTACTTCTTGTTTACAAACTGGAAGCAATGGCCCGCCGGAAAGATATTTGACTCCAGCGACGAATCATCTCACAAGCGAATGCCTATTTTGATGAACTCGACAAATTATAATGCAACTCCCAACCCTGTATTTAAATAAGAACACTTCCTTCCTAAATAAGAAAAGAAGATAATAAAATAAATCACAACTCATTCGTTTTGCAACCTTAAACATGAGTTGATGTTTTGAATTACAAATCATATTTTTCTGATGGGATAAAAATATTGGAGAAACCTTGGACTAAGAGTATAGAACTCAAAGGAGACTATGTTGAAAAATAAAATAACTTTTTATATAAAAACCTGTGTTTCTTCAAAAAGTCACTGAGTTAATGACTTACACTCGTGCTTACATTGTAACGGCTGTGACCATGATACTCACGTTTTTTGTTATAATTCAAAAAATATTAACGGCCTGTCCAACGATGTCACCAGAAATCGTTCGATCGAATACAAATTTTCCAATGTTATTGTTGTTTGCAATACAAGTTGTCGATCGAACGATTTCTGGTGACATCGTGGGACAGACCGTAAATTTATAATTTCAAAAAAGTGCGACTCGCAAGTATATTAACATTTATTTAACATTTAATAATAAATAAACACAGAAAGAACATGGTCATCATTACATCAAAAAAGCTGTGACGGGTGTGACCTTACAATTAAATCTATTAATTTATATTGCATAAATTCTTCCGTAGAACGCTTTCAATAATTTTGGTGTAGTAATTTGTTCAAAATTTTCTCTATTCTATTAAAAAAATTCTGAAAAATGCAAATTTTTTCCTAAAAAAAAACTTATTCTATAACTCTAAACTGTTGAAGAAATGAAACTTTTTATTGACTTCATTCTTATAGTCAATTAATTTGACTTATATCCCTTTTTTCTCGATAAAGGCCCATTCGCATATTACGCAACGCTGTTTTTGGAGTTTTCATACCTCCCCCCTCAGTCTAAATATTCTAAACCGTAACAAATACCCTCCCCCCCCAAAACACCACAGAGTTACGTAATACATATGTGTTGAGCCCCTAATTTATTCTATTTTTTTTAATATAATTTTCTTAGCATTACTTCTTTTTCTGTCGCTTTCTCTCTCTCTCTCTCTCTCTCTCTCTTTCTAAAGCTAAATCCAGCTCATATTTTTCTTTGTTTTCTTAAGTTTCATCCCTTGTTTCCTTTTTGAAAAAATAACACTTAATCGTTGATGTGACTGGTGTGACTAAATATTTCGTATAACTAAAATTTAATTATATTATTAATTGTGCTTACTTTTTATTTTTGAAAAGCGTCAAGTATTTATTATACATATGTATGTTTGTTCCTTTTAACTCCTACGAGGAGCATAGGGCCGTATCATTTTTCTTGAAACGGTTTAAGTAATCAGTTTGCTTTAAGATGAATGACTGATTAGGCCACAGAGTCCGATCCTGGTGTTGGGGCTGCCAACTATGCACCCAGGCGTGCTGAGTTGCTGCATGTATTTACTCCATGCTGCGTTTCGGGTTGTACTGCCCTGATCAGTCGTCAGAGCCTCGATAGCGTGACAGAGGACACCAAGTCTCGGGTGGACAGTGGGTGAGGTTGATATTTGGAGAGGATTGGCTGTATATACAAATGTGTATTAATATTCGAATCATTTTCGCATTGGTCCTCCTTTCTCAAGTATTTATTATGTACAGAAATTTTTTAAAAATGTCTACTGTGACGGGTGTTACATTTAAATTAATCCACAAAAGTCTCATTATAAGACAGCCATGCAGAGTCGATTAAAAATTGGTAAATAATTTTTTTCCCCTGTGTAGGTTCATTTTGCGTGGAATTACCCATTTATATCTTCCTAGATTAAGATACACACTCTTAATCATTCTTGGACAGAACCCAGATCATTTTGCAGTTATCCCAAAATAGTTCTGCGAAATTTAAAAAGCCAACTAGAAAAACAACCTACATAATTCAAAACATGTTTTTTTTTTATTGAAAATCATCCACATTGAACTTTAATGATTTGGTTCACTGAACCGTAAGTTTATTTAATTTTTTGTTTGTTTTGTTTTGTGTTCATGTTGTTAATTTTTGTTTTACGTTGTAAATCTATTCGCATATTGCAACAATTTTTCAAATATTTTTGTAAAGAAAAAAAAAATGCATTACAAGCACGTTTCGTGAAGAAAAAAGAAATATAAATGAAATTCTTTAAAAAGTGCATTGCAACACAATCAATGAAATTAACTTTTTAATGACTTTCCTGTGAATTAAAAAACAAAAAAAAAAAAAAAAGAAACTGGGCATATAAAATTAAACAAACACAAGTTTTTAAAAGCAAATTTGAGTTAATGGCCTATTAAGAAAAATAAAAAATAAAATAAAATAAAAAAAAATAAAAAAAAAATCAAAATCGTATGTGCATGAAAAACAAGTTTGCTTAACGAAACTTTGAATGAGTCATTCTCATGGGAAATTTAATATAATCATTTAAAATGTAAATAGCTGTGTATTTTTTAAATATTAGACACATCTATGATGACTTCAGTGACACATTTATAAGTCTCTCGTGAGCAGTTGTATACAGAGGTTTCTTAAGATTTTTATTTTTCGCTTTCCAAGAAAAAATAGAAATAGTTATTTTTATTTACGGGATTTGTCATAATTCTGTGGTGAAAAGTGAAAACTGCTTAAGTCGACTTGAGCTAAAATTATAATAATGACAGCACTATTATTTAAAACTGTTCCCATCTTATGAAATAATAACTTAACCTTGTGTCTAATATTTAAAAAAACAATATCCTTCACATGAAAAAAAGCCACTTTGCTTTTGCTAAATTAG
Source organism: Nowickia ferox (assembly GCA_936439885.1). Lineage (NCBI taxonomy): Eukaryota > Metazoa > Arthropoda > Insecta > Diptera > Tachinidae > Nowickia > Nowickia ferox. The sequence continues at coordinate 110,396,947 of OW387023.1, forward strand.
ACTTAAGCTAATTTTCCTTACTGCCCCAGAATTCTTGTGTTATTAAATGCATCATGGATTTCATTTCAAGTTCCCTTCTACCCCAAAAGGTCATAAGAAAATACTCTTTTTACATAATTTATATCTGCCATTAACTAATAATGCTCGATTAAAATGACTTCAATAAACATAAACTTTCGCTGCAAGTTGCATTGTTTCAAGACTTTGCTGAAATGCATACTCGTACATACATATGTATGCATTGCTTTCGTTTTTATTTTAATTTATTATCATTTATTTTTATTATTATTTTTTTTTTAGTGTGTGAAGCAGAGTGTTATAGTTGTTTACTTTTCCGGCGGAAATGTGACATATGAAAGAAAGCTTGCTGCTTTCAATACCACAATTCGTATGCGACAAATTCTTGGCTGACTGACTGACTGTGCTGTGCATTTTGCATATTCATCATTGTGATGATTATTAATACATTTTAATGAAAATAATAATCACTTTCATTTTCAGGCATGTACTCGTAGATGCTTAACATGTAACAACATAAAATAGTTGAACAAAAAAAATAAATTAATTAATATTTAAAAGCATACGAACGCAATGACTAAATTTGTTACACTTTAAAAAATAAAAATTAATTTTAACAAAAATTTGGCCAAGTTGTATATCATGAAATCCATGTCACGCACTGTTACGGCGTGCTTATACAGGGTGGGCCAAAAGTTACCATGGGGTTTAAGAGTTTAATAACTTTTTCGTTTATTAATTTTTTTAAATTTTTTTCTCAGATTATATAATATACAAAATGGAAAATTTTTTTACACTAAGTATGAAAAATAATGTCTCTTAAATGACAACCGTTTTCAGCTTCGCACTGATGGGCGATTATGATTATGAGTGATGAAGCTCATTTTCATTTGAATGGCTTTGTTAATAAGCAGAACTGTAGGTTCTGGGGTTCTGAAAATCCAAGAGCCATTCATAAACGCCAATTGCACCCCATTAGGTGTACAATATGGTGTGGTATCACATCTGAAAATATCATTGGGCCTTACTTCTTCGAGAATGAAGATGGAAGTGCTGTAACCGTAAATGGAGAGCGGTATCGGTTTATGATAGAAAATTTTTTACGTCTTGCTCTTGAAAACATACCTGGTATGTGGTTTCAGCAGGACGGAGCCACTGCCCTCACTGCCCGAGACACAATGGCACTTTTAAGTCAAATTTTTGGAGAGCGAATAATTTCCAGAAATTCGGAAATAATTTGGCCCAGCGCGATCGCCAGTTTTGACAGCACCCGACTATTTTCTTTGGGGTTATTTGAAGTAGCGAGTGTATGTGAACAAGCCAGAGACAATCCTTGAACTCAAGGCAAACATTGTTTCAGAAATTTTGGAAGATATTATGGAAAATGCTCTAAAACGAGCCCATCAGTGCGAAGCTGAAAACGGTGGTCATTTAAGAGACATTATTTTTCATACTTAGTGTAAAAAATTTTCCATTTTATATATTATATAATCTGAGAAAAAAATAAAAAAAAAATTAATAAACGAAAAAGTTATTAAACTTTTAAACCCCAAGGTAACTTTTGGCCCACCCTGTAATTATAGCTGATTTTTTTAAGGAAGGTATTTCTTACGGAAGTACATTTAGGTTCTAACTATTCAATTTTGTACCCGTTTTTAAAATGTGTAAAGCGAAATGTTGCGTACGCACGCGCTACAAAAATTATACTCTGAAACTATGATGTCAGTTTATATTTTAGATTTCTGCGAATCCACTTGAGATAGAATTTTCTTATTTTTTTACAGCTATAAGAAGCTATCATAGATTATATAAATAGCTATACAAATTTGACAAAATTATATATATTATAGTTTTTTAGCTTTTAACATTTAACGCACAATTACACGGTACGTTTGTGATATGTACTCATATAATAAATAAAATGCAATCCAAATTGATTTTTTATTTTTATTTGTATCTTTTATTGGAAACGAAAAAAATTCAGTTCAATGAAAATAACACATTTTTGTAAGTTGATGATGTAGCCCTGCGGTTGACTTTTCTGTGGATTTCATGATATGCAGAAAGTTAAAGAGAACCCTACACCTGTTTGGAAGTCCTTAGCCCTTTCACCACGCTACAGTGCAACAGAGAATACTCGTAACAATGAGTACTTAAAAAAAAATACATAAGTAAATAGTCTTAATTTTACTAACTGCTTATAATCATAATTGCAGCGCAATCAATTCGTACACACAAAAAAGTAATATGAATGAGTTTGTAATATTAATTAAAATATTTGTAATATTAATTAAAAAATTAATTAAATTTTCACCTATAAACAATTTGATAATATCAATTAAGTTTTTTCACTCAAATTAATTAATACAATTAAAAATTTAATTGAATCAATTAAATTATTAATTGATATTAATTGATTCAATTAAATTTTTAATTGAAAACATTAATTGGTGAATACTTTTTTCTGTGTACGCTCACATATTTTCTCTCAAGCAACTAGGACTATAGCCGATTCTAACATACAAGAGCATCTTTACTTCGTTTATGCGAAAAACTAAAATACTCTACAGCTAAAAATAAAAAGAAACTCTCTTTCATACTTATAGTCTGAGTATGGTTATACTCAGGCTATGGATATTATATTGAATATTATTCGCCACCGTATACATTTGTGTACATAAAATGGAAATGTGTGTGCATACCCTGCAGAAAATGCGAATAGTGAAATTGTAGTGATTTACTAGTGACTTTGTCACCAGTACGAATTGTACCCCAGACAAGGCTTTTTGCTATAGACATTTAGCATGTACGTGTCATTGAAAAGCAACTACTGACGTTGGTACTATTGAGTAGGTATTTCTTTTGGGACCATATCGAGACATTGGAAAGAGATAGTCACTAGTATATTTTAGTAATTCTAATGATAATAATACTGAATATTTTATTAAAAATTTTTGTTTTAATAAAAAAAAAATACATTAAAAAAAGGAACATTCGTTCAGCAAGTAAGCATTAGTTTGCTGTTTGTATTAAATATAAATGAAAAATTCTAGGTTCCGTCGAATTATTAAAATCAAACACTTGAATATGAATCTGGACTTACTGGACTGGACTTTTTAACTGATCCCACAGAATCTTCTACAGGCTCATAAAAATTTCCATAATTATTTCATTTTAAAATATTTTTATTTTTATAATTACAAAATGGATTGCTTTTAATGTTGTCTTTTGCAATTTCTTTTTATTTGATTCTTTGAATTATTTTTTAATACATTTTTATATTTGCCTTTTATATTGATTTCGTAAACTAATTTTCATAAAAACTTGAATTTTGCTTGAAGCCACTTGTATTTTCAACAAACCAATAAAACATTAAGAAGAAGCATAGTTGTGTGTATCTGACAAAATATTTTCTACGCATCAAAAACAATGTTAATATGTAGACGCTCGTTTGACAATGTCACCAATATAGTCGACAAAAGTGGTGACTTGGGGACACTTAACCCCATGTTTTCTGCAGGGTATACATGTGTAGCCGATTAGCAGTCAGAGTATTTTTATACTCATGCGTGTGATTGTAGCTCATACAGCCTATAAATTTTAGTTTAGTTGCTTGTGCTGTGTAACTAAAAAAATTTTTATAAACATACATAGTTGTTGGATGTTTATAGTTATACGTATTCGGTTTAAAATTAATGTGTGTGTTTGCATATAAGCGTGTTATTTTATTCTTAGCTGTACACTTTTTCCAAAGCTGAAAAATGTCTAATTTGCGTGTATTTTAATTTTTTGGTCACAAATAATTCTTGTGCCGTCTTTTTTAAACGAAAATTGTTTAATAAATAAACATTAAATGTACATGACATTTGATATCAAGATGAATTTATCAGGCCGTGAGCTCTGATGATTATATCATAATGCTGCCATAATATTAATAAATTGAGTCTATACGTGATGAATTTTCATCATGGTATCAATTTGAAATTCATCATGACATAATTTATGTCATGATGAATGTCAAAGGTGTTATGGACACTATGTTACGAGTACAAGCTTTCCCTCTGTTAAAATAATATCTTTTATATGTAAAGGACTCAAGAGATTTATTATTCACTTATGTAAAGGACTTTAAAGCTTTTTTTCTAACAGTGTAGGCAAATTGTTTTTACACACACACAAACGTATATTTCAGCATCTATGTGTAAGTGTAATTAACGGTTATTTTTAAACATGCTGTGCACTAGTGAAAAGCAACCAACAAAATTGTGTAAAATTGTAAATTTTTTTGTCGTAATTAAAGTTTGATGACCACATACTTGCACATTTATTCATACTTAGTACATCCCAGAGCAAATGTAGGTATGTAAGAGTACACACGAGTGAGTAAATACTAGAGAATGCTGAAAACGACAACAAGATACATGCGAATACATACATATTTTTAAATGCACATACATACATACATACCCTCTAGTCAGCCTAGAACCATATGTCTTTTTGTCAACACTCTTTTCTCTAGCGACAATTGCACTAGTTAAAATGTCGACAACTTTCCTTTTATGCGCGAGTAGAGAAACGTCAGAGACAATAGTTCCAGTGTATTTCTGGTGACATTGTCAATGAACGCGTCAATAGTTTGTTTTTCTTTTTTATTATTCTGTGCAATAATATGTGTATGTATGTTGCCCCAATCCTTATAAGATTGTAGATAAGGGCCACTTAAATGTACTAGTGAATCTTTGGTTCAAATATCTCCATATTGTCGTAAAAGAATAGTGCTAAAGTTTACTGGTAGATTTTCAATGACAATCCTATGTTATATGTATGTATGTAAACAGGCGCTTAAAATTTTACTATTCACATCGAGCGAGAAAATATCAATATTGTAGGCTAGAGACCCTAAAATTTACTAGTGAATCTTTGGTGCCAATGTCTCCATGTAGTCCCAAAAGAACTACTTAGTCAATAGTGCTACAGTCTAGCGGTAGATTTTCAATGACAAGCTAATGTTTAATGTCAATATATGATTGCATTGGCTGGGGTACACCTGGTCAGTAGTACTACTGACAATGTCACTAGTAAATCACTATAATTTCACTATTCGCATTTCCTGCAGGGTATTTAACTCATTAAGCACTTATGTATGTATTTATGTTTAACGTATCTATGGATGTGCAGTATGCATTTATATTTCAATTGTTAATAATTAAGCCACATTATAATACCAACTGCAAACTAAAGCATATATTTTTTTAAACTTAAAGCGATTTAAAGCTTTATTTGCAAATTATATGTTTTAAGTCATTATTGGGGGAGTCGAAAATTGGCTTTGGAGCTATTTCGAAAACGGTGTGTTGTCGAGTCGGAACCGGTTTTTGTTATATTTCGCACGAATTTTTTCCGAAAAACAAATTTTTCGGCTGGTTAGGGTAATTTTCGTATCGGGTGTAGTTTTTTAACCAGTTTAAAAAGCTATTTTTTAAACATATCCAGGCGTATGAAGCCTCTAGTAAAAGCGGCACATACAAAAATCCTCTTTCAAATAATTCGAAAATGCATAACTTTTCAATACATGTCCTCTTTCTTCTTCTATTAAAGCCCATTTATATTAACGGGCTTATTCGAAATGGTTGGCAGTAGCGAAAAATTTAAAAATAAATAATAAAGGTTAAAACACTATTCTAAAAAAATACCCGGGGGCTTAAAAAATCGGTTCGGGAAAACTGGTATAAAAAGTGGTTTAAAATCGGTTTCTTAAAACTGGCTTAAAAAATGGTTTGTTAGAACGGTTTTTAAAACCGGTTTGTTAGCACTGGTTTAAAAACCGGTTTAAAACCCGGTTTTCAGCATATACGATTTCTCGAAAATATAATAAGTCATATTTATTTGCTGGTGGTTAAGCGATGTCTATATGCATTTCATTGTTGCTTTAATACATCGTCAGTAGACTTCAATCACACATTTTGAACAGTCAAAAATTCCTTATCTTATGCACAAACTTCCAAAAAAAAAAAGGATTTGCTTAAAGTATTGTATCAATTTGAGTTCATACGAGTTACATTGAGAACTATGTTTTATGCAAAACCTTTCATAGCAACTATATTTCTTATTTCATTTTTATATTAAGAAATCCAAATTAAATTTTTTCGAAGAATGTGATAATGCAGACTATTCGAAAGTCAAAAGAGGATTTTCTTATTGATGTGTGAATACCCTAATAAAAGTACTTTAAATACGGCCTGTCCCACGATGTCACCAGAAATCGTTCGATCGACAAATTGTATTGCAAACAACAGTAACATTAGAAAATTTGTTGTTGTTTTCAATATAAGTATTCGATCGAACGATTTCTAGTGACATCGTGGGACAGGCCGATAATATTTTTTAATTTTTAAATAATAAAAAACGTTTTTATAGTTATTTTTATATACATATTTTTTTAATAACTAAAATTGCGTAATTTTATGCTGACTAAAATGTTTATGTTTAATGTTTGTTTTTAAACAATATTGAGAAATATTTCGAATAAATATGTCTATAACAAATAACACTGTTTCAAGTGAAATTTTGCAAATGTTTAAAAGTAAAAGTTAAATATTAAATAAAAAATTATCTTTAGTTTTTTTTCTCTCTAATTATTGTTAATGAACGAAACTAATTGCTTTTTCCTTTCCCCTTTTCTCATTTTAGGTAAGCGATTATCAAAAATATATTATAATTAAAAAAGAAAAAAAATGTAAGTGCTTTGTAATGAATATAAAAGCTTTAAAAAAATTAGGTATTATTATTTTTAAGATGTTTGAATATAGTTGTGAAAAGATGTTGTTTAAACGAAATTTTCCCAACTGCAGTAGGAATCATATGACGGGATATCTGCTATATAACATCACAAGTTGATTACTGAAATTGTAAATTTTATTGAGGAGAAATAGATGCACATGTAAAGAAATCAAAATACAAGTATTGAAATTTCATTGGAAAATACACAGGTCCACTTTATAAAGGGGTTAGGAAAAGAGAAGGCAAAGTGGGACACTTCCCTAAAGTCAGCATGAGCAAACCCAATTCGTACTATTTGAAGGGTCTCGTTTTGCTTTCTCCCCGCCTTCTAATAGGTCAGTTAAAAGTCAGTATGTCTTGAAGCTTAAGATCAAAATACAGAGTGTATCACTGGGACCCTGTATAAAAATTATTTCACAAACAATAATAATAACAATAACATAAAAAAAATAAAAATAAAAATGCACAGTAAAATATTGTACAGTGATGCGCAAACGCTGCAGCCCATAATACAGATGAGAAATGAAAGCAAGAAACATGATGACTTGCAGTCATCATCAACAATCAGTGAAGCATTCATTCTATGCAAAAAGTTAATAGATTAGATAAATGATCTCCATTCGCTGAGGCATTAGAAGTGCTTCTGTTAAATTTTTGCAAGGTTTAAAATTTAATAGAACAACAAATGCATTGATGCATTGTGAATTGAGTAACAAAATATAACAAAAAAAAAAAAAAAAGACGGCTTTAATATAAAAGTTCTAATAAAATCTAAAAAAAAAACACACACAACGTTATGTAAACAATATTATTTCATATTTCGTTTCAGCTGAATTGAGTATCTTTATTATTAATATTATTTTTCAGTTTCTTTCTTGTAATTTTTCCATTACGTTTCACAAAAAAAAAAAGTTTTGTGTTGTTTTAAATACAAAGAAATTAGAACACACATCCGTCACGTTCTAAATGGAAAAAAAAATTAATTATATTTTTACTCTTACAAAATATATTAGATTTACTACGAGTACAAACTTTATTTTTATATACTATATGGATGATAGTGCCATAATTTTCTGTTTAGTATTTTCTTTTCATTATTTAGTTCCTAGTTCCTGGTTGTTGTTTTTATTTTTTTTATAATTATTATTGATTTTATTTTTTTTTTTGTAAAATAAAACTAAACTTTTCTTCTATTATTTTACACATTATACGACGCATAACAATTATTTGTTAAAGCAATTTAATTTTTTTCTGGATTGTCCTTAATCAAATATTCATATAAATGTTTGTGAACATAAAAACTCTAGATATTAAAATACTACAATTTGAAGAATTATTCCAATGAAGTGTTTTTAAGTGCTCATAAATGTGTGATTATTGCTAGATATTTTGCTCCTACTTTTTAAAGATTTCTCTAGCTGTTCACAAAGTTTTTTTTATTGAATTCCAACCCACAGAAAATAAGATCATCATGCCATATTCTTTCAAACTGAACTTAAGCCTGACTAAGAAATTATTTCTGATTAAAATTCACTATAGTTCAACTAAAAATTTAAAATTGTCTCACTTAAAAAATTCATAAACATATACAAATTATAAAGCGTCCTTTAAGGAATAAATTTTACAAAAAAAAAATTAAAAAAAAATAAATAAAATCTTTTTTGAAGGAACCAATAACACCAAACTTAGTTGTAAATATTCTAATAAACTCCATCACAACATTTAAAAATTATCACATGTAATCAAATTAAAAATGTAGAAATATATTAATTATAATTAAAGTAAAAAAAAAAAATGTAGTGTTTTTTTTTTGTGAAATTTTCCATATTTTTTTTTACATATTTCTTTATATTATTCATTTAATAATTTATTTCCATCCATTCTAATTTGATTCTCTTTAGCAGAAATTTGGCTTGCTATTGTATCTCTTCTTGTGCTTGCCTCACTGAAGAAACTCTTGCATGTAAACTAACTGTTACCCTTCATCTGTCTGGTAGCAGATTTATATTTTCAAACTTAAATAAAAAACGTAATAATTGACACAAAGTTTTCTTAATAGCATTGAACGATAGAATGGAAATACGGATTTTATTTGTTAAAGAGTATGTCATCCAGATGTCTACCGTCGAGTTGAACACACTGTTCAAAACGAAGCCTTGTGTTCTGCACCACACGCTGCAGTAAATTTGGTTCAATTGAGCTGATTTCTCGACGAATAGGTTCCTTTAAAGCCACAAGAGATTAAAGATTGTCATTATAAAAAATCCATAGGAGTTAGATCGGGCTACCTCGGTGGCCATGGGATGTCCCCAAAGTTACTGATCAGCTTTTGGGGGAAATTTTCCCGAAGCAAATTCATCGAAGCTCTGGCTGTGTGTGCAGTCGCCCCATCCTATTGAAACCACGTGTGTGAAGAGTACGATGTATGAACTCGCAGGTTTGGCGAAAAGAATTCCGTAATCATGCGTCGATAATGTTTTCCGTTGACATTCATCGCATGGCCTCGAGAATTTTCGAAAAAAAATGGTGCAATTATCTCATGCCTGGATAAGGCACACCAAACAGTTACCCTGGCGCAATGCAATGGTTTTTGATGTTTAAATCGAGGATTGCGGGTTCTTGGAGACCAGTAACGGCAGTTTTGCTTGTTGAGGTGGCCGTTTAAGTGAAAATGAGTCTCATCGCTCCCAAAATGTGGGATTTACAGTGCGAAAACACTCCAACATCGTTTCACAAAAATTTTTGCGTAAATCAAAGTCACTTTCTTTCAGTTCTTGAACAATTTGTATTTTAAAAGAATGGAACTTCAGATCCTCTTTTAAAATTTCATGAATAATCGCTCTTGGAAGTCCCAGCGAGGCTGCTCTTTCCGCATTGAAAGTCGCGGAGTTTCACGTAAACTGCTTTCAACCAGTTCAATGTTTTCGGGAGTCATGGAAGATCGACTCGGCCCTGGCCGTGGGACATTCATAGCCCCGAAGCACTTGCGCGAAATCTCTGCACCCGCGAACGAATTAAATTTACACTCGGTCCATCACGTAATCGCCGAATACCGAACTTTGAACAAAATTGTTGACGGGCAATTACGTGAGAATCATTTCTCTTAAAAAATTTCTCCACAGCGAACGCGCGACACCCACTCGACCACTGCGACATCGTAACAAACAAATCCGCATAATCGATAATTCCAACGACGCCACCCTCCCTCCGCACCGTTTATTGCTTTTTGAAATAATCGTATTTAAAAATATAAATTTGCCACCAGACACCCTGTATATATGTACATATGTATGTATAATCAGATGTATGATCAGATGTAAAAATTTCATGTTGTGTGAAACCAGTTTTATCAAGACCATTTTCTAGAGAGATTTCTGAAATATCTTCGAAATAATTTTTGACTCTAAACAAAATTTTTATAAAAACAGCAAACAAATTATTGAAAGCTTAATGTAAACAGTTAATTAAAAAATTATTTCCTGTTTCATTTATTTCGTTCTTTTCAGTAACAGACTTAAATAATATTAATCATTAAAAAAAATGCTTTTTATTATTTTCTACAAAAGCAGTTATTTTGAAGTAATTAAAAATATTTTTTTCAAAAATGTTAGTGTTGATTTAAAGAGTTATTAAAATATTTATTAAAGGAATTAACAATGAGGCAGGCAGGTGGTCTTAGTATTAAGAAGAAAAAAAAACATCAAGGTTAAATAAAATTAAAGATTAAGAAGTATTAAAGGAATAATAAAAGAGCTTGATTTTTTTTGGGCAGAAAATAATTGTAATTCATGAATATGATTTTTTTAACTATTATAGTTTTCTCACTGGGTTTAAATAATTAATTTATATGGTCACTTTTTGAGTTTGCGATTAAAGATTTAAATAACTTTAATTTTAGTGTGTAAGTTCTTAAGTTGGCCAGTTTAAATCATAACTAATGAAGATGATTTAACCAATTATATAATAACTGCCTTATTCATAAAAATTAATTCAGGTTTATTAAGCGCTTATTTGACATATTTCTATGGGAAATTTGTTAAATAAACCTGTAATAAACCTAAATTATTTTTATGAATTAGACCGTAAGACTATTGCAACGAAATGAGACAAGGCTGCAAGAAATTTTATTTAAATAACTAATAAATAAATTTGAAATAAGTTCTTAAGAAATAAGCAGGCTTGCAGATGTATCATGTGGTCACTGCTTATTTAGTTAAGGAATAAAAACTTAACATAATAAAATATTTATACCATAACTAAACAAGATAATGGACCCGCTTATGTTTAGTTTTCTTTAAAAAAAAAAAAAAAAAAAAAAAATTAAAGAACACTTGATTCAAACTTGAAACCCTTTCTCACTGCGCTTAACAAACACATCCTTTTGTGAACGAGTTATGACAAGATCTCTTAACATAAGACAAGATCCATTAACAATTTCAATATAACTTACAATAATATCAAACATTATAAAGATATCAAATTTCGTGTATATTCAAAATAAGGGTACCACAAACCTTCTCAAACCAGCGGGCTAAAGGTTAAAGGGTTCGTTCGTTCTTTGTTTCTTAAGTGCTAAAAAAACAATAAATTAAATAAAAAAAGGCCACACATGTATTTGTTTGTAGTTTTTCTAGTTCCTTTTTTTTTTTGAATACAATATAACAATGTAAAGACACAAATCTCTTTTTTACACCATTAACTAGCTTTGAAAGATTGACGGGTTTTAATAAAGGAAAACTAAAACCAAGTAGACAGTCAACAGCCAGACAGACAGACAGACACACACAACACAGTTCGTATTATTTTCGACAATTAGCTTGTAAAAGGTGTGGTTTACCGCCACCACTTTTATATTCGCTTCATACACACTCGTACAATCAGCTGACACTTGCATACTATACTTACTTTCATTTGCACCACATGCTAGTTGTGCACTAAAGTGGTGGATTTATATATTCGTACATATATATTTCTATATCTTTTTTCATTTCTTTCCTTTCTGCGGCTTCTGAACTCACACTCCCTCCTTAAAGTATTTACTCGTACATGCAGATAACACATTCATGATTTTAATTAGAGCAGGAATGGAAAGTTTAATATATTAATGTCTAACAGATTAGAATTATTTAAAATATACATATAACGACTAATTGTTCCGTATTGCTGTATTTTGTAATATTCGTTGCTTTTCGGCTAAGGCACGAATTTCTCTCTCTAATGGAAGTTGCGATTCACACGTAGATCGACCATAAATGGAGTTGGTCTTAATGAACACACACGCTGCGTCAATGCTGCAATGAATCACTGAGTTGAATACTCTATTGTCGTCAATATGGTTCTACGCACTATCCTGTGTATGCACGACGAATTTAACAAATAAGTTAGGTTAGGTTAGGTGGTAGGGTGGCAGTCAGAATCCCGGATTCACTTAGACCCTTTTGGAACATTGTGCATACAATATATAGCTGCTAACAACTTGCAATGAGTGTTTTTCATACCGGAATTTCCGGAAAAAAATCCTCGGGATCCCGCAAAGTTTCCAGGAAAGAAATCCCGGAATATTTGTGCGTGAATTCTGTTGATATTCCATAATTTCATAATTTACTATGGTGAATTTAATGAAATTAGTTTGCACGAACATATTGCTTGATGAGTCTCTGTATTAATTTTACAAATGTGATGGTCCAATTCACCGAAAAACTTCATATTAAAATCTGCAAAAACAAGGTTAATTTAACATTTTTTGGCCTTGATTTTGCTTCATATGTGTTTCTTGTTAATTCAACATAATATGCAGTAAACTTAAAAAAAGAAATTAATTTTCCTTTAGAATTAATTTTATATCATATTGATTTCATATTTCAGTATGTACTGCTAAATCAAAATAAAGAATCATGTTGAATCAAAGTTATTTAAAGTTGAAATAACGGGAATTTCATACTGAAGCAGCACGAAGAACCACGTTGAATCAAAGTTAATTCATATTGTAATTATTATTAGCTTAAAGGCCGTGATACACTATCATACAAAGTCGTGCGATCTACGAAAAAATACAACCCTGGTATGATGGAGTTTATGAAAATTTTCAAAAGACAATAACAATTCATCACACCATGGTTGTACTTTTTCGTAGATCGCACGACTTTGTATGATAGTGAGTCATGGCCTTAAGTGATTGTGTGTAATGGCACAGGCATCAGACATCGAAAACAGTGTGTACTACTGGCAACGTTTGTCATTTCCAATATTTTATGTCGTGCGGCATTGCACTCAATTTCAAAATGAAACCACAAAATAAATGCCATTAGTTGGCTTTCTCGGCTAAGATTTGAACTCGAACTTATTGCGTGGCAGTCAACGCACTAACCGCTGCAGCTGCAACAACCTTAAATATTCTTTAGATTCACACTCAATAAATACCATCATGAATTAGATTTTAATTCAATATGATATAATCAATGATTTAAAAAAAAATTATTATAAAAATAATAAAATTTATGATTTGATCAGGCTAAAGTTCGTATCGCTTTGTAAGCGAAATTACATGTGATAATTATTAATGAGCAAATAACATCAAAGTTCTTTGTAAATATTCTGACAAACACGTAGTAGAACGGAACAACCGGCTGTTTTCGAAGGCCACTACATGATGTAGGTTTCTGCTTTGTATATTATTAACTGACACCACAGACAGTGGAGCAAACACAAAGAACGCTGATGATGAAAGTGTAGTAGCCTTCGAACAGAACAGCCGGTTGTTCCGTTCTACTACGTGTTTGTCAGAATATTTACAAATAACTTTGATGTTATTTGTTCATTAATAATTATCACATGTAATTTCGCTTACAAAGCGATACGAACTTTAGCCTGATCGAATCGTAAATATAAAAACAAATGAAGTTCGAACAATAATAATTAAAATTAACTAATACGAGTATAAATAAATTTATTTATAAAGAAAACTCGTTGTTCTCTGTTCCCTTCTTTGGATCAGCAAAATTTCTTCAACCTTAAATCTTGCCCAAGTTTTAGCCCACCCTTTATTTCCCCAGTCTCTTTCAACACTCCCCTCGTAACTGTGAATTTATTCAAGCATAACTTTAGCTGAAGAGAGAAATGCAATTTTGTTTATAAGGAAAATTGTACTTAATTTAGTTAAAAGTACGTGCATATTTTTTTTTCTTCTCTATAAGTTTGTTTGATTGCTTAATTCTCAAGATTTCCTGTCGCTGTTAACAGACAAGGGAGCCAACTAACTTTACTATTCGTTTCTCAATTCTTTTACTTTTATATGGTAAGTGAATGTATTTTTATAGGAAATTATTATGATTACTTCCAAACAAAAAAAAAATAAATAAATAAAATTGTGTGATGATAGTTTTTTTTTATATGCATTTCATTCTATTTACATTTAAGCCAATTAGTTGGATTTTTTTGTGCCACTTACTACATATAGGAAAACACATCTTTAACTTGCTAAATGCAATAAAAAATAATTGGAAAATATTTATTTCTTTTCATGTTACACTGTTAAAGTTTGCGCTGTGAGAAGGTATTGGCGTTTTTGGAAACATCATTCACACCTCCTTGTTAAATTTCTATCATCATACCGCGCCTTAAGCGCCTTAAACAAAATATAAAATAAATATTTTGCTTTTCTTCTGTAATTGTTTACATACATACATATGCTCGTACATACACACTTACATATACAAATGCATACATACGAGTATGTGAATATATGAAACATTTTTCTAACATTTCTGTGGGAAGATGTAAAAGATTTATTGTTGGAAATGTTTTGAAATGTTTGAAACTAAATTAGAAATTTTAAACACCTTTTAAATGATTTTCTTTTTTTTTTTTTTTAATATGAAGAAATGATTTATTACCATTTTTTGAGCCTGAACATGTTTGCAGGAAAAATTGGAGAAAAGTCTACGTGTATGTATTTGAAAATGTTCCGTTAAATATAAAATTTTAACAGCCGTATTCATAAAAAAAAGTAGATTGATGCTTAAAAAGCATATTAGTTAAAAAACATTTTAAGGCTAAAAAAGGTTTTTTAAATATTGGTATTCATAATCAGTATTTTAACTAAAAATCTTAACTTGCTTTTTTTAAAATATCGTGGCAACACTGTATTATCTATTTGTCACTTGCATCTTAGTTCTGCAAAACAGCGATTATTAATTCACAAAGTACTCGTATCTGTATTTGTTATTTGTCCATTTTCAGAAAAATTTTGTTTTATAAAATAAAAAATGTGTTCCAACTGGTATTTAATAAACAAATAAAATAAAAAGATTTCACAGCGAATCGTTGTTAAAAGTGCTTTTTATAAGATTTTTTTATTGCAGTTTAAGAAGCACTAGAATAACGATTTTTATTTTATGTATTTGTTTTGAGTGTTTATGCATCACTAGTTAATTTTCTACAATTATTATTATTTTTGTTAACAAATAAAGTGATAAAACAATGACTAGGAATGGAAAGTTGATCGCCCCTTTTCTTATAAATATTCTTTTGGAGTCCATTTGATATTTCGGCAATAGTTTCTATAACAAAATTAATTTTTTTCTAAATAACATTGACATATACATAAGTACATACATACATACATACATACATACAGGGATAGTTAAAAATGTAAACAAACACGAAGCAAAATTACAACAACGTCATCTTAAAATTGGTTTAAACATGGATGCAGTCAATTTTAAAATTTGCTGATTTACACAAGGTTTAAAAAACGTTTTTTAAGCTAAAATTCTATTATGAATACAATTTTAGCGATTTTTGCTTAAACAACAATTGTTTAACGCTCACAAAAGGTCCTTTTTTTTACAAAAAATACTTAACACGAAAATAATGTTTTAAGGATCTGTTTACAAAAAGTTTTTTTTTTGAGAACCTTTGAAAATTTTGAAAATATTATTTATGAAAATATTTTTTAAAATAGTTATTTTTTGCAAAATGTGTTTCTTATAAAAGTATTTTTAACAAAATTTTCTTATAACGAAAGGTACTTTTTATAAAAAGTAATTTTTTATAAAGAGTACAAATGGTACTTCTGATAGAAGGACTTTATACAAAAGCTGATTTACATAAAAGGTAATTTTTATAAAGGTACTTTTTATAAAACTTTTTGTGAAAAGTTTCTTAGAATTTTTTTTGTAGATTTGAATACTTTTATTGTTCTCATCCATACAACAATATCTACCCTAGTGTAAAAATACATGCATACAATATACTCGTATTATAAGCAAATTGTGTGAATTTCCGTAGAATTATTATTATTTTTTAAACAACACACTTGCTCCAATTCTAGCGTCGATGGGTGTGGTGTGACTAATTAAAATAATGTCTTAAAAGTTGTTTATTGTTTATTCTTTAGTTAATTAATGAAATTATACATTTCGTTTATTTATCTTGCACACATATAAATTTTGAATGCTTTTTATAATTTGAGATTAATTATAGAAATTGGTTGATTTAGCCAATAAACGAACGAATTTTGTGCAAAAATTATGCAGTAACCTGCACCATTTACTACCGCATGATACAGATTTATTGCAATGAATCAAATTTTATGATTCTTAGTTGAATATATATATCTCTAAATATTACACAAACTCGTATTCTTACCAACAAATTTCTTTTGCCAACATTTTAATTTAATTGGTTTGAACTTAACTTATTTCGCCCATTTCTTTTAACATCTTGTTAAGTTTTCACTACATATGTTTCCACATAATTTACTTTCAGTTAAAACTTTTCACTTGCAATTCTCGTAATTCAATTTTCCAGTTTCTAGTTGCTCTTACAACGTTAAGTGGGTCAGCAGTCATACTCTAACACCCTTAAAGCTGATAATTCGTGTTGTAGTCATATTAATACCTATTGTAACAAAAAACAAGACAGCAAAACCAAAAACAACAGCAAAATATTACGATAATTTCGTTAGCAAACATACTCGTACTAACGACAGTATTTTACAAGCATGTGTACATCGTAAATTTGTTGCTAAAAATAGTTACGGAAGGAGGAAAGGAAAGATATTAAAAGAAGACTAAATGTTACAAAAACATGTGTACTTACAAAATGTGTAAGAAATTTAGTAGTTTTTCGGCTTAAAGCAGGAACCTTAAGGAGTCAAATCTTTAGGGATCGAAATGCAGAAGCTTTGGAAGGTAAATTTGCGAAAATCAGCTCTAACGCCAGATATAAGTTAAATTTAGAATTCGTACTAGAGGTAATTTTTTACTATTCACTCGATTGATGCCAAAGAAATTACAAATCCGGAGCTTAAGTTTAATTTCGAGCTTAAGGGACTTGTAATAGAATTTGATAACGAATATTTTTGTAGTACAATTTAATCCTTAGTAAAGGACAAAAAAACAACCCATAAAGAGATGCAATACAAACTTTACTCTGGCTTTTGACTCGGCAGTTTTTCTTGCTCAACTTTTGATTTTATAATGAGCAAGAAAAAGATAGGTATACAAAAGGTATATATTACTTTCTCAACTCTCTCATACAACTAAAACTGCTGAGTCTAAAACCAGAGTTATCAAACCGTCGTCGACAAGTATTAAGAACGCCACAAACAAGCAATCAGCACATCTTTTTCAAAGTTGATGCTCAACCGTAACGTTCTACAACTTTGTATCTGTACATAAATGCACCAAACTTTGTATTGATATACATTTCGGAAGTCGGCCTATACATATGTACGTCAGCATTCTTTGTGCAGTCTGTTTTTTGGACACCTAAATAGTTTAAGTACACCGAAAACTCAACGATAGTAAATTCGTAGGTTTAGTTCTTAATTTTTTTTTTTTTTTTTAATCTTAATATGTGGCAACATATCCATAAACAAGCGCCCTTATCGCAAGCAGTAACTAGTTCATACATACGGACATACATAAATAACCATATAAGTACTTACAAGCATACATACTAGAGATATGCGCGCTTCGAAGTTTTTCAACGTGACACGACCCGAATACGAATATCAAGATGTCCAACACGTACGAAACACGACGTGAGAAAAGTTCCCAACACGCACAAAATCAAAGTGAATAGCAAAAAAGAATTTTTTTAAATTCAGAACTTTAAGCTTACACTATCAACAAATTGGCTGGTGTTGTGTTTTTGACGATACAAAATGTAAAATTTTTTTTTCTTTACTGGAAATTCATGCCTACATATCGATCATTTACTCAAAAAATGCCATAACTCAAAAAAACTAGTTTAAAGTTTTCAATTTATACACAACTTACTGCCAGTTCATAGAAGCCATTTAAAAATTTTCGTCTGGCTTTTTTTTTGAGTGCTTTGTTTTTGTTTTCAATATAAATAGGCAAACGAGAATTTTTACATGACTTCTATGACTTCTACTGGCAGTTAATGAAAAAAGAAAATTTTATTTTGCTTTCAAGAGTTGACCAAACAAGTTATTTGTATAAAATTTTTAAACATAATGAAGAACGATACGAGAATTGATGCTGCATCCTTAACTCCAAAATTTCCATTTTTTGAGCTATGACGTGCTTTGAGTAAATGAGCAATATTTTATACCTAAAATCGTTTCGTACGTAGGACATCAGATTTTCTATCAAGAACAAACACTTCGGGTTGGGTAATGCTTGTTCGTGTTTTGAACAAAGACACGACACGCTCCCATCTCTACTACATAACAAAGTTCTTGAATTTGTGTTAAAGTTAAAAAAAAACAAAAAGAAAAACGTTCATAAAAAATTAAATTTAAAAAGCGATGGTGAAGAAAACTGTTTCTGTCACTTGTTAGCAGCATTTAACAAACAACTAAGAACAGCAGCAATAAAAAGTTTGTTCAAACCCAAGAGTTAAAGAGCATAAGCTAAAAGTGACTAAAAATTGAAGCAAAAAAAAAAAAAAAAATAAATAAATCCGTATTTTTTAAGGAAATTTTTTAAACAATAAATCGTCTTTAGTAAAGATAACAATTTAAACATGACAAAGTTATAAGATATTTTTTGTTTCTTTATTTAAAGATTACCTTCCCCCATAAAGATCAGAGTGTGTGAATACTTAAAAATGTATGTATGTTCATACGTACAGGGTATAAATTACTTTACACAATAAATTAAATTAGGTCAAAAAGTCGTTTGCAATCATACATACGAGTACACACTGACATATAGAACTTAAGTGCTCTCAGACAAGCAAAATTAAAGAATCGTAATAAATTTTTCTATCTACACTTTAAAAAAAAAGACTGATAGAAGATATAAAAAAATTACAGAAAATGAAAAAAAAACACAAATTAAATAAATAAACTTAAAATTATATTTATGAGTTTACATGCCAACATACACGGTGACGGTAGTGCTCCAGCAGTTTAATTGAAGCAGAAAAATTTTAACTTAAAAAGCAACTCGACATCTGTGGTTGCAGTACCGTAGCTCGAAATACCTGAATAAAAATCAGTCCTACTTCTAGAAGCTGTCAAGTTACCAACACACGTTGAACTTTTGGCATCTCCCTCTTTCTGTCGCGGGAATAAAATATTGAGAATCTTACGATGACAAGTATGATGTTTTTAGTAGACACTAAATAAAAATAACAAAATATACATACATACATACTCGTACATGCTTACACACCTACAAAATATTGGGAGTCAACTCAAACAACAGCTTCTGTAGAATTTTGATGATTCACAATTTGTCTACACTGAATTTACAAAAAGAAAAAATTTAATTGGTAACAGCAGAATAGACTGGATATTTAATTTGAAAAACCAATAAAGCGATTTTATGAAAAATAATAATAATAATAATAATAATAATGATATGATATTTTAATTCAGCTGTAACATTTTTTTTCGTACTCATTTATCAGAACGTAATAAGTGTACATATTTCAAATTTTAAATATTAAATATCGGGTTAGAAACTTTGAGATTAAAAATTGTGAAAACATCAGCCAAACAAATTTATTATTTGTGATTTTTGCAGTTATCAAAATAGTATAGATTCATATATAAAGGGTGTCTGGTGGCAAATTTATATTTATAAATACGATTATTTCAAAAAGCAATAAACGGTGTGGACGGAGGGTGGCGCCGCACAGTGGTTCAGAATCGTTTTTCATCGGCCAAAGCTCTGTAACTTTTGCACTAATGAAGTTTTTTTTTTAAATTTTTTTTCGCGGATGTATATACGCTTAAAGAAGACACTTTCGTCTTTCTCTGGAGGGTTACGGTTTTTTGATCCCTTTTGATCTTCAAAAGTTATACTCTACTAAACTTCGTTTTCGTTTTACGAAAATATGGGGCATTAAAATTTCTTACATCGCACTCTAACTACCAATTGTACAGGGTGTGCACATACCATTTCTTATAAACAACAGCTTACCAAACATAACAAAAAAACCACAGCCCTTTATCGATAATAGTTTTCGAGGAATTGTAATTTATTTCAGTTAAAATATGAGAAATTTTTGTTTTTTTCAAATTAGCATAAATTTGTTGTATTTGGCAGCATGCCACGCCCACTACTAAGAATATTTTGACCAAATTTTTTGCCTACCTTTGTTTCGATATGTTTTCTTTCTGATGGCATAAAAATTTAAAAAATCTATGTCAAGAAATAATTTAGGTTTTGGCCGATGAAAATTGAGTCTGAGCCACCGTTGCGCCGTTGAAATGATCGATTGTGTGGATTTGTTAGTCACGATGTCGCAGTAGTCGAATGAGCATTGCGCGTTCGCTGTGGAGAAATTTTTTAAGAGCAATAATTCTTACGTAATTCTTCGTCGACAATTTTGTTCAAAGTTCGGTATTCGGCGAATATGTGATGGACCGAGTGTAAATATAATTCGTTCGTGGGTGCAGAGATTCCGCGCAAACGCTTCGGGGCTATGAATGTCCCACGGCCAGGACCCAGTCGATCTTCAAGTAGTCCCGAAAACATTGAACTGGTTGAAAGCAGTTTACGTGAAAATCCGCGACTTTCAATACGATAAAGAGCAGCCTGACTGGGACTTCCAAGAGCGATTATTCATGAAATTTAATCCTTTTAAAATTCAAATCGTTCAAGAGCTGCTAGAAAGTGACTTTGATTTACGCAAACCTTTTGTGTGAAACGATGTTGGAAAGTTTTCGCACTGTAAATCTAATTTTTTTTTGGAGCGACGAGGCTCATTTTCACTTAAACGGCCACGTCAACAAGCAAAACTGCCGTTACTAAAAACCATTGCATTGCCCCAGGGTAACTGTTTGGTGTGGCTTATCCACGCATGAGATAATTGGACCATTTTTTTTTCGAAAATTCTCGAGGCGAGGCGACGAATGTCAACGATGAAAATTATCGACGCATGGATGACATTTTCTTTAAAAAATAAGATCCGCATTTCCATTCTATCGTTCAATGCTCTTAATAAAACAGTGTCAATTATTACTTTTTTTATTTAAGTTTGGAAATATAAATCTGCTACCAGACACCCTGTACATATATACGAGGGCTGTCCCAAACATTGTTGCTTCGTTAAAAATGATTCCGGTTAAAGCAAACTTCTGTTCTAGATAAAAATAAAAAATAAAAAAAACTTGTGCACGTTTCCTTTAATCTCGTACAAAATTCTCGCAGACGAACTTTTCGCCTCGACATACACAATATACTGCTCTATAAAAAAAATTTGTTTTGAATAAAAATATGTGTTATATAGGGACATTAAGACCCTAAATTCAAATCCGTTTTCAGTTTTTATCTATCACGTGCAGATTTTTTTTTAAAATGGGCGTGGCTAATATGACCCCCTAAACAAGGCGGTCACGCTAACTTATTTCAATATAACTCGATAAAGATTTGTTCGATTTCAATAAATTAAATACTGAAAGATGCAACATAAAACTACTTTTAGATCAGATTTTTCTCCATTTTCAACGGTTTCAGAGTTATTCAGAAATTGTTGGCGAAAAACGATATTTTTAATGCAAAATGAAATTTTTGTTTTGTCTTCAGAAATTCATAAAACAATCAAAACATCAAATTTTTTAATAAATTTGTTATTTATCGGAATCGGATAGGATGCTATAAATGAAATAAGCTGTAATGAAAATATATGCAAACATTCTAATTTTATTCACAATTAAGGCAGGTAGCCAGCCCACTTTGACAAACATTGTGTCATACATTTATCCGTAACAAACTTGCATCGTGTGGTTCACTTGCAAAGTCATACCAAGTAAAGAAATTATGTTCGTATGGCTTCTGGAATTAAGAAATATATTAATAATAGGAAGGTATGTATCCAATGGCTCGGAAAGCAGTGTGGCTACATAATGGTAATCAATATCCGTCCGTACCATTAGCTCATGCAGTAACTATGAAATAGACTATTGAAAACATGAAATTTTTGCTCAGTGTGATCGCTATTTGTGGAATATATGTGCCGATTAAAAAAAAAATTGCTATAGTAAGAGGATATACTAAACATTGACGCTTTTCTGTGAACTATTCCTTCAGATAACAAGCGATGCCGGGAGGCAAACACATTGCAAATGAGCCTTTAGTTGAGAGGCAAAAAATATTTTTGCCAGCTTTGTGCATCAAATAAAACTTAATACAAGAACAGAGATGGAAAGGCATTCAAACCCGTGAAAAGTAAATTTGCGCGTGTAAGTGAGACCACATTGAAGGAAGGCGTAGTTGTGGGTCCCCAGGTATGAGAAATCTATAAAGAATTGCTCACATCTAAGTTGGCAAATAAAAAGAGAAGAGAGCATGGATAAATATTTGATTTATAATAAACTTTTGACTACGCATATTTCTTTTATAAAAAAACTACTTCCATATTTTTGTTTCTCTTTTTCCTAACCTCCGCAATCGCAAAGTTTAATTGAACAAACTTATATGGATCTTAGAAAAAACTTAATTCAATTAAGGTTTATTTCTTTCAAATAGAGATAAAAAATGTTGCTGTTGTTTTTCTAACCTTTAACTTCACGTGATGTGTCTGTCAGTCATGACTGCAGTGGCACTAATTGTGTTCGGAATGAGATAATTGTAAACTAAAGAAAAAGAAAAACAATAAATAAAAATAAATAGATAATAAATCGCATGGCCACGTAATAAATGCTGATGTATGACATTTCAACGAAAATTATTTGAATTTTTTTTTTTAACTGGCAAAAAATATAAGCTCTGTCATTAAAACTTTTTACAAAACGGTTAAAAGTTAGTTTTTGCTTATACATATATTTTTTTCTTCCAAAATTTCCCTTATTTTAAAATAAAACTGCATTCAGACCGTATGCTGACGCAGAAGAAAGTCGTCATAGATAAAGAGTAGAAAGCACTGGGTTTTAAAATTTTTTTTCTACCTTCTTGTCTGGCTGAACATACTTTGGCCAAAAATGAGTGGGATGATTTTTGATTTGCTGAACCAAACATTTTAAATAACAAAATATATTTAAAAAATCAAAAACTGAAAAGAAGAAAAAAATAAATCCACTAGTGCGGAACATAGTGGCTGAAATTTGCATCATCTGACACCACACACAGAGTGGAACAGACACAAAAATTCTGATGATGGTGTGGCGGCTAGTTGTTCCGTTCTGCTAGTGTTTGTTAGAATATTTACAATTAACTTTGGTGTTATTTGTGCCTTAAAAATTATCACAAAAAATTATCACTAATCAAAATCATAAACATAGAAACAATCAAAGCTGTTTATATATGAACTGAATTGCCAACTAACATAATTTGTTTGCATTTATGTCGTCGAAGTATTAGGAATTGAGCCGCATTTTTTTTTCGAAATTTTAATCTTTGTCGCTAAAATTAAAAATGGACACTATATAAGTATAGTGCATTATCAGGCTTCTATGATATAAATTAAAATCTTAAATTAAACTAAATACTAATATAACATAAAAAATCAACTATTATTTAGTACATCGCTTTCCTTTATAAATTTTATCTGCTGTTTCACAATTGGTTGCCCAGCAGCAATCAGTTCATATTTCTTGGGACCACTTGCCGCTATACCTTTTTTCCATGTGCGCAATATCTCGTTACAACCTTTCACCGTATCTGGTCATATCTGGTTGATATGACAAAACGAAAAAAATCTCAAAGCGAATGCAGGAAGTTTGTTTTTAATGGCACGTTGCATTTGAGTTGTTGAAAGAAGAAGTTCTTGTAGCAGTTCTTTGTAATTTGGAGCCCTTCTATTTCAAATAAAATTGGAACATAAATTTTCGAATGGATGGATTACTGTATTCGATAGCTATCGTATCAAAATTTTAAAAAGTGTAGCAAGTTTCTTTTACATTGTTATTGAATCCACTAGAACGAAAATAAAAAAAAACATTTTGTGCTTCTTTTATTCTAGTACGACAACCGAAGTCAAATTCGAACACCGTAAAAGAGTTTCAATAAAGTAAACGAGAATCATACCTTAGATGTTTTTATCATTCCATTTTATTAATATTCGTAGCACAATACAATTCAAGTTTTATTTTACTGTTTTAAACTTTAAATATATTTATAAACTTAAATACGAATGAAAACTCGATAGGTGTAGATCTTTGCTTACTCGAAGTCGAATGCTGTGATCATAAATTATGATACGAGTACTTTTAATTCGATATCGAACGCAATGATGCCAAATTGAAAAAATTTAATTAAATTTTACTCGATTACGTATGCGGTAATTCGGCCCCTGTCTAACTGTCGTATTCATAAAAAATATTTCAGGTTTATTACAGGTTTATTTGACAAATTTCCCATAGAAATATGTCAAATAAGCGCTTAATGAACCTAAAATATTTTTTATGAATACGGCAGTAAATCTTTTTGAAACTTTATAGAATAATTACGAGACAAATAATGATTGTGTATATACCTAAATAGAATAGATCGAAATCGTTCGATCGACAAAATGGTATTGCAAACAACAATAACATTAAAATTTTTTTTATTGTTTTCAATATAAGTATTCGATCGAACGATTTCTAGTGACATCGTGGGACAGGCCGTTAATAAGATTTTTACTAAAATGTGACCTAAAAACCAAAATTCGGAAAAGTTAAATAGAATGAAAAACATATTTTTTCCTTATTAAAATAATCTGCTCTCAATTTATCAAACTAATAAAATTTTGTAACACTCATTGTTATTTAGAAATATAAAAATTTTTTGTAATTGAAAGGAGAAAAGGACAAAGAAAAATTAAATGTCAAAAAAACCAAAAACAAGAAATATCCTGAAGAAGTTAACCGAATGTTAACGAAAAATCGAACCAATAAATAAAAATATAAACAGACCTACAGCTCAAAAAATAGTTTAATTGAATATGCAAAAGAGCGATGTTATCGTTATTTGTGTAGCACGTAGCGCCGTCTTGTTGGAAAGAAATATCTTCCAATTCCGGCCATACAAAATCGTTTCTGAAATGCCCATCACCAGAAATCAGTGAGAAATGGACAAACCGGGGTTTCCCTAAACACTGTGGGCTACAGCAGTAATTTTCTCAGTTGTTCTTGAGCGACTTAAACGAGTTCGATTCTTCGCATCATTAAATCTACTAGTTTTACAATTGTTGGTCCAGAAGGTGCTTCACGACGAACAAAAATGCTTTGATTTTGCGAACTGTGGCCGCGTAATTTTCACCCTTTTTGTAGTGAATTTGAATTTTTTTCCGGCGAACGTTCTGTGAAAAAATTCTTAAGAAACATTTCCATTCAATTGCTCCCCCAAAAATTTTCTCTAGCTCTAAATAAAATATACATAAGCATGTGTTTCAATTAAAATCTTTTTCTTTCAAATTAATTTCAAATCCATTAAAATCGCAATAACTGATACAACAACCCTTAAATATAGAATCAATTAAAAAAAAATTCACATTAATTATAAATGCAATCAAGTTTTTCATGCATAATACTTTATTTGATTTTTTCTTTCGAAAAATTTTGACATTAACACTCAAAATATCATTAACACACAAATGCTCATGCCCACTTGCCATACAATTTGTTACAGAACAGAACAGAACAGAACAGACTGCTTGACAGAAACCATAAACATAATAAATAAATAAATTCTTTAATAAAATGAAAGTAGATACTCTTTCATGTTTTTGGTGGTTTAACAAATTTGTATGGGCTGCAATAAATTGCAGCAGCCCCAACCAACATCAACTCAGCCTCATTAACGTGCTCTTGAAAAATAATACTGATATAAATTGTAATTAAAAACGCCACTAGCACTTGTTGTAAGTGAAACTTATACCAAAGCAAATGTAACTTAAATAGTTTTCTTACGCAAGTGAAAAACAAATTGAAACAACATAAATAAATACAATTTAGTAACCCAGCAAACACTAAAAATCAAAAAAAAAAAAAAAAAGTAAATCACCAGAAATTGCTCGCAACTTTACAATCAAACTTCAATTGAAATTGATTGAAAGTTGCTTCATTCCTCGTATTAATTTTTTTTATCAGTTATCTTACCATTTTTAATACGAATAACTTGCTGGGCTATTTGTGGCATTCAAACACTTTCGGTGTGAATTCAAAAGTTTTTATATGTTTAATACTGACATTGCAATTAATATTAATTTATTGCGGCTGCATTAGAAAGTCTATTTGTATTGGAAATAATTAAAGCCAGAAGTTCTCTAATATTAAAATAAAAAATTGGGTATTTAAAGTGTATCAAAAATTTGAATTTACTTAACAAAACTGTAAATTCTTAAAAAATGCAGGGAGGCGACAATAACTTACCCTTAAACATCAAAGAAACTAATGAACCTATGTGTACTTAAAAGCCATAATAGCATAAGTCGACTTAAGACAAAATCGAGTTTTATTTGCTACAAAATTTTACCAACGAAACTTCATATTTGCGTGAAATTCCCATGTGTCTAACGAACCTTATAAAAGAGACATAAACAAAAAAAAAATATTGACCCCCAAGTCTTACTCTGGTTTTAGACTCGGCAGTTTTTCTTATTCAACTTTTGATTTTATAATGAGAAAGAAAAAATTACGAAAAAATTAGTTTATTATGACGATTTTGCTTTTTTTTTTTTTAAATTTCATATTAATAGAATTTTCATTTAGTTTCTCGAAACTAAGTTTTTCGACTTATGCTATTATCGCTTGTGTCCACAGAAATGAAAGAAAAATTAAAAACTTAATAGGAACTTAGGATAAGGCAAAAAATTACAACTCTTAATGTCACAAAAAGAAATTATGACAAGTGTTATTTCAAAACAAAACAAAAAAAAAAATAAATGAATAAAATTTTAAAAAAATTTATCGCATAAAATTTTCTAAATTTTCTCAGTGTAGTGACTGTTCTGCAGGTCTAAGTCCAAGAATTTTCAAACCAAACGTTGCTGCGCGTTCATGTAAATGTAAAAAGAACTAATCACGTCTTAAAAAAATATGGGAAATAGTTGACCCTGGAACTTGCCGCTCATTTCAACTTCAAAGCACTGAAATCCCTTGATTTTTGGATTAATTTACAAATATTTTTTTTTTATAATTTTCGACAACGATATGTCGATAAATATTTTACTGACTAAAAAACTTTTTTCGATTCATCGATTCATTTACTTAAACAAATCGATTTGACAAAATATTTCGGAGTTATTAAATAATATTTTCTCGAAATTTTTCCTCAATATCTCAAATCAAATTTGCATTCGTCAGCCGACCATTAAAAAAAAGTTAGTTAGGTATGGGGTATATACTGGTATATTTCGAATATCTCCTTTCTGAATCCAAAACATGTTTCGCGAAATTAATTATGGTTTCTGAGATATTCATTCATTCATTTTGCTCCATTTCAACTATTTTAAGTTTTAATAAGTATTGTTTTGCTGTACATGACAGTTTGGCGTTTGCGTCCAAATCTTCATTCAAAAACATCCGAAGTTAATTCTTGTTTTGCTTCATTTGTATAAGAAATGAAAAAAGAAGGTGCCGCAAGAAAAATTCAACAGCGACTGTTAAGCAAAAACATCATCACCTATAGTCTAGGTCTAGGTCCTAGACGTAGCCGCCGATTAAATGTTTTAATATAAGCTTATTAAACACTAAAATAAAATAAAAGAAACCTTATGCTAGGAACACAACTGGGACGAACGACGAATTTTTCGGTGCGAACTTTCGTCATAAAAAATAAAACACATTTGCGCATATGAAAATGAACACAAACAACACCGCCGTTGAACGAAATTCGTCGTGCGTGACGAAACTCTGATATAGATTTAAGGCAGAATTAGTTTGTGCGTGCTGTTCTGTTCTGAATCAGCTGTTTTGTTTCTGTTCAATTGAAAGTCTGTGTGTGTGGTTTGTTTTTCCTGTTTCGTTCTGTTCCGTTGCGGACAAATCTGTAGAAAATAGAATTCAACTTTAAGTGACAGCCAAAAGTGTGTATGTATTGGTTTGTTGTGATATTTTGTATACAACTGAAATCAGTTCTATAGGTTGCCAGCTGATTCCTTGCACAGAGAAAGTAATTGGAAAATATTTTATACAGAAAAGAACGGCACAGAACGACAACGAAAAGTAAAAACTAATGAGGCCTTAACAGAAATCATTTAATTTCATTCTTTATATTAAATACAGTTCAATTACTTGTTTTTCTTGTGTAAGTGTGTAAGCGAATCGATAGTTAAAAATATTACGGTGGCGGCTCTTGGTCAGCGTTAAACGATTTACGACTTATTTCTCTAGACAGCAAGAAAAATAAACAAAACAATGAAATTCCTAATTCTCAGCAGTAAAGTATACGTATGGAGCACAAAAAGCTACTTTTTGAAAATAAATTAAGAAAAGTGGTGTATGCGGCACAAAAAGTATTTCTAATTTTACAATAAATTAATATTAACTTCTAA
This sequence comes from Nowickia ferox, assembly GCA_936439885.1. Taxonomy (NCBI): domain Eukaryota; kingdom Metazoa; phylum Arthropoda; class Insecta; order Diptera; family Tachinidae; genus Nowickia; species Nowickia ferox. The sequence continues at coordinate 110,425,645 of OW387023.1, forward strand.
GTTTATTCATCAAATTTCCAAGCACGTGTCGGAAGCAATGGTGAAAATACAAAAAAAATTCTATCGGGTATACTTTGAGAAAACTTCATGTAAACCTTCTTAGTCGTTGTTCTCCATTCCGACTTTTTGAAATATGCTCCAAACCGATAATCCTTATTAATCCTTGAACTTTTTAGTTATGCATGTTGATTGCTGCCTAAATTTCTATACACATATTTATGCACTTTTTGCATTTAATCCCTATTTCACGGCCTCGTGAAGGGATGTACCGCTTTCAATAAATTTTTCATGACAAAGTCTCAAATTACATTCTAATTGATTCTATGAATTTATTTTTAGAAAGAAATTAAATTAATGTCAATATTATTGAAGGAAATTAATTTTTAATTTTATTTCTCACAAAACTTGTTTTCTACAATATCAAATAAAGAATTATCAAACACGTACACGTACATGAAAACAAACTTCATATCAAAAAGGAAAATCGTCTTTCCTTTTTTAAAAGCAACTAAAATTTGGAGGGCGCGCTAACAAGACTTTGAACAAGTTCAGTGTTTTAATTTTAATGTCAAAAATGACGCACATACATAAATGTGCAAAACAGTATTTTTAAATGTTTTTATATGCAGTGTAGACTTAACCATTTTCGTCATTTAACGATCATATGATTTTTTTTTGTATTTTCTTAACTGCATGAAGCTCCGACAATTATGAAGTCTTTTTATGATTATTTTTATTATAATCTTTTACTTTTATCTCCCATCTATTCAAATGCTGCTTCGATGTTTTTTTTTTAACAATAAGAGCAACGTACTTTTATTTTCATATGGAGAATATAATAAAGATAAACTCTTCTTTTAATTTATTTTGTAGATGTTTTGTATTTATTTTTTATTTATTTTTTTATTTCTCATCTTTTCAGGTAAGAATTATACGACTGATATGTTTGAATGCCAACAACTTTTGAGGCGGTGAGTCAGTCATTTCGTGGATTTTAAATACAGAGAATTTTATTGCTTACAGTACTTTGAGGTTTCAAACTTTTTGGAGCTTATTATTTATTATTATTTTTTTATATATGTAACATTAATTTGATGAAACAGTTTAATTGTGTAGTTTGTTGTAGTGTAATAAATCAAACAACAACAACAAAAAATAAATACAAACCTGTTCGATAACAGTGTCACGGAAGTTTCATAACTGAACGCAGAAATGTGAACTTTTTGAAGCCAAGAAACGCAAATAATGTTTATTTTTTAAATTTCCAGCAAAAAAAAATATAAAATGGAAATTGTTACAAAATGAAGTGGTAAACTAACAGGAAAAAAGCGAATCTTTAACCCCTCCTCCCCTAAAATAAAATTTCGATGTGATCTTTCTGGTCTTCTCTACTATTTAGAATTCATTGTCAAAACCCTGTAATTTGGGAAAAAGTTCTAAATGTTTGTATATTCAGTGTGATTAGTTGTAGTTCAGTGAAAATGTAAGTACATTTGTAAGGGGTACTCCTTATTTTTTTTTAACTTTTTTTAATGGTTAATGAAGCTGTCGTACTGTGACAGTAGTGTATTTAGGGAGTTCACAATAGCATTTTAAAATGTGTCTTAATATTGCAACGTTTCAACTTTAATACTTTAATATGGTCTGGCAAGTTTGTTGTTTTTGTTTGTGTGTAAATCAAATTTATTACCAGGTGGCAAATTTAAAAGGATAAAAAGCATGTCATTGTGAATTCCCTAATTGACTCTAAATAGAAAAAAGTTTTCTGGTAGCAGTTTTATATTTTCAAATTTAAATAAAAAACGTAATAATTGGCACAAAGTTTTATTAAGAGCATTGAACGATGGAATAGAAATGCGGATTTAATTTTTCAAAGAGTATATCATCCAGATGTCTTCCGTAGAGTTGAACACACTGTTCAAAACGGAGCCTTGCGTTCTGCGCCACACGCTGCAGTAAACTTGATTAAATTGAGCTGATTTCTCGATGAATATTTTCCTTTAAAACCACAAGAGATTGAGAATTGTACTTATAAACTGTTTCTTTGAGGTAGCCCCATAAAAAAATCCATAGGAGTTAGATAGGGCGACCTCGGTGGCCATGGGATGTCCTCAAAGCGACTGATCAGCTTTTGGGGAAAATTTTCCCGAAGCAAATTCATCAAAGCTCTGGCTGTGTGTGCAGTCGCCCCATCCTATTGAAACCACGTGTGTGAAGAGTACAATGGATGAGCTCGCAGGTTTGGCAAAAAGAATTCCGTAATCATGCGTCGATAATTTTCACCGTTGACATTCGTCCCCTGGCCTGGAGAATTTTCGAAAAAAAAAAAATGGTGCAATTATCTCATGCCTGGATAAGGCACACCAAACACTTACCCTGGCGCAATGCAATGGCTTTTGATGTTTCAATCGAGGGTTGCGGGTTCTTGGAGACCAGTAACGGCAGTTTTGCTTGTTGACGTGGCCGTTTAAGTGAAAATGAACCTCGTCGCTCCAAAAAATGGGATTTACAGTGCGAAAACGCTCCAACATCGTTTCACAAAAATGTTTGCGTAAATCAAAGTCACTTTCTTTCAGTTCTTGAACGATTTGTATTTTAAAAGGATGGAACTTCAGATCCTCTTTTAAAATTTCATGAATAATCGCTCTTGGAAGTCCCAGTCAGGCTGCTCTTTTCCGTATTGAAAGTCGCGGATTTCAAGGTTCAATGTTTTCGGGACTACTTGAAGATCGACTGGGCCCTGGCCGTGGGACATTTATAGCCGAAGCGTTTGCGCGGAATCTCTGCACAAACGAACGAATTAAATTTACACTCGGTCCATCACGTAATCGCCGAATACCGAACTTTGAACAAAATTGTCGACGAGCAATTCCATGAGAATCATTTCTCTTAAAAAATGTCTCCACAGCGAACGCGCGATACTCACTCGACCACTGCGACATCGTGACTAACACATCCGCACAATCGATAATTCCAACGGCGCTACCCTCCCTCCCTCCGCACCGAAGCAGTAAAGCTTCTTGAAATAATCGTATTTAAAAATAGAAATTTGCCACCAGACACCCTGTATAATTAATAAATTTAAATAAGTCTCTTACACCTGTTTTTTGAGGCGAAAATAAAGGAAACCATAGCACCATGATTAAGTGCTTTATTTTTTTCTATTTTGTTCTAAGAAACTATTAGAACAGAGAAAAAGGTTTCTAAACAATTATTTTCGATGTTGAAAATTACTATAATTATGTACACACACACACAAAAGTATTCATATTTGTTTTAATACATAAAAAGAAAAAAGTAGAATAATTGTTTGTTTTATATAAAAAACATGTCAGGCCGAAAGTCATTTTATTCCACAACTTTTTGTGTTAATTTTCAATGTTTGCAACATTCATGTGAATGAACATAAATAATTTAGGGAAAAAAGTTGGTTTTGTTGTCATGCTGCAAGTAACAATAGTAATAGTGTTGCTTACAACACAACACAATGAAGTTTCTTAAATGTGAAACAAGCCCATGCAGAGATTTTTCAAGCCGGAAATAAATTATTTGTTACGCCTACAAATGATTTTTGTTTGAAACAAACCGAACAAAGAAAACAAAAAGGATCTGGATGGTTTGGTTTTCTTTTTCATTATTTTTGCACACAATTTCAAGTGTTAAAGTACAATAAAAATTTAATTTTGGCACAAATTTTTGTTATTTATAATTTTTTCTAATTTTAATTCATTATTTATAGTTTAGGGGTTGTTGTTTTATTTTTCTAACTCAGGTATTTTGTTCATTAATATTTCGGTTTGTTGCAAAGTCATTCAGTTTTCGGGGTATTTGAGTATTTTTACTTCCTTCTCATTATTTTGTTTTGTTTTCAAAGATAATAAATAGCTGAGCGATTTGTAAAGACTCTCGTAGACATCAATAGAAATTAAACATCTGTGGGAGATTAAGTGTTAGATAATGAATGTTAGAAGTATGAGTTGTATTTTTCTAAAATTTAAAATGTTTTAAATTACGAACATTTTCACAACAGGTTGGGTAACAGATGCAAACTCGTTTCGAATTTCCCACCTGTGAAAACAATATACTTGTGCATGTATTTTTTTTTTAAATAAATCAGTATTGATTTTTACTAAACCTGTAACATTCAAGGAAACTTAAGGCATTCGATTCCGGGTGGTCTTATACATTTAGAAAAAAGATAAAGAAGACCCGCAATTATTAAAAAAATTAATGATCTGAACCCGAGCTCCAAGAGCTCCAAGTACTTCCCTACACCTGCTGAGGGGGAAAACAAAAACAAATTCTAAAATTTTGTACGAAAATTCGAGCGTTGTCGACATCGTGGGACAGGCCCATTTTGTTCCATTATAAAAATTTCTGTATTCATACATATGTATATCCTTACCTAAATATAAAAAGGCCCTAACTCATAATTTTTTTGAAACTGAGTTTTTTGTATATTTCGATAGAAGAACATCTAATGTATCGAAAAATGAAAAAAGCTGGGTTTGAAAAAAATTATAAGTTAGGGTCTTTCTATAGGCTGTTTTTTTTAGAGGTATAGAACTTCGAATTGAAATAAAACACAAGAAAATCGTTTTAATGTCCATCAATTTGGCTTTATTGGAAGGATAATTTTATGCCATTAACGTTTAAATATGATTTCGGGCATGTGGCCGCCGCGGCTGGCTCGAATAAAGCCAATTCTACAGGTCCAATTTTCAACCACTTTTTCGAGCATATGGGGCCGTATGTTGGCAATAACGCCACGAATGTCGGCTTCCAAGTCCCCTAACGTTTCTGGTTTATTGGCGTAGACGAGCGACTTCACATATCCCCAAAGAAAATAATCCAATGGTGTCAAATCACACGATCTTGGTGGCCAATTGACAGGTCCATTCCATAATTGCTCTGATGGACGATTATGTCGACCATAAAATGGACGGAGCTTGCGGTAAACTTCGCGAACTGAACCATTATTTTCGAAATAAATTTGCACGATTTGCAAGCGTTGTTCTTTTGTCAACCTGTTCATGATGAAATGGCAAACCAAACCAAATATTAATCACTTGACAGCTGACAAAATGGCCGCCAGTTAAAAAAGTGATGCCAACTTAAAGTTCTATACCTCAATAAAAAACACCCTTTATATTAAGGTAACGATATGCATGTAAATATGTATGTACATTAGACTGGTCGCACAAATTTTTTCTTCTTTAATTGATATACATACATGCGATGTCTGAAATATGAGGGCTGCTTTCATAAATGCGGTCTTAATTTTTCTGCTCGATCCGACGGTGCTAAAGTATCCAAAAATGAGATTTTCCCAGTATTTTTGCTGTATTCTTCTTATCTTTCAGCGGGCGCATATAATATTTTTGGAAATATTTAAAAACATATTATGTCTTAAGGTGGATGATAAGTTCTGTGTCAAAAAGAAAAAAGTGCTTAAGTCGAGATAAGCTGATTTTGAGTTAATGGTAAGTTCGTAATCTATATATTCGAAAGTACCTGTGGGCAAAATCTCAATTAATTTGTGCGATTTTTCAAGAAGTTATAGCACAATGACTTGCGGCTTATCTTTTTTAGACATTTAATCTCATTTGGAAAAATAGCTTAAGTTGAGGTATACTTTTGTATATTTCAACTTAAATGTATTATCTACAGTGTGTAGAACGTTGTTTGCCTAAGAAAATAAAGGTCGACAGAGAATTTCCCAATTTAACTGTAAAAGACATAAATTTCTGAAAATCGACTTGAACGCTTAAAAGTGCTCTCCTGCAAAACAGTCAAATATGACTTATCGACTGTTTCCACAACGCGGACGGTCGACTTAGAAAATTTCTATGAAAAGCGCTCATTATTTTGAGTCATTTTCTGGGTTGTAGACACAGGTGGTTAAGCGCTTTTTCCTTATTGCCACACAATTTTTTGGTGCCAGCTTTAGAATTCGAGAAAAAAGCCTTAAATTTGATATTTATAACAAAAATAGGTATATTTCGAAACGATCTGGTTCCTTCAAAAAAATAAAAATTTTAACATAAAATTTCTTTGTAATATTTCTTTTGGATAAGTAAAAATAAGGGGTGGGTATTTTTGCAAAAATCTTTTACAAATCGAAATAATTAACCCACTTCTTTCTGCAAAAAGTGCGAAAATATACTTTTTTCAAAATTTTAATTTAAATTGCGTATAAATTTTGACTTAATTGTGACTTTGATACCAATTTTTATTTTATGTTACAAATTTGGTTCCTTATTCATAATAAGTTTCCTATTTTAAATCGAACAAGATTTGACTTCTCCATTAGCAAAACAGTGGACCAAGCTTGGTAAAAAAAGCAAAAATTTTGATTTATTTTCTCGAATATCTCCTAAGCCGTAAGCGAGAATTCATAAATGTAGCAGACTTTTTTTTAGTTCTTGGAAAGAAAAAAAATCCACTTGCAAAAAATATTTTTATCAGATCAAAACCATGAGCTAGGCACCGGTTTTAATTTTTCATTAACCCTAGTTTGGCCACTTTGGCGATTTGTGGCTCCGTCCCCTTGAAAGATATATAGTCCAAGTTAAGCTGTGTGACGACACCTCTTCAAATGCTGTTTGAAATTCCATAACAATCGGATGGCTTGTTTAGAAACTGCAGAATCATTTCCATTTTTTTTTACAAAATCCTTACTCTGTATCGGGTACTTTAAGCACCAGAAGGCAGCAAACCTCATATTTTAGACAGTGCACATATTACGAATTAAAAAAACAATCGCACACAAGCTGCGACCAGTCTAAGGTACATACATTATTTGAATGCCTTCTTGGCCATTACTTCCGCTTCTTTAAATTTACATTTAAATAAAAAAATATAACAAAATAAAATCTATTAAACAAACACATTTCATTTTACAGTTGAAACATTTGACAACTGTTTCAAATTTTTGTTAACGACTTGCATGAATAATTAATCTCCAGCTCGTTGAGTTTAAAAACACTTTTTCATTCTACAGGACATGATTCATTAAAGGTGAATTGCGATTTTTATGTATTTGCTTAACAACAATTTGTTAATACATTAACATTCCTTCCATGTACCTCTGTTCAGTATTATAATAGTACATTTACGTACATATCGCCCATTTACTGCAAAAGTGTCGTAACTCAAAAAATTTTGTTTTGCAGAAACGATTTTAAAGTTTTCAATTTACGCGAAAAAATATGCTTCTCTGTTATATGAAATTTTTACGCAACATAAAATACGAATTAATTCAAAATCAATTCAATTCAAATGAATTGGAAATGAATTGTAATTCACTTTGACAAATTCATTTGAATTAGAAATGATGGCAGTTCATTTTTTCCAAATTCATATGAATTGACTCAAATTTCATTCAAGTCTTTTTTTTTTGTGTGAAAAGAATTAATTAAAAATTTAGCTAATTCAGTGCATGAATGATTCGCGAATTAATTAAAAAATAAATGATTCATTTACAGCTCTGGTGGGTATGTATGTATTTTTGTTTTTTAACTGCCTTTTTCATATAAAAATTTATAAAACTTCGTCAAATTCCAAAAAATATAAAAAAAAAAATACATACAACCAAATTGAGAACTTTCTCAAATTTCTTTTGGTAAAAAAAAATACATTGGTGGTGTTCGGTGTTTGATGCAAATGGTCTTGCGTAAGTGCAAATGCAAAATATTGAAGCTTTTCGGCTGGTGTTTTTTTTTTGAAATTGTTGTCATTAAGTTTTTAGTATTTGTTAATGCACTAATAATCCCAAATTATTATTTTACTTATTCAGTAAAATATTTTTTATTAAAAATACATTGATTGTGTGTGTTGGATTTTAAAGTAAAGCTACGATATTTTGCATTTACACTCATGTAAGACCTTTTGGAGCAAACACCGCACACCGCCAATATTTTGCAATGAACACGCATTTATTTAAGTCAGTGTATTTAGCACGAATTCTTTAATTGACTTTTTTAGAAGTTCATAATTTTTATTGCGTAAATATTAGATAATTTGCCTCTTTGAGGAAATGTCAAAATAACATTACCTTAACCCCCCCGTCACCTTAACAAAAATAAAAAAATAAAAAAAATAAAAAATGTACTAGAAGAAAATTATTAAATATCATGTCATGCCATGAAAAATATAAATACATCATAACTTATTTAGCTAAAACAAATTCAGTGTCTTGGAAAAATAACGAAAAACAACTGGCTTTTGTGCACAATATAAGATTATTAGTAAATATCATTTTCATACTTTTCATAGAAAGAATAATCCTCCAAATTCCTCAGGAAAAGCAAAGCAAAAACAAGAAATCGATATTTTTATTTGTACACATTTTGTCTTATTTCTTGTAAAATAAAAAGCTTAAGGCAAATACGGGCAGACTCACGTAATATATGTACTAGACACACTCATCTGCTTACAACAGCTTGGAATAAAAATGATTGTTGCATTTAAACAATGATGCATACACATCATTCTGATTTTATAGGCACACATACATCCATACATATCGTATACCTTAATATAGAAAGATGTTATTCTATCGAAATATACAAAAAATTTGATTAAAATAAAAATAATGAGTTAGGGCCTTTCTATATTACAGTAACGATATGTACGAGTACACAAGTATGTACATTAGACATATAACTTTTTTTATTAAAAATTTGACAGGCACTACGCTATGGGGAATATTGTCCTGATTATAAAAACCGATATCTTAGGCCAGTTTGAAACGAAAACCTTCCACACCGAATGAATTTATAAAACCTTCCAAATTTTTTCTTAATAACAATAAAAATTCAGTAATGTACCAGCGACAAACTTTAAATGTTATTAAAATGATATACATTTCAATATCTACCAAGATATTAAAATAAAAAGAAAAGAGGTTATAGCTATGCTGCTAAGTTATATAAAACAAACTTAATAACAATGCAATAAAATTCGCCGCAAATATTTCAAAACGTTTCCATTTATTTCTCATTATTTTCTATTTTAGCGGCCTACGATTAAATTAATGTATTGTTTGTAGCCGGTGGCGGCTTTTAGCCGGCTTACAGCTGATCGGCACTGTTCTCTGATTTGTGCTCATATGCAAAATCAAAACAAAAACAAATTGAGCAATCGTTCTCATTGTTTTTGTTTCTCTCACTTCAAATAAACAAACAAAACAAAATCAAACAATTTGTTTCGTTTATTTTCGTACTCTGCTTTTAAGTACAAAGAAATCAAAACAAAAATAAATTTATAACTGTAATAGTGTCGATTATATTTGTTATGAAAATCATACCAATCATGACACTCCTGTGTCGCACAATAAATAGCATAGCTATCATAAAAATTGCATTCACGTTATGAATTCTATTTGAAACAAACAGTAACTAAAATCTGAAAAATTATTTGAAATACTGCCATCAAAAAATTCCAACTCCATCCGAACTTCATCACATTTGGGGCGGAATTTAATTTCTAATGATTTCGTAAAAGTAAAAATGCAATTATTCTTATTTTTACATGGACTATTTATTCAGCTCTATCTGTCAAATTTTGATATTTGCAAAAAATTTTAAAAGTTATACCCTAATGTACATACATACGAGTACATATAAAAAATGTTTATTATTATATTTTTCTGGTAGATTGTTTGAACTCATGTAAGCATAAGTAAAATAAGTATAACATTATTCGTGCAGAAATTTCTTAAAAATAGTATTTCTTTCCTTTTTGTAGGGGAATTTGCTATAAATTTGGTTTAAAATGTTTTATTTTGTTGTACATTTCTTGGTTTTAACTAGAGACGGTAAAGTGAGTAGTTTCTTTTTTAAATTTAATCCAATCTCTGGAGGACGCCCTACAGTGATAGGAAAACTCATTTTGGGACTGGCAACAATCTCCCATCATCATCTCCCAATTTTTAACATCAATATTAAAGGAAATGTAATGAATTAGAGCAACGCTACTGATATTAACCTGATGACGAATGTCATTGGTAAAATACGTTTGGCGGATATAAAGACAACAAAAATAATAATACGCAGACCCATTCACAAACTTACCGTTCTTTTGGAGTCTTGAAAGCAGATACTTTCAACTCCGCCTTAATGTAAAGGCACTTCTTTAACTTTCTTTATATAAAAAAGTAACAGCTTGTTCAACGATGTCGCAACTATGCGTTCGTTCGTGTTTTAAGCGACTGAAAAGTTTGGGTTCGTCAAAGAAAACAACTGACAAACGTAATTACATGTGAACATGAGCACTATCGTCATTGCTGAATCCAAATTGACTGTACATCGAGTGACTGGCTTTCGATCGCTTAAATGTTCTTGCGATATCGTTGTATATATCTGTGGCAATAAATAATAATGGCTTAAGTTGACATAAGTGCTTTTTCATTTTGTTACATATTCTTATTCACTTCTTCAAGATCTATCACTCAGCTAAATTTCAATTACAAAATGTTATTATTAATAACAAAAATTAAAATATTAAAAACCCCCGATATAACTAGAAAAGATGTGATATCTTCTAAACGGTTGGACCGATTTTCGATCAAGTCACCGTTCAAACGGTAAAAACTAAATCATAATCCGGCCATCCGTTTGGTCTGTACATGGAAACATTTTATCTAAAAACTAAACACAAAAAAAAGACAAAACCCTTAATATCTCAAAACAAGAAATTTTGACTTAAGCCATTATTATTTATTGCCACAAATATATGTATGTATATATTTGTTCCTTTTAACTCCCACAAGGATCTGATACACTATGTTTTATTTCATTCCTACAAAGAGGAAGATGGAATGTTTCTATTTCGACTTTTCGTCGTTTCCAGGTATGTGTTGGTCTTTATGTTCGTCGACTGCCTTGCGGATTCCAGTCTGTGGCTTGTTTTGCAATATCTGTCGATGGTTCCCGCAATGTATGTCCAATCCGACACCATTTATGTTTTCGAATTTCCAGACGGATCGCTTGCTGTCTGTTTTCTGACCATAGCTCATTATTCGAAATTGGTCTGGTTTTTTGGTTACAAAAACTTGTACGGATTGTATGTAACGTGATGCTGCATTCCACGTTTCACATCCGTATAACAATGTGGATTTTACGTTTGAGTTAAACAGATTTAGCTATGTACGCCTTGATATGTATTTATGATGAATTCCACATCGGCTTGAGTTGTCCGAACAATTGCCTTGCCTTGCTTATGCGGCTTGAGATGTCAGCGTCAGAATCAAAAAAACTTTTGTCCAGTATGCTTCCCAACTAACAGAATGATTCTAACTCCTCAAGATATTGATTCTGCACTGACAGTCTTTGCTCATTATTAGAGTTAATTCTCATTGTTTCAGTTTTGCCAATTTTAATTTTCAGGCCAGCGTGTGGTGCAATTTCTTGGAGTAATTTTTGCTTTATATATTTTTTTTAATTCCAACTCTTTGTAAATTGAATTGTAATCAATTTATTGCACTCATAAATTTATCTCTTTTCTTTATTCAATGTACTGGAATAAGCTTTTATGTACTTGAAATTAATATAAAACACTTTGTTCATGTCAATCAAAGACAACGAAATTAATTTTTAATTACTGAAAATAGCCAAAGCGTTAACATATTTTGTCGCCTATGTATGCTATGACAGCAATTAAAATCGTTGTTTTTGGTACTTTGAAAATTGTGCAATTAAAATTAAAATTCCAGTGTTTAATTCTAATCAAATCAACCACTTTATTTTCTCATTACATCTATTAACAGCTTTTAAAACACAAAATGTTAAATTAATACACTGCTGCTGGATACCACGATGTTAACTTTGCTGTTCTTTACACAATAGTCCAGAATAATGTTAGCAACATCTAGAAGACCTCAGAACTATCGACTGAGTCTCAAATTGAAGTTTCGATCACGTTATTAGTTCGTGTTACAAATCATTCTGTTTGGTTTTTTTTTGTATGTGCATTAACAATAGAAGATCATTGTAGATTCTACAATATAGAAGCATTACAGTTGTTGTTGTTGCTGTTGGTGTTTTTCGTCTGCATCGGCTTATGGTTTTGTGAGGTTGTGTATTTCTCAATAAGCAGAATGTACGAGTACAACTAAATGTTTGTTGTTATGCTTTGGGTGTTTAAATCGTTTTGTATATATCTGGATTATTTTTCTTGTATATAAATATTTTTATGGAAAAACATTTCATTTCCTTTTTAATATGCATGCTTTAAAAAAAATACAGCACTTTAATTTCTAAAAGTTGCTCACTACTAACCATCACTAACTATCACTTGAGCGGTGCCCGTCTCTAGCTTTAACATAGAATGTAAAATTAAACTAAGTGCAGTTCATTTGCCCTGCTTTATATTTTTCTAATACATAGAACTAACAACATTACGAGAATAAATGTATAAAAGAAATTTTAATTTTCGAAGGTAAAATTTTAATTATCTAAAACAAAATTTTTTCATACATTAATTATTATTATTGACTCATCTTAGTCGGGCTTAAGTTCAGTAATTTTAATTCTTGTTAATGAAATATTTTTAATGTGAGTTTCCAAAGAAAAGAAGAAAAATTAAATTAGACTTTATTAGCTGGGGGAAATACCGATATTTTCCTGTGCAGCCACACACTTCATCAGCACCCAAGTCTATCTATTGGGGTAGAGATTGTTATTAACATCAGCTATTTAACGCAAATTTTCAATGAAATGGAATATGAGAAATGTTGTGTATACAACTATTGATTTACCTGTGGTAAAGTCTAATTTAATTTTTCTTCTCTTCTTTGGAAACTCACATTAATTAATAAAAATATTTCATTCAACAAGAATTGAAATTGCACACAAAAAAGTAATATGAATGAGTTTATAATATTAATTAAAATATTTGTAATATTAATTAAAAAATTAATTAAATTTTCACTTATAAACAATTTGATAATATCAATTAAGTTTTTCCACTCAAATTAATCAATACAATTAAAAATTTAATTGAATCAATTAAATTATTAATTGAAAACATTAATTGGTGAATACTTTTTTCTGTGTACTGAACTTAAGCCCGACTAAGAAATTATTTCTGATTAAAATTCACTATAGATCAACTAAAAATGTAAAAAATTTTCGCAATTATTGACTCTTAGTTAAATACAAATGAGAAATTAACTTTTAATTTATTTTGCTTGAAAGTTGGCTTTAAACAAGTTGTTGCCTACAGAAAAAAAATCGCTTTAGTTCCAGCACATTTTCAAGAAATTTCTTTCTTATTTAAGCGTTTTTTTTTTAATTTTTTTCCTACAAAGATAAATATTTATATGACTGTAAGCTAAACAGTTTCAACAAAAATCAAAACATATTTCGTTCTTATAATGTTTGACACATGTCAAAAGAGTTAGTTAAAAAATTTTTTTAATTGAATCAATTAATACCTTAATTAAACTTGAACTTTGTATCAAACAACGGATTTAATTGAACAGATCTAATGACTATTTATTCTGTGTGTATTGTATAATGGAATTTTATTTATAAATGTAGATTTCTAGCGATAGCTTTTTGCTTTTAATCACCCAAACTCTGATTTTAAACTAAGTTGTTCGTACTATTTTCCGGCTTAAGGTACACTAATTTGTATGAGACATATTTTCGTGCTCATCGTACTCGTATTTAGTTTTAATTTAAGTGGATAGAAATATGTGTACCTTTTAAGTGAAATTCTCAAGACATCATTCTTCGTGGAATGCTCGTCGTAATAAAGAAAATTAAACTTTACTTCTAAATTTATAATATCCACTTGTGTTAGCTTTTCTTAGCACCACTTATGGGTTGACCCTCGCATAATATTATTTTTATTTTTTGGCATTACGAATAAATGATGCTTCTACACTACTCGCACGAACACAAAAATTTACTATACGACTAGATGCGTTTGCATGCCAGCAACATCAAACAGACAAGCAGCTTCTTTCTTTTCTTCATTTTTTATGTTTTAAAACAAAATTATAAATTTATTTTTATACTCGACATCAAAAATACTAAATAAACATTTCAACATTATTTATGCACATAAAAATCTTTGCAAAAATATGTTAAAAGCACAAACTTTCGCAATACTAAAAAGTGAAAAATATCAAAAAGTTTTATTTTGTTTTTTTCCGGGATTGCTAAAATGAAAAATTTTGCTAAAGTATGAAAATGATTTAATTTTAAAGCTGCTTTGTTAGAATTTGTTGGAAAATGGGGAGTTTTATGATTTCTATTTATTTATAAAAATTAATTTATACAAACTGGTTTGATATAAGTGTGAATCATGTGAAAACTTATGTTAGTCAGTAAAGTTTTGTTTAAAATAAAGAATGAGCAGTCTCAGATTCAATGGACATAAGCCATCAAAATCGCGAGATTAGCTGGAAATTATTTTTAAAACAAAATTAGTTTTTGTTTATTAAAAAAGCAAAGAAAAATACTGTTCCTTACAGTGAAAGGTATTTTTTTTTAATCAGTCCATCATTCATGGTTTTACTTATTTAAATTCGGGGTGTGACCTGCTCTACAAAAAGGGACCTCTGCGCCGAAAAATTTTTTTTTTACTTTTTGAGTGATTCTTATAGAAAAAAAAAACGCTCTTTCAAATGCCGCAAACCGCAAGTTTCTATGTCTTTTAGTTTTTTTTACAAATCACCTGTAAAGATGAACATAATTAATGAAAAAATTTAAAAATGTGATATAAACAGATAATATATATAATATTTGAAATTAAAAAAAAGTTCAATATCAAAGGTACAAAATTACAAAAATATCAAAATTTTATTCTTTTTTACTCCTAACACGCTTTTCTGGTGGTTCTTCTGTATTTTGAACATCGTACAAAGTACCAGAGAGTCTAAATACATCGCCAGATGATCAGGTTGAAGGAAGAGTTGCATATAACCATGCGCAAAACACAGAAAACCGAAGCACTTTTTTTAAAGGCGTTTTTCTCAATAACTTCTTTTCGGCGCAGAGGTCCTATTTCGTGGAGCAGGTCACATATATATATACATATATACTTATTTTTTATTTATTTATTGTATCTTCAATACTGAACTAAAAAGAAGTATTCAAATCTTAAATCTAAACATAATTATTAGGCCCGACCAGTGTCGGACATAATTTTAGAAATAGTAATTAATAATACAAACTTATCCTTTATTATCTAATTATATTTCTTATTATTTTTCTCCTATTTTTTCTTTATTTTTATCTTTATGGGTGTTTTTTATTGAGGTATAGAACTTTAAGTTGACATCACTTTTTTAACTGGCGGCCATTTTGTCAGCTGTCAAGTGATTAATATTTAGTTTGGTTTGCCATTTCATCATGAACAGGTTGACAAAAGAACAACGCTTGCAAATCGTGCAAATTTATTTCGAAAATAATGGTTCAGTTCGCGAAGTTTACCGCAAGCTCCGTCCATTTTATGGTCGACATAATCGTCCATCAGAGCAATTAATTCGGTTAACCATGGATCGTTTTCGCACTACGTTTACTCTATGTGATAATACGCATCCGCTGAAGTCGCTCGTCTACGCCAACAAACCAGAAACGTTAGGGGACTTGGAAGCCAACATTCGTGGCGTTATTGCCAACATACGGCCCCATATGCTCGAAAAAGTGGTTGAAAATTGGACCTGTAGAATTGGCTTTATTCGAGCCAGCCGCGGCGGCCACATGCCCGAAATCATATTTAAACGTTAATGGCATAAAATTATCCTTCCAATAAAGCCAAATTGATGGACATTAAAACGATTTTCTTGTGTTTTATTTCAATTCGAAGTTCTATACCTCTAAAAAAAACACCCATTATATAAATGTATTAAGCGCAAAAATATTTTCAAGAAGTTTCATCTGGAGTGTTGCATATTAAAGCCGTCCAGTAAAGTTTAAGATGTTACGAGCAAGGGACTAGGAGACTCGAGACTCGAGTTTTGTTAAATGTTTGCCTGCATATTTTGCAATTTCTTCAGTCACTAGTGGCATATTTAAATCACGATGTAAATTTGAATTTTTTATGTACCACGGAACCGATGCTATTAACCTTAAAATTTTGTTTTGCCTTCGTTGGATTTGAAATTTTTTTATTTAAAAATTTTGAAATGATTTATGCACTTAATTTGTGTCGAAATGCATATTGCATAAGAAATATATTTCTTTTCTTATGTAAATATTTTGTAATCCCTTTAGTTATTCCAAAATAATTTTTTGAGCCAAAATCATATGAAAATAAATTTGGCATGTCAGCCAAAAATATTCGGGCATTAAGGAAGCGTCGTATATACTCGTATACTTCCATTTTGGCCATTTTGTACATTTATTGATTTGTTTTTTTTTTGTTTTTATTTTGGCAACTTAAATTATTCCACAAATTATAATATTTTATATTATGTTGAGCCATTTAAAATGACCATCTGCATTTCCTCGTTTTCTTAAAAGCCATTGTTGTACTCGTATTCTTGCAATTCATAATACAAAATGAAAATAATTTTCATAAAAAAATACGGATATTTTAACAAAACAAGAACATTTGTTAACACAAAGTGTGCATTTGTATGAATGTGGCAATCGTAAACATATTGTTAGACGTTTCTTTTTATTTATTTTTTATCATCACTCAGTAGTTTGTGCAGCGTGTTTGCTTTATGGACGGCCAAAGCAATTGATGCTTGTTGGCAAATGTTGCAAATTAGTAGGGATGATCAGTGATTGTCAGGAAAAAAAAGAGATATTCCATAATAAAAATGTGGAAAACAGGGTTCAAATTATGGCGTTCGATATCTATAAAACTTTCATGCAACTTTAATTAGGTTTGTATGGAAATTTCGATTGATATCGAATGCCTTAAGTTGCAGCCAGGTCCAGGTCCTTATTATGAATTTCATTCGATATGCGATAAAATACGTGCTCGTATGATGAGATTTCAATGCCAGCGCAATTTTGGTTTGACGCCGTTTCACACTATAGTTAAAAAAGAAAAAATTTATTGAAATTCTAATTTGATAAAAGTTGTACACTTGTGATTTTTTTTTTAAATTTAAATAAATAAATATAAATATTCGAATCCACAAAAATGAAGTTTTTAAAAGGTAAAAACGTAACAATGGGGTATGATCTCTATTCCACTTGAAATTAAATCGTTCGGACTCGTCATAGCATTGCTGTTATAAAAATATATTTCCAACAACAAATCTATGGCAATTCAGTACGTTTTAATTTCACTTATAATACAGAATTTATCCGAATATTAATAAAAATATTTGCTTCCAATTTTTTATGGCCTGTCCCACGCTGTTGACAGAAAACGTTTGGTAGATTATTTACGTTGAAAACAAAAGCAAATGTGCATTCTTCTTGTTGTTTTGTGTTCAGTACAAGTTGATGATCGATCGTTTTCTGCCGACATCTTGGGGCAGACTGTTATTTTCCTTAAACAAAAAAAGAAGAAACATACATATACTGTTGTGTGCATTACGTATGTGATGTGAATACCCCTACGATTTTGCTGGAGGAAAAGTTTTCCCAACTTTGCTTTATGACTGCACCGGAAAAATATATTTAGTAAAAACAAGCTATTCCTCCATGTAGAAAGTACTCATAAACCGTCAACCAAACAACTTATTGAACAATAAACTCTACTAAAAATCATACAAGTCATGGAAAAAGTAGCAGTTGCCTTCTTTCCGCGTTTTTTGTTTTTTTTTTGTTTTTGCTTAATCACCGGCATTATTCATAGAACATATAAAATTTATTATTTTTTGCAATTTATGAATATTATTTCTTTAAGAATTGATATTTGTTTCCTTACATTTATTTTCCCTGTTTTATTGGTGGTTTTTGTCTTCAAGTTGAGTGATGCAATTTCGTGAGTATTAAAGGAATTATATTTTCAATCTGCAGCTTGATGGTGGAAAAGTTTAGAACGCACTTTTACATTTTGTAAGACAAAATAGTGTTTTTAATTTATTTTCTAAGAAGCTATTAAAAAAAACTTGGCTCTTTAGAAAGTATTTCTTTTTTGGCAAAAAAAAAAAAAAAAGGCAAAGTCAAGGTTGAAAATGCCATCAAATTTTTTTCAAGTGCAATAAAAATTTTTTGACGGCTTTCTTCTCTTTAAAATTGATAACAAGTTTAAAATCGATTACTAAAACGTGTACATTAATTTTTTTTATTTAAATTATAACAACTGCATTCATAAACGATTGTTAAAGTTAAAGCATTTATTAAACCGGTTTTCTCATAAAAAATTCTTACATTAAACCAACATAAACACAACAGTGACCATAATTTGTTGCATTAACATTTAATTTACAAATATTTAATTCTAAATATCATTTTGCAATATTTAATGTCTCACTTTCATTTTATTTTCTATTTTTAGGTAAGCCAAGTTCTCGTTGGGGGTGATATACTCGAACCTCAAAAATTTGTGATTAATATTTGAAATTTTTTTTGCGAATCTCAAATCACAGCGGTTTCAGTGAGTACATTTTGCTAGATGATTTCATATGTAGTCTTATGACTAAATACGATTTAATTGTTATTATCATTAATTTTAAATAGTAGATGTTTGAAAATAGAACCAACCACAAATATGATGAATTACAAAAGTAGTTTGTGACAAATATAAAGTATGATTTGATACCATAGAAAACAAAGTGAACTTTACAGGAGATTGAAGTCAATTTAAAAACTTTTTACTTTTATTAAATAACGACACTGTACAACAAAATGAATTTTTTTCAAAATAACAACTGATTCTTGTAGAGGGACTAAAAAAGATACAAGGTATTGACTTTTTAAAAGTTTACATCTGACAGTCATTTTACGGCCTACACAGAAAAAAAAGATTTGTTTATACGAGTATATACAGAGATTTTTGTCAATACAATTAACAAAATTGTAAGTTCAAGGAAAATCTGAAAAATATTTTCAGTTAAATATATCAACAAATAATTTGTTGAAACTTATTTTTGTTTTAAACTATTATTTTTGTTAGATTTCATAGTTATTTCAATTAAATTTATGGTGATATTAACAATGCGAATTATTGAATTTCCGTAAAAATTTTATATTTTTTTTTGGTCATAATTGTTATATTAACAATATTTTTTTATACACAATCACAACCCTCGAAACGATTTTTTGCTTGTCTGCGAAAGACATTAAAGGTTTTCGGGCGGAGTGGAACCGGCAACCTCTGGACTATTAAACTGACTTACTTTCCACTCAGCTAAAGAGTAAAATTTTAATAGATACGCAAACAATGAAAGCATGATTTCTTATGTTTCTTCTACATGTGCGCATTCCGCTATGATATAATTTAATAAATAATTTTGTTGATTAATTTAATTGACCAAAAAAATTAAATTTGTTATATCAACAATGATGGTTGTTAATTCTTAAATTGGATATTAACAATTTGTTTTGCTGGTTGCATTTCGGTGATATTTTTTCTGTTTAGTAAAACAATTTCAGAAAATCGTGTGATACTTAGATTTTTGGTACATAGTGTCTTCAGAACATGCATACAAAACATTACAAGCAACATTTTGATGGACATGTAGTAAGCCCCTAACTCTTCTGGAAATGGGTCTTTTAAAAAAAAATGCAAAAATTGCCTTCAAAAGAGGGATGTACGAGGTCTGATCAAAAAATAATCGTTATTTAAATTTTTTTCAAAAAGTATTTATTTATTCATCAATAACTATCTTGTCCCCTTCAAAGTAATCCCCCTCAGATATAATACACTTATGCCAGCGTTTTTTCCAATCCTCAAAACACTTCTGAAACGCGCTTTTTGGTATCGCCAACAGCTCCTGTTTCGATTTTTCTTTTATCTCCTCAATCGTAGCAAAACGCTTTCCTTTCATCGGTGTCTTCAGTTTTGGGAAGAGGAAAAAGTCAGCGGGGGCCAAGTCCGGTGAATATGGTGGTTGAGGCATGATAACGGATCAACGCATAAGCATCGATTTGTGAGCTGGTGCGTTATCGTGGTGCAAAATCCATGATTGTTTTTTCCACAATTCTGTGCGTTTCTGACGAATTGCTTCGCGCAAACGGCGCATAACTTCAAGGTAGTATTCCTTATTGACCGCACGACCTTGTGGCAAAAATTCATGATGCACCACGCCATTGCAGTCGAAGAAAACAGTGAGCAAAACCTTCACATTTGAACGAACTTGACGAACAGAACGAGCATCGTCATTGACATCATCTCGGCCTTCCTTAAACCGGTTATACCACAATTGAACTTGTGTTCTGCTCATAGTAGACTCGCCAAACGCCACAGTCAACATTTCAAATGTCCTTGCGCATTTAATTTAATTTTTTACACAAAACTTAATACAGTTTCTTTGATCCATTTTTTCGAATAGTAAAAAATCGAAGAGCACACCAAAACACGACTAACCTTTTTATCTGTCAAAAACAAACTGACAATCCAAAATGGCTGATATTGTCAACATATATAACAGACATGTGTACTAACATAACAGAAAAAAAAAAATGCGAAAATCGAACATACGTAACTCACGAAATTTGAAAATAACTTTTATTTTTTGATCAGACCTTGTATGTAGTTGAAATATTCTGCGAAAATGTTTGCCAAGAAATTCTACAATAGGTCTCAGAACACACATGTGTAAGTCGAACTACGGACTATGGCCACTTTTACAGTCTAGAAATTTGGATATTGCAAGACTCAAACATTGTATGCAAAGTTTCGTAGAAGCCCCATCCAATTTTCCCATGGCAAGATCGTGGCATCACAAGACCTCCTCAAAGCAAAGTTTGGCAGTAAACGATTAAATAGAAGTTTATGAATTACACATAATGTTACATACAACCCAATTCTAAATATTTAACGGGAAATAATTCCCGGGGAATTAATTTTTTCGAGAAAAAATTCTCCTATTCTAAAAATATGATTTTGCTAAGAAAGTAAAAACTCAGAGGGAATTTTGATTTTCTAAAGTCAGCTCTTTTTTCCAATTATTTTATTTTACTTCAAAGCTTGCAAATGATTTTTTTTTAAATAGAGGAAAAAACCTCCCGCCGAATTGATATCTAGAATAGGGCTGTTGTTAATTGGCCTTTTCTCGTGGCTTTAAACCAAGAAAAAGTATTCTTATATTCTTGCCGCCAGTCATTTTTGCAAACATGTGTCAATTATAATTATCATAATTTAAATTTTATTATTACATTCTCTTTTACTGTGTTCTGTTGTTATTGCTGTCGTTCACGATTAAAATTTGCATGGCCTGGCAATTGTTGACATCAATTTTCATTTACAAAGAGTAAACAAATAATACGGTGTTATTGTTCAAAATGACACTAAATGCATGCAAAGTCATTTAGTTTGCAAAATGTTTTATTAGAGGCAGGGTTGGGCAGTATTTGAAATACGTATTTAAAATACAAATACGTATTTTGTATTTGTATTTTAAATACATGACGTAGAAGTATTTTGTATTTTGTATTTTAAATACATAATTTACAAAATACATTTACAAAATACATTGCATTTTTGGTGTTTTGCATTTTGATGAATTTATAATGTATCATTCGTCAAACCAATAACAAAAAATTAGAATCGCTAAAAAAACATAACTATACCAACTCTTAGAGTTGGCATCACCACAACTCAGTTGTCAAATCTGAAGCATCTTGTCACAAGGCGTTTTATTTGCAGGTGGTACTATTACGACACAAAAATTGTAACAATACAAAAACAACATGATTGCTTTTGCTTTGGGAGATTGTGTTGTCAACATAAGCAAAATAAATCAGCGATATATTTTTTATGAAGCAAATAATTTGTTCTGCTCATAAATAAAAGGCATATGTTGTGAAATTGATGTTCATGCAAAACAAAGAAGTATTTTCACTGAGCTTCATTTTATTTAACAAGTCAACAGTTTTTTCTTCCATTTAATTTTATAATAAAGTTAAAAAATAACTGAAAAATATTTTATTTTATACGATAACGATTAGTGAAAGGATTTTTTCTAAGTCAAGTTTTATTAAAACTAAAGAAAAAATATTTTAAAACCTAAACATTTGAACTAAATACTATTTCTAAAAGATTATTTTAGAAGGTCTCCTTAATCTATTAAACAATTTAAAAAACTCACTTATGTACTTGTTTTTTCATTAATACATATGTACATATATAAATTTTTCTTCGTCTGATTTAGTTCAAAAATTGTTATTTTTGTTATGTTATCCTTTTTTCAAAAATAAAATAAAAAATAAATAAAAGACAATAACAATTCATCAGATCAGTGTTGTATTTTTTCGTAGATCGTGCGATTGTGCAGGATAGTGAGTCATGGTCTTAAGCGATACAGTTAGGCCCTGGTTCACGATATCGACACAAACACAAATTCTAAAATTTTGTTGTTGTTTCCAATGCAAGTGTGCGACAACGTTCTACTTGTGAACCAGGCCCTTAGTTGAGTGTGTGTGAGTGAAATGCCACACAACACATACAACCTGATCGCTTTTAAGAAATAATTATGTTGTCGCAATAGCTGTTCTTCAAACCATTAGGGCGGTTCAGTGACTTTTTGCGAACGGAAAATCGCAATATTTATTGATATACGTATTTATTCATTTACTGTAACGATAATGTCATCCTGTAATATCTTTTACTCGATAGTGCACATCTGTGTTTTATTTGCCATTTCTACATACAAATTGTCAAAATAAGTGAAAAGCACAAAGAAGAAAAAAGAACTAAATTAATTTAAACTTGTGATCTTGCTTTTTACTTCAAGTGACAGCGAACATGGTTAAAATATGTTACTGGACAGCAAAGTCGATAAGTTTTCGTTAGATATATTATATCGAAATGATAATCGTAATAAGAGTTACTAAATCCAGGGGTCTAATCGTCGCTTTCGATAACGAGCTGATTCGATCACATTTCTTTAGTTTGAGTTTATGGCATTCGATATCGATCACTATTATTACATTGTTCGATAGCGAATGCAATAACCTAATACAGAAAAAATGTGATTGAATCAGCTCGTTATCGAAAGCAACGGTTAGACCCCAGGTACAGGTACACAGCTGCTTTACGACTGCTAAATTTTGTCCAATCCAGCTAAAAATTTCTTAAATAAAAGAAATCCACTTTTGCCCTACATTTGTCGCTACAATGTAAATAATTTCTAACAAAAAGAAAACATTTTATTCACATTTAATAAAAATTCTACAATTTAATCGGAGACCATTAGAGTCTTACCAAAGCTGGAAAATTCAAGAGTTCATGCTTTAAAAATGGTGCCAAGCTACAATAGAAGTTATGTAGAAGTTATAACGATCAGGAGGAAGAGAAGACAGTCCTTTACCACCAGTGGGAATGTTCTGCGCTGTTTTATATGCGCTGGAGGAATTCCAGCTATTCTGCACTGCAAAAACTGGCTGCTGTGGCAGCAAAACAGTGAACCAAACTCTTTATATTCGCGAAGAAGTCCGCATGATTCAGCGAAGCAAATAGGTATTTGTAGTAATCCACATCAAGTCCCGACTGTTCCAAAGGTATCACAATATAAACGAATTTACGTAAAAAAATTAGCCACCTCAAAAAGGGGGCGCCTTTAATCTAACTTAAACTAATGCCGTGTTCTGTTCTAAAAAAAGTGCAACATAAATATTTTAACTTTTTATTAAGAAAGATTCAATTAAGCGTTCGTTTAAAGCAAAAATTTACTCTTGTAAGCGATTATACAATAATATCTAATAAGCTCTCTATTAAAAAAAAAACTTTATTTCGAATTCTCATTAAAAAGTGCAATAAATGTAGCATTTTTTTCTGCCATAAGTTTACTACTTCCTGAAAAGTTTTTACTGCTGTGTTCACGCATCAACAAATCTGCAGAGAAGGTCTGAATAAACTTAAGCTAAGCAATAAAAATTAAATGCACATCACATACTTGCGAATACACATGAATTAAAGAAACCCTAAAATACATGAAATTAAAGTGAATGAAAGAGAGAGAGTGAGAGAGAGAAGGGGCACTGAAATAGACGAAGAAAATATTCAAATATTCACTTGCCATCATTTGCATGCAAATGTTTATGCACTTTACAAGTGGGTGCGAGAATCTCGATTATTGAAATTTATATCCAACGAAACAATTATAAAATAAAAACAGCACTCATCTCTATTTCTATGAGAACAATGGTAAATGGCGTATGCTAAAGACCAGCAATTGCATACACATAGATAAATCGTTAAAAGGCGCCAATAATCTGCAAGAGTAGGTTAGTGTATAAAGCTCATTTTAACAAAGAGACAAATTAAGTTGTGAACAACTAACAATTTACATTTTTATAAATATATATACATACATACATCCCAGTTGGCCATGTCTTTCAATTATCTTGCAAGACGAATAGGGTCCGCCATCTAACGTTTTTTTTTCAACTAGTGCTTATTTCGTGAATGGTAACACTTAGCTCATGTCTGATTTGACAGATAATTAGTTTTATCCTTCCGCTGAACGAATATGGTTGTGTATACGCTTGAACAACGCTTCGCTAAGTGGTCCTGCGATCGACTTACAGAAGATACCGATTTTTCCACAAAAATCATCTTTTCAGATGAAGCTCATTTTGATCTTAGCAGGTATGTAAACAACCAAAATTTGCGCATTTGGGGCACAGAAAACCCGCACGCATACATTGAAAAGCCCACGCACCCAAAACGAGTCACTGTTTGGTGCGGATTTTGGTCCACAGGCATAATTGGGTCAATGAGCAAGGAGTGGCCGTTACAGTCAATGGCGATCGTTATGGGGCCATGTTGAACGAATTTTTGTTCACAAAAATTGAAGAGGAGGATATTGGCAACATTTGGTTTCAACAGGACGGCGCTACGTGCCACACAGCCGAAGCTATACTCGATGTTTTGCGCCCTGTTTTTCAACAAAAAAAAAGTTATCTGGCGGACCCTTTAGCGCGAAGGACCTGTTGGCGGCGACAGCTCATACAGATCATTGAGAAAATTTTCGAACAAATTGTCACTAAGTTCACACATGACAATAAGAACTGTCAATTTCTATAAAATTTTCATTAATGGAGATTTACACAACTTTATATTGAATGTTACAAGATTAGCTTGCAGCCAATATCCATCCAGATAGTTTGATGCTGTTGAGTGGTTTTTCTTTTACCCAGTCTTTCAGTAAGGTTTCTGTTAGGTTGTCTCAAAAGAAACTAATTGACAAAGATCGTGCATGAAAAATGTCAAAATTTCCCTAAGTAGTCGTTGAAACTGCCCTCTGCGACAAGTTGGCCAACTGGGAGATGCATATGTATACATACCATATACATATGTACATATACATATGTATATGTATAGATGTGCATATATGTATACATATATGCACTTTATTTTTTATTGATTCTTTGCATTTGTATATTAATCAGGTCACTGACATTTTAACATACGAGTACTCGTAAAATATTTGATTGTCTCGCTGTTCATTTCTCTTAAAACAATTTTCTTCACTTTGCTGTTTGTAATTGGAAAAACAATTAAAAAATGTCAACTGCCATTTTAAATGTGGCAATAATTTCAAATTTTTATTGGTTCATAAAAACTAAAATTTTTAAAGAAAAAAACAATACAAATTGTCAATAATATTTAGTGTTTGTACTCGTATGTATGTATGTCTGCTACTCAGTGTAACATGCAGGTCAATGAACTTTATATGTACGTATGTGTGTATGTATTTATATATATGTATGTATGGATATGTAAGCACAGTATGCCCCCGCCCTAGACTCTATTAGCGGAACACTTTACAGTTTTTTAGTTCGATTATTGCAAAATCTTCAACCATATTCGCAGTGTATTTTATCGTTAGTTTTCAGTTAAATAAAGTGTGTATGCATATCCTGGGCACACATACATACATATATATAAGGAAAACTTAATGACATAGCTATCCGATAACATTTTAACGATATTCGCTGTCGTTTGAAGAAAAAACATTTAAATTAGCAGCTCGAATTAATTTATTTTTATTATTCTTTGTGCTTTACGCTTATTGTACACTAGCGTAAAAAAGAAATTACAGAATAACATTTTCGTTACTGCAAACGAATAAATATGTCGATAAAAATTACGATTTTCGGTTCGCAAAAAGTTATTGAATCCAGGCACTGGTATTGGTATATTCATATTTTTCATATTTTTATAGGGAAAATTATATTCTTCTTTCTTCTTTTTTAAGCCATACAATTTTTACTTTATTGCCACAAACACTCAGATTTTACAACATGCTTCGGATTCCCAATTTTTGCATCATTGGAAGGCGTACTGTTGTATGTATTTAAAATACTTAAGTTCAAATGTGCAAGTAAGTACAGGGTGTCTGATAGCAGATTTATGTTTTCAAACTTAAATAAAAAACGTAATAACTGACACAAAGTTTTATTAAGAGCATTGAACGAAAGAATGGAAATGCGGATTTTATTTGTTAAAGAGTATGTCATCCAGATGTCTTCCGTCGAGTTGAACACACTGTTCAAAACGGAGCCTTGTGTTCTGCGCCACACGCTGCAGTAAACTTGGTTCAATTGAGCTGATTTCTCGACAAATATTTTCGTTTAAAGCCAGAAGAGATTGGGAATTGTCATTATAAAACCTCTCTTTGAGGTAGCCCCATAAAAACAATCCATGGGAGATAGATCGGGTGACTTCTGTGGCCATGGCATGTTTCCAAAGCGACTGATCAGTTTTTGGAGGAAATTTTCCCGAAGCAAATCCATCGAAGCTCTGGCTGTGTGTGCAGTCGCCCCATCCTGTTGAAACCACGTGTGTGAATAGTACGATAGATGAGGTCGCAGGTTTGGCAAAAAGAATTCCGTAATCATGCGTCGATAATTTTCACCGTTGACATTCGTCGCCTGAACTCGAGAATTTTCGAAAAAAATGGCTGGATAACACACACCCAACAGTTACCCTGGGTCAATGCAATGGTTTTTGATGTTTAAATGGAGGATTGCGGGTTCTTGGAGACCAGTAACGGCAGTTTTGCTTGTTGACGTGGCCGTTTAAGTGAAAATGAGCCTCGTCGTTCCAAAAAATGGGATTTACATTGCGAAAACGCTCCAACATCGTTTCACAAAAATTTTTGCTTAAATCAAAGTCACTTTCTTTCACGATTTGAATTTTAAAAGGATGGAACTTCAGATCCGCTTTTAAAATTTCATGAATAATCGCTCTTGGCTCAGTGATGCTGCTCTTTTCCGTATTGAAAGTCACGGATTTTCACGTAAACTGCTTTCAACCAGTTCAATGTTTTCGGGAATCCTTGAAGATCGACTGGGCCCTGGCCTTGGGACATTCATAGCCGAATCAGTTGCTCGGAATCTCTGCACCCACGAGCAAATCAAATTTACACTCGGTCCATCACGTATTCGCCGAATACCGAACTTTGAACAATTACGAGCGATTACTTAAGAATTATTTCTCTTAAAAAATCTCTCCACAGCGAACGTGCGATGCTCACTCGACTCGTGACCAGTGTTGCTAGTAGATTTCTCGAAAAAATACCTACACATAATTAAAAAAATCCGATTTTTCCCTACACGTTGAAAAAATTTCCCCTACAAAAATCTCTACGCATTTTTGTCTTTAAAATAGAAGAAAAGGCAAGCTTTGTTGGCAATAATCGCTGAAGTATGGCATATACACTTTATAGTAATAGCTTCTTTATTGTCATTGAGCAGACGCGATGAGAACGAGTTAACTTTTCCTGTCATGACGTTGGCCCCATCGCAGCAAAGACCACGTATGTTAGAAAATGGAATTGAATATTTTAAAATGCATTCTTTAAACTTTTTATAGAGTGCATCCGCCGTACAATCTGTTCCGACAAGAAGTAAATCTAACAGTTGCACTACTGTTAGCTCCTTTTCTTCATCAAAAAATTTAACAAGAACACACATTGTTTTGGAAGACGAAATATCAGTGCTCTCATCTACGAGGACAGAAAATTCATATTTTTGTAGTTTTAGTATTAGTTTAGACTTTTCTTCCTCTGCTAGCACGTTTTGTATTATTTTAGTACACTTAGTTCTTCCCAATTTGCTGTCTTTTATTATAGAGGAGTCTGGGACTATTTCTTTTAAAAGCGGAACTAAGTGATCTACTACATGTAGCGCAACATTGTTCTCTGCAAAAAATAGGCTTATGCGCATTTCAAAATTTGACACAGGATCTTTTTCTATTACTTGCTTTTCAAAAAAAGAGTTCAAGGGCTTTAAATCATTTATTCCTGACATTCTTTTTGTGCAATTTTGTGAACGAGTGCTTTCTTAGTTCTTGCCACATGCCCTGCATTTACATTTAAATTGGTCATCTTTTAATTCCGTTAACCATCCTTTAAATTCAGTTATTTGCAACCACTCAGGCCGGAACTTTTGCTTCCTATATTTGCTTTTGTTGCCTTCGTTGTCCGAAGAATCTGATGACATCCTAAAAAACAAAGCACTACATTACGTTTCCGTGCACTATTAAAATATTCATATTTTTATTGCATTTTTCTTAAGAAAACGTTATTTCGTAGACTCAAATGCAAATTTTCACAATATCCAATACAATTTATTCGATTTTGCGACTTACTGATTGGAAAAGATTTTTGTTTAACCAAATGTGGTAAACATAGACTAAGAATTAGACGCGACACCGGCGAATCCAAGAGAATTCGCTTTACTACGATTTTGCGGTAGAGATGGCAACTATGACTATTTTCTATTTCTTTCTCTATCGCACCATGTTGGTAAAATGACATTTAGTTATTTACCAAATAAAAATTTTCTTGGCAGGAATTGGCGCAAAGTGGATAAAAAGTGAAATTGCGCCAAAATCCTTGCCAAAGTTGGTCATTTGTGGACAAAATTTGGTAGATTGTTTTGTCCACATATTACCAACAGTGAGAAAACTGAACAAAACAAAAGTGATAGTTAAAAAACATGGATTTACTGGGAGCATCACACAGCAAAATTGAAAATGTAAGTATATATTTATTTTTTCTTTTAGTTATTTATAATAGATTTTAATAAAAATATACTTATTTTCAAGGAGCCACAGATGCACTATGGATTGTTCTACAGGATAGAAGCTGAATTTGTTCCCGAGAGAGCCAACTAAGTAAGTAATTTTTATGAAAACTGTGCCAAGTGAATTTTTTAAAGTGGATTTTATGAGTTGAATTTTGTACATTGGAAGGGACAATGATGATCTTGTCCAATGTACAAATTCTTTGGTTAACATTTCATCTTGAAATGAAGTGTTTGGATCAATTGGAATCCAATTTTGTTCGCTTTTTGCAAGTGCATTACGAAAATAAGTTGTTTATATGGCTAATGTGTACAGATGAAGTGAAGTGTATGTGTGGAATCGTGTACATTGGAAGGGGCAATGATATTCTTGTGCAATGTACAACAGCACAGGTTAACGAGTCGTATAAAAATTTAGTGTTCAGATCCTTTCCTTTTGTGTTTTTTGCAAGTTGTTAAAAAAAATAAGTGATTTCTATCTACGTAAAGTGAATTGTTTGTGTGGAATTTTGTACATTGGAAGGATAAGTGACGTTCTTGTCCAATGTACAAATACGTTGGTTAACAAATCGCTCAAAAAAAAGTAGTCGGATCAATTTGAATCAAAATGTGAATGACAAATGTGTACATACATACATATGAATTGAAAGGGTGGAATTTTGTACATTGGAAAAAACGATGATGGTTATATCCAATGTACAATACCACAAGTTAATAAGTCGTTCTGTGTCCTATTGTACAAGTATTTGATACGAAAATGAAATAACTTTTCAATAAATGAAATGCCCTACAGCTACAGAATATTTTTCAAGAGATATAATTTTTGTTTTATATCTTAATATATAATTTTAATAATACAAATTTTTTTATTTTACTTTTATTTACATACATATGTGTACGTCAACAAGAAAACCAAGAAGAATCTGAAAGAAAAAGCTGTTCCAAAACTTTATTCGATCCCTAAAAATCTAAACTGGAAAGATAATAAATAAGAAAACTTTACACTTTGATGGCATAAGTAAATTAATATTTATTTATTTTAATAAAATGTTTAATTTCAATTATTAAAAATCAAAGTTATTTAAAAGATGTTAATTAATTGTATTAGTAAGTATTCAAATTTTGTTTTTCAGTTTACAAATTTTGGAATTTATTTTTGTTTACATATGCAGAGTTCTTTTTGTAACAATTTAAGATGATTTACAAATATAAATACATTTATGCAGATACTAAAAAAATTAAAAATAAAAAACAATTTCAAAATTGGACATATAAATTCTTTTAATATTTTGTTACTATAACTTGGGTTGAGTATACGCTAAGTAAGAAATAACTTGTTTCTACATTATGCAAGCAACTTGTTTAAGAAATTTCTAATGAAAATGACTCAAAAATTGGAATGTTTTTAATCTATTTTTTAAAAGCCAGCTCTAAGGCTCCTAATTTTTCATGCAGATTGGCCATCTTATACATAGCAATACCTCCGATATCACCCACACTACATGCTTTAATGTAACATTTTTTGACATTTTCCAATCTATCTATTTTTTTCATAGGTCTCTCCTAAAATAAAAATAATTTAAGCATGTATTAAAAAATTATGTGTGTAAATATGTATATATTTTTTATGTAAAAAAAAAGAATCTAATGTGTATTGAATCAACATTTAAAGCCTTACCTACACAGCTTTTCTATAACTTTGTATGTCAGCGTTCGTGTTTTTCATCTACATATATAAATACATGACCCATGAAAGTCCAAGCAGCCAGATATTTGGGATTTAGTTTCAAGGCTCTTTGAAACTACGTAATGCCCATAAAATGATCACATCCACATAAGAACCCCAAATATATGTAGGTGCTAAACGTATCGAATATATCAGTACCTCCTGAGCAGATTGATTAAGATCAACTGCTTTGAATGCTACACCATAGAAATACATGACATAACCATGCAAACGTCTCCGAGAGTATTCAAACCAACGATTTTCTGGAATAAATAAACGGTGAGACCAATCAATATTTCAAATACTGAAATATTGTTTAAATAAAACTTACCGTTTTGATATATTTGCGAAACAAGCTGACTTTCTGGAATATTCTGAACTGTTTGCGTACATCTTTTTTGGTAGCACGCTGTTGAGCAGCGTTAGAGGTGGCCTGGCCAAAGCAATATAAGGTGCTGGAATAGTTTGTAGCCCAGCGTAGAGTATTACACATTTGTGTAGGCACTTACGGATCAAAAAAAGGTGGCCGGGTACCACTTTAGGCGTGGAAGCACACGTGCATTTTTATTTAGTAGCGTGCCACAATTCTATTTGGTAGCACGCTCTTGAGTAACACCAGCTGTTAAAAGTGGTCCGGCTAAAGTAATATAAGGTGCTGGAATAGTTTGCTGGCTAGTTATATCACAAGCGTCCATGCACAGCACAGTGAGATTTTATAAAGTTGGCCGGGCCCCATGTTAGACACAAAGAAGCCTCCAGCTGCATTTTGTTAGAATCCTTGGCCAAGTTGTAGCATTCGTCGCATCAGGCTCATGAGACGCACATATTGTGAGTCCAGATGAGCTTTACGAACTTATTTTGCCGATTATCTTATGGGGAAGGAATTTGCAAACGTATCCCTTCTCCATATATGTATAAACAACATGCACAACTTTAGCAATTGTTTTATTTGCTACATCTTCCGCAGTGTACAAAACCGTTTCCTTTCGATGAGTCTTCATCATCGGCAGTAACTTTGTGTCTACAAACACATATTTCCAAATGTTGGGAAAGTATCACAATGCCCTTATCCACTTTTTTTTAAACTTTGTAATTATGAAAATTTGTCATATTATTTGGGCAACAATTTCCAGTCAGTAGTTGAGGGAGACCACTGACCGTCAATAACACAACTTATTATATTAAAAACACATATATTTTCAACAAAAATTTAATTTTTACTTAAAAATTTTCACTTTTTAGCAATTTTATTTTCTACTTTTTTATGAACATATGTTTGCAAATGCAATATATAGCTATTGCTTTTTATTCATGTAGAAAGCAATTTTTTCTCTCACTTGCAACAACTTAGTAAAAATTGCGAATTCACACCAATCAGCTGTTATCGCGATTTTTCATACGTCACTGGTGGGAATTCTGGTTCATATTCTGTGGTGGTAAAATTTGTAAACAATTAATACTGATGCTTCTTCTTAATTGAAACCCTTTCAACATTGAATGATATCTTACAAAAAGTTTATACCAAGGCGAATTCATGTACCAGGTGGTGCCAAGTTATCATTGCAATAAAATTTGTAGGAAGTTTGATTTGCCAATTTTCATTGCAATAAAGCACTAGGCAGATTTTGTTGTTGCAGGCTTGTTGCATGGCATATGTGACAGCGCATAGAGAAAGGGACCTAAGGGTCAATCAATTTTCACTTTTTTTTTATGTGGACTGAGCATCGAATGAGACCGATCCCATGCCCCAAAAGTGTTCCCTCCCAGAGATATGCGCGTTTTATGATGTGATGGCACACCAAAGATACACTTATTTAAATCTTTAAAATTGCTCTCCTGAACAAAACCTGTTTTTACCCTTAGGTACCTTTCTATTCTGCGCGTCACATATACATATATACATACATACATACAACTTTTTAAACCACAAACAACTCGGGAAATATATTTTTAAGCGATTTTAACATAAATACATAGTACTAAAAAACGTTATGTTTGCATTTATTTCATAAACAATGCGACATGACGAAAAAATCCCTACATTTTGGAGAATATAAAAAATCTGTCCGATTTTCCCTACGCTTCTATTTAGTATTTTCCCCTACTTCTGGCAACACTGCTCGTGATTAACAAATCCGCATAATCGATAATTCCAACGGCGCCACCCTCCCACCGCACTGTTTATTGCTTTTTGAAATAATCGAATTTAAAAATATAAATTTGCCACCAGACACCCTGTACTATATATGTATGTATTTACACATGTATGTATGTATGTATGTATAGAAATAAATTTGTTCAGAAAAAGTTTCTCAAACAGTTATGTTTTAAATTTATTTTTTGTTCTTTTTTGTTTAATTCTTCTTCTGTTGGCCATTTGGCATTTAACTCCTTTTATGGAAAACTTAAAAGTAATACAAACATCTACCAGTTTTTAATCAAGATACCCTACAACTGCTAATAAAAATAAAATGTTTGAGTATAAAAAAAGAAGAATAATAAAATTTCGCTGTAGAGTTGCAGAAAATTATAAATTTTCGTTTACGATTGTGAAATCATGATGCTCACCGAAATAGATTAAAAGGATCTCTATAGTTGAGAACGAAAGAAAATATTAACATCACGGAGTTTACTCTGTAATTTGAAACCAAAGAAAATGTGTTCGATGTGAAATGTGTTTTCTTTCGTTTCGGATTACAGAGTAGACCCCCTGATGTTAACATTTTCTTTCGCCCCAAAATATAGCGTAGATCCCCTTAATCTTTTATGAAATTCTACAGCAAATTTTTATTATTTCGCTTTTGCTGAGTATTAAATATTCCCTTTTTAAAAGCAGTTCAGATAAAATCTGGGAACAAATATTTTTCTAGAATCATCACCTTGGCTCTACTGGTCATAACAGCAGCACAGTTTAATCAAATAATACGTGGAATCTTCGATCACAATTCATTCTTACAAAATCCCGGTTGAGCAGTGAATAACTGTGCTCTTATATCAGTCAGGGGTTGTGGTTTCGATTCGCACCAAAGAGTCTGGTTTGCTTCACTACATTTGGCAGGTTAAGTTTTTCTATAACATGCAATAATATCACTACTTCCAATCGATAATAATAATTTCTGATACAATATATTTTCTGAGCTTATTTTCTTAAGTAGCTTCATAAACGTTTCCCAAGTTATTAAAAAATAAATTAAATAAAAATTTAGTAGAATAAATGAAATAAAAATTAAAGAGGTCTTTTGTTGCCTTCACAACTTTAAAGTTTAAAGTCTGTGCAGGGCAGGTCATTCGCTTTTAAAATGGCAAACAACTAATATTCCTTCTTCGAAAAAGCATGACACAATACCAAGAAATCTAAATTTATTATTATGCTTTCAAAACATGCGAGTTTCTTCTCTTTATTTTCCAGCAACTCCAATACTACCGTCAACAGAAAAGTTGCAAAAGCAAAAAGGACAAGTTCTGCATGCAAACATACATATTTGGACAAAATACAACAGACAGACAGACAGACATACAGACACAAAAACATAATCATTATCATCATCATCATCATCATCGCCGTCGCAACAACATCATTTTTGTTGCCACCATTTATGTTTGAAAATATGACTCAATATCCAGACTTTAAGACGTCTCTTGCAACATAAAACTGTACCCAAATATCAAAACTAAAAATAACACAATATTCGTTTTAAGCAACTGTTAGGAAGTGAGATAACATGCAAGAAGAAAAAACCTCACTTGAAAAAAATAAATAAAAACTAAATATATACATATAAAATAAAAAGAAAAAATGCCAAATCCAAGGTGTGCTTAATATGGTCCCAGATGAAATAGGAATCCTTTTAAATCTGGAGTATCCCTATACAAAAATAAAGCGAATAATCCATACACATATTTACATACGAGTACATACGTGTGTAACGTGTGCTCTATGGGGAGTAGAGAACCTTGGTTGATTTCTTCTTGTTAAGCACTGGGGAACATTGAAGCAGATGTTAAAGCAGGAAATCTGTAGCAAAATATTCGTTAATTAACTTGATTATCGAACAAATATTTAGCATGATTCTGTGTTTGTTTTTAAAATTAAGTTTGGCCTACAATAGAGGTATTCACGTCAGAGGTTGGAACTCTTGCTGAAAAACAAAATTGCACAGTTTTCAAACAATCTTAAAATCATAACCACATAGAAATTTGTTTTGCACAAATTATGCAAAATTATCAGGGTCGAAGGATGTATTTAAGTGCAAGAGTATCGAAGTAAATTTTGCAAGGTTATGCAACATTTAATGGCATGAACAAGCAAACAAAAGGGGAGAAAAATTGCTTTTAAAAACAAGACTGCATCAAATTACAAAAATTGCCAGTGGTTGTAGATCTTGGGCCTGTTTCTCAAAATTTACACATGTTATAAAATATAGTAAATTAAATAGTTATTAGAAACAGTGCCGGTTCGTAACCGATTTTTTAATTTTTGTTTTCAGTTTGTTTGTTTAACCAACGCGAGCGGACCCGCGGGTATATTTCACTCTTATTCCAAATTTTATAAATACGAGAGAAAAAGTGTAACTTGTGCCTAAAAATTTATAAAGAACACCCCAAAAGAAAGTTGTTGTTTATGTTTGAGAGTCAAAATTTGTTGGCCAAATTTTTTGTGCGAATATAAAGGATGGGCAAATTTTAGTTTAGGAAGTAACGTGTCTTAAAAATGCAAGTTTTTTTTACAAATCCCGTTTTATTGATAAAGTAAAAGTAAAGTAGAAGTATAGGAATTAATAATGGAATATAATCGGGCAAATGTCCACCTGTAGCAAGTCGGCTATCTTCGCAAAATCTTGAACCACACAGAGCGTCAGTAGTTTGTTCACGTAAACCCGTTCTTTCAAATGGCCCAGAAAAAAATCTCAGCGGCGAAAAATGATAACAACGAGGCGGCCAATTGACATTTCTCGTGCAATAACTGAATTGTTTGGCCTTAATTCTTATATGAGATGAAATTCTTTATGCAAAATATTGCACAAAGTGGCCTCTGGTGATGAACAATTGTTGCTAACGTTGATTACGATGAAAAGTTGCTCCAATTTTACGAAGTGATGCAGTAAATCTTTCACCCATTTTGAAAGCAAATTTTCACTATAAAAATTCGTTGTTCAAGATTATGTCGCTCCATGGTTCAAATTGCCCAAGCTTCCACTAAATAAATGACAAAAACTGCCTGCTCAATTCTTGACATTTCATCATTAGACATAATTCGTGGCAAAAAAGTCACAGCACTAAGATTTTCCACTATTTAGTTACTGAAAGAACTAATGTTTCAAAAATAATAAAAAATAATTACTCTATAACTTATATATTGTTATTTATTTAAGGCCCTTATTATGAGCAACTTTCGATCTTCGACTGTAGTCGAAAGTACTGATCGAACGAATTTTCATCTGGTAGGTATTATGACTAGCATTCGACAAAGAACGTCGTTATTGTGAATAAAATCGACAAAAAATAGCTTAAACATTTGTGTTTTTATACCTAAAAATAAACATTGGTTGACACTTAGATGTTTTAAGAATATTTCATATTAAAATACTTCATCGAAAGCTAAATTCTGTTCGATAAAAAATTCTTTCACATGACGCATGCGAACATTTTACCGAAAACGTCACGACACAACATACACAAAATCAAATTGAATAGCAAAAAAAAATATTTTTTTATATTCAAACAAATACATATTTTTGTTATATACGTGTCTGAATCAAAAAGCTATTCATTATTAATTAGTGGTTACGCCTTTTTGGACACATGTGTGCCAGATGTAAACTCGGCCTAAGAGACTCATACATAAAATCTTTTATATGCTGGAAATTCATGCAAACATATTTTACATCTAAAATCGTTTCGTATTTTTTCGTGTAACATTTGCTCAACATGATACGACCCGATTCTCTTAAAACTTCACTCTCAAGATATCACGAAGAAAATACGACACGCGCCCATCTCTAGTATGAAGCAAATTATGACAGTCACCAACAAAAGAGTTGATATAAAAAACTCACGTTTTTCGCAAACATCTCGAAAACGCTTCTCAAGAAAAATAAATGAAGGCCATATTCGTTTTCTACAGCTCCAATTTAGTTAAATAAACATCTCATTTTAGAGGTTATTTTTTTTTGGCATCCAGCACTAGTCACCCATCATGGATATTTTCACTAAATATGTCGGAACTTTTTAATTTTTTGTCCTTGTCCTGAACTTTTGTTTGGCTTAAGGGCGCAGCTTCAAATACTGAATTAAAAAAACAAAAACTTAAACACTTAAAATTTTTTTAAATCTAAAGGGCCGTAACTGAATGAATTTCTACCCGATCAACACACTTTAAATATGGGAAGATAAAAGAAAAACATATCTTTTCGACGATGTTTGCGTAATTTAAATAAACAGCTCCCAAGATTTTTGGAAATATCTTTCTGAACTGCAAAAACATATTTTCGCGAATATCTCGAAAACACTTCTTAAGTAAAATAAATGAAAGCCATATTCGTGTTCAGCAAGAAAATATCTCATTTTTGAAATTATGGCAAAAAGGCAAAAATTTGTTGCATAGTGTAATCTGTGTTAAATAATTTTAAGTCTTTTTTACATTTTCACACTTTTTAAAATGAATGACAATTAGATATAATAGATAGAGTTTTTACAATGAGTGTTAGATTTAACGCCTTAACAAATGGATTACTGGGTATCCCTGAATAAGGACGGCGGGTCATAAAATAAAACAAAAAGACCCTTAGAATATCTCTACCTGTATGATTACACCTATTGTTGAGATTTATTATAAGCATGAAAATGCAATTGAATACAAACAATTGCCATCTCATTGTAGCACGTGCTACAAAATGGCCAAAAGAAAATCTAAATGTTTTCCTTTTTTTCATATCTTTTGCTTTAGGATAGAAACAGAGAAAATAAAAACATTTGTTTCCTTTTTGGAAATACCCCTGAGCGTGGTGAAGGTGCAATTGAATTTTTAAGAAAATACATACACGCATACATACTCGTACATACTTTAAATTGCAAGTGTTGGGAAAAACCTTTCCACACCTGCTCTTTTGTCTGAATGTGTGCAGACACACACCTGCAAACATAACCTCACTCAGCAATTGTGCCTTTCTATTCTTTCCTTTTTTTTTTTTTTGAAGAAGAAGAATAAGAAAAGCAAATAAAATCAAGGTTAAATAGTGCCAAAAATATGCCGGACTCTTACAACAACTACACTCAAGTCTTTTTTATTGTTCTCTGTGTCAAATGAAATTTTAATGCTGTAAATTATGTTTTTGCAAAAACCCCCTGAGGTTTTAGAGGGTTCAACTTCAGTATTGGCAACCAGCAGAGCTGTTAAGGAAACTTAACTTTATGTTGAAGATTATCATCACAAATGCAATAAATGTAAAGTGATAAAGGCCTGTATAAAGATCTTAACAACTGTAGAATTTATAAAGATGGGAACGATGATAATAGAATTATGATTCAAAGAACTGGTGATTCAAAAGTTTTATATTGTAAAAATTTCTTTTATTTTTTATATTTTTTATAAAACGAACATAAAAACCAAAGAAGTTTCAGAACTTTTTAATGGCCCATATGCTGCCAAACTCTGTATGTATGTAGTTAAAAGGTTAGATGAACCCAGCGAGGGTATGATATGATATTGACGTTATGATTGTCTTTATATTGGCGACACTAATGCTAAGTACACACTTTGGCATTTATTTTGTTATCAATGCCACACAACGAAAATGATCGAAAATTACAAGTATTGCCACTAGTACACAATATTGCAATGTCACAAAATGCCAAGGGCAGGGGCGAACTGCTTTTTGATGCAAATATTTTGTAATCTCATAGATGTGTACTTTGAGAGCTCGAAAAAATAATTTACTGAGGACATTTCTAGTTTTGTCGCCAACTCCTCATATATAGAAATTCCTCTCAAATTTGTGATGATTAGCACTTAATAACTAATGAGGTGATCAATAAGGCAAATGTGATCAGGATGTGACATTATTTCTGATTCACCAGAAGAACCTGCAAAGGAGGGGAAACTTAACCCCCCTTAACCCGCTTTAAATAAGATCCTGATTTTCACTTTTAAATTACCGGTAGGCGTATAATGTAAATGACTCCATTTTAGACAAATTATATTTTCTTTGCATTCATTTGGTCCCGTTGTCAAAAAAAAAAGTGAGTGATCAGCTGTTAATTTCTCTTGTGCCAAATCAAAGCAATACGTTCGGAAACTTTCTGACAGCAAAAAATTTTACACTAACAAATGTACGAGGAGGGATCAATAAGTCCGAGACTTTACGAACTTTCCTCATAGTTTTATAAAATGCAACACTGTTCCCATCAAGTACCACCTGTTAATAGACTGCTGTCAAATTTTGAGCAAGTGTCATCATTTACTTTGCGTTTAACAGCTGTTCAAAACATACAACCTCGTGTATTTTTCTAAAAATGGAAAAAGTTAATTTCGAGTGCTCATTAAATATTATTTTTGCGAAAAAAAACCGTCAATCACACCAAGGAAAAGCTCTATAAATACTATGGGGACTCTGAACCATCGATTTCAATAGTAAAAAAGTGGTTT
Organism: Nowickia ferox; assembly: GCA_936439885.1. Lineage (NCBI taxonomy): Eukaryota > Metazoa > Arthropoda > Insecta > Diptera > Tachinidae > Nowickia > Nowickia ferox. The sequence continues at coordinate 110,465,135 of OW387023.1, forward strand.
ACTGACTTTCGTTGTGGTCACACAAGTACAAATGACGCTGAACGTTCTGGACGGCCAATTGAGGTCAGTACACCCGAAAATTTCGATAAAATCCACGATATGGTATTGGCCGATCGAAGAGTAAAAGTGCGTGAGATTGTTGATGCCATTGGCATTTTATATGGCAGTGTGGTTTCGATTTTAAGTGATCAGCTTTGTTTAGGAAAGTTGTTTGCAAGATGCGTGCCACGTTTGCTCTCAATTAACCACAAACGTAAACGTGTGGCAACTTCAAAGGATGGTTTGGAGTTGTTTAACCGTAATCCGAATGAGTTTTTGCGGCGTTTTGTAACTGTGGATGAAACATGGATCCACTACTGTACTCCGGAGATCAAGCAGCAGTCTAAACATTGGGATTCTTTCTCCGCGTGAACCTGCTCCGAAGAAGGTCAAGGTAATTTTGTCGGGCAATAAGGTGATGGCAATAGTTTTTTGGGTTGCACGCGGGATAATCCACATGGATTACCTAAAAGGGAAAATCAATAAACGGCGAATATTATGACAATTTATTAGACCGAATTAATGAGAATTTAAAAAGAAAACGACCCCGTATGGACAAGAAAAAAGTTCTTTTTCATCAAGATAATGCACGGATGCACACGTGTGCAGTCTCAATGGCAAAATTATATGAATTGGGCTACGAAGTAGTAACTACTTCCTATTTCCAAACCTAAAGAAATGGCTGGGTGGAAAGAGATTTAGCTCCAACGATGAAATTATTGACCAAACAAATGCCTATTTAAGGACCTCAAAAAATCCCATTTTTGGAAGGGATACAAAAAGTGGAGAAACGTTGGAATAATTGTCTAGAACTCAAAGAAGACTAGGTTGAAAAATAAAATAACTTTTTATATAAAAAACCTGTGTTTCTTCAAAAAGTCACTGAGTTAATCCACCCTCGTACAAGCCGAATATGCAGAGTAGCAAATCTAGACCACCTGTTATGACTTCGCCTCGCCATAATTTCTTTAGGTTTTTTTGTTTTGCAAGTAATCATTCAACTCCTTTAGAGTTCACGCTGTTTGCAAGTTCTTCAACGAAAATTACGTAATAATTTCTTCTGTATAATAAAAATTATTCTACCAAGTATAAGCCAAAAACCCAATAAAATTTCAGTATTTTCAGCCAAAAAATAAATGTAATTGACATAACTTAAAATTCTTTAACTATTATTTTCCCCTCAGAATGCAGACTTTTTGAAGTCGCCATGAAAATTTTGTAGTGTTTTGAATTACAAATATTTTTCTTCCTGGTGCCATAGTTTGATTTTACTACAAGTTTTTGTTGTTATTGTTGTTGTAGTTAAAAAAGAAAGAAGAAAAGATTAGCAGGTTATTTATTTTTGGCATGTTTGTACTCTGTACTCGAATCCATGGTGAGAGTGTGTTAGTTATCACAGCAAGAGAGAGTACAAGGACATGGTTAAGTATGTTGTCCTTTTGTATGTAAAATGATTTATTATGTGTGGAGAACTCCTATTGTTTGAGGTTAAAAAAAATCTATGAAATTGAAAAAAAAAAATAAATGGTAAAATATTGTTAAAACTTTAAATTGAGTTTTGTTTAAAGAAAAAATGTTCAACAAGTTTGTTTTTATTTTTCCATTCAAGCAAAATGAATGTGCAACCTTACAAAAGATTTTGCTTAATAAACAAGTAAATAATCAAATTTGAGGAAAACTTCTTATTGATATTGTTCTTTAGCATTTTAAAAAAACTAAATCTACATATCTTGGCTTAAAAATCTGTATGGAATATTTAAGTTTTTCTGGCTATAAATCCTTGTAAAGGACTTTTTAAATAAGAAAAAAATATTTTATTAAACAAATCTTTTTCTCTATTGTAAATAAATGTAACAAGATTAGTGTTTATATATATTTCATTTAAAACTACAAAAGGAAACCTCCTTAACACAATCATTTCCGTCATAAAATTGATCATAAATCAAGATAAAATTTAACATTTTTATTCATTGTTTGTTTCAAAAAAAAAGATTTTGAGAAATCTTTGTTTTTTTTAATGTTTGGAGAATCGGTTTTCAATTGATTATTTGATAAAAGAAAATAATTGTTATTTTTTATTCTTATCTCATTTTTTTAAGACTTCTTTTTTTTAAGATTCTTTGCCACCACAGAGGAGAGTTCATTAATCTCACTTAAATATGCTTGAATTTATTAATATCCTACCATATAATACAATCAAGTGTCCTAATCTCTTACCGAGTCTTTGTACTCATATCCTCCACGTCTTTTCAAAAGAAATCACAAATTTTTATTTTGTGTTTTTTTATTGCTCAACACACGATAAAAAGTGAAAAAAGGGACGAAAATGCAGCTGTAATTTTATCTTAAAGACTGGTGTTTCTTTCATTATTTAATTCTGAAATTACACTTGAAAACAGTGTTAGCAGCAGCAGCAGGTGACTTCTTTCCCACTTTTATTTTACTTGTCTTTTGTCTTAAGGTTAAAAATTCGTGTAAATTCAGTTTTGCCTTTCCAAAAAATAAAGGGACTCGTTACTTTGTTTCTTTCTACTTTTTATTTAATTCTTTTCAAATGAAATACAATGTCACAATTCACAAAAAAAATCTCTTTTTCCTTTGTTATTTTAGAGCGGAATTAATGTACATACTTCATAAGGATTTTCAGAAGTGCCCTAAAATGCTGCTGGTGTTTTCTGAATAAATCAAATAAAGCTGTTTTTATGTGCTAATATCTAAGATAAATATTTTATTGTTTTAATTAAAAAAATTCACACAATAACAAACAAAGTGGGAATGCAAGTTTTATAAAACCAAGACCAAGTTTTGTATTTATGTTTGTATCATGGAAGGTCAGCGGAAAAATCTTGATTCCAATCCCAGTACAATAAGTGCTCCTCTGATACAGAAAGCGTTGCAGTATAATCTACCGATGATAAAAAAATGTTTCAGGATAATTTGTCATATCGCATTTTATATTTAAAAAATTATGCAAATCAAAAAAATGTTCTGCCCTCAGTTCCTAGAATGAATTTTGTATGTCAATGAAATTTTGAAAACAAGAATAATTTTATTTTTTTTTGCCAGAGATTATATACATTTCCAGTCCATTATTATCACTTTGGCTCAATGAACTGCATCTGCATATCAGTTCCTCCAAAATTTGTATTACACTATGCAGGACCTGGTAACAATGCCGTCGCTCAGTGCTTTGCCATAACCGCCAAAAAAGCTTAAGTGACGTAATTTTCAAAGTTAAATTTTTGGACAAAATAGACTATTTGCGATCGTTAATAATCGATTTTCGCAAAAAAAGCGAGAAAAAAAATGTGTCAGTTAAGCTCTTTTGGCGGTTATGGCTCATGTAGTGAATCGGAAAACTAGAGTTGTTATTGTAAAAAGTGGAAATTTCTAAACTAAGAAAAATTTGAAGTTTTAAAAAAATCGGCGCAAGGACATGCCTGCCTGCCTCCCATACATCCTGAATATAAAAATTTTAATTTTAGCTACAGTTATTATCAAAATGTAGCACAAATTATTATCTGGCTCTAGAATTCAAATATAAATTTTAGCTAAATTTATGATTAGAATTCCCTAAAAATTTATGTAAATATTAAAATTGTTTTTCTGTATTCGATGCAAAGACTTGACTACCTTATCCTTATCCTTTTTCTTCAAAAATTAATTTTATCTGAATTTATGATTAGAACGCACTAAAATTTTGTATATATTTTAAGAACTGTGCGTCTTAGCTGTCTTGTAAATTTTGTTCTATGTGGTGCAAGGTCATGACTAAATCCCATATATCCTTTTTCTCGAAAAATAAATTTTTGATTAATTTATGATTAGAACACACTAAAAATTTATATATGTAGATATGTATATTTTTAGAATTGTGTGTTTAAGCTCTGTTGTAAATTTTACTCCATTCGGTGCAAGGAAATGACTACCTCCCATATATCCTTTTTCTTAAAAATAAATTTTAGCTGCATTTATGATTCGAACGCCCTAAACATTTATATATATTTTTAGAGTTGTGCCGCTAAGCTCTGTTGTAAATTTTTCTGTAGTCGGTGCAAGGACATGACTGCCTCCTATATATCCTTTTTTTTAAATAACCTACTTATATTTATAATTAAATTGAGCTAATTTCTTAGAACAATGAAGAAAACAATGTAAACTCGAAAAGTTCTCACAATGTTTACAGAAACGAGCCACATGTAAAAGTCGTTTTCCACCTAAAGCATGGTACTATGTTCACAATTTCGTGCGAAATGCTGTCAAACTACATGTAAAAGTATTTGGTATGAAATATTTACCAAATAAATTTGCAAAAGTAGTACTCTGTTCTTATTGCGTTAAAGCACGTAAAATCTATCTGGCAGCATGTTTTTCCATACAAAATTACTCTGGCATCATTTTAGTTTCGCATGAGCAGTACTTTTTTCGCACGCAAGTTGGGCTACATTTAGTACGAGTACATGTAAAATTTTTCACACGAAATAATCAATGTTGCTGAAATATTTTCACAACTTCGAACAGAGTACCAGCCTTAAACAGTTTTAGCTCACAGGTTGTTTGACTTTAGCGACCTCTATCTACTCTTAAAAAAAGTGGAGATGATAAATTCTACTTCCATATCTATTTAAGCTTTACAAAAATTTACATATATTACATTAATATTTTAACGACTTTATTTTTAGTTTTGCTTATTATTTAACAAGAATCCACACAAAAAAAATATTCCTCCAATCAACAACTTTAATTGAAAATAAAACCAAAAATCCATTAAAAATGTAATTAAGTCAATTAAAATTTTGTTTAAAAATTTAATTAATTACAAAGTTTAATTGACTCAATTAAATTTTTAATTGTTTTTGGGCTTATTTTCAATTAAAGTTATTGGTTGCAGGAATATTTTTTCTGTCCATCATTTGCAACTAGAGCGTGCTTAGCTACCCATATACTCGTACAACTTTTATATTTTTAACGTTTAAAAAAACGTTAATTTCAGCTAAGAAAAGTCTTAGACGATTGATTGCTATTACCTTCCTTAGTGTGCAGATCTATTACCTTTTCAAACACATTTATGTGTCCATGTGTGTGAGCTAAGAAGATCTTCTTCACGAGAACTGCCAAACTAAACATTTTAATGTCTTTTCCTTCTTTGTTATGACTTTAATGGATCATAGCGCAATTTTTTCCACCAATAAAAGATTCACTTGAGATTCCGAAAAATAACCAACACTGTGTATTTTTGCGCTAAAGATATTTTTAGATTTTGTAAAACACAGAATATACCGCAAGACAGACAGACAGACACCCGATGCATTAAATGAGACGAAACACAAGCCAAAGAAAAAGCAATAAACAGATCGTTTTAGGGGAGCTAAAAAGCGAGAAAATAGAAATTGTCTGTAAACAAAAGTTGTGTTCCTTCCAATCTGCGTTATAAAGGAAACGAAATGACAAAATTAAAAACATCGAGTATCAAACAAAGATGATACTTGTTCTTTGTGCATTAATTTCATATAAAATTTATTTAACAGAAAATGTTCAATTTCACTAAATTTATGAGACGATGGCAGGTTTAATTTTTGCACTCGAATTGTGTGATGGGCAGCGCTCACGAGATTAGTGTGAATTAATCGTGCACACGACACGACACTGTTCAAGCTTGAAAGAGAGAAATGATTAAAGTGAGCTACTTATGGCATGAGCTTAATGTAAGTAGTCTAGGCCCCTACTGGTAGTGGTAGGGGTAGGGGTAAGGGGAAATCGGACTTTCTAAAATAGTGGCCCCGGCCCAGAGCACTGCTTACTTATCAACATATGAGTTTATTGTACATACAGAGAACTGAGTTCTTTACTGGCCCCGCTAGAAGTTAAACATAAATATTATGAGCTGAAACATATTTTTAAACTCTCAAAAGAGATCTGTCTCTGGTTTAAGAGGATAATCAATTTGTGGCTTGATTATAGATGGCAAGCGAACTTTAGCTGCATTGCCAGTTCCCAAAATATCATTAAGTATTGCAACTGATAACTATTGCGATTTTTTTAATTGCCGCATTGTTTTTGAATTTTTTCAACTTGTTTTTATAACATTCTATTTTAAAATATGCAACAAAACTATCAGTTATTCTAAAATCGAATTTAAGAACTACTTCACAATCTATATATGTTGACAAGAAGTTGAACATTTTAATGATTTTTTGAAAAGCTGAATTTTTAACTAATTTATTTTTCATACAACTTACATATCTTCAACCAGTCATTTGGTTTTCATTTAAAATATAAATTATCTATGCGTTCAATTTGGTGTAGAGTTGATTTTATAAGTACTTTTTGTTAAGGTTTTCAATGCCATTAAGAGTTGCATAAAACAAGGCACAAACCTTGCGCCCGTTGGTGTGATATAAGCATGTTGTGTATAAGGTTGTAAAGTATGTGGGATCGTCGTATGAACTTGTGTCTTGGTGGTACGAAATATTAAAAAGATTGATTTTTTGGGCAAGTTATGTAGGCAGGTTGTAAAATTTAGGAGTCTGAATCAAACAGCTTTTCATTAGTAATTAGTGGCACATGGCACACAGATGTAAACTCGGACTAATCTGATAATCTTGCACTTACTTAGACTGTGATAATTTTGCAGCTCATTTTTGCAAAATAATTTTCTATTTGTTGTTCGATTTTTTGTCATATTTGCTTGAATCTTTAAGCGAAAAAGATATTAAATTTAAATTTAGTTTTGTCCTTTCCGTGTATGGAGAAGTATTTTGCGAAAACTCAGAAATTAAATTTAAAAATAAAAATTAAGAAAAATATAAATGGAAACGGTGTGTTAAACAAATGCTTTATTTAAATGTTGCCTTTTTTCTCCTTTAACGGCTAAAAGACTGAATTTTTCTTACACTTGTCTCCACATGCGTGAGTGAGCACAACAGAAATATGTATCTCTCACGATCCCTTCATAAGTTCAAGTGAAAACAGACCTGTAAGCATTCTAACAAATTGTATGCAACTGCAACTGTTGCGCGCATCATCAACTGCGTGCAACTTGTAATGACAGAAAATGTGTTTGTACATGTTTTTGTTACCTCGTAACTAAAAATAAATGAATGCATCTTGTTAATTTTAATAAAACAGACGGACGCGCGGGCCGGGCCCTCTGAAAAGAGCTGCCTGCAATTCTTCACTTTTCGATTTCATTTGCTATTTGAGAAGCCTTTTTTGAATTTACAATTTTACAAATTCTAGTTGATTTCTCCCCATTTTTGTTCAAAGCTATGAACTATTTGTAGTTGCATGCAGCAAAAAAAGAAAAAAATTAAAGTTTAATAGAGTGACCGCGAGGGATATATATATAGAGAGAGAGAGAGAGTCTTGGTAAGAGTGTTTGTTTGTTTGTTTGTTTTGTAACCAAAACTTTCAGCATTTGTTAAATGCATTTTAGTTTATTTGAACAAGACTGCATGTTGTTTAATTTTCTTTTATGCTTGTTGTTTTTGTTGCTGTTATTATTATTATTTGTGACAACTAACCTCAATTGCTTTGTTGTTTATATGTACTATGTATGTCTAAATATAATTGCTAATTTTACTTTTCAATGCTTAAATTATTTATAAAGGGTCCGCCAGATAACTTTTTTTTTGATAACAGGGCGCAAAACATCGAGTGTAGCTTCGGCTGTGTGGCACGCAGCGCCGTCCTGTTGGAACCAAATGTTGCCAATATCCTCCTCTTCAATTTTTGTGAACAAAAATTCGTTCAACATGGCCCCATAACGATCGCCATTGACTGTAACGGCCACTCCTTGCTCATTTTCGAAAAAAATGGCCCAATTAGGCCTCTGGACCAAAATCCGCACCAAACAGTGACTCGTTTTGGGTGCGTCGGCTTTTCAATGTATGCGTGCGGGTTTTCTGTGCCCCAAATGCGACAATTTTGCTTCTTTACATACCCGCCAAGATCAAAATGAGCTTCATCTGAAAAGATGATTTTTTTTTGGCAAAATCGGCATCTTCCGTAAGTCGATCGCAGGGCCACTTAGCGAAGCGTTGTTCAAGCGTATACACAACCATATTCGTTCAGCGGAAGGATAAAACTAATTATCTGTCAAATCAGACATGAGCTAAGTGTTACCATTCACGAAATAAGCACTAGTTGAAATGGCGGATCCTTTACATATGCATATTGTTAAGAAGCAACAAAACCAATAGAAAAACCATCAATCGCATGGAAAGCAAATTAAATAATTTCACTTTCCTTTTTTAATTCGATTGTTATTGGGGGTTTGGCATTAGAGATAAGGGCGTGAACATTGTTCATTGTGGTTTAAAAAAATTATCGATTGTTTATGAAAAGCGTTTTAACGTTTTTGTTATCTTTTATCTGCAAAATCGATCGCGATCTTGGCTGGCTATCGAACATCTCGTATCGAAAGAAAATTTGCATCATTTTGAAATTTTTGTTGCGCTTGAAATTTTCTATCGCAGAGGATTTTGCTTTTTGGATATTGTAAAAGCATTGCAAATATTTTGCAATTAATTTTTGCTTTCACACTACCAAACACTTCTTGTAAACTATTTTAATTTAGTGCAGGAAATGTTTTGCAATTCTTTCCTCTCTTAGTTAAGTAAAGATATCTAATATTTCCCCTTTTTACCAATTCTTATTACGAGTAAAATGATTTATAACTTTTATTTCATATTATTATCGTTTTGCAAATTTTGCAATTGCCACATGCAAACAATGCAATTAAATTAAGAACATTTTCGTTCATGTTCGAATAACATTTATTGTTGCACATGTCTTGTTGAATTTTGACTGCAGGCGTTGTATAAAGATAAAATGACAGTCTGGTGATAATATGGTAATAATGTACGTATGCTTATCCATATCTGATATTATATTTTTACTTTCTTACTTCTGCAATTCATAGACTGTCACATTTGACATCAGCGTGACGAGTGATGGGGTGTGTAAATGTGAAAGCAATTCACTTCTAAAAACACTAGATAACATCGTTCATATTTCAAAGGGGGGGGGGGGAAACAAAAAGATGATGTTTTTGATAAATGGGTGTTACCATTAGTCAACAATAACAAGGACAAGACAAAGGAAAGGAAAAATTCAAAGTATTGTTTGGAAGAAGAAAGAAAAAAAGCTCATATATAAATACAGCTGAATATAAATACAAAAAATTTATTATTGGTACGTGTTCAACAAAGTTAAACATGTTATTATGAGTGCAAATTATCAAAATGATGATACAAATGCGAATGAATTTAATTCGTGCACTCGCACCCGTGTTGCTTTTTGTTTACAATGAGTGAGGAATGATGTGGAAAGTCTAGTGTTATTTATGTTAAGAATACAAACAAAAGAGCCATATATAGTCAGTCGTCTGTGTGCATATGGATGAATAGATTTACGGTCTTGCCACCATTCATCCGTCCTGTCTTTGAATGACACAAAGAGTGGCAAAAGATCTGCAGCATTAAGTGCATGTTTAGGGTTAAAATTTTATTAAAAAAAAAAAAAAAACAACGAGATGGCATTAACAATGTAATCAATTTAAACTAAAAAGTATGACAGCCAGGCATTAAATTTTTTGATATAAAATGGAAAGTATTTTTTAACACAAATATTCTAAAGATTTATACCGAATTTAAATTAAGAAATTTCTTGCGTAAAACCTTTTGTATTTGCTTATAGCGCCACCGTACAAAAGAATGACATAGAAAAAATGGCGTAGCATGAATGTCCAATAGTACATTTACACACACCGAAGCGAACTACGCCTCGGTGGACTGCCTTTCCTGAAAAATTCCATTGGTTAACAGAACGCTGTTAACACAAAAACTCAGCTCTGTTAGAGCAAGGGTTATACATTTTAGAATTTACTTCACACATACTTAATTATTCGAATTTCGAATTTCGAAAATATTTCAGGCAAATTCTAACTTTTTTTAATTTTAAAAACTTTTAAGCATAATAAAATTTTAAAATGCTTCTTCATAATTTTTTTTTTTAAGTTATAAATACATATGTTAATAAACAAGCCTTGTAAAAGTTTTAATAAATAATAGTAATAATAACTGAAAACTTTTTAATTATAAAACTAGCATTTTGAACATTTTGAAGATAAATTCGAATTTCGAACATAATAAAATTTGTTTTTTTAATATACGAGTACATAATTTGTGAACTTTTGCTCTTACGTAATAAACTTCATAAGTTTATTCATAAGTTTCAAAATTAAGTTCGAATTTTTGAACATGATCAAAATATAAATATTTCTAACATTCGAATTTCGAAATTTTTTTTAATTTTTTCTTGCGAAATTTAGCTTTTGCGGTAATATTATGCAATAAACTTCTTTTCATCATTTTTAAAATAAAGTTCGAATTTTCGAACATGATAAGATGTAAAAATGCTTAACATTCGAATTTCGAAAAATGGCGAGGAAAAATATTGAAGATTTTTTCTTAATTTAAAGAAAAATTTCGAATTATTTCAACTTGTTATTATAACATTTAAATAGATTTGTCAAAACAGTGAAATTGTTACCAGTTGAAAAATTTTTAACATGTTATTTTTTTTATTATTTTTAGCAAATTTTCAATAGTTTTAAAAATTTAACGTTAATGAAACTGTTCAAAATTCCGCTTTTTCATGGAATGCCCCAATAGTTGTGAAATTTAACTTTCGTATAAATTTCATTTTAGTGAGATATTTTATACGTTTATGAATTAAAATTTTATTTTATTTTGAGTAACATTTTAATTTTTTGTACATTTTTTTTAAGGAAATTTCAAAACTATTGGCCAATTCACAAGGTGTTCGTTCTATTATGTCATATACTAAGAATAAGAATAAATTATTTCCATTAAATTCTTTTCTTTTGCTTTCAAACAAAAATTTTAGTGCATTATGATAATATGACACAAAAGGACACTTTGTGAATTGGCCATATATTTTTGTACTCCATATAAACTCTTGTGTTGCCTGGCATTTTACTAAAAATATACTTTTATGATTTATGTTGAATTTTTTCATATTTAATGACAAATTTTGTTGAGACAAAAACAACTTACAACTCTGCACAAAAATAAAAACTTTGCCAAATCAAAGAGCAGATGTGTTTTCACCAACTATAATTTTATAAATAAATGCAGCCGAATATACACGAAAAAAAGGAAAAGTAGAACACAGACGTGCAATAAAAATAAACATCTTAAAACTATTCACATGCATACATAAATACTTACATCGACGAGAATTTTAATGAAAAATACAATTTCTTAAAAATACATACATAAAATTTAAGCAAAGAAGTACTTATTGGATTTTACTTAACTATATAATTAAATGATTTTTTTTTAAGTGCAATAATTTATTCATGGGAGTCTTTAGTCTCAAAAGTTGAAAGACTTCATCATGAATTTAAAACACGTAATTCAAAGTTCGAACATTTAAATGAAGAAATATGCACTCGTATGTAGTTTTTATATATTTCGGTTCTTTTATTTTATTTTTCCATTTAACTAATCGATCATTGATCTAAGAGAGCTAAACACTTTATATTGAAGAAGAAAAAAATGTATAAATGATTTATTTTCCATTAAACTTAAATTGAATGAACTTCTATCTAAATACTTTCAAAATCATTTACTTATTGGCCGGGTAATCAGACGGCATAAATAATTAATTTTATTTAAAAAAAAATCATTAAAATGTCTACATTCTTTCTTTCTTAAACTATTTTGTGTAAAACTACTCGTACTATCAAAATTTTATTTCTTTTCAATATAAAAAAAATGTGGTGATATAAATAAGCGGAAGTTTTTGTTATTTTTTAATAATCTTAAAAATAGCTTAGTGAACTCTTCAATTTGTACAAATTTGTGTGTTAAAAGTTTTTATTTTTATTCATGCTTCCTCCTACTCAGCTTCAGAAGCAAAACGAAAGAAAACTTTTGGAATTTTATTAATAGACTGACTGCTGTAAAGTTTAAATGACTTTAAGAAAAAATTATGCATTTTCAATTTAAAATCATTTAAAAAGTTTGTTCGTCGATTTCTTAATTTATTTTTATCTCCTCGAAACGCACAGAATTTAAATAAATGTACGAGGGTGGCGAAATAAGTTTAACACCAAGTAAGCTAAAATATATGGAATTTTGAATAAATAACACTGTAGAACAAAATTCAAACGACTGATTCTGATCTATATATGTATATATAAGGGATTGACGTTATTAAGTGACCAAAGGTTGCCAACTGGAGAGTTCAGTAGCTTGCTCTGTGGATCCAATAAGAAAGGATTTTCGGAAATTCTAATGCGAAGGGATACAAAATTGTAAAATCGGTATCCTTATATCTAGGAAACTACGACTGACATATTCAAAATTCTAAAAGCGTACGAATGCTGTTAAAAAATAAGTGGAGCTGTGTTTAGAACTTTTTCGATATATGGCGCTTTTGAAGAGTTAAAATAAGTAAAAACGCAATTTGACAAAATTCGAACACATGTCTGTATATGCTTGAAACACAACTGGAACGAATTAAAAATTTCGCTCACCACGACGAATTCATCGCTAAGAATTCGCTGAGTAAATTCGTCGTATGAAGCACACTAACGATGACGCTTTTATAATTTGATAAAGTTGTTTACTGAGAGAAGAGACAGTTAAAATTAATTTTTCGTCATTCGCCGGCGTCATAAATAGAAATAAGTCTTTTGCAGAGTTCGCGGGGTATAGCGAATTTCATTCGACGCCATAATTGTGTGTACAGTCAAATCCCAATATAACGAACGATGTAAGGTCAGGCCCATTCGCTATACCGAAAAATTCGTTATATCGCAAAGATTTTTTTTTTCAAGTGTTATATTAATTATTATTATTGTAGACATGATACTATACAATAAAAAGAATGAGGGCAATTTGTTTTCAAATAAGCAACCAAATACGAACTAACGTATCAAATTTGTTTGCATTTACATTGCTGCTGTAGTTTTTGAGCACACATTTATCAAAACATTCGCTATATAAAGAAGAACTAAATGTTAGAAATATGTTTCTAGCAAGTTTTTGTTTTTTATTTTACGATTTTTTCTTCATCATTCGTTATATCCAGTATAAAATTAGGATATTATTCGCTATATAAGGTTGTTAATATAAAAAATCTGGACGTTCGTTTTATCGGATTTTCGTTAAAGCGAGATTCGTTACCGAGATTTGCCTGTATTTTCATATACACAAATATGTTTTCTTTTTGCCGACGAATATTCGTGGCCAACAATTCGTCGCTCGTCCCAGTTGTGTTCCTAACAATAAGGGGTAAAATAATACCGGGTTTTGGAGCTTTCAAGTAAGTGATTACATACTCGTACTTATGTATGTATGTATGTACATATATACACATGTATTCGTATGTATGTATACATGTAAATTTTTTACTATTTATTTGTATGCACCCCCATGATATGGGTATCAAATGAAAATAAATTTCGAGAAGAAATCTATAAATTCAGTAAAATGCGACTGAATCGCACACGAAGGGTTCCGTACCGATACTACATATCGTTACCTTATTAAAGAAAGGCCCTAACTCATTATTTTATGTTTCGATAAAAGAATATATGTATAGGGTGTTTTTTTATAGGTATAGAACTTCGAATTGAAATAAAACACAAGAAAATCGTTTTAATGTCCATCAATTTGGCTTTATTGGAAGGATAATTTTATGCCATTAACGTTTAAATATGATTTCGGGCATGTGGCCGCCGCGGCTGGCTCGAATAAAGCCAATTCTACAGGTCCAATTTTCAACCACTTTTTCGAGCATATGGGGCCGTATGTTGGCAATAACGCCACGAATGTTGGCTTCCAAGTCCCCTAACGTTTCTGGTTTATTGGCGTAGACGAGCGACTTCAGCGGATGCGTATTATCACATAGAGTAAACGTAGTGCGAAAACGATCCATGGTTAACCGAATTAATTGCTCTGATGGACGATTATGTCGACCATAAAATGGACGGAGCTTGCGGTAAACTTCGCGAACTGAACCATTATTTTCGAAATAAATTTGCACGATTTGCAAGCGTTGTTCTTTTGTCAACCTGTTCATGATGAAATGGCAAACCAAACTAAATATTAATCACTTGACAGCTGACAAAATGGCCGCCAGTTAAAAAAGTGATGCCAACTTAAAGTTCTATACCTCAATAAAAAACACCCTTTATAATGTATCGAAAAATTCCAAAATCTGGATTTCAAAAAAATAATGGGTTAGGGCCTTTCTATATTAAGGTAACAATCTGTAATACTATACGAACTTAAGCCTATATAGTCGAATATCTTACCTGCTCTGCACATTAAACTTTTTTTTTTCTTTTGCCGTTTTTCTTAGTTTTGGCGCTTTTTCGCTTTATTTTGGCACTTTTTCGTTTTTGCGATTTTTTAGTTTTGGCAATTTATTTTAGTCTAAGCGTTTTTTTAGTCTTGGCGCTTTTTTAGTTTTGGCGAATTTTTCTTTTTGGTGTTTTTTTTATTTACGGTTTCCAAAAGCAAGTTGTCAAAATCACATAGAATAAATAGCCTTTAATTTTGATTTTCTAAATTTCAGTGTTAATTGTTGTAGGTAGTCTGCATAAAAATAAACTAACTTTGAAAATTTCAAAAGTCTGTATGTAATTGTGTGTATATTACATTAGGATGTCAAAATTTTTCGTTGCTCGCTTTAGAACACCCTTTAATTTTCATATATTTGCTGCTGTAGCGGCCAAAGTTTAACATATTCTGTGAAAATTTCAGGACCATAGCTCTTAGGGTTCGGGAGAAAACAGCCTGTGACAGACAAACAAAGAGACAGACGGACATCGTAGTGTAAACAATACGGATTCTTTTCACGGTGGAAAACACTCCCATGTTATGGGTTTTAAATCAAACACAATATGGTCGATGCTTTGGGTGGCACGCTATTTTTGTTTGTTTTAGTTTCAGGGAAGGAAATACAAAATATAATGAAATCGTTCCAAACACATTAGACTGAAGGCCCTATAATGGTGGACGAGTGATTTTTATCTACTTTGTCAATAAAAAACTTTATGAATAATACCAAAAACAATAAAGTGATATGTATTAAAAAATATTGTGAACCAGTGGACTAGGAAAGTGCGTTTGTTTCGCATATCAAACAAATTGTTTCTTATAAATACAAATGGCTTATTATTTCTCTAATATTTCATGCTGCCCTCGTATTTCAGTCACACTTTAATCCCTCCATGCAAACATTCAAAAGCAATATTCATCAAATACCTCTTAAAGGCAGCCAATATACTGAATGATATTTAAATTATTTGTTTCGTTTTCAATTTTTAAGTATTTCATTTTAAACTATTTAAAAATGTTCTTGCTTCCTTTTGGCTCCACGAAAATCGAGTGTTTAATTTATGTATGTATGTTGTGTGAAGTTCATCACATTTTTTTATCTACATATTTACATTTTTTTTAAAAAATAATTTTAAAGCATCCATTAAGTGTTAAGACAGAGAAAAAAATGTATTAATTTCAAATAACTTTTTTTCGCTGCGATGACAAATATGAAGTGTCATTTAAATTATGTAATTGCAGTTGTAATATACTTTCAATAGCTTAAATATTTTTAAAGGCTTGATGTGAAAAATGTAACACTTAAATAATTTTGAAGAGCATATTTGAGAAAAAAACATGAAAAGAAATTCCCTGAAAATTTTAAAATATTCTACTACTACTCTGGGTAATGAGTTTCCATTTAAACTTAATTTTATTTCCTGTTCAAAAACTAATCTTTCAATAAAGCTTTAAACTTAATTTTATTGCCTGTTCAAAAACTAATCTTTCAATAAAGCTTTTATTAATAATTTTCTAATTATTATTAATATTAAACATTATATATTAAACATTATATATTAAATATTATATATGTATACAGTTTGTCAAGAAATGTATGCATTTTAAAAATATTTAAAACATTTTGAAGTTTGTTAATATAACATTTAATTTTTTTTAAAGAACTAACAAATTCTTTAAATTAACATAAAAAGGATTTTCTGCTTATAAGCTAAGATAAAACCGTTTACTTTTCTTTAATGTGAAAACTAATACCTGACATACTGTAAATTTGTTTAAAGCTTTCTAAAATTACTACTCACTAAGTTGAAATGTTCCTAATTTTTTGTTTACTCTAGTATAATCTTTTCAACTACACTAAAGTTTAATAAAAATATGTATGCTCTACTAGTTATTTAAAAAATTTTTTTTCTTTACTTTATAAAATTCACTTGAGGATTATGTAGGTTATCATCACATGAAACTGCAGATTAAATGTTATTAAAATTTACATATTTAGATAAACTGAGCAAAGAAACACTTGGCTGGCATAGGAAAACTAAATAAGAAATTGTATGCGGTTAAAAAAATTTAACAAGAAAATATTTCACATACATATTACTATATGTATGTATGTATATGTAATTATGTACGTATGTATGTATGTGTAAGTAACCAAGTAAATCTTTTAGGTATTAAACGATGAAGATGCAAGCAACAATTTTTCTTTTGTAAAAAAAGTAATTCTAATAAACCAAAAAATAAATAAAGAGATAAATCTAAATATTCCCCGGGAAAAAAATAAAATTCTGCGACTGTAGTGTCACACAAGAAAATTGAGAGAGATATTCATATCTTGATAGACTTTTCTTTAAAAAATATTAAATAAACTCGGTAAAGTCGGTTCCGTATGGACAATACGAGTACATATATAATACTACACGATCTTTAGCCTATATAAACGAATATCTTATCTGATGTAGACATTTTATCAAAAAAAAATTTTGTTTTGGCGTTTTTTATTTTTAACGCTTTTTCATTTTGCCAGTTTTGTTTTTTTTTTTTAGTAGTATCGATATATTTGGTTATAGAGCTTTTTTATTTTGGCGATTTTTTTCTATTTTTGGAAATTTATTTTTTAGTTTTTTTTGGCAACCTTTTTACTTTTGGTGACTTTTTGAATTCTAGCTACAGTCGAATCCGCTTTAGCGCAACACGCTTTACTGAAAAAAATCGGATTACTGAAAGCGATACAAATCCCCGCACTAATTTTAAGCGCAGCTAGGCTTATTCACTTCGCTTTAGCGAAACATCGCTTTACTGAAAATATCGTATTACTGAAAACCAAAAGCAAGCCCACAACTACGTTTTGAATGAAACTTACTTCGCTTTAGTGAAAAAATAAACAATGACAAATTTATTTATTAGAAATCGATTGCATAACTTAAGGCTGAAAAAATTGTGCATGTTTTGTCCGTTAAAAAATTAAACGGCAAAATGTATTTGTCCTTTTCGCTCTTACGTACTTTATTGTATTTTTCTATTATACATATTGTCAATGCAAGTGGCTAGACATTTTCGAGGAGTACGCTTAACTGTAAAAAATTTCACTAATCCGAACTACGTTTTAGAGCAAAAATCGTATAACTGAAAAAAATTGGGTTTTGGTTATTTCCAGTAAAGCGGAGTCTACTGTATTTATTCTAATTTTGGTGATATTTTTCATTAAAGCATTTTTTTAGTTTAGGCGCTTTTTTCGTTTTTCCGATTTTTTTCGGTTTATTGTTTTTTGTTTCTTTTTAGCGATTTTTTTTATTTTTGACCCTTTTTTTAGTTTGAGCGATATTTCTAATTTTGGCGCTTTTTTCATTTTGGCATTTCTTCGTTTCGGCGTTTTTTTGTTTTGGCATTTTTTCGGTTATTTTTTAGTTTGAGCGATATTTCTAATTTTGTTGCTTTTTTCATTTTGGCGTTTTTTCGTTTTGGCGATTTTTTTTCGGGTTTCGGCGATTTTTTTAGTTTTCTGGCGACTTTGTACTTGTGCAGATATTTTTTTGCATTCGAACGATTTATTTTATTTTTGGTGCCATTTTTTCATATAAGCGCTTTTTTAATTTTTACGATTTTTCGTTTCGAATTTTTTCAATTTTGGGATTATTTAGTTGTACCGTTTTTGCAAATTTCAAGATAGCGCCTTTTACAGTTTCCAAAATACAGAGAATACCCTTTAATTTTGTTTTTTTTTTAAATTTCAGTGTTTGAAAATTTCAAGTGTCTATACACTCGTATATGTACATATATGTATGTCTGTATATTACATTATTACTTCAACATGTTTCGCTTTAGAACACTCTTTAATTTTTAACTGTCATGTATTTGTTATTGTAGGGCCTAATTTTTACATACACGTATTCTGTGAAAATTTCAGGACTTTAGTTCTTACGGTTCTCGATAAAGGAGCCTGTGACAGACAGGCGAAAACAATAGGGTTCCTTTTCACCTTTGGTATACGAAACCTTAAAAAACTCAAAAGTATGTAACTTGCAGATTCAAATTATAATATGTATTATTATATAAATAAAGGAATAAAAACAATTTCTTGCATCGTGACAAACCAGTCACTTAGCGAAAGATCTCCTGCTTCTACAACTAACCAACTAACTACTAAATATGTATGTGTAGTTGCCAGTGTTGGTGCTTTAAAGTTTAAATTTTAATTTTTCCCTTATAAATACATTAAATTAGTTTTCTCTTTAATAAATTAATATACGCACACATGTTGCTCTACTTCCAAAGTTGTGCACTTAAATTAATTCCTAACCATTAGGATGTGAAAAGTAATCGTGCAGACCAACAAAATATAAAATCTTCTCTGGCTCAAACCTCAGGAAAGTTAAGCATATAAATTATATACCTTTGAGCACATGCAAAAAAAAAAATAAAAAAAAAATGCATGCAAGTACAACTTTTAAAACCCAAATAGTTTTCCCTACGAACTCAACAAAATATTGTTTTAATTTTTTGTTTTATATATTTTTTTTCGTGTTTTCTGGGCCGGAAATGTTATAAAGTTCTTTTTTTTTTTTTGCTGTCATGGCTGACGTGACGTGTGTACGTGTTAGCCACGAGTTTTACTGGAGTTGTAAAGAAAATGAGAAAAACTATCAACTTGTATGGAAATATGTTTATATGTATGTATGTATGTATGTATGTATGTATGTATGTATGTATATATTGTGGTCGTGTTTCTTGTTTTTCATTTTTGTAGTTTGATCATTCATGTCAATATATGTGGATGGTCTTAAAGGCTTTTATAAGCCCCATAAATCCTTTGTTAAGACTTTTAAATACTTTTTGTGCAAATGAAATGCACTAGGTGTATTCACTTAAGTGCCCTGGGAGACGCTTAAATGAACTCATCAATCTCATAGTTGTGTTCTTTCGGCTACACATAAAAAAACTTTTTGATGAAAATCAAAAAGTTTTTATTTTTATTTGACGGCTAATTATTTGATCGTCTGCAAATCTGATTGACAAAAAAAACATTACTTTCTTTGTTATTCTTGTTAATGATGGACAAGTGTGCACGCGAACAAAAGTTTGTATTGCAAAAATTATTTGACTTTGACCACTCACTGCCAATAAAGTGTTAGTCAAAGCAGTAATTTTAGCAGTTGTTGATGTAACAGATGATTTCTTTATAAGAAAACACATAAAACTTATAGAAATGTATGAAATCTATATTTGAGTGGGTAGAACGATCTATATAATTCAATGTTTAAAAATGATTTCATGTAATGTTGACCGCGGCTACGCTTGAAATGGCTCATACGCTGGGTCCAATATTGACATACTTTTGCCTAGACATCGGACGGTATCTCACGAATAAATTCTTCAATATTGTCTTTCAGTGCGTCAACCGTTGCGGGCTTGTCCCTATAGACATGAGCCTTAACATAGCCCCACAATAAGTAGTCTAAAGGCGTTAAATCGCACGATCTAGGCGGCCAATTGACCGGCCCCAAACGTGAAATAAACTTTTCACCGAACTGGCCTTTCAATTGGGCCATTGTTTCGCATGCTGTGTGGCATGTGGCGCCGTCTTGCTGAAACCACATGTCAGCCAAGTCCAGCTCTTCGATTTTAGACAAAAAAAAGTAGTGCGAATGGCGCCGAATCGATAATCCACGTTCATCAACAACACTGGCGGATACAGATGCGATATTTTTCTCTGTCAACACTCTACGTGTGCGTGTTGGTAGTTTAATGTTCAATAGTGTAATTTTGGTGTGAAATTCAGTCACAAGATTCCGAATAGCCGCCTTAGAAGGTAGCCCAAACTGACCATAAAATGGAAGAAGTGCACAATGCACTTTCTCAGCCGTGCATGCATTTTGATAATAATAATCTGCAAGCGTTGTTCATTAGTGTAAGTCATGGTTAAATTATAGCTGTTATTATTATTATTATTATAACTTTATAACAATGTTGCCAAAAAGTTATAAAGTGCATCTTTTGAATTAATCCTTAGTTTTAGTAATAATAACAGCTGATATCAGTTGATTTGACAGAAGAAAACATAACACGCTCTATTTTAAATGATGATGAAAAGATGACCTTGCATCTGATTTTTAAAGCAGCAATGTTTTAAAGATAACACGCGACATGTATGTAGATGGGAAATATAATGTATGACTTCCTTAAGTGAACACCTCTATTGCTGATTTATTTAATTTATGTATGTATGTATATTCTTCTCCAAAATCAATAACGTAACTAGGCATACGTTTAACCTTTCTGACACAAATGTCCATGCCTTGTCACTACCGAAATATAATATGAACATAAATCCATTCATTGTTTCCCATACTTTTACGTACAACAAATAGTAAGAAAATATACAAAGACAGAAAGAAAGAAAATTTGTATGTATAAGAACGCTATAACAACCACTGAGAAACCCCTACACCAGTCAGTACCACAATAGGGAAGTTGTTTTTGAAAAAGAGATGATAAAAAAATTAAAAGTAACTACAGGGTGTCTGGTGGCAAAAATAATATATTTTTAAATACGATTATTTCAAAAAGCAATGAACGGTGCGGAGAGAGGGTGGTACCGTTGAGGGTTCGTTAGTCACGATGTGGCAGTTATCGAGTGAGCTTCGCGCGTTCGCTGTGGAGACATTATTTAAGAGTAATGATTCTTACGTAACTGCTCGTTGACAATTTAGTTCAAAGTTCGGTATTCGGCGAATACGTGGGTGCAAAGATTCCGCGCAACCGCGTCGGATATGAATGTCCCTCGGCCAGGGCCCAGTCGATCTTCAAGCACTCCCGAAAACATAGAACTGGTTGAAAGCAGTTTAAGTGAAAATCCGCAACTTTCAATACGGAAAAGAGCAGCCTTACTGGGACTTCTAAGAGCGATTATTCGTGAAATTTTACAAAAAAAATCTGAAGTTCCATTCTTTTAAAATTCAAATCATTCAAGAACTGAAAGAAAGTGACTTTGATTTGCGTAAAAATTTTTGGGAAACGATGTTGGAGAGTTTTCGCACTGTAAATCCCATTTTTTTTTTTGAGCGACGGCCACAGCAACAAGCAAAACTGCCGAACACTCGATGGAAACATCAAAAACCATTGCATTGCCGCAGGGTAACTGTTTGGTGTGCCTTATCCACGCATGAGATAATTGGACCATTTTTTTTTTCGAAAATTCTCGAGGCCAGGCGACGAATGTCAACGGTGAAAATTATCGACGCTTGATTACGGGATTCTTTTTGCCAAACCTGCGAGGTCATCCATCGTACTCTTCACACACGTGGTTTCAACAGGATGGGACGACTGCACACACAGCCAAAACTTCAATGAATTTGCTTTGGGAAAATTTCCCTCAAAAACTCCTGAATTTTTTTATGGGGCTACCTCAAAGAGAGGGTTTATAATGACAATCAGAGAACACAAGGCTCCGTTCAAATCGACGAAAGACATTTGGATGACATACTCTTTAAAAAATAGAATCCGCTTTTTCATTCTATCGTTCAAGGCTCTTGATAAAACTTAAATAAAAAACGTAATAATTGACGTTTTTTATTCAAGTTTGAAAATATAAATCTGCTCCCAGACACCCTGTATTAATTTTTTATTCATATTAAGGCAAATGCGACGACCTTAAAATTTCCTTATTCATTTATACTCGTAGTTTCGTGTAGTTGCTGCTGTTTGTCTTTTCCTTCCTAATAATTTTCATACCAGAAACGGATGAGTGAGTCTACGTCTATACGATTATTTATATAGAGAATAATGCACATGGAAGTTCTTAACTTTATGAATAATTCAGTCAATGTTATGCCCTTTTCTGATGGATAAGTGTCTTGTACTGGAATAAAAAAAAATGAAAAACAAAAAGATAAATCGACAGGCAGTTGAATGTTAAGAGAAATTGATTTGTGCGACAGAAAAATCTTGCAGTTACTGTATGTAAATATGCTTAAGCCGTGTAGGAAAATCTGGGAATAAGTGTTTTGTTAAGAAACTATAAGATTGTATTTAATGTATTTTTTGTTTATTCGAATTATATTATTTCCCGTCTGCCTTTGATTAAAATAATTATACTACATACATACATATAAGCAAACTGCTTTGTGTAAATATTGCTTCTTTTTCATACTCGTATGTATGTATGTCTGTATGTAAAAATAGCACGTGCATTAAATCTATTTCTTTTTTTCAACTTTTTTATTTGTTTATTATTGAGTCTAGCCAATTGTTTCATGTTACATGCACGTACGTACATATGTATGTATGTTTATGTTTATGTATTTGTATTTCCTCTATACAATTTGAATTGTTTGCGGGAGTTAGAAATTTAAATTTTATAGCTTTTCTACGATTCGATAAGAAATTGTAGATAGAAGAGATTTTAATGTCAGCAATTTCTTTTTATACATATTTACGAGTTACAATAATATATTCCAGACTTAAAGGTCGTTTGAGGAAATCAATAAAAAAAATAAATATTAAGATATAAAGTTTTTAAATGATTTATATTAAGGCCTGAAATTCTAGGTTAAAAAAATAAAATTAAACGATTGAAAAAGAAATTTATTAGTTGAAGCTTAAGGGCGGAAATATATATACGAGTATGTATGTACATATTTACTCACAATATATTTATTTTCACAAACATTAGAGACAATTCAAAGCAAGGGATGAATTTTAATGAAACATTTTATGCAATTACCAACACTGAAATGCAAGAAAATGGAAAAAAATTTCAGGTGTATTTTATGTTTGTGAAGATAAATTCGAATTTAATTAGCAGAGACAAAAACCAGAATTTCTAATTTAGCATATTTTTCACATAACAGAGCACTGTTAGTTATTTAACAGTAGTTGGTAAATGGATCAGGATTCCAAATGCTTATAACTAGCACGAGATCGATAAAATTTTTTTTTTTAGAAAAATTGCTCTAAGAGGTATTTAATGAAGTTATATAGGGTGTTTTTTTTAGAGATATAGAACTTCGAATTGAAATAAAACACAAGAAAATCGTTTTAATATCCATCAATTTGGCTTTATTGGAAGGATAATTTTATGCCATTAACGTTTAAATATGATTTCGGGCATGTGGCCGCCGCGGCTGGCTCGAATAAAGCCAATTCTACAGGTCCAATTTTCAACCACTTTTTCGAGCATATGGGGCCGTATGTTGGCAATAACGCCACGAATGTTGGCTTCCAAGTCCCCTAACGTTTCTGGTTTGTTGGCGTAGACGAGCGACTTCACATATCCCCAAAGAAAATAATCCAATGGTGTCAAATCACACGATCTTGGTGGCCAATTGACCGGTTAACCGAATTAATTGCTCTGATGGACGATTATGTCGACCATAAAATGGACGGAGCTTGCGGTAAACTTCGCGAACTGAACCATTATTTTCGAAATAAATTTGCACGATTTGCAAGCGTTGTTCTTTTGTCAACCTGTTCATGATGAAATGGCAAACCAAACTAAATATTAATCAGTTGACAGCTGACAAAATGGCCGCCAGTTAAAAAAGTGATGCCAACTTAAAGTTCTATACCTCAATAAAAAACACCCTATAATAGTAGGATGTTGGAAATATCGTCGTTGTTTTAACTAACCGACCTAAATGGAGTTTTTTTTAAAGAAAAAGTGTTTCGTCATAATTAACGTGGCCAGATGGTTTTTTGCAAAAAGTGCGACATGATCGAGAAAAAGCGGGATTTAGAAGAAAATACCGCCGAAAAGCGGGATTTAAAAATAAATACCTTTTAGAAAGCGCGATGTGGACTATGAACAATACTCGTATAAACACAGTTTCGTATGTACCTAGGCAATACAGTTTTCTATTCAAGGGAAACGCTTTTAAATAAACAAAAATATTTATCTATGTCTGTATATGTATAATTAAAAGTAAATGTTGTTCGTGGGTAATTGCATCAATTAAGAACGGCTGCACCAATTTCGCTATTTTTTCAATATTTCTAGCAATTTAAGGAAATAGTATTAAGAAGAGTACAAGTGGGCGTGGCAGCTTCCATATAAAGCAAACGTTTATTTTTAAATATCTTGGGAACTAATACGAGATTTTGAGAAGTTACTCCACATACATTGTTAAAAAAGGAACAGTTAAAAGAAAACAAGTGGGCGTGGCTCCTCCCATATAAAATGTTTTTATTTCGAAGTTTTGTGTATGTAACGATTTTTATAATGTGCGTTGTCTTACAGAAAATAGTTTGAATTGGGGATGTGGGTGTGTCACCCCCCATAAAGAGAAAATATTTACTTTCAGATATCTAGAAAACTGATATTGGGAGAACGTTAAAATAACTCTGTTGATAATGTGCATTGTTTTTTGAAACAATTTCAGAATAAAAAAATTAGGCGTGATGTCTCCCGTAAAGTGCAAATTTTCAGTTGTCTTCAAAAATAATACCATTTTACCGATCTCTCTGATTTGCTCACAGCGTATTACTGATGGTCTAGAAGGAACAATAGGCTATTAATTTTTTTTAATGCCTAAAGTTGGCATGGCGCTTCCCATATAGGAGCAACATTTATTTCAAGATATCTTGAAAGACAATAATGGAGCAAAGAGAGAGAGTGTCACCTCCTAAGTCCATATTTACATTATGCAAGTCTTATTGCTAAGCTGATTAGTTTGAAGGAGAGAGAGAGACGAGCGGAACAGTAACGTTTCTTTTCCCCTCGTCTCTCTCTCTCCTAACAAACTAATCAGCTTAGCAATAAGACTTGCATAGTGTAAACTAGGACTAAGTAAATTAAGGGCCAATCCCACGATGTTGACAACATTCGACTTGTCGCACACTTATATTCAAAACAAAAAACAAATTTTAATATTTTGTTGTTGCTTCAAATGTAAGTGTGCGACAAGTCGAACATTGTCGACATCGTGGGATTGGCCCTAAAGATTAATTTTTAGCTGATTTCAAAAAAAAAGAAGAAGGTTATCAAATTCTCTCTATTTTTTTTGGCGGTACATTTTAGACCGATCGCAAAAATTTTTTTTTTGTCTGAGAGGAAATAGCTTCCCATTGGTCCCATTGTAAAAAAATTTTGTTTTTTAATTTTATGATATTCTACTTTTTTTATTTGCTGCGATACCTATCAAACACCTTTGGTTCTTTTAACTACACAATATCACTATGCCAAACGCGTTTGTAGGAAGTACTCCAGCAAAGTGGTCACTTAAAATCATTTTACAAAAATTTTCATTTCGTTTTTTTTTTAAGAAACGTTGAAATATTTGTTACACACCCCACATTCTCATACTGCAGTTCTTTTAAATATCTCATTCGACGATTTTTTCTTAAGAATCCAAACCTCTTCAATCTATAAATCAAGTTTTATATCAATCAGTTCAATAGACTTTTTATTTAATGTCTTAATTTTTTCTATCTCCAATAACAAATCATTCTAATGTTCTTATTTCGAATGCATTTAATTTTTAACTTTAATTTCCCTTGTGTGACGTTCCCCTAATAGAGTGTTGAGTTTTCATCATCTCTCGTTGGGCATTTAATGACTTGTGATGGCGTCAACAGAAAACTAGAGCTAGTTAATGAGTTTTATATGTATGTTCTTGGGTCTACTTTGCTCAACTACAAGCAACACTAGCATTTGCAACATTTGGTTGTTGGTTGTTTGGTTAGTTAAAGTTGCAAAAATTACACTTGGTTTTTGTCTTATGAATCTTTGAGGGATGCATTTTAACTCTCTTCCACTAATAAACTTTATAAGGGCAAAGCAATGAAAAACCAACAACTGAAATTGCTAAAGTATTGTAAAATCATATTAAAACTTTTATATGTAGAAAGGATGTAGAGAATTATTTAATTTTTTTTAAAGAACACACCATGAAAGAAACACTCGAGGGTAATAAGATAAGGATAATAATTAAAAGTATGTGCTCATACTTCTGCATCCCACTGTACTTTACAACAATATAAGGCTTAAATGACTTCATAGTCTGTGAAAAGCTTTTAAGTTTGATGACAGCGAAGGGGATGAAAAAAACTTTTTGCAGTTTAAAATTTTGTGCGATGTTTAAAATAAACAAATGGATACGCCGCATATTGTCCAAAAGACAAAATGGATGTTTAAATTTTTGTTTTTAGTCAAACGTTATATGAATCTTGGAATAGTGTCTTGAGGACCTTACAAAGTCTTTGTGACAAAATTTGGGAAGAAATTCTGTTCAAATAATTTTTTTATACGAGGGTGGGTCATTAACTCAGTGACTTTTTGAGTTTCCCGCCTCTTAATTGAAATGCAAAATTGCTTCTGTCAACGGGCAATTCTCAGTTTACTCCTGCCAAAATTTGAACAACCTGCGTCATTTAGTTTGTGTTTGGCAGCCGTTGATAGCACGTTTTGAGAAGAAAATGAAAAAAGTGAATTTCGTGTGACAACTTAGAGTACATTTTGTGTTATAAACGTGGCGTTATATTTTCGTGAATGATACATGGACGTGTAGCAAAAGACTTAAGGCCTTATGTACAATTAAAAATTGGCATAAAGTTAGCATAAGGTACAAAATTTAACTACGTTTTGACGAGTTCCAGTATACAATTTGACGTTAAAAATCACCGCATAATGTAGATTTAACACACGATTACACCTTACCATAATTTTTTATGTAAAATTTTATGTTCAATTTTGCCACTTATGCTAATTTCATCCCAATTTTTCATTATACATTTAAAAAAATAAAAAGGAGTTTGAGAAAGGTTATTTTCTGTGGTTTATGTGGCAGGTCCAACAAAATGCCGGATTTCATTTTTTTTTGGACTTGTAAAACTGTCAACTCAGGGCAGTCTACCAACTCGCTGTAAATGCATCCAGTATTGACAACAGCGACTTGATATATACTGCTATATTCTTATACCAAGCTTAAGTTATATTCTTTTTCTCTCCATTTTGTAGGGCTTAAAAAAAATTACCAAAATAATTTTTAAAATTTAACATTTAATTTTTTTTGGAAATTGTGATGTAATTTCTACAAAAACAGGCTGTTATGATTTCCTACTATTGGAAATTAATCTAGAAACATCCAGGAGTCTCCTCCAATATTCTTTTACTCCCCACCTCCAAAATCCATATTATGACTGTGGGTTTAGATATGGACTTTCCGTGTCGCTGTAGTTATTAAATGTTGTGTCTAAATAAAAGAGACATAGAGGAGGAACTCGGTTTCAAATTTCTAGTTCATTTTCTTCAAAAAAAAAAAAAAAGAATTTAACTTCACGCACATCTTTTTCTCCACCACGCAAACAGCTGATTGATATCAACAAAACTAATAAACGTTGGCATTTTTTATGATATGATTTTTATCACATGATTTATATATTTTCAAAGTAATGCCGAGTATACATCTGGCATTTCTTGTGTTGTCATTTTCTCGTATCATTTTCAAAATGTGTGCAACGCTGTTCCCATTATGTTTTTTATATGGAAAGTAATGCCACACAACTAAACATATCGGAAATGACAAACGTTGCCACCAGTATACACTATTGCGTTGTTACAAAACGGCATAGTGTTTACTCGGCATGATGAACGTTTTCTTATATTGACTCTATAAATTGAAATTGGTATACCAATTTTGATTTGGTCTTACATATTTTATTCTTCAAAAGAAAGTTGAGTAGTAGTGATGCTATCTTCTCAGTCCAGAGGTCGTGGGTTCAATTCTCGCCATAGACCTTGGGTGTTTTCTGCAAATATACATACATACAAATATACATACTTATAGTATCAAACCAAAAAAAGTTTGTCTTAAAAAACAAACGACAATGGCAAGACTGTTGTAAATTTAGAGATGGTAAATTTGAGTTTTCATTACAAAAAAGGTTTCAGCAATTTGTAATACGATGAATCAAAACAATTCACATATTCCATTTGCACTGAAAACTGAGTATATAAAGCGGAAATCTACATCAACTGACACCGCACACAGTGGAGCAAACACAAGAATGCCGATGATGAAGATGTGGCGACCATGTTGTTCTGTTCTGCTAGTTTTTTTTCAGAATATTTACAATTAACTTTGGTGTTATTAGTTCCTTAAAACTTATGACATGTAATTTGACTTCCTAAAAATATATTTTATATGAAAACGCAACAGACAAACAAACAGCAAATCATCACCAGCAACCATCATCGTTTAAATGTCTTGCCTCATGATTTCATGCAGCTTCAACACAAATAAAATATTTATTTATACTTGATGTTAAACAATAAATAATAATAAATCTCGGCTTTTTCTGCTTTCTTTCTAAATATTTCTTCGTTAACAATTTATGCATTTTACTTGATTTTATTTAAACATGCAATAATGCAGAAAAATGTTAAAGAAAAATAGAAAGAAGGAAAAATCTATATTTTTTTTGGTAAGAAATGATTTTCTCCGAGATTTTTTAAAGCATTTAGGAGAAAGGTTTGTTTTTTTTTGTATATTCTATTGGGTGTTTTTTATTGAGGTATAGAACTTTAAGTTGGCATCACTTTTTTAACTGGCGGCCATTTTGTCAGCTGTCAAGTGATTAATATTTAGTTTGGTTTGCCATTTCATCATGAACAGGTTGACAAAAGAACAACGCTTGCAAATCGTGCAAATTTATTTCGAAAATAATGCTTCAGTTCGCGAAGTTTACCGCAAGCTCCGTCCATTTTATGGTCGACATAATCGTCCATCAGAGCAATTAATTCGGTTAACCTGTCAATTGGCCACCAAGATCGTGTGATTTGACACCATTAGATTATTTTCTTTGGGGATATGTGAAGTCGCTCGTCTACGCCAACAAACCAGAAACGTTAGGGGACTTGGAAGCCAACATTCGTGGCGTTATTGCCAACATACGGCCCCATATGCTCGAAAAAGTGGTTGAAAATTGGACCTGTAGAAATGGCTTTATTCGAGCCAGCCGCGGCGGCCACATGCCCGAAATCATATTTAAACGTTAATGGCATAAAATTATCATTCCAATAAAGCCAAATTGATGGACATTAAAACGATTTTCTTGTGTTTTATTTCAATTCGAAGTTCTATACCTCTAAAAAAAACACCCTATAGAAACCAAACAAAGGAACAAAAATAAGTTGAAACAAAAATTAACTAAAATTACCTCTTATTTATTTACTCTAAAATAAGTACTAAGTACTAAGCACAAATAGTGTCAAGAATAAACATTGAAACTTATTTGAAATGTGTGAATCTTTGAGTTACAAGAAATTTTCTGCTCATAAACAACTCTAGAATTTTGTAAACAAAAATTGATGATGGCGCTAAAATCTGTGCATTGTATGTGATATATTCACACGTCCTAGACCTGGGCTTTTGTTGTTACGCTGGTGTTAATTAATGCGTTATCACATTATGACCTCCAGCAGGCAAGGGGCACATATACCAACACACATACATACATGCATACATGCATGCACACATATGTACACACATTCATACTTATTCATGCAAGAAAATGCGTTATTCTAGGTCTCACTGGCGCAATTGTGAATTGTGTAGAGTAAATATTGTTTCTTTATTGTGCCACACAGTACGAGTATGTTGATTTTTGTATCCTTTTTTTAGTTCAAAATCTCAGGAGTTTACTTATTGCCTGCGCATTGTTGGAGAAAAATCAATATGAAAATGTATGAATTATAACGCCTTGTATGGAACAAAATGAGAGCACAGTAAAAAGGTGTTAACTTGTTATTTAACAAGCCAAGTATGTTAATATTTACATATTTACATATGTACATACATAGATGAGTATATCGTATTGTAGCAAACGTGTGATAACGAATACAGCAGCATTGTACTTTTGGTGCCACAAATACTAAATAATGAGTGGATTATATATAGGGGAGTTTTAATATTAATCTCTTACCAGTAGTGTCAAAACTAATTAAGTCTACTTAAGCTACTACTTCATATTACTACATATACATACATATATGTATATGTATGTATACCAGCCGGCCCGGTTTGCTTCCCTTCTGCCTATAACTTTTGCTGTAGCGCAAGAAATAAGTTCTCTTTACAAAACACTTACATACCAGAGAAAGGAAATAAATGCTAAAAAATTTACCTAAATATTTACTCTAAATTTAAGCAACTGCGTATACTCATAATTGTAGCACAAAGAATTCTTACGCTTACATATTGGCTTTCAAACAAGAATGACTATAAGCGATTCCAACACACACGAGTATCTCTACTTTATTTCTGTGAAAAACTTACATACTCTACAGCTATAAATAGAAAGATACATGCGTATTGTGCGTATTAAGTGGCTATCATGTTAATACTCAGAGTATGTGTATTTATTCGGACTAAATAAATATGCGTATAATACTTAGAGTATTTATTCATCATATGCCCCCGCATGCATTTCTATGTATTAAATAGAAAGAACTTGTGTTTTGGCTGCTTGATAATATTTATCAGATAAAGGTGGTAAAATTTAGAATAAATATAACCTTTAAGTAACTGATATTATTTCTAAAAAAAATTTCCCAAAATTTTTAAACGAAAATCATTAATTAATTAATGTTTTGTAATTTGTAAAGTGAAGTGTATTTCTAGTAAATATTTAGTTAGCACAGTCGAGAATTATCAAAACGCAATTTCCATCCCTGTTGTCACAACAGAGATGTGCACTTGAGCGGGTTTTGACTCACGACACGCACGCTCACGCAGAAAAATATTTTACTCACGCACGCTCACGCACGAATGATTTTGAACATTTTCACGATCACGCACGCTCACGTATAAAACATTCTTAATCACGCATTAGGGCTTTACAACTTATCACGATCACGCACGCTTACGAAAAATATATAATTAAACTTTTATGTTTGTTGGTTGAAAAATAGGTTCTTACACATCCATAAGTATGTACATACATACGTATTATGTATTACGGAAGTAACGAATGCCAGTTTAGCGAATGCGAATACGAAAGCGAATAATACATTTTAATTTTTGCGAAAGCGAATGCATATATTAAAATATCACATGCAAATAAATTTATATAAGAATATGAAGTTGTATTATATATGTATTTTATTTAAATTGAGTCTTGAACGGAGCAAATATTTATTAATTTATTATAATTACAAATTGTTAAAACAGAAAGATTTATGAAATTATATTAAAATAAATATAGATAATTATTACAAATAAGCTTACAAAATGTTAAGCAATCAACCCATTCGTACTTTGGTCCTACAGCCTGATACTTTGTTCAACATTTCATGTGAAATGCTATCAAAATATATACATATTAGGAAAATTTGGAATGAATTGTTCCTGAAAATATTTTGCAGAAGTAATACTCTGTTCATCTTGGGAAAAACATATGAAATATAGTATCTTCAACATGAGAGATAATATGATATAATGTGAGTGGCACTTGTTTCGCATGGAATTTAAAATAAACAAGGACTAGTTAATATTGTTTGCATTTAAAATATTCTGTACGAAGTAATGAATGTTGCTCAACATTTCTCAAACGTTTGAACATACTGTTTGTTTATGCTGGTTTAAAGTAATTTTCGTTTTTTTTACGTTTGTGAATCGCAAACTATTTTCATAAAAGAAGTACAATTTTTTTTGTCTCTAATATTCGCTTGAAATATTCGCATACGTTTTAGCAATTGCAAAAGCGAATGCAAATAGCAAAAGTAAACGAATAATTCGCGAATGCGAAAGCGAACATTCGTTACTTCCCTAGTATGTATATATGTACATACATATGAATGTACATAGATCAGAGCTGGCCACCGAGAGAAACACGAGAGTAATGTATTCGCGTATGTGTATTCATTTGTATTTGTATATAAGAAGCCGAATGATGTTCGGCACTCTGGTGCTACTTTGGGCAGCTCAGACAAAGATTGTAGTATTTATTATAAGAGAATTTAAAATTTTCAATACAGTTATATACCCACGCAGAAGTGTTATCTCGTGAGAATTCGTGCGTGATTCTAAAGAAAAACTCACGCACGATCACGCACGAGTATTTTTTTAGGTCACGGTCACGCACTCACGCGTGATTAATTATAAATTTGATCACGATCACGCGTGACACGATAAAATCACGACATTTGCACATCTCTACTGTTGTGCAACACTGATGCTAGAAGTGTTTTCAAATAAAATACTCCTGTATATACTCGTGTGTAGTCGAATAAATATCCTGAGTATTTTTACACTTATGTATATGATTGTAGCTGATACAGTGTATACATTTTAGTTATAGTCGTTTTTCCTGCGTAATGTAAGGAATTTAGCTTGACAAATTGGAAATAACTGTGTAAAAAACAAAAATCGAAGATAACTGTAAATTACTATTTTGATAAAAAAAGGGGTGTTATAAGTGTGTCTGTGTACCTGTGTATCTGTACGTGTCCACGTACGGCTGGACGGATTTTGATTTACTTTTTTCTGTTTGAAAGGTGACTTGATCGAGAGGGTTCCTAGCTGTGTTTTAAGAAAATCGTTCCAGCCGTTTAGAAGATATCACATCTTTTCTAGATATATCGGGGGTTTTTTAAATTTTTTATTTTATTTTGTATTTTATATACTTTTTGAAATAAAATAAAAGAGAACTCTTAATCCAGATCTTATAGATAATTACTTTTTCTATTATATTACATTGCCAATTTATGTTTTCTGGCAACCGAACGACACGAGTGTTTCGCTCATTCAAACATTCAGGTAACTCGTTCCGGTTACGTCTGCATAATAAGCAGTAGGAAACATAGCTGCATTAACTTCTGGTTCTTCTTACATAAATCTTTTGTAAGTGAAATATCCTTGATTTTTGAACCGAAAATTTTTAATATACAAAATGGGCTTAATGAGGTATTTCGGATGCCTAGACACGTTCAGATTATATTAATATATTCACAACATTTGTCCAGCTTTACCGCAGCTTCTACTTTGGCAAATATTGTTGCCAAAAACTTAGAAGTCCCTATAAGTTATTCTGAAAAAAGAAAGAAAAAAATTTCCTTAATTTTTGCAAAAAAAAAAAAAAAAGTGCATAAAGAAATTATTTTTGTTGGCAGATGTGAACAAGATTTGTTCGTTGTTATATATAGTTAAGCGCTATCATCAAGTGTGAATTAGCTGTTGAACAAAAACTGATGACACCATTTTTTGAGGGCGTACGGATTTTCGAAAACTTTGGAGGACCCTATCGAATCTATACTGTCAATACCGTGTGGATTTTTCACTTTTGACAGGAATTTCCTTATGCCTTTTTTATAAGGGAAAAATCTTTTGGCGTGAAAAAATGCATTAGTAAAATGTAGAGGATTGATTTGCGTTGGAGAAATTATGAAATATTACATGAACTTGCTTAAAAAAAATTAATGTTGTCATCACTTTAAAAATTTCTTTGTGAATTTCTTTCTTCCCTTATTGGAAAACTCTTTACCACAATCAATATTCCCACTCCGTTTAATTTTCCTTAACACATTAAACACCATCACTTGTCACATATTTAAACGGGCGTTTAGAGTAATACTCTTTGGCGCCACATTTAATTACATTTACATACAAATTATAAAATTACTCTAGTCTTGCATCTCCTCATATGATTGTGTTACAATTAATTTACATAAAAAATCAATATTAAAAAAATCCTATGACAGCAAGCATCAGTTTACAATGCAGATAGTAAGTAACTGCAACACAAAAAAAAAACTAAAAACTGATTGAAATCCTAATCCGAATACTTAAACTATTTTTAAAAGGAAACAAAGAAAACTTGTTCTAATTCTCGTTGACGAATTCGTCAAATTTTTTGTTGATTTTTTATGTCAACCTTAAAGATATCTGTATATATCAACACTTCCCATGCATTAAAACATTTATTTTTTTTTTCTTCTCGAAGACCCCCTAAAAACGTCGTTGCAAGTCATATTCGTGCAAACAAACTGGCGTCATGTAAAATGTTTGATGCATAAAAAAGTCATAAACACATCGATTTCTAATACAAAAACCATCTGTTGGCACTTGTAAGTAAATGTTAGAGAAAATAAATGCATCAAATATTGAATTGAACTCTTTAGTTTAGTTGTAAGTTGCATATGAGAAGCAACTCAACTCATCAGTCATTTTGGTATTCAAATTGGACGTGGGAGGGATGTTGCATAACCTTTTTTACATTTTTATTTTTTTTATTGGTTTCTGGTGATAACTGATTATTGTCTTGTAATCTTAATTTGTCTCAGTTTTTATGTGGCGTGAGAATAGACTTAAATTATGTTTGAGTTCTATCAGCGAATTAATAAAAATAATTATTTATATGACATAAGATTTGTGGTATTTAGATGCTGCCAAATGTACTTGACAAATGAGTCCATAAAATATATTAATGCAAATAAATTTTTGCTGAGTAAAGAGGTTATGGTATGCTGGCTTCTGGCAAAAAAGCTTAACTCATTAAAGTTATATTTATACCAAATTAATATTAATTTATAAAAACGATTGAAGCTTCCGTTATAAAGCCTAGTCTCCGTATGTATATATCCACTAAGAAGGTATTCCCGCTTATTGGGGAAAAAGGCGAACAGCTAGTTCGAGTAAAAGCAAATACCACAGTTTCAAGCTATTGTTGCACACAGAAAATTTCATATTAAAATCTACGTAAACAACGCTAATTTAAAATTTTTCGACAACAATTTTGCTTCATATGTGTTTAATATTAATTCAACATGATTTTCAGTTAACTTCAATGAAAATTTTTCCTTAATGATTAAAAAGAATATCGGCATAAACACATTTTCCATAAAAATTTTCACAAAAAAGCAGTCACAGAAAGCGGTTGTTTGAGAGCGTTTTTTCTCATGCTCTCACATATAAATAAATATTCTCTCAAAAATGTTGCCATACTTTCAATAAATTTCATACATTTTGTAAACAAAACTACAAAGAAAAATAAGCACAAAAGAAAATAAAACAAAAATTAGATAGCATTTGAAGTTACTGCCGACAATGTTATTATGGGCTTTATTAATTTGGGAGCGGTTTTCCTGAAGTTGCAGACTTTATTCAGTTTCATCATTTTATTTTATTTCATATTGTTTTAACATTCCAGTACTGTTAAACGAATGAAGAATGTTGTTGAATCAAACTTATTTTAAATTTAAACAACTTGGATTTGATACTGAAATAACACGAAGAACCGTGTTGAATCAAAGTTATTTCAAGTTGAAACAATAAGAATTTAATTAAATGTAGTCATTTTATTTTATTAATTATTTGATTAACGTGAGTGTGATTGGATTGGTACAGGCACCAGGAAAATGTTTGTGTGTTGTGTGTATATTTCTCTTAAATAAGAGGAGAAGTGTTTTTAGAAAAAGTACTTTTTAAAAGGCTTTTCCCCAGAAAGTATTTATTGGAAAAGTACTTTTTTAGAAAGTAGGTTAAAAAAAAACATTTTTGGATGCATCACTCTTGAAAATGTACTTTGAAAACCTATTTTTTAAGTACGTGAGTACTTTTGGAAAAAAAATTTGTCTTGGAAAGTACTTTTTGAAAAAGCCATCTTTCTTAGAAAGTACCCTTATGAGAATGTACATACATACAGACTTTTAAAAAGGTGCTTACTGCAAAAAGTACTTTTTGACAAGTGTTAAACACATTTTCAAAAAATATATTCTTATGGTAGAACTACTGAAATCGTATCGTTCAGTTGCGTGTCAGCTGATAAACTCCGTAACATTTAATAAACATGTTGATGCTTATTGAAAATGTATTGACCTGTGCTTAAAAAACTTAAATCGAAGTAGCAAAAGTCGTAACATTTTTACTTTTCACTGCTTTGGCTTTTTCCAACTGTTTAAAATCAACCAATGTTTTTGCTTGTGCCTGTGAAAATCAATAACAGTCGCAATCGAAGCAGAAGCAACAAACGATTTATGAACAATTGCGCAGTACTTTCAACAGTCGACGATTTCAAAAGTTTGAATTTGATTTGCTATTGCTGTTGGTTAGTTTCGGTAGTAAAAGCATAAACAGTCTGTATGCTTTTGTAAGTACCAAACAGTCACAGTCGAAGAAGCAAAAGCTCTTGCTTTTAGAAGCTTTCTGCAGGTTCAGTCAACTATTTTGTGGTGTTTTTCATCTTTTTGTTGTAGGTTTTGCACATCAGACAAGAGACAAAAACAAAAACCACTTTACTGCGATTGCTTACGACTTCTAAAAGCAAGAGTTTTTGCTTCTTCGAATGTGAATATTTGCGACTTCCAAAAGCATATAGACTGCTTCTGCTTTTACTTGCGATACTAACCAAAATCAAAAGCAAATCAAATTAAAACTTTTTAAATCGTCGACTGCTGAAAGTAATTCGCAATTTGTCATAAATCGTTTTATAATTTTGCTTTGACTGAAACTGAAATGAAAATCATTACAGTTTTTTAAACACTGATGCTGGCAACGTTTGCTAACGTTAACTTCTGGCTTACATACATACACACACACATATATAAAGCAAAGTAACAGCTAAAGGTACGGTCACACTTGTCAAACATTTGCCCAAAAAAGCGTAACCAAACACTAATGAAAAAAGTTTTGATCCAGACACCTATTTTATCATATTAAACAGTTTCGAACACAACTATTGCACCATGTCATAGAATCTAACAATATTGGCTACTCTTTAACTTGACAAACTTTTGTCTGAATTGAAAAATTTTTCATTAGCATTTAGTGGTTGCGCTTTTTTGGGCAAATGTTTGACAAGTGTGACCGTAGCTTAACACTTTCGCTGGCAGCCTCACATTTTTACTAACTAACATCCAGACTTAAACGATACGACAACTTCAAAAGTAAGACGATACGCTTTGACTAACGCAGCCATTAGAACAGATGAAAAAATGAATAATATAAGAACTTGCATGAAAATTCATGTTATAACGTACAAAAAATACAAATTAAACAAATAAAATAAATTGTTATACAAAATCATGTTTTGAAAAAAGGACATGGAATTTTGCTATGAAAATGGAAGAAAAATTATACATACGAGTACATACATATGTATGTATGTATAAAAGTTTTTACAAGTAGAAGATGCAAAGCAATTAATGCAAAAAATTACAAACGTTTTTTCTGCGACTGCTCAATTATTAAAGGTTTTATTTTTCAAATAATACGAAATACGAACCAACATCGAAGACTCTATCTACATCCTTACATACAAAGCTACAAATAATTTCTTTTATTTTGTAACATCTTCATCAGCATCATTTTGATTTCAAATCTCTTAACTACAAAACTGTTGTTATTTCCCAATTTATTTGCCACATAAATAAAAACGTAATAGTTGTTTTTCTCTATTGTAGACATGTTGAACTTTTGTGAAATGGATAAATATGTGTCTTGCCTACAGTACCACAGCAGCAAATGTACAATAGATACTTCCTTCTACTTAAATGAATTTTAGTTTCAAATGACTCTTCGTAAAACTCTAGTAGATAAATACGTACTGTTGCTGCAGGTTGAATGTTGGCCAATTTTATCTCCAATAAACACTCATACGTACTGCAATTCCTGGCAAGTAGATTTTGCTACTAGAAAATTAAATTCAAGTGTTAATTGAAGCATTAAACACATAGACTACAGCAGGCTACCAACTACAATCAGTTAAAAATAGAACACAAACGTTTGTATAAAAACTAGACTTGTATCGAACTCATTCAGTAGCTCGTTTTTGAACAAAACCTATGATCAAACCCATTTAAATTACATTGCTAAATGAGTTCGATACAAGTCTAATGAAAACGACTTCAACTTACGGCCATACCTAAACAAAAACATACATATATCTTCCCAGTCTCATTTAGTGTAACTACTTAACTTTGCTGCATAGAGGCCATAGGTCACAAATTAAATTAAAACATTAATTGCTAAAACAAAAAATAATTTATCATTGCCAATATACAATCTATCTTTGCTTTGTTCTTATGTACTGAAAATTACAACATACGAGAACACGTAATCGATGTTTGCCACACAATAATATTTTCTTACAAGAGTTTATTATTGGAACTTTGCAAAGTTGAAGTATCGCATGCAATACTTCTTACAGACATCTGAGCAAATGAGCTTATTGAAAGGTATTTGCTAAAGCCTGTGTTAAAAAATACAACCCTGATCTGATGAATTGTTTTTGTCTTTTGAAAATGTTCATAGACTCCATCATACCAGGGCTGTATTTTCTCAAAAATCGCACGATCGTGTAGGCTAGTGTATCACGGCCTTTAATAATAATTAGTACGAGTATTATTATGAGATTTGTTGCAACTACACATAATAATAAGAGGATTTCGTAATGGTCATTAAATTGAACTTGAAAGCATTCCTGGGCACATTCAGTGTTAAATATTTTATACGATTTTTAGTTACACTTATGCAGCTTATTTGTCAATAAGTATTTTTCCAATAAGTGATTCAATATAAAAATTTCTAAAGGTTTTTTTTTTGCGAACAATAGCTCTTTTTAATTTACATATATCCTCTTCTTACTTTCAGCTTATTCAACGTCAACCGCCGCGTCATTATCATCAACTTCTCATATTATAACGGGTGCTAGAACGGCCACTACTACTTTAAATAATTATCCAGCTCTTGATGAGTTTTCAACACATTCTGTGATACGTCCAAAAATATATCATGCCATACATAAAAGAGAACTGCGCCACACATTAGATGCGGTAAGTAATTTTTTTGTAGTTTAATTGGATTTTTTTCTTTCTTCTTCTGTGAAATAATTGCATTCATTATAAAGCAATTTTTCTTTCTATTTGAGTTTTAAACAAAGAAAATTTAAAAGTGATTAATTTTTTTAAGCAAAATATATGTATGTATATCTATTAAAAATATATAATATTAAAATTAATAAATATGTGTGTACTTAATTTGATTAACACATGCAAGTCAAAGGTGTGCTGTGTTTTTTTTTTTATTTAAATAGGCAAACAAAATGCTGTTAGTCAGACTAACATTGAAATTTTTTGCTTTCAGTTAACTTTTAAATGAATATTATTTTAACATAATATTTTTTTCTGAACGGTACCATTCTATTTTCTAGCACTATGTATCTTTGGAGAAAGTATCCCTTCACAGAGCACAAAAAGTAGTTTTGCAAAAATATGTAAATTTGTTTTGCAAACAGATAACGTTAAAAATTGTCTTTTAAAAGAAGTACTTTTAGCAAAATGCAACTTTCCCAATAGGTATAAGTGTAATTTTATGAGAAACTGGCCTTGCTCGTGCCGTTGAACGTTCGGAATTAATTTTTGACTAAGTCCATATTTACACTATGCAAATCTTATTGCTAAGCTGATTATTTTGACAGAGAGAGAGACGAGGGGAACAGTAACGTTTCTTTTCCCCTCGTCCCTCTTTCCTAACAAACTAATCAGCTTAGCAATAAGACTTGCATAAATATATGTAAAGGGTATTTCTTACGGAGCTATAAAACTTTAAAATGCAATAAAACAACAAAAATAATTTTTTTTAATTGACATAAAATTTACTTTATTCTAAAGATAATCTTCTGGCATTATAATTTTAATTTGACTTCTTTTGGCTGGCTCGGACGTAGTCTAATCTGGCGGTCCAATTTTCGATGACTTTTTCAAACATTTGTGGCCGTATGTTGGCAATAAGGGGGTGAACGTTGCCCTCCAAGTGGTCAATCGTTTCGGCCTTATCGGCGTGGACCAGCGACTTCACATATCCCCACCGAAAATAGTCTAGCGGCGCTATATTACACGATCTTGGAGGCCAATTCACGATTCCGAAATGTGAAACTATGCGGTTACCAAACATTTCCTTCAATAAATCAAATGTGGTACTAGCTGTGTGACACGTTGCGCCGTCTTGTTGAAACCACAGCTCCTGCACATCACGGTTGTTCAATTGATGAAGGAATAAATTATTAATCATTTGCACGATGGCGAATATACTGAATAGGGTCTTCCTCTACGCAACGCTCTACAGCAGCAATGACTTTTTTGTAAGCACTGTACGACGTCTCTGTGGATGCATGTTATCATTTAGAGTAAACTTGGTGCTAAAACGTTCCATAGTTAATCGAATTTATTGCTCTGATGGACGATTGTGTTGACCGTAAATTGGAAGTAGTGCGCGATACGTATTTCGAACAGAACTATGATTTTCAAAATAAATTTGCACAATTTAGAAACGTTGTTCTGGCGTCAGTCTATTCATGTTGAAATGCCAAACCAAACTAAGCATAAATCACTTGACAGCTGACAAAATTGCCGTCAGTTAGAAAAGTTTTGCCAACTTAAATTTGTGTACCTCTTTAAAAAAACACCCTTTATAAGAGTAAAAGTAAAAAATTATAAATATCATTTCGGATAGGTTATGCTGGGTTGAAAAGAGGGGCAATCAATATTGAGCCAATCCGTTTTGGACCACACTTATGCTTTCAAAGCATGTTGTAAGCTCTTAAGAGAGGGAATGTCCCCAATGGAGGGAAAGTACCCAATAAAGAACCACAAAACCTATCGAACTTACACAGTTAGGTTAGTTTCCTCAATATACTTTCTTAGGTTTTTCCAGTCTGATGCTAGGAACACAACTGGGACGAACGACGAATTTCGTCCATGTCTACGAATTCGTCGATTCGTGTGAAGCACAACAACGTCGAATTTACTCAGCGAATTCCTCTCCGATATTTGATAAAGTTTGTTATTGTGTGTGCAAAGACAGAGAGAGAGAGAGAGAAAAAATTGTTTTTTCGTCGTTCGCCGGCGTAAGAAATAGATATAAATCCATTTGTATTTTCGCCGCGTATGACGAATTTCGCCCTACGCCATGATTGTGTGCATTTTCATATACACCAATGTGTTTTATGTTTGACGAAGAATATTCGCGACCAAAAGTTCGTCGTTCGTCGCAGTTATTTTCCTAGCATGAATCCCTAAGATACAGTGACAGTGACACTACTCATTTACTGTGTTTAATAAATTCGCCAACGTGCAAGTCGTGTTCGTGCATATAGATAGTACTACGCGCTAATGTCCAACTTTTCAAAGCTAATTGAGCTAATCTTCCTAATTGCTTCAAAGACGCTTTACTAAAAGTCATCACTTATGGCAAAAGCTGTCAAGTTGAAAAAATTGTAAAAATAATCAAAAATCGTGAAGACGCATATCTATCTATGTTTTCAGTTTCATACAAATCGGTTAGATAGTTTCGGAAGAGCAGAAATTATCCCTTTCCCCTTATTGGTCCTACTTTTAAAAATATATAAAGTGTGCTTGTGCGCAGATGTATTTATGTTTTGAATTTCATAAAAATCAGTGGAATATTTTCAGAGGAGCAGAAGTTGCGGGGGGGGGGGGGGTAGTACTTTTAAAAAAATATGAATGATATTTGTCCTCTTAGACTGAGATGTATGTATCTATATTTTTAGTTTCATAGAAATTGGCTGGATATTTCAGCTAATTTATCAAAACGAAATATTCCAAAAATGTACTTTTAGACCAGCTTAAATTTTTTTTCCTTGTGGTGATTGTTTTCTCTGAGATTTTGGCGGTTTTATTCGACTTAGCGATTTTATCCCGCTTCGCGACTTTTCTGCGCCTTGATGAGGTATTTTTCACGATTTTGTTTGGTGGTAATTTCTCTCTAATGGCTACTTTTTCCTTTTACCAATTTTTTTTTTCTTTTTTATAAT
The DNA here is from genome assembly GCA_936439885.1 of Nowickia ferox. Taxonomy (NCBI): domain Eukaryota; kingdom Metazoa; phylum Arthropoda; class Insecta; order Diptera; family Tachinidae; genus Nowickia; species Nowickia ferox. Next base: position 110,507,317 of record OW387023.1, read on the forward strand.
TAAAAAAAATTTTCCATTTTCTGATTTTACACGTTTTGCCGAAATATTTCCGCTTTAGCGGGTTTTTCGTGCGATATTTTTTGTTCGTGTTGCCAGTTTATTCTGTTTCGCCGAATTTATTTTCGCTTATAATCTTCCATATTGGTAGTTTGTTCCATTTTTAGCAATTATTGCCGTTATAGTGACTTTTCTACGTCTTGGCGCTAGTTTTCGATTCCGCTTTAAGGATTTTTTGCTATTAAAGCTTTTTTTCGTAATGGCGATTCTTTGTTTTGACAATTTTTTGCGATATTTACTCTTGTGGCGTTTTGTTTTGAAATATTTTTCCTTGTTGGAAATTATTTTCCATATTGGCGCCTTTTTTTCCTGATTTTTTTTTCAGTTTGACGATTTCTTTCATTTTGGCAACTTTTTTCATTGTTGGCGATTTTTTCCACTCTGGCAATTAAAAAAACACAGATTTTTTTTCTAATATAAATTTTATTTCGGTTACAAATTTTCCCTTTATTTATTCAAATTTATAAGAAGTGCCAAAATTATTCGAGTGTTTTTTTTTTTCAAGAAAAAATTCTTTCTAATGAATCACCCTTTATTATTTAATGATGTTAGGAAATGTTTAAACAGTAAAAGTAGTGGGTGTACGACGTATGGCTTTAATTTATATTTCTGCCAGTATATTTAATTTTGCTAAAGCTGTCAAAAATGTGGGTTAAGCTGAGGGCAGACATGGCAAATATTTCGCAGAATCTAGAACATAATTTAAGTTAAAATTAAATATTTATACAAAAGTTTACAATTTAACTGCATTACACATGCAAAATTATGTATAAAAATGTCTTCATAAAATTCATAAAATATTTGCCATATCTGCCCCATAAGTTTTGCACACATTTGTGACCGTAATACCGTTGCTTAGCAATTTAAATACTCGTAGAACACGTTTAATTAAAATTTATATTACTTTCAGGATGGTCTTCATGCATCTCATATCACTTTAACGTATCATCATAAAGGTCAACGGATTTTAATTGATCTTAAACGTAACGATGACTTACTGCCTTCAGAACATTTTCTGCGTTATCAAAACTCGAATACAACACAAGGCCATGTTGTAAAAAATTTTACCAAGACTGAAATCGAATTGTGTCATTATCAGGCAAGTACTCGTAACTTGTGCGTTTAATATTTCTTTATTTTTTTTTTCTTACAAGTTAATTAAATTGTTTATTTATTTTTATTTTATTTTTATTCAATCAGGGTACTATACGTGACCAACCTCAATCGTATGTTGCCATTTCAACGTGTAATGGCGGCATTAATGGCATCATTTTTGATGGCATTGAGACATTTTTCATACACTCGGGCAGTGATGGACAATTGTACGATGAACATTTGTTGTACAGGTGAGTTGTTTTTATTAATGTTTCAATTTACTTACACAAGATTAATGTTATAGCATATTTTTAATGAAATAACGCCTAAAGCACCTAAAAAGTTAATAATGTCCCACCAAAATTTGTACCAAGAAAATTAAATTACTCCCACAACCTAAATATCGAGACTTATTTCATAATGGAATAACTGCCGGGGTATAAAATGAAATAACTTATCTCGTTTCGATCAATAATACGGAATCTTTAAAAAAGAATTTTAATATTTGAAGCCCCTTTCTTATCGGCTTTTCAAACAAAGCTTAATTGTTTACTCTTCGTCTTAAATTACGAGTGTTTGATGACACTATAATACTTTAATAATAAATTCTCAATAAATCAATGTTCAATAAATTTAATATTATACAACAATGACATTTAAAAGCACAATATAAGTACACTAATGTAAGATAATATATTTGAAAAATGTATTGTGTACTTGTTAAATGTTGAATGAACCCCTTCAAATAGCACAAGCTACGCACGAGTACATAAATATAAATGTAAACATGCCTTGACACGGCATAGAAAGTTGGGAGCGTTATTCATTATTATATTGTAGAAAAGTTTGTGGTTCGCACTTGAGCTTTTATTTCTGCTGCTGCTGCTGGTGTAAGCGGCTAAAGCAAACAAAATACTTGTCTTAATATTTGCTTATGGTTTATTTGGCAAACAAATGATAAATAGACATGGAAAAGAACATTAAATGTTTATTGTCTATACGCATTGCTTTTATTTGGATATTTGAGGAAGCAAGTAAAGGAAGAGATGATTGTACGTATATTAGAAAAATTAGTTAATAATGGGCTTGCTAGTAATTATTGCTTTTTCGCCCTTTTCACATACTACATATTAATATTTGAGGTCAATAATAAATATTAGATGAAATATTAAAGGAAAAAATATGGAAAACAATTGCAGACCATCCCTGGAATTTCCTACTTATCCCAAACCCCAAGTGGTTAACATTATTCTACCCTTGGTTTGGGAATGAGATGAAATTGATTTAGATTCAGAGTTTCAAAAAGTAAATGAATAAGTGCTGAAAATGTATTTGGCGAGGATATTAAGAACTGATTACATTTTGGTTTAAAATTTTAAGCCAGATTGTTTCCTTATATGGCATGACTTAGGGACCTCAAAACGTCGTGATTTGATGAAAGCTTGACTTTCGAAAATTTCAATGAAAGCAGTAACTGCTTAATTTCGATAATCTAATCCAAAATAAAATAATGGAATTTTGATTAACCAGTTCCTAATAAAATTCATTACGAGAATGTAGAGGGCCACCAGTAAAAGTCATAACAAAAGACGCCTCTTATTCTAAGACTACAACATTTTCTGGATCTTTTCCATTACCAGAAAACATAAAATTAAAATTTATTCTCGGTAATCCGGAGGAATAATGCTATTTATTTACACGTTTTGTAAGTGAAAATAAATATTGTTACGTTTTTACTTGTTAAAAACGTTGTTTTGTAGACTCCAATAATTGCAGTGAAATAAAAACTCCTTAGTGTACAATTCTTATCCAATCACAAACACTTTATTTACTCCACACCTATAATAAGAGCTTTTAAACACACAATGTTAAATTAATAATCACTGCAATACCACGATGTTACTTAACATAAAGCTTCCAGGAGAATGTTAGTAACATACAGAAGATCACAGCACATTCAACAGCCTCGCAGCTCTAACTTTCAATTACTTCATTAGTTCGTGTTACAATTCGTTCTGTTGGTTAACATGTAGAAGCATTATAGTTGTTGTTGTTGTTTGTGGCTTTCATCTGTATTGGCTTATGTGTTTGTGTGTTTGTATTTCTTAATAAGCAGTTAGTATAACATTATGGCTGTTGGTATGCTTTGAATGTTGATTTCAATATCGTCTTGTATGTTTGTCTGCTTGGGTATTTTGTTCTTTAGCTAATAATTTCTGGATCAATCTTATTGTTGATAAATTGTTTTTTATGGAAAACATTTGTATTAGTTTTGTTCACGTAAATTCGAGAAACACGAAATTAAAATAATGGAAACCTCGTTAAAAAAACAAACCAAACCATTTGTTTCACAGCATGTAATACGTTAAAGAACACCACGAAATTTTTTCGTAGTGTTCGTCGTAGTCGAAGTCGAAATACGGCAACCACGATAAGGCCCAATATTTGTCGCTTTTGATCATGCTTGCATAATAGATGACGCAGGAGTAAAAAAACCAGATTCCTCCTCCACAGCAGAAGGTTAAGTCGAAAATGAAAAACTACTCGTAGATATCGGCTTTTGAATTCCAGACTGCTCTTCTAACATAATGGCTTTGTCAGCAATTTAGCCTGCACATCACTCCTTAAGAGGATTTGCAAAGTTAGATTTAGATTTGCCCAGTTAGTTTAGTATTTCGTTGTCCTGATATCCATGTAGTCAGATATCTAGGATTATAGAATTCCGTTGGCACTTGCCAGCTTTTAAAGAGAGTCAAACACTCGTCCAATGCATAATAAATATGAAAGCAAGAAGTCCATTTAAATTAATGTGAATCCTTGTGGTGATTTCCTGTATCTAGGCGAGAAATGCCGCCAGACGTACACACCAACTCAATATTTGAGTTTGTATTCAGCCATAAGTCCATATTTACACTATGCAAGTCTTATTGCTAAGCTGATTAGTGTGTTAGGAAAGATAGACGAGGGGAAAAGAAACTTTACTGTTCTCCTCGTCTCTCTCTCCATCAAACTAATCAGCTTAGCAATAAGACTTGCATAGTGTAAATATGGACTAAGCTTACATACTCACTTAGTTGGCCATTTATAGTAATCCATGTGAATCATTGGCCGAACAAACAATATATTTCCATGCTCCTCGTTTTCTTCCACAAATGTTTCCTGATTTAACTTTAAACATTTCCATTCATAAATAACAATTTTAACCTTTTACTTACAAAAATCGCTCAGCGCATCAGGCCACAAAGTATAAAATGAAAATACTTTAATTCAACGTCACTACGAAAGAAGCATTAAAGAAGATACCGGTACTGAGTGAGCAGAACAGTCCGAAAACACAATTATCTTCCGTCTCGTTACATATCGGGGTACTTTGTGCTTTTGTGCTTCTGTGCTCCTTATCCAATATCTCACGCTCAACTTGGAAAGATTTCCCAGGGGGTATACTCTGTAATTCGAAACGAAAGAAAATGCTTTCGAATTGTAATATTAATAGCATACAAATTCGAAACCATTTTCTTTCATTTCGAATTACACAGTAGAACCATAGGACTTGATCTTCCCAACGGAGTTGGGTCATCACCCTTTGCGTCTTCTCTCAGGATCATGAAATATGAATATTTTTTTGCTGGAGCATCTTCATGCATTCGCACGCAGTGTCAAAGACAGTGCAATCTTTGGATTTTTACGAGTCTCACTACACCTCTGTCTGCGTATAGCTCATACAGCTCTTGGTTCGTAAGGTACTGGTATTCTCCGCCTACGCACATTGGTACATATATCGTGCGAAGTATTGTTCTCTCGATCACTGTAAGAAGAACTTCATCTACTTGAGCAAGTAATCATCCCGCTACGTTGCATAATAACACGTATAAGATAAATGTCTTGTATAGTGTGAGCTTTGTCTGCCGAGAAAGGTTCCTGTTCCTAAATTGTTTGCTTAGCCCAAAGTAGCAACTCTTAGCAAATATGTTCCTTCGCTTACTTTCCAAACTGGTGTTATTCGCTTTATTTATGACGGCACCGAGGTATGCAAATTCATCTACTGTCTCGAAGAAGAAGTAACCAGCATTTACAGATTGCCCTAATCTCATTCATTCTCTATTCCTTGCAACCATAAAATTATGTTTGTCTTCATTTACTGCCAAACCCATTGTTGGTAATACTTTCTCTACATTACCAGAGACAGCTGTGACATCTTGCAATCTTCGTTCTATGATCATCGGCATGTGGGAGCAGCATGTGGCGTTTGATGAAAATGTGCCGTGAAAAGGTCGTATGATACCCATAAGCTAGTCATTGCAAAATCTCTAGTAACTTATACAACCAACCACGTAGCTCTATGTGAAATGCAGATAATCAATATCATGCTGAACCTCAATTCAAAGTCCATAGTTAGGCATTCCCGATAAGTTTTTACGAAAAAAAGCTATTAGAACTACAATCAATGTAAAGAAATTTTCGTTTCTGCTTAAGAACCTTAGATTTCAACCAACAAATCGCCGGGTGATTACTGGTTTGCCGCACAGATATTAAGAAAACATTATTGCGGCAAACCAGTAACCACGCGACGAAATGCCTGAGAAAACTAAAAAATTTTGCGTGTTTATATAAAAAAACTCTCAAAATATTATTGAGAATTACGTACACAAACATAACAAGTGAAAAAAACAGTTGTTAAGCAGTTCTGGTGGTCTACTCTGTAATTCGAAACGAAAGCAAATGCTTTCGGATTGTTCATTTCGAAACACAGAATATCAGAGTGTCACTCCGCCTATTTTTGTGCAACAATAGCGGAATTCACAGTTGGCCTTGTAGATCTTTTACATCTTGTGGCTTTGGTTAATTGTGGTTGATTTGCTTTAAATTTAACAAAATTTACCAAAGCTACAATATGTAAAAGATTGCGCTAATATTTTACAAACTTACTTTGTAAAATATTTATGAAATAAATAAATAATTATTTATTCTTGCTGGGAAATAACAAGTTAAAAAGCCTCAATCAAGAAAATTTTTCTCAGCAAACATCTTTATTCGATTCTGATCCGTTTTCAAATTTCCACAATTTTTTTTTTAATTTTTTCAGACATCTGGATTATAATAAAAATGCTTCATGTGGTTACGATCATGAGCACCATAAAGAAAAGCAAGATTTCCTTAAAGACATCGAAGAGAAAAAATTTCCCGATATATCAAATCATATCGATGGCTCAGAATTTAACCGAATCTTAAGAGTAAATAGTATTTTAGTTAGTAATATGGACTGATCTAATCTAATCTAATTCATTTTAGCACAAACGTTCTTATGATGAAAGCGATACGATACGTGGCCCCTACAATTCCGACAAACATTCTTCCTACGTGGAAATAGTCATAGTGGTGGACAATAAGGCTTTTAAATCTTTCAATGAGAATATCAAGAAAGTTCATCAGCATTGCAAGGACTTGGCCAATATCATGAATGCGGTATGCTTTGATGTTAATTATATAAGAAATTGGAATGATTTTTAAATAAATGTATATAATCTTTTATAGATTTATGTTCCTTTAAATATTTTCATAGCTTTAGTGGGTGTTGTCATATGGAATGAAACGAATGAAATCGAAATAACACCCGACGCTGATATAACCTTAAGAAATTTTTTAAATTATAGACGTACAAAACTGGTGCTGCAGCATCCAAACGATTCGGCTCAACTGTTGACAAAGATAAAATTTGATAAAGGTGTTGTGGGTAAGTCGACATGGAAACTACGAAAGCGCTCATTGCAGAAGTGGGTGTGGTCATACCACCTGCTCTTTTGTTGAACAGAACAGAAATTATGAAAAATAAAAGAATTTTTTTTAAATTTATATTTATCATGTTCAATTTGTGTCTGTAGGCAAAGCGTTCAAGGGTCCCATTTGCACCTACGAATATTCTGGCAGTGTTAATGTAGAGCACAGTCCCCTCGTCGCCGTTGTGGCCACTACCATGGCCCATGAGTTGGGCCATAACTTTGGCATGGAACATGACTCTACCGATTGCAATTGTGTCGATGAAAAATGTATTATGTCTGCCAGTAGTACATCAGTATTGCCCACCCACTGGAGTAGCTGTAGCATAGATCAATTAAATATTGCCTTCTCGCGAGGCATGAACTACTGTTTGCGCAACAAACCCACAAAATTGTTCGATTCTCCTCAATGCGGCAACGGTTTCGTTGAACCGGGCGAACAATGTGATTGTGGTCTGCATGAATATTGCACGAATTCCTGCTGTGATCCTGACAAATGTATGTTGCGTGCAAATGCTTCTTGTGCCACGGGCGAATGTTGCGATCTGACAACTTGTCGTCCCAAAATGGCTGGTACTGAGTGCCGTAATGCTGAGAACGAATGCGATCTGCCCGAGTACTGCACCGGCGAATCAGAATACTGCCCCAGAGATGTCTTCAAACGTGACACCGAAGAGTGTGACAATAGCCAGGCTTATTGTTATGAAGGCAACTGTAGATCACATTCCTATCAGTGCCGCATTTTGTGGGGACCAACGGGTGAGAACTCTGAGCCTTGCTATGCTGAAATGAATGTTCAAGGCAAGAGAGTGGGTAATTGCGGTTACAATCGTTTGAATAGCACCTTTATTGCGTGTGAGGAGGAGAATGCTTTGTGTGGCATGCTGCATTGTCGCCATTTGAATGAGAAACTGGAGTTTGGTATGGAAACTGCAGCCGTTTTGTCCCACTCCTTTATAACACATGACAATAACATAGTGCCCTGTCGCTCGGCTTTAGTCGATTTGGGTTTACAATTTACGGATCCCGGCCTAACGCCCAATGGTGCCAAATGCGGCAATAACAAAATGTGTGTAGATCAAAAGTGTTACGCCATAGAACATTTACATTACTCCGGCATGGGCACAGCGTGTCCGGAGAACTGTAATGGCAATGGTATTTGCAACAGCAAGGGTAATTGCCACTGCAACATTGGTTTTGGAGGAGCGACTTGCAAAATGCCAGGACACGGCGGTTCAAGAGACAGTGGACCCGCCACAAATCCCAACAGTGAGTACTATATGCTGCATAATTGTAATATGTATGATAATTTTCAATTTTCTAAATTTTTTTTTATCAATTTATCAGGTCACGAGGCCTTCCAGAGATTTATGTACATCTTCTTCTTTGCCGTCCTACCGATCATGGCTGCCTTCTGCTTCTTCATGTACTATTGCCGTCATCATCCCTTGTTCGTTGGCGGCAAACTGGCTGAAAATATGTATGTATCAAATAACAAGACTGGTTTATCCTTTAGCACTAGTTCGTATAGCACAGTAACACCTAATATTTGTAATGGTTTAAATTCTCCTTCCTCTTCCACCACTTATTCTTCTCCCTCTACCTCATCTTCTTCATCTACTTTTAAATGCAATTCCTTTCTATCACCTAAAACTAGTGTTAAGCTAAAACCGCCAACACTTTCAAAAACTGCAACTATCACACCACCACCACCACCACCAACAACAACAACAACAACAGCATTGATAATAGCAAAAACACCTGAAATCAATAAAATCCTTGCTAATACTGCAACAACAAAACAACAACAAACACTACCATTTAACATTAAAAATACGACAATTTCTTGCACTAGCACACCCAAGTTATCATCAACACGTAAATACGAGTATAATAATTTGCATTCTTCAGCATCTAATGAAAATTTTTCCAAATTTAATATACAACAAAAACATGACAATCTAACAATCTCAAAATCTAACAACGAAATTGCAACAACAACGACCATTATTAAACCGATTACGGCGAATATAACAAAACCTCATACAAAAACGAAAACGAAAACGAAAACCAAAATAGCTATTATAAAGCCACCTCCGCCACCACCCAGTGTCAATAATAATAAAGTCTCCATCAAGACAAAAAATAATACACCAACAGCAACAGCAACAGCAACAACAACAACAACTTCTACTACTACTACCACTAGTAGCACTGCAACTTCTGCAACTGCCGCTACCACTAATACTACTATCAATTTTAACAATAATTTAATAATAAAAAATTGCACTAATGATAAAAACAATAGCACTAATATTAATAACAGCCCAAATGATGTTAAATTAAACTCGAAATCACATGTTAATGCGAACTCAAGTCCAAATCCAAGCACGCATCAAGTCAATACATTGAGACGTAAATTTGAAATCACTGATGTTCGCTTAAATTCTACAACAAATCCACATGCACTTGTAGATGGCACCACTTATACCATTAACGATGAAACCAATAGGTGTGTCTATCATTTGTAACATTCACTGTCGCGAAATTCCATGTCGAAATAATGCAAGACATTTTTATTAGAGTGTGATCTTTAGCATTTTGTTTTTTTTTTAGTTTTTATTTTAATAGGTACTTATGCAATTTTTTTCTTTGTGTTAAAAGCAAACATTTTAATTTTTTTTTTTTTTATTTTTGAGCTTATTTTGTACATAGATATATTATAAAAAGTAAAAGTATGTACGACAAGTATCTTAAAGACGTTGCATTGGGTTGATATAAATATTGGGACTTTTCGCATTATACTGGGCTAAAAGAACTTCCTAAAATTGTGTGACCTTAATAATCAGGCATGTAATAACGGGACATTTGTTTTAAGAAAAATTTGAAAACGAAAAACTTTCGAAGTTTATGTAGATCCCCATTCCTACGACTGCTAACGGGTGCTGTTGGCTGAAGTACGAGTAGTTAGTGCATCAACTACAAAACAACTAAAGGTGTTCTAGAGCCCGAGTTCAAACCCTGGCCAGACCCAGTCATATCAACATCATAGATTTTTTTTTTTTTTGATATGCGTTAGTATTTATGCTAATGCATAATGCAGCACCTTCCTTCCTTCCTTCCTTCCTAAAATGGTCACACAACTTAAGATAACACGCCTGCTTAACACCAGAGGCGCTGCAACGATGCTATAAAAAATTAACAAAACGCACAATAGCAGAGTTATGAAAACGAACAAATTCTTTAAGCTTTTATTCTCTCTATCTACAAGTCACTTCACCATCTGCACTTGCACTATCCCTTCTCTACTATCAGTTATCTGTTATTTGGACCCAAGTGAGCTCAAAATTTACTTTCTCTTTAATTCCATCCTACCATGCTTTTCGCTTCAATCGGCTGGTGTTTTAAATCTATATAAGGCTGATACTGAGTTCTAACCGAATTCCATATTTATCAAGTAAATTTGTGAAGCATTGTTGCACAAAAATGGGGACTGACGAGACTATATCTCCATGATGTTATCAACATTATTCTTAAAATTTTTTTTGTCACTTACTATACACGATCTATGCCTTCACATACATAAGAAGTAGCAACGTGGTTGTCACCTCTAGAGTATACAGTTATTAGTTGCAAACCAGTCAACCAGTGCGAGCGAGACGGAAAAATCTCGAAAGCACACACAAGCCTGACCGCACTGAAGAAATAATAGATGTGTTCCACAAGATTTCGTTCAAGTTCGGACTAATGACAGTAAAAAGAAAATTTTTGTTACTTACCCAAAAAAAGTTCGTGCAAGTTTGTACAGGAAATTACAAAAATTACTCTCTCATTCGCTCTTAAAATTGAATAAAAATTGGTATGCCCAACAGTTTTGAGTAACTTTGTACAAGTTCGAACTGTTTCGTTCAGTAATGCCAACTTTTTTGAAAAAAATTTAAAAAAGCACTAAAAAGCGTAAATTTGAGATTTAAAAAGCGCTAACGTGAAAAACGAGTGAAGATCCAAATGAGTGAAGTTTAACAATGTTTAATATTTTCTAAGCTAGTCTCCATTTCGGCATTAGTATCATCTTTAATGAAATATGTGAGACGAAAAAATCACTGAAAAATAAATACACTAATGTTCGCAATTAGGCATTTTCAGTCTTTAAGAAGCATTAAAAATAGTGCCAAAAGCATCAAGTTGGTATCGCTGATTTCGTTACGCATCTGTTACAGAGCTATTTAAGCATGTATTCAGCGATTTTATGCAAAATGTTATGCGGAAAATTTTAACCCTCTTCAACCTCTTATACAAACAGTCTTCTGGTAGAAAATAGAAAAAATACTTCTGTGCCTCGTTTCTGTAACAAATGTGAGAGCTTTTCGAGTCGAAAAAATTGTTATCATCATGTGAAACACAGGGTGAGTAAGAAAAAAACTGTAATTGTTAATATTTTTTGTAAGTTTATATAAGTTTTTATGTGAGTAACCCTGTTTAAAGTAGGACGACCAATATAATTATTTAATTTTTCTCGATGCGAGAACTTCTCACAAGTTACAGAAACGGGGCACTGTTTTGTTTTTAAAGTCCAGTGGCTTTTCTCGAGCATTATGTTTTTGTGAAGATGAGACATTTGATTGGGTTTGTTCAATCCCTTTCGAATCAATTCCCAATAGAAATGTCACTAGAACACAAACTTTTTCAGAGCTTTGAATGTATGGTGTCAACAGATTTTTCTTCAAAGTAATAGATTTTTTATTGCTAAAATACTTTTGTTTTTATAGAAGATTTTTACTTTTTATTTTTAATAAACAAATTTAACATGGTCTTGCAAATTTCCATCGAATTTTATTGAAGCATGAATGTAAAAGTGTTGTAGCAAAATAAAAAGAAGAAAACAACTGATTTACCAAGAAATAATAGTTTACGCTTCAATTGTTGCAAAGTATAAAAAAAATCATGCTTTTGCTGAGAATGTGCGTTGTAGTATTATGTTTTCTTATTATATTGCTTAAAAATGCTTGATATTACTATAAAACAGTATTATTAAGGGTGTTCACAGCATGTCGTTTATTTACACACAATATCAATAATTCTATACAAATGTTACAAACTTTTTTATATTTTTTATTTAATACTGTGAATTATTATTTGGATATTTTATAAATAGAATTTATTGTTATTTTATTAAAAAAAAATTAAATAAACGAATGATTTAAAAAAAAGTTTCTTTCACATATTGCCCTGTCTGCAATATGAATAAGTAACAAGACTTTTATAAAACACCAGTTTATATAGTAAAAAAGATGATTGCAAATCCTCAAGTGTGTTACAGAAACCAAATCCTTGCGGAGATATAAACGATGTCATTCATAAAATTGTAAAAAAGTCCTTTCCCATTCAAATTAAAATACGAAAATTAAAATTTTGAACATATGTATACTTACTGCCTTATGTTACGGCCACACGTTCCTTGAAATTGATTGATGTGGCATAAATTGAATTGCCCCGGACGAAGAAAAAACTAGTAACGGTAGCCTCACTCAATCTGTTGCTGTGATCAGCTGTTAAAATTGAGCATAAGATTGCCATATAAATGGACAGGTGAAATTGCAAGCAATTTAGTTATTAGTAAAAAAAAGTGTGATTGTATTGCAAATTGAAAGGCAAAACTTGATCGTGTGGCCCCCAAGTTAGTTGTAAAAAAAAATTATCAGCTTATGTAACTTAACTTAATTTTGTGACATATTTTCCTTCTGTATAAGTCAACTTTTATTTTATTTAACTCTCTCTCTCTCTCTCTGAATGTATTTAGATATTTTAAGCTTACTTTAAAAGTTTTTATAATTTTTTGTAATTATGTATTTTTTTTTTAATTTTAATAAATTAATTTCGATTTTAATTAAATACTGTAGATGGGCTTTTATTTTTGCATGGTATTTGGTTTATTTCACATACATTTTCACTTAATACTATTAAACATTTTGATTTTGATTTAGCATTAGATTTTTATGTACATATGTTTCGAATTTTGTAATTGTGCTCGTCTGTCCGGCCTATTAAGTTGGGTACTTGGCCTTTTTTGTTTTAAGTAAATGTTGCTTCCACACACCTAAGGCATGGCATGGGTATGTTAAACTTACACACATTTACCACAAACACTCAATTATAACACAAACTGTACACTATTCTGTTGGTTGTTATTGAGCTTTTCCAAATATGTAACACCTTTATACAGTTTCTAATTAGTTTGTGGACTTTTGTTTTTAGTATTAAATCAGCCAGCAACACCAAACAACCGCCTCGAGGTCCGCATGGAAATAGTGGCAATCAAATGCCAGCCAATGGTTTAGCCAAGTCTACGCCCAGCAGTACGGATGATATGAATTCGGCTTTGCTGAAATCATCCAGTGATTCAAATGATAATGTGGGCAATGGTGGTCTATATGGCAAATTTAAAGGTTTCACTCTGAGACCACTCAACGATGCCACCTCGCCGACCAACAATTTTACCGGACCAAATGTTGCCTATGTACAGCCAACCTTGCAGGAGAACTCCCTGCAAGTGCCGCAAAGAGCAGCACCACCGCCACCGTTGAAACCCAGTGAAGTGAAAATGAATGGCACCTTGACCAGAAAAGCACCTCCTGTCCCAGCTGCCCAAAATAATGCACAAGGACCCGCCTTACCGCCGCCAAACCCTGGCTCCAACGCCAGACCCATTATATCAATGCCAGTGTTAGAGACTTCCACGCTTGCAATGTCTCCTACCAGACCAGCTCCCACGGTCCCTGAGGTAGAGTTCCTAAAACCAGCTCCATTACCACCGGTGCCTTTGCACAGTGATCCCAAACTGAACGTAAAGAGAGATGGTACCATACGCAGGATAACTTCTTTTCTGAAAAAGGAGGAGAAAGTACCAGCTAAAGAAAAAACTTACATGGATCGTGAGAAATTGAAAAATCTAGAAATATCGGCTCCCATACCTCTCAACAACTCGCCACCAGGAGAATCATCTAACTCTGATTCGGAAACTCTAACACCCAAAGAACAAGAGACCAAAAATCTAGTTAAACGTGCTCAATCTATGCGCTCACCCACTAAGAAACCCATCATTCAAACATTTGGCTCAATGCGCCAAACAGCACAGGGGCAAACTAGACCCAAAAGTGCCGTTTCCTCGCAGACATTAAATGCGACTAGACCCAAAAGTCCACCACCCAGACCTCCACCACTTAAAAAGACCAGTTCAACTACTTCATCTGGCTATCAACTGCCCATAGCTGTGAAACGCGGTCCCGAACACACCTACGATGACTGTGAGTTTGTAGAACCGTCTTTGTCCAGTGTTGAAGAACAAGATTCTCCTCTCCACCAAGCCAACGCCGCCGAAAACGATAATATTTACTCGGTGATCGATGAAATTCCACCAGCTGCCCAAACCATCAAACGCAGTGATCTGGTGGGCAGCCAACGTAATAGTGTAGCCAGCAGCTCCGATCTGGGACTATTGGGTGAAATAGTCAATGAAATTGAGAAACGCAATGGTGGCGACTCCATATACTCGGCCACCGCAACGACTCTAGTTAAACAAAAGTCCAAAGATGAAACACAAAAACCCAAGTCAGAGGAGACGAAAAAGGAAACCACACCAACACCAGCAACCACAAAAAAAGAATCTCAAACAAACACAACTAAACCTAATCTAAGCTTAGCACAACCCCCAACATCATCCTATTTAAGGCCAGCTCCGGTAAATGCGCCCATAGCGCGAGTGGCCCCCACAAGATCAGATATCTCACCCACCAACGCATTTTCAAGTTTTAAACCACCGCTTCACACAGCCACAATTCCAGCTACAACGTCGCCCGCGTCTAACACAGCGACGCAAAATAAATACAACGCTGCTGCAAAGGCTAAAACGTTTGTTCAAAAGCCCATTGTGCAACAAAAATCACTGCCAGCAAATAGTGTGGCCAGCAAACCAAGTGCTACCATACAAAAACCAAAGCCATTATCGGCCAAGCCGTCATTCAGCAGCAGCGTAAAGAAGCCTACAAAAGCTCCCACAGCACCCACAACAGCAGCAGCTACATCAGCCACTAAAGCGACGGTTTCGAGGAAACCATCGTCCACAGTGGCCTCATTGACACAAAAATTTGAACCTCCTTCGAAAACGAACAGCAATAGTGGCAGCACAATAACAACAACTTCCCTAAAAAAATAGTTTTAAATTTAGATATTCTTTAAGTCTAGGACTCACTATTTTACAAAATCGTACGACTTTTGAAAAAAATACGATCCTGATCTAATGAATTCTTGAAAATGTTCAATAAACTCCATCATGCCAGGGTTGTATTTTCCCAAAAGTCGCACGAATGTGTATTATAGGGAATCGTAGCCATTAGTTTTTAATTCTCCTAAAATTATATAATAAAACAACGCACTGATTTCGGTTTAGAAAACAATTTTATTAACAAATAAATAAAAACAAAAAAAAAAAAAAAGGTGGATGATGATTTTTATAGTACCGAAATTATAAAAGAAACTCTTCGTAACAAACGATATAAAATCAGAATTACTTTATTACTGAATTAAGAAAAATTCACAATAATCGAAAAACATTTTTGCTGATTTTCCTTTTGCCTTTCTTTTAATATTCGGACTACTTGCAGAAACTAACTAATCATCCATCTTAAACTAAATAATCAATTGCTTTCTAATTTTAGTTTAAAACAAATGTTGAAAACCATCGCTAAGTTTTCTTTTACCCTTAAAGAAATAATATTTATTAAAAAAAAAAAAACAAATAAGAAAATAATTAATATTAATTAAACTCATTTTCAAATGAAAATTAATTAAATATGTGTATGCAAGTGATATTCATTCCTTTTAATTTTTTTTAGTGACACTAAAATTTTATAAAATTTTGAACGTCGAACGATATTTTGTAGCATTTTGAACCTAAGCCTTTTGTTTATATGAAAAAAGAAAAAATTGTAACATTATTTTAAATTTCTTAAAAATTATAAATTTTTGTATAAATTTTGTATTTTAATCTTATATTTCTTTTTAATTTTTTCAGTGTAGAATTTTTCCATTTAAGTTTTGTAGTAAAGTACATATTTAATTTTAAATATTTTAATTTTATTTTACTTGTATAAATAAACTTGTGCATCTATTTTTCGTTCTCATTTGTAATTTTTTTCACAATGAATTAAGTTATTAAAAAAAAAATCTATTAAAACAACATTTAAACAAACTATGTACTTATTTGTTTTAAATTTATTTACCTTCCTCCCTTAGAACCCATTTCACCAATTGTATTTAAATATCAATTCTTAGTTAAAAGTCGTTTTTCATTGAAAAACATATATATATGTATGAGAAACTACTTTTAAATATTAATTGATATTTAAATAGAATTGCTGAAATAGGCTCTTAAAATCCTTTTAGAACTCATTTTGTTTTAAGAGCACATATTTTGGTAACTGCGACATTTTAAATTTCTCTGCCAAAGAACTTTTGCAAATTCGTTTACTACAAATTAGTACAACATTTTGCGAAAGTAGGAATCCTTTGGAATTTATTTTTCACGGTAAATTACTTATGAACTAGGGAGAGATTTTCGGCCTGTCCCCATGATGTGTACAGAAAACGTTGGATCGATTACTCACATTAAAAACAAAAACAAGTTTTCTTATTTTACTGTTGTCTTCAATACAAGTTGTCGATCGAACGTGGGACAGGCCGTTGCAGTGAAAAAAAGTTCAACTGCGTTCATAATACCTACACAGGCAGAAATTTTGACTTTTCGCAAAAAATATGTACCCCCACAACACTGTTTTTGTACCACCACAGTATCTCACGGAAGTATTTTTTTTTTCTAAAAATAAAATCCACCTATCCTAAACAGATTGAGCAAAAACATGAAATTTGAGGGAGAACTTCGAATTTTCGTTTTTCGTTATTTAATTTTCGTTTCCAGTTGTATTATTTAAATTGAAAGCATTCAAATGATTTTTTAAAATGGGGCAACAACGAATAGGTAATAAGCTCCCGGGTAGATGTTATTCAGAATAAGGCTGTATTGTATGTTAAACTCAACAATATTATTGATCCGATATGATTTTCATGTTGACAAAAATTTCGATTAAATCTATTCAAATGGCTGCTTATATCTTAAATCTTTGACAACTTGCGTTCAAAAATAGTAAAACCATTGTTGGAAAAACTTAATCACCCTTATTCCCCAATTTTTTGGTATTTTGTCTAAGGGACGTCGATGTCGGCAGTTGGAATAAGTGCAAATACTAGTTATTAAATTAATGAATTTTTGGAATTTTTAAGGCCTTTTGACCCCATATGTACAAATTCCAGTTTGGGTCTTAATGCTTTTCTGCAGCATGAGTATCAAAAGACTTAAGACACATACACGAAAATGAGGGAATCCAAGAAAAATCAGCCTTCAAGTGATTTTTTTTAACTTTTCAGATTTGGGCAGGTGAAGCTATCAATAGCGGTATATTTGTACTATCGTACTGACTTAATAATTTCATTAAAGGAGCGAACAACAATTCTTTTCTTAAGAAAATTCTGAATTAACATTGGAAATACTAAATTTTAAAATTTTTAAAGCAATTTAAAAATTGCATATCGATGCTGAACGGGAAAATAACCAAAAAGATTCAAATTGAGGCTTTGAATTTTCTTTGAATTCTCTCATTTCCATGTATGTGTCTTAAGTCTATTGATGTTCATAATGTATCCCAGCAAAAAAAGTGATAAGAAAAAAGTAGAAAAAGCAACACAACTACTGATACGAACCACTTCAAACTCCGCGCAAGCCCGTAAGCTTATACAATTGACTGATTGATTTAAATGCTTAAAAGTGAAAATTCGGTAAAGTCAAAATTTAAAGGTTGTTTTTGGGCTTGAGCGGGTGGCATTTGTACGTATAGAATCAAACGACCAAATTAAAACTTAAACTCAAACTTAAAAATTCACTAATTTGGTGTTTGCTGTCTTAAGTCTTTCGAATTTCCTTAAACATTTTGTTGGATGGCTGGTTGCAAAGACTTAAGGGACATGCCGCCAATTGAAGAATTTTAATAAATAAATATTTTTCCTTTTTATTTTTACAACATCCCAATGATATGAATGAAGTTGTTAAAGCATTGGTTGTAAATTTGTGTATAGCAACGTAGTTCTGATTAACCTTTTCTATCTGGATGCTTTTTTCCCGAAGAAATTTTTTTTCAACATTAAGCATCGTTTATTGCTTTTTGAAATAATCGCATTTAAAAATATAAATTTGCCACCAGACATCCTGTGTGTACATTAGCGTGGCCGTTTTTTTTTTATTTCTTGTATTCTCTGCCAATAAATCGTTTCAGTTTTATGTAAAAAAAACAAAAAGTGCGTCCGTCTGTTACGTAATATTTTTAAAGACTCTCTCCGTAATAAATCAAACAAAACTCCAACCTCCTCAACCCCTTGATGATATCTGAACAACCCCTTTCACAACTTTAAATTTTATTTAATTTTTCCTTTAGCTAATTGTTCTTCAGTTCAAGACTTTAAAAGTTTCTTACAATGTACATACAAATAATACGCCATTTAGCAATGTAGAAAAGATACATATTAAAAAATATACACACGAAATAAAATAACATATATACATATATGTATCTACATATTTAAATATTAGCGTTTTGAAAAAGTTTATTAAATAATAAAATTTGTTCAATTAGTATTCAATAAAACAATTTTTTGATTGGTTAGTTAAAAAATAAAACAAATAACATAAAATTCTAACGAAACCCTTTTCCCTAAAATTGTACAGATCAATTCTTTTAAATAAAAAAAAATATTAATATTAAAGAAGTTACTAGAAGCAAGAAAAAATAATTAAGTCAGTTAGGCAGATTATGTATGTAAAACCGAATACAATAGTAAAACATAATAATCGAATACTTACATAGTTCATAATTAAATACTAGTATGTATTAAATTGAATTCAATTATTTTCTTACTAAATGTGTTATCAAAAAAATAAATTGAAAATTTCAAAATAAAAAGGATTTAAAATTGAATTGAAAATAGTTTTAATATGCATTTGGAATGTTTTAAAAATTTCTAACGATAAACGATCATTCTTTACATACACATGTGTATATCGTCATATGAAATACAAAACCATGTTTAAATTAATAATTGCTTATTATATCGAAACACATGTCCCTACAAATTTTCAAACCTTTATCATAACAATCAGCCGAATTAAAAATGATCATAAACTTTACCTCAGTCACTTGAATAATTTTGTTTAGTTTTTTCTCTCCTATGAAATTTAAAAACGTGAAGTTACGTGCTTTTGTATTTCAACTAAAGATATCCTTTTATTACACACAAAAGTGCTAAACACAATTCATTATGTATAATTACTTTACAAACTTGACAACTTTACAAACTTAAAATAAAATACTCAGCCTCCGCGAATATCTTTTATGTACTCGTCCATAATATCTTGCGCTAGAGTTCTTTCAGCAGGTGGTTTGCGTTTGGGAGGAATGGGTTGAATATTTGGTAAACGAGTGCCCCTAATTTCGTGTAAGACCATAGGTACATCATCATCACTTGTGTCATTAGTCTCTAAAATTGCTGATAAAGGACGTTTATTTCTATTTCCAGCATTGCTTGTTGTAGGCTGTTGTGAAAGTCTTCTTATAATATCATCCTGGCCATCTGAAGTTTGATGTGATGTTATTTGTTTTGCCAATATGTCTGGTGTTTTAGCAGTTAAATAATCTCTTATTGTTTTTTTACGTATTGTAACATTAGGTTGGTTTCCATTTATTCCTGGAAAAGTCATTTTCTTTGCAGTCTGATTATTCTGGTTTTCCTGCAATACGATATGTGTATTACTTATACTTGTGGACAAAATAATGGGTGTTACGCTTACGGGTGAAGTGTTAACAGCAGGTATATTTGTAGTTTTACTAGAATCATCATTACGAGTACTGTGAACGGAGGAATTTGTTTTTCTATTATTCAATTGACGAAGCGAAGTATTATTGCTGCTATTTCTACCATTTTGTGCTTCTTGTAGTTGCACAGGATACATATTTTCATTTAGCGAGCTTCCGGATGTTGATGCACTATATGATGACTTACTTGATTTAAGTGACGATATGGAACCACTTTGCAGGCGGCGTGACTTTTGCAACTCAATTGCTCTTTTAAGTTTTATATTGTATAATTTTGTTATATCTCGTTTACATGAACGGCACACAAGTTCATGGGGTAAAAAATCTAGATTTCTTTTTTGTATGAATTCAACTATAGCTTCCTCTTCGATTAGGACGCCGTCGATAAGAGGATGATTCAATATTGGGCATATTGTTACCATTATTTAAGCACTACTTTTGCAAAGTTATTGAAATCATAGAAATTATTATTATTCTGTGATTGAAATTCACAAAGAAAAGTTCGTCTTATTATAAATGGCGCAAGTTCAGGAATATTGATGTTGCCATTCACGATGCAATACCAACACAGCTGATGCTAGAAATTCCCCACTTATCACAGTGATGGTAACTTTTCCCCGTAAAGTCGATTGAACGCATTCGTTTCGGCGCCGAAAGAATTATAGCCCAAAGCAAAACTTGATCGTGTAACTCCAAGTTATAGCAATATATTTTTGGCCCCAAAAATAAAATAATGATTGATAACCTCAAAATACATTGGTGAATATAAAAGTTATACAAGGAATACCCTAATTACTCACCACTGTAAGGGCATATTTTTGCTTACCTCCAAAAACAGCTGTTGTAAAATCAGTTAGCGCGGGTTTTTTTCTTATCTCGTATTTGGGTTTATTGAAATATTGTAATTTTTATAATATTGGCTATAAATAAATGAAAATAATTGGTAAATATGTTAATACCAAAAGTTCAAAACATAAGAAGATTTTGTGCCGCTGCCAATCAATCGTTTTATGTAACTACACCCATATTCTATGTGAATGCTGGTGAGGTTTTAACCATAGGAAGAAAAATCCAATAAGAAATTATTAATAACCACGAAATTTCTATTATTCAAGCTCCACATATTGGTCATTTGTATTCAGCTGTTATCGCTGATGCTATATGTCGCTATGAAAAAATAAGACATCCTGAAAGTGCTCATGCAGTTACCCTCTGCACCGGAACAGATGAGCACGGCATAAAAATACAACAAGCTGCTGCAACCCACAATGTGCCAATTGAACAGTATTGTCAAGATATCTCGTCCAGATATCGTAGTGTTTTTGAGCAGGCCTTTATACAAAATACTGATTTCGTAAGAACCACAGAGGATCGCCATAAAAAAGCTGTGAGCAGCTTTTGGCAAACGCTCAAAGACAAAAATCAAATATACTCGGATAATTATCAAGGGTGGTACTGTGTGTCGGATGAAACATTTTTAACCGAATCTCAGTTACGTTTGGACAAAACAACAGGTCAAAGATTTTCACTGGAATCAGGCCACCCTGTTGAATGGACTGAGGAAAACAATTACATGTTCCGTTTATCCAAATTACAATCTGATGTATTGTATTGGCTCCAGCAGGGTGGTAGAGTGAAGCCTTTAAAATTTGAAAAGATTCTATTCGATATGCTGGCTGAGCCATTGGCCGACGTTTCTGTTTCTAGACCAGTTACCAGGGTACCTTGGGCTATACCTGTGCCTGATGATCCTGCGCAAACAATTTATGTTTGGTTAGACGCCTTAGTGAATTATCTAACATCAGCCGGTTACCCAGATCAAAAGTTGCATACAAGCTGGCCGCCAAAAGTGCAAGTTATAGGCAAAGATATTTTAAAATTCCATGGCATATATTGGCCGGCATTTTTAATTGCAGCGGGTAAGTTTTTAAAGTTATTGAATGTCTAATGATAGTAGCTAGATTAGAATCAAATTACTGCGTAGGTTTGAATTTTTTTTAAATAATCTCTTGTATTAAGGCTTAAAATGTAGCCGACGTCATAAACGATTGTAAATGCAATATTTACAGAAATCGTACACAAAATGTATAGCCGTCTTCCAAAACACATTTTTCTTTGCTTTCAAGCGGTAAAATAGAGTTAAAATGAAACAAAATTCGTAAAAACAGTGCAACTCAAATGCACGGTTTTATTTAGAAAAATATGAGATTGTTGAGCGCGGTACTGCCAGCCTTTATCCTATCAAATTATTTATATCGAGGAATGTGATCACAAAGTTCAGCAAGAACCACTTAAGTAGGCATACTCGTATTTTTCTTTGGAAGTAGTTTTTCCCACTTTTGTAAACTCTACTTCGATATCTTAGAAAGAGAGAAAAATTTAAATTGAAATATTTATTTATTTTTCAGAACTAAGTATTGTTGACATATTACCACGTATCGCTCAAGAAGAAGGATAGGGTTTTGTTATGAGGGAGGAATCTTGAAAAATATTACGTAACAGAAAATATACTAATTTCTTATTTGTTTAGTGTGTTCTTAAAGTGGGTAGGGGGTGTTAAAAATCAGAAAAATGCATTATGTAATATGTGAACAGCCTTTTATATCAAACAATTTTTCCCACGAGCTCTGTCTTAAGAAAATGCCAAGTTGTAAATAAAAATGTACTCTACTGCTACTTGAGCAATTTTGTAAAAAAATGTTCTTACAGGTTTTTCAGCGATGTTAATTAGACAGGTTATTATGTAATTCGAATCGAAAGGAAAACAGTCCAATTTGTATGTTATTAAAATAACAATTCGAAAACATTTCATTTCGAATGGAATAACATAATAATCACCCATATTATAACCTAAAATTTTTTCTTTATAAGTAAATATTTCAAACCTCATCTTAATGATCCACAAGTTTCATATTATTAATACATATTGTTATTTGCAAATATTTTCAGGCATTGAACCACCAAAGCAATTATTTGTTCATTCTCACTGGACTGTTGACGGCCAGAAAATGTCAAAAAGCAAAAATAATGTGGTTGATCCGTTAGTGGCGTCGGAAACTTATACAATGGAAGGTCTAAGATATTTTTTGTTGCGTGAAGGTGTTGCACACAGTGATGGCAGTAAGTACAAATTTCATATGCATGTATGCCAATATTTTTATAGTTGTTACCATAAAGTTTTCGTACAATTTTATCATTGAAAGAATTACGTTACCGATTGTTAAGTTAATGAATTTCGATTATTTTATGCTATTGCCCAATTGATTAACTTTATATTAATTTCTCGCTTAAGATAATCGGTTTGAATATCGTTTTAAAACGACAATTTTACATTGAAAATGTACTATTTCAATATTCAAACGAGAACAGTCCCGAATACTTAAGGCTTTTTAACTGGCATTGGACTGTAAAATTCTTTGCAAATTGCACTGGGGAATTTTCGTTACTTCTCCGAAAAGAGAGATATCTTTGTTTTATTACAATCCAAAACAAATTTTTGCATTAAAAAAAGCTTTTTTTTTAAACCTTGAAATTATATCGTATTTTCTTCTAAGACAAACGTAAAAAATATTACATTATTTGAGAGGTCTTCTCAAGACTCGTCCTCCAATGAGTTACTATATTTAATCATTCGCGCCATTAAAGAGTTGCTTTGGTATAATGATTCAAGATTCAAGATTTCCCACAAAATTTCATCAAAATCCGATGAGAAATTTTTCAAAATATTACATTTGTTATTTGGTTATAAATGCTTTTACCCAACGAAAAGCTTGAAATTTGATACTTCCAAATGTGTTGGTTGCTGATTTAAATATTTTTGCAAATTCATTAGACTATTTTTCGTAAGCAAATAGAGACAGCATTTGCCATATTTTCCATTGTATGTAAGTATGTTTTTGCTAAGCAATGGTAACCGTTGGTTAAATGGTTTCCGTTAAACAAACCTGTAGTTAGTTAATTTTTCGTTAATAATAAAATAATCATACATTGTGAAAAGGGCTGTAAATGTGTTTTTTTTCGCATCGCACACTTTTTAAATACAAAATTTCTTTACTTTTAAAACAAAAGTGTGTTATTAGTAGACCTGCGCAGCAATTTCAATTGCATTAATTTCAATTACAATCGCATGTTATTGTAATTGAGAGCTTTTCAATTACAATTTCAAAAATGTACTTTTAATGGAAAAATATTTATTTATTTATTTATTTAATAAATACTTTACAAAGTATATTTGCAAAGTATTGTTGCAAAAGTATGGGCGGAGTAGCTAGACCATATGCCCAAGATGTTATTAACAGTATTTTAAAAAGGCTTTGTGACTGACTGTACACGACCTATGCCTTCACATAGGAAGTAGCAACGTGGTTGTTAAAGAAATTCCACAAAAGAACCGCAAGAATATACGGTTATCCGTGGCAGATCATTCAACCAGTGCGAGCCAGACGCAAAACTCTCGAAGGCCAATAAACAACAGTGGCCTGGTTGCACTTAAAAGATAATTGCCAACGACGCTGGATGTTGACTCGCCCAGAGCTGCTTTACGACTGTAATGGAAAAATATATTAATTATAATTACAAAATGTAATTGCAGTTGAAGACCAGAACTGTGTCAATTACAATAATAAAAATAACTAAGATTGAAAACTTTGTTAAAAGTACCTAAAAATCGCAATTTAATTAAAAAACATATTATGGAAGAACATGCGTCCTAAAATTTTTTTTAGAAAAATAAACAAAAAAATATAAGATTGCCCAAATTATAATAAAATTCCATTATTTTTGAAGAAAAAAAAATTGAAAAAATTTTATATTTTTTCAAAAAGTTTCCTTAGGACCCGTGTTAATCAATACATGTTTTTTCAATCGATGTATGTATATCGATATATGTAAAGTTTAATTAATAAATGGTATAAAACTGGAAAAAATTGCGATTTTTAGGTACTTTTAACCAAGTTTTCCATCTTAATTATTTTTTAAACAAGAGCTAGCCTAAAAAAAATGGTTAGCGCCCATGGAATTCAGAGTACTCAAATTAGGTTTACCCACCGGCTTGTTATCAAAAAAGTTTCCGATTTGAGCACCGTGTAATTTGTACTTTTATTGTGCAAATTCTATTTTCGACATTTGGGCTCAACTAAAAATCCATGTTTTGTTTAATTTTTCGACATATAAGGAAGTAAAGAGAAATATGTACGTTATTATCTTCTGCATTCTAAGGGTAAAAATATTGCCAAGTAAGCGGGTTGCCTAGAAATGATATTATATAATGCAAAGCAGATTGTAGTGGTATTTATTGTGCCAAACAAGAACTTGGTGAACATTTTTATCTCACTATTTTTGATCGCCGAAATTTTGTATAAGAACTTGGCCTTTTTTCACATTTATGTTTTGTGAGGATCTGACTTCTTTTTGGAAATTTTTCTTTACTAAAACTTTTTATAGCTTTGCTATTTATTGCGCGATACAGGGGTAAGTTATAAATTTATTTTTGTTTTGATTTCTTTGTGCTTAAAAGCAGAGTACGAAAATAAACGAAACAAAATGTTTAATTTTGTTTTGTTTCGTTCTCTGAAGTGAGTGAAGCAATAACAAAACAAAAACAATGATAACGATTGCTCAATTTGTTTTTGTATTATTTTTGCACAAACCAGAGACACAGTCGAGCGGCTGCAAACAATACATTAATTTAATCGTATGCCGCTGGAAAAGAAAACAATGGGAAGTAAATGGAAACGTTTTGAAATATTTGCGGCGAATTCGTCATCATCATATAATATAAATTTATTGCATTATTATTTCACACATGCAATTTGTTTCATATAACTTAGCAGCAAAGCTATAACCGGGTGTCCTAAAACACCTCTCTTCTTTTTTTAACTTACAATTTCTAGATTGTTATATTTCTGCACCAGTTGAAAAGGGCAGAGGACCAAGTATGCACGAAATTTCGTAATGCCGAGTACACATTTTGTATTTCTTGTGTTGTAATTTTGCGGTGTCATTTTCAAAATGTGTGCAACGCCGTTCACATTATGTTTTTTATGTGGAAAGCAAGACCACGCAACGAAAAATATCGGAAATGTCAAACGTTGCCACTAGTAAGAATCATCTGTATAGAAATATGTGAGATATAACGTAAATTTGGGCGTCATCCCGTCTATTTTTATAAGTATATTAGTATATTAAAGTCTGCTTAACCGAAGTAAAGAAAACAGAAGGTTAGAATTTTATAGATGCACATATCGTCTGTCCATTATTGGTTTGACCTATCGAACACTTAAAAAATAAAATCAGTTATATAATTCGAATATGTCTTTTCTGAATTCAAAACATGTTTTGCGCAATTAATTATGGTTTCTGAGATATTTAGCATTCATTTTGCTCCATTTAAACTATTTTAAGGTTTAATAAGTATTGTTTTGCTGTACATGGCACAGTTTGGCGTTTGCGTCAAATTCTTCATACAAAAAAATGCGAAGTAAAGTTAACTTTTATTTTGCTTCATTTCTATCAAAGTAAATTTATATCAAGTATATGCAACTACTCAGGTGATTTATTTTTTTCTCGTTTCGTGGCAATGCCTGAATGTCAAAAGTTGTTTACAATGTTCGTACGCCATTTTGTTTTCTTTTGCTTTGTTATACACAATTGTGTATACTGAAAACGTATGTGAAAAAGTTTAAATAAATTTTTACTTAAAAAATGTGTTACAAAACATTTAAAAATAATTATATTTAATTATTTAATATTTTATTATACTTATTTCACATATTAAAGGTTTATCAATTAATAAATGTACTTTGGTTTTGTCTATCCATACATATCCTTTTTGTTGTATGCAGATCTGAGACTATTGCATTAAATAATCAAACGCATTGACCATTTTACCATACTAAACCAAATCAATGCAAATACAAATTTATTACATTAGCACTAACTTTGATAATATTTGTGCATTTTTTTTCATTAAACTAAAATCCCTTCAAAATAATTTATGAATATTGCATTGTTACTTTTATTTCACTATTTTTTCACCACTTCACACATGAAAAGTATTATTGCATTATAGTGCAAAATACAACTTAAATGTGTACATATATTTACATATATGTACATAAAAACATACGTCCATACATAAATATGTAAATTTTTTCCTATGTACACCCAAGACGAAAAATCATATCACTACGTTTTTTATAATTTTTTTCGAGAGATGTAATCGTTCCAAGCGGTAGTATTTTTCGTTTATAAAATCACAATTTTTTAAGATATAACTACAATAACTGAAAACCTAACTTCTGATCTTTTGTCAATTGCACGGTTTTCTATATAAGGTAGAGATGCAACGTACTTGAAGTATGAAACTTTTTAATTTTTTCAATTGGTTCTGAAATCTAGTTTGTATTTATATTGACAGTTTTCCTTTTCTTTAATTTGTACGTACATACTTATAAAGGTGCCCTCAATGAACTTTACTGTATTTTTTATTTTATTATTTGTGCTATCTGATAAAATAGGTTAACGTTTTCTTCAATATTACTGTGTACAATATTTGATAATGCAATAATATTGCATTACTTCATGATGACTAAGCACATCAATACAAAATCAGTGCATTTTTCGCCATGCTAATGCAATATTAATCCATTACTTTTAAGAGATTTTATTGATGTGAAAAAAATAGTGCACTACAAGCATTAAATTTAAATTTGCACTAAAATATTTGTTTTTCAATCAGTGCTTATGCAAAAGTGATGCAAGTTGCCCAGGTCTGGTTGTATTCATCTGTTTTTGACATTCATCCATTATTCTTACACAAACAAATCGCCTGTTGTTTTTGTACTTTCTTAGTTGTTGTAGACCTGCATATACTTTATATAAATATGCTTTGATTTCTATAAGAAATGAATAATACAAAAAGAAGGTGCCGCAAGAAAAATTCAACTGCGACTGTTAAGCAAAAACATCATTATCCAGATGCAGCCGCCGATTAAATGTTTTAATATAAACTTATTAAACACTAAAATACAATAAAAGAAACCTTAATTATGCATGTTTGAGTATAACAGAAATCATTTAATTTCATTCTTTATATTATTTATATAAAATATATTGTGTGAGCGGTTCGATAGTTGAAAATATTACGGCGGCGGCTTTTTGGTCGGCGTTAAATGATCGACTTATTTCTCTAAACAACAAGAAAAATAAACAAAACAACAAAATTCTCAATTCAAAACAGCAAAAAAAAACTACTTTTTGAAAATAAATTAAGAAAAGTGGTGTATGCGGCACAAAACGTATTCTAATTTTACAATAAAGTAATATTAAATTTTAAAAAAATTCTATCGGGTATACTTTGAGAAAACTTCATGTAAACCTTCTTTGTCTTTTTCTCGAATCCGACTTTTTGGCTGACGCAAAATTATAGAGTAACTTGTGTTTTACTTCTGGGTTTTCCAATTTTTCTAGTTGGTAACTCACGGCTATTTGCCTAAAAAATTTCCGTTCTCTACCGTATATTATTATTTTAAACATTTAACAATCAGTGCTTTCGGATTTGTTCAGTTCGCAACTCTCCTAGGTAGGCATACTTTTGAGTCAAATTTCAGCTCAAGCACAAAATGTAATTAGAAATTTTCATGGTTGTGACCCTGTCCAGTTTTGCAACTCATGATTGTGCTATGGCCGGTGCTCTTGGTTCTTTTAGTTTGGCAGGAGAAATGTACATAATTAATAGATCAAAATCTGCTGAGATTTATGGGTGTAGTCTCACCCACTTTTGAAAATAGAAAATTGTTGCCATGCATAAGAGCAATGTGTACGAAAAGTTTCAATAAAATCGATCGACTTGGAACGCCATAACTTAAGTTCTTAATTTTGATTTTAAAGGGCGTGTCCCCGCACTCTGATTGAAACTTCCGTGGTTTTAAACCTTTCTAGATAATCTCTGATCTAGATTTATTTGTATATCAAATTTCAGTTCTCTAGGGCGAATTTGAGTTTTAGGGACATAATCCCGCCCCCTGGGATAAAACTTCTAGGTCTTAAGACTTTTCCAGTTGCTCACTCATCTAGACTTACTTGTGAACAAAATTTCAACTCTAGCGCGAATTCTAGCTTTAGGTTTTAGGGGCGAAATCCCGCGCACTTTTTTGAACTCAAGATTTTGTTTGTTGTTCATGTAAATTTTCGTAGAAAACGGCCAGAGAAACAAGTCAATAAAAAATGTCGGCGGCGGCGGCTTAGCATAATAATTGTCGGCGGCGGCTAAAAGTCGGCTAGAGCCGCCTTTCGACTTTCAGCCGCTTACTTTATTTTTTTTTTCAAAGAAATGCACCAAAAACGTATATTTTAGAATTTCTATGTGATTTTTTAAATGTTATATACATACATATTTTATTTAAAAGATATTACTTTTACATTAATTAAAGGTGTGGTTCAACTTTCCAACAACTTCGATTTTGCACTAGTCAGTTTTTTGAAGACAATATGAGCTTATAGGACAGAGAACAAATTTTGTAAATTCAGATGTTTTTTAAAATATTTGGACATATCAATTCTACGTTTCCCAAACTAACAATTAGTTACTTTATGACAACAATGCTGCGAAAAAAGTCCTCTGGGGTCTAATCGTCGCTTTCGATAACGAGCTGATTCGATCACGTTTTTTCAGTTTGAGATTATGGCATTCGATATCGAACCATATTATTACATTGTTCGCTAGCGAATGCTATAATGTTAAACTGAAAAAACGTCTTCATGTTATCTCGCGTGGATTTCAGAAGGGACTTAAAAGAGAACGTAAGCGTTGTCGCAGCTACGTCAACCTTCATCTAAAAGGGCTCTAAGCACTGTTTGAATGTCTTTATAGCCAGAGCTCAAAAGTGCGTAGATTTATCGCTGTTGTATGACGTGCAGTAACGAGTTTCTTGGTACTTATTATATTAATTTGGTATTTTAAAGTATATTTAACATTCGTTTCTAATTAAAAAACCTACAATAATTATAATATATTTCAATTATAATTTCATTGGCTAACATTTGTGAGCCGACGAAACAAGCCGGTCGCCTCGGCGGCGGCTAGGTTGCCAACAAATTATCGGCGGCGGCTTGTAGCCGATCGACTTGTTTCTCTGGAAACGGCTGATACGAAATACATACATAAATAATATATTTAAATATGTTAAAACAAAGTAGATGAAACGCAAAGCTAAAATTTTATGAGCCTAATCATGCACTTGCATATGTGCAACGTGTACGAGTATGCAAGGTTTCAATAAAATCAATTGAATTAAAATCTTGTAATCCTTCCACATAAACCGTATTTGCTAAAATATTTTGATGTCTTCAAACATAATTTTAATTTTGTTTATACTATACACCAAAGTACTTTTTGTTTTAAATTTTGCGAGCCTTTGTACCAAGATTATATAGATTTTCTTTATTGTATTATTTTGTTTATTCTATTCTTTGAATTCGTTATTGTTTAGGCGACCTTTGTTTGTGGCAACTTGTCGAAATGAAAACTTAAAATTTGCATAAAATATTCTACTAAAACTTTTCCATTTCCAAACAACAGCTAAGAAAAAAAAAACAGAGTATGGGACACTGATCATTGTGAGAGACAGCGTTGTTGTACAAAATCAACTTGTAGTTTTTAAAACAATTCTTGAGACAATTATTTGTGACAAGGACATTCTTCGATAAAGTTTAAAACTTAAAAGTTGTTCGTATTATATTTCTAGCTCAAGGTGCATAAATTGTTGTTCTTGTTAGTGGTATTCTGTCTCAGAAAATTATGATGAACCTTTTAATCAAAAATTAAAATAAGAGTTTTTTTTCTTAAACCAAAGAAAATTGTCGCTCACTATTACAATTTGCTGTATGATTTTCTTTAAGCCAAATTTTTTATTGTAAAATTATGTTTAGCTTGAAAATATTTTGCTTAAAGTTTAAATTCTTAGAAGAAAAATCAAAATAACAAAAATGGGCAGTGTGTTGCATTCCCATAATTCCCAGAAAAAAAAAACAAAAAAAAAATAAAACAAACAAAAATGGTTTTGAATCATCACTCCAAGTCATGACGAACTGGGGGCAAATCACCGCATTCGAAATCGAGTACTTTGTCATCGAAATGTTGTTAACGTGGATCACTGCAATCGTTTTTTTTATAATGAAAAACACCCACGGTCTGTGGTGGGAATCGAACCCACGACCTATCAGCCACAGGGGCAGCCTGAAACGTCGAAACGTATCTACTCGAAGTTGCACTCGATTGGTAATCTACTATCCAAAACAAGTAAACTGCAGCTTTTTGCCGCGAAACAAAACAAGGGAGAAATAAAGAAGTAATTAAAAAAGTATTTTCCTGACATTTTCGCAAAATTCATTATTATTGCGGCAAACCAATAACCACCCGACGATATGCTAACAGCAATGTAAAAAATAGTAGTAGACAACATAAATTACGACTGAATACCGTGATCCAAAAAAGTGCAAATATTTCCCTACACGAACATGCACTCGATTTCGAATGCGGTGATTTGCCCCCTGGTTCGATTTAAAGGAAACATGCAGATTTTTACATAAGCATGTCATTGGAGATCATGTGTTTGTGCAGGAATTTAAATAAATAGATCTTCATTAAAATGATTGAATCGACCCAATGCATATTCTTTGATTCGATTTTAAAGCTTTTTTTGATCACTTGAATACTGACGAATTTATTCAGATTTAGGAAAGCGTTAAACATGAATTCACTTCTTGTAAAGATTGAGCAGGCTTGAAAAAGACAAGGCTCTTTGAACTACTTCAGTTTTTTTTACTGGGTTATGTTTGGGAAAATCCGCAACGCTACATCAGCTTTAAATGGCAATTGTTGCTCAACAATCAGTTTTCTTGCTTACATAATCTTAAATTGCTTATTTTTGTCTCCTTAATAAAGTCTTTCTTCTTACTTCAATCAAATAAAGTTTTCTGTTCTTAAAATGCAGACAAATGGCAGGACATAATTGATTCTATATTTCCAATTGGTTGATTTTCTCTGCGAAACTATTCTCAGCATTTGAGTGTTGAAGTGTAAAATAATTCATCCTTTTTTTCTGTTAAAATGTTCATATGTATATATTTTTTTTCTTCTGCCAAACAAATGGGCATGAGTTGCAGTAAAAGTAGATTTTGATTTGCAAAAGGAAAAACCCTTTCATATTCAAAATGCTTGTGGTCTTTTTGGTCGTAGTAAATTAATTCCATGTTCATCTATAAAATATGTAAAGAACATTGAAATCTTTGGATTTTATACCGCATTATTAATTAAAAATTTTTTGAGGGAAATGTATGAACTATTTTTAAAGGTTTTTTTTCCAACAAAGAGATGGATATGAATGAATTTTTCATTCTGCATATGAAAGGAAATATTCAATTTTTAATCAGTAAATGTGAGTATGTATGTAAAATTGATTTCAATATCACAATTGGGCGAGAGTTTTTTTCAAATCCGTGATATAAATGTTATTAAGGGCTTAGTTTTTATTTTTAATATTTTTCAATTTGGCAAGAAAATGAAAATTTTAAAAATATGCATAAAACACTTCCCAAATCTTAATTGAAATTATGCTGAGAAGAAACGCTATACAAGATTTTTGGCTCATGACAAACATTAAATTAACTGACCAGTCAGATCAATTCTAACATGCGCATCGGTAGTATGGTGGAGGTCAATGGGTAGAAAGTGCAACACTAAAATTTTGGAGAAGCTTCAAGGAATGTGTTGCCTAGGTATAAGCGGCACTATGAGAACTACATCCAAAAGGGTATTGCAGACCATTCTTTATGTTAAACCTAAAGACATTCGTATTAGATACGAAGCAGTTCATGCTACAAAACGTCTACAAATGAAGGGGGAATGGATCAGACAAGACAACATACCGTACCATCAGAATTTATGGATGTCAGTGAATGGATACTAATAGAATTTGAAAATTTCCGGCCGGGTACATGACACTAATGTTATAACTGAATGCGCAACATTGATACCGGAAAGATACTCCTGGTTCAATCGAGCTCTGGTACTCTCGAGTTTGCTGCCACACGGATGCCTCGAAGTTAGGGCAAAGAACGGGCCTAGGTTTCTTCATAGAAAAACTGGAGAGCGAAATTTACTTTCGATTACCTAACCATAATACAGTCTTCCAGGCGGAAGTTCGTACGATCACGGAGGCGTTAAAATGAATCAGTGTGAATATTAGACCCACAGAGGTCAATATATTTACCGACAGCAAATCGGCAGTTAGGGAGATCATAACCGAAAGAGTAAACTCTAGGACCGTTTTAGATTGCAAGAATATGATTAACGATTACGCAGTACCTGGTAAAATTCGTCTTGTGTGGGTGCCGGGCCACTACGATGGAATCAGAAATGAACGTGCAAATGGACTAATTAAAGCAAAGCCTTTCAAGGCATCGAAAATTCAGTTACAAAATTTGTCGAATATGGCCCACACGAGGCTATGGAAAAGTGATACTGTGGGTAATCTAACCAAAGTTTTATGGGGTA
Source organism: Nowickia ferox (assembly GCA_936439885.1). Taxonomy (NCBI): domain Eukaryota; kingdom Metazoa; phylum Arthropoda; class Insecta; order Diptera; family Tachinidae; genus Nowickia; species Nowickia ferox. Next base: position 110,540,772 of record OW387023.1, read on the forward strand.
CCCGGAATAAGACAAAACAAAGTTGACCGTAGCCTTAATGGGGCATTTATACAGGATCCGATCCCGTTATATTTTGGATAACACCTTACAGGACAAAGCGACCTTAGATAAATTGACTGGAAAAGTTTGAAGGACTACGTAAATGATACTGAGTTCTTATAAAGATTAGGGTTCGTTTTTAAATTACATGAGAGCGCACAATAAGCCTATACTGGCTTATGTGTATGTCCCCGGACTTGAGTGTAATGGCTCCTCTTTTCAACCCAACTTAACCTAAATTAACTGACATGTGCTTAATTAGCAAACGACAATGGCCAGACTTTTGTAAAATTAGAGATGATAAAATTGAGCTTTCATTACAAAAAAGCTTTCAGCAAATTGTAATACGATGAATTAAAACAACTCACATATTCCATTTGCACTGAAAACTGAGTGTGTAAAGCTGCAATATGCATCAACTGACACCACACACAGTGGACCAAACACAAGAATGCTGATGATGAAAGTGTGGCGGCCTTCGAAAACAGCTAGTTTAAAAATATTTCACTGAAGTTGATTTAAAAAATGTTTTGTTTTTTTAATTAATCCACCCACTGATCGAACCAAAATGGATATGTTTTAGATATGTACTTAATTAAAAATTCCTAATCACATTTCTCTGCTACAAAATTTGGTTCAATTGTGTAATTTAAATCCATGCTTTTATTCTCTTTTAAACATTATTTTTTATTTTTAATTAAAGCTACTCTTTAAACGCAAATTGATTCATACAAATACTCTGCTTTCGTATTTTGAAAATGCAATTATGTGCAAAATGCATGAAGAAATAATAAAATAAATGAATGAATGACTCGTTACACAAACAGCAGAGCAGAGCACAGAGCACAGTGCTCACAGGGATATCAAAGATGAAGCACATTCTTTCCAACTCCTTGTAGATTTTGTTAATGTTCATTTGATTCCATATTCAACATACAAAATGTAAATTTTCTTGTGAATTTATTTATTTTATTTAAATATATTTTTTTCTGCTTGTATCCTTAGATAGATATTTGACAACATGTAGTGCAACAATATTTTGCAAACTTTTGAACTGATTTTTTTTCTCTCTCTTTTAAACTATATTTTTTCTATAGAAATTTGATAAAATGTACACCAGTTTATTCATGCTGTTGTGAATTGTATGTGTATTTTGCTTTGCATCAATTACTTTTGTTATTTTGTTGAAGTATACTTATTTGATTTTAAGAATAATATAATTTTAAAGATTTTAAACTTGACAATAAAAAGTTTTTCTTTAACATGAATTAACTTTAAAATGTGAAGTATTAAACACATTCAACACAGAAGGTTACCGACTACAACCTGCCAAAAATATATAGAATACATGTGTGTATATGAAAATTAGTATTTTCGCGACACTTTTGTGGCTGTAGCCAATTTATGGCATCGTTAGTCAAATCGTATTAAAGTCTGGACGTTAGTTAGCAAAAACGTGAGGCTGCCAGCGAAAGTGTCAGCTGTTACTTTGCTTTATACGTGTGTGTGTATGTATGTAAGCCAGAAGTTGACGTTTGCTGCGTAAAAATCTATTTTCTGTAGATTTTACGTAGCAAAAGTTGCCAACACATTTTCAATAAGCATCAACATGCTTATTAAATCTTACGGATTTTGTCAGCTGACACGCAACAGCACGATACGATTTCAGTAATTCTACCATTATACTAAAGGCTCAGATAGCCGACTGTAATGAAATGTAACTGCAACGGTAGGAAACCGCTGATCGATATTCTTGTGTAAAAAAATGTAAGTCTTCCGCAGTTTTCCAAGTTAACATACGTCTGGGTCTAATTCAAAGTGGATTCGAATGGATTTTTTGAAATTATTATTTTTTTATTTAAGGTAGAAGCCTCATTTTATGATTCTGTGTGTAATTTTTCCATAAAAAACCAATGTATTTGCACTTTAATTATTAAAATTTTTTCCTTCTTATTATTAACGGTTGAATAAATTTTTTAGCGTACACATACTTTTTTTTCAAACATCAAAACATTTTGATAATAAATAAAGAATACACACTATGCGACCGATAATGTAACCTACCTGGTTGCATAAACACGTTGCTAAGTCTGTACCTACCATTACATTCAACTTGGCTCCAAAAATACAACTCTGAAAATATCCGGCACTATTTAAGAACTCTCCTCTGACATATGTTAGGACTAACAATCTGTAATTTCGAATTCGAGTACCATCTTATACTCGTATATGGCTTGTCGTCTATATAATTCACTAATTTGATAAATATCATATGAAGGGCTTATTGTAAAAACACGATAAGCCACACGATTTCAGAAAGTGGTTTTATCAGTTCATTCAATTACTTTACAGCATCGGAACGTCCTCTTAAAATATTGTACCTATATTCCGTTTAATTTCCGCCTTAGCCGCAAGTGTCACTTTTTACATTTTGATTTTATTCAGAATTATTTGTCCCAAAAACTCGATAAGCCACAGCAATTACAAAGGCAGTATTACAAAACGATGGATTCTGATGAAGATAGCAGTGGAAGTGATTATTTTGTTGAAGATAGTGATGACAGCGTGAAAGACAAAGAGTTTTTGCCAACAGATGGTGAAGTAATTTCAGAAACCAGCGAGGTATGATTTATTGAAACTGAATCACAACTTATAGAAATTATTTGATGTAATAAAAAGAAAAAACAATAAATTTTAAACTGCAAAAACACGATATGCCACTTTATTTCAACCAAAATAACAAAACTTTTGATATTCAAAAAAAAAAAAAAAAAAAATATGAATAAATTTCATGCAATAACTGGATAAGCCACAACTTTTTGCGATTTTAGCGATTTCCGAAGATTTGTTGGTGTACAGCGACGGGTATGTGATAGTAGTCTTCCTTAAGCACTAAATAAAAGTATCTGTATCATGATTTCATCAAATCCCTATTTTCTGCATTTATTTTAATTTTCAAAGGCGATTTTCTCAGTATTTTAATTTTGTGGCTTATCGAGTTTTTGCAATAAGCCCTTAATATATACCAGAGCAGGTCAGCGAGCAAATTCCAGCTTTCTTTTATATCGAATGCCGTGCTTTGCTCCCAGCTGTTGGGCCACCAGTGTACGTAGTACCAGTACTAAGCTACTGTTTAGACTTTGCAGTTCCACCCAGAGAATATGCCTTTCTATCATCTTTGATAGAAGGGCATCCTGCGAGGAGTCGTCTTGCAAAACATACAGCATAAATCGCTCTTCGTATCCCCCAAAGTACAGACAGACATTTAAAACTTATTCCATGCAGTTCGTTCAATTGCTAAGTCGCTATTCCAATATTTTATTTGAACATGTGCGCAATTCGTTTCTATTGACAATCCTTCACTCCCAACATCCTTTTGCATTCGTATTCAACGATGTGTGTAAATTGCAGTCACAACACGACGCGATGCTACTTGCACATTGTGCGTGTGTATTTTGCTTTTTTTTATTGTATTCTTCTTTTCAGCACAATTATAGTTTTCCTATTTATTATTTATGAATGTTTATGTTCTGCATATGTATTTCTATAAATTTTTATTTGAAGCATAAAATTGGCTTTAGAAGTGTACACATAAATGAATGATTTTAATATTTATGATTAATATTTATTAGTAGTATTTACTTTTGTAATGATTCTTTGTTTGAGTTGTTAAAAAACAACATAATTCTTTTATGCTTTCATTAAGGCATAATTAATGATTTTAATTGCAACTGATTTTCTTGCTTGAATTGAAATTTCTAACGTCCTATTATAGCAATTAATATTTGATTATAAATGCAAATTATTATGAATGAAATATTGTATTATAAATTCATAGAAATTTCTTTCGAGAGGGAGATAAAAGGAGCCTGCTTAAAGTTTCATTTCAATGTCATTCGAACAAATGACTGGTTTTTTACGAGCAAGATAAATAACTGCCGACTGTAGGGACAGTCGTATAATTCGCAAAAAGAGCAGTTTACTGAAATTCAAAAAGTGTATCTACTATGCCAGGTCTATTTGTATGGATGAAAGAAATTAAAAAATCGTATAGTGAAAACGAAATCTACAAATAATGCTAAGAACATTTTTCGAAGAGACCATGGATCTAAAATCAAACCCTATACCGCGCCTCGACATAAAAATTTATGTCTTCTTCCTGAGCTGCTTCTTGTTTAGCTACTGCCTGCTTTATTTAAAGACATTGACTTTAAAGATGAAAATAGGATGCCAAATATTATGGATAAATCTAAGGTAGCCTCGCGAAAAACTCGGGAGGAAGAATAATGCTGGAAATTTAGTAGCATTTATTTCAGTACATACATTTTGCTATTTGACAAAATTGTAATTTAAAAAAAGTTGATTTTCTAAAGAAGAGGAAACACATTTTCATGCCGAGAGGCGCGTTATAGGGATTGATTTTAGACACGTGGCTTCTTCAGAGAATTTTCTCAGAATTACGTTTTTGCTATACGATTTTTGCAAAAAAAAAAAAAAATCGACCCGCCCTAGTATGTACTCTCCAGTCGCAAGTACATACTTACAATTTGAATAACACATTTTTTTTTTGAGAAGTTCAAAAAATATAGGGTATCCTGTGCAAAATTTACCTTCGAAAAAAGTGTATAACTAAATTGCCAGAAAGTATTATTTTTTGCCTCCAAATAAACAAAAATTAATGAATTACTTTTCCCATATGAATAATTAATTTTTATTAACAAAAGTCAGTGTAACATAAAATCAAAGTTTATTTATAGAAAATGAATGTAGGAATCTTCTTTGTTTTCTACAAATATTTCTTTAACAACTGGCAAGTACTGAAATAAGTACTTTCATACACACTAAAAAAAATCTACGTAAACAAGGTTAATTTAAATTTTTTTGGCAATGATTTAGATTCATATGTGTTTTATGTTAATGTTGAATTAATTGATTGATTTGCAGCAATCTTCAAAGAAACTTTTTACTTTTGAAATTACTTTATTTACTGTTAAATTAAAATTAATTGTTATATATATTTTTCAAGTTGGAACGACGCAAATTCGATACCGAAATAACACGAAGAACCATGTTGAATCAAAGTTATTTCAACTTAAAACAACATGGGTTTAATTCAATGTAGTCATTTTATTTTATCAATTATTTGATTTACGTGAGTGTATGTGTTTTGTTACAGGCATAAGAAAAATTTGTGTATAAGTTGCCGTCCCCGGCTGCGCTTAACGCTGCAGCCACAATAGCCTTAAATATTCTTTAGATGCAAACTAAATATAAATCATCATGAATAAAATTTTAATTCGGCATTATTTAGCTGATCATTTAACATAAAATTTATTTGAAATAAAAGTTATACATACTTAAAAAAAAATATACAAACTTTGAAGCTACTTTGGCGTAGGTCCAGGATTTGAATCTGTGACCCTCCTGCCTGCCAGCCAGCAGCAGGAAGTTTTGCCGGTAATGCTATTTACTACAAAAAAAAAAAGCAACTAGAAATTAGGAACAAGTCACACAACTGAGCAGAACTTGTAAATTTAATATGATTTGTAATCAAAATTTTTACATTTTTATTCAACATTGGTATTTGTGTGTGTGTGTATAATGATATGCATAAATAAGTGCTTATTTTATTCATTACGGGGATGTAATTAGTATAAATATGAAATAATTAGATAAATAAATAAATAAATAAATATTACCTTCTGAGCTATTAAAAAAGTACTTGTCCATTACAAATGTATGCGGGGTAATCCACTCCATATAGGACGGTTTGAAAATGTTTGTTTGTTTTGATTTCCTTAATTTTGCGGTAGTTTTAGCTCCCTTCAAAACAGCCTCCCTGGAATATTTGGTGTTTTTTGTATTACTCGTTGAAAAGATATTCCATTTTCAAAAACTTTTTTGTATATAACTTTTTGTAATTATATAACTTTCTTAATAATAGACCCAAGTGGAATTTTTTTTGTGAAATATTTGTTTTCCGATTTTTTTTATAAAAAAAAAATAAATAAAAAACATTAAAAAAAATTTAAGAATATAAAAAAATATTGGGTCTATTCTAGAATACGCGTCGATTGCTGAAAGTTACATGGAAAACAAAAACAAAATGCATCAATGTAAAAAATTTGTTTTTGTTTAGCACACAAAATTCACCGTTTTTGAAAGAGAGAGAAACCGTTGAAATTCTCACGTTTATTTAATTTTAGAAATGTATGGTAAGCAAAAACAATTTTTGAAACTTTGTTTTTGTTTTAATGGCAATTTTCACTTCTTGGACGCGTTTTCCAGAATAGCCACCATTGTAAATATTTTTGATCAAGATTTTATGATTTTAAATTTTATATCGTGTTTTTAAAAATGAGTTGGTCTTTTCATTTTTAAATTCTATTCAACCAACAACTTTTAAGTTTTTTTCTATTTATTTTATTCTGTAAAAAAAACATCGGAAAATAAAAATTTCACAAATAATTTTTTACAGTTGCAGACCATTTTAATAACGGAAGTTAAGGACAAAAAACAATAAAAAAGTGATTTTTAAAAATTTACCCCCATATTCATAAAAAATAAAATGAATTTTTGTACGAAAATTTCTTAATTCATTTTAAATTTTATGAATATGGGGGTTAATATTTATCTAAAAAAAATCCCCAAATTTACCAGGTAGGGGCGCTAAAAAAATCTAGAAAATTGGTTAAATCAAAACAAGAAAATCTGCAAATTGTCCGATATGATGTGGAATGCCCCATATACATACATACATATGTATGTACGAAATGTGCGATATGTGTGAGTAACGTTGTCCCTAACAAATGCTAAAATCAAATTTTATTATGCAAAATGCATTTTACCTTAAAATTCCGCGTTGTCCATGTGTTGTATGGCCAATCTTGTTTGCTTAATGTTTAGATACATACTCGTATCTAAATGAATATGTATCTGCATATTAAAATTTAAACGTTATTATTATTATTGTTATTATGTACAGATGTTTGAATTCGTTATTTTGTTGCAATATTCACTAAAACGAGTATTTAGCAATTTGCCTGACAAAAACTTTTGCAATTGAGAGTTTCCTTGTTGAAAGCATTCGTTTATATGTTTGATGAGTGGTTTTGTTTACGAGTGCATGTTTTTGGTTTTAATTAGATAGAATGATTTCCATTCAAGTATTAAATTGAAAATGCACTTGCTCATGGCTAGTAGTTTCATTAGATTTTAAAAATATTGCAGCATTTTTAATGTGAAATGGAAGTGTGTGACTATGTACTTGCATTAAAGTTATCAATTTCGATGTAGAATATGTAAAGTATAACAAAATGATTGCTATAAATAAAAATATTAGGAAATAAAAGTAAAATAATAATTAAAGTTAAAAGTAACTTTTTCACTAAAACACTTCAAATGTAAAACAAAAAATGGGATTATGGTACTGATTTGCCCTTCATTCGTAACACATACATACATATGTATATAAAAGGTATAAGGGATACTCAAATTACAAGCGGTGAAAATGAGTAGTTACGACCACCCGATATGTATTCGTCTTGGTCGTTCACCGGTGGGTGTAAGAAATATAAATAAATCTATTGCAGTTTGTATTTTCATGTACACAAATATATTTTATATTATATACTACAGTTTCGCGTTGGCTGGGTTCGAGCCCGGTCTCAGACAGTCATTAAATAACAACACCACGCATTTTTCTGATGTGCATTAGTGTCCATTTGTATCAGTTGTTGTAGGGAAGTTCAAGTTATGAAGGCATAGTCACTGGTCACTGAAGTATACCGAGCGCCCTCCTTCTTCGGTTTTGTGTAGCAGAATCATCGGCGAAGTAAAATAACCAATAAATGGCTACTAAATACAGTTTCAAAAATTTAATACGCCTCATTGACACCAGAGGCGTTGCAGCACTGCATTATTAAAAAAACGTGCCAAAAGCAGAGTTGTAAAAGAATAAAGCTTTCCTCTATCTCTTCCTGTCTTCTCTATCACTATCCCTTTCCTAAAGAAGTTAACACCCAATAATATTAGTAAGCATTCATTGCTGAGTGTTACTTCTCTGTAAAAAAAATTATTTTTGGCGACGAATATTCGAATATCTGAACTCTTTAAACCTGTAAATATTTCGATTACAATATATATATTTGCCTGGTTCTAGAAAATTAAAAAAAAGAAGAAAACACAAAGAAAGATTTACAGCCTGGTTGTGTAAGTTGGCTATGGAAATCTTGACGTTTTCTTTTAATCTATTGCGCTAATGTCATAAGCACTCTATACGTCAAAAATTGCTTAAAAAAAATTCAAAAACAATCGCTGAAACAAGAAAAATAAAAAATAAAAAATCGCTAAAGCTGGAAAAATCAGTAATAATCTCTAAAACAAAAAAATGTCAAAACAAAATATAGCTGAGATTTTTTGTTTTGAAAACATTGGGTCTTATTACGAGTGTCGTATGTCGACTTCGACTACGACGATCTTGTACTAGACTAAAGAACATTGCATGAGTTTTTCTTCAATCTAGTATCAAATCGTTGTAGTCGTAGTCGAAATACGTCACTCGAAATACGGCCCATTATCAAACATTTAAACATAAAAAAAATTGGAAAAATCGAAAAAAATCGGTAAATTAAATAAAAACGCAAAAACTAATAAACTAACGAAAAATTTTGTTTTAATGAAGTATTAACCATGTTTCTGTTTTGCAAGAGAAAGATTTTTAGTGAAAGAAGCAAGTTCAACTGCGTTCATAATACCTACTTTTATCCCGGGGAGTTTTTTTATTCCCGCATTTTGTAAAAAAAAGGGAAAAAACAAATTCATAATAGGAGAAAAGGGAAAAGTGAGAAAACTCGTGCGGAATTTTTGTTTATGATTGGGCTGATGAAGTGAAAATCGTCAGATTAATAAGATACAATTACCGCAGTAGCAAAAATCAATGTATTCTTGCATATTCATACTACTATATATTGAAAAGACGCAGCTTAAACATTCGCCTTTTAATAAAGACTTGTAAAGTATTTGTTTTATACATTTGAATTAATTAGGGAGTTCACAATAACGTTTGAAAATGTTTTAATATGGCAACGTTTCAATTTTATTACTTAAATATGAGCTGGGAAGTTTGTTGTTTTTGTTTGTGTGTAAATAAAATTTATTACCAGGTGGCAATTTGAAAAGTTTTATACTTTATACCTGTCATTTTCAATATGGCAACATGGTAATGTTAAACGTAACAAGTTAAAACTGCCAGCGCAGCTGTAGTTGATGAAAAAATATTTGTATTTTACGCTGTCTTTAGGCATTTCTCAGAACGAAATTATTTTGATAAATTTATCCAACAATAATTTTTAATTCCAAAAATTTTATTATTTTAATATATACTTCAATGTACTGTGTTTTATCCTTTTTTTTCTGATCACAATGAATCTTTTAAGATGGAACAATGTTGCCACATTAAAATTTTAAGATACTTATTGTGAATTGCCTAGTTATTAGTTAAATTTTTTATCTTTCCGCTATAAAAAGCTACTGACCATGGTAAAATTATACAAGGTACTTGCACGACTACAACAAAATTACAACACCAAGAAACATACGCATTTTGTTGGTAGAAACAAACAGAATTTATTCAAAAACAAATGTCTTTTCATTTTAAAAATAACAATCACAGGATAACTAAAATACAATTGCAGACGCGGCGTTCATGCATGATTATAGTCATTCAGTGTTGCCAATATGTGTGTAATACACAGTGTGTAATTTGTACTCTCATGTGTAGGCCATTTAATGAAATTTATGTATAATCTGTGTGTAATTTTACTTTGGCTTACATTTTTATTTATTTTTGTTTTAATTCTAACCTACACAAAAGATATGTAGTGTAATTTTCTTCAATGTGTAATTAGAGACACAGCCATGTCCAAATTCATTGGCAACACTGTAATCATTTTATTCGCACACATACACTAACATATTTTCAGCTTGTAAACAAAGTTTGACAACTTTCTGCATTGTGTACATTAACAGGTTGGGCTTGTGCATGTACCTCTGGTTTTAGACTCGGCAGTTTTTCTTGCTCAACTTTTGATTTTAACATGAGAAAGAAAAAGATAGGTATACAAAACGTATATATTACTTTCTCAACTCTCTCATACAAAATCGAAAGTTGAGCAACTAAAACAGCCGAGTCTAAAAGCAGAGTACCTTGTATTATTTTACCATGCTGCTGACTTTACTTCAATTTTCGAAAATCGAATTTTCGTCTTATTTGGACGTTTTGAGGTCAAAATCAATAGATTCTGACTGTTTTACAAACATATGGATGATGTATGTATATGTGTGTGTATGTATGTAAGCATCTGTGTCAATGCATCGGCATTGGAAAGATGTTAAACCTACTTAAGGTTTCTTTACATGGTCATACAATGTATTACGACATGTCAAAAAATGCTGTAGATTATACAAAATCTTATCATGTAAAAGCAAAATGTATCGAGTAGGAGAGAATACGAATAGAAAATTTGACAAGCGGTCGGTAAATGTTTATTTTCTAAACCATTTTAGAAACTTAAATATTCTCATCACACCAGAGGTGCATTTCAAGCACTAATGGAATATATATTGAGGGTGTTGACACTTTTACAAAAACAACCAAAATCAACTCAGGAAATTTTCATGTTGTTTTTGTAAATATTTTACGACTGCAACTATCAGCTACTTAACTAGTACAGCAAAACCAAACAATCCATAAATAAATTTAAAAAAAAATTTCTATTTTGTAGTAAAATTAAATTGAAATTATAAAATGTTTTCTCCAATATTTGGTTTATTAGTACACATCTTTTTTTTACAATTTTCCAATTTTTGTTATTAACTCAACAGTTTAATATTATTGCTTGTATTTTACTTATAGTATCAGTGGCCAGGCACACACGAGAACAATTGTGCTGGCAGAAAATGCTAGTTTGTTGGTGAGAGGGGCAAAGAGAGTGGTTTTGTGTTTGTCATAATTTTTCAACCAGCTACAACCCCACATCAGCAGCACAAAACCAATACACACACAACTTAAAAAACAGCAAATGTAAAATGAATACAAAAAACACTAATACACAAATTTTTCTGCCAGATAAATTAGTCTCGTGTGTTCTAAAAAGAACAAAAATTGTGCGGCATAAAAATTAGACTCGTGTGTGAAAGGCCAGTGTAAACATGAAAAATACCTACAACAGACTCTTGTTCTCTTTTTTTTAAACACGGAGAGAATTTCATAATATTTTGATTCTGCAAAGTCGTAATACTTTGTATTACCATGTAAAGACACCTTTAAGTGTTAGTTTCGAAAATGTTCGAAAATAAAATTTTACAAAGCGGTTTTAAAACAAAGTTCAATCAAGTTCAAAATATAGTCAGTTCTGAACCTCAAAAAGACACATTCGATTGCTGCCAGTTTGACTAAAATGCAGTGATTCGTTCAAGCGACATCGAAAGATTTCGAAAAATCTTTTTTTTCTAATAACTTCGTCAAATTGATTTTAGATATTCACTAGACTTAAAAAGTGCGTGAGATACGAAAATCTGTAGCTTAGTAAAAAGTATCAGGGATGACATGCAAGGTCAACCGACCATTCCCATATTTTCTTTGTTTGCAAACATTCACGATAGTAAGTGAGATCCGTGTATACAGAATTATAAGTTTTCTTGTCTTCCGCACGCATCCTGTTAACTAATTCCCTCCAAGAGTATGAAAAGAACAATTTAAAACTAAATCTTACTTTTATTATTTAAAGTTTTAACAAAGAAAATCAGTGTTAAGTTCACGTTCTTGGCACACAATTGTTTGGATTTGCAACAATTGTTAAACAAAAAAGAAGTGAAAATAATTGAAAGTGTAAAAAATAACAACTTGTACGAGTACAACGTTTTCTTCTTAAGTGTAAAACTTTTGAAATGTTTTTGTTTTCATACTTATTATAATTGTTATTCCAACTGGTGCTACTGTCTTGTCACTCATATCCTGTGGAGGAACTTCTTTGTTTGTCTTTTCTTCATCGGTATAAGTTTAAATGTAAAGAATTTACTTAGGGTGAAGTTGTTTCCTTGCTTTCCTCGAGTATAAGTGTGCATATTTCTTGACATGAAAGTGCAGTTAGTGGCACAAGTGGATGGATGGTATAGTCACACAAAAAAAAAAAAGAAAAACTAGAAAAGTTTAAGAAGCAAGAAAAGGTTTTGTTGGTGTTTAATTTGATTTGATATTTTTCCAGTGTCCCACGACAACAACTTGTTGGAAGTTTTATGTTGATATTGCACTGTTCATATTTAAATGAATCATATAAATCCTTTTAAAGGAAATGGCTAAGAATGTGTAAAGATCATGTAATACTTGTATGCATTTATCAATTTGTAAAATTAGTTTTATAATTTTATTTTTTTTAAGTTAATAATTGTTGTTGCTTATATATGTATCATATACATACATACATATTTTTATCGTTATGTTTAAAGCAGCCCATACACGATTCAATTCAATTTTCAATTGAGTCGGTTGTTGTCTAAATCAAAGCGTGTATGGCTCTGTCAATTGGTTAGTTTGGCAGTTGCTGACTTGGTTTAAGAAAAATCAAAAGATTTCTTGATTACGCTCCCCGTAGACGACATGTTTTTTTACGTCTGACATGTCAACTTTTCAACTCAGATGTAATTCTGCATGTCTGTCAAAAATTGTGTTTTACACAACATTTATAATATTCGGTCACAAACGTGCATGTACAAATACGTCTGACATTGTCCGTGTTTGTATCCAACAGCTGATCTGTGCTCAAATTTTATTAAATATTTTGTTAAAAGTGGTTGTAAAATGCATTGCTTAAGAAAAACAGCTGATGTCAGAAATTTTGTCAGAAGAAAATAGAATACGCTCTAATTGAAATTTTGTCAGAAGACTTTGCTTCTGACTTTTACAGAAGCAATGTTTTAAAGGTACCACACGACATGTACATGTTTTACACTGGGAAATATGACAAGTCCGATGTAAAAAACATGTCGTCTACGGGGGCTTTAGCTGTCAAAATTTATGTTTGTAGCTTTATTTTGCATAGAAAAAGTTATATATTTTTAAAATTGTATTTAATTTCATTCGGTCTAATTCATAAAAAATATTTTAGGTTTATTACAGGTTTATTTGACACAAATTTTCCATAGAAATATGTCAAATAATCGCTTAATAAACCTGAAATATTTTTTATGAATAAAGCAGATTGAATTTAAAATAAAAAATATAAAAATAGAAGTTTTAAATTTTTAAATTTTCAAATGAATGAAAACCTTTCAATTCAGTTTATGAAGTGTGTGTTGCCAAGGATCAATTCAATTGAAAGACTTAATTGACAATTGAATTCAAACGTGTATGGGGTGCTTAAGTCTACATTTAAATTTCATAGCAATATTTATAAACATGTGGTAGAATGTTTTCTTTAATATTTCTCTATTGTTTAATCTTTTCCAAGTTATCACTTCACTTAGAAATCAACTTCTCTTAAATAAGACCAGAACTTATTTAAATTTTCTAATTTCGTGAGTTAAAATTGTATGTATTTTCATTATTTTTTTTCCATTAAACGAATTTGTTTATAAATTCTATTGTTCTTTGGCAAAATAAGTAGAAATAAACAGCACCTCAATTCCTTTGTGGTCTATTCGAAGCCCAACAATATTGAGTGTGCATTGTTGTTTGTTTTTCTTTCTCTCTATTCGATATAATTTGTGTGAATATTTTGATTTGAAAATTTATTCAAGTTGCTTTGCAACATTATTATTCAGTGTGTATTTGTATTGTTTAGGCAGTTTTCGATAATATTTAAAAAAAAAAGCCTGAGCAAATTAATGATAGTGATAGTGATGTTAAGTGGTGGCCTTCAAAAATGAAGCCGGAACTCGCTACCGCGCAACATGATCCATGACTTTTTTGTTTGAAAATATGGTTGAATTGCGCTACTTGCCATACGGCGAACGCAAACATTAACTTATTAAAATCAAAATTTGGCGATAAGTTGAGTTGAATTGGATCTGTAAATTGACCTTCAAGGTCGTGCGATTTGACACCTCTCGATTATTTCCAGTGGTGAAGTCAGTGGCTTTTGCTGATAATCCGGCAACAATTGACCCATCGAAAGCCAACATTGTTCGTATTATTCGTCACATACGGCCAGCAATGCTTGAAAAAAAATTCCCAATAATTTAATGTGCAGAATATGCTGCCGCGGTGACATTATGCCCGAAATAATATTCAAATATTAACGCAATGTAGTGATATTTGTGCCAAAAACGACCGACTGAATTAGACTTTGGCCGAACTCATTCAGTCGGTCGCTTGTGAAACAAAGCTTTGATCAGACACTTATATGTTAAATGGGTTTGATAATGAGTTTGCGTCATTATCAAACCCAAGTGTAGACTGAATGAGATCGACCCAATTCTAGCACAAATAATAGACTCGTTTTACACTTAATCAACAGTTTGAAAATTTTTTAATTTTTTTTGTTCGCCATCATGCCATTCAACCTGTGTAATTGCTGGTTCGTCTAAGATACATGTTCGAGCGTGCATAAATTCAGTAAAATGCGAATTTGACTCGTCCACGAAAGGTTCCGTACGGCGCTTGTTTCTTTTTGGCGAGTTTTTGGTTTTTGGCGATTTTTTAGTATTGAAAATTTTTTTAGTTAAAGCCTGATACTCTGTTCACAATTTTGTGCGAAATGCTGTCAAACTACATACATATAAAAGTATTTGGTGTGAAATATTTGCGAAATAAATTCGCAAAAGTAGTACTCTGTTCTTGTTGTGAAAAACACGTAAAATCATGCCTTTCCATGCAAAATTAGTCTGGCATCATTTTAGTTCAGCTGCGAAAAAACATGAGAAGTACTTTTTTCGCACGGAATTTTAACAATAAAGGCGAGAAATTGATTAAAAAACCGCGAATTGGGCTACATTTAGTACATGTGAAATTTTTCGCAGCTTCGAACAGAGTACTATGCTTTAGCGATTTATTTTATTTTTTGTGATACATTTCCATATCAATCATAATATTTTTTTCGTCTTGGTGATTTTTCCAGTTTTTGGCGATTTTTTTTTAATTGTGGGACTTAGTTTCCAACTTTTTGAAAATTTCAAGAGTTTTCCTCTTACGGTTTCCAAGATACAGCCAATTGTCAAAGTTACATTAACTGATAGAATATGTTTTAATTTTGATGTTTTTAAATTTCACTGTTAATTGGTGTAGTCTGCATAGAAATAAATTAACTTTGAAAATTTCAAGTGTCTATACCTAATTGTCTGTATATTACATTAGGATTTCAAAATTATTCGTTGCTCGCTTTAGAACACCTTTTAGTTTTTAACTGTAATTTTGTTGTTGTTGTAGCGGCCAAAATTTTACATATTCTGTGAAAATTTCAGGTGCGTAACTCTTACGGTTCCCGAGAAAACAGTCTGTGACAGACAGACGGGCGGACATCGTAGCGAAAACCATATGGCTCCTTTTCACTTTTGGTGTACGTACGTAACCCTAAAAATTTTAAATGGAAAAGATGACAGTGGCGACGGAACGTTTTGAAAAGAGTTAATTGAATTATATGAACGTTTGCCCGAGTTATGGCAAATAAAAACCGACATTTACCACAATAGAAATTTAGTACATACAATTTTCCTTTTTCTCTTCGCTTTTTCTAATTTATACAAATTCATTAATTTATTCGATTTATTTATACGGATGTTCGCTAACATGTTTTACAGTATAGAACATATGTGTACTCGTATAGCTCACAAACGACCAACTTTCTCGACAACAAGCTCGCTGTGTAATAGCGCTACTTTAGCTAAATTACGCTTCGTAGCTGCCGTTGGGCAATAATTTGATTTGGATTTCATACGTATCTTTATTTTGCATTAAAAACGATGAGAAGAAATAAAACATTTGCACGCATACGCCACAAATTTGTTTATTGGGTGCAGCTCTCATTGCTAATTTGTTTATAATTGTTAACAAGGCTTCAAGTATGTTTTTGATTGGAAAATTTCTTGGGGCTGGTTTGATGAAAATTGCTAACTTTGCCTGATTCAGCTAAAATGATGACTGTGCAAATTGGCTAAAAGCATTTGATGGCCAAATATTTGGTACGTTGGCGTTTTCGTTTAAAATTCATACAGAAAGTAATTGCCACGTTGAAAGCTGCTACAACTTTCAATTGGAAAATGAGTCATCACAAATTGTTGAATAACAAAAAAAAAAAAAAACAAAAAAATTCAATGAAAATATGTTGAGTATTATTAGATTTAAATTTTGCAAATTGTGAAGCTTTCAAAATGAATGTATATACTCGTAAATGGCAACTAATGCTTGGAAATACAATCAGCAAATGGGATTAATTGCCCAGCAAAAAAAATAAAAAATTGAGATGTATTGAAAATTAAAGTTGATGTTTGTCCATTTATTCGATAAATTAATGATTTGTTTTTAAATAGCTGTGTTATTGGGTATATCGCATTATATACTTGCCACATTTACATAATATAATTTACACTGCAAAAAAATTTTCTTTATTTTCAAGGGTTGTAATTTTTGTTCTCTTGTTTTAAAATCATTTCAGATTACAGCAGCGTGAAAGCAAGGCGTTTGTTGAATGCTGAGCTTGCCGACACTCTGGGTAATCTTTTATCTCGCGTCTGTGCTAAAGCTCTTAATCCGCGACAGATTTATCCTCGTGTTCATACAGCACAATTAAGAGATATTTTAAAAACGAATAGTGCCCGTAATTTGTGGGATTGCTTAGAAGAATTAGACGGTAAGTGATTCCCTAAAAGTTATTGTTTGCAATGTAAATTTAATTAAATTGTGCACGTGAGACCAATTGTCTGTTCATCTGCATCTGCATAAACCGTTGTTAATGTTTATTTCATAATTTTTATGTTATTTGTATGCATTTTATTTCTAATTTATTTTTTAACATAAGTCTCATATTCTTACATACGAGTACATCTACATTACAATTCAAGTTCTCTTATTCTTTTGTTTGGTGTTTATTATACAAATTTCTTTTAAGCATTTATTTTATTTATTGCTTTAGCTTCATATAATGTTTAGATTAAAACTTACTAATATAACATATTCTGCAGCTGGTTCTGGAATTTAGAAATTTTCAATTATTACAATTGACCCATATTCATAGTCAAAAAAGTGTACTTTAAGAGCTTAAAATCAGTATTACCATACATACTGGTTTTAAATTTTTAAAGTATACTTTGCTTTGACTATAAATATGCGCCACTGGTTTTATCACGTTTTTCATAAAATGATTTTTATAAAGCTTTTGACAAATCGTATACTCGTACATATAAGGCAAAGCGAATTCATATTCGGTGGTCTCAACCGAGAAAAATTCATGTAAGTTATACTCGGCTCAATTCGCTATGAGAAATTTATACTTTTAATGTAAAAAAAAAATGTGTACTGAGAAATATGTGTTGACATCCAACGTATGTATATTCAAATTACAAGCGGCGAAAATAGTCACATGATCCCTTGCGGACACCTAGTATGAATTCGCCTTGATTGAGGCCAACTAACATGGGTTCGCCTTGGTCTTTTTTCTCATAACTATTCTTTCTACAAATTTTTCTTGCTTTTAATAAAAATATACCCTGGTCTTTGACCAATAATGAAATTTGGCAGCTGGAAATTACTAGCCAACAGTTACTGTGATGTCAGTGTTGTTACATATGCAGAAAATTTTTAATTACTAAAATGCAAAAAAGTGTATGTATGCGCTAGTAGTAAGTACTTACAGTTTGACTGAATAAGCCATTATTTTCGTTTGAGAAATTCAAAAAGTATAGAATACCACTTACAAAAAAAGTGCTGCTTTAGAATTACAAGACATTCTTGTTTTTGCCTTCAAATACCCAAAATTTATTAGATTACTTTTTGCCTTAAAACATTTAAAAATTAATGGATTAATTTTTGCCTACAAATATCCATAAGTTAATACATTACCTTAACTGTTAAAAATTATAATTTTACAAAAATACTTAAATTAAAAAAGAAAAATTATACTCAAATGAACGTGAGACCAACGCCAATTTATTGAAAATTCGAATCTTTTTTGTTTTCAAAACTCATTTTCACGATCAATAAATTTTTGTCTACTGAAATAAATACTTTCATATAATGATATACTAAATACGTGCTTATTTGCTTATTACGGGGATGTCATTATTAAACATATAAAATAATTAGATAAATAAGCACCACTCATTACTTTTTAAACCATTAAAAGAGTACTACCTATTATCAGATATAGAAAAGTTTTTGCTGGGCCCTATTAAATATAACCCTAAAATATTAATTTGTTTTCCGAAAAGGAAATCATGCTCGTGGATATTACTTCCGTGGACGTTACTGCATGCCTTCGATATATGCACTTATATACTTATTTCAATAAAGGGTATTTTTTATTGAGGTATAGAACTTTAAGTTGGCATCACTTTTTTAACTGGCGGCCATTTTGTCAGCTGTCAAGTGATTAATATTTAGTTTGGTTTGCCATTTCATCATGAACAGGTTGACAAAAGAACAACGCTTGCAAATCGTGCAAATTTATTTCGAAAATAATGGTTCAGTTCGCGAAGTTTACCGCAAGCTCCGTCCATTTTATGGTCGACATAATCGTCCATCAGAGCAATTAATTCGGTTAACAATGGATCGTTTTCGCACTACGTTTACTCTATGTGATAATACGCATCCGCTGAAGTCGCTCGTCTACGCCAACAAACCAGAAACGTTAGGGGACTTGGAAGCCAACATTCGTGGCGTTATTGCCAACATACGGCCCCATATGCTCGAAAAAGTGGTTGAAAATTGGACCTGTAGAATTGGCTTTATTCGAGCCAGCCGCGGCGGCCACATGCCCGAAATCATATTTAAACGTTAATGGCATAAAATGATCCTTCCAATAAAGCCAAATTGATGGACATTAAAACGATTTTCTTGTGTTTTATTTCAATTCGAAGTTCTATACCTCTAAAAAAACACCCTATACATTCACATATACATACATACATCTATTCATGCATCCGTGCATAAATAAAAAGAAAGTAAAACGTTAAACATAAAGTATGCTTTGATATTGTGCAAAATGTTTTCTAATATTATTATTTGTGCTTTGGTGTGTAATAAAAAGAATAAATTTTAAACAAAATAAAAATCTTAGTGGAATAATATAATTTATAATGACTGCTGCTGCATTATGTTTAAAGTCTTGCAACAAGTATTTGAGGGACTCTTAAGCTGCTTAACCCGTAATAAATATGCTGTTTGCTTAATTTCATTAACCACTTACCACCCACCCACCCCACCCACTATTACAACAAAATTACTATTTTATATATTTTTTATAACTCCCTTCAATGTTATTGTTTTTATGTTTTTTTTTTGTATTATTGTTGCATGCAACCAACCCACTCATATTTACTTTTATTGTACAACAACAAACAACATTGGCCATTATAATTCATCATTTTGCCATTATTCATCATTATCATGATAATCACAAGCTGCTGCTTCTATGCATCACAGTTCTGGACTCAAGTGGCAATGTAAATGTTCGAGGCACTTGTAATATTTCATTAGAACTCAGTATTTTGTAGTTTCTGCTTTATTCCTCATTTCATTTGCAAAATAATACAATCTCTGCTTATTTTAAACTCGCTCTCTCTGCTCGTAAAACTCACAAATAATTAATGAAATTCTTGCATACAAATCACAACTATTCACTGCTTGTAAGACATTTGTTTCTCTAAGAGAAAGAGAGAGAGAGAGAGTGAGAGAGAGAGGGAGATAGAAGAAGAAAGTGGAAAAAGATTAAATTGTTTTCTTATTGCTTAATCTAACTTAACATTTCTTTTTGCCTTTTTTATATGTAAATATGTGGCGCTTACTCCTGCCAACATTCACAACATCCCAATCAACGTCTATTTTGAAACACTGTGGCCACAATTTAATGGCACTAACCGCTTCATTCCACTTTCTGCCCTTAATCATCAACAACAATTCGCTACATGCAGCCAAGTGCACTCAACATTATAATGATAGAAATTTTTATCTGGTCGCTGATTGCGTTATGTTAACATTACATGCCGCCAATAGTTTCTTTGAAACCTCACGTCCGTGGGAATTGAAATTAAACAGTTTCTATGAACAAGACAAAAGAATAAAACTACCCATGTCTCAGTGTGATCAGAATGCCTTAAGGCTGGAAACTATAATGGCCATGACAATGGATACTTTACGTCTTTGCGGCATTGTGCTGCAGCCTCTTTTGCCGCAAATCTCCACCAGGCTGTTGGATAAATTGGCTGTGCCTTGGAATCAGCGTTTGTGGAGAAATTTGAAGGACCACTTCGGTCTGGTGGCCAACAATGTAATTGAACATCCCCTTGAAGTCAACCTTTCATGTGCCGAGGCAGTGCTCTTCAAACGCATCTATCCGCCAGAAGATGACGATTACATTCCACAGCCGCAAAAACAGAAACAACAAACGAAAAAAGGAAAGAAAGTGAAACAAGATGCTGAGGACAAGCAAGTGGCACAACAGCTTCAAACACCATAAACTGGTAAAAGATGATCGTCATAAATGATGACAGTTGGATGTTTAATGGGAAACCTTAAATCGGATGGTGGACTACACTCTGGAACGCTTTCAGTTAAGACTTATTCACGTTTATTTGCTCTTGACTGCCACTTTGTAATAAATCTTATCTTATTTTTTTTTTGATTTAAATGTGTTTTATTTATTTCACTTTGTTTTCTATGTTTCATTTAATTTTCTTAAATTTATATAAAAGAATAGAAAACGCAAATACTATTGTAAAACAAATAAGATAAATACAATAAGGCTTATATTCATAAAAAATAAAATGAACTTGAAATATATTTTAAGAAAATTTTGTATGAAAAATTTTTAATAAAATACATTTCAAACTCATTTTAAATTTTGTGAATGTGGGTATAAATATCTAAAAATAAAAGTGCATTCTGAAGAACTGCTTAAATTGATTTTGTCGATTATTGATGAAAATATTTCATTCCATAAGAATTGAAAGTACTGAATTTGATGAAATTTCAATACATTTTCCAATTGCTCTTTTTTATTTCATAAATAATATAAAATGCTAACAAAAACGCTTAAAATAAAAATTGTTACTGGTAACAATGAACTTGTTTTTAACATTTGTTGTTGGCAAGACTTAAACAAGGTTTATTACAAGACATATCGAACAGGTATTCACATTGGCAAGATTGCTCATCAGCTGATTTTTGGTTTACACGTATATAACTTCCAAGTTATGTGACAATTAGTTATTTAAAATTTTACATACAAATAACAAGCAACTCAAACATGTTTTGGGTAGAAGTTTATTCATATCAAGATGCCGTTGGGTCACGGACGTCTAAAGAACTGTAATGATTTGAAATTTACTTTGTGTATCAAGGAGCAACGCTTGCATTGAAAGAGTTTTTTCGGCAATGAACTCAATAAATACTAAATACAGTCCGAATAGCGCGAATTAATATACATTTTAAAAATAATGGAATATGTTGTGACACTTTTGATCCATCTCCAGAAATGGTAAAATTCTGTAACTCTAAAAGTATGTACCAAAAAAGTTCTTTAGAGAACGATACAGAAGATTTGACTTCTTTTTTATTTAATTAATTTGTTAGAAATATAAATACAAATATGTACATATTTCAATATAAACCGTGTCTACAAGTAATATGAACCACAGTGCAAATAAAATATTCATAAGAAAATAATTAAATAAATTGTATTAGTATTATTTTTAGTAGGGATTTTTGGGGATAGTACAAATTACTTTTTAGGGAATTTCGGGGATCAAAATTTTCAAATTGGGGATGACAGTCGAAAGAAATCTGGGAACCCTGGCGTGTGCCATTTTATTATTTATTGTGATATTTGCATAAGCTTTAACAACTGAAAATCTGCTAAAAACGTTTTAATGTTAAAAAGATTTTAATGCAACATATTAAATACTTATGCATTTTGTTTGTCGGTTTATTTGTTTGCATTGGAATGCTATTGTTATTGTGAGGGGCTTTAAAATACATATACATATATATATAGATATACATGCATAGATACATATGTATGTGCATATGTATATGTGTTTAATTGTTTTGACACATGACGCACTTAAGCCCATGTCGAAATGTCATTCGAGCGCAACAATTCCCATTAGCCATCAATCGAACATTGTACAATAAGTGGAAATAAATCTCTTTATATACGAGTGCATAGAACAAAAATTTAATTTAAAATTTGTTACTGGCCTCTGAAATTGAAAATTTAAATGAAAACAACAGAATGATAAATAATAAAGGTATCACTGATGTATTTTCATTTGACTTTCCACTGCATAGTTGAAATATTTAATATAATATTTTATATTTTACTTCAAGACGTAACAAAATGTTCAAATTACAGCGCGCCCTGTTGAGTCTATCTAATATGAATTCGCCTTGAATACCACCTATAACTATTTAATAGATTCGGCTTTATTTCGTTCATAATTTTTATTTAAAGTAAATATGTTTTCAAGACATACATATATTCATATAAAAAAGAAAAATTCATACTGCTAATTAAAAAAAAAAATAATATACTGAAAATGTGTATTGACATCTTGAGGGATATTGAAATTACAAGCGGCGAAAACAATCACCTGGACTGTTGAGACCACCTGATATGGATTCGCCTTGTTTGTTGTAAAGTAAAATATAAATATGTTTGTACATAAATAATAATAATAATAAATATATTTATTTGACCTTTTTATTTTATTTTCTTATGTTTGTTAAGCTCGAGGTGGCTTTTATAAAATTGTAATTGATTTTTTCGATATTTCAATTTCAATTGCTTATTTCCTGACGATGTTAACAAACTGTTAACGAAATATCGAAAAAATCAATTAAAATTTTATAAAAACGACCTCAAGCTTAACAAACATAAGAAAATAATAATAATATTTACGGCCCTTTTCACAATGTACTCGTATGGTTATTTTATTCTTAACTAAAAATTAACTAATTCCAAGTTTGTTTAACAAACATCGCCATCCTGATGTTACTTAACAATAACATTCGATAGAAAATATGGCAATGCTGTCTCTATTTGCTACGAAAATTTTTAAATCAACAACCAACATATTT
Organism: Nowickia ferox; assembly: GCA_936439885.1. NCBI lineage: Eukaryota > Metazoa > Arthropoda > Insecta > Diptera > Tachinidae > Nowickia > Nowickia ferox. The sequence goes on from OW387023.1 coordinate 110,564,098, forward strand.
CGTTGTAGACTTTGATATTCTAAATGTTTGTCTAAAATTCTCATTTGCTGTTAAATTTTACCAGACAATTTGCTGGTAAATGGCGGCTCTTAAAAGTTATTAATCATACATTGTGAAAGACAGTGAAGTCTAACTTCCGGTTAAGTATCATGTTATTTTTTAATCAGATATTGTGAAAAGGGCCGTTAATGACATAAAGTTAAATATGCTTCAAACTATAAACATATTTAACTCTGCTTATAAATACATATGTATGTATGTATGTACTTATATCTTTACCCACTTCAGTGATTTAGTAATGAATTATCAGATTGAGTCTGTGGGAAATTCATGTGTTCACATCCACACACAAGAGCATTGTTTGCATAAGTGTTTTAAATGTGCTTGATCCTTGATGTATGAACATCTGCTGGATTCATCTTCAAGTTGTTATTTGAAAGATTAAATGGAGCTGTAAAATACTTTGACAAATATGTAAATAATTAAATTAATTGAATCGCACAAGTAAATAAGAATATCAGTATTGACATTTGCTTATATTTTATTTAAAATTTATAAGCTTTTCTGAATTGAATTAAATTGATGTTAACAAATTGATTGAACATTGTTTCATGACAAACAAGTTCGTTTTTATTTTCTTTTCGTAAAAGATAAATTGTAAATTAAAACTTCAACGATTTCAATAATAGCCATTCACTAAACACTCGAAAATAATTAAGGTTGAGTTGCATAAAGCATTACTGTATTTACATACACATGTACGAGTATGTATGTATGTGCTGCGTGTCTCTCTCAAAATTATAATTATTAATTATAGTATGACAAAAGTCCTTGCAAGTATTTTTTTTCCAGCGTTTACCCATCATGATGTCCCTTAACATGTGTGTAAAGATAAATTCATGTTAATTTAAGTAGCAGGGACAAGAACCAAATATTTTAGCAGAAATTTAAGAGTAAACTAGGAATAGGGACTAAGGCCCAATAATTGACTTTATCAATTATGTGTCATTTATTTTTAAGTGCCATTTAAGTAACAAATTCATTTTTTCAGTGCAAAGTTGAGAGACGTTTAAATAATACTTAAATGCCCAACCTTGCGTTTATAAGTTCTAATTAAGTTTTTCGAGCATACAATATGTTTTTATGTTTGTGTGTGTATTGAAAACATGTACATGAACATCATGTGGTCGTATTAAAAAATTTCGCTTAATTTTCATAAAAATATAACATCGCGGTAAATAGTTTCATATCATGGGAAAAATAAATAGAAAAATGCGTTCGGATGCTCTTTTTATGCAATTTTAACTTTCTACATGTTGGTAACCTAACTTTGTTATTTACATTAAACATCTGTTTTCTTTTAGAACTATCGACATTTCACAGTGCTACCATACTTTCATAGTATTTAAGTGAGCATTTAATTTTATGGCTGAAAAATGAAACTGTACTCGTGCAACTAAAATTTAAGTGGCATTAGCTAAATGACATATATACATATAATTGAGAACTCAATTATTGGGCCTAAGGCTTTCTAGAATTCTTCTCTTTTCTGCAATAACCACTTATCTCTTCTGCAAGCTTTGCTGAAAATATGACTTTTTTCAAATTAATTTTTCGAAATTTCCAAAATTATATCAGAAATGCCACTAAATCTGCTCTTTAGAGAGACATCAGGAACACAAACAAATGAAAATGATTAACATTGCTCCGCTAACATTTTTGGATTTTATCTTCGCTACTTGAATATGTATTGAAATGTATCTTCACACACATTCCAATAAGAGGGCATAAAATCATATATTTAACTAAAAGGTTAAAAAAAAACAATTATATTTAGCAGCATAAGAGATGAAGCTCAATTTATAGCAACTTTTGTTCTATTTTTTGTGGAAAATTTATTTTTTTGCTGCTGTTTAAAGCTGCCACTAATTTAAATTAAATGCTTTCACATTCATCTTCTCTTTTGTTTTTTTCCCGTATAAAAATTTAGGTAATTGTGCAGTTTTCGTTTATCCTGGTCAGACTTTTTAATTGTTACCCATACACAGCTTTAAGGAGTGAATAAAGTTAAACTGGAAAATATTAAGGAAACTTTTGTAGAATTATATTCTGTAATAGACGAAAAGGAATAGAATATATGGATGTGTTTTTTTGGGAACCTAAAAAATCGGCTTGGCAATAATGTTTAGAGTAATATGTATGAATTTGTGCTTCAAACGATAACTTTCAAACTGCTCAATACCTAATATCGATATCTGAGAACTCATTATGTTTCAGACTCTGTTGGTTTAGTTGTTTAAAATTTATTTGAACAAGAATTCATAATCATGCGACATCTGAGAACTGAGGTTCAATGTTTTTAGAATGCCCTAGATTTGGTTTCGATCGGTTAAGCCATTCCTAGTTATAAGAGGTCTATTGACATACTATATGTATACCAGGGATTAGCAATGAATTGATGCTCCGCTGTTCATAGACATCATTGAAATTCAACTACTCTGAAGTACTTATACTCACAATAACGTTGATTTAGAAGTATAGGTTGAAATAGTCATACGAGTTTTCGTCACAACACACGTCAAATTTGCTTGATAAAAATACCATAATATTCGAGAAAACACTGAAGATGGCTCATAGCCGAAACCGGTATGTTTATCAATAGTTTCAAATTAAAGCAAATCCGGTGGTGAGGGCATCATTTTAGGCAAAGCAAACACAAAACCTCATAATGAGTATGAATGAATGTTCCTACACGAATCATATTTAGTTTGCAATGTCATAAATTAATTTTGTCAAGTACGAGTATGATGTTTAGAGTGCATATGAGGTGGTATAACATTGATATACATAAGTATGAGTGCGTGTAGGTACAAGAAATTATGAAACATGATTCAACTCTACTCACTTTTTCAGTATTCATTACTTAAATTACATTCATGCAGATATAATCGTCCAAATAGGCAGAATGGATTTCCATGAGCTCATGAGACCTGAATGTTTTTATCATACATCGTAAGTTTGGTTCCGCTCGGTTAAGTCATGACCTCAAAACATGAGATCTGACGAAAACTCTACAGAATAAAACTCTCAGCAGACTGCAACTACTCCTCGGTTGTGCTCATGTGTAAAAACGCCCTAAATATGTTATGTGCTGGCAGACAAGTACATGTTTATTGGGTCCGAGGACACGTGAGGATTGAGGGAAACGACAATGGCCGATATGCTGGCAAAAAGGGGGACCCAATTACCTGTGGAAGAAACGGTATATGTCCGGAAACCAATTCAATACCTGAAATGGATGATAGACTCTAAGATGAAGGAAGAAGCGGTGGAAAGTTGGCGTGCGACGAAAACTTGCAAAACTTCTAAAATCATGTAGAGCTCCTATGATCCTAAATCGACTAAATTCCTTTTATCACTAACCAGAAGCGACTGTAGACTTCTAGTGGGGGTATTAACTGGACACTGCTGGACCGTCAAAATAGGACAGATACTTGACGGTACCTGCAGGAAATGTAGGGATCACGGAGTATTGGAGACAGTAGAACATCTACTGTGCCACTGTCCGGCTCTAAGCCGCACTAAATTTTACTGTCTTGGTGATCACACATTTCGAAGTCTTGAACTTGTGTCGGGAATGGAAATGTGTAGACTGCTAAGGTTTGTTAAATCTGTGTGGAAGTCATTCGATACAGGCAGCACGAACTAGGCTGCCATACTTACAGGTTTCTTGTCATCTGCTGGTATCGCTAAGGATCAATACTGGTCTATGCGAGGTCCCTGACCAACCAGACTAACCTAACCTAACCTATCTACAGAAGTGAAAATATAATTAACATCCAATCCTGTAGGATATATTAGTGGACTATCAGCACCTTACATACTCGTATAGGGCCTTCTAATAAATAAGAGGCTTAATTTTGATATGTAAAAAAGGAGTATTTTTAAATGAAATCATTGGATAACTATTTAATTAATTAAAGAGGAGAGTATGCTATTAATAATGAAAACAAGGACCATATTTTTTCATAAAAATTTTCACACAAGTAACGAGTGCGTGATTAAATACCTTTATCGATTCAGACCTCAACGAAGGAATTCGTGAAGTTATACAGGCGCAAATGTGCAGATTGGTGATGAACAATTCCATAAACAGAATATGGTCTCGCATTACACATGCTTGGCGGCTATTTACCTAATATTTTTTTTGAATTATTAATGGGCAGGTCACGAAATTTCATGCAAATGCATGTTTGTTTTTGGTGGTAGATAAAAAGTTATTGTCGAATTATCTATCCGAATTATAAAATTTTTAGGTAATTTGGCATCGATTTGTAAAGGGTGTCCCAAACTTACCGCAAAATTTGATTTTGCCGCCAATAATGAAGACACGTTCTATCGTGTAACGCTCCATTTTCACTAACTCTAAACTGTCAGCTGTCGACTTGTTTTTTAGGATTGCAAACAGTTTACTGCACAAATTTGTTATTTTATTATTTTTATTTTTCAAAAAGAGAAGTAACCTTCTTTAGGAAAGGGATAGTGACAGAGAAGACAGGTGGTGAAGGAAGAGATAGAGAAAAGCTTCATTCTTTTTTTTACAACTCTGCTTTTTTGCACGTTTTTAATAATGCTGTGTTGCAGCGCCTCTGGTGTTAAATGAGGCGTATTAAATTTTTTTGAAGCTGTGTTTTAATGAAGGAGGGCGCTCTGATGTTACATTAGGATTAGTATCTGCTGAAGTCAGTATAGTTCAGTGACCAGTACTTTCTTACAACATTAAATAAGAATTTTTTTTTGCATGTTATTGTATCAAAAACCTTGTTTTTATTTAAGTTTCTAGACTTTTTTTCAGTAAAAAAAGTAAGTTTGGTAGTAATGAAAATGTCATTCCCTTAAAATTTCCATTATATATATTTTTTTTAAGCTGAGAAATACTATGGCTGCCAATTATGGAATCAGACTACGAAGAATCATAAAGAAACGCATATAAGTATGCTCGGTATAGGCTTGAGAAACAAGCATAATCGTCATGTTCTCTCTCTTTATCATTTCTCTTAATAAATAACTCTCTCAACAAATAATTTTAAAAATACCCACATCACATCAAACCATTTCTAGATTTTCTTTTGATGGTTTACAAAGCAATGATTGGTACTTATTTATCTAATATTTTTTAATGCATAATAATAACTTCCCCCTAATTAATCAAATAACCACAAATTATGTGAAACTACTGTTGCACTACTTTCCAGTTAAAAAAATATTTATAGACAAAAATTTATCGACCATGAAAATTAACTTTGAAAGCAAAGGCGATTCGTACTTTAATTTTCCATGAATGAACTTTGATCTTACACGTTCAGCTGACTATAATTTTAGTTTAAAGGTAAAAAGTAATCCAATAATTTGTAGATATTTGTAGGCAAAAAATAATTCATTCTTTTAATTATATAACTGCATTTGTTTTGGAAGTATATTTGTAAAGATTACTCTATATTTTTTGAAGTTCTCCAAAAAAACAATAATGGGTAATGCAGTCAAATTGTGGAAACTTGCGACTCGGGAGTAAATATGTACAATATTTTGTTTTTTCAATCTCGTATAGCAAGCAAAGTTTTCGCTGGGATTATTTAAATTATTTTGTGTCATTTTGACTCGAGTCATGCATATAACTCTTACGATGTATGTGTGTTGAAATGTAAAAGTGTGTGCAGTGTGCATCAGTTCAGTTGCTAAAAATGCAAGTTTTTACTTCTAATTTATTTTCCTCTTTTTTTTGGGACGAAAAAACTTGCTCAAATGCCGCCTTTGCTTGACATATTTTTTTATTACCAACCAACTTTTCAAATTAGCTTTTGAAGAGAGCAAAAACTTTAACAAATGTCCCAACAATGATGTCCAATTAAAGGAGGTATGAAAAATGGCATCAAAAATACTTACATAGTTCACAGCAGTAAAGAATGCTAATTTAATTTAGAAATAAAAGTGAAATTATTACGCTTGTTTAACTCTGGAAAAAAAAGTTTGTTACTTAAAAAAATAGAAAGAAAATTATGAATATTTAACAACATTTTACATCGTTCGTGACATTACTTTAAGAGTTGTTAATAAAAAATAAAAAAATAAAGTGTTAAATTGTCCGTCTAACAAAAGTTTTGCAGAAATTACTCATTTTAAAAACTAAACGTTCCTTTAGAAAAATTATAATTTTGTTGTTCAGTATTGTCAAAAATGTTTTAAATCTTAGAATAACTTCGAAGTTTTATAGCAAAATCGCAGTGGATTTAAGTCATTACGGCAAGTACCCACCTCAACTTAAATCACTTCTGCTGTCGTATATCCAGAGTTTAGATTCTAAACTCTGCTAAACAACGAGATCCCAATAGTCATACACATTTTTTGTCTCGACGATTATATAAACATTCTATAGCTCTTGATATTTATAAAAAAAAAAATTAATAAATAAAACAACAACTCCGTTGAAAGAAAGACATTGTAAAAATATGTACATATCTCACGTATAAATTGTGATGCAGTAGCTTTCGGCGTAAATCTACCACAGAAAGCTCTAATTTGGATGCAAATATTTTGCTAAAACAGAGATTTAAAATATTATTAAATGCAGTGGTTATATTTTTTTCCTACTTGAATTACCAATAAATGTATAACATTGTTAGCGCATGTTCGAAATTTGCTTTTGTGTTTGCTTTTAAGCTAATGATTGTGCAACTGTTTTACGTTGTGGTTAATATGCGAAATTAGTTAATGTAACCGCTATTTTTTATCCGACTGTGCGACGCAAAGAAGGGTATTGTGTTTATCAGGCTATGTACGGATCAATAAGTCCGACACTTTTCGAACTTCCCTCATAGTTATATGAAATGCAACACTGTTCCCATCAAGTACCACCTGTTAATAGACTACTGTCAAATTTTAAGCAAGTGTCGTCATATACTTTGCGTTTACAGCTGTTCAAAACATACAACCTCGTGTATTTTTCTAAAAATGGAAAAAAGTGAATTTCGAGTGCTCATTAAACATTATTTTTTGCGAAAAAAAACCGTCAATCACACCAAGGAATAGCTCGATAAATACTATGGGGACTCTGCACCATCGATTTCAATGGTAAAAAAGTGGTTTACTGACTTTCGTTGTGTTCGCACAACTACAAATGACGCTGAACGTTCTGGACGGCCAACTGAGGCCAGTACACCCGAAAATGTCCAAAAATCCACGATATGGTGTTGGCCGATCGAAGAGTAAAATTGCGTGAGATTGTTGATGCCGTAGGCATTTCATATGGCGGTGTTATTTCGATTTTAAGTGATTAGCTGGGTTTAAGAAAGTTGTCTGCAAGATGGGTGCCGCGTTTGCTCTCAATTGACCTGCTCCGAACAAGGCCAAGGTAAGTTTGTCGGCCAATAAGGTGATGGCAATAGTTTTCCGGGATGCACGCGGGATAATCCACATCGATTACCTTAAAAAAAAAGACAATAAACGGCGAATATTATGCTAACTTATTAGACCGATTTAATGAAGATTTAAAAAGAAATCGACCACTGAGGCCAAGAAAAAAGTTTTTTCATCAAGATAATGCACGGGTGCACACGTGCGCAGTCTCAATGGCAAAACTATACGAATTAGTACCTCATCCGACGTATTCTCCGGATTTCGCCCCTAGTGACTAGTTCCTATTTCCAAACCTAAGGAAATGGCTCAGTGGAAAGAGATTTATGTCCAACGAGGAAATTATTGACCAAACAAATGGCTATTTTAAGGACCTCGAAAAATCATATTTTTTTGTAAGGGATACAAAAACTGGAGAAACGTTGGACTAAGTGTATTGAGTAGTGTTGTTAATTATTCGCGTTTTATTTTTGTTCGAATGAAAGTTCATTATCTTTTTTCTTGTTCGAACGGACGAATAATTTTAATTTTTTGTTCAAATATTCGAACGAACAAAGGATAAAAAAATTTATTCGAATAATTTCAAAAAAGTTTAATAAGTTTTAATGAGTTTAATTTTTTTATTAACAAGAAATAATTCATTATGCAAAAAAAACAAATAGTTTTAAAAACAAACTCAGAAATATTATTGAAACCCGAAAGAAAATTAGTTAAAAACTTACGTTTTTATACACATTTACAAAAATTGTGAATATGTCGCGGGAACGAAATGTATATAGACAATACTTAACCATAAAAACGAGCAAAATTTTCATATTAAAATTTTTTTTAAATCCATAAAAAGTTTCCTTTTGCAAATCGATCGAGATTTTAACAGAACAGTGGACCAAGGCTGGTAAAAAAGTTAAAATTTAAATTTTTTCTCTCGAATATTTCTTAAACTCAAACGCGAAAACTAAGGGTTTTTAATGCAGTAGACTTTTATTTAGCTCTTAGAGCTAAAACATCAACTTGACATAGATTTGAAGTTTTCATCAACCCGAGCCGGTCGACTTTGTGGTTTTGTGGCTCCGCTCCCGTTTAAGATCTAGAGTCTAAATTCCTCCTCAAATGTATGATATTATATAACAATCAGAAACTGCAGAATTATCTCCATATTTTTATTGCCAATATCCCCTACTGTGCGTCAGCAAACTTAAACAGGGCAATTATGAATAAAATTACGGAGAAGATAATTTACGAACAGTACGCACAGCAAGGTCGTACAAATGTCAAAAAGCGTCTATTAAACTACACTAACACATAAACACTGATTGACGCTCTTATTTGATCGTCTCCAGGGCCCATAATTGGAGTTTTAAATTTTGGCACTTGTATCCTTTTTTCTCTCACCTGCTCAATTAATACTTAATAAATTGTTACCAATTTATAATATTTTCTTTTAAAATTCAATTGATATCACTGTTTTGTGATAAAAGCAAAATCTGCTTTCACGTCAAGGATTGTGCCTTAAACAAAGTAGCAGCAGTTGCGCTTATTGCCAGAAATATTTGCCATTTGTGACCTTTAACTTTATGAAATTGTTTCATTTTTGTTTTTCGCCACATCTACTCGTACATCTAAGCGTATGTAAATGGTATGTGTGCGAATGTGCTACGAATTACCAACGAATCTTGCATATTACATAACAATTATATTTGATGATAATGATGTTGATGATGCTGGTGATGCTTGTCATTTTACATAAAACATGATTATACGCATATCAATTCTCTGAAGGATTGCTTTGTTTGTTTTTCATAAAGGTAGACAGACAACTATTGAATAACCCACATATTCAGGAAGAACGTAATGCCATCACTTGTTTGCACCTCAAACTAAAAAGCAATAACCTGACGATGCAGCCTTCATGTAATAATAATGTATAGAAAATGATATAAAAGAAGAAACAAATTGCAGGGTGGTCAGCCAATTGGCCACAAAATCATGTTGTGTTTTGCAGATAGAAATCAACAATGGCAAACTAAACAGTTTATACGATTATGAAGATTCTAGTAATAAATTGTATGTGTAGAAAGTAAAACTGTACGCAAAAATATGAGCAATTATTTCTTTAGCATTGATTAAAATTTTGCGGTATTTTCTTGTGGCTTATTAGAATCTGTGCATTTTATACTATTTTTAAAGCCAGCTTTTTCAATAACAAAATGCATTTGCAAATATAAAATGTTTATTAAGATTTTTAATTGTTGATCCCAACTATTTTTAACCTACTTCAAAAGAGGAAAATGTTGTCAATTCGTCTGAAGTTTTTTATGAAACTGACAAGGCAAAATTTGTTTTGGCCGAAATTGATTAATATTTTGCATAACTACTCAACTACGACAACTTCAGCAGAAAATGACGACAACTGGAATAAGGGTGAATATTTTCGGCTGAAAATTCTCTCTTAAGGCGAGTTCCCATTATCGGCACAATGTACCGATTTTCGTCGGCTCGCTGCAATAAAGTCATAAGTAATAAAGCAAAATGGCCTGATTTTTTAATTAATTCCGGAATAAGTATATATGACTTTATTACCAGTTCTAGTGTGGTGAAATTATGAACTTATATTTCTATATGATTGAGAAATAAAGCCAATTTAGCTTATTACTGTTGGCTTTATTTCAGTGAGCCGACGAAAATCGGCACATTGTGCCGATAGTGGAATCTTAGCTTTAGTTGGAAAATAATACAATTAATACAAAGAAAGTAAAATGATATAGAATTTACTTTTGAGTTCCCGGCAATTCCCAAAAACATTTTGTAAAATCCGAAAAATGGGATTTTTCAGTATTTTTGCGGTATTTGTCTTATCTTTCCCCGGGAGCAGATAATATTTTTTTGGAAATATTTACAAACATATCATGTCTTAAGGTGGCATGATAAATTTTTAGGTTTCAGCTTTTAATTTGAGAACAAAGGCCTTATATTTATAACAAAAATAGGTCAATTTCGAAACGATCTGGCACCTTCAATAACGAAAATTTTTAACAAAAAAATGTCTGTGTGATATTTTTGATAGTATTAACTTTTGAATTAATAAAAACATGAAGTGGGTATTTTTGCAATATTTTTTAATAATATCGAAATAATTAACCCACGTTTTCCTTTTTCACGGCGAACAAATTTTTAAAAATTTTAATTTAAATTGCGTAAAAAATTTTAATTTAAATTGATATCAAATTTTTTTCTAAATGCTAAGAATTTTGTTCTTAATCCTTAATAAGTTTTTTTTGCTAATCAAACAAGATTTGACTTCTCCATTAGCAGAACCTTAGTGCACGGTTGGTAAAAAAGCCAAAATTTTAATTTTTTTCTCGAATATTTCCATAAATCTAGCAGACAGTTTTTCACTCTTGCAAAGAAAAAAGTCCACTAGCAAAAAATCTTTTTTATGAGATCAAAAACATCAGCTTGGCATCGGTTTGAATTTTCCATTAACCCGAGGTTGCCCACTTTGGGGCTTCGTGGCTCTGCCTGCTTTGGAGTTATGTAGTCTAAATTTCAGACTAAAGCTCTGTAGCATCTCCCCAAATGCTGTATGAAATTTTATAACAATCAGACGTTTAGAAATTGCAGAATTATTTCCATTTTTTTAACTTAATTCTCCACTGTGTGTCCTGAAGTTATAATAATGGTTTGTATTATCTTTTTTTTAATAATTATAATTATTAAATTATTAAACAATTTTTCTAATAATACTATAATAGTGCCCTAATGAAAGTACCACTTTAAGAATCTTCCTAAAGTTTCCTTGCCACAATCATAAGTGCAAAAACTTCAATATTAATTTAACCTCAAGCAGTTTCTCCACTTTGAAATTATAATTAAAACGTTTTTCCCTTTTTGCTTACAAATATTTTTTTATTGAAATAATAATATTTTTTTAAACGATTTTAAAAGTTAACAAGAATATTAACACTTGAAGAAAGCTTGTTATTTGTCTAGCTAAGTGCTTTTCTATCAGTTTGTTTCTGTTTTGTTTTTCTTATTAAAAGAAGAAGTAAGCCCGCACTTCGCCAAGCTTTTTAACTGTATTTTTTTTTTGAAACCCGAAGACTGGGTTTCTTAGAAAACTCATTATGGTCTTAAGATTACAACTCTTCGAGGATGTAAACAACACTATAAAAAAATTCAAGGCGATTACATTAAAAATAACCGTGCGTTTTATTTTATATTTTTTTTAAATACTTCTTCTTCATTCACCAATAGACTTTAGCCTTCAATTTCACACTCTAATTTATTTATATTTTTCGCTTCTTGTCTTCACCTGCTTTGTGGAATTATTGAAATTCATTTTGACTTAACAATACATGTTAAAGCCATCAGCAGCAGCGTCAGTTACTGCTCCGCCACCTGACGACCAAGTGATGCAGTGGATGGATATGCAGGATGACTGTTTGGTGTCTTTTATATTCTGGGTATTATGATGATTTTTCTTTTCATATTTTCGTTAGAATTTTCTGATGAAATTTGTGCGAGTTTTTTTATTGTATTGATTTTACTTCCTCCAGAATTACAACAGCAAAAAGTGTTCTTCTGCTTTGATGGAAATTTGTGTGCGTGTGGGAGAGAGAACGAAGAAATATGTCTTTTGAAATTTGTCAGTATTTGTAGATATTGCTTTCATTTCCTTAGACAACATGTTTGCCAATGCAGCTGCTGCAGGTTAAATATTCAAGAATTAATTTTTTATGATGCCTGTTCTTTGCAGTTTGGTGCGTTGGTACTTTATTTTTAATAGAAACTTTTTCATCCTTTTCTTTTCGTTGACATATGTTTTTATTAGATGACACTTAATCAGCTCTATTAAGAGTCTAGTAAGATGACTTCGATATTACGCTATAGACAAAAGAATACTGCTGGAGTTGAAAGTTGAAGCGCAATTCTAATAATACGCTGAAATTTTAGTATTTCTATTCACAGAGAAAAGTGAAAACAAGATTTAATTGAAAAAATTCAATTAATTTCTTAATTAGATATCAAATTATCAGTTTTAAATATAATTAAATGAAATAAGTAGGGATGCAACCGATACCGATACCGATATATCGGCGATACTGCTGGTTTTCCGATATATCGATATCGGCGATATTTTACTGTCGATACGCCGATACTTTTTATATTTTTCTTTAGAGCTTTTTGAACAAAATATTTAATTTTCTACTCTTTTTTTTTTGCATGACAACTATGAGAAATAACATGTTAAAAGCAGAACATAAAATCAAAACAGAATACATAATGAAATTGTTTCTTCTATTTTTTTTTTTTGCACCATAAGATTTAAGATTTTTTTCAAGGCGCATTAATACAAGTGGTGGTAATTCTACAACAATTACAACTTAAAATAACAACTGACATTTCAGCCCCTATGTCAACATGTACAAATTTTGACATACGAACCTCTAATTTGCGCAAAAAAATAATAAAAACTGTGCTTATAACATCACCACTTTGAATACGTCTTGATTTTCTTTTATTTATGTATGCATGCGATGATTTAGTTCAGCGATGTAAAAGTTGGTACAATTGTCCTTCTTTTACAATTGTACTTTTGAGTACATTTTGTAATGAAACTAATATTAATTGTTGAGTTTATCTACATATCGTCACAGAAAATGCAAAAAGCCCTGTCTAACGTTTTAAAAGTTTTACAGGGGAGCATAAAACTTATTTCAATGAAATTTATAGATGTATTTATTGTAAAATTTTTTACTTATTGTCAATATATTAACTCATTCTTTACTTATTGTCAATATATTAACTCATTCAAACAAGTTTTAAGTTTCAAGTTTTTTAAAGACACAGTCCTCCCTACACCTCGCAAAAGTTCTGATAAGTCTACGAGAAGTACTCGCCTTTGGAGCGTATGTGAAAAAATTATAAGAGAATCCGAGGAGGATGAGCCTCTATCCATCCTAAGCTGTGGTTCTGATAACGATGAAGTCGAGAGATATCTTAGATCTCCTAATATTCCTAGAGACGCAGACCCTCTTGTTTACTGGCGCAATGACATATCCTAGCCAAACTTAAAGAAAATGGCGCAGAAATACTTAAGTTTTCAAATGAGTTCTGTCGCATCTGAGAGACTATTTTCCACTGCAGGTCTGCTTCAAACGGACTTGAGAAATCGTCTATCTCCGCCAAATTTGAGAACACTTTGTTTTTTAAACAAAAATCTTATTAATATCAATTTTAAATATTAATATTTTGCAATGTTTTTATAATTTTAATTTAATTTTAACATGATCTCAAATTTAATTCTTTTTTTTTAAGTCTTATTAATATCAAATTTTAAATCTTGAGCCAATCTAAACTGAATGCCAACGTTTATTTTGTAAAATCATAAATATTGCAGACGTTTTGTTGTTTAAAAATTTGAAGTTGAGAAACTGAAATGTACTGAAAATTTTGATGATTTGAATGGCTCATTAATAAACACTGTTATTTTGTATAATAGAAGAATTACTCTACTTGAGTTTTGTTAATTTTTACTTGAGCTCAATTTAAATATGCGTATCGGTATCGGAATCGGTATCGGCGATATTTATTTTTGAGTATCGGTATCGGTATCGGATCGGCGAAATGGCGTATCGTTACATCCCTAGAAATAAGCTTCCATAACAATTTTCCATTTTAAAACATGTACAAGCAACCTAAAATATTAAACACTTGCATATGTGTGCTACGTGTCACATATTTAAAAATTGGGGTTCATGTTTTAGGTGCACAATTTACAATAACGGTTCATAGGGCGCTGCTTTACATGCATTTATTTCTGATACCTCAGTTTTGGTTTTGTGTGTGTGTGTTTAAGAGAGAGAGAGAGAGAGAGAGAAGTAGAAAGAGAAAAAGAAGGAGAGTACAGGGTTGTCAGATTTTTTCTGACCTATTTCACCAAATCTATTTTAAAAACCGCCAAAAGTCGCCAAATTCAATTTTATGTAGTTTTCGTAATAAATATTTAATAATGAATTTTACTTTATATAACACTTTTAATATAAATTTTTATAAAGTAATCGTATAGAAATTTATCAAAAAATCGCCAAAAGTAGAAATAAAGTCACCAAAAATATATTTTTTTTCAAATTTTTCTCATCCAAATTCAAAGCGCATTAATTACTATACTTAATATAAGAAAAATTAGCAAAATCAAGTTGTTTTAATTTCTTGCAGATGAGTTTTGGCAGGATATATTTTTTTTAAACTACTCCTTCAACAAACTAATTTTGCTGAATTACAAAAATTTTGAATTTCAGTTGTGTTAAAAACAGCCAAAAAATCACCAACAAATTTATTTGTGGCCAGTAAAATCGCCATGTCGCCAAACCAAAAATTTAGACGCCAAACAAGTTAAAAAATCGCCACGTTTGGCGAGAAATCGCCACATCTGACAGCCCTGGGAGAGTATGCTTAAGAGAGAAAAAGAAGGAGAGACCGAGAGAGATAAATAGAGACAGAGATAGGGAGAGAGACGGAGAGAGAGAGAGAGAAAGAGAGTAATATATAAATTTTTATACCTCACTTTTTCTTTCTCGTTATAAAATCACAATTTGAGCAACAACAAATTGATGCACGTACAATCTGCCAAAGTTTATTTATGGTTTTTACAAAAAAACAACACAAACTATGGCAGGGGTGGTAATTTTGTTGATAACATAACCGACAAAAAAGCTTAGCCGACACATATTTGGAAAATCGATTATTTATGATCGCGAATAATCGATGTTGGTAAAAGTATTAAGTTCGAAACTTCTGTCGGTTAAGCTTTTGTTTTGGCGGTTATGGCACGATATGATGTTCCAAAACCATGTTACTAAAATTACAAAATCAAGAGATGCAATTAAAATATTTGAGGTATTCACACCAGTGTCTTAAGTGTCTTAAGTGTTATAATGTCTTAACATTTTAACATAGTTTAAAAAAATTGTTGTTGTGACTCAAAGAAAAACATCATAAAACAATAAGACTTTCTCATCTATGTTTATTGTTTGTCATAACTACATGTAGAAATGCGTGAGAGTTTACCAAAGGAATTGAGAGAGAGAGAGAGAGAGAGCAAGCAATGTACAATATTTATAATTGTAAATTATAAGGGGTTGTTCACAGCAGCCATATTTTTTCGTGTTATTACTTTAAAACGTGTTAATTTATGAGTACCATTTGAATACCCCAATTATTTAAAATGTGAAATTATTTATTGTGTATTCTTACCTTTATTAAAAATATTTTCTTTGAAAACTTAATTTTGTTTAAGTATCTTCATTGCATGGATAGCAAGCAAAAAACTATTACCAAATACATTTTTTTTTGCAGTCCACTATTTTAAATTAATTGTTGCTCTTTCTCCAAATGCATACAAAATTCACACCATTTAAACAAAAACTTTGTGTTTCAAACGTGATTTCATGTCATAAATGAAAAATAAAATCATCAATATTGTTGACAGATGATTTTATGAAATATTTCCGCAAATAATCGTATTAATTTAAACTGATGTTTAATAAATTGACGCAAGTTAAATTGTTTAAAACGAAATTAATTAAATTACTGGAGCAAATATGTTTCAAATTAATATATTTTATTAACTTTTTTTATATGATAAATTTGCGTGCAATTGACAGACACATTTGAAATATTACATCGATAATTTTAATATGTATGTATATGTGCCTTATGGTTGGTACACACTTTGCGACATGTTTACGCAATTAGGCAGATTGCATTGTTTTAGTCTTGTTTATGGTTTCATTTCGAGTTGCATACGATGTTTCAAAAATATCAAAATATTTTGACGTTTTCACAAAATATAAACACGTTGCGTAAACACATTGCAAAGTATGTACCTGCCATTATGTCAAAATGGGCTTATTATACAGCCGACTCTTGATAATTTGAAACTAATCAATTTGAATTTATTTAAGTCTCCCTCTTGATAATTTAAACTCTTGTTAATATGATTAACATTACTGTTTGAACTTTTTCTCTGGTCTTTTGAATTTAACATTATCGAGAGTCGACTGTAGTACGTTTGTAATCTAATAATTTTTTTGGAAGCTTTAACAGCTCTACTGCTTTAACACCTCTTATAGAGAAAATAGGCCAAAATGTAAAAGTAAACAAGCATGAAAAACTTTTGGGAAAAGATTTAGGTTACACCGTCCGACAAATTTTAAAGATGTTTTTTTACTTGATTTTTAATTTCTTCATCTTTTGTCCTTTTCACAGAACTTTACACATCTTAGCGATTCTTTCTTGTAGTATTTTTTGCCACATGAAGATAAAAGATTTTTTTTACAATATCGGTATCAAGAAATTTCATAAATTCTTTTACTTTATTGAAGAAAAAAAAATGAAAAAATTTTCGTTTTAAAAAAATATTCTTCTATATTTTTGAAAGTTTTCACAAAAAATTAACATTTTCAAATTACTTTTTGCGGCCGAAATTAAATAAAACGTAATTTTATTTTCCAGCTGAGGCAAAAGTCAGCACACCAATCAATCGGTCTGCTGTAAGTTCATAGGAAACCCACACTATGCATTCAAAATTTCATTATTCCAAAAAATTTAAATTGTAATGCAAAACATCTTCTGTGATTTCAAGTACTGGCTTCAAATTAGCAAATAAAAACAACTGCATGCAAAAGTTTTATGCAAAAAAAAAATAATTTTATCACATTTTCTCTCCAAAATTTTTCAACTCTATTACATATTTTGTTGAATCTGCTAAAATAAATCTTTCATTTTGCTTTCTGTTGTTCTATTGTTTTCTTTTCCCTGCTAATGGAATAGAAAATAAACATGTTCATGCATACGTGCTCATATACACTCGTAGATGCTTGTGCTTGTAAAACTTTTGATTGCCGATGACATTCACAACAATTATTTGTTATCGGTTTAATGAATTTTCTTGCCTTTGGCTTCAATGTCAATATTGTTTATGGAATTAAAGCAGTTTGTTTAATAGACTCAAAATGCAGCAGCACACAGAGCATATAGAGAAGCTGGTGTATGTATGCACACATACGAGTACATCTGTACGTACATACATACATATGTATATATAAGTACATAGAAACATAACAAAATAAAGTTTTTTGCTTAGTTTTCTATGCTGTATTTGATTATACACAGAAACAAAGTTTAAGTTAAATCTATCAGACTTTAACTGTTAAAATTGCTTTAACCAACAAAATTCGTAAAGCTAACCAACGCTATGAAGTTAACAATTTTTTATGAGGATATTTAAAAGCAACGATTTTAAAGCAACCAATTGCCAATATCTTCCTACCAGTCCCAACGAAGCCAATCGCAGCAACCTGGGGAGAAATTGCACTGGTCTAAAAAAATTTGGTTTTCCATGTACATACTTTAAGCAAAAATATATTTAGAATACGAAGAGTTTAATGTTTACTTTAAATCTCTTTTTAGTTCTTCTATCATGTACAATTTTTTTTAAGGGTGCGACGAATATTACATTTAAAATAGGGTGGTTGTTCTAACTTATAACACCAGAACTGGAGAGCGGTTTGTTCGATTTTCATACCTGGTATACGGCAAGATGCAGGATGAAATTGCCCTTCATTCACATTCATATTATTTTTTTTTTGAATTTTGAACTGTTTCAAAGTTATTTCTTTCTCCAAAAAAATTTTTTTTTATTATGAGTATTTTATAACATTCATTATTTGTTTTTTTATCATGAATCAAAAAGCTTATTATATTAACAATAAATTTACTCATAAATATTCAAATTGAAGACAACGCGTTGTGGTGAAGTATATTTATTAGCGCTACTGCCCTAAAAAATGAAGTTTAAAGTGGCTAAACTGGCAACACTGCAACACACTGTTAATATCCTCATTCATCTCTTTATATTAAAATGCACAAAGTGCTTTCATGTTTGCCTGAAGCTTTCTTTTTATTTATTTAAATATATATACATGTACATTTGTAAATAGATGTATGTTTGTATGTATAAAAAATTAAACATTTAAAACAAGCAGCTGTTTAAAGTTTCGTTGCGCCAACGATCATAATCTTTTTTGTGCTAAACTTTTGATGGGTATACAAAAAGTTGTGTTTCAAGACAAAGTTTTGCATTTTGATCAAATATTATTAACTTTTTCTTTCCTCATTTTCACCGTACTCCATGCCAGCATTAATAAAATTTTAATTTCACACACTTGTGAGCACAATTAAACTTTTTTTTTTAAATTTTTCATTCAACAGAAATTCATCATAATGTACTCGCAGTATTTTATGAAATTTTGCGTGTGAGTTACTATGTACACATGCATATGCATATGAATCCACATATTTTAATAGTATTTTAATTTATGAAACTTTTGTTTGTGTGCTAAAATTATATGTAATCCTTCACAAATTATGATGCGAGCTTTGTTGCAAGGATGCGGTTTTACTGCCGCATCACTATCAGGCAGCAACATTTTTAATACAATTTAAATTAATTTACATTGTATAATTTTTGCTGAAATTAGTTCCACACTGAAACTTTTTTCATGTGGCCATAGAAGCAGTGAAAAAGGAAATCTGATCAAATAAATTGCCACAAAAGCTTGGTACATTCATGCCATGTCATTTTTCCATGGAACTGTCCAGTCCAGCGCTGATACTAGAAAACAGCCTTTTATAATATATACACTTACTGCGTTATTCATAAAAATTATTTCAGGTTTATTAAGCGCTTATTTGACATATTTCTATGGTCAAATAAACCTGTAATAAACCTAAAATATTTTTTATGAATTACACCGTTAGTATTTCTTCAAAAAAATATAAATTTACATCAATGGAAATTTATTACGACTGCTGCGGGTGCATGTAAATCAGCTTATTTCATAAAAATGGATCAGGTTCATGGTTAATGATTGCTATATCGCTGGAGAGATTTTTCAAAAACACATTTACAGAAATTACAGAAATTACAGGGGATTCGAAAAGTGTACATATCGTTAGGTAAAATGCAAAATAATGTAACTACACTTTTCTTTAATTTTATAGGAGACAGAAAAAATAAAACCAAAACTACGAGGGCGGATCAATAAGTCCGTGACTTTTCGAACTTCCCTCATAAAGGGTGTTTTTTATTGAGGTATAGAACTTTAAGTTGGCATCACTTTTTTAACTGGCGGCCATTTTGTCAGCTGTCAAGTGATTAATATTTAGTTTGGTTTGCCATTTCATCATGAACAGGTTGACAAAAGAACAACGCTTGCAAATCGTGCAAATTTATTTCGAAAATAATGGTTCAGTTCGCGAAGTTTACCGCAAGCTCCGTCCATTTTATTGTCGACCGTTGGTTACCGTTAATGGAGACCGGTATAGAGCCATGATAACCGACTATTTTGTTCCCGAATTGGATGGCATGAATGTGGATGAGTTGTGGTTCCAACAAGACGGCGCTACATGCCACACAGCGCACGTCACAATCGATTTATTGAAGGAAACATTCGATGAGCGCATAATTTCGCCCCATATGCTCGAAAAAGTGGTTGAAAATTGGACCTGTAGAATTGGCTTTATTCGAGCCAGCCGCGGCGGCCACATGCCCGAAATCATATTTAAACGTTAATGGCATAAAATTATCCTTCCAATAATGCCAAATTGATGGACATTAAAACGATTTTCTTGTGTTTTATTTCAATTCGAAGTTCTATACCTCTAAAAAAAACACTGCAACACTGTTCCCATCAAGTACCACCTGTTAATATACTACTGTCAAATTTTAAGCAAGTGTCGTCATATACTTTGCGTTTACAGCTGTTCAAAACATACAACCTCGTGTATTTTCCTAAAAATGGAAAAAAGTGAATTTCGAGTGCTAATTAAACATTATTTTTTGCGAAAAAAAACGTCAATCACACCAAGGAATAGCTCGATAAATACTATGGGGACTCTGCACCATCGATTTCAATGGTAAAAAAGTGGTTTACTGACTTTCGTTGTGGTCGCACAACTACAAATGACGCTGAACGTTCTGGACGGCCAACTGAGGCCAGTACACCCGAAAATGTCCAAAAAATCCACGATATGGTGTTGGCCGATCGAAGAGTAAAAGTGCGTGAGATTGTTTATGCCATAGGCATTTCATATGGCAGTGTGATTTCGATTTTAAGTGATCAGCTGGGTTTAGGAAAGTTGTCTGCAAGATGGGTGCCGCGTTTGCTCTCAATTGCCCTGCTCCGAAGAAGGTCAAAGTGAGTTTGTCGGCCAATAAGGTGATGGCAACAGTTTGTTGGGATGCACGCTAGGATAATCCACATCGATTACCTTCAAAAGGGAAAAGCAATAAACGGCGAACATTATGCCAACTTATTAGACCGATTTAATGAGGATTTAAAAAGAAAACGACCACATATGGCCAAGAAAAAAGTTAATTTTCATCATAATAATGCACGGTTGCACACGTGGGCAGTCTCAAAAACAAAACTCTATGAATTGGGCTACGAATTGGTACCTCATCCGCCGTATTCTCCGGATTTCGCCCCTAGTGACTACTTCCTATTTCCAAACCTAAAGAAAGGGCTCGGTGGAAAGAGATTTAGCTTCAACGACCCAAACAAATGGCTATTTTAAGGTCTTCGAAAAGTCCTATTTTTTGGAAGGAATACAAAAAGTGGAGAAACTTTGGACTAAGTGTCTAGAACTCAAAGAAGATTAGTTTGAAAAATAAAATAACTTTTTATATAAAAACCTTTGTTTCTTCAAAAAGTCACTGAGTTAATGAATGATCTACCATCGTATTCCATAGACTGAAGTAAAGTTCTTTATTTTCATTTTTAATTCTGCTGAATGTTATGATAAAGTTTTGAAAATGTATCAGGGAAAAGTGTTTCGATGGAATACCTTATAAATAAATTTTGTATCATTATCTCTCTCAAATGTGCTTTAATTAAAAAAAACTTTCCTAACGAAAAAATTAAACGTTCTTTCATTAAGTCTTAAAAAAGTGTTTGAGAAAGTAAATTTATCAGCAGAGTACGAAAAAGGAAGAGAGGTGTCTTACGACACCCACCCGGTTAGAGCTAGGATTTTTTTTTTAAGAAACACAAACTGAGAGGATAGCATCGCTGCCACTCAGCCACAGTGGCACCGCAGCTGTAGCCTAGCTTTATAAAACAAATTTTATGTGTTAAATAAAATATAATAAAATTATATTATATGATGATGTCAAATTCGCCGCAAATATTTCATAACGTTTCCATTTATTTTCGAATGATTTTCTTTTCTAGCTGCGTACGATTAAATTAATGTATTTTTTGTGCTTATGTGCAAAAACAATACAAAAACAAATTGAGCAATTATACTATAAGTGAAACTTATTTGCTGGTGGTTAAGCGATGTCTATATGCATTTCATTGTTGCTTTAACAAATCCACACATTTTGAACAGTCAACCACACATTTTGAACAGTCACAAACCTCTTATCCTATGCACAGACTTTCATAAACTATTTGACATCGCTTAACCACCAGCAAATAAATTTTACTTATAGTATAATTATGACAATATGTCGAATAATAAATCTCTTGAATGTCAAATTGAGCAATCTTTTTGATTGTTTTTATTTTATTTTTGTTTCACTCACTTCAAAAAAAAAAAAAAACGAAACTAAACAAAATCGAACATGTTGTTTTATTCATTTTCATACTCTGCTTTTAGGTAGTACAAAGACATCAAAACAAAAATTAATTTATAACTGTAATAGTGCATCACGTCCTAACTGCTGTGTCGTGGCATAAAGAGCATAGCTCTAATAAACAAAATGAAACGTTTGTTTTATGGCCTGTCCCACGATGTCACCAACGTTCGATTCGTCACCAACGTTCGACTCGTCGCACACTTATGTACATTCAAAACAAACACAAATTTTAAAATTTTGTTGTTGTTTGCAATGTAACTGTGCGACGAGTCGACAGGCCGTTAGTTTTACGTTATGCTTTGCAGTGAGTAAAGCAATGAGAATGAGTGCACAATTTCGTTTGCTTTGCTCATGTACAAAAATTATACATTAGCAAAATTCACAATTGTGTGCATTTGAACTTGCAAGCTTATGCAATTGTAAAAATTTCCCATCAATTGTAAACACCGATTTTTTGCTTACTTTGCAATAGTATAAATAAAGGGTGTTTTTTTATTGAGGTATAGAACTTTAAGTTGGCATCACTTTTTTAACTGGCGGCCATTTTGTCAGCTGTCAAGTGATTAATATTTAGTTTGGTTTGCCATTTCATCATGAACAGGTTGACAAAAGAACAACGCTTGCAAATCGTGCAAATTTATTTCGAAAATAATGGTTCAGTTCGCGAAGTTTACCGCAAGCTCCGTCCATTTTATGGTCGACATAATCGTCCATCAGAGCAATTAATTCGGTTAACCATGGATCGTTTTCGCACTACGTTTACTCTATGTGATAATACGCATCCGCTGAAGTCGCTCGTCTACGCCAACAAACCAGAAACGTTAGGGGACTTGGAAGCCAACATTCGTGGCGTTATTGCCAACATACGGCCCCATATGCTCGAAAAAGTGGTTGAAAATTGGACCTGTAGAATTGGCTTTATTCGAGCCAGCCGCGGCGGCCACATGCCCGAAATCACATTTAAACGTTAATGACATAAAATTATCCTTCCAATAAAGCCAAATTGATGGACATTAAAACGATTTTCTTGTGTTTTATTTCAATTCGAAGTTCTATACCTCTAAAAAAACACCCTATACAAATTTTACAAAATTTACAATTTCTTGTATAGAAAATAGACCGATTACGATTTTTCTTACTTCTCCATATTCCCGCAGCTTCCGGAAGATGTTTTCATCTATTTTTATTCGGTCTTTTCCCTTCTATATGCGTTTTAATTATTTTATTTTCTATTTTGTAGTATTTTATTTAATTTATTTTCAACTTTCAGTTTGCATTCATGTGCTGCATATTTAAACAAAAGCAAGAGCATTTCTGTGTGTATTGTTAATGTAGAGTAAAAATATCCTTCACTACTTTGCAAATGCTACCATGCAAGACCATTTTTAGAAGATTGAAGCCAGAAACGAAAAAAGCGCTGCCATCCAAATCCGTTTATTTATTCCAAGCGTAAACAATACAATAAACTTGTTAAAGTAATCATACCTCTTTGATAATAATAAACTAACTCCCATAGAATGTTAATGTAAACATACTCGAACATATAAAAAAAATTTAATTTGTATAACAAAATTCTTTAATAGTTTTAGAGTTGCCCTCAAGCCGGCCTGAAGAGTTTTCTACTTCTTACTATTTCGATGTTTATTTTCGATGATGCTTAGGGAAACATATAAATTATTTGTTTAACTGAATATATTTACTTTCGCTCAAGTTTATCTGGCAAACAATGCACTCACTCAGCTTTACTTGCTGTAAATTAAAGTGCTACTTTTTTTGCACTTTTATGAAATGTTTAAAGAAGAGTTTAAGTTAAGAAAAAAAAAACGGAGAGCATAAATTAAGCTTAAAGAATAACATGTAATAGAAATTTTTTATTTTTTTTGTATAAAATTAAGAAACTTGTTACGGTGGGCAAACATAATATCTGTGACAATAAGAAAAAAAAACTGCTTATGTCTAATTTAGCAGTTTCTCAAAAGAGCATTTTTAAAGTTTAAGTCTTTTTTTCAACTATTCTTTTAAAAGACGTTATTTCTTGCGGGAGCATGTTCATTGAAGGGTCTTATATATAAGTTTCAAATATATTGAATCGAAAGTTAAGCTTTTATTCCAAAATAGATCACATCTTAAAATTATATAACCAAAAACCTACCCTTCGAAAAAGTCACATAAATAATAAAACTGAAGCGGGCAGCCATGTAAATCATGTCATAGTGTTTTAAATTACTTCAAAATATTTTTTTGTTTTCAAACAAAGACAAGGCGAATCCATACTAGGTGGTCGCAAGGGATCAGGTAACCATTTTTGCCGCTTGTAATTCGAATATTCGTTGGATGTCAACAAGCATTTTTTTTTCTCAAAGCGAATTGGGCTGAGTATTATGAATTTGCCTTGAAAAAACATTTTTGTACATTAGGACAATATGACAATACAACATCTTGTGAAAATTGACCGACCACATTGTACATATCGCTCGTTTACTAAAGCAGCACACAACTTAATGGAAAAAGAAAATTTAATTTTTCTCTCAAGGCATCAGTAAACAAGATATTTGCATGAATTTTTTTGCACAATATGAATAACGATGTGAGAATGAATTTTGCTTCATTAATTTAAAAAATTATTGAGTTTGAATAAATGAACGATATGTTTTCTTTTTTGTTCTATAATATTTAATAGAATAAATTATATAAAGAAGAAACCGAAAACATAACAAACTCGCCCACTTTTTCCTACTGAAGGCAGTTTTGGACGCACTGTTTCTTGCAATATTTGCTTGCACGTGTAACTTTAACTATGAATTCTTTTTTATACCAAAACACCTACACTTACCTAGAAGTTTGTACAGGTGTTACTGTATTAACATTGTTCAGTAGGAAGATGGTTTTCAAAATACATTCATATTCTCCGGAGCACAATAATGTGTTACGAGTATAATAAATACTTCATATTAAATTTGTGCACAAACATCTCTACACACACACACACACACACACACACACACACACACACAGACAGAATTGCAAAATCCTCTTGCAGCAAAATTATATTTCAAGTATGTGGTGCATAGTTTAGGGCTGCATGTATTTTATTTTTCAACAATACGTATACGCAATATTAAAAATTTCTTAAAAGTGTTGCCAGAAAGCAATTTGTTTTTGTAGTCGAAAATTTTGATAAATCTGTGTGTGAAAGCGATAACAGCAATAGTCCACTAAAGACAAAATCGAGTTATTTGTGCTACAAAATTCTACGAAGGTTCACATTTACGTGAAATCCTCATGTCTCTAAAGAAGTTTAAATGTAAATAAAACTGTGTATGTTACCAGCAGCATTCAGCGCATCAAATTTTATTAAAATGTACTAGCTAAAATAATTCAAGTAACGGTAACTTGACTTGTCTTTTATATTCTCATACCATAGGAATTTATTTAGAGTTAAATATTATTAAGAGACCACTCAATCAACAGTTTAAGGAAACACCTAAAACTTATGATTGCCTTCTAAAATATCAAATAAGTAGACACAAGCAAAGAAATTAAATATTGAACAATGTTCTAGAAGTCACTCACTTAAGGCGTCTAAAACTTCTCATAACTAAAATGTGTATAAGCTGACCAAATTTGAATAACAAAACATTTATTCATAAAACGCAGCTCCGCCAAGTTGTGCTGTAATAAGAATACAAATAAATAAGTGTTGAATTCCAAAAGAACCTTAGTTTATTCTACAATTGATCTTAGTCTTAAGAAAAAAGTCAAATAAAATTTGTAATAAGCGTCCAATTATACTAAAAATAACATATTCATAAAATCTAGAATGCATTCGTTAATACAGTAATCTTTACATTATGGCAAAATTATTTTAATTTGATCATATTTATTTTTCCAAAAAAACGTTCATATCTCAAAATTCGGTTTTCTCGGTACTAAGTTTTTTGACTTACGCTGTTATCGTTTGTCACCACAAGCGAACTTAGTCAGGTT
Organism: Nowickia ferox; assembly: GCA_936439885.1. Classification (NCBI taxonomy): domain Eukaryota; kingdom Metazoa; phylum Arthropoda; class Insecta; order Diptera; family Tachinidae; genus Nowickia; species Nowickia ferox. The sequence goes on from OW387023.1 coordinate 110,590,202, forward strand.
TGGATCCTGGTTTCCTGAATATAATTTGTTAGGGTTTTCCAATCTGAATCCCTAAGATATTGTAATTCTACTATATTTTCCAGGTGGAAGATTTGTCTTCTAATTTGACTGAATGCTGGATAGTGACACAAGAGTTTCATTATCTTCCTGGGGAGATCTACATGTTGTATCGTGAACAACATCCATGCGACCCAGGTGATTTTTTAATTCTGTTATTTTTATATTCAAACACACATTTTTATATAAAAAGTTTTATGGAATATTTTTCGTTGATTGAAAAAGATATTATAATATTTGAAATGAGATTGGAGATACTTGTGGAGTTCATCCAGAAAGCAAGAAAAGTTTCTTCATAAATTCTTTACATCCAACATTTTGCCTCTGGTAAAACTCCTGCCAACATTAGCATATGAATTGAATTAAGGCATCTTCTATTGCATTATTCTTATATTTTCCCCTAAAGTACCTTATATTAAATAGTACCTTGTCCTAAAAAGTAAATTTTTTCTAAAAAGTACCTTCTTCAGAAAAGTACCATTTTGTAAATTGTCTAAAATGTGCCGTTTTCAAGAAAGTAGCGTGTTCAAACATTAATTTTTTTTTAAAAAGTACATTTTTCTAAAAGTTAATTTCATTAAAAAGTACCATTTTTCTAAAAAGTACCTTTTTCAAAAAAGAACTTTATCCAAAAAAAAAACCTGTATATACCTCTTTCCAAAAAGTATTTTTCTAAAAAAGTTATTCTTTCTAAGATGTACTTTTTTGTATAAAAAGTACATTTTTCTAAAAACTAGTTTTTGAAAAATAGCAGCCATATCATAAAAGTACTTCTGAAACATTTTTAAGTTAGTTCCCGTGAGTTCATTTATTTGATTTTTCTCTTAGTAGCAGAGTCCGCTTCTAAAAAGAATAATTTTCTAAAAAGTGCCTCTTTCTAAAAAGGATAATTTTCAAAAAAGTACCTTTTTCTTTAAAAGTACTTCATTCTAAAAAAGTAAATTTATCTTAAAAAATATTTTTTTCTAAAAGGTACCTTGTTTTAAAAAGTACTTTTTTTTTTGCTAAGTACCTTTTTCTATAAAAGTACTTTTTTCTAAAAAAGTAAATTTATCTTAAAAAGTACTCTTTTCTAAAAAGTACCTTTTTTTTAAAAAGTACCATTTGAGAAATAAAAGCCGTGTGACAAAACTACTTTTGGGAAATTCTTAAACACGTGCTTATAACTGCAGTTCATTTGATTTCTTTCTTAGTAGCAGAATCCGCTTCCGTACTTGACGCTAACTGTGACGTTAAAATTACGTTGTGAATGTTTCCAAATTTTCGTTTAAAAGATACACACTTATTATGATTCAAATCATTTATGCAAAATAAGATTTATTTATACTGTTTGTGTTTCTTAGAAACACATTTACAAATTAATTTTGCGCTTTAATATAATTAATTAGTTCCAATACAAGGATAATTTTGTGCTAATTCACTAAGCTAGCAATTAATTTTTTTTATTTTTAATGAAGTTTTACTTACATCTTTGGAACAATGCTTTGCTTTTCGTTAAAGTAGACGATTGTGTGAGACAATTTAAAAACGAATTTAAGCTTACGTTATCGAAATTCGTTTTGTTTTTAATGAAACAAACTGGAATACGAAATCGATATGATTAATCGACACAATAATTACATATAACATGTTTAGTCGATTCCAAAAAGTTTGGACAATGAAATAAATTTCCATCAAATACCTGAAAGTTTAATCTGTAATTCGAAACGAAGAAAATTTTTTTTTTAATACACTGTATAAACATAAAAATTCAAAAGTATTTTCTTTCGTTTCGAATAATGCAGTAGACCACCTGAATGTGAACTGCATTACACATACATATTTTGAAAACGACATCACAAAATGTCGCCAAATAGAAACAATTTAGTTACGGCAACGCTGTATTGAGTGGGGTAGCACTTTTTCACTTGAAAAGTGTTTGTATGTGTGTGTGCTTAAGCTATAGTTGAAATTAAGAATATTTCTTCCTACTATTGGTATTTTACAAGAAAAATATAAAATTAAATATATAAACAAATTCCTCTATAAAATAAAATATGTATATAAACAGTAAAAAAGTTCCTTGACATGGAATAATTCCGTTAAACTTGTATAACTTTATTAATATTTTATGAAGAAACATTAAATTATAGGGCAGTGAATCAAGAAATTAAACCAAAGATAGTAGTGATGTTTAATCTGCATCAACAGGAAATAAAGTTACATTAATGTAAAAGTAGCTTATTCAAAGCTAAAACTTTCAATAAAGAAATAAATAAGTGAACTTCAATCGACTTCTTATACACAATTACATGTCTCTCGCTGGCCAGCACTGATCTAAAGCAATAACACTTTGCCTACCTCTGCAGCTGACAGCAGTGATAATGCATTTTTTTTTGTAGTTATTTATCTGATTGATAAAATTTTTTTGACGTAAAGAGCATCATATTATAGCAGTATATTAAAAAATGATTTTTGTATTCATTTAACATACATAATTTTTGAAATTTCCTCGTATTATTATTTTCTTTCTAAGTATTATTACATCGATAGCCAGCAACCTTGTATCATCAATAAATTTGTTAAATTTATTTTATATCAGTAAATTATTTAGTTTATTTTTTGTGTAACAGTACAATACAACACAAAAAAATTTCAGGGAGCTCTGACAATGGAATCTGTTGAGGAGACAAAAAAAAATTATATGCATTTGTCGTAATCTTGAAAGATCACATCACATCGGAATTTTGCTTTAGAGGGATTAAAATTTCCCCCCGATATACTTATCGGAACATTTACATTTCCGATAACATCGAAATTTACCACACGAGACACCAACCAACTGCATTAACAGAGGTCTGTTAGCATCATACATACATAGACATACCTCTGTTAGACATGCAAATATTTTAGGAATATATTCCAAATAGAATTCTGACCACATTTTATATCTGATTGGAGCTAAAAAAATGCAGCTCGCAGAATACTCTAGTTGTTATAAAGAAAAAAAAATGTATTAAAAAACAATATTTTCCACCAAATTTATTTAGACATGCCAAACCAACAACAAATATTTTGTTTAAATTTATTAAAAAAAAGTAAACCAATAGTGTTTATTTTTCATTTTGAATTAATTGTAAGTTTGTTCAAGGATAATTTTAAATTTGTGTATTTCGTACCCTTTTAGGAAATTATAAAAAGCGGAAATTTTTAGGTTTTTGGCCATTAACTTTCATAGAAAGTCACGAAATACACAAATGCCAAAAATTCCGTTTTCGTGGAATTCGTCGTCCCTCAGTGAAAAATCGAAATTTGAAAATTCACAAAAAAGCCAAAAATTTTCCTAAAAACGCAAATGTTAAGGGTTGTGGACCTCATCTGAACATCAAAATCTTCTAGTCGCCCATTTATCTCTGTTCTCCTGGAATTTGAAATTATCCTCGAAAAAATTACAATTTAATTAAAAAAAAAAAAAACAAATGCAATGTTGCTTTACTTTTTTAATAAAATTTTTCCTTTTTTACAAAAACTATAGATAATTCTGCGAGATCTAAATCCGATATAAAATGTGGTCAGAATTTCATTTGGAATATATTCCTCCAGTAATGGCATGTCTAACAGAGGTATGTTATCACGCTAACAGACTTCTGTTAGTGCAGTTAGTTTGTATCTTGTGCTAAAAAATTTTAAAATATATCTTCACACACGTGTGGGCAAACTTGAGTTTAGCTAATTTTTTGTGGTTTGTGGTAATTTTTCGAATCTTTTATGTGTTGTGACGATTTCGCAGTTTTAGCAACATTTGTCTGCTATGAAAGTTTTTTGTTTTTTGCTTTTTTTTGGAGTTCTGCAATTTATTGCATTGTAGCAATTTTTTTCTTTCGAAAAATTTTTTTTCGGGCGAATAATTTTAGCTTTGGCAATTTTTTTTTCGTTTTGGTATGTTTTCCTCCATTTTTAAAATTTTTTTCATTTTGAATTTGATGAGACTTTTTTAATGTTTCGTTGATTTTTCTGTCTTGGCATTTTTTGTATGTTGGCGATTAATTAGGGCTTTTTACAAGCTTTTTTTGTATAAACATATTCTAAACCTAAAATTTCACAGTACAATACGAAAAAGAAAATTACGGGGTTCCGATAATGGATGCTGGCCCTTCTGGCACAGCTAAAAATCGAAAAATATTAAATTCTCACAAGGGAATTTGTAAGAATAAAAATGAGCAATCTTGAGTTTGGCTATCTTTTGCTGTTTGTGTTAAGTTGTGGACATTGGTGTGGCCAACATTTCATTCCTGTCCTCCCCCTTTTTGAGGGCGTTTTTAACGAAAATATTGGTTTTAATATTTTCTACAAACATGCTGAATATATCAATATGTAGTTATTTCAAATACACTGAGGGAAAAAAGACGTCACAAAATCAACAACACAATACAAAATTCTACGTTGACATTTTTGTTGTTGTCAACCTTTGGTTATTAATAATTTTAGTTGTCAACTTTTACACATTCTTGTCAATATTTCGTTGTCAAATTTACATCAATGTGTACAATTTTAACACAAAAACCATTTTTTCTCTGGGTGTATTTTGACTCAATTTATTCTGAATTAGGTAACAAAAGATTTTGTAGAAGATGAGTTGGTAGAGTAGATATTTTATGAGATGTATGGCTTATATCCATTAAACTAGTCCTCATTTTGGTACTAATGCTCTAGTCTAAGATGAATTGTCGAATTATATTAATGAATTGTTTTTTCCAAGTTCAACATTCTAAGTTTAAAGTGACACCTTTAAGAATTTGTTTGTGCTACAACAAGATTTTTATAAAAACTTTCTTCTTCCTTCATCCAATAAAAGAAATCGTTCAAAGTTATTTTAAAAAATTGCATCACTTTGAATGCAATTTGCAAGACCTTATTTTTTGAACTTACTTAAAATCGTTTTTATTCCTTCTACATACTTGACCCAAAAAATATTATTTTTATCAATATTTTGGTAGCAAAAAGTTTAATTTATAACTTTTGCTTAAAGTTTTTGTGGCAAAATATTTAATAGTTTGTAACAGAGATTTCAAACTTGTTCAATATTGAAACAATTTAATTTGGGTTATTAAAAAAAAAATAAAAAATAAATGTTCAAGAGAAAAAAAAACGAAATGATGACTGCACACAAATCCAAATGAAAAATCAACTTTCCGTTTGTAATACATTTAAGTTTTGTGGTGTTTTGTGCTCCATTGCATTTCTCTTCTTTCCTTTTATATGGCATATGTATGCTTCTTTTTTTTGTTCTACTTTTCTGCTCCATCATGCATCCCTTAATGCTGCACAGTCTTAGCAAGGCTTAAGCAATTTAAGAATTGAAAAAAAACCAAACAAAAAATACCCAGTTCAAGCTACAGCAACAATAATAGCAGTCTTTAGTTATTTATGCAGTAAAAGTCTCAGTCCCGGCCACCTCCTCCACCTTTGCAGCAGCAGGGAAAGTTTATTTCAAAATCAATGACTGCTGCAAATACGTTTACTTATAATTGTCGAATAGCTGTGTGTGTTTTTTTACAGCTCCATCGTCGTCATGCCACCGTCTGCCTCTATTCATTCATCCATACAGTTTCCTTTTTAGCCCAGTGGCAAATCGGTTAGAAATAGAAACTGTAGTTTAGTTAACAGTAAAATTTATATGCAACGTTGTTGTTTTATAAGCGCTAAGTACAATTTGTAAATGTCATGTAGTCTTGTTTATCGAATGCAGCAGAAGATCAAACAGGGAGTCAATGGAAAACACACTGACTATAAAAAATATCAAATTGCTAAGCTGCAGAATTTTTAAGAAAATAATTTGATAAAAGTGTACTTAAAATCATATTCCGCTCAATTCTAAATACTCAATGGGAAATTATTTTCAGTTAATTAGTTTTACCGAAAAAGAATCTCTCCCCTACTCTACAGAGATCGTGAGAAAACTAAAAAATGAGGTGGAATTCCGATTATTCGAAGTCAATTATTTTTCTTTCCTTGTTTTATTGTTTTATTTCACTTGAAAGTTTGCAAATGATTTTTTAAAATATGAGAACAAGGAATAGGGAAAAACTATCAGGGAATTGTTATTCTGAATGCGGCTGACTATGTTCATCGGAAAATAAGAGAGATACATTTTTCAGTTGAATAAGATATAATCTATATCTATATATAAGATATAATCTTTTGGGAAAATTTATATGAAAAACCCAAATTGCTTTTGAGTAGTATGCATAAAAATTTTCTACACAAGTTGACCGAGTGATTGTAATATGGAAACTACAATTAAATCGAAATTGTGGTTTAAATTTTGATTTCTACTGAGAAAGAAAAAGAGAGTGTATACAAACGGCATATATTTCCTTCTCATTTCTCTCATATAAAGTCATAATTTAACGTGTACGAGCGCATTAAAATTTTTACCAATTTGTTATTTTTTTTAAATATGAAGTGAAAGTTACTTGACCAACTGTGGAACGCCATAAAAAATAAACAATACAGGGATGTTACATTTTGAATAGCACGCCATTTAAACAGCTGTCATGACTACAGCTGTCACTATTTGACAGATGACATGTAAAAACTAATAAAACTGATATGATTTACGCTTCAACAACGCATTGAAATTATTAAAAATTTAATTTAATTGTAATTAAGTTTAATATCAATGAATAAATTAAATTAAAACTAAATTAAAATCACTAGAAAAATTCTGAAAATTTCGCAAAACTAAAGCAATTTTGGATCATCGTGAAGCACCTTCTGCGACCAGTAATTCTGAAATTTGAGCTGTTAGGACAAGTTGGTAATGTGAAGAGTCGAAATTGTGCACATCGCTCAAAAGCAGCTGAAAATATTGCCGTTGTAACTCATAGTGTTAAACAAAACCGAGGTTTGTCCATTTCTCGTTGATTTTTTTAATTGGGCATGCCGCAAACTACATTACGCCATATTTTGGAGTTCACTCTTTCGAACGATGGCCGGCATTGGAAGATATTATTGTGTGAAGTTTCTTTTCAACAAGACGGCGCTGCATGCCACACGGAAGTGCAGTTTTCTGACCGTGTGATTCCTCGAATAGGCGGTCACAATTGTCAACCAAAGTCTTGCGATTTAACAACATTACACTTTTTTCTTGAGGGCTAAGTGAAAGCTAAGGTCTATACCAGTGATGCGCAGTCGATTCAGGATCTCAAAAAATGGAATTCATGAAGTTACCGAAGACATACAACCGCATATGTGCGAACTGGTGATGGAAAATTTAATGAAAGATATGCAAGATATGCAAGTCACCACAGGGCTGAATATTGCTGTTCACACATAAAATCTTGCTTCAATGTAATGTTTAATTGCTTTAATTGATATTAAATATATTCATATAGTAAAAACTGTCTATATCTATTTTAAGCTGAAGTTTTAGATCTTATAAAAAAAGATATTTTGAAAGTAGATTTTCCTATCGAAGAGCTGAATAAAAATCTATTACATTTATGAGGTTTCTCTTACAGGGTAGAAAATATTTGAGAAAAAAGTTTAAATTTTAGCTTTTTTTATCAACTTTTGTTCACTGTTCGTTCGGCTAATGGAGAAGTCAAATCTTGCAAAAGGATTTTTAATTTAATATTTTTAATTTGTTCTATTTAAAAAAAAAAAAATCGGTATCAAAAGCACAACTCAGTCAAAAGTTATACGCAATTTAAACTAAAATATTAAAAAAGTAAATTTTCGCCACTTTCTGCAGAAAAAAGTGTGTTAATAGATAATAATAAATTTTATATTTATACTTATTTATAAAGATAAGAATATAAGACTTATTAAAAAAAAATGTTGTTAGAAATTTTCATTATTGAAAGTACCAGATCGTTTCGAAATAGACCTATTTTTGTTATAAATTTTGAAATAAAGACTTTTTCCTCAAATTCCAAAGGTGAAACTAAAAAATATATCAAGCCCCTTAAAGCCATGGCATGCTTTTAAATATTTCCAAAAATATCGGCGTCCGGCGAAAAATAACAAAAATACTGAAAAATCTTATTTTTGGGATTTTGTGAAATTTCAATGGGAATTGCCGCGAACTCAGAACTCAGTTAGCTCAAGCAAATTTAGACGACAATCATCAAATATCATTTTGTCGATTTTCTTAACCGTGTCTCTGGCGCAAACACATCAAGTAGTGGACCTCTACGGTGTTTGTCTCTGACAGCTCCTACATCATCGTTTAAAACCGGCCACCCAATATTTTATAGTCGCAAGCGAAGCAGGAGCAGACTCCCGCTGAATAGAATCTAATTGAACTGAGAGCTTTCACATGAAAGTGTACAATAACATGATGACCAAGTTTTTCCATGTTTAAAAATTCACTGAGATCTAAAACAAAACACACACAAGCACAGTGGGATTTTGGTATTAAAAAGCATTAATTGCGACCACTTTATAAAAATTGAATGATGTAGTTTTGTAAAGAAATTATTAAATATGCAATGTGCATTTATATTTTTTTTTGCAAAGGTGCAAAGCAAGTAATTAATTTTACTTTAATACAATTCAGTCGTCTATACATAAAATTTTCTTGGTATTACAATTTCACTTTAATATATATATATATATATATATATATATATGAAAAATTTAATATTTCTTCATAATTAAAAAATATATAGGGATATCATAAACCCCTAAAAAGAAATGTCAAAATCTGGAATCCTCTAAAAATGAACTTATTTTTAATTTTCAATAAAAAAAAAAATTATGTGGCCCCACTTTCGCAATGAAAGGTGGGAATGTATCTCTTCGTATTTAATAAAAATAGTTCTAGGAAGTGCAACAGCTTTACGACAATCACTTACATTTTTCGTTGATTCTTGTTTTCATCAGATCCTCTTATAATCAGCTTAGGACATGAGCCATCCAAACAGGATTTGGAATGTGACGATATACTCAAAGTTTTCGTCGAATGATAAACAAAATATTAATCAAATTATTATCAATATTTTATATGGGTTTTATTGGGGGTCGGTGGGTGTGGCAGATTTTGATGAAATTTGGCACACATCTTTGTTTATTCTAGAAAGTGTTTCTAACACTTTTCACAAAAGTATTTTTTTTTTCAAACTACTGCTGCCATCTATACCTCAGGCTGGCTAGTTTTGCGATCACCCTCGTATATTGCAGCAGAAGACCAAGTAACCACCATAAAAATAGTTGTTTATGTTCAATTGTTTGTCTGCCTGTCCGTCTCTCCTTGCAACTTCTTATCTTGACGACCATTTCTCATTTTCAAGAAGTTAAAAAGCTGTTACAGCTTTCTGTCTTCTTAAAGCAATAAAAAAAATGTAAGAAAATATAAACAAATTGTACAAATTTGTACTTTAAGTACTGTACACTGCACTGTGAGGGGTTATTTTTTATTTTTTTTGCTTTGTACGAATGTATTTAAATGACATTTTTCTATTGGTTTAAGACAGCTTGCGAACAAGAATTTATAGTGGCTTTATGGCATTAACAGGATTCGTTGGGGTGTTCGTTTGTATTTATTGAAAAAAGTGAGAAAAAAAGAAATATAATAAAAATTACGAGCTTCATTTGAAAAATAAAAATTATACGCTTCAAATGATTCTAAGATGAGTTTGCTTCCAACGTTTGCTTTATTTTCATAGTGTTTATTTAAAGAATACTGCGATTTACGTGCATAAAATAAATATAAGATGTTATATTTATCATAATTTCGTTTAAATAGATTTTAGGATTGTAAACTTTTTACAGTGGGGATCAAAATATTTCGCACGTAACAGCAAGAAAAATTATAATTATAATAAATTAATAAATTAAAGACTAAATGCCAAATAAGTACAGCGCGGTGTTTTTGTTGTTAGACATTGATTTTTGTTATTTCAAAAATTCATAACTGTAACTTCCAAAACTAATTGTTATGGATTTTTAAAATATAAAATATAATATATAATATAAAGGGTGTTCTTTATAGAGTGACAAAAGTTTAAATGAACAAGAAAAGTTTAAAAGAACAAGGAAATATATTTTTAATATCAACAAAACCGGCTTTGTTGGAAAGAAAATTTTATGAAACTAATGTTTAAATATGATTTCCACCATGTAGCCGCCACGTGGCTGGCGCGTAGAAGGCACAATCTAAAACACCAATTTTCAACAACTATTCGCAGCATTTGCGGCCGTATTTCGCCGATAACTATTCGAATGTTGATGTCCAGATGTTGAATTGTTTGTGGTTTTCGACGTAGACAAGTTACTTAACATAACCATAAAGAAAATAATCCAATGGAGTTAAATCACACGATCTGCGTGGCCAATTAATTAAGCCATTCTGTGAAATAATTTTTTCCTCAAAAGTTTCTCTGAGTAAATCAATTGCAGCGCACGCTGTGTGGCATGTGGCTCCGTTCTGTTAGAACCACATATCAGCACGTAGTTGAGGTACGAAAAAGTTTCGAATCGTGTTCCTATAACGTTCACCATTGACAATAACATTCTGACCATCATCGTTTTTGAGGACATATGGGCCAATGACTCCGCCAGCCCATAAAGCGCACCAAACAGTAATTTTTTGGCGATGTAATGGTGTTTCGGCAAAAGCTTGTGAATTCTACTCACTACAAATGCGACAATTCTGCTTAGTTACGTACCCATTCAACCAGAAATGGGCTTCATCGGAAAATAGTTCAAAATCAATATCAATTTGAGTTTGCACGCGTTGCTCTGGTGTAAGTCATAATGTATTCATAATGAAATTTTAAAGCAAACTATACAAAAAGCAACTATCAGCTGTTAAATGGATGCTCAAATAAAGCAGTGATGCCAACTCAAAGTTGTGACACTCCAAAAAAATATTTATAATAATTAAATCCTAAATATAACCATGAAAAATCAAGTTCAGTTATTTACTCAAACGTTTTGCTTAAATTTTTTATCCAAAAATTATTGTTTTTTGTTTGTTTTAATCCTTATATTGGAAATGAAAAAAAAAATAAAAAATAGTAATGGCCTCACGCGTTGAGTTTACCAATAATAAGAGCTTAAAGAATTCCGCCAACACTTTTGTTGCTGCTGATTTTGTCATTGTTTTATATGCTTTGCTTAGAAATGTACAAATGTCATGATTTGTTACGCGTGAGTTAAGCATTAGTCACGTGTGAGTCACACATAAGTCACATGTGAGTCACGCATGATCGTGTTGGTATTTACATATAATAATAATAATTAAAAAAAGTTACGTGTGTGACTTTAGCTAACTTTCTTAAGTTTGTGTAAAAATCTATTTTTGTATAATTCGTATCTGAAGTCAAGACAATTCGTATCTGAGGCAGGCAATTCATCAGGAGCGAGAATGAACAAAAAAATCATGAATTTTTTCTGGTTTTGCTAGTTAAGCATCGTTTATATGCCTTTTGTTCTTGCTCCGTCATTTCTTACAAAAACAAAATAATGTTCATTACTAAATTAGTAATTATTTTGTATACCCTAAAAATTTGGTGGAATATACTGTTTGTTTTAAGAGCTATCCACACCAGATTTAGTAAGCCTAACTACTCGTATTGTAGTTCTGAAGATATAGGAAAAATAATAATTACTTTGTAGGGGAGAGGGGTGGTAAGCCGTCGTAATGCCTGGCATTTACGAAAAAATTCCAACACCCAAAGACCGATTGAAATCGATCAGAGAACCATCTCCATTGGATTTCTGACCTTCAGCTAGCGAACTTGGCTCTACAGTCCCTCATTTCGCGATACAATGTTTTAAAACAATGAAGGAGTAGTATGTTCTAGAAAAAATTTAGGGCGAATAAATAATATAGTGAAAAGATAAAAGCAAATGTCAGCGAGAAACGGACGCGACAAAAAGAGAAGTTATTTTTGAAATTTGCATAATTCAGCGAAATTTTACGTAGAATTTTTTTTGTGAATGTGGAAATGAAGGTGAAAGATGATCGTTTATAGATGTGTAGATTTATGAAATGTAAAAATTTTGTTTTAATTTTTTAAATAGGTAAAGCGACAAATTTTTTTCCAAGAGAACTAAACGCTGTAACTTTGCTAATGTTGATTGAACCTTAATTGAAAAGAAATTAAACAATAACAAATGCTTATTTACTGCTGAAAAAAAATAATAAATATTGATTTTATGCGACGGATGCGACATTAAGGTATAAGTGAAAGAAAACTCAAAAAACTTCCCTTACTAGAACTCCGTTCTCCTTCTTTTGTGCTAATCCGTAAGATTATTGTTAGTATATTACTTTATTACTTTAAATAATCGCTAAAAAAGGCTCAGCAAAAAAATATTTTTTTTAAAGTCGCATACTTCGGCCAAAAAATTGAAAAAATTAGAAATGCAATTGCCAAATGTCAAATTAATTCACCACCTGCTCTTTTGGAATTGATTACGTATGAGTAATACTGCTGAAGAATAACGTATTACTCATACGCACTCATTTCCAAAAGAGCAAGTGGTGAATAAATTTAATAATACACATTGTCTGCATTGTAATTTGCCCATTTTGTTTGGCAGGGAAATGCCACCAAAAGTTGCACAACCTTGCAAAATTTACTCTGATAATCTTGCACTTTAATTAGGCTCTGAAGATTTTGTATCACATTTTGTTCATATAAAATATTTTTCTATGTGGTTTTTGTTAGATTTTTTTTCCAACTATTGACGTGAATAACATTATTGATATCACAAGTAACCGAATGAGAATTCGATGGTGCCTTAATATTCACCGTGCATTGTGTAAATTTGAGCTTCTTGTTGATGTATTAGCAGCAAAATTAATTGTGTTCCCTTTTATGACTTCTGTTGTCCTTCCAAATGTCTAACAAGTTGAGAAAAAAAACCAATAGTTCTCCCTCTCTCTCTCTCTCTCTCTCTTTCACTGCTACCTTCAGCCAAAATTTGATGCTAATAAACTTTTGTTGAATAATTTAATGCTACCAAAAGCTAATTTTGTAATTAAAAAACCTTTGAATAATTTATCAAATTGTTGGTTATCTGTTATCATGATTGTTTTTAAACAAAAGCTTTCAAATCTTTGTTGCTTTTTCCTTTTCTTTTTATGCTTTTGACATTGCTGTCTTAAACAGTTTGTTCCCACACAAGCACTTAATTTCAATGTGTCAGGCACTTTTTCTTTATTTATATTTCCAACTAAATCTGATTATAAATCCGTTTTGTTGTGGAAAATCCATTTCAATCAATTACCAAACAAAACCAAGTAAATAATGAATGTCTTTTTGGTAACAGCGTGAAGAGACTAAATAAGCAAGTAATGCTAAAATTGTATTAATATTGTGTATTGTTGCAATTTTTTTTTTGTATTAGTTTAAGTAATAAACAATAAAGAAACAATCAATTAAGTGAAAACAGCCAGAAATATTTTGGAAAAAAATACAGCAAATTCATAAGTTTAATGTTCCCAGCACAAAAGCAAGGATTCACATCCGCTGTAACTAAGAATAAAAGTGGAAAATAAATAGAAAGAGTAAATAAATACTTTGAAGAAGTGAAAAAAGCCAAAACCTGTAAAAAGAAGGAAATATACTGTTCAACTCATTCCCTTAGTCGCCTGCTAATGTAAATCCAACAACGAGATGTAGTCAAAAAGCCCTTAAGAATATAAAATAAATATTTTTCAGGTTGCACGATTTCGATAAATTTTCTCCACTCGTTTGCAGAGTTGAATATTTCTTTCACCTCTCATAGTTTTTTTTTAAGTTGTCTTTAAAATTCACAACAATCATATTCCCTTTCTGGACTTAGACTTAAATCATGCTTTTCCTGAGTTCCATTAAGTAGTTTGCTTGCTCTTGTTGTAATTGTTTTGCTTTGCTTGGTCAGGAATTGTAAGATTTTAGAAATACAATAGACTTACCCTCGTAATTACTTTGAAAATTATAAATTCCCTTAAAGCAGAGATTTTAGAATTTGGTGTGTATTCCAGTTATTTACACCGAATTTCAGATGTAACAAAATAAATATGAAACTTCAAACACAGTATAGCTGCCTTCCTGGTAAAGGATTATCTCAATAAGATGAAATTGAATCATGTAATTATTTACTTATTCTATTAAAGTTGAAACTTTTTTGAAAAAAAAAAATTTATAGCCTGTTCAGCGATGTCGAAGGAATGTTATTATTGAAAACAACTACAAAAACATAAGATCTTTTGTTAACTCAAGTCCAGATAAATTTCATTTAAATTTAAATCTCGTACTCCAAATTTCTTTACGATCACGAAAAAAGTGAAGTTTACAGCCCACGTATTCTTAAGATTTGCTTTTTTCGTTTCATTTCTTATCTTGCCAGATTATTGGGCCCAACTACGGGCAACGTATTTGGACTTCTACAATCTTGTACTAAATTAAAATAAATTCAGTAAAGTGCGCCTTTAATTCGCGCACGAAAGGTTCCTTACGGACACTACATATTGCTCATTTACTCAAACAGCATCATAACTAAAAAAACTAGTTTGCCAGAAAACTAGTTTGCCAGAAAACAACAAAAAAATTTTAATTTGCTTTCAAGAGGTGAGTGAGTAAACAAGATATTTGTATGAAATTTTTACAAAATTTGATTAATTCGGTATCATTAACTCAACAATTCCATTTTTTGAGTTATGACATTGTTTGAGTAAATGAGCGATTTAAAAAAAGTTCGTACAGTAACTTTATGAAGACATTTAAAACAAGGTTAAGTATCCCGTAATTTTTATTAGTTTTTGGCGATTTATTGAGTTCTTGCGATATTTCTCAGTTTTGGCATTTCTTTTTTAGTTTTTGGCGTTTTTTTCATTTTGGCATTTTTTTTTCATTTTGGTGACTTAATTTACAGTGAACTCGATGCTGTTCATTCTATCGAATTTGTTCAGAATTGCGATTGGAAAAATTTTATAATCTGAGATTTTTTGTTCGACAAATTTGCTTATTGTCACTTCCCTGCTTTTTAAGGGTTCTCAAAATTGCAATTAAATTTTTTTTGCGTTGCTCTAAATCAGGCTCTAATTAGATTCTAATTCACTATTTAAAGGGTTCATATAAAAAAATTATGTTCACATTACTGGATTTTTCTTCCGCTGTAGTGGAAGTTTACATTAGCGCGAGTTCACTGTATTTTTTTTTTTTAGCTTTAGCGTTTTAGAAAATAATTTAAAATTTGCCTCTTACGGTTTCCAAGATACAGCAAGTTGTCAAAATCACATATTAGAAATGACATTAACTGATAGAATACCACTTAATTTTGACTTTTTGAATTTCAGTGTTAATTCTTGTTGTGTGCATAAAAATACATTAACTTTGCAAATTGCAAGTGTCTATACCTAATTGTCTGTGTATTACATTAGGATTTCAAAATTTTTCATTGCTCACTTTAGAGCACCCTTTAATTTTTAACTTTCATATATTTGCTGTTGTATTGCTCTCTCTCACTCTCTCTCACACTTTCAACAAAAAACACTCATATTTATTCTATGACGACGTAGATGCGCTCTAAATTTGTTTATTTTTTTGATTCATGGCCTGAAATTATGATCTCCACCCGACCACTTTTGTCACTGTCGCCAACTGAGGCTAATTTCTGTTGTTGTAAGCGACAACATTCAATTAAATTAAATGAAAGCTTAAAATTATTGAATATTATTTAACAAAAAGAACATCCCAAAATTCATATAAAGAATATATATTGAGTCGTTTTTATGTTCACTTTTATTCCAGTTGTCAACATCAACACACACAAAAAAGTTTATCTTGAGTAGAACAAAAATAAGCAAATTAACTAACATATGCATAATTAGTAAAGAACAAACGACAATGGCAAGACTGTTGTAAGTTTAGAGATGGTAAAAATGAGCTTTCATTACAAAAAACTTTCAGCAAATTGTAATACGATGAATCAAAACAATTCACATATGCTATTTGCAATAAAAGTTGCGTATATATAGAGCAGAAATTTACATCAACTGACACCACACACAGAGGACCAAACACAAAGAACGCTGATGAAGAAACAGCCGGTTGTTCCGTTTTACAACAAACAATTGTGACAAACAATGTCACAATATTTACAACTAACTTTGATGTTATTTGTTCATTAATAATTATCACATGTAATTTGGCTTAAAAAGCGATACGAGCTTTAGCCTGATCAAATCATAAATATCAAAACGATATTGGCTGTTTTTGCTTCACATTTTTTTTTATTAGGAAAAAAAGTTATAAAAAAAGTTATTCAGTGTTTTGGAATTTAACTTGGTGAGTGCAGTACTTTTTTGTTGTTGTTGTTGTTTAATGAAAACTAAAGAAATGCTGACACATGCAGTATCATCAGTTAAGAAGATAAAAAACTTCAAAGTTAACCAAAAGTGAAAAAAAAACCTCTACATGCACGATGTTTTTGCAAAAGTTTTCGTTTTTCGAATGTTTTTTTGAATGATGTTGCGTACGTACGAAAATTACACCTACTGCCACGAGTATGTTTTTCAACAATGATAAATGATGGCTGTGAGTATTTAAAATGCGTATGTCTGCTGCATTAACAAATTCCCTTGGAGTTAACGACGAATTCGTACTCTGGTTCTGGTTAATTCAAGTCAAATGTCTCTTAAAATGTTTTTAGTTTGCTGCTCCAAATCTACTTTACTGAGAAGTCATTATTGTTGCTGCAATTGCTTCTTCTTTGAGCAGACAAGATTTATTATCTGCCATTTGCCAATAAGCACAAGTGCATTTGTGGATATTTAGTTAGCTTAAAAAATTTTAAAATAATCATTAAAGGTATGTAATTGTAAAATTGCGCATACTCGTGGGTATCCAATGTAATGAAAAATTTTAACAAGAGCAAAATTCAAGCGAAAATTTTTTTCTTTTGCATTTGTTTAGAAAAACTGCTGGAAATGATTAAACTAATAAATAAAAGGTATTTTTTATTAATTAATAAGATTTTGTAAAGAAGACAAGAAAAGTTAAACGAGAGGGGGCGGGAGGGGGGAAATAGCGGCATTTTTCTGTGTCGCCACGCACTTCAACAGGACCCATGTATATCTCCACTTGGCCAGGCAGATATTGTTTGTTAACATCAGCTATTCAGCATGCTTGCTTGAAAACATTGCCAAAAATTATATTCCAAGTGCCAGATAAAATTAATTCTGATCACTCATTAGCTTGCAAAAAAAAAGTCGAAAATTAATTATGTTTTGCTTTTGATTTATACGTATTTTTTTCCTATAGCAAATCTGTAAGGCCGTTGCGAATTATTTTATCTTATTTTTTTGTTACGAGTTTATAAGCTCACGTTTTCGTTTGTGTGTTCTACTTTATTTATTCTAATTTTTAATATCACTTTGTCTTGCTCGTATCGTTTTAGTGGATTTTAGCTGCAGGTTACCCACGTTTTGCAATAAAATTAATGTTGAAATAAGAATACCACGTTTACTAAAGTGCAAGAGAAATATTTTTACTAAAGCATCTGTGCATCTGGAATGGAATTCTTAATAAAAAATAAAAATGCATTGCGTTTTGTTTGACTTACAGTTGCTATTGTCAGCAATTGTTGCACTATTGTGTATTTAATAAATGGCCTTGAGATTTTACATTTTGATTTTGTTATGGAAAACTCTTTAAAAATAGTTTAAAATGATATTCTTACAAATCGCATTATTTGCATATTATTGTCTACTTTACAAATTCAGATACTTCCTTACAACTTCTGTTATTAAAAATTAACTTATACACCTTTTAAATGAACCGGCTTGTATTTTTCGAAATCTTTAGACTTGTATGTGCAACCAAAACTTTAGCAACCAGATGACACAACATTAAATTAATTATCACGTCTTTTTTTTTGTTTTATTTTATTTTTTCTTTTAAGAAGAAATATTTTTTTTCTAACATTAAAAAAATCTTCTTTTTTTCTTCTTCTTAAACTTGTTCATGCAAAACTTTTCTACAGTGCAATTAATGAGAGCCATAACTATGCGTTAAAATTGTGCTCAACTTATTAAAACCCTGATGGATATCAGTTTGGAAAACGTGTTTTTTGCCAGATTGATTTTAAAGTTCCATAGACAAAGTTTAGTAAGAATTGAAAAAGAAAAAGAAATTAAAATTAAAATTCTACTTGTTATTGGCACTAATTGTACTTTTGAAAATGTTGGCAAGCAAAGTTTTAAACGCTTTGCGAGTGACTATAAAATTAAAGCAAAAACTGCATGAAAAGCAAAGGTAGATGCGGCAAAGAAAGTGCTTAATTGATTTAATTCGAATAAGAAGAAAATTACATTTCGAAAAATTGCGAAATGTGCAGTTGCGGATAGAGAAACTAAATTTCTTACAACAAAAATTTTGCTTATTAGTTTCTAAAAAGGTTAAACATCATTCAGGTCGTAACTGCTTACAATTTGACTCAAAGACTACTTACCTTACATTGTACGTACTCCCTCGCATTTTGACTCAAATTAACTATTGAAGTTACTATAATTATCTTTTAAGTGAAACAATTTTAAATGTTTATTTGAACTATAGTGAATTTTAATCAGAAATAATTTCTTAGTCGGGCTTAAGTTCAGTAATTTCAATTCTTATTGAATGAAATATTTTTTATTAATTAATGTGAGTTTCTAAAGAAGAGAAGAAAAATTAAATTAGACTATAAGCTGGGGGAAATACCGATATTTTTCTGTGCAGCAACGCACTTCATCAGCACCCAAGTCTATCTACTGCGGTAGAGATTGTTATTAACATCAGCTATTTAACGCAAATTTTTAATGAAATGGAATATGAGAAATATTGTGTATACAATTATTGATTTACCTTTGGTAAACACATTTGTAAGTATCACTATTCATTTTCTGTTTATCCGTTTTTTCATTTTTATATTCAGGTTAGTACGAAGTTATGTCTACCTAAGTATGTTTAACTATTCTTGCTTATCTTTTACGATCATCACATTAATTATTTTTACTTATTCGATGTACCGTCGGTACACTCCTGTAAGTATTATTGTAGTGGATATTATGTCTACATTGTTTTTGCTTTCTACAGTTGATTTTACTTTCCAGTATATGAAACTGTGATTGCCAAGTGAACATATATTTGTCACGTGCCCATGATGATTTAAGTGTTATTATCTTTTATTTTATTAAATTTATGGTTTCTTGTTTTTATATTAAAAAAAATTGTTTCTTTATATTTCAACATTTCTCCATTGTTGCGAAATATCGAAACAATTTTGTAATATAAAAATAATAAAAAAAAAACAAAAATATTTTCCTGAAGAAGCTACAAAAAAAAGAGGCGAAATGTCGAAATATTAAGAAAAACATTTTTTATATAAAAACAAAAGATATTAAAAAAATAGAAGAATTATTGAAGTTATTTTTCTACTGAGAGCCAAAAATATGCTCCTAAATACTCGTAAATGAAAATAAAAATGACAGAATTTTTTTTTACTGTTTAAACTTATTTTTCGTTGTTTTATAATAAGCCTAATTACGAGTGTCGTATTTCGACTTCCACTGCGCGGATTTTATACTAGACTAAAGAATGTTAATCGCGAAATGTTTTGCTCTTGTTTGATTTATTAATGAAAAGAGAAGTAACGTGTTACCTTCTTTAGGAAAGGGATAGTGATAGAGAAGACATTCTTTTTACAACTCTGTTTTTTGCACGTTTTTCTTAATAATGCAGTGTTGCAGCGCCTCTGGTGTTAAATGAGGCGTATTAAATTTTTTGAAGCTGTGATTAGTAGCCATTTTATTAGTTATTTTACTTCGCCGATGATTCTGCTACACAACGAAGGAGGGCGTTCTGATGTTACATTAGGATTAGTATCTGCTGAAGTCGGTATAATTCAGTGACCAGTGGCTATGCCTTGATCACATGAACTTTCCTACAACAACTGATACAAAGGGACTAATGTACATCAGAAAAATGCGTGGTATTGTTATTTGATGACTGTCTGATATCGGGCTCGAACTCAGGACCTTAATTTTCGTAGTCAACGTGCTAACTACTTCAGCCAACGCCACCCCCAATTTCGATTAATGAAACACCTCTCACAAATTAACAGTCAAGTGAAAGTACCAATTTCTTAGTTCATTTTCCAACTGATAAAGTTCCCTAAAACTGATAAACATATTTACCTCTATCATGAATTCCACATGTGAAACTTTTCGTTCACACGGATTTCAATTTCGTATCATCAATTCCATTATAATTAAAAACTTAAACTTAAATAATACCACATTTTACAACACACAAATCTTTGTGAATAATCTTCTTCATAAATTGTCAAAATATTTCGCAGTCGTATAATGTTTTCTGAAACAAACTGTTCACACGTTCGAAAATTTTCATTTAGAATTTTATTCATGATATGCTTCAATATATTCTGTATTTATTTTCATTACAAATGAGTTTGAACATATTGTTACGTTTTTACGTTTTAAAACGTTGTTTTTGTAGATTTAAATATTTGCAATTAAAGTATACACACAAGTATACAATTGCATTTAATTGGAACAGTTTATTTACTCACTACTGATATTAAGAGCTTCTATAACACACAATATTAAAAATATTAAATAATTCACTGTTGGATAACGCGATGTTAACTTCACTGTTTTGTACTCAGCATTAAGTTTCCAGAGCAATGTTAGCAACACTGAAAAAGTCTTAGAATATTTAACAGCTTCACAATACAAGCTTTCGATCACGTCATTAGCCATTAGTTTGTGTTTTAATTGACTCTGTTGGCTTGTGTTGTTTGTATCTTTTATCTGCATCTGTGTCTGCTTCTGTGCTTGTGTGGTTGTATATTTCTTAATAACCAGAAGGTATACGATTATAGTTGTTGGCATACCAACGAACAATTACTGCAACACCATCTTGTGTGTTTGTGTGCTTGTATGTTAAGTTATTTAGCTGATAATATCTGCATCATTCTTGTTGTTGACAGATGTTTAATGTAAAATATTTTTAGTAGGTCATTTCACGCTATATTTATGTAACAATATACTTTTTAAAGGAGTTTTGAAGAAAATCTGATTAGGAATAAGTTACTAATTCCCTCACTATATACTTTCTTTTATTTATGAACTCAGTTTTTGTTAGAAAACCTAAAATTTACCACATTGGCTTAAATATACAAACGTATATTTTAAATAATATATAAACTTGGCAAAATGAAGTTTTTTTTTTTTGTAATTTAAACCATTGGGGGTAAAAAGTTATACTTTTGATTTAATATTAACTTTTTCCTCAAAAGCTTAAACTGAGTTTTCATTACTGGTGCAATTTCCAACAAGAACAAAAAAAAACTGTTATTCAACTTGGTGAAAAATATGCAAGCTCACATATAGACACAAAAAAAAAGAAAACTTTTATATTAAAGATGAGTCCAGCGAGTTGTCTACAATTTTAGAATACTACAGATACAAAGTTGAGAGTAAGTTGGTCATCAGTTCCTTAGTAAGATAGTTCATGAATGCACCAGCAGTTGTAAGCTGATCATAGTTTTCATGGTAAAATAATCTTCTTTGTCAAAACTGGGACGATACCAAGAGCGTCCAATGAATGAATTGGATGATTTGGACACCAACGGCATACGCTACGTTTCAGCAGGACGGCGCTACGTGCCACACAACTCAATGCAAGCGGTGATGTGAACTGTGCACTTCGGATGCGCATCAGCCAGCGATGTTGCTGCGAATATTTGCACTATGTTATTTTTCACACTCAATTGCAGCAAAAGGCCTTTCAAACGAATAAAAAAAATCGATAATATCGCACACAAATTTAGTTTTCTTTAAACTTAAAGATAGGAAGCTCTTTATTAAAGACCCCCATTGGGCAGTTGCCCAGACATGGCATAATTTGTTATTTCATACTTGAAAGTATTACTAATAAAAGGACTTTTCAATTTGGCAGTTCTATAGAATTATATAGTTTATTATAGAATGGAAGAATGTAAAATTAAAAAAAGAGAAAATTTTGTTTTACTAATAATGTTCCCCTTCCTACTTTTGTTTATTAAAAATAAACCAGTAAATTTAATTTAGGGCAGCAGGATTTATAGTTTGTTAAATTTTCCTAACTTTCTGCACTCCTCTCTGCTGCTCATATTTTTTATTACATTTTATTCACTGTGCCACTTTTGTTTATTATTAACAGTGTTGCAATATTTTTATTATCAGATATTAAAAAAAGAATTCAACATTGTTACTTCTATTGCATTCAAAAACATCATAATCATCTTATTCCAGTTGTCAATATCAATGTCACGTCAATACAATACCACTAAAATGTTCAAGTAATTCGCAATGGACTTTTTATTAAATCATACATATTTTTAAGGTTGGTTCAGTTTGGTGACATAAATATTTTCTATATTTCAGCTCTTAATCGATATAGTTTTAAATAAATATATATGTATATATGCTTACTAAGGTTTAACGAAATATTTTTTAAAAAATATTGTTACGTTTTTTACCTTTTAAAAACGTCATTTGTGTAGCTTGGTATATTTGCAATTAAGTAAAAGGTCACCAGTGCACAATTTTTAACAAAATAAGAACACTTTATTTACTCAACACTTATATTAACAACTTTTAAATACACAATGTTAAAATAATCACTGCTGGAATACCACGATGTTAACTTCGCTGTTCATTACACAAAATTTTCTACTTGGCGCACAAATCACCTTTTTTTTTGCCTAACATAAAGCTTCGAAAAGAATGTTAGCAAATCCAAAAAGTCTTTAAACATCTTACAGCTTCTCATTTTTATTATTGACAAATGTGTTTATTGAAAATAGTTTTGTTAGGTCACTTCACGATATATTTTCGTAGCAGTATACTTAATTATTTTATTCATCTATGGATAAAGTAATCGAAAACAAATTTCAGATCACATTCGGTCCACTTTTCTTATTCTAAAATTGATTCTTAGCAGTGCAAATTTTCTATAGAATTACATAAAAAATAAAAATATATGAAATATAAAATATTTTGTTTAATTCCCTTCTGTGGCGCTGTATAGCTTTCTGATAATAACATATCATTTAGTAGGTATATCGTTTGTGGAAAAGAAGGAATTTCCAAAATCCTTTACAGAGTTCCAAGGTTTTGAGGTAACCAAAAAATTGCGTGTAAAATGAAACTGGTAACGCTGCCTATAAGTTGTAACAACAAGAAGAATATGATAAAATTTGCAAACAAAAGTTAAGAAATAGGGAGTTGACAATAAAGAGATTTATGCAAATTTAATATTTGTGCAGATTTGTGAAAGCTTGAAAGTTAAAATCTTTTGTTTGTGAAGGAAAAGTAATAGATGCACTAAACTAAATAGTTTTAGCACAGAAAAACGTAAAAAATAAAAGAACTTTTAAAGTAGTCACTAAGATAAAGAACTTATGATTAAGATATTCATACACACATATCGCTACCTTAATATAGAAAGACCCTAACTCATTATTTTTTTGAAATCGAGATTCTTGCATTTTTCTCTACGTTTGATGTTGTTCTATTGAAAAACTGATGAGTTAGAGCCCTGTGTTTTCATTGCAGGTTACTGATAAATGATTAATTACATTCAAATTAGTTTTTTTTCTTCCTTTTAATCTGTACATTTATGGGTTTTAATGTTTTTAAATTAACTATTTCGAAGTTTCAGCACTGCCCATATAAAAATATTTTAGTGTTACACAGACAAAAGGTTAGAGAGTACAAAATAATTTATGAACATTTTTTGTAGCATAAATCTGCACTCTTAAGTTAAGTTAACTTGAGCTTATAATTATTAACCAACAAAACTGGTTAAACTAACTAAAGTGAAGCACTTAAAAAATTTAATAGAATACAATTACTGTGGTTAAGCTACATGCCAATGATAGTAAATATATAAAAAAATGCTAAAATAGCCATCAAGGGCCAAAAAGCTGGACATTACTTTTTTTTCAGTTTAAATTGCTTGTGAAAAGTTATTAAGTGCCTAATATGTCTGTTAAAGCTTGAAAATAAGAAAAATCGGAGAAAGGGGAAAACAGTTCCCCTCAGTGAAACTAACACTACCTTTGACAAAGTAATTTTTTTTTCTTAAATTTTCCCATACTTTTGTTTAGCATATGCAACTGCTAATGTCGGCGAAAGCTCGAAACCCTAAACTTGGACCAAGGAGACCATAAAATGCCATTTTCATCCCGGCCTCCTTTTGTAAGCGGTGACATAAATATTATTTGCAAAAATGATGTAAATATTAAAAAAATTTACTACTTATGCCTTAATATAAAAAATTAAATTTTTGAGCTTTTATGGGCAGGGGGAAGTATCTATCCCCGCGGAACGCCCCTGCCAAAAAAGTTTCTACTCATATTTACCTATTTAAGATGAGCAAAGACAGAAAAAAGGTGAAATTTTAAAAAAATCACCAAAAAAATGGCACAAACTTGCGCAAACTTTTTTATCTTGCGTGTGAAATTCAAGAATCTAAATTTTATTGTGGTGTAATTTTTTTTTAATTTTTAAACGAATTGTTTCAACAACAATATTCGAGATAATTTTTGTTTGTTTTAGTACTAAAACTAGCTTTTGATAAAATCTTTCGGCGAAAAAAAAATTAAAGATTAAAAACTCATGTAATTTTCTTAAATTTCCTGTGCTACAAATCACAATTTGAAGTCTTCATAGTTTACAATATAATGTAATGATGTAAAATTTTGTTGTGTATCGACCTGCTCAGTTAGTTCTTCTGATTTCCTTAAACTCATTTTTGCCTTTTTTGCCTGCTTTTTGTTTTAAATACTCCTCTGTGCGTCTCCTATTTCGCAGCCATAACGAGACCTGAAGTTTCAACAGCATGAAGTGGGGGAAAATAAAGTCATTCGATATCGATCAAAATTTTTAAATATTTCCATTTAAACTCGATTAAAATATTTTGCCAGCTGAATATAAAACAAAAAAAATAAAAAAAAGTTTAGCTAACAAGACAGTACATTAACAATTTAAGTTTACTACTTCACTAATTATAACTAAAATTAATTAGATTATCCAAACTTCAATTAACCCTACGTCTTCACGAGCCATCGATTTAGACATGACATGAACATGACGCCGGCAAAGCAACTGTGAAAAATGCATTAACTTCTTTCAACATGTTCTTCCTTATCAAAGTATTTTGCAATAGTGCAATACTGATGGAATATTTATCAATTTTGTACTTTCTTTCTATTGCAAGTGGCAAACATTGATGCTCAGCAATGATGTCAGAGCATGAAAGAAACACGGACATGAGCGGTCTATATTAGCCACCTGCGATGTCCGACATGATGTTTATGCCAAGTTTAATGTTTATACCAAGGTTCAATTAAACGTGCCATAATCATAACAATACTCGTACAAAACAGCTGTTCGCACCAAACTTATAAGCAACACTGTACCTGATTAAAGGTGATTTGCCATAACGCCTATCCATAACCATAACCATTGAAACCAATTGAATTTTGGTTTTACGTCGTAAGGATCAACAGTTGTTTGCTGGTTAGACATACTTGTTGTTGCACTTTTAAAATGAATAAACAAAGAAACCCTAAACAGCTGCTGATGTAAAGAGGTAAAGCAAGTTCATATATTTATGGTTATGGCTGTGGCATTATGGTATAGAACGTCTGATTGAATCTTTAGTTAGTGTGAGAAGAAACACATTTTTTAAACGTTTACTTTTTCCGTTGCAAACATTTTTCTAACAATTTGTTGTATTAGACTCCTTGACAAAATTGTTAAAAATAAATAAATAAATTACCATTTTTTTTTGTAATTTTTTTCACAAATAAAAATTGTTTCTGCTCGATGGTAATAACAAAAGAAATATTCGCCACATAAAACGTATAAGTACATAAATGTTTTTCTTTTAAATAAACTTATAACATACGAGCTCACATGTGCAGGTAAAATTTTAAATATTTACAGCAGGAGTGAGTGCACACTGACAGCGAATCGTAATATTTTGTAAATAAATTTTGTAATATTCAAGATTTTCAAGAAACTCGTACCGTTAATTCTTTTGATAATTTACCTTTTTAATTTTTTGTTCAGCCCCATTGTGCATGTTTTACGTATGACTGCTGCCATTTACATACATAAATCTGTTTAATGATTGCAGCAGGTGTTTTATTTAAGATTTATTTATGTAAATTTTTATGCAAATATTTATTGTAGACATTTTTCTTCATATACCGAATATTATCTTGCTTGTGTTTTGCACTAAAGCAACATTTAATAAGGCCTTTGTACACTTATGCTTACATACTTGTATATACATATGTAGATTTATGGCATTTCATTGATTTTAAATTTTCTACTGGTTGGAGCAACATAAAATTTGTTGAATTTTTAAAGCAAATATTAAATATGTATGTCAATATCTATGAATGGAATGGAATGAAAGAGAGATTTTCTATACTTCTGAAGTCAACAGCAAGCACGATTTTGTTGTTGCGACTTCACATATCCCCAAAGAAAATAATCCAATGGTGTCAAATCACACGATCTTGGTGGCCAATTGACCGGTTAACCGAATTAATTGCTCTGATGGACGATTATGTCGACCATAAAATGGACGGAGCTTGCGGTAAACTTCGCGAACTGAACCATTATTTTCGAAATAAATTTGCACGATTTGCAAGCGTTGTTCTTTTGTCAACCTGTTCATGATGAAATGGCAAACCAAACTAAATATTAATCACTTGACAGCTGACAAAATGGCCGCCAGTTAAAAAAGTGATGCCAACTTAAAGTTCTATACCTCAATAAAAAACACCCTATATAACTTATTGATTTACTTCTGTAATGTCGTTTGTGGAATATGCTCTATTACAAAGATCGTAGAGCAATGGACAAGCCTATGGCTACAACAGCAAGAGTTCTCAGCAAGAGTTCGGTTATTCAGATCACTAATTTGTCCCAACAGATCACAGTTTTCCATCCAGCCTCGCAATTTATGCTCGGGAAGATGCTTCGCGACGACCTAAAAATGATTTAGCTTTATAAAATGTGACAGCAAAATGTTCACAATTTCTATAGTTAATTTGAATCATTTCAAAGCTTTGTTGAAGCGTCTATCGTTCCATTTTTATTGAAGGCGTAGTTTTTTCTTTAACAAACGCAAACTCCAAAAGTACTTTGGATTGTCTGTCGAAACACTTAGAGCCTCCGGCAGGAATACAACCTACGACCGTCCGACCTCTACACACACAAAAAATACCAATGTAAAATCATCATGCAAACATTTTGATTGCAACTCCTGTTAAATTTATTATGAATAATATTTTGTTGAAGTGTATTGATGTTTATTTGCTTTGTTCATAGCTGCAATAGCCTGTTGCGCTAAGTTTTGCGGCGTGTTCTTGTTTTGTTGTTGTGGTTCGTTTTGATGTTCGTAAATAGCCGACAAACTTGGCATTACCAGCGAAAACTTCCTGCTGCTAGTTAGTAGGTAGTGTATATACATATGTAGTCGGAGGATTGCAGCTTACAAGCCAAAGTACCTTCCGAGTTTGTGTTTTTTTTAAGTATAACTTTAATTTCAAATAAATATTATGCTAAACGACCAATTAAATCATACTAAATTAAAATTTGATTCCTAATGGTATTTATTTAGTGCCTATCCAGAGAATATTTAAGATTGTTGCGGCTGCAGCCTTGACTACCACGTGATGAGTTCTGAGTTCGATTTCAAATTTTGGCCGGGGAAGCCATCTAAATACAAACACACAAACATTTTCCTTATGCCTGTGAAAACAGGCCTTAAACTATTCACTGCTGGAATACCACGATGTTCACTATGTTGTTCTTTACACACGACTGTTTTGCTTAGTGAAAGTCTTGTTCTTTTTATACTTAACATAAAGTTTCCAGAAAATTTTTACCATTATCCAAAATTTTACATCACAATTAACATCCTCTCAATAGCAGTTTTTGAGCACGTCATTGCTTCCTGTTACAATTCATTCTGGTGGTTTGTGTGTAGGAACGTTGATAAAAGCATTTATGTAGAGGCATTATAGTTGTTATTGCTTTTTGTTGTTGTTTGGGCTTGGCGTCTGCAATGGCCTAAGTGTTTGTGTGATTGTATATTTCTTAATAAGCAGAAGGTTTAACATTACTTTTATATTTTTGGGTATTATTATTTTACTACATCCTTATCATTCTTATACATCGGGAAAAACTCAGAAGACCTTCTTACTTTAGGCTTTATTAAAAGTCTGCTTAGGATTTTTTTTATTGAATTACTATTCTTATATAATTGCTAGAAAATAGGTAATAGGAGGCCTCTACTCTTTCGCATAAAAGATAAGATACACTCCACATTCCCTTCTAAACATAAGAGGAATAAGAGAAGGAGTAACATTATTTTATTTGCTTTATTTACCAAAGCAAAAAAAAAAATCTTTTAGAATCTCTTTCGAAATAGGTTGGAGTTGAATTCCTGCACTGCAATGAAAGCGCGTGTAAAATAGATTTGAGTATGGAATGAAGCGAACAGGACTTGTACATCCAAAATAAGGAATACAAGGCCTTGTAGAAGGCATCCTTACTGCTTCTTTTTCCCACAGGGTAGTGTTGGAAAACATATATACGAGTATTAGCTCTACAATATTGAAAAAGTATGCAGCAGAAAACTAAAAATAATAGTGATATTAGCTTGTACGCTTTATGGTCAAAACTCATACAAACAAAACTAAATTTCTAAGGCGAAACGTTTAGACATTTTATAGACACAAAACAAAAGAACTTTTAACTATTGAAAGCTACCGTTGAAAAGTGCCTTTGCATTTGAGAAAAGTTTAGTACTTACGAGATTTTGGGCAGTAGATTTCGAGTAGATTTCCTGCACAAAACAAAATCTACTTGGTCACTAAATATTGATGAAATCTACTTAAAATCTAGCAGTACTTAGTGATGAAGATAAACAGCTGTACTTAAAAAGGTGTGTGAATTAGTTATACTGCAGTTGTTTGGTTGTAGTTTAGGAAAAATTTTAGTCAAGGGTTTTTGTGTTGGATACAAAATCTTGATAAGTGTCAAAAAGATTGGGTGAAACCGGTATAGATTCCGATTAAGATTCCAATTGAAAAATACTCGGTTTCGTGCAATTATAAGTATACTAGACTTTAAGTCGATTTCGACAAAATCTACTGACGAAGTAAGTTTTTATTTTTGTATGGGAAATGTACTAGATTTTGCTCGAAATCTCGTAAGGACTAGATTCTGCTCAGATATAAACGCACTGTTATGTTAAAATGACAAGCATAAAAACGGGGTGATTGTATCCGCTGTACGGCTGTGTGTTGTGTCGTGTGTTATGAACAGTGAGGTAAACATTGCGGTATTGTCAACATTGAATAATTTGACATAATAAATTCAAACAGCTGTTGCGCAAAAACTGTAAATAACAGTGTTGGGCAAATAAACGATTCTATATAATTTAAAAGTGTATATGTGTGTTTTTATTTAAGTTGCAATATCGAACTCGAGTAAAGAAACGTTTCTCAAAATTGATTTAATGTTCTTACTTTTTAAATTTTATGTTTGTTTCAGGGTTCTTCGGAATTGAACTCTGAAAAATAATTTTGGTAGTTTTATATTAACAACAGCTGTTTGTCATCTGCTGGGCACTAATTTGTAGCCAAAATGATTAAAATTTTTATTCACTTTAATAAAAAAACTTCCAATTCTCTGGAATTGTGATTCTGGCCTCAAATTATTTTGCTGTAAATATTATTTATGCAATAAACTTGTCTTAGGGCCATTATTACAACTTGCCGATAGTTAAAGGCAAGACTTTGTTGGACGGATAAATGGCTTAACATTATAAAACCTTCATTTATTATTTTTTTATCCATTAAATATTATTATTATTAATAATAATAACAAACAAAAATTGAAGTTGTAATAATGACACATACATACGAGTATGTACGAGTATATATTTTCCCTATAACAATACGAGTATTTTTATGTCTCGACTCTATAAAAAACTGTTAAAACGCTAAATAATAGCTTGAATTATTACCTCAGATCTCTGCATGTGTAAAATTTAAATATATTAAAGCTAATGACGTGTATACATGTGTGCATGTGTCAGAGATCTGCATGATTACGAATCAAACGGCATAATTTTGCATTTTCTAAAATGAATATTGAGCTAACACTTAACATTAAAAAATGAAAGATGCTATCGCACGATTCATATCAATGAGACTGGTGTTAATAAATGCATGCCACTGCTTGCAATTGCTATTCATTCATATGATTCACTAAAGCAATGAATCAGTATGATTGTTTTGAAAGCTTCTTAAAACCCCTTCTGACAAATATAGTTTTATGTAATATTACAAAATAAAATAGCTAGGCTCATTTTACTTTATAAATTATTTGAATACGAGAAAAAGTAGTAATTAATTAATACACAATGTTTTATTAACTTAAGACTTCATCTAGTGAACCTGCTTTTGTGAGTTATTTGATTACTATACAAAACAATCAAACAACAGTAAAAATATTTTACTTATTTTTACTAACAGCATTAAAAAAAGAGAGTGAGTTAATGACAGTCAGTTGTTAGAGAGGTAACTCTGCAAGCAATATCATTAGTACGTATTGATGTTAAAGAACAAAGCAAAAGCATTGTAAAAGTGACGGGAGAGCGAAAGTGCATCAACTCATACAGATCTCTGGCATGTATGTATGTATGTATATATTCGAGCGTGTATGTTTATGTAAGCGGTGTTAGTACTTACGCAGCATGCTTTAAGGCTAAAAATGTATTAATATTTAAAAGGATAACATCATTTCAACAATTATGTTTAGTGCTTGTATTATCGGCGTTTAGAATTTTTAACATTTTATTGCCGCAGAACAATCTTTGAAATTTCATGGATTTAGTGGAAAATAAATTAAATTAGGCATCATTCAGTTCTTTAATAATATTTGCAATACTTTTGTTTAATTTATTTTAATTAATACGACTAAAATACATATTTGTTAGACATTATGATTGATAATTGTCTTAAGCTTAAAAGTGATTTTCATGACAATTGCCACTCTTTATAGAAGCAACTTTACTAAAACTCAAAATAAATGAATGGAAACGTATGGACCCACAACTTTAGAATTTAATTTTTTTGCTTTTCCTAAATTTTGCGTGACGTTCAAGACATTTTTACACATTTCCTTTGCTGCTTAGTTCAATATGTTGACTATATTAGAAAATTAAAAAAAAAGTGTCCTTCAATTTACATTTAGATTTTATTTTATTATTAATTGTTGGCTCACACCAAGGCAGCTTTTATAGTTTATTAATGTTATATTTTGCATCACTTGCAGATGGTCATAAGTAAAAAAATTTACATCGGCTTTAATTTTATATCAAACACAAATAAAATTCTATTTCAACTCTTTAACTTGCAACCTAGTTTTCTATTTTCAACTTAAATTGCCAGCCAATAATGCACAGAGCGTTAAATCTTAACCACCATTTCAATTCAGTGCCTGTGTGTATGTCATACGAATTAAAAATTTGCCTCAAAATCCAAATCAAATGTTTGGTAAAAGGCAGTTTTGCTTGTCCATTTCACGCATTCCACAAAACCTTAAAATTCCCATCAAAATCTTGTACATATGTAAATGTGCATGAATATGCATGCATGTGCACTAATTTCAAATTAAATTTCTTATTGCAAGTCCACAAACTGCATGTAGTAGACGTCGTAAAGCGTGTTATAACAACAATGCACTACCAGGGTGTCGCTTTGTTGGTTTTGTTGTTGTTGTTGTTGGCGGCGAAACTTTCATATGATGATTGCGTTGCTACATACACTCACTATTGCAAGTGACACGCCATGCTGATCTCAACAAATTCATTGTTGTGTTTTATTGCTTAAATTTTTAATACGCTCTCACATCTGTCCGTTGCCACAGTCACTTTGTTTGGTCTTTGCTTATTAGATGCGAATTTACTGTGCTGACAGCACACAGTGGGTAGGAATAAAAATTTATGCTGAACTTTTAAAGCAATTTTTTAAGATCTAGAAAAAACTAAAAGTTCGCTGCCTTCTTTCAAATAAGACCGCAAAACATTTTTCTTCTTGCTTTGAAGTAATACTAAAATTGTAAGCAGTAAAAAGAGCAGCCCGTAACGACAAAAAGAAATGCACATTTGGAGACCATGAAGGAATTTGATCAAATTATAATTTAATTAATAACTTAGTTATAATTAATAAAATACAATGACTACATGTTGTTTCAACTTGAAATAACTTTGATTCAACATGGTTGTTCGTGTTATAACAGCATCGAATTAACGTTGCTCCAACTTGAAATAACTTTGATTCAAAATGGTTCTTCACTTTGATTAACAGTACGCGAATGTTAAATCAACATGAAATAAAGTTATTTCAAAAGGAAAAATTTTCTTTGAAGGTTACGGAAAATCATGTTAGATATGAAGCAAAATCATTGCCGAAAAATTTTAAATTAACTTTGCTTACGTAGATTTTAAGTTGACATTTTTCTGTGTGTATGTTCAAACCCGTTTAAATTAATCGGGTTTGATCTAAGCTTTGTATCACAACAGAACTAGTGAACGAGTTCGACCAAGTCTAAAGTCGACTTTCACTAGATCATTTTAGACAGAAACATATAATTAAATCTATATCATTCAAATGGGTTTGATTAAAGGTTTGTGTCTAAATCGAAGCATTGAAAGAGTTTGATACAAGTCCAATGTGAATATGACAAGAGCAGTTTTGGAACGCAGTATAAAGAATCAATCAAAAACTTTATTAAAGAAACAAATTTTTATTTATTTTAATCGAATTAAGAAAGAGTAATTCTATCTTTAGTTCTTTCTTCTATTTTAGGAAAAACTTGTAACAGAACGCAGTCTTTAATTGGTACCGAACCCTTTGTCCCCCCTCAATACTCTTTTAATTCTCCAGCTACGCAATCAAAAGACTCTTTCATTTCAAAAAAACTTATTATGTATTATTATAATGCACAGAGAAGCAAGCCACTATGCAAGCAACAACTTGTAAGCATTCAAAGCAGCAGGACAAATCATTTTATCCCTTTTAGTGTTTCAGTGTGTACTGGAGACTACTGCTGTGCTAGTAGAGCGGTTCTTAGCAGCGATTATTGGTGTTTTGTTTTTGCTGTTATTGTATTTTTTAATAAGGATGTGTTATCAGTTAAAAGTACGAGTATCCCAGTGTTTTCAGGTGCTGGCATAGCAATCGACTTTTGATTTGTGTGTGCTTTTGAATGGCAATCGGTGTTGAATGTGGGTGTTTTTTATTTAAATTCGCTGTATCAGATATTCAATGAGATTTTAAGGAGATTACTTTTCTTTACTGCATTTAAGCACATACAATTTACACACCTACAGAAAACATGCTTAAGGCCCAATGTATGTAAATTATGCGTATTAATGAAAGTTTCTATGTTTTGCTATTGGTTTCTAGGAAAATTGAGCGTGCAAGTGTGTGTGTGTGTGTGTATGAGTTGCGAGTATGTTGCTATTTTTGCCAAATAAGGCGTTTGGATGTTAGATGGTTTACATATGCATGTACATATGCTTCCGAGTGTGTTTTATTATATTTGTGCTTAATTCGTGTAACTATTATTTTTATTATTCACTTTCAATTAAATTTTCCTAATTTATGATGCATAATTAGTTATGGGGATTTTGTTGTTGCAATAAATAAGAAACTTCACATTCACATTAAAATATATGTTGTATAAAGATCGTCGAAAAGGCCACGGAGATGGTGTCGACAGCCAGGCAGCGCTTAAAGCTTTGAAGGAACACATTGTCAAATCGAAAACTATGTTGGGTTCCTGGCCACAGCAGTGTTAAGGGAAATCAAATTGCCGATGAGCTGGCAAAAATAGGGTCGGCATTAGATGAAGGAATGACAGATAGGTCGACGAAATTACCGATAGATTTATGGCGAAGTATGGAGGATTGTAGAGTCTCAAGGGGCTTGTGGCCAAAACTTGACTCAGGAAGATACAAACTGCTACCGGACATGAATAGGAAGGCGATGCGAATTGTGATAGGCGAGTTGACAGGTCACTGCTCGGTCGGAGCAAGAACCAGCATTTGGGAAACTGGCACTCCAGATTTTTGTAGGATGTGCGGGGATGAAGAACAACCGGAAGCCATTGAACATGTTATCTGTCACTGCAGACGTTTCCATGAAAGCATTACTGATATCAGGAAGTGTAAAGTAGAGGGCATCAGGGGCTTCATTATGGGAATTCGGTGTTTCAAGGACGGGTAATAGGGTCACTTTTGGCTACAAATGGGAGGAGGGTGGGGTAAATATTACTTTTTATGGGCAACAGAAGGGAATCACAATGGACCCAATTGGGTCTCCCAGTGGAAGTGCGGTATAGCACCACCCTTCTAGTACTAAAATAACACGCACAATCACGTTGAATTAAAGTTATTTCAAGTCGAAACAGCATGAATTTAATTTAATGCAGTCAATTTATTAACTATATACTTTACCTATTGTATATTGGCACAGGCATCATATGTGTTTTAATGAGTGTTTTTTAAGAGCTTTCGGATTTAATTTAAAAAACTTGGAAAAATGTATGGAATCTTTATTTGGGTCGATAGAACGATCTA
The DNA here is from genome assembly GCA_936439885.1 of Nowickia ferox. Classification (NCBI taxonomy): domain Eukaryota; kingdom Metazoa; phylum Arthropoda; class Insecta; order Diptera; family Tachinidae; genus Nowickia; species Nowickia ferox. Next base: position 110,624,965 of record OW387023.1, read on the forward strand.
TATAATTCAATGTTTAAAGATGATTTCATGTAAATGTTAACAGCTGCTACGCCTGAAATAGTTCATTGCTGGGTCCAATTCTGCCATACTCTCCCCAACATATCGGCCGGTATCTCACGAATAAATTCTTTAATATTGGTCTCCAGTGCGTAAACCGCTACCGGTTTGTCCCTATAGACATGTGCCTTAACATAGCCCCACAAAAAATAGTGTAAAGGCGTTAAATCGCACGATCTAGGAGGCCAATACACACGCCCCAAACGTGAAATAAACTGTTCACCGAACTCGTTCCTGAATGGGCCATTTTTTCGCATGCTGTATGGCATGTGGCACCGTCTTGCTGAAACCACATGTCAGCCAAGTCCAGCTCTTCCATTTTAGGCAAAAAGAAAAAAAGTAACAGAGGCCTAATTCCTGCGAATAACGACGAATCGATAATCCACCGTCATCATCGCACTGGCGGATACAGATGTGATATTTTCCTCTTTCCACACTCTTCGTGTGCGTATTGGTGTTTAATGTTCAATTATGTAATTTGGTGCGAAATTTAGTCACAAAATTCCGAATAGCCGCCTCAGAGGGTCGCCAAACTTCCATAAAACGGAAGAAGTGAACGATGCACTTTCTTAACCGAGCATGAATTTTGACAATAAAATTAAATAATGTGCAGACGTTATTCACTTTAAGTCGATTTATGGTTAAATTATAGGCCAAACTGAACACGTTGAACGAAAACAGCTGAGCTGCCAAAAACAGTGTTGCCAAACAGAAAGTTGCTACAAAATCATCCTTAGGTTGGCTTCCAATACAAATTCCAAATACCAATTTAAATTTTTAAATAAATTTAATTTTACAAGATGATTTAATATAAAATTTAAATTTATTTGTATTTCAAGTGTGTTTTAGTCAACATTTGTATGGATATTTTGCTTTAACGTAAGCATCAAACCCAAGTTATAATTTTTGGATAGAGCAGATAGCTTTTATGTAATTCTTTTTATTTTCTTAACAAAGACAGACTGCGAAGCTACTTTAGCTTGTCGACGGAAACACCCAGAGTCTTCGGCAGCAGGAAGTTTTCGCAGATAATACGAAGTTTGCCGGTTATTTTCAGAACACGAACATCAAAACGAATAACAGCGAAACATTAAAAAATCACGCAACTGAGCAGAATAGTGCTTTGCAGCACACTTAAACAATGTATCGTTGGTTACAAGTAGAAAGTCTTTAACGCAGATAACTGTAACTTTACAAGAGAAGTTAAAAACATAATGATACAACTTCTTGTACAACTGCTTGCAAAAGCGTTATTTTTTCCACTACTGCAAGAAATTTTTGTGACGAAGTGTATTTGTATGAAATGTATTGGAATTACTGAATACCTCAGTTACGTGAGAGTACGAGTTAGGGACTTTCTACTTGTGACCATCGATATTCTGCCGTATTGTGCTTGTCGTATTTTAACTTTGACTACGACTTTTTTGTAATAGATTAAAGATTACTGCAAGATTTTCTTTTTAATCTACGATTAAAATGACGTAGTCGAGCTTGAAATACACCAACCACGATAACGCAAATTATTTGTAATAAATTTAAAATGATTTCTAATCAAAATTTTTGCATGTTGATTTGACATTGGTATTTTTTCTGTGCGCTATCGCTGGTTTAACTACCCACAACTTTTGTTTCCAAATTTCAATTGTTTTGTTAAATATTTTTAAATAATACATGATCTAATTTATGCTAAACACATTAAATATTTTGTTTGCTAATACTATTATAATATTAATGCAACATGATAATTATCATAAATCATGAAAAACATAAATCACATAATAGTAATAAAAGTGTTTAGATTTGTTTTAGTTTTTAAAAACACATTTATTATTTAAAAATGCTTACATACGTGCACTTTGCAGTTTAAAGTTAATTAAAATTTCTCTTGAAATTTCAATTTGCCAAATTTTGTCTGGTTAATATCCTGGACTAGCAAGAAAAAGAATGGCCACAATGTTCGCTCTTGAGTTCCGGGAAGTTTCTGACGTCGCTAGTGCTTGAACTGCAACGCATTAGTTGCCTTATATTGAGCTCCGATTGGTTCGACGGTGGCGGCTCCGCATAAGCAGAGTCTCCTTTTTATCACAATGAACCAAAATTAGAGTATGGAGTCTGGAATTCTGACTGCCATCCTTACCTAACCCCATCTTACCTAAAAGATCAGAATTTAAAAGTTGTTCATTATGTCTTATATGAAAATAAAGGCAATAGGCAATTGCAAAGTTTTCGGTTGTGCGGGCAGTTAAGCCCAGTAAAACGTGTCTTTAGTCATTTTCGATTTTCACTCTATAAAAAGTTTCCATACGAAGACATATATTTGGTTCACTGTGTGGTGCGACTTATTGCAAATTTTAGTCAGTGCAAATTGAGGGTGGCGTTGGCGGAAGTAGTTAGCACGTTGACTACAAAACCGAAGGTCATGGGTTCGAGCCTGGTATCCGACAGCCATTATATAACAACACCATGCATTTTGTCCCTTTTCATCACTTGTAGGAAATTTCAAGTGATGAAGGCATAGTCACTGGTCACTGAAGTATACCGACTTCAGCAGATACTAATCCTAATGTAACATCAGAGCGCTCTGCATTGAGGGTATTATGTATCACAATTATCCACGAAGTAAAATTACTCGCACACACGAAACGGCTACTAAGCACAGCTTTTAAAATTTAATACGCCTCATTGACACCAGAGGCTCTGCAACTCTGCATTATTAAAAACTTGCAAAAAGCTGAGTTGTAAAAGAATGAAGCTGTCTTCTCTATCCCTAACCTTTTTTTAAAAGAAGGTAGCACCTAGTAATAGAAGTAGGCATTCATTCTTTATATAAAAAAAATGGAATACGTGAATTGTTTTCATTTATTGTATCACAATGTTTTAACGCTACAATAGTCTTACGATTGTGGGGTTTTTCTGTACTGTTACGTAACTACACATGTTTGCTTATTTTATTGGTTACGTATTCTATTTGCTTTGAACATTTTAAATATAAAGCAGAAGCTTGCATTAACTGACGCCATACATGTGAACCAAACACCTGAACACTCAGAATGAAGGTGTAGTGGCCTTCAGAAACAGCATCATGTTCCATTCTATTAGTGATTCTCAGAATAATTACAATGAATGGCCTTTGGTGTGATTTATTCCTCAAAAATTATCACATATAATTAAGCTTGCTCTAAATACAAATTTAGATTCTAATTAAATCAAAGTAAGTTTTTTTTATGTTGATTGCTTTAATGAATTCGCTCATTCATGTGTAACTAATTTTATTTTTAGCTGCGCAAAAAATACTTCGGTATTTATTTGTTTATGTGGCAAAATTATTTTTTTACAAAAAAAAAATTAAAAATCAAACGTCATTTACAAATGAGCAAATAAAGCTCCTCCCCAAATCTAAATTAAAAAAATATTTCCCTTAAAACGCTTAAATTTATGCCTACTTTTTGCTTTACTTTGAAAACCATTAATATCTATTCATTATTTTAATTAAAAACAATTAAATTGTTACACAATAACAAAAAAATTATACAGTTTTTTGCTTTAAATTAAGAGTAAAAAGAATTAGTTTGCTAATAATCGATAACTTCAAGGCCTTTATTTGTGTTTTTAATCTGCCACACTTTCGGCGTTTCAGCAATGCAGGCATTAAAATTAAATTAAATAAAACAAAATGACCACATTAAAACACTTTTAATAGATTTTATATTTTATGTGTATTTTGTTATCGTCATGCATGCAGGCACAGGCTGTTCCTGCAGTGCCAGTTGTGTACACCTGCTTCCTAAAACCGATTAGCGTTTCGACTGATTAGTCAAATCTTTAACAATGGCAATACGTATGTATATTGCATAAAAATATTTAAATTTCTATTGTAAACAATTTGATAATTTTATGACACTCGTTCGTTTATAAAATTGTGTTCACTAGTCACACCAACACGTGCGAATCTACACATAAAAGCTTCACTTACTCCACTCGGCTGCCTTGAGTGGGCGGAATGGATGCTTCAAATGGCAAAAAGAACCTTCTGCTATATTTCATATTATTTATTATATTTTATATATATATTGTAGAAATTGTAATATCCCCAAGTATGGAATGCGTTTGCACAAACATTACAAACGCTAAAAGGAATTCTCTATCTCTTCAATTTAATTATATCTGGATATTAAATCTAAAATATTTACATATTTTGTGTTTGGCATTTGCCAATATTAACACGAAAGGTATTTTAGTTTGTATGTATTTGTAGTTCTATTTGTTGTTTGACAAAAGTAAAGTTTTCTGTCCATCTGCTTGTATGATTAAATATTAATGTAATAAATTGCTTTAATTTTAAGTAAAAATAAGATTTGTGATGAATGGAGCAAGTTTGATTTACAATAAATTAATGTTTTATAAAATGTTCTTCTAACTAATTCTGTGCGGTAATTTACACATAAAACTGATTAATACTTGTTGTATAAAAAGCTTGAGGTCATTAAGCTTTTTTCAACGGTAGCGAAAGTTAACGTTCGTTCTCTAACACATTGTTACGTTTTAACTTTAAAAAATTTAAAATTTTTAGGTTCGGATATTTGCATTAAAAAAAGTCACATTGCACATTTTATTTATTTAATACTGACATTACGAGCTTTAAAACACACATTGTTAAAGAATGCACCGCTGGAATACCACGATGTTAACTTTGCTGTTGCTTTGACAAAAATCTCTACGGACTGTTTAACGGATGCATCGCTTTTTCTATAATTAACATAGAAATTATCAGCACATTCAACAGCCTCAGAAAATTAGCTTTCGATTACGTTATTAGTTCGTCTTACAATTCGTATTCTTAATTCTGGTTTGTGTTAAATATAACGTTACCTTTTTTATTTTACACATTTTTATTTTCTGAAGATGCTACACAAAGGGGTTAAACTAAATAAAAAATACAATAGTTGCTGTTTATTGTTGTTTATATAAAAATATGACCTTGAGCTTAAAAATTAAAATGAAATACAAAAATATAACGAAAAATTATTGAGTTTGACATATTTTAACGAATTTCGCTGTGGGTTGAAGAAAAAATAAAAAATAAAATCACCAGTTTAAATTCATTTAGTTTTCTTTTATTATGTTTTGTGCTTCTGGCTTGCTTTGACGTTTTTGTTTGCAGAGATGCCACATGATTTAGAATTAAATGGTGAGTAAACCATAACTGTATACTATCGTAAAATGCCCAGGAGACGATCAATCAATCATGTACTTGTGTGTGTGCAGTCGTTTTTTTCGTTGACGCGTTGTCATCAGTGATGGATGGGAATCCATCGCTTACGATTTAATCGAAAATAAGATATGGTTGTAGCATGGTTGAGAAAACAATATTATGTTCTCCGAAACAAATGTGTGGTAATTGCAAACAAGTTATTGTTATTTTAAACATTAATTGCGTTACGATAAACAAAGTAATATTTGAATTTAATAATTTCATTATTATATTCATAAAAAGTGTGATATGGTTAGAATTTAACAATACAGTTTTGTTAAAAATTTATGACCACAACATAATTTGTATTATTATGTAAAAATAATATAATGTAAATAACAATATAATGTTATCCAAAACCATACTATGTATATTATATTAGTTTAAAAAAATCTTTTCCAGAAATATTTTCTGTCAGTTCAGTGTTTCCTTTGTAAGCTATCGGTATTGCACGCGTAGTGTTAAATAAATTAATAAGTAAATGAAGTATAAAGAAGAGGATAGATCAATAAAAATATATATACATATATTTCTTTATACATGCGTGTCTGCATTTCGTGTATACTCACATATCTGTGTAACAATATTATTTTATATTTATTTCGGCTTTGACGCACAGCTGTTTTAAGCAAAAGATCTACCAATATATGGTTAAAAAACAAAATATTATTATTATATAGAATAATACTGTGGTCGTATTTAACAATATTATTATAATATTGGAATATGTAATAATTCGTCTTAATTATATTTTAGTCACATGTAATAATAGTATAGTCATATTTAACCAAAATGTGATAACTTTGAACAATACTAAGGTTATGTTAAAGTTAATTGTTATTGTAGATAATATTATTATTAACTCAGATAATAATATTACTAAAACTTTGCTTTTCTATTGACAATAATATGATTTGACTGCAACCTTATAATTCAATCATAGTATGTTGCTGTTTGATTATGGTTACATCAACCATATTTTTTCTTTGCATACTTATATAAAAATGCATAATTTTCGATTTAATCGTAAGCGACAAAAATTAAAGTTTTCCGGAGAAGGTTTTTTTAAAATATTCAAATATGTTTTTGTATGTAAATTTTCGTTTAGAATAAAATTTTACAGCCTATATCTTAAAATTTATCAACAATTTTGGCATTTTGATAGTTCTAAACTATGGGTAGGCCCATACAATTTTAATTTCAATAAAAAGTCTATTTTCGATTACATGTCGAGTACTATAAAATCGGAAATAAGGTTCGATATGTTTGAGTACTCTTGATACGCAACACTTGCTTAAACTTTTTGGACTTAAGCCCCTTCATCTTTTCTAAATCAGAAGTTTTTGTATCGTTTATAAGAGTTTTTTTTTGCACAGGCAAAGTTTACTTATGTAACGTCTTGAGTTTGTTGAAGAAAAATAAAAAACGAGTGGGAGTGAGTACAGACTTTGATGTTCCTCGCAAAGTTACTTCTTACAAAGTTGTTCTTCGTGCGTTTCGTCACTTTCTTCCTTCATTATGCACAGATACTTCGTGATATAGTTGAAATTTGTCACGTATAATTTTGTCAAATAAAATTTAAAAGACTTTGTCAAAATAAAGTTTGCGTGTGCAAAAGGACCCTAACTGTAGAACTAAGAGCGCAAGTAGGTTTAAAAATTTATTCATGAATTTCTCGTAGAGATTCCAAATTGGTACTTTTGGCACTATTTTTAGTGCTTTTTGAAGACTCAAAACGCCAAATTTGAAGCCAAATTTAGTGCCAAACTAAGAAAAAGCAATACGAGTAAATAATGCTTTTAAGAAATTTGGGTATTTCTTAAAATTACTTTAATAAAAATTTCTTTTGTCTGATATATTTCATTAAAGATGCGGGTTGATGCTATTGCCGAAATATTAAACATTATTAAACTTCGCTCGTTTTTCACGTTAGTGCTTTCAACGCTTTTTAGATCTCAAAATTACGCTTTTTAGTGCTTTTTTTGAATGTTGATTTGCTTTTAGAGCCAAAAAAGTTGGCATCACTGGTGATGTATAAAAGTGAAAGGTATTGATATTTTGGTCTAATAAGAAAGTCAATATTTCAAACTTTCTTATGGTATGTGTATATTTGCTTTGGAATTTGTTTGTCACTTATTAGCCTGACCTCGTACTTCTGCTGGCGTTTCCACTTAAGTATTTTTATCTGAATAAAATGTTAAAATATGTATGTAAATATATAAAAAAAATTCAGACCAAGTGCACATTGTACACTTTAGTTAGAACGTATGTATATACATATTATTTAAATATGACATACCAGTCAATTAAATTTAAATTTAATTTTTTTTTCTCGCTCCTCAACAACACTGAATGATAAATAGATGTGATACATTTAAAAGTTCCTAAATAATCTAATTCATTTACATATACGAGTATACATATGTATGTAAGTATGTATATATGTACATATATACATAATATATGCACATATTTGCATACATATGTTTGTATACATGTACGTACTTTGTACAGCCTTAATTGAAGTTTTTTGTTTGTTTTTGGCAAACATTTAATTTGAATAATATTTTTAAGGAACCCCATTTGCTGACTCTTTTAACTTAATTTAGTTTTAATTTCATTGCGTGCGTTGCTCTGCCAAATATTTGAAACATTTTGCGTTTGTATCTCAAATGAATTAATAGGGTTTTATTTCAACAATGTTGCTTTTAATTAAATTATAACTTTGTGCTGCTTAATACGCTACATTATACGCGGCACAAATAAAACTTTAGTGTAATATGTCGAAAGGAATTTTGTTATTTGTTAACATTTAATTTTTTTTTATAGTTCCTACTATTTCCAGAAGCCAAACAATCGACTCGTCTAAAAAACTTGCATGAAAATCATTGAGAACAGTTGGTGCTTTTCATATAAACTGTCTACTCAAGTCGACTTTAGATTAGTTTAAAGATGCAAATTCATGTTATTACTATTCATGTACATATGTACAGTCCATAAATTGCATTAAAAAAATTTTTAAGTAGAAAACAAGTCCTGCACAGATGTTTTCCTTAAATTCTCTGTAATATTATGCACGAAATTTTCATCGATAATTTTTGTATGGAACATTTTTGTCATAAAAAATATTAATGGGTTAATTTTTCGTAAAATTTTAATGCGATAAACTTTCTCTACAAAGAGTTTATTCTATGAAAAAAAAACAGATTTCTAAAATTAGTTAAATGTGTAAAAATTCATCGCTAACCGCTCTACTCGCATGTTATTATACATATTATCTTCACCGATAATTTTTGTCTGGAACATATCGCTCATTTACTTACATAGTGTCAAAACGCGAAAAAAAACTAGTTTTGCAGAAAACGCGCTTAAAGTTTTAAATTTATATACAACTCAATGAAGAAATAACAAAATATTCTTCTCTCACGAGGTGTTTAATACCACCTATTTCCATGAAATTTTTAAACAAGATAAAATCGAAAATTGAAAGAAACGAAATCGCGAATTATTGTGCATTATTAACTCAAAGAACGCATTTTTTGAGTTATGACACTATTGAACTAAATGAGCGATATGATGTCAGAAGGCAATAATAAAAATTTTTTTTTGATAATTTCTTTGTAGAAATATTTATCGATAAACTTTATTGTGCGAAAGTTTTTTCGATAAATATGCTCTTAAGCAAATTTTCTGCAAACAAAAAATACTATTTCAATGAGATTTCTAAAATGAGTGTCATCGATTAATTAAAAAATTATTTATCTTTAAATTGTATGATATTAAATACAAAATATTTGTCAATAATTTTTGTATTGTATTTTTATGGCAAAATGTTTATAGAAACATTTTTATGGCAAAATTTTTATCGAAAAATTTGTATACCAAAATTTTTATAGAAAAATTTGTATACCAAAATTTTTATGGCAAAATTTTTGAAGAAACATTTGTATACCAAAATTTTTTTAGAAATATTTTTATGGTAACATTTTTATAGAAAATTTGTATGATAAAAATTTTATAGAAAAATTGGTTTGGTTAAATATTTATAGAACCTTTTTTATGGCAAAATTTTTATAGTAAAATTTTTATGGCAAATTTTTGTAGTAAAATTTTTATAAAAAAATTTATGTATTAAAATTTTTATAAAAAAAAATTTTGTAGTAAAATTTTTATAAAAAAAAATTTTTTAGTAAAATTTTTATAGAAACATTTTTTTAGTAAAATTTTTATAGAAACATTTTTTTAGTAATATTTTTATAGAAAAATTTTTGTGATAAAATTTTTATACAAAAATATTTTGTGGTAAAATTTGTATAAAAAAATTTTGATTGCTTTATGAGTAAATTTTACCAATAAAAATTCTTTTAACGAACCATTTTCTACAGAATATGTTTTAGTGATTAAATTTTTATAAAAATTTTACCATATAAATTTTATTTAAAACATAATAAATATGAACTTAAAATTGTTCTATAGAAAATAGAAAATTTATCGAATGTTAATTTTTTTAAAGTATTTTTTTATAAAAACTTTTTTACAGATAACTAATGCCCCACTGTGCAGAATACTCTGCACACCGCGTTCGTGAATGTAAATAGTGGCAACATTGATGCTATAAAATGGTGGAAAAGGAAATATAAATCATAAAATTTTATTATGCAATTGATATGTAAGTATTTAATTCGTCTTTTTTATGAGTCTCTTTTGAAAATTATACTCATCATTAGTTTACCATTTAAATCGCAAATTATATCACTTTGATAATATAAAATTTTCTTATTTTCGTCCATCAATGCAAATGATGATTACAAACAGTTGATAAGAAAAGCGGTTGCAGGCAATAGTGTTGATGCACTTATAAACAAATTTTTCTTTCCTTATTTTCTTTTGGATTTTATAAAGAAATATATGTACTCGTTCGTATATGTATAATTAGTTTTGTGATTGAAATATTCCTGCAAGTGTGCTTAATGTTCGTCTTTACTGCTCCTTGTATTTATAATTATCTTATTGTTTGAGTTCCTTTTTGTCTAGCAAGTTTCAAACTGAATCTCATAGACGTAATAGATTTACTTACATGATATAATAATTTTACAAAAAGTTTTTGTTTTGTATTTTAATTATCCTTACGAGTTTTGTATGAATTTAATGCAATTATAAAACGCCTATTTTTGCAATATAAAACACAATGAAACAAATACACACAAACACATGCATAACTTTTTAATGTAATTTTTATGCAGCTGAATAAAAATTTCAGTGAAGCAAGATAAAATGAAATGAAAGTTCTATACTTGCGCTTATCAAGGATAATACGAAACAAATGATGCTGAAGAGAAAGAAATGTTTGTCGTTTTATGTTTTACTTTTTTTTTAAAAAGACTTTGCAAGAATCACTAAAATTTTTTTATTACTATTTATATTTGTTTTTAGTTTATAATTATTTTTGCAGCTTTTTATTTTACTGCCTCCTTACGCGAGGCAAACGAACGACAGCTCTAAATATTTTTTTGAGAGGCTTCCTTTTCAGTTATTTGACAAAAGAGTTTTTATTTTGCCAAGATTAAAGTCAGAGAATTGATAATGTGAAAATTAAATTTTTAAGTTAAGAGGAAATTTAGTCATAGTGCAATCTATTATTTATACAAAAAATTATTTAGGTTTTCTTCGTAAATTCCAAGACTATACCAGCTGCAATAAAGTACAAAGACATTTGAGAATTTTTGCTTGCAAGCTGGGAGTGTTAAAAATTTAATCAATAATATAAATTTAAAGAAAATATTTATATTATACAAGATATTTTCTCTTTAAAACTTAATGTTAAAGTTATAACAGAAACTTAGCGATAAGGACTTTTACCACCATATTTATAAAAAAAATAAAATCTGTTTGAAGTCCATTTTAAGAAAATTTGGAATAAAATACATTTCATTACATATTTGAGAATGTGATAAATGGTACTTTCAGTATATTAGTTGAGGTACATGTTGACTAAACTACTTTTCTTCATAAAAAGTATGAAAAAGAGTAACTTGTTTATTGCAGCACTATTTTTTTCTGTGTATTTAGCAAATACTGTTATCACCCAAAAAATATTTTCCCAATCCAATCTTTTAGCTTTTTTTTTTCTCAATTTTTATATAAATAATGTATGTATGTATGTTTGTATGTATTAACATACAACAATATCTTTTAACCTAGCAAACAAAATTTTTTTCATTTATTTAGTTTGATTTCCTATTGATTGGATTTTAACCTAAATCATTCGTTCGGCCACAAAAAGTCAGCTTCAATCAAAAATGCAAAGTACTTGACCAAACTGTTGATACAGAAGATTTCAATCTAGTTAAAAAATAACGAAAGTGCAAAGAGAGAGAGAGACAGACAGAGAGAGATAGAGAGCGCGAGAGAGATAGAAGTAAAAATATTCGAAAAATCAGCAATGATTGCATTGTTATTTTTTAAAGTAAATTTAAGCATGAAAAAACATTTAAGTAAGTGAATTGATTTGAAATGACTTTTAGCTCTTTAAATTATTGAATACATACGTATGTATGCACATATTTGTAATTTACTTTAACAACGTCATAACTCCAAAAAAACTCTTTATACAGAAAACGAGTTTATTGCATGCAAAAAACACGCAGCTTAATGGAAAAAGAAAATATTATTTTTCTCGTACTGAAGTATATTTTATTCAATGCTAAGTCTCTAATGTTTTAAAGTAAAGAAGTGCTTGTTGTGGGCTAAGCATGTCTATATGCATTTCGTTTCTGCTTAAGACTGCAACAATTCTTGAAATATGGTTTTTTTTAAAACTTTTTCAAGTTATTTTTTGAAGTGTAGCTAACAACAACCAAATTTTCTTTATATTAATACGCTATTTGATTATTAAAAATACTTATTATTTTATTAATTAAAAAACTAAATTACTTTGAACCCAACGCAAATGCTTGGCAACATCACAGAAAACAACAAACTCTTGCAAATTACATGTGCGATCTTTTGTCTGACCTGCTGAAACTATGCCTCGCAAATACCAACGTCCTCGGCGACTTATCATGAGGCCACTACCTGAGTCACCCATGCAATGACCCGTATTATCACGATTTCCAGCACAGAACGTTCGTGGTGATGTCAGCATATTGTATGCAGCTGAAGAACGCAAACATTCACTGTCACTCACTATTTTGGTATCGACTTTTTTGGGTACTGGCATAAAAGTATGGCCCTGCTCATCTGCACCGCAACCGGTGACTACGCCTGCTTCGCCCACTATAAAACGCGAGTCTGAGTTCTCGGTCCACAAACAAATGGGTCGTATGTTGTGGGAAAATCTAAAAAAACCAAATTAAATTAATTACCAAAAGTAATTATTATTATACCAAGCTCTGAGAAAATTACTTTACTGCTTCCTTAAGATGCAAAATAGCCAAATCAGCATCTGGAAATATATTGGCATTGTATTCCGGATGGACAATTAGGCTTTCTATCTCCCTGGTAACAAATCCCTGTTCACTGAAATCTTCCAAATTATGGCGACCCAACTGTACAACTAAACGATTTGCTGCAATACTGCCAATCTTGAAGCAATGACCTGCCGAAACCACAGTGCGTGAGGAAAGTAATGAGCCACCACACAAGAAACGTAAACCGGCTGATTTGATATAAATGGCGGTCAACTAGGGAAATTCTCCTTGCACAAGTTCACTGCCTCTAAAAACAAAAGGTGTAATCGCCTTGCCTATGCCACACTGTATATTTCGTCTAAATGAATTCGCCAGCGTTTCAGAACTTGTGTCAAATATGTTGTTGTTTGAAGTTGCCGGAAACTGAGAAGCCAACTCTGTAGCTGGATTCTGCACTGGAATTATTGGCAATCGTTGTATTGAATTCCCATTGTTGGGATATTGTTGCGCATTTATAAGCGGAAAGTTACTCGACAAAGCTTGAATTGTTAGTTTGTGTTTTAAAAAGAGTCGTATGTTTGGGGCAGAATCTGAAATTTAAGTTACAATTTGAAAACGAAACGAAAGAAAGTATTTTTTTAATAACATGTAAATTCGAAAGCAATTCCTTTCGTTTCGAATTACAGAGTAGACTCCCTGATTGTATTTATAACATTTGTCATAATATCATCTTACAGTCATTTTGTGTGCAAATATCTTCACCATTAACTGCAATTTTGGTTAATTTGGGGACTTCGTTTTGTGAAGGAAACTCCACACGGTATAAAATAGGATCTCTGCTTTCCAATATGATTCTGCCATAATTGTTCTAGAAAATAATAAACACAAATTTTATATTTTTGAAGGTATATTCTGAAAACAGAAACATAAGTCGAAAGGCCTGGCCCACGATATCGACAAGAAGCTTTCTATTGCCAGGGCGTAAATGTTTCAAGTCGATATTAATTGATTTCTTCTTTTTACTCATTTCATTAGTTCTTTCAAATAGTAAAAAATGTTTGCTACTTTACTTTAACTTTGTGAAAGTTAAAAAAGAGAGTAAAAAGTTCAACAATATGACTTCACATTATTTACACAGTGTAGTTTCTGAAAGATTTTGTCAAGCCGCTTCCAATGGTGCATTAAACTTTATCATTAATACTATCAGTAATGTGTTATTCCATAAATAATAATATGTGTGACACGGTCTATCAAAAGGTGGCTTATGACTCAAAAACAAAATTTCGAGAAATCAGCTGTTAAAGATAAACAATGCATTTCGTTAGTTTCTCGGTAGTTGTTCTCATTCGTTCTGTTTCTGTTGGTATTTTCCCTTATAAACTAGTGAAGCATTTTTTTTGGTAAAATCATTTTTGTAGCGTTCAATCGTTTTCAATTTCATGTATTATCTTCATTCACGATTTTCAATAAAATTGTGTTTTTCTTTCATTTGTGCTCTTCTTTCTCTACATTTTTAGTACACTTCTAAGCAAGTTACGACTTTCTGCTTTTCACCATGTTAAAGAGCGTCTCAAAAACTATCCGAACCAAAAAAAAAGTGAAAAATAATTTTTTGAGTCATAAGCCAGCCACCTTTTCATAGACCGGGTCACATATAATATTTATATAATTAATATATAAAAAAGACTGGCAATAGCAGTTGCTACTTATATTTAAATAAATTCTATTATTTTTTAAGGATTATTTGACTTGAGTCATTGTTAATTTATTGCTGTTGTTAGTTATCGCGCGAACTTTTTGAACATACATACATAAATAAATTCACTATTACAAAACTTCTTTAACGTAAAATAAAAATCCGACAACATCAACAAATCTTACCGTTTTCAATTGTTGCCTTTGACTTAAATGCACCAACAACTCAATACTATTCGATACACTGGGTATTGATATTTTTCCAAAATATGGAAAATTCTCATAAAAATATTGGAAATAATTGGGACACGGCACAGCAGGAATTTCCAGATCTTGCGAACTGTTACACAAGATGAGCAATAGAAATGACAAATACCGCACTAATGATGTTGACATTACAGTTTTATATTTTATTTACTTAATAATTTCGTATAAATTTGTATACAAAAATATTTTGCTGATTAATTATTTGCTTTTGGAGGGGATTTTTTTTTAATTTGTTTGCTTATTTTTCGCTTAAAGCGTATGACTTTCTACACACACACACACACACACGGCAAACATATAGGGTGTTTTTTATTGAGGTATAGAAGTTTAAGTTGGCATCACTTTTTTAACTGGCGGCCATTTTGTCAGCTGTCAAGTGATTAATATTTAGTTTGGTTTGCCATTTCATCATGAACAGGTTGACAAAAGAACAACTCTTGCAAATCGTGCAAATTTATTTCGAAAATAATGGTTCATTCCATTTATGGTCGACATAATCGTCCATCAGAGCAATTAATTCGGTTAACCTGTCAATTGGCCACCAAGATCGTGTGATTTGACACCATTGGATTATTTTCTTTGGGGATATGTGAAGTCGCTCGTCTACGCCAACAAACCAGAAACGTTAGGGGACAAAAAATAAACTAAATAATTTACTGATATAAAATAAATTTAACAAATTTATTGATGATACAAGGTTGCTGGCTATCGATGTAATAATACTTAGAAAGAAAATAATAATACGAGGAAATTTCAAAAATTATGTAAAGGGTGTTTTTTATTGAGGTATAGAACTTTAAGTTGGCATCACTTTTTTAACTGGCGGCCATTTTGTCAGCTGTCAAGTGATTAATATTTAGTTTGGTTTGCCATTTCATCATGAACAGGTTGACAAAAGAACAACTCTTGCAAATCGTGCAAATTTATTTCGAAAATAATGGTTCAGTTCGCGAAGTTTACCGCAAGCTCCGTCCATTTTATGGTCGACATAATCGTCCATCAGAGCAATTAATTCGGTTAACCATGGATCGTTTTCGCACTACGTTTACTCTATGTGATAATACGCATCCGCTGAGGTCGCTCGTCTACGCCAACAAACCAGAAACGTTAGGGGACTTGGAAGCCAACATTCGTGGCGTTATTGCCAACATACGGCCCCATATGCTCGAAAAAGTGGTTGAAAATTGGACCTGTAGAATTGGCTTTATTCGAGCCAGCCGCGGCGGCCACATGCCCGAAATCATATTTAAACGTTAATGGCATAAAATTATCCTTCCAATAAAGCCAAATTGATGGACATTAAAACGATTTTCTTGTGTTTTATTTCAATTCGAAGTTCTATACCTCTAAAAAACACCCTTTACATATGCACGTGTTTAATTTAAAAGCAATTTAATTTAATTATAATTTAAAATCAATCCCTTTGTTTTGTAAATATTTTGCATTTAGTTTTTAATTGACGAAATTAAAGATTAACTTATACCACCACGCTCTTCAAGTCTTAATAATGGACTGATCATAACATTCACTTTTCGTTTGTATTTCCATATTTTCTCCAGCCGAATTCTTTAATATTTGATCAATAAAATAAAAAAAAAACAAAGAGAAGTCATTATAAACACCAACTAAGTTGTTTATTTTGTAATAATTTAATATTTATAAAGAGACCTGCTGCCAGTTAGTTGAAAAAAAACAATAATTAATATTCTTTTGCCAGCGCAAAAAATTAATATTCTTTTGTACTTAAGAATCTATGATGAGTCACAAAGAAAGTCAATTAAAGGCGGCTCATGTCAAATTTTTTTTTAAAGAGTACTTTATTTGCCACATTTCCTTGAGCTCGGAAGTGTAAAGATGAACAAATGAATAAATTTGTATACCTTTAACTAACACCAAGTTGTAATGATGGCCCTTAGAAGGTTAAAATTTTATACAAAAGTGTATAATGAAAAGGTTTCAGGGTTTCTTCCTATGCCGAGTCACCATTGCAATGGGCCAAAGGGAGAAGTTCTTCTTTATGCGTGAATATGACAAAAAAATATATATTTTGTAGAAATTTTCTGAACAAAGCAAAAAATAATTAAAATACAAGTCTCATTTAGATTATAAATTGCCAGTCTTTCTTATATATTAAATAATTTTACTTTTGCGCAATTAAATATTCTTATATAAAAGCCATATTTGTTTCAAAGAAGTTTTTGTAACTTTGCGTTTTCTTTTGCTCATCTATTTATTAAAATATTAAAAAACTTCAGCAAATTAAAGTCTATTATACAAATGTGAACAAAATCCTCCCACAATAATTTCATTAGTCACACATTTAATGTGCAACTATTTAATATCTGTAAAAATCTCCATTCCACCAAGCAAGCTGACAGATGTTAAAACGAAGTAGAACTTGACTCAGTCAGATAAAAAATGTTTTCTTGTCTATTGCTTTTACTGCTGATGATCATTCTGGCCGCAAAAAAAGAATTAATCAACAAAAAAGATACGAAGTACGAAATATTCTTGCTAAATACAATTTATTTCGTTTTCTGTTTTTACATGCAACAACAGCAGTATATAAATATGTATGTGTGTATGTATGTTTTTATGTATATATTTGGCGGTTTTGTTGTTAACAGTAGTATGAATGTGGTGCCTGCGCTGTTGAACCTTACAGTCAAACCAGACTCTAACAAAAAACATTTTTACACATGGAAAAGGCAAAAAAGAGACAAAAAAATTAGGAAAAAAAACAGATTCAGCTGAAAAAAATAAAACCTTTAAAAACGAACAGTTACCGAAGCGTTTGGGGGCCAAAATTTATGTTTTCCTTTTATCACTGAGTTTAAGGAAACGGCCACGGTAAAGTGTTAACGTTAGAATTGAAAAAAGAAAAAAAAACCCACATGACTTTTAATCTTGATATTCATATTTTTGTTTGCTTTGGCCCACAGTGCCAAAACGTAAGACAAATTTTCTTTGGACATGTCATCCTAAACATATAATTTTACAGCCCAATTTAATTTTGCAGCAACAGCAGAGCCATGTTGTCATGTTGCCATTGTGCCAAAGTGGGAAATGGTTTTTATTATTGAACATCAAACTATCTACCGGGACAACTATTATTAGTGCTAAGAAAAGAATTTGCCAAACTGTTGACTTTTTGGCTTCAAGTATTGCTTGATTGTAAAAAAGACACATCTGACATTTTTAACAAACTGTCAGACAAGTATAATCTAAGCCTTGCTCTGCATATGTTTAAATTATTTATTAAATTTTACAATTAAAGTTATTAAATGTTAACGATCATAGTCACAAATATACTAGTCCCGTTGCATTTTAAGAAATTTTACCCATTTTGTGGCCATAATTAATTACAGCCAAACGGCAGGAACGATTGAAATGATTTTTTGAAATCAAACTTCGGAAGCCTCCCTCTTAACGACACTTAATATCATGAAAAAAAGCTTTTGTCGCTCACGCTCACGTCCACTCACGCGTGATAGCTTTTAATAATAATGAGTGTATTATTATTAAAAGTTTTTGTTACTTAACCTCATGAAGAAATTTTTTTATCACCCACGGTCACGTCCACTCACGCGTGACAACTTTTGACTAATTTTAATAATTTACGTGCCTTCGACATTATTTAAAATTTTTTAAATTTTCAAAAATTATAAATTTTTATTATGAAAACCTTTACTACACTCAATTGTTATTTGAAATCTATTGGTAAAGAAACAATGAATCAAAACTATCGAACATTTTTAAAAAGAGTTGTTGTTTGCTTTGTTATTCTCACGCTCACGCATTCTCAACTTTTAATCACTCCTTTTTCGCACCTTTTAATTTGGTTTAAGGTTGCATTAAAGACTTTTGTCTTAACGTGGATTTAAGAAAAATTGATTTTCGATTTAGTTACCTTGAAAAATCGTTTATGTTTTTAAATTTGCAAATATTTCAAGTTGACTGTCCTAGAGGACTGGGATGCTGTTATTGCTATCATGTGCTATAATTTTTTTAAATCCAAAAGAAAAAAGATTTTATAATTCTACAAGTTTACCTTAAGGTCACTTCAATAATTTAAATTTAATCGACCCAATACATGAATACACTCAATTGTTATTTGAAATCACTCAGAAAACACTTGATAAAGTGAAAGTAAATTGCAATTGTCGAAAAATGTTAAAAGAGACCTTTTTTAAATTGCATATATTTACATTTGATTAATCTGGATGATTGAGAAACTCCTCTAACAACTACTCCTGGTGCACTCTTTATTAAAAACGCAATTTTTTCTAGATTTTTTTGTTTAAGTTGCCACATTCACATTAAGATGTACATACATTTCACTGGCATTATTTACTTACGCATTTGCACATTTATTGCACTACTTTTTCAGTGGTTAAGGATTAAATAAAAAAACAAAATACATAAAAGTATTATAGAAAAAAAAAAACAGAAAAAAATAATGAACAGATGCTTAAAATTCCCTAAATGCAAGAAGAAAAGTTTTGTTAAATTATTGGTGAAAGCGTGTAATTAAATTAAATATGCTGAAATGTTTTAGAAAAATCGTATTTTTTTAATACAAATTAAATGGTGGCGAAGTCGCTGTTTTAAAAATTTGAAGTGAAATAAAATTCTGTGACAATAAGGAAAAACTGAATAAATAGTATCGCAGAAATCATATTTTATCAGTAGTTACTTATTATTAAATGTGAACGACACCTTTTTTTATTAAAAATTTTGTATTTTTAAATTATAAAAAATTTGAGAATCATGGTCACACCCGTCATAATACAATTGCCCATATTTCTAAATTCACATAAATTTTGGTTTTTGTGTTATAAGACATATTGTCTCAAAACAAACGTTATTTTGATAAACATTTAAAAAATTTATTTTAATTCAAAAGTCCACTTCTTGTCACGTTACGTCACCAAACAATTACGTTTGTATTTCAGAGCCATGCTTTTCGATTTTTTCCTGACTTTTACTATAAGTAGAGCTAATTACGCTCTATACCATCATACAAAAAATATATAAAACTATAAGTTTTTCTTTGAAAGCCATGCTACTTCACTAAGCAACGTAACGTGACAAAAGGTGGACTTTTCTGTGGAAATGCCCATATGCATTTAATTAAGACAGATACTTTTGTAACTTAAGAATGTTAAATAGTAAATAAGTTACTTATAGCTTGTTCTTCAGTCAACAACATTTTAGTTTATTTGCTTTTGTTATTGTGATTGAAATGCATTATTTTATAGCTCGTAGCTCTTAAACAACAACAACAGCAACAAGAACAACAACAAACACAAAGTTCAAGCAATACTTGCCATTATGCTCAAATTCTCTTGACAATTTGCACAAAATCATCTTGAAATGCAATTGAAAGTTATTTTCAAATTTATTACACAGCAATTTGCCAACTCAATTTAAATTTTGTAAACATTTTAATGATAGTAAAAGTCAAGAAAAGAATTAGTTAATTTTTATATTTACATACATTTTCATTCGCTCAAGTTTGTCGTTGTGCTTATTATTTCTGTGGTATACGAGTATTTCGTTGGCGAAAAAACTTTCCGAAAATAAGTCTGTTTTGATAAAAATTTACACAGATTTGCAAACGCTGTTTCATCCAAAATTATTTATGGTGTAAGTATCTGGGAGACAGATGTTCCTGAAGTTCTTGGCATGCAAATTCAGTGCGATGGTCATTGGACTGAACGCATTTTTCAAACCTCAATTATGAGCCGGCATTTCAAAGTCTGTTTTGGGGCCACTCGACGACATACAGGTGAGTGCGAAGAAGCTCTAACTCTATTGACTAATTGCACTATGAGAAATTGTACCTGTTTTGTGGGCATAATTAATTGCAGCCAAACCGCAACACCGATTAAAATGAGTTTTTGGAATCAAATTTCGGAAGGCCCCTCTTAAAGTCCTTATAACAAAAAAAAAAAAAGTTTTTATAACAAAATCTCATAAAGAAAAAATTTTTATCACTTACGCTCACGTCCTATCACGTCCTCTCACGCGTGACAGCTTTTGACCTACATTTATAAAACACTTACCTTCGATATTATACATGTTAAATATTTATAATATTTAAAAAATATAGGGCCTGTTTCTCTAAGTGCGAACGATAGATTCGATAGAAAATTTATATTAAAAACAAAAATAAAACACTGAAATTTGTTTTTGTTTCCAATATTAATATTCGATCGAATCTATCGTTCGTATTTAGAGAAACAGGGGGGATACATTTTTATTATTAAAACATTTACTACACTCAATTGTTATTTGAAATCACATTGGAAACACTTGATAAAGTGACAGTATATCAAAATTATCGTAAAATTTTGGAAAGAGTTGTTTTTCTTGGTTATTCTTTTTAAAGTTATTTTTTCACGCGTTCTCACCCGTGACAATTTTCGAAACACTCCATATTTAGACCTTTTAATTTGGTATAAGCATGTATTAAAAACAATTGTTTTAAACTGGATTTAAAAAAATTGATTTTCGATTTCTTGCCCGTACAGTAAATTACTTCGTTTTAAACTGCATTCACCCATTGTTTCCGAACAAAATTTGTGTCTCCAAAAAAATTATTTTACTGAAAGTTTTCGGCAGCACGATTCATCCACTTCGAACATTTTGTCTGGAAAATCAAAGCTATCATATGAAATATTTGTGTAAACGATGCGTATGAATTTTACAAGTAGCAGCACGGCGGCAAATGATTACAATTTGCTGTGTAACGCACATCTTTTTAATTGTTTAATGCAATTCTTTCGTTCAATGAGTATGTTTTATTTTTCAATTTTTCTTTATTTCTATTCTAATAAATACAAGTATACTCTCTGCTTTTATTATTCATATAACATGATGTGGCAGCTCAGTTCAACTTTGGCTGCAAAATTAAAATAGTTGGCATCTCAGTTCAATTTTGTCCGGGCAAAATATTAAATTAAACCAATTCAAGCTGAGAGTTGTCCATAAGCTTTAGTTGCCAAAAAAAATGGTTTTTCTTAAAAAAAAAATCAAATATTTGCACGTGAAATATTTCAAGTTCGAAAGATAAACGACTGTCCTAGAGAACTTTGTTATTACTACCATCTGCGATTATTATTTTTGTAGTGCAAATGACAAAAAACTTTAAAGTTCCATTAGTTTACCTTAAGGTCACTTTAATAATTTAGACTTAATCGAATTAAAATATTGTTATACAAAAAAACTACTCACCTTCAAAATTATCTTTCATTTATTAAATTTTACAATTTATAAACTCTTAATGCTGAAACCTTCATCTGAAACTGCTTGGAAAATATATTAGCTCAATTCACAATATTATGCAAATGGAGTTGCATTGTAGCATACGCAAAATGGTATAGTATGTTGATACTCACCACTAAGAATTGTTAAGTGGTGAGCATTAATATATATACTAAGTGCCAATCTCACCAAAAAATAGTGAAAATCGACATTTAAATATGAATTGATATTTAAATAAAGTCGTCAAATTGTTAAAGAATTACAGTGTAGTTTGCCCATATTTTCTTGGTACAGTAATTTGTCTCTTTGACTTGTCGTCTCATTCAGTCATTTATGCATTTATTTCTTCATTCACTAAAATATTTGTAAGTAAGACTTCTGTTTATATATAATACGAGGGCTGGCGGCAAAAGTTGGAGACAAAATTAGTTTGGTGAAAAGTGGCAACCTTGTAAAACATGTGTTTTAAATTTTAACGCGTCACTTTTTTTAATGATTTTTTTCAAGCATTAAAAAATAAAACATCTCATTGTAGTATTTGTAAACCTAAAAAATTTGGTCACCGTTAAGTAATTCAACATTTTCATTTCGAAGATCCAAAAAATATTAAAGCCAAAATAAATTATACTTTGGGAGGGTCTTCTCTTAAGCTTACGACTAAAACTCAATTCACGCCAGAAATTATGAAGAAAATTCACAAAATGGTCGGCTGAGGGTGCATGAGCAAGCTAAAATGATTTGCAGTTCACAAGGATTGTCTTGAAGATGAAAAAACTGTGTGCGTATAACGAAAACCACGTCGCGAATATGTTTCAATGGAATGTTTGGTGATGTGCCATTGCAATAAAGCCAACATTTTGCGTCGATTCATAACCATGTCTCAGCTTAAAGAAAGGAATAGTCAAAGCAGTGGAATGGAATGGGAGAATCGTTCCTAAAGAAGGCGACAAGAATTTCACTTGCAGGCCGGTTTTTTTGGGACACGCTTGGGATAATTTTTTATTGATTATCTTCAGAATGGAAAAACAAACAACGGCATGAAAAGGCCTTACAAAGGGGAATTAAAACACGAATAAAAACTTCATTCAACAGATTTAACTCCCTCGGACTATTTTATATTTCAAAAAATAAAAAATAAAAAGAAATGGCTCGTGCGGTGGTAAAAGATTTGCTAGACATTTCTTACTATAAACTATGGAATATCGCTGTGAAAACCACCCTCGTATATGTATGTACGTGCGCGTCTTTATTTTGTAATGTCGCTGTGTTAATTTGTTTTGATTCAATTCAGTTCAATTTAGTTGTGTTAGGTGAAAATTGACAGAATTAAAAAAAAAGAAACTGTTACATCATTTGCTGCGGTCGTTCGTTCGCAAGTCGTACTTTTGTTGTCATCTTTTCTTTAAAAAAATTTCCTATTTATTTACGGGTTTAGTATTTACATGCGATTTGCAAGGCCGCAAGCTTCTTATTTATTTTTCTTTTCAAAATTAAGATTTAATTTTTTTGTGAATGAGTGTTGCGCGATCATCATATTAAAATGATTTGTTTACATTACGTTATTGTGCCACATAATTTATTGCTTTTGTCATTTTCAAAATGAGTGCAACGCCGTTTCCAGTTTGTTTCTTAGATGGAAAGCAATGCCACACAACGAAAAATATCGGAAATGACAAACGTTGCCACCAGTATACACTATTGCGATGCCACAAAATGCCATAGTGAAATGAATTTTGCACACATAAAAACAAATATTTATACACTGTTTTAATTATGATGTTTAGGTAAAAATTATATATATTTTTAAGTCAAATTTTAATAGATGTAATTAAATTTTTAATTAGTTCTTGTGCTTGATGATATAAAAAATGGTATCTATAACTTATAAGATCGATTTTATTATTGATTTTCGTTTCATATACGCAACAATGTTTTAATACACAGGTATCGAAGTCAATCGACGTTGGCTGCAAAAATTTGTATCACCGCCTCCAAGCCAATTAAGTCTTTCATTTTAATAATTACATTAATGAGTAAATATGCAATTGAAACTCTACTTGATTTTACAAAATTTTTGATTATTATTTGTTATTTACTTCTGTGTTTCCATCTACTTTCTTTAATAGACTCAATTAAATTTTTAATTGATAATTTGTTTATTATTTCAATTAAAGGTATCATTGAATTAAATAAATAATTGAAATGTTTACCATAATAAACTTAAGCTTGTATTGAATTAATAAATCATAAATAATTGAAACTCATAGTAAAAAAAATCTATTAAGTGCATTTCAATACCAATTCTAATTCTTCAATGCCAATTGCGGAAAATGTTTAGAATTTTTGTATCGTTATACAATATAAAGCCCCTAAAATATAATTGGTAATTAGGATTTTTATGTCTTAAAACAAAACCAACAGTATATAATTGAGAATTAATAAATATCTAAACGTTTAATTGTATGTCTTTTTTCTTCTTCGAATAAAAATATAATAATTCTTTCCTTTCGTACAAGAAAACATAATGTGTGTGCTTGAACTCTTTGGCATATTTGTGTAAGATGAGAGTTATAGATAATTTGACCGCCTCTAATAGTAGATTAAAGAAGAACAAAATATATGAAGTGGCCAGTCATCATGGTGTGACACTGTAATATCCACTACATGTGTTATTACTTTCAATTGCATCAGTGTCAGTGGATGGGGGAAGGTTGTCGTTACGAGACCTACTAAGCCACTAAACTAAATAAATAACACTCGTGCCTTTGCTCTGCTGCCTGCCTACAAAACATGTGAGTTTTGAGTACGAATGTAACCGGCACACAGCGACAATAGCGACCAACAGGTGATTTGTGAGCACGAAGCCTCAACAAGAAAAGAGCGCAAGCGAGAGCTTCAAATAAAAGCTTTTCTTTGCTCTCAATTTATGCTTGGAGTTGATTTTCAGCATGGAAAATGAACTCTATTTAAAAAAAAAAATGAACAAATTGTTGCATACATTTTGGCGTTCAATATTAAATATGAAAGTATGTTCAAATGTATGTATGTGTGCATATAAATTGTGGAAAGCAGTGATTAGAAATAATGTCGCTCATTCAAAGGGCTCGAAGCAACGGTAAAAGCAGTACATGTTCTGTTACTGTGAGAGATGCACGAGTGTTGTTTTTTTTTAAATGTTGTTATTGTTGTCGTAAATGGCGCGCTATATTCGTTGACTTTAACTTAAAAATAACATTGTGTTTGATGTCGTGTGATTGTGTGACATCTGTATGTGTGTGTGTGTACGAGATGGTGAGAATATTTTGTGTTATGTGTGTGCTTGTATTTGTGTAAGGTAAGCATAGCAAGCAGGCAAGCTGCTGCATGCTTAGTCAACATTAAGCTTTCATCTCGTACGGTTTTAAAGACAAACTCACTAAGGGAATGATGAAATGGATTAAAATGAATATCGGATAAAATTAATTAAATATTCATTAAAAGAAAAACAACTAAAAATTAAAAAAACAGTAAAATACTCAAAAGATTAATTTAAATAAATAAAAAAATTATTGGTTTTTATTGTGTGTGAAAAAAAGTTGTTATTAAAAAATGTAAAACATGAAATAATCAAAATTATTTATTAAATAAAATCTAATGCCAGCTTAAAAAAAATTTAAACCATTCTTAACCCAAAAATATGCCAAGTTTTACTTGCCCATGCCGTTAGTGTTAAAAAAGTTCATATTTTATGTGATAAAAAAATTCCTGAATGCAAATATTATTTCTTATTGCTGTTTTTTTTTTTGAGTAAATATTTGAAAAAAAAAGTGACCGACTATAACAGTAATAGAAAACAGAAATTTTAAAACACAAACACATTTTTGTTTACTTGTACATTCACTATTAAATCATGTCACTTACGTTGCATACATGTATATCCTTTTTAGTGTTGCGTGACAACAACATGTAATTCTGGCTGGATAAAAAGTTGATGGTTTTTTTTTTTGCTTACCTGGTTTCTCACCGTTGTAATTGTGTTGTGTGCTTAATCTTTTTTGTGTGTCTTCTGGTTTCTACATGCACTGTTTGCATGCAATGTTTTTGTTTTTTTTTTGCTATTTTTACGAAAGGTAAATAAAAAGTTATTGTTTTAAGCAAATTCATAAATATGTAGGTACATATTTTAATTTTAATATTCGACTCTTAGCTTTTGCAATATGATAAAGTGTTAATAACTATTGTTTGAAATTAAAAATTTTAACAAAAACAATAAACTTTTTGGAAAATTATAAGGTTGATAAAATACTTGAAAAGTAAACAAAATGAATTGTCATTAAATATAAAAAGTAAATAGGAAAAAGGAGTATGAACTTAAAAAAGGAATGAAAAGCAAATTTTGATAAAGTGTTCAAGGGGAAACTTTATTCTTCTTACATTAAAATTCACTATAACTATCAAAATAATTTATTCTGCCCGTGCGGGTGCACAAATAAAAACTGAACACTGAACACTGAAATTGGTGAACACTCCCACAGCTTAGGAACAACGCCCCACTGTGTCCTAAGCTGTGATTGAAAAAAAAAATTAAAGGTGGAAACATGGTATAAAAATAGAAGGTACTTCCATGCTTTTTTTTTTTTGAAAAATAAGAATTACAACCCCACGAAATCCGACCTTTTGTTTCCCCTTCAAAAATTCATTCCATTTTTTTATATATCTAAGTACTCGTATACTAAAACAAACTACATCATTGTTTTTTTCCATCACGTCACAGTTTTTTTATGAGCCTACCTAATATTTTCACGAGGCATGACAGTATAATTCACCATAATTCGAAGGTAGTGTATCCGAAGTCGGATACTAAAACACCATCAGGTAACTAACAAAATTTGCATCAAATCATCTTAATATACTCGTAGTAAGCTAAAAAATCAATTGTCTTTTAAGTATTCGTAAAATAAAATTGAAAAAAATTATTTTTTTTATAAACATTTAAAAATTTATTTCTTCTAAAGGCTCATAAAAAATTAAAAACTGCAAAATATTGAACTTTTGACCATTGTCCGTAAAGGCAAATGTGTTAAGAATCAAATGAGCTAACTATTATGAAAATTGGCTAAAAATTATAGACTTAGACTGAGTTTATATCTGGCATTTCTTGTGTGCCATGTGCCAAACAAAAAAACGTAACCACTAGTTACTAATGGTTCAGACATGTATTTATTGATTTAAACTGTTTCCAGTCATGTTGGATTCTATAAAATTGTATATTATGTAGTTATATGTATGAAACTGTTTAACTTAATAAATACGTGTCTGAATCAAACAGTTTTTCATTAGTAATTAGTGGTTACGCTAGCGATGTAAACCCGGCCTTAATTCGTAATTTAGTGAAAACAAACTGATTAAAAAACGTTAAGTTTGTTCAGAGCGAGAAAAAAAGCAAAACCTGTGTTACTACCTAAAGTGACGTTTTGTGAGTTTGAGTGTTTTCACTAAATAACCAGTAAAGTCTACAATTTTTGAATGATTTTCATAATACTTAGAAAGTTTATTCTTAACACACTTGCCTTTACACACAATGGTCAAAAGTTTAATATCTTATTTTGCAGTTTTGAATTTTTTTATGAGCCTTTAGAAGAAAAAAATTTTAAAATTTTTATAAAAAAAAAATAATTTTTAAATTTTATTTTACGAATAACTAAGAAACCATTGATTTTTTTAGCTTACTGTATTAAGATAATTTTAAGCAAATGTGTGCCTGATCAACTTCGTACAAACTGCCTTCGAGTTGTGATGAATTATAATGGTAAAACTCGTGAAAATAAAAAAAAATTGTGACGTAATAGAAGTTTTTTAATATTTTTTCTGAAGCTTAGTACCTAATACCTATCCGAATGACTTATTAATTTCTTAAGGGGAAAACCATCGTGGGGTTGTATTATTGAAGTTTGTTTTTTGAGAGAAATACAAAATATTTTTCCCATATACTAAAAAATTTAAGTCTTCCGCTAGAAATTTTTTACAAAAATTTATAATTATCTTTACAAAATTTCAAAATATAGTAAATAAAGTGCTATACATAAATATATATCTGTGAACTTTGAAAAGTAGTTATTTTGATTGATGATTTTGATTACTTGAAAATTAAATTTCATTAAGTTTAACAAATATGGAAGGGCGTTTTTGACAGGTCTATTTCACAGATTTTGCAGGCTCTTAACCACTGCTGACGAGGAGACTGAAAACATTATACACTAATATTTTCCAATTTATTGTAAGTGAAATTTATTTGCTGGTGGATAAGCGATGTCTATACGCATTTCATTGCTTTAACAAATCGTCAGTAGACTTCAACCACAGATTTTGAACAGTCACTAACGTCTTATCTTATGCACAAACTTCCAAAAACTATTTGAGAATTCACAAATGAAATACATATAGACATCGCTTAACCACCAGCAAATAAATTTCACTTACAATATAATTATGACAATATGTCGAATAATAAATTTCTTGAATTTTCCAATTTATATTAATATAAAGGCAGCCTGATGTTCAGTTGTTTATTGTGAAGAGTTGTCTACTAAGAGTTCAGTTCATTATTGTGAAGAAAGAGGACTTTTCAGTTGAAAGTTTTTGATAGTCGTGCGAAAGCGTGTAAAAGTTAAGTCAGTGAGTCATTGTTGTTGTGTGAAGAACAGCAGAGAGAAGGAGTAGACGTCGAGGCAACCAGTTTAGAATTATTTAATTAGTTTAAGTTGTGTGTGTGTGTGTATTTAAGCTTCTGATTTTATTTATTTTATTTTTTCTCTTAGTGTAAATTAAGTACTTTGTTTGAAAATTTTCGATGACGAATACTCTCGAACAGATAAATCGATTTTGAAACCTGTCGCTCAGGCCATTTTTAAGTTATCAGAGCTGTATACACACACATACTTACACATATACACTCATATCAACGTATATCAGTGCAAAAGTAGTCAGAGTAGATTCCCATGACAGTATAATGAAGTTAAAAAAATAGGCATTATTCTGCTTCGGTATCTTCCCATACAGGCATAAAACCATATTATTGCCACATTTTTGCCTTTTGCGTTTATTAAATTAGCAAATTTTATGAAAATTGTATGTAGGTTAATAATTCCTCGGGTCTAGTTTATTTCGTATACATTTCCATAAATTTAAATGCTTCTAGAATGTCAAGTGGTTGTCACATTATGAGTCTTTCTTTATTATATTTGTAAAACTATTTTTGTTTCTCTGCTCAGGAACAGCTTAAGAAATAAATGTATATCTATGGTTATACATATAAATATGTATATATCTGCATAAATTTACAAACATTGAAAATGTTAAAAACATCTAAATTGTTAAAAAAAAAATGTATTTACTTACAAACAAAAACTTTTTGCCCCAGTAGTCAGTCCTCTTTATACAAACATAAAATGTCATTTATAGACAAATAAACAAAACATTTCGAGAGCGCAACAGTATTTTGCTCGCGCCACTGCAGATACATTTTACGACGAAATAAACAACTATAAAAATATTTTATAACCCAAACGTTTACAAAAGATTTGTAAATGTTCAAGGGCGCAATAATATTTATTTATATTTCTTGTTTAT
Source organism: Nowickia ferox (assembly GCA_936439885.1). Classification (NCBI taxonomy): domain Eukaryota; kingdom Metazoa; phylum Arthropoda; class Insecta; order Diptera; family Tachinidae; genus Nowickia; species Nowickia ferox. The sequence continues at coordinate 110,654,521 of OW387023.1, forward strand.
TTATGAGAACTCTTTAACAGAAGATGCTTTAAAATTTTACCCAAAAGTATGCTACACTTTTTAGTTTTAACTGCAGTCATTTTCTTAATTTTTGTTTAACAAGATTTTGCGAGATTTTAATAAAACTTAATGAGCATTTTTAACTTTAATGTATTTTCTAATTTTGTTTACTAAAACTTTTGCATATTTGCTAAATGTCACTAGAAGCGAAAACCGCAAGTGTGTTAAAAAACTCTTCATTTGAATTTTATTTTAACAAATTCCCTAGTGAAGACATTTTTACATAAAATAAATGAAAAAAAAAAAATACAATAGAGAGGCAACATTTTGTAACAAAGTTTTTTTTTTAGCTAAACTGATGGAGTGCGGTTATTTGTTAACAAACAGTTGAAAGCCGAGGCCACAAGTAGAATAAAAATAGGGTTGGATAAGCGTAATTGCCAGCCAGAGAAAAAGAAAATTGTAAAAATTATTACTTCTCTAGAGCCCGATAAATATAGAATGGCACTCCATTTTTATAACTACGAAAGAAAAGATTTAATTAAGGACTTCGAAAAGCAAGAAATTAGAAAAGAAAGCGTAAGAGAATAAGTTGCTATAACGGAAGAATTTATAGCTTTAAGCTTTTAGCGTGATCACTTATCAGAAGTCAAAAAACGTCATTTTGGAGATAATCAGGTATGTGATGAAAAAAAAAACAAAAAATTGTTTTTAGTGTGACAGAAAACGCATCGATTTCATTTTGTTTAATTTTCAGTTAGTTATACAAACACAAATCAATTTATTTTTTTGTTTTGTTTGCTACAAACCTTCTGCAGGTTGCCAAAGATATTTTCTGTGATGAAAATCGTTGGATCGCGGTCTGCTGAAACAAATGTTTTAAGGAATTGCATATTTTGTATGTATGTATGTACGAACTAGAAGTGTGCGCAAGCTATGAAAAAGTGCATAGTATTGTATTTTTTTCAAGAGCGAATATTGTTTGTAGTGGCGATCGTAATTGAGTGTAAAGCAAAAATAGAGAACAAGGAAATAAAGAACACACAAAACCATTGTACAACAGTTGAATAGACAGTTGTGACAAGTGTGCAATAAAAATATTGCACCATACTTCATTTCACAAACTCTAAATTTCATAAAATATTAAGTGATAATAAAGCTTTATTACTTTTATATCCCTTGTCAAAGATAATATTTTTATAGATATTTTATTTTTTAAACTCTTAAATCAATAAATCATAAAACGCTCAAAAAATCTACATATTTTTACACTTGTGTGCTCATTTCACAATTGGCATTCGGTGTGCAGTAGTGAAATATGCTTCCACACTACAATAACTAATGCACTCGCTAGGCAGATGAACAAATGCTGTTGCATGCTTTTGATAAAATTGAGCACCAGTTTCAGTGTTCTCATAAAATCAAGAGCAATAAGAAGAGAGAACAAGTCAATAATATACACCATGAAGATTAAGCAAGCAAACATCTTCTGCTCAACTCTAGTACGAACGCGCTCCGTACGCCCATTTTAATGACTCTTACGTCAATCGATTTGTCTTAATCCCAAAGATACCACAGTAATGAAAATTCAATATGGCGGCAAACAGACTTCATCTTGCGAATACGAAAAAAATAAAAAGACAGCGAACTATATAAAAATGTGTATCATTTGACAGGTATTTGAAAATTATCTTTAGGTTTCTCTTATGATTTTTCATTTCGAATGACCATTTAGAATCTTTAACAGTATAAAGTTAGGCTGAGTTTACATCTGGCATTTCTTGTGTTGTCATTTTGTGGTGCAATGCCGTTCCCATCAATTTTTTCGATAACACACAACTTTTTTTTGTGTCATTGTGTCAGGAAAGTAATGGCAATGCGGCAATATTGTCTACATCAACAACTAATTTTGATATCATGACATTTAGTGTCATTTGTTTTAGCAATTTTGGAACTTGGTTTTTCGTATTGTTTGTTAATTATTTTAATTTATACAAATGGATAATCGCAAAATTATTCAATTGGCTGGTGTCACCGTATGTTTAGCAATAATAAGAAAAAATGGCACAAAAAGTGAATGAAAAGACTGCGACTTAATATGTGCGCCACTAAAGCATTCTATTGCACCTTGCATTCCAGTTTTGCGGAGGCAGTGTTCTATCAAGTTGGTTTAAAAATTTCTTGCGAATGCAGCCATAATTCCACCGAAGTTTCTGCCCATGCAACTGCCTTTGCATTTCTATCCCTGTAAATCCTACATAGACAATTCCATACAGCCTTCCAAACCCCCACAAGCTGAATAAGTTGTGTCGTCATGTCATGCATTCAGGACGCTTGAATTTTTCTCATACGCTTCTGTGCTTTCCCACTTTCTTTTTGATTTTCCACACTTTTTAAATTTTTATACCGGCACACATTTAAAATGCAACAAAATGTCAACACGCTGACGTTTTATTTTTGTGTCTGCAATGCTGCTAACTTATTTTCACACCTGTCTACATCAGATGCGTAAAAAGTTTGTGAGGTGATGCCACACACCGAAAAATATTGGAAGTGGCAAACGTTGCCACTTGTACGCATATTTATTTTTGCTTGCGATGTCAAAAAATGTCATAGTGTGTACTCGGCATAAGTCGCAGTCGGGCTTTTTTGATTTTGTTTTTAAATTTTTACTTCTTCAATAATGTATATTCAATTCAAATGAATTGCTGAATATCCTGAAAAAATAAGAAATTTACAAATTTTTTATAAAAAACCACAAATGCTCGAAAAATTACGGTTTTGTTACCAAAATCCCACTGAGCCGTGCAAAAAAAAAAAAAAGTCAATGAGTAGCAGCTCAACTGATTTTAAAGAATTTTGGCTCCACAATTGCTTTTATATAATGCTGAGAAAGTAAGCGGTGCCACGTCCCCACAACCAAATATATCACTGTCGTGAATTTACATAAACGAACGAATTTAAGTTCCCGCAGGAAGATGCTTGTTTCTAGAAAAAATAATCGCAACTCAAATGAAAATTGAAAATTTTTAGTCCTGTTAATAATCAGCATAAAGGTGTTGTTAATCAAATCAAATTAAATTGTTCTCTTTGTTAAACTACTGGTTAAATAAACTTAACTAAAATGATGTTTGTTCTTTACTCATACGTACGTGACTGTGGCAAGCAAATTAGTGCAAGAAACAGCAGAAAAACTCATGTAACATTTATCTAATTCTCAGTCACTTAATCGCTCAGTCATGTCGTAAACTTATAAATGAGAATCTCAGTAGAAAAATTAATTTGTTTGCTACATTACATATCAACGAGATTAAATTAATTTGTATATTTTTTGTGCAGTAACAAAAAAAAAAAAAAAAAAAAAAAACACTCGACTAAATGAAATCAAATTTTTTATTAATAAACTGGGGAGAATTTATATTAAGTTCACGTTTTTTTTTCTTTAAGCTAATTCCCTTTTAAAAAAATGTGCAGCATGAAATTTCTAAAATTGTTTGCACAATTTTTCATTACAGTCCTGCCAAACAAATGCACCAAAACTCACTCCAACAGCAGCAGCAACAAGAATTTGTCGGTCAACAGGAAGTTAAACATAAAATAACCCAAAACGAAATGTGAATAAACTAAATAAATGTGCAACATTGCATGACAGAGAAATAACTAAAACTAACAAACAAAATATTGAAGTAAAACCGAAAAAAATAATAATAAAATCTATGGAAAAATAAAAAATAAACGAAGCATGTAAAAAATTCAACACAAATAATCAAGTGAAAGAGGCAAACTCTTTGCTAAACAAAAATTTTTATAAATGAAAAATAAAATGCTGGTGAAACCCGTTAAAATTTGCAATTTCCGTTTTTGATTTACAAAAAAAAAAAAAAAATTGTGTAGAAAAAAAACCCATTTCAAATTTCCGTTTAATTTGCAATGAAAATCTTATAAAACAAAAATAACTTCAATAACAGAAATAGAAAAAAAATGTATTTACAAAAAAATACAAAAATGCCAAGCAGTAAAATATTATGTGGTTGTTGTAAAGAAAAAAGTGTTTATGTGAAAATAATAATGTGTATTAAAAATTGCAAGTAATCAATTTTTATAAAAAAAAGAAACTGTTTAATGTATAAATTTTCATTACTTACCCTTCCTTTGGTTTTCTTTTTAATTTTTTTTTAAACAACTTTGCGGTCTCACAATTTATTTACCTGAAAAATGTAAAGCAATTATTTTGCAATTAAAATTCTTGCAGCCTTGCTGCCCTCCTTTTTAACTGCTGTTATTCTCTTTGGTAAACATTTAACCCAGTGCGATAAATTAAATCACTTGCTAAGTTTTATATACAAAAAGGAAAAACAACAAAAAGCAGCAAAACAAAAGCAACTATTAAAGGGTGCGCAGAAAGCGTGTCAATAAATTAAAATCGGAAGAAACGAAGTATAAAAAAAGCACAAGTAAATAAAATGACCAGCACAAACTTTCTTTCAACAACAAGCAACAGTCCAACATTGGCTGCTTTAGCTTCAGTGGCTGTCAAAACACTGAAAGTGGTGGCTGCTTTAAATAGTTCACTAACAACGGCTGCTGCTTTAGCGGTGGCAGGAACAACAGGTGCCCTAGCCACCACCTACATGGCTCACAGCCAGCATTCTTCCTCATATGCTTTTCCATATCATGGCAGTTATACAGCCGGAAATGACACCGCCATAGTCAACTCTAATATTAACACAATATTATATCATAATGCCAGCAACAACATCACAAATAACACCCACTTAAATGCCAGCAATAATAGCAGCAATAAAGCTTCCTCCTCCGCCGTACAACGCTTAGCGCCCGCTCTCAACACCACTCACAAACACATCGTGGCAAGTGTGCACAATGTCAACAGCCATTTTAATGGAGGCGACAGCAGCAGCAGCAGCAGCAGCAATACGAACAATTCACTGGTCGATGGCTTACTAGTCGATCACTTGCCCTTGCAATTATTAACGTCGACAGCCAGCTCAGAAGTAAATCTCGATATAGAAATTGATATACAATTGTTAACCAGCGATTACGAAGGCAGTACGGTAAGTAAGCAAAGTGTTGCTCTCTCATTTATATCACCCTGATTTTGTATTACATAATATTTTTCATTAATTTATTTTAAAACAAAATCAAGACTTTCATCGTAAATGCTTTACAAAATCAGGCTGAATGTGTTTTTATATATTTGATAAAGTAGTTAAACTCCCATCTCTGTTATCTTTCAATAATAAATCTGAACACTTCTTTATAACCAAGGGGCAAATTACAGCACTCGTTATCGTATTTTATATGAAAATATTTTTAAATTTCGAATCGTATCGAGTGCCGCAATTTGCCCCCAGGGCTCGGACTTTTATGCACCTAAAAATGAAAAACATGCGCAAAAATATGCACTTTCCTACGAAACAAGCAACAAAAATAAAAAATTCAGTAAATTACGACTTTGACTCGCGCACGAAGAGTTTCGTGCGGCGTTTATTTCTTTTTGGCAATTTTTTTAGTTTTTTAATAGCGATTTTTTAGTTTGGCGTTTTTTTCGTTTTGGCGATTTTTTTGGTTCTTTGCGATTTTATAAGTTTTTTTTTATTTTTGGAGACCTTTTTACTTATGTTACTTTACTTTGCATTTTAACAATCTATTTAGTTGGCCCTTTTTTAAATTTTGGCGATTTATTTATTTTTGGTTTTTATTTAAATAAATAAATAAATAAAAATATGCGCTTATCACTGAAAATATGCAAAAATATGCAACTACGATCGTTGCCAAATTTCTAAAATATGATGATTTAGCTGATAATTAGTAAATTTTTTTATCTTTTACCCAAAAAACATGAATTTGCATGAAACTCCAAGCCCTGCTTATAACCCTTTTATAACTTTTTTAATCACAATTGCCATTTACTTTTAACAGACTTCAAAAAAAGAGGAGATTATCAATTCGTCTGTATTTTTTAATATTGCGAGATGTAGGACAATATATTTAAAACTACAGTGTGTGGAAATGAAAACGCACTTTTAAAAAGACCTCTCGTACGCCTACTACCTCAAAGTTAATAAAACTAAATAAATACATAAAATTAAATTCATGTTATTTTGCTTTGCCTCAACCTCAACACGGTTCTGCTTAAAATTTCAGTATCAAAATCAACTTGAAATAACTTTGATTCAACATGATTCTTCATTTTGATTTAACAATTCTGGAATATTAAATTACCATGAAATAAATGTATTTCAAGAGGAAAATTTTTCTTTGCAGGCTACAGTAAATCATGTTGAATTAACATGAAACACATGTGAAGCGAAATCAGTAGGTAAAAATTTTAAATTAACCTTGTTTTTTTAGATTTTAATATGAAACTTTTTAGATTTTAATATGTAATTGGCAATAGTATTCCAAAAGTAGCGAAACAAATTAAGCCTTTTATGTAAAAGTGTTCATTGAATAATATAAATATTGTTTTATATGAAATAAAGTTGTCTTTCGAAAAATTTAAAAAAATTTGTTTTTCGAACAATGTGTGAAAAGAAGATGCCACATTATTTAAAGAAATTAAACATAATTTGCTTTATATTTTTTTCTATCACATTTTGTTTAAAGATTGGTGTATTCAAAAATGCTAAAATGTACTTTCTTTTTCATTCATATTAGTCGAAAATTTTTTTAGTGGAAAATATTTTTATTTACCAACAAAATCATTCGCTCAAGCGGGGATATAACCTCTAAATATTTGTTTTTAAGTGTAAAAAAAGTTTCTTTTGCAAGACTGTGTTACTGAATTTTTTTTTTGGACATGGGTATGGACTTACAAATATTTTGGTGCCAAAGCAGGTTTTCACTTAAATGCTATTTTCTAATGAAGAATGTTGTCCACCAATGTGTTAGATACTTTTAAAAACATTTCTCAAGAATGGAAAATAGTGGTAATTCAAACCTGGGAAGCCGAATTCTAATAAAAGCACTACAATAATATTCTAAATTAATTATAATAATTTAGTAAGTAATTTATCCTTTCATTCATTCATCATAATGTTAAACAATAGTCGTTCCCAAAAAGTGTGCCTTGGTCCCTGAACTTGCTTTAATTTACTCTCCTTTTTGATGCACCACTTCAGCAAGAAATTCTCTTTTCACCTGACACACTCAAACACTTTGATTTACTTGTTTATTGCTTCAACTGATTCTAATAAATTTTATTTATTAAATTTTGAACACAAAAGTGTGTCAGTTCGAGGAATTAAAAAAAAAGTTTTTATTTTTTACCTTTTTCATATTATTAAATTTTGGTTGTGTGGGTCGAAGCTAAAATTATTGAATTTGCTTACATAAGAAAAACAAAAATGAGAATACACGTTAAATAAATTTTAAATTATTTATATTAAAGCAAGAAATATCTGGATTGGTGATGATGATATACTTAAGAATGCAAAAAAGTTTATGACTTGATTTTTTTAGTCTATTCAATAAAAAACTTTTTTGTAAAAATATACATATTTTAAATAAAAAAACTTTCAAAAAATTTTTTTTTGTTATTAAAAATCCAATTTGCGATAGGTACCAGAAAATTAATGTTTGTAAGGAAGCTTAAGAATATCTTATGTTATTATTATAATTAAACTTTTTGAAACTGAGTTCGATGCCTGGACTCTATGTTGCAAATAACAATTTGTTTAACTTGTTAAAAGTTTTTTGGAATGAGAGGAAAGTAATATTCACACAAAAGAGACCATATGAGAACAAGACGGAAATATTCGTAGTCTTTTAAAAGTTATCATAAAATTATGTAGACACATATTTTAATAAGATTGTTATAAAAAAATTTAAGAACACAAACATTTTTAATTTTCAATCAATTTATTAAAAATCTTATACGTGCAATTTTCTTTTGAAATACTTTGCTGATTTTCTTTTATTTATTCTCTTTTGTTAAAATAATTTAAAGTAAAGTTTTATAATGACAGTTTCGAGGTAATTATTAAATTAAATAACCGATTTATAAACACCTTTCTCTCTCTTACGTTTAAGTAATATATTTTGGTTTTGAGATAATGAAAATCAATCATACGTAACAAAAGCTTTCTTTCAGAAATTGGCGATGCACTGTGGTGCCAAATAATAGAAAAAAAGTCATAATAAGTATAGAATTTGTAAAGTAATGTAATTTTCACTTGCCTGAAAGTTTAAATTATTGTAGAGAAGCAGTCAGATTTTCAGTAGCATACCTTGCGAAGTCTGTAACTTAACCGGAGATGGAACTAGCGTGTTTCCAACAACTAAGATAGAAAATTTGCTATTCACAAAAAAAAATTCACAAAAAAAAAAAAATATATATTTGTGCAATCAACACCTTTAATTGAGAAACAAACAAAAATCAATTCAAAATTTAATTATGTCAATTAAACTTTTTTACTAATTTACCCCCTTATGCAAAGAAATATTTTACTTTAGCTTTAAAGTTCATAGTAATTGCCCAGCACTTTAAAGGCTTCATTAGTTTTTACTTTCTGTTGCTGTTCTGTGCTGTGCCGTTCTGCTTCTAAATTGGCGTTCTTACTTTTTCTGTAGTAACGTATCAGCTGTTTCTGGCCAGAAGGGTCACAGTTTTCCACTAAAGTGATGCATTTTGCATCGTCCATTGTTATGTTTCAATATAATTTTATGTTTTTGTTTTCAAAATTAAATTCGTTAAATTCTAAATGCACAATCGCAATTTATTTCAAAATATTTTTATTTAATTTATGCTCTCACTTACATTTACTTAACAATTTTTTGATTTTCACAGTTTAACCCGAAACAGAACAGCACGAAACAGAAAAACTAACGACTTGTATTAAATTTATATACACAAAAAAGAGTCAGCTGATTCGTAACAGAACAGAAAGTAAAGACTAATTCTGCCTTAAGGCTATCTTTGCTGTGTTAAGAAATTATTTGCAAAAGAAAACTTTAATTGTTTTGTGATTTAATATTAAATACTGGTAACGCCACCGTGTTCAACAACCACTTCACAGCTTATATGTACAAAATCTAATACAATTTCATTCGAGTATTCAAATAATTTTTTATTTTATTAAATATTATTTTATTATCTTGAAGTAAAGCAACCTAACTTAAAAAATATGAGCTTTTAACATGGTACGAAAACAGATAAACATTTCTATGACGTAAATGTAAAAAAAATATGATGAACAAAGAAAAAGTATCACAATTTATTTAATTCGCATGAAATGAGTATTTGAATATCCAGCTTTTTTCGATTCATTTTGATTGTATGTTCATCACTAAAACATTTTTGTATAATTGTATTTATTTTAATATTTTTTTTTATGGATTTTGCCATGTATTTCGAATCAATTGGATAATTTTGTGATATTTTCCATCACATGACAGAAATAATAAATCTAAGATAAGAGCTACTAGCACTTCTAGCTTCATCTTCAGATGTAACATGAATCAATGTGTGCTATTTTAACAAAAATATTTGAGGTAAAAAATACACATTTTGGAAATATCAACTTAAAGTGGTCTTAACAAACGTAGATGCCTACTTTATAATTTTGATATAATATTTTTTTTTAAAATACAACTTTACTAACACTGCTTGCCAAAGTTTTGTTAAGTTTTTTTTTTTAAGTTTAATTTACTTAATTAAATTTTTGAGTAAACTTTTGATAAAATAAAGGCCTTACGCATACAAACTTTTTTTTATTTATGAGAGGCTTAGAAAACACTTTTACTTTAATTTTTTTTTCATAAACCCTTTATAAAAGAAAATAATTTTTTATATTTAAAAAATTTTTAAATAAAAATTTAATTGACTTAATTAAATTTTTAATTGATTATTTGTACTTTTTTATTAAAGCTTTTAATTAGAAAATATTTTTTCGTGTTATTTTTACATTAAAAAAAAAGGTAAAATTGAACAGCCGTGCTGATAAGATTAATTGCACAGATTGATTTAGTTACAGTTGATAAAATACTTAGTAAACGCACAGAAAGAAAGAAAATAATTTACTGAATTGAAAAACATGTTATATAACTTTTTTCTTCAAATAAATCCACATTTAAAATTAACGGCCTGGCTCACTATATTGACAACAAAGTTAGTATCGCTTACTTATATGTCGACATTAAAAAGCATTTGACCGACTTTGAAAGAACTTCAATGCATTGAAAACACAATAATAGCATCACTGATTACAAGTAAAATTGGCCACGTCTTGCCTTTGGGATATATTTTGTTTGTTTTACTTCTACTGACTACTGTTTCCTTATGGCTGACTTTTTAAATGCTTTCGGATTTGATATTTAAAAAAAAGCACATACAATTTAGAGAAATATATATAATTCAATGTTTAAAGATGATTTCATGTAAATATTGAACGCGGCTATGCCTGAAATGGTTCATAGCTGGGTCCAATTTTAGAATACTCTCGCCACCATATCGGCCGGTATCTCACCAATAAATTATTCAATATTGTCTTGCAGTGCGTCAACCGTTGCGGATTTGTCCCTATAGATATGAGCCTTAACATAGCTCCACAATAAATAGTCCAAAAGCGTTAAATCACACGATCTAGGCAGCCAATTGACCGGCGCCAAACGTGAAATAAACTATTTCGAACTCGCCCCTCAATTATGCCATTGATTTGCGTGTTATTTGATATAAGACAACTTCTTGCTAAAACTACATGCCAGCCTAGTCCAGCTCTTCCATTTTTAGCAAAAATGAAAAGTAACAGAGGCCCAATTGCTGTGAATGACGCTGAGTTGATAAACAACGGTAATTAACAACACTGGCGGAACAGCTGCGATATTTTCATTTGTCCGCACTCTACGTATGCGTGTGCTGGTGGTTTAATGTTCAATAATGTAATTTTGGTGCGAAATTAAGTCACAAGATTCCGAATCAAAAAATCGCCCATAAAATTACCATAAAAAGGAAGAAGTGCACGTTGCACTTCTTCTTAATCCAGCATGAATTTCGATAATAAAATTTAATAATCTGCAAGCGTTGTTCATTTGTAAATCGATTTTTGTTTAAATTATAGACCAAACTGAATACGTTGAATAGTACACAGAAAAAAGTATTCACCAAATAATGTTTTCAATTAATAATTTAATTGATTTTAATTTGAGTGGAAAAACTTAATTGATATTATCACATTGTTTATAGGTGAAAATTTAATTAATTTTTTAATTAATATTACAAATATTTTAATTAATATTACAAACTCATTCATATTACTTTTTTGTGTGTAACATGATACACGAAAACAGGCCAAAAAGAAAGTTGATAAAAAATCCATATTACAATCGCATGTATCTTCACAATTTAATATATTAAGTAAGTTAATGAACAAAAATAAAATTATTTAAAAAAATATATCGAAATTAGCAAAAAATTGTTACGCAAATACAAACTCAAAGAAAAAAACTCAATACAAATGCGTTCAGTCCAAAATGTTCTTAACATAAATAATGATTCAAATTGTTTAAGTTAAAGAACATAATACACAAGCATACAAACACACAAGACGATGTTAAAGTGAACATTGAAAGCTTAACAAAAACTAAAATGATATATGTACCTTTTGCTTAGTAAGAAATATACAAACACACAAAAACACAAGCCAATGCATATGCCAGACACAAACAACGACAACTCTAATAATGCTTGATTGTCAACGTTCACACACACAAATCAACAAAACGAACTGGAACAGGAAGTAACGACGAAATTGAAAGCTAGTATACAAAGATGTGTAGATGTTGCTAAAATTCTTCCGGAAGCTTTGTGTCATAAGTGTAAAAAGTGCGATATATCAGCTTAACGGACAGTTTAGTGTAAAGAACAGCGTAGTTAACATCGTGTTACACTAGCAGTGAATTATTTAACATTGTGCACTTAGAAGCAAAAAGTTTTCTGATTTGATAACAATTGCACCTTGAAGATTTTTTGTTTAATTTCAAAAATTCAATAATACCATTTTTTTAAGTCAAAAACGTAACAATCGGCCATGTTCTGAAAACCATTTCGTTTTGAAATTGACAAATTTCAGGAAAAAATTTAACAAGAAAACTCCCTTATTGCTGCTTTTTATTTCGTTTTAATATATAATATTTTATCCGAATTATAGAATAAAAAGGACACGTGTTTTTCTTTTTTTAAATTTTGCGATTTCACAGCGAAATAGTTTAAAATACAAATCATGTGCAAATTTTTTAGCTCACTTGAGCAAATATTGTATTATATTATATACAAACTTTATTTAGGTTTTTTGTAATCAATTTACAATTTTATTTATTTGCTTATCGATCGATATTTCGCTTCAACTTTGTGAAGCTTTGTCAGGAAATAAAAAAGGTCGCATAAATTATTATAATATTGTATTGAATTATTATTGACTGCTTTAAAGTACAAAATACCTCACTGTTAAAGACTTATTTGACAAAAATTTTGTCCTTTTTATAGCCCTGCGGGCATAAGTTCTCATTAATATTAAAATAAAAATAATATTTGCCTTAAAATGCAATCAAAATAATTGCAGCTGTCATTTGCAGGATTCAATAGATCACAATGTAATAATTTCATAATGTGATACGAAAATTACATTAATATATTTACGCAAGAAATAAAAAAGCAATTAACTCTTGGCCTTTGTTAAATTATTAATGATGTTGTAACATTTTTATAACTAGAGAGAATTGATGGCAAATTAATATTTTAAGTATTTGCAATTTATTAAATAGCTGCCGTCATATTTTATATCTTGCATTCTGTTTAATTACAATCAATTTGAAACCGCGTTTTAATGCGAAAAAAATTACAATTTTATTATACTCGTACAATAATTTATATTGAAGTTTCATGTTCAATATAAGCGATTATTTGTAATATGTACATATTTTAATTTTCTTTATAAATTGTGGCAAAATGTTTTACAATTGAGTTTAAAGTTTTTTTTTGTGCATACAAATTTTACGGAAAATAATTAAACTGTTAGAAAAAAAATGCGCAGAACTTGCAACAACATTCCGTGGCAACAGCAAAAAATTATTTCAATGGCAGAAAAACAATTAAAGCGATTTTCTCTTATTTTTGATTTTCAAACATATTTACGATTAAACCAGAAAAAATCTACTATTGTGGTGACAAAGCAGCAGTATTTAAATTCAATTAAATGTTATAAATAATTGTAACAATAAAGTAAATATATGAGGTGTGATAAATAATGTCAAAACTTCATGAAAATTTGTATTTCAGCGATTATGCTTCAACAATCTGTATAAAAAAATTTGCATATCGTTCTCCTACGAAATATTAAAAATTCTTGTATTAAAATTTACACAAGAGAAACCTTTAAAGCGATAAAGTATTCAGGGGAATAATATCTTGTGTTTAATGTCAGTCAAATGACTGATTCTGGCGTTTTAAAAATTTTCATCCCTTCCGAAAACGTGGCATAAAAGTTAATATCCTGTGCAATACACATATGGAGAAGAGTAGTAGGGTTAAGCTACTCTTATACTCAAAATGAATGGGTTATTGACTCAGAGGAGTCAAAAAAATTCAACTGAGTGTAGCTTTCTGTGTCTAAATTAAACAAAAAAAAAAAAAATTTGAAGTTAAAAAAAAGACATCTGTGCAAGGACATACCTGCCTCCTACTACTACACATCCTTTATTTGAACAATTTAATTTCCGCTACAATTATGATGGAATTAGAGTGAAGATTTTCAAATATTTTCGATTCAATTCAAGTAAGGACATTTAAAAATTGTGTTTTTGCTAAATTTATGGTTGGAATGCACTAAAAATCATTAAACACTCATAAAAAATAGTTCCCACTCTGTGAAAAATTTCAAGTCATTCGATGAGAAGACATGGTAACCTCTGAAATATTCATAATTAAAAAAAAATTAGTTTTCCACTAAAATTATAACCAGAATGAAGCAAAAACATTATCCAGTTCAAAAACTATCCGCTCTGACTCTGACATAAATTTTAATGGCAGCAAGGATATGCTTATCTCCGATATAGCCATTTAAAAAATTTAGTGTTATTCGTTACAGGAACATGCCTTTTTCCCATATATCCTTTATTTAAAAAAAATTGGTTTTTTGTGAAGCAAAAATTTATAGCTATTTACAGATTTGCCAGCTTTCACTCTGACAGAAATTTCGCTTCAATCCGAGCTAGAAAATTCTTACATATCCTTAATGTTCAATATTACGTTTTAGTTAAATATATGATCAGAATGCATTAAAAATTGGTTACCGTTCCTTAAATTAAGTGTTTTAAATCTATTCAAAATTTGATTTCATTCGGTTCGAAGTCAAACCTACATGTGAGCTTTATTTAGAAAATTTTACATGCGGTACAATTATGACCAGAATGGACTGCAAATTGGTACTTAGTTTATCATTTTTCACTCGGAACGAAATTTGGTTGCAATCGGTGCAAGGATGTGTTTACCTCCCATATATCCTGAATTTCAAAAATTATGTGTTAACTAAGTTTATAATCAGAATGCAATAAAAATCTGTAACTATATCTAAAATGAGTTCTTTTAACTCTGTGAAAAATGTTGATACATTCGTTGCAAAAACATGCCTACCTCCCTTATGTCCTTTATTTCAAAAATTTGATATACGGTATAATTATAATCAGAATGAACTGAAAATTGGTTAATACTTTAAGAATTACCTTTTCTCACTCAGAAGAAGAAGAAGTCACTCAGAAAGAAGGATATTCTTACTTCTCATATATCCTTTAATTTAAAAAATTAAGGACATAACTACCTCCCACATATCCTTAATATAAAAAACTTTGAAATACGCTATAATTATAGGCGGAATGAACTTTAAACTAGTAGCTATTTGTAGAATTATTATATATCGCTCGGAGGGAAGTTTGGTTTCAATCGGTGCAAGGGCATGCTTACCCCCCATATATCCTTGATTCCTAAAATTACGTGTTAGCTAAATTTATGCAAATATTTATTATAATATCAACTATTACTAAAACTATTTGTATTGATTTTGTGAAAAATTTTGTTTCATCCTGTGCAAAGGCATGTCCTTAATTTAACAAATGTGATATCCACTACAATTATAATCAGAATGAACTGAAACTTGGTAACTATTTGTAGGATTATTATATTTTCTTCAGAGGGAAGTTTGGTTGCAATCAGCGGAAGCATATGTCTAGCTCCCATATATCCTTTATTTCAAAAATTTCGTTTTAGTACAATTTATGATCATATTGCACTAAAAATCAGCAACTATTACTAAAAATTATTTTTATTTATTTATTTATTAAATGTTACAAATACAATTACAAATTATATCGTAACTTAGACCTTCACTCGTTGTAGTGAAACAGAACAGAGTCTATGGTGGGAATCGAACCCACAACCTCCACACTGATAGGCTAGCACACTACTCACTAACCTAACGAGGCACCCGTATTACTAAAATTAATTGTTCTAGCTCTATGGAATATTTCATTTTATTCGATGCACAGATAAACCTACTCGCATGTCCTTAGACTAAAAATATTTATCTCCACTCCAAGTATGATTAGAAAGAATAAAAATTTAGTAATTATCTTGGGAATTTCGCTTCATTCAGTGCAAGGACATGCTAATTTTTTATATATCCTTTTGATCTAAAATTAAGCTGGAGCTACAATTATAGCTAAAATGTTTCAAAACTAGAAAGAACTAAATTTCTTTTATTAAAACAAAATTAAAAATGTAAAAATTAAAATTGCTGCTATTTTCCAAATAATCGTGGGCTTTTCTTAGCTGCCTTAAGTATTTAAGTTACTGCATAAAATTTAATATTTACTTTAAAAAGATTTATTTAAATATAATTGGTTTTACATAGAAACTAAACCTAGATAACAAAATCTTTTTCCTTTCTATCTAAAAATAATAAATTTGGGTGTGTAAGAAAATAAATAAATCCAATTTCAGCAAAAAAAATATTGATTTGATGTTTTGCAAAATTAATTTGATCTTATATGTACTTATACTTGCTGGAAAGCAATCGAATATTTGTTAAAACTAATTGGAATCTTTTTTTATTAAAATTGATTTTGCTTGCACAGAAAATTCACAAAGTTGTTTAGTTAAACTTTTCTCGTTTAAACTTTTGCTTTCAAAAGGAAGAAATGTTTCATTGTAATGTTTCAGATCATAAGAAATAACTTTTAAAACCGACTCACACAATTTCAATCAATTAAATTAAATCACTTGTAAAATAGTTGTATGAAATAATGAAATAACTCTTTGCAACCATTTTTTTAAAACACTTGCTTTTTTCATATTGCTTTCTTTAGTATACTATTACTTACCTTACTATTTTTCCGGAAGCGTAATTTTCTTTGACAACTGCTTACGTCAGAAGCAATAAACAAATCCCAATCATACCTTGTGTTGTTTTCTTAGAAGAGCAGTTCATATGCTGTTTATCAAGCTACATACATCAAGGTATTTGGATCTGTAACTGATGCTTTTCCAATTTTCTCTAACAGTGTTTTTCTATTATTTAATATTCTCTTGTATTTAGCTGCTTGTGTGTGTGATATAGCAACTAGCGTAATACCTTAATACTTCTTGCTTTAAGCAGACTGAGATAAATTTCATTGTTTTCTATATCCAACAGGTACAAAAAGAATTTTATCTTCTTTGTTTAAGTTTAACGAAATGCACAAATGCAATCGCATTGCACGTCGTTATTCAGTTGAAGTAAATTTCAATTGACATATCAGTGATTTCCGAAAAAGTAAAAAAGAAAACTATCAAAGACACCGTTTCAAATGCAACCTTTCCAAGTCCTGCAGGAAATTGAAAAAAAGAACAAACAAAATTATAAAAAAAATAAAAATAAAATTCGACATGTTACAAATAGTCGTAGTAATGGAGAAAAACAATAAAATACTCGCATTATAGAGTTGTTTTCTTTAACCAAGAGAAGAAGAACACCACAAAGCAAATCCCTGATTAAATACTCCAGTTCTTATCTTGGCAGAACCAAAAGCTGTGGCAGGTTTATCCATTACAAGTCTGTTTAAGCTTTCTTATACTACAAATTAACTAATATGTGCTTAAAATAATGATTATGGAAATAGTTTTATTTAAAGTTATTCGAAATATTCTCAGAAAAATAAATCCCACATTATTTCACCGAATTTGCTCAAACACAATTTTTGTTTCAATTATTTTTGTCTTGGAAAAATATTTTAAAAAAATCTATAGTAATCATCAACATACTTTTCTAGGTTAAGATGTTAAATTTTAGCGACAGGCATGAAATTCAGAAAGTAAACGTCTGCAACTTATTTATGCTACGAACACAATTGTAACGAACGAGGAATTGAACCCAGAACAAAGACCTAAGAATTTATATTGGTAATTTTACCATTTTTTACCATAATTTTATTCTTACTCAGTAACAATTTGCTTGAATAATTTACTAAATCTAATCTTAATATTTACACGAATTTGCATTGAAAATTAACTTGGAAATCCAATTTGGTTAAATTAACCCAATAAAGTTTGCCTCATTGAAACTCCAACTACAATTTGCCTCAACTGTAAACCTGATAATTTTTGTTTTTCTATACATTGCCAAGGAAGTAAAAGAATATAATACAGGGTGTCTGGTAGCAGATTTATGTTTTCAAACTTAAATAAAAAACGTAATAATTGACACAAAGTTTTATTAAGAGCATTGAACGATAGAATGTAAATGCGGATTTTATTTGTTAAAGAGTATATCATCCAAATGTCTTCCGTCGAGTTGAACATTAAATTAAATTGAGCTGATTTCTCGATGAATATTTTCCTTTAAAGCCACAAGAGATTGGGGATTGTCATTATTATTTAAAAAAAATTCATGGGAATTAGATCGGGCGACCTCGGTGGCCATGGGATTTTTCCAAAGCGACTGATCACTTTTTGGGCGAAATTTTGCCGAAGTAAATTCATCGAAGCTCTGGCTGTGTGTGCAGTCGTCCCATCCGGTTGAAACCACGTGTGTGGAGAGTACAATGAATGAGCTCGCAGGTTTGGCAAAACTAATTCCATAATCATTAGGATTCTTCGGATCAAAAGTCGGGACATCAAAATACATTTTAGAGTCATAGTTTCTTATTTTGATCTCTAGAATACGATTTTCCTTGTAATTTGAGCGACTTTTAAATCGACCCGCCCTAATAATCATGCTTCGATAATTTTCACCGTTGACATTCGTCGCCTAGCCTCGAGAATTCTCGAAAAAAAAATGGTCAAATTATCTCATGCGTGGATAAGGCACACCAAACAGTTACTCTGAGGCAATTCAATGGTTTTTGATGTTTCAATCGAGGGTTGCGGGTTCTTAGAGACCAGTAACGGCAGTTTCGCTTGTTGACGTGGCCGTTTAAATGAAAATGAGCCTCGTCGTTTCTAAAAATTTTTGCGTAA
This sequence comes from Nowickia ferox, assembly GCA_936439885.1. Lineage (NCBI taxonomy): Eukaryota > Metazoa > Arthropoda > Insecta > Diptera > Tachinidae > Nowickia > Nowickia ferox. The sequence goes on from OW387023.1 coordinate 110,673,023, forward strand.
ATCAAAGTCATTTTCTTTCAGTTCTTGAACGATTTGAATTTTAAAAGCATGAAACTTCAGATCCTTTTTAAAATATCATGGATAATCGCTCTTGGAAGTCCCAGTGAGGCTGCTCTTTTCCGTATTGAAAGTCCCGGATTTTCACTTCAACTGCTTTCAACCAGTTCAGTGTTTTCGGGAGTCATTCAAGATCGACTGGGCCCTGGCCGTTTGACATTCATAGCAGCCAAAGCAGTTGCGCGGAATTTCTGCACCCACGAACAAATTAAATTTACACTCGGTCCATCACGTATTCGCCGAATACCAAACTTTGAACAAAATTGTCGACGAGCAATTACGTAAGAATCATTAGTCTTAAAAAATGTCTCCACAGCGAACGCGCGATGCTCACTCGACCGCTGCGATATCGCGACTAACGAATGCGCACAATCGATAATTCCAACGGGTCCACACACCCTCCCTCCGCACCGTTCATTGCTTTTTGAAATTGTCGTATTTAAAAATATAAATTTGCCACCAGACACCCTGCACTTGTAGTCTTTCGTATGCTTAAGTGTGATAAAATAATCGTATTCACAAGTGCGAGTCCTTTTAATAAGAATACCGAGTTAATTCTAACTAGCTTACACGCAGCACTTAAATTGTATCAAATTAAATTAATCTGAAAGATTCGTGTTAAATACTTGTGTTGCTTTGAGACATCAATGTTTATCCATTTAAGTGTTTGTTTCTTTGTACAATTATTTATTTAAGGATATTATTTGCCACTACCAATAAAGTAAACCAAACTACACAATAAATCTTGTATGTATTTCCACAAGAATTGAAACACAAAAGTAAATACTGGTGGAAGGGAAAAAGAGGCAAAAGTTTAAAAATAAATGTAGGGAATATTATTATATTTAGATATTTGCCTTATTTTCATTTATTTTTCTGGTAACAAAACATATGGATGAGTGCATAGAAGATATTGAGATAAAGCCAGACAAACACATACACACACACACATGCACACACACACTAGAGCTTATATATGTATGTATTTCTGCATATATGAACATTTACATATAAAACATGCTTACGAGCAACTAAGTACATGAAAACCTTGTAAAAGGATGTGCTCAAAGGCTCAAGTAAAATAAAAATAAATTAATTCACACTTACACAAACAAGTAAGTGTATGCTCTGAATCCACATACACACGTACATGCACATATTTTTGTGTTTACACAAACTCTCGCGTGCCTGTAAATTTTGCTTAAGACTGAAAGAAAGCAAGTGAGAGAGCAGCAGCCACTTTGATGTACGCTACAGCCAGCCATTTGTTCTCGATTCTTTGTAGGATGAAGTTAACAATTTAGGTTTTCCTTAAGGTTTTACTTAAATGGAAAACAGAAGCAAAAAAATTATGACGAATCACTCTTACTGACTCTTAAAAATCGAGTTTCAACTGTTCATGCATGAGAAGCAATCGTTTCTGCCAAAAGTAGGTTGCTTTCTAGCAGACTAAAAGTGGTAAAGGCAGCAACTTTACTACAGAACTGCATCAAATAGTGCTGTACTGTGCTGTGGCACTCAACTGGAATGATTGAAAACTTAACAAAAGACCAGTAAAGCGTACATTCCGAAAAAAGCACACACACACACATACACATACAAACACAAAATTAAATGCTGAACAGAATAGAGAATGTGGAGAAAAACGTTTAAGCATAGTAAAATACAAATAAAATCCATATTCATTTAAGCATAAAATGTTTCATTGATTTTGTTAAAACAATATTTGAATTTTCGTTTAAGTTGTCGTTGCTGCTGTAGTTCATATTTCTTTAACATTTATTTTTGGAAATTAAAAAAAAGAGAGAAAAAAATGTACTCAAAAATATTTGGAAATTCGACACAAAGGTTTTTCTTTTTTTATTAACTGTTGTGCGCTTATAAAGTTTCAAAGCCATAAATAGACTATTTCTTCTTCTTTGAAATCAATACTCTTCAGCGCACGGGAATAAATGGAAAAAACATAAACTAAATTATTGGAATTTAATATATTTGTTTAATTTTTCCTTGCTCCAAAAATACAAACATAAATGCTGCCCACTGCTAAGTAAGTTCAGTGATTGTTAAAATTGAAAAGTATATAAAATTGGGACTATAGAAATTAAATCAGTTGCTAAGCAGGACATCTCTTGTTGCTGCTACGTCAATGGAATGGTGAGTAAAAAGATGGTTTTGTAGGAAATTTTCTTAAAATAATTTAAATATATGCTTGAATATGCCTTTGCATGTCATGTTTTTTCATGCGTGACAACTCACGTCGACACACCAGACGTTCTGCTTTGCCAAAATAATTTTCTGAAAATAAAAAATTTAGTAAATTATCAAGACTCATATTTTGTTATTGTTGGAAAAACGCAACGGTATGTCATGCACACAACAGGAATGTTTGAATGTTTAAGAATGTGTACACACAAGTAATATAAGAGTACATTAAAAGGCGACCACTGCTTCGGAGTCATTAAACTTAACCTTGCATATTTTTATCTACAGATTCTAGGATTTTCTGGTTCTAGGATTTTTTTAAAATTTTATTTATTGGAGTGAGAAAAGGCAAAGAATTAAGAGGTAAGAATGCAATAAAAGTTCCCAATTAGAAATAATGTAACTGATTATATTCTAACAATAAAAACCATAATTGACTCGAACATTCACAAAATTTATTGAATTAAAACTTGCATTGCGGTAACATTGATTTATTAAAATCTTAGGATTACTTAAAATCTGATGTGATGTAACAGATACAATTTTGTATTAAGAACGAATTTTATAATTTGAAACTAGATATTGTACCCCAGTTATTGCATTAAAATAAAATCAACCGTTAACTGTATTTAATGGTTCTTATGAGGATTTAATGTATAAATGTAATACCTGCAACATAGCGCAGTAATGGAAGTTGTTTTGTTTTTTTTTTTTTGGAATTTTATACCATTAGACAAGTCCTGAAAAGCTTTCAAACCTTTGCAAACCGTTGCAAGACTGAAAGCATTTGTTAGAAATTGTTAAATGTCAATTTGTTTGTGGTTGTGTTAAATGTAAAAAGTGAAAATATAAGTTATTATGGACCATAAAGAAGCATTTGCAATGAGTTTGGGTGCATATATTTTATTATATTTTTGCACTTTCCTTTTTCGATAAAATCAAGTGTGTGCATAGAAAATATAAGAAACACAAAGAAAAAATCAGCAAGTAAAAATTTTTATAATATTAAAGTATTTTATATATATTCTTAGGAACTACTAACCTTGTTCATGACCCAATCGATTTATTAAGTTTTACAGAAACATTAAATAAATATATATTTCTGTCCATTAGAAGCAATCGTTAACCTTATGAGTGCCCATGATTTACTAAGCGCCAACAATAATTTATGATTTTAGGGTTAAATTAAATTTTTATAAAAATTGGCCGAATATAAAAATATCAGTTTTAAAGATGAAGAGTAAAGATGATTCGTAATCATAAAATATGTTTAACTAAGAAAAAGAAAGAAAAAATTAGTTTTGCTACTCTGGGAGTCACAAATGTACCATACATTACAACCTTTTTTAGTATTTAGTATAAAACTTTAAGTTGGCAACACTTTTTAGCTGGTGGCTGTCTAGTGATTTATGTTTAGTTTGGTTTGGCATTTCAACATGAATAGACTAACGCCTGAACAACGCTTCCAAATTGTGCAATTTTATTTTGGAAAATCATGGTTCTGTTCGAAATACGTATCGCGCACTACTTCCAATTTACGGTCAACAGAGCAATTAATTCGATTAACTATGGAACGTTTTCGCACGAAGTTTACTCTAAATGACAATACGCATCCACAGAGACGTCGTACAGGGCGTACAGAAGAAGTCATGCTGCTGGAGAGCGTAGGAAGACCCAAATCAGTCTAGTCGCCGCTATTTGAGCCATGATTACTAGGGATGCCAATCCCGAAATCCCGATCCCGAAAATCCCGGCATAATGTGAAAATCAAAGAACTGTTATTAAAGATATTAAGGTTTGACCTCAATACATCCACAAAGGACCTTTAAACTCCTTTAAAAGCCGTAAATAAACCAGCAAATAGCATTAAAGTTGGAAGAACTTTGGTTTTTTTTTGCGTTTGTTTAAGCACGTCTATGTGAATTTCGTTTTTTGCTTTAGATACTCATTCTTGAAAAAATCCAGACAACTCCATATCGTGCCATAATCAAAATGCAATTGGTTTCTATGATTGTGGCAATGGCGTCATGGCGATTCGTCTTGTATGTTTACGGTCTTGGCACATTTAATTTAAGCTTAATCCTCATAATTTTCTAGCTTATTTTTTTCAACGAAAATCGATTATTTACTATTGTAGATAATCGTCAAAACACCAATTTCAAAAGATATGTACTTAAGCTTTCTTGAGGGTTAAGGCTCGATATGTTTATTGAAAAACTTTTAAAATTTAAATTATTTTATTATTTTGTTCGAAAAAATTCTCTAATGAAACACAAAAGAGTTTTATTTGAAGAAAATCGTTGACCTAGAGCCTGAAGAAAATAATAAAATAATTTAAAACACACAATAAGGTCGAATAAAAAAAATAAACTATTAAAAAAAATCTTTTAAAATATTATTGAGAATAACGTTTATATGTTAATAATAATTTAAAGAACTCAAATCAAAAGCTCTAAGTTTACAACAAAGATTTTTATTTGAAATTTATTTGCTGGAGGTCAAGCATTGTCTATATATTTCATTGGTGCTTAGCCAAATCATCAGTAGACTTTAACCACATTTTGAACAGTCACAAACCTCTTATCTTATGCACAGACTTTCAAAAACTATTTGAGAATTCACAAATAATAATCACAAATAATAATATTTCTGAAAATCACAAGCGAAACACAAGCAATAGGCATAGAAACTATAACAAAATCCCAGCAAATAATTTATATTCGATATGAATCTATTTTATTTTTCTACACCTTTATACAATTAGGAATCCATTGGATAACAATAAAAGTATTTATAAGGCAAAATGAAAAATAAAATCTAAATTTAACATTTAAGAAATTTATTATTCGACATATTGTCATAAGTTTATTTTAATTTGAAATTTATTTATTTTTTGTTATAGTTTCTATGCCTATTGCTTGTGTTTCGCTTGTGATTTTCAGAAATATTATTATTTTTGATTATTATTTGTGAATTCTCAAATAGTTTTTGAAAGTCTGTGCATAAGATAAGAGGTTTGTGACTGTTCAAAATGTGGTTAAAGTCTACTGATGATTTGGCTAAGCACCAATGAAATATATAGACAATGCTTGACCTCCAGCAAATAAATTTCAAATTAAAATAAACTTATGACAATATGTCGAATAATAAATTTCTTAAAACAAAGATTTTTATTTGATTTTGAATCTGCTTTTTTTTAATTTTTCTTGTAAACTTTTATAATAGTTTCAGGCGTAAACTTTCAAAATCCCCATTTTGGTAATTATTCCTTTGGTCTCATCTATTGGAATCATGGATGGTGATGGAAACTTGTTTTTTTTGTGTGTTGTTGTTGTTGTACGGTGTTAAAAAAGAATTCAATCTCTGCTCCTTGCGTGATTATTTCATAAATTATTGCTATAATTTATTTGCAAAAGATTCCATTAAATCATGAGTAACTTTTCTTTTAGTTAAAATCATTTTAAATGCCAGTTTTCAAATCAGTAACCAAAATGTCAGTTAAGCTGAGAATATATTTTTCCCTTCTTTTACTTTTTGCTTTAACATCAAATGGCAGAACTAAGGAGCTGATATGATAATAAATTGTATATCTTTCTTTTTCCTACAATGTAGTGGAGTGTGTGTGCATTTGTTTTTGTAAAAAGTGAAAAAATTTTATTTTTTATATCCCTAATAAAGTTTACCTCAACCTCATAAATTTTCGTACTTGATAGAAGTTACAGCAGTTTGTTATAAAATGTAAGAAATCTTAAATGAAAAGTCGAAAGTTTATTTAAAATCATAAATTCAAATATTCAAAATGTTTCGTTTTACATACAATCACACAAACACTTAAAAAAAAAAAGTTTTTCTAAAACATCTTGTTACTTGAGAAAACTTTTTAATGTCATGGCTTTTTAATGTTTATGATTTACGTCAATGTTTACTTAAGAATTTACACTCCTTTTACAGAAATTTAAATAGAAAAGAAAATAAAAAAGAAAGTTACAAGTGTGTACTCCAATCATATTTTTTTTTTGCGTTCTAACTCAGCTGCATAAGCTGACAAGGAAAAAAGAAATTGAAAAAAAGTAAGTAAATGAATTCCAAAATATTGTTTTCGTATAAAACTGCAAGTTTTTATTTTCAAACACCCCTCCGTCATTTAGATTTTTAAATTTTGTTTTACGAAATGTTTTTGAAATTTATGTATTGTTTACATTAAAGCAATTAAAATGTATTCAAGCTCGTGTATATCAAAATCATGTTTGTTTTTACTGTAAAAAACTTTTATAACTGATTTGAAAAAAAAATATATATATATAAAAAATGACTTTTTCAGGACAAACATGCTGGGCAAATACACATCTGCATAAAAAGTATCTGTCTATTGCAAAAACATGTTAATTCATACAGACATATTTAACCACAATCTAGCACAAAAAAATATTATATAATTATTTAAAAATAATTTTTAAACTGCAACTTGAAACAAAATAAGACGGTAAAGATAACAAATATGATGGATATATTTTTCAAAAAGGAATCATATAGATTCTACTTAAATGCCATCGTAGAGCGGGCAGCCACATAAACCAACGTAATCCATGATGCATGATATCAAGAAGATTGTCTACAGCTTTTTATCACACTCAAGGGAAACAATAATATAAGGAAAAAATACTTATTTAAACAAACAAAATAAAATTAAATTAAAAAATCTGTCTTAGTACAATTTCTGTGGTTAAATTACGCTTGTAGATGGTAACAAATAGAAAATATTAAAACAACTATTGCAAACCAGCAGACTTGTAAAAGTACAATCAATCCATTGTACATACACCCAAAAAATAAAGTTTTAAAATCAAGAAGAAACATTTTGATTTTAAAAACGAAACCTTTATGAAATAGAACTAAGTTTGTTTTGTGTTATTTTAAAAATTTTCATTCTTTGCTTAAAAATTAAAACTATTTTGGAATGAAAAATTATTATTTTTGTTTTAAGAAACAACAACCTTGATATAAAGTTGAACATACTCAAATTAAGAACTTATGTTTTTGAATTAAGAATGAAATATTCTTGAAGTAATAATGAAGCATTTTTGTTTCAAAACTAATTATTTTTATATAAAAAATGAAATGTTTTGAATTAATAATGGAGACTTCTTAAATTAAGAACGAAACGTTTTAAATTAATAAAAGAGAATTTTGAAATTACGGATGGTTCGTATTAAAATTAAAAATGTTAATTTTGTTTGGAATCAAAATGCCCTTATTATGAAAAATTTTCGGTCTTCGACTGTAGTCCAAAGGGCTAATCGAACGAATTTTCATTTGCGTCATGACGAGCATTCAACAAAAAATGTCGCTATTATGTTATGAACATCGTGTTTTTTAAAATTTCGCAATAATTTTAAGATTTTGTGCGCAAGGATCATACAGGATAATGGACATTAATATACACTTAGTCGTAATAACAGATTAATTCTTTTTCTTTCAACACGACACAAATATAAAATGTTACTCGGGGAAAAATATATTCTTTTATTTAAAAAAATTAAAATTATTGATAGTAATAAAATATTTTTGTTTTTAGAATGTTTAAAAATACATTTTCTTTTTTATTATGATTTCAAAAATTATAATTTTTATTTTAATAAGAAAACATTATAGTTTTTGAAATTTTTAAAATGAAAGCGCACATTTTTGTTTTAGAACTGTTTCGTTATAAAAATAACAATGTTGTATATTAATATTATAAGAAACATTCATATTTTAAAAATGATTTTTAAAAATGCAGCATTTTTAAAGCAAAAACGCAAGATTCTTGTTTTAAGAATGCTTTTTTGGTTCAGTGTATAAATTTCCAAAACAATCCAACCAAAACCCCAACAAACAAGTTGAAATAAAATTATTCACCATCTTGTTGGTATCTTACCGGCAGTGGCGCGTTAGTTGTATTACTATTTAAATTGGTTATTTCAAGAATAACAAATAAAATTAATTTCGATTAACCAACGAAAATTGTTTAATCAACTGAATCGTAACAACATCTTTAAGTTACAGTTAAACTAACAACTTAAATTGGTTAGATTTACCTTAATTTTTTTTTATTGGGTAAAATTTTGATTGTGTGTTTCTCTTAAATTACCTAATAAAATAGTAAATTTTAATATAATGAATGTAAAATTATAATGAATGTAAAATTAACAACATAAATTGGTTGGATTAACTAGACAAACACTTTTTCGATCTTAATCGCAAAAATAATTTTTATTTGCGTTATAATTACACTAAACTAAATTTGGCCAGATAAACCTTCCTTATTAATAGTATATGCTTAGTTATTTTAACAGCATATATCTGTTAAATTAACCAACAAGACAATAGTACAATTTATTGTATCATCTATTAACCAAAATGAATAAATTAATTTATTGCAAAAAATTCAAATTGCCGCAACAGATTTAGCTATTTTAAGAAATAAAAGTTAGACATCCTGGATAAAAATAAACATTAACTATTTATATTGTTTGTTTTAACTAAAAATGTTGTGGGCTAGTGTTTTTTAGGCTCGATAGAACTTACGAAAGGTCATACTGCGATCACTTTCTAAAATTTATAATCATTATTACCATGACAAATCATTATGAATAGATTAAAGCCCGAACAATGATATGAAAATATAAAAATTTACTTAAAAATCTTGATTTTTGTATGGCAGTTCCGGATTTTTTAATAAAAAAAAATTGCTGTACTTATGGAGTGAAGCCAGAAACAGATCTAGAACAGATCTCATAGAGTACATTATGAACAAAAAATTTAAAATGTGCTTTTACACGCTGGTGGCATCATTGGACCTTATTTATTCAAAAATTAAGCCGGAGCTTGTGTTCGGTCAATTTAGATCGTTAATGCGCCATGATCAATGATTTTTTATTTGAAAATATGGATGACATTGATCCGAGTGAGTTGTAGTTTCAATAGGATGACGTTACATGCCATACGGCGACAGCAATTATCGACTTATTAAAATCAAAATTTGGCAATAGGTTTTTTTGAGAACTGGACCTATGAGTTGGCTTCGAAGTTTATGTGTTTTAATAACTCTTCAATATTTTCTGTAGGATCATGTGAAGTCACTAGGTAATACTGATAAGCCAGCAATAATTGAATCCTTGGAGGCCAACATTGATCCTGTTATTCGTGACATACGGCCAACAATGCTAAAATAAAAGTGGACTAAAATTTAGCCATATGGAGCCGTAACCGTCAAAAAAGCTTAACCCATACATTTTTTGGAGCATTTTTTTTCTTTTGCATTAAAGCGACTATGCTTCCATTAATCTAGTCACACAAAACATAAACAAACTGCCTAATTGGTGTGTTTTTATTTCTTCGTCTTTTTGTCCTTTTTAAAGGATTTTATATTTCTTAAGGCTGCTTTTTATTAAATATTTCCTAAGAAATGTTGTTATGAAAGTAAAGAGGAAATTCTGCAGAGTTTCACAAAGATGTTTACTTTACTTGCCCTGAAGAAAAAACATATATTTAAAAAAATGTCCTTTAAAAAAGAAATATCCCTCCATATTATTCAGAGTTCAAAAGGTGTGATACTTTTTCCTTAAGGCACCAACTTATTTTTATAAAAATTTAATGAAACAACTGAAAGAACAACCATTCCATTCTAATAATTTTAATAAAAATTAATTCATTAAATAAATTTTCTTTTAAAATTAATCTTGTGCGACGAGAAAAAACAGCAGACCCTTCGACCATTATAAAATTTCAAAGTTTTGTGGAATTGCCTTAAGGTTACAATATAAATTAAATTTTTTTAAACTTTAAAGCTTATGACAGAGTATATTTTTAAAAGGACATTTTTTTAATATTGCCTAACGAATATTTTATTTGAACGCAAAAAAAAAAACTTAAAAAAGCATCCTCAAGAAATTTAAAGTGCTTTAAAAAGGAAAAAAGATGAAGAAATGAAAAACAAAAATCAAAATTTGTCACATGATTTTTTTTTCAAATCGGCAACAATTTTTAAAATAACTATTTCAAACAGGCAAATATTTTGTTCATCTAAATCACTAGAACATTTTTCAGTCTTCAAATAAAATAACAAATATAAATTGGTTAGAGTAACCAGTAAATTGTTGCATTGAAATCCCAAAAACAATTTACATAAACTGTAAACTTGAAAGCAGAAATTGTTAAGATTAAAGTACAAGAATTTCATTATATTGTGAGATATAATTTTTCCGTATAATGTAAGTTCATCATCTGGCTGAAGCATCATGGACACTCTTCCAGATAATATATTGCAATGTGCTTTTAGAGTGTTTTAAAATATTGATTTGTGAAAGACACTTTAAACTTTTTTTTTGTAGTAACAAAGTTGTAAGCACCATTTGTTTATTCATATATTTTTAGACTTAAAGCTAAATGTTTTTTTACCGGGTAACATCATTTTTAATAACTTTGCCACATCTGTGCAATTTATCTATCCGTGTGTATTATATGTGAATTTGTATCTGCCCGTATTTGTGTCAGTCGGCGTTCAAGCATGAGCCTTTTGTTGTTGTTGTTTTTTATTGTTTGTTCTATTTAAAACTCATTACTCACGTTCGATTGAAAGTTAAATGTGTGAATAATGTTTCAAACATGCGTTTTAAGCAAACAATCCCACAAATATGCATCGTTGGAATCTCATAACATTTTCATAAGCCTCTTTGTAGCAAACACTAACGAAAGTTAAACTTAACACAAGAACAACAAACCCAACAGGGTCAAATACTCGCTATATCGCTTATTTACTCAAAAACACCAGATTGCCAGAAGAAAACAAGTTTGAAGTTTTCAATATACACACATTATAATAGGCAGGAGGTATCAGACATAACTCTAGTCAATTCGAGGCACGCTCATTTAATTCGTGAATGGAGGGTCTCTTCGGACTGCTCGTTCTCTAACCATTGCTATCTAATATTCTTAATTATCATTTCAAATAGGAACGCAAGATTATACATTAACAGATGTAAAACAAACTGGGAGATACAGAACCAAATCCTCACCAACTTGATTGCGCAACCTTCAATTATAGGAGAGGCTGCGGATATTGACTTAGCCGTAGATACGCTAACAAATGCATTTAAAGAAGCCACTGCTCTATCTTGCAGGGCATCTATACAACGCAAAAATAGGAGACTACCTTGGTGGTCTGATAGCATTGCAGAAACTCGTAAGAACTGCAGACAACTTTTCAATGCGGCAAAAAGGACAGGTAATTGGTCACTTTATAAAGCCTCATTGAATAAATTCAAAAATAAAGTCAGGAATGCAAACCGCAAAACTTGGAGAGAATTCTGTAACAAACAAAACCGTCGATACCCAGTTACATCCAGAATAACGATGGAAACTGGACGTCAGATAGTAACGGATCTCTAGAGGTCCCATTTTCCGGGCTCTCAACCCTATAGTGACACTCAACAAGCATACCCTTCCCATGCCAGACACATGTATCCATAGACATTACTGTGGAGAAAGTGAAATGGGCCCTCAATAGCTTCCATCCGTTTAAATCTCCAGGTCCGGATGGTATCATTCCTGCGGATCTGCAACATAACGCAGATCTAGTAATCCCATGGTTACTTGCAATATATAAAACCTGCATTATATGGTCATATATTCCAGTTGCATGGACTAAATGTAATGTGATCTTCATACCCAAAGGGTGGAAGGCATCACATACCAAGGCAAAGGATTTTAGACCTATTAGTTAAACTTTCTTTCTTCTAAAAACACTTGAGAGAATAATGGATGTTCATATTAGAACAGTCATTGATAACTCTCAGCTCTCGGCCTCTCAACATGCATATACCAAAGGCAAATCGGTTGAGACCGCCTTACATTCGCTTGTATGATGCATAGAGAAGTCACTCGAGCATACAAATTATACCATGGTATCCTTCATGGACATTGAAGGTGCCTTTAATAACATTGATCCGATGGCAATCATTCAGTCTCTCAGAGAACTGAGGGTTGATCGAGAGGTCTATCAGCTCATTGAAAATTTGGTACTTCGCAGAATCATCACTTCTACCATAGGAACAGCCACCATCACCAGGCAAGCCCACAGAGGTACACCTCAAGGTGGTGTGCTGTCACCCCTGTTGTGGAATGTCACGGTCAATAATCTGCTCAAAAAATTGGATTCCATGAATATTAAAACAGTTGCATACGCAGATGATGTAGCGATTGCAATATCTGGATTCCATCTGAATATTATATCCCAGAGACTAGAAACAGCACTAAATGAGGTTAGTGCCTGGTGCTCACATAGCGGACTTAGTGTCAACCCGACCAATACGGAACTGGTACTCTTTTCTAGGACATACAAGGTTCCCCAATTCAACCACGCAAAGCTAAATGGCATTACCCTAACCCTGTCGGATAATGCCAAATATCTGGGTGTTGTCCTCGATAGCAAGCACTCCTGGAGGGAAAATCTTCAGGTAAGAGTAGTGAAAGCTACAACGGCAATATACATCTGTAGAAACGTAATCGGACCTACCTGGGGAATAAGTCCCAAGGGAGTCGGTTGGATATTAGAGATGGTTATAAAACCTATACTTTTTTTTATGGAATTTCAGTCTGGTGGAAAGCACTCGACTCAGCGATTAATCAATCCCGTATAGAGGGAACTCTCCGCAAAATGGCACTCATGATAACAGTTGCTCTAAGATCGACGCCAACAAAAGCTCTCTTCGCTATGTTGGGTTGGCTTCCAGTGGACTTAGCGGCCAGAAAGCTGCCTCTACGTACCGCCATCAGACTAAATGCAATAGGCGCATGGAACTACCGACCTTGGGGTCATGCAAGCATTTTAGATATAGTAGATAACATTCCGGATCTTGTCGACTACTGCACTCCGAAACCCTACTTCAATAGGAATTTTCAAATTTCATTGACAGAAGGGTTTTCCCCATTGAACGGAGCCGTACAGATTTTCACAGACGGTTCAAAAAAAGGGGGTGGGTTGGTGTGGGCGTTTATATTCCAGAATATGGAATTGAAATGTCCTTAAGAGTCCCGCACGATTGTAGTATATTACAGCCAGAGTTATCTGCCATTAAAAGAGCGATTCACTGGTTATCGAATCTCGAACAGAGATATCCATATCATAACTGACAGCAAAACTGCTATTAGGTCTCTCATAGGTGTGTACACCACATCTATTCTCGTCCAAGAATGTCGCAAATCCCTCGATGGAATTGCACAGCACTCAAATATTCTACTAAGTTGGGTGCGGGGATATGGGACTATTTCAGGAAACATAGTTGCGGATGAACTGGCAAAGAGGGGAAGCATACTTACAGAGGTTGATATTGATCATTTCTGTGGTCTCCCACTCCCATCCTGATGGAGAGCCTTCGATGTTATCTTTCTTGAAATAGCCCAAGATAGATGGCGCAACGAGCCAATCTGTGCAATAGCGAGAACCCTCTGGCCTTGCCTAAACTCCCATAGAACGAAAAACCTCATGAACTTCAATAGGAAGCACTTGAGAAACCTCGTGGCCACGTTGCTTTCGTCCTTTCGTGTGCTTTCGGAACCCATGCTAAACGTATGGGGCTCCCTCATAATGACTACTGCTATAGTTGCAATGACGAAGAAGAGGAGGAAAATGTCCTGCACCTCCTGTCCCATTCTGGAGGATCTCCAGCTGCACCTCTTTGGCAGAATATCCTTCGGCAGCTTATTTGAGTTATCGGAAATTGAGCTCAAAAACTTGAGCCTTTATATAAGGAATAGAGGTTAGTATAGCAGCTAACTCCCCCCCCCCCCCCTTACCAAATTAGGACCCACTCTCACCTCACCTAACCTCTATAAATATAACTGTCATATCTTTTTACCTCTATCCCTCCCACCATCCTTTTTTCTCTCTCTTTCTTTATTCTTTTAATACAGGTAGCACAAAGAAATCATTATAATGGACCCAAGTGAGCTGGACTCGTAACTTTTCAAATCTTCCTTGCCAGCAGCCTGCTAACCTAACCTAACCTAATATACACACAACTTAATGAAAAAAAAAACAAATTTTATTTTTCTCTCAAAATTTGAGTAAACAAGATATTTGTATGAAATTCTTACACAATATGAAGAATGACATGAGGATTAATTCTGCATCACTAACACGAAAATTCCATTTTTTGACTCATGACGTTGATTGAGTCAATGAGCGATATGTTTATTCATAATTTTGTATCACCTGAAGACGAACAAACATTACCGATTTCATAATAATTTGTCCAAATTTTACTGTTTTGTTTGTTTTGTTTGCTGGGTTATAAACCCAAACACACATACGCACACACACCCACACTGGAGCGAAAGTTCATACGGGAGCTCCTCTTTTCTTTTCTATTAAAAAGGTTTCTGCGGTTTTTTTGTGTATGAAATACAAATTAAAAAAAAAATATTGAAATGGACATGCAACCGCTGCGGACATGTTGTCATATTTTTGCTCTTTGTGGTGCCTTTTTAAAAATATTCATATTTTTTTTCTGAGATTTAGTCAAACCACTTGTGTGTGCTGCTTAAGGGATTTTTAAATACTTTATTAAAAACATATTTACAAGCAATTTAAATATGATGATGGGAAAAAAAATTAAAGGCGCATAATACTTTTTGAAAGCAAATAAACTGTGTTTAAAAATATTTTGTTAAAAATTACAGAAAATATATTAAACGAAATTTAAAGGATTTCAAAGCGTAATAACAAAAATATGCTGGATAATGAATTTATGTAGCAACAATTGTTCCCGGTGCCAAATAAAAAATTATGCTGTTACGTTATTTTTGTCACAGTAAATGCCATTTAACTTTTTATCGGTAATGATGATAAAAAGTAAATTAATTATACCACGCAGTGGGTGATTTAATTAAAAAAATGCAGTTCCTAAACGAGCCGCGGCGGAGCCACAAAGCCCCAAATTGGGCAACTTTGGGTGAATGAAAAATTCAAACCGATGCCAAGCTAATGTTTTTGATCTAAAAATAAAAATGATTTTTTGCAAGTGGATTTCTCTATCCAACAACTAAAAAAAAAGTCTACTACATTTATAGGTTTCCGCTTACAGTTTAGGAAATATGCTAGAAAAAAATTAAAATTTTGGCTTTTTTTACCAAACTTGTTCCACTATTCGATTTAGCCTTATTATTGATTAAGAACAAAATTCTTAACATTTAGAAAATAAAAATTTGGTATCAAAGGCATAGTTAAGTCAAAATTTACACGCAATTTAAATTCAATTTTTGAAAAGTAGATTTTTCGCCGTTTTTTTTTTTTTTTTTTTTTTTTTTTTTTGCAGAAACAAGTAATTATTCGCTGTTATTAAATACCAACCCCATATTTTTATTTATTTAAAAGGTAATACTATAAGAAATATTGCAAGGAAGGTTTTTGTGCAAAACTTTCGTTATTGAAGGAACCTATTTTTGTTATAAATATCAAATGAAACTCTTTTTTTTCTCACTTCCGAATGCTTAAACCAAAAAATTCATCATGCCCTACTTAAGACATTGATATGTTTTTAAATATTTCCAAAAATATTATCTATACTGAAAAATCCCATTTTGGGGATTTTACGAATTTTTTATTTTTTGGAGAATTGCCGGGAACTCAAAAGCAAATTCTATTTGTTTTTACTTTTTGTGCATTAACTGCATCATTTTCCACCTAAAAAAGAATCTTCAGTCGAAAATATTGATATTCCTTTGGGCAAGACCTCTGTCTTCTCGGCAAACTCTTTATATGTTGTAAGCAGTTGCAGGTAATTATAAAAAATTATTACAAATTAGTACAAATCGTTCAGATTGCATTGATATTTTAACAAAAGTTGTCCAGCTTTACCGTACTTACAACTTTGCCAAATATTGCGAGTAAAAAATCAGGAGTCCTTGAAAGTTATTCTGGAAAAAGTAAAAAAAAAATTGTTTTCTTAATTCTTGCAACAAAATAGTATGCAAAGAAATTATTTTTTGGGCTTAAGATGTTAACAAGATATGTTTGGTAGACTCTTAGCTACATCATAGCAAAGCTATAGCTAAGTGCTATCAGAAAGTCTGAATTAGCATCTGTTAGCAAAAATTTGATTACACCATTTTTTGAGGACACATTGATTTACGAAATCTTTGGAGGCCCATAAAAAAATTCTTCACCAAAATCGCCAAACTGAGTATAAGGACTTACTACCAGGTGGTATTACTATACCGTCAGGAACGTAAGGATTTTTCACTGCTGCACAGTGTTATTCTAAAAAAAAACAAGAAAAAAAACAAGAAAAAAATAAACAACATAAATAAAATACGTACATACATATAATTAATACTCGTAGTAATTTAAAATGTTTGCACATTCTATTTAAAATATAAATAATTAAATATGTTTATTTGACCAGAAAATATTTGGCGCATATTAGCAATAATAAAAATACAATAGAAATTATGTTTAAATGACGTTATAAAAATAAACAGATTTGCCATAACAAATACAAGATTTGATTAAAAAAAACAATTTTTGTGACATTTTCCTTAAATTTTTTCTGTTTTTGAATAGATACTCTGGTTGGTCGACTGAAATGTTGCAATTTTTACTGTAATTGCCACTTGTATTTCAACTTGAAATATTCTTTTATTTATTCTTAGAACATTAAGAATATAATTCTGTTGCTTAAGACAATATTTTTTGATTTGATTATGTGAAGGAATTTTTTATAATTGCAAATACTAATTTAGTAAAAATTTAATAAAAATAAAACCAGTAACTTGTAAATATATGTATGTATGTATATAAGATTTATAAGTATACATATATAATTTGTAAGATATATGTACATAAATTTTAATAAATAATCTTTGAGAGGGACTGCTAATTAATATTTCGAAAAAGGAAAAAATCGGAAAGAGCTTTAGCAAAACTGTTTTTTCTTTGTACGGACCTTAAATTTACTCATAAAATATTCCATTAGTTAAAGGCGATAACAAATAAAATCTTGACGTTTTAAAATGCAAATATATATTGATGTCAAAAGTGTTTCATGTTATTTCAACATGATTTAGAGTAACGTTGAAAGAAAATTTTTCAATTTAATATAGCTTTTAAATAAAATACGTTTAAGTACAACTGAGTTATGATTTGTGGTTTTTTTTTAGATACTTAGAGAGGACAAAAAAGTAACGAAAACACCGCAAGAAAACTAAACTTTGTCAAAGCAACTCATTTAAAAAGAAAATTTTTTAAAGTCATTGTACTTAATTTTTTTTGGCAATAAAGTGGTTACAAAATTATTATAAGAAGAAAACGCTGTTTGGAAAATATTGCTTCAAACAAACTTTTAGTTCTAAATTTAACAAAAATACCAGTATTAAGTGATTATTTTGATTTAGTTAAACAAAGTTTGATTTATGTGCCAACCCACCTGAAATATAAATTTACCAAGTCAGCCAGCAACTTTATATATCTTAAAAGGCCTTTATTTTTGGTCGTTAAAAACATACTAAATTATCTTGTGTGTAAATAAAAGAAAATCATTTATATTTATAATAGGATTTGTGCTTTTCTTTTCGTTTCAGGTAAGTTCAAAGCAGTGCGACTTAAACAAATTTTATTCTTTAGAAAATGTAAGTACATAAACAACAATATGTAAAAATATAATACAGCTTTAAGGCGCTGAGATGAATATCGCCGTGAATTAAGCACAAAACTTATAATGAATGCTTTACGAGAATTGAGCATCAATACAAACGATTCTGTTTTTCAATATTGAAGAAAGATAATTTCTGATTTTTTATTATTATCATTATCATTGTTTTATTCCCATATACATGTATATTTTCCAGTTAATGTTTTATAAACTATTCAAGGAAGAGTTTCCTTTAAGCAACCGTTCATTAAATGTGTTGATACGATTTAAAAGATTTTTCGTAGATTTTTGTGTAATCAGGGAAAAAGGAGTCCTAAAACAGAACTTCCATGTCGACAAAACTCATTTATTATTTTGCTTAAGCTGGCAAATTTTATTCGAATAAAAATATTCGATTACGTGGCATTAATCTTGCTGATATGTGGTTCTAACAGGACGGAGCGGGCGATGCAATTGATTTTCTCAGAGAAACTTTTGATGAAAAAATTATTTCACATAATGGCTTAATTAATTGGCCACGAAGATCGTGTGATTTAACTCCATTGGGTTATTTTCTTTGTATTTATGTTAAGTCACTTGTCTACGTCGAAAAACCACAAACAATTTAACACCTGGAAATCAACATTCGAATAGTTATCGGCGAAATACGGCCGCAAGTGCTGCAAAAAGTTGTTGAAAATTAGTGTTCCAGATTGCGCCTCCTACGCGCCAGCCGTGGCGGCCACATGGTGGAAATCATATTTAAACATTAATTTCATAAAATTTTCTTTTCAACAAAGCCGGTTTAATTGATTTTAAAAATATATTTCTTGGTTTTATTATGATATAAGCTTGTGTCACTCTATAAAAACACCCTTTATTTGTGTTTATTTTTCATGTTGTCACTTCATAACTCCGTAATATTTAGACCGATTTAAAAACTTATTTTTTTCTGAGAGGGTATAAATTTCATTTGGCCCCATTGTCAGAAAAAAAATTGGCACAAAAACGCCCACTAATATTTTTCTTTGATTTTATGATCTTTGTCTTATCCGATTGCTGCGAAAATTGGCACATATATTGGACTCTCGTAACAACATAATCCCGCAGTTGCACTAAAATTTATTACTTTTACAAAACTTGGCACACACTCTGAGCTCTGAAAAGTACTCAATCTGCAATTAAAAAAGTGGGCGGGACACGTTGAAAATTATTTCTAAAATAAAAAACAAACTTTCGAAGGGTTTCCGTTCTAGCAAAAAATTTAATAATTTTATAACCAAATTCATCTACAATTGTTTTAATTTTTAATGTTTTTAACCGACTTCAAAAAAAGGAGAGAGTTACCAATTCCTTTGTTTTTTTTTTGATATTGTTATTTAATAGCTCGGTACATTTTAGACCGATGGAAAAAATTCTTTGTTTTTGTCTGAGAGGGTATAAAAAAAAAGGTGGCGAAGACACGCCCTAAAATTTTTTATTTAATTTTTTGATATTATGCTTATTTGACTGTTGCAAAACCTAGCAAACACCTTTGGTTTCTGTAATTACACAATTTTAAAGTAAAAAAAATGGGCGGGTCAACACCCATTAAAATTAATTATTATATTTCGTGGGGTTCTACTTAACCGATCTTTGCGATACTTACTGCACACGTTGAGCTCTAAAATAGACACAATATTTTATTTAAAAAAATGGGCGGAGTCACGCCCCTTAAAACTTAATATTTTATTCTAAGTGTTTCTACTTTACCAACTTTTACAACACTTAACACACACCCTGAGCTCTGAAAAATACAATTTTCCATTTTAAAAAATGGACGGATGCCAATTTAAATTTAATTTTATGTATCACGGATTTGTAATTTTTTTTTTCATTTTCACATTTTTTTTCCAAATTGATCTATTAAGTCTTTGCATTGAAGTCCGTTTTTTTTGGCAGAATTATTTATTATTTAAGTCTTGGTATAATTTTTTCAAATAGTAAAATTTTAAAATTGTTGTTCGAGCAATTGGATTAGAAAAATTAAAAAAACTTGAATGATTTTTTTATTCTACTCACAGGGTATGATTACGAGTATAATCAAAACATTTTATTTCACATGCTTTTGTAAGAATAAAACAATGTAATATTAGAGTGTAGCTTATCTCTCAACAAAAGTGTGAAGATTTATTGAAAATTACATGGGTTGAAATATCTTCTAAAAATAATTTTTATTGGCATATTTTCAACACGAAGCCACTTAATATTTTCTGGGGGAAATAAACGGCTGTGGCTTTTTTTGGTTTTTGTTATTTCAATGAAATTCCTTTTATATTTTTATACTAATGCGGCAACGATGTGGTATAATGATACGATTAATGAGCTCCACAATCATACCGACATGAAACTTACTTATACAAAAAGGCATATTGAATAGAATGTATGCTTGTGTGTGTACGTATGTGTGTGTGTGTGTGCTTGCAAGGATTTGTTATTTTGTTAATTTCACTGTGAATGAGGCAGCAAATATTATTGTCACAGAAAAGAATTGTGCGTGCTTTGCGGAGGAAGCAAAAGAATTTAGTTTATGTACAAAACAGCGCTACATATTAACAATTTGTCAGCACTTATTTTTATATACTTGAAAGCATATATTGTGTATGTACATGTGTGTATACCCTGTTGGAAGTATCAATAGTAAAATAGTAGGGACTTTGTCACCAATACTACGGAAGAATTACACCCCAGATAATGCTTTATGCTATAGACATGTGCGTGTGACTGAAAGCCTACTACTGACTTAGACACTGGAAACATTGAATCACCAGTACATTTTAGTTACTCTAGTCTACTAGTCTACACTACTGATGTTGGCACTATTGACAAAAAATACTCTTTGGGTACTTAACAAAATGCTTTCTACTCTTCAAAAGCAAATACTTACTATTATGTAAGCTTTACTGATAATTTCTACAAAAAGTCACAAAATAGTCGCCAAAAGAATTGACGTGGATATACTCAACTAAAAGCTCCCTCAGGGTATGCATGTATTTTCTTTCTTTCTTTTACAAATACAATGGGAAAAAAAGGAAATGATTAAATTTATTTGTAAATACATACGTACATATAAAAATAAAATACGGTTTTATTCACACTTTTACTTTCACGCAAACAGACAACGAACGTTGTGTTGTTAATCACTAACACATTAAGCAGGATTTATTTTCCAGTGAGCTGGCAATATTCACACATATGATTGATATGCGACACACTTTTGCATACATTAAGCATTTACACATTCATACATACGTTTTCATATGACGAGTAACGTGGGAATAAACTTGTCAATATTGTCAAAATTGAAAATTGTGTCAGCTAATCAATTAAAAGTTTCAATCAAAATGATCAAACAGAATAACTCCGCAACTTCAGGAAAAATCGCTGTCAAATTAACAAAGGCCGTACGTTATAAAATCGACGGCAGTAAGTACAAATGCTCTCTAATTTTTGTTTTATTTTCTTTTCTGCTTATTTTTCATTGTAGTTTTGTCTACAAAATGTATGAAATTTATTGAAAGTATGGTGGCATTGTTGGGAAAATATTTATTTATATGTGAGAACATAAGAAAAAACGCTGTAAAATAAAATTGATTTTATCTCTCAACTACTTTCTGGGGCTGCTTTTTTGTGTCAATTTGTATGGAAAATGTGTTTAAGCCGCAATTCTGTTTTTGGGAAAAATTCACATTCCGCTTGAAACATTTTGGCTTCGTCGTTTCATTCGTACAGATTATCCATCTGAAAAAATAGTTTCTTAGTAAGGCTCTAGTTTAGTATTTTCGTGAATTCTAGTTTGAAGTTACATTTTTATATGACACTTGATCCCGAAGTTGTGCTCTGTGGCTCTCTCCTATTTATTTAATCCTGAGTCTTGTGCCTAAGTTTAAGTTTGCTCCGTCCGTAGCCATGGCTCACAATCTTATCAATTCTAGTTTTTTTTCCTACACGCGTGCTCGGTAACTTGTAAGAGGTTTTCGTGTCGAGAATAATCAAGCAATTATATTGGTTGTCCTCTGCTCCACAAGCTAATTCATATAAAAACTTCACTAGAAGCATCATCACAGAATGATAAAAAAAATTTTCCCCTGGAAAAGTTTTCGCCAAAACTACAGAACATACGCACTGAATGCACTTGATGATTATTTTTATTTATCATTAATTCACAGAAGCGTCAATTTTAAGTGCAGAGTTTATAGAAAAATAAATTTGTGAAAAAAGAATTGATTTAAAAACATTTTAAGAAATTGCTGCAGCTGCTAAAGTTATTTGAAAGCTAAAATATCAAACCCGACTGAGCGACGTAAAGAAGGGTATTGTGTTTATCAGCTTATGTATATATGTATGTATGTATGTATGTGTATTCCTTTGCGGCACTATATAAACCGAATGCACAGGCCGATTTTGATGATTCATGCATCAATCGATTTGTCTTAGTACTGGGAGTGTCACAACCAAAGTTCGTGTCGAAATGTGTTTGTGAAACCTGTTGTAAACCTTAATTAATTTTTATGAATACGGAAATACTTCTTTAGGAAGGCGAAAATATTCTTTAAAGCTAAAGCTTGATAAAAATACTTTAAGTCGTAACAGTAGAGGAGGTTATTCCAAAGGCATTAAACCGCCTCTTGAGTGCTTCATCAAAAAATAATTCCTCTGCAAAAATCATCTCTTGAGCACTTTTACTTCTGGATTTCTTTAAGCACTTTTATATCTTTTATTTTTAAGTTTAGTTTGCATAATTTTCCCTTGTGCATTTGTTATAATTTAATTTTCTGTAGAAAGTTGCCATACGTAATACTTATTTTAGTATCAGCTGCGTTGAAAAATTATTATCTTTCCTCGCCGTAAAAAAAACAGTTTGTGATAGATGATTGTCAGCTATTTTTAGTTGCATTAAAAACTTAACATCACATTTCACGTTAAAATTTTCTGTGGTTCTTCTCGTCATGCATTTTTCCAGCCCCCTTGTATTCCATTTATAAGCCATTTTAAGCATCTACTTATAGCATAATTTAGGGATTCATTTGATTAAAAATTTCTTTGCATATTTATGCGAACTTATAAACTTAATTCCTACTCTCTTACAAGTTCATTTGTAAATAGTTTTAAGAGACTACATTTAAAATGCTCGAAGGATTTATTATTTTATCTTTAGCAAAGAAGATCTTTGCTTTATAACGCACGATAATGACACCATTTTACTTGTGTTATAAGTGCTACACGTATTGTAAATAATTCTACTACCTGGTATGGTTGTTGAGAAAATACAGATTTAAATATAAACTAGGAAAATAGTAAACATGCATTTGCACTTTACTTTTGTCAAGAAAAGAAAACTTGCAGTAATGTAAAATATAACAGCTGTGTTCATGGATATGCCCAGCAAATAAAAACAAAATAATAAAAAAAACTAAATATAATTGATTTTTCCACTTTGTCAAAAATAGCAACGAAAAAAAAATATTAAAAAAGATGTGCCATTACAAATAAAAATAATTCTAGTCGTTGCCTTATTCATAAAAGGCACTCCTAATACACTACTTTAATTGCTTTAAAAATATTTTACGAGGTTCCTAAATCCAAAATCAAGCACAATTTTTATTGTAAAGAATAATAAAATAAAGTGAATTAAAATCTAAAGACTTAATAGATTAAAATTAAGAACATTTTTCTGTCAAATTTCGCAAATTTAAGATTACGCGATATGCACAATGTGCGTGCTTTTACAAAAAAGCTTTGTGCTTTCATACCGACCTAAGCACAACAGCCAATAAGATCTTGGCGACAATAATGCTTGCTGCCTACTTTGCAAAGAAAGTAGAATAAATTCTAAGAGCTTTCAAAGCTTTTCTAATTATATGCCAATGTGAGAGTGTGTGCATTTGAACGTAGATTAGATTTTTCTAATATTTTTTAATTTTGCTTATAAAGAGTAAAGTTAAAAAATAAATAAATTATACTTCGAGATGTAAAAAATGGGTTGCCTGGAGTTGTTATGCACATCATATTAATGGCCTTTAGTAAGAAAAAAAGTAAGGAAAGCCGGAAAAATACTGAAAAAAATGAACAGAGACTTAAGCTAAAAAAAAAAAATGTTATTTCTTTGTTATGCAAATTTTGCAGATTGAAGCTTAATGATTTTTTTCATGACCACAAAATACACGTCAAATCAAATCGAAAATCAGTTAAAGCAAACAAATCTCATTTGTTCACACAAACGCACTACATCAAATATGATAATGAATTTCGTTTCGTATGAAAACTTCTCTTAAAAAGACGGGCTTTTATTACAAAAAAAAATTAAATCATAATTAGTGTTTTTTTTGGGAATTGTTACAATTTAAGTTTAAAATTTTTTAACGTACTAGTAATCCCAAATTATTATTTTACTTATTAAGTAAAATATTTTTTTAATAAAAATACATTGAAATTGATTATTGAGGGGCTTAGCTGGAACCTTTACCCAAAAATTTCTTAGAACAACTAGAGTTAATATGTTAAACTTTCATTTAAGCAAGTGAGAATCTCAACAAATAACAAAGTTGAAACAAGAACTCAATAATCAACATGTTTTTTATTTTCTTACTTTATCATTACTACATTGGCTGACTTTTGTCAGCTTCAAATTGTAGTTGTAGGAGTATGTAAAGAAAATAAATGTAAATAACAACAACAGCTATTCAAGAATAGAGTGTTGCCACACAAGTATTTTTTTGACAGGGTGCTGTCAAGTTAATAATTAGTGTTTTTTGTGGGAATTGTTACAATTTAAGTTTAAAATTTTTTAACGCACTAGTAATCCCAAATTATTATTTTACATATTAAGTAAAATATTTTTTTAATAAAAATACATTGAATTGATTATTTTAAACTAAAATTAAATCATGTTTTTTTCATCTATTGCTTAGCAAAAAGTTTAATTTTATAAAAAAGAAACAGCCACGACCACTCTTTTTCATGTCATCGGTTTTCTTTAAAAATTAAAAAAAAAAAAAAAATCATGCTCTTTCGCTTCTTCCACAATCACAAATCATTTGAGTCTATAACAAGTGTTGACTTCCAAAAATGGAGATAATAAAAAACATAAACTATCAACAAGTTCTTTTTCATTTTGTTAGGAAAATATATAAAATATTTCGCCACGCTTGCCAAAGTTGACAAAGAACCAGACATATGCAAGGTCATAAAAACCAACCAACCCAACAACAACAGGTTTTATTTGAAGCCACTTTCGAGAACACTTTTTATGGCTTTTAAATTACATGTTCGTTCAATGGCATGGAAAAATAAAGAAATCGAATGAAATAAAACAATTTTTATGTTTTGGTGAATGACATTTGAAATATTTGAAGCTAAGCTTTTAATTTTTATATTTTCAAGGATTTGCTAAAGATGTCCCAATGGAGTTTCATGGAAAAATAAAAACTTTTTTATGCTGCTGAAATTTAAACGATAAAATTAGACAATTGTCAAAATAAAATTGTTTCGATTTCAAATAAAGTAATAAAAAGAGTGTTATAATTTTTGTAATAAAATTCAATTTAATTTTAATTTGCACTTTGTTGACTTTACAAAAAATGTTTTGCAGATGACCAAATAAAGTGTCAGGCGCAAGGAAGAAAATTCTTATTGTAGTAGAGGGTGATAGGTTATGTTAGATTAGGTTAGCAGGATGCTGGTAAGAAAGAGTTCCTATACAATGATCCCTTTGTAGTAACTGTGAGTTAAAGAGAAGATAGTGAGGGAGGGTGATAGGGAAGGGATAGTGATAGAGAAGACAGGTGGTGAAAGAAGAGATAGAAGAAAGCTTCATTATTTTACAACTCTGCCTCTTGTCTACGAGGTGTATTCAATTTTGAAGCTGTGCTTAGTAACCATTTTATTAATTATTTTACTTCACCAACGATTCTGCTACACAATACCGACGAAGGAGGGTGCTCTGATGTTACATTAGGATTAGCATGCGCTGAAGTCGGACGCTAAAGAAATCAGAAAAATTCGTGGTGTTCTTCTTTTATGCTTTTCGCTTATTTTGACATTTTGTATGCAGGAATGGCACATGGTTTACAATTAAATGGCGAGTAAGACACACATGTACACTATCGCAGAAAAAAAATAAACATATAAGTATATCGATAAATAAAAACAAAAATACAATAAACCATTTTAGGTTACAGCACTTCCATTTTCTATTTGGAGGAAGTAGTAAGGCGCATTGTAAACCTGATGGGGTGAATTTCGAGTTGACGATTCGATTTTTCGATTCGATTTTCAGAATCCCAGAGCTTACAGTTCTGCTTGTTAATAAAGCCATTCAAATCAAAATGGGCTTAATCACTCATAAATCTCATCAAATCAAATTCTATAATTCTAGTTCTTTGTTCAGTTGTGCATCTCTCCATTATTTATTCTCCAAGTGTTCACAGAAAAAAGTATTCACCAATTAAGGTTTTCAATTAATTCTTCTACCTAATTTTTCGACCTTTTTCAATATATTCAATTAAACTAATTTTTTGAGCTTTAGGTCAATGTTTATTATTATTTTATTACTTCGATATTTCGTTAACCTTTGGGTAACTTCTTCAGGATATTTTTTTATTTGAAATCAAATTTTTCTTTTTTTCTTTTTTCTCCTTTCAATTACAAAAATAACAATGTGTGTCATAAAAAATTTTTTACAATTTTTTGAAAAGTTTTGGTCATAAAACAAAATTGGTATAAGTCTACAATATTTGTTCATGTTAATAATATTAAAAACATTAATTGAAAAAAAGTTTTTTAACATATAAATACATTTTTTGAATGGTTTTTAGAAATGATAATAAATATTTTTAACATTATATGTCCTAAAATTTTAAAATTTTTAAAAATGTGAATGTTAATTCCAAAATATTTTATCATGTTAATGAATGTTTACAAAAATATGAATTAAAAATTTTTAATATGTATGTTTTTTTTAAAAAATAAGTTTTAACAAATGAAAAAAACTTGTTCATGATTTTTTTAAAAAATTTTTTCATAACTAATTAATAATTATATACAAAAAAATTAAAAAACTTTTTTTCAATTAATGTTTTTAATATTATTAAAAAACAAAACTTTTAAAAAAATTGTAAAAAAAATTTTATGACACAAATTGTTATTTTTGTAATTGAAAGGAGAAAAAAGAAAAAAAGAAAAATTTAATGTCAAATAAAAAAATATCCTGAAGAAGTTAACCAAAGGTTAACGAAATATCGCAGTAATAAAATAATAATAAGCATTGACCTAAAGCTCAAAAAATTAGTTTTCAATTAATAATTTAATTGATTCAATTAAATTTTTAATTGTATTAATTAATTTGAGTGGAAAAACTTAATTGATATTATCACATTGTTTATAGGTGAAAATTTAATTAATTTTTTAATTAATATTACAAACTCATTCATATTACTTTTTTGTGTGTTATTTATGTAATATGAAAAATTAAAAAATATTTATATAAACGAATAAGTTATAAAACTTTTAAGACCCACTGTGATGGTCCTTGTTTTTGGTAAAACTTTGGCAAATCCAAAGTTGAATGTTTTTTACTCGGACGGCCGAATTTCATAGTATTTTTTTAAGCACTTTTGAAATTTGGCTTTCAACTTAACAATGAATGCTAAATTCCAGAAATCGATTGGTATATCGTCGGCCTAGAGTGTAAACCGGCTAACTCACTTCCAGCAAATTTTACAGGAGACACAAAATACTGTTAATGGTTTCTATACAAAGCTTAAGAAATTAGCCTAATACATTAAGTTTCTTCGACATATAGAACTTCAAATTAAAATAAATATTTGAGCAAATCGATGAGGCGTCTCTTTCTCTTTCAAACGGCATTAAAGTGCCATATGCTATAAAAAGTGGATTCAGCAGGTTTACACTCTAAACCGACGATATGTATCCGGTATCGGAAAATATTGTAAAAATTTAGAAATTAAAATTTTCATATTTTTATAACGCACTAGCTAAAAATAATTACATCTGAACATGTTTTGGATAGATATTGTCAAAAGCTGTGAGTGAGGTTAGGTTATACCGCACCTCTACTTGGATACCCATTTGAGTCCATTGTGATTCCCTTCTATTACCGGTTAAAAGTAATATTTGTACCCATAAATGACCCCATTATCCGTCATTAAGCTACTGAATTCCAATGATGAAGCCCAGTTTACACTTCCCGATATCAGTAATGCTCTCATGGAAACGCCTGCTGAGCCATCTAAGCCTACGACGTTGCAGCTTAGGGCAGTGACAGACAATATGTTCAATAGTTTCTGGCTCCTCTTCATTCCCGCTCATCCTACAGAAATCTGGAGTGGCAGTTTCCTAAATACCTGGTTCTTGCTCGCATCGCCTTCCTACTCATATGCAGTAGTAGTTTCGATCTGTCTGATTAAAATTTTGGCCACATAGCCCTCGAGACTCTACAATCTTCCCCACTTTGCCGTGAACTGTTGGTCCTGCTTTCTAACCAATTACTTAGTTCCCTATAGTAGTGACCTATCGGTAATTTCACCGATCTATCACACATTCTCTCATCTAACGCCGACCCTATTCTTGCCAGCTCATCGGCAATTTCACTTCCCTCAACACTGCTGTGGCCAGGAACCCAACATAGTCTGACACTGTATTTATCCACAAGCAAGTTGAGGGCTCTCCCACATTCACTAACAAGTTTCGATTTGACATTGTGTCCCGTCAAAGCTTTTGGCGCTGCCTGGCTGTCGACGTAGAAGGTTACCTTCTCACCTTTAGCTAGATTCCTGGCCACCAGTTCAGTGGCCCTGAGTGACAAGAACTATACTATTGCAAAAAGTTTTTGAAATCGGATTAGACACAAGAAAAATGGTGAGCAAATTTTCAAAAATTAAGAACTAAGTTTAACTGACATACGATTATCTGTCACAAAAGTTTGTGTTTCCTTCATTGTGTCATGCAAATACTATTTAATTATAATTCATCAATACTTTTCTCTAATGATTTGCTTTTGCTTTACTATTTAATTAAAAACTCTGCAAAATTTTCTACAAGTACTTGGGTCAAGTGTCTGTCTATGTGGGTGAATTGCAATGATTGTAAATATGTACTTTTTTTCTTTAATTACAACAAAAATTCATTAAACTTTAAACCGTTTCCACTCAAGACAAACTGATTGCTATACTGAAAAAACAAAAAAACATAATGAAGAATAAAACAATGATTGTTCGTTTATTTTATTGCCAGCATATCAAGTGCTTTAATGAAGATTCAGCCTTCTTTATTTCTAATTTATATTCTTCAAGTGCAATCAGTTGCATTATCAGCATCATCGTCTTAGCAAACTTGTATCTGAAATCTTTAAAACTATCACTTAAAGTACTGACTTCATTCTATTGTCTGAATGATGGCATCCCTTTACTTGTGTAGTTTGTGTAGTTGTGCACTTTGTGCTTCTTGCATCCGCAAGATGCCTGCAGTTGTGCCTGTAATTACACCTTCTGTTTGCACCTTCTCACCATTTCATTTCCTAGAATAGTTTGTGTTGTGTTATTTTTTGATTGGATTCATAATATAAAAATAGAATTTTGTAAGATGGCTGTAAGTGGAGATAAAATTTTCGTTATGTGGCAGCAGTAACATTTAGTATTTGCTGAAGTGTTTTTTATATGTAGCTTGAAAACGATTTAATTTGTTTTGTATCTGCACTTCTGGTTGTTTGTAATATTCTTAACGTTGATCAATAAATAATTAGTTTAATCAGGTTAGTGCTGGTTTTTCAATTATTTTTCAGCAAAAAAAATATTATTCCTCTACTTTTGAAATATTGAAATAAATTCAGATAAAAACAGAAGAGCTTCATATTATAGTTAAAAAAAATATTTTTCAAATTCAAGGCCGACGTAAAGAATTTTGAGAAAAATTAATTTTTTTGTGGGGCTATGGCGAGGCGAGTAAGCCAAAGACGTTTGAAACCTGGGAAGACACAATTCGACACATAATCACCGACCGTGGGCACCGTTGCTTCTACCTACGATCCAGTCGTGGTGTCCGTATGTGTAAAGCAAAGTTTAAGACTAATAACACTATTTAACTGTTTTTTTTTCGTTTTAAAATCCTGCACTTTCTGACAGTTACTTTAATATTCAATAGCAATAATTTTAATGAACTCACAAACATATCATTATTATAATATATCACCTTATTTTTCATCAGACAACTTATTATTTTGTATTGCATATGGGCATTTCCATGATGTCAAACGTGACCGTCGTACACATTTAAATTGAAAAACGTAAAACAAAATGGATTTATAATTTGAGCACAAGCGTAAATTAAGCTCCAAATCGGGTCCATAATTCGTGATAAGTTTAATTTTGAAGAAATATCCGGTTTCAAGAGAATTGCAAAAAAGAAACCAGAAACTCGACTAATTGTAGACTGCTATGCACTGATGTGTTATTAAAATGGTTTTATTTTACCTAAACATGATTTGTGTATTTTTTAAATTAAATTTTAATCACAAACGCACGTGACATGTTGCATGTGACATTTTTTCATCGTGATATTTATATTGCTTCTATTGGTCCTTTGACGAAATTATAAAAAAAAATTAATAAAAATGTTTTCAAATTAACAGAAGTATTCAACTATGTACTTTTTACATTTTCTTCGTGCTACTTGGCAACGCATTGTGTAAATTTTTGTTTGTTTTGTGGCTTTTCGGCACTTAGCATATTCGCGAGCTACTGCGGTCAGTCCGCCTTTTCTCAGCAGTCATTTAATTTTTTGCTTTCTTTTGTTACGATATTTCATCTTCCTTAAATTTTTTTTCCACCCTTTTGCATAATTTTTCCTTCGTTTTCGCTCATTTAGACTTAAATAATTTTAAAGTATGTAAAAGGTTTTTTATGTATTTTTTTTCAATTTAACGCCTACGATTTCGCACGTGACCAACTTTCCTTAAATAATGTCATAACATAACATAATAGCAATAATTTTAATGTACTCACAAACATATCATAATTATAATATTTCACCTTATTTTTCATCAGACAACTTATGAACTTTTGAATTTCAATTTATACACAACTTAATAGAAAAAGAAAATTTTATTTTGCTTTGAAAAGTTTACTAAAGAATATATTTCTGCGAAATTTTTACACAATCGAAAATGCCATTTTTGAGTTAGGATGTTTTTTGAGTAAATGAGCTATCTGTTCTTTATTTGTTTCATGCGCTTTATGCATGTAATTCCGACTCACTGATAACAAGTTTTATTTGAATCTCTCACTGATAGCAAATGTTATTTTTCAATGTCGCACGTGACATCGACATATACGATTTTGCAAAGCAAAAAAGAAAAATTTTTTTTATCAAAATTATCAAAAGAAAACGTGCAAAAGGAATATACAAAATGATAAAAGTTTTGCTTTTGCAGTTTTGCATTCGAATATCTCGAAATGGCGTTTGTATAAGTGCAAATTTTTTGTTTTATTAGTTGAATTATTTTTCTATGAAAATTTTATAAACCAAAGTGTCTTCAAGAACTTTTATTTTCTTTGTCTCAGTAGACATTTTAGTGGAAATGCCCATATCAAATGTTACTTTTCACATTTCGCATTTTCTGGTAATTTCTGTTGCTAATTTTACTCTATATTTATTTTTATTTTATTTTTTTTTCATTGACCTTCCCACATTTAATATGCTCTTTTTAAAAACTTTTATTTGTGTGTGTGTGTGTTACTTTTTTGCTTTACCATTTTACTAATTTTTTGTAAAATACAAACAAATGCTGCAGTTTCGCTGTTGGCAGCACATCCGAAATGATGGGAGAAAAAAATCAATATAAAGCGGATGCAAATAAGAGCAAAGTAAAATTCAAAATGCAAATGCTAAAAAAAATATTGCTGCTGTTATCTTTCGTAAAAGCGCAGACACATTCACCACAGCAGGCTACCGACTACAAGCTGTCAAAACTAGAATGCAAGTGCGTAAATGAAAATGAAACCGATTCTCTTTACGACAACATGGCCACACGACTGCATAACCGTTGTCGCCAGCTTAGACTTATTTCTATTTTCGTTGCCAACTACAGTGCTGCCAATATAATAGAAAATGTGTAATAAATGACAGCTTGAAATTCTTGGATCTTAAAATTAGAAAGGTAAAATTTTTTAAATTTTTGAACACTTTAAGCATTGACAAATTTTATATGGAAAAATATAAAGTACAAAAACAAAATACATACAAAATTTGTCAACGCTTAACGTTTTTAATTTACAAAATTAGACCCTAAAAAATAAATTGATTAGTTTTATTATTTTTACGTGATATACATAAGTACATTTCAAATAAGTAATTTTGTTTTTATAAATGTAAACTATTTGATAGTGGCTGCACTGAAATATTTATATATACTTTAATATCGGGTGCTTAAAAAAAGTTCTCTAAAAAAAGTTCTCTTTACAAAATATATACAATTTATTTTCTTCCTTCTGAATGTAAAAAAACATCTTGTGACAGGAGCACAGACAGAAACACCGACAGACAGACAAACAGACGGACATCGTAGCGAAACGAATAGGGCTCCTTTTCACCTAAAAATGCTGCTCTTACTTATAGGGAAAAAAAAAGACGCCAAATTCTGTGCAGTGTGGAATTTCCTTGAAAACACTATCTAACGTTAAAATTTCCCTTAAAAATGTTAACTTCCATAAACGTGTTGCACTTTCTGCTCAGAATCACCCATAAATAATAATTCCTTGCTGTTCTTTTTCTTACAAAGTATTTTTCTAAACACACTTTTTAAAAATATTTTTATTTACGGTTTGTTTAACCAGGATTAATATGCAGGTGCAGATGACATTATTTATTGTATTAACTCAGTTTCTTGCACGTGTGCTTAAATAAGTTTTAGTTTCGTAGTTTTTTTTTTGCAGTTTGAGCAACTTTGCAATTATTCAAAATATTTATGTATGTACATAGTTACCCATTTATAAGAGAAGATTTATTTAAAAATTTTAGAAGCATAAATTGTACATTAGCTTTATAAATTCATACATGAAAAATTTTTGAAGTTTTTTTTTTTTTTTTAATAAAATACAATATGTATTTGCACAATATGTGAATAAATCAGTCTTAGGTTCAATAAAAACTGTGCTAAATTACAATTTAAGTAGGAAAACAAAATTTCATTGGTTGTCTCAAAAGAAAGTTTAAATTTAGTGAGTTGATTGAAAACTTAACAAGCGCTTTAGTAAAACAATGCTTATTGTTTATTTAAGTACACAGTTTTGAAATTTATTACCTTAAAGCAAAAGCGTACAAATGTAAAAGCTCGTGTTCACTAAACAAAATTTCTGCTGTTAACATTTTTAATTGAACCGACACGTTTGTCCAATAATAAATTACGCTTTGAATTGCTCTTGATAAAGATGCTTACACCAGAGAATGGCAAAAGTATCGTTTTAAGTACTATTTGAGTATTGGCAGCATAAACAACTATAACTAAATTTTATAGACTGTATGAGCTAAAATCATACGCGTGAGTATAAAAATACTCTGACTATTAATCCACTACGCATGCGTATACACAGGGCTATTTTATTTACTCACATAAGCAAGTTTTTAAACATACACACACAAATTTTCCATTAAATTTTATGCACACAAATGTATGTATACGGCGGCGAATGATGAATAAATATCCCGAGTATCATGCGTATATTTTATCTTTTTGCCGATTAAACATCCATAGCCTGAGTATAAACATACTCAGACTGTAAATATTGTCGGCAGTCAATGCGTTTGCTAAGCCTGGTTCTTTTAATTTGTAGTTGTAGTTAATTTTGTTTTTTGCATAAACGAAGTAGTGATGCTCTTGTATGTTGGAGTGGGCTATAGTCCCAGTTGCTTGAGAGAAAATATGTAAGCGTACGAATTCTTTGCGCTATAATAATGATTATAAGCAGTTTCTAAAATGAAGACTATTTAATGTTTTTTATGAGTACTCATTATTATTATCCGGCTTGGACATATCCTTTTGCAATCGTATCTATTTCAACATAACAACGGGTGCTCCATTTTTTTTTTCTTTCAAAAGTACAGTGAAATAAATTGATTTCGATGGAACTTTTGTTTCATTATAATAATGTTAATTACAAAATACAATGTCATTTAAATGACAGTTTCTAAATCGGTTGCAGCAGTCTGGCCTTTTGAGGTAATTTTCGACTACTTTTTCCATACTTTAGATGGTATCGCAGCGATAACTTGATGATTGTTGATTTTCAAATGCGCTAATGCTAGGAGATTATCCACGTAGAGACGGTCTTTGGCTTAGTTTCAAAACGAAAAGTTTAACGGCGTCAAATCACATTATCTTGGTGGTCAACTAACATCGCCAAAACGTCATGTTGGGAGCACATATCGTCCAGCTCGTAATCTTCAATTGTAGGCCAAAAAACTGAGCCGGTTATCATACGGGCATAGCGCTCTGAATTGGCGGCAACTGTTCTTGCAGCGTAATTTCCAAAAAAATATGACCCCTGCGCACCAAACAGCCATTTTTGCCGGATGCAATCCCTCATCTGCTACAGTGAGTGACAAATGAGCTTCATGGTTGATGAAGTTTTTTTTTTGAAATATCAGCATTAAAAGCCTTTTGCTCTAGCACCCAATCAGCAAATCTACGGCTTTGTTAATTGTCAGCCTGCTTTAATTGTTGCTTTAGTTGGACTTTATATGAATGGAAGTGCAAATGCAAGTGCAAAATATCAAACAAAGGGCCGTAAATTAGATGCAATTGCTGAGAAGGCCGTGAAATCGACTAATTCGGATTATCCGCCACACTTTCACTAATAGAAGCAGTATTTTCGGCAGTGTGCACGTTACGATGATGCCCAGGCTAAACACGACTGTAACGCTACCAGTTTCTTCAAATATCTTTATAATTTTGTCAATTTGTTACATATTAGGTCGATTATGATGGCCATAAGCAGCCCGTAATGCTCGAAAAGTGGCCACGCTTCAACCTCCACTTTTGCAGTAATTTTAACTATTTTTGCGCATTCTTCGGTTCTTAAAAGAATTATATTCCCAAGTGGCTAACTTTTCACTTAATAAATGACATTTCATATGACAGATATTTATTTATCAGCTGGATATCATTGACAGACAGGCGGTTACATGTAACATATTTTGTTTTTCGTTGGTGGTTCTCTTTCTCTTTTATATTGATTTGAAAAATTTTTTCCTACAGTTTTATTTTACATTTTCAGTTTGTTTTGTCAGTTTTTGTTAAAAGTTCTACTATCACTCAAAGATAGTGAAATTTTAATCACCTGGGAAGCGTAAAAATTTTACTTACAATAACACTTATGCTAACGTTTCACCTAAAAAAAATAGTTTGAATTTGAAGTGTAGGCTGAAACAAAATTTCCATAAAAATGTTGAATAAAGCACATTTGAAGTATAAATTATTATTATTATTTTTTATTTTTTTACACAAGGTGCCTAAAGTCTATTTATATTAAAAATGCTGAAGGTTATTAATCCGCTTACATCTTTTTTTTTATAGATTTTCATTAATATATTTACTTTATTAAGTTTGCACTTTTTCGAACTTCGTATATATATCAAGAGATTTTCATAGAAATATTTGCTTTTTGCGAGGTGTTCACCAGTTTTCTTTGAACTAATTTTGCAATTTACATTATTTTAACTCGAAAAATAATTGCTCGTGGTGTATGCCCTCAAAATATTTCAATTTATTTTTTTTTATACATATTTACTACTCATTACTTCTTACTCAAATAGAGGTAACCCAATTGTAGAAAAAAATTGAACTAAAGCAACATCATCACTCCCTTTAATTAGATTAAAAATGTAAAAATAATTTTGGCTGTTTTCTATACGTGCGGTTGTTAAAAAAAATCAACTCCTTAGAGCTTATAAAGGATACTCATAATTAAGGAGTGTTTGAAAAAAGTTTCTAAATTCATCGTTGCATGTCGAACAAGACACTTACGTAACCTAAATAATTTTAATTCAAGTTTCAATTTATAACCAAAAAGGAACAAGAAAAAAAGCCATGCACTGGCATGAAACTCTTTTTTACGAATTTTCTTTTATATTTTTGACTAAAAATTAAATGTGTTGATGTTGATGTTTTCTGTCTACTCTGCATTCTCCTTCATTGAGCAAATGCCCTTAAGTAATATTTTTCAATAATTTATGAAAGGAAATTCATATTTTTGAGGTTACAGCTGGTTAAGAGAACTTGCTCTAAATATGAAATATAAAAAATTACCTGAAATGTATTTTAGCGATAAGAAAAGCGAGAGGCGGCAGAAAACTAAAATGTGTCCTTTAGAAAAGTGTAGATTTTTCTTTTATTTAAATTTTGTTAGCTGTCCTCATTCATGCTTACTTATTTAGTGCCTTTTTGCTTACGCGGCACACAGTGAGGCATAAGGCATAAAAATTAGTGATAAATATATATCTTCTGATCGACTTCTCGGTTCGTAAAATGATGTATGCATTTCAGTTAGCAGACAATCTCTGCTTGCAGAAAAGTCATCGTCAGGCAAATCTGATGACCTTTTGTTATTAAGAGATTTCCGAGTACGTAACTCTTAGAAATGCAAACCGTTTTTAAAAATGTTTCATTTCACGGAAAAAATTATTTCCAAAAATTGTTCAGACATACCTTTGTCTGAAATAAAATTTGGTTTCACTAAATATTTTTTACTGTTCCAGTAAAAAGTTTGTTCCAACTTTGTTTTAAGCAAATAAAAAAAACTGTATAGAGTGAGAAATTCTAATTCATACAGTTAATACGAGTATAAAGTAACATTTGTAGCAAAATTGTTAAGAGAAGATTTCTGTTGCAATAAATAAATTGCATACTGTGCAGAACATTATTTGTGTTATTTCCTTTTTTATTTCAGTGAAAACCAAAATGTGCTGAATCAGACAATTTTTGGATAAAAGATATCAGTTTTTTTTTTTATTTTAATTATTAAAAATTTTTGCATTTGAATTTACAAATTTCTTTGTAGGACCCGAATTGAAAAAATAATATTTGATTGAGAAAATTTTGTGTTTGAATTGGAAAATGTAATTACTGGTATTAACCCCATTTTGGAAAAATGAGTTTTCATCATATTTGGACGTTTTGAGCTCCTGCAAAATGATTCCGACTATTTTCGCGATGATGTCTCTGTGGATGTATGTTTGTGTGTGTGTGTGTGTGTGTGTGTGTGTTTATGTATGTAAACATCTTAAAGCTTAAGAAAGGGTCAACGAATCAGAAGCATATTTGTCTCATTCGAAAGGTGTTGATAGAAAATGAACTTAGATGTCGTTCGATAGTGAATCGTTTCATTTCGGTAGATTTCGAAATTCTTCAAAAATAAAATGTTTACCAAATTTTTTTTTCTTTAACAGATTTTTAGGTGCCAAGCCGATCGAGTTCAAAATCGAATAAATTTTAAAAGGTAAATCGGTTCTTGTTATTCGTTCGGGAGATATAATTGACGAAAAATTTCGAAAAAATAATATTTTTTTCTAATAACTTGAAAAGTCTTCGTCAAATCGACTTAAGATATTCACTGATTTTTAAAAAATTCAAAAAAAAATTTGACCAAAAACTTTATCGCGTAGCAGGAAGCTTCCCAAAAGGCCTGCAAGGTCAACCGATTCCCATATCTTTTTGTTTTCTCTATTAGAATCAGTCGTTATGTACTTTAAAAAGTGTCCAGTAGTGTATTTTTTTAAGACCGAACATTGCTTGTAATAGTATTTGAAATTGATCGTAAAGCAAATGTAGAGAACAATGAAACAAAAACGCACAAAATCGGTGTAAAACTGTAGTTTATTTCATAAACTCAAGATTTCATATAATATTAAGTGATAACAAAACATCTTACAAAAATATATTTCCATGATGAAAGATATTATTTTGATTCTTATATTTTTGAGGATAAAATTAATAAATTATAAAACCAAGCAACAGCATCACATGTGAACTAACACGTCAAAAAATCTGCGTTATTTGTTTTCTTTTTCACACATACACATGTTGTCACACTATTAACAATATTTCATTTCATTTGACACTACTGTCAATTGGTATGCAATAATGAAATTCTCTTCGACACTACAATAAATAATGCCCCTATCACGGTTTTCAACTTTAGTTGGGATTGATAAATTTGTACGGCCATTCTCCACTAAATTAACAGTTGACTTTTCAGTTGTGTTTTGGTATTGTCACTTACAACTCTGCGTAAGTTTGGTTGAGAAAAACGTTGAGTATATACAACTGCTTTTTAGTAGTTGGGTGTTTTAGTTTCAGGTTGGTGCGATATAAAAAGCAAAAAAAAAATGGATAAATCGTAACTAAAAATATTTGTTATGCTCAATAACAAAATTTTCTTAACAAAATGTTTCTTTGTTCTGCCGGAAATAATTAACAAAACCTTCCAAAATTATTATAAGTGAAATTTATTTGCTGGTGGTTAAGCGATGTCTATATGCATTTCATTGTTGTTTTAACAAATCGTCAGTAGACTTCAACCACACGTTTTGAACAGTCACAAACCTCTTATCTTATGCACAGACTTTCATAAACTATTTGAGAATTCACAAACATTAATTTTTTTGAAAATCACAAAAGAAAAATAAGCATAGTAGGCATAGTAACTTATACAAATAGTTTATGAATGTCTGTGCATAAGATAAGAGGTTTGTGACTGTTCAAAATGTGTGGTTGAATTTTACTGACGATTTGTTAAAGCAACAATGAAATGCATATAGACATCGCTTAACCACCAGCAAATAAATTTCACTTATAATATAATTATGACAATATGTCGAATAATAAATCTCTTGAATCTTCCAAAATTATTTTTTAAAGAATTCGTTCCCTATTTTGATTATTTCTTACCTTGCATTGAATAGTCCAAGTCGGTTTGGAATCACCACGAATTTTTCTTTTGATACGTAGCACATCTATATTTGCGACTTCGTTTTCGTCGTCATACAATAAATTTACACATATTTGTATCCATTTGGTGTGATTTCTTTGAACTAAAACACTAAAAACAATAATTTTTCTAAAACGTTTTGTTTTTTTTTTAAATTTTCACACAAATTAATTTTACGTTGGCAACGCGATGAAAATTTCAACTAAAAAACAGTTGTGATTCATAATACTAAAACACAGTTCGTGGTCGTGTGCAAGTTTGGCCTACTCTTAGACGACCAAACTGAATTTAGTTGAGAACCGTGATAGGGGCATAATGCTCTTGCTTGATAAAGAAATGCCTTGCATGCTTTTGGTAAAAGGGAATAAAAGTTTAAGTCTTCTCATAAAATCGAGATCAATAAAAAAAGAGAACAATTCAACAATGTTTATAATGAAGATTAATCAAGCAAATGTTTTGTGCTTAAAAAATTAAGCTCGTAATCAGAAAAAATTATTTTGCTTTACGAGCAAATTTCCATACAAAATTTGTTTTGTAAAAATTAAAAAAAAAAAAAATTATATTTTATTTCTGAATACGGCAGTAAGTGTTTTTAGTTTTTTCTTTTTCCTTCGAACAAAGCAAATTAATATCCTTATTTTTTAAATATAAAACTTTATACGACTGTCAGTTTAATTATGATATGCAGTGTAGAAAACTAAAGAATAAGTAATGGGAAAATACTTCCTTGATTGTTGTTTTTCCAAAGTGTGGAAAGTGTAATGAATACATAAATTTGTAAAATTTTACCATTTCTTGAATTTAATATTGTTTGAATGCCTTGGAAAGATGTTGTGGTTTTCTTGATTTTATTTGACATTTATTTTAATTCTGACATTTTAGCACTTTTTATTTTTAGTAAATCCTTGTGTTACCGCAATCTTTAACCAACGTTTTCAATTTAATTAATTTTTTTTTGTGTAGTTTGAATTCAAAGAATTTGTGTGGTTGTTGCTTAAGCACGTCTATATGGATTTCGTTGCAAACAAATTCTTTAAATTTGTATTCAATTTAACACGCCTTAAATAAAAATAAGAAACTATGATTGTGCAGTTTGGTCATATTCGTGTTGCTTCTTTTGTTTGTTCATGTGTATATCGCTACCTTAATATAGAAAGGCCCTATGTCATTATTTTTTGTAATCGATCTTTTGTGTATATTTTATAATAGAAGAACATCGATGTATCGAAAACTGCAATAATTGCGATTTCCAAAAAATAATGAGTTAAGACTTTTTTATATTACGGTAACGATATATTAAAATATATGACATTTTCAATTACATATTTTGCTCTTAATATTTTTTTAAATTTTTTACTTTTAAATTTTGTTATATCTGTGGCAATATGGAAGAGTAGCTTTATTAGGCTGCATTACTCGTCAGCTCCATTGGAAATTTGCAGTGATAAAAATGCGACATATGGAAAGAAAGGATCACACAAAAGTAGAATCATGCATAAGAGCCTTTTAATATCTTAGTGGGTAGCGTCAAAACTTGCAAAAAAAAAACACTGCTTTGCTTAAGTCGACTTAAGCTTCCATTTCATATTGCTACAGATACGATTTTAGATGGCACATTTAAGTGCTTTCATATTAAAATAATATTTATGTTCAAATGACTATTTCCAGTTAAAGCTAAAAATTAATTTGTTTTTTTTTTTCATTATCGTAAATTAGTTACAAAATAATGAGAAAAATAAATAAATTAATAAATTTGCTTAGCAGAACTTTAATTGGAATCAACCTCAAACATATCAATTTATTTTTATTTTCTTGCTTATATTCCCATATAATTACTGTTAATTTCCTCTTTTCTATGGAAGAGAAACAAAGCTTTGAAACAGCTTTCACGATACAAATAATTATTGTTACAATGAACCATTAGCAAATTAAATATAACTTTTTGCAAAGAATTATATACCTTGTAATATTTTTTTGTTTTCCTTTTTTCTGTTAGAAAATTAGACAGAATTTTATTTATTTTTTTTATTGCAACTAATTACACTTTTCTGCAAAAACAAAACTTTGTTTTCAATAAAATTATGTGTTTTATATGAACATTCGTGCCCTTAATTCAAATCCGTTGTCAGTTTTTGTCTATGACGTACAGATTTTTTTGAATGAGCGTGGCGCTCACGCTAATGTAACTCGATAATTTATTCGATTTTAATAAATGAAACACTTAAAGATCCAAAATGAAATTATGTTTAAATAAAATTCAAATAGATTTTTTTCGATTTTCAACGGTTTCGGAGTTCGGTTCCGATATTAGGGGCAAAAAAATATTTTTACTGCAAAATTGTTTGTTATTTGTTTTAAAAACTTTATAAAACAAAATTAAAACTGCAAATACTTTACATTTTTGTTACCTTTCGGAAAGCTAGGTGTGCTCGAAATAAAAAATGCTATAAATAAAACAAAAAAAATCTATACAAAGATGTTGATTTGATTCCCATCTAAAGCAGATATTCCACTTTGAGAAACGTAACGCACTTGCATCTTGCGGCTCAATCGCAAGGCCACACCAAGTAAAGGAATTATTTTTTTGTGGTTCCTGGATTTAAAAAATATAGTAATAATAGCAATATATGTATCCAATGGCTCGAAAAGCTACATAACGGAAATTAATATCCGTCCGTACCATTAGCTCATGCAGCAACTTTGAAAGAGAGCTTTGAAAACATGAAATTTTTGCTAAATAGAATTCAGTACGATTGCTATTTGTGGAATATATGTGTTGCTTTAGAAGAAATGGTTATGCTGGGTTATTTAAAATATGTTGTTGCTTTTTTATGAATTGTTCCTTCATTCAGATCACATGCGATTCCGGGAATCAAAAACATTGCAAATGAGCCTTTAGTTGACAGGAGAAAAGTATTTTTGCCAAAACTGTGCATCAAATTAGGCTTCATTTATGATTCGGTATCAGCGTTTAAAAACTTCTCATTTGTGTATTTTTTTTTTTTTTTTTTTTGCTTCTGCTCATACTCCTGCTTTTGAAAATTCAAGAGTCGCAGTCGAAGTAAACACAATAAACGAATAGCTGTACAAAAGAAAGAGCTCCAGCTGTCGAGATGTTCGACAAGATTTTTGTTTGTCTGCATGCTGCTTTTAATGAATTCGAAAGTTAACGTAATAGAGATGTTGTGTGTTTTTTCCTTTCTTTTGATTTTGCAGTTTCAATTGCGTATTTAATCGCTTGCTGGAAGAAATGTTGTTGTTGTTTGTTTTACTATTATAGTTGTACATAAAGGAAAAAGCACTCATACACACACATTCAAACACATACACACAAAAATGTCTGCTTCGTTCACTG
Source organism: Nowickia ferox (assembly GCA_936439885.1). Classification (NCBI taxonomy): domain Eukaryota; kingdom Metazoa; phylum Arthropoda; class Insecta; order Diptera; family Tachinidae; genus Nowickia; species Nowickia ferox. The sequence goes on from OW387023.1 coordinate 110,715,343, forward strand.
TGTTAACCTCGACTACGACTCTTTCAATTTCAGTAGCAGAAGTATGAGCAACAGGATGTAAAAAGTCGAAGAAATAGCACAATTTTACGGCTTTTGCTATTTTGACTGCAGTTTTTCTTAACACTGTTTGGTATAAACTATGAACAGAGATGGAAAGACAGGTAAACACGTGGAAATATACTTTTCCAAATGGAAAGAAGACGTAGTTGTGGATGCAAAGAGCCATTAAAAAAAAAACTTCCTGCATTCGTATTTACATATTTTTCATGGTGTCATATCTGCTTAGCATGATGAAAGGCTACAGCGAGATATTGCGCACATGGAAAAGAAGTATAGCGGCAAGTGGTCCCCTGAATTATGAAGTGATTTCTGCTGGGAAACCAATCGTAAAACAGCAGATAAAACTCATAAAAGAGAGCGATCTACTGATTACTTGTTAATTTTTTATGTTATACTTGTGTTTAATTTCATGTAAGATTTTAATTTATATCATAGAAGCCATTTATGTGTAAGATTTTTTACTTTTATCATAATAAATACGTATTTTATATTCTAATATCAGTATTTTATTTTAATGAAAACAGCTTAAAACCCAGAATTGATGAAGACAATCTGAGAACAGATTTGGATTCAGCACCCAAAAATCCATTAAAATTACATAACGAAGTTCTTGCTCCGGACTTTTTTTATTTTTTTGCTGAACAGTGTTATTGTATGGTCATGCGTAATGAACATGCAGTGGAAGTAGTAGCGCATCCTTTTTACCCTCTAACTATGTATGTATGTACATGCACATGTATGTATAGCTATTTTGATTTAAAAAAAGTTCTAGGAAATCGTTTGAGTTTAATTGTTTATTTTTAAAGCCTTTCTATTAGTATTTTTACTTCTTGTGTAAATTAATATCTATTTTATGACTCTTAATCTGAAATACAATAACTTCACAGATGGTTTTACTTATATTTCCAGTTAACGTATTTTTTTATTTCTACTAGCAGGAAATAAACAGTTTAGCATTTAAGGATACAAAGGAGAAGCTATAAAATTCAAATACACCCTTAACCAAAATAACTAATTTGTTGTAGATTTGCTGCTTTTACGGATAGGAAATTTTAAGTATGGGCACAAAAACATGTTTCCCATTTTCCTTAAAAGTTTTTGTTTTTACTTAGATATTTTTGTTCCATCCCTGCTTATAAAGTTTTAAAATATTTATCAAGCGTAAAGTTGCTTCAGTCCTTAAAGTCTATTTCTGTCAGAAATGATGAAAGCTTTCGGTGCAAGTTTCAATTCAGTTTCTCTAAAAGAAATAAGTCAAAGAAGAGAAAAAAGAAAGCAAATGTCTCACAAATTTGTTCGATTGGAATAATAATTATAAATAGATGAAAAATAATTGTTACTTTTAATATTATTAAATAACACTATGCCACAGGGAAACGAAACCTCTAAACTGAGATGTTTTTAACTAAACCTTCATTTATTATTCTTAAGAAGCGTTTCCAAGATATTCCAGAGGAACGTGTTTTTTTTTTAGTTAACAAAGATATTTCCAAAAATGTTGAAAACTGTCTATTAAATATAAGTAAATGTTACTGCTTTGAAAAGATTTGTTTTTCTTTTATCAGCCCGTATGCATAGTTTGTTTACCGGATAAAAGTTCACTGAGTTACAGCTCGGTAGCCAGTGGGAGCAATCATCCCTGGCAAGACGATTTCCGTTATTTGCGCAACCCTCTGACTTGATGAATAAAGTGAATGACATCGACAAGAGGTTTGAAACTGTTCTGGCCAATAGAAGGTAATGGGGGAAATAGAACCCCGGTATACCTTTGGAACTGGCACCATCAGGTGGTACACTGATGACTCCTGAACGCCGGCAGGTTCTGGTGTGGGAGTTGTAGGACCTTGGAAAAATCTCCTACCATTTTTCAATCGGAAATTTATGCCATTGTGAGATGCGCACAATTTAATCTTGATAGGGGCTACCGAGGGAAAGAAATAGCCATTTGATTGTATAGTCAGGCTGCCATCAAAGCGATTAGCTCATGTGAGTTTAGCTTTAAGTTAGCGTGGGAATGCCGCATTAAGCTAAATCAGCTAAGCAGCATGAATAAGGTCACAGTCTGCTGGGTTCCTCCCAGCATTGAGGCATGCAAAGTTAATGATGGAAACGTATAACCAATATCGTTTCATAGCTTTCATGTCCACGAATAAAAACAGTCTAAGAATGCTCACAGGCTTCCTCACGGGCCATTGTAGACCGAGAAAACACCTCAACAGACTTGGGAGTAACAGCCTGTGCAGATTCTGTGATTACGAAGATGAAACTATAGAATGTATTCTGAAGGACTTTGAAGCGTTATGCCACAGAAGATATAGCCAATTGGGCAAGCACCTATTGGAGGATTGGGAACTGCCAACACTAGACCCACTGGCAATCCTGAGATTCATCAGGAGAGTAGGTCTGGATGAGGTGCTCTAGCACCTGGCAAGAGATACAATAGATCTACTTTGGTCGCAGTGTCCTGTGTTTCCCGTTTGACTTAATTCATCAATAGTTTTTGGGCACTGCTGAAAATCTAAGGTATTGTGTTGTTGTGACTGTTTATGATTTAGTGAGCGATATGTTCACATAAAGAAGAGACAAACTGCTTACACTACTTGTGTATGTTAAATTGCTTTTCTACCACGTTTGTTTTACTTGTATTCTCTCCATCTTTAATTTAAGAAACTCTAATGATGTCTTTCCGGTCTTTGATGTCCTCAACAATTACGTTGTCCGTTATATTTATTTCTATTGTTGGGTTATGTATATTGCAAATTAAATTTTCTATTTGCTAAAAGCTTTCAACATTTCGTGTTGGCAGAACCGTCGTAATTTTCATAAACCTAATGTGTTTGTACATTAATGACTAAAAGACTCTTTTTTCACAAATATTTCTGCTGAGCTCGTCCAAAACAATCGCTTTTTGCGTCATTCTATATTAACTCTAAAGTAGCTTAACTTTCTTTGTGTAAAGAAGTTTTTCATAAGCTGTTGACTTCTTTAAGCAACAGTAACTTTCTTTTATTTCAAACAACATATAAAAAATATGAAGTTTTCTCCATCCATTTCAATTTCCAACTTTAAATTGACGTAAATAATTTTTTGACTCAAAAGGTTTGTTTCTTTTATCTTTTATTTTCTTTCATTAACTTCTAGCAATAACTAAATATAAAAAACTAAATTATAACAAATACTATAACAAAGAGAAAGAAACAAAGCATAATACTTTGCAACAAAACTAAAACAACTTCTTGCTTTATTTATACAAAAAGGGGGAAAGAATGTTTTGAAATATTATGGACATAAAAATAAACAGGACTAAAATAATAATCCTTGTAATGATATTAGTTCCGACTCGCTTAATATTCAGCCCAAAATTGAATTGAAAAACTGCTGGTAATCCATAATACTCTAAGTCGCAAACATCTCTAAAAAAAATTCATTTTAACTTACAAATTACTGCTAAGAACAGTGTTTCTGTTTTTAAGTCCAAAAACACTAACTCATGATGTTTACCAAACATTTTCACTACTAAAATTCACCCACATTTTGATTTATGGTGGCAATGAAGCCAAATAATGTTGAAAAAAAACAAGTAATAAAAAAAATAATTTGTTATAAAGTCTTGTTTTATTTCAGTGTCTTACATTTAACCATTTTCCTCAACAAGAAAACTATCCCAAGTACCAGTTATTACGTTCATATACTTTGCATGTGATAACCATCTGTTTTTCAGCAACAGAAGAAAAATAAAATCAGTTATTTTAATCACTAAATGGCTTGAATCAATGTTAAAAAAATATACATTTTTCTTTGGAATTTCATATTAATGCTCTTTCTGATCAGTTTTTGAAATTCTAATAACTATAATCTAGTTTTGGTAAATCTTAATTTTTTTGTATAAAAATTACCGACGATTATTTATATGACATTTCGTCCTTAATGTATTACATAATCAGTAGACTTCAGCCCAAAAACAATTTCGTTTCCTTTGTTAATTTACATCAATATTTGTCGTATTCATAATAACTTTCGCTTTTATCACAACTTTAGTCCTTTTGCTAAACTAAACTATGTGTGTTAAAAAATGTGCGTGGTGAAAATAAATTTAGCTTAAAGGAATAAATAATTAAAAATAAATATTTTTATATGAAAAGAAAAACATGAATTCTCTAAGAAATAACAGCAACTCCCTAGCAAAAATTACTGCTTCCCAGAAGCAGAGGGAAGAGAGATAATGTTACAGAATCACTTGCTGTTGCGCAAGAATAATGGATTTTTTGTGTTCAAGATGAGCCAGCTAGAAGCAATATACATTCAGCTTCCAAAAAAACCATGAATTTTTTGCTTTACTAAAGTGACCCACAGAATTAATACTCAAATACAAAAGTTACTGGCTTGCAAAATTGTCTGTGATAGTTTTCTACTTTGTTAAAGAGCCTGCCTTACGTTAGTAGTTTTCAGAAGCATTTTTTAAGCATTTTTTTTTATCAAGTAAGCAGTACATTGCCTCCTTCAGTTGTTAGTGGTTCCAAATCAGATTTTTTTTTTTGCTGGGTCGATAAATCGATTAATTAGCATAAATTGTTCGAGTTATTCGTTAATTGAAATTGGCTACTTTTGTTATACGATTAATCCAATGAATGATATTTTGTTATTATTTACGTTGGGTCTTTAATTTAAGCTACGTCCAAACACACACACACACACATGAAAGCTCTAAAATTTGTTCTTTTTTCTTTGCAAAATAAGAGCACGCATTGCTGTCGCCGAGATCTTGTTGGCTGTTATGCACGGTGTGAAAGCACAATGCATTGTGCATATGGCTTGGACGTAGCTGTTTTAAATATTTTCAAAAGTGCCAATGAATTTAAAAAAAATTACAAGTAACAATCCTTGGAATATTTTCTTTTCGAAACCTTTATCGTTACAGATATTTTTATTTTTTCATTAAGCTGAATCTTATATTTGAAAATTAATAACAATCACTTATACATATATTTCAACAAATGAAAATAAATATTCATTAACAAAATAAAAAGCCTTCCGTTTTCTAGTTTTATGTTTGGGGAAAAAAATTCATAAATTTTTTACAATTTATACACGAACATACAATTAATGTGAAAATCATAAAAAAATAATTTTGAGAGTAACGGCCTGACCAACAATGACGACAGGAAACGTTCGACCGATAACTTGTTATTAAAAACAACTATAAGATAAGAAAAGTTTTTTTTATAATATAAATAATCGATTGAACTTTTTTTGGCGAAATCGTGGCTGTAAGTGAACCGTCTGTGTGTTTGTTTGTATGTTTTACTTTAACCAATGGCGTATGAGCAATATTCATGTGTTATATGTGTTGCATACTTTTTGGGTTTGCCTAAATAGTATGGTAATGCAGTGCGTATGAGTTATGCAGTTATTACTCATTTATCATACACACAGAATTAGTAAATTATTTTTTTGGTTATTATTAAATAATAATAAAATGTTTATTTATTTTTACTTAAAAAAACATTATCAGCCTGCCCCACCATGTGGACAGAAAACTTTCAATGGATTACTATTGTTGTTTTTAACACAAGGTGACGATCGAACGTTTACTGTCAACATCGTAAGTCAAGTCATAATTTTTTATTCTGCTGCAGGCCCTATATTTGTTAATTCTCATTCTGTGGATGTACCGAGTCAATATAAATTTTGGTTCTAAATAAAAAAAGTTAAAAAACAGATAATTTTTTACTTCTAGTTGCTTGCATGCAGTTTGACCAGATAAAAAATGCTTATGACTAAATAGCCTTAGAAATTATAAAATCTTAATTTTTTAAATTATAGTAAAATATAATTTTTTTAATACATATCTAAATCGTAAAAACTGTTTATTTCATTTATTTTAAGGTAATTTGACAATTTTTCTAGGCAAACATCAACTACAGCCAAACGGCTTCACTGAATTTAACTGCCTTTTGAGATTCAATGCTAGAAAGACTCCTTTTTAATTCATCAAAAACGTTTAGCATTCGCACTCACGCTACGTTACGAATGACAATTTTTTTCTGTGATTTGTGACAGCTCTTTGACGAATTTTGTGAGACTAATTTTGGACTCTTCCTTTAAACCCAATCGAATCTTCAACAAAAACTTAATTACATTTCATTTTATTTAGGATAGAAGCACAAACAGCGTTGCTCTTTTCAGTTGTGCTTGTTTTCTGTAAACCCTATATTTGCCGGTTTATTGTATTTCTAGCGAAAGTTATGAAATAAATTCAAAATCCTTTTCTATTCATAATAATTTCAACATGACCAAATATGGTCAACAATTATAAAAACTTCTTATAGTGCCCTGTTCTGCAAATCATGATGTTTAAAGTGTGTTCTAAGTTTTTGTCATTTATAATAGAACATTTTGTTCCAACTTTAAAGCCATAAATCGTACAATTTACAAAAACAATGATTGATTTTGCTTTTATAAATATTTTAAAATCACAGTGATTTGGTCGATAAATTAATTAAAAAAAAAAAAATACATGAAATTTCACTCCTTGTGTTTTGTCCACTTCCATTCCTCTTGTCTGCCATATTTCGCTTGCTTTTTCATTTTATGCTTCATACAAAATCTCAATGTATATACTGCGCTGAATAAGTTGGTGATAAATAACAACCTTGACAATCTGCAAATCAGGCGATACTTAAGGTTAGTTTAGGTTAGGTTAGGAAGGGTGGTGCCATACCGCACCTCCACTTAGCGACCCAATTGGGTCCATTGTGATTTCCTCCCGTCTCTCCTTAAATATCTACCCAGAAGTGACCTATTATCCGTCATTAAGCCACTGAATTTCCATGATGAAGCCCCTGATGTCCTCTAGCTCACACTTCCTGATATCAGTAATGCTCTCTTGGAAACGTCTGCTCACCCATCTAAGCCTATGACGTTGCAGCTTCAAGCAGTAACAGATAATATGTTCAATGGTTTCTGGTTCATCTTCATCCCCGCACATCCTACAGAAATCTGGAGGGTAAAAAAAGCCGATACTTTAGTTTTTCAAAATCAATTTATGCAGTGATTTGCTTTGATGTTTTCTCTGCAAATCGACGATACCAAAAATTTTATTTTGATCCTGAAAAGTTACTTTTTGCCTAGAAAAAATGTGATAAATTATCTTAAGTGCATTTGAATAAATTATAACTCAAGAAAAATAAAATAAAACATAAAATGTCTTACAACCAGTTGTTTTGCTTGTGAATTCAAAACAATAAAACTGCCGCCAGACACAAAAGATATAAATAGTTAAAAACTCTTTTTATAAAAAGTTAAAATTCACATTGAAATTGAATCAATTTACATAAAAAATTTTAACAAAAAGTGTGTAAAAGGTTTAATGATTTTAACACTTAAATATTTTAGAGGTGGCTTTACCGTTTATATGTATATGGGCAACAAATGAGCTTATATGACTCTAATATTTCAAACCTGAAATATTACAAAGCTCACCAATTTCAAAACAACTAATAATTAATCATTTTTGCAAGCTTTTACATTTTTCCAGAATATGAACATTTGCCTGAAAAACTTCATAAAACTTTTCTAATGCTAAACTGTGTCATTCATGGCAATACGGACACGAAAAAAATTAGCAATTAATTTATTTTGTGCGTGGCTGAGTTAAGTTTTGCTGGTTTATGAGAACCACATTTTATTGTCATAGCATTTGTCTGCTTTAACCCATTTAAAGTGTTGTTGTTGTTGTTGTTATATATTGTACGCTGGTCTGTTATTATCGTTGACAAAAACTTGTTTATGTGATCAAATAATGATAAATGGCCCAAAAGAAATGTAACATCAAAAAAGAATGAATGATGTTTAGATCATATCTATTGTGCAAACGTTTATTTTATCTTGTAATTTTGGATGTTTAAATTGCGATTTTTTTTTTTTTTTTGGATAAACAGGACAGAATTACATTTTTAACTGCTGTTCAAATAAAATTGAAGCGTCTACTATATGTGTATGTTAAACATATTAATTCGACTTTGCCATTCTCTTTTTTATACATGACCTTAAATTTATATTTATACTTCTTGTGTTTAATCAAGACTCTTTTTTAACGTTTAAATAGAATAAATGAGCAAATATAATTCTGCAACCAATGCCAGCATTAAGTTATAGACTTAGTTCAAATAGGCGTTAAGAAAATTTTCTGCAATATTCTCATAACATTTTCTTAAAATCAGCAGCATGATGAAGCGACAAATTCGTATTTTTTGTACTAAATAAATAACGTTCACACATATTAGCACTTTCGTAGCCACATGTATAATTTAACATGCCATATTTAATGGCTTATAAAAATGTTTATAAATTATTATATAATAATACTTTGCCTGTCGCACAAGCTTTAAATAATCTGAGTTAGAGTTTATTTTTATATACGTGCGTATAATGCATACAAGTGTGTGTGTTAAACCATATAAAGGGTGATTTTTAAGAGCTTTAGAACTTGATTTAAAAAATAACTAATAATAATAATGATTGAGCGGAATGCATGAAATCTTTATTTGAATCGATAGAACTATATATAATTAAATTTTTACAGATGATTTCATACGCTGGGTTAAATTTCGTCATGCTCTCCCCAACACATCGGCCCGTATCTCACGAATAAATTCTTCACTATTATCCTTCAGTGCGTCAAATGTTGCGGGCTTATTCTTTACATACCTTTACAACAAATAGTCTGAAAGCGTTAAATCGCATGATCTAGGCGGGCAATTGACCGGTCCCAAACATGTAAGAAACCGTTCATCGAACTCGCCTCTCAAATAAGTAATTGTTTTGCGCGCTCTGGGGCATGTGCCACCGTCTTGCTGAAACCACAAGTCAGCCAAATGCAGCTCTTCCATTTTGGGCAAAACAAAAATTTGTAATTCAGCACAATTGCTGCAAACGGCACCGCATTGATAATTCACTGTCATCAACAACACTGGCGGATACAGCTGCAATATTTTGCTCTGTCCGCACTACACGTATGCGTGTAAATGGTTAAATGTTCAATTATGTACATTTGGTGAAAAATTTAGGCATACCACTCCGAATAGCCGCCACAGAAGGTCGCCCAAACTCCCTTTAAAATGGAAGAAGTGCACGATGCACTTTCTTAACCGAGCATGAATTTTGATAAGAAAAGTGCAATAATCTGCAAGCATTGTTCGCAAGTCGATTCATGGTTAAATTATAGACCAAACTGAACATTTTACACGAAAACAGCTGAGTAGCCAAAAACAGTGTTGACAAGAAGACATCGCCGGAACTTTTTGGAGCAGTGCTTAGACTTCGGTCGGAGCACTTTTTGAAAGTTGCTAAGCAACCACCGTTTATATATTGCAAGATTAAAGTAGGTACGTACTCACACAATGAAAGTCTTATTAAAAGATTCTCACTTATTATATTTTGAACTATCTTCGCCGTTCACACGAGGCAACTCTTCTTGTTGATGGCATGTTGTTTATGAAGATTTGTGTACATCAATGTATGTGAAAAAACTAAACGCATCGCTGCTTTTTCCTTTATGCTATAAATTAATATTCTTATCGATAAAACTCGCATTATGTAAACACAGATTAAAAATTGTGGCATGCTGTACCGCAAAACTTTAATATTTAAGGGAAAAACTGTCATTGAAGCTTGTATTCAGTATAAATTATAAATTGAAATTAGTTATCACAATTTTTTTTCAATTTATACAATTTAAAAATTAATCAGATTATTTGCAATATCAATTAGATCATCATCACAGAACACATGTCACACATGTGAGTGTTGAGGTTTTTCATATTCACCGAAGCGTTTTTGGAAAAACTTAATTAAATTCATTCAAGCATGTCGAGTGGGGTTTGCACACTTTTGCACAGCTTTACAAACATTTAAATATTCCTAAATATGTATGAGTATGATTTCGGCTTAACTTCAGAGAATTCGTTGAATAGCAAGTCAACACAAAATTTTCAAGCAGCCACAGCCAATTATTAAAAAAGAGATTGACAAACAAAAGAAGAAAAACTGGAAACCACAAGGAAGAAATACTCGTATATTTATAAAATGTCTAGTAGAAGATGAAAATAATTATGTTTACTTATTTTCCTTAAATTTGATATTTAAGCTTTTTTTAGATTTTGTTATCTAGATACTATAGCTCGAGGTAGTTTAGTTAAATTTTCAAGTACCTGTTGTTATCTAAAGTAAAATTTGTTTTTATTTGCTTGCAGCTTTTTTTTAGTAAGTTATTATAAGGAATCGTTATTTAAATTAAGCAAAAAGCACGGTAAAGTTTGTTATCTTCACTTAATTTTCCAATAATGACGAATCTCAAATTATAATTTTTGCAACAAAAATCAAAATAAGTTTCAATCTGCACTCAAAATTTTGTCCATCTGAATGTTTCTTTAAATTGGAAATTGAAAATTCCAAAAAAAATCAATATCTCTTTCTTACGGAAAGCAACACAATTATTTACGAGAGTGCGTTGGAGGCATATTAATGGCCTGGGTGTTGCCTCTCTTTTTGAAAACAAAAAATAAATAAAAAGTAATAGAAATAGAACTGGAGGAAATAACTTATTTATGTTTGCCGTCAAATATTATGAGATGACTTTTGTTTGTTTATCTTTTCTTTTGTGGGCTTATTTTCTCCCATAGAGATAAATAATAATTTTTTCGTCATTTATCTTAATATATAAAAAAAATAAGTGAAGATTTTTTCATGTTAGTTATAACTTAAGAATGGCTTCACATAATTCAACTAAAATTATATAGATGTTTTATGTGCCTGCATTCGATTCGTGAGTGGTTCATGAAATATGACAGTACTCGTATAATGTCTTTAACATACATCCGATTTCTGCATTTCTGAATTTATTAAACCAATTTTGTGACAGGTCCAATTCAGTGGGGGTCAACTACCAATTCGTTCGACTGGTAAACGGTCTTTCAAAGCACAAAAGATAATTTATTATTGGTTTTGATTTAAAATTCAAAGTCACGATAAGTAAATATTATTCTAATAAAGTGGCTTCCATATAATTGTGAAATATGTTTCCTTAGCATAGAAAGGCCCCAAATCCTTTTTTTTTTAAATCGAGATTTTTGCATTTTTCGATACATTAGATATTCTTCTATCGGAATATACAAAAAGCTCGATTACAAAAAAAATAATGAGTTAGGTGCTTTCTATATTAGGGTAACAATATGTAGCTTAAGTCTGGTTTGACAGATTCCTGAGAAGAGAAAGCCAGTTTTCAGCCCACAGGTGCCCTTGTGTTTCCTGCTAGTAAGAAAGAGATAACATCAGTATAGAAAGTAAAGTGATAGAAGGGTAGAGATCACAGTGGAACTTAATTGATTTGTCCGTTTTTAAAACTGCTCTGCAGCGCCTCTAGTGCTAAGTAGGAGCATAATTTTAAGCTCTGTAGGCCTTTTGTTAGTTATTTTACTTCGCTCAAGATTTGCTGGGCACTGCGGTATGACTTAGAATAGACACTAATGAATATTAGAAAAATCTGTGATGTTGACATAATTGAACTCGGGCTCTCGAAGACCGTCATTTGCTTTGTGCTCGACGCAGTAACTACTTCAGCCAACCGAACCCTCATGCAATATATACATACATATGCATGTATATATGTATAAATAATAAAATAAGTCCAAGCAGCATCGAATTCTTAATTTTAGTTGTGTTCGAAAATTCGAACTTTATTTCGAAATCTTTAAAAATTTCATTTATTCATAGTCGAAAATCTTTTAAAAAGCTTGCTAAATCATTTTATGCTTAAAAGAAATAAAATAAATCCATACTAACCTAAGTTCGAAATTTCGAAAAAGAGAGTATAATTTTTACACTCTACAAACAATTTATTATTGTTTATTAAATAAATGTTGGCAAACATTTTTAATTTTTGTTATCTTCGAAAATTCGAACTTAATTTCGAAATTCCAAAAACTTCATTTATTTATAATCGGAAAGCCTTCAAAAGGCTTTAAGGTTCAATTTAAGCTTAAAAGAAATAAAACCATTTTAATCTATGTTCGAAATTTCGAAAAAAAAAATTAGTATAATTTTTACACACTACAAACAATTTATTAATGATTTTAAAATAAAGTTTGGCAAACTTTCCAATTAATGCTATGTTCGAAAATTCGAACATAATTTCGAAATTTATCAAAATTGCATAACGTGCCGAAAACGGTCTGCAAAAGATAAAATTCGAATTAAAAAATTTAAATATGTGCCAAAACAATACTTGCACTAGATTAAGATGTTATATCTCGGTGACTATATCCATTAAATACGAGCAAAAAATTAAATTATTTTTAAATACGCTGTGCCTTTGACTTACTTAAATTAATATTGTTCCAAATTGTGATTAAGTATACATTTGCATAAATACTTAGTTTTTGCCGTGATTTGTGGTGCAATAATGTGTGATGGAATTCTTATTTATTTCATATAAAAATCAATATAAGTTTCAGTGATGAAAAGAACCAGTTGCTCAATTAACTCAACTTAAACTTAATCACTTGTTTTCTTAATTAATTTAATTTTGCACTGGTTACTTACTTTTTAAATACTATTTCAACTCTGATGACAGTATTACATGTTTAGTTATAAAATTTTTTTTATTAAATTTATATTATTTCCTCTAGTAAAGATGAAGTATTATGAGAAATAATTCTTTGCAAATTCCGATTAAATTGAGGAACATCAAAAATGGCAGTTGTTATTGTAGAATTGTTGGAAACGATTGTAGAATTGTTGGAAACGATCAGAATTCAGACCTTCGAAAGGTCTTTATATTTCATGGCAGTGGGTTTTACGATTAAAATACAAAATAAAAAAAATTTTAAATTTTAAATTTTCCTTTAATTGTTTAATTGTTTAATTTTATCACCATCATCCTCGCAAAGAGGAACAAAAGTACATTCAAGCAAAGTTGCTTTCTAGGAATTTGATTTTAAATAATGTTTTTTATAATTAAAAAGTTTTTTAAAGGAATTATTTGAACTCTTTAATAAATGGGTTGAACTTAAAGCATCACAACTGTTTTTTGTTTTTAATTTGGTGAAATTTAGAAAATTTTCCAGAATTTTGGCCTAGACTTAAAAATTTACCTCGGTCAGACACTAGTGATGATCCAAAATAAGAAACTCTGCTAAAGCATTAATAACACAGGCTTACTTTCGAAATCAACTACACTGTACCAAAAGAACAAAAATAAATAAATCTCTCTCAAATAGAAAAGTTGCTTATATTACTTCTTCTTTTTCTCAGAACTTGAAAGTCCTTGATACGCTTAAATATTTTGGGCTTTAATAATGTAATCAACAATAGTGTAGAAATATGTTCTGCGAAAGAATGAAAAAAAAATTATTTTCCTAATGCTCTTTTGTTAACGTCTTTATTGTCTGTGTGTCAGTTTTGAAGAGCTATTGTTGTTATTTTATGTTGTATGTTTTTATCTGGGACTTTTCCTTGTGTGCTTTCCTCTAATATGCAAGCAGTGCAAAAATGTGCTAACAGCAACAATAACATCAGAAAATCACAACTAAGCCTAGTAAAGGTCTGCATCGGTCTATCTAAAAGAAATTGATATATGTATATCAAGAAAAATAATTTTTAAATTTTACCTACTCACTTGTGCACGACAGTAACACGCAATGCAGTTCATTCTGTGTAAAACTAACAAAAATTAAAAATTTAAAAATTTAAAAAAACCCCGATATATCTAGAAAAGATGTGATACCTTCTAAACGGCTGAAACGATTTTCTTAAACCATAGCTAAGAACCCTCTCGATCAAGTCACCTTTCAAACAGAAAAAACTTAAAATCGGGCAAAATCGGTCCAGCCGTTTGGCCCGTACGTGGATACGGACAGATACACAGACACAAAATACAAGCTTATAACACCTCTTTTTTTGATCGGGAATTAAAAATTAGCCAAAAACGTACCGCTGCCTTGTAACCGGTTCCTAAAACACCGCACCTTCCAAGGCTCTTTTTACAATGATACACTGGCTGTCAGCTGACCTCCAGTAAGCAATGCGTGGACTAAAATTTGAACAATTAGAAGATTTTCCGGAGTATATATAGACTATTGCTCATCCAAACCATTTCCCGATAGAAGATTTTATGTCAACACATGGCAAGCATGGAATGATGTTAAGAAATATGTATCTGGTGTGCTTGATCTCTTCGCAGGAGGATGGTGTATATGGGGAAGTTTTTATTCTCCGTTTCAGGCAATCGGTAAAACGGGCTGAAAAATCAGCAAAAATCTGGTGGTCTGTTGGCTAAGGTACCATGGAATATACAATAGGGATATTCATATATGTACGGACATTAAAGCAGGTGTGTACACAATATCTAAATGTTTTGGTTTATGATGGCGAGATATTTTAACCTGGAGCTAATGTGAGTAAAGGGACACGGAAAAGCACTTGGAAATGATATAGTGAATAATCTAGTCGAAAATGGAACTCGATTGTCAAAATGGTATACCGATTAACTGGTCGGTATTTTATTGAAATGTTCCAAATCACAAATAGAGAAGAAGCTCTGCACAAGTGAAATTTCTTCCTCTACCTCAAAATTAGCTTGGTCATCTTGGAGGGATTGCCGAGGTATCAGTTTTGTACACTATTATCAGTATAAGGCATGCCTACATAGGTATACATGCCAGGAAACTACACATAATGTAGTTTCCACCATGCAAGCTAGTGACTTGTCTAGACAATTTGTATAAGAATCACTCAAAAATTTAAATATTTTTAATAAAGTTTTCTGCACAAATCGGTTTCTTGCATTGTGAAAACTACAAATAATCTCTCGTATAATTACTTTTTTTAGAAGTTGTCGTGACGTAGAAGGAGAGGAATCATTAAATATTATAATTCCCAGATCTTGCAGATAAAAAGACATTTTTGATAATTCTTCAATTTTTGCGAGATCTTGCATAGATATCGGAATACGATACTAAAATAATAAATTTATTCGTACAATACTCAGGTTGGTTTAGTACCGACCGAGCAAATGGGATGATGAAAGTAAATTTTGCTTATATTCTTCTTACAATCCCAGGCAGCACAATCAGATCTTTCAGCATCTAAGTAAGCTGGTTTCTTGCAGCATTGGCAGCCTGCAAAGTCTAAGCACCCTAATGTCATGTTATTCAATTTTAAGAAATTTAATTAATTATAAATTAAAAAACAAATATTTTTGCATTATAAAAAGCAGAATTTACCAAGAGCCTATTTAAATATCAATTCATATTTAAAAGTCATTTTTCATATACTTTTTATTTAACTGAAAAACTACATTTAAATACAACCTGGTGAAATAGATTCTGATAATTTAATTTAACTGGATTAATCGATTAGTTCGTGATTTGGTGAAATAGATTCTGAGAATTTAATTTAACTAGATTAATCGATTAGTTTGACATACATATGTATGTATCTCGAGTTTTAAGATAATCAAATAATAACAAGAATTTCCTTGATAATCGTGTGAATATTCTAGAAGGGTAATAAGTGAATGTTACGTGCACACCTTTACAACACTCTAGTTGCTTGTTGAGCAAAAAGCAACTGTTAGTTGTTCTTAAATGCAATCACTACATGTTTGATTAAAGTATGTGTGTGTGTTTGTGTACACTTGTACTTAAGTGTTAGTGCGTGCATTATGCGAGCATGTAAATATTAAATATTTGAGTGAAAACGTGCCCTTTAGCAATGAAATTCATTAGTTCAGCGCAGCACAAAATATTACTGGGAGTTCTTAGTTACATGTTTTTCCCCTCTTGCTTTCTTTAACGAAAAGGCTTGAAAAAGTTTGCACAGTTTTTCTTTGCTAAGCACCATGTTATAAACAGTTCAAGGTAAGCTCTATGATAGGCTTTAAAGTTAAGGGAAACTAAAATTATGATTTGTTAAGCAGAAATTACATCTTGGGAAAAACTTGAAAAAATGGCAAAATAAAATTCAAATTTTTCAATTGAATTTATTTTTAATTAATCGTGAAAATATGTAGCGTTTGCTGTGGTCGTTGAATATGACTGCATTTCTATTTTATTTTGACTTGAAACTAAAACTAAAAAATTGTTACAGCAGTTGGCTTTTTCGAGTTTTAACACAATTACTACAAAAGAGAAAACAAAATGTAAAACCATTTTAGAACTTTTAACTTTATGGGTGCGGCTCAAGCATAAAGTAAAACAGAATTCAAGTTGTAATGCTAAAGTTTAACTAAAGCAAAAACTAAATACTTTAAAGCAATTTTGTCACAAGTAACTCAACATTTTAGCAACTGCTTTATATTAAATTGAAATTGAGCTAAATAAATTTAGTAAATTAACTAATTAGATTATCAAGAAAAAATGATTTACTAATTAAATCGCATTGAAGTCTGCACAGCGTATTATTAATCAAATACGAAAAGGGCATCACGCCGTGACTCAGAGAAAGTTTGTTAGTTTTTTGAAAAGCAAAAAATGCTGCATTGCAAGGAACTTTTACTGCCGCAATAGATTATCCGCTTTGAAGAACGAATTGCCGCAACTCTTGAAATCTCGAAATATAGAAGAGTGTGCAGTACAGGCTTTAAAGAGAATGAATTTATCTTACATCTGGCATTTTTGCAGATACAACGACCTTTTAAAGGAATTTAATTTACAACTGCAAAGAAAGGGAAATAATTTATGTGATTTGTTTTAAATTATTTTTATTCCTTTCAAAAATTCAGTCAGACAATGTTTCTAGTTCTACAAAAACTGCTTTCGTAAAAGACAAACAGGAAAACGTCAAACAATTCTTAATATGCATATAACAGTGTTGGATATTCTACTGTAATACTTTGAAGACAGATGTAAAGATTTTGAAAATATACCACAGTTGCTTGATCTCTTCGAAAACTCTAACTAAGTAGGAAATTGATTACGATCAGGTCAGATAATATTTCGAAGCGAATTAAATATTGCATTGTATATTGAAGAGTTCTGGAAGAATTGGCATAAGTACTCCGAACTTTTAAAACAATTTTAAAATGTCCATCGTTTTTCCCTTCTGCTTATCTATGTGAGCATTTTTATTTGCACTTAAAACTCATTTGCTCAAAATAAGGAAAAAACATTTAAAATATTTTAAGAGTTTAAATATAGACAATTTTATTGGGTAAAAACGATGTGCAAGGGTGGATCATTAACTCAGTTTCTTGTTGAATTTCCCGTTTCTTAATTAAAATGGCAACACTGCCATTGTCAACAAGCAATTTTCAGTTGACTGCTGTCAAAAATTTAACAAACTGCGTCATTTTGAGAAGAAAATGGAAAAAGTTAATTTCGTGTGCCCATTATTTTTTGCGAAAAAAAACATCACTCAAACCAAGACTAAGCTTGATACTCGTAAATACTATGGGTACTCTTCACCATCAATTTCAATGGCAAAAAAAGGTGGTTTACTGAATTTCTTTGTGGCCGTACACTCCGAATGTTCTGGACGCCTAGTTGAGGTCTCGACATCCGAAAGAATTGGAAAAAATTCACGATATGGTTTTAGCCGATCTGAGATTGAAAGTAAGAGAGATTGTGGAAGCTATGGGTGTCTCACATGGCTTAGTGGTTTCAATTTTAAATGCTCACCTGGAAAGCTTTCTGCAAGATGAGTGCGTCGTTTACTCACAATCGTCGACAAAGGCATGTGCAGTTTCCATGGCAAAAATCCATGAATTGCGCTACGAATTGCTTCCTCATCCACCTTATTCTCCCGATTTACACCC
The DNA here is from genome assembly GCA_936439885.1 of Nowickia ferox. Classification (NCBI taxonomy): domain Eukaryota; kingdom Metazoa; phylum Arthropoda; class Insecta; order Diptera; family Tachinidae; genus Nowickia; species Nowickia ferox. Next base: position 110,733,215 of record OW387023.1, read on the forward strand.
GAGTGACTATTTCATGTTCCCAAACCTGAAGAAATTTCTCGCTGGAAAGACATTTGACTTCAACGATGAATCTTCACTCAAATAAATGCCTATTTGTATGACCTTGACAAATGATATTTTTCGGAAGGAATAAACAAATTGGAGAAACGTTCAACTAAGTGTATAGAACTCAAAGGAGATTTTGTTGCAAAATAAAACAACTTTTTATATAAAAACCAATGTTTCTTCAAAAAGTGACCGAGTTAATGACCCACTCTCGTAAGTATAGAATGGAGCGAGCAGTGTTTGCACTTAAAAAGGAAGGAGTTCAGAGGGTCCTTACTTTTTCCCGCTGGGTATAACACTACAGCGTAATTGTAAACACCAGACTTTCTGTTTGCTGGGTAGTAAGCTCTCCAACACAAACTTAGTTTAAGCTTGGGCTGCCTATGAAAATAAAATAAGGAGGTAGAGAGAGAAAAGGAGATTTCAGATTTCTAAAAAGTAAAAGAAGAGGTTTTTAAATCATTCAATAAATTTTTTTCTTCTCAAATTTAAGAATTTTTTCTGTACTGGAAACAGACAAATATGCTTTGACATCATCCTAGTGAAGATATTGACATTCCGGGGCACCTCATTTCTCTAGTTGAGTGAGTGACTCTCAGAGTAGACTGTAAATTTACCAATAATTCTAAATTTTTGTGCTCAATTATATTATACACTGATTTATTTCATTTGCTATTTTCGGTATGAGATGTATTCAGCAGTTTTATGTTACATCCCTCTACATTTTATATTGTATGAGATATGAACTTTCCCGAAAACTCTACTATATAACTCTATCTGAAACAGCAAATTTTTCTATATACTTCTTGTTATAAAACATGTATGTACTTGCCAAATTTTTTTGCATTGAAAAATTATATTATTAAGATTAAGAAGCATTTGCTATTTGCCTAATAATTTTTTTATTGACTGTATTTATAGATAACGACATACTTTAATGAAACATCATGGATTAATCCCTCAGAAACTGATACTATAGTGGGTGAGGATCCCGAAGTGGAGTCACTTTTATCATTAATTGTTGTTGGTAAAGTAAATGTCGTTGAATGTTTCTATCTTCTAAAAACAAAAACCCATGTATATGCGCACTCACAAACACCCATGAAAAAAATCATAAATCGTTAGCTGAAATGCAAAATCACTTAACTACAATTTTTTAAATTTTATTAGAGAGAGAGAGAGAGAGAGAACTAAAAAAAAATATTCCATTGACTAAAGTTAAATTTCTTAAGCACTTTTTTTGGGAATTGTCACAATTTAAGTTTAACATTTGTTTGTCAGTAAAATATTTTTTTTATTAAATATACATTGAAATTGATGATTGAAAAAAGTTTCCTTATTTCAGCTTTTAATTCGGCTGATTGCAACTTTACATTTTTTTTTATTAGTTACGTGGTTTTGCATTTCAGCTGTCAACATATTCTTGCCCTTAAACTTAATACTTAAAAGCATTTATTCCACCCCCCCCCCCCCAGCATGTTCTGTATGCATTATGCTGCACCACATTAACTTTGAAAAGAAAATAAAAGAAAAACTTTTATCTTAAAAAAAATTAAAAAATTTAAAATATAAATGGAATAACTTTACGTGTCTTTGAGAACTCTTTTGCATTTAATCCCAATCATGCCATAAATTCATATACTCACTCATACATACATACATACATACGAGTACTTCATACATTCTATCAATCATGTGCTCACACTTTAGCTGACTAACTGAATATTCATTTATCTCTCGCTGTCTGGCTGTCTGTCTTTATGTCTGTCCTTCTGTGTATCTTATCGCCAGAAATCATGCATATTCGCTGCCTAATGCATTTCATTTCATCTTTTTTCTATTTAACTATTATTGATAAAAAATTTTTCCCCCCATTTTATCTTGCTTCCTCCATTTTGTTGTTGTATTATATTTTCTATTTCTGCTTTATCTTGCAGGCGCTTTTCTCTCTGTACTAATATTTTTGTCAATTGCCGGAAACATACTCGTCTGCATTGCAATTTATACTGAACGCAGTTTGCGTCGTATCGGGAATTTATTTCTGGCATCATTAGCAATTGCGGATTTATTTGTGGCTTCCTTAGTGATGACGTTTGCTGGTGTTAATGATTTGTTGGGTAAGTGATTTATTTAAAATTTCTATTTTTTACATATACTCGTAGTTTTAGAATCTTTATCTTTGAATGATAATTTTATTTTACATTTTTAAGATCAACCAATTTTTCAAAGATTGTCAAAGGTCTAACAGTCGTATCCAAAAAAGATAATTTCAGCTAGAAGTGTACGTTAAAACAAAATTTCCATAAAAATTTTGATAAAAGAACACTTTAAGTTCAAATTAATTCGTTTTTTGGATACGGCCGTAACTGTTTTTGCGTTGTGGAAGGAAACGTGATTGTAAATTGTGCTTTAAATTTTCGTACGTGTTTAATTTTTGTTTAAGAGAGTGTAAAACGTTTTCTGATTTCCATTTGCTTTTCAAATCATGCGGTAGTCTGCTATAAACAGGTGTCAAACCCAAATTAAATGATACAACTTCTTGAAATTTTGACAGAAGTCAGCTGACGCTTGCCTTTTAACAGGAACTTTTTACTTAAAAATTTTTAAATTCAAAAAGCCACGGGCTACGAGTATGTGTCCCGCCTTTAGTTGTACACTTTAGGAGAAAATCATACGAAAAATTGGGTTTAAAAGAAACTGCTTTTGTTCTAAAGAAAAGTAATTGTTTATCAGTATTTTACTATTTTTTTTACCTTCCTCCAGAGCATTCAAAGACATTTAATTATATTCGTTAGCTAAATAATAACTTCAGCTGTCATATTGAAATTTCATTTTGTATGACATTGTATTCAAGTACAATTGACAGACTCTATCTAGCATCCGCTTGCCGGAATACTAGTATCTTATTTCAAATGAAAAAATCAGAAACGTTAAACAGTTTCTGTGATATAAATATGTATATATGTTTAGAAATAAATATGAAACTTAATTTTCCTGCATCCGTGTTAGTAAGAAAATCCATTATTTTTCGATTCTCACATCCTTAGAAGAAAGTTTTCTTTTTAGTAGGAGAAGGAAAAGAAAATCCATAAAAACCTGTTGATATTGTCGAATAAAGTATCGAACTCCCGCCATCATGCAGACTTAATCGCACACGTACTCATGAACAAGTGTTCTTGCCGTTGAACATGCTTATGCGTATGTGTGTGTCTGTAACTATGTATGGGTGTGTGTGCGTGTGTTTGTTTGTAGATGTGTGTAAATCGGAAATAAGGTTAATTGACAATAACAAAAAGAAATGGAATGAAGCATAAACGGACAAAGATAACGAGAAAACAAATCTCAACTTTTTCTCTGCACTGTGGGACAGAATAAAAAAATATCTTGAAAATAAATATATATGTACTTATTTAAAAATTAAATATTCAAATAAATAAATATGCATATACTTTTCAGTAGTTGCTAGTCTTAGGGCTATTATTACAACTTGAAGATAGTTAAAAGCAGGATTTTATCGAACCTATAAAAAGTTGTTCATTATTAAAAATTTAATTTAAATTATCAGGTAGGATAAACCTGCTTTGAACTTATCGCTCACTTTTGGTTAAAGTAAAATTGTACTAACGAAAAGAATTTTATACGTCCGATGAAATCCTACTTTTAGTTATCTTTAACTTGTAATAATGGCCCTTAGTGATTTAAAATGAGAACTTGTGAAATAACAAATTGTTACTTTTTGTTGTTGTTTTTCAGGCAAACTAAAAACACCTTCTCACACAATCTTTCACACACTATTTTTTATAATGATACATATTCAAATTTATTTGAACTGGAATGAATTTAAATCAGGAATAATTTATTAATGGGGCTGAAAGTAGTGAACGTATTTTGAATTCTTGTCGAATGAAATACTTTTATTAATTAACGCGTTTCTACTTCAGCAGCAGCCATGTCTTTCTAAAGGGTGTTTTTTATAGAGTGACACAAATTTAAATCATAATAAAATAAGGAATAATGTTTTTAATATCAATGAAAAAAAGGGCTTTATTGGAAAGGAAATTTTATGAAATTAATGTTTAAATATAATTTCCACCATGTGGCCGCCACGTGGCTGGCGCGTGGAAGGCGCAATCTGGAACACCAATTTTTTGAAGGTATATAGGCCAATGACTCCGCCAGCCCATAAAGCTTACCAAACAGTCATTTTCTGTTGATGTAATGGTGTTTCGACAAAATCTTGTGGATTATCCTCAGTGCAAATTCGACAATTCAGCTTATTTACGGAAAATAGTTCACAATCAATATCAATTTGAGTTTGACGAATAGAACATTTATTTTTTTTTTTTATTAAAAATTTCAACAATTTGCACGCGTTGCTCTGGTGTAAGTCGATTCATAATAAAATTTCAAAGCAAACTAAACATAAAGCAACTATCAGCTGTTAAATGGGTGTTCAAATAAAGCAGTGATGCCAACTCAAAGTTGTGACACTCTAAAAAAACACCCTTTACTTGGGAAGAGGTTGGTTGTTAAAATCAACTATTTGACATGAACTTGAATTTCATTACGATTAAGAAATTGTTCTAGATTTTGTTTAAATTTTAAAGAAATATTACACATGATTAAAAACGTTTTCCTTCGCTAGAAATGAAAGTTGTTTCTATAGTGATTTGGAACGCTTAATGCCAATCTACACTCCATTTTTTTTCTTTCTATCAGCTCTAGTTTTCGAGATATAGAGTTATGTAAAAAATAAAGGCACTTTCACTACATATAGGAGCATAACTTCAGCAGGGATTTCTCTATTCAGCATAACTTCAGCAGGGATTTCTCTATTCAGTAAAGAAAAAAACCGAAATTCGAAAACAAAATAATATTGAGGCCGTGCAAACATTGTTTCTAATTTTGCTTAGTACTCTCAGAGATATCATAAAAACTTAAACCGAAAAAATAAAAATTTTAGTAAACATTTTGATTTGATTTGATTTGAGCTTATTTCTGATTGAGTAGCTTGTATTCCAAAGGAATGGACCCGCTTTTCATTTAAATTGGTGTACTACAACCTTTGATATTAACTATTTACAATTTAGAAAGAGAAACAACAGAACTTTGAAGCAACAGATACCTGTAAAACTTTTGAATTTGTGTTTGTGGGTGGTACTGTTGTATGAAAATTTCAATTTCTATCAGTTTTATTCTGTTACTAAATTGTGAATACAATCAAAAGTTTTGCACCAATTTCAATGGAAAATGGCTCAATTTCTTTGGAACATAATTTGCTACATGCTACTGAAGAAAACACTGGCCCTTTGTTGCATCTTTCGTTTGTGGTGAAGTTTTAAGAACAGAAATGTGAAAAAAAATTCCTAAAAACTTTTTTTTGCTCAAACTCTTACGATATCGCCGAAACGGATGTGCAGGCTTAGAACTAATATTATATGGACGGCTTAACGATAATTTTGTTGTCGAATTTTGAATTTTTTATTTAACTGAATAGAGCATGGTGCAATCAAGTTATGATGATAAATGTCCTGTAACTGCCTTCATTTTTGACATAACGGTATATCTCGAAAACTAGAGCTGATAAAAAAATTATAATTATGTAATTGAAATCTGTATAACGTACATATGCAGTCGGTGAGGGCTAAACTTTTCATGAAACGCATTGTACTGTAAACATGTGTTATTTATAACTGAGCATGACTTAAAATTCGAATGAATGATAAATTAAAAAATTTTTTGTTTTAACATTTTCCAAATTTTTGGCAATTGTTCAATTGTTGGGCAAATTTGATGTTAGGAAGTAAATTGGCTGCCAAATGATGAAATGTCAAGAATTGGGCTGTCATCCTTTGAGATTTATTTAGTAAAAAGTTGGAAAATTTTAACCATGGAACGCTACACTCTTGAGCAAAGAATTTTAATTGTGAAATTTGTGAATTTGCTGGGCTTACGTGAACAACCCAGAAACAACTGGCGCTCTGAAAGATGAAATTGGGCTGTGCATTGACGAGATAAGCGACGCTTTTGGGCAAAATGTGGTTCAAATTTTGTGAAAGGAGCAGACGTCTGCCGACATGCCAGTGGTGGAAATTTGCACGACATCATATTCCATTATTAATTCCCAGATTTTAACTTTACATTGGTATCAATACGGTTGAATTTTTCAAAAATGGAGAGTGTTTTTAAGCAAATTATTGTCAACTCACCAAAATCTTCGAACAATCATTAAGTTTATTTAAACAATTTTTGGTCGATTAATTGTAAAACCTTCCTTTTGCAAATTGTCAGTACACTTTTCAAATTTTAGTAAGACTGCAGAGAGCAGTATTAAAAATACAAAATTGGAAAAAAAAAATTTTGTATAAATTATTTGAAAAATTAAAAAAAAGATCTACTAAATTTCTACTGCTTTCAAATTTATTATTGTGTTTGTTAAATTCGTCCAATCTAAAAAAATTTTTAAATTATTTTGTGTGTGTGTGTGTTTTTTTTTTCTGTAAAGAAAATCGAATTATGCTTACAGAGGGTAAGTGTTTCATATGTTTGTACTTATTTATTATGTACTCCAGCATCAGAGCGGTGTCAAGATGTTTGCACTGTGCATGTATGTGATTGAATATTAAATAATGTTAAAGCAAATATTTTTTGCAGGACCTCTTTTATATTTATTTTTTTTTTTTTTTGAGAAAACTTTACCTAAGGCAATTTTTTAACTCGATTAATATTAAAAGCTACAAGGAAATGTCAGATTTTTTTGTGAGAAAAATTTCAATGGAAAACTTTGTGTAAAGTAAGGCGACTGACTGAATTACCATTACCCATTACTCTCCAGTCGTAGGTACTTACAATTTGACTGCATAACCCATTATTTTTGTTTGAGAAGTTCAAAAATTATGCCGTACCCTATACTTTTTGCCTACAAATATACAAAAGTTAATAGATTACTGATTGCCTAAAAGTATTCACAATTTAATGGGTTATTTTTTGCTTACAAATATAAAAAAAAAAATTAGATTGCTTTTTGCCTAAAATTATTCAAAACTTAATTTATTTAAAAATAAATAGAAAATTATTAAACTTGTACCTTTTTTTTGGGATTGTTAAAAATTATAATTTTGAAAAGAAAATATGGTAATATTTATTGAAGAATATGCGAAAGTAATTAAACTTTGTAATAACAATTATAGTAAACCAAAGTTATTTTATTGTTTTCAAATCTGATTTTCACGATCAATAAATTTTTCTCTAGATATATTTCATTCTTAACTGGAAAGTACTATTATCCATCCATATTATCCATTACAGGACAGTCATTACTATACACCTGAAATAATTAGATATATTAGTACGACTCATTACTTTGTAAGCCATTAAAAGAGTACTAGCCATTACAAAATCTTAAAAATTTTTTGCTGGGTAGTTTTATTAATCAACGTCTTGAGTCGATTGCAAGCTATTGACATTAATTTAGATTTCACTTTTTTCACAAGAAAAAAAATTTACTGTTTTCAATCACAAGATTTCAGCATTACATTGAAAATAAAACCTCTTATTGAAAGATCCAGTATATGTATGTATATGTATATATAAATTCATCCAATGACTTGTATACGACATCATCTCATCTCCGCTTATCTAATATTTCATGTGTGCACATCTTTCGTTTTATTATTATACATTTCTTTTTCCTTACTTTTATGACCATAAGTTGAGGTATCGCACTCACATACATACACACATCGTAATGCAAACAAACATACCATAAATACTTGCTTACGCACACGTAAGTGGAAGTACCATCTCTCGTACAACCAATATTTTATTTGATAAGGATCAATAAAAAAGTTTTCAATGTTTTCTTACTTGTCTTCTTTATATTCTTCTTTACTTGAAATGGGGTCACATACGAGTATTATTCAAGTTGTTCAACGAAAGAGGAAGACCGCAAGACAAAATGTTGGGTGAAATATTGAATTTAAAATTAAGTTTTAAATTGTATTGACAGAAAACGTGTAAAATTAACTTAAAGCATTTGTTATAAATAAAAACTTTTTACGTAAGACAGTTTTCGCATCGAAAAGTTGTAATATTATCTTGTTTCTTATGAACATGTCTTTTATATACACTTGTACGAGTATACACTAATTAAAAAAAAATTAATTCTATAGTGATAAATGAGATAAATTTCTTCATATCACCAGGACAACAAAGACACAATAATTTTAACGACTTGTTGGGTGAAAAAGAATTAAACTATTTTTCATTTTAAAATCACATTTTTTTGATCAAGAAAGCAAAGTTTTAATTTGCTTAATGAATTTTGTAATAGAAATCGGTAGGATTTTATTTAGTGATTTTTTTTTTTTTGGTTTTTGATTTTAGGAATTTTTTTTAAACTAGAAAATCCATACAACAACATAGAGCAGAGCATACAAGTGCAATAAATTTTAATTTCTCTTTCACATTCGTTTGTAATTATTGTAATTTTTAGGTCATTCCCATAATGTGTAAATTTTTCAATTAAAACATGCACACACGCGCACACTCAAACAAACGTCCTCTGAAGTTCTCATAACAAACACATTATTCAAACGTCAACCTAGTTGTGCATCCTGTTCATATTCATTTATATTTAAATCCATACATTTTTCTGCTTTTATTAATTTTCAGATGGATCATTCGCTTTCCAAATGTTTCTGTAGATGTGTGCGGTGCATATTTTAATATGTGTATGCATTTACGTGTGGATGTGTGTAAATGTGGTCGTATTAAATGTATAAAATGACTAATCTCAGTAATAAAACAGGAGTAAATGCAGCACATTTTGATATATGCACATGTACGCATGTATAGGGTGTTTTTTTAGAGGTATAGAACTTCGAATTGAAATAAAACACAAGAAAATCGTTTTAATGTCCATCAATTTGGCTTTATTGGAAGGATAATTTTATGCCATTAACGTTTAAATATGATTTCGGGCATGTGGCCGCCGCGGCTGGCTCGAATAAAGCCAATTCTACAGGTCCAATTTTCAACCACTTTTTCGAGCATATGGGGCCGTATGTTGGCAATAACGCCACGAATGTTGGCTTCCAAGTCCCCTAACGTTTCTGGTTTGTTGGCGTAGACGAGCGACTTCACATATCCCCAAAGAAAATAATCCAATGGTGTCAAATCACACGATCTTGGTGGCCAATTGACCGGTTAACCGAATTAATTGCTCTGATGGACGATTATGTCGACCATAAAATGGACGGAGCTTGCGGTAAACTTCGCGAACTGAACCATTATTTTCGAAATAAATTTGCACGATTTGCAAGCGTTGTTCTTTTATCAACCTGTTCATGATGAAATGGCAAACCAAACTAAATATTAATCACTTGACAGCTGACAAAATGGCCGCCAGTTAAAAAAGTGATGCCAACTTAAAGTTCTATACCTCAATAAAAAACACCCTTTATGTATGTATATACATATGAATATGTCTGCATTGAAGCTTATTTTTATACAATGGAAACCATGAACCGACCAACGAACCACTACTAGTAACCAACAATTTGCATATGTCAGTTACCAGCTGTCGTTGTCCATGTCCGACACATGGCCAGAGAACCAATTTGTTGACGAGAATATTAAAAATAAGTGATAGAAACATATGTAAATAATGTAAACGTACTCACTACATTTTTATTAGGGGTCTTATACATATTAATCGTTTAATAAATTAAAAGAAATAAGCTTATTCGAGTAACTGATGCTTACTACGAATACTCACTTTAACCGAATGAGAATTGTAGCATACATTACTTTCTTCCTAATTATTTAAACATTTCGAATGAATTTTTAAAAAGTTAAACAAATTATCTTCTCATTAAAGCATTAAACACATTCAACACAGCAACAAATTCATTCGAAATGAGACATTCTGATTTTTCGATTAATCGAGCAAAAACTAGACGAATCCACATTTACACACATTCATGCAAATTAACTAACACAAACAAGTGTTTGTGGCCAAGCAAACATGTGTATGAGTATATGTTATCACCATTATGCTGTTCGTAAGCAAAATTGTATTTATATTTACCATAAATGTCTATACATGGTAAGGAAAAAATGAACAACAATTTATTTCATACAAGTACTTATTACTTTTGTCTGTGCACATTAGGGCAATATTAGTTTTTTTTCTTTTTTTAAAATACTAGACCGGCTCTATTTCGTTCATTTTACGCATTTGGTATTTCGAATTACATTTTACGCTTCTTACGCAAATATTTAAAATTAAACTTGGCATCACTGAGTATCAAAATCAGCTGATTTCTTTGCCAGCTACATATGACGCTGACAATATAGTAAAAAGAAAATCTGCTTTCGCATTCGAAACGTCAAAGTATCTTACACTTTGCGCATTGTAACTTGCAACATACAAGGACATTGGTTTTATTTTATTTTTTACGAAATCGTACCATGCGTGAAAGCTTGGAACGCAGCCTAAAATGAGCCATTCATTCATGGTTTGAAAATTTATAAATACATATGTTTGTGCTCTTGAAATTCATGTAAGAAAGAACTCAGACTAGTTCTTGCCAATTACATGTGAACATTTGTAGCAGTTTTTCCTTCAAAAAATATGACACTTTAAATAATCCTGTTAATTTCTTTTTTTAGGGACTCCAATCAATCACTTCTCTTTTATATTTCATGTTTGGAGAATATTTTTTTAGTAGTGTTTTGAATTTTTTTTATTATTTAGTGTCATAAAATTGTGTTTTTGTATTTATCTGGTTTTGTTTCAGTCGTTATCTCTCTAGTGTTGTTTCTCAAAAAATTGCTTAAAAAGCAAACTTCAGCACATTATAAATAATTGAATACTACTGTCTGTGGGGAAACTTGTTTAATGGCTTTTAAAAATATATTTGACTTTTCATGCGGCATTTATATTATATTTCACAATCTCAAAAACTTCAAAAATTAACCACCCTAATGTAGTTACATTGTCGCAAACGCACATACTTGAAGTCTGTTTACTTACTTCCGTTCGATTTCAGTTCATTCATGTTAATACAAGACGCAAGAACTTGGAAAATAATTTAATATTTAAATTTTGCATGTTTGCCTTAGAATAGCTTCAGAGAAGGTTTGAACTTAACAAGTCTTCATGTTGTGATATGACATAAACTGGGATTATTTTCCATTAGCAAAACTAGTCATCATCTAGTTATGAAAATGCAAACCATCGTTTGTAAATATGTATATTTGAACTCAATATGTTGATTGCAGCTGCTAGGCAAATTGCAATAGAGCACAGTGGAGCATATCATAAAATAAATTGAATTAATCATAAAAACAGAATGAGGCTGCAACTTCAGGAAAAGTCGCTATCAAAGTAAAAAAGCCCATAATAAAATCTACGGCAGTAACTTCATATGCTCTCTACTTTTTCTTTTTTTTTTTTTTGTACTTATTTTTGTGTGTAATTTTGCTTACAAAATGTGTGAAATTTATTGAAAGTATGGTAGAGAGAATGAGTATTTACATTATATTTCCCTTATTTATGAAAGTGGTCTAAGCCATATATTTCTTTGATCAATAAGTCGATCAAAGAAAAGTAGATTACATTTGAACAAATCACTCGATTAATATAAATTTATTTAATATTTATGAAATATTTATTGAAGTTTTTTTAAGATATATTTAAAACTTCGAAACAAAAATGCGTATGAGTTAGACCACTTTCATAACTAACTGTGCCATACATATATGTATGTTAGAGCATAAGCAAAAATGTTTTTTTTTTCCTTTTGTATAAATTTGGCATGGAAAATGTGTTAACGACGCATTTCTGTTTGATCATAAAGAATTCGTGACTTCTATATTGTTCATTTGATATAATCATAGCAAAAGAAATTACATCTTCGGAAAATGTATTGCATTGTAAATGGTGATAATGGTTTGGTACAAAAAGCGGTAAATAATGTTTAGCTTTCACTCTTGGGTATGCATAAGATTGTTTAAAATAAAATTATAAATATTATTGGTCTAATTCATAAAAAATATTTTAGGTTTATTACAGGTTTACTTGACAAATTTCCCGTAGAAATATGTCAAATAGGCGCTTAATAAACCCAAAATATTTTTTATGAATAAGGCAGTATCTATTTATATATAAATTATTATAAAATAATGCCTGCAAAATAAAGAAAAAAAAATAACTGAAGAGAAAGTGCAATAAAGAAAGTTTTGAGTAATTAAGCTTAAACTTATTTTTTCCTATTAAGTTTTCGCTAGTTGTAAAACTTTCATTCAACAGAGTTCAGTACCTGTGTTCTGTAACTTGGGAGAAGTTTTCGTGCCGAGAAAAATCAAACAATTATGTTGCTTGTCTTGTTTTCCACAGGCTGATGCATATAAAACCTGAAATAAGCTTGCAAGAAGCATGAGCAAGGAACTAAGTTTTTTGTTATTCATCCTGTGTTTCACAGAATGATATTAAACTTTTCGTCTGCAAAAAGTTCTCACCAAAGTTAAAGCACATATGTACAGCTTGAGGTTATTATACAGAGCGATAGATGTTAGTATTAATTGTTGATTGCTGCATCCAATAAATTTTTTTTATTTTTAGCACTTGTACCACAATGATTTTAAACCCCTCGATTGTAAACAAAAATATACTCGTGCATACCCGGAACAAACTAATAAATTAATGACAAATAATTCTCAAATTGCTTGACTCAATCAGTTTTGAAGAAACTTATTTTTTTTCTAATTAATGAAAGTTTTTATTTTTATTTATTATTTAAAAAATATGTATAATTTCGATTGAAAATTGTGATTGGAGGAAACAAAAAATTAATTCAAAATAAATTCAAAATCAATTAATCTAATGAATGAATGAAGCAACTCAATACATAATTGAAATGTTTAACAGAATCAACTCACAAATGTATGGAATAAATTAAGGATGTTGATTGGTTTGGCTATTAAATGTATTGCATTATTTTTGTTTCTTGCCAGTTAACACCAAGACCTCGCTCTCCGGCCCAGTTATAAGCTAAGTTAAGACCTTCTGTAGACTTTTCAATTAATATTCTAGGCCACGCCACACAGTGTTGTGAGGCGGCCGAAAATAGTATAATGGAATGCTTGAAAGCAGAAAATATTTTGATGCTATTTAATAATATACACTCTATTTCGAATTTGAAATATTAATAGCAACATAGGAATACCGTTATAATAAAGACAATAACAAAAAACAAATAATTTTTCTGAAAAAATACAATTTTTCACAGAAGCTAAAAAAAAGTCTCGATATATATTATATTATTTAATTACTACAAGTGCGTATAATAAAAAAAACCTATCTTTAGGTGCACCTAGTTGCAACTTTTAAGCTTATTGCATTTTTTATATTGCCAGCTCATATGAAAATACGTGATTTTTTAATTGTTGGATTGAAGTGAAAATTGTTCCGATTGAAAGTAAAATTAGGAGATAAGGGTGAACAAAAAATAAACTTGAAATAAAGCTCCAGAATATCATATCATATACATACATATGTATATAAGAAAAAGTACCATATTTTATATACGTTCGAAAGCTCATTCTATTTTTTGCCATTCGACAGTACTGTGAAGGATATTGTTCACGTGCTTGCTCTGAGTTGAAAAAAAATTAAATGCACATTAAGCTTGTTATAAGTGATTCGTGTATTAAATTTAATTAAGAATTTTAAATTTTTTTTGTTAATTTTTCTCCGATTTTGATTAAATTTGGCCAATTTTTTTCGTGTATAAAATTCAAGAAATATACAAAGTTTCATGAAGCTCGAAATTTTTTTTCTTTACTTTATGACATTTTTTCCTTTCAGGATATATGGGAAGGATGCAAGTCCTTGCATAGGAATTTGGAAAATTGTATATTTGGTTACCTTTTACCAATTAAAACATATGAGCCAAATTTTAAGATTTTACTATAACTCTTTCTATTTTTGGCCGCTCGATATATGGAAACACGACTCTGTGCGTCATCTGCATAATAGACGGGCTTGAATCTTTCTTCGGATAGAAGTTTTAGTACGGTGTGTATGGTGGTAGTAATTGTTCCGCAACGTACATGACCCCTTATTTTTGTATCGTTTACGTCGCAATTTACACAAATGCTTCCAAGCATACGACTTAGCAAAGCAGTTAATACTTGATCGAAGTGAAATATGCTTAGGGATGCGATAAGACTCGAGATCGAAACATTGTCGAAAGCATCTTTTATATCAACGATATCTGTGACAATAAGGAAAAAGTGCTTGAGTCATATTTGACTGCTTTGCAGGAGTCGATTTTCAAAAATTTATTTCTTTTACAGTCATCTTAGGAAATTCTCTGTTAACCTTCATTTTTTTTTTAAACAAACATCGTTCTACACACTGTAAATAATACATCCAAGTTGAAATATACCAAACTATAACCAAAATTAAGCTATTATGCCAAATGAAGTTAGAAGTCTAAAAAAATAAGCTATTTGCTATAACTTCTTAAAAATTCGCAGAAATTAATTGAGATATTTCCCAGGGGTATTTTCAAATATGCAGATTACGGAAATATCGTTAACTCAAAATCAGCTTATCTCGACTTAAGCACTTTTTTCTTCTTGCCACAGATAAACAACTTCCAGTAGAGCTGTCTCAACAGACCTACCTCTAGTATTGGCGTGTTTTTTAAATCTTATTATAACTATCATGTGGTATTTTCTACTTCAACATTGTGCCCAAAATTCGTTCTAATTTTTTTTAGTAAGAGTGATGTTAAGCTCATTGGTCTGTACGCTTTTACATTTGCATAGCTTTCCTTGCCTGGTTTTGGTATACAGAGAACTCTTGCTGCTCTCCATGCCATTGCAAAACTTAATTTTTTTATTTTATAATGTATCAATTAAAAAACAAGGAATTATTTTTAAGCTATCCATGTATCTAATATTTTATATAAATTAAGTATTTGTTAGCTAAATATGTATTTTTAAATAAACATATAAATCTGCTTTAATACTATTTATCAGCTGGTGATGACAAAATAAAAACAAACAACATTAAATAACATAAAATTTTATCGATATACAAACGCACTTTTACCCGCACCTTTGTACTAAATCTAAATTGTTTAAATGAAGTCTGCTCATGCATTATGTGTATGAACTTTTGTTATTGTAAAATTTTAATTGGAAAAAGTGCTTAGTGCAACATGCTAAGTAAGAGTTTGTGTACGAGTATGGCCACCAACTGAAAAATATTTAAATAGAAATTTGAAATAAAAACCGATTTTGACAAATTGTAATAAAGTAGATTCCTTTTTTGTTTTTATTTCCAGGGCATTGGATTTTTGGTGCAGAATTTTGTGATACATGGGTTGCCTTTGATGTGATGTGCTCAACGGCGTCCATATTAAATTTATGTGCAATATCCTTAGACCGCTACATACACATAAAAGATCCACTAAGGTAAGTCTCTAGTAATGCCTGTGCTCAAAAACACATGCATGACATTAATAAAATTGTATTTCTCTGTTGCAAACCGACTTACCCAGCAAAAATTCTTTTAATAATTCTTAAAAATGTTTGAAACACTACTTCTACTAAAAAAAATTATACTAGAAAAAACTAATTATTTTTGTTTGTAATGTCCAAGATTGAATTAATTTTTTGTATAGTTTTATAAGTTTTTAACCAAAATATTATTATTTTCTCTAAAGCTCAAATATCCCAGCAAAAAATTTTCAAGATTTTGTAATGGCTTACAAAGTAATGAGTCGTACTTATTTATCTAATTATTTCATGTGTATAAGAATGACTGTCCTGTAATGAATAAAATAACAACTTTTTTACATCATTAAGTGAAAGTACTTATTGTAGTAGTTTCAAGTTAATAATGAAATATATCTAGAAAAAAATTTATTGATCGTAAAAATGAGCTTCGAAAAAAATAAAAAAAAAAACTTAGGTTTACTATAATTTTTATTATAAAATTTAAGCATATTCGCATATTCTTCAATATATGTATATGTTCACATATTTTCCTTATAAATTATGATTTTTAAAAATCCCAAAAAAAAAGTGTATATACGTTTAATAATTTTGCAACAAAATTCTATTTATTTTTATGAGAAAAAATTGCCAATTAACTTTTGAATAATTTTACATATTTGTAAGTAAAAAGTAACCATTAAATTTTGAATACTTTTAGGCAATCAGTAATCTATATCTATTAACTGTTGGATGTGTGTAGGCAACTTCTCAAACAAAAGTAATGGGTTATTCAGTCAAATTGTAAGCACTTACGACTGGAGAGTACCAACGTTTTTTTTTTTGCATTCTAGTAAGCAAACTTTTTTGCTGAAATAATGAGTGTAGCAAGTCATTAAAATTGAAATTGTATGCTACGTTTTTACTGGGTAGTTGTTTATTATTAATAAAAGAAAATCGTTAAATCTGTAAAAATAAATGCGATAGAAAAAAATTATATATATACAGAAATATATTCATAACACAATATTAAGGACACTGTCAATGATGATGATGATGGTTGATAAAATCCTGGTCATTCACTGAAACTCTGTACTATTTTTGCGCTGTAAACGTTTTGTTTTGTTTTGTTTTTTTCTTCTGCCATTTAGCTCGTCCTTATTTTATGTACTAAATAATAATTGTGTCATCAGCATGCGTTCATTGTAATAATCGAGGCGGGATTGTTGTTTCTATATAAATCATTTTATATGCCACATATTAGGGTGTGTGTGTTAACTATAAACCAAGTTCTCACATTGTTCGATATTGTTAGAAAAAAGAAAAACGAAATTCAGGTCAATTGCTGCAGGTTAAGACATTCAGCACGCCCATTAAAGCATATTTGTAAATAACATCTGTGTATATTTTACGATTCATTATTTTATAAATATTAATGCAGTTTGTAATGAATTTTGGCCAAGTGAATAATATTTTGTTATTGCCGAAGAAGATTTGAAGGCGAACGTTATCGTTGTTTTTTGTGGTTATTATGCTTTTTTTTAATAACGAAACGAATGCTAAATCTGTATGAACCTTTATGGGACCTCATTTTATATTAAGAATGCTTGATATCAGTGTTATAGTAGAAAATCAAGTTCACTGTTTTGTTTTGTTTAATTTATTTTATCTTTTTTAGTTTATTATATTATGTTATTTATTTTAATATCGAGTAAGTTCTTAATTCCACATGAAATTAAAACTTGCGGAATCCCCATAGAATTGTTGTTGGAAATATGTTTTTATAACAAACAGTGCTGTGGGAATTCCGATTAATAATTTTACATGGAATACTAAACATACCCGTATATTTTATTCAATTAAACTAATTTTTTGAGCTTTAAGTCTATTTATATTATTATTTTATTAGTACGATATTTCGTTAACCTTTGGTTAACCTTCAATTAGTTTAATTGAATATATTGAAAAAGGTCGAAAAATTAGATAAAAGAATCGTATATTTTATTGTATGTTTATTTTTTTATATATTAAATTTTTTAATTTATTTTGTTGTTAATTTGAAAATTCTGCTTGTTTTTATGGTTAAGCGATTGTCTATATGCATTTCGTTCCCGCTTTTTGGAACTCTAATAAAGATGCTTGTTTTGTAAAGATTTTTGTTTGAGACTTTCAAACTTATTATGTTTGTATATTGTGATTCTCAATATAGTATTAAGAGTCTTACTATAAACATACGAAGTTTGTTAGCTAAAATCAAAAATGTTTTGGGTTGAAGTGAAGTCTACTGACGATTTCCAAAAAGCGGGAACGAAATGCATATAGACAATCGCTTAACCATAAAAACAAGCAAAATTTTCAAATTAAATAAATAAAGACTTCATGCCAAATAAATATACTTCGGTATTTCATGTATTTTGTTGTTATATAAAAAACAAAACATTCAATTTTATTTACTTTAGCTTAATAGTTTTAGAGCATCATTTTGTAAAACGCAACGCTAAACGTTGACAAATTTTTTATGCGTTTTCTTTTTGTAATTTGAATTTCTTCCATGTAAAATTTGTCAACGCTTAACGTTGCGTTTTACAAAATAAGGCCTTTAAATACAGGCAATTGAATACGAGGGAAACTCTTTATATTTCGAGAGATGGCAACAATAATATCCAAAGCTAAAATCTGGCAACACCATAATAAAAATTGAATTTTTTTTGGCATAAACGTACTCACAACGTTTTGATATACAAGTGCTATTTGTTTTGTTTTTTTTTTTTTGCTTTTTTGACAAAAAAAATAGAAATTTCAAGAGAAGGTGTTCGTTGGATTATTTTTCGATTAAGCACGCGTGGTCGTAAAGGTCGTCCAAAATCGATGCAGTGCCTGAACTGCTAATGCAAGATCGTCATGTTATGACAAATTGTGAGATACAGGCATCCTTGCACATTAGTTACATTTCAATACATTCGATTTTGCATGAACACTTTGTTGTAAAAAAAAATTGTTCTCGTTGGATCGCTTAAAAAAGGCTCGCGTCAAGTAGTGTAAGGAAATTATTAAAAAGTTCAACCGTGGTGCTTTAAAAGACGTGATTAAATTCGTGACAGGTGACAAGTTATGGATATATGCCTCTGAGCCGGAAACAAAACAGCAACGGACCGTGTGGGTATTCCAAGACGAGCCAAATCCAACAAAAATTCTTCGTGAGAGAAACACAGCTAAGCAAATGGTCGCCAAATGAGTCATGTGGTAGAACTGTCAATTCTGAGTGGTATACGACAATTTGTTTGCCGAAAGTCTTCGGAGAAATTCGTAAAACTAATCCTCGAAGACGAAACATTTTTCCTCATGACAACCTCTCACACATTTCGCCAAACAAGTGACTCATCCCCCGTAGGGTCCTGACTTGGCACCCAATGATTTCTTCCTATTCCCGAATATCAAAGGTAAACTACGTGTTCAACAATTTACGAGCGCCGAAGAAGCAGTTGAAGCACTCAAAAGCCATTTTTTGGAGGTGTCTCAAGACGAATGGAAAAACTGCTATGAAAAATGGTTTGAACGAATGCAAAAGTGTATTGATCATCAAGGATAATATTTCGAAAATCAATAAAACAATAAAGAAATATAAATAAAGGGTCCGCCAGATAACTTTTTGTTTTTGAAAATGCTTTAAAGAAAACTACTGAATATTTTCTCAAATTTCTTTTTTTATTTGAAAGTACAATCTTTCCGGTTAATAATGAAAAATTTCATTCAAATGGCTGCCTCGGCTGGCCATGCAGTAGCCTACACGATCGGTCCAATTTTTAAGCACATTATCGATTGTGTGCAGCTGTATTTCGCCAATGGCTTCACGAATATTGTCCTTTAAAGCGTCAATTGTCTGTGGCACCCCACAAATAATAGTACAACAGTGTCAAATCGCAGCTTCGAGGTTGCCAAACGACATCAGCTCTGCCTGATAATGCGATCTTCAAAAACAGGGCGCAAAACATCGAGTGTAGCTTCGGCTGTGTGGCACGTAGCGCCATCCTGTTGAAACCAAATGTTGCCAATATCGTCCTCTTCAATTTTTGTGAACAAAAATTCGTTCAACATGGCCCGATAACGATCGCCATTTACTGTAACGGCCACTCCTTGCTCATTTTCGAAAAAAAAATTGCCTAATTATGCCTCTGGACCAAAATCCGCACCAAACAGTGACTCGTTTTGGGTGCGTCGGCTTTTCAATGTATGCGTGCGGGTTTTCTATGCCCCAAATACGACAATTTTGCTTGTTTACATACCCGCCAAGATCAAAATGAGCTTCATCTGAAAAGGTGATTTTATTGGCAAAATCGGCATCTTCTGTAAGTCGATCGCAGGCCCACTTAGCGAAGCGTATACACAACCATATTCGTTCAGCGGAAGGATAAAACTAATTATCTGCCAAATCAGACATGAGCTAAGTGTTACCATTCACGAAATAAGCACTAGCTGAAAACAAAAACGTCAGATGGCAGACCCTTTATTAGCCCTCGTAGTATGTTTTTTTCCTTTTTGCTTTTAAATACTTTTATTGTTGCCCAATGTGGTAAATAGTTATGAAAAAAGGTTTTGGGAAAATGGAAAACGGTTTCAGAATAGAATACAGATGTTTGTTGTGAAGTTTTTGTTTGGGGCGTTTCAGTTTATTAAGTTTTGTTTACGTAACTTTCAATGGCATTTTAAAAGTACGAATTTTTTTTAGTTGCTTGAAGTCTTCTGATGATGAGTTTCTTAAGCAGAAGCGAAATGCGGTGCTTAGCCAACAATAAACAAAAGTTTTTATTTTATTTCTTTTTATATACATATAAATTTAAATAAATTTAAAAATTTTTTATATTTAAAAAATAATTTAAATATCGTCATTTGCCAAGAAATTCATTTTAAGAGTTAAGATGCAGAATTATTATCTTTTAATACATTTGGCCTGCACACTCACCTCTAGAGTAAAGCAACTGTCTTAATGACTTCTTTGAAATGTATGTAAATTGAAAACTTCAAATGTGTTTTTCTGTTAAATAACCTCTTTTGAGTTTTGATTATGTTGCAATAGTCTCTCCTCTATTGCACATTTGAATACTTGTTATGTTATATCACTCGTATAGTTTTCCAAGCCCATCATTGAATACTTGCCTGATGTACGAGCATGATGCATAATTATTTAATGGCTACAAAAATACGTAATTAATATTCATGTCTGGCTATATTACTCGTATAAAATTTAGTAACAATTTAGTAAAAACAACATGGCAAAGTCCAAATTGCTGTCCCGCTAAATAGAATTTTATCGTAAAATGTGTTACACAAAAAGGGTTTTCGAATAAAGGCAGATTGTGTCCGAATGGAATAAATAATAAATTATAAACTTCGTGTTAAGGAAAACTGAAATATTAGTGTTAAGTGGCTAAATTGAAAAAAACTTAATGAATACGTGGCTCATAATTACATGCGGCATAGCCATACCCTCAAATCGTTCGTTGTGTAGTTACATATGCGGCAAGCACAGCCATCACCTTGCAGCAAAATATTCTTATCCATAATAAAGAGAAACAGCAACAGTTTAAAGTCGTGTTAATTTGCCTTTTCTTCCACTTAGTTTAAGTGTCATAATGTTTTAAAATTTTTATTTAAAAAAAGAAAACAAAATAAAACACAATTTTATTAAAATAATTTAAAAAATTATGACACTATGACTCTTAAAACTACCTCTTGAATCCCTCAATTAGATTTATTTGCAAAAATTTTTTTATAAAAACTTTATTAATTAACAAGTAATTAACAAAATTGTTGATTACAGCCTCTCACTACGTCGGTGGTTAAGAGATTGCGGAAACAGTCGGCAGCGGCCATTAGCCGGCTATGACCTGACTGGCTTCACGCTTTGTACAAAATTTGCATAATGAAATTTTTGTACAACATTAATTAAGGAAAAAATTAGAAATGTCCAGAATCCTCTGACTGTATTTTCTTCCACTTCTCGCCAACAAATATGTACTTACTTTTATGTTTCATAAATTTAAGCCATTTAAATAGATTGTTTGATTACTTATTGTTGCCATTTTGTCATAAATTGTTAAAGATATAATAAATCTCTTTTCGTCTCCTGTTTGAAGTCTTGTTTACTAAGGAAACACATGCTGCGAAGTAAATAACAAAGCACTTTTCACACGTTACTACCCCACATGGACTTTGGAAGTATTTTATTAATCCTGTGCAAATAAAAACGCACACACATAATTACAAATTATTTTCTTGTTCTGCTGTTTATTTTACTCTTAAAAAATTTCGTAACACAAAATAATAGAATTCTTAATTAGAAGTATACTCGTATGTATCCAAAAAACATAAAAGCAAGTTCTATTTTTATGGGTAAAGGGTCTTTCATTTAGCGCTTTTCATCATTAAATTTAAATGAAAGGAAATCTGTGTGAGTTATCGAAATTTTTATTCTATGCCATTATCTCTGGGACATAACATCGTGCAAATGTCCACCGCGGCTTCGCTAGGTGGTGTGCATTTGGAATGCCAACATGATCTATGTTGGCTTCAAGGACCGCTATGGCTTGTAGATTATTCGCATAAAGATAAGAAAATCCCACCAGAAAAAGTCAAATCGCACGATCTAGGTGACTAGTTTATATCAGCCACAGATGAGATAAGCATCCCCTCAAACAGCTCGTGCAGAATTTCCAATGTGGCATAAAATATGTGTCAGTTAGTGCCATCTTATTGAAACCACATGTCGCACAGTGGGGGATTTTGGTAAAAACTGGAATAAATTCTGCAATTTCTAAACGCGCTGTTAATTTTTTATGAAATGTTATACAGTACACAGCTTAAGTCTGGAGTTTGGTCTTTATATCTTTAAAGGGGGCGGAGCCACAAAGCCACAAAGCGGGCAACCTCGGGTTAAAGAAAAACTCTAACCGCTGGCAAGCTGAGGTTTTTGACCTGAGCTTTAAAAAGTCTGCTACTTGTGCTTTTGATACCAAATTTTTTTTGTATATATATTAAAATTTTTGTTTTAAATCCATAATAATTTTCCCTTTCCAAATCGAATAAGATTTGACTTCACCATTAGAAGAAGAGTGTACCAAGGTTTTTAAAAAAGCCAAAGCTTTGATTTTTTTGTATTTCGTCGGTGTCCATTTCATTTAGTTCTGACCAAAGCAAACAGATCGGTGACACCGCCAGCCCAAAATCTATACTAAACAGTGACTTTTTTGAGATGCATTTTATCTCATGTAGATTGGTTTCCCTCCAAATTCGATAATATTAAGTATTGTTTGTTATTCATCCACAAATGAGCAGCATCGGTGAATATGATTTTTCGATTAAAATTAGAGCCAGTTTCTTACTGACAGAACAATTTTATCACTTGCACGTTTTGGTTCAACGCTGTATTCATCAACGGTGATTTGGCAAAACAGACTCGATGCAAATGACAGCCAATTCGGCAGTTATCAAATGTCAAAGAAGGGAAGTAAGTCCTTACTAACACACCTTTTATTTGGTAAGAGGGAAGCAAAATGTAAATGTTAATAAAAATAAAATTAGAAAAAAAAAATACAGAATAACAGAGTGTGAGTGAACATGACCAGAGACCAATACACGTGGACTAGTAATAAAAACATTTTTATAATTTTAAGCCTTAAATTGATTTGGGACTCAAATAAATGTACAAGTCTCTATGTGTATGTTTACTAAAAAAAAGAAAAAACTATAGAACCGTAGAAAAAAAAGGTAAAAGCAAATATAATCAAATTCTTTTTATTTTCACCTGAATGAATGAATGATTTTTTACAATATCTAAGATTTGAGTGTGAGATTTTGTGTCATAAGATTTGTTGTGTATTATTTTTTCGACTGACAATAGAACAAACATCAGGTGTTAAAAAACAAAACAAATAAAACATACAAACACACACAAATACTTTATCAAAAACAAACTCGCCTTCGCTGCGAAATCAATGAATAAACTTTATTAGTTTGTGTACGAGTATGTATGTATGTACGTCTGTGTGTACATTAGATATTCTTAGGATTGTAATATGAAAATGATGACATAAATATATACAAACATTTTTAATTTGCTATAAAAAGGGAAAAGGGCTTCATTTATATGCACTTTATTTTTAAATTACAACTCTTACATATAAAAATGAAATTTATAGCCATAAAGGCTGTGGAAAATGGGTTTACACATCTTATTAGTAACCTTTTACAAATTGATATTCTAGTTTACTTGGGTTATCTAACAATTATAGTAAAATATTCAATATATCTTTGGAGTGCTTAGTTAAGAGGAAAAACTGTAGAATGAGTTCTTAGAACCAGTAGTAGGAGACTTAAGCATAGTCCCGCCCTAGGCACCCTTTGCTATAACGCCCTTTTTGAATATATACACACAGAGAATTTTCATTTTAAAATCTTTAAATTTAACCTTTTTCGGCAAAGATTTTGCTTCACATGTGCTTCATGATTTACAAGTATCTTCAAAGAAAATTGCTCCTTTTTATTTAACATTCAAAATGAAGAACCATGTTGAATCAAAGTTATTTTAAGTTGGAACAATGTCAATACGATCTTGAAATAACACAATGAACCATGTTGAATCAAAGTTATTTCAAGTTAAAATAACATGAATTTAATTCAATGTAGTCATTGCGTTTTATTAATTATTGGCAAATGCATCAGGGATGTTTGAGTGTTAGCTTCCACGGCTAAGATTTGAACTAGAACTCATGGCGTGGTACTCAATACGCTTACCGTGCTTGCAGCCGCAACAACCTTAAATATTCTTTTTAATTCAAAAATATTTAATGGGTCATTTAACATAAAATTTATATAAAATGAATTTAATAGTTAGTAAAACACAAACTGCGAATGTACTTTGGCTTTCTTTTTAAAGGAAGTTACACTCAGGCAATGAATACATACTACTATTAAAGGGCGTTACTTTCTTTCGGAAAGGGAGAAGACAGGTGGTAAAGGAAGAGACAGAGGAAAGCTTCGTTCCTTTAAAACTCTGCTTTTTTGCACGTTTCTCATAATGCAGTGTTGCAGCGCCTCTGGTGTCAATTAGGTGTATTAAATTTTTCGAGGCTGTGCTTAGTAGCTATTTTGTTGGTTATTTTACTTCGGCTACACAATTCCGACAAAGGAGCGCGCTCCGATGTTACATTAGCATTAGTATCCGCTGAAGCCGGTGTAGTTCAGTAACCAGTGTCTTTGTCATTGATAGAAATGGACACTAGTGCACATCAGAGAAACACGTGGTGTTATTATTTTAGTGACTATCGGAGACCGGGATCGAACCCAGATCTTTCGGTTTTATAGTCAACGTGCTAACTAATTCAGCGAACGCCACCCTCCAGAATTCGAACCTGCGACCCTCCGACTATGAGACTAATACACTGCCTACTAGCCAACGGCAGGAAGTTTTCGCTGGTAAAGCGAAGTTACTCAGCTCCTTACGAATATCAAAACAAACAACAACAAAAAAAGAACAAGTCACACAACTAACCACAACTGACCACAACATTGCAGCCATGAGAAAACCAAATAAACACCAGCACATTTTAACAACATTTTATGTCTTGTAGATTTAATACGATTTGTAATCAAAATTTTCGCATGGTGATTTTACATTGATATCGGTACATTGGTATTTGCTAATTATCAGATGTTTATGATGTCGCTGCCGCTTTCAAAATAATTAAGTTGCTGGTTACATGGCTACAAGTCGTGTAGTCGGTAGCCTACTGGAGTGAATGTATTAAACATTAAGCTTTTTTTCAGAAATTTTAAACTTTTCTTTATTTCTTTATGAACTTGTGCAGATCGTAAGTAGATCTACCTATGGCTAAAAGATAAGGAAAAATCGAACCACATCGATCTGAAATACAAGCTTAAGTGTTTGGTATTTGTTTTGTGGAAGAAAAATGGTTCATTACTATTTTGCTCGATTGCAATTTATAAAGATCACTATAAATTGTAATGGAGCAAACAATATATGAACCATTTTTCTCTCAGAAAACAAACTAATACATATCGCTCATTTACTCAAAGAACATCATAACTCAAAGAATGGAATTAGTGATGCAGAACTAATCCTGATATTGTTCTTCATATTGTGAACAAATTTCATAGAAATATTTTGTTCACTCAACTCTTGAGAGAAAAATAAAATTTTCTTTTTCGATTAAGGTGTGTAAATGGGAAAATTCAAACTCTTTTTCTCGCAAACTGTTTTTTTTTTAGTTCTGACGTTGTTTGAGTAAATGAGCGATATGTTCTTATGCATGTATGTCAGCCAAATATTCTTGTTAACTTAAATATTAAATCCAACATACATATAACGGGTATTAATAAAAAAGTAGCAGGTGTGGGAAATGTAAATAAAAAAAGTTGAGTTGACATTTTAGTCAGCAGTTGTACCTTTCAATCATTGCTTTAACACTCTTATATTAAAATAAATATTATGACTTTCTTTTCCGAACGGTATTAAAATATCAGTCGTTTCTAAATCACTTACTTCTGATTAGACTCCTGTAAAAAGAAAAAGAAAAACCGACAATCACTCAAAATATCAATCCATTACTAACAATTAATTAAATTAATTTTAGACAGCTCAGCCAAATAATGTCCTAATTTTTTGTATCTGAAATGTTTAGAAGAAGTAATAATAATACTAATACTCTTTTATTAGAAAACAAGAGATATTTAAATCAAAATAAGTTCAACTTTTTCAACTAATGGTGCAAACAAAAAAATATGTCATAACACATAAAAAATGGGTGGAAACATTTCATCTTTTTCTTTACAATAAATGTCAAACTTGTCACTAAAAAACCGTTGTCTCTTTAAAAAGCAAAATAAAATTTAAAATGATGTCACAACGCCTTTCACAATTGGCAAATACTTCAACATGTTTCAAAAAAAATTAATAAATATTATTATATAAATATTTCATAATACTGGTAATTGCTCTACTCTTATTACGTCATGGAATTTAGTGAATTGAAATCAATGGAATGAGATTGGCGATATTAACTTGTCAAAAACATCACACTACCTTCAAACTTTTATAGTGCATAAAGAGAGAGAAAGAGAGAAATACATACAAACATATGATGGCAGTTTGATAATTCCGTGACTTTGTATTTCCAGCCCCCTTATTCTGTAATTCGCTAAAGCTAAATACATTTAGATTTAGCAATGCATGTTTGAAAATTGCCTTCGTAGCCGAAAATAGATAAATTAACTTTGTAGATTTTTAGCGATAGAGATTTAGCTTTAGCGAGTTACAGAATAAGGAGCAGACAAGATAAGATTCAAATCCTACACTAATCCCCTTAATCTTTGTTATTTATTACTAGACTGTTGTAAAATTTTGAAAAAATTGCTTTGATTTTTTTTATTTTTGACTGTCACTGAAAGTTCACAATACGACTTAATTTGGACCAAAATGGAAGAAAGAATTTTGAGTGCTGGAGGCAAATGAGGGCACTCCATGCCCAACAAAATTTCAAAATACTCCAATGGATTTTATATGGAAATAATTTCAAATTTTGATAGAAATCGAATGCCGTAATTTGCACCCTGATTAAACATAATTTTTCACTTAAAAAAACCATCACCATAACGAAACAAACTTGACTTGATAAACACTACGGACACTCTGTACCATAAATTTCAATGTTCGAACAGCGGTTTACTGAGTTTCCTTGTGGTCATAAGTTCAGGTCTCCCAAAAGAGGGCGTCACGCCAGGAATAGTCGATCAATTGCATGAAATGCTGTTGGACGATCGGGATATGAAATTGCGCGAAGTGGCTGATTCTGTAGGCATCTCAACTAATCGAGTTTATCACATTTTGCATAGAAATTTTGATACGAAAAATCTATTCTAACAGTTTACCACAAGCTCAACCGCGTGACCACCTCAAGGAGTGTATGAACATGATCAGGCGCAATATACCAGTACCAATTATCAATCAAAACAGTAGCGTTCTTCGGTTGAATGTGCCCAAAGAAGGCCAACGTGGGTTTGTTGGCCTTTTGAGATGCACACTGTTATTCGCATCGATTAATTTGAAAATAGTAAAAAAAAATTTCCGGAAAATATTACTCAGACCTTTTGGTCACACTAAATATTAATTTGAAGAAAAAACAAGCTCAGTCAGAGCAAAAAAAAACTGTTGCTCCATTAGAATATTTCACAGGCGCACACTTGTTTAGTCGCAATGGCGAAAATCAATTACAAACTGCTGCTCAATTCAGCATACTCTCTCGATTTATAGCCCTCGTCACTGTTTCATATTTCTAAATTTGAAAAAATGGCTTGGGTGATGGTGAGATATTTGTGATAACGAAGAAGTTATCATTAACACAAACGCATAATTTTGGGAGCCTTGAGAAATCTTATTATTTGGAGAGAAGAAAAGAAATACCTTCTTTAGGAAATGGAAAGCAAAGAGAGGACAGACAGATTGTGAGGTATGAATTCATTAAACTCAACCCAAGTTACAAGTCTGCTATTGTGCGGTTTGTTAATTTTTAAGGCGTCATTGCAGCGCCTCTGGTCCTAAGTAGGAGAAGTACTCTAAACTATGTAAATATTTTATTATTTTTGTACATGTGCAGTTTCCATGGCAAAAATCAATGAATTGGGCTAAAATTTGCTCTTTCATCTGCCCTAATCTACGGACTTATTCCCGAGTAAATATGCCTTGTTTCCAAACCTAAAGAAATTGCTCGGCAGAAAGAGATTTGACTCCTACGACTAAATCATTTCAGAAAGTACCTTGGATAAATCAGGTTTATTGAAAGTTATAAGAAAATTAGGAAAATGTCGGAGAAAGTGCATAGAGCACAAAGGAGAAATAAAATAATTTTTTAATCGAAAAACCGGTAATTCATTCGAAAAGACTCGGACTCTAAGAGCCTTTTCAAAAGGCGTTTTTTATTGAAAATAATATATGTGAAAAACTACTTACTCTCTCTCGCTCTAACTCGCATGCGAATTGCTTTCATATTCAGTTTCCACAGAATTGACTAAATACTAATGAACATTTCAAAATTTCAAAATCCGAAGATTATCTCAAATAAGTCAGGTTTAAAATCTATTTCTAAATCTAAAAGTATATATATTAAAAGACAGATTTGAACATCAACTTTTTTAGTTTTTTTTTTTCATATCATTTGTACTTTGCCTATTTATAAGTGAAATATGGAAATTCATTAACTTGCAACAAGTTCTCTAGAGAATCAACGAAATTTTTAAAAAAATATCCTTAAGATAAATATCAATTACAATGAGTTTAAAATATCTTTCCACTGCTCAAAAGTCATTTAAAGCAACTTGCATGTGCCCTCAAGTCTCTTTAACTTTTGTAAAATAACTTAAGGAAATTAATGCTTGATATTGATTTTCTATTGGCTGTGATTTATACAAAAAAAAACACAGTTGTCAAAAGCAATTGTATTTAATGAACGCAACCCCTCTTGGCTTAATGTCATAACATTTTGTTTTCCTTTAAAATGAGTTCATTTTCAATACCTAGCGCCCGCCTCTTTAAAATATGCGAGACTTATTTATATTCTAATGTATTCAACGAGATAAAATTTTATGAATTGTTGCCATTCGAATTTGACAAATTTAATTTATTTGCATGTCGAACATTCTGTAGCGTTTTGGCAAGAAAATAAAATTTCTACTTTTCGTTTAACAGAATACAAAAATAAAACTTAAGTGGAATAAATTAATAGCCGTGTTTTTTCTCAATAACTAAACCCAAAAGGTAATCCCAGGTTATGTACGGAGAAAAAAACAGTGAATAATCACGGTAATAAAATCTTGTAATTTGCCCCGGTCCTTTTTGAGTGTGTTGCTGCTGCTTGTAGCAATTTCTGCAGCATAAAATAATTATTTTCTTATTTTGGCCATTAAATGAAAGAATTTTTATTTTTTATTCTGAAGTACTTTCTTTCCTTGGCACATCTTGTGCAACCTAAACTGTTGTTATGCTGAAAAAGAGATACTTTTGTTTTAATTGTTGAAACTCTATGGGGAAAAGAATTACGGATTAAAAAAGGACTTTTGCATTAAATTTTTTTTCTTGTTATTACATTAAATTAATTTTAATTGTCTTGTAACATGATCCATAAAGTTAAGCGAAATTTATGCATTTATTGAGATAAATATCAAAATGTTTTTCGGTTGAAACTAAAGTACACACATGTTGCTTCTTTTTACTGCTGAAATTTTATCTTTTTAAATTTTATTAGTTTTTGTGGAGTTTGGTTTCTCGTTGTTTTTTTTTTTTCTTTAAACAACACATGGTGGACAATTTCGTTTGGTTTAATTTTACTTGAAATTCTTGTTCTCTTTATATCACTTAAAGTGCATAATTTATCAAAAGAAACATAAATTTTAGAGAGTCATTGCTGCAAAAAGTAACAGGAACAATGTGTGCAATATTTTGAAGATATGAGTGCCTCCATATAATATGGAACTGCACTCATAGAGGTATAAGGTATTTTTGTAGAGGTAAAGAACTTTGAAATGGCATAAAACAAAGATGAATTTTTTAAATTGACGTGAAATTTACTTTATTCGAAAGATAATCTTCTGGCATTATAATTTAAATTTGACTTCTGGCATATGACCGCCACAGCTGGTTCGGACGTAGTCTAATCTTGAAGTTCAATTTTCAATTACTTTTTCCAACATTTGTGGCCGTATATTGGCAGTAAAGCGGCATTTCGGGCTTATCGCTGTAAACCAGCGACTTCACATATCCTCACAGACAATAGTCTAGCACGATCTTGGAGGCCATTTCACGGGTCCGAAACGTTTTCTTCAATAAATGAATTGTGGCACGAGCTGTGTGACATGCTGCAACGTCTTATTGAAACCACAGCTCCTGCACATCATATTCGAAAAAGTCGGTAATCATGGCTACATTGGTGGATAGACTGATTCGGGTCTTCGTCTACGCTGCGCTCTACAGCAGAAATGACTTCTTCTGTACGCACTATAGGGCGTATCTGTGGATACGTATTATGATTTAGAGTAAACGTAGTGCAAAAACATTCCACAGTTAATCGAATTAATTGCTCTGATGGACGATTATTTTGACCGTAAAATGGATGTTGTGCGAACAGAACCATGATTTTGAAAATAAATTTGCACGGTTTGGAAGCGTTTACAGGAAAAACTAAAAACAAGATTCAATTAATAAAAACAACGATACAATTTGAAAATTAATTAGTTTTCAACCAATCACGGAAATTGTAGTATTAACTCAATCACATTAATTGGAATTTTTTTTGATTTTTTCAATTAAAAAAATATTATATTAACTAAAAGTTTAATTGATGTTTTTAAAGATTCAATTAAAATTTAATTGAAATATTTTTAAAGATCTGATTAAAAAATTGATTGAAATATTCTAAAAAATTTAATTAAAATGCTAATTAAAAAGTGTGAAAAATGCAATTAATATATTAATTGAAATATTAAAAAAATTCAATAATATAAAAATATAAAAAATGTGTGCCTACATCCTGTTGATTTTGAAGTTCCAACAGAACACAAAATTACAATGGCCGTATTCGGCGTTTGATAGCTTACGATATGTTGCATACACATACACTTACGTAAGAATATTTCTATCGTACCACAAATACCGCCAATTTACTACATGTTTGGTTTTATTTATTTTCAACGCATGTAAAAATTGATTTTAAAAAAAGAATTCAAGTTGAGTAATATATTTTGTTTACTATAAAAAATATCAAAACCAATTAAAAGTTTAATTGAGTATTTTAATTGAAAATATTTTTTCCAAACACAGTGTTACAAAACAAAAATAATATTTTTTACATACAATGAAATTTCCAAAATCTGCACAGATCATATCCTCTACATATCTTTATCCTAAATTGTATGCTGAATTCCGTAGAAAGTAATTGGTAATCGAAAATTTTATTAAGCGTCGACCTTCTTCACCAAATCAAGGACAAAGTCATTACAAAATTTTTAACTCTGCTTACATTTTACTAAAAAACTATTACGTGACCAAACATGAAGTGCAAGGTTGGGTTTGAATGACCGTGATGCCGCCCACTTTTCTTAGTTCAAGATTGATTAAGCAAGACCAGTATGTGTACAAGTTTAATGTTAAATTTTCCTTTCTCTTTCCTGAACAGAGGTTTTATTACTACAAAAGCCCAAATCTTGGGGAGCAATAACCAGACAAAGCAAAAGTTTTCCAGAGTAGTTAACAAATTAGCTCTGAGGTAACAATTATCAAATATAAGAAACATACATAGAAAAAAGTATTCACCAATTAATGTTTTCGATTAAGAATTTAATTGATTCAATTAAATTTTTAATTGTATTAATTAATTTGAGTGGAAAAAATTAATTAATATTATTAAATTGCTTATAGGTGAAAATTTAATTAATTTTTTAATTAATATTACAAATATTTTAATTGAAATTACAAAATTATTGATATTAGTTTTTTGTGTGTACAAATATAAGCCAGTGTGTCTCGTTTCTGTTTTTTATTTTTGAGAACTTTTTTGAGTCGAGATTTTTCTTATTTATTATTTATTACATGATATTAAACGTGTATAAATATAAATAGCACTACCCAGCTAAAAAAATATGTATGATTCATATACTTTTAATATATGAATGTATATCAATATATATGAATATGTATGAATTCATGTATGGAAATGTATGGGATTAGACATTGCAAAAGTATTATATAGGAATTGATATATGGACTAATATATGAAATATATTGTAATATATGAGCTCAGATATGGAAAATTAATTACAAAGCTCTTCATATGTGGATCCATATACATATAATAGAAATAAGATATTATATATTGAGCCATATAAAACTGTATACATACATGATATCTCACATAAGATTTTATTTGCTGTCAAAAAAACTTGCATTTTATTAACTCCATCTTTTTTTTTTTCTCTTTTTTGTCACTGGTGAATTTGAAATATATTAAAAAATACGTACGGCATACAAAGTTTATATGCGTAGAGTCTCAACGTTTAAAAAATAAAAACTCTTGTAGCAAAAAAAAAACCATTATTGTATGATTGTAGATCTATTTAACAAATCAAATAATCAAAAGGATAATTCAGTCATTAATTTGATAGAAAACAAGGGAATACTGTAGATATTTTTAAGAAACAAAGTTCATATTACTGCAAAAAATTATATTGAAAACTAGTGTGAGTATTTTCTCTTATACGAGTATAAGTAAATGCACTAGTTTTTAATCTGGTTTCTTAAATTAAATTTTATGTACAAATATGAGTTTTGTGTTTTTTAAATAATCGATTCACCTTTTCTCTTAAAATGATGAATAAAATGTGTTTTAGTTCTTTTATAATTATCTGTCCAAATTTTAGTAATTTAAATTATTGCACATTAGTGCGCTTTTTTGAATCAAGGGAGTATGAATGTGAACTTTGCATACTGTATAGGAAATACATATATACACATACATGTGTAAAAATGTATGAATATATTTTATCATATATGTCTATATACCCTCATTTTACGGATCCGAACCATATATGGGATATCATATATGCTCCATACATATTTTTTTGCTTGGTGCACAAAAGAAAGCAGATTTCAGTTAAACTATTTATGAAAATCTACACCGTTTACACCAAATTTGTTTGGCATTTATTAAGATTTGTTATCCAAAACAAAAACCCCTTTAAATGAAAATTTTCCAAAACTACAACCAAACTACTGCAATATAGCCAATTTGCACACCTTTTTGGTACGAATTTGAATAAAAACCCATATTCGCATTACCAAGTTCTTCCAAATTTTAAATCGAATTTTGACTAAATCTAGTGACGAAGTAGATTTTATTTTGTATGTGATATATGCTAGATTTTGCACGAAATCTCGCAAGTACCAGATTCCGCTCAAATATAAGCGCACTTTATTTATATGTGTAAATCAGGAAAGTTAATATAATTATGAAATTTTTCTTAATGCGAAAACTTCAAATAAAGAAACGCAAGGCATTTCCTATGAGTCAAAACGTAACTTTTGTAAACACAGAAATATTACATCGGATTGAAAAGCTCGATTAAATGAGAAGAAGAAAAAGGAAGGTAATAAATAATATATTTAGTTTTGTGTGAAAAGTTTTAATAATTAATTAATACATAATAATAAGAACTTCTTTATTTTACTATTTAATTCAATTTCTTTTGCCAAACATTACGTTACATTTATTTGCTAGTTCTATATCTGAATGATACACAAAAGTAACCAGAGATAAAATTAAGTTTACAAGAATATACATTCATACATATGTACGAGCATATTAACACACATAAGCAAGTAATAAAAACAAGTACGAACCGGGGCCATGAAATACTAAAACAACTCATAAACAAGGAAACAGGAAAAAGTTTTGCAACGACAAATAAAAAAAACAAAACATTAATTTAAAAGGCATACACCAGCGATGTGAGCAAACATGTGTCTATATGTGCGTATATGCCCAGTGAACACATCAGTTTCAACTCACAATTTGTCTTAGCGCGCAAATTCAGAGATCGTTGGTTTCCATAATCTAAGCTTTATATGATGATTTCCCTTAAATGCAGTACAGAAGCCAGAGTTTAGTTTTATATAATCAGGTAAAGGCCAGTAAGTAGTCGCAGGTTATTTCTGTTTAATTCTAGGCTACCGCCATAGGAGCTCGGGCTTCCATTAAGACTTTAGCCTGGGCCTCGTTGCTGTAATGAATGTGAGAACTTTTCGAGTCGAAAAAACTATCATCATTGGCACATGTGTGTTAAAAAAAACGTAACCACTAATTACTAATGAAAACCTGTTTGATTCAGGCACGTATTTATTAACAGGCTAACCGACTAGCCCACATCTGCTAGGCTATCGTCACACACTCGAGAAGCTATCGAGAAAAGTTCGCTTTAGGGAACATTCGAATTTTTTTTTTAGATTGGCGAACAAACTTTGAACAATTTTGTTTCGAAATTTCTTCGCTTTAGTGAGCATTGGCTTATGTCGAGTCTCAGGTCAAGTGGGATGCTTGAGTAGGGAAAGTAAACATATAAATATATACATGCATTCATGTTATATGTTTAGTTGTTTGGGTACGTAGATATCAGTGACGTATACGAGTACATTACGAAATTTTTAATCCAAAACACAAACCAAATGCATTAAAAGAAGAATGTTAAACAAATATTCCAATATTTTTCATAAAAGAGTACACAGGACTTTTGGTCTGTCCCACGATGTCGATAACGTTCGGCTTGACTCACACTTACATTTAAAACAAAAATAAAAATTTTAAATTTATTTGTTTTTTTTTAATATTTCGACGCCTTGAGTGAACTATTAAAGAAAATACTTTTGAATTTATATGTTAATAACATCGATTGTGGCTGACTTCTTCTGGTTTGAGGCAGGCCAACGCATTGATGCAGCCATTTACATACAATGGCATACTGAACCTCAGCAGGATTAATTTATGGCTTCTTACTGGTTTTCTTTCTGGAAAAATAACCAAGTTCGTTTCCCCTTGTGTCGTTTATCTAACAGTAGAAGGCGTGTTTTTCATTGTCAGTTTCTGTGTTCAGATGATATTAGGCGGGCTTCTCCAATATTTATGCTGACTTTCATAAGGAGACTCATACAGAGATTGATTTAATTTAATTTATAGATCTATGGCACAAAAGATCCATCAGGTGTCGCAGGGCCGGTCTTTGGACTAGATCTTCCCCCTTTTCTACTAACATCTTCTTTCGTTTCGATTTTCACAATAGACCTTTGGGCATCTCCGTTCTCCCGTACTTCAAAAATTTCATTTATAAAAAGTTTAAATTTTTCATAGATAAAAAGTTATAGCTTCGTTACACTTTTTTAATTTTTTTTTTTATTTATTAAAACAATAGAACATACTGCATGTTGTGGTTCTTTTAGTTCACTTGGTGTATAAATATGGTCAGAATTACATTTGGAATATATTTTCATGTTGATCAATTTGGTTTGTGTCTTGGGTTATAAATTTCGTAATTCATATTCACACACGTAAAAGGCGAAAAGCACATAGAATATTTCCACATAATTTCCATTTATTTGTGTCCACACTTCCGTTTTCTAAGTATATTTTCGTTTCAAATTGTTTCCTTGTAAATAGTTGGTACAGTCTTTTTATTGTGTTTTTTTATTTTTCTCTTTCTTCCTTCTTAATTGCCAGAGTTAGTAGATGCGTATTTAAAGTTCACACGTAAGTGACAACGATTTAAGGTTTTGCTGATAGTACAATTTATTTTCAAAAGCAGCAGAGTTCTTGATGACTCGTAATCTCTTTGGTGAGTTGGCTAAGAAGACTTAATTGACTGAATTGAACACTTAAACATATAAAATTCACAGGGCTTGGGTCGCACTCGTCCAGGAGCTTATTTTTGTTTAAACCAATGGATTTTATCATCGGTTTGTGTCAAAAATAAACTGTTGAACTGTCTCGATTCGAGTATTGCAGTCACTAGTATCAGACAAATGGAATCACTTTTCAAATTTTAGTTTTATTTTATACAAAATATTTTCGGCGGATTTTACTTTCTTCTTTTAATCACTGGAAACAACAACCACAGCTGGAAGGAAAACTTATCCTAAAAAAAAATATTTTTTTGCTTATAATGCAAACAAATTTTAATTTTTGCGATATGTTTTCAGTAAACTCCGAAGTTTGAAGTTTACTATTAGAATCAAATGTGAAAATTGCAACTTAAACAGGTGTATTGATTTTTATGTTTTTTTTGCAAAATTAAAAACAGAAATTGAAAGACAGCTTGCATTTCCCTAACATACTTTTCATTGTCAGCCTAAAGGCCCAACTATAATATGAATAAGCAAACTTAAGCAACTGCGCGATTACATACAATACGTATGTGTGCAACTATAATGTACTTAATGAAACTTTTCGTCAAGTTTCGTCAAATGTCATTTGCTTAAGTAAAGTGCCAAACTGAACGCCCGTTCCATACGAAAACAACGGTTTGTGCATTTTTAAACTCAAATAAACAGCAGCAAAAAATATTCATTGCTTTAAAATAATTTTTTTTTTCTTTTGATTTTTAATTTGAAACTCAGAAAATAAAGCAAAACTTTAATTAACACTTATTTTTTTTTACAACATACATATACACACATACACATGTGTTTGCTTATGAATATTCACTGTTGTAGTTTTTAGTAGGCAAAGCAAATAAAACTTATAATAAATTGTTAGATATAATTATTTGTGAATTTTTAATAGGTAAGCACATTATAACAAATTAATTAGATTGAATTGCATTCATTTAGGAGTTATGAGAAGAAACAAAATTACTGCAAAATTATGAACAATACTTAGATGTGCAGCTATGGCTAAGGAGTGCTTAAGTTCATGTAAGTACATTATGGCCACCTAAAAGTCACCTCTTAAATGTTTAAGCATTTGACAGGCTTATCGTTCAATTCTGACATTAACTTAAACCAGCTTATTCATATAGTATTCTCCGAATAATAATTCTCAAGGTATTAATTTTTTCTGAGAATAAAATTTTCAAAGTGCGACTTTGACTCGCACACGAAAAATTTCGTACTTTAGCTTATATAATCGAATATCTTACCTGATGAAGACATTTAAAAAAAATTAAGTATACAGTAAACATTTGTTCGGTTTATGGAATTTTTTTAGTTTCAGCGTTTTTTTTTGGTTTTTTGCGATTTTTCGTTTTGGCGATTTTTTATTTTGGGATTTTTTAGTTTAAGCATATTTGAAAAATTCGAGAGTTTTCCTTTTGCTGTTCGCAAGACACAGTAAGTTGTCAAAATTACATTAACTGATAGAATACCCTTTAATTTTAATTTTTTTAAGTTTTGGTGTTAATGAAATATGCTGTTTGTGTGGATTACATAATCTAATCTAGATAACTTACTTTCTAGTTAATTCTTCTTTTTATTATACTTATACGTCCAATAGTTTGTCTATAATATCTCTCTCTAGTTGTATTTATAATCCTTGCCAACTCTAGCGTTCAAATCGTCCTCCGTATTTAAGTTTATTTTATGTTTTTTTTTTTCTACATCCGCATGCCAGCTTTAGTGTGAGTAAGTTGTGTGATTATTTACTTTCTAACTACTTCCGGTTGAAATTTAATTAAATGTCTAAGCATTTTCCTACATGTCTTATTTCATTTTATTTAACAAACATTTCCTGTTGTTTGTTTTTCCTCGCTATTTTACGCACACACACACACACACACACACACACACACATACTTGAGCGGTTTGAAAAGTGAAAGAGGAAAAATAAATTGAATAAAAATATAATAAACTTGTAAAGTTCCACTCAAAATAAATCGACATTATTGGCAGACATTTACTGCAAGGACTCAGTGTGTTAAATTATTCATACGGGATGGTAACGGAAGCCAACTAAGTGTGCAAAATTAACAAAAATGCCAAAGTCAGTTTAATAATGTTTAAAAAAAAAACTATTTACCAAAAGTACTTTTAAACAAGGACAGCATTTGAAGAATCTCTTGTAGGTAAAAGGATCGAAAATTGCTTATTACACTGTGCAGCGCAAAACCATTGATTGCTTCACAGGCACAGGTGGGTGACAAGCAAATATCTGGGGGTTTCATGAATAATATATATTTCACATTTCGAGTTTATGATGTCAAATTAATACATTTTAAATGCTTTTTAAAAAGGTCTAAGGAAATTTTGAAAAATAGTGTAAAGTTTGATTTTTGGACAGTTTTTTTGTTCATGGAAACCACAGATATATGTGCCCTTAATTATGAAAGTGGTCTAAGTCACATGCATTTTTGCTTCGAAATATTAATTAAATATTAAATAAACTTATATTAATCGAAACCAGCACAACTCCAAATTAAAATTTTGTATAATATACAAATAGTTTTTGATTTGTTCAAATGTAATCTACTAAATATCTCGACCAAAAAAATAATATATACTATGTATGTGGATCGGCTTTTTCTAAACTTTGCGTCTGTGATTTATTTAAAGTAGTTGAAGTTGATGTCTTCTCCTCTTTTTCCCTTCTTTTTCCGATTGGTGACTTGCATGGTCGCCCGCTCCACGCACGCATTCAGGTAGAACCTAGATTATTTTTTCTCGGTATGGAATATCTTCGCAAAAAATTTCATAAAATGAAAAACGCATTTTCCTTAATTAAAATAATTTACTACGTATTCATCAAACCAAATAAAGAAAATGATGCAACTTAAAATTTAAAATCAGCTTTTGTTAAAGCAAAAAGTTATCATAATTTTTTCTGTGTATTGACAAATATTTTAACCCACAATTTCTTCTCCGTATGGGTATTTTTTGCCGTTTTCATAAAAAGGGATACACAATGTACTTTTAGCTAGATGTTTAACTGGTTAAAATCTTCTACACAAATATTTCCGATAAAATTCCGCTTAAATTTTCTGAACACTCCAAAGTTTAAAAGTCAACATAAATACCAAAGCGCGAGTCGCTTTTGAGGATTAATTATACTTTTATATTTAAGTGGAGCTTCTAACTTTAACATGTTCCGGGACTTAAAGTATAGTTTTATAGCAAAAATTTTGTCCCGTTATATCACTATTGACAGTATAGTTAATAAAACGCTTTACTCAGTTTGGCGATTTGCGTGATAAATTTTTTTAATGAGCCTCCAAAGATTTCGAAAATCAGTGTGCCCTCAAAAATGGTGTGTGTCAGCAGTTTTTTTTGCCAACTGCTTATTCAGACTTGGTGATAGCTCTACATTATATATGACAATAATGTAACCAAGAGTCCACTTAATAAATCTAATTAACATTTTACATCAAAAAAATAATAATTTTCCTTTTTTTAAATAAAGGAAAAATAATTTTTTTTCTATATTTATTTCTATATTTATGATATAGAGATGACGACCAAACACAAAGAACGCTGATGATGAAGGTGTAGTGGCCTTCGAAAACAGCTAATTGTTCTGTTCTAGTACGTGTTTGTCAGAATATTTACAACTAACTTTGGTGTTATTTGTTCATTACTAATTATCACATGTAATTTGGCTTACAAAGCGATACGAACTTTAGTCTGATCAAATCATAAATATAGAAACAAATGAAGTTCGAACAATAATAATTAAAATTGACATGAATTTTTTCACTTTTTTCGGAATAACTAACATTGACTTTTAATTTTTTGCTAACAACATTTGACAAGGTTGTAGCTACGGTAAGGCTGAACAACTTATAGCTCATATAGACCATTGTTGCCTCAAAAATTTTAGTAGTAAATTAAGCCTTAAACGTACTTCCAGAGTTGAATTTTCGTTTGTTTTAGCTCGGTACTAACAATCTAAGTACTTTATTTCCTTTCTGCATCAAAAATCAACTCTAACAAACAGAGTTAGAACTGTTTAAAATGCTGCTCAAAGCGTTTAAATAAAAGTGCTGAGCACATCTCACACCTCATATTATTTCATATCGATGGTATCAAGTAGAAAGGACCTAACTCGTATATTTTATGAAATTGAATTTCACACAAATACACCTCGTCACAAAAATATATTCCAATAGTGTTAAAAATAATAAAAGCAATTGTATAAAAAAAGTTACATTGTGAATATTACAGTTTCCATTATGTTTTTACCTTGTCCTGTAAAGCTACAATTATTTGAGCTAGGGCCCTTCTACTTGAGACCAATGATATGCTAATTCTCCATATTTATATTTTTGCGTGCATGGAGGCATTTGCAAAACCATATTCAGAGTCGTTAGAACCCGGTTTGTTTAAATGGAATTTGTTTAATTTTGTTGCACAGTGTTATAGTTCAAAGCATTGCAGGTGAATTTTATTTTCACAACATGTGCATAAATTTCGAATTATAGTCAAACGAATTCAATAAAAATGTTTATCGATTCTGTTGAACTGAATCTTTAATATGAGACATGTCATATTGTAGTCGAAAAGTGGAAAAAATCTCAATAAGGAAATTGTGTATGTACAGAAAGCTTATAATTAATGTTAAAAGCTTCTGCTTGACGGAAAGTAGTTTGTAATGAAAAAAATCCTAATGACACTTAAACCTTTTTCGTAGTTCAGAATGTCAAATCTAGACTTGCTAAAATGATAATATCAAAAATTAGCTGTACAAAAGATAAAAATATTTTGAATATTTAAAAGAAAGCAAAACATACTTTAATATTTTAAGGGTCCCGTACACCAAAGATGAAAAGGGACCCTACTGTTTTCCCTACGCTGCAGCTGTCCGTCTGTCTGTCTGCAATTTTCAAAGTTATTTTATTTTATTATTTAATGTGATTTTGACCATTTCATTTACAGCGGCTATCTGTATCTTGGAAATCGAACTGTTGAAATTTTCAAAAACGCTAAAACTAAAAAATTTCAAAATTAACAAAATCAGTAAACCGAAAAAATTTCCGAAAATCGAAAAAAAAATTAAAACGAAAAAAACGCGGAAGAGGCATGGAAAAGCAGAATTAAATCATCATACTGACACATTTTCATGCTTTACAGAAAACAAGTTTTATCTCCAACGAATCGAGCCATAAACGAAAATCCATTATTTCTGATCGGAAATAACCGATTTTGGTAAACAAAAATTAATTTCGAAAAGTATGTCGCTTAATTTCGAAAACTATGTCGCTATTCTGCATTCTGTTCTGCGATTTCTCTTTCATGTTTCACCCAGAATTCAACACATGATTTGTCATGTCCTCTTTTGCTATGTACAACTCTCCTTAGTGTAATATTTTCCTTTAAAACTATCACATGTAATTTTTCTTCAACAAAATACATATAAACTTTAGCCCAGTTAAATCAACCAAAAAAAATGTCGTCTCATTTTTTATGATTTCTTGAACGCGAAAAGTAGGGAAAGGTCTGCTTGCAGTTGACACTGACAAACGATATTTTGCTACAAATTTAATGTATTCGTTCAAATAACTTTATCACCATAAACAATTATTTTTCTCATATTTGCGATTTAAATGCCTCGTTATTTTCACATTGACTGGCTGAAAGTATTCTTCTCCTTTGGTATTGAACAAAATCGTAAATTTATTTCATCTCATCAAAAGAGTTTTTATTTATGTA
Source organism: Nowickia ferox (assembly GCA_936439885.1). Taxonomy (NCBI): domain Eukaryota; kingdom Metazoa; phylum Arthropoda; class Insecta; order Diptera; family Tachinidae; genus Nowickia; species Nowickia ferox. Next base: position 110,775,012 of record OW387023.1, read on the forward strand.
AATAAAATACCTCGCTAAAGACCCGTTCAGACTATTATACAAGTACATATAAATACTTTCATCACATTTTACGATACAGAAATCTAAATACATTCGTTGCGGCTGACAGACAAAAAATCTAACGTAAAATCACATATTGTGTTCAGACCATCACACAGAAAACAAAACAGCTGTTCAATGAAAATGTCTGTGCTATTCATTGACTAGCGGCGGTTTCATGTAAGCGGGGACGTGCCGGCACTTCAAAACATTCAGCAGTTAAAAATATTCTATGTAAATAACAGAGCAAATTTAAGAAAAGATATTACAAAAACGTTAAGAAATTACGTCAACGAAATATACTTCCATACGAATCACTTATTCAAAATTTTGTGCCGATATATATATGACAAAACATTACATCAATGACGACACACTATCGGCGGCGAAACAGCCGACTTGGAAGTTTGGTTTGTGTGAAAATGCAACCCTGATCTAATGAAAAGTATTATCGTTTAGACAATTTTCTAAAAACGAAAAAGTCTTATGGGATGTCAATATTTTTATCGTATTATGTGCCACTTTGATGACCTTTTGCGTTCAGACTATTGGTAGAATTACTGAAATCGTATCGTGCTGTTGCGTGTCAGCTGACAAAATCCGTAACATTTAATAAGCATGTTGATGCTTATTGAAAATGTGTTGGCAACGTTTGATACGTAAAAATCTACAGAAAATAGATTTTTACGTAGCAAACGTCAACTTCTGGCTTACATACATACACACACACATATAAAGCAAAGTAACAGCTGACACTTTCGCTGGCAGCCTCACATTTTTACTAACTAACATACAGACTTAAACGATACGACAACTTCAAAAGTAAGACGATACGATTTGACTAACGAAGCTATATCACACTTGCACGTATTATTTGAATTTTTGGCGAGTATAAATACAAAGTATAATAGTCTAAACGCGACTTAACGGACATGTATGTTATGTTTTGTTGTAATAAGAAATGTTTTCTGCCATAAAAACCAAACAACAAATATGGGCTGTTAAATTTTATTGTCTATAATCAGCAGTAAATACGAATGAAAAATGATATGTTGTGACATTAAGGAGAAGAAGGAATTGTTCAAATTATTAGTTATCGAGAATTGTGTTCCTGTGCATAATGTATTGACTTCCTGCATTATTGATATGTTATTTATTGTTTGATATATTTAAATGATAATATGATCTATAGAAAAGGTAATAAATACATCAAGTACTCGCTAAATCAAGGCAGCAGAATTATTATTTATTGATTTGGCTTCGACTACGAGGTATGATCAAAAAATAACCGTTATTTTAAAATTTCGTGAGTATTTTAATTTATTAAGAGAGAATAAGTTGATAACAAAAATAAGATAATCAGCTATTAATTTACTAGTTACTCAAAATGTATACTAAATATTATAAAAGAAATGACAGTCTGCTGGAAGTAAAAATGGTAGATCTTGCATATGTTGGCATTTATTTTTGGAAATGATAAGCCTTTGCGAATGCAATCGCTTAGGTTGCTGACTTCCACAATTTCTGGTAGTCCTTTCGTGAAAGAAGCTGATAGTCATCCTTATTATTAGTTTTGTAATATATGACTCCTGTTGGATCGTACGCCAAAGCGTACACATTTTATTGATTTCACAACCCTTTTTATTTTTTCTTTGCAGTTTTGAAAAAATTTTCAGAATGATAAAAATTTGTACTAAAACTAAGGTTAAGAAATTAAATTGAGTATACATTGTTTACTTCAATTAAAAACAGGAAAATAAATGTTCTGTAGTTTTTTAAATTCGTATGAGTGATGGATGATACGTTATATTGTTTAGGAAAATCACTGATGATACGTTATTTTGAATTTTACTTATAACTTTGTTATTTTTTATATAAGACCTGCAAAATTTTGTACACATATTTAGTATTATGTAGTGAATCGTAATCAATAAAAAAAATAAATTTTAAATTTTTTGATGTTACGTTATTTTGCAGTTTAGGTGACGATATGTAGAATCATGTTTAAATGTAAATTTACTGCCTGGCTCACGATGACGGCAAGAAATTTTCTTTAATAATAAGAAAATTTGTTTGTGTTTTCAATATAAATAAGCGAAAGAAAATTTCTTGTGGACATCGTGCACCAGGCCGTTAATAACTTAAAATTATTTGAATAATTTTTTTTATACTTTTTCGTCAGAATATTCGAACGAAAGTTTTTATTTGTTTATTGAAAAAAAAAATTATCATGAAATTGTATTCGGAGAAATGCAAAATACGAATAATTGGCGACATTATCATACGGAAAAATAGACTAGTGTATTGATCTTGCTGATTTTCCTACAACGTATTCCTGATGGTCTAGAAGGAGCAACTTTTGGCATTTGGTGTTTGGGCTAGTTAAGCAATAATATAAAAATATCACACATATTCCAGTTTTCGTGTATTCAAATCTTACCTGAACTGAAAAGCTCGTTAGCTGTTAAACACATGGAAAAAAATCCCGCGACTTTTCAAACACAGAAAAGCTGTAAATTATTTCAAAAACTCTAAATTGTATCTACTAAGTTCATTTTCAGTTGTTTTTTTTTCGCTAGTCAACCATCATCATTAGCACCAGCATAATTATATTTACAGCCTGAATTTTGAAATTAAATCGTTTTCTAGATTTAATTTCTAATCATTGTTTTCCAATTTTGCTTTGTACAGATACGGGCGCTGGGTGACAAGACGTGTGGCTGTTGCCACAATTGCTGCCATTTGGCTATTAGCCGCCTTTGTTTCGTTTGTGCCAATTTCATTGGGGTTGCATCGACCTGATCAACCGTTAATTGTGGAAGATAATGGCAAAAAGTATTCAACGTGTGCATTGGATTTAACGCCAACGTATGCAGTTGTTTCGAGTTGCATCAGCTTTTATTTTCCATGCCTTGTGATGATTGGCATTTATTGTCGGTAAGTGCAAAAAAAAAGTAAAGAAATATATCAATACAAAAAAGAAACAAATTTTTATTAAAACTTACAATTTTTCTGCAATTTAACTATACAAAATACAATATTTTTTAAGACTCTTAATGCTTTTCATGAACATCAACTGAAGCTTCATACGAGTACATATAAATTTGTGTGTGTGCATTTAAAGTTTTAGCAACATGCTGCCTTTTTATTGAAAGCATTTGGTATAAAAAAAAATTAAAAATAAATAATTTCCTTAAAATTTTATTATTTTTTGCATTTACATATGTTTTTTGTTCAGATTTAAGTCATGGTTTTCTTTATTATTCCGATTTTCTTTCATTAAACTTTTCTTTTTTAAATAATTTAATATTTTTTTTCTAACGCTACATTTACCTTTATAATCTAAAGGTTAAATGCTAATTGAATAATGAACGAATAACACAACCCCAATTTTGTGGTTTCACAATATTATCCTAAACAAATATTAGCTTAAACAGACACAGTAATGCATACCAGTACATACCTTCATGCATAAGTGTGCTAAGTGAATGTCCTTTTTCGACCTTTTTTTATTTTTACTTTTTATAACAAACATAAATCTTTTCAAAATAATAACACTTGATGAAAGAAAATTATTTTTAGTCCCAGCTAGTAGTTATTTAATGTAATGAGTTGTATTTACTCATTTATATCATTATTTTTCTAGACATAAAAACTTAAGTTATTATGTGAATAATTATTTTATCAGTTCCTGATTAATTTTAAAATAAGTAAACAACACATGTTGCGTTAACATTTGTTTTCATTTAAAAACAAGTTCTAACGCTTTAAATAATAAGTAAGTAAGCAAATGGCTCATTGAATAGGGAGCACTTGTGTCAAAACCTGAGACATCGCGGATTCGTATTTCCACTAAAGCATGAAAAAATAAGGTGGAACAAATTTGTGAACAATGAGCATGAAAACGCAATTATTATATTTAGAGCTGTTAACACAAAACAATGCTGCTGACAGTATTGCCATTTATTGATGACTACCAAGATACATATGTATGTTGGGTATTCTGTAAGAAAATTTTCATTAATGTGGCCGTTCATTTTGTCGTGTTGTCGGTGTTTGTGTGGTATCGTGTTATGTGGTGTGTGAACAATATTGAAAATAATTTAATTCAGTGCTTCAAAATCTGCTGTTGTTGTGCTGCGAAAAAAATATTTATTTTTTTAAACTTTTGTTGCTATGCCTTGCTGGGCACGTGTATACAGTTTAGTCACAGCACAGCTTCATTGCGCGTTGTTGATGAGTGTTCCATTGCTTTAACCTTGAAATTTGAAACAGTTCAATCAAAGCATAGTTTCAGATTTTAGTACCCCTTTGTAGGCTTTAACTGCCGAAGCCATGAATTATCGTTTGTTAAACTTGAATTGGTTTTTTTTTCATTAGCCGAATGATAATACTAATGAAGAAATACCTTCTGTTCTATAAAAGTTTAATAAGAAATTTTTTTTATAGAAATCTGTTATATTATAATTTTTATAAATTGGGCCTCTTAAATATAAAATTGATATTGTTGTACTTATTTTTTGAAGAAGTTGAGCATAGCTAAAACAAAGCGAAAGCAAAAGCAAAACTCGAATTTCGTGTGCTGTTGCTTCGGCTTTAGCTGCGAAAATATTCAGGAAAGCGACACACAGAGGATTATTTGAGCCAAAAGGCAGGCTTTTTTAGTTTAGTTGGGAAAAGTTATTGAGTGCGCCTAGATCACTGAAACTTAGGCAGACTGTTAAACCTTGAAAATAGGAAAAAATGGACAAATTGGAAAAAGTTTCCTTCAGAGAAACTAATACTACCTCTGAAAAATGAAATATTTTTTCTTAACTTTTCCCAAACTTTTATTTAGCAAATGCAACTTAAAAATGAATTTTTAACTTTTTTAGATTGTTTTTTAGCTCTAAATAGAAATGATGAGTTCCTTGAACAGGCACGAAATTCAGTTAAAGGATATTTGTTTAGCAGGTATATTAATGGAATTATTTTCTTTTATAATCTGGTAGATAATTTCATGGCATTTATTAAATAATATTCAATCAGTACAATTTTTTACTACTTTTTTTGATTTAATCTGGGCGAATGACGTCAATATTGACTGGAATAAGGGTTGCTGGTTTGGTTTGCCGTCCTAAACCAATAACTAAACATAGACTCATTAAAAGTAATCCAGAGGTGGGACGACTGAGGGAGCGCGCTAATTGCAAAAATGCGCCATCTTATTGGAAAATAAATTCCTTGATGTTTAGCTGAATAATTTTTGGAAACAAAAACATGATGGCTCGATAGCGTTAAACTTTTCATGATGACTTGCAAAACATTTTTGACATTCTCAGCTGTTAAAACAGATGTTGCTTTAACAAAAAAAGCAAAATTCCTAAAATTAAGTTCAGTAAAACTGTTAGTAAAGCGTGTTTTTTATACAGTGTCAAAACTTTGAGTTTGCATCACTGCTTTATTTGAGCATCCATTTAACAGCTGATAGTTGCTTTTTGTTTAGTTTGCTTTGAAATTTCATTATGAATCAACTTACACCATAGCAACGCGTGCAAGTTGTTGAAATTTTTAATCAAAATAATTGTAACATTGATTTTGAATAGAAACTCAAAACTTTTATTTTCCAATGAAGCCCATTTCTGGTTGAACGGTTACGTAAATAAGCAGAATTGTCGCATTTGGAGTAAGGGGTTATATTTTGTCACTTGTCTACGTCCATAAACCACAAACAATTGAACACCTGGAAATCAACACTCGAAGAGTTAGCGGCGAAATACGCCGCAAATGCTGCAAAAAGTTGTTGAAAATTGCTGTTCCAGATAGCCGTGGCGACCACATGGCGAAAATCATATTTAAACATTATTTTCATAAAATTTTCTGTCCAATAAAAATATATTTCCTTGTTTTACTATGATTGAAACTTGTGTCACTCTATAAAAAATACCCTTTACAGTTGTAAGAGATGTTCCTTATTTTTATGATGGTAGGCTAAATCTATTTTTGATATTTAGAATTATGAATAAATAACAACGTTTGAAAATAATATCAATATGTATCGAAATGTTGATATAGTTTTTTATTTAAAAAAATATATAGTTATTTATTTAAAAACCTACAAGCTGAAGCAAAAACGTTTCATATGAACTTTTGGATTTAAAATGCTCATGTGGTACATTAGTGTATTGATGTATTCATGATATTCAATATCATGATTGATACCTACTTTACTTTTTGCACTTTTCTTTTTCCATCATTTGCATATCAATATGACAAGTCTAAAGGAAAGAAAATACATATTTTCTTTACTAACCTACTTCTCTCATGCTTATACAGATTGTCAATTCCCCAAAGAGTGCCGCAAGTGAAAGTTTAACTGGTTTGTCTTCTTATCAATTTGAAATGCAAGAGTATTAAAGTTTATTTATTTCTTTACAACCAACTCGAGGCAATATATCACAAATTACAGTCATAATTTTTGAGCGATGATTATTTATATCATCTTTATGCTTCAAAATTAATCCCTGTTACAAAATGCGAGTAAAAGAAGGAAATAACAGAACAGTAAATATTAAGTAAACTAAGCGTGTATGAACTCTTATGTAAGTACGAATATGTACAAATCTCGCTCCTTCAAGTCTTCTTTTCATGCTGGCTAGGCAAACAGTTTTGAAAATATACATTATTTTATTTTTCCTTTTTTTTAATAATACTTGATGAACATTAGAATTTATTAGCAGGTCCCTAGACGTTAATCTAACGCATTATATTTTTATGTTGCACGAGAATGTTCATTTCTAATGAGGTGTCATTGCGTTGGAACTTTTACAATTTTTGGATTGTATGACAGACAAAGTTCATTTGGTTATGACAAATGACCCTTATTAACTCAGCACGAGATTTATTAATTTATTTCGCATTTGCTTTTCATTACTATTAATAGTTTTTAATTAAAATATATAAAGCAGTGTTTGCTAAATAGAAATTTAGTTATTGCACCGCTTAAAACAGTTGTGAATTTTCACTATTGTCCTTATTAGTTTATATGTACGTGTGAATGACCTTGATAAATTATCTTTTATTAAATGATGTTTTCCTGATGCTCCTTCCACAACTTCCCGGGAATAATTTTTTGTCTCTTGAACTCTTATCGATTGATATTTGATCCCTTATAATCTTTCTAAGGCTTCAAACAGTCAAAAATATTTTAATGAATAAATAAAATAATAATTTGGGATTATTAGTGCGCTAACAAATGCTAAACTTACTTTTGATTTTATTTTAATAAAATTATTTTTAAAATTGTTTAATAAAAGTTACATTTTTTCTCTATTCGTTAATGCTTAACTTTCCTGTAAATCATAAATATCATACTTTAAAAAATTGTTTCTATATAGACAACAATGAAAACAAGAAGTTTGAACGCTAATTTCCGAGTTTTTATACCCCGCCCCCTCCTTAGTAGAACTTTTAAGAAAATGTCATTATAAATTTTCTAAACCGCGTTACGTATATGTGAACAGCCTCTTGATTAGTTATTTACAAGAAAAAATTCCCGCTCATAAAGTTCGCAACACCTAAACTCCATTGTTTTCTTAAATGACACAGAAATTTATAATTAGTTTTAAAACTTAAAAAAAAAACACTAAAACATTAAAAACTAATGCGAATTTTTTATTACTACTATATATGAAAAATAATTACTATCGAAGTTCGCAATAGCGAAACTCTATCGTATTGCCTGGCTACAATTTTTAAACTATTTTTTTCGAATTCAGCAGCCCCAAAAAAAATTTATTGACCATCAAATAGTTTTGTCCAGCTAGATTCTGGATTCGTCCCACTGTGCGATGTTACGAAAAATTTTCTTTTTGGAGTATTATAATAATATTTTCGTTAAAAAGGATAAAAGGTTTGCCAATTTAAGTGCACAATAGTAAAAAATTAAGATGAAAACCAGTTCATAGTTTTAAAAAGCATCGAAAATATTTTCTAAAACTATAATAAAATTACAAATTTTTGTGTGACTGTTCATGTCAGGGGAAAAGTTATACGTGTAAACGACATCAATAAAAAATAAGCTGTGTAGACACCTGTTATGAGTTGCTCTTTGATATCCGCTGTCTAAATGCACCTGCGGCCAGCATGTTTGTCGGCTTTGCCCAACATTAGCAACGTGGGACTCTATTTTTTTTAATTCACTTGGTACTACGCCTCTTTTCTTTTGACACTCGATCAAATGAAAAGAGGCTGCAATCAGGGCAATCATAAATAAAATTCCGCGAGCAATTTCTACCTTTTCCAATTCGAATTCTTTTTTGTTTTCCCTTTTAATTGCTATTGTCTGAAATTGTTCCCCGGGAAAAATTTCTAACCGAATTTTATCCATGATTGCCCTCATTATAAACAACTTTTTTTCTTATTGTCAATCATAACAACAACAACAATATACGTTTTTACTCTCTCTTCTACTATTTATCTGCATATTTTTAATAAAGATTCTTTTGAAGCGCTAAACATGTAGTTCCTTTAAAATTGATTTTTTTACCGGAGGTGTTAACTTTAAATAAAAAAAAATAAAAACTTAAACTTTTTCATAGCTATGATATTTATGTCACGACACAGCAGCTATGACATAGTTTTCGTAACAAAAATAATCGACACTATTACAGTTATAAATTTATTACATTAGGAAAATAAACGAAACAAATTTGTTGATTTTGGTTTGTTTCGTTCTTTGAAGTGAGTGAAACAAAAACAAAAACAATGAGAAGGATTGCTCAACTTGTTATTGTATTGAACACAGTCGATGAGCAATAAGACGGAAAACAGCCGCCACCGGCCACAAACAATACATTAATTTAATCGTACGTCACTAGAAAAGAAAACAATAGGAAATAAATGGAAACGTTTTGAAATATTTGTGGCGAATTGGACATCATCATATAATATAATTTTATGCATTGTTATTTAACACATTAAGTTTGTTTTATATAGCTAAGCAGCATAGCTATAACCGGGTGTCCTAAGATAGCTCTCTCTCTTTTTTTTTTTGTATAGTTGCAGTGTTGTTTATTTTGTTACAACAATAATTTAGGAGTTTTTCCAAGAAAACAGTGTTGCAATTATAGTGGCCTTATTCTAATGATATGCAGTATATATTCAACATGATTTACAAACCGATTTTGACGAAGGGTGTATACATATAACAAATTAATTTTAGCTGCTTATAATGTTAACTTATTATTATAATTTTTGTTTTTGCCCTTTTTCTATTTAACTTGACATATTAATTCTCTGGATCTTTGTGTCTTATAAATTACTCAATTTCACTTAATCCTGCCACAATTCAATTAACTTGCTTGCCCTCTAGCTAGAAATAGTCTCAATAGTTGTGGAGTCTTTTTGTTATTAAATATTTTTATTATCGCATTGCCAGCTCATAATTTACAAATGGTTCCCAGTGCATCATTTCAAATAAATATTGAGGTCATTTTAAGTGGAAAAGTTTGCCTCCTGCTTTTGTTAGCATGTAGCAGCATTTATTCATTTAACATTTCATATGTATCTGCATACATACATACATGTGTATGTATATACGGTTGCCTTAATATAGAAAGGCCTTAACTCATAATTTTTTGGAAATCGAAATTTTCTATTTTTGTATCGAATTAAATGTTCTTCTATCGAAAGATACAAAAAACTTGATTTCAAAAAAAAATTAATAGGGCCTTTCTATATTAAGGCAGCGTTACATACTTCACATGTGCTTAAAGACCATAACTTTATTCGTTTTATTTCAATCCTAATGACGGTATTTCTCATTCTGTGATATAAAATACATATACACTTACATATGTTAAGGTATTTGCGTATTCAAGATTATCTAAATTAAAAAAAAAACAGTTTGTTAAAATGACCGCCGTTGATCTTTGCTAATGCCAACTAAGTGATTTCTCAAAGTATTTTATTTTTTAATGAAAGCACTTAAATTGTTAAATTGTTTGTTTATTTCTCTTAAATGATGCGGATAAAAGTCAGTTTGTTATCATCTGCTCATAAAGTCAGAGTGCTATTACACACTCTGGATAGATAAAAGTTCAGTATGAATTAGTTTCATTACCAAGATTAGTATTGAGGCAATCAAATGTGTATTTTACATAGGAAACGCGATAGTACGTAATTTTGCCCGTCCAAGTAAACATCTTCCATTTATATCCATCGTACATAAGTAGCGTGTCTTTTTAGAGAATCAGAATTTGAAGCTGGCAATACGTCTGCATTTAATTGCGTAATTTTACAACTTTCACTTTGTGTTTAACTTGGTTTGCCACTTCTGACGGACACCGGCCGCGCGTATAGTCAAGCAGAACTTGGCGAATTTCAAATGAAAAGTTTGCTCAGCAATGTACCTCTTTTTTGGTTGAATGGATACATCATTGCTGAATTTCGAATAGGGAGAATACTCATGATTTTGTCGAAGCATCGGTTCAAGTTGTTTTGCTTTAAGAGCTTCCCAATTCGGTTGAAATTGTTTTGTGCGTTACCGTGCAACGTTGATCACATGTTAAATAATAAGTACTTCGCTAATGATACCAACAGCCATAACGAAGCAAAAAATTCACGACCATATGCATACGTTGATCACATGTTAAATAATAAGTACTTCGCTAATGATACCAACAGCCATAACGAAGCAAAAAATTCACGACCATATGCATACCAGAGAATGACAATAAGTACTCCAAAAAATATACTTAAATAAAAACTCTTAATTTTCGTATATGCGTATCCCCCCAATTGTAGCACAAGCAACTCGTATGCTCACAGATTTGCTTCCTAACAACTAGGACTTTAGGCCGATTGCTACACACAAAAGAATCTCTACTTCATTTAAGCAAAAAACAAAAATATTCTTCAACTAGGCAATGTCTGTCATACTTATACTTATAAATATATTCCGAGTATGGATATTTATTCGACCAAAATAAACATACGCATGATACTTAGAGTATTTATTTCAGCATACGCCCTCCGTATGCATTTGTGAGGAATGAAAAATGTGATTTTGCTGTTTGAAAACAGTTATCAATAATTAGGAGCTAAAATTTGGACGAAATAATAACTGATATTATTCCTAAAAATATTTTCGTACAAATTGCAACTAAAAAGCGTTAATGGGCTAATATTTTATAATTCGTAAAGAGATAAATGTACTTCTAGTAAATAGTTAGTTAGAAAGGTTTTTACAACAGTCGAGAATTATTTAATCGTTTTTGCAACCCGGTCATCCAATCAATTGAACACCATTGCCATTTTGTTTTCTGACAACAGTAATACTTGTGTGTGGAAATGAGATGCGCCTGTATATGCTCATGTGTAGCTGAATAAATACTCAGTGTATTTTTATACTTATTTTCAATCTTCATACTTTTACAATGTCTTATTTTCCTTTTTTAATTTATATACATATGTACATTTGTATGTATAATCAGTTGCGAAATATTTAAGTCCTTAATAACTTAATTTTAGTGGGAGTTTTTACTATTTACTCCTTAATACAAAGTACTCCCAAACTCTGCACTGACGGTTATTGTCATCACTATTGAAGACAGCTGATATTGTTTTTATTTTTATTATTTTTTTTATTTATTTCATTCAGTTTGATTGAATGTGAAGTGAAGCTTAAAAATTACAAAGAATAGATATAATTTTCAAGATTATTTAAATTTTGGATTTACACATTTAAATAAAAGCGATGTTTTTTAAACTTTAAATATACATATTTATCAACTTTTATAATAAAATTTTTAATCAAAATAAAAATAAGTTTTTGTCGTTTCATTTTGTTGGTTCATTTTCAATTTAACCTTCAAAAGGGTCCGCGACAAGAAAATGTTACTAGGGGTCCATGAACAGGAATTTGGTGGGAACCATTGCAATGAAAACATACATACGTATGTACGCGTGTATGTATGTATGTATGTATGTTTGTTTTCCTCTTAAAGGAAAATCTATTTTAAGCCAAAATAATATTGCTTGTCCCATTTAGTTAACATGAAATTGCACATTTTTTTCTATTGGAAACAAAATAAACATTTTGGGCAATAATTTTTTATTAACTTTCTTCCTTGTTATTTATTTTTTTTTTCTTGCAGACTCTACTGCTATGCTCAAAAACACGTCAAGTCCATTAAGGCCGTAACAAGGCCTGGCGAGGTGGCGGAGAAGCAACGCTACAAAAGTATACGAAGATCAAAGCCTCCGGAAAAGAAAAAGTTTAAAGTACGTAACCTGCACCATAGTTCACCGTATCATGTGTCAGACCACAAAGCAGCCGTAACGGTTGGTGTCATAATGGGTGTGTTTCTCATCTGTTGGGTGCCCTTTTTTTGTGTGAACATTGTGGCTGCCTTCTGCAAAACTTGTATAGGTGGACAAACATTTAAAATACTCTCATGGTTGGGCTACTCAAATTCTGCCTTTAATCCAATTATCTATTCTATTTTCAATAAAGAATTTCGTGATGCATTCAAACGAATTTTGACAACACGTAATCCCTGGTGTTGCAAACAAGATATTGGCAACATACATCCACGCAACAGTGATCGTTTTGTTACGGACTATGCTTCAAAACACGTGGTGACCATGAATTCAGGGCGCTCGTCAGCCGAATTGGAACAGGTTTCTGCAATTTGACCAACAAAACGCACTGGCGATTATGCCTCATCTTTGGTATGTTGTGTTTCCCGCTCAGCTGATGCCACGTCATTGTCAATTGCACCGTATGGACCCTGAGATTCGGTAACGGTGGCTACTACAACAATTGTGGTAGAAACACTGGACACTACAGCTAGAACGAGCGATAGCAAACAAATGGAAACAGTATTAGTTTAAACTAAAAAAAAACAAATCAACTAGAAAACTAAAAGCAAATAGCAATAGCAACAACAAAAACACCGACTTATATAAAACTGAAGATAAACTACTACTACAACTATGTTACTAACAAGTGTATATAATCGTTTAACACAGCCGCCACATCACTACTTCGACTATTACAACTGTAAGTTTTCACAGCATCACAAACACATACATACACACATACTCATAAGCACACGAACACATGTACACATATTGTATATGAGCAACTGGATTACAGGGTGAGCGTTAAACAAATCATTCTTTTTATTTTTAAGTATTTTTAAGCATTCGTAGTTAAAGGAACTAAACTTACATTAAAAAAAAATATTGTTATAAGCAAAACAAAATCAATTTATTTCTACTCATGAATCTTGTCATATCCATAGAAATGAAATTACTAGTTTGTTACTTGAAGCAAAGCCGCGAATAATGTTGTAAAAGGCAAAATTTTGCAAAATTTGTTTTTCACAAGATATCGTTAACATTACTACTCGTATCAATCCTTAAACCATCCAAAATCATGCATCTTTTGGCTGTCAAAATACAATTACAAAGAGTCAGTCAGTGGAAATAAGTTTTAAGTAACTGACAAAATGATATGAACGAAATTGTCGAAAGTACTTGATAGATGTAACAGAGGTAGAAAAAGAAAAGCTAATATTAATTATCATTATTTTTGATAAGCTAAAAAAGATTAACAAAAAGAATCTTCTACTCGTATTAAAAAGACGTTTTCTTTTGCTCTAATGAAAAATTATTATTTTGCCACTTACAACGTTAATGGTGGGTGGTGAAACTTCATTTGTTAAATTTTTAATTTTGTTTCAAATATGATTAATTATTTTATAATGTAATGCATTTTAAAATGAGAAAAAAAAATTAATACTAAAATGAATATCAATATTTATAAAAGAAAAGAACTCATGCATGCATTAATTATTAAATATCAAGTGAAATTTTGCTATCATGCGATAAAAAAAAACGTATAGAAAAAAACGTACAAAACTAATAGAATTCTAAGAAGGTAATAAGTATGTTTATAGAGAATGTAGATACTTTCTGATATTTTTTAATAATTTTATCACAATGCTGCAGAGTACGTTTGTGGCAGCCATACGAGTATATGCTGGAAAAGAAACTTATCTGGAAAATTTCTCTTCTTAAATAAAATCAAGGGCTATTGCAACTTAATTAACTTAATTTTTGATTCTTGCAGTTGCAACATTTGCCACCTTATTCCATGAATGCTTAAAATACCACTCCCTGTTGTCAATAACAATTTTTCGGGGAATTTTTTCCCTTTTTAAATTACATTCCTGTCACTTGTGTTGTGTAAAATGCTACAAAGATTTTTCTGAGGTAAATTAAAACAGCTGATTTCAAAAATTCGAAATTCTGTTTCTCAAAATATATTTTGCGTTTGCTTTAGAAAAAGAAATTACTATTCTCCGGAAAAATTAGTTCACTGGAAATCTTTTGCTGTCGAATATTTAGAATTGGGCTGGTTACACTGTTCTGCAAAAAAATTAGTTTTCCATAAATATTGTTCCCTAAATTCCAATCCGTTTTCAGTTCTTGTCTATGACGTACATATTTTCTTTAATAGGCGTGGCTGCTAATATTAACCCATAACACTAAGTTATTTCAATATAACTCGATAACGGTTTGTTCGATTTTAAGAAATTAAACACTTAAATGTGCAAAATAAAATTATCTTTAAATTCAAATAGTGTTCTTTCGATTTTCAATGGTTTCGGAGTTATTCAGAAATTAGTGGCGAAAAAAAATATTTTCAATGCAAAAATTACTTTTTTATTTGTTTTCAAAACTTTATAAAAAATTAAAACCGTAAATACTTTATATTTTTGTTATTTATCGGAAGGCTGGGTATGCTGAGAATAAGGAAAGCTATAGGTAAAGAAAATTTGTAGGAAATGTTGATTTTATTCACATTTAAAGCAGATATCCCACTTTTACAAACATTGTGCAATACTTTTATCCGTAACACACTTGCATCTTGTGGTTCAATCGCAAGGCCATACCAAGTAAAGGAATTATTTTTTATGGTTGCTGAAATTAAAAAATGGCTCGGAAAGCAATATCCGTCCATATCATTAGCTCATGCAGCAATTATGAAAGAGAGCTTTGAAAACATGAAATTTTTGCTCAATAGAATTCAGTACGATCTCGTTTTGTGGAATATATGTGTTGATTTGAAAGGATTTGGGAGTATAACTGCCGATTTAAAAAAATATTGTTGCATTTTTTTGTGAATTGTTCCTTCAGATCACATGCGATTCCGGGAGGCAAATGAGCCTTTAGTTGACAGGAAAAAAAATATTTTTGCCAACACTGCATCAAATTAGGCTTCATAAATGATTCGGTATCAGCGTTTAAAAACTTCTTTTGAAAATTCAAGAGTCGCAGTAGAAGTAAACACATACACACACAAAACACACATTCAAACATATACATTTCTGTTTCGTTAACTTCGTATATATTTAAATCAGCAGTCAGTCAAACCGAAAACTGTACGAACATGTTGACAGCTGGAGCTCTTCGTTGTGTGTTAACCTTTCGTTTATTGTGTTAACCTCGACTACTACTCTTGGAATTTCAGTAGCAGAAGCATAAGCAACAGGTTGTGATTGGGCAGTAAAAAAATCAAAAGTAGAAGAAATAGCACAATTTTACGACTTTTGCTATTTCGACTGCAGTTTTTTAACACTTTTCGGTATAAACTATAAACAGAGATGGAAAGGCATTCAAACACCTGAAAAGTATATTTCCAAGTGTAAGTGAGACCAAGTCGAAGGAAGGCGTAGTTGTGGGTTTTTAAAGAATTGCTCAAATCTAAGCTGGCCAAAAAAAGATAGAGGAGCATGGGTAGGTTTCGAAAATGTATGTCACAATTTTATTGGAAATAGAAGGGCTCCAAATTACGAAGAACTGATACAAGAACTTCTTCTTTCATATCAACAACTCAGCTGCAACGTGCGATTAAAAAAAAACTTATTGCATTCGCATTTAGATTTTTTTCATGGTGTCATATCTGGTTAGCATGATGAAAGGTTCTACTAAGATATTGTGCACATGGAAAAGAGGTATAGCGGCAAGTGGTCCCCAGAAATATGAACTGATTTCTGCTGGGAAGCCAATCGTGAAACAGCAGATAAAACTTATAAAAGAAAGCAATCTACTAATTAGTTGATAATTTTTTATGTTATACTTGTGTTTAATTTCATGTAAGATTTTAATTTATATCATAGAAGACATTTATGTGTAAGATTTTTACTTTTATCACAATAAATACGTATTTTATATTCCAATATCAGTATTTTATATAAATGAAAATAGCTCAAAAAACAGACGTGGTGGAAACAATCTGGGAACAGATTTGGCTTCAGCACACAGAAGTCCATTAAGTAATGAAGTTCTTGCTCCTGACTTTTTTATTTTTTTGCAGAACAATGTTAATAACAAATAAACTTTCGTTTAGTTGTATTTTCTTGAACGCATTTATAATTGCAATGCAAAAACGACACGTGTTCCAGCAGAAGACTTTTAATTGTTTTTTCGCTGCATACTCATACATATAAGATTTGAGTTTTCAAGCTTTTCTGGGTTAGTTAAATTAAGTAAATATTAAAACATGAAAATTATTAATTCAATTAAATATACGAGTACACATGCATAATTCGCAATAAACCAATAAATAAATTATCAAAGGAAAAACATTCCACTGTCACATACAGACAAATTAAACTATTTCTAGCGCTTATATTACATATACGAGTTCTTAAATGATAGCACAGTTACATAATTTATTTCTATTTCTCCATCCTGCATAGTAAATTTTTAAAGGATTTATGAATTAACGAAGAAAAAAACTCCGTCACGTTTGAGACAGTTCGAGTCAACCAAACTTGTGAAATGAATATGTTGAGGGCAAATTCCAGGAAAACTCTGTTACATAGACAGAAAATATCTACAACACTAGTTACTGGTTACCGCATTGAACATATTGTGAGCGACCTGATAAATAAAAATAAATCAATCTGCAAGCTCATGTAGAGATATCGAAATATGTACAAAGTGTGTTGATTAAAATAGCCAGACCAAAATTTTTTTTCAAATCTTTGATAGATCTAAAGAGAGAAAAACAGCAACATCATCCATATCTACAATTATTCTGATAGAATCGGAAAAACCAATTAAAAGAGAAGTTGCGCTATAGCCTTGACGAAAGCCTGACTCTGGTTTAAAAATTGCACGATTTGATCTTTCATAACATGTTCAAAGATCTTAGACAAAACTACAACAACAACAAGTGATATTGGCCTAAATTCACCTTCTGAATTATTTTTCATAATGGGAATAACTTTTGAAATTTTCCAATTCGTAGGGAATTGAGAACTAATAATAATTATATTGTTAAACAAGAATAAGACTTTTTTGGTTTGCTACTATAAGTATATTTTTATTTAGTTTTTTTTTTTGCCACAGGCCCTTGGCTAATAAATTTAGTTAATTTTAATTATTATTGTTCGAACTTCATTTGTTTCTATATTTATGATATGATAAGGCTAAAGTTCGTACCGCCAAATTACATGTGATAATTATTAATGAACAAATAACACCAAAGTTAATTGTAAATATGCTGACAAACACGTAGTAGAACGGAACAACTAGCTGTTTTCGAAGGCCACTGCGCCTTCATCATCAGCGTTCTTTTGTGTTTGGTCCACTGTGTGTGGTGTCAGTTGATATGGATTTCTGCTTTCTATACTCAGTTTTCAGTGCAAATGGAATATGTGAATTGTTTTGATTCATCGTATTACAATTTGCTGAAAGCTTTTTTGTAATGAAAGCTCATTTTTACCATTTCTAAATTTACAACAGTCTAGCCATTGTCGTTTGTTCTGTACTAATTATGCACATTTTGTTTATTTATGAGCGAAAACATTAACCTAACATTGTATTTATTATTTATATTTGTCGACAGCTGACTTCTGTTGACAGACTTATGCTATTTTCAGTAGCACAAAATTGCTCTCTAGAGAGAGTAAACAAGCCCCAATTTTTTGGTATTGTGTTAGAGTGACATCGATGTCGACAACTGGAATAAGGGTGATTATTTCAAAAATTTTTTGGAAATAGTACGAAAAATATTATATTAACCCAATTCACAATCATGCGCTTTTGCGATTGCACGTTTATGCAACTGTTAGCACCGTATGATACATAATGGTATGTGTCATGCTGTGTCATATCAAGTTATATGAATTTATGTTTAAATTGTTCGACTGTATACGTTTCATATTTTCGTTACACATTTCGGTAATGATTTTGTTACAAAATCTGTGTTAAATAAAATAATAATTCAGGCCTTAAAATAAATAGCTTTGAGTGAAATGTTTTCTCTATCAATGTTTTACATACACAAAGCAAATTTTAATCTTTAACAAATGTAAAGGATACGTTTGAATGTATGCGCAATGCATATGTACAAACTAATTTATTGCATAAATTTGTTGAGGTTGTTTAATTTGTATTTATCTTTCATTCAAGTCACAGAAAAGGCTTTCATTATTTATTTGGGCTTTTTTCGGAATTAAAATACATTGGCTTGGTAAATGTGCGATTAACATTCTCTTTCCTATCTCTCTATTTTTCGCTCTCTTTATGTGTGTGTGTGTGTGTGTGTGTGGGTGGGTGTATGTTTGCTTGTGTTGGTATAAGCGCTGATTGGCAATTCAATTCACCCATCATTGTCAAGGCTAAATAAGAGAATAGATATATATATGTACATACTTATGTATGCCAGGCAGTTGAAGTTAACATTACAAATAACAAATCATTTAAAAGATATCATAAACTTTTATTATACGTTGCTTTACTTGATAAAAGATATCACAAATATTATGCGTATCCCTTTATATTTAGAAATTGGTCGGTCTGTCTCAAGGCATAAATAACAATTAAACTGTAGCGAGTTTAATTAATTTCTATGAGCTGTCACGTACAAGTTGAAATTTATTTATTTATGTTCTTTCTATGGAAATTTTAATGACAGGTCAAAATATCAAGCAAGTTAACAGTTTATGAAAGATAAGTATTTATTTAATTGCGAAGAAATAATAAAAAGCATTTCCTTTCCTTTTCCAAATTTTAATTTGAATTTATTGTATTTCAAGTTGATATTTTATATATCACTAAAATAAATTATTTTACAAATTGAAATTAACTAAAAAAGGATGAGCTAGTTCCTATGTTGATTTCACATTCCGCTGGCCAGCCTTTCCTTTGTTATATCACGTTTGTATAGCGAGCCGTTTGTTACAATATTCGATGCCCACTTCCAGCTGCCTCTAACATGAGAAACAGTCGCTGGCAGAAGGTGGCTATTGGTTATTTGAATTTGTTAGGAGTCTGGCGCCGCCCGAAAACCTCCAGTCGGAACAGCGGATCTAATATATACTATTGTCTTGTACTACTTGTAGCAGTAAAGTATCGGTGTAGCAAAATATCTTATAAAATGTTGATAAAGCTTAAAGTAATGTACGTACCTAACACCAGGTGCACTGCAGCGATGCAATAGAAACTAACAAAATGCATAGTAGAAGAGATATTGAATGAGTTATGCTGGGAACACAATTAGGACAAACGACGAATTTCGCCCATGTCGTCGAATTTGTCGAGAAGAATTCGCTGCGGAAATTCGTTGTGTGAAATGCAACAACGACAAATAAATTGTATCTCTTGTAATTGAGAAAGTTGGTTGTTGTTAGTGCAAAGAGAAATAAAAAATAGAAATAAATCTATCTCAGAGTTCGTCACACACGAAGAATTTCGTTCGACGGCGACGAAAGCTCGCAACGAAAAATTCATGTCTTCATGTTTCTTTTTCCTTAAGGAGGTAATATGCATGCATATGTATGTTGGTAAGCATATTAATTGAAAATACTGACTCAATACTCAATATTTTGCCAGCATTACACTCGAAGCGGATCACTACACCTCTCGGCTCGCTCTTTCATGAATGATTCGCCGAATAGCCATGAATTAAGTTGACCTATAAACAAACAATTCAGACATGCGCTGTCAACATTCCTAACGCATCTATATAAATATAAAAAGTGATCGACGGTAGTAACAGCCTTCTTTCAACCCAAGCTTGACATTCGCACACAGTGTGTGCTGCCATTTCAATCTTCTTCCAGGCACAGTGTAAAAACATCATCTTAAAAGATTTTTATCTCAACCAAATAGTATTTGAAGTTTCGCTGTTATCCAGCTTAAGGTGCTGCGATTAAACTTAATCAGGTTTTTCGCTCTCCTGATCAGGGTCTCAGCGACTAATATTAGTGAACAATCTTGTAATCTCCATTTGAATAAGAAAATGAAAAACATTTAGAGTAAAATAATAATAATCTTAAAACAACTATGAAAACACAACCTTTTTTAAATCGGAACCCAACCTTGAAGTATATAATTTAGTGTCATATTTTGATAGTTGTGCCAATTGGCAACAATCACCAAGTAAAAATAAATTCACATGTAAATAAATCATGGAGTTCTGTGGTAAAAACAAAAAAATTATATCGGTCTTTTCCCCATCGTGACCAGTCAGTAAGTTAATCATCATACTCTATTCTCAGGGCCCTGGCAATATAGAACCACGAAAAGAAGGACTGACCTAATTAACTATTATTTATTTGGTTCGCTCTTAAATTTCTTAAGAGGCTTTACCGTTTCATCTTTTTCACAATGAATATATAAAAAGCACATGTGGCTTAAAATAAAAATATTATTTTCCTCTTAAGTATTTAAATGTTTTAATATAAATGAATATAAAAGTATGAAGCTCTTGGCCAAATGGCAATGAAGCGAAAAACAAAATTTATAAAAAATTAAGCTGTAATGAGCTTTTAAGCATTTACTCATAAAAACCATTTCCTTTGGCAGTGATTTCACCCCTTTTACTTTTTTTCACTTTAAATAAAAAAGATATGTTGCGAAAGTGTGGAAACGAAAACAGTAAAACAAATAAATTTAATCTCATTATTGAAAATAAAAAATCATGTTTTACTTTACTTGCTGTAATTGCTGCTATAGTAAGCAATAAGTGTTTAAGTTCTTTTAAGCTAAAATCTAAATAATTTTTTTTCTATTTTTTAGGAATTGTGAATTATAATTGGTATAATTTAATTTAAATTTAATTTTAATTTACATACACAAAAATGTTATTTACGACTCTTTCGTAAATAGAGGCCTGCAGGAAGGCAACAGCTTTTACTTAAAGCTTAAAATGTTCTCTTAGAAAAACAAACTAGAAAATTAGAATTAAATACTTTTTCCCAAAAAGCATATTTTATACTTACGTAGTAGAGGTAAAAAGTGATCGTTTAATTTTTGGATACATGTAAGCAAAATGTAACTGCCCTTTTTTAAAGGTGTACTTGTAAAAGGTGCTCTACATTTGTTGAGCTGTTCTCAAAAAAAAGTAGTGGATTATGCAGTTAATACATACATACACTTTTTTGCTTTCTAGTAAGCAAATTTCTTGCTGGGTAAATATTCTTTTTAAGGAAGCCTTTATATACGTCTGTTGGGTGTATAATTTTATGAAAACTTGTTAAAGCTTACTATACTTTATTTTAAATCTTACTATATTTTATTTTTAGTAAAAACTTTAAAATGTCCTAAAAGTGTAATGATAAATAGGTTCTGTTTGTGAACAATAAAAAAAATTAAAGCTTACATCATGTTTAAATTTCTTTTTATATATACAACAAATTTAATGCAAACAAACGTTCGATGTGAAAGAAAAAAATATTTACTCGTACATTGTACACTTACGTTAGTATATTGACACAAGACTACATGCATCAAGTAATGGAAATGACAGAAAATCAATGTGTATGGCATTAAAAGCAGGGTGGCCGTTGAGTTATTTAACAAAATTATGGAAAAATTTTATTTTAAGCCAGGAATATCAACCAGAAGCGTATTTAAAAAAAAGTTTGCCTTAACTTCACAAGTGAATAGAAACAGTTTAAACACGCAATTTTATGCACACAACGGTCACAGTGAATAAGAGGGGAAATGTATTTTTTTCGTTGCAAAAATGTCCCTCAGCCTTGAATTGTAAATATAGTGTCATGTTAAAATTTAGGATGCATGGGAATGATTGAAAGCAATCATGTTACACACTTTACACCGTCAGCAAGTCTTGTCGGTACAATCGAATAGTTTTTTTTACTAAAAATGACTATTTTTAATTCTAGATGCAAAGTATAAGGTGTTTTTTTAAGTCTGCTCAAACTTATAAAATGGTTAACGAACTGTCATGTTGCTCGATTTTTTTTTTGGTAAAACATCATGAATACATTGACGCTTGAACAAAGCTATCAAATTATTTAAATTTATTTTAAACATCAGTCATAAATACTCGCATATAATCTTCTATCTGAGCAAACCAGCCATCGACCTGTGGATAGATTTCACATCACATACTCCCTAAATGATTTAGTTACATCAACACGTGAGATAAATGTGCGCAATGTCGTCGCTGTTAACGAAAGTGTGAAAGAATGGGACTCTGTCTGTCCACTTTGTGGACAACTTTCTGAAAATATCTTAGTCTTCACCCATTTAAGATCCAGATAGTTCAGAAATTACAGCCACGAGATCGTCGTAGGTGTCGTTTTTTTCGATTGTGCCCTAAAGCAGTTGACTGCTTCGCGATGGGGCCATTTTGACAGGGTTTTTAATATAAAAAGAATGGTCGCATTTGGACTGAAACCCATCCACAATCCACATCCCGAAAATGCAGCATTTACCTCGGGTTATTTCTTCAAAAATGAAGCGAGCTGGTATTACGAAAAATGGAAAGGGTTACCGGGTCGTGGTCAATGATTTTTTGTTAAAAAGTGTGGATGAAATTGATGTGTGCTAGGTGTGGTTTCAACAGGATGGCAGTAAATGTCATACTGGGACGGCAACTAAGAATTTATTGAAATCGAAATTTGGTCATTAGTTGATTTAAAAAAATAGACCTGCAACGTCTTGCAATTAGACACTTCTAGATTATTTCCTGTGGGGCCATGTGCAGTCGTTGGCTTATGCTGATAAACCAGCAACAATTGATGCCTTGGAGTCGAACATTGTTCGTGTTGTTCGTACGAAAAAAACTTTGCATTAAAATCAAATTGTTTGCGGTAGTTCTTAAATAGGGTCCGCCAGGTAACTTTTTTTTTAAACAGGGCGCAAAACATCGAGTGTGGCTTCGGCTGTGTGGCACGTAGCGCCGTCCTGTTGAAACCAAATGTTGCCAATATCCTGCTCTTCAATTTTTGTGAAAAAAAAATTCGTTCAACATGGCCCGATAACGATCGCCATTGACTGTAACGGCCACTCCTTGCTCATTGGCCCAATTATGCCTCTGGTCCAAAATCCGCACCAAACAGTGACTCGTTTTGGGTGCGTCGGCTTTTCAATGTATGCGTGCGGGTTTTCTGTGCCCCAAATGTGACAATTTTGTTTGTTTACATACCCGGCAAGATCAAAATGAACTTCATCTGAAAAGATGATTTTTTTTCAAAATCGGCATCTTCTGTAAGTCGATCGCAGGCAATATTTCTCAACGTTGCTCAAGCGTATACACAACCATATTCGTTCATCGGAAGGATAAAACTAATTATCTGTCAAATCAGACATGAGCTAAGTGTTACCATTCACGAAATAAGCACTAGCTGAAAACAAAAACGTCAGATGGCGGACCCTATAGTTTCAATATCTGTATTGCTTAAAAATTTTTATAATCTCCAAATCAGTAGTTGAAATACTTTCTAAGAGCTCAGTACACCATGTTAAAAGAACCCTATGGTTTTCGTTACGTGTTTCCATCACAAGCTGTGAAATTTCAAAGCAAACTAAACAAAAAGCAACTATCAGCTGCTAAGTGGATGCTCAAGTAAAACAGTGATGCCAACTCAAAGTTGTGACACTCTAAAAAACACGCTTAACAATAAATTTTATCTTGACTGCCTTCAAGCGCAAGAAGTAAACAAGTTTAATCATAGAGTACTTGTAAAGTACATTCTTTTTTATTATGGAAAGTTGTGAAGCAAACCTTTCATTAATTTTAAACAATGCAATCTATAGTTTTTTGTTTTATTTTTTCCAATTCTGTTTAACAGATGTTTTAAAACTATCATTAACACTACTACTACGAATCTTGAAAAATTGAGGAAATGAAAATATTTTTAACAATTTATTATGAAGCAAATATAAAACAAAAAAATGCAACTGCTAAACGAGGGCTATTCATGAAAAAAGATAAAACAGAACAACAAAAAAAAATTTACTTTCATTTTATTGCAGTTGTTATTTTTTATCATATACATATATATTTTTACGGCTCATATGTCATCAGTATTGTGCATCACGTTGTGACCTTGTTGTCTGCACAAATTTCAAAAATTGCTTGTACACATTGGCTCGTTTTTCTTGCAGCTGCTAAATGTGTATGTATAAATGTGTAGTATTATTACTTCAATATTGATTTCTTTCGGCTTAAGGGTTTTATAATCCCTTAACGGTAATTGAAGATAAATATGAAAGCTTTAAATTGGGAATGATACATTCGGGGGGGACTTGTATGTGTTTAGCCGCCTTTTCAGTTTTATTGCATAAAAATCTTAAGGAAAATGTTGTCGAAGAAATATATATTGAGAGGAGTTTGAGGGCTCCCGAATAAAAAAAAAACAAGACAAATGTACTTAAAACTTTATTATTCTTAAGACGTCTTAATAAATAAAATTGCAGGCATGGTAAAGTATTATAGTTTTATTAATTTTAGTATTCAAGCACTAGAATTCTATTTTAAATTGGTTAAAGCCTCATGATTTGGATAAGCAATGAAAGATATTACAGCGCATCGAATAGCTCATATATGCCGCCAAATTAGTCCAAGCGCTTATATTTTATATTTCGAAAATTTATTGCAATAATTTTTTCTCTTCTATAATTTAGTTAGACTTTACACTTTTAAATTTTTCTTAAAGCAGGTTAACTCAGTTACTTTAGGAACAAGAGGCTTTGTGCCAGAGAACGAAGCCGATGCTGATTTGTTGGTGGCGGCGGCTGACCAAATACGAGTATACCTACGGCGGCAGCTAAAATCGACTTGCGCTGAAGAAACTTAGGCGGCTGCCGACAAATAAATCCGTCGGCGGCTAAAAGTTGCCTACTGGTCAAAAAAATTTCTTAGCTCCCATTAATATCAGAAGCTGTCACATACTTTTCCTTTGATTGAAAAAGGGGGCATGTTTTGAAAAAGGGATGGTTTTAAAAAAGCGGCTAAGCTGAAGCCGAATATTATCCGCAGAAGTCTATTCACAATTTGCCGGCAGCCGCTGTTGGCTGACTCACAGCCGATCAGCTTCATTCACTGTTCTGTACCTTTCTTGTTTCTTCTGTCGTTTACTTTATAAAGTCAGAATTTTGGTATGAAAGATTTAACCTTGTAAAGCATTACTTAAACGTATAACGAAAATTAAGTCCATATTTACACTATGCAAGTCTTATTGCTAAGCTGATTAGTTTGATGGATAGAGAGACGAGGGGAACAGTAACGTTTCTTTTCCCCTCGTCTATCTCTCCTAACAAACTAATCAGTTTAGCAATAAGACTTGCATAGTGTAAACTAGGACTAAAGCTGCTGTCTTCGGTACCATTTCCGTATTTGCTTTAGAAACTGTTTTCGTTTAAACCCCACGCACTGGCATATTTCTTTTTCAATAGCTTTGAAAATGATTGTGATGTTAATGTGATAATAAAATTTTTAAATAATGTTAAATATGTTATGGTAGTTAAAAGGTAAAAATAATCTGTTTTAAAAGCCAAATAAAAGGCTATAAAATAAACATAAATTGTTGCACACAATTTTTTATTTTGTTTTTCTTATTAAACTGAATTTTATTATTGATGTTCGTTAAACCAACATTATTTTACGACTCGTTGAACTTGCTGTTGAAATGCTTATTTACTTTATCTTGTCTGATTTATATTTCTATTGCTTTGTTTTTAATTTCGATTACATACTTACAACCCCACATACGAAAAACTCCAATAAAAAAAGTGTGTTGTGTTTGTTTTCCTTTGTTCGAAGCAAACAAGGGGAAACGATAATTTAATTGATGAAAAAAAAACATATTTGCTTTTGCCAAATTCCCTTTCCTTTCATTTTTAGGAACATTTTAAAGCAATAACATTTTATTATTCACTTGTTAGAGTCAAATGCTTCAATTGTTAACTTATTGTTTTTGTTGCTTTTTACAACAATTTTATTGTTAATGAGAAGGGGAACTTAAATTATTCTCTTCTCTCTTTTATTTTTGATGTGATTTTGTGTGCTGAAGAAATACACACACACACACGTATACACTCACAAAGATGTACTAAATATGTTTAACGGTAAAAATCATACATAACCTCTTGTACGCCTTCCAACATTTGCTGACATTTTTGTTGCATTTATACTCTAGAGCTAAAACTTGGCTGACTCGCACTTTTTTACTTAATTTTTATGTTTCTTAAGCATTTAATGGATAAAGTGATGGTTTGAGATATTGGAATATTACAATACTTCTTTGAATTTGTGTAATAAAGATAAAAAATGGTCTAAGGAAATTTTTTCTCTGCACTTTTTAAAGAACTAAGAGCATCATTTAATATTTCACCCAAATATCTCTCTCGCTATTTTTGTTTTTGTGGTAAAAACTGTCGCATATTCAAAAAATTTAAAATTTTCCATTTAAAATATAAAAGTTTTCTAATTTATGATTAAATTAAATTAAAATTAAATTCAATTAAATTAAATTCATTTACATATAGAGTTGGATAAAATTTTTAAATTTGCTAACTGTTACAGATAAGTATACAACCAAATAAATTTTGATTAGGTCTTATTTAGGCTGATATTACAGCAAAAAAATTACATGAGAAGCAAAACAATGGCAAGCGGTAAACAAATTTATGGATGGCTCCACTCATGAGCAATTTGAGCAGCTGATATTTAAAATACAAGGAAACAAATGGCTGATTTATTTCCAAAATATTTTGATTCTGTCCACTGTGCTCTGTAGCAGCTTTGATTGCAACCATGAATAAAAAAAATGTCTACTGCGCATCTACGTCATCATAGAATACAAATGAGTGTTTGTTGCAAAAACTATGTGTGTGAGAGAGAGTGACAGAGAGCGAGAGAGATAGCACCTTCCAGTACACCAATGTTCTTTGCTTTTACGTCACACAAGCAGACAAAATAACAATCTTCTTTTTGATTAATGGATCTTCACCTACGGTCAAAGAAACTGAGAGAGAAGCAGGGATAGAACTTTAAAAAAAGCTTTACTGCCTTATTCATAAAAAATATGTCTGTGTAATAAGAGGTTTATGAAATCTATTTAATTGTTCTTCAATTTTTTTTAACAGAAATAACTATTTAGCTGCTTCAAGAGACAAAACTTTTGAAAATGTATACCAAAACTCACTAGAGTATAAATCCATTTCGAACAAGGACTGTTAAGAAAAGTAAATTTTATTTTGTTATGTATAAATATTCAAAAATATTCAGATTGTTTTAAGTTTCTTTCACAAGTTTATATTCCCAGTTGCAGCAGCTTTAACATACAAAAACAAAATCTCGTGTCGTTTTAATGCAGCGAAATTTTGAGTACGTGGCTAACAAACTAAAAAACGAAGATATTTGTTATAGGAAATAAAAAACTTTGTTTGTAGAAGCCACTTTCTGTCTGTTGAAATAACCAACAGTTGTTTTTTAAAAGAAACGAAACTTTATCATAATATTTTACAATAGCGCACATCTTATGGTTTTAAGCCAAAAAAAAGAAAAAAAACTTACAACAAATCCTCTAAGCATATCGATATTTTTCGATTAAAATTGTTACTAACAAACAGTGTGCATGATGAAATGTATATAATAAATCTCCAAAAACTACACTAAAGCAAAATAAAAAACAACAACTTTTTAGTAAAAATTTTTGTATATTTTACTTTAAACATGCAAGTCAGCTGAAATGCAACACCACGTAGCTAACAAATAATTCGATAGCCCATTTTTAATTAATTATTAGGTATTACAACCAAACTTTTGTCTCTACAAAATTTCAAAACTTTATCGTAACAATCAGCCGCATTAAAAATTAAAATTAAAATTTAAAATTGTGATTAATTTTTTTCTTTCCTACAAAATTAAAAAAAAACAGTTGCGTGATTTTACAATTCAGCTAACGATATGTAAATCACGAACGAAGTCATTCGTTCCATGTCAAACCACAGACATTTACAATCTTATATTTTAAATAACGCAGGTAAAAGAATTTTGAAAATTTTGCATTTAGATAAAATTAAGCAATTAAAAACATGAATATTTTGACAATTTTATATGGCAAAAATTTAAATTGCAAAAACAAAATACAAAAGTGAACATTTGAATCACTTTTGACAATATGCTTCTCCACGCCCCCTACTGACAAATGAAGAAAGTTTCGTGCAACTAATTTCATGCTGAAATTCATTGTGTAACACCAGTCGTTTTCTTTTCAATTTACATTTACATGCACACATTCGTACATACAAATGAATTGTATATTAAGTATACGTCAGTGATTAATCTTCTGTTTACATTTAATACTGGCGTATACTTAATATTATTCATTTAATTATTAATAATAAGTATACGTTAAGCCTCTATACGAGTACGTTGACATTTCCAAAATGACTTATAAAACGTTTGTTTGTGGACGTCTTTCATAGACGTTATTTTAAATAAATATCTATAAAAAGCATATATCTTTAATGTTCAAAAAACCCGGAGTCCCGAAAAATATCTGACTCTCAAAAAGCTTCGCAATGCCGAAAAATTCCTAAATTCCGAGATTTGATTTATTGAAATCCCGAATACCGGGATTAGTAAAAACCAGTCCCGATTGACATCCCTATTGCCAACAATGTTTTTACCTTTTTTAGACACGGAAAGTTTACTTTGCAAAGTCTTAATTCAGAGGCAGAAATACTTTCTGGTTCTTTCTCCCAGCTGAATTAAGACGCTTTGATAATCAAGAAACATAAGAGTTGAATAAATGTATGTACATATTGATTTTGACTTTATAGACAACTACACAAAGTTTGTTGCTCACGTCAGAAAGTGCAATTATGCATTTTACACAGTTGCACGAGTTGACGTGATTACCTTATAAATAAATATATTATTATGAAAACTGTTAATAATATTGCTTACTATCGTCAAATAGATTGCAATTAATAAAGAAAAGGAAAAAAACACATGGTTGGCAATATTAACAGTATGAAAAAAATATGTAAAAGATCAATATTGTTACTACCTTCCCATGGATTTTATTTTTACAAAACAAACAGAAATTAGTAAACAGTTTCGGTATCGGTATTAGCATCCTTAGTTCGCAACCAAATCGATTTTATCTTGATAAATAAACAATATTGATCACCAGTCTGTAAAGTTTCAGACGTAAACAATATTTAAGCACAAAACGTACGACACGTTAAACGACATCAAAACTACCCGTTCATTCGAATTCTAGGTGAATAAAATTGATTTGGGCTTAGTAACAACCAGCATTTATTCGAATATAAAATTTAATTCATTTACGTCGAAAAGATCATCAACAATACGAATCCATATGTCAAAATGAGTCATCTGCTATTTTGGTTTCGATTAGTAAAATTTATTTATCAAAAAGGCAATAAAATTTGTTAAATGATTATTTGATCACTTTGTTATGTTATTTATTCACATTACTTTAACTTTGTTTTTTTAATCGTACACAAGAGCCATCAAATATGCATCCAAATATTATGGAACACTATCGGTTTGAGAATTAATTCTTGCTGATTCTTCAAAGTGCTGGCACATTTTTAACAGAACCAATAATGTATTGCACAAGCTATTGTTGTGCCACTAATTTGTTAAATGCTTCCTCATTGTTCAATACGGTTGCATTCATTCTCATGAGTTCCTTCTTGACCAGTAGGCAGTGTAGTTAGTATTCGGATAGTCGTAGATTTAACTGCTGCCAGAGACTGTGGGTTTTTCTGCAGATAAGCCAAAGTAGCTTCGCCGTTTGTGTTTGTTGTTAAAAATAAATAAATAAAAATAAAATTCATGTCAGTAGTATTATTTTTAAATGAAAATTCCTACTTATCAATACTTTGAATCATCGCCACGTCAGAGACATCAACTGACAAACGTTTTTGAACTCAAATTTACTCGGATTCGATAAAATGAAGAACTGTTACTGTCCTTTAACTCTCATCGGATACTAAAGTTTTGAGTGAGTGCTGTTTTATTTGGATGCAGCCTAACAAGTGAATATCTTGTGCAACCCCTTACTTTAATCGTATTCTATTGTTATATTATTAGTTTCTTCGTAAGACTAACATTGCAAAGAATAAACAATATGTGTATATAACATTTGGCTTCATGCATAACCACTTAAGTCAAAAATTGCATTTTAAAAGTCTACCATAATAACTCACACTCCAGTCAAAATAGTATACAAGTGAATTCGCATTAAGACAAGCTACAAAACTAAAATAGCAAAAGAAAAATCTTGTAATGTAAATGTATACATACATAAAAGTCACATTATTGACAGACTGTATATACATCTGTTCAGTTAAATTACTTTAGTGCCGAAAAGTCTTTGAACAAACGTAGCAAGAGAAGCAGCAGAAAAACTCTTGCAACATATTCGCAATATGTAGTTTTTTAGTGAATACGTTGCGTACGCTTAACAGCAAACTTTTTTAGACGAGTAATTTCCTATTCTCTGAGCATAGAAAAGTATTGTAATACGTTTCAGAACAAATAACCCATTCTCAAAATTTCAAGGGTCATATTTGAAGGTGCTGCTGGCAGATTACAAAGCAAGTGCCTGTCTTCGACAGCGGAAGCTCCATCCCTGACCACTCCTAGCCTTATCAGTCTATGATAGATTTGCTGATATGTCTATACTAATGTATATCACAGTGCCCTCCTTCATCGATACTTGTTGCAATGAATAGTCGACGAGCTAAAATAAATAATAAAATAACAAATTTAATGGTTACTAAAATCAGGATCGAAAATTTAATACGCCTTATTATCGTCAGAGGCCCTGCAACACTGCAATAAAAACAAACAAAACACTTGCAAAAAGCAGAGTTTTCAAAAGAACAAAGCTTTCTTCTATCTCTTCCTTCACCAACTGTCTTCTCAACTATAATTTCGCATTTATGTGGTTATTGATGAAAACCGCAGCTGTGCAAAAAAAGGAAAACTCGAAACAATATTTTGCAAGAGTATTTAATTAATATGTCTCCAGGGTTTATAATTTTGTATGAACCATTGTTTTATATTTCTATATTTTCATTTATAATTATGCATGTATATTTTATCTGTTTTTTTTTTTTTTTTTTGTTGCAATTCTTAAGGGAATATTAAATACATTTTGAAAATCAAATACAATATAAAACGAAAAGTTCTTTCCAAGAATACTATTTGCAAATGTGTGTATGTAAGATATATGAATATGTGTAGTCGTATATTGAAATTGATTTTGGTATGTAATATAATTTATTAAAAAAAATTTAATATAATACTTTTCAAATACTCAGATAGACGTTCTTGACTGCTTTTGAATTTGTGGATTCTCATCAAATATTCATTGACTTTGTACAAAAAAAGAAACGTTACTTATATTTTATTCTTTACATAACAAATATTTGGATTATAACACGCAAAGCCACAGGAGTATATTTTAAACGATATACGTACTTTGCAGAATTGTTTTCAAAAATTTAGAGCAGATAAGAAAAAATGTTTGAATTGGTTATATATATAAAGAAAGCAGTTACGATATACATACATATATACATACATACTTTTCTTTTATTTTCATTCAAAATATTATGTATGTAAATTGAATTGAATTGATGCCTGCAGAGGATACCAATAAAAATAATATACTTACAAACATGTACTGGCGCTTTGAAAGTTTACGTCCAAGCTTATTTTGAATCTGATTTCTGGCTGAGCCTGACGCCCTTTTACCCATAGCCCGCTGAATAGACCAAAGAAACAATAAAACCTTTAAATTTAAGGTATAATGGGTGTTAGGTTAGGTTAGGTTAGGAAGGGAAGGGTAAGGAAGGGTGAAATTTAGAGTCCAGCTCACTTGGGTCCAATACAATGATCCCTTTGTGCTACCTGTTAATTGAAGAGATGATAGTGAGAGAGGGTGATAGGGAAGGGATAGTGATAGTGATAGAGAAGACAGGCGGTGAAGGAAGAGATGGAGGAAAGCTTCATTCTCTTACAACTCTGCTTTTTGCACGCTTTTTTTGATAATGCAGTGTTGCAGCGCCTTCTGGTGTTAAAAGAGGCGTATTAAATTTTTGAAGCTGTGTTTAGTAATCATTTTATTAATTATTTTACTTCGCCAATGATTCTGCTACACAACGAAGGAGGGCGCTCTGATGTTACATTAGGACTAGTATCTGATGAAGTCGGTGCAGTTTTTTTTAGTGACCAGTGCCTTATGCCTGCATCACTAGAACTTTTCCCACAACAACTGATACAAAGGAAACTAATGCACATCAGAAAAATGCGTGGTGTTGTTATTTTTAATGACTGTCGGAGATCGGGCTCGAACCCAGGACCTTAGATTTTGTAGTCAACGTGCTAATTACTTCAGCCAACGCCACCCTCTATAATAGGTGTGTGTTCAATTAAATAATTTTTTTTTTAATGGAAGGAAAAGTGTTTTCTTGAACGGGCAAAAGTAGATTAAAATGCTTTACAAAAGTATTTGCCATAAATTTTGTATTGTAAGCCTTAATTGGATAAAACTTTATTTTTTTTTAGAAAGAGTACAGAAATGGTCATCGTATATCGGTTTCTTGGTGGTCTACAAAGAAACTAGTGCGATTATTCTCCTCCACCAACAGCAGAAGCTTTCGCCTTATTTTGTAATAAGTTTTATTTTGTAGGACAGTATACAAAATTAAGTTTAAATGACTTTTTTAGTTTTTCTTTATTATATCAACATGATAGAAAGTTGCCCTAAATTTTGGCAAGCTCTCCCGCATTAAGTTAGTCAGACATTTTTAGAAAAGCTGCTATTAACATATGATGAAAAATTAATGACAGGT
This sequence comes from Nowickia ferox, assembly GCA_936439885.1. Lineage (NCBI taxonomy): Eukaryota > Metazoa > Arthropoda > Insecta > Diptera > Tachinidae > Nowickia > Nowickia ferox. The sequence goes on from OW387023.1 coordinate 110,808,213, forward strand.
TGAGAAGAAGTTTGTTATGTAGACGAATATTTATAGACATTGCTTATCATGGTTTTTTTTTATTTTTATTTTTTTTCTTAGTCGTAGTATTAACTTTATGCCTGTATGCATAAATTAAATTACACCTTCCAACCGCGTATTTTTGAGACCAAAAGCAAACTAAGGTGGAGGAGTTAATTATACTTCGTCTCATTTTCTTTTTAGTAACACAGTCTACGGCTGTTGTAAGTTGTATAAAACAAAGAGATTAAACAATGCTTCTGTGGCCTACTTTGTAACTACAGCACAACAATAAACAAAAATATAATTTAAATAGATGTTCTATTTCTGAATTTAATTTTTGCTGCCTTCAATTCCATGGGTTTCTTTAAAATTAAAAAATTTCTCAATTGACGAAATCTATATTTTATTAAAATTTCATTCATTCATACACCTCATTGTATTTTAAGAAAATTGAATTTTTTATGCAAAAAAGCATTTTATTTCCCAACATATCTACTCTTCTTTGAGTTCTGCAAATTGAATAAAATTTTTCAAGGTCTTGTTCGTTTGATCCAAATCTCTTACAAAATTTTTAAAAATTTGGAAACTAGAAAAAGAGGCAAGAGGCTAAATCTGTAGACTTTAGTGGATTGAGTACCACTCACACAAAATTTCCTGCAATAAACACATTTAATTGAAAAAAAACCAAAAATCAGTTAAACATTTTATTTTATAAATTAAATTAAATTTTTAAACAAAGTTTTAATTGACTTAATTGCAATTTTTCTGTGCAGTTCGTATCTCGATTCAAGGATTTGTGCCATTGTGAGTACAGAATTGTGCACCCCTGCATTGTTCTGATGTAGCAGCACTATTTTCTTCGCTAGCTGCAACTTTATTAATATTGACTGGACATCGTTTTAATATTTTCCATAAAACTGTGCCTATAATCTTGTTGGCCGACAGTACCACCTTCAGCATATTTGGTATACGTTCACCCAAGGAACTTCACTGTTCTGATTGTTCTTTGTGCTTTGGTGTATGAGATGTATCCACATTTCATTCGCAGCTACAAAATATTTCAAAAATCGCTCGGATTGTGAATGAAGAGTGCCAAACACTCCCCTGAGTTCGTCATGCGGCTACACTCATGATACAATTCAAACAATTGCGACAGCAACAGTCCCGACACCCTTTTCATATCCAAATGGTTCATGAAATCTATGATGCACTCGCTCAGTTGAGATGCCTGCAGCCTTAGCCATTTCGCGAAATTTCATTTTCGGATTGTACATTATTTATTTATTAATATCATAAATACTTTACAAAATAAATTTGCAAGTTATTGTTGCACAAATATGGGACTGACGACTATACAGGACCTATGCCTTCATGTAGGAAGTAGCAACGTGGTTGTCAGCTAAATTACAGAAAAGAACAGCAAGATTATACGGTTATCCGTGGCAGATCAGTCAACCAGTGCGAGCGAGACGAAAAAATCTCGAAGGCCAAACAACACACACAAGCCTGACTACACTTAAAAAATAATTATGATGACGCGAGATGTGGGGGCCAATTACGGCATTCGATACGATTCGGAATTTAAAAATATTTCCATATAAACTCTATTGCAATATTTCGTAATTTCGTTCGATAACGAGTGCCGTAATTTGTCTTCCTATTCTTCAGCCCAGAGCTGCTTAACAACTGAGATTGTACATTATATTCCTTGCATTTTATCGATTGTTTCTGGCATAATGACACCTAACTTTGTGCATTGTACGAAACTCATGGCTCGATTATGGATGGCAACTACACCTCAGGTTTATTGCCAAGTGTTAACGCAACTTAAATTCAATATTATCTATGCCCCACTTTCTCTAGTTGCCTAAATGTTATCGAAAACACAATTGCAACAGACTGGCAACTGAAAATAATTGAAAAAAAAATCTACAATGACCTAAACGTTTGGTGTCAATTGTGCTGGTAATAAAGTTTTTAAAAATTGAATTTGAATGTCCAGAGTCCCCATAATATTTATCAAACCTTCATTTCTTCTTTATTGGTTTTTTTGCTTAAAAAATTATCAGGATTATCAGTAGTTTCAGTTCTTATTGAAGAACGGACTATTTTACTATTTCGTGTGATTTCTTAATTAAGGCAAGAAAATTTAAACTACACTTCTGCTGGGGTAAATGCTGCATTTTTGCTGTTCCGCCAAGCATTTAATCAACAGCGATGTCTTTTTACTAGAACAGAATTTTTAATGAAATGGAATATGAGAAATGGTTTTGTTGTACATACAACTAAAGCAAACATTGCTAGCGAAAAATTTTGCAAACCCTGCTGTTTTCACAGCCTACCATTAACATTACTCTCTTAACGCTGTTTTATAAATATTGTATCTGTTCAGGCTTTCAAGATCATTCAATTCTCTTACATTGTTCAAATATCAAACCATCGAAAATTATGCATTTTATAGCCCTCAGAGAAATGTTTAAGTAACTAACAAAATGATACGAAATGAATTGTCGAAAGTAATTGATAAATGTAACACAGGTACAAAAAGAAAAGTTAATGTTAATTGCCATTATTTTTAAAAGGCTAAAAAATTAGCAACAAAAAATAATCTGATACTTAAAAGACGTTCTTTCGCTCTCCCAACAAAATTGTTATTTTGTCAATTAAATTGTCAACACAGATTAAATTATAACACTATTCAATAGAAGCCTCGGCAATTGATAACAATTTAATTAATTTAATCATATAAAAGCCTTGTAAGCTAAAATTCCATGTAAACTTATTTAAATTAAAAAGCAAATGCCAGTTATTTTAACAAAAAGAAAAAGTTAAAATACTTACTTCCTTTTTTCTACATCCTTAATATTTAAATTAACTTAAAGTTGTGCGTGAAACCAAGCGTATGCGTGTTCAATTTGGGTCAACAGCATCTTCTTAAAATATTTCGTAGTTTATATGCAGCAGTTAAATCTTATTTTACATTCACTTTTGTAGCACAAGTATCTCGTTTGTTTGGTGGGAGCGCATTGAAAGTGAGATAAATTGAAATTGAAATTAATTTTTAATTGAAATTCATTATACTCCCGATAAAGAAGTACGACTGAAACATTACAATGCATTTCAAAAAAAAAAATACTTAAAGCATACATACATACATACACACACTATAGATTTGTATTATTTTCATCAACGTTTATCCTTCTGGCGTAGAAATAACCATTGATTATTATTAAAGTAAAGGAAAAGTAAGTTTTTTTCTCATTCATATAAACTTATTAAAAAATAAATACATATGGGAAGGGAGCATACATATTAATGAAAGATAATAAAATAATAAATAATAAAGTTTAATTATATTTTAATATACGAGTATATTGCATAAAATCTTAAGGAAATAAACGGCAGCATAAAGTTTTTTCTTTAAATAAATTATATTTTTCTCTTGGTTGAAACTGACATTAAACGAATTAAAACGATGAAACCTTATGAAAAGATGAAAATAATTCAATGAATTAATATAATTCAATTTGCGGAAATAAATTTTTATAACCAGTGTATGAAAATAAATAAAACATTTCGCAAACTTTTCCTGCAAAGACAAAAACTTTGCTGATTTTTTTAAACGTTTTAAACATCAGCAAAAACAAAACTAAATGAAGCCATCATTCTCATTGTTTCTATTTTGTTGTTGTGCTACTTACAGCATTTGGAAAAGAAAGCAAAAAAAAATTCGCAACTAGTTCCAAAGGTTTAGCACTTTCATTGCTTACCAGTCACTACAGTTACTGAATTTAATATTTTAATGCTGTTTTTTATATCAAAAATTTTACCAGACAACCTTTTCAGCGCATACCATTCAGTTATTTGGGTCATTTCCGTGCTATGGCGGATCAGAAGTAAAAATATTTGAGGCTGAATTCATCAATGCTGTAACTAATGATTTGTATGTTAATTTTTTGCTGGTATGCTAAAACAAAATTTCCATACACATTTTGACTAAAGCACACTTGAAACACAAATTAGTTTTTTTTAATTAGTTTAGTTTTAATTTTAAAGCCTACAGCGTATGAAAAGGAAACTTGTTTACAATATTGCCAATTAAATATTCGCGTTAAATTTTGTGTCTGACAGCTGTCACTGCCTTGTAATTTTTTCGTTCATTTCTGTGTTTCGTATTAAATATTGAATGAAAAAAGTTTTTTCATTGCTGTTTAACACTTTTTCTTTATACCAAAATGACAAATCGCTGGACAAGAGAATTGGATTTGTGTGTACCTGCATTTGTGGGACAAAAGCTTTTCACAAAACTTTAAAATTGTTTTAATTGACATCCTTTTGCTGGTGTTACACTTCAAGACATAATATCTTTTATAAAGTTTTACAACTTTATAAAATTGTGAAATCTGTTGTGGTGGAAATTAAGAAAAATTATTTTTAATTTGCTTAAATAAATAAAATGAGTTTTTTTTTAATTAATTAATGGGAAAGGATTCTGATTTCAAGAATTCTTAAGCTTAGAAAACTCTTGAGGCAATTGGGGATTATTAAGTCAATAAGAAAATTAAATTTTATATTACTAAAACAGTTTAGCTTGATAATTAAAATTTTGCCTCATTTGATTAATGATTAATTGTTATGAAAGTTTATTGTGGCAACCAAAAGTGTTTGTTCATTTTAATAAATTTTAAATTTTTTTCACCATTTTTGTTTAATGGAGGATTTCTGCATTAAAGGTTTTAATTATAAAACTGTGTTTCAGCGTAATATATTTCGAAATAAACTTCTAGACTACTGCAGACATATTTCCAAAAGGTTGAACTTTATCGAAATTCTCTAGTTCTTAATATCTTGCAAGGCGTGTTTTTCTTTTCGAGGTATAAACAAAAGCTACCAGCGTTGTGTTTTATGGCGCTTGGCGTTAATCCTCAAGTTTCGTGTTATGAACAGTAACTTTAAATTAAAATATCGACTGACACAAAAAGTTAAAATTCCATTACTTTTCAACAATTACAATAACAGCCAACTTCACTACTTAACGTCTTTTCATACCGGATTGTCCAATTACAAAGCGTTGCCTTGTTCCGGTCTGCTTCACACAAATTGTACACAGAAAAAATAAGATTTGCAAATACAATTAATTTATTGGTGAATGCAATTAAAATATTATTTAAAAAGGCACCTACAAAGAATAAGCATAAGAAAATAAAATCAACTCAATTTATTTTTTGTGCTATTCACAATAGAGTTGTTAACAAAAAAAAACAAATATTTTTTTTTTTATAAATTTGTTTTTCAAATTCTGTGTTTCGTTTTTTTAGAAATTTTTTTACAATTTTTTTTACTTTTTTTTATTTTTTTATTTCCACACAACCCTCGAAACGATTAAAATATTTAATAACTCAACAAATTTCTAATGGATTTTTTAACACAAACCTGCGCTTTAATTGTAATTAATTAATTTTTATAAATAAATTTAAAAAATGATATAGTTTCTGTATAAAAGCACTTCGCAAGAACGAGTCCAAAGTAGATAAATATCGAAATATGAAAATTGCTCTCATACATATGTCTGAAATTTACTGAATCAAAATCTACTTTTCTCTTTTTCCTCAATCCGTTTATAAGTTTAAAATCGGTTGTTCACACAAAAAAGTAATATGAATGAGTTTGTAATATTAATTAAAATATTTGTAATATTAATTAAAAAATTAATTAAATTTTCACCTATAAACAATTTGATAATATCAATTAAGTTTTTCCACTCAAATTAATTAATACAATTAAAAATTTAATTGAATCAATCAAATTATTAATTGAAAACATTAATTGGTGAATACTTTTTTCTGTGTTAGAGGTAACAACCTGTGCATGGGGGTTTTGCCAGTAACTCAACAAGGAAATTTTCAAAAGTAGACTGTTGTTACTCCCGACAGTACCTGCCAGAAAAACAATAACACATTCCGGGTAATATTTTTGTTTTGTCACACAGTGCAAAAAAGGTTTTCTGTCGACATCGTGCGACGGGTTTAGTCTTCATCTATCATTTCTTTGACTGCATCGTCACATTCCAAATCTGTTTGCATAGGTCATGTCTTAAGTTATTGAAAGCTAAACTTCCCAATTGGATTTCCTCCGAGCTGGGAAATTTTTTTGAATCAAAATTGCAAGGAACTATCTTTCAAATAAAACCAAGGTTATGGCAATCAACATCACTTACTTCTGTTTTATTTTTTTTTATTTAAAGTTCTTTAGCCTAAAAAAATAAACAGCCTTTGAAACAATATAGATATTCGTTCAAAATAGCAGGATTTGTTAATTTATTTTCTGTTTCCGAAATTAAGATTTAGTAATACTTAATAAAATAAAAGCAATACAATAGATTAATTGAAAACCATTACACGATGCACAACATAAAAATTAATTTAAATTTTTTAAATTTTCTTCAGATCATATTTTATTTAAGGATGATAAAAGGCCACACTAAGCTGACAATAAAGAAAATCAATTTAAATATTAATCCTCAAGCTTATACTGTTTACTGCTGCCACAATCTAAGCATAAAATTTTCGTTTAAGTATCAAAGCCTTTGTAATGCTTTGTTTATGTCTTCTTATTAATATTAGATGATACTAAAAAATAAGTCAAAGTATGGATCCCATAATAAAAATAAGAAAAACTTAACTACAGCCGTCTCTCTTTTGTTAATGAAAAATTATTTATTTTTTTAAGATTTAAACAGAATGAGTCTATCTTGCCAACGTACACGTTGATTACAAATGTTTCATCATTTAATCTGTTGGTCATGAACCACTTCAAGGTGCAAAATAATCAGTTTAATCTTTTTGTAATAGCATTTAATTAATTAACTTAGCGCGTTATAATTTATAATGTCTGCGAACTTGTAATTTTTCCCATTATTTGTTCACTTGTGTTAACAGCATTTAAAGCGGGTTTGTAAAGTTTTATATAACTGTGGTGATAAGTAAAGGGTGTTTTTTATTGAGGTATAGAACTTTAAGTTGGCATCACTTTTTTAACTGGCGGCCATTTTGTCAGCTGTCAAGTGATTAATATTTAGTTTGGTTTGCCATTTCATCATGAACACGTTGACAAAAGAACAACGCTTGCAAATCGTGCAAATTTATTTCGAAAATAATGGTTCAGTTCGCGAAGTTTACCGCAAGCTCCGTCCATTTTATGGTCGACAGAGCAATTAATTCGGTTAACCATGGATCGTTTTCGCACTACGTTTACTCTATGTGATAATACGCATCCGCTGAAGTCGCTCGTCTACGCCAACAAACCAGAAACGTTAGGGGACTTGGAAGCCAACATTCGTGGCGTTATTGCCAACATACGGCCCCATATGCTCGAAAAAGTGGTTGAAAATTGGACCTGTAGAATTGGCTTTATTCGAGCCAGCAGCGGCGGCCACATGCCCGAAATCATATTTAAACGTTAATGGCATAAATTATCCTTCCAATAAAGCCAAATTGATGGACATTAAAACGATTTTCTTGTGTTTTATTTCAATTCGAAGTTCTATACCTCTAAAAAAAACACCCTATATAAAGTGCTTAATTCATATTTTAATGGTTTGTGGGAGAGCCCTTTTAAGCTTTGAAGACGATTTGCAGAAATTTATTTTTTTTACAATTAAATTGGAGTTCACTTTGATTTTTTAAGAAAAACATTCTTCTACACACTATAAATAATTACCCCCATATGTAAAAAAGAATAGAATATGCTTCAAGTGTACGTTAAAACCGGTTTTTTATGGAAAGCACACGTTATTTTTTTACATATGGGGGGTTAATTTTTAAAAATTACACTGCACAATAGTGTTGAGCGATACTGTGATTTTTTAATAATGTTGCTCTTTGTGGACGTGATTTCTAAATCGATCGCTGTTCTTCTAAACTGTGACTGTGATCACAGTTTAATAGTATTTTGTTTGTATCAGTTCTGTATTTGACAAAATCTAATAAGAAGAGCATTAGTGAAATTAAACAGTGACTGTGATCACGGTTTAACACATTTCAACTCTTCTGCTTTATATTGGTATTTTGATAAATAATAATAAGAAGAGCGACGAGAACAAACAATTAGCAATCAACCCCATCCAAATATTGAGATTGGTTGTATAAGAGGCAGAGAGAGAGAGTAAAATTGCAAATACAAAAATTTTGAGAGCTATACATAGTTGCCAGAAAAGATGATTTGACGATTTTTTCTCGACAAACGGTGAAGGTATAAACAAAAATTCATGTAGTAGCTTTATTTACTGTAAAGTAAGCATACAAGAACATTCACAGTTTGTATGAAAGAACTATATTTCCAAAACCTGTTACTTTATAAATTCAGTCACAGTTGGATTAGTGATTTTTAAATCGCTGTGAAAAAGTAACAGGTTTCGAAAAACCGCTCATCTCTACAGCACAACAAAATAGAGTTTTTTTATGATGTTTAAATAAAAATGGCCGGTCATACATAAGGACCGGCTCCTGATTACTTTTTCCCTATCAGCTCTAGTGGTTTACAACGCTTTTTGTATTATTCCGTTAATACTTCACGAATGGTCCTCCAAACTTAAAAATACTTTTTGGATTATTAAAAAAACATAAAGATTATTAAAGAAAAAAGTATTCACCAATTAATGTTTTCAATTGAAAATTTAATTGATTCAATTAAATTTTAAATTATATTAATAAATTTGAGTGGAAACCCTTAATTGATATTATCAAATTATTTGAAGGTGAAAATTTAATTAATTTGTAATTAATATTACAAATTTATTCATATTACTTTTTTGTGCGAATCTACATAAAAATCTCTTTCATTTAGGTAGATCCACATTGATTAGTATATCAGGATATCTTACTGTTATTGCAAGGATGTTAGAAATCGTGTGTTCTTAGTATAGTACTTAAAATTAAAAATAGTATAACTAATCCTTATGTATTTTTGTTCGCTGATTACGAAAATATCAGTGAAACTAGACGGGCTAGAAAAGTAAGATACAGATTTTCGTAATAATCCCTTTTTTTTGTCACGACATCACGCGTGACCGGCTGAACTGATTCCTCCGTTCTTTTTGCTTATTTTTTTTTGGTTTTGTTTGTTTTTCTCTGGAGAAAAATAATATGAAAGAAAAAATTAACAAAACATGAAAACTTGTGAAAATTTGTACTTTTGGTACCTTTTGTGTTTTTATTTTTATTTCAGTTTCTTGCTTGATGCGAGCAAAGTCGCGGGAAGGTGCTAGTATTTAATAATATTTAAGTTTGCATTCGTGCCGTCGGATTAATATTATATTATTCTTCAGCATTTCGTTTTGCACATCTTCTGCAACTCAAACACTTCAGCTTCTTTAAGTCCACGTGAATAAAAAGCCGGCGATGCCATATTTTTATGGAACATGCGAGTTTTCCCATGTGGAAATAATTGCCGATTGCAAATTTAAGAAAACGGAAATATTCGAGGAAGAAATATTCACGATATGAGTGAATGCTTGCAGAATTTAATTTTCTGCCACACAGGCCGAAATTAAAAATTTAAGATTTTCTTCAAAGCTTCCAAATTTTTACATAACTTTACTTTTACATATCAATAGATTCAAAAGCATCTCTACCTGTCATACATCCTTCGTATTTAAATTTCTCTAGAACTGCTTCAACTTGTTACATTTTCAAACTATTTTAATTTTAATGTTTACTCGTATATAAAAGTGTTTTTTTTTTTCTTCATGCAGATATGTCATAATTTTTTAAATTACAAATTTTTACATGAAAAATATAGCATTACTCAGCACATGGAATATGTGAAAGTGTATGTAATGAAAACAAACGACAAAAAGTGAACAGTACTCCTGATTGCTAAGCCATGGAATATATAATATAAAAAAGAATTAAATTTACATAAATATTTCCTTTATAAGCTCTAAATTTAATAAAGTTGCATACATATTACGTAACAAGTAAAAAAATGCAATTTCATCGTTTTATTAAGTTTTTTTATTTTTTTTTTTTTTGGTTAAAGAAAAGTATTGAAAAATTCCCAGGGGAAGGTTTTTTATGATTCAATAAAAAGGTATGATATTTACTTGTGATAAAACTTTCACGGTGTCGTGGAATACACTTGGTAGGAACTTGTCTTAGATTTTGTTGTACATATAAAAATATTTATTGTATATTCAATATTAATAATAATATTATTTCCTATGACTTCAAAGAGGAATTGAATATTTTAAATTTGTATATAGTCATAAAAGAATTACACAGAGATTTTTTTGATGATTTTTCAAGTTTATGGGTCGATTATGGTTTGCAGTCAAACTTTAGCTGCGTTGCCAATAACCAATTACTTTAATTTTCCATACATATTTAACTTAATGGCTTTTGGCAATCGGAAAGTTGTGGTTGCAAGGAGTTAAGTAATTTTTCCCGGGATTTGTTGATATTTCAAGTTCTTTCTTTTTGCATTTTTTTTTAAATAATGTTAAGAATTTTCTAATACGAGTATGTGGTTACATATGAAATAAAAAGCAAAAGAATTTTTCTCAGCTATTTTTAAGTTGACTAATCGCATTTGATGTTCGAGAATTTATACCGAAAGCAATAACTAAATATGAAAATTTATTTTTCTTTTCAATATATATTTTGTTGCGCTTCTTTTTTTTATTTTATAATAATAAGAGATCTAAACCCAAAAGGAACATACATACGTATATTCGAATTTTGATTTTTTTGTGGCATTATGTTGGTACTGATGTCTCTTACTTATGCCGACAATTTCGGCCATTTTGAATGTTCAGTTATTTGTTGACAGCTGCTTTGCCAGCACGTGCTTTGGCTCGACTTCCTTGGCTTACATTTTATCAGATTTTCCCATATGGTAGAATTAAATTTTTTTTTTAAATTGACTTTACATACTTTTGTGAGTTTCTTCTTGTCAATTTACTTTCTAATACACAATTTTGCGCTTTATTTATTTCAATAATAGCAACAAATCAGTTAATTTACGAGTAGCTTTATTCCACTCAAGTGTTAAAGTCTGTCGAACATTTCCATAAAGCAGTAAAAGGAATAATAATTCATGTTGCGAGTATTGAATACAACAAACAATCTATGTATATGCATATATTTTGTTATATATAAACTAAAGCCCACATAAGTTAAACAAATCGAAAAAACAAGAAGAGCGAGCATTAAAAACCATTTATAAAAATATAATAAAATAATAATCATGTGTATTTCGAAAATACAATGAAAACAAAACACAAAACTTTTTTTGCCTTATAAATGAACCCTCTCTCTCTTTAACTAAGTTGGAGCTTCGTTAGGCAGCACTAAATCCTCAGATAATTGTAATATGTAGATCTCGCTGCCGCACTAATGTTCTTAAGTGGCTTAAAGATTTAAAAAGAAAAACAAATTTCCCGCAGGAAAATGTAAACGCAATTTGCCCTTCTGCTACTTTCTCAAAGTGTTGTGTTAATTTTAAAAGAGTGATGCCCGTAAGGGAGCGTCACATTGTACATAAATCTGAATCGTTTTTAACGCCTGAAAGCATGCCACACTTTAGCACTTTTGCAACAATACCCACAAAATGGCTTGAATTTGTTTACAAGTAAAGATACACATGATGTCAGTGTTTTATGCAGATTACTAATTTATCATCTCAAATTATGATTAATTTGAAATTTAAAAGTACAATATGTTTTACTTGTTTGTTTAGATTAACTAGCGATGTTTATGCTTTCAATAGTTGTGTTTCTCGAATTATCTTCTCTTTTTTTTTTGTTGCAGTGTTATGGGCCCTGGAGGCGATCAAATAAACCCGTCAAGCACTGCATATGTGAAAATGTCGTATACTTGTCGCTTAAAGGGAGACGCACAAGTATACACGTCAAGCACTATTCAAATTAAGACTTCGTAGCTCTCGTTTGAAAGCGTGTCGCCATTCGATTATGATTTTTTGTTATTAGTGACAAATGTGAACTTAACCTAACATTCCAGTATGACTACGAAATATTTTGCAAATGGAATCGGTAACGTTTAATGAATTTCTAGCATATGCTTTTCAGGCACTTTACGGTGCTTGGCAATACGTCTGCACCAGCTGCACTTCTGCTGCAATTAATCCACATTAGTTCTTCGCGCCAGAAATTTGTTTGTTACATACTCAGCAATAGTAGTTTTCGATAAAATGTGTATACAATAAAACCATTTTTCCACAAGTCAGGCAGGCAACTCGTCTAGAAAATTTTTATGCAAATCACTCAAGAAAATGAGTGGTTTTCATGTAAATTTCCTACTCAAGTCGACCGTTGTGGAAATAGATGGAAAATTTTGTTTCATACACGCACTTCTCCATGACGTCACATGAAATTTCATTTCTTTCGTCAAACAGAAAAATGTATAAAAACTTTTTGATTGTCATCAATCATGGGCGACAATGCGTACTCGTGTGTGTATCCAAAAAAAAAAACGGTTGCACTCACACAATTATGTGCTTAATGTCTTTATTTGACCGTCTGCTGGTAACTTTATGCTGTTGAGCAAACATTGTACCAATGTTTTTTTTTTGTCTCATTACAACTTTTAAGGAAATAAATTCAGAGAATTCTTAGATATTGCTTCAAGGATTTTTCCGATTTTTAACATGACTTTTATATCTTAGTATCCAACTTGTTGAATTTTTTATTTATTTAACTTTAATTTATTTTGATTTAAGTATCAAATAAGTAGAACGAGTACCATTTGCTTTTACAGGCTGGTCCTGTAACTAAGACCAAATATTATTTGATGTGTTTGCTGTTTGTTTTATTTTACCTTTCTTTCATAATTTCTAGTTTGCTCAAAAAAATTGTTGCCAGTATACTTTCATTTAATTTTTCTGTTTTGTTTTTATTACGACATATTTCTATAAAACTTTGTACATAATAAAGAGACAAAGTTTTATGCAGGCAGCTGCTGGACGGCTCCTCTGCGCTTATTATTCCGTTTTTGTTTGCATGAAAAAAAATTTGTCCAAGTATTTTAAGTTCTCCTCTTAAGTTTACCATCAAATAAGTTGCCCTAAAATATGCAAATATATTTTGTTTAATGTTTATTCCTTTTTAACAGCTCTGTAAAGTATGCTTAAACAGAAAATGAATAGTGATACTTACACCCAAAAAATAAAGTTTTAAAATCAAGAAGAAACATTTTGATTTTAAAAACGAAACCTTTATGAAATAGAACTAAGTTTGTTTTGTGTTATTTTAAAAATTTTCATTCTTTGCTTAAAAATTAAAACTATTTTGGAATGAAAAATTATTAGTTTTGTTTTAAGAAACAACAACCTTGATATAAAGTTGAACATACTCAAATTAAGAACTTATGTTTTTGAATTAAGAATGAAATATTCTTGAAGTAATAATGAAGCATTTTTGTTTTAAAACTAATTATTTTTACATAAAAAATGAAATGTTTTGAGTTAATAATGGAGACTTCTTAAATTAAGAATGAAACGTTTTAAATTAATAAAAGAGAATTTTGAAATTACGGATGGTTCGTATTAAAATTAAAAATGTTAATTTTGTTCGGAATCAAAATGCCCTTATTATGAAAAATTTTCGGTCTTCGACTGTAGTCCAAAGCGCTAATCGAACGAATTTTCATTTGCGTCATGACGAGCATTCAACAAAAAATTTCGCTATTATGTTATGAGGATCATACAGAATAATGGACATTAATATACACTTGGTCATAATAACAGATTAATTCTGTTTTTTTCAATACGACACAAATATAAAATGTTACTCGGGGAAAAATATATTCTTTTATTTAAAAAAATTAAAATTATTGATATAGTAATAAAATATTTTTGTTTTTAGAATGTTTAAAAATACATTTTCTTTTTTATTATGATTTCAAAAATTATAATTTTTATTTTAATAAGAAAACATTATAGTTTTTGAAATTTTTAAAATGAAAGCGCACATTTTTGTTTTAGAACTGTTTCGTTATAAAAATAACAATGTTGTATATTAATATTATAAGAAACATTCATATTTTAAAAATGATTTTTAAAAATGCAGCATTTTTAAAACAAAATCGCAAGATTCTTGTTTTAAGAATGCTTTTTTGGTACAGTGTACAAATGTATTTACCAAAGGTAAATCAATAATTGTATACACAATATAATCATTTCTCATATTCCATTTCATTAAAAATTTACGTTAAATAGCTGATGTTAATAACAATCTCTAACCCAGTAGATAGACTTGGGTGCTGATGAAGTGCGTGGCTGCACATAAAAATATCGGTATTTCCCCCAGCTAATAGTGTCTAATTTAATTTCTTTTCTTTAGAAAGTCACATTAATTAATAAAAATATTTCAATCGATAAGAATTGAAATTACTGAACTTAAGTCCGATTTAGAAATTATTTCTGATTAAAATTCAATATAGTTCAACTAAAAAATTTAAATTGTCTCACTTAAAAAAAACTTCAGTAGCTGTTTTGTAGATTTTTGGAGAATTAAAAAATGATTAAAATTTTTTATGTCGTTTTCTGCCAAACAATTTTTTTAGTTTTAACGTTGTTTTGGGAAAAAAGCGATATACTTTCTTGTTGCAACATTATAATACAAAAAAAAATATGAAAAATTTAAAGAATTTAATGAAAAAATCGTAATCGCTTTCGGAAGTCGCTATTGCGGTGCGTAAATAGCACAAATTAGCATATTTTTTTATGAATTTTCAAAAAGTATTCTTTTTTACTACTTTATGTGTTGAGATGTTGAAAAATTTTGGTTTTTTAGTGCTTTTTTTGTAATGAACATAAAGAAAGGAAGATTTTTACGACATACACTTGATACATATTTCAGCCAAGGTGACTCTTTCATGGAGAAAAAATATCAACCGCTTCCTGCACCGCAATTCAAAAATATAAAAATTTTATGTATTTTTTCCTTCATGATTAAATACAATAAAATTAAAATTCTGCTGAGTAGAATATGGCATTTTCTCTATTGCTTTCAGAATAAACATACAGACAAACATACACACACACATATTTACATTGTACATGTGTTTGTACATAATGTAAGCACCTGCATACAACTATTGGTAATACACAGTTTATGCATTAAAAATGCTTATGAAAATTTAAATCTCTTAAGAAAAATATACATATTCACCAAATGCACACACACTTGCAGAATAAAACAGTATTTGCAATTGCTGTCTGAACAATACAAAGTCATTCATGTTAATGTTAAAAAAGGAAAAGTCAAATTTATATGTACTGGTATGTATGTTTAAAAAATCCTAAGAACTTGTGATTTTTTGTTGCTAAATGTTCTCAAGGCTTGAAAGTTTGCTGTAAACAATTTTTTTCTTACATCAATATTAAAACCAAATGGCAAACAATCTGAAAAAAGAAAAAAACTGGGAAACACGAAGAAGCTGCATGCAAAAAGCAATTTTATGCCTGAGTTTTCATATAAACATTGTGAGACACAAATTATGACAATAACGAATATGTGTGTTAGCACTGCAAACAGGTAATAAGAATGCAAAAAGTGTGTTATATACTCTCGTATATATAAGCCAAACCAATTGCCCTCCTTGCTACTGGGTTGTGGCAACACTTTTGAATAAATATAAATATTTCTATGCAATATCTAAAAGCATCCTGCTGAAGACTTTCTGGCATTTGCAGTTTGAAACTTTAACAAGAAGTTGAATATTTTACAAGCGAAATACTCTCATTAAAAACATAAATAAACAACAAAACAAACATTACGAAATCTTTGTATGTTTTTATTTCTATATATAAAATTTTTTTTTTGGCGAAGGGTATTTATAGGTTTGCCATTCCGTGTATAATTTTCACAATATTCATATGCGACCTCACTAAGTATATCGTTAGCTGAAATGCAAAATCACATAACTACACTTTTATACTAAATTTTATACTAGTGAGAAAAAACTAAACAAAAAATAAAAAAATTAATAAACTGAAATAAAGTTTTTTCAGGTATATTTCGTGTTGCACGTGAAATTAAAACGTGCAGCATTGCCATAGAATTGTTGTTGGCAATAATTATGTATAACAAAAATGGTATGGCAATTGTGCACGTAGGAATAAATATTTCCGTACAATTCCATGGCAATTCCGCACATTTTAATTTCACGTGGAATGCAGGACACATCCGCTTATTTTAATATTTAATTCAGCTCATTTTTATTTGAAAGGTTGTATTGAAGTAATATCCAATAATTTATTAAAAATTCAATTTTTAATTTTTTGTTAGTTGCATAATTTTGCTTTTTAGCTGGCGATATATAGATGTTTAATTTATAAAAAAAATAGTTCTAGTCGGACTGGATTGCCCTAACGGTGGTCTTAATTAGACCACTTGGCACGTAGTATGTCTTTATTTATTACAAACATGCGTGTACAAAGCAAAAACAAAGAATAAAATTGTATTTTTTCAAACAAATTTAAATCGCTTTTTACCAGTTTTGAGTCCAGAAATTTGTCATTTATACCCTGGATCCTTATACCCTGGATCGTATAACCGATGTACGTCTGTCCGCTTGTCAGTAGATAAAGTTGGCCTTCCGAAGCTCCCAGAAAGGCTAAAGAATTTGGTCTCGGGCTGGTGTGTTGAAAATCAAAAGGATGGTTTCAGAGCTGGAAAATTTATTTTTTTGTTTTGTTTTTTGTTTTGTATATGAAAGTATCTAGCTAAAACCATTTCTTGTATTTTTCTGGACATTAGACCTATTTTATATTTTAGTTAAAATAAATTGGTATTAAATTAAAAAATAAATAAAAAGACTTTTCCAGGGTTGGAAAATTTTAACTTTATTTACTATATAAAAGTAAACTACTAAATTAAACATATTTTGTAATTAAGAAAGAAAAAACATTGTCTTATACTAATCAACAAAAATATAAAAAAATTATTCCAGGGTTGGAGAACTTGAACTTTTTTTGGTATATAAAAGTAACTAGGTGAAATTAATTTCTTCTCTTTCTTTATAAATTAAATTTATCATATATTTTGGAAAGAAATAGTTTGGTATAAGAAAACAGCTTAATAAAAAAACAAAGCTCCAGACCTGGAAAATTTAAACCTTTTTAGTATGTAAAAGTGACTAACGTCTCTTTTCACAATGTATGATTAAGAGTTAACGTAAACTTTAACTGCAAGTTCTTTATACAAAACTTGCCGTTAAAGTCCCTGTTAGCTTTTAATTGTACATTGTGAAAAGGGCCGTAAATACATCAAATTTTTTTCTTTGTGAATTAAAAATATTTTATTGTTTAGAAAGGAATAAATTAGTATTGAGAAATCAGAAAAATCAAAAATATGGTTTCAGGGTTGGAAAATTTTAAATTTTTTTGGGGTGTAAAATATTTTTTTTTTCTTTTGAAGTAAACATAGTTTATATTTTAGGAAGATCTTTACTCAAGAAAATAATATTTTACCATAAACATGGGCTCTAATTAGTCTCACGAAACTTCGTGATAAAGCATTATATCACGCTCATACTATCATGCTCTCAGCACAACTATGTCTCAAATCGATGATCATCAGGGATGGCAAAATTGGTACAATTGTACTTTTTTTTGGTAATATTCAAACTCGGAAAGTCCAACAGTACATCAATGGTTAACTCAGTACATTTAATGAATCTCCCCAGTTTTAGTAATTTCATTCCGCATTTATTTTAATTGTTCAAAAGTGAAAATTCGCATATAGTTGGTCACAAGTAGACAAGCCCTAACTCCAATAAGTGTAACTTTACAGGAGAAGGTAAAAACATAATAATAAACAGTACTACTGATTTGTAAAACTACTTGTAGAAGCGTTAATTTTTAGACTCTTTACACGGGTCCCACAAATACAGGTGTGTAATTAGCTTAGGTTGCATGCAGATTTTTTAAAACAGAAAATTTTATTTAGTACCATTATGGATACTTATTTGACGCAGTTTTTAGTTTTCAGTGTCAAAATCGATATGGTAAAGGCTAGAAAAATCTATAACTTTTGTATATATACATATGAATATTCAAGTTACGTTAGATGTTTGTAAAGTTAATTGCCATTGGAAAGTAGTGATATCTGTCAAAGTCCTCTCTAATTAATTTCCTATCATTCATTTTAAAAAGGCAAAATATTAATAACTAAAAAACTACTTAAATACGGAAGACAGAATAAAATATTCAACTGTTGCCAATTTCGAAAATAAAATCTTTAAATCAAATTCTTTAGTCACGCCATTAATTTCACTAGAGGAAAAAATAAATGATACATTTTTTCTAAAAAACAAATTTTATTTTTGCATGTACTACGTCGCTGTAAGCACAGACGTATATTGCACTCTTGCTTGTTTTTTCTTATATTTTTACAATTAAAAATAAAAAACCAATATTAGCTTCCGACTCCATTCTTAAAAGGAAAACCAACTTACTCTAGTTGTCAAACATTTTTGTGCACCTTCGCTCTCTGTCTCTCTGCACTTAAAAAGAAGAGAGGTGTCTTAGAACAACCGTTTAGAGCTATGCTGCTTAGGTATATAAAACAAATTTCATGTGTTGAATAACAATGCAATCAAATTAATAATTATAATATAATGATGTCAAACTCACCGCAAATATTTCAAAACGATTCCATTTATTTTCCATTATTTTCTTTTCTAGCTGCGTACGTTTAATTTAATGTATTGTTTGTGCTCATTGTTTCTGTTTTGTTTTTGTTTCACTCACTTCAAAAAAAAAAAAGAAACAAAACAAAATCAAACATTTTGCTTTTAAGTACAAAGAAGTCAAAACAAAAATAAATTTATAACTATAATAGTGTCGATTATTTTTGTTACGAAAATAACGTCCAAGCAACTGTGTCGTAGGATAAAGAGCATAGCTTTAATAAATCAACAATTTTGCTATTTATTTTATTACTTTTATATTTATTTATTACCCAATCAATAACAGTTTCAAATTGTTGGCAACTTTTGGTTTTTTTTTTTATTTGAACATTTCCGTTTTAGCAAAGTTTTATGTTTTATGCCACTTTCAGTAACGGAAAGCAGTAAGTATCATTTCACAACCCAAAATTGCAAAACATTTTATAAAATAACAAGCACTGAATAAAAGTTTTTAGATTTCATTTGGTTTCTATTTAATTTATTTTATAGTTTTTGCCAATCAATAATTTTTAAGTAGAAAATGCAGTATTTTTCAACATTGAGAAGTAAAGAGATGCTACAAAGTTTGGTATTTAGTTCTATTTGGTACTAGAAAAAAACATTAAATAATTTTATTTTGAATTGTGTCATGCACTATATAAAAAGTCTAAGCAGCTTTTAAAACTGAAAAGCATTTTAAATTTTTAATAAATATTACATCTCAATGGTTAATGTGAGTTGAAAGCAGATAATAGGGGATTTGAAAATATTCCTTAAAATATAAATAAATTGCATAATGTGTAACTAAAACGAAATAACACAAGCGTGTTACACAGATAACTTTTGTTAGCATTTAAATTTGAATTGGAATAATCTTGAGGTTGTCATAAGCAAGAAATTGTGAAATATCGTTTTACTTAAAGGATAGAAAACGTTTTATAAATAACTTATATTTAAAATCGTTTCCTTTTTCCAAATCTGGGGGAAGGGTCTTCCAAAATATGTCCTTGATGAAGCTGGGCCCAAATTTAAAGCTCACTGCTATTGTAAACCGAATATTTGTCGCCAGAAATATGTATGTTTATATTTATGAAAGTGCACAAATTCGGTATAGTTTATTAAAACGCGAGAAAATACGTCCATTAAATGTGTGCTTTTATTTTTAATACTTTCAATTATTGGATCACTAAGAAACTTATCGCACACCTTGATGTCTCGAATCTCGAACTTAAAAAAATTAAAGGAGCCACACCCATTGAAATTTGATATTATATTCCACGTGCTTTTACTTAAACGGTTCCTAAGAAATGTGGCACCCACCCTAGCATTTAAAAAAGTGGGCGGGGCCGCACCCATTATTGTTTAAAAGAAATTTATATGTATTTCTACTTATCCGATTCCCACGAAAATTGGCAAACAGTTTAAGCTTTTAAAGTTACATAATCTTGTAATTAAAAAAGAGGGCGAGGTCATGCCCATTAAAATTTTATATTATATTTAATGTTCTTCTGCTTGACCGAGTCTTATGAAAATTGACAGACACCTTGAGCTCTGAAAGTGGCACTGTTCTGCATTTAGAAAATTGAGCGCGACCAGTAATAATTGCAAAAGTATTCTTGACCACCCTGCTTGATCATTTAAAATTGCCATTAAAAAAATAAAAATAAAGCTTTGTAAAAACTGAGCACGAAAATGTTACAAATAATTTTGATTCGCGACAAAGAAAAAATTTCTCATATCAACATATTTTTTATTTTGTATGTGTACTGACAAATTTTTTAAGCACGAACGAAAGCCATATAGACGTTGTTTAACCAACAACAAACAAAAAATCTTCATCTTAATACATTACAACAGGCTTAACATCAAATAAATATATTTCGCTATTTTTATAAACAATATTGAAAGCAATTTGAAAAAAAAAATGAATATTATAAATAAAATTAAAAGTTAATATTTTTACCTTCCTCAGCAGCTTGAAAATCGAATTTTCCTGAAAAAAAAAATTATGAAAAAACTACATCAATTATACTGTTAGCAAAAAAAGAAACAAACTCTTTAAGAAATGTACAGTAAATTTTAAGACTTCCAATTGTAAAATAACAACAATTTTACCAAACAAAAAATTAACAAAAAGTTAATGAGCAGAACTTAAAGTAAATCAAAAGAGAAATAGAATAAATAGAATGTATAAAAGCACTTGTATGTACGTAAGTCAGTGTAATTTATCTCTACTAATCATTATTCTTTAAGATACTAAATAAGAACAAAAACTAAGAGACACTCCTCTAAGCACGTTAGCTCAAAGTTAATTAAATTAATTTAAATGTAAAAAATAACACAAACTATAAATTTTAGTAGCTGAATATTTGTAAGCAAGTTAAATAAATTATGTATAATTAGCGATACAGAATATTTTAACTCTAAATCCATGTCTCTTAAATGTGATTAATTTTTTTACTTTATCAAACAAAAACAACACTATAGCGTACTAAATAAAAAAAATTATGCATTTTCCCTAAATGTGTAGATTTAAAAAGAAAACTTTGTTTGAATTCGTATTCAATTTGCATAGCGATAATAACAAAAAGTTCTCCATATCCTGGCATAAATAATGAAATGTGTTGTTACTAGTTCTAATGAATAGATTTAAGTTGAAAAACAAGATCCCTCAAAAAAACTAAACCAAAGATTAAGAAACAAAAATACTAAAGAAGATTATTAGGAGCTAAAAATTTAAACGATACTCAATAAAAATACACAATTAAGAAAAATAAATGTTTAAAAAAATGTTTTTATTTTGCAAAAATCAAAGAAAAGGTAAGTAAGTAACATAACATACAGTTGCAGGCCACCACTGGAACTGCCCCTGAGCTCAACCCCGAAAAAATAGAAATCAAGTAATAACTTTTATATCTGCTCGAAAAAATAAAAATTAGAAAAAAAAATTAATAATTTGAATCCGAAAATAACAATTATTTCTGCTCGAAAAAATAGAAAGCAAGCAATAACTTTTATTTTTTCTACTCGGAAAAATAGAAATCAGAAATAATCGATAAATAACTGCTGCCTTTTGATTATTTTTTTTTTATATAAAAGTCATAACAATTAAGATACCCAGTGTTGTCAGATATGGCGATATCTCGCCAAATGTGGCGACAAAAATTTATTTTTGGCGATGAAAATTTTCAAATAGCGATTGGCGATTTACTTGGCGATATTTGAACTCCTTGGCGACATTTTTGGCGATATTTTTACGATTTCAATAAAATAGAATAATGTTAAAAATATGAAATTTTTGTTTGTAAAGAATTTTTTCTACAACATAAGATATTTCGTGCATGAAATTCTAAATGTTGTGACTCTCTATCTCAAACAAAATTTTCATTTGGTGTTTATAAAACACCTCCACTGTGTTTTATTAACAAGAACCAACATTTTGATAATGAAGCACCAAAAAGCCTGCACGAGTTCTCGCCTATGCCAGCCATACACTACACAAGTTCAGTGCTCAAGTCTGGCACTGAGTAAAATAAGCTTGTGACACACACTATACAAGTAAACTGTGCAGTTTTTATTTTAATGCATTATGGAGCAGGCGATTGTTTGTATAATTGTAGGAACTCTGTTCAGAATAATTTTTCGGCGCTCATTTCTAGTTTAAAAAATCACGACACAACTGAGCGTTTGCAACATGTACTACACAAGTTCACTGTACAATTTTACAAACTTGAGGAAAGATCTAAATCGTTTTGATATTTACTAAGGTCACTACACTATACAAACGCACTATACAGTGCCAGACGTGTGCAGTGAGTGAACTTGTGTAGTATATAGAGTGTATGAATACAACGATTCTGTTGGTACTTACCACTTCAAGGACATGATATGTGTACTTAAATACACCTTTAAGTAAATGTTACTTCAGTTTTATCATAAGATTTATATAATAATTTTTATCTTGGTGTCCGAGTTCAATTTATCCTATTCGGATTGAATTTTTGGAATAAGTTATTTTTAATCATTTTTGTACTCCACTATTTATATGTTAATGTAAAAACTTTTCTTAATTTTTCTTATATAGTATAATTTTTATGTTTTACGATAGACGTTACCTGCTGAATTTAAAATTTAAAATTATTTGTAATATAATTTCAAAATGATAAAAATATTTTTGTAGCTATAATTATTGTTTTATTATATTGGCGATATTCGACATGTCATTTGGCGACAAGGCACAAAATAAATCTGACAGCACTGACGGTACCTGATAAATTCCTCACATTTGGCAATGCTCACATCGAAACCAAATTTTGCGTATACTTGATGCGGTAAATAATTATCAAGTATACGCGACATACGACACAATATTAATATTCAAAGCAGAGAACAGAAATGAGTAGTGAAAAAGTGAGTAGAGTTGAATCATGTTTTATAATTTCTTTTACTTATGCGCACTCATACTTAATGGAATGTTGTCTATGAATCATATTCACTCGAAAGTTTGAAGTGTGCATCGAACTCATACTTAGCGACATTTTTGACGTTGTGGATTTCCTTAACTCAATGAATTTCCAATTCACAATGCGAACTTCGCATACGAACATTTAAGTTCTCATTATGAGGTTATGTGTTTCTCTGCTGGTTTTTTTTTTTTTTTTTTTTGCAAAAATTTAAAAACGACCCTATTTACTACTATTGTATACTACTTGCAAACTGTTTAATGACTAACCTTTTCAATAAACATACATGCATGAGTTGAGTGAGCTGAAATTAGAAAGCAAACTGATTTGATTTATGAAATTGAGTGTGGTATGACTATGATGTTGACGTCGCATTCCTATTTATTTCAACCTATACTTATAAATCAATGTCATCGTGAGTATGCGCAAATCAGAGTAGTTGAGTTTAAATGATGTCTACTCACTTATATTTAAAATTTCATGAGTGAGTATGAATAGCGAAAAAACGATTCATTTTCGATCACTGATTCAAAGATAATTTCATTGAAAGCATATACAAAAAATACAGAAAAATTGATAACCTCTTCGTATTTTGAAGTCGGTTAATAAAATTTAGAGATTACATTACATACATGGTTACTTCAATTGTTATTTAATTCTTTGAACAGAGAATACAACTTTCTAGAACAGTGACTTGAGTTCAGTGATGCCAAAAGTAGGGAATTTTCCCTTTTTGTAGGGATTTTTCTGTTATATTTTGAGCTTAGGGAAAAAAGGACAGATTTTTTATTTTGAGGAAAATGTAGGGAATTTTTAAAAATTACCGCTTTTTTCAATTTTGTCTACCAAATTATAAAATGCAAAAATATTTTGAGCATTTTGATTTAAGAGCTAAAATTGTTCACATAGTTTAGAATTGGTTTGAAGAAACCCTATATTATGAATCCTAACAATCTGGAAATCACTTACAATATCTTAAATATTTAGTTGTATATGAAAAATCGCAAAAATAAAATATACATACATACAACATATAAGATTGTGTCACCAATGCTCCACAAACTTCTATTTTTTATACTTGGATAGTTTAAGAAAATTAAGTATTATCCTAAAATATCCAATAAGTAAAACAGTTTATTTATTAGTGTTTTTTGTGGGAATTGTTACAATTTAAGCTAAACCCTCAATAATCAATTTCAATGTATTTTTATTAAAAAAATATTTTACCTAATAAGTAAAATAATAATTTGGGATTACTAGTGAGTTAAGAAATTTTAAATTTAAAATAGTTTATGTTTAAGATAAACACGAGAAAAAAAAAGAGAACCATACAAATAAGTAACAAAATGCATTTCCATCTAACAAGAGATATACAAATTGATATTTATTATGTATTTTACTGCTTCACTTAAAATAAACTTTTTCATAACTAAGTACGTTTATTAAAAGATCTCACCCTGCGTAGGGTTGTGAAATTCTTTCCGACCTATTTCGCAAAATTTACTTAAAAATCGCCAAAAATCAGTTTTGTGTAGTTTTTCTCAATATATACTTTTGATTTTATATAATTCTTTTTTTAATATAAATTAAATATAAAGAAATAAAATCGCCAAAAATAATTTCTTGTAAATTTTTTCATCCAAATTCAAAACGCATTAATTACTTTAACGAATATAAGAAAAATCATCGAAATCAAATTGTTTGAATTTGCAGACGAGTTTTGGTACGATTTATTTATTTAAACTACTAATTCAACAAACTAATTTAAATTTTGTTAAAAAAAATAGGCATCAGTCGTAAAGCAGCTCTGGGCGAGTCAACATCAAGCGTCGTTGGCAATTATCTCTTAAGTGCAACCAGGCCACTGTTGTTTATTGGCCTTCGAGAGTTTTGCGTCTCACTCGCACTGGTTGACTGGTCTGCCACGGATAACCGTATATTCTTGCGGTTATTTTGTGGAATTTCTTTAACAACCACGTTGCTACTTCCTATGTGAAGGCATAGGTCGTGTACAGTCAGTCACAAAGCCTTTTTAAAAAACTGTTAATAACATCTTGGGCATATGGTCTAGCTACCCCGCCCATATTTGTGCAACAATACTTTGCAAATTTACTTTGTAAATTATTTCTTAAATAAATAAATAAATAAATAAAAATAGGCATAAAAATCGCCAACAAATTTATTTATAGCCAGAAAAATCGTCATGTTGCCAAACCAAAAATTTGGACGCGAAACAAGTTGAAAAATCGCCACGTTTGGCGGGAAATCGCCATATCTGACAGCTCTGAGCCTGAGTTTTAAATTAATAACTACCCATTTTAACAAAATATATTCTAACTTCCATATTCATAAAAAATATTTCAGGTTTATTAAGCGCTTATTTGACATATTTCTTTGGGAAATTTGTCAAATAAACCTGTAATAAACGTAATATATTTTTTACGAATTAGACCATAAGAATTTGTATAATTAATATATTTGCAATATAATTTTTATGTATGTACATTCTTTATATGGATGTAGGGATGTATATAGAATGTACATATATATATATCTGTTTTTAATTTGTTTTTGTTAATTAATGCTTTAACTACTTTTCTACCTAAGCTTAAGGCCTTGCTTATATATATATACATATGTATATACACTAATGTATATATATAGTATATATTTAGTACTTACATTAATGTAGTTGCTAAATCTTGTAAATAAATAAATAAATACTTTTCTACCTGGTACCCAACTAAGGCTATAGTCTGTTTTGTACAATATATGAAATATAAAATACTCACAAAATTTATATATATTTGTTTTGTTGCTGTTAAAAATAATTAATTTTCAGCGTAGGGACAAATGTAGGGAAAATATTTTTGATTGGAGGGGAAAAAAATTTAAAAATATTCACTGGCATCACTGCTTGAGTTCCACATATAAAATCCACAATTCTGTATTGAAATGCAATACAAAGAGCTATTAAGGGTTTTCATAAGAACTCTTAAAATTGCCATTTGTGCGAGGCTTGTTTTATGAAGCACTTTTTGAACTTTGTTCGGCAAACAAAAACTTAAAAAAAATTAATTTATATTAATAAAAAAATAGATAAAATGTATTTTAAATATAAAAAAATGTTAAATAAAACACTTTTCAAACTCATTATAAAGTGTAACTTGAGTCTAAAAATGCATAAAGAAACAAAACAAAAAAATAACTTAATTGATCAGATTATTGAAGGAAGTTGTTGCTTAAGTTTACGAGTCAAAATTGTTGGGCAAACTTACTAGGTTTGTGTAAATCCCTAATGGCCAGCAATAAAAATGTATTCGTGTATGTGTATTCATTTGTATAAGAAGCCGATTAAAGTTCGGTACTCTTGTGCCACTTTGGCCAGCTACGGTATAAATACGTTTCCATACAATGTTTTGACAGTTTATTTATGAGAATGTAAAAAATGCCCAATTGCACAGTTTGCTAGACTTTTGAACAATGTCATGAAGACATTTATTGTCAAATAATAATAACTACTCACATACCAATAACATCTTATCTTTTGTTAGACTTCATTTCTTAACATTTACAAACCTTATTAAGAAAAGTTTTGTTTCAATATCTTGAAAATATACAACAAAAAGTTTATATAACGACAATTATCATTTAACAGCCAATCGAATTATATTAATAATATTACCAAATTAAGTATGTGCTCAGAAAACTTTTTGCAGTGACTCAAAGAATTTCATTTTAGGCTCATTTTATATCGATACCTTACTGCAAGAGAGTCATAACCAAAAAGATACAATTTGTTAGTTAATATTGCAGAATTAAGCATCATTACTTTCTTCATTCTTCATTTTGTAAACATTTCGTACAAATATTTTATATACTAACCTTACTGAGAGAAAAATTAGACATTTAATTTGTTAGTAAGCTTAAAGCCTTAAACTCGTTTCCTGTGAAGTAAATTTTTTGTGTGTTATGACGCTTTTGCTATAAAAGCTCGATATTATAATACCCATATAATGACTTTCTTTTCTGATTGCCAAACTTAAATATTCGGTCACAAATCAATTTGTGTGTGCCTGTCATCGAGAGAATACTTTCGACTGAAACTTTATATTGAAAATAACAATGAAATGTGAAGATTTGTTTTTGTTTTGAGTATGAATTGTAAGTAGAAAGTTTTCTTTCGATATCGTGAAAGCGGTCAAATAAACAAAGTAATTAATTCTCAAGGACCGATTATTATACGATTTACAAACCATATTATTTTCTAAAATTTAATTTCCTGGGTTATCGTCGGAGTTACCCAAATATTTGCTGTAGTTTACAAAGCATAATGCTAAAACTTTATAAAAAGTTAATTTCTTTAGACATAATTGAGATTTGTTGGTTGTTGTTAAGAAGTTTTTGTTCACCATAACAAATTTGATTTGAGTATTTAGTTGTGATAATTTATTTTCTCTAAAAATGAGAACTTTCTTTCGAAAGTAAAGTCACAACTCAGCAAAAAGTTTAATAATATTATTTAGTCGACAGTGCATTAATTAAATGAGCGCATCGATTTCTAAATTATGCCACTCACTGAATAAACAAGTAGTAATTACAAATAAACCAGCGACCAACTTTGAACCATTAAATATTCCAAATGATCATTCGAAATGAAAACTCATAAGAGAAACCTAAAGATGATTTTAAGATACCTGACGAATTAGACATATTTTGATATAGTTCGCCGACTTTTTATTTATTTCATATTTACAAAATGGCGTCTGTTGGCCGCCATATTCAGTTTTGACTACTGCCATGTCATGTGACACTCCCAGGATTAAGACAAATCGATTTTTGTAGGAATCATCAAAATCGGTGCACGTGTTCGTTTTATATATAGTGCCGCAAAGACACACACATACATACAGACACAAATACATACATAAATAGGCTGATAAGCACAATACCCTTCTTAGCGTCGGGCAGTCGACTAAAAAAAATTGTCGATGAACATTAACTTGACTTGACTTAACCTAACTTATTAGCGCTGCTACTTATTGCACTCTTTTGTTACATTTCCGCATTCACTTACATACAAGTTAAGAAAAGATATCCAACAAAACTGAATCATAAGAAAAAGAAGAACACAAAAGTATTTCCCAAATCAGTTGTGTAGACTGGTCTCGAACTCGTTTAGTTGGTCATGATCGACGTCATTTAAAATTTAAATAGAATTTAATTAAAAACATGACTTTCAGACTTGGATAGCTCGTTCACAAGTTAATCTTTGACACAAATCTATGATCGAATACGTTATGGTTATGATCATGGGTTTGTGTATTAATTGACCGACAGAATAAGTTCAACCCAAGTGAATTTTGCAGTAAAGCGAATTTTTTCAAAATGTTACTAAAAATTTAAATTAACTTGAATTAAATGTTGTGGAAATTTTAAATTAAATACATAACTACATCAGCTAATTACTAAAATATAGAACAAAAATCAAGAAGATAAGCAGGAGCTATTTGCTAGACTTGGGCCGAACTCGTTCGCTAGTTCATTTTTAACGCAATCAAATACATGTAATTTAAATGGGTTTGTGTCAAAAATTAACTTGTTTAATCGGTAATTTTAGACACAAACTTTTAATGACAGACATTTAGACTTGTATCGAACTCTTTCAGTAGCTCGATTTAGACGCAAACCTTTGATCAAACCCATTTAAATTACATGGGTTTGATGATTTTTTTGTGTCTAAAACGAGCTACTGAAAGAGTTCGATGCAAGTTTACAGACATTTAATCAGAATTGGGCCCAACTCGATCGAACTTATTCATCGCGCGGCCTTGGCGGCCAGTTGACAGGTCCATTTCCCAAAATCAATTTATCGCAATATTTTGATTTCAATAAATTGATGTTTGTACTCCATGTATAGCACGTAGCGCAATCCTATTGAAGTCAAAAATCGCCACAAAAGTAACACAAACACTTGCTTCATTTTTGAGGAAATGAAGTGCATTTTTTGGAAGTAATGGAGTCTGTGAGGTCTATCAAGCCAAAAATTAGCCTCATCGCTGAACACAATTTTGCAATGGAACAAGGATTAATTTTGAACAGCAATCGGCAAAATAACGACGCTTATGATAGTCTCGTTGCTTCAAACGTATTTTTGTTATGGTGTTTGTAGTGCTTGCGAACATTTGCAACAACTTGACGTCTCACTGCCAATAAACAAGTGTGCATAAAAATAAAGCAAACACAAATATATTGTTGTTGTTGTGTGTGAAAGTACCAAAAATCTTTTACCTTTGAAAATAAATATTCGCAAAATAACAAGACACATTTTAAGACCCATTAATGTTTTAAAGCTTTTTAATAAAGTCACTAGAATGGTTGGCAATTTAACATATGAAAACCCATCTTACGTGATTGCCAATTTTTTTTTTCTTTTTTTATTGTTGTCAAGGAGTTTTAAAATATATATAATTCAAATAATAATTTTGGTCAGGTTTTAGTTCATTTTTTTATTTACTATTTTGATTTCTACATTACGAATAGGGCGATAGAATAATACTCGTATGTTAAAAAATTAAAAACAGAAAACAACTAGAACCTGACTAGAATTATTCATTGGTTGTCTGCACATTCATAAAATATTCTTATACTCTATTATTTAAACGAAAATCAAATATTTTCTTAGTACACTTTTAGCCTTCGATGAATAAATGCGTAAATACATTTTCATTTTTAAATATGTAAGTTCATTTACATAATGTCATAGTGCGAGTACGAGTATGTGTAAACTTTTCCTTTGCTAACATAACATTGCCTTCGTTCCGTTAAAGATTTGCTTATTTTGTCAAATGAAATTTTTGCAATTGCTTAGGCTGGTTACACGAATATTTTTCTTATCATTTTCATTTTGTGCAAATACAACCAGTCATCATTGTATACGACTATAGAATGTCAATGGGAGTATTTATTTTAACACACAGTATACCTACAAACACACAAAGGCACATACTTATATACATATATACTTACCGTTACCTTAAATGCAAACGGACGTAACTACACAAAAATTCGAAATCGAGCTTTTGATTGATTAAGGCTGATTTTATCAAACTACATGTTCACGCAAATATTTAGACCTCTGCGATCAAAAATTACGACTTTATTCAAGAAATTCAAATGGACGTAACTACGAATGCACAGCTATTTGTTATTGCAAAGAACGTAACTAACATAAAAGCTAAAATGTTTATAAAAAGGAAATAAATGGTTAAAAAACATATAAGTATCCATACTTCAAGTAAATCTAGGAATACTTTATTATTATTGATTTTGTAACGTTTTTGGTTTCTCCTGCTAAAAATATAAAAGTTTAGTTACGTCCGTTTGCATTTAAAGTGGCGATATGTATGTTTAATAAAATTTTTGTATTTCATGTACACATGCCTAAGATTTTACTAATTCAAATGCCATAGTTGAAATTAAGTTCTGGGAAAACAATCTGTTGTTTTCTATCGTCATCTAATAAGTCGAAAAAATAAATATGTTTTTACAATTTATAACAAAAGAACAAAATGAACATCATCTGTAGGCGTAATGAAATACATACATAGAAGCAATTGTATCGTTCACATATAAACACATAAAATGTTATTTGATATAAACACGTGCAGTTCGTTGAAAAACTTTCACTATCTTAATCAAAGTACGTTTATGAACAATTTATTTGTAAAACATGTTTTTAACTATCAACCTCGGGCACGGCTTGTTAAAGCAAGAAAATTAAGTCAAAAGGTGGTGTTTTTCGAATTAGAGAAAATAAACTAATTACATAAGCACTTGGGTAGATGTGGTTTTAATTTGTAATGGTTTCTTCAAAGATGTTGTGTTGTTTAAGTGCGATAAAACTTTAAATTGAAAAATATAACCCAAACAAGTAAGAGTGCTGTAATCGGCTGTGCCGCATCTTTCCATATTGATACCGACAACGAAAACTGAATGAAATAAGTATCCATAATGGTATTAAGAAAATTTTTGTTTTAAAACATTTGCTAGCAACATAAAATAATTTTTGAATTTAATTTTAATTATTGTTGTTCGAACTTCATTTATTTATATATTTATGATTTGATCAGGCTAAAGTTCGTATCGCTTTGTAAAGATAGAGGCCCATAGCTCGCTTTTTGCGCGTTATGCTTTACATGCGTTTCATCCTCTTGTTTCATTCTATACTTTGTTCGCGTTGAGTTACATGCACTGCTTTTCATGCGCCATTTTATTTTTGTTTTGATCAGCTGTGTGCGTTTGTTTATAAATACTTATAAAGAGGAGAGTGAAATCGAGTTTTTAAAAGAATTTGTGGAGTTAGTCGTAAAAGTAATCGATAACTAATATGCAAAATTTGTTACTGAGAAAAGTGTGGTGAAAAGTTAATTAAAATACATCGCATTAATGAAAATATTCACATATTTTATTAAACAAGGTTTTTTTACTAAGAAATTTTTTTTATTGAAAAAAAAATAAAAATAATATTTATCGATAACGTAAGAAATAAAGTATTATTTAACATCTTTAGCATTCAAGAACAGCTCACTTTCTTTCATGGTGCTTGTGACGCGTACAAAAGTAGAAAGTAGACCTACTTTTTGCTTTGAACGCGCCTACGCGTTCTGCGCTTTTTGCAATGTAACTTGTCACATACTATTACATTGATTCTACTTTTTTGACAGATGCATAGAAAGCGTAACGCGCAAAAAGCGAGCTATGGACCTCTACCTTAAGCCAAATTACATGCGATAATTATTAATGAACAAATAACACCAAAGTTAGTTGTAAATATTCTTACAAACACGTAGTAGAACGGAACAACTAGCTGTTTTGGAAGGCCACTACACCTTCATCATCAGCATTCTATGTGTGGTGCCAGTTGATGTAAATTTCTGCTTTATATATTCTGCCATTATTGCAAATGGAATATGTGAATTGTTTTTATTCATCGTATTACAATTTGCTGAAAGCTTTTTTGTAATCAAAGCTCATTTTTACCATCTCTAAATTTACAACAGTCTTGCCATTGTCGTTTGTTCTTTACTAATTATGCACATGTTAGTTAATTTGCTTATTTTTGTTCTACTTAAGACAAACTGTTTTGGTTTGATACTATAAGTATATTTTTATTTAGTTTTTTGCGGGTGTAAAATAATTTCACACCTGCATTTGTGTGTACCGTCTCATGCATTTAAAGATTGCTCTGCATGTTGTGGCATCACAATTTACAAAAACGGCCCATAGTGCGTCATTTCACATGCATTTAATTTCGATGCTCCACAACTAAAACTGTTGCATGTAAATTTTGACTTAATTCAACTAAGCTTTTTACAAAAAGCAACATAAACTATGGCAAGAGTGGAAAAGTTGATACAATCGTAATTTTTTTACATGGCAAGTGATGTTTAAAAATCATGATTTTTTTTTTTTTTTTTTTGATTATTTGAAAATCCAACAAATCCTTCTATTGTTTCTCCATACCAACTAAGCTAACTTCTTTCATATTTTCCGCTTATTTAATAAAACTTAATATTACAAAATTATTTATAGTGTCTCAATTCAAACATCGCATTGCTAATGTTGCAGCTCACTTACATCGCGGTATTAAGCAAACTATTTATTTCCAAAACAAGTTTTATATATTATTCAGCAGAAATTAACAGTTTCAAAGAAATGAAATGAAACATATTCTTTAACTTATTTTGTATTTATGACTGTTCTTTAGCGATATACTTTATACTATTTGCATTTACTTAAAATGAATAAGAACTCGTCGCAAAGCGGTCAACGTATGACCATCGATTTGAAACATAATTATAATTGTGTTTAGAGCATATATCACAAAGTTTGGTAAGACTAATGAGTTCCTATGTTTAGCGTTAATAAATTTAGTAAAAGCAACCAACTTTAAACCATTCAATATCCTAAATAGTCATACGAAATGAAAAATCATAAGAGAAACCTAAAGATGATTTTAAAATACCTGTCGAATGATACCCATTTTGATATAGTTCAGTGATTTTTTAATTTTTCGTATTTACAAAATGGCGTCTGTTGGCCGCCATATTGCGTTTTGACGTTTGTTCGTTCGGTTTATATAGTGCCGCAAAGGAACGCACATATCTACATACATACATAGGCTGATAAATACAGCACCCTTCTATGCGTCGCGCAGTTGGGTAAAAAGAAATAGTTTGAAAATTAAAATTTTAATTTTCCAACCCTGAAACCATGTCTTTAAATTTTCTAATTTTTAGTATTAATTCATATCTTTCCAAAATATAAAATAAATTTAATTAACAAAGAAACAAAATAAGTTTTATTCAGTTAATTTTATATACCAAAATTAATTTTAAATTTTGCAGCTCTAGAGCTGTATTTTTTATTTCTCTGTTTTCAGTGCAAGTGGAATATGTGAATTTTCTTGATTCATCGTATTACAATTTGCTGAAAATTTTTGTGTAATAACAGCTCAATTTTACCATTTGCGCTAAAAACTGAGTATATAAAGCAAAAATCTACATCAACTGACACCACGCACAGTGGACCAAACACAAAGAACGCTGATGATGATGATAAAGGTGTAGTGACCTTCGAAAACAGCATGTTGTTCCGTTATGCCAGTGTTTGTCAGAATATTTGCAATTAACTTTGGTGTTGTTTGTTTCTTACAAAATTATCACATGTAATATTGACTTCCTAAAATATACGAACGCTTAGTCTAATCAAATAATAAATACAGATTCATTTACTTTTTTCGTAAATTTGATATAAAACGATGTAGAAAGTCTTGGATTTTTTCTAATTACTCCAAATATCCACGGATTTTCTAAATCTGCGAGCTTGAAATGAGCGATTTCAAGGATGATTACTAACCAGAGGCAACTGTAAACTTCTAGGGGGGGTATTATGTGGACACTGCTGGACGGCTTCGTATGCAGTCAAAATAGGGCAAATACTTGACGGTACCTGCAGGAAATGTAAGCAACCACTGCCACTGTCCGGCTATAAGCCGCACTAGATATAACTAGCTATAACTGGTGAGCACACTTTTCGTAGTCTTGAACTTGTATCGAGAGTGGAACTTCGCAGATTGCTAAAGTTTGTTCAATCTGTGTGGGAGTCGTGCCTACAGGTTCTCTTCTCATCTGCTGGTATTGCTAAGGATCAACCCCTATCTATGTGAGCTCTTTGACAAACCAGATTAACCTAACCTAACACAAATTTTTTTATATACAAAAATATTGCATTCCAAATATATATGTATGTATGTATTAAAAAATTGTGCGGACATACATACATATGTATGTATATAATTAGATTTTTTGTTAAGTTTTTCTGATTTTATATGTAACGAACATGTTTTATATGTGTAAGAATAATTTTGCGACAAAATGACTTTCTACAAAGAAATAAATTTTTTATGGCAGACTTATGTAGCCCCCGTGTGCTCCAGCTCCAGACAACACTATTTATAATTTTGTTTTGCTGTAATTTGTATAGCAATTAAGCACTTACACAGGCTGTTGTACACAAGCACAAATTGAAAAAAAAAACAAACTAAATAAAAAAACAATTATCTCAGTTTTTAAGAAGTGTGGAAAATGTAAAAAGAAATACTACTTCAATTGAGATAAATGTGTAAACAACTTGAATGCGAGTGTTAATTTCTATAGAAATCAAGTGCTTTTGTATGTTGACCTTCGTTTTCTTACACTTCTTCATTGTTCTTATTTCAACGTGATTGGCTGCTTTAGTGTTTGTTTTTTTTATCGAGAACTTTTTATTTTAAAAACACATTCAGGACACGTTTAGCAAGTACAATAGCAATAGTAAACAAATAAAGCAAATAAACCAAAGTTGTTATATAATAAAAATAAATATGCTTCTAAGTACATGAAATCCGACTAAAGTTCCAAAAAAATGTGTTTTTCATGCCAGATGTAAGCTCATATTTATGCATGTATGTACTTTGATATTTATAATATACAAAATTTAATATATTTATTGTAGTTTCTTATTCTGTCAATATTATTAGGAATTTATAAAGTTTTGTTTGTTCTTTGTTAAGCACGTCTAGATGCATTTCATTGATGCTTGGGCAACTTATGAGCAGACTTCAACCGCTTCACAAAAGTTTACAAAATCCCGAGGCTTATAGACAAACTCCTAATAAATTATTGAGAATTATGAAACTATAAACATCAGGTTGGTTCGGTAAAATGGGAACAAACTATAATTTCTCTCAATAAGACAGAAAAATTTACAAAAAGTACGGCAACGCAAAAAACCTACACCAAGGCACGTATACAAATAAATAACATTTTCTTGTATAGAGACATGTACATATTTCCAATTTACTAATCCATTTTTCAGTTTCAAAAGTAAAGTTAAATAAAACATTTAAGTGACCGCTTCTAGATTGGTTGCAGCAGTCGATCCTTTGCGATAGTCTTCGACCACTTTTTCGCACGATTCGGGCGGTATCTCGGCGATAACTTAACAAATGTTGATTTTTAATTGCATGATCTTGGTGGTCAAACAACTTTCCATACAGTAAGGCCAAAACTGCTCGTGTTTTGTAGCTCGGGGCAACGTCTTGTTAAATCCTCGTGTTGCCCAGTTCGTAAATTTCAATTACAGGCCAAAAAAAAGTGGGTTACTATACTGCTCTTAATCAACGGCAACTGTTCTTCCCAGAAAACACATCCAAACCATAACGCGCACCAAAGAGTCACTTTTGCTGGATGCATTGGCTTTTCCACAATCACTTTTGCGTTCTCCGAGCCTGTTGCTCTAGCACCCAGTCAGCGCATTAACGGCGCACAGTGGGGCCAAACACTCTTTTTTCGCGGATTTATTCATATCTCCATAATGATAGTAGTAAGGGTCACTAAATTTGATGAAGATAACTCTCAGAAAAAAGTAGGAATACCGACAAAATCTTGGCGATATTGGAGGTGGGAAAGGGGTACTCCCAAACACAGTAATTATTATTTTTCCTATATCTGCCGAACTATAAGAGTGAGGCGCACCAAATTTGATATGGATAGCTCTTGGAACAAATCACATGTTCTAGTGATTATATTATTAATTAATTAATAAGAATTATGTTTTTTATAAGAAATATTGAAGCAGGAACGAAATGCATATAAACGGTGCTTAACCAACAAAACAAGCTAAAATGCTTAGCTTTAGTTAATTTGTTTCTATATTTATGATTTGATCAGGCTAAAGTTCGTATCGCTTTGTAAGCCAAATTTCATGTGGTATTTATTAATGAACAAATAACACCAAAGTTAATTGTAAATATTCTTACAAACACGTAGTAGAACGGAACAACTAGATGTTTTCGAAGGCCACTACACCTTCATCATCAGCGTTCTTTGTGTTTGGTCCCCTGTGTGTGGTGTCAGTTGATATGGATTTCTGCTTTATATACGCAACTTTTATTGCAAGTGTAATATGTAATTTGGCTTGCAAACCGATACGAGTTTTGGCCTGATGAAATCATAAATATAAAAAATGCTTAACATTTCTATACACGCAGGCTCCTGCCATTGATTGACTTCGAATACAAATTATACAAAAATAGACTATTTAATCTCGAAGCCTAAGAAAGTTAGATAAAGTCACGCTCGTTATTTTTTTAAATCATTATTATATATTTATTATCAGCGAATACTAATCCTAATGCAACATCAGAGCGCCCTCCTTCATTCGTATTGTGCAACAGAATCATCGTAGAAGTAAAACAACCAACAAAATGGCTACTAAACATAGCTTCAAATAATTTAATACGCCTCACGGACACCAGAGGCGCTGCAAAACTGCATTATTAAAAACATGCAAGAAAGCTTCATAATCAATGAATAAAATAAAATATATTCGATTATAAAATGATGAGTTTTTTGAGAGCATAAGAAAGAACGCTGCCAAAATAAAATAGATTTTATGTCTGATTTTTTTTATAAATTTGTATGCACGCAGATCTATTTGATCATTTATTCTATTCTTTCATTAAATCTGAACTCAGACATTTGTTACATACAAAATCTTTTCCGTACAAAATCTATTTTATATGTACTCTCTTTCATTTCTATCTGCATCTTTGTCTTTCCCCCTCTGTCTCTCTCTTCAGCTACATACTCGTATGCATAAAAAAACGTGTCCCTACAAATAGTTGAATTTAATTTTGAAGAAACTGCTATTGACACAACAAACTAATAAATAACAATAAAAAAGTAATAATAAAAATTATATTAAATAACTAATGTAATTTTATTTCAACAAGTTACAACGTGCGGTATTTGAAAATTAGTTTTGCACGCGCGTCCGCTCATACACAGACTTGTTTTTATATCCGTGAAAATGGCCATAACAGTTTTGCAATGCATACAGTGGCGAGCAAAACTGATTAAACCTTCAATCAACAGAACTTGAAATTTCTACAAAATTTAAGAAGATACTCAGACCAATCACGAAGAAAAATTCAGCACGAGCTTTTTCGCTTTTTCCTTTTCTCCTGTTATATATTTTCCCCTTTTTTTACCAAATGAGCTCTGAAAAATACAAAATCTTGAATTTAGAAAACGGTGGATGCGCGCCCATTAAAATATAATTTTATATACCATACATTTTTTTCGAAAATATTCTATCAGATCTTTCCATTGAAGTCGGTTTTTTTGGCAGAATTATTATGTATGTAAATGTACATTAAGGGTGGAATAGTGTGATATGGAAATCCTTAGCAACAGGATTTGAATTTGCTAGGACCCCTTATTTTCTAAGGGTTAGACAAAAATGCATGAGCTAAAAAATTATCGGCGTGGGATGGGAGTAAATGTGTCCCCATCGGGATCAAAAATACGGAAAAACGAGGCAAATTCCACAAAAAGTTTCAAGCCCATTCCTGAGTTGCTCCTAGAGGTGTAAAACTTAGGACCGACCTTTGCTAATATTTTCCCTTCTAGCTTTTTTATGAACATACTAACCTCTGTATCTGCGCTCCTTAAGGTAGCTGGCATACAAAGTATTATTTTTTATACAATTATCCACCATCGCCCTCACTAGCCCCAGACTGCCCCTAGATGAGTCAAATATATATATGACCGACCTTCAATATTTTTGCTAATCCAACATTTGTTTAGAACATATCCAGCCGCCATCTTCAATCATTAGGATGGTCCCCATACAAAAAAAAGTATAATTTCTAAGAAATGTTTTATTTGGAATATAAAAGCAATTGTCCCTGTGTTTCGGAACTAATTTCAAATTTTAATACCAAGAAAATAAAAAAATAAACCACAACTTTCTACTGTGTGGCAATATGGAACAATCGCTTAAGTCGACTTAAGCAAAAAACTAGTTTTTCGGAAATTTTGACGCTTAAAAGTCTCTAAAGCGTGATTCCACTTTCTTGAGAACAGCAACTTTCAACTGGACACAATACAGCATAATGAAGCTGAATTTACCTAAGTCGCCTTAAGCTTTTATTACACATCTATGTTAGTAAGCATATTAATTGATTGAGTGTTATTTCTCTTTGGAATAAAACAAAAACTATAATGTTCACATTTTTGCTCCCCAGTGTAAATACAAATGAAGGTAATGTCTAACAGGAGCACTTTTTATGCGTAAGTATTTTTAATTTATTTATCAAATGTTAAGAATACAATTAGAAATTATTTTTTAGAAGCACAGTAA
Organism: Nowickia ferox; assembly: GCA_936439885.1. NCBI lineage: Eukaryota > Metazoa > Arthropoda > Insecta > Diptera > Tachinidae > Nowickia > Nowickia ferox. Next base: position 110,847,118 of record OW387023.1, read on the forward strand.
CAAATACCTTGGCCCGTTGTAGTGAATCTAATGAAAGTCTTGGGTGGTAACAGAACTCACGACACTGACGGAATAGCAAGCCACTCACTATCTGCCGGGCCACCCTATGCACAAGTAAATATTTAGTTTTTCTACAAATCTATTCAATTGCGTGTGTATTTAATGTATGTATTTATGTATTAATATAATTGTACTTTTCTGCTTTTGCCCTAATACAGAATAGTTTCTAATTTGCAAGTAACACAGTCACAATTAGAAGCAATAAAAATGTTTATATGGAAAAACGTGTCTTGCTACAGCTATTAAGGATAAAATGAAGTTCCAAAAAAACGTATCAAATAAAAACAACTTTATTCAATTGGCAGGCAGGAAGAATAATTTTCTGTGAAAAAAAATTTAAAGCGTTCAAGTATTAAAGTTCCAAGTAACACCAAAATTTGACAAGCTGGACATTATTGGAACATTTGTCGTTTTGCTTTATATTAAAAATAATAAAAAAAAATATCGTTAAGTGCACAGTGGTATCAACTAACAAAAAGACTCATATGTGGTTTGGTATGTCTGTCAAAATCATACATTTACAGGCAACTTATAATTTTTTTTTTTTCAAACGCGCAGCTAAGATTTAAACTAATTCTACAGTTATAATTTTTGGGGTTTGAGGGAAACTTAAAAGAAATTTAACAAATAAAAAAGGGATTTATAATAAAAATTAAAACAATAGCAACAAAAATACTAAAAAGGCATTGGAAAAAAATATTTGAACAGGTATAAAATACTTGAAAAAAATCGTGCAAAATGCTTGGAGTCGTCATCTTGTTGGAACATTCTGTGATTTGCGGTGCCAAGCGGTCAACTCCAAAAGAATTTAAAATGTTACTATTGGTTTTTAAACCTTAAAGTTTTTACCTCCATGCTTAACTCAAAATAAAATTAAGTCAATAAATATTATACATGAGTTAAAATTAATGCGATAGAATATAGATATATATAGAAATATTTTTTCGAAGAAGCCACACAAGCAGTGGCGAAATATCGAAATATAAAAACAAATTTATATAAGAACAAGAGACCTTACCTAAGTTTAATGAAATTAGAGAATATTAGAGTTTAGAGATTATTACTTGTAGACATGGGTGCTGATGAAGTGCGTAGCGGCACAGAAAAATGCTGGTATTTCCCCCAGCTGAAAAGTCTAGTCTAGACTAGTCTAATTTGTCTTCTCTTACATAGTGTCCACACCTGCTGATTTTATATCATAACTCGTAATATAACGCCGGCAGGGCAACTGTCATTTTTGCATTAATATCAACACAAAGGGGTAGACGTTGATGAGACGTTGATGATTTTATATCATGATGAATCAAACAAATATTTAATTTAATTTTCTAGTCACAAATGATTGTTGTGGCGCCTTTTTTAAAAGAAAATTTTTTAATAAATAAACGTTAATCGTGATGACATTTGATATCAAAATGAATTTATCAGACCGTGAGCTCTGCTGATTACATCATAATGCATTAAACACATTCACCACAGCAGGCTACACGAACACACGAATTCAAATGCCGCTAGCAGCCTTTGTCGCCTCGTAGTCGGCTACTTCATTATTTTGGAGACGGCAGCAGCACCATCTGCATTTCATATTTAAGTATAAATACATAGTTCAGTATTGCCACCTTCAAATATTTCGCATTTATAAAAATTAAATTACTTTTTCAAAATGTACTTATATGACGTAAAAGTATCAAAATGAATCAATTTATGTTTTACATAAATTTTTGAATATTGTTTCTGTTAAATAATATGAAATAATTGTACGATATCATTCATTCAACATTTTGTATTACACTGGCAACACTGAATTTTATCATTGCAACCAAAGAAATAGAAATTAGTTTAATTGAACTACAACGACAAAATGAGCACAGACAACAACCTGCCGCCCTGTTGCCTTGCTGTGTTCTAAAGAATCACTCTCATATAAACATGTGTATTCTATCCTTGACATTTTGTAGTCGGTAGCCTGCTGTGGTGAATGTGTTTAATGCATAACGCTGCCATAATGTTAATAAATTGAGTCTATACGTGATGAAATTTCATCATGATATCAATTTGACATTCATCAGGTGTAGATATTATGCTAAGCCCGATTAAGAAATTATTCCTAATTAAGATTATTTTATATTATTATTATTTTTTAATTGGCCAAGGTAGCAATGGTAAAATAAGAAAATAAAAAACATGTTAATTATTGAGTTCTTGTTTCCACTTTGATGTCAGTTGAACTTCTCGTTTGTTTAAATGGAAATTTAATATAACATCTCCAGTTGTTCTCAACTGTTGAGAAAAATTTTAATATTAAAACTTAATTTTTTTAAGTGAAACTATTACCCTGAGTAAACAAGAGGAAATTATTAGAAAAATTTACAATGTAAAAGGTTAATATGCAGAGGAAATAAAAAAGTTAAATAATATCATATCATAACAGCATGTAAAAAAAATATCATACAGAGACACTTGAGTCAGGTTCAAGATAGAAATCATTTTAATGTTGGTCACATTAAGCATGTAATTTAGTCTTCTTTTAGTAAAGCGCCTGTGAGCTTTAGCTGATTGAAAAAAAAATCAAATCTCTTAATTGGTTTTCATGCTGTGATTTCAATTTAGCGATAGCAAATAAAGTGTAACTAATTTTACTTATTTATTTGTTTGTCATTATTAATTTAAAGCCTTTTGACAAACAAAAATTTTTAAAACGATAATTACGTTCAATTGCTAAAATTATTTAAATGTTTGATTAGCCAAGGTAAAGCTGTCATTGCAGCACAACAGCGCCAATCATGAGTTACCAAATGAATAAACATTCCGCTTGAACAAGTTTATATAAATCTCTATTATCAAATAACGCATATGAAACTTTTTTTTCTTACAAAATTTCCATGACTTTATAAAGCAGTTGAATTTTTAGTTGTAGATAAACATCGAATTTAAATACGAGTCATTAAAGGAATTTTATTAAACGCTAGTATTTTTTTATTTCTAAATAAATTATTTTATATGAAGCGTATTGACAGGAATTTTATAAAACTCACATAAAAAATAATTCAATTCCGGATCAGTATGAATTTGATTGCATTAAAAAATTAGATTTTCCCATAGAACCAAAAAGTTAAAAAAAATCAAATTTCTCTAGATTTACCGAGCTACATCAGATCATCGCCGAGATGTGCATAAAGAGAATGAACTGCTCGGTAAAAAAATTAACAGCTTTATGTATAATCAAAAACTGGCATGAAATTGGCATAAAAGGCAAAGTTGAACCATCCAATCTTACATTAAAAATCATACTAGGATGTAATCGTGTGTTAAAATTACATTTTGCGGTGATTTTTAATGTCAAATTGTATAGAGGAACTCGTCAACACGTAGTTCAATTTTGTCACTTATGCTAACTTCATGCCAGTTTTTTATTACACATACGTGAGGCCGTAATTGTTTATATTAGTGTTGAGCGAAACTGTAATTTTTTAATAATGTTGCTCCTTGTGAACGTGATTTCTAAATCGCTGTTCTTTTAAACTGTGACTGTGATCACAGTTCAGCAATAGATATTTTGTTTGTAGCAGTTCTGTTATTTTGACAAAATCTAATAAGAAGAGCAGTTGTGAAATTAAACAGTGACTGTGATCACGGTTTAACACATTTCAGCTCTTCTGCTTTATATTGGTATTTTGATAAATAATAATAAGAAGAGCGACGAGAACAAACAATTAGCAATCAACCCCATCCAAATATTGAGAATGGTCGTATAAGAGGCAGAGAGAGAGAGAGAGAGTAAAATTGCAAATACAAAAATGTGAGAGCTAGTTGCCACAAAAGACGATTTGACACGATTAGACGATTTATTCTCGACAAACGGTGAACGTATACAAATAAATTCATGTGGTAGCTTTATTTACTGTAAAGTAAGCATGCAAGAGCATTCACAGTTTGTATGAAAGAACTACATTTGCAAAACCTGTTACTTGATAAATTCAGTCACAGTTGTGATTAGTGATTTCAATCGCTGTGAAAAAGTAACAGGTTTTGAAAAATAGCTCATCACTAGTTTATATTAAAATTTATTTGTTAGAGGTTAGCTTGTTCTTATAAGCATTTCACTGTTGTTGCTAATGCTAATCACCCTTATGGGGAATAAAAGTTCACGCGAAAAGTGTTCCCTTTCCCTAAAATTGTGATCGCCAATGTATGCGTTGTTGTTGTATCAGTATACTATTTTCTAATTTTGTTCTGCATATTTCCCGTGAACAAATTGTTCGCCTTTTATTCCAGATATGGGTGAATGTTTCAAAAATCAATTAAGATAAATTGTAACTAAAACTATTTACTTAATGGAAATAATAATGGAAAAGATGTGTGCATGTGTATGCTTTCATATTTTATTTGACTTCCAAAAAAAAGAAGGAAAACTGATGAATTTTAATTTAAATGAAAGGAAAAATGTGTTGCTTTTTATTTTTGTATACTTTTTACAAAAAAAAGCAAACAAAAAAAAAACAAAAGAATAATTTGATTATTTTTAGCTATTTCATTTATGGGTTTAATGTAAAAATGTAAAAGAAATCTATATCTGTTAACCCCAGTCGTGGAGCCAGAAAACATTTTAAATTGGTATATTTAACATCGCTTTCGTTCCTTAAATTATACAATAGAAATTTCTTTGCTCTAGATGAGGAATTTGTTTGTTTCTTTTTTTCTTTTTGTTAATAATTTTTCAGACCCTAAATAATTGCAAGCAATAGCTTTTACTCTTGTTTTCCTCTTCTGTTACTATTTAGGACAGATGTGCAATAGCTTTCCGTGAGCACCTGCCTTTACGGCCTTATCTCACGGGTGCCAAAGTACCGGGTGTGGGTTAGACGCCAGACCAACGCCCCCATGCACCTTTTTAGAATGGACCTATTGCCCATTCCTCGAGGCACATAGGTTGCAATCTTTAATATAGTTATCCTTGTACTATATTCAATTACCTTGCTAAAGTAATTTGAGCTATCTAAACTCTGCTGCTATGTCCGTGCCCATAGCAGCTTCTGTTGTATGGCAACAGCACCTAGAATAGTGTCTGGCTGACCGCGTCACGCCAATCACTAGCATTGATTTAACACTGGGAAGCCAAGACTATTCTCCCAGCGTATCTTTTGGTAGCAACCACAGCCACTACGATAATTCTCCGGCTTGCACGCTAAGGTGTTGTGTGTAAACCCATAGCGAGGTCCCCAAGAGAATTCCTCAACCATTGCCGGCACAGCTCAACCACTCATCCGAGATGAACGCATGCTTGTGTCGCCAAAAATCCAGTGCCTACTCCACACACACCAAAATCATCCCTTTAACCCCATGGGGTAGGACGAACTCGGCGTTTTAGCAAAGGATCCTGACGACCGCTGCATACACTCAAAACTTCAGAGCAGCTCGACTGTCGGGCAACCGGCACCCGTGGCACCAGAAGTAGCCTCTGGTGAGACCTCGCAGTTCCACCATAAAGGCTTCACCACTATCGTCTTTTGAACCCAAGGGCAGTTCTAGGTGACACTGCACCTAGTTGACATAAACAGACCTGTTTTCCTTTTATAAGTATGTGCACATCCTTTGCTCTGTTGCCAGAGATCGGGTAGTAACACATAAGTTTTATGGGTAATGTACCAAAGGTACGTCAACGGAAAAAGCCACATTACCCCAGCTGGGGCCCCGGGATTGCCAACACCCGTAGTCCAAATAGACTCCCCTGGGGGGACTATTTAGGACAGAGAAAATAGAGGCATTTATTTAGATTTTCCAACTGTCAGCGTTAATGTTACAGATGTTCTTGATACAAACGAGTCTAACGACACGCCAAAGTAGCAACCCAACTAAAAATTTCGGCGGCAGTGGCTCAACGACTTAATGCCTTAATGTGTGCTGTCTGATTTTCAAATCTTTTTGCAAAATTTGTAAAGTAAATTTTTTCTATGCGATCAGAGCTGCATTTGTTGGTGGTAGTTGCCAAAAAAACAGTGGTTGCATATTTTTGTAAATTAGTACACGATCGTGAGAAGGAAAATCGAACAAAATTTCAAATTTATTAGTATCAGTAGTAGGAATGTCAATCGGGACTTGTTTTAACGATCCAAGGATTCGGGATTTCAAAAAATTAATTCGCGGTGTTTCCGGATCCCGTTTATTTTGAGATTCAGGAATTATTAAGGACTCTGGGTCTTTTGAACATTAAAAAACACGTGCTTTTTGCATGTACTAAAAAAAAACTAAAACTAAAAAAAACGTCTTTGAAAGAGGTTCACAAACAAAAGTTTTATAATTATTTCATATAACATAGTCAAAAACTATTTGAAAATTCACAAGTAATATTTTTGAAAATCACAAAAGAAAAATAAGCGTAGTAGGCTTAGAAACTTTAACAAAACCCAGATTCATATCGAATATAAATTATTTGCTGGGTTTTGTTAAAGTTTCTACGCCTACTACGCTTATTTTTCTCTTGTGATTTGCAAAAATATTATTATTTGTGAATTATTTTTAACATTAATGATTTGGCAAAGCATCAATCAAATGCATATATAGACAATGCTTTACCACCGGCAAATAAATTTCAATTATCAATATTGTGTTGCCACGGTTACTATCTTCATATGGGGTAAGGTCATGACGAATTTATTTTTAAAAAACAAACAAAACTTAGTAAACAATTACGGGATTGACTAAATCCTGAAAATCCAGGGTTTCAGGCTTTTCGTTATATAGCATTTCATAACAGTCGTTCTGCATAAAACAAAATATGTATGGCGTATATTTAACAGTTACAAAATCCAATGTTCTTTGTTGTCTGAGTAAAGAAAGCTACCTTGTGTCATATGATTTGCTTTATTTAAATCACAAAGTGGCAACACAGGCACCTTGTAGTAAGTAGTCTATTTTAGTGGTAGCACAAAAAATGAAAAAATTGTTTCTTTCAATGACGCTCGCTATGAAATTCAAAAAGAAACGCAAATAATATACATAAAGCATGTTAAAATACTAATAAAAGTAGTTACAGAACAATTGCTATTGTTTTTTAGGCAGTCAAAAAATCAAAACTAATTGAAAAAAGTAGCATAAAAAATACAAGTAAAAAAAATGCAACTTCGTGTTTCAGCGGGGGCTCGGCTTCTTAAAAACAACTCGGCTGAGCGGCTAGTAGCCAGTCGCATCATTATGGCACGCATACGTATGAGTGATATTAATTTAGTCAGCGTTTCCCTTTTGGTCACTTTTAAAAATTTTACATTTCTCCTTATGTGTATATGTGTAATTTTTTTTTAATTTTCATTATTAGTTTTAGACTAGACTATCGCCATATATTTTCATTTTGGGCAACACTGACTTACGTTTTGGTTCCTTGTTTTATTTCTATCATCAAATTACATTATTCCTAAAGTATGTAGTATGTTATTTCGTAATTTTTCATTTTTAACGGTAAAATTAAACTTTTAAATTGCTTAATGGCAAACCTGGTATAAGTTTTATAAAATACAAAACAGTTTCGAATTATGTGCAAATCAAAACTAACCATAGTTTGGTTGAACCAAGACTAAAAATAAATTTATAATAACAATAACTTCTAATTAAGTTTTAATATTTTTATTGCACATTTTCCAAAATTAATGTTTAATTTCTTCAGTAAAATATTATTTTTTTTTTAATTCTTTTAAATTGATTATTGAGGTTTAAGCTAGATGCTTTGAGCATTTCTATTTCAATATTCCTATTGCCGATCACCAGGGAAGCTTTACCCAACAATTTCTTAGAACAACTAGAGTTATTATATTAAACTTTCATATAAACAAATGACAAGCTCTCACTCAAATCATAGTTGAAACAAGAACTCAATAATCAACATGGCTTTTATTTTTTACCAACAACAGCAGCAACAACAATTCCTTACTTTCGCAAAGCAGCAAAAAGTTTTTAATTTATTCATAGTTGCACCTACATACATATGTACATATGTACATATGTACATATGTACATATGTATGTACATACTCGTATTTGTGTTCATTTACTTTCCCAGCAGAAACTTGGGACGGAAGAATAAGAAATTTACAAAATTACTCTCCCAGCTACGAAAACATAAATGAACGCTTTACTAGCAAAAAATTGCAGAAAACTTTATTCAGTTCAAAACCATGTATGGAAATCATGAAACACTTGTACTTTTTATGATATATTTTGGACATTCTTTTTTAATAATATTTTAAATCACAACATTTTCAAAAATCCACATTTAATATGAACTATTCCATGTATTTTTTACTATCTATTATTATGCAATTTTCATTATTTTTTAATTCTATTCTATTAACAAATACAAAGATGCCGATTTCCATCTCTGACCAGATATGATAAGCAAAAAAATAATTTTGAGCATAAAATATCATTTATCTGGCTTAATCAAAGAAAAACAATAAATTATGAAATTATGCTTTCATTTTACGTATGTACGAGTATACATATTTTTTTAATAAAGAAATGCACATATTTACAGAAATTAATATTTGCTTTTGAAGTTGCTGTAAAAAAAAACATTAAACATATTAAGGCATCACAACAAGAAGTTCTCAAGTTTCCCAATTATATTAATTTATCTCCAAGATGCTTTGTTCGTTTAACGTCATTATTATTTTCCTTTATGGGCAACATTTACAACTTTATGTTGTCATTATGTGTCAATAAAAGGAGGATGAACGACAAATGACGAAAAATCTTTTAAGTAACAAGTATCAAGATATTTTTGGCCACAAGTGTTCTTGGTTTGTAAGTGGCCTTAAATATTACGCAACTAAATGAAACTACCCACCAAACCAAATGCCACGAATTTGAAACGATTGGTCGACAAGTCTTTCAATTTCGGAACCGCAATATTACCGAAATCGTTATGGTTTTTGTATGAAATGGTTGAGTGAATGGTTTCTTTTTCTATGTACAGCAGCAGTGTACCGCTTCACCGTTAATGATTAAACAGAATACCGGCATAAACACATTTTGCTTACAAATTGGCACAAAAAAGCAGCCGCAGAAAGGAAACGTGACATAGAATCTATTTCATTTTGAGAGCGTTTTTTCTTATGCTCTCACATAGGAGTAATAAATTACATACATTTTGTAAACAAAACAGCAAAGAAAAATAAGCACAGAAGAAAAGAAATGATGAAACAGAATAAAGTCTGCAACTTCAGGAAAATCGCTCCCAAATTAATAAAGCCCATAATAACATCGTCGGCAGTAACTTCAAATGCTCTATAATTTTTGTTTTGTGCTTATTTTTCTTTGTAGTTTTGTTTACAAAATGTATAAAATTTATTGAAAGTATGGTAACATATTTGAGAGAATGAGTACTTATATGTGAGAGCATAAGAAAAAACGCTCTCAAAATAAAATAGATTCTATCTCACGACTGCTTTCTGCGGCTACTTTTTTGTGACAATTTGTATTTAAAATGTGTTTATGCCGGTATTCTGTTAAATCATTACAACAAAAATTAGAGAGCATTTGAAGTTACTGCCGACGATGTTATTATGGGCTTTATTAATTTGGGAGCGATTTTCCTGAAGTTGCAGACTTTGTTCTGTTTCATCATTTATGTTGCTGCTTTTGTCGAAATAATTTGCACATACATACTAGCGTTTTTTAATATTTATTACAATTATTTTTTATTTATCAAAGTGTTACGGTCTAATTCATAAAAAATATTTTAGGTTTATTACAGGTTTATTTGACAATTTTCCGATAGAAATATGTCAAATAAGTATTTAATAAACCTGAAATATTTTTTATGAATAAGGCAGTTAATGTTTTTAAACTTTTTATAAAAAAAAATGTTCAGAAAAACTATTGAAATGTCTTAACGAATTCAGTACGACAAGTCTGACTTCAGTAAAAGCCGAAACATTTGGTTTGGGTGGTAATGGCAATAACTATAAATGTATGTACATACGTATGTCTATCAAAAGGTTCAAGTATTTTTGTTAACATAAATCCACACACTCACACCTACACACATCGTAGGAGCACTGCTCCATTAAACAAGCCGCACTTATATTTATGTACATATATACATACATGCATACATATTTGTGGCAAAAAGGAAAAAGTGCTTAAGTCGAGATAAGCTGATTTTGAGTTAATGGTACCACCGTAATCTGCATATTCGAAAGTACCCCTGAGCAAAACCTCAATTAGTGTGTGTGATTTTTCAGCAAGTTATAGCAAAATTACTTGCGGCTTATCTTTTTTTGACTTCTAATCTCATTTGGTTGGAATAATAGCTTAATTTTGGTTACACGAGTACTTTGGTATATTTCAACTTAAACGTATTATTTATTGTAAGTAGAACGGTTTTTGCTTAAACAAAATAAAGGTGAATAGAGAATTTTCCAATTTTAATTGTAAAAGAAATAAATTTCTGAAAATCGACTTGAACGCTTAAAGGTGCTCTCCTGCAAAACAGTAAAATATGACTTAAGCACTTTTTCCTTATTGCACAGATATATACACACACTGGCACAAGTTTTCGTCAGCTAAGAGTCCTTGTGTTGGCCAGTAGTGGAATTTCATATTGAAATCAACCACTTTATTCCCAAAGAGAATTCAATTAAGCAAAATATTGAAAATCTTATATGTACTCGTATGTGTGTATGTATGCAGTTATTATGATTATTGCTACAGATCAATTACATTGTTGGGCAATATACAAAAGTTGCTTACCAACCAAGAAGCACGTGTAATAGCATACACACAATGTATCCACTTATATGCAATGTTCTTAGAGAAAATTAGTGATTTCATTCAGTTATAAAATCAAGATGAAATAACGACCTGGACAACTGATTAAAACTCAGCTCATACATTTGCATTTTGGCTCTCTGTTATCAGGATATATGAAAACAAAAAGTTCCAACAACACCATATAATCAGCAATCAAATTATGGCCTTCTTTATCGAACAAAATCTCAAGATATTTCTTTAAAGTTTAAATGGAAATGTTTTTGAATTGCGAGAGATATCAAATGCCATTGCTTGTTTCCAAGGCGCGAACTTTGATGATCCAAAATATGCCCTAAGAATTGGTAAAATTACCTTAACATCTCGTACATCCTTTCTCTGCATGTATTTACTACATTTACGCCTAATGTAGTAAATATTTACAAATGTACGTACATATAAATTTATGAGTATGTATGTACGTATGTATTTAAATAAGTTTACTTGAAATATTTGTGTGCTGCCATTATTAGCAATTATGCGAAAGCATAACAATTAATATGTATGAAACAAAATAATTATTGCTATTATTCCAAGAAAATCAATTAACTGTGGTACATATTGCTTGAAGAGCATGAAAATTTATGAGGCAATTATTGTTCAATATACATACGTTCGTTTTAACATGTGTGAAACACATAGGCCGAGTACACACTAAGGCATTTTGTGACATCACAAGCAAAAATAAAAGCGGCAAAAATAAAAGCGGGAACTAGTGGCAACGTTTGTCACATCCGATATTTTTCATTGTGTGGCATTGCCACACAAACTGTTTACGCATCTGATGTGAACAGCTGTGAGAATAAGTTGGCAGCACTGCAGACAAAAAAATAAAATGTCAGCGGGTATAAAAATTTAAAAGTATGGAAAACGAAAAAGAAATTGGAAAAGTTCAGGATGCATTACATGAAGTCATGCTTATTCAATTTGTGGAGGTTCGTGAAGATGTATGGAATCGCCTATGTGGCACTTATAAGGATAGAAATGCAAAGGATACTGCATGGGCAGAAATTTCGGTGGAATTATGCCTCATGCACACGAAATTTGTAAACCAACTTGAATCCTTCTTCCATAAACTGGAATGCAGAGTACAATAGAATCCTTTTGGTGGCGCGCACATCAAGCCCTGGTCTTTCATACAGTGACAGTATCCAGCAAAAATTAATGCTTACCAGAAGGGTTTTTGTAAGGGAGACAATGTTACAGAATCACTTGCTGTTGCGCATGAATAAGGTATTTAAATTTTTTTTTTTGTTCGAGATGAGCCAGCTAGAAGCAATACATTTATCTTTCAAAAAGCCATGATTTTTTTTTGCCTTACTAAATGGCTTACGTTAACCCTTTTCAGAAGCATTTTTCGAAGCTTTTGTTGTCAAATAAGCAATACATTGCTTCCCTCAGTTGGTAGTGCTTCCAAATCAGAATTTTTTGCTTGGTAGCACATTGAATATTTTGCAATTAACCATTTGTATAAATATTAATTAACAAACAATACGAAAAACAAAGTCTCACAATGATAAAACAAATGACACTAAATGTCATTATATCAAAATTAGGTTCTTGATGTAGACAATGATGCCGCATTGCCATTATTTAGGGATGGGAAACTTTCCTGTCACAATGACACAGCAAAATTGTGTGTTATCGAAAAATTAATGGGAACGGCGTTGCACACATATGAAAATGACACCATAAATATGAAATGCCAGATGTAAACTCAGCCTTACATATGTATATAAATACTACGTAGTGTTGCCAAATCTGCAGATTTTTCGGTTTTTCGCAGTTTTGTCCATCTGTATGTCTGTCCGTCTGTCTCTCTGTCATAGGCTGTTTTTTCGTGACCTGAAATTTTCACAGAATTTTAAATATTTTTTAGTTGAACTATATTGAATTTTAATCAGGAATAATTTCTTAATTGGACTTCAGTAATTTCAATTCTTATTGAATGAAATATTTTTATTAATTAATGTGAGTTTCTAAAGAAGAGAAGAAAAATTAAATGAGACTTTATTAGCTGGGGGAAATACCGATTTTTTTCTGTGCAGCCACGCACTTCATCAGCACCCAAGTCTATCTACTGGGTTAGAGATTGTTATTAGCATCATCTATTTAACGTAAATTTTTAATGAAATGGAATATGGGAAATGATTATATTGTGTATACAGTTATTGATTTACCTTGGGTAAATACATTTGTAAGTATCACTATTCATTTTCTGTTTATCCGTTTTTTCATTTTCTATTCAGGTTAGCACGAATTTATATCACTCTATCTAAGTATGTTTAACTATTATCTTTTACGATCATCGCATTAATTATTTTTATTTATTCGATGTACCGTCAGTACATACTCGTACATGTAAGTATTATTGTAGTGGATATTATGTTACATTGTTTTTGCTTTCTAAAGTTGATTTTACTTTCCAATATACGAACTATGATTGCCAAGTGAACATATTTTTGTCACATGCCCAGCAATTTTCACCAGTTAATAAAGCCTAGCTTAATTTCTCTTCTCTTCTTTAGAAACTCACTTTAATTAATAAAAATACTTCATTCAATAAGAATTGAAATTACTGAACTTAAGTTCGATTAAGAAATTATTTCAGATTTTCACAGAATATGTAAAACTTTAGCCGCTACAACAACAAATAAGTATATGACAGTTAAAAATTAAAGGGTTTTCTAAAGCAAGCAACAAAATATGTTGATATCCTGATGTAATATACAGACAATTATATAAACAGACACTTGAAAGTTTCAAAGTTAGTTTATTTTTCCTCAGACTGAACCAATTAACACTACAATTTAAAAAAATCAAAATTGAAGCGTATTCTATCAGTTAATTTAATTTTGACTGTGTCATTTAAACAACTTGCTATATGTTGGAAACCGCAAGAGACAAATTCTTGAAATTTTCAAAAACGTTAAACTAAATAACACCAAAATTAAAAAATTGCCGAAACGAAAAATAGCCATAGTAAAAAACGCTTAAATGTAAAATACCACCAAAAATAAAATAAATTGATCAAATGCAAAAAAAAAGTCACAAAAATTAAAAAGGTCATGAAAAAAAATTTTAAAAATCGGCAAAAACCAAATATATATCGACAAAACGAATAGCGCCAAAAGAAAAAAGAAAGAGTTAAAACAAAAAAAAATTGTTAACAACAACAAAAACGCCAAAAACAAAAAATCGGCAAAAAAAAAAGCGCCAAAACTTAAAAATAACCAAAAAATCGCCAAAACGAAAAAAAAAACACCAATATTAAAAAATTCACTAAAACTAAGAAATAACCGTATAAAGTCGCCAAAAACGAAAAAAAATCGCCAAAACGAAAACAAGCGCCAAAAGCAAAAAGAAAGAGCTAAAACTAAAACAAAATCGCTAACAACAAAAAAGCGCCTAAAACCAAAAAAAAATCGGCAAAATAAAAAAAAACATAGGGGGCCTGCACAACGCGTGCCTCCACAAGCAGTTCGACAAGATCAGGTCGGTCATTGGCCTCAATGGGCAGACAAAAAAATTAGATGCAAATATCCCAAATGTTCAGGCTGTTCACCCACACAATGTGCGAGAAATGCGGTTTAGCATTGTGCTACATGAAAACAAAAAATTTTTTCAAGAACTTTCACTCATCTTAAATTATTTTAAATTATATAACCTGCTGCGATAAATAAGTTCCTTAAAATTAAATTTTATGTTATTTTGTTCTATGAATTGTTGTTTTATTTTCTTTGTTACATGTTGTTGCCCATAAGCAACAAACCCTTTTTTTAAATTGTTTCTTTTTAATAAAAAATTTTTAAATTTTTTAAAATACTTCTTTGATTATTTACTAGTATCTATATGAATTCAAATAGAATGTGTAATTTGCAGTTATTGAGTTATATAGTGTTAAATATAACCGAAAAACCCGCCAAAACGAAAATATTTCCGAATCGAAAAAAGCGGTAAAACTAAACAAATGCTAAAAACAAAAAATATTTTAAGAAGCCTACATCAGGTAAGATATTCGATTATATAGGCTAATTTTGTATCGCTCATTTACTCAAACAACGTCAAAACTCGAAAAAAACAAAGCTAGAAAATGAGTTTGAAGTTTTCAATTTACACACAGCTTAATGGAAATACCGAAGTATATTTATTTGACATAAACTCACTGATAGAAGTCTACTGATGAGTTCCAGAAGCAGGAACAAAATTCATATAGACAATGCTTAACAATATAAAAACAAGCAAAATTTTCAAAGGAAAAAGAAATTTTATTTTTTCTCTTAAGAGTTGAGTAAACAAGATATTTTTGTATGAAACTTTTACGCAATAGAAAGAACGATATGAGAATTAATTCCGCATCAAGCGATATGTGTGTCCGTACGGAATGCTTTGTGTGCAAGTCAAATTTGAACTTTACCGAGTTTATTAACTTTTCAGTAAATTTATAATTCCAATACAAATTTCAAGCCGTCAGTAATTGAGTTTTCCACTGATGATGCACGTTCATATCAATGACAAGCTCATACACACGCGCATTCACTTCTTTATCGTATAAAACACTTCACCAAACTTTAATTTATATGAAGAAAAAAACAGTAAAAAATTCTTAAAATTTTTTATATTTTTCTTATTAGAACCGATTTTAAATTCTAAATTAGGATTCTGACTTGGACTTTAAAAAAACCCTGATTAGCTCTCATTTGTTTTGTCATAGTGTAAATGACAATTTATTATGGTATTGATGAAATTCTCTTATGAACATGATATCAAATAGTTATTATTTTGGTGACAAGCTATTTTCACATCTCCAAGGTCACGGGTTGCATTGACTAGTTTTTGTAATGAAACTCCTTCACAGAGGACATTTTTCGTAAATTTTTCGCAGGCTCTAAACCGAATACATTTGTCATTGATTCGGAAGTCAAATTACATCACAATTTGAACGGTTTTTCTACCAGTGTACATACACAAAAAATTAATGTGTGTTTGTGCGGTTTGGTTATTTGATTAACTTTTATAAGAAAATAAAACGGCGTAACCGATCACCGGTAGACCACAATTTTTAATATTAAATTTATTTACATACATATACTTAAGCCTTTTAATCCTATTTGCCAAATATAATGTTAAACATAAACTGCTTCATTTTACTGCCTCCAATAACATTAAAATATTAAAATCTAAACGAAAGCTTTATAACAACAAATATTCAGTTATAACACGTTAATATAATTTTAATATTTTACAATTCATGTATGCTTAACACTGCACGTGGTAAGCAAATATTTAAAGTTTTTCGGTAAAACTTTGTTATAATGTTCAACAAAAACAAACAAAAAATTTATCTATATACGCACACTTTCCCTGCAGTGAGTTTATTGGCGCAAAAAAACAAAGCAAAAACTACATTTAAATAATAATGAGAAACTTTGCATTAGGGAAATAACTTTTTAAATTAAAACATGCATGCCAGTAGTCCCTCGAAAGGTCTTACGAATAATTAAATATAATAATTTGCTTGCAATCTAGTAAAACGATTGTTTAAAGGAAGAAATATCTAAATTATAAAAATGTATTTGATCTAAACTTGTTGGAACAGGAATTGTGTTAAAGTTGGAACTGATCATCTTGGATTCTGAAAACATTTATCAGTTCACAACATCTTGCAGACATGGATCGACTTCAGTGTTTTTTAATAGGCTTGTGTTATTTTTGAATGAATTGCTTCAAATTAATGATCCTTTCAAGTGAAATAATGAAATATTTTTATGTTTTCTTTACATTTCTTTCATCTTTCGATTTCATTTTGCTGTCTACTTTCATATTCCTATTTGCTTTCATTTTTGTGTTTTGAGCTGATAGAACTCAAGACTATGGATTTGCCTTAAAAAAGAAAAGTATTTTCAAATTAATATTAAAAAGGTTTTTGTTTTTAAAATAACAATTTATGCAAATCGAAAAATTTTTAACAAGATATAGACAATTCATTCTGAAAAGTGTGTGACATTCAGAAAGGTGAAGGAAAATAGGGAATTACTTCATTTAACCTTTTGCCCAATACTAGTTTTTAATTTTTAATACACCCATTTCTTAGGATAAATTTGATTTGGGATGATATTTTTCGATATGTACATTTATTTCAATTCCTTCTTGACACAAGTGTCCTCGGTATTGATTATGCACAGGTGTTTTTTGTGTTAAAATTTCGATTAAGAAATTATTCCTGATTAAAAATTTTAGTACTTCAAAAACTATAAACAAATGTTCTGGCAACACTTACCAAAAAAATTTAAAAAACATACACGGAAAAGACTGTAAATAAATGGATTTTTATTTACATTCAAACATTAGGCCCAATTAGCTTAAAAGGAAATCAATCTTGATATTTTTTTCCATTCCATTCAGCGGCCCATCCATTATACAATATTATTGCATATGTTTTTGTACATATTATTGTCGTTTTTACCTATACTATGCAAAAAATGGCACAATATTTTCCAATTTTCCTGACAGTGAAAAAGTTAAGAAAATTGAACTGTGTTGCCACTAGATTACACAATTGTCTTGATTGTATATACAATAAAAATCAAAAGTCTTTTGGTATTTTGAAAATATATTGTACAACCTTCGAATTTGACATACACATTGGCAATAATATTGTACAATACAAATAATTGCACAATTATATTGCAAGAATATTTTTTATATTAGCAATCATTCGCCTCCCTAATGATGAAACGTATTTGCTTAGGAGTTTAAATAAAAATGAACAACTAAACTGACAAATACTTTAAGAAGACAAAGCAAAAAACAATAAAAGTCCTATTTTAGGGACAAACAATTTCTGCGGCATTCCAACAAGACACCCTATAGCACTAAATAAAATAACTTGTTCGCCTTCTTTGCTTCAAGCGAAAATCTAAGTAAATATGGAATTACAAAGACTTCAAATATGAAATAGTGTACAAAAAGCTTTACATATTTCTGTAGAAAAAATAAAAAAAGTGCTTAATAATTAATTTTATATATGAGCTTAAGTCGAGTTGATGGCACCACTGTAAGCGTTGTATTCAGAAGTATCCTTGGCGAAAATTTTTATTATTTTGTGCAATTTTTCAAGAAATTGTAGCTTAATGGTTTACTACCTAACTGTTTTCGTTTTATAAACTCATAAGGAATAATAGCTTGAATTAGCTTATACCGAGCTATATTTTACTAAAAACAAAATAAAAGTTTACACCAAATTTCCCACTTTAACTGCAAAAGAAATAAATATGTATCTGAAAATCAAATTGAAAGTTCAAAAGTGCTCTGCTACGAAACAGTAAAATACGACTTAACCTTTTTTTTCTTATTGCCACAGATTTGCTATTTAAGTCGTTTGAAAATGGCAAAAACGACAAAAAGATTGAGGAAAGTTTAAATGCACATCAATCCGTAAGTTGTGATTTGAGATCAGGACTTAACAAACACTATAACTTCTTCTTCTTCTTCATTTTTATTATCGCTATTAGTCTAAGGGGCAAATGGGTCGTCGTTGCCATATTATATTCAAATGCAAAGAAAACATTATCTGCTTGAGTATACACTGAAGTGTTCTTGGAATTCTACTCAAACAGATTTATTATACCTTTTTTATACTTACAAAAAAATACAATGTCTGACCTGAGTCTTACAAAAATTCAAATGAGAACTTTTCAAGTTCAAGTTTAGTTTCTTGTGCCAAAAAAAAGCAAAAGGATTAAATCAGCACACGCGTGCCATATTGAAATATTTCGTGTATGCGAAAACCTTGACTTTTATTTCATTGGAGTTATAATACTCGTACTCAATAAATACTGCAGAATATTTTTCAATAAAATAATATTTTTAATTAACATTTTAATTAAACCTAAATTTATTTCAATTGAATTCACTGGTCTAACAAAAAAGTGTTATCAACAGAGTTTGTAGTCACGATGTCGCAGTGGTCTGCTCACTCACTCACTCACATTTTTTAAGAGTAGTGATTCTTACGTAATCAAAAATTTTGTTTATAGTTCGGTATTCGGCGAATACGTGATGGACCGAGTGTAAATTTAATTCGTTCGTGGGTGCAGACATTCCGCGCAACTGTCTCGGCTATGAATGTCCCACGGCCACAGCCCAGTCGATCTTCAAGGACTCCCGAAAACATTGAAAGGATTGAAAGTAGTTTACGTGAAAATCCGCTGCATTCAATACGGAAAAGAGCCTCACTGGGATTTCCAAGAGCGATTATTCATGAAATTTTAGAAAAGCATCTGAAATTCCATCCTTTTAAAATTCAAATCGTTTAAGAACTGAAAGAATGTCAATTTGATTTATACAACAATTTTTGTGAAATGATGTTGGAGCTTTTTCGCACTGTAAATCCCATTTTTTAGAGCGACGAGGCTCATTTTCACTTAAACGGCCACGTCAACAAGCAAAACTTCCGTTACTGGTCTCCAAGAACCCGCAACCCTTGATTGAAACACCAAAAACCATTGCATTGCCCCAGGGTAACTGTTTGGTGTGCCTTATCCACGCATGAGATAATTGGACCATTTTTTTTAGAAAATTCTCGAGGCCATGCGACGAATGTCAAATGATTTTAAAAAATAACGTGTGTGACTTTATCTAAATTTCTTAGACTTATTAAATAATCTATTTTTGTATAATTCATATTTGAAGTCAGTCAATCGCAAGCAATTCATCAGGAGCGTGTGTGAATAAAAAAATCATAAATGTTTGCTTGTTTTGTTGGTTAAGCACCGTTTGTGTGCATTTCGTTCTCTCTTCGGTATTTTTTATATAAAAAAAAAATCATGTTTATTAATTATTTAATAATTACTTTGTATGGGAGCTATCCGTTTGCTCCCTGCTATACCCGCAAGATTTTGGAATAACATGCAGTTTGTTTTGAAAGTTATCCACATGAAATTTAGTGTGCCTCACTATTTTAATTCTGAAGATATAGGAAAGATTATAATTTCTGTGTATGCGGGGTATTCGTCTTCACACTCCTTTACATTCAAAATTTTTTAGAACTTGCAGTTTTTCTAAGAGCTATCGATATAAAATTTAGTGAATCTCACCATTTTAGTTGTGGCGATATAAATTGATCAGGAAAAAAAGGCCTTTGGCCCCACTGTGCGTCGTTCTCAAACAAATACGGAACGCCGACGCCCGCTAGCCCGAAACCCACACCAAACTACTGTGAATCTTTTGGGATGCATTGGACGCTCTCGGATCTGATGTGGACTGGTATCTACCCAAATACCACAAATAAGATAATTTTATAATGAAAATGAGGGCACGTTTCCAATCGCTACGTTTCCTTTACCTATAGCTCCTGTTCAATAACATTTTCAGAGTTTTTTAGCCTTTTTCAATAATATTTTAGTTGAAGTCTACTGATGAGTTTCTCAAGCAGAAACGAAATTTAGTTACTGTACCAAATAAAAGTTTTAATTGGGAATAAAATTTTTAACATTTATTTTGTGTCACCATCCCCAAAGTCATAAAATTTTTTGCATCACATTGTTAAAAGTTGTAGTTAAAACAACTGGAAAAAACATCTTGTTTACACCGGCCACACAGCGCGGACCATTAACATGGATTGCGACAACAAATATGTTAACAATGATGACTATGATATCTGCTATCTATATATGTATATACATATATATATATAAAAGTGAATATCTGTTTGTAGGTTTGTTTGTCTGTTTGAAAGCTATGGTCTCATAAACTAGTAAACCAATCGCATTATATTACTGATCTGGTCTGGAAAGACCATATATTGTAATGTTGTAATATTGTAACAGCAAATATACGAGTACATACATACATATAAATTTACATACATTTAGTCGAAAGGGACAAATAACACACAGCAACCAATTAAAAATAAATAAAAAATTTCTATATACATACATAAGTAAGTTTATATGTATACTATAGCTAAATAGCGATAGAAATAAGAACCAGACACACCGTCAACTACTTCTCAGGAAATGAAAATCGTAATTTCCCTCTATAAAAAAAGTTTTATTTTTTATGGTACAACTTAAATTAATTTGGGTAAAAAAATCAAATGAAAATGAAGATTGAACAGGAAATAAGATCATTTTGCCATCTACTTGGGACAGAATTTACATAATATAAAATAAAGGAAATTAAATTAACATAAACATAACACGCACAAGACACTTAGTGGCAAATTATCGCAAACGTCTGCCACTCATACCAACATTTGCTTTTATCCACATAAATTTTTTGTGACCTATAGTTCAAAAATGTCAAAATAATGGAATGCTTAATGTAAGCTTTATAAATTAAACATGTTAGATTTTATCCTTATTCATATACTTACTATATGTATGTTTGTATGTATGTATATTGAAGTTTTTGTAATAAAATTTATCATAAACGATAGTGCGTGTAGTGTAATAGGAAGCAGCGACCGCAAATGTCATTTAATTGCGACAAACTTAATTACAAGGGCAGTTTTATATTCTGCATAAAAGTAAAATATTGCTCCAAATAGTCTAGTCTACTGTAAGATCAATATATGTAATAAGATTCCCAATGCCCTCAAAATACGTATTTGTTCCAATAATGACCTCTGCTTTAATACGTCATAATTACACCCTATACATTTTACAACATGTCTTATATTGATTTTTTAATAATATTTCTCCTTGTGAAAGTGATTTCTAAATCGCTGTTCTTTTAAACTGTGACTGTGATCACAGTTCAGCAGTAGATATTTTGTTTGTAGCAGTTCTGTTATTTTGACAAAATCTAATAAGAAGAGCAGCAGTGAAATTAGACAGTGATCACAGTCACACGGTTTAACACATTTCAGCTCTTCTGCTTTAAAAGTATTTATTAGTATAGGTATTTTGATAAATACTAATAAGAAGAGCGACAAGAACAAACAATTGCAATCAACCCCATCCAAATATTGAGAATTGCCGTATAAGAGGCAGAGAGACAGTAAAATTGCAAATATAAAAATGTGGGAGCTGTACATAGTTGATAAAGTAAGCATACAAGAACATTCACAGTTTGTATGAAAGAACTATATTTCCAAAACCTCTTACTTTATAAATTTAGTCACAATTGTGATTAGTGATTTTTCAATCGCTGTGAAAAAGTAACAGGTTTCGAAAAATCGCTCATCTCTAATGTCTTAGGAGGAGCATTTATTGATTAAACTATGTTTCAAGAAATTTGATATTCAAATGTGAGCTAAAAGCATTTGGTATAACTGATTTCTCAGGATCATTGAATGACGAAAGTATCGTTTTAAGTACTCTTTGAGTATTGGCTGTTAAACTGTAGTAAACAATGATTTAATTCTTTTACATACACATCAGTGAATGTATTCATTGTTTTACGGGTCTGCATACAATAGCAATTGAAGGTATCATATGTCTTTCATACCGCTGGTCACCGTATTGATATTCCAGTGCAATGCATGCGCTATGCATGTGTTTGGTAAACATACCGTGAGTGGTTGTTGTATGTGGCGCACTTCAATATTTATGGGAAAATAATTTAGTACTTTAAATATATCAAGTGACATTTTGTTTTCCCATGAATATTATAAATGTAAATATTTTTAATATACTCTAAATATATATAAAATAGAAATAAGATCACTCATTTTTACAATCTAGATTCTTCACATAATTAGTATATAAGCCGAAATTATTTGTATGAAAATTCAATCAATAAACTGCTGTCAAAAGAGCTCCTCGTTGAGCTCTACTAAAGTAAGCATATTTTATTGATGCATAGAAAGCATTCATCTGCTTTCTAGGCATTCAACTGCCTACAAACAATTTAGAGCCAGTGGCGTTAACTAGCGCCGGCACCATCCGGTAGGCAGGCAACCTTTTGATATTTTTCTGCCCTAGTACCCTCTAACTGAAATAGAAGAACCTTTTGATATTTACAAAACAACTATGAATGCATACAGCTAAAAATAAAAAACACGCGTACACGAGTACGTATAACTTTTCTATATAATTACACGTGTACCTACTGCATACACACATTTTTAAATTACTCAGAACAAACGGCACCAACTAAAATTTATAGACCGTATGAGCTACAAGCATACGAATGAGTATAAAAAAAATACTCTCACTATTATTCAGCTACACATGCCTATATACAGAGCTATTTTATTTGCACACGCCCATAAAGCATGTTTTCAAACAGCCAAACACACACACACACACATTTTACTCCTGCAAGGAGCCTAGGATATTTAGTATGTACCAATTTTTAATTTAGTGTGGTGTGTTCACGCCCACTTTTTTATGTATAAGTGCTGTCCCCCGGCCCTCCCACCACATTTATAAATGCAATATTGCGTCACTTTAAGAATTCAGGGTGTGTCCCAAGTTTCGTAAGAATCGGTCAAGTAGAAGCATGGGCATAAACCTGGCCCGCCTACTTTCTTAATCAGAAGTTTATGTCATTTCAAGAGCCCAAACTGTTTGTGTTTGTTACGTAAAAACTCTCAACTTAATATAGAAATGTCAATGAAAATAATATATTAGCTGACAACCGAAGTCGCTAATGCTTTTTATATATTACTATCTGTAATCAATTATATTATTTTTTTTTTTAAACAAAGTACTCCACACATTGTTCACTTGTTGGATCAAAAACAAAACAAAAACCTACCGGATATTGACCCGAACCTGTGTTGAAAAGTTCAGGTCCACAGCTTTTGTAGTTCCAGAGACCATGCCTTACGAACAAACACGCACTCGTATATAAATATCAGTCTTATATAAGTTTCATAACATATACTCGTACATAAATAATTAAATAAATAAAAATAAAATAATAATAAAATATAACATTAATACATGAAATACCGGAGCATATTTATTTGACTTAAAGTATTTATTTAATTTTAAAATGTTGCTTGTTCTTATGGTTAAGCATTGTCCATATGCATTTCGTTCCCGCTTATGGAAAATATAATGCAAAATCTATAAAATGGGGTTTTTTATTATGTATGTGCCGTCTGTTTTTTTGCTGTTCTTATTTCAATTTGGTAAGGATTTATATAAATGAGTATTATGCTTTTGCATTGGCTTATAAGGAGCGAATGTAGAAGAAAAGGAACATTGAAAGAAAGTATATAATATGGAAATTGCCGCACAAAGATGAAGATTTTGGCTTAAAAGCTGACGAACATAAGGACATGGATTTTCTTTAAAAAAATTTGAACGGGCTTACTGAATAAATAACAGTTGTAAAGA
This sequence comes from Nowickia ferox, assembly GCA_936439885.1. Taxonomy (NCBI): domain Eukaryota; kingdom Metazoa; phylum Arthropoda; class Insecta; order Diptera; family Tachinidae; genus Nowickia; species Nowickia ferox. Next base: position 110,871,272 of record OW387023.1, read on the forward strand.
TATAATCCCAGATGTTCTAAAAATTTGATTTTTTTACATACTAAAAAAGATAAATTGTCATATACATATGTTTGTATGTAAAAGTTTCAGAGTATGGTTGATTTATGAAAAGCATTTGCAAAGAAATTTTTTCCTCAATGCATGTATGCATGCAGGTCTTGGATTCCTGGCTAATTCTACGAATCCTTAGTGGCAAAAACAATTACATGATAGAAAATATGTATATGAATTAATGCACATGTGACAATTTTTCATTAATTCTTATCGAGAGAGCAATTTGCAGTGTGGTGGCTAAATTTGAGTCCACTGGTTCAGTTGCAAGATCTGCCTTTTATAGAACACAGCTTGGCGAATTCTTCCTCGTGATCTGCAACCGTAAAAAATTCAACTTAGCCAGGAGCTGAAGGTAAACGACTATAGCCAAGGACGTTTAGTCGCTAAATCAGCCCTGTAGCAGTTAGAAATCGACCCTTATTTTCACTGAAAATTTATCTCCAGAGATGAGGCCCATTTCTGGATAAAAAGGTGGGTAAACAAATAATATTATTGAAGTTGGTATAATAACAAGACACATGTATCCCGAAAAACTCACTATTTAATCAAATTTTTTATATATATATTCAATTTATATAATTTATATATATTCAATTAAACTATTTTTTCGAGCTTTAAGTCTGTTTATATTTTTATTTTGAGTTCCATATTTCGTTAACCTTCGCTTAACTTCTTCAGGATATTTCTTATTTTTTTTTTTTTGTTTTTTTATATTATCACTCGAATTATAAAACATATTTTTTGTGATTGAAAGGAGAAAAGAAAAAATTAAATATCAAAATAACAAAAAATAAGAAATATCCTGAAGAAGTTAAGCGAAGGTTAACGAAACATCGAACAAAAAAAATAAAAATATAAACAGACCTAAAGTGTAAAAAAAATAGTTTAATTGCCACTAATTAATGTTCAATTTGGGCTGCCTTCGTCATTGCTCCATATTTATATGAGAACGACGTTGGCCAAGCCATGACCGTCTACGATGAGCGCTATAGGTGGAAGACTAACAACTTCTTTTGGCCAGAATTGGATGGTATGGACATCACCTAACGTTGGTTTCAACAGCACGAGCGATATGAGGGCACAGTTATCCCAACGAACTGGGTTTCTTAAATCTCAAGTCTAAGTGAATAAACGACAAACAACAGTGACCCTCCAGGCCAGCATAACCCATGCCAACCGTAAAATTAAGCTTGATTTGTGCGCCAGAGCTATTATGGAAAAATTTAAATTTCGGATACGCACTACAAAGCGAAGCCGCAGCGTACATTTGCGCGGTGTGACATCCAAACATAATGTCATCACACTTTGTTTAAATTAAATTTAGAGATACGAAGCGCTTAATGAAAGACCCTTTAGACCTAAGTTAAGAAAATAGTGCATTTCAGAAAGGACAAAAAAATTCTATAGCATTCTAATGTTGCTTTAACAGTATAATAAATAAATAGTCATCATTCTTAAGGATATCAATGCTAATTTAATCTATCTCAAAAATTAATCATACAAATATATATAAATATATTTATATATCAATCGTAAAGCAGCTCTGGGCGAGTCAACATCAACCGTCGTTGGCAATTATCTCTTAAGTGCAACCAGGCCACTGTTGTTTATTGGCCTTCGAGAGTTTTGCGTCTCACTCGCACTGGTTGACTGATCTGCCACGGATAACCGTATATTCTTGCGGTTCTTTTGTGGAATTTCTTTAACAACCACGTTGCTACTTCCTATGTGAAGGCATAGGTAGTGTACAGTCAGTCACAAAGCCTTTTTAAAAAACTGTTAATAACATCTTGGGCATATGGTCTAGCTACCCCGCCCATATTTGTGCAACAATACTTTGCAAATTTACTTTGTAAAGTATTTCTTAAATAAATAAATAAATATTTATATATGTATATTACAGGCAAGCAAACCGTCAAGTATGCAACAAAAACGTGTTTCAGTTACAGGATGTTTCTACTTGTAAGCTTTCTCTTAAAATTGTGTTCATTGTAGAGCTTTTGCTGAATAAAGAGAAATAAAACAAACAAATTCTCTTTTAAAGGTTTATTAAAATGAAAGAGCCTTAAGTAATCCATTATCCTGTATTAAAAAATATGAAACACATCTGCTGTTTCTTGTTTCACACACACACACCCAGGATCCTTCATTAACCATTTTTATTATGCTACCAACATAAATTAATTGCTCAATATAGGCAAAGTTGTTGTAGAACGTTTGAACTTAAAATTGTTTATTTTATTAACAAGTTGGTTTAAATGTTCAAAATTATATTAATTAAAAAATATATATATTTGTTATACATATGTATATAATGAGAATTGGTGATGGCATCGAGCTGATGTGACGGCTTCCTAAAAGCATTTTGCTTTGCATACAATAATGTTGTGCTTTCGGTTTGCATTAAGATTAAATTAAGAGTGCTGCTTTATTTTGAAGTTCGCACGCAAAGTGACATGCGTAAGGTTTCAGAATACAGTTAAACTTTGATTATTCGGGCCTTATTAAACGGGTGCATCTAATAACCGGCATGCACTCACTTTGTTTTAAAATTTCGTTATCCGTGTTTATTTTTTATAACTCTCAGCGGTACTTTATCTCTAATATCCGGGCAAAAACTATGAGCTTATTTCCTTTTTTTAGGCAAAAAAAATTCAAGTCTACTAAATCGCAAATTTTTATTGCTCAGAATGAATTTTAATCAGGAAAAAAATCCAAATCGGGCTCAAGTGCAGCATCTTAAATTTTTATTATAGAATGAAATATTTTTTAAATAAATATAATTTCTGAAAAAAGGCAAGAAAAGCTAATCTAAACTTTGGCTGGAGGAAATGCTACAAATGTCTGTGCCAGAATACTTGAGCCAATACTTGAATGTACAACAATGACCATTTCTCATATTCCATTTCAAGAAAACTGCATGTTAAATAGCTGATGTTAGCAAACACTCTCTGCCCCAGTAGTTACACATGGGTGCTGATGAAGTGACTGGTGGCACAGAAAAATGCGACATTTCCCCCAGCCAAAGTATATAAAATATGCTCTTTAAGAAATCACATTAATTAATAAAGTATTTTATTCTTATTGTTACCTTGTTACAGTTGTCTTGTGTCTATCAATAATAGCTAAAATTCCAAAAGCGTTTGAATAAAAAATATTACCAAAAATAAAATATATCTCTAAAAAGCAAAAACAAAAAAAATCACCAAGTACAAAAAAAGTCGTCAAAAAACTTAAAAAAACGCCAAGAACCGAATAAAATCGCCAAAACAAAATAATCGCCAAAAATCTAAAAGAATCGCCAAAACGAAAACAAAAATGCCAAAAATAAAAAAGCGTCAATACTAAAAAAAATTGCCAAACACCGAAAAAAAATCACCAAAAAGAAGCAAGCGCCGTACGGAGAATTTCGTGTACGGTCAAAGTCGCACTATACTGAATTTATTTCTCCAAACCAAACATTCGGCAGTGTTGCCTATAAAAAAATTATATATCTCAGAAAATGCCCACAAGCGAAGTATGAAAATTGCTAAATGAAGTAAAAATGCTTCACTATCAAAGTTTTAACACGTCTATATACGTCGAAAGGCTTAAAATCTTTTTTGTAAATTAATTTTTATAAAAAAAAAGATATTTTAAGGTTATTTCAGAAAATCAAGTATTTTTCTCCTTGTGTTTCGTCAACTTACCTCCTATTTCATATCTTGCTTGCTTTATAATTTTTTTAAAACATTTTCATATTGAATCTACTTGGTTCGCTCTCATAATTTTGTATGGCGAAGCAAATTGATTCGCTCATGATTGGGGTGTGAAGCATGAATAAAGAGCGAAGCACGTATCGTGGATACATACTATAAACGGTATCATTCATAAACATGATTGAGAAAGCGAAGCATGTGGTTTAACTAATAGTGGAAACATAGCATAAGAGTGAAAGGTAAAGTGCAGGGTGGTTTTATTTCTTTTTTCCTTTTATCACATGTTAATTTTTAAATTTTTGGCCTTTTTATTTATATTTAAACATGACCATTTATTTCCCTTAAAATAAATTGTTAAAGTCATCAATTATGTTCCCTTTTCTTCAAACAAGAATTCGTTAAAAAAAATCTACCAAAAACAAACATAAAATAAAAATGTTATTCAATTGCTGAACATAATTCTTTTTTCCCCTTTTTTCACAGCCTGAAGTCAGAATATTTTGAGTGCAAAATTTGCAGTACGAATATTAATGTTAATGGCAAAATTTCTAATGAATTTCAAGACGCAAAGCATTTGCAAAAATTTAATAATAAATGAAAAAATACCACAAATGTAAGTATAGCCAGATATTGATTTAAAAGAAATGGCCAAACTTGTTTAATACTCGTAATTTTCAGCAAGCTTTATTAAGTTGTATTTAATTACTTTCACAAACCAGTTGTTGGGTAAAAATAAATAGATTTTTTTTTCCAAATTTGCTAATGACTTTCTTCAATGTACAGTATTTGCTTTTGGTGAAGTAAAAGTTTTTAATGAAAATAAACAGATACATATGTACATATTTTTTTGTAAGGATATTGTAGACCAACAATATGATATAAAGCAGGTCAACTCTTAATATTATTATCGCTAACTGAAAGTTTGAATTTTTCTAGTCATAAAATACATATTTATATAAAAAGTTTCACTTTGCAATACCAGCTCTGCCGGTGAACAATTCCCACGCCAATTAAAAGTACTCGATGGGTTTGTTAATCCTTCCATGGTAGTACAGTGCCTTTCAATTGGGACTTTCAAAATTTAATAGTTGGTACCGGTCATATTGTTGAAACTGCTAAATCTCTCAATTTAAGTAATTTATTCAGTTTCTCAAGTCTATGCGAATAGGAACACACATAACACCGACCCTCAAAGTCAATATAGCCCATGTCGACTTCAACCTAATTTATGAGCCAGAGTTATGGAAAATTGCAAATTCACCCAGCAAAACAGCGGCGGACATTAAATTATTTAAGATAGGAAGCACTTAATGAAGGACCCTTTACAAAATTTTCTGTCCTAATTAAAAAGAATATAAATAAGTGTAATGGGAATTTTGCAAAACATTTTGTGCAGCATTTATAAAAGTTTTTTCATATAAAAAAGTTTAAAAACTAATTTAAACACTAAAACATTTTTTTATAAATAAGCCGTTCTATGTGTTGTTATTAATTTTAGACTGTTTCAAACAATATTTTCACTTAATTTTTAAACTCATAATCATATATGTACATATGTATGTATATACATATTTAATTATTTTAGGTTCCTTGCAGATATTTCCAAACATAAATACATACGAGGTTTGTTCAAAATGTATCGCGTATTTTGAATTTTACATATATTCGAATTTTGATTTTTTTGTTGCGTTATGTTGGTACTCATGTCTCTCACTTATGCCGACAATTTCTGCAATTTTGAATGTTCAGTTAATTGTTGACAGCTGCTTTGCTTGCACGTGTTTTGGCTGGTCTTCGATTTCTAAAAAATAGAAAACTACTAAAAAGTCTAAAAAATGGAAATTTATGCAAAAATACATACAGTATGCAAGTAAAGGGTGTTTTTTATTGAGGTATAGAACTTTAAGTTGGCATCACTTTTTTAACTGGCGGCCATTTTGTCAGCTGTCAAGTGATTATAATTTAGTTTGGTTTGCCATTTCATCATGAACAGGTTGACAAAAGAACAACGCTTGCAAATCGTGCAAATTTATTTCGAAAATAATGGTTCAGTTCGCGAAGTTTACCGCAAGCTCCGTCCATTTTATGGTCGACATAATCGTCCATCAGAGCAATTATGGAATGGACCTGTCAATTGGCCACCAAGATCGTGTGATTTGACACCATTGGATTATTTTCTTTGGGGATATGTGAAGTCGCTCGTCTACGCCAACAAACCAGAAACGTTAGGGGACTTGGAAGCCAACATTCGTGGCGTTATTGCCAACATACGGCCCCATATGCTCGAAAAAGTGGTTGAAAATTGGACCTGTAGAATTGGCTTTATTCGAGCCAGCCGCGGCGGCCACATGCCCGAAATCATATTTAAACGTTAATGGCATAAAATTATCCTTCCAATAAAGCCAAATTGATGGACATTAAAACGATTTTCTTGTGTTTTATTTCAATTCGAAGTTCTATACCTCTAAAAAACACCCTGTATATATTTGTACAGCCTCAACGTTTAAAAACGAAAAAAAAACTTGAAAAAAAGCTATTGTTCTTGTATGATACACTGTGGCTACATTTAGTAAATCAAGTATGTAATCAAAAGGATAATTCAGTAATTAATTTTATAGAAAATAACGAAATTCTCTAGATATTTTTAAGAAACAAAGTTCATATTATTATATTGAAAACTACTGTTAGTATAAAAACGTGAACAGCAGTGCGTTTTTTTGAAGCAAGGGAGTACGAATATGAACTTTGCATACTGTATAGGGAATATTTAATTATACATGTATGAAAATGTATGAATATATATTATCATATATGGGACATCATATATGCTTCATACATTTTTTTTTAGCTGGGAATGAAAAAATGTACTTAATGCAAAATTCAGAATAAAATATTTAACTATTGCTAAGATCGAAAATAAAATATTTAAGCAACAAGTAGTAATTAAAAAAATCGAAAAACCCGACTGCGATCAACTTTGCCCCGTTAAAGATCCCAAATGGTCATTCAAAATGAAAAATCATAACAGATGGCCGCCATATTGAGTTTTGACTGCTGTCATATCCTAAGTGACACTCTCAGGATTAAGATAAATCGATTTTTGTAAGAAACATCAAAATCGGTCCACGCGTTCGGTTTATATAGTGCCAGAAAGCAGTGTTGTCAGATTAGGGGATTTATCCCCAAATCGGGGATTTTTTTTGCAAATGGGGATAAAAATTTTGGTTTGGGTGTTGAGGAATTCATTAGGGATAATTTATATGTTTTTGGGGATTTTATGGGGATTTGTATTTTACTTAATATTTTTTTATTTATTTCTTAGATTATTTTAATTTCAATATATTTCCCAATTTTTATTTCATAAATAATATAAAATGTTATCTTTGTTACTTGTAACAATGAAATCGTTCTTAACATTTGTTGTTGGCAAGACTTAAACAATGTTTATTACAACACATATCGAACAGGTACTCGCATTGGTGAGATTGCTCAAGCTAATTTTTTGGTTTACACGTATATAACTTCCAAGTTATGTGACAATTAGTTCTTTAAAATTTTATATATTTGTAACAACTCAAACATGTTTTGGGTAAAAGTTTATTCATATCAAGATGCCGTCGGATTACGGCCGTCTAAAGAACTGTAATGATTTAAAATGTACTTTGAGTATCAAGGAGCAACGCTTACATTGAACGAATTTTTCAGCAAGGAACTCAATAAAAACTAAAATTAGAAATAAAATTCAGGGCGAATTGCTCGAATCTCTGTTAAGAATTAATATACATACACATATTTAAATATAAACCATGTGTAGAAATAATATGAACCACAGTGCAAATAAAATATTAATAAGAAAATAATTAAATAAATTAAAATAGTACTATTTTTAGTAGGGATTTTTGGGGATAGTACAAATTACTTTTTAGGGAATTTCGGGGATCAAAATTTTCAAATTGTGGATGGGAGCCCTGCCAGAAAGGAACACACATACATACATACACACATACGAGTAGGCTGATAAACACAATACCCTCTTTTGCGTCGCGCAGTCGGGTAAAAAGTAAATGCACCGATTGTCTTTCACACAACAAATATGTAAGTAGGATTGTATGTTGTATGTACTTATGTATGTGTGTGTATACCCCATACTAACCAGTGATGCCATTAGGATACGAAAGATACATTTTTCGTATCTTTTGATGACTTCAGGTACCATGTGTAATCCCGACATTTTTCGTATCTTTTCAATTTGTACGCAAAATGTACAGAAAATATCATCATCTATTTTTTTGAGGAAATATGAAAATCTTTTTTATTTTCAGGAAATTTATATGAACTTTTTGATATAATCGCCTTAGTATAAGCGCCTTAGCTCGTATATTAATATTTACAAAAATTAATTTGTTTTGATAACATCCAAAGATAGTTATGTACATATAATTAATTTTAAAGTTTTAAAATTACATGACTTAATTAAATATAAAAATGAATTTATATGATATCATTTTCTTTACAATATTCATTAAATATGAAATAAAAATGTTATGTTAATAAATGTTAAACGTTAAAAATGGACTTTCAAACTTTTTAAAAAATGTATCTTTTTGGGAACAAATGTATCTTTTTGGAAATTAAAATGTATCTTTCTCGAAATTTCACTCGCAACACTGATACTAACACTCGCACTCTTGCATGTTATTTTTAGTCTGCATGTTCTCAGTTATTAATCAAAACTTGTTAAGGCTTTAGCACCTGTGCCAGGTTAAAAAGTGTATACTTGTAAATGAATGTTTTCTGTTTTCTTAAATAATGACGAGACAGACACATAATGGATAAATTATATGGCTGTTATTGTTTTGCACACGTAACCAAATCCAAGCAAATCCAAGTCAAATTATGTAAGTACAATAAATAAGCTTCTTAGCAATTCTTGGAGACTTACATATGTGCTGCTTTTCTTTATTAAATTTTCTTTATTTGAGAAATAATATTTAAAGAGACACAGAGTTTTTATCAAGGTCAATGTTATTACTCGTATAATATCTGTGACCACAAGGAAAAAGTGCTTAAGTCATATTTGACTGTTTTGCAGAAGAGCACTTTTAAGCGTTCAAATCGATTTTCAGAAATTTATTTCTTTTACAGTTAAATTGGAAAATTCTCTGTTCACCTTTATTTCTTTTAAGCAAAACCCGTTCTACACACTATAAGTAATACATTTAAATTGAAATATACCGAAGTGTAACCTAAATTAAGCAATTATTCCAAATAAGATTAGAAGTTTAAAAAAATAAGCCGCAATTCATTTTGCTATAACTTCCTTTTGCCCAGGTGTACTTTCGAGTGTGCAGATTACGGCGGTACCATTAACTCAAAATCAGCGTATTTCGACTTAACCACTTTTTCCATTTTGCCACAGATATAATATTATAGTGAAAAAAAATAATCAATAAAATCGATTTATTTCCCGCAAAAATCTTATTTGGGATATAGTTTTCATAATTTTTTGATTTTTATGGTTTTTTTCATTTAAAACAATCATTTACCATAAACATAACAAATTTTTAGGCAAAAGAAATTTATATACAACTTTTTTAAAATCAGTAAAAAAAACATATGTATGTATACAAGTATATAATTTAAAATCGGAAAGTTGTTGAAAAGAATTACGAAATATGGAAATTTCAAACACAGTGGAGTTCGATTATAACGAGCACCCATTATTTTTATATATAGGGTGTCCCTGTGGCTGAGTGGTGCGATGATAACCTCTCAGTCCAGAGGTTGTGTGTTCGATTCCTACCATAGATCCTGGCTGTTTTCTGCAGACAAGCTAATCATTTCGCTGGTTGTGTTTGTTAAAAAAATATTGATACCAGGTGGTCTTAATTTGCAACTCTGCATATTCGCCTTGTATCTTTGTTAGTGTAAAATTTCCTGCTGTCAGAATATTTCCTAGCGTTTTGCATTGATTGACAGCAGAGAAATTATGTCAGCTGGTGAATTAAGATCACCTGATGTGAATTCGCCTTGGCATCAATATTTCATAAAAATTAGTGATCTAATAGTGAATTCCGGTTACAGTGAATTTTTACTTATAATGTTCTTTGCATAAAAATCTATACGAGCTTATAATAACAACTAAAGTAGCATATTATTATTTTGTTTTTTTTTTTTTGGAAACAGCTGTTTGTTCTCTTAAACTGCAATTGCTTTCTTAAATTTAATAAAATTATATTTAAAGCAAAGCAGCTCTGGGCGAGTCAACATCAAGCGTCGTTGGCAATTATCTCTTAAGTGCAACCAGGCCACTGTTGTTTATTGGCCTTCGAGAGTTTTGCGTCTCACTCGCACTGGTTGACTGATCTGCCACGGATAACCGTATATTCTTGCGGTTCTTTTGTGGAATTTCTTTAACAACCACGTTGCTACTTTCTATGTGAAGGCATAGGTCGTGTACAGTCAGTCACAAAAACCTTTTTAAAGTACTGTTAATAACATCTTGGGCATATGGTCTAGTTACTCTGCCCATATTTGTGCAACCATATTATCCAAATTTACTTTGTATAATATGTATAAATAAATAAATAAATAAAATATTTTGAAAATTTTTGCGTTCTCTAAGACCAAAGGCTTTATTTTTTTATGATTTTTGTTTAATTCTTTAAACTGTAAAAAATATTCACTACTGTCATAACGAACTTGGCTCATAACGAAAAAAACTCCTCTGTGTAATCAAAACTTTGTGCTCACTTTGTACCCATTCGTGATTTAAAGAGTATGTATGTATATATGTACTAATGTATATGTATGTATGGGTGCGTGTGGTGGTATAAATCTGTGTTTCAATTCACATCCAGTTATTTCACTATCAATATTCAAATTTGTATATTGTATTGCACATGAAAGTGAGTTATTTGAATGCTGAAGGAGCAAATCCAAGAAAAAAGCTAAATAAAACCAAACGAATGCTTAATGGGAATAAAGAAAATATACTGCAAACTGTGTGAAAGTTTTAAAATATTCAATGGATCTGATATAACCGTAAGGTACACTGAGAAAATGTATAAATTTATAACATACAGAGTTTTAAAATATTAAAATAGCAGCGACAGTGCACTATGTGTCCAATTTCAATTTTAGCGGCAAATGTTCAAATTTTCAACTTTCGCTTTTTGAAAAAAATGAGGATTCAATTACTAACACTTTCAGGACATAAATGCCAAAAAGTTGTACTAGTTGGCAACTCTGTTTACATAAAAACAGCTGTAAATATTTAGATTTTTTAAATTAAGTTTTCAATTTGTTGAGTGGTAATGCCATAAGGAAGAAGTGCCATAAGGAAGAACTGATTTTTTTCAAAAAATTAGTGATATTGAAAATTTCACCAAAATGGGTTACAATATAATATGACAATATTTTACTATATGTATGCTGAGTACACATTATGGCATTTTGTTATGGCATTGCACACATTTTGAAAATGACACCACAAATTGACGACAAAAAAAACACAAATGTGTACTCAGCATTGTAGTGGAGCTCCAAGAAAATTCGAGGAGTGACCATCCACGAGAGATAAAAATTTCATTCTTTTTGGAAAATTTTGGGTAAAAGAAAAGGATGGGGGCTACTATCAAAAAGTTTGGAGGTTATGCTTATTTTAGCAATAGGGGTCTCCACAGAAAGTTTTATGATGCTTGCTCATTTGGAAATAATTTTTGCCACAATTTCGGTTTTTGGACACATAAAGCAGTGTGCAAAATTAGTGTTGCCGGTATAATACAAAATGTTGAATGAATGATATGTATATTACAATTATTTCATTCCGAAATTCATGTAAAGAAATAAATTGATTCATTTTTATACTTTTTTATATGTATGTAAGTACATTTTTAGGGAATAATTTTGTATTTATAAATGTGAAATATTTAAAGCTAGCACTAAACAATTCATACGCTCTAGCAACTATCACAATAGTCATTTCCAACATACAAGAGCATCTCTACTTCGTTTATGGGAAAAACTAAAATACGCCACCAATAAAAATAAAAAGGTGCATGTGCATCAAGGGTATTCGCTGTCATACTTTTAATTTATATTTAATCGGACAAAAAGATATAATCGGGATATTTATTCATCATTCGCCGCAGTATGCCTATATATGTATATATCAAATGGCATGTCGAATAATAGTCAGAGTATTTTTATGCTCATGTGCGTGAGTATAAATCATACAGTCTATAAATTTTAGTTTTAGTTGTTTGTGCTGCATTATTTAAAAAATGTGTATAAACATAGTTATTGCATTTTTATGGTCATACGTATTCGGTTTAAAATTAATGCGAGTGTGTTCATTTAGTGTTTTTTTTTTGTTTTAAGATGTACGCATTCATATCTGTTTGACGGCCAATACTCGAAGAGTTCTTAAAACGATACTTTTGCTATTTTCTGATTTATACTTGAATATCAGATGCTGATGAAGCTACTGCTGTCTCCAAAATAATTAAGTAGCTGGCTACAAGGCGACAAATGTAGCGTGGGAAAATTGAAGTCGTATGTTCGTGTAGTCTTCTATGATGAATGTGTTTAATGCAGTAGTTTAATTGGACTACAACGACAAAATCAGCTGTCGTGCGAAATAATCATTCTCATTTAAACATGTGTATTCTATCCTTGACATTTTGAAGTCGGTAGCTTGCTGCGTCTAAAGCTTAACATATGTTTTATATCTGCAGATTTTTTATTTCTTTAATTGCGCGAATTAAAATTAAATAATGGGAAAAAATATAATTGCTCAATTTCCATTCTTGGGACCATTCAGATAATTCGTAACGCCATTCGCGTAGTTTTTATAATATCCCCCTCCCCGCCCTTGTAACGCGTTTTATAAAATGTTCTAAGCCGTTATGTAATATGTGAATACCCCCTATTGTTGGAGTCGAAGCTCGGCACTGTACGGTGTAAATGATAAAACAAAATAAATACAAAATGTACATAAATGATGTGCTAAAAAATAGGAAAAATACCAGAAATATATCGCTTGTTTACTCAAAGGACGTCATAACTCAAAAAATGGAATTTTTGAGTTAGTGATGCAGAATTAATCCTCACATCGTTCTTCACATTGTGTAAAAATTTTATAAAAATATCTTTTTAACTCAACTCTTGAGAGAAAAATAAAATTTTTCTTTTTCCATTACGTTGTGTGTAAATTGAAAATTTCAAACTCGTTTTTTGGCAAATTGGTTTTTTTTTATTAGTTATGAAGTTGTTTGAGTAAATGAGCGATATGTTTAATAACATGAAGATTATGCAGAAAATTAGACAGTATTGAGGATAGACCAGTTATTTTTTGTGTATCTAACATACATAGATAAAACTTTTACTCAGTCTTATTACCACCAATCGCAGTAATAGAAAATAACTTCTTATTAATCATTACATGGCGCCAGTGGCTCCAATTCAATTTATTAGCACTAGAAACATTTTTACGAGTACGAGTATAAGTATGTATGAATAATATCTCTTAAGAAGTTGTTTTTATTTTGTATGTAAAGTCAATTATTTTGCACTTATAGATAATGATGTTGGTTACCAGCATTGGTAAATATTAAAACTGTAGCAGTTTTTTGAGAAAAAGAGACAACAATATTTGAGAAAATTTTAGCAAGATTAAGCTTCTTGAAGAAATTAAAAATAAATGAGAAAATACTTGCTGTATTTGCTCGAAACCTTAACGTTAAGAGTTGAAAATCATACGTATTTTCCTACTTTGTATAAATTCTCAAAATTTTTCCAACTGCATTAATAAAAAAATCGAAAAAAAGCCATCATTTTAATGCCACCTGCCAGTGTGTGGTGCATTCAAATGTGCATCTTTTCCAACGTATGTTAGGAAAATAAAAAAAATATGTGTATGCAATACAAAAGCTATATGCAAGTAAAAAAAAGTTGGAGATTAAAAAGAGATTGAACAAAAATATGAAAAAAGTAAGAAAAGTACATTTAAAGTCAATATTTATTAAGAAGCCATCAATTTAACAATCCGATTAACAACGATCACGAACTCGGAAAAAAATTATTACCAAAAACTTTTCAAATATACGTTTGTTTGAAATAAAATTTAGTTTCAGTAAATATCTTTTACTGTTCCAGTAAATTCAAAAAAAAAACTGTATAGAGTGTAAAACTCTAATTCATAGAATTAATAAAAAAAAAGTAACATTTGTAACAAGATTGTTTAGAACAGGTTTCTGTTCAAATATGAAAATGGCATAATCTAGAGAAAGGTTATTTGTTTTATTTGCTTTTTAATTTTAGTAAAAAAAAATTTTTGAACGAAGCATGTTGTTGATTTAAAAAATTAAGAGCTTTTATTTCAAACAAATTATGAAAAAATATTTCATTTGAATTTACTAATTTCTTTGTAATCAGTTAGGGCCCATTTCAGCAACTCTATTTAAATATCAATTGATATTTAAATGTTAATTTTTTGAAAAATGACTTTCCAATACGAATTGATATTTAAATAAGTTGGTGAAATAGGCTTTTAGTCAAGCTTGAGAAACTTCAATCATTCAACAAATCACATAATTTATAACCTCAAAAGAAAATGTTTTAGAGCTATGCTCTTTATGCCACGACACAGGAATAATCAACACTATTACAGTTATAAATTTAGTTTTGTTTTGATTTCTTTTATTTAAAAGCAGAGTACGAAAATAAACGATCAATGCGAACGATATCTCAATTTTTCTTTTTTGCATTGTTTTTCCCCAGGAATACAAACAATACATTAATATACAAACAATACATTAATACAAACAATATATTAATTTAATAGTACACAGCTAGAAAAAAAATAATAGGAAATAAATGGAAACATTTTGAGAATTTGAGAATTTGCCATCATCACACAATATAATTTTATTGCGTTGTTATTTAACACATGAAATTTTGTTTTATATAATTAAGCAGCATAGCTCTAACCGGGTATCCTAAAGGTGAATTCACCCATTGTTTCGGAACAAAATTTTTGTCTGGAGAAAATTTTTTTACTGAGAGTTTTTTGCAAGACGATTCAGCCATTTCGAAAATTTTGTCTGGAAAATCAAAGCTACCATATGAAATACGTGTGTAAACGATGCGTATTAATTTAAGAAGTGGCAGCACAGTGGGAAGTGTTTACAATTTGCTGTGTCACACACATCTTTTTAATTGTTTAATGCAATTGCTTCGTTCAACTCCATTTGTATATATATTTTATTTCTAATTTTCTTTTATATCTATCCTAATAAATACATGTGTACTCTATGCTTTTATTATTCATATACCATGATGTGGCAGCTCAGTTCAACTTTGGCTGCAAAATTAAAATAGTTGGCAGCTCAGTTCGATTTTGTCCGGACAAAAATTAAGATTAAACCAATTCAAGCAGAAAATGTTCCGAACAAAATTTGTTCTCTTCTTCTCTCTCTCTCCCAAAAAGAGAAGCATCAAACTCCATATAAAAAAATTTTTTCCGGACCAAAATTTTGTTCCGAAACAATGGGTGAATCCACGTTAAGACACCTCGCGTCTTTTTTGTTTTTATTAAACAGTTACGAATAATAAATAATAATAATAATTCTTACGAAATAATCTATATATACAAAAATTAATCTCTTTTTTTTTGCACGGCATCACTCGTGAATGACTGGACCGATACCCTCCATTCTTGTTTTTTATTTTATTTACTGTTGTCTAAAGAAGAAGAATACGAGTATGAATGAAAAAATCAAAAAAATTACGCGGAACGGGGTAAAACGGGAAAAATTTGTGGTGTTGGTATTTTTCCTGTTTTTGATAAGATTTATATAAATACAGTTTAAAATCTACGCAGTTTCTTACTGGATTAGAGCTGGCAAACTATCGATAGTCACGCCATGTTGGAAAACTATCGATACTATCGATAGTATCGAGTTATTTTATTATTTTTATAATTTTGTTCACACGGCAACCACTTGGTTCGGTCTCTGAATCACGATTGCAAATGATGCCGTTCACACGACGCATTCGTGATTCGTTTGACAGTTCTTTTTGATGTATATAGATGGATAAAAAAATTAGGTAATAATTGTAAATAATAAATTGTATGTTTAATTTGATTCTAATTTTTTTAATTTTAAGCACACAGTTATTTTTATTATGTTATATTATGTTATATTATTATATGTTATATTATTTATGTATATAATAATTTTGTTTTGATTGCCAGTTCTGATAAATTGCAGGTAATTTGTTATCAAAATATTTCAGAAGATTTAGAATGAAACAAAATTTTTTATAGTTCAATCAATATTCTCGCGAATCGTGAATGGGAGAGCAAACCTCGATATTTTCTATCCGTATAAACATGATATTAAACGGCCCATCCATTATACAATATTATTTCATATGTTGCTATACATATTATTGTCGTTTCGAGCTATGCTATGGAATAAATGGCATAACATTTGCAAAGAAAATATTGCCAAATTTTCCTGACAGTAAAAAAGTAAATAACATTCAATAATGTTGCCACCACATTATACAATTGTCTTGATTGTACAATAAAAATCAAAAGTCTTTTGATATTTGTCAATATATTGTTATTTGCCAATATATTGTGCCACCTTCGAACATGACATACACATTGGCGATATTATTGTACAATATGGAAAATTGCACAATTATATTGCAAGTGGGTGGGCTATTTTTCAACACATATTGCCTTTTTATTTAAACAACGTCATAACTCAAAAAACTAGTTTTGAAAAAAATTAATTTATTTTTCAATTTACATAATACATACAACTCAGTAGAGTTACTTAATGAGCCATATGACTTTTCAATAAAAGAAATATGTTAAATTTTATCGAGTTTATTGCCAACTTGGTAATAATTTTTTTCAACGATAATCGAGAAAAAGCTATCGATAGTTTAATGGAAACCAAACTATCGATACTATCGATAGTTTGCCAGCTCTATACTGGATGCGTACGAAATCGTCGCGGGAAAATACTAGTATTATTATAAATACACATATCTCTCATTTACTTAAAGGACGTCATAACTCATAAAATGGAATTTTTGAGTTAATGATGCAGAATTAATCCTCATATCGTTCTTCATATTGTGTAAAAATTTTATACAAATATCTTTTTAACTCAACTCTTGACAGAAAAATAAAATTTTCTTTTTCCATTAAGTAGTGTGTAAATTGAAAACTTTAAACTCATTTTCTGGGAAACTAGTCCTTTTGTTTAGTTATGACGTTGTTTGTATGTGTTACGAGTAATTTAACTTTCTACTGCCTATTTTTGAGTTTGGTTTATAGTTTTCTTTACAAATTTTTTTCTTATTTAATGTTTATGCAAATGACTCCTCCATTAATTACAAAACTAAATGGACGTCTACATGAGTTAAAGCACAAAACCTTGTGAAAATGGAAACATTTCTCTACTTAATAAAAGCATTAAGAAATAAAAATTCATGTCTTAAGATTTTTTGTGCGTCCGTTATTTTAATGTTAACATGTCAATTTTAAAAGCAATGAAGCAAGCAACGGTCGAAAAAGAACACCGACGACCAACAATAACAACCGGAGCAACTTAAATATATTAATGTGTAATTAAATCGTATAAATAACTGAGAGCGCGAAACACATTTACGAACCCAGCAAAAAATTTTAATGGGTTTTGGAATCAAGCATTCTTCCCTACTGGATTACCAACTTAATGATTCTAACAAGGCGTGAGATAAAAATAAACAGTTCTTGAGAAGTGGTTATTTTGTTTGAAGTAGGAAATAAATATTAAATTCAATTAAATTCATACAAAAATAATAAATTAGTTCACATATAATAAACTTCACAAATTTTGTAAACGAGTAAATAAATTTGGCTATCACAAAAGTAAGTCATTGTAGGGCAAATATGTAGATCTAAGGGTAATCTCTAATTTTTTGCTGGGAATATACATATGGGTGTATAGGCAAATAGCGAAAAATATGAAGATGGAAGCCAGGCCAATATTTACATACATATGTATATAAAGGGTCTTTTGTTAAGCGCTTGCTGTCTTTAATTTTAAACAAAACAAAGTGTGTGTGCGTGGAATATCAGCCGAAATGTTTATTCTATTTTATGTATTGAATGCAACATCGTGCAAATATCCGCCGCAGCTTTACTGGCTGTGGTACGTATCCTTGTGCTGCTGAAACCACATATCATCCAATTCTGGACAAAGTAATTTGGTAATCATCGACCTATAGCGCTCGCTATCATAAAATAGCTTCAATAGTATGCCCGCTACAAAACTGTTTGGAAGTTCCTATTGCAAGTCCCTATATACACATACACATACATACGTACAAGCTTCCCTGTCGGAGAATGTGTGGTTGACTACAAAATTAGTTAACTTATAGTTAACTTTTCTTAGACTGGCTAAAAGCTAACTGCAACGTTATCCAGAACAAATCCAAAATTAATTCTTAAATTTGTTCTCAGCTATTTTGAAACTCATTTCAGTTTTATATTAACATTTTGCTGTTATTATTTTAGATTTTTAGATGGTACCTTGGCTGGGTAATTAGCGCGTTGAGTATACAACGTGTGATGACACATGTTCGAACCCGAAAAAAAAATTAAAAATTTACTGACTACCAGGTGATTTAAAAAAGTCCACTTTAAGTTAGTTGAAAAGTAATGCAGAGTGAGACAATTGACTATTGCTTAGGACATCACAATGTAAAAATAGTCAGTTGATTACATTGAAACGTAATCCAAGTATTAGTCAGTACTAGTTGCGAAATAGTTAGCTTAAAGTTAGTTTAAAGTTAACGGAATTTCCGACAGGGTTGCTTTAATACACTTTGGTAAAACGATGAAAGAAAACTTCAATCCTGAATGTGTGTCTGTATTTTGGCATGCAATTGCACATATACATATCGCTCGATTACTCAAAGAACGTCATAACTCAAAAAATTAAATTTTTTAGTTAATGATGCAGAATTAATTCTCATATCGTTCTTCATATTGTGTAAAAATTTTATAGAAATATCTTGTTTACTTAACTCTTGAAAGCAAACTAAGTTGAAATTTTTCCATTAAGTTGTGTGTAAACTGAAAACTTTAAACTCGTTTTCTTGCAAACTAGTTTTTTTTAGGTTATTACGTTGTTTGAGTAAATGAGTGGTATGTATGTTACTATATTTCAATCAAGGTGTACATAAGGATGTGTTGTATGGATATGTGGTGTCAAGAGCATTTACTTATCCAAGTTTTAAAGCCAACGTTTTAATTATTGTAATTAATGCAAGCGAACTGTTTTATAACAAGAGAAACGTATATTTAGCAAAAATGTGTTAATAGATTTATTTTATTAGCCAACATTTTTTACGACATACAAAATCGGAAACAAAAAAATTGAAAATTGAAAAAATTGTACAAGGTAAACGTAATTCAGCAATAGGTTCAATGTACCCCAGCTGTATATGTATCTGGAAATACACTTCTACTATTAAAAGAGATTTTTTTTATAAATATAAAAGTCTCCGACTGTGAGTTATTACATCTGTTACCTAATTTTATGCTCATTTATGTTTGTTAAAATACAAGCAGTTGTGGGTGTTGAATAAAGTAATTCTCAAGTTATTCTCAAGTTAAACTATGTACATTTGCATATGATTATAGTTGTTAACATATATATGTTTCGAAACTCTAATGATCTTAAAATTTTATAGTTTTATTTTTTTTTAAGCAGAAATAATCGTTGTTTTCTGATTTTTATATTTTCTCGGCCAAAAATAAAAGTTATTTCCTGGTTTATATTTTTTCGAGCAGAAATAAAAATCCATTGCTCACTTCCAATTTTTCTAACAGCAATGGAAGTTACATTATGGCAAAAAGTATATATGTGGCAATAAGGATAAAGTGCTTAAGTCATATATTACTTTTTTTGCAGTAGAGCACTTTTAAACTTTCAAGTGGATTTTCAGAAATGTATTTCTTTTATAAAATTTCATTCTTCACACTACAAATAATACATTTGATTTGATATGTACCAAAGTATAAGCTAAATTAAGCTATTTTTCCATATGAGATTATAAAACCTTTTACTTCGTTTTGCATGTAAAATTTTTTAAATTAAAATTTTTAAATTTTACTAAAATGCTTAATGCATATAGAAAAACAATTTTCGGAGCATATTTCGGTTTAAAATAAAAAAGTTATGAAAATCTTAAAAAAAATTAGGAGTTTATGATAAATCAGATCACAGAAAATGAGAAATAAATCTCTTTTAATAATAAATCAAACCACCATATTCACAAAATTTAAAATGAGTTTGAAATGTATTTTATTTCAAATTTTTCATACAAAATTTTCTTAAAATATATTTCAAAAACATTTTATTTTTTTATGAATATGGGGTAAATATTTAAGTTTGCATCTTAAATAAACTATTTGCTGAACTAAAGACAAATAGGTATTTAATTTTTTTTTATTTGTTTTATTTCACACATAAATCATGAAACAAAGCACTAGAATGTTTAACAAAATTTTATTGAAGAAACAAAATACAAAAAACAAATTCAATTAAATATGCAAATTTAATGTTTAATTTATCAAAAAAAAATATACATATCTACATACACACATATGTATGTACATACATATGTATGTATATAATTGAAAGAAGCACTTAAAATAAAAGTAAATAAAGTAAAAAAATACACTTGTGAGAAATTGCGATGGAGAAAATATTTAATTATTTCCGAAATAAATGAGTTTGAAAAAATGGGCATATACATATGTATGTATGTATGTATGTACATACATATGTATTTATGTATGTCAAAAGTGTGTAAATAAACTAAGCCCTCGAAAAAGTCAACAGTTGCCAAACTCAAAGTTATGAAGTAAGATAGGTATTAAAAAAACGCAGACATATATTTTTTATACTATCAATGTCATGATTACTACGTTTATAAGCGTACTGGGTATTTGCAAATAAAAATATTTGCAAATAAATTATTAACTCACTGCTTATAATGCATAGCAAACAGTGGCGGATTTATGTTTGATGTCGCCTTAGGCCCCGTGAGATATGCCGCCTTTTATGTTTTAGGAAGAAAAGATTTTTTTAAATATATAAGTATAGGTTCGATATTACTACCAAAAGGTAGTAAAACCCTATACTCAGCTTGGCGATTTTGTTGACCATTTCTTTTTTATTGACCTCCAAAAATGTCGAAATCAGTGCGCCCTCAAAAATGGTGTTATCAGTTTTTGGCCAACAGCTAAGCTAATTCAGGCTTAGTGATAGCGTTTTACTATATATGGCAATAATGTAGCTAAGAGTCCACTGAATAAATCTCATTAACATTTTACGCCAAAAAAATTATTTCTGAACTTTTTTTGAAAAATTAAGAAAAGAAATTTTTTTCACTTCTCACCGGGCTCATAATTTGTTGGTAACAATATTTGGCAATATAATCTAAACGTGTCTAGACACCCCAATAGGTCATACAGCTCACTTTTTAACTTTTTGTCGTTTTTCACAATTTTTCGATGCTAAAATTTTTTTTTCGAAAATCATATAATTAATGCACACTTCTTTGTTGAGTTTCAGTAACACTTTGTGCAAAAAAAATTAAATTAAATAGAGGAAAAATATTTTGTTTTAATCTTTTCAGCATAATTTACAAGGAATAATAGTTTTTCACTAACAATATTTTGCAAAGCAGCAACAAAACCTTAAAATAGTAAATACTAAAATTTGCAAAAAAGTATAGTCTAACTATTAAAAAACAGACATTTAACTTCCAAATTTATTTAAAGCAGCAGTGAGTCAAACGGAAAACTGTTCGAACATGTCGACTTCTGAAGTTCTTCTTTGTGTATAACTTTTCGTTTATTGCGTTCGCTTTGACTGCGACTGTTTGCATTTTAAGAAACAGAAGCAAAGGCACTTGTCAATACCTCCTAACTAGAGTGCGATCTGTTGTCCTAAATAAACATGTAGAATACATTTACCCGAACTGTCTCTAAGTCTCAACAATGCTAAAAAATGTTCATTGCACCGATAAACTTATCGGGTAAAGTCGGAATTATATTCTAAATTTTTCATTGATATAAAGCGAAACTAACTCACAAAAATTATAAATTTAAAATTATTCTAAGATTTTACAGCTCTTAATTTTTAGGTTTCCTAAAATCATGCCGCCCTATACGTAAATCCATCACTGATCTATAGAAAACTTATGTTGACAAAACAAAATCAAGCGTTTGAATTAAGTACCAAAGAAATAAATGTTTTTACCATTCAACCTCCTCAAGTTCAGATAGTGTCGTTACAAATGCTTTTAGAAGAAAAAACAAACAAATAAAAAAATTAACGGCCAGTCCCACGATGTCGACAGAAGACAGAAAACTTTCGATCGAAATTTTGTATTGAAAGAATAATAAAATACCAAATTTTGTTTTTATTTTCAATGTATATATAATCGATCTAACATTTTTGTCGACATCGTGGGACTGACCGTTGAATTAAATTTCAAATATATTTTCTGGAAAGAAATGTATTTGAGAGCGTTAAATAAAAGTAATTGAAGACGCCAATCACGTAAATAATAATATGTAACTTAGAATTTTAGGCGCGAGTGATTGGTTTTGTTTGTTAAAATTTCAATAATCTAAATAAGACAAATGACAATAAAGTTGTAGCGAATCTGGTTTCTTCAGTTTTATTTTATGTTCCCGTTTCGAAATTTATTTCTTCTTTGTTATTTGATTTTTTTATAAATCAAAAATATTTTGCATTAATTTTGAGGTCAATTAATTTGAATGAGAGTACAATAAACTACTTTTGTTTAGAAAACGTATTCGCAGATTTTATGTACATACATACTTTATGTGGAAATGCCGTAATTTGCTCCTGGTTTATCGAGTAATTCCAAATTTTTTAGAACAATTCCAACAAAAAATACATACACAATTCACACACAATTCATATTTAAAGAAAAATCGCTTTAAAAACACCTCATAATAGTTCGCCACTCATTTATTTTGCATAAATTACTAATATACAAAAAAAAAGCAGAGTCAATTAATTTAATGTTATAATTAAATTTTAAAAGTAAAAATCAATGCAATAAGCAGGAAATGAAAAGTTTTATTGAGCCAATTAAACTTTTAATTAAATTAAATTTTCAAGCAAAAGCTTAATTGACTCAATTGTTACATTTTTAATTGATTTTTGTTTTTTTTTCAATTAAACCTGTTTATGGCAGGAACATTTTTTTCTGTGTAATAATTAATGTAATGAAATTCTTGGTAAGCGTTGCTTAACCTTAATATTGATAATTTTTACATGTATTCTTATATTTTATTGATTTTATTTATTAATACGAGTGTAGCTTTTATTCTACAATCTTCTCAATTTGATGCTTAAAATTCTTTCCTTCTTTTTATTTATTTTTTTATTTTAATTAACAATTTATATAAACATTTGCTGTTGCGGCCTTTATGTGCAAATGTGTAAGTTATCTTGTGTTTATTTAACATTTTGTGTACTTGAATGTGGTCAAAATTTTAATACAATCGTTGTATGAATTTAGCTTGTCAACCTTTACGCAGAATCAGTTGGTTTACAGTGTTGGACTAAGTCGTTACTCGATTTAAGCAAAAAACAGACAAGAAAACATAAAATTTTTTGTGATTAATAAAAATGGTAATTAAAAATCATCAGAAATTTTCAATACATACATATCGCTACCTTAATATAGAAAGGTCCTAGCTCATTATTTTTTTTTAGTCGAGATTTTTGCATTTTTCCATACATTAGATGTTATTATATCGAAATATACAGGACAATTATGAATAGGGCAATTAGAATTTTTTGTTTTCCCTATTGCTTGCTATTAGTTGCAATTTTTCACCTGGAAAAATTTCTCTCGGAATTTTATTCATAATCGCCCTCATGCAAAAAACTCGATTTAAAAAAAATAATGGGTTAGGGCCTTTCTATATTAAGGTAACGATATGTATATTTGGTGTTTAAAAGACGATGACGGCAATTATGTACGAGTATAAAATTCCAAAAAAAAATGTTTCTCGGGGAATAATTCCAACTAATAGCAAGTAATAAGGAAAACAAAAAATTCTAATTGGAAAAGGGAGAAATTTCTTGCTTAATTTTATACATAATTGCCCTGGATATAAAAACCTAAAATATTAAATGATTTAAAATTGTGGAAAAAATTAATGCTTTTATAATGAAGTATAAAAAAAATTTTTGATAAATTTAAAGGTACATATATAAAGTTTTGTGATTTGAGGGAAACATTTAAGGTTATGAACACATAACGTGACTAAGATCCTTATTGCTTATAAAATAACGGTATGTAAACAGCAATATATTTTCATTAACGGTATACTGTGCGAAATATTCTGAACAAAAAAAATTTCCCTTATTCCAGTTGTCGACATTGACGTCACTTTAACACAATACCAAAACATTTCGGCTTTTTTAGTCGCTCTCGAGATCAATTTAGTGCTACTGACAATCTATAACCGTTCTCTAAGGTCTAGAAAATAGCATAAACCTGTCAACAGGAGTCAGTTGTTTTCGACAACGGGTACACAAGCCGTAATTTCGTATTGTGTTGAAGTGACGTCGATATCGACAACTGGAATAAGAGGGAATACATCTGTCATTTATAAATGATTAGGCAGTTTTTTATAGAACCTCATATGGATTTGGAAGAGATGTAATATATCGAATATTACATAAACAACGACTCAACTAACAAAACACAAAACAGCCACTTAAAAGTTAAAAAGTATGTATGTACATTTAGTTAAATAAAACATTATTATCCCAGTGGAAAAAATTGGAAGTAATTATACATTTTCATTGCTTCCAAAAGATCGATATTTTTAATATGCAGATAGCTGGCAGAAAAGCAAGTAAAATTTCATTTTAATCATAAAAAATTTTTGTAATAATGGTCGATAATGGTCGGGACCGGGAGCATTCTGGATAATCGATTTCCCGGTTAATGTGGTAACAGCTTTTATTATTTTTTTTTTATTTTTTATTCATATTTTTGTACTTACTTATACATGTTTGTATATACCACATATAATAAAAGAAATATTCATGGATTTTATGCTTGTGTTTAATCAAAAAATGCATAAAGATGTACTATAAGGGAAATAGTATTTTGGCCGAAAGCGGTTGCGCGCTTGCAATCCCGGATAATATATAGAAGTAATCACGGTTGATCGATGCAAAAAAAAATGAAACGGATGTACAAAAAGAAAACAATTACAATATTTCTTTGCCGGTTAATCGACGTTGCCGGTTAGTCGAATTACGGATAATCGAGGCCTTACTGTAATTAATTTTGGTCTAAAAATTTAATAATTATTTACTGAAGCTTCCATGAAAACAATGTTTCGCAATTAAATTCGTATAAAAAGAAACAAATTGCGAAAATGGGCAATTTTTTACCCTTCTTTTTTTCTAGCAGATAATATTATTATAGAACGCCAAAAAGGAAATTTTTCTTAACATCGCCTCCAAATCGGTGATAAGAAATCGAAAAAGATAACTTCTTGCAAATACAACCCTATGTAAAAATCATTAGAAATTATAAAAATTTTCACTATTTTCTCATCGAAAACTCTATATATTCATGACTTCTTTGGAGTGTATTTTTGCTGGGTATATACATACATATGTGTGTAAGTTACATACAAAGCTGTCGAAAGTCGGTGCCAAAGGGATTAGTAAATAAACTAGGAATTATGTAAATGCTTCTACTGCTAGTACATCTTCGCATTGGTACATATCAAGACATATTCAGTACCAGGTGGCCTTATCAGCTCGGCTGATGGTCAAGCGAATACGAATATCCAAAAAAATTAAAAAATATTACTTGGTTTTTAATTAAAAATAAATTCTTAATTTTAGATTACACATTTAACCCTGCTACTGTTTATGAGTGCAAGTGTCACCTCTGCTGCTGTACTATCCTTAAGCTCATCTATGGCACTACAAGACAAGGAAAACTATCCGCCGAAACCAACAGAAATCTTACAAATACAACCAGTTTTAATATATCCATCATCTAAAGAAATGCTGTACCAAGGCCGTGCACTTTTCAAAGATAATAAAATAGTTTACATAAAGTTATTGCAACCCAAAAACTATCAACCGAAAACAGTAAAAAATCAAATCATCAATGCTGAACTTTATCCGAAAGAGATTCACAAAAAAGATATCTTCTTTGTTAAAGTCTTTACCAATGGGCAGTTTAGTCACAATCGTCTTAAATTGTATCGTTTGCCAGAGTTTTATGCAATAACTATCTACAAAAAGGATCCATTTATAGCATGATCATTTACTATTATTTGTTGTAATTAATTTAAAATTATTTAGGCATTTTAGAAATTATACATTATGAATTATTTTCTATGAATAAGAATTTAAAATTTGTATGGGTACCACACTAATATGTAGTTGAAGATAGAAGGTAACTATGTATGTTCTGAAAAAAGTTTGAAATTAAAAAAAAAATTGGCGGTCGGTCATACATTTTATACCTTTACGGGCACCCATGGGTAAGTTAGAACAATGCGAACAAATTTTATGAAAATGTTTACTTTTGTATGAAGCCTCCTAAGGGGTAGTGACAGGGGATAGGTACCTACGTTTTCAAAAAATGTTTTGGGGAAAAAATTAATGGGGGCCGGTATCAATTATGGGATATTTTGTGGATTTTTCACATTCTAATTCAACTTTGACCTCTACTAGCGGTCAATTCCCCCACTGTGCTATAGCTAATGTTCATACTTACATATCGCTCATTTACTCAAACAAGTTCACAACTCAAAAAATTAAATGTTTCGTTCTTCATGTTGTGTAAAAATTGCATACAAATATCTCGTTCACTAAACTATTGAAAACAAAATAAAATTTTCTTTTTCCATAAAGTTGTGTGTAAATTGAAAACTTAAAACTCATTTTATGGCAAACGGGTTTTTTGAGCTATGACGTTATTTGAGTAAATGAGCATACATACATATGTAAGTACATATGTATGTACTAGAGCTGAGCACATGATGTTTGCTTGCTTGATCTTCATGGTGTCCATTATTGAATTGTTCTCTCTTTTAGTGCTCTTGATTTTATGAGAACACTGAAACTGGTGCTCAATTTTATCAAAAGCATGCAAAAAATATGTGTATGTGTAAAAGAAAAAAACAAACAACGTAGATTGTTTGAGCGTGTTAGTTCGCATGCGATACTGGTCTAAGTTTTATAATTTATTGATTTAAGAGTCTAAAAAATAAAATATCTATAAAAATAATGTATTTTACAATGGATATAAAAGTAAAAAGTTTTATTATCACTTAATATTTTATGAAATTTTGAGTTTGTGAAATGAAGTATGGTGCACTGTAAAGTGTACAATAAAAATATTACACACTTCACACAACTGTCTATTCAACTGTTGTACAATGGTTTTGTGTGTTTTTTGTTTCCTTGTTTTCTATTTTTGCTTTACACTCAATTACGATCTCCACTACAAACAATATTCGCTCTTGAAAAAAATACAATACTGTGTTAATTTTCATAGCTTGCGCACACTTCTAGTATGTACATATCTCCCATTTACTTCAATACTATCATAACTCAAAAAAACTCATGTTAATAATGAGAATAATTCGGCATGTCGTCTTTTATCATCTGTTAAATTTCATACAAATAGCTTAAATTTCATATACATCCCTGCAGAAAATGCGAATAGTGAAATTGTAGTGATTTACTAGTGACTTTGTCACCAGTACTACTGACGAATTGTACCCCAGACAATGCTTTTTGCTATAGACATTTAGCATGTACGTGTCATTGAAAAGCAACTACTGACGTTGGTACTACTGAGTAGGTATTTCTTTAGGGACAATATCGAGACATTGGAAAGAGATAGGTACTAGTACATTTTAGTAATTCTAATAATAATAAAACTGAATATTTTATTAAAAATTTTTGTTTTAATAAAAAAATACATAAAAAAAGGGAACATTCGTTCAGCAAGTAAGGATTTAGTTTGCTGTTTGTATTAAATATAAATGAAAAATTCAAGGTTCCGTCGACTTATTAAAATCAAACACTTACGTATGAATCTAGACTTACTGGACTGGACTTTTTAACTGACCCCACAAAATCTTCTAAAGGCTCATAAAAATTTCCACAATTATTTAATTTTAAAATATTTTTATTTTTATAATTACAAAATGGATTGCTTTTTATTTGTATTTTGCAATTTCTTTTTATTTGATTCTTTGAATTATATTTTAATACATTTTTTTATTTGCCTTTTATATTGATTTCGTAAACTAATTTTCATAAAAACTTGAATTTTGCTTGAAGCCACTTGTATTTTCAACAAACCAATAAAACATTAAGAAGCATAGTTGTGTGTATCTGACAAAATATTTTCTACGCATCAAAAACAATGTTAATATGTAGACGCTCGTTTGACAATGTCACCAATATAGTCGACAAAAGTGGTGACTTGGGGACACTTAACCCCATGTTTTCTGCAGGGATATAATACTATCAACTCCTGGGAGAAGAATATTTTTTCATGTCGTGATTGAGTTGTATGTAAATTGAAAACTTTAAACGCGTTTTCTACAAAACCATACATATTTTTTTTAATTATGACACTATTGAAGTAAATGAGCGATATGTATAGTAAAGCATTTTATTAAACTTCAATTAGATATCTTACGTTTTTATAGTGCTTATTTTGTATACAAGACGGCCTTGTATACAAGACGGCCTTGTTCACAATGTCCAATTATTTTATTATTTGTGTTTTTTACTTTTGTAGTAAAATGCAGTAAATAAGTAGTTACTGCAAAAATTTTAAAATTTACTCTCAAAAAGAGTTGTTGCCGAAAAAAGGACGCGAACAGAAAAATAGTAAAAATTAGTAAGATTAAGGAAACAGCTGACTCCAACTCCATATAGTGCTGAAAAATATGTGCACTTTTGTCTATTCAACTCTTTTTCTTATTGGTACTCGATACAATATTTTTTATAACATGACCAATCTAAGAATAAATTTTTAATTTATTTTATGTAATATTTGCAATTAATTTCTTTTTGATTTTTCTGATTTTTTGATGGTTAAATTTATTAAAAATTACATGACTGTTAATGTTACTGACTACCTTAAAAACAAGTGCAGTACTAAGTAACCAGATACTTTACAGTTTTACAACTCTGAATATTTAAAGTCATCCACAAAACAAAATAGGTAATAAATTAAATTATAAAATATCTACATACATATATTAACAGTTATTATTACCATTCTTTATAAATTATCTATATTGTAATGACTTGCACAATTTGTATTTGACCTTTTCTATAATTTTTACACTTTTCGTTTGCTTACTTTTCATTTGTTTACATTTTGAATTATACGTTTTTATCTTACTAAACTTTACTTCGACAAATTTCTGCAGTAAAAATTTGCAAACTTCTCAGTCAGGAACTGTAACTTTACTCACTCAATTTTTGTTCTCATTTAATGTATTTTGGGTAAACGAACGCAGTTTAGTCAAATGCAGTAAAATTCCGAAAAAAATTTTAAAAACTTTCGCGTACGCGAACGCACTTATTTTTAGCAGAAAATTATATAACTGCCGAACTTGTTAACAACCACCTGATGCATTATGATGCTCTTTTTTGTTCCATAATAATATTTAGAAATCTTGTAGTGCTACTGTTGTACTTTCAACGTAATCTAATAATAACTTTAATTAACCACTGAAAAAATTAATGTGTACTTAGATACAATTTAAATTTTTATGAAAATTAACTTAAAATTAATTTAAATATCCATTCATTTATTGGGCATAAATTTCATTTAAGCTTGCGATGGAAAACAATCCGTTAGTCTGACAACACTGGATGCTGCCATATGTAGTTTGAGTCAGTGATGCCAGGAGTAGGGAATTTAGTCTTTTTGTAGGGATTTTTTTTGTACATTTTTGAGTATTTGGGAAAAGAGGACAGAGACTGGCCTATTTTGTTCAATATATAAAATAAAATTGTGAAACAACGATTTGCAGCTCTGCATATTCGCCTTTTATATTTGTTAATCTAAAATTTCCTGCTGTCAAAATATAACGTTTTGCATGGACTGACAGCAGAGAAGTTATGTCAGTTGGTGAATTAAGATAACCTGACGTTAAATCGCCTTGATATTGAAAAATATGGAAAGCGAATCCATACTAGGTGGTACAAAGGATCAGGTGACTATTTTCGCCCCTTGTAATTTGAATGTAAGTTGGATGTCAACACACATTTTTCAGTACATTTTTTTGACATTTAAAGTATAAATTTCTCAAAGCGAATTGAGCTGAGTATACCAATTGCCTTGAAAAATATGGTTGTTTTTTTTTTTGCTGCTTAAAATTATAAATTTTCTGGGAAGGGAAAGATGTTTAGGAAATATATTTGGCTGACGGAAAAAAATAATTTTTTTTTTCAATGTGTAGGGAATTTCAAAATTTTTCACTGGCATCACTGGTTTCAGTCAACATTTCATCTTGTGCGCTGGTGAAATTAAAGAAAATTAATAAATTTGTAATTAAATATAGAAAGAATAATAGTAATATTAAGCTTAATATTTTGTTTGGTTAACAACAAACAAAATGATGTACGAAAATGAAGAAGGTAAATATGAATCAAGGGATATATGTACATATTTTTCATCGGATATGCAAGTATAGTGAATCCTGAAGTATGTATGTAATTACTTGACTCAAAATGTATGGAACATATTAATATTGTAGAAATGTACGAAGAGGAGAATGCTGAGGAAATCTCGCATGAGTTATGGCAGGAAGCCTGCTGGATTGTTATAAACGCTTATTTTGATGAAAAAGGTTTGGTACGTCAGCAATTGGACAGTTTTGACGAATTCATTCAAATGTCTGTTCAACGTATAGTAGAGGACTCTCCTGCTATAGACTTACAGGCCGAAGCTCAACATACTTCAGGTGAAATTGAAACGCCGGTAAGAATTTTAAAACAGAACTTCAGCTTTTGCCATTAGTTTTACTTATTTGTTTGTTTAGCCTCGTTTTCTATTGAAATTTGAACAAATTTATTTGTCAAAACCAACACATTGGGAAAAGGATGGTTCTCCCAGTCCCATGATGCCTAACGAAGCTCGCTTACGTAATTTAACATATTCAGCTCCTCTCTATGTTGACATCACAAAAACTAAGATTGTTGAAGGTCAAGCCCCGGTCGAGACTCAGCATCAAAAGACATTTATTGGCAAAATTCCAATTATGTTACGTTCGACTTACTGTTTGTTGTCACAACTAACGGATCGTGATTTAACTGAGTTAAACGAGTGT
This sequence comes from Nowickia ferox, assembly GCA_936439885.1. Taxonomy (NCBI): domain Eukaryota; kingdom Metazoa; phylum Arthropoda; class Insecta; order Diptera; family Tachinidae; genus Nowickia; species Nowickia ferox. Next base: position 110,902,502 of record OW387023.1, read on the forward strand.
CCCTTGGATCCAGGTGGTTACTTTATTATCAACGGTTCGGAAAAGGTATTAATTGCGCAAGAAAAAATGGCCACTAACACCGTATATGTGTTCAGCATGAAGGATGGCAAGTACGCGTACAAGTCAGAAATTCGATCTTGCTTGGAACATAGTTCTAGGCCGACTTCCACACTTTGGGTCAATATGATGGCCAGAGGTTCACAAAATATTAAAAAATCTGCAATTGGTCAGCGCATTATAGCCATTCTGCCCTACATCAAACAAGAAATTCCCATTATGATTGTGTTCCGTGCACTAGGTTTTGTAGCTGATCGTGATATTTTAGAACATATTATATATGATTTTGATGATCCGGAAATGATGGAAATGGTTAAACCCTCTTTGGATGAGGCTTTCGTGGTACAAGAGCAAAACGTTGCTTTAAATTTTATTGGTACTCGCGGTGCCAGACCTGGTGTCACTAAAGACAAACGTATCAAATATGCTAAGGAAATCTTGCAAAAAGAAATGTTGCCTCATGTTGGAGTATCTGATTTTTGTGAAACGAAAAAGGCCTACTTTTTAGGTTATATGGTGCATAGATTGTTATTGGCTTCATTAGGTCGTCGTGAATTAGATGATCGGGATCACTACGGTAATTATTTTTTATTTTTCGGAAAATTTTCATGAAACTATGGGTTGCACTTAATTTTGTTGTAGGTAATAAACGTTTAGATTTGGCCGGTCCTTTATTGGCCTTTCTATTCCGTGGTTTATTCAAAAATCTAATGAAAGAAGTTAGAATGTATACACAAAAATTCATCGATCGTGGAAAGGATTTCAATTTGGAATTGGCTATTAAAACAAATATAATCACTGATGGTTTACGTTACTCCTTGGCTACTGGAAACTGGGGTGACCAGAAAAAGGCTCATCAAGCCAGAGCCGGGGTATCACAGGTAATTATTATATATTTATGTTAAATGAGAATAATGTGTAACTTTGAGTATATCAGGTATTGAATCGCTTGACTTTCGCCTCAACCTTATCCCATTTAAGACGCGTCAATTCGCCCATTGGTCGTGATGGTAAATTGGCAAAACCTCGTCAATTACACAATACTCTGTGGGGTATGTTATGTCCAGCTGAAACGCCCGAAGGAGCTGCTGTAGGTTTGGTAAAAAACTTGGCTTTAATGGCTTATATTTCTGTTGGCTCCCAACCTTCGCCCATTTTGGAGTTCTTGGAAGAGTGGTCTATGGAGAATTTAGAAGAAATTGCTCCTTCTGCTATCGCTGATGCAACAAAAATATTCGTAAACGGCTGTTGGGTTGGAATACATCGTGACCCCGAACAATTGATGGCTACATTACGTAAATTGAGAAGGCAGATGGATATTATTGTATCGGAAGTGTCAATGATTCGTGACATTCGTGACCGTGAAATCCGTATTTATACAGACGCTGGCAGAATTTGTCGTCCTCTGCTGATTGTTGAGAACGGTTCGTTGCTGTTGAAGAAAACACACGTTGATATGTTAAAAGAACGTGATTATAACAACTACAGCTGGCAAGTTCTAGTTGCATCGGGTGTAGTAGAGTATATTGATACACTGGAAGAGGAAACTGTAATGATTGCAATGTCACCATACGATTTGAAGCAAGATAAAGATTATGCCTACTGTACAACTTACACACATTGTGAAATTCATCCCGCTATGATATTGGGTGTTTGCGCTTCTATTATTCCTTTTCCTGATCACAATCAGTCTCCTCGTAACACTTATCAAAGTGCTATGGGTAAGATCATTTTATATATAAAAATTAAACATTAGCACTCATTTGAATTTATCACAGGTAAACAGGCTATGGGTGTTTATATAACCAATTTTCATGTGCGGATGGACACTTTAGCCCATGTCTTATATTATCCAATGAAACCTTTAGTTACAACACGATCTATGGAATATCTGCGTTTCAGAGAACTGCCCGCCGGTATCAATTCCATTGTAGCCATTCTATGTTACACCGGGTATAATCAAGAAGATTCTGTCATTTTGAATGCTTCTGCGGTAGAAAGAGGTTACTTCCGTTCGGTGTTTTACCGATCGTACAAAGATTCGGAAAACAAACGTATTGGCGATCAAGAAGAGAATTTTGAAAAACCCAATCGACAAACCTGCCAGGGCATGCGTAATGCTCATTACGATAAGTTGGATGACGATGGAATTATAGCACCTGGAATTCGTGTGTCTGGTGACGATGTAGTTATCGGCAAAACTATTACTCTACCCGAAAATGATGACGAGTTAGACGGCAATACTAAACGTTTCACAAAGAGAGACGCCTCAACATTCTTGCGTAACTCCGAAACTGGTATTGTCGATCAAGTTATGTTAACACTTAACAGCGAAGGTTACAAGTTCTGCAAAATTCGTGTGAGATCAGTGCGCATACCTCAAATTGGCGACAAATTCGCTTCACGTCACGGTCAAAAGGGTACTTGCGGTATCCAATATCGCCAGGAAGATATGGCATTTACGTGTGAAGGTTTAGCTCCTGATATCATTATTAATCCTCATGCCATTCCATCTCGTATGACAATTGGCCATTTAATCGAATGCCTGCAGGGAAAACTTGGATCGAACAAGGGCGAAATTGGTGATGCGACGCCGTTCAATGATGCTGTTAACGTGCAAAAGATTTCAACTTTCCTCCAAGAGTACGGCTATCACTTACGTGGCAATGAAGTTATGTATAACGGTCACACCGGACGCAAAATTAATGCTCAAGTCTTCTTGGGACCAACATACTATCAACGTCTTAAGCACATGGTGGATGATAAAATTCACAGCAGAGCTCGTGGTCCAGTGCAGATTCTGGTGCGACAACCTATGGAAGGTAGGGCACGAGATGGTGGCTTACGTTTTGGTGAAATGGAACGTGATTGTCAGATATCACATGGTGCTGCACAATTTCTGCGTGAACGTCTCTTTGAGGTTTCAGATCCCTACCGTATACACGTTTGTAACTTCTGCGGTTTGATTGCAATTGCAAATCTGCGAAATAATACATTTGAATGTAAAGGATGCAAGAATAAGACGCAAATCTCACAAGTTCGTTTACCATATGCAGCTAAATTGTTGTTCCAAGAACTGATGTCTATGAATATTGCCCCACGATTGATGGTAGTCTGAGATTTGTCGCGCACCTGACAATAAGGCTCATTTATTTTCATCATCAGTGAATAATTTTAATTATGAAAGATTTTGTATTTGAAGGAAGATATATAACTAAAGTCTTAATAAAAGTCTAATAAAGAACTATAAATTTATATCTAATACTTGGAAACATTTTTAATGTTTGATCATAGGTGAAGAATGCATTATCTCCTAACTTTCTAAATGCATTTTGTTTTGGGCTCAAATGTTATTAAATCAATATTTAAAAAAGCATCGCTTTTAAAATGTCCCACCAATGCCCTTGTTCGATTTTGATGCGTCTTTGAAAACATTTTATGCACGAAGGAACGATTTCCTACCATTGATCCATGTGTGTCAGATGCATTGACATCAAATCTGCCATCAGGAAATGGTTTGGATGAGCACTAGTCTATATATTCCGGAAATTCTCCCAATTGTTCGTTTTGTAATAGTTATAAGAAAATAATTCATAGTTAATACTTTTATTGACAATTGTCAAAGGGTCTTCCCATAGCGGACTTGGGCAGTAATGATTACATTTTTGTAATTGATTATACATACGTCAATTACAACATTTTTTGTAATTGTAATTAAAAGTTTTCAATTACAAAAACATTTTTTTTTTTATAATTGAAAATGAAAACAAAACAATACATTTAAAAGTTATTGTGGTGGAAAAAATTACGAATTACAATTACAATTATATGTGACTGTAATTGAAAAAATTTGATTACAATGACATGTAATTGCAATCGAAAAAACCAATTACAATTACATACTTCGCAAAGTAATTATAGAATGCAATTACATTTAATAGTAATTGCAAGAAAAACTATTACAATCAGATGTAATTTGTAATTTAAACATATCCAATTAATTAATTATAATTCAAGGGTTTCAATTGCAATTACATTCTGTAATTCTAATTTAAAAAAATTCAATTACAATTTTTTTAAGAGAAGTAACACTCAGACAATGAATGCCTACTACTATTACTAGGTGTTACCTTCTTTAGGAAAGGATAGTTATAGAGAAGGCTGGTGGTGAAGGAAGAGATAGAGGAAAGCTTCATTCTTTTACAACTCTGCTTTCTTGCACGTTTCTAATAATGCAGAGTTGCAGCGCCTCTGGTGTTAACGAGGCGTATTACATTTTCAAAGCTGATGTTACATTAGGATTAGCATCTGCTGAGGTCGGTATAGTTCAGTGACCAGTGACTATGCCTTCATCACTTGAACTTTCCTACATCAACTGATACCAAGGGACACTAATGTACATCAGAAAAAATGCGTGGTGGTGTTATTTAATGACTGTCGGAGAAAGGGCTCGAACCCAGGACCTTCGGTTTTGTAGTCAACGTGCTAACTACTTCAACCAACGGCACCACCACATTTTTTTTGAAGTTGTAATTAAAGAATCTCAATTACAATAACATGTAATTATAATTGATATTAATGTAATTTAAATTGCTCAAGTCCGTCAAACAGCCACTTCCGAATTTTAACAATTGATAGCGGACATATTATTGAAGCTGCATCTGTCGAATTGGGTGTCATTTATTCAGTCCGTTTTACCAGATCAACAAAACGTGCAAGTGAAAAAAATGTTTTATCTGAATTAATGGGTACGTCTACAAACAAAATTTTCGAATTAGGAACATTACCAATTAATATGAGATTAGAGAGCGTACAATACATTCCGAAAAAGTCACTGTTTGGTGTGGATTTTAGTACGGTGGCTTCATCGTTCCATATTTCCTTTGAGAACGACATTGGCCATGCGATCACCGTCAACGGCGAGCGCTATAGGTCAAAGATTGCCAACTTCTTTTGGACAGAATGGGATGATATGGACACTACTGACATGAAGTTTCAACAGGACGGCACTGCGTGCTACACAGCTCATGCCACACTGAACATTCTGTGCGAGCGATTTGAGGCCCCGATCATCTGGCGTGGAGGTGATATGAACTGTCCACAGATGTCGTGCGATTTGACTCCATTAGATATTTTCTTGTGGGTTTTTCTCAAGTCTCAGGTCTATGCGAATAATCCACAAACCGCAGGCCTCAAATACAACCAACATACATATGTATGTATAACCCATGCCATCGGTAAAATTTAGATTGATTGAGTCATGGATGTTATAATCCATACACAATGGCATTGAAAGGTCATTCTAAACTAATAAAAAAAATTCGACAATATCTCACACACACTATGTTTTATTTACAAATAAATAAAAATTAACTTTCCTTGTAAACTGATTTCTAATTATAGTTTTAACAACAATTAGCTAAAATCAGTTTGGAATTTTTAACTTAAATATTTTCAATGGAAAATATTACAAATGCACACACAAGAATGCATGTTTTTCGTATCATTAAATATTTCTATTACAAATCTTTGTTAAAACAATTTTAAATTGAAAGTCTATTAACTGAATTAAGAAAAAAAAATACTTGCTTGGAGTCTGCTGACCAAAAAGGCATATGAAGGTCAATATCAAGTGAAACTTGAAACGTTTTACTCACATTTATAGTTTAAATGAATTAAAAGTTTTACGTACAATAAAAGTTTTTGTATAAATTTTTTATTATTAAAATTGAATTTTCAAATACATACATGCATACATAGTTTTGATTAAAGTACATACTAGCAAAAAATTTAAAACGTATGCCAAAAATAATAAATATATTTTTATATTTAAAAAAATACTATTTTAATTTGCATGTTTTGATAAATATTGTATATGTATATGTATGTAAATTGTTAATATAAAGTAGTATTTGTAATAAATTTAGTATTGTTATGTATAATCAAAGATAAGGGAGCAACTGAAGAATAAGGTTTTCTTTTGTGAAAGTTGTATGTGTAATTATAATTTACTACTATGGCAGTCATTTATTTTGCTTTTATACTTAAATTATAAGGACAGTACATGCTGCAATTGACAAATCGATTAACTCTAGAATAGTTGAGAAAATAAAATAGTGTGATAGTGTGTGTTAAAATTAATTTTATTTTTTATTCTGAACCACATGTGATGATTTCATATTTTTTCGATTTTGGATACACGAGTTATGACTTTTTTGCAATGAACAATGTAAAATGATGATTTTTTTATCATTTTGTTTATCCAGAAACAAAACAAAGAAATTTATTTATAAGATAGTACCATACATATGTATATTTATTTAATATTTATCAAAATAATCAAAATGAATACGAATTTAAAAAATTTATTTTTTGTTCAATTGTAAGTTTAATTCTAATTGTCTCCCTTTTTTGTTTCCTCTTTTTTTGGGACTTTGTTCATAATTCTTTTTATATATATATATATATGTATATATCTAATTGTTGTATACTAAAACTATACTTAATTTTAGTTATAATGGAGCAATCCTTGAAAAGTTTTAGAACGTAAGGAATTTTATTAATGTTTGTTTGTTTATAATGTTTTGGAAATAATAAATTGAAAAAAAAAATATTTTTTGTTCAAAAAACATTACAAATTGTGGTTCAAGTCTAATGATGTGTTGCTTGAACTTGAGTGGTTAACCAACAAATAAAAATTTTTTAAATTTGTTTTTACATACATACATATATACATCCATGCACAATTAATATTTATATCTAGATATTTAGTTATATTGAACACGAATTTACTCGAGCGATCAAAACAAAATTATCGAAATATTTGAAATAATTTTGAGCAATTGAAAACAGCGTTTAAAAACTTCTCATTCGTGTATTTTCTTTTGCTTCTGCTCATACTTCTGCTTCTGAACATTCAAGAGTCGCAGTAGAAGTTAACACAATAAACGAATAGCTATACAAAACGAAGAGCTTCAGCTGTCGACATGTTCGACAAGTTTTCTGTTTTTCTGAATGCTGCTTTAAATAAATTCAGAAGTTAACGGTAGTCATAACGTTTTAAATTATTTTATTTATTTTTGCTTTTGTTTTTTTCTATCAAACAAAAATTTTAAAACATTATGAAACTGTGACCTTTATGACAACAGTTTGAAGCAGCCAAATATAAACAGCTAAATTCCAAAACAAAAGTACTTAAAGCAAGTAGTTTCCAAATACAAAGAATTTTCAATTAAAAAAGTTTAATTGGCCAAATTTATATTTGCTTCAATTACTTCAAGTGTATAAACATAATTGGCACTATCAACTTGTGTACAGATAAAAATTCAATTACATAATTTTTAATAGATATTATCTGCCTTCTTCATAAAAAATAATTCAGGTTTATTAAGCGCTTATTTGACATATTTCTATGGGAAATTTGTCAAATAAACCTGTAATAAACGTAAAATATTTTTTATGAATTAGACCGTATAAATTTAATGAATTTCATAAAATCATGAGTTATACAACACTTTTAATAAAATTTTCAGGGAAAGAATAAGTTAAAGAAACAAATCTTCGTTTTCAATCTAAATTATTGAACGATCGTATACTTTCGATATCCTTTAACAGGCCATTATTTTAATTTGTCTCTGAAGCAAGGCGTATTCATACCTTACAAAATAGTGAAAACGGATTATGATTATCGCTATTAAATTTTAAACGAGACCCGTTGAAAAAAACTTCCCAAAAAACTTACTTTCGTCCCATTAGGCCATAGTTAGGGCAACATTATCTACAAGAAATATGTTGTCCTATTTATTCTGAACAAAAATGCTTATATAAATAAAATTTTTTCGCAAACACCGTATTTGAAAGTTATGATAGCATGTAGGCATACATGTAATGCATGTAGGCACATATCTTTTTTTGTTTTCATACATAAAAGATTAATGTTTGAATATATCGAGCCATAACCGCCAATAAAACTTAACCGACATATTTTTTGGAACTCGTCTTTTGAAGAAAATCAATTATTTAACAATCGCAAATAATCGAAATCAAAAAATTAAGTTCGAAAATTATGTATCTTAAGCCTTCTTGGCGGTTATGACACGATATGTATCTGTGCATGCGTCATGTTCTTACGTTATACAAACTAAAAATGTTTAATTGTAAATATATGCATGTACATACTACATATGTATAAGCGGAATTGTGTGTGTTATGTACGAAAATCTTTTATTAATTTCAAGCCATTGAAATTTAATTGTAGGTTAAAATATAATGTATAATATGAGATATGTAGAGAAGGGGAAACAAAGTATAGTATCTAAGATCGGACCTCTTAAATTAAGAGCTAAATTTAATTTTAAGTAACTAATCCTAAAATGTCAGAACAAACAAAAAAAAGTTTGCATCATACCATACCATATTATATATATAAAATCTAAAGGTTTATCTAAATAAAATAATACGTAGAGTTAAAATCGCGTATTTGCTTGTTTACTATACGAGTATATATAGGGTGTTTTTTTTTAGAGGTATAGAACTTCGAATTGAAATAAAACACAAGAAAATCGTGTTAATGTCCATAAATTTGGCTTTATTGGAAGTATAATTTTATGCCATTAACGTTTAAATATGATTTCGGGCATGTGGCCGCCGCGGCTGGCTCGAATAAAGCCAATTCTACAGGTCCAATTTTCAACCACTTTTTCGAGCATATGGGGCCGAATGTTGGCAATAACGCCACGAATGTTGGCTTCCAAGTCCCCTAACGTTTCTGGTTTGTTGGCGTAGACGAGCGACTTCAGCGGATGCGTATTATCACATAGAGTAAACGTAGTGCGAAAACGATCCATGGTTAACCGAATTAATTGCTCTGATGGACGATTATGACGACCATAAAATGGACGGAGCTTGCGGTAAACTTCGCGAACTGAACCATTATTTTCGAAGTAAATTTGCACGATTTGCAAGCGTTGTTCTTTTGTCAACCTGTTCATGATGAAATGGCAAACCAAACTAAATATTAATCACTTGACAGCTGACAAAATGGCCGCCAGTTAAAAAAATGATGCCAACTTAAAGTTCTATACCTCAATAAAAAACACCCTTTACTAAATACATACTATGAAAATAATTCGCTTAAATAAATTTAGATAGTAGTCTTAAAAAAAAAGTTTCGTAAAAAAATTCAAATGAAAAACCTAATAAAAATTTAATTAAAAATTCCGAGTCTAACTTTAAAATTAAAAATATTGAAACTAGGTATATAAATTACTTTTATAAGTATACAACTTCGATTCAAATTGATTCGATGTAGATTTTCGTTGCCCCCTTATTCTTTAACTTACCGGCGCAAGAGGTTAGAGTCTGTGTTTAACTTTTACACTCTACCAGCTGGAGCAATAGGATTTTTGTCATGAAAACGTAAAATGCGTGTCAGCATAGTAGTAATGCAAGGTATTTGCTTCTGTTGATGCATTTCCGGAGTGTCAGGAGTACAAGATTCATAATCAACGGCAACTCGTTGGCAAACAAATGTCAATAAAGTCAATATATCATAGCGTTTGCCATTTGCAGCTAATTCGGCACACAATGACTGCATAAACCAAGAACCACGAGTAGTGTTGCGCCATGAATAAAATCCGGGTATAGTCGAATAAGCAATTAAAAAATCGGCATGCACAGGTATTTTGTAGCTCATGGATGAGTCACCATCAGTCTGGGTTACCATGCGTTTCATTGTTACACCAGGATCTAGGCGATCACCTTGGCAAGCCTGAATAAAGAACAATTTCGGTTTACCAGCCAGAGTGCGACAATGCTGAGCAGTAAAATAATTCCATATACTGTCCAATTTATATTGTGTATCCTTGGCATAAATAAAACCCATTTCGCCATGAGATAGTATGGCAATCAATATACAATCACTGCTGGTATGGTCTTGACTAGCAGCCCATTCGATTTGGCGTTTAATTTCACCATAAGTATAGTCTTTGTATATCTTAACTTCAAATTCTAGCTGCTTAAGACAGCGCGCTAAATTATCACAGTCCACATTAGTGCCTGATCTCGATTTAAGTGTTGGCACCATAAAATGTTCATGATTAAAAATTAGCGCCAACCCACGATTTTTATGACGCATATTATACTCTACAGCATGACGGTCAGTTGTCATTGTTGCTGTGCAATTGTTTGATGTCGCATTATACGATTTGGTTGCCAGTTGAGCTATTGCTCCTTGCTGCTGATAATGGTTAGTTGAAGCGCCACTGGAATAATAGGTACTTGAACCACTATTAGAGGAGCCCGGAGAACCAAATGCATCAATAATGTCATCAGTGTTGGTAGAGCGTTCTACAAAAGCTCCAACCTGATCTTCGGATGCTGTAGCCATCTTTCATTGAACACTTTTTAGGCCTGGTTATAAATTTAATGCACTTAAAATTTATTTATTTAACTTTTTTCCGAATAGGCAGTTTAGTTGTTGTCTTTAGAGATGCTTTTGTTCGTTTGAAACGCGTCTGTTTATAAATTGCAATTACTTGTTGTTTCGTTTTGCTTTGTTAAACTTTTGTTCTTGCTTTTGTCATTGCATCTTTTTATTTTTTATTCTTTTTGGTCATCAGTGCTGTCAACTAAATAGCTTGCGAGCGGGTAGTAGAATGATAAAAGTGATATTTTGTTCAATGCGCTCATTTACACGGACATAATTGTGCTGGCATAACATGCCAGTTTGTCGGTGAGAGAGGCAAAGAGAATGGTTTTGTGGTTGGCATAACTTTTCAACCAGCTAAAACCCCGCATTAGCAGCTTAAATGCACAATGCACACACAACTTAAAAAACAGCAAAAGTTAAATGAATACGAAAAACACTAAAAATTGTAATTATAATTAAAAAATATTTTTGGGAACAAAAATAAAAAGTACAATGATGTGTTGCGGTTTATAGACCTATACAGTACAGAAGCCGTTGCATTGTTTTAAGTTGTATTCTTAACAACGGCATATTGAAAATAAATTTGCTTTGAAATTGCGTGCAGCCCAGTGATGCCAGTGAATATTTTTAAAATTCCCTCGGAAAAAAAATCCTTTTTTTCCCTCCAAACAAAAATATTTCCCTACATTTTTCCCTACGCTGAAAATTTAATATTTTTAACAGCAACAAAACAAATATATATACATTTTGTGAGTATTGTAAATTTTTTACACATTTTTATTTCATATATTGTAAAAAACAGACTATAGTCTTAGTTGGGTACCAGGTAGAAAAGTAATTAAAGCATTAATTAACAAAAACAAACTTAAAACTCATACGAGTATATATGGACATTCTATATACATACATCCCTACATCCATATAAAAATTGTACATACATACTTAAAAATTATGGTGCAAAAATATAAATTATACAAATTCTTAGAATATAGGTACATGAAATACCGAAGTATTTTTATTTATTTGACATAAAGTCTACTTATCAGTAGATACTTGTTTTGTAAAGATTTTTGTTTGAGGCTTTCAAACTTATTATGTTTATATATTGAGACTCTCAATATAGTTAAGAGTCTTACTATAAACATACGAAGTTTGTTAGCTAAATTCAATAATTTTTTTGGTTGAACTTTACTGATGAGTTCCAAAAGCGGGAACTAAATGCATATAGACAATTGGTTAACCATAAAAACTAGCCAAGTTAAAACTAAGAACTGTCAAATTTCTCGCCAAATGTGGCGATTTGTCAACTTGTTTGGTGTCAAAATGTTTGGTTTGGCAACATGGCGATTTTTCTGGCGATAAATAAATTTGTTAATAACATCTTTAGCTACCCCGCCCATATTTGAGTACCTTGTATAATTGTATCATGAGCTAAGTGTTACCATTTAACGAAATAAGCACTAGTTGAAAAAAAAAGTTAGATGGCGGACCCTTTAGAAGGTTTTCTGTCTTAATTTCATATAAAAACTTATAAAACTATGTCCGCCACTAGTTTTTAAATACATATATATTCATACATTCAGTCGTAAAGCAGCTCTGGGCGAGTCAACATCAAGCCACCCACTCGCACTGGTTGACTGATCTGCCACGGATAACCGTATATTCTTGCGGTTCTTCTGTGGAATTTCTTTAACAACCACGTTGCTACTTCCTATGTGAAGGCGTAGGTCGTGTACAGTCAGTCACAAAAACCTTTTTAAAATACTGTTAATAACATCTTGGGCATATGGTCTAGTTACTCCGCCCATATTTGTGCAACCATATTATGCAAATTTACTTTGTATAATATGTATAAATAAATAAATATTCATACATTTTTAAATTTTTCTAGTATTTAGAAAGAAGTAATTTTTCTTTGTTATTGTTTGTTTTTCAAACAGCTGATTGATTTTCTACGTGGCCAAACTAGCTCGAAGAAAAAGTGCGGGCTGTTTCGTGCAAGAAGAAGAACATTAATCTCACAAAACCTCTCTCATTTACCCAATTTTCGAGTACGGGAATGCTTTTCGTGCAAATTGGGATCCCAATGTGGAGTAAAGAAACACACCTATTATTTGATCGTCTCCAAATCTGATTGACGAAAAAATTTCAGTGGAGGAATGGTGCGGATGAAAAAAAATTAATTTTGCATTTTATGAAAATTTACCGTTATTCCTTGTTATTATTACAAATAATAATAGAAGAAAAATTAGAGTTTAGGTGGTAGAAAAATTATTATTTAACTCTGTATTAATCAAAAGTAATTTCTTAATCGGGCTTAAGTTCAGTTATTTCAATTCTTATTGAATGAAACATTTTTATTAATTAATGAGAGTTAATAAAGAGAAGAAAAATTTAACTAGACTTTATTAGCTGGGGAAAATACTGATATTGTTCTGTGCAGCCACGCACTTCATCAGCACTAGGGATGCCAATCCCGAAATCCCGATTCAGCGAATCCCGGGATTTAAACTTTTTAATTTTTAATAAATTTTTTTTTTTTTATAAATTCATCATAACCCGGGGGAAGGTCATGATAGTAACCGTGGCAACAAATATTGATCTTTTATAATTGAAATTTATTTGCCGGTGTTTAAGCATTGTCTATATATGTATTTCATTGATGCTTTGCCAAACCATTAATAGACTTCAACCACATATTTTGAACAGTCACTAACTTCTTATCTTATGCACAGACTTTCAAAAACTATTTGAGAATTCACAAATAATATTTTTTTAAATCACAAAAAAAAAAAGAAAAAGCGTAGTAAACATAGAAACTTCAACAAAGCCCAGCAAATAATTCATATTCGATATGAAGCTGGGTTTTATTAAAGTTTCTAAGCCTATTACGCTGATTTTTCTTTTCTGATTTTCAAAAATATTATTTGTGAATTCTCAAATAGTTTTTGACATGTAATATGAAATAATTATAAAACTTGTTTGTGAACCTTTTTCAGAGACGTTTTTTTCTTAGTAAATACCAATAAAAAGCATGTGTCTTTTAATGTTCAAAAAACCCTGAGTCCCGAATAATTCCTGAATTAGACTTTTATCGAACTCTTTCAGTAGCTCGTTTTAGACACAAACCTTTGGTCGAACCCATTTAAATTAAATGGGTTTGATTATGGTTTTGTGTCAAAAACGAGCTACTGAAAGAGTTCGATGCAAGTCTATCCTCAATCTCAAAAAATCCCGAAATCTCCGGATTTGATTTTTTGAAATCCCGAATCCCGGGATCGTAAAAACCAGTCCCGATTGGCATCCCTAATCAGCACCCATGTCTATCTACTGGGGTAGAGATTGTTATTAACATCAGCTGTTTAACGCATATTTTCAATGAAATGGAATATGAGAAACGATTATATTGTGTATACAATTATTGATTTACCTTTGGTAAATACAACATTTGTTTCTCCGTTTTTTCATTATCTGTTTGGGTTAGCATGAAGTTATATCTCTCTACCTAACCTATGTTTAACTATTCTTGTAGATATACATATGTACATGCGTGGCTGAAAAGAAAAATATCGGTATTTCCCCCAGCTAATAGTCTAGTTTAATTTTTCTTCTCTTCTTTAGAAACTCACGTTAAATAATAAAAAGTTTCATTCAATAAGAATTGAAATTACTGAACTTAAGCATGATTAAGAAATTATCTCTGATTAAAATTCACTATACATACATAGTTCAATTAAATTAAAATTCCGGTATGTGATGAAAAACGATTTAGACACAAAAACAATTTGAAAACGATAAAAGGTGTGATGTGTTTCCTATAGTCGGTTTGTCAATAATTTTAAAACTTGTTTTTAATAGTTTTTCCAAACATTGTTTACAAATTTCTTCTCACAAACCTATTATGTGGATTATATTTTATCTTTAAGTGTACTTTTTAGAAGTCGGTAGTTCAAAATTAGCTCAAAAATTAGACTGAAAATCGATCGGAATTCATCACACCTTTTCAAGACGATTGTTTTGAAATCGTTTTTTTTTATACCAAGATTTGATAAAACTGCACTTGCCGCTAATAACAAAATATCATCATCCGACGAAGACATAATTGCATCCACACACAACGAACACAACATTAAAATGCTGATTGATGATTTAATTTTGAACGTCTCCGAAAAATCGTCAATTAAACAACACTAATCCATATTCACCGATTGATGGACGATCAAAGAAGATCGTCTCCTGGGCACTTTAGAAACGAAAATATTTCGAAAGAGACAAAGCACTAAAGTACAGACAATTAATTTTTTTATTGCAAAGAACAAAAATACCTTTTTGCGTTACTTTATTATAAAATTACTTTTATTTAAAAACTGTATGTATAGTATATTTTTTAAAACTAATGTATTAAATATCGAAATGGTTCATTAATTATGATGTGCACAAAAACTAAACTATAGATCTGCATAAGAAAATGAAGGAGTTGGACAAAAATGAATTATAAGTGAGAAAATTTAATGTAATATTTTTATTTGAAGCAAAAAACTTTATTTTTCGAAAAAGAAATAAATTCCAAGAATTATTAAAAATTCTTTAAAATTAACTTTTTTCATAACATAAAATATTTGTTTAGCTCAAAGACAAATAAGAAGAAATACATATTTAAGTTCAAAATTGAAGTTTTTTAATTGAAACATTTATCATTTAAGGCGGTGTCAGATATAACTTCAACGCTTTGCGTGACGTTTCTAGCGTTGGCAGAAAAACGTAAAGCAAAATGTGTATGACACAATAAAAACTTTGACAACATTCACTCTTTATACTTTTTTATTTTACTGTTTTGTTTAATGCATAAAATACAGCACAATTCGATTACCACTAACTTGTTTTTTATGTAAATTTACTAAAAGTTTAATAAAACTTCATATTTACATGCGATTTTGGCCAAACAAATTAAGATATGTAATTATACCAACTGATTGTCAAAGCACGCAAAAAGTTGAGAGTTGCCTAACTTTTCGCTTTGCGTTAAAATTACTTTATATGACATGTTTCATGTAAGCATGTACATTTCATCTTAGATGTCAAAGCGGATCTTCAACGCAACGCGAAACAAAAGTTGTATCTGACATGGCCTTTAGGGTAAATTATGAAAAATGCTTTGAATACATTTTCGTACAATGTATTTTTTTTTATTACCATTAAAAAAGATTGAATTTCCTTTGAATGGCAAAAGAAATAATAATACATGAAATGCATTGACATAAATACACATGTATATGTATATAGATGTGAGTACTTTTGGTGGGAAACATGTAAAATTGGATGACGATTGTACATTAAAAGTTAATTCTAAATTAAAAAAAGTTAATTATGAGTTACATAACTACACATCTTTTGTTTTTAGTCATTGGGTCTCCGACAGCGGTTTGCAATAGAGTATCTGTGATCTTAATATCAGACTGTTCGAAATTTTGTTCCATACCGCTTACTTTCTCACACAAACCATCTTTCAATCCTTTGGCTTCTGCATCATCTTTAATAGTTATAACAATACCTGCTTTCGCTTCTTCTCCCAAAGTGGCATTGCTAATATCGTTAACAGTTGTATTTGTTTCTGCGGGTTCCTTCTCGGATTTACCGATTTCTTCCTGAACTGATTCACCAGACACATTTTGCACTTCGACGTCATCTTCAGCAGTGTTTAATTTCTGTTGGAGTTTAACGGGGGTGCTACTTTGTAAAGAAGCTTTGGAGAAACGATTGCGCAATAAAGAAAGAGGCGAAGAGACGACACTGAAAAACCCATGCATATCTAAGCGTGCCTTTTTCGGCGGAGAATTTTCAATATCTGTTTGCAATTCTCCAATGGATGATTGAGAGTTCTTAGGAGGTGTGCGATCACGTTTGCGTCCACGACCAAAAAAGGAAAATGATAAATTATTGGGAGCTTCGGAACCTACCGTAACATTCATGCTGGTGTTAGTAGCATCCAGTTCAGTATTTAAACGTCTATAAGATTCACGATATTGTAGATTACTTTGAAACTTCGATGGAGTATAGTCAGATATTGGACGTATACTTTTTCGTCCCGAAATTTGAGAGAAAGTCTTATGGCGATCTGGTGAAAATCCCGTTTGCATGGCTAACTGCACATCCGATTTCGGAACTCCTGAATTACGTTTTGGTAAAAGAATTTTTCCAGGAGTGGATGTAGCTGAAGGAGTTATCTTAACATTGGCCACTTCTTCTGGTTGCAATGACTTAACAGGTGAACTTTCAATCGCAAGCGGCTCCATTTCAATATCATTGTCATCTATAGTTGTCGTTTCTTCTCGTTTAGTGATAAACGTAGTCTTCAGTGTGTTGGCTGGTGTCGACTTTTTTGGCGTCTTTTCTCCGGCTTTTGTTGGCGTTTTATTTACGGGAGTTAAAGTTTTGTTCGCCTTGCTGTTGCTTTTAGGAGTAGTTGGTATAATAGTTGGCATTTCTTGCATGGGCTGTTCTTGCACAACCTTAATGTCTTCAATTTTTTCGTCAAATTTCTTATTATTTTCGATATTGTTTTCTTCCTTTGATTTTTTATCGTTCTCCTTAATTGGTCCTTGTTGTTCAATTTTAGCATCGGTATTTCCTTCCTTTTTATCTTCTTTAGTGTCTTTTACATCTTTAGTTTTTTTTTCCTCATTTTTATTTTCAGGCTTGTCCTGATCTAATTTCTTATCTTCCTTCAATTTAGTATCTTCCTTTTCGGATTTTTCCTGTGGTTTATCTAGTTTATCAGGCTTTTCAGACTTCTCTTTTTTATCTTTTTCATTAACTTTCTTATCTTCATTTCCGTTTTGCTGTTGCGGTTTTTCTTTATGGAGCTGTTGCTGTTTATTTTCAATGCTTTGCTGTTGTTTGTTACTGTTCGCACCATTCTGACCTTTTTCGTTTGACTTTTTATTGTCATTTTGTTGTTGCTTTTTATCTATTGTTGGCTGCTGTTTTTTATTGGGATTTTCTTTAGCGTCAGCGTTATTAGAAATCGTTTGGTCGCTCTTTTCTTTTTGAAATTTATTGTCTTGCTTGTTACTGTTGGAAGCTGCATGACTATTTGAATTATTTCCAGAACCGTTGGTAGCATTACCACCTTTATTTGGATGCGTTTTAGTGACGACGCCACTTAATGACAACGGTGTGCGACGCCCCTGCTGTGTGGAAGTCTTAGCTGACATTTTAAAGGGAAGACTTTATATTTTCTTTCTTTGTTAGATATAATCTGCAAAAATACAAAACACTATTAATAATATACGATGGCCATATGCTCCTTTGTAGGAACTAGGAACTATATATATATATATATATATAATAATAATAATAACAATAATAATAAGTAATAAGTATACGACGATGCACAGGTACTTTTGCAAAATAAATGGTAATAAATCTGTAAATCTGGAACTTCTAAACTACTGATTGGATTTATATAAAACTTCGAACATCCGTAGAGGAGGATTTAGGCTTGGCAGCATTTTGGCTTAAGCTGGACAGGAGTTACAATGGGCCTAAGT
Source organism: Nowickia ferox (assembly GCA_936439885.1). Classification (NCBI taxonomy): domain Eukaryota; kingdom Metazoa; phylum Arthropoda; class Insecta; order Diptera; family Tachinidae; genus Nowickia; species Nowickia ferox. Next base: position 110,920,538 of record OW387023.1, read on the forward strand.
TGACCACATGGGACTCAAAAAAAACTTCTGAGGCTTGTAACTTTTAGAAAAATTATCTGATTTTTATGCGGTAAAGCGTTTTGAGCTTAGCTAAGAAATAATGTCCTTAAATGTGTTTTCGTATCTCTCAAAATTTAGAAGATATTTGACTTTAGACAATTTTTTTGCTTTTTGACAAAATTTTAAATAAAAATAAATAAAAAAAAAAACTTATTAATATTTGCATTCGTAAAATCGAGGAAAGGCTAAGAATTCAAAATTTTAAAATTTTCCTGAAAAAAGCATGTTTTTTTTAAAGAAAAAGTATCTTCATTATTTTAAATTTTTTGAAAAAGTTTAACACATGCACTTTTAAATCACATAGCGCTAAAGACAATCTATTCAGAATTCAGCAGTGTCCGAAAATCGCCAATTTTAAAAATATTTTTTGTGTTTAAGCGCTTCTAAAAAGTTGTGACAGTAGATTTTGAAAGATTCAACTATAACATTTTATTATGTAGATAGTTTCCAACATGTTTAATTAAGATTTTAGAAAGCATTTTCATAAATGCGGACATACGCGCAGATTTTCTGAAAAAATTCAAAATTTGGTAAAAATATTGTTTTGTGCCATAAAAAATTATTTTCTTTCTTTTGTTATATTGACATTTTTGACTTCTACATGACTCTTTTTACTTCGCCTGAAAAAATTATTTCAATATATTTAACTTATCTCGAGATATTCCGATTGTAAGGTGCAAAATATATACGATTATGGAATGCGCTTAACTTTTTTCACTTTATTCACACATCAGCTATTTACAACTGTTGTCATTTCTAAAATTCTACCTAAATAGAAAAACAAAAGTTAATTTAGAATATTATACACTTTTCGCAATAAAAAATATTTCTGGTAATTATACGATACGTTCGTTTTTCCATGTAAGTGTAGTTAATGCTAATAACAGGTAGCATTTAACGAATAACAAAACACATTTTTAATGGATTTAAAAAAGGTTTTCGCGCATTACTTTAGAGCGGCATCGGGAGGTGCTACCTGATTAGATTATGCTACTACTTAAAATAAATAGCACTTCACAGCACCAGGTAATTAGACAAAATTAGCAAAGGTGTTTATAAATAATAATTTACCAATAGATAATCTATTTAATATTAGGCTATAACTAAGAAAAACTTTTAAACACTAAATAAAGTATTTATTTTTTAATTAGATGTTTTAGCTATGTTTTACCATCGTTTTACAATTTATGCCCCCATCACGGTTTTCAACTTTTAAAATAGTTTGGTTGGGATCAGTTTTGCCAGATTTCCCGAAAAAATACTTACACATACTAAAAAAAATCCGATTTTTCCCTACACGTGGAGAAAATTTCCCCTACAAAAATCACTACGCATTTTTGTCATTAAAATGGAAGAAAACCATTAGTTATAAAAAATATATATATTTATTAAAGCTTTGGTAAAAAAATAAGTAAAAAAACTAAAAAAAACAACACATACTTTGTACTTTTAATTAAATTCCATTAAAACACCAAAAAGTTTTTTAAAAATTAATATGAAGTTATTTTCAAATAAAATTTTAAAGGATAAATTCAATTCAGGTACAAAAACAGGTTGTTTTAAAATTAATATACATATATATGTTATTCATGTACCAGGTGGTGCTAAGTTAAAAGCTGCTTGTTTTAGGAAGTTTGGCTTGTCAAATTTCATTGCAATAAAGTACTAGGCATATTTTGTTGTTGCAGGCTTGACACCACATGGTATGTGAATCCCCCTTGGCATATACATACATACACATTAGTGCCGTCAACTTTTTAAACCACAAACAACTTTGGAAATATATTTTTAAGTGAGTTTAAAAAAAGCAAATATTACCAAAAAAAAAATGTTATGTTTGTATTTATTTCATAAATAATGCGACATGACGAAAAAATCGCTACATTTTGGAGAATATAAGAAATCTGTCCGATTTTCCCTACGCTTCTATATATTTTAGTATCACAAATACCTACATGTAAGAATTTTCCCCTACTTCTGGCAACACTGGTTGGGATTAATAAATTTGCATTGCATTCTCGACTAAATTAACGGTTGACTTTTCAGTTGTGTTTTGGTATTGTCATTTACAACTCTGCGTAAGTTTGGTTGAAAAAACGTTGAGACACAACTGTTTCTTTTAAGTTGGGTTTTTCTAGTTACAGGTTGGTGCGATATAAAAAGCAGAAAAAATGGAAAAATCGGCAAATAAAAAAAAATTTGAGTTGCTTCACTGTAGTCTTTCTCTATTTCTTTAGTTATCTTTGGTAACCATTTCAATCGTATTGCTTATAAAACTGGATCTGAGGATAACAATAAGTGAAGCATTAAATCATAATTTTCTGCTAATTTTGAACACTTTCGACTATCAAATAATCTGTACTGCTTTAAATCTCTGTTCCTTGTTTCTTGAGCTTCTTTTGTAAGTTCTCCCAGAGGTAGGATGTTGGTTTCAATGATTTCTTTTCCATGAGATAATACCTTATGCACAGTTGGCGTCATCGATCTAATTTGAAAAGTTATACCTGAAAAGTTATGTCTGTAGAAGATTTACTACCTGGAGCCGATCAAGAAGACAATAATTAAGCAATTTGGAGACAAGTTTACGCAAAAAGCTGATATTTATGTACTTCTTAAAAAAAATTAGGTTAACCAACACAAAAATATATAAAAGAGGTCGTCAGGGAGACAGCAAAAAAAAAAGCTTAAGAAACTAAAAAATACCGTTAATGTGCTAATATTTAGTTAAAATTCGTTGCTGTACTTATATTTAGGGTAATTTTCACAACGATTAAAAGTATACTTTAAGGGCCATTTTCACAACGACACAAAAGTAAACTTTAAGAATTTAAAACCAGTATTTTGTATTGAAATACTAGTTTTAAAACTCTTAAAGTATACTTTTATTCGTTGTGAAAATGGCCCTAAGAGTTTTAAGACTAGTATTTCAATACAAAATACTGGTTTTAAATTCTTACCCCCATATTCATAAAATTTAAAATGAATTTCAAATGTAAAGAAAAACAAGTAATTGAAGTGTATAGATATTTAATATAAAGAATGAAATTAAATGATCTCTGTTATACTCAAACATGCATAATTAAAGTTTTTTTTTGTGATGATGTTTTTGCTTAACAGGCGCCGTTGAATTTTTCTTGCGGCCCCTTCTTTTTTTATTATTCATTTCTTATGGAAATGAAGCAAAACAAAACTTTACTTCGCATGTTTTTGTATGAAGAATTTGACGCAAACGCCAAACAGTGGCATGTACAGCAAAACAATACTTATTAAACTTTAAAATAGTTGAAATGGAGCAAAATGAATGCTAAATATCTCAGAAACCATAATTAATTTCGCGAAACATGTTTTGGATTCAGAAAGAAGATATTCGAAATATATATACCCCATACCCAACTCCTGTTTTTAAACGGTCGCTGGGTCAAACCAATAATGGGCTGACGATATGTCAAAAATCATCGGTTATTCGAATAAAAAAATGGTTTATTCGATATTTCAAATAAACCGGCATGCGAAAAAGTAAAAACCACCGGTCGAACAAAAGCCAATCGATCTCACAAATCAATACTGTTGGTAATACATACATACATATGTATATAGTATCTAAGCCGATAGCCTCAGATAATAGTGCTTTATGAAATTTTAATTTATTATAATTTAAATTATCTATCTCTAATAAAATTTTACCTGCAGAAAGGCTTGTATTAACTTTCGTCTTTCACAGTTTTAGGGAACGCACAAGATGCTTTAATCATTAGAACTTATATAAGTTTCAATTTAAAACAAAGTAAATATGAATTCATTCATATAATTTCCGCAAGCTGTTTTTGAAATTAATAAAAAAATTTTGGTTTTGTAGTGCCTAATAAATGAATAATGCTAAATATAATTTCTTTTTAACTAATTTTTTAAGCAGGTACTCTAATATTTGTTTATAATATACCAAGGGCGCTCGTGTTATTTTACAATCTCTATTAAATGTTTCTGTATAAAAATCATATGGAAATACTAAAACTTTTAGAAAATATAATTTGATACTTTGATAAGTAAAAATTCCCTAACTCAAATAACTGTAACTTTACAGGAGATAAAAAAAACATAGGAAGTAGCAACGCGGTTGTCAACGAAATTCCACAAAAGAACCGCAAGACTATACGGTTATCCGTGGCAAATCAGTCAAACAGTGCGAACGAGACCAAAAACTCTCGAAGGCCAAACAATGCACACAAGCCGGACCGCACTTAAGAAGTTCTTCATATGTATTTAATAAAATTTATTTTCCGAATCCTCCACTTCACTCTTACGTGTTGTTTTAGCATGCGAGGCATCAGGTGATTTTGTGACTTTTCTCGTTTAGTTTTGTTCAAAGATGTCAAAAGTTATTTTTTGTTTTGTTTTTTTTTGTTTCTTATAATTATACAAATTTCTTATATTTTGCTTAATTTTTATTTAATATTATTAATTGTTAATAATAGAAAGTTACCCGGAACAGGGTAAAACAGGTAAAATTTGTGCTGTTAGTATTTTTTTCCGTTTTTGATAAGATTGGTATAAATACAGTTTAAAAACTACTGTTTCTTACTGAATGCGAACGAAGTCGCGGGAAAATGCTTGTAATTAATACAGTTTTCTTTGATTTTCTCTTTCCACACGTTTTCTTCCTGTTGAAGCCGGCTTTTTCTGACATTATATCATATTTATTATTACAACGTTTTAGTTGTTTTATTTCTAGTTGTATCTACTTGATATACTAATACATAAATATATGTATGTATGTTGGACGAGTTGACTGTTTGTAATATGGAAACTACACCCAAATTAAAACTATAATAGATATTTATTGTATCCTGTGACCATGTTCTGTAACTTTGGTGAGAACTTCTCGCGTCGAAAAAATGTGAAACAAATTATTCCATCGTTTATCGAAAAGTGAGAAAAAAGTGTGACTGTAAGGCATGTCAAAAACTATCAAAAGTGATTACGTTATTACGTTAGAAATGTCAAAATATAATAGTCGAAGCCAACGTGACATCGCAGACGTTGTGAACGCTTACCACAAATGTCGTGGACAGCGACCAAAATTTACTAAAATTGAAAAATTTTCAACGACGGCGGCGAAAATATAACAAACGGCTGCACCAAATAATGTATAGTGCGACTTTAATGTTAATTGTTTACTAGATATTTTCCAATAAAACAAAAAATAAAAATAGCTTTGTGTTGTAATGAAGTGATTATTAACACAAAATTGTTTAAGTGGTACATATAAAGAGTTAATGCCATCAAATTGTCTTCTTGCGAAGACATATAGTCAACCAATTTTTCTTTTTGTTGCTTAGAAATTCGCATAGTTTTCTAAAATTATAAAAGAAAAATAGTTAACAATAAAAAAATCACTTTAAAAATACAAAATACTGACCTTTTCCGTGTTATTATCCATCGCACTTGCCTTTTTTAATATATTTTTTATTTTTGAAATAATTTCTCACCGAGTTTTTATTTGTAAGTGAATTTGACAGTTCAAAGCGAGAACTTTTCTCGCAAAAGTTTTACAGACACACTTTTTCTTTAAATTACGTGACAGCTGTTACTCACCAAAAAAAGTTACAGACACAGTTTAGTGAGAAAAGCAGCTGTTTGTTTTAATTTATTGCATTTTTGTTACATTTCACACATTTCAAGCGAAAACTTTCTCGACGCGGGAGTTACAGAACAATGACTTAATTACAAAAATTTCAAATTAAATATGCATGAAAAGTACATCTATATACATACTCGTATATAAAAATGATTCCTTTTTTATGACACGGCATCTCTCGTGAATGGCTGGACCGATACCCCATTTTCCTTTTTTTTTTTTTGTTATTGTCTGGAGAAGAAGAGTGTATGGTATTTTGGAATTTGTTCTGTTTTGGTAAGATTGGTATAAATTCAGTTTAAAGTATAGCACTCAGTTTCTTTCTGAATGCGAACGAAGTCGCGGGAAAATTCTAGTTTTTTATAAAAGCTGTGTATGTGTATTATAAAATAAAGTTTTGGTACTATTATAATTTGTAAGATTGTAAATTATACTACTTGTTATAAATCTACTTTACATAGTATGTTCATATGAGAAAAATCCCGTCTCAGTATGCTACTGTGTAATCCTACAAATAGTAGCTTGTCGATATGGTTATCGTTGATTGTTGTGTCAAATACTCGTTCAATAGATGACAACGGGCGTATCGAGAAGATATCTAATACTATTTTGGCATGTTCTCGTGTTTTCAATACAAACTCAACGCGAAATCAAAACTTACATGTGCCATCACTGATCCGAATGTATGTTTTGTGTGGTTGCCACATTTAAAGATCATTAGAAGTATCATATTCTATTCAATATACCGAATCATTTTCATTTCAAAATTATTTTGTTAGTTTTGTAAAATTTTCCAACTTTATACGTCGAAAAGTGATCTTACACATTCACTTTACTTAACTCATTTTGAAATTTCGTAGTTAAAAACGTTTTCCTGACAAGTGCCGAATGGTAGAGATGATATACGAATTTATCATGTTGAATCTGGATTCGTCAATAAATAAAGTGGGTTTTCATTTATGCACAGTGCAATTAAGGAACATAATCTTATTTTGAAGCTCCAACAAAAAATTTAAATAGCATGAAATAAAAATTTAAACATGTTTCAAGTAACTTTTTTTTTTTTTGAGGTATGATATATTTTTTTGTTGACCTGTAACTTTTTGTTGTTTCCTTTGAGCTATGCGAGAGAGATAGAGAGAGAGACAGAGAGATCTTATAACCTCGCTAGAAAAAGAAAACTGTTTTTTTGATTGTTTTAGTTAGTGGACGTCACCAAAAATGCTTAATATGTACTACAAACTTATTCCGTCATCTATTCCTTATTTTTCTAAATGACTTTCTATGTCAAACTTCCAATCCAATCCTATACATATATTCTTTGGCCGACGACAGAAGCATCTGCCATTCTTTCTCATTCAGCAATAGACCAAACCTGCCGGAGGTTACGGCTATGAGACAAATTATGAATGATACTTTAAGTCACCACAATTGTGGACAAGAAAATCACACACATGCTTTTTTATTTTGCGGATCACTGCTTTACGTTATGATTTAACAAAAATTTCTGAATGTGGTCATGCGATTAGGGTCAATTTTAAAGCTCGTAAGACCCAATGTTGCATGATTACTCAAATACACATGATCAAAAATGCTGTCAATCTGTAACTATGGGAATCAGAAGCTCTTGATGTTCTTGTCATGAAAGTTATAAAGTTTGAAACGGTGCAAGCGATACTTCACCACATCTGATAGTAAGCAGTATTTATACCACTTATATCCGAACGAAAAAGGAAAACAACTCTCATGTATGGGCCGGCGTTTCAAATTCTATTTTGGGGCTGCGCCCACGCACAGAAGAGGACGAAGAAGCTCATCGGTGACAGTAGGGTATCCAACTCTATTGATTCATTAGAGGATCGACGCAATGTGGGATGTATTTTCTTGTTCTATCGCTAATACAATGGAATTTGTTCTAATGAAATTAGGTAACTTATTCCTGAAACAGGCACATTTTTACGCACAACACGTGCTTCATTCAGAGCACATCCTTTTCTTGTCGATTGGCCAATAAATCACACTACGCATTACAGAGAGAATTTCTTTTTTAGCCGTTCTGTTCGCATGTGGCACATGCGAAAAGAAAAAAAAGTGAAAAAAAAGTGTGAAAAAGTTCAAATCGAATATCCTCTTCCCCATAACCTATTTTGCTATTTCCTCTTATAAACAAAAAATAATCGGAAAGCCTTAGATGTATTTCTATTGCACTTTCAAACAACGGATGGACACATTTCTTCCCTTTTTAGATCCTCAATTTCTTACAAAATAAAAAGTTAAGCAATATCTATGTCAGCAAATTCTCAATGAATCGACAAAATTTAGAAACTAAAAAAATAAATATAATAAGCAGTAGGGAATAACTAATAGTATTAATGCAATCTGTTGCTATATTGTTTTGCACAATTTTGTTTTATGAGTTTAAAAACTTTCGTTGTTTTATTTTTTAAGAAATGCCAATATGGAAAAATGAAAATGCCAATCCGTTTTATGGCAAAATTGCTAGCAAAAGTGTTTTAAAGAAGCTACCCAAAATAATAAAATGTATCAAATATTACAATATTAACTCAAATAGAGATTTTTTGTGGACTTGTTTTGCACAACACTGTTTATGCGTATTATGAACATATCATTATTTGCGAAGCTGTTTCCTGTTTGGTTATTTTACGCAACATTTTTAAGTACACGTGTATATGTATTTATCTATCTATCCAAAGAAAATTAAAGTATAAAAGATCTGAAAATGATATAAAAACCCCCAAAAAATATTCAGTTATTAATTAGAATTCGAACTTTTCACATCCGCAGTGAATAATTATTGAAAACTAAAAAAATCTAAAGAAACATGAAGTTAAAAATTGAGTTCCTTTCAGCCCTACTTGTGGTTATAATAGGTAAGTAAAAGCCAATTAAAAACAGTTTGAAGTAACTTATTTTAATTTAATTTGTAACAGCAAACAATGTTGAAGCAACTCTTAAGAATGCTATACCACAATTAAATGAAATCCTAAATCATAAAGGTAAAATTAGTAGTGTAATAAAAACACTTTATAATCAAATCAGCTTAAAATCACTTATGTTTCTTCCATTTATAGTACAAAACGTAGCAAATGGGTTTAATAAAGCCCTATCAGGTAAAATTATTTAATTTTATAAACCCGCTATAATCAAATATTTTTATTTTTTAATGTTGAAATATATGCAGGCTTAATTCCATACGGAAATGTAGGTGTTAGCGCATATTCCGGATCTTCAGGTAATTTCAGTGCCATAAATATCAATAAAGTGATTTAGTTGCATAAAAAGACTTTGCAATAAAATATTTTGATTTATACCACAAACAGGTGGATCAGCACATGTAAATTTCGATGATACAGCAAGACGTACATACATAACAGGTAATTTTAGTACTATAAATATCGATTAAATGATTTAGTTTCATAAAAACACTTTTTAAATAAAATATTTTAATTTATAGTACCAAAACCTTTCACTGTTACATATGCCCAACGTCAACCAACTGCAGTGCAAACAGGTAATTTCAGTGCCGTAAATATCGATAAAGTAATTCAGTTGCATTAAAACACTTTGTATATATATTACCAGGTTACCAACCGCTTAACCAATATCCTGCTACCGTTGCAGCAGCTAATGCTGGTGGACAATATGGAGGTAATTCCGGTGCCATAGATCGCCATGGAATAACATAACATGTTGTGAATAGTATAGCATTATTTTACAATCAAATGTTTCCATTTTTATTTTTTGAAAAAAAAAAAAAAATATAAAATAGTTCAGATGCATAAAACATTTTTTAATCAAATTTTGAATTTATATATAGCATCATTTGGACCAGTACCTGTACAATCAGGTGAACAAGGATATGTAAAGCTCCAGAGTACACCACCAAGTGCACTAGTACACATACCAGGTAAATTCAGTACCCTAAATATCGTCACATTAATTTAGTTGCATTAAAAACACTTTGTAATTAAATATTTTAACTCATAGCACAAGCAGGTGGACAGTCGTATGGAATTCCCCATAACACACAACAAGTTAATGGCTTGTACGACGGACAATATCATGCTACCGTTGAACCAACTTATGCTGGTGGACAATATGGAGGTAATTTCGGTGCCATAGATCGTCATGAAATAACATAACATGTTGTGAATAGCATAGCATTATTATACAATCAAATTTTACCATTTTTAATTTTGAAAAAAAAATATATAAAATTGTTCAGATGCATTAAACATTTTTTAATCAAATTTTAAATTTATATATAGCATCATATCGACCAGGACATGCATCAAACACTGGCGGATATGCATTCACTACAGGATACGAAGGTAATTTCAGTACCATAAATATCTATAAAGTAATTTAGTTGCATTAAAACACTTTGTATATTACCAGGTTACCAACCACTTAACCAATATCCTGCTACCGTTGCACCAGCTAATGCTGGTGGACAATATGGAGGTAATTTCGGTGCCATAGATCGTCTCGAAATAACATAACATGTCATTAATAGCATAACATTATATTACAATCAAATGTTTCCATTTTTAATTTTGAAAAACAAAAATATCAAATAGTTCCGATGCATTAAACATTTTTTAATCAAATTTTAAATTTATGTATAGCATCATTTGGACCAGGACATGCATCAAACACTGGCGGATATGCATTCACTACAGGATACGAAGGTAATTTCAGTACCATAAATATCTATAAAGTAATTTAGTTGCATTAAAACACTTTGTATATTACCAGGTTACCAACCACTTAACCAATATCCTGCTACCGTTGCACCAGCTAATGCTGGTGGACTATATGGAGGTAATTTCGGTGCCATAGGTTGTTATGAAATAACATAAAATGTTGTGAATAGCATAGCATTATTATACAATCAAATGTTTTCATTTTTAATTTTGAAAAATATATATATAAAATAGTTCAGATGCATAAAACATTTTTTAATCAAATTTTGAATTTATGTATAGCATCATTTGGACCAGTACCTGCACAATCAGGTGAACAAGGATATGTAAAGCTCCATAATACACAACCAAATGCACAAGTATACATACAAGGTAAATTCAGTACCCTAAATATATATCGCCACATTAATTTAGTTGCATCAAAAACACTTTGTAATAAAATATATTAATTTATAGCACAAACAGGTGGACAATCGTATGGAATTCCCCATAATACACAACAAGTTAATGGCTTGTACGACGGACAATATCATGCTACCGTTGAACCAACTTATGCTGGTGGACAATATGGAGGTAATTTCGGTGCCATAGATCGTCATGAAATAACATAACATGTTGTGAATAGCATAGCATTATTGCACAATCAAATTTTACCATTTTTAATTTTGAAAAATATATATAAAATAGTTCAGATGCATAAAACATTTTTTAATCAAATTTTGAATTTATGTATAGCATCATTTGGACCAGTACCTGTACAATCAGGTGAACAAGGATATGTAAAGCTCCATAATACACAACCAAATGCACAAGTATACATACCAGGTAATTTCAGTACCCTAAATATCATCACATTAATTTAGTTGCATTAAAAACACTTTGTAATAAAATATATTAATTTATAGCACCAGCATCTGCATATCATTATATTACACCTCAGCAAGGTAATTTTATGCATAAGAGGGTGCATAAATCTCTATGATATGACATGTTTTTATTCTCATAAAAACACTTTACATTCAAATCTTTTAATTTATTTATGTATATTATCATTTGGATTAGCACATTTTGGGCACTCTTTACCATATCATAATACCAATTTAGACACTAATGCTGGTATACAATATCAAGGTAATTTGGTTTCTAAATATCCATAATGTGACTTAGTTGCATATAAACACTTTGTAATAAAACATTTTAATTTATAGTAACAAGCCCTGTTGTTGGAAATGGTGGATCTACGGCTAAAGGTGACAACAAAAAATCACTTCTGTCATATCAAAAAACCAGTGGACTAGGAGATACGTCTTTCCAACTGAAAATATAATTTTTGCCATTTTAATTTAATATGTACATACTAGTGATGCACGAATATTCGTATTCGTATTCAAATTGTCGAATATTAGACCATTTTTAAATATTCGTGTTCGTATTCGCCAAATTCAGCCGAATACGAACATTTTTCCCTTTTCCTTGCTTTGTCTATAAATTTCACATATAATATTCGTATTCGCGAATATCATTTCAAATATTCGTATTCGTATTCGCGAATTTCAAAAATTGACATTCGGCACATCACTAGTCCATACAAATAAATTTTAAAATTTAAATGTTCTTCAATATTCAAACGAACAGAGAACAAAAAAATTTATTCGGACATTTTTCAAAAATATTAATAATATACCAAATATACATATGGATGTACATACAAATAATTAAAAAATTGATTCTTTTTTATTAAAAACAAAAAAAAAATTTTGCAAAAAAGAGTTGTAAAAAAATACACTAGTAGGCATATATACATATTTTGACATATCAGCCGATTTTCTTCTCTTTTTATTTCTAATCCAATGCAACGAGAAAATTATACTAAAACTGCTTAAATTAGTTGGAAATATTTGGGGTATGCAAACGATGGTGTTAAAGTCATAAGCTTTTAAACTAGTTTAAAATATGACTGCTGTGAGCAACCCCTCAGATTTTAGTGTGTTAGTTGAAACATAAACCACATGATACAAAACAATTTAAAAAAAATATTACAAAAATAAAAAAAAATATTTGGTACGAAAATGCAAAATTATGACAAAATTATTCAACGACTTCTATCTGTATCGGAAAATTATTTGCGAATTTTTGTAATTTTTTCGATATGTAAAATAAAAGTTTTTCGAGCATTTATCCTTCTCAAATTTTAAGGCTTTGGAATTTATTTGCAAATTTTAGCAAGCTTTGCGAATCAGGTAATTTTTTATAAAATTAATAAATTTTTGAACATGTGCCATTGTCTAAGTTTTTTTTTTTTTTTTGCATTTTTTGCCCTTTTTACAGTTCTGGCGACTTTTAATTAATATCACACTTTGCTATCTTTTTGATATTAGCAAGTTTTTGCAAATTGTCGTCATTATCGCGAATTTTTCCGAATTTTTGGCATTCCTTATAATTTTACTTATTTTTTAAAGAATTTTAGGGCTTGTTTGCAATTTTGCAAAAATTTTTGCCAAATCTTGCCTTTTTACCATTTTACCGATTTTTAATCCAACTATCTATTTGATGTTAGCAAATTTGTGCGAATTTTCATCATTTTGCCAATTTTCTGCGATTTTTTGGCATTTCTTATATTCTTACGTATTTGTAAGTAATTTTAGGGTTTGTTTGCAATTTTACAATTTATCGCGAATTTTTGCAATAAAAGCGATTGTTCCCAATTCTTTGCTTTTTGGCAGTTTCAATTTTTTTTAATAAGTATCAGACTTTGATATCGTTTTGATGTTACGAAGTTTTTGCGAATTTTCGCAATTTTTGCAAATTTTTCCAAGTTTTTTGCAATCCTTACAATTTTAGCGTTTTTTTTTTAAATAAATTTTAAGGTTTTTTTTAAATTAAAAAATTATTCGCGAATTTTCGCAAATTTTTGCACATGAGATTATTTTTGATTCTTAAAATCTACTTAGTGTGTTCGTTTACAGTTTTTGCGGTTTTAGAGATATTCGCATTTTTGCAAGTTGTCGCGATTTATATGCTGTAAGCCTATTCTGGAGTTGTTGCTTTTTTTGCGGTCTATATACTCATCTTTGGGAGATTTTTTCCATTATTTGAATCCCTTGCGAATTTTTATATTTTTTGCAATATAAATATAATGATTTTAGTAGAACTTTGCGAAAGTAAAACGCCACTTATTTAAACATAAATGGTCATTATGTCGAAAAACAAAAAGAAAAGCAAAATAATTAGTTATGACAGTAACAAATACATAGGTTGAAGAATTTTATTAATATAGTACACCTTTTATATGAAAGAAAATAAAAATAGTTTTAAACTGGTTTAAAAAGTTAATACTTTACAGATTTCAAATGTGTTTTGGTAATCTTTTTTGATTGCAACTAAAAGTAGAAAGAAAAAAAAGTTCAGTATGTGGCACAATTATTTTGTAAACAAATGGTTTACATAGCAATTATCAAAGACGTGAGAAGATTAAACTAAAGAAAAATTTGTAATAATTGCTTAAATTCATAATAAAATACATAAATCACTCCTTTAGAATTTTGTATTTTTGAGTGCGGGTTGGAACCAGAAAAGGCCAAAGTTACTTTTTGAATGCTCAAAACATATCGATACTCCAACTAGTTAGTATGTGTATTATAGCACACTCTCATCAACAAGCATGCTACAGGCATGTATATCTATAGCTATCAACACAAATAAGTGCGCATATCGATAGGTGCTAGCTCGATCAAACAAATGTGCTATAGATATTCGTATGAATACCCTACAGTCGGCGTAGCTAGCGAATGTCTAGCTATTTCGTTAACTGCCAATCGTTACCATTAACTACCAGCCTAACTACTAGCCGTGCACACGACTGACCATTTTAACATGGGGATGACATTGACGGTAGTCAATTGCCACCATCTGCATAACCCTTCGCCAGTGATTTCGCTAATCCATACTACTAATTTTTCTATTGATAAAACAATTAATTATTCACCCTTATCGGGAATAAAAGGCGAACATTTTGTTTACGTGAAATATTTTCCGTGAACAAAAAATGGTGAACAAAATTAAAGAACAGTATTGTTATGGTTTAAGTTCAAAACAAATTAATTTTAATTGTAAAAAGTAAAATGAATTTATTTTCAGTTAATTTTAATTATTATTGTTCGAACTTTCATTTTATTTATATATTTATGATTTAATCAGGCTAAAGTTCGTATCGCTTTGTAAGCCAAATTACATGTGATAATTATTAATGAACAAATAATTTGGCTTACAAAGCGATACGAACTTTAGCCTGATTAAATCATAAATATAGCAACAAATGAAAGTTCGAACAATAATAATTAAAATTAACTTAATAGATAGTCATGGGCCAGTGGCAAAAACTAAATAAAAAAATATACTTATAGTATCAAACCAAAAAAGTTTGTCTTAAGTAGAACAAAAATAAGCAAATTAACTAACATGTGCATAATTAGTAATGAAAAAAACGACAATGGTAAGACTGTTGTAAATATAGTGATGGTAAATTTGGGGCCTTCATTACAAAAACACATTTCAGCAAATTGAAATACGATGAATCAAACCAATTCACATATTCCATTTGCAGAAAAGTTTCGTATATAAGGCAGAAATCTACATCAACTGACACCACACACAGTGGACCAAACACAGAAGAACGCTGATGATGAAGGTTTAGTGGCCTTCGAAAACGGCTGGCTGTTCCGTTCAACTATGTGTTGTCAGAATATTTACAACTAACTTTGATGTTATTTGTTCATTAATAATTATCGCATGTAATTTGGCTTACAAAGCGATACGAACTTTAGCCTGATTAAATCATGAATTTATTTTCAGTTTTAAATAAGTTTCAAATCAAGACTGAAAGAAATATTTTTCTGCAATCTTGAATTAATATTTCAATGCAATATTGTGTTTTTAATAATATATAAAACTAAGTAGAATATTTTGAAAGTGTTTTTAACTATGTACAATATCTCCCTTTGTTTAAGTAACACTGTAGTCTTTCATCCATCCAGGAGGTTGGCGGTTTCCTTTGAAGCTTCTTTACGGCAAATATATATTAAAGCAAGACCTTCTTTCTCAATTTGAGAATAGTTTTTCTCAGGTGTGGTAAGTGTACGTGAAACATGAAATATAACTTTTTCTGACTTGTCTGGATATACGTGACAAATGAAGGCACCAATACCTATACCTGATGCATCTGCTGCAACCTCTATTGGCAACGCTGTATTGTAATGTGTTAGTAGTAAATCTGAACGCAATAGATTGTTGAATTGTTGAAATGAATTTTGGCATGCAGAGTTCCACTCAAATGTGACATTATCTTTCAATAGATTATCAAGTGGTGCTCTAAGATTAGTCATTTGATAAATATATTTACCATAATAATGTATTGATCCTAAAAATGATCTGAGTTCTGATATAGATGTTGGTGGTGGTATAGCCAAAATAGTTTTTATCTTGTCAGGATCGGGTTGTAAAAAATTTTCTGACATTATGTTGCCAAGATATTTTACTTCTTTGGCGAAAAGCTTGCATTTTTCATACTTGATATGAAAATTGAACTCACGTAGTTTTTGTAAAACATTTTTGACATTTTCCAAATATTTTTCAACTGTATACCGTCGATATAAGCTGCTGCATCATCAATACCAATGAGCATTGTATCCATTATTTGTTGAAACGCGCCTGGAGCACTTTTTACACCAGGAGCTAGCCTATTAAAAGTAAACAGCCCTGTATGTGTGTTTTTTGCATTGATGTCAGTTTCATACTACAATTGTGCTAGCTAAAATCACACAAATTCTTATTCTCTTTCATTTAGTTGTCAATGAGACAGCGACGGTAAGACATGCGTATTAAATTCTTTCTAGATATAGTGAAAAAAGTGGTATGCGGAAAATATTCTATGATCACCAATGCTTTTCGCGACATTCAATGTGCTTTATGTTACAAAGCTTTTAAGAGAAATCTGATAAGATATTTCAAACTTTCTTTTTGGAGATTATTCACAATTTCCTATGAAAAGTTCAGAGACCCTTAACTCGGAAAATATGGGTGTCTGCCAACTTTTTTATATAAATTTTTTTCATTATTATTTTGTTTCCTATCACATAGGCTTCTTTTAATTTCTTTTGAACTGCTTAATTAAACAGCATTTGATCCAAATATTTATTTTTTTCTATATACTTCAGAGACGAATGAGACAACTTTTCTCACACACACAATTATAGTTTCATTTTTGACATCATTGGTTTATTGTAAGAAGCTTGGCTGAATCTGATGTGACTTCTGATTGAAGATAAGCATCAGAAAGATCAATATAAGTATACAAGCAACAACTGTTAGCTAATTTTGCATATAGATCTTCTGGGCTTTGAAGTGAGTATTTATGTTGTTTCAAACTGTCATTTAGTCCGGTTGAACAAAAATGTTATGGTTTAAGTTCAAAACAAATTAATTTTAATTATAAAAAGTCAAATATATTTAATTTCGGTTTTAAATAAGATTCAAATCAAGACTGAAAGAAACATTTTTCTACAATCTTGAATTAATATTTTAATGCAATATTGTGTTTTTAATAATGTATAAAACTAAGGCTGCGTTTACATCTGGCATTTCTTCTGTGTCATGTGCCAAAAAAAAGCGTAACCACTAATTACTAATGAAAAACTGTTTGATTCAGACATGTATTTATTGATTTAAGCTGTTTCCATGTTGGATTCTATAAAATTGTCTATTAGTTATGTATGCAACTGTTTAACTTAATAAATACGTGTCTGAATCAAACAGTTTTTCATTAGTAATTAGTGGTTACGTTTTTTTAACGCATGTGTGGCACATGGCACACAGATGTAAACTCGGCCTAAGTAGAATATTTTGAAAGTGTTTTTAACTACAATAAGTATACTGGCACAACAACAACGTTCAACTACCTGTTTGTCAGAATATTTACAACTAACTTTGGTGTTATTTGTTCATTAATAATTATCACATGTAGTTTGGCTTACAAAGCGATACGAACTTTAGCCTGATCAAATCATAAATATAGCAACAAATGAAGTTCGAACAATAATAATTTAAATTAGCTAAAAATTAATAGTCATGGACCAGTGGCAAAAATTAAAAATAAAAATATAGCATCAAACCAAAAAAGTTTGTCTTAAGTAGAACAAAAAATAAGCAAATTAACCAGCATGTGCATAATTAGTAAAGAACAAACGACAATGGCAAGACTGTTGTAAATTTAGAGATGGTAAAAATGAGCTTTCATTACAAAAAAGCTTCCAGCAAATTATAATACGATGAATCAAAAACAATTCACATATTCCATTTGCAATAAAAGTTGCGTATATATAGAGCAGAAATTTACATCAACTGACACCACACACAGTGGACCAAACACAAAAGAACGTTGATGATGAAGGTTTGTTTAGTGGCCTTCGAAAACAGCTAGTGGTTCCGTTCAACTATGTATGTATGTGTTTGTCAGAATATTTACAACTAACTTTGGTGTTATTTGTTTATTAATAATTATCACATGTAATTTGGCTTACAAAGCGATACGAACTTTAGCTTGATCAAATCAGAAATATAACAACGCAAATATTGGCGATCACAATTTTAGGGAAAGGGAACACATTTCACGTGAACTTTTATTCCTGATAAGGGTGATTAATACATTTTTCAATTAATTGTTCTTTTTCTTTTTTATGCAACGTTTTAATCTACTTCTGCTGCTCATTTTAACTTTCTAAAAGAAAAGGGAAATACCTAACTATTTTGAGTCAATTTCTACTTTTAAAACTGTAGGGTAGGTATGTATACGCATAAGCATGTAATGACGATTATCACTATATGAACAATGTTACTAAATATGTATGTATGTAAATAAAAAATCGTTGTGTATAAATTTAACAAATACCTAATTTATATTATGCATTTTTCATGAAATCTTTTTCACGAAACTTTTTCTATTTGCTAATTGCAGCGCTAGAGAAAATAATGATACAAAAAATGACATAGCATGAATCTCTGAAGCATTTATGACATTTTTTTAAATCTAATTTGCTCCTTCAGGCCTCCTATTGACAAAAAGGCGTAAATACGTTGCGGTTTTCTTTAGCAAATTTCTAAATACTAAAAAAGTTATGTATTGCAAAAATGCAAGCTCGCAAGTATTAAAACAATAAAAAAAGCAATAACTCGAAAGTTGGCTTTTTTCGATTTTATCGTAAGCAACATGTTATGGAAAATAGACTTTTTTATTGAAATTAAAATTGTATGGGCCTACCCATAGTTTAGAATTATCAAAATGCCAAAATTGTTGATAAATTTTAAGATACCGGCTGTAAAATTTTATCGTAAGCGACAATTTACGTACAAAAACATATTTGAATATTAAAAAAAAACTTTCTGAAAAATTTAATTTTTGTCGCTTACGATTAAATTGAAAATAAGGCTGGATATTAATCGCGAAAACTTGGAAACATGCGAATATCATTTAAAAATGTCTAAAACCGCAAAAAATGTAGACAAAAAACTCAGCAGATTTTAAGAATAATAACTTATAAATACCTTAAGATCGAAGGAATGCCAAAATGACGAAAATTCGCCCAAATTCACTAACATTAAATAGATATATGAATTAAAAATCGGTAAAATGGTAAAAAATCCAATATTTGAGTAAAAAGTCACTTTTATCGGAAAATTAGCGACAAACTGCAAGCATACGCTAAAATGGTTTAAAAGTTGCTAAAGTTGTAAGGAATGCCATGGTTAAGCCATTTTTCCTCTATTTTGGCTTTAAGCTCAGATCTATTTAAAATGGAGCACGTTTTTACACACGCGGTTAAATTACTCCCGTAAATATTTAATAGAGCTTACGTCTAAAAACTGTGAAGTGTATGGGTGTGGGTAAAACAGCTTTATTGAATTTTGTTTTACAATAGTTTGAAAAAAAAATAAAAAATTTGTTGTGCTGGGGTATCCAAAATTTTTTGTATCGATCGGCTTTCTCTGGTTGGAACAGGATCCACTCATTTCTGGTGGAACTCTCTTGGAATCTTATTCCGCGTATTTTTAATGTATTTGGTCGTTTCATCTCTCGACCTTACTAAGTCCTTGGATTTACTTGGTTTATGTGACACTTCGCTGTTATTGTACTTCGTAATGCACTTGAATTTGAACTTTGGGGTGAACAAATACGGGATTTCCCGGGAAAATTTCCCGGGATCCCGCACAATTTCCGGGAAAGAAATCCCGGGATATATTTGCGGGAATTCCCGGGATTTTTTTTGTTTTGATTTTATTATGGCAACTTTAGTTCATATGTACACATCCTTGATGAGTGTCGTTGTTCACTTATGAAGGTGATGGTGCAATAATAAGGTGATGGTACTAGCACAATAGCTAAAATTTTACAACTTATATTGTGTTGATTTTGTAGTAAAGAAAACGCTGTTTCGATTCAAAGAAAATCATTTTCATTAAAAAAGGAATTGCAATCTTTTGAAGGAAGTGGTGAAAAAACTGAAAGTGTCCAGATATTATATAATGCTCTTCTGACTATAAGGCCAACATCCGTAGAAAGTGAACGTATTTTTTCATTAATAGGAGTTTTTTTTAAATAAAATTAGAAATAGACTGTCGAACAATTCTATTAATGCTGCACTAAAGTCCTATTTGCAAAGCAAGATTTTGTAATATTTTTTTAATAATGCAATTTGTATAGTTTTGCACTGGGCGGGAATTCCCGGGAAACTGAAAAGTCGTTCCCGCTTTTCCGGGAAATGAAAAAGTCCGGGAAAAGAAACCCTCTAACGTGCATACATAAGTATATACATTAGGCTGCCAGTTATTTTTCAAAGTTGGAATTTGCTTTACGCCAAGCCCCAGATTGGTTCGAATTGCTAAAAAAAATAGTCCCTTGAAATTTTGAGCTCAATCGGATGAGGGGAAAGGGTGCCCATTACCCCCCCCCCCCCCCCAACAACAAAAACCTGATTTTTTAATTTGGTTGTCAATCAATTTAGTTAATATTTATTTAATAAAAAAAGTTGTTAGTAAAAGTTATAGATCAAACTCAGAGGAACAACTTTTGTTCACAAATTTTTTTTTGTATCTCTAATATCTACTGAATTACAAAAAATAAATAAACGAAAAACCATGGATTTATTCATATGTTTATATGGGTGATTTCATTTACTTAAGAATAGGTGTTACACGAGAAAAAATTGCTACGTTGATGTTTTAATTTTATTTGTGGCGAGTATTTGTTTTGTTTCTTTTCTGTTTTAATATTACCATAAGTTTACTCACAAGCAGCGTTACCGTTGTAAAATTTCAAAAAGTGGCACAAAAAGGGGATTTTCTAAAAAAAGTGGCACCAAAAAGAGGATTTTAAGAAAAAAAGTGGCAGCTTTATAAATAAGAAAAATTAACACAAATCTGCTCATTTTTAAAAACATCAAGAATAAAAATTGGGTTTTGCATGTTTAAAGACTAAAATATACTATTTTTGTGATACAATAAAGCCACAAAATTTAAAAATAATTCATATAACACGAAATTAAGTAATTTTAAGCACAAATTACGAACGAAATCAAGAGTGTTCATGCTGTTCACTGAATGACATTTGAGTTGATTTCGTAACCATCTTACACTTATACAAATTTTTCTTGTAAAAATCGTCATAAATATAATAACTTTCAATCTTTTTTAATTTCATATTGAATTAAAAATTTTTTTATTTCTTTTATTTGTTGTTTCTCATAGTTGTAAATTTATTCATGTTTGAACAAAAAAGCAGTTTTAGTACAAAA
This sequence comes from Nowickia ferox, assembly GCA_936439885.1. Taxonomy (NCBI): domain Eukaryota; kingdom Metazoa; phylum Arthropoda; class Insecta; order Diptera; family Tachinidae; genus Nowickia; species Nowickia ferox. The sequence continues at coordinate 110,941,801 of OW387023.1, forward strand.
ACAGGTTTGTATATTGTAATTTCTTGTTAATTTCATCGAAATTAAGTTAAATAACTTAATTTGGAAAATGTCAAAATATATGGAAAATTACTTAATTTCAATTTGATTTCGACCGAAATCACGAAACTACTTAATTTGGCGTCAGCCTCATCGACTAACCGAAATAACAAATTTTTAAATATTTTGTAGTATTATAGCGTATTTTTTGTGTGTTTAAGTACTTGTTTCGTCTCAAATACAAACAAAGAAGTATGTTCAGTGATTATCACCTAAGTAAAACTTCAAAATCTTTGGACGTGGCTATAAATAGTTTATTAAAGACTCTGCTACTCTAGTTAAACTAGAGGGAATTGTTAAGTTTTAAGGATTAGATTCAATGAAAGACGAATTAAATTATTTTATACCTGCACTCTGAAATATTTTCTTCAAGCAACAGTGTTTTAAAGTACAAAAACGTAAACTAAGAAATTCAGAAATAAACTGTTTTGCAGAATGTTCGTCGTTGACCTCTGCCAGTATGTGTCAGATTATGATCCGCCAACAGAAGGAACTATCGATAACAAAAAAAAATTAATAAATAAAAAAAATAAATAAATAAAACAGGACTGTAATGCCATAATGGAAATTTTTATATGCTTATAGAAATGCAGGAAAAAAACTAAGAAACTAAATGATCTGTATTATAGATTACTTTCAATTTCCTCAACATCTACGATTATTTAAAGGATTTTCAAGTCAAGTTTTATCAAAACTAATTCACTTAAATCCTAAGCACTTAAACCAAATTATTTTTTCGAAAGATTGTGTTAGAAGATCTCTTTAAACTATTGAAGTACTAATATATTTATGATTTTTTTGGTTGATTTAGTTTAAGAATTCTTAGGTGTGTTTTTTTTTTTTTTTTGTTTTACTAATAAACTCAAATTAATAAATAATTTATGCACTTTTATTTCTTCAAATTACTTGATTTATGAAAAAAACTTTTTTAATCGGTTAACCGGTTAATACCGAAATTAACCGATTAAGCTAGAACCTTGATTAATTAATCGAGCGATTAGTTAGTGTCCTCAGTTGATATAACAAATACCGGATCTAAATAAATACTTTAATACAATCAGCCTTTTATCGCTTCTATTAATTCTTGACTAAAACAATTTTCTGAAGTATGTACATAAGTACATAAAAATTATAATAGGAAATTTTTTAAATATATATATGTACATATGTACATTGCACATACATACATAAATATGTGTGTACATATTTATATGTACATATCCCTACAGACAGAGGTATATGAATATAATCATGCGTGGGCGTATTACTTATTCGAAAGATATGCATAAGCTGACCACGCATGACAAAAAAAAGATTTCGTATAAGCTTGCTTACATATTGATATATTAAAACAGCACAACTTTTATATTAATAAAACCGAAAGTACAAAAAAGTATATCTTCATTCAGTAAGAAGTATCAAAAAGTGGCAAAAATTAGAAAAAGGATAAAATTTGGGTGCATTTTGTAAAGGTAGCACAATAGTATACAAGCAGTCGAAAAAGTGGCAAATTGCTACTTTAGTAGCACCAACGGTAACGCTGCTTGCTACAAATAAAATGAGAAAAATAAAGAGAATAAACAATGTCTTGTGAGTAAACTTATGGCATCCCTGCAGAAAATGCGAATAGTGAAAATGTAGTGATTTAAGGCCATGATTCACTATCCTACACAATCGCGCGATCTACTAAAAAATACAACCCTGATCTGATAAATTGTTTTTGTCTTTTGAAAATGTTCATAGACTCCATCATACCAGGGCTGTATTTTCTCAAAAATCGCACGATCGTGTAGGCTAGTGTATCACGGCCTTTACTAGTGACATTGTCAGTAGCACTACTGACCAGGTGTACCCCAGCCAATGTAATCGCCTATTGACATTTAACATTAGCTTGTCATTGAAAATCCACCACTAGACTGTAGCAATTCTGACTAAGAAGTTTTTTTGGGACCACATGGAGACATTGGCACCAAAGATTCACTAGTAAATTTTACTAGTACTAGTTCTAGTACTGATTCACTAAAGACACTGTCACCACTTGCAGGAAATTGTTTGTCATTTCTATTAAATACATATGTATATTAAAATTAAAAATTGTATGTTTCGCTAAATTAGTAAAGTCAAACACTTACGTATGGATCTTAAAATGTGACAAATCTTTACCTGATGGCACAAAATCTTCCACAGTGTCAAATAAAAATTTCCATAATTGGCACCTTTCACTTAAAACTCTTCAATTTTAACATTTTATATTTTTATACAATATTGATTGTTATTTTATTTGTTTTTTTATTTTTTTTTTGTGTATTATGTTTTTAATTATTGTTAAATACATTTATATATATTAACCTTATAATTCTATTTCTTAAGATAATTTTTATAACACTTAAATTTTGCTTGACGTCACGTTTATTTTCAACAAACCAATAAAACATTAAGAAGAAGCATAGTTGTGTGTATCTGAAAAAATGTTTTCTACGCATTAAAACCATTATTAATAGACGCTCTGTTGACAATGTCACCAAAAGTGGTGACTTGGGGACACTTAACCCCATGTTTTCTGCAGGGATTGGTGGGCACTGTGAATGTATTGGTGAACTGTCAATGTATTGAGGTTGCGAGCTACCCACCAAATACAAATCCACACAGTTAAAATATTAATTGAAAATAAAACATTTTCTAAGCAAAGTCAATTGTAAAAAACTTTTTCAAACTTTATTTTGGTATTGTCCACTGATACAAACTAATACTCGCCACAAATAAAATTAAAATATCAACGTATCAATTTTTTTCTCATGTAACAAATGAAATATAAACATATGAATAAATCCGTGGTTTTTCATTTATTTTTTATAATTCAGTAGATATTAGATATTAGATACCAAAAAAAATTTGTGAACAAAAGTTGTTCCTCTGAGTTTGATCTACAACTTTTACTAAAACTTTTTTTTAATTAACGGCCTGGCCCACGATGTCGATAAGAAAGTTTCTTTCGCTTACATTGAAAACAAAAACAAAATAAGGGAATTTGTTTTTGTTTTCAATGTAATTAAGCGAAAGAAACCTTCTTGTCGACATCGTGGGCCAGGCCGTAAATAAATATTAACGAAGTTATTGACAATCAAAGTAAAAAGCAGGTATTTTGAAAATTTTGGAGCGGTCATGGGCACCCTTTCCCCTCATCCGATTGAGTTCAAATTTTCAAGGGACTAATTTTTTAGTAATTCGAACCAATCTGGGGCTTGGCGTAAAGCAAATTTCCTCAAAAATATTTTCCCATATAGTTAATTGGCACCCTAATATACATAGATGCATACATATGTATGTATGTGTAAGAACCTATTTTTCAACCCAAAAAACATACAAAATGAATTATATACTTTTTCGTAAGCATGCGTGATCGTGATAAGTGTTAAACCACTCACGCGTGATTAAGAATATTTTATTCGTGAGCGTGCGTGATCGTGAAAATAATTTTGTCCCCCATACATAAAAATTTGCATTTGGTTTCAATGTGCAGTTTGTGCCTATACTTAAGTCCAGCACTGTATGTATTTATCTATGTATGTATGTACATATTAGTATTCTGAGATGTTTACAAGGATTATTACTTTGTGTTTATGTAGCAAATGGGTACTTTTTAATTTATTTGGAAATTGCATATCTACATAAATATACATATATTATATTTACATAGATATTTAAATATATACATATGTATAATAATTTACACATTGGAATTATAAGCTCAGATAATACTGTACTGTTTTTAGGAGATAAATTAAGGAATAACAATTATACAGATGTGTGTGTGCCTTTATTTTATTTAAAAAAAATGGCGGTCGTATGGCTTTCCTACATTTTTTACACGGACAATATACCGAAAACATCAAAAAAAATTTATGTTACAAGATTAATATTCAGTCTTCGATTTCATTTTGAGCCAACAATGGAATTGTTGAATCAATTTTTTTTTCAATGATATACACATTTTTGTGTAATTCCTAACCCAGAAGCAACTGCATTTTTAGAACACTGACGCCGCCAACAAAAAAAAATTTACACAACATATATGCAGGCGTGTATATACATGAAAAAAAAAACTTAAGAGTATATTAAAACTAACCTTTAAGTCAATATTTCTCTATTTTTACGACAAAACAAAACGTTCAGTTGTTAAATTCAAATTAATTAAATTATTTGTTGCAAACACAATACAATTGCACTTAAATGATACGAGTAGAAGAACAACAAAAAGTAGCGAATTGAGAAGAATGATCAGTGCTGCCAGATAAAATTATAGAAAAATAGTCGAAACTCGATAAAATATAAAAAATCGTCATTCATTCTCGAAAATCGGTTTAAACAATATGTATATTTTGGCTTAATACTATATTTCCACCGGCATGATTTACACAAATCCATGGTAATATTCCCTACAAGAAGACTACTAGTCAATTGACTAGTCATTTGACTAGTAGCGATCACCGAAACTGTGGTCACAGTCCCCAGTTAGTTTATTAAGGGCTTGGTGAAAAAAATTACCAAAACATTTGTGTACGTGTGATTTTTTATCTCTCTCTTCCTTATTCATTTCACTTAATTAAAACACATATATCTGAACTGCTTACTCTGCCTCGTTTTTGCCAGTCACTGATTACATAAGCATTGGTAAACTATGACTAGTCAATGTTTACATAGAAACTGGTCAACTATTACTAGTCCACTGGTAAACTAGGAACTGGTAAAATGTAACTTTTAAAGAAGACTAGAGTGGTACCACCTAGGTTATTTTGTATTTTTGATTGTATATATAAATGTATATTACTTATTTCTTTATTTTCTTATAATAAAAACCAATTAAAATAACATAAAAATTATGTTTATTTATTTAAAAGTTACATTTTACCAGTTCCTAATTTACCAGTTGACTAGTAATAGTTGACCAGTTTCTACGTAAACATTGACTAGTCATAGTTTACCAATGCTTATGTAATCAGTGACTGGCAAAAACGAGGCAGAGTAAGCAGTTCAGATATATGTGTTTTAATTAAGTGAAATGAATAAGGAAGAGAGAGATAAAAAATCACACGTACACAAATGTTTTGGTCATTTTTTTCACCAAGCCCTTAATAAACTAACTGGGGACTGTGACCACAGTTTCGGTGATCGCTACTAGTCAAATGACTAGTAGTCTTCTTGTAGGGTTGCGCTATATCAAATTTGACATTTCTTTTCATTTGTGTTTGTTTTCTGTTCTGGTTTTTCGTCTGTAAAATTCATTGTGGCGCGAAGTGTTTGTTTTGTGAGAATATTAATAACAATTGATAAATTGCTTCAAATAAAAAGAAATAAAATGGTCAAGTAAACTTGAAATATCTAAACGCTACAGCAAGTTTAATAGAAAATTTTTTGACGCGCAAGTAAAATTGCCTTGTGAAAATTGGGACAAAATTAAGTAACATGTATTCCCTGCATTTATTTATTAATATCAGGATAAAATAATATAGGTTCCCCTGAATCTACAACAAATGTACAATAAGTAAAACAACAGGGCTTTTTATTGCAGTTTTGTGATGACAACTGTCAAAAAACCAAGAGAAAGCAAGTACATGTAACATGTACTTGCGTTTTCACTTGGCTTTGCAAAGCTTTATTTGCATTAGTACAGTTTTAATTAGCACTGTGCGTGTGTATTGTTAAAACATGATTGCATGTTCTCTTGTATTTGCAAGGTTTGTTTGTATTAGTACAGCTTTAATAGGCACTATGCACGTGTTTGGAAAAACGTAAACAACATTTGGCAGATACCTTTGCAAAATAAACTTTTTCAGCTGGCGCTTCGATGATACCTGTATTATTGCATCATGGTCAATATTAAATGAAAAAACTATTGAATTAAAGCAGAGTTGTTCAACTCAATTATATATAATTTCTAGTATTCGTGTGGAACAAGTTCTTAAAATCATAAAATTTCAATTTTTGTAATTAATATCAAATGTGTTACAGATATTAAGGTATTTGCTTCTATCTTTAAATAGTTTTCTTGCATTTTTGCAAAAATAAATAGCACTGATCAAAATTTTCTTTAATTTTCCTAAAATTCTTTCAAAAACATTTTCACCTGCATTTGGATAAATCTTGCCTCGCCTTGATTAATGACGTCTTACGACTTTCTTACAATAACTATTTACATGTATTCACTTTACCGGGTGGTAAATATACATACGTGTGTGCGTCTGATGCCGCTTCTACTGCTCCTGTTGTTGCTAATTACAAAACCGGGTTATCATGACTTCCACTTCTGTGCCTGTTTGGGCGTAATGCTGGTGCATTTTATGTCTGTCATTGTTGGCCGCTTATCGACCAGTTACTTTTCATCAACCTACGCATTTTGTCGATTTCAGTATCAAATAAGAAAAGAATAATTCTGTCAGAATGGCCAATATTTTGGAAAATCAATTGGCTGGTATAACACAAGTAATTGAAAAGCAGTTGGATGAACATTTGGAACGTTTTGATAACTTAGGCAAAGACGATCTAAAAGCAATAAGAGAACAGCGGATCAGAGAGATGAGGGAATTAAATATAAAGAAACAAGAATGGATAAAAAATGTATGTAAATTCTTTTTGATATGTAGTGCAGGAATTTGAATTGTTTATATACCTATGTACATATGAATGTATAATGTATATAAGTATATATTTTATCATGTTAATGCATAACATCCATACACATGAAGACATATGTATGTACATATGTATACGTAGTTATGTACGAAAGTGATTTCATTGATTTTCATATTCTTGCCTACCCTACGGAAACGAAATTAATTGAATTTCACATGAATCATAAGTTAACAGTACACACATACATTTGTACATATTTACATATGTTACGCATATAAATAATTTTTACCAAAAATTTGGCATACCACTACGTGGTGGAAAATATTGTACAAGCAAGCCCCGGTTCACACACTTCAACTTTTGTTGATCAACTCTTAATTCAGCTGTAAGAAAAAAAGAGATGTTTGTGTTTTCTTCTCTGTCTTTCTTACAGCTTAATTACAAGTTGATCAACAAAAGTTGAAATGTGTGGACCGGGACTAATGAATATCATACCCCTTTTAGACATGGAAAGTTTACTTTGCATAGTCTTAATTCAGCTGGGGTATTCCTCCCTCTGTTTTTCACACAGCTGAATTAAGACATTGCAAAGTAAACTGTGTGTCTATTCAGCTGGGAAAAAGACAGAAAGAGACAGTATTCCTCCCTCTCTTTCACAAAGCAGAATTAAGACCGCAAAGTAAACTTTCCGTGTCTAAAAGGGATATTACATAGATGTACTACATATAGCATTTTATTTAAATTGAGTGTTGAATTGAGCAAATATTTATTAATTTATTAAAAATAAAAATTCTTAAAACAGAAAGATATGAAATTATATTAAAATAAGTATATATAATAATTAAAAATAAATTTTCAAAATGTTAGGCAATAAACCCATTCGTACTTTGGACCCAAAGGCTGGTACTCTGTTCAACATTTCATGTGAAATGCTGTCAAAATACATATTAAGAAAACTTGGAATGAACTGTTCCTGAAAAAATGTTACAGAAGTAGTACTCTGTTCATCTTGGGAAAAACATACATATATCTTCAACATTTTAAGTTTTCATGCGAAATAATATGAGTGGTGGCACTTGCTTCGCATGGAATTTACAACAAACAAGTACTAGTTAATATTGTTTAATTTAAAATTTTTTGTAGGCAATAATGAATGGAGTCTTATCTTTTCTTTTCTTAATTTTTTCTTATTTATTTTTAATTTCCTATTAGATAAGCTATTGTAATTTTTTTGAGAATTTTCGCAGTTTCCTATAAAAAAGTTCAGAGCCCCATAACTCGGAAAATAGGCGTCGCCGCCAACATTTAATATATTTTTCTTATTTTTCAATTTTTCATTTGGAGTGACTTATGCCACTTTCAAAATATGTACATTATTAATCTGAATTAGTGTTGAGCGAAACTGTGATTTTTTAATAATGTTGCTCCTTGTGAACGTGGTTTCTAAATCGCTGTTCTTTTAAACTGTGATTGTGATCACAGTTTAGCAGTATTTTGTTTGTAGCAGTTCTGTTATTTTGACAAAATCTAATAAGAAGAGCAGCAATGAAATTAAACAGTGACTGTGCTCACGGTTTAACACATTTCAGCTCTTCTGCTTTAAAAGTATGTATTACTATTGGTATTTTGATAAATGCTAATAAGAAGAGCGACAAGAACAAACAATTAGCATCAACCCCAACCAAATATTGATAATTGTCGTATGAGAGTCAGAGAGACAGTAAAATTGCAAATACAAAAATGTGAGAGCTATACATAGTTGCCAGAAAAGACGATTTGACACGATTAGACAATTTTTTTTCGACAAACGGTGAACGTATACAAACAAATGCATGTGGTAGCTTTATTTACTGTACAATAAGCATGCAAGAGCATTCACAGTTTGTATGAAAGAACTACATTTGCAAAACCTGTTACAGTTGTGATTAGTGATTTTTCAATCGCTGTGAAAAAGTAACAGGTTTCGAAAAATAGCTCATCACTAATCTGAATCATTGTAAATTTTTCAGGGTCACGGCATTTACACGGAATTGGCTGACGAAAAGGAATTCTTTGAAGTCTCGAAAAAATCTCCTCATATTGTATGTCATTTCTACCGGGACTCCGCAGAACGTTGTCGTATTGTTGATATGCATTTAAAAATATTAGCTGGCAAACATCTAGAGGCAAAATTTTGCAAAGTAAACGCCGAAAAATCACCATTTCTCACACAACGCCTACGCATAAAAGTAATTCCCACCATTGCTTTGATCAAAGATAGTAAAACAAAAGATTTTATTGTCGGCTTTAGCGATTTAGGGAATTGTGATGATTTCTCAACCGATATGCTTGAATGGAGAATAGCGCAATCTGGCGCAATTGATTACAAGGGTGATCTGATGACACCACCAGATGCTAAAAAGAAAACATATATTAACCGTCCCAAGAAAACTATACGGGGTGGTTATGATTCAGATGATTCCGATATTGATTTCGATAATTAAAGAGTTTATCTTGCACTTACTAAGTAGTTAAAAAAAGAAGCTTGTATTTAACTATTAACTATTAGTATATTGTTTAAATGCATTAGTTTTTTTTAACTGCCAGCCTTTTCTTTTAGCTGTTTACTTACCCAAGTGTCTTCTTTTCAAAGCTCGTGTGTGAAAGTTTTATATTCAAACTTTGTTTAATTCGTATGCCTTATTAAACAATTTTTTGTGTGAAAATGCATGATATAATAAACAGGTTAAAACCGTTAACCCAGGTGTATATGAACGTATTTTTGTTTTTTAATGTCAAAATGTTGTGCATTCTGTTTTATTTCTTATTTACATTATATGTACTACATTTTACCCGTGGCTCCGCTCTCGTTGATCTGATATTTTGGAAACAATACATACAATTTATAAATGTTTTGTTAATTGTTACTCACTGATAATGTTAAAAAAAATATATAAAAACCGACAAAAAGGCGATAAAAAATTAAAAAAAAAAACATAATTAAAATCGGGTTTAAAACTGTTTAAACAATTAAACCCGAAAGGAAAATTGCCCTAACCAGCCCAAAAATGTGTTTTTCGGAAAAAATCCGTACTAAATATAAGAAACCGGTTCCGAACCGGATAAAAAATATGCGATATTTGCCGGTTTTAGTGGTTTAGTCGTAAAAGCGTAGCAAACAAACAAGCTCACTTTCACATTTATAATATTAGACTCGTTGGCTGAGTAAAAATAAGGAAAGTATATCTGACGGTTTACAGTTATAAAATGCCCTGGGTATTTATCTACTCTCTCATTCGAAGCGAAAGCGAATACTATCGAACTTGCATGTTATTAACATATAAATTTTAAAGCATTTTCTTTTGTTTTTGTGTGTTATATATGTATGCATGTATGTACATACTAGGTGATCCCGGCAAACGTCTTAACCTTATATTTTACATTACAAATTATCTACACAGTGGTCACTTGTTGAGTCGAAAAACTACCGGTATTGACCCGAACCTGTTTTGAGAATTTCAGCTCCACAGCTCTTATAGATAGTTAAAGGGGTCATGCGTTACGAACAAACACACACTACGGTTTTAGATATATAGAAAATATATACATAAATGCAATTGTTGTATTGATGGTTTTACACTGTTTATTATCCCACGTTAAAACACAAGAAAGCAAACAAGAACAGATACACTATTTACTAATTCTTAACATTAACTAATCTTTATTTTTTAACTTAAAATTATTTTTCCCCATCTTAAAATTTGGTGATTTTATTGCAAAAATTATTATTTTTTTCCTTTTTGAATGTATTTTTTAATGGCGGAATTCACTGTTGGACTTGATCTTTTACAACTTGTAGACTTTTACACTTTGCAAAGTAATCTTTGCGGAAAAAGGGTATTGCAATATGTAAAAGATCTACAAAGCCAACCGTGAATTCCGCTAATGTTTTTTTAAAGCACAAAATTCGAAAATATTTAAAATATAATGTTCTCTCATTTTATTAAGCTTAAGGTCTCTTGATTTTATATTAATATTTTATATTTCGATATTTCGCCACTCCTTTGTGTGGCTTCTCCAGGAAAGTATTTTCCTTATGCTTAATAAAATTAGAGAATATAATTAAAAAGAGGTCAAAAAATTAGAAGAATTATTTAAAATATAATTAAAACTGAGACAGTTTTCTAGTATAAAAAGTATTTTATTATTGGAAAAAGGAGGAAAAGGAAAATAATTATTGGCATTAGAGTGTACGATTAAACTTACATACATCGATTATTATATTCATATTCAATCTTAGGCAGAATTAATAATGTGTAGTTTCCATAATGTAACCAAGCGAATTATTTTTGAGTTATTCCTTACAAATTTTCTAGACAAGTCGCTTGATTGCATTTTGCAAACTACACATACATTAATGGAATGAAACTATATACATATGTATGTATGTATGTATATCAAACAAATAATATTTAAAAGGTAGTGCGTCGTACATAATTATAAAATACATACAATAATTCCTATTTTTTAGTGTCAAAGAATCAAATCAAATCATATATCACTCATAAATAAATTTGACTAAACGAACTACAAATATAGATATTTTCTCTCATTTTCTTATTAATAAAATAATATAATTAATCATAATTTATTTTTATAGTTTTACAATAATGTAATACATATTTTTTAATAAAAATCAAAATTCACGAAAATTTTTTGTGTTTAGAATAAAAGTTTTTAAGTTTATACATATCGAGCCTTATTTTCGATTTAATCGTAAGCGACAAAAATTAAAGTTTTCGAGAGGTTTTTTTATAATCTTCAACTTTATTTTACATACCTAAGTTGTCGCTTACGATAAAATTATACAGCCTGTATCTTAAAAGCTTTCAAAAATTTTGGCATTTTTATAATTCCAAACTATGGGTAGGCCCATAAAATTTTAATTTCAATAAAAAAGTGTGTTTTCGATAACATTTCGCTTAGGATAAAATCGAAAATAATTCATCATGATATAAATTCATCAGGTGTGGACACTATGTTATAGTTCGTCGGGTTGTTATTGGTTTGCCACAGTAATAATTTATTCTTAATATACTGTGCTGGAAACGAATTTTCTTGTCTAATAAAGTGGCCGACCAAACTTCCTGCATTCTACCATTTCATGAAAAGCATTCTCAAAAGCTTTTAAATTGTAACAACAAATTGATAAAAAAAATTTTGGAAAATAGGTACATATACCGTTTAATCAGAAAAACTAAGCCTCGCCGACAATTTTTTATCGCTTTTTCTTATTTTTCAATTTTCTATAGGGTATGGTACTTTTTTTTAATTTTTGAGAGGTGCCCTGAAGTAGATTTATGTAGCTCTGGTTTTAGACTGGGCAGTTTTATTTGCTCAATTTTTGATTTTCATTTCATTTATTTATTATGTATACCTAGCTTATGGGCCATAGTCGGTCATATCATACTACACATGAGAGAGTTGAGAAAGTAATATATGTGTTTTGTATACCTATCTTTTTCTTTCTCATTATAAAGTCAAAAGTTGAGCTAGAAAAACTGCCGAGTCTAAGGCCACAGTAATCCGAAAATTTAAAATCATGATACAATTATACAAGGTACTTGCACAAGCCCGGCCTGTTTATGTATACAATGCAGAAAGTTGTCAAACTTTGGTTACAAGCTGCAAAAATGTTAATGCATGTGTGTGAATAAAATGATTACAGTGTTGCCAATGAATTTGCATATGGCTGTGTCTCCAATTACATATTGAAGAAAGTTACACTACACATCTTTTGTGTAGGTTAAAATTAAAACAAAAATAAATAAAAATAGAACCCAAGGTATAATTATACACAGGTTATACATGAATCTCATTACATGGCCCACACATTCTTTTTTTGTTTTTTTTTATATTTTGTTTATTAGATTACAATTCTGGGGGAAAAAATTAACTATAATAAACAATAGTAACAATATTTGGTGTGTTATATGTACATATATACAAAGTCCCATGGGCTCTCAAGTATAATTAATATATTATCAATATTTGGTTTTTCCAATGTAATATTAATTTACTACGTACTTCAGCTGAAGAATATATATTTCTTTATTCTATGTAATGGAAAACTTTTAAAAAACCATGACTTTTATGTATAGGCAGTTTATAAGATGGTCAAAGGGTAAAATGCGAAAAAAAAATGGCTTAATGTGTGGCCCACACATGAGAGTAGAAATTACACACTGTGTATTACACACATATTGGCAACACTGAATGGCCTTTCACACACGAGACTAATTTTTATACCGCACAATTTTTCTTCTTTTTAGAACACACGAGACTAATTCATCTGGCATAAAAATGTATACGTGCACACAGCTTTGTGTGTATTAGTGTTTTTTGCATTCATTTTATATTTGCTGTTTTTTAAGTTGTGTGTGTATTGGTTTTGTGCTGCTGATGCGGGGTTGTAGCTGGTTGAAAAATTATGCCAAACACAAAACCATTCTCTTTGCCCCTCTCACCAACAAACTAGCATTTTATGCCAGCACAATTGTTCTCGTGTGTGACTGGCCAATGTACTAATATGTTCCTTCGTCTGTAATCACCTTAATAAAAATTGACTTGTGTAAATGTTTTTATAAGAAAATTGCTCATCAATAACTACCGAAAATCTTTGAGCTATCATCACTAACAGTAAAATTTTGTTATCTCCAAAAATCCAAGAATAATAATAAGCTTTTTATTTATTAAAAAAACTCTGTTTTAAGATTACAAGTTCAAATTTTTCTCTGCGCAGGCAAAAAAATAACTATAACTTTATAAAAACAGTGAGTACAGTGAATGAAACCTAAGGCTGGTTCTTTAAAGAAAGAATTTTAGTAAGTATGTAGCTTGTAATATGTATGGTTGTATGCATACCCTATGGACACAAAGTAAATACTTTGTGATATGGTGTTATGCTTATAATATAACGATGAATAATTGTATGCATAAACATTACGTGCATATATACGTAAATATGTAAACAAAAACAATTTCCAATTTGCTGGCAGACTATATTTTATATTGTGGACCCTACAAGAAGACTACTAGTCAATTAACTAGTCATTTGATTAGTAGTGATCACCGAAACTGTGGTCACAGTCCCCAGTTAGTTTATTAAGGGCTTGGTAAAAAAATGACCAAAACATTTGTGTACGTGTGATTTTTTATCTCTCTCTGACTTATTAATTTCACTTAATTAAAACACATATATCTGAATTGCTTATGCTGCCTTTTTTTTGCCAGTCATTGATTACATAAGCATTGGTAAACTATGACTAGTCAATGTTTACATAGAAACTGGTCAACTATTACTAGTCAACTGGTGAACTAGGAACTGGTAAAATATAACTTTTAAATAAATAAACATAATTTTTGTGTTATTTTAATTGTTTTTATTATAAGAAAATAAAGAAAAGTCATACACATTTATATATACAATCCAAAATACAAAATAACCTAGGTGGTTCCACTCTAGTCTTCTTCACGCTTTTTCCCAACTCCAACACACCTTTCTTTTAGTAAATATTTAAAATTTTAAAACAGAAATACATAAATGTATAAATTATATTAAACTTTTCAATTTCTTTTATGCAGTATTGCTCTTACTTAACTTTCTTAGCACTTGTACAAATTTTAATTTCACAGACCGAACGAATTGTATATTTTACAATAAAATGCGATGTCTTAAAAGTTTTGGTATATGCACATTAGATGTTTCACTCTAACATACATGTTAGAGAGGAACAAATATAATTTATAAATGAATCGGTCATCACTACCGGTCAAATAGCCAGTCAATTGACTGGCACTCTTAAATTCAATGGAAAATTATTGCAAATATGTTAGTGAAAAAATTTCGTTTGGGTAAGTTTCAGTCATTCATTTCTTGTAGGGGAGGTGATGTACACAGTGTGACCAGATCTCAAAAAATTCTAAAAAATAATTTAAGGGCTAAAAAATAATGCTAAAATTTAAGGGTCAATCCCACTACTTCCACAACGTTCGACTTGTCGCACACTTACATTCAAAACAAAAACAAATGTTAATATTTTGTTGTTTCAAATGTAACTGTGCGACAAGTCGAACGTCGTCGACATCGTGGGATTGGCCCTAATACTTCTTTTTAAGCAAGTATTTTCCTTAAAAGTTTTTTATTTTTGCAACTTCTGCACATATTGCCTTACAAATTTCCTATGAACGAAACTAAATTTCTTAAACAATGAATTATTTATTGAGCGCAAAAAGTATTAAAAATAAAAGAAATTTATTATTCGACATATTGTCATAAGTTTATTTTAATTTGAAATTTATTTGCTGGAGGTCAATCATTGTCTATATATTTCATTGGTGCTTAGCCAAATCATCAGTAGACTTTAACCACATTTTGAACAGTCACAAACCTCTTATCTTATGCACAGACTTTCAAAAACTATTTGAGAATTCACAAATAATAATCACAAATAATAATATTTCTGAAAATCACAAGCGAAACACAAGCAATAGGCATAGAAACTATAACAAAATCCCAGCAAATAATTTATATTCGATATGAATCTATTTTATTTTTCTACACCTTTATACAATTAGAAATCCATTGGATAACAATAAAAGTATTTATAAGGCAAAATGAAAAATAAAATCTAAATTTAACATTTAAGAAATTTATTATTCGACATATTGTCATAAGTTTATTTTAATTTGAAATAAAAATAAAACAATAAACCTAGACAGTTCTTGAAAAACATAAAAGGGCATTTACATTGTCCCAAAATCTAATACTTACGAGGTAGATTCCGATCTAAATCTAGTTGCTTTTTACTAAATTCCCCATAGAAAACAAAATCTAATATTTCCATAGATTTGTAGGAAATCAACTAAAAAACTCATATTTTTATTTAATTTTTAGTACCCTCATCATAATTTATATAGAAGGTGAGTGAATTAGCTACGCTCTACGCAATTTTCTATTGAAGGTGTGTGAATGGGCTAAGTAAACGATATAGATTGCGCTAAAGATTTCTAATCAAATATACTAGATTTCTAGAAAATGTAAATGCAGTATAAGCATTTTCTCGCCTTTGTTTCGTTTATAAACAATAAAGTTCAAAAAGTGGTGCTTATAAGAAAAATTAAAAGCTTTTATCTATTCCAATTTGACGTAAACAGAGATTTTTTCGTGTAACCAAAACACATAGATGGCAATTATTGATAAAATTCCGCGAGAAACTGATATCTCTTTTTTTGTCACTAACATGTTAAAATAACGTACACCTGTTTTCGTTCGTTATTTTTAAGATCATATACATTTATTCATTTTCGAATAACAGCTTTTCAGATCTTTACTTGTTTTCTTTAAACCTGGCATAGCTCAAACGTTTTGAAGCTAATTTGTTTGTTATTTTGAAGTAATGGAAGGTGTTTTTTTACTTTTGCAAAATTTTTAAAATTTACTCTCAAAAAGAGTTGTTGCCGCAAAAAGTACGCGAACAGAAAAATAGTAAAAATTAGTAAGATTAAGGAAACAGCTGACTCCAACTCCACATAGTGCTGAAACATATATGTATGCACTTTTGACTATTAAATTATTTTTCTTATTGGTAATCGATACAATATTTTTTATAACACGGCCAATCTAACAACAAATTTTTAATTTATTTTATTTAGTATTTTATTTTAAATTTATTAATAATTACGTGACTGTTTGTTAATGTTACTGACTACCTTAAAAACCAGATAACCAGATACTTTACAGTTTTACAACTCTGAATAATTAAAGTCATCCACAAAACAAAAGAATTAATAAAGTATATTATAAAACATTATTATTATTATTATTATTATAAATTGTCTATTTTGAAATGACTTTCACAATTTTTATTTAACCTTTTTTAAGTTGTGTGTGTATTGGTTTTGTGCTGCTGATGCGGGGTTGTAGCTGGTTGAAAAATTATGCCAAACACAAAACCACTCTGCCCCTCAATTGTTCTCGTATGTGACTGCACATTAACCCATAGTTTCAAAGAATTAAAATTCTTTGAAATTTTTAAACATTTTCCAATCATGTTGAATTCTACAAAATTGTATTTTAGTTATGTATGAAACTGTTTAACTTAATAAATACGTGTCTGAATCAAAAAGTTTTTCATTAGTAATTAGTGATTACGCTTTTTTGGGCCCATGTCACACAGATGTTAACTCGGCTTAAGCCACAGTCTGTCTAAATGTCTTTGTTTTTCATTTTATTGCTCCCAAAATATTTCCTTGAGGGTTTCAATAATAGCGTCGACTTATAATAAATTTAAGTCTGTATTGTCAACTCAGAGTTTTTACAGCTTCTATGAGCTCAAAAATTTCACTACAATTACCAAAATTTGTTCACTAATTCGGCGAAAAATCACTTCAAGTTTGTTTAATATCAGAATACTG
Organism: Nowickia ferox; assembly: GCA_936439885.1. Lineage (NCBI taxonomy): Eukaryota > Metazoa > Arthropoda > Insecta > Diptera > Tachinidae > Nowickia > Nowickia ferox. Next base: position 110,958,943 of record OW387023.1, read on the forward strand.
ACATAAAATACTTTCAACAAGTTACATTGAATAAAAAAATTAAAGCACAAAATTCAAAGACTATTAGATGAAGAATATAAATACATTGAATACAAAGTATAAGTTTGCTACAGTACTTCTAACAATTTTAGAATTTGTTTTTGTTTTAAATAAAATTGGTAGAATGAAAAATTTCATAAAAAAATTTGAAACAACTTCATCGTGTAAATTTAGTCATACAATCATTCAAACGAACTTTTGTAATATATAAAAAACACTGAACGTTTTTATATTGAAGTAAAACAGGACTATAATACAAATTTCTTATATGAATGAAAATAAATTTCAATGTCATGGTAGGTACAGACTTAGCAACGTGTTCATGCAACCAGGTAGGTTGCATTGTCGGTCGCATAGTCTGTAGTCTTGTTTATGGTTGCGTTCGAAGTTGCATTCGAAGTTTCGAAAATATCAAAATGTTTTGATGTTTATAGGTTGCATTGACGGTCGCATTATAGGTTGCAGTGTCTGTGTCAAAATATTCGAAAACGTGTTGCGTAAGCAAGTTGCAAAGTCTGTACCTACCATCACTTACAAGATTTGTGTGCCACAAAAGTCTATATATTTGTAAAATAACGTGTGCTTTTAATTTCCCGTTTTCCGGGGAAAATCTCAAAAATTTCCCGACAATATTAGGTATACATTTCCCGGGATTTTCCGCCCGCAAATTCCCGTTTCCCAAACCCTACTGGTCAGCGAACAATACCGACTTCAGTTGATACTAATAAATCGCCTCCTTCGTCGGTAGTGTGTAGCAGAATAAGAGAAGCAAAACAATAAATAAACTAAGGTACTAAACTAAATAAAACTTAAAAAGATTAATGCGGTGCACAAAAAGTTGCAAAAGAAGAGTTGTAAAGATAAATAAGCTTTTCGTTGTCTATCCTTTCACCACTTATCTGTATTACTTTGCTTTATAACAAATTTCTATTAATAAAATAATTTCTGTACAAAAACTTGTTACCCTTGAGGTGGAAAAAGTACTCTAAAAGTTTGCTTTTGATACTGAAATGCAAAACTCTTTTCCCGTCACTGCTTTGATGCAAACAAAAACTAGTGTGAATAAAAAATAAACATTCTTAATGAGGAGAAAATGTATTTTTCGGAACTATTTGAGTTAGTTGTTCGTGATTACGTGTTCGGATTGCATTAAATTTTATGAATATGAAGAGCGGTGGAATTAAAATTAAAGATACAAAAATGACAAGAGTTTAGAAGTTGATAAGAGCAGTGTGTATTTATGGATTTTTAATAAACAGCAAATAAATTCGTCTGCTAAAATTTCTGTAAATGTGGGTAAAATTAAATCTGTATTTATACATAAAAAGGTAGATTTTCTGAATACCTACATACATATGTATGTACATATATACATATGTACATACATATAATACATGCCCATACATATAAATATGTATGTATGTATGTACCTAATAATAAAATGTGTGAATTATAATAAAAGTTGGGGTTCTATTGAAGTATATACAAAAAAAAAAATATAATAATAAAAATCAATCTAACAGATAATAAGGAATAACTATGTATATACATGTGTATGGATGTATGCAAATGGTGTGATTAGTTATTGATTTTCAACAATTTTTTATAAGGTTCTATTTTGCAAAACAATGTTGTTTTAAAGGGTGTTTTTTAGCTGCATGAGAACTTAAAATAATAATACAAGACAGGAATATTGTTGGAATGATTTTTTTATGTAATCTAGTATCTAGATAATTTCATAACATTTACATACATATGTACATACATATGTATTTCTTAAATACCTATGATTTGTGGCATTTGTCCGTGGTGGATACGATTTACATACATGCATATTTAGTCCATTCGAGCTATCCAGAGGCGTTAAATCGCACGAACGAAGCGCTTGTGAACAGGACCACTTCTGGAAGCAAAGTAGTCACCAAATTGATTTTGCAATAAATCGATTGTTAAGAGTTGTATGGCAAATTGCGCCGACTTGTTGGAACCAAATGTTGATGCTTAGCTGATTAAATTTTTGTAAATAAAAATTCAGTTAGCATGGCTTGAAACCAGGAGGACCAATGGAAAAGTGAAGCGAATACAAATGTTATATTTGTGTATACAGCCAATCATCTACAGCTGTCAACCTCACCCACTGTCCACCCAAGACTTGGTGCCCTCTTTAACGCTAACGATTCTCTGTCCACCGATCAGGGGCGGTATAACCCTAAACGCAGCACGGAGTAAATACCTGCAGGAACTCAGCACGCCTGGGTGCATAGTTGGCAGCCCCAACTATGGCCCAATCAGTTATTCATCTTAAAACAACCTGATTACCGAAACTGTTACAAGAGAAATTAACGGCCCTATGATATCAAAGGACAGTTCTCATGCAGCTAAAAATACACCATCTATATATACATATGTATGTATTTCAACTAAAATGGTGACCTTTTAATCATGAATCATGAATTGGTGACATCTAATACATTTCATTCGAGTACATTAGGGTGCAAATGTATGTACATATATACATACTATGTACATATGTATGTGTGTATGTAGTATAAGTAAATTACATTTGCGTGCATTTTTTTTTTCATTAAAAAGATACATATGTGTGTACATACGTATGTGCCGTGATGTGCCGAATGTCAATTTTTGACATTCGCGAATACGAATATAATCGGCCCTGTTCTGTAAACCGATCGATTTGAAACCGCACGATTTTAGAAAACTAACTCCAACAATAGAAATATTTTTTTTTATTTGTTTTAATTTTTTTTAATTTTTTTATTTTATAGCTTCCAAAATATACCTATCTGAAAAAAAATTATCGTTTATGATTTTAAACACATCTGCAGGACAATTATTAATTTTTTCAAAAAGAGAAATTTGCTCGGATTCGGGGTACTATTTACGCCTGCAAAATAAAATATGAAAAAAATGTTTATGAAAAAGAACTTCATACTAATGTTGGCGTACTTTACAGTTAATAAAAACAATCTAAAATTTTAATGATCGTCATTATATACTCGTAGTATTTGAAAATGATAAAAAACACCAAATTCTTTAAAAAATTTAACGGATTCCTACACAGTACGACAAATTTTAATTTTTAATTTTTTGCAGAAAAGTCCCTTTATGCAAAACAATCTAGAGATAAATTGTAGTAAAACTGTTTTAATGGTTTTAATTTCCTCATCTCTTTTCGTCTACATTTTGAAATATTTTTAATACACGTAAATAACTTTTTTCTATATAAAACTGCGACATTTATTACCAACAAAGGTAACAAATACATAGAAGGAAATTGTCTTGCAAAACTTTATGAAAATAGTTCTTCCGATTCTCATGGACAAAAAGTTGCCCTTTCAAAAAATATACTCATACATGGATATGAAAATATCAAATTATAAGTTTTAAAGTTTTTGTTGGCCCACTTGAGGCTACATCTTATAAGTTTTGACAGATGTATTGATGGAAACTCGTATACATAGGACGTATATTCAAAGGGATATTATTTTAATTTTTTATTTAATCGAGCTTAAGAAAATATTTTTATAAAACAGCAGTTATCTAAGAACTAGATTGTTTGCCTCTACAATATATTTAAAGAATAGTTTATTTTATTTTAATATGGAGAAATAATTTTCTGACAAATATTATATAGAAAAGTAGGTACTTTAATTTTTTTAATGTTAATTGTACAAGAAGTTTGTTTTGTTTTTAAGTTGGGTACAAAAATGGAATTGAATTTTTTTAAATTATCACAAACTAATATTTTTAGCCATTTATTTAAATTTCGTTTAGTATTCGTCTGAATTTGGCGAATACGAATATCTAAAAATTACCGAATATTCGGAAGTTCGAGTACGAATATTCATGCATCACTAGCATGTATGTATGGTTTTCACCATACTGTTGTCCGTTTTTTCGAAATGTTGATTTTTCGAATATCAAAATTTTGAATGAACAAGTACATATAAAAACCAGAATTGTTTATACCGTTTTTTTATACGAAGTTCTGTCAACATGATATAAATTCATCAGGTGCGGACACCTACTTATAACTACATACATATATGTATAATTTTTTTAGTATTTGTATGTTTTTTTGTAATAATGCGAGGCCCCAAAATAAAACAAACTGCCCCTATCTGCCAACCGAATGAAAAATATTTGTATGCATCGTATGAAATTTTTGAGATATTACGATGTTTTTGAAATAACATTGGGAGAATATAATTAAATAAAATAATAAATTTAATAAGTGCTTAGTTTGGATTTTATTTATCATTTTGCCTTATAATACTTTTACCTGTTTAAAAAAAGTTGAATTTAATGGATAAAATGGAGAACCAACCTATTGAAGCTGTTCAAAACTGCCGTATATAAAGTACTCATTGTGCCAACCTTCTCCGTCGTTGCGTTAATGTCAGTTGAAAAAGGCGAAGTTTAACATATGACGGATTCATTGTGCCCCGGCTTTTGTCTGCCAAGCGAGGGCATTAGTTATTGTAGTGTCGAAGCATATTTCACTAGTGCACACGGATTGACAATTGCAAAATGAGCACACAAGTGTAAAAATATGTGTATGTGTAGAAGAAAAAACAAACAACCACTGCTGTCAGCTTTGCAGATTTCTCTGCATTTTGCTGATTTTTCATTGCAAAAATTATAAAGTGAAATTTTCACTGCCAAATTGCAGATTTTCTGAAATGCTTGTGCAACATCAACATTTCGTGTTTTCTGTACTCCGTAAAAGAAATAACCAGGGTGTTATGGCTTCGTTAGTCAAATCGTATCGTCTTACTTTTGAAGTTGTCGTATCGTTTAAGTCTGTATGTTAGTTAGTAAAAACGTGAGGCTGCCAGCGAAAGTGTCAGCTGTTACTTTGCTTTATACGTGTGTGTGTATGTATGTAAGCCAGAAGTTGACGTTTGCTACGTAAAAATCTATTTTCTGTAGATTTTTACGTAGCAAACGTTGTCAGCTGATACGCAACAGCACGATACGATTTCAGTAATTCTACCATTACTGTCAGAAACATACACATATTAAAGACTAACAAAGAAGTAGTGTTTGACGTTTAACTTTGCAGTAACCATACCACCGGCACAACAATTTTAAAAAGAAACTAGCAAATCTATGCAAAGATGTGTACTGTACAGACACATACCGCAAAAATTTCTTTTGCAGCATCTTGAATTTTTTTGCCACTCCTGAACATCTGGGATTTTTTGAGTTGTGACTGTTTAAGATTTAGTGTGCGATATGTAATTATGTATATTTTTTTGCACAGATTTGCATGTATTTTACCATTTTTTAAGTTTTAAGCTTTGTACTCTGTTCGAAGTTGTGAAAAAATTTCAGCAACATTGATTATTTCGCGTGAAAAATTTGACACGTAACAAGTGATGCCCATATCACTTTTTCCAAAAAAATAATAGTTTTTATTGGTTAGAAGTATGCAACATAGATCGACTTTTGTAAACAGCTGTCAATCACTACATAAAAATTTTATGGCCAAAAATTATATATAAAACACACCAGTGTTGTAGATAGTGCTTGTCCTATCTGCAGAACAGTAATTATTGGAAAAGAAGCAATTGAGAGGAAAAATTAGAAAAAAATAGTTTTTTTTTATAATAAAATTAAAATAAATTCAAAGTTAATAAGATTTCTTCTTTTTCTCGCTTTGCAATTTGTAAGTCTTTTAGAAGAACGATCATAATCGTTTAAACACGAACACTTGTCGTGTAGAATTGAATTGTTGTGTGAAAACGATGACTGCATTACATGGGATCACGATGTAACTAGACTGTTTCATCTACATTGGACCACATGGTCCGATATTATTTGTAGGCCATTGACATGTGTGTTTGTATCAGAGATCTGTATGAGTTGATTCACTTTCGCTCTCCACTCACTTTTACAATGCTTTTGCATTGTTCTTTAACATCAATATGTACTTATGATATTGCTTGCAGAGTTACCTCTCTATCAACTGACTGTCATTAACTCACTCTCTTTTTTTGAGTGCTGTTAGTAAAAATAAGTAAAATATTCTTACTGTTGTTTGATTGTTTTGTATAGTAATCAAATAACTCACAAAAGCACGTTGACTAGATGAAGTCTTAAGTTAATAAAACATTGCGTATTAATTAATAGTTTTACTCGAATTAAAATAATTTATAAAATAAAATGAGCCTAGCTATTTTATTTTGTAATATTACATAAAACTATATTTGTCAGAAGGGGCTTTAAGAAGTTTTCAAAACAATCATACTGATTCATTGCTTTAGTGAATAATATGAATGAATACCAATTGCAAGCAGTGGCATGCATTTATTAACAACAGTCTCACTGATATGAATCACGCAATAGCATCCTTCATTTTTTAATGTTAAGTGCTAGCTCAATATTAATTTTAGAAATCACTGGTTTGTATGGATGATTATTTCTTAACAAGCAGAACTATAACATTATCGTTGTTATAGTTTTCTGCCGTATTCATTAAAAATAGTTTAGGTTTATTCACATAGAAATATGTCAAATAAACCTGTAATAACCCTAAAAAATTTTTATGAATACGGCAGTTAATGTTAAGTTCATCGTCTGTTGTATGTTTGTACACTTGTGTATTTTGTACTTAAGCTAAATAGTTTATGTATAATTCATACGAATGTCTTTTTTATGAAAACATTTGTATTAGGTTTGTTCACGTGTATTTGCATAACAATACATGTGTACATACATACATAGACATGTGCTAGTATGTATGTAATGAACTCGTAAATAACAAAAAAGTGAATTAATAATTAAATATATAAATATAATATACATAAAACTTTATACCAGTTTTTCAATGGCTCAAATTTCTGGAAATGGCAACAGTGGTAATGTTGGTGGTGGTACAAATTCCATGCAATCTGGTTCTCATAGCAATCTAACAGCAACTGGTAGTGGCACGAGTACACCTATACGTATTGCCAGTTATCACGGTCATGTCTCGACATCCGCTGGTAGCGACTCACCTACACCGTCATCGGCCCAACAAACGCAACAATATCAACAATCAAGTAGTGTACCTGCATCGGCTGGTGGTGTTGGTGTTAGTGCAAGTGGCAGTAGTACTGTTAGTCAACTGGGACAAAGTTCAGCCTCATTAAATATCGGCATTTCCATGCAACAGCAACAACAGCAGCAACAATTAACATCAACGAATACAATGAGTACTAGTATTACTCCACCAAATAGCGCTGGTTTACGTCAATCAGGAGGTAAGTTACATAATAATCGTGATCGTTGGTAGCAAATAGAAACGCCCTAACTCAAATAATTGTAACTTTGCAGGAGAAGGTACAAACATAATAGAAACTGCAATATTCAAAATGTAACTTTTTTCTACACATGTATGTATGTATATACATGCAACTGCAATAAATATGTGTGAATAGGTGTATTTTTGTGTGAAATGTACTGAAATCACTGGAAAACTCAATTTCGTACAAATACGAGTTAGAGCCTTCCTACTTGAGACCATCGATATACTACGTTTATACGCACGACTTATTCGCAAATAAATACATATGTATGTATATTGCAAACGGCCAGTTATTTTTTTACTTGCAAATACACATTATGGCATTTTGTGACATCGCAATATTAAGTTTGATCCCGTACTTTTTGGGCAGAGTTCGGTAAAATGAGAACAAACTATAATTTCTCTCAATTATCTAAAAAATGTACAAAAGTACGGAAACACGAAAAACCAAAAATTTTACCATAAAAGCCAACGTCAATGAATGTATGCATATGCACAAGTAAATACATACTTAAGTCTACAGTACACGGCATGTAAAAAGCCACATGCGTATGTGGCGATGACGTCACGGGAATTTTCAGCATGTTGGTTGAATTTTTTAAAATTACTAGTAGCGGCAACATGACGTAAAATTTTGATAGTATTTTTGCTCCAAAATAATAATGTGACACATGTAGCCGAATCGAACACATGTTCTGAGGCAGCACATCTGTAAGCATGTGAATATCTACATGTACATGTGTTAGTAGTACACGGCATGTAGCAAATGCAGCTTCGTGATGACTTCAAAATTACGTCAGAGCCACATGCGCATGTGGTTTTTTACATACCTTGTACTATAGGCTTTACATGCTGTTGCACAAATACAATGTTTTGTTTCTTAATTTTATATAAAAACTCATAAAACTTAATTCACCATTACTTTATAAACTTTTTTGATACAACTTTTCAATGTTTTTAGTGTTTAGAACAATTTAATTTTACTTTGTTATTGGTTATTTTTCAAACAGCTGATTGTTTTTCGGCTTGCCCATACTAACCCAAAGAAAAATCACGGGCTGTTTTGTGCAAGAAGAAGAAGAACATTACTTTCTCAAAAACTGCCTTACTTGCCCAAACTTTGAGTACGGGAACAGTTTTCGGTAAAATTATTATCCCACGGGCTCCCAATGGAGAGTACGTGATCAAACTTAGTGTGTACTTGTGGCAACGTTTGTCATTTCCGATATTTTTCGTTGTGTGACTTTGCTTTCCATATAAAAACACAATGGGAACGGCTTTGCACACATTTTGAAAATGACAACACATGAAATGCCAGATGTGTACTCAGCATAACTAAGAAAAACAATTCCTGATCAGGGTTTTCAGATTTTTTCCGACCTATTTCGCCAAATTGATTTTTAAAATCACCAAACATCGCCAAAATCAGTTTTATGTACTTTTTCTTAATAAATATTCGATAATAAATGTGTTTTTGTATAACCAAATTTTTATATAATTTTTTTTATATATTATCGTGTAAAAATTTAGCACAAAATCGCCAAAAGCAGAAATAAAATCGCCAAAAATTATATCTTGTAAAAATTACTATTTTTGTAGGAAACTAATTTTAATCACTTTTATAATATTAATAATCTTTTAGGCATTCATCCGTATTGCGTATGTCGAGTCGAATGTTCGTCTATGACAGTTTTGTCCTAGATTAAAGAAAACTTGTACACATTTCCTTTAATCCAGAACAAAATTCTCGCAGACGAATATTCGACTCGACATACGCAATACAGGTAATTGTGTTTTTTTGTTTAACACTAGAAAATCTTTCATTTAATTTTGTTAATTTCAGTATACATACATTTTCTGTTATTTTTTGATTATTGTACTAAAAATATTCAATAACAAACACACTGGCGGTATTCGATGTTTGATGCAAATTTTAGTGCGTTAGTGCAAATGCTAAATATCGTAGCTTTTCTTTAAAATTCAACAGTGATCAAATCAGCGGATTTTAGCTTTTTTCATAAGTCACTTTCTTGAACTCTGGTCTACTTTGTGTTCTCATGGACGACTAAATTGAAGAGCATAAAATAAAATGAATGGTTATGTTCTGTATTCCACGTGGAATTAAAACGTGCGGAATTGCCATAGAATTGTTGTTGGAAATATGTTTTTATAACAACAATGCTATGGCAATTCCGAACGATTTAATTTCACGTGGAATACAAATCATACCCGGAAATGTGGCTTCTAAACAATTGTTTGGTGAAATGGGCAGCATTATTCTAAAGCAGCGGTTCCCAAATGGGGGATCCAAGGGATCCGAGTGAAAAGTCGATCACTATCAAAAACAGCTGATATCGTTTTTTATTGCCATTTTATTTAGTTTAATAACCACGTCACAGAAGAGGCAATGTTTTGAAGATTATTAAAAATTGGCCTTTACATATGTATTTAAATAAAAGCGATGTATTTTTCAACGTATTTATGAACCTTTATAATAAAATTTTTACTCAAAACAAAAACATGTTTTTGTATTTTACTTCTTTGAATTTTTCATTCAACCTTTACAAAAACATTATACATCCTAAAAAAAATTATTTCCTAGGGGTCAAAAATTTGGTGCAAACCCCGTTGAGACAAAATTTTATCTATTAATTTCTTCAAAATGCATGAATTTTTTTTTTGGCAAGTCTTATGATAATAGTCTAGAGCAGTATATACATAACTGATCCTATTCCTTAACACTAGATGCACTTTCTTATTTCTAATACAAAAAACACTTTCATCGTACTGCGACGAACACAATCAACGAAAAATAAATCTTACACACATCTTATAAGAACTTACTTCCACACATTTCAGCAGATTAGCAATAGCTAAAGCTACACGAAATTTGAAAGAATTGCACCGAGAAACTAAGAATTTAAATAAGTATTATTTAACGATATTCTTCAATATGACGAAGAAAGTGTATCTAGGGTTAATGCTGCTTCCACAACTCCAAAATATCTGTCGTTTGGAAGAAAGGAATGACCCTGCTAATTGCACAGTTTTTAACCACATCAGTTCGAGCTTAATATTTCGATTTTGTTCAGTATACATCTCACTGTATGCTATACTATGTCTTGTGTTTCAGACAGCAAGATGCTATTTCTTCCCCATCTCTAGGGAATGAACTTATTCTACTTTAAAGCAAATATTTTTGCGGAAACATTTTATATCAAAAAGTCGGTTGCATTGAATGTATAGTAATAAATATGGATATTATCTAACTACATCTTATTAAAATTAGCGTTAGCTATTTTTTTTAATGGACTTATACCACTTTCAAAAATAACAGTTCATGTATTAGAAATTTTTATTTTTGGTTTTAATGTTCATTTAAAATATGATTTGCAATTGGCATTAAACATACGTATGTATATCACTGACTAAATTAAAACTGTAAAATCCTATCCTGTAAATTCCTATCCCTTGTCTATAGAATATAAATAAATTGAAGTACCTTCGTCCGGAATCGATTTTAATAATAATTGTTCGTTTGAAAATCCCGTTCCTACTTCTTACTTTCGCTACATTTTCATTAGCATTTTTAAAAGATATCACTTTCTCAACAATGATATTTTAAAGTAGATTTTGGGCTTTCCCGGACATGTTTACTTCACAAGAAATGGAAAAAGCAAAAAACATTAAAAATACATATAAACATCATTTAACATATTTTTGAATTGATCCCGACCATATACATATGCATGTATATATCAAAATATGCAGTTTCTTAAATATATATAAATATTAGAAATGTGTAATAAATATACAATAGAAATTAAAACTCAGTGTGAAGATTTTTCTTAATGATGGCATTATTTATACCAACACAAACAAAATATTATTATATATTTTTTACATTCATAATTGATTTAATGTTTTAATTAATTTAAACTACTTGTGACAATTCTTTGCTTCATTATTTTTCATTTTGAATTCTTAATTTAACTACATAAATAAAAGTAATTCTAAAGCTCAATCAAAGAAAAATATTAACATACATACTATGTACATATATTTCTTTGTAATAAAAATAAAATAAAATTTCTTTAGCTTTTGATTTCAAATTCATGAGACGTACGAGTACATCTTTAAAAGTTCTTATGCCAAAACTATCATCCCAAGATAGTTTGAACAACAGCCTAGATCCATCATCACCAGGTGACAATTGTAAATGTTTTTCTTAAGTATTTGCTTAAATATTTATTAATAAATACATATGACAACATTTAATTTAATTTAATACGTGAACAAATTCTTTGTTTTTCACGAATATTGCAAATATAAAAAATAATTTTGGTGCACATACTATTAATTTGTATTTTATAAATTTCAACTTAACCCCGGCATAGGTAAAGGGTGTCTTTTATAGATGTATAAAACTTTAAGTTGGCAACACTTTTTTAACTGGCGGGCATTGTGTCAGTTGTCAAGTGATTTATGTTTAGTTTGGTTTGGCATTTCAACATGAATATAAATTGTGCAAATTTATTTTGAAAATCATGGTTCTGTTCGTCCATCAGAGAAATTAATTCGATTAACTGTGGAACGTTTTCGCACCATGTTTACTCTAAAGGATAATACGGATTCACAGAGATGTCGTACAGTGCAGGAGCTGTGGTTTCAACAAGACGGCGCAACATGTCACACAGCTCGTGCCACAATTGAACAAACGTTTGGTAGCCGCATAGTATCACGTTTTGGCCCCGTGAATTGGCCTCCAAGATCGTGCGATTTAACGCCACTAGACTATTTTCTGTGGGGATATGTTTAGTCCCTACGCCGATAAGCCCGAAACGATTGACCACTCGGAGGACAACATGCGCCGCGTTATTGCCAATGTACGGCTACAATGTTGGAAAAAGTAATCGAAAATTGGACCTCCAGATTAGATTACGTCCGAGCCAGCCGTGGCGCTCACAACTATGGCAAAAGTCATATTCAAATTATAATGCCAGAAGATTATCTTTCGAATAAAGTAAATTTCATTTTAGTTTAAAAAAAATCTTTGTTTTTATTCCATTTTAAAGTTCTATACCTCTATAAAAACACCTTTTAGCATCTGTTTTAATATCCAAACTAACAAGAAAACATATGAAAACGATTCGGAAGCAAGAACATAGACGAATATCCTCTTCAACTCCCCTGCACAGCGTTAACAATTCCAAATTCATGCAAAAAATTTGGTGTTTCCATTCTAAATATAGTTTCGTATAAATTAATAAAAACAATGTTTTGGCATTGGTCTATAAATCACGCACTTTCTAGTTTTTCTAAACTATTATTTGCATGCATGTTTAATTATTCCAAATTATAAAAAATGATTTATCATTTCGCTTTAATTAATACGTAAAACAATTTTCAACTCACAGTGCACTTGAAAATTAATTTCTGTGATTTAATTATTGTTTTTTATTTTTATTTATGTATTTTAAGAAATTTATTATTCGACATATTGTCATAATTATATTGTAAGTGAAATTTATTTGCTGGTGGTTAAGCGATGTCTATATGCATTTCATTGTTGCTTTAACAAATCGTTTTGTATGAGTTTCTAAGCCTACTACGCTTATTTTGGTTTTGTGATTTTCAAAAATATTATTATTTGTGAATTCTCAAATAGTTTTTGGAAGTTTGTGCATAAGATAAGAGGTTTGTGACTGTTCAAAATGTGTGGTTGAAGTCTACTGACGATTTGTTAAAGCAACAATGAAATGCATATAGACATCGCTTAACCACCAACAAATAAATTTCATTTATGTATTTTATTTCCACATGCATACATATCGTATCGTTACCTTTATATAGAAAGGCACTAAATTTTTTTAATCGAAAACTTTGCATTTTTCGATAATTAGATGTTCTTCTGTCGAAATATACAAAAAAACTCGATTTCAAAAAAATAATGTGTTAGGGCCTTTCTATATTAAGCTAACGACATGTATGTACTTCCACTTTGAGAATTTTTAAATGTCTATTTAAACTATTTCCTTTTTGACGTGTTTATTGACGTTGCAATTATTTTTTTATTTTAACTATTAATATATTTACAACAACAGATTTCTAAAGAATAATGCATTTTTTTCATTGGAAAAGTATATTGAAATGAAATTATTAAATGTGTGTGAAGAGGAATTAATTCATCGAGTTAAATACGTTTTAAAAAAATATCGCGTGTGATATACATATATTTTTCTTTATATGGTACTAATAAAATTTTCAAACAGGAAACAGAGGGGAAATATTAAATTAATATGGTGGCACGATTTTACCAGAAACTTCATAATCCTTATATTTGTCAGATGGTGATCGTCAAGAAAAAATGAGAGAATGGAATTATCTTCTATAAGTACTTCCATTCTCTCTTTATTTTGAAAAATAATGATTTTTGATGTTTGTTTTTTGTAAAAACTAAAATGTTCAAATATCATAAAAAATTTAAATTTCCCCCTAGAAATTAAAAATAAATTTAATTATCATTTAAGAAATTTATTATTCGACATATTGTCATAAGTTTATTTTAATTGAAATTTATTTGCTGGTGGTTAAGCATTGTTATCCAATGGATATCGAATATAAATAGTTTGCTGGGTTTTGTTAAAGTTTCTAAGCCTACTACGCTTATGTTTCATAAGATAAGAGGTTTGTGACTGTTCAAAATGTGTTATTGAAGTCTACTGATGATTTTGATAAGCAGCAATGAAATATATAAACTATGCTTAACCACCAGCAAATAAATTTCAATTATTTTTAATTATCTTAACAAAAATTTTAGAATAAATAAATTGATATACATAAATACATGTCTGTGAACTTTGAAAAGTGGTAGTGTGATAACTTTTTTAGTCTTCCTAAGTTTTCTGCCCAAACGATGTCTTTTAACTATATTTTAATCTAAATTTGGCTTTTGAGAAACCAAATTGAATGAAGATTTTGATTAATTTACAATGCATTTTCGTTAAGTTTTCGTAACAATTATTGATTGGTACTGCATTTTGTTTAATGTAACATACTTCGTTTCTCCTTTTCTAAAAAAATGGCTTAAGTACCCGATCTCGTCTTTTTTGGCGAGTCTATTTTTATACCATGTCTGAAACCTGGGAAAGTTTTTATTTGTTTAATTTTGGTTTTTTTTATATTCCCAACAGAATTGTAACAATAACAAGAAAACTGCAAAGAAAAACTTACATTTAAAAATTAATTTTAAATTAAAGTAATGCTTGATTCTTATTTTGGGCCTAATTACGTGTGTCGTATTTCGACTACGACTACGACGATTTTATACTAGATTAAAGAGCCCGCTATCCGACATTCATTAAAATAACAACACCACGCATATTTCTGGTGTGCATTAGTGTCCCTTTGTATCAGTTCTTGTAGTAAAGTTCAAGTCACTGGTCACTGAACTATACTGACTTCAGCAGATACTAATCCTAATGTAACATCAGAGCGCCTTCCTTCGTTGTGTAGCAGAATCATCGGCGAAGTAAAATAACCAACAAAATGGCTACTAAACACAAAAAAATTAATACGCCTCATTTAACACCAAAAAAAAAACGTGCAATAAAGCAGAGTTGTAAAAGAATGAAGCTTTCCTCTATTTCTTCCTTCACCATCTGTCTTCTCTATCACTATCCCTTTCCTAAAGAAGGCATTCATGGCCTGAGTGTTACTTCTCTTGAAAAAAAAAAAACAAAAAAAAAATTTTGCAATGTTCTTTAGTCTAATAAAAAGTCGTCGTACTCGAAGTCGTGATACGACACTCGTGACAAGGCCCATTATTTGCGTATCGTTTATTTTTATTTAACTACAAAAAAATTCATACACATTCAACAATTCAACCCATCCATTTGTTTTTTCTATGATCTTCACTGATCTGACTTGTGAACAATATGTGTAAATGAGATGAAATTCTTTCTAGGCATTGTCAATTGGGCAACAGAAAATCGGGAAAAGCATGATGGCAATCAAACAGATAAGGTAAGTTTAAAATAATTTTTAGTTTTCATTATGGTATTGTATAGGGTGTTTTTTTTAAAAGTATAGAACTTCGAATTGAAATAAAACACAAGAAAATCGTTTTAATGTCCATCAATTTGGCTTTATTGGAAGGATAATTTTATGCCATTAACGTTTAAATATGATTTCGGGCATGTGGCTCGAATAAAGCCAATTCTACAGGTCCAATTTTCAACCACTTTTTCGAGCATATGGGGCCGTATGTTGGCAATAACGCCACGAATGTTGGCTTCCAAGTCCCCTAACGTTTCTGGTTTGTTGGCGTAGACGAGCGACTTCACATATCCCCAAAGAAAATAATCCAATGGTGTCAAATCACACGATCTTGGTGGCCAATTGACCGGTTAACCGAATTAATTGCTCTGATGGACGATTATGTCGACCATAAAATGGACGTAGCTTGCGGTAAACTTCGCGAACTGAACCATTATTTTCGAAATAAATTTGCACGATTTGCAAGCGTTGTTCTTTTGTCAACCTCTTCATGATGAAATGGCAAACCAAACTAAATATTAATCATTTGACAGCTGACAAAATGGCCGCCAGTTAAAAAAGTGATGCCAACTTAAAGTTCTATACCTCAATAAAAAACACCCGTTATGTTTGGAATTACATAAGTGTGATCGAACAAATACAAGACAAATTGTTTTAAGGTATACTTGGCTCAATTCGCTTTGAGAAATTTCTAGGTACTTTTAATGTAAAAAATGTACTGAAAAATGTGTCTTGACATCTAACGTATATTCCAATTAGAAATGGCCAAAATCAACACCTGAGCAGTTGCGACCACCTAACAGGAATTCGCCTTGGAACAAATATGTATGTACATATGTACTTATGTGCATATCGATGATCACAAGTAGAAAGGCCATAATTCGTATTTTCACGAAATTGAGTTTTTCAGTGATTCCAGTACATTTTACAAAATACAAAAATTTATTGTAATAGTGCAAAAAATAACGCTTTTACAAGCAGTTGTAGTTTTTATTAATTGTAAAGTTACAATTATTTGAGTTAGGGCCTTTCTACTTGTCACCAACGATATGTATATTCATAGAAAAATTTACTGCCTTACATAGCGTCTATACCTGGTATAATATCAAATATATTTCTATCAGCAAACGTCAAATTTCATAGCAGAGAGAATTATTTTAATGCGGAAATGTTTTAATTATACACCCTGTATTAATGAAATGCCAACATTTTTATGAAACACACATTACTATTACAATAAACGAAGATGTTTACTGCACGGCTGCCTGATAATTATGAAATATTATGATATTTACAATCGTACGTTTTCCCCTTACATAGATATTAATATTAATATAAATATATTTTTCTTCGTATTCTGCCGACGTTCTCTCTCATGTTATATCAGACTTAAGACCGAGCCCTTAACTTAACTGACATTGACGCAACGACGGAGAAGGTTGGCACAATGAGTACTTTATTGACGGAAGCATTTGAACAGCTTCAATAGGTAGATTCAAACTAAATTCAACTTTTTTATTTACTTCGTTTATTTCGTTTGTTTAATTTTTGCTGCCACAAAACACAAAAACCTAAATCAGAACATACCAAAAAACAAACCAATATCAGTCAAACTACTGAACGTGCGAAAAAAGTTGACGTTGACGGACACGTACTGAATGTAACAGACCTCATAAGAAACAATGTATGTATTTCAATTAGCTGTCAGTAGAAAAAGGCGAAGTTTAACGTATGACGGATTCATTGTGTCCCAGCCTTTAATTTGAAGATTTGGCTTGTTTTTATGGTTAAGCAATTGTCTATATGCATTTCGTTCCTGTTTTTGGAACTCATCAGTAGACTTCAACATAAAAAAATTTTTGAATTTAGTTAACAAACTTCGTATGTTTATAGTAAGACTCTTAATACTATATTGAGAATCACAGTATACAAACATAATAAGTTTGAAAGCTTCAAACAAAAATCTTTACAAAACAAGCATCAGGTATAGACGCTGTGTTATGTATAAGCAAAAACTTCTTGCCGATTAGTATTAGTATTAACGAGTTCCACCAAACAAGGTCTGTATGAGTTATTCGGGATCCTAGATACGTTCAGATTACAACATTGCCAAAAATTGTTCTATTCTAAAATAAAAATGTGCACGAAGAAATTATATTTTTGGCCTAAAGAGCTTATAAGATTCATTCGGTGGACCCTTATCTACTGCATTTTTTGAGGGCGCACTGGTTTTCAAAATATTTGGAGGCCCATAAAAAAATTGCTCACCAAAATCGCCAAGCTGAGTACAGGGTTTTACTACCTTTTTGGTAGTACTTTCGATCCTATACTCTCCAGTCCATGTGTTTTTCCAAAAGTCTTCATTTGCTGCATAATGTTGGTATTAACAACATGGACAGCATTTTTTTTAACTTTTGATCTTCCAAAATACCCCAACAATGTGCATGCTTAAAGCTCTCCCGCTGAGTGCACTCGTTATAAAATGTGATGTGATGTGAGTGATCCCTCACTTATTTTCGAGATCTTTGGAAGCCCGTAAAAAATTGGTCAAAAAACTATCTAAACTGAGTGTAACTTTTTCTTTTTTATGCAACGTTTTAATTTACTTCTGCTGCTCATTTTAACTTTCTAAAAGAAAAGCACTTTTTTCACTAAAAATTACACGTTCACTGACTACGAACTTCCAACTGTAACTGACGCCATCACAAAATCAGAATAATTGTGTACTTAAAATAATTTTTTTCTAGTTGATTTTCTTGGAATAACAGCACAGTTTTTTTCCACTCGCAAAAAAAATTTCTTCGAGGTTAAAGGCATTAACATATGCATGAGTGAGGAAGTCGAAAGGCGAACTCTTGCATTACTTGTAGCTAGTGTAGTAGCTAGTCGATTTTTCGTTAGGAAATTACCTAACAATTTGGAGTCAATTTCTACTTTTAAAACTGGAGGGATGTTTTTATTTGCTCACACACACACATACACATATACCTATTTGGTTTTGATACTTAACTAACTAATTAGTTCAGATAAGCTGGCGATAAACTGCGATAAAAGTTAGAGAAGATACCAATTTTAAGTGCTTCGCAAGTTGCTAAGCTCATGATTGGGGTGTGAATCATGATTAGAGAGCGAAGCACGTGTAGTGGAAACATACTATTATAAATGTGAAAGTGAGTTTGTTTGCTACGCTTTCACGCCTAAATCACTAAACCGATTTTAAAAATTCTTTCACTAATAGAAAGCTACATTACTAGCGTGAAACATAGGCTATTTTTTTATTCAGTTCGGAACCGATGTTTTATATTTGGCACATCATCAATAGAAATCTACATTACCACCATCAAATAAAACCTATTTTTATCCGGTTCAAAAACATTTTTTAAAATATTTAGTTCGGTTTTTTTCCGAAAAACACATTTTTAGGCTGGTTAGGGCAATTTTCGTTTCGAGCTGGACTGTTGAAAGAGTTTTAAGACTTGTTTTATTCGGTTTTTTAATTTTTTTATCGTCTTTTTGTCGGTTTTTACCGTGTGTTTAACATTATCAGTGAGTAACAAATAACAAAATATTCATAAATGTTAAGAGTAGTTTCCAAATTATCAGATCAACGCGAGAGGAGGAGGAGAGAATTATCTTAATATTTTTTATTATGATAGAAGGATCTATGATAATTATGTGTGAAAAAATATAGGTCAAATCTTCGCCACGGCTTCGGTGACATACCTCTATCCGATGGTCCACATTATCAATGACTCTGAGACATAATTGAGGTTCAATGTCGTTAATGGGCCGAATTATCTCATATTTTAGCTGTTGAGTTTTTCTTGGGTTATTGACGTACACTTTTTCTTTTAAATATCCCCAAACAAGAAGTCCGACGGTGCCAAATCACTAGATGGTGGCGACCAATTAAGATCACCACACGTGAGATATCACGGGCATTAAAGTTCTCGCACAAAAGAGCAATTGTTTTGTTGCCTGTGTGGCAAGTGGCACCATTCTGTTGGAACGACATATCGTCCATGTACATATCCTCAATTTCCGGCCACAAGAAGTCCTTTGTTATCTCACGATAGCGAACACCATTTACGTTAACTGCTTGGCCGACCTCCTGCTACACTATCGCGAAAAATAGCATGCACAGGTGTTTCCGCATTCCTAAAGACCTGGTTTGCTGATTCTGCCGATTGCGGACACATCTTGATTTGAACGACAATTTTCGTAAAAGACTTCAACAATCTTAACCATGGTTGAATTTTTCAAACACTGAAACAAATTTGAAATTAAGTTGGGCAATAAACTTGACATCTTATTGGTTTTGAAACCTTAGTTCTTTTAGTAACTAACAACGAATGCGGAAAATCTTAGTACGTTGACTTGTTTGATACGAAAATAAATCTGAATATCCTGTAATAGGGATATCTTGAATCGTTTTCTCTTGCGTTTAAATCCCTTACTCAGTAGTAGCACAGTCAACACAAGAAAATCCAGTGGTTTTTATATCAGAATTTTAAGATTGGTTTTTTATGTAAATACCAACCAGTCATAAAATATATTTTATTTTCATTTAAAAATTTGTTTCTCTATTGATTATAATATTTAGGACCGAATAGGGCGAACAAATAATTTTGGCCTCCTAAATTAGACAAATACCTCTACATGTGCTGTGCGGTTGCACAAATAATCTACCATTGTTGCGAGTTCGACATGTTAAAGCATCAAGAACACAGAGTCTTCCAACAGTAGAGCTTTGCAAATCTCTGATGAGCAGCTCAATGGTTTTAGCTCGTTTTTGAAATTTTGAAAAGAGTTGACGTTTTCTATTGTGTCTATATTCAGTGATGAACACATCCTCGAAAGCTTATACGCCTCTTCGTTTCCAACGATATCCTAATATTTCGGCATCCTTAACTCGATATGAGTATATGAGCTTATCTCATTCTTTCATTGAAGGGCGTTTCGAGATTGAAAACTTTTTGATTTCGATTAATTCTCTACTGTCCGTAAAGATACGGATTGGTAGTCTGTTCTCAATTTCCTTTAGCAATTTAATACTTTTCGTAATCCGGCAGACGAAAGAATTTACTTACATTTCGACTTTTGTGGTAGAAGCTTCTGTGTAGGATAGTTGTAGGGTTATACCCTATTATGGCAGCTCTCTCCCATTCCGTACTTTCTGGTGTTATGATTATAATGTCTTGTACATACTTATCTGAAATGGAACTAATCACACATAACTATGGTAACGTTGCCCTTAAGTAGATAGCATACTCGGATGTATTATTTTCCGGTATTTGGTTGTATGTTCTCCTATTACTCCTACGAGTATTATACTGATACAGCACAGTCTCTGTATTTTTTGCAGGGCTTTAACATTAACCTTCTTTTATAAAGATGTCCACCACACGTTATGATTGGTTGTACCACACTCGTGTAAAGCCAGTATGTAGTCTTGGGACTTAATCTCCATTTATCCAATTGCTCTTCTGAACCTTAGTTGCTCTGTTTTCTATATGGTCTTTCCAGGATAATATGCAATTAAGTATCTTAGATATTTATTTTTTTAAATTGAAGATATACCTGCCAATAAACATTCAAAAACTTTTGGAAAGTTATGTTATTGATAGGAAGTTCACGGTTGTGGAAGGAGACTTCATGAGTGTGCCCGAATCTATATCTTCCGGTGTCCCACAGGCTAGTATTCCGGGGCCAGTTTTGTATTTAATATATACTTGTGATATGCCTGTGAGCAATAATATCCATACCTCTTTATTTGCCGATGATACAGCCTGTATGAGTATGCACGAAAACCCTTATAAGGCATCCCGCAATCTCCAGGAACATGTTACCCAGCTGGAAATATGGTTGAACTTATGGAGAATTAAAGTAAATGAACAAACGTGCGACCATATAACGTTTACTCTAAGAAGAGATAAACACAACATTCCTCAAGTGAAATACTTTGGTATACACCTTGATCGAAGGCTCACATGGAAATATCATATTGACTCTAAGCTAACTCAAATTCATATTCAACACTCAGCCTAGACTGCAAACTGTTGATATATCAGTCGCTTTTGAAGCCAATATGGTGCTACGGAATTCAGTTATGGGGCAGTGCTTCCGCTTCAAATGTTGAGAAAATCCAACGAAGGCAAAACAAAATTTTACGTTTGATAACATCGGCTCCATGGTACATACATCAAAAATTCAAATTTACATCGTGATTTAAATATGCCACTAGTGACTGAAGAAATTGGAAAATACGCAGTCAAATATTTAATAAAACTCGAGTCTCATCCAAATCTCTAGCTCGTAATATCTTGAACTTTACTGGACATATCCGCTTAAAAAAAAGAGGCACACCAAGGATCTAACACGCAATACCGCAGATGAAACTTTTTGAGAATATTTTTGTGCTAGTACATCATTCTTGTATTAATAATTATTATCATTAAATTTGTGTTCGGCATTGGTCGGGCGCATTAATTATATCTAGACTTAAGATTTGGTTACTTAGTTATTATTATTTTTTTTTTTGGAAGATACAATAAATAAATACATACATACATATATAGTAAAATCAGTCGTTAAGCAGCTCTCGCGTCATAGTAATTATTTCTTAAGTGCAGTCAGGCTTGTGTGTATTGTTTGGCCTTCGAGAGCTTTTTGTCTCGCTCGCACTGGTTGACTGATCTGCCACGGATAACCGTATATTCTTGAGGTTCTTTTGTAGAATTTCTTTAACAACCACGTTGCTACTTTCTATGTGAAGGCATAGGTCGTGTGCGGTCAGTCACAAAACTTTTTTAAAATACTGTTAATAACATCTTGGGCATATGGTTTAGTTACTCCGCCTATATTTGTGCAACCATATTATGAAAATTTACTTTTTATATGTATCAATAAATAAATAAATATATAGTAAAAAATTTTTTTATTGATTTGAGGTTCAAATGTTGGAATTTTCCGCTTTCTCCTGAATAAACAAAATTCTCCAACATATCGCTCTCAATCATTTCTTTATCATGTGCCAAAGAAAGCGTAACCACTAATTACTAATGAAAAACTGTTTGATTCAGACATGTATTTATTGATTTAAACTGTTTCCAATCATGTTGGATTCTATAAAATTGTCTATTAGTTATGTATGAAACGTTTTAACTTAATAAATACGTGTCTGAATCAAACCGTTTTTCATTAGTAATTAGTGGTTACGCTTTTTTTTGGCACATGGCACACATGAAATGCCAGATGTAAACTCCGCATAAGTACTTAAGAGTTTTTCTTGTATATTATTTTTCTTGTAAATCAACCTGTGTTTGTTGTATTTTGACCCTTGTTTCTTTAGTGCTATCAGCTGTTTTTTTGTCAGCTTGTAAATATACCTTCCCTACAGGAAGACTACTAGTCAATTGACTAGTCATTTGACTAGTCATTTGATTAGTCATTTGACTAGTCATTTGACTAGTCATTTGACTAGTAGCGATAACCAACACTTCGGTCACAGTCCCCAGTTAGTTTATTAGGGGCTTGGCGAAAAAAATTACCAAAACATTTGTGTGCGTGTGATTTTTTTATCTCTCTCTAACTTATTAATTTCACTTAATTAAAATACATATATCTGAAATGCTTCTTTCTTGCCAGTCACTGATTACATAAGCATTGGTAAACTACAACTAGTCAATCAATCAATTGATTAAGCCCATAATGTTTGTTCTTTCTTGTATATCATTTTTACCTTCTCTTTCAGACAGCCACAGACTCAGCCAAACTTAATCGGAAGGAATCCTACAAAGCGCAACGAAAAAATTATAGGCGTGAAAAGAAACGTGTCGCATCTGAGCTGTTAAATTCGTTACAAGATCCTGCTGTTATTGTCTTGGCAGATTGGCTGAAGGTAAGCAAAGAATTTAAAATTTTTCTACGAAAACAATGTACGATACAATAACTGCGAGTATCAATCACTCTGTAAGGTTTATAAATTTTGTTGCAATAAGTATTATTCCCTAAAATACATCGCTTGAGCTCTCTATATATGTACATATATAAATATAATTTCATACAAATTCTAACGTTGCGTTGCGTTTTAAAAATAGTATTCAGCCTTGATTTTTTAATTGCTTATATGTTCTCACTCATTCCGCATTGGTTTAATGGTCGCTCGCGAATAAGTGTACCGATTTAAATTTTTTGGTGTCGTGCTTTTAACCACATGCATTCGTTTTGGTATACACTACAATAATTTTTGAACACGCAACTAACAATTTGACAGTGGAAAAAAGGAAGGAAGGAAGAAGAAGGAATCATATTACTGATTTATAACTTGACCTTAAAATATTTGCTTTTCATTTGGGAGACTTGCCCTGGTGGACTACCATATAAACTCAACTTAGTGATTTGATTTGACCTGGTGGTGACCATATAGCACTTTAGTGACGTTGGAGACTAACGATTCTCCTCCTTCCTATACGAAGGTTTAGGTCGAGTTGCAGTTTCTGGTGGACGCTCCTATTTGGATTACTTTTAAATTAAAAAAAGTAATAAAAATAGTACTTATAATTTGGTTTTATCAAAAAAAAAAAATTATGTAAAAAATTAAGAAAAGTTCAGAAATTGTATAAAAACATAACAAAAATTAAAATTTTTAAAAACCCCCCATATATGTATCTAGAAAAAATGTGATATCTTTTAAACGGCTGGACCGATTTTCTTAAAACATAGCTAAGAACCATCCATCAAGTCACCTTTCCAACAAAAAAAAAACTAAATCAAAATCCGTCCAGCCGTCTGTCCATGTTCACGTACAGACACACAGATACACAGACACACACTACAAAATTATAACACCCCTTTTTCTGGTGGGAGGTTAAAAAAGTATTATTACAAGTGTTGTTGCAGTAATTTAAACAAATAAAATATTGATGGAATTTTTGGTTGCTAGGTTCGTGGAACTTTGAAATCGTGGACAAAACTGTGGTGCGTTCTAAAACCCGGATTATTGTTAATTTACAAAAGTCCCAAAACGAAAAGTAGTCATTGGGTAGGAACTATACTATTGACATCATGCCAGGTAATCGAAAGGCCAAGCAAAAAGGACGGTTTTTGCTTCAAGCTGTTTCATCCTTTGGAACAATCCATATGGGCTCCAAGAGGACCCGACAAGGAAACTATAGGTATAAACAATTTTATTAAATTATTATATTTCATTAAATATAGAAACAAATGCAGTTCGAATAATAATAATTAAATTAACTAATATAAACAATTTTAATTGAAATTTATTTCATGTTGAATTTTATTATGTAATTTTTAGGTGCCGTTACGCAACCTTTACCAACTGCATATTTAATATTTCGGGCTCCAAGCCAAGCAGCTGGTAAATGTTGGATGGACGCTTTGGAATTATCTTTGCGATGCTCGGGTTTATTGTTGCGTTCGAACTCAACTTCGGGCACAACACAAGGTACCGCTACAACTGAGGCTTCTATTTCACACGAAACTCAGTGGTCCGAAGCTGACTATGAAAAACATTTCGATGATCAAGGTGAGTTATTAAATAAACTCGACAAATAGTTTTAACATTAAAATTATACTATTTTTAACACTAATCTCAACACTTCAACTAAGCTAAATTACACAAAGTGATACGCAAGTCACAATATCTCACAGTACCCAACATGGAGTACCTGAATAAAACACCAAATGGTTCAGATGTTAGTCTAGTGTCACCTACCCAAACACCCTTACTGCAGCAACTTTACTTGTCCATGACCAATTGGGAACGTTTAGTCAATACAAATGCTATTGAATTTAATAAGAAATTACGCAAACGCTATAAGAAAAGTAGCAAAGATGCCAGCGATTACAGTGATGTTTCCAGTGTAGATTTTTCACCAAAATTTTCAAAATCTTTAAAATTCAATAGAGAACGTAAAATTGCAAAAATGCCTTTAACTAAATCTCTTTCATTGGGATCCGTACATAACACATCATCGTCTAGTGATGAAAACTGTGAGCCTATAATGATATCAAAAAGTCTATCCATGCAAGTTGTATCATCACGACCAGTTAGTCTTACTCCTGGTACTAGTGTTACACAATTTTTTTTCTACTCCACAGATTGTGATAATTAAATATCATTCATATTAGTTGGCTAATATGTAATTAGAAATATTCACTGTAATATACATACATACATATGTATTTTTAAAATTATTTTCTTAAGACTTATTAAAATAATTATTTTTTCAGTGTTTCTTAACAAAATTACATCAAAGATGTGATGAATAAAAGCCTGATTTGTTTCGCTTGCGCCAAAATCAGAAATAATTCTAAAACATTTACTCGTATATTATTCTTTACTTTGAAATAGAACATACAAAATTAATAAAAATTAAACTTTGCAATTGCACGTATGCATGCATTTTTTTCTCTACATATGTGTAATGTTTAATGTTTTTCGCGCAATTTCCGTTTTGAAAAATCAATAATATGTTTAAGCGATGTTGTTTTGCTGTTTGCTGTACGTCGTCGTCGTAAAAAACATGTCGATTATTGAGTTCTAGTTTCAACTTTGATATTTGCTGAGCTTCTCATTTGTTTAAATGAAAGTTTATCATAATAACTCTAGTTGTTCTAAGAAATTTTAGGGCAAAGGTTCCATGATGGTCTGCATTAGCAACAGTGAAATGCGCATGGGATCCAGCTAAACCCATCAATAATCAATTTCAATGTATTTTTAATAAAAAATATTTTACTGACGTGCGTTAACAAATGTTAAAATTAAATTTAACAATTCCCATAAAAACACTAATTACTAAATAATATTGTTTTGAAAATTCCCACATTACAGAATAACAATAAAGAATATAAAATGAGTTTTTCATGTGTCTTATCTGGTTATTGTACTAGCCCTTACAAATAAATTATGTATTATTGTATATATGTATGTACTTACAATGAAACAATCCTTTATAAAGGTGTAGAAAAATAAAATAGATTCAAATACTAAGCCTACTATGCTTATTATTCTTTTGTGATTTTCAGAAATATTAATATTTGGGAATTCTCGAATAGTTTATGAAAGTCTGTGCATAAGATAAGAGGTTTGTGACTGTTCAAAATGTGTGGTTGAAGTCTACTAACGATTTGTTAAAGCAACAATGAAAGCCATATAGACATCGCTTAACCACCAGCAAATAAATTTCATTTATTAAAGGCGATATTCGTCCTGGGGCCGTTTCAGTTGTGCCTTTACCATATAGTATTTTATATAAAATGTGCTAATACAAAAACAAAAATAAAGTAAAACATATAAATACTTAGTCGAAAATTTTAAAACATTCAAAAATCAGATACCATATCGCTCCTTTATAGCAACATAGACATACATATCTCAAAAAATGAGTTTTTGGTCTTAATAATGCAGAAGAAATCGTTGTACCATATTTCATCTTGTGTCAAAATTTCAATTAAAACTCCTGCACAAAAGAAAATATCCTTTTTATATCTTCATTGAGTTATATATAAATTGTTATGCTTCTGCTGCAATAAAGGAGCGATATTATCACTTTAAGTTTAGGAGTAGGTAAATTTTCTACTTAATTAATTATATAAGTACATTTAGTCAATCAGAAAGATATAATTGAAAACCCTTAAATGTATTTAATTTTTAATTAAACTTTGAGTTAAACGTTTTTCTAATTAAAATTTAGATCTTGATGGTGATAGTCAAAATGAGGCTCCTACTGGAATAATGTCTGGCATTGACACAGATTCTGATTCAGATGGTAATGATGTCATTGGTGTCGATAATCAGTTGCAGCAAATTGACAATGAGGAACCAATTGAAACGCCATACATACCAATGCAAGAGGAGGAAATTAATACAGTAGGTCCTGATATCTTTTGTTAGAAATGATTCAGTTATTATTAAAGTGACTTTATATTATTAAAAACTTTAGCAAAGTGGTGAACAAGTTGAAGAATTGGCGGAGGAAAATAAGAGTTTAATATGGTGTTTGGTTAAACAAGTCCGTCCCGGTATGGATCTGAGTAAGGTCGTCTTACCGACATTCATATTGGAACCACGTTCATTTTTGGACAAGCTCTCTGATTCATATTTTCATGCAGATATATTGTCAAGGTAAAAAAGTATTTGGTTTATTTTTTTGTCTATAACACAAAATACAAGTGATGCTGACTAAGGCCGGGTTTACACCTGTGTGTCATGTGCCACACATGCGTAAAAAACGTAACCACTAATTACTAATGAAAAACTTTAATTCAGACACGTATTTTTTAAGTTAAACAGTTTCATAGATAACATTTTTATAGAATCCAACATAATTGGAAACAGTTTAAATCAATAAATACATGTCTGAATCAAACAGTTTTTCATTAGTAATTAGTGGTTACGCTTTTTTAGTCACATGGCACACAAGAAATGCCAGATGTAAATTCAGCCTAAGTTTCTAGGAATTAGTTGATGAAAATATGCATGTATGTACTCGTATTTATATTATTATTTTTTTAATTGTAATTTGTTATTTTTATTTAACGCGTATCAAATGAACACGAACTTAAAAAAGTTTGTTGTTGGCTTCGTTGCTTTTTAAACAACTCATCAGTATACTTTAGCCACAATTAAAAAAATCCAATGCTTATAGACAAACTCTCTTATTGAGAATTATAAAAGTACAACCATAATAGGCCAATACACATTACAGCATGTGATGCGTATTTTCTTTTCAAATTCTCAATAGTTTATTGGGAATTTGTCAATAAGCATTCGGGGTTTTTAAGATTTTTTAAATTCTGTTTGAAGTCTACTGATGAGTTGCTTAAGTACCAATGAAATGCATATAGACGTGGTTAACAAACAACAAACAAATTTGTTTAAATTGGTTATTCTTGTAGCAAATATAATGCCCTGTTCAAATGTTAATATTTGATTATTTGACGTCAGCAGTTAGGAAAGACGTGACTTTAAAATAATATGTACTTCATATGAGTGCGTCATTTAGTCATACAAGTGACTTCTCGGGTGTTTTTTTTCACAAATTTTTGTGATTTTATTGATTTAAAATTAATATAATAACTATTTTATTCAACTTGAGGTCTTTTTTTTTAAATAAAATTAACAATATTCATTTATCAAAAAAAAAAAAAAAAAAAAAAAAAAAAACGTGTCGGAATATTGTTGGATAAATAAATAATTGCTAAATTCACAACAATTTATATCGTATATTTGTGTATCAAATATACTTTTTGTTTTTCAATTGTGAACACCCTGTGTGTAGTGTATTGCCGAGTACACATCTGGCACAAATGTGCCCAAAAAAGCGTAACCACTAATTACTAATGAAAAACTGTGATTCAGACACGTATTTATTAAGTTAAACAGTTTCATAAAATCCAACATGATTAGAAACTGTTTAAATCAATAAATACATGTCTCAATCAAACACTTTTTCATTAGTTAGTAGCATTTTTGTATTTTTGACAGTGATGCCAACTTTTGAGACTCAAAACAATTATTTTTTTTTAAAAAAACAGCTAAATTGAAAAAATATACGTTTAGCGAAAAATAAAGTTAAATTTTTCGAAAAAGCGCGAAAAGGGGTAGTTTTAAATTGTTTCTGTTGAAAATCAAAACAACATTTTTTGTAAAGTATTTATTAGAAGATCAAAAGTATTTATGTAAAGTATTTATTAGAAGATCAACACATAAATAGCTTTAGATATTACGCTTCAAAAAGGTGCATGTTTCATTTACATTTCAATAAGGTACATACGTAGATTAAATAGTATATATGTACATGCATATATGTATATGTATGTTTACATAAGTACATACATACATACATTTAAAATTGGTCGTTATTAAATAAAATTTCAATTTCTCGCTCTTCCAAAAACACATTATCTGTTTTTAGGCTATACTGAATATCTTTCAAAGCAGAACAAATTTGGAAGAAATAGAAGATTGTTCTATATTCTTCTTCTTTTTTAATTGGTAAAGCAAACTAGCAAATTAAAATGACAAAAAAGTTGATATTGCTAGATTAAAGGAAGGACAATTTCAGGAAGATTAAAATGTAGTCATATCGAACAAAAAGTAAAAAGGTTTAGCACCTGAAAGATAAATGTTAAAAATGCTAGAGTTGCCAAACAATTTTTTTTTGCGTTTTGAGTGACTGAAAACATGTCAAATCTAGCCCGAAAAGGGCTAAGCTCGCATCACTGATTTTTAAATTTTTATCCCCAAAAAGCAATTTGTACTAATTTTACCATTTCTGGAGATGGATCAAAAGTGTCACAACAAATTCCATTATTTTTAAAATTTATATTAATTCGTAACAGAGATTTTAGCAATTCATACTGAATTTTGTTTCTAATTTAATTTTTTATTGACTCCATTGCGGAAAAACTAGTTCAATGCAAGCGCTGCTGGTTGATACATAAAGTAAATTTATTATATACAATACTCTACCAGTTCTTTAAACGGCCGTGATCCAGCAGCATCTTGATATGAACAAGCTTCTGCCCAAAACATGTTTAAATTTTTTGTTATTTTAATATAAAATTGTAAGCATCAAATAAGGTAAAGAACTAATTGACAAATAAAATTAGCTGATGAGCGATCTCTCCAATGCGAGTACTTACCTGTTTGTCTTGTAATAAACATTATTTAAATCTTGCTAACAACAAATGTTAAAGACGAGTTCATTGTTACCATTTATCATTTTATATTATTTATGAACTAAAAAGAGCAATATGTATTGATATTAAAATATTCCAAGAAAATAAATAAAAAATATTAAGTAAAATACAAATCCCCAAAAAATCTCATAAAATTCCCTAAATATAAAAGTTATCCCCAATTAATTCCTCAATCCCCAAACCAAAATTCTTATCCCCATTTCGAAAAAAAAATCAACGATTTGGGGATAAATCCCCTAATCTGACAACACTGAGAACAAGCCACATACAAATTCTCTCAGAGAGTCTCTCTCTAAATACAACATTTAAAAAACATATGAAATAAAAGTGAAATAGTGTATTTCAATTCATATGAAAATTACTAATAACAAATTTTACACTATTGTATTTATGTAATATGATAATCGATACTAAGATACAAGAGGTTTTGTGAATTTAGCAATTGTTTTTTTTTATTTATAAAAGAAGACCTCAAGCTTAATAAAATAGTTATTACATCGAATCTGTTCTTTTTTGTTTTAATCGTAAGCGACATGTAAAAAATAAACTTTTTTTATTGAAATGAAAATTTTTTGAAATGATCAAAATGGTAAAAAATTTATTCTCAAGCGTCAATTTACGTATGTATGTATGTAAAAAAATTTTGAATATTATAAAAAGATCTTCCCCTCAAAACTTTAGTTTTTGTCGCTTACGATTTAATAGAAAATATGGCTCATTATAATAATAAAAGGTCAAAGAAAAGTTTTAAAGGCCATTGATTTAAAATCAATTTTATTTAAAAAAAATTAGTAGAGAATGGCGTTGGCTGAGATAGTTAACGTGTTGACTACAAAACCGAAGGTCCAGGTTTCGATCCCGGCAGTCATTAAATAACAACAACAGCACACATTTTCTGGCGTGCATTACTGTGCCTTTGTATCGGTTGTTGTAGAAAAGTTCAAGTGATGAAAGCATAGACACTGGTTACTGAACTACACCGACTTCAGCAGATGCTAATCCTAATGTAAATTCAGACCGCCCTCCTTCGTCGGTATTGTGTATCAAAATCATCGGAGCAATAAAATAACCTGTAAAATGGGTACTTGACACAGCTTTGAAAATTTAATATACCTCATTGACACCAGAGGCGCTGCAACTATTAAACGCTGCATTATTAAAAAATTGTGAAAAAGCAAAGTTGTAAAGTTGTCTTCTATATCACTATCCCTTTCCTAAAGAAGGTAACACCTAGTAATAGTAGTAGGCATTGTTGCTTCTCTTTATTAAAAAAATCGACAATTCTTGAAATTGTTTTAAATACTTGCATTTTTTTGTGTTGTGGACTTTGTAATTTGAGTCATTGTCCTCTTGAAAAGATCAATCGCTATATAAACCGTCTTTTTGTAAAAATTAGAATTTTGTTTTTATTTATGCTGAAATTTATATTTGGAGGAAGCCAAATTACATGTGATAATTTTTAAAGAACAAATATCCTGAAAAAAACTAGCAGAACGAGAGAAAGTCACACAGTTCGTCATATCCAACAGCGTTAGATTTTACTGAAAGAAACGATCTTAGTACACAACCTACGTTAAATTAAAATCATTACTTTTTCGGTGATTTAAGCCAATGTTATTATAAAATTGGTATTTAGTATATTTGCAAATTTACAGCCTTATGTGTAAGAAAAAACTGGAATGAAGTTAGCATAAGTGGCAAAATTTTTTCTTTATTAATTATTTGTCAACAAAATTCAAATACACTTTAACAAAAAATATAAGCTGCGTTCGAGAACTCAAAAGTTTTTATTTTATTTTTCCTACGTATATTTTACTGGATTGTTCTTGCGTACACATAATCCGGTAAGTGAGAGAACGAATTGGCAGAGAAAAAAATTTCAGTCCATTGACTGAGCAAATGCAAATTCTTACTGTACAACAGTGATGCTAATTTAGCGCGTTTCAACCTTGCCAAACGCGATTTTTTCGTCTTATAGCGTTTAACAGACCAACCTAAATTACGACGCAAAGCGTTGTCTGGCTGTCAAAATTTCTCATGCCCATACAAAATGTATGAAACCAACCGAAATAACGCGGCGTCAACGCTTTGCAATTGGAAAAATCCAATTTTGACATCGCGTAAAGAAGTGAAGTTGGCTGCAAAAGTACTGTTGTTTTTATTAAGTAATGTAACTTTAGCTACTTTCAGGTCAATTTAGCGTTTTTATTTTTATTTCTTATTTCTATTTAGAGTTTTTTACTAATCAAAGTGAGTAAACATTACTGTTTCTGGCGCACCGTTAACGCTCTAATTTAGGTTACTCATTTCAAAAAAGCTAAGCGCTAAATTACGTTGCGCTTTGCGTCGTAATTTAGGTTGGTCTGTAAATTGGAGCGCTTTCAGTAAAGTATGTAAATAAAAAGGCTTCAAAATTTTCTTACTTTTTACCCCAATATGAAAAGAAGTACTATGAAAAGAAGTACTATTTGCTTTTTACTTAAAAATTTGTTTTAAAATTCAAAATTCTTAGCTGTACTGCACATAAAAAAAATAAAAATATGATGTTTCAAGCTTAAAGTTGAAAGTTGAAAGTTTCAAAGATCAATTTTCACCTATCAACGAGATGAGAACATTGATTACATTTTATTTATATAATTAATTAAATTTATTTTTAATTAAAAATTTAATTTATTAAATTTATTTTTAATTAAAAATTTAATTATTATCTACATATATAAAAATTATCAACATATATTTTGACTTTATAGGGCTGTTACTGAAGACGACCCTTTCACACGCATGAAACTTGTAGTACAATGGTATTTATCCGGTTTCTATAAGAAACCCAAAGGTCTTAAAAAGCCCTATAATCCCATATTGGGTGAAACCTTCCGATGCTATTGGGAACATCCGAATGGCAGCCGCACCTACTATATATCGGAGCAGGTCTCGCACCATCCTCCGATTTCGGCATTTTATGTGACAAATCGACAAGAGGGTTTTTGCATCAGTTGTTCCATCTTGGCCAAATCAAAATTTTATGGCAATAGCACTTCAGCGGTGCTAGAAGGTGTGGCTACGTTAACTCTCTTGCCCCGAGGCGAAAGTTATACGTTAACTACACCTTATGCCCATTGCAAAGGTATTCTCATGGGAACGCTCTCCATGGAATTGGGTGGTAAAATTAATATAGATTGTGAGAATACTGGTTACAAGACGGAGCTGGAATTCAAGCTGAAACCTTTCTTGGGCGGATCTGACAGTACAAATATAGTTGCTGGTAAAATTAAATTAGGCAAGGAGACATTGGCTACTATTAACGGTCACTGGGATGGTGAAATGCGTATAAAAGATGGTAAAACAGGCGATGAAAGTGTGCTATTTGCGGCAAATCCTGAAACAATGAAAAAACGTTTATTACGTTACGTTGTGCCACTTGACTCTCAGTTGTTTAATGAATCTGAACGCTTGTGGTATTTAGTATCGGCTGCCATTAGACGCGATGATCAAGTGGGTGCCACGGAAGAGAAAACGGTATTAGAAGAACAACAACGTAATTCAGCCAAGGAGCGTAAAGCTACATTTGCAGACTGGGAACCGGCTCATTTCCAACAAGATTTAATAACTGGCAAGGTAAGTGTAAATTTTATTATTACTTAAACAATTGCAATACAAATGCTTCTAGATTATTATAATAAACATTAGTAATGTTTCTGTAGATAAACTAATTTATATGTATGTGTGTATGTAACATTAAGAATAAGCCGCTGGCTCGCATCGCACTCCCCCGGTTCAGTGTAGTAATTTGTGAACTGTGCAACAAGAAATGTTTTGTTTTAGAATCGGTTGAATTTGCAGGCCATCCCTGAAACTTGCCGCTAAGCTACAGATTTCGGTAAAATTTGAAGTATCCGATACACTTTTTAATTCTATAAAAATCAGTCAATATCTAAAATCGATTTGGCGAAGGCTTTTGAAGTTATTAGAAATATTTTTTTTTCGAAATTTTTCGTCGACAATATCCCGAACGAATCACTCAATTTGAGTCAAATGGGCAGCACTCAATGTGTCTCTTTTTGATGTTAAGAGTTGATTAGATTTTGAACGGAATCGGCTTAGTAGTTAAACAATTTTTTGAGAAAAACAGTTTTGTAAAAATTTTATTTTCGAAATCTATCGAATATCGATTCACTATTTTACGCGATCTAAATGAGCTCCACATCTTTCAAATGCGAAAATTTGCTTCCGATTCGTTGACCCGTATGTATGTTTACATACATACATGCATTCATACAAAGATCCACACACACATGCATACGCACTATTGGCCTGCACACAGGTCTATCCATCAGGTTTGCGTGTGTATTGGTTCTGGTATGAACAAATATGTTATTCAGCGTTTCTATTACTAGTTGATTTTTTAAAGCAATTATTGTATGGTTGGGCAATGAGCAAATGAGAACAACACATTTGTTTGTATTTATTTTTCTAAAACAAACAAGATACATACATAAAACTGCCTTTACCATATGTACCTAACGTAGTGTCCACACCTGATGAATGTCAAATTGATATCATGATGAAAATTCATCACGTATAGACTCACGGCCTGATAAATTCATCTTGATAACAAATGTCATTTTATGTGTTACTGTGCATTTAACGTTTATTTATTAAACAATTTTCGTCTAAAAAAGGTGGCACAACAATTATTTGTGACCAAAAAGTTAAACAACACGCAAATTAGATATTTTTGGCAAGTATTTTTTAAATATTTGTTTGATTCATCATGATATAAAATCATCAACGTCTACTCCTTTGTGTTGATATTAATGAAAAAATTACAGTTGTTTTTCCGGCGTCATATTACGAGTTTTATGATATAAAATCATCAGGTGTGGACACTATGTTACCACATTTACTCGAGGTTACAAGATCAAGTTTTGCCTTTCAAATTTCAATACACTCACACTTTTTCACTAATACATTCATACTTTTATAATTTGATTCAACTTTGATATCAAGTTTTCCTTCCAATTGTGTATTCAAATTTATAGGCAAAAAAACAACTGACAGCAATTTCAATGAGCACACTTTTAGTTTTTGTTTTCAAATATTCTGCCGACATAGTATTTTTGTGTTCTTTTATTACAAATAATGTTACATTCCACAGAAAAATTTTAATCATAATTAGATAAATATTTTTGGGAACAAAAAATTAAAAGTACAATGATGTGTTGAGGTTTAAAGACCTATACAGAAGCCATGAAGTTGTGTTGTTTTAAGTTGTATTTTTAACAACGGTATATTGAAAATAAATTTGCTTTGAAATTGCGTGCAGATTATATGTATACGCAATTAGGTTTTAACTTTACTTGAAGCAGACTATAATACATAAATAAATATTTTTCTTTCTTAAAGTGGATTTACAAATATGCCGATTTAAGACCTTGGGATCCTCGCAATGATGTTAAACAATATGAATGGGATTACAAAATATTAACCAAAACACGCCATCAAGCACCAATGGTTCGAACCGCCAGCATAGTAAGTGTAGATCCAAGACAATCAATGGTTATTATGAAAGCTAAACGTAAGAATAAAAGTTCAACACCTCTAGTCAATGATCCCAATAATTCGGATTCAAGTCAATCCCATGATGACTTTAATATGTGTGATCAAAACGTTTCATCGCAAACTATAAGAAAGTAAGTATCTTAAGTTGATATTATTTAATTTAATACATGTACATTTACAAGTAGAACAAGTCGGTGTGTTCCACTACGCTAACAAAATAAACGTACCCAAGGGTCCGCCAGATAACTTTTTTTTTTAAAACGGCGGAAAACATCGAGTGTAGCTTGGGCTGTGTGGCACGTAGCGCCGTCCTGTTGAAACCAAATGTTGCCAATATTCTCCTCTTCAATTTTTGTGAACAAAAATTCGTTCAACATGGCCCGATAACGATCGCCATTGACTGTAACGGCCACTCCTTGCTCATTTCCGAAAAAAATGGCCCAATTATGCCTCTAGACCAAAATCCGCACCAAACAGTGACTCGTTTTGGGTGCTTCGGCTTTTCAATGTATGCGTGCGGGTTTTCTGTGCCCCAAATGCGATAATTTTGCTTGTTTACATACCCGCCAAGATCAAAATGAGCTTCATCTGAAAGGATGATTTTTTTTTTGGCAAAATCGGCATCTTCTGTAAGTTGTAATATCGCAATATTTCCCAGCGTTTTTCAAGCGTATACACAACCATATTCGTTCAGCGGAAGGATAAAACTAATCTGTCAAATCAGACATGAGCTAAGTGTTACCATTCACGAAATAAGCACTAGTTGAAAAAAAAACGTTAGATGGCGGACCCTTTATAATAAAATTCATGCCAAAAGTACTGTTGTGCGCGTTATGAAAAGTGGAAGTCGGTAGGGAAGTCAACGTGAATTTGCACCATTTTAGCAAATTTTGCAGATTAAGCCAAAAATCCATGTACGTAAATGAAAGAGGATATTAAAACAGTTGTAATAAGGATAATAAATTTATAGGTTCGTCCACTAATTTTTAATTATGCTGTTGCGGACGTTAGACTTCTTCACACTATATTATTTATAAATAAGAAGAGAATATTATAAATAAAACAACAATATTATCTTACTTTGCATGTTTTGCAAAGTTGTATTTAATTTGGTATTTTGTATATAATTAGAGATGCTAATCGGAACAGGTTTTTGAAATCCCGTGCTTCGGGATTTAGAAATGGACTTCTGAAATCCCGAACCGGGACCCCGGGGTATTTTCGGGATTACAAAATCCAGGTTACTGTACTAGCGAATACAGCCAAGGTTTTATAAAAATTTAGTTTTTAGTATAATTTGGAGCTTATTAAAAATTTTACTGGAGTTTCATTAAGACTTAGGTTAAAATGGTTTTGTTTATATCTTTATAACAAACTTGGTTAGAGACATGGGGATCTAACGTAAATATGAAGCTTAATTATACAATTTTGTAGCATATATAACACCCCTTGCAGATACGCAAAGGAAAGTATTTCCCGCTCTGTCTCTCGCCTAGCTGAATTAAGACTTTGCAACGAAAACTTTGCGTATCTAAAAAGAGTATAAATGCATTTTGTTGTACCATTTATATTCGCTTTAGTTAGTATATGGAAAGCCCCGAGCTTGTTTTTTTAAATGACATTTTATGATCGTACCAGTTGCAAAACTTTTCGACTCACAACAGATCATAATCCGCCCACGTGCCCCCATTTTAAAGATAATTAACAACTAGATACAGACAACAGCAGGAAATTGCTAAATCTTTATTAGCTACTGCTTTAGTAAAAGTTAAGGGCATCTACAGAGAGCTAATTACTCTACGAGCGTTAATTGATCACAGTTCACTAGACACATCAATTTCGGAAGAAGCTGTATACGAGTACATTTTGCAACTACTTCTGCTACTACTACTACTACTACTATTAAGACTTCAAGAACTGACTTAATTGGGTATTGTGGAACTGTAGTGGCAACAGTAATGGCAACAACATTGCTAAAGTAAATCTCGAAATAAAACCACGAATAACCAGCAACGAAGTATTTAATACTGATGCGCTTATACTTTCGTCATCTCTAGTAGGAGTGCAACCGGCCGTATCTTTTGACTACGATATGAGTAATTGGGACAATTATCCCTTAGCTGATCCAAATTTCAATAAGTCAAATAGAATGGACATAGTAATTGGTAGCGACTTGATACATTTACTATTGGATGAGTTTTCTGGTGCTAGAAAAGTAGAAAAAATTGTTGGTCAAAAAACTAAGTAAAACTGGATTTTATCTGGTGTATTGGAAAAAATCGCAACCAACAAACAAAAGTCTGAAGAAATTTTAGGAAATCGAAGAGGTTCCCGAATCTAAAACAGTCTCAGCTGAAGACACCTGTATTAAATTTTTTAATTCTACAACTACAACAACTAATTACAACAACAAAATAGTTGTAAGACTTCCATTTGAAGAAGACCGAGAGCTTGGAGATTCAAGAAAACAGACTATGGCACTTTTTTTTTGATTATTGAAAAAAATTAACAAATTATCGGAAATTGAAGCAGAAATACATATGTATGTATTTATGTACGAGTATGTATGTAGATTTCATGAGAGAATATTGCAAACGCATGATAAGGGTGCCTAAAACTCTATTTGCAAAATTCCTTTATGTGGCTTAATCAAAGAAAAACAATAAATTAAGAAAATATGCTTTATTTTTACATACGAGTACATACATACGTACACATGTTTGTTTTTAATAAAGAAATGCAAATTTTTCGAGTTTTCAAATAATTTGTAAACAAAACACTGAAAGGCTGTTTAGACAATTCTTGCAAGTAAAAATTTTACTAGTAATAATGTGTAATAATCTATTTGTCTCCCAATTTTTAATTCTCTTTTGACGTTTTCTCCTTGCAAACTTTTTGAATTAATGTACACTTTCCAGTAACAATTGTTACAAAGTGGTAACAATTTTTATTAAATGAACGCACCTAATATTTCATTAGAATAATAAAATAAAATTTTTATTTTTTTATTTTAGAATCATGTTGGCTGTGGATCAAATGAATAAATCCTTAGATGACCAGAAACGACAACTAATGTTGATCAATTCCAAATTAGAACGTTTGCAATACGCTCCCCATGATGTCAACACTCGCAGTCATTCATTATCATTTCTGGGTGCTCTGCCGCAATCACTGGTGATGAGAGCTTTTGCTTATGCATTTGCAGCATTATTAGTAAGCCTTTGTCTTAAATGGCTTTTACATTAGTTAACATGTGCAAAAAATATTGTAACTTACGTAATTAACCGTAAAACAAGTAAAATAGTTTTTTTAAGTCTAAAAAAAATAATTTAAAAAAATATTTACAATGCTATAACAATATGTATTAAATTTTTGCATTCTCTCGAAGCTCCAGGTCATGAAGATATTTTGGAATTATTGGTATTATTCATTATATATGTATACGTCTTATATTACAAGTTGTTTTCAATAAATACTAAATAATAATTCCTTGATATCATTGGAATTGTGATAATTAATATTATAATTATAATGTATGTATCGTTGCCTTAAATGCAAACGGACGTAACTACACAAAAATTCGAAATCGAGTTTTTGATGAGTATGGCTTATTTTATTATCAAACTACATGTTCACGTAAATATTGAGACCTCTGCGAACAAAAATGACGACTTTATTAAAGAAATTCAAACGTACGTAACTACGAATGCATCTATTTCTTATTGCAAAGAACGTAACTAACATAAGTTTGTAGCATGTCGCGCCAAAAACCGCCAAATAAGCTCAAGCAACATTATTTTCGAACTGGATTTTTTTGACAAAAACCGATTATTTGATCAAACTGAAAATATTCTTCCCACACTTCCATTGTATGTCGCAACATTTTTTTTCTTTAATTGATATATTTGCACTATCTAAAATGTGCAGTTTGCTGTCATAAATGTGGTCGTAATTTTTTCATTAGCAGAACAGAGGACCAAGTTTGGTAAGAAAGCCAAAATTTAATTTTTTCTTCTCGAAAACCCATAAATGTAGCAGACTTTTTTGAGCTCTTCGATAGAAAAAAATTCACTTGCAAAAAATCTTTTATCAGATCAAAAACATCAGCTTGGCATTGATTTTAATTTTTCATTAACCCAAGGTTGCCCACTTTGGAGCTTTGTGGCTCCGCCCCCTTTAAAGATACATAATCCAAATCCTCCGCAAATGCTGTATGAAATTTCATAACAATTGGACGTCCCATTTAGAAACTTTAATTTATATGGGTTTAGCCCCGCCCACTTGTTTATTCTCAAGATTTTTTTGGTGACTGGTGTTTATCATTCGTTTTAAGTTTATGAAACAGAAGGCTAAAATTTTATGGGCGTAGTTACGACCACTTCTTGAACAAAAATTTATAGGCTTGCATTAGTGCAACTTGTATGCAACGATTGAATAAAATCGCTGTAGTTAAACGCTTAAGATTTACTTTTTAATACTGATCTTTATCGGCGTGGTCTCGGCCCACTGGTTAAAATTTCTGTGTTTTCAGATATTTTATAGGTGGTTGGTCACCTGTGTAAGTAATTTCAGTCAGTGATTTCAGTAATTTGTATCAATGAGTATGTTTTAAAATATGCACTTTTTGCACATCCATATCTCAGGAAGCTAACATCGTAAAACTTTCAAACTTCCCACATGCGATTACTTCGATGAGGTCTCATTATGTTTTAATAATTTTCAGTTTTATCATTTCACGATTAGTGGGAACCAAGTTATGAGGAAGATAAAAACAGGTCGAATGGCTTCGTGTGAATATACACACTGTGTGCAGATTTCTAGATTTGTTAATATCGATATATCCTGGATATTGTTCAAAGCAAATCCATGTGTGTTCATAGTTTTTAAGAGAGAGGTCTGAACAAAAATAATCGTTATTTTCAAATTTTCAAAAAGGTCATAACTGGTGCCGAATGATGGGTGTATGGCTATGACATTGAAACCAAAGCTCAATCATCCCAATGGAAGCGTCCAGAAGAGCAAAGACCGAAAAAAGCACGTCAAGTTCGTTCAAATGTGAAGGTTTTGCTCACTGTTTTCTTCGACTGCAATGGCGTGGTGCATCATGAATTCTTGCCACGGTCAATAAGTAATACTACCTTGAAGTTATGCGCCGTTTGCGCGAAGCAATTCGTCAGAAACGCACAGAATTGTGGAAAAAACAATCATGGATTTTGTACCATGATAACGCACCAGTTTACACATCGATGCTTATGCGTGAGTTTTTGGCCAAAAACAAAATCGTTATCATGTCTCAACCACCGTATTCAGGAAATCTGGATCGTCGTTGACGATGTTCAACAGCTCCTGAGCAATGTCCATGCGACGTTGTTTTTGTTCAAAATTTAGTAAAAAATCGAAGAGCACACCAAAACACGACTAACCTTTTTGTCTGTCAAAAACAAACTGACAATCCAAAATGGCTGATATTGTCAATATATATAACAGACATGTGTACCAACATAACAGGAAAAAAAAAATGCGAAAATGGAACATACGTAACTCACGAAATTTGAAAATAACAGTTATTTTTTGATCAGACATTTTGTCACATCACACACAGCCTTGCATTTCATAAAAATATGTAAATTTCTTACAAAAAATAATTTTCCGCGTCCAGGCTCTCTTGTTTTTTCTACAAAAATATATCTTGACTGACGCTTTTTGGTACACAATATGTTACGATTTTTTTATTTATTTCATGCACA
Organism: Nowickia ferox; assembly: GCA_936439885.1. Lineage (NCBI taxonomy): Eukaryota > Metazoa > Arthropoda > Insecta > Diptera > Tachinidae > Nowickia > Nowickia ferox. The sequence continues at coordinate 111,000,385 of OW387023.1, forward strand.
AACATTTTGGTTCTTTTTTTTGATGTATCATGAAAAACTCTCATTTGAAATTTAAGCACAACGCGTAGGATTACTTCCTACATTATAGCATGCTAGATTTTTTTGTCATCGTTTCGTTCATTCGACTTATAAGTATACACCATATAAATATATTTACATATATGTATGTATATGTATATACGTTTGCAGCAATATGCATTTATTAAAGTGCGCTCATTAAGTTTTAGTACCATATATATGTAAGTACATAGTAACATAACAGAATTTTTGGTCAGATGATTTATCATACTAGGGGCGAAAGTACATTGATATTAAATCTTATACTTTCGCTCTTATTACGTCCAGAATTATCTACGCATAAAAAAAACAAACTAAAAGAAATGCTGCACTTGTTCATAGGTTTGATTGATTTATCAAGTTCATAACCAAAGTCAAAGTCACAGAATATGGTCAAAGTGAAGATAACAAGTGGTATTATACGGAAGCGAGAAAAATAGAATTAATAATTTCTTTAAAGAAATATAAATGCAGTTATACATCCATGGTGTATGTATAATAAGTTAATAAAAAAAAAACTTATAAAATTATTAGCAAATTTAGTTGAAAAAAAAGAAACGTTTAGCTGTTTTCATAAAAAAAGGAGGATCCCAACAAAATATTAATTTATACCAGGTAATGACAAACTTTTCAAATGTAATTAAGTTTTAAAATTTTTTTAATTTCAAAAATAAACCAAACTATGTCGATATTGGGTTTAAAATTGTTACAAATCTTTTTTTAAAATTACGCAGATTTGTGCTACCGGTGGTAGAGATAATTTGGAAGGTCACAGTAATGCTGTGACATTGATAAAGGTCACGAAGACGCCTGAATTTCGTAGCCGTCAATGTCATCGTAATGAAACAAGTTCTCTCAGGATCGGTGTAAAAAATGTCACGCCAAATCTGATTAAATCTTATTTATTTAAATAATCTAAAATTCCTTAAAAATATAGACGTATAGAACCTAACCTAATCTATTATCACAGACTCCTTTCTATAATCAACTTAAACAGTGAACATAACTTAAATCTGCTATCACAGGATAATTCTGATTACTAAATACTTTAAATAGTGGATCTATCGCAATACAAATCTAATATCTAACAATAAATTTTAATAGCACTTAGAATCGCTTAATATAAAACTAAAATCATTCCTTAATAATATCATATTATATACACTCTCTCAATTATCTAAATTAACAAAATAAAATATGTAAAAGTTTAAATGTAGACAAGGTAAAATATCGTTTGTTTTAAACAAAACTTAAAATTTAAATCAAATGAATTAACTCAATTTAAAAAAAAATCCCTTTAATTGTTTACTTACATTTCTAATTATTCTATTCTACATTTAAATTTAGTAACTTATAAATATATACATATAAAGAATCAAAATATTATTAAAATGCAATTTATTTTCTTTTAAAACGAAATCATACTAACCTTATTTTTTTTGTGTAACTAAATATCTTTATTATTCACTACCTTTAGAACCATAATTACAAAAATAAGTTTTTTTTTAAGCAACAACAATAGTAAAAACAACAACGCTACAACCATGGTGTATTGATTGCTGGGCCCTAAAGTCGCTATACATTATGAAACGGAACGCTTGAGATCGAAAGAATCGAAGTTGTGAGTAAAATGTTTCTCGTTATTTTTGTAATTACGCACTTGTTTTTTTTATTATAATTATAATTATAAATCATAAATATCAATACACTTCTTTTTGCCTATAATTTTTTTTGGTTTGATATTCAGTTCAATTCCATTTTATACCTTTTTTATTTTATTTACAAAAAAAAAACAAAGAAAAATAAACAAATCTTACAATTAGTTAATGTAAGTAATAATTTTTTCCTTGCTTTTGTCAATGAATTTTGTTTTGCTTTGAAGAATCTTTTCTGTTTAATTTTTTTTACTTAATAAAAAAGAAAAAAACACAATATGATTGAAGTAGTTTGTGTAAATAAGAAAATATAATTAAGTTTGTTAAAAGATAAGGATAGTCACGGCAAAATATTTCGAATGTAATAAGTAAGTAACATCATTACGAGGATCATAAATATATGTATATGTTTGCATGATGTTATTCATTCCGCAAATAATGTCGGGTGGTCAATCTAGCAGTAGAGAAGACAAATGCACCATAATTCGTGCAACACTTGCCAGTATGAAGCTTGGTTAACGTTTATTAATTATTTCAGTAGGTACTCTGTGGTATTTCGAGGCGGTAGAGTACTTTTATATGTTTATGCGTTGGGAAAAACTGGGTTGAGAACCAACATACCAAATGTGCTGAGCTAGCCAAACATTAAATTGCCGCTTAACTTTGTCGTTTTGACCAAAGTATACTTTTGTTGAATTTCTAATTTTGTTATTCTTCCAATGTATAAAACGCATAACAACTATCAGTCAAAAACCAATACGGCCGCTGATTGCCACTCAACCACAAAAAATTCTGTGGGTGACTATTGACTGACGAAATTCGTGTTCACACTATCGATCAGTGTAATATTTGAGCAAAACTCATGTTCGATATTGTGTACCCTTTAGAAAGCTGGTGATTACACTGCATTAATGCTATGGAGGGTTAACCTGTCGGAAAATAAATGCATTTCCGATTAACCTATGGCTACAGGACAATGCACATTCATTTAATATTATTAAATATTGGTGTTGGGTCATGAAAACGTCAACGGGAACCAAGTCCCCTGATCCATTATATGAAATAAAACCCTCAAACATAGCACTACTGCTTCCATGGATAACTTTCTGGTATACGTGTGCCACTTTTTATGGATTTTTTATTCAGTATGCTAAAAAAGTGCTTGGTGAAGCGTGGTACTTGAAACTATTTTCAGCAGTCCAGAGTATGTTACACCAAAACGAAATTGGGTTGCTGATATAATTTTTTACGAGTTCTAAGTGCCTTCATACCATTTTTGGCAGTAATTAAATAATTTATTTTTGCAATATCTGTCTTTATTTTGGGTTTAGTTAAATGGCGGCGAATAGATATTTAAACACAAAGAACGCTGATGATGAAGGTTTAGTGGACTTCGAAAACAACTGGTTGTTCCGTTCTACTATGTATTTGTCAGAATATTTACAACTAACTTTGGTGTTATTTGTTCATTAATAATTATCACATACAAAGCGATACGAACTTTAGCCTGATAAATCATATATGGAAAAAAAATTAAGTTCAAACAATAACAATTAAAATTAAATATAAATTTAATTTCCTGTATAAAAAGTTGCTCATTTTTATTGTTAACCAAAAATAATTCATTTTGTTAAAAAATTAGCTTTTATGTAATTAGACGAAAAAAAAAATTGCAAAGCTTTGATTACTTCAGCTTTTAATTTGTACAAAATTGGGACTCGTTTAAATTAAAACTAGTTTAAAGCCCAACAGAATATGAAAGGAACTCCAAATAATGTTGTATTCTTATTATTAGATTGGATTTTTCATTCAATGCAGAATGATCTTTCAAAACATCCAGTCTTATATTTATATGGTCTCAATATCTACCCCCTATTGTTCCAAAACATGGTCAATACATGCTTCTATGATAACAATTGCATTTTAATAATTGATAAAGTTGTATGGCTTTCTACTTGGAAATAACGTTGAAAATCTTGGAGTTTACATTGCCTTAAATAATAATAGTTTGGAATTTAATTATGTTTATTAAGCTCGAGTTCGTTTTTGTTTAATTGTAATCAATTTTTTTCGATATTTCGTTAACAGTTTGTTAGTTAACATCGTCAGGAAATAAGCAATTGATTACAATTAAACAAAAACGACCTCGAGCTTAATAAACATAATTAAATAAACTAAAAAGGTCAAATAAAAAATAAAAAAATAGTTTGGAATAATTTATTGGAATTTTATTAAAACTTGGGTCAATATTGTTTTGTTTATGTCTTTATAATGAACTTTGTTAGAAACATGGGGATTTGCCGCAGGTATGAAGTTTAGTCTGTAGAATTTTGTAGCATATATAGCTCGATTTTGTCTTAAGTTGACTTATGCTGTTATTGCATTTAAGCATACAAATATAAATGCCGTTTAAGTCAAATAGTGCAAAATTACACCAAAAATGTATGGTGCAAAAATAGTACAAAGAATTTTAAATAGTACAGATTTTGCACTAATACACAAAGTGGCAACGCTGAAAAGTACTCAAACGCATCTAAAGTTACCGTTAGGTTCTTTTTGCTTTCTTTTACATATGGTGGTGTAAAAGAAAGCAAACTGTTACAGATTATTATTGAAGATTTTAATCCGGTTTTTAAATTAATATCACAAACCAGTGTGAGTCGTTGTCAAAGACAATCACTTAAACACGAAGCTTCGGTTTAACTAAATAATAAAATAATTTAATTTATGATGTAAACATATTTTATTTTTAAACGTTTATAATAATTTTTATATATTTTTTTTATTATTTTTAAGTACATTATCAATTATTTTTGTTGTTTTTCTTAAAAAAAAATTCAACGTATAAAAAATCATTACAAAAAATTATATATGATAAAATACTTTATATATATTTAATTTTTTCCACAGTTTTGCTTTTATAGTTTTTTTTCAATAATTCTAATTTTTTAATTTTTGTTCAATTTACTCTGATGTATGTATAATGGTATGAATTATTCGGCATAGTCTTATGCAATAGTAGTTGTAGTAGTTATGTGTTAACAAATGTATGTATGTTGTACGTTTAAAATACATCTAATATTAAAAAAATATTTTAAAAGGAAAAGGATTGGTAAAAAGCAACGCATATTTGAACAATGTGGGAAAAATAACTAAAATAGTAACAAATTGATATTTGTTGGAATTGTATTATGTAGTTATGTATATTAATGAGACAGCAACGAAATATGAGAAGGAAAGTAATGTTTAACACCCTGTATTTCATTTTAATAGTATTAACTTTAATTTATTATTACACAAGAAGAGAGCAAAGTTTTCATTAAACTCTAAGAGTTTTGCATGTATGTATGTACTCGTATGTATGTATGTATATGCATGTTTAGTTTGTAGAGTATGCCTGCGCAGCAGTTTGTGTCTTTAAACAAAAATATATACAAGGAATTTCTCTTGTATATTCTATATAGTTTTCGTTAAGTTTGTGGTTTTGTTTTACATTTTATTTTTCTCTAAGTTAGAGAGGAGAGATTTAGTGTAACGAACATCAAAATTCTAAGCCTAAAAATTTGTTTTAAGTTTTAACGAATTTCTAAGAAATTCTTTAAAGAAAAACAAAACGGTAACTTCTATTTTACTATAAGTAGATAATATTTAATTCATCTCTTGTTATTGCTTTTGTTCTAAGGATGCATATTTGCGTTTCTGTGGAACATGGCGGGGAAGTACTATTTGTGACATCAAATATTTTAGATTTTTTTATTCAAAACGGTCAGTCGTTTGATCGTATCTGTAACAGTTAGGTTTTAAATGAAATTGGAAATAAAACTCTTATCGCTTAGCATTTGCATTAGTGAATTGAACTCGCAAGAAATGTCAATTTGCAAGATTATGTATTTTGAAGTGAACTGATATCATATCGCACTTAATCAACTAAGAACATCAATATCTATCTACTGTAAAAACTTCAACGTATTCCGATTACTCTTTCATCTCGAAAACCACATTTAAGACAATTTTTGTGATAGTGTAGTAACTACCTTTATATCACAAAAAAGGTATTATTTTGAGTTAATACAAAAGTGGCCATAGTAATATATATCGTATTTTCATAAAAAGGGTATTATTTTGATTTGAGCCTTTATTCAAGTTAAAAATAATCAAATTGTTTTATTTAACATTTAGTTGTATTTTGAGTTGATACTGTTTTGTTGATAAAATTTGTTTTACTTTGTGATTTTAATTCAAAATGTGACTGTTTTTATTATAAAATTCCTATTTTTTTTTGAGTTGTGACTCTTTTAAAAAAACAGATGTTTTTCCCAATATTTGCAAGATTTTAAAATAAAAACAATGTAAATAAATTTTCAAATGGAATTTGCTTACTATGATTTATTCGGATTTTCAAATTCTCCTAAAATGTAACCACAAACATTTTTTTGCCTCTACTGAAAATTTTTAAATTTTGAGTTAATACCCTCTTATTGATTAAGTGCGATATGTATCTACAGCTACTAAACCAAACTTTTTTTTTTTTGTGAGTATAATATGAATCATATTTGGCCTTAAAGGCTTGATTCTGAATTAATAAATAAATTAAATTAAAATGATGAATAAATAAAATATGTGTGTTTTCTTTTAATATGAATCAAAGCCAGTAACATTTTCTCACAATAAAAAAAAAAAACATTTTGAATTTGAAAAAAGTTTTTTGTCAAGTCTACCTGTCCGTTATTTTTATTACGCACTGGCGATTTCAATAAATAGCTGATCTAAATGATCTTAGCAAACGCCTTTAGTATTAAAGCATACCTGTATATTGTACATGAATCACTGCACGCTCGGTTTTCGCGACCATCCATTATCAGTTGTAGTGCTAAATTTTTAGAATTAACGATTCACAAAAAGGAACAAAAAGTTTTATTTGTGCGGCTTAAACGTTAATATTAATAACTGACACTGACATTAATAACTAAAAAATTCCATTATTTCATTCGCACGTGCATTTTTCTTGGAGTATTTTAGTGTTTCCTTTTAAAAAAGCAGCGTTAGCCGGAGATTGATTTATAAGATTCTTTTTTTTAATACAAATACAAATAACAAGTACCGTAAAAGTTATTATAATTTAAAATCTTAAACTTTTCTTAAAATAAATTAATATGTACTCTTAACGTCCCTTTTCACAATGTATGATTAAGAGTTAATGTGAACTTTAAGTGCAAATTCTTATGATAAACTTGTCGTTCAAGTCCGTTAGATTTTAATTGTACATTGTGAAAAGTGCCGTCATAGTGAAATAAAATGAAACATTTTTTCAATGAAATATTGGGCTCGGTTATCGCCAAAATTCAGTCTCAGCGACAGCTCTAGTTTTTATTCGGTTGCGAAAAACAAGCGTGTACAAATGACAAGTCAAATAATAAAATATACAATATGTAATTAATTTTCATTGTTCTATTCACAAGCAGATTTCCAATTGCGCAGCAATGACCATTAAAACCATCTAAGCAATTAAATAAAAAAAAAATTAGGTAGTCAACAAAAAAATTTTTTTGAATCAAAATACTTTATACGAACCCCCGCCTCAAGTCTCCTTAGCGAAAATGTGACGCATATGAGGATGTGAAGTTAGACAAGTGTGTGATTGAATGAGATGTTATTGTGTTTCTGTGAAATTAAAGAAGTTTTTAGTATGATTCTTCTCTTCGGACTGTTTCTCAGCCAATATGAATACGTACATGATTTGTGAGTGTACTTTTTTGTCTAAATTGTTTAGGACAATAGGAACAAGCATAGGGTTTTTCACCCGTGTGAATTTTCATGTGATTATTTAGTGTGGACAATTGTCTGAAATGACTTTCGCAAATTTTACATTTATATGGTTTTTCACCGGTATGAGTTTTCAAGTGATTTGTTAGTGTGCTCTGTTGAGAGAAAGCCCGACGGCAAACACTGCACATAAATGGACGATCTGGACAACTGTTGCGTACGCAGTGGGCTACAACGCCGGTACTGCTATTATTATTATTATTGTTGTTGTTGTTGCTATTATTATTGATACTGTTATGATTGTTGTTGTTGTTTGATGATGCAAACTGCTCCTTCGTGCTAAGAGTACTAACTGTTGTATTACTGTCTAGAAAGTGTAGCAATGGATGATGTTCTACTTGAGGCTGTATTTGTAGATGTCCCGACGCAGTTGGTGTTACCATTATTGTAGCTGCTGCTAATGGGATGTTATTTCCACCAGCCTGATGGTGATGAGGATGATGATGATTTCCTCCTCCCTGACCAGACAATCCCCCTCCTGCTGCTGGTCGTATTAGGATTGGTATTGTTGTTATCATTGTGGATGGTGTTATGTTGATGGATAGCGTGTAAAAATTTAAAATAAAGGTTTTTGTTAAGCGTAAATAATGTTAAATTTTACTTTTTTCATTCAGTTGAACGGCGTCAAAACAAGCGCCTCACCTGTGCCTGCTGTTGTAGAATTAGTTGTTATGGTGGCCACTTGATTGGCATGTGTCTTCATGTGATTGTTCAGGGTGCTTTGTTGGCGGAAAGTCATGCAACAATAAGCACACGCATAGGGCTTATCACCCGAATGTATCTTCTTATGATTTGCCAAAGTTGCCAATTGACTAAATGACTTTTCGCATGTATCGCACTTATAAGGCTTTGGATCAATATGCGCACGTTCATGATTATGCAGGGTACTTAATTGTGGAAAACGTTTTTGACAGATCTTGCACTGATAAGGCTTCACCAACTCATCGGCCTGTGGCGAATTGTAACTGCCCGTGTAAAGGCTCTTCGTAATATTTTGTCTTTGCTGTGGCGTATATGTTATAATTGTACTTTGTCCTTGTTGTTGCTGTTGTTGCATTTGCTGTTGATGTATTATTTGAGCCTGAGCGGCAGCAGCTGCTGCAGAATGAACAATGGACTTTGAGTTCCCTTTGCGTGGAGTACCCTGCGTTTGTTGCGTCTGATAGTTAATTATTGAAGTTGATGTTTGATTTGATTCAGCAAGTGAAGCAAATACTAATAAAAAGAAAAAACGAAATTTATTTTATATGTACAATACTTGTATAGATTACAAACACCAACTAAATGAAACGAATAGTTTATCTTTTATAATTACTTCATTATTAAAAAGATTCTTATATACAAAATCTTCTTCTAAGTGATTTTTAACGCAAAATAATTTACAAGACTAAATGAAAGCGGCACTTTGAAAGTGTTTAAAAAAAACTTGTACGTATGATTAGTTTAAAAACTTCGTAATTGAGTTTATTTTTCTAATTTTTTTTTCTTAGCTTAACTATTTTCTGTTCTTGATGCAGAATTTCGGTTTAAAACCACGCTTCATTTAACTTAATTTATTTATTTTTTATTCGATTGACACCTTTAGCAGCACATTAAAGTGATGGATAAATTATTATTTGATTTACTATTAAACAGATGGTAGTCCATATCGGGCCTTTGCTTCAACAGAGTCCAAAAAACTTGTTTTGCAGAAAATGAGTTTGAAGTTTTGAATTTACTAAAGTCTGCAGTATATGGCATGTAAAAAGCCACATGCGCATGTTGTTCTGATTTATGACTCTATTGAAGCAAAGACTCGATATGTGAGATGAACGAGTTTAAGGCAATAACATTATTGCTATGATAAAATATAAATATACGTAACTCAATTTATTGTTAGGTATTTTAGTTGTTTATTTCTAATCAGTGCTGTTAAATTTCGATTACGGTTACGAATGAATTAGATTACATTTTAGAAAGAATTATACTGATTATATAATTCTCTTTAAACAATTTCTGATAGCTAATTGATTACGATTACTAATAATCGAAAAGTAATCTGGATTAATGGAAATTACTTCAAATTAAAACAAGAGAATTTTGAAAACTTTTTTGAATTACAAATTTATCAATAGATATCTTTCAAGCTTTTTTAAAAAATTTTGCTCATTTGTCAAATTTTTAATATTTTAAATTTTAAGATACATAAGTGAAAAAAGTAATCTTTTTGATTATTTTGTTGTATTTTCAAGTAATTTAGATTTATAAATATATATATATATATATATACATATATGTATATATATACGACTTCTAGGCCATTTTAAGATGCGGCGCATCATAAGTTATTGACTACAGCAGGTAGAAAGATTCGCATTGAATAAATTCTATGTAGAGTACGATATATAAAATCAAAGTATGCTCAAGCGATTGTCATTCATAATAATTAGGCATTTATGCTGGCAAAAAAAATTCAATACGAGCGTTACACATGAATATATTAAGGCGACGTAATTGAATACCAAGGTCAAATAACATTGCTTTAGATTTAAAAGGATTAAGAGAAAGTGAGTTTTCACCCAACCATTGCGAAATTCTATTTTTTTTTTTATTTATGAGAAGTAACACTCAGGCAATGAGTGCATACTACTATTACTAGGTGTTACCTTCTTTAAGAAAGGGATGGTGATAGAGAAGACAGGGGGTGAAGGAAAAGATAGAGGAAAGGCTCATTCTTTTACAACTCTGCTTTTTGCTCGTTTTTTAGTAATGCGGAGTTGCGGCTCTGGCGTCAATGAGGCGTATTAAATTTTCAAAGCTGTGTTTAGTAGCCATTTTATTGGTTATTTTACTTCGCCGATGATTCTGAAACACCGTACCGACGAAGGAGGGCGCTCTGATGTTACATTAGTATTGGTATTGGTATCCACTTAACCCGGTGTAGTTCAGTGACCAGTGTCTACAACTTCATCACGTGAACTTTTATACAACTGATACAAAGTAACACTAATGCACATAAGATAAATGCATGTTGTTATTCAATGGCTGTCAAAAAGCGGGATCGAACCCAGAACCTTCTGTTTTATGGTCAACGTGCTAACTACATTATCCATCGGCACCCAGGTCTGAAATTCTATTAATGTAATAATTAATACGTCAGGGTAGTCGCGATCTGAGGTAAACAATAGAATAATATCATCAGCAAACAAAAATGGCGTACATATGCTAGAACTAATAACATTAGCTAGGTTATTCATATAAAGTCCCAAAAATTAACGCTGTTCGGATCCGTATCAAGCAACCAAGAGACCGCGTGAAGAGCCGAATAAGCAGTGTTTTTAAATATAAGTTTTTATTTTCATTCTGCAAACATTTTCATATTTTTTTTTAACCAACTGGGAAATATTCAAACACAAATAACTAAATTTGTGGAAACTTTTACTCCTCATTGCTTCATATAAAGTTCGTCAGACTGTGCACTTTTATTGCCATTATTATCAAAAGCAGCTGATAGAATGTGAAGTAAAGCTTAAACAATATACAGAATAGGTTCCAAAGGGGTTCCGCCACAAAAGAATTTACAAGGGGTCCGTGAACACGAATTTGGTGGGAGCCGCTGCATTGAAAACATAGAGTTCACTAACACAATGAAAATGTTTATTTATTAAAGAACAATATGATTTACGGTCTGTCCCACGATTTCAACATAAAACGTTCAATCCATTACTTATAACTAAAACAAAGAAATTTTTTTTTATTTTATTGTCGTTTTAAAAAAAGTTGTAGACCGAAGGTTTTCTGTCGACCTCATAGGACAATCCGTTAAAACTATCATAACTACAGAAAGTTACGAACAAATAACTTAAAAAACTTATGCATTTTCTTATAACTTTTTTGAATTATTGATGGAACATTGCTTTATATTTTGTACGAATGTTTCCTGTTTCTAAACAGACATAAGACCTTATATCATTACACATATGTACATAATAGCATAAAATGGGCATTTGATAACAAAATATTGAGGTATGTATATTAAACCGGATTCAAAAACTTAAATCGATGGAAGAATGAATGATGTGAATACAAATTTATTACAAAATAAAACCCATTCCTTTCATTTAATCAGATGAGGTAAAAGAAGCAAGAACATCAACAACAACCATCAGTTCAATAGACTATTTACTCACCCTTATGTGTTTTAATATGATTTATCAATGTCGATTGTTGCCGAAAATCCTTAGAGCAAATATTGCATTTGAAAGGTTTCTCGCCAGTGTGGATCTTGACATGATTCGTGAGTGTTGATATTTGGCGGAATGCTTTTTCGCAATGTTTGCACTTGTAGGGTCTTTCATCGGTGTGTATCTTCATGTGATTTCGCAAAGTGGTTAATTGGCGAAATTTGTTTTTACAAATGTGGCACTGTTTCTTTTTTCGAGGATCATCAACAACCGGCTCAGAAATCTCTTCAGGCATTTCAATTTTAGTCACTGGCATTGGGGTTATGGGAGCGGGATTATGGTTTAGCGTGGAAGAAGCCGCCGCCGTTGTTGATATGTCCAGCAAATGAACCAATGGATGTTGTGGATGTAGCATAGCTTGATGAGTGGGATGTTGTATGGCTTGTACCGCTGTTAATTGATGCAGCGTAAAAGGAGCTTGCTGCAGGCCAGCTGCAGATATTGTTGTCTGTTGTTGACCTGTATTGGTCACTCCGTGGGAAGTTGAAATTTGAGCTGGTGCATAATGTTGATAGTTGACCATGGCGGCCGCACTTACAGCTGTAGCATGATTGAGGTGCATTTTGCATGAGGTATTTTGCGATTCCTACTATTCGAGTGCGGTATAAAAATAATGCAATTCTGTCCCAAATGGACTGTCTATTAAGAAAAACTTAAATAAGATCTTAATTTAAATTTTATTTACATACTTAGTATGAAAATGCCTAAACTTACCTTTTTTCACTCTGTTTTCTATAACGAGCGACTGTGCCTTGTTATCGCTACTATTGCCACTGTGGCAACGTGTGTGCTTGTTTTTCTTCTTCCAATAGATAGTCTTGTCTGTGATTTCACGTTTTTTTCATTTGTTCACATTTCACTTAATTTTTTAACATTATTCACCACTTTAACTTTATTTATAATATAATATCAATAGCTTTTAGAATTCTCTAAGCATTTAATTATAAATCCTCATTAAATAATTTCTTTTTTCAAGGATTTTAGTTGGTTAAAAATTTTTTCAGGAAAAGAAAACAAACAGCTGGGTTGGTCAAGTTGTCAAGATTTTAAAAACAAAATCGTAGAGTTGCATTTAGAAAAAAGCGTGGTCTTGCAATGTTGCGTTTTAGTGTACTTTAGAGCCAGGGTTGTATTTAATTGCTGGAAATCAAGGCGAATTCAAAGTCTCAACTCCTTGTAACGTGGTAAACTAGGCGAAATCACATCAGGGGATCTTAATTCACCAGCTGACATAATTTCTCTGCTGTCAATCAATGCAAAAGGCTAGGAAATATTCTGACAGCAAGAAATTTTACACTAACAAATATACAAGGCGAATATGCAGAGTTGCAAATTAAGACCACCTGGTATCAATTCGCCTTGACGGTAAAACTATTCATGGTATATGCACAAGCCCAGCCTGTTAATGTGTACGAGGCAGAAAGTTGTCAGACTTTTTTTAAAAGTTGCAAAAATGTTAGTGGATGTGTGTGAATAAAATTATTACAGTGTTGCCAATGAATTTGCACATAGCTGTGTCTCCCATTACACATGGAAGAAAATTACACTACACATCTATTGTGTAGGTTAAAATTAAAACAAAAATAAATAAAAATAGAACCCAAAGTAGTATAACACACAGATTATCTCATTACGTGGCCTGCACATGGGGGTAGAAATTATACACTGTGTATTACACACATGTTGGCAGCACTAAATGACTATAATCATGCATGAATGCCGCGTCTTTTTGTTCTTTAGTTACCCTGTGATTGTTGTTTTTAAAAACAAAAGACGTCTGTTTCTGACAATTATTCGTTTGTTTCTACCAACAAAATGCGTGTGTTTTTTTGGTGTTGTAATGTTGTTGTAGTCGTGCAAGTACCTAGCATAATATTACCATGGCCTTGACTAAATAGAAAATGTTTAGGATTTAGCCGGCTCTTAGTCACCGTCGACTACAATTATAAATCGGCATCGGGACCTGGGAAAAAAAATATGTATGTCAACATGAACCAGCTGGTTTTTAGAGAGAGAAGTCGATCGGCTCGAAGCCAACGGCGTGCCGCTGCAGGTTATTTTTTTAATCGTTCCGCCACCATGTTATCCATCGCATATCTCTCCTTTATAACACGATGCGACGAATTATTCTGCATTATTAACTCCGAAAACTTCTTTTTCGAGAGTTGTTTGACTTGGCTTTATTGTAATAAAAGAGCGATAAATTTTCTGTCATATTGAATTAGTATTTTCGCCACTGCCGCCGTCTATAATTTTGCACCAACTTGTTTTTCTGCTACTGATTGAACTCCCTGATTTGCATCATATCCAATTTTTATAAATTTATCACAACGGCGACTTTTTTGTGTTTTCGATTACAAGTAACAAATAAATTATTATTGAAAAATAACCGAATAGAAAGACGTAAAATTGTACAAGTAATAAATATGAGTGAAGAACGCCCTACTTCATCAAAACTAATAAACAAGGTGGGCATGGCTGAGCGAGAAAGCAAAGAAACAGGTAAATAATAAAATAAAAACTGTTCAATAACAAAATCGGTCATTTGCGCACAGCGGATATGAAATTTTTTATAGCGATTAAAGATATGTACACACTTCAGAGTATTTTTGAAAGATATACAGCTTTAACTTCATACAATATGGTGGGGCTGTTATTTGTCCTCTTTTTCCCACACACTGGCCTCTTTTTTTGTGATCTGTCCTCGAAAAAAATTGGCGTCCGGAAAAGTCGTACTTGTTTGACCAACCATTACTTGTCATTTTTGTTCAGAGCCAAAGACACAAAAATTCCGCTTCCATATTCTTGCAGTTTTTTACTTGTAACGAAAAGGGGTAAAATTAAAAATGGTATTAACGACTTTTGCCATACAATTTTACACCAAAACTTATGGAAACAATATTATGCACCGCTTTTTAATGTCCAATTGTGTGGAGGAACTCGTGAACACTTGTTTCATTTCGTCACTTATGCTAACTTCATGCCAGTTTTTCGTTGTGCATAAGGCTGTTGGAGTTCATTTTTAGTTTCATTACTTAATTGAAATAAACCGAAAAACAAACTATTAACACCTGAATTTAGTGGGTTTTTATTGTACTTTAAGTTTTTGTCATTTATAATATAATATTATATTCCAACTTCCAATGCTATAGATCGTGCAATTTACAAGAGCAATGAATTAGCTTTTAATAATTTTTTAAAATCACCGTGATTTGACATAACGTGATTTACAGAACAGGCCCGAATATAAAAAATATTCGTATATACCCAGCGGGAAAAAGAAGGAGTAAGGATGCCTTCTAAAAGGCCTCTGTACTCCTTATGGATGTACAAGGCCGGCTCGCTCCATCCCATCTTCATATCTTTTTTACACACGTTGTCATTGCGAGGTAGGCCTTCCGTTCTCGCTTCTTTTGCAGATATTCTAAAAGGCCTTCAAATTAATGGCTCTTAAAGGTCTTCCAGAGAATGGCTGTTAAAAGGCCTTCACATAAAGGTCTTATTGAAAGGGGTTTAATAAAGGTTTTCCACTGCTGAGGCCTCTACCTCAAGACTTACAAGTATTGAAATACAAGTAAAATAGTTGTGAAAATATATTTTTTACATGAATATAAAATTTTTTCCCAACTGTTTTACTTGTATTATAGCACTTGTAAGTTTTGAGAAACAGGCCCGAAGTGTTCAATATACACATCCATACATATAGTGTTTTGACGTTTATTTTGTGATCAAAAGGGTCGAACATATTGAAATGAAACTTCTGAAATAACACGAACCCACATAGTATTTATATACATACTAATGATCTTTTTAAAGGTACAAAACTCAACTAAAATCATTTACGTTTCCTTTTCTTTAATCGTTCTGTATTTGGTATTTTTATAAGGAATTTTGTTTTTTATAACGGCATCTGAATTCTTTGGCTTTTGCTTTGGCAACAAAAGCAAAACAAAAATACTTTACTCCTTCTGTTCTTCCTTCTTATAGAAGGGAATGTGGAATGGGTATCCTATCTTTTTTTTACTAAAGAGCCGAAGTCTTCTATGAGGCCTTCTTCAGAAGTTACATAAGAATGGTAACTGAGTCAAAAACATGAATTCGTTTGTTTTTGTTCTGGCAAAATAAAACAAAAAATGTTACTCCTTCTGTTCTCCCTTCTCATAGAAGGGAATGTGGAATGTGTAGCTTATCTTTTATGCGAAAAGCCGAGGCCTTCTATAAGGCCTTCTTTGGCAGTTTGATAAGAATAGTAATTAAATCGAAAAAATTCATGAGCAGTCCTTTAATAAGGCCTGAAGTAAGAAGGTCTTCTGAGTTTTACCGCTGGGTACATATATGTATATACATATGTATGTACATATGTATATACATACATATCGATAATCACAAGTAGAAAGGGGCTAACTCGTATTTTCACGAAATTGAGTTTTTCGGCGATTCCAATACACTTTACACAAATACACATCGTCACAATAATTTATTGCAATACGAGCATATTAATTTATTTATAGGCTTACTAGTTATAATTTTCAATGTCCGCTAGTTTATATACATAAATAATTTTATATTTTTAAGTTTTTTTATGATTATTGTTATTATTTTTTTGTTTAAATAAAAAATGTATGTATGTATATAGATATGTGTATAAAGCAACATAAATTTTAATTATTTATCTTATTTTACCTGATATTTCATGCGTGGAACCAATTCAATCGTTTAATATGGATACTATTTCTTTTTTAACTTGGGGGTTTTACGCGAGTTTTCGATGAACGTATGTATGTATCTATCGCGTGGAAACAGAATAAGGTGTATTTTCTTTTGTGCTTATTTTTCTCCGTAGTTTTGTTTACAAAATGTATGAAATTTATGGTACCATGAAATAAGTCCCAAATGAAATAACTCCCAACTAAAAAATGAAATAACTTCCAATGATTTTTCCATACAAAATTGGGACTTATTTCATTATGAAATAACTCCTAATGCATTGGGAATTCCCCGTTCTATATTTGAAATGCTAGTAAATGGAATTTCCTGCTATACGCAGCCCACGCTCTTGAGTCGATATTTGTAGCAATTAATCGTCGTCGATGTAAAAAATAGGGCCAATCCCACGATGTCGACAACGTTCGACTTGTCGCACACAACTGGAACGAACGACGAATTTTTCGGTGCGAACTTTCCTCATACGATATAAAACACATTTGTGCATAAAACGAATATACCCCCTCTCTCTCTCTGCACACACAATAACCAACTTTATCGATTATAAGAGAGTAATTCACTAAGTAAACTCGTCGTTGTGCTTCACACGCTAAATCCAGTTGCCTTTTGCTAGATTCCCCATACCAAACAAAATATAAATATAACTTTTCAATAGATTTGTAGGAAATCTACTATAAATCTAATATTTTGTGTGTGAATGAGCTAAGTCGGTATGTTTGGCGTTACAATTTACGGATACGAAATCTTGGAAAATGTAAAAAAACTTAGTGTAAACGATTTCGTTAAAGGTTTCTAATTAAATATACTAGATTTCGAGATAATGTAAATGCAGTATAATTGTAAATAATTGTTTCAAAATTGTTTTTATAAAGTACAGAATAATAAATTCATACAAGTTTTCGCGATTTATATGCTGTAAGCATATTCTCGAGTTGTTGCTTTTTTGCGGTCTATATAATCAGCTTTGTGAGATTTTAATTCATTGCGAATTTTTATGTATTTTTTGCAACATTAAACGAGTTTAGTAGAAATTTGCTAAAGAAAAACGCCACGTATTTAAACATAAATGGATATTTTGTAGAAAAAGAAAAGTAAAAAGCAAAATAATTAGTTATTACAATAACAAATACATAGGGTGAAAAATATTATTAATATAGTACACCTTTTATACGAAAGAAAATAAAAGTAATTTTAAACTGGCTTAAAATGTTAGGACTTTATGACTTTATAACATTGGAGACACCCGTTTGAATACCCCAACCGATTATAAATTTTTTATCGTGTTGAAAAGGAATGAAAAGTATTGTAATCAGTTTAAATTGAATTTATGTCCATAAGTATGTTGTGTTAAAGAAAGCGAAAATGAATTAATGAACTCCAATTTTTTCTTGTTGTAGAATTAGAGGTACCTGATTGATGTGCCTTGGTAAGTACATATCGCGAGTTTTACACAATATGAAGAACGATGTGAGGATTAATTCTGCATCATTAACTCAAAAACTCCAATTTTTGAGTTGTGACGGGTATTTAAATAAATGAGCTATATGTACTTTATATATTTTACGCCCTGATTGTTTGAAGCTGTTCAAATATTTCCGTCAACAAAGTACGCATGGTTAAACTTAGCTCTAATTTTTGTTTTATTTTCTTTTTTAACTCCCTTCATTATTATGTAGTCGTCTACATTTTTTTTTGTATGTTACTTCATAACTCCGTAATTTTTATACCGATTTTAAATATTCTTTTTATTTTTTGTCTGTAAGGGTATAACTTCCGTTTGGTCCCATTTCCAAAAAGGTGGGCAGGAACACGCCCATTACATTTGTTCTTTGGTTTTGACTATGTTTAATGTTTAAATACATTGCTGAGCAATAATCTCTTAACACATGCTGCCAAATTGAAATAATATTAATATTTTTTAAACAAAAAAGTAAGAAAGATTGTTTTAAATGAATTAAATAAAAAGAACTTCAATTTAAAATTAGCAAAAAATCTAATTAAGAAAAATATAGGAATATGCGTGTTCGCCACCTCTAGATACATTGTTGAACACAAGCAATTTGATGTCATTATTCTGCCGGCGTTATTGCTTGTGTTAAGACACAACAAGTTGCTCGTCTGGTCGTAGTGTTAAAAGCTTAAAATTGGCAATAAAAATTTAAAAATAAAAATGTAAAAAAATTTAATCGACTTCAAATTAATCACTGAAAACTTCAAAATAATTAAAATTTTTTTTTATTTACTTTGTTAGATCAAAATAGAACGCACTCTAATTAAAATTTCCCAAGTTTTAATGCTTTCACATGACAAGTATGTCCCGGTCCAGACTTGCAATTGCTGTTGCAGCAATTATTGAATATGTGGGAGGAGTGTTGAAATAGAAATACATAAGTTAGGTTAGGTTAGGAAGGGTGGTGCTATACCGCACCTCCACTCGGAGACCCAATTGGGTCCACTATGATTCCATTCTTGCCCAAAAAAAGTATTCCTCTCCCTCTCTCACTAAAAAATAAAAAGTTGCTGCAACAAATTTGCAAGTCTGGACCGGGTATATGTATTTTGCAGTGGAAAATTTCGTCGCTATTTTAACTAAGTACACTCAAACCTTTTTTATGCGGTTTTCGAAGCCGAATTTTAAATTTCATGAAATTGGCAGTACCCAAATGCATTTTTATAAAAAATTGTTTTATTTTTGCTTGAATTGTATATGGGGTGCTTTTTATGTATTAAAGTGTGTTTTCGCATGCATAAGTCATGTTTTAGTCACAGCAAGTCTGAGTTTATGGGACAAATTTATAAATTTTATTTCTTTAGCATCTCCTGAATTTATTTTCTTCTTAATATTATTTTGTATACATGTTTACATATGTGGCAGCGCATAGAGAAAGGGACCTAAGGGTAAAAATTCAATTTTCACTTTTTTTGATGTGGACAACATCTGAGCATCGAATGAGATCGATCCCATGCCCCAAAAGTGTTCCCTCCCAGAGATATGCGCGTTTTATGATGTGATGGTACACCAAAGATACACGTATTTAAATCTTTAAAATGGCTCTCCTGAACAAAACCGGTTTTTACCCTTAGGTCCCTTTCTATTTTGCGCGTCACATATGTATGTATGTATTGTTTTGCTTCTTATTTATTAAAAATAAATGGATCTCTTAAAATAAATACATTCATGTTTGCTACATATTTTTATGCGGTTTTGATTAAATTTTGACAGTGTGATTTGAAGTCATGCGGTTTTTGAAGCAGGAACGTATCTACCCGTTTTGTATAGAAGTAGTACCCTTTTTTAAGCGTTTATTTTTGATGCGGTTTCCTTTGGAACGCATCTACCGCATAAAAAAAGGCTTGAGTATAATTCTTGAATATGTGGGAGAGTGTTGAAATAGATACATATAAATTTTATATTCCACTCTCGTTCTTTTGCACTAGTACTAAACTAAAACTATCTGACCTTACTAACAATTTTCAAATTTTACAAAAGAGCAGCTTTTATGATTGTTTTATACATGAATTCTGATGGATACGTTTGAAATGTTTTTACTCTTGTAGTTAGGTCGGTTAGTTAAAACAGCGACGATTTGACATGCCATGCATGATTTACAAATAACTCAACAGATTGAAAGTATTTTGTTCTGGAATAAACCATCCAAAATTACGAGTATCCTTAAACATTGGTCTTATGCACGCTACCGTAAATGCTATTTTGTTATATATACCTACATATGTACATGTGTATAAAAATACACATTTTATGATCCTGAAAATCTTTTAGATGACAGTGCCATGGAAACCATTAGAAAATTTTTTGCTCAAAAACTCAATTTGGTTACTACACTGGATGAAGAAGATAGTAATGCTAAAAAGGTTTGTATAGCTGTATATGTTCGTACATGTACTATGGACATTCATAACTAAGTGCTAATCTGTAGGTTATAGACAATTTAACATTTGAGGGACTATGTGATCATTGGAAGTCTAAAGGTTTTAAAAACATTATAACCATGGTTGGCGCTGGCATATCTACATGTGAGTAAATCATTTACTATCGTATTCATAAGAATTATTCTAGCTTTATTAAGGGCTTATATGACACATTTCTATGGGGAATTTGTCAAATAAACCTCTAATAAACCTAAAATATTTTTTATGAATACGGCAGTTAAAATTTAAATTATTTGATTAATTTTATAATCGATTTTCAGCGGCTGGTATTCCCGATTTTCGTTCACCTGGTTCTGGTTTATATGATAATCTACAAAAATATGATCTACCCCATCCCTCAGCAATTTTTGAAATGGATTATTTTAAAGATAATCCACAGCCTTTTTTCGCTTTAGCCAAAGAACTTTATCCTGGTACATTTAAACCCACACCTTCACACTACTTTGTGCGTCTTTTACACAATAAAGGTCTGTTATTACGTCATTATACCCAAAACATTGATACACTGGAAAGAATTGCTGGTCTACCAGAGGAAAAACTGGTAGAGGCTCACGGAACTTTTTTTACAAACCACTGCTTGGGTTGCCGTAAACTATACTCAATGGAATGGATGAAAGAGAAAATATTTTCGGACAATGTGCCCACATGCACCATTTGTAATGGTGTAGTCAAGCCAGATATTGTTTTCTTTGGTGAAAATCTACCTGAAAAATTCTACATATTACCTGCTAAAGATTTCAATAAATGCGATTTGCTTATCATAATGGGCACTTCGTTGGAGGTGCAACCTTTTGCCAGCCTCATTGATCGCGCTAATCTAAAATGTATACGTTTGCTAATAAATCGTACAAAAGTTGGCAATGATTTTGGTGGCATAAGCTCTTGGTTCATGAGTGGTCCTGGACTAATGTTTGACAATCCTAAAAATACCCGCGATATAGCTTATATCGGTGACTGTGATGACGGTTGCTTAGCATTAGCAGAAGCCTTAGGTTGGAAGGATGAATTAAATGATTTAATCCAACGTGAGCATGATCGTTTAGCCTGTGAAAATTCCAAGAATAAAAGTTATACCCACAACAAAAACAGAAAAAAAGAAGACTGTAAATTGAAAGGAGAAGTCCACAATGCCGACTCTTAATTTTTAACAATCAAAGTGCAATATTTTCCTCTTCGATTTTTCACACAAGTACATATGTACATATTAAAGGGCTGCGTAAGACGTTCTAAAAGTTTCGTATTCTATTTCACACTACTTCAAAGCACAGTGTTCTAGTGTAATCATAAATAACAAAACAAAACTAACAAAACATGACCCTCACTAAACTAAGTCCTAGTTTACACTATGCAAGTGTTACTGCTAAGCTCAGTTAGCCGACTGTAATGTAATGTAACTGCAACAGTAGGAAACAGCTGATCGATATTGTTATGTGAAAAGCAGTGAAAATAGCAGAGATGTAATGTGACGTAACCTACTTTTCATATAAAAATATCGATCAGCTGTTTCTTACATTACAGTTACATTGCATTACAGTCGGCTAACCGAGCCTTAAATCATAGCAGAAACATCGTGTGCAATAGAACACGAGCATAAACATGCAAACTATGTATGTATGTATATATATATAAATTGAAAATAAAATTTAACAAATTATTGTAGGTATACATATGTACGATATTATTTCATTCTAAATAAAACCTCTTTCAGCTTTCATATTCCTAACTAAACGCAAATGTTTCTTTTATATGGATAATTGTATTTGCTATTAGAACATTCAAGCATGTTTTGAATGTTCTATGTAAGTTTTGATGTTCTATTTCATTTTTGTTTTGAAAGGCTTTATTGTTCTATTGCGTTTTGTTTTGTACTTATTCTTATCGTAAAGCAAACACATCACACACACATTTCGAACTTAATGAGATTGTTTGTAAGCCATTTTTTAAGGCTTGTGCTAGACTTGAGTCGAACTCGTTCACTAATTCGACCCAAGTCTACTTGTGCCGCACTCTAGTACATATACATACATACACTCAAAATGCTGTAATCCAATGAAAATTTGATGAATTTAAAACCTAAATATACCCAACAAATGCACTAGCGAGATTCACTGTTCGTATTAAATTATATAACTACGATTTTAAACGTCCAAGCGCGAAAGAGACATTTTCTTCTGTATTGTAAAAAAATGTTTAATATGTTTCCAATAAAAAGGCCGTATTAATGAATAATCAATGTTTTATTAATTCAATAATAATCGTTAACTACAAAATTAGTGTCAATATTATTTTTATTTATTTCAAAATACTTTACAAAATAAATTTGCAAAGTATTGTTGCACAAATATGGGCGGGGTAACTAGACCATATGCCCAAGATGTTATTAACCGTATTTTTAAAAAAGTTTTTGTGACTGACAATACACGACTTATGCCTTCACATAGGAAGTAGCAACGTGGTTGTCAATGAAATTCCACAAAAGATAATAGTGCGAGCGAGACGAAAAACTCTCGAAGGCCAAACAACACACACACGCTTGACCACACTTAAGACGTAATTATGATGACGCGAGAGCTGTTCTTCAGCCCAGAGCTGCTTAACGACTGAGTATCAATATTATAAACCATGCTTGCATACAATTTACACAAAAAAAATATATATATATAATATATAAAAACAAGTTGCCAGACAGAGAACAACAATTTCAAGTTAACATACTGATAACATTTCATCCCTCACCCACTCTTCACTCTGGAGAGAATCTTATTCGTTGCCTGAGTAGCCTAGATGACCTAGATAAAGGAGCTTGGTCTTCTTCGTCCGCATCATTGGGTTCCGCTTTTAGTGTATCCGAATACACATATACTTCCATCATCCTCTCTCGAAGCATCAAAGCCATAAAACTTTTTTGTGGTGTGGAAAATGATATATTATTATCATTAGTCAAGTAAGGTTGCGGTGTTGAGGTGTTATTTGTGGGGTTCCCTTGCAGTGCTTTCACCGTCCTGTTGAAAGTAAGGCTTACGTCTGTGTGCCACTAATGGAAAACTGTTTGATTCCGACATATATTTATTGATTTAAACAGTTTCCATTCATGTTAAATTCTACAAAATTGTCTATTAGTCATGTGTGAAACTGTTTAACTTAATAAATATGTACGTGTCTTCACCAGACAGTATTTCATTAGTAATTAGTGGTTACGATTGTTTGGGCACATGGCACACATATGTAAGCTCGGCCTAAGAACGACGTCTACACTATATTTTATTATCGTTAGCAGGTCCCATCTTTGTTTCCCTTGTGCATTCATAATTGTTCGCATTGTTTTAACCTCTCACCTGGTCTATGTGACGCTTGATATGTTTACCATTGCACAAAATTTCGCAGTGGAAGTCTCCAAGACGATTTAAAACTACTCCGGGCAAACATTTGCTCATGCGTTTGTTTATCCCTATACAATTGATTCTATGGCCAGTGTAGCTCGTGAATATTCTATCAGTTTTCAATAAGTGATGACTGCCACTGCATTTGATTCATTTGAATTGAAAACGAATTGCAACTCATTCTGCAAATTGCATTTGAGTTGGATATGAATTGAAATTCATAAGTATTTTCTTTTCATTCAAATAAGTATTTTTATTAAAAAATCTTGAAAAGTTTTCTATGTTGCCATTATTGGTTGCACATCTAAAAATTACTAAAGTGTAGTTACGTTACGTTCTTGTTTCAGAAAAAAACAAGTGAAACGGGCGTAACTAACATAAAAGCTTAAATACATACATATATATATATAAAAAGGAAATAAATGGTTAAAAAATTTTGAAGAATATTTTATTATTGATTTTGTAACGTTTTTTGTTTCTTCTGTAAAAAAAATAAAAGTGTAGTTACGTCCGTTTGCATTTAAGGTGACAATATAAACTTTAAAAAACACTGCCCTATATAATATAACTTACTTTACAAGCGTAAAGCTCTGTTGTCCACCAAACCGTTTATCCGGTATATTTGGCCTTTAAGCCACATATAAAATTAGCCCAACTTGGCGGTTCTTGTATTTGTTAAATTGAGCTAAGATGGGAACCTTTTAAATTTTTGGCTTTCGATAGTTTACGCTAGGCTGCGAAAGGTCGAATTGACTGTTGGCTTGGATTTTTACTGCAGCAATGCGATTTAACAAATTTTGAATGTTAATTGTGTGTAAGTAAATCTGTGGCAAAAAGGAAAAAGTGCTGAATTCGAGATAAGCAAATTTTGAGTCAATGGCACTCTTGTAATTTTCATATTCAAAAGTACCTCTGAAAATAATCTCAATTATATCGTGCGATTTTTCAGGAAGTTATAGCGCAATGAATTGATGCTTATCTTTTTTTGTCTCAATCTCATAGGGAAGAATAATAATAGCTTAATTTAGATCATACTTTAAACGTAAACCTAGATTATACTTTGGTATATTTCAAATTTAATGTATTAGTTACATTTTGTAGAACGATGTTTTTCTAAATAAAATATAAGCGAAAAAGTTTTTCGTCTCACTCGCCTCTGGTTGACTGATTTGCTACGGATAACTGCATATTCTTGCGGTTCTTTCGTGGAATTTCGTTGACAACCACATTGCTGTGTGTATCTCCGAACAAAGTCTTCTAGTTTTTTTATTGTTTCCAAACAATAGGATTCTTAAAATCCCTCTGAGTACATAGGCGTTTGTTTCAAGGATGATATTGTCTTTGACCAGCAGCAGCCATTCCTTCAAATTAAAAAAATAGACTAATTATGTAAAATGTGAGGGATATGATTTAATCTAAAGTGTCTTAATAAAAAATTATTTTTTTTTCGCTAAATGGGGTCGATGTCAATGACAAGGCTTCATTTCAATATACTGTGACCATGACATCTGGCCACATTCACCCGAAGAAACCCACTGTTATAATTTTTTTTTTCTGTTTCTGGATTCATGTATTCATGTCTCTTCCACTGTAACGAAATGGATCATAAACTCATTGAAATGGGACCTGAATATCACCAAACATACGGTTATTCCGTTGGTGTACTCAGCCTAATTTTTATTTATGGTCAAATATATGTATGTACATATGTACATTAGAGCGACCCACATTGTATGAATATGAAAAGCGTGATTTTGTTACCCCTATCAAATTAAAGTTCGGTATTTTTAATGAGGAATCCCAAGGCAACATATTCAAAAAGTGCAAAATTTGAAAGATTTTTTCAAGCCTCTTCCAATGGTGTATTAAACTTTACCATTCGTACCATCAGTAAAACGTTATTCCATAAAAATTACGATTTTTGGTATTAAAATACGAGTAACTTCTATTATTTTTTAAATATAATTTGATATATGTAACAAAGAATATGTCAACAAAGCGTGTCGCCGAGTTCGGACAGAACAATGATTATCTCTTCCCCATCCGTAAATTGATCCAAACTAAATGATTCCCTCCCTAATATTTTCGTGTCTAAACGAAGACTAATGAATACACCAGGGACCGTAACGGCTATAAGTTTTATTTTAAAATTTACTTTTTAATCATTATTTCTTGAGTCTTATTTGTTTTGCGAAAAGCTAGATTTGCCAGATGAACTCAATACGCTTTTGTGGTGCTATTATTTTGACAGCAGCTGTACATTGTATATAGAGTGCTGTACACCATTTTACTTTAACCTGTTATGTTTTTCGTTAATCTGCTTCTAACCAATGATGTTGTTAACAATCTACTTCATACTATTCCCTATAAGAAGAGATTGTTATATTTCACAATATTTTTTCTGTGGTTTTTATGGATTGTTTGTTGGCGAACATTATTTTGAACATTTGTATTGGAACAAAAAGCTACATCCATATGTACATATGTACATACATATATGAGTATGTATGTAAGCATACATATCCCAGTCAGCATGTGGAAGATTGTTTTAGCACAAATCACCAAACTGAGGCTTTTAAGCAGTGTTCCAAAATTTATCGAACACTATTTTGCGTATTGTACACAAATCCAGAAGCGATATCTATTTTTTTTATAAATTTATTTAAAAATTTCGAATAAGAAGACAATGTCAGTTAAAATAAAAAAAAATTTGAAAAATGGGATATAAAATTAAATTTTAACAACTTTTTACTAAATAAATGTCAACGGATGGCAGCTCATTTCCTGACATTTCATCATTTCACAGCCAATTTACTTCCTAACCTCAAATTTGCCCAATGTTTTACAAATACTACCAAAAACATACTTTTAAACATTAAATCAAGATTGTCGTAGAAGCTAAGAATGCAATAAATTAAATAAGACAAACCTTAATATTGATAAGAGCAAAACACATGAGAACATGGTCATTCTTCTAAATAACATCAGTAGATATTAAATAATATATTGTCAGTTAGTCTTAAGAATATATAGTATGCAAATGAAGTGCACACATTTGAGTGTGGAAAAAATAAAGATATATTTTTTTACTCAACTCCTAGTTGAAGGAATTAATTCGCTGTAATAAAAGAATCTTTCAGAAGAGTCGCGGCTAGAGTACCATTTTCTCCCAAAGAATAGTAGTTTTCGACTCGAAAACGAGCGCATATGTAAATTCGTCGCTGTTTTAACTAACTGACCTAACTGACATTTTTTTGAAAAATGATTTCATGACTGTAAGCATTACTGTTGTGTCTATATAAAAAGATTTCAGACGCAGCCATAAGAATGAATGTATACAACAACCATAAAAGCTGCTCTCCTCTTAAATTGTTAAAATGTTAGTTAGGTCAGTTAGTTAAATCAGCGACGAATAAGTATTTCAATCTCGCAGGGGAGTCGAAAAAGACTCGAATATGATCAATATTTTTATAAAATGCTGACTGGTACATTTCATATGATGGAAGAAGATAATACTTTCCTAATGTCATGGATGTTTGTACTCGTATGTATGTATTTGAATTGAAATGTTTTAAATTACAGCTGAAAGTCTTCTGCATGAAATAGAGCTGCACTTTTTGCGATCTATTTTTTTAATTAGTCCAACTATTGGAACAATTTACTGCAGGAACTGTAGAAAACATACGAAAAAAAAAGAATT
Source organism: Nowickia ferox (assembly GCA_936439885.1). NCBI lineage: Eukaryota > Metazoa > Arthropoda > Insecta > Diptera > Tachinidae > Nowickia > Nowickia ferox. The sequence goes on from OW387023.1 coordinate 111,027,899, forward strand.
AGTTGCATACAAAAAAGTATAAAACAATTGTAACCTAACAAGCCAAAAATACACATACATTTGTACAATTGTGTGTATTCATGAACATATTTACGTGCAGTCGCCAATAGCTGGGTATCAGTTTGTCACGAGTATTTTAATATAGCGACAGTTTTCAAAACCATTAACTTCCACAAACACAAACTACTGCTGCTACTTTTACTACATTTACTACTACTGCTATTGTGTCGGATGTGATCATCATGCGGAAGTACGTTTTAAAGAAAGTGCTTCGATTAAGGTACCTTTTTAATATAAATTTATATAAAAAAACTCTCTACAATAACACTGTGGAACAAATTCAGGTCAGCAAAAGTTAGGTCGATTCTGAGAGAGAGGGGTGAAAATAGAGGCTAAATTAGAAGACCCGTATCGCGGCGTTTATTTATTTTAGTTCGAATTTTTTTTAATCGACCTTCGAACTTTGCGATTAAAAAACAAATTCGAACTAAAATAAACAAACGCCGCGATACGGGTCTTCTAATTTAGCCTCTATTTTCACCCCTCTCTCTCAGAATCGACCTAACTTTTGCTGACCTGAATTTGTTCCATAGTGTAATTAGATGATAGGAAAATAAATACATACTTATGTATAACAAAGGGCAAAAAAGAAGCAAAATGAGTATTTCCTTACTCACGATGATCTACGTTTACTCTGAGTAATTTTTGTTTCTTTCAAGTTCATGAACTCTCACATGGGAACAAAGATGAATCAATCAAGATCTCCTTCGGCTTCGCTTACGAAATACTCACTAAAATTCGAACCAAACGAAATATTATTCCTATATATTTATATATGTATATATGTATATATATATATATACATGATAATCACTACAATGCATTAAACACATTCACGACATAATACTACCGACTACAAATGCCCTTAGGTACGGGTTCACATACGTCAATTTTAGTTGAGGAAAATTAATTAAAAATTCATGGGCTAGGGCGAAAAATGTAATGGGAACCCCTTTTCATTAGTTTGTTTCTCGGAAAAGTTCGCGCAGAAACTACCAACAGCAATGACACAAATCAAATAACACATAAAAAATAATAGAATTATTATATTAATATAAGGAGCACCTAGTTTAAAAATGCTTAATTGCTTGGTACGAATGGGAAAGTTCAAAGTAACACATTTTTAAATACAATTAATCTCCCTTATTCCAGTTGTCGACATAGACGTCACTTTAACACGATACCAAAAAATTGGGGCTTGTTTACTCGCTCTCGAGAACAAATTTGTGCTACTGATAATATATTTCCGTTTCCTAAGGTCTAGAAAATAGCATATACCTGCCAACTGGAGTTCATTGTTTTATGACAATTTTTTGATATTGTGCTAAAGTGACTTCGATGTCGAGATGTCGACAACTAGAATAAGGGTAAATATATTTGTAAATACATTAAAAAAATTGTGTTATTCACAACTGAGTTGTTAGCAAAACAAATATTTTTAATAAAATTGTTTTTTAAATTCTAATGTGTTTCTTGTTTTTTTAGAAAACTATTTTCATGTTAATGAACATACATAAATATATATCAAGAAATATGTAGTTTGTTGACAATTATTTTTTAAGAAATTTATTATTTGACATATTAGGTTTGTTTCTTTACACGGGATCCCAATTTGTACGAATAGAAAATTGGGTAAATGAGAGGTTTTGTGAGAGTAATGTTCTTCTTCTACTACTTTGGGCACATAGAAAATCAATCAGCTGTTTGAAAACTAGGCAATAACAAAGAAAAATTACATGCTAGAAAAATGGAAAATTTTATGAAAATATATTTAAAAGCTAGTGGTGAACGAAGTTTTATAAGCTTTCATATCGCCGCTGTTTTAACTAATTGACCTAACTGATACTTTTTTGAAAAATGAGTTAAGTGCTAGGGAAAGGATTTTCATGCATTTAAAATCGCGTTTTATGTACAGAAAATATACATTAAAAATATAAAAAAATGTATTAAAAACTAATAAAATATGCATTTATTAACTCTTTTTTGAACATTTAATAACATTAAAAAATCAAAAAAAAAAAAAAAAAATCAGCTTCATTGCTTTCTGAACAAACATTTGTATTCCATATACAAAATACAGTTAAGAAGAACTTTTATTTACGTAAATGAATAAGTATTTTTGTAAATTGTCAGAGATAAATCTTTGACTATTTTTTCTGAAAAAAACATTTTTATTATAAAAATTAACATTCCACGTCAGCAAAAGTTGTTGGTGCATATTTAAATGTTGCTAGTTCGTTTGTGGAATATTCAGTTTCTAAATTTTAGCTGTTTGAACTAAATATAAGCTATATTGATGCAATTTGTTGCATTTTTTAAGTCCATAATTTTTTTTTTAAAACTTTATCTAATTTATTTTTAATATCTTCACTTATTCTGTCTTTCAGAGCACGCATTTTTTTACTTGAGCTGTTAAAGAATCAAAACTATCTGATTGGGCTATAATTAATTATTCAAATAAAACGCGAAAATCGCAATGTATTTTATCTTTTTTTAATATAGGTATCAAATTTTTTCATTTTTCAATTATAATAATCTGGTGATAAGCTAAAGATCTGTTTTCAAATCTAGGATGCTGTGAGATACATATACTTAAGTTTTCAACTATTAATTTTTTAGTTGAATACATACATGAAATTAAAAAAATACTTACTATCAGAACAAATACTTCTTTTTTTCTTGATGTTGGACACAAGTCTAACGTAAAAGCAATTTCAGCAGAAAACTTTCAAAAATTGTACAACTAAAATGTCTGTGTGTGAACCCACCCAGTCATTGTAATTCGTCAACGTCCGTTGTCAAAATGTGAAAACTTTGACTTCTCCTTAACAATATGTAAACGAAACGAAACATAATAATGACTCCATTCGATGCCGATTTTACATAAATAAATAAATATAATAATAAACAGTACAACTGCTTCGTGCAAATGGTTGTAAAAGCGTTATTTTTTACACTATTGCAAATAATTTTTGTGACGAGGTGTATTTTTGTGAAATGTATTGGAATCACCGAAAAACTGAATTTCGTGAAAATATGAGTTAGGGCTTTCTACTTGTGACCATCGATATACATATACATATGTATGTACATGTATGTGTATGTTTTTTTCTAAAATCGCTAAACATTTAGTTATATTATGGTTAATAAAAATTTTAAACATCTATGAAGAAGATTGCTGAAAACGTTTTGCTTTGTAATATGCATGTGCACAGCTTTATTGTTATTTTAGTTTTTGATAAGCATTTGAGCATTTTCATTAGAAAATCTAATCATCTTTAACATCTGCTGTTGTGGAAGTTATTTCAAAATGATGCTCTGAAATTTTATTGACACACTGTATATTTTGGGTTAGAATGTCATCAAAATAAATAATCTTCATATGTACATACGAGGTCTGATCAAAAAAAAAACCGTTATTTTAAATTTTTTCAAAAAGTATTTATTTATTCATCTTGTCCCCTTCAAAGTAATCCCCCTCAGATATAATACACTTATGCCAGCGTTTTTTCCAATCCTCGAAACACTTCTGAAACGCGCTTTTTGGTATCGCCAACAGCTCCTGTTTCGATTTTTCTTTTATCTCCTAAATCGTAGCAAAACGCTTTACTTTCATCGGTGTCTTCAGTTTTAGTCAGCGGGTGCCAAGTCCGGTGAATACGGTGGTTGAGGCATTATAACGGTTTTGTTTTTGGCCAAAAACTAACGCACAAGCATCGATGTGTGAGCTGGTGCGTTATCATGGTGCAAAATCCATGATTGTTTTTTCCACAATTCTGTGCGTTTCTGACGAATTGCTTCGCGCAAACGGAGCATAACTTCAAGGTAGTATTTCTTATTGACCGTGGCAAGAATTCATGATGCACCACGCCATTGCAGTCGAAGAAAACAGTGAGCAAAACCTTTGACCGAACATTTGACCGAACTTGACGACCAGGACGAGCATCGTCATTGACATCTTCTCGGCCATCCTTAAACCGGTTATACCACAATTGAACTTGTGTTCTGCTCATAGTAGACTCGCCAAACGCCACAGTCAACATTTCAAATGTCCTTGCGCATTTAATTTAATTTTTTATACAAAACTTAATACAGTTTCTTTGATCCATTTTTTCGAATAGTAAAAAATCGAAGAGCACACCAAAACACGACTAACCTTTTTATCTGTCAAAAACAAACTGACAATCCAAAATGGCTGATATTGCCAACATACTATATAACAGACATGTGTACCAATATAACAGAAAAAAATGCGAAAATCGAACATACGTAACTCACGAAATTTGAAAATAACGGTTATTTTTTGATCAGACCTCGTACATACATAAATACAAATGTACGTACGTATGCATGTATATATGTACATGTCATTACAAAGTAGCTTCCACTAAGAGATGGCAATTGTATATATTTGAGCTACTCAGGCAATCTTGGAAGGAGTTTTAGCATTTCTGTGAAAGAATTTTTTTTTATATTCCATTCAATATTAATAAGAATAGAAGATAAATATGTATATCGTATTATGGTGTTTATGATAATTTGCGCCATGAGACTGGCGCCATTTAAGCAACACATCGCTATGCTTAGTTGACTTCCAGTAGACCTAGTCCATATTTACACTATGCAAGTCTTATTGCTAAGCTGATTAGTTTGATGGAGAGAGAGACGAGGGGAACAGTAACGTTTCTTTCCCCTCGTCTCTCTTTTCTAACAAACTAATCAGCTTAGCAATAAGAGTTGTATAGTGTAAACTAGGACCTACTGGCATGATCATTATACTGAACCAAATATGGTATTTAATATTCATGCATTAAACACATTCACCACAGCAAGCTACCGACTACAAAATGTCAAGGATAGAATACACATGCTTATATGAGAATGATTCTTTTGAAGACAGCAAGGCAACACGGCGGCAGGATGTTGTCTATGCTGATTTTATCGTTGTAGTCCAATTAAACTAATTTCTATTTCTTTGGCTACAATGAGTATTGCCAGTATAATACAAAATGTTGAATGAATGATATCGTACAATTATTTCATATTATTTAACAGAAACAATATCCAAAAATTGATGTAAAGCATAAATTGATTCACTTACATACTTTTACGTCATATAAGTACATTTTGAAAGAGTAATTTTTATAAATGCGAAATATTTCAAGGTGGCAATACTGAACTATGTACATATACTTAAATATAAGGTGCATATGGTGCTGCTGCCGTCTCCAAAATAATTAAGTAGCTGGCTACGAGGCGACAAATGCCGCTAGCGTCATTTGAAGTCGTGTGTTCGTGTAGCCTACTGTGGTGAATGTGTTTAATGCATCAAGGTGTATTTAATTAGGTGGCAGCATAAAGCCCTGAATAGTTTTTGCTCTGAATCATGGCTGTCCATTTCACCAAACCAGTGTTGCCATAAGATGTAAGAGAAAAAGTGCTAGATTGCAGAAATAAAAGTGCTAAAATGTTAACATTTTTAGTTTTTCTTATTTCTTAAGTGGCCCATACACTATACAAGCAATAAAATTGTGAACTTTTTTTATTCTATATCATCGGTAACGTGTATATCATATGCATAGATGGCACAATAAATTTTTTCATAACAAAGAAAATAGAACTATAGTGTGAAATTTTTTTTCGCAAAATTATATAGTTTATGTTTTTGCTGTGAGAAAAATTCCGGCATATTTTTTTAAAGATTTTTATCAATCAATCCATAGTATAGGTCAAACCGACAATAATATCGATGGTGTTGCGTGAATTGTGCGAGATTTGACCTTTTTACGTAACCCCAACGATGTGAACAATAACAATAATAATAATATTATATGTATAGGTCGCTTGAAATATTTAATTTATAAATTTTGAGTCCAGCTGCGACTGGAATACCAAGAAAGAAAAAATCTTTAAGAGCGTTAAATGGAATAGTTAAGTAAAAATATATTTATTTTCTACATAGATAAGTCAGATGAACAAATTAAATTAATAGATATACCCATTGCACACGTTGTATAGTTTTACTGAAATATAATCGTATAACCGACAACTAAAGTCTTGGGCTCACATTAGCTTTGACTGCGCTTTTTGTCAAACTAATCAATAACCTAATTAATACTATAAGCTCTTAAAAAGCATAAAACTTAAAACATGTTTTGTTAATTTAGTATTTCAAATGGTGTACTTTAATATATTTGTACCCGTATGTGTATCTCAGAGCGGTTCAGGTATATGACTCCTGTCATACTAAACACTTAATGAAGATAAATAAATTTGATAAACATATAATATTCATTGGCTGGCAATTTTGTTAAGGAATTATCTAAGGAAAGTTTATAAATTTAATGAAATAAAAAGTACAAAAAATGCCAAATGGTTTTAAGATATAGCATTATTTTCAAAATCTTTAGTGCTAAACGAAGAAAAATCCTTTTGATAATGCCCAATAATTTTATGTTATCAAAAATAAAAGAGGCATTATACAATTTTATTTAGAGGCATTATTATTCTTTTAATATCAACATGAGTAGGTATTATGATGAGGAAAAATTAAAGCGATGATTAGAGGGAAAGAAAATAATGAAAGAAAATTTGATTTTAGTTAAAAAAAAGAAATTTTAGGCGTATGGCCCTTGTATACTGTAAGGTAAGGTAGACCGTTTAAAGATGGGTGTTTTATTTAGAAATTCACTATTTGTTTACTTGCTAAAGTAAAATGTATTGAAAACTTTCTCATTTTACCAAGTCAAAAAATAGCACATTCAGTGCGAACTGCACTCTATTACCTTTTTTATAACCAAAACAATTTGTTGTGATTAAATTTTAATTAAAATCTTTGTGCTTAATTTTTCTTATCACTGTACTTCAAATTGTCTCACCAATACAGTTGCAAAACATTTTTGGGCTTCCCTGTTCTGAATACATTTATCTCGCAAAGGGTTGCCAGAGTTTTTTCGACCTATTTCGCCAAATTGATTCAAAATCCCCAAAAGTTGCCAAAATCACTTTTATGTACTTTTACTTAATATGTATATGGTTATTTGATAATAATTTTTTTTAAATATAAATTTTTATAAAATATTCATAAAAAAATTCAGCAGAAAATTATTAAAAATTATTTCTTGTAAATTTTTCTCCTCCAAATTCAAAACCCTCTATTACCTATAATTAATATAAGAAAAATAGTCAAAATCGCATTGTATTAATTTCTTGTTTATTTTTTGAAATTACCTTTTCTACAAATTGATTCCCCTGATTTGTAAAAATTTTGAAGTTCAATTAAAAAAAAAATTAGCCATAAAAATCGCCTAGATATTTATTTATCGCATGAAAAATGTTTGTTTACAAATTTATTTACAAATTCCGTGACAAAAAATATTTCATATATAAATTTGTGCTTATTTTTAACCGACTTCAAAAAGAGGAGGAGGTTATTAATTCGTCTGTATTTTTTTTTGAATTGTTACTCCATAACTCGGTACATTTTAGAATGATTGTAAAAATTCTTTTTTTTTTGAGAGGGTGTAGCTTCCAATTGATCCCATTGCAAAAACAAAGTTGTTGGGAAGACGCCTTCAATTTTTTTTATTTCATTTTATGATTATTTTTTCGAATTCGTTTGAATGAATTCAAAATCAATTCAATTCAATTCGTTTGAATGAATTCAAAATCAATTCAATTCAAACGAATTGGAAATGAACTGCAATTCACTTTACCATTTTCATTTGAATTGGAAACGAATTGAAATTCATTTCTGCCTAAAGGCCTCATTAGTTTTTACTTTTCGTTGTCGTTCTGTGCCGGTCTTTTCCGTATAAAATATTTTGCAATTACTTTTTCTGTGCAAGGAATCAGCTGACAACCTATAGAACTGATTTCAGTTGTATACAAAATATCACAAAAAACTAATACATACACCCTTTTGGCTGTCACTTAACGTTGAATTCTATTTTCTACAGATTTGTCCGCAACGGAACAGAACGAAACAGGAAAAACAAACCACACACACAGACCTTCAATTGAACAGAAACAAAACAGCTGATTCAGAACAGAACAGCACGCACAAACTAATTCTGCCTTAATTCGTTTGAATTGATTCAAATTTCATTCAATTTCCTTTTTGTTGTGAAAAAATTAATTAAAAATTTAGTTGATTCGTAACGAATTAAAATCGAAAAAGAATGATTCATTTATAGCTCGGCTGAAAAGTTAGCTTTTTTGAGTTGTCGCATATTGAATATAGGTTCTCGATATATATATTTATACCATGTTTTTTTCACAGTTTTTTTTAATTGGTTTTTTGAAACAAAATATGTATACTCATATTTCTAGTGTTGAAATTTTGTTATGACTTTCTTTTATGTCAACAAATTTTAAAGCTTAAAACCAATTTTAAATAAAAAAGGTTCAGTCGTGCTCTTTCGGCTGCTCGTACGCATTGTCGGCAGTGAGTGGTGATGAAAATAAAAAAGGTGTAATTTTTAATTTGACCGTCTCCAACTCTGCTTGAAAAAAAGGCTGTTGCTTTCTGTGTACACAAATATTTATTAACTACCATTACTGGAATACCCTTTAGTAGCTTTGTATTTTTTTTAAAGCCATAAGCATACATATGTATGTATGTATGTACACATTAGAGTGGCCGTTAGTTGTATGGAGAATTTTTGTTTGATTTCTTATATTCTCTCCCCTCAAATCGATTCAGATTTATATAAAAAAATACAAAAAATTTCATAGCGATAAGTTGTGTTTTAGGGGTTGCGTCCGCTCCTCAAAGTTGCGCCTCAAGTCCATTTATTCAATGTAATTTTGTTTGTTTTTTGTTTGTTTAGTTTCCTATTGACTCTCGGTCTAATTCATAAAAGATATTTTAGGTTTATTACAGGTTTATGTGACAAATTTCCCATAGAATTTGATAGGTCAAATAAACGCTTAATAAACCTGAAATATTTTTTATGAATATGGCAGTACATGTATAAGTATGTATGAAATAATTTAATAGATATCAGCTTTTATTGTACATGCTTAGTATAAATAATTTCCATATAAATATAATTTTGTTACATAAAACTTTTGGTATTTTGTTGGTTATTTTCTTCATTATTTTCTAAAATATTAATTTTACCAAAAAACTTTCCTTGAGGTTAATGTTGTTGACTAGAAGAGCTAAAATATTGTAGAATGTTTTTTTTTTAATAAATGGGCTTGAATGCAACTTTGAGAGGCGGACGCCTCAGCCCACTAAAACACAACTTATCGCTATGAAATTTTTTTGTATTTTTTTTACATATAACTGAACCGATTTGTGGGGAGAGAATATAAGAAATAAAAAAAATAATAATAACGGCCACTCTAATGTACATACATACATATGTATGTATGTATGTATATTACATAAATATGTTTTATTTTGTATATTATGTCATCAATGTCAGCTGCTGTGGTTTTCTATTGCTTTGTTATTTATGCATGTCTTGTAGTCGCTCTAGATAAAATAATAAAAAAAATATGCAAAGATTGTTATTTAATGTTTTTGATCTTTATAACTAAATTGGATGCAAATACATATGTATGCATGTAAATATATACATATTAAGGAAGTAACGAATACCAGTTTAGCGAATGCGAAAACGAATAATGCATTTTAAGGTAAAAAATCACATGAAAATAAATTTGTTTAAGAACATGAAGTTGTATTGTATACATAGATGTCCTACATACATAGTATGTATATCATTTCATTTAAATTGCGTCTTGAATTGAGCAAATATTAAATATTTATTACTGCCAGTTCATAGAAGCCATGTAAAAATTCTCGTCTGCCTATTTATATTGAAAACAAAAACAAAGCACTCTTTATATTGTGTAACAATTTCATACAAGTATCTTGTTTACTCATCTGTTTAAATCCAAATAAAATGTTCCTTTTCCATTAAGTTTTGGATAAATTGAAAACTCTAAAGTCGTTTTTTTGACAGACTAGTTTTTTGAGTTATGATGTTCTTTGAGTAAATTAGCGATATGAATGTTTTAATAATCTATGCTCGAACTTAGGCTGGGTTTACATCTAAGTGCCATGTGCCAAAGAAAGCGTAACCACTAATTACTAATGAAAAACTGTTTGATTCAGACATGTATTTATAGACGTTGCTTCGGTCCAAGGTAGCTTCTCCGTATGCCACAGTCAACATTTGGAATGCATCCGCGCACTTAATTTCACAAAATTTGATACAGGTTCTTTGTTCCATTTTTTTTTAATAGGTAAAAATCGAAGACGAGCCAAAACACGTGCAAGCAAAGCAGCTGTCAACAATTAAATGAACATTCAAAATGGCCGAAATTGTCGGCATAAGTGAGAGACATGAGTACCAACATAACGCCACAAAAAAATCAAAACTCGAATATACGTAACGCGTGAAAATTCTAAATTCGCGATACGTTTTGAAAAAACCTCGTATGTGCATATATAAATTTATTTCATATAATGTAGAGGACATAAAGCAATATTTATTTATGCTTGAAAACGTTTTTGGAATTATAAGATTTGAAAGATGCACGTCAAACATTTTATTAAGTTGCCATATTAGTGTTATTTTTGTTATTAATAAATTAACTGCCAATTCATAGAAGCCATGTAAAAATTCTCGTCTGCCTATTTATATTGAAAACAAAAACAAAGCACTCAAAATTGGTTTTTGTTTTCAATGTAAATAGCCAGACGAGAATTATTACATGGATTCTATGAATTGGCAGTTAATTTATTAATAACAAAAATAACACTTTCGATTAAGTCACCTTTAAAATAGAAAAAAAAAAACGAAATCAAAATCGGTCCAGCACACACAGACACACAGTACAAACTTACATATGTATAACCAGAGTACGAAATTAAAGGAAAAAACTCGCAAACGTTTCCCGCAAAGACAATAACTTTTAAAATGTTTTAATCGTTTTGTACGTAAACAAAACCAAAACAAGTACTTTTCCAATGAAAAAGAGCGCAAACATAATAATTCTTGTTTCACTCCTAGTAACTGTACAATTGCGCACAAAACAAATGCTGCAACATATTTTTTAATAATTCATTTAGTTTGCGGATGATGTTTATAGTGTACAAACAAAATTGAAATCCAAAAAGAAACGTTGCGTACTTTTGTTTAAATAAAAATGATAAATATTTTGTGTCTAAAAATTACTTATTGTCCATTAGACTTGTATCGAATTCTTCCAGTAGCTCGTTTTTGACACAAACCCATGTAATTTAAATGGGTTTGATCAAATGAGCTATTCCATACATATTAAGAAAAAATGGCATGAATTGTTCATAAAAAAATATTTGTAGAAGTAGTACGAGTACTCTGTTCAGCTTGGGAAAATTATGTGAATTATGTATACGAGTATCTTCAATATTTTAAGTTTTCATGCGAAATAATGTGAGTGGCACATGTTTTGCATGTAATTTACAACAAACAAGGACTAGTGAATATTGTTTGTATTTAAAATTTTCTGTACGAACTAATGAATAGTGCTCAACATATTTCAAACGTTTGAACAAACTAGTCTTAAATAAAAAATATTTTCGCGTATGTCAAGAACTGCTTTTTCTTTTTCAAAAACTGAAAAATATTTCCAAGTACAGCTGGATTTTGTTTTCATTTTCACACTTTTGGAAAAGTTTTCCGATAAAATTTTAAAGCTTTGTTTAGAATGCTTTACTTGTAAGTGCATATACATATGTATATATGTATGTATTTTTTTCATGCTGACTTAAACTCAATTTGCCGTTTGTTAATCCTAATTTGTTAATCCTAATTTTGCCGTTTGTTAATGCTAAACTATTTTCTTATTTTTAAAAGAGGTAAAACATATTTGTCTTTAGTGTTCGCTTGAAATATCCGCATTCATTTTAGCCAATTCAAGTAGCAAAAGTAAGCGAATTATTTGCGAATGCAAAAGCGAATGCGAACATTCGTTACGTCCCTAATACATATGTATGTATGTATATCGTGATTATTATTAAGAAAACAGTTTTCAGAGAATTTGAAATGATTTTGAATTCTATCAAATTATATTGAGTTCAATTTGTTTTTATTCCAATCAGATATTAGATTAAAATAATGATTTTTGATTTATGATTGGGAATGTTAATAAATATTATTGCTTATATTTTTGTTTCGGGACACCAAAATTAAAAAAAAATAATACAAATATCGAAACCATATACTGAAATACTCTCGCTAGTGGATTCACCATAACCAAACTGAAATTCAATTGGTTTCTATGGTAATGGTTATGGGGTTATGGCGAATCATCATCTATAATCAACTACAGTGTTGCCCATATGTTTAGTTCGAACAGCTGTTTTCTATGGTTATGGTTAGTTTCGCTAACTATTCGTGTTTTATATATGCTCGAATAAAATTTCATGATTTTTGACTTGCTCAAACGAACAAAAAATAAAGAAAGGTATTCGTATTATTTAAAAAATTTTGTAGAAAACGACACGCATGCGTATTATTTTAAATTTTTTTATTAACAAACAAAAAATAATTCGTTACATAAGAAAAACAAATAATTTTAATAACAAACTAAAGGTTTCATTAGTCGTTTCTTTCTGTTGCTGTTCTGTGCTGTGCCGTTCTGCTTATAAATTTGCGTACTTACTTTTTCTGTAGTAACTTATCAGCTGTTTCCACTAAAGTGATGAATTTTGCATCGTTCATTGTTATGTTTCAATATAATTTTATATTTTTCTTTTCAAAATTAAACTTTTTAAATTCTAAACGCACAATCACAATTTATTTCAAAATGTTTTTATTTAATTTATGCTGTCACTTACATTTACTTAAAAATTTTTTGATTTTCACAAGTTGAACCGAAACATAACAGAACGAAACAGAAAAACTAACGACTTGTATTAGATTTCTGTTCGTAACAGAACAGAAAGTAAAATCTAATTCTGCCTTAAAACCCGACACGAAATTAGTTGAAAAGTATTTATACACATTTACAAAATTTTTTTAATAAGCCATTTAATATGTCATATGTCAAACAGCAGATAACCTGCTTCTTTAGCTTGTAGGCAGGCGATTCTTTTATTTAACTTTTAATAAAAGAACAAGTAGAAAACTTTCCAACCCCAATTTGAAGACTTTTGCTATTATTGCTTTCAAGATATAAGATTACTATTAATTACTTTGTATGGGGTGTTCCCCTTCACCCAGGTCCTACTACCTATATTTTAAATTACTTCGTAACTCGTTCTCGAAAGAGTCCATACAAAATTTGAATATTTTGACTCCTATACGATATTTCTGTGGCAAAAAGGAAAAAGTGCTTAAGTCGAGATAAGCCGATTTTGAGTTAATCGTACCTCCGTAATCTGCATATTCGAAAGTAGCCCTGGTCAAAATCTCAATTGATTTGTGTGATTTTTCAGGAAGTTATAGCACTATGACTTGCGAGTTATCTTTTTTAGACTTCTAATCTCATTTGGAATAATAGCTTAATTTAGGCTATACTTGTGTATATTTTAACTTAAATGTATTACTTATAGTGTGTAGAACGATGTTTGCTTAAAAAATAAAGGTTTACAGAGAATTTCCCAATTTAACTGTAAAAGAAATAAATTTCTGAAAATCGACTTGAACGCTTAAAAGTGCTCTCCTGTAAAACAGTAAAATTTCGCTTAAGCACTTTTTCCTTATTGCCACAGATATCTTACATAATCGTCTATGTATCGGCTCGTCGAGTTTAAATTTTGTTGTCTTCTACAAACAGGCTGTTTGTTATCTTAGATTCATTCCATTCCAAAGTTTTATACCTCTATAAAAACCCTATACATACATACATACATACGAGTATGTATATTTTTTCTTAAAGTTATAAAAAAATAAAAAAAGTATTCTGCACAATTATATTCCAAAACATGTGTATGTTTATGTGTGTGTGTACGATTGACATTGTATGCGTTTGATTAAAAGGAAAATGACTTTCTTTCGTTTTTAATTTTTAAAAATTCAACTAGCTGCTATTTTGTTTCCAACAAATTTTCAACAAATACTATGATGGATGACCTTAGAAAATTTCCTTTTTTTATTCACTTGTAAAGAGTTTTTCATTAAGCGCTTCCTTTCTTTAAATTAACATAAAACAAAGTGTGTGTGCGTACCTCACACACCTCATTGACATTTCTTTAATTCGTTTGATAGGCCTATCGACGCCGTTATGCAGGGAATATAACTGGATAAAATTCCGGAGGATTAAATTGAAGAGGGGAACAGAAACGTTTCTTTTCCCCTCTCTCTCTCTCTCACCTAACAAACTAATCAGCTTAGCAATAAGACTTGCATAGTGTAAACTAGGACTAACTAAACAAAGCTTAATATTTTACCAAGCAGCAGTCGTAAAGCAGCTCTGGGCTAGTCAACATCAAGCGTCGTTGGCAATTATCTCTTAAGTGCAACCAGGCCACTGTTGTTTATTGGCCTTCGAGAGTTTTGCGTCTCGCTCGCACTGGTTGAATGATCTGCCACGGATAACCGTATATTCTTGCGGTTCTTTTGTGGAATTTCTTTAACAACCACGTTGCTACTTCCTATGTGAAGGCATAGGTCGTGTACATTCAGTCACAAAGCCTTTTTAAAAAACTGTTAATAACATCTTGGGCATATGGTCTAGCTACCCCGCCCATATTTGTGCAACAATACTTTGCAAATTTACTTTGTAAAGCATTTATTAAATAAATAAATAAATTTTACCAAGCAGAGACGAAGCTCTCATTATTAACAATATAACAAACTATTAGATTAGAAAAGGTGGAAGATCTGGTTCAAAGACCGGCACTGCGACACCTAAAACAAACAATAAAAATATAACAAAGCTGTATAAATCAATTCAATACTAGTAGAAGTAAGGAAACGATGAAATTAGCCTCAACAATAACATTGTGCAAATGTCTACCGCGGTTTCGCTGGATGTTGTGTATTCAAAATTTCAACGTAGCACCGTTCTTTGGAAACCACAGGTGGTTGGTATTCATATCATCCAATTGCGGAGAAAATATATTAGCAATCATCGAGCTTTGACGGCGAAAGCTTGGCCAATCCACATCAAACAGTGACTTTTCGGTTATGGGTATTGCCCCAAATTCGATAACTTTGCTTGCTAACGTAACCATTCATGCAGAAATGGGCCCCTTATAGTATGTTTCCACTATACGTGCTTCGCTCTCAATCAAGAGCGAAGCAACTTGCTTCGCCATACAAAATTCTGAGAACGAATTAAGTAGATTCAATATGAATAAAATTGGTATCTTCTCAAACTTTTATCGCAGTTTATCGCCTGTATCTGAATTAGCTATCAAAACAAAATAGGTACGAGTATATGTGTGTGTTAAAAAATAAAAAGCAACCAAACAAACATATCGTCGGTTTAGAGTGTAAACCTGATAAATCCACTTTTTATGGCATATGACATTTTAATGCCGTTCGAAAGAGAAAAAGACGTCTTATCGATTTGCTTAAATATTTATTTTAATTTGAACCTATATATATGTCGAAGAAACTTAAATTATTAGGCTAATTTCTTAAGCTTTGTATTAAACCGTCAACAGTACTTTGTCTCCCCTGTACAATTTTCTGGAAGTGAGTTAGCAGGTTTACACTCTAAACTGACGATATGTAGATGACATAACATGATTCATAAACATGATTGGGAAAGCGATACATGTGATTCAACTCGTAGCAATATATAAAAGATGACTTTTCCGAACATTGCTCGAACAGAAAAACAATTTTAATAAAACAAATTTATCATTTAGGGAATTCTCAATGAGCATCTAAAAATTATACAGTGGCAATATTGTGCCTTCTTAAAATTTTCATTGTGAGCAGGCAACGATATAAAAACAGTATATTGAAGTATTAAAATAATATTTTTTAAGTTAGAAATTATTGTTGGCAAAATGCCTAAAGACAGCAAGAAATACAAATAGTTTTTTGCTAGTTTTAACTTGTTTAGCTTAACATTAACACATTGCCATATTGAAAATTACATGCTTTTTAAGGTAGCATCACACGATTGCCGCAAATGCACCAATTATTTGGTTCATTTTAAACGCCAATCGTGTGAATTCACAATTTGTTGCCTCATACGACAATCGAGAATAATATTGTGCAGATTTTCCGCAATCAAATGCAACTCTGGTGCGGAAATCGTGTGAACGGTTGATAGGCAACCATGCCCCAATATAAATTAAAAAAATGCACCAATATATACTGTGTTCTCGAGCGGCAATCAAAGTGGCCAATACGCGACAATTTCTTAAATTAATTTATATTTTTCGTGTGTTCCAAGTGCTATCATAAGTACCGACTTAAACTTACTTTATATGTAATTACAACTTATGTAAAATGTTAACATGTAACTGTGAGCCAATCTTAACCCATAAACATATTGAGTTTTTATACGTTTAAGAGAATGAAATATGCCTCTGCTTTGTATATTTAATGATCACAAAATATACAAAAGCAGAGCCAATTTCATTTTTTTTAAACAAATAAACCATTTCCACGTACAAAATAAAACAGAAAAAAAATCATTTCTCTTTGAAAGAAAACCATTTGCAAGTAAAACAAAAAAAAAAATAAAAACTACCAAAACAGCTGTTTGTTTCTGTTGCCGTAGAACAATCGTGTGACTGGGCTGCGGCAATTATTACCACAGATTCATTCTTCGCGACAATAAAATTTTTATAAAATGGGGCAATGTGAATGTGACTGCATCGTATTTGATTGGGATAATTTTATTATTGTACACCAATTGATCACAATAAAACTTGGGGCAGATTGGTGTATTTTCGGCAATCATGTGATGCTACCTTTAAAACGAAGCGTTTAAAATTTTCCACCTGGTAATAAATTTGATTTACACAAGAGCATATTAAAGTATTAAAATTGAAGCGTTGCAATACTAAGACACATTTTATAAAGCTATTGTGAACTCCCTAATTGTGTTGCTGAACGAGTGTATATCAATCCATGATGTCTTGGAAATACCTATTGGAAGACCTTTTATGTTTGACTGAATGCAATTGGTTTTTTCAGAAAAACATTTTTTTGGCTCAAAAGCAAAATAATTTTTTTAACAACGTTTTCCAATTGTTTGCTGTGTTCATTTTATTTTTGGCACTTAATTAACATTTGACAGTGTTTCGTTTTTTTCGTATTGGATTTTTTTTAATGCTGGCAAATAAATAGTCGTTGCATTTTTCAATTATTTAGTTTGTTTTTAAGTTTTTTTTTTATAATTTTTTTTTTATTGAACAAATTTTATTGTATTTATTTGCGTTCTCGTTAAATTTGGCTGTACCCGTTTATTACATATTTTTGTTTGTTTTATTTTTCTATTTTCTGACAATAGTTGTGTATATTTGCTGCACTCTCTCTGTTTTATTATACGGCTACCTCCATGAATACTCGTATGTGCATCGGGGTGTATGGGTATGTGCTTTATTTGCTGCTTTTTTTCTCTTCCAGTTGATATTGTTGTTGCAGATATGAGTATGTTTTGCATGTTGCTTGCCAGTTCAATTTGATTTATTGTAAATTTCCAATACAAGTTGTAAATTGAAATGTTAACAATTGCAATGAGTTGCAATTCAATATGTTTTTTCTTGGCCACTGTAATAAAAAAAGAAAATAAAAAAAGTTGTTAAGCCGCCAATTTGTAGTATGTGGCTAACATATAAATTTGCGGCAAACGGATTTGTTGCACTAGATTAAACAGATCAGCATCGTAGAGAACACTGCATGAGGGCTTATTTGCATACATTGCATACATACATACATACATATGTATTTATATACGTACATATGTAAATTGATAGCATACGAGTACTCGTGTTCAAGTCTAGTAATTATGAAATTTAATTTTAAATTATTTGGTATTACTATTGTGCTTATCAACACATTTTATGCCCCATTATTATGCAGGCTGTTGTCGCCGACGACGTCACTTTTAAGCCGCTGTCACATATAGCCAATATCGACATCACATCAAGGCTAAATTGCCATTAATTAAATGCGTTGTTTTGAAGTCGACGTCATATCGATAATGCCAGATGCTTCGTTTTAAATTAAATATTGTACGAAGAAATGAAAAATAACAAAGCATGGAAAGCGAATTCATAGTAGGTGGTCGCAACCGATACACTATTTTCGCCGCTTGTAATTGTTTTGCATGTTGATTTAAAATTGGTATTTTTTTCAGTGTGATAAAATATTTCCTATGTGGACATTAGGGATGCCAATCCCGAAATACCGATCCCGAAAATCCCGGGATTTTTTTGTGAAGATGGTAACCGTGGCAACACAATACTGATCTTTTACAATTGAAATTTATTTGCCGGTGGTTAAGCATTGTCGATATACATATGTATTTCATTGATGCTTTGCCAAATCATTAGTAGACTTCAACCACATATTTTGAACAGTCACAATTTGAGAAACAATTGAGAAACATTTGAGAATTCACAAATAATAATGTTTTTGAAAATCCCGAAAGAAAAATAAGCGTAGCAGGCTTAGAAACTTTAACAAAACCCAGCAAATAATTTATATTCACCATGAATCTAGGTTTTGTTAATGTTTCTAAGCCTGCTACGCTTATTTTTCTTTTGTAAAAAGTTCTGAAAGTTGCAAATTTTGTTAGTGGTAACTGTCGTGCAGAAATTTGTTCAACTTTATGTGAATTATTCTTATTTTTATTTTGTTAAAGAACTTCTATTTTTGACATTTTGGCTCAACTACCATGTTGTTTAATTTTCATTGTTTCCTTGGTACACATGTTAAATTATTTTCAAAACACTAAATTTAAAAATGTCTCGAAAATTTTGTCATGATCTTACATCCAAAGCTGTAGTAAAGAAAAAATTGCGATTTAACGAAGAAAATATACGAGAAGTTCTTCATCCAATTAACAAAGATTATGGATTTATGGTATTTCCTGGAGCTAAAACACCATTTCCCAGACATGGTGATCCTATAGAAGCCGAGCATTTACGCAAACATTTGCAGCAATATCTCGATCAGGCCAATCGGAAACGGCGTCACGAAGACGATGCTGACAAATGCTACGAGATGGATAATACACGGACCCCTAAGCCAAGCTTAGATTCAGAGTATGAAGAAAAAAGACATTCCGAGTTTATAACAAGACGCAAAAAATTTTACCAAGGTGAATATATTATAGCTCAACAAAAGCCAATGAGCATGGAAATGTCAGAGCCTGGGCCGTCCATAGGTAACAATTGGCGCATATTAGATAATGATAGCAGTTTCTCTACCCGCAAAATACCATCTAGTTTGACTGCCTTAATTGATGATAATGCTACGACACAACGACAGTCTGACATTTATAATGAGTCATTGCGTGAGATCACCCAACAAATTAATCGAATAAACTAATCACATAAACAGCGAAATACATATGTATATAAATAATCGTATGTATGTACAATGTGCAACGAAGAGATGAAGTCTGAAAATCTTGCCTTGAAATTAAATATTATTTAATTTTACGAAAATTGCTTTTATCTGAAAAACTAATTCTCGAAATAGTCTTTTTGGACATAGGATATTCTCCGAAAAATTGGAAGCATATATCGCTCATTTACTTCAATAGTGGCATAACTCAAAAAATTAGTTTTTTGAGTTAATAATGCAAAATAATTCGGCATTTCGAATTTTATCTTGTGTTAAAATTTCGCATAAATAGCTTGTACTATCAGCTCGTAAGAGAAGAATATTTTTTTATGTTTTTATTGAGTTGTATGTAAATTGAAAACTTCAAACGAGTTTTCTGCAAAACTAGATTTTTTTTGAGTTGTGACACACACTAAAGTAAATGAGCGATATGTATAAATGCTGTAAACTGTAACTGAAAATATTACTATTGGCTCGCTTATCGCTCATTTACCCAAATAACGTCATAACTCAAAAAATGGAATTTTTGAGTTAATGATGCAGAATTAATCCTCATATCGTTCTTTATATTGTGTAAAAATTTCATACAAGTATCTTGTTTACTCATCTGTTCAAATCCAAATAAAATGTTCCTTTTCCATTAAGTTTTGGATAAATTGAAAACTCTAAAGTCGTTTTTTGACAGACTAGTTTTTTGAGTTATGATGTTCTTTGAGTAAATTAGCGATATGTATGTTCTAATAATCTATGCTCGAATTTAGGCTGGGTTTACATCTAAGTGCCATGTGCCAAAGAAAGCGTAACCACTAATTACTAATGAAAAACTGTTTGATTCAGACATGTATTTATAGACGTTGCTTCGGTCCAAGGTAGCTTCTCCGTATGCCACAGTCAACATTTGGAATGCATCCGCGCACTTAATTTCACAAAATTTGATACAGGTTCTTTGTTCCATTTTTTTTTAATAGGTAAAAATCGAAGACGAGCCAAAACACGTGCAAGCAAAGCAGCTGTCAACAATTAACTGAACATTCAAAATGGCCGAAATTGTCGGCATAAGTGAGAGACATGAGTACCAACATAACGCCACAAAAAAATCAAAACTCGAATATACGTAACGCGTGAAAATTATAAATTCGCGATACGTTTTGAAAAAACCTCGTATGTGCATATATAAATTTATTTCATATAATGTAGAGGACATAAAGCAATATTTATTTATGCTTGAAAACGTTTTTGGAATTATAAGATTTGAAAGATGCACGTCATACATTTTATTAAGTTGCCCATATTCATTTTTTTTTGATTATTTCGTAAAATAATACATACCAGGAAAATAAATTAAATGTGATTTTCTGAGATGTTTTTAAATCATTCATTATTTTCTGTGTACTTAATAACTTATGACGATAATGCAGATTTTCTTTCTCTAATAATTTCCACAGAGATATGTACATATGTATATGTATATCTATGGCTTAACATAAAAAGGGCGTATCCTCTAGTAGCCAACGTATACATAATCACATCCTGCTTCCTGAACGAAGTAAGTAAAAATTAAAAATAAAATATTTATTTAATTTTAAAAAATTATTCTTACATGTAAATTTTTTAGCTTTTATTCGGTTTTTTCCTTCTCCTGTAAAATATCGAAAATTCGAGTTACGCCTTTCTTATATTAAGCCATCGATATGTATGTATATGGTCGCATAATCAAAATAATGATTATTTGCTAATAACGTTTAACTCAAAAGGAATTCCACTCACGTAACGGCAAAAGAAAACATTTTTTGTAATTCAAGCAATATACTCGTACAAAATAATAATATTATAGCAGTTCCGCAGAAAATCAAAATAAACTTGAAATCATATTGAAGTCATGTAAAACGAAAAAAAAGAAAGGCTTAACATAACAGAACTAAACAAATAAAAGCACATTTTCAATTGGCTACAAACAAAAATCCCTCTAATCTCCAAAGTAACTAAAAATGAGTTAATACTCGCGAGTTCGCAAAATCGTAATATTAATAAACTTTGGGTATTAAAGTAATTTACTAAAATTGTAATGGAAAAACTCTAACAATAGATGTGTTAGAAAAGAAATAAGGTTGCTAGTTTTGGTTATGTCGAATTTGGTATGCCTTTCATTATTTCCCGTCGGCCATTTTTAATACGATTTATTCCATTTTTAGTTATTTACACACATACTTCGAGTTTTCATTTTCCTTGAACTTTTTTTTTTATTGCTGATTTTCGAATTGTACCTAATTTTTCATGAACTTTTCCTCTTTGTATTTGCTAATTGCAACGCTATATACTCATATACGAGTATGTAAATAAAAATTCAGTAAACTGCGACTTTGACTCGCGCACGAAGGTTTCCCTACGGCGCACAATGGGATCAAATGTCCTTTTCTTTGAGGATCAATTCATAACCCTACAACTAAAATAGTGATAGTCACTAAATTTCATATGGGTAGATCTTGTGAATAGATCGTTTTCGTTTTCTCGTTTGCTTATCGTTTTCTTGTGAAAAGTGATAATTGCAAAATTTTGAATTGACAAATGCCGTCCTAAGACATGTGACGTTTTTGTGGCAGAATTTTTTTTAAATTATACAACATCTGAAGAAACAAAACCGAAAGGAAAATAATTGCTAAAAATATACCATAAATATACATTTCAGGGGTAAAAGATAAAAAAACTGAATTTAACCTCAAACATATGTGACCGCAAGTGAGCGGTGTCATGGATACTGCATTCGAAGCCCTCCTATAAAAATGTAATAAGATAAAATTTCTCTACCTACGAGTACATATGTATAGGGACTCATCATACAGTTATTTCACAAGGTGCCAAATAGCTTACATACTCCCTTTTCACCGCGGCGAAAAGTATAAAACTGATTGGTAAAAGTAAAAGAGAAACATTAAGGAATTTCCCAAAAAATATGTGCCACTAAAATATTTCAAGCGTACACATTTTCGTACAAATGATTTGTTTTTATTGTATGCGACTTTATACTTTGTATGTGTGTATAATGATTATTGCAATCTGTTAGAAAGTGTGAAAATCCTGTGTGGAACTGTTTATGGAAAACTTGTTAAAAGGCATGTTGCACTTGGTACAATATTGGTTGGGTGCATGATTAGTTTTCTCTGTAAAATTTTACAAGGATTGTAACCAGTGTTGCCATATGTACCGCTTTTCGCGGGATTGTCCCGCTTTTTTTAAATTAAATCACGAGTTCCGCGTTTTTAAGCTTTATTTGAACATTTTTAATTTAAAACCAGCGATTTTCAACTTATAAAGAATAAGTACATCTTAACAGTTGATTCAAAGAGTATAATTTTAGTTAATTAACTTCACACCGTATAGTACACAACGAATTAGTCTAAGAAATTGGGTCTTCTTTACTCGCTCTCGAGAACAATTTTGTGCTACGGACAATTTATTTCCGTTCCCTAAGCATAAACCTGCCAACAGGAGTCAGTTGTTTTCGACAACGGGTACACAAGCCCCAATTTTTTAATATTGCGTTAAAATGACGTCGATGTCGACAACTGGAATAAGGGTGATTCTTACACTAAAATAATCCTAAAAATTTATTTTAGAAAAGGCTTAATTTTACTGTTGCAATTACATCAGTTTCTAATCTGATTTAAAAAAGATGTATGAAAAAGAATATGAATTTTGTTTTTTAAAATTAGTAAATTTTGTTTTTCTTTAAAATTAAAAACAACCTCTATAAACAAAATCTGGCAAGAAATAAGTAATTTAAGTTATTTAATTTATTACAAGGCAGAAGGTTTTTTTGATTGAGGGTGTACGAATACGAACTTTGCATACTGTATGTGAACTTTTCGTTGTTCTCCTGCGTAGTTTTTAAACTCTTGCGGTCTAATTCATAAAAAATATTTTAGGTTTATTACAGGTTTATTTGACAAATTTCCCGTAGAAATATGTCAAATAGGCGCTTAATAAACGTGAAATATTTTTTATGAATAAGGCAGTTGATGTTTAGCAGAATAACTTTATCCTCAAACTAATATTTTTAAGCATTTATGGCACATATGTATATGTACATATGTATGTGTTAGTTTATAATGTGCGCATGTGCATGAGTAGACTTGCCCTGTTTTCCCAACAAACATTTTGATTGCAATTAGATAATGACTAAAAAATATAATAGATAAAGACAAATATTTTTGTAATGAGAGATCCAAATGCAGACTGCAAGTAACATGTGATTTCATTATTGATTTGGCGCATATGCCAAAAACTCGGAGTGGAGAAAAAACATGCAGGTTTCTCAAAATATACCCGATAGAACTTTTTTCATTTTCATGAAAGGCAAAACGCCCAAACAACACTGCATTATATTTTAGAAGAAGGAAAAAAACATGTTAAAATGGAAAATATTAAAACGTTCAATGCGAATTTTTCCAATGTAATAAAATAAATTAAATCGCTATTTTTATTAGCGCAGATTTGGTTTATTTGTAGCGACTATTTTGATGAAATATCACGAAATTTATAAGAAAACGGTTTTAATTTTTTTTTGTAGGAATGCGCATTTTGCGTTTTAGGTAACGATATGTTTTTAAGAAAAATTTTAATTTTTTTGTGAACTTCCATGAATTAAAAAAAAGAAGATAGGTGTCTTAGGACACCCGGTTATTATAGCTATGCTGCTTAGTTATACAAAAAAGAAAATTTCATGTGTGAAATAACATTGCAATAAAATTATATTATATGATGATTTCAAATTCTCTGCAAATATTTCAAAACGTTTCCATTTATTTCCCATTATTTCATTTTCTAGCGGCTTACGATTATTAAACATTTTGTTTCGTTTATTTTCGTACTCCGCTTTTAAGTATAAAGAATTCAAAACAAAAATAAATTTATAACTGTAATAATGTCGATTATTTTAGTTACGAAAATCACGTCCTAACTCCTGTATCGCGCAATAAATATCATAGCTATTAAAAAAAAACCCGGCTGCGACCAACTTCAAACCGTTGAATATTCTAAATGGTCATTCGAAATGAAAAGAGAAACCTACAGATGATTTTAAAATACATGTCGAACGTTTACGTATTTACAAAATGTCGTTTGTTGGCCGCCATATTGAGTTTTGACTACTTTGTTTTACTCCATTTTAAAGTGCTATACCTCTACAAAAAACACCCTTTACATATGTATGTATGTAAATGTGAAAACAAAGCCAAAGTTCCCATCCAAAACTTCGACCGCAGAAAGTAAGATCAAAATAAGAATTATGTTCTTGCTTGGTAGGTATTGTATCAACCAACCACAATTTCCTTAAATTTTTATTAATATAGAGCTTTAGTTATATAATTAATAAGAAATTTTTTTTAAGAAAATTTCTTTTAAAAACTTTTTAATTCATTATTAACAGAGAAATCGCAAATATTCAATTGCATGTTTTTCCTTGTATGACGTATTAATGCGGGGACAAGATGTTTATTCGTTTGAGAACTTTTTATTAATTTTGGCATAGATTTCTTAGTGCATATATTTGCATGTTTTGCCCTTTAAAGCATGTTATCACTCTTACATGCACATTTTTAGCATATTTTCTAATTTTTAGAGCATAATTTACACTTTTAGAGCATATTTTAATACTTTATAGAATTTTTTTTATTTTAATACGCTTAATCTTAATCTTGTGTTGGTCAAAATTTTTGTTTATTATTTTTCGCCATCTTAATCCATGTAGTGCATACATTTTTCTTATACTTATATTACGCAGCTATTACGGACGTTAGTTTCAATAAAAATTCGGTGATGGACTCTGCCCCGAGTAGACGTTGAAGGAACATTGTTAATGTATAAAAGTTTGTTTAGATGTGGCAGGCAACGATTTTTATGTGAAAATCTCGGACTCAGTATTTTGTTGTTTATTGCAATAAAAATTATAAATAAAAACCTTGTCCAAAATACAATTCCAAAGTTTTAATTCTGTTATCGTGATCTCTTTTAAAATTGGAGTTAAAAAAATTGTTTGTATTATTTGCTTTAGTCAAAATTTGTATGGCAATTTTGTTTTAACATACACTTCAAACCCAAATTATTTTTTTTAACACGGCAGCTATTCTTTGTTAATTTTTTTAATAATAAAAGGCGTAACATTTTGTTCATGTGAAATATTTTCCATAAACAAAAATGGTGAACAAAATTAGGAAATAGTATACTGACACTACAACAACGCAAACAGATTTCACGTGAACTTTTATTTCCGATAAGGGTGATTGTTTCCTTTTTTTGTTTATTTTATTTTTGTTTGAATTGAATTTTTGAATTAAAAATATGCTTTCATTTAAAAATAAACCAATTTATTTTATTTTTAAGAGTTTTTTTTTTTTTTGTACTTTTTAGTGCATATTTTCAAGTTTTTAGTGCATATTGAATGCGCATAAAACACTTTTTTAGAGCATATTTCCGGTTTCCCTGATTATAAATTATTTGGTAAATGAATTGAAATTTGATATTACATGATAAAACCATCACATTTAAAACTTTGATTCTGTGTTTGTTGGGTTTAAGCATGAACACAGATTGCAATGCCAAAAGCTTGTGTAAGGAATTCCGGTTTAGGGGCATACATTTTCGTTAACAGTGCAGTGAGTATGAAACAGTTCAAAAGTTTTACCTATACATACTTCGAATCGCACTGGCATACACCAGACCCCTGCAAAAGACCACTTACAAGAACTTTTAAGACATGAAAGATTTTTCAAATGCATTACTGCAGCAAAGTCTTCTAAAACAAATGCTAAACAACACTGTTGCAAGACATTTGTATCAGTTATTGCAGGTATAGAAGTAGTGTTAAAAGTTCATGTGAATAATATAAAATAATATTAAAATTAAAGGTAAAAAATAAAAAATAACTTCATATACATACATACATACATATGTTAAGTACATATCGCACAATAAATCACAAGAGTTACAACTTAAAACTATAAAAATAGTTTTGTTTTTCCATAGACCAGTTACTGAACAAATGTCTAATGACTGCAAAAATCTATTTTGCAACACAGTCTTCTTGAACAATATAAGATATCGTTATGCTTGTTTTTATATCACATACTTGCGTCAGTAAGAGTTGCCATACCCAAAAAAAACGCCTTGAACTTTTTTCCTAAAAATGCCTAGGAAAATCAACAGAAAACGTTCGTCTAAGTTTTAATATAGCGACGAACACTAATATTATTGCAAAATCTACAAATCGACAAGTATTCGACTGAGCGGGTTTTTTAATTATAAAAAAACCGGACTATTCGACATTCAAAAAATCAACATTTTAAAAAAACCGATAACCATATTGTAAAAAACCGGGTTGAAAAACCGAGTCGATCACGGATTTTTCGTTAGGGAAATACCTAACGATTTTGAGTCAATTTCTACTTTTAAAATTAGAGGGAAACGACAGCATTTATTATTGGTTTAGTATAATACATGCCACGAGAATACATTTAAAAAACAAGATGTATTTACATTTCAATACTGTTTACGCAGGCCTCTAGTACACACATTAAGCTAGTAAAGCAACAACTGTTCAACTGATGATGGG
This sequence comes from Nowickia ferox, assembly GCA_936439885.1. NCBI lineage: Eukaryota > Metazoa > Arthropoda > Insecta > Diptera > Tachinidae > Nowickia > Nowickia ferox. The sequence continues at coordinate 111,055,049 of OW387023.1, forward strand.
AAAAACATGCATTTGTATACTCCAACTCTGTAATTTTTGCACGTGCAAGCACACATACATATGCTTAGACACATACATGTGTAATTGAATACAAAATACTTATGTATAACAATTTATCGTTGACCACTACAACAAAACCATAGACCATACGAGTATGCATTCATATTTATTTTATTTTAGTCAATATATATGTACATACTTACATATATACATTCAAACATATTCCTATACAGCCATACGTACATATGTACATATGTATGTATGTACATATTCAAAATCACTTGCACTCACTTATTTTGCACCAGCGCTGTGAACAACTCACTTTTCACACATACTATGTACGCTTATTTCAAAATTCATTCTCACACAAATTGTGGCCAAAAGCCTGGCTGACCAGCGTACATAAAAAGCAGAAGAAGAAAAAGGAGAAGGAGAAAGAGCCTTTAGGTGTTTAGCCGTGAATAATATTATGTTTTATTTTTGCTGTTTAAAAGTAGAAAGGCCAAACCAGTGCTCCGGCAATCACGGCGATGTTAAAGTGCCACTAAATAATGTTTCTCTGTAACCATTTTATTTTTTCAAGCATTTTTCTTAAATGTTTGTGTTATTGATGCTGTTGTCGTTGTTTAAGCTTCCTCTTCAGAAAATACCAATTTTTTTCCTTTTTTCATTTACTTGTTAGTTGTAAAAACTTTTAAATCTTTTTTTTTTTGTTGTTAAATGTTACTTGCTAAAAGTAGGAAAGTTCTTGTTGTTGTATGTGTTATATGAACGATAAGAGTCTTAAATGTCATTTTTTTAAGTTGCTGAAATTAATAAGTTATCTTCGATAAAGTCAATATAGTTTTGTCAATGATTGTAAATAAAATCAGATGTAAGTAAAAGGATTGCTAAAGTTATCTGGACAGAATACTAGATGATCAATTAATTACTCAACGTGCTTGATTTTAAGTTAATAACTTGTTACGGGTTAATGAAAAAAAAAAGAAAAGAGGTGCCTTAGGACACCCGATTAGAGCTAAGCTGCTTAGCTATATAAAACAACTTTCATGTATTAAATAACAATGCAATAAAATTATTTGTATTCTTAAAACTATTTATTTAATATTCATAAAATTAATTAATTTTATTATTTTGCATGTGTGGATATTTCGTATATATGTAAAAGTTCTTATCAGCAAGTCATCTGGCATCTCCTTCTTTACAAACAGAGAATAAAGTGCGACTGAGACTCGCACACGAAGGGTTCTACGTACATGCGATCGTATTTTTAATAAAATCATATGCATATGGTTTTAAAGGTTCAGTTAGCCGACTGTAATGCAATGTAACAGTAATGTAGGAAACAGCTGACCGATATTTTTATATGAAAATTAGGTTACGTTACATTACATCTCTATAACCATTTCCATTACTTTTCACATAACAATATCGATCAGCTGTTTCCTACTGTTGCAGTTACATTACATTACAGTCGGCTAACTGAGCCTTAAGGTTCAAGGCTTACTTAATCAGTAAGCTACCGCCAACGCCAACGTTGTATACTGAATATCTGCTATTTTTGATAACCACTTAAGCCGCGTTCAGACTATTATATGTACTTTGTATTTATACTTGTCAAAAATTCAAATAATACGTGTAAGTGTAATAGTCTGAAGGCAAACTGTCATCAAAGTGGCAATAATACGATAAAAATTTTGACATCCCATAAGACTTTTTCGTTTTTAGAAAATTTTCTAAACGATAATACTTTTCATGATCAGGGCTGCATTTTCACACAAACCAAGTTTCCAAGTCGGCTGTTTCGCCGCCGATAGCGTGTCGTCATTGATGTAATGTTTTGTCATATGTATATCGGCTCAAAATTTTGAATAAGTGAATCGTATGGAAGTATATTTCGTTGACATAATTTTTAAACGTTTTTTTAATATCTTTTCTTAAATTTTTTCTGTTATTTACATAGAATATTTTTAACTGCTGAATTTTTACAAGTGCCGGCACGTCCCCGCCTATATGAAACCGCTTTGCCGCCGCTAGTCAATGAATAGCACAGACGTTTTCATTGAAAATAAAAATAAATTTGTGGAGGCAAAAAAATATTTTTTTGCCTAAAAATTTAAATATTTTTTTTTAAATTCATAAAAAATCCAAAATGGAAAAAAGTGCCAAAACTAATTACTTTCGGGTAAAGTCACATAACTCATGAGCAAAAACACTTGATCCTTTTTTTCATTTTGGATTTTTTATGAATTTAAAAAAAAAATATTTAAATTTTTAGGCAAAAAAATATTTTTTTGCCTCCACAAATTTATTTTTAACTTCGAAAGTGTTGCACATATAGGAAAACGGTATAGAAACAGATTAGAGAAATTGTAATTCTTAATTTTTCTAAATTTGTTTCATCAAAATCGGACAAGTGAAAAAGAAAAAATTTAAAAGGTCATAAAAAAAACTGACACATACGAACGCCAAACCCTTTGAGGGTTTTACTATACTGACCTAGTACCATCACCCTGACTTGGAATTTCTCACCCCCCAGATTGGCTGTTGTACTGTGTAATCATTCATGAATGCCGCGTCTGCAATTGTACTTTAGTTACCCTGTAATTGTTATTTTTAACAACAAAAGACATCTGTTTTTGACTAAATTCTGTTTGTTTCTACCAACAAAATGCGTGTCTTTCTTGGTGTTGCAATTTTGTTGTAGTCGTGCAAGTACCTTGTATAATTGTATCATGTATTACACATTTTATTTGAAGTGTGATGGTCTGAATACAATATGTGATTTTACGTTAGATTTTTTGACAGTCGCAACGAATGTATTTAGATTTCTGTATCGTAAAATGTGATGAACGTATTAATACTTGTATAATAGTCTGAACGGGGCTTTACTGAATAATATTGGAAATTGTTAGTTAAAGTTAATAACAATATCAAATAAAAGCAACTTTTTAGACTGCCCTCCCCCAGCCGTATGTATAAAATACACGAATATGAATGAATGTGAACGTTTTTGCAAATTTTAAAGAGAGAAATTAACAAAAATTGCACAAAAATGAAAAGTGTTGGCGCGTGTTTCCTAACCGGGCGGCTGCACATGACCGGGATTTTTCAAAATGACTCAACTTAACTGACCGTAGAATTGCAAAATAGAAAAAAAAAAATAAAAAACAAAATTAAAAAATGAACTATTTTACCATTATAATGTTTGTACTCGTAAATGTAATTTCATAAAGTGGAAACTTAAATTGACGGAAAGTTTATGGACACAAAGTTTGTACAAATTCATTTTAATGCAAGTGATTTAATTTTTGAACGAACATATTTGTTAAGTTCATTGTATTTCTGTTAAAAGAAATGAAAGAAGAAAGTAAAATTGTTATTGTAATACCCGTAACATCTTCAGCAAATGGTTAAACATTTTGCCAGTTAATTGGTGACTCTTAAATTTAAATAGAAAACTGAGATAGTGCAAGCGTATTGATTTTTTCAATTTAAGTTGTGCATTTCATATCATTATACTCGTACATTATTACATATTTACATACATTCATTAACATTTTCAATGTTGTTTACAGGCCTTGATGTTTCAAAAATTTGCGACATATAACGAGTATATTTTGTAATTTATCTCATTGCTGGTACCATTAGAATTTTAGTTAATCTCTCATATGTCACATTATTCATAATTGTGACATTTAAAAACTGCACTTGTCTTATATAAATAATTGCCTTTGCCCCCCCTACAACTATTAAAAATTTCTTGTAATTATATATTTTAATATTACTCATGAAAATCTTCGATCGTATTTTTTTTGCAAAATTCTATAAAAAGTACGTAACATTTGTTATTCAATTTAAAAATTAGATATAAATATACAGAAAAATTTGTAAGTATAGAAAAAGGACAGTTTAATGGAATGAAAGACTTAGTATATTTACTCTGTGGCAAAGGCCTGCATAATTTATGTGCATTGCATGTCAGTTGTATAATAATTTAAGTTTATTGAAATCGTTTGTTTTCGCAAAGTGCACAATCACTTTAATGAATGAATATGCATGTGTAGATAACTTGATTTATGTTTTACAACTTTAATTATAGTTAACTAAAAGCAGTTGTTGACTTAACCATTTGTATGATTTGAAGATAATTGAAAGTTATTAAAACATTTGTCTCTATTTGCTTTTATTAATAATTAAATAGAAATTAAAAATAACCAAACAAACTTTAGACTAAACTAAATAAACGTTTCAATATCCATAACACTTTTTGTTTTAAACTTTCCCTTAATGTTCCTTAATGCAATTGCTGTTACTAAACTTTTATTTGCAATATGTATTAATATGTTGTTTGTCTGCTTAAAACAAACATCTTTTTAATGAATTTTATTTAAAAACAAATAAGAATGCTATACGAGTATGCGGCTGTACCGTATCTTAGATACCCTTCAACGAAGTATAGTTATAATCTGCACTCTGCATTGAAGAACATTTTTCACGTTATTAATATTTTCTGTTTTTAAAGAGATTAGCCTTTTCCAATGGCAATTTATTCACCCACATCTAAAGTAAGTAAGAGTGCCCATATACATACATATGTATAGTATAGTATAATAGTTTAAAAATTTCACAAGTCCATACCATATTGAACGAAATCAGCATCCGTGATGATACTAAAACAAGTTTCTGTTTGGAAACATCTGCAAACAATTTAAAGTAATTACACACATGCATATGTGTGCCACGTCTCATGTACATATTTAAATATTGCTCTTCATATTGTGGCAGCACAATTTACGAATAGTGAAATAGTGTTCACATTATGCAATGACACAAAACGGAAAAACGGAAAATTACAAACGTGGCCACTAGTACAAAATATTGCGTATGTATGTATGTATGTATGTATGTATGTATGTATGTAAATAAATACTTAAATACTTAAAAATTAATAAAATTAATAAATAAATACTGTAAACTAATATTTTTCCATATTGAAATAAGAAATTTCAACATGACTAGACTTTCGTTAACGTTTCTTATGAATTCAATATGGTTTTTATTGATTTCAAGCTGTTTTTTCTCTGGGTGTATGTATGTATGTATGTATGTTTTTTTTTATTCATGGTATGAATGGGATGAAATTATCGAAAGACCCTGGCAGTGATGGTGTTTGCCAGGAGTGCGAGACTTTAACACGCTAAAACACCCCTTTACACTGACCCAAACCTTCCCCGTGGTACTGCCGCAAGGCTTTACATCACGGGGTGGGAATAGGTCCTAGACCTAATCTAACCTAAAGAGATTCTTCTGCGAATCTCTTCTAACCTACGAAGTTCTAATAGAACGAATTTTGCAAAATTACATACACACGTCCAGTTATACAAAGATTCCAACATGGTTGGAACTATGTTGTCCGGCCTAATTCTACGCCCTAAATCTACTTCTAAGCACTCTCTTCTACTATCAAATCGTGGACAGATGAAGAACACATGTTCGGCATCTTCCACGACATTACCATCACAGCTCGGACAAAACGGAATACTGTCATGTTCGAAACGGTACAAGTACGACCTGAAGCAACCATGTCCAGTCAAAAACTGTGTAATATAGTAGTTCAAGTCACCGTGCTTTCTTGATAACCATGTACTGATGTCAGATATCAGTGAGTAAGTCCATCTTCCCTTATCAGTCGCTGTCCATCGTGCCTGCCACTTACGTAGGCACAAATCTGTCACACCATCCGTACTGTCCGATATCGCCTCTAATTCGAATGTATGTATGTGTGTATGTATGTATGTATGTTGCGGCCTTATATAAACCGAACGCGTGGACAGTTTTTAATGATCATTCCACAGGTATTTTAAAATCATCTTTAGGTGTCTCTTATGATTTTTAATTTCAAATGACCGTTTAGGATATTGAAAGGTTAGTTTTTTAGAAATCAAATAAGTAGAATATCATATAATCAAATAAAAAAAAAAATTAGTGGGTGCTCCTCTGCCCACTTTTTTTAAAAACGGACCAAGTGGAAGTTATACTCTCTCAGACAAAACAAAAAAGGATTTTTATAATCTGTCTAAAATGTAACGAGCTATGAAGTATTTTAGCAAAAAAAATATACACGAATTGATAACTTCCTGCTCTTTTTTGAAGTCGCTTTAAATAAATTCAGTAAAGTGGAACTTTCATTCGCGCACAAAGGATTCCGGACGGACACTAAATATATGCGAACTTTAGCCTATATGATCAAATATCTTATCTGATGTAGAAATTTGTAAAAAAATTTGTTTTTGTATTGCATTTTTTTGTTTCCGGTGATTTTTTTTGTTCTAGTTCTAGTTCTTTCTATGCTTGTCTTACTTTTGATAAGGTACATTGAGTATGTCTCCTTCTAAACGAAGGAATATCCATATTTTAAATTTCACCAAAATCGAGTTGAAACTCAGAAATTGTCCCCGTTACTTTCCGCTGGTCCTAGTTTAGAAAATGTTTTTGTGACTTTTTAGACGCAGATCTATCTATCTATGTTCTAAATTTCCACCCTATCGCCCTCCTTGTCCTATTTAAAAAATAGTTATACCCTATAGCTTTCCCGGAGTCGCACTGAAGTGTACCGAATTTCATCTCGATCGGATAAGCGGTTTAGCCGCGCATAAAGCACATACAAAAAAAACATTAATTTTTATATATGTATATAAATTAGGATGTTAATATATTACGTTTCTGGCTTTAAAACACCCTATAATATTGAACTGTTATATGTATATTTGTTGTTGCAGCGGCCAAGGTTTTACATATTCCGAGAAAATTTCAGGTCAGTAGCTCTTACGGTTCTCGAGAAAACAACTCTGTGACAGACAGACAGGCAGCGTAGCGATAATAATAGGTTTCCTTTTCACCTTTGGTGTACGGAAGCCTAGAAAGCTTTAGTTAACTACTTTAATATACTAAAAAAAAATGTTAACATTTTTCGTCCCTGGAACCGTGCTCTTGATTTTGCTGATTTTCAATGCCAATCTAGATATGTACATCAGTTTAAGACAGTTTAAGGCAGCTTTTTCGTACAGACAGACGGACATACAGATAGACGGACCTCGTTTATTCGACTACCCTATTCTATTCATAAGGACCCAAAATATATGTACGAGTATATAATTTATGAATATGAAATATTCAAAATATGAAATTCTTTATGAAGGGTATAAAAAATACATTAGAAATAGATCAAAATCATAGAAAGATGTTTAGTAAAATAAAAAAAATTTAATTTGTCTGCATTGTTGTTCCTGTATTTTCCTTCAATTGGCTTACTATTATCTCATGAGTGGCATTCAATTATGTTTTATTTTTATTTTGCAAAGTTTAAAGTTTAATAATATTTAACGATGCGCTTTAGATTTATTTGTATGTCCAATTATGAATATTTTTTTATTGGTGTTTTTTTTTAAGTTTCTATTTCATTTAATTTTATTTCCTGTGAGTTTTTAGTTTCCGCACTTGTTATTAAGTTGTTCAAAAGGAGTTTTCCTTAACCAACTTTTCTTCTTTTTCTTTTTCTTGTTCTTGTTCTGGTTTTTTTTATTTAACTTTATTCAATAAGGAAATTGAAATTTTATGTTTATATATTCGCATGAGTATGTGGCTTGTTTTATTATGCGACAAATGAGCAACTTTGCCAAACCAAAATTTTGTGGCAAGTCAAACAAAAATAAAAGAACATTTTTTCAACGGAAGTTTCATGTTGCTTGGAAGTAACAATAATTAAGTTTGCTTATTACAAAAAAAAGTACAGTACTAAGTTGAGTTAATTTTAAAATAATATAAATGCAATAAAGTATATTTATTTTTGGTCAATTATTTGGTTAAAGCTTAAACTTTATAACAAAAAGTGGTCAGCTCTGTTGAACAAAATTATTTCGCCTTCAGTAGGTTTTAATTATTAGTATTCGAACTTTATTTGTTTCTAAATTTATGGTTAGATTAGTAAGATGTCTTCAATTTGGAGGTCAAACAAGAAGTATCTTTATTTTCATAGTTCTTTTACATTAATTCCATTGCTTATAACTAATTGACATTTCTTAACTAGTATAATTACTTTCACTACTTAAATGTAGGTGTATGTAATGTAGGGCGGGTCGATTTGTATGGAGGCAAAAAAATCGCTCAAATTACAAGGAAAATCGTATTCTGGGGATCAAAATAAGAAACTTTTCCGAAGGAACCATACCTCTAAAACGTATTTGAATGTCCCGACTTGTCACACGCATGGATATAAAAATACTCTGACTATTAATGGTCTACACATGCGTATATGCAGGGCTATTTTATTTATACCCACACAAAGCATGCTTTCAAACACATTTTCCATTCCATTTTATATACGAAGTAAAGATGCTCTTGCGTCTTGGAATCTTGGAATCGGCTTTAGTCATAGTTGCTTGAGAGAAAATATGTAAGCGTACAAATTGTTTGCGCTACAATTAGGATTATGCGCATTTATTAAAACTAAGACTATTTTGTTTTTTGAGTACTCATTGTTAGTGTAATTTATATATGTATATGTATGTAGATATTTTTTATAATTATTTTTTTTTAAAGCAAAAGTTTTCTTTTAAAAAATGTAATGACTTTCCCAAAATTCCACTTTAGGCGACCACCAAATAATTCAAGGCACAAGGCAAGAGATGCCAATAAATAACCAAAAAATAATATAAATAATGGCCCAGAAATGTGCTCTATGGAAAGCATTTGAGGTGGAGACTCTGGCTTGAAACCAGAGGCCAGCCTTTTTAAAATATCCTGTATTTGATGATCCGAAAATTGCTGGTTAAACTGAAATTGTGTGAAATAGCATTTTTATTAAAAACAAAAGTTCACTTTAGCAAACCTGTATCTCCCAATGGATATACAAGCCGGTCTCTATGCAAGCTAATATATGCTGATCCAATAAAGGCATCAGAGGCCAACCTCTTATGGCCACTGCACGAGTCCAATCAAAATACAAATCGTCCTTGAGAACCTTTGAGAAGAATTAGTATTTAAAATATTCATCTTCTACTATAGTAAAAGTTATTCTTACAATTTTATTGTTCAAGCCTGCTCGAGTTATGTAGTCACCAATTCCAAACCTACCGCTATATACTCTTTCTATGCCCAAACCATAGTTGTCCCTAAATGTGGCATTATATAAAAATTCGTGATCTTTCACTTCAAACTGTTGAGTCAAGCGCTGTTCCTTGGGTAAATTGGAATCCATAATGCTCTGTATCCATACTATAGAAGGAGCTGACCATTTCCAGCCAGTCAAAGACCATTTGTGCATAGTATCAATAGGTTTATTAAACAAAGGCGTTGTCAATAAGGATTTCAGTTGGCCACTATACGTATTTTCCAAGGTAATAGTGGCACTTAGCAGAAATGCTAAAAAGATGCGAGTAGTAGCACGATGCAAGCTAAGGAAAAAGATTTGTATTAAATTTTTTAAATTTTCTAAGTCTTAGGCACTAAACACATATATAACAGCAGGCTACCGACCGCAATCTGTCAAAAATAGAATACAGACGTTCCTGTCGTTGTCAACGATAATGAACAAATTTAGTGCTGCCAATATAATACAAAATGCGAAATAAATAAAAGCTTAAAATTATTTGATATTATTTAATAGAAAGAATAGCAAAAAACTCATAGTCTCACAACTCAAAAAGTGCGTTTTTCCAGAAAATAATGCAGAATAATTCGGCATTTCATCATTGAGCAGCTGGCGAACAAATGTAGACATGTCTGCAGTAAATGGATTTTTTTAAATATTTTTTTCGGGCTCTCCAAGTACGAGTACACATCTATGAGGTCTCGAAATATTTTCATTCAAAAGCAGTTCGATGCTGCCTTAAAAAAGAAAACAACGAAAACTTACTTTTCCTTGCAAGTCTCTAGTTAGGTAGTGTAAAAAACAGTTTTTGTTCGCCACGTCCTCATTTTATCTTGTATAAAAATTTCACTAAAATAGCTTGTTCTACCAGCTCCTGAGAGAAAAATATTTTTTCATGCCTTCATTGAGTTGCAGCGTTTAAAAACTTCCCATTCGTGTATTTTCTTTTGCTTCTGCTCATACTACTGCATCGGAAAAGTCAAGTGTCGTTGTAGAAGTTAACACAATAAACGAATAGCTATGCAAAACGAAGAGCTTCAGCTTTCGACATGTTCGACATGTTCGAAAAGTTTTCTATTTGTCTGACTGCTGTTTTAAATAAATTCTGAAGTTATCGTAGTAGAGATATTGTGTGTTTTTCCTTTTCTTTTCATTTTGTAGTTTCAATTTCGTATTTAATCGCTTGCTGAAAGATGTGTTGTTGTTGTTTGTTTGTTTGTTTTACTATTATATTTATTTGTACATACAGAAAAAACAGACAAACAGAAAACTTTTCGAACATGTCGAAAGCTGAAGCTCTTCGATTTGCATAGCTATTCGCTTATTGTGTTAACTTCTACAACGACACTTGAATTTTAGAATTTTCAGAAGCAGCAGTATGAGCAACAGGTTGTGATTGGGCAGTCAAAAAATAAAAAGGTCGAAGAAATAGCACAATTTTACGACTTTTGCTATTTCGACTGCAGTTTTTTAAACACTGTTGAGTTGTATGTAAATTAAAAACATTAAACTGCTTTTTTTTTGCAAAACTAGTTATTTTGAGTTGCAACACTATTGAAATAAATGAGCGAAATCAAGAAATAAGTAAATTTATTATTTTTTAGGGTTCCGTACACTAAAGGTGGAAATGACCCCATTGTTTTCGCTACGCTGTCCATCTGTCCATCTGTCCGCCTGTCTGTCTATCTGTCACAGGCTGTTTCGGCTACGGACCTGAAATTTTCACAGAATATGTAAAACCTTGGCCGCTACAACAACAAATATATAACAGTTAAATATTATAGGGTGTTCTACAGCGAGCAATGTAATATATTGAAATCCTATATGATATACAGACAATTATATATAGACACTTAAAATTTGCAAGATTAGTGTATTTTTATGCAGAGTACAACAATTAACACTAAAATTAAATTAAATAAAAAAAGAAATTAAAACTAAAGTGTATTGTATCAGTTAATGTTATTTTAACTATGTATGTAATTTTGACAAACTGCTGTTCTTTGAAGCTGTAAGAGACAAACTCTTGAAATTTTCAAAAATGCTAAAACTAAAAACAAATCCCAAAATTACAAAAATTGTCAAAACTAAAAAAGGGCCAAATATAAAAAAAATCTCTAATACTAAAAACCGAAAAAGTCGCCTAATCGAAAAGAGCAGCTGAAATAAAAAAATTTCTAAAACTAAAATAAATCTTTAAAAATTTAAAAAAATCGCCAAAATGAAAAAAAGTCAAAAACCGAAAAACGCAAAATGGAAAAAAGCGTCAAAACTAAAAAAATTGCCAAAAACCGAAAAAAAATTACCGGGTATTTACAATTAAAAAAAAAGAAAGAAAATTCTACGTCATGTATAGATATTCGACTATGTAGGCCAAAGTTCGCACATTATTACATATGTAGTGTCCGTATGGAACCCTTCGTGTACAAGTCAAAGTCACACTTTACTGAATTTAATATTTTTACGTGCTGTAAGTATACACAAAAAATTATTGCCAAATAAATTTTAAATAAACAGTTTGTTTGAAGTAAATTTGATTTTCAAGCAAATTATTTTACTGTTTATATTAATTATTAAGCACCCAGTAATACACGATTCATTTCAATTTTCAACCGAGCCGGTTGTTGTTCAAATCAGAGCGTGTATGGCTCTGTCAATTGATTAATTTGGCAGTTGTCGAGTTGGTTGAAGAAAACTCAAAAGATTTTAATCTTTCAATTCGATTGTGCTGTGTGTGCTCGAGTTTCTTGATTAGCTGTTAAAATGTATAGAAAAAGTTTTGTATGTACATATTTTTAAAATTGTACTAAATTTCATTGAATTTTAAATAAAAAATATAAAAATTAATAAATGAATGCAATAGAAGTTTGAAATTTTTAAATTTGTAATTGCGAAAAAAATATAAATTTGACAATAGAATGAAAATCTTTCAGGTCAGTTTATGAAGTGTGTGGCCAAGAATCAATTCAATTGAAAGACTCAATTGACAATTGAATTGAAACGTGTATGTGGTGCTTTAGTTGAGGTTTTAAAAGTAAATTCTAAAACAAATAAAGTAAAATAAAAGTAACTTAAAAATTTGCTGATTGCGTATTATCATTGAATACTGTAAAAATTTTGATTCAATATATGTAATTAAGTAGCGATGAGAGAATTAAACAGCATTTGTTTTGTAGTCGTGTTGTTGTGTAGCCTGCTGTAGTATATGTGCATTAATGCATTACACTGTATCTAGCGAGGGTTGTTGTATGAATATTGCATATATATCCAGCAAAGATCTTTCATAGTTATTTGCACTTTGATAGACATTTTGTCTGACGGAGTCAATATGTTGCAAGTGCTGCTGCGAGGCATATTTGATGAAATGAAATATTGCCGAGCAGACAATTATTGTTAAAACAAGGAAAAACCATAGACCTTTAGAAAATGGCATTGCAATTGTGCGCCAGCGTGGATATTTTCTAGTAAATAAACATTAAAAAAATATAACAAGTCATTTGATAAGTGAACATTAGAGTGGCATTGAAAACACAACTTTTGATTTTAATAAAAGCCCAGACGAATTATTGTAACACTTAGTCTAAAACGTAAATGGTGAAAATTTCGAGCTAAAGCGGACAACTCTAAGCCTTGCCCCACTGGGGTCAAAGTTCAAATATTCCAAAATTCGCCGATTTACCAGCAGTTAATTAGAGAATTCGTTAATTTTAATCCGATTCTTCTTTTTTCATATATTTCAAAATTGTGTTTTTAACTTTTTTTTTTTGAAAATTAAACCTTGTGAGTCCTGTGGGTCAAAATTACACTTATTTTTTTTACAAATATTTCAGTTATTTTTCCAGAAATTTGGTAAGCCCTTATCAAGTAAGACTTTAAAAATAATTTATGAACGAAAACATTAACCCTTTTGCACCTTGAAACTAAAATAACACAATCAAAAATATTTTGCAAAAATTGAAGCTGGAAAGTTTTTGATTGGGTAATTTTTAAACCAATGCACGGAGGGATTAATATATTCGTTCGTTAAGTATTTTTACAATGGTTTTGCGAAATATATTTAAAATTATAAGAAAAATTATTTTGATATTTTTTTTTAAATTTGGGTATGCTTGACCCACACGACAGCAAAGGGTTAATGTTTGTAACAAAAAAAAATCGAATAAAACTAAGCATATTCAAAGGAGCACCCTCGCTGATTTTGAGCAGAATCAGTGCAAAAATAGCGGCTTTTCAAATGAATTGTTGGTAAATGCGTGAATTTTGCAACTTTGACTCCAGTGGGACACGGGTTAGAGTAGTAGTGTTACAATAATTCGCCTGGGCTTTTACGAAAATTAAAAGCTTTTTTTTCATATGTACATTCGAATGCCACTCTAGTGTGCATATGCACATTTCGAGAGTAAACTCACGCTGGACCTGGTCCCAAAATGGCTACCGCCGACCTGGCTATACACTGTGATGTTTCCGTTATATCGTTATACCAATTGAATATACAACCAATTGCCATTTCAGTGTGCTGCTTATATAGATCTCCCAGCATACCTTCAGCCGAACCATTTGCATGTATCATGCCCCAATTATCAGCAGCATCTAAAGTTGTCGTTAATAAAATAATAAATAAAAATCTCATAAAATATTTAAATTAAAGTTAATTAGTGGTTACGTAAATCTAATGAAGAGCAAAAAGAAAAATCAAACTAACTAAAATTAATAGCCTTGGGCTTGTGGCAAATAATTAAATAAAAATATACTTAATAGTAATAAACCGAAAGAGTTTGTCTTAAGTAGAACAAAAATAAGCAAATTAACCAACATGTGCATAATTAGTAGAGAACAAACGACAATGGCCAAGACTGTTATAAATTTAGAGATGATAAAATTGAGCTTTCATTACAAAAAAAAAATGCTTTCAGCATATTGTAATACGATGAATCAAAACAATTCACATATTCCATTTGCAATACAAGTTGCGTATATAAAGCAGAAATCTACATCAACTGACACAGACACACACAGTGGAGCAAACACAAACGCTGAAGGTGCAGTGACCTTCGAAAACAGCTGATTGTTCCGTTCTACTAAGTGTTTGTCATAATATTTACAATTAAGTTTGGTGTTATATGTTCATTAATAATTATCACATGTAATTTGACTTACAAAACGATAGGAACTTTAGCCTAATCAAATCATAAATATAGAAACAAATGAAGTTCGAACTATAATAATAACACTAACTAATATTATTAGATTATTTTAAAACACAACAATGGACGCATCACGTTTTCTTTGCTTGTCAGCAGCAGCTGATATGATATTACAGAAAAAGTAACTATTAAAATTTAGCAACAGAACGGTAAAGCAGAGAACAGCAACATAAAGTGAAGAATAATGAAGCCTTTAGAAACACATTGACACAAGGATGGCTGTGAATTATGTACATGGGTGTCTATTCTGTAAAACGCGTCGACTTGGTGAAAGTTACGTGAAAAACAAAAAGAAAATTTAATAAATGTAAAAAAACGAGTGGAAGTTCTAACGTTTATTTCATTTTCGAAATATATGGTAAACAAAAACAAAATTTTTGAATGAAAATTTTCATTTCGCCGACTCATTTTCCAGAATAGCCACCATTATAACATTGAAGGTTTTTGTAAGCTTTTTTGGGATTACATTTGAAGTCTATTGGTGAGAGTTGCTTAAGCAGCAACGAAATGCATTTAGACATGCTTAACCAACAACAAACAAACTCCTTTAAATTTCTATTTTTTTTTTAATAATTGAATTCATATTTAAAACATAAAATCGTAACAATAAAGGTGTGTTCACACTTGGGCAAACATTTGCCCAAAAAACGCAACCACTAAATGTTAGTGAAAAACATTTTGATTCAGACACGTGTTTCTTAAGTTGAACAGCTTCATAAACAACTAATAGACAATGTCGTAGAATCCAACATTATTGGAAACTAACAAACTAACTTAACAAACACGTCTCTGAGTTGAAAGCTTTTTCATTAATATTTAGGGGTTACGTTTTTTGGGCAAATGTTTGCCCAAGTGTGACCATACCTTAAGTTTTTTGTTTTTTGTAAAAACTTCAGTTATGTGAAATTCAAATCTTGAAAAACTTAAGGTCTTGAAAAGAATCACTTATAGATAATTCTAAGCAGCTTTTATTTAAATCCTAAAAGTGCTTAATTTTCAACTAAATTAATTACTTACACGGCTCTACTCTTACATGACAGTTATACATAATGCAAAATGTTTTTGTCAATTCTGCTTCAGGACCCATAAACTGGACATTTTTGGAAGGGCCACTAGTGTTGATAGCATCCACGTCTCCTTTACCGGGCGCCTGAAAGTCATATATTCCTATTAGATGTTACTTTGATAGTAACAAAAAAAAAAAAAAATTATAGAAATTATGGTGTTGAGTATTGTGCCATGCAAGAACTTGGTCTTTATTTTGAGCTCCGTTCTTTAAGCTGCCACCAAAGTACATATTTGGATAGGAACCTTCGAATTATTTTTACATTTATGTTTTTGTGCGGATGTTAGTCCCCTTTTCTATATAGAAAAGAACGGAGCTCAAAATAAAGACCAAATTCTAGCTTGGCACAATACTCAACACCATAATTTCTATAAAGTTTTTTATTTAACATATTATGCTATGTAACGTATTAATGGGTCTGCTCCCGCCTATTAAAAAAAAAATTACTTAAATAAAAGTATTTGAAATTTTATAAAAAATTTAGTTGAGCCTGGCTGCGTCCGCTTTTATAAAAATAATATTGTGTCATTGCACGAGATACAATGGGTTCAAATATTCCTAAGAATATGTAACGCAGATGCAACAGACATAATATTACGATGAATGCTAATGGGCGTGGTCCTGCTTCCTTTAACTACTGCAAGATTTTATCATTTCAAGAGGCATTGTCGGAGCAATAAATAATAACAGTCAAGTTTTATTAACTCTATTACTAAAAGCTGAATGCAAAGGAAGTGTACATAAAAATTTATTTAAATTGGACTGCGTGTACATCAGTATATTTATACTTTTGTAAGTAGAATGTTTATATGTATGTATGTACAAGCGGCAATTTAAATAGTGTGTCCTACGGAAATCTACAATTTATTCCATGTTTATGTTAGAATGAGTTTATTGACAGCATCGACAATTGAGTGTGATCAAACCTTTTTGTTTTATCCTTCGCCACACTATGGAATTTGACTTTGCTTTTGGCAGAAACCCAACAGTACGAAACTTTACATTAAATAAACATATGCCACAACATATGTACTCGTATGTTTACAATTAAGTGACACCATGTACCAAAAATAGAAACCAAACACATGTAAGCAGGCAGGCAGGCAAAAAGAAGTGAAAAACAAATGTGCATATAAAGTTCAACCTAAAAGTTGTGCTAAAAACTTAACCAACAATATACAACTGTCACTATAAAGTTTAAGTTGAAACTTTATTGTTATTTTGTGTGCTTACTTTAGAATAGATGCCGATTACGAAGAGTACGAGTATGTACTTTGGTACTTTTCGTCAGTTTGAGCTTATTTAAGGGGAATGTGCTGTCCGCAAAGCTTCTGGTTTTACTACTGACGTTTTTTTTTTCAAAATTGCAAACAATTTTATATCCAAAATGAAATTACAAGTTTCTGAAATACTCTTGTTATGGTAATTTAAATAATATGTATTACTTTAATTAACTGGTCAATAGTTTTTAATACGTTTTTGATCGAATAAAACTTTTTAAGGGGTTTTGTAGTTGAATTTGAAAAAATACTTGATTATATTTATGCGGCTTTCTGTTTTGCAATTGTTAAAAATTTTTCTCATTTAAAAAAGGATCGACGTTCAAATAAATACTTTTGTTTTTACTTTGAATGAAATAATTCTTTTATCTTCTAGTTAAAACACATTTCAATAACAAAAAATGGCTTGACAAACGAAAAAATAAATACGTCAATATATTTCGAACTTTTTATTCAAAAAGTTTCACTAAAATGAAAATTTTTTAGTATCAATTCAAAATTATTGCTTTGATGATTTTTTCTAAATAATAAAATTAAAATATTGTATATATGTATATCTTCTAGATAAGATATCTTCCAAATGCTTGTAGGGAACTGGAACCAAAAAACCTTTACACAGAAAAAAAAACTAAACTTCATTTTCAGTAACGAAATTCATTGATTCAGTAGATATTTTGCATGAATGCGGGCCTACAAATAAGTTTGTAGATTCTGATAAAAATTTTGTAAAAATTAAAACTTATCAGAGTTCGGCTGAGAGAATTTGTTATTTAAGTGTGTTGGTGTTTATTTTCCCTGCAGGAAACGCGAATAGTGACATTGTAGTGATTTGGTAGTGATATTGTCAGTAGCACTACTGACCAGGTGTACCCCAGCCAATGTAATCATCTATTGACATTTAACATTAGCTTGTCATTGAAAATTCACCACTACACTGTAGCACTACTGCGTAAGTAGTTCTTTTGGGACAACATGCATACATTGGCAACAAAGATTCACTGGTAAATTTTAGGGGCTCTAGTCTACAATATCCATATTTCCTCGCTCGAAGTCAATAATAAAATTATAGTGATCTACTAGTGACATTGTCAATACTACTATGGACTAGGTGCACCCCAGCCAATGTAATTGCCTATTGACATATAACATGGGGTTGTCATTGAAAATCTACCAGTCGACTTTAGTATTACTCCTTTACGACCATATGGAGACATTTGAACTAAAGATTCACTAGTGCTGTTGTCTCTAACGCATCTCTCGTATAACTCGAAAGTTGGCGACATTTCAACCAGTGCAATTGTCGCTAGAGAAAAAGTGTGTTGACATAGACACATATGGTTCTAGGCTGACTAGAGGGTTGCTTGTCGATAGGTACAACATGCTTTTGTGCTCTTGTTGTTATTTATTTCTATTGATCGTGTTGTATACATGTAAGGCCGATAAGTAGCCGACAAACGGCAGATAAAATTGGATCAAACAATTTACTGGAGTAGTAAAAATATTTACTGAAACTAAATTTTATTGGAAACAAACATTTGTTTGAAAATTTTTGGGGCACAATTTCTTCTGTGTACCCTTGGGGGTACAAAATGTTTCGGTTTTTTCTGAAGTCAGACTTGTCGTACCGAATTCGTTAAGGCGCTTCGCTTCGGTAGTTTCTCTGAACAATTTTCTTAACAAACATTTTTTAAATCATTAAAACTTTGATTTAAATGTTTTGTCTTAAATAAATGTAATAAATAAAAAAAATTTTGAAAAAATATTAAAAAATGTAAGTATGCAATAAATACCGACATTTCGTTACGATTGCGTAACTACATCTCGTTGCGAATTCCTACCGACATTTTGTTACGATTGCGTAACTACATATCGTTCCGAAGTCGTATCAACCATTTCATGAAAAATTGTTATGATTTCTGTAATATTTCGGTTCCGAAATCCGAAGATTTTGTCGACTAGTCGTTACAAATTCTTTACGAATTCTTAGCATTTGGTTTGGGTGGGTACGTACATATGTATATCTACATATGTATGTATGTGTGTGTATAATGCAGAAAGTATAGTTATTTGCTTTGAGTTTTTATTAAAAAACCAACCCACTTACCACATAATGAGTTTTTACATATGGCACATAAGTCAGGGAACCAATTCTCATTGTACGTTGTTGTAGATTCAAAAGTTTCTTTGGATAAAGATGAACATTTTTGGCAAAAGTTTCTTTGCCACCATTGAACGTATCTAGTTGTATGGCATTTAAATTGCCTTCAGTACCAACATACTGTTGTGTCCACAATTCGAAATTGATGTCGCGGCACTTGTAGTTGTTTGTGTCGTCTATGTTGATATGAAAAAAAGACGAGCAGTTTTTTTGTGTAGTAAAGGTGGTATCAACAACCATTTTTTTGGTAACATTTGTAACTTTCAAGTTAATTGTTGTTGTTGCTGTTCTTTTTGCCATAGAAGTTTGTTTAATATTTTGGTTTTGAGTTTGTTCAGTTTTTTCCTGTGCCGCTACATTTCTGTTTCGTTCTTTTTCATTGCGATCGTTATTGCATTTAGGATGTATGCTTTCAGGTATAACCAGCAGGTGATGGGGATAAACTTAAAAAGAAATAAGTAAGTTAACCAAAGTTGTTCACATTGGGCTGAAATATCTTTTTTTTTTTTTTTTAATGATTACACTGTACAAAATGCGGAAAAATATCATGTGTTTAATGACTAATTCTGGGAGAGGAGGCAAAAAAATTCTTACAGCCTTGTTCATAAAAATTATTAAGGCTTTAGAAAGGCATAATAAGAAAAAATTTTGTTTGAAAATTTGTGTTAATAACAAAAATTAAAAATTTAAAAAACCCCCGATATATCTAGAAAAGATGTGATATCTTCTAAATAACTGGACCGACCGATTTTCTTAAAACATGCTAAGAACCCTCTCGATCAAGTCACCTTTCAAACAGAAAAAACTAAACCAAAATCCAGCCGTTTGGTCTGTGCATGGACACGGACACACACTACAAACTCATAACACCCCTTTTTTGGTCGGGGATTAAAAACACTTTAGAAAACCTTAATAGTTTTTATAAAATTAAATTTTAAAATTTAATATCTGAACTTATTGTAATAAAAAGAGAGTGAAGTTCCCGCCTTTTGCAAATTGTTTTGGAAAACTATGAAGTACTTCGAAAATATTTGTAGAGCATTTTCATCCTCAAGCTTCCTTCACGGACCTTTTTATCTCTTTCGACTATTAAACGAGGACATCGCGAGTTCAAATATTTTGCAAAAATTTTGGTCTTGGAGTTAGATTTAGGGGAGAGGGTCGGATTAGGAGTCTATATCCAGGAATTCATTAGGCATTCCGAATGATTGCATCATACTCTTAGTAGAAGTATTTGCAATCAATTGAGTATTTGGTAGATATATTCGATTTGTGAGTGATATCAAAACTGCCATCAGGTCCCTAACGAGCGTATGTACCATATAGAATATCGCCAGTGAATGCCGTAAATTCCTGCAAAAGATGGCGGATCATTTCCAATGTCACCCTACATTGAGTGCAATACCATGGTGCCATTAAAGGAAATTTAACATCAGCTAGAGAGGAACTATGCTTTGGGAGAGAGACATGAGCACTTCCTATGGTATCCCCTAAATTCCTGCCTAAATGAAATGGTTTCGGGAACGACCGAAAAGAGCAATAATACTAAATTCCTGCCTAAATGAAATGGTTTCGGGAACGACCGAAAAGAGCAATAATACTATGGCTACTTAATTTCCTGCGATCACAGATATGGAACATAATGTCTATCATCATCACACATTGCCCTTTCGGCATCCATGTTAATAGGATGGGAGTTCCATATAACGACTACTGTTCAGTATGTCTCAATGAGAAAAAGGAGGAGACAATAATTCATCAGTTATGTATCTGACCTGCACTTGAAAACCAATGCTTTCGTGCCTTAGGAATCAAAGCTTTCGGTGGCCTTTTGGAATTATCAGAGTTTATGGGAGAAAGAGAGGAAAGAAGAAGGAAGAAAGAAGAAAGAAGAAAGAAGAAAGAAGAAAGAAGAAAGAAGAAAGAAGGAGGGTACTGAATTGGTTGTACCGAAAAGTTACTTCAATTCTGTCTGTTTCATTCGCTGAATTAAAACAGTAGGAAAATTTAACAAGAAACTGTCTGTGTGTAAACAAACGAGCAGTTTTAAAAGAAATATGCAGAGTACTGCTTCAAGAAAAACTGCCGAGTCTAAAACATGACTAAAGTTTATTCACAAAAAGTGCAGCGTTTCACAGCTTCACATGCTGCACTTTTTTTGACCCGGAAGCTTGTTTTTTTAAGCAAACCAATAAGTTTATGCACAAAACTTTATAAATTAACATAAGAAAAGTATTTCTTTTCGTGTTTCTTTTTGTTTTCAATAAAAACTTCGTAACCAGATGACTATTGTTTTCCATGATAAAACTTAAATATTTTCATAACACTTTTCGTCTTGCCCTTGTTGTTTTTAATAACTGTCCCTGGCATAAGGCTTAAATGGCTGTAATTTATTTTATAGTAAAAGGAAATTATTAAAATTAGCGAAAGGAAAGATTTAACGATTTTATTTTGCAGTAATAAAAAGCCTCCAGGTGTTAAATAACAAAACATAAAATGTGCAAAATTCCCATTCTGCTCGCTTACTTTCTATACAAATATTTTGTAGTCTTGTATTGTTGTTGTTGTTGTTGTTGTTAATTTTTCACTTACATTGCAATATTTCACTCGCTAAGAAATCTGTAGGATTTTCTTGTGAATGGCATAAAAACAAATAAACTTTATCCTTGAGGCGTAGAGTTGAATAGCGTGTTGCATAGTAGCGGGCATGTAAAAACTGCGAAGTATTGCCAAGTATTGTTATGAAACCCTGAGGAAAGAAGATAAAACAAAAAGAGGAATACGAAACAAATTAAAAAACAAAATTGAAAACATACAAGAAAGGTCATGAATGTCCTTGTGTTGCTATTGCATGTATTTATGTGTGTGTGTTTCTGTTGTTTGCTTCTGTCTATAAAAACTAAATGATGGCATATTTAATTATCTTAAAATAATGAAAAGATCTTAACAAAGTCAAATAATAATAGACAATTTAATTGTGAAATTAATATGTAATAATTATAATAATAATAACAATAATAATAATAAATTAATATGTATTAATATCAGTATCAATATCAATAATATTCAGTATTTATTTCACATTTAATTTTCATTACTTTCATATCCTTCACAAATAAGGAAATATATCGCTCCTTGATAATATTTCAATAAATTTTAATTGAATTTAAAAAAAAAACTTCAATCAAAATTTTTGTTAATTGAAAAAATATAAAAAATTCAAATTAAAATGGTTTATTTAATACCATAATATCCGTAATGGGTTGAAAACTTATTTAATTTTCAGTTCAATCTTAATTTTTTTAATTGAATCTTGCTTTTGCTTTTTAGGGTTCCGAACACTAAAAGTGAAAAGGACCCTTTGTTTTCACTGTAATTTTCATAGAGTATGTAAAAGTTTGGCAACAAATATCTGACAGTTAAAAATTAAAGGGTGTTCTTAAGCGTGCAACGAAACATGTTTTAATCCTAATGTAATATATACACACTTGAAATTTTTAAGGTTAGTGTATTTTTATGTAGATTGCCCCAATTAACACTGACATTAGGGTGGCGTTGGCTGAAGTAGTTAGCACAAATAAAAAAAAAAAAAAAAAACCAAGATCGAAGATCCTGGGTTCGAGCCCGGTCTCCGACAGTCATTAAAAATAACAACAATACGCATTTTTCTGCTGTGCATTAGTTTCCTTTGTATCAGTTGTTGTGGGAAAAGTTCTAGTGATGCAGGCATAAGGCACTGGTCACTAAAAACTACACCGACTTCATCAGATACTAATCCTAATGTAACATCAGAGCGCCCTCCTTCTTTGTGTAGCAGAATCATTGGCGAAGTAAAATAACCAATAAAAGGGCTACTAAACACAGCTTCAAAAATTTAATACGCCTCATTTAACACCAGAAGGCGCTGCAACACTGCATTATCAAAAAAAAAGCGTGCAAAAAGCAGAGTTGTAAGAGAATGAAGCTTTTCTCCATCTCTTCCTTCACCGCCTGTCATTGTATTGGACCCAAGTGACCTGGACTCTAAATTTCACCCTTCCTCACCAGCAACCGGCTAACCTAACCTAACCTAACACTGACATTTAAAAATAAAATTAAAGTTAATCAGTTAATGTAATTTTTACTATATAATTTTGACAACTTGCTGCTGTATCCTGCAAACTCTTGAGGCAAACTCTTGAAATTTTCGTAAACGCTAAATCTAAAAAATCCCAAAATTAAACAAAATGCCAAAATGAAAAAAGCGCTTAAATAAAAAATAGCACCTAAAATAAATAAAATCGTTCATATAAAAAATCACCAAAAGTAAATCTTAAAAAATCGCCAAAAACCGAAAATAATTGCGAAAAAATTATTTATTATTCGATTACGAGGACGAACGAGTCAGTGACTTTTTGAATTTTCCGGCTCTTAATTAAAATGGCAACTCCTGGCTAAATTTGAACCGGCTGCGTAATTAGGTTTTGGGCTTGGCAGCCGTTGATAGCAGCCTACCGCGTGTTTTGAGAAGAAAATGTAAAAAAAGTGAATTTCGTGTGCTCATTAATCAGTATTTTTTGTGAAGAAAACCATCAATCAAACCAAGGTCAAGCTTGATTTATGTTATGGGAACTCTTCACCATCAATTTCAATGGTTTATAATTGGTTGTCATAATTCTGGACGCCCACTTGAGGTCTCTACATCTGAAACAATTGAAAAAATTAGCCAATCGAAGATTGAAAGTGAGAGAGATTGTGGGAGTCATGCTTATCTCACATGGCTCAGTGGTTTCTATTAGAGATGAGCAATTTTTCGAAACCTGTTACTTTTTCACAGCGATTGTAAAATCACTAATCACAACTGTGACTGAATTTACCAAGTAACAGGTTTTGGAAATATAGTTCTTTCATACAAACAGTGAATGTTCTTGTATGCTTACTTTACAGTAAATAAAGCTACCACATAAATTTTTGTTTATACCTTCACCGTTTGTCGAGAAAAAATCGTCAAATCGTCTTTTCTGGCAACTATGTATAGCTCTAACATTTTTGTATTTGCAATTTTACTGTCTCTCTGCCTCTTATATGACAATTCTCAATATTTGGATGAGGTTGCTTGCTAATTGTTTGTTCTTGTCGCTCTTCTTATTAGTATTTATCAAAATACCAATATAAAGCCGAAGAGCTGAAATGTGTTAAAACGTGATCACAGTCACTGTTTAATTTCACTGCTGCTCTTCTTATTAGATTTGTCAAAATAACAGAACTGTTACAAACAAAATACTGCTAAACTGTGATTACAGTCACAGTTTAAAAGAACAGCGATTTAGAAATCACGTTCACAAGGAGCAACATTATTAAAAAATCACAGTATCGCTCAACACTAGTTTCCATTTCAAATGATCACTTGGATATGAGAGAACTTTCCGCAAGATGGGCGGCACATTTGCTCACAATCGACCACAAACACATGTGCATGCAGTAGGTTGTCAAAAAAAAAAAAAAACTCAGGAACGGAAAGAGCAAATTCAAAAATTATATTTTCTAAATTATTTAGAATTAATTGAATTTTCAAACTACATCATTACTTTTATTAATTTTTATAAAAATTTTAAAAATTATAAAGCGTTATTTACAAAATTATGGAAAAATTACGAAAAATTTTAATGTAGGCTACCTAAATGAGCAAATTCTTTGCAAAAACTTATAGTTTTTGCACACAAAAATAAAGTTTGAACATTTTGCTTTTAAATTGTTTCATCAAAAGTGAAAAAAATCGTGGTAATGGTTAAAGTTATGAAGATATCACAAAAACGGACGGCAAACTCGATTTTTAGGCAAAAATTCGACTTATGCGACCTCTAAACCTCTTCCGAAAAAATCTGAAAAAAATCTCAAAAATACTTGACTCTATAAGCTTTCAAATTATGCTTGAGACCCCATGAAAATTAAAAAAAAAAATATTTTTGTTTCGGGACACACTAATGTGCAGTTTCCATGGAAAAAATCCATGAATTGGCCTACGAATTGATCCCTCATCCGCCCTATTCTCCAGATTTATACCCGAGCGACTATTTCTTGTTCCCAAACTTGAAGAAATGGTTCGGAATAAATAAATTTGATTCCAACGACGAAATAATCTCACAAACAAATGCCTATTTTGATGACCTCGACAAAACATATTTTCCGGAATGGATAAACAAATTAGAGAAACGTTGGACCAATTGTATAAAACTCAAAGGACACTATGTTGAAAAATAAAATGACTTTTATAAGTGAAATTTATTTGCTGGCGGTTAAGCGATGTCTATATGCATTTCATTGTTGCTTTAACAAATCGTCAGTAGACTTCAACCACACATTTTGAACAGTCACAAACCTCTTATCTTATGCACAAACTTCCAAAAACTATTTGAGAATTCACAAATAATAATATTTTTGAAAATCACAAAACCAAAATAAGCGTAGTAGGCTTAGAAACTCATACAAAACGATTTGTTAAAGCAACAGTGAATAAATTTCACTTACAATATAATTATGACAATATGTCGAATAATAAATTTCTTAAAATGACTTTTTGTATAAAAACCTGTGTTTCAATCAAAAAATTACGGACTTAATAAGCCGCGTCGCGTGCGAGTCAAAGTCGCACTTTACTGAACTCAGAACTCTTGGCCTAGTGCACTATCATTTGCGCCTAGATACGATATACATTATAAACACACACATAAATGTTTACCTCAACAGCTACAATATCTACAGCATTTAAGACTTGTTTGCCAAAATCATCGTCAGTAACACTTAAATCCTCAATATTGATCCACTGTAAGCCAATAATATTGCCAAGTCTTGATTGATTTTCAAATGCCTGCTGCACATCATCCAAATATTGTTGTTGAACAGTATTCCTGGAAATGTTGCTGGAGTCATAGACAATCAGTACCGAAGTTAATTGAGCATAATGGGTGCTGACTAAAAAAAAATAATAATAAAGTTTTAACATAAGTATTTTCTTTTGCATCTAGCATCCAGCATTAAAACTTTTCTTTAGAATTACTCACCCAGATAGTGTATTAAACTGGTTATTCCGCATAATTGTGGCAAAGACATTTGAACAATTGTCTGTATATTTTGTTTTCCTATTTGCGGTTAAAATTGCTGTTTAAGTTCTTTTTATACTCAAAGACACATTGAGGCAGACGGACGGACGGATGGACGGACGATTTAATCAGACACATTATACTCGTATTCTGTTTGCTTTCGTAATTTGATAAAATGTAAACAGAATTATATACAATTTCCATTTAAATTGAAATATAATTGCAGCTGCATAATCCTTTATGCAAATACTCGTATGAATAACAATTTGAATATTCATCTTTAAAATGTGACAGGTTATTGAGGAAATTTAATTTCTCGATTTAAAACTTTAAAATTTTTTGTTTGCACTGCTATTGAATGTATGCGCGCGCATATGCATGTGGAATTTTTAAGTTAAAAACTTTGAATGTTTTAATAAGAATATTAAAAATAGTGAGAAATTTTTTCTAGAATGAATTTTAATCCCGGAATAATTTCTTAATCGGGCTTATGTTTAGTATTTTCCATTCTTATCGAATGAAATATTTAATTTTTCTTCTCTTCCCGATTAAGAAATTATTCAGTAACTTTTATTACGACAATCGTATCGCTATTGTTATTCAGTGAAATATTTGAACGATATTCGTTGTCGGTTGGAGAAAACAAAAATAAAATCACAGGCTCAAATTCATGGAGTTTTTCTTCATTATTCTTTATGATTTTCTTTTTATATTTATTAAGCTTGAGATCTTGTTTTTTTTTTATAAAAAGAATTAACAAATTTTATTTTGATTCCAATATTTCGTTACCACAATGGGTAACTTCTTCAGGGAATATATGTTTGTATAAATTATACATATAAATATAAATTATACATATATTCCATGAAGAAGTTACCCATTGTGGCAACGAAATATTGGAATCAAAATAAAATTTGTTAATTCTTTTTATAAAAAAAACAAGATCTCAAGCTTAATAAATATAAAAAGAAATTAAAAACAAAAAGATCGAAGAAATTTAAACAAATATTTATGATTTTCGCTTAAATTCACATTTTCTATACAGAGATACCACATAATATTGAATTATAAATAGTAAATGGTGAATAAGATAAAGCTGAAGACTATCGTAAAAAATAAATTACACAATCACATTATCGTTACCGCAAACGAATAAATATGTCGATAAGTATTACGATTTTTGGTGCGCAAAAAGTTACAAAATCCAGTACCTGATTATAATTTTTTTAAATTTTTTTGGTTTTTTTTGCCGTGTTTTTAGTTTTAGCGCTTTTTTCGTTTTCACGTTTTCCGGTTTTTGGGGATTTTTTTTTTGGTTTTTGGCGATTTTTTCGTTTTGGTAATTTTTTTTAATTTTGGCAATTTTTTTCGTTCTGGCGATTCTTTTAATTTTGTGACGTTTTAGGTTTGTGGATATTTTTAGTTTTTTTCCGCTTATTTTTCTCTTACAATGTTTAACTTTAAGCCGTCATTTGACATTTATTGTTTGCCTAGTGATGTAGAATTTTATAGACTTTACGTAAGTACTTTCAGTTTTCACGGTATTTAAATTTTTTTTTAATTAATCCGTGAAGTGACCGCTTTTGGCCCCTATGTGTGTCGTGTTGCCTTGCTGTCAGAGTGCATTCACTCCTTTATGATTATCGGGTAATTGCTTTAGAGAGAAGCCTCCAAGTTATTATTTTGTTTAATAAAGATTAAAAAAAAACTCTTTAAAATGCCACACCTGACACTCCTTCAATTTATTTGGTTCAGTAATTATTTTTTGGCTTAAGAATAAAAAAAAAATCCTAATAAAATTTAGTACTTATACATACTCGTATAAATATAATCCCTAGACTATTACGTACTGGCAGGGAGGCACAAGATAAACCAATTAGTCAAATATAAGCGACAAAAACATTGTTAAATGAAAAAATATTTGAAATGACTTTACAATCTTATATTTTCCAGTAACTTTTACATTTTCGTAGTAAATCTGAAAACACACTCATACATAGACAAAAACAAATGCTCGTTGTTTGCAACTCTGGTCAAACAGTTTGTTTAGTTTCAACAAGTGAAAAACACAGTGCCAGCGAATTTCTGCCTCCAGCAGCTGTAGTGCATTAATAAAATGAAAGTCCTTTGGACTTTAATCTTTTGTTGAAAATACAAAACTGCAAATAAAATTTATATGCAATTTGTGTTTGTCTTAGAGTCGTGGCCGCTGCAGTACTTTTGCACTTGAAAAAAAAAAGAAACTCTCGAAAATTTTTTAATAAAAAAAAAAACACTTTAAATATCTTGAGTTACCTGTAGATGTACCAAAGAAATGCAAAAGATTGTGGTTGCAGCTTATAATGTGTGAAATTATTAAAATAAAGCTGTCGAGAAAATAAAACATTAGTTTTGCTGCTAGTTCATTCACCGCATTCTTATTGAAGTTTATGTTCAAGAAAATAAGTTGCAGTCTAGACCAATTGGAGAGATTTTGTTTTAACAATTCGAAGAATAATTTCAGCGTCATCATATTTGGCTTGGGGAGAAGGTTTCCCTGTGTTGAAACCAAGAATTTCTTTTGTTTCTATTTTGAAAAATTATTTCTATTATGCAACTGATATTATTATTTTTTTTATAGAATTTTGTCTCCAAGTATTTTTAAAATAGTTTTTTAAACTTTTTTTTGAGGTATACTTTCGCTTATAAAAACATCGTCTGCCAAAAATGCATTCCTTTGTTTTTAACTCAAATATTTAACAACGAGTCATTGCTGACCAATTATTTTTTTTTAACAGTTTGATGAGATTGATTGCTGTAGAAAATATAAATACGGACTTGCTATGATAAACAATAACTAGTGAAAACTCTGAACTGTTTGAAAAATTTTCAGCGCCATAGAATTTAAGAATCTTTAAATAAAATATAGTACACTTATTCATTACAAGTAAATTTAATTCTGCATTATGAGCATGAGCATGAGCATATATTGGCTTTCATGAGTAACAGCGTATGTGGTTTTTATAAAAAACAAATATCAGCCGTTTTATGGGAAGTCGAAGTTGACATTTGCAAGCATTAATAGTATAATTTTGATATAAATTTTTGATAATTTTGAAAACTGTGCGTACGAGAAGAGAGGGCCTAGTAAGCAATTAAAAAAACCAACACGTTATTGCTTTTGTTAACAAAACGTGTAATTCTAGCTTAATCTCAAATAAATGACATTTTCCATAAATATAAACTTCGCCTAAGCTTTTTATTTTTGCTGACCCTGGGTGTTTTCTGCAGACAAGCTAATCGCTTCGCGGGTTGTGTGTTAATTAAAAAAAAAAATAATTAATGTTGGCGACGAACTACCGTGTGTTTTTCCTTGAGGAAAAGAGTTAAAATTTATATTTTTTTATTTTTCGTTTAGGGGATTTTCGGTTTTTAATTTATATCATTCCCTTTGGGGATGCTTTAGCTTGAATATATAGTGAACTTTTTAGTGTTTCGATTTGTGAAAAGAATAAAAAGCAATGAAACTGATACTGTTTCCAATTTTATTGTCAGTGAAATTAATTTTAATCGTTATCGTTAGGGTGGCACAAAGCCCACGCAAAAATTAACGACTTCTCAAACAAGATTTTGTCTAAATGGCCGTGCCGAATTTCAAAATTAAGTGTCCGTTCGTTTTCGAGATATTTAGTTATTTAACTTTTTTTCATATGGTAAATATGGTAAATAAAAATTTATACTTTTACAATCAATCAAATCGTTAAAAACTATTAAGTTCCAAATTTCAGCCTTTAGCTAAAATTAATTTTGGCCTAAAAAGTAGCTTAAATTAGCCAACATCGATAGCATTAAAACAGCGATGGGCACAAAGTGAGAGTTGAAAAAAAGAGAGAAATTAAGTTGCTTTACACTTAAAGAAATTTATGGATTTATTATGCGATAAAATAATTTATATATACATACATATATGTATATATTTATACATACATATGTACATATATGAAAGTTATCAATTAAAAAAATTGAAATAATGTAAAAAATTTAAAATTTATTGTAAAACAAGAGATAAGACCGATATATACTTTTTAATAGCTGAGTAGAAATAAGGCACTTAGCTTCATTAGACTGATTTAAAGAAAAAAATAAGATTTTTCCACTCCATATCGCATATAATTGCTTTAAAAATTTTAAAAGAAGTTGAAAATATAAAATAATAATAAAATACTTATATATATTTCCAGTGTACAATAATAAATATCCGTTACACTCTTGCTCCGTTGCAATCTATTAAGCAACTAAATTTAGTTTTATATTTTTTTCTTTTTGTCTTTCTTCCAGCTGAATTAAGACCTTGCAAAGTAAACTTTGCGTGTCTAAAAGGGGTCTTTAGAATAGGAGAATGTCATGCTCAGTAAGAATCAATTCAGAATAGAACTGACAATATTTTTCAATATTATTTAAAAATAATTATTTTTTTTTTAAACTAAATGAATTAAAGTGTGTACTTTCTGTTAAAGTTTAAAAAAATTACTAAATATCTCTATTTTTATGATTTGGTTATGGAAATTACATCTGATAATTATTAATGAACAAATAACACCAAAGTTAGTTGTAAATATTCTACTAAGTGTTTGGTAGAACGGAACAACTAGCTGTTTTCGAAGGCCACTACACCTTCATCATCAGCGTTCTTCTGTGCTTGGTCCACTGTGTGTTGTGCCAGTTGATTTAGATATCTGCTTTATATATTTATAGTTTTAATTGCAAATGTAATATGTGAATTGTTTTGATTCAATATATTACAATTTGCTTAAAGCTTTTTTTTGTAATGGAAGCTCAATTTAACCATCTTTAAATTTACAACAACAGGATTTACAAAAAAATTGGCTAATACAAATCCCAAATCTAAAATGCAAGTGCTTACAGCTGCGAAATTGACCTTTAAATACATTTCAAGTTTTGCCTAATTTTTGGTACTTAATTAATCAAATTTCAAGCTTTGATGTATGTATTAAAAAACATTTTTTTTTTTTAATTTTTTTTTAAAAGTTCTTATTGGACTTAATTTAGAGCAAACGTTTGAAGTTAAAATTTTCTATGCTGCCAGATAAGAATGAGATTGGCCGTTAGTAAAAAGCTGTTCCAACTTTGAGATGCTTTAGAGCTGTTTCTAAACTAAAAAAACAAGTTAACAAACATTCTCGTAATGAAAATTTTGTTACTTAATTACTTACATACAAACATACTCGCACATTCCTCTAATGGCATGAAAATTAATGAAAAATGTTGAAAGTGTTAGTGATTGATAAATTTATTTACAAACTCAGTCAGTGTGTAAATTCGCACAGATTCAGGTGCCAAAGGAAAACTTGATTATGTGTAATAAATGTAAATAGAATTACTAAATTGTGTAAACACAACTGAGGCTTCTTTCTATTCACACACATCGTAATGATATTGCAGAAGGTTTTTGTCGAAACAGAAATTTGAAAACTAAAACAAAATAAAATTGGAGCAAAAATCTCGTGATGTCTATCAGATATCAAAATATCTTTCTCTCTAGTCGTAAAGCAGCTCTGGGCGAGTCAACATCAAGCGTCGTTGGCAATTATCTCTTAAGTGCAACCAGGCCACTGTTGTTTATTGGCCTTCGAGAGTTTTGCGTCTCACTCGCACTGGTTGACTGATCTGCCACGGATAACCGTATATTCTTGCGGTTCTTCTGTGGAATTTCTTTAACAACCACGTTGCTACTTCCTATGTGAAGGCATAGGTCGTATACAGTCAGTCACAAAACATTTTTAAAATACTGTTAATAACATCTTGGGCATATGGTCTAGTTACTCCGCCCATTTTTGTGCAACCATATTATGCAAATTTACTTTGTATAATATGTATAAATAAATAAATAAATAAATAAATCTTTCTCTCTCACTCTCTCTCTCTCTTTATACATATGTTTCATTATTAAAGGTAATGAAGTGACATTATTGCCTCGGGAAAAAACTATGTCTGTATGTATTGTACATATAATTCTAAAAGGTCATGCCTTTGCAGTCAGTGTTGGTTGGTCTACAACGTTTTTGCATTAAAAATAAGTTTCCGTTAAATATGCATGTGCAGAGGCATCACATTCATTTGTATTCATACAAAGACACTTTGCCATACAACAACTTGAAGGCAAAGTTGTTTATGTTGCCAATTTAAATCCATCCAAAAGGCAAATCATAGGTAAACAAACACCAAATCAAATATGTATATGCACAGTCATAATGTAATTCAGCGTTATAAAGTTGAAATTAATTAGTACGGACAATTGAAAGATTTCCGCAAGACTCTGAAATATTTCGAATCGAATCATTTTTGTGCACAAAATCTAATTGAAATATAAAAAAGTTTTAAAAACAACTCAGAACTTCTTAAAAAAATATTAATTAGATTAGGGGCAATTATTATAACTTGGCGATAAAGTTCCGATTAGTTAATCCTAATCTTATGACGCCCATACATTACACAAGTCCACTGCATAAGTCTGGCACTGTACAGTACGTTTGTGTACTGTTTGTAGTGAACTAAACGATTTTGATATTTGGTCAAGTTTCTAAAACTGTACAGTCAACTTGTGTAGTGTATGTTGCAAACGCTCAGTTCTGTCGTGATTTTTAATGAGTTAAAAACAAGAAATGAGCGCATAAAAAATATTCTGGACAGAGTTCGTAGAATGATATGTATTATAGATTTAAAATAAAAACTGCACAGTTTACTTGTATGGTGTGTGTCACAAGCTTAGTTTACGCAGTGCCAGACTTGAGCACTAAATTTGTGTAGTGTATGGCTGGCATTAGCAAAACCGAACTATAAAGTAATTTATAAAGTACTAAGAAAGTATGGCAACTAAAGAAAATGTGGCAACTTCAAATGACTAAACTTCACGATAAAAGTTACAGGTAGGCTGAGCTTAAATTTTAGTTTAAAGTGAAGTTGTAATAATGAAAAAGTGTTTAATAGTCCAATAAAATCCTACCTTTAACTAACGTCAAACTTTATTTATTTATTCCTTTTCACCTTTGGTGTAAGGAACCCTAAAAAGTGGAGTGCACTGTGCCTTCTGTTCTGACCGCACTCGGCAAAACATTGTTCGCTGGGTTGCTATAAACATTTATGTACATACAGTTTGTCCAAAAATCTTTTCATTGCTGTAAAAAAAATCAAATATCCTTCAAAGCAACGCTTGTTTTGAAGTGAATTACGAAAATTTTGGATATAATAATATCACTTCTTGATGTGACGTCGACGAAGCCATTTACAATAAGAATATTATTGCTAACCTGTTTTCCGGGCACTTTTTAAAATAAATTTCGAGCGTCCCTTGTTGCAGTTAAGACAAAAAAAGTTCAAAAAACTTTCCTCTATCTCTTCCTTCGCCACCTGTCTTCTCTATCACTATCCCTTTCCTAAGGAAGATAACACCCAGTAATAGTAGTAGGCATTCACTGCCAGAGTGTTACTTCTCTTGAAAAAAAAAAAAAAAAAAAAATATATTTTATGAATGTACCCTAAAGAAAAGTATTCTGCATACAATACCATCTTTTATAAAATCCAGATGCAAAAAAATTCCAAAAATAGAGAATTTTTGTTATTTGTTGTGATATTGAAAACATTTTTTTGACACCACGTACATTAAATGGTTTACGCTCTCTTGTTGTTTTTTGTTTGTAGAATTTTGGCGCCATATTGTCGTAGACAAGCAGAGCTAATGGTATGCACAAAAACAAAACAAAAAGACAGTTATTTGTTGTTGTAATTCATGTTTGAATGTAAAATTACTAGATCTTTTGAACATTGAAAACATTTTTTTGACAAACTGTACATACAAGTGAACATAAATGTGTCGTTTATTGTAAAAGTGGTGTAACTCCATATTTTTAATAAACACATATTTTTGCAGAATAGTATCACATTTAGGGCTGTACGAATTATCGCCCAAGTTACTATCGCCCAAAACAGCTAAATGAAGGAACGCCCACAATTGTTGGGAAGCAATAACCAAAAAACAGTTCCCGATCGCCCAAAACAAATTAAGAAAAACCCAAAAGTGTAAAATGAATAATCGCCCGAAGTTTTTGGGTGTTTGTTCATTACGTACAATCACCAGAATTTGAAATGAATAATCGCCCAAAAATTTTTTTTTGGGTTTTTTAATATTTTGCGTAAATTTGGCAATTCTTCATTATGAACAAATACCCAAATATCTAAAAATGTTGAGTCGTCTAAAGTCGATGAACAATCACCCAATTTTTTTCAAAAAAATTTTTGGGCGATGCAAAATTTTTATTATTTTTTTGGGCGATAGTAACTTGGGAGATAATTCGTACAGCCCACATGTAAGGCTCAGTTAGCCGATTGTAACGCAATGTAACTGTAATGTAGGAAATAGCTGATCGATATTTTTATATGAACATTAGGTTACGTTACATTACATCTCTATAACTATTTTCATTAATTTTCACATAACAATATCGATCAGCTGTTTCCTACCGTTGCAGTTACATTACATTACAGTCGGCTAACTGCGCCTTTAGTTATATCTTCCGTAGTAATAGTGAAGCAACTGCAATATTTGCACCAAAACCCCATAGATGGCGTTACTTGTTTACTTTTCTCGAAATTTAATTACAAGAAGATAATTCACTGTTACAATGAACGACAAAAATATCTCTTATTTTATTTTATATGTTGTACATATTTTAAAGCAAACATGTAATCAAGCTTTTTGTCATCCCTTTGACTTCTTACTTACATATTTTCTTTTACAATCTGTGCATGCATGTGTTCAATTGGTTGTATCTACTTATATGCGCAAAGGCTTTTTATTTAGCTTTGTAATCGGATTCGTTTTAATCTGCTCCTGCTGTTAATGCACCCTTTTCGTATGACCGAACAAACAGAAAAATAAATATTCTTTCACATCTCGTTTAGTTTGTATGTTTGAATATTTATTATGTGCAATGTTTTTTACACGAATAGTTTGTAACTTAAAATTATTATAAAAGCATTATTTATGATTATCTTATTTATGATTATTTTTTGGCATCAAGGTGTATATCAACTAAGATATTAATATTTGTTCAGATGTATTTGAATTGTAGCATATAACGAAGTATAAAATTTTTAATTTTTTTTATCAATATAATATTACACTTTGCATAACTTAAATGTGTTTGATTTTAATAAATCAAAATTAAAGGGTATTCTATCAGTTAATGTAATTTTCACTATGTAATTTTGACCACTTGCTGTATCTTGGCAAGTAAGAGGCCAGCTCTTGAACTTTTCAAAAACGCTAAAAAATTAAAAAAATCACCAAAAAGAAAAAAATTCCCAAAAACCAGAAAGAAAAAAAAAACCGCCAAAACCAGGGAATTTCCCAAAAGTTTAGTTTTTCTGAATTAATCCAATTTATAGCTTCTTTGAATTATTTTTTTTCTCTCGAAATATTCGCTCCATAGACTATTTTCTCAATTAGTTACAATAAAGGGTTTCATGCAACCTCTTTTGAACTTTTGCGCAAACAGTTTATGTAAATTTGAAACAAATGTCAAAAAGTTCACTTAATAAAATGAGAAAATTTCAAGCAATTTTTAATTTAAAAACATATTTATATACATATTTCTATAAAAATAAAAATATAAAATCTTTTTTCATTAAAGCACGAAATTGAAGAGCATCTCTTTCAAAACTTCATTTATTGCCTTTAAAACAACAGACTTAATTCATTTTACTTACTTCTTGCTTAACTAACTAATTAAAAGCTTTCAAATTTTCCTGGAAATAAGCTTTTATTTTGTTTTGTGTATTCACACTTTAATGAATGTTAAACATTCCATTTAATAAATTCGTTGAATTGAGTTGAAACAACCAAAAGCATGCCATTGCATTATTTTGTTTAAAAAAACATTTATTTATTTTGAAAAGCTTTTGCATAAACCAGAAAATATTTTAACTGTTTGTGCCATAGTAAATGCACCACAAAATTAAGCAAACATTTCTAAAAATTAAAAACATTTGTGTATATTTTTTTATTCTGTTTTAGTAAAACACTATGCAACAAATTGAGACTTTTGGAAAAACACACGGTCCTCACAGTATAGGTTCGATAGTACGAGTACTACTAAAGGAAGTTATTCTGAAAAAAAGTAAAAAAAAACTTTCCTTAATTTTTGTTCAAAAAAAGTGCACGAAGAAATAATTTTTTTGACATAAGATGTTACCAAGATTTGTTCTAGACTCTTAACTACATTATTGCTACAGGGTGTTTTTTAGAGATATAGAACTTCGAATTGAAATAAAACACAAGAAAATCGTTTTAATGTCCATCAATTTGGCTTTATTGGAAGGATAATTTTATGCCATTAACGTTTAAATATGATTTCGGGCATGTGGCCGCCGCGGCTGGCTCGAATAAAGCCAATTCTACAGGTCCAATTTTCAACCACTTTTTCGAGCATATGGGGCCGTATGTTGGCAATAACGCCACGAATGTTGGCTTCCAAGTCCCCTAACGTTTCTGGTTTGTTGGCGTAGACGAGTGACTTCACATATCCCCAAAGAAAATAATCCAATGGTGTCAAATCACACGATCTTGGTGGCCAATTGACCGGTTAACCGAATTAATTGCTCTGATGGACGATTATGTCGACCATAAAATGGACGGAGCTTGCGGTAAACTTCGCGAACTGAACCATTATTTTCGAAATAAATTTGCACGATTTGCAAGCGTTGTTCTTTTGTCAACCTGTTCATGATGAAATGGCAAACCAAACTAAATATTAATCACTTGACAGCTGACAAAATGGCCGCCAGTTAAAAAAGTGATGCCAACTTAAAGTTCTATACCTCAATAAAAAACACCCAATATATATAGCTAAGCGCTGTCACTTAGTCTAAATTAGCTGTTGTCCAAAAACTGATGACACAATTTTTTGAGGGTGCACTGATTTTGGAAATCTTTGGCGGCGCATAAAAAAAATGGTCACCAAAATCGCCAAACTGAGTATGTGGATTTTTCATTGTTGCATAGTGTAATTATTGTTCAGGAAAAATACATTGTGGTGCTGAATCTTGTATGTTGCTTAAGACGAACTTTAGTTACACTAATTTGGACACAGGCTGGAGCATCAGGGAAATTATAGAAAATAAGCGCATAAAATGTTTTATCAAGCATTTTATTAAAATCAAGAATCTTAAAAATAAGTCCTACACACGATTTAACATTTTAAGTAGCCAGTTGATTTTATACGTAAAGAACATTTTAGCGCAGATGAATGGGCACGCACGTACATGCAAAAAGTGCCGTTGAGATTTAAATGTTTTTCAAAGTTGTTGTGGGATTTGAATGTGGTATTAATGTTGCTTATTGTTGAATTTTTAAAAGGCGGGCGGCTAATTGGGTTGCAGAAACAAACCCAGCGTGCTGCAACAGGCAACATGTGCACATACAAGAGAAGAAGGAGTCAAAATCTTTGAACAGCTTCCCCAAATGCATAAATGCATGCACAGGAAACTTTCATAAATTCACACAAACTTATGAATATACAAAATACATAGAGACATACATATGTGTGTATACATCAATACCACATGCTTATGTATGTATGTAGGTAAAAGAAAATTGCTTGTGCCTTGTAATTCCAAGCAAACTTGCATTGGCCGGCAAAATAAATTAATTATTTTGTCTTCTTTTTTAATTTGGAGCGATTTTCCGTCATCCCGCCTTATAAATTTTATTTATAAACACACCCGTTTGAGCTATGTGGCATCTTCAGTGTTCAATTTATTTTTGTCTGTAAAACGAATAGAAGGGCCCTAACTCATTATTTTTTTGAAACCGAGACTTTTGAATTTTTCGATACATTAGGTGTTCTTCTATCGAAATATACAAAAAACTCGATTTAAAAAAAAAATAATGAGTTAGGGCCTTTCTGTATTAAGGTAACGATATGGAATAAAGAGAGCTTTCAGCTTTTACCTAAAGCTTACAGTTTGTTTTTTGTGATGGCCATGATTACAATTTGGAATTTATACATATACGAGTACATATACATACATATATTTGTTCCTTTTAACTCTTACTGGACTTCGAATAGCACTATGGGTAACGCATATAAAAAAATTTTCTATAAAAAGGAATTATTTTTAAAATTTCGGTAATTAAATTTCTTTTAAAAAGCTTTATATTAAATTTTAAATTTTCGGGGGCGTGGTCCCACCCAATTTTTTTTAGAGCTCAAGGTATGCGTCAAGTTTTGTAAGTGAAAGCAGCTGAACTATAATTTGAAGTTGTAATGACATTCCAACAGCTCAAAATGCTTTGCCAAGTTTCGTGGGGATCGAATAAGTAGATGTCCATACATAATTTAATATTAATATTTAATGTGCGTGACTCTGTCTACTCTTTTAAATGCAAGATCGTGCTCTTTTTAGGGCGCAAGTTGTGCGCCAAGTTTCATAAGAATTGGTTAAAGTATAAGCACGCGAAATATAATATTAAATTTTAATTGGCGTGGTTCCATCCATTTTTTAGTTAAGCATTGTGCTATTGTGAAAAAAAACAAGGTGTGTGCCAAGTTTCACAGTGATCTGATAAGTAAAACGATAACATTTAATGCGCCCACTTTAGACAAGAAAATAATTTTTAAAATCGGGTTATAAATTACCGAGTTAACACACATTAATAAATTCATACATACGAAATTATAACCTTCTCCTCCTTTTTGAAGTTGGTTAAAAACACTGCACTTTCAGCCTTGATTAAGAAACTGTTCCTTGATTAAACATTTGAGTTATATATGCAAGTATACGATTGTAACAGAGAACTGCAGGGGAAGAATATCCACACATATGTTTTTGCTAATGCGTATGTGTGTGCAGTTATGTGTGGCAATATGAGCATATGCACACACAAATGCATATACACATATGTATGTTGTAGCCGTGTAAATGTATACATACATATCCATATATGTACGTGTGAAATACTTTATTTACACATTCTTAAAAATTTTAAATGCATTCGCTGATAATAATTCACTTGAATATGGAAAATTCCGCAACATATTGATTATTACTACGTTTATACGCAGGGCTTATTTGCAAAGAAAACTGTAAATTGTTGCCATATTATTGTTTTTATTGCGACTTACTAATTCAGAAAACTATTCACGATTAACGCACTGTTTGCAAATAAAATGTTTGAGGTTGCCACACTTACAAATGTTTGCTAATAAAAAACAAAAAATTGATAAATATTGCACAAAAAACCATTGATAGAAGAAAATAATGGCAATAAAATGAAATGATTATTTATTACTTTGTAGATTTACACAATGTTTTTGTAAAGATAAGCAACATTTCTGCAGAAGTGCTACCAAGTTTTTATATATTTACAATGCCGTATAAACAGTGAGTTATTTTATTTGCAAATATTTTTATTTGCAAATAGTGCGCGTATAAACGTAGTATATGTTTTAAAATCAATTTTTTTTTGTAAATAAAATAAATTTTTTCTAGTTACCCTTAACTTATTTTCTCCATAAAACAAAAATATCATAATCAACGAAACCTTTTTTAAAGTTGTTTGCAACTTAAGCTTATTATCTTTGATGTAATAACATTTCCGTTTATGGACGCACATATTTTGTTTGTTAATCTAAATTAGAGATAATAATTTTTAAATTTTTTTTTTTTTTTTTTGAATTACTATGCATATTAAATATTCGAATCGCTTACAACTTTTCGGCTTAAAAGTCATGTGAGCATAAAACATGACAATCGTTGTCGCCACATGTTGTTTCAAAAATTGATATCATAGTGTAAATTTTGAAATTAGCATAAACGAAACCCAAATATCGTTCCCTTAAAAAAGAAAGAGAAACAAGGAACATATACCCAGACAAACTGGACGACAAGTATGCAAAATTTGACAGAAATGGGCATAAATTGTATTTGCTCTGGAATAAAACAGAGTTTATGTTAAACCAAAAATATATTGGAGTAGAGATCAGAGTTTTAAAGGAATCATTTTCGTTGTAAATTAAAATTAATTTTGTTTGCAAATACATCGCAAAGCGTGCACTGAACTCTACTTACTATTGCATTCAATAATGGGAGCTGTGTAGTGCGCTTTCTGTATTAATACAAAATTTGCATTATGTACATTGCAATTAGGGAATTCACAATGATTATATTAAAATTTTAATGTGGCAACATTGTGCAATCTTAATTTTTTATTGTGAGCAGGCAACGATACAAATATACATACTGTTTATATCAAAGTCAGGCAAACACACATATGTACGTCTTTATATTATTTGTATAATATGAGAGATGGAGAGTAAAATGCATGTTTGCACGAATGCTTATGAGAGACTGAATTATTTTCTTCCGTACGTATTAAAATAACAAAATTTTTTAAATTAAAAATTATTGTTGGATACATTTTTCAAAATAACTTTTGTTTTGGGAAAAATATATACAAATATTTTTTCATAACTACAGCTGCGCTGACCGTTTTAACATGTTTAGTTTAACATTACCATATTGCCATATCGAAAATTACATGCTTTTTATACTTTTAAATTTGCCACCAGGTAATAAATTTGATTTACACACAAACAAAAACACCAAACTTGCCAGACCATATTAAAGTATTAAAGTTGAAACGTTGCAATATTAAGACACATTTTAAAATGCTATTGTGAACTCCCTAAATATTTTGTTCAATGACTACGTTAATATTTATAATATTTTGTAAAAGAAAAATACTTTATATATTTTATGCTCTGTTGCAATTTATAGTGACTTATAATTATTTTTGCATTAAAAATTTAACTCAAAGATTTTATTTTCGGCATAAGCAATTGTTAAATATTTTATATTGCACTCTGCATTTAAGAAATTGTTTACACTATTAATAATTTAAATTTTAAATTAAATGAACAAAAATTAACAAGAGAGGACCTTAACAGAGATCAATCCTCTCTGATGGCAATTTATTCGTCCACTTCTAAAGGGAGTTTTTTTTATAGAGTGACACAAGTTTAAATCATAATAAAACAAGAAAATATATTTTTATTAGAAAGAAAATTTTACGAAATTAATCTTTAAATAGGATTTCTGCCTTGTGGCCGCCACGAATGGCGCATAGAAGGCGCAATCTGGAACATCAATTTTCAACAACTTTTTGCAGCATTTGCGCCCGTATTTTGCCGATAACTCTTCGAATGTTGAGTTCCAGGTGTTCTATTGTTTGTGGTTTATCGACGTAGACAAGTGATTTAAAGGAAATAATCCAATGGGGTTAAATCACACAATCATAGTGGCCAATTAATTGGGCCATTACGTGAAATTATATTTTAAGCAAAAGCTTCTTTGAGTAAATCAATTGTAGCGCCCGCTATGGGCTCCGTCCTGTTGGAGCCACATATCAGCAAGATTAATGCCACTTAATTGAGGTACGAAAAAATTTTGAATCATGTTTCTATACCGTTCACCATTGACAGTAACATTCTGACCATCATCGTTCTTGAAGACATATGGGCCAATGACTCCGCCAGCCCATAAGGCGCACCAAACGATAATTTCCTGTGGATATAATTGTGTTTCGGCAAAAGCTAGTGGATTCTCCTCACTCCAAATGCGACAATTCTGCTTATTTACGCACCCATTCCACCAGAATTATGTACGCCATAAAATGGAAGACGTGCATGGTGAGTTTGACTAAAAGAACAATTATTTTGATTAAAAATTTCAACAATTTGCACGCGTTGCTCTGGTGTAAGTAAATTAATAATAAAATTTCAAAGCAAGGTAAACAAAAGCCAACTATCAGCTGTTAAATGGGTGCTCAATTAAAGCAGTGATGCCAACTCAAAGTTGTGACTCTCTAAAAAACCCCTTTAAAAGTAAATAATAATACAAAAATAATATAATTACAGGAGCTCATATGTGTGGCAGTTGTCCAAATAGGGAGAGATAGAAATAGATAGAAATAGATAGAGACAGATAGAGATAGATAGAGATGGATAGAGAGAGATAGAGATATATAGAGATAGATAGAGAGAGATAGAGAAAGATAGAGAAAGATAGAGAGATATATAGAGATATAGAAAGAAATACAGAGATAGAGAGATGTAGAGATATAGAGGTATAGAGAGAGATCGAAATAGATTGAAAGAGAGAGAGAGAAAGGTAGAGATGGAGAGAAAGAGAGAGGTAAATATAGAGAGATAGAAATATATAAAGAGAGATAGATAGAGTTAGATAGAGATAGATACAGATAGGTAGATATAGAAAAGTAGAGAAAGGTGGGGGCGTAGAGAGAGGGATATAGCGATATAGGGAGAAAGGGAGACAGAGAGAGAAACTGTAAAACTTTTGTTTTCTTTCTCCTTATAAAATCAAAACTCGCTGAAAATACGGAGGCATGTTAAATCTGACTAAATTTAAGTATGGGTATTATAAAAAGCATATGTTTCGTTCAGCTAGTATTTGTCAAAATCATTTACAATTGACTTTAGTGCAATTTTGCTTACAGAGCGATACGAACTTAAGCCTAAATAAGTTCGAACAAAATAATTAAAAACTAATTAAAAATTGTTTAAGTTGTTACTTTTATATACCAAAAAGAAATTTTAATTGTCCATGCCTGACTCCGCCTCTTTTCAATACCAATCTATTTAGGATAAATTCCCAGGCATCATAAAGCTTTTCTGGGGGCTTCGGGAAATTGTTTTCACCTACTGACAGAAGGTCAGCCGGACATTGTTTATATACTTTATAGATTATAAAAATTGCACACGAAATGACAAACCTGCATATACCCTTGTAATTTTTGCTGAAGGGCATAAAAATAATCTACGGAAATGCTATCGTCATTATCGAAAGTTGTAAAGCTTTGGTATCAAGGCGAATGCATATCAGGTGATATCAATTCAGCAGCTGATGGTTTGCGGTTAATTTCTCTGGTGTCAAATCAAAGCAAAGCGCTTGGAAATTTTTTGAAAGTTTACACCAACAAATATACAAGGCGAATATGCAGAGTTGCAAATTGAGACCACCTGGTATCAATTCGCCTTGTTTGGTATTATAGAAAGTAATGAAATTACCGAGGGAAAGATTTTTCTAACGCTTTGATTTTCGAAATGCTCTCTTAAAAATTATTTTAAGCTATTCTACAGTCACACTCAAATACTTATTCACCCTTATGGGGAATAAAAGTTCACGTGAAATGTGTTCCCTTTCCCTAATTATACATAATATTATTTTTTAATTTTGCTCACCATTTGTTTTTCATGGGAAATATTTCACGTGAACAAAATATTCGCCTTTTGTTCCCGATAAGGGTGAATAAGTGCAAATAACTTAAATCACATGCACTTACTTCTGCCAATAACTAAAGAAAACAATATGTTTAAAGGCCTGTTACTTAGACACTCTAAAGGATCATAGCAAACTTTTACCAAACAACAGGCAATGACAACATCTGCTGGCACAGCATACATACATACACCTATATATACATACATACATACATATACATATATTTAGCAGCTCCCCATGTAAATATTTAGAAACATGTCACAAAAAACACAAATCTCTCTTTTGCCTCATGCTATAAAAACGTTACGTTTAAATGCAGAACGTGTTTTTTCTTTCATCAAAAAGAAAACACAAACACACATTTTTTTAACAGCATAAAAAAGTGTTGCAAACTAAAAATGTGTATGCTAAAAATGTTTGAGCCAAAATTATTTTTACACTTCAGAAAAGTTGGCACAGTTCTTTGTAATTGTAAATTACACATTATAATGGGGAGCTGCAAAAATACTTAAATATTCATACAGTCATTCATTTATTTATTTTTAGAAATAGATTTCTAATGCTTCAAATGCATGAATGAGTATGGATGAAAATCATAATCTACAAATTTTTAATATTGCTTTTATAGGCACGTTTCAGTAACAGTTTGAAGAGGCATGCATGTACTGTGAGTGCCAAAATATCTTCTAAAAATAAATGAGTTTTTTTTTCAACAAGATTATCAACTAGTTTGCTTTGATAAAATATTTTAAATAGGACTCAAGGGGGTATTACAAGTCAAATCGTTTTATGTAACTTTTCTAATATATTAATAGATTTAATAGCTGAGGGATTATTCCTATCTTCTATGCATAAATTTTAGATTATAGCTGTGGCTTACAGGTTTCAAGACATTCTATACCATAATGCCATAGCCAAAACCATTGCCATAACCATAAATACATATGCTTCTCCTATTAGTGCTGCCATAACCATTAACAGCTGTTTATGTTTATGTTTTCATTTTCTTATTCATTTGAAAAGTGCAACAACAAATGTGTTTAGCCAGCAAACAGCTGTTTATGACTACGGCGAAACACCAAAATCAATTGATTTATTTAGCATTTATTAACATACTAATAATCCCAAATTATTATCTTACTTATTCAGTTAAATATTTTATTATTAAAAATACATTGAAATTGTTTGTTGACGGGTTACCTGGATCCTATGCGCATTTCACTGTTGCTAATGCATATTATCAGGGAACCTTTACCCAAAAAGTTCTTAGAGCAACTAGAGGATAATGGCACCTTTAATAGAACCTTACCTCATATTTTGCAATTTTGTATGATTGTATATAAAGGGTGTTTTTTATTGAGGTATAGAACTTTAAGTTGGCATCACTTTTTTAACTGGCGGCCATTTTGTCAGCTGTCAAGTGATTAATATTTAGTTTGGTTTGCCATTTCATCATGAACAGGTTGACAAAAGAACAACGCTTGCAAATCGTGCAAATTTATTTCGAAAATAATGGTTCAGTTCGCGAAGTTTACCGCAAGCTCCGTCCATTTTATGGTCGACATAATCGTCCATCAGAGCAATTAATTCGGTTA
Organism: Nowickia ferox; assembly: GCA_936439885.1. Taxonomy (NCBI): domain Eukaryota; kingdom Metazoa; phylum Arthropoda; class Insecta; order Diptera; family Tachinidae; genus Nowickia; species Nowickia ferox. The sequence continues at coordinate 111,099,940 of OW387023.1, forward strand.
ACCGGTCAATTGGCCACCAAGATCGTGTGATTTGACACCATTGGATTATTTTCTTTGGGGATATGTGAAGTCGCTCGTCTACGCCAACAAACCAGAAACGTTAGGGGACTTGGAAGCCAACATTCGTGGCGTTATTGCCAACATACGGCCCCATATGCTCGAAAAAGTGGTTGAAAATTCCAATAAAGCCAAATTGATGGACATTAAAACGATTTTCTTGTGTTTTCGAAGTTCTATACCTCTAAAAAAACACCCTTTATTATGAAAACAATACTCGTATTATAATATCTGATATAATACTCGTTTTAATATAATACTAATATTGGAGTCCACACTTTATATAATTCCCTCTGCTATTAAATTTGACGTTTGCTGATAGAAATATATTTGATATTATATCAAGTATACGAGACGACATCGTAGACGCTATGTAACATAACCGAAATCGACAGAAAACGTTTGATACACAAACTTGTATGGAAAACAACAATAAAATAAAAAAATTTGTTTCTGTTATCAATTTTTAATTTTGGAATTTTTTAGTTTTAGCATTTTTTAAGATTTCAAGAGTTTGCCTCTTACGGTTTCCAAGATACAAAGTAACATAGTAAAAATTTATTTTCTTTAAAAAATTTTAAGTGCCCGGTAAAAAATTTTTCGGTTTTTAGCGATTTTTTTTAAGTTTTTTAGCTTTTTCTTAGTTTGGGCGATTTTTTTCGTTTTGCGGATTTTTTTTCGGTTGTTTGCGTTTATTTTAGCTTTAAGTTTTTTCTGTTTAGGCGACACTTTTTTGCAATTTATTTTAGTTTGGCGACCTTTTTCGGTTTTGGCGATTTTTTTCACTTTGATGATTCTTTTAATTTTGTGATTTTTTTGTTTTAGCCTTTTTGACAATTTCAAGAGTTTGCCCCTTACTGTTTCATTACATTAACTGATAGAATACCCTTTAATTTAAATTTTTTAAATTTCAGTGTTTACTGGTGTAGTCTGCATAATAATATACATACATTAACTTTGAAAATTTCAAGTGTCTATATATAATTGTTTGTAAATTACATTAGGATTTCAACATGCTTCGTTGCTCGCTATAGAGCGCCCTTTAATTTTTAACTGTTATACATTTCTTGCTGTCATATATTTGCTCTAGAGAAAACAGACTGTGCTGAAAAGACGGACATCGTAGGGAAAACAATTGGGTTTCTTTTCACCTTTCTTGTACGGAACCGTTAAAAAGAGAGATTGCATTAAAAATATACAAATTTGAGGTTAGGAAGTAAATTGGCTGCCAAATGATGAAATATCAAGAATTGAAATGTCATCCTTTGACATTTATTTAGTAAAAAGTTAGAAAATTTTAACCATGGAACGCTACACTATTCAACAAAGAATTTAAATTGTGAAATTTGCAAATTTTAATTTGAAAGACCGGGTTGACGTGAACAACGCAGAAACAACTGACGCTTCGAAAGATGAAATTCGGCGCTGCATTGACGAGATAAGCGAAGCTTTGTTGCAAAATGTGGTTAAAGATTTTGTGAAAAGAGTGGATGTCGTCTGCCTACGTGCTTGAGGTGGACATTTTCCCGTCATCATATTACATTTTCACTTCAAATTGGCATCAATAAAACTGAATTTTTCCAAAAAAAAGTGTGTTTTTAAGCCAGTTTACTTACTAACCTTAAATTTGTCGACCCTTTATAATGAAATAAAGGCGGTCTACTAAAAAATAAGCTGACCACTAATCGAAGGCTAGTTGGGAACATCTATTGAATTTTTTTGTAAAATTGAAGGCCAAGTTTAAAACTTATCACTCACTAGAGGTTCTAACCATACCAAGTATTTAAAAAAAAACCTTATGTGTATTTTGCAAGAATCTTTCTTGGTCCATTTATTACCCATCGTTCGCTGCATCGCTGAGCTAAACTCTTAGTGTTTGAATTTTTAAATTTATTTTGTTATTGCACGTTCTCGTTGCATTGCAAAATATTGCTTAAATATTGAAAGGAAATTTGCATTATCGCTATGTAAGTATTTTCTCACTTAAATCGAGTACATGCATTTGGCAAATGGCTTTCAAATGATTTTTAGCCGCAATTACTTTTTAATGCTGCAATATACATACAAACATACCTTCATCATCTAAATTTTAGCATCAGCATAATGGGAGCAACCATTCGTGCCATCATACCTTGTTGTATTTCCATAAAGATGCATCTACGGCCGTTTATTCATTCTTACTTCTTTCTCTGTTCCATACTCGTATACCGGATCAGTAGCAAACTTTGTTTGATTTCAATTGCAAAATTTATAAATAAAACAAAAAACAACTTCACCCAACAAAAACCAACTGCACTGAGTAGAGTTAAATATTCAGCACAAATTATTCATTTGTAGCAATTTGCACCTGAGTTCGTTTTACTATTTACAAAGTCTTCCTATATTTGTAACGCAAATGATTTCCTTTGGATAAAACAACACGAGATTAGAAATGTTTTCGTACATTAGAAATTTTTTTATTTCCTTTGGTTTTGTCTTTTATTCAAATGTACTCGTATTTATTTGTGCATAGAAGTCGGCGTGTAATATTGTTTTAATGTCTATTTTGGTGTACATGTGTGTGTGTATGTTTGGGCTTCAGCTTTTACCTGAATTTGTCTAAAAACTTTCGTTTAAAATATGTTACGAATTTTATGGTTGAATATACAAAATAGTTAAAAGTTATTCAATGAGTTCCAAAACACTGAAAGAAATTCAAAAATTAAAATAGATCTCTTCTTGTCACGTACGTTCATGACTTTCAGTCAAAGCTAAATACGCTTTCACCTGAAATTGAACTTTTTGATTTCTGATTACGAGCCAGTAAATATCGATAAACTATTAGCGATTACACAATATTTTCAGTTCCCATAGAATAATATCGAGCCTTATTTTCGATTTAATCGTAAGCTACAAAAACTAAGTTTTTCAGAAGATTTTTTTTAAAAAAAAAGTTTATTTTTGGCATTTTGATAATTCTTAACTATGGGTATGGACCCATAAAATTATAATTTCAATAAAAAGTCTACTTTCGATAACATGTCGCTTACGATTAAATCGATATTTTGAAAAAATTCTTATTACGTAAATTCTTAAAGTAAATATAATTATGTGTTTGTTGCAAGTGAACAAATCAATATGACTGGGATCATCAAAATCTGGGCAAAAAATTGGTTCCTAAGAATCATAAGATAACGACAATTAAAAAGTATACTATTCATAAATATATTTTGTTTTTGTCAAAATGAATACCAACTTAAAAAAATTTATTTGTTGACGGCTTAGCATGTCTAAGCTGCATGTTGCAGCTGAGCAAAACTTCACTACACTTCAACCACAACTTAAAAAGGTTACAAAATTTCCCATAAATTTCCTTAAAAGTACATGTTTTCGAGACACATTCAACAAATGATTTTTCGTTACCGATAAGTGCACTTAAGTAACAATTGTATGAGTCTTTTTTCAAGTTTGAAAATAGAAAATAGTCCGCGGTAGCTAAAGCTATAGAATAAAGTGTACGTTCAAGCAATTGATTTTGGCCATTGCAATAGTGAATGTGTAAATTGGTGCTTTATCTTGATAAAACAATACTTTCTTTTCCACCAAATGCGGCCATTTTGCTGCCATAAGTTAGCACATAGTTCTTTTTTGAAGAACGCCAACAGACGCCATGACTTTCCTGCAGATAAAACTGTCTTTGACTTCTTTGAATACGATTATCCCGTGCCAGTTTCACTGTTTTGATTGTTCCTTTCTTTCAAGTGTGAAGTGGTGGCCTAATGTTTCAGCCATGCTTACGAGTAGATGCAAAAGCTCATCGTTATTGCGGTGCCAAGCACTCTATTGAAACGTGCAATGTATGTCTCTATGTATGTTCTTAAATGTCTATCATTTCAGCTAGCTTAAGCATATTCAGCCCAGGGAATGACAAAAATATTGTTTTAATTACTTTTTTTTTTTAGTATTGGCCGCCAAGCAACAATGGAGGTGTACCGCTAAAAATAAAAAAACAAGTTCATATACAAACACACCCACTAATTTTAAACCGAGTACGCATAACTATAAACATTCAACAACTATATTTTTATACACATTTTTCAAAATTCCGCAACACAAATAACTATAACTAAAATTTATAGACTGTGAGTATAAAAATACTTTGACTATTAAGCGGCTACACGTGGATATATACAGGGCTATTTTACTTACACACCCACATAAAGCATGTTGTCAAACAGCCACAAACACCCACACACCCACACATATTTTATTACGTTTTGTATGTATGTATACAATGGCAATTGATGAACAAATATCCCCAGTATCATGCGTATATTTGAATATTCATAGCCTAAGTATAAACATACTCAGACTGTAAGTATGAGACAGAGTCAATGGGTTTGTGCATTTTATTTTTAGTTCTAGTGCATTTTAGTGTTTTGCATAATAGAAGTAGAGATGCTCTTGTATGTTGGAATCAGCTTTATTCCTAGTGGCTTGCGAGAAAATTGTTGAGCATATGAATTGTTTGCGTTACAATAATGACTGTACTCAGTTATTAAAATAAAGACTATTTATATTTTATATACATATATATTTTATATATATTTTTTATATAATTTTTGAGTATTCATTTTCATTCTCTGCTTCAGCCAACACTAATCCAATACAATTTAGTGGATTTCTTAATTGTTTCTGGCGCAGAAACCAACGCATTGGTTGACCATTTCGGTGTTCGCCTTGTCAGCACAAACTATTTACAGAGATGTCACGAGACGGAAGATAGTTTGTGTTTTCGGAGGTCTCGCTCACTCAGTCACTGCGTCTTCTTTAAAGTTTCTTTCGTGGTGGCAAAATACCCTAAATTTTCGTTTTATACTTTGTAGCCTCATTCGCTGCGCGATTTTTGTAAATAAATGGTGAAAATTAGTATTTTTGAATGAAATGAAATCAAATGACTTTTGTAATTTTTTAAAAACAAATCTTAATCACCTTTTTAATGCTGATAATAATTTTCACATTCTGTTTTTTTAATTCAGCACAACAAATTCCTTGATTAATTAATTTTGTACAAATGCTTACTGCTTCAAATGTGTTTTCATTTAATACTTTGTGGTCTCATTTGTTGTGTGATTTTTGTAAGTAAAAGGTAAAAATTAAAATTTTCAATGAAAATGCTTAAAGTTAAATCAGGAATCATTTGCAAACAAATTTTAATCACTTTTTAATACCAATCAATAATCTTATCCATGTTAATTCTGGTTCTTTAATTCAATGAAAGAAATTCTTTCATTTAATTTTGTAAATCTGTATGTATGTATGTATGTACATTTGTTCATTTTACAACATACACATTTTCTCTTGTTTGTTTTGATTATTTTGCTAACATCTTAATAACAAATATACTACAGTTGTCCCTTTCTCGCAGAACCTGCGTTACAGCGGATTTTAGCTTTTTTTATCACTCATTTCCTTCAACTTTGATATCCTCTGTGTTGTCAGCTCTTACGGCGTCATTTAAACTATGCCACACAATATTTTATAAATTTTATGCTTGGGCTTTGGCTGCCATTCAAATTATGAACTGATTTTATGCACAATATCGTGCCATTACCGCCTAAAAAGCTTAAGCGACATAATTTTCAAACTTAATTTTTTGATGATTGTCGATTATCTGCGATCGCAAATAATCGATTTTTGCCAAAAAAAAAAATGAGGTTAATAAAATATGTCGCTTTAGCTTTTTCGACGATTATGGCTAGATATAGTATTATTTTAATTTCTGCTATACGAGTATTTAACATGTTATATCGTTTCATTTATAATTATTTCCAGATGAAATGAGTAACTTTTGGTGTCTTCGATTGTGTGAATATGAAAAAGTCCATCGTTATAGAAACTTAATTTATTTCGTGGATACTTCATGAAAATGAATTTTCGTGAGCTTCTTTTTAGCTTGATTACTTCGTTATAAAAATTCATTTAAACAAAATTTTTCATGCGAGAATGTTTCGTAAGAATGTATCGTGAGTGAAAAGTTCCGTAACGTGTCTAAAATAAAAAAAAGTTTAGCAAGGGCTTAATAAATATGGAAAGCTTCTTTGGAGTTGATTAAATGTTAATGTTTTGTTGTCGATGTTAAACTTTAATAAGCGTGATATTCACTACACGGTTCATAGTTGTCAAATTAATTGCTCTGTTACATGGCTACCTTGATTAGTTTCTCGAATTGAACCATTTGTTCCGTAAAAGCTTTCACAGATGTCGGCTTATCAACTTCATATTATTCATATCTGTACAATTACCAAATGTTGTTGAAGAGACGACTCATCACAATTATTTCTGCAACCACTTCATCCAGTTTATTGTTAAGGTAAGTAATTATAATATTGTCTAACAATATGACTTATTTTGAATTTAAATTTCGTCCAAACTAATCTTAACTTTATTTTAATACGATGCTTAAGCTGGTAATAGCTCAGTTATAGTTTTTTTTATTTTAAAATAGAAATGGAAGACGATAGTATTAAATGCATGAGTATTTCATAATTATCAGATCTCATACACAGACTTCGCAATAATTTTATGTTTTAAGATGATTTTGTAAAAGTTATCTCTTACCTTACAATATTTTTCTAACTGTAGTTTTAGTTTGAGTTTTACCTTTAGAACCACCACAATAGCAAAAATTTGCAAATAGTTTTCCATAATTTTGAGTTGCATCCCAGCTAACATTTTGTATCATATTTAAATCTTTTGACAATCAGCATTATGGACATTTTAGTCTCAAGTTATATTGCTAAGTTTATCACTTTTTCTTTTATGAACTCTCAGCGGCATTCACACAAGTCATGCAAGTCTTATTTTAGAGCTCAGATTTTTTATGCATAGTTTTTTCTATGCATGTGTGCTACATAAAGATCATGAATCAAAGAATACAAGATTACGCATTGCGCATGTTTGTTAACTTGAGTGTACTTGTGTGACGTCAAAATGACGTAGAAATTGAAATGTAAACAAAATTGCCCTTTACCAATTACACTTGTTTGTGTGATTGTGTTTATGTTTATCGGCTGATGTGACGTACATGAGCAGAAAAAGAATTTTTTCAAAAGCTAAATGCGTAATCTTTTATTCTTTGATTCATGCATGAATCTGTGTCTCTCTCCTACAAACTAATCAGCTTAGCAATAAGACTTGCCTAGTGTGAACTGGAACTTATAGACAAATCATATCAAAGAATCATATATTATACGATTTTCTGATGCATTTGCGATTTTAAAATGATATTCAAAGCAATCACATCGCATGCTCAATTTGCGGTTTGTGTATATGTTGTTGCTGCATTTACAAAAAATAATTTTTTTGAACATTTGACTGAATCATATGTGAATCTTTTTTAATCGCTCAAGTAATAAATCAATTTTCAACCATTAAAAGTGATCTTAGAAGACCCAGTTTAGTGAATTTTTCTTCTAAAAACTATTATCCAAACGATAGCTGGGATTATGTATGTAAAATAGACAAAAGCTTAGTATAAAAAATAGTACATAAAATTTAAAAATTATATAAATACAAGTATGAAACTCCCACACACACACATATGTACATATGTATATACAAGTATAGGGGTTTTTTTTATAGCGTAACACGAGTTTAAATCATAATAAAAAAAGGAAATATATTTTTTCAATATCAATAAAACGGGCTTTATTCGAAAGAAAATTGTATGAAATTAATGTTTAAATAGGATTTCTGCCATGTAGCCGCCACGAATGGCGCATAGAAGGCGCAATCTGGAACACCAATTTTCAACAACTTTGCGCAGCATTTGCCGATAACTCTTCGAATGTTGATTTCCAGGTGTTCAATTGTTTGTGGTTTATCGACGTAGACAAGTGATTTAAAGAAAATAATCCAATGGGGTTAAATCACACAATCATAGTGGCCAATTAATTGGGCCATTACGTGAAATTATATTTTCATCAAAAGCTTCTTTGAGTAAATCAATTGTAGCGGCCGCTATGGGCTCCGTCCTGTTGGAGCCACTTATCAGCAAGATTAATGCCACTTAATTGAGGTACGAAAAAATTTTGAATCATGTTTCTATACCCTTCACCATTGACAGTAACATTCTGACCATCACACATATGGGCCAATGACTCCGCCGCCCATAAGGCGCACCAAACGATAATTTCTTGTGGATGTAATGGTGTTTCGGCAAAAGCTAGTGGATTCTCCTCACTCCAAATGCGACAAATTCTGCTTATTTACTTATCCATTCCACCAGAATTATGTACGCCATAAAATGGAAGACGTGCACGGTGAGTTTGACTAAAAGAACAATTATTTTGATTAAAAATTTCAACAATTTGCACGCGTTGCCCTGGTGTAAGTAAATTAATAATAAAATTTCAAACCAAGCTAAACAAAAGCCAACTATCAGCTCAAAGTTGTGACGCTTAAAAAAAACACGCTTTATATGCAAATAAACTAAAAACAGAAACATTTTAATTTACAGACAGACAAGAACAAACTTTCAGTTTTTGGTTTTGTAAAGTATTGCTTGCAAATAAGGAAGCTATTGCTATACATGCAATCCTCTCCCCTTATACGTACAAACACACACACACACACACAACCCAAAACATATTTGCACTTACACAACTGCCGAATAACTCATATTATGTACTTATAGAGGCTGTTTCATTTCCGGTGTCAGTTTATGCAAAAACAATTTTTCCATACATACACGTATGTATGTATCTGTTGAAATTTATATAGGAATTTTATATTTCCGTTCTTTGAGGTTATAATAATCATTGTGGGCATACTCGTACACTCATGGGATTGAGTTTGTAGTTATTTAATCTTTATTATAAATTTAATGAAAAAACTAATATGTATTTAAATTTACCTAAATTTGATTTGCTTTTGAGTTTAATTTCATTATGCGGGAGGCAGACATGTTCTTAATTTACCCATAATTAACATATTAATAAATTTTTTAATTGGATCAATGTTGTTGTTGATGATATCTCTGCATGTTGACTGCATATACGAGTATGTACATATGAATGTACAGGCATAAATAACATGATGCATAAATTAAATTTTGGCAAAATCAAATTACAAATGATTGCCACTGGTAGGAAATATTAAGCAAAAATATCGTTTTAAATTATCTTTTAAGTTAATAATTTTCAAAATATGCTTCAATGTGCCAAGCAGCAGACTTTATAATTTTTTTTACAAAAACTCTTTTTTAACATTTATTTTTCTTATACCAAGAGTAGGAAAGAAATGTCTTACTTCATTTAATATACCTTAAACACATTTTTAAATAAGAAAAAAAAAACATGAAATTATGCAAGAGTAATTAAAAAGCAGAACCAATTATTTTGGCCATGATGCCAGACAGACATATTAATAAGATAAAAACACACACAAAAATATATTAACTCAGTTGAGTAACTTAATGAAAGATAATATGATAAGACAAGTAACCAGCAGTAAGAGCAACCAAACTGTCGAGACAGGTTGTGGAACAGAAGCCATTCAAGATACAGGCTGCTGAAAATAGTCTGTAAGAAGTCAAAAATAAAAACTACTTAACATGTTTCCTGATAAAATGAAAGTAAGCTATTGACTTGCTAATTAGCAATTAGGGTTGTTCAATATCTTATAAAGTATATTACCATTATTGATATCTTTTGGGGACGTTAGGACGATAGTAGCTTAGCAAGGGAAGTTGGGCTTCCACATACATACATACAAGTATACTGGATAAGGGAATACCTGCGCTGGTTATTTAAGACGTATATAAATAGTTTTTGTTTGTTTTGACACTTCCACCGTTTTGGATCTCCTCCGCACCATTGTAAAGGGTGTAGTGAAAGCGTAAATAGTTAGAAATGTTTATTTTTCTATTTGTTATTTTATTTTATTGTAATAGAAAATAGAAAAAGTTACTTAGGGCCAATCCCACGATGTCGACAACTTTCGCCTCGTCGCACACTTACATTTGAAACAACAACAAAATATTAACATTTGTTTTAGTGTAAGTGTGCGATAAGTCGAACGTTTTCGATATCGTGGTATTGACCCTTAGACTGCATTATCGAAAAATTTGTGTGCACACAAAAAAATACCAATGTTAAATCAACATGCCAAAAATTTTGATTGAATATCACATCAAATTTATTTGAAGTAATTTCAAATAAATTTTATGTTAAATTATCAATAATATCATGTTGAAATAAAATTTAATTCGTGATGCTATTTATTTATTTTGTATCTAAAGAAAATCATTGTGGCTGCAGCGGGTTGAATACAATGCGATGAGTTCAAGCTCAAATATTGGCCAGAGAAGCCAACTATACATACAACACAGAAACATTTTCTTGATAACTGTGCCAATACACACATTGAAGTAAGTTATAAAGAGTGTTTTTAAAGAGGTATTAAACTTTAAGTTAGCAACACTTTTTTAACTGGCGACCATTTTGTCAGCTGTCAAGTGATTTATGTTTAGTTTGTTTTGGCATTTCAACATGAAATAGAGTGACGCCTGAGCAGCGGTTCCAAATTAAGCAAATTGATTTTGAAAATCATGGATCCGTTCGAAATACATATCGCGCACTATGTCCATTTTATGGTCAACACCATCAGGGCAATTAATTCGGTCAATTATGGAACGTTTTCGCATCACGTTTACTCTAAATGATAATACGCATTAACAGAGACGTCGGAAAGTGCGTACCAGAGAAGTCATTGCTGCTATGGAGCGTAGCGTAGCGTAGAGGAAGACCCGAATTAGTCCATCCGCCGCTATAGAGTCATTACTGACTTCTTCGTTCATCAATTGGGCAACAAGGATGTGCAGTTACTGTGGTTTCAACAAGACAGCGCAACGTGACACACAGCTTGTGCCACAATTGATTTATTGAAGAAAACGTTTGGTAACCGCATAGTTTCCCATTTCGGAAATTGGCCTACAAGTTCGTGCGATTTAACGCTGTTCGGCTATTTTATGTGGGAATATGTGAAGTTGCTAGTCTACGCCGCACAAAATTTGCCGCGTTATTGCCAATATACGGCCACAAATGTTGGAAAAAGTTATCGAAAATTGGACCTCAGGATTAGACTACGTCCGAGCCAGGTCATATGCTAGAAGTCATATTTAAATTATAGTGCCAGAAGATTATATCTTCCGAATAAAGTAAATGTCAATGTAAAAATTCAACTTTGTTTTATTCCATTTCCTCTATAAAAATAATTGAAAAATAAAATTACTATTTTCGAAAACGAATTTAAAAATATTATTTGTTGTTGGTTCAGCAGCAACGAAATGTATATGAACGTGCCGAGCCAACAACAAATGAATTTTAAATAAAATAAATAAATTTTAAATAAAATTAATATACGAGTATGAAATTAAAGTCATGTTATTTCAACTTAAAATAACTTTAATGCAGCATGGTTTTTCGTGTTATTTCAGTTTCAAATTCATGTTGTCTTAACTTAAAATAACTTTGATTCAACATGATTCGATTTAACAGTACTGGAATATTAAATCAACATGAAATGCAGTTATTTCAAAAGAAATTTTTTTCGGAGTATTACTGTAAATCATGTTGAATTAACATGAAACGCATATGAACCTTGTCTTCGTAGATTTTAAAATTAAAATTTTCTGTGTGTAGTGTCAATCAAATTTGTTTTAAATGAGCCAAACGTGTGACGGCAACAAATATTAATGAGATAATGTGTTTATTGTGTACCAGTTCATCACAATAAAATATGAGTCAAGTTGATGCGTTGCGAGGATCGTGTGATCCTACCACCTCAACCCAGCAACAACTGAGCATACAAATCATTAGTTGCAGCATTGCTGAACTCAGCTGCAAATAATTTTATTGCCTATGAAACAACAATGAATTTAATACATGTTTGTCATAGGATGGAAGTGATCCAAATAACTGAATGGTATGTGCTTAAAAGGTTGTCTAAAACAATTTTTGATATGAACAAAATCCTTAGAATATTAAATTCAGTACTTGTAGTGATTGGTATGCAATGAAAGTGGTAAATCTTTGGAACTAGTTCCGGCTTTTTTTTTTGCTGGGAAGATCCATATTACTGTGTTAAAATACATTTTTTTCGAGAAGAAAAAATTCTTTGTCTTGTGTAATGATTTTCTTTAAAACACTGAATTATGAAAAACTAATGAAAAGTAGAGGATGAAATATTTCATGTGTCACATTGATGACAATTTTCATTACCATAATAAAGAACATTAAGTGACATCGTGTCACTTTCCAGTAATAATCTTGTGCCCACTTTTTAAAAAGCAGAACAAATGATATGCTTGCAGAAAACTTTGTGGGGTAATCTTAACAATTTTAGCTGTAAAACCTTTAGGTAAAACAAATTGTTGTTGCAATTTCTATTAACGAAACTACTTTTGATTAATCTGACCAATACGAATTTGTTATTACAATTCTAATGCAAATAGTAAGAACCTCATTTCAAATTAGTCCAATTCACAGTCTTGTGCAAATGGTCTTGCATCGTAGCATGTGCAAAATGGTATACGAGTAGAATATGGATACTCACCATTAAGAATTGTTGAGTGCTGAATATCAATATACGAGTACTATACCATTTTGCACATGCTACGACGCAAGATCATTTGCACAAGATTGTGAACTGCTCTATTGTGTTATATGTTTGTGTGTGACTTACTGCGTATTTCCTTTAATAAAATAGATGCCGCCTTAATGCTCAAATCTGTTTCTGCAGTTATTTTTCTACTCATGTATTATTATTACGTTTTTCTTTTGAATAATATTTCCTCTTTTTAATAGCTTATCAATCTTTTACTGAAGGGTTTGACTCAACATTATTTGATATGAAAAATTAATGTGTATATGTAAGCATGTATGTAAATGTTTGTATGTGTGCATGTGTATATTTGTATGCAAATATCGCTCATTTACTTCAATAGTGTCACAACTCAAAAAAAAAATAGTTTTGCAGAAAACCCATTTGAAGTTTTCAATTTACATACAACTCAATGAAGAAATGAAAAAACATTCTTCTCTCACGAGGTGGTAGTAAAAGCTATTTATATGAAATTTTTACACAAGATAAAATAACAAATGCCGATTTATTTTGCAGTTTTAACTCAAAAAGGCATTTTTTGAGTTATGACACTATTGAAGTAAATGAGCGATATGTTCTGATATGTATATCTGTCTATTTGTGTGCGTATCTATATGCAGGAGGTTTTGTGTCTTGTAATTTAAGGGAATACGTTTAATCATCTTTCACTTTAAAATTTTCATGAACAAGTGTGTAAGTTACCAGGAGTAAAGTAAACGAAAATTAAAACTGTTCCTTTAGAAACTTAATTTAGTTTTTTTTTTTGCGAACATAATAATGTTGCTGTTTGCGTTGGTATAGATAGACAAAGTGTCAAGGTGGGTAAGAAGGTCTATGTCTGTCGCTGTTGTTTTGTTTTTTTTGTCTATCTACCGGGAAAATTGACATTTTGTTAAGCTTGTCATAAAAGATCTAGATGGTGCTGATACACTCATATACTCATAAATGTGATATAATAAAAATTTCAAAGCCCCTTGCAGCATATTAAAATCACATCAATTTTAATATTCTATACTCCCTGCTCCTTATTGCGTATATACAAGGAGTATGTGTATGTGTATGTAAGTATGTATATACATAAACTTCGTACAAAGGAGGATTCTTAGCAGCAGCAGCGACAGCAAAAGGATGAAAAGTGCTTAAAAATAAAGATTCAATTTTATAGTTTAGAGGGCATGGTTTGATTATAAAAATCAGCGCATTTTTTCGTGTTTAAATTACACAAGAGGTAAAGTTTTTTTATGATTCTTGCAACATGCCGCAGTCAAAGATTAAAGACTTTCTAAAACATTTCAGGTAATATACATATAATTATAAGAGATATATTTATGTATGTATGTATTTTGCAGCGTTTCCTACATGCCCGTCCGTCTGTCTGCCTTGAGAACCGTCAGAGCTATGGAACTTAAATTTTCACAGAATTTGTAAAATTTTCTTCGCTACAACAACAAATATATGACAGTTAAAACTGTATGGATGTTCTATAGCTAGCAACAAAAGATATTGAAATCCTGATATAATAATACATACAATTTTATATACAAACTGTGCTACTGCTTCACAGTTTTTATTTTTTATTTTTTTTTTAAAGTAAAAACTGCGAGTTTATGCCAGAAGCATGTTGACAACTGCGTAGTTACTTGAAAGCATACCGATTAATATTTTTTTACGAACCACAAAACAAAACTGTACGAACGCAAACACAATAAATTACTTTTCAATAGTTTCTATTTACTTTCAAAACAGAAGCAAAAGCAAGAGTTTACTTTTTGAACAAAAAACTGTTGCTTCAAAGCAATAGCATAATAATTTAAACTTTTGCTTTTCTGCTGTCAGTTTTTTGAACACTGGTAATTTATTAGGCTGCAATTAAATATCACTCATACGTAGATCTTTAAACGATACTGATAAACAGAGGGAACTGCAACTCAGTGCATATGAGTAATAATGATGTAAATCAAATCGTCAGTTTAAATGAAAAGCTATCCAGCTGGAACAACCACTCACAAAAAAAAAATATGATTTAAACTGCGTTACTTTCAAAAACAGAAGCACCACGCAAAAGTTCTTGGTCATTCCTAGAAAAGTGGTATATCAAAGTGATTTTTATACGTAAGCATAAGATTTCATGCATAAAGGCTTAAGTTAACTTTGCGTTTGCAAAGTTGCGTTAATTGGGGTCTTGTTTTTTGAAAAGTTGTGTTAACAGGGTCACAAACGTTAAGAATTTGTTGTGAATATCGAGCTGTTGCGTTAACTGAGTCTGCACTGTATTTATACAAAAAGTGACCTCAAGCACAAATATGCTGCATAAACATAAATGTAAATATATTTATGTTTAAACATTAACTGCCTGTTTGTGTAAGGCTTTGACGTTAGAAATGTTGGTGTTTTAATAATAGATTAAAGGCAACTTCTACAAGTTTCATTTAATCTATTACAAAAAAGTTAAAATTTCCACCGTAACAAATAAAAATTTTTTAAATTTTTTTTATATACAATTTTTTAATTCGAAATCATTTCTTAATTGGGCTCCAGCTCAGTATTTTTCAATTGCTGTTATAGTAATGAAATATTTTTATTATGTGATGGAATTTATATTAATTAATAGGGAAAATGCTGCATTTTTCTATGCCACCACGCACTGCATCAGCATCAGCATATGGTTGTTAACATTAGCTTTATTAATATACATTTTTAATGAAATAGAATATGAGAAATGATTCTTTGTGTATACAATTATTGGTAAATGCATTTGTAAGTATAAATATTCATTTTCGCTTACCGGTTTATAAATTTATTTCATATTGCGATTTAATTAAGAATTTTTTTTCAATTTCAATGAAGCAAAATATTTAGAGAAAAACGAAAAGCATTAGTATGGGATGAATTTAAGTTCCAAAGAACTGACTTCTGTCGAGATAAAAAAAAAAATTATGTAAATAAAAAGATTGATGAGATGTTGCTGCAGCAGGTGGATGGATATTAATTAAGCCAAACATATTGATTTTTTTATTGCAAGGAAATTCAAAACTTAAATGTTTTAAGCTTTAAACTTATTGCTTAAAAAGTTTTTTTTTATCTTTTGCTCAATAAACTGCACTTGTCGGCGACTGTTTTAAAATGTAATATTTTATGATTGTTTTTCCAACATGATTTTCTTCCTTCCAACATTGATTTATAGTCATAAATTTTAAACATGTAACATGTTCCTTGTTTCCTTTTTGTACCATTTCTGCTATACGCCGTCTTTATGCGAGTAGCTTTTAAATTCATATCATTTGCCCTGCTTTCCTTTTTAATAATAATGACATTAATATCTGCTGCTACGTGCTGTTGCAATTACCTCATAATATAGCAACAGCAGCGATGCTGGTGATGGTAACATCAACGATGGAAGCGCTTATATTAAATTTGAATTTAACCTGATTTTCCAATAGTCGTTACATTGCCAAACATTCTTCATACTCGTATTTTCTCATTTAAATTTAAAAGCATCATATTTAAAATTGAATGTAATAAGGACACTGAAAAATTCACAGAAAATAGATGAGATTGTTGTCAAATTTTGTAGTGTTATCAAACAGGGAGGCCAAAAATGTGCTTTAAATGCATACAATGTGATTTTAAAATTATAAAAATAGCCCCTTAAAAATTACAACAAATAAAATAAAATAAGAGGTAATGAGTGAATTACATAAATATATAAATTTGCAGCTTTGCAAAATTTTTTAAAAAGAAATCAAGACTCATTAGTTGATATGATTGGACTTATAGCTATAACGAATCCAAAATTATAACTTGTGCTATAGTTTACAACTCTGCTGGCCAAAGTGCCACCAGAGTGCCGAACATCAATCGACTTCATATACAAATGAATACACATACGAAAATATATTTCTCTCAATGGCCAGCATTGGTTAACAATCACAAAAATTTAAAAATTGATTCCAGTAATAAACATTGCCTTTTTAGCTACGAATATCTCTCGGAGATACCGGGTGTGACAATAACGCTAACCATGCACTAACATGCACTATCTCATTTGGCATTTTCTGGCTGGTTACCCTTAAAGTTTATTTGTTACTACCCATCATTCCCGGTTAAAAAAAAAACGTCACCACGACAGAGTCGAAGCCAAACTTCAAAGGTCAGGCCAGTGGATTTTTACGAGCACAACGGGCATCAGACAGACGATGAGAGCTCTGAGAGCTTAATAGATGATGACATTGCGGAACCGTTCTAGTGGTCGAAAGACGATAAAGATGATAAGTGCACTGAAGCTACGATTTAGGTTTTCCTGGGGAGAACACTTAGTTCCCGTCCATACAGTAAAACATTTCTCTTTTGAAATTTGATTCGCGTTCACACTATGAAGTTTTTGTTTTGTAGCTTAACTAATATATTTTTTCATATATGTATATCTGATGAGAATGATATGAGAATGACATATACTAGGAGCACAACTGCGACGAACGGCGATCTTTTGGTCGCGAATATTGGTCGTCAAAAATAAAACACATTGCTGTATATGAAAATGCACACAATCATGGCGTAGGGTGAAATTCGTCATAATCGGCGAAAGTAGCAATAGATTTATTTCTATTTCTTACGACGGCGAACGACGAAAAAACAATTTTTTTTCTCTCTCTCTCTCTCTGTTTTTGCAGACACAATAACCAACTTTATCAAATATCAGAGAGGAATTCGCTGAGTAAATTCGTCGTTGTTGTGCTTCACACGACGAATTCACGCGGCGAACTCTTATCGACGAATTCGTCGACATGGACGAAATTCGTCGTTCGTCCCAGTTGTGTTCCTAGCAATACTCAACGAAAATTTCAAGAACAACAACAGCCACAAAGTACCCTTTTCTATTCCTCTTTTCCCCTGAATCATTAAACTGGAAAGTTTTGCAGCAAATGTTTTCTAGTGCGGACGAGGACTTAGCGGCTGTGAGCGGCCACAGTTACTGCTTTCAATTTCAGGGGAACATGCATAGTGTCTATGCATGCCATCGAATTCGGAGAGGTTTTGGGTAGCTGGTGTTCAACCAATGGTATTGTTTGGTCAAATGCGGTCAATCATAAATTTTTCTTGGTGCTGTTGCAATTCAACAGATGTTGCTTTTTGATGGCAGAACTCTCCTTATACCCCAAAAATTGGGCCGTCTTCCATAACCCTCTTTAGGAATGCCATATTATTTTTTTTATTTGAAAAAAAAAAACCAACAGAGCTCATAAATATAAAAATTTAAATAAAAATATGTAGCCAGCAACTATTAAAACAATAAAGATTTTAACAAATAATGGTAAGAAAAATTTTATCTTCATATAAATGGCTCAAAGCAACTCAGCAAGCTTCAGGGTCATAGTGAAAGACAACTACGTTCAAAGACAGCCATGTTCAAAGATTGCAATCTATGTGTGCCTCGATAGTGGCAATGATATACCCTTAAGCTTATAAAGTAATAAGAAGAGCGTGCAGTAGAGCTTTTTCCTAATTTTTTTGCTTATAGACCGCAAGAGATAGAGAAAGTTTTTCAAGAGGCCCAACATACTGACTGACAAATATGTACAAATGACAAACCGATGTCAAAATTACGTTCTAGAGGTCTGCATACTTCTCCATCTCTTACGTCAGCCTTTTGGTTTTCCTGGTTGTCAATAAGAGTATAAATTATGACTTCAAATCATTATTAACATTAACATCGATATCAGAAGAAGTTATATTGATTTGAAAAATAAATGTATAACTACACATTAGCGTATAAATTACTAAAAATATTAATTTCTAATCATTATTTATACTATTACATATTGTCTAATTTCTATTACTTTGATACATGTATAGTCAGTAACTCAATAAATAATTTTTAATAAGGCTTATGATTAATTCTTTTCGATGGTAATTCGCTACTAAGAATGATAAATTATGTTAATTACTTCTATAACTACATTTATATTTCAAGAGACGGCCAAAGTTATATAAACTGGTTCAGAAGTTGCTGCGTCTGCATGCATGTCCATGTACATAATTGCACAGATTTATTTAGAAAAATAAATCACATCACAATATTCTTAAAAGTTTCGCAAAATCATTTTTTTTTATAAATTTTCCCTCATCTTAAAAAACTTAAAAGTTGAAAAGACCTTTAAACTGCTTGATCTCCAGGCACAAAAAAATAACATGCCATGTTAGTTTAAGGAAGTTGAATTGTTTTCTTAATCTTGTTGCTGTAATTGAAGAACTACAAAATCTTCAAAGCACACACACACAAATGCAAACACATGAAATAGAATAATTCTGACACTAATACTCATCCACACACTGTCACAATCCCAGCTAGCCAAGAGCTGTTTAATAGGCGATGGTGTTTAATATACAACGAATCTTCTGCAGATTGTTTATAGAGTGATATTGTAGTATTTCTGTTAAACTCTCTCTTATAAAGGGTCCGCAATCTAACGTTTTTTTTCAACTAGTGCTTATTTCGTGAATGGTAACACTTAGCTCATGTCTGATTTGACAGATAATTAGTTTTATCCTTCCGCTGAACGAATATGGTTGTGTATACGCTTGAACAACGCTGGAAAATATTGCATGCGATCGACTTACAGAAGATGCCGATTTTGCCAATAAAATCATCTTTTCAGATGAAGCTCATTTTGATCTTGGCGGGTATGTAAACAAGCAAAATTGTCGCATTTGGGGCACAGAAAACCCGCATGCATACATTGAAAAGCCGACGCATCCAAAACGAGTCACTGTTTGGTGCGGATTTTGGTCCAGAGGCATAATTGGGCCATTTTTTTTTGAAAATGAGCAAGGAGTGGCCGTTACAGTCAATGGCGATCGTTAAAATTTAAGAGGAGGATATTGGCAACATTTGGTTTCAACAGGACGGCGCTACGTGCCACACAGCCGAAGCTACACTCGATGTTTTGCGCCCTGTTTTTGAAGATCGTATTATCAGCCGCAGAGCTGATGTCGTTTGGCCACCTCGGAGCTGTGATTTGACACCGTTGGACTATTATTTGTGGGGTGCCGTCAAAGATAAGTGTTACGCCGACAAACCAGAGACAATTGACGCTTTAAAGGATAATATTCGTGAAGCCATTGGTTTAATACAGCTGCACACAATCGATAATGTGCTTAAAAATTGGACCGATCGTGTATGCTACTGCATGGCCAGCCGAGGCAGCCATTTGAATGAAATTATTTTTCATTATTAACCGGAAGGATTGTACTTTCAAATAAAAAAAGAAATTTGAGAAAATATTCAGTAGTTTTTTTTATAGCATTTTAAAAAAAAAAGTTTTCTGGCGGACCCTTTAAATCTTGCAATGTTTAATCGACGATACATTTATCTAAAATATTTTTGGTTCTTTTTTATTTTCGTCTTTACATTTATAGATTATTCTTTTTTCTTAATTTTTTCGCTGATGTTTTCATTTAAGTTTTGAATAACAGTATTGCCGGTTGTTTCAAGTGTTTTTTTATTTATTTATTTTTTATAATAATTAAGGGTATATTGAAGGGAAGTATAAATTAAATTGGGGTATTCAAATGGTACTCATAAATTAACACGCTTTAAAGAAATAACACGAAAAAATATGACTGCTGTGGGCAACCCCTCATAATTAACGATTACAAATATTTTACTTATTTGTATTTTGGTTTTAGCACCTTTGTACATTGCTTACTCTCTCTCTCTCTCTCAATTCCTTTGGTAAACTCTCACGCATTTCTACATGTAGTTATGACAAACAATAAACACAGATGAGAAAGTCTTATTATTTTATGATGTTTTTCTTTGAGTCACAAGACATTATGACACTTAAGACACTTAAGACACTGGTGTGAATACCCCAAATGTGTTTGGTGTTTTACATCAAATATTTATTTAACAGCTTTTAAAATGATTTAATTACTTTAATGAATTGAATTTTTCATAGATATGTGCCATTCAAAGTTTTGCAATGTAATGGCTCTGTTATTAACAGATCGCTGCAGCAGCATTTTGTGCATGCCAGTGTTAGAAAGAATTCTATTTTAACATTTTTAAAATAGTATTTAATCAATAAATGAAAAGGTTATTTTTTTATTAATAAGCAATAAAAAATTTAATTTTGGTTTTCGTCATTAACTCGCAAAATAGAAATCCTTGTGGGTATTGTACGATTCCTGAAGTGATTATCGAATAATTCTTTTCCAACTCTCCCAATCCCATAAAAAATACATTTGGTACAAGTAAGCACTAAGACAAAAAGAAGCACTTCAGAAGCGCAGAAAAGCATACAGTGCATCCCCTCTGCCTTAGGAGGATGCAATAACGTAAGCGAATGACGAAATGGACCACAAATGCTACGAAGTTGGTCGGCTATTTATACTCAAATACTATATTTTTTATGATGCATCCTCTCTCGCTTACGTCGAAACAAATTTGGAAGCGAATGAAATTTTTACTTCGTGTTTTGATTTTTTTAATGGATTGTAGACGAAAATAAATATGTGCTTCGGCAGGTTAGTGGGAAGTATGCTAAAGTATTGGTTTATTGATTTAAGGTATTGGAAGTTAGTCTAAAAGTAGATTAAATTCTTATCCAAAGAGCAACTTTTAAAATTATATACATATGTATAAAAAAGGCATGAGATATGGGCTTCTTTCTGCACATTCTAGATGCATTCAGAAGCTAATACCTGGAGAGCTACCAAGTGGGAAATCACGAACCAAAAGCATGTGATACCGAAGCAGGTTAGTAAGGAGGAGTTGTGCTCTCTCTCCCTTACCAACCTGCTTCCAAGTAGACGAATACTTTTGCTGGGATGGCACGTATAAGATTAGCATTGAAGAGCCTCATATGATTCTTGATGTTCTTGATAAAAGATTTTTAAGATAATCTATAAATAAATCGCAAATTATTGCATCTACGACTAATGAAAGTGCCTTCCGCGCCTATTGTACGAGTATATGAATCGTCTACATGTAACAGTTTTCCCCGTGCGAAGCATCTTCCGCGATTAAAATGCTGTGCATACGATTCACAATAGACTCTTCTGCGATTGAAAAAGCCAGCTGGGTACGTACATATGTATGTTGGGAAAAAATGAAGCATAGAAACTAATATATAACAGAGAAAACAGAGAGAAGCGAAAAAAAACAAGTATTGAAAAGCCATAAAGGCCAGAAGCCTCAAAGCTTTTACATACCTGTGTCAGCTGGTCGTGTACGTGTACATAGCAGATATAAAGTGTGCGTGTGGGTAGGGCTGCGCACGGTATCAAAGTAAGCTAGAAATGCCTACAGATAGAGCTTCTCACACTCACTCACCATGATACGAGTACAACAATACCATCTAGCCTGGCTTATGCTAATCCTCAAAGCTATTAGAAAAACCGCTGCAAAAGTAAAAGGAGTTCGCACAAAATTTTAAACGCAAAAAATGTAAGTTTGTATGCATGTATGTATGCAAATTCGAACAAACTCTCTGGTATAGAGTTTTGCATTTAAGAGATATGAATACCGCCAAACAAATGTTGAAGACAAATTGCATTGTGGCAAGAAATCTATTGCCAAAGGAATTCAAATGAAACGAAAACATTCCAATAACGATGACTGCTTTGTAAAAAAAAAGAAACAGAAAACATGTATAAAAAACGTTTCTAAAATGAAATGAAAATAAAAGATTGTGTAGGGGGAAAAAAATAGGGAATATCCTACATCAATCTACTATGAAAGAGATTGCCGAAAAATGAGGAAAGTATTTCAAGCCAAATTCTATAACTGGATTGAGCAGTGTGGTGGAAATTTATTTAATTACATGAGCATTTTGAATGTAGGGAACTGGCGATTTATTGCTTTTGTGGCAGAATAAAAATTTAATTGATTTTTTTCGCATAGGATAGTAGTGATTTTGTAAGTGATTTTTGTTAAACTTAAGCACCCGTTTTCGCCCGCTACTGCATTTTCATGGAACAATTGCAGTGTGCTCATGCAGCTGTACAATTTTCTATAATTTTTTATTCGCGTCTGCCATTACTAATGTTGCTGACATTTCACATTCAAATACGAAATTCATTTGAATTTTGCAATTTTTGTTGTTGCTTCTTCTTCATCTTTATGCCTAATAAAAACAAATGTAAGAAGAACAAAAATAAAAGTAGAACTTCTTAACATGCTTGCGAGTTCACTCAATATACTATACTACAAAGGAGAAAGAAGCCAAGTACTTTTCTTCTTCATCTTTGTATTAATAATAATTCATGTAGCAGGAAAATTCAGCCTTCTACCGGCATTTGCCGCACATAAATTTTCTTTGTATTTTGAACATAAATCAGTGTTTGGCTCCTGTCAACATTTGCAACATCTTCTGGTAGTAAATCGTTTGTAAGATGTGAATGTATAGATTCGTAAATTCGATATTTAGCTGAAAGTGTCTATATATGTGTGTATGTATGTTTCGAAATATGTAAACATGTTTGTTTATTTGTTTTATTTCCTTCACTCGAATTTCTATAGAAGACATTCAAACAAGCACCATTATTAAGGATGTGCAAGATAGATTTTCATTTCTTTTTTTTTTCTATTTTTACTTCTTGTTCTTGTCGAGTTGAAAGTCTATACTCATGTTCATTTGTATACAACTTGCATATTTTACTGAAATGTGTGTGTGTGTGTGTGTGTGTATGTGCAAGTGTGTTTATTTAGTGTACGCGTATGATTGAAAGGTATTTCAGGGCTTTGGGGATCAATTACTTACATATTTAAATAGGCACCAAAATCAACTGACTTAATTAGATAATTTCTCCATATATTTTGAAAGTAACAGATTTATTATCTGCCAGATTACTTTAAAAATTATATATGCGAGTACATATGCATGTATGTTTATTTGAAAATATTTGTTAGTTAATGGATAGATCTTATATGTATGTATATCTATTTATTCCTTTTACACCTGCAAGGAGCATAGGGCCGTCACAAGGTTTTTCCACTAAATTCAATCTGATGCATGATGTTTAATTTCATTCCATCGCAACTGTAAAGGCTCAGTTAGCCGACTGTAATGCAATGTAACTCTAATGTAGGAAACAGCTGATCGATATTTTTATATGAAAAGTAGGTTACGTTACATTACATCTCTATAACCATTTCCATTACTTTTCACATAACAATATCGATCAGCTGTTTCCTACCGTTGCAGTTACATTACATTACAGTCGTCTAACTGAGCCTTAAATGGGATATTTCAGTTTCAATTTGCCGCCTACAGGTGTGTGATGGTTTTTCAACACGTCGACTGCTCTGCGGGTTCTAGTCTACACAGATAAAAAACTGTCTAATAGAATCAAGAAAATTTTCTCTATGCAACGTTTTTAGGCTAAGGGGTAGATATCTTATTAATTTTGTTCTATTTTATGAGGTATTTATTAGGCAATGTTTTCTCTGTGTATGGGCGGTTTACGCAATGTATGTTCAATCCAATTCCATTTGCGTTTGCGGATTTAAACTTGTATAGGTTATTTACCAGTTTCTAAGCATGCCGATGATTTGAGATTGCCCTTGACCAAAATATTAAATTTTTAAGGAATAATATAACAAATGTAAACAAAAACCATATGCTATAGCAGAGCTGCCAAGAGTGAAACTTAATAGTTTGATAGGGTTACCATTCTTTGCTCATATTAAAAATTAGTTAACAATAGTTATCATTTTAGTTTACTGGCCATCAGTCGTTAGAATTTTATTATATTTTTCTTGTTGCACAGTGTAATTTTTTACATCTTAGAAACCAATTGAAAATATTTATTATATATTCTGCTTGTGCTCCTAAGATTTTCCACTTCTTTCAATATTGTAATTTGAAAATTTTAATATTTGTTTTACTCTCTCTGTCTCTCTCTCTCCTAGCTATAAAATTGTATTAAAATAATTTTAGACATAACAAAAACATTTGAGTTACAACTTTAAATAAATATTGAAGCAAAGGATATAACTTTGGAGTTGATGAAACAATGCGGACAAGCAACAGCAAGTCACAGATACAGTTCTAATAGACAATTCATAGCTAAAAATAAGAAATTGAGATAAGATACAAAATTAAATTTGAAACTGAAACAAACAATATTAAGAAAATAAACTACGGAAAATTCAACAATTATTGTAAAAAATTCGAATATCCTAGCCGCGCCGGCATTGAAATTGTAATCAGAAACTGACTAAAACTTGCAGGTATATAATTTCATTTGTTTATAGCAACTACTCAGACTTGTTAAGGACTTGTGTGTTGTTAAGTGTTGCCAGCGTAGACTTTTAAGTTTGCAATTTATTCATAATCTTTAACATTCGTTTAATGAATATTTAATTAGAAAAATATTTGGTGGGTCCTTAAGGACTCACTACTTGCACTATATATACATATTATTTGTATTGTATATGGAAATGCGAGTACGCATTGAATATTGTAATTCTCGTAAGCAAAGATTTAGAATTTGTATTATTATACTTTTCTACAATTTTTAAAAATCGTGTTGTCTGCTGCTTGGTTTCATGGAGTTTGTCAACACTGGTGAACACTTTTAGTTTTTTTTTTATTTTATGATATTTCAAAAGAATTTATAGAGTACTTTTTGCCACAGGGTAATCAAAAAAGAGAAAATAAATTAAGGACCCTCATGAAAAAAAGCTTACACTCTTGTAAATACAATGCCAAAAAGTTTGACTCGCAAGTTTAATCTTATCAATTGTTTGTTTTGGCAAAAAACATTTCTTCGAATAATCAGAGCAATTTAGTTTTTTTTTATAATTATTTAAGAATTTTCAAAACACAAGTTATATTTTTTATTTGTACATTTATTTATTTATATTGAAAAGGAGCTTCATGAGACAAGTGTGGCAAATGTGCTCAATTGCACAAATGTTTTGAGAGTTTTCATGAAAATCTTAAATATTTTTTTATATTATTGGGAAAATGTGCGTGAACGAACTTAAAACAAAAAGAGCCTTTGTATACAAGATAAAAGAGCCAGTAATTAATAACTAAGCATATTAAAAACACAAGCACACAAAGATACAAGTGGATGCTGGAGTAAACATTCAAGGCATCACAACAACTATTATGCTGTACCAGTGAAATGCACGCCATACCGCAATTGCGAACTATGAAATCACTGACATGCTTATACTCTTTCATTTTGTCGTCACTGAAAAGGAGACGAATGAACTAGAACTAAAAAAAATTCGTTTTTAGCAAACTGAACAAAATTAAAGTTCAAATGGAATGAACTTGTACAAGAAACAAGTAATTGTGGAAGCTGAATTTTTTTTTGTGAAAAAAAAAACGCTTTTGGTGCATATTTCCTTTTATGATATGGAACATTTAAACATTTTAAATGCAGCAAAACACTAAAATGTAATAAAAGAACCAAAAAAAAAAAGATATTCTTTTTATTTAATCTTAAATTTTGACACCTTAGTATTAAGTGAATTCTTAAATTTTTTTACTTTAGTTTTTAATAAATTGATGATTTACAAAATATTTCATACCATTAAAAATCACAGCATTTCTTCTAAATTACATAACTTTCCTCCCAGTGCAACTTTATTTTACTCTAATTTTTCTCACCAATATTTTAGATATACCTTCTGCTTGTTATACAACCATACAAATACATAAAAGCCTATGCAGTTAAAAAAACAAACAACAACACCAACAACAACAAAATTGCTTCAACTTTCATGTTTTATTCAATATATATATTATAAATACATACATACGAGGTCTGATCAAAAAATAACCGTTATTTTAAATTTTTTCAAAAAGTATTTATTCAAGAGATTTATTATTCGACATATTGTCATAATTATATTATAAGTGAAATTTATTTGCTGGTGGTTAAGCGATGTCTATATGCATTTCATTGTTGCTTTAACAAATCGTCAGTAGACTTCAACCACACATTTTGAACAGTCACAAACCTCTTATCTTATGCACAGACTTTCATAAACTATTTGAGAATTCACAAATATTAATATTTTTGAAAATCACAAAAGAAAAATAAGCATAGTAGGCTTAGTAACTTATACAAAACCCAGCGCCGGTAGTATTCCTTATTGACCGTACAACTTTGTGGCAAGAATTCATGATGCCCCACGCCATTGCAGTCGAAGACCGAACACATTTGACCGAACTTGACGACCAGGACGAGCATCGTCATTGACATCTTCTCGGCCATCCTTAAACCGGTTATACCATAATTGAACTTGTGTTCTGCTTATAGTAGACTCGCCAAACGCCACAGTCAACATTTCAAATGTCCTTGCGCATTTAATTTCATTTTTTACACAAAACTTAATACAGTTTCTTTGATCCATTTTTTCGAATAGTAAAAAATCGAAGAGCACACCAAAACACGACTAACCTTTTTATCTGTCAAAAACAAACTGACAATCAATCCAAAATGGCTGATATTGCCAACATACTATATAACAGTCATGTGTACGAACATAACAGAAAAAAAAAATGCGAAAATCGAACATACGTAACTCACGAAATTTGAAAATAACGCTTATTTTTTGATCAGACCTCGTACATATAATATCAGAGCGAATTGTAACACGTGATCGAAAGCTAGTCTGAAAGGCTGTACAGTGTGCTGTAAATTGTTGGATGTTGCAATCGTTATTTTGGAAGCTGTTTAGTATAAAAAGAGTGATGCAACTGTTAAACGAGTGTGATATTGAAATTCACATATAAAAAAAATTATTTCGTAGAACACATAAGGAGCTGGCGAACAAAACCAGACAAGTCCCGTTAACTGTTTTTTACAGAGCAGGCAAATAACTGAACTACCTAGATGGAGATTAGCAAGGAAAATGCAGTTATCGCTATTTTTTTTAAGGTAGAATCGAACTGGTTTTAAGTGAAATTATTTCGTGACTTCATAAATGTGTAAAATTAAAATAAAAAATCCTTTACTGAGTACATGTCTAGTCTTACCCACCAGCTCCTCATATATCAAAATCGGAAAATATCACAAAATTTTTAAGCACTCTGTGTTTATTATTTTTTGTTTGCTTATATTGTAGCAGAAAGTATTCTATAAACATAAATATTGTACTTGTGAGGAAGAACTGCATTTTAAAGGATATTTTGTAAATCTAACTCAATTTGTAATAAAATATCTTCTACAGCAAATGAAAAAAAGACTTAAAGTCTTGCAGCCACCAAAAATTAAGTGCAAAAGAGGATACAATTTTTGTAAAACCAAATTGTTGTTCTTCGTTATTTGTGGGCACAAGTACTTAGTACCCGTAGATACTATTATTTTTAGTATTATATCATAAATGTTTTTTTTATTAATAGACTATGTGCATTATTGTTTTGTTGCTTTACCACGAATAAATATTTGCGTTGTTTTTGTTTTATATCAGTTTTGAATGATAGTTCATACTCCTTAATAAAATATGGATTAAAAAAATAAATTCTTGGTTGAACTTGTCTCAAGTTTCATTTTCTAGGTGCAGTCAACTCTTGATAATACAAAACTCGTAAGTTTAAACGTCTCGACAGTTTGAACTGTTTCCCAGGTCCCTTAAAAAATATTCCATAAAAGAAATCCGTGTAATGTGATTCCCTCAGTAATTAGAAATTATTTGAATTGCATATTGATCGCCAAATGGCTATAATTTAAATTTTTCGGCTGTACGTGCAATAATTCGAGTTATTTTAACGTGCTGTTTGTGTTTAATTTTATGTAAATATATAACTTTACTGTTTTTATGTTGCTCGTAAATAGTAATGTCGTCTTGCTCGCCGTTAAGTAAAAAGCCGTCCACACGAGCAATAATCTTAGCAACGACTATAAAATTTAACACTTTATTTAACGGTAGAAAAATTAAATGAGTAACCAACTATAAAAAAACGGAAAACAATAATTTTAATCATTGGTCGGAGCCACAATCCTTAAGTTTAAAATTATAAATTAAAATTAAAAGTTTTGTATTGAAGCCTTACATGCACACTTATGCCGGGCTATAATTTCACATTTTCAAAATTAGTCGTGACTACGCATATACAGCCTTAATCTTTTTTTTTTGTTTTGCTTTTTTTTGTACTTTGAATTACCAGTGTTTTTACATTGGAACTTGAACTCTTTTTAAATTTATGCTTTTGCAAGGCATACATATATTATAATAAGCTACAAATACGAAGGTTTTGAACGTTCGTATATTCCAAGTCTATGTTTGACATATTTTATATATTTATAATTTGTGCACTCAGTTCTTCAGCCCTTGGCTAAACACGAGATATATTAAAACTATGAATGTACAAAATATAGGCAATTCGTAAATTCCCGAAAGTACCAATTGCGAGTTAACGATTGTGTTTGATTACAACAGACTAACTACGTATTTAATTATAATACAACATCCCTGTTATTACTTCGGAGCGAGATTTGCACGAACAGTGTTGTGCTTTGCTCCCCGATTATATTCAAAACTAGAATTCTTATACAGTTAAAACAGATTTCTTAGTTAGTTTGAATATTCGAGTACCCCCGAGTCAAGGTCTATGCAGCCTAATATCTGTATCAAAAAGAAAAAAGAAACGCTTAAGTCGAGATAAGCTCATTATGTGTTAATGGGACTCTTATTTTCATATTCAAAAGTACCCTTGTGCCAAGTCTGTAATATTTTGTGCAATTTTTAGGGATGTTATAACGCAATAATCGAGTAATAATCTCATATGGAATAAAGCTTAATTAAGCTTATAATTTGGTATATTTCAAATGGAGTGTATTATTTAGAGTGTCGAAAATGATGTTATCTTAAAAAAATAAAAGTCAAAAAAGGAAAAAGGAAAAAGTGCTTAAGTCGAGATAGGCTGATTTTGAGTTAATGGTTCCTCCGTAATCTGCATATTTGAAAGTACATCTGTTCAATATCTCAATTAATTTGTGTGATTTTTCAGGAAGTTGTAGCACTATAACTTGCGAGTTATCTTTTTTAGACTTCTAATCTCATTTGGAATAATACCTTAAGTTAAGTTATACTTTAGTATATTTAAACTTAAATATATTACTTATAGTGCTTAAAATGATGTTTGCTTAAAAAAATGAAGGTTAACCGAGGATTTCCCAATTTAACTGTAAAAGAAATAAATTTCTGAAAATCGACTTGAAAGCTTAAAAGAGCTCTCCTGCAAATCAGTCAAATATGACTTAACCACTTTTTTCTTACTTAAATTAATTAATTATTCGAAATTAATTATTGTTGAAAAATTCATTTCCTTAAGTGGCATAAATAATTTTGTTCGGTAACAGTTTATTAAATATTGAATTTACAAAGAAACATTTTAATTAATTGCAAATATTAAGTGGACGCTATGAATAAATCAAAGACAATCTAAACTTGAAACCAAATTTATGAAGTGTAAATATTAGTGCTGAAAGCAATATAAATTATTTTTAACTCCCACTCCTTCTCAGCTACTGTTCACTTGAGTGTGTCTTAATTAAATAATCATAATTCAATAAAGCAATTTCGTTTACTTTTTTCTTTGTGTTAAACCATAACATTACAAAAAAAAAGGAAAAATTAATGCCACCTAATAAAATGAAATAAATTACAATAATTATGTTTGCTGATGTCTGCGTATTAAATGTGACATAAAATGTACAATACAATTTGTACAACAATTTGTAGAACATGCAAGAAAGAATGAATGAATATGCCAGCACCAAGCAGCAGCACTACCACAATCAACCAACCGCCAACCGCCAACAAAAAACAAGACCACAAATCTTCTATGACAACTATTAAGACAAACTTCTTTAAACATAATTTAGTGTACAATTTACAAATGGAATGATGAAATGGTATAGAGGAATGCAAGACGCCCTAAAGGAGCACATAAACTAAAGGGGAGAAGCAGCAGAGAAATTTCGTAGAATAAACTCAAGTTTTTGGCAAATAATAATATTGGATGTTACACACAATGACATGTTTATTAATTGGAATGTGGTGTGGACTATGGAATGGGTGTATATGTGCATTTGTTTGTATGAGTTTGTCTAAAATATCCCAGCAAAAACTACTGCTTTAGTCAAAATGGGTTTGTAAGCAAAAGTTGCTGGTGGTTGTTGTCTCTGCTGCTTCAAAGAAGCATGAGTTTCGTTTGCAATATCCCACTTGGGAACTCTTGAGAGAGGGAGAGAAAGAGAGAGACAGCTTCTAAATTTTTTTCTCTCATACGTTCTTTATTTTAATTTAAACAAGCTCAACAATAAATTGTGACACCGCGCTGTCTTATTTCAGCGCATCTGCAGAAGCGCTTCAAAACAGCACATCTAAAAAGCACGAACAATTTTAACTGTCTCCAAAAACTTAGTATTTATATTTTTGCTGGGATAGTAAATAAATGGCCATAACTCTTGTTGACACCACATAACTTACATACATGTATTTATTGGCCTTTAGTTTCAAAGTGTTAAGCCAATCAATTCATTATGAAACTTACTACGACAACAACAACAACAACAACAACAACGACAACTACTAATACTATTCCAACTACTACAAATTCATACAACTGCAGCTATCTACTAAATACTGATGGTACTAAAGTGTCATAGACAAAAGCCAGACAAAAAAAATATATATTTCAACATACTTACACACATCAGTGTTCATGTGTGGGCATATTAGTGATGCTGCATTTTAACTAAAAACATTTTCATTAGGGACATTAGATGAAATATATTTTTGTATAAACAAGTTTTTAGCTTCTTCAAAATCAAGATTATCACAATTGTTTGAAACCGAAATTAACTAAAGCCACACTATCGAACATGAGTGGCTGTCAAAAATCCATCAGTTCTGAATGATAGTGTTGGCTGTTCAGACATCGATCAGACATCAATCATGTTCGACATTCCATACTTCATTCAAGCAAAAAATTGGATGCGCATAATAATAAAAACTCTTTTATAATGAATTATTTTCATTTTGTCTGATCTCTAGCAACTCATCGTACGTTTTTGTCTTAACATTTTGCCTTTAACATCACACATAGCCTTGAACATAAAAATATATGAATTCCTTAAAAACGTAATTTTCCGCGTACAACTTGTGGTGTTTATACTCGTACTACAAAAATATTTCTTGACTGACACTTTTTGGTACACACTATCAGTCAAAAATGCAATATGGCCGCTGACTGGTACTGAACCACAAAAAATTCTCTGGTTGGCTGTTGACTGCCGAAATTCATGTTCACACTATCGATCAAGACATAATTTTACAAAACTGTCACTCACGTTTTATATAGTGTGTACTCCACTTAAATATGATTTTTTTCTAAATATGATTTTGTCACTCTCAAAACATAAGATTACTTATTTGTACCAAAAAAAGTACTATTATATTTCACATAAAGTATCACATCTCTGGCCCTTTTGAGCTAAACCAAATAAACTCCAAGATACGAATACAAATAAGTACATACATACGTACATACATATACACCCAATTGACCGTACTTATTTGTGTGTATAGCTTGTGCTCCAAATAGTTTTGCCAACAATTTTATTTTTGCTGCTGCTGTTTGCTAAACAATAAAGACTCATATAAAAGTTTTTGGCAAATAATACAACTACAAGTTAATATGTATAAGAGGTGAAAATTGTTTTTATTGTACGTTCTCTGCACATATTTTAACAAAAACAGTTGATTTTCTCTTATTATTCTAATGGGATGTATTTTTGATACTGGTATGTGTGAAAGATGTTTAAAGAAAGTGTCAACGCTTATTGTCAAAGCATTTGGCAATGGAAATGAAAATTAAATTGTAACCAAAGTAGATACGTTTACCAAAAAAAAAAAAAAAAAAACAAAAAACATTGATACTGCAGTAACTTCAGCAGTTCAGCATAGTTGAGAGTTTGTGCAGAGATGATTGCTAGAGATGTTCACTACATCACGCGATAACTCTAAAACGTGTGAACAAGCGTGATCATGGAAAAAGGCTTGAATAACTAAATATTTCAATATGCAAGGTACGGAGCTGAGAGGAGACAAGTATTGATTGCACCAACAATATTCTGACTGATAGACAAGCACTCCAATAGTTTAACAAGGCAGCCTGAATAAGCATTGATAGTTAAAAAATTTCTAAATTTGAGTAAAAAAAGTTGTCGTATGGCGCCAAAGCTGTTTTTTACTTGAAACCAGTTAAATATTTACTAAATTTCCAGTTCATTAATGAACTAGTTTACAGTAATTATATTTTTATATATAAGTAAAATTTTTCTAAAATTAAGGAAAATTTTCCCATAAAATACGGAGCTTTGCAGACATTTTTTCCATCTTTGATCTCAAATTCAGTAAATTTTAATTCTGCTACTTATTTATATTTTTAATTAAATTCTATACCACATGATATGTTATTTATTATTTCTTCAAATTATATTCTTAATTAATTCACCATACATGAAGCGTATTATTATGGAGTGACACAAGTTTAAATCTTAATAAAACAAGGATTGGAAAGAAAATTTTATGAAATTAATGTTTAAATATGATTTCTGCCATGTGGCCACCACGGTTGGTGCGTAGAGGGCGAAATCTGAAACACAAATTTTCAACAAATTTTCCCGCATTTGCGGAAAAGTGATTTAACATAACCCCATAGAAAATAGTCCAATGGGGTTAAATTACACGATCTTGGTGGCCAATTATGCCCTAATTCTGTTCGACGATTGTATCGTCTTGTCTATGGACGAAAATAAGCAGCAGTTATGATTCTTTAAAACAATTATTATTTGTTGTCCATGCTAGAAGGTTCGTGTATTTGCTTTATGATTTTGTTCTAAACATTATATCCAACACATATTTTTTCAAATATTTTTCAAACTATTGTATAATACTTTAATTTTATTTTTATGTTTTAAAAACATTTTTATTTTTCATTATCAAAGACAAGAACTCAAAAGCATTTTCAAACAAAACCGTCCTAAGTCTTCTTACTGAATTAGGGCATTAATTGGGCAACTACGTGAAATTGGGGTCCATAAATTGTTTTTAAAACTCCCTTAACTGTACAAATTTTTTTTGAGATAAAGACTTACAACATTTAGAAATTGAAAAATGACCATAGGCTTGGAATATATACATATTTTCTGGAAGTTGATAGAACATTTCTGGCAACAACTTTTTTAAATATGTAGAATGAGTTAAGTTTGTAAAAAGTGCATTACATAAAAGATTACATATTTTTAACATTATTCTATGTTATTGAACACATAAAAATATTGTCAAAAATATCGACCAGGGGTTCAAATATCGCCGCGTAAATCGCCAATCGTCATTT
Source organism: Nowickia ferox (assembly GCA_936439885.1). Lineage (NCBI taxonomy): Eukaryota > Metazoa > Arthropoda > Insecta > Diptera > Tachinidae > Nowickia > Nowickia ferox. The sequence continues at coordinate 111,134,016 of OW387023.1, forward strand.
CAAAATTTTCAGAGCAAAAAACAAATTTTTATTTCCACGTTTGGTTCAGCTCAATATACATACGCAGAGAAAAGTATTCACCAATTAAAGTTTTCAATTAAAAATTTAATTGAATCAATTGTATTAATTAATTTGAGTGGAAAAACTTAATTGATATTATCAAATTGTTTATAGGTGAACATTTAAAATTTCTTTAAACATTTTTTTCCAATCAGTAATTTAATAACAAATTTGTCACTTAAACGTTTGGCAAACACGAAATAAAAAATGTATCCCAATAAGTATGCCACACTTTTTCTATTAATCATTCATAAGCACAAATTTGTATGCATGTGTGTTTTAAAATATTGGATACGTATGACCAATTTACATGCATATATCGTCGCTGTTTTAACTAACCGACCTAACTGACATTTTTTTGAAATATGAGTTAAGTGCTTTACTAGACTTTATAAGTCAAAATACACCTTGTCTACAATTTTCATGGCTGTAAGCATTACTGTTGTGCCTATATATATGTAAAAATATTTCAGACGCAGCCATAAGAATGAATGTATAAATCATCCATAAAAGCTGCTCTCCTGTTAAATTTTCAAAATGTTAGTTAGGTCAGTTAGTTAAATCAGCGACGATATGAGACAAGGCATATGTTTTGCTCAAATCACATATTTGTTATTAAAATGCAAACTGAAACAAGAATTTGGCACAGTAGACGCTCGTAGAAGAGAAACACTTTGTTCCTGGGGTTGTTCTGAAAAAGTGCATCTTCGTTTGAAAAATATACAAAAAACGCTTCTACATAGATTTTTTAAAAATTTCAGTTATATAAAACTAACACAAAACATACTACATATTTCATTAAAGTTCATCACTAGTGACAGGATATTATTCGATATCCAAAAACACCTTAAACTCCTTCAACTCATTTGAAGAATTCAGTACCTTGGTTTAAGTCAAGGATACCAACAACCTTGAAAATTAAAAAAAAAACAAAATCATGGAAATGGAGCGGCTTATGCTGATAAACCAGCAATAATTGACGGCCTGGAGGTCGTGATATACTGCCAGAAATTCTTGAAAAAATCGCCCATTATTGAACGTCGAGACTTCGCTTCGCCAAGATGTTAAAATGTTAATCCCATGTATGGATCTTTCGAATTAAAAAAATTTGGATTACAATTTAATTTTGTTTAAGAAATTTAACTTTACAATACAATAATTGAAGTTTACTTGCTGGTGGTTAAGCCTGGCTATATACGCATTTTATTAGCGCTTTACCCAAATTATCAGTAGACTTCAAACACACATTTTGAACAGTCACAAACCTCTTATCTTATGGGCAAAGTAGGCTTTGAAACTGATACAAAACCCAGCAACTAATTTACATTCAGGTGAACTCATTTTATTTTTCTACATGTAGAATTGAATTTTCAAAAGCCTACCCTGTCATTTGTAGAAGTTTCGATGGGTAGACGTGAATGAATGTTTACAAGCCGATTAAGAGAAATTATAAAAATAAAAAATTCATTGTGTGAACCGTGACTTTGTAAAGATAGCTAGGGAGTCTACTCTGTAATTCGAAACGAAGGGAAATGCTTACGAATTTAATACCCAGATTCTTTCTGATAATGTGCTTGGACTAATAACATCCCTTGCCTCTATGTCAGCTTTTGCTGAAAAGTTAAGGGAAATTTATATCTTTCATGGATTTTAGGGAATTCTTTAATATAAAAACAATTGTTAAAACTTTAAAATGTGTTCGAATTTCAGCCCTCAAGTTTTGCAACCATCTTCTGGCAACACCGATAGTATTTAACCATTGTTATACTATGAAAACAATATTAATTGCCAATAAGTGTTTAAGTTCAAATGCATCCTTAAGAACAAGTGGGCACAAATACTTGCAGACAAAACACACAACTAAAATATTAAACACACACATGCAAAGAGATCCTTACTTAAGTTTAGTTTTTGTGTTAAGGGCTCATACCAATTTTGTTTTTCGTTTTATTTTAGTGCTTTACAGTCTTTGTAGTTCTTTGCATTATCCTTTCGTTTAATATTTCTTTTTATTTCTGTGTAATTTGAAGGTTTTTCTTTTCTCTTATTTTTTACTACTTGAGTTTTTGTTGCAAGAGAAACAGAATATCTTTTCTTACACTAATTTTCATTTCCCTTTTGTGTTTTCTTGTGCAGTTTCTTTTGTTTTGAAGCAGTGTGTAGAGTTGAATAATAGTGGGATATTTTATGTGAATTAAATTTCCGGTGACATAAACTTAATTAGCTTTTATGCTTGTTTTCTTGTCTTGGCTGTAATATGTGTGTATGTATGTGTGCATGTATGTGTGTAATATATTTTATACTACTGGCTCTGTTGCTAACTATCTTTTTTGATATTCTTTTGTTTTTCACTGTTCATGTTGCATAATTTGATTTCGCTTCTATTGTTTCCCAACTAAATTGTTATTGTGTATGTGCATAATTTTGTGTTTTACAAAGTTTTTTCGTTAGTTTTTTTGTCTCCTTTTATGCTCTTTTTTGCCTGCCTGTAACAAGCAAGAGGTGAAAGGGAATACATGAATTAAGTTTTATGTGTTTAAATTTCAACAGTTTAGGATGGAAAAAATATGTTGGTATTAATAAAAAGTTCAAGTTTTAGTTTATTTTTTCCCAAAGAAATAAAAGAATATTGCTAAGGATTTTTAATTATTTAATATTAGCAGAAAGAGTCACTTGGCTTTTAATCTTTAAATTTGGCATGCTTACATTTGTTAAAAGGTATAAACAAAAGTTATTTCGTATTATCCCAATTAATACTTACATTTTATGATGAAACCACAAACAGGAGATTATGTGTATTATTTTATCAGCTTGCGGTGTTTTAATTTTTTCGTGAAGCTGACAATTTTGTGATTTTAATGAAAATCACTTCTCGTTTTTGTAATCATGTAAACAATAAAATGTTCTAACACCATTCAAATTACTTTTATTTTATGTGCTAAATGCATTTTATTTATTTTATAAATTTTATTCGTTAAAAGACTTGTTTCTTAAGCCACAAAAAGCAAAAGGTTTGTGTTGTTGTTCACATGTTTGTGTTATTTTATCTAAAATCTTACCTTAAGTAAAATATTTTATGTATTTTAAAACTATTTTTGTAACAAGCCAAGCAAAACTATTTATGCCACAAAAAAGTTAAAAAAAAAAAACAAAGTTCCAAGAAGAAACATTTTTGAATAACAAGATGGTTTTGCATTAAGTTTGCGGTTGAAAGGAAATCAGATGCATAAACATAAATTCATATCGCATATATATACACAAATAACGTAACTGACATTTAAAAGATTTTTGTAATGAAAAATTTCATTGTAGTTAAGGAAAGTCTTAAGCATGAAAATAATTGGCTACATGTTAATAAAAATTATGCAATAGTATATACTATATAACTAATGCCAATATAATCGTTGATTCCCACGAAAAACGTAACTAATTTATTCTGTTAATGTTGTTGACTGTTAACATTTTCAAGTACGTTTTTTTAATCAAACATACAGTATGCACCAAAGTGATTACTTAAAAGTCGCAATAACATATTTTAGTAAAATCTATATTTGTATGTGGCATTAAAAGAAAATATATATACTTCATTTCAAAGCTAAAAAGCAAAAGAAAATGTTTATATATAAGAACTGAAATAAAAAACAACAAGTTCAGATTTCAATTAAAATCTTTTTAAAATCGATACCGTTTACTCCACGTTTTCTTGACATTTACCAAAATTTCTTGTTCAAAACAGCAGCCATTTGACTGAAATTATTCCTAACCTTCAACCAAACAACTGCAATTTAGCTAATTCAGACACCTTTTTAAGTACATCGGATTAGTTTTTAGTACAATTTGAAGAAAAAACATAAATAAATCAGTAAGTCCTACTAGAATTTAAGCGGATTTCGACAAAATCTAGTGACGAAGTAAAGAAGACTACAACAAAATTGTAATTTGTTCAGTATCAAAATTTTTTTGCCACTCCTAAGAATCTGGGATTTTTTGCGTTGTGACTGTTAACGATTTAGTGTACGATATGTAAATACATATGTAATTATTTTCAGAGACTATCTTATATATAGTACTTTCACACTGATATGGTTTTAATAAAAGATGGTTTTAACGTTAAAACGAATTGTTGATGTTAAAGGGCATTAATTAATTAAATTAAAATCTTTATGAAAATCTATAGGGTATAGACACCACCAACTTTTTCGGACATTTATAAAGATTTTTTTTCCAAACCAAAACCCATTAACTGAAAGATTTTTAAAACTACAACCAAACAACTGCAGTATAGCCAATTCACACACATTTTTAAGCAGACCGTAGCTAATTCGCTCATCTGTTTTTTATAAATAAAAATATTACATTTTTATTAGATTTCTTGCAAATCAACTGACAAAGTAGATTTTGTTTTGTATAGGAAATCTAGTAAAAAGCAGTAAGATTTTGCTCAAAACCTTGTAAGTACTAGATTTAAAGACAGTGTAAATACCCTTTAAGTATGTTTTATGAAATGCAACCTTGTTTTCGCTGTGCTAAAGTCAATGCAGCGGATAATAATAATTATGCCAGTGAATAAGAATAGATACCGATTGAAAGATTTTCAACTTCAAAATGGATACAACCGCATTAATTATAAAAAAATTGCTTAGGAAAATAATCTTTTGAACGAAAAACTAAGAAAGTATTTTCATTGACATCTTCTGGGAAGTGAAAAAATAGACGATATGACTGACATCCGTCTGCCAATAAAAGAGGTTTAGCTTAGAATGTATTTGTGCATTTGTTTATATAATCGGGTCTGTTCTGTAAACCGAATTGGTTTTCAAAATGAGAAATTTTCAAAAACGAGTAAAAGTAAAATGACTCGATTTGGTAACATTCGAAATTAAGGCCGGGCTTACATCTGTGTGCCATGTGCCAAACATGCGTAAAAAATGCGTAACCAGTAACTAATAATTCAGACACGTATTTATTAAGTTAAACAGTTTCATACATAACTAATAGACAATTTTATAGAATCCAACATGATTTGAAACAGTTTAAATCAATAAATACATGTCTGAATCAAACAGCTTTTCATTATTAGTGGTTACGCTTTTTTGGGCACATGTCACACAAAAACTGCCAGATGTAACATAAAATATTTGAACGTCAAAGTCAGTTGTTAATAAACGAAATCACATTTTAAATAATAAATAAACATTTAAAATGCCAGGCTCTAAATCTTTGACAGCAATAGTGTTTTTATTCATACAAATAATTTTTCTTCATGCTTGAAGTAAAACTGGAATAATTTGGGATTAAAGACCTCAAGTTGTTAATGCTAATTGTTTTTTAATGTTTCTTCAGAGATTTATTGGAATAATACCATATTTGATTTACGTTCGACTTTCGATTTAAAAACGAGTAAAACTATGTGAATTCGGTTTAGAGAATACCACAACTTTTATTTCGCTTTGAAAACGAAAAATTTTTAAATTTCTGGGATTCGATTTACAGAACAGGGCCGAATATTTTGATTATCAAGCACTTTTTCACTTTGTTTGAGTAGTTCCATAATTTTAAAATGTTTATTTACAAAATACAAAATAGTTTTCAGGTTAAAGCGCTTTGTAAAATTTCTGAGTTTTTCATACAACAGCTGTTGTACAGTTTGTCAAATAACTGCTTTAAAAAGCGGAAAAATATAGCAGCAACAAATACACGTATTTCAACAGGAGATTTATTCTATTTTAAAGAAATTTGTTAGACAATCTGTTGTTTAAAACTTGAATTTTTCAAACTGGCAGTGTAAACGCAAAATCAGCTGTTAATAATAAAGGCCGTGATACACTATCATACAAAGTCGTGCGATCTACGAAAAAATACAACCCTGGTATGATGGAGTTTATGAAAATTTATTTTTTATGATAGTGTATCACTGCCTTAAATAATGTTGTGTTAATAAAAAAATAATGTTGGTATTTGGACTGCATTTTTGAGGCATTGAAACTTGCCGATCCTTTTCCAGTTAATATGCCATACATCAAATGGAAAACATCAAATGAGAAACATCTCAACTTTATATATTTATAATTTGATTAGGCTAAAGTTCGTATCGCTTTGTAAGCCAAATTACATGTGATAATTATTAATGAACAAATAACACCAAAGTTAGTTGTAAATATTCTGACAAACACATAGTCGAACGGAACAACTAGCTGTTTTCGAAGACCCACTAAACCTTCATCATCAGCGTTCTTTTGTGTTTGGTCCACTGTCAGTTGATGTAGATTTCTGCTTTATATACTCAGCCATTATTGCAAATGGAATATGTGAATTGTTTTGATTCATCGTATTACAATTTGCTGAAAGCTTTTTTGTAATGAAAGCTCATTTTTACCATCTCTAAATTTACAACAGTCTTGCCATTGTCGTTTGTTCTTTACTAATTATGCACATGTTAGTTAATTTGCTTATTTTTGCTCTACTTAAGACAAACTTTTTTGGTTTGATACTATAAGTACATATATTTTTATTTAGTTTTTTTGCCACAGGCCCACAGCTATTAATTTTAGTTAATTTTAATTATTGTTGTTCGAACTTCATTTATTTATATATTTATGATTTGATTAGGCTATACTTCGTATCCCTTTGTAAGCCAAATCAAAAAAATCTCAACTTTAGTTGTGTGAAATTATGTTAGAAATGTATATTCAATTCAAGAAATAAAACATTTGCTCCAATATTCATAAACGATTATTGCATTTAATATTTGTTTAACGCACGTATTTTGTGCGGAAAAACCGGTTTTACCCTCTTGTTCTGTAGGTCGCTCAAGCTACATCTCTATCGCTAAAACTTGATAAAGTCGATTTATCGACTCTCGACTACGAATGAAATTTTCAAATCAGAAAATAGCTTAAAAATTTAATCCGCGAAATGTTAGTGTTTCATGTCATCATTAAAAATTTAAAATTTTTAATTATTTTTTTATCGATCGTATTTACCTTTAGCTTTAGCTTTAACTTTAGCGAGTTATAGAATAAAGAGGCTGGTGTTAGTTTCCATGCAAGACATTGATTTATTTTTATAAAGAAAAAATGGCACTTACGTCAAATGCTACGGTAAGCGAATGTGTAAATACGTATGTATATATAAATGCATATGTGTAAAAATTATTGTTACACGTATATTGTGAGTGTGTAACTTTTAATTTTGACTTCTAAAGGTGTTTCTGCTGCAGGGAATTTTTTTTTTACATTAAGTAATTTCAGAAGAAACAACACATGTAAAATATAAGGAAATCGTAGCAATTATAACTTATAACTACAAAATGTAACCCATTTAGGTTTGATGTTGTTTTACGGCAATTCCAACAGCAAAATATGTAAAAACTTTAGGAAAAAATAGGTTAAGTCATCTTTAGCAGCTCTTGTCGTGTTGTTATGTTTAAATATATTCTTTGGTTTTGTTTTAAAATTTTAAAAGATGAAAGAAAAAATAGTTTTCTAACCTAATTATCATACTCATATACATATGTATATACATACATATACGAGTACATACATACATACATACTTATTTGTTTATACAGTTGTGCGTACTCAAATTCCTGGGGCATTTTAGTGTTCTACTTTTGATTAATGCTACTGAATATACTTTTTTTCAAAATTCATTTACATATGCAAATGTTATCATTATTTAATTTTAATTAAATGCATAAACATACTTGTTAAATTAAAGCTTAACTACAGCTTAGTTCGGTTATGGCAAGCAGGCAATTTTATATTAGTTGTAACTGGAGTAAATGATTTTTTTTCACCAAAAATAAATCCTTTTGCTTTTTAATATTTAGTGCATCGCATTAAAAACAACTAAATCTGCTGCTATTCAAATAAACAAGATACCAAACATGAAAAATACTTCCGTTTATTATGAAGAAACTATATGTAAATATTTTAAAATTTTTATTTTTGAGTTAAATTGTGGTTGAAAAATCAACTGAATTAAAATTTAAAAGGAGTTTGTTATATTCTAAAGTTCTTTATAACTGAAAAACGCTACACTTAGAAATAAATACCAATGTAAATTGAACATGCAAACATTTTGATTGGAAATTATATTAAATTTATTAGAAATAATATATTGTTGAAATGTGGTGGTATTTGCTTTGTTCGTGTCAACAATGCATTGTTGCGCTCAGTTGTATCACTTGTTGTTGTTTGTTTTGATGTTCGTGTAAATAGCCGACAAACTTTCCATTACGAACGGATACTTTCTGCTGCCCGACCGGGTTGTATGTTCGATTCTTGCGGAAGACTCTGGAAGACATGCCGAAGTAGTTTGGCATTTTGTGTTTGTTTTAACTATAACTTTAATATCAAATATATTTTATGCTAAATCATCAACGAAATCATGTTGAACTAAAATTTAATTCGTATTGGTATTTATTTATTGTGTATCTAAAGAAAATTTAAGATAAGTAAATAAGTAAGTAAAGTAATGAAACTTGAAAAAACTCTGAGTCAACATGATTTTTGGTAATATTTAAATATCAAATTCACGCTGTTTCAACTTTATATAACTTTGGTTCAACATGATTCTTAATTTTGGGCTTAACAGTGTAACATGAAATATAATTATTGTGGACATTTGATAAAGCACAATCTTCTAAGATTTTTGTAGTGAATACATTGGCGTAGTAAAAAGTTTTTAAAAGAGGGGGGGGGGGGGCATTATGACTGGTGATTTTCATGAGTAATATTAAAATAAACATTTCTGATGATTACATGAAATTTTTAATAGTTCTAGGGGGCAAAAGCAATTCTTGAGAGGCAATGCCTCCCCTAGAATGGTCTTTCTTATTTTGTTCTAATTCCTGTATTTCTATGACATTTAGAATGTAAGATATACAATCGACCTCTTTTAGATTCTTAGCCAATTTCAGTTTGGCAAAACAATTTCTTTAAGGTAATTGAACATAATTTGAAAATTAAAAAAAAGAAATGATAACTGCCATTGTCTCCATTTAGTTTTAACAAAACAGTTTTTTTTTTTTTCGAAAGTAGTCGTTTTGTCAAAAGCAAAGTTTGAACAACTTACCACTTGTTTTGACTCAAGTAACTAAGATCATCTAATTTAATCAAAATAATTTTGACAAAATGACTTCTATGGTAGAAGTTATTGGCGCATACCAATAGTCAAAACAAAGTATACTTTAAACTATTTAAGACCAGTACTACCATACAAAATACTGGGTTTAAATTCTTACGGCCTTATTCATAAAAAATATTTTAGGTTTATTAAAGGTTTATTTGACAAATTACCCATAGAAATACGTCAAATAAGCGCTTAATAAACCTGAAATATTTTTTATGAATATGGCAGTTAAAGTATACTTTGTTTTGACTATGAGTATGCGTCATTTGCTTTTGTTTAAAATCCATTTAACAAAGACATCTTAATTTTTTTCTTATAGTTTTAAAGAAAACAAATGCTTTTAGAAGGAAAAAAAGATCGCAAAATGTTCATTAAGTAATTGTGTATAATATGCAAATATATGCTTTCTTTCATTTTCTAAAGAATAACTTTTGATAGTCACCTTAACAGATTTTTCGCTCTACTAAAAAGTTGTTGATTTAGAAAAAAGAGGTTTGGTTAAATATTCACAGAAATTATGTTAAGTTAACACATATAATGAAAAATCATTGCCGAAACATGTTAAATTAACTTTGTTTTCGGTGATTTTAATATGAAATTTGTCTGTGTATTTAGGCGTACTAATTTATATGAAATAATGATGCAAAACTATTGGCACCGTAGTAGTTGGTTGTTCTATGCAATAATTCATTGCAACCGGCATTTGTTACTAGCAAACTCCACCGTTGTTAATACACTATCAGGGCAATCATGAATAAAATTCCGCGAGAAATTTCTCCCTTTTCCAATTAGAATTGTTTTGTTTTCCCTATTACTTGCTATTGTTTGAAATTGTTCCCCGGGAAAAATTTCTCGCGGAATTTTATTCATGATTGCTCTCTATATAATATAATTCTGATATCGAGCCATAACCGCAAAACCGCTTAACTAACACATTTTTTGGACCTAATTTTTTTTTTTACCAAAATCGATTACGATCGCAAATGATCGATTTTGGTCAAAAAATTCAATTCAAAAACTATGTCACTTAAGCTCTTTTGGTGGTTATGGCATGATGTCTCATCATATTTTCTAATATAAAGAGGAGATATTCAGTAAATAATGTAATTACATAAAATATACAGAGGCTTATGGGCCAAATGAAAGTTGTGTCTTCCAATTTCTTTTTTTTAAGCAAAGATAGCTTTGCTAACCCAAAATAACTGAAACCCGCTTAATTATTATTATTTTTTTCAAATTCCAAAAAAACTAAAAATAATAATTATGCATATTAGACTAGTTTTTTTAAGATAAAACAAGACTTTGTATAAATAGTCACTTTTTCCTATCATTTCAAATAAACTAAGCAATGCAAAAACTGTAGCGAAAAACTAACATCAAATGCCACGCAATACGACTTTAACAGACATTTTATATTCAACCGCAAAATTTTATTACAACTCAACTCTTTGGACAATGTTGCTTGCAAACACTTAAACTCCCCAGTTGTTTAGTGTATTTGACATTTTTGTGATAGTTAAAAATGAAAATAAAGTTGATAAGTTTTTGTCATTTTTTTTTGGTCAAAATATTACAGTATTATTTTGCGGCAATAAACATGTTGTAAATTCGCTCTTCATTGTTTACACAAGAGTCTGCGTATGTGTGAGTGAGTGCTTGAGTTGGTATATTTTCTATTTAACAGTTTTCGTTTCTCTTTATTTTTTGTTTTGTTGTTTTATTTTATTGCTTTGCTATTTTCATGGCTGTTTAATTGTCTTGTTTTTGAACACATCATAAGATTCACAATTATTGCATTCTTGTTAACAAAAAAAAAACAATTTAATGTATGTATATTTTTTATTTAACAAATCTTGACAACCATTATTTATGTAGAGTTATGTTACACTGTTTAACTACAAAAAATTTATTTAAAATGTCTATTGTAAGGAATATTAATTTTAATGAATAAATATACATAGATCTCTAGGAACTATAATCGGTGCTGCTTGATATTGTCGTTGAGAGTTTAAAGATGTTTAAGTAATCTTGCAAAAGTTCTGAAAACATGTTCTTTTTAATTTTATTCATCTTTGCCAATATATTTCAAATAATTACTTGTCAATCAAAAATAAATGGACTTCATTTATACATAATAATACAGAAGATTACTTTTGAATTACATTGGCTTCTAATACCACGTAAATAAAAACCAAAGTTGCCTAATTAATTTTTTCCTTAATAATATTAGTAACAAAATGTCCTATTCGATTTGCTGGCCATTAATATTTAACAAAAAAAAAAAAAGTTCTCCAATAATTATTTTTATTATTTTGTTTGAGAGGTAACACACCCATTAATCCGATGTTAAATATTTTTATATGGACTATGCACCTTTCTATTAAAGAAATCCTTATAAAGTCTTTAAGGCCTTAGCTAACTTTATTATTTATTATATTATAAACATTTTTTTTTATATAAAAGGTGTGATTCCCAAAAGAAAAATTAATTATTCACTACAAATACATAGAAAAATGTCAACTTAAAATCTACGTAAACAAAGTTAATTTAACCTTTTGCGGCAATGATTTTGCTTTTGTTTCAAGTTAATCCAACATTATTTACAATAATCTTCAAAGAAAATTCTTCCTTTTTGAAATAACTTTATTGCATGTTGATTTATCATTATGGGTACTGTTAAATCAAAATGAAGAATCATGTTGAATCAAAATTATTTCAAGTTGGAATAATATTAATTTGATACTGAAATAACACGAAGAATTTTGTTGAATCAAAGTTATTTTAAGGTGAAACAACATGAATTTAATTTAATGTTGTCATTGTGTGATGCACAGGCATCGCAAAATTTTTTGTATATATAATTGGCTTCCGCGGCCGAGATTTGGACTCGGAACTCATCGTGTAGTAGCCAGCGCGCTAAACATTGCAGCCACAACAACCTTAAATATTCTTTAGATACACACTAAATATATTCCATCATAAATAAAATTTTAATTTAACATTATTTAATTGATCATTTGACATACAATATATTTGACTTGTCTCAAAGATTCGAACCTGCGACCTTTCGACTACAACAAAATGAGAAGTTTGTCGGCCATTTTCGACCATCAAAACAAACAAAAACAACACAAAAACAAGTCACACAACTAAGCACAGCAGTGTATTGCAGCTATCAGCAAAGCAAATAAACAACATATTTTTTCTTGTATATTTAATATGATTTGAAATCAAAATTTTTGCATGGTGATTTTACATTAGTATTTTTTTTCTATAGGGACAGGTTTTCTTTATTTGAAAATGTGATCATATGGATAATTTTGTGAATATGTTTTAAAATTTTTTGTGCAAAATAACTAAATAAAAAAAATTGTCGTGCAGTGTTATTTTTTTAGAAAATATGTTGCTGCTCTTTGTTCTTTTCTTTGTTGTGTGTCACTTGTTCATGCTCTTTGTCGCTTTTGATGTTGTTGAAAACTGTAAATTTGTTTTAAGTGCGGAACTTCATGCATTATACACAATATCTCTTAGAGCCAGTTGGAATGAAACCCACCAAAAACTTTTCAAGATTTTGTAATGGGTACTCTTTACTCTTACTCCTTTAATGGCTTTTAAAGTAATGTGTGGTACATACTTATTTATCTAATATTTTTTTATATGAACAACAATGATTTTCCCGTAATGAATAAAAGAAGCCTATGAGTGAAAGTATTTACTTAAGTACTTTCCAGTTACTAAAATAAAATATGTATATATGTACAAAAATGTATTGATAATGAAAATAATATTTGAAAGAAATGAGGACTACAAAAAAATTAGCTTTTATTTCATGTTTATATGACAATAGTTTTTCGTTAATTTTACTTATTATTGTTCGAACTTCATCTGTTTCTATATTTATGATTTGATCAGGCTTTGTAAGCCAAATTACATGTGATAATTGTTAATGAACAAATAACACCAAAGTTAGTTGTAAATATTCTGACAAAGACATACTAGAAAGGAATAACCGGCTGCTTTCGTAGGCCACTACACCTTCATCATCAGCGTTCTTTGTGGTTGGTCCACTGTGTGTGGTGTCAGTTGATATTAAGCAAGTTAGGTATATGCAGGCAAAATGGATTACATTAATTTTTAGATAGTTGTACATCGAAAATAATATATACTTGTAATCCTATAAATGCGCTTTTTTTTTGTGGATATATGTAAAATGAATTTGCTTTTGAAATGTAGTTTTTTTTTAATGATAATTATTTATTATTTAATTATGCACATAATGTCATCTAAAATGCTAACGATTGAAAAATATTGGTAACTATGATTTTTTTTTATTTTGTTTTACTAAACTCTCTGAACATATTTCAAATAAGATTGCACTTCTATTCAATAATTAAAAACTCCATTAATTTTAGTCATACAATAAGAAAGAAGATAAGTCATTTATTGATCAAGTATGAAGAAAAACTACTTGATTGTTGTGCGAAAAAATATATATAAATAGCTTTCAGCCGCGACTCCGCACGCGTTGATCTGTTTAAAAATTACATAAAGACCGGTTTAAAACTGGTTAAACAATCAAACCCGAAACTAAAAATTACCCTAACCAGCCCAAAAATTTGTTTTTCGGAAACAATCGGTACCAAATATAAAAACCGCTTTCGAATCGGATAGAAAATGTGCTATATTTGACATTAGTAATATAGCTTTCCATTGGTAGAAGAATTTTTAAAACCGGCTTAGCCATTTGGGCGTGAAATCGTAGCAAACAAACCAACAAAGTTATTTTCAGATTTGTAATATAGGGTGTTTTTTTAACCTAGATAGAACTTTAAATTGTAAAAAGTAACACAAAAAATTAAATTTTGATAAAACATTTTTTTTTATTTGTTTCAGTATACTCTGACAAATCATCATGAATAGACTCACGCTTGAACAACGCTACGAAATTATCCAAATTTACTTTGAAAATCAGTCGTCGATTCGCGCAACTTATAGACGACTTCGTCATTTTTATGGCGTAAATAATCGTCCATCTGAACAAGCCATTCGTCGAACTGTGGATAGATTTCGTACCACATACTCTCTAGAGGATGCAATAACACCAACACGTCGAAGGAAATGCACCGTTTGGTGCGGTTTTCACGCTGGTGGCATCATCGGACCTTATTTCTTCAAAAATGAGGCCGGAGCTCGCGTTACGGTCAATGGAGATCGTTACCGCACCATGATCAATGATTTTTTGTTTGAAAATATGGATGAGATTGATCCGGAGGAGATGTGGTTTCAACAGGATGTCGCTACGTGCCATACGGCGAACGCAACCATCGACTTATTGAAATCAAAATTTGGCGATAACTTGATTTCGAGAAATGGACCTGTCAATTGGCCTCCAAGGTCGTGCGATTTGACACCTCTCGATTATTTCCTGTGAGGCTACGTGAAGTCACTGGTTTATGCTGATAAACCAGCAACAATTGACGCCTTGGAGGCCAGCATTGTTCGTGTTATTCGTGACATACGGCCAGCAGTGCTCGAAAAAGTGGCCCAAAATTGGACGTCCAGAATGCGCTTCGTCAAGAACAGGCGCGGTGCCCATATGCCCGAAATCATTTTCAAATGTTAATGTCACGTATTGATCTTTCGAATAATAAAAAAAATTTTGATTACAATTTAATTTTTTGTGTTATTTTTTACAATTTCAAGTTATATCGGGCTTAAAAAAACACCCTTTATTATATATGTATAATATTATTTGAGCTAAATGTAGTACTTACGAGATTTCGGGAAAAATCTGGCAGATTTCTGATACAAAATAACTAATCTACTTCGTCTACTTAAAATCTAGTAGAACTGGGTGATGCAACTATGAGTTGTATCAAACTTGTATTAAAAGATAAGCCTCTGTACTTAAAAAGGTGTGTGAAATAGCTACATTGCGGTTGTTTGGTTGTAGTTTACGAAAAATTTCAGTTAATGGTTTTTGTTTTGGATAAGAACTCTTGATAAATTAAAAAAAAAAAAAAACTTAGTGTAAACCCGGCTATAATGAAATTGTCACAAGAAATTTTTTTAAATAGAAAGTGATTTCTGTACTAAGACACAAGGAAGTAGTGTCATAAGCTGAAAAATCATTTCTTGTTTTCTTTAAGAATAAATTCCAATTGTAGAATGAAACAAAATCTATTAAATTTTAATTCATATTTTATATTTAATTGTACATTTCTTGAAAATTTCCACAGGTTACTTTTAACTGACATTATAATTGTTGTGGTTTTGTATTGTTTGTGCTTGTAACTGCTCGTATATTATTGCAGTTCATGTTTTTTCATTCTCATGTTATACGGTTAATGTAACCACTTCTGGTATTCATGCACACACATACATGTGTACACACATGTGTGTGTGTATGTATGTATGTCTGTAGCTTATTCGTAATTACACGTATCAACAATTTTAACATGCTGATATGCAACATACCATCTCAGAGCAGAAGCTATAAAAAATTATTTCACAAACATGTAAGTATAAGTAAAATATTATGTTTAATAAAAAAGATATTAAAGCGAGGCGAGAAATAATAGTAAATTGAAAATTATTTAATTACTTAAATTATATATGTACATATGAGACAATATGGCATAAGCGCTTAAATCGATTTAAGCAAATTTATCTTTAGACAGCACCTACGACGTTAATGCGAGCTTGTGAATTGTAATAATACATATCATACTCGTATAGCTAAAATGCAAAAAGACGTAACTAAAGGTTATTTTGTATAGATGTATAAAACTTTAAGTTGGCAACACTTTTTCAACTGGCTGCCATTTGTCAGCTGTCAAGTGATTTATGTTTAGTCTATATTTACACTATGCAAGTCTTATTGCTAAGCTGATTAGTTTGACGGAGAGAGAGACGAGGAGAACAGTAAATTTTCTTTTCCCCTCGTCTCTCTTTCCTAACAAACTAATCAGCTTAGACATAAGATTTGCATAGTGTAAATATGGACTTTTTGTTTGATTTGGCATTTCAACATGAATAGACTCACGTCTGAAGAACGCTTCCAAATTGCACAAATTTATTTTGAAAATTATGCTTCTGTTCGAAATAAGTATCTTGCATTATGTCTATTTTACGGTCATCCTAATAGTCCATCAGAGAAATTAAATCGATTAGTTAATTGAACGTTTCGTACCACATTTAATCTAAATAATAATACGCATCCACAGAGACGTCTGACAGTCATCAGTCAGTGCTGCTGTAGAGCGTGGCGTGGAGTAAGACCCGAATCAGCGTATCCGCCATGAGAACTGACTTCTTCGTTCATCAATCGAACAACCATGATGTGCAGGAGCTGTGGTTTCAAGAAGACGGCGCAACTTGTCATACAGCTTGCTCGTGCCTTAATTAATTTATTGAAGGAATAGTTTGGTAACAGCATATTTTCACGTTTCGGACCCGTGAATTGACCTCCAAGATCATGCGATTCAATGCCGCTATACTATTTTCTATGGGGATATACGAAGTTGCTAGTGTACGCCGATAAGCGTAACAATTGAGCATTTATAGAACAACATTCGCCGCGTTATTGCTCATATACGGCCACAAAAGTTGGTAAAAAGTCATCGAAAATCGCACCTCCAGATTGGACTACGTCGCAGCCAGCCGTGGTGGTCATATGCCAGAAGTCATATTTAAATTATAATGCCGGAAGATAATCTCTCGAATAAAGTAAATTTCATGTCAATTTAAAAAATTCCATTTCAAAGTTCTACAAGGTGGGCCAAAAGAAGTCATCCGATGTTGTTTGGCTCTCTATTTTTGTCTATGTAAATGATAAACTTCGATTCTGTTTTTTTATTATGTTTATTTGAACCTCTCGAATTTTATTGGTCAAGTCGAAAAGATGATATCGTCCAAATGGGCGCCGTCACAATTGATTGCTCGTTTTATGGCATTTTTCATCACTTCGGCGCGAACTTCGGGCGACAGATACTCGCACTCGTGTCAAATGTTGTCTTTGAGGTCTTCCAGGTTCTCGGGCTTGTTCACGTAAACACGGGACTTCAAAAAACGCCACAAAAAAGTCTGGAACGGTTAAATCTCGCGATCTTGAGGGCCGGTCTAAATCGCCAAAACCAGAGATGAGGCGACCCGGAAACGCTACGACACGATTATTCCGCGTTCTTGGAGAGTGTATCGCTCTATGGCTTGTTCACTTGTATTCTACATTTGTCTAGTTAACAAATGTCAAAACAGATTTGACATTGCCCGCCATTTGCAAAAATAAAAGCATCTTCCAATAGGGTGATTTCTTTTGGCCCACCTTGTATAAAAACATCCTTTAATAAAAAAATTCAAAACCGAGTTTTCTATTCATTATTTTAAGTGCCATTAAACTATATATATATATGTCTTGGCAAAATTTTACACAAATCTGCGACCAAAAATGATGCTTTTCTCAACAAAAATCAAGGGGACTACAAATTTGTTTAGTTTTTTTTTTTAGTTTGTTGCTTCTCCTGTGAAATTATATATATACATTAGCCTGTTCAATTCATTAAATATAGAAACAAATGCAGTTCGAATAATAATAATTAAACTAAAATTAATAGTCATGGGCTTGTGGCAAAAAAATTAAATAAAAATATACTTAATAGTAACAAACCAAAAAAGTTTGTCTTAAGTAGAACAAAAATAAGCAAATTAACTAACTTGTGCATAATTAGTAATGAAAAAACGACAATGGTAAGACTGTTGTAAATATAGTGATGGTAAATTTGGGGCCTTCATTACAGAAACACATTTCAGCAAATTGAAATACGATGAATCAAACCAATTCACATATTCCATTTGCAGAACAGTTTCGTATATAAGGCAGAAATCTACATCAACTGACACCACACACAGTGGACCAAACACAGAAGAACGCTGATGATGAAGGTTTAGTGGCCTTCGAAAACAGCTAGTTGTTCCGTTTAACTATGTGTTGTCAGAATATTTACAACTAACTTTGATGTTATTTGTTCATTAATAATTATCACATGTAATTTGGCTTGAAAGGCGATACGAACATTAGCCTCTTAAATTCATTAAATATATATATGTTAGTTATGCACTTTTGCATTTTAGCTAACGATATGCTTATAATACGGATTTTCGAATTCTCTTATTTGACAAAATAAATACGCGAGCTCAAATAAAGTACTTATTTAAAACCCTAATACACCAATTCCATTGAAATATCAATTCATACTTTTTCATTAAAAATTAAAAAAGGAATTGGTGAAATAGGCTCTTTGTCTCTCTAAATCAGCTGTGTTTTCTTATAGTTTAGAAATTATATTTCTTACGTTAGACTAGTGATAAAATTTTAAAGATTTTTATGTTTTCATCTTATCGTACTTCATTTATCATCCAAGTTAGATTCCTCTGTACCAACAGGATTGTTTTTTAGCATTTAAAATGACTGTTATGATGCGTTTTTATCGGTCAATTATTTTATCCTGCTAATTATATTTTTATTGTGTTTTCTCTCTCTCTCTCTCTCCATTATATACATTTACGTAAGTATGTACTTCAAATTATCGCAACTTTAAAGGAGAAACAATCTTATTTAGTAAATTGCATTTTGTGTCCACAGTAATCACTAGTGAAAACTTTTTGTTGCCAAACTCGATTACTCCCCATTTAAAATGAAATTATAAATATAAAAATGTATAATCTGCAAAAGGATGCAAAAATTAGTGAAATTCCATGAAAGAAGTTTTTGCTTGCAAAAAAAAAAATAAAAACCAAAGGGAAAGGTTGAAAATTATTAATTTAATATGCATCCGCTAGCACACTTCCTTCGTATTAAGAGTTTTTGGACTGTGATTTGTTTTCTCCGCCTCCGCTTAATGTGTAAGCAAATATGGGGTGGCAACTGGTGGGAGAAATTAAAAAAAAAAATTGTTAAATTGCTTTGCCGCAATTTCCTACCACCTCCTTCTTTTTTTCTCTTCAGCGGTTATTAGTGAGTTGTGGTAGTTCAAAAATGTTTTTGGCTAATTTGAAATCACGATTGCAAAAGCCAAAGGAGCAGACAAGCAGGCGAACAACTAAAGTTTATGGTAAAAGTTTGTTAAGCAAAATAATAACAACAGCAGTAGCAGCAGCAGCGCCAGTACAACATAAGCAACAACAACAACAACAACAACACGATGCTTTAAATTGGTTATTGTTGCTGCAAGTCCTTACAATGATGACCTTTTTTGTTGCTTCTGATGTTGTTGTTATTATGGTTTATACATTTTAACGTTTTAACAAAACAAACAGCTGTATGGCCAATAATAAATGTTAAATCCATTTTGTTCAGCGCTCACTTTAACATTCTGGCATAATGTTAAAGTGAGCGCTTGTTTTTTTTTTTTTTGAGGGTTTGTACTGCATCCGACGCGAGTGGCCAACAATTTTACGCTTTAACTGATTAACGTTTACACTCATTAAGATAACGTGATTTCCGTTTTTCCTTTGGTATTATTATTTTTTTTTGCTGCTGCTTTTGTTGTTGGAAAGTCATAAGCGTTGTGTGGTTATGGCTGCTCATGTTGTTATTTCTGAACTTTGTGGTAGAAGCAAAAAAAAAAAAATATATTACAAAACAAAATGTATTATTTGATTATCTCGTTTTTAAGAAAGTATAAGTATAAATGTCTAAATAGGTTTGCTAAAATCAGGTCAAAAGTTTTTAATTCTTGCATTGAACAAAAAATTGGATTACTAAGATTGGATTGCAGAAATGCTAATAAGTATGTGGAAAAAGCAAAATGTGCTTTAGCTGACTTAAGTTGTAATTAAGATAATGCCAGCATTATTCATTACTTTCCGTGTACGAAATGTCAATTTAAGAGAATTTATATGATTTGAAAGGAAGTTACTTAAAAAAATGCTATATCTTATGTACCCTTCATCTAAAAACATACCGTTAGCTGAATTGCTAAATTGCTTAACTACATTTTTTTTTAATTTCACAGGCGAGATAAAAGACTGAACAAAACAGTCTTTTATTTTTTTTTATTTTAATTTTTAATACACAATAATTATTTAAAAATGCGATTTTGAATTTTTCATTGTTGGCTAGGCGATTTTGCGTTCTAGTTGGCGATATCTGCACATTTGTTTTGTGAAAGAAAAATCATTATTATTTTATGCTTTTTTGCATAAAATATGTAGTTATTTTTCGACTAAAGAATTTGATTCAATATTTTATTCAGCATTCTGCACTTAAGAACATTTTTCCATTGCTAACATTTTCTATTTTAAAAATATAGGGTAGATATTGGAAACGACTTTCGTTTTGAAATTTGTATGGAAAAAATATTTTTTGAAACGAGCTTTCGTTATTTTTCATACAAATTTAAAACGTTTGGAAACGAAATTTAAAAAAAAAATTGCCTTTTAATAAAAAAAATTATTAAAGAGGACTTTTACAGAGTTAAGAACTTTCTGCTAGAAATTTAGTTATTCACTTACTTCTTCTAAAGCGACTTGATTGCACAGAAATATAAATTATACAATTTTAGCCAGCCTTTACCATATTAATATCCATAATGGTAATATGTAAAACAATTTCCTGCTTTAGCACATCTGCAAGCAAACTAAAGCAATTAAACAATTTTAAAATTTCTCTTCATCTTTTGAGCGCAAAGTTTACGAAAACTACTGTATGTACGATGCACGAGAGATAAAGAGGTCGAGGTAAAGATTGAGAGTTTGATAGATTGAGAGATAGAGAAATATAAAAATATAGATATATAGAAATATAGAGATAGAAAGATAGAGGGATAGAGAGTTAGAGAGATAGAAAGATGGAGGGATAGAGAGATAGCTAGATAGAGATATAGAGAGTTAGAGAGATAGAGACATAGATAGATAGAAATATTGAAACGTAGAGAGATAGAGGGAAAGAAGGATAGAGAGATACAGAGATGGTAGAGAGATAGAAACATAGAGCGATGGAGAGATTGAGAGATAGAGAGATATATATATATATAGAGATAAAGAGATATGCTAGGAACACAACTGCAACGAACGACGAACTTTTGGTCGCGAATATTCGTCGTCAAAAATAAAACACATTGGTGTATATGAAAATGCACACAATCATGGCGTAGGGCGAAATTCATCATACGCGGCGAAAGTAGCAATAGATTTATTTCTATTTCTTACGCCTGCGAACGACGAAAAAACAATTTTCTCTCTCTCTCTCTCTCTCTCTCTGTCTTTGCACACACAATAACCAAATATATCAAATATCAGAAAGAAATTCGCTGAGTAAATTCGCTGAGCGAACTCTTATCGACGAATTCGTCGACATGAACGAAATTCGTCGTTCGTCCCAGTTGTGTTCCTAGCATTAAAAAGATAAAGAGGTAAATAAATAAAGAGATAAAGAGATAAATATATAGAGAGAAAGATGTTGTATATACCTCTTTTATAATTGTATTTTTTCTTTTTCATTATAAAAAAAATTGAGGCATAATATCAGACTAATTTTAGATTAGTTGGTGCTACAATACACCTCCACTCGTAGATCCAGTTGGATCCCTTGTGATTGACTAATTTTAATTACGGTTTTTATAAAAAGAAATACAAACTATAGCATGGTCAAATCTGGCAAGACTCTGCCCGTTGTTTTGAAAAACGGGCACTTATCGGTCCCCTGCAGAAAACTGCTAGGAATGCCTAGTGATGAGATAAATTGTGAACTACGGTTATATAAGAAGATATAGTTGGCGCTGGAGTCTGTGGACCCAACCTGATAATCTCTGTGTCCATGTCCCTGCCCATGTCCAGCAATCAATCTATGGTATTTCAGGAGGAAAAATAGGCGATCACCAAGTGTATTCATATTTGTTTAAACCGACACTAAAGAGCTCATAAAGCTGTCCTTTCCGATAGTCAGACAGCTCATAAGTCCCTACTCTCTTGGGAATTCCTTTGAATCACTACAAAAGCTATCGATATAGAACAAGGTTTCGATTTATAAAACACCCGGCCACAGCTGTCATCTGGGTAACGAGGAAGGGAAGGAATTGGCCAAGAGGGCATCCGCTGCTCCTTTAATAGGACCAGAGTTATTATGTGTGTTGCAGTGGTCGACCTTCACGTCTCTTTAACTGTCTCTAATAAAAGGAAATAACATTTTTATCGCAAAGGAAGTGTGGCTGGCTTTTTCTGGCTGAGGGCAGATCAAATCATCGATGTACTAATTTTCATATTGTGGCATTCTGAACTTCAACAGAAATGCTTTACGGTTTTGTACGGGGTTTCTCACTGCTCACTGTTAGACTGAACTATCTTCTGTGAAAATGTAACCAAGTTCTTGTCCTTGTGTCGTTTATGATTAGCAAATGATGAGACAACGCCACATATTCTCTACGAGTGTATTTTTTATGAAAAAGTTTGATTTTGTTGTACAGTGTTTATTGTAGAGATCGATTAAGACCCTTTTCTTATAACCCTGTTTTATTCTTTTTTTAATTTTTAAGATTATTATCGCGTTTGCGGCCTTTATATCGCTCACCGGCTCATAACAGTTTTAATTTTATTTTTCAATTTCTTTTAAACACGTTTGTGGTGATTAAATGGGGTTAAACAACAATTATTTTCAATGGCTTTGAAAGCTCTTGTTTTTATTGCTTTTATCGCTGTTTGTTCATTTTGTTATTTGTGGTCGTGAAATAATTATTAAAATGGCGTTTAATGTATTGCCATAACATTTGTTTGTGTGTTTTAATTGTTATAAGAATTTTAATAGACATATTGATGTGTAAATTAATTCCTTTTGTCAAAAATTAAAAGTTTGCTAACGCTAATTATTAAGCCATTTAAAATGAGATGGGTGAGGAGGTTGTCGGTTTTCATTATGTGTACTTTATTGGTCTGTACCATTAACTGGAGATGAATTACATACATGTGTATACTATTATTTAATTTGCGAAATGCTATTTCAGTTAGAAATGAGAATCAAACTTAAATACACGACGACGACCAGGATTATCCAACAACTAACGGATCTATTTGGTGAGTTTTACTGCCGATTTTTCAGATCTCAAAATTCTTTTTCCTGCAATAACTTATTGTAAATTAAAGGAAATTGAAGGAAAATATATCGGCTTGTTGCTGATTTTTCACTGACGAAAATTTAAGTAAGCTTGTTAAGGGTCTGTTTCTCAAAACTTACGAGTGTTGTAAGAAGTAAAATAGTTGTGAAGATATTTTTTATGTGAAAATTAAGTATCTTCCCAACTGTTTTATTTGTTTTACAACACTTGTATGTTTTGAGAAACAGGCCTTTGCTTTTAGGACACTAACCGAAATTCAATTTATATAAAATTCTAAAATAAGTTTTTAAATTCTTTAAGAGAAGTTTGTAGGTATATACTCGTATGTGAAATGTTTTGATACAATTTAGTTGACCATCAACAAAAGTAATTAAACTTAGCTGCAATCCTTTTAATACATCATATATCATAAATTGATTTGCTAAAGCTGTATAAATTTCAAATTTTTATTTAACCATTTTCTGCACATTAAACAGTTTTATTTATTTTTTTTATATAATTCATTGTTTAGTTTACAAATAATGATGCTTGATAAATGCAAAATATACAATGCTGATTTTTTTTGTTTACTAGTTAAATTTGGAATAAATTTTATTCAACATTATTGCCGCATACTTCAAATTTACATAAAGTTCAGCTCAAATGAAAGAAATGATAAACATAGTTTGTATATTTTAATTTTCAATACTTTTGCTGTAATTGAAATTTACTTGTTAAAAAATATTTCTAAAGTTAGTTTAATGGATGAAAATGCTTCATTCTTAAGTCCTTAGAAAACGTGTAGAAGTTTATGGAATACAAACTGGAAAAAAATTAAGGCTTAGAGCGTATTTCGCCAATGCTATTTAAATATCCATTCATATTTAAATGTTGATTTTCATTAATTTTGGTATGGAAAAATTACTTTTAAATATGAATTGTTATTTAAATAAGTTGCTGAAATTGGCTCTTATAATGTGCAAAAATTATAATTATAGTTAATTAATAAAGCCATATACTTATTAAATGTTGTTTGTGAACTCTTTGAATTTCTATTATATTGCACAGTGTATTGGATATCTGAGATTGGTGCTTCATAGTGTCAGACGGCCAGATTTGGCCAACTTTCTTGAATTCACGTTATTTACTGAAGAGAAAAAATAATTCTACGTTTATTTTTTGTGAATAAGTCCTATTGTCTATAACATGTAAAATTTTTAACACGAATGGTAAACTTTTTGGGCTTTTGTTTTTTGTGTTTTGGCGCTTTTTCTTAGTTTTGGTGCTTATTTCGTTTATGGGATTTTTTTCAGTTCTTGGCGTTTTTTCGTTTTTGCCGAGATTTTTCGGTTCTTGGCGATTAATATAAGTTTTAGCGATTTTTTTAGCTTTGGCGTTTGGTTTTTAAGTACCAGGTAAACTGTTTTCGGGTTTTGGCGATTTTTTTTAGTTTTGGAGCTTTTTCTTAGTTTTGATGCAGTTTTTTATTTTTGAGATTTTTTCGGTTTTTGCTGTTTTTAGTTTTGGCGTTTTTTGGTTTTGGTGTTTTTTGGTTTTGGTGATTTATTTTAGTTTCAGTTTTTTTTAAATATCGGTTTTGGGATTTTTTTCGGTGTTTGGCGTTGTTTTGTTTTGGTTTTTTTTGTTTTTGGCTGGTTTTTCATGTTTGGCGATTTTTAGCTTGGTATTTTTTTTTTGTTTTGGCTAGTTTTTCATGTTTGGCGTTTTTTTTTTGATTTTGGTTTCGGTTTTTGACGTTTTTGCCGATTTTTTCGGTGTTTTAGCTTGGTATTTTTTTTCGTTTTGGCGATATTTGTCATTTTGGCACTTTTTAGTTTTGAAGATTTTTTTTATTTTTGAATTTTTAAGTCTTAGCATTATTGAAAATTTTAAGATTTTGACTCTTACGGTGTCCAAGAAACAGCAAGTTATGAAAATTACATAGTAAAAATTACATTAACTGATATTATACCCTTTAATTTAATTAATTTTAATAATATTAATAATTTTTAAATTTCTGTATTAATTGCTGCAGTCTGCATAAATATACACTAATTTTGAAATTATCAAGTGTCTATTTATAATTGTCAGAATATTACAATAGGATTTCACAATTTTTAGTTGCTTACTTTAGAGCACCCTTTAATTTTTAACTGTCATATATTTGTTGTTGTAGCGGCCAAAGTTTTAAATATTTTGTAAAATTTTCAGGTCCGTAGCTCTTACGGTTCTCGAGAAAACAGGCTGTGACAAACAGGTAGACTGGCGGACTAGCGGACGGACATCGTAGTCAAAACTGTAGTGTACTTTTCACCTTTCGTGTACGTACAGAACCCTAAACAGACAATGTGCTTTCCGTTTGAAGTGGGTACTTTTAAGTGGAAAATTATTAGAGAGATTATTGACTTGAATTTGTGTACGTTAGCTTAGACATTACTCCTGCCATGGGAAGGCAAAATGGAGACTGAATACCATCTAATAATAATTTTGGGGTGATATCGATACAAAGGCCAATTAAATGGCCACTAATGTTTGTACTAAACGTTTCCTAAAGCAGTTGGATGAATGTAATGAGGGCATCTGGCGTCCTACTTGTGTTGGCTGTAGTGCTTTTATTACCTCAAATACCTTCTGCAGCTTAATATTTAAACTGTTATTATAATTAAATTATAATTTTTGTCCATTTTGTTTTGTTGCTACTATTGTTATTCTTTCTTTCACTGTTATTATATCTAAAATCCCGGATAATATATTGACAACAAAAAATTACATATTCACCTTATTGTTATTCCTTACACAAATTGACCTTTTATTATATTTACTCACGTAAAAAATATCACAAATAAACAACTATTAAAATTTTAAAACCTAAAAACGACCTTATTAAATCTTCACAAATCTTAAAAGTATTTGTAGAAATAAATAGAAGAAAAATAAACATTTTATATGTGAATGCTTCACCAAAGCTAACAAGGATAAGTCCTTTTGATTCTAACATGAGAATCTAAATATAACAACTTAATAAATATATCCCTAATTTAGGGCATTTTGTGTTGCCATAATCATTATATTATTAACAATAATCTACCCACTTTTTGCTTTTATTAAATGACAGTTAGTGATATAAAGACACAGCAGTATATTTTATTACAAAAATAAAAAGTTATGGTTGTTTTTTAAACAAAAATGTGTGTAACAACCAAATTTTTGAAAGGAAATTCCATGTACAGACACACACACACACTCTAACATAAATTGTAATTTGTATCCGATGACTTTCTTTATGGCATTTTATTTGAAAATAAAAAAAAGCAGATGGAAAGGAAACTGCTATAATACAAAAGCCAACAATTTACATACAAATCAAGTTAATTTTGTTTAACAACTTTAGCATTATTGTTAAAGGAAAAATGAAAATGATAGTCAAGCCGGTTTATAGAGCAACAGTAACGCAAATGGAAATAAAACATCGTACGGATGAAAGAAAAGGTCGCCTTAAGTTGTGTCATCAAAACAGATTTATTTTTAAATCTTAAGTTCTATGAAAACGATCCAATAGTTGGAGAGATTTGGGTTTAGAGAGTTGCTTCAATTTTTTATTTGATTTAAAGTAACAGAAATTAAGAAATAAATAGCTTTAGATACTTTTATTTAAAAAGCATTATTTCAATAATTTCCAGTATATCGGATTCTTCCACTATATTGTTCAACTGTAGCATTGAGCTCTAGAAATTATTTTTTCTATCACGCATTTCTTGGATGTTTAAGTGAATGTCAAAAAAATAGTTCTGTCAAAAAAAAAAACTGACTTCAATGCAAAGATCTGATAAAACATTTTCGAAACAAATTTATGGGATATACAATTAAATTCTAATGGGCGTGCCTCCGCCAAAGATGTACAATTCAATACTGAGTAAAGCACAACTTTACATCTGTATCGAAAAAATAAATTTCAGAATCACATTATGGTTACAGCAAGCGAATAAATATATCGATAAATATTATGATTTTGGGCTTGAAAAAAGTTACGGAATGCAGGTATAGATCTTAAAATATTGTAAAGGGTGTTTTTTTATAGGTGTATAAAACTTCAAGTTGGTAACACTTAACTGTTAGCCATTTTGTCAGCTATTCAAATTTATTTTGAAAATCATTAGTTGTGTTTGAAAAGCGTATCGCGCATTTTACGGTACAAATAATTGTCCATCAGAGCGATTAATTCGATTAATTATGGAACGTTTTCGCACCACGTTTACCCTAAATGACAAAACGCATTTACAGAGACGTCGTACAGTGCGTACAGAAGAAGTCATTGCTGCTGTAGAGCGTAGCGTAGAGTAAGACCTGCATCTGTCTATAGAGTCTATAATCAGGCTATAGAGCCATGCATACTGACTTCTTCCTTCAGCAATGGAATAACCATGATGTGCACGAGCTGTGGTTTCAACAAGACGGCGCAACACGTGACGCTGCTCGTGCCAAATTGATTTATTGAAGGAATCTTTTGGTAACCGCATAGTTTCACATTTTGGACCCGTGAATTGGCCTTCAAGATCGTGCGATTTGACGCCACTAAATTTTTTTTCTGTGAGGATGTGCAAAGTAGCTAGTCTACGCCGATAAGCCCTAAAAGACTGACTACTTGGAAGATAACGTACACCGCGTAATGCCAGCATACGGCCACAAATTTTGGAAAAAGTCAACGAAAAACGGACCTCCATATTATACCATATCCGAGCTAGCCGTGGCGGTCATATTCCAGAAGTCATATTTAAATTATAATGCCAGCAGATTATCTTTCGAATAAAGTAAATGTCATGTCAATTAAAAAAATCCATCTTTGTTTTATTCCATTTCAAAGTTTTATACCTCTAGTAAAAACCCCCGCGCAAAGCTTCTCCAGAAATTTTTTTATTATCACTAATACTAGACATAATTTATGCCTGAATAAATCAGTTTGCATACAATTTTATTTTAAATAGCCATATCAGCTAAATACTTATAAATTGAGCCATTATTTTATCACACAATCAGTGTCATCATGGCAACAGCCAGTGGCACATTTATTGTATTTATTATTATTATAAAAGTCACTATTAAGAACAGATTGATATCGCTTATGTAAACACAATAATTTATGTTGAACTTTTCTTTTCACACGCACTACAACTAACTAATCTTTTTATCATTCTCAATTTAACTTATTATTTAAAGATATTAGTGACACATTTTAAGAACTTATATTCACATATATTTTTTATTTCCTGACAACCATTTTATCACATGGCATGGCATGAATAAGGTGCGAACATAAAAATCATTTTAACTCTCTACTCTGGCAAACTTGCTTCAGCTGAGTCTATGGGAACAATTGCATATTTATGCCAATCACGATTTGATAATAATTTACCTTTTAAAGCATCTTTTTCGTTTTGCTATTATGACACCTATTTCGGGTTAAATAGGCCATCATGACACACAAAGCAGGTCACGTGCACACTAAAATTTTCATTTCTATTTTTTCATATTCCATGCATTGTGCGCCTTCCTCCCTCCCTCGCCCTCGCCCACGTACATTCAACCTATTCTCTTGTCAATGGCTTTCATTTTTATATAAAATAATATAATAATAATGCTTTCGTTGTCTGGGTATTTTGTATAAAATTATAATAAAGAAAAAATAAAAAGTTTGATTGGTGTTAAAGTGTAAGTATGGGAGTGAATGGTGAATGAATTTCTAAAATGTTTGTCTAAAAATTGTCTTTGAACACAAATTATGACCATTAAGAAAAGTTTAATTTATGATTTATTAACAAGTGTGTATGTTTATTTGTACAATCATATCTATGAATATGCCCTACAAGAATAGTATCAGTCAATTGACCGGTCATTTGATCGGAAGTCATGCAGGATATATTCATCACTGCTTAGAACAAAGTTTCTATCATATTATTAAGGGCAAAATGAAAAATGTGATGGATACTTTTGTGTACGAGTGATGTTTTATCTCACTCTAACGACTATATAGTCGCACTGCTCACTCTACTGCTTTTTTAGTAATCAATGATAGCATAAAAATTAATCAAGTTTGACTGATCATACTGGACTAATATACCTCCCACAATTAAGCAATCATACATGATTGATATACTGACAATAAATATAATTTTTTATTATTTTAATTGTTTTTTTTATTATAAAAAGTCACTTAAAAAAATTCAAAACGAAAGATATAATTAAAAAAAACCTAGGAGGTTTCTAGCCCTCTTCACACCTTCTCACGTCCAACGCATTTTGCTTTTTCCAAATATCTAAAATTTTGAAAAGAAATATATATATGTTAAATTAAATTTTGTACATTTATTTTATTCAATATTGCTTTTACTTATCTTTTTTAGCGCTTATAAATTTAATTTTCACAGACAGACTGAATTGCATTTTTTTAAAATAAAACTCGATGTTTGAAAAGTTTTGGCATATGTACATACATTAGATGTTCCACTCTAACATATGTATATGCTAGAGTAGAGCAACTATAATTAATAAATAAATCCATCATCACTTCCGATCAAATGACTAGTCAATTGACTGTCACTATTGATTTCAATGTAAAATTGTTGCAATTGTGTTAGTGAAGAAATTTCGCTTGTGTTAGTTTCAGTCATTCATTTATTGTAGGGTGTATAAATAATTTTTCGGAGTTTGTAACTTTCAAACTGGAATTTTAATTAGCTGTAGTTTGCAGTGTTAATATTGAAAATTGTTACAAGAAAATTAAGATATATGAAAACCAATAATTTCTATATGAAGTTTGAATAATTACACAGAATAATTTAATTGCAATATTTTTCGAATATTTTTCAAAATCATTAATGTTATTATGAAAAACTTAAAAAAATAAAATTCATTACAAATTTTAAACTTTTTTTAGCAGTAGTCTAACGGACAGTTCGTTAACAGAAAACGTTCGATCGACAATTCTTTTTTTTGATACAAGTATAAAATAAGAAAATTCGAAAGAACGCTGATGATGAAGGTGTTGCACACTTCGAAAACAGCTTGGTGTTCCGTTCTGCTATTGTTTGTCAGAATATTTACTTGTTCATTAAATGTGTGTTTGCTCAGTGGTATTGTTTGATTTTTATTTTACCTCAAAATGGGCTAATATCTGTGCTTAAAACGAAAATTGCTACAATTTTCCAATTTAAAACTGCCCTTGAAGATTAGATTATTTTTTTTTTTGACTAATTTTTAGCTTATTTTATTTCAATATGACATTTCTTTTGGAATAATAAATTAATTTTACAGGCGCCACACAGTGTCGTGAGTTCTTATAACGAGCGGCCATAAATCGAAGAAGTCATCGTACGGAAACGAAACTTGGTACACATGTTTTAATTGATAAAATATAATAACACCTAACATTTTGCCATTTAAACTTCAAGGATTCGTGTCCTTTTCATATATATTGAAATAAAAACTTACCATAAAAGAGAATAAAACAATTGTAAGTTAATGGAATATTTTGTCAAAACTTCGTTCAATTTAGAGGAAGGCTACAAGGATATGCTTTTTCAAAAAAGTAAAAAACAGACTGTAATATCAATACTTTTTTATTAACCTATTAGAGTTTGCATATGTTCTTATTATAATTTCAAATATTAATACTGACCTAAAACTTTTAGCTTTGAATTATCAAAACTCTTTAAAAAATTGAACTTTTTAAAAAATATTTCTGATTTTACTTCAATAGAATATTTTACATAAAATAAGGTAATTTGTTTGTTTTAATTCAAAATTATTTTTTTTTTTCATTTTTGTCCGCTTTCGCGACAGTGTAAAGCGTGTCATGAAATACCATACGCTGTGTCGGAAATGGTATTTATTATAGTGGGAAAAAATCCCTGATAGACAGTTTTATGTTGGAATATTTAGTAATAGACGCCGTGTCGTCAGATCCTTGAATAAGTAAATGAACAAACTCCCAAGTTATTTCGTTATAAAAATCTTGCAAGTTTTGGACAGCGTAATAAGTCCCAAATAAAATCAATTAAGTCCCGAATTTCGTCGGCGATGAAATAAGTTCCAAACAATATTTTTTGGAAATTATTTCATTTTCATAACTTCACAAAATTAATTAATTTATTAAAGCAAAAAATTAAATAAATTCCAAAAGTGCGGAAGTTGCTAGATAATGTAGTAACTTCCAAAATGTATGAAAAATTATGGAACTGTTTCACTTTTTTCTGAGCGTATTGAGCGAAATAACGCCCAAATAAGAAATAAAATAAGCTCCAAAAAGTTAAATAAAGCATAAGAGAAAATGTATAGAAAAGTATCTAATATAAATGAAATAAAGCCCAATTAAAGAAGACCAATGAAACCAAACTCAAGATGAAATAAACCCCAATAAAATGAAATTGCTTACTTTTATTGGATCTCATTTCATTTAACTTTCATAGCGCCGGCTTTTAATCGTAAGCTTAAGTATTGATTATTTGGCAATTTTCTCGGGTCTTTTGAATTTCCACTTATCGAGATTCGATTTTATACATGTATAAACGGCTTTCTGTCGCAATCTCTATAAAAAAATTATTTGCAAATATAAAAAAGAGTTTATTAAATCTCTTTGCAATTTGTTAATTAAGTTTCAAATTAAGTTATTCTTGAAATTTATTAATTCATAAATACTTCGAATAACCACAAACAAATATGTGGAGCATAATCATTTTCAAAAATTCATTTTATTGCACATTTATATTATTTTGTGTATATTAAAAGAAATAAAGCTAAAAACAAACGATGCTCTCTATAGTATGTCAATTTAATTTATCGTCAAAAATGTTCTTAATAATCACAATTATCCCCCATTTACTCGGCATGTTTTGTTTATGAAATTGATATAATATTAATTATCTGAAATTATTCTTTCGAATTATAAATGCTACAAAATATGTATGTAATATTTATATTATTTTGAAAATTTCTAACTCTGGAGTCTATAGTTAATAATAAGGTTTTTTTTGTAAGAAAAAAATTTATATTTATCACTGAAAATTCGCAATAAAATGGTTTTTTGAAATAGAGATTCTGTTAGAAATCAACAGCCAAAACACATTTTCATAAACAAATATAACTATGTAAACGGTGGCGAATGATGAATAAATATCTCGAGTATCATGCGTATATTTTTGTTTTCGGACTAAATATTCATATTCTGTGTATTAGCATATTCCGACTATAAGTATTAAAGATAGACAATACGCTTAATACGCTTGTGCTTTTTTATTTATAGTTGAAGCGTATTTTAGTTGTTCGCATAAACGAAGTAGAGATGCTCTTGTATGTTAGAATCGGCTATAGTCTCATAGTTGCCTGAGAGAAAATATGTGAGCGTACGAAGACTATTCACTTAAGTGCATTTTCTTTTTTAGTGCTTATTGTCATTCTCTAGTGTGAAGTAGAATTGTTGACATGGCAAAGCTTATTTGTCATTTTTCTGTTAAAAAAGGTATGCATGCCAAAATATTCATCCCAAAATATTTGTACAAAAATGCAATAAGGACTATTAATGAAAACAAAATGCAATATTTTCCAAAAAATAAAAAATAAACTGCCCGACAAATTATTTTTTTTATCATTTATAGTGTCCCTAAAAATCTTACCACCAACACCAAATATTAAAAAAAAACTACATGCTTTTAATTTTTAGTAAAAGTTATGTACCTCTTCAAAAAAGCATTAAAAAAAATTAAAAATCAAGCACTTGAAATTTAACTGGAAACAAAGTTGTATTCAAGAGTTTTTTCAATTAATTTTCAAGCTTAAAAGTATTTGAAATAAAGAATCCAACAACATACATATACATATGTTCAAACCTTGTCAAAGACGTAATTTATTTATTAATAAAATTAATAAGGTGGTGAAAATTTCAAAAATAAATAAAAAAGTGAAAATTAAAAAAAACAAAAAGTTATTAAAATCTTGAAAACAATAGCGAAAGTATGTCGATGTGGAAAAACTTATTATTAGAAAACAAATGAATTAAATTTTTTTTCTATTTTAAAAGCATGCTTTTTAAAGCTTGAAATATACTTGAATTCAATTGTAATACAGGGCTAAATTGCAGTATAATTAAAGGCTTGAATTGTACTGTAATACAAGGGAATTGCTCGAATTGAATTCAAGTTCCCTTTTCACTGGAGAATGCTATTGAATTAAAGTGTAAATCAAGCACAATTCCACCCTTGACAATTGAATGTGTGACTTGAATAACAATTGTTTTGCACTTGATTTCAAGCAAAATTGCTTATTGGGTACTCGTATGTAGGGGTTTGCTTTTCTATAAGAGCGTATGATTAATTTTTTTCCCAAGTTGGTCTCAAATATTACTCATTCGTAACAGAATCTCCCGAGATGTTGGGCCAGAGAAATATGCAGATTTGTATAGAAATGTGACACTATGACACTTATATTTGGATATTATGATATTTGGGTTAAGGCTGTATGAAAAAAAACAAAGAAAAGGAAACCGAAATAATACCCAAAGCTTTGCCCGAAATTTGGGGAAAAAAATTATATTTTAGTGTCTATAAAATTCGGCCTTCCCTAACGTTTATAACCAAAAACAGCAAAAAGTTAAATATCACAAATATGTCTAAGCAAAAAACATGTTTGAACACTGAAAATATAAAATTCCTTGTGTATAAAAGGACAGTTGAATAGTTTGAGAGAACTGTGCTTGTGTGAGTTTGTATTTGTATTGTATACAAAAAAACTAGCATTTAACCAGCAACAATTACCATTAAAAGCTAAAACTAAATACTTACATACATATGTATATATGGATAAAAAATTTATATAAAATGAACAAATAACCAACTGCCACATGAAAAGTACTAATTCACGTTAAAAAAAACCATGAAATGGTGGATGAATAAATGTACACATTTCAAATTAAGAGTCCTCGGAAAACAAGCGCTGGTTAAATGATTGCACCAGTGAGCAATATAAAAAAATTTAGAAAACAGCCATGAAAATAACAATAAATTTTTCCGCTTTTTGTCTGTCGCCGCAAAGTGGATGTGCAGTGAAAGAATGGCATAAAATAAATGAACTTTTTACTTATTTTGGCTTCCAAAGATGTATTTTTTTTTGCATTGACTAATCAATATAATCTTGGTGAAACATACATTTAGTAATACTTCTTTTTTTGAAGTTAAATGTAAGCCAAATAGGTGAAAAAATCAGAGTGACACACAGAGTAAACAGTGCCTAATAAATACCTTATAAAATAGAACAAAATTAATAAGATATCTCTATGTTTTTTTCCAATAAGGAAATCTTAATAATTTAATAAGGAAAATGTTTTTGAAAACATCAAGAAATCTTGTAATTTTTATTAGGTATCTTATTGATTTTTTCAAAAAGGTTTTCTTCCTGTGTTTATTAGGTGACCTAATAAAAAATAAAAAAAAATTTTGTGTGTCTTTATGCTTTGTACTTATGTCTTTTCATTTAAATTCTATACCATAAATGTATGTATGTGGTATATGTAGATGTTATTTATTTATTATATGTAACATACATATTATATTATATTCTTAATTAACTCACCATACAGTTGTATTATTACTTGAGAGGAGACAAGTATTAAACCAGCAACTTTCTGACTGATAGCACCCTAACCAATATGCTAACAGGCAGCCTGAATCCACATTGAAATTATTGTACAAACATGCTTATACAAAAACGGCAAAGATCATGAAAAAAATTTTCTCTATGTTTATTTATAGATATGAAATAACAAGAAACCTAATAAAATCAAGAATATTTCCTTATTAAAAAAATTAATAAGATGTCTTACACATAATAATATAGGAACCTAATGAAAACAATAAGGAAAACCTTTTTGAAAAAATCAATAAGGCAACCTAATGAAATCAATAAGAAATCCCCATAATATACAATTTATAAGAAAACCTAATAGAATCAAAAAGTTTTTCTCTATGGATTGTTTATTTTGGTGAATAACAATATTTCTTCTTGATTTTATGTAGTTTTCTTCTTGATAAAATTAATAAGACTTACCACTTAAAAATAATAAGGAATCTCTATTAAAAAATCTTCGCTTCTTTCTGCTGGGATACCCCTTAGCCTGAAAACGTTTCATAGAGAAAATCTTCTTTAGGTAGTTTTTTCTCTGTGGGTATAGAATAAAATTTTGTCACGTATCGGATGGATGGATTATTATTGCATTCGATAGCTATTATTTCGAAATTTTTCATCGGCATTTGCTGGCTAAACTAGCGTTACCACTATCACAGGGTGCACAACAGTATGTCTTGGCTGCCATTGTGTGCCAGCAGTACTAGCGTTGCCACTAGTAATGCATTATTACAGGTTGCACAGTTATATCTAGACTCTAAATGCATTTAGTCGCTGCTAAGCAAAACGTCAGTAAAGTGAAACCAATAAAAAGTGCAGTTTTTAAACAAAAAAAAATTTTAAATTCCGAAATGTATTTTTTTCCAGCTTTACGGAAGTATGATAATGGATCACTTATAATTTTATATCCAAGTTGTATTTTTGCCGCTTAAATTTTTTTTTTGTAAGTAATTTCATATTAATTTTTACTTATGAATGAAATTTATTTGCTGGTGGTTAAGCGATGTCTATATGCATTTCATTGTTGCTTTAATAAATCGTCAGTAGATTTCAACCACACATTTTGAACAGTGACAAACCTCTTATCTTATGCACAAATTTCCAAAAACTATTTGAGAATTCACAAATAATAATATTTTTGAAAATCACAAAAGCATAATAAGCGTAGTAGGCTTAGAAACTCATACAAAACCCAGCAAATAATTTATATTCGATATGAATGTATTTTATTTTTTTACACCTTTCTACAATTAGAAATCCATTGGATAACAATAAAAGTATTCGAACGGAAATGTGTTCGAATTGTAATGTTAATAACATACAAATTCGAGCAGTTTTTTTTCGAATCGAATTACATAATAACCTCCCTGGTTTTGTATGACAAATATTTTCTTATACTGTTCACTTGTACAAGTATTAGTGCGTACGGCTTAGGCGTTTATTTATTTCAATCTTTATCTTATTTTCAAGTCACACACATGCATAAATACACCAGCGCATATAATTTCAGCAGCAATCTCTCTTCCAATATTCATGCAACTAAATGTAATGGTAATCGCAATAGGGACTTTTGAAATTCGGCAAATTTTGCCAAATTACTATGGCATTACGTGCAAGTGATAAAAATTTTCTTTTAATAATATTGATTTTCTGTTCGGGCAACGTTGCGTGCGCTTCGTACATTTTACGTTCACGAGCGCTTAAAGTCGATGACTACCAACTTCTTTTAGTGAGAATTAGATGGGATGGATACCAACGACTTGTGGTTCCAATATAATGCAGCTACGTGCCACAAAGCGCATGCCACATATGACACTCTTCACGAGTGAGGGGTGGTCATCACACGTCGTGGTCAATGTTATATTCCGTACATAATGGCATCGAAAAGCCTTTTCAAACTAACAATAAATTTAGATGATATCTCACTTAATGCAAGACCCTTTCTAAATTGCTTTCCATACTTCATCGTGAGTATATAAGCAAGTGATCAGCATCAGCATCAGCGTCATCATCGTTGTGGTTTGTTTTTTTTTTGTTAGAGGAAAGTTTTTTTCCTCTTTGTTTGTTTTCCGTGTGTTTCATTTAAAATGGTTGTTTTTACTTTTTTTTTGCAAGCAATTTTTATTTAAACTTTTTTTTTATAAAATACAATACAACGGTACTAAATACAAAAATTTTATTTAACTTATATGGTATAAACATATGGGCGTGTGTGTGTGTGTGTGTGAGTGTATGCGTGCACATAATTAATTACAATCATTTAATTTAATGCTTTGCAATTTGTAAACTATTTGTTTAAAATATATTAAAATAAAAAAAAAGTGGAAGAGAAGGAAGCAAACGAGCTGTGTAACAAAATTAAAATTTACTTTGTTGCACACTCGTAGTATGTGTAAATTAAGTTTCCATCCACAGCATTTTGTTGTCCATTAAATGCAGTTCATTTTTTCCATTAAAAGTGTCGCATATTTTACGATATATTTTTTTTTAGTTTGAAGAATATTAAATTGAATTTTAAAATGAAATTTATGGTCTCTTTAAATATGCACAACAAATAAAGCTGCAGCCAAAAAGTTAATAATCTTTTTACACTTAATTAATGTTGGTGATACGCAACGTAAGTCTTTGCGTGGCAACAAGGGCCGTATAATTTTGGATGTTATCCTTGTGCTTAAACCAAATATGCTTAAAAGTTGATTGCAATGAAATAACCTGACAAGTAAAGTTTTGTGTTATTAGTTTTTTAAGTTCGTCTGCGATATTTTCTATTATATATTATTATTTAAATCATACACTTTAATTGTATGTGCTTTCCAGTTTTTTTTTAATAATTAATTTAGTTAACGTGACTGAAAATCAATTTAATAATAAAATATTTAACGTTGAGAAAATAATTGAAATATATTGGTTTGCTTGCATCTTAATAATTAAGGAAACTATCCACAAATAGATTATGCAAAAATTAAAATATCAACAAAGGAAATTGGTCTTAAAATACAAACAAAATCATGCGTTATTATTGAGTTTAATCATTAACAAAAACTACGCGTGAGTTTTCTAACTTTTCATTTTTCTCCTATTATGAATTTATTTTCCCCCTGTTTTTTTTAACCAAATGCGAGAGAAAAACAATTCTTTGGCAGAACGCAAATGAGCTTCTTGCAAAAACAGCAGAGATTTTACATAAACTTCTAATTAATGCTCCATTAAAACAAAATTTATGTAAATTAAATAGTTTTTTGTATATTTTTTTCGATGTAATACGCAATAATAAATTTAAACTGCAATTTAATATTTTTTGTTAGTTACTTGGTTATGCATTTCAGCTGACCTTATGTATTTTTATGAAGTTGTTAATTTTAGTTGTGCTTGCACACAAAAAAAGAGAGAAAACAAAATGTCAACAAAACAAATCAACTGGCTTCAAAATGCGCGAATGACACTTATTACTTTTGTTGAAGGCATTGGTTGAGGTTTTAAGGAAGTTGACTACAAAACCCGAAGGTCTTGGGTTCGAGCCCGGT
Organism: Nowickia ferox; assembly: GCA_936439885.1. Classification (NCBI taxonomy): domain Eukaryota; kingdom Metazoa; phylum Arthropoda; class Insecta; order Diptera; family Tachinidae; genus Nowickia; species Nowickia ferox. The sequence continues at coordinate 111,172,486 of OW387023.1, forward strand.
CTCCGACAATCATTCAAAACTACACCATGCATTTTTCTGATGGAAGCTAGTGTCTCTTTGTATCAGTTGTTGTAGGAAAAGTTCAAGTGATGAAAGCAAATTTGGTCCCGTGTGTGTGTAGGTAACCAGGGAGGTAATTAGGATTTGCTTCGGGCTCCAAACTTTTATTTTTAGACCACCCCAATTTTTGTTTCCTTTTGGAATCCACTTCGCTGGCATGATTTTTTTGTGTGCGTTTATTGTAGTTGCTGGACCTCCAGATGGATTGGCAAGAACCACCCCAAGACGGCGAGCCCTAGCCGGGAATACGCCAGCATGCCAGCACGGCCAATCCTCTGGTAACAATCACGTCCATCTGTTTCATTCCTTTTTGTCACACAACACAACTATACTACGACACATTACAACATTGTATGGTCACTGAACTATACCGACTTCAGCAAATGCTAATCCATACTAATGTAACATCAGAGGGCCATCCTACGTCGGTATTGTTAAGCAGAATCATCGGTGAAGTAAAATAATCAATAAAATGGCTACTGAACACAGCTTTGAAAATATAATACGCTTCATTGACACCAGAGGCGCTACAAATCTGCATTATTAAAATTGTGCAAAAATCAGAGTTGTAAAATATTGAAGCTTTCCTCTATCTCTTCCGTCACCACCTGCCTTCTCTAGCACTATACCTTTCCTAAAGAAGGCAATAACTACTATTAGAAGTAGGCATCCATTGCCTGAGTATTACTTCTCTTAAAAAAAATAAACTTATAATTAGAGAAATTTATCTCCAGAACATTCTTTTCCGTAAGAAATAAATTCCTATGGTTGTTTTAATTACTTTAGATTTTTAGAGTGTCATTAAATTTATAAAAATAATGAAATATCTTTTTCAAGTCTTTTAAATTTTGTTTTAACTTTTTCTCAGTTTTGTGGCACAAACTATTATATTAACATTGTATGGAGTTAAGAAATCCTGCTTCATATACTTAAATTAAGCTTAATTTAAATATTCCTATATTCCTTGCATTAAATTTTAAACCATGTAATGTTTTAAGCCATACAACAATTTATCATTTTACTAACTTAACACGAATATGTAACATCAAAAAAATTAAAGTTTCTTATGTAAGTGACGAAGATAAAAATCAATGGTAAAAAAATTGTGACTTTTTTATGGCCCACGCTCTGCTAAAACACTTTATAATACCTAAAATTCAAAACTTATTTCAAAGCGATTACTAACATGACATAAAAAGACTGCGGAGAAAATTTATACAAAGAAAAACACTTTAAGCACAAAAAGTTCAACTTTATATTTCTTGAACATAAATGCAACTTATATGTCATAAAGTTATAGAAAACAAAAAAGGATAATATGAGAAAAACTTAAACGTAATTTTACACCTTTATATAATGCACTTAAAAGAAATACGTATATAAGTCTAAACAAAAGTTTCTGCTCGAATCAACTTACAGTAACATACAAAAAAAAAAGATGTATTCATTTAAACATGCCTGTTCCTGCTTCTCTCTCTCCCTCTCTCTCTCTCTCTCACTCTCTTGCATTTGTTCACGTTTAAAAACACGGCAAAGAAATTGAAAACTTAAAACGGTTGCATTGATACACGACACAATTTGTAGCAGTTAAGTTTAATTTTTTTGCTTGTATAAGTTTTTCTTTGGCTTTGAAAAAAAAGTTGAAAACATGTTCTCATACTGAAACCGGATGCAGCCATTTTTACAATTACATTTTCAACAAAAATATAAAAATTGAAGATCTTTTTTCAGGTTAAAAAAGAACATGTGCGAGAATTATTCGATTGTGGTCGAATTTCTATAACCTTCTGCATTTCAACTCATCAAAACAAAGTTGAATAAGTTAACTTCTGAGGTGTGATGGGTATCGCGCGATTTAAAACGTCAGGTTTTATTTATATTTTTTTTTGGTAATAAACTCTTTAAAAAGCTTCGTTATTGTTAAATTTTTAAAGTTGGAGGCCTTAAATAATTTTTGCAAACCTAACTTCCAATTCCAAAATCACTCGATCAATGAAATTGCACATTTCCAAGTCGCGAGTATTCCAGCATACCTCCGGCTTTTCTCAGCAACACAGAGCTTATATTTTATATACGAGTACATTTATTTTGTTTCATAAAGATTTCTGAAGTCACACGAAGTTCTTTGTAAGTAGCTTTTCATCGAAAGAAAACTCAAGCTGCAAACCTTTAGAGTGTAAAATATTTTTTTATCAGAACAGAACTGAAAAAAATCATACTTTCTCAGATTTACAATATGTTATTGTTTGCTGTTGCTTTTATTACCGTTTTTTTTTTGTAATATTTTTATTTCAATGCACTTCACTATTGATGTCTACATTTTACTTACCTTTTCGAACACATATCGAAAGTATAACTGGATGCGTGTGTTTATACCCAGCGAACATTTGGAATACTATTTTTACATTCGTGGAGGAAAAAGTAACCTTTGTACCGTAACCAAAAATTTGACGCTGTATTCTACGTGAAATCAAAAGATGAGATTTGTCATATTTACTTATAACAAGATGCCATTTCCGAACGATTTGATTTCACGTGAAATACAGAACATACACTAAGAGAAAAACGACGATCTAAATTAAAGAACAAAATCTTCAGATTTCAATTTTGAAATTTGATCAATAAGATTGACATTCTCAAATTTAAGCATAAATTCTTCTTAATTTTTAGAATCAATTTTAAAAATCAAGAACGTGGTTTTAAACTTGAAAAACGCATTCCTAATTGAATCAAGAATTTTCGCTTTTAACAGGCTATTAAGATTGAAGTGATTTGAATCTTGCCTTTAGCACGTTTTTTCCCTTAGTGTACCCGTATGTTCTGGAATTAAAACGTGTGGAATTGCCATAGAATTGTTGTTGGAAATATGTATTTATAACAACAATGCTATGGCAATTCCATACCCTTTAATTATTTTTTATTTTGTGACTTTCTTTTCTCCTAAAAATAATGCTAAATATGTTAAACATGATTTCTGTTGCTGATGTTTTTAAAAATAAAGCAGTTTGTTGTAATTTTTCTTGTTTTTAAGGCTGTTTCTTATTTTGACTTGGAAGTCCCCTTTTAGAGTAACTTTTTTTTAAATTCACATTTTGTGCCCCTTTTTTGAAAATTTCCAACGGTAACGCTGAATCTGGCTAAACTTATTACTAAATGTTGTAAAATGAAAACCTTAAGAGTTGACAAACATTCTACGTATTTTGTTTTTGTAATTTACATTTTTCCAAATAAAATTTGTCAATGCTTAACGTTTTCGTTTTACAAAATTTGTCCCTTAACCAATGGCAGAGGTAGAAAAATTGATACGACCGTTGTTCAAAACCCATTTTACTACTTGAAGCCTTTAAAATAATTGGAGTGTTTTGCCAAATAAGAATATATTGCACATTCAATTATATCCCCCATTTATTCAAACAACGTCATAATTAAAAAAAACCAGTTTGCCAGAAATGAGCTTGAGGTTTTCAATTTACACACAAACTTAATGGAAAAAGGACATTTAATTTTTCTCTCAAGAGTTGAGTAAACAAGATATTTGTATGTAATTTTTACACAATAAGTAAATGAGCGATATTGCGATATTAGTTAGTTAAACAGAAAAGAACAAATTCAGGGAAATAAAATGAAAGATATACGTTTTATTTTTATTTTATTTTATAATTTATATATTTAATATTATTTCCATTACGTAAAATTTTATAAGAACTCACTCATGTGTTGTCAAAGTATGAACCAAGTTCTATACTTAACTCACAAAAGATTTTATGATCTATGCTAAGATTATAACAATGAGTTCTCTACGAAGTAAAAAAACCAATTAACTGAAATGCCTTTCCTACTCAAAGTGAACACAAACTGGCCCGTTATTGTATCAGAAATCACATTTCAGTCAGCGGCTTAAGAAATGAACGTCCAAATGTTGGCAGGGTGTGTATGCCAGTGCAAGTGTTTAAATAGTTGTGCATATTAGTGTGAGAGTGTGATGAAGTGCAAGTGCTTAAGTTTATGCCTCAATTGTGTGCAGCAGTGGCGGTTTTGGTGTTACAAATAGTTTGCCACTCACACTTTCCCATTTACAAAGACACTTGTGCAAAAGAATTTTTAAAGCTTCCGAACAATTTGATTTGATACCATCATCATCAGTATCATCATAAATGATGTAATTCTGAGTATTTGTGGGAAATTTAAAAAAAAGTAATACGTAAGCATTAGAGTTTTTCTTTTCCCGGACTTTTTCATTTCCCGGGAAAGCGGGAACGACTTTTCAGTTTCCCGGGAATTCCCGCCCAGTGCAAAACTATAAAAAATATTTTTTAATTTAATTTATTTCGACAAAAACAAATAACAATAACGTTTTATAAACACATTAGTCGTAAAACTCATATAATTTCAGTTCTTCATATAATAGTAATGCATAAATACCAATATTATATGTAAATGGAAAGTCAAGTGCATTGATATAACGCAAAAAAAAGAACAAATTACATTATTAAAAAAATATTACAAAATCTTGCTTTGAAAATAGGACTTTAGTACCGAATAAGCATTAATAGAATCGTTCGACAGTCTATTTCTAATTTTATTTAAAAAAAACTCCTTTTAATGGAAAAATACTTTCTACGGATGTTGGCCTTATAGCCAGAAGAGCATTATATTTATAATCTCTGGACACTTTCAGTTTTTTTTGCACTTCTTTCAAAAAATTGCAATTCCTTTTTTAATGAAAATTATTTTTTTAATCGAAACAGCGTTTTCGTTACTACAAAATCAACACAATATAAGTTGTAGTTGTATTATTGCACCATCACCTTCATAAGTGAATAACGACACTCATCAAGGAATGTGTACATATGAACTAAAGTTGCCATAATAAAATCAAAACAAAACAAATCCCGGCAATTCCCGCAAATATATCCCGGGATTTCTTTCCCGGAAATTGTGCCGGAAAAATTTCCCGGGAAATCCCGTATGAAAAACACTAGTAAGCATACACCCGAAAAAAAAACAAGTTTTAAAATAAAAAAGTACAAACAATTTTCTATATAGACGAAAAGGTGTTGATTTTGCTTACGTTTGCTTGAAGCATTTCATGTTTGTCCTGTGAATGGCTTTTATTGTTTCATTTGAAATAGAAGTGTTTCGAATTGAAATACTATAAGCAAGATTTTGGTTATAAAAAAAAGTAACAAAAATTCATAATTTTTCGGTTCAGTGTACATATGCATGTACTCGTACGAGTATGTATGATAAAATATTTAAACTTTTCTCAAGTGACATTTGCTGTTCTGGCAGGGAAATAAATAAATTTCATATAAAGTTGCATTAAAAATCAGTAGAAAAGCTAAAAAGCGAAACGGTAAAAAAAGCTACAAAGAAATATGACGGCATTAAATAGCAGCCAATCGAAAGTGTTTGCCAAATATTGCATTTTAACTAATATTTCCTCATGGCCGTATTTTGTCATATTCCCATTATCTTTGACATTTTTTACATAAGTTGTTTGGTATATTTATTGCAGCCTAATAGTGGAAATAAGATGTCGCTAATATATTTTATTTTTTCTACAAGCTGAAAAGGAGTAATGGCAACTCAAATGATTTTTCATATCTTATGAAAGGCAACATTGTAAATAATGACAATTTTCATTCTATGAAAAAAAAAAAAAACTTATGTGAGTAACTATTTTTTATGTTTTCTTCATCATTTCAAGCGTATTGGGGATTTCGTCGCATGTTACTCGTACGTTAGTTTTTCAAGTAATTTACTTCATTGCATGCTGTAATTTTTGCGCAGGGGGAACACAATTTTGATTTGTGTCCTGAGTAAAGAAACTGTTATTTAAGTGCATATTGGTGTAAATAATGTTAAAAGTTTAGTTTTGATTGTAAAACATGTTACAAATTTTCATACGTGCTCTCAAACGTAAATGTGTATTCTCAGGGAGCCCAATTTTATTCTTCTTCTATTTATAAAATTGTGATAACGCTTAAAACATTTTTGCTCTTTATTTATGTACATATGTACACATGTACAAATATTTGTTAGTAGTTTTGGTATTCATATCATTACAGGGAAATATTTTTAAGTGCTGCAGTTTAAGGAAATTAAATAAATTATACCAATAGAATCTTTTTTTAAAGAGCGGCAACACTCTAGCAATTAATGTGTTTACAAACATACGTAACTATGAATGTGTGTCACCTCTTTTTAGGAGCTGATGGTGAGGTAGCAAGCCATTAGGCTTAATTAATTTTTACATTTCCGCTATTTTTGTTTGTTTTGTTAATTTAGTAGCATTGCTGCAGCACTTTGGATGTTAACCCTTGTTGAGCTGATGAGGTACAATTGTACCTTTTTTATTTTTTAAATAGGAATTATTTTTTCTTTGTATCTTTAAACTTTTAATTGTGTTCTTATTATGTTCTTATATTTGAAATTTGAAAATAAAAACACAACGCCGTGAAGTAGAACCCAAACTATTGTACACCCTTTAAAGTCAATATAGGAACAATTGTACCTGTGTATTCTTCATAGTTCATAGACATTGTATGAAGAAAAAGTAATAAAAATATTTAAATAATTTTTGAAAATTATTTTATTCAACACTCACGTTCTTTATTAAATAATGCGTGTATATGTATGTATTTAAAAAAAATAATGTGTAATAAAATATATGGGGTTATCAGAGACAGATATTATACATTTAATAAATTAATTTCATGACTTTCATGACATGTACCTTTAATATTTGCGATAAAATAAATATTTATTTTTTTTTATCTATTATTTGTATAACAAAGTTGTTTTTATAAACTTTTTTCATGATATTGATATGAAAATGTTAAAGATATGGTAACAAATGTGTAAAAGTGCAATTGAACCTACACCGTCATTTAACGTTGTAAAATTGTTTAGTTCGACAAGAGTTAAATATGCGCATTATTATACTTCGCCAATGCTTCATCCTTTAAAGAATTGACGATGAGATGCATTAGGATAGGAACTAGTGCATATCAGATAACCAATGAGACTAATATCACTGGCCAAGGACCGGATTTGTGCCTACACCCTATTTTAACAAAATTCCAAAAAAAAAAAAAATCAACCAACTTCAAATTAAATAGACAAAACATTTAATGATAATTCAGTCGTAAAGCAGCTCTGGGCGAGTCAACATCAAGCGTCGTTGGCAATTATCTCTTAAGTGCAACCAGGCCACTGTTGTTTATTGGCCTTCGAGAGTTTTGCGTCTCGCTCGCACTGGTTGACTGATCTGCCACGGATAACCGTATATTCTTGCGGTTCTTTTGTGGAATTTCTTTAACAACCACGTTGCTACTTCCTATGTGATGGCGTGGTCGTGTACAGTCAGTCACAAAAACTTTTTTAAAACACTGTTAATACCATCTTGGGCATATGGACTAGTTACTCCGCCCATATTTGTGCAACCATATTATGCAAATTCCCTTTGTATAATATGTATAAATAAATAAATAAATAAATAATTTAATGATAATTAAACAAAGCACAGTCTTTAACATAAAAATTAAGAGTGCTTGCTATATGCGGCTATTTTGACTCGTGTACGAGTATACCCTTCACCAACAAACGTATGAAGTAAATAGATATAAACCCGGCCTAATCCTTATACAATATTCTAACAAAAAACCTATCCTATTTGAGAATGACATAAAATTAAATAAACATGCATAAAAATGTTAAACCAGTGAAAAAATTAGAAAAATCTGATAAAGAAATCTCAGAAGAGAAACAATTATTTCAACATAATTGACTTTAATTACCCCTACAGAGAAAAAAAAACAAAAATTGTGAAGCACAACAACCACAAGAAAAAGTTTTGAAAAATGTTGCTTTAAACAACAGCAATAATTGCCGAAGAACAAAAATGTTTTAGCCTCAAGTAGAGCTAAAGAACAAGATGAGTATAATGATAATGATGAAGAAGAAGACAAATTTAGCGCAAAACAATAACTTTTGCAAGCAGTGCTTTTTTCACTTGAAAAAAAAAATATAAAATTTACACACTTACACAACCACTAACACGGCCGCACAGATATACACATACATAAGCACATTCACATACATACTCACATCTAACGATGATGATAAGCTAAAGTCTGAGAATCATAGACAAATTAGACAAGCAGCTGCTGCTGCTGCACATCTAACAAATTTAAGCACATTTGAATCGTTACGTGTATGTTTGTTTGTAGATTTTCACGTATGCGTGTGATGGTACTTAGCAGCAGTTGTAGTGATAGTTAACTCAACACCGGTCATAAAGTCATCTATCAGTTTCAGGAAAAGGAAGCAAGTAATTTAGCGCAATCTTTTATAACATTAAATGGAATTGCTAGAACAACTTTTTACAAAATTTTTTAATAAAAAAAGAGCACGAATTAAGTATGCTTTTAAGCGTTGTTGATGTGTATTAGTTGTCAATTAACTGATGTCTACTTCAGACATGAAATGCTGTTAAGACATGACATTGAGAGTCGCTATTAAAAGAGCGACATATTAACAGTGGTATACACATACTCATGTTAGTGTTAAGTTCTGTGCAGACTGTTGTAAGATTTTACAGCACAAACTAGCACAAGCTGGCAGAACATTCATAAAATGAAATTTTCTGTGGAAATGCCCATATATAAAAATATTTTTCTTCGAACATGTAACAAAAATATATTTATCTCAAAGTTTTGTTTTTACAGGCATTTAATAACACTAAATAAATAGATGAATTTTCTATTTTTGTTGCACCTGGACCTTTCCGAATGTGACCTATTTTACGTAAAAATTTTCATTTTAGTACGTAATGAGATTTTAGTTCTTTTTAAAACACAAGTGTGCGAATATATTTGACCAAGTGCCAAATGGGCCTGGAACCAAACATGGACATTATGAACAAAATTGTTCAAAATTTAATTTTTTGAATTTGTTGCAACCTTCGTAATTTGTCTCAGATTCCTAGAAATAAATCTAAGTATTGTTTTCTGGCATCGTTTTAAGTATTTATATACATTTGTATATAACTATAAAATGTCATTCGTGAATCGCAATAATCAACGATTTTATAGCATTGGGAAAAATATTAAGTATACGCCATAGTGGCCAGGATAATTGTCTGGGAAGCAGCGTTTAAAAACGTCTCAGTTGCGTATTTGCTTCTGCTTCTGCTCATACTTCTGCTTCTGAAAATTCAAGAGTCGCAGTCGAAGTTAACACAATAAACGAATAGCTATACATAACGAAGAGTTTCAGCTGTCGAGCAACAGGTTATGATTGGTTAGTCAAAAAATAAAAAGTCGAAGTTTTTTTTTTTAAATTGCTGGGCAGTACCTGGATTCCGTAACTTTTATTACGATAATAAATTATAGCATTAACTTATCGACTTGGTTATTTAGTAACATAATTTAACGATATTCGCAGACGGTTGAAGTAAAAAAGTAAAAGCATAAGCTCAATTTCGTGGCGCCATGAAATAAGACCCAATGAAATAACCGCCAAGTAAGAAATGAAATAAGCCCCAATAAAATAAAATAAAAACAAAAAAAATTAAATAAGGCCCAAGAGGAAGTTTATGAAAAATACTCAATATAAATGAAATAAAGCCCAATTGAAAAAAACCCAAATGAAACCAAACTCAAGATGAAATAAAGCCCACAAAATTAAATAAAGCCCAAACAAACTTAAAATGAAATAAATCCCAAAACTAATGAAACAGGGCGCAATTAAAAATGCCTTAATTTTATTGGGTTTTATTTAATTTTCTTATTTGGGTGTTATTTCCTTGGCCCTTATTTCATAGCGCCCAATTTCATTAAGTTTTTTTATTCATCTTTGGGTTATTCGATTATATTGACATTTTGTGTGGGAAAAACACACACGTTCACTAACGTAAAAAAGAAACTAAAGAATGACATTATTGTTACATTATCGGGCGGTTAAATACATATATCGCTAAACATTACGATTTTTGTATAGGTGAAGCTATTTTAGTACGAGCTTGTACCTATATATCCAAAAATTTCACACGTTCGAAAGAGAAAGGTACACATTACATAAATACAAACTTACAAAAGTATGTGTAGTCTTCAATACTTTTTAATAATAAATTTAAGAATTTTAATACTTTAAGCCTTTTGAAAGACTGTGTGAGTGAATGCGTGTATATACGAAAGTTAAGTGTCTTAAAATCTATTTAAATTGTAATTCATATTTGCCGAGCAAAAGTTGAACGTATTCAAAACTCATGACAAATCGATTACACTGCAAGGAAAGTTTCTCGCAATATTTAAAAGTTTTTATTAATTTATAAAAAAGCTTGATGTGCATATAATAATATGTGATTAATTAATTTAAATTATATTTCTTCTAATATAGTTTGTACGCATGCAAACCCAATTGGAATTTGGGTATAAAATAGATTATCACCCCTAATCCGCGTTTCGATTCGAATCGAAATTTTCTCCGTTTGGCAACTTTGGTATTCTGCATTACGTACTTCGATTTCTGCATTTTGATCGTTACTACGTTTTTGTAAGTTGTTATTTTAGTGACGGAGCTTCTTTCGATTTTTGTTTGTTTAGCTTCAAAAAGTAATTAATTAAAAAAATAATGTAAATATTAAATGCAAAAGAAGGTTTAATCAATGAACTACACAATTTGTTTTATTTTTTTTTTTGGTAAGGAAATGTGATTTTTATTTAATTTATTACATGCAGAAAGCAACAACACCCGAACAATATAAAAAGTTGTAAAATTTAATGGCAACAAAGGACGATATTGTATGTGGATTAAATCAAAACAAAGAAACTTTTAGTTTTGTTGTAAGGTAGGATTCTTCACACTGGATAATTTTGGTCAAAAATACCTCTTGCTTATCTCTTTGCTTTTTTGGTCCTTCTCTATCTAACTTGCAATTTATTTAATAAATATTATTAATATTATTATTTGTTCTAATTGTTAAATCACTGTTTTTTGCACTAAATTTAACTTTTTGCTAAAAATTGTGCAAAATTTTTTGCTTTTTCTGTTCCCATTTCACATGTTGCATAGCAAAGCAGCTGGCATACTCTTCTCTTCTACTTTTTCTTTCGATTCAGTTTTTTTTTTTGACAAAATACCATTTTTCGATCCGTGCGTAATTGAATGCGGGAACGTAATCGAAACGCAGAATAATGATCTCAAATGTGAGATTGTATAAGAAGATCTAGTTCTCTTTCCCATTTATTATTAAAGTCTAAATATATTTAAAAATTTTTCACAAAACTGTAATAATTTTATTTGTAAGTGTAGAAAATGTGCTTGATAAAAAAAAACAAAATAATTTATTTTAACTATTATACCTAGAAAAGAATGAAATATGCAAATGCGTACAGACATACTTGTATACATACATATTTACTTGCTTACATATAAATGTATAAAAATACATATGTAAAATAGTATTGTGGTTGTGTTTTCCTTTAATATATTTTTTTATTGATGTTCTCTGGCATTTGGATGATCCCACACACTTTCAACGTTGTTCGTTCCTTTAATATTATTTTTTTAATTTTAATGTAAGCTGATGATATCTTCTTACGTGTTCTTTTAAATTAAAGCATGACAAACATTATGCTTAAGCACTAGAAGTCATAATCAAGGCAATCATGAATAAAATTCCGCATGCAATTTTTGCCTTTTCCAATTGGAATTTTTTGTTTTCCCTATTACTTGCTATTAGTTGGAATTATTGCCCGGGAAAAATTTCCCCCGGAATTTTATTTATTATTGCACTGAATATGAACACTTTCAGATTAAACATTGTATTTTTAAATTTTGTTCGATGTAGACTTATGCCCTTATTCTGTTCGACAATAGTGTCGTCTTGTCTGTGGAAGGAAAAAAGTTCCAGTTACGATTCTTTAAGGCAAATATTGTTTGTTGTCTTTGCTACAAAATTTATGTATACGCTTTACGTTTTTGTTCCAAACCAATTTATTCAACATATCGTCACCTTAAATGCAAACGGACGTAACTAAACAAAAATTCGAAATCGAATTTTTGATTGATTATTGTTCATTTTATCAAACTACATGTGCACGCAAATATTTACAGCTCTGTGATCAAAAATGACGTCTTTATTAAAGAAATTCAAACGGACGTATCTAGGAATGCATCCATTTTTGATTGCAAAGCACGTAAGTAACATAGAACCTTATTAATAAATTTAAAAAAGGAAATAAATGGTTAAAAACATACATATATGTATGTAAGTATTCATACTACAAGTAAATTTCGAAGAAATTTTTCAAGAATACTTTATTATTATTGATTTTGTAAAGTTTTTTGTTTCTCCTGAAAAAAAAAACAACATAAAAGTGTAGTTAAATCCGTTTGCATTTAAGGTGACTGTATATTTTTTCCTTATATTTTTTAAACTATAGCCTGGTACTCTGTTCACAATTTCGTGCGAAATGCTGTCATGCTACATATAAAAGTATTTGGTGTGAAATATTTGCGAAATAAATTCGCAAAAGTAGTACACTGTTCTTGTTGTGAAAAACACGTAAAATCATGTCTTTCTATGCAAAGTTAGTCTGGCATCATTTTAGTTTAGCTGCGAAACAACATGAGCAGTGCTTTTTTCGCACGGAATCTTAACAATGTTGCATACTTTCAAGCAATAAAAGCAAGAAATTTATAATAAAAACCGCGAGTTGGGCTACATTTAGTACATGTCAAATTTTTCACGCGAAATAATCAATGGTGCTGAAAATTTTTCACAACTTTGAACAGAGTACCAGCCTTATGGTATAATACTTAGAGCTAAATTTAATAAAACGAAAATTTTAAGCCTTGACAAATTATGTATGTACGAGTGTTTTGTGTTTGAAATTTATATTTTTCCATATAAAAAACTTGCAACTTTTGTTGCAGCAATTCTTGATTTTATTGGTGAGTGAGGTCAGAAGATTGCGGAGGGGTATACAGTTTCATGTGCTCTGCAATTCTCTTTTGTTGTGAAATTCGCACTTATTAGTTTTTCTTCAGTTGTATGAAAAACACAAAATATATTAAAAAGCAAATGGAATTGTTAATTTTTCAGAGAAATTTGTAGTGTAATGGAATTTTTTAAAACATAATTGCAAAACTAGAATTTCATAATGTGGACACCTATGCAATTCCAAAGCAAAATTATAAGAAATTGCAGCAACACAAATGAAAGTCTGGATGAGAATTTAACGATTTCGTTTTATAAATTTAATTTGTGTGTTTTAAAAACAGAGTAATAATATTTAATTATCAAAGACAACAACCTTTTTGAAGAAAATGATTCAGATAATTCAAAAACTAACACCCGTATTGAGTATGTAGAGTCGAATATTCACCTGCGGGAATATAGAAATGTTTACAAGTTTTCTTTATTCTAATCCAAAATTCTCTTAGACGAATGTTTGACTCAACATACACAATACGAGTGAAAGAATCAAAAATATTTTTAAACGAAAATATCTCAAAATCTTCTTACTCATGCTGTAATTCAGTAAGAAGATTTAGGATGTTGTTGTTTGAAAACACTTTTGAGTTCTTGTTTTTGAATTCTCAAAATTTTTCTTCTAAAACGGTTGTTGTCTTTGATAATGAAAAATAAAAATATTATTGCTATGTTTTTAAAACACAAAAATAAAATTAAAATATTATACAATAGTTTGAAAAATATTTGTAAAAATATGTCTTGTATATAATGTTTAGAGCAAAATCATAAAGCGAATACACGAACCTTCTCAGATGACGATACAATCGTCGAACAGAATTAGGACGTGAGTATTTTATTGCAAAAAATCCTTTATTACAATAATTAACCATTTTAAGCCGGAAAGATTCCAGCAAAAACCTTTTTTTAACTAGAATACAAAAAAGTGTATCTACCTACAAATACTTAGGGCCTTATTTTGTAAAGCGCAACGCTTAGCGTTGACAAATTTTCTATGTATTTTGTTTTTGTAATTTAAATTTTTTTACTAAATGTATTTTGTTTTGCAAAATTAGGCCCTTAATATTTTTTTACAAAACTTATAGTCACTTAAGCGTCACTTCATGTATATTAAAGGCCGTGATACACTATTATATACAGTGTTGCCATTTTGGAGAAAATACAACCCTGGTAGGATGGAGTTTATGAACATTTTCAAAAGACAACAACAATTCATCAGATCAGGGTTGTATTTTTTTTCGTAGATCGTGCGATTGTGTAGGATAGTGAGTAATAGACTTAAATAGCAATGATATGGCATCTAGAAAAAAAAACAAAATTTTTTAAATTCGTATTCATTTGGAAAGTCGTATAATAAAATTAAAAATTAAAATTTTCTACTCTTGTTATAAAAATTGTATTCTTCATTTGTCGATTTATAATTAAGTGTAGTGCACAGCTAAAGGCCATGACTCACTATCATACAAAGTCGTGCGACCTACAAAAAAGTACAACCCTGGTGTGATGAATTGTTATTGTCTTTTGAAAATTTTCATAAACTCCATCATACCAGGGTTGTATTTTTTCGTAGATCGCACGACTTTGTATGATAGTGTATCACGGCCTTAACTGACTTTTAAAAAGTCATAAATATATTAAATAAAATCTTAAAGTAATGAAGGGTAACACGTGTTCGTGATTGTTCTACTATATATTTCTTTTGTTATTATTGTTGTTTGTTTAAGGCATTTCTACTAAATGCAAATTTAAACGAGGGTTTTGAATTTCATTTTCTACTCTGCATTTATTATATTGCACATAAAGAAATAAAGATACACACAGCTATTAGAAATTCTCCCACATATGCAAATATTTTTTAATAAAAATATACACATGTAAATATTTATGAATTTTATATATAAAGTTTTTTTTACGTAATTTTTACACTTTCACACTCGTAGCATTCGTAGTATTCGTAGCATTGCCATAAGATAAATTTCTATATAAGAATTTAAGTTGTAAATAAAAAAGGAAAGTGCCCAAATTAATGGGAGTAAGGAAAAAAAATATTATAAACAAAATTTAAAGCTCAAGCACAAATAGGTGAGAAAAATCATGTCTGCAAATATTCCTTTCGTTGAAAAGTAAATGCTTGCGGCAAAAGCATTAAATATTTATATCATTATAACACTTATTAATATAGGGTGTTTTTTATTGAGGTATAGAACTTTAAGTTGGCATCACTTTTTTAACTGGCGGCCATTTTGTCAGCTGTCAAGTGATTAATATTTAGTTTGGTTTGCCATTTCATCATGAACAGGTTGACAAAAGAACAACGCTTGCAAATCGTGCAAATTTATTTCGAAAATAATGGTTCAGTTCGCGAAGTTTACCGCAAGCTCCGTCCATTTTATAGTCGACATAATCGTCCATCAGAGCAATTAATTCGGTTAAACGGTCAATTGGCCACCAAGATCGTGTGATTTGACACTACGCCAACAAACCAGAAACGTTAGGGGACTTGGAAGCCAACATTCGTGGCGTTATTGCCAACATACGGCCCCATATGCTCGAAAAAGTGGTTGAAAATTGGACCTGTAGAATTGGCTTTATTCGAGCCAGCCGCGGCGGCCACATGCCCGAAATCATATTTAAACGTTAATGGCATAAAATTATCCTTCCAATAAAGCCAAATTGATGGACATTAAAATGATTTTCTTGTGTTTTATTTCAATTCGAAGTTCTATACCTCTAAAAAAAACACCCTATATATCTGTTTTTGTAATTGTAAAAATCAAATATTTTAAAGCATAAATGATTTTAAAAATAATAATGGTTAAGCAGACGTTTTAAAATCATATACGATAAATATCTTGCAGAAATGATAGTTGATGCTTTATGCAATAGAAAAATTAAAAAAAAACGAGTGAAAAAATATGAAAAATGTGATTTTAATATAACCTACCATTTACACATGAAACTAACTTCAAGAAAGTCGCAATACACTCATATTTCTTGACTACCACACTCATATTGTTTTTAATTTCTACTCAGCTTTCAACGATATTTTCAAGAAAGAAAATTTTTTATGTTTTGAGAAAGTAGTGTTACCCACTTTAAAAATGTATAGAAATATACAGGATTATGGCAAATAGTTATTACAAATTATGCTTATCTTGTAAAAATATTTAAAGAATTATATTATCGTATCTTCAAATATACATGAAGAAGACAACTCATGGCTTTTTAAAACAATAATATTATTAAAATATTAACAATAATACTTATTCCCAATTTATTGCCTTATAAATTTGCGTATGTGATATTGTAGGTAACTCTAAATAAGTATTAAACAAAACATTTTCTTCCAACTTTACTTTTCGACGACATTTTTGAAATGAACTTTCACTTTCGAACAAGAAATGTTTATGAAAGTAATTTATTTCATTAAAATTTTTATTCATAATACGTACACAGAAATTGCAAAGAAAAAACTTTCATGTGTAAATGTAGCGTAACGTATAAATGAAACATTTAAATAAATTTAATTGAACTAGAAAGAATTTTTAATCAAGAATAATTTCTTGATTGGGCTTAAATTCAGTATTTTTAAATAATTTTATTATTTTATTATCTAAAGAAGAGAAGAAAAATTAAACTAGAATTTATCAGCTGGGGAAAATACAGATATTTTCTTTGGTAAATACATTTGTAAGTATCACTATTCATTTTCTGTTTCTCCGTTTTTTCATTTCCTATTCAGGTTAATTTAAGTTTAAGTTTATATAGGTTAAAACGAATCAAGACTTAAAAGAATTTGCTTATTAGAAAATTTAATAATTTCAAATAAAATTAAATAGACAAATTAAGGAATCGTAATAATAGACAAGTTAAGTTTTTTTTTATAATTACATCAGTAAGTTGATTTTTGTCTTTTAGCCTCGAAATTCATGCTGTAGCCCTTCAAGATTATCAAATAATATATTGTTTTAAAAAATAAATAATTTTTGAGTAAAGGATCCATAATGATCTGCATTGGCAACAGTGAAATGCGCACAGGATCTAATTAACCTTAAAGTAATTAACTTCACTGAAAGAGTTAAACTTTACAATAAAACAAAAACAAATTTTCCAAAATTCTTTTTTTGTTTGCCATACATTTCTGAAATGAAATAAACGTTTCTCTCTCTTTTAAAAACGGTTAATTTTGTATGGGAAACGAAAAGAAATTTTTTACATTTACACCGTTTTGTTTCTGTTTTCCATTTAAGTTTCACCAAGTTGACGCGTATTCCCGAATTACACCAATGCTTATTTTACTCAAATAAGTTAAATATTAATTTTGGGAAAAAGTGCGATAAAATTATTAAGACTTAATAAAAAAAAAAAAAACATAATAAAAACGTTTAATTTGTACAAATTTTTAAAATTGTTATCTCTGTTAAACCATTTAAGGGGCCCAAATAAAACTCTGGTTCGCTCTGCTGTGATTTTTAAACATTTGTTCAAAGTTTTAATAATATTTTATTTCATAAAATTTGATTAAGAAAAAAAAACAGACTAAAACAACACGAAATGTCAACTCCTAATACAATTTGAGCACATGAATATGTGTGCGTTTTAAATAAAAAATATGCAGATTTTAAGTTAAATCAATTTTCTTCGTGCAGGTGTTTTTGAAAATTTTATTAACAAATGAAAAAAAAAACATACAATTGTACGTACATATTCAATGAAAAACAACCAACAGCAGCAGCAGCAGCAGCAGCAGCAGCAGCTACAATAGCAACAACATATAAAGCACGTACAACATTTTAACAAATCGTTCATTGACATTTGTTGACACATGCAGCAAACATCGTTTACAAATAAGTTTATATAAATACGTAGGTATGTGGAACTAGGAAAAAATCTTCAATTTGAAAATGAAAAGAATAAAAAGTATAAAAAATTATAAGCGAAGTATAAAAATATTAAAAAAAGTTTTGAAGCAGTGCACAGCTCACATATGAAGACGTCCAAAGTTGAAAATGCTCTTTGTCCATCAAGTAGGATTCTTGATTAGTAAATGTTTTTGGAAATTTT
The DNA here is from genome assembly GCA_936439885.1 of Nowickia ferox. NCBI lineage: Eukaryota > Metazoa > Arthropoda > Insecta > Diptera > Tachinidae > Nowickia > Nowickia ferox. The sequence continues at coordinate 111,190,613 of OW387023.1, forward strand.
GTGAATGATATTAGAACAAAGTATGCAAAGTTTTCTATTTTCTACGTTGCCTGAGATTGAAAACGAATATTTCAGTTTGGCCTATTTCACATACAACATGCTTTCTTGCGCAAGTTTGGTATAATTTTCCCCAAAAAAATGTAATTTAAAGAAATATATAAATAATACATAAGCTTAAAAATACTTTAATAAACATTAACTACTTTCCGAGAATCAAAATTTCCTTAACGTGCCAGCATACAAACCCTACAATCAACAAACACATCACGTCGTTGAGCCATCTATCTCTAATGATGTACTTTGGAAGAAATAAAAAAAAATCAATACACTTAAGATAAAATAATAAATCATTTCAAAATTCCTGTTAAAAACAAGAAAATCTCAATTTAAATAGGAGAGTGATAATTTTTTTAAGTCCCTTATAATATTGCCTTATTAAAATATTCTTTTATTCGTTGACAAATATCTAATTTACTTCCGTATTGTATTTTATTTTATTTTATTTTTTATTATTTCTTCATGTTTCTGTTGTTTATCCTGACAAAACAAAATCCTCATTTTTTTTTACAAATGGTAAATTTGAAGAAGACAGCAGTGGAGTGGAAGAGGAACAGCAAAAAAAGTATCGAAAGTGAATTGAAATTCAATGAATTGGAAAATGTTGTTTAGCTATTATTTTATTTATTTGCAACAATATTATTACTCAAATGCTCTGACACATTTTACGCATGTATGCATTGATGTGTAAAGATTTTTTTCTTACAGTGAATGGCAAAAATTTTAATTTTTTGTATAATGTGTCCCATGAAAAACACGAGTCTTTGCCAAATTCCGTTTATAATTAATAAGTTGTTCAAAAATTTGCCAGAAACTTTTTAAAACGAAAAAAGAACATTAAGACCAAATTTTCTTTGGTTAAGGTTAAATTTTTCTCTTATAGTGTGTTCACACTTAAGTGTTTAACGACGATTTTGACATGTTTTACATTGACTATACATTGACTTGTTTCGTTAAACATCTCAAATGAGATTGTTTAGATTTAAACACTTCGATAAACACGTAAATGAAGTATGTTCAGTGCGTTTTTGATAACTCTGGCAACTTTGTGTTGTTTTTAAATGGCAGCAAGTAAAAAATTTATTTGATACACAATAATTGCCTGAAAATATTAAATTATTTACTTAAACATTTGTTGCTTAAAAATAGTAAAGCAAACATTATTGTTTGATATTTCTTACAAACACAATAATGAATGTACAAAACGTCAACCTTAAACATCTCAAATATAATGGGAACGGTTATGTTGTTTAGTTTTTAGAAAACTGGTCTTAAACATAATTAAAAATATAAGTGTGATCATATTATTACACAAAAACAATTATTAAAAAGAAATTTACTTTAGTATCAGTAAATATTTTTTACTGTTCCAGTAAATTGATTGTTTCAATTTTATTTCATACAAAACAAAAATTGTATGGAGCAGAAACAAGCCACGACGTTTATACCACACGATCAATTAAAATAAACCACAACAAGAGCACAACCGTACGTTGTATCTATCACCGAACTAAATAAACACCAATACTCTTCATTACTGACTTACTTACTCGTATACGGGATCTTTTTCTACCTTGCAGTGTAGAGGTTTTTGAAGGGACTTATTCACTTTTGTCTATCTTGTGCAGTTTTTTCAGCCCGAATCTTGTTGGTTAATTCTTGACAAGTTATTCTTTTTCTTCCTCTGGTCCTAGTACTGATCGGTCTTGATTCTAATATCATTTTGCGCAGGCGGTACTCTGGCATTCTGGCCACATGAACAAACCATCCAAGCTTTTGTCGCTCTGTCCTGTTATTAAACGGTTCTGTGGAGAGGCTTGCTCGTATTGCGTCGTTTTGTACCTTCTACACAGTGTCAATATTTCATCTCCGATGCCTGAACTCTTGTCTAATTTTTAGATGTAATTGCACATGACTCACATCCATACGTGAGGGTTGTTATATACGTGGAGTTGTATATTGCAAGTTTTATTTCTTTATGACTTGTCTTTTACCAATAAAATTTTTGTTCAAGGCGAAATATAGATTTGCAGTGACTCCCAAAAAAACGTAACTGTTCTACTTGTTTTAGAATTTCCGAACATACGTGTATTTGATGTTGGCTTTTACCGTGACCTATTATCATAGTCTGTCTCTGTCTTTTCCATATCAATACGCCTCTTATAGTCAGTGATAATATTCGTCTGCATATGTTTGCATTGAAATTTTCACTGCATGTTCCAACTGCCAATTGTCATAGGAATGAATGATTTATTGCACCTCGGATGTAATGTTTCCAGTTCTCACATAGCTAAGGCACATTTCAACACACTTAAATTACAAATTTTTTCAGCTGAACTCTGTTAAATTTAAATATTAACAAAACTGTTATCACAAAATTGTTATTTACAAAAGTATTTGTAGCTCCGCATTCATACAAAATATTTACTGATTCAATGAATTTGGTTGCTGAAAATGAAATTTTGTTTTTTCTGTGTATGTAATATGAAAATAATTGATTTAATAGGGGATAGGCCAAAACGCCAAATATGTAAAATTGTTATAGACAGACCATATAGAAAATAGAGTAATTAAAGCTTAAAGGGGAGCGAGATTTTTCTCAGGGGTGAAAAGCACTCTACCTGTTTTCCAATTGGAGGTAGCAAGAAGCGATTAATCTGCTAGAAATTCCCAAGCATCTCGCAACTTCCCGTCTTTGGCCAAATGCTCCCTAGTAATGTCATTCATTCTACAGTCTGATGGTAGCTAAAGTGAGAAGGCGTACAGTACAGTACGTACACCGACGCTCTCTGGAAACTATGTCTGGAAACTAGGTGACAATCCGATAACAACTAGTTGCTGAAACTAAACTGTAATTATCCGGGCTAACTGTATATTGGCAGCCCCAACTCCGGCATCTGAAGCTTTGGCCAATCAGTCAATCTTCTTAAAATCAAATTATAACAGAAACATCAAAACACTTTAATTTAAATAACGATTTTCCACTATGACGGCTTTTGACTTTAAACACTGGTTTATGAATGGTACATGGAATGTTGGAACTCTCTTTATGAAATGACGCAATACGTTCTCCGTGAACATTTTATTTAAATATTTTATTTTGCATTTTTGTATTTATATCATCTTTAGATAAATAAAGTACCCAAAGTGTTTGGAGCTTTTGAAGAAGAGAACGACCAATCATCAATACATACTCGTATATTCAATTCTATGAAGATAAGGTTCATTATTTTTTAATTACTATTAAGAAGTGATAACTCATTTGTTAATTTTAAATCTATTAGTTAAAAAAAAAATCAAAAGCATATTCCGTATCTTGCCCATATCCTCTGTTATTAATTATGAATATAAATAAGTAAATGAGATTAATCATATATTTTGATTTCATCTTGTTTGAGACTTACTGTACTGAATAACTTTAACACATACATATTTATTACATATATTTATTATATATTTGCAACTAACCTACTGTTTACTAAGCAGGTGTGTTTAAATGTTTAAAAAGCAATTTTCTAAAACTTTTAAATAAGAACATCCCTAATGACAACCATGATTCGAACATCAAACATTTGACATGATTATAAATTGTTTTCGACACAATCAAATATATTACTGAAATCTCTTTTTGCTGCTGAACCAAAAATTGGAAGACATTTCTTGATGATGAGTGAATTTATAAGTATGACAAAAAATGTCTCACTTTTAAATTATAGAAAGCATCATTTATTTTCTTTGGAAAAAAGGACATATTATTAAGTAAATAATGGCAGCATTATATGCAGACACCTGTATCTATAACATTTTAAACTTTCTTAAATTGTATATTTTCTTTAAGCTAAAAATTAGAGACTATAAAAAACATGCGTTTTTACTAAGGTTTTACACTAAAAAAAGGACATGTACGATTATTAAGAACAAAAAAAATAAAAAATTCTAAATATAAGTTAAACAAATGTCTAAGTTTAAGTAAATGTTTCTTAGTTCATGTAAATGTTTACAAAAATCTAGTAAAAATACTTAATATATATAAAAAATAACTAGTTCATATTCTTAAAAATAGTTCATAGAAATACCGAAAATTTTTTTTTCACATTTAATTAAATGTTTACTGACTTAAAGGAAATATTTAATAAAAATAGGAAAACGGTTTTAAGCACAGGAAAATTGTATCCTAAGAACTATTCAATTTCGTTTTACGTAAATCAAAAAATAAATTTAAGGAAATGATTTACTTCTGATTAGTTTATAAAATTTGATTTACTTAAAAGATGTAAAACGGTATTCTAAATTTAAAAAAAATATTTACCAGTTTTAAGTATTTTGTCTTTGAATTATAGGATGTATTATTTATTTGCATTTTGTAACAAAATTGCAGTAAAATTTTCATATTTTCGAAGAATATTTTGACTTGATATATATTTAAAAAAATAAATAAATTTTTAAACTCAATAATTTCAAGGCTTGTTCAAGCTGCCCTGTTAAGCAAGTGGTTAGGGCGCTTGTCTATCAGTCAGAAGGTTGTTGGTTCAATGCCTGTCTCCTCTCGAGGAATTAATATGTGTGTATCAGTGATCTGCATGATTACGAATCAAACGGCATAATTTTGCATTTTCTAATATGAATATTGAGCTAGCACTTAACATTAAAAAATTAAATATGCTATTGCATGATTCATATCAATGAGACTGTTGTTAATAAATGCATGCCACTGCTTGCAATTGCTATTCATTCATATGATTCACTAAAGCAATGAATCAGTATGATTGTTTTGAAAACTTCTTAAAACCCCTTCCGACAAATATAGTTTTATTTAATATTACAAAATAAAATAACTAGGCTCATTTTATTTTATAAATTATTTTAATTCGAGAAAAACTATTAATTAATACGCAATGTTTTATTAACATAAGACTTCATCTAGTCAACGTGCTTTTGTGAGTTATTTGATTACTATACAAAACAATCAAACAACAGTAAGAATAGTTTATTTATTTTTACTAACAGCACTCAAAAAAAGAGAGTGAGTTAATGACAGTCAGTTGTTAGAGGGGTAACTCTGTAAGCAATATCATTAGTACATATCGATGTTAAATAACAAAGCAAAACAACAAAGCAAAGCAAAGTTAATTAATAAAATAATATGAAGATATAATAAATAACATATCATGTGGTGTAGCATTTAATTAAAAATAAAAATAAGTACCAGAATTAAAGACATAAAAAATTGTTGGGAAATTTACTAAATTTGAGATCAAAGATGAATTTTATGGAAAAATTTTACTTAATTCTAGAAAAATTTTACTTAAATATAAAAAATGTAATTACTATAAACTAGTTCATTAATGAGCTAAAAATTTAATAAATATTTTACAGGTTTCAAGTAAAAAACAACTTTGAGGACATATGACAACTTTTTTTTACTCAAATTTAGTAAAATTTCAAAAGTTTTAGTTAATTTTTTTTGAGTGTATATTAAAAAATTAACATTCAAAAATAACTAAAAGAGTCGTTTGATTCAAATGAAATGTAAAAGTATGTTTCCACTGTACCTGCTTCGCTCCCTATTCATGCTTTACACCCCAATCATGAGCGAAGCAACTTGCTTCACCATACAAAATTATGAGAGCGAATCAAATAGTTTCAATATGAATCCACATCTTCTCTAATTTTTATCGCAGTTTATTGCCAGTTTATCTGAACTAGCTATCAAAACAAAAATGGTATACGTGTATGTATATACGTATATATGTGTGAATGTACAAAAAAAAAAAAATGCAAGATTCATCAACATGATTGAGAAAGCGAAGCATGTGGTACAACTCGTAGTGGAAACATAGCATTAGTAATCCGATTTTTAACTGGTAATACTATTGTTTGAAATGATTTTTCATCTGAATTTACCTACATAATATTTTGAGTGTAGTCGTTAATCATAGTCTGGCGATCTGAAACGGTCTTAGAGTTGAATATTTTAGTTGCTATTGCCCTAATTGCCTATTTGCTGTGAGTAAATGTGTTGGCATCTGTGACCCAAATATTCACACTTATTCATTTTAAGACTTCCGCCTGCAAGACTGTATTATGATAAGGTAAGCAGAAGTAAATTTCGATCTTAGGTTCTTCTGCGAAGAAACTGGGGCCCGGTATTTCCCGTAGCTTTAAATTGTGTTTAAAATCTACTGATGAGTTGCTCTAGCAGCCACAAAATGCATCTAGACATGCTCAACCAGCGATACACAAAATTTTTTTAATTCCTATTCCTTTTGACAAGCGTTAAATAAAAATAATAAATTACAATAAATCTATTGTAAAAAGGAAAAAGTGCTTAAGTCCAGATAAAACATAATAATATAGATATTTAAAAGTACCCCTGGGCTAAATCTCAATTAGTTAGAGCGATTTTTCAAAAAGTTATAGGAAAATGACTTGCAGCTTATTTTTTTTAAATCTCATTTAGAAAAATAGCTTAATTTAAATTATTCTTTGGTATATTTCAACTTAAATGTATTTTCTACAGTGTTTAGAACGATATTTGCTTAAGAAAGTAAACGTTAACAGATAATTTCCCAATTTAGCTATAAAAATAAAATAAATTTCTGAAAATAGACTTGAAAGCTTAAAAGTGCTCTTCTCTAAAACAGTCAAATATGACTTAAGCACTTTTTCCTTATTGCCACAGAAATATCTACATTACTTTTTGTTGTTTGGTATAATAATCCATTAATAATGTTTTATTCAACCTTCTGTCACATTTCAAAAATTTAACTCTCCTAAACATTTTATTAAATTTAAAAGAAATATGTTGGCACAATAATGATCTAAAGACATGAAAAATTAAACAAAATTGATTTATCTGCACGCCAACACACATATATATGGATATGTCCATACACTTACAAATATTACCAATACAAGCAAATAATAATATAAAGTATGCAAGAGCGAAAAAGTGAAATGAAAAACTCATAAGTATGCAAGTATTTGAATACAAGCATATGTTAGACAAACGGACGGACAAACAAATAAACAAACCAACAAGAATACTTAGGACAGCAGCTAAAAAATAGAATAAAATAAATAAAAGAATAAAGAAGGTCTCTTCTAAAAAATATATAGTACATATACATACGTATGTACATATATAAATATATTTAATTGTGTCACAGGGTATAGCAATCATTGGGGACACATTAAATGTGAAGCAGTTGGAAAGAAAAAATTAAAATAAACAGCCACATATGAATACAAATGTAATAATATGTATTACAAACACTCACATGCACATGCACACCGACTGTTACATTGCACACTTAAACACACATTTGCATGTAAATGAACCCACAAATATACAGACGTACCAATTCCAACAAACACTTGTGCATATAAATTTACAGCAAACACACATGAACTTACACATATGTACATACTTGTACATACATATACGTTTATGCAAAATAATATGAATGAATGTATAAATAAATTTACAAAAATAAAATAAAGCTGAAATGACTGTATAAGTGCGAGTGAGTGTTTGACTGCATGTTTGAGTTTATGGTAATAAAAAAGCAATTTTGAACATTTTCATGTTTTTTTAGTCTTTTGTATTAGTTTGTTTTTGTTGTGGTTGTTTTTTTAAGGATAGAGAATATAAAAAAAAAAATTATTGTTGATGCTTTTTATATCTTTATTATATTTGGGCTTTGTAAAAGTCAATTTTCTATTTGCAAATTCACTAAAAAAATATATTTACTCATCTACATATTTATGTATATATAAATATAAATGAAAAGCATGTGACTGAATGAAATTTTGTGGTCCAAATTTTCGCTTATTCCCTTGCAGTGACTGATGTGTTTATACATTTTTATTTCACATACATATGAGTACATATAATGGCCGCACTACAAAACCGCAAATATTTAATTCACATACATTTTCTTTTTCAGATTTATTTTCATAGAGTGACAAGAAATTGATGCTTTTGTAAAAAAGGACTCAAAAAACTATAAAAGTATAAATGAGTCATAGTTCTGAATTTTTTCTTATTATGTAGACATCATAGCCAATATTAAATCAATAAAAATGTAACAGAGGTTCAAATCTTGACGTTTTCGTGATATATTAAAGGAAACTCCATGTGTTTCTTTAATCTATTACAAAGCCGCCAAGATTTTTAACATCAACGTCTGACACAAATAGGTTGTAAAGCTTCAGCTTATTGGGACTTTTTGGAATTGCTGCCAAATATTATGGATGATATAAGTTTTTTATTGGTATCAGCTGTTATATGCTGTTGCATGCTAGTTAGCCTTAGATAAATAGACATCATAACCAATATAAAAACCAGTGTTGATTTTTAAACGATTTCTTATCTGTCTCTTGAAATCATCAAAATTACAATTTACTTGAAATCATCAAAATTACAATTTGCAAAAACCCATCAAATAGTTTTGGATTAATAATTTGTCAACTGAATTTAATTTTTGAAAATTTGAGTTTGTAATTATATCAAAATATGAGATAAAGATATGCACTTATGAACAAATTATGAATTTTTAGCAAAATATGCAAGAATATACATCAACAAGTCGATGTAATTTTTATGCAAATTCATTGTTGCGTAAAGATATCTCGTTTTTGCCATAATTAGGGTTAAGGGCCAAAGCATATACATTTTAGCAATAAACTGCTGTGCCTGATGATGGATAAGAGCGTGAAGTTGTGAGTTAATTTGATGGTATCCAAAACTCTTAGGGCCTGGTTCACGATATCGACAGCGTTCGACTTGGCGCACACTTACATTCAAAACAAAAACAAATTCTAAAATTTTGTTTTTGTTTCCAATGTATGTAAGTGTGCGACAACGTTCTACTTGTCGATATCGTGAACCAGGCCCTTATAAATAGTGTTCACCGTATACTTAATATTTGTTAAAAAAATATTGCTCATACGCGTCAGATGTATATTTGTACATGCAAAGCTTGAATAAAGTTTTCACTCATATGCTTTCTTTTCATTCCAATTGTATAATTGCGAAGAAGGCAAACTATGCAATGTAATGGGGTTTTTTTTTATCAGCACAGCAAAAAATTAACACACAAATCATTAGTTATATCAGTGACGAACGCAGCTCCAAATAATAATATAAATAGTACTGAATGGTTTGTCCTCAAAATGTTTTCTAGAACAATTTTGGATATAAACAACAACCTTAGAGATTGTGATGCAATAACTTTTTTTTGCTGGGTGCCTCCACTGATTGATGGTTTGCTTGATCGTCCCCAAAAAAATTAGGACCTGCCTCACGATGTCGACAACGTTCGACTTGTAGCACACTTACATTCAAAACAAAATCAAGTTTTAAAATTTGTTTTGCTTCAAAATTTGTTTTTTTTTCAAAATTTTAAAATCGTTTTTGTTTCAATCGTAAGTGTGCTACACGTCGAACGTTGTCGACATCGTGGGATAGGCCCTTACAAATAATGCTCACTGTATACGAGTACTTAATATTATATTAAAAATATTGCTCATACGCCTTAAAATTCATTTGTTTACATGAGCATGCTTGCTTCTCATATATCATTCCAATCGTATAATTGCGATCAAAGAAAACAAAGAAATGTATTTTAGTTCTAAATAATTCATATACATTGTTCTTATTAATGCTTGACTGCCTTATGCTAAAAATATACTGTGGTCTTAAGTATCATATAATTATAGAAAATATATTCCAAATATATTAATATATCTGAAAAACAAACACTATGTATGTCCTATGTTTAATTTTTAATTTTTATTGAGACATAATGGCCCCTATCGGGAGCAAATTGTTCGATGGTAGTAATGAGTTAGAGGTAGTAATGGATTATGATTTCCGCTTATTTCATAGTACCCTTAAAACAATAAATTTTCTCTATCGCCGTCTGGATAAGACAACAGATGACTGGTCTGATTGTTAGCCAATTGGGAATATAAAAAAAATTATCATAATCTGTTTTTTATACTGCAAATTTTCCGAGATTGTACTAAATAAATATAATAAATTTCAAAGTAAGACAGCTTCTATTTTGACATAGCTGAATGTCAAGTGAATGTTTTCGAATGATTATTCCGATTAATAATTTATAATCAGCTCTGAGAAGATAATTTGGGAAATTAAATTGTAGAGAAATAAGTGCAAATTAACAGGCTATGCAAAATTTACTGTTCGTATTTTTGTTTTATTTGAAATTTTTTCTAGAGTTTGTTGTTTTCGGTTTTTTATTAATTATTATCCGTTCTATTTAGTATTGCCCATAAAATAGATAACAGCTAATATAATTTTAAGATTTTTTTATTGCACCATTTATCCAAAAATGTTTATTTTACTTATACTAAAACATTTTCCTGTATTAAAAAATATTTTGAAATTTATTATGGAGTCTTGTTATCTACATATCCATACATACATACATACATATGTATCATCAGTGTAAGACCCCATAAAAACAAAAAGAATCTTTACATACTCTTACAACTACAATTTGAAGCTGAAAAAAAGTCAGCCAATGTAGTAATGATAAAGTAAGAAAATAAAAAACATGTTGATTATTGCGTTCTTGTTTCAACTTTGTTATTTGTTGAGCTTCTCATTTGCTTAAATGAAAGTTTAACATATTAACTCTAGTTGTTCTAAGACATTTTTGGGTAAAGGTTCCCTGATGATCTGCATTAGCAACAGTGAAATGCGCATAGGATCCAGCTAAACCCCTCAATAATAAATTTCAATGTATTTTTATTAAAAAAATATTTTACTTAATAAGTAAAATAATAATTTGGGATTACTAGTGCGTTAAAAAAAGTTTTAAACTTAAATTGTAACAATTCCCACAAAAAACACTAATTAAAAAGAATATTTTTTTTTATTAAAGTTCACCAGTTAAAAATGTGTACTCGTTTGTACTTCCCATATTACATCAAAAACATTTTTTTATTTAATTATGGTCTTTTTTTATGATTTTTTAATCAAAATTATATATACTTTTAGGTCGATGCATGTCTCGAAAAACATCTCTTTGGCTTCTAATACAAAATTTTGTTAGGCAAACGGGATAGAAAAACACTAACCTTGCAAGTCTCGTATATTTCCTTTCTCCCTGTTCTCTTATTGTTAACGTTTTATTTAGTTTTATTTTTTAATCTTTCGACTTTTGATTATTTAAAATTTTATTTGTTTTTTTGTTTGTTTTTTCTTTATATTTTCAGAAGTGCTTTGTTGTTGCTGCTATTGTTGTTCTTATTTTAAGAACTTCAGGTAAGTTAGCAATATTTCGTTGAATGGTTAATATGCCTTTTTTCCATATTTGTTTATTGAATTAAAAATTTTTATAAGAGAAATAAAGTATAAAAAATCAAGCAAGATTTGCATAATTTTTTTTTATTATCAAAATATAAAAGACTTACCTGCTGCATAAATTTATACCTTAAAAGATCAACGCACACATACACTTGAATAATTGACGATTTGTGTCTATGTAAGCTGTGATATTTGTACACAAATATGTACACATTTGTATGTTATACTATGAGATTGAGTCTTGAATTTTTATAATTCTCTATAGGCTCGTAATACTCTTACACCATCATAAAGAGAAAAATTAATATATTATTGCATTTAAATATATATTTATTTAAGGACTGAGTCGTAAGCATATTGTGCGGTTTTAATATTTTTATATTTCAGTGTTAATTTATATCTTTGATAATTGATTTACCACTAGAAATTTTAATTAAACTCCTTTTTTGGATATAAATGCAATTAAAATTTTAGCCTGCAGCAATTAAAAATTATATGTCAAATTGGTTAGAGACTTACTGCCGTATTCTTAAAAAATATTTTAGGTTTATTAGGGACTTACTTGGCATGTTTCTATGGGAAAATTGTCAAATAAGCCATGAATAAACCTAAAATATATTTTATGAATACGACAGTTAAAGGTTTCAACCAATTAAATTTTTTGAATTCGCCGTAATTCCCAGGTTATAACGTTCAATATAAATTGAAGAAACCAAATTTAGCCCTATAGACTTATTGTTTAGTGCAAATGGAATATGGGAATTGTTTTGATTCATCGTATTACAACTTGCTTAAAGTTTTTTTATAATGAAAGCTTAATTTGCAACAGTATTGTCATTGTTGTTTATCTTTACTAAGCATACACATGACTGTTAGTTTGCTTATTTTTGTTTCGCTTAAAACAAACTTTCTTGGTTTGTTTACCAATAGCCATGAATTTGAGTTAGACTTTTTAATATCTTTTTGTTTGGTTTTATTTTTATTGTATCCATATGATTTTTACTTCCGTTCATAGATATGGGTAAAATTGCGGCGAATTCATTCAAAATTCTTAAAAAAAAAATTTTAAATATGTTTTAATATAAATTTTGCACTATTATGTATGGCAACTATAACACCAGTATATATATTTACTACTTTCAATCTCTCTTTTAATAAATATTTAAATATTAAGCTCCACAGATCTTTCAACATCAATTTAACTGATACCATACCTGAAAATACTTAAAATATTAAAACACTCACATGCACATGCTTACGAATTTTTGCGTTAAGTTAAAACTTGTAAAATGCTCTTACAACACTAAAACGCTTACATTTTTTAACTAAATTTCTTTCAGAATTATGCCATATGAAAATATTCATAATCGTTGATATAAAAATATGATATGGTTTAAAAACTTATGAATAAATTTATTACATATTAAACGAGTTTATTCATTTTACTTTTATTTCTAATCTTCCCACAGAGAGGGACCTCAAAGAAAAAGTCAATTTAAATTCATGGCTCATTTTTAATATTATTTTCACTTGGTTTCCTGTTCACTCAATCATTGTTAGTGTGAAAGTGATTGTGGTCGTTTTTTCTTTCTATCTGTCTTAATACTTTTGCCAGTGTGTTTAGGCATTAAGCCATCATTAAACATCATTGGAGACGCCACAATTATTTCCAAGCACTTAACATCACAAGTCACAGCACAACAATTGTTATAAATGACTGACAGTAGTCATCACAAACATCAGTATCGCGTGTAAGGGTTTGTGTAAAGTTTTTTCATTTCATTTCTTGTCTTTTGCTTTCTAAATCATTTGATACGTTTTGAAATTAATACTCTTAGTTGATTTCGCTGTTGTTTTGTTATTGTTGTTACTGCTCATAACCAGCCTAGAAGTTCAACATTATTTTCTATTTATTTTTCTATTATTCTTATTCATCTGCCATCAAAAAGCTCAATGCCTAAGATGGTTTTGTATTTTATTCCTTTTTGTTTGCAGTGATGCTGAAATGTTTTTCTTTGCCGAGTTTGAAAAATATGGTTTGCCTTAACTTAAATATACGAATGCTACTCAGGCCAATTTTTGACTTTGTAATTTAGTTTTAATTATTTTTAAGTTCTATCTAAATACGAAATTGTATTTTTGAGAGCATATTTAAATAATACTTAAATGTCCTACCTTGTGTTTTTAAATTATATTTAATATTTACGAGCATACCATATGTTTTTGTGCTTGTGTGTGTTTATTGAGAATATGCACGTGAATATCATGTGGTCGTATTTAAAAGAATTTCGTTTAAATAAATTTATGTATAGTCTGCACAATGCATAGTTTCATATTATGAAGTAAATAAATAGAAAATTGTGCTCTGATGCTCTTTTGGTTTCGTAAAAGGTATTTTTATGAATTTTAATTCTCTACACGCTGATAAACTAACTTTGTTATTTATGTTAAACAGCTGTTCTTGGGAAAGTTATCCATAATATTTGGAAAGTTTTTGTGCTGCCGTACTTTCAATATAACTTAATAAGAACTTTAATCAACCATTTAAAAAAATAAATCGTATTTAAATACAATTTACATTTAAATAGAAATTAGCTAAATACGACTTTAAACATTAAGTTAAAAATTAGGGATCAGAGTATTAATTATATGTAATATATGCTTCCGTATGCATTTTTATGTATGAAATTTAATGAAAATGTGCTTTGCATGCCAGGAATTTGTCACAATTCATGCGATTTTCACTTAATATTTATTAAATTGTTTTTATTTAATAAAAACATTTATATTTTTCCTAATTTTTATATTCGTTTTCTAAACGTCACTTAAAGACAAATTTGTCTCAGCTTGAGCTCCGGCAAAATTATCATGACACCGTAATAACACTAATAAATGCCGTCTATACCTGATACATGTTTATCTTCCTAACGGTTTGACTTTTATCGTGATAGAAATTTATCAGGTATATATTCACTGTTAAAAATGCTTACAGCACAGTTCTGACAGCGCAAGTAAGATAATCCTCTATATACTCATGTGTAGCCGAGTAATTATTTAGATTATTTTTATACTTATGTGTATGGGTGTATCTAATATAGCGCATAAATTTCACTTATGGTCGTTTGTGCTGTGTAATTTAAGGAATGTGTATGAATATAGTCGTTGGTTGTGTTTTTTATAGAAGTATAAAACTTTAAGTTGGCAAAAATTTTTTAACTGGCGGCAAGTGATTTATGTTAAGTTTGGTTTTGCATTTCAACATGAATATACTGACGCCTGAACAACGCTTTCAAATTGTGCAAATTTATTTTGAAAATTATGCTTCTGTTCGAAATACGTATTGTTTTCGACGTCCATTTTACGGTCAATATAATCGTTCATCAGAAAAATTAATTCTGTAAGCTATAAAACGTTTTTGCACCACATTTACTTTAAATGATAATACTCAACCACAAAGACGTCGTACAGTGCGTACAGAAGAATTCATTGCTGCTGTAGAACGTATCGTAGAGGAAGACCCAAATCAGTCTATAGAGTCTATAGTCGGGCCATAGAGCCATGATTACTGACTTTTTCGTTCATAAATTGAACAACCATGTTGTACAACATCTGTGTTTTCAACAAGATGGCGCAACGTATCACACAGCTCGTGCCACAATTGATTTATTGAAGTAACCGCATAGTTTCACATTTCGTACCTGTGAATTGCAATTCAACATCGTACTATTTAATGCCGCTAGATTTTTTTCTATAGGGATATGTTAAATCGCTAGTCTACGCTGATAAGCCTAAAACGATTGCAACATTTGCCGCGTTATTGTCAATACACGGCCACAAATGTTTGAAAAAGTCATCGAATATTGGACCTCAGGATCAGACTACTTCCGAGCCAGCACTGGCGATTTAAGAAGTCATATTTAAATTAAAATAGTAAAATAAAATAAAATAAAAATAATAAATAAAGTAAGTTTCATTTCAATTTAAAAAATTCATCTTTGCCTTATTCCATTTCAAACTTTTATACCTATATAAAGAACATGCTTTATTTATATTTAGTATTCAGCTTAAACTAAATGAGCTTGTTTGAGTATTAGTTCACAAAAAAAAAATATGTCAAGTTTTGTTTCTAACAAACATGTGTTTTTAAACTCAATTCTAGTTTTATCAAATTCTTTATTTGGTTTGATAAATACATATGTAGTACATAATTTTTATGAAGAAAAAAATAGGTTTTTTCATTCTAGTTAAACTTTTAATTGAATACAAAATTATATTTTTTCTGCGTATAATTGTTATTTATAGCTGTACGCATTCATAGCTGTTTGGCGGCCAATACTCAAAGAGTATATATATATAATATATTTCTGTCATTCTCTACTACTGCCTTAAACTTACAAATGACTTGTTACAAAATATTTGCCTATCACACCCATAAGTTTGGGAATCTCTGTCCTTAATGGCATTCAAAGTAATTTTGTACGAAAAGAATTCTTTTGGCTTGATTTTACCACAAATGCTCTTCAATCTATTGTAGAAGTTACGGATGTTTTCAAGCAAATACCCAGTTAACATTTTTATTAGATTAAGGCTTATAAAGAAAGTCAGTACAGTTTGCCACATTTGAATTCTTGTCTTTTAGCAGACCTCCATGAAGTCCTGAGTAACTTGATTTTTTTATACTAAAACCTTTTAAGGCATTGCCTGCGGATCGTTTTATTGTTGTGCTAGGAAAATCATGTTAGTATAAATGTCCAACACACAAAGTGTACTAAGTTAGTTTAACATTTTAAGTTTAACATTAAAGATTTCCTAATTTAAAGAACTATCTTCATAATTTGAAAACAACAATAATCATAATTGGATGATGAAACGCTATAAGAATCTTGCGGTACTTTAGCACATCATGTCTTGGAAAAAATGTTAACTGGGTGCTTCCGATGTTAGGCGGGAAATTGTGTGTGAATAAAATAAATTTATAAGTGTGATTGTATATTAAAATCTTCTTTGTATTTGTAATGCTGTAGGGAACGAACTTTCAAACCGTTTTGTGTAACATTTTAGCATCATTAGCTCTGATTTATGATTAGATTTGTTTTTAATTTTAAAACCCATAATTTAAGAAGGCTGTTAAATAAATATGCTCAGAGTAAGCGATATTCAGATTTTTGTCTTCTATTCAAAACAATATATGTATGCATATACATATACACATATTTATAAGCATATTTAAAGCCTCAATCAATAAATAAAATTGAATGTAAGCAACTTGATAAGACAAGTATTAAATGAAAATAGTTTCAGAAGTTTAATTTCGAATTGTGTTGTGTTACTTTTCTGTCGCCCACTAAACCTTTTTTTTCTATATAAATAAATGATTGTTATAATATTTATTAAATCTGTAAAAAATCGGTTATCCATTCTTAAATGGAGATTACAAAATAGTGATGTACACAATAGTGTTTTACCTTTTTTTCTTTACTATCTGTTTGGGGGCAATAATTTTTCGAAGCAATTCCCCTATGAGTGGAAAGTGTTAAAATAGACATTGCTTTCACTATGTTAATAAATAATAGAAAATGCCAATAAAAATGGTCTAAAAATTCGTTTTTACTGAACTTTCTTTAAGTTAAGGGAAATGGAGAAACAAAAGGAGAAAAAAAACTAACGAAAAATAATGGTTTTGGGCAACTGTTATAGAAAAATTATAAAAAATGAGCTGCTAAGCAAAATGAAAAAGTTAAATCAAATTGCATGTAAAGAAAGTCCTAAGAGAGAAGAAGGAGCTGAATATAAGGAAGTTAAATTAAAGAAAAAAATTAAATAAAATGACAAAATGATATATGTGATATTTTGTTCATATAAAGCAGGACATTATACCTACTTAATTGTGTAGTAAAAATGAAAAATGTAATTCCAATAGGACTGTCATATAAATAAAAACAAATATTAACCCATTTTTTCAATTAAAATTAAAATTGCAATTAAACAATTTTTTTTCTTTTCTTTGAAACATTATTGGGTTTTTTTCATTTTCAATTACAATAAAATATTATTGTAATTGAAGGCTTTTAATCACAATGCAAATATTTTGTAATCGCTATATAATCATCACTGCCCAGGCCTAATTTGTACCAGAGAAAGCCAATCGATACAAAAAATTTTGGATACTCCCTCACATATCAAACATTTTTTATGCTAGTGCCCATTAATACCCATTCATTCTCATACCTGCGTATACCCCTGCGCATTTCATTTTATACTTGTATGTATCGATGCGCATTCTTCGTTACAACCCGCATATCTACGCATATATATCGACATACCCATGACTTGCAACACATTCGGATTTTTAAATATTTTTTGATAAGTGTTGCCAGAAACACTAGTTTGTAGTTTAAGAAATTTATTATTCGACATATTGTCAGAAGTTTATTTTAATTTGAAAATAAAATAGATTTGTATCGAATATAAATTATTTGCTGGGTTTTTGTATTAGTTTCTAAGCCTACTACGCTTATTTTTCTTTTGTGATTTTCAAAAATATTATTATTTGTGAATTCTCAAATAGTTCTTGAAAGTCTGTGCATAAGATAAGAGGTTTGTGACTATTCAAAATGTGTGGTTGAAGTCTACTGATGATTTGTTACAGCAACAATGAAATATATAGACAACGCTGAAACTAGTTTGTAGTTGTTGAAGTACTAACATTTTTTTTTTAACTATTGTAAAACAAAATTTAATAAAGCTGTTTTACCCACACACACACTCTTCAGTCTTTAGACCTAAGCCCTATTAAATATTTAGCGGGGTTAAGTAGCACGATTTCGGTGACTAGGCCTTCGTACTATTTATACAGAATGTCGCATGTACATGAGCTGTGTGTGTGTGGCACACAGCGCCGTCCTGTTGAAACAATCACCCTTATTCCAGTTGCCAACATCGACGTCACGTCAATACAATACCAAAACATTGAGGCTTGTTTACTTGTCTGTCAATAGTAGTCAGTTTTTATTTCGGCAACGGGTAGACAAGCCGCAATTTGTTGATATTGTATTGAAGTGACTTCAATGTTGATAAGTGGAATAGGCCTAAAACCATACCTATGTAGTTATTGTCCATATTATTAAATTCTGGTGAAAGGAAGTTCTCAATCATGGACATGTAGCGCTCCACTAACAGTGATGACCTGGTCAATGTCGTTCTAAAAATAATATGAACTGGCTGAAAATCTATACTAAGCAGTAATTAATCCGATATTCATTGTTTCTCCTGTGATTTGATGTCGTTGCAAATTTGACAACCTTCTATTGTCTTTTGGATCTGAAGATAATTTTTAGAACACCCATTTCGATAAAACAATGTTATAATTTGCACGTATTATTAAATGCTTTATCCATTTATATGGTGATTTCGCAAGACAGACTTAAAAAATTGCGGCAATCCCCATTGGAAGACCCTTATTTGCAAACATACATCTACATATGTATGTATATGTCAGACCATAATGTGATGAAATACATACATACAAGTACATACATATTTATTTGTCCTCATTATATAAATAGCCTCCTTTCTTCCGAGAAAACGTTCTTCTTATGAAATCACCGGTCATATACTACCTTTCTCACCCTAAATAATTCCTGGCAAATGGAAAAGTAAATTTAAGTGGAAATCTAAATAAAAAAAGAAGAAGCAAATGACCTTATTAATGTTGCTTTAGTATTCAAATCAAATAAATTATGCATACGATATTTTTGAAATCCCACGAAGAGCTATAATTAATATGAAACATAAATATGTATTTTAAAATATTGATTTTCAATTCTCCACGTGCACTAACGATATGAATAGAAATTTATAATGAACTCACAAAGTGAATTGAAGTGTTATTATTTTTATTTTTATGATCCTTAGAATATGTACAATTTGTTTTAGTACCCTTAAGGTACACTGCCTGCACAGAGAGTCAACAGTGCTTGAGAAAATCTACTCCTTTTTTTTTCTATACATTTTTTTATTCCTTTCGTTTGTTTCTTTTACATGTCTCCGTTTGCGGCAAAGGTTGGGATTATAAGAACTACTCATATTTCCTTTGTTGTCGTTATTGTTTTTGTTATTGCCACTGTCTTTGTTGTTTGCATACAGTGGCTTACAATTTATGTACGCGACAACGTGTAACTTCTCTTTTAATAAAATCAGCTTTTATAATTCCTTCTTGTTATCCCTTTTACGTGGAATTTTGCTTGCCTCTTATTGAGTGTTATTTTGTTTAACGATTGTTTGGCTACTGAACACACAAAGTTGCCAGAGTTTTTTAATATTATAACCTCCAAGTTAATAATTTTCATCTTTGGGCTATACCAACAACTATTATATTGCTTAAAATAATTATATATCTTTACCTTAATATATATAGAAATACCCTAACTCGTTAGTTTTTTTGAAACCAAGTTTTTTTTTTATATATTTAGATAGAAGAATGACTTTGGGCCTTTCTATATTAAATCTCATAAGTTCCTCAAAATAAGTGTTGTCAAGTTGTCAACATTAACTGTAGCGTTCTAGCCGGTATCGTGAAAAACAGACCATTAAACATTTTTAAAGTAACTTTTGAGAATGCAACGATGTTTCGACAATTCTATAAGGCTACTGGCCAATCCAAATTCTTTAGTTTGGCTTCTTATATCCTAGTATTCAATCGACCATCGCTGAAGAATTTTTTTTTGTAAAATGTATCTATCGCAAATATCCCTAATTAAATGCTGACGTTATCCCCATTTCTAACTCTGACAACACTGTTTACTCGTACAGCTATACTCCATACACTTGAATTGAGCTGACTAGCTGGTGCTGTTTGTTTGCCACTTCTCTTAGTTATTGTAGGCGTTTTCATATTTTTCAATATCATTCAGCTTTGGTTAAAGCTAAAGACGATTAAAAAAAAACGTGATAAAAGAAAGTATGAAAATACGGTGTCGAGCTCCTGCTAAACTAACTCTGACGCAGGATTTTTATATAAAATACTCGTACATTATTTACACATTATATGAATATTTTATTTTTATTAAATAAAATTGATTCGCGTTTATTTTATGTAGTCTCTGTTTGTCTTTGTCCTGTTACACTGAAAAGCTACGGGAGGGTTGTACATAATTTGAGAAAATTTTTTTGTATTGAAAACGTAAAGATCTCTAACTAAATATTGTTTATCTTTCTTATCCAAGGTCCTAGCGGACTAATTCATAAAAAATATTTTATGTTTATTACAGGTTTATTTGAAAATTCGGTCTGAAAATGCCCTTTAGGCACCCGTATGATTGTAGCATACTTCAAGGTGATATATCTAAAATCAAAAAAACAGCGAACTAGTTATGGTCGTATTAAGTATCTGATAGATTATTATGGTATGGTCACACTTGGGCAAATATTTGCCCCAAAAACGTAACCACTATATATTAATGAAGAAGCTTTCAATTCAGAGACGTATTTGCTAAGTCAAATAGTTTCCAATAATGTTGAATGCTATGACATTGTCTATTAGTTGTTTATAAAATTGTTTAACTTTAGAAAGACGTGTGTGAGTCAAAATGTTTTTCACTAATATTTATTGGTTACGTTTTTTTTTGACAAATGTTTGCCCAAGTGTGACCATACCTTTAGATTTGTAGCTCATAGCAAAGCTGCTATTATATTCCTAACGAGTGTATCTACCAAAACCAAATAATAATTTTAAAACATTATTACATTATGACATTATGAATACCGTTTAAATCCGCAATTATTTTAGTTGAAGTCCCTTAAATGAATTAATGTGGTAAACTACCACAAAAGCTTTAGTTTTCGTCGAAGCTACGTCAGAACTTCAAATAAAAATTTCTTTCGATGAAGACTGCAAACATGTTACAATTTGTACTTAAAGCTTTCAATGTCCTTTATCAGTGCAAAAAATTCATTTGCCAAAATGTCAGTGCTCAAATTTAAAATTCGTCAGAGCAAAATTTATTTGAATTACAATTTTGCATAAAATTTTTCGACAAGGAAAAGTTAGTATTTCTGTGAAGAAAATGCTCGTACATAGTTTTCATATTTTGTTTTCATGCGAGTAACTTATAAATATATAAATAATTTTTTAACTTACAAGCAAATCGAACGACCCTCCTACTAATAAGACAATAAATAAGCTGCCTTTTGTTCTCTACTTCATTTATACTCATGTTTACCTAAAGGGTAAAAAAAGTATAAAAGTAATATAGTAAATG
Organism: Nowickia ferox; assembly: GCA_936439885.1. Classification (NCBI taxonomy): domain Eukaryota; kingdom Metazoa; phylum Arthropoda; class Insecta; order Diptera; family Tachinidae; genus Nowickia; species Nowickia ferox. The sequence continues at coordinate 111,212,267 of OW387023.1, forward strand.
AAGGAAGGGCATAAAACAACAACAGCAATAACAACAACAACAACAACAAGCCCTAAATATCGCCAAAGGATCTTTACAATTTTATTAAATAATTTTTTTTGTTATGCTGAGTTATTCACAAACAAAAGGTTGAATTTATAAAAATTTCAATAGATTTTCATATTGAATTTACGCTTACATACGTTCATTTATTAAATATGTACGTGTTTTCATATCCTTATGATTTAATTCTTTTATTCGGATATATTCAAACATTGAAAAAAAAACAAACAAATATTCTCTCACTTTTAAAATGATTGATTTTGTTGCAAGCGTTAACTTAATTGCGTAACTTTTATGTACATTCATTCTTATTCATACATGTTCATATCTGCAGGTTATTCCTTTCAAGTTGTATTAATTTACAAAGCATAAAGACATAAGTTGATTCATTGTATTAACACAATGAATACGAGTATTAATTCAATAAAATAATTTTTCTATAATTTTGTCTAGTCTTTAAGGAATTCTTTTATATCACAGAACTTATAAAAAACAAATCGACTTCATCATACTTAATAGAAAGAAAATAAAATATATAATGAAACAATATGAAAATAGCTGGGTAAATCCATTGTGACGGGTTTGACAATAATACTGGAATTTGTTTAATGCAATACAAAAATATACGAGACACTTTATAATTTAAAAACTGGATAAGGTGCCCAAGGCTGTTTATTTTAAATACATTTATAATGCCTAAACAATGAAATAAAACTATTTCTGCTCAGAATGTTTATCAAAATGCTGTGACGGGTGTTACCTTACAAATTTCAGTTTTTACAGAATTATTACTTTTAGAACTCATACAATACTCTTTCTTAAAAAAAAAACCTTTTCGAAAATTTGACGAGTGTGACCTATTAAGAAAACTCAAAGAAAATTGCACTATCACCAGTGGGAAGTTTGATTCTTGAACTTATCGGAGGCACCAGAGATTCTGAAGGAGCTTATTTAAATAAAAGTTATTGCAGTTATTATGGAATGTGCGAGCTTTTGCAAAAGAGCTTTGTGCTTTCGCACCAACGAGAGCACAACTACCAATCAGATTTCGGCGACAATAATGCTTGCTGCTTACTTTGCAAAGAAACAAGAGCAAAGTGTAAGAGCTTTCAAAGCTTTATACCTGAAATGCAAATATCATTGTATGTGTGTTTGAACGTAGCTGGACTACAAGGAAGGTTACTTTTAATTTTAGTGACTGCTTTTTTTAACGAGCACTATGACTTAAAAATACCAATTTAAGATGTATTCAATCAGCTTAAAATTTGACTTCCGTTCGTTTTTTGTTGTCTGGTCTTCATTGATTATTTTTTTTAATTTTTCTTTCAATGATCTTCTCCTGTTACTTTTACTCTCCAGAGGTAAATGCAGTTCATAATTTTCTTTAAGTTTCTTTCTTTATTCACGTTTTTTGTTCATGATATCCGTTGTAAAAAAAAACACTTCAGCTTTATTGCGACGTGTGTGACCAAATATTTCCTATTACTAATTACTCGAATATAAAAATAAAGGTTTATAAAACTTCATTTTATTTTTAATTGAGCTTACTTTTAAGTTGTTGGAAAGCAATCATATTTTTATTCTGTTCAGTAATAATTTTATTAAACTTTTTAAATTTTTACTATTACGGGTGGGACAGAACATTTTAATATATCAATTAATCCACAAAACTCTTTTTATTAAATAAACTAGGTCGAACTTTTTCCAAAGGCAATGGTATTTAATAAAGATGAGAAAGGGAATAAAAGAAAACGTAAAATAAAGACAGCATATAAACAGGTAGAGCAGAGTATGCAGTATATGCTCATTTTAAAGTGTGTCCCAATTCATTCAAATAGAAAAATTTTTATTTTTTTAATTTGTTTATAATTATCACTCTCTTGCGGACATTAAAAATAAGTGAAATGTTTTTTCCTGTGTGGGGTCGTTTTGCGTGGAATCGTCCATTTGTAATATTAAATACTTACACAATTCAGTCAGGCGACTCTTTTGAAAAAAAATTTTCTACTCAAATCGACTGTCTAGGTTGTAGAAATATGGAGTTAAAATTTTATTTTTTTTTCAATATTTCTTTTAATCATTCAAATATTTGAAAATTTTGCATGTGAACACGTATTGAAAAAGGATTACTCAAAAATTCCTTAAGGATTTATAATAAAAAGGGCAACATTGACTACGAAATGATCAATAAAAATGAAATAAGAAAGGCAAAAACAAATATTCGAATTTCAAATTGTTACATTCGTAATACAATATACATATTTTATCTCCATTCTATTTGTTATGAAAGTATAAAGAATAAATATTTCCATATACGTGAGTGTGTGTCTGTCTCGATATATATGAAAAAAAAGTACTAGTAGTAGGTACAAATTTAAAAATTGATTGCATTCCTTGTAAAAACATTTCTTCAAATGACTTTGGCAAATGCAAATATGAATGATGCAGTTTTCCTTAGTTGTTGCTTCTATTATTTTATAGGTTATCTTGCATTTGTTATTGTGCTTCATTTTTTTTTTAATATTCTTATCGACTGTAGCACTACAGCAAACAGAAACAATTCAGCAAATAAAATATAGTTTTAGATAGACACCAGTAGTCGAAAAACTATGTAAATATTCTTACTTCTATTTATAAAAGATGCAAAGTATTCAGTTGTGAGGATATATGTGTGTGATATCGAAGGATGGATATTTATGCACACTGGTTGGATTCATATTTGCTACATATTGAAGGGGAACACATATGCATAGAAAATAAAAAGTTGTTGACGTTTGTAACGAAGCTATTGATACGCTATTGAAGTTTTTGCTTGGCGTTTGTAGAAGTTTCAAGCTGAGTCTTATAGTTTAGAAAATAAAAAAAGGAAAATCATTTATTCAAGATGACTGACGAATTTTTGTACATAAAGAAATTCGAATAACTTTTCTTATAATTTATAAAAGTAACTACTAACTTAACCGACAGACGTTGTACTGTCATAACTGTGAATATTGAATTCGCTCACATTCGTACAATTTATTTAAAGAAATTTAATCTAAAACAACAGAAAAAGTGCTAAAAGCAGAAATTTTAACCCGTTTTACATCCTTAAAAGTATATTTTAATTTTATCTGGACCATATGCTATCCGTCTGTCGAATTTTTTCTACGTTCATTAAGCTTTTTTCGCTTTACATGCTGTTAGATGCATTAATGGCATCTTACAACATAAAATTGTTCATGAATGCCTGCAAAGTTGACATTGGAAGCACCTGAATTATCGATTGCGCCGACTGTTTTAAATAATTTTGATCATTTTGAATCTAAACCAGATTTATAAACTGTTTACATGTTTCTGTTTGCAGTAAACCCACAAGGAAAAAATCTTTTGCAATTAACTATGGATACCGGAGAGGCCACAGAGCTTTCGAGATTATTTAAATAATTTTATTTGGAAATTTCCGATGTAGATCTGCCATAACGAGCCCCATTTTGTGGAACCAAAAGCAGAACTAAAATTTATTCCCTTTCGGCGTTCAGGAAAGAAAATGTCCTGCAACATTTTTATTTAACGATCACCAGGGACCGTTACAGTCAGGCTACAGCATGATTTGAGAAGAAAATGAAAAAAATTAATGTTGTGTGCTCATTGAGCATTATTTTTTTAAACCAAGAGTAAGCTTGGGAACTCTTCGCCATCAATTTCAATGGTAAAAATTTGGTTAACAAAAATTTTTTTTGGGCATACAAGCACGAGAGACACCGAACATTCTGGATGACCACTTGAAGTCAAGACACCCGAAGCAATTGAAAAGAATTTACGTTATAGTGTTGAACGACGAAAGATGAAAAATGCACAGATTGTGGAAGTTAAAAGCATGTCACTTGGCTCAAATTTTGCAATTTTTTATGGTCACATGGGTCACATATTAAACCAACTTATTTAGTCGATTTATTAAAAATTAAAAAAACGACAGCATTTAAATAAGAATAAAATTTATTTTCCAACCGGATAATGCACACTTGCCCATATGTGCAGTTTCCATGTTAAAAACCCATGAATTTGGCGACTAATTGCTCCCTCATCAAACGTTCCCATTCATACTTAGCTCAATGTGGCGATTTCTTGTTCATCTCTTCAAGCCAGAAGAGACGGCTCAGCAGAAAGAGATTTAACTCCAACGATGAAATCAGCTCACACACAATAACCAATTGCCTTCGCATTCACACAAAAAAGTAATATGAATGAGTTTGTAATATTAATTAAAATATTTGTAATATTAATTAAAAAATTAATTAAATTTTCACCTATAAACAATTTGATAATATCAATTAAGTTTTTCCACTCAAATTAATTAATACAATTAAAAATTTAATTGAATCAATTAAATTATTAATTGAAAACATTAATTGGTGAATACTTTTTTCTGTGTATCTTATTATTTGTAACGAATAAAAAAATATGAAACACAATGAACAATGTGTGCAGAGTTCTTAGGAAGGTACATTGAAAAATGAAATAATTTGTTATGCAAAAACATGTATTTCATTCAAAAGGTCATAGTTTAAATTTTTGATTTGAGGATAACGAATAACTATTTGTTTTTTTCTAAACCTAAAGTTATGTAAGTTTAACTCGCAACTTTTTGGTGAAGTTGGAGATGAATTGTTGGTAATTTAAATAAAAATATTTGCTTAACTCACAAGCCATATTGTATCGTTTAAAGCTGTATTTGAAGAGACAATATTAAACAAATTCTCAAAAATAAAACATAAGTGGCTTTGGCTGAAGTAGTTAGTACGATGACTAAAAAACCGAAGGTCCTGGGTTCGAGCCCGGTCTCCGACAGTCATTAAGCCCTAAATATGCTGTGTGCTGGTAGACAAGTACATATTTTCTGGGTCCGGGGACACATGGGAATTGAGGGAAATGAAATGGCCGATACACTGGCCCAAAAGGGGAATTCAATTACCGGCTGAGGAAACGGTATACGAGTTCTGATAAAAAAATAACAGTTATTTTCAAATTTCGTGAGTTACGTATGTTCGATTTTCTCATTTTTTTCCCCGTTATGTTGGTACACATGTCTGTTATATATGTTGGCAATATCAGCCATTTTGGATTGTCAGTTGACGATGTTCAACAGCTCCTGAGCGATGTCCATGCGACCTTGTTTTTGCTTAAAATTTAGTAAAAAACCGAAGAGCACACCAAAACACGACTAACCTTTTTATCTGTCAAAAACAAACTGACAATCCAAAATGGCTGATATTGTCAACATATATAACAGACATGTGTACCAACATAACAGAAAAAAAATGCGAAAATCGAACATACGTATCTCACGAAATTTGAAAATAATGGTTATTTTTTGATCAGACCTCGTATGTCCAAAAACTAGGTCAACACCTTAAAGAGATCATAGACTCTAAGATGAGGAAAGAAGCGGAAAAATGTTGGCGTACGACGAAAACTTGCAAAATTTCTAAAATCATGTGGAGCTCCTACAATCCCAAATCAACTAAATTCCTTTTATCATTAACTAGGAGCAACTGCAAACTTCTAGTGGGGGTATTAACTGGACATAGGACGAATATTTGACGATACCTGCAGAAAATGTAAGGAACCCGGGGTAGTTGAAACAATGGAACATCTATTGTGTCACTGTCCGGCTCTAAGCCGCACTAGATATAACTGTGTTGGTGCTCACACTTTTTGTAGTCTTGAACTTGTATCGAGAGTAGAACTGTGTAGATTGCTAAAATTTGTTAAATCTGTGTGGGGGTCATTCGATACAGGCACCACGAACTAGGCTGCCATACTTACAGGTTCTCTTCTTATCTGCTGGTATCGCTAAGGATTAATACAGGTCTATGCGAGGTCTTTGAACCACCCACATTAACCAAACCTAACCTAACCTAACAATATAGAAAACCAAACCATTATTTACTCACTCTCACTTGAGAATCCTATTTAAAAATATTGTTAAATAGCCTTGGTGGCTCTTAAGCCAGAAAATGTGTAAAAAATATTTCTAATTTATAACCTCAAACTTTCTAGCATCGACTTTTTCTTAGTTCAAGAAAAACCTTAATTTAAAATACATAGTACGTATGTTTGTACATAAATAACGATACATATTTTCTAACTAGAGCAAATTGTTAAGAAAAAATAAAAAATGTGTGTATATAATCATTAAATTCATATATTTTGCTATTTACTTTATGCGTTACAAAATCAAATTATAATCATGTGCACCTTTGCTTACCATAATGAAGCACCATAGAAAGTAACGCAGCGAAGAAGTACAAAAAAAAACAAAGGAAACAACAAAAATTAAAATAAATCAACACACTGGAAACAAACAAATGCTGCTTCCTTTCCTTTAGAAGTGTAGCATACAAAAACGTACTTAGAATTACACATGCATTCGAATACTTACATAAATAAATACATAAGAAAGTTTGAATAATTTTTTTTTATAAACACACGTATACTTGCATACATACAACAAGTATGTACATATGCTTACAAATACTTACACAAAAATGTATATGTGATTATAAAAATGCTTTTTTGCCTTATAAATGCTAATGCTGCCTGGGCTCCTTTCAAAGGCTGCTTTAGCTGACACAGACAGGAGTGGTGGCACTTTTTTAATCTTTTTTTATATATTCTATATTCTGAAATGTAACAGCAATAAGATGTGGCAAGAGCAGAAAAAAAATAAAAGATACATGAGGGAGTTGAAACTGTATTCGATTGCCGGATGCCGGCAACTTACTGCACTATCATCGTCTTCATCGTGGCATTGGTATTGTAAATGCCTGCATCAGCAGAAGATTCTTGGCTACTGGTGCCACTGTTAACTCCTTGAAGCATTAACACTTGGTACATTCCTTTTGTGTTTGAAATAATAAAAAGTAGGAAACTGAAATGACGAAAGGAAAAAGAAATACAAACATTCTTTCTTCGATATGAAAATTAGAAGGAGCTGTTTTACAAACGAATGCAAATAAAAAATTTACTTGGCATCAATAAATATTTGAAAAATGCATTAAATGAGCATTTTGCAGAAAATATATAAAAAAATAAAAAAATAAAAAATAAATTCTTTGTAAAAAAATCGAATAACTAAAATGTGCAAAATGCACTCAAAAGAAGGAAATTTAATAAATTTTAACTAATATTATGAGCTGCTAAATACTCGTAGTACATTAAATAGTTTTAAAATTCAAATAAATATTTTTACTTTGAACCATACTTATAATCTAATCTGCTGTTTTGGTGGGCAAAAAATTTATACCTTAAAAACTTGGAACCAGAGAATTTTAAGTGAACTTTCTTGTGGCTTAAGAAAACTTGGCGGTTTGAAGAGAAGTATGCTAGACATCGGAAGTTGTATATAAAATTTGGCTTCCGATTAACAAACCATTAAGGAAAATGGGCAATATCGTTTATAACTTGTAGGTCGGGTTTAAAACTGCCGCGCAATGTGCAAAAATAGAAGTGGACTGGAGTAGAGGGTGACTGATACAATGTTTATTTTGTATAGGCAACTCAACTCGATCTACTGTTTATCATATTTTTAAAATACTGTAACTACATACATACATACATACATTTATACATTAATTTAATCAAAATTGGCATAGTCTGGTTGGAAAGGTCATTAGAAACTATGAAAAAAGTACGTTTTTACTTTTTCGCTGGCGTGAATACGCGTCGACTAAGTGAAAAATGCATGGAAAACAAAAACAAAACCGAACATTTTTTTGTATTGATTTAGAAAATGATTTTGTTTTGTAAAATTATCCTTAATAAAGCATCAACAAATTTGGTTATAGCCCTAATGTAGATACATATTTATATACAGTCCCGCACATAGCTATTGGTACAGCCATACTTTTCGATTCACTGATTTAATGAATATTATCGCTTTTTTTATTAAAATACACTGAATATAACTTCTATAGCACATGTAGCAGAAAAAGTCCAAAAAAGTGTTGTCACACCCAAGCAGCAATCTCATTTATGGTTGAATATTCTGAAATTTGGCAACCATTTCAAAACGATTCATCCCACACTATAAAAAAATAACAATTATCTTTTAGCATTTCTAAGTGTAATGCTTTAATGCAATAATCGACAATAATAATAAAAGCTTCAGATTAATAATTTTTTTTTCTAAAACATCAAAGAAACTCACCAAGAATTTTTATGAGATGGAAGAAAGTGTGATAGATTTTTCCTTGGAAAATATAAAAAAATATGAGTTAGTGCCCTTTCTTGCACTCACATCTTTAATGTAGTCGTATTATACTGCCAAATCACAAAAACTACTTACATCTCATCTATTGTCTTACTGATTTGAGCTGATAGTTTCAAAGTATAAACATACGACTACAATAAATAGTAATATACATAAATATAAATATTAAACTAGTCTTTAATGTCTGCATTTCAGAGAAAAATTTATTTTTCTTAAAAAAGGGAACACAGCTTGTTTATATTTTAACAAGGTGCTGCAAAAGCCATCAGCTCAATTTTTTTTTATATATTATTGTATTCAGATTTTTTCTTTCAAATAAATATATTTATGTACATATTGTTATGATATACATTCTTATGTTAACCATTTGTGTCGATAAAAGCATTTGTATGTTACAAAATTATATTTTCATGTCATTTTATTGAATTCTACCGAAAACATTACTTCTACAGATATTGCTCTTGTACTCACTATGCTCTTCATTGCTTTTATATGGGAAGGTGCGCTGTGTTTCTGCCATTCGAATCACTTAACAACAACATGAAAAACAATATAAAATAAGGCAAAATAAAAAAAAAACTAAACAAGAATCTATCCTTATTGTAAATAAAAGTATTACGAGGTACATCAAAACATTCGTTTATAAATAAACAGCTTTTTGGCTGTCACTCAATCATATGTTAAGAGATGGAAATCTATAACCTTAGATATATAAATTTAAACACTACATATCATATTTAGGAATATGAATGTATGCATTCATATAAACACTACACATCATGCATATATTGGAATATGAATGTATGTAGCAGCATACTCAACTGTTAGATCAAAAATGTGTTGCTTGAACCTTCTTTATGGCTCGTTATACGCATGCAATTTCTTATGTTTGGTTTAACTTATATCGTTGCTTTCACAATAGATGTCATTATTTTTGTGATTTATTTTCTTGGGAATAGTAAAAAACCAATTCTATACTTTTTATTAGCATAAACAAATGGGCACACCTGCATGGATGAATGTCATATTTGTTTTCGTATTTGATTGTCATTGTCCCCTTAAAATAGGTATCATTTTAAGTTTTACTTGTACTATATAATCTTTCTATACAAAAAGATGTGTTCTATATTATTAAATGGTGATCTTTAATAATCTAGAAATCATATAGAATAGGGGGAAAGATCTGGTCCAAAGATCGACACGCCTTCCACTGTTATATCAAATACGATACAAGGGTGAATGAACTTGGCTACTTTTCTACAGAGGATAATTCAGTCCAAAGTGACTAGAAAAAAACCAGTAACAAACCGTAAATTATTCGTGTTGAGATTCAGGTTGCCATAATGCTTTGCATCAATGCTTTGGCCTGCTTTAGAACAGAAGAAGTCAGCCACATTTCCTTAGCGGTCGAAGTGTCGCCCGACTTGCGCCAAAAAACGTCTTTGGGCACACAAACAAAACAGAAGAGGGCCTTCTGGCCAGTTCATCCACTTCCTGATTACCCGAATGACCGCTGTGGCCAGGTATCCAGTAAATGGAAACCTTATTCTTTATTTTATTTATTATTTTTATTTATTTATTTTTCTGTTATAAGTTAAAGCACTCTAAAACCAGTTTGGAACGTAATTCCCTTAAAAAGAGGAACTTAAGAGCTGCCAACACAACGAGCAGATCTCTCGAGACCCATCCTATAAGAGGTCATTGCCGCAGACGATCTTACAAAGATTTGTGTGGGTGTTAGTCCAATCAAGGCCTCAATTACTAAGGTTGGATATGAATTCGTCAAGAAGACACGCCAATCTCTGAACTTTGTAGAGTTAAGTTGTCGCCACAACCTGACGAGTCTTTTGCCAACAAACAATCGTGTAGTACGTTATCATTGGTCTAAAGATCATTGTATATATCATTTTCCTGCATCCAGCACAACTCTTTACCGACCAAATCGCCCTAGTGGCTTTTTGTGTTCCGCATTCAAAATGTCTTTCCTAAGTTAGCTTTCTATCAAGGGTAACCCCCAAGTATTTGACATCGGTCGAGTAAGGAATATTGCACCCATTCAACGATACTGTCCCTAGACCAAGTTTTCTTCTAAAAGAACAAGGAGCCAGAATATTCTTATCGAAGTTGACCGCCAGGCCATGTCCCCCACACCATGCCGCTACAGTGCACAAAGCATTGTTCATGACGTCTGAGAGTACGTTGCCGAATTTTCCAGTAGCCATCACAGCCAGGTCATCGGCGTAGCCTATAACTTCATGTCCTTGTTCACTAAGAATGAGTAGAAGTTCATCAATCACTACTGACCAAAGGAGTATTGATAAAACACCACCTTGGGGACACCCTTTGACTGCTTTAATAGTAACCATGTCATTACCCATAGAATCAGTTATGTTTCTGCATATGCGCTATTTATGTCTAAGAAAGCACACAGCGCGATTTCCCCAGACCCATGAGCCCTTTCAGTCTTTGAAACAAGATGATGCAGAGCATGGTCCGTGGATTTATCCTTAACATATGCATATTAATTTACATGTAAGGGGGCGGTATTCAAAACCGTTCATCTAATGTGCAGATCAATTAGTCTCTCCACAGTTTTCAGCAAAAAGAATGTAAAATTAATATAAATAAAATAAAAAATTTTTTTTTGGCCTTTTGCCCATTTTAGGTATGAATACAATGTTAATTTTCCTCCACAGCAGGGAAATATGTCCAAAGATAAAACTGCCACCAAATAGGGCATCGAGGGCACAAAGCAGTGTATCAATGCACCTTTACAAGAGCGCTGGAAAGAAACCATTCCCACTAGGAGCTTTAAAAGGCTGAAATGAGGCAATAGCTCATTTTCTTCCATCCAGATTAAAGGTGTCTTTCGACAGTCAAGAGCTGTTCTGTATAAAACAGAAGAGCCAGTCGCCAAGTCATCACCACTTTGAACCTTAAGAATCGAGTCAGGAAAATTAACACTAAGTAAAAGTTACAGTGTTTCTCTTAAATTATTGTTGTATGTACCATCGGCTTTGTTTAGAAGTACGATTCGCCTGACTTGAGAGCGGGTGAGCGTCTTCCGCAATCTCGCTGCTGTTAGGGTATTCTCGATATCTTCGCAAAATTTTCTCCAGGACTCCTTTTTGGATTTCTTAATCTCTTTATTGTAATTGGTTAGGTACGTGCTGTACTCTTTACAATTAACTGAGCGCTTTGCGTAATTAATAGTCTTCTAATTTCTTTGCGTGTATCATCAAGAAGGTTACTCCAACGCGGCACCTTTCGTAACGTTGTATGGTTTCCTAGACTAACAATAATAATAGCAACCTGCCGCTACCTCTAGTTCCCCTACAGAGAAAATATTGGAGGTTAGCAGATTGGCTCTCGAGTCTATTATCTTCTTAAACGCAGTCCAGTTAATATATTTGCGACTCGTTAATTGTTGGGTAACCGACAAGGCCCGTGGAAAATCCAACCTTATGTATCGATGATCCGACAGGGAACCAGAGACTCTCCAATTGGATATGTACATATGTAGAGATGAATGAGCTAGATAAGGTGAGGTCTTATATCTCTTCTCTGATGGCATTAACAAAAGTTGGCTCTGAGCCCCTATTTAAAATCTAGCCTAGAGCGTGATAAGCATTAGCATCACAACCAATTATAAATTGAAAATTATTCTTACGGCAGTAACGTACCAGTTCCTTAACCCTTACATAAAAATATGTAAAAAATTACCAAATATAATAATTATTAACTTCACTGCATCCGGTTAAAAATACTAGTGTGGCAACACTCTATTTTTTAAAAGCCATGAATATCTGTTGTTGTTGTTTTACATTTATATTCATTACATACTTCTTACAACTACCATTCGAGCTAGAAAAAAGTCAGTCAATAGTAAAGTAGCAAAGGCGAAGTTAGAAAATAAAAGACATGTTGATTATTGAGTTTTTGTTTCACTGTGATACTAGTTGAAATTCTCATTTGTTTAAATGAAAGTTTAACTTAATATCTCTTGTTGTTGTAAGAAATTTGATGATCTGCATTACCAATTGATAATTGAGGGCTAAAAGAAAATAAGTTAAATAATAATTTTCAATTATATTGCACAGTACGAAAATTAATTTTTTTTTCAAAATAACAATGGTCTACCAACTGATTTTGATTGAGGACTAAATAAAAATAATCGTGCATCGCCGTTTTAAAAGTTTAAATCTGAAACTCATTTAACGGCCTATTTAAAGTTGAAACCTTGTGCAGTAAAAAATTAAAAAAATCGTGTGATACTTAGGTTTTTGGTGTAAAGTGTATTCAGAACATTTATTTAAAACAACATTTTGTTGGCATACATTAACCCTCTAACTCTTCTGGAAATTGGAGTTTTTTGCAATAAAAAAACGCAAAAACCACCTTCAAAACAGGGATGTATGTAGTTGAGATATTCTGCGAAAATATGTGCCATGTAATTCTATATATTATATGTCTCAGAACACACTTAAGCCGAAAATTCAACTTTAATACCAGAATAAAGTTACTCAAAAATAGATCTTTAATAAAAATTATGGATTTTTTTTCATTTCACTTTTTATCTTTTTATGTTTGATTATTTACATTGCCATACATTTCTAAACATTTTATTATTCCTTCGTGATGGTTGTTGAACAATAATCTAAAATTTTGGGTAACACTCAACAAGACATTTCAAATTTCATGCTTTATTTGTTCGATATGGTTTTAGAATTGTTTTCTTTTCAATATTATCCTTATCCTAGTTTATTATCCCCAGCAAAGAAAAATGACATATGTTGTTGAGAATTTGTAAAAAGGACAAAATACTCTTGTATTTACACTACCTCGGTAGTGAGTAAAAGGACAGTTGTTTTGTGGCTTTGTTTTGAAGCTCTTGGTTTTTTTATGTATTTCATTTTGTCCTTTCGAGTCTTTTTGTATTGTTGCTTACTTTTGCTTACAGGGTTAACAAGGAAATGGTCTGCAATATTTTTGGGCAAATTATTTGATATGTTACACTTGAACACTCAATTTATTTTTATTTATTTTTTTTCTATGTAAGGACAATGGATCAGTTCATTCAATTTGGTAAGCTTAATGTTTTCTTTTATTACTTTTATGTACGTATGTTTGTATTTTTTTTATTGGCCCGATAAGGGGCGTCATTTCCAAGACAATGAGTTTGGATTTTATTTGTTTCTACTGGTAATAATTTATGTCTCAATGGTTTTGTGTATTGATGAATTATTTATTAGACGAATATTCTCTTAAGAGAAATAGTTTTACGTAAATTTTTTTTATAGAATACATTTACCATGTAATTGTTTAATTTATTATTTATAGATAAATCACAAAGACTGTGAAAAGATTGTAAATGATACATAAGTCCAAATAGTTAATGTAATAATTTAGCAGAAACCTAAAGAATGCGGTTGTTTTATATAATGCTGAGAACACAACTGGAATGAACAAGGAATTCTTGGTTGTAAATATTCTTCGCCAAAAATAAAACATATTTTGTGTACATGAAAATGCACACAATAATGACATCGCAAAGTACGTAAAACTACTCAATATTCTTGAAAGCCGGATTTTATTAACATATTTTTTAAATCTTCTGAAGGGATTTGGTAACAAAATTTCATCGCAAATTTGCACGAGCCTTTTTATTGTAATCTGCACCGAAAAAAATAGACAAGAATTATGTTCAACAAAACTATGTTATTGAAAAAAATTTTAATTTCAATAATATTTGTCATTAACTTAATACAATAATACTTCGCATTTTAAAATATCATTTAATTTAATTTATTTGTGTTGGTGTTTATCTTGCTTGTTGGTTGACCCAACGCGGTGATGTGCTACTGCTGTTGTATATTTTGATTGCTCGTGTTGTATACGTGTGAATGCCGGCAAGAAGCCGAAAAACGTCGTGGCTTGTTTTTTTACTCAACAAAGTTATTTGTTAAATCATATCATAATGCAAAGCGCACATGTAGAATAAACATAGAAATCCAATAACGATTTGCTCTTTAGCTGAGTGGTAAGTACGTGTACGTACGTTATAGACCTGAGCACAAGATGTTTGCTTGCTTAATCTTCATGGTGTATATTATTGAATTGTTCTCTCTTTTTAGTGCTCTTGATTTTATGAGAACACTAAAACTGGTGCTCAATTTTATCAAAAGCATGCAACAGCATTTGTTTATATGCCAAGCGAAGGCATTAGTTATTGTAGTGTCGAAGTATATTTCACTAGTGCACATCGAATGACAATTGTAAAATGAGCACACAAGTGTGAAAATATGTGTATGTGTAAAAGAAAAAACAAACAACGTAGATTGTTTGAGCGTGTTAGTTTGCATGCGATACTGTTCTAAGTTTTATAATTTATTGATTAAGACTAAAAAATAAAATATCTATAAAAATAATATCTTTCACAATGGATATAAAAGTAAAAAGTTTTATTATCACTTAATATTTTATGAAATTTTGATTTTGTGAAATGAAGTATGGTGCACTATGAAGTGTTCAATAAAAATATTGCACACTTGACACAGCTGTCTATTTAACTGTTGTACAATGGTTTTGTGTATTTTTTGTTTCCTTGTTCTCTATTTTTGCTTCACACTCAATTACGATCACCACTACAAACAATATTCGCTCTTGAAAAAAATACAATACTGTGCACTATTTCATAGCTTGCGCACACTTCTAGTACGTTAGTCTATTAGTCAAGGGGGTTGCCGGTTCGACTCATCCCAAACACATTTAGTTTCGAGGGTTGTGTGGAAAAATAGATAACTTTAAAATTTAACAAAAAACCAAATTCTAAATAAAAATAAAAAAAAAGAAACTCACATAATAATTTGAAAAACAAATTCATTAAACATTTTTGGTTTTCTGTTAACAACTTTATTATGAATAATACAATCATTTTAATTGGAAATAATTGAGTTCATTTTGTTTTCTTATGTTACAAATGTGCCCTTATATATGAAAGTGGTCTAAGTCATACGTTTCTTTGGTTGAGATATTTGGAATATAACAGTTGAACAAATCAATATATATTTATCTATTATGCAACATTTTAATTAAGAGTTGTAGTAGTCTAAATTAATATATATTTATTTAATATTTCTTAAATATTTATTAAAGTTTTTTTTAAGATTTATTTAATATTTCGAAGCAAAAATGCATATGAATTAGACCACTTTCATAATTAAGGGCACAAATTTGTGTTTGTATTCACAAAAATCGTTGCAGGTACATTTTTAAATAATATTCTAATTGTATTCACAAATAAATTAATTATATTTACAAATCTTTTTTTCTGTGTGTATAAAATATAAAAACTTCCCCACTCAAAATCAGTATCTATTAAGCCATCAAATTTATTGATTATTCAGTACAGAATCTGGCATGCTTCGTTTTTTGATTTGAAGCAAAACTGTGTGTTTATTCACTGTTTTCCGTACTTTACGTCACTCTCATTTTATGTAATTTTTTTGAAATGTTTTTTAATTACTTTTTTTAAATAACTCATATACTCGCATATACATATGTACGAGTATATAATTTAGTTTTATTTGCACAAACTTCAATTGCTAACAAATACAATTTTCACAGTAATAAAAATACAAAAGAACTTAATATTTGTAGAAAGTACATAATGAGTTTCATATACAATGGCTTTTACAAATGTTTTTCTTTCTTTAAACTTTTAAAACGAAAAAAAAGAGAAGAAATTCAGACCAGAAGCAGAAAACATTGCAAAGCATTATAAACCGGAATAAAGAGAAATAGAAATAAGCAACAGTTACTTTATAGTATTCCTTTTACAACTACATACATTTGCAATCAAATGGGATTTTTACTTACAAAAGCTTACAACATGGGAACATAGAAGCGGTCGTACATGTGCACGTGAAATTAATAAATGTGTGACTATTCGAAAGGAATGTATGTAAGGCCACACTATTGAGCTGGGCTAACAAAAATTTTAAGCAGGTGCTAAAGGAAATCTGCAGACGTCTTAAATATTGTTAATGCAGAAAACTGAATATTTTTCATTCAACATTATATATTTTTTTAGCTTCCTAATTTAGATAATGCGAAATTTATCTGTTTCATTTCGAATAGCCCGCCCGTTTAATAGTTGCCATGAATCAAACTGTAACTACTTGACATATCACAAGTAAAAAATACCATAGCAAAACCATAGCACAAAAATGGTGAACAGTTTTGTGAAACTGGTGAAAAAATTTGTGTTCTTGGAACAAGTTAGTTAAGAATCAAACTGGTGCACGTCACTCAAGGACAACTGCAAATATTGCTGTTGTAGACCATAGTGTTGAGGAACACCTAGGTTTGGTCAATCCACAAACGATTTCTTATAGCCGGAGTTTGGAAGATATGGATGTAGACGATGTTTATTTTCAACCAGAAGGAGATATTTTTTCCACACAAGTAACGACACCACTGCTCTTTTACGTGAAAAGTTTCCTGGGCGTATGATTTTTCGAAGAGGTGATTTAACACCTTCAGATATTTTTCTATGGGGCCCCAAATTTCCAAATTTCGGATAGAAAGGGACTCTAATGTACATCAGAAAAATGCGTGGTATTGTTATTTGATGACTGTCTGATACCGGGCTCGAACACAGGACCTTCGTTTTCGTAGTCAACGTGCTAACTATTTCAGATTCGAAGTTCACTTTTTTCCATTTTTAGAAAAATTCACGAGGTTGTCTATTTTGAACAGCTGTTAAACGCAAAGTAAATGACGACACTTGCTCAAAATTTGACAGTAGTCTATTAACAAATGGTACTTGATGGGAACAGTGTTACATTTCATATAACTACGGGGGAAGTTCGAAAAGTCACGGAGTTATTGATGCGCTTTTATTCGCTTTACCAATTAACAGAGAAGATTCCTGTTTCAACCTGCTAAACTGGAACTCTACTAACTGCCAGTGCACCCTAATTAAATTTTTTATGTTTTACTTTTACGTTATTGATTTACACAAATTTGCTACATAATTATGTATTTCTTTCAACACACTTATAGAAACTAAATATTTTTAATGTTTATATCAGTCATATTTTTAATAGAAACTACTTGACATCTTAAGTCAAGGTTTGCTGCAGATGTTTTTAAATTTCCACACGTGCGATGCTAAAAACTTGAGGTGCACATGCATACTGAAGTGTTTATTAGTTTGTGTTAATTTAAGTTTATTACATAGAAACATTTATGTTCATTAATTTTAGTAGATAAGAGGCATGAATCGTTTAACCCTTGCACCAACAACTGCTTAGACGCAATTTACACAATGCTTTTTCTGCTTGCAGGTGCAGGCTTTTTTCGTTTCTTGGCGAAAAGGGGTGAGAGGCTTGCGGGGTAAAGCAACAGACACGCAATGAAAATTTTTGACGTTTCTCTTTGCCTTTTTCGTACTCTCAGCATTAGGCGTGTATATAAATGCCAAAAAGGCATGAAGATGTAAATGTGCGTGACTTTTCGTAGGGGTCTTATAAAAGAAAATTGTCAAAACAAGGCAGGCTAAAAAGGCATAGTGTGAAATGGCTCTTATCATAACCGGATTTTAGGGACTTAAGATACTTTTATGTACACAGAGAAAACAGATTTGTTGTGATAACCGAATTTGTAGCCAATCGAATTTTGTCGGTTCCAACAACTAATACACAATTCTGTTGCAGTGAACGAATATAGCTTTTGTAAGCACCAATTTTTCGTTAGCGATATGTGAATTTTTAGAATGAAATTTAGTTGTGACTATAGAAATAATTAATTGATACGACCAATATAATTGGTTTTTTAAAGGAATCATTGGTAGACACGGCTCATATACATACATACGAGTACATACATAAATAAAAGCAATTTCTGCAGAATTAAAAAGGTATTTAAGTACATTATTATATTTATCGCAAATTATTCTTAATGTTTTGCTTATATCCTAAAGAGAAATGTGAAAATTTTTATCCGCGTGGTGCATCGTAACATCCGTTGCTATTACACAGAGTCATTTCCATTTCAAGAAACTACAAATTATTTGCACAAATAATTTCACTTCAGAATAATAGTAGTAACACTTCGGATATTTTGCGATATACTCGTATAATAATGTCCTTACCTTTTTTTTATTTTGTTAAGTAGAGGTTTTGTGTAACTATTCTGCAAAATATATTTTCTATATGACATTTATATCTGATTTTTATTTTTTGTTTATAAAACATTAAAATTTGTCCATAACTAAAGAAAAATTCAATAGCGACAACAAAATATGTTTTTCCTTTTGTATTCAGAACAAAAAATTCAGTTAGTAACATCAGTAAAGCATTTCATTTTCTTTTCTTTTATTGCAATAGAATTTCAGTACGACGGCAAATGATTAGTTAGTTACAATAACCGATTTTTTTTTTCAAACTAAATATTGTTTACAGGAATAGTTTTTTTCATTTCAAAAGCCAATATTCAGTCACGTTATATTCTAACTTATATTTAACTCAGTTATGTCTACCAATACTTTAAAATGGTTATTAGAAATAAACGGCATCAATTGTTATTACTAATGAAACTATTGTGAGAATTCTATTTACATTGTAATTATGGGTTTTTGTTTATAAATATAAAAAAATCGTACAAATGATTGATATGGAATATTGGAATACATAATTGAATATTTGTTGCTCCAACAAATTTTTAACCAATCTATTCTCTCTGTGTATGTATTCATAAGCAGAACCGTCAACTGTAAAACAAAACCAAAATACTGACCGAATCTGACAGCGGAAGGAAATATGTATGTATATATATACTCGTATAAACGGTTACTGGCGTTTTGAAAATTTACACCTAAGCGGAATTTCAACATACATATGAAGGGCTTATTGTAAAAATACGATAAGCCACATGATTTCAGAAAGTGGTTTTTATCAGTTCATTCAATTACTTTACAGCTTCGGAAAGTCCTCTTAAAATATTGTACCTATATTCCGTTTAATTTCCGCCTTAGCCGCAAGTGTCACTTTTTACATTTTGATTTTATTCAGAATTATTTGTCCCAAAAACTCGATAAGCCACAGCAATTACAAAGGCAGTATTACAAAACGATGGATTCTAATGAAGAAAGCAGTGGAAGTGATTATTTTGTTGAAGATAGTGATGACAGCGTGAAAGACAAAGAGTTTTTGCCAACAGATGATGAAGTAATTTCAGAAACCAGCGAGGTATGATTTATTGAAACTGAATCACAACTTATAGAAATTATTTGATGTAATAAATAGAAAAAATAATAAATTTTAAACTGCAAAAACACGATATGCCACTTTATTTCAACCAAAGTAACAAAACTTTTGATATTAAAAAAAAAATAAATAAAATATGAATAAATTTCATGCAATAACTGGATAAGCAACAACTTTTTGCGATTTTAGCGATTTCCGAAGATTTCTTGGTGTACAGCGACGGTTATGTGATAGTAGTCTTCCTTAAGCACTAAATAAAAGTATCTGTATCATGATTTCATCAAATCCCTATTTTCTGCATTTATTTTAAACTTCAAAGGCGATTTTCTCAGTATTTTCATTTTGTGGCCTATCGAGTTTTTGCAATAAGCCCTTCATAAGTTCTGTTAAATGTAAGCAATAAAAAAATGTCTAATGATAAAAACAAATTTGAGGTTTTTTTGAGCCTTCAATAATTACATTCGAATGCACGAATAGCTTATATAAATACCCCGCACAAATTGTGACCTTACAATTGATTTTTTATATCACGATTTAAAATATTTAGAAAGTAATTGATTTAAATACATGCCTGCTTCCTTTTTTTTTTGCTTTTAATATAAACTTTTATTTTACAAAACCTTTATATTTTTAAAAATGAATCTCAATAAAATGAAAAATATATTGTAATCTATAAAACTGTTGAGTCTACACGTAAAAAAAGGGTTCATGGGAAATCTGCTGTAATAAACACTTAAAATAAAAAAATTATATTCAAAACACGTTTAAGTCTGAGTAAAATAAACAATATAAAAATTGCTTGAATTTTTAAGTAAGACAACTGAACAATAAATAAAAGGACAGTAAACATATTGTTGTTCGCCTCTCTTGAAAATAAATTTAAAATATCATAAGAAAGAGAAATGAAAACAGATTAACTGCTTGTGTTTCAAAAAAAGATAATAAATAAAACGTAAGATAATAAAGTTTCTTATCGATAATTTCTGTCACGTCTAGACATAATTTCTTCAATCATTATTACCTAATTAAGTGGAAGTTTAGAGAAATATAAAAAAAGAAATAATAAAATAAGCGTATTCCATACAGTTTATTTAAATGATTCAATATGATTATGATTAAGTGTGAGACTTTGAAATTTCTTTAGTTTTACTTTATTTGTTTGTGATGGATGATGCGAATTGAAAAATAAATCTCAAATTTTAAATTTTTAATAAATAAAATGTGACATATTTACATTAGTTTAAAATAATACTCGTATATACAGATTTTTTACTTGCAAATTTTTTATTTTTTTTTTGTATTGACACAATTCAACTGCCGCAGAATATTCCAGTATTCTGCAAACAAATTTTTAACGCTTAGAAAAATTTCGCTCTTTAACACATAACTTTACATTTTATGAATGTATGTGTGATTAGACGCTGTGCATGAGTAAAATTAAATTTCTTTTTAATTTCTTGGGTATATTACAAAATTCCATTCCGATCCCAGATCGAAAACACAAGTCAGAGCTTTCAATTTTGAATGAAAATTTGGGAATAAGAAACCTATCCGCAACATGGGTGGCGCCTTGGCTCACAATCGACCATAAACGGAATCATGTGCCAACTTACCAGGAGTTTTAGGCGTTGTTCAACCTCAATATGGGCGAAGTTTGTAACCGCTTTGAACGAAATATGAATCCACCATAACATACCAGACATCAAATACCAGTGAGCCAATAAAATTCTGGCGACAGTATTTTGGAAGGCACGCATTATAATTCTCATGACTATCCAAACTCACTGGGTCAATTTATTGAGAATTTAAAATAAAATTATCTCATGAAAAAAATTATTTTCCACCTGGACAAAATCCATTAATTGGGCTACAAATTGCTAATTGGTCTGCCCTATTCTTCGAATTAAGCCACGAATGACTATTTCTTGTTTCCAAAACTAAGGATATGGTACTTTGGAAAGAATTTTTATGAAATCATCCTACAATCAAAAGAGCTCCCAAACCGTATTTTTTTGGAAGGGATACAAAATTTGAGAAACGTTGTACAAAGTATGTAGAGCTCAAAAGCGACTGCGTTGAAAAATAAAATGATTTTTTTTTTATCCAAAAACCTTTTCAAAAACCATTCAAAAAGTCGTGTCTTAGCTCATGCATATGCATATCGTTTTATCCACTTATCTTGTTTTAGTTTTATTTTTTCCTGCAGCTTCTATCAGCGCTAATGTATACATATATTTGAAATTTTTTAAATATTTCACCATTGTTCATTTGATAGTAACCGCAGAATTACTGTTTTAGTTACTCCCTGTTTAAAATTGTTTAATTTTAACATGTCAGTTGAGGTTATGCCAACAGTTGAAAAAAGTCTCCTACTTCGGCCTGTGTGTATGATTTTCCTTCTCATTGCACTCATTAAGTATCTAGACAGGCCTTTGTTTTCTTTTTTTTCCTGCTGGCTTTTCCAACTAATTTGCCAACATAATTGCCGACAAGTTAGCCACCCATCTCTCCCAATTAGTGCCTGTTCTTTTTGAAAATTTCCTTAAAATGGAAATTACTAGAACTTTTTTCTTTAATACAAGATTGTGAGGAGTGGGAGTGTAAGTTATTTTTGGCAACGTATTTATTATTGAAAGCGGTAGTAAAATACTAAGAGATGAAAAGTAAAATGAAAAGAAAAAGTGTAGAAACTACTTCAACTATATTGTTGTAAACCACTTGTCACTGGCTTTTGTTGCTAAAGTAAACGTTTTACTTTGTATGTAGTCTGTCACAAAGTTTTTTTGTTGGTTTTTACTAACGCAGTTGTTATTCTTTAAGGGGAATTTTTTGTAATGACAGCATGTAAGACTATATATATATATATAAATTTTTTTAGTGTCATTTTAAACATTATATTCAGGAGTTGTAGTTTATTAAAATTAAATCTATAGCAAGAGTTTTGCATATATACGAGTACATTTGCCAAAAACTGTTGTTTAAATTACAACGATTATTGAGGTAAAATGCGGTCTGTATGAGCTCTTATTATGCCTATACACGTTCAGATTGTATCGATATGTTCAAAAAACCTAAAAATTTGCCAAATACTGTTAGCCAAAAATTAGGAGTCCCTGTTAGTTATTCTGAAAAAAGTAAAAATTATTTTCTTGGCGTAAAATGTTAATAAGATTTATTTAGTGGGATCCTAGGATAAAAGATTAATTGACAAATTGCTTGTTTTCTTGCGGTTATACAAAAAGGTGAACATAGCTTACGTTAAAGGTGAAAGGTCTTTACTTACTTTACCTACTAAATGCCGTATGTGTCGATTAAATAATTCGATTTAATAAATATTAAACAGTTTTAAATAAATAGTTTTTAAATAATGTTGCTCCTTGTGAACGCGATTTCTAAATCGCTTTCGAACTGTGACTGTCATCACAGTTTAGCAGTATTTTGTTTGTAGCAGTTCTGTTATTTTGAGAAAAACTAATAAGAACTAATAAAAACTGTGACAGGGATTTTAACACATTTCAGCACTTCTGCTTTAATACTAATAAGAATAACGACAAGAACAAACAATTATCAATCAAGCGAATCCAAATATTCAGGTATGTAATGGAAAACGATCGTTTTCAAAACGATTCCAAAACAATCGTTTTGAAAAGCTGTGATGAATTCCGATCGGTTTTGAGTATAATTTTGGAGCTAATTTTAAACTACCGACTTCTAAAAAGTACACTAGAAGATAAAATATAATTCACATAATAAAAAAAGAAAAGAAATTTGTCAAAATTTTTTGGAAAAACCATTAAAAACTATAGGAAACGCATCACACCTTCTATCGTTTTCAAATTTTCATCACATACCTGATTGAGATTTGTCGTATAAGAGGCATTGACACAATAAAATTGTACAGACAAATATTTGAGAGCATAATTGCCAGACGATTTACTTTGCTGTAAAGTAAGCATACAAGAACATTCACAGTTTGTATGAAAGATTTATATTTCCAAAAACCAGTTTCTTTATAAATTCAGTCACAGTTGTGATTAGTGATTTTTCAATTGCTGTGAAAAAGTAACATGTTTCGAAATATCACTCATCTCTAGCTGAAGAGCAATTCTGCATTAAAAAGTACATTATTAAAATATGTCTGTTATAAGCTTTCCGGAGATATGGCTCGATATGTGTACTGTCGTGCTTTTGTGAGACTACGATAAAGTAAATTAAACTAATGCCCTTAAGTCCAAAAGGGGTTTCCTTTGTTACTCCACGATTTGGATCTCATCCAAATAAAAGATGAAAAATGGTTGCTGACAATAGCATTAGTTTTAGTAATTGGAAACTTACCTCTCTCTGCTTTATTAAACAACATAAAAATACTTAAAACTTCATTGTAAAATAATCTTTATTCAAATTGACAATCAGCATTGTTTTAATTTATTTTATTTTTTCTCTCTCATACTTTTCATATTTCTTTTATAACCTTTACAATTATTTTTCATCTACCACTCTTGCGTCAATTGCTTATTACAAATATTATTTTAATAGTTTTATTTTATTTTTAATCTAAATTTATTTTATAATTGTTAACATAGTATATTTTGTTTTTTGTTATAAAGCCATCTTATATAAACATAATATGTATATAGTTTTTAATATTTACTTTTATAATTTATTTATAATAAATGTATTCATTCAAGGAATAATACGAGTATTGACAATTCACTATAGTTTATTTGGGAAATGTATTGGTTTGTTATAAATAATATTAAATATTATATAATATTTGGTTTGTTTTATAACTATTTGTTTTTAAGGGATTCAATGTTTTCAAAAATACCTTTACAATTATTTTTATTTCCTTGAATTTCTTGGAGATTTTCTTCTAATATTTAACGGGTACATTTAAATGTAGCATCGCAGTTTGCTATGCTGCTTTTTTAAAATTTTTATTTTAGATTTGAATAAGTAAATAAAGCAGCAAAACAAGTATTCTAAAGTCTTTCTGTACTTTCAATTTGGATAAGAAAATGATTGAGGAAATATTTCAACAAAATATTTAAATGTGTTAAAAAAATTTCACCTATCAAATATGTTAAATTCCACAGAGCTTACAATAATTATTTACTGTATATAAACAGTGTGTTTGGTAAATTTTTTTAACAGGATTTTTCAACTAATATTTTCTGTTTACTTAAGAAAGACCTGCCTTTAAATAAGCCAATCAGTCCAGGAAATCCTCCATTTCTCACCAACAAAAAAATATTGCGAAGTAAAAGTACCCATATGCATGGAAAAATAAATATTTGAATAAACTTGTTCAGTATTTTTTAGAAGAAAATATGTTGCCGTATAATGAACTTATTGAATGGCCTACAGAAAAACTGAAAAAATATGTTTTTAGTGAATATATGGAAAATTTCTCTTTGGAAAACTAAATTAATGCCATTCTAGGCACCCATCTTAACTAAAAAAAGAATCTTTGGTTATAAAAAAATAAAATAAAGTGTATTTGATATCTATTTTAAGAATTTTTTTTATGAATTATTTAAAATTAAATTTAAAATTCATTTCAAACTCATTTTAAATTTTATAAATATGGGGTATAGTTTGAAGTTTCGTTTTAAAGTAGCATGTCCAAGAATTCAATAAATACAACTTTTTAAAAACATATGAAATAAAAGTGGATTTAATTTTTATATGAAAATTACCAACAAGTTTATACTATACTATTGTATATTAAAGCATATGTTGTTGTTATATAGTATGTAATATGTTTATTGTCGTTTCGAGCTATACTATGCAATAAATGGCACAATATTTTTAAAGAAAATATTGACAAATTTTCCTGACAGTTGAAAAGTAAACAACATTGAACAATGCTGAAACCACATTATACAATTGTATTGATTGTACAATAAAAATCAAAACGTCTTCTGATATTTGCCAATATATTGTGCCACCTTCAAATATAACATATACATTGGCGATATTATTGTACAATACGAAAAATTGCACAATTATATTGCTTAATAGACGATTCAATGAACAGCTAGCTTGCACATTGGTAAATATATGTACGTATGTTTTATGTGTAAATACATATTGCGCATACGCTAGTATAATGTTCTCTTTGCATAAATCCACAAAAGTATGCAATGGTTTATGCATGACTGCATACGTATGCGTGATATTTGAATACACAAAACAGAATATTATTCATGCGCCATTAGTACCAAAACAGTGATGATCAACAATTTTGTGCATTAGCGTTGATAAGAAAAAACAAAGGCTGCTATAAATTAAAAAAACAACTAATTATAACAGATGTGATTCACACAAATACGTTGAGTCGTTCTGCAACATACAACATTTTTATGTACATATATAAAATACATATTTGATTGATTTACTTCACTAACATCCACATGTTCGTAGGTTCGTTTCGCTAGCTTAATTAAGGTCTTTAATAAATTTTTGTAATTGTCTGAGAGATATCCAGTTATTTCTGTGCTAATTAAAATACATTAATATTATAAACATTTTTTTTTAATTAATTGCTTAAAGGTTTTTTATATAGAGGAGAAACATGCACAAGCAAATAAGACCAAAAGTAAAAATGGAAATTTTCTTGCAACAGATTTCATGAATTTTCATGCCACTAAAAGTTTAATTAAGTATTGTTATATATTTAATGTGCAATTTGAGCAATGTATATTATATACACATATTCTCATAGGGTTCCATGGAAGAACATAAGCTACGAATTGCATTTTCATTAATACAAAGATTTTAAGATGAACCGGGTATTAGCCGATTAACCGAGCTGCAGGTTAAAGCTTCCAGACCTGCTATGTGTTTATTGGTTTTATGGCTGCAATTACTCGCCATGACATTTCAAAGATCATTGGAATAGCAGCTACTCTGTATATCTACAGAACATATCACTAACCGCAACCTATGACACGTACGGTAGTACTTATCTGTGCTTCTCATAAGAATAATATACTAGTTTGGCTGATTTTTGCTATTTGTGTTAAGTTTTCCGCTTAGCTGTCTTTGAAGAGACTTGTAGTAAAATTGTAAGGGCCATCATTCTTGCAGAACATTTCATCCCTGCTCTACCCCTTTTTATGGGTGTTTTTACCAAGTGCCAGAATCCATCTAAATATTACCGTTACATGGTGGAGGATTAATATGTTCCACAAAAGTATTTGTCTTAATAGTTGCTACTCTGTAATCTGTACCAGAATTCATTATCATCCCATAATCTTTCCTTTACTATTGTACGGCGTAATTCAGGAAAACAATAATTGCCCTCTCGGCAAATTTGTTTCAATATTTATAAAAAAAATATCTAATATATACGTAGGTATGATAATCGGTGAAAATAAATGGTTTTGAGATTTTAAAAATACTCAAGTTAATATTATAGTAGCTCAAAGTAAAAAAAACGAGAAGGTTACACCTGCAACCCACGAAACAATATCGGGCCAACGTTTTCTAAAAGGCAGAGTTCCCATTTCATAATTTTAAATTTTATGCAACTGTGGAAGTTGAATTATTAAAAACGCTGTCTTTCAAACAGGTAGACAACGTAGTGGAACTCTCTAGCATACTTGAAAACCGGTAACGTCAGCAGTTGTGTGATAATTCATTTCATCTTAATTTATTGATAATCTAATTTTAAAGATAATTGAAAAAAATTTTAAGCGATTTATCAAGGAATTTAAATAATCTCACAAACTTTTAAACAAAGATTCTATTTCATTATATACAAGAAAATATAAACCACACGAATGTGTAACGAGAATTATGGGCAATTTTATTTGAAAATCATTATTATGATTTTAAATTTTTCAGTCTCAGATTTAAAAAAAAAATCTGGTTTACAAACTGCAAAAATTTCATACAAGTAAGCAATGAAACTTTCTATTATTTTTATTTGTACTTAAAAAACTGCGTATTTTTTCATTAAATTTTACATTTGAAAAATCCGTAGCTCTGTGTTATGTAACACATTTGAATGGAAATGGAATAACAATAAATGTTTTATTTCATTATTTATTAATTTTATTTAGCATGTAAGTAATCAACAATATATTTCTTTTTCATTAACTCTTAATGGACTGCAGATACGGTTATAGTTACTATAGATTAATTAAAGTTTATATTCAATTTAATTTAATATTACTAGGCTACAATTTTAGTTGTTATTTTCTTTGAACTAATAATAATTAGTTTAAGCTAAATTTATTTATATTGTTATAATATTTGATTCAGAGTATTTATTTCAATTGCTGGTTATTTGCTAGCATAACGCTTGTAACTTTATTTTTAAGCTTTTTTCACCTTATATAAATTCGTCTAATATGTTCATTACTTATTAATGTTAAAAAATAATATGCAAGTTGTCTTATTTACTAGGGGGAGTAAATTATTAAAGCATAAGTTAATCTGTTTATTTTTTCTTATTGTTTCAATATTTTTCTGAACAATAACAACATTTTCTTAATTGTTTTTTTTTTAGTTTTTAGTACATAAATATTTTATAATTATATACTGTCATATATATATATGTATGTGTGTTTGTTTTCTACCTTTAATTTAATTAACATAATAACAATTTATACAAGGGTTTTATTTTAGGTAGTCTTAAATATTAATATTTTACACTAACAACATATTCTCATTTTATTAAATAATGTATTTATTTTTATCTATAGCAAATATGTATCTTTATGTTTTAAGGAAGACATTTTTCATGATTGTGACCACTTTTTTTGGTGTATATAAAACAAGGAAAAAATAGAACTTAATTTTTATAAACCAATTGAAAATGTAAATATTTTATAAAAAAAAATATTTTATAGAAACTTTTCAATGGTCCGTTTTCTAAGTCTTCTATTGACCTTGAAAGAAGTTATGCATAAAACTATTGTTTGAGGTTTAGTAAATGATTTTGCTGAAACGTTTGCCTTCATTATAGAATAAGGAAAGTATTAGTTTGATTTCCTCATCGAAGCTTCAATCATAAGTTCACCCTAATTTGGAGATACAACTGAGCGATTCGGCTGGGACACAGTTTAGTGTTCATGAAAATTTCCTAATCGGGTTAAATCCCATTAGCAAGCTTAAACGATTAAATATGAGTATTCTGTTATGAGTTTCAGGTGAAACTAATACGAATAATTTGCATATCATAAGCTGTGGAATACTCGCTTTCTTTTTTAACAATTAATGAACCAAATTTTTAGGAAAATTTAAAAACCAACTCTTGCAACTGTGAAACCGTGAAAAATTAATTTTGTTTAGTTTTCTGACTGTTAAAAGTTTTTGTTAAAATATCAAATTCGTCGATAAACTCTGTAATCAATTTAATAATAATATCGCATCTTTTATTGTACAATTATTTGTTTTCAAAAACTTTAAAAAGATACTTTCATCATAATTTCAATATTCTGCAAGAAGTCAAGAATTGTTATAACTTTTAAATTTTCTAATTAATTTCATTTCAACGAATAACATTTACGTTGAACGCATAATTATGCCTTGTAATTTGGTGTAGAGTTGATTTTGTAAATACTTCTTGCCCATTAAAAGTTGCACAACTTAGAAAAATTTACTCTGCTAAGATTGCACTTATTTAGACCCTGATAGTTTTACATAATTTGTGTAAAATAGTTTTTTTTTTGTAATTGATATTAGATATTTTTCAACCTTGCAACTTTTGTTGTCTTAAATGTCTTTTGAAAAAAGAAATATGTCCCATTATTCTCTTGAAGTGATCGCAAATTTGTTTATAAATTAAGTTCAAATTGCTTTTATATATTTGATAAAAAAGAAAAAGAAACAGTAAAAGATACAGAAATAAATACAAGTGTTTAAATGGCCTATGATTCTGATTTTATACGTATGTATGCACCTATTTAGAATATTTTTTAATATTCCATAATATTTTTTTTATATATATTTATATACGCCATGATTTTCTTCTATTTAAAGGCTTTTTCTGACTAAGTATTTGTATATACAGCATTTTTATACTTTAAATACTTTTTATATGCTTTTGTGTTTTTCTTATCCTTTTTTAATATTTTCCTTTTTGTTTTTCTATTAATGATTTGCGCTTAGTACTGGTTATTTAGGTGTTTTATTTTAGTTTTTTATATTTACATTTCTAATATATTGTAAAGTAATTTATATATTTTTTTTTGTAAAATTATTTTTTTAATTTATTAGGTGTTCATTTATGATATGTTTATGTTAAGTTTTTATATATTTATTAATTTGTTTACATATTTATATAAAAATTGTTTTTATTAATTTTTGTGTTTTATGTTGCAATTTTATTTAAATTTATACTGCTTCTTAAACTTATAAAAAAAATATATAAAAATATCGCTTTCATCAATGAAACCTTGGATTTAAAAAGCAAAGAGAAACAATCTCTCAATTAAATCAGTGAAAAAATATATGTACTATGTATGCATTTGAAACAAAGCCCGGCAGAGGGAAAACAAATAAATGAGCAATAATTTGTTTATTAAGTGCGTTGGTGTTTATTTGTTTTATTGACATGCGAACCGCTCTTTATTGTGATTGATCCTTTTGTATACATGTAAATGCCGACAAGTAGCCGACAAACATCGTGGCTTATGGTGGTCACAAATTGCCAAGACTCCACAAAATCCATTTAATTTTAAATAAGACTTGACACAACACGCACGACTCAACACGCAGTATTCGTGACAAAAAATCTGATTTCGTGCGTGTTCGGGTCGTTTCGTGTTGAGCAAAATTGACACGAAAAACACGAAACTATTTTAGATGTAAAACATGTATGAATGAATTTCCAGTAGAGAAAAAATTTAATATTTTGTATCGTCAAACACACAACACCAGCATATTTGTTGATATTGTATGGGCTTCTGAAGCTTAAAGTTCTGCACGTAAACAGATAGTATGAGCTGTGGTGCCAGAGTGTATCAGCTGGCAATGCCAACTCGGTGCCATATTTTGAAAAGGACTCTTGAAAATTTTTTTTTTTTATCTTTTTGCAGTATCGTGTTGACAAAATTTGTCGCGTGCGTGTTTCGTACGTGTTGGAAAAATTCGACTCGCGCCCATTTCTAACTTGAATACTATACTATAGAATATTTGCCGAATGTTAATAACAAAAATTAAAAATAAATAAATACCGCAGTATATTTATTTGACATTTACGGTCTAATTCATAAAAAATATTTTAGGTTTATTTGACAAATTTCCTATAGAAATATGTCAAATAAGCGCTTAATAAACCTGAATTATTTTTATGAATAAGGCAGTTGGTCTTTAATTTGCTAGCAATTTTTGTTGTTTTTTTGGGGTTAAACTTTGTCTATATGCATTTCGTTCCTGCTTAAGCAGATCAATGGAGATCGTCACCAAACTATGATCCATAATTTTTTGTTGGAAAATATTGATGATATTATTAAATTATTTTTTCAGCTTGAGATCTGATTGTAAATTGAAAAAGTTAAATTTTAATTTAAATTATATTTTAATTTTTGTTTTTTATTTCCCAATATTTCGGTCGTTATGTTTTATAATATTCAGGGAATATTTATAAAACCAAATGTTGTAGTTATTAATTTTAAAAGTTTTGAAAGCATTTTCTTAACAATTCTTCCCTTTTGTAAACAGAACTAATCTAATTGGAAATCTTTTTACAAAAGAGACGAGTTGTTAAAAATAAAGCCTTTAAATTTTTGAAATAAATAATTACATCGTTTGCTTTTACAAATATCCCCTGATAGTGATCAACGGTGTTGAGCGAAATATTGGAAAATATTACATGCACAATAAATAACTGTGGATAATTTTCATTTAGAAGGGATGGCGCTACGTTCCATAAGGCTACCTTAATCATAGATTCAATAAAACCTTAGTTGGCCATAAGCTGATTTCGAAAAATGGATCTGTCATTTGTTCTCCAATGTCGTACGGATTAACGTCTCTCGATTAGTTCTATGGAACCACATAAAGTCACTGATTTGTGCTGATTAGCCAGCAACAATTAACACTTTGGAGGCCAGCAATGCTCGAGAAAGTAGGCTCACATCATATAGCTCTTGCGATGAAAAAATTATTTGGATTAAAATTTAATTTTTTGTATTAGTTTCTACAGTTTGAACTTCTGTTTACAATTTTTCAGACGTTACACACAATACCATACAATAATGAAACTTCAATACAACTTGAAAATAAGCTTATAAAAATATATAGTGAATTTTAAGCTTTTTCAACAATGCTTGAAAAATTTTTATTGCTCACACAACTTCTTTTAAAGTATTCTCATAAACAACACAAATTGAACAACACAATAAGTATGACGATTAAAAAAGACTTAGCAAATTTATGAAGTATTTTGGGTGTACAATTGGCTTTAAATTTCAAAGTGAGTGGGAGTGAAAACTAAACTAAACATACTTATGAAGAAGTTATTTAAAAAAAGCTTAAAAAAATATTGAAAATAAAAATAAACTTTTCTTTACAAAAGTTAATAAAATATTATTTTCGTAAGCTTATTCTGCGGTTGAAAGGATAAGCTTATAGCAGAGAAAACTTTTGAAATCCTAATGTTATACAAAGACAATACAATACAAAGACTGGAATTTTGCAAAGTTAGTGTAAAAAATCAAAATTAAAGGGTATTCTATCAGTAAATGTAATTTTGACGATGTAATTTTGACAATTTGCTGTATCTTGGAGACCGTAAGAGTCAAGCTCTAAAAGTTTTCTAAAACGGTAAAACTAAAAAATCCCAAAATTAAAACATCGCCAAACCGAAAAAATTGCAAAAAACAGAAAAAAATCGCCAAAACGAAAAACAAAACGTCAAACTAAAAAAAAATCTCTATAACTTAAATAAATTGCCGAAAACCAAAAAAGTCGCCAAAATGAAAAAAACGCCAAAAAAAAGAAAAAAAACCAAGAAACAAAAAAACGCCTAAGCTAAAAAAATCGCCAATAACCGAAAGAAAAATTTCCCTATAGTGTTACATATGTAGTGTCCGTACGAAACCCTTCGTATGCGAGTGAGTCACAGTCGCATTTTACTGAATTTAATCAAGTTCAAGGCTTGTGTTAGTAAGCTTATTATAATATTTTGCTCAGGACATTTGATATATTGGATAGTTACGAAAACACCGATACACTTGCATTTTCTGATTCTATTTGCAGCATCTGTTGCTCGAACCTTGTAGTTTTTTGCTTTTAGGTGCACAGAATTATGAATTAAAAACACAAAATTTTGTATAAATCTTAAAAATTTAAAAATTTAAACAAATGCCACTTAAAGTGCTGGAATTAAATATAAAAATATAATATTACGGAGTTGTGTGTTAAAAGGTAATAGTTTTATAAAAATTTGCTTGTTTTGCAGTAGAAGCACAAATATTGTTATGTATCAGATCTGTATCAGATCTGGTATCGAACCTCGCTTCTGAGAATTAAGAACTATGGCTGCAGTCAGTTTTGCCATATTTTAATTTCAAAAATCTTCAAGTCGACCAAAAAATTCTATTTTGTCATTAAAAATCTTTTTGTTTTAGTGCATTTAAATTCAGTTAAAATTTATAGTTGTGTTTTTATAGAAATTTCGATCGATATCGAATATGGTAAATTGCTCCCAGATTTAAGCGATTTTAAGACACACGTGTGCTTGATCAGTAAAAAAAAGCTTTTCTCATGTAGACTTTTGTTTGCTGTTCTTTCTGATTGGACATTGAGGAAGACATCCTTGAAATTTAATGAAAGGAAATAAATAATATTGCAGAGTGTTACTTCTTTTTATATTTTTTAAAAAGCAAAGAAGAAAGTACTTATGTCAGTAGTTTAGGTAAAAAGAACTTCAACTAATATTACAATTTCAAAAATTTTATTTTTAGTCTTTTTTACATTTCGAAAAACTTCAAAAATAAGATAAATCTTTACATATGGTAACGCTGTGTACAGTACTGTCCCTTAAGTCTGGTACTCTGTTTAACATTTCACGTGAAATGCTGTCAAAATACATATAAAAAAAAATTGGCACGAATTGTCCATGAAAAAATGTTGCAGAACTAGTACCCGGTTTATCTTGGGAAAAACGTATGAAATGTATCTTGAACATTTTAAGTTTTCATACGAAATAAGATATGAGGCACTTATTTCGCTTGGAATTTACAACAAACACATCGGGCGTTTGTAAAACACAATAAATTGTAGCATAGTTTCAGGGCTTAAAATTTTTCGTATGAAATACTCAATTTTGCTCAAACTTTTTCACAAATTTTAACAAAGTACTATGCTTTGAGCACAGGTTGATTTGAAATACTTATGTACGTAAAATAAATTAATTTGTTCAAAAGTAACTAGTGTGCACAATTGGTAAAGTTTTTTTTAATGAAAATATTGCATCAGAAGACATATTCCCACACCAGACTTGTAATTTTTGTTGCATCAATTTTTATTTTTTTTTAAAGAAAAAGAGTGAGAGAGGAATACAAAATACATATAATTCTATTTAACTTGGGGGCCACACGTTCAATTTTTGGCTTTCAATTTCATTCAATTTGAAATACACTCACACGTTTTTTACTAACACACTCAAACTTTTTAAATTGAAAACTAGATTGCTTTCAAATTCATCTATGCATTTATATGGCAATTTAATTTTCAATTAGAACAGCTAGTCACAGCACACCGTGATTGAAGCTACAAATTTGAGTTGTATCTTCGTCGGTGGAATTTAAAAAATGAAATTGATTTGTGTCACAACTATCAATTTCAAGGAATTTTGACACGCAGTATGTGTGATGAAATTGAAAGCGATTTATTGAACGTGTGGCTGCAGCGTAAACGCTCTTCCACAAATTCAGGAATTGCTACAACAAAACTTGCTAGTCTGGACCGGGACTTACTTAGAAATAGGCTTCAAACTATTTTGGTATTATTAGAAAACATCAGGCTTAAAAAGTAGTTACTTTTGTAAGTATCCAAAATATATGTATGTATGTTTCGCTCTGCAGCTGCCTGCCTACGTGCCTCCGAGTGCAAGTTAATGTTGAACTCTGTGAACATGCATTTATTTTTTTTTTAACACTCTTAATATAATATACATCTGCATCATATCCTGCGTATCCTGTTTTATGTTTTTTTCCTTACATTTAAAATCTCATATTGTTTCATGTCTTGTGTCGCATGCTGACAATTAATAAAAAAATGCTGCAACATTTCCTTTTTAATGTTATTTTCATGTGCAACTGTTTCATTTTAACAGTTTGCACTGCTATTAACTGTACGTTAAACATACAAATGTACGCACATGTTGAAGTTGTATGTTTTTGTGTTTGTTTTTCATTAAATATGTTGTGGTTGTCATTAAACTTGGTAAAATGGAAAATATGTGGTTTTTCCTGCATATTTATTTTAAAATAATTTGCTGTATAGGGATTCTTTTTTAATTGTGTGTATAAGTTTGTTTTATAGTAAATTAAATACGTACATATGTACATAGCTTTCCCTTTTTTTCATTACTGATTTCATTTCATTCACACTTTTGTTAGTGTGGAAAATATTCATTGAAAAAAGTTAAATGATAAAATTATACAAAATTTCATAATATACATGAAAATAAAGACTTGAAAAAAAATTAGTTTTTTTAATAAAAACAATAATCAGAACAGGGAAGTAAAAACATATTAAACAGGACACTTGAAAATATGTTTTTTTTTACTGCAAATGTATTTTTTCCTACTTAAATCTATATTTAATAACAATTTTTTTTGTTACATTTTATCAGAATTATATAAATCATTTAAGGTTTTTTAATGGCTGTATTGCGTTTCAAGTCTTTTTTTTTTATTAAATTTTGTTGCTCTTTTTTTTGGTTGATAGTCATTGCCTTAAATCAGAGAAGGCCGAAAAGAGAGCGTTGAAAAAAGAGAGTAAATAAGTTGTTTTATGCTTAAATAAATTTATGTTATTATTATAGTCAGCGATGCCAACTTGATGCTTTTGGCGCTATTTTTGGTGCTTTTTAAAGACTCAAAACTCCACATTTTGAGCGTTGGTGTCAAACTAAGAAAAATCACTAAAGAGTACTTTTAAGAAATTTTTTTATTTCTTAAAATTACTTTAATAAAAACTCGGTGTATTTCTTTTTTCACTGTAAAGCATACATTTTTCGTCTGATATATTGCATTAAAGATGTTGATACTATTGCCGAAATAGAGAATAGCTTAGAAAATATTAAACATTATTAAATATCACGTTAGCGCTTTTTAGATTTCAAAGCTTTTTACTGCTTTTTTAAATTTTGATGTGCTTTTAGAGCCAAAAAAGTTGGCATCACTGATTATAGTGTCGTTTAAGATAAGACCTGGGGGGTTATTATGTAATCCAAATCGAACGGAAATGTTTTTGAATTGTAATGTTAATAACATACAAATTCGAACAGTTTTCTTTTCGAATCGAATTACATAATTACCCCCCCCTGGTTAAAAATAACACTTTCGACTCAATTAGACTGAATTAAAAAAAAAGATTTTTGCACTTTATATCCCACATAACTACTTAAAAATGCTTAAAATAAGCTGAAATTAAAAAACAAGCATAAGCAATTATTTTGCCAGAGTACCAACAATAAAATTGCCTAATTTGACAAAATGAAAATATCCGAAACACTCTTGCTTCGTTGAAATCTAGTAAGTTACGGAATCAAATATTTTGTTTTCTCTCCATAGTGGTTGTTTTTATGGTTGCTTAAATGATTGTCTTCATACAAAAATACCTCGTCTCGTTATTCAAACCAATTGGGTTTCTTATTTTATTGTAGGTGCAGTTTTTATTATATCTGTGGCAAAAAAGAAAAAGTGCTTAAGTCGAGATAAGCTAATTTTGAGTTATGGATACCTACGTAATTTGCATATCTGAAAGTACTCCAGAGCGAAATCTCAATTAATTTGTGTGATTCTTCAGGAAGTTATAGCACTATGACTTGCGACTAATCTTTTTTAGACTTCTAACCTTATTTGGTTATACTTTGGTATATCCCAACTTAAATATATTATTTATAGTGTGTAGAGCGATGTTTGATTAAAAAATAAAGGTTAACAGATAATTTCCCAATTTAACTGTAAAAGAAATAAAGTTCTGAAAATCGACTTGAAAGCGTAAAAGAGCTCTCCTGCAAAACAGTAAAATATGACTTGAGCACTTTTTCCTTATTGCCACATATATTTAAGTTAGTTTAAGTTATGTTTGGTTAGGTTAAATTTTACAGGGAGCTGAGCAGAGACAGTAAGCTTTCAGCTCACTTATGTCTAGAATATAAAAGGGGGAAATATCTGGTCCGAAGGTCCAAAGACCGACACTGCCACACCTGATGGATCTTTTGTACCATAGATCTATAATTGAAGTTAAATCAATCTCTGTACGAAAGTCAGCACAGATATTAGAGTATCATCTGAACACAGAAACTCAGAATGAAAAACACGCCTTCTACTCTTAAGTAAGACGATACATTCGCAAAGAATGTGTGCCGTTGTCTCGTCATCTTCTATGTAGTATAAAGGACACAACGGTGAACGAACTTTCTTACTTTTCCACAGAGGATAGTTTAGTCCAAAGTGACCAGAAAGAAAAACAGTAGCAAGCCGTACGTTATTCCTGTTGAGGCCCATTATATGAAAATGGCCCTAGACCAAAAAAGTCAGCCACATTTCCTTAACGGTCGAAGTGTCATCTGTCAAAAGGGCTCTGAGCTCATAAACCTAACAGTAGAGGCCCTCCTGGCCAGTTCATCCGCTTCCTCATTCCCCGGATGACCGCTGTGGCCAGGTATCCAGTAAATGAAAACCTTGTGCCGGATGGATAGCTTTGTAATGAGTCAAATCACTCTAAAGCCAGTCTGAAACGGAAATTCCATGAAAGGAGGTTCTCATGTCTAAATAACAGGTCTTTTTATCTTAAATGTGAGTAGTAAAGTGACAGTGCAAGTAGAGATGGATAGAGAGAAGATCTTAATTAAATTTTTCGTTTGCTGTTTTGCTTTTTTCTACTTTCTATAGCATTATTACAGCACATCTGGTATCGAAGAGACACATTATTCTGAGCTATGCCATTTTATTGTCTCTGTTTCCACAACCCAAACGGACGTCTTGAGTATAAAAAACTAATTTTTTTGGAGTGATTTCATACAAATTTCTAAATGAGTCGAATGCCTGGCTTGCAGGCAGGTTTTCTAAAAACAAAAATACCAATATAAATCTGTCGTTCTTTTAATATGTGTCTTCAATTACGCTATTTTTCGTTTTCGCTATCCAATAACATAGTTAAGCGATGTTCGCTGTCGTTTAGTTTTTCTTTAATAATTTTCAGAAATTTATTTCTCTTACAAGTAAATTGTTTAGTTTTAGTTTTAAATATACCAAGGTATAAGCACAAAGTACACAGAGGTGACACGAGACCATAACGAGACGGAAAATAATTGTGAACTATTGACGCCTCGCTCACACCGAATCTGTGTCTTCTTTAATGTTTCTTTCGTAGTGGCATTAATTTAACGTTTTTCATTTTATGCTTTGTGTCCCCATTCGCTATGAGATTTTTGTAAATAAATGGTAATAATTAATATTTGTGAACGAAAATGCTTAAAACGAAGTCTCTAATCATTTGAAAACAAATTTTAATCACTTTTTTAATACTAATAATCTTCTTCGCATTGTTTTCTTTAATTCAACACCTCAAGTTCCTCCATTTAATTTTGTACAAATGTTCATGTGCTCAAATGTATTTTCATTTTATGCTCATTTTATGGTCTCGTTCGTTATCGGCTTTGTGTAAGTTGAAGTTAAAAATTAATATTTTTGAAGGAACATTTTTAAAATTGAGTTTGTAAGCATTTGGAAACTAAATTTAATCACTTTAATAATAATGCTTTACATATTGTTTTTTTTAGTTCAACACTACAAGATCTTTCATTTAATTTTGTAGAAATGTTCAATTGTTCATTTCACAAATTACACATTTTGTCTTGTTTATTTTGATTGTATCGTTAACAACTTAATAACAAATATACTACAGTTGTCCTTTTCTCGACGAACCTGTGTCTTTTTTCATCACTCACTTTCTTCACCTCTGTGTACTTTGTGGTATAAGCTAAATTAAGCTATTACAGTAAAATTTTTTACCTCTAATAACTGGACAATTTTTGTAGTTCCAATATTTTCATTAGTTTGTCTCACAAGCGTACAGAAACATTGAAACACGGCAACAGGAGTTCTATATAAATATACGTCTTTTTTATTCAACTCTGATTCATATTTGTATTAATGTCAATGATATGGGTGTACATACTCATGCGATGTTGACGGCTAAAAAAATGGCTGTTTATTAAAACAAGTGCTTTGCCTAGCTCGTGTCACAAAATGGCACGGAAAATTTTTTTTATCAATGAAAAATGATCGATGCATAAAACAGCGAAGATGTAAAGTTTGTGGAATATTTTAACAATTCACATCGCCACATTTCTTATAAAAATTGCCGGTTTGAAGCCTTACACTAGATACGATTTTGTTTAATTCCAAACAAAATTCAGTTTGAAACCAAACAGCTGAAATTTTTCAACTTAAGTTGAAGCAGTCTAGTCTAAAAATATTTTTTCAGCCACAATAAACCACCAAATAATGTGTAACTCTTTCTTAAGCGGTTACCTCGTATAACCCTACAAAAATACCGCGACGCTGAGTGTCCGATTATGGGAGGTTTCACTGTATTCCATATCCTTACTAATAATATAAATGTGAAAGTGAGTTGACTTTAAAAAATTTTTCACCAATAGAAAGCCAGCGTTAACTAAAGGATATTTTTTTTACCGGTTCGCAACCGAGTTTTTTATATTTAGCACAGATTTTTTTTCGAAAAACTGATTTTTGGACTGGTTAGGGTAATTTTCGTTTCGAGTTTGATTGTTTAACCAATTTTAAAACCGGTTAATATGTATTTTTTAGACAGATCAACGCGAGCCGTAGATAGAAGCTAGTAAGATTATAGTCGAAGAATATAAAAAAAATTAAAAATCGCACAAAATAACTGAGAAGTAAGACTTAAGCAAGTGT
This sequence comes from Nowickia ferox, assembly GCA_936439885.1. Taxonomy (NCBI): domain Eukaryota; kingdom Metazoa; phylum Arthropoda; class Insecta; order Diptera; family Tachinidae; genus Nowickia; species Nowickia ferox. The sequence goes on from OW387023.1 coordinate 111,251,968, forward strand.
TACCTTCTTTAGGGAAGGAATAGCGATATAAAAAGCAGTCAGTGAAGGGACAGACAAAAGAAAGCTTCATTATGTTTACAACTATGTTTATAGCAGTGTGCTAACGACTCTTATATTAAGCAGACAGGCACATTTAATTTTCAAAGCTGTGTTTAGCAGCCATTTTATTGATTATTTTGCTTCGCCGATGATTCTGCTACACGACAGCAACGAAAGAGGGCACTGATGATGACACGATGATATGATATGACAAATAAAATAATAAAAAAATATATCAAATTGTTGCCCGGCTCTGCTTGACACTTTCTAGTGATTAACTTTTTAATATACAGCTGATTTAATGTAGTCTTGCTTGCAAACACAAAACTATTATGACGGAGAATTAATTTTGTAGTAAATAAATTTTGTGGCCGAACTTAAAATAAAATCAAACAGCCAATTGTTTGTTTTCAGCATAATAACTTATTCTCGTACCATATATTAACATTAATTTGCGTATTTAATTAAAAATTAAAACAGAAATGGGAGAATAGAGAATTAAAAAGAGAAATAAATAAATTTAATATGTTGTATATAAATTATTTGCAGTTAAAGACACTCCATTAATTGCTTTAAAAATTATTTTGTTTAATTGAAAAGTTAGTTAAACAAATAAATACTTATAGACTGTTATTTTACAACAGAAAAAAAATATTTCCATTTTTGTATTTCTATAAACAATTTCCATACCATAATTAACACTGTACAAGTATAAAAAGCTTTTCCCAACTTATTTTAAGTTTTATGCTCAAACTTTCTTTAGCATTTTTTTGGGGTTTCCTTAGTTTATTTAACGCTATATATGTATGTAGATATGAATGTTTGTATGTGTAAGCCCTAATATACGTTTGTATGTATGTATGTATATATAGCCATGCGTTAATGTGTGTATAACTTTATGCATTTAGCTTGAGTATTTATGAGTGTATTTTTGTAAATATGCAATGATTTAGATTTATTTCTGTTATATAATGATATACTTATGTTATATATAGTTTTTGTTGTTATTTAAGTTTTATATTTAACTTTTAATTGTTTTATGTCCTAAACATTTAGTTTTTGTTATAGTTTTGTTTTTTAATGTCATGTTATTTTTTCAATTGTTCGCCTTTTACTCACTTGTTGTTGGGGCTCAACTTTTGCTGCCATAAAATTGTTGCTGCTGCTCCTAGTGCGTTTAGTTGCCATCAGCAGCACAAATGTCAACAATGTGATTATTAATAAACTTGAGCTGCAGTTATTATGTCTAAGACTAACAGCTGCACTATTTTCTGGCCAAACAACTTCGACTTCAGCCATTTTAAAAATGCTTAACAGTCGGTGGGATTGCAATTCATGGTGTTCAGCGTTGATGTGGTGACTAATTGTTTTTAGTACCGAAGTACATTTTTCCTAGGGAGCAAGGAAGAAATGTAAAATTCAATAAAAATAATATTAATTAAGATTATGTGATACAAATTTATTACTTTCAATTTAATTCTAATAAATTTTTAATAAAGGAATAATTTTTAAAATCGGTCTCAAGCTCAGTATTTTTCAATTATTGTTATAGCATAAAATATTTTATTAATTTAAGTGATTTCTTAAAGACAGCATACAAACATTTCATTAAAAATGCATTTCAAATAGCTGATGTTAACAATCACTCTCTGCTCGAGTAGATTGACTTGGGTGTTAATGAAGTGCCTGAGTGCACAGAAAAATGCAGCATTTCCCAAAGCTAAATCTAGTTTAACTTTTCTTGTCTGCTGTACGAAATAACATTAATTAATCAAATATTTCATTCTATAGTAAATATTTAAAAGTAATAAACTTGAGGCCCATTCAATATTTAAATCTTAATGAAATACATTATAAGAGCAACTTTATAGATCATTTACCTTTTCTTCCTTTAACAAATCAATGGCTTTTAATTTTGCATCGTGTGGTAAACGGGCTGCAATTATAATATTCTCCTCTGTCATATTAAATAAAGTTAAAGTACACTGTGTCTGAAATTAAAACCAAGGAAAGAGAATATAAAAATAAGTAAAGCAGCATATTATTCTCTCAGCTTAGCTATGAAAGTTTATAACAAAACACACCTGGTTATCAATATACGTTGTAACATATTGTTGCAAAGCTCTGACAGCATCTTGTACACCCAAGTTAGTATGAGGTCTTAATAAAGCTTCATCAGCTGAACTGTAACCCAACATCAGAAATACACCACCTAAATAAATGAATATACAAAAATTTTTTTTTTCTTTTAGTTTTATATTCTCATTTTTGCAATCGTGTTTCCTAAGTTGCTGGCATCCCTTTACTAAGCTTTTAAAAACACGCACTTTTCAAATCATTTAAAAATTATAACTTAAGCATCAAATGCACACAACGTGGCTGGCATGAGTTTTTGTGCAAAAAAATAAAAAAAAAATATATATTTGTGTTTGTACATATACTCGTACATATATAACGGAAGGAAACTATTTAAGTCTTCCCACTACAAATCTTTTTTCGCCAGCTGCATTGCTTATCATTGCTGTTTTGAAGTTTGCTGTTAAGAATATGAAGTATTTAATCATCATCGTTTACCATGAGATGATATCATTACCTGAGGTGTAAAACAATCTGCCATAGCACGAGTATAACCGTTTTTCTTATTTCGAGATTGTCTTTGGTTCAATGTTTTACTATCATTTTCTGATAACAACACCTCAAGTGTTTTATTATTACTCACAGCGATTTTCATAACAAGCTTCTGCAAGTTATCTAAAGGTATAAATTCTTCAACAGCTTAATGATAATGGGTGCATCCATAAGACGTAGCTGTTCAGCTCAACTCTTGTGAAACTGTTGTGAAACTGTTGGCAACTGTTGGCCCCAACAATTGCTTCTTAGAAACGGCTTGGCGGCTGCACTGTAAATGAACAGTTGATGAATGTAAACAATTGAAAGGAATAAAAGAGGAACAAAGAAAATGATTTAAATTGGCCTAATTAATTAGTTGAGCTAAAAAGTACGGATATTACAAAATTTGTAATGAAGTCAGCAGCCCAGGAATCTTAAATTTTTACATTAAAATTTGCTCCACAAAATAAATAAACGCTGCAATAAAATGAAAGACCTGCAGCTATAGTATTTACATTTTAACGCTGAGCCGCCACTTGCTCAAAAAATATTTAAACGCAATAGTGAGTTAAATATGTAATATATAATATAAATAGACCGCATAATAAACATACATATGTTTGATGAAATTAGTAATTTAATTTTGTTTCCTTATTTCTTTACTTTATCGCATTTGAAATGTAAAATTTAATAAATATTTACAGCCGCCACCTAACAAAGTGGCGTTGCATTATAGTATACACGGCATAACTCTATTCGACCAGCACAACATGTTGACTATAGGTAGTGAAAAAATTTTACGATGGAAGAAATGGCAGCAATTACTCCACATGAGTTGAGCAAAACTTCTCAACTATGCGTTTGTAAGACAAACACTCAACGGTTGCGCCACAGTTACGTCTTATGATTTAAGTAGTGAAGGAACGCCGGCATTCTATGACTAAAACTATCCTTTATAGTTTATTATAAAGGATATATATAGCAGTCTGATCAAACCAAATAGAAAGAAACATAACCATAAGCTCAAAATGAGTGCTCGCCCACTCCGGGACATAATTTTTGTTAGCGTCATCCCACTTAGACTTAAAACTTATGTTTTGTTTTAACACAATAAACGTATATAAATTTTCAATATTGAAATTGAGTGTTGCAATCTTTTAGTTTTCCACACATTGGGATTTGGGTTTCAAAACCCTTCCTCCACTACTCACTTTCAAAAATCTCATGATGCAATTTTGTAGAAAAATTTTTGAATAGAAAATGTGTATTTATTTAGTTTTAATTTTAATTTTGAAAATTTTTAATAAAGTCCATGAAAGCGTACCAAGCAAGAAATAAAACAATTCAATGGTCTATATATCGCGCATTTACTCAAACAACGTCATAACTAAAATGTTCAATTTACACAAAACTTGCTGGAAAAAGAAAATTTTATTTTGCTTTCAACAGTTGAGTAAACAAGATATTTGATTGAAATTTTTAAACAATATGAAGAATGATATGAATAACTCAAAAACTAAATTTTTTGAGTTGAGTAAATGAGCGTGTATAATATTCCTAATAGTACCATTTGACTTTGAGGTATTTGAAAAATATTACATTTCTTCATGAATAAAAAAAATATGTGGGGTTATTCTGAACTGTTAAGACAATATGCTCACGTCTATAACCTTCCGAAATTTAAGTTATTTTTTTGAAAAAATAGTGTAGCACAACTTTTTCTGAAGCTGATCGTGCAATTAACTGATTCTTTTTCTTACCGGAAGAATGAATGTCTTCTTCCGGTAAGAAAAAGAATAGTTTCGGAACTATAGAAGCATATTTTCTAGTAAAAGCAAAACAGTTTCGACAAACACTGTCATTGCTTTTAGTTAATTAATTATTATTATTCGAACTGCATTTGTTTCTATATTTAATGAATTGAAGAGGCTAATGTTCGTATCGCCTTTTAAGCCAAATTACATGTGATAATTATTAATGAACAAATAACATCAAAGTTAGTTGTAAATATTCTGACAACACATAGTTGAACGGAACAGCCAGCCGTTTTCGAAGGCCACTAAACCTTCATCATCAGCGTTCTTCTATGTTGGGTCCACTGTGTGTGGTGTCAGTTGATGTAGATTTCTGCCTTATATACGAAACTTTCTTGCAAATGGAATATGTGAATTGGTTTGATTCATCGTATTTCAATTTGCTGAAATGTGTTTTGTAATGAAGGCCCAAATTTACCATCTCTAAATTTACAACAGTCTTACCATTGTCGTTTTTTCATTACTAATTATGCACATGTTAGTTAATTTGCTTATTTTTGTTCTACTTAAGACAAACTTTTTTGGTTTGTTACTAAATATTAAGTATATTTTTATTTTTAATTTTTGCCACAAGCCCATGACTATTAATTATTATCATTGCTTGTCGGTCAATTGTTTCATAAGAACGTTTTTAGCGTTCCGTGCTCTAAAGGTGAAAAGGAACGCTGTTGTTTTCGTTACCAACTTCGTCTGTCCGTCATAGGCTGTTTTCTCGTTAACCGTAATTGCAACGGACCTGAAATTTTCGAAGAACTTGTAAAACTTTGGCCGATACGACAAAAAAATATATATAACAGTTGAAAATTAACGCGTGTTGCAACGACACATGTTGAAATCCTTATGTGTTACACAGACAATTATATAAAGAGACTTGAAATTTTCAAAGTTAGTGTATTTGTATGCAGATTACACTAATTAACACTAAAACTAAAAAAAAAATAAAAGGGTATTTTATCAGTTAATATAATTTTGACTTGCTGTATCTTGGAAACCGTAAAAAGCAAACTCTGGAAATTTTCGAAAACGCTAAAACTAAAAAAATCCAAAAATTAAAAAAAAAAATCGCCGAAACGAAAAAAGCACCAAAACTAAAAAATCGCTAGAACTAAAAAAAAACGCTAAGTCCTAAAAAAAAGCGCCAAAAACTAAGAAAAGGCGCCAAAAATAAAAACAAACATCAACAGCCAAAAAAAGTTTACCGGATACTTAACATTTTTTTAAATGTCTACATAAGGTAAAATATTCTATTATATAGGCTAAACTTCGTATCACATACATATGTAGTCTCCATACGGAACGCTTCGTGTGCGAGTCAAAGTCGCACTTTACTAAATTTATTTAACGAACTTAAGACATGACCCGTCCATCAAAGAAATTATGGATGAAAAATTATTTTTGTTGTCCTTTCAAACATAAAAACTTGAGCCTGAATTTCAAAGTTCAAAGAAGTCGAAAAAACACAGCTGCTTTTAATAATTATAATTTTAAAAATTAAAAAAAAATCAATTAGTTCTCTATAACTTCTGCTTTAAAAAAAATTCTCTGTGTAATAATTCCTTAATATAATATATTAAGCAACTGAATGATGCTACACAATGCATAGCATTAATAACGCAGCGTAGAACAGCGCAACCGACAGACGATGATGATTATAAACTACTAACAAACGAACAATTCTATTTAACTCAACCCCCAACCTAAAAAAAACTATACATATAAAAAAAGTTATAATACGCAAAAACAAAAACACACAAGATACACAAAACACAAGAAATTCGAATAAAAAATTTTCTTTAATAATGACTGTTGCAAAGTGGCAACTAGAGAGGTGATTTAAACATACTACTTACCTGGTAGAGAGTAGTCACCGAGTGGTGGTTTCATACATATAAAACGTCCTGAATAACAGAGGCAACGACCACGGAATGCCTGATACGCGGGCGAAGCATGACTATAAAATGCCAAAGCTGTGCGACATGGTGCAAATGGCACGCAAAGGGCATGACAGGTTAGTGTTAGTGATTCGCCACAGCTGCATAATTCACTGCATTCAGCATCGTCCAAAGAGTAAATCTGTTAAGTAATCATAAAATGGAAGACACAAGAAAAAAAAAAAACAAGAAACAGCACATTAAATAGCAAATTCAAAAACGTAGCAGAATTAAAATATGTAAAAACAGAATAGAAAATATGCAAGAAATGCTTAAGAAGTGTTGCAAACTTGAATAGAAGTATTAAGAAATTTGGATCTTCTTTTTCGATGGTGTGTTTGTTTTTTTTTTTGTAATTTAATTTAATTTGATTCAATGCTTTGCAATTTTATAAATGATTTAGTAAGTATTTATAGTTTTAAAGAGGTGAATGTAAAAACTACACTGGGTAACAAAATTAGTTTTTCTTTATATATGTTCTGAGGTTCTTGGAATAAGAGGTCTCATTTTTATTTGTATAAAATAAGGAATACGAATGCTTAAGCAAAACCATGGGATGTGTATCTATATAATTGTAAAAAGCATGATATGCCTTTATTTTGGACCATTGGTCCTCATATCTTGTCTTTTACGAACTTCCAAAGAAAAAAGTCTAAAAGTGTTAAATCACAAGATCTCTGTTGTTTAATAGCAAAAGTGAAAATTTCTAATACTTGAAACACTGAATGTCAAACAAATATATTTCGATATTTGTCTTATGAAAATTACTGTTTGGTGGCAGAATGTGAAATAGATGCAAAATCGAGTCAATATGCTCTATTCTATAACTTTATAAAAATAAATTATTATAATGTTATTAATTAAATAAATAAACAAGTACTATAAACATTCGAAGTTTTTAAGCTTATTTCAAAAATCTTTTGCGTAGAAGTCTACTGACAAATTCCATAAGCAGGAACGTAATACAATCGTTGCTTAAGCAATAAAATCAAGCAAGAATTCCCAATACATTAAAGGCTGAATGTCAAACAATTATATATCTGTATATCTAGCATATTTTTCTTAATAAAAAAAAAATTTGGCGTTTTTGAAAAAATATATGAAGAATAATTAGGCTCTAAGAAAACTCAATCACAAGGCTGGTAAATTTTAATTACCCTCAAAATTCATCAAGATGGTTTTTAGTTTTACACATGATCGTTTTATAAAAAATATAATCTTAGCTTGAAATTAATTATTCTTACGCAAAAATATAACTTACCCTTTTGCTTGTTCCCTCTCTAATCAGCTGATCGGACTGATGAGGCCTTTGCACCACACAGTTTCCTTAAAAGATATAAAAATAATAAATGAGTAAATCTAATATAGAAAAAGTATAACTTCACTATAATAAATATTTTTGAATAAAAAATCTTTCAGTTCGGACAAAATATTTAATCAAATTTATAAATTTTTTTATTAAAAAAAAAATTATTCCATAATGTCAGAGCAGAAATATCTAAAAAGGGTTAGCATTGATACCATTTTTATAAAAAGTAAATAAAATAACAATAATTTGAAATTAAATAGAGAATCATTTAAGGCCCAGCAGTTTTTAGATGAAAAATATTTTAAAAGTTTTTGAGAATATTTTGTATCGTAAGTTTTTAATTAAAAAAAAAATAAATAAATTTATTTGAGATATTTGTGATTTCTGGATTCTTGATACAAATGGAATATACAGATGCAAGTGAAATGATTTAATATATGCTAATATTGCCGATGATGTTAAATATATTTCTTGGGTTTTTCTACACATAAATATAATCGGGTTGAAGCTTAAACTTTTCTTAAAAAATATTTTTTTTTATCTTAAAAGCGGCTTGAAATATTTCCTGATATTTAAACTTCTTTCCCTTAGTTTTTAACTTAATATTTAAGTATTTAGATAATTTTTAATTAAATTTAAACTTTTTTTAACTCACTGTATCTAGAACTCAGGCAGTCGACTCTGCTAAAAAATTATTTCGTATTAATTTTCTTTAGCAAATAAATAAATAAAACTAATTTTCTACTCAGTGGTTATCAAAGGTTCTAATGAAATTAGGTTGAAAGTATGGCAGCACTAAAAACAATTCTAAATATTATGGAAAGCTTTTCTAAAAACAGCTGTTTAGCATAAATAAGAAAGTTACAGTCGTAAAGCAGCTCTGTACCTGGATTCAGTAACTTTTTGCGAACCCAAAATCGTAATATTTATCGATACATAAATATAATCGTTTGCAGTAACGATTATATTATTCTGTAACATGTGGCACCTTAGCACACAAAATGTCAAAATAAGTGAATAGCACAAAAAAAAAAATAAAAAAACTACGATTTTCGTAATAAAAGTGAATGAATCCAGGTGCTGGGGCACAGTTCTCGCTTCATCGTAATTATTTCTTAAGTGTGATCAGGCTGGTGTATGTTGTTTGGTCTTCCAGAATTTTGCATCTCACTCGCACTTGTTAATGGGTAGCGCAACTAACTGTATCACTTATAGTTATTTAGTGGTATTTTCCATTATCGGGTGCAAATAAAATAAGACGTAAACTGGTGGAGACCAATAAAACTCTGGGTGTGGATCTTGGAATCTCTTACTTCTTATGTGAAGGTATAGGTAGGAAACACCTAATGTAGGATATCCTGGCAAATTTGCGTACTTGCTTCTACCATTCAAACTAAACTAAAGGCCACTACACAGTCCTGCGATTTTTGAGATAATGCAACCCTTATATGATAGAGTTTATGAAAGTTTTCAAAAGACAATAACAATACATCAGATCAGTGTTGTATTTTTTCGTAGATCGCGCGATTGTGTAGAATAGTGAGTCATGGCCTTAAACACACAAAAACATAAGAAAGTTATGTTATCAACATGTAGAAAATTAAAATTGCATAAAAATACATTTTATGAAATCAAAAGAGTATCAGAATGCATATTTCTATATATTTATTCCATGATATGAAAGCATTTATTATATATGTTACATATTTATGAAAATTAAACGAAACCACAACCACGTGATGTTCATGTGCAATAAACGCACACAAGCACAAAAACACATGGTAATTAAGATTTAATTCTCGTTAAGTTCTTTTTAAATACGAACTTGTGCTTTTGAGTGAATATTTAAATAATGCATGTATATTTAAATTTTATTTAAGAGCCTGTCCCACGATGCCGACAGCGTTCGACTTGCCGCACACTTATATTCAAAACAAAAACAAATTTTAAAATTTTGTTATTGTTTCCAATGTAACTGTGCGACGAGTCGAACGTTGGTGACATCGTGGGACAGGCCATTAAATAAAATTTAAATATACATGCATTATTTAAATATTCACTCAAAAGCACAAGTTCGTATTTAAAAAGAACTTAAAAAAAATTAAAGCTTAATTACCATGGCCTTTTATGTTTGTAACTAATTTGAGAACTAGTTAAAAAAAATCTCTGACTTTTGAACATTAATTTTTAATGGATCACTATCTTAGTTTTATTTTAGTCTTAATTTCAAGCTTCTGTTATATAAACAAATTTTCAACTTCATATTTGATGGGAACTAATATTTTTACCCAAATTTTAAACGTTTTGAAACATTAAACTTCCATCATATAAGTAAAAAAAAACATTCAGAATAGTATGTACTCGTATATCCCTTGTATATGGCAACATAGACAAATCTCAAAAAATTAATGCCCTAATTCAGTAAGAAGATTTAGGACGTTTTTGTTTGAAAATACTTTTGAGTTTTTGTTTTTGAATTCTCTAAATTATTTTCTTCAAAAATGGTTGTTTTTAAAACATAAAAATAAAATTAAATTATTACACAATAGTATTAAAAATATTTAAAAAAATATGTGTTGGATATAATGTTTAGAACAAAATCATAAAGCATATTTTTTTTGTTGATAATACACAAAAAATCGTTATATAATGTTTAATCTTATGTTAAAATTTTATATAAAAGTCTTATTTGCGCACCTCCTGATAAAAGAAAATATTTTTACATTTTCATTGAGTTGCATGTAAATTTAAAACTTAGAACTTGTTTTTTGCACAACTGGCTTTTTGAGTTGTTCCTCCATTGCAGTAAATGATCAATATAAAGTGAAATGAGTAGATCATCATTACATTCCATGTTTTTTGGGGTGTTACTTTATAGACGCATTCTAAATGCCACACTAACAAACTTGTTCCTTGACAATATTTGCAAAGTGTACACACGTGTATAATAATAATAAAGGACCATCATTTAACATAATCCTTTACAGTTTATATGTGTGCTCTTATATTGCTGTATTGCTTCAACTTCTGCAATTTAGAATTGAATTTTTTTGTTGTATCGGCAACTGCGTTAGATGTGCAACAGCTATAAATGTTACAAAAACTCTAATTTATGGAACTGTATGTAAATATATACTGGTATATACATGTGCATTCGTTTGAATCGTCTGATAGCAGTCATATACGTTTTAATGTTGTTTATGTGTCATTTTCTTATATGCAAGCGATTTCATAAAATTATTATTATTTTTTGTAATATCGAGTTCTATACTCAGAGTTTTTACATCAGTATGTGAAGAATACTGTACAACACAAAAATAAATGACGACCGATTAAGCCAGAAATGGAAAAAAATTACATATATTGGTTATTTAAAAGTTTAATACTGGTTACTATTTAAAGACTAGTGAAAAATCTTCTAACTTTTTTAAGCCTGAGATCTTTTCTACAAATTTATGAAGAATATTTTTACGGACTGAACTAGCATTGTTTCGGTTTCTCCGTATATATATTTTTTGTACTTTCTGAAAATGCGAGACAAAAAATTAGCTTTAAGTGGGGATATAACGAGTGCAAATGTTATAAAATCTCCGCAAAATTTTGCTCTAAACCTTTGAGTGCACTAGAATACGAAGTATAACTTTAATAAAAGTAAAAATTGATACATGTTAAATTTTAATTGAACTTAATGAATTTTAGTCAGGCATAATTTCTTAATCTGGCTTAAGTTCAGTAATTTCAATTCTTATTAAATGAAATATTTTTTTGTAAGTAAGGCCAATCCCACAATGTCGAAAACGTGCGACTTATGGCACACTTACATGGAAAATAAAAGCAAATTTTAATATATCGTTGTTGTTTCAAAAATAAGTGTGCGACAAGCCGAACGTTGTCGACATCCTATGATTGGCCCTTAATGTAATTTTCTAGTGCGTGGATGCACAGAAAAATGTCAGCACTTTCCCCAGCTAAATAGTCTAGTTTAATCTGTCTTCTCAATTAATAAAAATATTTCGTTTAAAACGAATTGAAATTACTGAACTCGAGCCCGATTAAGAAATTATGCCTGATTAATGATGATGGTTGTTTTTGTACTCACAGAACAAAAATATTGTTGAATTTTCTTCTTTTTTCCAATGAAGTAAATGCTTGGTAAAAACAATATTTTTGATTAATATTGAATTAAATCTTTAATTAATCGTTAATTTTAATTGCATCTACTGCTCTATCAAAAAGTTTTATTAACAGAATTTGACTCAACATAAACCAATCAATCCTCTTAAATATCCTTATAACAAAAGTGAATGCTTGGTAAAAAAAACAATTTTTTTGATTTATATTTAACTAAATGTACGTTTATTTTAATTGCATCTACTGCTCCATCAAAAAACTGTTATTAACGGAACTTGAATCAACATACTATGAAATCAAACAAAAAAAAAAGTCCTCTTAAATATCTTTATTTTTTCCACCATCCTGGTAATTTAAGTACATGACTTACACAATTCCTAATAAAATTTCTGTTTTAAAATAAACACAAACAATTGAAGAAAATACAAATAGTTCTGGTATCACATGAATAAAGTGCCAACATTAATAACATTAAATTTGAACAACACCAAAACGGATGTTCACTATACATGTTAAAGCATTCATCATGTGTCATCATTGATGTTGTTGACGACGCTGTTTTTTCTTCATACTTCACTTTACTATATATGAGAACAAACATTTACACACAACTCATTTAGTTTAAGCAAAAGATAGAGATGGGCACTGTCGTGATTATTTTGAATAACGATTAACAGTGCGCACTTAAAAGAAATTTTTCTCCCACAATCGTATAATTCTGCAGGAACATAACTATAGTAGACTTGGGTCGAACTCGTTCACTACTTCTTTTTTGCCACAAACCAATGATCAAACCCATCTAATTTAAATGGTGGCAAAAAAGAACTAGTGAACGATTTCGACACAAGTCTAAACTATAGAACGTTGAAACTTTTTCTTCTAAAAAGCAAAAACAGCGATACCGGAAATGCATATTTCTTAATAATAATGAAATTTTAGGAGCATAAAAAAATAAATAATAAAAAATTATGTAACACTATTGTATAGTACATAGGTGAAAATTTAATTAATTTTTTAATTAATAATACAAATATTTTAATTAATATTACAAACTCATTCATATTACTTTTTTGTGTGTTATAGTATAATTTTTCATTTTTTTGCTGCATGAGAACTATAGATATCGATAAATATGGTTTTTTCAGCTGAGAATGTCAAACTCTGCTGACATTTCTGTTCAGGAAAATTTGGCAAGTCATCATGAATAGTTTAACACCAGAACAACGCTTCCAAACTGTGAACATTTACTTTGAAAAACATAAATCTAATAGCAAAGTTCATAAAGCACTTCGTCTGTTTTACGGTCAACATAATCGGTGTAATGAGTAAGCAATTAGTGGTCTCGATTCAAGACCACTAACTAGACAAAGAAATGCCACACTAAAGAGAACATTGCCGCTTTTTCGAAATAAGCAAAAGCCACGGTTGCGATCAATGGCGAGCGCAGTCAAGCCATGCCAACTGAATTTTCTTTTCCAAAAATTACTCAACTGAACATGAACGAAATTTGGTTGCAATAAGATGGTTGCCATAAAAAAACCAATTTGGTGACAACTTTATTTCTAGAAGTGGTTCTGTTCACTCTTCTTACGATTTAACACTTTTGAATTACTTTTTATAGGGCTATGTTAAGACATTGGCTTATACCGACGAACCAAACGCTCTTGAAGCATCGGAAGCCAGTATTCAAGCCGCCGTTGACGCCATACGGCCAGATTTATTGGAAATAGTATTTAAAAATTGGACTGATCGAATGGACTATCTAACTCGTGGCCGCGGCGGACATATGTATGCCGGAAATTATATTTAGAAAATAAATGCCATAAAGTTATCTACCAGATTTCATTTCAACAATATTTTTGTGTTGTATTATGTTTCTAATACACACAAAAAAGTAATATGAATGAGTTTGTAATATTAATTAAAATATTTGTAATATTAATTAAAAAATTAATTAAATTTGCACCTATAAACAAATTGATAACATCAATTAAGTTTTTCCACTCAAATTAATTAATACAATTAAAAATTTAATTGAATCAATTAAATTATTAATTGATAACATTAATTGGTGAATACTTTTTTCTGTGTAGGTAGTGTGAATAAAAAAAAGCATTTGCATTTTACTTAAAATCTGTTTAAAAAACAAAAAAACAACACATTTTAAAGTAAAAGCAAATGCTTTTTTTTATTCACACTACCCAATTTCTCATGCATCTCGTGCCATAACCGTCAAACAAGCGATCGCAAATAATCAATTTTCGCCAAAAAAAAAACGAAGTCCAAAAAATGTGTCGGTTAAAGTTTTTTGGCGGTTATGGCTCGGTCTAAAAAAAACCCTTAAAATCCTTACTAATATTATAAATGTGAAAGGGAGTTTGTTTGTTTCACGTTCACACCCAAACCGCTTAATCGGTTTTGGAAATTCTTTCACCAATCGAAAGCTTCATTACCAGCGTCAAACAAAGCCAATTTTTTATCCGCTTCGGAACCAATAAACACATTTTTGTGCTAATTCAGTTAATTTTCGTTTGGGGTTTGATTGCTTAACAAATTTTAAAGTCAGTTTTTATTCTGATTTTTAATTTGCTTATCGTTTATTTTTCGGTTTTTATCATTTTTTTTTAACATTCTCAGTGAGTAACAAATAACAAGACATTCATAAATTGTGAATAAAGTTTTCCAAATATAAGATAAACGCTAGTGGAGCCGCGGGTAAAAGTTAGTATTGAAAATATTTTGATGTAATAATTGAAAAAATAAACTGAAATTATGTCTTATCGTCAGCAGGACTTGAGAAGTGTTTTTTTTTTATTAAACTAAAACTAAGGTCTTTATGATGAGTATCTATCGATCTTCTGTAGTCGAAAGTGCTGATTCAACGAATTTTTATTTACTATAGAAAACCTTTTGCTTTTTTGATTTTTAAAATTTGCAATAATTTTAAAATTTTGCAGTCAGGAATAATGTAAAAATGTTCAAATTGTTTAGTCCTTAAAAGTTTACTTCGATTTTTAATAATTTTTAATATTAAAATACTGCTTCAATAGTAAAACTCTGTTTGTTGCTCAACGAAATTTTCAATGCTCATAATATGAAATTGACATTCGATTTTCGATATTCGATATCAAAGATGGAAAGTCGAACGCAGCTCATAATAAGGACCTATATCTATTTTATTAAAATGATTATCATTTTAATATTTCATTAGGTAGCAGTTATATCGATATCGTGATAAAATTTGTACCATGTGTTTTGTGTTCACGTTAATTCAAATTTGATAAGCCATGTCTGAGTAACTTTTTTTTAAGTCAGGACACATAAAGGCGTGGAAGACAATTTATTCACGATCCTATGCACATGCAAGCAGTACATACTCGTACATATAAAGCTGTATGTTAGCACATTTGCTAAAATTCATTTTACATGATGTTGGTTGGTTATCGTTGGTCATGGTCATTCATGTCGAAATGCTGTCCTTTTTTTAAGCTCACATACATATATGAGATTGTAAGCTGTTATGTACACAAGTGTTTTTGTGTGTTTCGCTTTTATTTATTTTTTTTTTGTCTTTTTCACTTTACTGGGAAGGAGTTTATTTGTATGATGACATGGATTTGTTATTACAGAAAACACTCATCCAAACACACAAACATACACAAATTGGGACATTCAACCCGGTAGTGTTAAAAATTCGCTTTTGAATGTTTTTTTTTTCTTAAAATATGGACATCGTTTTTTTAATTTCAAGATCTTTTTAAAAATTATTATCGAAATAAATGGCATATGTATATGCGTTCTACAACTGACGCGGAAAATAAATATTAGTACGAGCCCGACTTGCATAACCTGATCGCTAAAAACTTCACATAAAACATGCCACCATTGCACTTAAATTCACTAGTTTTTTATTTTAACATAAAAATAAACTATTAAGCAAAGTAAAACAAATGCAAATTAAAGAATGAAAACATATTTTTTGTTCTGGCAAAAAAAAAACGTTTTTGAACAGAGAAAAATTGTTTTAAATGTAATAAAACAGAAAATGGTGCAATTATCGAAAAAGTTGCTGTACAACTGTGCTAATCGTGATGTTGCAAAAATCGATGGTTGCTCAAATCGAGCCCGCGCTGTATATGTAACCACTTCTTCATATAAATATTATAAACTTCATCAGAACTGTTGGACTTTTTTATTGATATTAGTGTATGTATGTATGTATAAGTATGCCATCACAGAGGAATACAGATGGTCCACAATTATTTTACTACTCGTTGTCATTATGTTGTACTACAAATCGTACTCGCATATTCTATAGTATATATACTCCACTTGACAGACTAAATGTGCGTGTACTCTTTAATAGTCTACATAATGTGTGTAAAAAATTGTGTACATGAGGTTGGCAATGGCATGGGTATCATAATGAAAGTAATACTTGTAGATTTGTAAAACTGAGTGCATTTATGTGATGAAAAAAAGCTGCAATTTGTTGAATTTATAGTAAAAAGTCTATTTGTTTAAGTGTTTGTATTAGAGCGCTTGTTTGAATTGACGTCCATAAACACAATTTATTTTCAGCACTATTTACACTAACTGACCAAGAGAACAAACAGTTTTAAAGCGCAACAAAATAGAAGAAGTGTTTTGATGGCTCTGCAATAAATAAAAGTTTGGTTTTTTTTACTGCGAAAATTTCGCATAATTCAGTTTTAAATGTTGCAATGCATTAAAGTATGTACAAACGTATTTCAATGGGTTCTAAAATAATTATTTCAAGCTTAAACTATAAAATATAAGAGGGGTTTTTACGAGAAATCTAAAAATTGCCTTTTGTGCAATTGAATAAATTTTCGAGACTTGTTTCATGCGCCTTTTCAACTTTTGGGCAAAAAGTTAATGTCAATTTGGAAAAAATTTATAAAAATTAATTAATATTCATAAAAAATAAAATGTATTTGAAATCGGGTTTAAAAGAGTTACGTATGAAAAATTTTCAATAAAAAATATTTCAAATTCATTTAAAATTGTATGATCATGGGAGAGAAAGTGTAACTTGTGTGTAAAAATGCATTTAGAAATGCCAAAGAACTAATTTACTCAAATTATTCAAGAAGTTGTTGTTTATAAAATACACAATTGAACAGCTAAAGTATACAAGTCAAAATTGTTGGAAAATGATTTCAAAGTAGTATATGAGATAACGAAATAACTTACTGGTAAACAAACGACATCTGAACGGCCTATCAGATCAAAGGATGGTACTGACCCTTCAATGTTGGATGAAATGAAAATGTGAACAATCAGTTAAAAAATAAGAAGTCACCAGGATATTATCGGTATACCGCTGGTTTGATATTAAATTTCTTCATGACAGAAGGAAAAACTACCCAAAAACTGGTTATAGGATATTATACTAAAAATACAGATGAACGGCCACTTCTATCACTGTAGAAATTGTAGAGGAGTCGCACCACTTCTAATACAATTTCAGTATCTTACTCAAATATTTCTTAAATGAATTTGCTCGAAAACCCAGGAATTAATATTTTGTTAACCACAAAAGAAGCACTATTATTGAGCAAGCCAGTCGTCTTAAACACTCTCACATTATTGCGGCTCAATATGGTGGATTCGTATACAGAGTGTTGCATAACGGGCGTCTTTCTGAGCCATTGAAAGACAAGGTACTAAATTATATCTTATGGACTGTTACTAGACATCTTGACCACAAAGCACTCCGATGCCCAGTCAAAGCTCAACGACTTAGTTGTTCAATCAGTGATAAAGACATAAATCTCACGCCGCTTTCTTATTGATATGAAGTAGTTAAATTTATGGATAAATTATTTTACAGTGGAAGCGGGATTTCATCCGAAGAGAGAGCAAAAGCAAATATTGATTCCAGAATTCGTAAAGTAAATAGCACATGAACGTCCAACATAATATCAACCCAAACAGTTATTAACATCCTTAAATCTAATGTCTTGTCAGTCTTGCTCTACAGTTATGTTACCTGAATGATTAAAGTGAGACTAGGCTTCAAGCTGCAGGGTGCATTGGACCATAACAACTATTTAAAAAAATTGATTCTATAAATAACATCATGGCCATTTGACCTAGTCACTTCGCCCATTTTTGTGCTGGCATATTTTGAAAATTCACATAGAAAAGTAAGTTTAAAATCGGAGCGAGACAATTTTTAGTCATGAACCACGATATTTGTTGGCTACTTGTCGGCATTTACATGTAAATATACAACACGATCAATCAAAATAAACAACAAGAATTCAGCAGTACGTTTTATCTATAAATAAACCAAATAAACGCCAACGCACTTTAATAACAAATTTCCAGCAAAAAAGTTTGCTCACTAGAATGAAAAAAAGTTTATGTACTCTCCAGTCGTAAGTACTTACAATTTGACTGAATAACCCATTTGTTTTGTTTGAAAAGTTCAAAAAGTAGAAGGTACCTTATACTTTTTGCCTACAAATATCCAAAAGTTAATAGATTACTGATTGCCTAAAAGTATTCAAAATTAAATGGGTTATTTTTGCTCACAAATATGCAAATTTTTTTTTGGATTATATTAAATAGAATTTTGTAGCAAATTTATAAAACTTGTACGTTTTTTTGGGATTGTTAAAAATCATAATTTAACAAGGAAAATTTGTGAATATGTACATCGACGAATATGCGAAAATACTTAAATTTTGTAATAATAGTAATAGTAAACCGAAGATATTTTATTGTTTTCGAAGCTCATTTTTTTCATATATTTATTTATTGTATCTTCAAAAATGAACTAACAATAAGTAATCAAATCTTAAATCTAAATATAATTGTTAGGCCCGACCAGTGTCGGACATAAACTTAGTGATAGTTATAAATAATACATAAGTAGTGATAATCAAAAAGAAAAAAAAAAAAAAAAATAAACGTATTTTCAAGAAGTCCCATCTGGAGTGTTGAGAATAAGAGCCCTTGTGGCCCTCTTTTTAAAGCGGATATCTCCAGTAAAGTTCAAGATATTACGAGCGAGCGGATTAGGATGTGTCTCGAGTTTTGTTAAATATTTGCCTGCGTATTTTGCAATTTCTTCAGTCACTGGTGACATATTTAAATCGCGATGTATATTTGAATTTTTGATGTATGTACCATGGAGCCGATGTTATCAAACGTAAAATTTTGTTTTGCCTTCGTTGGATTTTCTCAACGCTTGAAGCTGAAGCAGTGCCAGCTATGGAGCTGAATTCCATAGCACCATATTGGCTTCAAAAGCGACTTGTATATCAAAAGTTTGCAGTCTAGGCTGAGTGTTGAATTTCTGCCAATTAACCAATATATTTGAGTTAATTTAAGTTTCATTTGAGTTAACTTAGAGTCAATGTGATATTTCCATGTAAGCCTTCGATCAAGGTGTATGCCAAGGTATTTCACTTGAGAATGTTGAGGAATACTTTGATTGTTGATTCGAATGGGAGAGCAAGTATCTCTTCTTAGGGTAAACGTTATGTGGACACACTTTTGTTCATTTACTTTAATTCTCCATAAGTTCAACCATATTTCAAGCTGGGTAATGTGTTCTTGGAGATTGCGGGATGCCTCATCAGGGTTTTTGTGTATACTCATACAGGCTGCATCATCGGCAAATGTAGAAGTTAGGATGTTATTGCTCACAGGTATATCAGCTCGTTTTAACGATCAATAAATTTTTCTTTAGATATATTTCATTATTAAGCGGAAAGTACTACAATAAGTGCTTTCACATAATGATATAAATAAGTTGTTATTTTATCCATTACAGGACAGGCATTATTGTGCACATAAAATAAGTAGATTAATAAGTATCACTCATTACTTTGTAAGCCATTGAAATAGTACTTACTACCCATTACAAAATCTGGAAAAATTTTTGCTGGGTTATTTCTCATTTAATTTTTTTCTCTGTACCAGGCTATTTTAAATAAATTAATGCGTATGAGCAATATATTATACAACATGATAAATTACTCATACGCACTCTAACACCACTCTTATATCGCACTATGAGTCTAATTTCAATTTTATCAAAAATCACGATTCAATTACTAACACTTCGACGACATAAATGTTTAAAATTTGTGCTAGTTGGCAACTCTGTTTATATATAAGCAGCTGTGAACGCTTACATTGTTTTCAATTTGTTGAGTGGTAAAAAAAAATTTATTAAGAAAGGAGTGATTTTGTTCAAAAAATTATTAATACATAAAATTTTAGCAAAATGGAATACTGGAGGTGTATACTTAAAAAAAAATTATTAGAACTTACATTATTCGCATTTCTTCGATTAATAATGTACATGTAGTTAATTGTGGGAAGCTCAGTTTTCATGTCGTACTGGAATCTTTTGCATTTGCTTGCAGCTAAGCAAATTAACCCAAATTTACTTATGCTGAGCACACATTATGGCATTTTGCGACATCGCAATAATGAATACTACTGGCAATGTTTTCAATTTCCGATACTTTTCGTTGTGTATAATTGGGTAACTAACTAAAAAGCGTAACGTAGAAGGGATTGCATACATTTTGAAAATGAAACCAAAAATGTTACCAAAGAAGGTGAATGTTATTGAATTTTTTTAAATGAATGATGATTTTTGGCAACAGGGTTCTCCACAGCAAGTTTTATGATGCTTGGAAATAATTTTTGACGCAATTTTGGCTTTTGGACACCTAGTGCCTGTTTTCGAAAACAAATAAATATTTACGCTATTAAAAATAACGAGCGAAAACATATTAGGTTTGTTCATTTACTAAATTTTTTTTACGAATTTGTAACTTTGCAAACTTTTTGGAAAATGTTCATTAACTCAAAAAGTTTGCAAAGAGAGAGCGTAGAAAAAAAAACTAAAAATTGCAAGAATTATTCAAACTCCTGTTGTGTGTTTTGTTTTCAAATAAATTATTTCATCAAATTCTTTTATCTAATTTTTCGACCTTTTTCAATATAATCAATTAAACTAATTTTTTGAGCTTTAGGTCTATTTATATTATTATTTTATTAGTACGATATTTCGTTAACCTTTTTTTAACTTCTTCAGGATATTTTTTATTTTTTGTTTCTTTGAAATTTAATTGAAATTTAACGAAATATCCTACTAATAAAATAATAATATAAATAGATCTGAAGCTCAAAAAATTAGTTTAATTGAATAAATTATTTCAAAAATATCTGGAAAAAATAAACTGAAAAATGTGCACACGTATGTAAAAAGAAAAAACATTTTCTTAATTTATTGTTTTTTTTTTCATTAAGCCACATAAATTCATTATTAATGTCAAAGAATTTTGTATGTTTCTCATACATGATCAGAGATGGGAAATGGCATTTTCGTATATGTTATTGAATAAAATGAAAAGATTGTAAAAAAATGCATAAAAACAGTAAAATACATGAAACTGTGTAAAAAACTTCATATTAAATGTCAATTTCTAAAAAAAAATTTAAAATATTATCAAACAAAATACATCAGAAAAAGTACAATTGTATCATGATTTCCATCTATGGTTCTGATATGAATAAAATTTTTTTGCAAGTTTTTATAAGTAAAGCGTTCATTTACTTTTTCATATTTGGCAGAGTAATTTTGTAAATTTCTGTCTTACTCTCTCGTTGCTTGTTACTGCTGGGAAAGTAAATGAACAGACCTTTTGTAATACTGTATATTTTTCGTGTGAGTGACAGCAGGATAGATAGCTTTCAGTTTTTCTATTTGCTTTTGGTTGTTCGAAAAAATGTATTTTACAACAAACCTGAATAGACAAATATATTTATTTATGGTTCATTTTAAAATCTCTACATTTAATTAAAATTTCTCAATCACGTGAGAGACAATTGAATGTAGTGTTATTACTGTTTAAAGTAAATTTCAAAACAAAAAGGATTTTGAATTAACAACAGCTTCAAGCATGTTTTGTGAGTAGTCAAGAAGAAAATAATTATATTTTCAATTAAAGTGATAATTCATTTAGCTGTATTGCTGACAAATATTGCAAGAAAAAAAAAACATAAGAAACTGAAAGAAAATCAGGAATATATTTTTTTCAAGTACATTAAGCACATGCTTATTGAATTGATGGATAAAATATTGCCTAATTTTTTTATGTGTGTAGCCTGTAATAAATATCGTTCCCCTTACAATTGCTCATAACTTGATAAATCAACTGAATAATTGAGTGAGTGCCTGATGCAAAATCAATCGAACGGATATGCAATCAGCCAATTGACTGGTTCAAAAAATTTTTTTAAAGAATAAATGATTACTGTTCTACATTTCGATGTATATGCGTGCATACATATATGCATAGTTGTATTTAGATATATTTGCATCAAACACAAACCATTTCAGTTCGTGAATTTTCATTTAATTCTGCTAGCTATAGTTTCTGAATTGTTTTAATGTTAATAACTCTCTTTTATAGCATGGGAAATTTTCAGTCAAAAATATAATATTTTGTATGTGTATGGAAGCTCACATTTATGAATAATCACCCACCCACTCACGCCGCTATCACAACTTCCCAGTCCACAATTACGAAAATGAAACTCTGCTATGCAACATTCGGCAAATATCATTAAAAATGCAAATAACTTTAATTTTTCCCGTCTCTAGCTGCATAATGCAAGTCTGCTTGCACATCCTTCTCATTCTCTTTAGAATTCATAATTATTGGTGTAATTTATTTTGTTGTTTTTATTATTTTTTTTTATATATCTGCTTCCAAATGATTTGTGTGTTTTTAATATTTTTGTGATAATTGTAAATTGTACCTGTGTGCATTTGATATGTGCTTTGCTGAAACTTGTGTGTATGCAATAGGATAGTGCATAAAAGCAAGCACTGAATAATGGTATTTTTTTTGGCAATAAAAATAATCTATGAAAAGTGTGCTCGTAAAAGAAAGATAAATCCCAGCAAGCCCTGATAATTATTGTATTATATTACAGTTTCAATTATGGATTTTTCTGCACATCTGTACCTCTTTTTCCTAGCTGCCTTAATGTCCCACAACCTGTATTTAATTAGTTGATTGCATATGTGGATTTATCTGTTTGCATGTGCGCTGTAATATTTGCATTAAGCCTTTAATACAAATTGTTCATATCCATACATAATTCATTAATGAAATTTACAAATTATCGTTCACCCGAAAAATCTGGTATTTCATTCAATAAAACGATTTTTAATTTCTTGCAATTAAGTCCTTTGAATGTTTATACGATTATCTCAATAAATATATAAAATTATGTGAAATAGGAAATTTATAAAATTCTACTATCTTTTTATTAGAATAATTTTTAAGGCAACATTATTATACAAAATAGTCGCTGCAATATTTAAGAATAAAGTTTCATAGTTACTTATTTTTAAAATAAGCGAAATACATTTTTGCCTAGAATTTCATAGTTAAAGCAGCACTAGTTCTACTAGTTCAGCTGACTACTTTTTGTTTCCAGAAATTTTATGCAATAGTTAATTTTTCTGTTCCGTTCTGTTCTGTGTTTCGGTTCAAGGCAGAATTAGTTTTTACTTTCTGTTCTGTTACGAATCAGCTGACTCTTTTTTGTTTATAGAATTTTAATACAAGTCGTTAGTTTTTCTGTTTCGTTCTGTTCTGTTTCGGTTCAATCTGTGAAAATCAAAAAGTTGTTAAGTAAATGTAAGTGACAGCACAAGTTAAATAAAAACATTTTGAAATAAATTGTGATTGTGTATTTAGAATTCAAAAAATTTAATTTTGAAAAGAAAAACATAAAATTATATTAAAACATAACAATGGACGATGCAAAATTCATCACTTTAGTGGAAAACTGCGAGTTTTCTGGTGAGAAACAGCTGATAAGTTACTACAGAAAAAGTAAGTACGCAAATTTAGAAGCAGATCGGCACAGCACAGAACAGCAACAGAAAGTAAAGACTAATGAAGCCTTCAATCTGTGAAAATCAAAAACTTCTTAAGTAATTGTACATGACAGCAGAAATAAGCTGTGATTGTACTTTTAGAATTTAAACAATTTTATGAAATGAAAAACGTAACAATGGACCCTGCAAAACTCATAACTTTTTCTTTGTTTGTCAAAAACAGCTGATAAGCTATTGCAAGAAAAGTAACTATAAAAATTTAGCAACAGAATGTCACAACACAGAAAAGCAACAGAAAGTCAAGATTAATGAGGCCTGTGTAAGAAAAAAAAACTCAATTTGCTATTTATTTAGGATAAATTTTATTTAAGAAAAAATTTTTTTTTTCAAATAAATTTTTTCTCTATAAATTCTTTCTTTCATTTGAGCTGTTTTCATATGATATATTTTTACATCTGACTTGCAAAATGTACACATGCAATGGTCGGACGGCAACGTCTGATAACAAAATTAATCCTAGATTGAGTGTAATTTTGATCTGAGATGTTTAGTCAGTAACATCAGCTGGCATGACAACAGTGACCTACGAAAGTTAATCTCAGCAACCTTGAAATCCGTGAACCCAGGTGTTCCGTAAAGAAGCCCTCCCAGAACAACCTGATGCCCATGGAAGCATACCTCTGGACGTATATAAAGCGTGTTTTTCTTTAGAGTGTTACAACTTTGAGGTTCTTGGAGTAAATCAATTGTAGCGCGCGCAAGATTAATGACATGTAATTGAGGTACGAAAAAATTTCGAATCATGTTCCTATACCGTTCATCATTGACAGTAACATTCTCACCATCATCGTTTTTGAACATATATAACAATGACGCCAGCCCATAAAGCGTACCAAACAGGAATTTTCTGTGGATGTAATGGTGGTTCCACAAAAGCCTGTGGATTCTCCTCCCTCCAAATGTGACAATTCTGCTTATTTACGTACCCATTCAACAAGAAATGGGCTTAACCGGAAAATAAAATTTTTAATGGAAATTCAAAATCAATATCAATTTGTGCTTCAGCTTATTCGCCGAATAATTTGTACGCGTTGCTCTGGTGTGAGACGATTCATAATGAAATTTCAAAGCAAACTAAGCAAAAAGCAACTATCAGCTGGTAAATGGGTGCTCAAATAAAGCAGTGATGCCAACTCAGAGTTGTGATACTCTAAAAAAACACCCTATGCATACATGTTATTATTACTATTTGCATAGTATGAATTATATATCTTTGAAGAGATAAAGATAAATTTTATATTTTATTATCCTCTTTTTATATCATAAAAACTAAATCTGGTATAAATAAATTTCGCGTCTACCCTTAAAATAAAATCAGTATGTATAAAAGCTTTAAATTTTTTGGCATTGCATGTTTATAACTCTATTACTTACTTGGCGCTTGTGTTGTTGTGGCTATTGTCGTTGTGGTAGTGGTGGTCGTTGTGTCTACAGCCACAAATTCAGTTGTTTCCATTGGTTCAACATAAATTGTTTGATCACCAAAATCGACAATTACTGCATGACCATTACTATCGCCATGACTACTGCTAATACTGCTGCCACTGCCACCGTTGCCATAGTTATTACCACCATTACCAAGATTGCTAGCATCCTTATTAACATTTTCGGTTTCAGCCATAGCAGATGCTTTATTGTTGCCATTATTGTATGTGTGCTTGCCATTGCGTCCACCATTTTTTATATATCTACCCTTGCCATTGCTATTACTGTTGCTGTTGCTGTTGCTGTTGCCGTTATTACTGTTATCATTGCCACTAGTATTGGCGTTGCTTTTGTCATTGTTACCAGCATTGCTGATGTTACTATGATAATCGTCATTTCCGCCATTTCCGTTTTCATCATTTCCGTTATGTACTCGATATGGCTGTTCGATAACATTCTCTTCTACTGATGATGGTTCAATATTTTCTTTTGGCTAAAAATTTTTTATATTTATTTTATATACAAATTATGTAATTTATAATTGTTAGACCATGGGTTTGTTTAGTTTAAAGATGAATAATTGTGTTGTTTGGTTTATTGGTTGGCATAAGAATTAAAAAAAAATATTAAATTTTAAATTAATAATTATAAAATACTAAACTTTTCTGTGTAAAAGTAAACAAAAACTTTAAACTTACCATAAAAACAGCTGGTTTACGTGGTGTCTTTGGAGGTTGGACTGGTGGCGTTATTCTATGAGTAGTTGTTGTTGTCGTTGTAGTGGGTGCTGGTGGAGGTGGCGTTGTTGTTGTAGTTGTTGTCGTTGTGGTTGTGGTGGTGGTAGTAGTAGTCGTTAAAAAGCCTAATTCTGCCAAACGTTTCATATGAAAGTCTTTTTGAGCCTCAACTATGATTATTTCGTTTAAATTTAAGTTTAATATTATTAAGACAAAAACCATTAAAAAATAATTTTGTGTTTTAAGGCAACTTACCCACACATGGATTCATCCACAGCAATCTGCGCCAACCCACACATTGATATAAATACTGGGCATCACTACCATGACAGCCACATGTTGTTCGCAAAATTGTTCCCAAGATGCCAATCATGGCAGTGCGACAGCCACTGGGGCGACCGGCGCATTTCTTAGTTACACTATCTACCGCACATGCCTGTTCATAATACTCTAGTTTTAGTCTGAAATATTATTTTAAATAAATAATAATTTGTGTTAAAATCATGACCATAAGAAGCTTTATTATAATAGTTTTTTTTCATAGAACTTAATATTAAGTGAAAACTACTACATTTGCTGGCATCAAGTCAAAAACAAACTTTAAATTATTTTAAAATATGTTTTATGAAGTTTTCTTTTTCTCCTGCATGCTGCATGTGTATAAGTCTTGTAACTTAGAATTTCTTGATAATGAATCACAAACATTTTATATGACTTACTATTCTGTTATATTTTTAATTGACTTCCTAATGAAAATATTTTAATCATAGACAAACACACAAAGTAATTACTTAAAATAAACAAATCTGTTTATTTGCTTGTTTCTTTCAAACTATTAGTCATATTATACATACATATGTACACTCTTGTATATGTATATTTATATAAATGAATGGCTGAACAGTTTACATACGCACACACGTATGTGTGTTTGCAATATGGTAAAATAAAGTTTTCCTAAGAACACTTACATGACAAAAGGGTGCCGCAAAATTTGAGTTCTCCTTTAAATACCTTTAGGTAAATTAAAATTAAGTTGGCTGATGGTTTTACAAAAATCGTTTTGTTAAGAAACAAGCAACAAGGCAAAAGTAACCTCATGAGTAATGATAGACATTAACCTGCCAATGGTGACCTACTGGTCTGTGAGACCGGCTGCGTTAAAAAATTTTTAATGCTCTAATAAAACAATTTTTTGAACTTTAATATTGAAATAATTGATTAAATATCTTTATTTCATTCTTAAAGAGCATAAAAACACATTTCGAAAAATCTTCAGTTAAAAGCCCTGGTGCGTGAAACCGGCGTCACCATTGATCAAAGTCAAATTTGCGTCACCATTGGCGGGTTAAAAAAGCATCTAACCCTGAATTTTTACAGTAGGGGCTTTCAACGCACTTTAATCAAAGAAATAAAACTTTAAATAAAAATTTGTTAAATCACAAGCGATTTTATTTTAATTCTTTGCACACACACTGTACTTATGCAAATCTAAAATTTTGTATTTCCAAAAGTGGGCGTAACCATTCGCAAAAAGTTTTAAAACGTTTCATGTAATTCGACTTAAGGTACGGTCACACTTGTCAAACATTTGCCCAAAAAAGCGTAACCAACAAACACTAATGAAAAAAGTTTTGATCCAGACACTTGTTTATTATATTAAACAGTTTCGAACACAACTAATGCTCATAGAATGCAACAATATTGGCTACTCTTTATCTTGAAAAACTTTTGTCTGAATTGAAAGATTTTTTATTAGCATTTAGTGGTTACGCTTTTTTGGGCAAATGTTTGACAAGTGTGACCGTAGCTTTAGTATATTTTAATATTATTAGCCGCTTTCTACTTCATATGCATCAGGAGTACTTGCCACAGCAAAATATTGAGTTTTGAAAAGTGTGTGGGATCACACCTGTAAAAATCCACAGTTTTATTTACCAGTATAAATCTGAAATTTGCCACACAAATACAACTGGGGGAGTGACCCACTAAAAACATCTGTAAACATTGAATTTTAAACCACAGAGGTGGGACCACGCCCTTAAATCTCAGAATTATAAATTTAAATTAATGAATTTAAGTACAAGGAATTCTATTGAAACCTTGCACACATGTAGCACTTATGCAAGGCTATAGTTTTGCGTTCTCAAGAGTGGCGTGATCACGCCCATGAAATCTTAACTTTCTATTTATGCATATTTCTCGTTAACCGCTTCTTATGAAACTGCGTACAGAAAAATCAATAATGAAAGTTTTAAACATGAATTCAGTTGTTGTCGTGAAAATTATAAACTTTTAAAAAAGTAGTTCTTTGGTTGGGCATCATTTTGCCGCTAACTAAATTAATTTTTAAAAGTTTTTTGATTTTCGTTACAGCAGTTCTAAATCTAATACATGGTGCAAGTGAATTTTTTCTTTAACAGAGATTCCAAAATATTTGCTATAGCAGAAGCAGTTACATGTTGTTACAAGGCCAATTTTTGCACTTCTTTTGCGACGGGCTTTGCCATTACATATCAATCAACGGACTAAAAATAAACTTGTGCTAATTGAGCTAAATTTATCTCCCGGAATATCTGCTTCCAAAAACCCTACAATCAAGACCACGATTGATGCAGTAGATATTTCTGTACCACTAAGTATTGGTGGTTCTTTAACATGTCGAAAAAGAATATCAATTATAATAGTCCTTATTTCCAAAAAGCTTTGTACCATGAAGTTCGTAATTTTATAGTAGATAAGAACGATTCTATTAGCTTTGATTCAGTGGAAGTTGCTTTGCGCAATTCATTTGCAGCAAATAAATAAATAAAGTTACAATTGAATTAATTTAGTTTCTCTGTTGCTTCGATTTCAAAATTTTGTATGGAGAAGGACGCTGAATGGGGTGTGATGCATGAGTGTGATGCATAGCAACAAGGTATAATAATTATTGATAATAACATAAAATAACATGGGCTACAAAATTTTTGTGTTGTCATGTGGGTGCATCGAATTATTTTTTCGATGTTGATGAATAAAAAACATCAGATTGATTTGATATGTCGATACGTTACACGATTGTTGAAAAAATTTTTTCTTAAACATTTGTGACAGTGCTCCTGCCAAAATTGTTGGACGCTGCATCGTTTAGTTTGTGTTTGACAGCCATTGATAGAAGACCAAAAAGTGATTTGAGAAGAAAATTGAAAAAAGTGAGTTTCGCGCACTATTTATTTGCGAAAAAATCAATCACTGAAACCAAAAATAAATATTATGGGAAAAAGTAGCTTACTAAATTACGTCTTGGCCCTACGATGCCGATCGTTTTGGACGCCCAGTTGTGGTCTCTACACTGAAATCATCTGAAAAAATTCACGATATATTGTTGGCCGATCGCAGATTGAAACAGAGAGAGGTTTTGTAACTGAGGACGAAACGTGGATCCACCACAATACACCAGTTACCAAATATTCAAAACAGTGGGATTCTCGGTACGAATTAGTGTCAGAGAAGGCCAAGGTGAGTTTTTCGGCGCCAATAAAGTTATTTTCATTTTTTTTTGACATGCAAGGGTTATAATTCAGGTGGAGTAACCAAAAAAGGGTAAAACAGTCAATGGCGAATATTATGCCAACTTATTGGGTCGATGTAATGAGAGTTTGAAAAAACGTCTGCATTTGAATAAGAAAAAAATATTTTCCATCACTAACTTTTTTCCCGAACTTAATCCCAAGTGACGATTTTTTGTTCCCAAGCCTGAAGAAATTTCTCGGCGAAGAAAGATTTGGCTGCAGCGAGGAAATCATTTAACAAACAAATTTCTATTTTAATGACTTCGACAAACCTTATTTCTTGGAAGGAATAAAAATAGAGAAAACTAAGATGAAGTTTATTGTGCTCTACGATGAAAAATAAAATGAAAACTAAAAAGATTTCTCATCCAAAAATCCTAGTTTCAAAAAGGCAGGGTCTTATTGACCCGCCACTATTATGTAGTGGTTACATTAGGTTGGTATGGGAGGTTACTAAGAAGAGAAAGTAAGTTTGTAACAGACCTATTTGTATTATCTGAGACTAGGAAAGGAATAGTGCAAGCCTAGATGGTAAAGTGACAGATAGAGAGAAGAGAAGCTTAAATCTTTATTTTCTATTATTGCATCTCAGCGTCTCTGTTGGTAAGCAGGCATATTATCGACGAAGTGGAGAATTGCGATATACGATACATTAGCATAGACACTAAAACATATCAGAAAAATCTTTGATGTTGATATGGCTGGGACATGGCAGGTTTTGAACTCGGGCTTTCGAACAACGTGATTTGCTTTGTACTTGCCGCACTAATACTTCCGATTTCGATTGTCACGAAGAGGGTTACAAATTTAATATTATTAACTAACATTTATATCTTAATTCATACTTAATTTTGTAATCACCATTCACATCTTCTACGTGTTAAATTGGGCATCAATAACTACACAAATAAATATAATAAATACTTAACTTAATTCGTAAAAGATTAGTGTAATCTTCCTTGATTTATACATATTAAATAATTACCATCATTATTTTTTGGGTGTGCTACTGGAAGTTGTACACACATGCACAAATCTTAAATGCCAATCACGTTTTCATAGCAATATGATGATCAAAAAATGCAATCAAGCAAATCCTAATACATTACATACATACATACATACATACATACATACATAATATGTATGAAAATACAACGACACAAATATTACCAAAAGCATACAAGATGAGCATATCGCAAAAGCAAAACAACAAAAACAAAAACAAACAAAAAAATTACAATAACCACAAAGTTAAACGCATACCAAAATTACCACAACTACTGATGCAATAACTTGTTACTGCAAAACCACAGTATATGTCAATGTGTTTGTACAGTGTGAATACTCGTACATGTGCTTGTAAGTATTTTTAAATTGCAGGAAAAAGTTTACTTCTTTCATGAATATTAAATTTTTCCGAATGAGCATATTGAAAGTGTGTCTACATACGTTTAAGTAAATGTTTGTTTGTTGCAAAAGCATCTAAGTTTGTCCGTCCATGTGTGTTTGTGTGGGAGTGAGTGTTTGCAATCCGCACATAGAGACGCTCTCCTCCTGTTAAAGGATTTACAAGAATTTCAAATGCATATGTTTTTGTGTGTGGCTGGTTAACATACTTGTTACATGCTGTTATAAAATATTTGCGTAACTTTAGCCACGTACATACACACATACATATGTACATATGCATGTACGAGTATGCGTGTGTGTGCTGGAATTTATTATTGTAAAGGTCGGTTGCTTTGCTCTGTTGGTTTCTTAATAAAGTGAGAGTATGAAATATACAAATGTAGCTTTAAACTTTGTAACGTTTCCAGGAAAAAGCCATAGAAAATAGTATCACAAAGTTTTCAGTTTCACACACTGGCATACACACACACTTGCTTGTATCCTTAGATACACTTTAAGATAAACAAAAATATTTAGCAAATTTGTCAAAGGTGTTATTTTCGCACAAACACACACACACACAAACGAACGAAATGGTTTTGTACTTATTTCACTTATATACAAGTTTAAAAGTCATGTTAAACATTTTATAACTTCATTAGCATTTAATTTTTGTTTACTTAATTGTTGTTCTTATCAACAAAACAAGCATTTATTAAAAAAAAATATAGTTCAACGTAAGTTTTTGCATTGATGTTATTCAATATGTCTTTGTTTTGCAAAACATTGCTTATTTATCTTAGTTGCAAGTAATTTATTTATTTGTTTAGATATAAATGTCTGATACAGTTTGTATAGTTTTGTTTATTATGTGATATCTTAATTGTTATTTATCTGTTAAAAGTACTCAAAGCAAGTCAGTTTAAAGTTTGTGTGCTGTTTCCAAGTAAAATAAACTTTAATTGTTTATAATAAATTTATGAAAAATAAAGAAGTTTTGCCATATTTTGAAAATCGATAAAGATTTTTATTGTCAGTTGAACTAATAATACTATTGAAAACGGGCTAAAGTAACAATTAAATATGTACAGAGCAAATAGTATTTTATTAAATCCTCACAAAAACACAAATGTGAAAAAGGCCAAGTTTCTTTCCAAAATTTGGGTCATCAAAAGTAGTGAGATAAGAACTTTGACCAAGTTCTCATTTGGCGCAATACCTATCACTGCAATATGCTATTCATTATGTAAATTAGTAATCACCAGGGTCTGATATCATTTCTAGGCAATCTGCCAACTCGACAATATTATTAACTTCATAATTTTACGATTGCGGGTACCACAGTTATGATGGAGTTAAAAACAAACCGAATGGCTTCGTGTAAATACACACTGTATGCAGAGGTCGGAACTTGGCCTGTTGCACTACCATATTCCTAGATATGGCTAACGTGATTATAAATTACTTAAACAAATTGTTAAGTGAGCTCTTTTATAGCTATGCTATTTATGGTGCTATACAGGAGTTAGGACGTGATTTTCGTAACAAAAATAATCGACACTATTACAATTAGAAATTTATTTTTGTTTTGATTTCTTCGTACATAAAACCAGAGTACGAAAATAAACGAAAGAAATTGTTTGATTTTGTTTTATTTCGTTCTTTGAAGTGAAGGAAACAAAAACCAAAAAAAAAACAAAAACAAAGAGAAGGATTGCTCAATTTTTTTTTTATTGTTTTTGAACATGAGCACAAATCCACAGAACACAGCCGATCGACAGTAAGCCGGCAAACAGCCGGTATTTTGTAACAAATTTTTCGAGATACACGAATCAGATTTAGATAATTTAGAAAGCGAACTTTTGCCGTCAGAAATTTTATCATTGAAATACGCTCCCTTAACTTCTTCAGATGTTGCATGCAGTTTTTCAATATACATACAATAACTTCCTACATCCTAAGAGAATAAGTTTTGCTTTTGAAAA
This sequence comes from Nowickia ferox, assembly GCA_936439885.1. Taxonomy (NCBI): domain Eukaryota; kingdom Metazoa; phylum Arthropoda; class Insecta; order Diptera; family Tachinidae; genus Nowickia; species Nowickia ferox. Next base: position 111,284,866 of record OW387023.1, read on the forward strand.
TGTAAAAAAAAATTGTATACGTAAACAGCAGCCTGCTATAAGTTGGATTCATTTTTTGTGTGAAAGATGCTCTAATTTTTGTTTTTAATAGTTTTTATAATTTTTTTATTTTTTATTTTTTTGTTTGTTTTAATAATGAGAATAATAAGAAATGGAAAGCAATTTTTCAGATTGTTTTATTTTTGGTGCTTGTTGCGTAGTTAAGTTCATATTTTTGTGCATACTTTAAGTTTTTAGATTCATTTGTTGAGCCCTTAAAATCAATTTTGAATTGCATGAAAGTTCGAGCCCTGGTCGTAACTCAAAAAATACGAGTTTTTTTGTTATGGTATAAATATCTTAAAAATATCTTATTTACTGAATTCTTCAGAGGAATTTTTTTTGTTAGGGGTACTCGTTTGAGCTGCTAAATGGTTTTCATATAAAAAGCCTTTTTTGCGTTATGACTTTCTTGTAGCAAAATCTCGATATGTAAATTTGTTCTCTCTTTATTAATTCCTAAGAACATACAATACAAATATAACAATTTTACTTTTACACACTGACTTTATTAATAAATGTTTATGTACATATGTATCTATGTATGTATGTTTGTATGTATGTAAGAATGAATGTGCAGGATTCTTGGTATGGATTTGGGAAATGTAAATAATTTATTTCCCTATATTTATTTAGTTAACTTGGAAGAGTGGGTAAACAAAAGTTAATTTTACATTAAATTAAATTTGATTGATGATATTATTACGGTATTTGAGGCTTTTGTGGCTTTTTATTAAAATGTTTGTTTGACGAAGTGTGTGTATAAAATTTAACTTTAAATTCATGAGCATCCACTCATAGATAACAAAAATATTCAATTAATCAAAAAATAAAAATTATCACATAAATAAAGGTTTTTCGACCTTAAGTAGATACAAGATATTTATTATTGATATAACCCTGATGATTTCGGTTTTGTATGCTTTTTTGTATGCTTTTTTAGCATTCCTGAAGCAAATGAACTTAAAAATAAAAATAAAAGAAGAGCGTTGTCTTAGTACACTCGGTTATAGCTATGCTGCTAAGCTATATAAAATAAAAATAACAATTGAATCGAATTATATTTATTATATGATGATATCAAATTCGCCGCAAACATCTCAAAATATTTCCATTTATTTCCCATTATTATCTCTTCTATCGGCGTAAAATTAAATTAATGTATTGTTTGTGGCCGTCGGCGGCTGTAAGCCGGCTTACAGCCGATCGGCTGTGTTCTCTGTTTTGTGCAAAAACAATACAAAAAACAAATTGGGCAATCCTTCTAATTGTTCTTGTTTCATTCATTTCAAAGAACGAAACAAAACAAAACCAAACAATTTGTTTCGTTTATTTTCGTACTCTGGGCTTAAGTACAAAAAATCAAAACAAAAATAAACGTATAACTGTAATAGTCTCGATTACTTTTGTTACCAAAATTACGTCCTAGCTCTTGTGTAGTGAAATAAATAGCATAGCTATAATTATCAAATTCTATTATATAATATTTTGACCTTTTTAATGTATTCAATTAAACTATTTTTTTGAGCTGTAGGTCTGTTTATATTTTTATTTATTAGTTCGATATCGAAGTATAAAAATATATAAACTAATAAATAAAAATATAAGCAGACCTACAGCTCAAAAAATAGTTTAATTGAATAGCTATAATTAAAAAAAAAATAAACATAAAAATTAACAGCATAATTTATTAAAATTATTAAGGATTTATAAAGGGTTTATAAAATTTAAATTTTATTTCCATTTTTTATTTTTATTTAACGAATGTCAAAATGAATACGGACTTAAAGAATTTATTTGTTGTTGAATTGGCACGTCTATATGCATTTCATTGCTGCTCAAGCAATACATTATATAAACAATTTCTCAATAAATTATTGAGAATAGCAGACAACTAAGATTGTGATTTTGTAATTTTCAATGATTTATTGGGAGTTTGTCTACATTGGGGTTTTGTAAGATTTTTTAAATTGTGATTGAAGTCTTATGATATGTTGCTTGAGCTGCAACGAAATGCATCTAGACGTGCTTATCAACAACAAATAAATTTTATACTCTTATTTTATAATATCGAATTTATGACTAAATTTTTTTTTTCACGAGACTTGTTCCATTTACCACGAACTGAGTCATATAAGTGAATGTCGTAGTAAAGAGGGTGTATCGTTTATATCTGAAGTTTTTTATTATTTACTCCTCCACTCCTCGTGTTGACAAAAAAAAGCTTTATGCATTTTATTTCATTAAAAATTTTATAATGCACATTCAGCCTTTGTCATTCATGTATTCTATGAACTTTTTCAGGCTTCTGAAAAAGGTAATAAATTTAATAAATAGGTGTTCATGGAAAACTCTATAAAATTTAACTTAAAAAAATTATATGTTGCTAAACTTGGGGGGTTTTTCTAGTTTATTTCTTGCTTCTAAGTACATAAAATTTTTTGGCACAGGTCATACAGCTTTTCTTATATATCATTTAAGGTTAACGTCTTTCATGTAGTTCATTAAAGTATTCCTTTCCCGCCGCGGGACTATTTGTAATTCAATGAAAATGTCGTTTACTCTCTAACATGTTTCAAATGTAAACACTCCTGTGCACTTTTCAATGATAAGACTGCAAATAAATTAAGTTTTCTTAAATCTTGTTTAAATTAAAATCATATACCTCTATTTTTAATAGTAAAATAAACTCCTTTAAGAACTTTCCTGCATGAAGTGGCAAAATTGTTTTATTTCTATGTTGCATAGCGATGATGATGATGATGATAATGTTGATGATGTTGGCGACGAGGATGACAATGATAGTTCTTAATGTGTAGGTTCGAGTGCAAAAAGACAAACGTTTTATTTATTGTGTATCATGCTACATGTGTACTGAGCATAAGTATTCTTTAGCTAATTTAGCGTAATTTTAGTTGCATGGGAAATATCTTCTCCTCCTACTGCTTTCGCTAGCAAAGTATGATTCACTTAAAAGGCAATTAATTTTACAGCCACGTATTTTGCGGTCGTTTAGTTTAGTTAAATACATAATGACACAACAATGCCGTAAACAACCACGATAAACTAAAATCTTTTTACACAATACATACATAGAAGCACACATACCATACATATGTACATTAGAGCGACTCACCAAAAAAAGTGCTCGATGTACCCTCGTAAAAATGAACGATGTACCCTCCTAAAAATGAATCAGCTCCAGCTGAGTCTATTTTTGCTTGTTTTGTTAATTTGAGAATCTGTTTCCTTACCAACATATATAATATGGGTATCATAAGAGAGGTTTATTTAAGGTGCGTCCAACTGTATATACAATTTGTCCAAGGACGATCATCCATGTCCTTTTTGAAGGATATTCTGTAAAAAATAACGATTTTTGAATTTTTTGTTCGGGGTTGTTTGTAATAAAAATGCCAAGTTAACATATTTTAATCTGTAGTCGATCTAATTAAATACGGGTCTCAGCTTTTTTTGAAATTCGTGCTAGTTCGCGTTTTAAAAGAAAGCCAAGGGGTGGTAACCCTTCGTTTTAAATAGGCCAATATGGATATCAAATTTTTTCTTTTGCCAAATACATCATCTTTGTATGTATATAATTTAAGTTTTGTTTTTGAAGACAGTTTTGTAAATATAAGCAATAAAATTTAATAACTTTTTTTAATTTGCGAAAAAAATATGCCGCCAAAAAGTCGTGGATAATTTATATTTTTCTTTCTTTAGTCCTATTTTCATCCATACATGATCTAGAAACTAAATCCGCTATCATATTAGAGTTACCACAAGATTGCATTTATATATATCCCAAAGCACCGTGTAAAATGCATCTAATTTGCAAAAATATAAATTATATACATACAAAGATGATGTACTTGGCAAAAGAAAAAATTTGATACCCATATTGCCCTATTTAAAACGAAGGGTTATTACCCCATTGCATTTTTGTCAAAACGCGAACTAGCACGAATTTCAAAAAAAGCTGAGACCCGTATTTAATTAAATCGACTAAAGATTAAAATTTGTTAATTTGGTATTTTTATTACAAACAACCCAGAACAAAAACATTTTTGTCAAAACGCGAACTAGCACGAATTTCCACAAAAAAGCTGAGACCCGTATTTAATTAAATCGACTAAAGATTAAAATATGTTAATTTGGCATTTTTATTACAAACAACTCCGAACAAAAAATTCAAAACCCGTTTATTTTTTTTTACAGAATATCCTTAAAAAAGGACATGGATGATCGCCCTTGGCCAAATCGTATATACAGTTGGACGCGCCTTAAAAAACCTTTCTTATGATACCCATATTGTATATGTTGGTAAGGAAACGGATTTTCAAATTGACAAAACATGCAAAAATAGACCCTTTTTCAAAATGGTCCAGCTCACGAGAGGTCAAAGCTAGAGCAGAAATATTTTAGATGTCATCATAAAAAATACCAATGTTCATTTAGAGGGGAGTACACCTTGCACGAATTTCGCTTCCATAGAACTTGAGTCTCTCTAATGTTCATTTGTATGTATGTACATGCATGCATATACATACTCGTATAGTGCTAATATGTGAAAGTATAGTAAATGTTTGTTTGCTTATTTCTTTGTGGGTGGAACTGCTTGTCAGGGGTGTTCTATACTTGCAAAATATCTGCTGAGTGTTAAAAAACCAGCAAAGTAAAGAGTATATGCATCGTGTTCAAGAATAACTCTTGAAAAATACATGACAGAAGTGAGTACTTGTACTGGTGAGGCAATGTAATGTTCGAACTTCGAAACTGCAAGAGCTTTAAAGCTTAAATTTTTATTTTTGGGATGGGATTGTTTTGAAGAAAACAATCTTCATTGAAGTCAAATTTAATGAATTTTGAATTTTCAAATCTTGCCAGCTTATTTTTAATCAATATCGATCAACAGGAGGCGTGTCATACAGTGGGACACGTAAATATATCTACTTAAGTCGAAAACTTTATGTGCTGAAGTCTGAACAGTTTTAATGTCATAAAACTAGTTCGAATCAAATACTCATATGCTACAGTAAATTGACTTAGCTCAGTTCAATTTATTTAAATAATGTTAAGTTATAGCCGTCCGTAAACTATTTTGCTACTTTTTTTTAAAAGAACTATTTTTGGCACGAGCAGTGTACGCATAAAAGCTTCTTTTGAAAGCTTTATTTGCCCAGCAAAAATCCGGCAATGATATTCGTATCGCTATAATAAATATAATGAAAACTTATTGCACACTGAATACCTTCAAAAGAGTAAAGCAATCAATGGGGGAGATGACGCCAACTTACTGGATCGATTAAAAAAACCGCATTTGAACAAGAAAAAAAAGATGTGCAGTTTCCATGGCAAAAATTAAGTGGCACAGATAAAAGCATCTCACAAACAAAATCTATTTTAAAACCCCAAAGAAAAAATTTTAAAAGTGTTAAATCACAGTATATCTATATAAAACTGTGAGCGTCTCTTCGAGAAATCACACAGTATACTAACGTATTCTATAGGCAGAAACGAATTGCATATAGACTTTGCTTAAAAAAAAACCTAAAATTCCTAATACATTAAGGACTGAATGTCAAACAAGTATACTTCAGTATTTTTTATATGAAAACTAACATTTGGTGTTAATGATTCTTTTGTAAAGATTTTTGTTTGAGGCTTTTAAACTTACTAACGGCCTGTCCCACGATGTCACCAGAAATCGTTCGATCGACAACTTGTATTGCAAACAACAATAACATTAGAAAATTTGTTGTTGTTTTCAATATAAATATTCGATCGAACGATTTTTGGTGACATCGTGCGACAGGCCGTAAGTTTGTATATTGTGATTCTCAATAACGTCTCTAAGAATCTTAGTCTTACTTTAAACATACGAAGTTTGTTAACTAAATTCAAAATCTTTTGGGTTGAAAACTACTGGTGAGTTCCATAAGCGGGAATCAAATGCATATAGACAATGCTTAACCAAAAAACAAGCAAACATTTAAAATAAATTAAAGGCTTTATGTTTAATAAATATACTTCGGTATTTCTAAGATTTTAATGTAATTAATCCCCGGGTTTTCATACACCAACTCCGATCATCATCTCTAGTATTTGTGTATATATGTACATGTATGTATGTTTGTATGTACATATACCATATGTATACCTTAGCATATTGCATTTATTTTTTTTATATATCAACTTACCGACATTCACGATCCTCTTTGCATGCCTCAGCCACAGCATGACATGATGGTGGTGGAGTATAGCTCTGTTGATTGTTATTGTCGGGTGGTCTTTGTGCACAAACCGGATGCAGTTTTTCCTGAGCAATCATACAGTTATCATGACGATTTGTAGTTTTTCTACGAAAAAAATGAACAACAATAAAATATTAAAAGCAAAGCCAAGCAGAGAGAAATGTCAGATAGATAGTCACAGGCATATTCACAAAGGAAAACTAAACAGGCTAAAAATCCAAAAATTATCATTTCCTCTGAAATTAAAAAAGAAATAAAATCGGCATACGAATTGAAAGGCCACTTGAAAGAGCACAAAAGAAAGAAAAAAAACTAAAACCAAAACCCACAAACAATTATCTAAAAAACAAAAATCAACAAGAGTTGTTTTGATATAAAAGTTGGTTGATGCGTCTAGTTTTTTTGGTTTGGCTTTCATTTGTGCATTTCTGTTGTTAAAACTCTTTCATTTTCCCTCCTTGCTCATGCTATAATCATAAACCAAAGCAGTTTAAGGTAAATCAAAATTCAAGAGCGTTCATTTGTCTGTTTGTTTGTAAGTGATTTGGAAACCCAGTTTATCAAAAACGATTGAAAAAGTAAAAAATTCAAACTTTTAAATCTACGTTTGTGCAAATACAAGTGTACAAGTTTAGTATGTCTTTTTATGAACGTTATACTTACTTGCACAAACAAAAGGCCACATCTAGATTTAAGTCCTCATGTGGACCTTTATAGAATGCCTGCAATGAAGTCATGCATGCATTACGATTACAACGATGCATTTCACAATGCTGTAGCATTGGCTGCAGGGACGATGAACAGGACGGATCTTCACGACATGTATCCAATGCTGTATGACAGGTACTCTAATGAGAGAAGTAAAATAGAAAAAAATAGAAAAACGAAAGCAGCATAAATACACAATAATACAATACATAGATAAAATAAAGCACTGGCATTGCCAAAAACAAAGGACTTTCTAAATGAATGGGTTCAATCAGTTAAGGGTTGTTAGTTTATGTGTGAAGAGCTTTTAACAACTTTTGTGATTATTTTTGGCCAAAGTTTTTTACACACGTATTGTATATACACATTTATCTTACTGCAATCATAAGTCATCAGCTCAGCTCTGTGCCTTTGTGAAAGTATGTAAAACAAAGGCCTTTTTATTTGGAACAAGCCCTTAAAATATCAAATTAATTGATTATAATATTTTTCTCTAATTTTTTCGGTATATACGTATGTTTATACTTAAACAAATATAGTATGTATGTACATAAATAACATAAAAGTAAAATCTTTTCTCAAATCTGAAACCTAGATTTTTAAAAACTCTACTCTACATACACTAAAAACTAAATTTTTAGTGTGTTTTCCTAATTGATTATAACCATACCAACATATCGTGCCACCAAATAAGCTTAAGCGACAGAATCAATTTTCGTCAAAAAAAAAACGAGGTCCAAAAAGTTTTTTCACGGTTATTATACCCAGTTAGTTTCCGACTTAGGGCCTAATTTTGTAAAACGAAAACGCTTAGCTCGGACAAATTTTATATGGAAAAATATAAATTACAAAAACAAAATGCATTCAAAATTTGTCAACGCTTAGCGTTTTTGTTTTACAAAATTGGGCCCCTAGACGATAATTGGCTTTTTACATTTCAAAGTTTTTGGAGAATTTTTGTTTGTAACAATATCACAAGCCACACCAATTTTCCTTAGCCAATATTTTGAATTTTCAAGAAGTTATTTGTTATTGTCATGACTTTTTTAATCACACATGAATGTGTGCCCAGTAAAAAAATACTCAAAGAAGTCATGAAAATGTAGAGTTTGCGATCTGGAAGTAGTGCAAATTTGAATAATTTCTAGTGATTTTCAAGAAGTTGTTTGCAAAATGTTCTCTTCGATTTCTAATCACCGCATTGGGAAGCTGTGTTAAAAAACTCCCTTTTTGTGCGTTGTATAATAATATTTTTCTCTAGGAAAAATGGTAAAAAGTTACGTTTTGTGAAAGAATGATGAATAAATATGAAAAAAGAAAAAAAAAAAAAAAAAAAAGAAAAGAATTTTTTAAATTTCGTGGCTTATAATCTTATTGCACAAAAAAATTTAGTGATTTAATTCACATCGTGCCATACGACATAATATTCGAGTTTAATTTCTTTGACGAAAATGGATTATTTACGAGTGTAGATAATCGATTTTCACCAAAAAACGAAGTTAATCAAAATATGCGACATATTTTAAGCTTTTGTTTGTGTTATGGTTTTTCAAAATTATTTGAACAGCCATAATTGTGATGAAATTGCAGAAATTATTCGATAAGTTTGTTTATTATATTGATTGTAATCGTGTAATAATTTATTTAAAAGCTGGGGGCAAATTACGACACTCGTTATCGAACGAAATTATGAATTATTTCAATAGAGTTTATATGGAAATATTTTTAAATTTCGAATCGTATCGAATGCCGTAATTTGCCCCCGATATAGCACAAACTATGCCACAAACCCAGATGGCGTTGCCACGACAACATAACGCAAAACCAAATCGAACATTTCTGCAGAAGTAGTATACGTTCTGCTTAATAGAAGAACATTCAATAGTGCAAACGTATTGTGTTTACGTATCAAAAATAACTTTATAGACACTTTTAACGCTGTGCTCACACGGCAGAGGCATTAAAAGCCAAGAAGAAAAATCTGCCGATGAATTGCTACAATGAATGCTTGCTAAATTATCTAAAAAGAAGATCTGTCTCTATATAAAAACTACAGAGGTATAATGCTCTTATCGACCTCTTCCAAATTGTTATCCAAGATACTCTTAAATCTAATAAAAAGGAGAATAGAAATGTAGAAACCAAGCCGCCTTCCGATGTAACAGATACTGCACGGATCATATTCTAACTTTACGCATCATATTGGAATAAATAAATGAATGGCAGCCAAGCTTTCACGCATGCTTTGTTGATTTTATCACTGTCTGTGATACCTTATACAGGCATACCATCTGGGACTCTCTAAGTGCCAGGAATATTTCTACAAAGCTGATAAATCTTATTAAAGCCCACTATAACGTTTTAAAATGTCGGGTTTTTTTTTAATCCAGGAAGTTGGGTAATTCGAATCGAAAGCAAAACTGTTTAAATTTGTATGCTTCTAACATAGAATTTCGAAAGGTTTTTCTCTAGCTTATGATTGCTATTTTCATAGACCACATCCATCACTTCAATATTGATTTTATGAGCCAAACATAACTACAGTTTTGTTAATTTTTCTAATCCAAATTTGATATTCACTGATGTTCCATTGGCAGTACAAGCCAAAATATCCGAACCCAATGAAATTAAACGGTACAATTTGCCATTTGAAATATGCCAATTGATATTTATATATCGCCTACCTCTAGTACTAGTTCACTTAGCTATTGTTAAACTGTATTTCTGATCACTCGATAATTTGTTTTTTGTTTTCAATACAATTGATTATCGTATAATTTGAGATTGTGTTATACTTTTAACGGAAAACCCATCAACCCATTGCAACCTTTGATACAGTGAATCAGTTTTTACAGTACGTCCGTTAATTTCACTCACAGAAACTTTTTTGTAACAAGCCAGGGAACCAATAGGTAAACCTCATTCAAGTACGCTGAATCCAATGGTGCTAACAGCTTTTTTACTTAGCTCTTGTTTAAAAACTAATTGAGATTGAAAACTTGGTTAAAAGTGCCTAACAACGCAATTTTTCCCAGTTTTCTAACATTTATTAACCTTTATGTCGATATATTTCGTTTCGATTGGAAAAACATTTATTCTTGAAGATGCGTCCTAAGAAAAGTTTTTGAAAAAAAAATTTGGAAATTTAAAAAAAAAATTTATTTAATTTGCGCAATATTTTAATTTAGTTTTTGCAATTTTTATTTCGAAATGTCTTTAGGACATATGTTCCTCAAGAATATATTCTTTTAATCGTTATAAAACTGAATTCAGCATACTCGCCTTAGATTTACATAATCCGCTCTCAACTCATTATTAATGATGGATAAAATAAAAAATAAAATATCTTAAAATAACAGGAATTAAAAAATCGAAAATCGACAGTTTTCTTGTCGGTTTTCGGTTTCGAATACTTGGCCGAATACGAAGCCGAGCAGCAACCCCAATGTTTCATAAGGACCCCTCTAAAATGTCTTTCTTATTTTTGGGTATTCAAATAATCACTAGGCAATGATGGGTTAAAGCTTTCTTAAATCGCCTATCTCAACCTTTATTAACCTGTTGTACAGTATTAACGTATTACTTCTGGTATTCTGAATATTTTGTAAGGCAGGTGTTTGATAATCGTATGAATTTTCAGAAAATGCAACCCGGTATCTTGAAAATTATTATAAACTCCATTTTTCAAAATTTCATTTGTTTATATGGAATAGTGAATAGTGAATAGCTGCTATTAAATATACTTTTATTTTTATTAGTTATTCTTCTCGTGTTGCTCTTACACATTTTTACAACAAAAAAAATCTTAGAGTATATTAAGAGTTTTATCAACTCTCGTTCGCTATTTACATACCTGAAAGTGTTGCTTGATTATATCCGTTGAGGTGTTCTCTTCAACATCCGGACCACCTGTAATAGTCGAGTTTGAGAAACCAGTCACAACAAGCATTTGGTTTCAGTTCATAATCATTAAAAGGTCAGACAAACCCAAAGTGAGAAAAAAAAAATGCAGCAAGAAAAAAGTATTCGCAAGTTGTTAACAGTTTTAAAAGACAAACGCACGCACGTTTGTTGCCATCAACAACAGTATTAGGTAGACCATTTGCATTTATTGCATAGTTGTTGTATATAATTGCATACGTATTATCATCACCAACACCCAGGGCATCATCATCACAAACGTTGCCATCATTATTAAGTTGCAAACCATGCAATTTTTTCCATACAAATGAGAAAGATTTAAAAAGAGTTGAAGTAGTTTAAGTTTTCGCCCATTTGTGTTGTTACGTTTTGTTTTCCATGTTTCGTATTTAATTTATTTTTTTTTAAATCGTAAGAAAAGCAGATAGAGAAACGTGTCCAAGTGCACATTATTTGTAGTTGTTTTAAGGTATTAATGTTGTTGCCAAGTAGATGGATAAATGATAATATTCATGTTTCATTTTTAGTTGATGTCAAAATGGAAAATTTTTTTTTTCATTTTCATGCACAATTTTACATATTTAAGGTTTTTTTTTGGCCATTTTTAGTTATTTTACATATTAAAATTGAATGTAGATTTTGTTGCAGCAATAAGAGTTGCAGTAGTTTTTGTTATTGGTAGAATCGGATTTTCCAATTCGTTTTACAAAGATAGTATTCCAGGTATTTTGTTTGTTTGTTTTTTTTTTTTTTTGAATTTTTATATAAGAGTAAAAAAGACACGTTTATAAAAGTGGAAATATTTTTTGTTAACATTTTTTTTTGTAGCAGGTAAAAGAAAAAAGGTGAAAAAGAAAGAGAAAATAGAAAATATTTTTTAATTAATTTTTGTTGAAAGTAAGTTTCAGCATTTTCAGTGATAACCATGAAAATGTAAATGAAAATGTAGATAGATAAGTATATTAAAAATAAAAAGGTAACCTTATAGACGTACATAAATACATACACATACATATACATATTTAGCAATCGTAATAGTTAATGGATGAAAAGTATACTTGAAAATCGTTGTATTACATTAAATTTTTTACGACATTAGAAAAATATTCTGCTCAAATGTTTACCAAAGTTGGAAATAAAGAGAATTGATATATCACTCGTATGCTTTGTAGTTCACTATTCCTTATGCAATATGTTTAGTTTCGAAAGAAAAAAGTTTTTTTAAGTCCATGTACATAATGAATTTTGCTTTAACCCAGTGTTTAATTACTTTCAGAAATAAAGAAGTGTTTAAATAAAATGTGTCGTATAATAACAAAACATGTTTTAATTTCCTCCTTGCCGTAACTCACAGATTTATTATGAATACTATTTATTTAAGAAATTAATATTATTTCATATTTAATTCAATTAAAACTTATCAAAATGGAATATTGTCAAAATGAAATATTATTCTTAAACATAACCTTAAATATTATATAAGAGTCATTAATTTAAATTAAGATTTACACATAACCTCGTATTTTTAAACTTAAGAGTTGATTTCGAAATTTAATTTTATTTCCCCAATTTTGTCACATTTCTTAGTGCCACTCAAAAATGCATTTTTTTTTCGAAGTAATCGTTTAAAAGGTAAAAGCTTTTCACAACATCACTTTTTTTTATTGGTCCAAATTAAATTTTTTTAGTGTTTGTTTATTTTTAAGGTTTTAACACAAAGAAATAGAAAAAATATTCCGAATGTTTTCGATGAAGATTTTTGAATTTTACTGACAGTTTATAGAAGAAAAGTAAAAATTCACTTCTGTCTATTTATATATTGAAAATAAAAACAAATTTGAGTTTGTTTTCAACATAATAGGCAGACGATAATTTTTAATTTTACTTGTCTTCTAGAAACTGGCAGCTAATTTTATATCGTGTTTTTCAAAAATTAGTGCATTCTTCCATTTTTCTTTTTAGTTTTAAATTTCTATCCACCCAACAACTTTTAAGCCTGTACCTGTATTCAGTAACGTTTTGCGAACCGAAAATCCTGAAATTTACCGATATATTTATTTGTTTGCGGTAACTATAATGTGATTCTGTAATTTCTTTTTTAAGATAGTGTACATCTGCATGTTACTCACGATTTAATTGCATACGATGTGGCATCTCTGCACACAGAATGTCAAAATAGACGAAAAACAAATGAAATAAGAATTAAAGAAAAACTAAATAATTTTTTTTTTATTTCAACCAACAGCGATTATTATTAAAATGTGTTACTGCACAGTTAAGTCGAAAAATTTTCGTAATATTTATATTAGCGATACGATTGTTGTAATAAAAGTTACTGAATCCAGGTCCTCGTATGGTGGCCATTCCATTATTTCAATTTCTTTTTCTGGATTTTTGATATTTTTAGTATAGCAAAGTTTTAAAAATTATTTATTCTATCATTTAAATGACATTAGGTTTTGATCTAAATGTTATTGCATTCTAAAAGCAAAAGAGCTTAGATGCTTTAGCTTTTCTGTTTTGTACAGTAGGCTTTTGATAATTTGAAGCTTGTTTAATTTAATATCTTAATAATTTAAAATGTTTCCAGGTCCCGTGAAAAACATTTTCGCTCTAGGCTCTTGATTGGTTGCTTGGTTTACGTTGCTGCCTTCTTCACGCTGGCATTCAATTAGATTCCTTTTTGAAAAGACCACTCCACTCGTCGGTGTCAAACTATGTAGAACCGTGTCTAGGTATACGGATACGGTGATAGGAACTAGATCCAACCCGTTGCATTGAAATATCTGATAAGGTCACTCAACTCAATCTCAGATAAATCTGAAAGTTCGTCTAATACATGACTGACTAAAAACGTGTGTCTTTAGAGATGCAAAACTGGACATTTGCAAAGGAAGTGGAATATTGTCTCTTCTTTACTTTCTTCTCGACAACTTCGGCAGAACTCATTATAGGACAGGCTTATCCTACAAGCATATTGTCTGCCGACCGTCCGCTTTCCCGTCATGACTGCAACGAGACTCGATATGTCCCTACGGTTTCTACTTGTTATTTGTATTGATCGCCTATCATTGTAGCAAGGCCAAATTTTTTTAACAACCCTCCACGCGTTGATATTGTGCCATCTGCATTCAGTATTTTAGAGATAATGCTTGAAGATGCAGTTTCTAATAGTACCAAACGGCATAGCTACCGAATCGGCGTTGGAGGCATTCATAGTAGAGACAGCTCGTCCGCCCGCTCGTTACCCAAAAAATTGCTATGTGCTGGAACCAATATGAAGATGAAGTCTAGAAAGCACTCTCTTGCACTGCCTAACTAAAATAGAGGAAGTGGTATATGATCTTATATATAGAAGCGCTGCATGGCTGTCGATAAAGATACCGACTTTACCCTGTACGTTGCTATCAATCAGCACTCTAGCCGCTTTTATTACTGCAAAAATGTCAGCATGAAATACAGTCGCTTCGTTAGGAAGACGGGAGGATTATTCTATACAGAAATCGTCTGAAAAGACTCCAGAACCCTTACCGCAGACCATTCTTTATCCATCAGTGTATATTCTGACTTCGTATTCTTTTACTATTTTGCCCCTCTTCCAATTCCACCCTGATGAAATCTGAACTTTAAACACTTTATCGAAGTCCAGATGAGGCACCATGTAATCAGTAAATTTGCTCATCATAGGAGGTACTTAGTCCAGGATTCTGGCATTGCCATAAAACCTCGATCTCCACCACCCAGCTACCGCTAATCTTGCCGATCGGAATAAAGATCAGTGTAGCATTTAAAGCCTCCGAAGGACTATATAAAGTTCTATAAACTTGATGTACCACGTATTTATTACCTGTGGCATGCCACCATACCACAGATCCGCACTAAGCTCTATAATTTGAATTAATTTGATGTGCTGTATTTTATAAAAGAATTAAAATAAAAGAACAACAAAATCACCTTGCTTGCCGACGTTCCATAATTTGAATTTCGACTCTTCGACGCTCTATAATTTGAACTGATAATACTGATTGTGTTCGTGCTTTTGAAATAACCAAAAAAATAAATCGTTCGCTTTACTTTCCATGCAATACCTTTAGCCACTCAAAAAGAATACAACTGATGATTTCTTTTCAGTTTAAAAAAAAAAAACATCATGGACAAAATCTTATTGGTTACTAAAAAAATACGTACTTTTTTGATTACAATTATTTATGTACATGCTTATGTTACATAAAAAAGATCAAAATAAACAATAAAAAATTTTAATGAAGCTCGTGATAATTTGAACTTTTGATTATTTGAACTTTTTCTCTGATACTCCGAACTTCAAATTATCGCGAAGCGACTGTATCTATACTCTAGGAGGAGGATTCACGATATTTTGTTATCCATTGCTGAAGCCTTGACAATTTAATTTATTTATTAATCACTTCAAAGTAGGGATCGATAAAAAACATCGATGTTTTAAAAACAATCGATGTACTGTGTCGATGTTTTTCGTTTTGCTTCTAAGCAATCGGAAAACATCGATGTTTTCTTTCCATGCATCAAAATGACAAATTGTAACAAACATTTTAGAGCCTCGATTCAAAAAAATGCTCTATAATGATGCAATAGCCATTGCCAATGCTGTATAAAAAAATCAAGGAGTTAACGAAAAATATTCTTTGGCAAAATGAAAATGAAGAATACTTTTTTTTATTATGGAATAGCCATTATAAACTGGTTCATAGAAATTGGAAAAGCAATAAGACAAAAGATATATTCTGTGATAAACTTTCAGTTTATTTAAAGACTCTTGTTGGAAGACTGGACGAAAATCCGTTGGATATTTGGAAAGATTATAAATCGCAGTTTCCCAAACTTTACAAGATTGCTTTTAAATACCTTACAATGGTGGGAACATCGGGTCCGTCTGAAAGATTATTTTCGCCAGCGGCGCAGGTGATGACTCAACAAAGAAACAGATTGAGTGTTGAAATACTTGGTAAACTTTTATTTTTAAACAGTATTGAAAGATGTAAAATACATATAAAAATATGTAAAAAGCATCGATGTTTTTTCACAATGTCCATCTCTACTTAAAAGTGGATTACAAATAAAATACGCAGGGCGTATGATTAATATTTTTGAAATTAACAGTGGGCATAATTAACGGTAAATGTAGTTATTGCATATACATACATAAAGATGACACATAACCGAAACCGGTGTATTTTTCAATCAAATTGAAAAATGGATGGAAGAATATCGTTCAAAATTAAAGCAAACTCAGCCGGAAGTTTTTTATAATTTTTTATTTTTGTATGTCTGTTATTTAAAGATTTCTTTGTAATACAACGATTTTCATTGATTTCATATTTAATTATTATAATTAAAGATTAAAAATATTATTACACTTAAAAAAATTATGTTTATACTTAATAAAATATTTATTCAAAATAAATAACAGAAAAACAATAATTAACTGCACTTTTTAGGGGAATCAAAATCTCTGAACTAATCGGGGTCTTACAGGAATAATAATTAAATTACTAAGTAGTTTATTCAGGAACTTGTCGCTTTGTTTTAAACAGAAATAATAAGTAACTAGAAGACACTAGCACATTTAAACGTAAATTTCTTTTTATAAAAGAAAATGTATACCTGTGAAAAAACTAAATTTTTTTAAGATTAAATCTTTTGACTGCATATTTTATAAATATGTAGATATATATTTGCTTCTTGTTGATAAGTGCAGAATTATCTTGAATTTTTTTTATTTAGCTACTGATTTGATAAAAAGAAGAAACAATAATATCTATTTCATATAAAGAAATCAACTAAAACAACTACAGCAACTTAAACGTTAAGAAAAATCAAAACGTCTGAACTACATAAATAGAGAAAAAGTAATAAATAAAATAAAAATAGTTTTGACAGAAGCTTGATTTTTGAAAAAGAAAATATTAAGCTTTTTTTTGGTTTTCTGGCGTTTGATTTTTAATATTTAAAGCAACTTAAATAAACTTTTAACTAAGAAAAAATTAAGTAATTACAATTTAATGCAATTTTAATGTGGGATTTGATTTGGATTTATTTTGAATTTTCTAAATTGATAATTTGAAATGAAAATATTGTTTTGTTGTGAAAAACACAATTTTGTGGCATTTGCTTCGTTTTTGATTTGAGTTTTGAACTAGAACAGTTTTATTTGTTGTTGTTTTAATTTTGATGTCAGTATTCATCAATATGTGTTTAATTTAAAAATGCTTTAAAGTGTAATAAAGTTGTATATTAATATTTTTCTTTTTTTAAGAAAAACAATTTGAGAAAATTTTATTTTTAAAACATATCTGTTGATTTTGTTGTTTAGGTTTAGTAAAAAAATTTACTTACAAATAAAAATAATTTTTTTGTTTTTGTTTCCTTTTAGTTTAAAAATGTTGGAGTTTGTTTTAATTTTTATGTAACAAAAATTTCAGTGCTTTTGATTAAGAAAAGAAAACTTGAATTAGCGTGCTTTGAAAAAACTTTGTTATTCAACGTTTTTAATATGTTTTTGAAAAATTGCTTAATACAATATAAAGAAAACGAAATAGAATATATAAAATTGTAACTTTTTGGAATTCGTTACATATATAATTTTTGTAGAAAATGGCAAAATTAAGCAAAATTCAGAAGAAAAAATTAAAAAATAGCAAACTACCGAAACTTAAAAAACAAAACAAACAATTGCTCAACAGAACAAAAAACAACATTAAGATTGAAAATGATGGTTGTTTTAATTATTGATTATTTTTAGCTTTTTCCAACCCTTCTTTTCATTTTTTTTTTACAAAGTGTTTCTTACATTAGCATAAAACTTACATAAGGCAACGAAATAAATTAAAATTTTAAGTTACAAAAATAAACCTAAACCTCCTAAAAATCTTAGGAAATAATATTTATATAATTTTTGTCTTTACTGAAATAAACACTTTTCTTTTCACTTTATAAACAAAAGAAGTTCATAGTGTTAAAGAAAAAAGAAAGAAAAGAGTTAATACCTTTTGAAGTTAATTAATTTTTTTTTCTGAAGGAGAATTATTTTTATTTTTTTTAATTTTAATTCTTATTTATTTTTTGTAGAAAGAAATGAAACATACTTGAATAACCCATACCAGTATCTATGACATCTGGTATTATAGTTACTTCTTGCGCCATATTATGTCGATGATAGAATTCGGTCAAATTGATGGGATACGGATACGGTAGTATTTCTTTGCGACCATGTGAGGAACCAGCACCGGGATAGTATATTGTATTTGTTGTTGTCGCTATCAATGGTGTATCGATTAATGATAAATTATCTTCGAAGATCTTTTGATGCAATTTCTCGTCCATGCCCATAACTCTAACTGCAAGTTGGCGAAAAGTATGGAAAACAACAACAAAAAAATATTGTTTTTTTTTTGATACAATGGTCTATGATTTGAGTGATTTATTTAGAGTGATTTTATTTTACACTTAATTAAAACACAGTTCAAAAGAATTTCTTTAAAGGTATTTATATTATCTTAAGCCCTGAAGATTTTTTAGCTATTGTTTCTTCTTATCTTAATAAAAGAATTTAATTAAAAATCAAATAATATAAATATTCATATAGGAAATAAATATTATGTAGAAAAGGAAATTTTATACAAAATTAAAGAAAATATTATAACAAAAATAGTTTAAAACGTCTGTTAGTAGTAAAAAATGTGCTTTGGTTTTTACATTTTCATAAAACAAATTGTGCCTGTTATAAAATGGTGCCTTGAAATGTACTGAATAACATTAACTTGCAGACAAATATTTATCTATTACCTTAAACTATACATGTATATTAAAAGTTTTGTAATATTTTAATATACAACTCACCTGTTTAATTAAAAATAATGTAAGACACTAAAATATATGTGGAAAAAGATTTTTAGAGCTACCACTAGCTTTTTTTTTAGTAATATTAAATAATATTTTATTAGAACAACAATATTCATGTGTTTTTGTTCACGTATTTTGGTTACAAAAAAAGAAAACAAATCAGCAAAAATTTTAAACGGTTGTATTTTACACTTAATTTGTTTAACATTCTGTCCACATTATAAAACATAACATAACATGTGCTGTAAACCGGACATGGTCAAAAAGTGTTGCCAGCATATTGTGATGGCAACCCAGACATTTAGCACCCGCTAAATGTGGAAAACCAATTCTGCTAAAATGTTCTACTTTAAAAAATTTTTCATACAATTGTTAACCAAAAAAAAAATTATTATTATATTTTTTTTTTTTGATACTGCTATGTTTTTTAACGTTTTCATAAATTACTTTTTACTTTTACATTACAGTGTGTGACCAAATCGATTAAAAAAATGTAAATACTGTAAAAAATGCATAGTACAGCTTGTGTAGGAAGCGGCTACTAGAGTATTTATTTTTTTGTCAGTTTTAAAAATTCAGTTACATCCTAAAAGTTTAAAGTTATCGATAAAATTAACAAAAAAAAAAAAAAAGATTTAACTAAGCCAACATTTCAATGTTTCAAACATTGTTAAATAGTTAAATATTTTAAGGATATTTAAGGAATTTTGCATCAGTCGGAAAATTCTTTCAAATGAGATCATTAAAAAAATAAAATTTATGCAAAAGGGGATTTTAATTACACGTCACATTTTCAAAAGCTCTTCATTTTATTAGTTGTCATGGCTCAACCTGCAACTTTTTCACCGATGACCAGTAAAAACTGCGCCATTACTAAAAGTTAAAGGATATACCTTTCAGCAACGCATAAAAATCATTAAAATTTACTACCAAAATTATGAAAAATGTCACGGTTGCAAATTAACATTTCATTAGTTTTTATTTAACAAAATCATTTAAACAATTTATTACAAAGACATTTTATCTCTTATTCCTAAACAAAATGCCTTAGCATTACGTACAATATCGATTAATCTCTTTGTATAATATTTAAATTAAGATTACTTTGATTTTAAACACTAGTCACAAGATCTAAACACTTAAATTGTTTATTGACAAACAAGGAAAATCCTTCTTAGTCAAAAAATACTTGCATAATTGTACAGGATGAATCCTTCAGATAAACAAAAAGCTTAGCTATTGAATGGAGAAAAAGAAAATGAGAAAATCACAAAACGTATTATTTTATCAACAAAATCTTATTTCCACTTAAACTCTTCCAACAATACTTTTCCAAGTACTTACTTCTGTTCTTATATTGATTAGTTGTTAAATTTAGCATCACAAGCACTTGGTAAAACACAGCAGAAAACAAACAACAACAGCCCTGCATATGAAATTGTTAGCAAAAAAAAAAAAAAAAACAAACAAGAAACTGTCGGAATATATAAAATGAAATCGTTTAAGAAGCGCTTGCCATCTTTCCTCCAGCCTTTATTTTGATTAAAAAACAACAATTTAATTTTATCATTACTGAAGGCAAGACTTGTGTATAATGAGCCCTTAAACAAAAACAGCAACATGGTGTGATATGATAATGTCATTATTTAAACACAAATATATACCAGTATGTATGTATGTATGAATCTGTGTACGTACACAGAATCACACAAAGATGAAAATTGTAAACACCGTGGGATAGAGTGAAAATATTTTTTTTTAAATAAATTGTATACTTCAGTCGTTATTAAAGAATTACCTTGAAATTCCATACAGACTTTTTAATGGCTTGAGATGAAGCTCGCCCGTTTACTGAGGGGTAATGCTATCGAGTTGTAATATTCGTTACACAAATGGAAAACCAAATGTCAGAAAATTTTTCATGTACAATATTTATAACAAGAACAGAAAGAAAAACTGTTATGTTATCGGGTGTTTTTTTTAGAGGTATAGAACTTCGAATTGAAATAAAACATAAGAAAATCGTTTTAATGTCCATCAATTTGGCTTTATTGGAAGGATAATTTTATGCCATTAACGTTTAAATATGATTTCGGGGATGTGGCCGCCGCGGCTGGCTCGAATAAAGCCAATTCTACAGGTCCAATTTTCAACCACTTTTTCGAGCATATGGGGCCGTATGTTGGCAATAACGCCACGAATGTTGGCTTCCAAGTCCCCTAACGTTTCTGGTTTGTTGGCGTAGACGAGCGACTTCAGCGGATGCGTATTATCACATAGAGTAAACGTAGTGCGAAAACGATCCATGGTTAACCGAATTAATTGCTCTGATGGACGATTATGTCGACCATAAAATGGACGGAGCTTGCGGTAAACTTCGCGAACTGAACCATTATTTTCGAAATAAATTTGCACGATTTGCAAGCGTTGTTCTTTTGTCAACCTGTTCATGATGAAATGGCAAACCAAACTAAATATTAATCACTTGACAGCTGACAAAATGGCCGCCAGTTAAAAAAGTGATGCCAACTTAAAGTTCTATACCTCAATAAAAAACACCCTTTACATATGTATATTAGCGTGAATTTGATATTTTCAGTTTCACTGCTTTACATTTAAGTCATAGAAACCAGGAACAAGTACAAGCTTTAAACTTCCATACAATGGTATATGCAATAAAATTCCCGCAAGGGTATATCTATGGAATAACCGGTGTGACACATGCACAGAACCCAATCTGCATAAACTACCTTTGGGTGGTTATGAATTAATGCCCCTATGACGGTTTTCAACTTTTAAAATAGTTTGGTTGGGATTGATAAATTTGCATTGCTATTCTCCCCTAAATTAACAGTTGAGTTTTCAGTTATGTTTTGGTATTGTCATTTACAACTCTGCGTAAGTTTGGTTGAGAAAAACGTTGAGTATACCCAACTGTTTTTTAGTGGTTGGGTTTTTCTAGTTACAGGTTGGTGCGATAAAAAAAGCAGGAAACATGGAAAAGTCGTAACTAAAAATATTTATAATGCTTAATAACAAAATTTTCTTAACAGTTTCAGTATCGGCACATCAAATATTTCTTTAAATATGGTTTCAGGTGATTCAACAAATAACAAAATGTTTCTTTGTTCTGCCGAAAATAACTTAAAAAACTTTTCAAAATTATTTTTTAAAGAATTCGTTCCCTATTTTCATTATTCCTTATTTTGCATTGTGTAATTCAAAATGGTTGGAATCATCATAATTTTTTTTTTGTTTTTATACGTAGCACATCTATATTGCGACTTCGTTTTCGTGGTCATAAAATAAATGAACGAAAAAGTCAATAATCATGGCTCTATAGCGGCGGATAGACTGATTCGGGTCTGCAGCTCCAATAACTTCTTCTGTATGCATTATACGATGTCTCTGTGGATGCATAGTTAATCGAATTAATTGCTCTGATTCACGATTATGTAGACTGTAAATTGGACGTATTGCGGACATAACCATGATTTTCAAAATAAATTTTCACAAATTTTCAATCATTGCTCATGCGTTAGTCTATTCATATTGAAATGCCAAACTAAACGTAAATCACCTGACAGCTGACAAAATGGCCGCCAGTTAAAAAGTGCTGCCAACTTAAATATTAATACCTCTTTAAAAATACGGTGGCGAACGATGAATAAATATCCCGAGTATCATGCGTACATTTTTCCCCCGTTTAAATATCCATAGCATGAGTATAAGCATACTAATGCTATAAGTAAGAGAGAGAGAGAGAGAGAGTTAATGCGTTTGATACACATGTGCCTTTTTATTTTAATTGTTCTCGACAACCTCTTAGCAGTTATTTGGATGACTTCCATCCTATGATAACTATGTGTTAATTTCATTGATGATTCACCAGAAATGGAAGTACTTGGAGCTGAATGCATCAATTCGGTAACTAATGATTTGTGTGTTCATTTTTTGCTGGGGGAATGCGTAATTTAAAATATCGACGAGAAATGGACAAACCTGGGTTTTTCTCAACGCTATAAACTACAGCGGTTCTTGAGCGACGTGCATGAGTTTGAGTGTATGATATGAACACTTGTTATAACAGCTTAAATTGTTCGCCAGTTTCACAATTTCTGGCCGAGAAGGTGCTTCACGAAAACTCAAAAATACTTTAGCTTTGCAAACTGTAACCACGAAATTTTCATAATTTTTGTGGTAAATTTTTACTAGTTACATACAAGTATCTTTCAAGTACAAACTTGAAAGTTACAACTTGAGTCATGACAACTGTTAAAATGGCTTTTGTATTTATTCAGCTGCCGTAATCACTGTTAAAAATAATGAAATGCTTAAAACTTCTCATGCTTTTTTGTTTTGGTCCCACAATTCATATGAAAAAAACCACAACAATCCCGCACACACACACACACTTAATCACTTTGTTATCCTTTCACCAGCCCATTCTCCACTAATAATAAAAAAAATGGTGAATGCCAGCTAATACTCTTAAATTATTTTCTATTGTTATTTTGTTTTGTTGTTGATATTTGTATTACTCCTATCGTTCTTGTTCATTTTTGTTGCGCTTTATTTTGTAAGCTTATGATGTTTGTTGTTGTACGTATTGTAATGAATAAGTTTAGCTTCAAAGAATGAAATAAGAAGCAATGAAATGTAATGAAATCGCTTGCCTTGGCTGTTATTTATCGTTGGTATCAAGTAGGAAGGCCCTAACTCAAATAATTGCAACTTTCCTTTTCGTAAAAGCGTTATTTTTCAAACTGTTGCAATAATTTTTTTGAGAAGAGGTGTATTGGTGTGAAATGTATTGGAATCACTGAAAAACTCAATATCGTAAAAAATACGAGTTAGGGCCTTTATACTTGAGATAATCGATATACTAAGAATATTGTTGCTGCTGCTGTTTTTTTTTTATTTTTTGTTGTGTTGACGATGTTAATGATGATAAGAATTTGTGATGACTGCCTTACAGAAATACATTGCTTGTAATACAGACGGTTTATAATCGCGTAATTGACGGCTTATTGTTAATGTCATTTGAATTGTTCTTATTGTTCTTTATTGTTATCATGCCTTTTTTGTGAGTTGTAGTCAGTTAGAAGAATATAAAACATAATTTAAATAGGATCATGTTTTATGTATGTGTTGTATGGGGTGTGTTGCTTTGTTCTGTTCATCTTTTATTTTTTTATGAACACAGGAAGTCGTTACTGTTCTCACTAAGACCTTATTTTAATTGATAGGAGAATTAAATACTGCCTGGTAGTTTTTTTTGTTTTTATCATTTTTATATGTTGTCTGTGTTAAACTAGAGAAAAGGTTTTACATCTCGAACATTATAATGAATGATAACATTTTATTTATTATATAAGTACTTTCCAAAATTAATTTTTCGAATTTTGGCTTTGTGTCTAAGACCTATGCCCATGATGTTATTAATAGTATTTTTGTGAATGCTCTTGTGACTAAATATGAACGTGGTTGACAATGCAATTCCACAAAAAACCACAAAACTTTACAGTAATTTTTTTTTTTTTTGTTTAATCTACCAATCATTGCGCCCAATACACCAAATTCTCAAAGGCCAAAATTCAAGCACAAGCCTGATCGCACTTAAAAATAATCACGTTTAACTGAAAGCTGTTCTGCAGCCCAGATCTGCTGTAATGCTGATAATATTTTATGTATTTCAACTTCATTGTTTTAAATTCTTATAGAATGAAATATTTCTATAAATTAATGTAATTTTGTAAAAAAGACACGAAAAATTAAACTTTACTTTAGCTGGAGGAAATGCCAAAATTTTTCTGTGCCGCTCCACACTTCATCAGCATTAGTTCTGCTTACAAATGCATTTACTTATGGCAAATAAAATCATATCTCGTATTATATTTCATTAAAATTAATATTAAAAAATCGATTAATTAATTCTTTTCATTTTATAAGAAAATACTGAGCTTTAGTTCGATTAAATGAATTGCGTAGTGAACACATTTTCCATAAAAATTAAATGAATAAACAGAATACCGGCATAAACACATTTGCCATACAAATTGGCACAAAATAGCAGCAGCAGAAAGCAGTCGTGAGATAGAATCTATTTTATTTTGAGAGCGTTTTTTTTTTCTTATGCTCTCACATATAAGTACTCATTCTCTCAAAAATGTTACCATACTTTCAATAAATTTCATAGTCATGTTTTAGACATGGCAGTTTTCTTGAAGCAAGTCTGAGTTTATGGAAGAGAGGGGAAAGAAGAAAGAAGAGGGGTACTGACTTGCTTGTACAGAAAAGTTACTTCAATTCTCTTTTGTTATTTCATTCGCTGTATTAAAACAATTGGAAAATTTAACAAGAAACTGTCTGTGTGTAAACAAACGAGCAATTTTAAAAGAGAATTGAAGAGAACTGCTTCAAGAAAAACTGCCGAGTCTAAAACAAGACACACATTTTGTAAACAAAAATACAAAGAAAAATAAGCACAAAGGAAAATAAAACAAAAATTAGAGAACATTTGAAGTTACTGCCGGCGATGTTTTTATGGGCTTTATTAATTTGGGAGCGATTTTCCTAAAGTTGCAGACTTTATTTTGTTTCATCATTAACGCAAATAGCCTTCGAGAGATAGAATGTAGTTTATTTGGCAGGCGTTTTTCTTATTCTCTCACATACTTATTCTCTCAACAATGCTACCATACTTTCAATAAATTGCATATATTTTGTAAACAAAACTAAAAACATAAGCACAAAAGAAAAACAACAAAAGTTAGAGAGCATTTGAAGTTACTGCCGTAGATTTTATTATGGGCTTTGTTACTTTGACTGCGATTTTTTCTAAAGTTACAGGGGGTCTGCTCTGTAATTCGGATCGAAAGCAAATACTTTCGAATTTTAATGTTAATAACATACAAATTCGAAAGCATTTTTTTTTCGTTTCTTGTTCGACTCGACTTGTTCTGTTTGGTCATTAAAAATGAAATAATTCATTATTAAAATTTTTTCTATTTCAATTAAATTTTAATTCATATCACGTTTAATGTTTTTTATATTTTTTTTAAGTACTATTTAATACATAGTATGTATAACTGGCTTACTAAATTGCTGAAAAAACGACTATAGTATAAAATTTTGATTGATAAAATTTCGCAAAAGTTTAAGTCATTCTTTAATATTAACATTAAGTTTCGCTTAGTGAAAACAACAGGCAAATTATGGTAGCCGATAGCTAGTGAAATCTCAAAATGTTTCAATGCAGTTCATACGGAATATTAATTTTTTTTTTTGATATCAAATGGTGCAAACCGAAAATGCTAACACTGACATTTTTCACTATGACTTCCTAGTTTTTAGTAACATACTGTCTGTTAAAAAATTTCATTGGGGTATTTAAGTATATTAAAACTTAAACAAATTAAACTGCCTTTGATAAAATATCTCGTTCGCATTTAATTGAACAGGCAGATATTGATGACCCAATCAATGAAACATTCGTTACACTGTCACAATAGTATTTGAATTTCAAGCATTTCAAATGATTTTGTACAATAATATTTTTAATGTCTCCTTTCAATAATTACAAATGTCATTAACACTCAGTATTTAAATGAAAGCATTTAATATAAATAATTTTAACAAAAATATTTTAAAAGTTAACATACATAAATACATATGTATGTATATAACGTATGTATGTATATAACTTTACAAATTACTTAACAAAAGAGCAGTAATAAATATGCAAATGTGCACACAAAAAACATAATTTTATGAAACAATTATTTAACATGAAATGCAAACAAATAAAAATACATATGTTTATTAAATATAATAACACATGTTAATACGTAATAAATGCAAATAGTAAATAATGCTTACAAATGTTTGTACAAATACACAAGAACGGAATATCAATCATATCGCCGTAGAAAATACACACAATTCTATTAGAAAAAAAACATAATTTCGTTTACTTATATTGTTGTCCATTGTGTCAATATGTAGGGTCTTTTGCTAAGAGCTTCTTATCTCTAAATTTAAATAAAATGTGTGTGAGATATTATCGATCTTTTTTTTTATTTGTTTAAAAGGCCTGCCGATGGCATTATTTATGGAATATAACATCCTGCAAATATCCAATTTTACATGATTCTGGCGCATTAATCAGACTGAATTTTACCGATGGCACAGGTTATGCTGGCTTTAATTTCCATAGATCTGTAACTTACGAAATTTTCACAAGAAAAAGTCTAACTGGATCAAATCACACGATCTCTGAGTCCCGCAGATCACCTTCATGTAAGAACCATCCAATTCAGCCCAAAAGAAGTTGGTAACCATTAACATTTAGCTAGCGCTTGCCAATGAATGTGATGGCCTGATTAACGTTATGCTGAAATAAATATGGACGCATGTCTCCGCCAGCACAAAATACACACCAAACAGTAACTTTTTCGGGATGCATTGGACGCTATTGAATCTCTTAAAGATTTGTATGGTCCCGAATTCGATAATTTTGTTTGTCATAGCTGAAGATTATTTTTCGATGAACACCTATTTTGATAAAACGCGTTTATAACTTGCACGAGTTGATCAATATCCGTCTATAGTCATTTGGCAAAAAAAGACTGAATAAATGATAAAACTCGACATATGTACGAGTATGTAGCTTCAATAACATGACCGCTGCCAACTGTCAAAGTTCCGGGGCCTAATGGTTGCTTTCGATGACGAGCTGATTCGATCACGTTTTTTCAGTTTGAGATTATAGAATTCGATATCGAACCATATTAGCACATTATACGACAGCGAATGCCATAATCTCAAATTGAAAAACATGATCGAATCAGCTCGTTATCGAAAGCGACGATTAGACTCCAGAAGTCGTTATTAGAAGACAGTGTAAACGGCCTTGAAAAGTTCTGGAGGCAAATTACGGCACTCGTTATTGAACGAAATTACGAAATATTTCAATAGAGTTTATATAGAAATATTTTTAAATTTCTAATCGTATCGAATGCCGTAATCAGGACCCTGATTTCATTATATTCTTTAACTGTAATTATTTCTTAAACAAGTTTCTTGTTTCTGTAAAATTACAAAATATTAAACAGAACAGTTTGCATTTTCTGCAACGATATATTATTTAAATAATTATCATCATACAAAAAATACGCATACATATGTATGTACATATGTATGTATTTACATGTATGTATTTACATACATATGTACATACATATGAATTTATTTAAAAAACAAATGTGTCACTTATTTGAATTATGTCTCAATTGTGTATGTTTGAGAATATGCAGCATAAAATATATTTTAGTCCCCCAGAGAAAACTGGTGCTTAACTAGGTTTTGTAATAAATTTACAATTGCAATGTAATTACAAAACAACCTATAAATAATATGATTAAATTTCATTAGGAATAATAAACTGGTTTAAGTTGTGCGTTAAAAAATTTCAAACTTAAATTGTAACAATTTCCATAAAAAACACTAATTATTAACTTGACTGCACCCGGTCAAAAAAATACTTGTGTGACAACACTCTATTCTTTAATAGCTGTTGTTGGTATTTACATTTGTTCTCTTTACTTACTCTTACAACTACAAAAGTCAGCCAATGTAGTAATGATAAAGTAAGAAAATAAAAAACATGTTGATTATTGAGTTCTTGTTTCAACTTTGTTATTTGTTGAGCTTCTCTTTTGCTTAAATGAAAGTTTAACATATTAACTCTAGTTGTTCTAAGAAATTTCTGGGTAAAGGTTCCCTGATGATCTGCATTAGCAACAGTGAAATGCGCATAGTATCCAGCTAAACTCCTCAATAATCAATTTCAATGTATTTTTAATAAAAAAAAAAAAAAAATAATTTACTTAATAACTAAAATAATAATTTTGGATTATTAGAGCGTTAAAAAGAATTTTTAACTTAAATTGTAACAATTCCCATAAAAAACACTAACTGCTTTAAAAAGTTTTTGATAACTACCGGGCAGCTCTCATAAAAAGTAAAGTAAGAAAAAGGAATACGGCAATCACGATCGATCGTAGAGTTTTTCTTTCTGTATTTATAGGGATTTTTCTTGCTTTTTGATAACAAATATAAAGGATCCGCCAGATAACTTTTTTTTTTGAAAACAGGGCGCAAAACATCGAGTGTAGCTTCGGCTGTGTGGCACGTAGCGCCGTCCTGTTGAAACCAAATGTTGCCAATATCCTCCTCTTAAATTTTTGTGAACAAAAATTCGTTCAACATGGCCCGATAACGATCGCCATTGACTGTAACGGCCACTACTCCTTGCTCATTGGCCCAATTATGCCTCTGGACCAAAATCCGCACCAACCAGTGACTCGTTTTGGGTGCGTGCGGGTTTTCTGTGCCCCAAATGTGACAATTTTGCTTGTTTACATACCCGCCAAGATCAAAATGAGCTTCATCTGAAAAGATGATTTTTTTGGCAAAATCGGCATCTTCTGTAAGTCGATCGCAGGCAATATTTCCCAGCGTTGTTCAGGCGTATACACAACCATATTCGTTCAGCGGAAGGATAAAACTAATTATCTGTCAAATCAGACATGAGCTAAGTGTTACCATTCTACTAGTTGAAAAAAAAACGTTAGATGGCGGACCCTTTAAATATATAAAAAAGCAATTGATATTACGAATCTTATAACTTGTCTAATGTGCATAACATTTGGATCAGCAATAATTTTAAATTATAAAAATATTATTTTTTTTTATATTAAACAATTATATTACGAATTGTTTTAGCTTAACTAAGATTAATATGGGAAATCTGACAAATACACTGTTGCCATTATGCTAGATTTAATATATTCTTTCGTGAAAAGCATTCAGATTGAAAAAACTATGTAAATTTAAAATTTAGC
This sequence comes from Nowickia ferox, assembly GCA_936439885.1. Classification (NCBI taxonomy): domain Eukaryota; kingdom Metazoa; phylum Arthropoda; class Insecta; order Diptera; family Tachinidae; genus Nowickia; species Nowickia ferox. Next base: position 111,314,576 of record OW387023.1, read on the forward strand.
ATTTTATTTTTATTTTTATAAAACATTTTAGCAAATATTTTGTGCCAGATTTGGCTTTCTCCCATCATAACTTTCTGGCAATACTAAACAAATACAACTCATCCATTCCATGGTGTAATTATACAGGTGACTGTGTAGGGATTTGTTTTACAAAAATACGGCAACCATAGCTGTGTAAAGGACCGAAGAACGTCAAAAGCACAAAAATAATTGTACTAAAACCAAAACAAAATCGAAGTTTTTGACATTCTTTAGTCATGTTTTGGACTTGGCAGTTTTTCTTGAAGCAAGTCTGAGTTTATGGGAGAGAGGGGAAAGAAGAAATTTACTTCAATTCTCTTTTGTTATTCCATTCGCTGTATTAAAACAATAGGAAAATTGAACAAGAAACTGTCTGTGTGTAAACAAACGAGCAATTTTAAAAGAGAATTGAAGAGAACTGCTTCAGGAAAAACTGCCGAGTCTATAACAAGACTAAGCTACAAAGCAGCTGAAGTAGCGCTTCCACCTGCTGAGATACACCTTGATCCATTCTATGCTTTCCCCAAAATTTGTTCTTCATATAAATAATTTAATGTATGTAGGTTAGTTTAGGAAGGGTGGTAGTGTAACACACCACCACTGGGAGACACAGTAGGGTACATTGCGATTTTAATGTATGTAACTACAATAATAAAATTAACTTATATTACGGACTCTGTTTGAAAATTATAACAATGATAGATACAAGTATTTTTCGAGAGTACATTCCTGATATTATTATTGTTAATGAAATAAGTTTACATACTGTAAATAAAATAAAGAGACCAGTGGCTCGTTTTTCAAAACTTACAAGTGTTGTAGTACATTTATAGGACAATAATATATTTTCACAACTACATATCGTTAGCTTAATATAAAGAAAGGTCCAAACTCATTATTTTTTTTTAATCGAGTTTTTTTTGCATATTTCGATACAACATCTAATGTGTCGAAAAATGCAAAAATACGATTTAAAAAAAAAATAATGAGGCCCTAAGCCTTTCTATATTAAGGTAACGATATTTTACTTGTATTGCAACACTTGTAAGTTTTGAGAAACACCCTCCAGTTATAGAAATATCTTATAGAACTATTCTTAAAAGTACTAAAATATTTTTAATACATTATATAAACAAATTTAAGTGCGATGAAACTTTTGATATAAGAAAACTGTACGTAAACTTACCTCTTTCATCCATTGTATCTCCCTCATAGGCGCGGTGGGTATAAACATCACTACCGGTGGTAAATTCATCTTTAAAAGGATATTTGTGCATTTTTGTGCTAGAGCTATTTCAAGTTTGCAATTGTGGGTTAATACAGCAATCAACACATAAAATAAGTGAGATTTAAGTGCAGAAAGAAAAAGAAGTGAGTAATTAATTTGCTTATTGAAATATTGTGCGATATATAACATATAATATGTGAAGATATATTAAGGTGCTTAATAGTCAAACATAATACGTACACACATACATATATACAAAGATATACGAGAAGTTAATTTATTATTTTCATGAGCAGTGCATATGCGTATGTATGTATGTGTATGTAGATGCGTATACTCGTTTATTTATATAATTATTTATGTAAAATAAATTAATTTTTAATGACATCCCAGCAAAAAAATATATGGAAGTGATTCTTAAGTAACGACTTATTCATCGCTACAAAATTGTCTTTAATTTTATTGTTTCATCTTTTTAGGATTTTAAATGAGTGCTGTTAATGCGACTTGATTTACATATGGGCATCATTTGTCACCAAGTTTTCTGCAGGACTCGTATTGACTTTCTTTGTGTATATTATTAAAAATTCATATTTGAACTTAAGTTTAATTTGGCTAACATCTATAAACAAATCAATATCCATGCTTAATAAAATATGCAGGCTTATGTTATTAAGAATTTACATTAGAATTGTTCAAATAAAGACACAGAAATACCTAGCACGAGTAAAAGTACATGTAATCTCTATATGAAGCATTAGGATGGCTCGTGAAAAATTTCTATTTAAATCAGGTACATGTAATTAAATAAAGTATTGGAAAAAAATGAGCTCCCAACTAAGTTTGCAAAAGCTTAGCTTATCGAATAATTTCCAATGATTTTAAATTGGACTTTTCATTACAGGAAATTCTGTTTTTCAACATCCATTTCCTGCATCTAAAGTAAATTTTTATGTTCTTTATAATCCTTGCAATAAAGCTAAATTTTATTATTTCTATTATAATATTGCAACCATAGTGGTGATATGAACTTTTAAATATTTTTGTATTGCCCTCTGTCGATTTTGTTCAATTTGGATTTTTTTTATTAAATTCTTCAGTGAAACATTTGAATCTCAATTTTTGTTTTAATGTTTTGTTCATCTCATTTCGTTCGTTACAGCAAATCACATACATATTCTAATCAGATTAGTTTGTTAATCCCAAAAGTCAAGTACGAAAGTATGTTGTGTATTTTGTAGTTTCTAGTTGAATTTATATATTATGCAACAATTCTTGCAAATTTATGTATTTACAAACCAAAATCGTATTATGATTTATGTAAAAGAGCATAAGGATGTACACACATACATTTAAGTTTATATAACGGAAGTCTTACTTTTAGTATCCTTACATACATACATACATACATACGTTATGCAAATCGCTCGTCCGTATAGTATGAAGCTGGCATAAAATTTCAGGTATTTACACACGATTTACATTATAAAATACATTTTTAACAAGCTCATCATAAAACTGTTGCTATAGAACTTAAAATTACCAAAAATTATTGAAATGCAGAGAAATTTTATTCTTGGAAGATGAATTGAATTGAAGCTTCAATATGAAAATTTATCTTTTGTTTAATATTATAACGTTTGTATTAAATCAATTTGAGTTTTATTTGCTTAGAAGGGAAAAAATCTACCATTCACTTTCCAATTATCTCCTACAAACTCAGAACTTTGCAAATTCCGCGCTTAGACGGGCAAACATTTGGAAGAAATTCATCTGGAATGCTCTTTTGTTTTTTCCGTCACTTTCACACAGACGAAAAAGTTGCCGACAACATTCCATTATTATTGGATAATACCAACCATATATTGTATATGTATGCGTGTTGGCGAGTACCGAACACAAAAACAATTCTCTCTTCCCCACCCGTAAGATACTACCAAACTAAATGTTTCCGTTCTAAATGTTTTCATGTCTAAACGCAGACAAAGTTAACTTAGCGTGAGTAAAAGCCGTCTTAGTGTACATTTTTTTTAGTTAATTTTACACTTGAAACGTTAAACAAAGTTTAAATTTGAATTAAAGTGTGGAAAAATCCATTTAAATTTAACCTATTTGTATATATACTTCCAGCTAAACGATTTCTACCAAAATATGCAAACACATTGCGCTATTACAAAATGTTACAACATTTTGACAATAAAGCAGGCTGCAGTTAAGGCCATCAAAATCACTTGTTTATAACTGACTGCTATCAACGCTGCAGAACATCACATATCTTACAAAAACAACTCTTAAAAGAACTTAATTAGGAATACGTATACATGAAAATAAATTCAGAGAAAAAAAAGTAAGCAAAAGTTGTCCTCAGCTCGAGCAAAATTCGTTCCAATAATATCAAACAACAGGAAATGTGTAGTAACCAAATTGTTAAACTTAATACCAGACTCGATAAGCGGGAATGCATCAATGATATGGCAAAGGAACTACAAGCAGCAGCAGTAACCCATCGCACGAGAGACCTACTTGTCGCTGTAAAAAAAATTGACAACAGATCATTTTCTACTGGCAGATATCTAAAAAACGACGTTGGAAAACCTGCAATAACAAAAGCGTAGCAACTCAGTATTTGGGAAAATTGTTACGCTAACATATTACATATATACATTGTCCACTTAACAAAATTTAATCTACACGTGCACCTTGCACATCTGCAATCAAAATACATCAAATGATTGTTCAGGAAACATTCAAAACAACAAGGGCTCTGGACTGGATAATATTTATCCAAAACCCTTCACAACCGATCGTGTTACTAACGCTTAATTACTGGAACATATCATAAAGACATTCGGAAATAAATTTTCCGAAAAAAGGTGATCTTACCGTCAGAAAAATTTTGGACAGCATAACTTTTCTGAGCATGTTCAACAAACTTATTGCGAATATAGAAAACAGAAGACTATCTGAGGTAATTTTTCGCCAATGAGAAGGCAACAAGCTGGCCTGTGCTCTAACAAATCTTACGTCGCCCATGTTAACACTCTCAGGATTGTTTTAGAACAGTTGAATGAAGATTGCCTCTTTATCTCGTATTTGTTGACTTCGAAAAGGCTTTTGATACCCTCAATCAATCAACTATATGGAGCGGCTATGCAAGGGGTGTCCCTACTGAAATAACTACCCTAGCAAAGACGTTGTACAACAATGCAACATGTCACCTACAACGTGATAAGATATTGAGCAAAACTATCACTATAAAAATCGGAGTTTTCCAAGGCAATGTGCTATCAGTACTTCTCTTTAACTATGATACAAAAGTTATAGAATATATGGTAGCTTAGCCACTCTTTCTCAGGCGTGCAATCAATGCTTTCTTAATGCACGATATGGAAATTGATGAAACAAAATACTAGACAAATTCGGTGGTTCATTAGCAGATATTTCTAGTCACATTAATAAGCGAACTTATCGCTGCTTCCAAATGGTCTTAGGAGCCAAAATTAGAATTTTCAGTTCTAACGAGATATCCATGTTACTGGTTGGATGCGAAACGTGGAATATGTTACGGCACGATACCCAAATACTTCCGCAGAATCTTTCGTGCATATTGGCCCTTATTAATATTCAATGCCTAACTCTGGTCAGATACAATTTCTCTAGGATCTGATCCTTAAGAACACGTTTCCTAAAAATCAGTTGGAATATTGCTGTTATCTATATATATCTACATGATAGTGTAAAAAATTTAAAAATTTTGATTCTGAGACCACAGCTTCAAAAATAACTCGTTTTGGCTCCCCTGAAAAACTAAATTTTTGGACATACTCTGTTATTAATGAAAACCACAGATTTTTGACCTTTACGGCCTGTCCCACGATGTCACTAGAAATCGTTCGATCGACAACTTGTATTGCAAACAACAATAACATTATCTCAATTTTTTGTTGTTTTCAATATAAGTATTCGATCGAACGATTTCTAGTGACATCGTGGGACAGACCGTTAATTTTTTTAATAAAGGAACTAGAAATGGATTGAAAGCATAAATTTGTAATGGAGGTCAAATTGCTCCTAATTAAATTGAAGGGGATAAACTTCTATGAAAAAAAGCTAAAAACCCCTATTATTTATAATTATGGTTAAAAAAATAAGTTCAAAATACATGTCCTTAAGCCTTTTTGGAGGTAATGACTCTATATACATATATGTATGTATGTATTAGTCTGGTCATTATTTTATATAGCCAGTAAAAATATTAAGAAATTTCTTGAATTTAGAAATAAACTCTATAATCAAAGACATACATATATGTATGTATGTATATAAAATAATTATTTACATTTGTAAGCTAACCCCGTGTTTCCACAACACGGTAGGTCGACTTGAGTAGAAAGTTTTTATGAAAAGCACAAAATATTTAAATTATTTGCATACACATTTTCTAGAATAGTCCACTGCTTGACTTGTGGAAACTGGGGGTAAATTTATTTTTGTACAGTATTTGTGCGTAATGTAGCTGTGACATAGTGCACTGTTTTGTTTTTTGTTAAAGTCTTGTGCATGCAGTTGCATCTTTCATAGACTAATACTGTTATAATGAATTAAGCTCTCGCATATATGTACGTGTGTATGTGTGTGCATAAATAGCTACATGAATGTAAATAAAACTATAAAGGTGTAGTATATACAGCAAACACAAAGGTAACACACATACATAATATTATTTGTTTGATGTCTATTTATGTCACTTGTATACGATGGTGTCGAGGTTGCAACATTTGCCGGACTATTAAATTTATGTTGGTGCTGTTGCTGTCGATGTTTGTAAAGAATGTCTTCGTTATGAGTGTAGTAGGTCTGTCGATGCATATCATGATTGTCATTAGCACCAAGACCGGTCGTTTGAACGGTGCCAATGCCAACACTAATGCCACCAATATTTTTATGCGAACGTGAACCTGTATCGACAACGACAACAACATCATCAACACTTTGTCCCAAATCATCCAAGTGTATTGTTGAAATTTGTTGCACTTGTTTTTGCTGATGCTTTATCACACTTATGGTCGCTGATGTGGGTTTATATTCTTCTCTTTCCATAACAACATCATCGTCATAAGTATGAGGACTGTGAGAGGCCAAAACTAAAGGATTATTAAGACCCCACGAGGGTGGATGTAAATAGTGGGGATAATTTGAATAGATTTCGGCACGTATTAAATCATCATAATCGCTCTCTTCATAATCATCTTTCTCCTCGTCGTCGTTATCATAATCGCCATTATCATTGTCTTCATCACCGGCAGCATTATATTTAGCTGCATTTGCTGCATTATCATTGTCTCTGTTATGATGGCCTTTTGGCAAATTTATTTTGGTGACATCACCTATTTCCATATAGTCTTGATGATTTTCATTATAATGAAAATCTCCATTGAAATCTACAATATTGTTGTTATTGTTATTAAGATTTTCACTTTCAGCGCCGCCATCACTGCCACTACTACTGGCATAAGAGTATTGATTATACTGCTGCTGCTGAAGTTGTATGTATTTATGTTGCTGACTTGCATTGTTATGTTGTTGCTGATGATGTTGATGGTGCCATTGTTTGTGCTGTTTTAATGATGTTGTTTTCGCTGTGGTTGTTTGTTGGTTTTGTTTTTTTCTTTGTTGACGCTGTTGTTTCTTTTTAAGTTTTTCCTGTTTAAATTGTTGTTTCAACTTTGGCGTTAAACCATTGGGAAAAAATATTAATCTGTCTGTAATTAAACATTTGTTTTTTGTTGTTTTTTTTTTTTGGCGAGTCATAAAGTATAACACAAATAAAAGTTGGAGAAAAAGAGAGAAAGAAAAAAGACAAAAAAGTGCATAAGGTGCTTTTTTATAAGTACACAAAGTGCATTAAAATTAAGTGAGCTTTCGCTTGAGTAAATTACTAGAGTGCTTTTCAAATTGGTGAATAATGTTAAGAGTGTGTATAGTGCATTATTATTTGTGTGAAGCTGGTGCCAATTAGGTAGATGCTCCTTTAAATATAAAAAAAAACTCAAAATAAAAAATTATGTTAACAAATGCCAAAAAGAAGAAACAAAATTTAATTAAATGAAGGAAATTGAATAAAATTTTTTTATTATTTTTTTTATTTATTTGCTTTAAATTTTTTTTATTTAAAAATGTTTTTAACCTAATTTAAGTTATAGAAGAAAGTTTAACAGGTGCATCTGCTTAATGAGTCAAAATTCTTCTGATAATTCTTTAAAATGTTGAATTCTAAATTTATTACTTTTGATTAAATATTTCGATTGGATCATATATATTATAAAGACAAAGATTCTCATTTAAAAAATCGCTATGATTTACAAACCGGAGATAATGGGGTAGAAAGACAGATGGACCAAGATTTTTTGAACAGTTCGCTACGTCTAAAATCATCAAACACTTCTTGGAATATGAAACTATCTTCTTTGCAGCTGCCATTAATAAATATAAAAGATTGTATGAAGCAAACTTTATGCAAACACAGTAAATCCACTAATTTCATTAAATTTCATTGGGACTTATTTAAATTTTTGGGAAATGTTTATTTGTTTGGGACTTATTTCATTAGGAGTTCTTTCATTTGAACAATTGGAAGTTATTTCTTTTCTTTTTTGATTGGGACCTATTTCATTTTCGGTGCGAGTTATTTTATTCGGAGTTATTTCATTTGGAACCTCTTTCATGCTACCTGAATATTATGGGTCGATTTAATGAGGATTTGAAAAAGAAAAGACAGCATTTGGCCAAGAAAAAATTTTCATTAGAAAATTCAAGGCTGCATAAATGTGCAGTTTTCATGGCAAAAATTCTTAAATTGAACTACAAATTGCTCTCTTATCCGCCCTATTCTCATGCTTAATGGTAGAATTGGTCGATGCGTATCGTGTTACTTTTGAAGTTGTCATATCGTTTAAATCTGGATGTTAGTTATGGGGTCTTTACATGGTAATACAAAGTATTACGACTTAGTAGAATCAAAATATTATGAAATTCTTTCCGTGTTAAAAAAAGATAACAAGAGTCTGTTGTATGTATTTTTCATGTTTACACTGATACTATAAGTAAAATGCAAGTAAAGATATGAAACTGCTGAGTTAATAACAAAAATTGGAAAATTGCAAAAAAAAGATGTGTACTAATAAAACTAAATATTGGAGAAAACATTTTATAATTTCAATGTAATTTTACTACAAAATATAATTTTTTTTACGTTTGTTTATTTGGTTTTGCTGTACCAGTTAAGTAGATGATGGTTGCAATCGTAAATTATTTACAATGACAACATGCAAATTTCTTGAGTTGATTTTGATTGTTTTTGTAAAAGTGTCAACACCTTCAATAAATACCATTAGTGCTGCCAATGTTTACTTTTAAATACACCTCTGGTGTGATGAGAATACTCAAGTTTCTAAAATGGCTTATAAAGTCAACACTTGCCGACCGTATTCTCCGTATTCTCTCCTACTCCATACATTTTGCTTTTACACGATAAGATTTAATATAATCTACAGCATTTTTTGACATGTCGTAAAACATTGTATTACCATGTAAGGACACCTTTAGTAAATATGTGAGGCTGCAAGCGAACGTGTCAGCTGTTATTGTATTTCTCTTTGCTTTATACGTGTGTGTGTATGTACATATGTGAGAGAGAAGTTAACGTTTTCAGTAGATTTCTACCTCACATATGTAGGTTACGATTCATAATAAATAAACAGCAACATGTTTTATTTATGTTACAGATTTTGTCAGCTGATTCGTAAACTCACGGTACGAATCGACTTATTCTACCATAATCCCGAGTGACTAGTTCTTGTTCCCAAACTAGTTCTTGCTTTCTTCTTGATGACTCCGATAAATCTTATTTTTTTTAAGGGACAAAAAATTGGAGAAACCTTGAAAATAAAATGATTTTTTATCCAAAAACTGTTGTTTCATTAAAAACGTCACGGACTTATTGAATCACCCGGTACTTTCGTATAAAATCTTTTTTTCCATATATTTATGGAAATGGACAATGGATACTTATATTTAATAATTAATATTTATATTTATAAAAAATTATAAAATAGTTTTCCCTGCATATTAAGACGAGTGCATTTAACATCAAGTGCTTTCGTGAATATGTCAAATACATACATATGTACATACTTTTAATTAAATAAAATATTAAAAAAAAAACAATTCAAAAAATAAATTTTAATATACTGAAACAGTGACATACTGAAAAGTGATCGGATTGGCAACAACATGGTGATGCAATTGCTGTACACAAACATTTAAAAAGTATTAGTGCATTTAAAGCATTTAGTTTCCTTTAGGTAATATTCAGCTCCATAAGTTTATTTTATTTATTTTTTTGTTAATATTTACATTTACATAAATACATATATATTTATACTTGTTTAAAATACAACTGAAGCAAATGCTTATATAGTTTGGATTATTTATACCAAAAGTTTTTCATATATGAAATTTCGTGGTGAATAGTTCATAGTGATTAGAGAGCGAAAGGATTCTTTTAAAGGTTTATTTATGTTTTTAAAGAAGGTGAATTTTAATAGGAACGCACACACACTACTTTAGTTTTTTTTTTTGTTTTTTGTTGGTTAAGGATTAAATTAATATGAAAAATAATTTTGTATCACAGGTTATTTTTTTAAATCTTGCATTAGGCTAATAAATACAAGGAAATTTGTTGTTAAAATTTGGTTAATTTTAAGTTTCTAATTAAATAAACACATTTTTAAGTTTTATTTATTGGTTAAAATGCAGAAGCGTGCGTAAGTTTGTAGGTATTTATTTAAATTTTTTTGTTAAAGGCGAGTGATTTAAATAAAAATTTAATAAAAATAATAAATAAGAACAAAAAAAATAGTTAAAAAAAATAAATATAAACTTAAATTAAGAGAATTAAATAACTGAAAATAATTGAAAAAACTAACAGCCTTGTTCAACGATATCGCAAGAAAGTCTGACCGAACGAAACAATTTGGGTTCAGCTATGTCGAAAATGTTCCTCAACATGCATTCACGTTTATTAGTTGATGTTTCTTACACATTAATAAATAAAAGTATTTTGCAGGATAGAAGCTTCCAATACTCTTAGCCGTTTCTATAGTTTTTATTAGAATGAAATACAAAAACCAAATTGAAGAATGAAAAACTATTCAACAAAATAGCCGCTCGAGAGCTTGTTATTAGTATTTTGTTGCTTAACAAATTCATTGGTGCTATTGGAAATGTGCGAGTACTTTGTATGAAGCTTATTTTATGGCTTTTGCGTACGATTAAAAAAATGAAAGTACATAATGTGAATAAATGATATAAAAAAGTGGTAAAATAATCTTCTAGTTATAAACTTTATCGGCCTCCTGGCAAATAAATTCCACTAGTCGAAAGCAAAACAGTGACTTATTTTGACCATTTGAGTTAGTATTGTTATCGATAATCTTTTCGACACAGCTGAACTTTATTTTGTATGGAAAAATTTTCTCTCGATTTGGCTTTGTTCGAATAAATTTTTGTTGATAATAAACTTAAGTAAATTTTCACATTTGGCACATGTTTACCCAAATAAGCGTAACCACTAAATACTGTCGAAAAATCTTTTGATTCACATACAGTTTCATACATAACTAATACACAAAGTCATAGAATCCATTTTTTTTTTAGAAACTGTTTAACTTAATAAACACGTATGTATATGAATCAAAAGGTTTTTCAAAAGGTTATGCTTATTTGTGCAATTATTTGCCACTTGTGACCACGCCTTTAGAATACGAGTTAACGCGTAGTTTTGATATCGTTTAACATGCTGCAATTTAATAAAATTTAAAAACTAGATTTTATTTAAATTTAAGAAATATGTCCTTCGAGTTCTTTCTGTTCATATAATTTTCTTCATTTTCAAATTTAGTTTCTCTCAAGTGTTTTTCTTTTTTTGTAATTTTCTGTTGTTGTTTTTATTTAATCAAATTTTGTTAATTGTATTTGTTTCAAATTGCTTTTTTTTGAAAGCTTACGAAACTCTTTTGGGAATGACTTACCAACACACGGATTGTGATTAACTATATTAAATATACGATCACAGCGTTTCTTCATATGATTATTTGGACATATACAACCAAACATGGGCGATAATCTTAGATTTGTCCAAGAATCATGACATGCATCTCTGAAAATATAAAATAAATCGTATTTATTAATTGGCAAAGCATATAGAAAGATTAAGTTATGCAGGTGAAAATTCGATTTGGATCGAACTCATTTAACAAAATTAATTAGTTTTTTTTTTGTACACAGCATATAATATACGAGTACGTAAACCTGAGCGAAAGGATTGAAAGTACTTAAATTTTTAACCAATTTGAAAAAAAGCAGGAGGTTAACAATTAGCCTGTATATTTTTGTGTTTGTTGCTTCATAACTTTGTATATTTTAGGGAGATTTTATAAATTATTTTTTTATGTGAGGCAGTATAGATTCGATTAGGTCCTATTGCAAAAAAAAAAAAAGCCGGCGGGCCATGCCCTCAAATTTTTTTTCTTCGATTTTATTATATTTTACTCATCCGATTGCTACGAAACTTAACAAACACATTTGGTTCTCATAACTAAATTTATATTACACGTACTTGTATTTTAGGAGATCAGTTGAATGATCTACCGGCCAATATAGACTACCGATCACCCATACCTCTGCCTGACAATAGATTCAAATCTAACACATCGGGCGCATCCAACTCGTCTATAGGGGCAGAGGGGGATGTGCTCGAGGTGTATACGGACGGATCGAAGTCACACAGGGGCGTGGGTGGGGGAATCTTTATTCCTCGCTTTCAAAAGAGGATAAGCTTCAAGCTGGACAGTAGGTGTAGTATACTACAGGCTGAAATCTCAGCGATAAGTAGAGCGGTTAAATGGTTGAGGTATTATAGGATATACAACTGGGATATCCGAATATTCACGGACAGCAAAGCTGCCATTAAAAACATTGCGGGCGTCTTTACGACATCGAATCTGGTATATGACTGCCGAATCTCTCTTAACAAACTGGGAATGCATGCTGACCTGGAGCTACAATGGATTCCAGGACATGCGAATAGTGTTGGTAACAATATTGCGGATGAGCTGGCTAAGGCTGGAGCTCAAATGCAGGATGAGGACATTGATAGGTTAGTAGGTGTTCCGATGAATTGCTGTAAAATGCAAATACAGCAGAACCTTTTCAGGGTTGCACAGGCTAGATGGTTACATGAGGTCACATGCTCAACCTCTAGAATGACATGGCCCTGTTATGATATGAGGAGGTCCGCAATATTGGTGAGGATTCCAAGAGGACAACTTCGTAATTTGGTCGCAGTCCTAACAGGACATTGCTACATAGGCATACATGCTGGTAGATTGAATCTACCTTATAATGATTTCTGCAGAAGCTGTCAGGACGAGGAAGAGGAGGAAACTGCTGAGCATTTTCTCTGTCATTGCCCAGCACTTGCGGAGGTGCGTTCACTCCACATGGGGGCTCCGATACTGCAAGGTTTGGAGAGTCTGTCGGAATGTGAAATCGGTAGTGTGAATTCATTCATACGCCTTTCGGGTTGGTTTCAGCTGAATACGGATAGTGTATAGGATAAATGAGGATGGGCAGCCCGCCTCAATCCGCCCAGGCAGCACAACGGGACCTCTAAGGACCCAAGTGGGCTGGTTTACTATAAATCGGCAGCCTGTTATAACCTACCTAACCTACCTACTTGTATTTAAGCGATATCGACTGGATTACACCTTGAGCTTTGTAAACTATTCAAGTCTATGTTTCAAAAAGTGGGCATGGCCATGCCCATGAAAGGTTAGTTTTAAATTGTATGTACTTGAACTTAGTGTTTTTAATTATTCGTGTTTTATATTTGTTCGAATGAAATTTCATGATTTTTTTCTTGTTCAAACGGACGAATAATTTTGAACTTTTGTTCGAATATTCAAACGAACAAAGAAGAAAAAAAATTATTCGAATAATTTCAAAAAATTTCAATAAGTTTGAATATGAGTTTAATTTTTTTAGTAACAAACAAAAATTAATTCATTACACAAGAAAAACAAATAGTTTTAAAAACAAACTTAGAAATATTATTAAAAACCGAAAGGAAATTAGTTAACAAACTTACATTTTTATACACATTTATAAACATTTTTAATATGTCATTGATTTCTTTTAAAATAGTCATTTAAAAACAGCAGATAATCCCACTTTTTACCATGTAGATGGTTCTTTTTTTACTTTTGATAAAAGAACAAGTAGAAAAATATCTTTCGCAAATTGTTGATGTTAGTGATACCATTAAAAAAGGACTTAAAAGCATATTCAGTTGGTGTGTGCTTTTCTTTGATATTTCCAAATAATTATTTTTTAAACTCTTAACCAGGAATTGTAAGACACCTTCTGATTCAATTACAGACCAACCTAAATTACGACGCAAAGCGCAAAGTAATTTAGCGCTTAGCTTTTACGCTGGAATAAGTAACCTAAATTAAAGCGTTAACGTTGCGCCAGAAACAGTAAAGTTCACTCACTTTGATTAATGAAAAACTCTCAATGGAAATAATATATGTTATCAAAATTGGATTTTCCAATCGCAAAGCGTTAACGCCGCGTTATTTCGGTTGGTCTCATAGACAACGCTTTGCGTCGTAATATACTTTGGTCTGTTAAGGAGGCATTATCTTTTCAAAGCGAGAAAACAAAAGATGCGTTTAGCGAACATATACAAACATGCTTACACGAGTACATATTTATAATTTGGAGTAATTTGATTACTTAACATCATATTGTTAACAAATTAAAAAGTTATGAAATGTAAAATACTTTCTATACAAAGTAATTAAGGAAATTGTTCGAATATTCTACAAAAATGGTTCGAATAATTTTTTATTCTAAATTGAAAATTTTTATTCGTTCGAAAAAAAATGAAAAAAGGTTGTTCGAATATTCCAATAATTTTTGTTCGAATGACAACACTACTTGTACTCATCCGATTCGAGTGAAACTTAGAAAAGAGTTTCGGCTCTTAGAATTATATGATTTTGTACTTAAGGAAATGGGCGGGGTCATGTCCATTAAAGATTAATGTTATATTTCATGCGCTTTCTACCTGACCAATTTTGACGCAACTTGACACACTTCTTGAGCAAAGTGAAAGTGACGCGGTGTTGAATAAAAAACTGAGGGCCAAATGCAGCGTGACCACGTTCTTAAAAATATAAAATTGCCACTAAGAATTTAAAAATAAAACTTAAAAAATTAAACCGACTTGAAAGTTAAGCACTAAAAATTTAAAAATAATTTATATTCAGTTCAATAAAGGATTTTTATATGTGCTACTTACTCGTATAATGCTATTCGAAGTCGACGCTTGGAAAACGAATCATAGAACAGCTCAACTAAAAAAATCGCAAATATTCAAGGGCGGCTTAATATAAAAAGGGCGTAACTCGATTTTTTTTTTCAATTGCGTTTTTAACGTTTTCTGGAAGCCAACGTATAAATTACATTCTCCTTGAAGAACAAAGTACGATGCAGCTTAAAATAAAGAATATAAGGCTATTTAAAAAATTATTTTTGCGTATAAATGCTTTAGTTTTTATTCAGTTTTTTTCCTTCTCCTATAAAATATCGAAAATTCGAGTTACGCCTTTCTTATATTGAGCCATTGGTGTGTAACATAAAAACTGACATAATGTCATCTTTTGTTGTTCAAGAGGACTGTGTTGCAAAATAAATGTTTGGGGACTTTAAAGATATGTTCAGGTTTATGAAAAAACAGAACCATTTTGATAATTTTGAGTTGTGACTATTTATGATCTAGCGTGCCATAACTCGAAAAAAGCATTCCAGAACGAGTCTAATGAGAACAAACTTCTAAAATTTTCATTTATCATTCAGTTTCTGTTTCTGGCAGCAAATCTTTCAACACCGAAATTTCGCTCGTAATGCCAGCGGGAAGTCGTGTGCAATATCTACAGCGAATAATTTTAAGGAATTGATGAATTTCACAATCTTTGTTTTAAAAATTCTTCGCTTTAACGAACCTTCAGTTAATTCCAAATCTCTGCTCTAGAGAGAAATAAGCCATTTCATGACATATTTTACTTACGCCCCTCAATAAATTCTACTTCATAATCATACACAGTGCATTTCCTCATTTGAACTTTTAAAATTTTATTTAATTATACCAAATTTTCTTTTTGCTGTTACAAATCCAATTATCTCTGAAACAAATTTTATGCAATTTCAAAAGCAAAATATAAATACATTTTTGATTTACATTATGCATTCAAGAAATTTATTATTCGACATATTGTCATAATTATATTGTAAGTGAAATTTATTTGCTGGTGGTTAAGCGATGTCTATATGCATTTCATTGTTGCTTTAACAAATCGTCAGTAGACTTCAACCACACATTTTGAACAGTCACAAACCTCTTATCTTATGCACAGACTTTCATAAACTATTTGAGAATTCACAAATATTAATATTTTTGAAAATTACAAAAGAAAAATAAGCATAGTAGGCTTAGTAACTTATACAAAACCCAGCAAATAATTTTTATTCGATATGAATCTATTTTATTTTTCTACACCTTTATACAATTAGAAATCCATTGGATAACAATAAAAGTATTTATAAGGCAAAATGAAAAATAAAATCTTAATTAAACATTCAAGAAATTTATTATTCGACATATTGTCATAATTATATTGTAAGTGAAATTTATTTGCTGGTGGTTAAAGTCTACTGACGATTTGTTAAAGCAACAATGAAATGCATATAGACATCGCTTATGAAAGTCTGTGCATAAGATAAGAGGTTTGTGACTGTTCAAAATGTGTGGTTGAAATCTACTGACGATTTGTTAAAGCAACAATGAAATGCATATAGACATCGCTTAACCACCAGCAAATAAATTTCATTTACATTATACATTTTTTTCATGAAAGTAGTTGCATGAATATTTCTTTAATTGTCAATATGAGACTTGGGGAAGCTAGTCAGATCAAAAAAAATAAAAAATTCTAAAAATGCTTCAGAGATTCATGCTACGTCATTTTTGATATATCACTCGCTTCTATAGCGTTGCTATTAGTAAATAGAAAAAGTTTCGTTTAACAAATTTAATGAAAAAAATGCATAATGTAAATTAAGTAAAAGACTCATAATAGTTATAAACTTTTCCAGTTAATAATTTTCAACCATATGTAGTTACTTTGGTTTATTTTTTGTTGCTGTATGTCAAGTATATGAAAGCAAACTAATGGGACTTTTAATAAAATTAAAAACTTTACAAAATTCAAATGTTTGTTTATTTCTTCTAATAAAAGTAATTTTATCTTTTATTCTTAGTTAAGAAGAAACTAAACAGAATCTTGGCTGTTCCGATGAAATTGTTTCGGTGTAACAGTTGTAGATCCCCAACATTATTATATTAACATTATTTTTTTATAAAAATATGAAATAATACGACTAAAAATAAATTTTATAGCAATTGAGTTGTGATGGTATACCTGCAAAAGTGGTATACATAGCATATATTTAAATGAAAGAATAATTAATCAGTTACTAGAGAAATATAAGGAATAGCATAACAATTTAAGTTTAAATGCGATTAATAGTCAGTTAACATCTGAGAAAAATCTAGGAGATATAAAACAAAATCCATTTCTTCGCTGGATTTTGTCAAAATCTACTTCAAATCTAGTAGAACTCAATGATCCATCTTTGTTTTTTTTTCAAAATTGTACTAAAAAATAAACCGATGTACTTAAAAAGGTGTGTGAATTAGCTATATTGCAGTTGTTTGGTTGTAGTTTAAGAAAATCTTCAGTCAATGGTTTTTGTTTTGAATACGAAATCTTGATGATAAGTGTATAAAAAATTGGTTTTTGATTTTGATAAAAATTTTAATTGAAATATGTTAGATTTCTTGCAGGTGAAAATTCCTTAATAATGATTGAATATTTGGATTTCCATAGAAGCAAACCGTTTTCCATGTTTTGGTGTTGGTTTTGCTATACACTAGAGTGTCATTAGAATATATGGAGAAAACTAAACTTTGGATTCACATAAAAGCCCAGGGAAATTTTTATGATACTTAGTCTTGAACTGATAATATGTAAAAATTTGAGCTGAATTGGACAACTCTCAGAGCGCCGTTTGAGGACAAAGTTCAAATATTGCAAAGCTCGCGTATATACCAAAAATTCATTACCAAATCCACTAATTTTGCATTAATTATCCTTGTATTGTATTTGAAATTTTTTATTGGAAAAATTAACCCTTTGCTGTGGGTGAAACATAGAAATATTTTTAATACAGGGTGTCTGCGGCGAAGGTATACTACTTTGTTTGTTTATAATTTTTGATTTGATTAAATGAAAGAGAATGGATCTTATATTGATAAATGTTTTATTTAATGTCGGCAATTATGTATGGAATACAATATTATATAAATGTACGCCTCTGTTAGCCTCACAAATGCGAGCCCTTTTGTACACATTTTTCGTTACATTCTCACACATTTCACACGGTATTTCATTAATTTCATCACGAATATTTAGTTTGATTTGCTCAAGCGTTTCTGGTTTGTTTGCATAAACCTTGCTTTTCAGATATCCCCACAAAAAGAAGTCCGGAGCAGTCAAATCAGGCCAATCAACATCATCATTTCTTGAAATAACTTGTTGTGGAAAGAGTCTCGCAGTAATTCCATTGCAATTAAATGTTTTAACAATTAAAACACTTTGGTTTATCGAATATTTTTCCATAATAAATGTTGCAACTTCAGGACTAATGTCCTTCCTGGCGGACACCCTGTATATCAAAATTATTTTTTTTTATAAACTTGAATCTCTATACGCTTCGGATCAAAAATGGTATTATTTTGGTCCCAAAATGTGGAAGGTTTTAGTTTTTCTGGAAAACTTTTGAAATATGTTTGAAAAAATAAGTGTCACTTACAAGGGATAATTTTCTAAAGAAAAGTTTATAGTATAATTTAGAAATTTTATAACACCATCCTAATCCATTTTGAAAAGAATCGACTGTTATCAACTGTTGGTAAATCGTTAAATATATCGATGGCTTAATATAAAAAGGGCGTATCTCAATTTTTTTCGAACTCGCCTTTTTAACGTTTTCTGTCAGCCAACGTATAATTACTCCTTAAAGAACGCATTAAGTAAAAATTAAAAATAAAAGATTTATTTAATTAAAAAAAAAACTATTTTTGCATGTAAATGATTTAGTTACTGTTCAGTTTTTTCCTTCTCCTGTAAAATATCGAAAATTCGAGTTACGCCTGTCTTATATTAAGCCTTCGAAATCCTGCTAGATGTATACATATATGTACATATATATGTATATATGTACAAATGTATACCTACATACATATGTATGCATTTGTGCAAAACTTTAGCAAAGTCCATTGAAATATCATTGATAGTCGAAGCAAGAAGCATTAGTAAAGGGCATAGTTTTTATTGCTTTTATAGTTTATTTGTAAAAGTTGTTCAATCCTCAGGGCAAAATTGAGCATGGTCTTTAGTTTTCAATTATTAGCAATAAGTTTTGCACACAAAAAAATAACACATTTTACTTTTAACATAATTTCTATTGTAATTACCTGTTTTCCATTTTACATTTATTGTCTCGAACTTTACAATGTGCCTTAAAGTCTTCGAAAAGTTTTAAACATTTTTTTTCTTGCTGACACACAGATAAGGCATGATTACAGGTTGGCAATGCATCTATAGGATATGGATCTCTTTCGGCTAAAAAAATATACAAACATTTATTTAATGAAGTAAAATTGTTAAAAAAAACAGTTTGTTAAAAGTACTTTTTGGTCGCAAGGTGGAAATTAAAAGATAAAATTTTCTGTTCAAATATGCTTCAGTTTTTAGTACAGCCATACATACATAAAACCACATAAATATACTTAAAACCATAAAACAGCATAAAACGTAATATTCTTGAGTATCTGTGTAAAAGCCTTTCTATAAGAGAAGTCTGCTGTGATAACTTTTCTTAAAGAGAAGTGCGTCATGGTGGTAGAGTCTGCTTTTCTTTATGAAAAGTATGGTGTGCTGCCAGAATCGATATTAAAAGAAAGTATGGTTTGTTGGCCGATTTTTCCTCATAAAAGTGTGTTGTACGGTTGGTGATACGGTTGACTTTTTTGTAAGAGAGATACGCTGTGGTGGCTCAGTCGACATTTTTATAAAAAAAATATGCTGTTGTAACGCAGTCGTCTTTTCTATAATGAAAGTGTGATCTAAAAAATCAACTTTTCTATTTGAGAAGTATGATGCGTTAGCACAATCAACTTTTCTATAGAAGAAGTGTTCTGTTGTGGTTCAATCTACTTTTCTATAAAAAATTTGTACTGTGCTACAGTCGACTTTTATATAAGAAATGTTTGCTGGAATATCACAGCCGACTTTTCTATAAGAAAAATATACTGCAGTGACACACTCGACTTGTCTATAAAAAAAAGTGTGCTGTGGTAATACAGTCGAAATTGTTCTAGGAAAATTATGCTGTAGTGGCACAGTCGACTTGTCTATGAAAAAAGTGTGCTGTGGTGACACATTCGACGTTTTTAAAAGAAAAACATGTTATAGTAGAACAGTTGACTTTTCTATAAGAAAAGTATGCCGATGCGGCAAAATATAATTTCTCATAAGACAAAAGTGCGGCGGTAGCACATTTAAATATTCTTAAATGTGTCTGTGGTGTCCAGTCAACTTGCTTTCAAGCAGCTCGACTTTCCCAAAATAAAACTTTTCTGTCATGACAACTTTTTTATCAGAACAGTGTGCTGTGGATGCGTAGTCCACTTTTCTGCAAAAAGAGAGGTGGTACAGTCGACATTATTTCATAATAAAAGAGTGCTGAAGTGGCACATTTGACTTTATATTAAGAAAAAGATAGTAGACTTTTCTATTAAAAAATTGTGCTCTAGATCATTCGACTTTTCTATAAGAGAAATATTCTGTGGTGCAACAGTCTGTCATGGATTCTCTAGAGGGAAGAGAATTGGCGTAAATATATTTAGGCAAATAATTCCTAGATAGTAGGAACTGGTTTTAGATCAAATACTTTATAATAAAGGATGGTAGTCGCTTTTGCCATTGGAAGAGGTCAATTGACTTCATTGAGAGAGCAAAACACCATGTAAAGAAGACCTCACTTCCATTCGCAAAACCAGTTTTTAATAAAATAGCGCGTATTTTTTAGAGTTAAAGAATTTTAAGTTTGCAATACTGCTTTTTATATACTGCATGTTGAGAAGTGTTGCTGTTTTTATTTATTTTATTTTTCTCTTTTATCAGGAACAAACTAGTGACCGACAACCGGACAGGCCACGCATTTGATGAATGAGCTCGAAAAAAATTGCTGTTGCTGCATTTTGAGGGAAGAGAAACGTCATACCATTGTCGAAACGTCGTTGTATTTTGCAAAAGTCACTGTTTGACGTGCCTTATGGGGAGGTAGAGTTATTGGTTTGGTGTATTTCACCAAAAAGAATGTCTACCAGAATGCTACAATTATGGTAACTGCTACAGCTCTATGATCACTGACAAGTGAATCTCCTTACTGTTTATGAACTGAAGTTTAAAAAAAAGGTACGCAAAATGCCACGCAGTACGTGTCAGACTTGATTTATTGAAATAAACATTCCATGGACGAATAATTTTGCCTAATATACTTTTAAATTGAAATATTTTTGGTGCTATTGCTATGTTAAGTCTATGGTCAACTCAATACTACTACAATGTTATCACTGATATACATACGTCGTCATTGTAGCAAAAGACATTGAAAATCCGACTGACCTTCTTCTACAATAGCGGAAAAGGTCACATGGCTTAAATCGTATTCAGATACAAAATAGTAAAAACGACTTAAGCCCAATTTAAAAAAAAATATTATTTTTTTCTTTTTACGATTTGAAATAACTTAAGATTATTTAAAAAAATCTTTTTTAAAAAACTTACCTTTTTTGAGCACAAATCCACAAGGATGATCAAATAGAAAATCTCTAAAGTGATTGCAATCTGGATCCATGCCAGGCTCTTTACACAGGCATGTAGGACGAAAGAACTGAAAGGCTTGTAGAGTTCTCAAAGCCGCTTGGCATTTTGTTACAGTAACTGTACTGCAGGATACTGCAAAAAATTAATAAAATAAAAATGTTTACTCTTATGTTTTATATAAAGAATAAGATATAAATATGAATGTTTGTATATTAAGGTGAGAGTAAAAAGATTTTCCTCTTAACGGACTTGCTTCTTGCTTAATGTGACGTGCTTAAAAGGTTATAGTGTGCTGATACACTGTCACAAAATTCAAGTAAAAGCCTTCTATTTCTATGCATATAAGAAAACATTGCTAAAGTCAGACTAAGTAGATTTTCAAAAGAACACTTTAAATTTTTCCGAACCTTATTTTCACTTTTGTAAAAGGAACTGTAAAACTAAAGACTTGATTAAGAAAAAACGAAGATTCAATTAAAAAATTAATTAACTCCAAAAAATTTTACATTGATTTAATTTAAATTAATTGAAATATTTTTATAGATTAAACTAAAAAATTAATTGAATTAAAAATTAAAAAATTAATTAATGAGTTAAAAAGTCAATTGTAAAATATAAAAGATTTAATTAAAATGTTAATTCAAATATTTAAAAATATCAAAAATATAAAAAAATATAAAAAATAAAGATTTTTATTTTTTATTTTCAAAATAAAGTTTTGCGCCTATATAGCTTATCTATAGATAAGATAAGATATAAGATATAGATAACGTATCTATAGATAGAGTATCTATAGATACGTTCAAATTGTAGTGATGTGTTCATTAAATTTGTCCAGCTTTAACGTAGCTACAAGTTTTCCAAATATTGTTAGCAAAAAATTAAGAGTCCCTGTAAGTTATTCTGAAAAAAAGGAAAAAAAAATTTTTTTTTTGCAAAAAGAAATAATTTTTCTGCATAAGACGTAAATAAGATTTGTTTAATTTAATGGCTTCTAAGCTACATTATTGTCATATATATATAATTAACCGGTATCATCAAACTTGACCAAAAACTGATGACTCTATTTTCAAGGAGTGCGCTGATTTTCAAGCCTTTGTAGGCCAATAAAACAAATTGGTCACCAAAATCGCCAATCGCAACTGAGTATGGGGTTTTATTACCCTTTGGTAGTACTATCGAACGTTTACTGTCCAGTCCGCGCGTTTTTCCAAAAGTAATAATTTGTTGCATAGTATAATTATTCTTCCAATACCCTGCAAGAAAGCTGTTTGGGATTCCCAAAAAATGTTTCATATCCTTACAATAACACACAGATTAATGTAGTGAAATACTTAAAGAAGTTCAGTATTCAAACTTTATTTGTTAGAAAAAAAAAAATTTTTTTTTTGATTATTTATCATTTCTTTTTTAAGAAAATACTTTTTAATTATTTTTGTGTTGTGTCTTTTAATTTCCATTTACTCAACATCATGTACAATTAATCACTTGCCATTAAATGAGAAAAACATGAAAATAAAATTTATGTTAAAAGCAAAATTTATTTGTAACAATAGTGCTGTTATTGCATTTTTTTTTTTTTTCAAAGAGGTCATAACGTCAAACATAAATCTTTCTTTATGCCTATGACCACTGTTTTCCTTCCACTACTTTAAATATGAAAAGCGTTTAAAATCATTAAGCAGGACAGGACAGTTGGTGGATAAAATGTGCCCAAAAGGCAGCAACGTAAAATATAATAAATTTTAATTTCCCAGACTCCACGCATTAAGAAGTCATACAAACACACATATAAATGAAAGTCCATGCTCTGCTTTTATTAATTTTCAGATAAAGAGCAAAACGAGCAAGAAAATAACTTAAATGACATTACATATGTACATATGTATGTATGTATATATGTATGTATGCCGATGTGTTAATGTAAAGCATATACATACATACATATGAGACTATGAGAGCATAACTGTAGTGCGATTCAGTAACTTTTAACGATCCGACAATCGTAATTTTTGTCTATACATTTTATCAGTTGCAATAACCATTGTGTGATTCTGTAACTTTGTTTTAACGATAGTACACAGCTGATATTTCTTTTTGTTAAATTACTAACGCTTAAATAACGACACAGCTGACATTAACCTACAGCGAATATCGTTAAAAATGCTACTGAATAGCAAATTCGATAAATTTTCGTTATAATTATTTAACAATGCGACTATCGTTAAAAAAAGTTAGTGAATCGCACTACTGGTCTAACCCGCAAAACCACTAAAACAAAAAAAAATATATTTCAATTATCTATAATGCACTCTGTACATATTAAAATATTAGACAATATAAAAACCAAACTAAATATATTTCTTTTATAAGTTTCTGAATATAAAAGGACTCAACATTCACCAATAAATTAAACGATTTTAATTTTTTTTTACTTATTTCTGGTGTTTAAATTTCATAAAGCTGATAATAGAATTTTATGCATGGTACTTTTGTCCAGGAATGCGGGACCCTATTGAAGAAAATTCTTGCAATAATGATGGAAAATGCCATAAATCGGTACCATGAATAGCCCTCATATAAATTCATATTTTTATAACTTTTTTTCTGGTCTATAATAAGCTTTCATGGTCGCCAAATCTACACACATGAATAAGTACAAATATCAAAAGAAAATAAGAATGGATGTATATGTGTGTGTGTGAGCATGTATGTATGTATCTATGTATGGATATGTGTGAGATATAAAATGTTGAATGTGTTGCACATATTTTGCTACTCAACCTTGCATAGTAATGAGAAAGAAACATTAAAACTGAAAAAAAGAGGCCTTATTTTGTACATTCGAGGTTGCAGCTAAAATCTTCAGAAATGGGCAGTATTCTCAATTTTGCTAATTTATCTCCAAACATGGGATTATGCCCGCAATTAGGGATACAAATATCGGGTTAATCCCCGTGGTACTTGTATGGAGATAAATCCTTAGTTCAGCTTGGATTTTTCGCAATAAAATTTTATTCTAAATATTACTTTTTTTTCCATTTTCTGTAAGAAAGGTTTATACATATTGATTCATAATACATACATAGATATGGTCCATTAAACGTCTACATCTATCTATCAAAGAGTTTTATCTCTTATGTAAATATTTGCATCCGCCAAGCATAAAATAGTGTTTTTTATTGTTTTGTTTACTATGGAGTTATACTTTATTAAATTTTATAGAAGTCTAAAAAAATTCAAATTTTAACGTTTATAGGTAAAGGAACAAGTATTCCTTGGGGAAAAAATTATTTGAGAGCAAGAAGGGTAGGAACAATATTAAAAAAAGATAATGATTTCCGTGCAAAGTAAGGCTGTTGTAAAATGTTATAATATTGTCAGTAAGACGTGCTACAAATTTCTTACCTCCGTGTGAACTTGCTTTTGTCGCTTTTCAGTTTGAGATTATGGCTTTCGATATCGAGCCATATTCGATAGCGAATGCCGTAACCTCCCTAAACTTTAGTTTGAGAGGGGTAACAAAAACTTGTTTCTGTTAGTCGCTCTATTGTACATAAATAAATAAAATTGCTTCTGACTAAACTTTCTTAATTCAAATGAATAAACGTAAGCCTTTACACGAATGTGACTGGCGAAAACCTTAATTGTGTCTATTTATGAAGAAGTTTGAAAAAAATACACACAATGAGTCTGTCTTAGATACAACTTGCCTCTTGCCACGCACCTGTACAAAGAGCTTGACACATATATGTACATATTTAATGGCGTTCAACTGTTGTTTGCGTTATTATTATGTGGCCAGCCAAACAAAGAGGGCTTTTATGAGCCACATGTTGTGCTAATGTGACGACATTCTTACACTTCTCATTATGTGATGAACATGAATGCATGCATGTATGTTTGTATTCATGAACACGAATAGCGTGGAACAAGGACATATTAAAAAACCACAAAAAGGATTCTGAAAGAGTGTAGCATTGAATACTTGAATTAAAAAGTATGTATTTAAGAACATGCTTTGCTTTCATTTAAAATGCGTGTAGCTATCCCGTTTAATATTTTTTAAGGCCAAAAAATTAATTTATCGGGCACAGTTAAAACACTTATTTAATTTTTTGAGGTCAACTATAAGTTTCTACACCACTATTCATCGCATAAATTAATAACGTATGGGTAGAAAAAAAAACTCGGAGAAATTCTTGCGCAATGTCTTTTTTCATTGCTAATCTTTCAGAGATAAATTAGACTTTGAAAGCAGTGGTTTAATGTTAGTGCCATGTATTGTTATTTGGATTAAAATTTAACTTTTTGTATTATTTTTACAATTTAAAGTTCTATTGGGCTTAAAAGGCCCCCTTTATTTATACATACATAAGTATGCACCCTATATGATGTGTTGTAAGAACATTATCTTATACGCAGGTTCACTGAGATACCCTACATGTATATGTGTGCTTGATATCGCCTGTGCACAGGCTGGCTGCTTTGAGAGTATGTAGCGCATTTTAATTTGTGTCGGACGAAGCCGCTTTTACCATTGCAAGTATAACACTGAGAGAAAAACCTTCGTAAAGGCAATGATTTTTTACATCTTATTTATGATTTTGTCATTGTTTTTCAACCAATCCAACGCTTCATTCACATTACGAAAATTGTTTCATCAGCTGAAAAAATGTCATATATACAACTAAATATTTTCATTCATGTAACGACATGTTCGAAATTTCACGCGAAATGTTGGCATAATCCATATAAAAAAGTTTCACATGAAATATTCATTTGGGTTCTGTTGAACTCGTGAAAAATGTATGAAATGTATCTTGCATCATTTTCTTGCAATCTGCAAAATAACGTGACTGGCATTAGGTGTGTTTTTTTACTTTTGTAGTAAAATGCAGTAAATGAGTAGTTACTGCAAAAATTTTAAAATTTACTCTCAAAAAGAGTTGTTGCCGCAAAAAGTACGCGAACAGAAAAATAGTAAAAATTAGTAAGTTTAAGGAAACAGCTGACTCCAACTCAACATAGTGCTGAAAAATATATGCACTTTTGACTATTCAATTCTGTTTCTTATTGGTAATCGATACAATATTTTTTATAACACGGCCGATCTAAGAATAAATTTTTAATTTATTTTATGTAATATTTGAAATTAATTAATTTTTAATTTTTCTGATTTGTTGGTTAAATTTATTAGTTATTACATGACTGTTTGCTAATGATACTGACTACCTTAAAAACCAGATAACCACATACTTTACAGTTTTATAACTCTGAATAATTAAAGTCATCCAAAAAACAAAAGAATTAATAAATTAAATCATGATACAATAATACAGGTAGGCGCAAATCTACAACAAATTTAAAATAAATAAAACAACAGGACTTTTTATTAATGTTTTGTGATGACAACTGTCAAAAAACCAAGAAAAAAACAAGAGACATGTACTTCCGTTTTCTTGTGTCTTTGCAAAGCTTTATTTGTATTAGTACAGTTTTAATAGGCACCATGCGCGTGTATTGATTGCATGTTCTCTTGTATATGCAAAGCTGGTTTGTATTAGTACAGTTTAATAGGAACTATATAGGTAAAACGTAAACAACAATTGGCAGATCACATCACAAACAAACTCCATCAGCTGGCGCTTCGAGGTTACCTGTATTATTGTATCATGAATTAAATTATAAAATATGTATATTGACAGTTATTATTAACATTCTTTATAAATTATCTATTTTGAAATGACTTTCACAATTCTTATTTAAACTTTTCTAAAATTTTTACAATTTTCGTTTGCTTACTTTTTTATCTTACTAAACTTTGCTACGACAAATTTCTGCAGTAAAAATTTGCAAAACACTCAGCCAAGAACCGTCACTTTACTCTCTCAATTTGTGTTCTCATTTACTGTATTTTGGGTAAACGAACGCAATTTAGTAAAATGCAGTAAAGTTCAGTAAAAATTTATAAAAACTTTTGAGTACGCGAACGCAATTATTTGTTTCGCATGAAATATAGACAGCTGATGTTTATGTTTACAAAAGTCGATCAATGTTGCATACTTCTAACCAATAAAAACGATTTTTTTTTTGGAAAAACTGATATGGGCATCACTTGTTACGTGTCAAATTTTTAACGCGAAATAATCAATGTTGCTGAAAATTTTTCACAACTTCGAACAGAGTACTAGGCTTTAAATGAAAAATGTAATTATTGCAATGAAATTTTTTAGATTATATATACAATGAAGTGACGTTAGCCTTACATTTTTTTAAGGAACTATTTCATTGAATTAACAACATTTTTCATGTATATCATGACAGTATTTCATTACTGATACGTTACAAATAATTTTTTAATGATGTTAACAACATAATTCATTGTTGTAATGACTCTGATTCATTAATTTAATGTAACTAGTAGTTTTATTTTATTAATTTTTTAAACTTACGTGTGTATATTTGGCACAGGCATCAGAAAAATGTCTGTATGATATAATTGTCTTCTCCGAACAAGAGTATAATCCCCGATAATTCATAACGAGATTATCTTTCTCACCCTTAATAGTCAACAAGTATTTTCGTCCTTATTTTTACTTTAACTCTCCGCATTCTCCCTTCCTATTAATGATTGTTTATACAAGTATTAATTTTGTGTTTTGACAGTGTATACCACATACATATATACATATGTTCACCTAAAATAGAAAAGGCCGCCACTGACAAAAAAAATTCAAAATATATTTTGTGTTTGATAATGATGTAAATAACACAAAATACATCTTTGCTTTTAATTTTACTCGGATACGTTACAAAAATAATAGTTTTATTAACAGAATTCGAAAGGACGTAACTAGAACTACGTAAGTTAAAAAGCAGTAAGTAACCATACTTTAATATAAAAAATTTAGAATAAAGGTGGCATTCGTGTTTTTTCCAATAAATTCTGTTTTCTGAACTCATTTCTTACATAATTCTATAATTTCTATAATATTTTTAAATAGTTGTAATAAATTTTGTATATCGCTGGCTTAACATGCAAAGGCTGTAAGTCCATATTTTTTATAAATTGAGATTTTAATGCAGTAATGTACCAAAAGCTCTTAGTCCAATTTATCACAAGAAAAAGCTCTAATTTCCTATAAAAAGTACAGTTTAACCATTTCTGTCAAATTGTTCAACCACATTTATTAAAAAAAAACTACTAAGTGTTTTTAAAAAATTAATGTACGTTAATTTTTTTTAATATCAACGTATCACTAGTTTGAATGTTTTTTGTCTTCCCTGTAAAATTTTAAGGTATGGACTTAGATTTCTGGCATGTTAGGCCAGCGATATGATTTTTATAGTATTCAAAATAAAAGAAATACAAAGTAAGAAAAATAATTTAAATAAATATGCATATTATTGTTATTTTTATTTAAAGAATAATAATTCGCTTACAGAAAATCGCTTTTTACTATTATGAAAAAAAACATCTACATTGGGTTTCTAACTTTAATTCTAAAATTTGGCTTTCAAGAAATTAATGGTCTTATATTAAAGTTTTTCGCTTCCCATGGAAAAGTTAAAAATTCCATTTAAGTCCTTTTGGGTTTTAGGTGACGATACGTATTAGTATGTATGCATGTGCCCTTTGCCAACTTGTTGTGGTCATATTTATGGTTTTTGGTAGCATTTTTTTTTGTCTCACTACTTACTCCCTTTATATGTACGTTGTCGTTAATGGCATTCTTATTATTTTATTTTGCTATACTCGTATGTATGTATGTTTGTATGTTGTACTATGTTTACAAGTAGAGTTCAGATATTCTTTGATTATATTTGAAGAGCATGTTCCAAGGTAATAAAATAATAAATTTAATGTTCTTAAGAACCTTTACAGTGTAAAAACATATTTCAACTTGTTAAATATTTATTGCTTGGTACTGAATTTAGCGGAGATTTGTGTGTGGGTCATATCGCTTTAAGAAGTAGAAAAAATTTTACATATGTATGACCATATGTACAGTGTAGACGCACTTCGGCATCCACAAACTTTCTTTTAAATTTTAATTCATAATTACATTTTAATGTATGTATATAGAAGGCGACTTACCTGGTATTGGACCGCATACTCTGGGTATTATTTCTAATATTGCTGAACATGATGGATCTTCAAAACATAGTTGCCGTGCTAATATACAATTTAAAATTGCTGAAGCAACTTTTATATTCGATCCTGTAAAAAATAAACATAGAATAATATATGCATATTAAAATTTTGAAGACGAGCATATGCAATTTAAATAAAAATTTCATTAATTTAGTTACGTAAAAACCAAAACGCCTCCAAACTGGCAAAAGAGTTCAAAGCAGAATTTGTATAAATTTCATTGTGCTTTCTTATAATACATATGTACATAACTAAAGAAAATAAAACATTATTTGAGAACACTAATTTGTGAGATATTTGAATTTTTATTTTGTTTTGTTTGTATTTTATTTATTTTTTTTCGTAGGCTGATGTCCCTATATTCCTGAAACTCGATCATGGTTATGCCAACTAACCAGGGGATCTTCAATTATAATTTGAGATGTAAAAATTCTCTATCACTTCAACTTTTTGAGACGCAGTTTTTCAAATCCGAAAACAATTTGACAAACACTTTTGAAGGAATTAAAACAAACATACTTTTTGAAGACCTTTGACAATGATGTCTGTCGAACTAATTAACCTATTTAAATCAAGTTTGCAGCAGTGGACGGTGTTTTCGAAGTTAAAAGAAAAAGTAATTGAATCCTGAAAATCTATTTGACAATAACTCGAGTAAATCAATCGATTTCAGAAAACTAAGCGGCAGTTTAGTTATAGTAGTTCAAAATTTAATTAAATAATAATATTTGATCGAAAATTTATTTTTCGATAGATACCGAACCTAATCGGCTTATTAGACTTTTGATTTCCGGAAGTATGGTGCCGATTGGTTGAGCTATTCTTCATATCCTGGAAGTCTTACATACGTCGTAAAAATAGTCACAATAGATTCCAATGACATCAACTAGTAAGATAACAATAACTTCCTATCGCTTGAAGGGAAACGATTTTTTATAAAAATGTGCAAATAAAATATTTCGCCATAAGATATGCAATAAAAAATACATTAACTATTTAACAGGTACTGCGTTTGCAGCGGTGCCAGATCAATATTACCCACCTTGATTTATTTTACGAGATTATATCGCTCTTTTACTCAAACAATGTCATAAATAAAATTATGTAATTTTTGAGTTAATGATGCAAGAATTAATGCTTAAATCGTGCTTAAAAATTTTCGTACAAATTTCATACAAATATCTTGTTGTTTTAGAGAAAAATAAAATTTTATTTCTCCATTAAGTTGTGTGTACATAGAAAACTTTAAACTCGTTTTCTGGCAAACTATTTTTTTTAGTTTATACGTTGTTTTAGTACATGAAGGATATGGTTTATTGTATTTCTTAACTTTCTTATTGTTGTTTGCAATACAAGTTGTCGATCGAACGATTTCTAGTGACATCGTGGAACAGGCCGTAAGTTAAACAAATTTTGATGCGTATAATGAAAGACTTAACAAAATACGTTGGTAGTAATATTTTAATTTTAAATTATTGCAACAAAAAAAATCCAGAAATTGAGTACCCAATTTTAGTTTCATTTAACATTTTTTTATGTGAAAATATTTTGGCATATACTGTAAGAATACCGAATATTTTATATGAATTTCGATTCTGCTTAGGAATCTCATCGGTAGAGTTCATCAAAAAATATAATTATTTTAGTTTTAATTATTATTGTTCAAAATGTAGTTGTTTATATATTTCTGTGGCAAAAAGGAAAAAGTGCTTAAGTCGAGATAAGCAAATTTCGAGTTAATGGCACTACTGTAATCTTTACACTTCAATGTATCTCCGAAAAAAGTCTTAATTATTTTGTAATATATTTCAGGAAGTTGCTTCGCTATGATTTGGTACTTATGTATATATATATACATACTTTGGTATATTTCAAATTGAATGTATTAATTACATGGTCAAGAACAATGTTTCCTTAAGAAAATAAAAGCGAAACCCGAATTTAACTGCAAAAGAAGTAAAATTGTGAAAATCGACTTGAAAGTTTAAAAGTGCCCTCCTACAAAACAGCAAAATATGACTTAAGCACTTTTTCCTTATTGTCATGGATTTACGAGTTGATTAAGCTAAAGTTAGTATTGCTCTGTAAGCTAAAATTTTTATTTAACTATTTTATAACATATAAATATTCATACAGATAAAAACGTCTAAAGTTGTTTTCCTTTCTCCAAAAATTAATGTTGTAGTTTATTATTCCCTATACCTTAATTGTTGTTCCGACGTGGTGCATGTAAAGTTTCTTCGGGATGGTAACGCTGCAAATGTGATCAATCTTACCATCTCTGTATTATTATTTAACATCAACAGCTGGTTGTTTTTCTTATTATTTTCATTTTACAAACAATTATTAAAAGTTTGCATAGAAAAATTTAAATAATTCGCTACTAATTAAATACATTTCGTTTATATTATGGAATTGGATCCGGATATTGTGAAAGAATTTGAGCAGTTAGAAGTTTCAACGCAAAAACCTTCCAAAGATGAGTTAGATAAATTTGCCGAAAATGAGCCACTCAAGGCTTTCCATAGTGTCAATAATAAAGTGTCTGTAAAGAATAATCCAACATATGCAACGATACCTAAGTTCTTTCATGCGCCTCCAGCTACTAGTGATACTTTAAGACAAAATTTACGAAAAGAAGCGCATTCGCTATTCTTGCAAAAGCGGTCACAGGAATTGTTAGACAATGAAGAACTGAATACTTTGTGGTCTATATTGGAAAGACATTGTACGCAAGTTACGCCTTTGGGTCAGCAATTGATAGGATATGATGATTATTTGAAGGTAATGCAGGCAGTGAGTGCAAAATGCCGGAAATACTTAACTGCACGTTTGTTTGCAAAGCTGCAATGTCACTCGGGTTATCCAGGAAAAGTGGAAATCGTATCTATATTTAACTACACCATGCGCAAGGTGTGGCTGACGCAAGGTCGCATAGGTCTTTCCTTTTATGATGATGTCGGCCAAGGCTATTTAAGGGAAATTGACATGGAAAATTATATCATTGACATAATACCAACATTAGCTCAAATTAATAGCTGTGTTCAACCTTCCTTTCAAAGTTTTTACGTTTGTACCGTGGTTAAGAAGTTCTTTTTCTTTTTGGATCCTTTACATACGGGACGTATACGAATAAGAGATATTTTAGCTTCTGGTTTGCTTACAGAACTGCTAGAACTTAGAGATGAAGACTCGTCAAAGGAATCTCAAGAGCATAATTGGTTTTCCATGCCGTCTGTACTAACAGTTTATGGTAATTATTTGAATCTGGATAAAGATCACAATGGGATGCTGAGTAAACAAGAGTTGGCAGACTATGGCTCAGGCACTCTCACCTCAGTGTTTTTGGATCGCGTTTTCGATGAATGTCGGACATTTGATGGTGAAATGGATTATAAAACATTTCTGGATTTTGTTTTGGCACTCGATAATCGCCATGAACCCCAATCTTTGCATTATCTGTTTCGTATTTTAGATGTGCAGCATAAAGGATATTTGACGGCTCAAACTTTGCACTACTTTTTCAAAGGCATACAAGAACAAATCAGAGCCGTCAATGCAGAGTCTGTAAATTTTGAGGACTTGAAAGATGAAATTTTTGATATGGTCAAATCGAAAGATCCTTATAAAATAACACTGCAGGATCTAATAAATTGGTAAGTGATTTTATCTCAGAAACTATATAATATTTTAGTTTTATTTTACTTTACGTTTAAAGTGCATGTTTCTAGATAGACTCAGTTGCCTGATATAATTTAAAAATTAAGAAAACATAATTTATAAATTTGCTGCTTACTAATAAGTTATTTTCTACGCTGTTGGTTGAGAATACGAATTAATTGCATTATAATGAAATTTAAGAACTGTGTCATGACATTGTTTTAACTCAAACTGCCTTGATCTTTTTTCCATTTATCATTATCGAAGCAAATTTAAAGTAATAATGGTCTTTTAACAGACAAAATTTTATAATCATTCGGGCCTGCACCTTCACTTTAATTGTCAAAGATTTTGTAAACAGTCTGTTTTTAGAAATAAAAACACACTGAAAAGCATAACTTTGAGCTCAAAAACATGAATAACGTAAGCGAAGAATCTAACAATAAAACATTCAGCAAAAACTAAAAGTAACTTTTGAGGAATTATCGGAAAATATTTTTTACTGCCTTATTCATAAAATTATATAAATCTTTTGAATGAAACTTTTAGTTAATAAAAGTTGGAAAACAAAAATCGATATCATTTTAATAAATTATAATAAATACATACATTTAATTACATGATTTAACATTGAAAAGCATTTGAAAGCATTCTATTATCTTTAATTAGAAAATACTGTACAAAAATTTCAATTCTTAATTAAAAATTTCATATTTGCTCTTTTCCTTATAATCTCATGTCATTAAGTAAGTTTGTGTTTCTTTTGTCAAAACTACAATCATAGTATGTTAAGAAATTAAAAAATAACAACAAATAATAGCGGAATTCACGGTTTGCTATTGTAGACCTTTTACATCTTTTACATGTTTTCTAAACTATTATGATTGTTGATTTGTATTTCTCAATAATTGAGAGTTGAAAGTTGTCTATAACCATTATGGATTTGTAAGCTTTCTAGAATTTTAGTTGAAGTCTACTGATGAGTTGCTTGAACAGCTACGAGCTGCATATTGACGTGCTAGGTTAACAACAAATAAAAAAATATGAGAATCGGTTGACCTTACAGGCAATCCCGGAAACATCTCCCCATTTTTTAAGTAAAAAAAAACGTATGTGTATCGAAAATCGATTTGACAAGAAATTAACGAGTAATCACATAAAATCACTGCTTGTTAAAATTTTCGACAACGATATCACTGGAGACATTTTACAGATTTTGGTCCGATTTGCGACATCCGATACACTTTTTAAATTGTTAAAAACCAAAAAATATATAAAAATCGTTTTGATGAAAACTTTTAAACTTATTAGAAAAAATAGATATTTTGTCGAACGAATCAAACGATTTTAGTAAAATCAGCATCAATATCTCTTTAAAAATCTCCGAGGACCTCAATACTTCGAGATATGATGAAAATCGATTTTCGAAATTTCGGGTGAAATCACTAACTTCCCATACCGGAAGTTAAAAATAAAAAATTAAAATTTAATCATCATATTTAATAATATACATTGTACTATATAAATATATTTGATATATTACTGCATAAGTATGGTAAAAACATACTCGTTGACCCCATTTAATATTTTTACAATTTAAAGTTAAAATGGGTATGTATCTGCATTTTACTATATTCAACTTTTAATTTTGTATATTGAAATCTCTTTACTTTCAATGTACTTAAAGTATAGATATGTATGTATGCGTTGTGTTGCACATTAAACATATGCATCTCTTTATATTGTTTATTTAGTATACGTACAAACATATATATGTGTGTATATATATATATATATATATATATATATATATATATATATATATATATATATATATTTACATATGAGTAAATGCATATAACTTTAATATGACATGTATGTATGTGTGTCCTTCTCTGTGCATATATGTATGTATGCATGTAACGATAATATCATAACCGTTACATTGCCATTACAACTTATCACCAGTTTTCTACAATTGCATACAACTAACAAGCAGAATATTTAATTTTATTTTTGCTAGAGATTTAACCACTGCTGATGGTGGGTGGCTTCTGTTCTATATACTGCTTATTTACACGAGCGCACTTATGAAACCGTGAACTAAAAATGAAACTTCAACAATATAAATATGAAAGCGTAATAACATTCGTAAATGCATAAAACCGAGTCATGTTGCATTTTTGTACACCCGCACATAAAGTGCATGTACGTATGTACATACATGCCGCTGTTAACAAGTAGAAATGCCCTAAATCAAATAACTGTAACTTTACAGGAGAATGTAAAAACATAATAATAAATAGTACAAGTGCTTGTACAACTGCTTTGTACAACTGCTTGTATTTAAAAGCGTTATTTTTTAAACTATTGCAATAAGTTTTTGTGACGAGGTGTAGTTGTCTGAAATGTATTAGAATCACTGAAAAACTCAATTTCGTGAAAATACGAGTTAGGGCCTTTCTACTTGTTAACAGCGATACAGCGATACGTATGTACACATACGTAGCAGTGCTTGTATGTTGGTAAAGAGAAAATCTTATTTCTTTTAATTTAATTAGTTAGCGTGTGTAAAACTGAAAGTGTGTATAGAAATTTTATATTTTAATTGATTTTATAGTTATGTGCTTACAATTTAGTTATAAATATTTTGTTTCACCAATTCTATTTAAATATCAATTCATATTTAAAATTTATTTTTCATAAACTATACATTTGTATGTACTCGTATATGTCTCTTACAATGAAAAACGACTTTTAACCGTTTCGCGGACACTGACGTCTATGGACGTCATAATAAAGGTCTGTGGTGGGACATGACTAGGGTTTGGGAAACGGGAATTCCCGGGCGGGATATCCCGGGAAATGTCTGCCTAATATTCACGAGAAAGTTTTGAGATTTTCCCGGGAAAACGGAAAATTAAAAGTACCCGTTATTTCATAAATACATATATAGACACTTCTGTGGCACACATATTTATAAAATATTGTAAGTGACAGTGAAATTTATTTTCATTCATATAAAAAATTTGTATTTTAAGCCTGTTTTACTTTAAATCAAAACTTTCAGTGTTTTTTTTTTATTGTATATAACAAAAGTTCGTTTGAATGATTGTATGACTAAATTTACACGATGAAATTGTTCAAGTTCTTTTTTAAAGTTGATACGTTTTTCATCGTCTGTTTAAAAGGAAATTTTTCATTCTAAAAATTTAATTTAAAACAAAAACAAATTCTAAAATTTATTTTTGTTTCAAATGTAACTGCAAGCAGTAAAATTACCGTCTTTTAATCACTATAACATAAGAAAGTGGAATACTTTGTATAAATCATCATATCAATGATTGCAATGATCAAATCGTTTCTTTAAGTAAATAATTCGAAGTTAAACAAAATTGAAGGGCACTACGCCAAAAATTTAATTTTTTAAACTAAAATCCAATTTGCTTTCATTATCACCTTTCCCTCTAACCATCGCTTTAATTTTTCCTCATCATGAAAAGAATAATAATGCCTCTAAATAACATTTTATAATGTCTCTTATATGTTTGATAACATAAAAACATTGGGAATTAACAAAAACATTTTTATATCGAAAAGTATTTTCTTAATTCCATCATCTAATTTACGCAATTTGAGAAATCTCAATACAGCCGCTACGCATGCTCATTCGTTGCTGTCTCATGGACGACTAAATAAAAGAGCATAAAATAAAATGAGATGTGGCTTCTAAACAATTGTTTGATGAAATGGGCAACCTTGGTGCAGTTTCTTTCCTTCTACTGATATATGTATATCGAAAATTCGAGTTACGCCTTTCTTATGTTTACCTATCGATATGCATATAAGAACAATTATTTTCCTCCACAGAAAATTTTTAAATTTCGAGATGATGCCCTTTAGAGGAACTAGTGCGATATATGTACATATGTATGTATAATTGCCATCAACTAACCTCAATTCGTATTTTGCCTTTAAGAAATTGCACATCCTTTACACCAATTACAATTCAATTCCTCTCATTCATTCAGTCATGTACATATATGTATGTATGTATGTATTTAAACTTAAGTTTCAATATTAATTAAAAATTATACTACAAAAATCTGCTTAAATGCAATAAATACCATAACCTGTATTGCCACCTCTCTGTCCCAATCGGCACATGTTTGGTTTCTTCTTTAAATGCAGCCTCAACACACACACATACATATGTGCATACGAACCCTTTATTTTTAAAGTGTTGTAAGTTACTTCATTAACAATAGAGTATTCGATTATTAAGCAATATTCTTTGAAAATAAGTTTTTATATTATTCCTATTTTCGATTTAATCGTAGGCGACATGTAGTAAAAATGAACTTTTTTATTGAAATTAAAATTTTATGGGCCAACCCATTGTTTAGAACTATTAAAATTGCAAAATTATTGGTAACTTTTAAAATACAGACTGTGAAATTTTATCGTAAGCGACAATTTACATATGTAAAACATATTTAAATATTATAAAAAAAACCTGCTCCTGAAAACTTTAATTTTTGTCGCATACGATTAAATCGAAAATAAGGCTCGTTTAATATTCAAACCGGTGAAACCGGTTGTGAAAGTCAAAGCACTTTTTAAACCTGCTTTCTATTGCAAAATTCGCAAGTTAAATCAAAATTAACTTTAATAAAAATGTAACGCCGTTGTAAATTTGTATATGAGTCTAATTTATACCATTATACAATATTTGAAAATAAAAAACAGTTATTTAAAAATTTAATAATATTATTATGTAATTAGATTAATCTAAAAAACTGACTAATTTTTTTTTAATAGAGTGACTTATGTTACTTTCAAAATAAACGGCTCACAAAAAATATATCTTTATTTTTTATTAAATCTTGTTTCCTATTTTTGTACTTTTTTCCATACAGTGGCCAAGCGGAAACCGTTGTCTCCATATTAATTGAATTTCACAAATTCTGGGCTTATGAAAATCGTGAAGAAGGTTCTCATAATGTTTAATTTTACTCGTATATTTTAGTTTACTTTTTTAAGTTTTCTTTTCATTCTATAAAACCACAAAATAAAAAAACAAAAACAAAAACACAAACGTGGAAATGAAATACATATTAAACAAATACTACAGGTGAATGTTTGCTGGAAGAAAAGAATTCCTACTGAAATGTGTACAGAGTGTATGTATGTTTTCTTAGCATTTCAAGTGCTTTCCGTAGTGTGTATTAAACATGAACTCATAACTTCGTATGTTTTCGTAGGTATTTGAAGTAAAATTTATGAAATTGTAAAAAATATTATTAAAATAATTTTAATTGTTTCTTTATGATTTCATTAAGACTAGTTTTAGTGTTTGGTAGTTTTTAAGAAATTTGTTTTATGAATTTCACCTTCGATAAATAAAAAAAAAATCAAAAAATTAATTTAACAAAAAAAAAAAAAAATTGTATCGCTTGTATTCTTTTTAATTTGTTGTTATAATTTTGCATTATCATTTTATTAAAATTAAAAAAAAAAAAAAAATATATATTATTTCTTAAGCATTAAAATATTTGTAAGATTTTTTTGTTTATTAAGTATGTGTTTAATTTTATATTTAAATTTAATTGAACTAGAATAAATTTTAATCTGGAATAATTTCTTGTCTGGTCTGTCATTTTGTTTTCTTTAAAATTTCAGAAAGAAGAACACTTGATTTTTGTTTCGAACTGAAATCATCCATTTGTTACGAAATAAATTTTATTCCGATCAAAAATTTTTTTAACGTCTCTCTTAAGGCCGTGATACACTATCATACAAAGTCGTGCGATCTACGAAAAAATACAACCCTGGTATGATGGAGTTTATGAAAATGTTCAATTCATCACACCAGTGTTGTACTTTTTCGTAGATCGCACGACTTTGTATGTCCTAATTTACACTATGCAAGTCTTATTGCTAAGCTGATTAGTTTGTTAGGAAAGAGGGACAAGGGGAAAAGAAACGTTACTGTTCCCCTCGTCTCTCTCTCCGTCAAACTAATCAGCTTAGCAATAAGACTTGCATAGTGTAAATATGGACTATGAGTCATGGCCTTTAGTGAGATAAAGAATGTATTTCCAAAACAAATAAATAAATAAATCTTTCGTTTGTATATTTCCAACAAAATTTTGCATAAAATAATATACAATTAGAAAAATTTAAAAAAATTTTAAATATATTCATTGCCAGTGCAAAGTAGAATTATTGTAGAAAAATTTAATTCCAATAAAAAAATTAATTGAAAATTATTACTAGTTTCCATTAATTTCTTCATATAATCATAAATAAAGTAAATTGCTGTAGATAAAAGTATAACAAATTATGAAAGAGAAGATTATTAAAAAAAAAAACAAGTTTTGGTTTCATCGCAGTTTCATTATAAGTAGATCATCATTAAAGAATTGGCTTATTTGAACAAATTAAAAAAAAAAATTTTTTTTAATAAATAATTATAGTAAAAAGTTGCAGTTACGTATGCTTATTTATTAAAAAATGTTTATTAATTCATGTATGCATGAACACGACTTAACATTCTCAATTTAATAATATGAACATGTCATTTATTTAATTCGATTAATTTATTAAAAATAAATTTATTTCTTTTTTATTCAAATAGCGAAACGTTAAAAATGAAATTTGATTTGTAATGTGGACATTTAAATTAACTGAATCATTGTCATTTAAGCATAAAATATTCAAACGTAATAAATTACAATGATTCGGTATAGATTGAAGAGAAATTCAACAAACTTAAAAAAAAGTAATTTACACTAAAGCAGATTTGTGCTTGTTTTGTTATTGTTGGAAACTATCAAGTATTTATTATGTACAATAGCAATTTTTATTAAACTTTTTCAATTTTTACTGTGACGGGTGTGACCGAAAATTTCTAATTTCTAATTTATTTCTAAACTCGCATTGTAAGAGAAACAAAGTCGAAACTTCAACAAAAAGCAAACAAGAGAGAGAGTTTTTTTTTTATTAAAGATGAGAAAGGAAATAAAAGTATATGGTAATTTCAATGGGTTAATTTGTCTAAAATTATCATTCTTTTCTAGACATCAGTTGAACGAGTTTTAATTAAAATATTTAAGTAAATTAGTTATTTCCTCTGTAGAGTCGTTTTGCATAAAATTGCCCTGTTTTTTAAACTTTGATACTCATATCTATTTGATTCTCATAAAATAATATTAAATTTTCTTTCTTTTAACAGTTAAAATATTTGTAGTCGAAACACGTTTTTCTTTTTGATTCTTACATTAAACAATTTTTAATATGTGTGTATATATTTAATAAAAAAATATTTACAATTTTTGGCAGTGGCATAGTTTTGGAATTAAGTCAACGATATGTACAATCATTAAATTTTATTCCTTTCAATATTATGCTTAGAAAACTTCTTTTATTGTGTTCATCAAATGTTTGTAAATGCAATTTTACTATTTTTTTCATTCTTAAGATTATGTTTTCAAATGATTGCCAATTGATTTTTATGTCTTCTTAAAGGAAATGGATACTAAAACGCTTCTACGTATGTACATATGTATGTATATTTTTTATAGCTCAGATTGCAACAATTGGAATTTCCTATTTTTTATTATTTTTTTGAAAGCAAATTGAAAGTTTAGTTGTTTTAGAGAGGAATTTTTAGAAATTTTTAGTAAAGGAAAGAAATACAGAAATTCCTACAACATATCTGTCACAACTAGTTCATACGATTTTGAGAGCGACATCGGTGCACAACTAAAATAGTGAGGATCACTAAATGCTCTTAGAACAAACTGCATGCTTCAACAAAATATTGAAGGTACAGGAAGGGGAGACGGGTACCCCCATTTCCTATATCTTCAGAACTACTATAGAGAGGCACACTAAATTTGATGTGTACAACTCTTCGGACAAACTTCATGTTCCACAAAATTAATTATTACTTAATTAACAAGCATAATTTTTTATATATAAGAAATACCAAAGCAGGAACGAAATGCATATTAAAAATTCATGATTTTTAGAGCTATGCTCTTTATGCCAGACACAGGAGCTAGGACGTGATTTGCGTAACAAAACTAATCGACACTATTACAGTTATAAATTTATTTTTGTTTTGGGGATCTACTCCGTAATTCGAAAAAAATATAATAATTTCGAACTTGTATTTTAATTACATGCAACTTTGAAAGCATTTTCTTTCCTTTCGAATTACAGAGGAGACCCCTTGATTTCTTTGTACTTAAAACCAGAGAACGAAAATAAACGAAACAAAACAACGAGAACGATTGCTCAATTTGTGTCTGTATTGTTTTTACACATGACAACAAACAATACATTAATTGAATCGTACGCCGCTGGAAAAGAAAACAATGGGAACTACATAAATGGAAACATTTCGAAATATTTGCGGCGAATTTTAGATCATCATATAATATAATTTTATTGCAAATGAAATTTGTTTTATATAGCTAAGCAGCATAGCTCAAACCCGGTGTCCTAAGCACCTCTCTCCTGAATTGCCTGCCATTGACTGACTTCGAATACGAATTATACAAAAATAGATTTTTTAACAAGCCTAAGAAAGTTAACTTAAGTTACACATGTTATTATTTTTAAAACATTATTTTATATAAAAAATACAACTACGATGACGCGTGACTCACGAGTGACTTATGTATGACTCACGCGTAAGAAATCATTACAGCATTAAATGTGTTGGCAGGAGTCGTTAAGCGCTTATTATTGGCATAACTTCTTAAGGGCACCGATGCTCTGCATACATTTTTATATAATAACGCTCACTCGCTTAACCTTTAAAATAAAATTAAAATATTTGCCTAATTGAGCCCAATTTATAACATTATGCCCGCTTAAACAGAGAAAATCCATTTATTTTAGTGCATTTCCAATATAAACACTAAAAACAAAAGCACTTCCACAAATAATTTGCATTACAAATTTACGCAGAACATTTGAAGGAATACCTGAATTCTTTTTCCAAAATTACTTGAGAAAAACAGAATTTAATTACGAACATTTTTTATTTGTTTTCTCATTATGTTTTCAGTTTTCCCTCACAATTTTCAACTTCAACGCGTCATTACAAAAGCACCGTACCTATTTGACATATAACTATATGACCTTTAAGCAAATACTATCACTTTTCAAGGTGAAGTACCTTTCTTTAAATTAATCCGTGAAATCACCGCATTTGGCCCCTATAAGCGCTCAATTTGTGTAGAATTAGGACCAGCGTTGCCAGAAAAGTACGATGGGAGAATGCTGAATCGGTTTAAAATTTCTGCTAAAATGTTTCACAGAGGAAAAGTAAAAAATTTACATTTTGAATTAACGGATTTAAGTTTTCTTAGCAGTTTTTTTAATTGAATGCTGTTTTACGAAAGAATATGTTTAATTTAGCAGTTAAAATTCTAAAATGGGGGGGCTTTTAACCGTCACCAGATATATTTAGACACAGAATGTTTTACAAAATATGAATGGTGAAAATATATTTATAATAATTTTATTTTTTTACGTAAGACCTAGTTCTCCATACGACAATCAAATCCTTTTTTTCTCCATGAATTTAAATTTAAATTTTTTTGCTTTATTCTTAGTACATGCCTCTTATAAAAATTCCTTCTTAGCTTATTATTCGGTTAACTTGTCTACCTCAATTAAGTTTAAGCAATTCAAATCATTCTCTTACGTTAACAAAGGCAAGACCAATGCTCATTTTCTTTATCTATTGATTAAATAACAAATTATGAGTATTACCCAATGGTACCTTATTTATACACAAGCAGAACTAACTCAACCAAAAACTAAAGAAAAAAGTCAAAAAATTACAATAAATGCAAATTCTTTGGAGAATAGACTTCAAGCTAAAGTTTTACGAACATGAACAAAAGTAGAACAACAACACAGTTCGCATGAATATCAACAAAGATGGACTAAAACTTAAAGCAAGCAGCAAACCAGCCAGCACTCTCACAATAAAAGAAGAATTTAAAGTCTATTATAGGAAACTTTCCAAAGAAGTTCAGTTAAATTTATATGCATTTAGTTAGAGTTTGTAATCAAGTCAAGGTTTCCGCCGGAAACTACAGCCAACATCAATGTTTAGAAACGTTGAAAAAATGAAACTATGCTAAACCTTATTTTGCCAATGCCAACTAAACATTGAGACAAGCCGCTACCACTGAATGAATGCCACACCACCAACCATTTCCAATACCACTTGCGAGCGTACCGACCGACCGACCAACCATTTTGTCTTTGCGCTTCACTTAACTAACGGGCTATTTTTCATTCTTTTTTAATCTTTTCTTCTTGGTACTGTTTCTGTTTGTATATGTATTTTTTTCCTAGCTTGCTGCTCATTATGGTAATGACCATTTTCATATAATCCTTTGCCGATGCAGGACTCGATAGCCCTTCAATGTGCACTGCTGTCAGCAGGACTGTGACCTGTTTTATGTTTCTAAATGCCTACAAGACTGGGTTCGTAACAACAGGACACAAGTGAAAAATGCCAAATGTTTAAGCAGAAAAAAAATATTTTTTTTTTTGCTTAAATATTCCACCAAAAAAAGTTAAGATCGTAATGCAAAGGCCGTGCTAGTAAAAAGGGGCTGTAAAAGAGTTGCATCTTTAAGTAATTATTTGAAAGTCAGTTGTAATAAATCTATATATGTATGTATATAAAGTCGTAGTGTGTGTTTGTTCGTAATGCATGATCTCTGGAATTATGAAGCACGCCTATCAAGACTCTCATCTAACGCCGAACCTATTGTTGTCAACGCATCGGCGATTTCATTTCACTCAACACTGCTGTGACCAGGAACCGATAGTCTGACTCTATATTTGTTCATAAGCAAGTTGCTCTCTTACAGTCACTAAAAAGTTTCTATTTCAGTGTCATTTCAAAGCTTTTAGCGCTGCCTGGCTGTCGAAGTAGAAGGATACCTTCTCACCTTCCTGGCCACTAGTTCCATAGTCCAGAGGATCACCAAAATCTCAGTTTGAAAAACGTTGCATACATTCATTTGGCAGTCTGAAAAAAACTATGAATGTTCGTTCGCCTTTCTCCATTTTTGACCCGACGGTAAGGACCGCACTACCCTCATATAGCTTTTCGGGTTCCACATAATAGTCCCTATCCGGAATTACCAGTGAGGATGCTATACGCAAATAAATTTCAACGACCTTATAGTACGTGAACCCAGAGATTACTGATCTCTGATCACTAACACTGATTAATGTGTGACTTGTTACTTCGACTTCTATGTAGTCGTCGTTCTCACCCCAAGGTACTCTATAGAAAGTAGGTGAAGAATGACGTCCAAATCAGCCTGATGTGTGCTCCTCTGAGCATTTGTGATATCCAGCGACTCACACCTCTAAACCTTAGCAAGCAATCTCCGATGTGTAAATCCAATTTA
Organism: Nowickia ferox; assembly: GCA_936439885.1. Classification (NCBI taxonomy): domain Eukaryota; kingdom Metazoa; phylum Arthropoda; class Insecta; order Diptera; family Tachinidae; genus Nowickia; species Nowickia ferox. The sequence goes on from OW387023.1 coordinate 111,359,240, forward strand.
CTACCTTCGGTTGCAGACCCCAGTTCCTTCCTATACAGTTCCTGCATGTGTAGTAGGCAATGAGCCCTTTCTTTAGCCTTTCCTACGTGTTCCTTTTACAAAAAAGATTGCTATTTCGGAAAACATATAATTATTTCGCTCCCTCTGCTAGTGTCAGCTCTACTCCACCCGCCTAAGCAATTGAGACCACCTAATATGAATTCGCCTTGATATTCGGTATACTCGACCCAACTTACTTTGAAAATTTTAAACTTTTCATGTCAAAAAAAAATGAACAGAAAAATGTGTGTTGAGATGTAAGGAATATTCAAATTACAAGCGACGAAAAAAATCACTTGAGTAGTTGAGACCACCTAATACGGATTTACCTTGGTCGTATCGATAAAACAGCTGCGTTATTCATTTTTTCACTTTTAACTTGACGCTTTGTATCGATTGGAGTAATTGAATAACAAAAAAAAAAAAAAATGAATAAATTGATACGAAATGTCAAGATTTTTTATGAAAAAGATATTACAAAATGCAACAAGCAAACATGAATAATATCTTGTTTAAAAAACAGTAAAAAAACATAAAATAAACATCAAAAACCTTTTAAAAAACTCTTAAACGTTGGCAATTTTTATTGGTGACTTGATGATCCAGCTCTAGTGTAGATATATCTACCGAGTAAGTCAAATTTTATATGTTAGTAAAACTCGTATGTATCAACGTTGGGTAAATTATCTGCATTTAGAAATTACGGTCACAACTAACAACGATTTACACTATGCAACCAACATCAATGTAATCAGAAAATATCAAAATGTTATGATGTTTTTAAACCTCGAATGCAACACGAAATTAAATAAAAAACAAGACTTCACTATGCGTAAATATGTTGCAAAAGGGTGTAACTACCATTGCAGAAAAAAATCTCTTACGTTACGCTGCCTATTTATTTAGTGCCTTGTTCATAAAAAATTTAAAAAAAATTTTGTATGCAAAACTAATCCATTAACCTTTTAGAAATCGAAAAATTTTGTATGAAATTAAATTACTTGATATAGAAAAGCAACATATCAAAGTGAGACAGTAAAAAAACTGTAAAAAATAATTGACAATGTACTCTTAAATGAAGGCATAACTGCTTCCGAGTAATGCCGAAAAGATCTGCTAATCAGTCGGCTAAATTTAGATAAAAAATTTCTTTGTTCTTTGGTGAAAAAAGTTAAAGTTTTTATTCCTTTAATAATCTGCTTAACCTCTCTACCTCCATCCCTCAAAAACAAGGATTGCACACGAAAAAACAAAAGTCAAGCAAATTTATAATGCAAAGCAATAATAAAAATATGCATTCCAGCTCCATATGATGGCTACAGTGGTGTATATGGCAGATTTTCCAGTTTTAAGTAGAAAACTGAAAATGTGGTCATTTACACCACCTAGTGATGAACATCGAAACAGTCGACGACTGACTGACCGAATGACTGAACAAGTTAACTGACTTTACTTTGCAAACAGCACAAATCTGTACGTACGTACTAGAAGTGAGCGCAAGCCATAAAAAAGTGCACGGTATTGTATCTTTTTCAAGAGCGAATATTGTGTGTAGTGGTGATCTTAATTGAGTGTAAAGCACAAATAGAGAACAAGGAAACAAACAACACACAAAATCATTGTACAACAGTTGAATAGACAGTTGTATCAAGTGTGCAATATTTTTATTGTACACTTCATAGTGCACCAAACAGTACCGCATGCGAACTAACACGCTCAAATAATCTACGTTGTCTGTTTTTTCTTTTACACATACACATATTTTTACGCTTGTGTGCTCATTTTACAATGCAATGGTGAAATATGCTTCGACACTACAATAACTAATGCCCTCGCTTGGCATATAAACAAATGCTGTTGCATGCTTTTGATAAAATTGAATACCAGATTTAGTGTTCTCATAAAATTAAGAGCACTAAGAAGAGAGAACAATTCAATATTGTACATCATGAAGATTAAGCAAGCAAACAGTTTGTGCTCAGCTCTAGTACGTACTGTATGCCTTGACTTAACATTTTGGATTTTGTTAACTGATATTTTTTTTTCTCCTTCTTAACTTTGCTCTGTTGACTTGATGTACATATGTACACATATTAATAGGGGGAGCGACAGAGAGAGAGAGATATAGACTGTGTTCCCAAAAATATATTCATAGTCATCATTTGGCGCTGTATTTTACTGTGAAGTTTGGAAATTTTATTGCCAGTTTTGTCGTTCCTGTTTCATTCTCAGTTTAATTTTTTTACTTATTTTTATTCGCTGACCTGTCATACTTTTTTCTTCTGCAAATAAGAAAGCGGAAAGGGAAATGCAACAAATATATTGTTATGAAGTGGTAGTGCATTTATTATAGATATATATTTTCTTTTTATTTGGTTGTTTATTTCATTACCGTTCATACCAAAATACCAAAAAAAAGAGAAGTCACTGTGGGTGAGTGAGTGCCAAGAAGGACGTATTAAAGGATTTAATGCATAGCATTTGCATTCTATAAAAAATTGTAAAGAAATTTTAAATGAAATAAGAAGTTCTTAGTTTGCTTTTACGAGGGATGAAGCTTAAATAAAAAAGACGATATCGAGCCTTATTTTCGATTTAATCGTAAGCGACAAACATTTAAATTTTCAGGAAAAGGTTTTTTTTTTAAATGTTCAAATATGTTTTTGTACGTAAATTGTCGCTTACGATAAAATTTTACAGTCCATATCTTAAAAGTTATCAACAATTTTGGCATTTTGATAATTCTAAACTATGGTTAGGCCCATAAAATTTTAATTTCAATAAAACATGTCGCTTACGATAAAATCGAAAAACGGCTCGATATAGACACGCACTTCTCTTCTCTTTATATAGGCAAATATAAGTTAAGAGCTTTTAGAATGATTTTTTATATAAAATTAAAGGTTGCCTAATGACCTGCATTAGCTAAAGTTGAAATTCGCATAAGAAATACGCTGAAAAATTTTTATTTTGTTTTGAATTACTAAATTAAAAAAATTAAATCATACTTTTACTGAAAAAGGATCTACTATAGAATTTCGTCAAATTAAATACCAAAATTCCTAAAAATTTAGTACCATAGAATGAAAAACAAAATTTATATTTATTTAAATAATTTACTGTACATTCCTCAAGCCAAATAAAGCAAAATAATAAAGCTTAAAATCAGTTTCAAAAACATGTTTTATTAAGAAAATCCTATCATAATTTTTTCTGTGTAGCTAACCCTTCGATAATAATTTTCAATATTTTACGGAATAGCACCTAATTTACATCATTAAATTTGTTGCACGAAACCGTTTCTATTTAAAAATTGCAAGTTAATTTAACAGTACGGGGAATATTAAATCAACATGAAATAACGTTATTTCGAAAGAAACAATTTTCAATCATGTTGAATTAAAATGGAACTCATATGAAAAAAATTATTATCAAAAACACAACGTTAAATTAATTTGTTAGATTTTAATATGAAATTTTTCTGTGTGTTGGCACTAGAGATGGGCGCGTGTCGTGTTTTTTTCGTGACACGAACACGCACGATTCAACACGAAGTGTTCGTGACAGAAAATCTGTTTTCGTGCGTGTTCATCTCGTATCGTGTTGAGCAAAATTTACAAGATAAACACGAAACGATTTTTGGTGTTAAAATATGTATGAATGAATTTCCAGTGAAGAAAAAATTTAATATATTGTATCGTCAAACATGTAAAACCATCAAATTTGTGATAGTCTAGGGGTCTCTTAAGATTAAAGTTCTGAAATTAAACAAAAATATGTATCTATTTGAATATAAAAAAATGCTTTTTTTTGCTATTCAATTTGATTTCGTGCGTGTTGTGCAGGTTCGTGTTTTGAAAAAATTTCGCGTGCGTGTTTCGTACGTGTTGGACATCTTGGCATTCGTGTTCGTGACGTGTTAGAAAACTTCAACACGCGCCCTTCGAAATCATAAGCTCCCGCACTTGATATAAACTAAGCTTCTCCTCCTCCTTCTTAATTATGCTTTACATTTTTAATAGTGGTGCAAAGTTCCACAATTGCAATATCATTAAACTTTCATCACCATTTTTTGCAATTTGTTTAATCTAGTGTCGCTGAAAAATTTCATGTGATCGGTGCCAATTATGTTCTCTACCATCTGAATACTTACATATACTCGTAAATATCTAAATGTATATTCTTCTAACATTATTTAGTATTTTATTTAACTAAATATAAATAATTTTTTACTTTTGGTGCCATTTGTTGTCAAAAGTGTTATTTGTTTTCATAATTGCTTATTCAAAACTTTTACTTTATAAAGCTGTCCAATAAAAACAAAAGCATACACATACCTATACCTGCTTTATTTTTTTCTTATAAAAAGTGCCATAGTGCAATTATCAGTCGCTTATTTCCGTCGGTGTTTCATTTCGTCTGCGTTGTTTTCCACAAACTGTTAATATTTTTTATTATTGTTGTTATTAAAGCTGTTTTATAAATACTATACATACATACATACATACATTTTTTAATGTATTCTTTTATGACGCTGGCTTATATATAAAGACTACACCACAAATTGTTTGTGGTTACATAACTTTTTATTACTGTGGTTAATTTTACAGAGTTAAAAGTAGTTGGTTTGCATGGGCTTTCCGTTCATATAGTTGCAATTTTAGCAACAGCAGCTACAAGGTGGCGCAAAAGTAATATCATAATTTGAACTGGCTGCCATTTTGTTATAAAAAATTAATTTGAAAGTGTAAAATTGATGACATAAGTTTGTGTCAACAATGAGCTACTGAAAGAGTTCGATACAAGTCTAATAATTCCACATTATTGAGGTGTGTATTGCTCGTTTATATTTACACTACAATTGGCTTCATCTCCATAAATCGCAGATAATTCAAGTTATGACATTACTTTTGCGCCGCCTTGTATATCAGCGTCAACGGTTAATGTGAATAGAGAACAGGAAAGACAACATCAACGTTGAGTGGTTAAGTAAGCAGGAAATAACATCAAAAAGATTTCTATCGTTTTATTTTATTATTGTATAATATAGCTGCTGCTTTACTTTTTGCTGCACTTTTTGGCAACAGGAAATTTGGACCTTATGATGATATTCTGTTAATAATGGTTTTGTAAATTACCACAATATTTGGGTTTAAAATCAGCAACAGGCGCAAACTATTTCTACTGTTTGTGGATTCTTTATAATCCGCTTTATAATAGACTATTATTAATAATTAATAAAGTTCGGAAGTAAACATAAAATGTTTACATTGAGCACTGTTTACATTATTGGCACATTTGCTTGATATTTTAGGACGAGTAAAATGATATTTTTTTGTGCATATTTAAGAGCTGTACAAGTCATCAATTCTCATTATGCTTCATTGAAGAAACTTTTGATATGCAATCAAGTACTGCGGGTTATAATGCACATTAGAGCGACTCACCTTGTATGGAGAAGAAAAACGTGATTTTGTTATCCCTCTCAGATTAAAGACCGAACTTTAATCTAAGAGGGGTAACAATTCGAAAACATTTCTGTAAATTTATAATAAAAAAAAAAAAAATTTAATTTGCCAGCCCTTCAACTGTCTTTTTCATACTTCCGATTTTTAATATCAATATTTATCTTGCCAACATACTCGTATGAAATATGTTTGATTTCTGACGAAACAGAAAACATTAGTTTTACTTATGCCCTAATTCAGTACGAAGATTTAGGACGTTTTTGTTTGAAAATACTTTTGAGTTCTTGTTTTTGAATTCTCTAAATTATTTTCTTCAAAAATGGTTGTTGTCTTTGATAATGAAAATAAAAATATTATTACCATGTTTTTAAAACATAAAAACAATATTGAAGTATTATACAATAGTTTGAATAATATTTGAAAAAATATGTGTTGGATATAATGTTTAAAGCAAAATCATAAAGCAAATACACGAACCTTCTAGCACAGACAATAAATAATAATTGTTTTAAAGAATCAACACTGCGGCTTTTTTTCTTCCATAGACAAGACGATACAGTCGTCGAACAGAATTAGGGCATTAGTTATTTTTATATACCAAACAAAAAGTAGAAATTTTTCAACCTTGGAACCATATTTTTTGACTTTTCTGATTTTTAATATAAATCCATTTTTTTTAAATAAAATATGCTGCGCGTGGCTTAAAGAAAAAGAAAAAAATAGTTTAAGTTGGTTATATTTATAAACCAAAAAAGTTTAAGTTTAAAAGTTAAAATTTTCCAGCTCTGGAACTGCCTTTTAAGGGTTCGGTACACCAAAGGTGAAAAGGTACCCTTTCGTTTTTGCTGCGATGTCCGTCTGTCTATATATCTGTCTACCTCTCACAGGCTGTTTTCTCGAAAACCGCAAGAGCTACGGACTTGAAATTTTCACAGAATATATAAAACTTTGGCAGCTACAACAACAAATATATGACAGTTAAAAATTGAAGGTGTTCGAACGAAACATGTAGAAATCCATTTATATTATACAAACAATTATATCAAAGTTAATGTTTTTTTATGCAGATTACTCCAAAAAAAAAAATAGCAAAAACCGAGAAAATTTAAAAAGGAGACAATTGGAAAAACTAAAGATTTCGTATAGTATTACATATGCAGTGACCATATGAAAGCATTCGTGTGCGAGTCAAAGTCACACATGACTGAATTTTTGTTTATTTTTCTGATTCTTAATACTAATCTATTTTGGACAAATTGTGATACATTAGTACAAGACCGAAGTCTCTAACTTTTCTGGGAGCTTCGGAAAACCCATTTCATGTACAGACAGATGCACATCGCTTATTAGAGCTATGCTCTTTATGCCACGACACAGGAGCTAAGACGTGGTTTTCGTTACAAAAATAATCGACACTATTACAGTTATAAATTTATTTTGGTTTTAATTTTTGTGCTTACACTTTTTAGTTTTCGTTTACTTTATTTTTCTCTGTTAGTAAAGAAGAAGATGACTTACTAATAAGAACTTAAAACAAACAGGGGTGCTAAGTCTGCGTTTACATACGCGAAATGTTCACACATGCAAATAGTTGCGACAAATTTATTTTGTTTTAAAAATACATACATTATTTAACACATGTAATTTGTTTTATATAGCTACATAGCTTAGCTCCTAAGACACATCTCTTCTTTATTTATTTGACTTCTATATTCATAAGGACTCAGAACATAGATATATACTTGATGCGGTCTCATATTAATACTATGGAAATCAAACACGGAATGGCAAACCTACACAATTACAATTTTTGGTTAAGGGCATACAAATGTTCATGTGAGTGTATGTGGGAACGTAAATGTGAGATTAATATTAAACGCTATACTATGTCATCTCCTATTTGCTATCACTAAAGTATAGCACTAGCACTCAAACATAAATACTTTAATAATTCTGTCTGTCATATTTATATAATAACCTATAAGTTTTTCAACAATTTCGCTTTTGTTTATCTTTATTTACTCCGAAAACAATGCGAAAAAAAGAGATACGTACGAAACTTGCTAAAATCAGTACAAATTTATTTCAGGACAATGAATTGTGTTCGCACATAATTGGTCATAATGCCTGTAGCCAGTGTTGTCAGATTTATTTTCAGCCTCCTCGCCAAATGCCTTGCCGAATATCGCCAATATAATAAAACATTAAATTTTAACTACAAAAAATATTTTTATCTTGTAAAAACATAACAAATATTGTTAAATTTTAAATTCAGTAGGTAACGTCTATCGGAAAACATAAAAATTATATTATTTAAGATAAATTAAGAAAATTGTTTACATTAACATATAAATACTGGCGTATAAAAAAGAACTTATTCCAAAAGATCAATCTAAATAGGATAAATTATTATTTAAATCTTGTAATAAAACTGAATTAACGTTTACTTAAATGTGTATTTAAGTACACATACCATATCCTTGAAGTGTTAAGTACCAGCAGCATCGTCGTAACTACATGTACACTTTAGGCGAGATCTCGCGCATCCTTTTTGGTTTTTCTTTATGAAAATGTTGTTTCCAATTTATGAAAGGATGTTTTCCACACTGTGTTTCATAAACACCAACTGAGATTTCGTGGTCCATAATCTTTTTTTAAACTTCTTGAATTTTAGAAAATTTTGTTTGAGATAAAGAGTTACAACATTTAGAATCTTTTGCATGAAATATTTTATATTGTAGAAAAAAATCCTTACATAAAAAATTTCATATTTTTAACAATATTCTATTTTATTGAAATCGTAAAAATATAGCCAAAAAAATCGCCAAGGAGTTCAAATATCGCCAATTAAATCGCCACTCGCCATATCTAATTTTTTATCGCCAAAAACAAACTTTTGTCGCCACGTTTGGCGAGATATCGCCATGTCTGACAACACTGCCTGTAGCTCAAATTTATAAAATAAACTTATGAAACAGTGGCAAGAGCAGCAGCAGAAATACTCATAGTGTGGGCAGTAGTGGCAAGTAGCCGAATGGTTGGTTATTAGGTTAAACAAGTAAATCCATAACAACCTTGTAATTTCTTTATTCTTCGTGATGTTATTATGATTTTCAGTGCTGAATGAAGCTGGTGCACTTGTACTTGTTATAAACCACTCCAACTTATCCACAAGTATTTGCCCACAAGCAATGAAATTGTTTGCGTTATTTGTAACGTGTCTCCATTTCAATGATGCTGCTACTGCTACTGCCATGATGCTACTCTTATACAAACATACATACTCTTACTTAAAATGTCATTCTATAGCAGCATTGCCCTCCAAATACTGATGACTACCCCAGACTGTTGGCTTAGTAAAGCGTCGTTGACTGCCAGCCGGCTGGCAGGGGATACCAGCGTTAGTCGTGAATGTCATCGAATTTTTAATATGTCAATACACTTTTTTTTTGTTTTTATCCTTGTTCTTTTTTTCAGAGTTTTTTCTTTCATCTCCATTCACTCATTTAAGTGGTCGAAAAGAATTGCAGGGTAGATTCATTGAAATGGATAGAGAGATAAAAATCAATTGACATGCCAGCCACTAGTGGTACGTAAGTCACATTTTTCGTTTTATTTTTTGGAACCCCCCTTCATTGCTCTGCTAATTTGTGTTTGCTGTTTTATAGAGTGCTTATGAAGTGAAAGAAATCTTTATTTTATTATATTGAATATTTAATTGCACTTGTAGGTTGCTACGGCCAACCAATGAAGTAATCATTTGTAATCTGTTATGCGAGTATGAATGATATGTAAGTATGCATGAGTATGTACAGCATTTTGCAGTGTTTAAACCAAAAATAATTATTTATATATTTTATTTTGTAAAGCTTTTATAAAAAGAAAAATATGCAATTGTGCTATTTTGAATGGACTGATTTTATTCAATTGAAAAATTAAAATCTTTTATATCATTTTGTAAATGTTAAATTATTGCCTCAATTCTTTTAAAGTTTAAAAGTTAAACTGAATGAAGGCTTTGGTCGCGGCAACAATACGAGTACTGGACCGGATAAACAATAAAAACTTGTTTTCAATTTAAAGAAGAATTTCGTTAAAATGGCAGCTTTACAACTTCCGTTGGCGAATAAATGTTCCACAAAAACCCACTAATGAGCTTCGCAATCAACCACTCTTGCTTATGAGTACATATTTGAACTGAATCTTTTATTTTATTTTGTATGGAAATTAACAAAAACGTTCTATTTTATCTGAAAGACAACCACATTTAAATACTTGAGAAAATATTGGTATACTACACGACAAAAGTATAAGTAGGTTTAAGCAATTGAATAAGGAAAGTTCTTGATTATACTTTCCTTCCTTGTAACCTGATATGCCAGTGTACATACTACATACTCGTATAAGTTAATTCATGCCATTACTACTTGTATTTATAAATATATGTATATTCATTCTTTGCTTTTTTAGGTTATAAAACTTCTGTAAAATTTGTATCATTTCATTTCCTCTTTTTTTTTGTTTCTACTTTTTTGGTCTCACTATATGCTAACATTCGGCTGTAGCCGTAAACAATTCGAAAAGGTTTAGACTTACATAGAAAAAAAAAGGATTTGTAAATACAATTAATTTATTTGTGAATACAATTAAAATATTATTTATTTTTGTAAATACAAACACACATTTGTAACATAAGAAAACAAAATCAACTCAATTATTTCCAATTGTGTTATTCACAATTGAGTTGTTAACAGAAAACAACAACTTTTAATGAATTTGTTTTTCAAATTCTAAATTTGTTTCTTTGTTTGTTTTTTTTTTAATTTTTATTTAGAATTTTATTTTTTGTTAAATTTTAAAGTTATTTATTTTGTTGGGATGAGTCGAACCGGCAACATCTTGACTGATAGACTAACGTACTTACCACTCAGCTAAAGAGCAAATCGTTATTGGATACGCAAATAATGCATACACGCAAAACATAATTTCTATGTTTCTGCTACATGTGCACTTTGCGTCATGATATAATTTAACAAATAACTTTGTTGAGTAAAAATACAAGCCACGACGTTTTTCGGCTTCTTGTTGGCATTTACAAGTATGTATACAACACGAGCAATCAAAATAAACAACCACAATAGCACATCAGCGAGTTGAGTCAATCAACAAGCAAGATAAGCACCAACGCAAACAAATTAAATTAAATAATATTTTAAAATGCGCGGTATTGTTAAATTTTGTATTGACAAATATTATTGAAATTAAATTTTTTTTCAATAACATAATTTTGTTGAACATAATTCTTGTCTATTTTTTTCTGTGTAATTTTCGTAATCAAAAGTTGATGAGAATCCAGTGGTTGTACTATTTAGTCAGTTTACGTTCAGGATAATTGTTAGAGGTTATCTATTTTTGGTAGATGGTTTTTTGTTCGCAATTTTTGTAGGTTTTAGTTATTAAATTAAACAGCGTTGCCAATTTCTGTGTAATTATCCGAAAATGGGAGAAAAATTTTTTCCTTGGACTATTTTTGGATTATGCGATTTTTTCGATTAAACATTAGTTCATACATATGTATATACATAAATATATTTTTCACTCCAACGTATTTATTTTGTTTAAAAAGTATTTAACTCCTAAAACTTATAACTAAATATTTTAATAATACTTTTTAAGTTTTTTTTGGCAGTACTTGGCTTGGTGATGTACTTATTCTGCAATTTTTGAACTGTTAAGTGGAAGGAACTTTCATAAAGTTAAAATTAAAAAAAAACTGACATGAATACGGGCTAAATTTTTGTCTGATGCCATTGCGTCAATAGTTTTTGCAAAGAAAGTTATATAATGAAATGGAGAGAACCAAAGCAATGTTGAAAAATAAATATTTGAATTAAACATAGCAACATATTACATATGTACATGTAAATATGTAAACTAAATAGTATGCACAATTTACAAGCCTTGTTGTATTGCTTAAGCTGCTTTTACACGGTCTGTATATTACATCTGAATTTTCAGCTATACGACTCGTATGTAAATTGGTATGTCTGTCAAATCACTAATTTACAGACAACTCATAATAGCTGCTTTCAAACGTACATGTGTAATTACATCTGACATGATATTGCCGCTTGAATTTTACAGAATGCAAAGTTTTAATGCTTTCAAACGAGATGGAAATATTTTGCAATTGGATGTTTGTTTGACATGACATGAAAGCTTCTTTAAAGTTGTAAAAAAAAAAAATAAAAAATTATAATAACTGCCTCTTCCAATATGTCGAAAGAATGTGATCTTGCGCATTCTAAGCAAAAAAAGACTGATTTTCATTTTCATTTCTCCATCTTATTTTTGTACGAACTTTGACTCGACGACAAGGTGCAGGAAGACGTAAGTGTTTTCATACAAATACCTTGTCAACAAAGCGAACGCAATGTCAAAATCAAGAACTTCGAATTTTATTTGCCACTAATATATAAAATAAAAATTATGTTATAAAAAAAATTATTTATTATCTTTTTTATTTACATTAATTGAATTTATTTTTTATTTCTAGACAAAAATCATAAAATTTTCATCAAAATTCTTTTGAACACTTTTGTTTTGATGATTGTTTCATATTCATTATACAAAGTACTTGAACATTTCTAGCAAAACGAATGTAGTTGTAAAGCAAAACATGCAATAACATATTGTCGCAGTGCGACTATTTTGTTTAATTCTTCTTCATTGTTCAATATGGTTATATTTATTTTCATGTAAATTTTAGTAAGTTTAAAAAATCGCTAGAATTACTTGAAATTTACAAATTGGCACTACTTTGATTTACAAACACGTAAAACAAAAATGTGACATACGAGTACATACGTAATGTTAAACAGAAGAACTCTGTCGGAATGAAAGTTTTTGAGAATTCGAGCGACTAGTTTTCTTTCGCAGAGTTGTTCTTTTGACATAGTGGAAGAGGCAATAAATCTACAAAATTTATTTATTAATTTTAATATTATTTATATTTTTAGAAATTTTGTTTGAGATTGTGTTATCAAAAACAGCTTTCAAATTAAAATTTTAAAGATGCATTAAATAGCAAAATATAAAAGGATTTTTTTATTTCTGTTAGATATTTTAAACAGAGACTACGAGAAAATAAACTCAATGCTTGTAGTCTCCGAAAAGTAACATTATTTTCTTCCAATCATAAAAAAATGGGGGAATGTACTCGTACTATGAACAGAAGAGGCCAAAATTGTGCCCGTGGATTCACTAAAATTATTTATTAAGGTGCAATTACTTTGCCTCCAGCTGTATATTCATAAGTAAAAACCTTTAGAAGATATTGTATAATTTTTATGTTTGGTCTACGTACAATTTAATTTGATCTCTGGCAACACTGGAAATAACATTTATTCAAAAAGACCACAGCAACAAAAATTAACTTTTTGCCACATGCAATCTACATTTTCCATTATTTTTGTATATTTTTTTTCCTAAATTTTTTTGATTGGTTGAAGGCCAACTATGTATACATAGCAATACACACATACATATATGTACAGGGTGGGCCAAAAGTTACCATGGGACTTAAAAGTTTAATAACTTTAGTTTATTAATTTTTTTTTATTTCTTTTTCTCAGATTATATAATATACAAAATGGAAATTTTTTTACACTAAGTATGAAAAATAATGTCTCTTAAATGACCATCGTTTTCAGCTGCGCACTGATGGGCTCGTTTTAGAGCATTTTCCATAACATCTTTCAAAATTTGTGGCTGTAGCGTTCGAATTTCTGCAACAATGTTTGCCTTGAGTTCAAGGATTGTCTCTGGCTTGTTCACATACACTCGCTACTTCAAATAACCCCAAAGAAAATAGTCGGATGCTGTCAAAACTGGCGATCGACCTGGGCCAAATTATTTCCGAATTTCTGGAAATTATTCGCTCTCCAAAAATTTGACTTAAAAGTGCCATTGTGTCTCGGGGCAGTGCGGGCAGTAGCTCCGTCCTGCTGAAACCACATACCAGGTATGTTTTCAAGAGCAAGAAGTAAAAAATTTTCTATCATAAACCGATACCGCTCTCCATTTACAGTTACAGCACTTCCATCTTCATTCTCGAAGAAGTAAGGCCCAATGATATTTTCAGATGTGATCCCACACCATATTGTACACCTAATGGGGTGCAATTGGCGTTTATGAATGGCTCTTGGATTTTCAGAACCCCAGAACCTATAGTTCTGCTTATTAACAAAGCCATTCAAATGAAAATGAGCTTCATCACTCATAATCATAATCGCCCATCAGTGCGAAGCTGAAAACGGTGGTCATTTAAGAGACATTATTTTTCATACTTAGTGTAAAAAAATTTCCATTTTGTATATTATATAATCTGAGAAAAAAAATAAAAAAAAAATTAATAAACGAAAAAGTTATTAAACTTTTAAACCCCCTGGTAACTTTTGGCCCACCCTGTACATATGTATATGTGTATACTTGCATACACATCGTTACCTTCTAAACGTCTGTAGAAAATAAGAGCAAACTTTTCTCTAATACAAGAAAATTGCTGAATTAGGGGAAAAACTTAATTTATTGTTATTTATCTCCTCGTCAATAACAGTATGCCACAAATGAGGACTTTTGGAAAAACACACGGGCTGAATATTAAAGGTTCGATATTACTACTAATGGGCAATAAAACCCTATACTCAGTTTAGCGATTTTGGTGATCAATTTTTTTATGGGCCTCTAAAGTTTTAAAGAGCTATTCAGATTCGGTGTACACTGCTCTGAACATCCTGTACACAGGCGAACGTACAACTGGTACGGTTCGCACATTGTATCATATTTTAAAATCTATCCTTAAACTTTTAGAGAGTCCTTCAAAGTTTTATAACTCAAAAGTTTAACTACACCGAATGTACTAAAGAAATAAAGTAAATTTTAAGCATTTTTATGTTTGCCATTTTCCTTCTTATGAAAATCTCTCTTGTACTGCGTTGTGGCCTGCCAAAAATATCGTTTGCATTCGAGCTTTACAGTTTTTCGGCTAAATTACTTTTCATACTGTTCTTGGCTCTACACAATTTTTTACTTAAAAGCAATTTTTAATTGAAAACCGGACATAACTTTATATCATTATACCATAATTGTAACTCAAATATTTGATAGAAAAAAAAAAGAAAAAAATGGTTAATTGACAAGGATTTCGGTTATTTTATACAAACGGATAGAAAAATACATCTTTTTTAAATTTTAAGTGGAAAATCATGTTCTTTAAGTAATGCTTTATATCAAAATAAAGAAACGCCACTTCAGACAAAGGAACATCATTTCGACTGACTAAACTTATCTGTTGTTTTTGAAGATTTATTATTTTCTGTAATTTACTAAACACTAATAATCTGTTAAATATTTAATAAAAAATCCTGTATCAAATCAAATGTTTCCATTTATTTAAACTAAAATACATCGTATTTATCTGGACAATTGTTATATTTCTGTCAACTTCATTAGATAAAAAGAAATAAAAAAATAAAAATAATATTGTAGCATAAAATTTAAAACTCAATAAAACAATTATCAGCCATTTAAAAACTGTTAAGGGATACAATAAATTTGCATGTCAATGAAAAAAGTCCCCCTTTTTAAAGTTCTTACTTGCCTTGTGGTTGTTGTTGTTATTGTTATTTTTTATCGCTTCGCAAACTTAATTTTTCGTTTCTTGCCTTTTTTGTAAAGACATAAAACAAGTAAAATTTGAATTTACAAAAGGCAAAATTAGCTTTGGCTGGCAAATAACGGAAAAAAAGCTCTAACAGCGGCAGCGCAACAAATTTATTTGTGTCACATTCAGATACGCCAAGAAATTTTTGCAAACAATTCCTCATGAATTATTTGTTACAGAGCTGCCTGCACACAATAGCTGAGGCTACAGCAAAGTGCTCGCAACAAACACTTGCCTCTCACACTCTCTTTCGACACAATTTTATTTCTTAAAATTTTGTGTGTTTTTTTTAGATTTTTTAACAATAAAAATTGTCTGTCCTGTTTAGTTGCCACCCAATTTTTTTTGCTTTTGTTATTGTTTTTGTAACTGTTAAAAATTGTTACGATTAAATAAATATTCTTGAACCTTTTTTCGTTACTATGCTTTTACATACTTTAAGGGGGTGTGCACCATTGTGTGTGTATGGATGTGTGTGTGCGTGTATGTGTGTTTGCTTTAGTGTGCTTGGGGCTGGGAATGTTATTTCAATTGCTGTATTGTACAACACTTAACTTTTCTTTTTTGAACACTGAAAATCAGAGAAATGTATGCATGCATTTATATATGTACATACATAAGTATGTATGTATGTATGTATGTATGTATGTGAACGCATTTGAAGACTTTAATAAATTATTGCTTTTGATAGTTAAAAAATGACTGGTCGAGTACATTCTGCCTTAAATATTTTATAATACAATTTCCATTCATTAAATTATTTTATATTAAATGTGCAGCAACAATAAAAAAACAAAACTTGAAAACGCAACGAAATTATTTGACCCAAATTAGTTTTAATTTTAATTCTTTTTTCATATTCTTCTTTTACCTTTAAGCATTAAAGTTTAACATATTTTGTATCAGTGAAACAAAAACTTTCATTACTGTTTTATGCTGGTGGCTTAATGTACATAAGTGTATCGTTAAAAGTTAAACTTTGTAAAACTATATTATACATATGTATGTACATATTTATGTATGTACATATGTATGTATGTAATACTTCAAGATATATTAAAAATTAAATAATTATGCAATTTATAAACATTTGTAAAGAATAACAAATTGGAATGGACGTTATTGCGTGATCATAGTTTTTCAAATAAATAATAAAATTGTGTTTGTTTTTATTTTGGTTTTTAATGGATACGTATAAAGAACGGATTTAACATAGAGACCATAAAACTTTGGACACGCTCGGTATAAACTCTTTAAAAATACACACAAGTTATAAAAACTTTGTATAAAACTTTTCTTGCGATTGAAACATTTTTGAGTTCTTTAAGCACATACAACCTTTTATACACATGTGCCCATAATTATTAAATCGGTCTAAAGCTTATAGTACACGATATGTAAAAGGTCTATTACGTCACTAGAGTTTTCAGCCTGCTTAAGTCATACATTACTTGTTTCGAGATATTATCAAAATATATGCAAACCTATTAATAAATTAAAAAAGTATTTTTGGGCATTTAATTTATCTTGAAATCTAGTACTTAACAGATTTCGAGCTAAATCTTGCTGTTTTTCACTAGATTCCCCATACAAAACGAAATCTATTTTGTTAGTAGATTTGTAGGAAATCTAATCAAAATCTAATATTTTTATTTATTCTTTACTACACTGTACCACATATTTATAAAAAAAGGTGAGTGAATTAGCTATGGTCTGCTTAAAAAGTGTGTGAATTGACTACATTATTGTTGTTTGGTTGTTGTTTAGGAATATTTTTCAGTTAATGGGTTATGTTTTGGATAAAAAATCGTGATAGATGTCAACAAAAAGTTTGTGTAAACGGTAAAGATTTTAATTAAAAATATAATTAAATAAATATTAATATATAAACACGCATTTACCTAATTTTTATTAAAATTTAATTACATTTAAATAAAGTTTAATTTTTTCAAGGATTAGTTAAAGTTCTTTTTAAAAGTTTTACTGACAACAGCTGTTTAAGATAAATCAGATAATAGTAATAATAAAATAATAATAATTTCATGAAAATAGACTTTGTTAAACCAAACGAGCATCAGAATGCATTTTTCTATTTATTTATTTATTGCATCTAATGTATTGTACATGGAATTTATTTGCTGGTGGTTAAGCATTGTCTATATATTTCATTGGTGCTTAGCCAAGTCATCAGTAGACTTCAACCACATTTTGAACAGTCAAATGAATTGTATATGTTATAGATTTATAAAAATTAAACGAATTTATTTTTAATGCGACCATACGATCTTCTTGTAAATGTCAGAGAATGATAATGAGTACTCAAAAAATATAATTAAGAAAATATCCATAATCATAATTGTAGCGGAAACAATATTTTCATATTTCTCTCAAGCAACTATGACTATAGCCGATTCCAACATACAAAATATATATATACTTCGTTTATGCGAAAAACTAAAGTATTCCACATGCATATCCAGCGGAGTGTGCTTATATTCAGACTATAGATATTTATCTAGATAAAAAAAAATATACGCATGATACTAGGGATACTTATTTATACATTTGTGTACACAGAAAAAAGTATTTACCAATTAATGTTTTCAATTAAGAATTTATTGATTCAATTAAATTTTTAATTGTATTAATTAATTTGAGTGGAAAAACTTAATTGATATTATCAAATTGTTTATAGGTGAAAATTTAATTAATTTTTTAATTGATATATTAAAATTATTCATATTAATTTTTTTGTGTTTAAATGGCGAAAAATATATTTTTGTTTTATGCATTATTGTAATTTAGATTTATTTTAGCATTTATTAAATATTTCGAGGCAAAAAAATTCATTGTTATGGTTATATGCACAAAGTTTCGGCCTCTGCACGTATTGGGTATATTTATACGTGCCCATTCATCCTGTTTTTCCTTTTTCATAACTTTATTCCCCTCAATTGTAAAATTATGCAACTTAGAGTATAACCAGACCTCATCGAGGCAAACAGTTAATTTTTGTAAGACATACTCATTGACTGACGCACTAATTCATTCAGCAATACAATATTATGAAATACACCTGAAGAAATAGCTTGATGGCGGAAATCATCTCACTAGAAAATAACTAATTTGACGAGCCTGACAAAACTTATTTTTTTTAGAAGTGATTTTAAAAATTGGAGACAAAGTCTGTAGAGTTAAAAAAAGACTACTTTAAAAAATAAAATGATGTATCCAAGAAGTTCTGACCCAAAAAAAACCGACTTATTGATACGCTTTACATGTGAGCAGCACTTTTTTAGAACATCTTAAATTTCTGACTCGTCTATTACATAATTTTTTTTTATTGCCTATGATAAACAGGTCCCTACACGGAGAAATAATGAAATAAGGTGCCACTTTAACGTGCTATATAAACACAGAACTGATTCTGATCACCAACTATTTTTATTGTATCTTCAAATCTGAATACTTATTGTTAGAAGTATTCAAATCCCAAGTCTAGATATAATTATTAGCGCCAACCAGTGTTGGATATAAACTTAGTGATAGTAATTAATAATACATAAATGTCGTATTAAGCACAAAAATCACCAGATATAAGACCAAATTTGAAATGCGTTCTAAAGTTAATTTCGAACTCCATTCACAACCTGTGGTGTATGAGGTGATACGAATTATGCCAATCCCTGCCCACTGTGGTCAAAGAATAATAAAAACACTCTGCTGTAAAATTTGGTTATTGTATATTCAACATGCAAGAGTCGATATTTGTAAAAATATCAAAAACTTTTATGCATTTGGCTACATAAAAGTATTTTTATATGTAAAAAAACAACACGAAAATTATATATAATAAAAATACAGCACCAAGGGATTTATAATTCATTACATTCAGCTTTGCACATAAACGTAATCGCATTCATGACTACAATTATATATGTATAATACATATATAAATAAATACGTATGTACGTTCGTATGAACATACATATATATTCTTGCATAAGCTTGCATAATAAAAGTTTTTATTTTGTAAATTTTTATTCAGCCTTTTTTCATTCACATTTTTTCATTGCTATTGTTTATTATAGTTTCCCGTTCTTCTGCCAGACATATAATTTATTCATGAGTTGGCTTCCTTCACATTTTTTTATTTGTTTTAGCCTTTTGTTTTCTAAACAAATTGTTGCTGAAGTGCTTTGTGTATGTGTGTGAAATAAGTTTTGGCTATTGTAGGGATTGGGAATACTTTTCTCTAGCACCATTTTACAAATTCTGTTACTTTTACACACGTACAGACATGTTGACTGGTAACACACATATATGTATGTATGTATAAAGACTATAATATATTCAAATCTGATTAACTATCTATTGGTCTCAAAGAGTTTTTTTTTCATAAGCCACATTATACAACAAAGAACACAATGGGAAGATTTAAAATCGTATAACTCGTCTGTTAATTAAATTGTGGGTTTTGGCTACAAACGATTCAAACTTCTGCAAAATTTCACTGTGCAACCTCATTTTGCAAAAGAGTTGCTTTTAGTAAAGATATCATCGGATTTTATCATCCATGCCATAATTCAAGTTTTTTAAATTTTTTGAAATACTAAAATTTCGACAATTATTCTCAAAATTCAATACCATATGCATTTCGTTTGAATAGATAATTTTCTGTCATCAATTTATATTTCGCAAAAAGTAAAAACACTCGAGCATGTGGTCACTATGAAAATAAAACATTAACGGCCTGGCCCACGATGTCGACAAGAAAGTTTCTTTCGCTTACTTATATTGAAAACAAAACTTTCTTGTCGACATCGTGGGCCAGGCCGTAAATAGCATAATGTTGTACAACATGCCCACTGACGTTGCAACCCTTTAGTGCAACACGTCAAAATATAAAGGATTATTAATCGTTCGTACAACCAACACGTGACTTGAGAGAACACCCCCACAAACGTTATAACCTATCAAAGGCTCGTAATTGAATGGTAACACCAGAGGTAAGTCGAAACTTAGTATGCACACTGGTTAATTTGGTACTTATTTGCAATTGGTGCTAAAAATTCGCCTCTTCCGGGTATTGTTGGGCTTTGAAAAATTGTGAAATTTATACTTACACTTACTTTAAATCTCTTTCTTTTATTCATTAAACAAATAACTTCTATTTTTATTTGAAAGACAAATTGATCATTTCTCCCCTTTTCTCTAAGTTCATCAACTAAAACTTCCACTTGGAGATGTACTCAAATGTTACTGATTTTTTATAATTAAAATGGAACAATTTCATTCACTATTAAATTGAGGTTATTTCTAAAAACAGAAATCTTCAGTCAAAAAAAAAGAAAAAAAGTGAGCAACACTTATGCCTTTTACTTAAACACTTGTGCTAGTGTAATATTTTGTAACGTCATTTTATCTTTGCATACGGATTTGTTGGTTTTTTTTTGCAAGAGAATTTTTCGTTTTTTTTCTTGGATGATGCCAAACCCAACAGCATTAGCACGTCTTACAGTCTCTTGACATATGTGACACACCTTTTGACCCATATTTTTTTGCTGTTGAAATAAAAAAAGAGACTGTCTTAAAAGCCTAAAAGGTTTATTCAAGAAATATTTTTTGCGAGAAATATATAAATAACTAAACTCAAAAACGATCCATAAAAGAAAGGAATAAAAAAATCACCCAGAAGCCATTTTAAAAAATACAGAAAGTAAAATAAGTAAAAATAAAGAAAAACAGTATTACAATCCAAGCCAAAAGCTGAAATTTAAAATGCTCAAGTAACTCACAAAAAAAACTTAAACTTAAATGGTAATCTATTAGTTAATGTTATTTTGACTTTTTAGTTTTGACATCTTCTGTATTTTGGAAGCCGTAAGAGAAAAACTCGTGAAATTTTCAAAAACGTCAAAACTAAAAAATCCCAAAATTAAAAAAAAGCCGAAATGAAAAATCAACAAAACAAACAAGTAGTAATTAAAAAAAAATTAAAAAACTCGTCTGCCACCAACTTTGAACCGTTCAATATCCCAAACGGTCATTCAAAATGAAAAATAATAAGAGAAACCTAAAGATGATTTTAAAATACTTGTCGAATGATATACCCATTTTGATATAGTTCGCCGACTTTTTTTATTTTTTTCGTATTTACAAAATGGCGTCTGTTGGCCGCCATATTGAGTTTTGACTACTGTCATATCTTTAGTGACACTCCCAGGATTAAGACAAATCGATTGACGTAAGAATCATTAAAATCGGTCCATGCGTTCGGTTTATATAAGGCCGCAAAGGAACACACAGACATACATACATACATACATACATACATACATACATACATACATACATACATACATACATACAAACATAGGCTGATAAAAACAATAACCTTCTTTGCGTCGCGCAGTCGGCTAAAAAGCGCTTAAATGAATAATATCACCAAAAATAAAATAAATTGCTAAGATTAAAAAAAAAATTACCAAAAGTAAAAAGGTCGCCAAAAACTAAAAAAAATCTCCAAAAATTTAAAAAATCGCCAAAGAAAAAAAACCGCTAAACTAAAAAAAAGGTTGGCAAGAACCGAAAAAAATCGGCAAAACGAAAAAAGCTGTAAAATTAAAAAACTCAAAAAGAAAAAATATTAAAAAAAAAACAAGAGAGGTGGCATAGAACACCCGGTTATAGCTATGCTGCTTAGCTATATAAAACATAACCTAACGTGTTAAATAACAATGCAATAAAATTATATTATATGATGATGTCAAACTTGCCTCAAATATTTCAAAAAGTTTCCATTTATTTCCCATTATTTTCTTTTGTAGCGGCGTACGATTAAATTAATGTATTGTTTGTGGCCGGCGGCGTCTGTTAGCCGGCTTACAGCCGACTGGCTGTGTTCTCTAGTTTGTGCTCATGTGCAAAAGCAATACAAATTGAGCAATCCTTCCCATAGTTTTTATTTTATTTTTGTTTAATTCACTTCAAAGAACGAACGAAACAAAACAAAATCAAACAATTTGTTTCGTTTAATTTCGTACTTTGGTTTAAATTTAAACTGTAATAGTGTCGATTATTTTTGTTACGAAAATCACATGCTTACTCCTGTGTCATGACATAAATAGCATAGCTATAAAAACTTCTACAACGTTCGTGTAGTATTATATATGTAGTGTCTGCACGGAACCCTTCGTGTGCGAGTCAAAGTCGCACCTTACTGAATTTAGTTTGCTCTCATAAGTTTATTAACAGGTACAAAATAGTTATGCGATGAAGTCTTTTTGTATGTTTTTTTTTAGCTTTTTATATATAAAGAACCAACGTTTAAGTTCTCGCTGAGGGACATTTAAAAAATTTTTGTTGAAAGATTTCAGTTTTGTCTTCCCAAATTTATAAAATTTTGCATGATGACTTTACAAGCACAAAAGATAAAAAAAAACTAAATCATAATATAATATTCTTTTGTTGCTGCCATTATGTTGTAAGTAATTTATTATGCGTACATTTGAAATCTTTGCTTTGTGTTCATCGTTGTTGAAGTTAAAGTATTTATGGCAATATTTTTTGCTAACATATTATGCAGTTTTTGGTAGTTCAAACTTGCTTTTTATTCTCTTTACTATAATTTGTGTGCCAAATGTATTTATATCGCACGTCTGCATTGGGAAAGTATAAAGATTTTTTTATGTGATCGAGGGTCTTTTAGCATAAGGGGCCATTTAGATATTACGTATATTACGTACTTGTACCCCTCCGCGCCAGTACCAGATTGTAACAAAACTAAGAATCAAAAAAATTTATGTTCTCGAAATTCTGCTTCCTTTTTGTACGATTTGATGGTAATGTACAATTTTGTAGTAGGACGCTTTCATTGTAAAACTTTCAAACTTGAAATATAAAATTACCTGCATAAGGTGTTTTTTTTATATCTTTCAACATTTTATGATTAAGAGGAAAGAAGAAAGTTATGAGGAGCGTATGGTCGTGTGAAAATATCCACACTGCTTGCTTGCATGACATTACCTCTCTAGGCAATTGGACTATTTCCTCAACAAGCATAGTTATATAATGAAGTTGTTAATAATCCAGAATTTCCCTTACCTAAAAAGAAAAGAAAAGTAGAGATTGTTAGAAAAATTATAAAAATATTGGCTGTCGAAATTGAAATTGTCTTAAAAAGAAAACTAATTTTATTTTAAATATATTAGAAGTTATTTTACTTTTTTCACTATACCATCCACCAAAAATGCTAAGAAAATTTATATATAGGTTTGTTATTCAGTGTAAAGTTTCGACAATATTCATATTCGACCTTCGATCTTAGACTGATGTATAAGAATTGATCCTAAATAGGTACATATTGAAAATCAACAAAATTAAATATACGTTTGCTTAGGGCTTTAAAACTTTATTTTTTTCTAAAGTTGCGTACACCAAAGGTGAAAAGGAACCCTATTATTTGCGCTACGATGTCCGTCTGTCCATCACAGACCCAAAATTTTCACAGCATATGTAAAACCTTTTCCACTACAACAACAAATACATGATAGATAAAACTTAAAAGGGTGAATTAAAGCGAGCAACGAAACATGTTGAAATCCAATCGTAATATAAAGATAATTATATATAGACACTGGAAATTTTCAATTTTGACAACTAGCTGTATCTTGAAATTTTCATAAACGGCAAAACTAAAAATCCCAAAATTAAAAAAATCACCAAAATTAAAAAATCGCCAAGAAGCCAGAACTAAAAAAATCGCTAAAGCTAAGCTAAATCTCAAAAAGCCGAAAAACTCGTATCGTTATAATAAATATAACGAAAATTTATCGACTTTGCTATTCAGTAACATATTTTGACGATACTTGTTGTCGGTTGAAGTAAAAATAAATAAAATCACTAGCTCAAATTCATTTAATTTTTCTTTATTATTCTTTGTGCTTTTTACTTATTTTTACATTTTCTGTACAGAGATACCAAATGATATTGAATTAAATGGTGATTAAAATATAGCTGGAGACTATCGTACTTAGTAATAAAAAAAAACTTTTCTAAAAACAAGCTTTTTTCATGATCTTCACAACAATATTGCATTGTCATTTGATTTATACATGCATGCAAAATTTCAGCGCAATCGGAAACCGAGAAGTGGATCAAATTTAATTTGCAAAATTTGAATGCAGACAGACAACGGAACAGGTCAAACTAAATGAAAGCTTGTAAAAAGAAATTACGGAATCACACTATAGTTACCGCAAACGAATAAATATGTCGACATATATTACGATATTCAGTTCGCAAAAAGTTACAGAATCCAGTACCTGGCTTCAGTAACTTTTATTACAATAATCGTATTGCTATAATAAATATAGCGAACAGTTATCGACTTTGCTATTCAGTAGCATATTTTAACGATATTCGATGTTAGTTGCAGTTACAAAAGTATTATAACAAGCTCGAATTTGTTTAGTTTTTCTTTAAATCTTCTTTGTTCTTTTCGCTTGTTTTGCAATTTTGTGTGCAGGGATGCCACATAAAATGAAAGTAAATGGTGAGTAGAACACAGATAAATATTACGATTTTCGGTTCGCAAAACGTTACTGAATCCAGGTACAGGTACAGTTAAGATATTCGATTCTATAGTCTAAAGTTTGTATAGTATTCAGGGCAATCATGAATAAAATTCCGGTGAAATTTTTCCCAGGGAACAATTCCAACTAATAGCAAGTAATAGGGAAAACAAAAAATTCTAATTGGAAAAGGGAGAAATTTCACGCGAAATTTTATTCGTGATTGCCCTGATTAGCTGTGTAGTGTCCGTGCATAACCCTTCTTGTGGGAGTCAAAGGCGCACTTTACTGAATTTATTATAATTACATCTAAGACTTTTTAATTGTTATGAAGTTTTAATTTTAAACTTAAAAAAATAAAATAATAATACCTGATTTAACTTAAAACACCTCCAGTGCAAGTATTACAATTAATTTTGTCTATCCTCTCAAAGCAAACATTTTGCACTTTTTGCAAATTATTTTTACTTTGAGTTACTGTGCTTAAAGCAAACTACAGTAAGAGTTCTTTAGTGTGTTTACTTTTGCGTTGCTATATTGTACTGTAAAATAAAATAAAATCTAACAATCTTTTGTTGTATTTATTTACAAATATACAATATAAATACATTTACACAAACAGATACACACACACGCTTTTATACACATATTTATAGTATGTGTGAATGCACTCCATTATTTTCGTCATGCAAGAGTTGAAAAAGGAAAATAATTTTGTTGTTCGTACTTTTAGTTTGTTGCTGTTTTCAGTTTTCTTTATTCACTTTAAAAACGAAATAATCACCAAAGCAACAGTAAATAATTCAAGTGTGAAGAATTTTTTTATTTTCAAAAGAAAAAGTAAAAATTTGTTTTTCTTTTTAATGGCAACAAAAGCATGAAATACAACTTAAGTAACAACTGCAATAAGTTAAAATTTTTATGTGTTATGTAACTATGTATGTGCGAGACTAACGTCTAATACAAAAAAGGCAATAAACCTTTTGCTTCTAAACTATTGATACGATTAGATAAAAGTTATAATACCTTTCAGCTTTTAATGAAAACTCTTGTCTGTGGCACGCTAAGTAGCTGATTATCTGACACATAATGGAGTGGCAACTACTACAACTCTGAAATTATGCGTGTTGTTAATTTTTACAGCATCGTTGCAGCGCCTCTGGTGTCAAATTAGCACATTACTTTTAAGTTATATAGCTATTTTTGAAAAGAAGTTAATAGGTCCGTGACTTTTTTTTAATAAAACTTAGGTTTTTGGATAAAAAGTAATTTTATTTTTCAAACGTAGTGTGCTTTGAGCTCTATAGACTTTGTCCAACGTTTCTCAAATTTTTTTTATCCCTTCCACAAAAATAATATTTCTCAAGCTCATCAAAATAAGTATTTGTTTGAGAAATGATTTCATCATTAGAGTCAAATATCTCTTCGTCGAGCTTATAGATTAAAAAAAGAAGAGAGGTGTCTTAGGACACACGGTTATAGCTATGCTGCTTAGCTATATAAAACAAACTTAATGTGTTAAATAACAATGCAATAAAATTATATTATATGATGATGTCAAACTTGCCGCAAATATTTCAAAAAGTTTTCAGATATTTCCCATTATTTTCTCTTCTAGCGGCGTACGATTTAATTAATGTATTGTATGTGGCCGGCGGCGTCTGTTAGCCGGCTTACAGCCGACCGGCTGTGTTCTCTGGATTGTGCTCATGTGCAAAAAAATACAAATACAAATTGAGCAATCCTTCGCATAGTTTTAATTTTATGTTTGTTTCACTCACTTTAAAGAATGAAACAAAACAAAATCGAACAATTTGTTTCGCTTATTTTCGTACTCTGGTTTTAAGTACAAAGAAATCAAAACAAAACTATATTTATAACTGTAATAGCGTCGATTATTTTTGTTACGAAAACCACGTGCTTGCTCCTGTGTGTGTGACATAAATAGCATAGCTATAAAAATAATTAAGTACTGCAAGTTTATTACAAATGTCTTCAACTATGCTTTTATCAGATTTTCATGGCAATTTTGTTTCTAATGAAATTAAAAGTCAATAGTTTTTATATTTTTTTTATTTTCTTTATCAATGAAATCTAAGTAAGAAAAAGTGACATTTCAAAATGCAAAGTAATTGAGTTAAATTTAGTTTGAATGCAAAAGAACTTTTATAAAATGAAAATTAATAAGTTTTAAATATTTGTGTAGTTTTGCTACAGTTTCTGGCAATGAGAATGAAGTCGATTTACTATAATTGATTTTTAGCAACATGTCATCTGATAGCAAAAGTAAATAAAAGTTCAAAAATGTTTGTGTTGAAAAAATAAAATACGAAGCAAATAATACTTGGAATAAAATTAATTATGAAATGAACTTTGTCTTTAAGTACATAAAGTTTTTGTATGTCTAATGCAATTGAAACAAATTAAAAACTAAACATTAAGCAAAATGGAAAATTAAGTGTAATTAAATTTAACATTTATTTTAAAACAAATTTGTTTAATATTATAGTTTACAGATATTAGATACATTGGTCTTAGATGTGCTAAAATGTCTTTAGAAAATCCTTTAGTAGAAAATTCAAAATCTACTTTGACGTTTAAACACAATTTCTCTTTCTCTTATTCATTTTATGTATTATTTTTATTTCAAGTTTTATTTTATTTATTGGTAAATATTCAAGTCAAGAAAACAAAGTACAGAATAAAAGCAATTTTTAAATAAAACAAAGAGAAGAAAAGCAGTACTAAGACATAAAGGTTTTAGTAATGTGTTAAAAAAACTTGTATCCAAAAAATGTATAACAATTCTTATTTGTTTAGCCATATAAACGAAAGGATGAAAGTACGAATAAATAAAATTTAGGAGCTAAATGCTTACAAAAAGTCTATATCAAATTAGTTTTTAATTAAGATAGACACATTGAATATTTACAGCCTTATTTGTAAAAATTATTCAGGGTTTATTAAGGTTTAATAAGAAAAATTTTGTATATAAATTTTGTTTTAAAAACCCTTTATAAATCCTTAATAATATTTATAAATAAGGCGGTTAGTTATTAACTGACTTAAAAAAAAGAAAGAGTCTAAAAATTCATCTGTATATTTTTTTTTGGTATGTTACTTCATAATTCGGTATATTTTAGACCGATTGTAAAAATTCTTTTTTTTTTCTAAGTGGGTATACCTTACTTTTCTTGGCCGCATTGCAAAAAAAGTAGGCGGGAACACTTCCACAATTTTTTTATTTGATTTTATCCAACACAGAAGTTTTAACAAATGGGCGGAGGCGCGCCCAATAAAACTTAGTATTACATTTCACATACTTTTATTAAACGCATTTTTACGAAATTTTGCACACTCCCTCAGCTCATAAAATATACAATATTGAATTCAAAAAAGGGGGCAGGACACGCCTATTAAATTTTAATATTATATTTCACGTGGATGTGCAAAACAAATTTTTACAAAACTTGGCGTACATCTTGAGATCTTAAATGATCGACCGCCCATGCACTTAAGAAAAGCGAACAATGAAGTCAACTATTTTGATGATCTTGCCAAAATATTATTTTTTGGAAGGAATGAAAGCTTGGACAATTGTTGGAAAAAAGTGCATAGATCTCTAAGGAGACTAGATTAAAAAGTAAAATAATTTTTTTGTTTTTTGGTAAAGGTTTCCTATAAATTTGCGTTAGCAATAGGTAAACCACTCAATAATAAATTTCAATGTATTTTTAATAAAAAATATTTTACTGAATAAGTAAAATAATAATTTTGTATTATTAGTGAGTTAACAAATGTTGAACTTAAAAAAATTTTCTATTCGAGAGCCTGCGTTTCATTCAAAAGTCACAGACCCGCCTTTATTTAAAAAAAATTAAACTAAAACAAATTTTTTCTTTAAAGCAAGTTTGTGGTAATATGTTTTTTTAAAACTATATTGAACCTGTGAAGAAATGCATTTACATAATAGCAAAAGTTGAGATCAAAATAATAGCAAAAGCAGAAATTAATTTTGCCTCAGACTGATACAATTTTGTGATGAATTTGGAGTCTCAATAACCAAAAACATGCCATTGAAATTATTTCAGATTACATTTTTTCTGCGACAATTGATTATTATAGCTAAAGTTTCCATAGGCAAGAAGAGTATTCTTACAAAAACAATTTTGCAATAAAGAAAAAAAAATTCTTAAGCAAAATTTGCTGTAAC
Source organism: Nowickia ferox (assembly GCA_936439885.1). NCBI lineage: Eukaryota > Metazoa > Arthropoda > Insecta > Diptera > Tachinidae > Nowickia > Nowickia ferox. The sequence goes on from OW387023.1 coordinate 111,388,259, forward strand.
ATCGTAAAACATTCACGGTTTAATTCATAAAAAATATTTAAGGTTTATTACAGGTTTCTCATAGAAATATGTCAAATAACCGCTTAATAAACCTGAAATATTTTTTATGAATAAGGCAGTCAATATTTAGTTTTGAAAAATTTTTTTTATTACTTTTGTTAAAAAATCATGCCACTATTTTGAGCTCCTCTGCGCTTAGTTGAAGATCTCAAGTATGTGTTGTTTGAATGCATTTCCTTTATTGTTTTAAATGGCAACACATGTGTTCCTGTCACGTTACAGGGTTACGCTTCAATTGCCGCAACATACCTTGATGCGTTTGTCTGTCCGTCCGTTTGCCTTTACATTTCTCTTCCAAACCAACCCAACCAACCATCTAACCATTCATTTATCTAGCCATTCTTAACTTTTTTTTTTAAATGAAATAAGAACAAGATTGTCGTTTTATACGTAAAAGACAAGAAAAAATAGTTTAATGTTTTAACTTTATTATTCGGAAAACTTTCTTAGTGTTTTTCCTTATTCTATACTTTTTTTTTTTTTTTGTTAAATAAAATCTTGTTTTATCGCTACATTGAATTCTTAGCAGTTTAACAGCAATCACTTGAAAATTACTTACATAAGCTTAACATACTTTTCTTTAAACTGTCATATGAAATTGGAACTTAATGTTGAGTTGAAACGAAACTTTAAGGCAGGCTATAAGTCGTAGTACATTACGTAATAATGTAAAATACATTTTGGCCTGTGTAATTATAAATAAAATATTAAAAACATAATACTAGTTAGAACGTTTTCTAGAATAAATATTAATATAAATTTAATTTTTAGGAACCTGGTACATTGGGTTCTTTGTTAGAGGTAGAGAATTTAATTTATTGGAAAAAACCAAGTGGGAGGTACGAATTAAAGATACTCCATACCACATGAAATAAGCTAAGGAATGGGCAGAAATTTTCTGTCATACTTTTTTCCATTAATGTCATAAATTGATATATTAACTATATTTCATTAAGTAGTTGATTGGGAAATAATTATAAATATATTTTTCTCTACAAACAGTTTGATGTTATTGGAAAAAGATCGTTTTAAAATCGATTTGAAAGTGTGTCGTGAATACCGATCGATTTGGACAAGCGTCTTAAAACCAATCTCAAATTACAGACAGGTTAGGGATTGCACTTGGGCTCTAAGCGATCGTCCTGGGTTCGAGCCCAGTCTCCGATAAAATCAGAAAATAACATCAACACGCAATTTTCGGATGTGCATTAATGTGTATTTGTGTCAGTTGTTGTAGTAAAGTTCAAATGACGAAGGCATAGTCACTGGTCACTAAACTGTACCGGCTTCAATGAATACCCTCCTTCGTCGGTATTGTGCAGCAGAATAATGGGCAAAGTAAAATAATCAATAAAATGGATACTAAGCACAGCTTTAACAATTTAATTCGGCTCATTAACACCAGAGGCGCTAAAACACTGCTCTAGAAATAAAGCATATAAAAAAGCAGAGTTGTACAAAAATGAAGGTCTCTTCTAGCTCTTTCTTCACAACATGTTTATCATTACTAAAGCACGTTTTCCCAAATATTCCAGAATAGTTGAAAACTTTAAAGTCGACTATCACAGCAAACAGTTCGCCTTGTTCTGCAACAAAATGTTGACGTCACGTCAATACAATACCAAAAATGTTATGCTTGTCTACTCACTCCCGAGAGCAATTGTGTGTTATTGGCAGTCTATTGCTATTCACCAAGGTCCAATAAATTGCATGAGTAGGTCAATAGCAAGCAGACAGTTGATTTTGACAGGGAAGAGACCAGCAGTTGCTGTGACGTCAACAGATAGTTACAGAATAAGGAAACCGTTTTTATAAAATATTCTGTAGTATTCTGTCTATTACGAGTAAACATTTTAATCATGAAATTTAATATATCTGTTGTAGGGTATAAATAAATCTCAATTTTTCTTATATTCTTTGAAATTTTTTAATCCAAAACTAGTGACTGAGGTAAAAATTTCTTATGCATGATAAAAAAAAATCAAAGTTTGTTTGAAACTTTTTTATCTTTTGGCTACAAGATTTAAGCACATACGAGTACATATTATTGCTTGGTTGTCCCAGTGTGTGTATTTTCAAAATAAGAAATGAATTTTCTCAAAGGATTATTGCAATGTTTTGCTTGTCTTCAATACTTGGTTTCTCTCTTCCTCACTCTCGGTGATTTCTCCCATTTTTCATATACATAAGTAAGTGAAAATAGTGTAAAACAGGAACGTGTATTGACAAGAACATTGAAAAGTTTTTCTTTTTATTTTCAGTTTGCAAGTTGTTCTTCTTGGCTTTCCCGTATTCTTATTGCCATCCTACTAATATTTTTACTTTTATTATTGCATACATTTTATTCGGCGTACTATGTACATATTCGTTTATTGTCAATGCAGTCTCTGTGTTTAGTTCTCTTATTTGAAAATTTTTTTTTTCCATTTTTTCCATTTGTTCTGATTTGTTTTTTTCGTGTAAAGTTGTTGAAGTAGTGCTGGAATATTTATTGTAAGCAAGCATGTTTTTTTCTTACGGTCGATTGTTATTTTTGGATTACTTTTTGTACAGATTGAATAAAGTGTGTTCATAATCACATGTGTGTGGAAGAGGTTAGGTTTATGTTAAGTGGTGGTTAGACAAGCCAAATGTTGAAAAAACTTAATAACCAAAAAATAGAATATGTAAATAATCTTAACTTTAATGCAAGTTTTAAATAAAATTACAAAATACAATTAATTCAATGATTTTCAGTTAATTTAAATTAAAAAAAAGTAAGGGTGCTATATTCGGCTGAGCCAAATCTTATATACCCTTCACTGACGTAAGTTATCATTTATTTTTTGCTATAGTGTAATTTACAGCAAGTGACCTTTGGGTATTTTTCGACTAAAGAATTTGATTAAAAAATTTTATTTTCGATATAAGCATAAGTTGAATATTTAAGAATTATTATTTGTGAATTCTCAAATAGTTTTTGAAAGTCTGTGCATAAGATAAGAGGTTTGTGACTGTTCAAAATGTGGTTAAAGTCTACTGATGATTTGGCTAAGCACCAATGAAATATATAGACAATGCTTAACCTCCAGCAAATAAATTTCAAAATAAGTTGAATATTTTATTCCACGCTCTGTATATAAAGATTTTTTTACTCTATTGAGTTTCCCTTTTTAAAATGAATGATGAGAAACTAATTAAACAGACATCACAAATTTCTAATGGTAATTTATACACCCACATCTAAAACGACATTATCTGCATATGTACATATGTACATATATAAAAGTAAAAGATTTTTAATGACAACTGAGTGTCCCTATTTTATACAAAAACAACAAAACCTTTTGATTGTATGGTTAAACGTGAAAACAAAAAAGAAAAAAAAAAAAAACAAAGAAATTTTCAATTTTCCAGCCCTGGCACATTTTTTTGGTGTTGCTGATTTTAAATGAAAATGTAAAATATGTTTAACTAATCAGTCGTAAAGCAGCTCTTGGCGAGTCAACATCAAGCGTCGTTGGCAATTATCTCTTAAATGCAACCAGGCCACTGTTGTTTATTGGCCTTCGAGAGTTTTGCGTTTCACTCGCACTGGTTGACTGATCTGCCATGGATAACCGTATATTCTTGCGGTTCATTTGTGGAATTTCTTTAACAACCACGTTGCTACTTCCTATGTGAAGGCATAGGTCGTGTACATTCAGTCACAAAGCCTTTTTAAAAAACTGTTAATAACATCTTGGGCATATGGTCTAGCTACCCCGCCCATATTTGTGCAACAATACTTTGCGAAATTTACTTTGTAAAGTATTTCTTAAATAAATAAATAAATGTTTAACTAATAAAGAAAAACAAAATTATTTTTAGTTAGTTGCTTTTATATACTAAAGAAACTTTAAAATTTTTCAACGCTCCATCCATCTTTATTTTTATTTTACTGATTTTCAATACCAATATTTTTCTTTTTTATATATATATAAAATAGTTTTAAATAAAAAATATAAAAAAGAAAATTGCTTTAGATAGTTGCTTTACATACCAAAAAAAAGTTTAATATTTCCAGCCTTGGAGCCGTCCTTAATTTTGCGGATTTTCAAAACTAATTCTGATACAACAGTCTAAGAATTTTGCGGCTTTTCTGGGAGCTCCGGAAAACCGGTTTCATGTAAAGACAGACGACATCGGTTATTCGAATTCCCTATTCATAAGGAACCAGATAATACATACTTTATGGGGTCGCATCTGCATATTTTTGTTAAAGCACTTTTACCTGGTTTTGTTTTAGCTGACGATATTGGCACGTTTTTGCTTCATCTAATCACAACTTTCGATTACATTTGCACTTACATTTAAACTTTAAATTTAAGTTGAGTGCGCTTCATTACGAATATGCATTGTGTTTATTGTTATTGTTAAAAACACTTGGAAAATAGCAAGCAATTGAGTTTACACTAGAACAAGTATACAAAGAAAATTTTGATTATTCTGAAAGCTTTTGGTGCAGAGTCGTTGAGGTTAACAGAATAGTGCGGAAAAATAAATTTAAAAAATTTTGTATATTCAAGACATAGTATACTATGCACTGCCAAGCGCTCCGAAGTTAAAATCATATTTAAATATTTAACTGATTTGAATATGTGAAAAGTTTGCCTTAGACAAAAAAAATGGTATTTGTAAATTATTCATGCCATCACAAAATAATGTACATGTGTAAAAATTTAGAAGAACCTTTAAAAACGATTTTTTAAATGTTTTCAAAAGGTATCGCGAATTTTGCATTTTCGCGGGTTACGTATATTCGAATTTTGATTTTTTTTGTGGCGTTATTTTGGTACTGATTGATGTTTCTCACTTATGCCGTTACTTTCGGCCATTTTGAATATTCAGTTAATTGTTGACAGCTGCTTTGCTTGGTTCGTCTTCGATTTTTACCTTGGTTCGTGCGGTAGCTTCCATTGAGATGATTGAGCTTTGATTTTCACGTCATAAACATAAACCCACGATTCGTCACCAGTTATGACGCTATGGAGCAAATTTGGGTCGTCGCGGACGGAGTCCAACTCATTAGCCATGTTCATGCGATGCTGTTTTTGGTCGAAATTGAACAATTTTGATACGAATTTCGCGGCGACCCGTCTCATAACCAAATCATTGAAAAAAATCGAATGGCACGAGCCAATCGATATGTCTATGTCCTCAGCAACTTCTCGATTCTTGGTTCGACGATTGGTCAGTACCATTTTCTTCACTTCGTCAATTTTTTCGTCTGTTGTTGAAGTGCTTGGGCGTCGTTCACATCTTCACGGCCTTCTGAGAACATTTTGTACCATCGATAAACATTGGTTCGGTCCATGGTAGCTTCTCCGTATACCACAGTCAACATTCGGGATGCACTTAATTTCGTTTTTCACACAAAATTTGATACAGGTTCTTTGTTCCATTTTTTTTTTAATAGGTAAAAATCGAAGACGAGTCAAAACACATGCAAGCAAAGCAGCTGTAAACAAATAACTGAACATTCAAAATGGCCAAAATTATCGGCATTAGTGAGAGACATGAATACCAACATAACGCCACAAAAAAATCAAAATTCGAATATCGTATATCGTTAAAGGACAGTAATTTCAGTCAATTCCGTTTCCAGAACCTGCTCCTTCCTGCTAAGCAAAATCGAAAAGATCCTTAGGAATAAATAGTTTACATAATATTGTTTTCATACCGAAAGTTAAAACCTGGGCTCAAATTGTCACATCCGTGAACGTATTTTGAGACTTGTTTTTTCGTCTCGTGTGCGCCACCAAAGCATTCTATTGTGCTCTGCATCTCAGAATACGGAAGCAGTATTCAATGGTTAAAAAATTTCGTGCTCATGAAGTCCTAATTCCACCAAAATTATTGCCGATGCAGTTTCCTTTGCATTTGTATCTCTATAAATGCTACATAGATGATTACGTACATCCTCAGGAAGCTCCACAAGCTGAATTAGCTGTGTCGTCATGCCATGAGTCCAGGACACTTGCATTTTTCTCATGCACTTGTTTGCCTTTCCACTTTATTTTTCATTTTCCATACTTTAAAATGTTTATACTCGCATAGATACATTTAAAATTCTATCGGTATATACTCAATAAGACAAACGAAATTTTGTTTTTTGTGTCTGCAATGCTGCCAACTTATTTTCACAACGCATGGTTTATATGCAAATAAAACTGTAAATTGTTGCCATATTGTTGTTTTTATTGCGACTTAGTAATTCAAAAAATTATTCTCGACTAACGCACTATTTGCAAATAAAATGCTTGAGGTTGCCACACTTACAAATGTTTCCTAATAGAAAACAATAAATTGATAATTATTGCGCAAAAAAACATTGATAGAAGAAAATAATGACAATAAGTTTTGATTTAATTATGTTTATTAAGCTCGAGGTCGAAAAAATTGATTACAATTAAACGAATACGACCTCGAGCTTAATAAACATAATTAAATAAACTAAAAAGGTCAAATAAATATAGTTAAAATAAGTTTTGATAATAAGTTTTTATACATTTACAATGCCAGTAAGTTAATTTACATGCAAGTACTTTTATTTGCAAATAGTGCGCGTATAAACGTAGTATGTGAGGTAATGCGATACAATGAAAAATATCAGAAATGACAAGCGTGGCCACTAGTACACACTTTTATTTTTTTATTTTTGGTAATACGGTGCTAAATTGTCGTTCTTATCTATAGTTTTCAAAAGATACTCAAACAAGAATAGGCTCAATTACTTTATTTAATTTTAAAGTTACACTCAGTGGGTTGAACCTCAAAAATGTTTGCAAAAAAACTGTATATTTTATGTTTCATAACCTTAAACATGTCCACCCTTTATTTACTTGTTGAGTGATGATACTAATGAACATAATTGTTGCTACTGCTATTACTGCTCTTCATTAATTTCACAACTAGCACATGCGGCAAAATCATAAATATGAAGAGCAAAAACTTGCAAACATACTCGTATCTGTAGTCCTAAAACTATGGTTGTTGTAGTAGTAGTTTTAACTATCAACAGTGCTGTAACTTATAATACACTCGAACAACTTATGTATGGTTAGTTCAATATGCCTTGTGTGCCATTATAACAATTCCAATTACTTTTTAATGACTACCTTTTTCATCATCATGAGTATAATGCACACTTCAGACTTGTGCAGCAAAGTGCGATGTGCGATGTGTAAGTGCATAAAAGTCAATTTTCTAAGTATGTACGATTTTAAAACTGTGCAAAATTTCTATGACGTTGTTGGAAAAAGTTAATAAAAATATTGCAATTTTCAATTGAAAGAAATTAATAAAACTTTTCAACCTTTTCATGAGTAATAAAAACAATTTTTATTTAATTAAAATTGAAGTAAATCCCATATGTAAGTATATGGCTTTGTATTTTTATGTATTTATATGCACATGTACATAAGTATAGCATTTCACAAAAGAAAAAAATTCTTGTACATGAGTGCTAAGGAGAAGAAATATTTTTCTTACTTTTGTTTTATCAAGTGCTTGAAAATAAAAGCAAAAAAAAAAAAACAAGAAGTTTAAGTGATTTCATTTCCGGTTCACCAAACGACCTGCACAACCTGTTCTTCAGCAACGCTTCCTACAAAATATCTTATAAGAACAGATGCAGACAAAAAAAGAACCCACTTATTGTTGCTTTTGCCTCTTTTCTCATGTGAGTAGAAGTATTAAGTTCAATACTTGAACTAAAATCTAACACAAAAACTTTAGTTTCAAAATGAAATTGTAAAAGATTTAGTTAAAACACACCTTCATGCCAGTAGTGGTGCATCCTTTAGGGTTGTTTCTTTTAGTATAATTTCAAAGATATTTTGACTAAATCTCTTTAAGTCCGTTAGAATTTTGATACTGACTTTAAAAGTAATGAAAATTAATTCTTTTCACATAGGCTACTAATTCCCAGGAATGAAAGAACAGGAATAGAAATTGCATTTTCATAACTTCTACAGAGTATCCAATAAAGTAAATTTTTGGCTTTTTAATCTATATTATCAACCTTAAAGTCACCAAATAACAAGTGTACTTGCTGTCTTTTAGTGCATTTACCATTTTTAACATAGTATGATAGACTTCTCATGTGGTTCATATTAAAAATAGTTTAAGTAAGTATTTCAAAGTAGAATGTAGTACACTGACCAATCAAACTATTCTATTTTTGAGATAATACTTTAACTTTTCAAAAAGTAAAATATGTTTAATTACAAGAATTACATAAAAGAAATTTTTGTTTCCTGTAATGAAAAAGAACATAATCAAAATAAAGATAAAGCTTATGTAAAATCATTTTGTATAATTCAAATCTTTACTACTTTTTGATCACAACACTTGGATATTGTTGGCTTTTTTGAAGTTTTTCTTTTTTTGGCTTAAGCTGCAGTAGGCTGTTATTTGTATTAAAGCAAAAATAGCCAATTGACTGGATGTTGGAAAAAATACTTGTACTTTTCAGAGTTGTTTAAGAAATTTTCTTCCTATAGTGCATATCGTGCCATAGAAATCAAAACAGCTTAATCGACACAATTTGCTACCGCAAATAATCGATTTTCCTCAAAAAAAAATAAAGAGTCGCTTAAGCTCTTTTTGGCAGTTATGGCTAGGTATTCTTGATTTTAAGCCTACCACTGCACTTTCTTAATTGTTATAGTATATTTGTTTCAAATAAAATAGGATATGAGAATTTTTTGTTCATTCTGTAAACTGTAAGTAAAAGATAGATTTTTGTAAATACCGCACAGCAGTGCTTTTTATTGGATTGGCTTTGTTTGTTGTCTAAAAGAATAACCATTTGCCTTTTTTTATTTAGAGAAAGCATTTTTTTTGGATTGTATGAAGAACAATTTATACAATTTATACGTTGTTTTACACTCAGTGGACATTTTTTCGTAAAATTAGTTGCATGAAAATCTATGTTTCCAAATATGCTCTAGAGATTCATGCTACGATTTATCACCACAAATTGCAAAAAATTTCACAAAATATTTTATGATATAAGCTCGGTATTAGTCTTAGTTTTTGTTCGCACTAGTTTTTTTTTTATTAACCCATTGGATTGCAAAACTACACAAAAAAAAATCCATCTAAGCGATTTCAGTTGCCAATTTCTCTATTAAAGTAAGTTACTGTTGCAACTCGAACGAAAATTTTGTTGTCTCCTTAATGCTCTTTTTAAGGTATTTTATCACATTTTTGCAGCACCACGACAATTGTTAAGCCATTTAAGATTTGATTTAAATTAAATTTGTCATCTTACCAAATCCAAAAGTATCACTTAACTGAATAAATTTTCCTATTTACGTTCCAAAATATTTCAAAAGATAACATGTTTATGTTGCATCGCCCAAAGTTTAACCTGAAACTGCTATGGGAAGAGACATATATTTAAGAAACTATAACAGCTTTAAAAAGATTCTTTTTATATTTTTCTTTAACTCTATACTGCTGTTATAAAGTTTCTTAAAGTGTCGTTTACTTTTCTCTTCGTACAACAATTTTAATGCTACACGACTAACTACGATGCCGTGTGGCAGAGTCACAGACCTTTCAGAATAATGGTCTTATTTAACCTGCAGTAACTGGAGTATACTTTGCTGTGTGTGTTTATGTAAGTGTTAACTTTAAAGTTGTTAGGTAATATGAAAACAAAGTGTTGTTGGCGACCATCATATTACCATGGCAACATTTATAGATTATTTGAGAAAAACATTACAATTTCAAATTGTATGCAATCAGGAACTGAAGAAAAGAAAATTAAGTAATTCTGTTAATCCCTCTTTTGCATCTTGTATCTCTTAAGCAATATAAAATAGTGTTGATATTTTTAAATACAAAAAAAAAATAAAAAAAATAAATGACACTGTGTGACAAAAAACTACATATGTTCATAAAAAAATATTTAAACATTGCTTCAAACAGCTGATTAATATCAATTGGAGCCTACTTAATATAAATAAAGATATTATTTTCTTGTAACATCGAAAAGTTTATTGAAAGGAAAAATTTTGTTTTGTGAAAAATGAAGAGGACACTCACTCACTGTTTACACTGTTGTATTGGTTCTATAAATAAATGCTTCTAAAATTCCAGCGGCTTCTAACGAGTTAATGAACAAAATAGTAATAAAAATAACAGAATAAAAGAATTTAAATTTGAACTAGAGTGAATTTTAAGCAGGAATAATTTCTTAATCGAGCTTAAGTTCATTATTTTAAAGTTTTATCGAATGCATTTTTTTTTATTAAATAATATGCTTTTGTAAAAAAGAGAGGAAAAATTAAGCTAGACATGGGTGCTGATGAGGTGCACCGAAAAATTCCGCTTCTTCCCCCACCTAAAAGTATTTTAACTTTTCTTCTCTTCTTTAGAAAATCACTTTAATTACTAAAAATATTTCATTCAATAAGAATTGAAAATAATGAACTTAAACCCGAGTAAGATATTATTCCAGAATGTAGTTATTTAAAAAAAAATCCAAACGCATTTTCTTTTTGTCACTCAGTATAATTAGACACAATGGTTATTAGCTATAGATTAGAGATGATAAATTTTAGCTTTAAATTCAAAAAAACAGGTCAATATTTCTCTGAGAACAACGTTAATCAGGCCATCACTGTCAACGGCGAGCACAATAGGTCCATGATTACCAACTACTTTTGGTATAAATTATATGCTATATATACCAATGACTTGTAGTTGTAACAAGATTACTAATTGGACATTCTGCACAGGTAGTTTTAGGTAATGTGTACTGGCCACTAAGATCATGCGATTTAACTCTACAAGCCACAATAGAGCTCAAAGTTAATATAATATTGACTTTTGCGTCAGAGTCATAAAAAAATTTGACATTTCGGATGCAAAGCGATGCCGCTTTGGATATTAAAAGGTCTTTAAAATGACCAAAAAAGTTGTTGACACTTCACACAATTTTTTTAAATATAAATTTAAGAAAGGAAGTTTTTAATGAAAGACATTTTACTTTCGAAATAATGGATTAATTTGACTGCTTCGGGAAAAATTAATTTAGTTTAAATAGAAAGATTTAGTAGAAAAATATATATGGGGTCCGCCATCTAACGTTTTTTTAACTAGTCCTTATTTCGTAAATGGTAACACTTAGCTCATGTCTGATTTGACAGATAATTAGTTTTATCCTTCCGCTGAACGAATATGGTTGTGTATACGCTTGAACAACGCTTCGCTAAGTGGGCCTGCGATCGACTTACAGAAGATGCCGATTTTGCCAAAAAAATCATCTGTTCAGATGAAGCTCATTTTGATCTTGGCGGGTATGTAAACAAACAAAATTGTCGCATTTGGGGCATAGAAAACCCGCACGCATACATTGAAAAGCCGACGCACCCTAAACGAGTCACTGTTTGGTGCGGATTTTGGTCCAGAGGCATAATTGGGCTAATGAGCAAGTAGTAGCCGTTACAGTCAATGGCGATCGTTATCGGGCCATTTTGAACGAATTTTTGTCCACAAAAATTGAAGAGGAGGATATTGGTAACATTTGGTTTCATCAGGACGGCCCTACGTGACACAGCCGAAACTACACTCGATGTTTTGCGCCCTGTTTTTAAAAAAAAAAAGACTTTAAAATTAGAATTAATCGATTCTTTTATTGATAAGCTGTTCATAATTAATATTTCTAAGCTGATAAACCAATCATAATTAGACTCCTCCAATACACAATTTTACTTATCAATAACAAAATATAATCAGATTCGCTGTCAGCAGGGTTTATAAAGACACATTTCACACGCTGTTTATGTAATGTCATTACATTTAAACATTAATACCACAAAAGTACTCATTATACTCGTACATATAAGGCCAATTTCAGTAATATTATGCTTGAAACAAAAGCTGATAGGATTTTTACATAATACACGTATTTCCTGGAGGTGGGTGGATATTTCTAATATTAAGTGAATTATATTTAATATACTTTGGTAAATAAAATGACAAGATCAATAATGTATAGGTTAAATAAATGAAAAACAGCCATAAAAATTCATAAATGAAGGAAACGTATGCAAGCCCTACGTGAGCAATAACGGTAACATTAAAATACAGTGAAGTTACGCTAAGTTAAATTCAAACTTTGCGCAAAAACTTAAGTTGTAGGAAAATGTTTTAAAGGCCCTGAACAAAACCATGAACCATGTTGTCTGCACAAAATTATGGTCCGGACAAAATTTTTCTTACCAAAAGCTTTCTGCAGCACGATTAACCCATTGTAAAAAATTTGTCCGGAAAATTAAAGCTGCCATATGTGGTAGTACCGCAGCGATTGTTTCTTTTTTTATTTTCTTGGCACATTTTACATATTTAACATATATAATAGTAATATTAAAATTATTTCTTTTTTTTATTAACTATTTTTCAAAACAAATGTCACTCACAATTTAATTTCACAAACACAAAATTAGTATGCAATTTTTTATACAATGGGACAACTCAGTACAACTTTTTGTGAAAATATGTTACCTATTGGCATCTCTGAGAGAGTTCTTAGTAAAAATATTTTCTCTCTCAAAATGAGAGACGTCGAAAGGGATCTTTTATCATCTGGGATAAATATAAGTCTTCTAATTAGTTAAAGAATAATTTCCTAATCGGGTTTATGTTCAGTATTTTTCAGTTTTTGCCAAATAATGAACTATTTTAGCATTAATGTGATTTTTTAAGGAAGAAAGCAAGAAAAGTTGAATTAGACTTAAATGTGGGAGATGCACTTTTTTGAGACATCACGCAATTCATCAGTACTCATGTCTATCCACTTCATTAATTTTTAATGAAATAGAATATGAGAAATAGTTTCATTGTATAAACATTTATTGATTTACCGTCGGTAAATTGATTTGTAAGTGTAAAGGCTCATTTAGCCGACTGTAATGGAATGTAACTGCAACAGTAGGAAACAGCTGATCGATATTGTTATGTGAAAAGTAATGAAAATGGTTATAGAAATGTAATGCAACGTAACCTACTTTTCATATAAAAATATCGATCAGCTGTTTCCAGTCGGCTAACTGAGCATTAACTATTAATTTCTGCTTAGCCGTTTTATTTAATTATCATGTTACGCCTGATTAAGAATTTTTTTCTGGATTAAAAATTCATTATAGGTTAATTGAAATGAGTTTAATTTATATTCAAGCTGATTTTAACATAATGCACAAATAATTTGTCTAATTTAGTGAATCTAAACAACGGAAATCAACATTATTTTTATAAATTCCTTTCTTCATTACGCGCCCACCCACCTAATTCTAAGACCTTGACCTTAGCTATTTCGCAAATAAACATTAAGAGTTTCCTTCAAGTTTACAAAATTAGAATAAAACTAATTAAGGCAAATATGCACGTTCAAGTAAATGATTAACTTAATTCTTAAAATTACACTGTTTAAAAGTAACAAAAAGAAATTAAAAACAAACGATGAAAATAATCAGCTACATTAATATTTTTTCATATTAAAAATTCGTAAAAACCTCAAGTTTTCGTTTAGAATTCCTTGTTTTGTCTGCTGGTAAGATGTTGGTAAATTTATATGTAAGTGTGCATATGGTTTGTTTTGATAAACTGGAAAAATACTTTCTCTTTTTTCGCTGGTTTATTGTATTGTTAGACAAAAAAAAAATATAAAAAATAAAAAATCAAGTTAAATAAATAAAACACTAGCAAAACCAACAGCACGAGAAAATTAAAAGCAGTGGCATCAACATCAACCATGCGAAACAGTAAGAATAACGAAAGCAACTCACAAAACCTCTAAAGCTTTACATTAAAAGAATAATTGTTTAATGGTTTTTTGTTATTTTTCTACCAGTTGTTGCTTTTTATTGTTGTTTTATTTTGGTTTGTTTGTAATAAAACGCAGCTTTGCTTAAATTAAGCTCTTGTCTTGCCAGAAAATACACACTGCCCGGAGGAGTAAGGGAAAAGTAAAAAGATAAACTGCATCTTAAGTGAGAGGAATTCAAACACCAGCGGAATTCGATATCAAACAAAATTTCGAAATATAAATTCGAAGTATAAATTGAAAAATTTTAAAATTTAATTGAGAAGTTCAAAGAGTAGTTATTGGATAACAAGAATTTATTAGTTTTTTTTTGCCAACACATATTCAAAATTTAGTGAATTACTAATACTTAAAAAAAAATTGTAGTCAGGTGAAAGTAAAAGCAAATAACAGATATTCTTTGTTTCTAAAGTTTATTCTACGGAAATTTTGTGTTCACAAATATTTAAATAATAATTGTATGTTATTAAAATATCGTCTTTCATATAATGAAATAAATAAGTACTGATATAAATCATTATGGGGAAATCAATATTAATATTATTTCACTTCATTTTTTATTGCATTCAATTTAATTAATTTTTTTTCCATTAGGTCCAATACAAAATTATAATTGTAAAGAGCCTGTATCTTCCAAACTTTGCTCCGATTGCAAGCTGTTGTGGAAAAAAATTTGTAGTAGAGGTCCTAAGCATCTAGAAAATATTGCCTGCAGCCACAAAAAGAATTCAAAGTGAAATACAAAAGGTTCAATATGATACGATTTGCAGAACGCTAATTTTTTCGTAAAATACTGAAAGCAAATAAAAAAAACAATTTTCAAAGACATCTTCGCTATTGTTAGGAACTCTAATATATAAGTTTTGTAAAGCTATTTTTTTGCAATATTTTTTCTTTGCATTTTCTCTTTTCTTTAAATATTAATTGAATTTAGTTGAAAGGCTTGTTTATTTTTTCAAGTGAAATAAAAAACGTGGTAAAAATTAAAAAAAAAATTGATTTACCAAAACTTTGCGTACATTTTTTTATAATCTCTATTCTCTTTATTAATATGGATAGAAATTTTTAAGATTTCTTTATAAATATTAGCCAAAAAATTTTTTTTAAAAGGGTACTTTCTTGGAAGTCAAAATTCCGAAGAGGAAAAAAAACTATTTTTTTTACTATTTTACGTTTTGAAAAATAAAACATGAAAAATTACTTTTTGAAAAAGCTTATTTTTAGTAAAGGTACTTTTTCGTAAAGTACTTTTTAAAAAAGGTACTTTTTGAAAAAGTACGCTTTCAAACCGATACTTTTTAAAATAATCTTCATGTCATTAGTTTCTTTTAACAAACGGCCTTTAAAAGTCTTTTTAAAAGTCCGTTTTGAATTGGAGATTTTTCATACATAGTTACTTCACTTAATTACTTCTTTTTCAACAACAATATTGAAGTGTTATTGAATTTTAATAACAAAAGTAAGACTAAACTAAGTAACTCGACACTTCACTGGAATTTTAACTACGCAACGAAGCTGGACGCTAAATTGTTTGCCTAGTTGGTGAATTTTGTGGCGTAATAATGCCTCGCACAGTTCATTGGCCACTAAATGCGATATGCTCTATAAGAATAACACCCATAGTAAGCTTAGCGATCAGAAAAGCTAGAATTTTTATAAAATATTATCAAAATAATTTCAAGCTGATTAAAATATTTCATCATATTTTTTTTTTATAAAAAATAACTGAAAGAATTTTGCACTTATTCATTGTTGCTATAGTACAACAGCAACAGTAAAAATAATAATAAAGTGGCTTGGAAAAATTGTTTAGTGCACTAACCACTTAACAAGCAGCAATAAATATTCTGAGCAAATGTAAATTGAAATTTTCCGCTGTTTTTTTAAATATTTTTGCCATATTTCTATGAATTAATTTTTTTTTTATAGAAAAGGCACTGTTTTCTTTCTTCATTTTACTCGTAAATACAAAATTTTTGTTAGCAGAAAAAGAAATATTTTAAATAAAAAAAGCAATTTAACTTTTTTCTGTTGTTTGGATCGTATGTACCAAGGATTCCGCTGAAAGCAGCCTTTTTAAAATTTTATTTTATTCTATGTTTTATTTTTCGTTCATCTTTGTTAAATTTTGTATATTTTCAGTAACTTTCAGCACACACAAAAAAATAAGAGAGGAAAAAAAAAATAAAATAAAGAAACATTAAAAACATTCGTTGCCTTTTAAATTTTATAAAAAAAAGAGTAGCGGAAAAAAACAAATTTCCTTTTCGCTAAAGAATGAAACACATTTAGGCTCTTTTAAAGCGTTAAAGCATAAAAAGTATTAAAAATTGCACAATGTGAATATAAAGTGTGTAAGGAAGGGGCTCAGGGATTATTTGTATAAGAATTAAAGTGCTTAAAATATTTGCTTCTTTTAAATGAATTAATGAAAATTAATGGATTTTGCTTATTGTTTGTTAAATATACATACATATATAAAAATTATATATTTGTTAGCTTCCAATTATTGTTTGTTTTAATTTTTATTTCACAAATTTAAATCGCAAAAAGTCTTAACATTTATAAATCAGAACTCAAAAGGAGATAGATATACAAATGCTGTGATTTGGTAAAGTAATGTGTCTAATTGAATAGTAAAACATTTCTTAAATCAAAACGGATATAACAGGCCAAGATCTATTTTGAAATATTTTTCAGGCAATCTTGTGGTAAAGTTTTCTGACTTCGAAAGTTTATATTTATTATGTTTTACCAGAATTAGCCTCTTATGTTATTATTGTACTGTAAAAGTTTGATAATGGCATCTTCATTAGTTTAAAACCTAGGAGAGTTTCTTAACACACGTAACGTACTGCAAAGCCAGAAATGACAAGTTCACATTAAAAGTTTTGTAACTTATAGAGATCCTATTATTAAAAACTTTTACAGTATAATAAGGAGGCTAATTTTGGCAAAACATGAAAAAAATATAAAGTACACACATACACACATGCATATATTTTATTTTTAATTTTTAGTTCGAAACAATAATGAAAAAATTTTATTTTCGAAAATTACAACACGTTACCACCCCTTAACTAGCTTCACAAAACAAATATTCATTCGGCATACGCATTCATGTCTACTAGAAGTATAGTTATCAAGGAATTCGTAAATAAATAAATAGTACAGGACATGCAAAAATCCATATGTGCATGTGGCTGTGACGTCACGAAAATTTTCAACATGTTAGTTGCTTACTATCAAATTAGTAGTAGTGACTAAATATATGCCGTCAAAATTTTATAGTATTTTTGTCCCAAAATTCAAATAAGACACATTTAACCGAATTAAATTTCTACATTTAAATGTGTTCCTAGTTCACGGCATGTAGCCAATTTAGCTTTATGATGACGTCAGAATTATGTCAGAGCCACATGCACATGCTTTTTACATGCCTTGTACTGCAGGCTTAAAGACTCATTTTTCACATTATAAGCTGCGTATACTTAATATTCATTTTATTTCGATACATTAATATCGATCATACGCCTTAATTGTCTAATTTTCTTAGCAGCAGTGATAAATATTATTTTTCGAAACTAAATTTAGCTTCGTTTTTGTCTACTACAGCTTTTCCATTTGTAATTCAGAAAGAGTCAATTGTAATTCCGAAAGCGGAAAAGTTTTATTAACTATGTACTTATTTTAATTTTATTAGAAAAAAAAAAAATCACGGGTTACGTACTATGTATTTGTATAATTCTTGGCCAGCAATTTCTTAGTGATTTTTAATAATGTTTATTATTCTCCGAATTACAATTGACTGTTTGTGATTTACCATTAACAATCATCTATATATATAACAACTGACGCTTTCTGAAATTAAATTGACAAATTTAAATTACAATTGACGCTTTCTGAATTGCAACTGGAAGAAGTCTCAAAACTTATGTGTTTTCATTTTAGCTCTAAAGAGACTAAATTTATTTCAATTTTACTTTAAGGTTTTACAATGTTATCTAAGACGGATTGTTTATGGAAACAGAAATAAATCAATACTCATATTTCCTAATTATTTATGTATGAACAGAAAATTACAAATATGATTATACGAGGGCGTATCACTAACTCAGTGACTTTTTGAAGAAACACAGTTTTTGTGCAAAGCAAAAATTTACTTTTCAACATAATCTCCTTTTAACTCAATACACTTAGTCCAACGTTTGTCCAGCTTTGGCATCCCTTCCATAAAATAGGATTTTTCAAGTTCCTTAAAATAGGCATTTGTTTGGTCAATAATTTCAACGTTGGAGCTAAATATCTTTCCACTGAGCCATTTCTATAGGTTTGGAAATAGGAAGTAGTCACTAGGGGCTAAATCCGGAGAATATGGTGGATGAGGTACCAATTCGTAGCCCATAGAGATTTTCCACTGAGACTGCACATGTGTGCACTCGTGATGAAAATACTTTTTTCTTGGCCATATGGGGTCGTTTTGTTTTTAAATCCTTATTAAATCGGTCTGATAAGTTGGCATAATATTCGCTGTTTATGTGTTTCCCTTTTGAAGGTAATCGATGTGGATTATCCCTCGTGCATCCCAAAAAACTCTTGCCATCAACTTATTGGCTCACAAGCTTACCTTGGCCTTCTTCGGAACAGGTCAAACCGGAGAAACCCATTGTTTATACTGCTGCTTAGTCTCCGGAGTACAGTAGTGGATCCATGTTTCATCCACAATTACAAAACGCCACTAAAACTTATTTGGATTGCGGTTTAAAAACTCCAAACAATCCTTTGAAGTTGTCACACGTTTACGTTTATGGTCAATTGAGAGCAAACGCGGCACCCATCTTGCAGACAACTTTCTTCAACCCAGCTGATCACTTAAAATCGAAACCACACTTCCATATGAAATGCCTATTGGCATCAACAAGGTCACGCACTTTACTCTTCGATCGACATTTTCGGGTGTACTGACCTCAATTGGCCGTCCAGAACGTTCAGCGTCATTTGTAGTCGTACTTGTGCGACCACAATAAAAGTCAGTAAACCACTTTTTTTTACCATTGAAATCGATGGTGCAGGGTTCCCATAGTATTTATTGAGCTTTTGCTTGGTTTGATTGACGGTTTAAAAAAAAGAAAAAAAATTTTAATGAGTACTCGAAATTCACTTTTTTCTATTTTTAGAAAAATACGCGATTGAATTCAAAAGTACAACCACTTTTTTGGCCACAAGGGATGTGAAGATTTTTTATCTAATTTTGTTCTGTCTTAAATCTTTTTCATAATTCAAAATTACCAAATAAGCAAAAGTTGTAAATGTAAAATCCTGTTTTCATAAACGATTGTTAAAGTTAAAGTATTCTTTAAATCGAGTTTTCACACAAAATTTTTATGTTAAGCCAATATTAGTTTTAACAATGTTCTTTGAAGAACGGTGATAATATTTAAATAATTTTTTATATAAACGGGTTTCAAGTTTTTCATAATTTCTGGTGTTTAAGTTTAATTGAGAGTTTTTTGGCATTTATAGACTAATAACTTCCTTATGCTTGAAGTGTACGTTGAAACTGGGTTTTCTATGGAAATTTTGTTCTAATGTAAACTTCAAGCAAACTTTTTTATTTTTTTGCAAATGAAGCACATTTTTGTGAATTATTGGTGTTTACGTAAACCAGTTTTTTTATTTTACATAAGAGTATTTAACATGTTGAATTCCCAAAGACAAGAGCTATATAAATTTACCACGTTAATATTCTGACTTTTTTGTCACACAAATAAATAATTATTAAAACTTGTTATGAAAACTTGTTATTTATTTCATTTTAAGCTCTACATTATATAATATCTTCTCTATCTAATTTACTTTAATACTCATATTTTAGTATTTAATAAACATTATGCTTTTATATCAATTAAATAATAATACATACTCAAGGGATTGTTGTTGTAAATCAAAACGTCCCCTTGTCAAATCAATTAAATAAATATATAATATTTTTGCTTAATAAGAAACATTCTAGATAAATAAGAAGAAGCCAAAAACGAGACGGTATAAGTAAATGAATAAATAAAAACCACGTAATTACCTGCACCAAATAACTTCAGATTTTTAACAACATGCACACACATATTCATTTACAGAGACATACAATACAAATTGTAGCTTTCCGTACTTCAAGTATTTTATTTGCTTTACATACATACACAAAAAGCGATGAACAAAAAATAAAATAAAAAAAATTATACATATACCCAGCATTCCAAGTATTATTTAATGTCTGGCACAGTCGCGCCTTTCATTTTCCTGGTCCTTTTAGGTGTTCTCTACAGCCACCTAACAATGAAGCCAAATATTCCTTATGTTATAAAAAAATATACTCTTTCATACCTTTTTCAGGATATTCATCCTTGAGTGTGATTGTAGCTGCTCTTACTGATACTTCAATACGTTTTTCTCTTACAGCACAAATGTTTACGTGTACATATGCCAGGTAGACAATGGTTACATGTGTACAGAGATGCTTAAGCTGTGCACTATGGGACTTAAACGGAATGGAATTTTAGATAAGAATTATAAAAAAGCACTAGTAATAAAATTAAAAAACTATTTTAATGATCAAGTTGCTTGACTTAGTAATAATCATTATTTTAGTTTTGCTAAAATGCGAAAATTAAGTGCCTATACTCGTATGTGAAAAAAATTCACCTGAAGAAGACACACAGAGGCGTGTCCAAATAAAATTGATAAATAAATATTATTGATTTTATTACAACAAAATGCCTCAAGCTTAATAAAATAGTTATTATATAATGATAAAAGGTCCCAGAAAACTTTCATTGAAAATTATTGAATTAATTAAAAAATAAGAAAGAAATTTTGATGGTTGAAATTTTTTTACTGATTCAAGTAATTTTATAATAAAATTAATGTTTTATTCTTTTCGATTGGTTAGGCTAACAACCTTTTTTAAACTTTTAATATTAATTATTTATTTTCCTAAAATGCTGCTTGCTCAAAAATACAAACATTTTTCATCTTCACTCACAAATTCTGCATCCCATAGTGAGCGCCATAAGCCGGGATCATGCCTTTGAAAATGTATGTATAAACAGTGTGATTTTATGTTATTTGTTTGTGTAAGAATTTGTTCTCTTTTCCTATTTATGTATTTCGCCTGATTCAGTCCGTTTTTCTTATCTTATGGGTTGGGGGTTTCACAATTTATTTTATGTTTTTCTTCTGTTTTTTTTTTTCCTGGAGATTTCACAGTATTTCCACAGAGTGTGAGTGAGTACAACGGGGAAAAATATAGCTCATTGATAAGTTTGACATTTATAGGTCAATAAAGGATGGGATGATGATGGGCACAATACGACAATGACGACGTTATTAAGGAAAGGCAACAATGAAAGTAGGTGAAAGTCAAAATGAAAATGTAAACTTGGATAAGGCTACAAAGAAAGTCAGCCAAGCAAACTGATACAATTCTAATGCTTCAATTGAACCAAATTATTGACACTTGTAAGCATAAACTACACAACTTTTGTCACCCCTCCCCACCTCATCCAACATCTGCAACGTACTTTATCTTGTTTTGTTATCGCATCGATGGACTGGAAAGCAAACACAAAACATAATGAATACTAAACGTGCAAATGCTTATGCATTTACAATATGTATGTAAAAAGTATTACAATAACTGGCTGTATATTCCACTTGTAGAAACATTCATATTCATACATATCGCTCATTTACTCAAACAACCTCATAACTCAAAAAAAGGAGTTTACCATAAAACATGTTTAAAGTTTTTAATTTACATAAAACTTAATGGAAAAAGAAAGGTTTCTATTTCTCTCAAGAGCTGAGTAATGGTGGAATTAGTCGATTCGTATCGTGAGTTTACCGAATCAGCTGACAAAATCTGTAGCATAAATAAAACATAATGCTGTTTATTTAATATGTAACGTAACGTTTAATTGTACTTCTCTCTTAAGTACATACACACACTTATAAAGCAATAAGAAATACAATAACAGCTGACACGTTTCCTGGCAACCTTACGTTTTTACTAACTAACTTCCTGATTTAAAGCATACGACAACTTCGAATCGGCAACGAATCGACTAATTCTGCCATAAAAAAGATATTTATATGAAATTTTTATACAATATGAATAACGATATGAGGATTGATTATGCAAACAATCATTTTTTTTGAGTTATGACGTTCTTTAAGTAAATGAGCGATATGTGTATGTATGTATATTTTTTTATTTATTATATGTGTCGAGTGTTCTTTTTGTTGTTTTTGTTGTTGTTGTTGTGTCAGTGTTGGATTTTCATGCGAAAAAACAAATTGTGAGTTTGATTGGTATTAATGTCATAAAGCTTTAAGGCATGAAAATAAAAATGTTTTCGCTTATTTGCTCAGAAATTGGATAACAATCGAAATAAAATTGGATATCGCTCATTTTCGATTTCCTTTACTGTCATTTTTCTTTCTTTAAGCTGCTTGTATATTTACAAATTATAATTGTTTCAGTTTATTTGTTTATCTTTTGATCATTTCAAAGAACAATTTTTACAGCTTCTGTGTCTAGGTGTGTAGATAAAGTGGTACACTGAAAGAAATTTGCTTAAATTAGTATAAAATTAGTTGATTTCTTCTTAAGCTTCCTTGTAATTGTTAAAAAGAAAGAAGATGGTTGCTATCATGCTGCTTATGTTAGAGTAATTCGCAAGTTTGTGTTAATAAATTTCATCGAAATTGACTGAACTATTAATTATTTTATTAGAATATGCTTTTCGCATTCTATTTATGCATTTGCTGTGTATTTAAGCTTCCGGGTTGATGAAAATACAATTTAAGGTGTCTTTCCATGATAACACAAAGTATTACGAATCAAAACATAATGCAATTCTTTCCATGTTTAAAACAAAAAAAACCACAGTTTGTTGCAGGTATTTTTCGTGTTTACACTTACGGTCTAATTCATGAAAAATATTTTAGGTTTATTACAGGTTTATTTGACAAATTTCCCATAGAAATATGTCAAATAAGCGCTTAATAAACCTGAATTATTTTTTATGAATAAGGCAGTTAAGGCACTATAAGTAAAATGCAAGCAAAGATATTAAACTGTTGAGTTAATAACAAAAATTGGAAAATTGCAAAAAAAAGATGTGTACTAATAAAACTAAATATTGGAGAAAACATCATTTTACAATTTCAAGGTAATTTTACTACAAAATATAATTATTTTTTAAAATTTATTTATTGTTTGTATGGTTTTGCTGTACCAGTTAAGTAGCTGATGGTTGCAGTCGTAAAATATTTACAAATACAACAAAAAAATTTCCTGAGTTGATCTTGGTTGGTTTTGTAAAAGTGTCAACACCTTCAATAAATATCATTAGTGCTGCCAATGTTTACTTTGAAATACACCTCTGGTGTGATGAGAATACTTAAGTTTCTAAAATGGTTTAAAAAGTAAACACTTGCCGACCGCTTGTTAAATTTTTTATCCGTAATCTCTCCCAATATGCTGTATATTCTACAGCATATTTTGACATGTCGTAATACATTGTATTAGCATGTAAAGACAACTTTAATAGACGTTTATCAACACAAAGTATAAAAATTGTACAACAGTGGTTGCAAAACTTTTTTCGTTGAGAGCTACATTTTTCACATACACTAATGCGTATGATTGTAGTTCATACAGTCTATAAATTTTAGTTGTTGTAGTTGGTGCTGCGTAATTAAAAAATTTGTAGGGTCCGCCAGATAACTTTTTTTTTTGAAAACAGGGCGCAAAACATCGAGTGTAGCTTCGGCTGTCTGGCACGTATCTCCGTCCTGTTGAAACCAAATGTTGCTAATATCCTCCTCTTCAATTTTTGTGAACAAAAATTCGTTTAACATGGCCCGATAACGATAGCCATTGACTGTAACGGCCACTCCTTGCTCATTGGACCAGTTATGCCTCTGGACCAAAATCCGCACCAAACAGTGACTCGTTTTGGGTGCGTCGGCTTTTCAATGTATGCGTGCGGATTTTCTGTGCCCCAAATACGACAATTTTGCTTGTTTACACAAGCGTATACAAAACCATATTCGTTCAGCGGAAGGATAAAACTAATTATCTGTCAAATCAGACATGAGCTAAGTGTTACCATTCACGAAATAAGCACTAGTTGAAAAAAACTCTACATGGCGGACCCTATATTTAAACATACTTGTTGGATGTTTATAGTTATACGTATTCGGTTTAAAATTAATGCCAATACTCAAAGAGTACGTCAAACAATACTTTTGTCATACTCACAAAGTTTTATATATACAAATTAAATAATGAACACAATTTTAGACTTAAATCTGGTACGAATTTTTACAGAAATTCAGGTTGGTAAATTTCTTCAAGAAATTTTCGTTTTATAGTACGGACTTTCAAAAGAAAAGCTCACCGAATTTTTGTTATTTATTGCCTAATACAGGAATGTTTTAACTATAAGTGAAGACTTTTTTCCGTCAACTAAAAAAAATTAATATTCATGCAATTGTTTGTTACAAGTTGTATTTAATTTTTTCTATTTTTTTTATGCTGTAAATGAAAATATAAGCCAATTTCTATGTATGCAAGCATAATTCTACATAAAAAGCTACACGAGTTATTTCCGTATAGAAATGAATAAAACTATACAAGCGTGAAACTCCATAAGAACTCCGTACCTGACTTAAAGAAAAAAGTTTTAAATCAAATTATTAATATAGCAGTCAGCTTGTTGTGGTTTGGGCAGAAAATAAAAATAAAATTCATATCAATGGTAATGGTTATGTCTATGGCGTTATGGCATGTCGGCCATAATCAAATACATTGTTTGCCACAATTTCGAAAAACTAAACAGCTGTTTTATATTATTATGGTTATGGCACATCTCATCGAACTTTGAATTCTATTTGCTCAGTGTGCTTTTTTTCTGAGTAAAATTTTTATTAGCTTATTTGTGTTATTCGATTTTGTGAGTTGTTTTGATTTTACAAGTATTGGTCCACGAAACAAAGTTTCCGGCTGTTTACTTTGTCTTACATTAGCGTAATATAATTTGCTAAATTGAGGTTGAAGTTTGAGGTAACAAAATAAAAAAAAACAGGAAAAAAAAAGAAAAAAAGACAAACACGAACGAATGAAAGGAATGTTGAAAAGTATTATTGGAGTGAAATAATAGTACGTGTATTGCTATTTTATAACATTGATCATTATTTACCGTCAAGGCTATCAAAGTACCTTATGCCATTCCCTTCACAAGCATAGAGTGGCAGTCACATTAAATTTTCCCACATACGAGTACATATATTACTTACAAATGTTTTGATAGAGAAAATTAAATTTTTTCTATGCACACATAACTAAATATCAATTGTGTTTATTTTTGCGAACAATACATACTTATTTAAATTGTATTTATGTTTGCCTACTGGGTTGGAATAGTTCATTCGTGCCTATCTAACTGCCTGTCAATTGCTCCATTTAAGCCATTATTTTTTTCTTCTATTATTTGAAATGTTTTCAAGTTATGTATATATCTTCTTTGGATTTTGTTAAATTAGCTATTTATCTATTCGTTTGTTATTGATTATTGTTAAAAACGTGCACAAGTATGGCAGATATAATTAAATAAAAAGATTTTGTTGTGGTTATTCATATACCGTAATGTTTGAAATTAAGACTAGAAATTTATATATTTGTATTGCTACTGTTCTGAAAATTGCATGAGAGACATTTTTCTTATAACATCAAATTTATGAAAAAAAATCGTATATGGTTTATCTAGCCGGCCTTCACTGTAAGAAATTCCTACTCTTTTTGAGCTCAAAACGATAAAAAAAAACATAAAAATTTTCATTAATAAAACTTTTTTTTTCCAAACTTTCGTCATCGATATCTTTCGAACCATGCAATGTTTTGATATCAAATTTGCGGAAATTCGAAGTAACTTTTTAATTCAAGAAAAAAGAAATGAATTATGAGAATCGATTTAACTATTTCTTTACTTTCGGAGTTATTTAAAGAAAGCAATTTCTTCGAAAGATTTCTCTCGCACGAACAAATCGATTTTAATAACATTAGCAGTAGTTGGCGTTGACTTCAAGAGCTGAATAAACTTTTAATGCAAACGGCTTAGTGATTAAAGATTTTAATAAATTCTTTTTTCTAATTCCAAAAATTCTCAAATTATACCGAATCGAATCAGTTCATTATATCACGAAATCTAAGTGAGATCAATGTCTTTAGAACGCCGTTAGTTTGGTTGCGATTCTTAATTTATGAAATGCTTGAACAAATACTCACACACACTCACACATACATCCATACGGCCATCAATGTAAAAATAGTCAGAAAAGATTTTTTATGACCTCAAAATGCGATTGATGATTTTCCAAAATCTATTTTTGATAGGGGGAAGTAAAATAAATGAATAATCATAAAAATATGGTACATAAGGTCATTTCTATGATGTCGAATGTGACTGTCATACTCACTTAATGTGAAGAAAATAGTCAGAATAAAATGGATTTTTATTTTGACAATAAATGTAACTTATAGCTCCAAGTTACAAATTTTACAAAACCAAGACATTCCCAACGGAGGTTTTTTTTTGCGGTCAACGATTAAAGCGCTGATTTTAGCGAAACCAGAAGCAATAAATTATAATGAGTAAATTTAGAATGTTGTACACTGGGGTCTCTTTAAATTGGTTTTTTTTTAATTCAGTTTTAATCACAGTCGCACGTGACTTTTCCCCCATCATTGTAAATGTATTTATTGTTTCTGTTGCTCTCTTTACGAAATTATAAAAAACAAGCTTATTAAAAATGTTTTCAAATTAACAGAAGTACTCTCTTTGTCTTTCTTTTTACTCCCAGTATAAATTTGCAATTCTTGAGTTTATTTTTGAGAGCTGAGAAAGTTGGAGAGAGGTACACAGTTTCATGTGCTCTGCAATTCTTGTTAATTTAAATTTCACATTTTACCTTATTTTATTTCTTCAGTTATATGAAATACATAAAACATAACAAGAAGCAAATAAAATTGTTAATTTTTTCAGGCAAACTTGTAGTATAATAGAAATTTTTTAATGCATAATTGCCAAACTAGAATTAATAATGTAAATACTAATGCAGCAACATAAATTGCAAATCTGGACGGGAACTAAGGCTGGTTTTGTGCTTGTTCGTCATTTCACATTTCTGCAAACTTCTGCTGATTTTGTCTCTTACGTATGCGACCATTCCGCCTTTTGCTCTTCAATCATTCAATGTTTTTCATTCAGCCGACGGTTTTCACTTTATTTTTAGCATCCCGTATTTTTCTTTGTTTATTTTTTTAACTTATGATTTTATAATATTTCATCTTCCTTCAATTTTGCTCTCCATTTATTTTTTTCGCGGTTTGGATCATCTAAATTTAAATAATTTAAAAGTATGTAAAATTTATTTAAGTATTTTTTTTAATTTTACACTTACGATGTCTCACGTGACCAACGTGATATAGGAACCTTGATAACAAATCTTGATAGTTTTCAGCAAGGTTTTTTTTAGTTTAAAGGTATATATATATATATATATATATATATATATATATATCTGTTTTTACTGAATATTTGTTTTTCAATGTGCTATTTTTAGTTTTAGTTTCTTATGCATTCGTTTTCCACTGTTTGTAGCTTCAATAGATATTGCCTCTTTTTAAGTACTTTTATATAAACAAAACGTGTAAAAGAAATATACAAATAGAAAAAGTTGCTGAAAATGTTCAAATATATTATTTAACTGAACTACAATGAGTTTAAATCAGGAATTATTTTTAATCAGACTCAAATTCCGTATTTTTATTAGATAAGGAATGAAATATTTTCAGAATTAATGGGATTTTCTAAAGAGCATCTTGGTTTCTTTAATTTTTCTTTATATTACGGTTTTTTCCCAACTGATGATTTGAAGCGATTTAGAAGAACAATTTAACTTTTAGAAGTTGGACGATTGACGACACAGTGAATACAATTTTCCATTTTTACCTTTTACTCTTATATGTAGCTAGTTAAAAATTAACTGCGAGCGGGCAACGCCACGCCTGAACTAAACTACCCAAGTTTTCTCTTTCTCCTAATGTGTACTTTTCTATTTGTGAGTCGTATAAGTATTTTATGTTTTATTGGTTATTATATTTATTGTTATAGATGTTTGCTATTTTTTTTTTGTTTTATATCAGTCTGCATCATTTATCTACTTTAACCGCTACTGTTGTATACCTTTATGGCAATTTCTTTGGGGAATTTGTATTTGCAGTAAATTTGGCCCACTTATTTAATTGTTTAGTCTTCGGTTGTTGGTGATATTAGTTTTGTTGATTTTGTTTGTTTGCTTGTGTGGATTTTGGCTTGAAATTTTTGTTGTTGGTACCTTTGGGATTTGGAGATTGTGAGATACTAATTTAATTTGTTGTTAATAAACAATAAAGAGGGAATAAAAAAATATATATATATAAATACAAAAGAAAATGTTGGCCTCTAAGGGCCGGTGATATAAATTAGTTTGGAATTGAAATAATCAAATAATGTATGTCTTATATTATTTTAGCTAAATAAATGTTTATATAAAGCATGCAAAAAATGGAAGAAGTTAATTTAATAAATAATTTAACAAAATTTGGCAAAGGCCTTACATTATTTTTTAAATTTCCATAGAAATAGATACAAGTGAAAATAAAAAATTTTAATAATTATCCAGTAAAAAGTTTTCAAGATTTTGCAATGGATAGTATTCTTTTAATTGCTTACAACGTTGTGAGTGATACTTATTTCTCAAATTATTAACTGTCTTATTCATAAAAAATATTTCAGGTTTATTAAGCGCTTATTTGACATATTTCTATGGGAAATTTGTCAAATAAACCTGTAATAAACGTAAAATATTTTTTATGAATTAGACCGTTAATGTGTTAAATAATGACTGTCCCGTAATGAAGAAAATAAGCACTTATATCATTATGTCAAAGTGCTTATTTTACCATTTTCCGGCTATTAATGAAATATGTGTATAGATAAAAATTTGTTTATTGTGAAAATTAATTTTAAAACGACAGAAGATTCATAATTTAATGTTCCATTAATTTATTTTAATTTTACATTCAACTGACTAAACTTTTTGTTTAAGAAATTAAGTAAGTAGTTTTTGGATATTTGTAATCCTATTACTGCACTTTTCTTGAAGATAGATTTGTGAAGTAAACCCTATACTTTTGAAAAGTAAAAAAGCTTACGACTATTACACTACATTACACTATTTTACATTCTGATGAGCAGTTTTTGCCGATTAGTTTTATTTAATTTAATTTTTTTCCCGGTATGGAATTTTTCTCGCAAAAAGTCTGACTTTGTTGGTAAGTATATTGGTCGGAAAAATGAAATAAAATTTGTTTTTATTAAGATACTCAGGCCGTATTAGTGCATATTCACGACGAAAATATAAAAAGGTTTGTTTTGTAAAGATTTTTGTTTGATGTATTAAAATTTATTATGTGCTTTTTATATGTGATTCTTAATAAAATATTAAGAGTGTTTTTATAAATATATGAAGTTTAAATTAACTTATTTCAAAAACTTTGGGTTGAAGTCTACTGCAGAGTTTTTACCCAAGTGAAATACATGTAGACTTTGTTAATTAGCAAAACCAACAAAAATTCTTTATATTTCAATAATTTTAATAGAGTTGTGAAACTTGTGAATAAAGCTGTTAAACACAGTTGTCTTTTTTTCAAAATATTTCTATCAATAATTCATATATTATATGAATTCATATATTACAATAGATTATCATTAGGGTAACATCAACATTTTGACTTGTCATGCAGGAAAATGCTCATCGTCAGCCCATTATTGGTTTGACCCACTGACCATTTTTAAAGAAAATGAGTTAGGTATGGAGTATATATATTTCGAATATCCAAGAGATTTATTATTCGACATATTATCATAATTATACTATAAGTGAAATTTATTTGCTGGCGGTTAAGCGATGTCTATATGCATTTCATTGTTGCATAAGATAAGAGGTTTGTGATTGTTCAAAATGTGTGTTTGAAGTCTACTGACGATTTGTTAAAGCAGCAATGAAATGCATATAGACATCGCTTAACCACCAGTAAATAAATTTCACTTATAGTATTTCGAATATCTCCTTTCTGAATCCAAAACGCCTTTCGCGAAATTAATTATGGTTTCTGAGATATTTAGCATTCGTTAATTTTGCTCCATTTCAACTATTTTAAGATTTAATAAGTATTGTTTTGCTTCATTTCTATAGGAAATAAATAATAACAAAGAAAGTGCCGTAAGAAATATTCAACGGCGACTGTTAAGCAAAAACATCATCACCCAGACGCAGCCGCCGATTAAATGTTTTAATATAAACTTATTTAACACTAAAATAAAATAAAAGAAACCTTAATTATGCATGTTTGTGTATAACAGAAATCATTTATTTTCATCTTTATATTAAATACACTTCAATTACTTGTTTTTCTTGTAAGCGGATCGACGGCTTCTGGGCCAGCGTTAAACGATCGAATTATTTTTCTAGACAGCAAGAAAAATAAACAAAACAACAAAATTCTCAATTCTCAGCAGTAAAGTATACGTAAGGAGCAAAAAAAGCTACTTTTTGAAAATAAATTAAAAAAAGTGGTGTATGCGGCATAAAACGTATTTTTAGTTTTACAATAAAGTAATATTAACTTCTAACTTTATTCATCAAAGTTCACTAAAATGTAAACATTTCTTCCAAACATGTGTCGGAAGCAATGGTGAAAATACAAAAAATTCTATCGGGTATACTTTGAGAAAATTTCATGTAAACCTTCTTTGTCGTTTTTCTCCATTGCGACTTTTTGGCATATGCTCCAAACTAATATAATGAGCTGACGACATAAGTATAAAATATTGTATAGTGACAAATGTATTTTTAAATCTCAAACAATTAAAACGTAATTTCAACTTTAATAAATTTGATATCACTCTTAATTTACTGTTTAATTTGAATTAAACTTGCATAAAAATCAATATTAGTTCAATTGAATTAAAGCCAGTAAATATTTTAAATATTTTGTATGCCATTAAAATATTTTATGAACTTAATTAACTCTCTATTACGTGGATACATAAAACATTCTTAATCAAATAACTGTTTATAAATTTGGTTTGTGTTTTTTTTTTTGATAAATTATTTCATTATAAATAATATATTTTTTTTCTTTCACGAAATAGATTTATGCATGGAAGTGTTAGCATGTGCGTAAATAAATTTTATACAGTTTGATTGCTGAAAAAATATGACAAATTTTTCAATTAGTAAATAACAGAAGCACAAATGGCAAAACAGAAATAACGTCAAAAAATTAAAATGTTTGCTGGCTAATGAATTTGCAGCCATGACCACACACAGCTTTAAGCACTCAATGCAATCAAAGTATTTATTTAATTGTTCGAACATAACGTCAGCTGAAATGTAAAAAGTTTTAGGAAACTAAATGTTGCACGTTAAAATTTTTATTTATGCTGAAAGCTGCACGTACATTTGAGTAATATAAACTTTCCTTACGATATGGGAAACAACATAATATCTTAGAAAAATTAAGATAAATCTTTAATATGGTATGTACTTCATTACCTAGCAAAAGATTTGGAATCCAATTTTTTTTTATAAATTCCGTGGAATTTCATGGAAACAATCGCTGCAAAATAAAACCAAATCAGCGTGAACAAAAATAGCGATTTTATTTATTTTATTATTAGTTTGAACAAATTCGAATTAAAACACTTCAACATTTACCGTTTTAGTATGTTTTACCCCCTTCTGTTAAATTATAAAAATGTTAGTTAGGACGTTGAACTTTTGAGGCAACGATTTGTGGAAATAAATGTAAAAATATTTGATATTTTATAGCTCATCCGTCTATTGCAAAATTATTTCCCTTAATTAAGAAACATCTTGTGTAGCTGCTGCTGACGATAATTATACCATGCGTGCTTTGGTCACCTCATATTAGAGCAAAAATAAGTGCAAATTTTTCAAAATTATTTTTTGAGTGTTATTTTATTGTTTATAAGTTAATAAAAAATATTTTCATGAAATTTCTAAGATGAGATATTTGAGTGAATAAAAAAGTTAAATACGACTAACTTTCACAGAAATATCCTTAAATAAACCATTAGCACAATTAATGTTTGCACTGACATTATCATGGCATTTATCTATAACTAATAAAAAAAACTGAATAAAAACTCCCCTGAATCCTTAAAAAATTCCGGGACTTCCAACTTAGAACCAAAAAAAATTTTGGTGTTTTCAGTACCGTTATGCCGTGATTAAGATCCAAGTGGAAAAGAATCTGTTAGACCAAAATGAATGTGCAAACATTGGAAGTTCTATATTATGTGCGGATATTAAATACATACCTACCATAGAATGACAATGAGTACTCCAAAAAAAATATACATAAGTAAATAGATTTAATTTCAGTAACTGCGTATAATCATAATTGTAGCGCAAACAATTCGTAGGCTCACATATCTTCTGAGTACGCTGTGAAAATATACGCATGATACTAGGGATATTTATTCATCATATTTGTTTACATAAAATGAAACGAAAAATGTGTGGGTGTGTGTGTGTGTGTGTGTGTGAAAACATGCTTGATCTGAGTGTACATAAAATAGTCCTGTATATACGCATGTGCAACCGATTAATAGTGAAAGTATTTTTATACTCATGTGTATGATTGTAGCTCATACAGTCTATACTTTTCAGTTATAGTTGTTTGTGCTACGTAATTTAAAAAATGTGTATAAACATAGTTGTTGGATTTTTAGTGCTATACGTGTTGGGTATAAAATTAATGGTGTGTTTGCGTATTTGTTTTATTTTTAGATGTACACAATCATAGTTATTTGGCGGCCAATACGCAAAGAGTACTTAAAACTATACTTCTGTCATTCTCTGATACAAACATTCAAAATATATATATAACATTCTGATACAAACATTCAAATATTGTATATACATATAAATATGTATATACAAACATTCTTATGTACATACATATTTATATAAAGAAATTTATTTATTTGGCTTAATCGATTGTATTGCCGTATGATCTTCAAACAAACAACTGCATTGGTAATTGTGGCTAAATTGGTTGTGGTCAATAAATTCGCATGCTCCTTTGTCTATCTACGAGTATTCACCATAAGAACAAAAATGGAAGTAATCAACTACATATTGCTGTAAACATTTAACTCAATGGACATTGGGACAAATGCTGCAGTAGTAAGACAAATTTTAGAGTTCGTTTCTTCAAATTTAAAATTGTTTTAATATTTATATAGAAATTGTGAAGAAGCTTAGAAAAAACATACAAATACATAAATGTTAAGGTATATTAATTTCTGTTTACCAAAAATTACTCCATGCATTAATATTATTTGTCGCTTTAATTTTTTTGCTTTATGACTTTGATCACGGAAAAGTAAATTGGGCGAAAAACTGTAAAAGAAAACAAAACATCATGGTCTGTAAAATAAGTGATGTTACGATGTTAATTAACATTAACATTATTTAACATTAAAATTTTATACTTGACATTAACATTAAATGAAAAATAATAAAAAATGTGTGGAAAATACTTTTGGAGTCTCATCTCTCAGACGTACATCTCTCATTTATTTAGTTTTAATTATTGTCCTGCCACTGAACATAACAATGTAGTATAAGGCTAAACATATGACGCTTAATATATGAAAAAAAAACAACATGACATGTTCTTATATACCCTTCACCAATGTACGTATGGAGTATATATAGATGATTTGTGGAAGATACATTTTTCATATATTTTTTGCTCTATTGCAAATTATATTGACCTAAGATTATTTTAGAGCTAAAGAATTTTAGTTAAATATATAACTATTATACATTATATGCAAATAGTATATGCATAATGTTCACATTACAGTATTTTGGAGATACAGTCATCTTTTAGACTATATCTCCAAGAAATTGTTGCCTGCGGTAAAAAAACTGATCTTAAAATTAATTTATAGTTTTTTTACTAGTTGCAATATTTAATTCCAACACTTTTAATTTAACATTATAAAAATAATCTGAAAGCTCTGCACACTCAATACTTAAGTTTTTTGTCTTATGCTTTATTCACGAGTATCTCTGCCTATTTTATAAAATATATTAATAAATAAAGGAAAATTTGTTGCACAAATATAACAACTAAAATAAAAATATATAGTCTTTGTAGTATTATTTTATTTGATGGCTTTTCGTGTTTTTCTTATGGATTTTTAATTTGATAGATTTTTATTAAACAGCAATACATTTTTTCTGCTCATTTCATATACTCGTATTTCATACAAACATTCTGTGTCATTGAATTTTTATATGTCATATTTTTATTCTTGTTGGACATGTACTACATACATACATCTTTATGTATGTTGTTTTAATATTTAATTTAATATCTTATATGGCTTTCCAATGACCTATAAAATTTATATAAACAATAACGTTGCAGTTTCATATGGATTCACTTTCTTCTTCACTTTTTCTATGGCACTGAACCTAAACGTATATAAGCTTGTATGTATGTCTATAACTGAGTGCACATTGCTCAATATAGTTTGTGCAACTTTAGCAAAAAAAAAGAAAAAAAAGAAAACAGCAAACAAAGGCAACAAGAAAAACTCTACATATCAGACCGTGTTTATGCATTAAAAAGGCCATTTTATGGCCATTAAAGTTAAAAAAGAACAAAGTGGGTTTTCGTTTTATTTATTTTTTAACCCATTTCAATGATTAAGAGCATGATGCGAGTGCTCTTGGTGGCCTTTCGATGGCAATGGCAACAGTAATAAATGTGATGATGGTGATGATGATGATGACGTTGACGTTGACGTTGACGATGACGATAACCCGTTCCGTTGCCGTAGTCAACTTGAAACTAAAGAAGTGTTAATAACAATATATTTTTTTCTAGCACTCAATACATAAGCCTTATAATATTTTTTTTGAATCTCGATTCGTAATAAACACTTGTAAAATTTCTGATATACTGATACTATTTTATGCAGTGATGCATTGAGCACATTCACGACAGCAGGCTAATGACTACACGACTGCAAATGCCGCTAGCAAAAATTGTAGCTATGCAGGCATGTTGCCAGCTAGTTAATTATTTTCAAAGTGACAACGACATCAGAGATACTTGATATCGAAATATATATTTTAAAATGTTTCAGTGGTGCCACTTTCAAATACTTCACATTTATAAAAATAAAATTACTTTTTTGAAATATACAAAAGCATAAGAATTAATCAAATTATATCTTTATGAGTTTTTTATGTTGGCAGTACTCTATCTGCTCATTGTTGAATTCATGTAAAATACTAATAAAAATAATAATATAAAAATAACCATTTTCATATACACACATGTATTTTATTTTTGACAGGTTGTAGTCAGTAGCCTGCTGTGATGAATGTGTTTAATACCTGCCACTGAGTTACCTTCAACAGATTTGTAGTAAGTATAGGTGAAAAAAAACTATCTGACTCATTCATATCTAAATGCGGTCTTAGATGAAATGAAAATTTTCCTTGTAATTACAACTTGTTGACCTTTTTATATATATTTAAATTTGACTTTACGTATAACTTTTTGAAATCCTTGTAGGATTTTTTCCTTCAACTCCTGGCAACACTGATTGTCATAGAGAATTATAAGATAAAATATAACCCAGGTATTCATAAACGATTACTAAAGTTAATGTAGGTTTAAGGTGATAACTTTGTTGAGAAAACCGGTTTAACGAATATTTTAACTGTAACTATCGTTTATGAATACGAGTGTAAATATTTATCGTTGTATTATTGCTCAACTCATGAGCACGTTGTCATGTTGTCTCGATGCTGTTATTATGCAAGGTTATGAATTTTCCAGTTTTCAAAGTAAAGTTAAATACAACACACGTAAAGTTTGGATTTCGATGAAACTTTTATTTCATTAAGTGTCTGAAACTTGATATTACGTTTTTGGCGTAGCTTAACAAAAATTCTAACCGTGTCAAGTTGAACGATCTTGGTGGCCAATTGGCATTGCCAAAATGTAAAATTACGCATTCTGGAAACTTTATATGCAATATAAGCCAAAATGGCTCGTGTTTTCAGGCTCGTATCACCGATTAATTGTAGGCCAAAAAAGTCAATTATCATACTTGCTTTCCACACTTTCACTAGGTTAGGTTAGGTTGAAAAGAGCAGCCATTACGCTCATGTCCGGGGACATACATACAAGCCAGTATAGGCCTGTTGTGCGCTCTCATATAAATAATAGGAAGTCAGTGTCATTCACGTAGTCGCTCAAGCTTTTCCAGTCAATACCTCTAAGGTGGGTAATGCGCGGTAAGGTGTCATCCCCAAAATAACGGGATCTCGGCTGGGCGAAAGCTCGACAATGACAAAGGAAGTGCTCCATTGTCTTCATGTCTTCCATGCATACCCTGCATTCATTGCAATTCGTGCCTCCAATCCGGTACAAATGCCCTGGTATATTAAAGTGTCCCGTTAGGATGCCGGTCAACTTTCCTAGCTCGCGCTGGCTTAATTTCAACAGTGCCCTTGTTTTGTTTTCGTCCGGATAGCCTCATAGAATCTCACAATTCCATCGTATACTGTGGGCCATCTTCGCCCGATTTTGTTACCTTGAAAGGCTTCGCATTAGTTAGTGTTACTGTCCGTAACGTTATGGACTTTTTCGGTAGTTCATTTGCACGTTCATTTCCAGTTATGCCGTACTAGGCTTTGTATCTAATACGAATGTCTATAGGTTAGACATAAAGAATGGTCTTCAATGCCCTCGTGGATATAGTTCTCATAGCACTATTTATACGTAAGCAGCACATTCGTTAAACCTTCTCCAAAACTTTAGTGTTGCAATTTCTACCTGTTGACTTCCACCATACTACCGATGCGTACGTTAGAACTGCCGGTGTGTCGCAATAGGGCTAAGTCTCCATTCCGACCCAATGGCCTTTCTGCAAAGAGACCAGCACGAGTTAGCCTTCTTGACTCTTTTCCTCTATGTGATGTCTTCACAACAGTTTCCGATCTAGGATCACTCCTAAATATTTAATCCTATCGGATAAGGAAACAAGATCAATATACGGCATGATCTTTGTTTTCCTGGTACACTTTCACTAACGGAAGCGATATTTTCAAAATTAGGGCTACACTGAAAATAATCTAAGTAACAATAAAAAATCACTTCTTCTATAAAATAAACGAGTTTTTCATGCGTATTGGCAGATACATTTTATGCGAGTAACTTATTATTTTCTTATAGTTTCGAAGTGAATTTTTTTCTTTGCGGAATATGTAATTTTGAATATATACAAGTTTGTACGCTAAATGCAATACTTTTGAAAATTTATTTCTTTTGTACGCAGCACTTTTGTGTATATCGTAAATATTACGATATTATTTAGTAGAAATACTTATTTTGTAGAAATACTTTCTGCAAAATGTTGTATTGTTTTTTCCAGTGTAGATTTTTTTATTTGTAGAGGGGTTAAGGCTTGCATGTATGTAAAACAAGTGGCTTTTACAAGCGTAACATTATCTCTGGCTTGGCTTCTATTCTCGGCCGCTTATCTGATCTATTAAATTTTTAAAATAAAAAAAAACGTGATTTGTATGCCAAGAAAAAGTTTTATTTCAAAGCCTATAAAGATTCCTTTGCGTACTTTGAGGCTTGTGAATTATTCCCAAGTCAAGTAACTACTCAAAACACTAAATTGCTATATAATATTTTTGTATGCAAAACTATATACAGACGTTATAATCGACTTTTTGTGTTATTTTTCTTGATTTTACTAAAGTTAATTTCAAGGTCGTTAATAGCAAAATTATATTTCTATTTTATTTTCAATGCTATGAATGTATACAGGATTAAGTTTGTAATTCATCACGGCCGCTTTTACAGCAAATTTTCATTCTTATTTGTAATAACTAGACATTATAGTTTTATCAACTTACATATTTATTT
The DNA here is from genome assembly GCA_936439885.1 of Nowickia ferox. Taxonomy (NCBI): domain Eukaryota; kingdom Metazoa; phylum Arthropoda; class Insecta; order Diptera; family Tachinidae; genus Nowickia; species Nowickia ferox. The sequence continues at coordinate 111,426,343 of OW387023.1, forward strand.
ATACTCGTATACTCGATAAACGTAATAAATATTGACTGGAAACTTTTGTTGCCTCATTGCTAAAGCTAAAAAGTTTTTTTTTTTTTTAAATAAACATACCTGAAATGAGAAAAAAGAGAACAGAAAATTGAATTAGTTTTCCATACCAGCAGCAAATGTCAAGTCTTACTACAAGTAAAAATTCTCGTCTGTCTATTTACATTGAAAACAAAAACAAATTTGAGTGCTATGTTTTTGTTTTTGTTTTCAATATAAATGGGCAGACGAGAGTCTTCTATAAACTGGCTGTTAGTCTTAATAGTACAAAAGAAAAATCAATAAAAATTTTTAAATATTTATTTTCGTTTATTTGCTACCTACAGAAATAGTTTATAATGCTTCAAAGCAATTTAATTTTCCTTAAAATTATTATATGTTAAGCACTGATTTTCTTTCTATACACAAACATATATTTTTAAGCGCACTTAATTTTAATTATGTATTTTTCTATATACAATTTTTTCATAATAAGCAGGAGGAAACAAAACTTGTTCTGCCAACAAGTATCGATTTCTTAACGTTACTCAAGTACGTCGTGTAGTGCTGCAATAAAGCCAAGAAACCCAACAACATATGCGTGCATACTTTTAGGGGTGTACAAATAAAAACATGTCTCACTCCCATACTTGCAGATCTCACACAAACACATACACATGCCTGTAGTGTAATATATAAATATATGTATGTGTGTACATATCGAGGGTCTCAAATAGAAAGGCCACAACTCGTATTTCTAACGAAATTGGGTGTTTCAGTGATTCTAATACATTTCACACAAATGCACCTCGTCACAAAAGTTTATTGCAATAGTGTAAAAAATAACGCTTCTACAAGCAGTTGTACAAATCAGTTTGTACAAGCAGTTGTACTGTTTCTATTATGTTTTTTCCTTCACCTGTAAGGTTACAATTATTCGAGTTAGAGCCTTTCTAATTGTCACCAACGATATGTAATCGTGTTGTTGTTCTAGTCATTACATTGTTGTTAGTAGGTATGGATGGATGTATATGAATATGTTTGTTGTTGCTGTTGAACATTTCGTTAATGTTTAATACTCGAACACATATCAAATCATTACGATCTAAATGGCATTTTGACAGGAGATGACAAAGTCTAATAACGACGAATTTCACCGCGATTATTTCACTTTTTTTTTTTTTTTTTTTTTTTGCTTTTCGCATACTTATTTCATTCTTACACTTGTTTATTTTTGACACAAAGAGTCGGCAAACATTTTTTTTTTACCCTCTCAAATCAGTGATTATGAAAACGTTAATTTTTTTTCCCATTGCAACAAGAGGAAAGTACTTCTTTTTATGTGTATGTTACGTTTTATCGTTTCATCAAAGTTTTCATGTCGTGTTTTTTTTATACTTAATGGGGGTGCAACAATTAAAATCCTTAAGCATATAATACAAGTTAAATTTGCATTTCTTAAATAATAAACAAAAATCATTGGAGTATTCACACCAGTGTCTTAAGTGTCATAATGTCTTAACATTTTAACATAGTTTAAAAAAATTGTTGTGACTCAAAGAAAAACGTCATAAAATAATAAGACTTTCTCAGCTATGTTTATTGAGAGAGAGAGAGAGTAAGCAATGTACAAAGGTGATAAAACCAAAATACAAATAAGTACAATATTTATAATTGTAAGTTATGAGGAGTTGCTCACAGCAGTTATATTTTTCGTGTTATTACTTTAAAACGTATTAATTTATGAGTACCATTAGAATACCCCAAATATATATTTTTTTGCTACAACAGGAACAAATCCAGTCCTCAAGGAGTTTCAACTTTATCATCTAACAAAAATTATGTGAACTTCAAAAAAATATGTAAAATATATGTTTTATTGGAAATACAAAAACGAGTTTTGTGTATTTGTACTGGTGACCTAAAACAAGTACCAGTTATCGGGTGTTATGTTTTCGAACTTTTTTATAATTTTATTTTCATTGTTCAATAACAAAAAATAATTGCAAAACCAAGCATTCATTCCATTAACTAATGGGGTGCTCAACGATGTCAAAAGAATACGTTCGTTCGGCACTCGAAAACAAAAACCAGATTTAATTGAGAAATTTTTTAAATATAATTGAACTAGAATGAATTTTAATCAGGAAGAATTTCCATTTGCATTCTTATTGAATGACATATTCATATTCCATTTCATTCAGAATTTCAGGAAATTATTCCTGAACAAGATTTTAAATTTACTGTGAAGAGAATAATAATTTGAATTAACTGTTCGCCTGGCTAATCTTGTGAATTAAAGTTATTAGTTGACTGCTAAAAAAAACTTTTATTATGATTAGATTGGTAACCAGTTAAAAAAATTGGAATCGAAATATTTCTTTTTTTAACGAGACGCACATATGAATATAAAAAATCGTTCTAGAAGTCTCATTATTATTAAATTTATTTCAGTAAATTTTGTAAAAAGAATTCCACACTTATGTATGCAAGGACAATAAAAGTACCATTCCAAATTTATACATCCGTCCTTGGGCGTAAAGCTCATTCTAATTCTGGGTGTAAAATTATAGTGTGACACGAAAACAAAAATATTCATACCAGTACATTAAGGACTTGCGTTTGGCATAATCAAGAAGCACAACAACAAATACTTAAAACATGAACAACAATATAGTAACGGAAACACATTAAAATATTCAGCGCAAAAAAAAAAAATTAAAGTACATTGAAATACCACATTTTACTTTATAAAATGCGTTAAGGAAGAAAACTTACATACATAAAAGTCGTTTTGGCTTTTTTCTTATTTTCTTATTTGTTTAGCAGACAAAAAAAAATATAAATGCAATAAAAGAAAAAGTTAAAATTATTTTCAAAACACTTAAAAAGATAAAAAGCACATTTACATACGAGTATATTCATCTCATCCTTTCTCATAGAAGTACCTACTAAAAATATACGAGTACACTGATAAGTTGAAAAAAATATATAAAAATAGAATACATTTTAAGCGGAAGCGGAAAGATTTTCGCTTAAACGGATGTTTAGGATGTGAGAAGCAAAAAACAACAAACTTTCTAAACTTTAGGAGTAACAAATTATACTTGTGAAGCATATATGCACAAATATACATACATATGTATATGCATATATGTAAACATTCAATTACTTGCCATTTTTTGAGCTGTAAAAACTATATAATAAACTTAAAAATTCTGAAGTGTGTGATGACATACATAGAAGAAATAACATTTTCCCTACAAGTCTACATTGGTTTTTTTTCTCCTTCTCTCTCTCTCTATCTCTTTTGGGAAACAAATTAACATTACATTATTTAATACAAATATTTTCACTTCTTATGAAAATTTTATTTTGAAATTTCAAAAATTCCCTGGAAAAAAATTCCTAAGGCACTAATTTTTTCTCAGAACAAAATCCTCATGTTCTAAATATATGGCGCGTGAAACAAAGACTGAAAGAAAATTTAGATTTTTGAAGTCAGCATTTTTGTTTCCAGTTCTTTTATTGAAAGTGAAAGTTCGCAAATGATCTTTAAAAATATGTGGAACAAGGAATAGGGAAAAAACTCTTGGCAAATTTTCATTCAGAAAAAAAGTTAAAATATTCTTTTTGAATTAAAAAGTTTGGTTTATTATTTAAATTAAATTTTTAATAATGACATTATATTTATTTTGTTATCGAACAAAGTTTTTTGAACAAAATCAATCATTTGGGATCGTAAATAATCGATCTTCGCAAAAAAAGAGGAAGAGTTGGTGAAGCTTTTTTGGTTGTTATGGATCGATATAAGGTTTAGCAAAAATAGTTTTTACTTACTTATATAAGCCATTGAGCGAAGCCTTTTTAGATACGGTGAAATAAATTCATTCTAATTATAATCTCAACAACAAGTTACACGAACTTTAAACTTAACAATTTGAAATGGTTACATTAAACGTAATTTGCTTTTGTGTACATAAATCTGCAAGTACAACAACATGTTATATTCATATATTATATTGTACTTTTATAAGTGAGTTTGCATTTCCATAGTTGTATGTTTTAAATTTTTTGCTTTTGTCTTTTACTCTTTGTTTCTTAAATTAGTTATGAGCCACAAAGTCAAACTGGGTCATTTGAACTTTTGTGATTAGAAAAATACAACTACCACACAAAATAACCATTATAGACTTTTAATGCATCATTCCAGCAATTATTTTCCATAAAGTTTGAGATTAAAAATTAATGTATTTGCAGTCAACATGAACTTTGTTATTTTGGATAATAATTTATATGTACATTTGAATTAGTTTTTTGCTTTTTTGTTATAGTAAGAAAAACATGAAGTGAATTTACTAATCAACATTTTTTATATACACATCAGAGAATGACAATAAGTACTAAAAAATAATATAAATAAGAAAATAGTCTTAATTTTAGTGAATGCGTAATCCTAATTGTAGCGTCAACAATTATTTTCTATCACGCTAACATGACTATGGCTGTTTCCAATAATAAAAGAGCATCTCTACTTCGTTTATACGCTGCAACTAAAAATAATAAAGAACATTCGTATCAAGCGCATTGACTCTCTCTCTCTGTCTCTCTCTCATACTTATACTTATACTAAGGCTGTTGATGTTTAATAAATAAAATATACATATAATACTCGGGATATTAATTCATCATTCGCCACGGTATACATATATTTATTTATATAAAATGGAAATGAAAAATGTGTGGGTGTGTGGAAATATGTTTGATGTGTGCATAAATAAAATAGCCCTTTATATACGCATGTGTAGCCGATTAATAGTCAGAGTATTTTTGTATTTATGCTTTGATTGGAGCAAATATAGTCTATAAATTTTAGTTATAGTTGTTTGTGCTGCCTCATTTAAGGAATGTGTATAAACATAGTTGTTGGATGTTTGTAGTAATACATATTCGGTTTTTTATTTTTAGCTGTATGCATTCATAGCTTTTTGACGGCCAATACTCAAAAAGTACACAGAACCATACATTTGTTATTCTCTGCTCCACAGCCCAATAATAGCTTAGCGATTCGTTAGCAAGTTGGATTTCAGAAAACTGGCTTGCTGGTCATTCTTTTTTAGATTGGTGATAGCGGTGCTATGTTCGTATCCAATCGCAAGATGCAGTCATGCTTCAACAAATATTCATGCACTTTACTCTCTTGCCCGAGACGTTAGGACGCACTGTAACCATTCAGACTACGTGACTGGGCGTCTTCTGACTCTGGCTAGCTTTCAGAGGAATTTGAAAAGCTAATGCGGAAGTAGTGAGCTGCTTGGACAGCCAAATATAGGAATCGTTTTTGGTCACTCCGAAGTGAATGACAGCTAAAAAAACTTTCCGCACTGTGTTGAAAACCCCAATCTCCCAATAATGGATTCTTTGAGCAAACATTTTTTGCTTGTTCCCTTTCGACTATTTTGATTATCGGGTAAAAAAACATACCAGGAATAAACTATCTGACATGAGCAATAACAAGTAGCAATTAAAAGAAAATCAAAAACTGTCATTCGAAATGAAAAATCATAAGACGAACCTAAAGATGATTTTAAAATACTTGTCGAATGATATACCCATTTTGATATAGTTCGCCGACTTTTTATTGTGTTCGTATTTACAAAATGGCGTCTGTTGACCGCCATATTGAATTTTTACTACTGTCATATCTTTGGTGACACTCCTGGGATTGAGACAAATCGATTGACGTAAAAATCATTAAAATCGGTCCACGCGTTCGGTTTATATAAGGCCGCAAAGCAACACATATACATACATACATACATACATACATACATACATACATTCATACATACATAGGTTAATAAGCACAATACCCTTCTTTGCGTCGCGCCACCGCGTAAAAACAGTTTATTAATTTTTCTCACGTTTCTGTAAACGATAAACAGTTTACTTAAAAATAATAAATTTTTATTAATAACTTATTTATTTATTATATTAATTTTTACTGTGTTTATTAAGAAATAATTTTTTGTTATTAAAAAGTCGCTGTTTTTGTGAACTCTTTTAGAATTCTTTGTTTTTTTTTGTTGCACTTTAATCAATATAAGTTGTAATTTTGTTGCAAAACTTTTTCAATATTATGCCATTTTCTAATTTATTAACTTTTTTCTCTCAGTCTCAATAAACTTACAGAAACTTTATGTTCGCATTATGACTAATATTGAACAGAAGTGCAAATACAAAACAGCAAGAAAAAGGACTTTATAAATAAATTAAAAAATATATGAAATAGTTTTTTATCAGAAGTAAAGAATGCAGAGGAAAAAAGTCTCAAATTTGATGACTATAGTGAAAGCAAAAGTTGTATTAAATTTCTAATAACTGTAAGTAATTAAAATGTGTAATAAAAAATTAAAGCTCCAGCATAAAGATGAGTTTAATTTTTCGACAAACATAAAATTCTAAATTGTTTATTATATATATTTTTTCAATTATATAAAAAAATGTAATAAAAAAACCTGCTGTCAAACAGTTTTAATTTTTTTTTTTAATAAACTTAAAAAAATCATTTTTTTATTTTAATTACTTCTAAAATTTGCTCTCTTTGCCTGACTACTTGGCAGTTGTTCACATTTGCACAAATTAATTAAATATTAATGCTCCAGTTAAACTTTTCGACCTAAAAAGTAATTTTTTTTTACCATAATACGAATATATTTTGAAAAGTTCTAAAGCATAATAAAAACTAATAAAAATGTTAAATTTTTATTTTATTTTTATCTTGAGAATTTAGTTTTCTTTTCTTTCCTTTCTATACACTTAATAGCAAAAATATGATCTGCATCAGCATCTCCATCAGGGTGGTGTTTCATTTCAGTTAATAGTGATGAATAACTTGGCTATTTTTTTCTACTACTACAAGTACCTCCTTCATCAGTTATTCATAACCTATTTTTGTTTGTTTGTTTGAAAAACATTTATGCATTTCTTTTCTACGTTTTAATTTCTTTCGTTTTTTTTCAGTTTTCAACCAACTTGCATTACCTGGCCAAGAATATTTATGAGGCTCTTTTATAAGTATTGGCTGTTTTCATACTATTTTGTTTACCTTTACTTAGACTGCAGATGAAACTGAAAGTGCAAGACTTTTAAGACAACTTGAATAAGAAGAGCAAGTAGAGTAGATTAGATTGCAAATTTTATTTTTAAATTTTTTTTCTTTCAACGGTTTCCCATGTTTCTACGGCCATGACATACATGAACAGTGTCGATGAGTTAAAGTTTTTAAATACACAGTCTACTCGCAATAACTTGACACTGGCAAGATGAGTTATTAACTGATTGGTGATTTCTGTAATATGTTCAAATCGAGTTTTTATCAAATCTCAACGTTTTGAGGTTATAGAAATTTATACTAAATAGTTTTACGATGATGTCCATCTAGATGCACGCACCATGTGCATTTGTAAAGGTGTGTGTATGTATATTAATCTTTCATTGGATTTGCATTGCATTTCATTGTCATTGAGACGAAACTAGCTTAACTGAGATCTCATGATTTTCAAATATAAAAGAGAATTAATAAAACAGCTAAATAGGCCACAGTGTTCAACTGATTGCATGACAGGAATAGCAAATACGGTTTAATAATTCTCGACTGTGGTAAAGACATTTTTAGCTAAATATGTCTAGAATTATCAGTTCACAAATTACAAAATGTCAGTTCGTTAACGATTTTTTTGTTCAAATTTTACTATTTTTTGAGGTATAATATCAGTTGCTTGAATATTATATTTATTCTAAATTCTACCTCATAATTATCTGAGTGATGTTTTCAAACAGATAAAGCATTTCATACATAGCAGCCATTCCATTTCTAATACTAAAATGCATATGAGGAACAAATAGTCTGAGTATCATGTGTGTATTTATTTTGCCCGAATAAATATTCATACTCTGAGTATATGCATACTCTGAATATAAGTATGACAGACACTTAATATGTACAATACGTTTGTGCCTTTCTATTTATAGTTATTAGTTTTGTTACAATTTGCTTCTGGCAAGGTGTTGGGGGACTTTTAAGGTACAAAGTGTTCTTAATGATGTATTTAGGATGCCGAGATATGTTCAGATATTATATTGACATTTCCCAAAAATTTGTCTAGCGCTACCGTAGCTACAACCTTGGGAAATATTGTTATAAAAAATAATAGCCCCTGTAAGTTATTTTGAAAAAAAATGAAATTTTTTTCAAGCGCATTGACTCTCTCTCTCTCTCTTTCATACTTATACTTATACTAAAGCTATTGATGTTTAATAAATAAAATATACACTCATAATACTCGGGATATTAATTCATCATTCGCCACGGTATACATATATTTGTTTATATAAATTGGAATGAAAAATGTGTTTGTGTGTGGAAATATGCTTGATGTGTGCATAAATAAAATAGCCCTTTATATACGCATGTGTAGCCGATTAATAGTCAGAGTATTTTTGTATTTATGCTTTGATTGGAGCAAATACAGTCTATAAATTTTAGTTATAGTTGTTTGTGCTGCCTCATTTAAGGAATGTGTATAAACATAGTTGTTGGATGTTTATAGTAATACATATTCGGTTTTTTATTTTTAGCTGTATGCATTAATAGCTTTTTGACGGCCAATACTCAAAAAGTACACAGAACCATACATTTGTTATTCTCTGCTCCACAGCCCAATAATAGCTTCGCGATTCGTTAGCAAGTTGGATTTCAGAAAACTGGCTTGCTGGTCATTCTTTTTTAGATTGGTGATAGCGGTGCTATGTTCGTATCCAATCGCAAGATGCAATCATGCTTCAACAAATATTCATGCACTTTACTCTCTTGCCCGAGACGTTAGGACGCACTGTAACCATTCAGACTACGTGACTGGGCGTCTTCTGACTCTGGCTAGCTTTCAGAGGAATTTGAAAAGCTAATGCCTAGAAAATACTTGGTCCAGAACCGGAAGTAGTGAGCTGCTTGGACAGCCAAATATAGGAATCGTTTTTGGTCACTCCGAAGTGAATGACAGCTAAAAAACTTTCCGCACTGTGTTGAAACCCCCAATCTCCCAATAATGGATTCTTTTAGCAAACATTTTTTGCTTGTTCCCTTTCGACTATTTTGATTATCGGGTAAAAAAACATACCAGGAATAAGCTATCTGACATGAGCAATAACAAGTAGCAATTAAAAAAAAATCAAAAACTGTCATTCGAAATGAAAAATCATAAGAGGAACCTAAAGATGATTTTAAAATACTTGTCGAATGATATACCCATTTTGATATAGTTCGCCGACTTTTTATTTTGTTCGTATTTACAAAATGGTGTCTGTTGGCCGCCATATTGAATTTTTATTACTTTCATATCTTTAGTGACACTCCTGGGATTGAGACAAATCGATTGACGTAAAAATCATTAAAATCGGTCCAGGCGTTCGGTTTATATAAGGCCGCAAAGCAACACATATACATACATACATACATACATACATACATACATAGGTTAATAAGCACAATACCCTTCTTTGCGTCGCGCCACCGGGTAAAAACAGTTTATTAATTTTTCTCACGTTTCTGTAAACGATAAACAGTTTACTTAAAAATAATAAATTTTTATTAATAACTTATTTATTTATTATATTAATTTTTACTGTGTTTATTAAGAAATAATTTTTTCTTATTAAAAAGTCGCTGTTTTTGTGAACTCTTTTAGAATACTTTGTTTTTTTTTTGCACTTTAATCAATATAAGTTGTAATTTTGTTGCAAAACTTTTTCAATATTATGCCATTTTCTAATTTATTAACTTTTTTCTCTCAGTCTCAATAAACTTACAGAAACTTTATGTTCGCATTATGACTAATATTGAACAGAAGTGCAAATACAAAATAGCAAGAAAAAGGACTTTATAAATAAATTAAAAAATATATGAAATAGTTTTTTATCAGAAGTAAAGAATGCAGAGGAAAAAAGTCTCAAATTTGATGACTATAGTGAAAGCAAAAGTTGTATTAAATTTCTAATAACTGTAAGTAATTAAAATGTGTAATAAAAAATTAAAGCTCCAGCATAAAGATGAGTTTAATTTTTCGACAAACATAAAATTCTAAATTGTTTATTATATATATTTTTTCAATTATATAAAAAAATGTAATAAAAAAACCTGCTGTCAAACAGTTTTAATTTTTTTTTTAATAAACTTAAAAAAATCATTTTTTTATTTTAATTACTTCTAAAATTTGCTCTCTTTGCCTGACTACTTGGCAGTTGTTCACATTTGCACAAATTAATTAAATATTAATGCTCCAGTTAAACTTTTCGACCTAAAAAGTAAATTTTTTTACCATAATACGAATATATTTTGAAAAGTTCTAAAGCATAATAAAAACTAATAAAAATGTTAAATTTTTATTTTATTTTTATCTTGAGAATTTAGTTTTCTTTTCTTTCCTTTCTATACACTTAATAGCAAAAATATGATCTGCATCAGCATCTCCATCAGGGTGGTGTTTAATTTCAGTTAATACTGATGAATAACTTGGCTATTTTTTTCTACTACTACAAGTACCTCCTTCATCAGTTATTCATAACCTATTTTTGTTTGTTTGTTTGAAAAACATTTATGCATTTCTTTTCTATGTTTTAATTTCTTTCGTTTTTTTTCAGTTTTCAACCAACTTGCATTACCTGGCCAAGAATATTTATGAGGCTCTTTTATAAGTATTGGCTGTTTTCATACTATTTTGTTTACCTTTACTTAGACTGCAGATGAAACTGAAAGTGCAAGACTTTTAAGACAACTTGAATAAGAAGAGCAAGTAGAGTAGATTAGATTGCAAATTTTATTTTTAAATTTTTTTTCTTTCAATGGTTTCCCATGTTTCTACGGCCATGACATACATGAACAGTGTCGATGAGTTAAAGTTTTTAAATACACAGTCTACTCGCAATAACTTGACACTGGCAAGATGAGTTATTAACTGATTGGTGATTTCTGTAATATGTTCAAATCGAGTTTTTATCAAATCTCAACGTTTTGAGGTTATAGAAATTTATACTAAATAGTTTTACGATGATGTCCATCTAGATGCACGCACCATGTGCATTTGTAAAGGTGTGTGTATGTATATTAATCTTTCTTTGGTTTTGCATTGCATTTCATTGTCAGTGAGACGAAACTAGCTTAACTGAGATCTCATGATTTTCAAATATAAAAGAGAATTAATAAAACAGCTAAATAGGCCACAGTGTTCAACTGATTGCATGACAGGAATAGCAAATACGGTTTAATAATTCTCGACTGTGGTAAAGACATTTTTAGCTAAATATGTCTAGAATTATCAGTTCACAAATTACAAAATGTCAGTTCGTTAACGATTTTTTTGTTCAAATTTTACTATTTTTTGAGGTATAATATCAGTTGCTTGAATATTATATTTATTCTAAATTCTACCTCATAATTATCTGAGTGATGTTTTCAAACAGATAAAGCATTTCATACATAGCAGCCATTCCATTTCTAATACTAAAATGCATATGAGGAACAAATAGTCTGAGTATCATGTGTGTATTTATTTTGCCCGAATAAATATTCATACTCTGAGTATATGCATACTCTGAATATAAGTATGACAGACACTTAATATGTACAATACGTTTGTGCCTTTCTATTTATAGTTATTAGTTTTGTTACAATTTGCTTCTGGCAAGGTGTTGGGGGACTTTTAAGGTACAAAGTGTTCTTAATGATGTATTTAGGATGCCGAGATATGTTCAGATATTATATTGACATTTCCCAAAAATTTGTCTAGCGCTACCGTAGCTACAACCTTGGGAAATATTGTTATAAAAAATAATAGCCCCTGTAAGTTATTTTGAAAAAAAATGAAATTTTTTTCCTTAATTTTTGGAAAAAAAGTGCCCGAAGAAAATATTTTTTTGGTATAAAATGTTAACAAGATCTGTTCGGAGAGGTCTGAGCTGCATTATTGCTCTATACAGTTAACAGCTATCACCAAGTATGAATTAGCTGTTGGCCAAAAAGTGATGACACCATTTTTTGAGGGCGCACTGATTATCGACATCTTTGGAGGCCCATTTCTCACCAAACTAAGTAAAGGGTCGTACTACCCTTTGATAGCACTATCCAACATATATTGTCCAGTGCGTGTGTTTTTCCAAAAGTATTTATTTGTTGCATAGTGTAATAATAGGAATTTTGTAAGTTTAACTTTCACTCAATACGACAAACATTTCGCCTTTAAATTAAAAGCATAAATTCATAATTTAATGTCCATTGCGAGATATTGAACACTGCCCACTGTACACAAATGTTTGTCTTACTTAACTGCTTCCTGGAAGCGTTACTATAAGAGAGAAGAAAAACCTATCAAAATTGGATAAGGGACTTATTTTTATAAAATTTAATGCTAAGCGTTGAAAAATTTTATAAGCTTCATTTTTGTATTTTGCAATTTTTCCATATCAAATTTGTGAATGCTTAAAGCTGTGATTCACTATCCTACACAATCGTATGACTTTGGGGAAAGGAGCAAAAAAACAATAACAATTCATCAGATCAGGCTTGCATTTTTCCGTAAGTCGTATGATTATGCAATGCTCCATCCGAAGTCTAAGCACTGCTCCAAAAATTCCAACGATGTCTCCTTGCGGCTGCATCAGTCGGGAGCAAATTTCTAACTTTAAGTGGCCCTAAAAGCTTTGAGCCCAAGTTACTCAAACCAACTGCGCTATAACATTACCTACATTATTTCTGACATACTTAAAATAAGTGAGAAGAAACCTCGTTACAATTTTTCACATTCAGCTCAAGTTTAGTAATGTTTAACAAAATGGGCTCATTTTGTATGCAAAACATCAATAGTCGCATACACCCGTTCATACAAACAAATAAAAGAATTACACAAAATACATTAAGGAAAATAAGTGAAAGGATAATAAGAAGTGGTAAGAAAGCACATTGCACGAATATCGTTGATGTTGCAGTTTGCAGTTTTACATATTTGAATTCACCTGAAGACATGCTGTTCTTGTTACCTGTGACAGCGATGCAAACTTTCAATGCTAAAAATATTCGGCCTTCAAAAGTTCAAGCGTAGCAAATCTATAATATTTAGTATAAACAAAACGTAATAATTTCCTTCAAAAGCTTATACATACGCTATTTTTCTTAAGGAAATGCTCGTACAGCGAATGTATGAACGAGTACTTTGCAGCGGTTGGATAATATTTATTTTCTTTATTTTTTATTAGTATAAAATACGTGTAAGCATGTTGTTTTCATACTGTTTATTATTCGTGCCATAAACATAAAAGATATTAAGTCTGGTTTATCTTAAGTTAAGAGGAGCACAGTTTGAAAAGTATTTGCTTCGTTTACGGTTTAACCTCTCGTTGTTTTATTTCAATTTATCTTCATACAGTTTGACAGTTAATGCACTCACGTTCTTAAGACAAAACGTGCAACTGTTTTTCTATTTTTTGTTTGTTTCTTATTTTCATTTCTTCATTTCATATTTTCTGGTAACCCAAAAACAAAACGCTTAATACGGAATAATTGTTATTTTGCTAAGCAGTTGCAGTTTTGTGGCTTATGTTAATATTTATTTTGAAAGCATATTTTTATGTCTTTTTTTTCTCTCGTAAAACTAATGATGTTTACTTCATAAAAAGATGGGCTATAATTAATAATGCCATGAAGAACAAAGTGTTAGAGAATTCTTGGGTACTATATAAGAATGATATATGCATGCATTTTGTAACGAGACGATATCCTGGTTGCGGCTTCTGGACCCCTGGCCAGGGCTGTCAACTCTCGTCTTGGTGAATATCTCTCCATACTAGGGGAGTACTTTGTAAAATGGCGACTCGGACTGAACATGAACAAGACGGACGCAGTCATGATTAAGGGCAGACGTAGGTACATATATCGTAACTGTAGATCATTCATTCCAAGTCTAATGATTGGGAATGAAGTGATACATATATCTGATAGGATGAGGTATCTTGGCGTGGTATTTCATGAAAATTTTGAGTTTTACCGACACATCGACCATGTTTTGGAACGTACAAAGCGCTTGTACGCCACATACCGGGGGATACTTGGACGTCAGGGTCTCAACAGGGATGTTGCACTCTTGCTCTATCGTCAAATTATTCGTCCTCTCATGTCCTACGCGTTTCCAGCCTGGTTCAGAATTTCTTCTGCCCAGATGGAGAGGCTTAGGGTATGGGAGAGAAGAATATTACTGGCGTGCTTAGGGCTTGTGCGCGGACGTAGGACGGATGGTGTATGGCGCAGTACTTCTTGTAGGTCAATTTACGCAGCCATCAATTTCAGCAGGATCGATGCTTTTATGATGGCATCAGGTATCGCATTTGTTGGGAAGGCTCGTTCGCTTGAGAACGAGCTTGTCCAACGATGTTTTGAAAGGCCCACTGATCTGGAGTCCATCTCTGCGTCAAGATATCTATCGCCGGTTGACCTTCTGCCGTTGAGCGAAGCTGGTCTTCTATACGAGGGTGCAAGCCTCTTGTTCTACCACAGGAGGGTCAATACACTTGATATGTACAACGTAGTGTATAACACTGCACAGTAGCACTAGTCTTTTGTAAATTTTTTTTCCCCCCTTTTTGTTTTTCGTTACCTTTTTGTTTTCTCTCTTTTAGTATTAATATTATTTTTAAATTAGTTTTAAGTCTTGTTTGTTACCTAGCTTTAAGAAATACTAGTGCCTTCCTTTTTTCCATTTTTGGGAAATTTTTTTTATGATTAGACGTAAGTTATATAAATAAATGTAAATATTATTTAGTTTAGCTATTAATATCTTCATAAACTGACTAGAATAGTCCTAGAAAAATACGTAGTATGTAAGGAAACTTTAAATATAAGAAATAGATTAAGAAACTATGTACAAAAAAAGAATAATACTGGAATAAAAATTGAATTGAATTGAATTGAAATTGCATTTTGTAACGACGAAAATCGAAGTCCTCGTTTTCCCCTTACAACAAATTTATATTTCCTTATTTTTTTTTTTTTTTTTGAAAAAAATAATTTTTACAAATAATTTGTATTGAATTATATTTCTGTGTATAACTCTTATTTTTATCATATTATATATTTTTTTTTTGTATTGAATTATAACCTACATGAATGTATACATTATTTATTATTATCCTCTCGATATTCAAACTTTGATTTAAAATTAACGTTTTGTTATAGATGGAGTCGCCATATTTGAATTTGAGTATTAAAATAGGTAAATTGAAATTTTTTACAACATTATTTAGTAAGTAAGGAGTCTGAATTGAGGAGTCTGCTGCTAGCTGTCACCAAGGTAAGAACACAAAGTTGAACGTGGTGTTACACATCCATCAGCATTGTAAATGCCTCTAAACACATCTACTGGACAGACTTATAATAGCACAACTAGTGTATACTATTGTGTGGCTGATCTCCTTGGATTTCGGTCTAGCAACAGACACACTGCTCCTTCTGAGCTCTTCTCACACGCGTAGCCTGTAGGACGTATTGTGTTACACATCCCGCCTGCATCTGCGTGCACAGTGACTGCGCTCTTTACGAGCATTCGTTATACCGCTCCTTCTGAGCATTTGTTTCTCGCGTTTTCACACGCGCAAACTGTAGGTTGTGTGGTGTTACACATCCCTCCTGCAGCTGCGTGCATAGTGACTGCGCTCTCTACGAGCATACGCATTCCGCTCCTTCTGAGCGTTTAAGTTGTCACTTAGACGGCCATTTAATTATATGAAAATCATAATAAACAAATGTTGTTATTGAATCGACTTCTTGTGTTTTTTTATCTCTCTCTCTCTCTCACGCTCCCAAAAATCAACAGATTTTTGTGGACGAATCTTGGACATTGCTGAGTTTTACTCCAGCCTAAGAAACATCGTCATAATTTAGAAGAAGTGGAGATGAAGTTCCCCCTTTTTGTAAAATTTAAATTTTTAACCCTCTCAATTTTCTACGTATTGTTTTCTTTCATCTTTTTTGAAAACGGAGGAACACATTAGCACTCGAACTGTTCTCGATAATGGTATGTTTTGTCCTTTTCCAAAAAGGAGTAAAAAAAGTCTTCATGAATCTATTGCAGCAGAATTTTTTTAATTTGCGGCCTGGCCCACGCTGTCACCAGAAATCGTTCGATCGAATACTTATGTATATTGAAAACAACAACAAATTTTCTAATGTTTCTAACGATTTATTTTCTGGAGACATCGTGGGACAGGCCGTTAACTTTCATAAATTTTTTTTTCTAAATTCCTTTTAAGACTTCCGTACGTCAAAGGTGAAAAGAAACGCTATTGTTTTCTATCCGTCACGGGCTCTTTTCTCGAGAAACGTAAGAGCTATGGATCTGAAATATTCACAGAATATGTAAAACTTTGGCCGCTACAACAAAAATATATGTATAATAAAGGGTGTTCAAAAGCGAGCAACAAAACATGTAGACATCCTATTGAATTTTACAGACAATAATATATATAGACACTTGATATTTTCAAAGTTGGTGTATTTTTGTGCAGACTACACCAATTAACACTAAAGTTAAAAAAAAATCAAAATTAAAGGGTATTCTAACAGTTGTTATTTTGACTATGTAATTTTGACAACTAGCTGTATCTAAGAGGCAAACTCTTGAAATGTTCAAAAACGCTAAAACTAAAAAATTCCCAAAATAAACTATTCGCCAAAACAAAACAATTGCCAAAAACCGGAAAAAAACCGTTAAAACAAAAAAATCGCCAAAACTAAAAAAACGTTAAAACTAAAATACATCGCCAAAACTAAAAAAGTGGCCAAAATTAAAAACTAAAACTAAATAAACGCCATATCAAAAAAAAAAATCGCCAAAACCGAAAAAAGGTTTACCGGGTTATTAAAACTTAAAAAAAAAAATGCCTACATTAGATAATATATTCGATTATAAAAGCTAAAGTTCGTATAGTATTACTTATGTAGTGTCCGTATGCGAGTAAAAGTCGCATTTTACTGAATTTATTCTTTCTGAATGCAAATAAATGCATGTTCTTGTGTATGAATATACATATATTGGGATGGCCAAAATCGGGGTCTAGCAAAAACGAAATCTTCGCAAAATTCTAAGAAAGTTATCCTAAGAAACTAGGGGTCTAAAATCAAAATCTAGCTCTCGCTGAGAGGTATCAAATTTCAAGCTTTTCGATGGGTAAAAACATTTATAACCAAATAACATAAGTAAAATTTTGAAAATTTTCGCTTCCGATTTTTATGAAATTTTGTGCATAACTACCACATAATAACCATATGGTAGTTATGCACAATAATATTGGATTATTATATGCGAAAAACTTCAAAATCCAAAGCGAAATTTGTAAAACGTTACTTTTGCTATTTGGTTACAATGTTTTTACCCAACGAAAAGCTTGAATTTTGATGCTTTTGGCGACAGCTGGGTTTTGATTTTAGACCCCTAATTTGTTAAGATAATACTCTTCGAATTTTGTGTAAATTTTGATGACAAAAACAATTAACCCAGTCTAATATATATACTCTACACGTATATCCATGTAGGGTGTATAATAAATTTTTTTTTGGTTGTTGTTGCTTAAGCATGTCTAGATGGATTTCCTTGCTGACTAGGAACTCATTAGTAGACTTCAACAACAAATAAACTTTTAAAATTCGTATTTTTTTTGACACACGTTCAATAAAAATAAGATACAGTTTTATTGATCATAATTATATTGTAATTTAACAGTATCAATACAACTATAATTTTTGTCCAGTAGAAAACGAGTACATGCATGTGTTTACACACACACACATGTAAATGTTTGTGTATACAAATATTTTTTAAGTAACATAAAGCAAAAAAAAGTATGCACTAAATAAAATTTTTTTCTTACTATTGCATTTACTGTCTAATTAGTAGATAACTTATTAAAAATGTCAATTGTCAAAATATGTTGCCACACACATAGTCATCTCTCATTTTATATCTCTTTTCAATATATTTTTTTCTGTCTATCTTATAAAAAAATTAAAATAGAACCAACAATAAAGTATATTGACCTTTCTGCGGTATACAAAAAAACCAATATTTTTAGTCTAAAAGAAAAAACTATACACAAAAATAAAGACATTTCGTAAAGGAACATTTTGCCATGATGTACTACATACATACATATGTATGCAAGTGTGTATTTATGTCTCTCCAATATAATTGAAATTATTAAAAAAAATCGATTGAATTTCAATGACTCGTTTGAAAATGGCAGAAAAAAATCAAACAAACTTTACTTATTTACTCGTATTTTTACATACATACATTCATACATATGCTAACAACTAACCGAAGGGGAACTTAAAATTGTTAACTTCAAAGTAGAAAGTCATAGAGAAAAATAATCATAAAATGCATTTTACGAAAATAAATATAAGCGTTTGTACGAATTTGCAGTCTTTTGTATTCGTAAAGCAAGCAGCAACTACGGACAGAAATTTAATAATTTATTAATACTATATTATATTTGTATTGGTCTATTCATGGATGTAAGGATGTCTTTGGTCGATATATACGACTACTGCAAAACTATTATTAAGTTTTTTTTTTACCAGCTGTCATTCTGTAGACAGACATAACTTACGAGGAGATAGAGAGAGGTCAGTACAAATGAAGACATGGTCAATTATTCTACACATACTCGTAGAGAGAAAAAAATTCATTCACGTTTTAAAGTTGAAACATAAATACAGTAGTTTCTGCTTAACTGATTTAACGCAGTTGATTCATTAAATAAGTAGAAAAATGTATCAGTGAATCACTTATCAGAGTATCGCATAGATCATTAACCTGATAAATTGCTTTAAAAATTCAACATTTTTTTGAAGAATCAGTTAAGCGGAAATGACTGTAATGTCATACTGGCAAACTTTCCATGAACAATTGTATGTAATGAACGCTATCAGGCATCTCATATAGGCTTTATTACGATTATCGTATCTGGCCAGGGATTGAACGCTGGTTGCCTTACAGTAATTACTTCAGCCAGCAAGCATATCATAGAGTGATTTTTTAAGAGCTTTCGGATTTCATTAAAAAAAATATAAAATTTAGAGAAATGTTTGAAATCTTTATTTGAGTGGATAGAACGATCTATATAATTTAATATTTGAAGATGATTTTATGTAAGTGTCTACCGCTGCTAGGCCTCAAATAGTTCATAAACTGGGCCCAATTTTTTAATATTCTCTCTCTTTTGTATTGGCCGGTATCTCACGAATAAATTCTTCAATATTGACTTCCAATACTTCAACTGTAGCGGGCGCTTGTCTCTATAAATATAAACTTCAACAGAGCTCCATAAAGAATATATTAAAGGCGTTAAATTGTACGATTTAGGCGGCCAATTGACCATCCCCAAACGTGGAATAAACTGTTCGCAGAACTCGCCTCTCAATTGGGTCATTGTATCACCTGGGGGGTTAGTATGTAATCCGATTCGAATGGAAATGTTTTCGAATTGTAATGTTCATAACATAAAAATTCGAACAGCTTTCTTTTCGAATCGAATTACATAATAGCCCCCGGGTGTGTGGCACGTGGCACCGTCTTTCTGAAACCACATGTTAGCCAGCTCCAGCGCTTACAAAAAAGTAACAGAGCTCCAATTGCTGCGAATGGCGCCGGTTCGACAATACACGGTGATCAACAACACTGGCGGATACAGCTGCGATATTTTCCTCTGTCCTGTCCGCACTATACGTATGCCTGTCGAAGGTTTAATGTTCAATAATATAATTTTGGTGCAAAATTTAGTCACAGGATTCCGAATAGCCACCGTTTCCTAACCGAGCATGCATTTTGATAATAAAATTTAATAATCTGAAAGCGTTGTTCATTTGTAAATCGATTCATTGTTGGATTCCAGACCAAACTGAACATGTTTAACAGTAACATGTTACACGAAAACAGCTGAGCTACCAAAAACAGTGTTGCCAAAAAGAAAGTTGCTAAAAAATCACCCTTTACAAATGTAACATTAAATTTGAACAGATGGCACTCCTCTCGTCCGCAGCAAAGTTAACATCTCAGCGAAAATATCCGTCTAGCTGGAAACAGGCTGCTAGGCTAAAGGTTGCTTCGGTATCCAATGATTTTTATTCGTGATGTACCACTTTGTAGGTCTACAGGTATGAACTTCAGAACTGCAGAACACATCCTAGTTGAATTAAACTCATTTGCTCTTTATATTTGAATTAGCAGTCACTCCAACGATCTCCGCATGATAGGTTAGACCACTACCTACTGACCTACCGAAGCACATATTTATTTTCCTGCACGATTAAATTAAACAATAAAATATAAAATCACGAAGTAAAAATTACAGTCGCATCCAAATTTGTATCCAGGTTAGCGAGATGAATTAAACCAACTTCGTAGTATTTGTGTTAAATTTCGTCAATCGCTTACGCTGCTACATCCTCATATGCTAGAGGAAATGCAGTGTATGCTTCTTCCTGTCTAAATGCTTCCTTGTGGCAAATGTATTTTTGCTGGAACTCCTGTGGAATCAATATTACAAAATATTCCAAAATATTCATAGGTTCTCCTGATACGGGCAAAATTTAAATTTTAAGTAACAAAACAAGATCAAGTTGAAAAACAGATAATTTAAGCAAATTTGAAATTTGTATCGATTTTCCTAAAATTTTGAATTCTTTAATATTCTTTCTTTGTGTAAGACAATGACGTTGGAAATATTGGCACACGTTTTCTTTAATATATCATTATTAAAACGCCCAAATTTCCTTTTCCATAGAAGATACAAATTCTGCAAAAGTTTTTCAAGGCTGAGTTTGTCAGCTCTAACTCACAGGAAGTTTAATGGTTACACAAAATCACAAGTAAAAAATGAAGTTTTTGAGTTAAAAATGTTGAACTAATCTACATATTGTTATTAAAATAGTGTTAAAATTTCATAAAAATATCTGATATACTCAACTCTTGAGAGAGAAATAAATTTAAAACGTTAATATCAAACCTCTGTGAAACTAGTTTGTTTCAATAATGACGTTGTTCAGGTAAATCACCGGTATTTAGTAATCGTATTAGTAGTTAAATATATAAAAGTTTCTTTTTAATACTTGTTATGATTAGCCCTACTGTGCGTTTTTTTTTTGAATACAACTCTAATTTAGCTAAAAAGTATTGCATAATTTCTTTTTCCATGTTATTCCAAAACTTTTAATAATTCTACTGTTCGATGAAAAATAAAACAAAGAAATAACTCTTTTAAAAATGACTCACTTGCAAATGTTGGCAACTAATAAAATTTTAGTTGCACTTAAATAAACTATTATGACCTTTGCGTTGTTGCACTGTCGTGTTTATTGGATTTTCTTCAAGTGTATTTGTATCTGGATTGCAAAGACGTGTGGCGTGCTGCCACTTGGCATGTGTCATAAAATTATAAAAATGGTAAAATGATTACGTGCTCATGTTAATATTTCTTTTAATTTTTGTTGCCACTTCTCCCCACCTCCTTTTGCAATCGTCATCAAGAGCTTCCTTTAACTGGGGTTAGTAGTTCTCTGAACAATCACAAAAACAATTGCTGCCACATATTGCAAATAAGTTTTTATATTTACACACAATATAGTGCACATGACCACTTCAAAGTTAATTTACTGTTTGTTGGTTGTTAGTTTCTGGTTAAGTGTATGTGTAGGCAGCAGTGTTGCCAGTGAGGAAAGTAAGAGAAAGTTACATACACATATCCAATATTTATACAAATGTTGAACATAAAAATCAATTTAATTTAAAAAGTGCAAATTTTTTTCTTTTTGATATTGTTACGACAATTTTACGAATATTTGCAATAAAATAAAAAGTCACAGGTCTACAGTTCTTCTGAAGTGAGAGCATTTAATTTACTCTTTAAGAGCTTTTAAGCACATAATGTTAAATTATTCACTGCTGAAATACCACGATGTTAACTTCGCTATCTTTTACACAAAACTGTCCGCTGTTACCAACATCCAGAAAGTTTTAGAACCTACAACATCCTCTAAATACCAACTTTTAATACGCTGATAATAGAGGATCATCCCTGTAGGAAGTTTTCTTGTTAAATTTTACCAAGTCACCACTTTTTGCCGACTATTTATGTGCCTTTTTGATGACATTATCAGCACAGCATCTACATTTTAGTATTAAGTAGATTAAAAGTTAGAGTAGAGATATTAAGATGAGTAGAAAATATTTTGTAATTTTCCTCCCCCCCCCACCAAAAAAAAATCTTCCCAATAGTAAAATTATGAGTAGTAGATTCGTCAGTTGTATTGACGACAATGTCAATAATAAATCAGTACTCTTTTAGTATTATAATTTTATAAGGGTTATGGGAGCACTATAATCCCTATAACATTTATTATCAGGTGCTTTAAGATCAACGCCAACAAAAGTGCTCTTCGTTATGTTGGGTAGGCTTCCAGTGGACTTAGCGGCTAGAAAGCTAGCATGCAAGCATTTTGGATATAGTGGATAATATTCCGAATCTTATTGACTACTGCACTCCGAAACCCTACTTCAATAGGAGTTTTCAAATTTCATTGACAGAAGGGTTTTCCCCACTGAACGGAACCGTACAGGTATTCAAGTATGGTTGAAAAAAAAGGGGGTGGGGGGAGAGTTGGTAGGGGCGTTTATATCCCGCAATATGGAATTGAAATGTCCTTCAGACTCCCGGACAAATGTAGTATATTACAGGTAGAGCTATCTGCCATTAAAACAGCGATTCACTGGCTAAGATTCTTTCGAATCTCATATAGAGATATCCATATTATAACTGACAGCAAAATTGCTGAAAGGTCTCTCATAGGTGTGTACAAAACATATTTTCTCGTCCAAGAATGTCGCAAAGCCCTCGATTGACTTGCGCAGCACTCAAATATTTTATTAAACTGGGTGCGGGGACACGGGAATATTTCATGAAACATAGTTGCGGATGACCTGGCAAAGAAGGGAACCCTACTAAGAGAGGTCGATACCGACAAACGAAAAATCTTATGAAATTCAATAGGAAGCACTTTAAAAACCTCGTGGTCACAATGACCGGTCACTGTGCCTTCGGGTCTCCCGTATAATGACTATTCCTATAGTTGCAATGGCGAGGAAGAGGAGGAAAATATCCTACATCTCCTGTGTTATTGTTCCGCTCTGGAGGATCTCCATCTGCACCTCCTTGGCAGAATATCCTTCGGCAGCTTATTCGAGTTATCGGAAATTGAGCTCAAAAACTTGATCCTTTATATTTATAATTTATCAAGGCTTTAGGGCCATTTTCAGAAGGAATAAAAGTATACTTTAAGAGCTTTAAAACTTGTATTTCAATACAAAATACTGGTTTTAAATTCTTAAAGTTTACTTTTGTATCGTTGTGAAAATGGCTCTTTGAATATCTTCTTTCTGGCTTATTACGGATTTGTTTATTTTTTACATTTTGTATTGTTTTATTATTTTGTTGTTGTTGTTTTTTCAGTTTGACTCACAACTATTATTAATGGGAACAGTTTTTAGATATCAAGATATTTTAAGTACTATTTTTGTATTTCAATTTAAAAGAAGTTTGTTTAGTATAAAATCAACCAATAAAGAATAAAAAAATAAACAAACAAAAAGTTTCTAATATCAGTTACAAACTTCTAAGCTTAAATAAAAAAGTAACCAAGCGGCAACAGTGGTTGGGACTACAATATATACATACATACATATGTTTGTATGCGTATTAAAGTGAAGCATTGCACTATACGAGAATAAAATGAAAATAGTAGCACAGTAGTGGTCAACTCAAACATTTATATAAATATACTATATGTATAATATACAAAAATAAATTTTAATTAGCATATGAGGTCAATCCAAAAAGTTGCCTCAAACGAACTAAAAACTATGTTTCTATATGAAATAACCTGCTAAGTGAAGTTTAAGTCTACGAAGTCATAACAAATTTCCTAAAAGACACTTCAGCTCGCCTTCCTACACATTCATTGATACGAGTATAACTACAAGTAAGTAATTTGAACAGAAGCTAAAAATCGATCGATATGTATACCTGCTTGCACAGTTTTATGCCCATTATTTGAAAGTTTATATCACATTTGCAGGTATGAGTGCATTTATGTTTATATGTATGCATGTATTTAATAGCAGTTGCACGATACACATAAGTATTTATTCATTGAGTCAGTCAAGTTGTATCAAGAAAAATATAAGAGTTACAACATGCAACATCTACGTTTTATGAATAATCATGAATAAATGACGAAGGCGGCCGGACATAAAAATTTCCGCTTCTTTAACTTATGTTTATTAATGTTAATGTAAGTGGAGTGCATTTCTGCATAAATTGCAACACCTACGACGAGTATTTGCAAATGCAAACGAATTATGTTAAAAACTTTTAAAATGTTGCAACTCTTTTCAGGCGTTATTTCTTTAATATGCGAAAATTATAATATTTCGAATGCCGAAAATACTACTCGTATGTGACTAAATAAACAAAAAATAAAAATTTTAAATAAATAAACTAGAATCAATTTAAGTCAGGAATAAATTTTTTAATTGGGTTTAATTAAGTTCAGTATGTTCAATTAAAAAATATGAACAAAAATAGTTAGGTAGAGTGATATAACTTCGTGCTAACCGGAACAAAAAATAAAAAACAGGAAAATAGAAAATTAATAGTTATACTTGCAAATGTATTTACCAAAGGTAAATCAATAATTGTATAAATAATATAATCATTTCTCATATTCCTTTTCATTAGAAATTCATGTTCAGTAGCTGACATTAACAACAATCTCCGCCCATGTAGATTTTATTATGCACAAGCTTCCAAAAACTATTTAAGAATTCACAAATAATAATATTTTTGTATAAGTTTCTAAGCCTACTACGCTTATTTTGCTTTTGTGATTTTCAAAAATATTATTATTTGTGAACTCTCAAATAGTTTTTGAAAGTTTGTGCATAAGATAAGAGGCTTTTGACTGTTCAAAATGTGTAAATGAAATGTATATAGACATCGCTTAACTACCAGCAAATAAATTTCAATTATGAAATAATTAAGATTAAATACGGTTCTTCGAGTTATTTCAATATTAAATTCATGTTGTTTCAACTTTAAATAACTTTGATTTATCATGAGTTTTTGCTTCGATTTCACAATACAGGAATGTTAATTTAACATGATATAAAAAAAAAATTTTCTTTGCTGTAAATCATGTTAAATTAACATGAAACACATGTGTGACATGTTTTTGTCAATTAAAAAAAGAATGGAAGATAAAAAAATTATTTTAGGGACAAAAATAATTTTTTTATAAGTTTAATTCCACAGGTTGCTTGTTTTCATAGAAAGAGTAATTGCAAAATATTTTTCACAGAAATGAAAGACACACAATGTCAGCGGAACTAAGAGACGTTCACATTTCTTTCTTTCCTTATTTTTAACAAAGGATGTTAAAAAGATACTTAAAGTGGCATCAGCATATCCAAAGTTATTGTTATTACCAGGGATGGGATTTTCATATAAAAATACATGAAGATTTGGCTTGTTTTAATGGTTAAGCAATTGTCTATATGCATTTCGTTACTGCTTTTGAAACTCATCAATAGACTTCAACCCAAAAAATTTGGGACAAAATGGCTTCGATTTGTTAGTGCATATTTTTGGATATTTAAAAATAAATACATATTTTCACATAATTCATTATAAATGTAAATTTTTAGGTTTTTCATGCTATAAAAGAAATTTCGGTGCTTCTTGATTAGTTGCAAGGTATATAAAAGCTTCAATTCTTACGACTATGAAAGAACAAAACAGAGGAAAACGAAAACAATTTCAATAGGTATGGAAAAATTCCGATGGCAATTTTTGCGATATTATTCGATATTCAAAAATACCGAATGACTTCTTCAACTCATTTTAAAATAGCTTGGCTAAAGTCAAGAAAACCAACACCGTTGAAAATTAAAAAAACATGCAAAAATAGCCCTTTTAAACCCAAAAATTGTTGTGTAATTTTTTTGGCGGTCTCTACTGGTTCCGTACTAATTTCTTGTGGATAGAAAGCATTTTTGAAAGCTCCTTTGCATGTTACTGCATATAAAGAAAAATATACAGAGATACGACTACTCCCATATCCTATAGTAAATAAATGGGGAACGTCGTCGTTGAAGGCTTGTCTAAAGTTAAAGAAATTTGTAAGTCAAAAAACTTAAGCACTAAATGGATATTTGTGCACACAGAGTATGGCTTTCTTGTTGATAATAAAGCCCAATTAGAAGGTTTTGAATCTTTAGAAGATCTAATTGAATTAACTGAAGATGCGGTAAAAAAATTTTTCTCTGAAAGGCAGAATAAGTGAAGAAAATAGAAAATAAATTAGATAAAGTTATAAAAAGATTAAGGAATGCATATTTTATAAAATTTTTTAATAAAATTTTTTTATATTTTAAATGTATGTATATTTTATGTACATAAAACTTGATTTTAAATGCATGAAGATCCTATTGCTATTTATTACAAAAAAATTATTAAATTTCAAAACTCTAGTACATAATTTTCAAATAATTTTTTTGAAACACTGTCATACTGAACTGAGTAAATATACTATATTTCGTCTGGGACTATCAAAAGAAAAGAAATACATTTTCCCTTAAAGTATGCAAAAAAGCATAAAGTATTTTATTTCTGAAAAAACGTCTCTATTATTTATAATATGTATGTATGTCCGTAATACTGCACCCATATCTATAAAAATCTATCAAAACAATACAAAAAATACAACATTCTCAACACATTCGTAAATGCTTACATGTTATATTACTCGTGTTGCTGCAGCAACATACACACACATTCAATCGTTCCTTTGACTTATAAAATTTGTCCACTTACCTGATCTGCCCGTTGGTATTGTTTGTACAGCTGTTGTTGCTGACAAAGTCTTATCCGTTGGTAGGACTACAGGCGGCACTGGCAACGGACTCACTGTTGACGTTGTTGTTAAATCACAACATTCTCTTTCGGGAAATTCACTGCAGCGCACAACTTGTAAAGCGCCAAATATGGCAAACCAAAGAGTCAGGCAACACGAAGATAGAATTTTTAAGTTTTTTATTTTAAAGCGGGTCATGATGATGATAATGCCACCACTAACGATGACAACGATGAGGCTGACGACGTCGACGTCGATGTCAACAACAACACAACACACACCAAAAACGACAACAACGTAAATTTGTTTGTTATTTTGGCAGACGTTACTATTGCTGCTGTTGCTGTTACCTTTGGGTTTGTTATTTTTGTTGCTGCTGATTTTACTGCTCTTGCAATCGCTTTAATTGTAATGGTGATTATGTTGTTGCAAATAGTTTATGTTGTTGAAGTGTTTTTTCTTTTTTTATATTCTCTTAGCAAAAGCTGTCTGCTTTTACTTGTTGTATTTTTGCAATATTTTGCTTTTGCATACATACAGTTTGTTGCAACAACACAGGCATTTAAAGTGCGGCTGGTTTGGTTTTGTTTGAATAAAACTATAAAGCTGAGTTTGATTTTATTTCATGTTTGGTTGCAGTGGAAATGTTTGTTGTTGCCTTGATACCGAAGTGTGGTTGTTGTTGTCGTTGTTGTATATGTGTGTGTGTATTAGTATTTCACTTGCTGTTGACTTTTCTGTTGCTGTTGATTTCTTCTCACCCAGATTATTGTAGCTGATAGCTGGCAACAGCACATTGACTTTTTTTTTTAAATATGCTTGTGCTATTGCTAGTGTAGCTGGTTTTGTTTCATACTTTTCTTTATTTTTTATCTGCTTTGCTGATTTTATTTATTTTATTTTTTTTAGTAGATTTTACAGAAGGATAACTTTTTGCTTGCCAAAGAGATTGAACTATGAAATAGTTTTAAGCAGTTTTTGTTTTATTATTTTGGCATATTGTCCCTTTTATAATCTTAAAACATGACTCTAAATGAATGATGCATTTTTTGGTTGTAATACTGTTTTATGTTTTTTTTTTTGGCAAAATTATTGCAAGTAAAGCCCGATTGATTGTTTATTTGATAAGATTTAATTTAATACTTTTTATAAAATACAGTATTTTTCTTAAGATTTTTCAGTAATCAAGAGAACATATATATTTAAAAAAATTTTTATTTATAGATTTTCATGTAATGTGCTTTTTATGGAAAAAGCATAAATCATTTAAACTTGCTCAATACTTAAAATTGGTTACACTAAATAATTCAGAATAGATTAAAACTCTAATTTGTTTAAAAATATACTCAAAAGTCGTAAATTTAGGGAATAAATACAATGATATATTTGACTTAAAATAATAAAATGAAGGCCTAAAATATATTGTACCTACATTAAGCAAGATTCAATTAAAAACTTATTAAAAATAAATCTTACATTCCCTTCAACAATGTACAGCAGGTAACTTGATCCCAATTCTTGGCCAAAAAAATATATTTTGCACTACCAATAATAATTTTTTTGTTAATGAATTTCGATTAAGAACACATCAAAGTAAATAATTCCATATTTGGATTTTGTAAAAAATAAATATCAGCCTATCTATGGGCAGTCGAAGTTGACATTTGCAAAGCAACGTGCTCAGCGCAGCATAAAAAGTGTAATTTTGATATACATTAAAACGTTTTTATGAGTTATCAAGCCACAAGAAGAAAATCGTGCATAATATGGAGATATGGAGAATAAAGGGGATATACTCGTAAATTCATTTAAAAACCAAAATAGTTTGGTGGTCGTTATTGCTTTTGTTAACAAAAGGCGTAATTCTAACTTGTGCCCCACATCTGTTCGACGATTGTATCGTCTTGTCTATGCATGAAAAAAAAGCCGCAGTTGTGATTCTTTAAAATAATTATTATTTATTGTCCATGCTAGAAGGTTCGTGCATTTGCTTTATGATTTTGTTCTAAACATTATATCCAACACATATTTTTCCAAATATTTTTCAAACTATTGCATAATACTTTAATTTTATTTTTATGTTTTAAAAACATGGTAATATTATATTTATTTTTCATTATCAAAGACAACAACCATTTTTGAAGAAAATAATTTAGGGAATTCAAAAACAAGAACTCAAAAGTATTTTCAAACAAACGCGTCCTAAATCTTCTTACTGAATTAGGGCATAAATTACTTTCTCCATAAATATAAACTTCGCACAAGCTTTTGATAATAATGGCCTTGAACTGCCATGCTTATGCTTGATTAAAAGTATTAAGAAAATAATTCTCAATGCATTTTTTTTATTTTTTAAACAAGATTTTCATATAAAAATTTTACAAATGGGTGTTTCCTTAGTAAATGATCACTTAAAGTAACAACCGTTACTTTTTTAACGGTTAAAAAACGTATTGAAATTACCTTTTTTCTGAAGAAGATTGCTTAATTTTGGACTTACGAAAGTTCAAGCATCGGTAGCAACCGAAAAAATTCATAAAAAAATTTAATTTTAATACTTTTTTTCATTTACATCCAAATAGAAAAAACTCTTGAGTAATAAGTTTCTTTATAAAACACCAAATATATTAAACTTATAATGAAAAAAAGAAAAAAATAATTTGATCCAGTTACTTTCATATACAAACATACCAAAAAAATTGAAATTTTCCAACCCTGGAACCATTTTTTTAATTTTTCTGATTTTTTATATTAATTTATTTATTTCTCAAATATAAAATATGTTTAATAAAAAATTAAAAAAAATTAATATTATTAAGCTACTATTATATATAAAAAAATTAATTTTCCAACTGTAATTATTTTTTACATCTTTGTTGTTTTGTCTTTGCTTCTTGTTTCTTTTTAAGATATAAAATATATATAATTTATAGAGGAAAAAAAATTATTTTAGTAGGTTACTAATTCTATATACCAAAAAAGTATAAATTTTCCAACCGTGGAATCATCCTTTTAGATTTTTCTGATTTGTTATACCAATCTATATTTTTCTTAAATATATAAAATATGTTTAATTTATAGAGAAAAAGAAAAAAAATGTTTTAGTAGGTTACTAATTCTATACACCAAAAAAGTTTAAAGCTTTCCAACCCTGGAATCGTCTGTTGGTTTTTTTTAATTTAATACTAATGTAATAATTAATGAAATACAAGAAAGTTTTAATTGACAAAGAAACAACAATTAGTTTTGGCTATATTGCTGACTCACCAGTTTAAGAACGAAATCTGTAGCTTTTCTGGAAATTTCGAAAAACTCATTTTACGTACAGACAGACGGAGAGACGGATATCGCTTATTCGTCTTCCCTATTCATAACGACTCAGAATATAGAGATACTCCTTATGGGTAGCATATGAATATTGTGAAAATTACATACGGAATGACAAACTTCTATAAAAAGTAGTATAAAAAGTATGAACACAATCGGCCAATAATCCCATTAATTATCCTATGGCCGTTAATTGAAGCTCTTTGAATTAAGACTGTTCAACAACTTTGGCACAGTTTGCATAATAACACCACAAACAATCAGAATTATACTATTTAAATGATACAAACATATATTGCAAACATTTAATTTACAAAAAAAGTGAATTACAAAATGTAAAGAAGTTATAAAAATACAAGGGGAAAAGTGCACCGATCAAATATGCCAACTAAGTGAAACAAAATTACAAATAAAAGCAGCACAATGAAGGGAAAAACTTTAAAGCACCGATGGCCTCAAAAAAACTACGTTTTCATAAGTAAAACTGTTCTGTTTTATTAACTATTTTTCGAGAATGAAGTTATTTTATTTTTAATTCACACACAAAGTTGTTTTCATTAATTTATTTTATTTTATTTTATGTTTTTTTCCCATCATATTTTATTTTTGAATTTGTTAGTTGTTGCTTTTAAGTGTAATCTTGTCTAAAATTATCATGAGTTTTTGTTTTATAAAAGGTTTTTCCTGAGGGCATGCATGTACACACATACATACATGAATACATATGTATTTATGTTTTACATAAACTTACACTTGTACACATACAAACATACTTGCGGAGATGTGTGAAAGCAAAAAGAAAAGAAACAACTTTTGCAAATTATTTATATTTATTCTACAAATTACACGTATGTACTTTAGTGTATGTATGTACGAGTATGTGCATATGTACATAATTTGTTGTTTAAACCATTTTGTTTTACTTTATATTTTTATTTCATTTTTTCGTATATTTTTAATTACAATGTCTGCCATGCTCCTCGTATTTAAATAAATTTTTTTTCTCATGTTGCTGCCGCTGTTAATTTTCAATCTGACATAGTTTGTTTTTTTTTGTTTCCTCTTTTTGTTTTACTGTTTGTTATGTATTTATGTACATATGTATATGATACAAATTATTTACACCATGCTGTGGTGGTATTTTACAGATTAAAGCTTCTGCAGCGCAGAAAAAATAAATAAACTATGAACAGTGCAATTAAAAAAAAAATAAATAAAATAAAAAAATGGCAATGTACTACTTTTAAGTAGATCATCTATTCATGATTTCTAATCAAAAGCTATAAAGGAATTGTTATAAAATTGAGGATGATAAAAAACAAATTGTCTAACAGTCTTTATAGCAGCGAATATCTGTGACGTTGATAATTTTAAAGGCAGAGAATTTGGTATACTTTTGCATTTGCCTTCAGATAAAATAAAAAGTACTGATTTGTATGAAGTAAATAAAAATCGAATTCTGAAGGTTACTGATGTAGAAAATTAAATAAGTTTCGTTTTTAAATACCCAATAAAAAAATTTCATGTTTTTTGAAGCAATACGGCAATAAAACGCATCATAATTCGCTTTAAAATATGAGTTGCTTAGAAGCAGTGAACATATATGAAGCAAACTAAAGAAAATAAGGTGATTTAACAGCGCCACAACAATGCAGTTTTTAAAGCCAGAAATTTTCCTAATGTAATCTTAAAAAGCGCTTTTTTATAAGTAAATACGTTTATATTATTAATCCTTTAAAGAGCGCTTGAGATAACTGCTATATTTGCATGTTTTATTAGATTCAAAAAAGCGCTTTTGTGAGTAAAAAATTTAGTACTCCAAACCGGGAACTCGCCATACAAAAATCAGCAGCGATATGAGCAGGTTTATCAGCTCTACTTTTACTCTCTCATAGTAAAAACCTGCTTTATTTGAAGCAAAATTTTTGCTGGGTAAACTAAAGAAATGCTCTTAAATTTTGCAAACTTACAATAAATTTATGTACTTATGCATTTTTTTCGAGTTAACAAAGTATTCTAGTGATTTCAATAATTTTTTAATTTTTAAATATTTAAAAAAAATTATTTTTATACCCCTCGCCAAAAATGCTAATAGTAGATTTACATTTTTGCAAAATTATCTGCACTTACGAGCAGATTTCTCATACAAAACAATAGATCTTTTTTAAGTTTGTACTGAAAAATGCTACATTGCAGTTGGTGGGTTGTTGTTTTGAAAAAATTTCAGTTATAAGCTATTTACATTATCTCAAAATCTAGTACTTACAAGATTCCAAGCTAAATCTAGTTGCTTTTTACTAGATTCCCCTACAAAACAAAATCTAATTTTTCAATAGATTTGTAGGAAATCTACTAAAAATCTAATATTTTTATTTATCTTTTATTACCTTGTACAACATAATTTATATAGAAGGTGAGTGAGTTAACTACGCTCTTCACAATTTTCTATTGAAGGTATGTGAGTGAGCTAAGTCGGCATATTTTTCGTTGCAATTTAGGACTAAATTTAAGAAAAGGGATTTTGTCTCGGATATAAAATCTTGGAAAATGTCGAAAAAGCTTAGTTTATCTTATCTTATCTTATCAAATATACTTGATTTCGAGACTATGTAAATGCAATATTAATGGGTTTTGTTTTGAATAAAAAAATATTGATATTGTCATTCCTTGTGTAATTTCCATAATATTAATATGCCACTCCATAATGTATTTTTATTTTGGGTCCTTATGAATGGTGAAGTCGAATAAGCGATGTCTGTCTGTCCGTTTGGTGAAGGGTAAGCAAATGCGTTTTCCATTCTATTAAACTCTCACAAATTGTGGTATTTAGTTTTACGTAGTAGTAATAATATTATTTTTTTTTGTATTTAGTAATTAAAAATAAAATAAATTTGTTTTCTGTGCACAGAACATCCTCTTTGTTGTATACTTTTATCACATGCTTGCCACTGGTAATCCACTGGGAATCGGTTTGTTATTACAAGATGGAATATGAATGAATTTCAAAAATTCAGAGAAAGCCAAAAAGTTAAATTTTAAATACTTACACTCAAAAAAAAAAAAAAAGATATGTACTATTATCAAGAATTTTGTTTTCTAAATTTAAGTAAAAAATTTTCCAAGTTTAAGTGAATTTTTCTGAGTCCAAGTAAATTTTTACAAAAATCTAGTAAAAATTGCTTAATATGAGCAAAAAATAAAAAGTTCATATCCTTAAAAATACTTCATATAAATATAGAAAAAAATTCTTAGATTTAAGGAAATATTTACTGACTTAAAGGAAATATTTACAAAAAATAAGTAAATGGTTTTAGGCTTAGGAAAATTGTATCCTAAGAACTAGTCAATTTCATTTAATACCAAAAAATAAATCTTAGGCAATAACATATTCCTGATTAGTTCATGAAATTTGACTAACTTAAAAGATGTTAAAAGGTTTTCTTAATTTTTGAAAAATATTTATCAGTTTTTAGTATTTTTACTTTGAATTATAGAATTTATTATTAATTTGCATTAAGCAAAAGATGTAAGTACATTTTTCATAAAATAAAATTTTAGAACTCAATAATTTCAATGCTTATTCAGGCTGCCCTGTTAGACAATCGGTTAGTGTGCTTGCCTATCAGTCAGAAGGTTGTTGGTTCAATACCCTTCTTCTCTTCAGGAATTTATATGTATTTGCTGGTGGTTAAGCGATGTCTATATGCATTTCATTGTTGCTTTAACAAATCGTCAGTAGAATTCAACCACACATTTTGAACAGTCACAAACCTTTTATCTTATGCACAAACCTCCAAAAACTATTTGAGAATTCATAAATAATAATATTTTTGAAAATCACAAAAGCAAAATAAGCGTAGTAGGCTTATGGTGAATTAGTTAAGAATATAATATGAAAAACTAATAAGTAATACATCATGTAGTATAGAATTTAATTAAAAATATAAATAAGTACCAGAATAAAAGACATAAAAAACTTTGGAAAATTTATTAAATTTCACATCACAGATGAAAAAATTTTTGCAAAGCTCTGCACTTAATGGGAAAATTTTAGAAAAATTTTACTTATAATATAAAAATATAACTACTTTGAACTAGTTCATTCATGAGCTAGAAATTTAGTAAATATTTTAATGGTTTCAAGTAAAAAACAGCTTTGGCGCCATACGACAACTTTTTTACTCAAATTTAGAAAATTTTCCAAAGTTTTAGTTAATTTTTTTTTGGAGTATGGGATTGTGACACCAAAAGAACGCTCTTTGTTTGTGCAAAGTTACAAAGAAATTGGTTGGGTAAAAATATAATATTTAATGGCAAATAGAGAGTATTTATTTTATTTATTGTCATCCGAATAAGATCATTGGTTTTAAGCCTTTAGCGCATCAATAAAAGTTGTATAAAATCGATTGCAAAATTCATAAAAATGTGATAAGGAAAATATACAAAAAGTGAAAACACTTGACCAGCTAGCCAACCAAACTTTTTTCACGATATGTACATATAAACATGTCAGTGGCTTTGATGAATAACATCACATGTACAAAAATTGAATGTTTCAGTAGAACCAAAAGGTGCTTTTTGAAGCTTATTAAAAAAAAGTAGAGATTTAAAAACATTTCGTAGACCTTTTTAAAAATCATTTAAAATATAACAATTTGACATCATAAACTAAAAACGAAAAACGTATAACATATGTTGTTATTCATAAAAGCCACAGATATTACGTTTGTATGTTTTATTACATCCAATATTATTCAATTTTTTTTTTTTTAATATGTGTCATGACATGCCAATATAAGAGCGTCTGTTTGGTATTCATGTTCATATATGTATTTGTAAACAAATATTTCTATACGTATTGGACATATAGATGAAAAAATATAAAAAAAAAATATTCTCAACACAAAATGGTTATTTTCATTAATAAACTGTCAGGTTTCTTTTCTGCGGACAGCTTATGACATTCGTATTGAGGTTTTAGAAATTAGTTTTTATTTGCAAAATTTAAATTGCATATACTAAAAACATAATTTAATAATTTCAATGGCAATTAAATAAATGCATATGCAATTCTTTTTTGCCTCTTTATTACATTTTTATAGAACTTTTTAATTTAAAAACAAAACATTGTGATGTGTGCAATCATATTTAGGTAAATCAAAGCATTCTATTGAATTTGTTTAATAAGAAAATGCTTTTTAAAATGATTATGTTAAAATTCAACAACAAAGTTTAAATACATAAATATATAGAGTTATATGAAACGCAGAACATCTTCACTAATATTTCAATAATTTGGCAGGCAGTTAAAGTTGTTAGATTTTAAGATATAATTTATTAATTTTCATTTCGTGTTCCAGCAAGTTTAAGTTTTTTATGATTGTGTATATTGCTAAAATACGTTGGAATTTATAAAAAAAAAATCTAATTAAAAATATTTGTTAGTTAGATCTTTAGGTAACGATAGTTTTAACAAATACATATCATGAAGCTAATTTATGAAAGTGATTTTTTAGGAGACTTCTAATTATCGGAACAATATATCTTTATACCCACAAAAAAATCTCTGAAATCTGAAATTTGTTTTTGTTTCCAATATAAATATTTGATCAAATCTATTGTTCGCATTTAGATCAACAGAGCCTTAATTCAGCCCAAGTGATGTCTAAATAGCTTAAAAAGATTCACGATTTGAATTTGAGTTGGAAATCTTACTGTGCGTGAAAGTTACTTTTACGAATCGATTGAAAAAAACTATTTTGAATGGTTAATCTAGTTAATATAAGTTGTTCATTTTGAAATAATAAAAAAGAATTCTTAATTTTCTGTCTTTTTCTTAAAACACATGCATTTCCACCGAAAGGTTCACGGACACCAAAATATTAAAAGTTCTTTTAAAACACTTTGTTTTATCACATTTAACTAATGTAAAATATTTAAAATTTATACATAACCCATTTCGAGATATTCAAATGTAATGCCAAAAAAGCGTTACTTTTTTATTTGGATATTTCTTTTGCTTGTTTTGGTTTGATAAATGTTCCTAAAGAAAGGCATTATCCTTTCACTTTTGCCGACTAAAATTTTTCTGAGCGTGCAAGAGAAAATAAAAAAATGCATAAAAAACTTTACGTTTGCAAATATGTAACTATACATATTTGCTTTGAAAAGTCGCATATTTAAATGTCACGTACGACATTTGTTATAAGTACGTCCAAAGTACATGCAGAAAGTTCATCAAATATTCAGTACAACCAGATATGCTCAATGCAATTAAGGTAAAAAACTTTGCTGAACAATATTAAGATTGGTGATCATGTTACAGGCATAAATTTACGTCACGTGCGACATCCTAAGCATACGATTAAGAAATAATTTGCATATATATATTTATAAATGATTTAAATTTAGATGCGCTTAATCGGCGTAAAAAATTAACAAAGTTGCAAATGCTGGAGAGAAAATTATATATTATTACATGACCATGAATTAAAAAATATGAAAAGAATGAGGAATACTAGGAAAAAGTGGAAAACGTTAGGTGAAGGAAAAAAAAGGAATGATTGAAGAGAAAAGACGCAATGACTGCAAATGTAAGAGACAAAGTCGGCAGAAGCTCACAGAAATTCGAAATGCCAAACAACCACTAAACGAACCTTACAAATGTTACTTGTTTACAATTGCAAAAGGTATACAAATAATGTGAAGAACGCGATACCTAAAGATATGAAAAAAAAATTAAAAGTACTTGAAGTTTTGTTTAGAAAATATAAACAACTGCGATGGCCTCCAAGTTAAAGCAGCTAGAACTGTATTCTGAAAAATGTTGTTATGTTAAAATAAATATATCTGGTAATTTGAAAACAGTTTTAATAAGCTTGTTTATTTAAGATTTCGAAAAAGGAGCAACAGAAACAATATAAATATCATGATGGAAAAATGTTCTTTCGACATGTCGCGACTTCGATTAAAATTGTATGAAACAAAAGTATATAGATTATTTTTGAGTAATATTAAATCCATTTTACAAATACATCATTGCACAACATTTTAAAATTAATAACATTTAAATATTGTTTGGGTTTCGTTTCAATCGTTGGCCGCAAAAACAACTTCTGTTTTTGTCACATGCGAATGTCTCGGGTTTTTTGCAGTGATCTTGC
Source organism: Nowickia ferox (assembly GCA_936439885.1). NCBI lineage: Eukaryota > Metazoa > Arthropoda > Insecta > Diptera > Tachinidae > Nowickia > Nowickia ferox. The sequence goes on from OW387023.1 coordinate 111,463,912, forward strand.
AAACAAACAATTTCTTGAATTCAAACTCAGCAGCAATTAATGCGCTAGCTTAGAGCTATAAGTTATGCTTATTGCCAAAATAAGAGTCCGTTGATTTGGATTTTGTTCACTTTAAATGTGAAAGACAGTCACATTCGACATCCATCATGGAGGTGCCAGTTCCTTAGTTGTAATAATTTTATGCAATTGAAATTTTTAATCTGCTTACAGATGAGATTGTAAAGACGTTTGTTTACACAGAAGAATTGGCAGGCAATTTTATTAGTTGATTTAAATAGATAATAATATAGTGCTCTGCAGAGTATGCTGCCCTAAAATTTTTGTTCTAAAAAATTTTATTATTTGATTGATTTTTTTGGAAACAACATTGGTTAAATTAACTCATTCATTTTGTTACTACATAGTAACTTAATCTCAAAATTTTTTAAATTTTGTTAAACTGTGTCTCATAGGTCGATTTAATAAATTTTGTTGATTGGTGCAATTTTAATCATTGAAATTGGTTCTCTTTTCCTAAAAGTTGTTTATTGTGTGCATTTGATTCATTAATTTTGTTTGTATTTCTAGCGGTGTTTAATATTTAATTTAAACGGAAATTATAATTAAGTGGTTTTAGAAAGCAAATACAATATAATGGAATAATTAACTACGATGAAAAAATTTATAAAATATTGCAAAATTTTCATTAAAAAGGGTGAATAGTTAAAAAATTTGTTCGGCAAAAGCAATCGCCCTTAAATTTTTTTGAATTAAAGAGATAATTTAATGCTTTGATAGAAAATTGTTTTGAAAAACCTTTTTCAATGCGGCCAATGCGTTGCGAATGTTGTTTGCATACAAAAAGGCCTTATACATTTTTAGAGTTTTTTTTTGTGTTTTTTATTTGGTAGGACCAGGGGATAGCCCCTAGGAAAAATTGCTAAATATTAATTACACTGTATATTGTTATGATTAATCTACATATGAAATCACAAAGAGCCCATTCACACCAGGCCTTTTTAGCCTGCCTTGTTTTGATAATTTTCTTTTAAGCCCCCTACGAAAAGTCACGCACATTTACATTAAGACTTTTTTCTTCGTGCCTTTTTGACAATCATATACACGCTTAATGCTGTGTGTACGAAAAGGGCTAAGAGAAAAATAAAAAATCCAATCGAATTTTCATTACGTGCCTTTTGTTTTACCCCGCAAGCTTTTCACCCCCTCTCACCAACAAACTAAAAAAGCCTGCCTGCACAGTCAAGCAGAAAAGATACGGTGTAAATTGCGTCAAATCACTTTTCCCCTTTGCAAAAATAATTGTTGAGCTTAAAGTTGGTTTAACAAACGAATTTTTTTTTAAAGAAAAACCGATTTTGACGGAGTTTAATTTTATGTTTTAATTTAATTTAAACTTAAATCTTACCAGGGACATTTTAATCTCACAATAAAAAACGCCTTCTTCTAGATCCCAAAATTTCTTTTGGAACTTTTATATAAAGCAAAGCAATCTACAATCTAAAAGTTGCAACAAAAATCTTTTTTTTTTTGTGATCCTCCCATATACATACTCGTATATTTAGCTTTTCATTGAAGAATTATTATAGATAAAATGAAAACATATCTTAAACATATTTTACTATTCAATGTTTTTATAAGATATTTTCTATGAATTTATTCTGCAACACAATGCCGGTAGTTGCTTTGTATGCAGAAATGAGAATTGCATTAAGTTACACACCATTCATTTATGCACTTTTTGCTTTAGAAATGAAAGCAAAAAAAAAAAAAAATAACAATAACTAATTGACTTTATTCCCCTTTGCAAAGAGCTGGAAAAAAGGGACAAATCTTATTTATTTTCAGACCACACTAAAAAAAAAACTAAAAGTTTTTCTCTACTACAATCTCTATTCCATCTTAGGATTTGCTTTCTTTTTTTTCCAAATCATTTCCATCTTTTGTTATTATTCGTTTGCATTTAAAACCCAGTTATGTTGCCGTTTACGTGATTGACTACATCCGATGATGGCTTTGAAATTGTTTGTGCACCAGTCAGAGTGTGTATGACAGTTTAACTGGCAGGCAGGCAGGCGGGAAGACAGACAGAGATTTGGCTTAGTGTTTTTACTAGTCTTACTGAACGAATTTAACTGGTTTTTTTCTCTCTATTTGCTTTGTCAAACAAAATTTATTTTGTATTTGTTTTGGAACAAGTACTTTCTCCGAAGAAGAAAGAAATAGAAGAAGAAGAAGTGTATAAACACGTAAACGTAATCATGCGTGTATTTGCATGCACTATAGACAGACGCACGTTTATCATTTAATACATTTAGCTTTATAAGGAAATTGTAAGCATGAGTCGATTATCATTAGGATTGTTATTTAAAAATAATATATATCTTCAGAAGGGTTCAAATTACTTTGAGACTTCAGTACCTGTATTCAGTAACTTTTTGCATACCGAAAATCGTTATATTTATCGATATATTTATTCTTTAACGATAATGTAATGTCATTCTGTGTTTATCATGTGGCATTCCCGCATACAAAATGTGAAAATAAGTGAAAAGCGCAAAGAAGAATAAAAGAAAAATTAAATGAATTCCAGTTTGTGATTTTACTTTTTTTACTTCAACCGACAGCGAAAATTGTTAAAACATATTATTGGATATCAAAGTCGATAAATTTTCGTTATATTTATTATAGCGATACGATTATCGTACTTAAAGTTACTGAATCCAGGTACAGGGGGCAAATTACGGCACTTGTTATCGAACGAAATTACGAAACATTTCAATAGAGTTTATATGAAAATATTTTTAAATTTCGAATCGTATCGAATGCCGTAATTTGCTCGCAGATATTTTAAGTAAAAAGTAACTAAGAAGAGCCACTGCTTTTATGTCTTCTATCTACTTCTTTTGCTGCACTTTTTATTTTTCATGAACATAAACATTTACGAAAAGATGTATAGATGAAAAAATAATGATCACAGCATGCATGATCAGTACCTGGATTCAGTAATTTTTTTACCATATTATATTAGATAATAATATAATATGGTAATAAATTGCGAATTTTCAGTATTAAATTTTAGTTTTGGCCAAAGAAGAAGGGGAACATTTAGTGCGTCACAGAGTAACGAAAAATCGAATGATGCAGCTTTTTAAAGAAATGTTCAAATATAAAATGCATGTTTATGGTTTATTTTAACCGTGTGTTATTTTTGAAACATTGAAGATAAGTCCATGTAAGTGTGATAAGCCTTGATATCTACTTCTAATTTCAAGCAACTTAGTGCTCTATATAAATATCGTGCAATTACCGCCAAAAAAAAGCTTAAGCGACATAATTTTGGAACGTAATTTTTTTTTACCAAAATCGATCATTTGCGATGGTAAATAATAAATTTTTGTAAAAACCGAAGTCCGAAGTATGTGTCGGTTAAGCATTTCTGGCTGCTATAGCTTTAAAAATACCCCATTTCTCCACAAATTGATTAAAAAAAAAAATTATGGGGATATCATAAGCCCAAATCTATAAGCCTTAAAAAATTATATTGGCGCCCTATGCTCCAGTGGGAGTTAAAGGAATATATCAATATCCACCAAGCTGTTATTATAATAAAATGAAAAAAATTTAAACATTTTCTTTCGAGTAAAAAAATAATCACCCTTATCGTGAACATTTTTTCCGTTGAAATATTTTAATTTTTCACCAAATTGCAATCGTGCATAATTTTTTCCCTTGTTTTGATTCCCCTTATTGCAATAACGTTTTTCACTTGAATTTTTTCACTTTTCCCTTGGTTTTGTTCACTTTATTTTTGCATGCGAACTGAATTAATAATTTCGATATTTTCCTTCGAATTATGTATAACAACTTATAAGTTTTTATTTTTAGGACAATATTAGTAAGTAAAGTTTTTTGTTGTTAGCTATAATTCCATGCAACACCTTTTTTCATGGAGTACGAGGACGGATTAATAAGTCCGTGACTTTTCGAACTTCCCTCGCAGTTATATGAAATGCAACACTTTTCTCATCAAGTACCACTTGTTAATAGACTACTGTCAAATCTTGAGCAAGTGTCGTCATTTACTTTTCGTTTAACAGCTGTTCAAAACATACAACCTCATGTATTTTTCTAAAAATGGAAAAAAGTGAATTTCGAGTGCTCATTAAACATTATTTTTTTGCGAAGAAAAACCGTCAATCAAACCAAGGAAAGGCTTGATAAATACTATGTGGACTTTGGGAAAGTGGTCTACTGACTTTCGTTGAGGTCGCACAAGTACAAATGAAGCTGATCGTTCTAGACGGCCAGTTCAAGTCAGTACACCCGAAAATTTCGAAAAAAAATCACGATATGGTGTTGGTCGGTCAAAGAATAAAAGTGCGTGATATTTTTAATACTACAAGCTGGGTTTGCTCTCAATTGGCCATAAGCGTAAACGTGTGACAACTTCAAAGGATTGTTTGGAGTTGTTTAACCGCAATCCAAATGAGTTTTTGCGGCGTTTTCTATTTGTGTACTCCGGATACCAAGCAGCAGTCTAAACAATGGGTTTCTCCAGGTGAACCTGCTAAGTTTGTGGGCCAATGAGGTGATGGCAACAGTTTTTTGGGATGCACGCGGGATAATCCACATCGATTACCTTTAAAAGAGGAAAACAATAAACGGCAAATATTATGCCAACTTATTACACCGATTTAATGAGGATTTAAAAGAAAACGACCCCATATGGCCAAGAAAAAGTTCTTTTTCATCAAGATAATGCACGGGTGCAAACGTGTGCATTCTCAATGGCAAAACTTTATGAATTGGGCTACGAATTTGTACCTCGTCCACCTTATTCTCCAGATTTAGCCTCTAGTGAAAGAAGCAGATTTAGCGCCTACTTTAAGGAGTTCGAAAAATCCCATTTTTTTGAAGGGATACAAAAGCTGGACTAATTGTGTTGGGAAAAAAGAAGATTATGTTGAAAAATAAATTTTTAATTTGCAAAAAAACTGTGTTTCTTCAAAAAGTCACTGAGTTAATGATCCGCCCTCGTATGAATCTCTTTGGCTCACACACAGTAAATTTCATGATGCTGCACCGCGGTGATATATTAAAGATTTTTTTCCACTGCATCTAGAATCTTTAAAACACAACTTTAAAGTTGAAAAATTTAATTTAGAACCTAAATTTTGTATGTTTCTTGTTATTAATCTTAAATTTGTCGGATTTTAAATTAATTTTTAAGCGTTGCAAATCTTCCCTTTTTACATTCACTGGGACTCATAGCGGGGAAAAAATTCCACGGGAGATTCACAATATAATTTTTTTCTTCGAGAGAAATAAAAATTTTACGTTAAAAAATTCCACTTGTTATTCACGCTAGGTGTGAATAATTCACGCAAATTTTCAAAAGTGTAGGTTAACGTTTTGTGAGACAAACACTGACACATTTCGTCGCTTACTGCTTTCATCAGAGGCTTCCATAATCTCCTTAAGATATGAGTCATCCAAACAGTACTTGTCAAGATGTATCAAAAGAAATTTTATATGGTATTCACCGTCATACATAGTCAAATGAATTTAAAAAAAATGTAAGCCTGATGAAATAGAGCTCATAAAAATTAACAAAACATTAGATTAGAATCAGAAAGTCGATCATTCAGTAGATTAGTCTGCGATAAACCTCAGAAATAATGTGCATAAGAGTATAGAAAGTTTACAAAATAACGCCCCAATTACACATACAATTTAGTTTCATATATCAGTAAGTATCACAAGGAGTCGGCACAGCTGAAACAATTTGGCATCTCCTTTTTGTACCCTCGCAATTTCTTCAAATTTATTTCTTTGTCTTACCGCCTGAATCATTGCTGCCTTTGTCATCGTGTCATTTTATTTAGCAGGATTTACACACACAATTTATATTGACGCTTGCTTGAAGCATACATACATACACACACACACGCACGTACACATCGTCTGCACAGTACACATCGCACACAGACGATGCATCGTCTCCAACAAGTCTTTCAAGTGCTCTGTGTAACTGAGTTAAAGGATATAAATGTTTATTAGAAGTTTATTTGTTTGTCTACATACAAAAGTTAAGCTTTTTTTCCATGTGTTGTGTGTGCTCAAGTGTTTTTTTTTATTCTTTTTAAAGTTTGTGTAAAGATGTGTGCGTTCTCATGTGAGTATTTGTAGTATATTTGCTTTCAATTAATTTGAGAGAAAAGTCAATATAACTTAAGTTATTGCTTTTGTAGTTTCAATAAAGTTTTATAGAGTTATATATGCAAAAAGTTCGATGTGAAGGGTTGCTTTTAAAGTTTTCTTTTCATACGAGTATTATGATGACTTATTGCAGGAATAAAGTGATGAAATGAAGAGAAAAAACAGGCCGCAATTTTTGGCGAAAAAGAAAGTGTTGTTTCTTCTAAACAATGCACTAGCTTACAATTTGCACTATTGCAAAACCGACGAATTGAAGTTTGAACTACTTTATTTCTCATCTTATTTGCCAGATTAAGCTCCCCAGACTATTTTATACTTCCAAACCTGAAGAAATTGCCCGCTAGCTAATTTTATCTTTTCCTTACATTTCTTAAGATTGAAGGGATTTATAAAATTTTGTTATATTGTTAAATATGAGAGCTCCATATCTGCTTGGCCATAAATTAAGCTCTGTTAAGTTATATTTTTAACCAAATTCTGTGTAATTGACTATGCTCATGAAAAGAAAACTAATTTTTTATCACTGACATACAATAGCAGTACGATGAATACATTTAAAAAAATTTTCCATAATTCAAACTTGTACATTAATAAAGAGTGTAAGTTATCTATTTTAAACAAGAACTGTTTTCATTTAATAATTGAAATAGAAACAAGTTTCCCCTCTTGTTATATTTTCCCTAAGTGAATGCGAACTCTACCTTTAACCCTTTCGCAACTTTTGTAGAAATTAAAATAAAAATTTAGTCTTCCCGAATTTTATCCGCAGAGATTCAGGGCTACTTTAAATAGCTTAACAGTTTTAAAGTTCTCACTATAAACACATGGTCAGAGCTTTTGGATATTGCTATTGAGCTAAAAGGAGATCATTTTGAGATATAAAAAAATTTTTACCAAATTTTTTGTGTTTTCTTTGTGAGATCGGCTAATTTAGGAATGCCCTCGTATATCTGTTTACACACACTATTTGACTTTTAACACAAGTATACTGTGGCAAATCATCACCAATAGATTGGCGTTTGCCAAATTATTCAAAAATACTTTGAAAATCAGTTTTTAATTCACGCCACTTATAGACGATTTCGTGTCTTCAGCGTTGTGGCTAATTTTTGATTTATTGGGTCAAGAGTTGAGTTCCACTCTTTCACTAGATCATTTCAAACCCAAACTTCTCATCAAGCCCATATATTTTAAATGGGTTTGATCATAGGTTTGTGTTACAAATTACCTAGTGAATGAGTTCGACACAATTTTAAACGGATCTGTTAATTCCTTCATTACATTGTGAATAATGTACCGTTTGGTGTAATTATGAGGCTGGTGGCAGAGCTTGCGTTATGGCCAATAAATATCGTTACCACACCATGATCAATAATTTTTTATTTTATTTATGTATTTTTAACAAGACGGGTAAGGAGGGGACCTTCCTTGCCAAATAGAGACAGCAAGCATCTAGTTATTGGAATCAAAATTTGGCAATGAGTTGAATTCAAGTAATGGACTTTTCAATGGGCTTCTAAGGTTATGAGATTTACCACCTCTTGATTATTCACTGCTGAGCCACGTGAAGTCACTGGCTTATGCTGATAAGCCACTAACAATTGATGCCTTGCAGGCCAATATTGTTCGTGTTAATCCTTAAATACCGCCAAAAACACGATAGGGCTGAACTTATTTTTGAAATGTATGTTTATGCCGCCTTTAATTGAAAAAATATTAAAAGTTTAATTCAGTTAATTAAAATGTTGTTTAAAAATTTTTTGATCAAAAGTTAAATTTAAAATTTAATTGAGTCAAATAAGCTTTTATTTAAAAATTTAATCAAGTGAAAGTTTTAATTAAAGCAAATAAGATTTTAATTTATTATTAATATTTTTTCAATTAAAGGCGTTAATAGGAGAAAAATATTTTTCTGTGCAGGTATTCATATTTCGATTAAAAATTTATTTTAGACTAAAATTTATTTTTTTGTGTCAGTTTTTACAATTATTCAACTTTCATATCATGCCGTAAAAAAAAAATAAAAATAATGTCTCTTGAGATTTTTTGGCGGTTATGGCTCGATATTGTAGATTAGCAGGTTGCTGGTGAAAAATGAAAGCTTGGGGCCCAGCTCACTTTAGTCCATGTTTAGCCGATATTGTAGAAGCGTGTAAAGATATTTTCATTTTTCCAATTAAGAATATTGTTACAAAAAAACATAAAATTTTTCGCTAAGATTTTATAAATTTACTCAAACTCTGAAAGAGCATCGTTCAAGAGAAATTCCAATTATATACTTTGCAAAACTCAGACACCTAAAGAGCTCCACTTAAGGGAAACTCCAAGTACTTTGCCAAACTAAGACTCATGTATTTAAAATATATAGTCAACGAAAATAAAAATTACAAATAAAAACCAAAGTTGGTAATAAAAACAAGCAATCTCTTAAATAAAATTTTAAAGTTTTTCCGACTTTTTCCCAAGTTGTTAGATATTTTTAGAATTTCATAAGAAAATTCAGAAAACAAATTCATACTTAGATGGTATATTTTTCGACATAATTTCTAGTCAAGTATAATAAGAAAGTTTTTGTTGTAAATTAGTTTCTACACAAGATAACTTTAACTTAAACACCTGAAGTTTATTTCACTTGTAAATTTCTTTTACTTTATTTTTTGCCATTATGCAAATCAAAAAATAAAAAGTTTCTGATAACTTGGTTCAAAGATAAAAAGAAACAAAATCAAATTAATATCTATGGTAACTTTTTTATTTAACTTTTACTTAATAAATTCAAAAGTTTCTTAACAACTTCTTTTTGCTTTTAGGTGTATGTTTAAGAAAATACGAGTATAAATTTTTGAAGACAACTAAAGGCAGTAAAATAAACAAATAAATTAGATCTAAATTATCTTTGAGGTAAGCAAAAAAATTATCAAAGTATTTTTAATTAGACATAAGAAAATAAGAAAATATAAGCAAAAAATATTTGACAAAAACTATTTCCCATTATTTGCTTCAAGCACAAATTTCATGCCATTAATTTTTGTTGTAGTTTTTGCTTGCTTTAAAAAAAAAAACTTTACTGAGGTTCTGCTTTTATGGATTCTTGGTTCTTCTTTCTACCATAAAAGCTGCCAGGACCAGCATAATGCCACTCATAACTCAGGCTTCCAATCATCCACCCATTGTACTTTTTATTTTTCATTTTTGTTTTTTTTTGTTTTTTTTTTTTCTTGAATTGTCACTCCGTCAATTTGTCAATAATGAAAATACATACTCTGAACCAATTTTATATTTAGTTGGGCAACATTTTTTATGCACATGAAATCCAAACTAATATTGCAAATGCAGCTCATTTCTGTCACATATCTTCACATTTTGCAGTAACAGTGAAAAGCAAATAATTTATTTAAGTATGGGAGGTGCTGTTTAAAATAATTAGGGGATTCAAGCCGTAGTCTTAAGTGTCATAGTGTCATAATTTTTAAAATTCTTTTAATTTTTTTTTGCTTTCGCATTTTTTTTTTAAACAAGTGTCATAGTTATATCACTTACGACTAACGTTTGAATCCCCTAAATGTGTTTTTATAGATATTTATGGCTTAAATCTTTTGATACCTGTCTCTGGTAGTTTTCATATTATTATTTATTATTCACTATCAATTTCAGCTTCATAATCACTACTTTGTTTTGCAGTTGTAAAAAAGTAAAAGTATTGAGAAGAAAATAACATTTTCATGACGAATTTACTATGTATCAATATTCTAAGCCAAATGACAGTGATATGTTGTTATGTTACATCAGTAAAATTTAGCAAAAAAAAATGTTTTTGTTAGAAAAGGCTTGTTAAATTTTCTTTCTCATAAAAATTTTTGTTTTAGTATTATAAGAAATCCAACTTGTTTTTGAAAAATGTTAGAAAATTAAATATTTATTTAGATGTTTTACACATTTACCTGTAATGTATTTAAGTAAATACTGTTTTATTTGAAGTGTATAAATTATAATTATAATAAAAAATAACTAAATGTAAACTCTCGAGATAATTTTAAATTCAGGGGACCAGAGCTTGATTAAAATTTTTATTTTCTTAATTAGTTAGAACATTTTTATCTACGTAATTGTACTTTAAGTGGCTAATAAATAACTACTTGTGTTCATTTTGTAGGCCTAAAGGCATTATATAGAAACTAAGTCGATCTTTAAATTTTCTAGCTCATCAGTTAATTTTTGAGTTCAAATTATAGACCCTAAAGAATATAAACATAAAATAATAGAACGTCGTCAAGCAAGATGATTAAAAGTCACATTAAATTAAAATAATTAAAATTATAGTGCACATAGACATAAATATTCAAATTATAGCGTGTTTCGGTAGGTAGATTTTTATTGCCTCATTCCGTGGGACTTCACATAACTCTATATATAAAAAAAGGACAGCAGACTTACATTGCATAGTCAGTCTTGAAGACTGCTTCACGAGTCCATCACGCAACTTCATTCCTTTCAACAAGTCAATTGTGGCAACCCGCAATATTAGTGAGTGTGGTCTAAATTTTGGGGATGATGCAAAAATTTCTTTTTAGAGACTACAGAGGCAAAAGTCAGAGATATTTTGGAATATTTGCTGTCCTATAAAGTAAAACTGATGCAAAAAGGGTACATAATTCCTTAAATTAATTGCCCTATAGACCTTTATGCTGATCTTAAAATGTATGTAATTGCAATGAGTTCCTGAAACTTAATCATATTTTTAGTAGAAGTTGTTGTAGTGTAAATCGATGTTCTTGGGAAGTAAACGACTTCTAAGCATACGTTTTTTATACAAGTTAGGTTTAGTTCCTTAAGAATCAGGGGGTCTACTCTGTATTTTGAAATGAAACAAAATGCTTTCGAATTTGTATGTTATTAATATGAAAATTCGAAAGCATTTACTATCGTTTATAATTAAAAAGTAGACCTCCTGGTTGCTTACATCCTTATAGGTCCAAGAAATGTTTACCTGCATCATACGATTTGCTCAATACCTACTCCATTTCATTTTAAAAGTGTAAAGGCTGGTAAAGAACGCAAGCTCCATTTTCAGCGGGCTTACACTCAGGCCTGTTTTATTGCTTGACTTACTGATTATTTTCAGTGATACTTGCAGCCTTTACAACACGGTGTTCAAATGTATTCTTGGTAGTAGCACTGGTTTCACAGGGATGAGTTTTATCTTCTTTTCTTCCTGTGGAGTGAATCCCACATTAACATTTTCATTATCATAACGTGCCCTAGACTGTATGTAGGCTGATTGCCAACTGGTGAGTATTGAATCTATTCAATTAAATTTTGTATTAACTTTATGCAGACAAATATAAGAATCGCTTATTAAAATTTATGCCAGAAAAATTTAACCAATCTTAAAAAAATTCCAGTAAAAGAATTATTGAATCTACAAGCTGAGTTGTATGGTTAAAAAAGCGATGTTTGTTTATGAGCTTGTTAACACACGAATTTGTTATATTATTATTTTAACGAATTTTTAAATGACGGAATTTGAAGTTAGTTTAAATTTTATGCCTAATAGTTAGTAAGGGTTTCACGATAAGCACTTTCGATTAAAATTATATGAGAATTAATTTGAAATGAAATAAGCGTGTATTTGTCATTAAAATAAATTTAGTTTCTGGTATCAGTTATCACATACTCAAACAATTTGTACAAATTAATCTAAAAAATCAAATATTGCCATACCTGGCCTCCATACAACCATTTGAGAAACATATAAAATTCAATCGCCTAATTAGAACATAATTTTGTGTGGAAATTGGCAACAACAAAAATATAATATTGTGCAATTAGGTATATATACAGAAGAAAATATAAAATTGTAGTAATAAACATATTCATCCTTATCGGAAATAAAAGTTCACATGAAATGTGTTCCCTTTCGCTAAAATTGTGATGGCTAATTTTTATGTTGTAGTTGTGTGTGTGTACCATTTTCTAATTTTGTTCACGATTTTTTGTTTAAAGAAATACCTCTCGTGAATAAAATCTTCGCCTTTTATTCCCGATAAGAGTGATGCGAAACTCTTTTTATTTTTTTTAACCAAAAGATATTCGCTTAGAAATAACTTTTCAAAAAAGCTTAATGATTTTTGAGTCGCTTATTAAGTTTGTAAACTTAAATAACGCTTATTAGTAATAACTGTGCCACAAAAATATTTGTTCAAATATTTATTTTAAAATGTGCAAAAAGTACATAAAAAGTTTTTTTTTTATACTACAAACGATTACATCAATAGACGCACTTATAAAATTTTGTGGCTAATAATAACATGATAATAAACTTTTAAGTTCATTAACCTTTCTGAGAGTATTATTTTCTCTTATTTCCTGGATTATAATTTATAACTCAATTACAATGTTATTAAAAATTATATTAAAAAAAAAAAAATATTAATAAGTAAGTTAAAATAAATAGAATACAAAGGGAGAAACAAAAATATTCTTTTGATAATTTTTAAGGAAAGAAAAAACATTCTTTTTGATTATAAAGGCAGTTAATAACAAGAAAAAATATATATTTTTTCTCAACAAACTTATTAAAAAGATATAAAAAGTTTTCATAAGCAGTAAAAATGTCATTAATTTTATCATAAATGTTGTGTGTATGTGAGAGATAGTCAGCTTTAAGTATAACAAATATTAAGCAATTGTTTATCTAATATATCTGTTACAATAAAAAAAAGCTTGGACCAGGTTTTAAGAGAATTTTCATTTATTTGATATTATGATTACAGTTAATTTTTTTTCCGTAAAAAATTTTATGAGTGTAAAAAAACCGAAAGCACTTTTAATTGTAATATTTTTGGCTGGAAGATTGGACATATGTATTTACATTATTTTTAACGATTTTATTGTTCGTTTTCATAGCACTCACAAAACATTCCCAAAAGTAGGCTATAACTATTTTACTTCAGTACTCAGTGTTGCGTATGATAAATTAGTGCATATTTTAATATTAATCATACGTACACAGTAACCACAACAATTTAGTAACGCTGGGAAATATGCAATCTATTTTATATCAATATAGATGGTTCGCTAATTGTACATTGACCATACGCCTGTGTGAAAAATCTGCAGGTACACCACACATTATTTCGCTTCCAACAATTGGAAATTCTCTTTGTAGGTTGATATGGAACTATCTTGCACTACGATAAATTTGTCAACGAAAATTCGTGGCATAAATTCACTTTTCATAATTTTCAATAGATTTTTGTTCACACACATTATAGATTCTACTATAAATAAAAATATAAAACAAAATTCCATATATTTTTCTCAATGTTGTGTTTTTTAAATTCTTAAATTTAATTTACGTGAAAAAATTTGTGTACTTACAAAGCTTTTGAAAGCAAATGTCATCTATTTATATATTCACCCCAGCACAACTCTAAACTAAAAATGTCAAGTGGTCACTTAAATAATTTTTTTACATAAAAATGTTAGTTATTTAACAATTGTCATGGTTCGCTCGTCTAAACTGAGCGATAAAAAAACTCAAGTTTAAAACATTTTGTTTTCATTCGCCATTAAAGTATTTTTTTTTTGTAAACAAAGGATAACAAAATGCATAAGTCACATACAAAATGAAGCCAGTACATGTTAAGGTTGTAAAAAAAAATAATAACAACAAATATGAAAAGATTAAAACAATATCTTATTATTATTTTTTTATTGAGATGATAAAAACCTATTTTTATATAGGGAATCTTTAAATATTTTCTTTAAATTGATAAATTTTACAACATATTTTCCTTTGCTTAGAAAGTTTTTTCTTTTCTTTAAATTAATTTAATTTGCTTTACAAAAAATTTAATGAACAAATTTCATTATGCAAATTGAATCTAATAAAGCAAATATTTTAGAATACGTTTATTTAAAGCCTCCCTACTAAACAAACTGCTACTTTTTTTAATATTTTTGAAATTTTGTTGTTGCTTTGTTAACGCATTGTTTTAAGTGGTTTGCATGGCCTTGGTGTACATTTATAATTTTTTTCTATTAATGCAAATAACTCTTGGCGTTTTTTTGCATCTCTTTCTATCTCGTTTAATTGCTTCTCTATTCTCATATATAAACACATTCATTGTGTCTCTCATACTGTCTCCACATACGTTTACTGTTTGTTTTGTTGCCATTGCGCTGTTTGTCGTGTTAAATTCATATTTATCTTTATGTGTTGAACCACTTTGTTGTTGTTCTGCATGTCTGTCTTTTAATTTTTAATATTATTAAAATGTTTTTTATTTTTTATTTCTCTATAATAATAAATTCTGTATAATTTCAGCTGTTTCTTTCTTGGCTATTTGTTTTCGGTCACTTTTATAATTTTCACAACAATAGAAGAACTTCAAAATGAACATGACTAGAAATTATGGGCACATGAAGTCAGCTATTTTTGCGTTTTGTAGCAAATAATTTAAAGCAAACAACTGCTATTTATTAAAAGTTTTCATGAGATTTCTTAAAACTGGCATTTGAGCAATTAGTTAAACTTGCCTTCAGATGGATCAGAAGGATTAAATTAACTAACACTAACGTGATAAATTTTCATACTTTTTCTAGAGAAGCACTTCTAATACAAAACACAAAAATAGCAAAATTAATTTTTTTTTACATACTCCAATTCCAAATTCGTATGTCGTACAAAAATTGCTCGTGTATTTTTCCTAATACTTATAATGAAGCATATTTGATTTACACAGATAAATAAATTGCCAAACAACTATTAATTACAGACTTAAATCTCTGTAGTCGCAGAGCATCAATCAACCATTTGTGTACACAGGAATTAAATATTAAAGCATGTAAAAATGTATCTAGCATATTTATTTATATACAAAAATCAGTATATATGTATGAGTATAAATAAAACATAATACCCAAAAAGTACAATCGTACGCTGATAAACTCTATAGATAATTTTTTCTTATGAAAATAGCATATTTTTGTTTGCATTTTTTGGGTTTTTTGTTGATGTTACAGTTGTAGAACATCATTTAAAGCTATTTTGGTAACTTACAGTATTTATTTATATAAATGCATGCAAAATATATGTATATATATATATATATGTTTGTACGTATAGCCAAGGATTCCAGGCATACATATTGTAGATACATTTATAAGAAAAGGAAACATAATCTATCTGCTCATTTACATACAATGACATGTCTTTGCAGCCACATTAGCATAATGGATGAATTCTGGGTGCACACAAGCATTTGAAACCCATTAGAAATGCAAAGACGCACATACAACCAACTATGAAAATACAATAACAGTAAGTCAGCTTAAAAGACATGTCTGCAGTAATGATGGGATCATGGATGGATTTTCGCTCACGATCACGATAAATGTTAAAATGTAGACTGAAGTAGTCAGTTTATTGACTATAGAACAAAAGACAGTCTTTGAGGATACACATATTAAATTTTTTTTTTATTCATTAGTGTCTATGCGAATGCATATCATATAGTCCTTTGGACTATATCTGTACCAATAAATCGTTGGTGAAACGTAATATGGCTTTAAACTTTATTCCAAAATATCTGTTATAATCTGCACATGATTTTGCTTAATTTTCAAATTATATTTCAGATAATTTTAATTAACGAATAATCGCGCACACTCTCTCAAGTTTGATATTTTCCATACCCACTTTTATGCATATGGACGTGACTGAAAGAAAATTTCTACGCAAGATCATGTGAACATACACGCTATCCTGCATAGCTCATGCAAATCACATAAGCGTTGCCAAAATATATTGTATAGTAAGCAAAAAGGAATAGAAATGTGTGGCACATAAGGAAAACTGTTATGTTTGGTGCATATAAATATAAAAATATATTTCCCAGCTTTCTTTTAGTATAATTTCACATCTTACGTACTCAGCTAAAAATGCGAGTATATTTAGTTTATTTTGATTAATATTTTCTAAAAAGAGAAAATCAACAATATTTTTTTTTTATATTTATATTTGAAATACATAAATATGGTATGCTGCAAGTTTATAGAGAGCAGCGTAGTTCACCACTACTGTGCGTTTATTTAAGCACATAAAAGTAATATTTTTCAGATTGCGGTGTATACAACTAAATAAAAATGTTTGAAATTGAATTAAGGATTAATAAAAATAATAGATTTTATAACCTTAAGATTGTTTCTTCACAGGAAAAAACTTTATTTTGTATTCATTTACTGAATTAAAAAAAATCATATAAAACTGTTACTGTAAAAGCATCTACCACAGAATTCGTAAAATTAAAAACCAAAAATCGTCAAAGTTTCATGGAGCAAAAAACACATATGTGACCTGCTCCACGAAAAGGGACCTCTGCGCCGAAAAGAAGTTATTGAGAAAAACGCGTTTAAAGGTGAAAAGGTGAAAAGCAGCAAAATACAGAAGAACCACCAGAAAAGCGTGGTAGGAGTAAAAAAGAGTAAAATTTTGATATTTTTGTAATTTTGTATTTTTGATATTGAACTTTTTTTAAATTTCAAATATTATATATATTATCTGTTTATATCACATTTTTAAATTTTTTCATTAATTATGTTCATCTTTACAGGTGATTTGTAAAAAAACTAAAAGACATAGAAACTTGCGGTTTGCGGCATTTGAAAGAGCGTTTTTTTTTCCTATAAGAATCACTCAAAAAGTAAAAAAAAAATATTTTCGGCACAGAGGTCCCTTTTCGTGGAGCAGCTCACATGTTTCTTTATAAAAATAATTTACTAAAATGCATCAAACAAAATAAAGAAAATAATAACACTTAAAACAGTTTCAACAGCCTGTTTGTTAAAAGAAAAACTTGTTACAATTTTTTGCATGTTCCACCTTTGATAAAAAATATTTTATTTGATAAGTTTTAAAAAAATAAAGGCAATTATCTATTAGCAAGATGTCTAAGTGTTAAATTATAATTTTAGACAACTCTGCCACGAAATCAACTACGTTATCCAACAGGAAATCATGTGTACTATCATTCCTGGGAACTAATAATTTGACTATAAAATAAGTTATCTTACAAATAAATCAGCTGTGGTAACAACAGCTTGAAAATGTTGTTTTCATTTTCCTGTATTTTTTTTTATATATACAGCAAAAATAATCGCACTGTAAATAACTATAATCTGATTAATGGCCATTTTCACAATGTTCAATCAAAGCTTATTTATAACTTTTATGTATGATTAGCTTTTGGGTGACATTATTTAACAAAATAGTGGCTGTTAAATATAATCGAACCAAATTCTCTCAAACTTTTATAGCCTTCACCAAGAATGGTACGAGATATAGGTTTGTCATTCTGCAAGTAATTTCCAAAGCTTTCATATGCGAACCGTAAAATATATACATACGTACATTTGTTCTGGGCCCTTATTTATAGGGAAGACGAATAAGCCATGTCCGTCTGTCTGTAAGTGACACCGATTTTCCAAAGCTGGCAGAAAAACTAAATACCTCGGCCTTCGACTGGTGTGTCACAAATGGTCCAAAATAAATTGGTATTGAAAATCAGCAAAATCAAAACTAGTGTTTCAGAGCTGGACAATTTAAGCTTTTTTAGTATAAAATAAAACAAATTTTGTTATTAAACCTATTTTATATTTCAGTAAGAATTAAGTTGGTATTAAAAATATAACAAATCATAAAGACGATTTGAGGGTTGGAAAATTTTTACTTATTTTGTGTAGTCAAATTAATTGTGTCTTTTTCCTTGTAAATTATTTCAGGCTTATTCATAAAATAATTCTGTCTGAATATGGCTTAATAAAACAAATTTTGTATGGAAATGAGTTTCATAAACGTTTTAAAAAGCAAAAATACAGCCTTTTATATTTAAAAAAGAAATAGGTTAATACTAAAAATCACAAAAAACAGCATCAGAGCTGGAAAATTTTAACGTTTTTTTGGTATATAAATAAGACTAATTTTTGTATTTCCTAATTAGTATATATTAGTTAAGAAAGAAATTAATTAGTACTGAAAACCAGAAAAATCAAAAATATGTTTCCAGGGTTGGCAAATCTAAACTCTATTTTTGATATTTAAAAAAAAAATAAATAAAAATGTAAGAAATTGATTATTCGACATATTGTCATAAGTTTATTTTAATTTTAAATTATATTGGTGTTGGTTAAGCATTATCTGTATGCATTTCATTTAAGTTTACTGACGATTTGTAAAAGCAACAATCAAATGTATATAGCAAATAAATTTCAAACTAAATAAAAATATATTATTTAACATATTGTCAACAAAATTTACAACACAATAATTAAAATTTATTTGCTGGTGATTAGGCATGTCGCATTTCGTTGGCTCTTCCACTATTTTGAACAGTCACAAACCTCTTGTCTTATGCACAGACTTTCATAAACTATTTGAGATTTCACAAATAATAATATTTTTGAAAAATAAAATGGGTACACCTGCATGTGATTTATATGCTGGGGTTTTTGTCATTTTCAAAGCCTACTTCGCTTATTTCTTCTTTTGTGATTTTCAAAAATATTATTATTATTTGTGAATTCTCAAAGAGTTTTTGAAAGTTTGTGCATAAGATAAGAAGTTTGTGACAATTCAAAATGTGTGGTTGAAGCATGCTGATGATTTGGTTAAAGCAACAATGAAATGCATATATAGACATGCTTAATCACCAGCAAATAAATTCCAATTATTGCATTCTAAATGAAAATAATTGTTTTCTTTTCACTTAAACATATTTTATATTTTAGGAAGATCTTTACTCAAAACTTTTTGATTTCTGTTCAATATTGATACAAAAATCTAATTTAACTATAAATAATCAAATATTTAACCAAACAGCCTAAACCACTAAATACTAATGAAAAACATTTTGATATTCGCACACTTGTTTATTAAGTTATACAGTTTCATAGACAACTAATAGGGAATGTCATAAAACTCAACATTATTGAAAAGTATTAAACTTAATAAACACTTCTCTGAATAAAACAATTATAACTTTTTGGGCAAATGTTGGCCAAGTGTGAACGTACGTATACTAATCGTCAGTTAATAGGTGCATGTTAACCAAAGTGACACTCAATTAATTTTCTGTTAGAAATAAAAGAATCCGATATTGTGAAACCGTGACGGTTATCCATAAAAAAGTAATTTATTTTTATAAAGGATTTATAAAACAAATTTTGTATGAAACATTGTTTTATGAAAAATAAGAAATAAAGCAGGTTACGTACACACAAAAAAGTAATATGAATGAGTTTGTAATATTAATTAAAATATTTGTAATATTAATTAAAAAATTAATTAAATTTTCACCTATAAACAATTTGATAATATCAATTAAGTTTTTCCACTCAAATTAATTAATACAATTAAAAATTTAATTGAAACAATTAAATTATTAATTGAAAACATTAATTGGTGAATACTTTTTTCTGTGTAACTAAGGAATTTTAATATAAATGCTTTTGCAATGAATTTCATAAAATTCTTGCATGGTTTTTCATTTCATCTAGGTTGCTGGTTGGTGCAATTAGAGTAAATCTAACTAGTTAAATCTAACTATAGTTAATTTTGTTTCCTACATATGAAAAAAAAGTTATATTACGTAGATAAATCACCCAAATCTCAAAATGTAATATATTATGATTCCTCACTACAACTTGTTGCGTACCATCTTGATTTTACAAATGATCTTGGGGCAAAAACTTTTCTCTATTTAATTCGCATTAGTAAAGAAAGTAACTTCAACAAGTATCAAAGTTCATTAGTCTATGAGCACATCGTCATTTCCAATTTATCATTACACACAAAATTTTCATGTGCCAATTCCATTTCATTTTCACAAGTAACACGTTTTGTCAAAACCGATTTTAATTAGCAAATGATGCTCACAAAATAACTTTAAGTTAAATTACCCAACAACCAACATACAAATACCATAGGCAGACATCGTAATCGTAAAGTATAAATATTTAGTGTTTATTTCAACTTTTACTGCATACATATGACTGTACGTATAGTATGTTATAGTCAAATGCTCGTAAACATATTGTATACTCAAACACTTATACATATGTACATGCAGAGCATTTACTAACAAACGTACAAAATGTTAGCTTATACACGAGAACACAATAAAACAGTACACGTACACACATCTTATAATAATGGTATGAATGTGTTATGAATTTGAGTGTTTAAGTATCAGTAACATTTAATGCAATTAATTACAACACGTTCCAAACTCATTTAATGCGCACCAAGCCAACATAAAAACGGGCTTCATATGAATGTACATACATATATATGTATGTGTGTATAAATTTCGAGTACAGTGATAATAGAAACAAAGCCGAAAGAAATTAAGGCAATATAATAAAAATCTCATACTTCTACAGACTCTTACACACACACACACGCTGCCATACTTACTTACATTTCTGTTTGAGTGCCACAGACAGGCAAACAGACAGGCAGGCAGACAAGCAGCCCAACTGACATCAGTATTCGGAAAAATTTTAATGCATTTAATACACACAAAAAGCACACACATGCACATCTATTTATAAAGATAAATACACATAAATAATTTAGCGTGATTTTTATTGTTCATGACGTCGACACCACGTTGCACATGATTCCGGCAAGAAACAAATAGAATAAAAAAAACATATTCCAAAACTTCCTCTTCGCATACTAAAATTGTTGCTTTTGTTTTTGTTTCTTTTCTTAGCAACAAGCACATAACAATCTCAACTTCATGATGTTGATTTTCTTATTTATTTTTTTCTATTAATTTGAACAGTGTCAAAGATAATAATTCAAACGTTTCATTATTTGTTCAAAATACGATGGAGTCAGAAAAAATTATGCTCTAATTAACATTTTTAATTCAAAAAAGATATAAATTATCAATTAACAATTTCATTGAGTCAATTAAACTTTTATTAAAAACCTTAACTAATGAAAACTTAAAATAAAAAAAGAAGAGAGGTGTCTTAGGACACCTGGTTATAGCTTTGCTGCTAAGCTATATAAAACAAGCTTAATGTGTTAAATAAAAATGCAATGAAATTATATTATATTATAATGTCCAAAATCAAACAATTTGTTTCATTTATTTTCGTACTCTGGTTTAACACTTGAATACTAAACCAAGTTTTTTATATTATTGTTGCTCTACAAAAGCATCCAGCGGACTAACGATACCAAATTCCACCAGTGCTTTTTTTTCGTTTTTAAACAAACAAATCATATCTAATCATTAAACCGCTCTAACAACTTTTTCATTATAAGGCTATACGTAAAATTTACGTGGTGTTAGTGTTAAAAGTATAATTTGTGTATGTTATTTATACGTGTCGTTAGTTATAAGAGTACAAATTTGTAGAAGTATTTTATAAAACGATTAATTCTAAGCGTGGTCTCAACTGTGAAGATGTTGCGGCAGCCACTTCAGCAAAATCAGCAAGATTAGTCATAAAGAAGATGATTTTGATAGCGACGATAGTTCTCCTGATAAGAAGTGGTGCCCCACTGCAATACATGAAAATAACATCGAAAAAAACAATTGGCAGAAAGAAGCCTTTGATATATTACGGAAAATTTTATATTTACCAAAATAAGCTGCAAAAAAATGCCTAACAGAAGAAATTATTGTAGCTAATGCAGAACTAGAAAAATAATTTTAGGCAAGAATGCATACCCTGAAGATGGCTAACAAAGTTTGCCGAAATACCGGAAAATAAATAAACAAAAATTAGTAAAAAAAATTATTTTATTTATTTATTAAAATGGCCATCAAGTCAAGCATATACATATCAAATTGTTGGAATTTTTTTTCTGTAAATCTATTAACTAATGTCGGCTATATTACGTGAATGAAAAACATATCGCTCTTTTATTGCAAGATGGGCATATCTCAAAAGACAGACAAAATTGTTATATTATATTTAATCTTGGGTAAACATTTCTTATAAAAGCCTTAAACACCCACCTCTTGAAAGAAGAAAATATTAAAGAAAATAAATAAAATAATAATAAATAAAATATAAATATAAATAAAATATCTTCATTTAATTTTACTTAAATTTAAAACGTCAAACTTGTTTTATACAAAAATAACTTTTTTAAGCTACGGCCCTGCTGCATTAAAGGAGTAACATGTATAGTAATATTGCATCTAAGGCCCATCAAGAATTCCCTCCAAAAATGTGGTTTTCACAATTAAAGGAAAGAAACCAACAGACCAAAAAATAGCACATTTATCCACGCTACTCTACTTTGCCGTGAAAATTTGATTTATTTTGCCTCTACTGTATTAATGGGAGTACTTTATCTTCAACATTTCTACTCTCTGACAAGATTTGTAAATGTTGCTGGTAGACTATAAAATTTTATTCGTTTGTTTTACTTTCTCCTTGATTCATTATTACATGCTTGTATGTTTCTAAAAGTTAAATGGATACAATTTTTCTCGTACTTGTCTTAATTGTATGTTTCTTAAATGCCTCTATTTAATGCCTCAGCTAACCTAATGAATAAATATGTACGAGTATGTATGTATGCTCCAGAGGTAAATTATAAATGTTAAAAATATGCAGTTTTTTTTATTACACAGAGTGAATAAAAGATATAATGTCACTGCTTGATATACACGTGTTAAATGAAATATTTTGTTCTTTTACTGCATGGGTATGGATATGAAATAAAAAAAAGATATATTGGTATCTTATATGTAAACCAAAATTTCCTAGAGCAACAGACAACCATATTGTTAATGTGTTGTTAAAGTTGTATATAATTGATGTTGCTCAGCGTCCATATTAAAAATATAATATGAAAAGAAAGAAACGGAAAGTTGTTTTTCTTTGTCAAAAAAAATTTCAGCCAAACACAGCCCGCAAAGCGATTAACTTGTCTGCGGAAAACACCCAGGGTCTATGGCGGGAATCGAACGCCAGAGCTCTGGACTGAAAGGCCAGCATCGCTACCACTCAGCCACAGGGGCAATTAATTAATTGAGCTCGAAAATATTAGCGATATTTTATTCAATTTAGTCTTCGAACGAGTTTATAATATATGGTCGAATTTTCAGCCGAAACACCTTCGGTCGGACGCTATTTTATTATTTTATTTTATTTTTCCTACACATTCGTTCGAATGGGTTTGATGTCAGTGCGAATAATTTATAAAGACAATTCATAATTAAACATTACGTATATCCTTCAGTTGGAAATTTATTTTACAGGCTATAATTATACTTTGAATCGCAAGTTTATTTTAGTAAACAGTAGGGCACGTGGTGGGTAAAACCAAATTCGAGAGCCCAGCAAAAAAAAAAAAAAAAAAAACTGATTTGAAAGCACTAACAACTGAGGGAAGCACTACTGTATTTGATAACAAAAGCTTCGAAAAATGCTTCTGAAGACGACTAACGCAAGGCGGGCTCTCACAAAAATTATATATTATTACTTCTGTGAAGCACTTTAGTAAGACAAATAAAATTCATAGCTTTTTGGAAGCTAAATGTATTGCTTCTAGCTGGCTCATCTCGACAAAAAAAAAAAAAGTGCCTTATTCATGCGCAACAGCAAGTGATTCTGTAACATTGTCTCCCTTACAAAAACGCTTCTGGTAAGCAGTCAGTTTTGCTGGGTGACTTAATCCAGCTGTGCTAATCGTTTTACTATTTTAGCTCTTGTTTTGAAAATAAGTAAGATTGAAAATTATGGTTAAAACTACATAAAACTAAATTCTATTTTTGACCAACTTCAAAAAAGGTGGAGGTTATCAATTTGTTTGATTTTTTTTTTGAGAATGTTACTTCATAACTCGGTACACTTACGACCGGTTTTAAAAATTCTTTTTTTTTTTGCCTGATATACCCTAGCTTCCAATTGGTCGCATTGAAAAAAAGTGTGCGGAGACATGTAAAAATGGGTGGGGTTTCGCCCATTAAAATTCATAGTTACATTTAATTGAGTTCTCCTTAACCGATTTTTAAAAAAATTACTACATACCTTAAGCTCTAAAATGTGTCTATATTTCATTTAGAAAAATGGGTGGAGTCACGCCCATTAAAATTGTTATTTTATTCTAAGTGGTTCTACTTTACCTACTTTTACAAAACTTAACACACACCCTGAGCTATAAGAAACACACAATCTGGCATTTAAAAAATGGGAGGAGACACACCCATTCAAATTTAGTTTTATATTTGAAGTACTTCTTCTTAAGCAACAGATTAAATTTTTTTTTTTTGTTTGAAAGAGTTTACTTCCAGTTTTTTCCCATAGGTTCATTTCGAAGTTGGTTTTTTTCCGCGGAATTATTCAATGAATGTGCAAGTATTACTCCTCTATTTTTCGGTCCAAGTTTTTGAACTTTTATTAAAATCTTGGGGTTTTCTAACTTTATAGCTTCATGTGTTTGTAATCAATTTATATACGAGTAAATGTTTTCTGTTGCCAGCATTTAATGTTTTCCATTCTTGCTATGAAAATTATAATTATGAAATAGTTTTTTCAAACTATCTCCTATTATAACAATACTTCAATTGATAACCTACTGCCTCAATAATATAACACAACGTTTGAATTTAACTTTTATATAACAAACTATTAAAAATATTTTTAGACAAATGCATCTAAATTTGTGTATTTAAGTGTGTAAATGCTAATGACAACATGTATAAGTGAAAATCATTTCCATTGTTATTTGTACTCTTGCATGCAATGTGAATGTGCCTTTGGGCATTTCACATGTTTGCTTTGCTGTATCTAAATGTTGGCAGCCATAGCTGGTGGCATTTCAAAATGCAACAACTATAATGCACAAAATGTTTGATGTAACATTTTTGGCTTTAAAAGGTGGCATTATTAGTTAATCAAAAGCTTCGAAAATAAAAACAATAAATACAATCAAGGTAGTTGCTACAACTCGCGAGAGAAAAAGGTTTATTTATAAAACTGAATACTTAATTTTTTACTTACAGCAGTAAAAATATTAAAATTTGAAGCCCTGAATAAAAATCATCGTGTTTAACAGAGCTCTGTTAACACACTAACAGACCCCTGTTGACTATTTAAAAGTTGTTCAATGCTATGAAATTGACTTAATAACCAATTTTTTTACAACATTTACAAAAAAAAAGAAGCCAAATTGCTTCCGCATGCCATCTTTATATGCAAGTGTTAATATATACACTGCGAGTCACTTAAATAAGGAATTTAATTTCACCAATTTTGTTTTATCCTGTAAAACAGATACAAAATTTTAGTTTTTAATCTCCATTGTCTTAATATGAATTTAGTAAAACTAATGAATGTTAAATAAATGTTAATGTTTTTAAATAAAAATTTGTCAACGCTTTATGAAATAAGGCCCTTATCTAAAAGCCATCCATAGACTCTACACATTGCTCAAGAATTCACTGATTTACAGAACTGGTCAGGGACGAGCGATGAGTTTTTATTTAGAAAGGTGCTCAACAATTTTGTTAAATTTTACAATGATGCCTGTGTTTAATTTTTTTTCCAGGACCACGAGAGGGACGTGACAGACAAGAATCGCACTTAAACCTTTTTTTTTTTGCATTTGCTTTAATACTTTTTATTGTTTAATTATTAATGTTTTTTATATTGTTGAATATTTTTCTATGTATATGTATTTTATTGTTAATACTGTGTATGTTTTAACTTAGTTTTTACAGATCCACAACGTAATAAATAAACAAAGATCATATTTAATTCTTTTTATTTATATTTTTTAATTTTTGTATTGCTACGATTTTTTTATGTATAAATATTGGTTTTAAATTTTGGAATAATTTATTTTTAATACAATTGAAATTGTGTCGTAGAGCGAGAAGATGGGTAAAACACTAATTATGTTATTTGTTTGGGTTTTTCTCTTTGGTAAAAATTTATAAAAATATTTTTAATTTTTGCTTTGCAAAGAAATATTTGGGACTTCCTTTTTTGAAGGAAATCGTTTACTTACGATCACAGATAATCGATTTTTTGTCAAAAAACGAAATTAAAAAAATATGTTGCTTAAGCATTTTTGGCTAAAAGAATTTTTTTAGTTTTTAATGAAAGACATTTATGGAATTGGTGCCTTCGAAAATCTCATTTTAATTTTGTCAATGCAACATGGATTTATTCTATTACTACAAACAGTGTGTCTATACAAAATTTTATGATTCAGGGAAAAAAACATTTAGAATCTACCATATTGTTTTTGGTACCTGTCAACGAGAGAGAAGACAATATACGACTACTTACATACATTTGGCAAACAAGGCAAATATATTAAAACAGCACTTTAAACATTTATACTAAATCTCTGCACATACACATAAAGACGTGCAAGAAATTGCTGTATATAAGCACATGCTCATTGTATCTATAGATACAAAACACACACACACACACATTCATGGTGTCTGAACAGAATACACACTTGAGCATGCATGTAAACATTGTTTGAACCATTTCCTAGGAGAAAATTACATTTTTAAACATATAATCGTCTATGAGATTTTAAATACTTTGTCTGAATTAGATTTAATTTGTTGGTTTTAACAAGCAAAATGTGCTGCGGTTCTGACACTTTTTCTTTTCTCACAATAAGTCTATTTGTGTTTATGTGTCGCAGACATGGTGGAGTGTGCACGTTAAGTTTCTTTTGTATTCTTTGGAATTAATGAAAATTAACTTAAGTACATGGTATTTATGTTTAAGTCTGTAAATTAAAAGTAAATTTGTTTCAAGAAAAAAATAAGTAATTTAAAAATAAGAACATCTCAATTTTTAAGCTCTATTTAGTGTTCGATATAAATGAAATGTTTTAGTTAAGCAGAGAAATGATATTGAAATATATTTAAAAAAATATGTTATACTTTACCAGAATGTGCGAGAAGAACATAACTTTTATTATTCTATTATTAATTAAATGTTTATATTTAAATAAACAATAAATTTAATATTTAAGCAAATATTTATTTTTATTCTCCAAATTATATACAATCAATAAATTATAGTTTTAATATTCCTTCAAAGCATATTGAATTTTCAAAGAAAACTCTTTTCAGTGTTAACAATTTAATCAATTTTATAGAAAATCTATTGAATTGTGACACATGCTTTCGTTGCCCAGAAAACTAAAATCGTTTGAATAACAACACCCGCATTTAATATTTATTTAATTACATTAGTATATTCATTGAATTGCAGAATAATTATTATGTGTTCGTACTGGGAGATATATATTTGGCCAGACACCCGGCACTCATTTACACATTCACATACGAACGGAATGTATGATATGATTGTGAGGGAAAAAATAAAATCGATTGGAAGCAGTTCTTTTCTTATAGAAATAGAAATTTGCGAGGGTTATATTTTGTGAACTGAAAGTCGAAAAATTTGTCATTACAGTTGTCAGTAAATACATATTAGTGTAATTAAAAAACCGATTATAAGAATTTTTCTAAGCCGATTCTTAGAACCAGTTTTTAGTAGTTGTTCCAAAATTTATCTTCTGAATGTAATATTAAATTTTTAGCTGCACGTTGAACATTTTTGATATAGAATTTACCTATTTCAAGATATTCAAGTATTTTTACAGGCCCCTAAACTCAAAATTATATTTTGAAAATTAATTATTTTCGATTGCTGCAAAAGGTAGCGTGAATATTAGATCAGTGTGAATATTAGACCCACAGATGTTAACATATTTACTGACAGTAAGTCGGCAATTGGGGCAATCAAAACGGAAAGAGCAAACTCTACGAGCGTTTTAGATTGTAAAAATATGATAAACGATTACGCGGTTCATGGCAACATTCGTCTTGTATGAGTGCCGGCTCACTACGGCGTAACTGAAAATGAACGTACAAATGTACTGGCGAAAAGAATCAGCACGTTACGGACAGTAACTCTAACTAATGCGAAAACTTTCAAGGCAACGAAGATTGAGTTACAAAAATTGGGCGAAGATGGCCCACAGAACACGATGCAATTGTGATACTGTGGGTAATCTAACCAAGGTTCTATAAGGCGACCCAGACGAAGACAAAATAAAGGCACTGTTGAAACTTAACCAGCCCGAGCTAGGAAAGTTGACCGGCATCTTAACGGGACACTGTAATATACGAGGGCATTTGTACGGGATTGGAGCCACGAATGTTAATGAATACAGGGCATGCATGCAGGACATGGAGACAATGGAGAACTACCTTTGTCATTGCTCAGCTTTCTCCCAGCCGAGATCCCGTTATTTTGGGGATGCAACCTTACCGGACTTTACACACCATAGAGGTATTGAGTGGAAAAGCTTGAGGGACTACGTGATCGATACTGAGTTCCTATAAAGGTGGGGTTGGTTTGTTAATTTAAATGACAGCGCACAACAGGCCTATACTGGCTTATGTGTATGTCCTCGGAAATGAGCGTTATAGCTCCTCTTTTCAACCTTACCTAACTGGTTCAAAGCCAAAAAATTAGGCCAAGCACAACCTTAAAAGATGACCTTCAACCACGTAAAAAATAAAACTAACATTTATAACATTTACAAATTTAAAAATTATGAAAGCGCTTCTCTGGAAAAACAAAAAAAGATTAATTTCTAGGTCGCTAAAAAACTTAAAAAACCGACAAAACTCAAAAAGAAATCGCCAAAACGATAAAAGCGCTAAAGCTAAAAAACGCAATAACAAAATTATGTATTGTAAAAAACAGAAAAAACCCTTAAAAAATCGCCAAAACGAAAAAACGCCAATACTATCAATAGCGTCGTATCGTTCTTTATAGTATATAAAAATTTCATACAAATATCTTGTTTACTTAACTTTTGAGAGAAATATTAAATTTTCTTTTTCCATTTTGATGAGTAAATTGAAAACTTTAAACTCGTTTTCTGGCAAACTAGTTTTTATTTTAGTAAATGGCTAGTCAAGGTCGCATTTTACTGAATTTTTAATAAAATTGTAATTCACTATATATATATATTTTCAATATTACGCTAACACTTTGAACACTTTGTTTGGGAATAAACTAAAATGGTCAATAAAAATATTATCAAAATCTTAAGATTTTTAGTTAAATTTTAAAATTTTGTGCTTTAAGCTTTCTTGCAACTTAATGTTTTAGACTGTTTAAAAAATTTTTCCTGCTTACTTACTTAAAACGTTACAAAGAATTAAATGTCGTGCATAAAATTAAAATCAGACGCTGAATAAAAGAGCTAAAACCAAAAGATTAACCAAACAAAGAATTAAAAACATTAATATCTAATACAAACACACAAAACGATTTCTTTTCAATAATATAGGCCAACAAAATTAAATTTTTTTAGGTTATATCTAAACTTACGCAGCCAATTTGTAAACAAATGGAACTGGTTTCTTTTTAAATTGACTCTGTATTTCAAGGTTTTCCGTTTTATAGAAAAAAGAGGAAGCTGCCTAATTTACATTTAATCGAGAGCTAGTTCTTCGATTAAATCAAAGAAACACTTAAAGATTGAAAATCAAATAACTTTTAAATAACGTCCCTATTAAATTTGTAACCGTCTCATATCATTTTATCAAAAAAAAAAAATTTTTTCCAAAAAAAAAAAATTTCAAAATTTGTTTTTCGTTTTTGTAATTTGAGCAACTTAAGCAAAAATTATGTTAATTGTGCGTCTCAGGTACGAGGGTTGCTTTTAATATTTTTTTAGAATATAAATTAGTTTTATGGAAATATTAAAGCCAACTCTCGTACCTAAATTACTTCATAGAACAAATTCCATATCTAAGTGCAATAAACGAAATTTGTTTGTTCTAATTCTTGCGTATTTCATATCACAGCTTAACATATAATATTGTGTACCAAATATCTTAAGGTAACATAAAAATGAAATTTATTTGTTTGTATGAATGTGTGTCAGCAAATTTTATGTTTAAGGGAATGTGCAAACGTCCATATTTTATGTTTTATATGAACAAATAAAATCATAAAATATTCATCACTTCATTATTTTCTCACAGAACCACACAAATGCTCATAAGGCTTTAATTCAGTTGATTATATTGGCCATAAAATTAAGTAGACTGCAGCAGGACATTGAAAATTATTTGCTGGCATTGTATACATATGAGTGAATGTGCTTTTGAATATAATCTATTTTGAAAGGTCTATAAAGATGAACATTGAAATTGGTAAATTTCTTTCTTGCTCACATTGTAGGGGCATTTGCAGTTTGAGATTAAAGAACACAAACATTTTAGACATATTATAAAAATTATTAAATCGAAAAATCAAGTTTACAAGGAGAAACGAAATACTGCTGTAAAAAAAGTGAAAAGAAAACGTTTTTTCCCCTTAGTTTTGCAAAGACAATTAGACGAAGAAATTATTTCTTTGGCATGAAATGTTAACAAGATTTGTTTGGTACATTCTAAGCTAAATTACTGCTAGTTTGGAGCTCTCTCCAAGTCTGAATTAGCTGTTGGCAAAAGGGTGATGACAGCATTTTTTTGAGGGTACAAGGATTTTCGAAATCGTTCACAAAAAATCGCCAATGTGAGTATAGGGTTTTTCTACTGTATGGTAGTAGAATTGAATGTATACTGTCGAGTCCGTGTGTTTTTTGCACTATTGCAAAGTGTAGTTTCTAAACAATTCTTTTTAACTGAAATTTCATTGTTTGGTGTAATTTCAAACCCGCTAGTTATTTAAATTTACCTGTAACTTTATTTTAGTGTAAAGATAGAGTTCTGCACAACAATGTTCTAGTTGTAAGAAATAATTTTGTAAATGAGCATTTCCCCAGAAAAGTCCACCTTTTGTCACGTTACGTCACGAAGCACTTACACTAACATGCAAAAAAGTATGTAAAATATATTAGAGCCCGATTATGGTTTATAAAAGTTGTTATTGTAACGTTGTATTGTTTCAAATTGCGATTACGGCTTACAACACTTATTTGAGTGTTGTCATTTTAGTTGTCTGTGTTGAAGTTCTTGCGATTAAAACATGTGTTCTTATTTGTTGTTAGAACTGTGAAAAACTGACAAATGCTCATCAGGTGTTGTCTTATTATTATTTGTTATTGTTGATCTTTTCATTTGTTTAAATGAAAGTTTAATATATTAACTCTAGTTGTTCTAAGAAATTTTTGGGTAAAAGCTCCCTGATGATCTGCATCTGCAGCTAAACCCCTCAATAATCCATTTTAATGTATTTTAAATAAAAAATATTTTACTTAATTAGTAAAATAATAATTTGGAATTATTAGTGCGTTAACAAATTTTAAACTTAAGTTGTATTATTGTCGTTGGAGAAACATTTGTAAGTTTACATATGTAAATGTTTTTACATAGCGTTGACAACTGCAATTTAAAATATTTCATAGAAAAATAAAAAGTAAAATAAACATAAAAGTCTTATAAATTAAAAAAGAAAAAAATAGATCTCTAAACTCGAATTGACAAAAAGAGAATTCAGGAGATGTGACATAAAAAAATTATTCAGGTCACGACATAAAGTTTCTTTATTTAAGTTTTTATTTTGGCTGACAGTTATAATAAAGGTTTGAAAATTTGTATGGACATGTGTTTCAATGGGAATTTGAATTTTCAGTTAATTACGAGGTTTTGCATTTCAGCTGACGATATGTAAGTTATTATTCGCTATTCTTATTCAAAAATTGGTTGCGGAAAATTGGCAGCGGAAATTATGCAACCCTCTTATTTTACCTACAGAATGTGTTTAGCACTTTAAGAGAAAATTTTACAATGCACACTCTTACGAATTATTTTAACACTCCACAGTGGGGACTTTTGCAGACTTCTAAGTTACTGATTGGATTTATATGAAGCTTCGAACATCCTTAGAGAAGAACTTAGGCTTTATAACACATATCTTAATAGCCTTCTGGCTTAAGCCGGACAGGAGTTACAGTGGGCCAAATTTGATCACCTGGGACTCAAAAAAACTTCCGATTTTTATCGAATAGCGCATTTTGAGCTAAGCTCAAAATTCTTAAGAAATAATTGTTTAAGATGTGTTTCCGTAACTCTCATAACTTAGAAGATATTTGACTTAGAACAAAAAAAATTTTTTTTGCATTGACTTTTTTTAGTTTTTCACCAATAACTTTTTAGTTTATTGTTGGATTTTAAATTAAAAGACAGCATTAAATTTTGGACAAAATTTTAATTAAAAATTAAAAAAAAAACTTATTAATATCTGCATTAGTGAAATTGGTAAAAGGCTAAGAATTTAAAATTTTAAAATTTTTCTGAAAAAGGCATGTTTTTTTTTAAGAAAAAGTATCTTCATTATTTTAAATTTTGTGAAAAACTTTGTTTAACACATTCACTTTTTAATCACATAGAGCTAAAGACAATATATGCAGAATGAGCTAAGAGACAGACAATTATTTGGTATTTCGGACATTTACCCTACATTCAGCAATGCCCGAAAATCATAAATTTTAGAAATATTTTTTATGTTTAAGCGCTTATAAGAAGTTGTGACGGCAGATTTTATAATATGTGTAGTTGGTCAAAAGTATTAAGAATTTATTTTAATCACGTAAATCTTTTTTGCATATTTCATCTTTTTAAGTTTTCTTTGATCTTTAATATACATATTTCCATGAATTAAAAAAAATAACCTCCTGTTTCTACAATTCAGACGGTCAACTTGAGTATCAAATTTATATGGGAAGCACTAATTTCTTTGAGTGATTTTCATAAAAATTTTCTAGAGGAGTTGTGTGCCTGACTTGTGGAAACTACTCAAAAATATAAATAACTGAAACAGTACAGAATATTTATTTATTTAACGTGTAGTTTCCACAAACACAAGCAAGCGACTTGTCTAGAAAAATATAAGAAAAATACTCAAATTTTTGAGTGATTCCTACACAGATTGTGAAAACTACACTTAAAAATACAAGTACTAAAAAAATTACCGACCTTAACATTCATGATTTTTGCTTCTTTATTGTGTGCATATTTTTTTTACTTCATCATTTTTAGCAGGCATCTTTGCATTTTTATTTAAATATGTACTACAATTAAAATACAACTATGTGACATGCACAACAGCTAGATGTTTTAAGCCATAATCCCCAAAAAGGATTAATGTTGCGTTGTAGCCCAGACAACACAAAATTTTTGTGTTGTAAACCGCAATCGGGGCCTAAATTTTTTCCTTAAAGCCTACGTTAGCAACCAAAGTTACGTGACCAAGGGTGAATTTTTTAGTGGAAATGCCCATATTAATAATTCATACCCGTACAAAGTAAATCAATCTTTGCTGCATTCTTTTATATCTTTCTTAATAAAGCAAAAACTTAATGATTCCTTAAATAGGTTTAATATGGTATTTCCATAAATATTTATTTGCCTATTATTCTCATATGATTACACACTTCGTTTAGCTGAAGAAAAATTCAGACTTTTGAATATGCAAAAAAAAAAACAACATTATGTTAATAACCGTAATGGTTTACAAAAAGCCCGTAAGTATTTATAACACTAAATAGCTTTTAGTTAATTTAGCGAAAACATTTCTGATCTTTTGTTTATTTTTAATTCCATACGGTTAATAATCGCATTTATTATGGCTTTTGTTTTGTTCGCTTCATATGATGTGAGGACCGAACGCATATACATATGTAAATGCATAGAAATATAACATATATATTCAAATAATTAACGTACTTAATTAAAAAGTTTATTATTGCAAACTTACTGCATGAATTATTAATCACTTCATAACAAAAAATGTAAAGTAATTAATAATTTTTTTTAAGTTATGAAAAAATCTGAAAAATATGATGCATTGTGCCACAAATTCATTTAAAAAATATACTTTTTTTTTATCTACTAATATTAAAGTATGTATACTTATTATATCAGGTTGATTGCTGAGTAATTTTTAGGCGCATTGCAAATGTTAAAAAAAAGAAGTTATGAGTATCGAGCTATAATCGGCAAAAAATCTTAAGCGTCATATTTTTTGAAGTTCGTTTTATGACAAAAAAAAAAAAAAAAAAAAAAAGTAAGCCCAAAAATTATACCGCGGCGGTTGTGGCACGATATAAGCAATTTGGCCATGATTAACTGCTCTGGGTTTTTTAGACGAGTTGACTGTCTGGCTGGTAGAAAGAGGGGTTGAACAAATTGACAGCTAAAGCTGGTCTATTAAGTAAAATATGTCTACTCTGCAGTTGTATATACCCGTCTCACAGTACTGACTGTGGTGATTTTGAAGCAATACTCCCTCGGATTTTCTCCAAACAAGACTTAATCTGCCTATGCTCACTGTATATGCAAAAATAATGACTCACTGGTTTTATTTACTTTTCCGCAACTATCAACTGAACGAACTGAACTCTTAATAAAAGACAACTCAACTATAGACTGACTTCCAGTAGACGCTGTGTTCTTCTTATATTTCAAACAAAACTTGCAAAATATGTCAGCATCTATTTGTTTGCTTGTGCGTGTGTACCAGAGAATGACAAAAGTATCGTTTTAAGAACTTTGCGTGTTGGCCGTCAAACTATGAATGCGTGAAGCTAAAAATAAAAACCACGCAAAATGGAAACACATGCATTAACTTTAATCTTAATACGTATAACTATAATCATACAACATTTATGTTTATACACAAATGACAACAGCTGAAACTTATAGCCTGTATGAGCAACGAGTACAATCACACGCACGAATATTCTGAATATTAAATCGTGCATACAGGGCTATTTTATTTACACAGACACACATAAAGCATGTTTTCAAACAGCTACATACACCGCCACACACACACAATTTACATTCCATTTTATGTTCACAAATGATTCTATACATTGGCGTATGATGAATAAATAAATATCCCGAGTATCCCTGTAGTTTTGTTTTTGACTGATTAAACACACATAGTCTGTGTATAAACATACTCAAGCTGAACGTATGAGAGAGAGAGTCAATTAGTTTGATACGCATGTGTCTCTTTAATTGCAGTCGTAGGATAGTTTGGTTTTTTGCATAAGCGAAGTAGACATGCTCTTGTATGTTGGATTCGGCTTTAGTCATAGTGGCTTGATAGAAAATAGGTGAGTGCACAAATTGTTTGCGCAACAATTAGGATTATGCGTATTTGCTTAAATTAAGACTAATAACTTATGTATAATATTTTTTAATGCTCATTATCACTCTCTGGTGTGTACCAGGGTTGTCAGATTTTTTCTGACCTATTTCGTCAAATTGATTTTAAAAATCGCCAAAAGTCGCCAAAATCAATTTTATGTACTTTTTCTTAATAAATATTTGATAATAATAAAATTGAATTTAATATAAGACTTTTGTTAATATAAATTTTTATAAAATAACCGTATAAAAATTGTTTTTTTTTAATTTTTCTCATTAAAATGCAAAATGTTTTAATTAATATAAGAAAAATCATCAAAACCAAGTTGTTTCAATTTCTTGCAGACGAGTTTTGGCAGGATATATATATATATATTTTTTTTTACTACTCTTTCAACGAACTTATTTTGCTGAATTACAAAAAATTTTTAATTTAAATTTTGTTAAAAAAATAGCCAACAAATTTATTTATCGCCAAAAAATCGCCATGTCGCCAAACCAAAAATTTAGACGCCAAACAAGTTGAAAAATCGTCTCCTTTGGCGAGAAACCGCCATATATGACAGCCCTTTTGTGTACATCATTATAAGAGCAATTTATGGTGGTTTCTGTATGAATTACAAGCAGACGCTATAAAACTTTTGTTGTTATTATAGTTTAAATTTTACTACATCATCTGCTTGTATGTGCGTACGTTTGTGTAATTAGTGTTTTAACTAAATAATTCTGGATAGTTTTTTTTTTGTTTACGAAATATTGTTATGAAACATTTACACTAGGTTTGTTCGCGGCTATTTTCGCAACAATATGATGTATTTCTATAGTTGCTGGTATATTAATTGAATGACTCTTTAAAAAAGAAAATAAATACATTTTTTCAGACATTCAGACATTGGACGTTATTTAAATCGTTTTCTGTAAAACTTGTATTTTACGTTAGGACATTATTGTTGTAAGTGACCAATGTATAGACATTTATGTACATATGTACTCGTATATGCAGTTGCCATTTAACTATCTGCTCACAAATACATTTTCAATTGCTGACTGCTTGTAATTGTTTTACGATTGAATTAATCTTATTTATTTATTTATTTATTTATTTTTCCATTTGATGCGCACTGACATTAATGAAAACCACTCTCGTTTTCTTTTCTTCACACTATAAAACACAATTAATTTGGCACTCATCTTGATGTCGAGGTAAAGTGACGGATGGCTAAAAAAAGCGCTGCATGTAATATATATAATGTATACATAAATATGGTTATAAAGTTGAAATTTGTAAAAAGTTAGTGTTATAAGCAAAAATTGCTTTAATATATGCTTTTAGAATTTTACTATCATTTGCTTTAGAAAAGTAACTTCCATATTGTTAAATGGAACCTTAAAAAATCTATTTCCATCATATGGCTTCTTTAATGCAACATAGTCGTTGCTCAAAAAATTCGTTTTACTAGTTACTAGTGCAAAAAAAATTATTATATCAAATTTAATCTTGTGTAAAAATTGGATTTACAAGTTTTTTACATACACATCTCTTGAGAGAAAAAATATTTTTTTCTTCATTGGGTTGTATGTAAATGGAGAATTTAAAAGAAATTTTGTAAATAAAAATTTTATAGAAGGTTGCGACTTTAGCTTCACTTTCAGTGAACTATTACTAAAAAGTTTTCAAATGAAAATTGCAAAATTGCGTTTCGACCCTCTTTGTATGAAAAATTTACAAAACAAATTTCTTTTAATTAATTAACAAGTTTTCAATGTTGATTCAAAAGAAATGGTTCAGCTTATGAAAACAAAAGATTTAAAGCCATTAACTTTTTTTAATTTTCTTTGTAAATTTAATTTCATCGCAACTTAATTTCCTAAAAGAATAATTTTCATAAATTTTTTCAATAATTCTTTAACAATCCCTTTTGAAAATAATGAAAGAATTTTTTATTGATTGAAAGAAAAGTGTTAAAACAATAGTTATATTTTTTTTTAATTTTCCTGATTTTCTGTTGCTGTTTTTTTTTTTTAATTTGTGAATACATAAGTGCAAACCATTTCATAGTTTTACCACTTTAATGGATGTATCTGTAGTAGATGAAATCCATATTTTGTGTTAAAAAAATACAGATACAAGAAGAAAAACAGCTAACAAACAATGTTTGCTCTATTTTCTTTTATGTTTTTTTTCCAAGTTTTATGAATTGTTAAAACAACTGCAATTACTCGAACATCCTACAACCAACACAATATCCATAAAGGCAAAATAAAAAATCATAAAACTCGTAGTTAAAGTAATAGAGGGGTTACATAAAGGCTGCCATATTTAATCCCTAAAATTATTTGGCGATACATATATTTTTTTACGTGTGTGTAAGTCTCAAACCTTAAATATATTTAATAATATTTTAGCAGATATTTTTTTTGTTCTAGGGAATAATATTTTATCTGCACATATTTATACAATTTTTCAATATTTTCTCGTATTTTTATTTAAAATTTATGTGGCGACCCTGTCATGTAAGTGATATTAAAATACATAAGTATGATCAATATGTATGTATATACACGTATTCTAGTAAATAATGGAAAAATATGCATACGTTCGTACCCTCACACGCCAGTGGTAACCTTATTTATATCAAGAAATTAAAAAAAATTGTGAAAGAGATTTGAAGTACATAATAAAAAAATTTTATGTATGCAGAGAAATCAATAATAATGAATCTTTTTATAAAGAACCGCAACGGTTATGACTTTTATTTTGGAAATTAAGAAAGAAAAAAAATGTTATTTTACGACTGATATTTTTTCAGTTAGCAACAAAACTTAAATTTTACTAATATTTTTTAACTTTCCGCTGTAAAAAATAAGGAAATTACTAATATAATCCTCCTTTTCGAAAATTGAGCTTCCGCCAGTTGTCCACGCATTGAGATCATGGGAATCTATTCGGACTATTTTTACTATGATGTCCGTATTAATTTATGTATTTATATATGTATATGTAATTATTTCATAATTTAAGAATGATAAGCTCATTTGAGATAAATCTACGTCATTCTAAAGACATGTAGTTTGCGATGTAACGAAACGATTCAATTCGGTAGATTTTGCGAATTTTTGAAAATAAAGTTTTGGAAAAATAAAACTTTTTTCAAATAAATTTTAAACCAGCTAAGTCCAATGATATTTGTATTGAAAGTAAACAGCTTTTGAATCTCTAAAATTTGTTCTTGTTTCTTTGCAAAGTAAGCGCAAGCATTGTTGTCTTCAAGATCTGATTAACTGTTGTGCTCTCGTCGGTGTGAAAGCCTAAGAAAAAACGTTTCATTTGGTTGACGACAGAAAATTGCATGTTCTTCGGAAAAACAAAGTTTTATTTACCATATAAATGAAGGCATGAAATCCGAACCGCAGCTAAGCGGGCAAAACCGAATTAGGGTTTTGTGAGTACTTCGAGGAATTCCACACGAGAAGGACTGTGCACTCGGTGAATTGAAAAATGTGTCACAGCATATTTAGAGCTTATGAGTGGACAGTTATTTATGTAGGGTATTCCTAACATGACTCAGCCTATAACTATTTGACAGATGACAAGTAAAAATTAACTCATTAATGCAACTGAAACGATATACGCGTCAACAAAGCATTAAAGTTGATTGAAATTTGTGGTTACAAGTTGCAAAACTAAACAAAAGCATTGTTACTTATCGATCTTTTGTGTAAAAAGTTGGCTGGCCGTGTGACTTCTCAAAGAGGCGTGCAAAATTGGCCACCGGTATCTTGTGGTTTAATACATTTAGTTTTCTTTTTATTTGGGTATATGCTATTGGCCCACAAAAGATGTAATTCTTGCAGTTATTGAGAACATGCAGTGAAACACAAGTTCATGAAAAGGATAAGGTCCTGCAAGCGTAGCCATGGCGGTCATTTTGATGATATTGCTTTCCATTTCCATGCATAAGTTCCCTTAAAAACGTTTCATCTTATCTAAATATATTTTTTTAACGGTTCCGCCTTATATATTTACGCCACTTATTTCAACATTAAGCTATAAAAAAACATCATAAATGAAAATGATATCGAAATGATAACACAAATAATAGGCAAAAAAAAAGATTACCGATATACGAGTATATTACAAAACAATTGAAAAAAAAATACTAAGTAATAATTCATAACAATATAGACAAGTATAATTCAATATTTTTCCTCTATATTTTCAATGATTTTTATCATTCATTGCTTACCTTCAGTACACGAGTAAATGAATATTAAGAAAATAAAAAGTAAGCAGGAATTAAAATGAAATATGTAAGTATGCACGAGCAGGTAAATTAACAAGTTTGAAGTAGAGAAATTAATACTTCATTAGAAATTGAAGTGGTGAACAGATTGGAGAGTAAGAACGGGTTGTTAATAAAGTACTTGAAATAATTGTGTATTGTGTAGCCACAAAAACATGCAAAGCCAAGCCCGTACTCGTATCTATTTATTAAATAAGATAAGACTACAAAAGACATTAAAAAGGGGCTAATGAAGGAATAATATTAATACCTGCTGCCAGGTGAAGTGTTTTACTTTAGTAGATATATTTCAACCAGAGCTAGATAAAATTGCTAACATGTTTGTTTTTATATTCATATCCCTACATATCTACATGTGTATGAGTTATATGTAAAGTAAGTAACTGCCTGTTAAATAGATATAAAACATTCGTTCAATGTTGCCAGGGCAGATGGGTGGTCCTCAGGTTGTCGTATTAAGGCACTATAAATATTCATAAGCTAAGTTGTTCCCTGACTATGCCACAATAGTTATAAGTATCACGATTACAGCAATTACTGCTACAGGTACGTACATAAATACAATACAACTCTGGGCATTGTTTAAATTATACTTGAGTGGCATATGAATTGGGTGGGCTATCATACCACCCACTATCATTGTTCATGTATGTTGCATGTGTGCTAAATTGGGTTTGAGTTATTTATGGGGTTCTGTTGCTTTCATTTTTCGCTTCACCTTTTTCTTGTAAATCAAAAATCAATAAAAATTATATAAAAGCAAATAATAAAATACTATTATGCATATTGGTTGTGTAAATAATTATGGCCTTTCAATGTATGTTGGCCGACATTATTGTTTCCAAGACAATGGCCTCTCAAAAGCGCAATTAATTTCCGACCAACTGATAAGAACGTAATTTTTCTGATTATTATTTGAGATATAAAATAATATTGGTGCTCCCGTAAAATTTCTGGTACTACTAAAGAAGCGAAATTTGAGTTTCAAATAATAAAAAAAAATACAAAGAAATAATGCAACAAACTTCATTTAAAGTCATGAATTAAAGTAAAAAGTGTATCAAAATAATTGTGAAAAAAAACGCTTTTATATTCAGCATGTTTCAGTATGTTTTTATTGAATTAAATTGGAGAAACGTTATATTTAAATCCCAGTCTTAGTTTCAGGTTTCAAATATTGCATTTATGTTTGTCTGAAGACTTGTGTAGAGAAATAAACATGTGCATTAGGGATATAACTTTTTTTTTTACTAAAAGTTTGATAGGCGCTTCGCCAAGAGAAATATTTTATTGATAATGAAAACCGATATCTTAGTTCACTTTGAAATCAAAATCTGCCGCATCGAATGCAATTTTCTAAGCCCTCCAAGATTTTTTATTTTTTTTTTATTTTATATTTTTTGAATCTGAAAACAATATAACAATTTTAATAAAATAAAGTACAAACTAGGTGTAACATGAAGTAAAATTTAAGTTTAGTATTAACGTTGATTTGTATAGTGTATTAGCTATTAAAAACTTATAATTCCAGAGTTCATTGCATTTGGTGCGTGAAAAAGAAACGCAATTATTCATATTTTTCCATGTACTATTCATTCTTGCCAGGAAAATTTTGATATTTGCAAAAACCTCCAAAAGTTGTATATTTAATGTACATCTAAGTGCTGAGGGGTTACTCTCTATTGCGATGCGAAAGAAAAATGCTACGAAATCGAACGATTGGTACTCTCGAATGCGTTTGCGCATTTGGTTTTCGCATCTATTTTTCTTTTCTTTCGCAAGCCTGGTATCACCGCACTCTGCAATACGAAAGCGTCTGTCAAAATCGTCTGATTATCGTAAATATCTTGCGATAGGTAAATACCAAATGCAAAGGGAGAAAAACATGTGAGTACGTTGAAAAATATTTATATTTGATATTAAAATTGTTTTAATTGCATTCATACTGTCCTGCAATTTTGTATTGAAGTGTAAGTGCTTGTTTTTGGCCGATGAACCCATCAAAATCATCATAAATCAAATTTGATATGCCGAGCAATGTGAGACTGCTGCGATAGTTTTATAATAGTTGGAATTGCTCTGGATCTCTATAAAACTTTTAGCTCGTGTTGAACAGCATTTAGAACAAACATACAGAAACGCTTTCATATTCAAACGGAAATTTTGAAGAGAGTATATTGGACTAACACATCTCTTTAGACGCATCCTACACGGTCGTTTTCTTCATCAAACACTATTTTACTTTCAATTAAAAACTGTTACACTTCACTTTTCCCTAACTTTCCTTTTCTGAAAAGACGTTTTTTACATATTTTGGCATTTCATTACTGTCAATCTTTGTCATATTTCCTTTTGCAAAGTCAGTGCTGCCACTTTATCAAAGAATTTTCCGAAAGGATTTGCGAAAGTAATAGAGAGTACCAAATTGGCATCTCAACGCATTTAGCTTTCGTATCGTAAGTGCTTTCGCATCGCAATAGAGAGTAACCCCCCTGACCAATTTGTTAATATTCATTATTTATAATGCGCGCAATTGTCACACATGAATAACAAAAAAAATGATATGTCTAAAATTTTTTGAATAAATAATTGTAAAAACATTAACGGCAAAAAACAAATTTTCTTATATACGGCCATGTTCTGAAAACCATTTCGTTAAGTTTCAAAGATTATACTTCCCTGCAATACATTATTTCGTAGTTGTAGCGTTAAGAGCAAAGAAAAGACAGTTTTCACTGCTTTACGAATGCAACATCCTCTGATATACCTCAATGTGCCAGGATTGGTCTAGTGACTCATGTTTGGATGTATCACTACAGCCAGACCTTAACAGTCTTTCTGAGAAGAGTCGCATGATACTTATTAAAACAACAGCTGCTAAGCCTGCCGGATTGCTTGCAAGAAGTCAGCAGCTACTTAAGTTAATCAAGAATATTTTCCAAAAAAAAAAAAAACAAACCAAAAAAACATTTTCCTTTAATCAATGTTTTTAAATGTGGTAAGTAAAAACTGAACTCGTCATTTATTAATTATTTATGCAAAAATATGATTATTTTTAAAATTGTTTACATTAGAAAAAAAACCAGCATACTCGTAAAGCAACAAAAAAATACAAATCCTTAAACGTCTTTTAAAACTTTATATTCATGTAGTATGTTATGATTTTCATCGAGATTATTTCAGTCAATTTGTTACGAAAGTTATGCAAAAATATAAAAACATTTTCATATTTATAGAAAGTTTTGCTTTTAAAGAAACCACCAAAAGAGCAAATAAGTAAAACATTTCAAGCATTTGCATACATAAAGATACAAATGAATTCTTTTTATGTTTTTCATTTTATTTTTCTTATGTCTGACATGCTGTTTAGGTACAAGATGCAAGAAATGCACATAATAAATAGAAACATGCTGTTTAATACACTCAAGTCAGTCTACACTTAGAATAATAAAAAGTTATTGAAGACAAGTGCTTTAAGCTATTCTGAAATGTTGATAAAATATTGAAATAGTTCATGGTGTTAGGCAAGACAAAACTCAAGTAGAGGATAATTGATGATAATTGGTATAAACTAGA
This sequence comes from Nowickia ferox, assembly GCA_936439885.1. Lineage (NCBI taxonomy): Eukaryota > Metazoa > Arthropoda > Insecta > Diptera > Tachinidae > Nowickia > Nowickia ferox. Next base: position 111,507,209 of record OW387023.1, read on the forward strand.
AATTTTGATATATTTTTAGGGTAAAATTTTTATAAATTATTTTCGAATCAGCAAATTAAAACCACAGAAACTGCAGAATTAGCTTCGCAATGGCATGAAATGATTCATTTTAACATACGAAATGATAAATTACTCGACCATAAAAAATTGACTTACGTAGTTCTTCAATAGTACTACAGAATTAACTTTATATAAGCTGATTCCTAGATAAGATACAAAATGAAAAATTAATTTATTTTTAAACAAACACTATACAATTTAGCTTAATCTCAAAATACGATTTGAAACCAAACCCAAAACACAACAATATCAACAGAAAATTAGTCTACTGTTTGGCTTTATTATTATTTCGCTAACAAAGTTATAAACACATATTTTGTGGGTCGTAACAAATAAATAGTAGAAATAAACTAGCGCCAATATGAAAGAAAAATAAATAAAATATACAAAAAAAAAATCCAAAATAAAACAAAAATCACACTGAAATGTGCTTATCAAATATAAAAATAAATATTGCAATCATAGAATAGCAACACAATTGCCCACAGTCGCATACACACACACACACACACACCAAGCACATTTTCTAAAACACATAAAAAAGGAAATAGGCGGAAATAAAAAATAAAACTTAAAACAATACAACAAAAAATTTGCGCAAAATAAAAGAATTTCTCCGATCCAAAAAGTGTTTAAGAATGAAAAATATTCAAAATACAAATATACAATATACGAGTATACGAGTATGAGCACGAGTTCGAGTATGAATACAACAGAAACCAGCACAACAACAAAACAAAACAAAACCAAACCAAACCAAAGCTGCAACAAATCAAGCGTGACAGCAAACCATTTTTAAACTTAAACTACCGTAACTTAAAATAGTCATAGTGGAAACCGACAAAAAAAAATTATATAAATATACAAAAAACGAATAACAATAAAAATAAAAAACAAATAAAACAGAAATCAAGACCAAAATAAATAAAAATTCATTGCAACAAATAAAAAAGAACACACACTGAGAAATCAAACAGAAGGCAGCAGGGAATCCAGCAATTTAGACAATAACAATTCTCCCCTCATACACTGTTTGTTTCACTGTTCAACTCGTCATTTACATTTGCAAGTAAAGGTTTATGCAGATGTATGAAAATTTAACTTGATGTACATGCATGTGCATACATGTATGTATGTGTATGTATATATGTATCTATGTGCTCAAGTCTGTGCTCTAGTACATGTTTAAAGAAAAACAAAAAAACATTGCCATTGCACGAAGATACTCATACAAAAGCAGACTAAAAGTCGAATACATAACAAATTTATTTAAATTTAAAACAAGATAAACCGAAGACTTTTTTTTAAACAAATCCACAAACTACGTTGATGCACCATACATACATACATACATACGTGCATATGTATTGGTTTGGAAAATCAAAAAATTCGCGTTTAAATTCATCGCTTTTCTTAAAATTTAAGATAAATATAAATACGAGTGTATTATATAAAACTAGTTGGCGCGAAAGTAATGTCATAATTTGAATAGGCTGCCATTTCTGCGGATGGCGCCAAATGTCATTGTTTGACATTTAGGTTTTAGATATTTAGAGAATTACACTGTTTTGGAAAAAATATGTTTTTAATAAAAATATATGTCTTACAAGTACATTCATGCCCTTTATTCAGATCCGTTTTCAGTTTTTATCACGTGTAGATCTTTTTTTAATGGGCGTGGCTAATATGACCCCCTAAGCAAGGCGGTCACGCTAACTTATTTCAATATATTTGTTATTTGTTGGATTTTAATAAATTAAATACTAAAAGATGCAAAATAAAATTGCTTTCAAGTAAAACTTATATAATTTTTTCAATTTTAAACGGGTTTGGAGTTATTCAGAAATTATTGGAGAAAAAAAAAATAATTTTAATGCAAAATTAAATTTTTGTTTTGGCTTCAAAAATTCATTAAAAAATCAAAACAGGAAATATTTTACATTTATGTTATTAGTCGGAAAGCTGAATAAAATGAGCTTTATGTAATTTGTGCAAAAATTTTGATTATATTCACAATTAAGGCAGGTAGCCAGCCCACTTTGACAAACATTGTGTGATACATTTATCTCTAAAATATTTGCACCTTGTGGAAAGGAATTATTTTTTTTATTGTTTCTGGAATTAAAAAATTTAGTAGTAATAGAAATAAATGTATCCTGGTCTTAAACCCGTAATTTCAAGGAGCTTTTCCCATGCCTAATACCAACAAAAATCAATACATTGACATTTTATTTTATGCACATAATATTTACATTTTGAGTTAATGCATACTTTCAGGCCCGCTACCTGTGTATTGGCAGACGCTACTTGTGAATGTGTTTAACAAACATGAATTTCAATATGCAGTTATTTTGAACCAAAGAAGTTACTGTTTAGATTACTTAAAAATAGTAAAGTTGAAGTCAAGGATTTCCCATAAATGTTGACGAAAAATTTTATGTTTCATGAAAAATTTTATATATAGTGGATTAATTAAGAAATAAGTTAATAAAATGAAAATTTTTGGAAATATATTCCTTAAATATAATATCGTACATTTGATCTGGTAAACGAATTTCTTATGACATCAGGGAAGTCGGTTCAGTGCCGTTAATCCTAAATTTGAGATATTTCCACTATAAAATATCAATTATGCTTAAGTGAGGCCTGTGTGGAGGTCCTTGTTTTAAATGGACTGGAGCAAAAAACTACATTGCAAAATTGGCAACGAATATGGTCTTAATAAAAATTATACATTGTCATTGTTTTTAAAAATGTTAGTTTACACATCTGTAACGTACGTACACATCTAGTTGTCAGTTTGTATAAAAATTCATAGTTTTTACTTTTTGGCATCAAATATGATCATTTTGTATACGGATTATATAATTTTTTCTCTGGGTGTATGCATATCTACAGTGAGTGAGTTCCCAAGAACAGCGCTACCATTTGACATACCGCACACCCGATCTACAGATTTGTTGCTATCGCGTAGTAAGCTAAATAAATATAAATTTTGCTGACCACACCTTGTTAATTTAAACTTAAATAAAATATATTAAAAAAAGATTAATTTATTCAATTAAAATTTTCTTTATAATTTGTCAGTTACATAATATTTTCTAATGCATTCTTTTAGATTTGAATGTAATTAAGTTTAGTCTATGTTAATTAAATGAATGAGCAGCAGCAGATAATAATGGGAAATTGTTAATTATAAAGTTCAGTGTTAAAACATGTCATTCTCTTTTTTTTATAAACTAATTAATATTGGCAATAATACTAAAAAAAATAGAACTAACTTAATTGATAACATAAAATCTACTAAAACAGATTAAATTTGTTTGTTTGTCAGTAAATCCAGTTTTGTAATGAAGCGTATTATTAGGGTTTACACACTGACTTGGTGTTAATAAATGTTGGTTTTAACACTTAAGTAAACTCTTAAAATTTGGTTCTAACATGCAAAATTGTTTTTTTTTTTAAACAACTTTAAAATATTTATTGAATTAATTTTAAGTAGGTTTGATGAAATGCAACCTTGTTTTCGCTGTACTAAATTCAGTGCTTCCAAATTATAGTGACCAAAAGCAGCTGATTATAATAAGAAAAAGAACATTTTAAACCTAAAAATTAATGTAGTCGCAAAAACAATCAAAAAATACTTGAGAAAGATAAACTTTTTTGACCTCTGGAGGTAGAAAATAGACTTTATGACTGACATTCATCTGCCGATAAATATGATAATATTTATCATGTATGTTTAGTTTATAATGTATGTGTGTATTCAATTTAAGTTACAAGAAATCATTTACAAAACATTCTATAATTAAACTGTTCTTATAAAGTGAAAGAAGAAAACCATCGTTCGGCACGCTAAAACTAATAAAGTGAATTTAGATATTCGTAAGTATAAGCTTAATTAAGCTTTTATTCTATATAGGATCAGAAGTCAAAAAAAGATAAGTAGCAAATCATTGCGCTATAACTTCCAAAGAATGGCGTTGGCTGCAGTAGTTAGCACGCTGACTACAAAACCTAAGGTCCTGAGTTCGAGGCCGGTATCACACAGTCATTAAATAACAACACCACGCATTTTTCTGATGTGCATTAGTGTCCCTTTGTATCATTTATTGTACGAAAGTTCAAGTGATGAAGGCATAGTCACTGGTCACTGAACTATACAGACTTCAGCTTATACTAATCTAACCTTCTTCCTTGTGTAGCAGAATCAACGGCGAAGTAAAATAGCTAAATAGCCATTTTGGATACTAAACACAGCTTCAAAAAAAATTTAATACACCTCATTTAACACCAGAGGCGCTGCAACCCCGCATTATTAAGAACGTGCGAAAAGCAGAGTTGTAAAAAATTAAGCTTTCTTCTACTCTTGCTTTACCACCTATCTTCTCATTCACTTTCCTTTTTCTAAAGAAGGTAACATTTGTAATAGGAATAGGCATTTAGTATTACTTCTCTTTCAAAAAAAAAAAAACTCCAGCAGTGATATGAACTACAGAAAAAACAGTTTATCTCGACTTTAGCACTTTTTCCTTTTTACATACTGAAATGCTCCAAAAAATCCCCTATAATAAAGTTTACAAATAAACAATTAATTATTTTGCTAACAATTTAAGATTAAATTCCTCACAGTATTGAATTACTGAATATAAAATCACTTTTGATTGTCTGCTCTTAACAAAGACTCATTAAATTAAACACAAATTTAAAGCAAATAACCTAAAGTTTAAGTTAAGGTTAATCACGTCATTATTACGTGTAATAGTAACATTAACCATATTTCATTTCTCACACAAAAAAAAAACAAAACAAAAAATGGAGGGGAATATAAATGAAACATTATTTTATGACTCAACTTTCATATAAAAAAAAAACAAAACAAAAAAAGGTTAAAGAAATCCACCGTATATTCTTACAAAATTCTTTTTTTTATGACATTTTAAAAAATCAGGTTGATTTTCTTGCTTTGTAAGAAATAAGAAATTGTATAAGAAAGCATAAGAATGAACGCTTGAAAGCCAATAACAATTTCCCTTAGTTAAACTTAATTCATATTAAATTTACACACTTGCCCGAGTTTTACAAAAAAAAAAAAAAAATAAATATATATATATATATATATAAAAGAAAAGGTTTCAGAAGCGTTTATTCTTTCCTATAGTTTTGTAGTGTAAAAAATTTCCTTAAGCACTTACACAACATACAATTAGCGGAAACGGAAATGCCTTTTACTTTGGGTTTTTTACGAGAGTAGCTGTTTGCTTTTCTTTTTTCTTTTTTGCATACATTGCGTACCACATATTGTTTTTACATTGCTTAACAACGAAATTGCTACAAATCTTGGCTGAATTGTTTCGCCATTTTCATGAACATTTCTCTTTCATAGTTGGTATGGCAGGGAGTTTGTGCAGCAACGTTAACATTAAGACCCTTAAGAGTTGCACTCATACACTATTTATATTTATCTACATACATATAATATTTACGTATAATGTACATACTTAGTAAATGTATGCTCGTCTACAGCACACTTGTATTAAGAAAGTTTTTGTTTCTAGTTTTCCTTTTCTTTTTCGTTTTTTTTAATTTTATTTTCTTTGCCTGGCACAGTATTCCTTGAGCGACGAAACTTTGTACCTGAATGTATAATTTAAAATTATTAAATAACAAACTCGAAAAGTATAAAATAAAGCATATTTGAGCATACAAATTTTACCACAAATTCAGTTATTTAGGAAACCTCTTACATACGGAGTGTGTACTTGAAATTTTTAAAACATAATTTCACTTTTTTTTTAATATTGTTGAGTAGTAAAAATTTACATTCATAAATAAGTAATGGCGCGTTTTCTTAGCGCTGGTATTCATAAGCAATAATTAGAGTTAAAAATTGTATACGGATGTGTAAACTAGGTAAACTTTATACTTTAGCTTTAACAATCATTTATAAGTAGTGATACAAAATTTAGCTAAACTTTTAGACAAAAGAAATCTGTTACTGTTGCTTGCACGAGCTCAAATTTAAAAAATACCTTTTATCATTAAGTCCGAAAGGGAGAAATTTTAAAAACTATATTTAATTATATTATATATAGCAGGCCTATCGTATTTAATGTCAATAAAAATGCAATTTATTACATGTTTTCCCGACGTTTCGTGAATTTGTTGTGCACTCTTTTGTTTCGTTTTTAAAAACACATGAATAATATAGATATTTGTATTAAACTTTGCCAAAAAAGTGTATTGTAAAAAATAAAAATTATAAAATGTTTTTCCCCCTTTAGGTGTATCACAGGTTTTTGACAATTGACATTAAATACGATAGGCCTGGGAGCTTAAAGGAAAAATATAACTAACAAAAGAAAGATTTTAATGGACCAAATATAACAACAAAGGAGATAATATATATATTGATAGTATAATTTTCTTGCAAATTATCTTTAATTTAAGACTATGAATCTGCCTCGAAGTTTAAGGAAACTTGCTTAGATTTTTGAGGAAAAATTTAAAAATTTTTTTTTTTTAAGTTTTCTTATCCCGTTTTTCCTTTCAGTTGGAAATCAGTGTCAGGGAAGTCTACACATACACACACATAAAATAATACCAATGTTAGATCAACATGCAAACATTTTGATTGAAAATCAAATTACATTTATTAGAAATAATAAATGGCAACTTTAACAGTTCGCATAAAAATCCTTAAAATGTTGTTTAAATTGGGTTGCAGGTTTAGATTTCTGCAGACAAGCCAAATCATGGAGAAACATGTTAAGACGAAGTTTTAGTTATGCACAAGGCTGTAGATAATAAATAATGACAAGCTCGCAATAAATTGGGCTTAACTACGAGTGTGATATTTCGATTTCGACTAAGATGATATTGCACTAGACTAAACGACATTACATAGAAAAAAATTATTTTTAAATACAATTAATTATTTGTAAATACAATTAATTTTTTTCTTATATCAATTAAATAATTAATTGATTTTGAACCTACAACGATTTTTGTAAATACAGTTAACAAAATTGTAAGTTAAAGGAAAGTCTGAAAACTATTGTTTTTTCAATTAAATATACGAATATCAACAAATAGTTTGTTGAAATTTATTTATTTTTCAACATTTATTTTTGTTAGATTTCAAAGTTACTTCAACTAAAGTTATTGTTATATTAACAATGCGAATTGTTGAATTTCCGTACAAATTTTTATTATCATAATTCTTATATTAACAATTTTTTTTTTCTTATACACAATCACAATCCTCGAAACGATTTTTTGCTTGTCTGCGAAAAACACTAAATCTCTTTGGGTGGAGTTGAACCGGCAATTTCAGTACTAATAAACTAACTTAGTTACCTCTCAGCTAAAGAGCAACACTTTTATAGATACGCAAATAATGTATATAAACAAAACATGATTTCTTAAGTTTCTTCTACATGTGCGCATTCTTTTATAATATAATTTAACAAATAATTTTGTAGAGTAATTTAATTGACTGCAAAAATTTAAATTTGTTACAATAGCAACAATGATGATTGTTAATTTTTAAATTAAATATAAATTATTCTCGTCGATTTTAAAATGGGACATTATGTCGAAGGCTTTTTAGGTTCAGCTAAAACAAATTTATATCTTGTTGATGCGGAATTTGAGCGAAAAATCATCTTAAGTGGTGCGGGCTATTTTTATCTCAGAGGCTAAAATTGGCCACTGATATCTTGTGACTTTTTCCTTTATAACTACGTGAAAGACAAAGACCCTGCCAATGGCCCACGATCGATTCAAGACCTTAAAGATAAATGTGCGAATTGCTAATGGAAAATTTCAGACTCGTAAGAGTGTGTTACAAAATATGAAATCTTAATCATTTGCCTAGTCTTATGTGAAAAGAATTATACTTGTTTTAAGATGTTTAGGGTGGAATATTAATAGTAGAAACAAGAACAAATTTCAAACTTTTGTTTTTGTTTGTGTTCGATGGAATGTATAGTTCACATTAGAGGAACGGCCTGGTCTTTGATTTATAAATTTTCCCTCAATAGTAGACTTGTACACAGAAAAATTTATTCACCAATTAATGTTTTCAATTAATAACTTAATTGATTCAATCAAATTTTTAATTGTATGTTATTAATTTGAGTGAAAAAACTTAATTGATATTACCAAATTGTTTATAGATGAAAATTTAATTAATTTTTTAATTGATATTACAAATATTTTAATTTATATTACATAATTATTCATATTACTTTTTTGTGTGTATGCGTTTGACAAAATTTAAAGAATAGTTTTAACCAACAGAATACTTTTATGTTTTAAAATATTTTTAAATTGAAACAGTTTTAAATGTTTAGTTGAACTATAGTGAATTTTAATCAGAAATAATTTCTTAGTCGGGCTTAAGTTCAGTAATTTCAATTCTTATTGAATGAAATATTTTTTATTAATTAATGTGAGTTTCTAAAGAAGATTAATTAATAAAAAATATTTCATTCAATAAGAATTGAAATTACTGAACTTAAGTCCGACTAAGAAATTATATTTTTAAATTTTTAATCTTTTTGTTCAATTTTGATTCAATCATTGCACAAAATTGTATGGGTAATTTTTTGCAACTATTGGAACCATAATTTTTAAATAAAATAATCATTCTTATTTCACTTGTCCACATCGACGTCAAGACAATACGAATAAAAAAATTGTGGCTTGTTTAACTGCCCTCGAGATCAGTTTCTTTTTCCATTGACAGTCGATTTCTGTTCCCTAAGGTGAAGAAAATAGTAAGAGCCTGTCGAAAGCAAAAGTCAATGTTGACAACTAGAATAAGGGTGAAAAATTTAGAATATTTTTGATTTCCTTTAAAGTGTTTATTTAAATAAATCAAAAAATTAATTAACCAATTAATCTATTGATTGAATTAAGAAACTTAATATTTAAAAATCAACTTATATACATTTATATATTTTTTTTTTGAAAGAGAAGTAACACTCAGACAATGAATGCTTGCCACTATTAATAAGTGTTACCTTCTTTAGGAAAGGTATAGTGATAGAGAAGACAGGTGGTGAAGGAAGAGATAGAAGAAAGCTTTATTCTTTTACAACTCTGCTTTTTTGCACGTTTCTAATAATGAAGTGTTGCAGCGCCTCTAGTGTCAATGGGGCGTATTAAATTTTTGAAGCTGTGCTTAGTAGAGATTTTATTTATTATTTTATTTCGTCTTCGATTCTGCTACACAACTTTCATTACTTGAACCGTTCTACAACAACTGATACAAAGGCACAGTAATGTACATCAGAAAAATGCGTGATGTCGTTATTTTATGACCATCGGAGACATGGGCTCGAACCCAGGAACTTCGGTTTTATAATCAACGTGCTAACTACTTCCCCCAATGCCAACTAAACTATTAGGATTAACAGTTGACGCGAACTTTAACTGCAAGTTCTTCATACAAACTTTACCATTAAGGTCCCTGTTAGCCTTTAATTGTATACTGTGAAAAGAACAATCATTAATATAGATGTGGACTAAAATTGCAGAGAATAAATTACGCAGCTTGGTTGAAACTCATACTAAGAATTAATTCAGTGTTTGCCCTGGATTGATTTTAATCACCCTTATTCCAGTTGTCAACATTGAACGCAAGTTAATAAAATACCGAAAGCAACTGACTGCTATTGACAGGCTCACGATATTTTCTATAATAGACTTTCAATAGTACAAAACTATTATCGAGAGCAAAAAGACGAGCTTAACTTTTTTGGTATTGTAATGATATGACGTCGATGTTGTTAACTGCAATGCGACAGTTATCGAAAGAGTGTTTTGATGAGTATTTTATGGATGTGATCAGATTAAATTTACTTTTGGCTCAACCTATGTCAGAAACAAAATGTTAAATTTAATTAAACACAATGTGAAGGAATGCTTAGGGTGTCTTTTAGTTATTCTTGATAATTTGCGGGATGAAGCTTGAAAGGCAGAAACTTATTTGCAACATAAATCGAACTGAAGTTCTAAAAACTTCGAAAATAAATGGCTTCCAAAAAGCGGTTTCATTTTAATATAAAAAACAATATTTTTTCAGCAAAAGAGCAAAAAAAATTTGCCAAATGACCGCTGCTTGCAGGCGGTGCCAAACATACGACGATCTCAGTTGCTTCACAGCAAACTTAAGATATTAACCAAAATTGCAAAATCATTTTCATTTACTAAAGTACTTCACTACATTTAATAAAATTTTACTCTGATAAATTACATATTTCCTTTCTTCAGATTTGTTTGCATAAAACTCTTGCAACACGTTTTGTGCCAAAAAAAAAAAATAAAAAGAAAACAACAACATTAGAAGTAAACGAAATTACATTTAAGTTTTTATTCATGTTTAAATAACAAAATATGAACATGAATTGCACCATAAAATGCATATAAAGTAAACATTTTTTTCCCTTCTAAATCTTTTTTGCAGTTTACTTAAAGTTGAAGTTTAAAGTTTCTTTTCTTAGAGGTTTCTTCATATATATACGAGTGTAAAATTTTTGAAGCCATTGTTATGCGTTTATATATGCTTTTGTGTTGTAGTTGCATTCTTAAGAATTCTTGACTGCACACATAAAAGATATATGGAGTTTTCCTTTAACACCAACATAAGAATGGAGGAAAAAAAACATTTTTTATACTGTACTTTAAATCTTTTGATGGTGAGATTTTTTTATTTTTCGCTATAATACAACAATATTGCATTTTTAGCCAAAAACTTAAGTTTTTGTATGTTGTTGTATAAAAGTGTGTGCGCTTTAGTTTGTATTTTTATTTTTATTTTTATTTTTATGCTTTCTTACTCGTCGCTCGAAAATCCCGGCAAATGCAAGAAAACACCAAATAGCACCTGCATTTTGTGCTTTTTAAGTTAGAAGTAAAACTGCATTTTGGATTGAACATAAAACCGAACTTGGCTTTATTCCCTTCAATTTCTATTTCCACACTTTTTTCCGGCACCTTTAATTTCAAAAGACGTCACTTCAACTACATACAGGTTTAATTTATTATCCTTAAGAAACTATAACACAAGAAAAAAGAAACAACTTAAACTAAAAACACAAACACCAACATCGACACCCACACCGACACTTGAGAAATTTATTTTAAAACGACGGCTTTACTTGCAATATATTTTTGTAAATTTTTTTCTTACTTTTTGAACTGTATTTAAGCAACTTTGCTTTTTATTATTTATTTTTACTTTGGCTTAAAAACCTGTTAAATTAATTAATTAATTTTTTTTAAATAAAATCTTTCAGCTTAAAATAAAACTATAGGTAGATATATCTTCTCTTATGAGACTTTAATTAATTATTCAAAAATTAAATTTTCAAAACAAACGTTTCTTCTCGTTTTAGCTTATCACGTTCTACATGCGTTACAATCCTTAAACCGCTCGTTTCAATGGTTCGTTACAAACTGGTTTCGTTAAAATTTCTTCCTAGTAGTCGTTCGTTTCAGTATTATTCGTCCTTTCTTTTTTTTATTTTTTTTTTCATACAATTTGTTGTGATTTCGTTTACGTTTTATTATTGTTATTGTCTACAGCCAGCAAGCATGTCGTGTCATGTTTAAGCATGTGTGTGTCGGTTTATGGTGTGTTTTGTGCATGTCCTTCTTTTACGAAATTTTACGATTGCGGGAGTATATTTACTGTATTAGAGCTCAATAACAATGTGTCGTTATTTTCTAGCACTGAGCACTCACTAATTTTTATTACACTTTCTAAGCTCGCTCATGCATTCTCTCACTCTCTGTTATGTTTTTGTTGTGAATACTAAAATCTACTACAACAAATACCGGAAGAGAGTGAAAGTGTTATACAAATGTGTTAAAGTATTTTGGTTGCATTTTTTACGATTGGCGCCAAAATATACTAGAAGGATATTTGTATAATCTTTTGGCATTCATCAGGGACTTTCAAACTTTAGTTATAACAGCTAAGAACGTAAATTGTTATAATGCAAGCATATTAAATGAATTGCATAAAAATGTAAAAAAAATGCAAAGATACACAATTTTCAATTTATTAGATTTGAATTTTGTCGTGTAGGATTTTATAAGTTTTTATCAAAAATATTCTGGCACAAAAAGTCTTTAAATATTAAAAGGACACTTCGATCGCTTTGTAATACACAAAGGTAAAAGACAAACTTTATTTTCTGGCTCCTAAAAGTATTTTTTTTTAAAGAAGCAACATTATGGTGGTGAAGGAAGAGTTAGAGGAAAGCATAATTCTTTTACAACTCTACGTTTTGCCTCTGGTGTCAATTAGGCGTATCAAATTTTCGAAACTGTGTTTAGTATCCACTTTATTCATTATTTTCCTTTGCCTATGATTCTGCTACACAATACCGCCGAAGGAGGGCACTCTGGTGTTATATAAGGCTGGTGTAGTTCAGTGACTAATGTCTATGCTTTCATCAGTTGAACTTCCCTACAACAACTGATACAAATGTACACTAATGCCTTCTGATGTACATGATGATGGTGTTGTTATTTAATGACTATTGGGGACCGTTCTCGAGCCCAGCGTTTTCAATATTGGGAAAAAAGGATTAAATAAAAAACAAAGTTATGAATTAACAAACATAAAAAATAAAAAAAATAAAATGAGATAAAGACAAACGAATTGAGGACGTTGACATTATATGCAGTCGGTTAAAAAGTAAATACATATTGCTTATTTTTTCAAACAATGTCATAACTAAAAAAGAAAGCAAATTTGCCAGACAATGAGTTTAAGTTTTCAAATGACACACAGCTTAATGGAAAAAGATAATTTTATTTTGCTTTCAAAAGTTGCATCATTAACCAAAAATTAAATTCTTGGAAATATGACGTTCTTTGAATAAATGAGCGATATATTTGTGTGAGTTGTTTTTGTATTGTTGTTGTTTATTTTGATATTTGTAAATAGCTGACAAACTGCTGCTGGCGAATCGAAAGTTCGAATTCTGGAGACAAGTCAAAGTATTTTTTTAACTAAAACTTTTTATATAAATTATATGTTAAATGATCAAATTAATAATGTTGAATTAAAATTTTATTCATGACGGTATATATTGAATGTGTATCTAAAGAATATTTAAAGTTATTGTGGCAGCAAGGGTAAAAGCGTTCTGAGTTCAAATCTACGCCGGGGAAGCCAAAAAAAGAAAAAAAAAAAAATTCTGATGCCTGTGCCAAAAAAATAAAATTAAGTAATTAATAAAATACAATTACTACATTAAATTAAATGCATGTTGAAATAACGTTGATTCATGATGATTCTTCATTTGGATTTTAACAGTACGTAAATGTTAAATCAACATGAATTAAATTTATTTCAAAAGCAGAAATTGTCTTTAAAAAATAACTATAAATTATGTAAAATTAAAATGAAACACATTCCGACAATTTTAATATCTTTGACCAAATTATCTTCAATATTATTAAATACAACAATCATGGTGTTCAAAATGTTTTATTAAAAGTTTCATTTTCCAAGAAATGTATATGTTCATAAATAGTGATTTCAACATTAGTAGTATGGGATTCCCAGTTCTGGGTCAATTAAAATTGTTAAATTGTGGGCTGAAATTGTTAAATTGTGGCTGAAATTGTGAAATTTGGGTAATTAAAATTTGAAAATTTTAAAATTCTGGGAAATTTGATACCTACGAGGGTGGTTCAATAAGTCCGTCCGATTTTTTGTTTACATAAGGAGTTTTTTGTTTACATAAGGAGTTTTTTGTTTACATAAGGAGTTTTTTTATTATTACTACATACGAGGGCGGTTCAGTAAGTCAGGTTTTTTATGACCGTGGGAATTTATATGTATGTATGTTTGTGGGGTGGATTAAGGGGTTTCATAAGATTAATATTTCATAAGTATACATGTATGCCGACTGGAAAATCATGAAAATGATTTTTCCTAATACCAACGGGAAAATCATGAGATGATTTTTCCTAATTAATTAATTTTTCCTAATGCCTACGGCAATGTATGATGATTTTTCCTAATACCAATGCAGGGAGTTGTGAAACTTAATTTTTCCTAATGCCTACGGCAATGCATGATTATTTTTCCTAATGCCGACGGCAATGCATGATTATTTTTTTTCAAATGCCGACGGCAAAACATGATTATTTTTTTCAAATGCCGACGGCAAAACATGATTATTTTTTTCAAATGCCGACGGCAAAACATGATTATTTTTTTCAAATGCCTACGGCAATGCATGATTATTTTTCCTAATGCCGACGGCAATGCATGATTACTATATTTCGTAATGCCGACGGGAAAATGATTTTTCCAAAGGGAAAATTGCCAGTGTTGCCAGACTGTATAAATTTGTTATCGTAATACTATATCAGTAATATCAGAGAAAATAGATTTGATGAATACTAGGCGATTCTCATATGAATCGTGGGAATGTGTATGTGTGATTTCCTCACGCTAATAAATTGTTTATAAATAAAATAAATTGTTTATAAATAAAATAATTGAATAAATTAATTTAATTTATTTAATTATTTTATTTATTTATTTATAAAATGTTCTCATGTATGTGAACACCCTAAAATGTTCTCATGTATGTGAACCCCCTAATGCTTGTGTGTGGGTGGTCCAGCTTGATTGTCGCTGTTAATTGTATATTGTGTTTATTTGTTTAATAAATATATTTGTATGTATGTATGTATGTATGTATGTATGTATGTATGAATGTATAAATGTATGTATGCATGTATGAATGTATAAATGAATGTATGAATGTATAAATGTGCGATCGTGGGAACTTGTGCGTGGAATATTTTGTGCTTGTGTAGAATACATTTATATTTTGCAACGTAGTCATTTTCTTTGTCTACAATTCTTTTAAAGCAGAGGATTTTCAACTAAGTACAGTCATCAGCAGAGAAACAAAAAGTAAAAATTATGAATGTCGCAAGGCTACTGCTACTAATTTTCGTATAAATACGCCAACTTTTATAACCAACACATCAGTACTTTATTGTATTTACAAGTAGTAGTATCATCAGCAATTGTGTTAAATTCAAATATAAATTCTATAAACTAATTAAAAATGAGTTCTTCTGGATATATGTGTAATAGATGTCATAAGGTATATAAATACCAAAAGTCCTTTTTGGACCATGTTAAAAATCATAGTGTGCAGGATCAAGAGATCGTAAGCCGGGACAGAAATCAAGAGCAACCGCAGTCATCTCTTCAAAATCATCAACAGCAGCTAAATACATTTCATCATCAGCAACAACCCTCTTTACAGTATCCCCAATATCAAATACCAATGAATCATCAACAATACGGTATGCCTAACTGTTACCCTACATCAATGTCATGGAATAATCAGTTTTTGGGATCAGGAGTACCAATGCAATATGAGTATCCAAGTTACAATTATAATCCTGTCACACCAGATAACCAAATGCAGCAGTATTCCAATTTGATGCAATGGCAACCTCTTACTTATCATCAACAAGAGCAGCAGGCGCAGCAGCACCAGCAGCAACAACAACAACAACAGCAACAACAAGGTGTGGATATCCTTGGAGGGACCTTATACAACGATGCTATGGACATAACTTTACCGGAAAGTGATGGAGAAGTAGATGTAGAAGAAATAGGAGAAGAAACTCTGCCAACTCCAATGAGTACTCCCCATGTCAGGACAGAAGAAAATAATGTGAGATATTATAAAATATCGAAAGCCTTCAAAAATCATATCGCCACATATGCAATTCTAAATAAAAAAGACCAACTTCTCTTGGAAGAGTTTATTAAGGAAAGCAAAAATATTTTTATGGAGAGACTTCAAATGAATTTAACTAAACATACAATAATTAAATTTCATGTGAGTATTGTGGCGGAGTATATAAAAATTGTGGGAGAGGAATTGGAGTTGTGCATAATATCACATGTAGCCAAAATGAGTTTACTGACGAAGGCAGACAATATAGAAGAAATACTACGTAAACAGGTTGAGGAGATTTCAACCAAAATGTCCGAATTTGAAGAGCGGGATTCTGGTTGGACTTTGTCACGCATAGTCCGAGCAGAAATCAACATCAACAAATCGTCGCTCGTCAAAGGCTCGAATTGGATATCCACTCCTGAAAAACTTGTAAGAAGAAAGGCTTGCATCAATATACAAAACGATGATGAATATTGCTTCAAGTGGTGTCTGATTGCTGCAATGGATACAACCAAATACGATAACCCAAAACGTTGCAGTTCGTATAATATCCCTGACATTGCTGCAGACACGATTGTTACGCGAAATGGTGTAGCGTTAAATTTCAAAAATTTAAGCTACCCATTAGCACTTAACAAAATCAAAGAGTTTGAGGTAAACAATCCGACTATAAGTGTGAACGTATTTGGGTATGATGAGGGAGCAGATCAGATCATTGGTCCTTATTATGTGACCAAGGACGAGAAAGTGAACCACGTCAACTTACTACTTTTAGAGAATGCTGCAGGTCATCACTACATATTGATAAAGAATATATCAAGGTAAGTTAAAAAAATATACAACTTTTTATTTTAAGGATACAAATACTTGTTTATATACTTTATACTATGTACATTTAACTTATAAACTTTTATTTATTTTTTATCATTCACAGACTTTTACAGAAGCAGACTACAAGGGATGGACACAAATTAATTTTCTGCAATAGCTGTCTCCAGTACACCCATAACGAAAATGGTATGACAAATCATAAGGCGGAGTGCGGTAAAATTGTTACAACTATGCCATCAGGTCCGGATGCAATTCTGAGCTTCAAGGGACATCAAAGAAAAATGGATGTACCCTTCGTGGTATATGCGGACTTCGAATGCATCTTGGAAGAAGTTAGTAATAGTGTAAGTAATAAAACTAGTCTAGTCAAAAAGCACACTCCTTGTGCATTTAGCTATTATATTAAGTGTCTCCATAGCAATAAGTTAGATAAATTAAGGATATACACAGGAAAAGATGCCTCAAAAAAATTTGTATCATATTTAATTAAAGATTGTGAGGATATATACAATAGTCACTTAGTAAATAATAGACAAATGGATACTTTATCCCCTTCTGATATTTATAATTTTTATAGTGCGGTGAATTGTCATATTTGTCAAAAATTTCTAGGTAAAGATCGCGTTAGAGATCATTGTCACATTAGTGGTAAATATAGAGGTGCAGCCCACAATAACTGTAATTTAAATTACCAAATCCCCAAGTTTATACCAGTTTACTTTCACAATTACTCAAATTATGACTCACATCTTTTTATTAAAGATCTAGGTGAAATTTCAATGCAACTGAAAGTACTCCCTCTCAATAAGGAACTTTATATATCCCTCTCCCAATTTACAGAAATGAGTGATGGCCATAAGCTTGAAATAAGATTTCTTGATACAATACGCTTTATGGCTGAGAGTTTGGAATCATTAGCCTGCAATTTGTCGGATAATGATTTCAGAACTATAAGGTCCTTATTTCAGTCAGAAAAAGAATTTCAGCTTATTAAGAAAAAAGGTATTTTCCCGTATGAGTACCTGAATTCATTCCAAAAATTAGATGAATGTCAGCTGCCTTCACGCAGTGATTTCTTTAATAAGTTGAACAATAAAGAGTGTTCGTTAGATGAATACTCACATGCTGTAGAGGTATGGAATACTTTTGGTTGCAAAACTATGAAAGATTACATGGAACTTTACTTAAAAACAGATGTCCTTTTACTGACAGATATTTTCGAGAACTTTAGAAAAGTTTGTAAAGGTATTTATGAGCTCGATCCATGCCAATATTATACAGCACCTGGCCTTTCCTGGGATGCAATGCTCAAATACACAAAAATTGAATTAGAATTATTGACAGACATAGACATGTACAATTTTATGAAAAAAGGTATACGTGGAGGGATCGTACAGTGTAGTCAAAGATATTCGAAAGCGAATAACAAATATTTGGAAGATTTCGATAAAGAGAAGCCCTCAGAATTTCTCGTCTATTTAGACGCTAACAATTTGTATGGTTGGGCGATGTCGGAATATCTTCCTCATGGTGGGTTCAGATGGTTATCGCAAGACGAGCTGAATCTGGACCCAAACAGCATAGCTGACAATGGAACAGACGGTTATGTATATGAGGTCACGTTGGATTATCCCTCTCATTTACACGACTTGCATAATGACCTTCCTTTTTGCGCTGAAAATAAAAAAGTTATGCAAGCGAAGTATAGCAAGTTGATAACCGATTTCTCTACAAAGCAATCATACGTGATACACTTTAGAGTTCTGAAACAGTGCTTAGAATATGGCTTAGTTTTAAAGAAAACTCATCGTATTCTAGCATTTAAACAATCTCCATGGTTAAAAGGCTATATTGACCTAAATACCAGACATAGGGCCACTGCTAAAAATGCTTTTGAAAAAAATTTTTTCAAACTACTTAATAATGCAGTGTATGGTAAAACCATGGAAAATGTGGATAAGAGGAGAGATGTTAAAATTGTTAATAGTTGCGAGAGAACGAATCGGAACCATTTGGGTGCCCAGGATTGGATATCAAAACCAAATTTTCATAGTTTATCTATATTTTCCGAAGATCTGGTAGCAATCGAAATGACTAGAGTCAAAACCTGCTACAATAAACCAATTTACTTAGGATTTTGTGTACTCGAGCTGTCCAAATGGAAAATGTATAATTTCCATTACGGGTACATGCAACCTAAGTTTAAGACAAAACTCTCATTGAACTATATGGACACGGACTCTTTTATATATTCAATAAAAACGGACGACTTTTACGCTGACATCAAAAATGACATACAAGAACAATTTGATACATCGGACTATCCTACAGACAATATTTATAATTTTCCACTAGTAAATAAAAAAGTCATTGGTATGATGAAGGATGAAAATTGCGGTAAAATAATGACAGAATTTGTTGGGCTGCGATCAAAAATGTACTCATTCAGTGTACAAAATCAAAATGACGTTAAAAAATCGAAGGGGGTAAAGAGAGCCATATTAGATAAATATAGTTTAGCTACTTATAAAAATTGTTTATTTAATAAGACTAATGTGTATGATAATATGTTAACATTTAAATCTAAGCTACATCAGATATATACTAGTCAACTAAATAAGGTAGTCTTAAGTTATGGAGACGATAAGAGAAAAATTAGATCAAATAACATTAATACATATGCATGGTATCATTTTCGTATTAAGGAAACTAACCCTGAATACGAACTTGATATGTTGCTAGATGAGATTGCTAGAATGCAAGAAAATTGTTAAAATTAATTAATTTTTAGTTAATTTTTAAATTGTAAATAAAATCATATTCATTAAGAAAAATTGTTGTATATAAAATCATATTTATTTAATAAGAAAAATTATTGTAAATAAAACCCTATTTATTTTTTAAGAAAAATTATTGTACATATCTATATGAATTTTTAAGAAAAAATTTGAAATAAAATATTGAAAAAAGAATGAAATGGTGTTTATTTCTTTATTGGCTTTACTTCGTTGGATCAAACAGTTTTTGTTTTTGCTTATATGTAAATTCTTGTTTTCATATTGCTTAAACATACACAGTCTTGTCTTCACATAAATTAAACATGCACAATCATATTGCCTAAGTAGAGAAGGTGAAGAAAACCTAATCGTTGCGAATAAGCTGAGTGAATTTCTAATTCAAAATTCCCAATATCCTGTCTGGCAATAAATTATATTAATTACGTTTATTAAATTATGAATAAAAAGACATTAAAGAGTTTTGTTAAATATAAATGTTTGTGTTTTTATTTAATATTTTCAGTTATTTCATAAAGAAATTTAAGACATAAATGTCCACAGGTAAATGTATTAAAATTCTGATGTTGATTATAGTTGTATTTTATATTTGTACCAAGATATTTGACTACTTCTGAAGGAGGTTGTAAGTTTCCAAAGCTGTCGAAATATTCTTTTTCATTGATGTTTTTATAATATGCTACCCAATGTGTACCAGGTCCTGTTGATACATCTAAATTGATTATTCCACATTCAATTTTCTTTGTTCGTTTTGGTAGAGTATTCAACATGAAAACACCTCTAAAATATGGAATATTTATAGAGAAACGTCTTAGGTCCACATCAGAAAGTGGTCTGTTGGGCAGCATCTCTAAGAGTTTTTTGATTCCTCTTTATGAACTAAACCATATCCCTTTTTATATGGTTTTAAGTAAAGTCCTTTTCCAACTGCTATAGATTCCATCGCTCTATTATGTCTAGTTGCTTCATCAAGTTGATTTTTAGCATTCTTTGTTGCATTTACAGCTTTAGCTATGGCAGCACCTCCAGTTGTTAGACTACCAATTGCACCCAGAGCAGTTAAAATCGGTATTAGAGGTAAAAAACCACCAATTTTTGGGGCACGTATCACACGTGGTACTTTAATTTGAGACTTTCTTCCTTTTAATGACTTGTTAATAGTTTTTCGTGCAATTTTAATAGCTGTGTTAATATCTAATGGTTTTTCTTTTTTTAGTATTTTTGATGCAGCTCTAACTGATGTTCTAAATAGTGTTTTAACATTTAGTTTGTTCTTTTTTTCATTTTTCTTTTTCTCCACACCCATACCAAATTTTGTTTTGGCTTTCATTGCGTTAGTAACCATATATGCAAATGATTTTTCAGCAAGACTACTATCTTTTGATAAAACTCGATCCCAAGCGGAGTTTTCAAGTATTTTATCAGCTTTATGTCTGGTACTTAAATCCTTATTTTTGGAATAAGCAATATCGTGATTTTTACACGCAGAGTCCAATAAATTAATTCCTTTATCACCTCGATTTAAACGTTTTTGTAGTTTTGTTCCAGGTCCACAGTACTGATATCCAGGTAGATGCAGTTCAACAGGTAGAGAGTTTATTATTTTGTCTACTAGACCTCCTCCAACGACGGTGTTTTTATGACTAAAAGTTTTCTGATATCGTATAACCATATTATCTAATTTTTCCTATATAAGAGGTAATATATATGAAATGCATTTAGTTACAAAAATGCAGTTAGTAAAACAACATAAAAATATTTTAGTTCGTAATATTGATGATTCAGCGAACATCAGTTCAAAAATAAAGCATAGTCCTCTCTTACCAAATTCTATTCGTGCTCTAATAGTGGGACCATCAAATTGTGGAAAGACTAATGTTATGATTGGCTTGCTAGAAAGTCCTAATGGACTCAAGTTTGAAAACATCTATTTATACTCAAAATCTCTCTATCAACCTAAATATGAATACCTAAAGAAACTAATTTCACCAATTAAAGGTATGGGGTATTATACATTCACCGATAATGAATCAGTTATTCCACCTGACGAAGCTAAAACTAATTCAATTATGATATTTGATGATGTTGCATGTGAAAAGCAGAATAATATACGTACATATTTTTGTATGGGGCGACATAGGGATGTTGATTCATTCTACCTGTGTCAAACATATACCAGAATTCCCAAGCATTTAATAAGAGACAATGCAAATGTTATTATAATGTTTAAGCAAGATGAGACAAATATGAAGCATGTTTATAAGGATCATGTTGCCAGCGATATGAGCTATGAAAAGTTTCAAGAAATTTGTCGAGAATGTTGGAAGGATAAATATGGATTTTTGATGATAAGCAAAGATAACGAATTAAACGATGGTCGCTACAGAAAGCAATTTGACTATTTTATAACTATATAAGCAACTACTCATAAAAATTACCTCTAGTTATTAATCTAACTTTAAACTTGATACATCTATTTGATATAACCTCATCTGATTCCTGATAAGCTGATCTGAAAACCAGATCAGGTCCTGATAAGCTGATCTGAAAACCAGACCAGGTCCTAATAAGCTGATCTGAAAACCAGACCAGGTCCTAATAAGCTGATCTGAAAACCAGACCAGGTCCTGATAAGCTGATCTGAAAACCAGACCAGGTCCTGATAAGCTGATCTGAAAACCAGATCAGGTCCTGATAAGCTGATCTGAAAACCAGACCAGGTCCTAATAAGCTGATCTGAAAACCAGACCAGGTCCTGATAAGCTGATCTGAAAACCAGACCAGGTCCTAATAAGCTGATCTGAAAACCAGACCAGGTCCTAATAAGCTGATCTGAAAACCAGATCAGGTCCTGATAAGCTGATCTGAAAACCAGACCAGGTCCTAATAAGCTGATCTGAAAACCAGACCAGGTCCTAATAAGCTGATCTTAAAACCAGACCAGGTCCTGATAAGCTGATCTGAAAACCAGATCAGGTCCTGATAAGCTGATCTGAAAACCAGACCAGGTCCTGATAAGCTGATCTGAAAACCAGACCAGGTCCTGATAAGCTAATACCTGATCTAATAGCTGATACCTGATCTAATAGCTGATACCTGTTATTTACTATTATTAAACATGGATGAGAAAATTTTAAAACAGTTGGTGTTGACAAGAAATGTCTTGAAGAAAAAGCTTCGTAGTATAAAAACTGGTGAAATAGATACACGTGAACAACTAAGAGATACATTTAAACCTATAACAGAACCACTCAAAGAATTCATAAATAGTTCTAAAAATATTAAAAGAATTCCCATAAAAGAAGAAAGTAAAATGAAGACAGAAGTGGAAAATAATACAAGTTTCAAACCTGAAAAAACATCAGTCAAGATAGAGACAAGTACACCAAAGAAACTAGCAGAAGGAACAATATTCGATAATACCATCTTATTTAATGATGCTAATACTGTGAATGATGACGATGATGAAGATGATTTTTACTCACAGACTTCCAATACAGAAGATACTTATACTGACTTATCAGCCTTGGAAGGAAGAAATGAATTAGATACAAACTATGGTCCACATAAAGATTTCAATAATGAATGGAAATTTGGTGATAGTAACCTCAAACTTAATGAAGATAAAATACAAGTTGGTGGTCAAATATGGGCTCTAACACCAGGACTATTTTCTCTAATGTTTCATAAAATACCAAAAAATTATGATAAATTTGAACTCGAAATCTATAAAAAGATTTTAATTACTACTAATGCATATAGAAGGGACTATAAACCTGATGGTCAAATTAAGGGTACTAGAGGATATAAATACAAACATATTATTAAGAAATTTATTGACGAGAAAAACCAGAAGAATTTAAACGAATCAACAGCATCTAAGTCAAAAGGTAGTTATTTAGGTGATGGAATGATGGAATTTAACGTCCATAAGCCAAACTATATATACTGGGACGATCCAAATGAGTTAGTAGATCGTCTTCGACTACTGCTTGCATCACAAGGTGCAGGTCATACTAATCACAATAACGAGATTGTATCAATTATTGAAGAACTACGTGAAGCAAATATAATACATTAACTTTAATAAAGTATATAAAGCATGTCTGTTGATAAATTTGGACACTATTTAAACGATACTAGCAGTATAATTTCTTTTAAAAATGCACCTAAACTGCTGGGGTTCTTTATGGATACGAACAACAACATTGATGTCCAAAACAAAAGAATCAAAAATGTTGCAAAAGCTCTGGAGGAAAACGATGTTATCAATAAATTGTTTCTGCAAACTCAAATCGAAAAATTAGAAGAGAAATTATTAACATACTTTAAGGAAGATAATACTATAATTCAAGAAGATATTCAAATGCAAATTGAGGAGCTACAACGCGATATAAAATTAGATATAGAAGAAAATTATAAAATTCAAAAAGACATTCTACAAATTAAAACATCCTTTGAAGAACAAATTGAACAGCTTAATGAGAAAATTTATAGATTGGAAAATTACATGTTTGTATCAATAGCTGAAAGTGCGTCAAGTAGATCACATCACTCTCCAAAAAATCTGTAAAACAACTTAATGTCTTCAAAAAGAAATTTAGTAAACGAACTGCATAAGCAAGCTCGCAAAGTTTTTATGCGTCGTAGAGTTGTAATGAAAGGAATAGATGATCTTTGGCAAGCTGATTTAGTTGAAATGGGGATCTATTCAAGAGAAAACAGAAATTATCGATTTTTGTTAACTGTAATTGACACATTTTCAAAATTTGCATGGGTAGTACCACTAAAAACTAAAACTGCACTCGAAACAACCAAGGCGATGGAAAATATTTTTGAATTAGGACGAGTACCAAAAAACTTACAAACAGATGATGGTAAAGAATTTTTCAACAAACACTTTGGAAAATTAATGGATAAATACAACATTAATCACTACTCAACATATAGCAGTATGAAAGCATCAATAGTAGAACGATTTAACAGAACATTGAAAGGAATGATGTGGAAAGAATTTAGCTTTAATGGTTCATATAAGTGGATTGATATATACAAAGATTTAATTAATGCATACAATAGAAAAGTTCATCGCACCATTAAAATGTCTCCGATTAAAGTCAACTCAACAAATGAGGAAAAGCTACTAAATACAGTATACAGCCATTTGAAGATGTACAAAATGTCGAAATTTAATGTTGGAGATAATGTACGCATAAGCAAATATAAGCATACATTTGAAAAAGGTTATACTCCAAATTGGACTACAGAAATTTTCACAATTACAAGAGTTCAAAATACAAATCCTACAACATTCATATTAGAAGATTATCTTGGTAATCCTATTAAAGGTGGATTCTATACTGAAGAACTTTCGAAAACTAGATATCCAAATACATATCTAGTTGAAAAGGTTCTTAAAACTAAAGGAAAGGAGGCATACGTTAAATGGTTGGGATTTTCTAATCAACACAATTCTTGGATAAGTAAGAACGAAATATTATAGCTGAATACCATCATCAACAACAATAGCAGTAATATTAAGAAACTAATGTTAATTTTAAAATAAGAAAATGAAATAAATATGTAAATCATGCTTATAAACCATATGTTGTACTAAACTTTATTTAATTGTAATCAGACAGTTATAATGTCAATAACACTTACTCTGAGCTCTAACTCATCAGAATTATCTGCTAGTTACTTTCCTCCTATTGAATTACATGGTGCATATGAGTATGCTCTAACTGATTTTCATTCATACAACAGCATTCCAAATGTAGACACCTACAACAATATGTTTCATATAGGGGAACATACAATTGAAATACCAATTGGATCTTACGAATTGAATGATATTGTAGATTTTATACAAGAGCAATACAGAAGACTCTGTCCAGAAAATAAGATTTTTATTGAAGCCAATAACAATACAATGCAAGTTAAAGTTAATAGTTCCAAAGATCCTGTATATTTTAATAAAGACAACACAATTGGAAAACTTTTAGGATTCAATAGCAAAATCCTAACACCAAACAAATATTATTACTCAGATCTTCCAGTTAATATTTTTAAAGTGAATCTCTTGCGAATTGAAAGTAGTATCGCTATTAACACATATATGAATAACTCCAAATCGCATACACTTCATGAATTTCCGATTAATGTGCCTCCAGGCTATAAAATAGATGAGGTTCCAAGAAATCTCATCTATTTACCTGTGAACACCAGAGAGATAAGTTCACTAACGCTGCGAGTAGTTGATCAACACGGTGATTTAATTAATTTTCGAGGAGAGGAAATTACAATACGAATACATTTGAGGTCAACTAAATAAATAATGCTAATATACAACACAAATACATTGAAAAATAAAGCAGTAACAACAACAACAAGAACATTAAAGCGATCACTTCAACAGAAAGCACTAACAACATCAAATAAAAATTTTCTAAAGTCCTTGAATTTTAAATTGAAGACAAAATGAGTTCAATAATAGATGTTTTAGATAAACCTTTCTCTGATGAGAATATAATCAAAAAGGATTATCATACATATGTACCATACTTACAATCTTACAACAATAATGATGAAATTAGAATTTCAATACAAAATCAAGATTTATACGTGCTACCCAGTGAGAGCTACATTTATGTAGAGGGGTTTGTTGCCGATGATAATAGCCCTAAATCTTCTTCTTCTTCTTCAGAGAACTTTAAATTAAAAAACAACTTTGTAGCATATCTATTTGATGAAATTCGCTATGAGCTCAATGGAATTGAAATTGATCATACAAGATATTTAGGAGCCACGAGCACCATAAAGAACTTGGTTTCTCTATCACCAAACGAAAGCAATGTGATGCAAAATGCTGGATGGAACAAAATTGACGATGTCACTCTTGCAAATGGATTTTTCAATTTCTATGTACCTCTAAAAATGCTTCTAGGATTCGCTGAAGACTACAACAAAGTTATATTAAATGGAAAACATGAACTGATACTCTTGCGCAATAAGAACGACGAAGATCTTGTACGCTCGAGTGTTTCTACTGAAAAAGCTAAACTTACAATTTCACTCATCTCATGGAGAATACCTCATGTTCAATTATCTGACCTTAGCAAATTGAATATGATTAAAATTATTAACAATGGTGCTTCTATACCCATGGCATTTCGCAGTTGGGATTGTCATATTAATCCACAATTAAACACAGGAACTAGCCATATTTGGAATGTTAAACTGGCTGCAAATAGAGAACGCCCTCGTTTTGTGTTGATTGCTTTTCAACAAGAAAATAAATTTGTTCATTGTGATTTGACTAATTTAAAAGTACATTTAAATTCAGTCTCATACCCGTATGATGATCTTAACATAAAGTTCAAAAATGAACGTTATGCAATTCTATATGATATGTATCTAAGATTCCAACAAAGCTACTATATGAAAGAATCTCAACCGCTTCTAACTGCATCAGAGTTTAAGACAAAAGCTCCTATTATTGTAGTAGATGTCAGTCATCAGAATGAATCACTCAATAATGGACCGATTGATATAAAAATAGAATTTGAAACAGCAACTAATATTGCACCAAAGACATCAGCTTACTGCATTCTTATTCATGATCGTATAATAGAATATATACCCATCAAAGGACAAGTTCGAAAAGTGTTATAAATTGAATAACATGGAAAATAACATAATTTTTATAGACGTACAAGGTTTCAAAACTAATTCAAACGATTTCATCGCAAAAGAAGTAGCGATTGTTTTCAACAATTATGAATATAACAACTTCATTATAAAACCACCATTTGATTTTAAATGCTTATCAATAAAAAAGCAAAGAGAAGCAAAGTGGCTAACAAAAAACTATCATCACCTAAGCTGGACTGCTGGATCAGTTTCATTTCATAGCGTTTGCAATTTTTTAAAAGCCAACGTAAGATGTTCTAAAATTTACGTAAAAGGTGAAGAAAAAAGACTATGGTTGGAAAAAATGTTACACCGAAAAATTTCTAACGTTGAGGATATAGGCTGCATCAACTTTAAACAAATGGAAATCAAGTATCCAGAATATTTTTATTGTAATTATCATAATTTTGGTGTTTGCGCATTAAGAAATGCTATTTTACTCTCCAAAGAAATATCTTGTTTTAAATGAACTTTTTCACTTTTTAAAATATTTATACTTAAGAATATATTACTGTATGTATTATTATAAAATTTTATAAAATTTTAAACAATAAATGTTTACAAAATAAAAAAATGTAAAAGTGTTTTCTTATTTCAAATACAAACTACATAAAGAGAATAGAAGGAAGTGGGGAGGAGGAGAAGTTAACTTTTTTGCTTACTTGCAAATTTTTACTTTTTGTTTCTCTGCTGATGACTGTACTTAGTTGAAAATCCTCTGCTTTAAAAGAATTGAAGACAAAGAAACTGACTACGTTGCAAAATATAAATGTATTCTACACAAGCACAAAATATTCCACGCACAAGTTCCCACGATCGCACATTTATACATTCATACATTCATTTATACATTCATACATGCATACATACATTTATACATTCATACATACATACATACATACATACAAATATATTTATTAAACAAATAAACACAATATACAATTAACAGCGACAATCAAGCTGGACCACCCACACACAAGCATTAGGGGGTTCACATACATGAGAACATTTTAGGGTGTTCACATACATGAGAACATTTTATAAATAAATAAATAAAATAATTAAATAAATTAAATTAATTTATTCAATTATTTTATTTATAAACAATTTATTTTATTTATAAACAATTTATTAGCGTGAGGAAATCACACATACACATTCCCACGATTCATATGAGAATCGCCTAGTATTCATCAAATCTATTTTCTCTGATATTACTGATATAGTATTACGATAACAAATTTATACAGTCTGGCAACACTGGCAATTTTCCCTTTGGAAAAATCATTTTCCCGTCGGCATTACGAAATATAGTAATCATGCATTGCCGTCGGCATTAGGAAAAATAATCATGCATTGCCGTAGGCATTTGAAAAAAATAATCATGTTTTGCCGTCGGCATTTGAAAAAAATAATCATGTTTTGCCGTCGGCATTTGAAAAAAATAATCATGTTTTGCCGTCGGCATTTGAAAAAAAATAATCATGCATTGCCGTCGGCATTAGGAAAAATAATCATGCATTGCCGTAGGCATTAGGAAAAATTAAGTTTCACAACTCCCTGCATTGGTATTAGGAAAAATCATCATACATTGCCGTAGGCATTAGGAAAAATTAAGTTTCACAACTCCCTCCATTGGTATTAGGAAAAATCATTTTCATGATTTTCCAGTCGGCATACATGTATACTTATGAAATATTAATCTTATGAAACCCCTTAATCCACCCCACAAACATACATACATATAAATTCCCACGGTCATAAAAAACCTGACTTACTGAACCGCCCTCGTATGTAGTAATAATAAAAAAACTCCTTATGTAAACAAAAAACTCCTTATGTAAACAAAAAACTCCTTATGTAAACAAAAAATCGGACGGACTTATTGAACCACCCTCGTAGGTATCAAATTTCCCAGAATTTTAAAATTTTCAAATTTTAATTACCCAAATTTCACAATTTCAGCCACAATTTAACAATTTCAGCCCACAATTTAACAATTTTAATTGACCCAGAACTGGGAATCCCATACTACTAACATTTAAATACAACCCAATAAATCTGTGGTTGTATTGAAATTTTTGCATAATTAGTAATCACCAGCATGACAATTGCAAAATATATGTATGCATGGGCAACGCTTTAGCCCAGATTAGATTCTAGATACTCTTACATCTATTTTTAACATGCCCTTCATAACATCAATTCTAATACAACTATAAATATTTAGTGGAGATTTAAGAATAATTGAGCCAGCATGTTGATTTATAAATTTATTTTGTTTTCATTTCCACTTTCCCACAATTAACTTAAAATTTAGGTTAAGAGTAAATAAAAGAGATTGAACAAAAGCTTTTTTCTCTTTCTTCAATGCTCCCTTTCCATTTCTCTCTTCAGCTGGTGCTGTTGAAGTATTTTTCTATAATATATTTCGTTGTCCTAGGACAACAATATTTTCCATTTTGATGTAATATTTTACTCTCTTTTAAAGCTTTTGTATTTTTAATCTGGGCATTATTGTTATTATTATTATAGTACAACAACACAAGCAATATAAAATATGTTTACTATTAGTTTATACTACGGCAACGTTCAAAGGACACTTCAAATGTATTAATAAAGAGACCAACAAAAATGAAGCACAAATAACACGTCTAACGTAATTTGTATATTGCTTAAAAGTAACCCAACAAACATAAAAATTTTAATTAGTTTTATCAGCTGAAAGATAAACTTAAAGAAAAATATTTTTTTTTGAATACTGAGCTTTATCTATTTTATATATCGTTGTCTAAAATCCGAAACACTTTTTCTAATTTTACAGGAAAAGCCAAAAACGTTATAAAATAAATTTATACTTTAGAAATAGAAACATATACTGGAAAGTAAAATCAACTGTAGGAAGCAAAAACAATGTAAACATAATATCCACTACAATAATACCTACATGTATGTAACGACGATACATCGAATAAGTAAAAATAATTAATGTGATGATCGTAAAAGATAAGCAAGAATAGTTAAACATACTTAGGTACAGTGACATAACTTCGTGCTAACCTGAATATAAAAATGAAAAAACGGATAAACAGAAAATGAATAGTGATACTTACAAATGTGTTTACCAAAGGCAAATCAATAATTGTATACACAACATTTCTCATATTCCATTTCATTGAAAATTTGCGTTAAATAGCTGATGTTAATAATAATCTCTACCCCAGTAGATAGACTTGGGTGCTGTTGAAGTGCGTGGCTGCACAGAAAAATATCGGTATTTCCCCCAGCTTATAAAGTCTAATTTAATTTTTCTTCTCTTCTTTAGAAACTCATATTAATTAGTAAAAATATTTCATTCAACAAGAATTGAAATTACTGAACTTCAGCTTTTTATTATTATCAAAAGAAGATTTCTTAATAAGTTTTGATATTCTGTTAACAATTGCTTATTTCCTGACAATGTTAACAAACCGTTGCAAGCTGTTGCAACTTTTAGCTTGATATAAAAAGGAAGTCTTTTTAATAATAAACAGAATTAACTCGACTAAACAAAAGAAAAATCAAGCCTTGATTAGCTTTGCTATTTAAAAATGCGAATATTTATTTTTTAATTTCTGACCCATGTTTGATGATACGCACTTTTCACTTGTGGTAATCATGCACTTGTTGATATGTACTTTTGAATTATGGGTATAAAATGTTATTTGTGGTCACAGAAATCTAAAAATTGGTAGAGTCATGTAAATTAACTAACGAATCATAATCAATCAAAAACACGATTTTGAATTTTTTGATGATGCGTACTTTTGGATTTTCGGCGACGATATAGAATCTGGTATATGGTGGAAATAATATAATAATATCTTAATAGGTGTTTTGTGCGTTTAAGCACGATACATTGAAGTAGAGTTTCAGTTCGAATAAAATATTCTAAACCCAACAAACCACTGTGAAGCATAAATAATTCGTATTACAGTGGAATTTATTTTTTGAAATTGGTACGATTTGAAATCGTTCGAGTTCCACAAGATAACAGAATATATAAATGTTATTAGAACAGTTTGTTTTTAAGAACAGTTTGTTTTTATATGAAATTAAAGGGTTATAGTTATAAGACAGTGACGGCCTGTCACGCTATGTCGAAAGAAAACGTTCGATCTATTAGTTATAGTAAAAACAAAAATTAATTTGGGTGCCCCGGTAGTCTAGTCGGTGGTATACTACGCTATTATTCGATTCCCACCAAAGAATTTTGTCTGTTTTGCTACAACGGGTGAAACTATTTGTTACTATACTCATCAAAATAAGTTACCATATAATTTTTAATGTATTTGGAACATTTAAATAAATAAAATAAAATTAATTTTCTTATTTCATTGTTGTTTTCAATATAAGTGGTCGATCGAACCTTTTTCTGTCGACATCGTGGGACAGGACGTAAGAGTTAACATTTTTTTTTACTAATATGAAACCAAATATTTAAGTTTGCTGGGATTAAGTATATAACACACATTCACACAAAAACAAATTGTTGTGTATTTAACCCATATATTGAATTACCATTCACCAACACTGCACCTCCTGTTCTCTCTTCTTTTACTCATTTTGAAAAACTATTGCCTGCATTTGGGTCTTATTGAAAAAGTTTTTGTTTAAGAAAACTTTCGAATAATGATTATAAACCATACATACATACATACATATGTTAATGTATGTACTCAAGGTATATACATATGTATATGTATGTGTTAAGGTGCAAGTATGTACACATGTTTTGTGATGTAAATTAATGTGCCAAAGTAAATTTGTTAGTGTAAGTGCGTGTTGTTGGCCCGTTGTAAACAACTCAACCTTTATACTCGTATATAGTTCACACTTGTTGTTGTTACTTTTGTTTTATTGTTTCTTACAGCTCATTGTTGTTGAGTTTATTTTCTTCTTCCTTTGTTTTTATTATTTTGCGTAATTTCCAAACAAATCTCTAGCGATTTGTGTTGAAGTAGTTTACCAAATATATACACATTGTATGACTATAGTATTATTTAGATAAAGAAAATACTTAAATTTGCACAAATATAATAAAAATAATTTTCTAAGAATAAATAATTTTTTTTTATGAAAAAAAAAAAAATTCTGCAAAATTTAATAAAGATGCTTGGTTTGTTTGAAGATTTTTAATTTATTATGTTTGAATAAATAGAAAAGTTTATTAGCTTATTTCAAAAATCTTATGGGTTCAAGTCTACTGATGATTTCCATAAGCAGAAACGAAATGCACATAGAGCGTGGCAGAACCAAATAAACAAGCGAAAATTTCTAATTTTTAAATAGTGTACGGATGACATACATACATACAAATATGAGTGTCCCATTTAATTTAATGTTATTTTCATGGGTGCTCACGCATAATTTGAGAGCTTATGGAGTCAAATATTTTTGATATATTTTGAGATTTTTCTTAGATTTTTTTTTAAAGGTTTTAAATAATTACACATGTCCGTAATTTTTTGTCAAAAAACCAGTTTGAAGACCATTTGTTTTGTTTGCCCATTTTGTTTTGTGAGAAGTAACACTGGGTCAGGCGGTGAAGGAAGAGATAGAGAGGGGAAAGCTTCATTATTTTAAAACTCTGCTTTTTTGCACGTTTTCAATAAGGCAGTGGCTGCAGCGCCTTTGGTTCATAGTAGCCATTCTTATTGGTTATTTTACTTCACCGATGATTCTGCTACACAATACTGACGAAGGAGGGTGCTCTGATATTACATTATTGTGCGCAAAAACTATAATTTTTGACCTACATTAAAAGTTTATGTAATTTTTCGAGAAATTTTGTAAACAACTGCCTTTTCTACACAACTCTTAAGCTTAAATAAGCGATTACCACTATTGAAAAATCAAAGTATGTGTTACACAAAGAAGTAAGTACAACTGTAAAATGTAGCATGCTTGTAAAACTTTCTTAGAAGCAATACATCTTTCTTAACCTGTTAGTTTTATGAAACCGCCAACATTTGAACGATCTCTAAAAATTCTTTGTTAACACATGCTTGATCGCATTAGCAAATCTGAGAAACTTAATAAATACGTGTCTGAATCAAGCAGTTTTTCAATAGTAATTAGTTGTTACGCTTTTTTGGCCACATGTGTGCCAGATGTAAACTCGGCCTAATAATAAATTCAGAAAAGTCAATTTTGACTAGCACAGTTTGGCATTTTTTTCGTTTTGCCAATTTTTACGGACTTTGGAGATTAATTTTTTTTTTTGGTTGTTACAATACATATTTTTAGTTTAGCGTTTTGTCTGGTTTTTTGCAATTTTTTTATTTTTTTTTTGCATTTCAATGATTTATTCTATTTTTGGTAATATTTTTCATTTAAGCGCTTTTGTCATTTAAGCGATTTTTCGATTCGGCATTTTTTTAACTTTGGGATTTTTTACGATTTCGAGGACACAGCAAGTCGTCAAAATTACATTAACTGATAGAACACCGTTTAAGTTTAATTTTTAAACTTCAGTGTTAATTGCGGTAGTCTGCATAAAAATACACTAACCTTGAAAATTGCAAGTATCTATATGGAATTGTCTGTAAATTACAATAGTATTTCAACATGATTCGTTGTTCGCTTAAAAAATCCTTCAGTTCTTAACGGTGATTTATTACATGTTGTACTGAACAATATTTTACAAATTCTGGTTAAATAACAGGTCCGTAGCTCTTACGGTTTTGGACTAAATAGTCTGTGACAGACAGACATACGATTGTGGTTGCGAAAACATTATGGCTCCTTTGCATGTTTGGTGTAAGGAACCCTAAAAAGTAACAGCACTTAATTGCAAGTTATAATTCATATTGTGCTTTATTGACATCTATACAAAATAAATACCCAACTATATAACAGAACTTCAACAGAAAAAAGTGAAATGTCCAAAATACCCCCCCCCCCCAAAAAAAAAACAAACGTGATTATCTTCCTACCCTACAAAGCTTTTGTACTCCGTTTGCCTACAAACCTTAAAGGCATGCCTGCTCAATCATGTAAAGAAATCATAATGTCAACTACATATGTAACTACTCGTATAAGAGTTCTCTGCACAAAAAGTGGTAGCACACATCTAAATGGGTGAGCGTACGTACACGCAATGAAGAATAAGTATTATAGAAATATAATAAATACTTACACGCATATGTTTACCCTTTATTGTTTGAGCTTTTTGTTCAAAACATGTGTCAAATGCTACTTGAACACACATACAAATGTATGACTCGACCTCTTTGCCTATAAATATGAGTGTATATTCATTCTAGTGTTACACACTTTTGGTATCAAAATTTTGAAATCATTATACACGTGCTTCTCAATTACAGTTACGCACAAATACGCACACACACATACAAGCATAAGCACGCAATTATTTTTCTTTATGGCACAACATAACCCGTTGCAACATCATGTACTCGTGTTTGATTGACATTCATCGCTATTTCAATCTGATCGTAATAAAATGTTTTGAGTACGTTTTAGCGTGTTTGCTAATGTTATTGTGTTTTCCGGTTTTATTGGTTTAAAAAAAAATATATTTGAACATTATTTCATTAATTATTATTTTTTTGTAACTTTATATATCCTTCATTTGCTTGAAATAAAATGTCAATCAAAGTTGTAGTCAAAAACAGAAAAAAAAAATAAGTTATAGACAAACGAAGAACTCTTTTTGCGATTTTGCCACAAAATCTCTAAGCTATCTAAGATTACGCACTGCGCATCATAATATTGCACAAGATTAATCGTGTCGCTTTATTTATGGTGATAATAAAAGATTAGAGCGGGTTTAAATACATAAATTTATAAACCTATAACCCTAGACACAAACCTTCAACTTTAACAGAGCTCTGTTAGTATGCTAACAAGACCCTGTCAAACTAATAAAATTTTGTTATTTCATTGAAAACGTTTTGACTTGCATTCCTCAGGATACAAACACCAAATAGAATCTTTATGTTCGAATATATAAAAAACTGTAATATTTTTAATAAATAAGGCGGTAAAAATTTGACTTCACACACAATAATAAAGACTATATGTAAATTATAGTATTCGATATCAAACTGTAGAAAAATTAGATATTGCTGCAATAGGCGAAGAGTTCGTATTCTAAAAAATCCAAGCCACACGGCAGCAGAGCAAAATAACATGTTCTCTTGGCTTTCTCAGGTTACGAACCATAGTAAAACTCAACAATTTCAAATATGAAATTACAGTCTTATTTACAGGGTGTTTTTTTTAGAGGTATAGAACTTCGAATTGAAATAAAACACAAGAAAATCGTTTTAATGTCCATCAATTTGGCTTTATTGGAAGGATAATTTTATGCCATTAACGTTTAAATATAATTTCGGGCATGTGGCCGCCGCGGCTGTGGATGTAATGGCGTCTCAAGAGTCTCATGTGGATTCTCTTCACTCCAAATGCGGCAATTTTGCTTGTTGACGTAGCCATTCAACCAAAAATGAGCCTCATCACTGAACATACACCAAAATCACGACGCATTGCATGGTCTCGCGGCTTTAATTCTTTCACAAGCTGGATCTTGTAAGGTCGCAAGCCAAGATCTTTGCGCAAAATCTTCCATAAAGTTGATGGACAAAGCTCCAATTGCTGTGCACGGTGGTGAATCGATTCATTCGGGTCCTCTTCAACACTTTGCTCTACAGCGGCAATTGTTTCTTCGGTGCGCACTGTTCGACGTCTCTGCGGATGCGTATTATCACATAGAGTAAACGTAGTGCGAAAACGATCCATGGTTAACCGAATTAATTGCTCTGATGGACGATTATGTCGACCATAAAATGGACGGAGCTTGCGGTAAACTTCGCGAACTGAACCATTATTTTCGAAATAAATTTGCACGATTTGCAAGCGTTGTTCTTTTGTCAACCTGTTCATGATGAAATGGCAAACCAAACTAAATATTAATCACTTGAAAGCTGACAAAATGGCCGCCAGTTAAAAAAGTGATGCCAACTTAAAGTTCTATACCTCAATAAAAAACACCCAATATATATGTATGTTTATCGAAAAACTTCATTAAAGTTAACATAAGTGGCAGAAATTAAAGTGGTCTTAACGAAATACTCAATACAATTTGACATTGAAAATTGGTTTTAAGCTAACATAAGTCCCAGCTTGATTTTTAATGTAAAATTGTATGGAAAAACTCGTTAACTTGTTGTTAAATTTTGTCTTTTATGCTAAAGGGCCACTCAGACTATTATACATGTATAAAGACTTTCATTACACCTTCAAAGAAATCTAAAGACATTTGTTTCGACTGTTAAAAAATCTAACGTAAAGTTACATTTTGTGTTCACACCATCACACCTCATATTACATTGAAAACACAAGTAGAAATCAAACAGCTGTTGAGGATTAACATGTCCACATTATTCGTTGACTTCCTGCGGCAGAGCAGAGCAGCCGATTTAAGACGAAAACATATGCCATAAACGACGGCACAGCAACGGCGTCAAAACAGACGACTTGTTGGTTTGTTTATTAGTTGGTTTTGTAATAATGCAGCTCTGATCAGATGAAAAGTATTATCGTTTAGAAAAATTTCAAAAAAATGGTCAAGTCTTATGGGATGTCAAATTTTTATCATATTATCTACCATTCGTCATGACATTTTGCATTCACAATATCGCACTTGCACGTATTACTTGAATTTTTGACATGTATTAATACAAAGTATAATAGCCTGAGTGGCCCTTAACTGGCATGAAGTTTTTCATAATGCGTAAGGTGTTATTAGTGTTTGAATAATGCATTAACTTAAATAGAGTGATATAGTTTCATGCTTAACTGTACACTTATAAAAAAAATAAAAAAATTCACAGCAGTAATGAATTTATCCAAACCAAGCTTAATTTATTTTATTATGTTATGCCTAATTTGTTCATGGAGCAGCTTTCAGACGATCCTAACTTCTTGTCAATTCAAGAGGTATAATCCGTCTGTACAGAAATGATAAATATTCGTAGGTTCTCATAAGTAAAACTCATGACTGGCTATGTGCATACATACATATACAACGCTATTAATTAAAATGGCATTGATTACATTTAATGCAACAACAGCACACAAATTCTTTTTATTTAGTTGCCTGTTTTTTAAATATTTTCCCATTTTATGCAATTTTTTGACCCTTAAAATAAATATTTTCATTTTGATTTCTATCAAGTTGCTACGAGTATTTGTTCTTTTCTTTTTGTTATTATTTACTGCTACTCAAGGTGCTATTTTAATTGTTGTTCCATCATAAATTCTTGACTGTCGCCACTTTTCTATTGTGACCATAGTCAAACTTTTCGTTTTTAAGTATGATAAATATCCTTATGTTCTCTTTTTTAACACTCCTTGTTTCTAATTTTTTTTTTTATATCACAAGTGTTCAAAACAACTGCAAATACTAATACTAACAAAAGCATTAGAGTTCAACTTTCACCACTTTGAGCATTTGCTGTCGTATTGTTTCTTCTACTTCGTTGTAAAATTTCTTGAAAGAGTGCAAAAAAGTATATAATTATCGCATGAAATCATAGCGATACAATTTCTTGTAAAAGCAAGAAAAAAAGAAGTGGAAGAACTAAACATTAAAAAGAACAACAATAGAAATAATAAAGTTTATTTAAAAATAACAACTATTTTACGAAAATTTTTTAACTTCTAGGGGAACATGGGAAGAAAAAATTAAGCTTTTAAATGTTGTACAGTGGGTACAAACAAATTTGGACAATTATATCTAGTTTACTGAAATTTGCATTAGATATTTATTTATTTAGCACATTTTTTTTTAACTTAGTCTTAAAGATCTTTGTAAACTTAACTTTAGACCACATGAATAATATTTATTAATACTAGGATTGCCCTATGGTCTATATTAGACCACTTCACATGTATGTATGTATGTATGACTTTAATTATTATAAACATGTGTGTACAGAACAAAAACAAAATAGACTTCAACCTCTTATCTTATGTACAGTTTTTCAAAAACTATTTGAAAACTCACAAATAATAATAATTTTGAAAATCACAAATGAAACATAAGCGTAGTAGGCTTAGTAGAAACTTTAACAAAACTAAGCAAATAATTTTTATTCGATATGAATCTATTCTATTTTTCCACACCTTTACACAATTATAAATCCATTGGATAAGAATAAAAGAATAAAGTCTAAATTTAACATTTAAGAGATATATAGACACTGCTTAACCACCAGCAAATATATTTCAATTAAAATAAACTTACTAAGTTCAAATCAGGATGGCTTATGATGGGATTAATTGATACTTTGTATAGACCTTGTGATTTGCTACTAAAATATGGTATAGGGAACTGATTGGCGTAAAATTATATAAATTATATATAAATGCAACATATGAAAACTTATTTTTTATTTTATTGCTACAAAATCCAATAATATTTAATTTTTAAACAGATCCTTTTATAAGATTCGAACCGGTATAACAGGCAAACACACTACCCACTCGACTACAAGGGCACTCATATTTCAAAGATTTAAATACCAGTTAAGCTAAAGTTATATAAACATAGGTATGAGACTAGTTTTAAAGTGACTTGATGTACACTATATACTAGATCTTAGATCCAGAAACATGGAAATTGCTCAGTTCCGTTTACCTAAATTGACTTAAATTTGAAAACCACCATACACGGCATCCTACTTTCGGCAACATTTCCATTTTCTCAAGTCACAGGACGAGTAAGTTTGGATGATTTCTCACCAAATATTCCACTGGGATCCTTTTTCCAAGCACTTATAAGATAAAGCCACAGAAAGCTCATCACTTATGTTCATTAAAGGGGCCTAAAGGTTAATAAGCAAATATATCATCAAAGAGATGTTGAATCATGGTTTGTTTGCTTGGTCACAAAAAAAATTTAATGTAATTCTCAATCAGACTTGATACTATTCCAAAAATTTGATACTACTATTTGATACTATTCCAAAATTTGTGTGTCTTGGTCTTTCCAAGAAAAAACTCAAGCTTATCTCTTCACAACAAAAGCCACCAATATTATTTTTTAAAAGAATCATTTTCGGGCGAAAAGTACCAAAATAATTATAAGTTTCTTAAAATTGCTCTTAGCTGCGAATGGAGAAAAATGCCATAGTGCCGACTACTAGAGCTCCAGGTTCGATGTCATTATCAACACAACAAATAAATATTGCAAAAATTTTAATAATTAAAAATGCACAGTGATTTTTAAGGTGAACAAATTTTGCTAATTCTGCATCTTCTGCGCAATTGATTCAATAAAAAATTGTGAAAAAAAATTTGAAGAGGACTTAATCTTTCAGAAAGGATACATCCCGTCATAATATAAACTGGTATACAGCGCATCAACTTTGTAATTTCTTCTGGATCAGAGTAACTAAAGGTTATTTCTAAGGATTTTTGGTGCACTGAAATTAACAATTCACTTCGTTTTTTTAAGAGTGGTTCTAGATTTTCAGGTATTGCATAGAATAACTCCCTGTTTCTACAACACAGACTGTCGACTTGAGTGTAAAATTTATATGAAAAGCACTCATTATTTTGAGTGGTTTTCATAAAAATTTTCTAGCCAAGTCGTTTGTTTGAATTGTGGAAACTGCACATAAATTTTAAAATTTTTGAGAATTAAAATTCATTTCATTCGTTAAAAATTGAAACTATAGGAATGAAAAGCAGCATGACTGAGTTGTTTGACTTGCATGAGATCTGTTTCACTTATTAGAGACCATTAATAATAGTCGGTAATCATGCACTCGTGCCAAAATCCTTGATATCGTCTTTCCATTTTCGCCAAATCTTGATGTAGCCACCCTCCTTACTCGTCGCTTGTATCGAGATTGGAAGGTATTTGAACTCAAAGTTTTGCGATAATTTTGCAGTAAACTGTCGATTATTTGCTTGAAATCAGGAGATTTTCGGTTACTGAAAAAGTTGTGAACAACCCCAGGCAGGCAGAAATTGTGACTTTGTGCAAAAAATATGTAGAACCACAACACTGTAAATACAAATTTACGACTCTTCCAAAATTGTTGTACCACCACAGTACTGTAAGCATAAAAATATGATTTAACGTTTACAATTACCGCGTTCTTGGTAAAGCTATACCACTGCAACACTGTATGTACAAAGATTCAGTTTCCCAGTACCCCGTTTACAATAATCCTATACTGCTACAACACCGGAAATAAAAAAATTTGACTTAAGTTAGGAGATTTCCATTGTTATTTGAAGCTCGCTTCATCGGATGTGTTGGAACTAGGACTGGTCTCTATCACTTCAGGACCAGTCATGACAATAATCTGGTGGTCTTGTGTCAGTTTGTTTTTACCGCAGGGATGTAACAATTATTACTTTTGTGTAATGTCAAATTCAAATCCAGTATTTGTAGAAAATGTCAGATTTGAAAATCAATGCAAGAGTATTCACTAGCAGCTGCCTCACTGTGCAAACTTTCCAACGTTACTCTTCTGAAAATCTTATTTAGTTTTCACCTTTAAGGACACTTGCATCAAAAAATTTAACAGAATTTGTTTTAAAGTTGTGATTTGATTTTACTTTTTTTCTTTCAAGTTTAATTTGTTTGCTGTTGTTGTTGGTAATTTCTTTAAAACTTTCTTCTACCTCTAATTTTTTACCTACGTTTTTTAAATTAGGGTTGTTCGTTCACTTGTTATGAATTTTTTTTCATTTGCGCTTATTTTCTTAATAAACTGTTTTCATTTTTGCTCCTTGATTTTTATCATAATGTTAATTATGATGACTTTATATATATTTTTTTTTTCTTTTGTACTTAAAACACAAACATTTAGACGCTTAGCAAAACTTTATCGATTTACCTTTTTGTGTTGTACACTTTCTTTATATTCTTATATCCATTTCGTTTTAGTTTGTCCCTTTTTTTTTGGTTTTGTTCCATAAAAATAACTTAAAAAGGAGGTTTTGTGGAGGAGTTTCCATCACATTATTTAATTGCTTTGTATTAGTATTAAGATGGAGTGGTCGTTCCGTTAATTACATTTAATATTAGATTTTTATTGTTGTAGTTTAACATTATTTGCTTTACGAATGACCAAAGTTTTATGAAAAAAAAAGAAAGAAAATATCTAGATTTTTTTCTTTTTCGGTAGTTGAGAGTTTTGTAAGTGTATGAGGGCATTTTTCAAAGGGTTTGAAATAGGTCAAGTATGATAAGGACTTGAGTTATTACACCAAGATTTTTTTGGTGCCGATAATGAAAGAATATGTAAATTGAGAACTGCCCCTAAAATATATATTGGGCTAATTGTATTTTAATTAAATTTTTTGAACTGAACAGGCTGCGTAAGAAATTTTTTCTTGTCTGTAAACAGGAAATTCTTTATGTACATAATATTCCTGCTTTCTGGTAGAATCAACTTTCTATTTGCCATATGAATTAATTGATTCCAATACATTTGTAATGAGTTTCCTAAATTAAAATGAAAATGAAAATTCAGCAATAGGATCATTAGTACGAACTGTTCATAACAACTATTTCTCGTGCGTGGAATATAAAAATGGAATACAAAGTTTATTAATCCGTTAAAAAATAATTGACATAGAGTGTAGCTCCGTATTCGTTAAGTGTCAGTGCTTAACTTTAAACGGAATTAATAGTATTTTTTCCAAGTGGTCTATTTTTATAATTACACAATCTGCAAGTAGTGTCATTACCTTTTTCTATTCCTAAGTAGAATTTTGCTAAAACCCAAACATTTTGAATAAATATAAAGAGAGTTTTTTTCCTATACTAACAGAAAACCTGATGTGATTTGACATCATCTTAATACAGGGTGTTTTTTAGAGGTATAGAACTTCGAATTGAAAGAAAATCGTTTTAATGTCCATCAATTTGGCTTTATTGGAAGGATAATTTTATGCCATTAACGTTTAAATATGATTTCGGGCATGTGGCCGCCGCGGCTGGCTCGAATAAAGCCAATTCTACAGGTCCAATTTTCAACCACTTTTTCGAGCATATGGGGCCGTATGTTGGCAATAACGCCACGAATGTTGGCTTCCAAGTCCCCTAACGTTTCTGGTTTGTTGGCGTAGACGAGCGACTTCACATATCCCCAAAGAAAATAATCCAATGGTGTCAAATCACACGATCTTGGTGGCCAATTGACAGGTTCATTCCGCGAAATTATGCGCTCATCGAATGTTTCCTTCAATAAATCGATTGTGACGTGCGCTGTGTGGCATGTAGCGCCGTCTTGTTGGAACCACAACTGATCCACATTCATGCCATCCAATTCGGGAACAAAATAGTCGGTTATCATGGCTCTATACCGGTCTCCATTAACGGTAACTGACTCTCCATTTCGGAAGAAGTATGGCCCAATGACTCCACCAGCCCATAGAGCACACCAAACAGTCAGTTTTTGTGGATGTAATGGCGTCTCAAGTGTCTCATGTGGATTCTCTTCACTCCAAATGCGGCAATTTTGCTTGTTGACGTAGCCATTCAACCAAAAATGAGCCTCATCACTGAACAAAATTTTGCGATGAAAATCAGCATCGAGATCAATCTCATTTTCGGCCCATACACCAAAATCACGACGCATTGCATGGTCTCGCGGCTTTAATTCTTGCACAAGCTGGATCTTGTAAGGTCGCAAGCCAAGATCTTTGCTCAAAATCTTCCATAAAGTTGATGGACAAAGCTCCAATTGCTGTGCACGGTGGCGAATCGATTCATTCGGGTCCTCTTCAACACTTTGCTCTACAGAGGCAATTGTTTCTTCGGTGCGCACTGTTCGACGTCTCTGCGGATGCGTATTATCACATAGAGTAAACGTAGTGCGAAAACGATCCATGGTTAACCGAATTAATTGCTCTGATGGACGATTATGTCGACCATAAAATGGACGGAGCTTGCGGTAAACTTCGCGAACTGAACCATTATTTTCGAAATAAATTTGCACGATTTGCAAGCGTTGTTCTTTTGTCAACCTGTTCATGATGAAATGGCAAACCAAACTAAATATTAATCACTTGACAGCTGACAAAATGGCCGCCAGCTAAAAAAGTGATGCCAACTTAAAGTTCTATACCTCAATAAAAAACACCCAATACTATTCATTTTAAGATCAATTGACAATCAATGGCAATGACAGAAAATAGGTCGTCAATGACTGACATCAAATATATTGCAAAAAGTCCTCTATAAAACGAGGATAAATATGACGGAACTTCATCAATGCCATGACATAATAAATGGGAGCAAGTCATGTTTTTATTGCAATAAAACCTTAGTTTAATTTAAGATAATCTATATATAATAAAAAAAATTTCAATTTCAATTTCACGGAACTATACTTTCACTATTTCTCATGAGTCTGCATCAGAAATATCCAAATACAAAAATTTTTAAAATTTTACTGACGTATTCATAAAACATAATTTTGGCTTACAAAAGATTTACAAAAG
Source organism: Nowickia ferox (assembly GCA_936439885.1). Classification (NCBI taxonomy): domain Eukaryota; kingdom Metazoa; phylum Arthropoda; class Insecta; order Diptera; family Tachinidae; genus Nowickia; species Nowickia ferox. The sequence continues at coordinate 111,550,866 of OW387023.1, forward strand.
AAATTTTGTATGGCAATTAGTTTGTTTAAATTTGTTGTAAACCTAAATCAATTTTTAAGAATACGGCAGTTAGAAACGGCGATTGTTTTTAAGAAATTAATTTTTTTTTTCAAAAATGTATAAACTAATTTTATTTAAGCACTTAAATTTCTTACTGAAATTTACATGAAAGCAATATTTTGGGTTTAAATTTACATAAAAGATGGAAAGTTTTTACACTTCTTCCCAAAAGAAAATGTCATTACAGAAGCTCGAAAAGGAAATTTTTCTTAACATCACTTCCAATTCAGTGATGAGGAATCTTAAGAGGGAACTTCTTACAATGGCAAGTCTATATGAGAGACTGTGATGATTCAAATCTGTACAACATTTTCATAACTTCTTGGGAATGTATTTTTTATAAGGATGTTTATATTTCGCTGGTACTTTTGTCATTTATAAAAATATTTGAAAAATGCTACAAACGATTTATGTTTATATATAATATTTATCAAAAAATTAATGAGCAACATTGGCCTTACACAGGGTCTACACCTAACATAATATGTAAGATGAGATCGTCAAATTCAATCGCAGAGCGAATTATGTTACGTGTAGACTTGAAATTAGTGTTATCTCAATATTATAAGATTTTTTATAAGAGCGTTGTTATAAGAAATCCTGTAACAACAATCTTATGAGATGAACTGTCAGAAAACACACGTACATGAAAATAAATTATTATGCATGTGTGAATTTTATATGTTTAATTTGATTTATAACTTAAAGTTTGTTTTCACACAAAAGTGAAAACAAAACAAATAATTATACAAAAATAATACATGTTAACTCGATGAGAATTTGCATAAAATGAAATGTCATAGGAAGAGTAAAATTACGTGTTCCTGTTGTATGAGATGAAGAGAAATATCGGCATTTTATTTTTGTTATTCTGCCGACGTTCTCTCACATATTATATCAGCGTTAATCGCAGTTGTAGGCGCTGCGCTATGTTATCAATTTGAAAATAATTGTTAGCAAACAAAAAAGTATTAAGACTGTTTAATACATTCAAACCAAACAAGTTTTGGTTTTGTTTCAAATTCTCCAATTTCCCACTTTTTGTCTCATGTGTTTTATTATCATTATACGAGTATATTATTTATTTGTCAGTACAATAATATCGAGCACACACAAGACTGGTCCCTATTTTCGAAAAGTCACTGTATATTTTACCAAAATCATAAAAATAAATATTGTGTATAATTAATAATTAATATTAACCCGACGTGTTCATAATTCACGTAAAGTCTCACATCTTGGATACGTTGCTGATTGGAAACAAATTCTTTTAATTTTCTTTTTTTTAATCACATACATATGTGGATATATTAATCACTTAACTTTTCAAAGCAAAGAATTATAATCTTTCAAGTAAATTTTCAAGTGTTATTCAATACATCAACTATTATTCTAAAATCAATGTACTCTATAACAAAGATTTATTTCCCTTTTCAATATTTATAATCACTCAAAATGTTTTCCAAAAAAGTATCAGTTTCATTGCTGGCTTTAATAAATTGTGGCAGACAAAAGTATTTAGATACGTATGTATGTGTGTATATTAAATATCCAACCCCTTTTTCACTTTATATTAAATTCATATACGGCTATTAAAATTTGCTTAAGCATTCAAAGAGTGTAGGGAAAAATTAAATTTAACTTACAGGTGTATAAAATTCACAGGCTAATTTATTCGCCCCATCCGATGTTTTTTTATTTCTCTTGCTTGTAAATATTCAGTACTATTCCCGATAACAACATCGACATCATTTCAATACAATACTAACAAATTGGGTCTTGTCTGCCCATTATCGAAAACAACTGACTGCTATTGACAGACTTGTGATATTTCCTGGACCTTAGGGAACAGAAATATATATACTGTCAATAGCACAAAATTGTCCTCGAGAGCGAGTAGACAGACGGGTACCAATTTTTTGGTATTGTATTGACGTGACATCGATATTGACAACGAGAATAACGGTAATTGTTTATAAGAAACCTTGTATGTGACATTAAAGAGTGTTACCCAAAAACACAAAACTGGTCACTTTTATTAAAAAAAATTTTATTACGTTTTATTAGATAAGAAAAAAAAATCCTACACAAGTACACTGAACCAAAAAAGCATTCTTAAAACAAGAATTTTCCGTTTTTGTTTTAAAAATGCTGCATTTTTAAAAATAATTTTTGAAATAATAATTTAAATTACAATATTAATACACAACATTGTTATTTTTATAACGAAGCAGTTCTAAAACAAAAATGTGCGATTTCATTTTAAAAATTTCAAAAACTATAATGTTTTCTTATTAAAATAAAAATTATAATTTTTGAAATCATAACAAAAAAGAAAATGTATTTTAAAAATTCTAAAAACAAAAATATTTTATTATTATATCAAGAATTTTAATTTTTTTTAAATAGAAAAAATATATTTTTCCCCGAGTAACATTTTATATTTGTATCGTGTTAAAAAAAAAAGAGAATTAATTTTTTATTATAACCAAGTGTATATTAATGTTCATTATCCTGTTTGATCCTTGAGCACAATATCTTAAATTATTGCGCAATTTTAAAAAACACGGTGTTCATAATAGCGACAATTTTTGTAGAATGCTCGTCATGACCCAAATGAAAATTCGTTCGATTAGCGCTTTGGACTATAGTCGAAAAGCGAAAATTTTTCATAATAAGGGCATTTTGATTCCAAAAAAATTAACATTTTTAATTTTAATACGAACCATCGGTAATTTGAAAATTATTTTTTATTAATTTAAAACGTTTCATTCTTAATTTAAGAACTCTCCATTATTAATTCAAAACATTTAATTTTTTATATAAAAATAATAAGTTTTAAAATAAAAATGCTTCATTATTACTTCAATAATATTTTATTCTTAACTCAAAAACATAATTTCTCAATTTGAGTATGTTCAACTTTAAATCAAGGTTGTTGTTTCTTAAAACAAAAATAATAATTTTTCATTCCAAAATAGTTTTAATTTTTAAGCAAAGAATGAAAATTTTTAGAATAACACAAAACAAACTTAGTTCTATTTCATAAAGGTTTCGTTTTTAAAATCAAAATGTTTCTTCTTGATTTTAAAACTTTCTTTTTTGGGTGTACGTTCTGCAAGAGGTATATTTTCTATATTTGTAATATTAAAAATTTATTGAGAGTTGTTTGAAATCCAAAATAAATAGTAATAATAATAAAAGATCTTCCAAAGGAGTCAATAAGATCATGAACTTGCGATTGTGTGTGTTTTCATTGTAAGAAGTTCTCGTTTTTGTTTCATATTCAGTGAATTCTAAGTAAGATGCTGGGTAAAAATAAAAATCTAATACTTCATGTCATGAATTTCATTTTCCTAAAAAATCAAGACATATTTGCGATAACTTCAAATGATCTCCAATTTTGCATAAGTGATACAGTTTTCACTCAATTAATTATATGGCTGTTGTCAATAATCGATTCCTGAAAAGTAAAAGGAAGTAGAGAAAAAGTAGTTCCTGAATAATTACTTTAAATTTTTTTCACTGAGCATTTTATGAAATATTGATTATATCGGAGTTTGCATATTTATAACAATAAAAATCAAACAATTTAATCAGCTGTGCTCATAAAATAAAACATTTACTAACGAATACATATAAATAAAGAAAAACTATATGATATTTTATGCAGATGTATGCTGGTTTATTTAGATATTTGTATTGCTTGAAGTGAAAGGTATTTTAAACTATAAAGAATTCCTATAAAAAAAAGTACACAATCTGGTAAATAAATAATAGATTGCAAACTAATAGAGTGAAGTGGAATATATATGTATAAAAAATAGAAAACTAACAAAAGGTTACATTCTATGACAGCGATTTTTGCTTGTGTATGCGAATACACCTGTAGAGATGTATGCGTAGTTGTGTCTAAACATATTTTCATAGAATACCAACACATGTTAACATAGCTCTCCTTTATTACGACATAGTCGTAACTCAAGAAATGTTGTTTTCCAAGAAAATCGATTCAAAGTTTACAATTTGCATACACCCACCTCAATAAAGAAATTATAAAATTGCTTTAAGAAATTAAACTAACTGCCAGTTCATAGAAGCCATGTAAAAATTTTCGTCTGCCTATTTATATTAAAAACAAAAACAAAGCACTCAAAATTTTGTTTTTTTGTTTTCAATGTAAATAGCCAGCCGAGAATTTTGAAATGGCTTCTATGAACTGGCAGTTACACTTTTACAAAAACTTTAAAAATCCTTAAATTAGTTTGCACGTCGCAACAAATTAATATAATACAAATGTCAATATTATAAATAAAACAACAAGTTCTGAAAACAAATATTAAGCGCAAAGTAAAAGGAGGTATTGCTTATTCTTGATTTAGTAATCTACGCTCTTTATTACACACTTAAGGTTTTTAAGATGAAATTACAAAATTTTCTGAAGTAATTTTTAGTTTAAAATATTTTTAGTTCATATGTTAAAAATTAAAAAGGGTAGCAACAGCCTTTTTAATATAAAGTGACAGGACAAACACATGCTGCCTTTAGTAAAGACTTCAAAATTTATACAATCTTTTTTTTATTTATAAATATCCATACGAATGTATGTGCATATCTGTATTTAGCTTTGTGCATTAGCTTTTGCCTGTAATATCGAAATAATATTAACCTTTTGTTACTTAAGTGTCAATTTGCTGTTTATTTAATAAGATTAATTGAGAAACGCTGTAAAGGGTTGACGTGCGAAAGGGTATGATTGAAATTTTATAATGAAATGAAGGGTTTGGGCTGTCTTTTTTTTATTTATCATCCATCATGAATCCAAACGGTATACTAACAAGTTAATTAAATCCCTTATAAAATATAAATTTACTAGACGAAAAGATTTCAAGAAAGTTACTTTAATGTTTCCCATCAATGCAAGCTGGGAAACATCATTAAGCGCATTATAAAAATCTTACCATAGCTTTTGATATACAAATAATAGATGTCAATTATACCTGAAATAAGGATTTCGATTGACAAAACATCCTTTGTAAGTATTTGGTTTGCAGATTTTTACTAAAAACATTTATGTGGCAACTTTACAAGTAAACAACAAACAGATCCTTAGCAAGCACAGATTTAGAGGATTTAAATGTTATACAGAAATATTTTCCTTAGGATTGTATGCGTAGCTGCTGAAAATATCTTATACCTTAGATCTGATTTGGAACAGTCCGATATTGAAACAGAAGTGCATTTCAAGCTCAATTCAATTCAATTACTTCTGGTGTTTAAATTAAATTTTCAGCCTCTCTGTAATCAGGGACTTTTAATGGAATTTTGTTAAAAATATTTTTGTTACCTTTTTAAATACGTGGGTATTTAACCGACTTAAGAGACCCGTACAGAGAACAGATACACTCAATTCACCAGGTGTGTGTCTTTTAATTTGTCTTTCAAAGCATCTTCTAAAAACGTCTTACATTTATGGTTTTTTTGCAGGATTGATTTTTTAGGTTATGTTAGGTTAGGTTAAGTTGAAAAAAGGAGCCATTAAGCTCATGTCCGGGGACATACACATAAGCCAGTCTCAGCCTGTTGTGCGCTCTCATGTAAATTAACATAGGAACTCAGTATAGTCTCTCAAACTTTTCCACTCAATACCTCTAAGGTGGGTAATGCCCAGTAAGGTGTCATCCCCAAAATAACGGGATATCTGCTGGGCAAAAGCTAAACAATAATAAAGGAAGTGCTCCATTTTCTCCATGTCGTCCATGCACGCCCTAAATTCATTGTCATTCTTGGCTTCAAGCCGGTACAAATGCCCTCGTAGATTAGAGTGGCCTATTAAGATGCCCTTCAAATTTCCTAGTTTGGGCTTGTTTACTTTCGACAGTCCCCTTGTTTTATTTTCGTCTGGGTTGTCCCATAGGACATTGGTCAGATTACCCACAATATCAGATTACCCACTGTGGGCCAATTGATTTTTTAACCTATCGCTCATTTACTCAAACCAACCCCATATCATGCAGAATTAATCCTCATTTTGTTCTTCATATTGTGTAAAAATTTTACACAAATATCTTGCTTAATCAACTCGCGAAAGCAAAATAAAATTCTTTTTCCATTAAATTGTGTGTAAACTGAAAACTTTAAACTCGTTTTCCTGCAAACTACATTTTTGAGCTTTGATGTTGTTTGAGTAAACCAGAGATATAACCGTGTTCTCTTTGGCTTCCTCGTATTTTTACGTCTTTGTAACACATTATTATCCATTCGTGATTAGTTTTTTTTTGTTACAGCCTAGCACCTTTAGTTTTACAACGATTTAAAAAATTCCTTTTTTGTGTGATAATCTATACCATCAATTTGGTTGCATTGTTAAAAAATAGTGGGCGAAAATATATCCATTATATGTTTTCTTTGACTTTATGAAATTTTATTTATTCTATGGCTGCAAAATTTAGAGCACACTTAGTGCTCTTGTAATGACACAGTTTCAAGGTTTACGAAATGGGCGGAGTGACGCCCACTAAAATTTAATATTATATTTCATGTGCTTCTGCTTAGCCGACTTTAACAAAACTTGACACACACCCAGAACTCCAAAAGATACACAATCTTGCATTAAAAAAATGGGCGGGGGAACGCCCTCTAAAATTAATATAACTCATGAAATTTATTATTCGATATATTGTGTGAAATTTATTAGCTTGTGGTTAAGAAAATCGTCAGTAGGTTTTAATCATGTTTGCAATCCACTGACGATTTATTAAAGAAATGAAATAAATATTGGGGGCTATTCTGGAAAACGCGTCGAAAAAGTGAAACTTTACATTAAAATAAAACCAAATTTTCAAAAATTGTTTTTGTTTGTAATACATTTCTAAAATGAAATAAACGTGAGAATTTCAACGCGTTTCTCTCTCTTTTAAAAACGGTTAATTTTGTATGCGAAACAAAAACAATTTTTTTTACATTTACACAGTTTTGTTTTTGTTTTGCATGTAATTTTCACCAATTCAACGCGTATTCCAGAATAGCCATTACTTTTTACATTTTTCTGTTTAACGGATTCTTATGGAACTTATCACACACGCAGATCTCCACAAAGTAAACAGTCTAGCATTTTAAAAAAGTGGGCGATACGCTTATGAAATTTAAATATTAAACTATTATTAATCCGATTTGCACGATACTTGGCATACAGCTTTGCCTCTTAGAATGACATAATTTGGTGCCTTAAAAGTGTGCCCATTCAAACGTAATATTATATTTCACGTGCTTTTCACTTGACCGGTTTGTACGAAACTTGACAAAAACCCTTTAGCAATGAAAGTGGCAGTATTTTGTTTTTTGAAAAGTGGGCGCTAACACTTCTCTGCAAATTTCTGTTCAAGTCATTAAAGAAATGTTTAAACTAGAATCTTATCGATTTGAAGTGATTAACAAATCACCTAAATATACATACAGAGAAACCTCTCAAATGTAAGCACTTCCTCACTATTGGGGGGACTAACAAAACAAATGTGAACAGACTATATGTGATGACAAATGCATTTATCATCAAAAACGCTAAATAAGTTATTAAAAACATATTAAAGATACAGCGACTGTTTTACATCCCGCAGTTTTAAGTTATACACCCATAATGCATTGAAGTCAATAATAACCTTAGCTGGGAGGCTCAGAAGACCTTTTTACTTCAAACCTTATTAACTAACTGCTAAAGAATGTCTTAGAGGATTTCTAGACTTTTTTGGATAAAATATAAGATACATCGTACATTCCTTTCTATGAGAAGAGAGAAGAGAAGGAGTAATTTTTTATTTTGTTTTTGTACCAAAAAAAGCGAAATCAATTTATTTGAAGGCTTTTCAGAATCGCTGAGAATGCGTGTAAATGGACGAATGGAGCGAGCAGACCTTGTGCATTCTAAATAAGTAGTACAGACAAGGCATATTTATTCCTTTCTTCAAAATTAGTTATAATAACTTTAAAAAGTAGAGATTTTAAATATGTGTGTATGTCTAATGAACATTATTTTTATTTCCGATAAAGGACTCAAAGCTAAATGTATCCTTTAAGTGGCTTTGATTAAAATATTTCAGGTAACTTGCAAATGCGTTTGCAAAAATTCAGAATATCGTATTTTTTATATATAACAGGTGGGTCAAAAGAAGTCATCCGATTTTGTTTGGCTCTCATTTTTTTCTACGCAAATGAAAAACTTCGCCGTCACAATTGATTGCTGGTTTTATGGCATTTTTCATCACTTCGTGTCCAATGTTGTCCCTGAGGGCTTCCAGAGTCTCGGGATTGTTCACGTAAACACGCGACTTCAAAAAAAGTCTGGAACGGTTAAATCGGGCGATCTTAAGGGCCAGTGTAAATCGCCAAAACGAGAGATAAGGCGACCCGGGAACGCCACGACACGATTATTCCGCGTTTTTGGGGAGTGTATCGCTCCATGGCTTATTCACTTGTATTCTACATCTGTCTAGTTCACAAATGTCAAAACAGATTTGACATTGGCCGCCATTTGCAAAAATAAGACCATCTTCTATACAATGATGATTTCTTTTGGCCTACCTTGTAAAACTTACCTTGTTAAAACTTAAAACTTTTTCCATGTTACTGAGTTATTTATTTTCCATTTTCTATGGTTTCTTTAATTCTTCCTTATGCATATTATTTTGTACTTTGCCAATGGCTTTTAATGTTTTTACTCACATACATACGAGTATGTACATATTTGCATACATTCATACATTTATATTTCCACTATTGCGAATTGTTCTTTATACAATAAAAAATTATTCGTTTATTTTTATTCTTTTATTGTTATTGTATCGAATACATCCTTTGATGTTTAAAGTAATGTTATTTTTTCTTGGTAAAATTGTATTTGGAATTCTCTTATTTTGACTTTTTTCTACGTACATTACAAAATGTTCATTATTACAATATTGTAAGATTTTTCACAGTCTAAAGTAAAAATTTTTGTTGTACTATCTTACAAAGCAATTTAAAGACTCTGTGCTCAAAATCCAGTGATTAAAAATCGAATAATGCATTTACAATTAACTTCTATCTGCAGTGTATCTTAAATAAATCTATTATTAGTAGTTTTATGTTTTTTTTTGTGAAATAGTACAAAAAAGAGAAATTTTAATTAAATGGAAACCTTTTGTAATGTCCAAATATTTTATATTTGGATTATAAACAGGAAACGAAAATTCCTTTTTTTATTTCTAGACAGTAAAGGTGATAAACGAAGTGGCTGTAATATTTGATTTAATCAAATATCTAGATCATTGATGGGCATTTCGTGGCATAATTTTGTGTCGAGCATTCACACGTATTCTTAGGGCCAATTTCACGATGTCGACAACGTTCGACTTGTCGCACACTTACATTTAAAACAACAACAAAATATACCAAAGATAGTATAGTATTCACACTTTACTGAATTTATTACTTTTTTCAGTGAACGATGAGTCTTTGTAATTTAAACTATTAAAAGAAAATTTTTGTTTTATTTTAAATGCATAAAATATTACCTAAGGAAATATAATCCAACACTGTATATCAAAACACCAAACCAGCACACTAAAGTTAACAAACATGGGCAATGCGTATTCTTTTTTATTCTTTGATTCACGCCTCACTAATAGTAATAAGTATCAAACAAACCACAGTGTCCACCACTGATCTATAGCATCTCACACCGACACACATCTCACACTCTTGTTGGTACTTTGTGAATAACTACCCAACTTAAATGAAATTTGTATTGTAGTGGGTAGAGCATGCATAATTTCTTTTAGGTGTGGATCAAATGTAAGCAAAAACTATTTAAATTTTTTTAAGTTTTACTTCTTTTTCGAAACTCGAGCTATTCTAATATACTTCAAATAATAATAAATGTTAATTTTATTAAGCTTATTTTTATAAAAAAAATTTCTTTTTATTTCGGTATTTCTTCCGAAAGAAAAAGAAGCCAGGAAGAAAAAGAAGAAGTGCAAGAAGCCACACAAAAGAGTAGCATAATATCGAAATACAAGGAGGGCCAAAAGAAATCACCCTATTGGAAGATGCTCTTATTTTTGCAAATGGTGGCCAATGTCAAATCTATTTTGACATTTGTGAACTAGACAGATGTAGAAACAAATGAATAAGCCATGGAGCGATACACTCTCCAAAAAAGCGGAAGAAACGTGTCGTGGCGTTTCCGGGTCGCCTCATCTCTCGTTTTGGTGATTTCCACTGGCCCGCAAGATCGCCCGATTTAACCGTTTCAGACTTTTTTGCAGGGTTTTTTTGAAGTCGCGTGTTTACGGGAATAAGCCCGAGACCCTGGAAGCCCTCAAAGACAACATTCGACACGAGTGCGAAAATCTGGCGCCCGAAGTTCTCGCCAAAGTGATGAAAAATGCCATAAAACGAGCAATCAATTGTGACGGCGCCCATTTGGCCGATATCATCTTCTCGACTTGACCAGTAAAATTCTAAGGGTTCATATAAACCTAATCAAAAAACAAAATCAAAATTTTTCATTTACGTAGAAAAAAAAACGACAGCCAAACAACATCGGATAACTTTTTTTGGCCCACCTTGTATATATAAAAAAATAGTTTATATAAAAACCAGAGACCTTAACCTCAATAAAACTAAAAATTATTATAATTAAAAAGACGTAAAAAATAACAGAAGGATTTTATACTTAAACAGATAAGAATATACGTATATGCATTTTTGTTTGTTTACCTTAACTATGATTAAGCTTTTTTTGTTTTTCTTATTTAAGTTGTGTAGACCGTGCATCAATTTCTGCATATAATATCAAATGTTTCAAAATCCTAGAAATTATTAAAAATTTATAATGCATATGCAAGTTTATTTTAAAAAGTAAATGAAATAAACATCGGTATTTTGGCATATGAGTCTTTGTTATTCTGTTCCGATATAGAAAGTACAATTAGAGTTGAAAGCTTTCGAGTATTTTATATTGAAGTAGTTAGACAATGAAAATTAAGATGTGAGTTAAGCGATGAAATTGATATCATATCAAGAAATTTATTATTCGGCATATTGTCATAATTATATTATAAGTGAAATTTATATGCTGCTGGTTAAAGTCTACTGACGATTTGTTAAAGCAACAATGAAATGCATATAGACATCGCTTAACCACCAGCAAATAAATTTCACTTATTGATATCATATTAGATATTATTTTCAACTAAATTTTTTTTAAGATTTTCATTGTTTGATATAGATTTGCAAAAGCTTCGATTTAGATAAATAGAGAAAGGTATTCAAAGTGAGAGATAATACGGAGAAAGATATGTTTCCAATATTACAAAAAGTAATAAATTTAATTTTTAGCTTTCCATTTCTCAAATTCTTCAGTTGAAAGAATATTAAGCACACTTTTGTAAAACAGATTGTCATCTGAAACTGCTGTAGGTAGTTGTTAGGTCTTTTGGAAATTGTCTAAAACTTCAATAGATCAGTCGTTTGACTATGTAAAGTAGTGAGTACCAGCCTAGACTTAAAATGACTTTCTTGTGCGAATTATTGAAAATTGAGTTGCTGAAGCAAAAAAAAAGTAAGAATTTAATTTAATTTTAATCGTAATTTACATACGACACATTTCCCATCGTATGTCTGCCAACCTACTCCAAGTGTATTCGTTTCACAAAAGAAAATTTCCTTTTAAGTTAATTAAAAAACAGATACATTGCTATTGCAAACTGTTAGTACGAGTATTTGCATACAAACATGCTTATATTGTTGTGTATAACATACATATTTATTATAAAAATAAATAATAATAAATATTCAAAACAGTTTTTAAAAAGTCATTTGCCCTGTCAGCAGAATTCCAGGAAATCACGCTCGTGCCAAATAGACAAATATAAGGACATTTCAACACACATCCATGGGCACATGTCTGAAGACATTTGCACACACGCTTTGTGTAAAAATAAATATTCGTGTAGGCGGTTGTATAAGTTCTCTAGAAAAATATAAATAAATTAGTATTGTTAATGCTCTCTGATTATAATTTTGGCAATTGTCATACAATGCTAATTTTACTTTAAAGAAATCAAAAAATAATTTGGGATATTTTGAGAAAAAAGCGTGGGCAGAAATTTATTATTTACAAAATAAAACAAGTGTGATTTTAAGCAAATATTAATCTATTAATATTCTCTGTTTAAAAAAGAGGTTGTTGTCCTTTAGCCCCCAATTTTTTGGTGTTGTGTTAAAATGACGTCGATGTCGACAACTGGAATAAGGATGAATAAAAAACATTGACTACATTAAATTAAATTCATGTTGTTTCCCCTTGAAATAACTTTGATTCGACATGGTGCTGCGTGATATGTCAGTATCAAATAAATGTTGTTTGATTCAAATAATTCTTCATTTTGATTTAACAGTACTGGGATGTTAAATCAATGTGAAATAACATTATTTCAAAAGAAAAAAAAAATTTTTTTGAATATTACGGTTAATAATATTGAATTAACATGACACAAATATGAAGCAAAATGATTATCAAAAAATGTTAAATTAAGCTTCTTTACGTAAATTTTAGTCTAAAATTTCTGTGTGTGTAGTAAATGGTATATATATTTATCTATATTTTCTATTTTTACATTTGTTCTTACATCTAGTTAGTGAAAAATTAAATTTGATCAGACCCGCAGTGGACACAGCTAATTTATTTATAAAATACAGATTTTATTATTGCCACTCTTTTAAGTTACTTTTTGGCTCAACCTCATTATTTAACTTGAACATTTTTAGAAGAGTTGTCTTCATGTACAACAAATAAAAAAAGAAAAATTACAAAATACCTGTACATTTAAACTTTGAAATGAAACAACCCCTTCTTCTCGTATAGAATCAAATAGTGCGGAGCATTTATAAATACTTTATCAACACTCGTGCCTCCACTTAACATTTTCTCTTCACTTAGAAATATTGCGAAAAATTAAAATGAGTAGCACGAGAGGAAAGTCATACTCACTTGTATTCCTAAAGAAGCGCCAGATTACAGCCAACAAATGTATAAAAATCAAGGAAACCAAAAACGTTGCTATGGCTTATTTTGCATGAGAAAAAATTATGACAAAATACTCGTAACTTGACAGATGGCACATGCATGTAACACTTGGTTTCACTCTCACACACTTGAGGCACACCGTACACACAATCTGATAACATAAGGATAACAACTCTAATACTATGAAGAGAAAGTAAAAACTCAGACACACACTCAGTCAACTTTGTTTGAGTGTGGGTGTGTGTGCGTGTGTGTGTGCTGTTGTTATTATATAAAGTCTCAACGTCTCAAATGCCACAAGTTACGAACCAGGAATAGGCAGACAACGTAAAGCAATATATGACCAAAAAAAGGAGCTTCCATGGACCAGCTAGCAGTGTTGATATATGGCTTGTAAAATATTTTGTTTTTACATGTTTGCATTCGCGATTTACTGTCACGTACTTCTATCATACTGAAACTGTTAGTTACGTCATTCCTATGACTTTAATTTTTATAGCAATAGCCCGCCAAAGCTACCATATGAATAAAATACGCGTGTAAACGATGCGTATTAATTTTACTAGTGGCAGCACAGCGGCAAATGATTAAAATTTGCTGCGTCACACACATCTTTTTAATTGTTTAATGCAATACACTTCCATTCAATTCCATATGTACGAGTATGTATATGTCTTAAGGCAGAATTAGTTTGCACGTGCTGTTCTGTTCTGAATCAGCTGTTTTGTTTCTGTTCAATTGAAAGTCTGTGTGTGTGGTTTGTTTTTCCTGTTTCGTTCTGTTCAGTTGCGGACAAATCTGTAGAAAATAGAATTCAACGTTAAGTGACAGCCAAATGTGTGTATGTATTAGTTTGTTGTGATATTTTGTATACAACTGAAATCAGTTCTATATGTTGCCAGCTGATTCCTTGCACAGAAAAAGTAATTGCAAAATATTTTATACGGAAAAGAACGGCACAGAACGACAACGAAAAGTAAAAACTAATGAGGCTTTATTTTTCAATTTTCTTTTTTTTATATTCTTATAAATACAATTTATAAGAATTTATTATTCATATAACATTATGTGGCAGCTTAGGTCAACTTTGGCTGAAAAATTAAAAAAAATTTGCAGCTCAGTTCGATTTTGTGCGGACAAAATATAAAATTCACCAAATTCACTCATTGTTTCGAAACAAAATTTTGGCCCGAGCAAAGTAAATTTATATCAAGTATATGCAACTACTCAGGTCATTCATTTTTTTCTCGTTTCGTGGCAATGCATGAATGTCAAAAGTTGTTTACAATGTTCGTACGCCATTTTGTTTTGTTTTGCTTACTTTTAAAGTTTAAATAAACTTTTACTTAAAAAATGTGTTACAAAACATTTAAAAATAATTATATTTAATTATTAAGGTACATATGTATCTTTTATTATACTAATTTCACATATTAAAGGTTTATCAATTAATAAATTTACTTTGGTTTTGTCTATCCATACATTTTCTTTTTGTTGTATGCAGATGTGGGACTATTGCATTAAATAAGCAAATGCATTGACCATTTTCCCACAATAAACTAAATCAATGCAAATGCAAATTTATTACATTAGCACTAATTTTAATAATATTAGTGCAATTTTTTTTGCATTTTACTAAAATCCCTTCAAAGACATTCATCAACATTGCATTGTTACTTTTAGTGCACTATTTTTTGCACCACTAAACATATTATGAATAGTATTATTGCATTATCAGTGAAACATATAGTGCAAAATACAACGTAAATGTGTACAAACATAAAAACATACGTACATACATAAATATGTAAATTTTTTCCTATGTACATATCGTCATCTAAGAGGAAAAATCATATCACTACGTTTTTTATAATTTTTCGAGAGAAAGACAAAACTTGATGAAATTGTTCCAAGCGGTAGTATTTTTCGTTTATAAAATCACCATTTTTTAAGATATAACTTTACAATAAACGAAAACCTAAGTTCTGATCTTTTTTCAATTGCACGGTTTTTCATATAAGCTCGAGATGCAACGTACTTGAAGTATGAAACTTTTTAATTTTTTTTCAATTGATTCTGAAATCTAGTTTGTATTTATATTGAAAGTTTTTTTCGTTAATTTGTATGTACGTACTTGTAAAAGTGCCCTCAATGAACTTTAGTTTATATATTTTTTTTTTATATTTTTTATTTGTGCTATCGTTTTATTAAATTTTACTGTGTACAATATGTCATAGTGCAATAATATTGCATTACTTCATGATGTGCTGTGGCAACACAAAATTAGTGTATTTTTTGTCATGCGATTAGCTGCTAATGCAATATTAATCCCTTGCTTTTAAGAGATTTTATTTAAGTGCAAAAAATAGTGCACTACAAGCATCAAATTTAAATTTGCACTAAAATTTTTGTTTTTCAATCAGGGCTTATGCAAAAGTAATGCAAGTTGCCCAGGTCTGGTTGTATCCATCTGTTTTTGACATTCATCCATTCTTCTTACACAAACAAATCGCCTGTTGTTTTTGTACTTTCTTAGTTGTTGTAGACCTGCATATACTTTATATAAATATGCTTTGGGCCCGAGAAATTTTTTTATATGGAGTTTGATGCTTCTCTTTTCGGGAGAGAGAGAAGAATAGAACATTTATTAACATTAATTTTTGTCCGGACAAAATCGAACTGAGCTGCCAACTATTTTAATTTTTCAGCCAAAGTTGAAGTGAGCTGCCACATCATGTTATATAAATAATAAAATCATAGAGCATACTTGTATTTGTTAGAATAGAAATAAAGGAAAATTAAAAAAAAACATACGAGGTTTGTTCAAAACGTATCGCGAATTTTGAATTTTCGCGGGTTACGTATATTTGAATTTTGATTTTTCTATTCTCACTTATGCCGACAATTTCGCCCATTTTAAATGTTCAGTTACTTGTTGACAGCTGCTTTGCTTGCACGTGTTTTGGCTCGTCTTCGATTTTTACCTTGGTTCGTGCGGCAGCTTCCATTGAGATGATTTTGTTTTTTTTGTTCCGAAACAATGAATGAACTCACCTTAAATCAATTCAAGCTGAGAATTGTTTGTAAAAAATATTTTCTCTCTCTTTCTATCAAGAAGAGAGACGTCAAACTACGTATAAAAAATGTTTGTCCGGGAAAAAATTTTGTTCGGAAACAATGGTTGAATCCAGCTTAAGGCAATGGCTTTTTTAATCTCCCCCTCTCAATTGAAAGGGCAACACTACTCCTGTTAATTGTCAATTGACTCTTGCCAACATTTGAGCAAGCTGTGTCATTTAGTTTGTGTTTGTTACTACACATGAAAACATTTAAAAATTTCACGACATGTTGTTGGCTGATCGAAGATTTGAAGTAAGAGAGATTGCGAAAGTCATAGATGGTTGCTGCGTTTGCTCATTATCAATCACAAACGCAATAGTGTGACAACTGCGTAGAAAGTTACTTAACCTCAATATGAACAAGTTTTTCAACGTTTCATAAAAGTGGACACAACATGAAAACCATCGCCAAAGAAGTCCAAGGTGGGTTAGTCAGCCAATAAGGCCATATCTACCATTTTCTGCTTGACTTCTTTTACATTGACTATCTTTAAAAGTGTTAAGCAATTATTGGCTAATATTATGCCAAACTATTGATTTAGTGTGGATTTAATAGAAAAAAACGTTCGTTTCTGTGAGTAAAAAGCTTTGTTTCCACGAAGACTAGAATGAAAAAATCTATAAATTGGTCTACAAATCGCTTCCTTAATCCGCCTTTTTCTCCAAATTTAGTTCCGAGTGACCATTTGTTGTTTCAAAATCTGTGGAAATGGCTTGGCAGAAAGGAATTTTCCTTCAACAATGAAATCATCTCACAAGCATATACTTAATTTGTTGACCTCAAAAAATCCTAGTTTTTAGAAGAGACGTTGCACAAAGTAAATAGAGTGCACAGAAAATTTTATTGAAAAAAAAATGATTTTTTTGGAACTTGCTCTTGCTTTGAGGTTGAGTTAGGAAGTATGGTGCTGAAACACACCATCACTCATTGTGACATTTTATAAATACTTTGCATTTTGAGTTTGAAATTTCGAAATGTTATTTTATTACTTACTCACATTTGAATACTATATTCTGTGTAGTCACTTACCTGAAAGAAAAATAAAAAATTATTTTAAAAAGATTTTACTTAAAAATATTTATTAAATTTTTGTAAAAAATATTTTATTTTAAATGGCAATTAAGTAAGTTAATGGAGAAACAAATTCAGATCAAAGATCGTTACTGAATTTTGCAACTTTGTAGGACGTCTCAATACCATTAAAATTTTGCGAAAGTGCCAACTCTGATGCTTAACAGCTGTTTGCTATAGGGCCTGTTCTGGGAAATTACGGTGATTTCAAATCAAGTGATTTCAAAAGTAAACAAGTAATAGCTCACGTGAAATAAATTCCTGTGAACAAAAAACGGTGAACGAAATTAGAAAATAGTATACTGACACAACAACAACACAAATATTGGCGATGACAATTTTAGGGAAAGGGAACACATTTCACGTGAACTTCTATTCCCGATAAGGTTGAATGTCAAAAGTTGTCACGCGTGAGAGCATGTGTGCGTGAGTGATAATAGTCTTAAGAGCGTTAAGAGGGAGGCTTTTGAATTCCGACTCGGAAAAGTAATTTCAATCAGTCTTGACGTTTGGCTATAATTTTGTGGCAATAAGGAAAAAGTGCTTAAGTCATATCTGACTGTTTTGCAGGAGATCACTCTTAAACGTTCAAGTCGATTTTCAGAACTTCATTTCTTTAACAGTTAAATTGAGAAATTCTCTGTTAACATTTATGTTTTTTAAATGAATATCATGCTGCGCACTGTAGATAATACATTCAAGTTGAAATATACCAAAGTATAAACTAAATTAAGCTATTTTTCCAAACGACATTAGAAGTCTAAAAAATATGAGCCGAAATTCATTGTGCTATAACTTCTTGAAAAATCGCAAAAATTAATTGAGATTTTGCCCAGGGATACCTTCAAATATGCAAATTACGGGTGTGTCATTAACTCAAAATCAGCTTATCTCGACTTAAGCATTTTTTTCTTTTTGCCACAGAATTAATTATGCCCACAAAACTGATAAAATGTACTATAGTGCAGTGACACCAAAATAAGCTTTTTTATTTCAAACCAATTTCATTCCAAAATATTTAAAGACTGTTGCATGCATGATAAAAGCAGTGTTAAGTAAATTTTTTGACAATATTTAAAATCCTGTTCCACGATATCGAAAGAAATAAATGCAAAGTATTTAAGTGTTTAAAAACGTACCAGGAACATATTTCACTTTACACAAATATTAAATATTGAGGAAATCTAGGCTCGCTTATAAATATTTACATACATACGTACTTCTGCAAATAATTTAGGCCTATGAAATGGCAAAACTTTCAGCTGTAGCAAAACTACTGCAACAACAACAATGACAAGTTTTTTATGGTTTATCGTTTTGTACCAAAAAGTTAATCTCAAGAATTATTTTTACGTATTCTCTGAATATGATAATAAGTAAACCACATACTTTTTGCTGCCTTGGTTTAGTTATATTTTTTTTTCTTGCAAAATTTTAATATTCGTTCGGTTGAAACTTTTGGTGGGTGGGTGTAAACGTATGCAAATCTTGTTGTATTTCTCTGACAAGAGGAGATTTACTACGGGATAAACTGCATTACAAATTTGACAAATCTGAAAATAGTTGTATGTACATAAAAATAAAACAGAATCAAATCTTCCAGTTGCTTTAGCTGTTTTTTTTTGTTAGATATTTGCATCTTTAATAAAAAAATCTCATCGCTACTTAACATAGAAAATGAACATACACAAAAGAACTGTAAGCGAAAAAAAGAACATAGGAAAAAAAATAGACAAGAAATAAAGTCGAATCTTTATCTTGCAGTATGTTAACCTAAAACCTCAAGCTGTAACTGCAAGTATTTGAATGAGAATGTAAGTACACCAAATACGTTGTACTAATACCGCCAAAAATGAATACATGAATGTATGTATGAATATAATTTGAGCAACCATTTTATATTATAGTATATACTACCCAAAAACCAAAATCAAGAAAAAGGCTAAAATACGTCTACTGTCATATACTTGCCGAGCAGGAAAAAAAACGTTTTGCATAATTTCGCTACTGCCTTAAGAAATGAGAATGAAAATGTTGAAATGGCATTAACATGTTTGTTGATATTGTCAATTACTCTTCAAGAAAGAAAAAATAATGAAAGTAAAATGCCAAAAGATTGCTGCCGTATCTTTTGATGGGAATAAGCTCCAAAAATGCAATATCATCAATACAAACACACGCACCTACATACATACATATCCTGAGTTGTATACTAATTCTGATAAATGCTCATGCATTTACATTATTCGCGCCTTACCCAGCAAACACTAGAGTTTGATTTACATTTGGGAATGATATTTATGCCAAAGGTTTAAAAGTATTTTGAAACTTGTATCAAAAAGTGAAAGATTTAAAATTATTAAAATTATTAATTGTGTAACTTTTGGAAATGATATGAAAGTAACACTGTTCTGCAAAAAATTGGTCTTAAATACAACTATGTGATGTAAAGGCTCATTAATGTTATACATTCAAATCAGTGTTCAGTTTTTATCTATCACTTAAAGATTTATTTTTAAATGGGCGTGGCTTATTAGTCATATTGACCTTCTAACTTATTTCAATATAACTCGATAACGATTTGTTTTATTTTAGTAAATTAAATACTGAAAGATGCATAATAAAATTATCTTCAAGCAAAATTTATATAATTTTTGAAATTTTTAACGGTTTCGGAGTTATTCCAGAAATTATAGGCGAAAAAAAATATTTTAATGCAAAGTTAAATTTTTGTTTTGTCTTCAAAAATTCTTAAAAAAATCAAAGCGCCAAGTATTTTACATTTTTGTTATTTATCAAAAAGCTAAGTATACTGGAAATAAACTAAGCTATAAGTAATGAATATCTTTGCAAATTTTGCATTGCATTGTGTGATACATTTCTCCGTAACACACTTGTAGCTTTGTTGTTCAATTGCAAAGTCGTACCAAGTAAGGGAATTATTTTTTTATGGGTACTGGAATGAAAAAATATAGTAAAGGAAAATATATATCCAATGTGGCTACATAATGGAAATCAATATCCGTCCGTAATATTAGCTGATGCAGTAACTGTGAGGGAGAGCTATGAAAACATGAAAGTTTTCCTTAATAGAATTCCGTACGAGTGCCTTTTGTGAAATATTAGATATATTGTTGCTTTTTTTTTGTAATTGGTCCGTCCTCAAGATCACATGCGACTCCAGGAATCAAAAACACTGCAAATGGACATTTAGTTGACAGGCAAATAATATTTTTGCCAGCACTGGGCATCTAATTAGGCATAATAAACTATTGGGTATAAGCTATGAACATAGGCTGAGAGGCATTTAAACAAGTGAAAAGTATATTTCCACGTGTTAGTGATACCAAATCGAGGGAAGGCATATTTGTTTGTCGCAAATAAGAAAG
Source organism: Nowickia ferox (assembly GCA_936439885.1). Taxonomy (NCBI): domain Eukaryota; kingdom Metazoa; phylum Arthropoda; class Insecta; order Diptera; family Tachinidae; genus Nowickia; species Nowickia ferox. Next base: position 111,571,572 of record OW387023.1, read on the forward strand.
AGAGAAATCTTTAAAGAATTGTTCAAATCTAAGCTGGGTAGCATTCCAAAAAAGTATGTCACAATTTTCTTCGCAATAGAAGGGCTACGAAAGGATACGAAGAACTGAAACAGGAACTTCTTATTTCATATCAACAACTTGGATGCAACGTGTCATTAATTAGATTGGATATTTTCTTGGTGAACTATGTATATTACAATTTTCTTAAAAATATAAGGGTTTAAAATTGCGTAGAACTTGTACAAAACCTATTGTTAAAAATACATTTCCTGCATTCGCATTTAAATATTTTTATGATGCCGTAAAAGAGCAGATAAAACTCATAAGAGAAAGCGATCTGCTAAATAGTAGTTGATTTTTTATATTACATTAAATAGTATTTAATTTCATTTAAGATTTTAATTTATGTCAAAGAAGTCATTCATTTGTAAGATTTTTTACTTTTATCATAATAAATCACAAAAACTAGACACGTGATGGCATCAATCTGTGATTTAAATTTACCACACTAAAGTCTATTAAAATCGCATACTGAAGTTCTTGCTTCCGGCTTTTTTTTATTTTTATTTTTATTTTTTTTTTTTTTTGCAGACCAGTGTAATCAAAGCAACATATTTTTTAGAAAAAGTAAATTAAATTAGATCATACTGCTATGGCACAAAGTGCTAACTCTCCATTTAATTTAAAGAGTTGTATATAAAATTAAAAGTTAAAACCCTGAGTTCAACCCTAAAGATTTGTGTTCGTTGGGTTACTATAAATAAATGATCCAACATATATTTACCCTGATTACTCCAGTCATTTACCATGAATAACTCTTTATTTCTCTTTTTTAGCTGACAGTATTTGCATCATCTGGTATTTGACGTATTCATGTATTCAAAATGTTTGTGAGATTCATGTGTAGGTACGCGCAAAAATGTTTCTCCAATTAACACCTTTAATTGAAAAAAAATACAAATAATCAATTAAAAACTCAACAACTTAACTCTTGTTTGAAGCCCAGCAAAAATAAAAATCAATGGATTACAAGTTTTCGTAAAGGTAAAATAAAAAACCTTAAGTGAAACACTTCAGTTTATTACCCAATACCATATTTAAATCCTCAATTGCTTGCTTTAAATGCAAAATATAGGCTGCTTAGAAAACTGTAATATAAAAATGAAACTTTGCTTAGTTCAAAATTTACTTAAAACATTAAATTTTGTGCAAAAGTGTGAAATGCCTAGTATTAAAAAAACCGATTATACGGCAAATGCCGTTGGCAACAAGAAATAACATCACAGCACCTGTTATCCCTAAAATAATCTTTAATTTTTTCTTTCTCAGCATTTTTCTTTGTATGCAAGCCCGAAGTATAAAAATATGGTTAAAATTTGGTTAAAAAAGTTTCAAACCACGCATAGAAAATGGATACAGCGGAATTATTTTGTTTTATTTTTTTATAAAAAAAAAATTCATGTGGGGTCTTTGGTGTATAAATGATCAGACAAATGAGATCCGCTGCTAAAAGGAATAATAAAACAGAAATTTGATGTGTACACATATAAAAAATATATGATACGTAGGCACATATAACAAAAACAGGATCTATGAAGGCGTTTTAAGTAAATTAGCTTTGAAGTTGGTGGGATTATAAAAAAATTGCCTTTTGATTTAATACTGAAGAAGCCCAAAATATTAATTTCTTATTAAGTTTATTTTGTTTTGCTTATTACTGATTAAGTTGAATAAAAATAAAATATTGAAATAAATAATTAAGTTGATTTTATTTTCTTAATTCACAAATGCCAAGTTTGTGTTAACCAAAAAAGTTTTGTGTGCAATACCAATTAAAATTTTAATTGTATTTACAAACATTTTTATTTTCTCTAAAGAACAATTTCTTTAAAAAGTATAGTCATATTGAAACACTTAAAAATCTTTTTAAATACAATTTTACTAATGCGCTTAGTTGGTGTCATAAGTAAATAAGCAAAAATAAAATAATAGATTTTCTCATTCATTCTGCAATGGTGCCTTGCTATTTATTGCAATTACTCTAATATCAGCGCATATTTGATTAAATACTTTGTTTTATAAGTTTTGTTTTTATATCTCAAAGGAAAACAGTAAGAGATATAAAAAGTTAATAAAAAAAATTATTTCTATATAAATGTATATTTTATTTTATACCATCTCCTACTTGCATTAACATAAACTATATAATTTACATTTCCTTGCCATTACAGTCGTATGAAAATCAGATTATATTAAAGGAAAATGGAAACCAATCTATTTTTATTTTCTTCTTTTTTTTTCGAAATTGACAATTATCTTTAGTTAACCCAGTATAGGGATATAGAAATAAATAAATAAATAAAAAACATATTGTATAATGCAATAAGTTCGTTGTGAATGTAAAATACTCATACAATTTATGAACACAAAATGAAAAACAAATTGCCAATAGACAACAACGAAAGCAACAGAAAAAAATCTTACAAATATATAAAACAATTTTTTATTATTAACCTTTCGTAAGAATAAAACTATAAATAGATATAGAAATATTAGAGATAAAACTCACTTATATGAAAAGCGATTTTGTTGATGTTTAGCACTGGCAACTGCTTTTAAATATGAACTATTTATGCTTGTACGTATGTGGTTTACAGTTTATATATGTACATATGTATAAACGGTTGTAAATTCCAGGCATTCTGGCCACTTCTTTTGTATAAATGTAAAGGATAAAATATTTTCTTGGGGCAAAAGCTATTTCAAGAACATGTGAAAATTTAAAAAAAAAGCAGCTTATATTTTTATTTTGAAAATTATTAGAAGCGCCATGTGTTTATATAAAACCTCATTAAAAGTAATTGAGAATTCTTAAATACGTCATTCAATCAATTAATATTTTAATTAAATTAATATCAAAGTTAATATAAAAAAAAAAATTAATTAAAAAATAGATCAACTTATAATTTTTTCTTCGATTAAAAAAATAATTGAATTATTGAAATAGAAATCAATGGCTACTACTTTGGTGTGGAGTCAAATGAGTCCTCACAAAAGATTAAATTGAAGCAATGCCAAGTTCCATCAAAATTGCTGAGATCAAACTTTCTACCTAATTATTGTTTTATATAGTCACCCTTATTCCAGCTGTTGACACTTAATCTTTTAAAACTGAGTATACCACTATCTTCTACAGCTCAAAATTAGGTTGGGGTGTCTCGGCGTTTTTCTGTGTCATCTCGAAAGTTAAAATTTTACTTACACGCTGTAGTTAGCACCAAAATTAATTTTTTTTCTACATATCGCGTCCTTTCTTCAATAAAAAAAATGCTCTTGCAAAAAATTAATTTCAAGTCATGAATTTACTAATAAAAGAAAAAATTAAATTTTATTCTTCTCTTAAGAGTCGAATATAAAAGATATTTGTTTTAATTTTTTTTTCAACAATATGTAGAACTATAGGACGATTAACTTTGCATTTAGAAGGCGCGACATGACTAAAATGTTAAAATGCACTTAATTACCATTCAAATGATATAATTCAACATGCCAATTTGTATTGTTTTCAATAATAGGTGGCTATTTGCCTCAAATATGAAATATGTTAGTAAGTCAAATTTATTAATCATTTACCCTTTTGCATTTGAGTACGTATGAGTAATACAGATGTAAAGAAAAAATATTGCTCATACGCCATGATAAGCAATACATTTAACAATACGAACACATTAGAAGCTTTTTCTCCTATTATTGAAAATAATATAGGTATAAAAATATGATATAATATATCACTTAAAAGATCATTAAGTGCATTTTAATTTTTGTAAGATTTTAGTCATATGTAAAAGAAATAGCTTGACCCCGCTTCTAAGACTGAAATATTTTCGGATTTTTCTAGTACGTAACTTACGTAGGAGTTTTTTGTATCAAATTTCTGATTTCTAGAGCGAAATCTAGCTTTATATTTTTATGATTGCCAGTGGCCAGCGCTTATGATTCATGTAAAGTTTCGTAGGAAACAACTTATGATATAACTGTAAGTAATAGATTAAACTTTGCTCAACTGAAGTACGTAACATAGAAGGTTAAGATATCATGAGCGTAGTCACCCCCACACTTAAAAAATGGAAAACTTAAGTCTTTTACAAGTGCAATGTTAATGAAAAGTTTCAATAAAAATACTCGATCTAAACTTTACTTTTTTATTCCAAGTTTTTGTTTCCTTCCCCTGGTTAAAATTTCAGTATTTTCAAGTCAAATGGCTTTTTGTAAAAATAGACACTGCGTGCAGTGGCTGAACGTGGTGTGTAGTGGCACTTAGATACAAAAATTCAAAGCTTTCCCTTATTACAAATTTTCAAAAATAGACATAAATCTAATTTAGCGACAGTCGTAGTTGTGTAGTAGTAAAGTCATGTTGCCATGACAAAAATCATTTTCATTCACAAAAAAAAAATTAAATTTAGTTTTAGTAAATATTTTTTATTCTTCCAGTAAACTATTTGTTTTGATTTTAATTTATGAAAAAAAAATAAAAATTTAAAGTGCTTCTTAGAATAAAATCATTCAATAAATATAAACTAATATTTGCAACAAGATTATTTATAGTATGTTTACACTGTACCTGATTCGCTCTCTATTCATGCTTCACATCCCAATCATGAGAGAAGCAACTTGTATTGCCATACAAAATTATGAGAACGAATCCAGTAGATTCAATATTAATCTACTTGCGAAGCACATAAATTTGCTATATTCATTTCATTTATTCGTTCATTTGCAATACATATAGCCTGTTGGCCAACTACATTTGTATTACTAGTAATAGTACTATTCTATGGTAAGTAAACATTACACACATCAGCATCCCAACACTTGCACACACACCCCGACCAAAATAAAAACATTATTGTGTAAAAGGTGTAGGGGGGAACCCTTGTTATTAGTGCGTCGAGTTATAAATTTATTTTTGTTTTGATTTCTTTGTACTTTAAAGCAGAGTACAGATTTTGATTTTGTTTAGGTTCATTCTTTGAAGTGAGGGAAACAAAAACAATGCTCAATTTGTTTTTGTTTTGTTTTTGCACATGAGCACAAACCAGAGAACACAGCCGCAACCTTCCACAAATAATACATTAATTTAATTGTACGCCGCTGGAAAAGAAAATAATGGGAAATAAATCGAAACGTTATGAAGTGTTTGCAGAGTATTTGACATCATCATATAATATAATTTTTATTGCATTGTTATTTTACACATGAAATTTATTTTATATAACTAAGCAGCATTGCTATAACCAGGTGTCCTAAAACACCTCTCTGGTTTTTTTCTTGTTGATTTTTTTTTAAGAACAGAAAAGTTTCTTTCCACAAGTTTGAGGTTAAATGCATTAACATTTCTATGAGTGAAAGAGTCAAAAGTTGCATTACTTGTGGCAACTGTAGTAGTTAGTAGATTTTTTGTTAGTGAAATATCTAACGATTTTGAGTGAATTTCTACTTTAAGAATAGATATAGAACGTACGTATGATACATATCTATGTGTGTATATACATAAAAAATGTTCAAACGAAGCACGAATGCGCAGTGTGTATTGCATGATTCATAAACATGATTGAGAAAGCGAAGCATGTGATTAAACCCGCTGATTTCTGTTCACATTTGGAAATGGCATATTGTACGGAAAGTTATTTGTTTGATTTGCTGTTCAATTTGGGAAACAATTTTTTATTGAAGGAATATGTTGATGGAAAAAATCATAGTTCTTTTTTCCAAAAATTTATTACAAATATTTGTAGCTGAATTTACAAATTTATTTGTAGGACCGAAATTGCATAAATTAATCATTTTATGTTGGAATGTGAGAATAAACTTTTCCTGTGTATGCACATGCTTGAAATAGTAAATTTATTTAAGTATTTAAACCAATATATTACTTCATATTCATTGTTCAAGATGTAAATAACAATTGGTTGTTCCTGTAATAAAATTAACGAAATTTTTCCTAAAATCTTTTAGCAAACGGGCAAAACAAGTAAGTAATGTTCCTTTAATAGAATTAGAAGGAAATACTAAATAAAAGATAGTCCCCTTTATAGCAGTTGGAGTATTTTAGCTTTGACTGCGACGGTTTTGTAATAGATTAAAGAAGTCTTTAAGAGATTTTCTTTTCTTTACTGCGACGATTTTGTAATAGATTAAAGAAGGCTTTAAGAGATTTTCTTTAAGTCATGCTCAAATTTTCTTAGTCTAATTCAAAATACGTCAACCAAGATAAGCCTCAATATTCTTAGTATTCTTATACAATTCTAAATGCATTTATTTTATTTCATGATCAGTTCGCCTGCATGGAACTTTTTCTCCAGCTCCAAGTATTTAAGAAAATAATATAAAAATCTTTCAATAAATATTTCATGAATTGAAAATGATTTGCAAATATAAGAATTTATTTATTTCAAAACAAACACGTACTCGTATGTTGGATATTTTATTCATGTTTGTGTATTTATTTTATTTTCTTTTACTTTCAACATTTTAATTTTTTTATTTTTTATTAAAGAGCAATGGCGAAAAAATCACAGAAATTATTTATAATAAAGAATACTTGAAAGTAAGCATCAGTTCTTGGTAGAACATTTGCCATAAGAAATATATCATTACCTTAGTAGAGAAACGTTCTAACTCATATTTTTTTTCGAATTGAGTTTTTGGCATAGTTCGCTACATTAAAGGCCTATCTATCGAAATATGCAAAGATTTCGTCTTAAAAAAAATAATGACTTAGGGCTGTTACATATTAAGGTAGCGATATAAAAAACTCTTACAAAACTAAATACATCATTGGTAATAAATCATTCACGTATGTATGTATGCAAATAATAGAGAAAATATGTTTAAAAAAATATGCATGTATGTATGTTATATAAAATAAAGTAAATACAAATCACCAGGAAAACTATTTATTCTATGCTACTCGTAAAAGGGAATTTTACAAGATTTTGTTTCCTTTTTATTAAACATTTTTATTGTCTGTACACACTCGTACAGTTGGAGTTCAATATCAAATAAAGTAATTTTGATTTGTAAGAATGCAATTCAACATGTTGTTGTTTAATTTGCAAAACTTAATATGCACAAATGTGAATGTGTTCTGTGCAATTTAAGCTCAAGCAGTTACACACTTAAATGAACTGAAAGGCAACATTGTCAGTTCTTAAATTTCAAGGAGCACAAAAATCGAGAAAAACAAATTATTGTTTACGTAAAGAACTGGTTTTGATTAAAACTAACAAAATATTTAATTCATATAAAAATTAAAGATTTTATTGCACAAACCATATGGTGTATGTTTATTCATTCCCAACGATCATAAGGGAACCTTTACCCAAAAATTTCTTACAACAACTAGAGTTCAAACAAATGAGAAGCTCAACAAATAACAAAGTTGAAACAAGACCTCAATAATCAATATGTTTGTAATTAGTGCTTAACATTTGTTAACGCAAAAACAACAAACACTGCTAACTCACTTCAAGGAGAGACAAAATATTGTAACATTTTCCATATATAGCTAAAGAAACTAGCCTAATACATTAAGTTTTTTTCGTCACGTAGGGTTTTAAATTAAAATAAATACTAAAAGCTGTCGATGCGGTGTCTGATTCTCTTACGAACGTCAGAAAAATGTCATATGTCATAAAAAGTGGATTTAACAGGCTAACACTCTAAGCCAAATATATGCTTCTTAATGCTTCTTCAAACGTATCACCAACGTCAACAATTTGGGAAAAAAATTTTACTAGTTCCCTTATTAAAAAATATGGAAATCGACTGATCTTGCAGGCCATCCCTGAAAATTCCCGCCAGTTATTCATTAAAAAAAAAGATATGAAATTACGGAATAAAAAAATACCCAAAATTTTTTTCATAAATTTTCGACAACCACGAGCTTTTTAACAAATATCGTTTAAGAGCTGCTTACATTCTGAGCTTGCTTGATTGGCTTAAAAACACTATGCCTGGAAAAAAAAATTAACCTCTAAAATGTGATATTTTTTAACACCAATAAAGCCTTTATTTATTTTTCTTAAGAAGCTTTTTCGAGATATTCGCGAAAAATTGACTTTTCAATTAGCAGGCGATAAATTCAAAAAGTCACGGACGTGCTGGCCCATCCTCATACACACATCTGTGCATGGATTGTATATTCTTGTTTAATTTAATTTATTTAATTTATTTATCTTTGCCTCTTAAAGGGTAACATAAGAAATACATATTCAAATATTTATTAAAATATTATTTTCGTTGTTATGAGTGCCAGATTAGCTTTATATCTTATGCATGCTTAAGCATGTGTGACATAACCATCCATGTCGCACTCACACACACACAAACACAAGCACACACTCATGTCACATTCACACTTATTCAATGGCATGCAGACATATTTATGTACATACATATGTACATATTTATGTATGTATGTACTTACTTTATTATATCCACACATATATTTATCCCTGTTAATATAATTGTCAACAAGCCGTAACGTTTATGAAAACTGTCCTTTTATTTAGTTTATATACAATATCTTTAAAATTTTTTTTGTATAACATGATTCTCTCTCGCTCTGTTTCCCCGTCTATTCATAAATCTTGGCAAACAACTCATGCTCATCACACGTCACCAAGAAGAATAACGACAATCACAATGTGCGTATATTTGTCATTCTTTTATTTACTTATTCACTCAATCAGTCATTCGTTCATTCAACCGTTCACTCTGGAGATATTTTCTTTTGCCTTCATTTGTATCAAGTATAATTTTCTTTTTCTTTTCAAAGCTGTCGTTTTCTAAGTGCTCCCCACTTTGGGTGAACTACTCCTTTTCCTTTTGCCTTTTTTCATTATTTTCCGTGTCTCCATCTCTCCACTTCATTTAAACATTTCCTTTTATTTTTCTTGTAGTTGTAACTTTTCACTATTTAGGTATCATACGTATGTATCTACATATGTATGTCTGTATGTGGTAGTTTCTTCTAGAACTACACGCAATATGCTTATTACCCATTAATGGTGTTACAACGAATGCTCCATCTGTCACACACTTGTTTTGTTCTCTGTTACAGTTGTTGCTTTTTGTGTTTTAACTCTCGTACTTGTCACCAGTGGTGGTACGGACACTCACATGTATCTTATGGTCTCTGATTGCGTTTGTAGTTTTTAAAATAGCCGTTAGAGTACCGGCTCAAATAAAATATCGTTAACTGGACACAAAATAAAGTTTTCACCAATTTATATTTTTAATTAGGAATTGTTTCCAATTAAAATTTTAATTGATTCAATTACTTCAAATAGAAAAACTGCATTGAGATACATTTGTTTACTGGTGCAAATTTAATAAATTTCTTTATAACAATATTTTAATTGATATTAAAAACTGTTTGCTATTACTTTATTGTGTTTACCGATAAGGCAAATATTTTATGTATCCAGTTCAAAGAATAACAATGAGTACTCAAAAATAATATACATAAGTAGATAGTCTTAATTTTTGTACTACACTCTCTACCTTTTCTACTTCGTTTATGCAAAAAACTAAAATACACTACAACCAAAAGTAAAAATGCACATACTTATACGAGTAGTCTAAGTACGTTTGTGCTCAAGATATGGATATTAAATCGAACAAAAAATATGCGCATGGTACTCGAGATGTTTTTTTTATCATTCGCCACGCTATACATACATTTTTATATGCATATAACATGGAGTTGAAATTGAGTTGTGTATGTGTAGCTGTTTCAAAACATGACTTAATGACTTATGTGTGGGTGTAATTAAGATAGCCCTCTACATACGCATGTGTAGCCAAATAATAGCCAGAGTATTTTTATGCTCATGCGTATGATTGTAGCTCCCAAAGTCTTTTAGCTATAGTTGTTTCTGTATATAAATAAAATAGTTACAACTAACTGCTTTTTCTTTGTCAATTAAACATATTTTATTTTTCAATAAAACAAATTGGTGTTAAAAATCAGAATAATCAAAAAAAAAACGGTTCAGGGTGGAAAAATTTAATTTTTGATATATGTAAACGCAGCTAAGTAAAACAAATTTTTTTTTTATAAATTAAACTTATTTTGTATTTTAGAAATTAAACGATTTGGTACTAAATATTAGAAAAAGTAAAAAAACAATTGCAGGGCTGGTAAATTTGTTTTTTTTATAAATAAAAGTAACAAACTAAAACTAATATTTTCTTTCTCTGTTATTGAAACATATTTTATATAAAAAAATGATAATTATTAAAAAATAAAAAGATCAAAAAGACGGTTGGTTCATGGGTTGGAAACTTGCCCGATACATCAACAAAAAACTTTTCAACGACAACTTGTATTAAAAATAATAATAAAATAAAAAAATTTGTTTTTATTTTTGTTTTCAATGTAAGGAAGCGATAGAAAGTTTTTTACCAACATTGTGGGCCAGGCCGATATTTTTCTCCAAGGAACATTAATAGCATCAATATAAGTTAAGGCAAATTTCCCTTAAACTTTCCCTTTTTCTGCTGAACAAATGAACAAAATTTAAAAATGCTGTAGGAATAAAATGTTTTCCAAACCCCTGATATCCTGATATCTTGTTTTTTTGTTTAAAAAAATATATATTATTATAAAGTTTGCGGTTCTAAATAAAGGTTGTTCTAAAGTTTTGTTTTCAAGTTTTTCTTACCTAACTGAGATAGACAAAACCTGGTTGGCTCTTAAGGGTTAAGTAAAGTCTATATAACTGATATTATTTTTATTATATTTAAAAAAATTTTGTCACCAACTTATATCCATTATTAATACACTAAATTTGTTGAAACTTTGCGAAAAAAATTTTTCGGTAGAGAAACATAAACTACCGGAGCATTTTTGGCACCGGACTTTTGTACGAGATGTGCATTGCAGATTTTTTTAACCGCCTTGCTTTCTTTTAAAAATTCGCTCCATAAAATACTATTAAAAAAATCGGTGAATTCTTGTTCCGTTTTAAAACAGCGAAGAAAATATGCATTTGAAATTCTTGCTCTCTCTTTTATGCTTTGTGGACATTGACATTTCGTTGAAGGGTATATTAGATTCGTCACACCCAACTATAAACCCGTTCTGCTCCTCCACCTTGCACGTGTTTTCTTTGTTTGTTTTAAGTGACTGCGAGACTTTGGATTGTGCAAAACTTTACTTTAGTTGGAAAAATATTATTTTTTGTGTAAAAAAAACAACAACGAAAAATGAAAAATAAATAATAAAATACACATAAAACCCTTATTTGTGTTCATGTCATCATCCAAAGTGTCAAGCAATCGATCAAGATTTCGCACGGGTTATGCTGTAAACTTATTATTATTGTTGAATTTATGGACATTGTAGTTTTATGAATTTATAGTAAGGAGCAAAAGGGGCAAGTTTTTGTAGTTGAGGTGTGTGCCTATTTGCCGTAAGTTATTGTCAAAGTTAAACAAGTGCCCCTCTATGACAAATAGTCTTGCTGACATAAAAGTCAACAATATTATAATCAATTGAATGAAAAGCTCTGAGCAGTTATGCAAAAATAATAAAATTGCCAACTTTTATAAAAAAAACTATTTTTTTTTGTATGAATAAATTAAGTTATTGTTTATGCTTGAAATTTTTATCGTCAGGAACTAAAATAAATAACTTGTAAATTATTAGTTAGCGTGAAATGTTTTTTTTCCTGCTTGCACAGCTGAATAGCACCAGCTTGTTTGTATGAAAATATTTAAAGAGGTGTATGTAGGAAAATATGTAATACAAACCGATAATGGAATCTAATTGGCAAAATATCAATTTATAACTTAAATATCCTTCGTCTTATTAGAAGCTCAAATGTAAATTTTTAACCGACTTCAAAACTGAAGTAGTCAATTCGTCTGTATTTTTTTTTTCTGGTAATGTCACTCTATAACTCGGTACCTCTTAGACCGATGTTAAAAATTAATTTTTATCTGACAGGTTATAGCTTCCATGCAATTAGCAAACATATTACGCTCTCGTAGCGACACAATCTGAATGTTGAAAAAAATGGGCGGAGCTACGCCCATTAACATTTTATATTATATTTTTCGTGCTTCTGCTCGACCGATTTGCACCAAACTTGGCTCATACTCCAAGCTCTAAAAAAAACACAATCCTGCATTCAAAAAAGTAGGCGACGTTACGCCTATTAAAGTTTAATACTATATTTCACGTGCTTGTATTTAACCGATTTCTACAAAACTTGGCGCACACTCTAAGCACTAAAAAATACAAAATCTTGTTTGAAAAAAAGTAGTCGACGCCACGCCCACTAATATTTATTATTTTATTTGACGTGCTTTTCCTAAACCGATTTTTATCAAACTTGGCACACGCCTTGAGTTTTAAAAAAGACATAATCTTGCATTTAAGAAAGTGGCCAGAGCCACGCCCATTAAAATTTAATACTTTATTTCACATGGTTTTACTTTACCTAATTTTACATAACTTCGCACGCCTTGAACCTTAAAAATACTCAATATTGTGTTCAAAAAAGTAGGCGGGGCCATGCCCATAAAATGCTAATATAATATTATTATTCGGTTAAAGCAACTGAAAGAAATTTTTGGCGGTTGCGAAAACTGAGTTTGTTGCGAAAACCGAGTAAAAAATTTCTTTGTCTTTTTTCCATTAAAAAGCTTATTATAAACCAAATAAAAGGTTTATTAAAGAATCAAAGGCTAACTTTTACAATAAATGCGTTTGCCACGAACTTATTTAATGGTTGCTAATTTTTTTGATTTTTTTTATTATACATACTATTGATTTATGAATTTTGTATTGATTACAAATCATTTTCACACGTATGAAACTTTCAGGTTTCTTCAGAATTTTGCTCTTTTGCTTTATTGCTACTTGAACATATTTTGTCACTACAGGCATTTTGTTTATCTTACTAGAACAGCCACTCACAAATAAAAAATTTCAACCACGTTGGTTTCAAAGGCAAAGCACAATGCAAAAATTCTTAGTCATTCCTAGAATAGAGGCAAATCAGAATGATTTTTGTATGTAAGCATAAGATTTGATGCACAAAAGTTTGCAGTTTTCATTTGATTTAAAAAAATACTAAAGTGAAAACAAAACCAAACAGAGAATCTTAAATTTGTTTGCAAAGTTGCGTTAATTTAGGTGTTGTTTTTTGAAAAGTTGCGTTAACAGATTTACAAATGCTAAGATTTTGAGTGTAGCGAATATCGAGGTGTTGCACTCATCCAGGGTTGCGTTAATCGAATCTGCACTGTATGTACTTCTACTAATTCGAATCCCACGGAACTTGGCAAAATGTTTCGCCTCTTCTGATAACATAATCTTGTGCTTAAAGAGTGGCCCCGCCCAATAATATTATATTTCAAATGCTTGTACCTGTTTACGAAACTTGGTACAAACTTCGAGCCGCGACAGTGTCACGATTTTGAATTGGACACTTATATTTACATGCAAAATTGGGCATGTTCACGCCCTAGAAATATAAAATAATTAATTTAACTTCAAAAATAAGCAGTAGCTGCATTATTCATAAAAAATATTTTTGGTTTACAAAAGGTTAACAAAACACATATTCAATAAAAATTTGATTAATAAACCTTTATATAAAACAAAACTATTTTTTATAAATAAGACCTTAAAAGCTTAAAAATATTTAAGATTTAGTTAAATTAAACATTTTTATATATGTTGAATATAATGCTATTCAAAGCCAGCAGGAATTCATTGAAATAGTCCCAGTTGTTCTCATGATCAGCTTTATATCGTTTGGTCTAGAGTATCAAGCAGAAATCAATAAATCATTTAATGTTGTTTATAGGAGTATGTTAACGTAAAGTATTTATTCTTCAAAAGGTGAATATAAAACTTAAAACCTCGCTGCTAAAACACAGATGAATTAATGAAAAATTCATTTTAAGATTATTTACATTGAGGGTCAGAGCCCTACTACGTGAGCACTGAGGCCCAAGTGCTTTGAAGGTGAGAAATGAAGAGAATTTTTGGTTAATATTTTTGTTGAGTATATATATTTATGGATGTGTCAGGAGCAAAAAGTCCTAAACACCAATGTTCGAAAATTTCTCAAAGTGTTTTGTCTCATATGAATTATTGCTAAGAATTTGAAGATTTGTAATTATAAATAATATTATATTTCATCTAATTGCAAACTGTTTGTCGCTATTCGAAATATTTCATGTTATCTTTAGATATTTTAATTTCAAAACAGATTTTAATAAATCTGTTAAGGAGTTTAAAGATATTCACTATTATTAATGATGCTATAAACCATTAGCTAACTTTGGTTACATTGGTTCGACTGAATCTTGTGGCAGTTATGAAGGAAAGCGTTGACTTTAGCGAGATCTAATATTAGTGTTTGCTTCGATTGCGGGCTAGAAAAACAATCAATGTTTAATTTAACGAAAAATTTGGCCAAAAATAGATTTATTGCTCTTTCGCACGTTAACGTTCTTTATAGGCGACCTTGGTCAGCGCACTTTTTTTATATGGTATTTATTTAGTTAAGTGCCTTTTTTAAGCAAATTGCGTGAGTTAAGGTTTATTTATTATTTTTTGTTTTGTTTTTAGTTTAAGCTACTCCTTCGGATATTGAGTGTAGATATCGTTATCGTAAAACAAAAAATTACATACAATAATTTTGTATAGTTGTTGTGTATTTTTTACTTTCTTAATTATATTTGCGTGTGCATACATTATTTTCTTGTTAACAACCTTAATATCAATAAAAACTTAAATTTTGGAAACAGAAAATATTAAAATTTTTAGAATTTTCCCAGAAATTTGTGTACATTCAGTTAATGCGGATGTTTTGAGAATAGGGAACCAGCCTAAAGCTTTAAGCAGATTATTGTTGATATAGAAGTATATTTTTTATTTCGAATATTATTTTGCTTTATTTTTTTTGGCGTATTGTTTAATATTTAATGTGGCAATAAAAATAAAAGATTGTTAGCGTGTTAGTATGCTTTCTTGAATTATATTGTTTCCTCGCAAATATTTGGCTTTGGGAATAACGTTATAACAAATATACACACACACACACACACACAGAGCATGGATTTACTAAGTACAATGCGTATTACAAAGTTCAAATATACCAGAATAACAGCGCAACTACATGACTTTTTGATTGCAATAAATGGCCATTTATTTATTATTATTTTTTTTGTGTGAAATACTCTAGGGATAAGGTATTGTTAAAAGAATATTGTATACTATGTGAGTGAGAACGTTGCGAAAATTAGGATGGGCATAAAGAAATCGTTATTCTAACTTGGTTAGATTTAATTTTGGATTTTACTTTACTTAGAAATTCTAATTTCTTTTTTATTTGAGTAAAATAAAAAAAACTAAGAATTTTACTTAATTTTATTCAATTCTGAATCCTTTGTTTAGACCTTTCGAACTTATTATGTACGAGTTTTTTAGCTTTTCGCAAGAATTTTTTGATTAAAGTCTGCTGACGTACTTCTTTAGCAAAAACGGAATGCATATACTACATAGACGTTGTTGCTTAACCAACAACAACAAAATCCTTCACATTACTAGAATATTGACATAATGTCAGCGATATTTATTAAAAAATAAAGAAAATATATTCATATCAAAAATTCTTAAAAATACAATAATCACATCACTTAACAAAACAAATAAATATTTATATTTTTTGAATTACCCGCATCTGATTACGGTATAAGAAGAGTTTCTTTCCTCTTAACATTAATTAATTATTATTTAACACTATTTTCGTCTGAAAATTCTCACTTTTATGTAATATGCTAAAATTAATGCAAACAAAACAATAAAAAAACTAGACTTGCTTCTGAGTTCTCGGAAATTCCCAAAGAAATTTCGCAAAATTCCTAAAACGAGAGTTTTAAGCATTCAAGCTGTATTTTTTTTATCTTTAGACCTGCACAGATAATATTTGTAAACATATTAATCAGGAATAATTTAATTAAACTAGACTTTTTAGCTAAGGGAAATGTGCAATTTTCTGTGCAGCCACGCACTTGATCAGCATCCATTTCTATGTGTGTGAAGATAAATTCGAATTTAACTAGCAGAGAAAAGAACCAACATTTTTAACATAGCAGTTTAGGCACATAACAGAGCACTGTTAGCTATTTAACAGTATTCGCTAAATGGATTAGCATTACAAATCCTTGGAACTGGATCGAGATAGATATTTTTTATTTTTTTTTTTGGGAAAAATTGTAGAGTTGTGTCCAACAGCTCTTTTTGAACTAGTTTGAGAGCGTTCGAATCAAAAGTTGTTGCAAACCCATTTAATTTACATTGATGTTTTTGACCGAACTTGTGTCCAACAGCTTATTTTAGTTCAAAAGAGCTGTTGGACTCAACTCTAAAACATTGCTCTAAAATGTAGTTTATGAAATTATAAAAGTAGGATGGTTAAAATATGTCTCGTAGGGCCAATAAATTAGATTTAAGAAAACATAATTTTCTTGAGAAGATTAGTGGTAATTTTGGTAAAATATGTAAGTGCGGTACTCTGAAGGGTCCTAAATGTGACCCAATCGGTCACGTTTCTCAAATAATTTTGGAACAGCCAACAGTGAAGAGAAGAGATGGAATCTACACAAATGTTACTATGAACAGGGTGTACAAGCTATTGAATATCGCTGGGAAAATTGTATCGATTGTATAGAAAATCTTTCTCAAATTTATTGTGTTTTCTTAGTTAGTTCGGCGAGTTTTGGGTCTGCCCTAGTATATATTTAGTGCGGTAATCGAAATAAGAAAAGGACCATCTTAATATTCATTTTAAAGTATGTATATGTATAAATGTATGCTTGTGTTTCCATAGTAACTTCAGTTTGTATACGCATATGTATAGGGTGTTTTTTATTGAGGTATAGAACTTTAAGTTGGCATCACTTTTTTAACTGGCGGCCATTTTGTCAGCTGTCAAGTGATTAATATTTAGTTTGGTTTGCCATTTCATCATGAACAGGTTGACAAAAGAACAACACTTGCAAATCGTGCAAATTTATTTCGAAAATAATGGTTCAGTTCGCGAAGTTTACCGCAAGCTCCGTCCATTTTATGGTCGACATAATCGTCCATCAGAGCAATTAATTCGGTTAACCATGGATAACCTGTCAATTGGCCGCCAAGATCGTGTGATTTGACACCATTGGATTATTTTCTTTGGGGATATGTGAAGTCGCTCGTCTACGCCAACAAACCAGAAACGTTAGGGGACTTGGAAGCCAACATTCGTGGCGTTATTGCCAACATACGGCCCCATATGCTCGAAAAAGTGGTTGAAAATTGGACCTGTAGAATTGGCTTTATTCGAGCCAGCCGCGGCGGCCACATGCCCGAAATCATATTTAAACGTTAATGGCATAAAATTATCCTTCCAATAAAGCCAAATTGATGGACATTAAAACTATTTTCTTGTGTTTTATTTCAATTCGAAGTTCTATACCTCTAAAAAAACACCCTGTATATACAAACGCACAATAGTACATTTTTCTCCAAATGGGGTGTTGAGTTTTCCCTGGTCACTTCGTTTCAGGTTTTTTCATTTCCCTTGCAGAAAAGACGTTATTCAAAGCGGTAAACAGGTGGAAAAAATTATTATTGCTTTAATGAAATTATTATTATACTTATTGTTTTAGTTTGCTTTTCGACATTGTTCTTTTTTCCATTTGCTGTTTCTTTTAACAGAGATGAATGCGTGACTACGCAATTTCATGCAAAAAGTTTTTTATGCTGGAGAAAGTACAAACCTGACGTAATGGTACATATTAAATATATTTATATGTATATAATAGTGATTTTTAAAATCATTGCTTATAAATTTTAAGTACAGCTTAAAAAATTTAAGATTTAATTTAACATATATTTGTTAAATAAAAAATTGATTATTAATTTTATATTTTGTATACTTAGATACATTTTTGAGCATCATAAGTGATACGAATTAGAATTATTAAAGTCATGACGCGACCACAACTGTGAGCTTGATAGCATGAAGTTGGTTTTAGCCACTTTAACTGCAAATTATTATTTTATGTGCATTGTTTTGATTCATCTTATAGAAGGCCTTATAAATGAAGGCCTCCGCCACTGGGACATTGTTCTTAAATTGTTCAGTTTAAGCACTGCTTCTATTTGAACTAATTTAAATATTTTAAAATTAAATTTATTTAAAGAAGACTAGGCATATATATTTGTCATTATGCAAGTGTATTTGGTATAAACAAAATTAAAGTAATATTCACATTGCTTTGCCCCTAATATAAAATTTTAAGCTTCTACTCATGTATGTGAGAATTTATAATTTATTTTTTTTACGCACAAATTTTTATGTGTCTTAACAAAAGCATTTTTTTGATAATTTTTAACAATTCAAGTGCTGTTGGAAAATTATTTTCAATTTCATTCAAATTGCTTAAAATTTAATGTTGTAATGAAAAATCTCACACTCTTAACGGGCTTATCATCAGGAAAGTGGGAAGGAAAGGTGGGTTATATGCCTTTTTCGCCTTTTACGACGATTGGGTAGGAAAAATATTAAAAAAACTGGAAAATTGGTTTGTAAAGCAAAACTGAAAAAAAAATTAAAAGGAAAGCAGAAAAACTGATAGAATTTAAGGCAAAGTAGATTTTTTTTTTGTGGGAGGGAGTCACAGGAATAAATGTTATTCAGGGTAACATGGTGGCAATGTAGCAATTTCTATGCACAACATAAACGAATTCTAACGATATGTGAAAATGTGACATGACATTTTCACACACACATACACAAAACATTAGCAAGAACAATTTTCATTTATGTAACTGTTATTTCCTGGTATTTTTTCTTCATAGCTAAATTTAAGCAAACATTTAGAATTAAGTTACTAAAGGAAAGAAAAATGCTTCATGAAAAAAGTCAATTTTAAAGCTTGCAGTTGTGATTCAAAGACCTCTAGACTACATTTCAAGATCGCATGCTTTTAAGGAACTGTTTTCAATATCGCAAACCATACGAGCTAAAAAGTCGAGTGAGAAATCCAATAAAAGATGGGGTTTGTTGCTGACGGTTATTTATTATTTTTTTTTTTTTTGCTTACAAGGCCCGGATAAGAACGAAGTCATTGTCAATGCCATTAACTTTTGCCAAAGGGAATGTAAATTTTCTTAAATGGTTGCTTTGGCAAAGCCAAAGATTGTTAATACCAACATTAAAACATTGGTTTACAAATTCAATTCGCATTTAAATAAGTTTTAATACTTGTAATGCCATTAGTATTTATTTATTTTTTATTTTTATTTTTTGCTGATTTAGATAGAAGAATTTTTAACGTTTTACACAAATCAAATATCACCATCATACACAACTAGAGCTTTTCTTTTGTAACAAACAAAACAAACTTTCATTTGTATTAAGATTTATAGTGTTTTAAATTAAAAAAAAATAACGAAAAATATGTTTGTTATAAATTTTGAGAGTTAAGTAAAATTTTTGCAGCATTTATTTATTGACACTGTACGAGTATATTGCCTTGTATAAAACTGTCGACAATACTACGCATAAAATGTGTTAAAAGAAATTAACACAGTTTTATGGAAATTTATTTGCAAATTAAAAAAAAGAAATATATGGTTGTTTCCACAGAAAAATTTTAGAAGGCTGTAGATTGAAATTCATACTGTGTATTTTTGATTTTATTTTATTTACTGTGTATTTTTAATTTTCATTTCTTTTTATGGCTAAAATTGACCAAAGCACTTCTATATTGAATCTTTTGGTTTTTATTTGCAGTGAAGTTGATTTGGGTTAAGTTAGGCAAGGGTGGCTGTCAGAATCCCGTACTCACTTAGACCTTCTTGGTACATTGCGATACCACGGAAACTCTACTTATGCAGAGTCCCCACCACCAATAATACATTGCAGTTCAATACATAAACAACAACAACATCAGAAAGTTCCCCGAACTCAAAAGTACCCATTGTAGCCATTCTCTTTCTTTAAAGTCCAGCACTTGATTGCTGTGGCAAAAATCCTTATGTTTGTCTTTTAATCTTTGTGCATGCCTGATTATCAGGCAATAATTTCTTTGTGACCCACTTTCTATATGTTTCATCTTCTGTCTGGCGCCTACGTCTGAGTTTGCAATAGAGTAGGGTGTAGTGTACCTCACTAACTGTAATACAATGTATGATAATATAATTGCATTGCAACACAGTTCATTGTAATAATTAACAGAACGCTTACTTTATAAAATTTAAATGACACACTTTTGTTTTTATTACAAAGTAAAGACAAAAAGAAACACAAAAATTGTAAAATCTTAAATAGTATATAAGTAAACTGAATTATTGAGTAAAACGAGATTTTGATTGAAAAATATAAAACGTCAACAACTCTGTCTGGTATTTCTCATTCAATTTCTCATTTTTCTGGCAGTTCCTTTGAACGCCTACTTATAAGCTGGATCTCCTGTACAGCTGTATAAAAACAATAATTTGGCTATAGGGAAGGAAGTATCTGACAACAAAACACTGACTCTTACACAACACATCTTTATAACTTTACATGTCGATTCTTCCATATAACATTACAAGGGGTAAGCCCACACATTCCAATTCTAGTTTAACTTGTAAGGTTGTCCTAGTTTTTGCAAGCTCGCAAGCCCTAGAAATGCCACTATGCCCTGACATCCAGATGGTCCTAATATTAGAGCAGTACTCTGCGATCTCGCTTAGAGAAGATCGGCAGTCCAGGGCTGTTGTGTTTCTTAGATTGGGGGATTCAATGGCCATAACAGCTGCTCGACTATCAGTGTGTATGTTAATCAAAGTCGTTGAAGTGACATTCACTTTCAACAAATCCGCAACTTCTTTTATGGCAAGGAGCTCTGCCTGAAAGACACTAAAGTGAAGACGAATACCTAAAGTGCATGAATACACTCCGTAACCCACAACTTATTGTATTTTGGAGCCGTCCGTATAAAAATCAAACTTACTAAAGAGTTAACTGAAAAATAATTGCCATAGTGATTTTTGGTTTTTGTTATTTATAAACAGTGTACTCAGGCAAATAATGATCAACATATTTATGCTTAAATTATTGCAACCCATAGTGACTAAAATTTCCAAAAAAAAAGTTCATATGGAATAATTTGAAAATTAATGCCAAATATATTGCTCGAATTGGTAAGATTAACCAGACAAAATTATTTTATTTACAATTCTGTGTACTGCAAATCCATAAAGTTTAAAGAAGCCATGAAATAAATATAATAATAATAAATAAATAGTTAAATTAGCTTCCGAAAATGCTGGACTAACAACGTTGTGGTTAGTGCAAAAACAATGAATTTTATAACAAAATATTTCGCTCTTGCCTAAAAATTATTGTAAAATTAAACAAATAATGAAATTAAAAATAAATAAAGTCATTTGTACACAAATCCAGCATTGCTATTTCAAAAAAAAAAAAAAAAAAAAACAATGGCCTGAACTTTTAATTAGCCTTGATATAATCTGAACATGTGAAAAAAATCACAACGAATTTTTCTTATCTGATTACGCAAACTTCCCAAGCTTTGGCTAAAAACGCCATACACACTAACATTCAAATTGATATTAAAGAAAAATTACATACATCAATATCCAAGTAAATTTGGAGCCTTTTGATATTGCAACTAATTGCGAACGACTGCTTTCAATTCTTTAACTTCTATATCATTTATTTTATCTACCGCAAAACCGTATAATTATTTATTAAAAGAAAAAATCTCAATACAAACACTGTACGCACATAAATAAATTATTTATACAAATCGATTATTTCGCTTTTATATGTTACACTTGAGATTACAATTTCAATTTAATGATAACAAAACAATTCAATTACAGGAAGAAGAAAATAAAAAATAAAAATAAAAAACCCTAAAACACACACATGCCCCACATAAAACTGAAAGTGAATGAACAAATCCCTATAAATCCAACCACTAAACAAAATTGTACCACTATATAAAAATGTATTTTCTACTCGTATGCATGCGAGGTGTGTATTCTGTATAGAGTCTTGTGGAGTTCAACATATACAAAAAAAAAAAAAAGAAAATGCAAATTTATTTTATGTTTTCGTTAAACTGATATTTTAAAACACAAGCGAAAAAAAAAAGGAAAAGCATTTTATTGTATTTTTCACACCCTCTCGTTGTTATAACATTTTAATGCATATATTAAATACGAGAGTACATGTGCCGTGCTATGGAGACATTTATACACCAAAAATGTATTGGAAGCTTTTTAACATACACACACACTTATATATACATACATACTTATACATATGTATAAACAGATAACGAAAAAAAGTCGACGCATATTAAAAAAGGAAAATTACCAACAAAGGGGCAATTTAAATGAAAATTATAGGATTTTTAACACAAGGCACACACACACACACACACACACAAAACACACTTATTTTCTTTTAAACAACTTTAATTGTAGTACTTATATTCATATAATCAAATATTTACAGACAAACTTTGTTAAGTCCACAATTTAATTGAAGTATATTGCTGTCAACATGTCTACTCACAATACCTTTTTCTTTTTATCAACATTCGCTTGATTAATTACTTTATAACCGAAGAAATAGAAAAAAAGTAAAAATGAATGGAAAAAATTATAATAGAAAGCAGTAATATTCCTTAATAAGCGCTCTGTTTTGAATTCAAACCAGAAATCGAGTAGTGCAGAGCAGAGTTTTACATTCGAATAAAATTTATGCAAATAATGTTGAAAAAAAGTTAACGACTTTCAATTTTGAATAGAATTTCAAAATGTCGATGTGAAGCTTGAAGAAATTTCTTGAAATTTTATTTTCTTAATAAGTGCAATAATATATGATAAAATTCTCATTTGGTTTGTGGTAAAATTTATATAAGTATTTGCAGATAACTTTGCTTGACGACTAGTACAAGAGATATATATAAAGGGAGAGAGAGAGAGAGAGAAAGAGAAAAAAAGTTAATGTAATGAATAATAATTATTCTGTTTGCTCATTTATGTAGTCATTAGTATTATAATGCTAAGAACACAACTGAGACGAGCGACGAATTTCGTCCACGTCGATAAGAATTCGCTGCGTAAATTCGTCGTGTGAAGCACAACAGCGACGAACCCGATTATTCACATACCCAATATGCGCTTATGTTAACAATATTTTATTGTTTAGAGAGGCAAATGTAAACTGAAAATAAAACAAAAAAGCAGTGATGCCAACAATTTATAACCCAAACGCGCTATTCCGCTCCGCAAAACGCGATAGAACGCGCGAGCATTATCAACTTTTTATAGCCAAAACGCGCTATTTTTCTACGCGCTATTTTCCTACGCGCTAAATTAAATTTTAATAAAAGTCGATGTATGTACATGTGTATAAGTATATAAAATTGATTTTTTAAGTAGCTCTTTTCAGATTTTATAATATTGTTTCTTCAAAATTATATCCTAAATAACTGAATTCATTTAATACAGAATCAGAATTTACTTCCAGACTTTTTAACAACTTTTATAAATTGCCGAATAGTTTTGCGATCCCAAATGCTTTTTGTACTTCAGCTAGAATAGATGCTTAACAAGTTGTATTCATTTTTTTAGTCACGAATACGAGTACATAGTTTTAGTTGTGAAATGTTGCCATTGAAATGCGTTTTTAAGTCTAACCACAGTCAAGGGAATTTTACTTACGACAGCCGAATCATTAACCAATTTAAAAATTTTTATGAGTTTTGAATACTAGAAAATAGTTAAATTTATTCAAAAACGCACTAATTTAGCGCTTTTTTTACTAAACGCGCTAAGACAAAAAAAAAGCGCGTTTGGTATAGTTAAAACGCGCAAAATCTAAAGCTGCAAAAAAGCTAAGAACATCTTTCACCATCGATTTTCTAATGATATTTCAACGCTGGCTCAGTTTGTTTCACAACAACACAAGGAAGGAAAGACATACACAATTCCACAATTAGCAGTTGTTGGTATTTGTTTTGCACTTCATTATGAGTTTGTGGGCTTAAACAATGTTTGTTTGGACTTTAACTCAAATATTTGCTACAGATGTTATAAATAAATGCAGATAAACAACATTATTACACTCATCCCTAATAATAAGAATGCAAAATAACTGTGATGGTTTTATCGTTTCATTAGGGGCTTAATAATGCTTCCCCATCCACAGCACATTAACCGTTTAAAACTGAAATTATGATTTCAAGTGGTTTTAAATCTTTTAATGTTTGTTAAAGTGAAGCCCTCTTCTTCCTGTCCTTTACAATATGCTCAACTCGCTGCATGCACAGGCTGAGAAACACAAACAATCACACCCAAAGTCTTTTGTTCCGGGCGTAAAATTGCTTTATACACAAAAACTCATATAACGATGAGTGAGCCATTTTCTCTATTCGTTCGTGTTTCGATATATTATAAAAAAAAAAAAATAATAAATTCATTAAAGCGAATTTAAAGCGAGTAGTAGGCATATTGTTGTGTGTCATTTATAAAGGATATTCCAGTTAAATGTGTCATCATGTGTAATAAAATTACAGATTTTGATTGTCGTAGAAAATAGGAGGCGAATTGCGCCCTTCACATTTGAATATTTTTAACATAATTAAAAAGGTTTCAACTTGCATTGGATATCGTATAGCTTTACTTGTCCTTAGAATATCTTTGAACATTTTTTTTCAGATAAATATATTGCGAGAAATTAACTTGGCTTAGGCTAATTGGTCACGGGTTAAATTCCTAATAGATGGAAGTGTTCTTAATAAGAATGTATATCTAATAGCAAAAATAATTTGGATAAAGAAATTACTACTATTTAATTAAAATATGCACTTCTCTTTTATGAAATCAAAAAAAAAAGATGTTTAAACAATTTTTAACATAAATTACCGCCACCTTAAGCTTTTTATTTTTTTATGCGAGGAAATGAAATTAGACTCCTAAGCCTTTAGTTAGCTGTGATATAAATAGTATGTATTTACATACATAAATAGTATGTATTTATATACATACATATTTCTATATACATACTTATAAATACATAAAAAGCAACTTCGCATAATTTCTCACTTTTATCTCTCTTGCAAAACATTGTGCCACTAATTATTTTCTCTGAATTTTCTATGCCAGATATACGAGGTGTGTGCAAAAAGTATCGGGAATTTTGAATTTTCGCGGGTTACGTATATTTGAATTTTGATTTTTTTGTAGCGTTATGTTGGTACTCATGTCTCTCATTTATGCCGACAATTTCGGCCATTTTGAATGTTCAGTTAATTGTTGACAGCTGCTTTGCTTGCATGTGTTTTCGCTCGCCTTCGATTTTTACCTGTTAAAAAAATGGAACAAAGAACCTGAATAAAATTTTGTGTGACCAACGAAATTAAGTGCGCGGATGCATCCCGAATGTTGCCTGTGGCATACGGAGAAGCTACCTTGGACGTTTATCGGTAATACAAAATGTTCACAGTAGGCCGAGAAGATGTGAACGACGAAGAGCGTGCCGGACGGCCGAGCACTTCAACAACAGACGAAAAAATTGATGAAGTAAAGAAAATGGTATTGGCCATTCGTCGAATCACCATTAGAGAAGTTTCTGAGGACCTACACATATCGATTGGCTCGTGCTATTCGATTTTTATCAATGATTTGGGCAAGAGACTGGTCTCCGCACAATTCATACCGAAATTGCTCAATTTCTACCAAAAACAGCATCTCAGAGGGTCATAACTGGTGACGAATCGTGGGCTTGTGGTTGGGACGTGGAAACCAAAGCTCAATTATCTCAATGGAAGCTGCCGCACGAACCAAGACCCAAAAAAGCGCGCCAAGTTCGGTCGAATATGAAAGTTTTGCTTACAGTTTTCTCCCATTGCAGGGGCGTGGTGCATCATGAGTTCTTGCCACAGGGTAGAACGGTCGATAAGGAATGTTACCTGCAAGTTAGGCAATCCGCCAGTAACGCCCGGATTTGTGGAAGAACAAAAATTGGCTTTTGCACCACCATAACGCCCCTGGTCACACATCGTTGCTTGTACGCGACTGTTTGGCCAAAAACAACATACTAATGATGCCGCAGCCACCATATTCCCCAGATCTGGCCGCCTGTGACTTTTTCTTGTTCTCGAAACTGAAGAGATAGGACGACGCTACGCAACGATTGATGAGTTAAAAACGGCATCGAAGGAGGAGCTGAACAAGATAAAAAAAAAACGATTTTTTAAAGTGCTTCGAAGATTGGAAAAACGTTGGCATAAGTGCATTATGTCATTTTTGAAAAAACACAAAATTCGCGATAATTTTTGAACACACCTCGTATGTACATATAAACGTTTTGTGTTTGATATGGTGATATTTTGAGTAGTCGGGCTTAGAATATTTAAAATAAAGTAAAATTTGCAAAGTAACAATTAGTGTGCACACAATGAAATATTTTTTACACATTCTTAATCTAGGCAAATCATATTTATAACTGAAAAAATTCATGTTATTAACTATGTAGTTGAAACACAAACATTTTTTGTTATACATGACCATGATACTGCTCAAAATAATAAAATTTTTAATATACACAACCATAATTTAATTTTATACAAACCAGTTATGAAAAAAGTACGAGTATAGTATTTGACTGGTTGACGCATTAAATTAACCCTTAACCACCTAACGGTAGTCACAGTGACCCTATCATCATTTACTTGTTAAATATTTCCGATGTTATTCAAGGTAAGCTATTTTGCGTCAATGTAGTTTTTATTTTCTCTCATCAGCAATTAGGTCAGCAAAACGTGTCTTAATTTAATAATTAGAGCTACAACTATTTTGCTTGCGGTCACTGTGACCGACAATAGGTGCTGAAGGAATTTTATTGGCGAACTCGGAGCCCGAGAGTAATGAATTACCAAAATGAAGAGTGCAGAGACACAGATGCGTTCAGGTCGACCAAGTAGTTGAAGTCTATATTGCTTTATGGCAGTGAATCTTGGAATGCTGCAACCAAAGACATCAATAGAATCTAAGATTTGTAAATAGATGTCTTCATCGAATACTTCGTATATTCTGGCCTGAAAGAATAAGCAACATAAACCTCTGGCATACCACCCACCAAATGCCCATCTAATTGGAGATACGTAGACATAAATGGTGCTGGATTGGCCATATGCTTAGAAAACAAGCTGACGACATTAGCAGAATGGCCATCTACTGGAATCCCCAAGATCAACGAAGTATTGGAAGACCTGCTCATACCTGGAGGAGACAGCTGGATACTGAAATAAGAACTTCAGAACACAGCTGCAGCGAAATAAAACGCGTCGCAAATGATAGAGATGATTAGGAGAACTTTGTTGTGGCCCTATTTTCCTTCTAGGAATTACAGGATATAATATATATATATATAAGTAGTTGAAGCCGAAAATCAATCTGAATCATTGTTGTATTTCGAACAATGTGAGACAGTGCATAAGTGTGGTGCAGAAAACGTTGTCAGGAAGCTGGTTGGGTGTCTGTCTTCTGACGAGTTATAAGATACAAGAAGTTCTTAGGCAACACCGATTTAATTAATCTGATTTTTCCACGGTATGGTATACCAAAAAATTGAGATTATTTTTAAAGCAATACCTGCCAAAAATAATTTTAACGTTGAAGCTCATGATGCGTTAAGTTATAAATAAATAAAAGTTATAATTATAGGCCTAGGTGAGTTACCAACTATAAAAATTGCCAAACCGAAGTTTTTTAATAAAGCTGGGGCCATATTCTTAAAGCTCAGAACTATCAATTAAAATTAAAGCTTTTCAACACAATTAACTGTATTGAATTGTTGCAAATATATTCAGCTTATGCAGGGAAATAATTATGCTTTTTAAAGAAGGTGATATGTATCTATTAGAACTTGCTCTAAATTTTTTCACAGTTCTTTTGGCGGTCGAAATTTTGAATAGAAACATAGCATTTATTCACATTCATAGTTCTGTGAGGATATATTGTAGATGTTCGTTTTGAGAAAACAATTGGCCGTGCAACTTCCGTGAAATTTTGAATAAAATAATTGACTTTATTTATTGGGCTAATTGTATTTCGATTAAATTTTTTTTATGGGAACTTCTTTTTACTCATACGAATACTATGGTCATTTAATCGGACAAAAAAAATAAGCCCATGATACTCGGGTTATTTATTTATCATTCGTGTACGATAGAAAATGTAGAAATGTGTATGTATGACTGTTTGAAAACAAGCCTTGTGTGTGTGTGTGTGTAAATAAATTAGTATATCGAGCCAAAATCGCCAAAGAAGCTTAAGCGACGTAATATTTGAACTTAATTTTTTAACCAAAATCCATTATTTGCGATCGTAAATAATTCATTTTCATTAAAAAATACGATGTCCAAAAATGTGTCGCTTCAAGTTTTTTAGCGGTTATGGCTCGATATACTCTTGTGTAGCCGGTTAATAGTCAGAGTATTTTTAAACTCAAGCGTATGATTGTAGCTGATACAGTCTTTAAAGCTTAGTTATAGTTGCTTATGCTGCGTATTTTTTATAAAAAATGTTTGATGTTTATAGTTAATTTAAAATTAATGCTTGTGTTTGCATATGAGCCTGTTTTTATTTTTACCTGTACGCATTCATACTTGCTTCAAGGCCAATACTGAAAGAGTACTTAAAACGATATTTTTGCCATTCTTTGGTCTGTATACGATAATTAAAAAATATTAATATATTAATTTGATTTGCTGGACTGATTAAATCATTGGGATTTTGGGAATAGTTTTAACAGTGTCCTTTCTATTTTCAAAATATTATTTTATAAGAAATAATAGGGTCTGGGCTTGGTTTTTGTTTATCAACAAAAATACTCGTAGCTGCAGAAAAAACTTCTCCCGCAATTTGTTTATGACTACGTAAGAGGTAAACTTTTAAGCCAAATAGCAAACAAACACCCTATTTAATTGTATATTTAGAAAAAAACTATTTTATTAAAATAAATAAATGCACAAAAGTAAATATTTACAGCCACAAAACAAACAAACATCTACAAGGGCATGAAGTGTTTACAAATAAGGGTTCACTACCGACCATTGATAGAGTGTGAGTCGAAAATAAGGCTCGAAACAGTGTATGATACCAAAAACACAAACAATTGAACATTCACTTAAAATCACTAGCAGGAGTCGTGATAACAAATGGCGGAAACTGTTATCTTTTATGACATTTAAATACTTAAAGTATAAAAAAAATACCAAAAGAGAGAATAAATAGCAAAAAAGGGGTTAGAAGCAAGTAACAACAAAATAAATGTTAAAAGATATAAGCTTAGCAATTAATTAAAGGAAGCACAGAACAGATTTTTGAGAGTTAAAAAAAGTATGTAAAAGAAATCAATTTAGTCAAACAATGACTTCAAATTATGGTACATTAACCCGCTGTTTGTACCAGCAATTACCGATTGGTGCTTTTCATATAAATTTTCTACCAAAGTCGTCCATCTGGTAAGTGTGTATTTAAAATAATTAAATGAACTGAGTTTTAAATGAAAATGGAATATTTTTTCTTATTGCCGGGGAGTTACTAATGGCCATTTTGCAAAGCGGTTTTGACATTTCTTAAAACCTCTTTACACGCAAAGAAAAAATATGGTTGAGGCAACCATAATCAAACAGCAACATACTATGTTTGAATTATATGGTTGCAGTCAAATCATATAATTGTAAATAGAAAAGCAAAGCTTTAGTAATATTATTATCTGTGGTTAATAATAATATTATCTACAATAACAATTAACTTTGTTAAATCTAATCTTAGTATTGTTCAAAGTTATCACATTTTGGTTAAATATCACAATACTATTATTAGATGTGACTAAAATATATTATAATATTATAATAATATTGTTAAATACGACCACAGTATTATTCTATATAATAATAATATTTTGTGTTTAAACCATATATTGGTAGATCTTTTGCCAAAAACAGCTGTGCGTCAAAGCCGAAATAAATATAAAATAATATTGTTGAAATAAAATGTATATACATATGTGCACGTGTACTTACACAAATATGTGCGTATACACGAAATGCAGACACGTATCTATAAAGAAATATATGTATATATATTTTTATTCATCTATCCTCTTGTTTACACTTCATTAATTTATTTAACACTATGCGTGCAATACCGATAACTTATAAACAAAATACTGAACTGACAGAAGATATTTCTGAAGAACATAATTTTTTTTTATTTAACTAAATATAGTATGGTTTTGGATAAGATTATATTGTTATTTATATCATATTATTTTTACATAATAATACAAATTATGTTGTAGTCATAAATTTTTAACAAAACTATATTGTTAAATTGTAACCATATCACACTTTTTATGAATATAATAATGTAATTATTAAATTCAAACATTACTTTGTTTATCGTAACGCAATTAATGTTTAAAATAACAATACTTTGTTTTCAATGATCACACACTTTTTTCGGTAAACATAATATTGTTTTCTCAACCATGCTACAACCATATCTTTTCTTTGCGTGTAGGCTGATATAGGGGTGTCAATCCCAGGATTCGGGATTTCAAAAAATCAAATCCCGGGATTTGTGGATTTTTCGGGATCCCGAAATAATTTGAGAATCAAGAATTATTGGGCACTCTCGGTTTTTTAACATTAAAAGACACATGCTTTTCATAGGTATTTACTTAAAAAAAAACGTCTTTGAAAGAGGTTCACAAACAAAAGTTTTATAATTATATCATATTACGAGTACATAGTCAAAAACTATTTGAGAATTCAGCAGATCACTGTTTTTCGTTTTTGAAATCGCACGGTTTCAAATCGCACGGTTTGCAGAACACCCCTGAATATTTTTGAAAATCACAAAAGAAACTTTAACAAAACCCATCTTCATATCGAGTATAAATTATTTGCTGGGCTTTGTTAGAGTTCTAAGCTTAGTACCCTTTTTCTTTTTATATTTTTTTATTTTCAAAAATATTATTATTTGTGAATTCTCAAATAGTTTTTGAAACATCGGTAAATAAATTTCAGTTATAAAAGATCAATATTGTGTTGCCACGGTTACTATCATGCCCTTCTCCCAGATTATGATGAATTTATTAAAAAAAAAAAACAAACAAAACTTAGTTAACAGTTTCGGGATCGGGATTTCGGGATTGGCTTCCCTAAGCTGAATGTATGTATGTTTACTCCTGTAGATTTCCTAGTCACTTAATAGTTTAATTTTAAAATATTAACTTTCTGCTATTTTTCTAGCTTCGAATTAAGCATGTAGCATGTAGTTTAAAATTTATTTGACATGCAACCTTATACCTACAGTTACATTAATACCTATATGCCAAGACTGTCCAAGCTGCCACTAGAGTGCCGAACAACAATCGGCTTCTTATACAAATGAATACACATACGCGAATACATTTCTCTCGGTGTTCTCTCAGTGGCCAGTCTTGCTGTATGTACGTACATATGTATGTGTGTATGTGTATGCGGATGGGGGCGTGTGTGTATGTTTGTGGGTATTGGTGTGTGTGTGTGTGTGATGAATAGTAAAATAAATTAAATTTCAAAAACTTTTATGTCTTAAACACAAGACTTCTAAAATTTTGTATTGACATGACTGAATAATAGAAAACTATAACAATATTTGTTATTTGGTAAGCAAATGTAAATAACCATTTGCTATTGCAATTAATAAATACTTGTACACTTCAATATAATTCTCATTTTAATCAACATACGAGTATTAAGCTATAATGCAAAATTATTTAATTTTTTGCAGTGTACGCGCACAATAATATTCATAGTTTCCTGAGTAATAAGTTCAAGTGTTTTCCATCTCCACCCATTTACCTGAACCACCCTCAGTGCATATAAACATATTTTCAAATGACCTCTTTTGACCACATGCCAACCGTAGACGCCAGTTTTCCTAAAAAAACAAAGCAAGAAAATAAAATAAATAAAAAATTTAGAAAACAAAGCTCACTTTAGAAGGCAAAAAGCAAACGACATTGCCAGTTTTAAAAATGTTTTGGGGCTTAAAATCCCTTGAGATGTTTGCTGGCGTGTTGTTGACATTTACTTTCGTAGCCATAACCGACCATGTACATACGTACCACTGCCACATGATGGTTTAATATGTTGTTTGGGTCTTTTTTAATTTTTTTTTATCGACTCCAGGAGCACATGTGTATGTGTGTGTGTGTGTGTGTACGTGTGTCTGTTTCTTACCTTTGGACATTGCTCTTTTCATTTAAGAATGCTAAAAGTGGTTTCTTAAGCACGCTTAATTAAATTGGTATAATTTGAATGCAAGCAGCAAACACAAAATTAAAAAAGAAAAACTTTATAAAACTTCGTATTGCATGTGTTTATGGTTTTAAAATTAAAGCAAATTTCCTAGCTGGGGTTCAGTTGAAGCTTATTCATCATATCAATTTTCATATTATTTTGAGATTTATACAAGTGTTGTCCTGTGCTAATCAGGAGGTCTTTTTTTACATGTCAGCAGGCCATAATATTTTAACAGTTGTTTGTCATATCACAAGAAACCTGATAAAAATATAAAACATTTTAATGCAAATATAGTCAATTAAATTGTACAAATTATATACTTTTTAAAAATAATTTTACAACTTTTAATATATATATCTCACTAAAATATTCGTTTATTTTTAGAGAGAAGAAACTAATTATAAAAATTTTTTATAAAAGGCTGAACCTTTAGCATTAGGTGAGAGAGACCACACGCATTATATCGAATACAAGAACGCTCTTTATGCAGCTGTAGCGGCTTTCAGAAATAGCATATTCCCACCGCGAAACCTCAAAAGTCCTTCTTACTTCAGACATTATTAAATGACTGCTTAGGATTTTTTGATGTAATTGTTCTTTTTATCTTACTGCTTAGGAATGTTTTATAGAAAGCTTCGATTCTTTTGCATAAAATATAAAATACACATTCCATTCCACATTGTCTTCTATGAGAATGGAGAAGAGGTGGTGTAAACTTTTTTGTTGTGTGTTTTTGCAAAAGCAAATCCATTAATTTGAAGGCCTTTCAGAATCGCTGGTGAAAGAATCGAGAGCGGAAGGCCTACTCTGCAATGACGATACTGGTAAAAAAAAAAAGATGTGAGTATAGAATGGACTAAGCAGGAATTCTACATCCACACTAAAGAGTACAGAGCCTTTGTGGAAGGCATATCTACTCCTCCTTTTCCCCGCTGGGTTCTTCCGTTCTGATGGTGTTTATCAGAATAATTATACTTGTCCTTGCCTTCCTCATATATGAACTTTAGCTTAATTAATTTAAAACAAAACAATTATAACAATTGAAAATTTAATTAATTTTCTAATTCAATTAATTGCAGGCATTGAAAGTCTTATCGAATCAAGAAATATTTTAATTGAATATTGTTAGCAAAATATACGTTAAAAAGTCTAATAGAAATATTTTCCTAAAAACCATTTTATACAATTTAATTTATACAAGAAGAAAAATACAGACATTATTGCCTAAGGTACATAAATGCGCAAGAGCACAAACATTAAAAACAAAATGATGTTAAAGCAAACATTCAAAAAGTAACAACAACTTTTATAACCATACATTCTGATTCTTAAGAAAGATACAACCACACAAACGCATA
Source organism: Nowickia ferox (assembly GCA_936439885.1). Classification (NCBI taxonomy): domain Eukaryota; kingdom Metazoa; phylum Arthropoda; class Insecta; order Diptera; family Tachinidae; genus Nowickia; species Nowickia ferox. Next base: position 111,605,399 of record OW387023.1, read on the forward strand.
AGCCGAGGCAGACGAAACCAGCAAAAGGAATGCCTGAACTAATTATTTGATCGAAAGCTCGAATTGGGAGGCTTTTGAATGCACTAAAGTTTTCTGGAAATGACAAACGTTTGAAATGACAAACGTTGCCACTAGTATACACCATTGCGATGTCATAAATGCCATGGTGTGTACTCGGCATTACTAATATTTTTTTGCTGGAAGCTTTGTGTTAGTTAAGCACAAAAAAAAATGCAACTGTTAGAAGTGGAGCGAGTTTAGTCAACTTCGTGGTATTGTGTGTTTTAAAAGATTTTAATATTTGTGTCAGTAAATAAAGTATTTGATTTGAAAAGAATTGTACCATAGGACTTTTTTATTAAATTCCAAAGCTTCGAATATACATAAAAGCGTTTTAAAAATAAAAAAACTTAACAATGTTTATACAAAATAGGCCTAATTACGAGTGTCGTATTTCGACTACGACTGCAACGGTTTTTGTCGTAGTCGAAGTCAAAGTACGACAATCGTAAATAGGACCAATATTTTTTCTCGATCCTCGTTTGCACAGTAAAATATTTGCTGTGAAAAATTTCTAACAGAAACAGACACACGTACGAAACTGCATTCGTGTCCACACTGTGAAGTTTTTGTGCTGCAGCTAAATATATTTTTTCATATATTTCTCAAGAAAATAAGATGAGAATGATAAAAACCAATAAGAACTTCATGTACATAAATAAAGTACCCCTTTACATCAGAATCAACAAACTCGAAAATTTTCTAGCAAATATTTTCTTGTGAGCCCGAGGACTATGTAAATTTTTTTTTATGTGTAGCCACTTATTAGTTTTCAATAAGGTTCTTAGAGCAATATTCATTAAATAAAATATTGTTGAGTGATATTTTTGCATGATTACTTCATGATTAAATCAGTGTATGAAGATAAACAAAATCAAATCATGCAGAAAGAAACAAATGAAGTTCGAAAAATAACTAAAATTAACTAAAATTAATAACCAAGGGGCTGAGGCAAAAAAAAAATAAATAAAAATATATTTATAGCATGAAAAGTTTGTCTTAAGTAGAACAAAAATAAGCAAATTAAATAACATGTGCATAATTAATAAAGAACAAACGACAATGGCAAGACTGTGGTAAATTAAGAGATATTCAAAATGAACTTTTATTACCAAAAAGGTTTCAGAAACTGCTAATATGATGAATCAAAACAGTTCATATTTGCACTGAAAACTGAGTATATAAAGAAGAAATCAACATCAACTGACACCATGCACAGTGGACCCAATACAAAGAAAGCTGATGATGAAAGTGTAGTGGCCTTCGAAAACAGCCGGTTGTTCCGTTCTACTACGTGTTTGTCAGAATATTTAAAATTAACTTTGGTGTTATTTGTTCATTAATAATTATCACATGTAATTTGGCTTACAGAGCGATACGAACTTTAGCCTAATCAAAGCATGCATATAGAATTTTGTAACTTTAACTTTCACTCAATACATTAATTACACTCATTACAATTGTAGATACAATTGCAAACACGAAAAATTCTAGAACGTAATTCTTTTGAGTGATTCCTTTAGTTTTTATTGCTATTTCATCTAAATAATAATATAATATTGCTATTTCATCTAAATAATAATATAATATTAACATTGTGAGCTTAATATCATAAAAGTAAGTAAACATTACAAATTAAGAGCAATTTCTCATCATCCCACATCAAATTTGGTTGATTAGCATAGTGTTTTTGTTTCACCGGTATATTCATCAAACAAATTTAATGTTTTACGACGAGTTATCATTCAAAATTAAAGCAAATCCGATGGAATAAAAATACATAGAAGTCCACAAAAATTAAGATATCTTAGGACCTTATTCATAAAAAATGTTCTGGTTTAATGAAAGGTTTGTTATTCAAAATTGCCATAGAATATTGGTGTTGTAAGCTTTTCGTAAACCAATATTAATTTATTTTGTTATTAATATTAATATTATAGATAAATACAATAACAATATAAGAGGAGTAGAAGCACTAGCTGTTAATATTTTTACGAATAAAGCAATCGCTATATAGAAATGCGTTTATGACGGGCGTATAGACATTAAGCTTTACTGCTAGATTATCGTCCTGGTATATACTCGTATACTGAAAACAAAAAAAATTTGTGTGCTTTTCTTTTGTTACTCGTATCTATAAACATAAGTAGTCAAATGAAAATACTTGCTTGTCTTCGATAAACCGGCAGTTAATAACATTAATATATAAGCAAGAAAAATGTCTTTACAGTCAATTGGTTTAAAGCTTAATTAATCAAAATGGCCACCTAGTGTAGATATATTATAAAACTTCCTTTGCTTTTAATAAAAAAATTTATGGTCACCTTTGACCCAAAGAACAACAACTTGAAATCCACGAAAATTTAGCAAAAGCATTACGGGTTGCCTAAAGCTTAGTATATTTCAGTATTATGTAGTAAATTCATCAACCATATTCATAAGGAAGAAGCCCACTTAAAGCTTTTTTCTCTATAAAAAGCTTCAGAGAATAGCCTTACAGTTTTTGAACTACTAAATAGTACAAGTATGTAATTTCCATTCTGCTAAGGAATAATAAAAGTTATACAGGGAAATTATGAAAGCTTTCAGGGATTATATTTATGAATTTCAATATTAAAATCTACTAAATTCCACCTTCCACTTAATATAATCAACCATGAAAAGCTAAATGTTAAATTTGACGAATTTTAAAGTTTTGTTTTCTGTCCTTAACATGGAGACATTACAATAAACAGTTGAATCTCGATAATTTGTAATCGAAAGAACGGACTGCTTTTTACATACGCGGCATATTTGAAACATCTATTCTTTAAATTTTAGATATCAATTTAAATTAGAATACGATTTCACTTTTCTTTGTTCCATTATCAGTTGCTAAAACTATGTTTTTTTTTTCAATAATGATAGTGTTCTATATGGTTTTTTCTCTTACATTTTTACGTCATATACTTCACAAAAAGTAAAAACAAACTGATCAAAAGTAACAAAATATATATGAAAAAACTCTAGCGGCAATTGCAAAGAAACTTATAAAAAATATTGCCTTTAGATTTTTGAAGACATGTTGGTTTTTGTTACGAATTATAAGAGATTGCCTACGAATAATTACGATTTTGATGAGGGGACCAATATTTACGGTATTTTTGCGACTTAAAGAGTTTTTCTTAATAGACCACCTGTTTATTTCGAATTGTTGGGTTTTTTTATGTTAACGGAGTACGAACTAACGCGGTTTGACTGTATGTCTTAATTGGGGAAAAAGGGTATTTACTAAGCTTTTAGTATATTCCATTCCATTATAAATAGCATAAGCATTAAACATATTCACCGCATCAGGCTACCGACTTGTCAAAAATAGATTAAACAGCTTTAAATGAGAATGATTATTTTGACGGCAGCCAGCCATCACTACGGCAGGTTCTTTAGTCGTGGTAGTACAATGAAACTAATTTTTATTTTTCTTGGCCGCAATGCGCAAATATGATGCTGCTAATATACTATAAAATATGGAATGGAATTATTTAACAGAAGACTAAGTTCTAAGCCAAATTTTGTAAATTTAAACGATTTTTTCGTTTTTAAATTTGTATGGAAAAGTATTTTTTGAAACGAATTTCCGTTAGTTTTTATACAAATTCGAAATATTTAGAAACGAATGGTTTTACAAGATCTGCCTATCAATGATATAAGTACATTTTAAGAGACTTATGCTATTTTCATAAATGTGAAATATTTGAAGGTGGCACGGCACTACTAAAATATTTATTTGTACTTGAATATCAGGTGCTTATGATGTTACTGACGTTTCCATAATAATTAAGTAGATGGCTGCAAGGCGACAAATGCTGCGAGTGGCATTTGAAGTCGTGTATTCACGTAGACGCTGCAGTAAATGTGTTAAATGCAACATTCTTAAATTGTTCTCTTCGGTTTTAAAGTACTTAATCTCATATATAACCATTTTGGGGCAAATTTCCCTAAAAATTGTTCCTTTTGTCGAATGAAGCGAAAAGGAATTTTTATGTTTATAAGGGATATTTTTGCATTTGAATTTAAAATATGTTTAAGCTTAAAGTGTTCTTTTCTTGGTTTAAAATTTTAAAACAATAAGGGTTGCTGTCGTAGATATACACAAATATGTATGTATTTATGTATACAGACAGCAATATTTTGTAACATTTTATGAAATAGGAAACCCCAAAAGCTCATTTTATTTCACATAGTAAAAATAATTAATAGCAGATGTCACTAAATTATAATTAGATAAAACACACACAATTTGTATGGAAATTTTGTTTTAACATACACCAAGTTATTATATTCGATTAAAAGTTATAGATAATTTGGTCATTTAAAATTGTTTAATGTATTCGATGGTTCGTAAACCAATTGTACAGAGTTCAAAGATTTTGTGGTTTAGTCCTTGCACCTCAAAGGCTCTGAATGATGTATCAACTTGTTATAGATTGTGGTGCTTGCAATTGGCAGCATCTCTGTGGTGCAGGTCACAAACGTACAAACCTGACAAAATCTTAAACACGCTATATCCAAACATGGTGCGTAATGAACAACTTTACATTTTTTTAAGTATTTTTGAAAGTCAAACGTAGCGGTGAAATGGAAGAAATGGAAAATATACTTAAGTCTAGAGTATTTTCAAGTAAATATGCAGTTTTAGTTCTTTTTTTACACTCAATTTCGAATAAAAGATGATGTGCCAAGCATCATCATTGCATAATCTTCTACGCGCTATACTCACCAAATTACCATTCTTCTGCAGCACTCATACCACAACGGGAGAACCGGTATCAAGAAATGCTTGAAATCAATTGATTTTAAATTTCCAGTAGCCACCCTGTCAATTGACATACCCTGTATGCTCCTCAATTTCGTTATACCCCAGAAAAAAAATTTCGAAATTTTGTAATGGGATGGATTACAAATTAATGAGTGATACTTATTTATCTAATTATTTTATGTGCATAATAATGACTGTCCCGTAATGAATAAAATAAACACTTATTTATATCATTACGTGAAAGTACTTATTGTAGTACTTTCCAGTTAATAATGAAATATATCTAGAGAAAAATTTATTGATCGTAAAAATTAACTTCGAAAACAAAAAAATTACGTTTACTATAATTTTTGTTACACAATTGAAGCATCGTCGCATATTCTAGAATAATTTTAGGCAAAAAGTAATCTATAAAATTTTAAATATTTGCAAGCAAAAAATAACCCATTTAATTTTGAATACTTTAGGCAGTCAGTTATCAATTAACTTTTAGATGTTTGTAGGCAAAAAGTATAGGGTACCGTATACTTTTTGAACTTCTCAAACAAAAATAATGGGTTATCCAGTCAAATTGTAAGTAAGCAAAATTTTTTGCTGGGATATATAGTATAAACTTTTTCTTCTTGCTTCTTATTATTAAAATTTGGTTGACAGTATTCATATATTTTTTGTAATATATAATATTTGAATTATTTTTTTTATAGAATACCTGAATATGTGTATATCCCTATAAAAAAAAACAAAATATGTGCCTACCTACGAATGTTCGTTATAGACTCTGAAACCATCCAACTAATGTGTTCTAAATTTTGTAAAAATGGTTTTTCACATTTATGCACTCTTGTTTTTTTTCTTGGTTTCTACGTAATTTTCACTAATACGGCGTGTATTCGAGAATAGGTACAATGTATTGAATACAGAAACAGAAATATTGGGTGCTTTTTATTGAGGTATAGAACTTTAAGTTGGCATCACTTTTTTAACTGGCGGCCATTTTGTCAGCTGTCAAGTGATTAATATTTAGTTTGGTTTGCCATTTCATCATGAACAGGTTGACAAAAGAACAACGCTTGCAAATCGTGCAAATTTATTTCGAAAATAATGGTTCAGTTCGCGAAGTTTACCGCAAGCTCCGTCCATTTTATGGTCGACATAATCGTCCATCAGAGCAATTAATTCGGTTAACCATGGATCGTTTTCGCACTACGTTTACTCTATGTGATAATACGCATCCGCAGAGACGTCGAACAGTGCGCACCGAAGAAACAATTGCCGCTGTAGAGCAAAGTGTTGAAGAGGACCCGAATGAATCGATTCGCCACCGTGCACAGCAATTGGAGCTTTGTCCATCAACTTTATGGAAGATTTTGAGCAAAGATCTTGGCTTGCGACCTTACAAGATCCAGCTTGTGCAAGAATTAAAGCCGCGAGACCATGCAATGCGTCGTGATTTTGGTGTATGGGCCGAAAATGAGATTGATCTCGATGCTGATTTTCATCGCAAAATTTTGTTCAGTGATGAGGCTCATTTTTGGTTGAATGGCTACGTCAACAAGCAAAATTGCCGCATTTGGAGTGAAGAGAATCCACATGAGACCCTTGAGACGCCATTACATCCACAAAAACTGACTGTTTGGTGTGCTCTATGGGCTGGTGGAGTCAATGGAGACCGGTATAGAGCCATGATAACCGACTATTTTGTTCCCGAATTGGATGGCATGAATGTGGATGAGTTGTGGTTCCAACAAGACGGCGCTACATGCCACACAGCGCACGTCACAATCGATTTATTGAAGGAAACATTCGATGAGCGCATAATTTCGCGGAATGGACCGGTCAATTGGCCACCAAGATCGTGTGATTTGACACCATTGGATTATTTTCTTTGGGGATATGTGAAGTCGCTCGTCTACGCCAACAAACCAGAAACGTTAGGGGACTTGGAAGCCAACATTCGTGGCGTTATTGCCAACATACGGCCCCATATGCTCGAAAAAGTGGTTGAAAATTGGACCTGTAGAATGGGCTTTATTCGAGCCAGCCGCGGCGGCCACATGCCCGAAATCATATTTAAACGTTAATGGTATAAAATTATTCTTCCAATAAAGCCAAATTGATGGACATTAAAACGATTTTCTTGTGTTTTATTTCAATTCGAAGTTCTATACCTCTAAAAAAACACCCTGTATCAGGAGGCGTATGATTAATATAATTTATATGCACGTGAATATAAATAAAATTATGCATTAAGTATACGCAACGGTTAAAGTACGTCTAAAGGCTGATGACCTAAGTAGGCATTGCTGAAACTTCCCGCTGAGCACAACTTTAAAGCGGCCCATCCACTTGCAATATAATTGCACAATTTTTCGTATTGTACAATAATATCGCCAATGTGTATGTCATATTCGAAGGTGGCAAAAATCTAAAGACTTTTGATTTTTATTGTACAATCAAGACAATTGTGTAATATGGTGGCAACATTGTTCAATGTTGTTTACTTTTTCACTGCCAGGAAAATTGGGAAATATTTACTTTAAACATATTGTGCCATTTATTGCATAGTAAAGGTCAAAATGATATTAATATGTATAACAACATATGCAAAAATATTGTATAATGAATGGGCCGCTTAAAGGGTTCGAAAATTTATAAATTGTCCATTACTATGTGATCGATTTCAGATTGATTTTTCGAGCAATATAAATAAAAGTTCTTATCTTGAGCCATTTAACCCATATAAATCAGATCTGTGGTGTTCGATTAGTTTTCAGGTTGAAAAAAGCAATGAATTTGGCAAAGACTTCAGGAATTATTTAAATAAAACTCTTTTTTTCAGACATTTTCATTACCGATATGCGAATCCATCGATTTTAATAAACTTGCAGGCGTTTGACGTTATTTTTTGTTGCTTTGCTTAAGTACTCAATTAGCTTAGTACTTTAAAATATATTTAAAAGCTTACACCTCTTAGTAACAAGAATTGGTAGAGCAACACTATATAGGGTCACCTAACTCTATATTTATTTACGTATATTAATTGTCGTTGCCCATTATAAACTATAATATTCTATAAATTATTTATTTGAAATATTAATATATTTTTGCATCACTTACCTAAAACAAAAAATCCAAAAATCCAAAAAATGTAGTTGAACATATTTGACACCTGTGCGAGTTGAGTCAACCTTAATTTCATTTGAACGACACTATTTTAAATGAAACTGAAATGATAAAAAACACACACAAAATAAACATGAATTTTAATAACAACAATGAAATAATGAAATTGTATGAATAGTTCTCAATAAAAATGCTAAAATATTTAGTAAAATTAATTTCAAACGATAACGCAGCATGCAATTCAATAACAAAACAATATGTTTATAATACACATGCATACAGAAGTAAAAACTTGTACTTGCGCATGTGTGTGTTTAACATGTTTATGTATGTGTATTAGGATGACTTCAGTTTCAAAGATATTTTGTTATCATTTTAAAATGAATGAAAAAGGAGGATTTCACTTAGTTTACACCATCATATAAAAATGTTGATTTATATTGAATAATTTTTTTTACATGATTCCATTGACGTAAAGAAAACTATAAAAGTTTGTTATAAAGTGGTTTTTTGTTGCAATTTTAATTACCAAAAATATTTTAAGTCCCCTGGAGATGATCAAATAAACCTGTCAATCAGTGCACATGTGCGAGTATGTGTGGTTTCGTATGCTTGTCGCTTAAAATGAGAATTGCTTTCGTAGCGTTAGTATTCAAGCATTTCAAGTCATTAAAAGAAATGGCATAGAAACTGGTGGTTTTTGTCAATCAGAGTAGGAGACGATCAAATAATCACTCTTCGAATAAAAAATAAAAACTTTGAGATCTTCATCAATTTTTAGCTTACAACGCATACGTATAGATAAAAAATTACGACAACACGTACAAAACTATGTGATTGATGACTTTGTTTGATCGTCTACAGGGCACTTTACTCCATATCAATTTGATATGATTTGAACAAAACAAAGCAAGAATATTACAAATAATCGAAATGAAGTATAAAAAGCACTTTGTTCTCTATTTCGTTTGCAAAAACAAACGCGATTCAACCAACCTCAAATAAATTGTATAAATTATGCTTTTCTGTTCGTCATCCTTCCTACCCAAACTTTTGAGAATACCTTTCTGATCTGAATTGAATAAAAATAATTCATTTTGAAGAGTAAAAATTATTAATTTTTTTTCTATTAATTGTCTTAAAGTATTTCAGGGTCATCAAATATAAATGTTTCTTGAAGCAATTAATTACAATTAATTTTTAAAGTTGCGCGTTGGCTTACACATAATCAGTCTGTTCAATCTATTTTTGCTATCGTTTTATTTTTAGGGAATGGAAAAGCCAATCTAAAGTAGTTTTCAATACCAGCTAGCCTGTATTATATTCTTTTCTGTTTTTTATTATTTTTCCTTTAAATTCAATGTTAAAGCAAGAAAAATTTATTCGTGTAAATCATGATTAATAAAATTTTATTTCGAGTGCACAAGGCCGTGAGAACAGTTAGTGCTTTTTTCGAAACAAAATTAATTATTGTGTGGATGTTTAATGAAAATTATTAAAATTTATAAAAGGTTAAAATTACTATTTTTACTATTTTTATTTATACCAAATTCAGCACTACGATATATGACATGTTTAGAGCAAACAACTTTAATTTGCAACTAGAATTAATGACTTCAAATTGGGCTCTCCTAATGCAACAACACATTCAGCTTTGCCTATTTCCAGCCACACATTTATAATACAATATCTGAGAATGTGTGTGTGTGTGTGGATATAAAATAAAAATAAAAAAGAAACAGAGTTCGCAATATAAATATTTATCATAAAAATGTCCACAATTGCAACCGAGACTTCATGATGTGCTGCCGGCCAGGGAGCACACATGAGTTACATGGTGCATTTCTGTTGTTCGATAAAATGTTTTTAATGTTTTTATTGAAATTTCTACAAATATTTGTTTGGCCTTTAGAAGCAAAGTGGTGGTGTTATTGCAGTGTGCAATATTACTTTAAGTTGTGTAAATGCAACTGACCGTTTGTAATTGTAAAAACAATTGCTTTGGTGAGGCAGCAATATTTATTAAAGTTAAAAAATCAATAGCAATAAGCGATAAAGAGAATAAATTACAGGCTTTTAAAGTAAAATAAAATAGATAAGTTAATTGAAATAAAAAATTATTATTTGGAAGCCTACAAACGAAGGTAAATAGTGATCATATGATCATATTTATAAAATTTTTCAACATCTCGGCTTATGAAGTGGCTGATCTCTGCCCAATTTGAGAAAATCGAATTTTCATCAGTTTTTAAAGTTTTTTGAGGCATTATAATATCTATATGGATGGATGTTTGTAGGTGTGTGAGTACAAGTACTTAACTGCCAGTTTATAGAAGACATCTTAAGATTCAATATAAATAGACAGACGAGAATTTTCACTTGTCTTCTATAAACGAGCAGTGTATGTTTTTTAACTTAAGATTGGTTTAACCGATCGGTACATGAGCATTTTCGAAAATACATGTTAAGCCACTAAACTGTTCGTATTCAGCTGTAAAACTCAAATTTTAATGCCGACTGCAGAAAACCTGACTAAACTCGATTAATAAATTCGACAGATGCTTTTTGCTTCAAATTATTAAATAATGATTAAAAAACTTCAATAAATGTTTAATGAATATGAAATAAATTTCTATTAATCGCGAAAAGTAGAATTCTAAATTAAAATGTTGCATAATACTAAATACTTGTATTTCGACACAACAAATATATGATTTTGATCATTTTCATAATTATGGGCACAAATATGCTTTAGCACTTATAAAATCGACTTTATGGACTCATTTACTTTCATATTTTTTCGAAAGTTCTTGAAAAATCTATTTTCTAGATTTCTTAAGAGTAATAGAACATTTTCGAGTATGAATTTTCAAGTGAGCTCTAAACACTTTGGCAGGAAGTTCCAAGCATGGAAGTGATGTAAAGTCTTTTTTTTTGGTTTTTTTTTTAAAAAAAGTGTGCGTACTGTTGAAATTATCGCTTCTGTTAGTAAAAGTGTGACAGATAACCGAATTTGCCCATTTCTTGGTGTTCTCAGCAATTGGCAGTATCTTACGGCTGATTATGGCGTATTTGGCACCTCTATCCATATAAAGTTTAACTCATGCAACATAAAAGCCGGCTGACCATTCGCAACGTCGTAGATGTGCTGATTGTGTGCTAGAGTAACAGGCTGATTTTTCGAAAAAAAAAATTTTCCTCAACGATGAAGCTTATTTCTCACACGGTGGTTATGTCAACAAGCAAGCTTGTCAGGTACAAGGCTCAGAAATTACAGAAGTGGTTTGTGGAAAAGCCATTGCACATAGAAAAGGTGTCTGTTTTGCTGTTATGCTCTGGAGTTGTCATTGGGCCGAATGGAAAAAAGTTGCCATCAAGTCACACCGATTTAATTTTTTTTTACCTCGAATTAAAGATTATAAACTCTTCAATATGGTTTCACGAGCCATACAATATGATGGATTTTGGCTTTATTGCAAGGACTTTTCCAGAATGAGTAATTCTACGGTTTGTGATGTCTAGCGTCTACCAAGATCATGCAATTCGACGCCGTTAGGCTTTCTTTTATGGGGCTGCAATGCACACTATGTCTACGCTGAAAATCCCTTAACGTTGCAGTGTTTAAAACCAACATTCGCCAAAGTTATATACCACAATATACCACCAGATTTTGTGTGCAAAAAGTAACAAGTAGAAGATGATTCTTTTAAGTGATTATAAAAACTGCCAATCAGGCTGAATACTATAAAAATTTTCAACGCTTGTTCTTTTTTAAGGCTTTCTATTTCCACAAAAAAAAATTGGAGCTATAACCGCCAAAAAAAACTTAAAGGGCGTAATTTTCTAGCTTAATGTTTTTACGAAAATGTATCATTTACGACCCTAGTTAATTTTTCTCAAAAACCGGAGATCAAAAAGTTAATTAAGCTTTTTTTGGCGGTAATGGCTCGATTTATGTATACTAAGACAATAGCAATTGATTTTTTTTTATATGCTACTAAATCCTAAACCGATAGCACTGTTCTGGCACTCGACCTGGGTCTAACACGTTCGGACTCGTGTTAAGTCGGTCTTTTTAGACAGAAACCATGATCAAACCCCATTTAAATTACATGACCGACTAAACTAGTTCGAACAGGTTGGACGCAGCTCTATCTGGAACGATCTTTTAAATCTTTTCGGAATGTTTTATTTTTAATTTATCAGTAGTTCTTTTATGATGTAGAAACAGTCTAAAATTTGCAAAATTTTATTTTCTGGCAATATTTTTGGGCAGGAATCTTAGATAAAAATATATATATATAAGTGAATGAGCCAACTAATACACAATAAGTTGCAGTTGAATAAAAAAAAATAATAAATTTCACTTATACATTTACTTTTGCACTGTAACTTTCTTCTTAAAAATTCAATTGATAGAAATATAAAACCATATCTTGAAACTAATTTTCTTCTTAATACATATGAAGAGTTATTTAGATGGATTTATAAGAAAATGTTTTAAATAGTTTTTTTTTATTTTATTTTTATATGAAGTTTTTTATTGATTTCAAATTATAAAAAGTAATAATAATATTTTTAATATTGAATAACAAAAATATGAAAACTAACTATGATAAATAAATTTTATAAAAATTAGCAAGTTGAAAATACTGTGGCTCACCACACATACATACATGACATTATGACCAAATGAAATACAGACAAAAACAGAAACTAAGATGAAACATTTTCCATTTCTAAAAATATGAAATTATATTTTATAATCCTTCTTAAAATTGTAGCACAATGAAATGCAATAAATGACAATTTATTTTAATGTCATAAAATTTATACAAATGAAATTATTAATGGAATTTGCACAAAAAGTTTATGCATATGTTCTTGAACTTTATTGTATAGAGGAGGTTAAGCACACGTCTTATTTTCTCCTTGTGCAAGTTCACTTCTACTTTAGAAGTTTTCTGTAAAAGAACATGTGAATTAAATTTCCAAATAAGATGTAAGCCAAGCATAAGCACAATAGCAACAGTACTGATGCACCCATGACAGAGAATTTGCCAACAACTGGCCCATGTCAGTTGGTATAAAATGAATTCATAAATGCTTTTTTTTTTAGCAATTTACCAAAGTTCTGAACAAGTGTTTTATACAGGTACAAATGAGTTTTTATTACTTTTTATATACACAAAATTCAAATGCATAATTGTCCTTAAGCAACTACCAGAAAAGTATTAAGAAAAAATTGTTAGTACTCACAGTATGACGTGATATTAACTAAAATTTCCAGATAAAATGTTGTATACTATAGTATTAACGTTACACAAAAAAAATAAATTCAATTCAAAAAGGCACAATGGGAGAAATAGTTTAAATAATTAAGTTTGGCAGCCTCGTTTGTGCAGCCCGTTATGAATGACTACCACACAGATATCACAAACTTTAGCAGTTTACACAGTTTCACTATCCATAGAAGTTCCAGACTCTCGCGAGTTTTAGTATCAAGACAGTTGTCTCATTAGCAGCTTAGAGCCGCACTGTGGCATAGTAGATGTTCTACTGGCTCAATTACCCCAGTGCCTATGTTCTGTAACTTTGGTGAGTACTTTTCCAGACGAAAAGTTTGTTATCATTCTGTGAAACACAGAATGAGTAATAAGAAAACTTAGTTCCTTGCTCATGATTTTTAAAATTTTTCGACGCGAAAACTTCTCGCAAGTTACAGAAAACACAGGTACAGAATCCTTACATTTTCTGGAGGCATCATCAAGTATTTGTTCTATTATGACAGCATACAAAGCTGTCCTGCAGTGCCCAGTTAATACCCCTACTAGAATTCAAAAGTTGCTTACATGATTTTAGAAGTTTTGCAAGTTTTCGTTTCACGACAACATTTCTTCATTTCATATTTTATCCTAGAGTCTATGACCCCAGGATAAAACATAAATATTTTGAATATTCGAACCTGTACCATTTCTTTAATTGGTCATTGAACCCATATGTTTGTTGACCCAAAAATATATACTTGTCCACAAGCACACCATGCATTTAGGGCACTCTTACACTTGAGCAGAGTCCATGACAGTTGCTTTTTACTACAGGTTGCAGCTGGACTGGTAGTATACATATTAAAATCTCGTTGGTTAATCTAACCAATATCCATTGTTAGGTTCACTCACATTCATGTAAATTGTTGTTAGAATTTCAGTTAACTGAAGCAATAGTTCAAAAGAAAAAATTTATTGGTTAAAATAACCAAGATAAATTGTTATAAGCTAGTTTGAAGGGGAAATGTGGAATTTTAACCTTTTTTGTTGTTGCTGTTAACATAAGTAGTTTACTGTAAATAATTACTATTTTTCGGTTATTATTTATTGGTTTTTAATTAAAAGTTCAATTAGCTTTAATTTTTTCTCGTTTAATTGAACAGATAAACGCAGTAGAAAATACACCTAAAAGCAAATTAAGCCTAAAGTTAATGTGATTACAAAATTCAAATATACAATCAAATATGCATTCAAATATAGCGAACACAAATACAATATGGCATAATTAATTCTGCACACAATATTTTTTTATCAGTACGAGGTTTGTTATATTGCAACTTTTTAATTCAAAATAACGTCCAATAGAAATTTCCACAAAATTCTTGAAAATAGTTGTGAGAGTTTTGCAGATTGTTTAAGATAACTGTATGTTCAGTTGTTCGGCAATAAAAATGTTCAGGCGCGATCAGCTCAAAAATGTACTAACAGTGCGATACCATAGAAGTGTTTGAAGCAAAACACTTGTGTTGCTACATATTTTTCTATAAAGTTTTCATATAAACAAAACACCTCAAGTAACTTGAAACTTCGAAAACAAACCGCTGATAGTTAAAATCTCTCTGTGCATCTCCCCTTCATATTCTTTATATGTTATTAAAATTTTTAGCATCGTTGTGGCTGAAGTATTAAAGGCAATTGTTAACAAACATGATACGAACTTATCAACTTATACCTGACTTTTACAGCACATCAGACAATAAATTATAAAGAATTTAATGAATTCAGTAGAGCTTAAATATGAAATCTGTTTCATATGCATTTGTGGTGATGAAGATCTTTCAAATTTAATGAAAAATATTATTCAAAATATTTTTATTGATATTTGTTTGGTTTGGTTTATATTTTGTGGTTGCATGGCAACTGTATGGCTAATTCAAAAATTTTTTTTATGAAATTACCCATAATTTTTTTCTTTACGGTACAGTTACCATAACATAATTTTTTTTATTAATCTAACTGTCTTATATTAGTTAGTTTAACCGATTTTATTGGTAAGTGCAATTTTCATAGTTGGGGTTCACTGTAGTTTCTTTTCTATGTATCAGATTGAACAGCGTCAACATTTCCAATCGCTGTTCCATCCCAATTTCTCTTCTCACATGACTCAAGATTATTGTAAATTATTATAAAAAACACTAGTAGAACGGAACAACATGCTGTTTTTGAAGGCTGCCACATCAGTCAGTTAGTGTAAGCTTCAGCTCTATACAAAAAATTTTTTTAATACAAATGGAATATATGAATTGTTTTGATAATTACAAATTGTGCCGCAAACCGATAAATTTGCATCTTGATTTCGAAACTATAACTTATCAAGTTATATATTGGTCAGCATCAAATAATGTAAGATGTTTCATATTTTACATCTCACAGTCGTACTATCTTAGAAGCTTCTAGAGTTTCTGGGGCTTATTATTAAAATAGTGTGAAATAAAAGTATTTTAACAACGCTTTTCACAAGGTATGACTTGCTTTAACTTAACAAAAATTAACTAGTTCCAGGTTTGTTTAGCCGAAACCATTTAATCAACGGTTATTGATTTCCATTTTACCACTCGGCTGTTACTTAACAAAATCATGCGATAGAATATATGGCAATGCTGTCTCGATTTGCCACGAAATTTTAAAATATTTTCCTATTTGATATTCTGAATTCTTGTCTAAAATTCTCACCTGACAGAGAGAAAATTATTTTTCTGCTCTTTACTTTTGTATATTATTTACTTTTCAAACATATAAATGATGTCCCTCTATTTTATATTATATAAATTTTTACAAACTCAATATTTCTTTTAATTTTTAAATATTTTGTCTTTACAATTATTATGAGAGCCGACACATTTTGTTCCGTTAAATTTAGCAGACAATTTTCTATTAAATGTAGTGTCTATTAAAAAATAATCATACATTGTGAAAGACAGTGAAGTCTAACTTCCGGTTAAAGTTCATGTTATTTTTTATCATACGTTGTGAAAAGGAAACACATGGCTATTAATAACCGGCCTTATTTTGATGCTAAGTTCATGAGACAAACTGTGGGAATGATTCAGAACGGATTCAAAAATAAGATGATTTCGATACTCTCTACTTTCGAGTAACTAGTTCTACGAGAACGGATCAATAAGACCGTGACTTTTCGAACTTCCCTCGCAGTTATATGAAATGCAACACTGTTCCCATCAAGTATAACCTGTTAATAGACTACTGTCAAATTTTGAGCAAGTGTTGTCATTTACTTTGCGTTTAACAGCTGTTCAAAATATACAACCTCGTGTATTTTGCTAAAAATGGAAAACATTGAATTTCGAGTGCTCATTAAACATTATTTTTTTGCGAAAAAAAACCGTCAAGCAAAAGCTCAATAAATACTATAGGGACCCTGCAACATCGATTTCAATGGTAAAAAAGTGGTTTACTGACTTTCGTTGTGGTAGCACAAGTACAAATGACGCTGAACGTTCTGGACGTCCAATTGAGGTCAGTACACCCGAAAATGTCGAAAAAATCCACGATATGGTGTTCGCCGATCAAAGAGTAAAAGTGCATGAGATTGTTGATGCCATAGGCATTTCATATGGCAATTTGGTTTCGATTTTAAGTGATCAGCTGGGTTTAAGCAAGTTGTCTGCAAGATGGGTGCAGCGTTTGTTCTCAATTGACCATAAACGTAAACGTGTGACAACTTCAAACGATTGTTTTGAGTTGTTTAACCACAGTTCGAATGAGTTTTTAGGGCGATTTGTAACTGTGGGTGAAACATGGATCCCTTACTGTATTCCGGAGACCATGCAGCAGTCTAAACAATGAGTTTCTCCGGGTGAACCTGCTCCGAAGAAGGCCAAGGTAAGTTTGTCGGCCAATAAGGTGATGGCAACATTTTGTTACCTTCCGATTTAATGAGGATTTTAAAAGAAAAAAAGAAAATGACCCCATATGGCCAAGAAAAAAGCTCTTTTTCATCAAGTTAATGCACGACTGCACACGTGTGCAGTCTCAAGGACAAAACTCTATGAATTAAGCTACGAATTGGTACCTCATCCGCCATATTCTCCGGAGTTAGCTCCTAGTGACTACTTCCTATTTTTAAACCTACAGAAATGGCTCGGTGGAAAGAGATTTAGCTCCAACGATGAAATTATTGACCAAACAAATGTCTATTTTAAGGACCTCGAAAAATCCTATTTTTTTTTTTTGGAATGGATACAAAAACTGGAGAAACGTTGGACTAAGTGTATTGAGTTAAAAAAAGATTATGTTGAAAAATAAATTTTTGTTTTGCAAAATAACTGTGCTTCTTCAAAAAGTCACTGAGTTACTGATCCACCCACGTATAATAGTCATATAATTTTATATTACAACATTTCTATGCCGCACATTTTTTTGTATTATTTATTAGTAATGAGACATAAAGATGTTACCTATGTTTATATAAGTATTTTCAACAAACAGTGAACACCACTAATGACTTGAATAAATATCATATTGTCCGTAATTTCAGCAGTTGTATGTTTAAGTCGTAGTAACAATATATTTTGTGTGTAAGTATGTACTCGTATAAGCAAAAAAGTATGGGTAATATACCACCAGAACCGCATGTCATAAAAGTAATAGATATGTAGCAATGTAACAGCAATCCATGACAGTAAAAAAGTAAGTACTTGTGTGTGTTCTCGTTGTACTCCTAGTCACATTTGTATTGCTTGCAGTAAGTGAGAGACTATCTTTATTGGAGTGTGTTGTTACTACGGTACCGCCTTTCAAATGAACAACGGCAACAAATGTAACAACAACTACAATGAAATTTTACAAAATCCTTGTAAAACTGAAAACATGTTGCCACATCATAGTTCATCATCAATGTGTAAATGTAAGAAGATGTTATGACACCAGTGACCTCTAATGTGGTCCACCAACACATAGCAAACCATTTGAGATTTGAATTTATACACAAAGATGCCTGAAAGAAGGGAATGACACATACAACAGTAAAACATACACATGGAGGTGGCTAAAGTCCTTTCACATTAATGAATATATGGAAACATGACTTCAGTTGTAAGTTAAAAGGCTTTTGCCCGTACACGTATGTGAAAAGTCTCACCCTTAGATACGAAAAAAGGCAGAAATACAAACAAACAAAAAAACAAAAATGTTAACAAATCTATCAAATACAGAGAGATTATGCATACACAATACAATTTGTTTTTATTTTCTAGCAAAAAAAAAAATTCAATGTAAAACCATTTCAAGTATTCTATTTCATAACAAATTCATATTTGAAGTGCTGATAAAGTATGTGATGCTGTAAAAAATGCAGCATTCCGTCAACCAGTCTTTAACTTTTCTAGTCTGCTTTAAGAAAAATCTTAGCTGAAATAAGAAAGTTTTCTTAATAAAAAAGTTCAAGAGTTTGAAAAAATAAAAATAAACAGGAGCACTTTTTTGATTTTTAATTGATTTTTCAGACTAAATGTCAAATAAATATGTATATTTATATACATACTTCGGTATATTTTACTTAATAAAATAATAAATATTCAATAAATATAGTTCGAATAAAGAGGAAAATATTTCTTTTTTTGTATTTGTTTAGTTTAGCGGACTATCTCAGGTTCAGCGGTCGCTCTATTCATTTTGTTTGCATTAAAGAAAGAGAGTGTCAGTATGTTCATGGTATTTTGAATAAAACATAGGAAATCGTATGAATTTTAAACTTAGTACCCTTTGAGCTCTATAAATTATGTATAACTTAATTTACATTATAAATTTTTTCATGAAATTTTCTGCACGAAACTTTTTCTATTTACTAATAGCGCTATAAAAGAAAACAATATAAAATATCTAAAGCATTTGTGGCAACGTTTTTGATGTAATTTGCTTTTACAGGGGTCCTATAAAAAAAAAAAAAAAACTTCATATATAAATAATTTCCTTCGAAAGAACAAGATTTGTAGAGATCATAAAAATATGTAAGTATTGATTTGTAACTTTCTTTCATCGTTGCGACAAGCCGTTCCTTCAAAGTTGAGAACAATACGGCTACAGAAAAGGGCGTGTGATGAAGCAGTTCGCAACCCAATTCATATTTTTTTTTTGCCATGGAAACTGCTCTTATATTGTCCTGGTGTGCAAAGAACTATTTCCTTGACCCAATGAGGCTTTTTTAATCCATAAGGGAATATTATGGATTAAAAAAGCCTCATTGGGTCAAGGAAATAGTTCTTTGCACACCAGGACAATATAATTCTATTAATTATTAATTATTAATTCAAATTAATTCTGTGCCAAAAATAAAAAAGTACCTTAAGTCGAGATAAGCTGATTTTGTGTTCACGGCGTCACTATTATCTAACTATTTAAGAGTACCCCTGGGCAAAATTTCAATTATGTTAGGTGATTTTTCAAGAAATTATAGCGCAATGACTTGCAGCTTATCTTTTTTCAACTTATAACCTCATTGGGAATAATGGCTTAATTAAACTTATAATTTTGTTTATTTCAAATTTAATGTATTATTTATAATACGTATAATTATGTTTTTCTAAAAAAACTTCAATTAATACCCAATTTGCCTATTTAACTGTAAAAGAAATATATTTCTCAAAATCTACTTGAAAGCTGTAAAACTGTAAAACAGTAAAATATGACTTGAGCACTTTTTCCTTATTTCCATAGAATTGTTTTAACCTTTTGTAGATAAGTCGCCATGACTTTGTTGGTTGACAAACCCGCCTTGGCCTTCCTTGCCAGCGTTTCACATATTGTGGTAGTACCACGCCAAACACTTCTGTGAAGTCGTCACAAGTTTGCGTTTGTGGTCGATTGTGAGCAAATACAAAATCCACTGATCATTGTGAGATGTCTATGGCTTTCATATTCTCTCTCACTTTCAATCTCTGATCGGCCAACACCATACCGTGAAAGTTTTTTTTAGTTGTTGCAATTGTAGTGACCTCAACTGGCCATGAAGAATCTTTCGTGAAGAAGCATCTTTCGTCCTTGTACGGCCACAACGATATTCAAAAAACCACTTTTTTATCACTGAAATTCTTGATAATATATCGCTATAAAATTTTTTAAGTCTTGGTTTTAGTTGTGTTTTTTTTTCTCAAAATAATGCTTAACAAGTGCATGAAATTAATTTCTTCCCACTTGCTCTTCAATTCATATTATTGTCGCTACAAATGACTGTCTTACAAAAACTAAATAACGTAGGTTATTTCAATTTTGACAGAAGTCAACTGGAAATTGCCTGTTAATAGCAGCGTTATTTCCCTTTCTGTTGAGGTGGGAAACTCAAAAAGTCACTAACTCAATAACCGACACATATTTGTATGAACATCTCTCTTTTCATTCTGTATGCTTTTGTAGCATACATATAATTTACTTAATACAATTTTAAGCTGGAAGGAAAGCACATACAAACGCAGAAAACTGGGAATGCGAGTTGTTGCTCAACTTTTGAGAGTATTTTACTATTTTATTATACAGGAATACATTTACATAAAAAATAAGTAATAACCCAGTTGGCCAGATTGCCTTGCATGACATTGTCATCTATGCTTTTTGTGTGACTTTTCATCTGTCATTTAGTTCTGTAGTCGACAATTAAAAAAAAAAAATTGTCGTTCACAACGTT
The DNA here is from genome assembly GCA_936439885.1 of Nowickia ferox. Classification (NCBI taxonomy): domain Eukaryota; kingdom Metazoa; phylum Arthropoda; class Insecta; order Diptera; family Tachinidae; genus Nowickia; species Nowickia ferox. The sequence goes on from OW387023.1 coordinate 111,626,346, forward strand.
ACGAGTAACAATATCTTGCATGTTGTCCTCAATTAAACACCCTTGACATAAGTAAATTTAATTATTATTGTTCGAACTTTATTTGTTTCTATACTGTAAGCTAAATTACATGTGATAGTTATTTATGAACAAACAACACCAAAGTTAATGGTAAATATTCTGTCAAACACTAGCAGAACGGAGCAACTAGCTGTTTTTGAAGGTCGCCACACTTCCATCATCAGTGTTTTTTGTGCTTGCTACATTCTGTGTGGTGTCGGTTGATGTGGATTTCTGCTTTATATACTTAGCTTTTTAGTGTAAATGTAATATGCGAATTGTTTTGATTCATCGCATTGCAATTTGCTGAAATTTCAACTTTTGACAGTTTTGATGACAATATGAGCGACAAAGCGTGTGTTTTTTCTTTAATCAAACACATGAATAAGTTGGCCTCTTATTGACAAAGTTTTAGGTGATGATTTCGCCAGGTGGTAAACGCGAAAGCTTGTAAACATGCAGCTTGAGTTCGAATCCCAGTTAAGTCAGTCCATAATTTAAATGAAATGGAAAAAGCAAATAAGAAAAATAGATATTCAATTTGTGTGTTAAAAATACTAACTAAAGTCTGTTCTGTTGAGTGACATTGTCGCTCAAGAACTCACACTATAATTTTGTGAACGACAATCGATATGGTGGTGCAAATTGTCCCTTATGTGATCTCGTAGCCATTTGTTCGAAAATTTCATCAACGATTTTTTTGAGTTGCCTTCAAAATGTATTCCACAATTTTCCATTGACTTGTACTCATTGTTTAAGATATCTGAAAGATGTGGCGAACTGGAAAGCTTGCAAATGTGTGTACATACATATCGTCGGCTTAGAGTGTAAACCTGCTAAATCCACTTTTTATAATATATGACATTTTCATGCCATTCGAAACAAAAAGAGACGCCTCATCGACTAGCTAAAATATTTATTTTAATTTGAAGATCTAAATGTCAAAGAAAATTAATGTTTAGGATAATATCTTAAACTTTGTATAGAAACCGTTTACAGTATTTTGTTTGCAGACGATATGTACATTAATGCTGACTTAATTTGTTAATCGTGAACCTAGTCATTGTAGTATGCGTGTGGTTTAATAACAAATTCCCGCTCTTTGGCTGTACGAGTATACATGAAGATCTTTGAGATTTTACAAATGAACTCAATGGAAATATCCAAAAAGAAAGACAGCATTGGTTAAAAAAAAACCTGGTTTGGCAAACAAAATATTCTTGCCAAGTGGGTGAATTTATTGTGCACATTGAAAATGCTTTAGATGTGGGCGAATAAAATGTAATTAAAAAGTGATGATCGCTGTTAAAATGCTCCCTGTTTAATGTTTGCTTTAAAAATATGAACTATTTATAATATAAAAAATTTCTGAAATCCAGAGTGCAGAATAGAATACTCAACTATTGAATCAAAATCTTTCTTGGCAAGATACACTTAAGTCACTCTAAATTATATTAGAGCAAAAAAATAAATGAAAAATTTTTCTTTTACAAAACAGATTTGTATCTATTCTCTGAAGTGTATGTAAGATTCGGCACAGCCGATTATAGCATTCGTAGATAATTGTTTAGTTTACAACACTGTGCAATGAATGGGAATGAGCCACACAACATTCTCAATTTAAATTTGGTTGTGTTTACATGAACCAATTTCAATGCTCGTGTGTATGCACATTTAATTGTAGACATTCATGCTCCCATATATAAATATGTATACATATACCATGGCAACGACCTACGTAAGTGGTTACGCTCGGTTACATTTTCCCGCCTCTTTGGCTCTCCATTGGGTGCTCCCATACGAGTAAAATTAAAATTAATAACGTTTAAAAAAAACACATCACGCAAGTATTGGAAACTTTACATCAAATTAAAAACAAATGTTAAGCAATAATCGAAAATATAAAATTTCCATTGTTATGTGATTTCAAATGGGAAAAATATATCGTCATACAAAATTAAACAAAAGTTAAGTTTAATTTTTGGTATGTAATAAGAGAAGTTAAAACAAAAAAATTATACATTTTTAGGGTATTAAGTTCTCAGCAGTCTTTTGACTGACTTTCTTTAATAAATTCAATTGGGTAGATAAATTTTCGTTGATTGAAAATGATGATTTTAAATTGGAATGAGGTTACGCCTATTTCGTTTTTATATGACTATATAATAAACGAAGTATTTGTAAAATAAATTATGACACGCATGAATATGTTTAAGCATTTAGATAGGAGAATGTTGAAATACTTTAAGTTTGTATTCATAAGCAATTTTAATTAGTTTTTTGCTAAAACTATGTATAATTCTACTATAAAAAGGCTCTACGAAAACAAGCTTATTTTAACATTATTCGGCAATAATTTTTTTTCATATGTATTTTCTGTTAATTCACCATAATTTAAAGTAACCTGCAAAGAAAATTTTTCTTTCTGAAATAACTTTATTTCATGTTAATTCAATATTCCATTAATGTTAAATAAAAATGAAGAAACATGTTGAATCAAAGTTATTTCATGTAAAAATGGCGTGAAGTTGATACTAAACTAACACAAAAAACCATGTAATTTTATTGATTATTTCAAATACGTGATGGTGTGTATTGGCACAGACAATGAAAAAATGTTGGTGAGCTCTACAATTTTGCCTTCCCGGCCAAGATTTGAACTTGAAGTCATTCACCTTAAACATTTTTTATACACACACCAAATAAATAACATTTTGAATTAAATTTTAGTTCAACATGATTTAGTTAATTATTTAGTATACAATTTATTTTAATTAAAAGTTATTCGAACTTTCGACTTCTTGGACTACAAAGCAAGAAGTTTTCGTTGGAAATTCGAAGTTTGTCGGCTATTTACAAACATTAAAAAACATCAACAAAAACGAGTCATACAACTAAGCACAATAGTGCTGGAGCTTCAAATTCTGGTAATTTTAATGCAGAATGCGCCGCCATATCTCTTCTAAAAAAGTTGTTCATATACTTAAAGAATTTACCGCCAAAACACTATGTGAATATTTTACCAGTACCTACCGATGAATCTAAAAATGATAAAGCTACTTCTCGTTTACTGACTTCAATTGGGACTTGATAAAAAACTATTTTTGTTCATTTTAATAACAATCCTTCAATCGATAAAAAATGAAACCTCATCTGAAGCTGAAGTCAAAACCTAAATTAACTGAAAATCAAAAATTAAATTTTTTAATTGAAATACAATTTTTCATTTTTTTCTTTTTTATTGAGTTTTCAATCCAAAGTTTTGCAATAAGCTGAAAAACTTCATATGATTACAGTAAACATAATAAGTTTAAGACCCTCAAACAAAAATCTATTCAATTTTACTATATTTTTAATTTTTAGTCGGGCTTAAGTTCAGTAATTTCAATCCTTGTTGAATGAAATATTTTTTTTTTAATAATTAATGTGAGTTTCCAAAGAAGAGAAGAAAAATTAAATTAGACTTTATAATTTTTAATTTTTTACAAACTTTTTAAAATAAGTTAACAATTGGGTAAGAATTAAAATATTAAAGCAGCAAGGCGAAGCTTAACCATCAGAGAAAGCAAAACTTGCTCAAATCCAAAAATTTTAAGCAATTTAATTTTTAAAATTAAAAAAAAATAAATTAAGCTGATGAAAAATTTGGCGTATTTATTTTCTTCCTCTAAATCATATTTTTGCTTTCAAAGGTACTCATAAAAAATCATTATTTTTTCTTTTATAATGGCCCCAGAAAGCACATCAAATGACGTGAGTTACTCATATTTGTACTGATCTTAAATAACTTTTTCGAGTAAAACTACTTGTTTTATTTCTTCACGTTTTTCTCAAGAAAAACAAAAAAACATTTAAGTTGCTTAACACACAATACTTAATGTGTAGTGCTATTAAAGGCATCACAAATTTCTTCAACCTTCAACCGCACGTTCATGGGCAATTTTCATTTCATGTTAAGAAATAAATTGTCTTCTAAAAGTTTTTGTTTAAGAAAAATATACACAAAAATAATTTTAGTTGTACAAGAAAAAACGAAAAAAAAAGAAAAACTGAAGAGAAATGTGTAATAAAAATGTATGTCTTCTCATAAGAAACATCAACTTAAATGACTGTCTAGTATGCACAAGTAAGCAACTTTTCTAGGCACGCTCATACAATAGCTTTTATGTTTGGCAGTGAAAGAATAAAAGCTTGTACATTTACTTGCCATGGAGTGTAATTACACACGAGCCTCTAAATGTGTTCAGAGGCACAGGAAATGGTCGATAACTTCAAAATGTTGCCCTTGTGGTAGTTAAAAATAAAAATTTATTATAATGGGCCTTTTAAGAGGGTATTCCGAATTTTTAATGTTAATAGCGGACACATTTTTGAAGCTTCATCTGCGGAATTATACGTCGTTTAGTCAGTCTGTTTTACCAAATCACATTGGACGGACGCACGTGCAAATGATAAAATTGTTTTATCTAAATGGGTGTTCTTTTAGAGCAACCAACGACGAATGGTTTTAACAGGACGACGAGACATTGTCACACACCTTATAACACATTCCATATTCTGCAGAAGCAATTTGAAAGTATAATCATCAAGTAAACTGGATACTTCGGATGCGTTCCAACTAGCAAAGTTTCGACGAACTCTTGTATGATGTTACATTACATAGGCCTTTCAATAGCATGAAAATTGTTGTTAATATTTCACAAATATAAAAACTCTTGAGTAAATATCTTTCTAAAATATAAAATATGCTGAAGAAAAATAAATTTTTATTTTATTTTTATTTACTTTTCAAATTTTCCAACCCTGGAATCGTCTGTTTATGACTTTTTTTATATTTAAAATATTAAACAGGTTTAAATAGCAAATAAAAAATACAAATATTATTTTAAGAATGTTACTTTTACATACAAAACAAAAATCTAATTTTCCAGCTCTGAAACTGTCTATTCGATTTTGCTGATTTGCAATACTTATAGATATATATATATTTTGAACCATTTCTGATACAACAGTCCCACCAGTAATTTCAAAGTACTCTGATACGGACGGATGGGCAGACAAACGCGGTTGAAGCGCCTTCATTAGTTAACTAAAGATTGTGAATTCGAGCCTAAGACATACGAGTACATACATGTACACACATATGCCTACAACTATTTTTGCAAGAAAATATGTTAAAGTTTGTGCAGATTACAAAAAAACAAACTAAATAAATTTCGTATTTTTTATTGTTTTAAATAAAAATGTTAATTACATTTTGTTTTTCTGTTCTCTTATGCCAAAGAATCGAACTGTGGGTATTTCCACTCCCAAGGCAGGAACAAACTACAAAGTAATTGTCATTATGTCATGTGAAAATAAAATAGTAGTACACTGGCAGGCAAAAGTAAATGCATTATGTATTTATATTATGTACTTGCAAAGAATCATAGTTTTCTATGTATATGTTATATGTATATGTTCCAATGCTTTAAATATTTTCATATGTCCGAGATAAAAATTATTTTAATTAAAAAAGAAGAAACTGGATGGAATACCATTGAAAAATCATATCTACGGAAATTTACTGAAACTCACTCCACTTGGAGTGAATCAAACGCGATGAGGTGTAGCGTCCTTCTGTATTTGTCTTATAATTACATATCTGTGGTAAAAAGGAAAAAGGGTTTATGTCGATATAAGCTGATTTTAAGTTAATAGTATCTCCGTAATCTACATATTTGAATGTATCCTTGGACAAAATCGCAATTTATTTGTGCGATTTTTCAAGAAGTCATATCAAAATGACTTGTGGCTTATCTTTCTTAGACTTCTAATCTCATGAAAATAATAATTTAATTTAGGTAATACTGTGGTATATTTTAACTTGAATGTATTATTTCTGTGGCAAAAAAGGAAAAAGTGCTTAAGTCGAGATAAGCACATTTCGAGTTAGTGGCACCTTCGTAAGCTCCACATTCAGACGTACGTCTGACAAAAATTTCTATTATTTTGTGCGATTTTTCAGGAAGTTATAGCGCAATAAATTGGTGTTTATCTTTTTTCGACTTATAATTTCATACGGAATAACAGCTTAATTAAGCTTATACTTTCATATTACTTCAAATCCAATCTATTAGTTACAATGTGTAGAACGATGTTTTCTAAAAAAAATTCAAGAGAGTATCGAATTACCAAATTCAACTGCAAAAGAAATAAATTTCTCAAAATCGAGTTGAAAGCTTAAAACTGCTCTCCTGCAAAACAGTAAAATATGACTTAAGTACTTTTTCCTTATTGCCACAGATTTATAGTGTCTAGTCAAATGTTTGCTTAAGAAAATAAAGTTTAACAGAGAATTTCACAATTTAACGTAAAATAAATTAATTTCAGAAAATCAACTTGAACGCTCAAAAATGCTTTCCTGCAAAACATTAAAATATGACTTAGGCACTTTTTTCATTATTGCCGCAGATATTATTTCTTAATCGACTTTTTATTTAAAAAATTTAAGCAAATCCTTAGCTGATATGCAAAAATTATGTAACTAAATTTTTTTAAATTTTATAATAAAAAATAAAAACTGAACAAAATTATTTAAGTGAAAAATGCGATTTCGTATTTTTTTTTATATCTCAGCTGGCGATATGTACTTTATTTCTTATAATTATTTAATAATTTCATATAGAAAATTTTTATACGTTTTTTCAAAGGGAGAAAAATATAAAATATTTTCCAATTACTTTTTGCATAATTGAAGGTGCAGCACGAATAACGTTCTAAGTGACAAAATAATAATTTTTCATGAGACAAAAAACGAATTTTTTTTGCAATAAAAATAATAATAATTAATATCAACTTTTCTTTCTGTACTTCTGTTACATTTATCAATTACCATCCACAATTCCGTTTGCATAATTTTCTTCATTACTTACAAAATTCTTCCACTAACTGACTCTTTGTAATTGTATTTTGAAGGCGATAAGATGCATAGCTTTTTTTATTAGTTTCACATCTGAACAATGCAAGAGAGTAACGTTAACGGTAATCTTTAGAAAAAATAGGCTATACAAAATTTCTCTGTTGTAACGTTATTCGCATCTTTGCTTCAATTTGCAAAACTGCAAGCATTTTTATACCTGCCACTATACCCACATAGCGAAGTATTGCAGAAAATAAAAAAAACTATATTATGCCTTTGGGGACTATTGAAATGATAATAACTGTGTACTCGTATGTTTGTTTATGTGTATTAACACACATTTTGTTTTATAAATAACCATTCGGATTTACAGAGATGTTTGAATTTGGTTACTATTAATGTGATTTTTGTTTTGGACTTTATTAGTCGATAATCTGTGATTGTTTTTCATTAGTGTAATTAACACAAGACTTGTCATTATGAATTCATATTTAGAAATATTTTATTATGAAAATATTGTCCAGGGAGGAAAAAGTAATAACATTATTATATATTCGGTATAATGAAATAATAACAATAACAAAAAAATAATTAAAATTTACGTTTAAATTATTCGTTGTCTAGGCTTAATATTATTATAAAAGAAATCAAGTCAGTAGGATGCTTTAACAGACAAATTGATAACAAACTTACTAGTGTAAGTTTTTTTTAATAAAATATTGAAAAATATTTAACAGCAGTTCGTAGAGATTTTTGTTGCCACAATAAATAAATGTAGCTAAAATATAATTTTTTGCATTGTTATATTTAACAATTGAATAATTTAAATAAGTAAAAGCAAAATCTTGTTATGCATTAAAACATTTTCCTTAGTATGAGTTGTGGAATTAAAAAAAAAAGTTAAAATAAAATAAATTTCATTGATACGATTTGAAATTTTATGTAAAATTGGGGCAATTTTTGTGAAATATTTTATTCCTCTAAAACTTCTCCGTTAAGATATTTTTTGTCTTTTTTTCTAGCAAGAAAATTTCTTAACTTGAGATTGCTATTCACTACCGATTCAAATTAACTCACTCTTTAAGCCAGGTTTCACTTGCTCTGTTAGGTCATAGACTTTGCTTAAATATCTTTTATAATCCGATTGAATTTGTTTGACAATAAGATTTTAAGGTCCATAAAATGTTAAAATCCTTATTGCTTATACAACAAAATTTATTTTTTTTTTATATAATCAAACAATCTGGATGACATAAACAGCGAACTTTTTGATTTTTTTCTACAAGTATATGACCAAACTATTACCAAACTTTAAATTGAACATAAAAGTTCACTTATTGTCAGTTTATAGAAGACAAGTAAAATTTCAATATTTATACATTGAGAAATTGTTTTTGTTTGCAATATAAATAGACAGACGAAAATTTTTACTTGTCTTCTATAAACTGGCAGTTAATTTTTTTGTTGAATTATAAATAACAATTGTATTATAATTCTTATAATACTAAAAAAGTCCTCGAAACATATGGGCAAAGTTTATGACCACCAATCAATCGTTGGTATGCAGACGTATGATTAATATTATTCTTAGAGTAATATTACTCATACGCCCAACTGTGTAAATTGTATCGGTAATCAATTACACTGTGTGACAAAAAAAACTACGTGACGTGTGCCGTATTACTATTTTTCTGTTATATATTGTCGAGTATACCAACAATCCGTACATGAAATTTTGCCAAGCACCCCCAAAATCTTGAGTTACGGGTAAAAAAACTGGTTTTTCGTACCCGTATGCATTTATTAATCTGTAACTAGCTTAAATATCAAAAGATTTTAAATATATAAACGAATTTAGAAAGAAGAGACTAGCACCTTTTGAACCATATGTATTTCGTTTTAGTAAATGTCATATAAATATATATATATATATATATATATATGTGTATTTTTTCACCACACATAATTCTAAATATCTAGTAATAATCATTAATACGATTTCTACAGTTTGCGGGCCGCAATTTGCATATCACTGTTATACTAAATTCAATTTAGAGTGGCATAAAAAATTTTCAAAGCGAGCTCAACTCATATAAAAATAAATAAAGAGCTGCTTAATGACTGATAATCAGGTACTCTATCTCTCTTCTCTTCGAACAATATATTTAATAACTCAGTCAATTTCCAAGGAATAATAGTTTTATAAACCTGCAAATAAATTTTAATTAAATATGTTTAAAAAAAGGTCATAAACAGTAATTCAAAGTAGAAAACTGTCAGAAAAAACCGAAAAATTTATATTTGTTGAAAAAATACTGAAACAAAATAAATCCTAAATCCAAGCCTAAGAACTCAGAGCATTTAGACTTTGCTCTTGCTTTTAATTTTTATTTGTCACACTTAAATTTAAAAAAAAAAACTGAAAATGCATGCATCTAATTTCATTACAAATTTCAGACCCTAGAATAAAAATAAATCCCACAGACAGAGTAAAAAAATTAAACTAGCATCTTTCGCTTACAAACTTACTTTGGCTGAAGCAGTCGTTTTTGCATGGTATTGTTATATTTTTTTAAATCATTGTAATTATCGTTATAAAAGTTATGGAGTTCAGTACCTGGATTGAGTAAATTGGTTTACGATAATCGTAGCGCTATAATAAATATAGCGAAAATTTATCAATTTTGCTATTCACTCATATATTTTAACGATATTTGCTGTCGCTTGAAGTAAAAAAGTAAAATAAAATAAATTACTTTATCGTAACCGCAAACGGATAAATATATTGATAAATATTACCATTTTCGGTTCGAAAAAAGTTACTGAATCAAGTATTTAGTACTGGTATTGTTTCAGTTTTCTGATAAAAAAAATATTCGTGCCTTTAACTACTGACTAAATTCATATTATAAAAATTTAAGCTGAATTCTTTGAGTGTATTTTAATATGTAATAGATTTTATTTCAATAAATGACATACTAATTTTTAATTATTTAACTAAAGCTAATTTACACCCCTTTGAATTTTTAAGAATCAAGTTTGAATTCATCATTCAACTATTTCAAGGAAATTTTTTTTCTTTTTGTATTCAATTTGGTAACTCAACCGCACACTGTATCAAAGATCTATTTTTCAACAAATAGTTGTAAAAGGGCAATTGCATACTCCAGCTGAGTATTTAATTATTTTAATTTGGTTGGTATTTTTCGTTTTCATAAATGTATATTTGTATATGATTTCCTTATATATGTGGCAAAAAGGAAAAAGTGCTTAAGTCGAGATAAGTTGATTTTGAGTTATTGGTACTTCCTGAATCTGCATATTCGAAAGTGCCCCTGGTCAAAATTTCAATTAATTTGTGTGATTTTTCAGGACGTTATAGCACTATGACTTGCGACTTATCTCTTTTAGACTTCTAATTTCATTCGGAATAACAGCTTAATTTAGGTAATACTTTGGTATATTTCAACGTAAATGTATTACTTATAGTATGTATGTTTGCTTAAAAAAATAACAGCTGACGGATAATTTCCCAGTTTAACTGTAAAATAACTAAATTTCTGAAAATCGAAAGCTTAAAAGTGTTCTACTGCAAAACAGTAAAATATGACATAAGCACTTTTTCCTTATTGCCACAGATATATTGATAAGCAAAAATTCTTAAGTTTCCTAGAGTGAGAACTTTGTTTATTGCAACTTTCGAAACCAACCTTTAATAAAAATAATTTTGGAAGTTAGATAACACTTACATATGTGAACCAAAGAAAAAACTTGTGCAGGTTTTTTTTAAGGGTAATGATTTATTTATAACTTTATTATGTGAGTTAATTTAGTTTGCAAAAAATAACAAAAAAAAACCAAATAACAAATCCAATTCTTTCCGTTTGACACATAAAATTTTTTTTAACAAGTATTCGTCATATAAATATTTATGTTTCCTTATATTCAAATTTTTTATAAAAAAAATTTACACAAACAAACGTTAAATAAACATATGAGTGTATGTTAAAAAAGAAACAACCATAAATTTAATGTGCTTGATTTGAATGAAGAAGGAAACGAACTTCTGTTAAACAAACTTTATGAATCCATAACAAACGAAAGTAAATATATTTATTAGGTTTTTATCAATTGTGTATGTGTTATTTCTGTAAAGAAAAACTCCGCCATACACAAGTATTTTCATATGAATTTATGTATACATCACTCATTTACTTGAACAATGTCATAACTCAAGAAAATCTAGTTTTACAGAAATCAAAAGTTTTAAGTTTTCAATTTACATACAATTTTAAAAGAAAACTAAAACTTTATAAATAAAACTTTATTTTTCTTTTAATGCCCTGTTTGACGATTGTATTGTCTTGACTATGGACGAAAAAAAGCCGCAGTTGTGATTCTCTAAAACAATTATTATTTATTGTCCATGCTAGAAGGTTCGTGTATTCGCTTCATGATTTTGTTCTAAACACTATATGCAACATATATTTTTAAAATATTTTTCAAACTATTGTATAATACTTTAATTTTATTTGTATATTTTAAAAACATGATAATAATTATGTTTTTATTTTTCATTGTCCAAGACAACAACCATTTTTCAAGAAAATAATTTAGAGCATTCAAAAACAACAACGACAAAAATCTTCTTACTGAACTAGGGCATAAGAGTTGAGTATATTTATATGAAATTTTGTCTAACTCAAAAATCAAGTTTTTGGAACTATGACGTTCTTACAGTAAACGAGCAAATTTGTATATATGTTTTTACGTATATACGAGTATAACTTTGTTTTGATTATAGACACAATCATTTGTGTTGTATGCAAAAAAAGAAACTTTGCTCAATGTTGTTTTGACAAAATTTAATACGTTATTAGCTTGTATTATTTTATAACATGCAATTTTATATATTTGTCTTTATATGGCAGTAGATATTATATACACATATACTAGTGATGTAACAAATGCGAATATGTGAGGCAATATTCGCAAATAAAAATCGGAATGTGAATATTCAATTTAAAAATTAGAGATGGTTATCTATGGCTCAATTCAATTAGCGACACTACCATCCTAAATGATATTGAGATAAGCTTAACATTATATTAGAGTAGTTCCAAAAATTTTTGATTTTATTATAAAAGAGTAGACCAACTAAACCCTTGTTTATGTATAAAATTGGTTTAAAAGCAGCTCTATACCAATCGTGGTTACTTTTAGTCAAAATTTAGTGATATTTATGGTAGAGTACTTTTAAAAAGGCAGCTGTTATTTGTAATAATTTCATTTCCTATACATGTGTTTGTTATAGGTACCATTAAAATGTAAAATTTTTACAACATTTTTTTAAACAAAATAAGTCATCCGTTGTTTGGCTCTCATTTTTTTTCCTAAGTGAAAAACTTCGAATCTATTTTTTGATTATGTTTATTTGAACCTTAAGAGTTTTATTTTTTTATTTACGGGCGCCGTCCCAATTGATTGCTATACGATTGAATCCACCTCAAGATATCGAGCCCTAGCCGGAGTATAACCCAGCGTACGAGCGCCCCCAACAGTTTGGACACACCTGAGAAATTCACATATTTTAGTTTTCTTTTTTAGACAACATCTCCTACAAAAATGGGATGGATTGACTTCCGTTTCCGAACGGAATAGAACTCTGTGACATGGCCGATAGTCTCTGTGATTGATTCTTTCTATCTGTAAATGTCACAGCTTTTATATAAACCAATGTCGGCATCCGTTTCAAAATGGTGTTGCCGCCACAAAAAATTTCAAAAATTTTTAATATTTTTTTCTTCAAATTCAAAGATATCAAGTTTGCATTAATTAATGCAACGCTATTTATATTGTATGTACATAATTGCTATTTAATAGTTTAAAAAAACATACTTATATCGGTGTTGTAACATACCAACTTCAGTCGGCTAATGCTTTCGCCAATAGCACTGTGGAACATTTTTGGGATTATTGTCTGGGGGGTGAGAAATTCCAAGTCAGGGTGATGGTACTAGGTCAGTATAGTAAAACCCTCAAATGGTTTGGCGTTCGTATGTGTCAGTTTTTTTTATGACCTTTTAAATTTTTTCTTTTTCACTTGTCCGATTTTGATGAAACAAACTTAGAAAAATTAAGAATTACAATTTCTCTAATCTGTTTCTATACCGTTTTCCTATATGTGCAAAAGGCAAAAAAATATTTTTTTGCCTAAAAATTAAATTTTTTTTTTAAATTCATAAAAAATCCAAAACGGAAAAAAGGATCAAGTGTTATTAATTTCGTGTTTTTTGTTCATGAGTTATGTGACTTTACGCGAAAGTAATTAGTTTTGACACTTTTTTCCATTTTGGATTTTTTATGAATTTAAAAAAAATATTTAAATTTTTAGGCAAAAAAATATTTTATTGCCTCCACAAATTTATTTTTAACTTCGAAAGTGTTGCACATATAGGAAAACGGTGTAGAAACAGATTAGAGAAATTGTAATTCTTAATTTTTCTAAATTTGTTTCATCAAAATCGGACAAGTGAAAAGAAAAATTTAAAAGGTCATAAAAAAACTGACACCTACGAACGCCAAACCATTTGAGGGTTTTACTATACTGACCTAGTACCATCACCCTGACCTGGAATTTCTCACCCCCCAGATTGGCTGTTGTACTGTGTAGTGAACCGCCGCTACTTGTTTCCTCACGGCATAGATTTCGCACGACATATTTTTAATAATAATAACAGCTGTTGTCAGAAGGTTTGTCAGAAGAAAATACAGCACGCTCTAATTGAAATTTTGTCAGAAGCAATGTTTCAAAGGTACCACACGACATGTACATGTTTTACATTGAGAAATTTGACAAGTCAGACGTAAGAAACATGTCGTCTACGGGGGGCATAAGCCGTGCGTTTTTAAATCGTGTAATTTTAAAAAACAAAAACAGTATTCTGCTGATCGAACGATTGTGATAGTGCATTCAAAATTTAGTTCGTATAAACGTAGCTTAAGCATTAAAACCAATTAAAAAACTTCAATAAGTTACCTTTTTGATTGAGCTGTTTTCTGAAAATTAGACGATTTCACAATGTATAATTTACAGATACCCCTTTAATTTACAGCAACATAAGCTAAGTTTTGAAAAATATATAAAATATAAAACCAAAAAAGTTAGGTGAACTTATAATGTAAAAATGTTCTACAAAATCTTGAATTTAAGCCAAATTTTTAATAACCTTATTTTTTGTCGGAGAGAACTAATCAAAAAAGTTGCTTAAATATTAAGCTTACGCGGTTCTCTAATGTTTAATTTTATATAAAATAAAAAATTTTTATATCAAAATTTCTTGCAAAGTGTGTCACTTTGCATCCATGACTCTTGAAAATAAGTATCTACTACAAAATTTTGGCCATTTATGTCAAAAGTTGGAGAATTTAGTTCCGATTCCTGAGAGGTAAAATGCTTTCACTTTTTGTATTATTTTCGAATCTGCAAAGCAATTTTATTCTATCTATTAGCTCCCTTATGATTTTGTTGACATGAATATTTTGTTTGCTTGTTTTGAATTGAAATATTTAATGTGACATTGGGTATTTTATTACACTCTTACTCCTCGTTATACCTAGAGCAAAGCGCTGGGTATCATCAGTTGTTGTTAATGTTTGTAATTCTTGCAAAACGTGACACAAGCTTAAGTTCGTTCCTTTTAAGGAATTTTACTTTTTGTAATAATGAAGACTTTTATAGCTTTTTTATGACGTAAAATATTTTTATTAAAAACAAACACTGGTTAGTTGGAATAATAATAAAATGCTGGGCTTGGAAATTCTTAGTTAAACTCAGTTAACTGACAGAGCGTTGTTTTTTTTAAATAATTATTTTTTTTATTTTTATATTTTTTTTTTTTTTGTTAAAACATAAAACCACAAAAAAAATATTATCAGCAGAACCAGAAATCACAAAACCAAATCCTTCAATATTCCACTACACCAATTTACACTGAACTCAAAAGAAGGGCACCAGAAAAAGTATTGTTTTAAAATTAGTAAAATAAGCAATTCAATTTGTTGTACAAAAGCAAAAAAAAATTTCTGACATCAAGCTTAGAGTCCCCAGCGTTCTAACATCCAGTAATATTTATGACAGATATTCAAACATCTGCGAGCAAATAATTTTACCAAAATATTTATTCGTATCTGGTGAAAGCACTTGTTCAAGTCTGTTAATTTTTGGTGCCAGGTCGTTAAGTTGTTTATGCTTTTCCATTTCCTTTTAACGTTTATTTTGTATTATAAATAGATGACGAAATAGGATACGTTTATTCTATTGTGCTTTATGAAAACATAAACATTTTTTTTTATTATAGAATGCAATAAAAATGATTTCCCTTCTTGTTTGATTGCTTAAAATGTATGTACGTACATATATTGAATCTTTGATTGTTTGCACAGATAGATAGAGATATAAAAATAAACTAGATTTTCGATGTTTTATGGGGTAAAAACGAGTTTGATATTATGACCTTAAAGGGAAAACTTCATTTTTTGTGACTGAAGGAATTATTATATTCTTTTCCCAATAAAATTAAATGTATGTTTGTACATATGTATGTAATCTTAATAAAATGGGATAAAGGTCATAAAAAGAACAAAAAAGAAGATTGCAAGTCGCACTGGAAAAATAAAATAACAATAAAAGTCCATGAAAAATAAATATAAAGAAAACAATCTTTGTAAAACAATCTCAAAGGGAATGTTTTGCAAGTAAATAAATTTAATTTGTAAAATTTTCAAAACGAGCTTAAAGCTGTAAGTTTTTTATTATTTATTGTGGCCTATGTTATTCTTTATGCTCTCGTGATTTCACTGCTGCTTTATTTTTTTTTCCAGAAAATTAAAATTTTTTAAATAAATGAGAATTATTAGGAACAAATATATTCAATTTCCAAAAATTCCACTAACCAATTTAAAAGTGCTTCATGTCAATCTTACTTTTCCTTAATTTAATAGAGATTTTCTATTCGTTTGAAGCTTACATAATTTCATCTACACTTTCGCTAAAACAAATATTGTTTATCCCTTTTTGTGACAATTAAGTCAGAGAATAAGATAAGTAAATATTGTTAATTTAAGTAACTGAGTATAATCATTATTGCAATGCACACAATTCTAATTGTTCCAACACATAAAGGCATCTCTACTTCGTTTATGCCAAGAACTAAAATACGCTACAACTAAAAATAAAAAGGCACATGCGTATTAAGCGTATTGACTCTCTCTCATAAGCATGCATATGCTTATTTATACTCATGCTGTGGATATTTAATCGGACAAAAAAAAACAAACGCATGATAATCGGGATAATTATTCACCATTTTCCAACGTATACATACATTTGAGTATATAAAATGGAGTGAAAAATGTGTGGGTGTGTGTGGCAGTTTTTAAACATGCTTTATGTGTGTGTATATATAAGATATCCCTGTATATTCGCATGTGTATTAATAGTCAGAGTATTTTTATGCTCATGTGTGAGATTATAACTCACATAATTAAAAAATTTTAAGATTTGGCTTGTTTTTATGGTTAAGCAATTGTCTATATGCATTTCGTTCCTGCTTTTGGAACTCATCAGTAATCTTCAAATTAAATAAATAACGACTTTATGTCAAGTAAATATACTTCGGTATTTCAAATATGATAATTAAAAAATTTTAGTTATAGTTGTTGGTGCTGCGTAATTTAAAAAATGTGTATGAACATAGTTGTTGGATATTTATTGTTAAACGTATTCGGTTTAGAATTGATAAGTGTGTTTTTATATGAGCGTGTTTTTATTTTTAGCTAAACGCATTTATAATTTTTGCCTCTACTGAGCATTTCCGAATTTCGAAATAACCCCCTTTCGAGACAAAAGTGCGATATGTAAATTAATAATTTTTTTTAATAAATTTTTTTGCTCAGAGATATTTTGCAACTTAAATTTGTTAACGTAATGTTTTAGCTATTTTTATTAATATATTAAATAAAAAGTTAATATCAAAAATGTAACTCACATTGAATAAAATTGATTGCAAAGCCGGAAGTAAATCTTTAACGTACCTGGAAGAAAAAGATAAAATATTATTTATTAAGTTAATATATATTATTAACAATTTAAACGCAAATACAAGTTATAAAAATACTTAATTTGACAAGCATGCTAACAAAAAAATACACTCTTTAATGTGAAAAAAATTTGAGTTGTTGAACTTAAAAAGCCCATAAATTCTCCCCATTTTCGATGACCTAGACCTCTATAATTATTAAAAATCTGGTTGGTTTGTATTCTACAACAATTCAATGTTGTCTACAAAAAATTTTTAAAATCCCATTTTTAAGATATATGATTTTTTTTTACTTTCATATGAATTTTTGCCCATTATATTTCTGAGAATAAAGCAATTGATTTACTCAAGTAAATATTTTTTGGAATGTGTTGCTTAGCAAAATTTTCCCTGCCACAAAAAATCTAAATACCAAATCACTTCTCGTTAACTAAGACCTCCTTGTTTACATTAGAATTAATAATTCATAATCTAATTCAAATTGAATTAGCTCCGCGTGAAGTTTATAATTGAAGCGTTAATTATGAATAAGATTGAGAGTTATAAAAGAGGCTGGTTAAGCACAAATAGTATGAAGTACATTGTAGTTTTAAGTAAAATAATTGGCTGAATGATAAAGCCAAATACCTCGTTTATATGCAACACTTGCCAGCAGTATCCTTGGTTTCTAATTATATTTAAAAACTCATTTATTTTCCTCTTTAATAAATGTTTCAGGCTTCAATAATAATTAAAAGCAATTGACACGCATGAAGCTTTCATTATTAAAGCTTTTTCGGTATTTTTTTATCTTTATAATTTTAAACATGCTTCTGCAGAATTTCATTCATTAACCAGTTTCTCTCAACTGTGATATCTTCAATTAATTTGTTTGCTTTTTGTTTTTGCTCCTATTACACTATTATACGGCCTTTAAGCGAGATGACACATGCGACATGTGTGTGAAGATGTAAAGATTCAAGGTGGAGAAGATGGAAAGAAATTGTCAACGTCGTTAAGCATGTTGGCAATAATGATAATGATAACGATGATAACATTGATGGATATAAAAGATAATAATAATGTTTCTATCTTGTGTACTTCTGATGGTATTTCCTTTTTTTTGGAGATTTTCTTGAGTTATGATGCTGCTGCAACTTAAAGCGTAATCAACTTAATTAAAAATCTTGCCTGCTCTACTGCCTAGTAAAAGCAGGTACAGGGTAGACCAAAAGAAACGGAAAGTCTAAATAAATAGTCTAACACTCTATAATTTAAATAGGAATTTTTTTATTTTTAAAATTGTTGCAAGGACCACATGAGTGATAAAAATAGAAAAAAAACTACTGGTCAGTGAATTAATATTAGTGAATTTTATTTTGAACACCGACAAAACAATCGTTTTCGTCACGATCCCAGATTTATAAAGAAATTATATATATAGAGTCCTTTCTAAAGTGCAGTCTGTTTAAAAGACCAACTAGCTCGCCAATAAAATAAAATCAAATTAAATAAAATCATATAAAATAAAATAAAATCAAAAAAAAATAAAATAAAATAAAATAAATTAAAATAAAATAAAATAAAATAAAATAAAATAAATTAAAATAAAATAAAATAAAATAAAATAAAATAAAATAAAATAAAATAAAATAAAATAAAATAAAATAAAATAAAATAAAATAAAATAAAATAAAATAAAATAAAATAAAATAAAATAAAATAAAATAAACGCAAATAAAATAAAATGAAATAAAATATAATAAAATAAAATAAAATAAAATAAAATAAAATAAAATAAAATAAAATAAAATAAAATAAAACAAAATAAAATAAAATCAAATAAAATAAATTAAAATAAAATAAAATAAAATAAAATAAAATAAAATAAATTAAAATAAAATAAAATAAAATAAAATAAAATAAAATAAAATAAAATAAAATAAAATAAAATAAAATAAAATCAAATAAAATAAATTAACATAAAATAAAATAAAATAAAATAAAATAAAATAAAATAAAATAAAATAAAATAAAATAAAATAAAACAAATTAAAATAAAATAAACGCAAATAAAATAAAATAAAATAAGATTATATTAAATTAAAAGAAAATCAGTTCCTCATTCATTAACATTTATCAAACTAAATACAGCAAAGAATAAAATTTAAAATTTGGTTAAAAAACATGTTTGTCATTAATTTTTCCGTGTGACTGTAAAATAAAAAAAATGGGATTATTCAAACACCCCGGTTTTTTGGCCCACCCTGTTTCTATGAGTCTTAGCCTTGATTGCATGAAATCGTATGTAAGTTTTTTTTACTTTTTATAACGTTATAAGTTTTGGAGTATTTTGTTCTTAAAAGCCTTTTTTCATTTTTACTAACAAAATATTGTTGGTACATGGATTTTCATTAACTACAAAATAATCAGCTAAAAATTCCAATTGAATTTTTAGGAAGTGACGACCTTTTCGACTTCATATGACGACATCCGAGTATGCTTACAAACAGAAATAAAAGGGCAGAGAGCAAAAAACATAAATTATTTTTCAACCTTTAACTATCTGTTGGCTTTTTATATATATATTTATGTATGTATGTATGCATGTATAAAACTACACGCGTATGTATGTGTATGAATGTATATCTAGGTTTTATTTGAAGAAAATAAAATTGCGTAGGAAAATTTAATTTTATTTCTCTCAACTGAACAAGCATTTGCCTTAACACGGTTTTATTTTACACAAGAATTTCTTCCTGACTTCAATTTATAGCGCTGGAAATAACAGCGTAATAATATTTTTGTGTATGTATGTTTATACAAACGTTTGTAAATGTATGCTGGCCCAATTTATAAGAATATCAAAATCATAAGCCCATATGGCTGCGGCTGTTCCAATCGTGGAAAGAAATATCGGCAAGTTTAAACTAATCGAAAAATATTAAGAGGTTGTTATAATCTGAAGTTTTTTTATAGAGTCTTTCTTTGCTTAACCTTAATTTAAAAAAAAATAGTGCATGTGAGCATCATTGACGTTTATATTCCCTTGAAAGCCCTATCGCTGCCATAATGCACTGAAGTTTAACATTGTGTAAATGTTCGCCAGAGCCTCACTAGATGGCGCATATCCGCAATGTCCAATTTTTTATGACTCTGGCACATAAGTCAAACTGACTTTCGATTGGCGTCATTATGGCCGCTGTGGTTTCTGGATTTTCTTCATCGACCTGCATTTTACAAAAATACTCCAAGAAAAGGCCTAATGGTTTAAAACCGCACGATCTCGGTGGCCAGTCTACATCGACTTCATTTAGGATGACCATGCCAACAAATCGTTCGTGCAGAGCATCCAATTTAGCATTAGCTATATGGTTCGTAGCGCCATCCTGTTGAAACATCAAGTCGTTGGTGGCCATATCATACAATTCTGCTCAAAAAATATGCTGATAGTCATCGACCTGTATTGATTTACTTGGGCTGGCCAATATCGTCGGCAAACAAATATCAACCAAGGACACCGCCAGTGCAAATTTCAACCCAAACATTTGTGATGTCTTCTAGATGCATTGGACGCTCTTCGATCTGATATGGTTTGTTATTGTCGCAAATTCGATAATTTTGTTTGTTCACGTACCGCTTCAACCAGAAATTGGCTTCATTACTGAAAATTATTTTTCGTTGGTAATTAGAATCAGTTTCCAAATGCTCCATATACCATTCAACGAGTACATGTGGTTGCACAGACGATAGCACGAAACCCGATGCAAAATTCGGGGGCAGCAACAATGTTGTTTTAAGATTAAGAGATTGTTAACTAAACCAGTAGACTCAATTTTATGACCATCAGATGGGCCAAAGCATGCTGAAAGTTTACTGAACCGAACAAATATTTTGATAAAACAATGTTCAAGAATAAGTGACAAAACTTATTGACTAAATGACAGCTAATTTGAGAGATACAGCACTATGGCCGTTAACAACTGTAATAACTCGGAAGTTCATATTGCTAAAATTAAGGAACTATTCTTCTAAACGCGAATGAAAGATTTGATGAAACATTTAGTATGTATATAAAACAAATTTTTTAATTAATTTTAATTATTATTGTTCGAACTTCATTTGTTTCTTGTAAATGATTTAATTAGCTAAAGTTCGTATCGCTTTGTAAGCCAAATTACACGTGATAATTATTAATGAACAAATAACACTTTGGTGTTAATTTTAAATATTCTGACAAACACGTAGTAGAACGGAACATCCGGCCGTTTTCGAAGGCCACTACTACACTTCCACCATCAGCGTTCTTTGTGTTTGGTCCACTGTGTGTGGAGTCAGTTGATGTAGATTTTTGCTTTATATACGGAACTTGTATTGCAAATGGAATATGTAAATTGTTTTCATTCCTCGTATTACAATTTGCTGAAAACTTTTTTTTTTGTAATGAGAGCTCATTTTTACCATCTCTTAATTTACAACAGTCTTGCCATTGTCGTTTGTTTTTTACTAATTAGCACATGTTAGAACACTGATGATGAAGGTGTAGTGGCCTTCGAAAACAGCCGGTTGTTCCATTCTACTACGTGTTTGTCAGAATATTAATAAAAAAAACTAATGCCAACTCTTTTTAGAGTCTACTTCAACTCGTTTTCAAAGACAATTTAAGTTGCACTTTTGGTGTCAACACCAAATTTAAAAGTTTCAGACAGGCTTTTTAAGGCTGCTACCTTTTAATATTTGTTAAATGATACCAAAATGTTTAGCAAACAAGAAGCGGTATCCCATGAGTACAAAAAATATACTAAGGGCTTTTTAGTTCAAGATATACTTCAGCAATAGTTGAATTTAGTGCTATTACCGATATAGTGATAGTGATATTAACGATATTTATGAATTAAGAAGAAATTCCTTTGGTCTTGATGTCTTAATTTAGACTATGAAATAAGAAAAAGATAACTATGTAAGCCATTGACTTACAAATAAATTTGGATATTAGGAAAATAAAAATGAGCCTTTTCGCTTTCATAAAAATAAATGCAAATATTTATTTATTCACCAATTAAAACAAATAAAAATTTAAGCTTTTTTAAATTTTTGTTCGAACTTTTTTTTTTGCTTTTAAGAGTATATATTATAAATATCTGAGTACATAAGATAATGAATACATTTAAAACATCCTCTGTGTTTATGGTAAATGTTGCACTTGAATAAATCAAGTGCTGACACCCTCAACAGTAGTGTAAACTTATAAAATATTCTTACATTTTTTCCCCACCTTGAAGAATCCTTTTAACACATCTTGTCAGCATAATTTTTTCTTTCTTTTTTTATATAAGTAGTATTATATAGTTGCTTAAGTACATATTTTTCATAAACTATTTTCTTTATTAACAAAACGTCTTTGAACTTTACATAAATGTGTATCCTTTATAGTCATTAAGGCTATCAACAGCTTTCTTTGCAGAGATGATTTGAAAGCAAATATAATATTAAAAATATGAAGTACGACATTTTTTACTCGTTTCATACTAGATACGGTTCTTTTTTTTAGGGTTGCGCACACCAAAAGTGAAAAGCCACCCTATTGTCACAGGCTGTTTACTAGCGAACCGTGAAAGTTACGGACCTCAAATTTTTACTTTTAAAACTTTGGCCGCTACCACGAAGCTAAAAATTAAAGGGTTTGCTACAGCAAGCAACGAAAAATTTTTAAATTCTAATGTATTATATAGAATTTTATATATAGACCCTTGGCATTTTTAAAGTAAGTGTATTTTTATGTAGACTACACCAAATTAACAGTGAAATTAAAAAAATCAAAACTTAAGGGTGTTCTATAAGTTAATGTTATTTTGTCTATGTAATTTTGTAACGCAGTTTTCTTTCCCAGCCAGGGTACATTCAGTCTGTCTGTGTCTGTGATTGTGGCCAACAGATACCAGTATCTCTCTAAGTGGAACACGATGTATACCCGATGAAAGGAATACATCATTTCTCAGTCGGTTAATTGATATTCGTAATACGGCTGTTAACGAAGGCTGATAATATATACTTCGTAACCTGGTCGCTTTATTACGGTTCGGAGATACCTGGGATCATATTGTAATTCTCGGTTAAATTCAGGTTAGCTACGATACTTGTATGTGTAAATATGTATATCAAGCAATACGACGAGATATATTTTTCGGCTCTCAATCGTTTAACTATGGTTCGATTTAGATATATTATTCTTCGGATATAGTTCGGCTAACTACGGTTTAATAAAATAATTCGGACGATATAAATGCTTCGGATATCGTTCGGTTTACTATGGCTTCTTTTTTTGTTACAATACCTTGATGTCTTATGCTAAACAAAACATCTACCAATGGAGAATTGCTAGGTATTGTAAACTTGTTTGGTCACTAACAAGCTTGTTTGTTAATATTATGGCTCCAGTGTGTTGTTGTGGTCAGGTTTTATTTTGTTTTGTTTTTGTGCATATTCGGTGTGGGCATAAGTAGTTGCTTTATAAGTACGTCTTTACAAATGAGTGTATAAGGTAATTAAATACAATTATTGGGTTAGGGCAATTGCAACTTCACGCTACAACTGCATCTCGCAAACAGGGGCAAACTCTTGAAATGTTCAAAAATGCTAAAACTAAAATATTTTAAAATAAAAAATTTGCCAAAACGAAAAAATTGCCAAAGTCCAAAAAATTGCCAAAACTAAAAAAAAAACGTTTACACTAAAATAAATCGTCAAAAACTGAAAAAAAGGAAAAAACGCTAATAGCCGAAAAAAGCGAAAAAGAGCCAACACTAAGAAGAAGTGCCAAAACTAAAAAATAGCCAAAAACCGTAAAAAATTTACCGTATACTTGAAAAAAAAATTTTTTTTTTAAATTTTTACAGTATTTCAGATATTCGATTATATAAACTGAAGTTCGTATAATATTACAAACATATGTAGTGTCTCCTCGTATTCTAGTCAAAATCGCACTTTACTGAATTTATTATTTTTTTTTTTTTTTTTTTTTGCAATAGTGATAAGTGATTCAGTTATTCTGTTCAAAAGTAACCACCATATTTTTATATTTAAAAAAATAACACTCAGGCAATTACTATGCACTTTTAAAACATGTTGGTTAAAGGAATAAATAACAATTAAAATTTTTCTGTGAACGTTTTATCTTTGTTTCTCAACATTATAATAAATTGATTAATTAATTGGGCTTAAATAACAAAACTATTATTGGAAAATTGCTTATATTTCGATGAAAAATGTTAAGGGCTAGAGGCGGAAGTAATATATTCTTCATTGTAACAACAAATTTAATTAATCATAATTCTAATTGTTTATTATTATCAAGAACTTTTTATATTTTTTTGCTATATACCAGACAAAAATCATTTTAGCCACAGGCCTGTCCTGCTTTTGCTTAATCTACTACAAAGAAAGTTATTCATAGTCGATTTTGTTAAACAATACGAATAGTATTTATGAAACAGACATACAACCCGCTAATTGTTTGCATTATCTAAAACGTTCCATAACGTGCTGACAGACAGTAAGCAATACTCGTACATTTAACACGAATGAATCCAGAGAAAAGAGAGAGCAGAGCTCATTGTATACTAAAATGTAGTTGCGTAGATATATGTATTTCTTGTGGTATCAGTCGCAGTTTTAATAAAAAAAAATTATAACCTTAAGGAGTCTTATTTAGCTCCTGTCGTGATGACGACAAGACTTTGTACTTTGTTAATGGGCTTATATAAAAGAGAAATAA
Source organism: Nowickia ferox (assembly GCA_936439885.1). NCBI lineage: Eukaryota > Metazoa > Arthropoda > Insecta > Diptera > Tachinidae > Nowickia > Nowickia ferox. The sequence continues at coordinate 111,651,139 of OW387023.1, forward strand.
AATATGATATTAGAGGAAAATTTACGTTAGAAAAAAAAACTAAGTTCATTTATAGTGGGTGGCGCCAGTCATTAGGGATTTATACGATATAATTAAGTGCTTGTTTTAATTTTTGTGCTTAATTAATTATATTAACTCGTATGAACCCACATAAGGCTATAATTCGATTATATATAAACACACACACACACATAAATGCATTATTAAAAAAACATAAGCAAGAAGCCAATAAAGAAAGTGTCATGCTTTATTTTAATGAATTTCGAAAGCATATTAAAGCCTTGGCTGTAAACTTTAGACACGCATGTATGTTTAACATTTTTGATAAATATTTACTCGCATTCATAAAGTATCCCCGTTCTAAATGCCTAAGAAAATTGTTCATTTTGTTTTAAATACCCTAAGGAATCAAATTGCCATTATCCCACCGCACAAGATAAAATTAAATAAATATGGTAGAAAAATTCAAATTTTTACTCTTGTAAAAATTTCATCTTTCTTAATGAGATTATACATAGTTATGAAACTGATGTACTATGTGTGCCCCTTATTTTAAGTTTAAGTTTATGCGCCTAAAATCTTCCTCCACTTCCTCCAATTTAGCGTGTGTGCATTAGTATGTCACTGCAAAGTTGTGTAAGTATTAAATAACATTCTTTCGTACGTGTTTGGTTTAATTTAAAATTAAAATCAATATTGTAGGCGTCTAAAGAAAGAAGGTCCTCACTTGACAGGATGTGTGTATCTTTACTTCATACAGATAGACCAAAAATAAACAGAGATACGACAAGGACAACAACTAAAAAGTGGTTTATTTTTGACTACGTCGCCAAATTTAATATTTTACTCGTGGTAAGCACGTAAACTTTTCTAAATTCGTTACTACACTAAGCAAGAATAACAATTTAAAAATATGTTCTTGTATATAATATTTTTATAACTTAACTTTAAACTCTTAATGCTTTAAGCCTTAAGAGCTTTATGTAATTTGCTGCCATGGTTTTGAAAGAAAACTATTGTTTTTTTTTAAATTAGCACAAGTAATGGACTGAAAGTCTAATACCTCTGCCTAGAATTTTTCGAATTAAGTAATACTACGGAGTGTTCTGTGCAGTCGATTTTGCTGTAAAAAACTAGAGGTAGTCTCATTTACACAGAAAAAACTTAAAAAAAATATATATCACATAACCAGCCGAATCATGAAAAGTTTTTCTCTTTTTCCCAAATTGCAATAGTGAATAATTTTTCTCTAGAAATTTGTTCCCTCTTTAAACTTTTTTATTATGAATAAGAATTTTAAAGGGGACTTTTTTCACTTTATTTTTGCAGGCTGACTTAATACGTCGCGTAATTTCCATATTATACTTCCAAATTAATATGAAAATTATATATCATTATCTTTAGGACAAGATCAGTTAAAAATGTCCCCAATTATTTAGTAATAATACCCTGCATTAAATTTTGCAATAAATTTTTTAGCAAAGGTATGTTAAAAAAAAATTTCCCACTTCAATCACAATATTTAAAAACAAAACTTTACATTTAAAAACGTTTCATTTTAAACACAAAATGTTTATACTTCTTTTTATATATATTTTAATAACAAAAGAAAAACGTTTGATGTTGTTCTAAAATAAATTCACATTAAGTATACGTACGTCTTCTTAAACGTTCAAAAATTTACTTTTGCAACAAGTTTTATTCATACATAGTTTATGTAAAAGAAATTTTAAATAAAAACTCAAGATTTTGGTGAATAATAATAAGGCTAATATAAATATTATGAATTATTCTGTTTTTTTCTATACTTATGCGATTTTTTCGAGCAGCATACAAGAGACAATATTTTAAGCCACAGTAAGTAGAAAGTATTATAGTCTTCGATGTTACTATTCATGCAAAAAATGCATGACAATGTTATCTTGATAATTTCTTTTGAAAGATTTTTTATAAAGGGTCCGCCATCTAACGTTTTTTTTTTGAACTAGTGCTTATTTCGTGAATGGTAACACTTAGCTCATGTCTGATTTGACAGATAATTAGTTTTATACTTCCGCTGAACGAATATGGTTGTGTATACGCTTGAACAACGCTGGGAAATATTGCCTGCGATCGACTTACAGAAGATGCCGATTTTGCCAAAAAAAATCATCTTTTCAGATGAAGCTCATTTTGATCTTGGCGGGTATGTAAACAAGCAAAATTGTCGCATTTGGGGCACAGAAAACCCGCACGCATACATTGAAAAGCCGACGCACCCAAAACGAGTCACTGTTGTTCACAAAAATTGAAGAGGAGGATATTGGCAACATTTGGTTTCAACAGGACGGCGCTATGTGCCTTTATCTGGCGGACCTTATATAAAATTTATTAACTGTCCGAAAAAAAAATTGGCTACTTAAAATTCAATTTGCATTATTTGTTAAAACAAGTTGTTGTATAACGAAGAAGTGTACACTTGTAACTTTTTCAGACCACACTATTATTAGACAAAAAACAACATTTCCGTTTACCAACGCTCACATCAAAAGTAAAAAAGAACATTAATTTAATGAGAAGTATTACAATAATGACTTACACCCAATAAACATATTGTATATAAGTACATACATACACATGTATAGTATATACAGTCAGGAATTATTCGGTGAAACAGGCTCCATTTATATTATGGGTTCAAGATTTATGCGATGGAGCTGGAATAGTTGCCTAACAGGTTTTCAAGATGAATCCGGTAGATCTCTAACTAAATGAATAAGAAGCTCTATATTGATGCCCGTTCTTATACACCCCTGCTTGTTGGTAAAACTCAACATCTTATATTGATGGCGATGCTAACATGTTGAGAATTATATTCCGATTTGCATGTTTATTAATTTAAGTTTGTTTTCTGTATTAAAATGCAAGTGATTGTTGTGTATGTTTTTCTGTAGGTATGATTTGAACTAGAGTACGTGTTTTTGTGCAAGCTGTGTGTAGTTGTTGTTATTGTTATTTATTATTACATTATATTCATAGAGTGTGATCACTGTAAATATTTGAATAAAAAACGATACAGTATGTAACAAAAGAGAGTGATTTGTGACGGAACGTTACAAATTTATTGATTTTAGTGTTATTAAACTTTGATTTTATAAAATGTTTTATTTATGTATTAATTTAAAATAAAAATATCAATAATTGAGAGAGTAAATTTTTTTAAATTATACAGCTCTTAAAATTTATATTCTAATTTTTTAGATGAAAAATTCAATAATTTTAAGCCGATTCAATCCTTTTGGTGGTTAAACCTATTTTTGATTTTTTTTATATTGATTAAGAGTTTTTTTTCTTTTATATTAAAGATGGAATCACAAATAAATTTTCATTCACAAACATGTCTACTCGTGATAAAAATTGTTTACTTATTTGCTGTCATGCATGCGCTTGTAGTTTTTGGCTTAAGTTTATGTGAGTGTAAAACACAATCAGTGATAAGCACTAAAATTAAGACTAGAATTTTTATAAATAGTTCTAAATTATTCTATGTAGTTCAAGAATTTTTGAACTGATTTTCTATGACACGGTATAAAACATAATTTTGAGTACTAGAACTTCCAGCGGGCATTAATGAAAACTTTTGATATAATACGTTCACTGGGATAACAAAAACAACCAATTTAACTTTTTTTATTTGAATTATTTATTATTTTGCTCTGTGTGTGTTTGTTGGTGGCTTCTTTGTTGCGGTTCTTGTGGTTGCTCATGCTTTAACGCCCTTACAATAGAACTTTGATTGATAGCAAGTGCCTCGGTTTACGTTAATGTCTCTCTGTCTGTCTGTCTGTCTTTCTACTTGGCAACATTTTATTTTAAATTATTCTTGCCGTAGTTATTGTTGTTATTGCCTCCATTATTGTTTCTATTGTTTTTCATTCACTTGTCTTTTTTTGTTTCCTTATTTTATTTACTTAGCTTTTTTTTCTTCTGTACAAGAAAATGATAAATGTGTTGTAATGAGTAAACATTACATTTTTCATTCAAACTATAACATTCGTAGTTTTTCACTTGTTTGTGTTTTTATTTATATTGTTTTTTTTTTTTTTTTTTTTGGAAATATATAAGTGCGGTATTTGTGAGCATTTTCTTAAGATGCTCAATGTTAATTGAACATTCGTACGTTTAAATAATGCATCAGTGATTTTTTCATCAACTGAAATAAACCAAAGGAAATAAATAGAATTAATTGGTGCTGTAATTTGTGCAGCTTTAAGATATTTTAACGACACTATTTTATTCAGACCATTAATTTATGCATTGGATCCATTAATTATTGAATGTTAGCTAAAGAGGACATTCTTTAAGTTATGGAACAATGTCTCGCCTTGATATTTTGCCGCTGCTTGTTCAACCATCTTTCCCTGAGAATATATTATAATTATAAATTATCTATACATTGGGTTCTACTGAATTCATCCTTGTGAAAAGAGCAGTCTGCAATTTATTTTTTTTTTATTAAAAAATTTTTATGTTTATTTAAAAATTATAGATTTTTTCATATTTCTCTTAGTGTACAGCTGTAAGATTAATTTGACAGGGTGGTCCATTTAAAGTTTTAAATTTGACCTAGCGATTACTTTGACTTTGAAAGGTAGAATAATATTAATTTTTATTTCTATGTGCAGGTTTATGTTTTGCATTTGTAAAATGGAACGCTATACGCTCAAACAAAATTGGGAAATATTAAAAACTTACTTCCTCACTCACTACTTTGAGTCTTTAAGGTAATCTGTAAGTTTGCGTGGACAGTTTTCTAAAAGAAGAAGCCGGCTTTCAGTTCAGTTTGTGCGTAAATTTGTCAAAAATTGATCGTTATTGGACAAACCCAGCCATGTACGTTCTCGTCTGCTGCGTTTAATCGAAAACATTGCAGCTATGGCTGAGAATGTGCAAGAATATTAACATCAATATTATTTCGTCATCGTTTTCAGGAACTGTACATTTCTCACATTTCATTGAGAAAAAAAATTGGGTTGACCGGATGGGGTACTAAGCCAGTCGTGGAGTCGAATGAATGATTTTGTGTTCCATTCTTAAATGACAAAGTTCAACCTTTCCAAATAAAACCAGAAATATATCCGATTCAAATTCAAAATTTTAAATGGCCCAAGTTCAAAAATGTAACAAGCGGATGATCTGGTTGATAAACCTAATTCGAGTGCGCTGAATCCAATGTGTTTAACCATTTTTTTTAGGTTAGCTCTTGTTTAAAATATAATTAAGATTGCATATCGCCATTTTTCCCAGTTTTCTAACATTCATTCATTTTTATATAAATTAAAAGAACATATCGCGGACGAACATGAGTTATAAAGAAATTAAAAAAAAAATGCAAAAAAAAAATAAAATATTGCCCCAATTAAAAAAACAAATTGCCATTTTTTTACCAAAAAAAAAACTCGAAAAAAATTTAAAATTTTTTCTCAGAACGCAAGATCTCCAATACATGTCTTTTCAATCGATATAAACTGGGAAACATTTTGACTTTTAGGTGCTTTTAACCCAGTTTGCAATTTTAATTATTTATTAAACAAGACTTAAACTAAAAAAATGATTAGAATCATTGGACTTAACGTACTCGAATTAGGTTTACCAGCCTGGCGCGCCGGGTCCAAGGCTTGTTATAAAAGAAGTTTCAAATTCGAGCACAGTGTTATTAGCCAAAGACATATATATATACGTTAGACAAATTATTTGTATATAGAAATTACGTTCATTTGCAAATTAAAATGTCTAACAAAATTTACTAATTTGATGGTTCGATAAACCTTTATAATGGTGGTATTAACTAATGCTGAATGCACATGTGAGTATGTAATATCCATCTGTTATTAATAATATATAATACCTAATTTCATATTAATTATATTAACACTTAGAAACGGAAGTGATTTTAGCCCTTTCTTTGTATATTTATTTAATCAAAATTCTATGTCAACTTACACGTGCACACACAAGTACCCACACTAAAGCTGATTTATTATTTCAGAAATTACTGTTGGGGTGTGTACAATTGACGCAATAGATTAATTAAAGACAATACGAAGGCCATATACTTTTAAATTAATTATTGCCTTGAATACGAAGACGAAATTCTATTGTTAAAAACAAGCTGTTTTTTTTGGGGGGGGGGAGGGGTGCGGGATTGTAAAGGGGTGTTTAACATACACACTATATAGTTTTAGGTATTCGGCAAATGTTGAAACTAATATTTTGACCTGAGGTGATGGTGAATACAAACATTATATATTTAAAGTTGAGCAACAGTATTTTGATAGGCTGGCAAATGAGGTTTTTATTAAACAAATATGAAAATTATAATGTATTTGCTTACATATTTAAACTAGATATGATTACATTGTGATTGTTATTTGTTGTGAAAGAAGCAACGAAATGCAAAAGCACAACTAACCCTCGAATTACGCGTTACTTGTTTTAGTAATAATGCAGCTTATATGATCTTATTTTCAACAACAGATTTTTATGCCCTTCACCAAAAATAGTAAAGAGTATATATAGGTTTATCATTCTGTGTATAGTTTCCACCATTCGACCTCATAAATTATAGGATATATTCTGCGTTCTTATGATTAGAAATAAAAAAATATTCCTGCAATAATAAACTTTAATCGAAAATTAAACCAAAAATTAATTGAAAATGTATTTAAGCCACTTAAATTTTTGTTTAAAAACTTAATTAATTACAAACTTTAATTGGCTTAATAACAGTTTTAATTGATTTTTGGCTTTATTTTTAATTAAAGTTGTTTATTGCAGGAATATCTTTTTCTGTGTAGGGAAGACAAATTAGCGTCTTTCCTTATGTCTGTATGTCAGAAAAGCTTGAGACTTTTTTATTGAATTGGTAAGTCAGAAATATTCCAAATTTGATTGGTATTAAAAGTCAGCAAAATCAAAAAGGCAGTTTCAGACCTGGAAAATGTAAAAAATTTTTTTTTTTGGTATATAAAAGTAACAAATTTTTGTTTTTATGCTAATTAAACCTATTTATTATATTTATAGTTCGAATAAAAAATAATGAAATAAAAAATACGACTACAACTTTTTTAGGTATATAAAAGTAAGCTACTAAAATAATTATTTTTTTCTGTATAAATTAAACATATTTGACATTTTAGAAGAAAAAAACTAAATTGGTATTCCAGGGTTAGAAAGTTTAAACTTGTTTGGTATAATTACAAAAGCCTTTATAAATTAAAAATATCTTTGGTACTAAAAATCATAATAATAAAAAAAAAAACACAGCTGCAGAGCTGGAAAATTTAAATTTCTTAAAAAACTTCGTATTAAAAATCAGGAAAATCAAGGTTGGAAAATTTAACTCTTTTTTAGGAGAAGAGCAATTAAATAAAAATATTTCTCTTCTTTTAACTTAAACATATTTTATGTTTTAGAAAGATCTTTACTAAAGAGTTTCTTTTAATTCTTTTATGAAAATTTAATGCAGCCATAAATATGGGCATTCATTAGTCCTAGGAAACCTAATGATGTATTTCTTATATGCTCTCAGCATAATTATGTTTCAAATCGATGGTCATACGTTGACAATTTGCAACAAGTTCTTAGTAATTTTTAGTGAATAAAAATAACATAAAATATATCACTTAAGAACAATCATAATTACAAAATAAATTATAAACATATTTCATATGATTTTCCTGAAATTGTTCCTTTCTGCTGAATGAAATTGCAAAATTCTTTGGGAATAAATACTTTGCATAATAGCGCGATATAAGTGAACAAGCAATAACTGACAATGTGATGTTTGGTTTGAGATCCTAAGCAGTTTTGTAATATTAATATTTATTACATAAATATGAAATAAGTTAGATTAGTTGGAATGGAATGGAAATCTAGGACTATTTAAGGATTATCGAATTTAAGCATGGATTTTTAACATCATACGTTATCAGAAAAACTACGATTGTATCAACTTTTCCACACTTGAAATGTTTATGATGCCGTTTGGAAAAGCCTTAGTTAAATTTAGTCAGATTTTGTTGCTGAGCATAGAAATGAAATGGATGTTAAATGACACACTATGAGCCGTTTTCATTAATTGTGCTGCCAAAACAAGAAGAACAATCTTTAAATACGTAACACGGAACACACAACTGCAGGTGTGTAAATACATATTTAAGGTTGCTTGCACATGTTTTGTAAAAGAAATTTATTTTAGTACGATTATGGATATTTATTTCATTAAGTTTTCGGTGTCCGTATCAATATGGTAAAGGCTGGAAAAATCTTTGACTTACAATATGGAAGTACATATGCAGATCAAGCTGCCTTAGATGTGATTGATTGTTGTTAAGGCCCTCTGTAATTAATTGCTCTTCATTAATTTTAAAAAACTTCTTAAATATAGAGTATGAAATAAAATATTCAAATATTGGTAATATCGGAAATAAAGTCTTTGAATAATTCTTTAGTCGAAAAATACCCATACGTCACTTACTATAAATTGCACTAGAGCAAAAAATAACATTATCCTTAAAAAAACAAATATATGTATGTATGCGTATGTGGTGAAGGGTATATAGGATTCGACACAGCCAAATATAGCACTCTTACTTGTTTTTTTTTTTTTTGACCAACCTAACGAGCTCTATCCAAGTCTATTCTCCATAATTCAATTGTGTAATGAACTAAAATTTATAAACTTGTTACTGTTAACGCAATTTAATATAGAAGTTCAAATCTCTTTTAAAAATTAATTTAAATATTGACAAAAAAAATTATAATTAAAATCTCTATATTTGTCCGTAACTAAAAATTAAAATAGTTTCCTCAAATCTTTATTAATGACGAAGATAAAAAGAAACTTGGCAAAAATTTAATATTAAAAGAAATATATATTTTTTAGATAAAACGGCATCATAAAGCATGAAACTCGCACAAAGAAAATCCACCAGCAATTGATATAAAATAGATAAAATCAGATCATAAATTCAATGGAAAATATATGCTGTAATATTTCTGCTTGAACGTTGTTTTATCTATTTTCTGTTGTTTTTTTTTTTGTTGATTGCTTTTGCAATAAAATTTATTACTCTAAATCAACTTTAATTCGCACGTACTTTAAATATGAATTTTATTCACTCACATTTATATATTTTTAAACCTACACGCCCGTACACACTATCGAGCATAGACAGTGAAGTTCGGTTACAACGAACTATTCAGTATAAAGAAAAACTGCTGCGGTGTTGCATAAATATTTCATAAAAATTATAGCGATTGTAGTAGGAAACTCAAGTTATCAAGAATTTTCACTCTTTTTAAAGGCCTTTAAACAAATCTGCTTGGAAATTTATCTATATATCGTTAGGCGAAATGCAAAATCACGTGACTACAACTTTTAAATTTTATTGTGCAGAGAATAAACTAAATAAAATTGTTCAAGTGACTGAAGTGAAGCTTTTTATTTTCATAATTATTATTACTGTTATTCATTTATTTAATCTACAGAATAAATTCTAAGATTAAATTTATTTATTGGGGGCACTGGCTGCTTAGGCCATCAGCCCTTATTTTCATAATTAATCCGGCTGATTATTATGATAAACACTTGAAAATTTGAAGAGACATGTGTTTCGATGAATACTTAATAACTTGTTTATAATAAGATTTTTAATTTTTATTATTTATGTAGTTTTGCATTTCAGCTGACGTTATATAAAAGTGTAGCGCAACTGAGTGGGTGATTATTGCTCAGCCCAAACAACTAAGAGTATAGACTTGAAAGTTTTCATATAGACTCATCACCCGATGTATAAATCCATCAGAAGTTAGATAAACAAGACCAAACTAGTTAAAATCGGTAGCTTTAGTTGTCTGAATCTAATTTACACACAAAAAGTAGAATGAGTAGTTTTGTAATATCAATTAAAAAATTAAATAATTTTATAATATCAATTAAGTTTTTCCACTCAAATTAATTAATACAATTAAAAATTTAATTCAATCAATTAAATTCTTAATTGAAAAAATTAATTGGTGAATACTTTTTTCTGTGTAGATAGAGTAAAAATCCAAAAACATTTAAATATAGCTAAACAATAAGCGAAAAAGTGTCTGCTACTTTTGTAATATAGAACGGGCCAAAAAATAATGTTGGTACATTTTTGTATCCCTGCTAAAGTATTACACATGAAGGCAAACTTTTTTTCAAAATATTTTCTCCAACGAAACATTAGTAATCTGTTTTTTCACTTTTTCCAATTTTTTTTAAACATATTTGGGGTGAAATTGTACCCCTTTTTTTTTGTTACATTTAAATTACTTCTTATATACAATGTGAATTAATTTTGGGGTGGATCCAATGATATGGCCGTTAAAAGAAAGAATATTTTAAGAAACTACAAACTAAAAAAAAAAGAAATCGGTTCAAACTCTCTCTACATGGTGGACGCCTCGAAATCGCGAACCGTGTTTTTTACTCACTCCCATTAAATGAAGGAGATTTTTGAGAAGAGCACATTAAATATAGTGAAACTGGTCCAAGTGCAATGTGGCGGATGCCCAAAACCAGCGTATCACTACTTTTTACCCACTACCATGAAAATAAGTGTCACGTATATAGAAGAGATTTTTGAGAAGGAAACGTTGGTACTTTTTCAGTTTTTGATCAAATTTTCACAAACACAGTTTACAGTCTACTCAGTTCCTTTCTGAAAGCAAAAAGAAGCCACAAGTTGTTGTTGTTGTTATTGGTTTTTTGGCTTAAAAATAATTAAGAGCCTGTTTATTTATAATTGCTTTCTAAACTTTCATACAAGAAGTATTTTATAAGAATATTTTAGTTTTTTTTTTTTTACTTATTTACGTTTACGTTTTGTTCCTTCTCTTAAATTCTATAAAAAGTTTACTTCATTTATAGTAAAGCAAATTTTTAGGCAGGTTTCTCGCTCGCAGTTTGTTATAATCGAACTTCACTGTATTTTTATTCGAATGACTATTTAACTGCAAGTTTTATTCCCGGCCTTTACAACCACTACATATAAATATCTTTACATTTGTTGTCGGGCAGATGTGCAGCAGTAGTAACAGCAACAACAGTAACAAATGCAAGAAGTGCAAAAAGTTCTTAAAGTTTCTTAAAACATAAGACTTTAAGCGCATAATATGCCGCAATGCGGCTTTTTTCCAGACATTTCATACGGAATCACTAAACTGAGCGAATGAAAATAAAAATGTTGAAAAAAAGCATTTACGGGAATTTTAAATGGAAACTGAATAGAAAAATACCCATAAATATGCTGTGCGGTGCAATAAAGTCGTTTTGTTTGTCTGTCTGTCGGTCTGTAATAGTGTAATTTTTTCCTTCATTTGTGTGAGCCCTTGTATCTATTTGTTCTGTTTACTTTCAACATTTACCAAATGCAAGACGATTCACTTAAATAAACGAATGAATGGAACCCGGGAACAAGAAGAAGGAGAATAGAAAACCAGAAGCAGGAGAGGTAAATTCATATAGACCAAATAAGTGCAGGCCTTTACAAAAAGAAAATAAGTTTAATATAACTGACATTTGGCTTTAAAGTGGTAGGATGTTTTAAAATTCATTACCTTCAGGACTGAGATCATTGCCTTTGGCAATTTGCTTTATTGTGCAGCAATGGAAAAGTTTTGGTTTGATTTCACTAACTCAAAAAAAACACAATTAAAGGAATTTTGCTACAGTTTAGTTTATCGCATTCCTCATAGTAGTCTTTCGTGAAGTTCATTTATAATGCATTTTAAATTTTGCTTCGACAAGGAAGAGCAAATAGTTAAAGCTTTACTTAAACATAAAGGCCTTATATATCCTCATACTCGCAGAGTTTTTTTTTTTTTTTTTTTTTTTTGCTGCAGTAGCAATGACACTTTAAGGTTTAAATACACAAACTAAAAACGGTTTTTAAACTGTTATTCTTACTGTGTTATATTTAAAGCATTAAATTTGAATCCGTGCTCTACAGTATTTATTTCTTACACTTCCTACTCATGAAGAATAAAAGCCCAATTCACATTCTTGTGCAAATGGTTTTGCATGTAGCATGTGCAAAATGGTATAGTATATTGATACGCACCACTAAGAATTGTTAAGTGGTGAGTATCAATGTACTATAATATTTTGCATATCGAGGGCTTATATTCAATACCCGCCATACACCAATTTTTGGAAAATGACTTTTTGATCGCAAATTGTTCACTGATGCCAGCTTAATCTCTGACAAAAATTTCCGAAAGAAAAAAATGAATAAAGTCCTTTTTTTTAAATATTTGTGATATCGCTATCAACCGCACGATTTTTTTTAATGCAATACCCGTCATACGCCATACATTGAGAATACGGAACGAATAAATTTCCAATTTGAATTACCTTTTTTTTTAATTATGTTTATTTTTTTTTTGTTATTGTTTTGTTATTGAATGTTAGAAAAACGTTAAGCAAATGCTTAATTTAATAAAATTACATATTAGAACAAAAAAATATATTTTTATTACTGTGCAATAACCGCTATATGCCATAAAAATATTTGAAGATTTCAGTTGCAATAACCGACATCAACCATATCGCTACGAATAGAGTAAAAAGTTATATTTTTTTTTATAAGGGTGACTCAGTAGTCATATTTAAAAAATATTATAGAAGAAAGATTAATTCATACCTTAAGAATTTTGGAATGAAACAGTTTTTTCTCCCTCCTGAAAAATTGTGTTTTGGCGTATGACGGGTATTGAATATAAGCCGTCGATATGCTGCGATGCAAGACCATTTTCAAAAGATTGTGAATTGGGCTAATGTAAATATTATTCATACGTACTGATATGCAAAAGCGTAAATGTTAAATAAATTTTACATTACGAACAAATTTGGGGTTTTTTTTTATTTTTTGTTAATTTTTAATATTTGTTAATTCATAATTTATTAAGTTTTTGGCGGAGTTTTTTTGTCAGATTTGATTTTGTTTAATTTTATTCCGTTGTCAAAAAGTGGGCCGGAACACACCCCCTATTTTGTTTCATTTGTACAGAGAAAAAAACTGCCTAATAGAATCAAGAGAAGATTTTCTCTAGGAAACGCTTTTAGGCGAAGGGGTATCCCTGCAGACAGAAACGAAGATTTTTGCATGGAGATTCCTTATTATTTTTATGTGATAAATCTTTTTAATTTTATCAAGAAGAAAACTCTTTTTACTCAATTTCCGTTATTTTTGGTACCTAAAAAACAATCCATAGAGAAAAACTTTTTGATTCTGTTAGGTTTTCTTCTAAATTGTATAATATAGGGATTTCTTATTGATTGATTGTCCCTTAAAATTTAATGTTACATTTTACGTGCTTCTACTTAACTGATTGTAACAAACAAAATAGTGTGTGGCATCACTCTGAACTTTAAAAGAGACTTGCATCTACAAAAGTGGGTGGCAGCACGCCCATGAAAAGTTAGTATTAAATTATGTGTTCTCCTACTTATCCTAATTCTAATTAAACTTGGAAAACAGTTTCGGCACTTAATATGACATAAGTTTGTGCTTAAATAAGTCGGCGGGGCAATTTAATATTTAAATCACTAGTTCTAAATATAAATATATATTCCAGGGATCGCAAATAACGATTATTTTCCAAATTTACACTAAAAAAATCACAATAATAGAGAAATGCTGTGCACAAAGAATATACTACAATACTCCATCTTACATGGACTACCAATAGGTGCAATAATTTTTATTTTTGTGATTTTTTATTACAAAAATTAAATTTTACATCGGTTAATATTAATTTTAACGCAAAAATTACGCTTTGTACATTTTAAAAATTAAGCAAAAAATAAAAATCAAAAAGTAACTGTTATTTTGCGAGGAATAAAAATCAAGCAATAAAGATTAAAAAGTAATTGTTATAATAAAAATTATAACGTTACGGTCCCTGATATATTCATTACCTCTTTTTTTGGCTTGCGAGAGAGTATGACAAATTTTTTTTTAAATTCTTTCTAAAGTAATTTTTTGAGCTTTAGGTCAATGTTTATTATTATTTTAGTACTTCGATATTTCGTTAATATAAAAATATCCTGAAGAAGTTAACCAAAGGTTAACGAAATATCGAAGTACTAAAATAATAATAAACATTGACCTAAAGCTCAAAAAATTAGTTTAATTGAATATATTGAAAAAGGTCGAAAAATTAGATAAAAGAATTCTTTCTAAAGTATTTTTGAAAAAATTTTAGCGGAATATAAATAAAACAGGAGAGTTTAGGGCAATTACATGGATATCGTTGCGTAAATTTTACTCAATCTCATAATTGCAGAAGATTACGGGCTCAAAGTTGCATCAGATCTTATAAATTAAACGTCTTAATTAATAATAAAATTCAATATTTATTTTTGGAATTGTCTAATTAAGCTTTTAATAACGACATTACAAGTATTTTTTTGTATGCTACGCACATATATCATTTAATCTTGTCGTGTACCTGTAAAAATGTGTGTTTTTTATTAATAAGATTAATTACTCATGTCCAACTGTTTTACAAATGTCTTAACTTGAAGTATTTTTTTCCCTTGTAATGGGCATACACATTACTATTAATGAATTTATGTTTAGATGACTCCTTTAGCTATGTACAAATTGCCAGAATATATTATTTCTAAATTTTCTAAAGCGGCCCACCCACTTGCAATATAATTGCACAATTTTTTGTATTGTACAATAATATCGCCAATGTGTATGTCATATTCAAAGGTGGCACAATATATTGGCAAATAGCAAAAGATTTTGACTTTGATTGTACAATCAAGACAACTGTGTAATGTGGCGGCAACATCGTTCAATGCCAGGAAAATTGGGCAATATTTTCTTTAAAAATATTGTGCCATTTATTGCATAGTATATATCAAAATGACAATTATATGTACAACAACATATGCAATAATGTTGTATCATGAATGGGCCGCTTAAGGCCAAGTAATTTTAGGTTTAGAATGAAAGTTTTAGTCGAAATTCATGGTCTTACGTTTAAATTTTAATCCCAAAAACTTTCAAATGAAAAATGAATCTCCGACTAAAAATGAAAACTTAAAAACTTTTTTTTGTAAGGTACACATTTTTGTTAACTCTAATGATTTTCAAACAAAAAATTACAAAAAAAAAGTTACTGCCCTAATTTAGTAAGAAATTAGAATCAATCATTTTCCACCGGGTAAATAAAGAAACATTAAAGAACTAGATTTCCTCAATAATTTAAGGACAAATACCAATCCGATGGGTGAGAATCAAACAAGAGTACCTTATGCAAAAGCAAGTCTATGTTAAATCTATTGGAGTAATTCTAAGTGATATTGCTCCCGTAAAACAATCACTGGATCAAAAAAAATTTATGTGTGAAGATATTTTTTCGCTTAATACGTTTACTTGCAAGTTAATGAATGCTCACACTCCTAAAACATTTTCCCGTCTAAAGATATACATTCAGATTTTTAATGCAAATACTAAAATATACCTGCAGTATTGTGCCCTGCTACCATTCACTAATAAAATATATATAGCCATTCTTCATTGACTGCTCCTTTTAAATTTTTTTTATATAATTTCCCAACCTACTTTGCTAACAAATAAGGTTTGTTTAATAAAATAATTGAATCGCAGTAATAAACATTTTTGCCTATCAATTGTTAAAGATATCAAATAATATATTATTGACATGGTGCAAGTGCAAAAAATAAAAACTTAAATTATTTATTACCGACGTTTAAAGTGCGATCTATTTCGCAAAATTGAAAGATGATATGGATGATAGCTGAGTTATTGAGGCAGACGTATTACTTTTTGACAGTGATTTATTTTTGTGAGTTTCACACTAGAAGAGGGTGAAGTGAAACAATGTTTAGATTTGATATAATGTGAATGCCAAGGACTACCAATACTGTTATAGTAAGACTTCAAGTAATTAATAAGGAGATAGCAAAATATTAACACAAAGAAAGTTCAGCTGCGCTGAAACTTGTCTACCCTTCACCGACGTACGTATGGTGTCTATTTACCTTAAATAAGTACAAACATATTTGATTTGTGAAAGATATATTGTTCATCTTTTATATCCTTACTTTACAATTTGGAATTTCTTTTCTGATTTCCCCAATCTTTTGATATTTTTTAGCGCTCCTCAAAATTTTAAAAATCTAAGAAATACCAGCTGTGGAATGCCCACTACCGAACTGGGCTTAAAAGGTGTTGGGTGGATAAAAATTTAAGATTACAAATTAACCCCTTATTCTGAACTTTGTGGCAAATATTAATATTATAACATATGATAATTTTTATATATTAAACAATGTCAGAGAGTTTAGAATATGAGTGTTTAACAAATCGAATGATATACTCATTTTTAAAAACACGATTCAAAATTTAAAACCCAGAAATCTGAATTAAAAACATTTGGAATATTTTTTTTTTATATATATTTTTATAAAAAAGAAAGCCGAAAATAAAAAATTTCGCTGAAATTTTTTCCAATTTACATACAACTTAATGGAAAAAAATTGATTTTTCTCTCAAGAGTTCAATAAACAAGATATTTGTATGAAATGTTTACACAATATTCAAAACGATATGAGGACTAATTCAAAATCACTAAATCAAAAATTTAATTTTTTGAGTTATGACGTTATTTGAGTAAATGAAAGATATGTAGTATCCGTACGGAACCCTTCGTGTACGACTCAAAGGCGCACTTTACTGAATTTATTTAATTTCAATTTTTTTTGCCCCTTATAAATAAGGAAGACGAATGAGCGATGTCCGTCTCAAGGTTGATAGCACGAGCCAATCGATATGTCTAGGTCCTCAGCAACTTCTCTAATGATGACTGGACGATTTTCCAATACCATTTTCTTCACTTCATCAATTTTTTCGCCTGTTGTTGAACTCTTCGTCGTTCACATCTCCTCGGCCTTCTGAGAACATTTTGTACCACCGATAAACGTTGCTTTGGTCCAACGTAGCTTCTCCGTATGCCATAGTCAACATTCGGAATGTATCCGCCAACTTAATTTCGCTTTTCACACCAAATTTGATACAGGTTCTTTGTTTAATTTTTTTTGAATAGGTAAAAATCGAAGACGAGCCAAAACACGTGCAAGCAAAGCAGCTGTCAACAATTAACTGATCATTCAAAGCAGCATTATTAACACATGATATATAAGATTACACCTACGATGTCATACTGACGTCATTGACTTTTATCAGAGTACTTTGCCTAATTTTCCGATGGGTATACTTACACACGTCGACTCTACTAGCACACTATGGCTCATAGTGGGCTTTTGGTGTCAAACCCCTATTTTCCGTCTACTCAATTTGAACTATTAGAATGATGCAGTTTTGTAGGGAAATGTTTATATATGAAATGTAAATTTTTGTGGTTTTCATGAATAACACCTCATGTCCAAAAATAAAATGGTATTTTAATAATAATATACTAAAAAATATATATAATTTCTCCCCACATAAAAACTAAAATTGGGATATATCATTAACTGTTAGGAAGATATGTCCAAATTCATAAGACTCCAAAAATTTACTTATTTTTATATTAAATGGAAAACATGTTTTGTGGGCTTACTTGCCCTTAAACTCTTCCTTCAATCAGATTGCAGATGAGAATGACTTGTTTCGATTAATGACAATTATAAGTCTCGGAACAAGAAGAAAACTATAAATTTCTTAGTAAATGACAGGAAACTTTTCCTAGAAGTAGTCTTGGAAAAAAAAGATGTTGAAACTCAGAACACACACATGTGTTTTATGTTCAAGTACCAAATTTGAAGATAGGAAAAATTTCACGGGAAAAAATAATCGATATGGTTTGCATGGGCGGTGGGATTTTAATGAAATTCTATTTCTTTTTAATTATGTCCTAATCATAATATTTATACAAAAATATTTGAAGCTATCCTACTGTTGTAATAAAAAATGGTAATAAGTTTCCATCTTCAAAACTACCGACCCGATTACTTATCGGTGTCTGCAAAAAAGTTCAAAAAAGAAGCAAATATATTTTTTATATCCATTGTTCAATGATTTAAATTACAGATTAATAAACAGAAGATAGTTTACTATGTGATTATTATCTTACAAAAAAAAAAAACAGTTTCTTGCACACACACAAACTTCTTTTTCACTGGTATGTGTAATTCAAAGAACTCATAGATGCACAAGATTTCTTTTCTTCGCAAAGTCTATATTTACACTATGCAAGTCTTATTGCTAAGCTGATTAGTTTGATGGAGCGAGAGACGAGGGTAATAGTAACGTTTCTTTTCCCTTCGTATCTTTTTCCTAACAAACTAATCAGCTTAGCAATAAGACTTGCATAGTGTAAACTAGGACAAAGGAATATCTGTTTCTTCAATTATCTATTTATGTGAAAGGGTTTCCAAGAACTCATAGATGCATACTCGTTCGTTTTTCTTTTCTTAGCAAAGAAATTGCCCTTTATTCAATTATCTATATATAGTTTACACTCCTTTTCATTTCTCTATTATTTAACAGATCAAAGATGTGCCTAAGCCAAGGCTAAAGCAAATGTGCTGCTTTTCGTCAAACTTTAATTGCAGACCAATTAGTGTGAAAAAAAGTTTAAGGTTTTATACATATAGTAAGCTCGTTAAGAAAAGTTGAAAATATATGTTGACAGTAAATTAAACGCACCATCAGTTGCTGCAGTTGTTTTAGCCGTTTTGATGGCTTACATTTGTTTTAGCAAGATGGCACTGATTACACCAACTCGTGTAGCTCATTACGCCAGTAAACTACCAATAATTGATTTTCTTGTCTTTAGAATTAATTTTTGTTTCTGTTTGTTGGCAGTTTTGTGGTTTGAGGTCCCTTTCTAATTGCAAAATTCGATGGAAAGAAAAATGTGTTTATGTGGGTGTATTTTAACCGCAAAGAGGAATATGAAAAAAAAAAGTTGAAAATTACTTTTTTTTTTAATCAAGAACAACTATGCAGAGCACCCAGTGGGTGGATAACAGTTGTTTAACGCTGTGAGTGTGTATTTTTTGCCTTCGTACCTGGCAACATGTTCAAAGGAATGGTTGTTTTTTTTTTTTTTTTAATTTTTACTCAACTTGGCTGTTGCTGTGTATTCGAGGTGATGACAACAACCTTTATATGAGTTCTATAGAAAAAGTTTAGCAAAACGGAAAAAGGTCATGTTGTATACCTTAATAATAAAGCACCGATAATATTTAGAATAGAATGAAAAAAAAGAAATTATATTCCAGAAAAGTTTTTTCATTTACAAAAGGCTTAGAAAACCATTTTGTATGCAAATTTGTTTAATCATTCTTTTATTAACCAAAATTATTGTTGAAAAGAATTTTTCTATTAACAAACTGCAATTTAAATTTTATACTGAAAGAAAAATTAAGGTAAATCTAATCAGAGAGATTTCTAAACCGAAGTACACATCAGTGAAAAACTCTATTCTCATTTTGAAAATAAGCTTCTAAGCTTGGATAAAATTAAAAAAAAAATTAAATAAAATAAAATAAAATAATATAAAACAAAATAAAATTAAATTAAATAAAATAAAATTAATTTGAAAATTTGCTTGTGTTTATGGTTTAGCAATTGTCTATATGCATTTCGTTCCTGCTTTTGGAAGTCGTCAGTAGACTTCAACCCAAAAATTTTTTGGATTTAGTTAACAAACTTCGTATGTTTATAGTAAGACTCTTAATACTATATTGAGAATCACAGTATACAAATAAAATAGATAGACAATCGAATAAAGATGCTTGTTTTGTAAAGATTTTTGTTTGAAGCTTTCAAACTTATTATGTTTGTATACTGTGATTCTCAATATAGTATTAAGAGTCCTACTATAAACATACGAAGTTTGTTAACTAAATTCAAAAATTTTTTGGGTTGAAGTCTACTGACGAGTTCCAAAAGCAGGAACGAAATGCATATAGACAATTGCTAAACCATAAAAACAAGCAAATTTTCAAATTAAATAAATAAAGACTTAATGTCAAATAAATATACTTCGGTATTTCAAATATAAAATAAAATTAAATAAAATAAAATAAAATTTATGCGCATGGTTACCCCAAAGGACAACACCCCTTATAATAGTTAGAAATTTAATCAAGGACGCTGAAAAATTCACGCATCTGGTATGTAAGATAAATAAAGGTCGCATTAAATAAGTGCGCCTGAATAAAAATCTAGCAGTCAAACAATATCTCAAGGAAAACAAACAAACAATATGTCAAGGCTGTGTTGTTCTATGACTGCATAACGTGGAGTCTTAAAAAAACTTAGCAAGTATTATTTGTCTCAGACAAATATTAAAAATATTCCGACCAAATTTGATATCTAACGAGAGTTTATGGCAGAAGACAAACTGTATTCCCGCCGCACAGTGATTTTTTCCCATATAATGATGGGGAAAAAATAGAAGCAGTTGACCTAGGCTTCTGAAATTTGGTATAATACATTCAACTTAATTAAGAAACATTTAAGTTTTGAAAAATCGGTTCTTAACACGCCTACCGTCCATTTTTCAAAATAAAATTGTATAAACTTATATTTTTTGTAACTATCTTAATCGCAATTTGTGGTTTGGTTTTTACCGTAACTGCGAAAAGGACCTTTCGTCCTGTCAAGTGTCCTGTGAAGAAAATATGCAATAACTTAAAAAAATATTAATTAATTACAAATTAATAGCACAGAAGGGAGCGTGTCTGTTATTGACTCACTCAAGTGCGCGTGACTGTCACGGAAATTTTCTATGAAAACATATTTATTATTGAATGATTACGCGACAACCGCATCTTTCTCGCTTAATTTTTTGATTGGATTCTAACACTTTTTCGGACAACCAGCCCATAATGGGCTTTCTATATATTATGACTGTTAATTTTATTTAGTAATTTTAAAATAAATAATTACAGGAAATTTTTAATGGTTTTACTATCGGTATGATAACAACACTTCCATGAATTAAAATTTTGTGTACAGCACTTGGCATAATGAATTAAATACATATTTCTAGTCATTGTTAAAAAGTCTTTGAAAGATTTTTTGTTTATTTGCAAGCCACATGATAGCACTCTTAGGGCCATTATTACAAATTAAAGATAGCTTACAGTAGTAATACCAAAATTGTAAATAATTTACATTTTCTTAATTTTTAATTAAAGCGAAAAATTCACTGACTTTTACCCCCTCTCGTGGGCTCAATAAGAACTAAGACTTCAAAATTCTTTCAAACTAAATTGAACTAGATTGTTACCTATCGAATGACATAACTTTTATTACGATATAAGACATGAATATTTTTTGCATTTATGTCTATGGAACAAAGCGCACAAAGCGCCGGTGCCAAAATACTAAAAAAATTGCACTGGAATTGGCCATAACCCATTGAAAAAAGATACTCAAAGTATTCATGAAAATTTAGAGTTCCCGATCCGGAAAAAGTCAAAATTTTAATCATCACTAATGTTATGACATGGGCTTGCCATAACATAAACTTCTGTTTTACGATTCGTAATCACCAAATTGGAAGCGAAGGTAAGAACAATTTCCTTCTTGGAAATAATATTTTCCTTTAGGAAAAGAGGTAAAAAAAGTTCAGAAATTTAGTTAAAAAATCTATTAAAAAGCATCGTAGGTATTCTCTAAATTTAAAATGGAATTATAAATAATTGTATGATTAATATAAATTTTCACTCTCTTTTCCACTAATTCTTTGAATATTTTTATTTTTTTGCTGGGAAACTTTTAAATAAATTTTTGTCATCTTTAAAAATCTTACGTTAATTCTCTACATACGACATTTAAAGTACTCGCCACATATTACACATTATTAAAATTATGCATTTTTAATTCTTCCCCACAAACCACTCCAAAAGAGTTGTTCAATATAATTAATATCAATCATAAAAATTTAATTTTCATGTTTTCTGTTCCCTATCCTAAAATTTGCTTTATGCTTATGTTCATGAATTGTATCCCTACATTACAATAATCTTGTAACTAATCCTCACACTTTATGTTTGTATTGGGTATAAAATATTTTCTTGCTTTTTGTAGTTAATACTCGTATGTGTGTAATAGTATGAGTGTAGTAATACCATCATTGTAAGCCATACATTCCATTTTTATGTACTTCCGCTTAAATTGTTCGAGTAAAGTGGAACAGCAAAGAGAGGCGAAGAGACACAGAATGATTTTGCTTCCGCTTTAGTATTCATTAAATACCCGCCAGTGTATTAATAACTTAAGTATACATACGTGTGGTTGTGTACACGATAATTTTTTTTAATTTTATAAATTTCTATCATAATCTCCTTTCTCATAGTTAATAATAAATACATGCATATCTTTATGTGAACATACTTCCACATATATATATATATATATATATATATAAATATGTTTAACATCATGGTATAAATTTGTATATTCATTATTTACTTAAGCATATTTTGTCGGCAGAGAACACAGCTTTCAAGCATGTATGTTGTTCTTGTTTGAGGTTTGGTTTTATTTAAACACATGCCAGTGAAAGATTTTTTTTATACTTGTATAATTCCTATATTAGTATTTACATGTAACGGGTCTTTCATTAAGCACTTTGTGGCTTTCAATTTAAATTTAATAAATCGTGTGTGAGATATCATTAATCGTTTTTTAATCGTTTACATCGTGCAAACCTCAATCGTGGCGATTTCGCATGTGCAAAACGCTGTTGACTCCAGCACAAGTCTGGCACATAAATCAGGCTGAATTTGACCATTGGTATGAGTTGTTTTAGCTTTGAGGGACGCTTGCCAAAATAGACCGGTGACTTGATAAAAACCCAAAGAAAAAGTCTAACGCTGTCAAATTCCACGACCAGTTCACTTTTTTTCCACGTGAGATGGCCAGTCTCTCGAATTGCTCCTGTTCAATGCCAAAGTTGACAGTGATGGCCTGGTCAACATCGTTCTGTAAGCAATACGGAATTGTTGTGCCGGCAGCCCATAAGCCATAATGAACAGTGAATTTTTTGGGTTGCTTTTCACTTTCTTGGATCCAATGTGGTTTGGCCCTGTCCCAAATTTTATAAAAAAAATTTTTTTTGGCGTACCCATTCATTCAGAAATGAGGCACAGTACGTTTTCCGAACAGAACACCCACTTATATTTAATAATATTATCATTTTCAAGTGTTTCATGAGAAACCGGCTAACTTTCGTTCTAATGGGCTCCGTTGTGTTTTGAATTCATCCATGGTGATTGGTCAAAACAGCCAACTCCATCTGTCGAGTTCATTTCAATAATATGGTGGCTATCAACTATCAAAGCTCGGAAGCCCCTATTGGCAGACCCTTTACGCATGCAGATATACATATGTGTACATGTTATTATCTTAAATCTACAGGAAACTAGTGACACTGATTTTATACAGTAAACCTTATTACTAAGCAAAATGGAGCATTATTTCGTTGAAAGTATTGAGCAGGAAGACAATTGATTTAAAAAAATAATAATTTTTTAAGATTGAAAGTGTAGTATTTTTTTTTTATTGTAGTTACTTATATTCACTTAGAGGCGTTTTTTTTTGAAGGTATCGAGCAGAAATACTTTGGATAAAAATAAAAAATAAAAATAAAACTTAATAAAGATGAAAGTGGATGTAAGTAAATTTTTTGTTTGTTTTACGGTGACTTATATTGAAGGTACAGAAAAAGATAACCCATTGATTTCCCCGTATATTTTAGCTGGTGAAATATAATAAGCAGAACTATGAATAAAAATTTTAAAAGCATTACCCCTTTTCGGGCATATCAGAAACTTTAGCCTTAACTCCACCACAATGCGGTGAAAAGCCAGTAAATTTTCCAAGACTCCAACTTTTTGGCACAACGTCCCTCGAACCATTTTACAATTTTAAACAAAATTATCCAGAAAGTAAAGGAACAATATATATACGTATCACTCGACTCTAATAAGAAGTTGCGATTTAAGTTTAAGAACTGATTAAATTTCGAACTGGATTTTTTTGATATACATATGTCAAAATTTTTTATGCATCTTTTTAAGTGCACAGACAGTTTTTTTAGTCCAGATTCGAACAAAACATTGTTACATCACTAATATTGCATTTACATTGTATCGAAGTCAAGTAGATTTGATTTGAATTTTTTATCAAAATTTACATAAGGGCATTTCCACGAGAAAGTTCACCTTTTTGTCGTGTGCAACAGCAAGCAATTAAATTTATATTTCAGAACAATGTAACTCAATTTTGCTTAAAATTTTACCTAAAGTAGAGCTGCCGACGCCCTATACAAATATATGAAGAAGTAAAAAAAGTTTCGTTTTTTTTTAAACACACATATATGTTTGTTGTTGCACGCTATGTTTGAAAATTCGTATTCAAAACAAAATCCTTTGTCTAAAATTTGTCTTAAGATGTAATACTGCATTGACATTAGTAGTTAATTATTATAATTAATAGTTAATTTTCTACTAGATCCCCCATACAAAACGAAGTCTACTTTTTCACTAAATTTGAACAAAATCTACTCAAAATCAAAATCTTCTTAAAGGTGAGTGAATTAACTTTGCTCTACAAAATTTTCTATTGAAGGTGTGTGAATGTGGCACTTTTTGGTTTACAGTACGTGTGTGCTGTAACGGGAGAGAAGTTTTTGCGAGATAAATCAAACAATTATAATGATTGTCCTGTTTTCCACAGGCTGATTCATATAAAACCTTAAATAAGCTTACAATAAACATTGAGCACGTTACTCATCCTGTGTTTTATAGAATGATAACAAACTTTTCGTCTCACCAAAGTTACACAACAGGCACAGAAAAATTTTAGACAAGTGATTTTGTTTTGGATACGAAATCATGAAAAAATTTTAAAAACGATTAGTGTAAATGATGAACTGGCCAAGATAGCCTCTGCTACTCCGTTAATGGGCCCAGAGCCGTTTTGTGGCGTAAGTCGGTCGACTGTAACATCTCTGATCAAAGAAGATGACACTTCGACCGCTAAGGAAATGTGGCTGACTTCTTCTGATTTAAGGCAAGCCAAAGCATTGATGCAGCCATTTACATACAATGGCATTCTAGACCTCAACAGGAATAATTTACGGCTGGTTACTGGTTTTCTTTCTGGTCACTTTGGACTGAACTATTCTCTGTAGAAAAGTAACCAAGTTCGTTCACCCTTGTGTCGTTTCTGTGTTCAGATTATATTAGGCGGGTTTCTCCAATATCTGTGCTGACTTTCATAAGGAGGGTCATATAGAGATTGATTTAATTTAATTTACAGATCTATGGCACAAAAGATCCATCAGGTGTCGCAGTGCCAGTCTTTGGACCTCCTTTCCTCCTTTTCTAATCTAATCTAATCTAGATAAATGATATAGAACTCGATAAAAATTTCAGATCTAATGTACTAGATCTCGAGACAATGTAAATGCCCTATAATTTTTACTAGATTTTAAGTAGATTTTGACAAAAATCTTTTGACAAAGTAGATTTCATTTTGTGTGAGAAATCTCATAGCTCAAATGCTAACGCAGTATTAAATTTAGTAGAAATAGGATTTTTTTTTGTTTCCTCAAATTCGAAAAATCGAGCAAACCAAATCAGTACATTGTGTCGCAAGATCTAAGAGAGGTTATACCAGGCATCATTTGCAACATAATCTTTGGTTTTATGTCCCAAAATAGCCGCCGCATTATATTAAAATCAGAAGAAATAATGGAAATGTCTTAACCCATCTTTCTTTCAGCTCAGAGTCATAACAATTCGTTGCAAGGTTTTCGGAAAATAATTTTTTTTTTTGCTAATCTGCTGGAGGTGTTAGTTATACTTTTTTTAGTACTTCGACTGACCTTTTTGAGGTCTTGATCCATTGTCATAGACCTTGTATTTTTCCTAGCCCTGAAGAAATGAGTATAAAGATCGCCAGATCTCGTTGGCCAATTGTAATTGCCTATTCAAGAAATCACACGGTTAGGAAACAAAAGCAAAAAAGTGATTATATCGCTACATATATATGTTCTTTTTTTAATAAATCACCGAAAAATTGGGGCTTGTTTGCTCGCTCTCGATAATTATTTTAATGTACTGTAAATCTATTTCCCATCCTTAAGGTCTAGAAAATAGCATAAACCTGCCAACAGGAGTTAATTGTTTTCGGCAACGGGTACAGACGCCCCATATTTTTGCTATTGTGTTAAAGTGACGTCTATGTCAACAACTGGAATAATCATGAATGCCATTCACATCAATATCTTCCAATTCTAGTCACACAAAAATGTTTGTGGAATGCCAAACTCCAAAGATTGACAGCACAATAGCAATTTTACAACAGCATTCTGAGTTGTGCCCAAGCTAAGTGCACGATTTTGATTCTTGATATCATTAGCTCGTCACAAAAGCTCAAAATTTTCCACTAGAAAATGCTTTATGAAGACACATTTTTGGCTTTAGTTTTGCGAACTATGACCACAAAATTTTAACCATTTTTGTAGTGAAATTTAGTAACTTTAATGCGTTGTTGAAGCCGTATATATTGTTTCATTCCATCTGTCAAGTGGTTACAAGTTGAGTCATGACAACTTCTCGAATGGCGGGCTATTGAAAATGAAGCGTCTTATTGCAACTGCCGGTATAAAATAAATATAAGCCTCACAGAAACTATACTGTCTGCTGTTATAGTTAAACCCAGAAACATATTTCAAATTCAGAAGCCAAAGGGTTATTATTACAAATCATATAAGAATATAAACCATAAATTTAGCTGACATAGTTTATGAAAAACATAGACCTCATACACTCTTATGCACATGAGCTAGAATTAGTTTTATGCTTTTGATCAACTAAGCCAACCGATTAATTTCCATGTTTTTGTTATTTCATACGTTTGTAAATATGTAACACCAAACAAAACCAAAAATCCTTTCAATCCTAACGAGTATAAAAATAGAATTAAAATATATGTATGTAGACCATTATAGATAAGTTTCATCCTAAAATACACTCACACATAGACATGATAAATACAACCATATACTACATACAAACATGGAGCACACACAACCGAACGAGGCTTATTTTTATGGCTGGTTTTCAGCTTTTCGTGTCTTCATATTTATAGAGAATACATAAAAATAGATTGTGTATTTCTATAGCGTTTAATAAAATTATTGATTTTCATTAGGAGTGTGTCATCATAGCCAAAAAAAGCACAAGAATAAAAGTATAGGATTAAAAGAGGGTCACTGAAGAAAAGACACAACGTAGAAGTTCAACTCAAAAAAGTGCATCTAAAAGAAAAACTTTGTGAAAAAATGAAACCTATAAAATTATAATTCCTTTTTCAATGTATTTATGTACCTTTAGAATACTTTAAAGACTTCAGCAAGCCACCTTTCTAAAATATTTTGTTAATTCATGACATTATTCACTCTTGAGGGATTCGTATTCGATTGAGTTCAATGTTAGATAAACTTTAACTAGTAAAAGACTAAAAGTTTTCTTGAAATAGAATTATGGCAAATAGCTTAAAGATTATATGCACCCAAAATGATTACACATAAGGGCCAACAAGAATTTTAGTTACAAACTATACTACAAAATAAAACTTTTGACAAAATAATAACAAGCGGTAAGGAGGTAGAGGCGACAAAAAAATGCAAGAAAGTTAAGTCTTCTTTAAAGTAATATTAACCATCTTACTCGTCTGTATGGAGCACTCTTGAATGGGAAGGCACTCCAACAGAGATACTTGTTATAGTAAAAGACCTATGTATATCTCAATGTCCCCTGTCAAATTTTTCATGATGGATGTTTTAGTGACTCATTTACAATTAAAACTAAAGTGAGAAAATTGCAAATATGCCGGCGATATATGTCAACTATCTATCCCACAATTTCAATTATATGCAGGCTAAAATCAGTCCAGTTAAAACTGAAGCAGCCAAAATTGGTTTAGAAATAAATATTGGCTAATTTTGAGTTTAAACAAGTGGGCGGGGTAGCGCCCATAAACTTTAAAGCTAGAATTTGCGCTACAGAGCTGAAATTGAATACGCAGGTAAATGTAGATGAGTCAGCCACTGGAAAAATCTTAATACCTAGAAGTTGTAACGGGTGGGCGGGCCACACCCTTAAAACTAAAGTTCGCACTAGAGAGCTGAAAATGCATACACAAATAAATCCAGATCAGAGATCTTTGAGAAAAATCTAAGAACTTGGAAATTTCCATCAAGGAGGCAGGGACACGCCCTTTAAACTCAAAATTAAAAATTAAAGTTAAAGCATTCAAACTCGATCGATTTTATTGAAACTTTTTATACACATTGCACTTCCCAAAATAAAAAGTTTTTTGTTTTTAAAAGTGGGCGTGACTAAACCCATAAATTACTTATCTATTCCTCATAAGCCTTTTTGTACGAAACTTTACATGAACTAAAAGCACTAGTCATAGCTTAATTATAAAAGTAGGCGGGATCACGCCCACTAAAATTAACGCTATATTCCACATATTTCTATCCGAACGACTGTAATGAAATTTTGTACATACTGAGTACTCTTAAATGACGAAATCGTGCATTTTGAAATTGTACAATCCTACAACCATGACGCTCCTACCCAGTGATGCCAATTTAGCCATTTTCTGGCTAAATTAAGCCATTTTTCAACCCATTTAGCGAGAAAAAAAAATTAATTTAGCTATAAGCCATTTTTTTAGCCACTATTATTTTATGTTAAGCAATTCTTAGCAATTTTTCCCTACATGAAATTAAAATTGAAATAAAAGTTAAAAAATAAAAAGTGGACCAAATAGGTTTGGATTGAAAATATCACGCAGTTGTTGCTACGACTATGAAATTTCTGAGAGTTTCTTAAAATTTATTGGCACAAACACGAAAGCTATGACAGAAACAACAATGAAGTTAATGACGATGATCTGATTTTTGAATTAAGAAATTACCTACATACATACATTTGTATATTGTTCTTAATTTTTGATTCAGTTTTTTATTTGCTTCTTGATTTCTTAATTTATTATTTTTACTTTTATTTGCTTTAAAATTTTTCCCGATTTGCTGCAAATTAAAATGTACTATGAATTATCTTCTTATTTTTGTTTAATACCCATTATTTTTGCATTCGATTTCGCTTAGCCATTTTTTGTCCACATTTCGCCCTTATTGGTGAAAGAATTCTGGCATCACTTCTTCCTTCCTTTCCTTTCCTTTCCTTTTTTAACTCGTGAATCATCATGAATAGAAATACAACAGACTAAAAATTTTAAGCTTAAAAAGTTTTATTATAGAAAATTTAATCGTATGATTCTAATTAGAACTATGGGAATTTTTAGTGGTTTCAAAAGTAAAGTCAAATAAAACCCACATAAGGTTATAATTTAGATGAAACTTGTATTTCATTATATTAATTATTATGCTTAGATCTTTCCACTAAGTAAATAAAATATCATTCAAATAACTGTCTCTTCTTGCATTAGTCGATCGTTTTGAGGTAGTTTTCCATGCAAAAAAGCCAAAATCGGTCGTATTGTGTACCTCATGGCACCGTCTCTTTGAAACCACATATCGTCTAGTCTAAATTTTCACTTGCAGTTCCAAAAATTCGAAACGATCATAGCTGAGAACGCTATGGAATCGACAAATTCGATCTATCTGCCCCATTTTCATTAACAGAAGCGTTATTTTACAGAGTGCGCACATTGCAATGATACACGGTGGCATGATTACATCTGTAACTATGCCAATGTCTTTATAATCAATTATGAAGGTCATAATCACTTGAAAATGCATTAAAAGTGGCCACGTTTGAACCACCACTTTTCTATACGTAAATGGCGGACCTTTCACTAAATAAATAACAGTTCAGATGACAGATATTTGGCAGCTAATAGTTTTGGCAGACAAATTGTTTAATGGTTTTGAAACCACTGAACGGAAAACTCCTATATGTAGTTTTGTCTTTTAAAAATACCTTAAAATATGCCAAAATATTTCAAGCGCTGATAAGTTCACAATGAGAGTTATGCCTTTAAAGAAGGAATACGCAAAACTATGATGAAATATGCAAAAATCAATGCGCAAATTGTCGAAAAGTCTACAAAACGGAATAAATCCAATGCGGGGATAAATTCAGGCAATAGATATCGAAGAAAAGTAGAATTGCACATTTTTGTTTGGCCTCTTTTGTGATCGCATTTCAGCTTATATGTTATGAGATCTAATATTCCTAGAGTGATACGACATTATTCAGGTTGATTTTTAAAAGACTTTTGTGATGTGCACTCTATTGTTTCAGTTGCACAGAAAACAACTGAAATCCAAAATAACGGCATATTTAGGTATTTTTATTTTTTTGGTTTTTGAAAATAATAAAATGAGAAACTAATTTTTCGGAAGTTTAATCTTTTTTTTGGGGACTAATAAATTTTTTTAATGGAAACTTTTATACACTTTCTTATTGAACATTTTTAAGTAATACTTTTTTCTACTGTGCATAATTCGCAAGAAGATTATTTTCAAAACAATTGACACAATTGTTCAGCTGCTAATGAATTACATATTGGATTTTTAGGCAAAAGCAATGCAATTCCCTCCTGCCGGGCACCATTTTAATGAAACATTGCAACAGCCGTAAGCCAGCAAAGCCATCGAAGTTATTTAACAGCAGGTAAGTTCTGATTTAATGAAAAAATGCAATTATTTTAACATTCTGCTGTTCATTCGTTTCAAATATTCGTGAGTTTTAAGGCACGAAGAAATATTATAGAGTAAAACAATCATAAACTTTTTTAAGTTTTAATTAATTTTGGAACATTTTTCACAAAATGTCACCAGCATAGAATAGAAACACAAAAAAGCTCTTTGCAGGCTAAAAGAGAACTTGAGCCGTGTGCTAACACAGATGGCTTTGAATAAACTAGATCAAGCAAATATTGCTTTCAATTACTTGCAGTTCTTTTCTTTATTTTTTATTTTTGCCACAAATTAAAATACAGTAGTAATACCAGCACAAAGATTTTAAACGACATTTAACAAAAAAAAAAATATTTTAACTTTTTTGTTGGCACAAAAAAAAATAAATATTTGTTTGCCTCTGCGTTAACCCAAATTTCAATTTTACATCAAAATACTTTTGCGTTAATAGTTTTCACTTTATTTTCCCCATTTTATTTCCATTTTATTTTCTTTTTTAACATCAACATAATGCCAATGTTGACATTTGCCTTAGAACAGCTTAAGGCAATAGTTCTTCGCATTTACTGCAACTGCAATAGTTCATTGAAATTTTTCCGCTGTTGTTGGTTGGTTGGAGTTGGACAACTAACACACACACATTTGTCACAACAGTTACAAGCAAAACTACGCAATGTTTTTAATATTATCAAGGAAATTAAATAAAGCTAAAGGTTATTATAGATTTTTTTTCTTGATGGCAAGAAAGCACAAAGCCATGTTTGTCACTCACATTACGCTTTGGACAACATTACATTTTATGCTTTAGTTTGCCATACAATAATGGGAAGCAGTTAGCATGACATTATTTAAATGGTTTTGCAGAAATAAAAAAAACCTAGTCCTTTCTGGCTGATACAGTTATAATTGCAATTTCTTGTTATTTGAAAATACTTTTAATTGAATTTTTGGTCTCTGAAGTCATTCACATTCGCTGATGTTGCTAGCCAAGAATAAAGGTGTTTATTACTTCGAGAGCAATTTGTTTTAATTGATATTATGATTCCACATTAAAGTGGAGGTTGTATTTAAAATTCTCTTAGGTACTATTAACAAAACACAGTGGGTTATATATACATACTCGTATGACTAAAGAAGTTGAATTAAGTATACAGTTCTTAAATAGACCATCCATTTCTAAAAAAATTTAAGCTTTCAGATTTTCAAACTGAAGCTTCCTCGTTGAAGGTTTTTTAGAGTTTAACTAAAAAACTTGCATGAAATAAAAGTAGTTATAAATTCATAATACAAAAATTTATATCTGTATGTATTTGAAAAAAAAAAAATTATTTGTTATTGCTTTAGCACTTCTAAATGCATTTCGTTGCTGCCAAAAGCAACACTTCAGTAGACTTCAATCACATTTCAAGAAAATCTTACAAAATGCTAATGTTCAAAAGCAAACTCTCAACAAATTATTGAGAATTACAAAACTACAACCACGACGAAGCTACGAAACTTTTTCAAAAACTACACAAAAATATCCGACACTACTCGAAATTCCATCGATAACTTCCTGCTGTTGGCTAGAAGGCTGTGTACTAGTTTTGTTTAGGAATGATAGTAGATTCAAATCCTGTAGCTTTTGTTCTTTGTTTTTTTTTTATTTTAACTTTAATTTCAAACAAATTTTATGCTAAATGATCAACTACATCGTTTTGAATTAAAACTTAATTCGTGATGGTATTTATTTGGTGTTTATCTAAAGAATATTTAAGGTTCTTGTGGATACGCAAACAAGTTCAAATCTTGATCGGAGAAGCCAACTAAAAATATATTACATAAACATTTGCATAATAAAGGGTGTTTTTTATGAGGTATAGAACTGTTAAATGGAATAAAATTGAGATGAATTTTTTAAATTGAAATAAAGTTTACTTTATGCGAAAAATAGTTTTCTGGCATTATTATATCGGTGTTCATTAGGAAAACGTGCTTAGGTCTTATTTTACTGTTTTGCAGGAGAGCACTTTTAAGCGTTGAAGTCGATTTTCAGAAATTCATTTATTTTGCAGTTAAATTGGGAAATTTTATGTTAACATTTATAATTTTTAAGCAAACATCGTTCTACACACTATAAGTAATACATTTAAGTTGAAATATATCAAAGTATAACCTTAATTAAGCTATTATTCCAAATGAGATTAGAAGTCTAAAAAAGATAAGTCGCAAGTCATGGTGCTATAACTTCCTGAAAAATCACACAAATTAATTGAGAATTTGACCAGGGCTACTTTCGAATATGCAGATTACGGAGTTGCCATTAACTCAAAATCAGCTTATCTCAACTTAAGCACTTTTTCCTTTCTGTCACAGATATTTAAAAATGACTTCTGACATATGACCGCCATGGCTGGCTCGGACGTAGTCTAGTCTGGAGGTCCAATTTTCAATGACTTTTTCCATCATTTGTGGCAGTATGTGGGAATAACGCGGCGAATGTTGTCTTCCAAGTGACCAATCGCTTTGGAATTATCGGCATAGACTAGAGACCGCACAGAAAATCGTTTAGCGGTGTTAGATTTCACTATCTTGAAGGCTTATTCGTGGGTGCAAAACGTCGAACTATGTGGTCACCAAACGTTTCCTTCAATAAATCAATTGTGGGACGAGGTGGTTGACATGTTGCCCTGTCTTGTTGAAAACTGCATAAGCCATGATTTTCAAAATAAATTTGCACAATATGGAAGTGTTGTTCAGGCGTCAGTCTATTCATGTTGAAATGCCAAACCAAACTAAACATAAATCACTTGACAGCTGACAAAATGGCCGTCAGTCAAAAAAGTGTTGCCAACTTAAAGCTTGATATATCTTAAAAAAAAAACACTTTTTACGTGTGCCCATACGCGCAATCACGTAAGTAAAATAATTAATAAAATAAAATTACTACAGTAGATTCATGTTGCTTCAAATTGAAAAAACTTTGATTCCACATTGTTTTTCGTAATATTTCAATATCAAATTCACGTTTCTTCAACCTTTAAATAAATTTAATTCAAAATGATTCTTCAATTTCATTTAACAGTACTTAAATTTGAAATCAACATTATTTCAAAAGAAAAAAAAACTTTCTTTGAAAGTTACTGTAAATCATGTTGAATTAACATGAAACACATATAAAGCAAAATCAATGCTGAAAAATGTTAAATTAACCGTTTTCAAAGATTTTAATGTGAAATTTTTTTTGTGGGTAGTGCAATTTTAGTGCCATTTGAATGTAGCTACAATTATTATATAAGAATTAATTGAATTGTTGTAAACTTTGTTTTAAGCCTTCTTTAAGGACATAAATTCAAAATATTAAATTTAAGACTTTAACCCAACTTCACTTCTCATACAGCCGAGCTGTGAAATAATATAATAATACAATTTTTCTTCGACTTACCTTAATTTTATACCCGCCAGTATTTCCAAGTTATCTAATATTTAATAAGCCTTAGACGTTAATTTTACTGCAATTGTTTATACAACAACAAAACATCAAATTTTTGCCTGTCAGTCAGTGTAGCATTAGTTGTAACTTTAAGTAAATTAATGTTATGTTCTAAAGATTAAGATGTCATTGGCAACGATGACGTCAAGTTTAATCCATGACATCCAGTCATATTATTAAAAAATAGAAATCACTTTGTAACCGAAAATAACACGTGACGTAAATAGACCAATAATAAAGTAGTTTAGGCTTTCAGTGATATTGCACAATACTCGTATACAATAATAGTAATAATGATAATGATTTTTTTTAAGAAATCAATTTTCGTTTTTATATTTTTAGTCTATTTATTATGTTTGAACTTGTATTTTAATTTATTAATAAATGATAGATTTTTATTTGTTTTATACATATATACTCGTATATGAAACTCGTTTTTGGAAAGGAACTAGTAAGCACAAAATTTAATTTTCTTTTATCTTTGAGTAAATTTGTTTATTTAC
This sequence comes from Nowickia ferox, assembly GCA_936439885.1. Classification (NCBI taxonomy): domain Eukaryota; kingdom Metazoa; phylum Arthropoda; class Insecta; order Diptera; family Tachinidae; genus Nowickia; species Nowickia ferox. The sequence continues at coordinate 111,685,936 of OW387023.1, forward strand.
ACTCAGTATTTTTTCCAAACTTTAAAAATATTGCTTATAATTTATTCACTTGTTTTAAACTATTAGCTTATGATATTAATTAAATTTTTTACTTTCATAAAATCAGACTAAAATTGATATGTATCGTTTAATTTGAATTGATATTTCGCCTTTAAAACATTGTTCTATTTGCTGCACTTGTTTTTATTATTTAGATTTATTGCATTTGCATTTATATATAACTCTTTTTAATCAATTTATTTGAATTAAAAAAATTCAAATATTTTATTATTTAATATTTTATTATTAAAATATTAGCAAAGATTTTATTCCATTTTAAAAATTGTTTGTTTTCACTTTAAAATTTTTTAATTTTAATATTTAAAGTTTGTATTTTGCATTTTGTTGGCAGTTTCGCTGTTGCTCAATTTATGGTTCATTTGCTGCTGCTTTGTGGTTTGCACCTGCAAAGAGAGAAAAAAGTGAACATTTTAGCATACATTTGTTTCAGATTTGTGTGTGTTTTAGCTTTTAAAACTTTTTTAATTTATCAAGAGATTAAGTGTGATACGATTTTGCATATTGTGTTGTTTAGCTATAGAAAAATTTATAGCTTAAAACTTATTTTCTACATGTACAATAAAATACTTACATATAAACTTAATCTCTAAAGGTCTATGAAAAACAGCAACTAAAACAAATATTGAAAAGTTTGTAAAAGATTTTAAACACAAGAAAAAAAAATAGTTAGGAAAATAGCCAAACAAATGTCTAAGCACGCTGGCGTCTTCCAGCTGTCTCACTTAATCGAAAATGAGATTATACGTACAGTGAACGACAAAGTCTCCATACAAGCTTAATTTTTATTTTTTGTATGAATATTAGCAATCTAAATATTGGCATAATTTATTTATAAACATTTTTCCCAGGTCTCGCCCAACCCCAAAAATTAGGGTCGTACGTAGACTTTTGTGGGGCACTGTATGTCATATATATATATATATATATAATCCATTAATTCCTAGAAGGAACATAGGGCCGTGTATGTCATATAAAGCTTTTGAATTTTAAACGATAATATTCCTGATCAGTGTTTCCAGAAGCTAAAACAATCGTGTTTAAAAATAAACGTATTAAAATTAAAATAAACTTTTTATGTAAATCTTTCACTAAGGGCAAATTTCACTAACTCTATTTAAATATCGTAGTGTTTGTGTTAACTTTTGTTATTCGCTTACGTTATTGCATCCTCGTAAGGCAGATGGAATGTACTGTGTGCTTTTCAGCGCTTCCGAAGCGCTTCTTTTTGTATTAGTGCTTACTTCTACCAAATTAATTTTTGCTAACACTAAATTTGGTGTACGAACATGAGACCATATTGATTAATGAAGTTGTGGATGACCTGGCAGAGTCAGTTCTGATTAGAGGGGTCATTATCAACTATCTCTGTGGGCCCTCACTCTCATCTTCTTGCAGACGCTTCACAGTTGGGCTTCTCAAAATAGGTCAGTACCGATGGCTTCAAACTTCAACCTTAGAAACTCAAGTATTTTACACAAATGTACTTATGGAGTTTTTCACAACACTGATCGGCCGCTGTGGTTTTAAAACTCTTGCTAAGCATATGCTTCTACCATACAATGAATACTGTTTCAGTTGGAATAACACTGAGGAAGAGGAGGAGAGCATTATGCATCTACTCTGTCTTGGTTCCGTTCTACATGATCATCGCCTTCACTTCTTTGGCAGCATATACTTCAGCAGCCTTTTACAGTTTTCGGCAGTGAGAGTCTTGAGCCATTGTATTAGGTCGCTGACTTCCCTGAGGCTTGTGAACATACATGAGCCATATTCCCCTTTATCAGCTTCAATATTTTGCTAATCTATTCTTAGTATATTTTTCAACCTTTCCTCTTCACTATTTTTCTCTTCTTCCTCTTTACAGGTACCGTGAAAGGATAATTTTTCTAGAGACCAAGTGGTCTCGATTCTTGGCTTCAATTTCTTACCTGCAATTTTCTACCCAAACTTCACCTATATTACTAACTACTGTTCCGATCAGACGTTGCATTTCAAGTAAGCCGTTGTTTTCTCATGACTCAGGTTGTAACTGCTTGACAGATGACAAGTTAGAATTACGCCATTAATAAAAATGAAAAGATATACGCCTCAACAACGCATTAAAATTTTTTAAATTCAGTTCAAAAATACTGAAAGTTATGCGGCCACAATTTGCACAAATAAAGCATTTAAGGGTCATAGTTATAAGTTTCTTGTCAGTAAGATTTCGTGAAGAGGATATCAAGTTATCCACCGGGATTTTGTGATTTAACACATTTAAAATTCTGTTATTTTTTGGGGCTGCTACGTGAAAGATTTCGCCCATAACAATGGCTTACAATTGATCCCAAACCTCAAGGAATGAATTCTAAGAATTACAGAGAACATACAGCCACAAATCTTCGATTGGTAATGAACAAATTTCATGAACAGAATATGGTCCTTCAAGCATAGCTGTGGAGGCCATTTTGTATATCTTGTTCTTCATTACTAATGGTATATTCTTTTCTTTACAATTAAATAAGCCTTCGATGATTTTGCTTAAAAATACTCGTTTTTTATATATGAAAATAAAACCTATTATTTAAAGATGCTTTACATTAAATATTTAGAGGAAACGATTACAAAACTTTTTGTTGTTTAATCTTTTAGGTATATTTAATATTATCTCCCAAAGAGAAGATATCATTCTCTGGATGATACTTTGAAAATATTGAAAATGTCAAAAATCATATATTGTAAGTCTGTTAACATAAACATAAATACCTAAAATGAATAATTGAGTATACAGATAAGAAGTGAACTGTCATGCTTGCTGGCAACGCAAGGAACCAAATTATATGACACAGATATTCCAATCGGGAACAACAAGCAGGCTTTTTTAAATGAAAACAAAAAATCATGGCTTCTGCTTGCCATCAAAGCATGTTTTAAGTCTCTTAAAATAAAAACATAAATTGGTGGTGGAGAGTGCCCAAAGTTTCCCAGTGAAATGGCGAAACAAAAATGTGAAGTCATTTGGTAAATTGCTATGCAATGATTATAAGCACAAAAGGTAGAAAATGAACCAAACAGCAGGTGTTTTTAATTAGAAACTAGAAAAAATATTTCTTGTATATTTTGTTTAATGTTCTACTTGAATTTGGTGCTTTTAATTTTTTTTTGTCTCTCCTTAAGTACAGCCAGGTATTTAGGTAAACGCAAACGAATAAGAAAATGTATAGAAACACACGCACACACACAAAATGTGTATTAATTAACCCAAGGTTGTACTTTTGTCTTCAATTTAGAAAGCCAATTATACAGTTCAAATGGTTCACTTGTTCTTTTTTTTCTGTGCCTAACAAACATGTTCAAAAAAATAATTCAAAACAAACATATAAAATAAAAAAAATAAAAACCTAAATGAAGACATGAATATCAAACATGCAGAAAAATTTTAAGGTAATTCCTTGAAGAAGGTTTAAGGGAAGTATAAAATTTCCTTTTGTTGCAGCTAAACAGAGGGATAAACTAAAGTAAGATATGAACTAACACTAATTATTGATGGCTTTATTGATGTATATGTATGTATAGATGAAAATATGTGTGTATGAATGTGTGTGTATGGTAAATTACTCACAAAAGTCATTAGTCTAAAGGTATTTAAATGGTATCATAAAACCATACATTCACATGTACATCCCCGTATGTATGACAACTTAAAATGGAAAAGGGCCTTAATAAAAAAAAATCTATTTGTCTGATTAGCTGCGTTAGCAACAGTGAAATACTCAAAGGAAGTATCTAACCCTTCAATATATATTTATGTAACAATTGATATTTTACTAAAATTTGTTTTACTGAACTTTACATATATAATAAATATAATTCCTAAAAATTTTTAGTTAAAATTTTAGTAAAATATAAATGTTATGGTTTTACTAAATTTACAAAAATGATTCCATAAACAAACTGTAGCAACAGCAATAACGAAAAAAATAAAGTAAACAACCACCATAAATTTCTTCTTCAATGTTAATGAGATTGTCTAGGCGTTGCTGTCACATTCTGGAAGCAAGCCTTGTGTGAAGTATAAAAAGGGCGACGCATCTGCTGGCAGATCAGTATATCATGGAGTCTTGCTTAGAGTCTATCAAGAAAAGAGGCTATCAAGAAGTCAGTCTGAAGTTCAGTTCTCTAGTAGTCAGTCAATGTGAAGTCTTGTTGTCTTGAATAAAGAGTAAAGTGAACAACGCAGCTGATAGTTGTAAAAGCTGATAGTCGTAAATAAGTATGTAAAAGTAAAGTCAGTGAATCGTTATTGTTGTATCAATGGTGAACGTCGGCAGAGAGAGTCTTGTGTATGACAAACAGCACAGAGAGGAGTATTGCTTCAATATCAATATGTGAATAAAATAATTAAGTCTAAGCTTGAGCCATGTTTTCTCTAAAACAGGATTTTTTTCAGGTAAAGCTCTATCGCAGCAAAGTTTCTATAAACTATTCTCTTTTCTTATGTTAGAAGTGTGCAAAAATTTTCAGAGAGCGGTTTAGTAAAAATGCATGAAGTATAATCCTAAATTTTACTCGGTGTGGCTGCTGCGCCCACTTTCTTAATTGAGAAATTATTCACTTATGCAGAAATCGTTTCACTCGAAGTGCAAGAAAGTATTATATAAAATTTCAATACACTTTTTTAAACGTGAGATCATGGCATTCAACAAACATAATTTATGACAAAATATTTGCAATTGGCGTGCGGTCACGCCCATTTTTCGTAGGCAAATATTGTGCGACTAAGAACACCAAGAATTGTGTGATATTTTAAAGCAATCTGTTATTGTTAGCATTTTCTACAACTAAAGGGTGTTTTATAGACGTATAGAACTTTAAAATGGATTAAGACAGAGATGAATTTTTTAACTTGACATGAAATTTTTGCGTTATATATTAAATGTCACTTCTGGCATATGACCGTCATGGCTGGCTCGGACGTAGAGTAATCTGGAGGTCCAATTTTCGATGATTTTTTTCAACATTTGTGGCCGTATATTGGCGACAACGCTGCGAATGTTGCCCTTCAAGTAGTCAATCGTTTAGGACTTATTGGCATAGACCAGCGACTTCATATATATCCACAGGAAATCGTCTAACGGCATTTAATCGCACGATCTTGGAGGCCAATTTACGGGTCCGAAACGTGAAACTATGCAGTTACCAAACGTGTCCTTCAATAAATAAATTGTGGCACCAGCTGTGTGACATGTTGCGCCGTCTTATTGAAACCAAACCTCCTGCATATCATCGTTGTTCAATTGATGAACGAAAAAATCAGTAATCATGGCTATATAGCGATGCATAATGGTAGTAGGCTAATTCGGGTCTTCCTCTACGCTACTCTTTACAGCAGGATTGATTTCTTCTGTACGCACTGTACGACGTCTCTGTAGATGTGTATTATCATTAAGAATAAACGTTCGAAAGGTTCTTTAGTGCGAAAACGATCTATAGTTTATAGAATTAATTTGTCTGATGGATGATTATGTTGACCGTAAAATAGACGTAGTGCGCGGTACGTATTTCGAACAAAAACATGATTTTCAAAATAAGCATGCACAATTTGAAATTATTATTCAGGCGTCAGTCTATGCATGTTGAAATCCCAAATCAAACTCATAAATTAATTGATAGCTGACAAAATGGCCGCCAGTTAAAAAACTGTTCCCGACTTTAGGTTTTATACATCCATAAAAAACACCCTTTATAACGGAATTACAAATTTTCGTTTGTCTTATTTAAATGTTTGCCAACTTTTTAACAAATATCTGCATATTCATAATTTAGATTCTATGCAAGCAATAAATTTTTTTTAAATGTTTGCTGGAATCCTATTGAGGCGAATTTAACATTTCAATTGAATTTTTAATTATTTAAATGAAAATTCTTATTAAAAGAATTTTAAAATTTTTTGAACTTGCACATAATATTTGAAACTCTTCACTAAGCTAGACTTTTGAGAATTAAAAAAACGCGTCTTCGAAAACGATATCGAGCGGAATACTCAATTAATTAAAAAAATATATATATAAAAAAAATTATTTATAATAATATTTTTTTTATCTGTCCTATTTTTATTAAAAAAAAACTTCATCTGTTATTGCAAGTTTTATTAAATTTTGTTAAATAATCAAGAGTTATCGTTAACAAGAAATATAGATAAATTTTTGTATGTTTAAATCTATGTATGTATGTATGTATACATACATGCATAAGTATATATGTACGTATATTTGGTTTACATAGCTGCTGGCTACATGCAAGCAATCAAGTAGAATAAGCAAATATATGTACATATATAAGTATGTATATATGTATGTTTATATGTATTAATATATATGTAAGTTTTTCATAACTTCAGAATGAACTTAAAGAATTACAGACATTGAATATAATTTTGTCAGATACATCAACACACACACGTACGCAAACACATATCAGCTTAAAATATTCCGAATACATTGTAATGACGTCAAGACGTCGAGATCTGATGTAAATTCTATTTTCGAAAATCGAAGTGATATGTGTGCCTTTAATAAGCATTTTTGCTTTGAAATATTAAATAAAACGTAAAATTTTTAATAAATATTAAATAAATTTATATCAATCGAGACTAAAAAAAAAGTTTAAATTAAAACGTTGCATAATATAAAAATATTTTTTTATTTGTTCAAATGTAGTCTACTAAATTTCTCCATACGAGAAATATATGACTTAGACCAGTTTCATAATTATTGACATACAGGCCAATTTCGGTATAACGAATCTCACTTTAACGTAAATCCGATATAACGAACGCCCAAATATTTTACATTAACAGCCTTATATAGCGAATACTATCCTAATTATATACTGGACATAACGAATGCTAAAGAAAAAATCAAAAAATAAAAAACCTAAAACTTGCTAGGAACATATTTCTAACATTTAGTTCTATTTTATATAATGAATTTTTCGATAAATGTGTGCTCTGTATAAGCAACGGCAAAAAAAATATTAAACAAAATCTACAGCACCAATGTTAATTTAAAAAAAAGTGTGTTACGTTAGCTTGTATTTGGTAGCTTATTTGAAAACAAAGTGTCCCCTTTATTTTTATTGTACTGCATCATGTCTACAATAATAATAATAAAAATCACACTTGAAAAAAATTTGCCATATAACGAATTTCGCGGTATAACGAATGGGCCTGACATTATATCGTTCGTTATACCCGCATTTGCCTGTATTTGTAATATTTTCTGCCTGATACAGACAGAACTTTTAAAAATAATCTCTATTAAAAGTTGCGTATACTTAATTCGTTGTTCCATATCACTCATACGCTTAAAAAAATTCACAAATTGCTTCTCATTTTCTAACACCACAAGACAAATTTTACGTTACAAATCATTTAATGTTTTTATTTTTATTTAGTTATAAAAACATTCATTTGTGTACTTTTAAGAATGTTTTAATCATTCAATCAAAACACTCTTCACAAGCATACGAGTATTGCCACAAAAAAAGTGCCAAAATAAAATGAAAGTTGAACACACTTCTTCCAGTTGATTGGCTTTATCTTGTACCTTTTGGCAAATATCATATTTCAAGTTAATTTACCTAAATAAAAAATTGCTTTCTAAGTTGAAAATTATAACATGCTCTTCAGATGTGGTGTGGCATTAGGTTCTTTGACCTATTAAAAGATATCTTTCATACCTATAGCTTTTTCATTATTCTCGTTTAGAAAAGAGAAGCAATTTTAAGCTTCAAGCCAAACAGTTTCTTTTTCTCCTTGCTCTTGCTTTTCTTTTAGTGAATTGTTGTCTTGTAATTTCGTGTTCTGTATTTATAATGTTGTGTGTTTTATTATAGAACTTTTTATAATAAATTTTATAATATCCTGTGGCGTGTATTATATATAATTTTTATGTGTGTTGGTTGTACTCTATTTTTTTATTATTCTTACTCTAGATTCATCTAATAAATGTTTGTTGTATGTGCTCTAGTTAAGTGTTTATGGAACAAAAAAAAAATTCTTTTTCAATCTTTTAAATAATAAAACCTTCTTTGGCCAACAAAGACGTGCACACATATGTAGTCATAGTATAAAAGAAATGTATCTAAAGAATTTTATAAATTTATATAAAAGAAAATATAAAAAATAAATGCAACATTTAGAGTGGGGTATGAAAACGTTTGAAAACCGTGACAAACTAGTCTCAAATTGCTTGCAAGTAATAACTCAATGATTTTGAAAACAAAAGTTAGATAAGTGTCGTTCAATTGAAAAGTTATAGACTAGTAAAGGGAACTGAATATATTAAATATTCTCTTAACCAGTTTTTTGTATACTGAAATATTTACGAACCTCGGACCATATTATTTGGTCGAAGCTGTAGCCAAGATACTAAAATTTAAAAATTATTTTCATCTTGCTCTGATAAAGATTGAAATGAAGTTTATCAAAGCTCTTCAGGAACATTAGTGTTCTTTTAGTTTACTTCTTGAATACGTTTTAAGATTAAACTAACAAGAAAATTTTAAATTTCTTAATTACAATCTGTAAGAAAAATTCTAAAGGCGGAAGAATGTCGAAAAATTTAGGTATTTTTCCCGGGGAAATGTGAGTCAAAAAAGTATGAAATATTTCAAATCTACTCCTCTAAAGTAAAGAGAATACTTTCAAATATCTCAAGCTCAAATAAGTAGCTATTTCATTATTGGCTTTAATACCTTAAATATTTAATAGCAGCCCCAGTAATCTATTTTTACATTTTATGACATATTCTGGGTCTCAGAGCTTCAGTAATATTATAAGCATATTGATGTTTAAAAATGACTTTGAACACAATAATTATGCCTTAAGTTAAGTTTTATTTAAAAATTTAATTAATTACAAAGTTTAATTGACTTAATTACATTTTTAATTGATTTTTAGTTTTATTTCAAATAAAGTTGTTTATTACTGGAATATTTTTTTTAACGGGAAAATCTCCAATTCCAGGTTTTTTTTATTCAAGCCTTCATTCAAAAATTTAACGACTCTTTCGACTGCCAGTTCTTTTCAAACAAAAATTCATCAACATTTCAACTTTAATATTTATATTGGCGCAAAAAAAAATGAAACATAAACAAAAGAGATGAACAGCTGAAACAAACAAGACACAAGCAAATTTGTTTTCCTTTTTTTATGTTTCATATTATTTTTGTTAGTTTTTGTTTTGATGTGACATCATTTTTGTAAAAAAAATTTAAAATGTATGAAACCAACCACAAACCAGAGCTCAAGGACCAGCCAGCAACCCAACAAACATTTATGTATAATGTTTGGATACAAATTTTAAGAGAGCTGTTTCAAATTAAAATTTTAATTGTACTATAAATGAAGTATTTTTTATTAGAGTATTCAATTAAAATTAAATTTTTGTTTTAACATTTTTTTTTAAATTGCAGAAAATTCAAATTAGACATCATATGTACACAGAAAAAAAAATTTACCAATTAATGTTTTCAATTAAGAATTTAATTGATTCAATTTAATTTTTAATTATATTAATTAATTTGAGTGGAAAAACTTAATTAATATTATCAAATTTTTTATAGGTGAAAATTTAATTAATTTTTTAATTGATATTACAAAAATTTTAATTAATATTACAAAATTATTCATATTACTTTTTTGTGTGTATGAGAACTGATATTTAAAACAATAACAAAACACAAAATATTGTTTCAAAATTTTCAAACTATTTTTGTCTAGTTTCTGAACAATTAATTATGAAGAAACTCACTAAAAAAGTTCACTCACGCTGAACTCTTAAATATTTATATATTTACTTGTACAAATTCGTTCGTATGCCATCGAGGCATGGAAGTGATTCCTATTTCCAGTCACTCTTGAAGATTAAGAAACTGCAAACTTTCAAACATTAAGATTAGATTTGCAGTTTTGAAATATTTCCTTTCGTGAGACATTTTTAAATTTAATTGAACTAGAATGATTTTTAATCAGGAATAATTTCTTAATTATTATTAAAAGTATTTGATTTCCGCAAATCAGCATGTTGGTAAGTGCTGCTATAAATATCGAATGCTACTGCTTCGTAGTCTCAACAAACATAAGAATGGTAAAAAATTAACGAACAAAAATTCACTCAAGTTGATGTCTTATAATTTCCTGTTTTTATAATTTGTTGAAGAAGCTATATAAAGTTGCAGTGAATTATCGATAGTTAAATAAATTTGTTATCCATTTTTAAAAAAGAACTAAAGTTTAAATAAAATTTATATATAATATCGAGCCCTATTTTCGATTTAATCGTAACTGACATTTAGTAAAAAATTTACTTTTTTATTGAAATTAAAATTTTATGGGCCCACTCATAGTTTAGAGTTATCGATTTGGTTAAATTGTTGATAACTTTTCAAAAACAGGAAGTAAATTTTTACAGCAAGCGACATATATAAAAACACCTTCTGAATACTTTAATTGCTGTCGCTTACGATTAAATCAAAAGTAAGTCTCAATATATATTTTTAACATTTTCTCTAGGTGTAGGTACTGTAGGTGTAGGTGAAGAATATTGCGATGACCTTAAGGTCCTAACTTTCAAATAAGGCTTCATATAAATTATAAAGCTTCTGCTTGATTTTAATTTACATTTATGTCACACACTTTGCAAAATTTTTAAAAATTTATAAATAGCATCATATTTCAAGCGGTTGACCTTGAGTTCTTTGGGTTACTTAACTTTTGGGTGTGTTAATATTTGTTCATATATAATTGTGTGACGTTTTTTTTTTGAATTTATATACTATATATGTGTATATATACATACATATATGTATGTATATATGCAAGTATGTATGTATGTAAGTGTTAATGGGCGCTTGAGTGTACAGTTGTTTATACCTTGTAGAAAACATGGGGTTAAGTGTCCCCAAGTCACCACTTTTATCGACTATATTGGTGACATTGTCAACGAGCGTCTACATATTAACATTGTTTTTGATGCGTAGAAAATATTTTGTCAGATACACACAACTATGCTTCTTCTTAATGTTTTATTGATTTGTTGAAAATACAAGGGGCTTCAAGCAAAATTCAAGTTTTTATGAAAATTAGTTTACGAAATCAATATAAAAGGCAAATAAAAAAATGTATTAAAAAATAATTAAAAAAAACAAATAAAAAGAAATTGCAAAAGACAAATAAAAAGAAATCAATTTTGTAATTATAAAAATAAAAATATTTTAAAATGAAATAATTGTGGAAATTTGTATGAGCCTGTAGAAGATTCTGTGGGATCAGTTAAAAAGTCCAGTCCAGTAAGTCCAGATTCATATTCAAGTGTTTGATTTTAATAATTCGACGGAACCTAGAATTTTTCATTTATATTTAATACAAACAGCAAACTAATGCTTACTTGCTGAACGAATGTTCCTTTTTTTAATGTATTTTTTTTTATTAAAACAAAAATTTTTAATAAAATATTCAGTTTTATTATCATTAGAATTACTAAAATGTACTAGTGACTATCTCTTTCAAATGTCTCGATATGGTCCCAAAAAAATACCTACTCAGTAGTACCAACGTCAGTAGTTGCTTTTCAATGACAAGTAAATGCTAAATGTCTATAGCAAAAAGCATTGTCTGGGATGCAATTCGTCAGTAGTACTGGTGACAAAGTCACTAGTAAATCACTACAATTTCACTATTCGCATTTTCTGCAGGGTATCCAGAAAACCAACATTATTATTATATAAGTATGGGTGCATGTGCACGTAAAATTACATATGTATATACATACACACATGCATGTACTCGTATATGTATGTATGCGTGTTTATGAGTAAATTTTGAAACAATTGCTCTTTGTCAATATAAAAAGAAAACATTAAACAAAAATATGTGAAAAATAAAGTAAAACAAACAATAGGAATTTATTATATAAGCCGTTTGTTTTGAAAATGGCATAAGTCGCTTCATAAAATACTATATATGCAGTCACCCCATTCGATTAATAAATTTTTTATTAATAGAAGTAAAATTAAAAATTTGCGGTACACTAAGTACCGAAAAGTATACATATATTGGACATTTAATCTTTCGACTTCAACTCATGGAGTTGTTAAGCTTCTTTCAAAAACTTTTGGGCTGAAGTCTACTGATAAGTTTCATAAGCGGAAAGCATCAAGACATTGCTTAACTAAAAATTTCTAATACATTTATGGCAAACATACCTATACAGGGGGCTTTGATAAAAAAAAAAAATTAAAAGTATTAACTAACTGCATTTGTTTGTCATACAAATTTCTATACATAAGGAAGGTAAAAACATTCGAGTTCGAAAATAAATGAAATTTTTTAATTTTAGTTCTTTATGTAACTTATGAATTGTGAAGCTTGTTTTATATAATTAGACCCTCAATTTAATGTAAACAGGAAAAAAAATTTCTTTAGAATTTTATAAGGCAAGTAGTCACGCTTTTATTGGATTGACTTGTGGCACTTTGAAGAAAAAACGTCTCAAATACATATATATGTATGAGATAAAAGCAGATTGCTTGCTATCCGGTTGCTTGATGAAAATAAGTACAGATATAACGAAATTATTATTTAATATTGCACAGTGGGTTGAAATTGTACATATGCAACTGAATATAATAAAAAAAAATTATTTTTGTATAAATTTCAAAAATCATTTAAAATAAAGAGTCAATTGTAATAAATACCGATCCCCATATTCATGAAAAAAAAATTAATTTGAAATCCATTTTAGGAAAAATTTTAAATTTCAAATTTTATGAACATGGGGTGAATTCATTTTTCCAAGATACGTTTTCAACTATTTTGACAAGTTCAATTGAAGTTAAAGTTTTAAAGCAGTCTGTTAAAAAAAACGAAGTAGTAAAATAATTGGATATAGTATGTTTTGGTGTTGTGCCACATTTGACAATTATATTTGTTTCATGTACCTATTCACCTAAAAACGGGCCTCATAGGTGATCACTATTTTACTATGGAAATGGGTGTTAGTTTCCAAATGTTCTATAGCCCATTCAAAAAAAACACATGTTGTTGTCTATGAATTATTTATCTGCAGCTTCTGAGTCAGGCCAATTATGTAAGGGAGCAGGCCCAGTTTACGTCGCAACATTTGCCATCATGTGGTCTGTGAAAGCAGACTTCTTACTAGCAAAGCGAAATCGACTGCTTCGGACTCTGCTGTGCTGCACACTATATTATTAACAGCGACACCCACTCTTCCACGAAGAGGTGTAGATTTTATTCATTGTGAAGTCAAATTTATTGATTGAAGGCTGTGTACGCTCATGGTGATTTGGCAAAATATACTGAATTATATGTAAAAGAAGACAACGTCTAGTCACCGAATAAATTACGAAGGGTGCCAAAAAGTGGCGATTTAGATGTTTGCGGAGTTATTTTCGGTTTGTAACTAAAACTTGTTTAGGGGAAAATGTGCAAATAGTTACATGACAACCCCGATTAAGGTTAGGTGGTGTATTTTGGCAATATAAAAGGCGACGATGTGTAGTTGCCGAATAAATTTTCAACGGCGCCAAGCCAACGCTAATTCGGGGTTTCCGAACGGGTTTTTTTATTAAATGACAAAAAGAGCTTCATTAATATGACCGCTGTTAACTGTCAAAACTCGTAAGTCCCTATTGATTTCAGAACAGTTTGTTCACAATTTTATAAATTACTTTTTGCATTTGATGAAATTTTACTTTTTGTTCCCGATTTGACCACAATTCATTATACATTTGAAAAAGCATGGTTTTATATTTTATTTTGTTCTTGATTAATAATATGCTCCAATTAGGCCTAGGGCTAATTCAAATCACCAGCAGAACCTTTTAATGTTACAATTTTTTTCATTATTAACAACAACAAAAAAGTCAATTCAATGTACTCACATATTTTGAGTTCTGGTTATTGTGGCTTAATAGCACAATATGTATTTAATTCATCACAGTTTATGGCGAGTAGTAATTCTATATTTTATTTACCAAATCCAAGTTCAATTTATTAAAAAAAAAATCTAATACTTAGAAAACAACATTATTTAGAAAAATTAGTAAGAGCTTGTTGAAACTTGTGTCCATATTTCAATTACTGTTAGTGACACCATTCTAATAATGTAAAGGTTTCTTTTACCTTTTACTGTTTAAACAGTTTTTTCACTATCGTAGCCAGAAGTGTCAAATTATATTTGGTGATAAACAGCTCTTTGCGTCATTTGAATATTGAATAAATGCAAGAGTGCATACATGCAAGGGTATCCACACGATTAATTTATTCTTTGCTGGGTTAATGAAAATAACCAATTTTGATTTACAAATATTTCGATCAAATAATATAAATTAATCTATAATTAATCTATATTAATATAATTGAAATTTATTTTCTTGTGGTTAAGCATTGTCTATATATTTCATTGGTGCTTAGCCAAATCATCAGTAGACTTCAACCACATGATTTGAACAGTCACAATTATCTTCTCTTATGCACAGACTTTCAAAAACTATTTGAGAATTCACATATAATAATATTTTTGAAAATCTTAAAAGAAAAATAAGCACAGTAGGCCTAGAAACTTTAACAAAACCCAGCAAATAATTTATATTCGATATAAATCTATTTTATTTTCCTACACCTTTAAATAATAAAACATCCATTGGATAACAATAAAAGTATTTACAAGGCAAAATGAAAAATAAAATCTAAATTAAAAATTTCCAAACTGCATTTAAAAATTTATTATTCGACATATTGTCATAGGTTTATTTTAATTTAAATTTATTTGCTGATGGTTAAGCATTGTCTACTGATGATTTGGCTAAGCACCAATGAAATATATAGACAATGTTTAATCACCAACAAATAAATTTCAATTAAAATAAACCTATGACAATATGTCGAATAATAAATTCCTTAGACAGTTAAAAATTAAAACATTTTGAAATTCTAATGTAATATAAAGACAATTTTAGCTGGTGTATTTTTATGTAGACTAAAACAATTAACACTGAAATTAAAAGAAAAATCAAAATTAAAGGGTATTCAGTCAGTTAATGTGGTTTTGACAATGTAATTTTGACAACTTTGGAAACCATAAGACACAAACTCTTGAAATTTTCTAAAATGTCGAAATGAAAAATCGCCAAAATGAATAAAGCGCTTAAATTAAAAATATTACTATAAGCAAAAAAAATCGATAAAATGCAAAAAAAAACCGCGAAAAGTAAAGAGTCGCCAAAAAATCTGAAAAAATCGCAAAAAACTGAAAAAACCCCAAAAACAAGAAAAAACGCTCCAGGTTAAAAACAACCACAAAAAAAATCGCCGAGAATCTAAACAAAAATCGTCTAAACGGAAAAAAGCGGTAAAACTAAACTAAAAAGTTGCCAAAAACTGAAAAAATCGAAAAAAGCGCCAAAACGAAAAAAATAAATTCAAATAATTTCTACATCAGTAGTGCGATTTTTTTTAACGATAATCGCATCGTTAAAATAATTATAACGAAAATTTATCGAATTTGGTACTCAGTAACATTTTTAACGATATTCGCTGTAGGTAAGTGTCAGCTGTGTCGTTATTTAAGCGACAATAATTTATGTTCTGTTAATTTTATCGACAAAAATCAACAGAAAATATCAGCTGCGTACTATCGTCAAAAAGAAGTTACAGAATCACACAATCGTTACTGCAAGCAACAAAATGTATAGACAAAAAAAATTTGGGTTGCCGGATCGTTAAAAGATAAGATATTCGATTATATAGACTAAAGTTCGAAAATCCTTCGTGTGCGGTCAAGGTCGCACTTTACGGAATTTATTTATTAATATAATAAAACTATTAAATCAAATACACATTTACTTTAAAAAAATATTTGAATTATTAACTTGAATAATTCAAATATATTTTAAATTTTCGAATAATTCAAAAACCCAACTCGATTAATCGATCTATACTAAATTATCCAGATCGATTAATTCGTTACACGAACAAAACCAAAAGTAAAATAATTGGAAACTCTTATACATAAATATGTACATATACTGACACTTATGTGCATATATATACATGTATGTACATGAAAAATTATCACATTTTGCACTGGTCTGCAGGAATATAATGAAACACGTAACAATGATATTGATTGATAGTTAAACAAATACCCCGATATGTTCTCACAACAAAACGAGACAAGTGTAAAATAATATCTTTACATATACATACATATGTATACATAGGGACGTATGCAGCCCAATTAACATTTTGTTGGCGCCATATCTGATAACAGCAGAAGTCAAAAACTTTAGAAGACAATTAACTGGCTGGATGTCCTAACTTTCCTCATTTATTTAGAAGCATATTTAGCAATTTTTTTATAACATTATTTCTAAACATTTTGTGCGGGATTTTTTTTTATTTTATATACATATATATTTATTAAATTTTAAAAAAATACACAAGAAAATTAATTTTAATTTAAAAATATTTTTTCTTTTTTAAATATTAATACATGGCATTAACAATTGTAAATGAGTGGATTAGATATGATGCATGTAGCAGCACAGCTGTTTGATGAAACGCATTCTGCACCTCAAACTTTATGTCACTTTTTTATTCTTGATGACTGTATATCATTAATGAAACAAACCTTGTGGTCTCAATACCCACGTAAAAGCAATGAAAATAATTAAGAGCTGTCTTTCGGACGATCTTGAAAGCAAATCACCTTATCACACAATTAACCCAAACGCAAGCTACGGCCTCATTTTTAAAGAAATACAGTCCTAATAAGGCCAACAGCGTATAAATCGCAAAAATTATACATTTTGGTAGATACGATGGAGTCTGTAGGTTCTGTTGTGGATAGATTATACTCTTTATGCCACAACTTTGGTTATTAACAAACCCGTTAAGCCACAAATGTTCCTTTTGACCGAACACAATTTTGCGCAAAATTATTGCTGTTTTTTTTCAAATTAAATCATGATAATTTCGTGAAGTTATTCAAGCGTCCATCAATTTATGATTATTTGTCAGATTACAATGACCTTAAATGTCAAAAAATAAGCACAGTGTGATAGTCCGTTTAACAGTTAACCCCTTTATATTTATTTTATGCCGTAAATTAAACATTTGCTTAAGAAAGACCTCTAGTCGCAAAAAGTAGAAAATTAAAAAACAAAACTGTTTAAGAACTTTTTTTTTATCACTGCAACTTTTATAACAATATTAAGGCTACTGGAGCTGAAAATATTCAATAATTGATATATTTTTAATTTATTATTTTCTATGTTCAAACATTAAACATAAACAAAAGTTGATATTGCTTTAAAAAACTATTTTTATTAATAGTGCGTTTACATTTGAGCATAATTTATTACTCACGAGACTTGGGGTAAAATCTAGAAGATTTCCCACACAAAACAAAATCTACTTCATCACTATATTTTGACAAAATGTACTTAAAATCTGGCAGAACTTAACATTGCAACTACGTTTTTTTTTTTAATTTGTGTTAAAAACTCAGCCCGTGTACTTCAAAAGGTGTGTGAATTGGCTACCTTGCCATAGTTTGGTTGTAGTTTTGGAAAATTTTCTGTTAATGGGGTTTGTTTTGGATAAAAAATCTTGAAAAATGTAAAAAGAAAACTTGGTGTAAACTTTATAGATTTTCTTAAAGCTTTTAATTAAAATCTGGTAGATTTTCTGCTGGTGTAAATTACAAAAAAATTAATATTGGCTGGTGGATTATTTGTATAATTTTTTGAAAAATGTGTAAGGCATTAAATAAGCTGATTATAGAACCATATGTATTTTTCTGGTTTGTACTGAACAAGTTTCTTCAAATCAATAATTTTTTGGTACACTGGATAGCCTAGACTGGTTTTCTAATTTAAAACTTTTTGTCAATGACATGAGACCTTTCATAGGTTGGGAAGGGTGGTGCTATAACGCACCTCTACTGGGGAGACCCCGTTGTGTCCATTGTGATTTCATAAGTTAACACAATTCTATTATTGAAATAACCACACATATATCCTTTCATATGACACACAGATTTTTGTAATAAATGGTCTTTGCTTAAAAAAAAAGTAACAAAAAGTCTTTCATAAACAAACCATTCCTTTTGACATTAATTCAAAAACTCATCATACATCTCAGCAAGTTTTATGTAGAACAACTGCAACTAAAATTTTGGCCACTTGTCTGAATTTTGTCAATAGATATTATTTTTAAAGTTGCTATTCTTAAGTCACTTCGAAGAGTAGTTTGCACATATTTTGAAGTCAATTTCAAATATTTTTGTCACATATCGTATATTCTTATTAATTAATTCAAGCAAAAATTTCACTCTCCTACTTGCCACTCATAGAATTTTGGGTGTAATTTCTCACTGAACTCGCAAATTGTTCAGAGTTTCTAACAGAATAATAACCAAAGTAACCAGAAGTGTTTGCTGGGTATAAAGGCACTCTCAATATATTGCACAAAACTCTTTCATATCGTTAGCTAAAACGTAAAATCATGTCAGCACATTTTCTTAAATTTGACAGAAGGTATAGTGATATGCAGTGCTTAGGAGTTTTTTAAGAAGGATTTTTAGAATAATGTTTTTTCATATAAAATATCAAAAAAAAAAAACGAAAGCACCAAAGTCATGAGGTTATTTTCATTAAAGTTTATTTTATTTCCATTGTATTACGCTTATTTTATTCTTTTGTGATTTCTAAAAATATTATTATTTGTGAGTTCTCATCTCAATTGGTTTTTGAAAGCCTGTTCATAAGATAAGAGGTTTGAGACTATTCAAACTGTGTGTGGTTTGGCAAAGCACCAGTGAAATGCATGCAGAGATGCTTAACCACCAGCAAATTAATTTCAATCAAAATCACCAATTTTCATTCACGCCAACGATATAAAGCAACTGTTGAGAGAAGTACAAAATCAACGTATAATATTTCAATTGTTGTTGTAATTTTTAAAAATTAAATCACACAAATTGCAGTGAAATACTTTAACAAACACTTATTCAAATAAACTTACTAGGAAACACACGCATATGATATGTTAACGTTGTTGTTTACTCTGCAATAAACCACTGAGATGAATAATTTTTAATAGTACAAGGATTCAAAAATTTATGCATTTTCATGTTCGCTATAACAACCTTTATTACTACGTAAATGCTTTAACATTAAACTGTTTGACGCATGTTTTCACGCACAAAACAAGACGACACTTTCACACTTTTACACAGACATTTATTTGAGAATCACTGCAAGCGCTAAATATTAAATTTTCTTTTTTCTATTTAATTTTTGTGGTGTTTATTTTAAAACACAAACTATGGAACAAGCACAAGGGTTTTTTTTATTAATTTTGGATTTATTTGAAAAGCTTCTTTGTTTTCAAATTTGTTGAGAGAATTTCAAAATATTTTTCATTTTGCTTAATTCTTTTTTTTAACTTCTATAGAATTACTTATGCATGTATTTCCTTTAAAAATACGTATTCCAGCGTACCCGCACTTGTCAAAGAATCTATTTATTTTTCTTTCCTTTTTTTCCTACAGATATTCCACAATTCCTGGTTCAACACTTAAATTTAGTTATTTATTTGCACTAAATTTTTGTTTTTTTTTTCATTAAATTTCGTTTTTTATTTCGACTTGTACGAACTGCGTTTGTTTGTTACACGTACCTTGTGCTGCGGTAAACTAAAGTTATGTTTACCATGCTGCAGTCAATTTAGCGAGGTTAGTGCTGGCTGGCTGCGCAGAGAAGTTTATGTTGCGGATAAATTTTAGTTTATTATTTTTCTCTTTTTCCATGAACGGATAAGTTTTTTCTTGTGATATTTTCTCTTGCTACAAACGTTGTCAAAGAGCAAATATGTAAATGTTAACAAAGGTTAAACAATTTATTGCACAAGGTTTCATATGACTTTTATATATGCAAAATTTATTTTTTTAATATCCTTCAATATTTTTTCGCATTCAAGCATTCTAACCACTAACTCGATTAAAGTAAAGTAGTTTATTCGAAGTACATAAGATACAAATTTTATATGAAGACGCAAGTTGTATGATGACAAGAAGCCTTAACAATATTTATATCAAAAGCTCTCAAAAATTGTAAGGTTGCATACAAATTCATACATTTGAAAAATTTACGTACTTCCATGTGTTTTAATCTTTCGCACCACTTGAAATTTGTTTAACATGTAAATTTACAGAAAAAAAATATATTTTTTGTTGCTCCTAAAAGCATGCACACAATATTTTGTGAACTCTTAACACGCTTTTACTAGCTTCACTTGTGTGTGTGTATGTGGTTGGCTTTATGTGTGTGTAAGTAAAAAAGTAGCCCTGTATATAAGCATGTGTAACCGATTAATAGCCAGAGTATCTTTATACTCATGCATATGATTGTAGCTCATTCAGTCTATTAATTTTAGTTATAGTTGTTTGTGCTGCATAATTTAAAAGATGTGTATAAACAGAGCTTTTAGATGTTTAAACTTATAAGTATTTGGTTTAAAATTAATGCGTGTGCTTGCATCTGAGCATGTTTCTAATTTTTAGCTGTACCCATTTGTAGTAGACGCCCAATACTAAAATAGTACTTAAAACTATACTTTTGCCATTCTCTGGTTTGAACCATCACTTTTGCAGTAAATTTCAACACACACTTTATACAGGAACACATTCCTCTCGTATACGGTGGCGAATGATGAATAAATATCCCGAGTATTAGCGTATTTAGACTATAAGTATGAGAGATAGAGTCAGTACGTTTCATAATTAGGCGCTTTTTTATTTTTAGTTTAAACGTATTTTAATTCTTCGCATAAACGAAGTAGAGATGTATTTTGTATGGTGGAATCGGCTAAAGTGATAGTTGTTTTAGAAGAAAATATGTGATTATGATTACACACAGTTGCTGAAATTAAAACTATTTACTTATGTATTGTCATTCTCTGTTTCAAACGTGGCAACTTTTCAAGCATGACGAGGTAACTAGAGTCACCATAATCGACTTACTCTGCTCCTTGGCAAAATAAAAAATAAAAATTAAGAGACTGAAAGCATGTAGTGTAAAATGTTTACATGAACAAATCGATTTAGTAAGTGAAAATAAGGTGGATAATTCAAGTCACGCTATGAACGCGTAATTGCTCATTTAGACGACATCAATTGGTTGCAAGGATCATGTGATTTGACGCCGTAAGGTTCTTTTTGAGGCTATGTTATCGTGTCTTCTTGGACACAGAAAAAAGTATTCACCAATTAATGTTTTCATTTAATAATTTAATTGATTCAACTAAATTTTTAATTGTATTAATTAATTTGAGTGGAAAAACTTAATTTATATTATCAAATTGTTTATAGGTGAAAATTTAATTAATTTTTTAATTAATATTACAAATATTTTAATTAATATTACAAACTCATTCATATTACTTTTTTGTGTGGATAATTCCTTAACGTTGGAGTATTTGAAAACCCACATTTTTAAAATTTTCGCCAAGATACCGAGGAAAATGAGAAAAAAGTGTTCGGAAACTACCTTATAACAGTCGACTGCTGCAATCAATCAAGAGGATTAATTTAAATGGCTTTGTATTATGTAAGTAAAATCAAGGTCCAAGCATTATGTATCGAAATCATAACTTTATGAGTGTTTTATTTAACTTTTCTTTTAAAACCTAAAAAAATAACCCATTATGTTTATGCCACAATAAAAATGTAAATAAAGTTATAACACTACGTTTAAATATAAACATCACTAATAAACTTAATCACTGGTATGTGTTGTTGCAAAGGAAATGAATATATTGGGGTAAATTAAGTAAACCATTTGCCTAGTTAAGAAACTTACTATGCAATTAAATTCATAGCATTGCAAGAACAAAACTCTCACTTAAGCTTTCGCTGTTGAAAATAGCAATTAATAATTTAATCACACTTGAAATAAACTTTAATGAACATGCAAACGAATACTAAGACAAAAAAACAAAGCGCGAAATAAAAAGAAACATTCATAACAATATTTTGCACCAAATAAAAATTTGAAATTGCTATTTTATTTAAGTTGTTCAAAAGAAAAGAAGTTCATATTCGTATGAAGTATTTTGACACGTATAATTTAAGTGAACAATGTTTATTATTTCTATAATTCGCTAATGGTCTCTCTTTTAAGCACAAACAAATTAGTCGAAGTACATATTTATGTAATTTTACGACAAAGAGCATAAACTAGTGCATACGAGTACAGAAAAAAGTTTAAAGTGCATGTCCTAAATGTGATTGTGTAATGTAACAATAAATAATAATGAAATTAATAATAATCATAAAAACTTTGTATACAAACATACACACGTACATACATAAACATGTGTGTAACACTTTCGTTTAGGTGGAAAAATATTGCATGTTTATGTCATTTTAAGTGTTTTGGTTTTTGACGCAGGTGTGAAATATTTTTGCTACGTCATAATTAAATATGTGAATGTACTCAGATAAAAAAAACTCAGATCAACAAAGTAGTTACACATTGAAAACACGAGTATATTAAGAATGTATTATAGTTATTCTAACATTATGGTTTTGCCGTAAACTTTTTAATTATGCTTGAATATTAAGAATAAATTTCCATAAAAACATAAATATGAAAATACGTCCACGTTCTTATTCAAAAATTTTGGAGGTTAGAAGTACTGAAATAAAATTGGTAGATCAAGTTCTTGATAAGACGCTACTTGGTTTGTTTATATGAATCAAATTTTTCTAGTTTTATACAAGTACTTAAACTTCATGATGCAGCATATGATTTACTCACGCCAATTTTAAACTAATTCTGGCGTACAGAAAACCTCTTAGACGAAATTGCTAAAGGTGTCAGCATAAATCTACTAAAAAAGGAGATAAAAATTGGAGAGTTATTACGCTCTTGAGTATGGTTAACAAGGAATTTCCACTTCTCTTCTCCCTGAACTTAGAAAGGAACAAGCCGGTTTTCGTGTTCACAAATCATGTGTCGATCATATTAACAGCCTAAGAGTGATCATAGAGCAGTCTGTAGAATGGAGATCAATCACCGTTGTACCTAACGCTTACAGACTTTGAGAAGGCTTTTGACACCCTAAATCATGCAGCCATATGAAACTCATTAGAATGTAAAGGTGTACCTGCCAAGCTAATTAGTCTAATCAAAGGTCTATATGAAAACGCTACGAAAAACAACTGAGCAACAAAATAAACATTAACTCCGGTTTACGACAACGGTGTATGTTATCTCCCCTCCCCTGCTTTTTAACTGCATAGTAGTAATGGCTAAGGCAACATCTAATAGAATGTGAATCACTCGGGGTCTCCAAGTCAGGCTGGAGGACCTTGACCATGCTGATGACATTTGTCCACTTATTCACACCTTTTCAGACATGCAATCTAACTTATCACTTGTCCAGGACACCTCATCACATATTGGCTTGAAAATAAATATCAGCAAGATGAAAATAATGCGAATGAACGTAAATAATGAGCAAAGATTGACCGCTCAGAGTCAAGCACTCGACGAAGTAGAAGCATTCTGTTATCTCGGAAGCGTATTGACATCTTTAGTTGCATTAACAAAGCCCGGCAAGCATTCGGACAACTCAAATGATTGTGGAACTCGTTATATATATTAAAAAGGACGAAGCTTATGATGTTTAATTCAAATGTAAAATCCACACTGTTGTGTGGTTGAGAGACGTGGACTGCAGCACCAAGTGACATACATTCCATACAAGTGTTTGTAAATAAATGTCTGAGAAATATTCTACACATTTTCTGGCCTAGAACAATCTCAAATTATCGTCTATGGTTGGAAACTGTTTAGCAACCTATACAAGTTGGAATTAGCAAACGCAAATCGGATTGAATTAGACATACATTGCGCAAACAGCTCAACGATATTGCTAAACAAGCCATAGACTGGAACACGCAGGGCAGGCAGTCAACGTATTGGAAGACCATCACACACCTGAAGACGGCAATTTGAAAGTGAATTATTCCATCATTTAAAATTGCGTTGGTACGAAATTAAACATCTTACATCAGATCGAATTTATTGGAAAAACTTTTCGACGGTCCTACGCTCCTTGCAGGATTAAAAGGAATAAATATACATGATTAAATTTTATGGATTCTAAGCTTACTACAAAAATATAAAATAAGACAAAACCTTTGACTTTAATGGAATAAATAATAATTTATAATATAAATAAACACTTTTTATTATTATTTATTTAATTTCACTGATTATTCAAAGCTGCTGGAAAATCTTATAAAAATCTTGTGCAAAAAAAAAATAATATACTTTGAGTTTAAATTAAATAAATACCCGTCTTAAATGTAATACGCTCTGCTCAAAATTTCTTTTGGCAATTAGAAAATGTTGCAAATAAAATAATATTTTTGTGGTTTATATTCTTGACTTTTTGTTGCTGGACTTCAGCAATAAATTGCAGAAACAGTGCAAATAAATGTTTGTATGTATATGTAGACTTGCTCGTTCTGTTGCTCTATGCTGCTACTAAACTGTGGTTTTGTTATAAAATCTGTTTATTTTTTTTTGTATTCATTTGCGTTTTTTTTTTGTTTCACTCATATTTATTTGAAAATGAATTCTAGCAGAAACTCCACGCTACTTTGCTCTGACCCAGTTTTGAAAGAAAAGTGGTTAAGGGAACAAAAAATTAATTGGCTAAGCATTTCAGCAAGCAACTCTAATTTTCTTTTACTTTGGATTAATAAATAAATTTAAAATTGTTAATAAATTGAAGTTGAATTTAAAATTAAAAAAAGATGGTCTGCAATTAATTGGTGGCGTATACTTTATTTATTTAAGTGATATTCCACCATCATATTACTCACGTTCTTGTGAGTGATCATATGAAAAAGCAATCTAGAAATTGCAAAATAGCCACCATATATTTGTTCTTCAATTTGGAAAAAAAATTATAACAAGGTGGGTAATGTTTTTCTAATCAATATTTTTATATTAACATATTTATACCATTTTAGAATGGCCATAGTTCATCCTATTTGGACCTTTTTTGAGCGAAGTGAAGACAAGGCTAAGTGTAAGACTTGTAGCAAACTTTTATCTCTTGGAAGCAAAATACCAAAGAAGCAAACCGTGGTCAACATAAAGAATCACTTAAAGACAAAACATATTGATAAATGGACTAGTTTCCAAACTTTGAGTGAAAGGAAGAAAACAGACCCACCAGCTAGTGCTAACAAATTGCAGCAATCTACGCTTAAAAATGTGGTAGACAAAATGTCAAAGTGGTCTGATGACAGTCCCATTGCCAGGCGTATTGACAAATCTGTAATGGACTTGATTCTTGTAGATATGTTATCTTTTAATATTGTGAACGGAGCAGCATTTCAAAAATTAAACCTTAATGACTATTAAATGATTATAAAATTAAAATTTTTTTTAGTACTTTTTATTTTTATAGTCTTGGAGACTCTGTTTGTTTGTTAATGAATTGTTTTGTTTTTCTTTTTCTTTTTATGTATCCAATAGATATTACAGCTATTTCAGTGATCTCAAAAAAAGCAGTTTTTTCTTAATTCATATAAAACGTAAGTATCATTTTTAAAATTTAAAACATTCGGCTTCGGCTTCGGTTTTGGCCGAAGTTTAGGATTTTAGGCGAAGTTCGGCTTCGGTTTCGGCTTCGGCCAAAAAAACGCCTTCGGTCGATCTCTAATTCACAGTCTTAGGCTGTTTACATTTGGCATTTCTTGTGTGTCATGTGCCCAAAAAAGCGTAACCACTAATTACTAGTGAAAAACTGTTTCATTCAGACATGTACTCGTATATGCCACGAAAATGCAAAAAAATTTATATTAAAAATCCAAAAAACATCTGAAATCTTTCATTCAATTATACGTGCCTCCCTACACCATACAAGAATATATAAGTATTTATATTCCTTAGTTTGCTGCTTATGAAAAAAATAGTATTAAAACAGAAATTAAAACTCATATTTTTATAAAAAAAAATCTTATTAAAAATCTAGGAACATCTCTTCAAACAAAGTCTTGTAAATATTAACTGCTCGATTATGAATGGCAACTAAACTTTAGTTGAGTTAGGGCTTATCAGCTTGACAGCTGACAGCTGTTAATTTTAGTTGCCAAACTGCAATAAAACTCGGATCTAAAGAAGAAATGCTTTGTTAAAAATTATTATAAGCAATACCATTTACTCGCGTTAGAGGTGTTAACTCCAAGAGATTTGAAGCGTTTTTAAAAGCCGTCTTATAGATATCACATTTTGTTTATCTTTTTCTTAATCGAAAAAAAATACACTAAAATAATTATCTCTATTATAAATAATTTTGAAGGTGTTTTTACTTAATAATCTTGAGCCATAATACTTTCCTATATCTTGAAGCTTTCTTCTTATTATTTTCAGTTGCCATGTCAATTTGTCATAATTGTAAATTATTCGATAATTGTCAGGCAACTGAAGAAAGTTGCCATACATTATATTAATTTTAATTTTAGTTGCATTGCCACTTCACAACGCAACTAAATGATTGATTGCTTCACAAAATCGAGCCATAAAACAAACTTCCAAAGAAGAATTAGAAAATGGAAAACGTTTTAAGCATAAAAGTTAAGTGCAAAATATATTTAAAGATATTTTCATTTAACAAGAATGCCACGTACAATCAAAGCTCTTAGATAAATGCATTCATTTTCAGCTAACAAAACTACTCACAAACAACAACAAAAAAGAAGTTAAAAATTAAATAATAAAAACAACAACCAATTCAACTAGCAAACCACAAATATATTAACAAAATAATTTCCACACAGGAAGTATAGGAACTTAAGAAAAGCAAAAAAATGTTTCACAAAAATCTTATACTGAAAAGTTTATGCATAATTTTTCTAATTGACTACTTAAATTTGTCTCATTCTATTTAATTAACATGATTTTTATTCGTTTGCTTTAATACAGAACCACAATTACATTTCCCATGAATGATGACAAACAAACATTGCAATACTCTAATGAAACATATTGATATGCTCTCCAAAAGGAGGTGGTCAGCAGTATGATATGAAATGCAAAAAGATATTTAGATAATGATAATGGTAGTGAGTTTACAAAGGTTTGACACAGACTGGTTACGTGACAGACATACTCGCATATTTACAAAGCCAAGAATAAGAGTTAGTAAAAAAGCAGATTTAAAATTTTTTAAAAAAATATTTCTATCTATTTAAGTCACTTGTAATACAGTTGTTATAGTTTTTTTCAAAGCTGATAAAATATTTAATTCGAGCGGATTTCTCGAAAATTATGGTAATGAAATTTTTCAAAATCTACCCAATCGAAATGTTTTAAAATTGCATTTTTATATTAAAAATTGTCTTCATTGCAATAACTACTTAATAAAAAAATTAACATTTATCTTTTTTGTCATTTGTAATGCAAAACATAAAATAATAATTGGCTTTAAGGTTGTACGCCATTTCACAGAAGTTATAATTGTATTTTATCACTTTGCAATTCGTTTAAAACTGTATTTAATTAGCAACGATGTCCAGCAATGAATGGCATCACATCAACATATCTATGAATGTTCTTTGTTGCTTAAAACAAATTGATTTGAAGATTACAAATTGCATTGTTTTGTTTGTAAACTCTAAAACATTTTGCTAATTACATTTGGCACAAAATGATGAAATGAATATACGAAATCTTTAAACATACTGACAAGTCCATTCATTTCATTTGAAGAAACTGTTATTAATTTTTGCCTCAAACACTGACACAACTTGCCTGTACACGCAAAGAAAAGATATGGTTGTGTTCTATGGTTGTGTTCTCCGAAACAAATGTGTGGTCATTGAAAACAAGTTATTGTTGTTTTAAACATTAATTGCGTTAGGATAAACAAAGTAATGTTTGAATTTAATAATTACATCATTATATTCATAAAAAGTGTGATATGGTTAGAATTTAACAATATAGTTTTGTTAAAAATTTATGACTACAACATAATTTGTATTATTATGTAAAAATAATATGATGTAAATAACAATATAATCTTATCCAAAACCATACTATATTTAGTTAAAAAAAATATATTCTTCAGAAATATCTTCTGTCAGTTCAGTATTTTGTTTATAAGTTATCGGTATTGCACGCGTAGTGTTAAATAAATTAACGAAGTATAAGCAAGAGGATAGATGAATAAAAATATATACACATATATTTTTTTATACATTCGTGTCTGCATTTCGTGTATCGGCACATATTTGTGTAAGTACACGTGCACATATGTATATACATTTTATTTCAACAATATTATTTTATATTTATTTCGGCTTTGACGCACAGCTGTTTTAAGCAAAAGATCTGCCAATATATGGTTAAAAAACAAAATATTATATAGAATAATACTGTGGTCGTATTTAACAAAATTATTATAATATTAGAATATGGTATGGTTAGTCTTAATTATATTATGGTCACATCTAATAATAGTATTGTCATATTTAACCAAAATGTGATAACTTTGAACAATACTAAGATTAGGTTTAACAAAGTTAATTATTATTGTGGATAATATTATTGTTAACTCATATAATAATATTACTAAAACTTTGCTTTTCTATTGACAATAATATGATTAGACTGCAACCATATAATTCAAGCATAGTATGTTGCTGTTTGATTATGGTTACCTCAACCATATTTTTTTTTTTGCGTGTAGTCATAGATTTGAATTACACCCATACATATAACAGATACATACAAACATACGATTAAGTAGCTTGAATATTTGATTTTCAGAGTATTTGAGTGTACTTAAACTTTAAACTAATAAAACATGATATTATGTCCCAATTGGCTTTAAACTCAAATACATATCCATACAAGCACACACACACACACACACAAATAGAAGGAGTTGCACATATAAATTGATTTAAATTTAAAGTAAATGTTGTATCTAATATTATACTAAAACCAAATTTGCAATCATATTCAGAAAACCATATATGAGGTCAAGCTTTTTTGCTTGAAGCTTTAAAGCTTATTATGTTTGTATATTGTGATTCTCAATAATATTTTTAGAGTAATATAATATACGATTGTATATACATATATATGAATTTTTTTTAACTCATTTCAAAATTTTTGGGTTGAAGTCTACTGCTGTGTTGCGTAATTAGGAAATGTATAAAGACTTTCGACATTCCTATTCATAAAGACCCAGCATATATCGTCGCTGATTTAATTAACTTACTTAACTAACATTTTGAAATTTTAACAAAAGTGCTCCTTTTATGGTTGTTTTATAAATTAATTCTTATCGCTGCGTCTGAAATCTTTTTACTTATATAGGCACAACAGTAATGCTTACAGTCATGAAAATTGTATTATGACTTATAAACTCTACTAAAGCACTTAAGTCATTTTCAAAAAAATATCAGTTAGGTCGCTTAGTTAAAACAGCGACGATATATATATAATAGAGGGCGTAAGCAGTCTTGAAATGTAAATACGTCGTGTTTTTTAAATGTATTGTCATTGCATGTATTATAATAAATGCTGTTGTATGATAAGCGAAGCACGATGGGTGTATTCATGTACGTGTACATGAGTGTTTACCAGGGATGTCGCGAAGACTTATTGTTCGTTACAAACATTCAAAAGAAGTAGTGTATTAACCTTTGATAAGTGTATGCTTATTATTTTGCATATTGTACGTTTGAGCGTTTGTGCAAGATGCGAATGGTAAGCTGTTATGTTTGTGTTTAACGTTGGCGCATACAACTAATACCAACGCATGTGCGCAGAAAAATAAAAGATCATACACACCATGTACATGTATATGCATGATGTTTATATAAGCGCCCTTGCGTAGGCAATAACTGAAACAAATGGCTTTGCAAACAGTGTTGTTTAGCGTGTGTTTTAGAAGACGTAATAATAGTAAGAAAACGTAATAAAGTCAGATATTAATATTGCAGAAATTGCACAAGAAATCTAGATTATTCTACAAGAAACAGTTCATTCCAGGGAGAATCGTGTCAAAAGAAGGCGACAACTATTTCATCTGCAAGCAAGTTTATGGCTTCTGGTTTTTTGGGGGTCATCTTCAGTAAGTAATTTAAGTTATATAATCATATAACTATATATATATATATATAGGGTGTTTTTTTTAGAGGTATAGAATTTCGAATTGAAATAAAACACAAGAAAATCGTTTTAATGTCCATCAATTTGGCTTTATTGGAAGGATAATTTTATGCCATTAACGTTTAAATATGATTTCGGGCATGTGGCCGCCGCGGCTGGCTCGAATAAAGCCAATTCTACAGGTCCAATTTTCAACCACTTTTTCGAGCATATGGGGCCGTATGTTGGCAATAACGCCACGAATGTTGGCTTCCAAGTCCCCTAACGTTTTTGGTTTGTTGGCGTAGACGAGCGACTTCACATATCCCCAAAGAAAATAATCCAATGGTGTTAAATCACACGATCTTGGTGGCCAATTGACCGGTTAACCGAATTAATTGCTCTGATGGACGATTATGTCGACCATAAAATGGACGGAGCTTGCGGTAAACTTCGCGAACTAACCCATTATTTTCGAAATAAATTTGCACGATTTGCAAGCGTTGTTCTTTTGTCAACCTGTTCATGATGAAATGGCAAACCAAACTAAATATTAATCACTTGACAGCTGACAAAATGGCCGCCAGTTAAAAAAGTGATGCCAACTTAAAGTTCTATACCTCAATAAAAAACACCCTATATAATATATAATATATAATATATAATATATAATATATAATATATAATATATAATATATAATATATAATATATAATATATAATATATAATATATAATATATAATATATAATATATAATATATAATATATAATATATAATACATAATATATAATATATAATATATAATATATAAAATATAATATATAATATATAATATATAATATATAATATATAATATATAATATATAATATATAATATATAATATATAATATATAATATATACATGTATATACGTTCCCTTCGATTATATAAGGAGCATAGGGCTTCAACAAAAGATCTCCAATTAAATCTTTCAATGGCGATGTTCTTTATTTCAATTAATTAAAGTAAGGTTTGCTTAATAGTACACCGTGTTCGCCAAAGTTATCTCTAGCAGACTCTCTCTTCCTCTTTCTGACTATTTTCTATTTCCAAACTAGAAAAATTAGATTGCCAGCTTGTCAGAAATTAAGAGTTGGAGTCTTCAGTTGATGGTTATTTTAAGGAACTAGGCAGTTTTTCTATAAACAGGGTATCAAAGTTATTGGAGTATATCTGGCAAAAGTGTATCGACTAAAAACGAAATTATGTTGAGAAATAACGAAAAAAATTCCAAGTTTTTTGTTTTTTTTTAAATATTTAAACAAGAAAAGTTGAAGTTATGTACAACTTAGAGAACACCATCTGTTGCTAGGAAAAATATAAAAAAAATAAACAAAACCAAAGTTCAATGACATTGTAGAAATACTTAAACATAAAAATTATATACAAAAGCTCACAAAGTACAAAGTTTCGCAAACTGTTTACACAACTGCAGATTAAATTGCAAACTTTTTTTATATTAATTTTAAAGTTAGCACAAGATAACAACAAAATGTTTAAAAAGAAATCAACTTCTAAAATGCATCCTGTAATCTTGATTTAAAAAGGAGTTATAAATAAAACACTCAAATATAAAAATGCAGCTATTGAAGCAATGAAATTGTATTGCATGTTTGTGACAATAAGCATAACAATTCTGAATTAAATATAAAATATGAAAGCATATATTTCCAACCATTAAAATAAATGTATTGCCTTGATTGGTTACAGATATTGTATATGCCAGTCTTTTTGCAAACACACATGCATTTAGTTATGTTTGTTTATAAATTTTCTTAGGTGTGGCATATACGAGTAATCATAAAGCAAAAGTTATAAATATTTTAAATAATTCATAGAATAATTCTACTAAATAAACGTTTAAAACTTGACGAGAAATATATTTATTGTTGACTTACTATACGCCTGGCATTTCCCGCTCTGAACTAATTTTGGCCAACAATGATTTTGTTGGTAAGATCATAATAGCTGATGTAGTTCATCATAATTTGTAATTACGATTACATCCTTAGTGTTTCCTTAGCAGATCTAGTTTTGAAGATATAGTAAATATAGTAATATTTAGTATTTGTAATATAACTTACAACATTTTCTTTTTACATTTTTTATATGTATATTTAGGGGCTTATTATGTAAAACCCAACGCCAAGCGTTGGCAAATTTTCTATGGAAAAAATTTAAATTACAAAAACAAAATACCTACAAAATTTATCAACGCTAAGCATTGCGTTTTACAAAATAAGGCCTTTATTGTCGCTTTTACAGCTTTTTTTCAAAGTCTATTAATTTAAGCTAAAATTTTTGTAAATTTAAAAGTTTGCTTTGTTCCTAAACTTTATGTTGTTTTTTGTTCACAAACAAAAGAATAAAGTCAACCAAACAAAATTATAAAAAGGGTTTTCATGAGAATGTTCAAAAGTCTCGCAAACTGTGCAATTGTGCATTTTTTACACTCTCGTAAATAAAATGTTGAAAATTGTATAGAATTTTATTTACACAAATCTGTTAAGTTTGCCCAAATTGTTGTAAACAACAACTTTTTGCTTTTTTGGATTTCTTTAGGCATTTTTAGACACACACAAACAATTTTTTATTTTTACAGAAATATATACATATCTAAATATGTTTTTTTTTTTTAATTACAAATTGCTTGAAATTTTCTTATTTTATTTTTATTAAATGAACTTTTTGACGTTTGTTTCAAATTTACATACACAGTTTGCGCAAAAGTTCAAAAGGGGCCTCATTAAACAGGGTTTCTACTCTGGATTTCGAAACGAACAAAAAATACTTTCGAATTTGTATGTTATTAACATTGCATTTCATTTTTTTATTGCATTTGCCTTCGTTTCGTCTCTCAAGTTTGCCCAATTGCACAAATGGCAATTTTAAGTTCCCATGAAAACCCTTAAAGTTATTTTGTTTAAGCATTTCTAGAAAATAATATATGAAAGTTTTTACACAATATAAATAATGATAAACTTATATTCATATATAAACAAAATATGTATGTATATCGTGGCCTTAATATGGAAAGGCCCTAACTCATTATTTTTTGGAAATTGAAATTTTTTTTTTTTTTTTTTTTTTCGATAAATTAGATGTTCTTCCATCGAACTGTGCAAAAAAAAAAATCCGATTTCAAACAAATAATAAATTAAGGCTTTTCTATATTAAGCTAAAGATATATAAACTGAATTGTAGTGTGGACTTCAAGAACAATGGAAATGCACAAGGAAACCAGAAATACGCTCAAAGCATGTGAGCGTAAATGTGCAATGAAAAAAGAAATAAAAACAAAATGTGTTTTTTTTTATTCACAAATCTATTTAAATTTTTCTAAGATTTTTTTCCTAAGAAAAAAATTTAACCTCGAGCTCGTTAATTATATTTGTACGTACGTACTCGAACATCCAAAGAAATCGATTAAGTAAAAATAAAATTAGGAAAATTGCATTTATTAATTAAAAACGTTTTAATATGCAATCAACAAATTGTAATGAGATGCATCTAAATAATTCACGTATTCCATTTGCTTTGATAAATTTCTATTATACAAACGCTAGCGTATTTGACGATGAATCATAATAATTCACGTATTCCATTTCTATTTCTGTTTTTTGTTGTAATTTTTAGTGTAATTTGTTTCTTAAAAATAATAACATGCTGTTTGCGTGTTACAAAACAAAAACATAAGTCTTATTTAATCAAACCAGGAAACAAAACTAAGTTCAAGCAAAAATAAAAAGTTTACTTGAAATTGAGAATTATATAAGATATTAAATTATAATAAAGCACCCGCTGTTTATAAGTCATTGCCTGAACTGCTAAAGGCAGGATACCATACAAGCGACTAGATTCCACAATATTTTTAAGACAACTTTTGCATTAACAACCAACTCATTAATGATCTCAAGGAAGGTCTGATAGTGAAGCCAAGCCAGGCGATCTAATTACGAGTATATGTGAAAACTGGATAATCATAATCTTACTGAACAGTTTACACCCGGTAGTGGCAAACATAATAAATAATTGATTTCTATAATGAGCAGTACAGATTCCATCTCAATAGATTCCACATCGATCATGTGAATAGCCTCAGGATAATAACAGAGCAATAGATAGAAGGGCGCTCACCACTTTATTACTAAAAGCAAAACCACTTCACAAAAAAAAACTACCCCAATCTGTAAACAAAAAAAGTAACTTTTATCGCATGTTGCATTTAAAATTAATGATTACAATAATTGCAAAATAAACTGAATAATAATTTCTCCTGATAAAGGGTTACACATCCCTTGATTGTGAAATCTGTGGAAGAAAAGATGTAACGGTATAATGGTATGAGTTTTGAAGAAATGTTCAGATTCTGTGTTTATTTGAGTAGATAATCAAACAAAAAATACATGAAAAAGCACAATTTTACTTGGCACATTAGTTATTTCAACCAAAAATTTGGTTTGTTAATTTAAATTGCAAAATTAATTTGCACTGAAAATTAAATAACAAATACAAAAAGCCTGAAAAGATACAATGCAATATCTATAAAATAAAATTAATTACAAATTGGTTAATTTGACCAACAACAATTTGTATGAATTGTTATACAAATAATAAATATTTTTTTTTAAGATAAACCTACAAACTTTTTTTACATTTTTAAAAATCTTAATCACAAGTGCAGTAGCTTTGAATTTAGTTATTAAAGAAACGATTTTGTAAAGAAATTTACCTGCAATAAATTATTTTATAACATTTTTATTATTTCTTTCTCTCCGACATGAATAATATCTTGTTTCGTTCTTAGTTTGGTATGCGTGCCGCAATAAATTTTATCAGTGCAATTGTAAAACATGTGCAACAGTTAAAATAAATAATGTTTAATTTGATTTTTATTTTTCAGATTTAATAAGCTGTAAATGCGTGAGCAGGTATGTAGATGCATTTGACATTTATAACCATTTCAGCCAAAACTATACTGCCTGGCTAATGCAACTGACACTTGTAGTGCTGAAATTTTTATATTCATTCTACCTTTTGCCTCACAACAGTTACGCACCAGAGTAGCGCGTTTTGTGTTGGAAATTTTGCAAACATGCTGATGGTTGGTAACCGCAAGAAAAATAAAAGCAAAATACTAGCAACGTAATTTCATTATCACGTTAACCACAATTTTATTGCAGTGACGTTTGGAAATTGTTGCGGGGGTTTTTTTTCACGAATGAAAAGCTCCACAATTATTTTTTTTATAAGCAGAAATATTTCTTTTTGCTTTTTGCCATTGATAACTATTTTTTTTATATACATTTTATATAAGTGATACATATTAAATTTAATTGAAGTAGAGTGAATTTTAATCAGGAATAATTCCTTAATCGGGCTTAAGTTCAATATTATAAATTCTTATTGATTGAAATATTTTTATTAATTGATGTGATTTTCTAAAGAAGAGAGTAAAAATTAAAGAAGACTTTTTAGCTGGGGGAAATGAGCATTTTTCTGTGCAGCCACCCATTTCGTCAGCACCCATGTCAATCTACTTGGATAGAGAGAGAGAGAGAGTTGCTCGTAACATCAGCTATTTAACATGAAGTTTTAATGAAATGGAATATGTCAACGTGCTAATGATTCGAAATTAGTATTTTACTTATTCAGTAAAATATTTTTTATTAACAATACATTGAAATTGGTTATTGAGGGACATTGGTAGTGTATACAATTACTGATATACTTTTGGTAAATGCATTTAATGGAAAATCTCGAGATACAGAGTCAATTAAAAAAAAAAGTAATTTATAGGCATTAATGCTCAGTACCAAGTGTATACATTGATTATAAAACCTTATTCCTGGCATAAAAAATTTCATTTCGTTCACCTATCTAATCAATTAGCTCATCTCGAATTGAAATTTAATTCATGATGTATTTAGTGTGTCTTGAATGCACATTTAAGGCTGTTGTGATTCACTGACTACTATCAAATGATTTTGAGCTCAAACCCACATACATTACACAAACATTTTCCTGATGCCTTTATCAATTTACATAACCACGTAAGTTAAATAACGAATAACATAAAATTACTACATTAAATTTAATTCATATTGTTTTAACTTGAAATAACTTTGAATCAGCATGATTTTTTATTTTAAGTTATTAGCCGTGCTTTAATGTCAAATCAATATGAAATAAAGTTATTTATAAGAAATAATTTTGTTAAAGATTATGGTTAATCATGTTGAAATCATTGCCGAAATATTTTATATTAACTTTGTTTTATTTTATTCTTTAACACCTGTTTTTACAAACCATGCAGTTGACACGTCGTGAAAATTGGCATGCAAATCACTTTAAAAAAAAGTAGTTCTTTTTATATAAATTTTATACTCAAGTCGACCGCCTGGGTTATGGAAACATCGGCTTAAAGTTCCATTTTCGCTCCCATAAAGATCAAAGATATTTTTCTTGACGATCTTTTGGGTCATATTAGACCAAAAAATAGGGGTGAGGTTACAGCGGAATATAGGTAAAATTGCTCAAAGCACCATTACAAAGGAAATGTGAAAAGCTCTCTTAAAGCCGATATCTGAAAAAAGTTTACTCGGGGTCCAAGGTCACACAAACGGGGTTTTTGCAATATTCAACAGAACGGTAAGTTTTTTTTTTTTCATAAAATTAGCCCAGACAGAAATTGTTGATCAGATAATTATCTATGAGAACTTTCAGTATACCTATTCTCCGAAGAGCCACCGTTTTTTGAGATATAACCATTCAAAAAGTTGAAAGAGCTGTAATCGTCATAATAGTTCTATTCGTCAGCACAATCCTACCAATTTTCGGCTGGGTGCGAATTCTAAATTGAAAGGACTACATATCTGGGAATAGCTTTTAATTGTCGCATGCATGCATAATTATCATAGTCTATGTGTGTATGCGTGTGTGTGTGTTGCTTTGAAAGCGAAGGATACAACCCTGTTTTCAATTTTGTAGCAGAGTACACTTACCTTCAACGACTACTTAGGGAGATTTCGACATTTGTCATGCACGATATTTGGCGATTATAGTTTCTTTTAAAAAAGAAAATTTACTCAACTGGTCATGGTGTTTAGTTTATCTTGTCAGCTCTACACGGACAAGGAGAATATGAGCATCAGTATCGCTCTTGTTGTCATGTTTGAACTTGGCGGCCATTTGTTTGAAACTATCATCACTGATCTGTTGGAACAAACAGAGTCTACAACAGGCGGCTTCTCAAAGGCCTGCAGATACTTGTGTGAGTGTAATGAGAATAGCGAAGCACACCGGGTTTGACTACGTTTGCTTAAAACTTAATAATTAAGTTATTTCTTCAAAAAAATTCTTGCATTTGGAAATACTTTACTGGGCAATTTGCCAAGTGCGTTTGAATTTTGTATTAACAATAATCATAATAAACTTTTATTTGCTTTTCATTTCTGTCAGTTATTCTCTTTAGAAATAGTTTTAAAAATGTTTTATAAACAATTTTAAAAACAATTTTGCAATATAAATGACAAGGACATGTATAAATGCATGTTTTTTTTTTTTGTTTATGATATAAAAGCAAGTATTAAAAATATGTTTTTGTGTATAAATTCTTCCAATTGATTTGATGATTTCAAATGCTTTGGATTCTGTGCTTAAGAATAACTCAATTATAATCTATTTTTCAGTTAAGACCACTTTAATGAAAACATATATGAAGAGAAGCTTACATAAATACATATGTATGTATTTAAAACTATTTAATACTCGTAGCAAAACAGAAAAATGAACATTTAACTGACCGCTTTCTAACAAAATTGTGTACGAGTATAATTTTCTAACAAAAAGTTTCATATTCTGAAAGTTGCATAAATCAATTTGTTTATAGCTATAAACAAGCTACACACCAGTTTTCGTTCATAATGAAAGGAAAACAATTTCGAAATATTTATCCAGCAATTTTAATTTTAGTTTTCTGTCACACCCATTCAGTTCACTCATTCATTTTGACTGTCATTTATATTTATGCAAACATATTTGCACATGAACTGCTAAACGATTTTGTTGATGTTTTGGTTTTAAAGAAGCAGAAAAAAAAATAAAATAAAATAAAAATTTAGTTTTATGAACAAAAGGAGTGAATGTTTTTTTTTCTTCTCGAGTTGAATAACAAATCGAGTGTATAAAATTAACTTAAGTCGTTTTTTTGACTTTAGAGGGAAAGAAAAGAAAAATATTAACAAAAATTAAAGTTTCATAGAAAACGTGAAATCAAGACTAAATTAAAATACCAATTTGATTTGCACCTGACATGCAATTAGTAGATTTACGGCAATTAGAAATTTCAAGTAAAATCTAGTTCATTTACAACATATTGAGGATTAATATAAAAAGATTAATTGAAACATTTGAATAACCTTCACCAAAAATGGTAAGGGTATGTATAATTTTGTTACTGCGTGTGTAGTACCCACTGTATTATTATGCAACTCCATAAAGTATATCTACTCTGGGTTCTTATGAATAGGGAGGACGAATAAGCGTCTGTCCGTCTGTATGTACGTGAAAACTGTTTTCCAAAGCTCAGAGAAAAGCTAGATATTTTAGCCGAGTACACACTATTGCATTTGGTGACATCTCAATAGTGTATACTGGTGGCAACGTTTGTCATTACTAATATTTTTCGTAATACCACATACTTTCCATATAAAAAACATAATGGGTACGGCCTTGCACACATTTTGAAAATGACACCACAAAATGACAATGCAAGAAATGCCAGATGTGTACTTTGTATAGGGTGTTTTTTATTGAGGTATAGAACTTTAAGTTGGCATCACTTTTTTAACTGGCGGCCATTTTGTCAGCTGTCAAGTGATTAATATTTAGTTTGGTTTGCCATTTCATCATGAACAGGTTGACAAAAGAACAACGCTTGCAAATCGTGCAAATTTATTTCGAAAATAATGGTTCAGTTCGCGAAGTTTACCGCAAGCTCCGTCCATTTTATGGTCGACATAATCGTCCATCATAGCAATTAATTCGGTTAACCTGTCAATTGGCCACCAAGATCGTGTGATTTGACACCATTGGATTATTTTCTTTGGGGATATGTGAAGTCGCTCGTCTACGCCAACAAACCAGAAACGTTAGGGGACTTGGAAGCCAACATTCGTGGCGTTATTGCCAACATACGGCCCCATATGCTCGAAAAAGTGGTTGAAAATTGGACCTGTAGAATTGGCTTTATTCGAGCCAGCCGCGGCGGCCACATGCCCGAAATCATATTTAAACGTTAATGGCATAAAATTATCCTTCCAATAAAGCCAAATTGATGGACATTAAAACGATTTTCTTGTGTTTTATTTCAATTCGAAGTTCTAACTGATGTGTCAGAATGAACCCTAAAAAGAATGGCAAATCAGCAAAATCAAAAAGATGGTTCCAGGGCTGGAAAATTTAAAGTTATTTGGTATATAAAAGTTATTAGAATAAAAAATTTTTCCTTCTTTCTTTACTAAACCTATTTTATATATCAGAAAGAATTAAATTGCTATTTAAAATAAAAATAAAATAGAAAGACGGTTCCAGGGTTGGAAAATTTAATTTTTTTTGATTATTAAAACAACTAACTTAAACTTATTTTTTATTTTTCTTTTTCTTTTTTATAAAAAACATTAGTGCTGAAAATCAGAAGAATCAAAAAGTGATTCCAGGGCTGGACAATTTTGTTGAAAGTTAGTTTGGCATATAAAAGTTATTAACAAAAATAATTTTTTCTTCAGCTTTTATTTAAACATATTTTATATTTAAGAAAGAATTAAATTGGTATTAAAAATAAAAAAATAAAAAGATGGTTCCAGGGTTGGAACATTAAATTTTGTTTGTATTTTAAAATAACTAACTAAAACTCAATTCTTCTTTTTCTTTATTAATTAAACATGTTTTATATAGAAAACGATTAGTATGTACTGAAAATCGGCAAAATAAAAAAAAAATGATTCCAGGGTTGGAAAATTAAAAGTTGTTTTGTATATAAAGGTGACTAGCAACAATATTTTGTTGTTTCTTTGTTATTCAAAACTATTTTGTATTTCAGAAAGAATTTAATTGGTATTGAAAATCAAAAATAAAAATAAAAAGACGGTTCCAGGGTTGGAAAATGTTAGTATTTTTTTGTATTAAAATAACTAACTAAAACGAATTTTTTCTTTTTCTTTATTAGTTGTACAAATTTTATATAGAAAAATATTATATTTATATTGAAAATCAGAAGAATCAAAAAAGTGGTTCCAGGGCTGGAAAATTTAAAGTTGTTTTTGTATATAAAAGTTATTAAAAAAGTATTTTTTCTTTATCCTTTAATTAAACCTATTTTAAGAAAGAATAAAATTGGTATTAAAAATTTAAAAACAAAACAAAAAGATGGTTCCAGGGTTGGAAAATATGTATATATTTTTTATATTAAAATAACTAACTATAAACATATTAAAAATAGATAGATTGGTATTTAAAATCAAAGGAATCCAAAAGAACATTTCCAGGGTTGGAAAAATTAAATTTTTCTTGGTATATAAAATAAATAAATAAAATTTGTTTTTGTTTCTCTTTATTAATTAAACATATTTTATATATTATAAATACCCAGAATATTTATATAAATACGTAATGGGATCGCATATTAATATTGTTAAAATTGAACAAGGCATGGCAAACCTATATGTACCTTTACAATATTTGGTGAAGCGTGTAACTGTAAATTGGCCTTAACATCACAATCTATTAACTATTCTAAGAGTTTGCACAGTTTGCTCACATGTGCTTTTATTAACATTTATAATCGGGAAAAATGGCAGACTGTCGCCGTAATCTTTATTTCAACCACAATTTGTATTCACAGATACATCCATCATGCTTTCTCAAATCACTTGAATTTTTAATGATATTTTTATTTTCACACAAATATGAGAACGTGAAAAATTAATTTTTAGGTCAACACCTACATTAAGATTTTTCCTATAAATACACAAATTTATCTCGGGAAAGTATTTAATGAAAGCATGCAGCTCGTAGTTATAAATTGTACACATTCGCTCCCTCCTTGGTATGATTTTAGCAGCAGTTTGCGTGCCAATTTGCATAGATTTCTAAATAATCTTTGTTTTTGTTCTCTCACTTATGTTTAATTGATTGCAAACAATTTACGCAAACTTTAGAATTGAAGAAGTGTTTATTTAATTTTTATTTTTACTTGTGATGGTTCATCTGCTGTGCAAATTGTTTTTCAGACTATTGTTTAACTCGAAAAAGTTTATGAAATCAATGCTTATGTATTTTTTGTGTAAATTACTCAGTTTTAAATTAATTAATAATTTAATGAAGCGCACATTGGATTTTTTGTTAAAAAAAATATATGAAAATTTGGCTTGTTTTTATGGTTAAGCAATTGTCTATATGCATTTCGTTCTCCCTTTTTAAACTCATCAGTAGACTTCAACTCAAAAAATTTTTGAATTTAGCTAACAAAAATAAAACATTTTTTGGGTTGAAGTCTACTGATGAGTTCTAAAAATGGGAACGAAATGCATATAGACAATTTCTTAACCATAAAAACAATGGAAAATTATTTATTTTTCAGCACAGTGTAATTTAATTTTTTGAAAAAAAACTCAAAGGATAATACAAGTTTTTTTAAATAAATCGAAATGATTAAACACTTTATTTAAATAAAATTAAGTACTTCTTATAAGTTTTTATTTTGAGCCTTAAAAAAATTTAATTTTTTATCCGTCTTATTTGCCCTTTATTTAGGTGGCGCACAAAACGTTATTGAAACTTTTCACACGGTGAAACGAAAGCACTCTTGAGTTACTTTTATATTGTTTAGACTTTTCTGTTCATTTTACCCTTTTTGATTTAGCGTTGTTTATGATATTTTTTTTTAACTAAGAGAAACTAAACAAAATAAATGCAAAGTGCAACTTAAGAAAATGGTAAAAGCAGACATGAATGAGTTCGTAAAGTTCGTAATGCGAAATGTCATAATGCACGTTAATGCGTTAGAGTGTTTAATGTCTCTCTTAGAAAATTATGTTAAATGGGATTTTATGTACGAGCGTATGCTATTTTTTTTTTTTTTTTTTTTTTGCTTTTGTCGTGGCCATTGTTGTTATGAAACAAAAAATAATATAATAAATAAATTAAGAGTTATACTTTAATATAATGTGTTATTTATGCTTTTGTTCTTTTCAAAGTTCTACTTTTCAGAATTGCATTTTTAGCAAAATAACATCAAAGCTTAATATACATAAATTTAAGGGTCCTTGAAAGTTAATTTTTTTAAGGAAAATTTCTTAAGATTTTTATAATTTTTATTGTGAAGAGTACCAGCCAGAAAAAGCCTTCGTCGAAGCCGCTAAATGGAATTTCTTATTGAAGTCTAAGCAACTGTGATATTTATTAGAGGATTTCCATTAAATATATTGTTGAGATGAACAGCCCCAGTAATTCAATTAAAAAAAAAAAATTCAAGAGGAAAAGTTCTGTAACTCTTTTCTCTATCGACTTTTTTTGTCTTTTTCGACTAAGTAAGACAATAGCACATTTAGGCTTCTGCAAAATCAAGTAATTAAAAAAGAAAATTACAAGAGAAATCAACAGGGCTCGTACTGGTACTGAAAAAATTTAATTGTTTTCACAAGCGTCTGATTATTTGCGGCATATATCGGAGTACTTTTTTTTAGTTGCACAAAGCTTTTATAATACTTAAATAAATTCTCACAAAAATCTTCTTCAACATAATGGTTTTCATTCGTATTTTAATTTTACATTGAATTTAAAAAAAAATTACTTCTAAATAGTGACAGTTTTAAATTTTTTTAACGTTTTTACGGTTGCAATATTTCGGTGGAACATTTTATCTTCATACCGATTTAATTTGTTCATTTTTTTCTCTAGCCCTAATGTGGCGAAAAAGTTGAATGACTCTGCTAAAAAGTATTGAAATTAATCTCATATCGAAAATTGAAGATTAACATGATTTCATATCTCTGTTTCTCATAATATTGCGACACTGCCCACTCCCTTCGATCTTCACAAAAATAATACTCAGACTCAAACTTTTGTTCTCCATTTCCAGAATCAGTCGTTAAATCGTGTTTTTTTTTTTTTTTTTTGTATAATGTTATTAAAGCATTTATGTCGTTCTATTTGCAAACATAAAAACATATAATCTTA
Organism: Nowickia ferox; assembly: GCA_936439885.1. Classification (NCBI taxonomy): domain Eukaryota; kingdom Metazoa; phylum Arthropoda; class Insecta; order Diptera; family Tachinidae; genus Nowickia; species Nowickia ferox. The sequence goes on from OW387023.1 coordinate 111,729,528, forward strand.
TACCCACCCGTCTTTTAGTTTAAGTATTTGTCGTAAAATATGCACTTGAACTTTTTTACTATCTTAACCTTTAAAAGTACGAGTGATAATAAAAAAAAGTAATAAAAATCGTTAAGAAATTAATGTAGATAAATAGTAAGATAAAAACATTTGGACATGAAAAGAAAAACTGAAACAATTGTGCTGCTATCTTACATGAAAAATTTTTTGTAATTATAATTCAAAAGACTTTGTAAAGCTTCTAGAAAGACTGGACAAAATAATTTCTTAGTTTTCTTTACATTGAAGTTTCTATATAAAAGACTGACATTGACATCATCAGCAGACACCACAATGCAATATGTATACATTTTTATGATATTTGAATAGGAAAATCAACGATTTAATAAAAAAAAATTATTGAGTTTTCTTTTTGATAAACAAAATTTTATGCACGTTTCTTCAATATATATATATATATATATATATATATATTAAATTTAAAAAAAGGAATTTAAGATATCAAAGAAAAAAATTTATTTTAAATGATAATTGTTATTGTATACATGGACGAAATTTTTTTTTGTTCGTATAAACAGTTTAACGCTTGGAAACTTACAATTTTAATAAACAATGTGTTTGAATCAAATACAGAATTTTGTTGACTTCTTCTCCCCTATTCAACAACACAGGTTTTTGAACAAAACACTTTGGAATATTTTTTCAGTGTATCAAACGCATTAGCGCCAGTGACGAAAGAAGCACGTTATTCCATTCTGCTGGTGTTTTGTTTAATAACTAAAGATGTATGCCTTAATTGAATTGTTAATCTTGAAATATAATAATCACATGAGTAGTTGCTTTCTTAAGGATTCTTAATGTTTAAATATTAAAAAATACAATAATATCAGTCAAGTGCGACTTTGACTCGCTTTAGAAGGCTTCTTGTAGAAGGTACGGAGCTCCTCTCTTTATTGAAATTTTTTTATTTTGGCGATTTTTTTTTTTTTGTTATTTAGATTTAGCAATTTTTAGTTTTGGCGCTTTTTTCGGATTGGCGATTTTTTTTTGTTTTTTTTTGGCGACTCTTACTTTTTACTGATATTTTCTTGTATTTAGCGATTTATTTTGTTTTTGGTGATATTTTTCATTTTGGCAATTTTCCATCTCGGATTTTATTAATTTTGAGATTTTTTAGTTTTTGCATTTTAGAGAATTTCAAGAGGCAGCCTCTTACGGTTTTCTGCAAAATCTAACTTCCGAACTTAATAAACATATCGCACACTAAACCAACGCGATTTTTATTTTTTTTTTTTCAAAACACAATTTTCTTGTACTACACAGAAAAAAATAGACAGATGTTATTGAAAAAAAAAATAATAATTTCAATAATATTTTTCATTAATTTAATACAATATTTAACAATACCGATGGCCGGAAAAGCCAATATTTGAACAAACTAAAATTTTTCTGATGTCTGCGCCAAATTAATAAAATACAATTCAATTAAATTCATGTTGTTCCAACTTGAAATAACTTTGTTTCAAAATAATACTTCATTTTAAGTTTAACAGTACGTAAATGTCGAATCAACGTGAAATAAAGTTATTTCAAAAGGAAAAGTTGTTTTTGAAAATCACTATAAATCATATTAGATTAATATGAAACACATATGAAGCAAAATAATTGCCGAAACAGATGAAATTAACCTTGTTTACGTAGATATGAAGTTGAAACTTTTCTGTGTGATTTTTTTAATAAAATAAAAATTTCTGGCTTTAAAACCTAATGCAGGTTGTGGCGCTGTTAAATCACCTTTTTTCTATAGTTTGCTTCATATATGTTCACTGCTTCTAAGCAGCTCATATTTTAAAGCGAGTTATGATGCGCTTTATTGCCTTATTGCTTCAAAAAACATGAAAATTTTTTACTGGGATGTTATTTAGAGTATAATACACCGCAGACAATACACCGCAGATAAGAAGTCTTCACAAACAGCATCTCATATATAATTATCTTTGATATTGAACAATGTTTATGCACATTAAACATGTGCAAGAGTAGACAAAAATATATTGCCAATACGGATATAACAGATATGAATCAAACAGATTCACGGCTGCAGGCTTGCAACCTGAAATAGAGTATATGTGTGTATATGAAAATGATTATTTTCGCAAGAACACAGCTTCGGTTGCCTCCTGTCATGAATGAATGAATGAAAAGTTCTAAGTGAAATTTCATCAATCAAGTGCAACTATGAACGTTTAATGCTCATTTGCACTACCTTTGATATCGAGCAATACTAAATCTTAATTCACTTGTAGCTTATCCTCGCAATAGAAAATAGTTTGCCAAAGAAATGTTGCATTGTTGCTAAAGTTGGTCATTACATATTACAACTGCCTTTATTTAGTGTCATTTTAACCTTTCACATGTAACTTGGCTTAAAGAAAGATATTAACTTGTGACTAGTCAAATCGTAATAATATTTTTCCAAATTAAATTTGGGGGTTTTCAAAAATATTTATATTTTTATTTCGATTTATTTAGCATAGAAAAGAAAAATAATTTTTATCATTAGAAGCAAGATTATTTTTATGAGTTGTACTAACATTGAGAATAATTTTATAATTAAAATACTAAAAAAAACTACTCATGCTCATTTCTCTATTAACTATGTACATGACAAAAAAGTTTTTATTAGAAACATTTCACAATTAAAGTACAATTAAATTTTAACAAATAAAATTTTAAATTAATTTATTGATTTTTTTCTACCGCAAAAATGCTTAAGTTGTGCGTTGGTGTTTGTATACGATAAAAACACAAACTCGTGCTGTTCAGCAATGAGGATACGTTTGTAGTATTTGCTTTACAAAAACAAAAATATTAGTAAGAGATGGACACAGCTCACTCACGTAATTTTATTCTAATGAAATAATAAGATTGAGTGAGTGTATATATAACATTCTGCTGGATACTGTATCTAGATAAATTGGCAACTGTAAGCAGGTAAAATCAAGAATTTTCCTGTTTACTTTGTACTTTAATCCAAATAATACTTTTACTTTACTTTTCCTTGTATACTAGTGTAATTATGCATTTACTTTAAGTGAATGTTTCTTTATATACAACTGGAAGTTTTTGTTGTTTTATGGTCACAATACATAAAAAATCTTACACATATAACCCTTTTTGCTTTATCGTGAGTCTAAAGCTGCTCACGGTCAGTTCTCTTTAACAAATATGTATGTATCTATAAACAGTTTGTACAACAGGCCAAGGTTAAAAACATTTGCGGTTCAATAATACAAAAGATGAAAAAAGAGGAAAGCAACAAAAATGTATAACAAGAAGTTTGATTTTATTTTTTTTTGTTTAAACTATATTAGTTTCCAAAACATAAATAAACTTTTAATTAAATCTGTTTAAATTTTTTAAAATTTTATGAAAAATTTTGAAATATTTCCAACAGTTATCAATCATCAACAACATTATGCACAATAAATCATACTTTTACTAATTGATTCAATTATTTTATTAAACAAACAGTAGAAGTGAAATCAAGTATTTATCAATTAATTTTTATATGAAAACTATAATATATATCAAATTGTCAATAGGGGTTTCCTACGGGCTATTGCGGTCAAGTATTTGTTTCCAAATTTAAATAAAACAAAACTTATTTCATTTCGTTTCGTTCACTTGTTTCAAACTTCTTCAGGAGTTTTTTTTTTATTATTGTTGTTGTTGCAAATATTATCAATTTTTAATTTATCTTATTATTAGAAAAAAGTGGACATCACGACACAGAATTTGTATAGTTAATAAATAAATCAAAAATAAATAAAATAAAAACTGTACAGCACAACATAAATTCGTAGTCTAACTTAAAGTTATTATCATAGAATATATAAGTTTGACTACCAATTTGTGGTTTTTCTAATAATAAGATAAATTAAAAATTTATAATATTTGCAACAACAATAATAAAAAAAAAACTGAAGAAGTTTGAAACAAGTAAACGAAACGTTGGGTGAACATAAATCAAAATGAAATAATTTTCGTTTTATTTAAATTTGGAAACAAATACTTGACCACAATAGCCCGTAGGAAACCCCTATTGGCAATTTAATTATAATACTTGGTCATAAAATCAAAACTTAATATAATATATATCATATATATTAGAAATCATATAATTTAGAAATTAGTCTTTTTTATTAAATCGAGCTTTTTGTATATTCCGAAAGAAGAACATCTAATGTATCGAGAAATTTAAAAATCTCGATTTAAAAAAAAAAATAATGAGTTAGGGCTTTTCTATATTAAGCTGACGATATGTTTGTATACTGAAAAGCTTTAGTAACTCTCAATTATTTTCTTAAAGTTTTTACATAAAGATATGAGGTTTGTAAGCTTTTTCAAGAATTTGATTACTGATCTTCTGCTTGGCCTAAGTAGCGACGACTACCTTATTCATAAAAAATAATTCAGGTTTATTAAGCGCTTATTTGACATATTTCTGTGGAAAATTTATCAAATAAACCTGCAATAAACCTAAAATATGATTAATTTCAATAGATTTAATATGATCTAGACGCACGTTAGTCCACCAGGCCAAATTCCAGTCTATGCTCACAGTATGCATATATACACTAAGACATTTGTCCTGTTTATCTGTTTTCAAAAATAGGCGTAACATCGCCCATAAAATTTTAAGCTTCTGTTTCATGTACATCGGCCTATAAGATTTTATCTACATATGTTACATTTAACTGTTAGGAAATTTAACATGCATCATTGGCATTGACCACTGAAAAATATTATGTTAAATAAAGTTGGCAGGGTTACGCCCATACAAATTTAAAATTATATTTTGTGCTAGAGAGATGAAATTTGCTTTAAAAATAGGCCTAGGTGAAGCCAACTAATGTAATCATGGCGCAGCCACGCCCTTAAAGCACAGTACTAGAAAGTTATATGAAAGAATTTAAGCACAAGCGACTCTATCGAAAGTTTTCATGCACATTACAGCTAAGCAAGGTTTAGTAGAGAAGTTAAGTGCTGCCCACTGCAAAATCTTTAGTATAAAAAGTGAGCAGGGCTGCTAATATTTGCCACATAACTAGGCCGAAATTTTTAACCAGTGGCGCATAAAAATCTAACATAATATTTCAGGATAGAAACTTGAAATTTGATACACAATTGGACTAAGCAAATTGGGAGTGATGATATCCAAACAATTCTGCTTTCTGATGTCTTTTATCTATTTAGGTCAGTAGACGGGGTTACGCCACTAAAACTTAATACATTTATCGTACATTCAACGATTCGTGAAAAACTTTGAGTTTTTCAAGGTATGCTAGTGTACAGCCATCAAGCTTCATCCCATTATTTGCTGCACCTCTGCTATTTCTAACTGTCATTAAAGTCATTAGCTTTCTAACAGAATAGAAAATTAATATAAAAATATATTTGTAAAATAAATGATAATGTAAAAAATGTCAAGTTCCTGTACAGGATTTCGGTCGCCCAATGTACGTAAGTATGTAAGTATCATTATAATTTGCTATGGATTTTATTTTGTCATCGTCAAGTTGCCATCGCATTTCTAGACAATCTGCAATCTTTCGAATCCAGCAAGAAATTGGGGATATCTGCTCATTTAAATATTGATAAACTGTTGCAAAATATCAAAATTTTTTAAATATTTTTAATTAGGCGTACTGTGTTCCATTCAAACCTGATCAAAACTTTCAAAGCAGTGCTAGAAAAAAATTCATTAAAAATATTTGTGTCCACAAATTCTTTTATGCTTGTTCATATACATTTGCTAACTTATATCTACAAAATCCGCAGTCATTGCCCATAGCAATAACAGTCTCATCCGTATATACATATAAGAACAGTTACTAACTTAACAATTTAATACTAAAACATTTATTTTTGTATTAAAACTTTTTTGTAAAACAATCTCAAAAGAAGCGGAAACAACTCCATAAACAACAGTTCTATTACAAAATCTCATCTTTAAACATAAACCATCAACAAATATTTATTAGCAAAGAACATTATATTTTGTTTTATGTTTTAACTTTCGCCACATTTTCATTAGAAGAAAAACTTTCACAAATCCTCACCTACGTATCCCCATACACAAAAATATATTTATTTATATGCACATATACATAAATACATAAATATGCATGTGTATATGTATATGTTGTATCACATTCCAGCGGTAAAAGGCAAGAGTATGTAAGCCTTTTAAAAGGCCTATTGATACCTCCTTTTAAATACACAATTCCTTCATACTCCATTCCACACTCGTTTCTCCCGAGCCAAAACACGTGCAAGCAAAGCAGCTGTCCACAATTAACTGAACATTCAAAATGGCCGAAATTGTCGGCATAAGTGAGAGACATGAGTACCAACATAACGCCACAAAAAAATTAAAATTCGAATGTATGTAACCAGATACTTTTTGAACACACATCGTGTGTATAAAAGGTTGCTTTTTTCTCACCTAGATTGTCTGTTTAAAGTATTACCGAGCGATCTGTTAGATTTGTAGAAAAGTTTTGGGCAGCTACCAGGTGTCGTAATCACTAGGATCTTAAGGAAGCATTAATGGCCCTCTGGGTATTACAATGGACCCAATGGCCTTATGCAATTTCCTTTTATAAAGCGGGCCCTCCAATCATAATACTACAGTTAATAGAAGCCTAGAATTCTACAATTAATTCTGCACTTCTTTTTTCGGTTTAAAGTTCATACCCTCTGCAAAGCAGGATAAGCAAAGTAAATGAGTTTTAATGAAGATTGCGTAATGGTTTGCAGTTTTCTTTAGTTTTAAAACACTTAACACATTTGCAAATTACTTTACTAACTTCTCATACGCATATAAAATATTGAAAAAAATAATAACGTAAAATATAAAAAAAAAACCTTCTCTAAATCCATTTATTGGGAGATGAGCTCCTTGCGACTTAAAACAAATGAAATTATGTGAAAACGGGCCAAAAATTCTCCCTAATTAAACTGAATGAGAAGCATATAACTTTTAATGGTTCATAAATCATTTTTTCAGCAATTTTTGCAGTGGTATATTAACAATAATAATAAAGTTTATTCTATGTTTTACGACAAACATAAAATGATTCGTTTAAATTTGCAATAAAGTCAAAGGAAATAAATACTGATTAATATAATTTTTGTACACAAAACGCTAACAAACACTTACATACATACATACGTGCATGTCTACTTAAGTATGCGTGTATGTATGTACAAAGATGTATTCATTGTATTGTTACTGACATAAAAATCAGTTTTAATGCCACTTTTAAGTGGAAATTTAACATACATATATATATATATATATATATATATATATATTTACTTTAGGGTAAATAAAATATGTAAACATATAAAAAAAGTATAAACATATGTACATCCACAAATATCTGACTTAAGGACATTTTTATTACCAGGTTTGCAAAATATATAACAGCCTTATTATATATTTTGCACACATTTAACCATACGCTTCTTTAATGTGTTCCCACCTACTTTGAGGGGATGTGAAATTGAAATTGATTAAGATGACTTTTAAAAGTATTTTGCTAATGTGTAATAGATTATTTTTGAATTACAAAAGATTCATAATTATTGATAATACCATCCATGGTGCAGGAGCATTTGCTTATTAAATACAGAATTAATTCATTAATATTTAATAGATTGGCCAAATGCTTTTTAAAACCTTGATTGAAAAATTTGAGGAATTGCTAAAAACTCTTAAAATTGTCATTTGTGCAATTGAGCAAACTTGAGAGACTTGTTTTATGAAGCCCCTTTTAAAATTTTGCGCAAGCAGTTTATGCAAATTTGAAATAAACGTGAAAAAGTTCATTTAATAAAAATAAAATAAGAAAATTTCAAGCAATTTTCAATTTAAAAACATATTTATAACACGAATAGAGTAAAAAGTTCTATTTTTTTTTTATAAGGGTGACTCAGTAGTCATATTTAAAAAATATTATAGAAGAAAGATTAATTCATACCTTAAGAATATTGAAATGAAACAGTTTTTTCTCTCTCCTGAAAAATTGTGTTTTGGCATATGGCGGGTATTGAAAATCAGCCGTCGATATATTTCTATAAAAATACAAAAGTGTGTGTGTGTGTGTGTGTGTGTCTAAAAATACCTAAAGAAATCCAAAAGAAAAAAGTTGTTGTTCACACAATGCAAAATTGCCAGCTTAAGTTTACGTGTGAAAATTATTGGGCAAACTCAACAGGTTTGTGTAAATAAATTTCTATACAATTTTTGACATTTTATTTACGATTTGATAACACAAATACTAAAACAATTGATAGTTTAAAAAAAGGTTAAGATAAAGCTTGCCGGATTCAGCTATAGGGTCTGCCATCTAACGTTTTTTTTCAACTAGTGCTTATTTCGTGAATGGTAACACTTAGCTCATGTCTGATTTGACAGATAATTAGTTTTATCCTTCCACTGAACGAATATGGTTGTGTATACGCTTTAACAATGCTTCGCTAAGTGGGCATGCGATCGACTTACAGAAGATGCCGATTTTGCCAAAAAAATCAACTTTTCAGATGAAGCTCATTTTGATCTTGGCGGGTATGTAAACAAGCAAAATTGTCGCATTTGGGGCACAGAAAACCTGCACGCATACATTGAAAAGCCGACGCAGCCAAAACGAGTCACTGTTTGGTGCGGATTTTGATCCAGAGGCATAATTGGGCCATTTTTTTTTCAAAAATGAGCAAGGAGTGGCCGTTACAGTCAATGGCGATCCTTATCGGGCCATTTTAAACGAATTTTTGTTCACAAAAATTGAAGAGGAGGATATTGGCAACATTTGGTTTCAACAGGACGGCGCTACGTGCCACACAGCCGAAGCTACACCCGATGTTTTGCGCCCTGTTTTTCAAAAAAAAAATTATCTGGCGGACCCTTTAGTATTTATATGTTTTCAAATACCTTTTAAAAATACCCCAAAAATAAAATGTTAGTTACAATTGTATATACTCGTAGATTAATTGAGGTGTTTGCTTTAAAATTAACGATCTTTTTGGAAAAATCAATGTTAGCTTCCAAAGGATTTCTCGTAAAATTTCTGCTATTAAAACATTAATACAATAATTAAATATGAATAATGAATGAAAGAGTCATTGACATAATGTCTGTTGACTAGACTACAGCCTGTTGAACTTTAGTATGTTGAGATTGTTCTAAAGAACCACTCATTTAGTTTTAGCAATAAATAAATATTAATAAAAGTTGAAAAGTTGAATAAAAATATTTACAAACTTTTTAAAAATATAATTAACAAAGCCATCCTTTTTGTAATTAAACTATAATTACAACAAATGCTTTGTTATTTTGCCTTTGCCATTTTTATTGCACAAAACTGCTTCTGGCAACAATGTGGTACTTGAACTGCAGAGATTTTAGTTTGGCTTTTGTTGCTGCTGGCTGAATAAAGATGTTTGTATAAGCGCATGTTTAAAAGCACCCTACAAAATATCTCAGTATAATTAGTGTAACAAATAAAACGCTATCCTCAACTTGGAAAAGAATATATTAGAAAATAGTTTGCATAAATCAAAAAACTTTTCAGTTTTGCCAATTTTATAAAATGGTTGTATAAATAATTGGAACTGCGAAAAATTAATAGAGACAATTTTTTTTTCAACTCCAGAAATTTGTAATTTATGCAAGTGTCTCATTTTGTAAAATGCAACGCTTAGCGTTGACAAATTTTGTATGTCTTTTGTTTTTTAATTAAAATTTTGTCCATATAAAATTTTTTCACACTTGGCGTTGCGTTTTACAAAATTAGGCCCTAAAAAATAATTGAAAATGTTTATAATTTTTTTAGCTTCAATTAAATTAACGATAGAACTAACAACTTAATAATTGAAATGTTGACCAAAATAAATAATATAGGGTCCGCCATCTAACGTTTTTTTTTTTTTGAACTAGTGCTTATTTCGTGAATGGTAACACTTAGCTCATGTCTGATTTGACAGATAATTAGTTTTATACTTCCGCTGAACGAATATGGTTGTGTATACGCTTGAACAACGCTGGGAAACATTGCCTGCGATCGACTTACAGAAGATGCCGATTTTGCCAAAAAAAAAATCATCTTTTCAGATGAAGGTCATTTTGATCTTGGCGGGTATGTAAACAAGCACAATTGTCGCATTTGGGGCACAGAAAACCCGCACGCATATATTAAAAAACCGACGCACCCAAAACGAGTCACTGTTTGGTGCGGATTTTGGTCCAGAGGCATAATTGGGCCAATGAGCAAGGAGTGGCCGTTACAGTCAATGGCGATCGTTATCGGGCCATATTTTGTATTCATAAAAATATGTGGTCATTTTAAACTTGTACTTAAAGCAATTAAGTTAATTTTAAGGGTTCTTTCTGATTGCAACTTATATATAGTAATAATAATTTATTGCTTTTAAGCCACATCATGGGCGCATAGTGCCAAACTTATATAATCCTACAATTAAATTCTTAAAAAGTCTCAGAAACGGAATATCGTTATCAGCCTTATTTTGAATGACAATTCCCTGAAGATTTTTCCCACATTTCCCACTTTTCATGTAAAATACAGCAACTGAAAACAATGTATATACATTCCAAAAAAACATTCTACCTAAATTTTGAATTTTTCTCCACATCCGTTTAGGAAAGGATTTTAGTTTTTAAAAAATTCATTCTCTTGGAATTATTTGCCGGTGAAAATTTAGAATTGGGCTGTATATATATAGCACTTAATTACAAGAAGGTATTAACTCGAAATTTAAATATTTTCTCTTTTTGAAAAAAATGTTCCAATAGCACAATTTTCATATTATTTTGAATACTCTTTTATCTCAAAAATCACGTTGTAACAATTTTCATAATATTTTAGTGACTTTTCTTATATCATTCTGAGTTAAATTATTTTCTTGATATCCCTCATAATATATTTATTTAACTCAGTTGCTTCTTGTGAGCCACTTTCCTGGTTTCGGTTGAAATAAATTTATTGACATTATCATATATTTAAACCCCTTGGATATATTCAGCAAATTTTACATCTCGTCATATCATTGTAAGCACAATCAATGACATAATTCAATTTAGATGTCATATGGAACAATGGCACTAATTTAAAAAAAAAATAACTGATGCGTGTTTTTTTTTGTAATAATTTTTCATTCAAAGAATAATTTCTTAATCATGGGGCAAATTACGGGATTCGATATCTATCGAAATTTCCTAACAAACACATTAAAATTAAATGAAAATTTGTTCTATATCGAATGCCGTAATTTGTCATCAAGTTAAAATTCACTACTCCCAAATGGTTTTCTTAAAAAAATTAATGTGATTTGCTACAGCAAACTGGAAAAGTTAAATTAGACTAATGGGAGTATTTGGCAATAAAAATCATTTTAAGCCACCTTAACTTCCTAAAGATACGGTCACAATTGGCAAATATTTGGTTAAAAAGCTTAACAATAATAATGGGTCCTACGGCTTTGTATATTAGTTATGTATTTACTATTCAACCTAATAAGCACCTGTTTTCCATGAGTATTTACTGATTAAACTTGTTTGGGCAAATACTGGTATTTGCCAAGTGTGGCCATATCTCTACTAGGACTATTAGAAATGTCAGTTTTTCGTGGTCATTGACAATACATTCAAAATTTCACTTTTGTGATTTTTGAATAAAGATTTCTGTGATTTCGTTTACATATTATAGAAGTTCAAGGTCTACATCAACAACTATACCTGGCGTTCGAAGAGAAAATTTGCGGCCCAGCCCATAATGTCGACAGAAAACTTTCGATCGGCAACTTGTATTGAAAACAACATTAAAATAAGAAAATTTTATTTTATTTTCCATTAAAGTAATCGGTCCAAGTAACTTCAATAACATTCACTCACTATGAGTAATTTGAGCGAAATATTTCCTATGGATCATTAAAAGTGTAGAAATCGTTTGCCAGATGCCAGCTATTCAATACTCAACTGTATGCCCTTTAATAATAGGATTTTAAAATTAAAACCATATTTTCTACACTTGCTAAATTTTGTTTCAATATTAGTTTTATAGCCTTATTTTGACTTATTTGTAGGGTTTCTAACCAGTGTATGAATCTTGAAGTTTTTGTTATCTGGTGTCTTTCTAAAATTTTTATTTTGCAAATTACAGAAGCGTAAAATTACTTAAAAAATTTGTTCTAGTCTAGCGATAACATTTTCATACATGAACGATAAGAGTTGGCAAAGTATAATAGTGGCATTGTTTCTGAAAACAAACTAACTGCAAAATAACAGTTGTTGTGGCCACTTTTAGAAAGTAATTTCATTCACACAGCAAAAAATTTAAAATAAAGCTTATTCTATAAAAATTAGAATGCTGTTTGTATTTGCTAAAAATCATAGTTTAGCGTAATGTACTACGCTTAATGGCAGAGAGAAATTCATTTAGGTAAATAGTTGTTAAAGTAAGCAAACAAATATTAACAGATTATAATTATGTATAATACTCATGTGATAAAAGACATGATAAAAATTTACACGTTTGCTTAATTAAATAACTGCCAGTGCATAGAAGCCATGTAAAAATTCTCGTCTGGCTATTTACATTGAAAACAAAAACAAACTTTGAGTGCTTTGTTTTTGTTTTCAATATAAATACACACAAAAAAGTAATATGAATGAGTTTGTAATATTAATTAAAATATTTGTAATATTAATTAAAAAATTAATTAAATTTTCACCTATAAACAATTTGATAATATCAATTAAGTTTTTCCACTCAAATTAATTAATACAATTAAAAATTTAATTGAATAAATTAAATTATTAATTGAAAACATTAATTGGTGAAAACTTTTTTCTGTGTAGGCAGACGAGAATTTTTACATGGCTTCTATGAACTGGCAGTAAAACAATTAAAAATTTTAAAAATCAAAAAGCTCGCAGCGACCAACTTTTAAGCTGTTAAAGATGCTAAATGGTCACTCGAAATCGAAAATCGTAAAGGAAACCTATAAATGATTTTCAAATACCTGTTGATTGATACCCATATTGCTACAGTTCGTTGACTTTTTTCGGTATTTACAAAATGGCATCTGTTGGCCGCCATATTGAATTTTGACTGCTGTCATACCTATAGTGACACTGCCGAAAATTATAAACTAACAAAAATCAATACTTATTGGTATGAAGCGAAGTGAAAATATTCACAGCTATTATGGCGTTTTCTTTTCTAGGAAAAAATTTTATATTTATCGCACTTTTTAATGAAAATTCTGCAATGACAATGGCAAGACTGTTGTTAATTTAGAAATGATAAGATTGAGCTTTCATTACAAAAAAGCTTTCAGCAAATTGTAATATCATGAATCAAAACAATTCACACAATTCACAAACTTGAGTATATAAAGCAGAAATCTACATCAACTGACACCAAACACAGTGAACCAGCAAACACAAAGAACGCTGATGATGAAGGTGTAGTGACCTTCGAAAACAGCTGGTTGTTCCGTTCTACTCGTGTTTGTCAGCATATTTACAATTAACTTTGGTGTTATTTGCTCATTAATAATTATCACATGTAATTTGGCTAATAGAGCGATACGAATGAGCCTAATAAAATCATAAAATATATAGAAACAAACAAAGTTCGAACAATTGAAAATTTGCAATGTTTTTTTAGAAATAAATATTTTATTAGAAATTATGCATTATCCCTTAAGAGCGTATTTTAATTTAAACGAACTTTAAACTACAATTTCCTTAATAAAAAGTTAAACAATTTTGCAGTAACAAACTAAAAGCTTCAAATTTGTATCTTAGTTTAAAAGTCCACCTTTTTGCAACTCAAAATAAATCAATCAAATAGGTTGAAAAAAAATTTAATATTAATTAAATTAACCTCTGTTTCTACAATACGGACTGTTGACTGGAGTATAAAATTTATATAAAAATCACTCATTTTTTTTGAGAAATTTTCATAAAAATTTTTTGTGGAAACTACACATAAGAAATTTAAAAAAAAAAATTTAAAAATTTAAATTCTTTTACAAGTCCTGTAGTCGATTCGTCTAGAAAATTTGTATGAAAATCACTCAAAAAATGAGTGCCTTTCATATGAACTTTTTACTCAAATCGACTGTCTGGCTTGTAGAAACCTGGCGTATCCCCTGTTATTGTAATTGAATTGTTAAAAATTACAAAAGTATCTGCTCAAGTACAAGCTATATACTTAAAACTTTTAGAAAATATCTTCAAGTTTGTTTCATTTTGTAAAATAGAGATTTTACTCCGTAGCAGAGAATCGCAGCACGGTCATGGAAGGTTTCTGCAAAAAAGCTTGTATGGCTGAACAAGACCATGGAGTTCACTTCCATAATCTTTTCTATTTCAAGAAATAAAACAATATAATTTAAATGAACAGACAAAAGTTATTGTATTATTTGAAAAATTTTAAGATTTGTCTTATTCTCTTTTTATCTGGTCGCTTTTTGTGCAAATTTATTTTGTTTCCTCTTTTCCGTATATTATTTCCTGTCGACGCAAGTGTAAAATTGCTATCATAAATCAAATTTCGTACTACCAAAATAAATGTTTATTGTTTGCTTTACATTTGTTAAAGGAGGAGAAAAAACAAAAAAGAAAATAAACTCTGGGTTGTGATAAAAAAAATTTACATACGAAAGTGTTATAAAAGTGAAATGCCGGTAGATGTTTGCTAACACAGCAAAGCATTCAATAGGAATTTAAGTAGAAAGGAATTAAATAATAGACAAATTCTACCCTGCGAATAGTTTAATCTTACATAAAAATTTTTATTTATTTTGTAAAAATCTTTCCTGATAAAATATTTGATTCCCTTAGAAAAATTTAATTACTCTGAATCTCTATCTCTAAAGAAAATATTGTGGTGACTTTTGTTTTGCAAAATATTGCGTTGTTTATTAGAGGCATGGTCACACCCAGTTTTGCAAATTTTAGTGACCACTCTCTTTTTTAAATTTGGCATCCCTTGAGCGCTGAAAGCTCAGGGTGTGTGCCAAGACTCCTAAAAATCAATCAAGTAGCAGTATAGATATAATGTTAAGCCAATTTAAACGTAACATTTAGTGGTGGGCGTGGCTAATTACAGTAAACTCTGTTTTACTGTAAGCCGAGTTTTTGAAATAAATATCTAAATCAATTATGGCAAGGCATGTGCTAAAATGATAAAATTTTATATTATTTCATCGCTTTCTTATTTAGCCTTGTCATGAATTCTACATGTGAAAATTTCCGAATCAAATTTTTCGTTCACAAGGATTTCAATTTCGTTTAATCAATTCCAATAAAATTAAAAACTAACATATTTCCACCTTTTCCAACAGACAAATCTATGTGAATGATTTTTTTCATAAATTGTTAACTGGACACTGCTGGACGGCTTCGTATGCCGTCAAAATAGGACAGATACTTGACGGTACCTGCAGGAAATATAGGGAACACTGAGTATTGGAGACTGTAGAACATCTACTGTGCCACTGTCCGGCTCTAAGCCGCACTAGATTTGACTGTCTTGGTGGTCACACTTTTCGAAGTCTTGAACTTGTATCGGGAATGGAAATGTGTAGACTGCTAAGGTTTGTTAAAACTGTGTGGAAGTCATTCGATACAGGCAGCACGAACTAGGCTGCCATACTTACAGGTTTCTTGAAATCTGCTGGTATCGCTAAGGATCAATACTGGTCTATGCGAGGTCCCTGACCAACCAGACTAACCTAACCTAACCTTCATAAATTGTCAGATTATTTCGCAATCGTATGAAGTTTTTTGATACCGAAATTTTATTTAGGATAAGCCTGATTGTCTTCACAATAGCCAAAAAGTTTTATTAAAATGGAATAGTTTCCCTACACCAACAATAAATCCAATTTACTCAATGTTTCATTGACAAATTAAAAAAAAAGACACACACATCGAAGTCATTATCTTAAGGGGGAAAAAATAATTTAATATAGTTTTATTTTACTAAAACATTTTTTTTTTTAATATTCTGTGGCTATGCAAATTTTTTGACCCAACTTCAAAAGAACAGTTTGAAATAATATTAGTTTTACGTAATACATACAAGGCATATGAAATGAAATTTCTAACCTCAGGCACAACTCGTAAATTGAGCTTGAATAATGCGGAACATATCGAAATGCTAAACGAAAAAAGAAAAATTCATACTCGTATGTGTTTTTAGGTTAGAGAATCATAACAAAAATGTTTTCAATAAAAACAACATACTTACTCAATCATAACAGATGAAAATTCAGTTAACCCAAAACATTTTCAAGAGTCCATTGAATAAATGAGAATATACCTAAAAGGAAGAAAAAGAATATAAACTTAATCCTTATGAAATTTTAATAGACTAGATCTATAATAAAATTATTAAATTTTTCATAAAATGTTTAGTTGTGCAGCAAAAGCTTGACTAGCAAAATAGTCATGATATGGGGCATTGGTTCAGCTTCCAGTATAGGGAGAATCCAAGGAAGGCAAAACAAGATTTGAAGACTAACAACATCGGCTCCATGGTACATCAAAAATTCAAATTTACATCGTGATTTAAATATGCCACTAGTGACTGAAGAAATTAAAAAATACGCAGGCAAATACTTAACAAAACTCGAGTCTCATCCAAATCCACTTGCTCGTAACATCTTGAATTTTACTGGACACACCCGCTTAAAACAGAGGGACACTATGGCTCTAATACTCAATACTCGAGATGAAACAGCTTGAAAATATTTTTGTGCTTAATACGATATTTATGTATTATTGATTAGTATCACTAAGTTTATGCCTGACACTGCTTGGGCCTAATTATTATATCTAGATTTAAGATTTGAATACTTATTGTTAGTTCATTTTTTGAAGATACAATAAATAAATATACGCATGAAAAAAAAATAAATAAAAAAAAATTTTGCTAGTCACTAGTTTTTATACGGGCTACCAAAAATATTACTAAATGCAGCACATCAACAAAAGTTTTGAATATTGACTGTTTTACTTAACAGACGGCGAATATTTATTTTTAATAATTTATATAACATTTTGGATGATCAATATTTAACATTTATTCTGATAGACATATACTTTTTTTTATTCTTACTCACTGAATGAAATAATGCCAGCAGCAAATTTCACTTTGATTTTTTATTTTTTTTGTCAATGAAGCATCATTTCCGGGAAGTTTTGGCTCATAACTGCAAATCGATTGCTCACCGAGACTTATATTTAATATTTCCCAACAATTTCTCAGTGCGACAGATTGTAAGTGAAGCTTACGAGTGGTGATTTTGTCACGAAAAACAAAGAATTGGAAAAGTTATTCCATGAAGATCACTGTCAAACTAAAGAAAGTTTACAAAATCATTCGGCGTCACTCAAACAATAATTTCAAATCATTTCCAAGCAATATAATTATGGCCTGTCCCACGATGTCGATATCGTTCGACTTGTAGCACACTTACATTTGAAACAAAAACAAACACTGAAAATATATGAAATAATTCTGGCAAAGCAAAGCGAAACCAATGCAAAAATCTTATAGAACATATTACAAATTGCCCCAACAATTTTCGAAAAAAATTTATAACAAACCCTTTCAAACAAATAAAAAATTTTGAAAATCTGCTCGTAAGTGATAGAGTTGTGCATGGGGGAGCCGATTTCCCCACCGATTAAAAAAAGGCGATGCTACCAAGCTGCAGAAAACTCTCTTCAAACGAAAAAAAATAATATTGAAAATCGGTTTACAAATAAAGGAAGGAAGAAAATTTCCCCCATCGATTTTCGGAAAAAAATTGCCGGTTTGTTCCGTAAGCAAGCCCTTTCAAATAAATAAACAACTTTGAAAATTGGTTGACAAATGACAGAGTTATGCATGGAGTGGAGGGAGGAAAATTTCCCCTCAGATTTCCTAAGAAAAATTTCCCTATCCATCATAGCACCAAACTGCAGGAACACCTTTCAGACAAAATAAAAAATTAAAATAGGTTCACAAAAGACAGAGTTAAGTATTAAGGGAGCAACTTCGCCCCTTCGATTACAGGCAAACTCTTTCGAATAAAAAAAAAAATTAAAATTGGTTGTCATGCATGGGGGAGCAAATTGTGGGACCAAAACAACTTTACAGGTGATAGAGTTATGCGTTTACAAACATAAAAAATTAAATTAAAAATACTAGCAATCACAAGGAATTTTTGATAAATTTTCTTTTCTATTCTTGATAAAAGTTTTCGAGGAATCGTAATTAAATTCAGATCAAATATGGCAAAACAATTTATTTTTAATTAACATAAGTTTTTTGTTTTTAACAGCATACCTTGCCCAATACTGCGAATATTTTGACCAAATATTTTGATTACTTTAATTTTGATATGATATGATGCTGTAAAAAATTTAAAAATTTGTTTCAAAGAAAACGTCTAGGTTTTGGCCAATGATAATTGATTCTAAGCCACCGTGCGTTGGTAGTATTTATGTTTTAGTTATCCTGATCTGTAAAAATCAAAAAGTTTTTAAGTAATTGTAAGTGAAAACTGAATACATGAACATTTTTGGTTAAACGCTATAACTGAAAGCTTTATATGAAATGAAAAACATAAACTGATATTGAAACATAACAATGGAAGATGCAAAACTCATCACTTTTTATTTGTTTGTCAGAAACAGCTGATATGTTGTTACAGAAAAAGTAACTGTTAAAATTTAGCAAAATAATGGCACAGCACAGATCAGCAACAGAAAGTGAATACTAGTGGGGCCTTAACAGAATTCCAAATTAAAATAAATATTTTAGCCAATCAATGCGGCTTCTCTATACTGCCGGTATAAATAGCTTAAAAATGTGCAAAGCTTGATGTGCTTTAATATTTATATCTACATAGAATATAAATCATATCAAGTACACACATATACTCGTACATACACAAAATAAAAACCACAAATAAGCTTTGCTCTTTTTGGGCTCAAATGGGCTAAATTCAATTCAATTTTCATAACACAATTTACTTAAAGAAAACTCAAATACATGCTCGGTAGATATCTGTATCATATATTTCTTTTATTATGTCTGTGTTTAAAAGCAATAACAGCTTAAGTCGACTTAAGACAAAATCGAGTTACAAAGGGTTGGCAAATTTGAGGTTAGGAAGTAAATTGGCTGTCAAATGATGAAATGTCAAGAACTTAGCTGTCATTTTTTGACATTTATTTAGAAAAAAGTTGGAAAGTTTTGACCATGGAAAGCTAAAAATTTTAATATTTTTTTTGAAAATGTATTATCAAAAAAACCTGAACGAAAACAACGTATTTTTCAAACAAAATCATCTTTAGTGATGAGGCCAATTTTCAATCAGGCGTTTATGTAAAAAAAAAACAAAATTGTAGCATATGGGGCTCACAAAACCCTCGAAAAACCATTACATACAAAGAAAGTGAGCGTATGGTGCGGTCATCGGTCCGTACTTTCTTTTCGAAAATAAGCAAGAAAACGCTATCACCGTGATCAAGCCATGATTACAAACTTTTTAAGGCCACAATTAACTAATGTTGACATCAGTGACTTTGGGTTTCAGCAACACGGCGAGACCAGCCGCATAGACACACACCCGGACCGACAAGTCAGTTATTGCATGAGAAACTTCCTGGTCTCATAATTTCTCGTTCTTGTGATCGGGATTATTTTCTCTGGGGCCATTTGAAATACCGAATTTACGTGATCACGTGAACCACAAATAACTGAAACTCTTTCAGATGAAATTCGACGCTGCATTGGCGAAGGTTTATAGCAAAATGTGGTTCAAAATTTTGTGAAAAGAGCGGACGCCTGTTGACATGCTAGAGATGATTATTTGCCCGACATCATATTCCATTATTGATTCCCACAATTATACTTTACATTTGTATCAATAAAACTAAATTTGTGAAAAAAAAATTGTGTTTTTAAGCCAATTTACTTTCTAACCTTAAATTTGCCCATCCTTTATATGACACAAAATTCTACATTTCACTCATTTACTCAAACAACGTCATAACTCAAAAATTTTGTTTGACAGAGAGTTTAAAGTTTTCTATTTAAACACAATTTAAAGTAACTAAAAAATTCCATTTTTGAGTTATGACGTTGTTTGAGTAAATGAGCGATATGAAGCTTCATATTTACGTGTAATTCCATGACTCTAACGAAGTTAATTATAATGGTATTAAACAAAGCAAATATTGACCTTAGAGCCTATTTCACCAATTATTTTTCACTGAAAAAGAAAATAAATAAAAATATGTACATATATGAAAAACGACTTTAAAACATGAATTCATATTTAAATAAAATTGGTGAAATAGGCTTTAAGCCTTACGCCGAGTGCGCAAAAAAGAACAACCACTAATTACTATTGAAAAGCTCTTTGATTCAGACAAGTCTTTATTAAGTTAAACAGTTTCATACATAGCTAATAGACAATTTTATAGAATCCAACATGATTGGAAACTATTTAAATCAATAAATACATGTCTGAATCAAACAGTTTTTCATTACTAATTTGTGGTTGTGCTTTTTTGGACACATGTGTGCCAGATGTGTACTCGGCATTACAAAAAGTCTAACTCCAAACTATAATACAGTAATCTTTACTTTACGACAAAATTATTTTAATTTAATTTGCCCATTTTGATTTTTTTTAACGTTTTCACGTTAAAAGTAGTTTTTCTTGCAAAGTAGTTTTTCTTGCAAATATTGGTTTTTACTTTACGTTGCTCTTCTGCGACGTTGTTTTCTGTATAAAATATATTGAAATTACTTTTGCTATATAAAATTGATTAGACTGTTATATAAATTATATTTTATTAATATATTAATATATAGTATATTAAAACAAACTAATACATACACACTTCAGCCTGTCACTTACCGTTGTTGAATTCTTTTTCTACAGATTTGTCCGCAACAGAACAGAACGAAAAAGGAAAAACAAACCACATATACAGATTTGCAATTGAATAGAAACAAAACAGCTGATTCAGAACAGAACAGCTCGTACAAACTAATTCTGCCTTTACACTTATCATTCTATGAGTTTGCTTTTCTGGCAACACTACACGTACATGTAAAATGTGTTTGTATTATATGTACTTAAATATCCAGCTGTATAAGTACCCTGCAGGAAATGCGAATAGTGAAATTGTAATGATTTACTAGTGAAATTGTCAGTAGTACTACTGACCAGGTGTACCTCAGCCAATGTAATCATCTATCTATTGACATTAGCTTGTCATTGAAAATCTACTAGCAGACTGTAGCACTGCTGACTAAGTAGTTATTTAGGGACTTCATGGAGACATTCAAACAAAAAAAGAAAACAAAGATTCACTAGTCCATTTTAGTGACCCTCGTCCACAAGAAAGTTATACTCGTATTATTCTACTAATAAGCATTTGTTTAAAATTGAAACAGTTAATCAGAGGCGGTAGCGGCTAGTCGACGATCGGCTTGCAACTCTGCTATTGACTGCACATCATAATAATAAAAAAAAAGAAAACAAACTGTTGACGCGTTCGTTAACAAAAATACACCAGAACTTTTATCTCTAACGTATCTCTACTCGCGCTTAAAATAAAAGTTGTCGACATTTTAAATAGTGCATTTGTCGCCAGATGAAAGAGTGTTGACATAGAGACATATGGTTATAGGTTGACTAGAGGGTACGTATACATCTACAAACATGCTTACTTACTAACAAAAATAAACTATTTCAATTTGTTTTAATTAAAAATTTGGTCAGCAAACAATATTCAAACGTGTTATTCACACATACATACGTATTTTTTTTTATTTTTTAATTTTGCTCAAGTAACATAAGTGTAAGAGACAAAAAAAATAAATTAAATGAATAATATACTTTAGTTGTTGTTCAGTGAGTTCTTTATAAATATTTTTTTATTGTTTTTTTTTCATTGGAAATAAATGTGGCATTAAATTAAAATTCACGCAGAGTTGCATGAAGTAAATAAACTGCATTGCAGGCAATTTCAAATTGCTTGCAACTTTTTAACAAAGTAATTTGTCAGTTAGTTATTTAATGGAAATTAAATTACATTATGGAAAATGTATAATAATACATATATAAAAAATGTATGCATTATGACAAAATAAGACCATATTTATCGCATTAGACACCTTTTGAAAATTTTACAAATTCCCAGAATTCGTTTTAAGTATCTTTATTAAATTTTATAAAATTCTGAAATATTATCTGAATTCAGTTTCAGCAAAACTACATTTTTTTACTTATGTACATTTTGCAATATAAGAGTATGTGTGTGTATGTATGTATGTATATAACAACATAACATAGCAAACTGCCAAACATAAATAACATCGTCCTTTTCATTAAAGGTCAATGGTAAGGAAATAAGCTCTCTTGTGTATGTAATAGTGACAGCATATAGAAATTAATCGATAAGATTAAAAACTTTGTATCTTTTGCAAAGAGTGCTTAAATTTAATACTTTCACCAAGGCATTATTATTATGATTATTATTGATTGATAGACAGATGCATTATAGTAGTTGAAAAGATAATAACAAGCAGACATTATTCAAAGTTAAAATTTATTAACAAAAAAACATGTTTGTATATAATTAATTTTTGTGTTTTAAGACTAACACAAGAGAGGATTTATATAATATATTAAAAAAAAAAAGATGTGTGGTTTAGATATTAAATCATAGTGCACTAGACAGAAGACTTCCATTTAAGGTACATACATACATACATACACATTAGGGCGGGTAGATTTGTATGGAGGCAAAAAACTCGCTCAAATTACAAGGAAAATCGTATACTAGGGATCAAAATAAGAAACTTTGCCGAAGGAACCATACCTATAAAATGTATTTTGATGTCCCGACTTTTGATCCGAAGGGTCAAATTTTGAAAAATCTCACTTTGACCCATTTAGAGTTCCTCAATCGAGTCAAAATGTATGACCGACCCCACTAATTTTGGAGGGCCGACCCACCTATGCCAATGGCACACCCCCTGGAACCACCCCTGGGGGTTCACCATAGACAGCGTGCGAAATTGCCCAGACTTGAAAGCAAAAAAGACTTCAAACAATAATTTTTTTTATTTTCTTTTCTATTACTAAGTAAAATTCATTTTTTTATTTCATTCTGACTAAATAAATTTCTAAAGAGAAAAATAAACTTCAAAAATAAAAAATAGCCATTTCGTTTTTTTTTCTTGTAAAAAAAATTTGACCCTTCGGATCAAAAGTCGGGACATCAAAATACATTTTAGAGGTATGGTTCCTTCGGCAAAGTTTCTTATTTTGATCCCTAAAATACGATTTTCCTTGTAATTTGAGCGATTTTTAAATCGACCCGCTCTAATACACATAAATGTGTACTTATTATATTTATATAAGTCCATGTAGGTTTATAGATATTTCATAAATTTACTAACATGTCAACATAAATATAATTCATATATGTATGTATACATATGTATATGGCTGTAAAGACGTATGTACTCGTACATTTATATGAATGCTAAATATTGTTTTGCCTGGGTATCCTGCAATTTGCATTCGTCCTTATGAATTTTGGTGAAAAGCACAAAAACAAAAACAAAAACCAATTATGTAAATCAAAACTAAAATCCACAACAGCCGCACACATTTTTATAAATTTTCTTGCTGTTCCTTTAAACCCACTGGATGTTTTGCATTTGTTTTCAGGTTGTGTAGAATTTTTGACATGTGAACATTTTAATGTTTTTCATTAATATAATCAGTGTACATATTGTCACCTTAAATGCAAACGGACGTAACTACACAAAAATTCGAAATGGAGTTTTTGATTAATTATGGTTTATTTTATCAAACTACATGTTCCCGCAAATATTTAGAACTCTGCGATCAAAAATGACAACTTTGTAAAGAAATTCAAACGGACGTAATAACGAATGCATCTATTTTTTGTTACAAAGAACGTAACTAACATAAAGCTTAAATATATATAAAGAGGAAGTACTATTGGTAAAAAGATATAAGTATCCATACTACAAGTAAATTTCGAAGAAAACTTTCAATAACACTTTATTATTATTGATTTTGAAACGTTTTTTGTTTCTCCTGTAAAAAATATGAAGGTTTAGTTACCGTTTGCATTTAAGGTGACGATATGTATGTATTTATATGTGCACCAAGGATGAGAAATAGCATGGAAAACAAAAATTACATAGATTTCATACAATAGCAAAATACATGATAATATATGAATTGTTTCTTGGAACTAAAATAATTACAATATGGCCTGTTTTTGTTTTTTAATTCTTAACGTATTTACTATTATTTAACACTTAAAGTGATTAATGATTTTGATTTCTAAGAATAATTTTGATTGCTTTCCTTTATAGACAGAATTTATGATAAATTAAAATACGAATATTCTTTGTTTTTAAAATTAATTTTCAACATGAATAAATTTGTGTCTATATATATTTTTCATTAATAATTTGAAATTACTAAAACAAGCAAAAATTATAATTTCATAATTATGTTACTATTATACATATAAAATATTTAGATAAATAAGTACCACTTATTACCTTGTGAAAGAATTTTTTCCTTTTGAAATAACTTTATTTAATATTGATTTAATATTCCAGTACTGTTAAATCAAAATGAAAAATTATGTTGAATCAAACTTATTTCATGTTGAAACAATGTGAATTCGAGATGACAGTAATACAAAGAACCCTGTTGAATCAATGTTATTTCAAGTCGAAACAATATGAATTTAATTTCATTGGTAGCCATTTGATTTATTAATTATTTAACTTAGGTGATTGTGTGTATTATCACAGGCATCAGAAAAATGTGTGTATGCGTTGCCTGTAGTTGGCTTCCCCGAACTCTAATTCATAGGGGTTACCGCTGCAGCTGCATCAACTTTAAGTATTCTTTAGATACACACTACATAAATACCATCATGAACTAAATTTTAATTCAACAGGATTTAGTTTATCATTTAACTTACAGTTTATTTGAAAATTGAGATAAAATACGACTTTCGACTAAAAGACTAGTACGCTGCCCACTAATCAGCAGCAGGAAGTTTTTACTGGTAATGCCGAGTTTGTCGGCTATTTACGAACATCAAAACAACTAAGAACAAGTCACAAAACTCGCACAGCAGAACATTGCAGCTAAAAGCAAAGCAAATAAACACCAAACCACGTAAACAGCATATATTTTCTAATAAATTTTGTATTATTTCCAGTCAAAATTTGTGCATGCCGATTCTACAGTATACTGATTATGCTGTGGCTTTCTGCATTTTGTTCATATTCTTACGAAATCTTATAGTGATTGTGATGTAGCTCTTTGGAAGCTTTTTGGTAAATGTAAAAAAGGTCAATGTATCAGCTAAGAAGTCAGTTATATGTAGAGAATAGTGAAGTTAACATCGTGGTACTAGAGTAGTGAATAAATTAACACTATATCCCCAAGAACTTTTAATATCAGTGTTGAGTAAATAAAGTGTTCTGATTTGTTAGGAATTGTTCACTGATAACTTTTTGCTTAATTGCATGTATTCGAACCTATAAAAAGTAACGTTCTCAAAATGTAAAAACGTAACAATATGTATAAGTAATATATATAGTTTTATATTAATTCGAATATGAAATAAGTATACATTTTTTTATCGTTTCATTACGCACATTTGGAGTGTTATTTGAACTTCCTGGGGATTTTCACATGCCGCCTAAATTAAATTTTAGAATACCACAATGCCTCTATACTTGAAACGCAAATACTTATTTTGATCATTGGCGTACAAAAACTTAGAATTGGCCCCCTCCCCTCCACCCCTTCCAATTTTTTGAATTTCCAGTCATTATTTTTTTCTAATTATTCATAAAAATCACCAGTAATAAAACACCCTACCCAAAAAAATTTCTAGCTACGCCAATGACTTTGATAATACATTTAATTTTTTTTTCTACTGCTTTCGCTTTTGAAAAAAAACCACAGTTTCAGTCAAAGCAAAATCACAAAACGATTTATGACCACTTGCGCAGTACTTTCAGCAGTCGACGATTTGAAAAGTTTGAATTTGATTTGCTTTTGCTTTTGGTTAGTATCGCAAATAAAAGCAGAAGCAGTCTATACGCTTTTGTAAGTACCAAACAGTCACAGTCGAAGAAGCAAATACTCTTGCTTTTAGAAGTTTTAAGGAATCGAAGTAAAATAGATTTTGTTTTTGCCTTTTGTCTTAGGTGCAGAAACAACAACAAAAATATGATAAGCACCACAAAATAATTGACTGAACCTGCAGAAAGCTTCTAAAAGCAAGATCTTTTGCTTCTTCGACTGCGACTGTTTTGTACTTACAAAAGCATACAGACTGTTTATGCTTTTACCGAAAGTAACCAAAAGCAACAGCAAATCATATTTAAACTTTTGAAATCATCGACTGTTGAACTTGTTGTTGACTGTTTGCTGCTTCTACTGCGACAGTTGTTGATTTTCACAAGCACAAGCAAAAGCATTGGTTGATCTTAAACAGTTGGAAAAAGCCAAAACAGCGAAAAGTAAAAATTTCGCCACTTTTGGTACTTCGACTTAAATTTTTTAAACACTGTGTTTAATTTCACAGATGCAAGGATTAGTTTATTTACACTGTTGAAAAAGAGCATCGGAAAATGACAAGCTTAACTTATCCAAATTATTTAATTAACGAAGAATAACAAAAGTAGAGCAATAAGCAACTCGTCCTTCGAATCCAATTATGAACTATTACTGTCATTTCCGGCTCCCACAGCTGAATAAAACAAACACTTTGTTCATACTTGCCTTTCAGATTTGAAGAAAACAGTTTTATTCTGCATATTTTTGTCTTTCTTTTAAAGAAATATGAAAAATTGTATCTGTACCATTTGAGCGCGTGCAGCTTTTTAGTAAAATCAATAGTTATAATTTATGGTCGCTTTGCACTTCAGCATTTGATATTTAATTATTTCCTTTCCATTAAAATCTCTGTAATATCCATAATATGCATTTATAGTATTCGCTTTTACAAATATGCCAAACAAATTTATATTTTAAACGACATTGAATACGGGTCACTTGAGATACAAATGATTGTAGCTATTATCTGTGCCACATTTCCATATAAACTGCAAGCTCGCACTCTTTCAGAATTACTGTGAATAAAATGAAAACATTTCTTGCTTTTTCGTTTGCATACAAGAACAAGAACAAGCAAGATTTATTGTAGTTTCACTATTTTTTACTATTTTTTTGCAGTTTTTGCAAAACAAACTCCCAAAAAACCTTGAACTAGTATTTGCACAAAATAACAGAAGATATGCAAACAAAGAGAAGGAAAATTTAGTTTAGGAACATTTTACAAAATATCAAAACATTGTAGTTTTTAACGTTGGTCATGGGTGTGATGAAGTTTTGTTCAGAGACATAAATCAAATTGTAGCTCAACAATTTCTTTTTTTTTCTGAATACTGATTATCTTTAAAACAAATCAAATGCTAAAGCATACATTTTAGTTGGATGCAGCGAAAGCTAGATTGACTGTAAGAAAGAAAGAAAATGATAATCCATTTTCCATCGAGCATATTGTTCATTTTTGTATTTGCCAGAGTTCAAGATCATTTACTTTTTGCTTAAATGTGTATGAAACTTATTCAAGCGAATGAATTGTTTAAAAATTGCTTTACAAGCCATTAGCACGTTTCCAGCATTGCACACCACATTTGGTTTAACAGATTAATTTTCACCAAAAATCCACATGACCAACAATCTACCACATGGTTTAACCGATTGATATTGAATTTTTTTTTTTTTGCATTTTTGTGTGTGCTTTCTTGTTATTATTTTTTAAATGGTTATTAAAGCTCGGGTGGGCTTCTTAGGAATAATTATTTCTTAATAGACTTGGGAAAATATGAAAGATAATTGAAGACAAGCGCTGCTTAAATTCAGGCCTTCATCACTAGTGCGTCCAAAAAAAAATAAATTAATTTTCATGGGTGCTC
The DNA here is from genome assembly GCA_936439885.1 of Nowickia ferox. Taxonomy (NCBI): domain Eukaryota; kingdom Metazoa; phylum Arthropoda; class Insecta; order Diptera; family Tachinidae; genus Nowickia; species Nowickia ferox. The sequence goes on from OW387023.1 coordinate 111,757,700, forward strand.
AAGCATAATTTGAAGGCTTATGGGTCAATTTTTTTTTTAGATTTTATTTTTAAGTTTTTGGAAAAGGTTTTTAGGTCGCACAAGTTGAGTTTTTGTTTGCCGGCCGGTTTGATGTTTTATGCATAACTTTATCAAAAACCACGATTTTCTGCACCTTTGAGGAAACATTTCAAAAGAAGAATGTTCAAGTTTAATTTTTGTGTCAATAAATTTGCTAAATCAGATGGCCCACATTACAACTTTTTGAAATGTTTGCAAAAATTTTGTAAATAACGCTTTATATCTTTTAAAATGTTTATTAAAAAAAACCCAATGAAGTATTTTGAAAGGTTAATTAGTTCTAAATAATTTAGAAAAAATTATTTTTGAATTTGCTCTTACGCGTTTTTGAGGTTTGTGGGCGTTAACACTCTCATAAAATTTCAGCATATTGTTTCATTTACTTCGGCTCAGCACATTTAAATAAACTATTTATCTATTAATCAGTGTTAATACTGGCCGCAAAAGAATCTTAAGTTCAAAAAAGTGGGCGGGATCATGCCCATAAAACTAAAATTTGCACTAGAAAGCTCAAATTTCATACACAATTGAGCAACCAAAAATTCATAAATTTGTACCGGGAGCGGGGCAACGCCCATAAACCTCAGAGCTAAAAAGCAAAACTGAAGCGTTTAACTCAAGCGATTTTATGGAAATTTGGCATACATGTTGCCATAATGCAATGCGATAAATTTTTTTTAAGTGGGCGTTAACACGCCCATGCAATTTCAGCCTTCTTTAAATATACGTTTCGCTTCAGCATATTTAAATATGCTATTTATATATCTATTATTATCAGTTTCCAAAAAATTTCGAGTTTAAAAAGAGGGCGGGATTACACCCTCAAAAACAAAAAATTTAAATTTGCGTTTACTTGCCTAGAACTGACAAATTTATATAATGCATAGCAGATTGTAGAGATTGATATTGTGACAAACAAAAAGTTGGTCAAAAATTTTATCGCCGAAATTTTGGAAAGAAGCGTGGCCTTTTTTCACATACATGATCTTGCGATTAATTTGACTGAAATCACGTTTACATTTGAGGAATGCCAAAGCTAAAGTTTTATTTAATCTCCTTACACTTGCTTTATTTATTTACAATAAAGTTTTAAAATATATTTTACTATACACACATACATATTTAGATATGCTTGCAAAATGCATAAACTTTCTGCAGCTATTACATTACACATAACAATTTTTGTAAGTTCTTTTGCTCTTTTGCCTTTTCTGTAAGAGCACAAGGTGTGTGAAATCTGATACAGCTAAACAAAAGATAAAAAAGTGCAAGTTAAAAAAATAACAAAAAAAAACAATAGAAAATTTATTTTAAAAACTAAAAGGAAAGAAAAAAAATAACTTGTAAAAGTTTATCATGCTCGTACTCATAGTTTTGGCAGTTGTTTGCGTTCTACGAAACAGTTTGTGCAAACTTGATGACATTCTGTGCAATGTTTCCTATTTTTGTTTTCTTTTATTTTGTTTTACAAAGTTTTTGCATATAATTTTTGTTTTTTGCATAAATATTTATGTATCTGTTTTGGTGTGAGTATACATATTTAATGTATGGCATTATTTTAAATAAATACCTTTTTTCTGCACTAAAAGCGACTGTAAGGATATGCAAAACTAGTTTCGAATTTATTAAATTACAAAATTCTGCCTACACAAACTTTTGTTAAAATTAAAAAAAAAAAAAATATGACATAAAATGTGTTTTCAATGCCAGAAATTTTAAATTTTTTTATAAAATTTTCTTATTTTTGGGGAATGAATTAATTTTTTTTTTTTTTTTAAATTGTTCGACAGTTCTTAAGAAGTTGTTAATGCTCACATCAAAGGGTTTTTAGACAACAGATATAATTAAATAGCAAAAAATTAATGTATATTTAGGGTATTATTTTGTAAAACGCAACGCTTGGTGTTGATAAATTTTGTATGTATTTGGTTTTTGTAATTTAAATTTTTCCATATAAAATTTGATAACGCTAGGCGTAGCGTTTTACATAATTAGCCACTTCGTGAGTTACTTTTATACAAAAAAAAAATAATTTTCCAACCCTGCAACTGCTTTTTAAATATATTTTTTATTTTCAATATCAAACGTTTTAATCAACAAGAACAATAGTTTTAGCTAGTTTTTTAATATAAAAAAAATTAAATTTTCCAGCCCTGAAACCATTTCTTTAAATTTTTTTTTTTGCGTCATAGATTAAAGAAAATTTGTACACATTTCCTTTAATCTAATACAAAAGGTTTGTAGACGAAAATTCGACTCGACATACGCAAACCGGTTGAATGTTTTTATTTAACGAAAAAATTTGTTGCTTTATTTTTTTTATTTAAAAACAAAAATTATTTTCCAGCTCTGAAATCCTCTTTTTTGATTGTACTGATTTTCAATTTTCAATATCAAATTTTTTTTTATTAAAAAGGAAGAGAAAAATAGTATTATTGCTCCCTCAATAACCAATTTCAATGTATTTTTAATAAAAAAAAATTTTATTGAATATGTAAAATAGTAATTTCACATTATTAGTGTGTTAACAAATGTTTAAAAAAAATAGTTTTAATTTGCTACTTTTATTATGCAAATAAAAAAAGTTTAAATTTTTTATCATTTTCAATATCAATCTATGTAGCACTTATTCTGATATATCAGTCTAATATCGAAATCTCCAGCTTTTCTGGAAGCTGCGGAAAATCGATTTAACGCAAAGACAGACGGACATCGCTTCTTCGACTGCCCTATTCATAGTTATGAAAGTGGTCTAAGTCATATGCATTTTTGCTTCGAAATATTAAAAAAAAAACTTAGAAACCTGCAATAAATAGTTAATAAATATTAAATAAATTTATATTAATCGAGACTATAACAACTCTAAATTAAAACGTTGTATTATATAAAAATATTTTTTCATTTGTTCAAATGTAATCTAGTAAATATCTCGGCAAGAGAAAATCATGACTTAGACCACTTTCATTATTAAGGGCACAAATATATAATTTATGAATGATGATTGATGACAAACTTTTTCTTTTCAACAATATTTCGGTTTAAGTGATTTGACATCAACCCAGAAATGAACAACTAGTTAATACCGGCATTCATTGCATAAACAGAAAAAAAACTTTAAATTTACTTTTAAGATTTTGTATAAATGGAATGAGCACAAACCCAAGTAAGAATCATCATCTCTTAGCTTAGAAGTTTTCATTCATATAAACTCCAGCAATAAAAAAACTTGAGTATTTAAATAAATCTTTTATCTTAAAATTATTTCAAAAGCATTTGTTCTTTTAAACTTTAAACTGTAGAGTAAGTGCATTAAATAAGGAAGTGCTCACAAGTAAAATTTTTTTTCGAAGTTCTCCAATATTTTTAATAAAAAGTTGTAAATTAGCCTCAAACACAAATATAGTGTCCATTTTGGAATGGTACCATTTTTGGAACCAGTTCTGTCTTTCTCTTCTTTTAGATCAGTTTTCGAACAACTCATATATAAGTACGAGTTGTTTCAACATTAAAACTGAAAAAACTTGTATTGCATTGTTTTATTTTACTTTATTGAAAGGTTTCACAATAGGATCTTGACTATCGTGGGCACATAAAATGACAATGTAATGCAGTAAATTTTTTGAAGAAATATTTTTAATATCCCTACTATTGTACTGTACACACTTATACATGCATTTCCTTCTTAGTTGTAAAATTTTAAATAGTGTATTTCAAATACTAAGTAACATAAACCCATACACTGTAAGAAAAATTATGAGTGCAGACAATGAAGCGGTTGAATAAAGAGGTTCTCATAAGGTTTATAAAGTTTTTCATAAACTCAATGTACTCGTATAATTACATTTTATAAATAATGATAACATTTCGAACAATTCCGAAGATCAAAATTATAATAATCAATGAAATTAGTTAAACTTACTAATGTAAAGCAGTTCAAAATTTGAGTTGTTTAAAAAAAAAATATCGTAGGTAAATTTAACCAATTTGGTTGTTTAAAATCACAACAATCAATAAAACATTTTAAGGCCAACATTGTAGAACAACACACTCCTGAGGAGCACTATCCACTTAGTGGATGTTGTCCACCCATAAAATTGGCATTCAATCAAGAAATGTTTGTTTTCAAGATTTTGCACAATTTTGTTAGTGTTCCAAGCCCGGAACACAAACTTGATGTTGCAATATTAAATACTTAAATATAACTTCATTTGCATTTTATGTACATGGCTGCCACAATTGTCTGCTGTTGGCAGGCAAACCGACCAGCAACTGCGAGACTTAAAATTTCAACAAAGAACATAACGAAGGAAGATTTTAACTATAACATTGTTGCTTTAACTGAAAAATTTTGTTCTTTCGCAATAAGAGATTATATTGTTTATTACGACGTAACTATTTCAAATTAGTTAATTCCACCGCAAAAATATTTTAATCAGCTAATTCGAAACAGCAATTTGAAATAGTTACGTAGCATATCACAATATCTTATTGCGAAAGAACAAGTTTTTTGAATTCAAACAACAAAGTTATTAGTTAAAATTTCCCTTCCTTATATTCTTTTTATACTGTTGAAATTTTCAGTCTCATAGTTGGTTACATGAAGATAAGATGCAAATAAAATTATATTTAATAATTTAATATTAGAACATCAAGTTTTAATGAAAACTCCAGATTGGTTTGATTAATAAAAAAAATTGTTTGCTTGCTTTCAAGCAACAATTTACATAAAGAATAAATTGGTTTTACACCCGACCTTTTTTTACTTAGTTTTTTTTATAGTTTATAGTTTTGATGAAAGTCGTTTCATTGCTTCACATACAGTGAAGAATTTTTCTTGAGCGCAGTTTTGAAGATTTTTTTTCAGTGTAGCCTTATATTCTTACATACACACATACATACATACGTACATATACTAAATATATACAGATAATTGGAGTTATCTTTCCGCATCATTGCATAGGAAAGCTTCCTTTAAAGCCAATATTTTACGAGTGTCTCCCTCACATACAAAGAGTTAATACAGATGTATGCTCTAATGCGAATGTGCTTTAAGGATTTATTTCAATTTAAGCAGAGAACTAAACTTTAAATTAAGAAATGAGTTAAAGACTTGTGTGTGTGTGTGTGTGTTTGTTCAGTTTTATTTTAAAATTTTAACGCAATTTTATATTTTAACTAAAGAAAGGGGATTTTCTATTGAGAGGAAATATATATGTGTATAAACAGAAAACGAATAGTTAAATGAAGCGAAGAATATACTTAAGTATTTATTGTTTAGAAAAAATACATGCAACTACTTCTTTTTATTTTAAGAGTATAGCAACGTTGAGTTTAAAAACGAATAACACTTGTTTGCTTAATGCAGGCAATGCAGGGGGTTCAATTTGTGGTGCATTATGCAACATTAAGTCAACTCTCGGTTGCTTGAGATATTTGAGTTAGTCACTGAGTGACTTTCCTGCGAGGTTTGCGCCATAAATATTCAAAATATATATATATATATATATATGGGCATTTCCACAGGAATGTTAACTTTTTTTCGAGTGAGACATCAAACAAATATGTTTGCTCTTTCAAAGAAAACGAAAGCTTTTGTACTTCTTTATATATTTGTGTAGTCAGTCAGCAGCTCTACATTAGCTTAAATTTGAAGAATAATCGAGTCACATTGTTTGCTGTTGCACGCGACAAAAAAGTGGAATTTCCCGTTTCCAAAATAGGATTTCATTTATTATCATTTAGTTTTCAGTCATTGGCTGAAGAAATTATACTCCAAATGCCGTCAGTGAATATATTTATAACAATTCTTACCCCACATATACAAACATATGTATCTGTGGCAATAAGGACAAAGTGCTTAAGTCATATTTGACTGTTTTGCAGTAGAGCACTTTTAAGCTTTCAAGTCGATTTTCAGAAATTTGTTTCTTTTACAGTTAAATTGGCAAATTTGGTATTCATTAAATTTTTTTAGAAAAACATTCATTCAACACATTATATACATAAGCTTAATTATGCTATTGTTCTCTGTGAGATTATAAGCTGCAAGAGATTTTGCCCAGGGATACTTACAAATATGAAGATTACAGGGGTTCTATTAACTTAAAATTAGCTTATCTCGACTTAAGCATTTTTTCCTTTTTGTCACAGATTTACTACAAGTTATTTAATCAAATTTTTCTAACCCTCATTCCTCACTCCTTATTAAACAAAATAGTTGGCACAACAAGTACCATAAATTAGTACCATGTTATCTGTCTTGTTTTCATTCTCGTGTGCATGTCTGCGAACATGTCTTTATTTTACTTGCTTTTTATTTGTATCTCTTGTCCTTAAGTGCATTTTCTCGCACCGAAGATATTTTCACGTATGCGGCAAAATTTAAAATATTAAATAAGAATGTTTTCTGTGGTAATTTTTTCAGATCTACGAGTAGGTTGGTTTAAGGGTTGCCTGCTCACTTGGGTCTATTTAATTTAAGTGCCTCTGTATTACCTGTGGATGAGAGAGTGTTAGAATAAAAAAAGGAGCCCATAGGAAGAAAAAATTAGAAAAAGAAAGGAGAGGACTTTTAGAGAAGAGGAAGACTTCGAATGGCCACTAAAATTTCTGCAGCTTGAGTTAGCGATTGTTAATGACAATTTGCTTCTAACAAAGAATGCAGGTATTTAAGGTCAAGCGCAGGTAGTTCCGAAAGGCCACTGAAAACCTTCCTTTCTAAAGAGCGAAAGCAATGGTTTTCAAGGGCTTTGCCAGTATAGTTTCTGACATTCTTGGACCACAGAGTCACTAAAAAAAGTATCGCATCTTAAATACCGAACTTTGTTAGAGGCTGCATTCTTCAAGCTAAATCTGTCCAATTGGTTGCCACTTATTCAGTCAACTGTACTAAATGACTATGGACGGATGTAGCGTTCAACAACACGTCCAAATGCTAAAATTGTTTTATTAAAATGGGTGCAAATGACTGGAAACTGCCCCTAATTTTCATCAAAAAGTCATGTTCAGCGCAGAGGCCCATTTCTGGATGAATAGCTACGACAGCAAGCAAAATTATCGAATTTATGCCGATCTCAATCCACATAAGATCCCAGAGCTTCTAATCCAGGCCAAAAAATTTTCAGTTTGGTGTGCATTTTGGGCTGGAGGAGTCATCGGTCTATATTTTTCGAGAACAACCAGTATCTGATGACATAGACACATATACGGAGCTATATGCCATATAGCTTATACCATTCTGCAAGAGCGATTTGTGGTCCTAATCATCTCATCCACGTGAGATGTGAACTAATGAGAACTGTCTATCGAGGTCGTATGACTGAATCCTAAGGCCAAACTAACTCATTTGAGATCATCTAGGCTGTCGTATCGAATAAACTTTTGACACGTATCGAATGGATGAAATACTGCATTTGATAGCTATTGTATCTAAATTTTAAAAATTTTACCAAGTTTCTTTTACATCGGTTATTGAATGCACTAGACAGTTTGTATTAAATTAAAGAAACATTTAATATTTCATTTCATTCGTAATAAAGTTTTTTTTTTTTTGCAGAATAAATACAATAAAAGAAAATGATATTTTTCACGGCTTATTTGTTTTATTGCATACAAAATTTATTTTGTGAACCAAAACTATTTTATTTGAATACAGCACATGGGCCTATTGATAGGTGCAGATCTTTGCTTACTCAATGTCGAATGCTATGATCACAAATTATAATACTTTTAAGTCGATTCCAATTTGAAAATTTTATACAAATTTTACTCGATCGTGTATGTGATAATTCGGCCCTTTTTAAAATTTTTCTTATGAAGTTTTCTTAAGTTGGCTGCGGGCCTAAAAGCAAATAGAGCTCATGCCATCTGTCATATTAAGGCTGATTTGTGTGCCTGAATCCTGGAAAATTTTACATTTCGGATGGTGCACCACCGAGTGAAGCTGCTGCAGGCATTTGCAATTCAATGTATTGAGCTTTGCTGGATTAATACTGCAGTACTGCATTTCCTTCCTAATATTTCTTGATGTTTTTTTTTTGCCATGACATTATTTTTAAATTTTAACATTTAAAGTTTAAAAAAGACCCATAGTGCAGTTAGTTATGCGCCTTCGATTCTTGTTGAAAACCCCTTTAAATTTTTGGCCTTAGTTTTGAATTTCAGTTTTTTTATTTTTAAACACAGATAAAAAAAAAAATTTGGTAATCATCGTAAGTTAAACATTTCAAGATTAAAAGACGAGTGTTTCCAGAAAAGCTTGAAGAAAGATAAAAGCTCATAACATTTTTGTATTAATATATTAATATAATTATTAGAGAACTTTTTTGGGAATTGCATGTTAAACACTGCAACATTCATTCAAAGTAATATTTTAGAAAAAAATTGATGTTTTTATTCTTATTTCTCATCAGATCATCATCAGAAAACTCTCTTAGGAGTTGTATATCTAACATAATCGTCTAACAAACAGCATACGTTTGCTAAGGCATATATTTTATTTTAGAAATTTAATATACGAGTACTGCATGTAAAACAAGGTGTGGCAATTTTCTTTGCATTTAAAATGGCTATAACTTTTCTCCTCTACCTTAAGGAATTTTGCCATAATCAATGCAAAATTTGAATCCATTCATCTAGCGAGTTTTTGACAGCTTTTTTGTCGCACTATTGATACCCAGCAAAAAATTTGAAAAAAGTTAATCGGGTTTGGAATCAGGCATTTTTGGTGGAAGCTGTTCCCTACTGGATTACCAACTTAATGATTTTAAACAGGCGTAAGACTAAACTAATCGATTTCTGAGAACTACTTATGGTTTTTTTATTTGGCAACATATTCACGTAATCTAGGAAAACTAAAACAATCATTCTTCTCATCAATCAACTTCTACATATTTTTTTTTTTAATTTTATGTAATGTGATTTGTAAGTGAGTAATGAAATTTGGCAATCAGAAAAGTAAGTTATTATATGACAAACACAGATTATATATACACCCAAAAAAGAAAGTTTTAAAATCAAGAAGAAACATTTTGATTTTAAAAACGAAACCTTTATGAAATAGAACTAAGTTTGTTTTGTGTTATTTTAAAAATTTTCATTCTTTGCTTAAAAATTAAATCTATTTTAGAATGAAAAATTATTATTTTTGTTTTAAGAAACAACAACCTAGATTTAAAGTTGAACATACTCAAATTGAGAAATTATGTTTTTGAGTTAAGAATAAAATATTCTTGAAGTAATAATGAAGCATTTTTATTTTAAAACTTATTATTTTTATATAAAAAATTAAATGTTTTGAATTAATTAGGGATGTAACGATACGCCATTTCGCCGATCCGATACCGATACCGATACTCAAAAAAAAAATTAACAAAACTCAAGTAGAATAATTCTTCTATTATACAAAATAACAGTGTTTATTAATGAGCCATTCATATCATCAAAATTTTCAGTACATTTCAGTTTCTAAAATTCAAATTTTCAAACTACAAAACGTCTGCAATATTTATGATTTTACAAAATAAACGTTGGCATTCAGTTTAGATTGGCTCAAGATTTAAAATTGATATTAATAAGACTTATAAAAAAATAATTGAATTTCAATTCATGTTTTTCACAAAATAACAGTGTAAGATTGAATGAGTCAATTCAAACTGAATGAGTCAATGAGTCAATTCAAACTGAATGTCATACTGTTTATTTTCTAAAATCATCAAAATTGTCAATACATTTCAGTTTCAGTTGTTCAAAAAACTCTAAAGAAAAATATAAGAAGTATCGGCGTATCGACAGTAAAATATCGCCGATATCGATATATCGGAAAACCAGCAGTATCGCCGATATATCGGTATCGGTATCGGTATCGGTTGCATCCCTAGAATTAATAATGGAGAGTTCTTAAATTAAGAATGAAACGTTTTAAATTAATAAAAGAGAATTTTCAAATTACCGATGGTTCGTATTAAAATTAAAAATGTTAATTTTTTTTGGAATCAAAATGCCCTTATGAACAATTTTCGGTTTTCGACTATAGTCCAAAGCGCTAATCGAACTAATTTTCATTTGGGTCATGACGAGCATTCAACAAAAAATGTCGCTATTATGAACACCGTGTTTTTTAAAATTTCGCAATAATTTCAAGATATTGTGTTCAAGGATCAAACAGAATAATGGACATTAATATACACTTGGTCATAATAAAAAATTAATTCTCTTTTTTTTAACACGACACAAATATAAAATGTTACTAGAGGAAAAATATATTTTTTTTATTTCAAAAAAATTAAAATTCTTGATATAATAATAAAATATTTTTGTTTTTAGAATTTTTAAAATACATTTTCTTTTTTGTTATGATTTCAAAAATTATAGTTTTTATTTTAATAAGAAAACATTATAGTTTTTGAAATTTTTAAAATGAAATCGCACATTTTTGTTTTAGAACTGCTTCGTTATAAAAATAACAATGTTGTGTATTAATATTATAAGAAACATTCTTATTTTAAAAATTATTTTTAAAAATGCAGCACTTTTAAAACAAAAACGCAAAATTCTTGTTTTAAGAATGCTTTTTTGGTTCAGTGTACCTATTCAAATTGTCAAAATAAAAGTTTTATGCAGATACGTGAAGTTAACTTCGTCACGACGATTTGTTAGTTATAAATACAACAAAATTCATATTAATAAATAAGAATAAAATTATAAGTGAAGAAGAACCGTAGAAAATTATAGTGTCAAAGACGAAATTCATTAAGGAACGAAATGAATTTAAACCAGATTCAAGTGGAAGCCAAAGAAAGTTGAGAGGGAACAAATAAACATTTTGCTAGAATCAACACAAATTTTAAATATGCATGTTTATAAAAATATGTCTTCGGAACTGAACATTGTTGGCTAAATATTGCAGCAAAAGATGTTGAACGAAAAAGCTTTTACGCAAGAAAATTTCAAATACAAAATCAAAGTTTCAACTTTTGAGAAAAGTTGCCTCTGGGGACTTGGTCAGGCAAGTCAAGTCTCACGAACTTCTTTTCTCCTATACTGTCATGCCTACGTTTCACACGCATTGACTCGACTCTTAAACTCAAAACCAGCCACTCTTGTATCAGCTGAGTATATTGTAATAAGGTGTATTTCTCTAATAATATTTCTTGTTTTTTTTCGCCCTTATTTTTGTTCAATAATTATAATTATAATTTTCCATATTTCCAAAAGACCACAGAAATTTTTGATATACAATAAAAACGAATATGCCTGCACAATCTTTCAATAAACGGAACATCACAGAAAAATAAAATAGTATTATTGTTGATAAAAAAAAAGAAAGCAAACAAAAAATACCACAAAAAGCTGAGAATTCTTTAGGACTCAAACACACACACAAACCAACATAGACTCATTCATAAATAAGTGCAATTCCAATAGAAATAGAAATAACAATGAACGTGTATTGAAAGAACATTTATCTGATAAAAATTGCAGCAAAAAAGAGAATAAAGGAGAATGAAAGATATTTCCTAGAAAAAGGTATCATGTGAAAAAAATTTATAAATGTAGCAAAACATTACAACTTTCTTAAAATGTGTTTATGCTTTATTCTTGACTGCAATATTTAAGACAATTACACTTGAATCTGCAATATTAGAATGACTCAATTTTAGCTTAAACATACTTTTTACACGCGGAAAGCTTACCTTGCGAAGTCTTCATTGAGCTTACAATACTTACAATTACTTAAAAATTTTATGATTTTCACAGGTTGAACCGAAACAGAACAGAACGAAACACAAAAACTAACGACTTGTACAATATTTCTATTAACAAAAAAGAGTCAGCTGATGCATAACAGAACAGAAAGTATAAACTAATTCTGCCTTAAGAAAAGGAACAATATTATTCGTGTCTCCACCAATAATAGTCCTTGAAGTAATACTTAGTTTTCAAAGATGACATAAAATAAATGTAAAAAGACTTTAATTTTATTTTATTTTATTTTCGAATTCTACAACTTTATGTTGGAAAAATTATTTTTTGGTTATTAACACAGAAAAAAGTATTCACCCATTAAAGTTTAAAATTAAAAATTTAATTGATTCAATTAAATTTTTAATTGTATTAATTAATTTGAGCAGAAAAACTTAATTGATATTGTCAAATTTTTTATAGCTGAAAATTTAATTAATTATTTAATTAATATTACAAATATTTTAATTGATATTACAAAATTAGTCATATTACTTTTTTGTGTGAATCAATTCAATTTCAGCGCCACGATAAATATAAATTTCTTGCGCTGGAAGAAAGTGTGAGTTTACATCTATATTAACAACATGATCAACATCAATGGATTTTTTTTTTTGGAAAAAATGTCGACGCAAATCGTCGTGTGGTTACTGGTTTGCCGCAATAATAATGTATTTTTAATATCAGTAACCACCTGATGAAATGACAAATTAAAAATAAAGCCTCTTTAAAATTAAATGTACTCTTACATCGTACGATTGCGTTTTGACATAAATATCATTTATTATTTTAAGAAGATATCAAAAACCAAAAATACATCTTGCTTATATCATCCATCAAACTATTTCATATAAATTAAGTTTCAATCTGCAACAGTTTGGTGAGATCACCAACGTTTTCGGGAATACTTAAAAATTAGATGAAGTTCTGAGTTAATATATTTCCGAAAATTTATAAAAATCATTTTTTGAACATGAGCACTTGCAAAAAACTCATTTATTCCTTTTAAAAAATCCTTGAAAGCTTACAATACTTAAAAACGCTACAAATACAATAAGATTACTTATTATTGCAGTACAAAAAGTTTCGATATTTAAAGGACAAAAAGTGGCAGGAAAGGAGTGCCACAGTGCAAGCCAGCATGCAATAGTGCCAAAAATGCCACATTTCCCATCACTGCACCAAATATTAAATGTTAAAGGTGCAGACAGACAATAAGAAATGTGAGAGCAATACATATAGTTGCCAGAAAAGTACACACTGACATATTGTGAACGTTAAATGAAAGTGTACACCTGGTTCTCTTAAATAAAAGATTATATTGTGGTATTAAGGAATTAAAATTTTTCCAACTGTATTATCATTAACGCTGCAGCCACACGTTCAATAAATCGCTTTCAATTTCATCACACATACTGCGTGTCAAAATTCCTTGAAATTGATAGTTGTGATACAAATTGATAGTCAATTTCATTTTTTAAATTCCACCGACGAAGATACAACTCAAATTTGTAGCTTCAATCAAGGTTTTTTGTGACTAGCTGTTCTAATTGAAAATTAAACTTCCATATAAATGAAAAGTTAAATTTGAAAGCAATCTAGTTTTCAATTTAAAAAGTTTGAGTGTGTTAGTAAAAAATGTGTGAGTGTATTTCAAATTGAATGGAATTGAAAGGCAAAAATTGAACGTGTGGCCCCCAAGTAACAAAACATTGAGCAATGCTCTTAAAGTAAATAAATAACAGGTGGGTGGGTCAAAAGAAGTCATCCGATGTTGTTTGGGTCTCATTTTTTTATTTTTTTTTTCTATATAAATGAAAAACTTCGATTCTGTTTTTTGATTATGTTTATTTGAACCTTTGGAATTTTATTAGTCAAGTCGAAAAGATGATATCGGCCAAATAGGCTCCTTTTATGGAATTTTTCATCACTTTGACGAGAACTTCGGGTCGAATGTTGTCCTTGAGGGCTTCCAGGGTCTCGGGCTGGTTCACGTAAGCACGGGAGTTCAAAAAACCCCACAAAAAGTCTGGAACAGTTAAATCGGGCGATCTTGCGGGCAACCCGGGAACGCTACGACACATACGATTATTCCGCGTTCTTGGGGACTGTATTGCTCTATGGCTTGTTTAGTTGTATTCTACATCTGTCTAGTTCACAAATGTCAAAACAGATTTGACGTTGGCCGCCATTTGCGTTTGATATTTACCTATCGCAGGATATTTGCGCTTATCGAACGATTTTTACAGACGCTTTCGCATTGCAGTATGATAAACTTATGTACAATTGCAAATAAACATTTTTTTTTTTTTTTTTGTAAAAACATACATACGAGTACATTTATATTTCTAAAATTTTTTGCTCTAATTGCAATTATAGCCAATTTATCATTATGACTTTAATTAAAACCAATAATAAAAGTTTTACTAGTTCTACTTTATTCTACATTTATTAAATATTCTTTTAACAGAATATAGTTGTTTTGCCTGATGCTTTAAAATAAACTAGCAACTCCGTAGCTAGTTGTTGTTTTCTTCTGCTTTTGTTCTTTTGTTTTGTGACCAATACAGAAAATTCTACTGGTCATCGTGTGAACAATTTTAAAGTTTTTTGAAAACAGAAAACAAGAGTAGTTAATCATAGTTTAATATGTGTTTTATGTTTTTCTGTTAGTCCTAACAAATATATTTACAAATGTAAAAAGTTTTTAAAATGTGTTTTTAGTGTTAGATGTTCTTTTAAGTTTTTAATAAAAAAAAGTATGTGTTTAATGTCCAGGTTTAATATTTTCAGTTTATTAAAATTAATGAACTTAAAAAAATGGGTAAAAAATGTCCATTAAAAATGTAGATTTTGATAAAATCTCCAAGTAAATATTGTGATGGTATTGAATTCAGGGATGGTTTTGCGATTTATTTATGGTGCGCTTGCTTTGTTTGTTTTTAAGTTATTTAATGATTTACACTAAAAATTATATCTAATCTTTTGCCGAGAAGTAAAATTTTTTTTATTTTATATCCTCTTAACTTCAACAATAAAGATCACATTGTAACAAATGCATTTATTTGTTAAAAATTTCCTGCAAGCGAGGCAAAGTTTTAAGCACACAAACGAAACTCATTGTGAATTAGAGAAAGCAAGACAAGTTAAGTGAATTACATGATGTCTAGATGGTTGACTTGAAAGGAAATTTTAAATTTAAAGGTTTTTTTTTGCTAGTGATTTCCTTCCAGTAATTTGGCGCTTCCTGACTAAAAGCAATTTCTTACCTCAAGTTTGTTTTCTTTTATTCTTTAGTTTTACTTTTTATTTTATTAGTTTCCTTTTAACAATTCTTCGCTTCGTTTCCTAACCAAACTGCACCTAAATTGCATGAAAATTCCATACGGATGTTTAATGCAAACGTTTACTTTTTTTTTCGCTAACACCAAAAATATGAAAACAAATTTGAAAGAGGAAAATTATCAACATTAAAAAAAGAATTGAAATAATTTTAAATAATTGTTAAAATAACTAAAAGATTATCCCCCATATTCATAAAAAATAAAAATAAAATGAATTTGAAATACATTTTAGGAAAATTTTGTATTAAAAGTTTGAACTAAAATACATTTCAAATTCATTTTAAATTTTATGAATATGGGGGTATAAATGGAAATGAAACATACTGAACGTATTCATAGCCACCGAATATTTTTATTGCTTACGCACAGCTAAAGCTAATATCTCGCTTTTGGTTTTATTTAAGAGATTTATTAAATAATCTTCGACCCGCTATACAACAATTTGATTTTCCCTAGATAAAAGAAATTTCTTAATTTTAGTTTGTTTTCGTTTGAATTAATTATTTTATTGACGAAATATAAAATAAATTCAGTAAGCGAAACTACATGTGTAATGCTATACGGACTTTGGCCGATATAATCGAATATCATATCTTTTGTAGACATTTTCAGAACAAAATTTTAATTACACGATAAGCCTTTATAAGCCTTTATTTTTGGCGATTTTCTAGATATGCTGCTTTTTTCGTTCGTCCTAGTTTACACTATGCAAGTCTTATTGCTAAGCTGATTAGTTTGTTAGGAAAGAGAGACGAGAGGAAATGAAACGTTACTGTTCCCCTCGTCTCTCTATCCATCAAACTAATCAGCTTAGCAATAAGACTTGCATAGTGTAAATATGGACTTCTTGGATGTTTTTTTCAGTCTTTGGCGTTTATTTTTAGATTTGGCATTTTTTTCGTTCATGGCGATTTTTTTTTCGATTTGTTCGGTTTTTAGCACTTTTTTTGTTCTTGTGATTTTTTCGGTTTTTGAAAGTTGCAAAAGTTTTATGAACCCAAAAAACTTTTTTTTTTGTTTTGGTCAATTTTATAGTTTTAGCAATTTTTCTTTATTTTGGCGCTTCTTTTATTTTAAGTTTTTTTTTCGTTATTAGTTTCTTTGCGTTTTTTTCGTTTTGGCAATTTTTTTTATCTTTAGCGATTTTTTTTAGTCTAAGCGATTTTTTAATTTTTTTGCGTTTTTTTAGTTTCTTTGGTGACCTTTTTGTTTTTGGTGAAGTTGTTTTTGGATTTTAGCGATTTATATTATTTTTGGCGATATCGTATTTTTTATTTAAACGCTTTTGTCATTTTGCTGGTTTTGAATTTTTTAGTTTAAGCGTTTTGGAAATTTTAAGAGTTGGTTTCTTATGGTTTCCATAATACAGCAAGTTGTCAAAATTACGCAGCAAAATAACATTAATTGATAGAATACCCTTTAATTTAGCTTTTTTCAATTTCAGTGTCAATTGGTGTTGTCTGCACAAAAATACATTAAACTTTGAAAATTTGTGTATATTACATTAGGACTTCAACAAGTTTCGTTGCTCGCTTTAGAACACTCTATAATTTGTAACTGTCATATATTTCTTGTTGTAGCAGACAAAGTTTTACATATGCTATGAAATTTTCGGGTCCGTAGCTCTAACGAGAAAACAGTCTGTGACAGACAGACATATATACATACAGACAGGCAGATAGATGGACAGACGGACATCGTAGCGAAAAAAATGGAGTTCCTATTCACCTTTGGTGTACGGAACTCTAAAAACGCTCAAACCAATCTACAAAAAATTTTCAGCAGAGACTTGCTGGACGTTTACCAAAATTATTTTACAAGTTTCCCATTGCACTAAAGAATTTAAAATTTGCATTAAAAATTGACAAATGGTATTCATGTGTCTTGTGTTGTTGGTCACTCTGTTGTCGAATGCTAATATCGTGGAAGAACTAATCCTGTTTACACAAAACAGACGTATGATTTCAGCAAAAAAATTATATGAAACGCACTCGTATTTGAGGCAAATAATATAAATCATTTAAATTCATAGTGTCTACAGAATTTAAGAAATTAGCTTTTTGTAATTCTCGTATTAATTTTATTTTCAACATATTTTGCGCTAACGTCGAAATCTAGTAACTAACAATTATCCTTTCATATTTCCGCTTTTCCTATTTCAAATCTCTGCTAACAGCAAAACTCATGCATGACTAAAAATACGAATATGTAATAAACAGGTGCAACCAGTGCACTGGACGTGTATGTCTGCATCACTTTAAAATTTTTAGCTAAAATTACATTAAGTCTTTCAGTTAAATGATATTATGATTTTGCTGCACAACTATTTTAGCTTTAGTATTAAGCATTTCATTCTCATTAGAATTCCCGTGAAGAAATTAATGACTTCAAACAACATTTTGCTTTTATTTCTCCCTGTTTTCGGTGTGTGATTTGTTTCTTTTGTTTCTCAATTTGCAATCATACCTGTACATACAAATTATGATTACTTAAAAATATTGTCCTAATGATTTGAAAATTCTCGTTTTGCCAGCTCACAAATATTAAAAGTATTTTTGAAATTAAATGCAACAAAGGATTGCATAATATTTTCTTTTTCTAGAAAGTTGCATGCAACTTAGCGATATCTACTTAACTGTTTTTTTTGTATAACTATAATTTTGATTGCATATTACTATACTTTTATGGAAGAAATTTTGTTTTACTTTCGTTGGCAACTATCAGCGCTGAAATGTAATAAGGAACGGAAAAAAAAATCTAAAGATGTGAAGTAAACATTAAAAAAAGCAGAACGAAGAGCGATGGAATACCTTCTCGTAATGACCTGATTTTATTTTTTGCTTTGTCTTACATTTTCTGTAATTTCTAGTTAAACAAACATTTTACAATTTCCAACAAGTAACAGTTGAGAGATATCAACGTAGTGTTGTCAGGATAAAAATAATTTATTTGAACCGTGTATAGATATAAAAAACAAAATCCATGATTTCTTATAAATAAAATTTATCAAAATAAATATATATTTATTTTTTGTACGAAGTAAATTTATATGTGATAATTTTTAAGAAATAAATTACACCAAACTTAATTGCAAATATTTTGAAAACCCCTAGCAGAACGGAACAACATGGTGTTTTCAAAGGCTGCTGCACTTTCTTTCAACAGCACTCTTGTGTTTGCTCCACTGTGTGTGGTGTCAGTTGTTGCAAATGTTAGCGCAAATGGAATAAGCGAATTGTTTTTGATTCATTGTATTACAATCTGCTTAACGTTTTTTTTGTTATGAAAGCTCAATTTGACCATCTACAATTTACAACAGTATTGCCATTGTTGTTTGTTTTTTTATTAATTATGCACGTTAATTTGCTTATTTTTGCTCTTAAGACTTAAGACACACATTTTTGTTTTGTTACTATAAGTATTAATGTTTGCTTAGTCTGCTACATGACAATATTATATTAAAACCAGAACAAATATACTCTGAAAATTTCACTGATACGATGCTGGGCTTTAATGGTTTAAGATTGAAAAGTTGTGATGTTTAGTGATAACATGTGATGTTTGTTTTACAGAGAAGATTTGTAGGGTTAAATTGTTCTATAAAAAAGTTATTCGAAAAATTGTAAGTGTGCTAAACTTATTTCACTTATTAAAATGCAATAGCCTGCAAGGCCCTCTTTATATAGAACCATGACGTCAACTTTCAAAATTCTGATTTATATACACAGAAAAAAATACGAATAACCACACACACATACATTAAACTAAATTCCTGTTGTTTTAAATGGAAATAACTTTGATTCAACATGATTCTTCATTTTGATTGAACAGTACTGGAATGTTAAATTGAAATGAAATAACGTTATTTCAGATGGAAAACTTTTCGTAAAAAATTACGGTAAGTCATGTTGAATTAAAAATACATATGAAGTAAAATCATTGCCGAAAAATTTTAATTAAGCCGTGTTTAATGAGAAATTTTTCTGTGTGTACAATAATAAATTTTTTTTGTCTAATTTGTCAGAAGTTGTCATAACAAACCTAATATTTTTTTTCTATTTTGTGTAGTTATATTATTTTAGCTGAAGTTAGATACCAGCTGGTTATTTGAAAAAATTTATACCCTTTAACACAAAAATTTCAAAAGTTTATTTCAATTGTAAAAATACAACTATTAAAATATAAGAAATATTAATTTTTCTTTTTGTATTTTGTAGCATTCTTAAGTTGTTCAATTATGTTTCTTTTATTACAATATCTATTGCAGTCCTTTGTAGATTTTTTGCATCCTTTTCATTTTGTAAGATTCTATTGTATAAAGTAAAATATAAATATTAATGAGAGTTTCTTTTTATTATTTATTTAAAGAAAATAAAAAGCGTTTATAATGTTTGCATGTTTATTCGATAGTTTTTCCTTTACTTTTTATTTTTTAGAAACGAATATTAGAATTGATAAAGTTTTTCTGCTTCAACTGCTTTGCTTTGACTCGTTCACTCGTTATTTTACAAAATTTGTTAGTTTAGTAGTGAAGGATGAGGGGATGAGAAATAATTGATGTTATTTATCTAAAGCTACTCATTTTCCTACTGGTATGACAAAAATGGTCCGAAATAGTTTGGTATTAAAAATCAGTAAAATTGAAAAGACGGTTTCAGACCTGGAAAACTTAAACCTTGTTTTGCCATGTAAAAGTAACTAATTTAAATTAAATTTTATTTTTGTTTAATAACCCCATTTAATATTTCAGTAAGAGTAAAATTGGTATTAAAAATTCAAAAAAAAAATTTAAAACCTATTCCAGGGTTGGAAAATTTGGACTTTTTGTTGTATATAAAAATAACCTATTCGAAAAATGCAGTTATAAATTTCCCTAAAGCAAAAAATTCCTCATACATTTTTTTCCATAAAACTGATATGTATGTACATATGTACTTACGTATTATGTACTCGCTTTTATATACTGCATCCTTACGTTGCAAATCTCTAAAGCGAATCATTTTATGGCCACTCCATTTCCATCACATTACTAATTGTTTTATTCATAATTCAAAAATTATATCATGATGTATATATTTATTTAAATTTCCTAGTTATGAGCCTTTTTAAGGATGCTTTAAATTATAATTGTTATATAAAATTATAATTTGCTATTTTAGATTCAAGTGTGCACTTAGCCGTTAAATCTTATGTATAATAAAATCTAGCATTTATTGAAGTGGAAATTTTTCACAAATTTATGCTTAAGAAAAATAACCTTTTGGTTTTCATATTGTCGATTCAGCTATTTATAATAAAAATTTATGAATTAAATTTCACAAATCATTCAAGTAAATAATTTAATTTTTCGAATCTAAAACATGCATTTATGAATGTGTTTCTTTTTTCTAGTTACACGTTTAAATGTGTAAGTTTGGGTAAAGGGTGCATAATGTATTGTAATTTAATTTGCATAAGTGCCCTTGGCAGGAATTAATGCTAATTTAATGTACATAAAGGTCAAAATATAATGCTGATGTACATATATACATACACGTGTGTGTCAAATTTACTGTAGCCTTCATCTAAACATGAAGTACGGACAACTTATGACAGGGAAAAAAGAATGGCCAGAAAATGTTTACGAAAAAAAGCCAACGAATTTTTTAAATTTTAAAGGATTAGCTAAAAATGCTGCATGTCATAATTATTACAAGCAAATGTTTACTACTACTCGTACTATTAAATTTAATTCTTAGTTGAAAATAATATTAAGTTTTTTATGAAGTTGAAAAAATATCAACTTTTCCAATCAAGCTTGCTATTGAAAAATCGCAGACGAGCCAAAACACGTGCAGGCAAAGCAGCTGTCAACAATTAACTGAACATTCAAAATGCCCGAAATTTTCGGCATAAGTGAGAGAAATTATTACAAAAATATAACGCCACAAAAAAATTAAAATTCGAATATACGTAACCTGCGAAAATTCAAAATTCGCGATACGTTTTGAACAGACTTCGTATGTAGATAACGCAACTTAACAAAGCCATTCAATATGGTTTGTTATTTTGTTTTTTATATTTGCTAAGGTCAGCATAGCAAATTTATAAAACTTTATGAAATTTTCTTATTATGATTCAGTTCTTTAAAAAGCTTAAGGTTTCTTAATTACTTCATTAAGAATCATCTAAATTTTAAATATTAACTAATTAGATAAATATACTGCACATGTGGTATTTTCAAAAAAA
Organism: Nowickia ferox; assembly: GCA_936439885.1. Taxonomy (NCBI): domain Eukaryota; kingdom Metazoa; phylum Arthropoda; class Insecta; order Diptera; family Tachinidae; genus Nowickia; species Nowickia ferox. The sequence continues at coordinate 111,779,074 of OW387023.1, forward strand.
AAATTAATAAATGGTATGCTTCACATAAAAATGTGATTAATACAGCAATTATTTATAAAATATATGCAGCTGAAGCACGCACTTTAGGTAAAGGTTACTTAGAGATCTAGATAGTTACAGCTGCAAACAGAAGAGTTCTGCTCCATGTGCAACCAAATTTGGGCAAAATTATTTTTTATCACAACCATGCTCAAAAAATATAAAATATTTTTTATTTCATACAGGCACAAGTCGAAAGTTATTGGAAGTATTCCAATATTCATGTCCTGAGAATTCACATGCGGTTACAATTAAATGTAAGATAAATATTTTAGAATTAGAAAAAACAAAATTTGTACTGCCTGGAAAACTCATCAGAAGACTTCAAAAATAATTTAAAGAAAAACTCTTTCGTTCATAGTTTGAACTAACAATGTGTAATCAAACAATTGTTTTGCTTGCTACTGTATACAGATACATTTCCTTTATGAGTTTATTACTGTTTCATATACGCTTGTATTTGTGGGTAATTATCCATATAATTTATGTTGCATGGCATAAAAAATTTTGTCGTTGAACGTCTAAATATTCTCTTATAAAATATTATATCATGCGTTTCGTGGCTGCTTCGTTTAATAGTTAAATATATTTCTCATAAAGTAAAAGCATAAAGGCTTAATAAATAGTTTTAGTAGCATTTTATGTTTGAATTTATATTTTGAAGTACCTCTAAATAAAAAGAAAAAGTAATATAAATTTAGTTGTAAATTTTTCTATTGAAGTTCAGCTATTTTCTTTGTATTTAAATGAATTTCGATTGAGTTGAAATTAATTTCATGATAATTAATTTAATTATTATAGTTCGAACTTTATTTGTTTCTATATTTATGATTAGATTAGGCGTAAGTTCGTATTACTCTGTAAGCCAAACTACATGTGATAATTTGTACAAATAACACCAAGGCAATTGTAAATATTATGACAAACACTAGCATAACGGAACAACTAGCTGTTTTTGAAGGTCACTGCACTTTCATCATCAGTCTTCTTTGTGTGTAGACCAGATTTCTGCTTTATATACGCAACTTTTATTGCAAATGGAATATGTGAATTGTTTTGATTCATTGTATTATAATTATCTAAGCTTGCAGCTCAATTTGACCACCTGTAATTTACAACAGTCTTTCCATTGCCGTTTGTTCTTTACTAATTATGCACATGTCAGTTAATTTGCTTAATTGTATTCCACTTAAAGCAAACTTTTTGGTTTGTAATTTTTTAGTATATTTGTTTGATTTTTGTCCCAAGACCATAAATAGTAATTTTTTTAGTTGTCTTTATTATTATTTAATTTTTTGCAGCTCTTAAATGCTGAAAAAATCAAATATGGTTTGTTTTTAATTTTTTCTTTGAAAATTACTCTGTGCTCGAACTCGAAACATTTTTTTTTAACAAGCCGCGGACCCGATGGGTAAACCTAGTTCGAGTACGCTAAATCCAATAATCCAATGGTGTCAACCATTATTTTAGGTTAGCTCTTGCTTAAAAAATAATTAAGATTGAAAACTTGGTTAAAAGCACCTAAAAATCGCAATTTTTCTCAGTTTTCTACCATTTATTAACTTTTATATCAAAAAAATATCGATTGAAAAGACACGTATTGATAACCTTACGTTGTGATAAAACTTTTGTGAAAAAAAATTTCGAATTTTTTTCGTCAAAAAAAAAATGACAATTTTTGTCGTCAAAAAAATGGCAATTTTTTTCATCAAAAAAATGGCAATTTTTTTCGTCAAAAAATGGCAATTTTTTTCGTCTTAAGAATGGCAATTTTTTCGTCAAAAAAATTAAATTTTTTTTCATTGGGGGCAATCTTTTAATTTTTTGTTTTTTGCATTTTTTTTTTAAATTTCTTTAGAACACATGTTCATCTATAATATGTTTATTTAATTGATATAAAAATTAACGAATGGTATTTTTTAAACAAGACCTAACCTAAAAAAATGGTTAGCACCATTGGATTCAGCGTACTCGAATAAGGTTTACCCACCAAGTTCTCCGCTTGTTACATTTTTGAACTAGCACAGTGTTTTTATTTTTTTGTATATATTAAGATTTTTCTTCTTTTTTTTCAAGGAAGCTTAAAAAGCAAAATTTTTAATTCTCGCTATTATAGCACAATACTTTTCAGAATAATTGAAAATTATTTTAAATCCCATTAAAATCATAAATTTTAACACAACAAACTATTTTTAGCAAACTTTACCTGAGCATGAGCTTCCCCTATAAATGTGTGTTTGTGTGGGTGCTTTATAAACAAATATTTGCTCTAACAAATCGTTGTTAACATAATTTTGGTTTATAAATAAACCATAATAACTTTAGGATAAAAACCACACAAAACTCTGCTTTTGGCATTGGCTGGAATGAAGGCATAAATATAAACACATACATATTTACATATATAAATACATTTTAAAGATTTAAAACCAATGTTTGCTCATGCATTCTCGTTCTCCTTGCAGTTGTGGTTTATATTTTACGTAAACAAAGGTAAAACTTATTTAAGTTTTGCATTTTAAAGTATTCAAAGCCAGTGCATAAATATTTATGCGATTAGAAATGTCTAGCAAAGTGTTGGACACAGCATTAACCAAGCAGAAGAGCACTCACTGGCCAAATGGCCAATATGAAAATACACTTTGCATAAGAAAACAATTTATGAGTGAAAATAAAAAGGAACACCATTGCAAATGTTAAGCAAACAATGTCTGTGGTAAATATTTCTGCCTGGCAAATAAATTGTTGCAAGAATATCTTATGCCAGAAACACAACTGGGGCGAACTACGGCGCCAAAAATAAAATGATTTTGTGTGTAAGTACGGCGTTGGCCGAAATTCACCATTGGCGGCAAACTCAGCAACATATTTATTTATATTTCTTACTCCAGCGAACCCTAAACAGATCAGTAGCAAGTGACTATTTCTGTACACATAACGTTAATCGGACACAAAAATTATGCAATTTGAAGGCTTTTGACTTTTTTCTGGGGTTACATTGCATTGTCCCCTCAGCATCCACCTATAATGCATTATACTGACTATAAGTTATATGAGGGAATAACTAGGCGACCAACGTTAGTGAACTATCCCCGTAGATACGTTCCTTGGAGTAGCTCCATTGACGTAACTGTGGAAGAAAAAATGTAATGGTATAATGGTATGAGAATTGAACCTAGAAATTTTTTCTTGGAAGGGAGGTGGGGGGCATTATCACTGTTGATTTTCATGAGTAATATTAGAATAAGTAATGACATGTAAATTTTAATAATTCTGGCAACCCCTCAAAAAATTGTAATGGCGTCAGATTACAAGATCATGATCACTAATTGACTTCTTATAAACGTGAAACTAGGCGTTCTAGAAACTTCCATGCAATAAAGCCAACATTTTTTGTTTTCTGTAGGTCTTATAGAAATCACATATAGTCCAGCAGGCAAATTACGGCACTTGATATCGATCGAAATTTTAAAATTTTATCATATAAACTCATATTTCACAATTTCATTCGATATCGAAAGCCGTATTTTGCACCTAATTATAATATTCAATTGCAGGCCAAACAAGTTGGTCATGATGATTCACGGTATCGGTTCTTCGGTTTATCCGCCATTCGTTTACTAGCAGAAGCCATATTTTTTGTACTGTGCACATTGCGATTATGCACAGGCGTGACCACATTTGAAACGCTTCCACTCTTTTCAAATTTCTTTATAAACCTTCCAATTCATTGTCGATTATTATGGCCATAATCACCTCATAATTTTCGAAAAGTGGCTACGACTTTGAAACACCCCTTTTTTTAGTAAGTTTTAACTATTTTCACGTATTTATATTCGCAAATGGCAAGCCTTTCACTAAAGCCGCATTCAGACTATTATACTTTGTATTTATACTTGTCAAAAATTCAAATAATACGTGCAAGTGTGATAGTCTGAACGCAAAATGTCATCAAATTGGCAAATAATACGATAAAAATTTTGACATCCCATAAGACTCTTTCGTTTTTAGAAAATTTTCTAAACGATAATACTTTTCATTAGCTCAGGGTTGCATTTTCACACAAATCAAATTTCCAAGTCGGCTGTTTCGCCGCCGATAGCGTGTCGTCATTGATGTAATGTTTTGTCATATGTATATCGGCTCAAAATTTTTAATAAGTGAATCGTATGGAAGTATATTTCGTTGACGTAATTTTTTAACGTTTTTGTAATATCTTTTCTTAAATTTTTTCTGTTATTTACATAGAATATTTTTAACTGCTGAATTTTTTCAAGTGCCGGCACGTCCCCGCTTTGCCGCCGCTAGTCAATGAATAGCACATACATTTTCATTGAACAGCTGTTTTGTTTGATGCTTGTATTACACATCTTATTTGAAGTGTGATGGTCTGAACACAATATGTGATTTTACGTTAAATTTTTTGACAGTCGCAACGAATGTATTTAGATTTCTGTATCGTAAAATGTGATGAAAGTATTAATACTTGTATAATAGTCTGAACGGGGCTTAAATAAATAACACTTCAGGTAATAGATATTTGACAGCTGACAGCATTGCCAGCCCGGCAGATTTAAAACTACTAAATGAGTAGCCCTTTATAAAAAGTTTATCAATAGAGAATTTCACACTTTGGCAGTTGACAACGGCCGTAATATTGAAGCTTGATTTAACAAAACAGCTATTCAGTCTATTTTGCTAAATCGCTATTGATAGATATAACCAAGGTGAATTCGATTAGCTGAACTTATTGACCAATGAAATGCAAATTTGCAGAAAAACATGTACGAGTATGTATATTTGTTAGTAAAAAAATTTGCCGCTTACAAAAGTTTGAAAGTTTTGCCTGAATTGACACAAAAGAAACAAGCAGCTGATTACACAGGTCAAATGCAAAGAAGAGCTTGAATAACCACTACATAGATTTGATGCATCATGGCTACCCAAGAACAAAAATGGTAAAAAATTTTAATTCTATGGATAATTTGTTTTTAATAGTTTTTAAGTAAAATTTTCAATATTTTGAGACATTTCTTCACTTATGTTGTCGTAACTCAAAATCAGTAATTTCGGAGTTATAATAAAAAAAAATTGTAGCCAAAAATATATTTTTAAAAACAATCATGTAAAATATAAAACGGCAAAAAAATTGTCAGATTTATTGCTTTATCACAAAGCCACAAGTAATAGAAACAAAATGAGATATCGATCATAAAAATCGGCGATCAAACAACACGTGTAAATGATAATATAGTTTTATCAAAATGGTTGTTTCGTTCAGACAACGGTCGCGGTCGAGCCATAACCTCAAAAAAAATCTTAACCGACACATATTTTGGATCTCGTTTTTTGATGAAAATCGATTATTTACGACCCCACATAACCGATTTTAGTCGAAAAAGAAAGTTCGAATATTTTGTCGCTTAAGTCTTTTTGGCGGTTATGGCACGACATGTCGATGATTACCAACTTCTCTTGGAAATAATTGAATGATATGGGATTTCCGTAGGACGGCGCTACGTGCGACACTGTTCATGCCACTTTGAAAGTTCTGCACTAGCCATTTGGGGGCCTTTTCCTCTCACGCGGAGATCACGCAGCACTCAGGGAAGTCGTGATAAATCTTTTTTCAAACTCAATGTATTTTATTAAATATTATTATTTCCTTGTTTCAATTGATGATTAATAAAGAAGAAATAATAAAAAGCAGGCCCACTGTAATTCATAGTAAATTCAACTTTTGCTTACAAAAAGCTTTCAACATATTCTGATACGATGATCTCAAACAATTCTCGTTTTCTATTCCCATTGAGAAATTTTTATGTAAGTCTGAAAATTTGCAGAGAATCAAAAACGTCAACAACAACAATATTATTATTTTATGCTAAATATATCAAAATAATAAAAAAAAATTCTTGGTGTAATTTATGCTTCAAAAAATATCACAAATCCATTAGTGATGTTAAATTAAAAGGAGACGCTACTCATAACAAAATTAATTGTTTTAAATTTAAGTTTTTTTTCAGTGTTTTTGGCTTCTATGCACGTTTATAGCTGCTTATACTCGTATATTCTCCTAATTCCCCTTTCAATTTACCACTTGTGGTACATTCAGTTATTGCTCACTTCCCTATCCAACTTAATTTAATTATATACATTTGTTGTTTGGTATTGCAAAGTATCTAGTAGTTTACTCTTTTTCTTATTAACTTCTATATATTTCCCTTTTCTTGTTTTTCAGAATTTGATTGCTCCAAATTTTATCACGTACTGCAAATGAACAAATACTTAGTTGGTTGCCAACTAACCAACCATCCAACTATTTATCCATTCATTCATCCAAAAACAAAATCAAACAATTTTCCTGCAACAATTTTATAAAGTACATAAAATCCACAGAGCAAGATTCATATTTGGTCAAATTACAGACGTGACTGGAATTCGAAGCCAAACAGGAAATTATTAGAAAAATGTAAAACCTCATACAACATCGTTGTCGAGGTGCAAGTCATAAAGTTTAGATTGTTATGGCGAGGCGACGTGCATATATTGCAGCAAAAATATAAATAGATGATTATAATTAAACATGTATATAGTTGATTTAAAAGAGCAATTATATTTTATTTAATTAGAAGCTATTTTCGAGTTATTAAGTTTGAAGGGTGACAATAATTGAGATGACAAAATAAAATTTTTTTTTTTATAAAAAGCGAAATAATTTCAGCATTAAATGGTAAAAGTCGTTTAGTGTGCAGTTAGCGGACAATCAAAAAAAAAATTAGAAAATTACTGTTTTGTTTACAAGCAAATGTTGGTATGAGAAAATAAACGAATTAAAATATGAATAAGCTACGAGGGCGGATTAATAAGTCCATGACTTTTACTCAAGATTATACAGTAGTCTATTAACAGGTGGTACTTGATGGGAACAGTGTTGCATTTCATATAACTACGAGGAAAGTTGAAAAAGTAACGGACTTATTGATCCGCCCTCGTATTTATATCGGAAAACTCCCAGTTTAAGAAAAATTAAAGTAAAATATATAAAACATATGTTTGATAGGCAAGTTTCTTTTTTAAATTTGTCCATCAAGTTCATATTTTTTTATGAAGATATTTTTAACTTTCTCTAGAATTCGGGTAAATATAGTCTGATGATAAGGCATGAGCACCAGATATATTTACTATATATAAATATATAAAGGATTAGCAATATACATGACTTCTCATTAAGCACTTCCTATCTTTAAATTGAATCATAACCCAGCAAAAAAAAAAAATCTAAACTAGTTCCAAAGGTATAACACTTGCATTGCATACCAATCACTCGTAAAAAAATGTTCTAGACAACTTTTTTAGCAAATACCAGTTATTTGAATGACTTCCGTTCCATGACATTTATGTGTTAAATTCATTGATATTTCCCCAGAAATGGAACTACTTGGAGGTTAGTTCATCAATGTGGAAACTAATGATTTGTATTGTTATTGTTTGTGAGATATTATCAAAAGTTTTTATTCATTTTAAAGGCTAATTCAAGCTAATACTTAACTCTTGCACATCAAGTTTCTTTTTTCTCTTTTTTGCTTAAACTCTTGCTGGTAGTTTCGTTAAAGCGGAAATTCCCTGTAGTATAATTTTTTTTATATATACCAAAAATACTTTCATTCATCAGGCAGTAATTTGCACACCATTTACGATAAAGATCAGCTTTTAAAATAATTGTTTGTTAGAAAATAGCAACAATAAAGAAAACTTAAAATAAAACCACAAAATTTTTTATGTGACAAAAAATATTGCGGCTAAAAAATTGAAAAACAACTACAGGGTGGAGTAAAAAAGTTGGCAATTTTCTGCTTAAAAACTTTTTAATTTTTTCTGGGAAAATAATTATTATTCAAATTGAAATGCAAAAGTTTTCTAAACGACTTCCCACTTAATGTTTTCACAGAGTTTTTAAGGTATACACACAGAGCTACTTTTGTTAATGTATAACTTTTATGGCAGCCAGGTGAAATTATGATATTGCTTTTTCGCCACTTTGCACAATATTGAAAAGGAATTATTTTGCCTTTTTCTGAGAAAAGATAACTTAGAAAAAAAAATACCTCCAATAACCTTTTTAAGTAGTGAATATACCTGAAAGTATGTACCTAAAAGTTAAAAGCATAAATATTATAATTTCATTTTGAATAAAATATTATACTATATGGGAATCTGTCTGAGTTTGTTTCCTATGCATGCAAAAATTGCTCAGAGCACTTTTAAGCTTTCAAGTCGATTTTTAGAAATTTACTTCTTTTACAGTTACATTGGGAAATTCTCTGTTAACGTTTATTTTTTTAATTAAACATCGTTAATAATACATTCAAGTTAAAATATCTCAAAGTATAAACTAAATTAAGCTATTATTGCAAATGAGATTGAAAGTCTAAAAAAAGATAAGTCGCAAGTCATAGTGCTATAACTTCCTGAAAAATCACACAAATGAATTGAGATTTTGACCAGGGGTACTTTCAAATATCCAGAGTACGGAGGTACTAATAACTCAAAATCAGCTTATCTCGACTTAAGCACTTTTTCTTTTTTTTTTGACACAGATATAATACATTTGATTAGAAATATACCAAAGTATAAGCTTAATTAAGCTAATATTCTATATGAGATTATAAAACGAGAAAAGATATGACGCAAGCCAGTGCACAAACTAAATGAAATTTTGCTCAGGAGTACTTTCAAATATGGAGATTACAGGGGGGCCATTAACTCAAACATAGCTTGTCACGACTTAAGCACTTTTTCCTTTTTACCACAGATACGCATTAGACTTGCATCGAACTCAGCAGCTCGTTTTTGACACAAACCAAACCCAATTAATTTAAATGGGGGGTTCGATCAAAGGTTTGTGTCTGAAACGAGCTACTGAAAATATTAATTCAAAATTGTTCCATAATAAGCTGAAAAATTACTGGAGTAAAATAAATAAATTCTAACTTTTGTTCGATTTTTAACATGTTCGCTGGTCTGTAAAACTATATTTTCATTATAAAGCTGTCAAATAGATAAAGTTGCTGATTTTCACCCGACTTTCGAATACGAACTACTCTGAGCATTTCATACAAGTGCTTGTGTGGGTAAATCTTTAATAACTTAAGAACGGCTGATCGGATTCAAATTTGCAGGCTAAGCCCGTGAGATAATAGGCCGATGCGGTTTCGTAAATTCCGAAGGTCTAGGAAAGAAAATTTACAAAAAAAAATATTTTTTAAATAAATTTTATCATTAGCTTTGAAAATTTTGCTTGTTTTTATGGTTAAGCGATTGTCTATATGCATTTCGCTCCCGCTTTTTGGAACTCGTCAGTAGACTTCAACCCAAAACATTTTTGATTTTAGCTAACAAACTTCGTATGTTTATAGTAAGACTCTTAATACTATATTGAGAATCACAATATACAAACATAATAAGTTTGAAAGCCTCAAACAAAAATATTTACAAAACAAGCATCTTTATTCGATTGTGCATCTATTTTATTTTCCACCACGGTATTTCATTTTATCATTAGCTCTTAAATTCTAAAAGCAAAATTCACTGCCGCAAATAAAACTAAAATCGATAATTGATGTCGTTGACAACAAAAATGTAAAAAATTAACGTGTTGAATGAAACAGATTTGATCTAAATAAATCTAAATTTCAAGAGATATCGTTGTTAAAAAAAAATTAACAATACGAATTTAAATTTATTTTTTTATCGTAAGAGAAGCGGAGAAAAAAAATTATGGAGGAGATTCCTATACTGCTCAAGATTATGTTCAATAGTTAAAATGAATTCTGTAAAGTACTGAACTCACCTCGAATATTCTCTTTTTCAGCATAATTTTTTAACCTTAAATTTTCTTTTAGAAATTGTTCTAAAATTTATACAAAAAACGGATTTTATAATGTCTGAATATTGTACAGGAGTCTTCTTAGATGTTTCTTTTTTCTCCGTCTACCACAAATTCTAAAAATATAGCCAAAATGTATATTATGACTGTGGGTTAAGATGACTTTTTGTATCGATATAAATGTTATATGTAAATGAAGGAAACATAGAGCAAAAATTCTGCTTATATTTTCTGGTTAATTTTGCTTAAAAAATCGCGTATCAAGTGCATTTTGTGCGAAAAATTAAATAAATTGTATTAGTTAACAGAGGTCTGTTTTTTTTACAGAGGTCTGTTAAACATGACTGTCTGTGTCTAGGGTTATAAATCTTAAAAATTAACTTAATATAATAATCTCTCTGTTTTGCCTGTAAGCAATTCCTTAAAAACCAGCCATCTATTTCCATAAAAAAAATCTCTTCAAACCACTGTGCAAAAAAATCAATTTATGTAACTAAAAGAAACTATTCAGTTTTATTGCCACAAAATTTCCACCTAATTTATTTACAAAAATCACTAACAATATTGTTTCTTTGCACTTGGTTGGAGAGTGTGAGAATGTTCACACATGTTTGGTTAAAATTTGTATCTTATCCCAACAATAAAGTACAACAACAAAAAAGGGATCTACATTTTCTTTTCTCGTTTCTTCTGTTTCTGTCATTTATGGTATGCATTACTATGACGTTGTGCCCACAAAAATGCTTTCCGGCATTTAAGAAATGTTTGGTAAGCAACAATAACAAAAACACTAAAGCAAAAAAACCAATTTGTTAAATAACCAATACAAAAAATTAAGAGAACAAAAGGCAAAAAGCAGGGAAAGAAGAAAACGGAAATGAACATCAAGGAACTAAAGCTTGTTAAGGCATTAAATTGACTTTTAGCAAAATTTACAAGTTTGACACATGAGTTTGTTCCAGTTCGAGTAAAACTATTTATTTGAAAATAAAAAGGAAGTCAAATGTATATACAAACATAAAGACTATATGTATTTATTTCACCTACACATATCTGAATTTGTATTATTACGTCTGATAGGTCAGTGTAAGTTTTGGAAAGTGAACACTATTATGGCAGCAAGTACTTGGTAGTCATTATATCTGTGGCAATAAGGAAAAAGTGCTTAAGTCATATTTTGCTGTTTTGCAGGAGAGCACTTCTAAGCTTTCAAGTCGATTTTCAGAAATTTATTTCTTTTACAGTTAAATTGGGAAATTCTCTGTTAACCTTTGTTTTTTTTTAACAAACATCGTTCTCTATAGTATAACTAATAGATTTAAGTTGAAATATATCAAAGTATAACCTTAATTAAGCTATTATTCCAAATGAGATTAGAAGTCTAAAAAAGATAATTCGCAACCCATAGTTCTATAACTTCCTGAAAAATCACAAAAATTAATTGAGATTTTGACCAGAGGTACTTTCAAATATGTAGATTATGGAGGTACCATTAACTCAAAATCAGCTTATCTCGACTTAAGCCCTTTTTCCTTTTTGCCACAGATATATGCTTACTTTTGTTTAAACTCACACACACTTATACCCACATACACATATCTCCCAGCTAGCCGAGAGCTGTTTAATAGGCGATGGTGTTTAATATACAACTCCTACAGGAATTTTCGGCTGATTATTTGCAGAATGATATTGTAGCATTTATGTTTAACTCTCTCTTATAAATCTTGCAATGTTTAATCGACGATACATTTATCTAAAATATGTTTGTTATTTTTTATTTTTATTATTATACACTGTTATTTTTTTTCCTTCATTTCTTCGTTGATGCTTTCATTGGAGTTTTGAATAATAATCTCGTCGATTATTTCGAGTGTGTTTTTATAATATATAAAGATATATTAAAGTGAAGTGCATATTAATTTATTGTGTTTGACATTTTACATTAAATATTTATTAAATTATTGGAGGTACGTAAAAAGATTTTAAAATAATCTAATTCTTTTAATGAATTGAATTTTTCATAGATCCTTGCCATTCAAAGTTCTTGCAGCACCATTTTGTGCACGCCAACGATAGAAGCGATAGACGATTAAAAAGCAAAATTCAAAATAGTAACCAGAATTTTTTTATTTATAGAGACTGGTTGCATCCACATCCATACATATTTATGTACATAGAAAAATAGTCTTTAATCAATTAATAAAGAAAAGTTTTTTATTAATAAGTACTAAGAAATTTTATTTGTTTTTTTTCATATTTAACTTTCAAAATAAAAAGCAATACTGAGTATTGTAGGATTCCCTAAATCATTATCGATTGATTCTTTTACAACTCTCCCAATGGCTCATAAAAGATTAACATTGAGCAGCCTCAAATGATTCTTAATGTTCTTCATAAAAGAGTTGTAAGATAATCTCTAGATAAATCTCAAATGATTGCATCTACGACTAATAAAAGCGCCTTCTGCGGCTCGGGTACACAAATCGTTCTCGGTAACGGTTTCTCCCATGCGAAGCATCTTCCACGATTAAAATATGACCTCGTCTGCATAGGATTCACAATAGACTCTTCTGCGATTGAAAAGGCTAACTGGGCTATATCATGTATGTATGTGGGCATGTGTGTTGTTTTACTTACACATACATAAAAAAGTGTTGTAGCATAAAGCTTAAGTGTATTTTTTTACCACTTTGTTGCAATGAACATAAAGTCTTTTAATGCGGAAATAGACTTGTGTTTATTAAAATTGTACTATTGTATAGGGTGTTTTTTATTGAGGTATAGAACTTTAAGTTGGCATCACTTTTTTAACTGGCGGCCATTTTGTCAGCTGTCAAGTGATTAATATTTAGTTTGGTTTGCCATTTCATCATGAACAGGTTGACAAAAGAACAACGCTTGCAAATCGTGCAAATTTATTTCAAAAAAAATGGTTCAGTTCGCGAAGTTTACCGCAAGCTCCGTCCATTTTATGGTCGACATAATCGTCCATCAGAGCAATTAATTCGGTTAACCGGTCAATTGGCCACCAAGATCGTGTGATTTGACACCATTGGATTATTTTCTTTGGGGATATGTGAAGTCGCTCGTCTACGCCAACAAACCAGAAACGTTAGGGGACTTAGAAGCCAACATTCGTGGCGTTATTGCCAACATACGGCCCCATATGCTCGAAAAAGTGGTTGAAAATTGGACCTGTAGAATTGGATTTATTCGAGCCAGCCGCGGCGGCCACATGCCCGAAATCATATTTAAACGTTAATGGCATAAAATTATCCTTCCAATAAAGCCAAATTGATGGACATTAAAACGATTTTCTTGTGTTTTATTTCAATTCGAAGTTCTATACCTCTAAAAAAACACCCTATACATATTCAGCTAATGTGCTCTGTTGACTAAGTTTTTCCGATCAAGTTGTAAAAGTTTTGTACACATACAAACTCCTCCCAAAAAACATGACAATATATTAAAATTAAATAAAAATATGTTATGTGTGAGATGTAAAAGCATGTGTGACATAATTGGTGTATACAAGGCGGGCTTATCAGGTGGCTTCAGTAGTTTAGGCGACTAATGTTTTCTTGTTAAGCGAGAGGTAATATTTTGTGTTTATGTGTGTGAGTGTTAGTGCATATACAAGCCTTAGGATATGCTTTTATTTGCAATAGTGTTCTAATTTTAGCATTTTCATTCGTAAGAAAACATTTAAATTTTACAAAAATCTGCTGAACGCTTTTAAGCACATTATTATCAAACGAAAAAAAAAATACGCACAGTTAAAAAAAAACCAGACTCATATGCAAACAAAGTCATCAAGTTTTGACTGAATATGTGTAATTGTAAACAACAACAACTATGTTCAGACACATTTGTACACTGTATCAGCTTTAATCATGCACAGAAGTGAAAAAAAAATATTCTAAGTATTTATTCGACTACACACACCTGAGTATATACAGGAGTATTTTGTGAATTGGTAAAACTTTAAAATGGCAACAGTGTTCAGTGCATGACAGAGATAAAAGTGCGTTTAAATAATTCTCGACTTGTCTAAAAGCGTTGCTAACTAAATATTTGCTTAAACTATTTTTTCAAGTTTTAGGTCTGCTTATATTTCGTTAACCTTTGGTTAACTTCTTCAGAATATTTCTTATTTTTTAATTTTTTGATATTTAATTTTTTCTTTTGTCTTTTCTCCTTTCAATTACCAAAAAACAATATCAAAAAAACAAACAAAATTATCGTGAAGAAGTTACCCGAAGGTTAACGAAATATCGACTTAAAAAAATAAAAATATAAACAGACCTAAAATTTGAAAAAAAAAATTTAATTGAATATACAAAAAGGTCAAAAAATTAGATAAATAAATTAAATATTTACTATAAATGCATTTATCACTTAACAAATTACAAAATATTAGTTAATTAACAAGTTTTGTTTGCAAATTTTACGAAAAAAATTTTTAGGAATATTAAAAATTGCTTAAAGGTTAATTTTGCCTCCATATTATCTGATAAAAGCACATTTACCATTCGATTACAAATGCATACGGGCGTACGTATGATGAATGCATATGATTATTACCATGCGTATACTGATTTGGTCGGCCTAAATATCCATATTCTAAGTATAAGCATACACCAAATATAAGTTTGACAGCCACCGTGTACGCACGTACTTTTCTATTTATAGTTGTAGTATTTTTACGATTTTCGCCTAAATAAAGTAGGTATACTTTTGTGTGTTGGAGTCGGCTACAGTCATAGTTTGTTGAAAAATGGACCATTCATCGTCCATTTTTTATGCAAAACATTTTATGAATACAAATTTAATGCATATAATTAAGAGTGAATACTTAAGTGTATTTTTTAGTACTCCTTGTTAGTCTTTGGTGTGATAACTGTAATCAAACACTTAACTTTTTTTATATTTTGACGATTTGTTCCCATTGTGTTTAAGATAAATTTCTTAGAATTCATTACTTTCATCTTCTCCGCAATAATAGCTAAAAACCTCTTTTCCAATATAAACTATTATCAAACTAATTCTTTATTCAACAAGTTTGAGTTGCACTCGAAAGCAGTAATACTTCATAAGGCGTTAGTTTTTCAACATTTTCAAGCTAAAGCGTAAATTCATAAAGTCAAGAAAACCTCTTGTGATGTGCAGAGTGAAGATGTGTAAAATAAAAAAAATAATAATAAAAATTAATTCATTCATAAAAAATTCTCAAACACGGGACGTGCCATTGGCAACAACTGACTAAAATGTATTTTAAACTTTTCAATCTTTTTGAATTTGAGTTGCATTCGCTGTTATTCTTCTCGTCACCGGGATGATGCTGACAATGCTTTTAGTATGTTGTTGCAGCAAAATGACAATGTTGGTTGCACAATAAAATATTCAAAGTGTAAGTAAGAGTGTATATATTATTTAGCCTTTGTTATTTTCTACAGCGTTTGCTGTTATTTGGGTATTGGAGATGAGACCGTGTGCAAGTTTGCACTCATGAGCATTTTGAACTTGTGCACTCTGGCTAATCTACAACCTTGAGAAAGTTTATTCGTCATCACGATAACTCACGCGAATTAAGTTTTCAAGAAATTTGGTTTTATTCAATCAACAAAAAGTTTTTAGAGTTATTTTACATTTCAGAATACCCTGATTACTACTTTCCAAGCTGTCCATATAAATTTTTTCTTGTGAAATTATTTCAAATCTAAACTTTGCACTAATAAATCGATTTTCTTGGCTTTTAAAAAATAATATCATTTACCAAATGACAACAGTCACCTGCCAGGTTTTCGCAAGAAACTTTATCACTTCAATATATGAGGGCTTGCATTTGGACGATATCATTTTTAAGACATAAATTCCCAAATTGCATACGTTAATAATAAATTTTCTTTTGATAAAGGTTACACAGAGAAATTTTACATTCAAATCTGGAAAAACAAGATTAATAATTAATTAATTAATTAAGCAATGACTTGGATTTCTACGTGTTTCATGTTAATTCAACATGATTTGCAGTAATCTTCAAAGGAATGTTTTCTTTTTGAATTAATCTTATATCATGTTGATTTAACATTCTAGTACTGTTAAATCAAAATGAAGAATTATTTTGAATCAAAGATATTTCAACATGAATACAAAATGAATGCAATTTAATGTGTTCAAGCATATAAACACCCACAAACACACTTAAACAACATGTTTTTTGTAGTAAATTTAACATGATTTCAAATAAATATTTTGCAAGCTGATTTTAAATTTCTGTGTGCTCTTACTTATTTTAAGTCGTTATAAAATTTATTTTAAGTTACCCAGTATTTGTAACTGGTTTCATATTTGTGTCTTCAAACTGGGAGTTGCTTCATTTTCAGTTTTGGTACTTACTGAATAAACTTTGACTGATTTAATTTTTTTGTTCTGGTTTTACTGAAAGTTATTTCATTGGTTCTTGTTGTACTTACAGCATTAGAATGTTTTATTTAGCCACATTTCACTTAAACATGTCTACCTTAACGAGCTTTTTATACTCAAATGCACTCACGCTAATTTAATTGAACACACACAGTCACGCGTGATTCATTCAAATCACGTGGGCAGCTCTAATCACTGGTAATCACATATAGCATGTATATGTTGATATTTGTGATGCCATCATTACGAATTCTGTCCTAGTTACAGGGTGTTCCAAAATTCACAGAAGATTTGAAAGTAAAAATGATAACAAGTGAACTACAACACGTTTTCATGTTTGGTTTGGAAGTTTCAGTCAAAACAAAGTCAATATACATATTGATCAACATTTATTAAGTATGAAGAAAGTTAATTCTAAAAAATGCAGGGAGACTGAATCGATAGAAATTGTAGATAATATATTTTAATGATTGAAGCAGCATGTCAAAGTCTAGCACCATCAATTTGCCTTCTATGCCTCGTTTCTGTGCAAAAAATTTATCATTGTATGAAGTACAGAATGAATAAGAACAAGGATGATAAGATTTGCTATTTTTAAAATAAATGTAAATAAGTTAATTATTTAAATCCTTCATAACAGGGAAATTTAAAAGGACCGGTGGGTCGAAAAAATCTAATTTTACTTTTTGGTGATTCTTATAGTAGACAACACTCGCTTTCTTATACAACATTCTATCTGCATCAGTTTTGTCATAAATGAGCTTTTCAAATTCTCTTTTGAAAAGAAAGCGATGTGACAAACTTTTCTGCAATTCATCTAATTTACTTGAAACTTGTCACAGAACAGTGGTCAGCAACCTATATTAGAGCAGTGGTCGGCAATCTATGCCATTAAAATTTTATGACTGTGTACGTGTGAACCGTTGTTGCCAGTGAAATTTCGTCTCATTTCCCCAATTTTAAATCTCCAAACGCAAACTTGATATTATTATGGTCAGAAGAAACGCTCAAGTTTTGATAATAAAGAAAAGCATCTTTTGAAAAATAGAAAATTTTCTTAAAATACTTTAAATATACGCTTGCGTGGCACGTTTTTTCGTGCATGACAACGCACGTAGACAAACCAAACATTCCGGCTTGCGAGAATAATTTTCAGAAAATAAAACATTTAGTAAATTCTTATCACACAAATTTTCTTATTGTTGGGACCAATTTTTTCTCTCTGGCAACGCTGATTCTTACTACTTACTTCATACTACATGCGATACACACAACTGGTTCTCAACAATGCGTACACATACGTGATAGAAGAGTATATTAAAGGGCGCAGCGCCCTTAATTCGCCGATCACTAGTTTAAAGCAGCTAGGATGAGAATATAAATAAATGGAAATTTTTACCGACACCAAAGAGAGAGCGAGGGAGAGCAAGATTAATTAAATCAATTTGGTTTCTTTTTAAAGAGAAGTAACACTCAGGTAATGAATGCGTACTACTATTACTAGGTGCTACCTTCTTTAGGAAAGGGATAGTGATAGAGAAGACAGGTGATGAAGAAAGAGATAGAGAAAAGCTTTATTCATTTAAAACTCCTTTTTGCACGTTTTTTTATAATGAAGAGTTGCAGCGCCTCTGGTGTCGATGAGGCGTATTAAATTTTCAAAGCTGTGTCTAGTAGCCATTTTATTGATTATTTTACTTCGCTGATGATTTTGCTATACAATACCGATGAAAGAAGGCGCTCTGAGGTTATATTAGTATTAGCATCTGATTCAGCCAATGCCTGCCTCACAAGCAACAAAGACTAATGCATACCACCAAAAAGCGGGAATTAAAAATAAGTATTTTTTAGAAAGTAAAATGTATAGGAAACACAGTTTTTAATTATATATTTAATTATATAAATAAAAATACTCAAATATCTGGAGAAAAAAAATTAAGCATTTAGAAATATAAATTTATTTTAGCCGATGGACTTCTACCGCTCTTATATTGTTGTTGTATTTCACTATAATATCAATATTAATAAATAAATAAATAAATAAATTTCTTATTTGGGCACCGGACATTATATGATATCTCTTTTTGCGTTTTGAAATTTTCAACCTGAATTGAACATTTCGATGTTATGCATTTTTATAATCTTAAAATTTTTTTATTTCCGCAGCACCCTTTAGTAATAAAAAATACTTTGTTTTTGTAGGGTTCACACTATTATATTGTTGATATTGTGCACCACTTTTGCAAGCATCTGTATAGTCAACAACAACAACAAAACGAGTAGAGTCTTAATTGCAGAAAAAAGTCCTTTGTTTAACACCTGCAGCCAAAATGGCATAAAGTTTGTAGTTTGTATGTTTTTTTCAGCTCATATTTGTTGTTTTATTTTATGGTGCAACTAATTGCTCACTTTATGGCTTTTTTACATAAAAAGCCTCTTACAATGGTTAGTAGCAATAACAGCAACTGTATGAAAACTAAACGAAATGGTTAAATTTGAAGAAAAAAATATTCTAATACGTATAAAAATACTTTAAAAAAAAAGGAAAACGTGTAATTGAAAAAGCAATGAAGCAAACAATAGTTTTTTAAATAATTTATTAAATGCAGACATCTGAAGAATTCATGCATAAATTTATATCTATATTTTAAGGAAAAACTGTTGTGTTTTCTTAGTTTTCCATTTTTCGTTTGCCAGACTCAGTTATCAAATATTTATGTGTAAATATTTTGCAGACTATAGAAAAAAATTTGTGCATTTTAAAAGAGTTATCTATTATAGTTTTACTTAATTCTATTCGCTTGATGTCAAGTAGAGTTCATTCAACTTTTTCGTTTTATCCTTTCAAAGTTTGGTGACATTCTCTTAAGCAGGCAGACACAAACTGTTCTCGCAAGGAAAAAAAAAATCAATGTGAGTATTTTGTTGTGCCAATGTTAGTAAAAAAAATGTGATTGGTTATTTAGCAGACTCTTCAGGTGATTCTGCTGGCAATATACTGTGTAAAAATATTTCATACACATTTTGCTAATTTTTAATTTCTGTTCAAGAAATGAATAAACAAATAAACAAACTAGAAAATTAATAAAACTTTTCTTGGTCATGCAACGTGCAAGTACGAGTACAATTTTTGATTGGCGATGCCTTTGGGAGAAAGAGGTCTAGAAATTTTTTTCGAAAACAGAACAAAAAATTTGAAGTTTTTTCATTGCTTTCAGAATAGAAAGACTTATAAAAATCACGCCTGTATTCATTATGAGAATAAATCCCATTTGAACAAGAAAAAAATGAAAGACGATTTACTGGGGAGCCCAACCCAAAAGTGATAGAAAAATAAATTCACTAAAATGCGACCTTAACTCGCACACGAAGGGTCCCGTACGAATATTAAATATTTAAAACTATATGAACTTAAGTTTATAAAAACTAATATCTTACTTGATGAAGAAATATTTTTTTTTTAATAGTTAATAATTTTAGTAATATTTTTAGTAATTTTTTTTCGGTTTTTGGCGATTATTTTTTTAATTTTTTCACATTTATTCAGTTTTGATGTTTTTCCAGTTTTGGCGTTTTTTCTTAATCTTGGCTTTTTTCGCTTTTGGGTTTTTTTTTCGCAAATTATTCATAGAAATAGAAATTATTTGCTGGGTTTTGTATAAGTTTCTAAGCCTTCTACGCTTATTTTTCTTTTGTGATTATTAAAAATATTATTATTTGTGAATTCTATATAGTATAATAGTTTTTGAAAGTCTGTGCATAAGATAAGTCTACTGACGATTTGTTAAAGCAACAATGAAATGCATATAGACATCGCTCAACCAACAGCAATTAAAATTTATTTATTTATTGATTTTTTTATACTATACGTTTTTTAGTTTTGGCGTTTTTTTTGTTTTGACTTTTTTCTAATTTAACGTTTTCTTTTTTTCAACTTTTTTGCTTTTTCGGCGAATTTCTCGGTTTTTGTAGAGATTTATTTTAGTTTAAGCGATTTTTTAAGTTTTGGCGTTTTTTTCGTTTTGGCAATTTCTTTAGTTTTAACAATTTTTAGTTTTACCAATTTTTTGGTTTTTGGCGTGTTTTTAGTTATATTGATTTTTTTGTTTTATGCGTTTTTTTAGTTTGGCGTTTTTTTAGTTTGGCGTTTTTTTTGGCATTTTTGTAGTTCGGTGTTTTTTTCCGCTTTTGGGATTTTTTGGGTTTCTGACACTTTTTTTTTTGGCGAATTTCTCGGTTTTAGGAGATGTATTTTAGATTTTAGTTAAAGCGATTTCTAGTTTGGGCGTTTTTTCGTTTAGGTGATTTTTTAAATTTTAATTTTTTTTAGTCTGATCGATTTTTTTTCGTTTTGACAGTTTCTTCAGTTTTAGCAATTTTTTGAGCTTTACCGATTTTTTGCTTTTTGATGCTTTTTTCGTTTTGGCAATGTTTTAGTTTTAGCGTTTTTTAGTTTAACCGATTTTTTGGCTTTGGGAGTCTTTTATTTTTGGCGTTTTTTAATTTTTGGGACTTTACTAGTTTTGCCGTTTTTTTAGTTTTGGCACTTTTTTCGTTTTTGTGCTTTTGTTCGGTTTCTGGCATTTTTTTTCTTTTTGAAGAATTTTTCGGTTTTAGCCATACATTTCAGTTTTAGCGTTTTTTTAGTTTTGGCGTTTTTTTTTTTGGTTTTGCGATTTTTTCGGTTTTTGGAGATTTTCTTAGTTTTTTGCGACCTCTTTACTTTTAGTGATTTTTTTTACATTTTAGTGATTTAATTTAGTTTTGGTGATATTTTTTATTTAAGCACTTTTTTCATTTTGGCGATATTTCGTTTCGGTTTTTTTAAATTTTGGTTTTTTTTTAATTTTAGTGTTTTTGTAAATTCCAAGAGTTTGACTTTTACGGTTTCTAAGATACAGTAAGTTCTCAAATCACATAGTTAAAATTACATTAACTGCTAAAATAATCTTTGATTTTAATTTTTTTTTAGTTTCAGTGTTGTAGTCTGCATAAAATTAAATTTTCGTTGCTCGCTTTAGAACACCTTTTAATTTTTAACTGTCATTTATTTGTTAAAAAAAATCAGTTAGGGCCTTTCTTTATTAATCTAAGTAGCCTTTAGAAAAAGCATTGTTGATATTTTCTATCACTGTCTCTACTGTAAAATCAATCGAATGCCTGACATATTATTTTTTGCAATGTTTCGCATAATTCAACAAAATTTCCAAAATCTCATGCGTGTCATGCATAATATAAGGAAATAATTAATTCTAATGTCATTTTGAAGGTTTCTTTTTTTTATGCTAATTAATTTATTTATTTCTTTTGAGAGGGAAACAATTAACACTGTTTCCTTCCAATACAGTGAACATGACTTGACATGACATGACTTTTCTAAATATAATTTCATGTTTACGAAATGATTGAATTAATGACAAAACAAGCAAAACGTGTTGTTTGATGGTGGCGGAAAGATTTATGGATTGACAGGTCTTAATATATATCAAACAACAAAATAGGAAACACGCGGATCTTATTGTTTTTTTTATTTTTTATTTTTTTTTGATAACTGATGGTTATACAATTTTTATTTATTTAGATTGATTGGTTGCTGGTAAAGTAATAAATCTTTTAATGTCAAGTCACAACATTTTATGTACTTACACTTTAACTTTTTGTGGCCTTATCGGTATAGATATACTTATGCATACATATAAACATATGTATATGTACACAAACGTACCTACATATATATTACGTATGCATGTATACTAATATCTTTTTTCTCCCAAAGATACATGTATTAAATAAAATCCAAAGTGAGTAATAAATTTTATATAGTTTCCTTTATTTTATGTCAGCCTTTAACAAAAATATCATAATGTGTTCAAAATTATCCTTAAATGCGATAATATAATCCAGTTAATAATCATTAAGGTCCTTACGGCTTTTTATATATAAATAAGTAAGAAAACTACATCCCACTATGCCGAATCTCATGTATCCCTAAGTGCTGACGTCTATATGTTGCAAGTACAAGTAAATAAAGTTTAATTATTAAAACTAGGGATACACAATATTCTTATTGAATGCATAAGCGTTAATCTAAAAGATTATTTACCATTATTATCTGTCCTTAAAAAGCATATTGTTTTCTTCTTTCTCCGTTTGTGAATTTTTTTTGTAAGACAATCAAATGACTTTTAAAGTAGTCACCAATGACATAAAACACTTTTGGCCATTTTTCTACTTTTTTTACCCTTTTCATAAAAATATATTTTGTTTATTCCCTGTATAGTTACTTTCACTTCGTTTACAATTTCAAAAGAGAAGTGTTTTACAAAAGGAAAAGGATTTCATGTCAACAACAGCTTTTTACATAATAATTGTTTTAAATTTAAAGCAAGGCAATAAATAAAGAATATGACAATATAAATAGTAAGAGATTAAGCCAACTACAGTGAAATTCAATTAAAGCGAACAATTTATAATAAGACTAGGCTTGTAAGAAACACTTTGCAAATGTTACATTAATATTATTAAAAATTTGCATAACTTCTGAAATGTTAAAAAGTGCATATTTTAACAAATTTTAAAGTTTTAAAAAGCAACATGATGTTTGCGGTGTACTTTATTCGCTATATATAATAAGACTGTGGAAAAAAAACAATATTCACTATACAGTTTAAATCATACACAGCAGTCATCTCCAACAGTCATCACAGTTGGTGCTTAATAATTTTTAATTTCAATAATAATTGATTATTATTAACTTTTTCAATAAATAAATTGTCGCTGGCCACATGACGACAACACGTTATGAGTATTAAATTATTTTATGTTCGCTAAAGAGCAATAAAATAAAAAATAAATCTAATATTATTTGGCTTTTTTAATTTTGTGGTTAATTAAGCTTTCAATGTCATATTGTAGTATATTTCTCAACACCTGCAGAATTTTCGACTCAACTAAAACACACATATACATATATATATACGTGTTGTGAACTTGTGGCAAAGTTAATTATAACGTCCACAATAAATACTATTTATGTCCTTAAAAAAATTATAAATGTAAAAATATACTAAAGCGTTATGCAAACTCAAAAGACAGAAACACAGACAAAGTCTTTACTAAAAAAATATAAAAAAAATTTGTGCCCTCTAAAAAAAGAAGCATAAAGATTTCATATTCATGAAAGTTTATTAAGAAAGAGTACTAAAAAATTTATGATCGCATAATTTTTTAAATTACTTAAAAAAGAGAAAAAAAAACAAAAAGAATTAACCAGAAATATTTACCTAATTTTAGCAAAATCTCTTTATTTATTTTGTTCAACACTAAAGCAACAACAATAATGAAATAGCTCCCTCTTCTTAAGAAGATACACATACAAACACACACACATACAAGGTAGTGCAGACAAAAATAAATAAACAAAAAGATACACCAGTAAATAATCACCATGAATTGCTTCTATAATGATGTATAAAAGCACATATGTACATAGTTAATGTATGAACTAATGACACGATCAAAAGCAACACATTGAAAACGCTGCTCAGATTGTCTAGGCATTGCTGTTACATTCTGGAAAGCTTGTGTACAGTATAAAATGGGCTGACAGTTTGGTCTTTCATAAACTCTGTCTGAAGTTCAGTTGTTTATTGTAAAGAATTGTCTACTAAGTTGTCTTCAGTTCATCATTGTGAAGAAGGAGTAAATCTCAGTGGAAAGCAACTGATTGTCGACAAAAGTGTGTAAAAGTAAAGTTCGTGAGTCATTATTGTTGTACAAACAGTAAGCGTCGGTAGAGTGAATCTTGTGTAGAGAACAACAATGCCAGCGCAGCTAGTTTTAACAGATGTGTACAGCAATGTAGATGTCGTGGCAACCAGTTGTAAATGATTTGATTAATTTAAGTTGTGTGTGTATTCCAGATTTTATTAGTAAAGCGTGTTTTATTATGTGGCACTCTACACAACTTTGAGTTTCTTTGAGTAACTCAATTGTAGCGCCCGCTGTGTGGCATGTGGCTCCGTCCTGTTGGAATCACATATCAGCAGGATTAATGCCACGTAATTGAGGTACGAAAAAATTTCGAATCATGTTCCTATACCGTTCACCATTGACATTAAGTAACATTCTGACCATAATCGTTTTTGAAGACATATGGGCCAATGACTCCACCAGCCCATAAAATGCATCAAACAGTAAATTTCTGTGGATGTAATGGTGTTTCGAGAAAAGCTTGTAGATTCTCCTCACTCCAAATGCAACAATTCGCCTTATTTACGTACCCATTCAACCACAAACGGACTTCATCGGAAATATCACTTTGTGCTTCAGTCCATTTGCCGTACAATTTGCAGGCATTGCACTAGTGTTCATAATGAAATTTCAAAGCAAATTTAGCAAGAAGCAACTATCAGTTGTTTAATAGGTGCTCAAATCAAGCAGTGACGCCAACTCAAAGTTGTGACACTCTTAAAAAACACCCTATACAACTCTGTTTAGTAAATAAAGTGTCATCCTTAACCCTTATTAGTACAATGGGGTCTTTTATTTATTTGCAAATCTATGAGTGAGAAAAGCGTTTTTAAAGAGTCAAAATGCAACAGTAACAACTTGTTACAAGTAACTCCAACTACAAGGTAAGCAGAAATTCAGCTTTTGTTTAAAAATGGAAATCAAAAATAAAAAAATACTATTCTACTTATCGGCTAAAGTTATCACTAAGCTCGCTTACAACTCGGCTAATGATCTAAGTACAATGCTAGTGACACAGACTGATATTGTGTCTTACTTGGTATTAATTACACACAGGGTATATAATCGATTGCGTAATGTATGTTTTTTATCACTGGGTCGTGTTTTAATTCATTGTGGTGATTTGTGTGTAAGTAGGCATTGATAATAACAGTTAGAGTTGTTGCTGCTTATGTCTGGCATCTGCATTGGCTTATGTGTTTGTATGGTTGTATATTTCTCAACAAGCAGAGAGTATGACATTATAACATAATAACAAACAGAATGTACGAGTATTACATCATACTTGTTGTTGTTTCAATTTTTCGTGGGCATTAACTTATGCGTTTGTGTGACTGTACATGTTTCTTACTTAGCAAGTAGTACAACATTATTGTTATCAAAAAGGAATCATCTTGATTCTACTATAATGCCTGCGTGAAGAAGGCAGTCACGTAAACTATAACATTGTTGTTGCTGTTTATGTCTACCGTCTGTATTGGCTTATGCGTTTGTGTCGTTGCATCATATTTCCTAGCAGACAGAGAGTATAACATTAAAGTTGTTTACGTTAACATTGTGTTGTATGTTTTTGTGATTGTGTATTTTATTCTGGCGATAATCGGCCATGTTCTGTAAACTGAATCCAAGTAAATAATTTCCTCATTGATGTGTTTTAAATCATTTATTCTAAATTAATTTCAGATATGATATTTCGAGCTCCTAAAAAATAGAAAACTAAAATAGTGGATTTAATTTTTCTAAATCGAGCGATTTTGAATCTACTCGATTTACAGAACAGGTAGGAATAGTCTCTAGCTTATGCTTGTTGCTCATCCCATTTTTCCATCAAAATATGTGTATTAGGATAGTTTCATGGTAATTTTCTTCGCGCTCAGTCCAGTAGAGCTTTTTATATCTCCGCCATATTTTTCCTAAAGTTTCATCACTTGTGAAGGAAGAGTTAGAGGAAAGCTTCATTATTTTACAACTCTACTTTGTTTTGCACGTTTTAATAATGCTGTGTTTCAGCGCCTCTGGTGTCAATGAGGCTTATTCAATGTTCGAAGCCGGTGTTGTTCAGTCAGCAGTGACTATGGCTTCATCACTTGAACTTTCCTACAACAACTGATTCAAAGGACACTAATGCACATTAGAAAAATGCGCGGTCTTGTTACTTTTAATGAATGTTAGAGACCGAACTCGAATCGAGGACCCTCGGTTTTGTAGTCAACGAGCTAAGTATTTCATAACTATGCGAGTTCAATGTAACAACTGTTGGAAAAAGTTTTTTTATGTACATACGTGCATACATACATTCATGTACATATATACACTCACTTTCATATATTATTTGTTATATGCAACTTTACAATTTGTTACCTTAGATGTATTGTATTTTTCACAACATTAGTGTCAACTGACAAAAGCAAGAATAAAACCATTTAAAGAAATTTGTGTTCAAACTAAGTTCCATCAGCAACAAAAACAAAACATTTCTTGTAGCAAAAATAAAATGCAACAAATGAGTTTTTAAATTTTTACACATCTGTTACCTTCTGTATGACTGTATCATTCCTGCAATAACACATAAAGCATAATGGCTAATTCACAGTCTCGTGCAAATGTTATTGATATTTTTTAGATATTTTTTACTCTACAGTGTAGAGTCCATACTAACAAAATACATAAAAATTCTCTATATGTGACAGTTAAATGCCAGCCAACTGCTGCTAATAAATTAAAATAAAATTACAAAATAGAAAATAAGATAATTAAAAATCGAACAAAAAGGGAAATACCGAATAAAAAATGGGCTGAGGTGGACGTTGTATATTATCTCTCTTGCAGACCTTGGTCGACATTTTGATATCAATACTTTT
This sequence comes from Nowickia ferox, assembly GCA_936439885.1. NCBI lineage: Eukaryota > Metazoa > Arthropoda > Insecta > Diptera > Tachinidae > Nowickia > Nowickia ferox. Next base: position 111,806,041 of record OW387023.1, read on the forward strand.
GATTGCGGAAATTTGGGATAGGAACTGGCCTTTCTTACATTTCTTTTAACGAAAAGCGATATCTGATATTTTTCTATCATTTTAATGGTGTTTTTAATCGATTCAATCATGCTTGTTTTAATTGAAAATATATAATAAATTTTTTTTCGATAAGTTCTTTAAATAATTTTGCTTGATTCTATCATAATGTTGAAAATAAACTAGAATGAAATATGAATGTCGTTTTTTTGCCGTAGTTCTTATCTTATTAGACATTTAGTAGGTTTCATTCACTTTTGGAGTTCTTTATTTAAGAATATAAAGTTTCTAAAGTTTTCCAGGTATTTGGTTGAAGTTCTTCTGATGGAATGCCAAACTAGCAAAACTTACATATATATTATGTTTTAGCTTGTAGCATTAAATTAAATGTCTTCTCTTAATTAAATTAAACAAAATTTCACTAGATATAATATTATATTATTTTAATGATTTTACTTATTTATTTGTCCAAATAACAGTTTAAAATTTATTTTACCAAAAGAAACCAGTGGTTCAATTAACCAATTACTTAGATTAATATGCTTTGATATTGTGTTCAATTAAATTTTTAATTGATTCAATGAATTTAAAGTTATTTTTAATTGCTTTCGATTAAAGATAAAATAATTATTATTTAAAAAAGGTAACCAATTTATTCGGTTATTTTGATTAATTCAATTAATTTCCGTGAATATATGACTCTAAAATAGATTGAAAGTGAAACGCGTGAGTAACGTTTTCACACTAAATCTAATATTATCGTCAAACGAAATGTAGAGTGTCAATCAAATATTGAATTTAATTTTTTTGGTTCCCACATTTGGTGGAGAGCAATGTTGACAGTTTTGACATTTAATTTTAATCTATTTTTACATTTAATTTTAATTTAGTCTTAAGATTCATTTCAATTAGTAAATGCAAAAGATCAGAAAAAAATTTAGATTTTCTTGTTTTTTATAAGCGTATATTTTTATTTACGTATTTTAGTTTGTGCAATAAAAAAACATTTCTCAGCCAACAAAAGTACATACATATATACATATCGCACCCTAAATACAAAAGGGGCACAACTCAAAATACTAAAATTTTCAGGAGAGACAAAAAACTGTTTGTTTAGTTCATCGTGCAGAAGCAACACACTTAACATAAAAAGAGACATAACTGTATTTCTCCAGTTAAAGAAGATAGTGATGTGAAAGAAATTTTTGCAGTAGTTAGAGATGTGTATTCTGAATTAATTTATGGAAAAAAGTCAGTTTTGGAAAATTTTGAGTTGTGCCCCTTTTGTATTTAGGGTGCGATATATGCAATTTCTGATAAGAAAATTAATTTGCTAACTAATATTTTGCTTTCAAAAAGGGAGACAAAGGCGCCTTTACAAAATATATTAAATACCAGCTGCACTGAGACCAGATAGACCAGAAAATTTTAACGATGCTAAATGATATCTTACATTCCGTTTTATATAACCAATAACTCGGTTACAACTGATATAAACTGAAAAGATAAAGCGTACATCTAAATTAGTTCCATACAATAAAATCTTCTAAGTATTTTTTCTCTCTCAATAGACTGATTCTCATTCTAAATTTTCCACATCCTATTGTTTTGCCTTAGGTTACAATTTTTATAAAATATGTCTGCAGGATAGTGATGTGCATGCATTCTCCATTTACACATCCATACATACTCATATGCGCAGGTGTATGTTTGTTTAAGTTTAAGTGTGTCTGTGATTGTTTACGTTGCACTCAGTTGCATTCAGTTCAAAAAGAAATATTAAGCTTGAAAATAAAGAAAAATCATTTGCTGTTTTGTTTTGCAAGTTTTCTAAGCAAAAAAAAAACAAAAATGTACGTACATATGCACATAAGCAAGTATAGAGGAATTAAAGTTAAGCAAGAGATGAAAGATTTAAAAAATAATAATAATACTGTAGTGAAGAAAATTTAAATTGCATTTTAGGTTTAAATACTTTTTATTTTTCAAAATAATAATAGTGTTCAAAATATTAACGAAAGTATATTCCTGTTTTAGATCAAGACCTTCTATAAAAATGTATGTTCAAAATATATATAATTGCAATTTAAAAGTAAAAGTTATTTGTTAACAACCTTAAAACAAATTACATAATAATTTATTAGTATTAAAACTTTATTAGTTCTTTAACTTTTATATATACAGGAATTTTAATTCCCAAATTTTTTACAACAGCACAGTTTTTGGTTAAAAAAAAACTCATTGCAGACCCATCAAATCTATTTTTGTGGCACAACTATTTGAATGTACTGATTTTCCAAATTTTATATCAAATCAAGTCAAAATAGTTTCAGAAGAGCCCCTAAAGCCACAATTCAATAAAATTGAATTAAAAACATTGTGGTATTTATTTAGTGTGTATCTTAAAAATGTTTAAGCTTGCTTTGGCTGCAGCAGTAAGCGCGTTGTTTATCACGCGATGAGTTCGAGTTCAAATCTTGCCAGCTAAATATACAACAGGTTATCTTCCCCATGTCCTTGCCAATACACAAAATCTTTCGTTACTTCAATAATTACTAAAACACAATGACTATCTAAAATAAACTCATGTTGTTCTAACTTAAAGTAACTCTACATAGTTCTTTAATATTAAATTCACATTGCTTCGACTTTAAATAATTTTGATTCAACATGATTTTCGTTTTTATTTAACAGGACTGAAATGTTTAATCATAATGATATAAATTTATTTCAAAAGGAATATTTTTAATTAGTGTTTTTTGTGGGAATTGTTACAATTTAAGTTTAAATTTTCTTTTTAACGCACTAGTAATCCCAAATTATTATTTTACTTATTAAGTAAAATATTTTTTTAATAAAAATACATTGAAATTGATTATTGCGGGGTTTAGCTGGATCCTATGCGCATTTCACTGTTGCTAATGCAGATCATCAGGGAACCTTTACCCAAAAATTTCTTAGAACAACTATAGGAATAGTTTTCTATGAAGATTATTGTAAATCATGTTGAATTAACATGAAACACACATATGCAGCAAAACCATTGCCGAAAATGTTAAATCAACATTTTTGTTCGTAGATTTTTTCTTATGAAATTATTTTGTGTATTATTCTAATTAAAACATTTCATTTGAGATTTAAAGTGGTAAAATGTTTTACAAAAATTAAATGATGTTGGGTGTTTCTTTTAGCTGCATTAGAAATATCGATATCGATAACTATGGTTTGACAGCTGATGATGTCAAACTGGCAAGTCATCGTGAATCATTTAACGCCAGATTAACCCTTTCAAACTGTGGACATTTAATTGAAAAAAATCTGTTTGTACATTTTATCGGCATTTTTCCGCAACGCTGATTGAATTACCATTTTGCCTGTATTCAGAAATATTTTGTTTGCAAGATTTTTAGTTTGTATGAGAGAAGGAAAAAGCGATTGGAATTTATTTTCTATTCTCTCCTACAAACTCAAGGCTTTGCACAGTAAAATTTAGGCCTAAAGTCTAATTTGATGTCAAATAATTTTGTAAAATTTTTAAACCCATTTAAGGCTACTTATTTGACTTCAACGAAGCAGAACTAAAGGTTTAAGATATAGCATGGATATCAAATTACATTACCTTAATGACGACATCTCTATCATTGTATGTTTGTATATAAATAAGTCTTCAAAAGATTTTCCACAAAAAACGCAAACATACAAAAATTTATATAGTTTGTTTAAATTACTTAACTTTTATCACTTAAATAATTTATTTAATTATATTTATTTTCAGGGCAATGCAACTCTTGCTAATTAAATACTTATTTCACATATATTTTTTTCTGGCTTCTTTGCAGCAAAAAAGCCCTCATTTGTCTGCATCCTCGACTTTTGTTCGGATACCTGATATTATTTTAAATTTTTTATGTTGAAATAACATACCTTTGTTTCGCAATTAAACAGATTTATTTGCTAAAAGACAGCAGAAGCCATTAAAACAAGGTACATAAATGATGAATGTTTATTTTCAACTAAGGTTAAGCAAGCAGGCAAGCAGGCAGGCCGGCATGCACCAGGTACTTGTATTTGATCATGGAATTACGCTGATTGTAATGAGAAATGTAAAGAAAAAAAAATAGTTGATTTTTCAAAAGCATAAAAAACGAAGTTAAATAAGGTTATTAATAAATATACTAAAGAATTTTTTGTTGTGCAAATTAAATACAAGTGCAGTGCTGTTTCCCTTTGGTTGGCAGAAGAGGAATTATTTTTCTTTATTTTGTACAAGTGGATGCCACAAAGTTGAATGTCGGTAACAAGGGCTGGCTATAATTAAGAAAAATGTATATTTAAGAAATTAATTTATTATGAAATTTAATTTAATGTAAGTATATTTATTTGGAGGAAGGAAAAATTTTCAATTGAATTTTTTTTTAGTTTAAGGAACATATTTTCTTAAAAAAATTATTTTGAATTTTTATCTCTTGTACATACTTTTCAAACTTTCAATATTGGTTGTGTTGGTGAAATTAGTTACTATGGCAAGATATATGTTTGTACAAAAAATTTGCTCAACAGATTGCATTTATTCTTCCAACCAGTCCAAAAAGTCGTAAAATATATATTTACTTTTCGCTGCTTTGGCTTTTTCCAACTGTTTAAGATCAACCAATGCTTTTGCTTGTGCTTGTGAAAATCAACAACAGTCGCAGTCGAAGTAGAAGCAGCAAACGATGTATGAACAATTGCGCAGTACTTTCAACACTCGACGATTTCAAAAGTTTAAATTTGATTTGCTGTTGCTTTTGGTTAGTTCCGGTAGTAAAAGCATAAACAGTCTGTATGTTTTTGTAAGTACCAAACAGTCACAGTCAAAGAAGCGGAAGCTCTTGCAGGTTCAGACAACTATTTTGTGGTGTCTGTCATGTTTTTGTTGTTGTATTTGCACATCAGACAAGAGGCAAAAACAAAAACTATTTTACTGCGATTGCTTAAAGCTTCTAAAAGCAAGAGTGTTTGCTTCTTCGACTGTGACTGTTTGCGACTTCTAAAATTATATAGAGTGCTTCTGCTTTTACTTGCAATACTAACCAAAAGCAAAAACATATCAAATTAAAACTTTTCAAATCATCGACTGCTGAAAGTACTGCACCATTTGTCATAAATCGTTGTATTTTGAAATGAAAATCATTACAGTTTTTTAAACACTGCTTCCAACATACTTTGTGCGTTGGGAAACTTTGGAAGGATTATATTCAAAATGATTTCAAAATATGCATTAACACTTGCTTTAATTTAAAAAATAAAAAAATAAATAATAGGGGTTTGGAAAAATAACAGAAGGTAAAAATTTGCAACCACTTGTTTTTGTTTTCCTAACTACACGCAAAGATACTAAGGCCTTGGCGGATGTCTCACTTTGGTAAAGCGAGGGGCAAGAGAAATGACACAGTGTACACGTATTCATGTACTTGAAAAACGGTTTGTACTCCCGCTCGTTATATCAGCAATCACTATAATAATTTCCTTGGAAACCAAATGCAACTGTAAAGAATAAAATTTAAATTTGCTACAAATAAGCTACCGTCACCTAAACTGTAGTGAACATTATTTCATCTTATTATTTTAAATGGAACGCCAAAAATACTTTAAAACATTAAATAAAATTATTTTGAAATGCTTAAACACCGTATTTCTTATAATCACGAATTCAATTTTCGTAACCTAGAGAGTCATGTGTTGCATGGAATTCTGCTTTAAATAAAAATTGTTTTCAAATGAATTTCTTAATTTCTTTCCTTCATTCTTTCCTTCCAGCTACAAGTTTTTTTTTTACATACAAATGAATACTGTGTACCCGTTTTCTTACTTCTTAGCAACATGTTTTTTGCCAGTTGTGAGTAAAATACGATTGAACTGTTGTATTGCTCGTATGTGTTACGTTTGCATGAAGTGTGATTTTCAGTACTGTGTATACTTGTGCGTGTGTGCATGTGTGCGTGTCTATGTGTGTAAGAATGTTCAGTTTCAGTTTCCTTAAATAATTCATTGTGGTTTTATTGCGGATACGGTTCTTGTTTTATTCAAACAATCACGTGCTTTTGTTAAAAATAGGCAAGTAAATAATACAACCATTTACCCATAAGAAACGATACAAGTTTTTATTAATAAATTATTGTATCATATTGAGTGAGAGAATACTAAAGAGAGCGAGAGTTATATATGTATATGTACGCATTAAGGATAAAAAATTATCCGCGCATGCTAATAAATTTTTGGAGAGCTGTCTCATGTTTGGCATTGCATGTGGGTGCCTTAAAAATATTTATCTCATGTAGTACCGTAGCGTATGAGTATCATTATTTAAATTCATTGTTAAGTATACGCTGCGATTTCCATGCAAGAGAATCATGCTGCTCTAACTAATAAATTTAAAATCAAGGTAAGTTTTGTACAAGCATTGCAAAAAGGAAAATCGTTTGCGTGCTTTATTTCAAATGACTTCTTTTAAATTTATAGAAAAACATAACATAAGGCAAATCAAAACTAATAATTTGCATTCAAGTGTAATTTAAAGAATTAATTGAAAAATTTTTTTCGAAAAATAGAACAAGTAAAATGTTAATTTTTGAAAAAAGGGTGATAAAAATATTGAAATTGAAAAGTAATTTTGTGCAACAAATCAAATGACAGAAAAATTTAAACCAGATTCAATTTAGTAAAATATATATAATTAGATTTCACTATCACACAAATTGTAGCATATAATTTGAAAAAACTTTCCAACTTTTCCCATACATAATAAATGAATTCAAAATTTAATTGAAAAAATTTTACATACAATTAAAATTTTAACCAATTTTTTTTTTAAATAAAATAAATCATTAATAAAAATTATTAATTAATTAATAATTAATTATTAAACTGCCAAAAACGCACAAATAATTATTTCAAATATGTTTTCACAAATATCAATTAAAAACTATGTTTAACAATTATTAAAAATTCAATCAAAAACTTAATTAAAATAATTAACCAGCAAGAAGAAGATATACACGAGTGCATTAATTGCATGCAAATTAGTGAAATAAGCTAAAATAAAACTAGAACATAACTGAAGAGCTTAGCTCCATATTGCTTAAATTTTGATAAATCTATTGTTAGTAAGCTCATTAAGCTCATTAGTATTCTGCAATCAAAATTATGTAAAAAAACTCACATTTCTTTGTAAAAAAAAGTTTTAGCAAAAATCACAAAAAATATTTTTGGGAATTATTGTATTAGGTTTCATTTTTTCAGCCTAAAGGCTGGTACTCTGTTCAAAGTTGTGAAAAATTTTCAGCACCATTGATTATTTCGCGTGAAAAATTTGACATGTACTAAATGTAGCCCAACTCGCGGTTTTTTTTATAAATTTCTTGCTTTTATTGCTTGAAAGTATGCAACATTGTTAAAATTCCGTGCGAAAAAAGCACTGCTCATGTTGTTTCGCAGCTAAACTAAAATGATGCCAGACTAATTTTGCATGGAAAGACATGATTTTACGTGTTTTTCACAACAAGAACAGAGTACTACTTTTGCGAATTTATTTCGCAAATTTTTCACACCAATTACTTTTATATGTAGTTTGACAGCATTTCGCACGAAATCGTGAACAGAGTATCAGGCTTAACACTGTTTTCCAAATTTAATAGTTTACCAAATCAGTAAAAATATTAATTGCTTTGCAGCAGACGTATTAAACTTAATTTTTATTGAAAGTTTTTTTATGGCAATGAAAATGGGTGATTTAAATGAGTTGTTACTAACTCACTGCTCCAGAATACAAAATTCTAAGAACAACAAATACATATAAGATGATACAACTGCAGCTTATTTGAAAAGTAATAAAGCAACTTGAGTAATAATTAATAAGCTTAGCAATATTATTGATATTGACGGTCATGTTTATTTGTTTTTATTTTTCTTACAACCTTCTACTTTCATTTAAAAAAAATATGTATTAATAGGCAGAATTTGAAAATAGAATTCGTTTCTAAACGTTTCAAATTTGTATGAAAAATAACAAAAATTCGTTGAAAAAAATATCTTTTCCATACAAATTTTAAAACGAAAAAATCGTTTGAATAAACTTTCCCGCTTTGGCTTGTTCGTGCAGCATATCGGTATAATAAACTATTTAGTATTTACAGCTGCGGTAGAAAATATTAAATCAAATATTTGTGTGCTATATATTAACCCTCTAACTCCCATGTTTAACGGGCTTTTTTAGCTCTTTTCTAAGAAATCGAAAATGACACCCCCCAAGAAAGCAGATGTAGCAGTTGAAGCTATACAGAAAAGTTGGTTGTACAATTTTACTGCATATGTCAGAGAATACAACAGCCTGAAAATTAACGCTATTGTATATTTTTATACTAATTTGTAGTCGGAGGGTCGCAGGCTTACATCCTGGTGGAGACTTTGGAGATTTCTGCAAACAATCCAAAGTTGCTTCGGAGTTTGCGTTTGCTGTAAAAGTCAGGAAGGCCGTCATTCCATCCAACGTGATATTTGGCCACCAAAACTCCGCACCATCGTATGATTTTAACAACAATACAGATGGCTGTACACCAAACTAGAATTTTTGATAGTTGACACCTCCGATTTTAGATAAAGAGAGCCTACTACCGAAAATCCGAATGACTTTAGTGAAGATAAGATCTAGATATAGAGCCAGGCACCCCACGATACTGTGCACTTATTAAACTAGGCTACCCCTTATACCAAATGGCATGAATAATAATAAAAATCATAATGATAACTACCCACTCTTACAACAACAACTACGGCATCTTGCCCTACAGAAATATTTCCATCTAAGCTTCTGTGAGAAAACGTAATTTGCGTTATAAAAAAATGCATTATTTAAGTACCGTAATAAAAGTTAATTTTTAAATAATTTAAATACATATATGTATATTCTATATATATTTATTCGAATATATATAATTGGGAACTTAAAATTTTTATTTGAAAGACATAACAAAAGCAAAAACAATTTTATTAAAATAATTTAAAATATTTAGCCAATTTTCGTATGAACTTTATGACTGCCGTTTAAATTCTCTAAATACATACATATATGCAGACATGTATGTTTTAAATTTTCACAGCAATTAAAAACAACTTAAAGTAACTTATTGAAAGAAAAAAAAACTTTGGGTTAAGGTAAATAATGGTAAGGTTGAAAGGTTTTTAACTAAGAAAATATAAGAAAAATGTTTTACTTTACTACAAAGTTAACTTAAGCATTTGCTTAGAAAGATATTACTAAAGGTACGATCACAATTGGCAAACATTTGCCCAAAAAAGCGTAACCACTACATATCAATGCAAAAACTTTTGATTCAGATACGTTTTTATTAAGTTAAACATTTACCCGTAATGATGAATTCTGTCACATTTTCTAATATTAATTACGTATGAAACTTAATAAACACGTCTCTGCATCTAAAAAGTTTTTATTAGTATTTTGTGGTTACGCTTTTACGGGCAAATGTTTTCTAAGTGTGACCGTACCTTAAATCTTATTTGCCTTACATTGCTGAAATATTTTCATTTTGTTAACATAAAGAAAAGTTAATTCTTAGAACCTATAAGGCTCTACACCTCTAATTATATTATAGCTTCAAAAGCATTTACTTTAAATAATCCAAAAAGCCAAGTAAGTTTCAACACCTTGTAAAGAAATATATTGAAATATTCTCCAACAACCCTTATTTTTATCTAAAGACACTAATACTTATGTGTGCAAGTAAGAAAAAAGTTTAAGATGTGCAATTTCTTTGAATGAATTATAGATTTGAATTTGTTAAGGAGCTCTCAGCATTAACCTTTCAAAAACCCATGTGAAACCTAACAAAAAATGCTTTTGAGAAACCTTAACGAATTTCCTTTATAAAGCCTGGTACGGAGTTCATACGGAATTTCAGGTTCTCATACAAACTGTATGTAAAAAAACTACGGAAATTCAGGTTGTTAAATTTTCTAGTACGGACTTTCAAAAGAAAAGTGTACACGGAATTTTTGAAATTTATTGCCTATCTTAGGGAGTTATAAATACAAGTGGAAAATTTTTTCAGTCAACTGAAACAAAAATTAATGTTCAAACAATTTTTTGGTTACGAAATTTTTGACATTTATAATTTTCATCAAATTGTATTTAATTTTTGTGTTTTTGTAACACACAATAAATTCTAAAATAAATGCATTTTTGTATATGCAAACATAATTCGACACAAAAGCTACAGGATTATTTTTCCGTGTAGAAATAAATGTGAATTTACAAACGTGAAATTCCGTAAGAACTCCTTACTGGGCTTTATATGAGAACCTGCAATTCCGCATGACATTCGTACTGGGCTTAAATGCAAGCAAGACTAAATAAATATTTTTAGCATACTTTTAGGAGCACAAAATATTAATCGAAAATCTTGACATCGATTCCATTGTTCCCGCAAAGAAAAAGTGCATAACATAATACAAAATTTCACTTGTATTATTTGCACGAACTGCTCATACTTTGTCCTCTTTTAACAGTTGAAGGTTAAATTTTGTGAATAAAATTGTTACAAATCCTTTCAAAGTCATAAATCAAAAATGGAAAGAAACTAAAGGTCTACATTTTCGTACAAGTTTTAAAATTTTACTTTTATCGTTTCCTTTTTATATATAAATATGCACGTTTTTTACTGATATTTTAAAAAGGAATGCAAGCAATTGCTCGAAATACATATTAACATATTCTCGCACGCAAAGTGCCATTCACTTTCATCTTGTATTAAAAAAAAAAAAACAAAGAGAATATTAAGGAAATAAAATGAATAATCGAAAAAAACATCAGGTGTTTGCAAAGTTTAATTTTATTTTTACAGAAGTTTTTATTTAAAAAAAATTTATTTTTTCCAAAACGAAATTTGTTGCATGTTTCGATATATGAGCTTCTAATCTATCGAAATATGCATAAGACCCGATTTGAAAAAATTAATGAGTTAGGACCTTTCTAAATTAAGGTAACGATATGTACGTATGTTTATGAAAAATAGAGTAGAAATTATACAAACTTGGGAGCACTTTTAAAAAATATAGGATCGTCCTATATAGTCATGTCATTTAAAAGTACATATCGAGGGCTTAATATAAAAAAGGCATATCTCAATAATTTTTTTTGGAAATCGCGTTTTAAATGTTTTTTAATAGCCAATATATAATAACATCCTACTTAAAGAACTGAATAAGTAACAGTTAAATTAAAACATTCATAGCCACTTTTAAAATTATTCCTACTTGTAAATGCTTCCTGTAAAATATGAACAATTCTAGTTACACCTTTCTTATATTAAGCCATTGATATGTTATTATAAATATATTTACGTACCTTTTAACCGTCTATGACTAAGAGTTAATGTGAACCTTAACTGTGACTTTTTCATACAGAACTTGTTGTTAAAGTCTCTGTTAGCTTTTAATTTCACTTTGTGAAAAGGGCCGTTATATGCACAATTGCAACCCTTTGCAGGTGATATTAAGTTTATAATACAACTATTACTCAATATATTCAGACTGGTGGAAAATTACCTAAAGGAAGTAAAAGATTATATAAAAATAGCGAATTTAATCTAATGAAAAACTTTTTAATTATTTTTAATTTTTAGTGTATGAAACTGCTTAACTTAATAAACATGGCTTTTCATCAGAATTTAGTGGTTACTCTTTTTTGGTCAAACGCTTGCCAGGTGTGACCGAACCTTAATAATAATTTAAGATTTTCTTTATTAGTACCACGCCTATAAATTTCCATACAGTTTTGTAAACCGAAATTAAAATAATTCTGCAAAAAAACGACTTCAATGTACAGATCTGATAGAACATTTTCGAAAAAAAAATGAATGGGACTAAACTGGAGGTATACTCTTGCAAACAAAAACAAAATTTTTAAAATCTGTTAGCTAAGAAAAAGTACGTGAAATACATAAAACTAAATTTTAGTGGGCGTGACTAGGCTCATTTTTTTAAATGCAAGTTCGTGTGTTTTTCAGATCCCAGTGTGTGTGTGTGTGTTAAATTTTGTAAAAATCGGTTAAAAATAAAATATTAAATTTTAATGGGCGTCAGTCACTCCGCCCATATTTTTAAATGGTAGATTGTGTCTATGTCTCAAGGTGTGTGGTAAGTTTCGTAAAAATCGGTCAAGTATAACCACGTGAAATATAATAAATTTTAATGGGCGTAACCCCGCCCATTTTTAACTTCATAATTATTGAACTACAAAAATCAAAGTTGCTTACTAGGCAATCAAATAAGTAGAATATCATAAAATGAATTAAAAAAATTTTGGGCGTGTGCCCACCCACTTTCTTACAATGGGACCAATAAGAAGCCATAACCTTTAAGACAAAAAAATTTATTTTTACAATCAGTCTCAAATGTACCGAGCTATGAAGTAACAATAAAAGAAACAAATACCGACGAATTGATAACCTCCTCCTTTTTTGAAGTCGGTTAAAAAGAAGAAGAAGTGCAATAGTTTGTATGAAATAATATTGCAAGACTGTTTAAGTCGTAGAATTTATTTTTCATGCACGATAATGCATTATAAACAAACTTCATTGTAATCAATTTCCTAAAATGTATATGGGGCATTCCATTATTATATATTATACTTTTAGTGTTCCTCAGAAAATCTCAAATTTTCAAAAATCGAAAAATGCTCTTGAACCAAGCCTAAAAGTTATAAAAATCCTCACAAAAAACACAATATAAAATTTCAAATCCAAAAATCGTTATCAAAAACTCTTGAAATTGTTTCTCCGTTTGTTTTTAATCAAAAACCAAAAATTTTCATAAAAAATTTTAATTTTTTTAATTTTAATTTTAATTTGGAACTAAAAAAGTGAATTTTTGGAAAGCTTATATCTCTAAGTCTACTACGACTGCTCTTTTGAGGGAAACTAAAAATATCGAAAAATTGGTCAAACTCAAACAAACAAAAAATTCTGAACCCTCTGATTTTACGTGGAACCCCCATATGTATTTCTATTATATTCTTTAATGGAAATTTAATATCCATAATCAACTTCATTTAAACTGTTGCACTAAAAAGCGACATTATTTCGTGCCACAACAGCCAGAAAAGCTTCAGCAACATAATTTTTGAAACTTATTTTTTTACGGAAATCGATTATTTGCGATCGTAAATAATCAACTTTCGTAAAAAAAACCACAAAGTTCAAAGAATATACCGCTTAAGCTTTTTTGGTGGTTATGGCTTGATTTACAATCCTACAATTTCTAACGAAATAACATACAACAGCTTAAATTTGAAATGCAATTTAAATTTAAGTTCACCTCATTTCCAGTAATAAAAATTATATGTTCCATGCGTTTGCATTAACATTAGTTTATATTCAAATACGCCAACATGTTTCTATAATTACCAGATAGTCACTCAACATACAAATTAATATATAGTCATGGAATAGTGTTAATAAACCTCGCATTATCAACGCCACATGTGCTGCACCATCACTCACAAACACTAAATAACAGGACCAGTAGACTGAAAACTCAATTCTAAAAGTTACAGTTCTGTATAATAGAGAAAAAAAATATGAAATATTAAGTGGAAAATAAAAAATTTTGCAATATCTGTAGAGCTAAATTTTCTCTCTGTCTGACTTGACTGCAGTGGTAAATAGTCGGGAGTTAATGTCAAACGGATTTGTGAACGTGTGAGCAATTTCCGTTTTTATTGGCACAAAAACAAACATCAAAAATGTATTTGGAAAAAAAAAGTAGAAAAAATAATGTCGCGTGTTTCCACCTGGCACGCACATGCAATTGTCAATGTAGTGACAATAATAGAAAACAACAACAACACGAGCAGTAATAGTGACAATTATAACAACAACATGAACAACTTCAAATGAGAGAGGAAAAAAATATACTAATGAAAATAAGTACCAGCACTCGAAACAATATCGTACAACAAACACTAAATGAAAATGTTCAGCATTACAATCCCTTCAACACATGCACGCACACTTGGATGCACTGTGAGAAATTAACTTACCGCATGCGTGATTTTTTACTAAATAACACTTGAATTTGAATTCTGGCAGTTCAATATATCTCGCCTCTTAACTGAAAAGGCCAGTGCTGCATGCGCTATGAACGCCCCTCATGCACTGTAAAGTACAATATTCTCAAATCTTATTTTCAGAGAGGAAAATGTCGAAGAAATGGTCTGAGTACGTTTATGGTGGTGAAGAACAAAACAAATAATAATAAAAAATACGGGAAATAGTGTTGCTGATAAATAAAACTTTAAAAAAAAATTAAATCGATTTAAAAAATAAGCATAAAACGGCTAAAAATAATTTAGATTCTCTTAAATAAATAATTTTGATATGTGTTATCGATAATTCTATTCGAAGTCAGTGCGATCAGTTTAGCAAATTCTATTTTTAGTTAAATATATTTACCTCCGAATATCATTATATAGAGTGTTTTTTTTTCGAGTGTCACAACTTTGAGTTGGCATCACTGCTTCCTTTGAGCACCCATTTAACAGCTGATAGTTGCTTTTTGTTTAGTTTGCTTTGAAATTTCATTATAAATCGACTTACACCCGAGCAACGCGTGCAAATTGTTCGACGAATGGGCTGAAGCACAAACTGATATTGATTTTGAATTTCCATTTAAAATTTTATTTTTCGATAAAGCCCATTTCTGGTTGAATGGGTACGTAAATAACCAGAATTGTTGCATTTGGAGTGAGTAGAATCCACAAGCTTTTGTCGAAACACCATTTATGAGCTGGCGGAGTCATTGGCCCATATGTCTTTTTACGCCAGCCGTGGCGGCCACATGCAGAAATCATTAATAGTTAAACATTAATTTCATAAAATTTTCTTTCCAATAAATTCCGTTTTATTGATATTAAAATATATTTTCTTGTAACTGAATTTAAATTATTTTTAAATTGAAATCAGTTTAATTTCTTTTTTAAGTTTTATTTTAAAATTTTTAGTGCCAAGTTTTTCGGAGCGGGGTCATGCCCAATTTAGGAAATATTAATGTTCGCCCACTTTTCTAAACTCAATATCAGGACACTTTCAGGTCTCAAGGTGTGTGCCAAGTTTAGAAACACGTGAAATATAATATTATTCGTTAATAGGCATGGCTCCGCCCCACTTATTCTAAGAGCTTCGTGGTAATTCAATTAGCAAAAGTACATATAACTTAAAAATAACATTTCATGCGCGTAGCCCCGCTCAATTTTTTGGACACAAGTTTAAGTCTGCTAATAGCAGACTGAATTGAAAAATAAATTTTCTTTATCCAAAAATCTGTGTTTTATTTAAAAACAAACACCAGCCTAGTGATCTGCCCTATTCAAATTATTTTGACAGACTTAAAAAAATCTCATTTTTTTCTTGCAGATAGTAGAAGCAAGTGAAAAGGGTCTTTTGTTATTCGTTTAACCAAATTTTTCAGTGTACATTTACAAAAAAAAAAAAAAAAAAAAAAAGAATCTCGATTCATAAATATATTAAGTGCTACGTACTGGTACTTCAAAATCAAATCGTAGAAAAAAGTTTGAAAAAAGAACTGCATTTTGAAATAAAAGCAAAATATATTTACTCGTATGTAAAAAAAAAACACTAAATTTCTGCACAAGCATGACATACCGGTGGAAGAAAGTGATGTGGAAATCACTACAATTTTATGTTGCATGTTGATGATAATTTGCGTATTTTTACTTGTATTTGCTGATTGATGTTGCGGCGCATATGCACATTCAAATAAATGCTGTATGCATGCATGTATTTTTGTGGCAGAAAGTGTTTTTAAATTATACTGTACTTAAGTTTATTTTATTTTTTTATATATCACTTGTACACAATTATAGAACAAAAAAAGCAAATTAGTTTTTAAAGCGTTTTTGCTTGTTTTTAACAAAACAAAACTAAAATATCATGGAAACTGCAAGATAATGTGATACCAAGCCACCAATTATTAGTAAAAATTAGAATTAGAGCTAATTGTTGGTATCAAACTATTCAGAGATGATATTACAATGCATTGGCATTTAAATCCTTAAAGAAAAAGCGTAAAATAAGAAGTTGTATTTAAGTTCGAAAGAGTATGATATTCTTAGTCTCTAGTTACACCGTGAATGTGATTTAATATACAGTGGCTCAGAAAGCAAAAAAAAAAACTCATTTTTAAATCAGGTGTCTAATCGTCGCTTTCGATAACGAGCTGATTCTATCACGCTTCTTCAGTTTGAGATTATGGCATTCGATATGAAACGCAAAAACGTGATTTAATCAGCTCGTTATCGGAAGCGACGATTAGACCCCAGTTTTGTGTCTTAATCGTTTTTCATCACATAACTGAATCTTATTAACTTTTAAATATCTTAATAAGAAGCATGATTGAGGTAGTGTACAGCACTAACTGTATACTATAATGTAAAACAAAATTCCCATTTGGTTCGTATTAAAATTAGTTTAAGTATGGATGTAATTTCATATAAACTAAATAATTAAAATTGAGAGAATACGCCCTTGAAATTGCTTATTTTTATTTATAGAAAAACATATTTACTCCAGCTACAACTAACTTTGCCTATAACAAGGAAAAATTTATGGTTCCATGCAGTTCAGTGTAAACGAAATCCGCTGTTATAACAAATGTTTTCATTTCTAATTAAAAGAAATGAATAAATACTCGTATAATCCCCTGAATTAAAAAATTCATTGCAGTTCGAATACAATAACCATTTCAATTAGTTTTAATGTATAAAGCTGTTACTAATCATGTTTACGATAAAAAAATAAATAAAATGTTATTATTATTTTATTTAGATCAACTCATGCAATTTTTTAATTAAAAAAACAATGTTTTATGTGTAAGTATTCTAAAATTGTATTATATAATATTTTTTTTTTACCCTGCCCATGAGTTGAGTGACCTTTAGTTTTATTTTAATTACATTTAAGGCTTTTACTATCTCTCCTCAGGCGTTTTTGTGTATTTATTTTGTACAAGTCAAAAGAAAATTGTGTCAGTTTGACATACGAGTAGTTACACAATTTAATAAAATAGCAATGGAATTCTCAAGAGATTGTTAGGTCATTTAACTGCCATAAAGTTTGCAAAATTCTTGATAAAAAGTATTACATCATTTAATTTTTTATAGAAGATGTTACTAACAATTTTATATATTTTATATTTTATTTATATGTTAAAAACATTACATAAATTCAGAAAGTGTATTGTTAGTCTTAGCCTGAGTAAAATAAAGTTTTCTTTAAACCTGTACTTGCTGCTGTTGATTTTTGTTTAATTTTTTGTTATTTTCTTTATGCTTAGCATGCAACAAGAATTTTGGTTGTGAACATATTCAATTAATAAAGACCCAACCGTAGTCTCTTGCAACAAGATCAAATAAAAATCAGCTGCTCGACTTTCATGCAAGTTGCAGAGCTGTTTCCCATTTTGTGCCAAAATCCCCTATTATTCAAAGTAAATATGGATGATTTGGTAGCCTTGTTCACGATTACTTGCTAGATTATACTGATCGCATGACAGTTCATTTGACAGTTCACCTTTTCGCAAGCAATATCAGGCTCAAAACAAACACCCTATAATGAAAGATGTAATGTCAGATTTAACTAACATTTACGGGTAAAATCCAAAATTTATACAGTGGGTCTTATAAATATATAAAGCAGTTTTGCCAACATAAAAGAAATCCACATTAGCTCATTAAAATATCAACGATTGCGAAATGAAAATGTAAACAAAACGAATGTAAAATTTACACCAAAATGACTTTGAAATCAAATGGTCTATAACCATCCCTACAACTGCCATATCATACGATATTATTGTAGTGAGTAAATGTATCGTCACAATGATGATGGTAAAATTTATGATGACCTCAAAGTAATTATTTTCCGTCTTTCTACTAATTACCTCCCTTTTTTACATGAAATGTTTATATAGCAAAGTTTAATGATATGTAAGTGGGAGTGGGTGAGCGTGAGGGTGAGGGTGAGGATGAGTATATGTTCTCGTATATATATATATATATATTTGATAGTAATTTATTTTTATTTCCATTTGTTTAGTGGAAATTGCGCCATACTTAGAACAAAATTTTATGACCAATCAGCCTAAACGAAAGGAATTGAATATGAAGGTTCAATTAGGAACTATTGTAAAAAAAAATATTTTTGTTTTATTTTCATAACCAACGCCAAAGCACTTCGAAGTAGAAAATTAATGATAATAAAGTAATTGCGTTGCCTTAATGTATTCACATTAGCTGAAAAGTAAAGCAATGTCCTTAGGGAAGCATAAAAGCGACGAATATTTTAACAAATTTAGTTAATTAATTAAAATGTTTGTGTTATATGCAAAATACGAGTACTTTTGTTGTGGGCAAGCGGAACGAATATTCTGTTTATTTTAGAAAAATTTATTTAAAAAATTAAAGTACTTCCCATTTAACGAAGTTTATGAATTTTTAAAGATTTTATTACTTTTAGTCAATAATTTGTTCAATTTAAAAAAAAACATATGGCGCGACTTGTATGTAAGTGAAAGAAAGCCAACATATGTATTTATGTACATTAGTTATGAAGATGAGAAACTTGTTCTTGATGCTCCTGTGAAACTAAACATTGATTTTTTAATGAGGATTTCCACAGCATTTGAGGGATTTAGAGTTGGTCGTTCGTGAGCTGGGCTGGGCTTTGTCTAAATAAGGACTATTTATGTAGTTTTTTACATAATTTCATATTTTCTCCCCAATAACACATAAAAAAAGAAAGATTTTCAAGCCGCGTCCGAAGGAGCATTAAACTTTACCATTATTGCCATCCGCAATGCGTTATTCCCTTTAAAAACTATGTTTTTAAGCATTTTTGTAGCAGGTGCTACTTATATTAAAATAAATTTTATTATATTTTTTTTTGTTAAATTGTTTGATTTGCATCATTATTAATTTATTTCTGTTGTTAGTTTTCTCAAAAGGTAGCGCAAAGTTTAAATAATTCTAATCATCTTAGCGGGAGTGTATGATTTATTTCCAAATTCACAGTCTATAGTTAACTAACGATTTCTCTTATCGATTTGATTGGTTAAAGCACCTTTATTAGTTAACTAAAGGCTGTGAATTGGGGCCTTAGTAAATTATTTCAGCAAAAATAAAAATTTCTATTTCAGTAAAGCAAACAATTTTGCACTAATAAATTTAAAAAAAAGAATATATATATATACATATATATTGGGTGTTTTTTATTGAGGTATAGAACTTTAAGTTGGCATCACTTTTTTAACTGGCGGCCATTTTGTCAGCTGTCAAGTGATTAATATTTAGTTTGGTTTGCCATTTCATCATGAACAGGTTGACAAAAGAACAACGCTTGCAAATCGTGCAAATTTATTTCGAAAATAATGGTTCAGTTCGCGAAGTTTACCGCAAGCTCCGTCCATTTTATGGTCGACATAATCGTCCATCAGAGCAATTAATTCGGTTACCCATGGATCGTTTTCACACTACGTTCTACGTTTACTCTATGTGATAATACGCATCCGCAGAGACGTCGAACAGTGCGCACCGAAGAAACAATTGCCGCTGTAGAGCAAATTGTTGAAGAGGACCCGAATGAATCGATTCGCCACCGTGCACAGCAATTGGAGCTTTGTCCATCAACTTTATGGAAGATTTTGCGCAAAGATCTCGGCTTGCGACCTTACAAGATCCAGCTTGTGCAAGAATTAAAGCCGCGAGACCATGCAATGCGTCGTGATTTTGGTGTATGGGCCGAAAATGAGATTGATCTCAATGATGATTTTCATCGCAAAATTTTGTTCAGTGATGAGGCTCATTTTTGGTTGAATGGCTACGTCAACAAGCAAAATTGCCGCATTTGGAGTGAAGAGAATCCACATGAGACCCTTGAGACGCCATTACATCCACAAAAACTGACTGTTTGGTGTGCTCTATGGGCTGGTGGAGTCATTGGGCCATACTTCTTCCGAAATAATGCTGGAGAGTCAGTTACCGTTAATGGAGACCGGTATAGAGCCATGATAACCGACTATTTTGTTCCCGAATTGGATGGCATGAATGTGGATGAGTTGTGGTTCCAACAAGACGGCGCTACATGCCACACAGCGCACGTCACAATCGATTTATTGAAGGAAACATTCGATGAGCGCATAATTTCGCGGAATGGACCTGTCAATTGGCCACCAAGATCGTGTGATTTGACACCATTGGATTATTTTCTTTGGGGATATGTGAAGTCGCTCGTCTACGCCAACAAACCAGAAACGTTAGGGCACTTGGAAGCCAACATTCGTGGCGTTATTGCCAACATACGGCCCCATATGCTCGAAAAAGTGGTTGAAAATTGGACCTGTAGAATTGGCTTTATTCGAGCCAGCCGCGGCGGCCACATGCCCGAAATCATATTTAAACGTTAATGGCATAAAATTATCCTTCCAATAAAGCCAAATTGATGGACATTAAAACGATTTTCTTGTGTTTTATTTCAATTCGAAGTTCTATACCTGTAAAAAAACACCCTGTATATTCATATTAAAAATATGTATTAAAATATATAATCAGGGGTTTATTAATTAATTTATTTATTTTCAAACTGATTTTTAAGCTGATAGTATTTTATATTTAATATTTAATATTATTTAATAATGTTAAAGAAAAATACAATTGATTTGAAATTACAAATCATTTGCCATAATTGCGGCTGTAATCATGTGTTAATTTTTTTTTTCTAATAACTCTAAGCCTCAAAGAGATTATTGACATTTGATATGATTTAAATGGTTTAGTAATTAAATAGATTGATTTTCATGATAAATTAATCGATTAACCTTTTTGTTTGATGTCTCACAATTCAATGTTAAGGGTTTTTTATCAAAGCTTTCTCCAGGTTTATTTATTTTGATGGAGTTTAATAAATAATTCAAACTTGTTATAACAATGTTTCCAAATGGTTTCTATGTATTTATAATAGCACATTAATCTGATTTTGGGTTTTTAGTATTTTTTTCTTTGTGTTTTTTTTTTGTTTTGTATATTTTAAGAAGTAACAAAGGGTATGAGAAAAAATAATTAAAAGGTTAAAGGCAATATTTTGTCAGACGTAAGATCAGTATGAAAATCAATTTATAATGTCTTTTGAAGAACAAATTGAGTGTAAGCCTTCTCTGACAAGGCACGCTTTTCGAAACTTTTTCGGAAAGCCAATAAATTAAAATGCGTATTAAAAATAAAAATTTAAATAATACAACTAATTATCGAATTAATTTTGAACAATTAACTATTGGAAATATTTTATGTTAACACAAACGTAAGAATGTATTTATTATTAACAAAAAAAAATTAATTGCTGTAAGAATTTACAAGAGTTAATCTCAAAACTGTACTAAGCAATCTAATGTCCCAAAAACCTAAATTTATGTACACATGATGCAAGTGCTTATATAGTATTTTAAGTTGTTTTTTCACACAGATATTATTATTAATAAAAGTACCGAAAAACAGAGCCAAAATACCCCCAGTCCATTCAATATTATTACTGGTTTACAAACGTCATTTAACAACGTTAGGAAATTCTATTTTATAAAGATTTCGGTAAGCACTTCCACTGTTGTCAATCAACAAAAATTATCAGCTGTTTCGTTAGGGGACGTTAGGGGACTTTCGGCTGATTCTGCCTTCATTTATATTTTCGCTTATATATATATGGGAATTTTGCTGGAGGTCAAACTATCGGCCAAAATTAAAAGTCCAATATGTATCTCAAAAACTGTATTAGTACTGAATACAATCTATGCCGTTCTGAAATATTTAAAGCTTTAGCTGTCGACTCTAGTTGGCGGTATGGCCTCACCGTATCAATTTTTCATTAAATGCACATTAATATTTTTTATTGAAAATGTTATAAAACATCTAGTTTGTTAAGTTAACAGTATTCAAGTGGAAGATTTTCTATTAACAGTCTCTGAATGAGAGATATGTAAAATAACATCGGGCTAAAAGCTAAAAACGAAGCTATTGCACAGTAGATAATGTGACACGAAATCTTGACAAAAAGTAATTTGTTACTTTAATAATATATCAAAATATCAAAGCAAAAAGCAGAATAGTTGGTTTTTGTAAAAATAAACAAATATCAGTCGATTTATGGGGGGCAGTCAAAATTGACATTTGCAAGCAACGTGCTAAGTGCAGCACAAAAAGTGTAATTTTGATACAAATGAAAACATTTTTATGAGTTATTAGACAAAAAGAAGAAAATCGTGAATAATAAAAAGAGAGAAGATAGCAAGTAATTAAAAGAAACCAAAATATGTTGGTGAACATTATGGCTTTTGTTAACAACACGTGTAATTCTAACTTAACCTTAAATAAATAAGCTTTATCCATATATATAATAAATTTCTCATAAGTTTTTGATAGTATTGGTCGTGGACTGCTCCATTTTTTTTTTATGAATAGTGTTAAGAAAATAGTTCTGAATTCATTTGTTTTTATTTTTTGTTTAGACTTTTTTTCGTTTTTTTATTTATATAATTTTCTTTCAATCAGCCTATCAGCCCTGAAGTAGAGTGAACGTGTTAATGTTGGGATTTGTGATAAAAATAAAAAGGAAAAGGCTGATGCTGCTTACAATTGTATTATCAGTGAAATTGATTTAAAGAAGGTTTCAAAATAAGATTTGTCTTCATTGAAGCAAAATGTATAAACTTTTTGTAAAAATTTATTATTAAAGTGGCACAGGTCCCACGGAAAATTAATGACTTTTCAAAGCAAATTTTGTTTACATGCCTTATACGCCATTATGCTAGCCCTCTGCGTATTTTCATCCTGCTGAATTTCAAAAAAATTAGTCGTTTCGTTTTGTAGATATATGATTATTTTTTCATATGATAACAACCCTTAAATAATCCAGCTGCGCGTGCTCATGAAAAACTCTTAATTTTCTAACTCCTAATTTCAGGAATATCGTACCAAAACTTTGGCGGAAGTTAATTTTGGCCCAAAAAGTAGCTCAAATTACCCAATGTGCCTTTATGGGATTTTGCTTACAATTTAGGAAATATTCGAAAAACAATTTGAATTTTAACTTTTTTACCAACTTGGTATACTGTTGTGTTAATCGAGAAGTCCAATCTTGTTACCGCACCATGGTCCATGATTTTTTGTTTTAAAATATGGACAACATTAATCCGTGCGAGATGTGTTTTTAACAAGATGGCATTAATTATCATAAGGCAACTGCAACTACCGTCTTACTGGCATCTCGCGGTTATTTGCTGTCGTCTTATGACTTTGGCAAGGCAAAAATTAATTTTGCCCTAAAAAGTAGCTAAAATTACCTAATGTGCATTGTTGCGGAATGAAATTTTTATCCGCAGTATCAATATCAATAAATGGGGTTTTGAATAAAAGTTAACGTGCCGATACAAAAAAAAATTGTATGATATCTTAAACTCTTTTTACTGAAAATAATTTTTTTTGGGGTCTAATGTGCAGTTTCGACTCGTTTAGAAAATTTGTATGAAAATCACTCCAAAATATGAGTGTTTTCAATACAAATTTTATACTCAAGTATACATAAGAGCTCAAAACGAATAAAGTTAATAATTGTGAAATTTCAAAATTAATTTCAAACAAATATTTGTACGAAAAGAAAGAAAATATATTTTTTTTTTCAATTACCAAGAACTCATTTAAAACATACAACCTATACTACAGGTTGTGAAGTGGGCAAATAAAAAAACTTAATTGTATTTATTGCTAAATCTTGAAAAATTTTATAGTCAAAAGAAATTTATATTTGAAGGAAAACGTTTCCTTCATTCTACTTTTCGTGCTCTGCTTTGAAGCTTGGCAAAAGCCAACAATACCACTCTATCTTAGCCTGCAATATAGAACTAAACATGTCAATTATCATGTCATGCAGACTTTCCTATAAATTACTTACTTCTAACATTTAACACCTTATTTAAATTAGTTTGACCGGTATAGTACACATACATACATTCAAAGCATAGCGTACTCAAAATATTTAAAAATGCAAGCTTTAATCGCAATGAATGAAAAAAAATGTTTTTAACATAAATGTTTGTGTGCACACTTTACTTTCCTTCTCCTGCTTTGCGTATAACATTTTATATTTATATTCCTCATACTCAATGCATCCAAACTCCCTTTGGCATACACACACTAATTTTCAAGCACACCTTTAAGTCTAAAATTGCTTATGCATGCATTACACACTTATGCAAAGTTATTATTCTGCAACATTAGTTTCATAAAATACACACATTATGAAAATATATAATTTTAATGAAATTTAAACAAACAAGCCTTTTTAAGTTTAATCAAACGCGAAATTTAAACAACTAATTAAATTGTATGTAATCTGTTTATAGGGAAAAATGCATAAAAGCATTTTGCTATTAAGCTGCTACTGTAATGCTAAACGCAGTGTTGCACAAAATTGAGGCGGCAAATGGCTAAATAAGTCTCAAATCTAATCTATAATTTTTTGCATATCTGGTTTATATGCTTATTGAATAAAAATCTTTAAATAAATTAAATTAAAATTAAGGCTTAAATATTTTTTAACAAAAATATGTATTGCTACAATTTAGCAACACACTGTACACACATTCACTACACATACACACATGCGGCTGATGTTGTTGTGGCATTTGCTGCAGCTGTTATTGATTTGAAATAATTAGGAGTTGTGGGAGCAAAAAGAATTCAATAGAAAATTGAGAGTGTTAAAGGGAATTCTAACTATAAACATTATTAACGTTACATTAAGCAACAGCCAGTATTTGTGTTATTCCTTAGAATTAATTAGCTAAGAATTGTTGATTGGGTAACCAACGTCAAGCAAAAGTTGCAATACATTGCATTTCATTGTAAGGAAACGACGCCGGCACTCAAAACAAATGTATGGCAGTTTCATTGGGAGAAGTAATTGATATAACATGTACTTTTCTTTTTCTCAATATGTATCAATCAGCAAAAGTTTGTGGATGCTGGTGTTGTCTGTTTACAAGTACATACAGCATAGCTAGATGAATTGTCAGAAACCAACTGCTGAAGTGAAAAATAAAGAGTAAAGAACCAAAGCTTTCAGTAAAGCAAAGATTTTTGTTAAAAAATAAATTACGGTTATAAATATGAAAACGAATGAGATTTTTCTTCTTGGTTGCTTGCTTGTATTGAAAATGGTAAAGAGTGAAAATAATAATTTTACATTTTAGAGTAAAAATAATAATTTTTTTTGTAGCAAAATATGTACATATATTGCTCAGATTTGATTGAAGAACCAAGGAAGAACGGATTCTGTTGAAATTTTGGATAGGAACCAGATAATGACAAAAGTATCGTTTTAAGTACTCTTGGAATATTGGCCGTCAAACAACTACAAATGCGTGCAGTTAAAAATAAAAGTCATAATCATACTCAAGCTAAATACGTATAACAATAAACAACCAAAAACTATGTTCATACATATGCCTTAAATTATGCAGCACAAACAGCTATAACTAAAATTTATACACTGTATTAGCTACAATCATACACATAAGTATAAAAACATTCTTAGTTTCTACTCCATTACACATCAGTATGGACCTGTGTATTTTATTTGCACACACTTCAAGCAGGTAGAAAAGTGAACTGATAAAATGCTTAAATGACAACGGTGTTCATTCAATTCAATTGATTGCATTACATGAATAAAAATTTAATAATTCTCGACTGTGCTAAGAATATTTCTAACTAAATATTTTCTGAAGATACATTTAGAACTTTACAAATTATAAAACATCAGTTCATTTACAATTACATCTTAAAATTTTGCAAAAAGAAATGTTAGTAATAGCATCAGTTGCTTAAAGGTTATATTTCTTCTAAATTTTACCTCCTAATTATCAGATTAATCAAATTCATCAAACAGGCAAAGCACATTTTGCATTTCATTGTATACAGAAAAATGTATATGGGTACGTCTTATGAATAAATACTCAGAGTATCATGCGTATATTTCTTTTATCCGAAGAAATTTCTACACTCTGAGTATAACCATAATCCATACATACATAAGTATGCAGACACTCAATGCAGACAAAACGTATCTCGCACCCTCCTTCTCTATCTTTCTCTTTCTCTCTGTCTCTGTCTCTATCTCTATATCTATCTCTATCTCTATCTCTACCTCTATCTCTGTCTCTGGCTCTGTCTCTCCTACTCTATTTATAATTGTACACAAATTTTATATAGTACTTAACTTTTGCGCATAAATGAAGAAGAGGTACTATTGCCTGCTGGAATCAGCTATAGTTATAGAAAGTAGATAGCAAATTAATTGTTTGTTCAATAATTATAAGTATGTGAAGTTAGTGAGTGATAGATCACTTCTATCAGCCTTTAACAGAAGGAGTTTCAGCCACGGTGAGAGTGCAACCATCAGACCTCTAACATATGAATATATTATATTGTTTTTTTTTCTTTTTTCAAAAATATACTTGTGCCACTTTCAAAATGAACGGCTCATATAGTACAGAATCCACATCTGAGAGATCGGCAGATATGCTCGGCAGATATGAGCAATCCGCAAAAACAAATTTAACCACATTTTTAAAAACATTTCCCTTATTACCGTCTTTCTGGGATTAAAAATCATTGATGTAAATAGTGATCAAATGTGGCAGTAAAATTTCATAATTTATATGCAAAGAAGATTCGATTCCCTATGAGCAATAGGGAACTCTTTAAAGTTAGTTTCAGCGAGAAGTTCCAGCAATGTAACGAATGCTCGTATTCGCTTTGTTCACACACATACTTACAAGTAAGCATCCTAACAAAGCTTTAACATTTTAGCGGAAAACTGCTATAAATAGTACTAGTATCTATAGTGTATCTCTAGTTCCAATGTCTAGACATGTCGTCAAGTGGAGTACCTAGTCAGTAGTAACAGTGTCTGTCCAATGTCTCCACATATTCCCAACTGAAGTACCTAGTCAATAGCACTTACAGTACTAGTGCGCGTGTTAAAAGTCTTTTCAGGAGTTTTTGAATGTATTTTAAGTTTTTGAATTCCCAAAATGTTAAATTTATTATTCGCTTTAACATTCGCCAAACTAACATTCGGTACTTCCCTACTTCTTATTTTATGCCGTGCGTATACTTAATGCATATTTTATGTGCATTTGCATTATATTAATCATACGCCTTCGGATCATTTTATTTTATACAGTACATTGAGGGTTGCCAGATACCAAAAGTCAAATAACTGCACAATAGAAAAAATTCACTTGGATTTTGAAAAAATAACTGTACAATTTAAAAATGTACTATTGATACTTATTGCAAATATTTTTTGGTTGTAAATTGCCAGCGATATACACAATAGAAGTACTGATCAGTGTCATGGAAAAAATATACAACTGATTATACATGTGCAAGCACAATTATATAAGTAAGCAACATAGTAGTTCTTTCTATTTAGTATTGAAATTTTTTCTGTAGAAGATATTATATTAATTTATAAAAAAAAATATAACTGATAAAAAAAAACAATTTTTCAAAATTAAAGAAAAACTATTTTAACTGGACAAATTGTATTTTAGCTGGTAACTGGACAACCCTCCAAAAAACAAAGTGGACAATTTAACCCATTCCCGCCCGTCTTGCAAGCCTTAATACCTTCGTGGTATTAAGGTATGTAAACAAACTGTTTTTCTTTATTTTACAAAATTCCCAAATTTGTTTGATTTTATGGTAGACAAAAGCAGTTTTTAAACTTTGTTTCAACCCGATTTTTGAAATAGCCAACATTATTTGTTTTCTTTCTAAAGTATCTTACCATCATCAATCATTTAAAGCCAAATATATTATATACGTATAAGCTTTATCCTTTCATTTGAATTCAGTTTTAACAGCTTAAATCAGAAACTCCTTATAAAACG
Organism: Nowickia ferox; assembly: GCA_936439885.1. Classification (NCBI taxonomy): domain Eukaryota; kingdom Metazoa; phylum Arthropoda; class Insecta; order Diptera; family Tachinidae; genus Nowickia; species Nowickia ferox. Next base: position 111,834,130 of record OW387023.1, read on the forward strand.
ATTAACATATTTTCCATAACTTCTTAAATCCCTTTAAAGTTAATACAGTTCAACAGTATTTATTTCCATTCTTTGTTTGCATTATGGCCTTTTGATTGCTTGGTTGTTTTATATTCTATTTGTTTTCATGCCATTTAACCCAATGGATACGAGTATTTTTGAACTCAGTGAGTAATAAAATATTTGTGTGTCTGTATATACAATAAATAATAGTTACAAAATGTATCTTGACTTTTTTTCTTATTATTGTTATATATTTTCAATTGTCACGCAAAACTTTGTTACCAGAGCCAATATAAGTAAAACTTCCAGCTTACAAATGCCTTTAGAGAATGTTTAGTCAAGCGATCTGACGGTTGGTCGTTAGATTGTGTGTCTTTTTTTTCATCTCCTTTTTCCAGTTAAAAACGTTTCCCTGAAGATATTTGCAGCCGAGGGCTCTGTAATATCAACTGAAACTTGAAATACTACTGTGGCAACAAAACCAAAAGAAACATTATAACAACAAAAATAAACAAATATAAAACAAGTTATTTTGTATTGGTAAGAAGAACCAATATAATATCTTGCAAGGGCAGAGTAGGCCAAAACTAAGTGCCTAAAAATGAAAAGTTGCGTTAAATATAAAATATATGCGCTGGCAAAATACATAGTTCTGCCAGTAGTGACAAATATGAAGAAAAATATTCTTCTTACTGCAACGAAATGTTATTTATTTCTTTCAGGAAACATTTTGTAAACGTACAAATAGTGCTTGTACTATTCCTACTCACTGTATTTCATGTACAGACTGTGCGGTGAAGTAAAAAATAAGAAGTGAAATATATACTATGTATAAGGATAATTCTCCTTTATTTTCGTTGCTTAAATATATTAGATCAAACATGTAAAATGAGACGTATGTTCCAACCTGTGGAATTGGAAAAGTTTTTTAATATATGTTTGATCATACATTTTGAATCATACATAATTTATCCGATATGTTTCATCAAATATATTTTATCTAACATCTTAAATCAGACATGTTTGATCAGACATGTTTTATCTAACATGTTAAATCATACACGTTTGATAAGACATGTTTGGTTATACATGTTTGAATATACATATTTTATTTGCCATTTTTTATCAAACATGTATGATGAAACTTGTTTAATCAATCATTTCTGAATTAATATGTATGCTTAAACATTTATGATAAAACATATAATCCAACTAGAGTTGTGTCTAAAAGCTCTTTTTGAACTACTTTGAGAGCGTTTGAATCAAAAGTTGTTTCAAACCCATTTAATTTACATTGATGTTTTTGACCGGACTTGTGCCAAACATCTCATTTTAGTTCAAAAGAGCTGTTAGACACAACTCTACTCTTTGAGGCAAAAATTAACGAATGAACGAGTTGGACCCAGCTCTAGATCAAATATATACATATTAAATAAACGTTTGCAATTCCACAGACTAGAACATACATATCTGATTATACATGTTTGATCATATACGTGTAATCTTATATATTTAAGCAACGAAAATAAAGGAGAATAATCCTTATTAGAGTTGTGTCCAACAGCTCTTTTGAACTAAAATGAACTGTTGGGCACAAGTCCGGTCAAAAACATCAATGTAAATTAAATGGGTTTGAAACAACTTTTGATTCGAACGTTCTCAAACTACTTCAAAAAGAGCTGTTGGACACTACTCTACCCACAAACCTATGATCAAACCCATTTAAATTACATCGGTTTGATCATAGGTTTGTGACAAAAATGAACGAATGAACGAGTTGGACCCAGCTCTAATATAAATTACAAATGTTTGATCAAGGCTGTTTGGTCTGACATGATTGATCAGACATGTTTGCCCCTTCTTTCAACCTTTACTAAAGGTCCTTTAGTAAAGGTCCTTTATTAAAATAATTCACTGATTTTCCAGCCAACTTTTTTATTGATTTTTAAATAACATATTATAAGTGAAATTTATTTGCTGGTGGTTAAGCGATGTCTATATGCATTTCATTGTTGCTTTAACAAATCGTCAGTAGACTTCAACCACACATTTTGAACAGTCACAAACCTCTTATCTTATGCACAGACTTTCATAAACTGTGCATAAGATAAGAGGTTTGTGACTGTTCATAATGTGTGGTTGAAGTCTACTGACGATTTGTTAAAGCAACAATGAAATGCATATAGACATCGCTTAACCACCAGCAAATAAATTTCACTTATAATATAATTATGACAATATGTCGAATAATGAATCTCTTGAATGTTAAATAACATATGTTTTATTATTAGGGAAATTCAAATATTAGTCCTAAGTGTCATACTGGCATAATATATTAAATTATTTCTATATAATTGTTTTTGCTTTTGTTTTTCTTTGAAACAAAAAAAAACATTATGGCACGTTGATACTTAAGACTACCGTTTGAATCCCACATTTGATTCAAGCAATTTAAATATTTTGTTTAATTTTAATTTTATTTCAGCACTGTGATCAAACGAATTTTATTTATTTATATTTTTTAAGGACATAATGCTCACGAGCCATATTATTATTATAATGTCGACGAATAAAAAAAAAATTCGAATTTAGAAATCTTTTCAAAACACGAGGGTAGTCAAGTAATTTTTTGTTGTACAAGGATGGCCAAAAGTACCATTAATGAAATCATTGGCCCTCTTCTATCTGTGTTAGATATATTATTTCCTAATCAGACCAGTTGGGCATGTATACCAGAGAAGAAGTCTGTTTTACCAATAAATACTTAAATTGATAAAATTTTCAGACCAAAAACCAAAACAAATACATCTTCCAAATCTTAAAAATTGAGTTAGATGCAGCCATCATCTATTAATGTCAATATCTATCACTACCAAAATTTATATATAAGGTAATTCTCAAACTGCCTTTAAATGGCAAAAAGTTTAACTACATATGTAAAAAACTGTGAAGTTAAATTACTCAAAATTTTCTTTCTCGCACTAATAAGCCCTTGGCTTTCAACCCTTCTATTGAAAATTATTCACTCAAAAGGGGAATCACCCCTAAAAGAAGCAGAAAACTAAAAAAAATGTATAAAAGAAACCAGCAATTTAATAAAAAACGCCAATAAAAGCCAGACTTTTTCATAGAGAATTAAAAAGAAAGTGTATGAACTTAAAAAAAAACTTTACAAGAATACAGTTAATAACATTTTATGTCCTTGTCTTTTTTTTACTTTTTAAGGTTATCGATTAATTAACGCAAACTTTAAGTATTAATTATTCTACATGACAAGCCCGAGTATAAAAAATCAATTGTTTAGTTGAAACTTTTGTAAACAATCAAACTAATCATAACTATTCACTAAAACAAAATGAACTAGTAAGCTAAATTTCTTTGGTCGTTACACACGAACTTTTTCAATACATTTTGCATTTTCACAAGCGGTGCGTAATTCAGTAAGTTTTTTGATTATTAAATAACTCATAACCCATTTTATGAAAAATTGTTCGCACATATTACGAATTAATCTGTGTTGGAGTTTTATATCAAGTCAAGCTTTCAAATTAATATGTATAGCCTAGTCCATGAACCAATTTATATTTATATTTACAAACATTGGTGTTTCTGTCAATTAGAGGCAGTCGTATATTTTTTATATTTTTTTTTTAATTAAACCACTACTGAGGGAATATTCATGCAATTCATTATGCTAGAGCTAGGAAAATAGGTTTTGGAGAGAACTTTAGAGGAAGTCTGTGAACATTCGTTTTGGATTTGTCACATTGCAAGTGAATGGCCATGATTTAGAAAGCAGCAGCAAAACTTTGCAACTCTAGGATTAAACTAGATTTTTTAAATGAATTTAAGGCCTTAACTCTTGAATATGTATATTTTTAAAATATAAAATATATTTAGTAAACAAAACAAACTAGTTTTAGTACTCTGGAAGTCATAAGCTCACTCATTGCTTGTTACAATTTTATAAACCACAAAAAATTGCGTTTTCCAACCCTGCTGCATAATAAGACAATGTTAATGTACGGAATAAATTTCTTGATTTTGATGAATTTTAATACAAACTAAGCTAAGACAATTGCTGACCCAGCAGTCCCCGCCCGAAGCCAATAGCTACTATGGAGGCTTCGGAAAATCGAATTCACCTACAGATAGACGGACTTGTTGTTGGGCATGGCTTAATCGATTTCCCTAAGGACCTAGAATATATATATATATATATATATATATATATATATATATATATACTTTATGGTTACGCATATTAGGAAAAGTACTCACGAAGTCACATCTTTATACATATCGTGCCATAACCGCCAAAAAAAAGCTTAAGCGACAGCATTTTCAAGCTTAATTTTTTAACGAAAATCAATTATTTATGATCATAGATAATAAATTTTCGTTCAAACTGTCGTTCAAAAAACATGTGGCTTAAGCTTATTTTGGTATTTAAGCCTCGTTTTTGTGAAGGATATAAAAACTGTTAAATTATATAGAAGACTTTCGGAAAAAATTAACAATATCTTCTCGCAAAATATTGTTGCCAAACTTCGCTGGCACTTAGTTTAGTATTCAAAGCTTACTTTTAAGTCTAAGTCATCACATTCCACTGCTACTTTGTGTATTATATATTCCATTCCTTTGTAGAATTGTCTGCTTGGATTCATTTCAAAAAATTCTGTATAAAACTACAAAATGGAACAAAGGTTTTTATTAACTTAAGAAATACAAAGAGGGATACCAAATATTATACATACAACGATAAAAAAAAATACTTCAAAAAAGTTTGTTCGCATTTGTATTATGAAAAATTTTAGTTTTTATTCAAAGAAAGCACATATTATTCTTTGGTATTTTTCACATTCTATATACATACATATATTGACATATTTGTATAACTTGTTTAACCCTTGTATAAATACAAAGTAATGAGAACAAAACCAGAAGATATGTTACTGCAACAAATAGCTAAAAAAAAGGCAATGTTACTTTTGCCATTTTGAGTAAATAAACATATAATAAAGATGAAAAAAAAAATAATTCATACAAACAGTTGATGAAGAAAAAAGGACTCATATATTCACTCACTAACAACAACAGTTTAAATTCGACTAGATTTTTATAAATTTTGAGCCAACTAACTTTATTTGTGTGTTTGCTTTTTTCTCATTTTATTGCCAAAAATAAAAAAAGTATTGTATAACGGGCCAAACAACTTAACTAGACATTTTTAGCATGCCAGCCAACTATTCAGCCATCTAGGCAACGAACCGACCAGCCAGTTAAGTCAGCCAAGTATTTATTTATGTAGTCGTATGTATCTAAATTAAGCAGCCCAACCTCTATTCAGTCATCATCCTCACAGTGTCTCTGAACAATTTAAAACGTTACAGATTTAAAGATTTTTTATAAGTTTTTACATGCAGAAAAAAACTGTAAGTTGTCATTTGCCATACGCAATATTGGCAATGCCGGTAAAGTTCGGTTGCCATGCATAATCGAGCTTTAGTAATTCGTGGTCTTTTTTCGACTTCTAATCTGATTTGGAATAATAGCTTAATTTAGGTTATACTTTGGTATATTTCATCTTGAGTGTATTATTTACAGTGTGTAGAACGATGTTTGCTTAAAAAAATATAAAAGTGTACAGAGTATTTTCCAATTTAACTATAAAAGAAATAAATTTCTAAAAATCCATTTGAACGCTTAAAAGTGCTCTAGTGCAAAAAAAAAAATTTCTATGTCTTTTAGTTTTTTTACAAATCACCTGTAAAGATGAACATATTTAATGAAAAAATTTAAAAATTTGATATAAACAGATAATATATATAATATTATTAATTAGAAAATGTTGCTTGTTTTTATGGTTAAGCGATTGTCTATATGCATTTCGTTCCCGCTTTTTGGAACTCGTCAGTAGACTTCAACCCAAAACATTTTTGATTTTAGCTAACAAACTTCGTATGTTTATAGTAAGTCTCTTAATACTATATTGAGAATCACAATATACAAACATAATAATTGTAAAAAGGTGGTGGAAAATAAAATAGATGCACAATCGAATAAAGATGCTTGTTTTGTATTTTTTGTTTGAGGCTTTCAAACTTATTATGTTTGTATATTGTGATTCTCAATATAGTATTAAGAGTCTTACTATAAACATACGAAGTTTGTTAGCTAAAATCAAAAATGTTTTGGGTTGAAGTCTACTGACGAGTTCCAAAAAGCGGGAACGAAATGCATATAGACAATCGCTTAACCATAAAAACAAACAAAATTTTCTAATTAAATAAATAAAGACTTTATGTCAAATAAATATACTTCGGTATTTCATATATTATATTATTAATAATTAATGTTAGAAATAATTTTCATAGAGGCAACACTGCATAGTGAACATCGTACAAAGTATCAGAGAGTCGAAATACATCGCCAGATGATCAGATTGAATGAAGAGTTGCATAAGCATGCGCAAAACACGGAAAAACGAAGCGCTTTTTTTAAACGCGTTTTTCTCAATAACTTCTTTTCGGCGCAGAGGTCCCTTTTCGTGGAGCAGGTCACATATATGTATGTTTATATGGAAAAATTTGTGAAGTATAAATGAGTACAACGCTAAAAAAGCTTTGTATACAGTCAAAAAGCCTTTACTTTTGCGCTATCCATGAAACCGTCTCAGTAATTTTTTTCTTGTGGTAGTTCTTAGATTTTCTGGGTTGCAATTTGTATGTTATATATTTATTTGCATTGAGCATTATTTATTGCAAAGCTCATATGTAATGAAACCGCTCTCTTCTTCATAAATAAATAACAATATTTAAAAATTATTAAATTAAAATTTAACAGCGTTTTATGGAATATTAATTTGTCAGCGTGTAATACTTTTACCTTAGACACACAAATTTATTGATTAAAAATAGCCAACCTGTAAATAAACAAAATAAAAATATTTCATTAGTGAAAAGCTTAAGCAATGAATGTAAAAAAAAAAATATTAAATAAAAACAAAATAATTAATAATTTAAGAGATTATATGCAATGGCAATTTATAAAATTAAATATTCTATATACGAGTATGTATAAAATTTTTTGTCTTATATTATTATTTGCATATCTTGCACTATAGACCTTTAAATTCTATTACTCAGTAGTTGAAAACTAAAACTTATTGAATAAGAAAGATATAAAATAAAGAAAAGAAATAATATGAAAAATAATTGTAAGCACAAATGAGTAAACAGAGGTAACGCTGATTAAATGACTGCAGTGTACAAATAAATGGAAGGAAGTATGGACAAATGGATGGATGGATAGATGGATGGTTGGCTGTTAGTACGTCCCTTATTGCAGGAAGGAGATTTACGGCTAAAAATGTAAACTCAACTCGACATTATTTATTAATGAGTGTAAAACAAGTAGCAATTAAAATGTCATCCAACCCGTCATATTTATTTCTGCTAGTGTGCTTTTTTTCTTACTTTATTATTCTTCCTTATTCCTTTCTAAACATTGTTAAATAAATATTTAAAAAAAACAAAACGGTAGAAAACGGTATGTACGAGTAAGAATAAGGAAAAGTTACTGGTAAGAACAGCAAATGAACAAACACAGTATGCAATATTTATATTCGTACAGCGTACTAAAATAAATAATTAAAATATTCCTAATTTTCTTGTACGATGTTATACATAGAGGCTGGTCGCCGTATTTAATAAAGCATATGAAATAACTTTATGGAAAATGGCAGAGTTTTCGAGATATTTTTAAGAAAAAAGTTTCATAGTCGTATAAAAAAAGTAATCTGAAAAAATTATATTGAAAACTAGAATTAGTATAAAAACGGATTAACTCTTTCATTTATAATTGCATTTGTTTTCAGTCGAATTTCTTACAAAACAATTTCGTACGAATATGAATTTTGTTTTTTTTTTCAAAACAGAAGTTTAATCTTCTTTAAAATTTGTGAATAAAATGATCTATTTTGTTCTTTAAAAATCATCACATATAGAGCGATACGAATTTTATCCTAATCGAGTTATAAACATGGAAATCACTTTTATTTAAATATTTAATAAATGAATTATTTATGTCTAAAATCTTCCAAGAAAGAAATCATTTCAGTTATTTAATTTATAACGAGGCAGTGCATTTTTTATTTGAAGGTGTAGCAATACAATTTTGGCATACTGTGTATGAAATATAAATGCAAAAAAAAAATTATAAAAACTGCAGTACAAAATATGCTTTCTGTAAACTTATATGCAGTAAATAAATAGTTTGGCTTTAACAAATTGTATAAAAAAAATTATGCCAAATGTTAAGCATAAGGACGTGGACCAATTCAGCTTTGCAGTGGTCCAAATCCTACTGTTTGAAACTTATTTCAACTTGGAATATAAAAATAAAAGGACTTTCATAAGGGGTGAGAAAAATGTGTACAATTGCATGTAATGCATGTAAAACTTTTTTATTAAATAATTATGGCAAAAAAACACCGACTTAAATGCAAAGATGTGATAGAACATTTTCGAAAAAAAAATTGTATGGGCCAAACTGGAAGTTAACTCTCTCAAACAAACAAAATTTTTGTAAATTTGCTGGTTAAGAAGAAGTACTTTAAATATATAAAATTAAATTCAATTGGAAGTATCGGTAAAGTAGAACAATGTAAAATAAAATGTTTAATTTTAATGGGCGTGTCTCCGAACATTTCAGGAAAATGGAAAATGGTGTCCATTTTAGAGTTCAAGGTGTGTGATAAGTTTCGTAAAAATTGGTTAAGTAGAACCACGTGAAATAAAATAATAAATTTGGATGGACGTAGCCCCGCCCATTTTTTTTTTTTTTTTAATTTAAAATTATGTAATTACAAGAACCAAAGGTGTTTGCTAGGTTTTGCAGCAATCAAATAAGTAGAAAATCAAAAAATTCAATAAAAAAATTGTGGGTGTGTGCCCGCCCACTTATTTTTTACAATAGTACCAATTCGAAGCTATACCCTCTGAGACAAAAATATACGAAATAACAAGGTCAAAAAAAAATATATACAGACGTATTGATAACCTGTCCTTTTTTTGCAGTCGGTTAAAAATGTTGCAAGTCAGTGACTTTTTGTATGAAACCCAATTTTTTGTATAAAATGTCATTTTATTTTTCAACTACTCTCCTTTAAACTCTATTTAAACGCTTTGTGCAACGTTGCTGCAATTTTTTATACCTTCCCAAATATAAGATTTGTGGGGGTTATCGAAATAGGTATTTGTTTTTGAGATGAATTAATCACTGGAGTCATATCTTTTACCGGTGAGCCATTTGCTTAGATTCGGCTTTAAGTCTGAAAAATAAAGTAAGTGGGGGAGCAAATCGTACCCCAATTTATGGATTTTTATCATGAAAGCTGCACATGTATGCATCCTTGCATTGGCCTGATGAAAAAGAACTTTTGTTTTGGCCAAATGCTGTCGATTTTTTTTTTTTCAAATCCTGAATTAATCGACCCAATAAGTTGGCATAATATAATAGAATATATAAGTTACAGAAATCAATTATTACTATTGTAGGGAACTTGCATGTACTTGTGTAAAAATTTTTACGCGCCTCTTTGCACTCTACGCCATTATTTCGTTTTAGAAAATTATTTTGTTCCTGTTTAGTAAAAATAAATAAAACGAAACAAAAGTAAGGAGGGAGGGGAAACAATCTTTATGTTATTCAACCATGCTTGATATAATTGTTTTGTTTTCAAAACTTTAACAAAGAAACAATAAACAAACAGCATGAATGCAGAAAAAAATTCACTTATATACGAGTACATATAAAGAGAGATAAAGCAAATACGTTTGTAATAACAATGTAACCACTATATAATATGCTAAACATTGTTTGGTTAATCCAACCAATTTCAATTGTCAAATTTAAAGTTGATATTAATTTTTATTGGAATCCCAATGGAAACCTTAATATAATTAATCTGGATTTGTTACTTTATTTTCAGTACAAACGGTTCTTGCAATAGATAAACAAACTATTTTTTCTGGTTAAAGTAACTAATTTTAAATAGTTACTGAATCGATAATGCAAAGAATAAATTATTTGCTTAAAACAATAACGTAATATTTATATGACTGATTAGGCAAAACAAAGTTGAATTCAAACTTTTTTTAATAGCCCATACTGTAACTGAAAATTATTAATTTTGTAGCCGATTTTTTTTTATTTTGTTAATTTTTTAACGAGAAATTTAATAAAATATATAAGGTTAATCTAACCAATTTCAGTTGTTAATTTATCGATTTGAGCGAACAAACTGTTGTTTTTGTTACTCTAATCCAGTTTATTGCGAATGTAAATTGTTATTGCTATTCGATAGATAACTATAAATACAGTAAAATTTACTATTTTCTTGGTTAATGTACACAGTTTAAATCAGCAAATTCCCATACAATAAGGATCGCTAATCTAACTCATTTATATGCATACATTAAGTGCTACATACTGGTACTTCAAAATCAAATTGTATAAAAAAGTTTGGAAAACTTATGAAAAAAATAAATAAATAAAATTCTGCACAAGCATGATATACCGGTGAAAAAAAGTGATGTGGAAATCACTACAATTTTATGTTGCATGTTGATGATAATTTGCGTATTTGTACATGTATTTGCTGATTGATGTTGAGGCGTATATGGACATTCAGATAAATTCTGTATGCATGCATGTATTTTTGTGGCAGAAAGTGTTTTTAAATTATACTGTACTTAAGTTTATTTTTTTTTTTATATATATATATATCACTTGTACACAATTATAGAACAAAAAAAGCAAATTAGTTTTTAAAGCGTTTTTGCTTGTTTTTAACAAAACACAACTAAAATATAATGGAAACTGCAAGATAATGTGATACCAAGCCACCAATTATTAGTAAAAAATAGAATTAGAGCTAATTGTTGGTATCAAACTATTCAGAGATGATTACAATGCATTGGCATTTAAATCTTTCAAGAAAAAGCGAAAAACAAAAAGCTTTTATTAAAGTTTGAAAGAACTGGATATTTCTTAGTTCTATAAGCTTATCTTTTATCTTCACTTATACCGTGAATGTATTTTAATATATACAGTGGCTTAGATAGCACTTTTTTTCTTTTCCAATCAGATTTGTATCTTAATCGTTTTTCATCACATAACTGAATCTTATTAACATTTAACTATCTTAATAAGAAGCCTGATTGCTGTAGTATTCTGCACTAACTGCATAAAATAATGTAAAATAAAATTCCCATTTGGTTCATATTAAAATTAGCTTAAGTAAAAATATGATTTAGTGATTTCTATCGAAATCAAGCTAAAATAATGTAGTTTAACTTAAATAAATATCGGTGACATCATTATGACAACTTTTTTATTTTTTACTTTTATTTTTTGTATTTGCAACTTTAGCAAGCGACAGAAATATTTAAAGTAATAAGTTTGGCTAAAAATAAATTTTTTTTAAGCTCTATATAAAAACAAATTACGTTGAAATTGTTTTATTGTGAAAAAAAATCAATTTTCACAAGCCAGGCAGTCAAGTTTTCTTTAAAACTTGCACACTCAGGGAAAAACTAAAAATGTTACCATAAGTGCTTGATAAAGGGTTTATAAAATGGATTTCCAGACAAATTTTGCTTCTTTAGTCTTTAAAAATCCTAAATAGTTTTTATAAATGAGGCAGATACATTTTAAAAATAAATTGAATCGACCAAAAAATTAGGCTCTAAATAAATTACAAATAATTTAATTTCAGTTAAATGAAACATTATTGTAAGGCTAACCTGTATTGCTGTCTAAAGTATACGAGTATGTAGGTATTAAATTTTTAACAATATTTAACAAAATATTTGGTATTAAATGTGTACAAAAGGAAATAAACTATTTGTAAAACAATTTACCAAATTTTAATAAACAAATCAATTGTTTGCATGAAACGAAATCAGTTTCTTTAATATTGCAATATTTCTATTTAATTTTATTAAAAATAAAACCAAGTCATGTGCTCAATAAAAATTTGTTTTTAAATATTGATTTGTTTCTACACCAATTTTTCCATATTAATACACAAAAGTGTTTTATACTTCTAATGGAAGCAGCAATTGGTAAAATGGACAGACTCTGTAGAAACACTTGAAATATTTTTGTATGTATATACTTGTGCATGTATGTAGATATGTGCAATAAAGTTTTTTGTTTAAATAAATATTAGGGAGCAGCAGAATCTCGAAAATAGTAAATTTACTGCAAAGAAAACAAATTTTTTTGGTTAGAAAATATCATAAATATTTCCATATTATATAAATCAATAGAAATATGAATAAAAGCTTATATTTATATATATAAAAAAGTATGCCTTAATGGTCGCATTACTTTATATACAAAGAAAAAAAAAAGAGTTTTTTTTTTTGCCAAGAAACATACTTTTTCAATCAACTGTCAAATTGAATGTATAAATATCCTCAGGTGATTGCTATTGAAATGATATCTAGCACAATATTTTTCTGTTCTTTAGTCTTATTTTGCAACTGGAGAACGATACTAACTATTACTAAATCAAACTTGAATTGAACGAAAAATGATTGAAACAAAAAGCAATTTGCTTACACACACACACACACACACACACACACACAAGCATACATGTTAACAAAAAGGTTTTGTAAAAGTTTAAAATTTCTTCGGGATTAATGAAAAGGCTGCGAAATGTGGGAGGTTGGCAAATCAAAAATCAATATACAAAATTTAACCAGCTTATCGACGAAAGAAAATGCATGCAAAGGCATTTTGTTATCTACGAACAATAATTTTTGTCTCTAAAAAAAGCAAATTTATGTACATACATATATATGTATGTACATATGCATATCGTCACCTAATATCCAAAAGGCCGTAACTGATAAAAAACATCAAAATAGACATCTTTCCTTAAAAATTTTACACGGATACGTTAAAAAATAACTTCTAACTTTAGCTCTACAATTTGGCTAGTACGGAATAAATAAAAGAGACAAAAACACAACAAATACATACATACTTATTTATTGCAAATATAACAGTTAAAGAATACACGAAATAAGGAGAAGAAAAAAAACGAATTTTTATTCAAATAAATTTAAATAAAACCAAAATCTGAAAATATTCAGGATTATTTGAAAATGAATTTTTCAGATTGTTTCAATACTAATATTACAAAAAATTTATTTAAAAAAGGCATCAAGCATAGAATTGTTACGAATAGTTTTATTCTTATGGACCCTGGAGACGATCAAATAAAACCGTCAATCAGTGCATATGTCTGAGTGAGTGCTGTATGCGTGTCGTTTAAAGAGAGAGTGCAAATAATTACGTCAATCACCATATGTATTTTGATTTCGTAGCGTTCATATCAATGCATGTCGTCATCGGATAATTTTTTTTTTTAATTTTAGCTGCAAGTTTAGCTTTGTTTAAAAAAAAAAGTACAAAACCCCTTTGGATGAAATCTTGGCATAAAAAATTAAAAATTTTAGACAGCAAAATCTTCTACATGAATTGAAATTATAAAATGCATGCAGAAATTTTAAAATCAAAACTAAAGGGTATTCTATCAGTTAATGAAATTTTTAGTAAGTAATTTTGACAACTTTGTGTATCTTGGAGACCTTGAGATACAACCCCTTGACATTTTCAAAAACGCTAAAACTAAAAAATCTCAAAATTTAAAAAAGCCGAAACGAAAAATCATCAAAATGAAAAAAGTGCTTAAATAAAGAATATCACCAAAAATAATTAAATGCAAGAAAAAAAATACCAAAAGTAAGGTAGTCGCCAAAAAACTAAAAAAATTAAAAAAACCGAAAAAATCGCCAAATCTAAAAAAAATCGCTAAAGCTAAAATATATCGCCAAATATAGGAAAAAAATTTCAAAAACGATTAAAAACGCCTAAACAAAAAAATTGCTGGAACTAAAAAAACGCTTAAACTTAAAACACGCCAAGAACCAAAAAAATCGATAAAACTAAAAAAAGCGCTAAAACTAAAAAAATGCTAAGACTAAAGTAAATTGCCAAAAACCGCAAATATCGCCAAAAACGAAAAAACGCCATAACGAAAAAAGCGCCAAAAACCTAAAAAAAATCCTAGAAACGAAAATAAGCACCAAAAGCTGAGAAAAAGCGCTTAAACAAAAAAAAAATATGTACAAAATATGTACATCAGGTAAGATATTCGATTTACTGAATTGATTAATTTCAAGTTTATTGTTTACTTGTTTTTGTTATAAAAAATATTTTTTTAATTAAAAATTAAATTTTTCTATAATTTGCAACATTTAAATATTTGACGACTTTTTGGCATTTTTCTTAGCTTTTTGTGACGATTTCGACGCATTTTGTTTAACTTTTTAACGAGTTTTAGTTCTGGCAATAACATAAAAACCTAGACAACATTATTTTCTTTTGTTTTTCCAAGAGGCTCCAACCATAAGACTGCGCCACACCTACACTTGCATGGTGGCTGATAGACAACTAGTGTTAATTTTGTAACTTCGTCTCATAGCATTCAATGTACTTTATACGTGGCCCTGTGCAACTGACATTAACGCACTCACTGAGGAGGTTGACATAGTGCCGCAACTTTTATTCTTTCGTTTTGTATGGAAGCCGATCCGATTTAATGTATACGCCTTGTACACGTACGTTAAGGTTTTATGTACCACCACCACAAGAAATTCGTCTTCGAGGGTTAAAAGCAATAGTATTATTTCATAATGGGACTGGAACTTGGTTGCCCAAATTGTTTTCCACCTACCCTTGCATTGATATATGACATATGTGCCCTTAATTACGAAAGTGGTCTGAGTAAATAAATAAATCTAAAAAAATTCATAAATATTAAATAAATGTATATTAATCGGGGCTACTAAAACTATTTTTTGATTTGTTCAAATGTAATCTAGTCGACCAAAGAAATATATGATTTCATAATTAAGGGCACATATTACATGACAGGAACTACATATAAAAATTATTATTGTAGGCATTCATTGTCTGAGTGTTACTCTTTTTATTTAAAAAAAAAAAATTACACAAACCACTTCACCAGACAGGCATTCCAAGCAGCAAACAAATGACATACTCCATACATATGTATGTGTTCCAAATTTATAATTTATTGTGTTGTGTTTTACAAAAATAATTTTTTTTTCGTGTACAATTCCACTCTAGGTTTGTTTTTCCAAAAAGGTGTTCAACAATGCAAAATAAGACATCGATGAGCTTATTATCTGCAAAGAGAATAGAAAATACACAAGCATTTAGCAAAGAATTTGTCCAGACGAGCAATTTATTGCAAAACTAGAATTGTACACTACAAACTTTTGAGTTTACCGTAGAAAAACTTTCCAATGATAGAATAGTAAATTTCATGGCATTCAGTTCAATGGGCCGCTGGCTGCGCATTATCATAAAACGCATTTTATTGCAAAAGTCCTTACCAGCAGGATAATATTGAATGTGCTTCCACTGTGGCAAATTGTCATTCAATGTGGTCACTTCCATGTCCTCGGGCTTAAGTAGTAAAGGGGAATTTTCCGACAATTGTCCACCCTCCCAGTTGCACATGTACAAATAGAAGGCGGTATCTGTACTCTGGAAATAAGTTGTATTTCATTTTTAATTATCGTATGTTTGACACTGAGTTATATTCGAAAACGCACGTGCATGTTTTATTAAGTGCGTTTATAAGTGCGAAAAGTGATAAAAGGCTGATATCAAATTAAAAGTTAAATTATTGAATTTTTATGACAATATCACGCGTACTTACACATGTTATGAGCAGATTTCCGCAGTTACAAATTGCAAACAGTTGCAGCGTCACTGATGAAAGAAATGATGAGAATAACATAAAAGAACCCAATGAAGATGTGCCAACCTATTTCGATCCAGGAAAATTTATGAAAATTAAATCGTTATTTAGCTCTGGCCCACGATGGCGAAATAAATAAAATAAGCAAATTTGTTTGTGTTTTCAATATAAACAATCGATGGAACGTTTTCTGGTGACATCGTGGGCCAAGGTGTTGGGTTTTTGAGATGCAAATAAAACACATTTTAAACAAAAAGTTTTTCCTGCCTTTCTAACGATTTTGAGAGTTTGTTGCCTTTCGGTGATAATGTATCAAAACGCAATTAAATCTAAATCATAAAAAAAGGGATTAGCAAAAAACCGGGCTTTTAAAAATTTACTTTTTGGAAAAACCGAAAAATCGTCTTTTCACAAAATCCAATAATTGTCTCATTAACCATTATAGGGTCTTTGCAAAAAATTGGTGATAATGACGTGGCAATTCCGAGAGTTCATATTGCAATGATAAGATTGTCAGAATTTTTTATGTTTTGTACCGTTCCTGATAATCTTACTCACCTGGAAATTGATTTCTTTTTTTCCAATGTTGTGCCGATTTCTGCAAACTTTTTGCTAAATTTTTACATTTTCCCAATTACTCAATACAATTTTTATAGATTTTGAAAGAGAAAAACGCCTTATACAACAATTATTGTAAATTTGGTAGTCGTGATTAACATTTTGCGTCCTTATTTGTAAAAATTATGGAGGTTTTATGAAGGCTTATTAATAAGCAAAATTACGTATGGAAATATGTTTTAAAAATATATAAATAAATAAAGCCTTAATAATTTTTATATAAAGTAAAGCCAAGTTTTAAGTTGGCAACAAACCTACTTAAAGACAATAAAATTAATTTTTTTTTTCTTAAATATTATTTGAACTTTTTCAAAATTATATAATTAAGGCCATGAGTCATGCCAAGAGAGGCGTATTGAATTTTGCATTAAATATACATACGAGTACATATCGATGGCTTAATTCCAGAGTATGCTAAGTCGACTTAGCATGTCTTGAAGGAGTTTGTTTATTTGAATTTGGATTGATGTAACTTGAGTCCTGTCAAAAGCTCGAATTAATCGGACAACCCTATCAAAAGTTATGCTCACAATTGTAAAATTGAATTTCTATCTTATACGGCCTTTGAGAAATTCCAAATAAACTTTGAACGCGTCTCCTGTAAAATTCACTTTCTAGACTTAGCGTACTCTGGAATGAAGCCATCGATATGTACATGCTCCCTTACTATTTCCCATGGGCGCTCTTTTGAAGATGATTGCTTAACATAAATGTAGTAAATACTTACAAGTAAAAATTGAAAGCCACAGAAACAAATTAAAAATGTTGAAATTAGAACGTTCATCAGAAGGGGAAATGAAATCAAATCATTTAACTGCACACAAAAGCTAAAAAGTCGATGTAAAAAAAATACAATAAAATATTTAATTAAGACTGTATTTTTGAAATGTACAATGGATAGCGAAAGATTTATTCGACAACGTTAAAGGGACAAATTTGGATGAGTTAATATTAATGTATGAACGATTAATCGACTAAGGCGACTAAACGGTGTTCGATAGTGATATTGACAAATTTCAGGTGAAGCCAATTATTTTTTATTTATTAAAAAACATGTTAAAATTGCAAAAATTTTAAATATGTAATATTAATAAATTTTGTAAGTGAAATTTATTTGCTGGTGGTTAAGCGATGTCCATATGCATTTCATAGTTGCTTTAACAAATCAACCACACATTTTGAACAGTCTCAAACCTCTTATCTTGTGCACAAACTTCCAAAAACTATTTGAGAATTCACAAATAATAATATTTTTGAAAATCACAAAAGCATAAGATAAGAGGCTTGTGACTGTTCAAAATGTGTGGTTGAAGTCTACTGACTATTTGTTAAAGCAACAATGAAATGCATATAGACATCGCTTAACCACCAGCAAATAAATTTCACTTACAATATAATTATGACAATATGTCGAATAATAAATTTCTTGAATTAATAAATTTAAGTTTTTTATAAATTTATAGTTTTAAAATTTGAATAGAAGTAATTTTTTGCAGTTAATAGAAACTTTGTTTATTTAGAATGTCACAACTTTGAGTTGGCATCACTGCTTTATTTGAGCACCCATTTAACAGCCTTTTGTTTAGTTTGCTTTGAAATTTCATTATGAGTCGACTTACACCCGAGCAACACGTGCAAATTGTTCGGCGAATGGGCTGAAGCACAAATTTATATTGATTTTGAATTTCCATTCAAAATTTTATGTTCCGATTAAGCCCATTTCAAGCAGAGTTGACGCATTTGGAGTGAGGAGAAACACCCTTAAATCCACAGAAAATTACTGTTTGCTGCGCTTCATGGGCTGGCGGAGTCATTGGCCCATATGTCTTCAAAAACGGTGATGGTCAGAATGTTACTTACTGTCATGATTCGAAATATTTTCGTACCTCAATTACGTGGCATTAATTCTGCTGATATGTGGTTCCAACAGGACGGAGCCACATGCCACACAGCGGGCGCTACAATTGATTTACTTACAGAAACTTTTGATGAAAAAATAATTTCACATAATGGCCCAATTAATTGGCAAGCAAGATCGTTGATTTAACCCCATTGGATTATTTTCTTTGGGGTTATGTTAAGTCACTTCCCTACGTCGATAAATCACAAACAATTGAATACCTGGAAATCATTATTGGAAGAGTTATCGGCGAAATACGGCCACAAATGCTGCGAAAAGCTGTTGAAATTTGGTGTTCCGGATGGCACCTTCTACGCGCCAGCCATGGTAGCCATATTTAAACATTAATTTCATAAAATTTTCTTTCCAATAAAGCGCGTTAAATTTCATAGATATTCAAAATATATTTCTTGTGTCACTCTATAAAAAAAACACCCTTTATTATGCAAATGGTTCGAAATACATATATATGATTTCAACAAAGTGTTTTTTAATTAACTGAATCCAAATGTTAATTGATAATGAACTCAAAACCAATTAATCTAATGGTTGAATTAAACAAGCCAGTGTTTGAAATATTGTACTCAATAAATTTATATAGTTCATATGCTGAATTCTTTCTTTTTATAAAAACTTTGAAGATGTAAGTGAGAATTGCTAAGTAGAGCTGGGTCCAACTCGTTCATTCGTTCATTTTCGCCACAAACCCATCATCAAACACATTTAAATTACATGGTTTTGATCGTACGTATGTTTGTGCCTAAAATGAACAAATGAACTAGTTGGACCCAGCTCTATTGCTGCGGCCTTATTCATAAAAAATAATCTAGTTTTGCACAGGGTTCATTGTTTTATGTGTACAAAAATCTATTGAATAAACTTTTTAGAAATCAAAAACATTTTTTTATACTGAATACCTTGACTATTTTAGCATAGCAACAATAATTAAAGCATATGTCGGTGTAATGAATAGAATGATTGCATCAATTGATATCTTATTAAAAATCTATCAACTGAATGTTTAACAAACCTGGGGGCAAATTATAACACTCGTTATCGAACGAAGTTACCAAATATTTCAATAGAGTTTATATGGGAATATTTTTAAATTTCGAATCGTATCGAATGCCGTAATTTGCCCCCTGATCTAAAATATTTTTTCAAATTAAAAAAATTAAAAAAAAAAAAATTAAAAATTAAAAAAATTCTTGAATCAATTTGAAATTTATTTGCTGGTGGTTCAGCGTTGTCTATATATTTCATTGTTGCTGTAACAAATCATCAGTAGACTTTAACCACACATTTTGAATAGTCACAAACCTCTTATCTTATGCACAGACTTTCAAGAACTATTTGAGAATTCACAAATAATAATATTTTTGAAAATCACAAAAGAAAAATAAGCGTAGTAGGCTTAGAAACTAATACAAAAACCCAGCAAATAATTTATATTCGATACAAATCTATTTTATTTGCTGAACCACCAGCAAATAAATTTCAAATTAAAATAAACTTCTGACAATATGTCGAATAATAAATTTCTTAAATTCTTGAATCAATTAATGACTTCATTAAATTTAGATACTATATTGAAATAAAACTTTATGAATATTTTCTCTATGTAAACGGCAACAAAGAATTAAACACATTGAAGATTCACCACAAGATTTAACCGCTAACAGAAAATAGCCAATTTTTAATTAGTTTAACATTTAATTTGGCAGCAATTAAGTGATTAACTGATACTTCAGTTTAAATTCATGCGTAAGAAGTTCGTATTTACTTGTGACACCATCAAATTTTTCTTTCTATTATAGTCAATACACAAGACACAATGTTATTCTTATACTTACTTGATTAAAATATTATGGCGTGCAGATAATTCATGCAAACGCTTGATATACATATCCTGCAATAGCTTAATGTGTTCAGCTCTCGGCTGTACCCCATAGCCAACACCTGCAATGTTATTCATGCCGGTTTTGATACCGTAACGCTGTTTCCACTCGGCGTGACATTCTGGTATTAGGCGAACTATATCCCCATGCAAAATTTTAAACTGGCCGCACAAGTAACTGATAAATAACAAGACAACTGCATCGTGCGCATAGAAATGTGAAATTATCAAATAACCCCCATGCAAAGCACTGATATAAGTTAAAATATAATACATATCCTTTTGCACATCATATGGAAATATCATTGGATATGGAATCAATTTATCTGTTGAGGCCATAGTTTGATTTGTAGTAAAGAAAACATAAATTGGTAAAAGGATGTATAAAATTAAAACAACGAACATCAGCATGAAATACACAAACACCGGCAGCATGGCACGTTTACATTGTCGAGCCTTCCGAGGATACTTTTCGCTGCATGTGAAAAATGCAAGTGTTATTTAAATTGATATTTGTGTGATTGAGAGGTGTGTAAGGCATATAAATATGTCATTATGTCATGTCTGTCAGTCCTACACAGAAAAAGTTAATGTGAAAAATGTGGTACTATCAATTAAAATTTTATTATAACAATTAAAAAGTTAATTACATTTTCACCAATATCAATTAAATTATTCCACTTGAATTAACTGCAGCAATTAAAAATTAAATTGATTTAATTAAATTCTTTAATTCTTTTAAACTAATTGGTGAACGCTATTTTCTGTGTATTGCTACAAAGTGGGAGCGAACATCAAAAATATTATAAAATTTTCTTTTCTCTGTTAATCGGTTAATTGACAGATATATTAACCAATTGAATTTTTATTCGAATATACTCAGTTTTAATTTTATGCAACAGTTAATCGGACAGCAATTAATCTATTAACCGACTTACACTGTAAAAAAATGTATTAACAATCAAAAACACTACTTGGAAACTCAAAGTTCGGAACGTTTTGTCCTTTACTTAATGCAAAGCCAAGAGAAGGCGTCAGCTATACTCGTATTATACATACCCATCTATCCAGACTTCGTTAACAAATATTTCCATCAGATCTCTAAGTTTTTTAGATACTAAGCGAAAGTATACACTTCGCAACACAACAAATAGAGCAATAGTTGAAGCGGGGAAACTTTCGACAGCTTTAACTACATTCGTGATATTTGCAATGGAATTGGCTATTTCACAACCGGCTATGTAGGCCATGTTTGAAAGTGCTATCCATCCATACAAATTGTATAACTTGGATTTTAGTTGAAACCGAAAGTCGTTTTCATTGTCTTCCGTTGGCCAAGCAGCATTTCCAATGAGAACTTTATCAAATACTTGTGGCAATTTAATAAAATTGCCATTTTTTGTCTTTGGTTTATAGAGAAACGACATTTAGATTAGAAAGGAGCAATTGAAAAATGTTTTACTCTGTAGAAAATTGCGCTATTTATTTGAAAAAGTTTTAATTTATTAATAAAATATTAATTAATGAGCTCGGACAGAATGTTGAAAGAACAAATTTGCGTGTTTTGTGCACCAGTTAGTGTTTGCTTTATTGCTGTTCTCTGCCTCCATATGCCTTGATTTCTAAAATTTTTTTTTTTATTTTTTCTCTATAATTATATGTATATTAGCATGTGCAATATATATACAGATATAAACAGGGTGTCTTGTAACAGATTTATATTTTCAAACTTAAACAAAAAACGTAAAGAACGATAGAATGGAATGTCATCCAGATGTCTTCCGTCGAGTTGAACACTCTGTTCAAAACGGAGCCTTGTGTGCTGCGCCGCACGCTGCAGTAAACTTGGTTTAATTGAGCTGCTTTCTCGACGAATATTTTCCTTTAAAGCCACAAGAGATTAGGAATTTTCATTATAAACCCACTCTTTGAGGTAGCCCTATTAAAAAAAATCCATGGGAGTTAGATCGGACGACCTCGGTGGCCATGGGATGTCCCCAAGGCGACTTATCAGTTTTTAGGGGAAATTTTCTCGAAGCAAATTTATCGAAGCTCTGGCTGTGTCTGCAGTCGTCCCATCCTGTTGAAACCATGTGTGTGAAGAGTACAATGATGAACCCGCAGGTAATTTTCACCATTGACATTCGTAAACCTGACCTCGAGAATTTTCGAAAAAAGAATAGTCCAATTATCTCATGCGTGGATAAGGCACACCAAATAATTACCCTGGGGCAATGCAATGGTTTTTGATGTTTCAATCGAAGGTTGCGAGTTCTGGGAGACCAGTAACGACACTTTTGCTTGTTGACCCAGCCGTTTAAGTGAAAATGAGCCTCGTCGCTCCAATGGGATTTACAGTGCGAAAACGTTCCAACATCGTTTCACAAAAATTTGTGCGTAAATCAAAGTCACTTTCATTCAGTTATTGAACGATTTGAATTTTAAAAGGATGGAACTTCAGACCCTTTTTTTAAATTTCATCAATAATCGCTCTTGGAAGTCCCAGTGAGGCTGCTCTTTTCCGTATTAAAAGTCGCGGATTTTCGCCGAATTCCGAACTTTGAACAAAATTGTCGACGAGCAATTACGTAAGAATCATTAGTCTTAAAAAATATCTCCACAGGGAACGCGCGTTGCTCACTCGACCATTGCAACATCGTGACTTACAAATCCGGACAATCGATAATTCCAACGGCGCCACCCTCCCTTCGCACCGTTTATTGCTTTTTGAAATAATCGCATATAAAAATATAAATTTGCCACTAGACACCCTGTTTTCTGCTATACTATCACATTTTGTACAAAACATTTGCCATAAAATCCTACTATTACAAGTCTTTGAATACGTCAAAGCTCGATATTCAATTTAACCATGAGCATTAAGTTTAAACTTATATTAACCCTAGTAGGCAATTCTATTTTGTGGTGTTTAAATTAAAAAATCGAACTTTGGCTCATTTAAGGACTTAAAACAGAATTTTTGATAAATATTAACGGCCTTATGTATAATCAAAAACTTGCAGGAAGTTAGCATAAGTGACAAAATTGAACTACGTGTTGACGAGTTTCTCTATACAATTTCAGACATTACAAATGCCGCATAATGCAGTTTTTACAAACGATTGCATCCTAGCATGATTTTTAATGTAAAATTGTATGTCAAAACATGTTAAAACCATGTTTAATTTTGCCACTTATGCTAACTTCATGCCAATTTTTGATTATACATAAGGCCGTAACTATTTAACCCGTTATATCTGCATTTCAGGGTGCTTATTTGACCCTTCTTTTTTTATAGGGATATATAAAACCCATATAGAGAAGAATTACGGAGATGAAAGGCTCCAGAAAAACGCTCCTCGCACGACGCGACATAGCACTGCCGAATGTATCCCATATCTATATACAATGGAAGCTTAAATAAATGAGAAATTAACCCTTAAAGGCATTTAGCATTTCCGATTTATTTTCACTATTAAAGCTTACGTTTGAGCTCTGCTGTTTTCACAGAACTAAAGTTTAATTTTTTGTATTACGTATTAGCTTAAAGCGCTATCATAAGGATAATGTTTGTCCCATTTTTTGAAAGAGATAGAAAAGACCCACACGAAATAGAGTTAAAGGGTTAAAATGTACATTAAAGCATTTAATACACATTATATCTAACATGAAAGGAATATTTCTGTGGTTTTCATTAATAACAACGCATGTTACATACTTCTCATTTCGAGTTTATCATATCAAATTGTTATATTTTAAATGCTTTTCAGAAAGTTTTAAGACATTTTTGAAAAACATCGATGCATGTACATCATTTTTTTCTAAAACAGCAACATAACTTCTACCTTCTTTTAAATAAGCTTCAAAAAAAAAACATTTTTGGGTTCTACTGAAAACCACCAATTTGGTTTTTGTCGACGACTAGATCGAGGAAAAACTCCACCCAACAAAGATCAGCTATGGAACGTGAAACCTGTCAAAAATTTGTCGATTCGATGAAAAGACGTTGCTTTGTGGTTATTAATGAAAATAATAAATAATTCTATTAAATACCGAGGCAAATATTTAATAATTAAAGCACATTTTTGTATTTAATAAATTAAATTTTTTATTTCAGGCAAAACAACTCGCTGTCTTTATTTTAATTCATATCCTAAAACAAAGAATTACTTTTTTATGTGTAAAAATTTTTAGTTACGCATTTTTTATTATAATACGTTTGATTTGTCCTAAATGTGATGCAATAAAAAATAAGCAGCTCCATATTATAAAGTTTTTTTTGTTTGAAAATTTTTATTAAGTATGGCTCTATTTTATTGAACACCACTGTATGTCTAATTCTAACCAAGTGTATTCACAAACACTTTTAAGTATAATTAAAAACTCAAATGAGTAAATAGGTTCAGTTCATATCAGGACATGTATAATTAATGGTTTGACTTTTTATTAAATTTTTTTAATAGACAAAAGTTGTATATTAAAGAAGAAAAAGAAGAAGATATAATTTAATTCATTTTAGAGTTTAAATAATTAAAAATAGGAAAAATATCTCAAAGAATTTACAAAATTATCTTTAAAAACGTTATAAAAATCATTCAACAACTTGAAAAAGTTCAGTAAAGAGCGGAATTTACTTACTAACAGAATAAGGGTTCCGTGCGAACACTACATATTTAATACTATACGATCTTCAGCCTATATAATCAAAAATCTTATATGATTTGTAAATTTTTTAGAAATATTTAAGTACCCGGTAAATGTTTTTTCGGTTTTTGGAAATATTTTTAGTTTCGGCGTTTGTTTTTTTTTTGAGTTTTTTCGATTTATTTAAGTTTTAGTGATATTTATAATTTTTGCGATTTTTTTTTGGTTTTCGGCGATTTTTTTTATTTTTGGAACTTTTTAGTTTTAGCGTTTTTGAAAATTTCAAGAGTTTGCCTCTTACAGTTTCCAAGATACAGCAAGTTGTCAAAATTACATAGTCCCATTAACATTAACTGATAGAATACCCTTCAATTTTGATTTTTATTTTTTTTAATTAAGGTGTTAATTGGTGTAGTCTGCATAAAAATACACTAACTTTGAAAATTTATATAGAGACTTACTATATAATATTATGTGTAATTAATTGTCTGTATAATGCAATAGCATTTCTAAAGTTTCGTTGCTCGCTTTAGAACACGCTTTAATTTTTTACTGTCATATATTTGTTGTTGTAGCCTGTAACGGACGGAAGGATATCGTAGCGAACACCGGAGGGTTACTTTTCACCTTTAATGTACGGAACACTAAAAAGTACTTATCTTTTTTATTTCAAACAATTTGGAACGAATTACAAATAATTATTTATTAAAATTATTTTTATTGTTCTCCAAGCTAAATAATATACGATTAATACGAATAAAACGTTATACAACTCTATTTAAAATACGAGTATATAGTAGTATACATACATGTCTGTGAATGATTAACTAAGTAAATTATGTAATAGATATTTCATAGTTTTATGTGTTAAATAAATATTCACAAGCATTGGCATTAAGTTTGTTTTTCCAAAAAAGTTCTCAATAATGCAAAATAAGACATCGATGAACCGATAATCTGTAAAGAGAACAGCAAATACACAAGTATTTAACATAGAATTTTTCCAAATATTATGGTATAGTAGAACTGACTGACCCATACAATCTAGTGACTAGAGATTGGCGCCGCTCACATGATTAGCGTGAGAGCAAAAAAAATCATTGTGAGTGATCGTGTATGAAGGGAATTCTCCTGTGATTTTTTTTAGAGTTTTGTTTTTTTTTATTATTATTTTAATACATATATTATAACTAATAATTGAAATTTATTTGCTGGTGGTTAAGCATGTCTATATACGCATTTCATTGGCATTTCAACCAAATCATCAGTAGACTCCAACCACACATTTGCCCGTTACCGTTCTACCCACAGATATCTATTAGTGTACAGGTATCTATCGTGTTTGTCTAATTTTGTAAAGCAAACTCGTAGGTAAAAACCTTAGATAAATTATCTGTATGTAGAAATTATGGGCATTAGTGATGGCGATTAGTCCTAGTTTACACTTTGCAAGTCTTAGTGCTAAACTGATTAGTTTGAGGGAGAGAGCGACGAGTGGAACAGAAACGTTTCTTTCCCCTCGTCTCTCTCATGAACGTGAGCTAACAAAATTTATTGTGCATGAGGACGCATGAACAAATTTTTTTTTTGTAAGCGTGCATGACCGTGCATGAAAAGCTACTCACGATTCCATCTCTACTAATAATGCTTAAAATTTACCTTGGTAAAACCTTCCAACGATAGAATAGTAAATTGCATGGCATTCAGTTCAATGGGCCGCTGGCTGCGCATTATCATAAAACGCATTTTATTGCAAAAGTCCTTACCAGCAGGATAATATTGAATGTGCTTCTACTGTGGCAAATTGTCATTCAATGTGGTCACTTCCATGTCCTCGGGCTTAAGTAGTAAAGGGGAATTTTCCGACAATTGTCCACCCTCCCAGTTGCACATGTACAAATAGAAGGCGGTATCTGTACTCTGGAAATAAGTTGTATTTCATTATATTCGAAAACGCAAGTGCATAAAAGCATAAAAGGCTGATATCAAATTAAAAATTAAATTATTGAATTTTTATTAAAATATTAAGCGTACTTACACATGATATGAGCAGAGTTCCGCAGTTACAAACTACAAACAATTGCAGCGTAACTGATATTAAAAAGGACGCAAATAACATAAAAGAACCCAATGAAGATGTGCCAACCTATTTCGATCCAAGAAAATTTATGCAAATTAAAATCGCTAAAATCGTTATTTAGCTCTGGCCCACGATGTCGAAATAAATAAAATAAGCAAATTTGTTTGTGTTTTCAATATAAACAATCGATGGAACGTTTTCTGGTGACATCGTGGGCCAGGGTGTTGGGTTTTTGAGATGCAAATAAAACACACTTTAAACAAAAAGTTGTTCCTGCCTTTCTAACGATTTTGGGAGTTTGTTGTCTTTCGGTGATAATGTATCAAAACGCAATTAAATCTAAATCATAAAAAAGGGGATTAGCAAAAAACCGGTCTTTTAAAAATTTACTTTTTGGAAAAACCGAAAAATCGTCTTTTTCACAAAGCCCAATAATCCTCTCTAACCATTATACGAGTATTTTATTTCATTTTGCTTTAGATCTTTGAAAAAAATGCTTTCAGTTTTAGTGATGTGGCAATGCCGAGCTTTCTTAATGCAATGATAATCTTGGTCACCGGGATATTGGTTTTTTCAATGTTGCGCCGATCTTTGCAAACTTTTTGATCAATTTTTCAAATTCCCTAAAATTTAAGATTGATTTATCTAGATTTTAAAATGAAAACCTCGTAATGAAAGGTTTTGTTTATTAAGTAAATTAAAAAATACAAGTTGGCAACAAACAAATTTATAGACAACAAAATTTATTTCTTTCACTTAAATATTGGGTAGTGTTAATAAAAAAAATATTCACTTTTTACTTACAAATTTGTTTTAAAACACAAAATTCTGGTTGTTATTTAACCAAAATTGTTAGTTTTGCACTAAGCAAACACTTTTTTTATTCACACTACCCATTATTTGAAAATTTTAAAAAATATATATATAGTTTAGGTCAACAATCATGTCAAGAGAGCCGTGCTAAATTTTGCATTACATCTACATACGGAGTATGTTCAAAAAGTATGGCGGATTTGGAATTTTTGCGGGTCACGTATATTCGAATTTTGATTTTTTTTTGGCGTTATGTTGGTACTCATGTCTCTCACTTATGTCGACAATTTCGGCCACTTCGAATGTTCAGTTAATTGTTGACAGCTGCTTTGCTTGCACGTGTTTTGGCTCATCTTCAATTTTGAACACACCTCGTATATTTATTTACATACATCTTACTATTTCTTATGATTGCTTAACATAAATGTAAATACTTACAAGTAAAAACTGAAAGCCACAGAAACAAATTAAAAAAGTCGAATTTAGAACGTTCATCAGAAGAGGAAATGAAATCAAATCATTTAGTTGCACATAAAAGCTGAAAATTCGATGTAAAAAATAAAATAAAATTTTTAATTAAGACTTTATCTTCGAAATGCACAAAGCCAAATAATTTCCGTTTCACAACATTTTTAAATTGCTTAGTATTAGTGTATGACCGATTAATCGACTAAGGCAGCGGCAAAAATTGTTAATCGGCCAATTGAATTAAACAACTCAATATTTGAAATATTGTACTCAACAAATTCAGCTTGCTGCATTTCTTACAATATAATTCTTGAAAAGTTTTAGAACTTTTATTCTATAAAGACTTTGAAAATATAATTGAGAATTGATAAAGTTTTGTATAGAAATTTATTTTATAAACCTTTTAAAAATAAAAAATATTTTTTATGAATAGGCCCTTCTGAGTAGTTTCCACAAAGCCAACAAGCGATTTGTCTAGAAAATTTTTATAGGAATCACTCAAAAATTTTAGTGTTTTTCACATATCTTTTTTAGACTAGTTGCTTGCTTATTTTGTGTGGAAACAACACGTTAAATATTCAAACATAGCAACCTTAAAATCTTAAAAAAAAAATACAACATTTGTATCAGAGAATGACAAAGAATTACCCTTATTCCAGTTGTCTACATCGACGTCACTTTAACACAATACCAAAAAATTTTTACTTGTGTACCCGTTGTCGAAAACAACTGACTCCTGTTGGCAGGTTTATGATATTTTCTGGACCTTAGGGAACGGAAATAGATTGTCAGAAGCGCAAAATTGTTCTCGAGAGCGAGTAAACAAGCCCCAATTATTTGGTATTGTGTTAAAGTGACGTCGATGTTGACAACTGAAATAAGAGTGAATAAGTACTCAATACAATTATAATTAAGTAAATACTCTTAATTTTAGTAATTGTGTTTACTCCTAATTGTAGCACAAGCACACTCACATATTTGGTTTCAATTAACTATGAATATATCCGATTGCAGCACACAATAGTATCCCTAATCTAGTTATTGTAAGTATTGCGTGTTTGTCATACTTATTATACTTGGAGTATGCTTATACTAAGAGTGTGGATATTTTTCTTTTCTTTATTATTATTTCTTTATTCATAAATAATATTTCATGAAAATATCAACAGAAATGGAATGGAAGATGTAATTTGGCTGCTTCGAAACATTAATAAGATAATTGAAAGGTATAATTTAGAATAAACTTAGCCTTTCAATATTATTCCTGAATGTTTTTTTGCATAAAATTTGCTAACAAAAATTTGTTAATGAAGTGATATTTTGTAACTTGTAAAGTTATAAATGTATTTCTATCCAGCAAAAAGCCAGAACTAGTTTCAACGAATTATCACTTGCATTGCATACCAATCACTACAGGTACTGAATTTAATATTTACATATATCAAAAATTGTTCTAGACAACCTTTTAAGCGCATACCATTCAGTTATTTATATCACTTTCGTTCTATGACAACCCTACATTAAATTCATTGATGTTTCTCCAGAAATAGGACTAGATACTTGGAGCTGAGTTCATCAATGCTGTAACTAATGATTTCTATGTTCATTTTATATTTAAAAACAATTTTACGCAGTCGAAAATGATTAAATCGCACCTTTCATCCCTGTGATGCAATCAGCTGAGTACCGTTGACATTTTAACGTTTTACCAGTTCACTTTCATAGCAGCACTGTGCTTTAAGTGTGTGCAAATAAAATACTCGTGTGTAGTCCAATATATGTATATTCAGAGTATTCTTATACTAATGTATGTGTATGATTGTAGCTAATCCATTGAATAAATTTTTGTTATAGCCGTGTGTGGTGCGTAATTTAGGGAATGTGTATGAACATATTCTTTGGTTGTTTATAGTTATATGTATTCAGTTTAAACTTGATATGTATGTTTGCGTATGAGCATGGTTTTTATTTGTAACTGTACGCATTTATAATCGGTTGGCAGCTAATATTCAAAGACTACTTACAACGATACCATTGTTATTCTCTGATATGTATGTCGTTCTAATAAATAGTATGATTGGACCAATTTATATCTTAATAGAGTTTTATTTAGAAATCAATCAAATAATTGAGTGAAAAAAATTATTTAAATAAATTTAGATACTACATCAAAAAAAACGAAATAAATAATTAAACACGTTCAAAAGTTACCACAAGCTTGGAAAATATCCAATTTTTAATTAATTGAACAGTTAATTTGGTAGCAATTAAGTGATTAACTGATACTACTTTAGTTTAAATTTATGCGTAAGAAGTTCGTAGTTACTTACGACACCATTAAGTTTTTCCCTATATTATAGTCAATACACAACACACGAAGTTTTTCTAATACTTACTTAATTAAAATACTGTGGCGTGCAGATAATTCATGCAAACGCTTCATATACATATCCTGCAATAGTTTAATATGTTCAGCTCTCGGTTTTACCCCATAGCCAACACCTGCAATGTTATTCATGCCAGTTTTGATACCGTAACGATGTCCCCACTCAGCATGACAATCTGGTATCAGACGGGCAATGTCGCCATGCAAGATTTTAAACTGACCCCACAAGTAATTAATAAATAGCAAGACAGCCGCATCGTATGCATAAAAATGTGAAATGGTAACATAACCAGCATGTACAGCACTGATATAAGTTGCAACATAATATATATGCTTTTGAACATCATATGGAAATAGCATTAAATATGGAACCAATTTATCTGTTGAAGCCATAGTTTGACTTGTAGTAAAGAAAACATAAATTGGTATGACGCCGTATAAGATTAAGACAATAAACATTAAGATGAAATATAGAAAAACTGGCAGCATCGCGCGATAGCATTGTTGAGCCTTACGAGGATATTTGTCGCTGCATAATAAAGTTTAAATATTAGTTTATTACATTTAAGGAATCGTAAAAATTATATAAGAATTGAATTGTCTTCAATCGTACTGAAAAATACTTATGTATGTGAGTAGGTAAGTATGTATTAATTTGTTTAATTTAATTCTTTCAAGCATTCGGTCATGTAGGGATCATTCCAGCTATTTTTAATATAGTCGCTAAAATATTAATTATTATATTATTCGAAAGTTTATTTTACCAGCATGTGATTATGTTCCTTAAAATATTTTATAAATCTTTTCAGAAAATTACACAGAAAAAACATATTTCTCCAATTCGAACCTCTAATCACAGAAAAACTTGTTCACCATTTAAAATTTTCAGTTAAGAATTCAACTGATTCAATTAAATTTGTAATTGCTTTAAATTATTCGAAAGAAAAACAAATTGTTTATAGGTGAAAATTTAATTAATTTTTTAATTTACAAAGCCTGGTTTTTTAGAGTGTCACAACTTTGAGTTTCTTTGAATAAATCAATTGTAGCGCCCGCTGTGTGGCATGTGGCTTCGTCCTATTGGAACCACATATCAGCAGCATTAAAGCCACGTAATTGATGTACGAAAAAATTTCGAATCATGTTCCTATACCGTTCACCATTGACAGTAACATTCTGACCATCATCGTTTTTGAAGACATATGGGCCAATGACTCCGTCATCCTATAAAGCGTACCAAATAGTAATTTTCTGCGGGTATTATGGTGCTTCCATAAAATCTAGTGGATTCTCCTCCCTCCAAATGCGTCAACTCTGCTTATTTGCGTACCCATTCAACCGAAAAGGGCTTCATCGGAAAATAAAATTTTTAATGGAAGTTCGAAATCAATACAAATTTGTGCTTCAGCCCATTCGCCGAACAATTTGCACACGTTGCTCTGGTGTAAGTCGATTCACAATGAAATTTCAAAGCAAACTAAACAAAAAGCAACTATCAGCTGTTAAATGTGTGCTCAAATAAAGCAGTGATGCCAACTCAAAGTTGTGAAACTTTAAAAAAACACCCATTATTACAAAATTTTTCATATTACTTTTTTCTGTGTTTAAAAAACTACAAAAATCAATTCAAATCGTAACTGTGTCAATTAAACTTTTTCATTCATTAAATTTTTAACAAAAGTTTTAATGATTCAGTTTAATTTTTAATTGATTATTTGTAATTTTTTTTTAATTAAAGGTGTTATTTGCAGAAATTTTAAAAATCCGTAAAGTTGATGGGTTAACGAATGAAAGAACGAAATCGTATGCAATACAAAAAACTATACCATTAAAGGTATGGTAATGTTCTAAACCAAAATAGAGGAGGGTCACTATGAAACTTTATGTTAAGAAGAACAAATTCTTATGAAAGGATCCCAATGACTTTGATATTTGAACCAAATAAAAATTTAACACTGACATTTTGTCAATCAGCAAACCGTAATAGGTACAGAAAGGTGCAGAAAGGTCATTCCGGTGGCCCCACTAAAAATTGATTTTGACCCCCCACACCACTCCCGCCGCCTTAGAATTATTATAAATTGCCTGTAATTACCTACTTTAATATTACTCATGACGATCACCCGTCGAAATCTTTTTAGCTACGCCAGTGAGTAACATGTACGTAAGAGTATATACATACATATACATGTATATGTGAAAACTTATGTGCATATGTACTGTACTTACCTATCTATCCAAATTTCTTGGCCAAATTTTTCCATAAGGTTTTGTAGTTTTTTCATTACTAAGCGATAGTACATTATTCGTATAGTAGAAAACCCACCCATCATTGTAGTCGGGAAACTTTCAACGGCTTTTAATACATCCGTGATATTTGTAAAGGAGTACCTTGCTTGACAAGAGGCAATGTAGGCCAAATTTGTAATTACTATCCAGCCATATAACTTATACAGCTTAGATTTTAATTGAAATCCAAAGTCGTTGGCATCGCCTTCAACTGGCCAGGCGCCATTTCCAATGAGAACTTTATCAAACACTTGAGGCAGTTTTATTAAATCGCCGCTTTTCGTCTTGGGTTTATAAATAAACGACATTGGTGCACATAGATTAGGAGGCAGCAGTTATAGGCTTCTAAATAAATAATTTTGTATAATAAATAAGTCGTTTTTAATGTATTGATGAGCTCATAAGCATGTGCCAAAATTGTAACTTTCTATGCGAGATTAGGTTTGAAATGTAACAGAACACAGTAGCGAATAAGCAAAAAAAATATTGTAACACATATTTATCTCTTTAACTAGTGAAACGATTACGAAATGATGTATGTAAAAAGTTAGAAACGGTTTATGATAAATGTGTGTGAAGATAGCTCCGCCAGTTAGCTTCGTTTTTAGCATCCCTGTGTTACTTTACATATCTCTGGCTCAGAGGCTGTGAGGTGATAAAAAATCTCTCATTTCAACACTGTTAACTTAACAGAGTAGATATTTTATAACATTTTCAAGCAAAAATATTAATGTTCACATGGGAATTTTTTTGGTGGTCAAAATATCGGCCAAAATCGAAATGGTGGGGTTATACCGCCAATTGGGGTCGAAAGATAAGGCTTCGAATATTTCAGAACGATATAGATTGTATTCAGAAACAATACCGTTTTTGAGATATATGACTTTCAAAACTGTAAAATAACGCATTTTCATATGAATATGGGAACTTTTTTGGTGGTCAAAATATCGGGCAAAATCGAAATGGTGGGGTTATACCGCCAATTGGGGTCGAAAGATAAGGCTTTAAATATTTCAGAACGATATAGATTGTATTCAGAAACAATACCATTTTTGAGATATATGACTTTCAATACTGTAAAATAACGCATTTTCATATGAATATGGGAACTTTTTTGGTGGTCAAAATATCGGGCAAAATCGAAATGGTGGGGTTATACCGCCAATTGGGGTCGAAAGAAAAGGCTTCGAATATTTCAGAACGATATAGATTGTATTCAGAAACAATACAGTTTTTGAGATATATGACTTTCAAAAATGTAAAATAACGCATTTTCATATGATATGGGAACTTTCTTAAATAAAAAAAAATAGAACTGGTTGCGTTGCTATTAAGTTTTAGTGTTTGTGGAAGGGTATTCAAGAGACGAGCAGCATTTACATATGAAAATGAGATAATGTAAAGAAATTATAATCTTGTTCCTCCTAACTGATATTGCAAACCTTATTTTATCAATAACATTTACTGGCATTTCAGAGTAAATAATTTTATATAAAAATAAAAGTACGTTGACTACAAAACCGAAAGTCCTGGGTTCGAGCCCGCTTCCGCTTGATGTACGTTAGTGCTCCTTTGTTTCAGTTGTTGTAGGAAAGTTCAAGTGATGATGGCATAGTCACTGAACTACACCGGCTTCAGCGGATACTAATACTAATGTAACATCAGAGCGCCCTCCTTCGTCGGCATTGTGTAGCAGAATCATCGGCGAAGTAAAACAACTAAGTAAATGGCTACTAAGCACAGCTTCGATATTTAATACGTCTCATTGACACCAGAGGCGCTGCAACACAACATTACTAAAAAAACGTGCAAAAAAGCAGAGTTGTAAAAAAATAAACCTGTTCCTTCACCACCTGTCTTCTCTATCACTATTCCTTTCCTAAAGAAGGTAACACTTAGTAATAGCATAAGGCATTCATTACCTGAGTGTTACTTCTCTTAAGAAAAATTAAAACAAAAGCAAGCAAGTGTCGAACATATCAAACTTTTAATTTAAATTTCAACTTTATCGGTCAAGGCAAAAAATATCCCACCAATCTTTCTTCCAAATTTATGCAAGAATAATATTAAGGTTTAATATTTTTATCGCACTTTTTCGCAAAATTAATATTTATCTTGCTCAACATCCAGACTCAGAAATTTTTATTACGATAACAGTAACGCTTTAGTAAATATAATGAAAGCTTATTATCGTGCTATCCAGTAAAATATTTTAAGGATATTTTCTGTCAGTTGAAGTAAAACAATAATGGGTTTTATTAATTGATTCTTAAAAATGCAGATCATCAGGGAAGATTTACCGAATATTTGCAATTTAATATATTTTTCTTGATTTCGAATATCATTTGGCTCCCGCCAGGCTAAAATTGTAGTTAGTTTAAATTTTCCGAACCCTACCAAACAGACTTCCAAAACGTACCAACGCAAAGTTTTTCTACATTTTAGATCGTATACAAATACAAAATTCAAAGTTGCAAAACATTGTAACCATGATCATCAACGTTTTTATTGCTTGTCGAGTCAATGTTTTATACTGCGTCTTTATGAAACTCTATGCTTTGTTTCAATGCAAAGCAATTGACGTTTTGAAAGTCAGCCTGATTTTTTTATGAACAGCTTTTTGAGGTTTTTTTAAATATATATTTAAAATCGGTTAATATTTGTAAGAGTCGGGAGCTTGGAAATGTCTTCATACCGGAAGTTGTCAGGATGCTCATATTTCTAAAAGCCTTGGTCCTCCTTTAAGTTTTTTTTTACATCTTTTTGTAATCGAATAACTAGTTCAGAAGATACAGATTCTATTACCATTTTCTTTTTTTATTATTTTTTTTTTTTTTTTTTTTTTTTTTTTTGTAAGGAACCACTGTGCAACACTTTAGCAGCAACAATTGCAAACAATACAAAATTGGCACGCACTTGGTTTTGTTTTATTTATGGATGCTCAATTTAATTAATAGACCAACATAAACATAAATGAGAAGCATTTTATTTCATGTGATTTTGTTACTCAACCAATTTTTAAGAATTTCAAGATTTTAATCTTCTTAATAATTTTATTACGTTTCTTAGCGATTTGGTTGCAAGGATTGTTATTTATTTTAAGTCGGAGTCGAGTTCTTAGTGTTAATAAATATTTTTTATGCTTTTATACATACATACTCGTATACATACACATGTATGCATGTGTGAAATATTTTATGAACTCAACTAACACTTACTTAAGGATGTAAAATCACAAATCTTTCTAAACGGCTGCTCTTACACAACTAATCAAAAATCAAATTTCGCGTTGAATTTATTTCCAAATTTATTTTGCCAGCGATTGAACTTACGTGAACATGTAATTATAATATTACATCCACTTGAATGCGTAATTTATAAATTGTAATTAAATTGTAATAGGGAAGCTAATGTTTTATTAAAGCAAATATTAATAATTATAAAATTACTAGATATGACCGCTCGGAGTTAACTTTTTATGCTGATATATATGCCGCCCTGTTTTGGCTACAGCACTGCACATGCTTGTCTACTACTAATTTGTACAACTACTTAAGTAGTAAAAATAAACTTTTTTAACTTTTATAGCATTCTATACACTCTCTGCCTGTAAAGCAATGCGAAGCAATTATTTCTCCTTGTGATTTAAAGTACAAAAAACTTAATTGTATAATTACTTACATAATTATTTTTAGTTTAAAATAAAATAATAAAAACCATTAAACTGACATCGCGCTTTATTAAATTTATTGGAAGGGGAAAAATTAAATTCAACTCCAAACATATGATCCTTTCGCTGCTAGTTAAAAAAAAAAATATGAAACCAGGGTGTTCTTTTATATGCAGAAGTTTTGAATTTCATAAAACTATTCAATCTATAGTTTCTGAGGGCCCTCTAGGTCTTACTTTAAAATAAACTATATAGGCTTTGTGTATCTCACACGGAAGAGGAAGCTATCGCCTTTAAATCAAATATACATATGTATACCTTTTTCCCTCAACACATCTCGTACTGTTGTTATTTTGGGCCACCATTGCCAAATTTAATTCAAGCAAAACTGCATTCCACTAAACTAAGCTGCTCATGTTCTCATACAATATCCACAGTAAATTTGTTAAATGAAAACTTAAAAGACCGTTCTGAAAATCCCTGTAGGTTCGGTCTCGTTCAGTTAACTAAAATTCATATTTTAATTTTATAAGTTTCTAACCATCAGATTCCTGTTAAATATTGCAACCATTTCAGGCTCTTGTATTGACATAATCTAGCGTTGTCAAAACTGGACGGGGTAATTTCTTTTAAATTATTTTAATATTATATTTCACGAAGAATTCTTGAATAAATTATTATGAAAGTTGGGGCAGACTTTTGAAAAATATTGTGGATATTGTGGTGTTGGGAAAAGTGGGCGAGGCTACTCCCATTCTAATTAACAGATTTTAATGAAATTAGGCACACACTTTGGACACTTGTAAAGACATAATATCGTCGCACATTGATGATGAAAGTGTGGTGGGCTAGTTGTTCCGTTCTGTCAGAATATTAACAATTGACTTTGGTGTTGTTTGTTCCTTAAAAATTATCACATGTTATTTGGCTTACAGAGCAATAGGAACTTCAGCCTTATCAAATTATGCATTTTTAGCTATTTTTATTTCAACATGATTTCAAACAAAAAGAAATAAAACTAAATCCTTTTTTTAATTTCTTCGCTTTAAAGTTAATATATGTGTATTAAATATATTGTTGTATAAATATGTATACCGGGAAGTGACCTAATACAAACGTTTTCCATAAAAACATTTGTCAACAAATAAGAATTATCCAGAGAACATTATGAACAATCATACAAGACGATATTGATCAGAAGTAAAGAACGCAAAAAAATACGTTTAACTTAATAAATGTATGTCTGAATCAAACAGTTTTTCATTAGTAATTAGTGGTTACGCTTTTTTGGGCACACGACACACAGATGTAAACTCGGCCATAGGCTGATAAACATGCTACCCTTCGTTGCCTCGCTGGCTTTATTTTAATTCACATCCTAAAACAGAGAATTACTTTTTTATGTGTAAAAATTTTTAGTTACGCATTTTTTATTATAATACGTTTGATTTGTCCTAAATGTGATGCAATAAAAAATAAGCAGCTCCATATTATAAAGTTTTTTTTGTTTGAAAATTTTTATTAAGTATGGCTCTATTTTATTGAACACCACTGTATGTCTAATTCTAACCAAGTGTATTCACAAACACATTTAAGTATAATTAAAAACTCAAATGAGTAAATAGGTTCAGTTCATATCAGGACATGTATAATTAATGGTTTGACTTTTTATTAAATTTTTTTAATAGACAAAAGTTGTATATTAAAGAAGAAAAAGAAGAAGATGTAATTTAATTCATTTTAGAGTTTAAATAATTAAAAATAGGAAAAATATCTCAAATAATTTACAAAATTATATTTAAAAACGTTATACAAATCATTCAACAACTTAAAAAAGTTCAGTAAAGAGCGGAATTCACTTACTAACACAATAAGGGTTCCGTGCGGAAGAACCCTATACTATAGTATACGATTTTCAGCCTATATAATCAAAAATCTTACGTGATATAGAAATTTTTTTAAAAACTTTTGGAATTTTTTAGTTTTAGCGTTTTTGAAAATTTCAAGAGTTTGCCTCTTAGGGCGACTTTTTGAGTTCGAGATTAAGATTAGTTTATTTCGATAATTAACTAATTCGAAAATTAACTTAATCTCTCTTAATTGAATTTGATGTTTTTGAGTGGTAGTTTAAACTGCTTATTATGTGTAGTATTATCATACTGAGGAACAAAATAGTGGCAACATTTTATATGCAAAAGTCGTACATGTTATCAACGCACTTTGATTTTTTGTGGAAAGAAGAAGAAACTGCCATATTTTGTTATTTACAAGTTAAATATTGCGCGTGTTAAAGGAAATAGATGAATTATATAAAATATATTTATTTATTTATGTGTTTTTTAATTATTTTATCATATAATTTTTACAAAACGTTATATGTTTCACAAGTGTATGTTGTCAAAATTTATGTAAAATTAACCCACCACGATTGGCCGCTTAAACTAGCAAGTAAAACCATATAATCGACTACCCAAAAATCACAAATGAAGATTAAGGTTAATTTAATCTCTAATCTTGAACTCAAAAAGTTACCCTTACAGTTTCCAAGATACAGCAAGTTGTCAAAATTACATAGTCCCATTAACATTAACTGATACAATACCCTTCAATTTTGATTTTTTTTTAATTAAGGTATTAATTGGTGTAGTCTGCATAAAAATACACTAACTTTGAAAATTTATATAGAGACTTACTATATAATATTATGTGTAATTAATTGTCTGTATAATGCAATAGCATTTCTAAAGTTTCGTTGCTCGCTTTAGAACACGCTTTAATTTTTTACTATCATATATTTGTTGTTGTAGCCTGTAACGGTCGGAAGGATATCGTAGCGAACACCGGAGGGTTACTTTTCACCTTTAATGTACGGAACACTAAAAAGTACTTATCTTTTTTATTTCAAACAATTTGGAACGAATTACAAATAATTATTTATTAAAATTATTTTTATTGTTCTCCAAGCTAAATAATATACGATTAATACGAATAAAACGCTATATAGGGTGTTTTTTTTAGAGGTATAGAACTTCGAATTGAAATAAAACACAAGAAAATCGTTTTAATGTCCATCAATTTGGCTTTATTGGAAGGATAATTTTATGCCATTAACGCTTAAATATGATTTCGGGCATGTGGCCGCCGCGGCTGGCTCGAATAAAGCCAATTCTACAGGTCCAATTTTCAACCACTTTTTCGGGCATATGGGGCGAAATTATGCGCTCATCGAATGTTTCCTTCAATAAATCGATTGTGACGTGCGCTGTGTGGCATGTAGCGCCGTCTTGTTGGAACCACAACTCATCCACATTCATGCCATCCAATTCGGGAACAAAATAGTCGGTTATCATGGCTCTATACCGGTCTCCATTAACGGTAACCAACGGTCGACCATAAAATGGACGGAGCTTGCGGTAAACTTCGCGAACTGAACCATTATTTTCGAAATAAATTTGCACGATTTGCAAGCGTTGTTCTTTTGTCAACCTGTTCATGATGAAATGGCAAACCAAACTAAATATTAATCACTTGACAGCTGACAAAATGGCCGCCAGTTAAAAAAGTGATGCCAACTTAAAGTTCTATACCTCAATAAAAAACACCCTTTACAACTCTATTTAAAATACGAGTATATAGTAAGTATACATACATGTCTGTGAATGATTAACTAAGTAAATTATGCAATAGATATTTCATAGTTTTATGTGTTAAATAAATATTCACAAGCATTGGCATTAAGTTTGTTTTTCCAAAAAAGTTCTCAATAATGCAAAATAAGACATCGATGAACCGATAATCTGTAAAGAGAACAGCAAATACACAAGTATTTAACATAGAATTTTTCCAAATATTATGGTATACTAGAACTGACTGACCCATACAATCTAGTGACTAGAGATTGGCGCCGCTCACATGATTAGCGTGAGAGCAAAAAAAATCATTGTGAGTGATCGTGTATGAAGGGAATTCTCGTGTGATTTTTTTTAGAGTTTTGGTTTTATTGTGCATGACGACGCATGAATAAATTTTTTTTGTAAGCGTGCATGACCGTGCATGAAAAGCTACTCACGATTCCATCTGTACTCATAATGCTTAAAATTTACCTTGGTAAAACCTTCCAACGATAGAATAGTAAATTGCATGGCATTCAGTTCAATGGGCCGCTGGCTGCGCATTATCATAAAACGCATTTTATTGCAAAAGTCCTTACCAGCAGGATAATATTGAATGTGCTTCCACTGTGGCAAATTGTCATTCAATGTGGTCACTTCCATGTCCTCGGGCTTAAGTAGTAAAGGGGAATTTTCCGACAATTGTCCACCCTCCCAGTTGCACATGTACAAATAGAAGGCGGTATCTGTACTCTGGAAATAAGTTGTATTTCATTATATTCGAAAACGCAAGTGCATAAAAGCATAAAAGGCTGATATCAAATTAAAAATTAAATTATTGAATTTTTATTAAAATATTAAGCGTACTTACACATGATATGAGCAGAGTTCCGCAGTTACAAACTACAAACAATTGCAGCGTAACTGATATTAAAAAGGACGCAAATAACATAAAAGAACCCAATGAAGATGTGCCAACCTATTTCGATCCAAGAAAATTTATGCAAATTAAAATCGCTAAAATCGTTATTTAGCTCTGGCCCACGATGTCGAAATAAATAAAATAAGCAAATTTGTTTGTGTTTTCAATATAAACAATCGATGGAACGTTTTCTGGTGACATCGTGGGCCAGGGTGTTGGGTTTTTGAGATGCAAATAAAACACACTTTAAACAAAAAGTTGTTCCTGCCTTTCTAACGATTTTGGGAGTTTGTTGTCTTTCGGTGATAATGTATCAAAACGCAATTAAATCTAAATCATAAAAAAGGGGATTAGCAAAAAACCGGTCTTTTAAAAATTTACTTTTTGGAAAAACCGAAAAATCGTCTTTTTCACAAAGCCCAATAATCCTCTCTAACCATTATACGAGTATTTTATTTCATTTTGCTTTAGATCTTTGAAAAAAATGCTTTCAGTTTTAGTGATGTGGCAATGCCGAGCTTTCTTAATGCAATGATAATCTTGGTCACCGGGATATTGGTTTTTTCAATGTTGCGCCGATCTTTGCAAACTTTTTGATCAATTTTTCAAATTCCCTAAAATTTAAGATTGATTTATCTAGATTTTAAAATGAAAACCTCGTAATGAAAGGTTTTGTTTATTAAGTAAATTAAAAAATACAAGTTGGCAACAAACAAATTTATAGACAACAAAATTTATTTCTTTCACTTAAATATTGGGTAGTGTTAATAAAAAAAATATTCACTTTTTACTTACAAATTTGTTTTAAAACACAAAATTCTGGTTGTTATTTAACCAAAATTGTTAGTTTTGCACTAAGCAAACACTTTTTTTATTCACACTACCCATTATTTGAAAATTTTAAAAAATATATATATAGTTTAGGTCAACAATCATGTCAAGAGAGCCGTGCTAAATTTTGCATTACATCTACATACGAGGTGTGTTCAAAAAGTATGGCGGATTTGGAATTTTTGCGGGTCACGTATATTCGAATTTTAATTTTATTTTTTTGTGGCGTTATGTTGGTACTCATGTCTCTCACTTATGTCGACAATTTCGACCACTTCGAATGTTCAGTTAATTGTTGGCAGCTGCTTTGCTTGCACGTGTTTTGGCTCATCTTCAATTTTGAACACACCTCGTATATTTATTTACATACATCTTACTATTTCTTATGATTGCTTAACATAAATGTAAATACTTACAAGTAAAAACTGAAAGCCACAGAAACAAATTAAAAAAGTCGAATTTAGAACGTTCATCAGAAGAGGAAATGAAATCAAATCATTTAGTTGCACATAAAAGCTGAAAATTCGATGTAAAAAATAAAATAAAATTTTTAATTAAGACTTTATCTTCGAAATGCACAAAGCCAAATAATTTCCGTTTCACAACATTTTTAAATTGCTTAGTATTAGTGTATGACCGATTAATCGACTAAGGCAGCGGCAAAAATTGTTAATCGGCCAATTGAATTAAACAACTCAATATTTGAAATATTGTACTCAACAAATTCAGCTTGCTGCATTTCTTACAATATAATTCTTGAAAAGTTGTAGAACTTTTATTCTATAAAGACTTTGAAAATATAATTGAGAATTGATAAAGTTTTGTATAGAAATTTATTTTATAAACCTTTTAAAAATAAAAAATATTTTTTATGAATAGGCCCTTCTGAGTAGTTTCCACAAAGCCAACAAGCGATTTGTCTAGAAAATTTTTATAGGAATCACTCAAAAATTTTAGTGTTTTTCACATATCTTTTTTAGACTAGTTGCTTGCTTATTTTGTGTGGAAACAACACGTTAAATATTCAAATATAGCAACCTTAAAATCTTAAAAAAAAATACAACATTTGTATCAGAGAATGACAAAGAATTACCCTTATTCCAGTTGTCTACATCGACGTCACTTTAACACAATACCAAAAAATTTTTACTTGTGTACCCGTTGTCGAAAACAACTGACTCCTGTTGGCAGGTTTATGATATTTTCTGGACCTTAGGGAACGGAAATAGATTGTCAGAAGCGCAAAATTGTTCTCGAGAGCGAGTAAACAAGCCCCAATTATTTGGTATTGTGTTAAAGTGACGTCGATGTTGACAACTGAAATAAGAGTGAATAAGTACTCAATACAATTATAATTAAGTAAATACTCTTAATTTTAGTAATTGTGTTTACTCCTAATTGTAGCACAAGCACACTCACATATTTGGTTTCAATTAACTATGAATATATCCGATTGCAGCACACAATAGTATCCCTAATCTAGTTATTGTAAGTATTGCGTGTTTGTCATACTTATTATACTTGGAGTATGCTTATACTAAGAGTGTGGATATTTTTCTTTTCTTTATTATTATTTCTTTATTCATAAATAATATTTCATGAAAATATCAACAGAAATGGAATGGAAGATGTAATTTGGCTGCTTCGAAACATTAATAAGTTAATTGAAAGGTATAATTTAGAATAAACTTAGCCTTTCAATATTATTCCTGAATGTTTTTTTGCATAAAATTTGCTAACAAAAATTTGTTAATGAACTGATATTTTGTAACTTGTAAAGTTATAAATGTATTTCTATCCAGCAAAAAGCCAGAACTAGTTTCAACGAATTATCACTTGCATTGCATACCAATCACTACAGGTACTGAATTTAATATTTACATATATCAAAAATTGTTCTAGACAACCTTTTAAGCGCATACCATTCAGTTATTTATATCACTTTCGTTCTATGACAACCCTACATTAAATTCATTGATGTTTCTCATGTTGATGATGTTGAGTTCATCAATGCTGTAACTAATGATTTCTATGTTCATTTTATATTTAAAAACAATTTTACGCAGTCGAAAATGATTAAATCGCACCTTTCATCCCTGTGATGCAATCAGCTGAGTACCGTTGACATTTTAACGTTTTACCAGTTCACTTTCATAGCAGCACTGTGCTTTAAGTGTGTGCAAATAAAATACTCGTGTGTAGTCCAATATATATTCAGAGTATTATTATACTAATGTATGTGTATGATTGTAGCTAATCCATTGAATAAATTTTTGTTATAGCCGTGTGTGGTGCGTAATTTAGGGAATGTGTATGAACATATTCTTTGGTTGTTTATAGTTATATGTATTCAGTTTAAACTTGATATGTATGTTTGCGTATGAGCATGGTTTTTATTTGTAACTGTACGCATTTATAATCGGTTGGCAGCTAATATTCAAAGACTACTTACAACGATACCATTGTTA
Source organism: Nowickia ferox (assembly GCA_936439885.1). NCBI lineage: Eukaryota > Metazoa > Arthropoda > Insecta > Diptera > Tachinidae > Nowickia > Nowickia ferox. The sequence goes on from OW387023.1 coordinate 111,878,604, forward strand.
TTCTCTGATATGTATGTCGTTCTAATAAATAGTATGATTGGACCAATTTATATCTTAATAGAGTTTTATTTAGAAATCAATCAAATAATTGAGTGAAAAAAATTATTTAAATAAATTTAGATACTACATCAAAAAAAACGAAATAAATAATTAAACACGTTCAAAAGTTACCACAAGCTTGGAAAATATCCAATTTTTAATTAATTGAACAGTCAATTTGGTAGCAATTAAGTGATTAACTGATACTACTTTAGTTTAAATTTATGCGTAAGAAGTTCGTAGTTACTTACGACACCATTAAGTTTTTCCCTATATTATAGTCAATACACAACACACGAAGTTTTTCTAATACTTACTTAATTAAAATACTGTGGCGTGCAGATAATTCATGCAAACGCTTCATATACATATCCTGCAATAGTTTAATATGTTCAGCTCTCGGTTTTACCCCATAGCCAACACCTGCAATGTTATTCATGCCAGTTTTGATACCGTAACGATGTCCCCACTCAGCATGACAATCTGGTATCAGACGGGCAATGTCGCCATGCAAGATTTTAAACTGACCCCACAAGTAATTAATAAATAGCAAGACAGCCGCATCGTATGCATAAAAATGTGAAATGATAATATAACCAGCATGTACAGCACTGATATAAGTTGCAACATAATATATATGCTTTTGAACATCATATGGAAATAGCATTAAATATGGAACCAATTTATCTGTTGAAGCCATAGTTTGACTTGTAGTAAAGAAAACATAAATTGGTATGACGCCGTATAAGATTAAGACAATAAACATTAAGATGAAATATAGAAAAACTGGCAGCATTGCGCGATAGCATTGTTGAGCCTTACGAGGATATTTGTCGCTGCATAATAAAGTTTAAATATTAGTTTATTACATTTAAGGAATCGTAAAAATTATATAAGAATTGAATTGTCTTCAATCGTACTGAAAAATACTTATGTATGTGAGTAGGTAAGTATGTATTAATTTGTTTAATTTAATTCTTTCAAGCATTCGGTCATGTAGGGATCATTCCAGCTATTTTTAATATAGTCGCTAAAATATTAATTATTATATTATTCGAAAGTTTATTTTACCAGCATGTGATTATGTTCCTTAAAATATTTTATAAATCTTTTCAGAAAATTACACAGAAAAAACATATTTCTCCAATTCGAACCTCTAATCACAGAAAAACTTGTTCACCATTTAAAATTTTCAGTTAAGAATTCAACTGATTCAATTAAATTTGTAATTGCTTTAAATTATTCGAATAGAAAAACTTAATTAGTATTACCAAATTGTTTATAGGTGAAAATTTAATTAATTTTTTAATTTACAAAGCCTGGTTTTTTAGAGTGTCACAACTTTGAGTTTCTTTGAATAAATCAATTGTAGCGCCCGCTGTGTGGCATGTGGCTTCGTCCTATTGGAACCACATATCAGCAGCATTAAAGCCACGTAATTGATGTACGAAAAAATTTCGAATCATGTTCCTATACCGTTCACCATTGACAGTAACATTCTGACCATCATCGTTTTTGAAGACATATGGGCCAATGACTCCGTCATCCTATAAAGCGTACCAAATAGTAATTTTCTGCGGGTATTATGGTGCTTCCATAAAATCTAGTGGATTCTCCTCCCTCCAAATGCGTCAACTCTGCTTATTTGCGTACCCATTCAACCGAAAAGGGCTTCATCGGAAAATAAAATTTTTAATGGAAGTTCGAAATCAATACAAATTTGTGCTTCAGCCCATTCGCCGAACAATTTGCACACGTTGCTCTGGTGTAAGTCGATTCACAATGAAATTTCAAAGCAAACTAAACAAAAAGCAACTATCAGCTGTTAAATGTGTGCTCAAATAAAGCAGTGATGCCAACTCAAAGTTGTGAAACTTTAAAAAAACACCCATTATTACAAAATTTTTCATATTACTTTTTTCTGTGTTTAAAAAACTACAAAAATCAATTCAAATCGTAACTGTGTCAATTAAACTTTTTCATTCATTAAATTTTTAACAAAAGTTTTAATGATTCAGTTTAATTTTTAATTGATTATTTGTAATTTTTTTCAATTAAAGGTGTTATTTGCAGAAATTTTAAAAATCCGTAAAGTTGATGGGTTAACGAATGAAAGAACGAAATCGTATGCAATACAAAAAACTATACCATTAAAGGTATGGTAATGTTCTAAACCAAAATAGAGGAGGGTCACTATGAAACTTTATGTTAAGAAGAACAAATTCTTATGAAAGGATCCCAATGACTTTGATATTTGAACCAAATAAAAATTTAACACTGACATTTTGTCAATCAGCAAAGCCGTAATATCATAGGTGCCCCCACTAAAAATTGATTTTGACCCCCCACCACCCTAGAATTATTATAAATTGCCTGTAATTACCTACTTTAATATTACTCATGACGATCACCCGTCGAAACTCCTCCCAGGCACTAGCTACGCCAGTGAGTAACATGTACATACATATACATGTATACGTGCAAACTTATGTGCATATGTACTGTACTTACCTATCTATCCAAATTTCTTTTCCAAATTGTTCCATAAGGTTTTGTAGTTTATTCATTACTAAGCGATAGTACATACTTCGCATAGTAGCAAACAAACCCATCATTGTAGTCGGGAAACTTTCAACGGCTTTTAATACATCCGTGATATTTGCAAAGGAAAACCATGCTTCACAAGCGGCAATGTAGGCTAAATTTGTAATTACTATCCAGCCATATAACTTATACAGCTTAGATTTTAATTTAAATCCAAAGTCGTTGGCATCGCCTTCAACTGGCCAGGCGCCATTTCCAATGAGAACTTTATCAAACACTTGAGGCAGTTTTATTAAATCGCCGCTTTTCGTCTTGGGTTTATAAATAAACGACATTGGTGCACATAGATTAGGAGGCAGCAGTTATAGGCTTCTAAATAAATAATTTTGTATAATAAATAAGTCGTTTTTAATGGATTGATGAGCTCATAAGCATGTGCCAAAATTGTAACTTTGTATGCGAATGTAACAGAACACAGTAGCTAATAAGCAAAAAAAAAATATAGTAACAAATATTTATCTCCTCAACTAGTGAAACGATTACGAAATGATGTATGTAAAAAGTTAGAAACGGTCTATGATAATACCAACGTGCGTTATGAAAACATGTGCCATCTCGTAAATCTTATTTATTTATTTATTTTATTTTATTTATTTATTAATTTGAATTACTCTTATATTTACAGTATCCATAAGTAAATTAAGGCGGCAAACATATGACATTAAGACAAAAATTTAATTTAATAAAATTAATAAAATTAAATATATATTGTGTGCATTAAAGGAACATTTTTATTTATGAATTTCTAATGAAGTAATTAAATAAAAACTGCTTAGAACTGGTTGCGTTGCTATTAAGTTTTAGTTTTTGTGGAAGGGTATTCAAGAGACGAGCAGCATTTACATATGAAAAACTGACATTAGGAAAAATTGAGATGATGTAAAGAAACTATAATCTTGTTCCTCCTAACTGATCTTGCAAACCTTATTTTATCAATAACATTTACTGGCATTTCAGAGTAAATAATTTTATACAAAAATAAAACTACGTTGACTACAAAACCGAAAGTCCTGGGTTCGAGCCCGCTGCCGACAGTCATTAAAAAAAATAACAGCACCACTCATTTTTCTGATGTGCGTTAGTGCTCCTTTGTTTCAGTTGTTGTAGGAAAGTTCAAGTGATGATGGCATAGTCACTGAACTACACCGGCTTCAGCGAATACTAATACTAATGTAACATCAGAGCGCTCTCCTTCGTCGGCATTGTGTAGCAGAATCATCGGCGAAGTAAAACAACTAAGTAAATGGCTACTAAGCACACCTTCGAAATTTAATACGCCTCATTGACACCAGAGGCGCTGCAACACAACATTATTAAAAAACGTGCAAAAAAGCAGAGTTGTAAAAAAATAAACCCTTCCTTCCTTCCTTCACCACCTGTCTTCTCTATCACTATTCCTTTCCTAAAGGAGGTAACACTTAGTAATAGCATAAGGCATTCATTACCTGAGTGTTACTTCTTTTAAGAAAAATTAAAACAAAAGCAAGCAAGTGTCGAACATATCAAACTTTTAATTTAAATTTCAACTTTATCGGTCAAGGCAAAAAATATCCCACCAATCTTTCTTCCAAATTTATGCAAGAATAATATTAAGGTTTAATATTTTTATCGCACTTTTTCGCAAAATTAATATTTATCTTGCTCAACATCCAGACTCAGAAATTTTTATTACGATAACAGTAACGCTTTAGTAAATATAATGAAAGCTTATTATCGTGCTATCCAGTAAAATATTTTAAGGATATTTTCTGTCAGTTGAAGTAAAACAATAATGGGTTTTATTAATTGATTCTTAAAAATGCAGATCATCAGGGAAGATTTACCGAATATTTGCAATTTAATATATTTTTCTTGATTTCGAATATCATTTGGCTCCCGCCAGGCTAAAATTGTAGTTAGTTTAAATTTTCCGAACCCTACCAAACAGACTTCCAAAACGTACCAACGCAAAGTTTTTCTACATTTTAGATCGTATACAAATACAAAATTCAAAGTTGCAAAACATTGTAACCATGATCATCAACGTTTTTATTGCTTGTCGAGTCAATGTTTTATACTGCGTCTTTATGAAACTCTATGCTTTGTTTCAATGCAAAGCAATTGACGTTTTGAAAGTCAGCCTGATTTTTTTATGAACAGCTTTTTGAGGTTTTTTTAAATATATATTTAAAATCGGTTAATATTTGTAAGAGTCGGGAGCTTGGAAATGTCTTCATACCGGAAGTTGTCAGGATGCTCATATTTCTAAAAGCCTTGGTCCTCCTTTAAGTTTTTTTTTACATCTTTTTGTAATCGAATAACTAGTTCAGAAGATACAGATTCTATTACCATTTTCTTTTTTTATTATTTTTTTTTTTTTTTTTTTTTTTTTTTTTGTAAGGAACCACTGTGCAACACTTTAGCAGCAACAATTGCAAACAATACAAAATTGGCACGCACTTGGTTTTGTTTTATTTATGGATGCTCAATTTAATTAATAGACCAACATAAACATAAATGAGAAGCATTTTATTTCATGTGATTTTGTTACTCAACCAATTTTTAAGAATTTCAAGATTTTAATCTTCTTAATAATTTTATTACGTTTCTTAGCGATTTGGTTGCAAGGATTGTTATTTATTTTAAGTCGGAGTCGAGTTCTTAGTGTTAATAAATATTTTTTATGCATGTGTGAAATATTTTATGAACTCAACTAACACTTACTTAAGGATGTAAAATCACAAATCTTTCTAAACGGCTGCTCTTACACAACTAATCAAAAATCAAATTTCGCGTTGAATTTATTTCCAAATTTATTTTGCCAGCGATTGAACTTACGTGAACATGTAATTATAATATTACATCCACTTGAATGCGTAATTTATAAATTGTAATTAAATTGTAATAGGGAAGCTAATGTTTTATTAAAGCAAATATTAATAATTATAAAATTACTAGATATGACCGCTCGGAGTTAACTTTTTATGCTGATATATATGCCGCCCTGTTTTGGCTACAGCACTGCACATGCTTGTGTACTACTAATTTGTACAACACTACTTAAGTGGTAAAAATAAACTTTTTTAACTTTTATAGCATTCTATTCACTCTCTGCCTGTAAAGCAATGCGAAGCAATTATTTCTCCTTGTGATTTAAAGTACAAAAAACTTAATTGTATAATTACTTAATTATTTTTAGTTTAAAATAAAAGAAAAAAACCATTAAACTGACATCGCGCTTTATTAAATTTATTGGAAGTGGACAAATTTAATTCAATTCCAAATATATGATCCCCGTCCTTTCGGTGCTAGTTAAAAAAAAAAAAAAAAAAAAACCTGAAACCAGGGTGCTCTTTTATATGCAGAAGCTTTGAATTTCATAAAACTATTAAATCTATAGTTTCAGAAAAATTAAAAGACCGTACTGAAAATCCCTAATAATAATTTATAAAATAGACAAAAATTATTTTCACATCTGCTGCATTATTTTTTAAGGTGTTTCTCATAATTGCTACAAAAAAGTAATAATGGGCAAAAAATTATTATTGGAAAATGTTTTTAAAAAATTACATGGCCTGTATGTACTAGTAGTAGTAGTATTTATTAGTATTGACAATACTTTAAAGAACAAAACAATTTCCTTTTATCAAAAAATTAAAAATTATGTTTTACAAAATATACAGCATATTTTCTAAATAAATTATTGTTTCTTTCGGTTTTGATATTATTAGGTAAAGCGTTGTATAGTAGTAAACCCTTATAGAACAGTGACCGCTGCATTGTACTGGTTGATACCCTTTCGATCCTGAAGTGCTCAGCATTTCTTAGTTGATATGGCTGGACCTCCCTTACATGCGCTATTTGCTCCGTTAAATATTTTGGCGCTTCGCCTCTTTTTATTTTTTGTATAAAAGTTAAAGTGATTAGTTCAAGTCTTTGTTTTATATTTAGCCATTTTAGCGTTTCTAGCATAAAGTTTATTGATGTATATCTGTTAAGTTTTAATATTACCCGCATTGCTTTGTTTTGTAATTTCTGCAGTCGTTCAATTTGGCGCGCCGTACAACATGAGTATAATATAGTCGAACCGAATTCGAAATGAGGCTTTATTATTGTATTATATATAAATATTTATTGCTGTTATGTATGATATTTGTTTTCTTATTCGTTTGAAAAAGTTAATTTTTTTTTGCAAATCTTTTTACATATGTAGTCAATATGATTATTAAATTTTAGATCTTGATCAATGACGAAGCCTAGACACTTTATTTGATTCACCTTTTCTATTAATTCATTATTTATTTTGAAGATTTCATTACTATTTGCGTTCACTTCCATTATTTTCGTTTTATTTTCGTTTAATTTAAGCTTGTTCATATTGAGCCATATTTTAATTTTTTCCATATCTTGAGTAAGGTTCAGGTAGCATTGCTCAATTGATTTCGCTTCTGTAAAAATAAGTGTATCGTCAGCGTATAGGGTTATTTCACATATATCCATTACGTTCGGCATATCATTAATATACACAATAAATAATAGTGCACCCAAAATCGATCCCTGTGGTACTCCGTAATCATTGTTAATTATACTGGATTTTTCATTATTGACTTTAGTAATTTGCTTTCTGTTTGTTAAATAAGACTCAAACCACTTTAATTCTGTATTCATGATGCCATAGAAGTATATCCCTGCCGATTGTTTCAAAAGCTCTTTTAAAATCGAGAAAGATTGCCAAAATTTTGTTGTTTTTTTCTATCTTTTTCCACCTATTTATTAGGTAATTAACTGCAGTTTCGCACGAAAATTTCTTTCTAAAACCGGACTGGTATTTTGATAGCAATTGATTTGTTTCTAAATATTCTTCAAGTTGTTCCTTTACGACTTTTTCCAATATCTTCTCGCATGTCTTCAAGGTATTAATTGGACGAAATTCTTCACATTTTCTTGATTTGGCTACCTTTTCTATTGGAGTTATCATCGAAGTTTTCCAGTTCTCTGGGAATATACCTGTTTTTAGTGATTCATTTATTATTATATTTAACATTGTGTTCCCAACTATATTCCAACTATTTATTATTATTTTAGTGGAGATTTTATTATAGTCTGATTTGTTTTTTAGGTTCATACATATATTTTTCAGTTCTTCTAGTGTTATTGCACGAAATATGAATCTAGGGTTTATCACAGATATGTTGACATGGTTGATATATTTTGCACATTACTATCTATCGTCTCCCTTATCGACCTAATACTATTAACGAAATAATTATTAAATTTATTGGCTATGTCAAAATTTTCCTTATATTCTATTTGGCTAAATATCACAGATTGGATTGCACTTTGGTTTTTCTTTAGAATTTGTTTCTTTATTTCCCTCCACATCTCTTTCTGATCTTCGGCATCATTTATTTTTTTATTAATATATTCTTTTTTCGCGTTTTCAATTTTTACTTTATATATATTTCGAATTGTTATGTAATTATTCCACGCTTCTTCACTATTTTGAATCCTTGCGATTTGGTATTTTGTAATTTTTTGATTTTTTAAACGCCTTATTTCTAGGGATGCAACCGATACCGATACCGATACCGATATATCGGCGATACTGCTGGTTTTCCGATATATCGATATCGGCGATATTTTACTGTCGATACGCCGGATACTTCTTATATTTTTCTTTAGAGTTTTTTGAACAACTGAAACTGAAATGTATTGACAATTTTGATGATTTTAGAAAATAAACAGTATGACATTCAGTTTGAATTGACTCATTCAATCTTACACTGTTATTTTGTGAAAAACAATAATTAATTTTTTGTTAACATGAATTGAAATTCAATTCTTTTTTTTTTAAGTCTTATTAATATCAATTTTAAATCTTGAGCCAATCTAAACTGAATGCCAACGTTTATTTTGTAAAATCATAAATATTGCAGACGTTTTGTAGTTTGAAAATTTGAATTTTAGAAACTGAAATGTACTGAAAATTTTGATGATATGAATGGCTCATTAATAAACACTGTTATTTTGTATAATAGTAGAATTATTCTACTTGAGTTTTGTTAATTTTTACTTGAGCTCAATTTAAATATACGTATCGGTATCGGAATCGGTATCGGCGATATTTATTTTTGAGTATCGGTATCGGCATCGTTACGTCCCTACTTATTTCATCAGTAAACCATATATTTTTATTGTTTTCACTAATTGTCTTTTTTATTGTTAGTTTTTTAACTGCATTTTCTGTATGCTATAAACCTTTTTGACACCTTGAAGTTTTCCGTGTTGTTTGCAAATACACACATTAATATAATAAGTTACATATCGTCATATAAATTCAAAAAAAGAAACTCAAAATCGTGTTTTTAATTCATTATGATGTAGTTAAAGAAAAACCATCCACGTACAAAATGTTTACCTTTACGTGCCCAAAAGACCACTGAGAATTAAATACCCTAGAACTTATAATGTGTTTAGCTTCTCATGTAAAATATTTTAAATGTAACTTACGCTTTTTTTTAAATTATGTGACGATATAGACCATTATCGAGTAATTTCTTTTTATTTTAATAGCACATTTTTTAGCGTATATTTTCATATATATATTTATGTCATATTTAATGCGATTTGAAAAAAAGAGGCGCATTCTCAATTGGGTCGTATTGTATTTTTATGTTTGTTAAAAAAAAGTAGGTTCGGTCTCGTTCAGTTAACTAAAATTCATATTTTAATTTTATAAGTTGCTAACCATCAGATTCCTGTTAAATATTGCAACCATTTCAGGCTCTTGTATTGACATAATCTGGCGTTGTCAAAACCGGACGGGGTAATTTCTTTTAAATTATTTTAATATTATATTTCACGAAGTATTCTTGAATAAATTGTTAGGAAAGTTGGGGCAGACTTTTGAAAAATGTTGTGGATATTGTGGTGTTGGGAAAAGTGGGCGATTTTAATTAAATTTGGCACACACTTTGGACGCTTGTAAAGACATAATATCGTCACACATTGATGATGAAAGTGTGGTGGGCTAGTTGTTCCGTTCTGTCAGAATATTAACAATTGACTTTGGTGTTGGTTGTTCCTTAAAAATTATCACATGTTATTTGGCTTACAGAGCAATAGGAACTTCAGCCTTATCAAATTATAAATTTTTAGCTATTTTTATTTCAGCATGATTTCAAACAAAAAAGAAATAAAACTAAATCCTTTTTTTGGTTTGACTCTAATGTTGTAAAATTTTTTTAAATGTCTTCGCTTTAAAGTTAATATATATTAAATATATTGTTATATAAATATGTATACCGGGAAGTGACCTAACTTGGGGGCCACACGTTAAATTTTTGCCTTTCAATTCCATTCAATTTGAAATACACTCACACGTTTTTTACTAACACACTCAAACTTTTTAAATTGAAAACTAGATCGCTTTCAAGTTCACCTATCCATTTATACGGCAATTTAATTTTCAATTAGAACAGCTAGTCACAGCACACCTTGATTGAAGCTACAAATTTGAGTTGTATCTTCGTCGGTGGAATTTAAAAAATGAAATTGATTTGTGTCACAACTATCAATTTCAAGGAATTTTGACACACAGTATGTGTGATGAAATTGAAAGCGATTTATTGAACGTGTGGCTGCAGCGTAATACAAACGTTTTCCATAAAAACATTTGTCAACAAATAAGAATTATCCAGAGAACATTATGAACAATCATACAAGACGATATTGATCAGAAGTAAAGAACGCAAAAAAATACGTTTAACTTAATAAATGTATGTCTGAATCAAACAGTTTTTCATTAGTAATTAGTGGTTACGCTTTTTTGGGCACACGACACACAGATGTAAACTCGGCCATAGGCTGATAAACATGCTACCCTTCGTTGCCTCGCTGGCTTTATTTTAATTCACATCCTAAAACAGAGAATTACTTTTTTATGTGTAAAAATTTTTAGTTACGCATTTTTTATTATAATACGTTTGATTTGTCCTAAATGTGATGCAATAAAAAATAAGCAGCTCCATATTATAAAGTTTTTTTTGTTTGAAAATTTTTATTAAGTATGGCTCTATTTTATTGAACACCACTGTATGTCTAATTCTAACCAAGTGTATTCACAAACACATTTAAGTATAATTAAAAACTCAAATGAGTAAATAGGTTCAGTTCATATCAGGACATGTATAATTAATGGTTTGACTTTTTATTAAATTTTTTTAATAGACAAAAGTTGTATATTAAAGAAGAAAAAGAAGAAGATGTAATTTAATTCATTTTCATCAGGATTTAGACTTTAATCATTTAAAAAGTTGGAAAAATATCTCAAATAATTTACAAAATTATCTTTAAAAACGTTATAAAAATCATTCAACAACTTGAAAAAGTTCAGTAAAGAGCGGAATTTACTTACTAACAGAATAAGGGTTCCGTGCGAACACTACATATTTAATACTATACGATCTTCAGCCTATATAATCAAAAATCTTACATGATTTAGACATTTTTTAGAAATATTTAAGTACCCCGTAAATGTTTTTTCGGTTTTTGGCGATATTTTTAGTTTCGGCGTTTGTTTTTTTTTGGAGTTTTTTCGATTTATTTAAGTTTTAGTGATATTTATAATTTTTGCGATTTTTTTTTGGTTTTCGGCGATTTTTTTTATTTTTGGAACTTTTTAGTTTTAGCGTTTTTGAAAATTTCAAGAGTTTGCCTCTTACAGTTTCCAAGATACAGCAAGTTGTCAAAATTACATAGTCCCATTAACATTAACTGATAGAATACCCTTCAATTTTGATTTTTATTTTTTTTAATTAAGGTGTTAATTGGTGTAGTCTGCATAAAAATACACTAACTTTAAAAATTTATGTAGAGACTTACTATATAATATTATGTGTAATTAATTGTCTGTATAATGCAAAAGCATTTCTAAAGTTTCGTTGGTCGCTTTAGAACACGCTTTAATTTTTTACTGTCATATATTTGTTGTTGTAGCCTGTAACGGACGGAAGGATATCGTAACGAACACTAGAGGGTTACTTTTCACCTTTAATGTACGGACCTCTAAAAAGTACTTATCTTTTTTATTTCAAACAATTTAGAACGAATTACAAATAATTATTTATTAAAATTATTTTTATTGTTCTCCAAGCTAAATAATATACGATTAATACGAATAAAACGTTATACAACTCTATTTAAAATACGAGTATATAGTAAGTATACATACATGTCTGTGAATGATTAACTAAGTAAATTATGTAATAGATATTTCATAGTTTTATGTTTTAAATAAATATTCACAAGCATTGGTATTAAGTTTGTTTTTCCAAAAAAGTATTCAATAATGTAAAATAAGACATCGATGAACTGATAATCTGTAAAGAGAACAGCAAATACACATAGAATTAATTAAAATAGAATTTTCCCAAATATTATGGTATACTAGAACTGACTGACCCATACAATCTAGTGACTAGAGATTGGCGCCGCTCACATGATTAGCGTGAGAGCAAAAACAATCATTGTGAGTGATGTGTATGAAGGGAATTCTCCTGTGATTTTTTTTAGAGTTTTGTTTTTTTTTTATTATTATTTTAATACATATATTATAACTAATAATTGAAATTTTTTTGCTGGTGGTTAAGCATGTCTATATACGCATTTCAGTGGCATTTCAACCAAATCATCAGTAGACTCCAACCACACATTTGCCCGTTACCGTTCTACCCACAGATATCTATTAGTGTACAGGTATCTATCGTGTTTGTCTAATTTTATAAAGCAAACTCGTAGGTAAAAACCTTAGATAAATTATCTGTATGTAGAAATTATGGGCATTAGTGATGGCGATTAGTCCTAGTTTACACTTTGCAAGTCTTAGTGCTAAACTGATTAGTTTGAGGGAGAGAGCGACGAGTGGAACAGAAACGTTTCTTTCCCCTCGTCTCTCTCATGAACGTGAGCTAACAAAATTTATTGTGCATGAGGACGCATGAACAAATTTTTTTTTTGTAAGCGTGCATGACCGTGCATGAAAAGCTACTCACGATTCCATCTCTACTCATAATGCTTAAAATTTACCTTGGTAAAACCTTCCAATGATAGAATAGTAAATTGCATGGCATTCAGTTCAATGGGCCGCTGGCTGCGCATTATCATAAAACGCATTTTATTGCAAAAGTCCTTACCAGCAGGATAATATTGAATGTGCTTCCACTGTGGCAAATTGTCATTCAATGTGGTCACTTCCATGTCCTCGGGCTTAAGTAGTAAAGGGGAATTTTCCGACAATTGTCCACCCTCCCAGTTGCACATGTACAAATAGAAGGCGGTATCTGTACTCTGGAAATAAGTTGTATTTCATTATATTCGAAAACGCAAGTGCATAAAAGCATAAAAGGCTGATATCAAATTAAAAATTAAATTATTGAATTTTTATTAAAATATTACGCGTACTTACACATGATATGAGCAGAGTTCCGCAGTTACAAACTACAAACAATTGCAGCGTAACTGATATTAAAAAGGACGCAAATAACATGAAAGAACCCAATGAAGATGTGCCAACCTATTTCGATCCAAGAAAATTTATGAAAATTAAAATCGCTAAAATCGTTATTTAGCTCTGGCCCACGATGTCGAAATAAATAAAATAAGCAAATTTGTTTGTGTTTTCAATATAAACAATCGATAGAACATTTTCTGGTGACATCGTGGGCCAGGGTGTTGGGTTTTTGAGATGCAAATAAAACACATTTTAAACAAAAAGTTGTTCCTGCCTTTCTAACGATTTTGGGAGTTTGTTGTCTTTCGGTGATAATGTATCAAAACGCAATTAAATCTAAATCATAAAAAAGGGGATTAGCAAAAAACCGGTCTTTTAAAAATTTACTTTTTGGAAAAACCGAAAAATCGTCTTTTTCACAAAGCCCAATAATCCTCTCTAACCATTATACGAGTATTTTATTTCATTTTGCTTTAGATCTTTGAAAAAAATGCTTTCAGTTTTAGTGATGTGGCAATGCCGAGCTTTCTTAATGCAATGATAATCTTGGTCACCGGGATATTGGTTTTTTCAATGTTGCGCCGATCTTTGCAAACTTTTTGATCAATTTTTCAAATTCCCTAAAATTTAAGATTGATTTATCTAGATTTTAAAATGAAAACCTCGTAATGAAAGGTTTTGTTTATTAAGTAAATTAAAAAATACAAGTTGGCAACAAACAAATTTATAGACAACAAAATTTATTTCTTTCACTTAAATATTGGGTAGTGTTAATAAAAAAAATATTCACTTTTTACTTACAAATTTGTTTTAAAACACAAAATTCTGGTTGTTATTTAACCAAAATTGTTAGTTTTGCACTAAGCAAACACTTTTTTTATTCACACTACCCATTATTTGAAAATTTTAAAAAATATATATATAGTTTAGGTCAACAATCATGTCAAGAGAGCCGTGCTAAATTTTGCATTACATCTACATACGGAGTATGTTCAAAAAGTATGGCGGATTTGGAATTTTTGCGGGTCACGTATATTCGAATTTTGATTTTTTTTTGGCGTTATGTTGGTACTCATGTCTCTCACTTATGTCGACAATTTCGGCCACTTCGAATGTTCAGTTAATTGTTGACAGCTGCTTTGCTTGCACGTGTTTTGGCTCATCTTCAATTTTGAACACACCTCGTATATTTATTTACATACATCTTACTATTTCTTATGATTGCTTAACATAAATGTAAATACTTACAAGTAAAAACTGAAAGCCACAGAAACAAATTAAAAAAGTCGAATTTAGAACGTTCATCAGAAGAGGAAATGAAATCAAATCATTTAGTTGCACATAAAAGCTGAAAATTCGATGTAAAAAATAAAATAAAATTTTTAATTAAGACTTTATCTTCGAAATGCACAAAGCCAAATAATTTCCGTTTCACAACATTTTTAAATTGCTTAGTATTAGTGTATGACCGATTAATCGACTAAGGCAGCGGCAAAAATTGTTAATCGGCCAATTGAATTAAACAACTCAATATTTGAAATATTGTACTCAACAAATTCAGCTTGCTGCATTTCTTACAATATAATTCTTGAAAAGTTGTAGAACTTTTATTCTATAAAGACTTTGAAAATATAATTGAGAATTGATAAAGTTTTGTATAGAAATTTATTTTATAAACCTTTTAAAAATAAAAAATATTTTTTATGAATAGGCCCTTCTGAGTAGTTTCCACAAAGCCAACAAGCGATTTGTCTAGAAAATTTTTATAGGAATCACTCAAAAATTTTAGTGTTTTTCACATATCTTTTTTAGACTAGTTGCTTGCTTATTTTGTGTGGAAACAACACGTTAAATATTCAAATATAGCAACCTTAAAATCTTAAAAAAAAAATACAACATTTGTATCAGAGAATGACAAAGAATTACCCTTATTCCAGTTGTCTACATCGACGTCACTTTAACACAATACCAAAAAATTTTTACTTGTGTACCCGTTGTCGAAAACAACTGACTCCTGTTGGCAGGTTTATGATATTTTCTGGACCTTAGGGAACGGAAATAAATTGTCAGAAGCGCAAAATTGTTCTCGAGAGCGAGTAAACAAGCCCCAATTATTTGGTATTGTGTTAAAGTGACGTCGATGTTGACAACTGAAATAAGAGTGAATAAGTACTCAATACAATTATAATTAAGTAAATACTCTTAATTTTAGTAATTGTGTTTACTCCTAATTGTAGCACAAGCACACTCACATATTTGGTTTCAATTAACTATGAATATATCCGATTGCAGCACACAATAGTATCCCTAATCTAGTTATTGTAAGTATTGCGTGTTTGTCATACTTATTATACTTGGAGTATGCTTATACTAAGAGTGTGGATATTTTTCTTTTCTTTATTATTATTTCTTTATTCATAAATAATATTTCATGAAAATATCAACAGAAATGGAATGGAAGATGTAATTTGGCTGCTTCGAAACATTAATAAGATAATTGAAAGGTATAATTTAGAATAAACTTAGCCTTTCAATATTATTCCTGAATGTTTTTTTGCATAAAATTTGCTAACAAAAATTTGTTAATGAACTGATATTTTGTAACTTGTAAAGTTATAAATGTATTTCTATCCAGCAAAAAGCCAGAACTAGTTTCAACAAATTATCACTTGCATTGCATACCAATCACTACAGGTACTGAATTTAATATTTATATATATCAAAAATTGTTCTAGACAACCTTTTAAGCGCATACCATTCAGTTATTTATATCACTTTCGTTCTATGACAACCCTACATTAAATTCATTGATGTTTCTCCAGAAATAGGACTAGATACTTGGAGCTGAGTTCATCAATGCTGTAACTAATGATTTCTATGTTCATTTTATATTTAAAAACAAAAGTCGCACCTTTCATCCCTGTGATGCAATCAGCTGAGTACCGTTGACATTTTAACGTTTTACCAGTTCACTTTCATAGCAGCACTGTGCTTTAAGTGTGTGCAAATAAAATACTCGTGTGTAGTCCAATATATATTCAGAGTATTCTTATACTAATGTATGTGTATGATTGTAGCTAATCCATTGAATAAATTTTTGTTATAGCCGTGTGTGGTGCGTAATTTAAGGAATGTGTATGAACATATTCTTTGGTTGTTTATAGTTATATGTATTCAGTTTAAACTTGATATGTATGTTTGCGTATGAGCATGGTTTTTATTTGTAACTGTACGCACTTATAATCGGTTGGCAGCTAATATTCAAAGACTACTTACAACGATACCATTGTTATTCTCTGATATGTATGTCGTTCTAATAAATAGTATGATTGGACCAATTTATATCTTAATAGAGTTTTATTTAGAAATCAATCAAATAATTGAGTGAAAAAAATTATTTAAATAAATTTAGATACTACATCAAAAAAAACGAAATAAATAATTAAACACGTTCAAAAGTTACCACAAGCTTGGAAAATATTCAATTTTTAATTAATTGAACAGTTAACTTGGTAGCAATTAAGTGATTAAATGATACTACTTTAGTTTAAATTTATGCGTAAGAAGTTCGTAGTTACTTACGACACCATTAAGTTTTTCCCTATATTATAGTCAATACACAACACACGAAGTTTTTCTAATACTTACTTAATTAAAATACTGTGGCGTGCAGATAATTCATGCAAACGCTTCATATACATATCCTGCAATAGTTTAATATGTTCAGCTCTCGGTTTTACCCCATAGCCAACACCTGCAATGTTATTCATGCCAGTTTTGATACCGTAACGATGTCCCCACTCAGCATGACAATCTGGTATCAGACGGGCAATGTCGCCATGCAAGATTTTAAACTGACCCCACAAGTAATTAATAAATAGCAAGACAGCCGCATCGTATGCATAAAAATGTGAAATGATAATATAACCAGCATGTACAGCACTGATATAAGTTGCAACATAATATATATGCTTTTGAACATCATATGGAAATAGCATTAAATATGGAACCAATTTATCTGTTGAAGCCATAGTTTGACTTGTAGTAAAGAAAACATAAATTGGTATGACGCCGTATAAGATTAAGACAATAAACATTAAGATGAAATATAGAAAAACTGGCAGCATTGCGCGATAGCATTGTTGAGCCTTACGAGGATATTTGTCGCTGCATAATAAAGTTTAAATATTAGTTTATTACATTTAAGGAATCGTAAAAATTATATAAGAATTGAATTGTCTTCAATCGTACTGAAAAATACTTATGTATGTGAGTAGGTAAGTATGTATTAATTTGTTTAATTTAATTCTTTCAAGCATTCGGTCATGTAGGGATCATTCCAGCTATTTTTAATATAGTCGCTAAAATATTAATTATTATATTATTCGAAAGTTTATTTTACCAGCATGTGATTATGTTCCTTAAAATATTTTATAAATCTTTTCAGAAAATTACACAGAAAAAACATATTTCTCCAATTCGAACCTCTAATCACAGAAAAACTTGTTCACCATTTAAAATTTTCAGTTAAGAATTCAACTGATTCAATTAAATTTGTAATTGCTTTAAATTATTCGAATAGAAAAACTTAATTAGTATTACCAAATTGTTTATAGGTGAAAATTTAATTAATTTTTTAATTTACAAAGCCTGGTTTTTTAGAGTGTCACAACTTTGAGTTTCTTTGAATAAATCAATTGTAGCGCCCGCTGTGTGGCATGTGGCTTCGTCCTATTGGAACCACATATCAGCAGCATTAAAGCCACGTAATTGAGGTACGAAAAAATTTCGAATCATGTTCCTATACCGTTCACCATTGACAGTAACATTCTGACCATCATCGTTTTTGAAGACATAAGGGCCCATAAAGCGTACCAAATAGTAATTTTCTACGGGTATTATGGTGTTTCCATAAAATCTAGTGGATTCTCCTCCCTCCAAATGCGTCAACTCTGCTTATTTGCGTACCCATTCAACCGAAAAGGGCTTCATCGGAAAATAAAATTTTTAATGGAAGTTCGAAATCAATTCAAATTTGTGCTTCAGCCCATTCGCCGAACAATTAGCACACGTTGCTCTGGTGTAAGTCGATTCACAATGAAATTTCAAAGCAAACTAAACAAAAAGCAACTATCAGCTGTTAAATGTGTGCTCAAATAAAGCAGTGATGCCAACTCAAAGTTGTGAAACTTTAAAAAAACACCCATTATTACAAAATTTTAATTGATTTACAAAATTTTTCATATTACTTTTTTCTGTGTTTAAAAAACTACAAAAATCAATTCAAATCGTAACTGTGTCAATTAAACTTTTTCATTCATTAAATTTTTAACAAAAGTTTTAATGATTCAGTTTAATTTTTAATTGATTATTTGTAATTTTTTTCAATTAAAGGTGTTATTTGCAGAAATTTTAAAAATCCGTAAAGTTGATGGGTTAACGAATGAAAGAACGAAATCGTATGCAATACAAAAAACTATACCATTAAAGGTATGGTAATGTTCTAAACCAAAATAGAGGAGGGTCACTATGAAACTTTATGTTAAGAAGAACAAATTCTTATGAAAGGATCCCAATGACTTTGATATTTGAACCAAATAAAAATTTAACACTGACATTTTGTCAATCAGCAAACCGTAATAGGTACAGAAAGGTGCAGAAAGGTCATTCCGGTGGCCCCACTAAAAATTGATTTTGACCCCCCACACCACTCCCGCCGCCTTAGAATTATTATAAATTGCCTGTAATTACCTACTTTAATATTACTCATGACGATCACCCGTCGAAATCTTTTTAGCTACGCCAGTGAGTAACATCTACGTAAGAGTATATATATACATATACATGTATATGTGAAAACTTATGTGCATATGTACTGTACTTACCTATCTATCCAAATTTCTTTTCCAAATTGTTCCATAAGGTTTTGTAGTTTATTCATTACTAAGCGATAGTACATACTTCGCATAGTAGCAAACAAACCCATCATTGTAGTCGGGAAACTTTCAACGGCTTTTAATACATCCGTGATATTTGCAAAGGAAAACCATGCTTCACAAGCGGCAATGTAGGCTAAATTTGTAATTACTATCCAGCCATATAACTTATACAGCTTAGATTTTAATTGAAATCCAAAGTCGTTGGCATCGCCTTCAACTGGCCAGGCGCCATTTCCAATGAGAACTTTATCAAACACTTGAGGCAGTTTTATTAAATCGCCGCTTTTCGTCTTGGGTTTATAAATAAACGACATTGGTGCACATAGATTAGGAGGCAGCAGTTATAGGCTTCTAAATAAATAATTTTGTATAATAAATAAGTCGTTTTTAATGTATTGATGAGCTCATAAGCATGTGCCAAAATTGAAACTTTCTATGCGAGATTAGGTTTGAAATGTAATAGAACACAGTAGCGAATAAGCAAAAAAAATATTGTAACACATATTTATCTCTTTAACTAGTGAAACGATTACGAAATGATGTATGTAAAAAGTTAGAAACGGTCTATGATAATACCAACGTGCGTTATTAAAACATGTGCCATCTCGTAAATCTTATTTATTTATTTATTTTATTTTATTTTATTTTATTTATTTATTAATTTGAATTACTCTTATATTTACAGTATCCATAAGTAAATTAAGGCGGCAAACATATGACATTAAGACAAAAATTTAATTTAATAAAATTAATAAAATTAAATATATATTGTGTGCATTAAAGGAACATTTTTATTTATAAATTTCTAATGAAGTAATTAAATAAAAACTGCTTAGAACTGGTTGCGTTGCTATTAAGTTTTAGTGTTTGTGGAAGGGTATTCAAGAGACGAGCAGCATTTACATATGAAAAACTGACATTAGGAAAAATTGAGATGATGTAAAGAAATTATAATCTTGTTCCTCCTAACTGATATTGCAAACCTTATTTTATCAATAACATTTACTGGCATTTCAGAGTAAATAATTTTATACAAAAATAAAAGTACGTTGACTACAAACTTGAAAGTCCTGGGTTCGAGCCCGCTGCCGACAGTCATTAAAAAAATAACAGCACGACGCATTTTTCTGATGTGCATTAGTGCTCCTTTGTTTCAGTTGTTGTAGGAAAGTTCAAGTGATGATGGCATAGTCACTGAACTACACCGGCTTCAGCGGATACTAATACTAATGTAACATCAGAGCCCTCTCCTTCGTCGGCATTGTGTAGCAGAATCATCGGCGAAGTAAAACAATTAAGTAAATGGCTACTAAGCACACCTTCGAAATTTAATACGCCTCATTGACACCAGAGGCGCTGCAACACAGTTTAGTAGTTAGTTTAAATTTTCCGGACCCTACCAAACAGACTTCCAAAACGTATCAATGCAAAGTTTTTCTACATTTTAGATCGTATACAAATACAAAATTTAAAGTTGCAAAATATTGTAACCATGATCATCAACGTTTTTATTGCTTGTCGAGTCAATGTTTTGTACTGCGTCTTTATGAAACTCTATGCTTTGTTTCAATGCAAAGCAATTGACGTTTTGAAAGTCAGCCTTATTTTTTCATGAACAGTTTTTTGAGGTTTTTTTAAAATATATATTTAAAATCAGTAAAGATTTGTAAGAGTCGGGAGCTTGCAAATGTCTTCATACCCGATGTGGTCAGGATGTTCATATTTCTAAAAGCTTTGGTCCTCTTTTAAGTTTTTTTACATCTTTTTGTAATCGAATAACTAGTTCAGAATATACAGATTCTATTACCATTTTATTTTTTTGATTTTTTTTTTATTTTTTTTATTTTTTTTTTTTTTTGTAAGGAACCACTGTGCAACACTTTAGCAGCAACAATTGCAAACAATACAAAATTGGCACGCACTTGGTTTTGTTTTATTTATGGATGCTCAATTTAATTAATAGACCAACATAAACATAAATGAGAAGCATTTTATTTCATGTGATTTTGTTACTCAACCAATTTTTAAGAATTTCAAGATTTTAATCTTCTTAATAATTTTATTACGTTTAGCGATTTGGTTGCAAGGATTGTTATTTATTTTAAGTCGGAGTCGAGTTCTTGGTGTTAATAAATATTTTCTATGCTTTTATACACACATACTCGTATACATACACATGTATGCATACGAGGTCTTATCAAAAAATAAGCGTTATTTTAATTTTTTTTTTGTATTTATTTATTCATCAATAACTATCTTGTCCCCTTCAAAGTAAGCCCCCTCAGATGTAATACACTTTTGCCAGCGTTTTTTCCAATCCTCGAAACACTTCTGAAACGCGCTTTTTTGTATCGCCAACAGCTCCTGTTTCGATTTTTCTTTTATCTCCTCAATCGTAGCAAAACGCTTTCCTTTCATCGGTGTCTTTAGTTTTGGGAAGAGGAAAAAGTCAGCGGGGGCCAAGTCCGGTGAATACGGTGGTTGACACATGATAAATGTTTTGTTTTTGGCCAAAAACTCACGCACAAGCATCGATGTGTGAGCTGGTGCGTTATCATGGTGCAAAACCCATAATTGTTTTTTCCACAATTCTGTGCGTTTCTGACGAATTGCTTCGCGCAAGCGGCTCATAACTTCAAGGTAGTATTCCTTATTGACCGTTTGACCTTGTGGCAAGAATTCATGATGCAGCACGCCATTGCAGTCGAAGAAAACAGTGAGCAAAACCTTGACATTTGACCGAACTTGACGACCAGGACGAGCATTGTCATTGACATCTTCTCGGCCTTCCTTAAACCGGTTATACCACAATTGAACTTGTGTTCTGCTCATAGTAGACTCGCCAAACGCCACAGTCAACATTTCAAATATCCTTGCGCATTTGATTTCATTTTTTACACAAAACTTAATACAGTTTCTTTAATCCATTTTTTCGAATAGTAAAAAATCGAAGAGCACACCAAAACACAACTAACATTTTTATCTGTCAAAAACAAACTGACAATCCAAAACATAACAGAAGAAAAAATGCGAAAATCGAACATACGTTACTCACGAAATTTTAAAATAACGGTTATTTTTTTATCAGACCTCGTATGTTAAATATTTTATGAACTCACTGAATACTTACTTAAGGATGTAAAATCACAAATCTTTCTAAACGGCTGCTCTTACACAACTAATCAAAAATCAAATTTCGTGTTGAATTTATTTCAAAATTTATTTTGCCAGCGATTGAACTTACGTGAACATGTAATTATAATATTACACCCAAAACAAGGCGTTAACTTTTGTCCACTTGAATGCGTAATTTATAAATTGTAATTAAATAGTAATAGGGAAGCTAATGTTTTATTATAGCAAATATTAATAATTGTAAAATTACTAGATATTACCGCTCGGAATTTTATTTTTGATATATGATCCCCGTCCTTTCGGTACTAGTTTAAAAAAAATACATGAAACCTGTGTGTTGTGTTTTGAGAAATAAATACACGCTGCACTTTGAATAATTATTCACTATAATTATATATATTATAATATTAGTTCAATTGTAGAAAAAAACAAGATACAATACAATGTAGAATAAAAGGCAAGATGAGGCAGTTGTTTGATAACCGGAAATAGGTATGAAAAAACGTGTTGTACTAGACAAAAGCAAATATACAAAAGTATATGCCAAGCACTGTGTAAAGCAATAATGAGAAGAATTATAAACAGGGTTGATATGAACATATTAAATGACATTACACAGTGTGTTCTTTTATATGCAGAATTTCATAAAACTATTCAATCTATAGTTTCAGAGGGCCCCTATAGGTCTTACTTTAAAAAAAACTATATACGCTTTGTGTACCTCAGACGGAGGAGGAAGCTATCGCCTTTAAATCAAATATACATATGTATACCTTTTTTCCCTCAACACACCTCGTCGTACTGTTGTTATTTTGGGCCACCATTGCCAGATTTAATTCAAGCAAAACTCCATTCCACTAAACTAAGCTGCTCATGTTCTTATATATGTAATATCCACTGTAAATTTGTTAAATGAAAACTTAAAAGACCGTACTGAAAATCCCTAATAATAATTTATAAAATAGTCAAAAATTATTTTCACATCTGCTGCGTTATTTTTTAAGGCGTTTCTCATATTTGCTACAAAAAAGTAATAATGGGCAAAAGAAGTGTAACACATGCTTGCAAATTATTATTGGAAAATGTTTTTAACAAATTACATGGCCTGTATGCTATAAACCTTTTTGACACTTTGAAATTTGCCGTGTTGTTTGCAAATATACACATTAATATAATAAGTTACATATCGTCATATCAATTCAAAAAAAGACGTAACCTAAAAGAAATTCACATGATGTAGTTAAAGAAAAACCATCCACGTACAAAATGTTTACCTTTACGTGCCCAAAAGACCACTGAGAATTAAATACCCTAGAACTTATAATGTGTTTAGCTTCTCATGTAAAATATTTTAAATGTAACTTACGCCTTTTTTTGAAACTATGTGACGATATAGACCATTATCGAGTAATTTCTTTTTATTTTAATAGCACATTTTTTAGCGTATATTTTCACATACATATTTATGTCATATTTAATGCGATTTGAAAAAAGGAGGCGCATTCTCAATTGGGTCGTATTGTATTTTTATGTTTGTTAAATAAAAAGTAGGTTCGGTCTCGTTCAGTTAACTAAAATTCATATTTTAATTTTATAAGTTGCTAACCATCAGATTCCTGTTAAATATTGCAACCATTTCAGGCTCTTGTATTGACATAATCTAGCGTTGTCAAAACTGGACGGGGTAATTTCTTTTAAATTATTTTAATATTATATTTCACGAAGTATTCTTGAATAAATTATTATGAAAGTTGGGGTTGTGGATATTGTGGTGTTGGGAAAAGTGGACGATTTTAATTAAATTTGGCACACACTTTGGACGCTTGTAAAGACATAATATCGTCACACATTGATGATGAAAGTGTGGTGGGCTAGTTGTTCCGTTCTGTCAGAATATTAACAATTGACTTTGGTGTTGTTTGTTCCTTAAAAATTATCACATGTAATTTGGCTTACAGAGCAATAGGAACTTCAGCCTTATCAAATTATAAATTTTTAGCTATTTTTATTTCATCATGATTTCAAACAAAAAAGAAATAAAACTAAATCCTTTTTTTGGTTTGACTCTAATGTTGTAAAATTTTTTTAAATGTCTTCGCTTTAAAGTTAATATATATTAAATATATTGTTATATAAATATGTATACCGGGAAGTGACCTAACTTGGGGGCCACACGTTAAATTTTTGCTTTTCAATTCCATTCAATTTGAAATACACTCACACGTTTTTTACTAACACAATCAAATTTTTTAAATTGAAAACTAGATTGCTTTCAAGTTCACCTATCCATTTATACGGCAATTTAATTTTCAATTAGAACAGCTTTTGAGTTGTATCTTCGTCGGTGGAATTTAAAAAATGAAATTGATTTGTGTCACAACTATCAATTTCAAGGAATTTTGACACACAGTATGTGTGATGAAATTGAAAGCGATTTATTGAACGTGTGGCTGCAGCGTAATACAAACGTTTTCCATAAAAACATTTGTCAACAAATAAGAATTATCCAGAGAACATAATGGACAATCATACAAGACGATATTGATCAGAAGTAAAGAACGCAAAATAAAAAAAAGAACGTTTAACTTAATAAATACGTGTCTGAATCAAAAAATTTTTCATTAGTAAAGGCCATGACTCACTATCATACAAAGTCGTGCGATCTACGAAAAAGTACAACCCTGGTGTGATGAATTGTTATTGTCTTTTGAACATTTTCATAAACTCCATCATACAAGGGTTGTATTTTTTCGTAGATCGCACGACTTTGTATGATAGTGTATCACGGCCTTAATTAGTGGTTACGATTTTTTGGGCACATGACACACAGATGTAAACTCGGCCATAGGCTGCTAAACATATTACCATTCGTTGCGTCACGCAGTCGGGTAAAAATAATACACCGGCATATTGCGAAAGAAAACTCAAAAATTGCGAATGACGAAACAAAATGTTCAAGAGTTGAACTACTAAAATTGCTGAGTGTGAGTGCAGTCTAATAACTTGACTTAAAAATAAAATCTACAAGCTTTTGAATCTGTTAAGATTTCTGAATGTTGCTAAAACTCTTCTGGAAGCTTTATGTTAAATTTTTAAAGAGCGATTCATCATCAGTCGTGTGAAAAGAACTGAGACGTTAACAAAAGTGAATAGTTTAACATTATGTGTTATAGCAGCTCTTAATATCAGTGTTAACTGAATAAAATGTTTTGACTTAATAAGAATTGGACAATGTTGACTTTCTATCTAATTGAAAGTTTTCACACCTATAAAGAAATAATATTTTATATCAATGGCTTTGAAAATTTCAGCATTGATAATTAAAATGAAACTTTTGGTTTGGTTTGGTTTGGTTTGGCCTATTTAAAGGCTCTGAAAAAAATGTTATAATATATTGCATGGTATATATGTCGGCTCTTTGGAAAAAAAAATTAATGTTTTAGTTTCGTGACCTTTTCACTTCAAAAATGGTAAATTTATTTTGAGTTAATCTCAGTTTTACATTGTAGGTCTAGCGACATTTACACATATTCCGGTTATCGTTATTGTTGTTGTTAAATTCCTAAAAACTTCTTTCGGGTTGCGGTTGCAAATACTTTCGGAATAACTATGCATACAATACTTGATTGTTTTCTATTTTTTACAAACACATTCACACTACTTTTGTTTTTCCAAAAACGTATTCAATAATGCAAAATAAGACACCGATGAACCGATAATCTGTAAAGAGAATAGAAAATACACAAGCATTTAGCACAGAATTTGTTCATAATACATGCAAAACTAGTGCTCACCAATACAAACTACATACATACATACATACATATGCCTGTAGTTTATAAGGATTATTGTTTACCTTGGTAAACCCTTCCAACGATAGGATAGTAAATTTCATGGCATCCAGTGCAACGGGCCGTTGGCTGCGCATTATCATAAAACGTAATTTATTGCAAAAGTCCTTACCAGCAGGATAATATTTAATGTGCTTCCACAGTGGCAATTTCGCATTCAATGTAGCCACTTCCATGTCTTCGGGCTGAAGTAGCAAAGGTGAATCTTTCGACAACTGTCCACCCTCCCAGTTGCACATGTACAAATACAAGGTGGTGTCTGTAGTCTATAAACAAGTTTTATTTAGTTTTACAACGTTTTTTATTTCCATACACTCAATACAAACACTGAGTTGCATAAGTATGTGAACATACATTTTTCAATAAACACATACAAACATACATATCACATATACATACATAATATGGAAATAGAAGATTTTTCCATTTTTCGATACATTATATGTTCCTCTATCAAACTATACGAGTACAAAAAAACTCGATTTCAAAAAAATAATGAGTTAGGGACTTTCTTTATTAAGGTTACGATATGCTCATAAATATTTTTGTAACGAAAGAGAAGAATTTTCGTTATCTGCTAACAATACCCCAGTAAAAAAAGCTTCCAAGGAATTCCATAAGACTTTGAACTTCTGATACGGAATTAGTACAGATTTGGTTCATTTCTAATGATTTTTACATTAGCTTGTCATTGCAAAAAGTTCTTTTTAACCTACTTCAAAAAAGGAGGAGGTATCAATAGGCCGGTATTTATTTTTTTTTTTTTTTTGACATTTACTTCATAACTCGGTACATTTTAGACCGATTGTAAAAATTCCTTTTTTGTCTAAGAGGATGTAGCTTCCAATTGGTCACATTCAAAAAAAAAGTTTGATTTCATGATATTCCATTTATTTGATTGCTACGAAACCTACCAAACACATTTGGTTCTTGTAATTTTAAAGATGAAAAACGGGCAATGCTACGCCCATTAAAATTTATTATTATACATATTTCACGTGATTTTACTTGACCGATTTTTACGAAACTTTCCAAACATCTTGAGCTCCAAAATAAACACAATCTTTCATTAAAACAATAAGCACAGGTACGCCTATTAAAATTTCATTTTGTATTTTAACTAACAGATTTTCCAAAAAAAAATTTTTTTGATTGAAAGAATTTACTTCCAGTTTGGTCCTCTAAATTTGAATTCGTTTGCTTAAAAAATCAAGAAGCAACTGCTAAATTAATTATCTTAATCACTTAATCTCTTCCTCGAAAGTCAAAAATACACACTTTTGTTTGATACTTTGGAAGTAGACAATATGTACATAGTTCCTCAATAACTACTTCCAGTTGTTTTCAATGGAAAACTTATTAAAACTACATTCACATTACAGTGCACTTAATGAATTTTTTTATAGAAATTTTATGATTACTTACACATGATATGAGCAAAGTTCCACAGTGGGACATTACAAATAGCTGCAGCGTCACTGATAGAAAAAATGAAGCGAATAGCATAAAGGTAGGCAAGGAAGTTGTTCCAACCTATTTCGACCCGAAGAAATTCATAAAAAAATAAATAAATTTGTTAATGTGGTGATTTAGTTTTTGAGATGTGAGCAAAACCTTTTTTTAACATCTTTGCTGTTTAATATCAAGAATATGTCTAGGATTAACGTGAGTGCTTTTATATGAAATTATGTGATCTAATGGCGTTTTCTTTTCTAGAAAAAAAAATTTTACATTTATTGCACTTTTCCATGAAAAATTGCAATAAAATAGTTATTTGCAATATTGCATCATCGCGTACGAGCGTCAATTTTTGCTTTAAACGAACGCTTAATTGCATTTTTCTTAATAATAAGTTTAAAAAATTTTGCAATTTTTCTAAAAAAGAAAACGAAATGACCTTTAGAAAGAAAACCCCCTTATATAATGCCATAGACAAATCCAGAGCTCGTGAAATCAATCAAAACATTGTATGTATGCAATTAAATCAAATGCATATACTCGTATGTACGAGTATGAGGCTGTCAAGGCAAAAGTGGTGTAACCCCTAACTATTTAATTACACTGTTCTGCAAAAACATTTGTTTTAAATAAAAATGTGTGTTAAATAGGGATATTAGTGTCATAAATTAAAATCTTTTTTCAGTTTTTATCTATCACGCACAGGTTTTTTTATGGGCGTGGCTAATATGACCCCCTAAGCAAGGCGGTCACGCTAACTTGTTTTAATATAACTCGATAACGGTTTGCTCAATTTTAATTAGTTTAAAACTAAAAGATGCAAAATAAAATTACCTTGTTTTCTATTTTCAACTGTTTCGGAGTTATTCAAAAATTAGTGGCGCAAAATAATTTTTTTTTATGTAAAATTAAATTTTTGTTTTGTTTTCAAAAAATCATAAAAAAATCAAAACGGCAAATATTATAAATTTTTGTTAATTATCGGAAAGCTTAGTATGCTGGAAATCACATAAGCTTTAAAGCAAAAAATTTTGATTTTATTCACAAGCGTTGTGTAATAAATTTATCCGTAACTGGGGAGATGTCGACATCGACGTCACTTTAACACAATAGGAAAAAACGTGTGTACCCGTTGTCGAAAACAACTGACACCTGTTGGCAGGTTTATGCTATTTTCTAGACCTTAGGGAACGGAAACAACAAAAAAACAAAAAATTGTTCTCGAGAGCGAGTAAACAAGACTTAATTCTTTGGTATTGTGTTAAAGTGACGTCGATGTCGGCAACTGGAATAAAGGTGATTATTCTACAGTGAATACGTTCCTTTCTTTAACATAGTTCAGTGTCAAGTCAGAAGGTGCACACAGAGTATCAATTAACCCCGTCCTAGGCCATCACCATGTAAAAGTGACTGGTACGCTTCATAGCAAGTATTAGAACTCGGAATGGTTGGGGACCGATCACATGACAAGTCTTGAGTTAGTTCCATTTCCTGCAGGGTATTTTCATTAAAATATCTCAAAAACCAGACATGACGGAATCAATCTGTGAACAGATTTGCTTCCGACTTCTTTTAATTTTTTACAGAAAAGTGTGATTTAATTCCTCTATTACTTTGCTTTATTATGTTCTGTGCAAAAACGATTTTTCAGCACCATCATCATCATTTTGAATAGCAAAAGGTTGCTTACTCTATATTTTTTTATTATAGTTGGTAATGAAAAGAATAATATATTTATCACCAGAACAGCAACTAAAAAATATGGATTACACCACTTTTGAGATTATATGTATGTGATGAGGATGTGATCTAAGGCATATGCATTTGTGCTTCGAAATATTAATTAAATCTTTAAAAAAAATTGCTATAAAAACTCAATAACTATTAAATAAGTTTATATTAATCGAGAATAGGATAACTCTAAATTAAAATGTTGGCAAATACAAAAATATTTTTTAGTTTATTCAAATGTAGTCTACTTAATATCTCGATAAAAGAAATATGTGCCTTAGACCACTTTGATAAAAATTTAAAGGTACACTTAATGGCTTAAATATAAATATTAAAAAAATCATATACTTAAGTCTCAGTTTACTTTCAACGTATACTTACAAGTAAAAACTGGAAGCCACAAAAGCATATTAAAAATGTTGAATTTACAACGTTTATCAGAAGGGGAAATGA
Organism: Nowickia ferox; assembly: GCA_936439885.1. Lineage (NCBI taxonomy): Eukaryota > Metazoa > Arthropoda > Insecta > Diptera > Tachinidae > Nowickia > Nowickia ferox. Next base: position 111,908,303 of record OW387023.1, read on the forward strand.
AATCAAATCATTTAACTGCACGCAAAAGCTAAAAATTCAATGTAAAAAATAAAATAAGATTTTCAATTAAGACTTCGTCTTAAGGATACTCAAAATATACACAAACTTAAATAATTGCGCCTACATCACACAATTGAACTTGGTAAATTTAAATGTGCAAGGAAATCATTAGCCGGCATTATACACGGCCACAAATCATTTACAATACCAACTATGTAGTATCGGCTTGTGTTGTACGAGTAGATAATAGTTAGACAACACGAAGTTGTGTTATATGTAATAAATATTGTACTTACCTAATTAAAACATTGTGGCGTGCAGACAATTCATTTAAACGTCTGATATACATATCTTGCAAAAGTTTAATCCGTTCAGCTTCCGGCTGGACATCATAACCAACACCACCTACAACATCATTCATGCCACTATTGATACAATAACATTGTTGCCACTCAGCATAACATTCTGGTATTAGGCGAACGATATCACTGTGCAAGATTTCAAATTGGCCGCACAAGTAACTGATAAAAAACAACACAACTGCATCGTGCGCATAGAAATTTGAAACGATCAAATAGCCTGCATGCAAAGCACTTATATAAGTTACAACATAATATATATCCTTTTGAACATCATATGGAAATATCATTGGATATGGAATCAATTTATCTGTTGAGGCCATAGTTTGATTTGTAGTAAAGAAAACATAAATTGGTATGAGGCCGTATAAGATTAAGACAACGAACATTAAGATGAAATATAGAAAAACTGGCAGCATAATGCGATGACATTGTTTAATTTTACGGGAATTTTGTTCGCTGAAAAAATACATGTTAGTTCAGAATTACACAAGTTCGGAAAGTCTTAAAGCAACAAATATTTTAATGAATGTACACTAGACCATATAAAAAAAAAATAGTTGCACCAATTACCCGAATTCGGTGAAAAAAAAGCTAAAGAAACGTCAACCGTAAACAACTCACATATAATGTCAACGGTTGTGTTTAATTTTTAAAGTTCCGTACACCAAAGGTGAAAAGGAACCCTATTGTTTTCCCTGCGATGTCCGTTTGTCCGTCACCATGCTGTTTTTTTTTCGAGAATCGTAAGACCTACGAACCTGTAATTTTCACAGAATATGTAACACTTTAGCCACTACGACGAGAAATATATGACAGTTAAAAATTAAAGGGTGTTCTAAAACGAGCAATTAAAAATGCTGAAACCCTAATGTAATATACAGACAATTATATATGTGACCTGCTCCACGAAAAGGGACCTCTGCGCCGAAAAGAAGTTATTGAGAAAAACGCGTTTAAAAAAAGCGCTTCGTTTTTCCGTGTTATGCAACTCTTCCTTCAACCTGATCATCTGGCGATGTATATTTCGACTCTCTGGTACTTTGTACGATGTTCACTATGCAGTGTTGCCTCTATGAAAATTATTTCTAACAGTTAAAAACCTGTTTTTGCTAATTTTGTTTTCAAAATTAATAGAGCTGTTTTATTCCCTATCAAATTATCAATGTTTTGGATTTAAGCCGATAGAATTGAATCTATTATTTATTATTATTTAATTTATCTATTATTTAATTAATTTCAGGTTAAAATAAATCTTAATTAACGTAAGAAAATGTGTCTGGAAGACGAATTTAAGAGTGTTGAAGAACAATACTTCAGCGATTGTTTAAAAGAATGTTTACCTATAGGCAGTGATGAGTCGGATGCATTTTCATCGCCAGAAGTTTCAGAATTAATAAATAATAAAAAATCTGTAGCAAAAGTGGAAAAACTCCCTAAGAAGACAGCTGCAGTTGAAAAAGCTCAAGCTGATGTGAAAACCAGAAACAAAGACGGAGATAAACAATCTATAAAGAAACATGCTACACTGGAAGAACTGGAACTGGAAGAACTTCCTAAAAAAAATCAGACAAAGGTGAAAAGCAGCAAAATACAGAAGAACCACCAGAAAAGCGTTGTAGGAATAAAAAAAAAAGGATAACATTTTGATATTTTTGTAATTTTGTACCTTTGATATTGAACTTTTTTTAAATTTCAAATATTATATATATTATCTGTTTATATCACATTTTTAAATTTTTTCATTAATTATGTTCATCTTTACAGGTGATTTGTAAAAAAACTAAAAGATATAGAAACTTGCGGTTTGCGGCATTTGAAAAAGCGTTTTTTTTCCTATAAGAATCACTCAAAAAGTAAAAAAAAAAAAATTTCGGCGCAGAGGTCCCTTTTCGAGGAGCAGGTCACATATAGACAATTAAAATTTGCGAAGTTAGTGTATTTTTATGCAGACTACACCAGTTAACACTGAAGTTTAAAAAATCAAAATTAATGGTTAATTCTATCAGTTTAATGTAATTTTTATGTGATTGTGAGAACTTCAGGCAAAATCTTGAAATTTTCAAAAACGCTAAAACTAAAACATAAAAAAATAAAAAAATCGCTTAAAAAAGAAAATCGCCAAAACGAAAAAAGCGCCAAAACTGGAATAAATCGCTAAAAGTAAAACAAATCGCCAAAAACTGAAAAAATCGCCAAAAACAAAAAAACTAAAAAATTGCTAAAAATCTAAAAGACATCCAAAAAACGAAAAAAAAGCGCCAAAACTAAGAAAGAGCGCCAAAACTTAATAAAACCGAATATGTACTTAAAATTAAAAAAAGAAAATGTCTACATCAGGTAAGATATTCGATTATATGGGCTAAGGTTCGCATAGTATTACATATGTACTGTCCGTTCGGAACTCTTCATGTGCGAGTTAAAGTCGCACTTTACTGAATTTATAACAAAAAAAAGCCTGTCCGAAACACGTTTATACTCGTAATTCTCGGTGTGAGCATATGTACATATATAGTTTTAAAATATTTAGCTATCATCTTTGAGCTTGAACTCTAACCATTGTGAATTGAAAATTGACATGAAAATCTTTCTAAATATTATATAAATATTCACAGAATATATCGACACTGTATTTACATATATTGCTGTGATATACAGTGAAACTTCGTTATAACGAAATTTGTTGTAACGAAAAACTAATCTTTTTACCCTGAAAAAACCGCATTTATTACAAAGCTTATGAGATAATTTTTTTTAGATTGTTCAATAGATTAAAGAGATCTTTTAAAATAATCTTTAAGAAATAGTATTGGGCGGAAATATTTATATTTTTAGTTTTAATAACACTTGACTTGGAAAAATTTTCTTTCAAAAAACATTTTTAGACTGTTTCTTTTAATTTTATTACAATTTACATATATAATGCCTTAAAATTAAATGAAAGAAAAAACTAAAAACTGTTGATAGCAAACATACCCATCTAACCAGATTTCCTTGGAAAATATTTTTAAAAGATCTCTTAGTTTGTTCGATACCAAGCGAAAGTGTAAACTTCGCAACACAACAAATAGAGCCATCATTGAGGGGGAAAAACTTTCGACAGCTTTAATTATATCCGTTATATTTGAAATGAAATGAGCCCCTTCACAAGCGGTTATGTAGGCCGTGTTTGAAAGTGCTATCCAGCCATATAAATTGTATAGCTTGGATTTCAATTGAAACCAAAAGTCGTTTACATCACCTTCAGTTGGCCAGGCACCATTTCCTATGAGAACTTTATCAAACACTTGTGGCAACTTGATTACATTGTCATTTTTTGTCTTTGGTTTATAAAGAAACGACATTTAGATTAGAAACGAACAGTTAAAAACTGTTGTGCACCGTTTAAACTGCCGTATCAAACTGTATTATTTATACGCAAAGGATTTAAATATCAAACAAAATTTGTTTGTAAAATATTGATATTAAATGAATAATTTTAAATAAATTAATGAGCTCAGATACACACGTGTATTCAAAGTGCAAATTCGCATGTTGCGTGTAAGTCATCAGTATTTATATATTTTAATAATTAATTTTTTTTACTAATTTACATGCCAGTTGACCATTTGTTTTTCGGCTTTCTCTAAAAGAAAGTTACTGATTTGCCCCGATTTTCAACGTTTTGAGGTCATGGGAATTTATCCTGAATGTATAACGACGATCAAATGCAGGTATGTACCTGCATGTACTCGTATGTATCCGCTTGAACACAATCTTCTATAATATTATTAATGTTGTGATATTAACAATGAATCTTTAGCAATATCTAAAACGAATAACTTTAACGATATCACTAAGTATTCGCTAATAATAAACATATACTCGTATTTTTAGTGATTTCATTGTTATATTGCAAAGTATTCGTTTTTAATAGTTCGGTAATAGTTTGAGAACGAAGCTTTTGCAATTATGTAAAGGGTGATTTTTTAGCAACAATTTTCTTTTCGGCAACACTATTTTTGGCAGCTCAGCTGTTTTCGTGCAACATGTTACTGTTGAACATGTGCAGTTTGGTCTATAATTTAACTATGAATAGACTTACAAATTAACAACGCTTGCAGATCGTTAAATTTTATTATCAAAATTCATGGTTGGGAAAGAAAGTGCATCTGTGCACTTCTTCCATTTTATGGTCACTTTGAGCGACCTGAGGCGGCTATTTTTAATCTTGTGACTAAATTTCGCACCAAATTTTCATTATTGGACATTAAACCACCAACAAGCATACGTAGAGTGCGGGCAGAAGAAAATAACGCAGCTATATCCGCCTGTGACCGTGAATTATCGATTCGGCGCACGGTGACTCAGAAGTAATTTTCATCGGCCCAAAAACTATATTTTTGTCTTGACATAGATTCTTAAAATTTTTACGCCATCAGAAAGGAAACATATCAAAACTAAGGTAGCCAAAATATTTGGTCAAAATATTCTTAGTAGTGGGCGTGGCATGCTGCCAAAAACAACAAATTTATGTTAATTTGAAAAAAACAAAAATTTCTCATATTTTATCTGAAATAAATTACAATTCCTCGAAAGCTATTATCGATAAAGGACTGCGGTCTTCTGTGTTGTGTTGGGTAAGCTGTTTTTTTTTTAAGAAATGATATGTGCACACCCTGTATCATTTGCAGTTAGAATGCGATGTATGAAATTTTAATCCCCCATATTTTCGTAAAACTTGAAGTTTAGTAGTGTATAACTTTTGAAGATCAAAAGGGATCAAAAAACCGTAACCCTCCAGAGAAAGACGAAAGTGTATACTTTAAACGTATATATACTTTTGTACCCGCCACGACCCGCCTGTGGCACACTTTTTTTATTTTAATGAAAATACTCAAAAATTATAAATAAAAATTTTTGCCCAAATTGCTATAAAATCTGCCCAAACAAAATAAAAATAACAATAGCAAACTTATTTTTATATACATAACTTTGAATTAAAAAAAAATAGAGATTAATATTTAAAACCGAATACGGCAAACTTCAAATAAACAATCATAAGTACCAATCGCAGGTAGCAAAACGTATTATGTTGATTGTTTTCCTGCAATTTTTTATAGTTAACTGATTTTTGAATATTAGGTTAGGTAGACACCTGTCTGCTGCTGGGAAGATACGAGTATAGCTATAAACTCACGTTCATTTCGAAAGTCTTTTCATGTTTACCTGAAAGAAAATAAATAAGGAGCGAGCGGAGGACTTAATTTTATTCGAAAATTTAGAATTTAAGTAGGTAACCTAGATTAGCTTTAAAAATGTTATATTGAGTATAGTATATATGGACAATAATTTGGAAATAAAAATAAATTTTTTTTTTTGTTTTTTTTTTAAACAAACACAACCCGCAAAGCGATTAGCTTGTCTGCAGAAAACACCCAGGGTCTATGGCGGGAATCGAACCCACGACCTCTGGACTGAGAGGCTAGCATCGCTACCACTCAGCCACAGGGGCACCTCTATTCTAAAAGATTGATCAATTTTTGCAAGTTTTACTTTATAGCGTTTTAGGAAACACGTTACTTTCATAGTCCATATTTACACTATGCAAGTCTTATTGCTAAGCTGATTAGTTTGACGAAGAGAGAGACGAGGGGAACAGTAACGTTTCTTTTCCCCTCGTCCCTCTTTCCTAACAAACTAATTAGCTTAGCAATAAGACTTGCATAGTGTAAATTAGGACATAGAAAATTAAACTTAAATTATTACAGCAGTGGAATTACAAAAAAATGTATCTGCTTTTGTCAAATATTTGAAAAAACGCTACAAGGAAGCTGATTGGAGTAAAAGTAAATTCAATAGGTGCTTTGCAAAATATTTACAAGGTAAACTTACTATCCAGATAACTTCTGAAACTACAGGTAAAAACAGTGGATAAGTGTAGCGATAGAGGCGAGAACTGAAAAATATAAATGAAGAAATCGGATGTGAAAACATTAAAGATAAAGATTGCTTTGCCAATTGCGGTCACAAAAACAACTAACGAAAGTGGAAGCCGAAGCTAAGGGACTGCTACACGACAGAAGTAATACAGAACTGAATAATGAATATTTGCAAGCAATATTTCAGCCAAATGAATAATAATTGTAATTTGCATTTACTATTATTTGAGTGAAATAAAAATAAAATAAAAATATTAATATTTAATGAATGATATTAAAATAAAGTGTTTCTAACGTGTTTTGTGCATTGTATAAAAAGAGGTCAAATATAAATATCTATGATAAATCCATAGATTAACATTTCTTCAGGTACTAATATTTAGTTTTGAATTATGGTTAAAGTTCATCTCACAAGTCCATCATAAAAAAAATGTAAAAGCCAGATTTTTTGAAAAATCCCTCATTATATAATACTTAGCGTAAAGGCTTTATGATACCTAATTATATTTTAAATATTAACATTTAATTTGTGCTTTAAGTGATACTTAATTATTTTAAACTAGTTTTATGATTCTTATAAGTAGTGCTTAAGCAATTTTTTTAATACAGTGTCTTGCAGATATGCATCTAGTAGAAACGGTTCAGTTATTTATGTCTGCACATGTCTTACATACTTAAATATATATACAATATATTCAAATAACCAAGAGTCTATAAGCTATTTATGATTGAAAAAACTAGGCTTATGTATTCAATTTTCAAAAACCTACTTTGTTGTTTTTATAAAAATGATTTTAGTTTCATTATAAGGCCTTTTTTCAACAAAAATAAAAAATAAAAAGCGCGCATTTCTAAGCAAATTAAAAATAAAAATGTTGAAAGTTCAACTTTAACCTTAAATATCTCCACAACCACTGTACTGATTTTAATGAAACTAAAACTGGATAAAAGTTTAACATGTTATGTATCCACGAAAAAAAATTAAAAAAAAAATTAGTTCAAAAGTTATAGAGTTTTGGCCGATGAAAAACAATTCTGAACCACTGTGCGGCGCTGGTTTTTTGCCCAAAATGAAAGAGCTGGACTTGACTGACATGTTGTTTCAGCAAGACGGCGCCAAATGTCACACAGCACGCGAAACAATGGCTCAATTGAGAGACGAGTTCGGTGAACAGTTTATTTCACGTTTGGGGCCGGTCAATTGTCCGCCGAAGCCTCATGTCTATAGGAACAAGCCCGCAACGGTTGAAAGGCAGTATTGACGAATTTATTAGTGAGATACCGGCCGATATGTTGGCGAGAGTATGCGAAAATTGGACCTACCGTATGAACCATTTCAGGCGTAGCCGCGGTCAACATTTACATGAAATCATCTTTTAACATTGAATTATATAGATCGTTTTACCGACTCAAACAAAGATTTCATACATTTCCCTAAATTCTATCTGCCTTATTCATAAAAAATTTTTCAGGTTTATTAAGCGGTTATTTCACATATTTCTATGGGAAATTTGTCAAATAAACCTGTAATAAACCTAAAATATTTTTTATGAATTAGACCGTATGTATTTTTTTATAAAGTAAATTCGAAAGCTCTTAAAAAGTCACCGTTAATTTTTTTAAATTATTTGTTTGAACCTTAGCTTCAAATTTTCTGAAAAACTAAGCAAGCAAACGCATTGGCGTGGTTATAAATTTGTGTGTCATATTTTTATTTTATGTATTCAGGAATAATATTAAAATTAATAATTATAAGCAAATTTTTAATAATTCAAACGTGGCAAAGAACTTTAAAATTCTAAAGAAAGTGAATTCATACTGCAAAATATGTAGGGCACAGGAGTCCCCAATGTTGACATTAATATTAATGTCCTTATTAATGGTCCCTATTTTTGTCTTTTATGTTGTTTTTTTTTTTTAATATGGCTAATTGGGATATTTGTATACATGTGGTAGAAAATACGTTGATATTTAAAGTTCAAATAGATTTTAATTGTAATTAATTGTGTACATTCGTATACAAATGTAATTATAAATAAAAACCGGTAAACAATTCATACCAACATCTGCATTATTAATGAACAGACTTTTTTCTAAAAAAAAAAAAAATATTGAAAAAAAAATTAAAAAATATAGAAAATTAAAATTTTAAGAAATATTTTAATGTGTCATCATACACTAACTGCAGTGAGAAAGAAAATTTCTCTTCTTTCTTTCTTTTTTTTGTAAGCCTAATGCCGAGTTCGCACTTTGCCATTTTATGACATCGCAATAGTGTATACTGGTGGCAACATTACTCATTTCCGATATTTTTCGTTGTATGGCATTGCTTTCCATATAAAAAACATAATGGGAACGGCGTTGCACACATTTTAAAAATGACATCACAAAATGACAACACAATAAATTAAAGATGTGTACTCGGCATAACGTTTGTATCGTTAAGGATACCAAATATCATGTGGTAGTTTTTAGGAAACAAACCAGCAAAAACTTTTCAAAATTTTGTAATGGGTAGTACTCTTTTAATGGCTTACAAAGTAATGAGTGATACTTACTTATCTAATTATTTTATGTGCGTAACAACGACTGTCCTGTAGTGAATAAAATAACAACTTATGCATATCATTACGTGAAAGTACTTATTGTAGCACTTTGCACTTAATAATGAAATATATCTAGAGACAAATTTAACGATCGTGAAAATGAACTTCGACAAACAAATAAAATAACTATGGTTTACAATAATTGTTATTACAAAATTTATATAATATATGTACATATTTACATATTTTCTTTGTAAAATTATAATTTTTAACAATCCCAAAAAAAAAAGGTACACGTTTTATAATTTTGTTACAACATTCTATTTATTTGTATTGGAAAAAATTTCAAATTAAATTTTTAATAATGTTAGGCAAAAAGTAATGTATAAAATTTTATATATTTGTAAACAAAAAATAACCCATTAAATTTTGTAGGCAAAAAGTATAGGATACCCGGTACCATATACTTTTTGAACTTCTCAAAGTTAGCTTTATATAAAAATCGTTTAGTTAAAAGAGAATATGTGAATTATTTTGATTCAGCGTATGAAAATTTACTTGGCAAAACAAAGCTCCAGTTTGCCATATGTCAGATTTACAATAATCTTGTTGCATTTGTATGGGGACCAACCTAGTGATTGAAAATTGATTCTGGTGTTCTGAACAAATGTTGGGGCAACAAAAATATTGGAAATCAGTCATGTATTTGACTCCTCTAGGGGCACTCTGGGGCTAGTTAGGGCGAGGGGGGTAATTGGATTAAAAAGTAATATTTTGTATGGGATCCCCTTAAGGAGAGCAGATAAGGAATTGGTATCATCATAAAAAAAGTGGTGGTCGGTCTTAAGTTTTACCCCTCTAGGCACAACTCAGGGACAGTTGTTTTTACATTCTTAAAAATGTAAAATCTTTTTTGGAATGATTGAAGATGGTGGCTAGGTGTGTTCTGAACAAATGTTGTTGGGGGCGGTCAGACATTTGAATTCTCTAAGGGTAATTTTGGATTAGTTTGGGCTATGGGGGGTAATTGTATTAAAAATAATAATTTGTATGAGAGTCCCCTTAAAGAGCGCAGATACAGGATTGGTATGTTTATCGAATTGTAGGAGAGAAAATATTAGTGGGGGCCAGTCTTAAGTTTTACACCTCTAGTAGCAACTCAGGGACAGTTGTGAAGCTTTTTGTGGATTTCATCTCGTTTTTCCCAAGTTTTGACCCCGATGAGGACCCATTTACCACGATCGCACCCCCATAAGTTTTTGGCTCACACATTTTTTTTTTTTTTACTTTACAAAATTAGGGGTCCTAGCACATCAGAATCGTGTTGCTAACACTATTAAACCCTTAATGTGCAACCTATTATTGCTCTCATTTCATTTTATGAACTTTTGCTATATATGTTTTATTCCATATTCTAACTGTGGAAAGAGTTGTCTATTAAGATTACATTTTCATAAAAAATTAAAATGAAGTTCAATGAAGCAGTTTCCAACACCTCTGATTTATTCTTCAACAGTTGCCGTGATAAATAAAATATATGCGTTAATTTTAATTATTATTGTTCGAACTTCATTTGTTTCAATATTTATGATTTGATCAGACTTAAGTTCGTATCGCTTTGTAAGCAAAATTACATGTAATAATTATTTATGAACAAATGAAACCAAAGTTAGTTATAAATATTCTGACAAACACGTAGTAGAACGGAACATAACAACCGGCTGTTTTCCAAGGCCACTACAACTTCTTCGTCAGCGTTCTTTTGTGTTTGGTCCACTGTGTGTGGTGTCAGTTGAAGTAGATTTCTGCTTTATATACACAACTTTTTATTGCAAATGGAATATTTGAATTGTTTTGATTCATCGTATTACAATTTGCTGAAAGCGTTTTTGTAATGAAAGCTCATTTTTACCATCTCTAAATTTACAACAGTCTTGCCATTGTCGTTTGTTTTCTTTTCTCAAAGTATGAGGGCACAGCCCTCGCTAAATCTAAAGCAAAATTCGATCGCTAAAATGCAGAACAAATAGAAAATTACAAAATTTTTGGCTGTTCTTTTGCATGAAATCTTTCCTAAAATTATATATGATACTAGATGAGCCCGGCAAACGTTGTCTTACCCTTACCCTGGTCTTATAGTTCCAGAAATCATGCGTTAGTAACAAACACGCACTGCGATTTTATATACATATACATATATAGAAGAAGAAAATGAATTTTTCTGCACAATTTACTCCTAAAATGCACTTTTTGAGATATGACTATAATGCACTAAACGAGCGATATATGTACATATTTATTTATTTACACCTACGATGAGCTACATAAAAATAATTTTTTTTTTTAATTTCTCGTTATTATTTTTTAACTAAAATCAAATTATTTCTAATGTCCCGTTGATCTTTGAACAAATTTCCTTAATTTATTTTCGTTTAACTACCAATATTATGCATATCGACTATTTTTTATTTTCCTTATAAATTTATTTTTGATTTAATGTACATATTTGGTAAAATGAAAGTCATTTAAAACCGATTTCCTCATAAATTACAACAACAATTTTATTGAAAGTGGAAATGTTTCAAATGGTTAAAAAATTTATAAATTGCGATTTGTTGATGTTTTTATTGCTGATGTTGTTGTTGTTTGAGTTTTTTCCTTCACTTGCAATAATTTCCGATTGTTATCGTTGTGCCAACCAAAAATAAACACCAGCGTACAGTGAAAAAGTTGCAGTCATAGTCAACCTTAGATCCTGTTGTTATTTTGTTCTATGGAGGATTTTAAATAATTTCATCTAAGAGTGTCAGAGGGGATACACATAGCAATGAAAAAGGAGATAGATAGAGATGAGTCTTCGATGATAACTAACAATTGAAAACGGAAATTTGAATTCGTTTTCAGTTTTTACAGCAGTAAATATGGCTGAGGGGTTTTCGTTATTTTTTATTTTTTTTTTTTTTTTAATTTTAATAAACATTTTGTTTCTTTGGTTCAAATACGTCTGTTTGTTTGTTTATTGTATTTACCTGCAGTGAAAACATTTACCGTGGGAGTTTTGACAGAATAAAGCAACATTTTATTTACAATGAAATAATGGAATTCTTGTCAAATTGTGCCGAGAATATTAGTAAATGTACGATTTGCTAACCTGTTTGGTACCGACTCAGTTTAAATATTATGCCATCTTGATAGCCTAAGATTTTTGAAAAGTTTCTTAGGACTCGGTTGGTCGTCCCGCCCTCTTTTTCACACAATACTGTGTCACTAAAAATGTAAAAGTTGTGTGACACGTTTCATAGAAATTGGTTGGGTATAAATACGAGTACACAAAATAAAATAAAAAAAATAGTGAATCGATTCGGTTTAACAGTTTTCGAAAATAAAATTTTTTTAAGCAAACATCGATCTACACACTATAAGTAATATATTTATGTTGAAATATACCAAAATATAACCTAAATTAAGCTATTATTCCAAATGAGATTAGTAGTCTAAAAAATAAAGTGCTATAACTTCCTGAAATACCACACAAATTAATTAAGATTTTGGCCAAGGGTACCTTCGAATATGCATATTACGGAGGTACCATTAACTCAAAATCAGCTTATCTCGACTTCAGCTATCTTTCCTTTTTGCCACAGATATAATTTATATCCAAACTTTGATATAAAAAAAAATTAATGAAATTTTTAATATTATAAAATGAAATTTTGGTTTGATTTAATCAAGCTTGACCAATCAGATTGAAATTTTAATTCAAATTATATTTCTATTTCTTTAACTGCTTTAAATCGCATTCCAATACCCTTTAGAATTTACCACTATCACTTCATTGCAATCATTATCATGAAATGAAATGCGTTAAAAAGAATTGCATGCAGTGTTTATTTTTTATTTTATCCTCACTGATGCCATGACAAAAAAAAAAAAAAAAAAAAAAAAAAAAACAAATGCAAAAGCCTCAAACATATGCATGTATAAATCGAAAGAAATAACAAAATAAAGTCGTTTCGATTGCATTAAAACGTTATGCTCTTACGATTTTCAATATCAAATAAGCTTAACATATATTATATTAGATTATTACAGGGCATGGCCACATTAGTTTAGTTTGGCCATTTTAAATAAAACATGTTTCATAACCTTATGAAAATTTAATCTTGGAGAGTTTTTCGTTTTGCTGCATTGTTTGACTTATTTGCCAGAAATACGAGTAACTGGGTGTGTTCGTAAATGCATCACTGCGCTGCAAATGGAAATTTAAATGTTCTAAACTGGTTCACTCAAGTAGATAACGCACAAATAAATATCAAATATGGTATACAAACATGATTACTACTAAAACAAATTATCAGCGAACTTGTATTGCATTTTAAATAAAAGTTTTCACGTATGATGCACAGCAGTGATGCATTTACGAACACACCCACAGTTACGGTTTTTTTTTGGAATTCTACCAATTTCGCAAATTTACTTTGTTAAATATTTCTAAAATAAATAAATATATAAAACTTTTATATTGCACAATATTTCTTACAAACATGATGATTTCAATTTCTGTCCTTAGTTTTGAGACTCCAGCCTTTGCATATATCCATTTGAATTCTTATGCGGATTTGAATAAAATGCAATAAAGAAGAGCGTATGTTACAATCAAAAAACATTCAATTGCTTGCAATACCAAGTTAAAGTAAGATTTGATTTCAATCCAGGTGCTGGGCATGAAAAGGGGACAACTAAGCTAATAGCAAATGTATCTTGGATATGAGGCCAAAACTGGCCATGTGGATCTCTAGAATAATTGTCACGAGTTGTGTACCATTGCGTATGATGTGATCGTATGGTGGCCGAAAGCGCATCAGGTTGTAACGACTTCTTAGCTGTGCAAGGTGTAGAAATTGGTTGCTTTCTTGCTGCAGTTGTTGTGAGGAGAAGTGCCTCGAAGCATATTTTTCAAGCTAAGCTTCCCCCAAATAGCTAAGATGATAAAATATGTATACACCACTGCGTCCTTTTTATATACTGAACTACATTTGCTAGTGGTGTATATAAGTTCAGTCTTACGTTTGTTATTTTGCAAAATAAATCTGAGACTAACATAAAATGGTCATGGCATGCTAAATAAAGTCGTTTTTTATTTTTTTTTTCCATAACCGCCAAAAAAGCTTAAGCGACATAATTTACGAACTTAATTTTTTGAACAAAATCGATTGCCAATAATAGATTTTCTTAAAAAAAAAAACGAGGACCAAAAAATTAGTCAGTTAAGCTCTTTTGGCGGTTACGGCTCGATATTATGTACATTAGAGCGACTCACCTTGTATGTAGATGAAAAACGCGACTTTGTTACTCCTCTCAAATTAAAGATCGGTCTTTTTAATGAGGACTCCCAAAAGATTTGAGGGTCTAGCGGTGACCGTTCGTGAGCTGGATCATGTCTAAAAATGGTATATTTTTCAAGTTTTTTTTTTTTGCATATTTTCGTATTTTGTACCAAGACCACATATTAAAAATGTACATCATCTGAAAGATTTTTTCAAGCTACTTTCAACGGTACATTAAACTTAACCATTCGTACCATCAGTAACGCATTATTCCCTAAAATCTAAGATTTTTAAGCATTTTCATAGCAGATGCTAGTTATACATATTAAAATAAATTCTATTATTTTTTAAGTATTATTTGATTTGAGTCATTGTTAACCTATTTCTGTTAATAATTTTCGCAAAGGATCGCGCGAGAACTAACAACAGAAATAAATTGACAATGACTCAAATCAAATAATACTTAAAAAATAATAGAATTTATTTTAAAATAAGTTGTACCTGCTATGAAAATGCTTAAAATCTTATTTTTTAGGGAATAATGCATTGCTGATGATACGAATGGTAAAGTTTAATGCTTAAAAAATCATTCAGATGATTTACTTTATTAATAAAAAAACTTCAAAAATAGACCGAACTTTAATTTGAGAGGGGTAACAAAACCTTTTTTTCAGTGAGTCGCTCTAATGTACATTAATTGATAAATTCTCCAAATTGTTGTTCAAAAATACTTTTCATCCTGAAAAAGTGTGTATAAAATTCGGCATATCAGATTATAAAAGTTTATGTATGCTACAGATATACATACATATGTAGATACATACATATGTGTGTACATACCCAGTAGGAAAACTCAGAAGACCTTCTTACTTCAGAAATTATTAAAGGCCTGATTAGGATTCTGATCTAACTGGTAAAGAATGCGTTGTAGACGACCACGCCTCTTCCGCATAATAGATAAGATACACATTCCACATTCCTTTCTATGATAACCATGAGAAGGCAGAAGAGAAGGTGTAACATTTTTTGTTTTGTTTTTTTTTACCAAAGCAAAAGTAAAATTCATTAATTTGAAGACCTTTCAGAATATCTGACAAAAGAAGCTAGAGCGGGTGGTCTATCCCGCCATGAGAGCGAGTGTGCAAAACATATCGCTCCTTTATTGCAACACAGTCATATCTCAAAAAAAAATAATTTTTGAAGTTAATAATGCAGAAAATGTTGTTATATCATATTTAACCTTGTGTAAAAAGTTCATACAAAAGGCTTTTACACTCACATATTGAGAAAAGAAAATATTTTTAATTTAATTAGTATTATTCGAACTGCATTTGTTTCTATATTTCATTACAAAACACATTTCAGCAAATTGAAATACGATGATTCAAACCAATTCACATATTCCATTTGCAAAAAAGTTTCGTATATAAGGCAGATATCTACATCAACTGACACCACACACAGTGGACCAAACACAGAAGAACGCTGATGATGAAGGTTTAGTGGCCTTCGAAAACGGCTGGCTGTTCCGTTCAACTATGTGTTGTCAGAATATTTACAACTATTTGTTCATTAATAATTATCACATGTAATTTGGCTTAAAAGGCGATACGAACATTAGCCTGTTCAATTCATTAAATATAGAAAATATTTTTATATTTTCGTTGAAGTGTATGTAAATTGAAACGACTCTGTTGCCACAAAGGAGCGATGTGAGTATGGAATGGAGCCAGCAGGCATTGAGCATGCAAAATAACGAGTACAGAGGCCTTCTGGAAGGCATATTTACTCCTTATTGTTCCCACTGGATATGAATGCATACTTCGATATTGTGTGCATTTGTGCCTGCATACAGTTAAGAGTTTCAACAACAAAAAATCTGCTGTTTCTGAACAAGTTGAAAAGTACTTCTTACTGCATCATGATGCGACCGCTACGCCTAAAAAGTCAGGCAATAAGAATACACTTCAACGATGTTCTTAAAATTAAAATTTAAGAAGAAAAAATTCATATTGAATATTTTATTGAAGATATCAAGAACCAGATGGAACCGAAGAATGTGGACCAGGCTACACCATGGCTCTCAGCTTTATTGGGAGTTTTTGAAAAAATTATATGATGTTTAGATTCATTTAACAAGTCTGCTATAAAGAGTTTACGGACCCGTATTAACTAAAAAAATTATTTATTACTTTAGTCCGACATACATATGTATGTATATTTGAATACGGATCTGTGATATGGGATGCTCAGTGTCATGTTAATTCTAATAAAATTGAAACAGTTTAAGATATGGTATAATTGCTACCATGGTTTAAAGTAATTTTTTACTGCTCTGTCTTGGTGAGTTGAGCTGGAGTCCTCATGGAAGATTGTCTTATTATGCAAATCGCCTCACCCTTATTAAATTGTCTTCATTGAAAATCCGTGAAGTTTATATAAAATTCGACCTAATGATTGTATTCCCTGCATGAATACTACATATGTATGTATGTATGCATGTACGTAACTACACATTTAATTTTTTTTTATTTTTTTTTTTTTGTCTTATTGGAAAGAATTGAGTTTATTTTATCGCATTCACTGGCATCATCACATATGCCAGATTGGCAAGGTTTTACAACTTCATTTCAGTAGAATAAAAACTACTTTAGCTCAATTGTAACTATGAATTTTATCACAGGTTATGTGAGCAAAAAGCATTCATACTCCAATGTTGAAAATGTTCATTTTGCATATGATTACTGCAAATACAAATTTATGTGATATAAGTATAACAATTTGTTCTTTTTTTAATAACACCATTTTTTTATCACAACAATATGGCATTGTTGAGTTCTCTCTGGCATCCCAAGACTTAATAGAAAGACAGAAGCTTCTAGCACACGAATATACATAAGTATTTATAATATTGTAATTATAATATATTTATCAACTTAACACTGTACACTTCATATGTTCTTACAGAATTTACCATACTGAAATATCTTTATAACTAAAAGAATTATATTTTTGGAATAATGATGCAGACTTAATCCTCATATTATTATTCATATTGTGTAAAAATTTTATACAAATATCTTGCTTCATCAGCTCTAAAGATAAAAATAAAATTTTCGTTTTCCATTAAATTGTGTGCGAATTGAAAACTTTAAAATCGTATTCTGACAAACTAGTTTTTTTTAGTTATGTCGTTATTTGAGCGATATGTGGTATGCAGTTTTTACAATAAATTGGTATTTTCTTTCAACACAGCGATCTTTTTCATAAAATAAAAAGAACCGGCCGGCAACAGCACGCTTAATTGCAAATGAATTGAAACAAGTGTTGCCAAGTCCTGAGAAATTTCTCAAATTGTGTGTAAATTTTACGTATGAGTGATTTGAAATCTTGTACACAGAAAAAAATAGACAAGAATTATGTTCAACAAAACCATGTTATTGAAAAAAAAATTAATTTCAAGAATATTTATGATTAATTTAATACAATATTTAACAATACCGCGCATTTTAAAATATCATTTAATTTAATTTCTTTGTGTTGGTGTTTATCTTGCTTGTTGATTGACCCAACGCGGTCATGTGCTATTGTCGTTGTATTTCTTGATTGCTCGTGTTGTATACGTGTGAATTCCGACAAGAAGCCGGAAAACGTCGTGGATTGTTTTTTTTTCACTCAACAATGTTATTTTTAAATTATATCAACGCAAAGCGCACATCTAGAAGAAACATAGAAATCATGTTTGCGTGTATTCATTATTTGCATAATCAAAACGATTTGTTCTTTAGCTAAGTGGTAAGCACTTTAGTCTATTAGTCAAGAGATTGCCGGTTCGACTCATCCCAAACACATTTAGTTTCGAAGATTGTGTGGAAAAATAAATAACTTTAAAATTTAACAAGAAACCAAGTTCTAAATAAAAATTAAAAAAAAACTAACAAAAAACACACATTAGAATTTGAAAAACAAATTCATTAAACATTTTTGTTTTTCGTTAACAACTCAATTGTCAATAACACAATCATTTTAATTGGAAATAATTGAGTTGATTTTGTTTTCTGATGTAACAAATGTGTGTTTGTATTTACAAAAATCGTTGTAGGTGCCTTTTTAAATAATATTTTAATTGTATTCACAAATAAATTAATTGTATTTACAAATCTTTTTTTTCTGTGTATGCCATAATTCTGCTCGACGATTGTATCGTCTTGTCTGTGGACGAAAGACAGCCTCAATTGTGATTCTTTAAAACAATTTTTATTTATTGTCCATGCTAGAATACACGAAGTATTTGCTTTATGATTTTGTTCTAAACATTATATATAAAAAAAAATTTTTGAAATATTTTTAAAACTATTGTATAATACTTTAATTTTATTTTGACACTACGACCACACTAGCAATTTGTTGTGTCTTAACACAAGCAATAACGCCGGCAGAATAATGACATCAAATTGCTTGTGTTCAACAATGTATCTAGGGGTGGCGAATACGTACATTCAAATATATGTACATATTTGCTTTTTTAAGCATATACATATATATATAAATTATCCTTAATTAGATTTTTTGCTAATTTTAAATTGAACTTCTTTTTATTTTATTTATTTAAATCTATTTTTCTTACTTTTTTGTTTAAAAAATATTAATATTATTTCAATTTGACAGCATATGTGACCTGCTCCACGAAAAGGGAACTTTTTTTAAATTTCAAATATTATATATATTATCTGTTTATATCACATTTTTAAATTTTTTCATTAATTATGTTCATCTTTACAGGTGATTTGTAAAAAAAAACTAAAAGATATAGAAACTTGCGGTTTGCGGCATTTGAAAGAGCGTTTTTTTTCCTATAAGAACATATGTTAAGAGATTATTGTTCAGCAATGTATTTTAACATTTGTTGCTTAATATATATTTGAACACATATTTATACGGTCCACACACTGATATCTTGTGTCGGCAATCGAATTTGACAATTGCCACGGCAATAATTGCCAAGATTATTGCTCGTGTGGAGGGCTAGTTAAGTTTTAAAAACATGGTAATAATATTTTTATTTTTCATTATCAAAGACAACAACCATTTTTAAAGAAAATAATTTTGGAGAATTCAAAAACAAGAATTCAAAAGTATTTTCAAACATAAACGTCCTAAAATTAGGGCATTAGTCTAATAGTCTAATTGTCTCGAAATCTAGTACTTACGAGATTTCGAGCCAAATCTAGCTGCTTTTTACTAGATTTCCATACAAAAAAATCTACTCAAAATCTAATATTTTTAATTTTTGTTCTACTAGCCTGTGCAATATATTTTTATAAAAGATGAGTGAATTAGCTACGATCTGCTAAAAAAAGGTGTGTGAATCAGGCTACAGATGTTTGGTTGTAGTTTTGGAAAATTTTCAGTTAATGAGTTTTGTTTTGGATAAAAAATCTTGATAAATATGAAAAAAACTTGGTAAAAACGGTATAGATTTTCATAAAGATTTTAATTAAAATCTGCTAGATTTTGTGCAGGTGTAAATGCCTTATAATATGATTACATATATCTGTGGCAAAAAGGAAAAAGTGCTTAAGTCAAGATAAGCTGTTTTTGAGTTAACGATACTCCTGTAAGCTCTATATTCGAAAGTACCCGTGGGCAAAATTTGATTTATTTTGTGCGCTTTTTAAGGAAGTTAAAGCTCAATGTCTTGCTTCTTTTTCGTTTTATAATCTCATATGGAATACTAGCTTAATTTAGCTTATACTTTGGTATAGTTCAAATCAAATGTATTATTTATAGTGTGTAGAACAAAATTTTCTAAAAGAAATTAAAGTGAATACCGAATTTCCAAATTTAACTGTAAAGGAAATAGATTTCTGAAAATAGATTTGAAGGCTTAAAAGCGCTCTACTGCAAAACAGTAAAATATGACTTAAGCACTTTTTTCTTATTGCCATAGACATAACGTCATTGTCTGTGGTAATAAGGAAAAAGTGCTTAAGTCTGCTTTAGCAGTTTTTCAGCAGAGTACTTAATAATAATATAATATAATATTAATTATAATTTTCGGGATTCAGTCAATCCCGAAATTGTTTACAAAGTTTTGTTTGCTTTTTAAACGACTTCAAAAAAGCAGGAGGTTAACAATTCGTCTCTATTTTTTTTTTGGTGTTACTTCATAACTCGGTACATTTTAGACCGATTGTAAACATTCTTTTTTAAAAATAAATTCATCATGACCTTCTCCCCCATGTGAAGATAATAATAACCGTGGCAACACAATATTGATCTTTTATAATTGAAATTTATTTGCCAGTGGTTAAGAATTGTCTATACATATATTTCATTGATGCTTAGCCAAATCATTAGTAGACTTCAACCACATATTTTGAACAATCACAAACATAAGAATGCACAGACTTTCAAAAACTATTTGAGAATTCACAAATAATAGTGTTTTTGAAAATCACAAAAGAAAAATAAGCCTAGTTAGCTTAGAAACTTTAAAAAAACTCAGCAAATAATTTATATTCGATATGAATCTGGGTTTTGTTAAAGTTTCTAAGCCGCTTAGTTTTTTTTTGTGATTTTCAAAAATATTTTTTGTGAATTCTCAAATAGTTTTTGACTATGTAATATGAAATAATTATAAAAGTTTTGTTTGTGAACCTCTTTCAAAGACTTTTTTAGTTAATAGCAATAAAAAAGCATGTGTCTTTTAAAGTTGAAAACCCGAAATTTCGGGATTTGATTTTATGAAATCCCGAATCCCGGGATCGTAAAAACCAGTCCCGATTGGCATCCCTAGTAGATATGAATGGGTATGCCAAATATTTTTTTTTGTATAATGTATATTTCTGGAGTTATTGGAGGCTGTGTTGCAGTTTTTGAATTATTGTTTTGAACTAGAAAAAAAATATTTGAAAAAAAAATGGAAATGACAAATTATAATTGATAATAAAATTTGTCAAACTTCGACATGTCTTTTTTTTCTTTATTTTTTTAAGAAACTATCCCAGGGTTTCTTTTTTATACTGTAAAAGTTTGATAATGGTTATGCAAATTTCTTTTCCACTTTTCTAATTTTGCCCCAATAAATGTGTTCACATCTATTCCCACAATAACATGTCTAAGTGATGTCCTTAGACGACTAGCAATCAAACATTCAGGCAAATATTCAGCAGCAATTTAGATAAAATGAAGCTATAATGAAATTGTCATTCAATCATTTAACAAATTTTAAATAACAATAGTATATTTGAGAAGCAGACTAGTACCGTTAACTGTTTTTAAGGCATGATACGCGAAGAAGCAGCAAAGAAAAAATCTAAATTTACAACAAACATTTTTATTTGACTTTCTATCTGTTGTTAAATTTTTAGTCAAGGTGTCGCAATAGGCCGACCATTGCTAATGGGTAATCGGAAGAACTGAAGGTGCTCCACACATACTTATGCCGAGTTCACACTCTGCCATTTCGTGACATCGCAATAGTGTATACTGGTGGCAAAGTTTGTCATTTCCGCTGGTTTTCGTTGCATTGCATTGTTTTCCATATAAAAAACATAATGCGAACGGCGTTGCACACATTTTGAAAATGACACCACAAAATGACAACACAAGAAATGTCAGATGTGTACTCGGCATTATTTACATACATACTATGTACATACGAGTATGTATGTATGTATGTATATTCATATTTGAAAAGGAAAGTTCCTCCTATGCGTATGTGTACGTGCGTATATATTGTACGCAATGTGGGTCCATAATACATATTTGTGTAGTCATTCACGTGTTCATTGAAATCATGGTCTAAAATTTTATGTAGCTTTTGGTTAATGTTAATTTTTTATACGTAGCTTTATACATATAAAAATGTTTCTATTGGTTTTTATTTTAAAGAAAAGAGATTTACATAAATATGTACCTATCTAGCCCCCAACGATTTTTTTTTTTATTTTGGTTCTTATCAGTGTTTATCAAACATAATTTTTATTTATTTTGTATTTCTCTTTTTGTATATATAAGAATAGTCTGTAATAGTTGCGGTAGATGTTGCAATTGTAATGGCAACTTTACTTTAGTTGCAATTACTTTAGCTTACAATTTAAAATTATTTATTGTAAACAAATGTAGTCACGTGCCGGCATAAACATCCTTGGGTTTTCATATCCATGCGCACATAAAAGCGGATAATGGATAATTATTATTATGTATTTTCCCGCTCTATTTGTTTTTGCTCACGAATATGTTTCTCTGGCAAAGGAATAATATCCCGTTAAGAGATTTTTCTTTTCAGACATGAAAGAGAGAAAATTTTAAGTATGTATATGTATGTACCCGAATGCATATATCGAGACCTATTTTCGATTTATCGCAAGCGACATGTAGTAAAAAAATTTATTTTATTTCTGAAATCAGAATTTTATGGCCCCAAATACCTAAATTATTGATAACTTTTAAGATACAGACTGTAAAATTTTATCGTATGCAACACTTTACATATAAAAAACATATGGCCAAGTTCTGAAAACCATTTCGAGAAATTTTAGGATTAAATCAACACGAAAGCTGACTTATTGCAGGTTTTTATTTGGTTTTAAGATTTCATATGCTTCAGATATTTTATCCGAACTTAATTTCGAATGCACTAAATTATCTGATAAAGAGAATACTGTTTTCCGTTTTTACAATTTGCGATTTCAAAACGAAATGGTTTTCAGAACCTGACCGATATTTTGATATTATAAAAAAAACTTCTCTTGAAAACTTTCATTACTTGTCGCTTACGATCTAATCGAAAATAAGGCTCGATATATATGTATGTATGTAATTGTCAGACGAACACGAGTATTTGGAATATTAGAATAATTTTGCATGTTATAAATATAAAAAAAATTTTAAAAACCCCGACTACGGACTAAGTTCCACAGATACAGACTTAAGGGAGCTCTTAACTTCCAATGGCTTAACCGATTTTTGATCTAACATACCTCAGATATTACATTATCGATACATCAACAAGAAAATGTATGATAACTTCCAAGCGGCCGGACCGATTTTCTTCAAGTTTAGATTAGAATATATAAGATCATTTTTAACCTTTCAAACGAAAAAAAAAAAAACAACAAATTAAAATCGGTCAGGCCGTTTGGCAGCTACGCGTCATAAACTAAAAAATCTCAATTATATATTGTTTTTAAAGGCAATTTTAAAATAAATCACGTACAACGCGTTTGTATTTATAATTTTTCAAATGCATCGAAAAAAAAATTTGTTCGTTTTTCGTTCGAATATTCGAATAAAATCCAATATTTATTCGTTTTTGTGATCAATAAAAATTTGACAAATTTTATTCGTATCATTTTACAACAAAAGAACATTTTATAAATTTCAATTTTATAATAAAAACTTTACAAAAATATTACTATTTTTGATTAAAATCAAAAGAAAACATATTAATATTATTTATTAATCATTTATCTGTTTCATTAAAGTTTGGTTTAGACTAAATGCATCAGTTCACTGCAGTATACTCTTGTGATTTGAACTCGCCAAGAGTCTTGCGATTGCGATTTGCAGAACACCTCTTTTGCGAGTTCACGTCACAATCGCAAATGTTATGCGATTTGCGAGTGTCAGAACATGCCCGACAGGTGTAGTCGAGAAAACGAAAACAAACAAAAGTAGAATGAACTCTACGATATGATGACATTATATTTAAACAAAAAAAAACCGATTTATTAACGAAACTGGGTAACAGGCGAAGTAGGTTTTGCTGTTTGAAATCAAAAGCCGCCAATTTTCGATTTTTTACTTCTTATTTTAATATTTTTATTTTATTTTTATCAATCATTAATAATGTTTTGAGAGCTGTATATAATATTGGCACTTGAGAAGGTAAAGTTCATGAAGAAACTGTTCAAAGTTCTTTAAAAAAAATATATGATTCATTAGAAACTATTTATCAAAGCTCGCAATGGGTTGATGGCTTTTCAATTAGAAGTACGAGTGTAACACAATCTCAATTCATAAGATAATGACTTTGACGTGGGATGAGGGAAAATCTTTCCATAAATTTTAATAAGGGGTCCTTGTACATAAAAATGAAAGGCGTGAGCTTTGAAACAGTTTCGCTAATTTTTAATTTATACCTACAATATATACCATCGATCAAATTCTATATAAAATATTACAGCTTTCATTTTTTGTTTACATATATTTATTTATTGTATCTTCAAATATGAACTAACAATAAATGTTCAGCTTTCATCAGGACAGTTAAAAAAAAACAACCTGAAAACGCTTTGATTAAACTGCATACAAATTTGCTTCTTTTTAAAATATTTATTTTAAATTCATTTTTCAGAAATAATACTCGTACATACGAGTAATTTCTAGTATCTTCTAATTTTATAAAAATCCCACACGCATACAAAACGATACACTCATGCACGCACACAATTAAAATCCACGTACAACAAACAAATTTTAATTTTGTTATTCATTCTTTTCTACATTGTCAACGTCTTTGAGAGAACCAAATAAAAATTAAGATAATACCGGAAATAAAAACAACAGTAGCAGCAACAATAAAGCTGACAGCAACCAAATAAGAAAAAATAAAACATAAACGACTCACAAGCAAAATATATTTACATACCCAGCAGTTAACGTAAAGGGTCCGCCTGATAACTTTTTTTTTAACGCTATAAAAAAAAACTACTGAATATTTTCTCAAATTTCTTTTTTTATTTGAAAGTACAATCCTTCTGGTTAATAATGAAAAATAATTTCATTCAAATGGCTGCCTCAGCTGGCCATGCAGTAGCCTACACGATCGGTCCAATTTTTAAGCACATTATCGATTGTTTGCGCAGCTGTATTTCACCAAAGGCTTCACGAATATTGTCCTTTAAAGCGTCAATTGTCTCTGGCTTGTCGGCGTAACACTTATCTTTGACGGCACCCCACAAATAATAGTCCAACGGTGTCAAATCGCAGAGGTGGCCAAACGACATCAGCTCTGCGGCTGATAATGCGATCTTCAAAAACAGGGCGCAAAACATCGAGTCTAGCTTCGGCTGTGTGGCACATAGCGCCGTCCTGTTGAAACCAAATGTTGCCAATATCCTACTCTTCAATTTTTGTGAGCAAAAATTCGTTCAACATGGCCCGATAACGATCGCCATTGACTGTAACGGCCACTCCTTGCTCACTTTGGAAAAAAATGGCCCAATTATGCCTCTGGACCAAAATCCGCACCAAACAGTGACTCGTTTTGGCTGCGTCGGCTTTTCAATGTATGCGTGCAAGTTTTCTGTGCCCCAAATGCGACAATTTTGCTTGTTTACATACCCGCCAAGATCAAAATGAGCTTCATCTGAAAAGATGATTTTTTTGGCAAAATCAGCATCTTCTGTAAGTCGATCGCAGGCCCACTTAGCGAAGCGTTGTTCAAGCGTATACACAACCATATTCGTTCAGCGGAAGGATAAAACTAATTATCTGTCAAATCAGACATGAGCTAAGTGTTACCATTCACGAAATAAGCACTAGTTGAAAAAAAACGTTAGATGGCGGACCCTTTATGATCATTATCTGTTGTTGAAATTGTATCTGTCCACAGCTTTATTTTCCTGTGTATTGATAAAAATCGGCAATAAATTTTTGTGACGAGGTGTATTTGTGTGAAATGTTCACCGAAAACTCAATTTCGTGAAAATACGAGTTGGGGCCTTTCTACTAGTTAACAGTGATATGTAGGCATCAGCCTTTCGTTGATTTGATATTCAAGTTACTCTGCTTAGAACTATCTTAATTTTATTAAACCCCGATTAAAACAAGCCGTCCATTGAAATTATTATTATAAAAACAGAAAGTTTATTAAATAAAAACACGGCTGAATTATAAAAATTTTTATTCAATAAAAGAACTTCCCAAAGAAAATATAATTTAGTATGTATGTTGTAGATATGTACATATCGTCATATAAAATCCAAAAGGGCGTTAATTTCAAAAAATTCAAAATCTTATTTTTTATTGAAATGATGTAATTAAAGAAAATCCATATACTCAGCATTTCTATAAGTGTATGCCCAAAAATATCGAATTTATTACCGAAAGTCAAAAGTCTTGAGATACAAATGCAATAAAACTTACTTTTTTTTTGCTTTTCCTGTAAAATAACAATGTAACTTACGCCTTTTTTGCTTTCGTTTTATATGACGATAAATGTACGTACAGTGGATCACAGCTTATTTCGGCCATGCGAGCCGAAGACATTAAACTTAGACTCAAAAGCTTGAGTGATTGGTGAAGTGGTATTTAGCGAATTTTAGGCACGCTGTATGATTTTTATTCCCGCGCTACTCTACCATTAAAACTATAGTTTCTGCAATACATGCTTTGTTAAGCTCATTTTTAGCTTCTATAGGCTATTTTGGAGCGGACAGCTTCGGGTTTTCCTTAATTTTTCTGACACTATAGCCGCTCATCAGTTTCATTAAAAATTTTGTTAGTAGCTTTTCTGCCCTTCTCAGATATATTCTTTTCATGAACGAATGGATAAGGCAAACCATTTTAGAAATTTTTCGACGCGAATGCAGTTTTAAAATAGCTAATAACCAACTCCCTCTGTTTAATGATGGTAGTGCACCGCCCCATTTTAAAAGAAATTAGCCTTTGGCTCACTTAATAAAATTAGCCTTTGGTTCACTTAAATAATGATTATTCAAATAATTTTAAAGATACATAATTACG
Source organism: Nowickia ferox (assembly GCA_936439885.1). NCBI lineage: Eukaryota > Metazoa > Arthropoda > Insecta > Diptera > Tachinidae > Nowickia > Nowickia ferox. The sequence goes on from OW387023.1 coordinate 111,935,212, forward strand.
AAACAATGTTTGAAAATTCACCGCTAATCGAGGAGTTCTACCAATTTGGGAGATCTCAGAAACGACTGGTTGAAATATGCCGTGACTACTTATGCACCTATGATTTTGGTTTTTAGTTTGTAAGTTTTTAAAAGTGTAAATTTGAGACTGAATGAAACTTATTATTTTATGTTTGGGAAGTAATCTGTAAACTCTCATATAAATGTTTTCGAAATTTTATTTAGTTTCGAAATTATATGCGATTTATTTTCTTAAAACATTCTGATTGAAATAAGCTGTGATCCACTGTATACGTATATTAAAATTTCAATCAATAAGATAATGAACATATATGAAAATCAATTAGATTTGATTTTGAAGGCGTTGAAATTTGAGGGGTAAGATATATATATATCAAAAAATAAATAAATTCAAGTTTAAAAGTAAAATATTAAGTAAAATAGAAAGAAACAAGCAAAGCCAACATAAGAATAACTTAAAACAGAAATATAGAAATAAAATTTTATATGGTTAGTAGTAGTATGTATGTATAATATCATAAATTAAAAGAAGATAAATCGTTCATTCATTGTTCTAAATTTTTACGATGTTTCATTTGCAATTCAAATCGCCTATTAGATCTAACACCTTTAAGGATAACATCATTTGTCCTCGAACCTGCACCAGTTCTTGTTGTTGGAGCAGCACGACCTTTAAATAAATCCATATGACGTTGCAAACGTGAAGCCATCTTATCATCATGACTCATGTGGGATGCATTGGGTTTCTCTTGCAAATGTGATGAAGATGTCATCGGTGGTTTATTAACCATTAACGAAGTTGATAGATTAAACGTAGGTTTTGTTGGCGGCGCCAAGGTTTTAATGTTAGATTGAGGTTTTTCAATATTTGAAGTTTGTAATGGTTTCAAATATTTGTTATTTAGCTGCTGATGGTGTGGTGACTTGCGAGGAATCGATCCAGACTTTACAAGTTTAGTTGCACCTAATCTTGGATCTGGCAATTCTCTGGCAACTTTAATTTCAGGCACTTGTTTCGGTGCAGTTGTGGTGTTAAGAGGTTTAATTTGTGGCATATTAATTTTCTTTAAAGCTTTTGAGTTTGCAGTTGAAACTTTATCGCTACTTTTAACTGCAGATGCATTTTTTCTTGCTGAAACTGGCAAAAATTATGTACCAAATTTTATTTACAGTCATATTGAATGAAAGTTTTATTATAGAAGGATTTGATGTATATATGTACTAATAATAACCTTACCTAGCTTTAATTTTGTGGCTGAATTTATTAAGTTTTTGGAGCGCTCTTGTTTACGATTGACATGTTCCACCAAGTTCTCCATTTTTTTGAATTGCTTCTCATGAATGGCAGCAAAATTCGGTAGTTTTGTACGGAGTTGTGTTTTAGACGTTGAAGATGAACTTTGTGCTTTGGCAGCAATATTTTGTCCTGGCACTAAAATGCATAAATAGATTCTAATTACATAGAGCACAAGAACATTTAAATACAAAATATGAAAACAACTTACTTGGACGGGGTAACTTAGATGCTATTGCAGCAGACATCAGGGATTCATCAAGTGAAATTGATCTTTTACGACGAGTTGTAACAACTGAATAATATAAAATCATTAAATTGCATTCAATTAAAATTTTTTAAAAAATAACTTACACTTATCTGATGCGTTTTCTTTAGGCTTAGATTTCTGCACACTACTTTCTATTAATCTGTCTATATCATCGATAATAGCTGTTTCATTTGCCGGACTGTAAAAGCTAACCATGCGTCCTTGCTTATCAGAATTTTTATCATCAACTTGAATGCAAACAGAAAGTGAACGCTTGCGTATGCCACGTAGAACTATTTCCCTTGGCTCCAATGTGGTTACGAATAGTGTAGAAGCATTAGATGTATTTTTAGCAGTATTTGTAATATTTTCTTGGACTTCATCAAATTTAAAACTTTGTTTTTTACTCCTATAAGGTGTGGGAAAACGGTACGGCTTTGATTGAGTAGGTTTAACTGACAATTTCGGTGTTGCCAACGGTTTAGGCGTTGAAGGTAATTTTACTTTAGAAGTTGAGCTTTTTGGTGTGCCAGTTACGACAATGCGCACACGTTTTTTGGGTGTTTCAACATCATCGTCCGACAATTGCAAAACTTCCATATCGACTTCGTTATCTTTTGGACAATTTTCATCTGCATCAAAGGTCTCATTCAATTTATTAGACTCCGTATTTTGTATCTCATCATCAAAGATTATAAGGGAAGGCATTTCTTCACCTTCATCTAACGCTGATTTTGGACTACATGACTCTTTTTCCTCCCCTTCGTCTTTAAGAGGATTAAGGCCCAGATCAGACATATTAATCTGCTTCGATTTTAAATAGCTGCCAAAAGAATCTCTTTTACCTTGCACACTTCGTTTAGGGCTAGGAGAAGGGATTTCGTTTTTTTCTCTATTGCTTATATTGCTTTCATATATAATGCAAATTTCTTCCTGTTCAGATTTTTCTGCAAATTTATGACCATCTTCGGAATCCTCTTGAATTAGATGTATTGAATCATTAACGTCTTTTGTGTCACTATCTATTTCATCAGTATCAAGCTCCTGATCTTCCGTATTTTCATTGTAATTTTGGTGTTCGGTTTTATTTTCAAAAGTCCGGTTTATATCATCCACTTGAACTCCAGCTGCAACTGGTTCCGGATTATCTACAATATTATCAGCAAATTTCATCTGTTTAGTAGTATTGTTTTCATTTTGATCTATATCAGTTTGTTCAGTTACTTTCTCAACAAAATTTTCATTTTCAAATGTCGTGTTTACATCTTCCGCTACGACTCCAACTGCACCAGATCCCGGTTTGTCTTTCATTTCTACAATATTATCACCACATTTCATGTGTTTAGTTGTATTATTTTCATTTTGATCAATATCGTTTTGTTCGCCGCCTCTTTTCCCAACAGAATGTTCATTTTCCGACGTCTCAGCAGTTTCTTTAGTATCGCCGCATTCTACACCAAAAATTGTTTCTTCCAACAATTGCGTTGTTTCTGTCTCATCTTGCTTCTTTCCCTTGGTACCGCGTTTTGATTTGCGGCCACGCTTCTGCGATACTCTACCCACCTCAGCAGGTGTCCATTTGGGAACTTCTATTTCAGTTTCAAGATATTCATTTTCTTTTTCTTCTTCCGTAACCGACAACAGCTTTCTTGCAGAACGTGTACAACGCAACGATTTGTTTACAATGTCTTCATATTCCTGAGTAGGTTTGATACTCTTTCGGCAACTGCGACGTGGCGTTTGGAGAATTTCTTCCAGTACAGTTTGTGAAGCCTTTGGGGTACCTACATGTTCACTGCTTTTAGTTCTAGGGGTTGTTGGACATATTTCATTTTTATATCTGTCAGTATCAGAGTTCTCATCGTTTCCTTCGTCTTGGGAAAAAATTAACTCTACCTCCTCTTCTAGATTTTTGACTCTCGTAGAACGCCTTCCAGGCTTTTTTACTTCTAAAATATACATTTGTACACTTTTTTATTCTATTTAATTTCTTTATACAAGTATATTACCACTGATGTTGGCTGATTCCATTTTTGCAATAAGCTTTTTAATTACTCACTAGGCAAATATGTTTGAAAAATTATGAAATTTCAATTTGTTTTTGTTAATAAGAACGCGTCCTTTTGTTCAATTGGACAATTGATGTATGCCGGTATTTTTAAAAATGGCAGCAGGCAAAAAACCAATTCAAAAAAACTTGTTAGCACTTTTTAGGAAACATTTGGAAACAGTTTATTTCAAATATATACGAACAATATATACCAAAGCTGAAGGCTACAAAAAGTCGCAGCACTTATATTAATAAAACAAAACAATAAATTAACATTAATTAATATAGCAAATTGAAAGAAAGAACAACGTGTTTTATAGTTAGAAATATAATAATTAGTAAAAATTGTTAGGAATAAATATATATTAAACAAACGGGTGTAAATAATTTTATGTTCATATACATTTAACAAGTGTGTTTTAAGTAAATTACCTTTACTAATTGCATTGCAGTGACGTTATTCTTTTGAAACCTAGAAATTTTGTCATTGAGAATTGGAAAAAAAGACCTTGAATTTGTGTAGGTTGTGTAAACAAAAATCTGGATAATCAGCAAAGCTTACGTTTAGAATAATGTGCACTGATCTTCAATAAATATTTAGATAATTCTGTGTTTTTTGTGGATTTGAATTCTGCTTTTAGTTTTTAATATTTTGAAAATAGTTCTGCTGAACGGTGTTTGGGTATGTGTTGTTATGCGAGAGAGTAACTTGGAACGATCGAACAGCTGACCACTTTATTTTGTTTTACAGTAAAAGAATGCGGATGATCTAATTTATTTAGTGGTGGCTTAGAATTTTAATTTTAACCATACAGCACGTAATAAAAAAAAGTATAATACTACACTGGCAAAATATACATAAATTTCTGTTTATGCTGTCTCAATAGTAATGGGCAAGTGTCAAGACCTTCTTGACGCCGCTAGATGTGGTAACACAATAGCAGTTGGCAAAATTCTTCAACATAAAGGAGGGCCACTATCAAGGTAAACGAAAAAAAAGTACAAAATTGTTCTAGTTTTATTTAAAAAGTAGAAGACTGTATCTTAAAGCTAATTAGAATTAATAATTTTACTGAAAATTGATTTCTGATCTTATACAAATTACGGATAAGATAAAGATTTGTTACTTGTAAAAAGTATTTTCTTTGGTTTCCAATGTATCTAACTAATTAAAACGAAATGCATATATAATGCATATACTATTGCATATAATATTGCATTACAAGAAATGTAAATTAAATTAAAAAAAAAAGTTTCCTTTAGTTTCAGACGAACTCCTAGCATCAATTGTCAAGATGTTAATGGGTATACACCCCTTCATCACGCCTGTCTTAATGGACACTATGAAACTGTTAAGATTCTGCTTATGCATCATGCTGCACACGATATACCCGATATAAGAGGCTCTACACCACTATATTTGGCAGCTTGGGCTGGTAACGAGCACATTGTTAATTTAATACTAATGTTAGGAGGTATAAGCAACTTAAATGCTCAAACTATAGAAAATGAAACTGCCCTACACTGTGCAGCTCAGCATGGCCATATTTCGGTTGTTTCAGCTCTATTGGCTCGCGGTGCTGATCCTAAAATACGTAATAATAGCTTCCAAACCCCACTAGACTTAGCAGCACAATTTGGGAGACTTGAAGTTGTACATACATTAATTAGTAAACATCCCGAATTGATCGAACCATATCGTATATACCATGAACTTGTTAATGTAGAAAATGGTCGCTCAACACCGTATAAAATTACACCCACCAAACATATTTTTACTCAATCATGCCTTCATTTAGCAGCACGAAATGGTCACAATGAGGTAGTAAAAGCATTACTGGCCGCTGGAGTAAATGTTAATATATTGACGCATGCTGGTTCTGCATTACATGAAGCAACATTGAGTGGCAAGAAAAATGTAGTGTGCACCTTACTAAGAGCTGGTATAGATTTGTATGCTGTGGACGGGAATGGACGGACTGCTTTGGATATATTAAAAGACTATCCAACAAATGTTACCCATGAAATCCTATCCATTATTAATGGTAAATTTTAAAAACATACATATATATACACAATATTTTACCATTTAATTTTTATACAGATTTTGGGCAAACCAATAGTAACATGATAAGTAAAAACCAATTTCAGCCTATAAAAGATGTAAATGATAATCAGACAAATCTTTCTGCAAATTCCTCAAACGAAGATATTGAACTTGAAACTCCAGATTATGAACAACATCAACAGCGATCGTTGACGATAAAGTAAGCATTCTTAGATCTGTAGATAAACATCTGTTTCATTCTTTAATACCTATGCACTCTACATCCTGCATCTAACTTACAATATAAATTCCATGAACATTAGTGTTATTTATCTGATATTTACAATACATGTGATGTTAATTGTTTCACTGGAATATAATTTATTTGACATACCAAATCGTATCATATTTAAAACTACTGTGATAATTAAAATTTACTATGATCTCAACAATATTATTTAAATACTAACCACCATTTGTATATACTTTAATATTATTTGTTTGTGAAATCATGTTATTTACTATAAAGCATTAAATTCTATTATCACATACCCGAAAACGTTTTGCTTTTAATTAGTTCTGCGGCAATATGGAATAGTGTAGCTTAAGTACACTTAAGATAATTTAGCTTTATTATGCTGTATTATGTTCCAGTTGGAATTTGCAGTGATTAAAATGCTACATATAGAAAGAAAGGATCCCAAGAAAATAGAATCATGCGTAAGAGCGTTGTAATTTCTTAGCGGCAGCATTCAAAGCATTAGACATGCAAAGTTTACTTTACAAAGTCTTAATTCAACTGTGTGAAAGACAAAGGGAGGAATACTATCTCTTTCTGTTTTTCTCCCAACTGAATTAAGACTGCAAAGTAAACTTTCCGTGTATAAAATGGGTAAAACTTCTGAAAACTCCTTCTTTGCTTAAGTCGACTTAGACTATTATTCCATATTGCCAGGGAGTTATAATTGTGTTTATGCATTAAATGCGTTTAGACCCCTTTTAGACACGCAAAGTTTACTTTGCTAAGTCTTAATTCAGCTGGGAGAAAGATAGAAAGAGAAAATATTCTCTCCTCTGTCTTCTTCACAGCTAAATTAAGACTTTCATAAAATTTTCTGATAATTCATTCGATTTTTGGTTTAAAGAAATGTTGTTATTTATTTTCTTGGTAAAATGGGAAATTTTGCCATACATTTTGTTGTTTACAAATTTTAAAAAGCACAATTTTTAAATTTTAAAACTTCAAAATGTACTGAAAATGTTCTCCTTTTACCAAGTAAACAAATCAAATTCAGTGTGAACTTCAACGTTTTCTTATCTTTATATGATCAAAAGTTCAATTATTTAAATATCATCAATTATAAAATCAAATCAATAAAATACATACACAATTCCATAAATACATACAAACATACATTCATATAAATGCTTGTTATTTATGTATTTGTTTTAAAAAAATTTTGCTCAACGGATAATATGAAAATATGTTCTATTATAAGACCTGTTTAACGATTTTCGAAAGAATATTTTCATTTTAAAATTTATATTAAAAACTACAATAAAATCTGATATCGTTTCGATAACTTTGAATAGGCCAATATTAAGAAAGAAAACATTACGACATCGCCGCGTATGCTAAAAGGTCAGCAAGAAGTTACATTTTCGAAAAAGTCCTCTTCAACTTTTATCAGTGCTGTCATATTCTTCGTTTTATTTCAACATTTAAATTTGAAGTAACATAAAATTGAACCCATGATGTAAATTACATCGTTACATACATTACATTAATCTTCAATCGAGCAATAAATTTGGAAGATACGGAGCAATATCAATATAATGCGATCGCCAAAAATCACATTCAAATACACATTTTGCTTTTTTCCTTATTTATTTATTGCTAATTGGATTGAATAATATAATAAAATTTTATGAAAAGCTCTCTAGACCGTTATAACAAATCAAGAGAACGTTATACGCCCATGGAACCAATTAAATGGACAAAATCAAATAGTGATTTAAGTTCAAGGCAAGAACAAATACCCGAGCATAAGTCCAACTTACTTTATAGACGTCTAGGTGGCATTGACACACAATTTCCCAAGTTTTCCAGCATTAAAGAATGTATGTATTGAAAATAATTAATAACTGTTTTGTGAGCTGGGAATGATTTTAATTAAATTTAAAAAATAGTACATAATCAGGCTCCTCTTAAATCCACATTATATCGATGTGTGGATGAGTACGTGGAAATGACAATGCCAAATTCAGGTTTAAGCTCTTCACCACAAACACCTTGTACACCAGTAGCCATCGCTATACCTAGTCCTAGAAAATGTGTGGAATATGGTGATTATGCAAATATTAATACAATTAATGCACAAAATAAGCATGAGTGTCATGAGTAAGTTCAATATTGACAAGCACGTTTGTATAAGAATATTAAAATATACTTACACACATATCTACATACACTTATCTACGCACATACATGCATACATATGTACATATGTATGTACATATATCATAAATAACATCCATAAGTATATTGCAGTGCGATTTCATTAAGCTCGGACAGTTTCCATATCAAAGACAACAATCGAAAAAGTAATGAAAACGGGCATTCACCAACGCCAGACTGCCCACCGCCATCAGCATCCGAAGCTGAGACTACTATATTCGAGTTGGTTAAATCCAACGAGAGGTCTGTCAAAAGGCAATCCTTGCTTTTACAACAGCAAACCACACAGTTTTATAATGGCCTCAAATCCTTTATATGGGAAGATCAAACAGAACCTCAAGATGAACAATTAGATTCACTAAGCAGCTCTAGAGTATCGGAATGTGTAGAGGAGTTTATTGGTGATGCACCATTTGCAGGTCTTTTTAAAGGTTCTTCTTTGAATCTGGCCAATGTGTCATCATCAGATTTAACATCTCCAGCCATTGATGAAGTTCCTACTGGCTTAAGATCGCCAACTTTAGTAAGATCTGTGAAACACATTAAGGCAAAACGTACATCAGAAGATGAGTATGAATTTGATGTGTCGAAAGCGTGGGATGAAATTAATACGATTTTTGAGTGTATTGGTAACCAAGTAGCAACAAAAGATGCTGAGCTAGAAGATCCAGACGAACAAAATGCTTTAAAAAGTAATGATTGCAGAAAAACATTGACCATACGAAGACCTGCCGACTTGTTGTTGGGTTCGGCAACTCAAGAACAAAACCCAAATCCAAACTGGTGCCACTCATCAAACACACTAATCTATGGCTACGTCATTTATAATGTTTTTGTAAGTATTTTTTTTTATATTAGATAAAGATTTCAATTAAAATCTTTATGAAAATCTATACCGTTCACACCACTGACATTTATTAAGATTTTTATCTAAAACGCAACCCATTAACTCAACAATTTTCACAACTACAACCAAACAACTGCAATGTAGCCAATTTACACACCTTTTTATGTACACAGGCTGACTTGTTAGTACAAATTTGAAGAAAAAACCATAGTTATATGGCATTTACACCTGCACAAAATCTAGCAGATTTTAATTTAAATCTTTATGAAAATCTATACCGTTTACACCAAGTTTTTTTTTTGCCATTTATAAGCTTAATTAATAAAAAAAAAGAAATCGATTAACTTAAAAAACTCCAATTTTCGAAAATAGAGTTTTCATAATGTTTAGATGTTTTGAGCTCATGGGAGTAAACTCAGATTATTTTTGTCCGTATGCCTGGATGTATGTATATATGTTCGTGCAGGTGTGGATCGGAAGAAAATTTACCACATTCGAAAGATGTTGAGCTCACTTTCGTAAGGGTAGATTTTGAAGTTTTAAAATTTCAAAGTAAAGCAACGATCATGTCCAAATTCATTCAGTTCACTAAAGGAGTGAAATGATTTAAACTCAATTTTCTATTTACCTCAACGAATGTTAAACATATTGAAAACACATTAAGCATGTTATAGTATACAGCGAATGTACCATTACATAATGAATAAATTTATTATTTATAGATCAAAGAAATTAAAAAATATTATCAGCAAAAGGTTCGTTTTGTTCCATATCTACTCACATACAGTTTAGATATTCTTTTATAAAAATTACAACTTCAAATTATTTTTAATATTTCCTACAAATTTTTAGTATTTGGGATCTACCGTCATCAGAGAACTATACGGCACAGCATCGACACGAAAATCCATACAGAAATTAAAACGTGACGAGACTCCATCACCTCAAGAAGATAATGAAGAAAATGGTTTAATTAAAGATATTAATAGTTCGACGCGTATATTAAAAGAAACAAATCAGCAGACCCGTTTAGAAGTGGGCATAGCAGTGTCACATGCTGGAGTACGTTTCACAGAAGCAAAAAATAAGGTGCATAGTATATTTTCGAAAATGTTTAATACTTCTTTCTAAATATTTTAATAATATTTGCTTCAGAGTACAATATGTGTTCATGACATTGAGAATATAAATTGTGTTAGTCAGGACACTGACGATTTGCGTTATTTCGCGTATATAACACGAGAAAATGACATTCACTATTGTCATGTCTTTATGGTGGATGATTTGGTAAATTTTTATATGAAAAATTATACAGTGTTCTTTTCTTCATTTTATTTTGTTTCAGAACTTGGCCACTGAAATTATTTTAACATTGGGTCAGGCATTCGAGGTAGCATATCAATTATCACTGATTAGTCAAGATGAGTCCTCGAAAATAGACCAATCTAGAAAGGAGAAAAGTTTAAGCTATATCGATACTGTGGACGATATATAAAATAATGAAAACTTTAATACCGAAACATACTTTTATTAATCAGACACTTTAACGTAACATTTTTTAGTATTGTCATATTTATTGTTATGCCAGAATACCCGTATTTATTTTAACAGTTTATTTTTAATAATACTAAATAATACTAGTCCTGATGCCATTTATTTGAAGTCAGCAGTTAATAAAATAATCTCATTGTAATTTTCTAAAACATTATCACAAAAATAAAACGAACATCACAAAATGGAACTGCACATACTTCAATTGTATTGTTATGGTATTGTTTAGTTTTTTATTAAATGTATTAATATTTTATTTAAAGTTATTAATAACAAGTGCCTTATTGCAATCAATGTACCAAATTACTTTTTTTATAATAAAAATAAATATGTTTGTTAAATACGATTTGTAATAAGAACTATTTTTTAATTGCTTAAAATAATCTGGATCAAAAGTTTTTGTGATTGTTGCAGCAGATATTTTGTTGTCGCTCTTAAAAGTATGTGCAAAATATTTTCAATTATTTATGATTTGATCAGGCTAAAGCTCGTATAATTACATGTGATAATTATTAATGAACAAATAACACCAAAGTTTATTGTAAAATATTCAGTTGTACATTTCTGCTTTATATACGCAACTTTTATTGCAAATGGAATATGCGAATTGTTTTATACAAATATTGTTGCAAAAGGAATTTTCTACAATAATTCAAAACTAAAAATTCATTTAAAGTATTAAGGTCATAACTTATTTTCTTTATCAACACAAATGGTATAAATGATGTGGTACAACAATATTGAGTTCTCATGGTGAATTCACTCCGGATGGAAATTTAGCATACACGACTGAGTAAACTTTACTGGCTACTTGTGATTTAGCAGGAATCTCGTCATAGAGCCACGTTTTAAGTTGATTTATGTAATGTGACTTTTGTGATCCCTATCGCACTCAAAAACCGTTAGAATATAATTTGTTAAAATTGCTGTTGCAACTCTGTGCTAGGAATTACAGAACTTGGGAGCACTATATAGTATTTGACATTTTCGGCTTTTTTATACAAATAAAAAATAACACTTCATTGCACATTTTTTTGGTGTCCTATAATAAATGTAAAAACTTTTTTAAGTTTAAGAACATTCGTAACAAATAAATTTTGACGATGGATTCATCCAAAAATGACGAAAATAAAGAACTTAATAAAGAAGATGCCAAAGAAGGTAAGTTTGTCACAATCTCTAACAATAAACTGTTTGATGTTAACATGGTGGTAAGATAAAAAGGTGTTCCAAAGCTACATATAAAAAGTGTATCAGTACCTGAAGTATAGCAATTTATTTCCACATACTCTATCTATCACCACAATATCCTTAAATGTTGAAATTTAAAACCGTTATCAAAAGTAGTGATATAAAATTCAATAAAAAAAAATTATTTCGGAGTGTCCATGTGTATATGTATACCAAGAAGAAAACTAGCAAACCTAATCTTACTGTTTTTGTTATACAATAAGGTATGCATTCTAACAATTATTTTTTAATAAAACAAAATTCATTATTGTTCTGTTTGCAGACATCGCCAGCACGAATGGGCTCTACAGCTCCGGGATGGAATCAGATGAGGGAGAGCCAAATATTAAAATTGTCAGATTACAAACCCTACAAGATGCTCAGACTATAGACTTGACGTTGAGAAATCCGTATTCTCAGGATGAATTTGCAGATAATTTACAGCAGAAGTGGTTTAAACTTTCTAGTGAAGACTACAAAGATGCTGTAACACGAGCAGAAGTCTTTACGGACCCTTTTCAAATTTGCCTTCTGCCCGAATTGTTAGAAAACAAAGAAAGTTGCAAGTTATTGGTAAAAGAAATGGTGGAAAAAGTTCATTGGTCTCGCAAACAAATGGACTTGTATGAATTCTATCAAAGCACCGATTTGTCTAATATGATCGAATGTAAATTTTTGGCAAATTTTTTGCAAATGTTAAGGCGTTCAGTAAGACCTTGGCTGGAAAAGGTAACGAACTTGAAACTAGATTATGTATCTGCCTCTTGCTCAATGTACACCTGTGGTGACTACTTGTTGGTGCATGATGATTTACTAAAAGATCGACAAATCGCATTTATTTATTATTTATCTCCATGGGAAAATAACGAAGTGTGGTGCGACGAACAAGGAGGATGTCTTGAAATATTTTCAAGTGACGAAAAATCCCTGCCTCAGTTTCCAGTAAGAAGAAAAATTTCACCGAAAAATAATCAATTTGCCTTCTTTAAAGTTGGCTCTAAGTCATTTCATCAAGTAGGAGAAGTAACAACGTTTGATTACCCCCGATTAACTATAAATGGATGGTTCCATGGAGCCTCTAATGATGATTTAATAGCAGATGCTTTACGGCCCTTCAATAAACTAATATTTAAACCACCTATGGAACCTACCTCGGAGTCAATAGATAATCTTTTGAATGAGGTTTATCTTAAGCCCACCACAAAACGCAGTATTCAAAAACGTATTGAAGATAATTCAGAAATATGCTTATACGAATTTTTCCGTCGAGAGTTATTTGAAGAAGCTTTGAAACAGCTGTTGAATGACGATTCTTTGAAATGGTCACGAAAGGGTCCAGCAAACGCACAAAACTATGAAGTTTTAAACTTAAAACACTGTTCTAAAACTGTAGAAAAACTTATACAAACATTTTCAAACAAGCAGATGTTTTCATTGCTTCGAGACTTTACCGATTTAGACCTTGCTGGCCCAAATAGTTCAAAACCTACTTTTAGTTTGGAAGTGCAAAAATGGTCACATGGTGACTATACTGTTTTAGGAGATGGTGCCATATGTGAAGATAATACATTAGATTTAATATATTATTTGAATGCATCCGAAGGTGCAGCTGTCATAACATACCTATCGCCCGACACAGATCAAGCTCATCCGTCGCAAAAACATTCTGCTGGCCAAAGTGACACCGATTCTCTGGAGGGTGAAGGTTTTGATGATGATGACGAATCTATCTTACTAACAATAATCCCAGTCGACAATGCCCTTAATATTGTTTACCGCTGCGAGGGTACAACCAAGTTCGCAAAATATGTTTCCCGTAATACACCATTGGATAAAGGACCAGTTTTTGTTATTTCTTGCAGTTATAAGGAATAATCATATATCTCGAAGAGAACTACATATTTTTATTACAAAGTATTTAAAAAAATTAATATAACTGTTTGAAATCGTTAATTTTTTCGTTCCATCTCATGTGTGTATATACATTTATATACATATACATTTATACATTTGAATTTTTACCATTTGTTAAGTAAAAATTAAAATGAAATAAATATTGTAAAATGAAAATGTAACAGTGTTTTTATTTAAATAAGGGGCTATTCACATATTTTCTTACGGTTTAGAAAATTTGTACTGAAAATTTTGTTAAAAGCGTTACTAAGTGTTAGCGTTACGTAATAGTGAAAGGGGAACCTAAAACTTATAAAATTCATAGAAGAGGACAGACAATATTGACATTTAATACACATACATAATATACATATATATGTATAGAATAAAACAGAGTATAGAATAAAATAGAAAATTTTCAAACACAACTTAAATTACTGCAGTTTTTTAATAGTGTTTAGATTTGTTAACTTAATAGGCCTCTGGCACATACGAAACATTATTAACTTCTTATTTTGATTCAAAAAAGGTATACATGTACTCACGATTTTTATATATTCTTATCAAATTTGTCTGACATTGCAACTTGAATGGCACTTACCTGGAATTAAAAAAGGAAAACATAATTATATCAAATTTATTTACAGATAAATATCGTTTATACGCCACTATAGCATTTATGACAGTGGTAATTATTGTTGGCGTACCCATGTGGTGGAAAACCACAGAGGTTTACAGGTAATAAATGAACAAAAAATTAAGAAAAGAAATATTAAATATTACAATTTAAACAGAGTGCGCTTGCCATCGGCGGATATTATGAACATAAACAATGAACCATTAAAAACTAAAGTACAAATTGGGATATTTAGTTTCAACCCTGAAAGATCTTTATTATTGGTCAAGGAACTAGAACAAGGATATGCTAATGAAGGTGAGTTGTAAATTAGTCAAGACGAAGCAAACTAAAAACAATCAGTGTTAAAAGATAAAAATATCTGTATTTGTACTAGAAAAATTTGTTAACTAACATAAAAGGTTGTCACATTTACCCTAAACTTAAAAACCGTATAAAACTAATGGCCATTATTGCAACTTGGCGTTAGTTAAGAGTAGGAGTTGATCGGAAGTATATAAAAAGCTTTGCTTTAATCTACCAGATTGCATGAACTTGTTTTTTTGCACATTTGGTTAAAGTCCCTGACGGTTATAAGTTTTGTTAAAAAATTACTTTTTAATCATTATTTCTTGAATTATATTTTTTGCTTGGAAAATAAAAGTTATATTCTGAATTTTATTTATTCATCAGAAAACAAAAGTTATTTCTATATTTTGATTTATTCCTGAAAAAATTATTAATTGTTTATTTTTATTTTTTGCTTAGAAAATGACGGTTACTTTTTGAATAAATTTTTTTTACTTAAAAAAAAGTAATTTTTAAACTTTCAAAAAAAATTAATTTAATTTAACAAATAAGACTAGTGATAAATTCGAAGTGTAGGGTATGGAAATTGGTAATTTTTTGAAAAAAAAACTTTCGAAATATACGGCAAAATTTTTTTTATTTCAGACATGTATGTGTTGGAGTTTAAGCAAATACCTTATTTCGAGAAGGCTTCAAGTGTTAAAACACCAGCTGGCTTGGAAAATTTAATATTGAAAGAGCATAAAATAAACGAGGGAGATTTTATATTCATAGAGTGGCCCAAACTACACGAAGAAGTATTAATAACAAATGATAGAACTGCCTTAATACGTAGTGATACCAGTGAGTTTTGTTTTTCTTATTAAAAATAAAATAAATATAATTTTTTTTAAGAATCCCTATGATTTTTGTATGTATGTATCTTTTTTACTAAAATTATGTAATTAAATTTAAATATTTTTATAGGTTCCAATAGAATTCAGCATGTCTTAAATTCTTATATCTTGCAAACGCATCGTATCAAGCAAATTTTATCCAAAGACCCAACGGACGATTTAAAATCTGAAGCACCTCAAGCGGAATACGATGTCATTGTATCAGTTTTAAACCCGAGACCTGATATTATGAATGTCAAATGGCATGTACAAATGGCTGTTGAAAGTATGAACTAAAAATATCATTTCAATTCGTGATCATATTCACCCCTTAATTTTTTTCCTTGCAGCTTATTTGAAACCTTATTTGGAACAAGTTTCACACATTTCCAATTACACGTTAAAAACGCAATGGAAATTTCAATTGCCTTTTGTAGCCGATTTGAGACAAGTACGTGATGATTCTCCTTTATCACGTCATTATGCTTTGTCCGAATCATCTTTGCCACACATTATTACCGCCATAGAGAAGAATTTGGGTGCAGGTATCATGGATAAAACTCCCATTAATCTGGTGGTGTATATAACACCCTGTGATATTTCACCAGTTTATATATACAATAAGAAAGGACAAAAGGCTAATTTGAATAATATAAATGCTTTTATATCACCCAAATGGGGCGGTATTATAATAGCCAACCCTCCGTTGGAAACGTGTAGGGAGTACAACGAACACCCACATGAAAAGGTTTCATTTTATGTCCAGACAAATGATGTTATGCAAATAATGTTATATCAGTTGCAAAAGCTGTTGGATATAAGTGCAGAGGTAAGTTTGTAGTGTTAAGATAAAAATAAGGTGTTAACATTTCCATCTCATCTTAATAATTTCGGAATTATTTTGTGGGGCCTTCTAATTTTTGAAAGTGTCAATTGCCTTTTTTTGTTGATACAATACAATTATCAATTTCAATCTAATCATGCATAAGTTAAGTTTAAACAGAAAATACATATATATATATATATATATATATATATATATATATATATATATATATAATTATTTTAAGGTTACCATTGAGGGTGTCAACACTGTGGCTATGGAACAATTGGCACCACGTCGCTGGGAATATGAGGCATTCTTGAGACGTAGTGCAATAACACACATTACAACTACTACAAATACTCTTCAAAGTCTTATTAAACTTTTAGGTAAGTAGCAAAATGTACTCCTATTCATACTTCAAGTATAAAATTTATACTTTCTAACTTCTAGACAATATCAGTTATATTGTTATAAATGATGACGTTGGCAAATCTATAAACACAGCATATGAGTTGGTTATTAAAGCAAAAGAAGCCCTTGCAAATCATGAATTAATGAAAGCTTCCAAACTAGCCCAGAAAGCATTTTTGGCATCAGAACGGGCTTTCTTCGATGCCAGTTTGTTGGCTCAGTTATATTTTCCCGATGAACAAAAGTATGCTATATACATACCACTGTTTCTGCCCATTATGGTACCTGTAATAACATCTTTTTCTATGATGGTAAAACTGCTGAAAAAACAACGCGAAGTAAAAAAGAAATTAAAAACAACTTAAATTAGCAACGTTTATTTATTAAATCAAACAAACTAATTGTTTGAATTTTATTTAACCTATAAAATATTGTAGTGTATTCAAAGATTAATAAAAATATTAATTGAAAAAAAATCTCTTTCTTTTAATTGAAATTTATTTGATGGTGGCTAAGCATTGTCTATATATTTCATTGGTGCTTAGCCAAATCATCAGTAGACTTCAACTACATTTTGAACAGTCACAAACCTCTTATCTTATGCACAGACTTTCAAAAACTTTGATAATTCTCAAATAATATTTTTGAAAATCACAAAAGAAAAATAAGCATAGTAGGCTTAGAAACTTTAACAAAACCCAGCAAATAATTCATATTCGAAATGAATCTATTTTATTTTTCTAAATTTCAACTAAAATAAACTTATGAAAAATAATTAATTTCTTAAAAATCTTTTTCTTCAAGCGTTTTTTTTTATTATTTATTTTTTAATATATTGAATTTAAAATGCAATTTGCAAGCGTATCATTTTTAGTAGGCATGAAACCAATGTTCGCATTCGCAAATTATTCGCTTACTTTTGGCATTTGCATTCGCTTTTGCATTCGCTAAAATGTATGGGAATATTTTAATCGAATATGTACTAAGCAGCAAAAAAATTGTGCATCGAAAATAGTTTACAATGAACAAACGACAAAAACAAGAAATTTATTTTGAAAATTTTGCTTGTTTTTATGGTTAAGCATTGTCCATATGCATTTCGTTCCCGCTTATGGAACTCGTCAGTAGACTTCAACCCAAACAATTTTTAAAATTAAGTAACAAACTTCGTATGTAACTTTAAAAGCATCAAACAAAAATCTTTACAACACAAGCATCTTTATTCGATTTTGCATCTATTATATTTTCCACCACCAACGGCGGCATTCGGTGTTGATGCAAATGGTCTTGCGCAAGTGTAAATGCAAAATATCGCAGATTTCTTTAAAATCCAATAACAAAATGCACACCCAATCCGAAAAAAATCTGCGAAATGTTGCATTTCGTTACCTTAATATATAGAAAAGTCCTAACTAAATAATTCTGAAATGGAAATTTTTTATATTTCGATAGAAGAACACCTAATGTATCGAAAAATGCAAAAATCTCGATATATAAAAAAAAATTATGAGTTAGGGCCTTTCTATATTAAGGTAGCGACCACCATTTATTTGCAAAAATGCACTCAGCAAAAAAAAAATAAAAAATACAAAATTTTGCAAAAAAAAAAATGCTAAAATTGCAACATTTGGAAATTTTCCAAAATGCAAAATTTGCAAAAATTTAAAATTTCCAAAAATTCATAATTTGCAAAATGTAAAATTTTTAGAAATGCAAAACTTGCAAACATGCCAGATTTACAAAAATGCAATTTGCATAAATGCAAAATTTTGCAAAAATGTAAAATTTGCAACAATGCAAAACTTGCCATTGCCAAGTGCAAGATTTGTAAAAATGCAAAATTTGCAAAAGTGCAAGATTTGCAAAAGTGCAGTTTGCAAAAATGAAAAATTTGCAAAAATGCAAAATTTGCAAAAATGCAAAATTTGCAAAAACTAAAAATTTCAAAAAATTAAAAATTTGCAAATATGCATAATTTGCAGAAATGCAATTTGCATAAATGATTTGCAAAAATGCAAACATAATGAATGCACCTTTGGTGTACGGAGCCCTAAAAACTCTAAAATTTTAGAGTTAAGAAATCGAAATAACTATAATTTTATAGAATTTAATTATTATAATCTTTTATTGTGGCTTTTTAACTAAAAATTAAACAAAATAAATTTTTATTACCAAAAATTTCAAAATAAATAAATATAAAATTAATTTAACATATTCGTACATAAATACGATGCTTCTGTTTTCATTGCTTGTGGTGTTTTGTGAAATGATCATTGTATATTAGTTATGGACAACATAACACTTTATAACATAAAATATTTGTGGTTTTGTTTATTTCATTATGCTGTTCAAGTTTAATAATTAACAGACGAAACAAAATTAATCACCATAATATTTCAAATAAATTTCAATTATATTTGAAGGTGGGAAGTGTATTTTGTATCACGAACTCTATATACCGTTTTCCGTTTGTTCCATAAATTTTTAATGTGAAATTATTAAAAATACAATACATATAACGAATTTTGTTCAAAATGATATTAGTAATATGAAGTTACCCCCCAAACCAGACTTAGTAGTTTCTCTGAACAATTTTTTAATAAACATTTTTTTTTAATCATTAAAACTTTGATTTATAAGTTTTGTTTTAAATAAATGTACGAGGTGTGTTCAAAAATATTGCGAGTTTTGAATTTTCGCGGGTTAGATATATTCGAATTTAGAATTTTTTGTGGCATTATGTTGGTACTCATATCTCTCACTTATGCCGACAATTTCGGCCATTTTGAATGTTCAGTTAATTGTTGACAGCTGCTTTGCTTTGCACGTGTTTTGGCTCGTCTTCGATTTTTACCTTGGTTGGTGCGGCAGCTTCCATTGAGATGATTGAGCTTTGGTTTCCACGTCATAACCATAAACCCACGATTCGTCACCAGTTATGACCCTCTGGAGCAAATTTGGGTCGTCGTGGACAGAGTCAAACAGCTCATTAGCAATGTTCATGCGATGCTGTTTTTGGTCGAAATCGAGCAATTTTGGTACGAATTTCGCGGCAACCCGTCTCATGCCCAAATCATTGATAAAAATCTAATGGCACGAGCCAATCGATATGTCTAGGTCCTCAGCAACTTTTCTAATGGTGATTCGACATTTTCTTCACTTTATCAATTTTTTCGTCTGTTGTTGAAGTGCTCGGGCGTCCGGCACGCTCTTCGTTGTTCACATCTTCTCGGCCTTCTGATAACATTTTGTACCACCGATAAACGTTGCTTCGGTCCAAGGTAGCTTCTCCGAATGCCACAGTGAACATTCAGAATGCAATCGCGCACTTAATTTCGTTTTTCACACAAAATTTGATACAGGTTCTTTGTTCCATTTTTTTAATAGGTAAAAATCGAAGACGAGCCAAAACACGTGCAAGCAAACCAGCTGTCAACAATTAATTGAACATTCAAAATGGCCCAAATTGTCGGCATAAGTGAAAGACATGAGAACCAACATAACGCAAAAAAAAACAAAAATTCGCGATACTTTTTCAACACACCTTGTAATAAATAAAAAAATGATTGTAAAAAAATATTAAAAAGTGTAAGTATGCAATAAATATGTATGTTTATGCTAATTATTTCGACAAAAGCGGTAATCTGCTGTATACACAAAAAGAACTCGCATGTCGTTGCAAATTCCTACCGACATATCGTATCGATTTCTTACCGACATGTCATTACACAGAAAAAATAGACAAGAATTATGTGCAACAAAAGAATGTTATTGAAAAAAAAATTTTAATTTCAATAATATTTGTCCTTAATTTAATACAATATTTAACAGTACCGCGCATTTTAAAATATGATTTAATTTAATTTCTTTGTGTTGGTGTTTATCTTGCTTGTTGATTGACCCAACGCGGTGATGTGCTATTGTTGTTGTATTTTTTGATTGCTCGTGTTGTATACGTGTGAATTCCGACAAGAAGCCGGAAAACGTCGTAGCTTGTTTTATTACTCAACAAAGTTATTTTTAAATTATATCAACGCAAAGCGCACATGTAGAAGAAGCATAGAAATCATGTTTCCCTGTATTTATTATTTGCGTAATTAAAACGATTTGCTCTTTAGCTGAGTGGTAAGCACGTTAGTCTATTATTCAAGAGATTGCCGGTTCGACTCATGCCAAACACATTTAGTTTCGAGGGTTGTGTTTAAAAATAACTTTAAAATTTAGCAAAAAACCAAATCCTAAATAAGAATCAAAAAAAAAAAAAAACTAACAGAAAAGACACATTAGAATTTGAAAAACAAATTCATTAAAAATTTTTGTTTTCTTTTAACAACACAATTGTGAATAACGCAATGATTTTAATTGGAAATAATTGTGTTGATTTTGTTTTCTTATGTTACAAATGTGTGTTTGTATTTACAAAAATCGTTGTAGGTGCCATTTTAAATAATATTTTAATTGTATTCACAAATAAATTAATTATATTTACAAATCTTTTTTTCTGTGTACGATTTCGTAACTACATTTCGTTGCGAAGTCGTGTCAACTATTTCACAAAAAAAAATCGTTACGATTTCGGTAATATTTCGGTTCCGAAATAGGAAGATTTTGTCGACTAGTCGTTACGAATTCTTTACGAATTCGGAGAATTTGGTTTGATGGGTATCGTTTATTTCATATACGATTTGTTTCAAACACAACAACACAAATAATAATGTTTTATTTAAATTAAAATTTTTGCACGATAATATGCAGATGTATTATGACTGCCTAATTGTACTTCAAATTAAAACATACTTCAATATCAGGTTCTTATGGTGCTGTTGCAGCTTTCGTTAAATGTTAAATGCTTATCGTAAAAATTCATTCATAATTTTATATGTGTACTTATTAAGAAATATGAATTATGCACTAAGATATAATATACACATGTACATATATAAATATTATTGTATGCATATATGTATGTACATACATACATACTTAAAAAATAAACACAAATGTTATTTAATTACTAGAGAAATCTGACTTACTGCATGCCACTTAATAACTCCCACCCAACATTTAAAAATAATTAAAAAAAAAATTCAATTAAAAATTTTAATTTTATAGAAAATTTTTGAAGTGAAGGTTACATTATTGCCAACAAGTAAAATACAAATATTTTAGAAAACTGTCAATGTATAGAGTACAATTATGTACTCGTCTGTATGTACGTATACAATAGCGCATCTTAAATAATAATACAAAAACAAAAAACAAAATAAAATAAAAAAAGACTAAGCGTGGGAATATAATTCTTCATACATATGTACATATATACACACATACATAGGTCAGGTTCACGTGGACTTTTTTCTTTTGAAAATCTCCACAATGATAAAGCTTTATTGACATGAAATATACCGTCAATTGAATTTTGGCAGTGTTATTTAATTACCATGAAATAAATTAGCTTAAGAAATAATAATAAAATAAAAATATAAATAAATAAAAATTGCAAACCCATTGTTAATTAAAACTTGTGAAAGCAACAAAAACAAAGAAGTAATTAATAACTAAATTTTTTTTACGAAGTTATTAATGTAAAACCGCTTCAAATTTTTACTCCACTTTTCATATATAAATATAATAAATAATTTAGAAATTTAATTTAATAAATTCATTGCATATTGAATTTATTAAATTAAATCACAAAATAATAATTAAATTAATATACATACATACATATGTATGTAATAAAATAAATTTTCAAAGTATATAAAAAGCAAAAGAAACAAATAATGCAATTATTTTTGACAGTAAAAATTCATCTACAATCTGTTGAGAGATTCTACGAGTAGATTCGTATGCAACTGTAACAGCTGTAAGTGAGTTTCAAACATTCACATGTGAAACTTTTTCAAGGTTTTGTTATAAATTGTATTTCTTTTTTTGTGAAAACAAAAAGTTGAATGTCTGTGCATATATACATACATATGTATATCGTCACCTTAAAGGCAAACGGACGTAAGTAACTACACAAAAACTCAAAATTGAGATTTTCATTGAGTATAGTTCGTTTTATCAAACTACATGTTTACGCAAATATATAAAACTCTTGCGATCAAAAATGACAATTTCATTAAAGAAATTCAAACGGACGAAACTAGGAATGCATCCATTTCTGACTGGAAAAAGACGTAACTACTATTGTTATACTACTGCACAAATCTACTTCAGCTTCAATAATATGTAAAAGAAATTAATTCTTGGAAACATGAATCAAAACACATCTCGTCGCCTCAGAATTGTTTTAGCCCATACGGCACAAAGTTGGAGTGGAGAAAAACGACAAAGAAGGTGTACATGAAGTTTTCTCAAAATATACCTGATGGATTTCTTTGGTATTTGCAGCACTACTTCCGACACATATTTTGAAGAAAAATTGAAATTTTTGTGAATTTTCATGAATGAAGTTAGAAGTTAATATTACTTTATTATAAAAAATATTACTTTATTGTAAAAATACGTTTTGTGCCGCATACGCAATTTATTTAAAAAAAAGTAGCTTTTTGTGCTCCATACGTATGCATAGTCCATATTTACACTATGCAAGTCTTATTGCTAAGCTGATTAGTTTGTTAGGAAAAAGAGACGAGGGGAAAAGAAACTTTACTGTTCTCCTCGTCTCTCTCTCCATCAAACTAATCAGCTTAGCAATAAGACTTGCTAAGCTGATTAGTTTGATGGAGAGAGAGACTTGTTTATTTTTCTTGCTGTCCAGAGAAATAAGTCAATCGTTTAACGCCGACCAAGAAGGCGCCACCATTGTATTTTTAACTAACGATCCACTTACACAAGAAAAACAAGTAATTGAAGTGTATTTAATATAAATAATGAAATTAAATGATTTTTGATATACTCACATGTGCTTAACTAAGGTTTCTTTTATTTTATTTCAGTGTTTAGTAAGTTTATATTAAAATCTGTAATCAGCGAGCGGGTGCGCCTGGGTGATGATGTTTTTGCTTAACAGTCGCCGTTGAATTTTTCTTACGGCAAAGCAAGACTTAACTTTACTTCGTACGTTTTTGTATGAAGAATATTCTTAAAACTAAAAATAGTGGATATGGAGCAAAATGAATGCTTAATATCTCAGAACCATAATAAATTTGGTGAAACACGTTTTTGATTCAGAACTAATTTTTTTAAGAATGGTCGGTGGAGCAAAACTATTCTGAGGCGACGATCTGTAAGCTTGCAAACAACAGTGTTAACGGTTTTTTGAACTTCTTCTTAATGTTTTTTTTCTTAGTTTATGTTTAGTTCTTATCAAAAGTTAAAAGCTTTTTAAGGCCATTTTCCCAACTTGCCGTTAGCTCGAGGTAGCATTTTGTCTGGCCAATAAATAGCTTCGCATTATTACAACTTCCATTTTTTATTGTTATTATTATCAATAATAATAATATTTAATGGAATGTATAAACAAAATAATAAATGAAGGTTTTATAATGCAAAGCCATTTATCGACCCGACAAAATCCTACACCCAGAGAAAAAACAGCTTAAAATCAATAAAAAACCATATCGAATTAATAAGAAACATTAACGAAAGTCTAATCATGTTGAAATTTCTTATTTCAATATGAAAAAATATTAATTTACTGTATTAATTTCTTAATTTTATTTATTTTTAAGTACCTCAATATACATTTTCTATTATATTGAAAATTATTGAATTAATGTGACGCGTTCTTATTTTTGAGTTGCAGCTTTTCCCTGAGTGTACCTATAGCTAAAGGCAAGATGTAAAAATGGCCCTTAATACGTACTTTCGCGAAAAAATATAACACTTGAAATAATTTGTATAAGTGATCATAAGTGAAATCAATTTTAAAAATGATAACGCAACATAAGAGACTTAAAAACAAACAAATTAATGAAATAGAATTAAATATGAAAGTTTGTCCAAACAAAATACTCTTTGAGACATGATGTCGTGACAGATTTTGTCTAAAAAGTTCAGTTCGGCATTGCGCAATTTTTTCGGAAGATTTACGTAAGGAAATATTTACTATTTTTTGGAAGATGACATGGAAACAGAAAAAGCTCTGCGTGTAAAAATAGAAAACGTGTTAGTATGGAAAATTCTAGACGATTAAAAAAAATAAAATAAATTAGAACATAAATGAGAATTTTTTTAAGTCCTTGAAAAGTTTAATAACTTAGCAATGATGTTTTAATTTTTAAGCCATTGTTGGTTGTATATCTAAAAATTACTTGAGTGAAGTTACGTCTTCTTGTTTCAGAAAAAAAAACAAATCGAACGGACGTAACTAAAAATATAAAACTTAATTATATACAAAAAGAAAAAGAAAAGTGTCCGTACTACAAGGAAATTTTGAAACAAATTGTCAAGCATATTTTATTGTTATTAATTTTGTAATGTTTCTTGCTTCTTCTGTAAAAACTTAAAGTGTAGGTTACGTCCGTTTGCATTTAAGGTGACGATATACATGCATACATCTATAGTTAATGAAGACAAGCTGATAAATTTGAATTGCTGCTTAATAAGCTATAATCACTCATTGACGAGCTCTAAAAATAATAACAACAAAAAATAAATAAAAAATAAACAATTCAGTTGCAACAATAAAATTTCAAATATGATTATAAAAAGTTATAACACGAGTATTATTTTTATCCAGCTATATTTTTTAAACATTATGATTGCGAGAATATTTTTAATGTTAAAAATTATCAACATAATTTTAAACCAAATAAAACCACAGCCAAACAAACACTACTTTTAATGGTTTCTGTGAACGTGATGATGTTTTAAATGTTTCTTTTTCACACCATCTACTCGAAAATAAGAGATAAATAAGGTCTCATAAAAAGTTTGTGCATGATATAGTGGAAATAATAATGATTTATTTATTTTAACACAGATGACCTTAACTTTATTTAATACAATAAAATAGTTCTTAAAATCTTTTCTCTTTAAGGTTACAAAATAAGTTTATGTTACTTCATCATTTAAAGGCAAATATAATGAGTTCAACTAAAATGTCTATTAAAATGTTTACCTATTGCAAATTTAATATTTTGCATTATCCATAGAAAACTCCATGTGTTTCTATGAAATAAAATTTACGAAACATTTAAAAAAAGTTTAAATTGTAATATATAATTAAAGCAAAGCCGCGAATAACGTTGTAAAAGACAATTTTCGCAAAACCCGTTTTTTTACAGATTACCGTTAACATTACTCGCTTGCATTGTTTAAACGTCAAACCATCCAAAATTATGCATCTTATGGTATGGGCAAATATTTGCCCAAAAAACGTAACCCCTAAATATTAATGAAGAAGCTTTCAATTCAGAGACGTGTTTACTAAGTCAAATAGTTTCCAATAATGTTGGATTCTATGACAGTCTCTATTAATTGTTTATGACACTGCTTAACTTAAGAAAGACGTATCTGAATCAAAATATTTTTCACTAATATTTGTTGGTTATGTTTTTTTGGGCAAATGTTTGCCCAAGTGTGACCATATACCTTTAGCGCTGTCAAAATACAAATTGACATGAACGGAATTGTGGAAAGTAATTGATAAATGTAACAAAAATACAAATAGAAAACTTAATGTTAATTATAATTATTTTTGGTAAGCTTAGAAAAAATAACAAAAAATGACGTTTTTTTTGCTCTCCTGAAAAATTATTACTTTGTCGCTTACAACGTTATTCGCGGATAACCTTCAACTGTTGCCCGGAAATCTCATATACCTGCCCCTTTGAGTATTGTGTGCGAAACTCCGAAATACGTGAAAGTATGAGGGGTGGTTGTGGATTTCCCTAGAAGTTCAGCCCAATTTTTTGCACACTGTTATATTGAATTGCAATCCTTGAATATTAGGCATACTTATGATGAGTTACGCTTTTTTTATATAAAGCGAGGTACATCTTTAAAGTAACCTACCATGAGTTAAAGTTCTACACGAAAATATTCGCCAGAAAATTCTGCTGTGAGTCTCTGAAAACAGCAAATCTGGAACTTAAGCCTCAACCTCAGAAATTAATCCAAACTTGAAACGCGCTTAAGCGATGATTTCATACTTAATCACACTTCCATCTTGAGTGTAGGATGTGTTTGGACAGTTTTATATGAAATCCAGCGAGATAAATTTTTATGGAACATTTTAACCCGATCATCACGTTTTGAGATTTCATGGTGTCGCTACTAAGCAACTTGGAGCAGCTAATTTAAAAAGATTGCATAATTAATAAAGAACAATCAACACAACGGCAAGACTGCTGTAAATTAGTCCAAGTTTACACTATGCAAGTCTTATTGCTAAGCTGATTAGTTTGCTAGGAAAGAGAGACGAGGGGAAAAGAAACGTTAATGTTCCCCTCGTCTCTCTCTCCATCAATAAGACTTGCAATGTGTAAATATGAACTTAGTGATGTTAAATTTGAGCTTTCATTATAGAAAAAGCTTTCAAAAAATTGTAGTAGGATGATAGAAACAATTCACATATTCCATTTGCATTGAAAAACATGTATATCTCGCTGAAATTTGATACCACACATAGCGGGCCAAGCACAAGAACGCTGTTAATGAAGGCGTGGCGGCCGCCTTCTAAAACAGCATGTTGTTCCGTTCTGCTAGTGCCTTTAGTGCAATTTGTTTCTTAAAAATTATCACATATAAATTGACTTATATCGCGATACCAACTTTAGCCTAATGTTTTGTTTTCTCTATAGTGAAGAAAATCTGATATAATTAAAACTTTTGTTTTATTTCACTTTTGAAAAATAACTTCATTTGAGTATTAAAATTAGTCAAACAATTAAAAATTCTCCTAATACTTGAATAAATCTTTTTAAAACTTTGTTGAATGGCTGTAAATTGTGAAACTTTGCTATATCAGATATAAATAAATGTTAGAGTAACATCTTTCAAACATGTTGACTACTAAATTTAATTTAAAAACGTGAATGACGACAAACCAAAATTTACCAAAAATAAAAAATAAAAAAATATTATACTAAAAAATTTACATGACAATTTTTATACTTTTGGCCTTAACCAGCCAAAAGATCGTGGATTATTTTCTAACAAAAGGAATATAAATTAAATAAAAAACATAATAAAGTTATGGGTACGGTCTTATTAACTTAAATATTTTGTATGTCTATATTTGTTCGTATAAAAATGCATATAAAACTGTCAACATAAAAAAAAACTTGATGAAATATTTTTTTTTATTTTTTGGCCAAATTGAATTTATGCAAGGTCTATATATGTATTTTTGTATACAATACATACGAGTATGTATGTACATATGTACGAAATAACAAAATTGCTGTAAGATTTATTCTTTGGAAAATATTGAAAGAACAACAAAATTTATAATTGGTAAATTTGTCGAACTGTCAATCGAACTGTTAATCTTTCATTGTATAAATTTATTAAAATAATAATTAATTTGTTTGCTTCTGTCGTTAGTAAATATATCAAGATTGAGTTTTTTTTTTGGCTTGTTAAATATTGAGTTTATATGACAGAGTATTGACGAATTTGAAAAACTTTCTAGTCCTATTGCTACATACATACATACATATGTACGTTCATGCGTACTATGTACATAAAATCAATTTATTTACAACAAACTTTAAATTCGTTAAATAATAACAAACATTAAAAATTTTAAAAACCACCGATATATCTAGAAAATATGTAAAGGGTCCGCCATCTAGCGTTTTTTTTCAACTAGTGCTTATTTCGTGAATGGTACCACTTAGCTCATGTCTGATTTGACAGATAATTAGTTTTATCCTTCCGCTGAACGAATATGGTTGTATATACGCTTGAACAACGCTGGGAAAAATTGCCTGCAATCGACTTACAGAAGATGCCGATTTTGCCAAAAAAAATCATCTTTTCAGATGAAGCCATGTTGAACGAATTTTTGTTCACAAAAATTGAAGAGGAGGATATTGGCAACATTTGGTTTCAACAGGACGGCGCTACGTGCCACACAGCCAAAGCTACACTCGATGTTTTGCGCCCTGTTTTCAAAAAAAAAAAAGTTATCTGGCGGACCCTTTAATATCTTTTAAACGACTGGACCGATTTTCTTAAAACATAGCTAAGAACCCTCTCGATCAAGTCACCTTTCTAACAGAAAAAAACTAAATCAAAATCCGTCCAGCCGTTTGGTCTGTATGTGGACACGGACAGACACACATATACACAGACACACACTACAAACTTATAACACCCCTTTTTTTGGTCGGGGGCTAAAAATAAAAAAAAAGTTAACAATTTGTGAGACAATTTGTGTTTTTAAAATATTTACAAATCAAACATTTTTCCTACGTTTTATAGAAATACTCTATGCAGGCTTCCAAGGTCATTCGAATTGATTTAAATGCAAATAAAAGACAATTTTATTTCAGTTATTCATATCCGACGTTTCGTTTTGATTTTGCAACATCTTCAGGGATACTATTTTTATTGAAATCTGTTAACATTAATAAATAAAAGAAAAATTTTAGTGCAATAACAACAATAATAATAAAACAATTAATATTTTGCTTTAACTTACATATACTATATTCTAATAAAATTTGCATTTATGTTTCAATAATGTTATTTTAAGCGACATGACAACATACAACGTAAAACACATAATTTAAAAATAATAAAATTTTCTTAACGTTCTAATATCACAGCTGGAGTTATACTAAAACTTAAATTAATACAATGCTATAAGTAGCATTAGTTTTGTCTTTGTCAGTCTCGTTGTTCATTGCTTTAACTTTAATTTTATAATTTAACTTTAAAATTGTGTAATTATAAGAACCAAAGGTGTTTGCTAGGTATTGCAGCAATCAAATAAGTAGAATATTATAAAATCATATAAAAAAATTTGGGCGTGTATAGTTTGCTAACATTTATTTAATTAATCTTAATTTTTTGAAATTATTTATTTTTATTAATATTCAAAAAACGAAAATTCTTTAAATAATAATTTCATACAAAAGTAATTTTAATATAAAACAAACTTTATCCATTAATTATTATATTAAAAAAACAAAATAAAAAAGTATTAAATATTACTATATATATATATATATGAAACCGTCACTATACGTGTACCCTCTCAGACAACAAAAAATTAATTTTTACAATCGGTCTAAAATGTACCGAATTATGAAATATTATAGAAAAAAAAAATAATAAAAAATACATACATAATTGATAAGCTTCTCCTTTTTTGTTATAGTCGGTTAAAAATCCAAATGACATGAAGCAAATGAATGGCAAATAACTTGATTTCATAAATGTTTGCTATCTTTCCTTTTACTAATATTTAAGCTTAATTTTACAGGCTCTTATTGTGAGCAACTTTCGATCTTCGACTGTAGTAAAAAGTACTGATCGAACGAATTTTCATTTTTTTATTATGATGAGCATTCGAGAAGAAAGTGCTTATTGTGAATATAACTCACAGCATAATACAATAATACAGGTAACCTCGAAGCGCCAGCTGATGGAGTTTGTTTCGTGATGTGATCTGCCAATTGTTGTTTACGTTTTACCAATACAGTGCCTATTAAACTGTAACAGTTCCTAATAAACTGTACTAATACAAACCAGCTTTGCAAATACAAGAGAACATGCCCAGCGAGAAAAAGAAGGAGTACGGATGCCTTCTAAAAGGCCTCTGTACTCCTTCTTTTGGAAGTACAAGGCCTGCTCGCTCCATTCCATTTACATATCTTTTTTACACACGTAGGCCTTCCGTTCTCGCTTCTTTCACAGATATTCTAAAAGGCCTTCAAATTAATGGCTCTTAAAGGCCTTCCAGAGGACTTCAAATAAAAGTCTTATTGAAAGGGGTTTAACAAAGGTTTTCAACTGCTGGGGTCTGTATCTCAAAACTTACAAGTGTTGAAATACAAGTAAAATAGTTGTGAAAATATATTTTTTATATGAATATAAACTATTTTCCCAACTGTTTTACTTGTATTACAGCACTTGTAAGTTTTAAGAAACAGGCCCAAGGTATTCAATATACACATCCATATATATATATACGAGTACATAATAATGATCGAACAACACAATTGACTTTTTCAACGTACAAAACTCAACTAAAATGATTTACGTTTTCTTTTCTTTAAACGTTCTGTATTTGGTATTTTTATATGGAATTTTGCTTTTTATAACGGCATCTGAATTTTTTGGCTTTTGCTTTGGCAAAAAAAGCAGAACAAAATACTTTACTCCTTCTGTTCTTCCTTCTTATAGAAGGAATGTGGAATGTGTATCCCATCTTTATTTTAATAAAGAGTCTTCTATGAGGCTTTCTTCAGAAGTTGCATAAGAATGTTAACTGAGTCAAAAACATGAATTCGTTTGCTTTTGTTTTAGCAAAATAATAAAACAAAAAATTTTACCTCTTCTCTTCTCCCTTCTTATAGAAGGGAATGTGGAATGTGTATCTTATCTTTTATGGGTAAAAGCCGATGCTTTATATAAGGCATTATTTGGCAGTTAGATAAGAATGGTAATGGAATCGAAAAAATTCCTGAGCAGGCCTTTAATAAAGCCTGAAGTAAGAAGTCTTCTAAGTTTTACCAATACACGCGCATGGTGCCTATTAAAACTGTACTAATACAAACCATCTTTGCAAATACAAGAGAAAACGCAAGTATATACATGTCTCTTGTTTTCTCTTGATTTTTTGACAGTTGTCATCACAAAACAGCAATAAAAAGCCCTGTTATTTTATTTATTGTACATTTGTTGTTGATTCGCAGGTACCTACATTATTGTATCATGACTCACAGTAATTTTTAAAATTTGCAACAACTTTAGCTAAAAATAAAATACAATAATTTTTCATACTAAAATGCTTCATCGAAAACTAATGCCCTAATTCAGTAAGAAGATTTAGGACTTATTTGTTTGAAAATACTTTTGAGTTCTTGTTTTTGAATTCTCTAAACTATTTTCTTCAAAAATAGTTGTTGTCTTTAATAATGAAAAATAAAAATATTATTACCATGTTTTTAAAACATAAAAATAAAATTAAAGTATTGTACAATAGTTTGAAAAATATTTGAAAAAATATATGATGGATATAGATAGTGTTTACAAAAAAATCATAAAGCAAATACGCGAACCTTCTAGCATGGACAATAAATAATAATTGTTTTAAAGAATCACAACTGCG
Organism: Nowickia ferox; assembly: GCA_936439885.1. Taxonomy (NCBI): domain Eukaryota; kingdom Metazoa; phylum Arthropoda; class Insecta; order Diptera; family Tachinidae; genus Nowickia; species Nowickia ferox. The sequence goes on from OW387023.1 coordinate 111,967,127, forward strand.
CCTTTTTTTCGTTCATAGACAAGATGATACAATCGTCGAACAGAATTAGAGCATACATTCTATTCCATAAAGAAATCGTTACTTAAAGAAATTTTTGATGCTCATAATATGAATTTAACATTAAATTTTCGACGTTCGATAGCCAGCGAAGATCGAAAATCGAATGCAACAATTTTGCATGTAATTGAAATTTGTGAAAAGAAATAAACATAAATTCTTTCAACAATTATGTTGCAAACATTAATGAGCTTTTAGCCAAAAATATTTAAAATGCTCTTTCGGGTTAATATTATTAAAATGTGAACAAGAACAACATAAAGGGAATTTATAGTTGGCAAGAAAATTCATTTGAAATGTAACTTCTATGACCTTTCAAAAAAAAAATCAAATACATATTTGTAAATATATAAATATTTCATTGTTGTTAATAAAATATATACATAATTACTTAAAATCTTAATAATACTATAGAGATATGAAATCGTGGTCGTGTAAAAAGATAAATGTGGTTACACATGATCACAAGTATGTGATATTTTGTAACATAATGATGATCAAACATTTATTAAGCAGAAGGCAAAAATTACAATGAGCACAAAGGCCGACATATCAACAATGTAAACCGGAATAACTATTTGAATTACGTATAATAGTGTTATTATATATTTTTTCCATTTGCGCATAAAAGAAGTTAAATATTAATTTTAAATTTATTAAACATGTTTCTCCATCCCGAGACACATAAATATAAAAAAATCAATTGAAATTTTTTTAAATCAAAGCCACTTCAAACGCTGTAACAAATAATTTGTGTAAATATCATTTTATAAAACAAATAATGTGCTTGATGTTTATCTTTTCTATAAGCAACTCGGTGATTTTAATTTTCATTGTTTTATAAATAATACACAAAATTACATTGATTTTCATTAATACTGTAAAAGATAATGTTAAAAAAATAAACTTAAGCACTTAACAATAATATGTAATTTTTAAATGATTTTGGGAAAACATTAAACAACATGTCTTCATACAATTAAAGAAACAAACGACTTCATATGCCAAACTAACGTGCGAAACCAATTAAGCATAAAAAGTAATAAGTTATGTAAACCTTGACATACGACTAGAGAGATGATCATGATGGTGATGTTTATTATTTAAATTTTTAAAGTTGAAGAACTTTGCAAGTAGAGCCAAGTACGTATGTACATGCATATGTACATGTCAGTAAGAAACAATTGACATTTGCTGATTATTATTTTCCTTTTATCTAAGCAGTGGGTGTAAAATACACGACTAGAAAATATCCATTGAATTTAGTTGAAAAAATTGCACATACACATTAGGGCGGGTAAATTTTTTACATCAAAAATTGTATAGCAAAAATAAAAAGCTGAGGAAACTTTTAAGAAACTTTCTGCTCAAACTCTTCTAGAGGTGCATAAAATAAGCGTACAAGTATGCATTTAAGAACGAACTAAAATAAATAGAACTTTTTGTTTGCTTGTTGGTTAAGCAACGTCTATATGCATTTCGTTACTACTTAATAAACTTATTAGTAGACTTCAACCAAAATATCTTTGAAATAATAATAATAATAATTAGGGCTCGGATTTTAATGACCTAAAAAATACTATAAAATACCCGTAAAATATTGCAAAATGAACTAAAAAAACACTAAAAAATTACTCAAACCTGTAAAAAAAATGCACTTAAAACTCATCTATTTTAATCAATTTGCTCTTAATAACCGCCAAAGAAAGGCTAAGCGACACAATTTTCGAAATTAATTTTTGACGAAAATCGAGTACTTACGATCTTAAATAATCGATTATCGCCAAAAAATGATGTTCGAAAATAATGTCGCTTAAGCATTTTTGGCACAATACTATTAAAGAAAAAAGATCTACAATTATTTGTTAAAAGATATTTGTAGATTTAAAGTTCCTTTCAACATCAACACTCACAACCGCTGTATCCGTAAACTATAAAAGATCATTAGTAAAAAGTATTTTTTACAAATTTCACCATCAACGGAACTTAGAGTATTTGAAGAAGTTTTGATAAACGATACCCCTTTTTTAGGGACAACGTTTTCGTTTGAAAACTCTTTTGCAGGCTGTATACTTTTATAAATGTTTTTTGGGTTTTTTCAATTGCCTTCGAGTCAGCAATATCAATTGTACTTACGTTTTTAATTCTTTAAAAAAAAGTCCTAACAACAATGTGTACACGCGTGAATTTAAATTGGTTCATGTAGTAATATTAAATATATCTGGAAGCAAAAACTTAACACGCTTCCTTCATAATAGAGTTTTGCCAAAAATTTGTGAACATGACTTAAAGCCATGAAAAACTTACCAAACAAGTGGACAAGTAATTAAAAACTTAATAAAAAGTTACATGAAAAAAATTACCAAAAAAGTAATAATAACAAAAAATTACCTAAAATTAAAAACTAAATAAATTACAAAAAATTACCAAAAAAGTTTTGTTTTTTTGAAAGAAAATCATTTAAACGACATTTTTGTACGTACAGCAATCAGTCAATTATCTGTTGGGCACCATATTCAGTTTTGACTACTGTCCTTATCCTTATCCTCACAGGATTAAGTCAAATCGATTGATGCAAGAATCATCAAAATCGGTGCACGCGTTCAATTTGTATAGTGCCCTTCCTTGCGTCGCACAGTGGGATAAAAAAGACGAAGAGCCCTGATTATAAAACTCGAAATAGTGCCCAGAGAATTATTTCCTTTCGAGAATAAAATTCTTTAACTATAATCAGGGGGCAAATTACGTCACTCGTTATTGTACGAAATTACGAAATATTTCAATAGAGTTTGTATGGGAATATTTTTAAATTTCGAATCGTATCGAATGCCGTAATTTGTTTCAAATTATTTTATTTTAACTAAAAGTTTGTAAATGACATTTTTTTTAAATAGGGAAAAAACACCCGGGGTACATTTATTCAGAATAGGCCTGAATAAGTTTAAAAACAAAACAATGAATCCATTTTGCATGGTGCTCAAACTTTTTACAATTAGTTGACACATTGGGGCTGGTAAGGTCTTCTTTTAACTCGTTTGCATTTGTAGTCAAATCTGTAGTTTAGAATATACAGATCTATTACAATTTTTGCATCTTCTAATTTTACTAAGATTATCATTGATTAGGAATTTTTTCCTAATTGCTAACACACTTCGGTATTTCTTATATACAAGTTTGATTAAATTTTCTTAAATATTTTTTACCTTTAATTTTATTAAACTAATAATCTATTTACGCATAATAAATTCTTATCTTTTTGGTTTCTAGACGTCTTGAACACTGAGAAATTTTCTTTATATTTTTATTTTTGTTTGATTTCTTAAATAACTTCTTGGTCTAATCTTTCAATAATTTGAAAAAAATATTTACTTCCAACTTCCTTCCATACCGGAATCATCCATCAACAAAATTGTTTCAAAAATATTTTTATTAAACACATTTTTAAATCAACTAAATGTATAGGAAGAAAATACATTTTATTTTGTAATTCAATTAATAAGTTTAACAAATTCAAAACACAAAAACCACAAATACATACTCGTACGTGTGACGAAAAAAAAAATAATAATAAAAAATTGCCATTTGCAATACTTTATAACCAAAGAGCAATATAAATGCAATTATGATTGAAGAGTAAACATGTATTTCCCAGCATACAAATGTACATATATAACATTGATTTGACAATTTTCAAATGATTTGAATGTAATTTAAAAAAGATGAACTAGGGTTTCCTTGAGCTCAGGACATACTCGTACGACTTTCGATATCGAACAAAATTTCAAAATATATCCATATAAACTCTCTTGAACTATTCTGAAATTTCATTCGTTGTTGAATGCGTGCATTTGTTATAAATTTTCTTAAAATATATACATACATACTCGTAACTTAAATTTTTTCATAATATACAGAGAAAAATATTAAAATGATTACATTGCTTGAATCAATAAAAAAATTGTTCATTGCTGCACCTTTTACCAAACTGATAATATAAATCATCAGAATTGAAAATAAAACTATTTTTTCCAATTAGTGAAATTTTTATTTTTAAATAAAAAAATAATTAAACAAAATATATGATTTCAATGAGTGTTTAATTGAGTTAATTGAGTGAGTCAAAGACCAATTGAAAATATATTCAAAAGCAATGAATCAAATAATTGATTCAAACATATCAGGACCTGAACTGTTGCCCAAAATAAAATTAAAATCTTATGGAATAAATTATGCTATCAGGCTTATCATAAATAAAATTTCACATGAACATTTTCGAACCTGTGAACAATTGGTATCAAAATACTTCATATAATTGCGCAATATCTTGACGATTTGTGAAGAAAATTATTCAAAAAGATTTTTCTGTTAAGAAAAGTAGGAATATGTAAGTTTTTAATTTTATGGGAATTGATGATACGAAATTAAAATCCATGTGAAGAGAAATTTGATTCGGAAATTTTCACATGTGGAATTCATGATAAGGTTAAATATGTGTAAACAGCATTTCGATGGTGCTAAAGCTGACTCATCGAAAGACAAATAAATTCTTCAAACGGCTAAAATCCTCAATATTTTTATATAAAAACTCCGAAAATGTAGCTGAGAGTTACTAAACATCTAAAAAACCTAAAAAGCTTCAACAAACCTAAACAATATATTTCATTCTCATTAACACAGGGTATTCCAATAGGGACTTTTATCGAAAAAGCATCTTGAGTGATGAGGTCATTTCCGAATGAACTGGTCGAATTTGGAACGATATCTGCATGAAATACAAAACCATACAATAAACCCCGAAAACGTTACTGTTTGGTTGTGGATTTTGGGCTAGTAGCATCATCGGCCCATATTTTTTTCGTGTATGTTCTGTACATTGGCGTAGCTAGAAATTTTTTCTAAGGGGCAATATGCCTGGTGATATTCATAAGTAATAGAAAACAACAGCAAATATTGGGGGTAATGCACCCCCAGAATTGCCTTTCTCTTATCGATGGCCATTTCTTAAAAAATCGCGGGTCTATGAGAATAAACCCCCAGAGGCCCACAAATCGAACATAAGTCACGCCATCAGTAAGATTAAGCTCTACCTATGCGACAGAAAATTTAAAGTTTTGGATGGACACTACCCAGCGAAGCTACGGCGGATATTTGCCTTGAAAAAGAATAAAAAATTTCGATAATATCTCACAAAAGCTTTATTTTATTTAAATTTCAAAATAGGAAGCACTTAATGAAATGCTCTTTACCATGATTGAATCAATTAACACTTTTTAATTGAATACTACTTAAAAGTCAATCAAAAAGTTTAATGAAAAATATAAATTTATAAGGCTTTCGAGAGTTTTTCGTCTCGCTCTCACTGGTTGACTGATCTGAAACGGATAGTTGTATAATATTGCGGTTATTTTGTGGAATTTCGTTGGCAACCACGTTGCAACTTCCTATGTGAAGGCATAGGTCATGTATAGTCACTCACAAAAACTTTTTTAAAAATACTGTTAATAACATCTTGGGTATATGGTCTAGTTACTCTGCCCATATTTGTGCAACCATATTCTGCAAATTTACTTTGTAGAATGTGTATTAATAAATAAATAAAATAAATTTATAAATTTGTTTCCAGTTAAGAAAATTATTGAATAAGTCAATGCCAGGCCGCTAATTAAACTTAAATTTTGTATCATGATTTAATATTTTTGGTTTATATAATTACGATGCTAAGTGAGATTATATTGGTTTTAATAAGTTATGAAATTCTGAAATTTACTTTAAAAATAATATTTGATATCAAATGAAAAATCGTAACTATTCCAAGCGCTTGACCAATTTACCAATTTCAGTGTTCACAATTCATCGCAACTTTCCAGTGAAAATTTTTGACATTAGTGTCCAAATTATTTTTCTGTAAACACTGAAATTGGTGAACACTTTCAAATTAATTTTTGCGGAATCCGGCCCATGGTGTTAGTTGGGTTATTATATTATCTGAGGTTACATTTGAATTCCAGTTTGTGTGCTTAGTGTCTAACATAGTGCAACAACAATAGTGTAACAAAATGAATATGCTTGTGCGGGTAAATAAAAAGATAATTTAACACAAAAAATGCATTTAAAAGACTTTTCGTAATAATTTGTTTGACTGTGTGCTGTTGGAAAAAAAAAACTGAAATGGGAATTTCTGAAGATGAAAAAAAGAATACAACTAAATAAACAATGATTTGTGCATGTAAGAGTACGAGTATCTCCGATCGTACTCAGACAATATTTGGTAATTCACATGTAATGCTCAAGCATTATTACAATAATAAATGCTAATGAGCGCAACTGCAACAATCAGTTTGATGAGAATTTTTGTTTCTAAAGAGGCGGTGGTGGCGGCAACGATTGCAAAATAGTGTTTTTGTTTAATTTTTATATGTATGCACGTAAGTATGAAGACAAAACTCAAAACTATTGTTTTTTTTTACAATAATTTTATTTTATTTTTTCATTAATTTTTTCCAACTTTAAAATAAAACAAATGTTATCTGATTAAAAGTTTCTATTCATGGAAATTTTGTTAGAGCAAACTGTCAAATGAAAAAGTAAGCAAATTGGTGGATTGAAAATTATTTCAATGAAAAGAAAAGTTTTCATTGAAAACATAGCCAATGATTTTTCAAAAATGTTCGCCATAAAATTCTACTAAAAGTTTATGAATACATACATCAAAGCTTTATATTCTACTTAAACTCGAAAAATAAGTCCAAACTTGAAATACGTTCAAGGGTTAATTGCCAGTTCATAGAAGCCATATAAAAAAACTTTGAGTGCTTTGGCAGACGAGATTTTTTACAAGGCTTCTATGAACTGGCAGAAATTTTGTATCTATTCATATTTGAATTTAAAGCCCTGTACGGAGTTCTTTCGAAATTTCACGTTTCTAAATTACGGACCTGAAATTTTCACACAATATGTAAAACTTTGGCCGCTATAACATAAAATATGTGACAGACAGAAGTTAGGCCCAATATTTGAGTTCTCAATTATATGCAATTTAACTAATTGCCACTTAAATTTAACTCGCACTTAAATGCAGTTTCATTTTTTCAGTCATAAAATTAAATGCTCACTTAAATACTATGAAAGTATGGTAGCACTGAGAAATGTCAATAGTTCTAAAAGAAAACAGATGTTTAATGTAAATAACAAAGTTAGGCTATCAACATGTGGAAAGTTAAAATTGCATAAGAACATATTTTATGAAACCAAAAGAGCATCCGAACGGATTTTTCTATTTATTTATTCCATAATATGACATTATTTACTGCATACTCGTATGTTATATATTTATGAAAATTAAATGAAATTTTTTTAATACGACCACATGATGTTCATGTACATGTTTTCAGTAGACACACACAAACATTAAAACATATGGTATGCTCGAAAAACTTAAATAGAACTTATACATATACGCAAGGTTGGGCATTTAAGTATTATTTAAATGTCTCTCAACTTTGCCCTGAAAAAATTAATTTGTTACTTAAATCGCCACTTAAAGATAAATGACACATAATTGATAAGTCAATTATTGGGCTTAGTATATTTTCATGCAGTTAATGTAATTTTTACAACGTAATTTTTGCATCTTGGAAACCATAAAAGGCACACTTGAAATTTTCCAAAACGCTAAAACTAAAAAGAAAAACAGAAATAATGAAAAAAAATCGCCGTAAACGAAAAAAATCGCCAAAACCGAAAAAAACGACAAAACGAAATAAAATCGCTAAAACTAAAACAAATCGCCAAAAACCGAAAAAATGGCCAAGAACGAAAAAAACGCCAAAACTAAAAAAACTTTAAAAACCGAAAAAACCCAAAAAACGAAACAAATTGCCAAAACTAAGAAAAAGCACCAAAACTAAAAAAAATCGCAAAAACCAGAAAAAAAGTTTACCGAGTACTTTAAATTGTTTAAAAAATGTCTACATCAGTTAAGATGTTCGATTGTATAGGCTAAAGCTCGTATAGTACTACATATCGCTCATTTAGTGAAACAATGCCATAACTAGTTTACCAGAAAACGAGTTTAAAATTTTCAATTTACACACAACTTAATGGAAAAAGAAAATTTTATTTTGCTTTCAAAAGTATGAAATTTTTACACAACATGAAGAAGGATATGACAATTAATTCTACATCATTAACTCAAAATTTCTATTTTTTGAGTTATGACGTTTTTTAAGTACGAGTCCCCTGGTAAAATTTGCACTTTACTGAATTTATTTTAATTAACAACACACAAAAAACTAAAAATTAATTACTATCTTCGAAAAATAAGAAATGTCGGGGCTAAGCAACTTAATGAAACTTAATATTTGTTTCAGTTTACTGAAAAGAGTCTCCAATTGTAATTATATCATTCTAATAGACAACAGATTTCAAAAATTTTCTTTTGTCAGTCCGTTCTAGCGGAAATTTCTTTGAGATATTTGTCAACCGGTTTTTTTCACAGTTCTTATGGGAACTTTGTATTTAGTCTTTAAACGGGAAAATTTCTTTAAAAATTTAACAAGAATTTTTGCTACAAACAGTTCTTATAGGAGCCTTAGTCCTGCTTTACACTATGCAAGTCTTATTGCTAAGCTGATTAGTTTCTTAGGAGAGAGAGGCGAGAGGAACTATTTGCCATTATTAACCCGTTTTTATTTTCCTATAAATTTGTATGTTCATGAGTAGTTTTAATAATATTTTTATTAATAATACAGGGTGGGCCAAAAGTTACCAGGGGGTTTAAAAGTTTAATAACTTTTTCGTTTATTAATTTTTTTTTTATTTTTTTTCTCGCCCATCAGTGCGAAGCTGCAAACGGTGGTGATTTAAAAAACATTATTTTTCATACTTAGTGTATTATATAATCTGAGAAAAAAAAAATAAAAAAAAAATTAATAAACTAAAGTTATTAAACTTTTAAGCCCCATGGTAACTTTTGGCACACCCTGTACTAGCAACTAATTGAAATACAGCGTTCACGTAGTAGGGTAAACAAATATAAACTTACTTTTGAGATACCCTTTAGTTACTGCATCAATTATGTGATAAACTGATATTTTTGTTCTAAAAGTTGAATTGAATTGAATTGAATTGAATTGAATTGAATATAGTTTTAGTTATGTCAGATACGAATTAACTGTGTGGTCGGTGTTTTGATTTAATAAATGGTCGATTACCATAAAATTTATTTATTGATTATTTTTCAGTTATGAAAACTAATGAAACATTTTTAACTTTCGTCAATTATATTTTCGTTTCAATAACGTAAAAATAACTTTAACAATATCACTTGCGTTAATTTGGCACAAAGCAGTCAATTTCTTTATGGAATAAACTATTTCAATATTTAATTATAATATTTAATAATATTCAATAATAAACTATTTCATATTCATATTTACCAAGATCAGGCAGGCATCTTAAAGTGACTAGTTGGAAACAACAATAATTTTCTTTTTCTACAGTTATTTTATTGATTGTATCACCAGTGGCACTTGTTAACCTTTAAAACTTGATTTGTTCATCCTATTTTTATTTATTTTAGTTAAATATCATTTAGCACGAATAAAACTACAATCAATTTAAGCAACCTTTGTTGCAATTAAGTAAGCAGTTAAATTTAAATTAAACCAGGATGCGATCGCTATTTCTTCCTGACGAGATTTGGAAAACATTTTTTTTTTCAACTTTTGCTATTAAAGAAATTTAAATTTATGCGCATTTTTAATAAAAGATTTTCTATGGGAGGAGTATTTAAAACCCACAGTAATGTTAAATAAAAAGTAATGTATAATATTCATGTAAAAGTAATTTAAGTCTTTATTATGCTTAGCGTCTAATGTCACGTTAACAAAACTATTTTTTTCAGAGTATTTTTTTATAACCGGTAGTTTTGAGAGCTGTTAGCTATGCCTATAATGCGAGTGAGACAATCAGCTAAAGATCAAAAGGGTCATATAACATTTTCTTACTGTTGTTGTACAAAAAATTGAAAATTAAAAAAAAACGTTTGCTATTTAGCGGTATTTAAATCGTTTTAAAAATCATACTCTTACTAGTGAAGTGTCTTCTTTATTGTTTTTCTTTAAGTTACTGTTGGCTAAACATAGTCGCTATTTTATGTTTTAATTAAAAGTTTTTTTTCTTACCAGTTTTTCAATAATGCTATTACCTAACATTAACATTTAAAAATTTTTAAGGAGTGTTTTTACTGCTTTACTAACACAACTACTTACAAACATATAATAAAAAATTTTCACTTACCTGTTTGTCATAAAGATGCCTTTGTAAATGACGATGATGAATCTGTAAAAGAATTTAGGAATTTAAACTTTATTAATGTTGCAATTTATTAGAAAAAATTTATTGCAAAACTATTTATTTATTCTTAATAATACATTGTGTAATATTTTATATTGCTTATTTGGCTTAAGGTAATAAAAATTGTATGCGGTGTTTTATCTTTTACAAAGTATAAATGTGTTAAAATATTCACAAAAACTCAAATTGCTCATTTACTCGAAAAATGTCGTAACTGAAAAAATAAAATTTTTTGAATTAATGATGCATAATTAATCCTCATATTGTTATTCATATTGTGTAAAAATTTCATATAAATATCTTGTTTACTCAACTCTTGAGAGAAAAATAAAATTTTATTTTTCCATTTTTCAAAGTTGTATGTATATTGAAAACTTTAAACACGTTTTCTGGCGAACTAGTTTATTTTTTTGAGTTATGACGTTTTAGTAAATGAGTGAAATAATAAAATTCAAACAACTTAAGAAATAAACTTGATTTATGCAAATTTAATAGAATTTTCCTAAGCAAAATCAAAAGACTTAAGACACAAACATTGCCAATACTTTTTTAACAAGAGGACTATTGAAGTTGTAATTGAAATTAGAGATGTGCACGTGAGCGGTTTTTGACTCACGACACGCATGCTCACGCAGAAAAATATTTTACTCACGCACTTTCACGCACGAATGATTTTGAAAATTTTCAATATCACGTATAAAGTATTCTTAATCACGCACGAGGGGTGTACAACTTATCACGATCTCGCACGCTTTTGAAAAATACATAATTAATTTTTTATGTTTGTTTGGATTTTAGGTTTTTACACATACATACGTATGTATGTATGTATTGCATTATGTTTGCAGGCTCATTCTACCTGTGTATATGTATGTATGTAAATAGATCAGAGCTGGCCACCGAGTGAAACACGAGAGTAATGTATTCGCGTATGTGTATTCATTTGTAGAATTTAATATAAGAAAATTTAAAATTTTCCATACAGTTATATACCCACGCAGGAGTGTTATCTCGTGAGAGCGAGAAAATTCGTGCGTGATTCTTAAAAAAAACTCACGCACGATCACGCACGAGTAATTTTTTTTAAGTCACGATAAAATCACGACATTTGCACATCTCTAATTGAAATAATACAAAATTCAAAAACTTAAGAAACAAACTTGATTTGTGCAAATTAGACAGAACTTTGCTAAGCAAATTCAAAAGACTTAAGACACAAACATTGCCAATACGTTTTTTTAACAAGAGAACTTCTTTATTGAAGTTGTAATTGAATGCTTGTAAATTTAGGTATTATTTTTGTTTTATTATAAACATCGTTATGAGATTTGCCACAAAAGAAAAATACAAGTAACTTTGTGAAGGCTTTTGCATATATTTGAATCTTTAAGAATCATTTGCAAATATTGCGATTTTAAAATAACAATAGCTGACATTTACTTAAGAGTTAAAGTTTAAAAGAATATTTCACTAATTAAATTAAAGAGAAATAGTTAAATAAACAAGTCACTGTCTGTCTGTATGTATGCAATAAATTCAAAAGCTACCGAACCGATTTTTCATAAAAAGTAGACGGAGTGATTCTACAGGAAAGTAAATTGTTTCGAGAGTGCACCTTTTGTTCCCAAGTCCACTGAATGAACTATTGCCAGCGTTGTCAACTCGGTACTTTTCACACAGTTTTCATCAGTGCATTTTGAAATCTTTGACGCAAAAAATTTTGAAATTAGTGCTCAGTGCTTTTTTAAATGAATTTTTGGTGCTTTTTATTTCGTGGCGGCGGCACCAAACCCAGAACATGAATGAAAGTAATTTGTGTGGTATTTTTTTGCAATAGCAATTGATTTATTATCAATGCATGAATGTTTAGTACAACATATTATAATTTGTCTTATAAAAAATCCAAAAATATTAGGATGAACAAATAGAAAATACCAAAGATTATTTCATATACATGATTACAATTTATACATATATAATTAATTTAATTAAAATTTAAATTAAAGAAAACTTCTGCACAGCCACTTGCACTACGTCTAAAAAACTTATAATTTGACAACAAAGTATGTCAAATTATACAAACATAATTACTTAATAAACCAGAAAAAAATCAGCAGCCAGCCTGTCGAGAAAAACTACATTCACTTAACAAAAAAAAAAAAAAATGGATAGAGCTAAAAATTAAGAAGAAAATGAAAAAACCAACTTTAATACTCTACAGTTTTTAATACATAAGAAATGCAATACAAAAGCTAAATATGAAAAATTGCACGACAACTTAAAGAAGACAAGCAGCATCATCTTTATACTTCTCGTTTAAAAAATAATAAGAAACACCACAACAAAATGCAACAAAATGTTTAACAAGTAAGATTTTTCTTTAAAATAAAAGTATAGTTTTCATATTTTAATAACGTCAGACTGCTGCTAAGGATAAGCGGCTGGAATGCTGCACAAAAAGCATGACACTCGTCAACAGCACAGTCATGTTGTAAATCTGTAATTGCTTCTGCCCCATCTTTAATATAATATTTATACACTTTAATGCATACTTTGAATTTGTAATTTTTTTTTTGTTTTTTTTATGGATTGGTAATTGTTAAACATTTTTTTTTCTTTAAGGTTTTTGTAAAAGTTTGATAACATATTAATACATAATTATATACTTGTTTTATTTCTTTCATAAATATTTTAAGACTTTTTTAGTGTTGAATATATTCATTCAGAATAAAGAAAATTGGTTGCAAAATTAATATATTTTCTTTTTTGGCATACGGGCATACATATGTACACACATTCGTATATTTGCATATATGTATGTATTATGTAAGCATATTTGAGAAGCAGCAACTTAAAATTCAACATAAAGGCTGCGAATATTGCTGCCCACATTCCTAATAATTTTTGTGTTAAATTTGTTGTTTGTCGGCTTTGCACGTGTGTTATTTCAATTACAAAATAATAGACAGCAAAAAATAACCAAATAAAATTGAAAAAAAAAAATAATTGCATGCGTCTGCTGCAATGCTAAACATTCATTTTGGAAGAACGTTAAGCAACAATTGCAATGAAAAGCAAAAGGTTGAAAGTTTCAGTGCAAGGGGTATTTTTTAAGCATACCCCAAATATGTATGTGTTTTTTGTTTTTTTTTTAACAAATTTTTAAGTAAAAATCAAATACTTTTTTTTATTCACACCCATTGATAAGTTCACCTAGTTCCACCCTTTGCAAGAAAGGTGTATATTAAGATAACTCTTCATTTATACAGGTTAAATTAAAATGTTTTACAATGACAGCTTCCGCGTATGTACACATGTATATATTTTAGAATATACAAATGCCAAACAAAATAAGTACCCATCAGATAAGACATAATATCTATGTCCATATTTACACTATGCAAGTCTTATTGCTAAGCTGATTAGTTTGATGGATAGAGAGACGAGGGGAACAGTAACGTTTCTTTTCCCCTCGTCTCTCTTTCCTAACAAACTAAACATCTTAGCAATAAGACTTGCATATTCTAAACTAGGACTATCGGTAGTTTGTATGAACTCAATTTTTTAATAACATTTTTTTTTTAAACATCAAAACATTGATTTGTAAGGGCATATACGAGTATACTCGTATGTGAGTAAAAATCGTTGAAAAGTTTTCTTTTAAATAAAAAATAGTTTAATAAATATTAAATAAATTCAGTAAAGTGCGCCTTTGACGAAGAGTTCCTTACGGACACTACGTATGTAATACTATATGAACTTAAGTCTATTAAAAAAAACCGGTAAACTTTTCTTCGGTTTTTGGCGATTGTTTTAGTTTTGGCCCCTTTTCCTTGCTTTGGAGATTTTTAAGTTTTTGAGATTAATTTCGGTATTTGGCGATTTTTTTTAGCTGTGGCGCTTTTTGTTCGTTTTGAATTTTTTAGTTTTAGCGTTTTTGATAATTCCAAGAGTTTGTCTCTTACGGTTTCCAAGATACATTAACTGATAGAATACCCTTTAGTTTCGATTTTTTTTATAAATTTCAGTGTTAATTGTTGTAGTCTGCATAAAGGCACATTAACTTTAAAAATTTCCTGTGTCTATAAATTATTGTCTGTATATTACATTAGGATTTCAATATGTTTCGTTCCTCGCTTTAGAACTATCATATATTTCAGGTCCGTAGCTCTTACGGTTCTCGAGACAGACAGACAGAGAGACAGACAGAGAGGCAGACAGATGGACATCGCAGCGAAGACAATAGGGTTCTTTTTCACCTTTGGTGTACGGAACCCTAAAAATATAAGTATGTAATATATGTATATGCAAATTATTTCGACAAAAGCAGCAACTAACGATGGAGCTAGCTGTACTCTGTTGTACAAAAAAAAAAAATTAATCGACATGTTCGTTGCGAATTCGTAACAATATATCGTATCGATTTCTTACCAACTTGCGGCTACGATTTCCTAACTACATATCTTTGCGAAGTCGAGTCAACCATTTCATATGAAAATCGTTATAATCTCGGTAGTATTTCGGTTCAGAAAACTCCGGCAATTCCAGTGCAAAAGTGAAAAAGTTTCTCAGTCTTCTGTGTTTAAAGTTCTGTAATTCCCAATAACTTATCAGGAGCTTGTCTTTAAGCATTGGGATCTTGTAAGTTGTTTTGAACTGTTGTTAAAGTCTACTGATAAGCTAAAAAAAAGCAGTAATGAAATGCATCTAGACGTGCGTAATCAACAAAAAACAAACTTTTTTAAATTAAAAATTAAATAATTTAAAAAAAAATAGAAAGAAAATTATTTCCAAAAAAAACAAAAAATTACTCCGAACATGATCATTAACGAGTATTTAGTCACACGTTGATTCAGAAAGCCAGCGTCCAGCATTAAAACTTATTCCTACGAAACTGTTATTATACATATCTTGAGCTCTTGCAATGACACAATCTTGTAATACAAAAATGGATGGGACTGATACACATAATATTTCATGCAGCTTTAATAAATCGATTTTACGAAACTTTGCACGCCCTGGGGGCAAATTACGGCACTCGCTATCGTACGAAATTACAAAATATTCCAATAGAGTTTCTATGGAAATATTTCATAATTTCGATAAGTATCGCATGCCATAATTTGCCCCTTGGTATCTTCTAATGGCACAAACTCTTATTTAAAAAAGTTGGCGGGGCCACGAAACTTAAAATGTATGCTACATTTGATGTTATTTTATTACAAAATAATAAATAAAAAACTCAGATTATATAAAATATTGATGTCTGTGAAAATAAGGAGAATATAACGTCCCAGAATTTTGACCTGAGTCCCTGAGATCAAAATGATGACCAACATCTTGCTTAACACTATAAATTCCTACAAATCAGGATGTTATCTTATTTATTATAGTTGTATCTTTCTAATATAAAAGGAATTATAAGTAAAAATTTTGCCAACTTAGCAGGTTTGCTTAAAGATAATATGATACCCAGATGGTGACAAAACAAAAATTTTATCAAACAAAACTTTTTAATTCACCACATAAAGCGATTCACGATACTGTGTTAAACATACAAACGCATTTGTTTTAAAGATGTCTAATTGGCTGCAAGCAAACTTTTTTTTCTACAGGATTATTTCATTTGATTGTTTTTGTTTTCTTTCATATAATTTACTATTGTTGATGATGAGTTTCAAGAAATTGTCCATTCAATTGGTACACATGTTTCTAAGCTTAAGTTTATATATTCCCATGGAGTCTATACCATATTTACTATTACTTATTATATTTGATGTACTATTGCATAATATGAACACCATGATCATCCTTACTGCATATTTGCTCTTACAGGCACGTTTATATTTAATTGCGCTTCTTAAAATATATTTGTTTTTAGCATTTTTTTCGTTTACTTGTATTCACTAGTTGCTGATTTTCTATTTATTCATTTGATTTACGCTGACTTCAAAACGTATAAGAGATGCACTATACAAAAGCTTTGGGTTTGAAGATTTTGATTAATTAAAGTAGAGAATGAAATTAAAAAAAAAATTCAGTGGAAGACGTTTAGAGTGTTTGTATCCATCTGATAGCATTTTTATCTTTATTGGTGATTAAAATTTAATAAAGTTAAGCATTTTACAGTAGTTTTGATTAAATTTGTTTACCTACTTAAGTGATTTTTACTTACCTAAGAAATCGCCCCCTTACCCCCTAGT
Source organism: Nowickia ferox (assembly GCA_936439885.1). Taxonomy (NCBI): domain Eukaryota; kingdom Metazoa; phylum Arthropoda; class Insecta; order Diptera; family Tachinidae; genus Nowickia; species Nowickia ferox. The sequence goes on from OW387023.1 coordinate 111,983,743, forward strand.
GGGTTTACTTTTAATAAACAGATCTATCCATGTTTTGCATTTCAAAAAAAAAATCGGTTAGATATTTTCAAAGAGACAGAAATTCACCACTACCGCTCCTTGTACTCTTATTTTTGAAAAAGTGTATAACCATGTGCTTTCGTGGACTCAGATCTATTTATGTTTCGAATTTCATCAAAATTGGATAGATAGTTTCAAAGAGGAAAAAGTTTCCCCTTGCCTTTCCTCCTGGTCCTAATTTTTATGTCTTCTCTTGGACTCAGATCTATCCATAAATCAATAAATTTACTTTCGCACTTATAATACTAGTTAGCAGAGACACCTTCAGCTATCACTGTCATTCCATATTGGAGATTCCCAAAAACTGGGCTAAAAATCCCAGTTTATCAGGGGTGTTCTGCAAACCGCGCGATTTGAAATCGTGCGATTTCAAAAACGAAAAACAGTGATCGGCTGATCGGACGACTCAGCGCATTTGCAGGTCAGTTCGTATAAAATATCTTAAACATCTAAAATATTAAAACCAATTAAAAAGCTGCAACATGTCACCTTTTTAATTAAGTTCTTTCCTGGAAATTAGGCGATTTCAAATCGTGCGGTTTACAGAACACCCCTGTATATGAAAAACACTTATTTTGTAGAGTGATTTTCATATAAACTTTCTAGACAAGTCGCCTGCCTGACCTGTGGAAACTGGGTGTTAATACCAAATATAAATAGAATTAAAGAAATAATAAGATCGTACATAAAAAAAACAAAAATTTTACGAAGTTGTTTTTCGTAAATTTTAAAAAACCCCAGTTGTAACTTTTAAATAAAAGATAGATGTATAAAGTTTGATTTAAAAAAATTTAAGAACTTGAACTTTCATTGTTCATATTCAATTTACTGCATTAGTACATCATTTTACAGAGTATCACAAAATCTTTTATGACTTTAACAATTGTACAATTTTCTTTTTCATTGATTTCATAGTTCATATTCAGGACGATTAAGTAACAAATCAAACAGCATAAATCATTTAAATTTATTGTATAAATATACATTACATAATCTATTTCATATGAATAAAAATTATATTTTTATTTACTGTAAGATGCGAGTCTATTATATTTTTTTTAATAAAAAATACTGTAGTCCCCTCTCTAAAAATAATGAAAACTTTTCTTTAAAATAAACAAAAGAATGAGCGGAGTACGTACAGGAATAAATAATAATTTATTTATTTAATTTTTTTATACTGTCTAAATTTTAGCAATAAATCAATATTTAGCTGTTAAATAAACCATTAACAAAACCAATACTTTTGACTATGAAGACTATGATGATGATCATTAACAACATCATCATTTTGTTGTTAGTTGTTAGCAACAGGCTTAAAAGCTTTGGAAAATTACAAAATTTTCCCAAATTAAACAATTGTTGCTATTCCCACGCAAGGTCTTTTTCATCTTCCGTAAACACGTTACCCGAGCACAAGGAATGGTTGAAAAATATTGCAAGAAAACCTTAATTTTTCCTCCATTAATTTAACTTTTGCAAGCAACACAACAAAACACACTTTAAGATTCGAGCGAAGCCCAAAAACCCATTAACCCAAACGCGTTCAAAATGCTATTACAAGATAAGATTTTTTCTTTTTTACTTTTTCTTTTGAAGGCTTGAGTTTGTAGCATTAAAAAAAATAGTTTTCACCAGCACAAGATATGCATATGCAATTTAGTTTTGAGATAAAAAAAAGGAAAAACAAGATGGACTCCATGAGGAACTACATAACAATTACAATATCAAATGGTGACTTGATACAAAAAACAAACAAAAAATAATTAAGAATATAAGCATGTATGTACTAGAGATGGGCGCGTGTCGCATTTGGCCAACACCATACTACCCGAACAAGAATACCAAGATGTACGTAACACGCAAGTGACAATTTTTCCAACGTGACCCAGCACAATACGCACCAAATCAAATTGAATAGCAAAAAATTGTTTTTTGTTCTACTCAAATACGCACATATTTTTGTTTAATTTCAGGACTTTATGCTTAAGAGACCCATACAGTATGTTTTTTTACTGGAAATATTTTACAAATAAAATCGTTTAGTGTTTTTTCGTGTTAATTTTGTTCAACACGGCACGCACGAAAACTGATTGTGTGTCGTGAACATTTCGTGTTAAATCGTGCGTGGTCGTGTTACTAGAAAACACATCAGCGCCCATCTCTAGTATGTACCAGAGAACGGCAAAAGTATAGTTTTAAGTACTCTTTAAGCATTGGCCGTCAAACAACTGTTAATATACGTACAGGTTTAATTTCAAACCAAATACCTATAACTATAAACATTCAAAAACTATGTTTATAATTTTTCTTTCAAAAACAACTATAACTAAAATTTATAGACTGTGTGCGCTACAATCACGCGCATGAGTATGAAAATACTCTGACTATTAATCGGCTACACGTGCGTATATACATATATACAGGGCTATTTTATTTATACACAAACCTAAAGCATGTTCCATTTTATGTACACAAATGTTTGTATACGGTAACGAATGATGAATAAATATCCCGTGTATCAGCGTATTTTTTTTGGTGTCCGATTAAATATTCATAGCCTGAGTATAAGCATACTTATACTGTAAGTATGAGAGAGAGTCAATGCGTTTGATACGCATGTGTCTTTTTTTTTTTGCATAAACGAAGTAGACGTCCGCTCTTTTCACTAAATTTTTAACCACATTTTGCAACAAAGTTTCGCTTATCTGATAGTCATTGTTTCTTGTTTGTTCACGTAAACCCGGTGTTTCAGATTAAAAATCACAAATTTCACAATTAAAATTCTTTGTTCCAAAAAATTTCAAAACTTTTTGCTAAACAAATGCCAAGGGTTAAAATTTCAAAACTTTTTACTAAATAAATGCTTAGGGATGACAGCTCAATTCTAGACGTTTCATCATTTGACAGCTAATTGACTTCCCAAACTCTAATTTGTCCGCCCTTTATTAGGATGGAGCATCTTTGTATGTACATTAGCGCATTAGAGTACTCACAGAAAAAAAAAATTGTTACCCCTCTCAACTTAAAGTTCGGTCTTTTTAATGAGGACTCCCAAAATATTTGAGGGATCTAGCGATGACCGTTCGTGAGGTGGACCGTGTATAAAAAGGTCTATTTTCGTATTTTCTCGCAAGACAACATATTGAGAAAAGTATTTATAATATTTACATTCCATGAGCAATTTTATATCATTGCTTCACTAATAGCTTAAATTCGCTATAAGTTAAATTTTTTGATTTTCTTCGTTCAAGCAGACAAAAGAAAAAATATATTTTTTATTTTGGTTTTTGCTTTGTGATAGTTAAAAAGTAAATTTGCTGGAGATTTGTCGTACCCACTCAGATTCTTCGTTTTTTATATTTAATGAAACTAGACATTAATGTGTTTTTTATAAACTGTTTCAAAATATCGTTTTTTTTAAACTTCATTCTTTTGTTGGATTTTCTGAAGTTGTCAAAGTGAAGCCCAATCAATTCATCGTTATGATAATATCTAAGGTGTAGTTATGTCAAACTATTAACAACGTTGACATTTTTAGTAGTTTCTATTGCAGCAGTGTCATTTCTGATGTCACTCAATACATAATGTGTCAAAGTTGAGTATTTCTGATTACTACAAAAGCAGCTAAAAGCATTTAATATAAAATGCCAGTGCAAAGAAGAAGTAGTATTTAGCTTTATGGACTGTTAATTTGAAGTAAAGTCAAAAAATTTTTTAATTGCAAAGTGGTATCAAAAGCCCTTCGACTGCTGTCATAGGAGAGGAATAAAGGTGTGTCATATCAAATTCTTATGAAACTAAAAATGACATAGAATTTAATGGTTACAAAATAAATAAAAATAATAAAAATTTTAACATTTTGAAAATGTTCAATTGAAGGGAAGTTAAAAAAAAATTTCGTTCATATGTATTTTTGGGAACGAAGCGAACTCGCAGTTTTTTACGTTTAAGTAAACTTTATAGATGTAACTAAAATAGACGGAATTTATGCATTTATGAAAATATAAAGTTATCAAATATCGATATACATAACTACCAGTCTATTTATATTGAAAACAAAAACAAATTTGAATGCATTGGTTTTGTTTTCAATGTAAATAGGCAGACGAACATTGTTACTTGCCTTCTATAAATTGGCAGTAAATCTTGGATTGTCATATTTTATAAAACTATTTATTACTTATGATATGGCTGTCAAAGGGCGTGATTGTCATTTCCTACACGAAGTTTCATACAATCGCTTGTATCCATACCACATTCTCACATCCTTGATTTATCCTAAACGAAAAAAAAATCTTCATTGTATTGGCAAAAATTTCATGTCAATAAAAATGTCATGTTTTTGTACATTTAAAAAAAATTCATAATACACAAATACATACATACACACATACATATGTGCAAATGTATTTCGTGATGTGAAATCAGTCACGCTAAAATTATTTAAAAAAATAAAAATGAACGCTGTAAAATTTATTCAAACAATTTTCTTAAACTAAAACTAAATTTAAGCAAAATCTCATAAATAATTTTTATTTTGTGTGAAAACAGAAAAAAAACTCAAAAACACAAATATCAAGTTTGTCTTGTTGCTTTATAGCTAAAATTTGGAGAAGAAGATGCAGCCAGCGTTAATAGCAGCCTATCCAGTAATATTATTGCTTAAAGCTCATCTCTTAGTCACAGTGTCTTTCAACATACTGGCATACATTCATTTTTAGTTTATTTTTCTTTGGAAAACTTTAGCTCAATGGAATTTCTGCACAAGAGTATTTTGCTATGCATAAATGATGTTTATTTTAAAATTACAAAATTACTAAAATTTATACTTACTTCTAACTAAAGTGGACTTTGAACTAAATATTCTAAAGTGAATTTATTATAGACCAGTTTGGTCTTACATTAAACAGAATATATTTTCAATTGCGTTCTTGCTTATGGTCCTTTGAACTGAGTAATAGTTGCCGGCCTTTACCATAATACCGCTCAAGATGCTGAGTACTCTCAGCTGAATGAGTGCTCCACTATTTTCACATATCCGCAATACTCGTATATGATGGAAAAAACGATGGCAAGATGCACATTTTATTATCTCAGTTTAGATGGATTTAAGTTAGTTTAGTTTCAATGAAATAATATTTATAAAGATTCCAAAGTGAGTCTATTGAACTAGTCTGGTTTTACATCACACAGAGCCAACTTCAAGTTTTGATGCGCTTTTGCTTATGGTTCTTCGAACAGAGTGATAATTCCATTCGTAGAAATTTAATGGAATGAAAAAAATAAACAAAATACAGACAATAATAAAACTTAAAATCACTCTCAAAAACATGTTTGTTAGAAAAATCGTTCATAGTTTTTTTTTTTTTTTTGTAAATGAGATGGTTTTTAGTTTATTTCTAAGTATACGGCCCTGTTCTGTAAACCAAATCCGAGTAAATATCCCATTTTCAAAAACTTAATAATGGTCCTGCAGACGTGTTTAAAATCATATACGATAATTTTCTTTCAGATATGATATTTGAGAATCCATATAATAGAAAAATTAAGAAAAAGTATGAAATAATATTTCTATTATCGGAGTTAGTTTTCCATCGTAAGATTTCAAATCGATTCGGTTTACAGAACATGACCTATATATGTATATAAGGAGCATAAGGATCTAAAACTGTCCTGACATTTGATTTTCCAAATCTTGCTCGGGTATTATTTTCATTATTTTTTCTTGAGGTTTCGGTAGTCAGTTAGTTTAAGATGATCAGCTGATTGGTCTACCGCATCCGATCCTGGAACTGATGTTCCACGCATCGTAAGCACTCAGAATTTTTTAGGAGTCCGCGACTACTGTGAATGCGACCGGTAGCATTCAGCTGTGCTTCCTTTGGGCCTTTCTTTCATTTACATATGTGTATTAAATAAATATATTAATTTACTCCAATAAGGTCAGAAAACCATTTCGAATATGAAGTGTGTCTCGAATACTATCAAAATTTTACCAACTCCTAATAAACACATGCAATAAAAGATCAAATTACCGATTACAATAAAAATAATTTTTTTTCATGAGAAAAACCTCATCATGATGCACGTTCAGAACGATCTGCAAAAATTTTGTCAACAATGGCTCGTGAAGACGTAGAGTAAGTGATAAAATCAGTTGATCTTTACAATATTAAAACAAAAAATTTCATCAAACTAATAAGACATCATTGTTTTAAAAAAACTGCATAATAATACGTATGTACGAGTACATATACATGTGTATAGGAAAATATACAAAAGAAGGAAGTTATTAATAAATAGTTGTATAATGATTAAAATCATTAAAAAAATCATAGACATGTCTTTTATAAAATCAAAATGTTTTTTATGAATAAGTTCTTTAATATTTAAATGTTCGTTCATATAAACATATGTAGTATGCACCAGAGAATCACAATGAGTACTCAAAATAAATATGCGTAAGTAAATAGTCTTAATTTTAGTAACTCTGTATATAATCACTATTGTAGCGCTAACAGTTCGTACGTTCAAATATTTTCTCACAAGCAACTATGACTATAGCCGATTCCAACTTACAAGAGCATCACTTCTTACGTTTAAGCAAACAAATAAAATACGCTACAACTCTATATAAAAGGGCTCACGCGTATCAAACGCATTGACTCTCTCTCATAGTCATAGTCTGAATATGCTTATACTCAGGCTGTTGTGTGTTTGGTTTTTTAAAAGCATTATTTATGTGTATGTGTAAGCTAAACAGCCCTGCATAGCCGATTAATAGCTAGAGTATTTTTATATTCATGCGTATGATTGATATAATTTTTAGTTATACTTTCTTGTGGTGGGTAATTTAGAAAATGTGTATAAACATAGTTATTGGATGTTTATAGTTATACGTATTCGGTTTAGAATTAATGCGTGTGTTTGCATATGAGCGTTTTTTTATTTTTAACTGTACGCATTGCTCAAAGAGTATTTAAATGGATACTTTTGTTATTCTCTGGTATGTACATGGTTTAGAAGGAAAACTTTGTAACCTTTAAGTCGACATACCAATTCATAGCTTTTTTTTATATTTACATCCCTTCAGTAAAATTAAAACTCCATAATAAGGAGTATCCACTAGTAAATGGCTAATGCTCTGACATCGAATCCCGAACATATAGCTGAGCAACAATGTTCGCCATGGGATTCACCATCCGCAACCATTTGCAATAAAAAGAAAAGAGACAGAACAAAATTGGTAAATATTCCATCTCTATTGCACTACCGCAAAATACTTTGCAATGACCGAACATGGAATGGTTGATGAATTTTTCACACTTGCTCAGCCGGCGTCATGTTCATGTCATGTCCAAGTCGATGGCTCATGAAGACGTATAGTAAGTGATAAAACCAGTTGATTTTTACAATATTAAAACAAAAAATTTCATCAAACTAATAAGACATCATTGTTTTAAAAAGACTGCTGCGTATGTATATAATACGTATGTACGAGTACATATATATATATATGTATATAGGAAAAGATATGAAAGAAGGAAATTATTAATAAATAGTTGTGTAATGATAAAAATCATTAAAAACAATCATAGACAAGTCTCATGTTAAAATATTAAGGTTTAAATTTGCTACAATATGTCGTCGCTATTAGTCTGCATCCATCAATCAATCAGTTACTCTCAAAAGATAACAACTTTTTTGTCGCCTATTAATGAAATTCGGAATTTGAAATATAATGCAACAACAACTCGGAAATATAATGGAAATACAAGGTTGTTACAGAAATATCTGAAGAGCGTGCAATAATTGATACATTTATTTTCCTAATAACTTATAAACTAGATTGCTTTCAAAACACAATTAAACTTACATACATATAACGTATGATGACATTTTGAACAATTCCACCACAAAATAAATGATTCAAAAATGAAAATAAAACAGCATTAATTGCTGTTGATATTGGTTGTCAAATTTGTGAAAACTTTTATCACTTAACATTCTCAGTGGAATAAGTTGAAGATACAAACTAAAAAATAGAAAAACAAATAGCAAAAAATATCAATTTGTAACAATTCTCAGCCAAAATCTAATGAAAAACGTAAACAAAAACTAAGCACTGCAACCAAGTAGCCCAACTTAATAATCGGTCATAACATCAGACAGACAGTTAGCTGACTGTTAGCCAGCCACACACACACACACACACACACCCACACACCAACATGAACAACAGAAACATTTTCCAGGCAATAAAGCAAGTTTACATAGCTTATTGTTACAATAAAAAAAAGAAATAAAATTAAAAAATAAAAATAAAATTCGTAAAAGAAAAAATTATAAAAAATAAACAAATTTGCCAAAAGCATAGTAGTGGCAGTTAATAACCGACAAATGCGGGTGTGTTTGGTGTTCCCACACTGGCAACACATTACAGTCACTCACAACCATGTACGTACGTGCACAACTGCACAGCAACTGCCGTAACTTCTAAGAGTACTACTGCAGCAGGCCATTTAATATAGAGAAAACCTTAAATAACAAATTAGAAAAACTAAAAATATTTGAAATTCCCATCGTCTAAGGTTGGTTGTCGAATATCTTGGTTGTAGACGACGACGACGACGGCGATGACGACCACGATGATGTTGCATCGTCTTTTTTATGTTTGTTTGTTTGTTTTTTTCTTTCTTAATTTTTCTTGTTATAAAAATAAACAACACACTTACCTATTTTCTAACACAATTGACAACAACAAATATTCAACATCTTAAGTCAAACCTTTTACTTCTGCAGCCACAATGACTAGTGACATAGTGCCTCGTAAAACTGGTAGAGGTTACCGCACTATGGGCTGATGTTAGCGCTTATTTTAAGTGTCCGAAAAAAATGTAAATTTTTATTTTTATTAATTTTTATTTTATCAATTAATCTAAGTTTCGCACACATTCACTACCTCACACACAAACACTGATTCAGTAAGTGAGTAAAATTGACAGTGTTAATATTATGTAACGCTCGAGGGGGGCCGGTTAAGGATTTGTTAATGTTTAGAAAATTTATACTAAAAATTTTGTAAAAAGCGTTGCTACTACGCTAATTTTCTTATTATTAATTTATTAGTTAATAATATAATGAGAAATTAAACTTGAATATGGCATTAATTTGATTTAAAAAAAAAACGTTTTCGAATACAATTTTTCATATTCACCCCTACCGTGAACATTTTTTCCCTCGAAATATTTCACTTTTTCCCCAATTTGCAATCGTGTATAATTTTTCCCTAGAAATGTTTTTCTTTTTTTTTTTTTTGACTCCCCTTATCATGAATAATATATTTCACGGGTATTTTTTCACTTTGCATACGGGTTTGTTCACTTTAATTTTGCAGGTGAACTGCAGTATTACAGGGCATAATTTCGATATTTTCCTTTGAACTAAATACTAAAACTTATAAATGTTTATTTCTACGACAAGATGAGTGTAAATTAAGTACACGATTTTTAACAATAATTCCCTGCAACATATTTTTCCATGGAGTACGAATCTCTTTGGTTCACACACAGCAAATTTTATGATGGTGCACCGTGGTGGCATACTAAACAATTTTTGTGCTGGGTGTAAATTTTTGAAAAAAAAAACACAACTTAGATGTTAAAAAAATTCATTTGGAACCTAAACTTTGTGTATTTCTTATTATTGAACTTAAATTTGTTTAATTTTCAATTAATTTTTAAGCTTCAACAAACCTTCTTCCTTTTTTTACATTCACTGGGACTGAAAGCATGGAAAGCTTTCATGGGAGATTCACTATAACATTTTTCCCTTCCAGGGGAATGAAAATTTCACGGGAACAAAAATTCCACTTCTTATTCAAGACAGAGCTGATTATGTTTTAGTTGTTTTAAGTTTAAATAATGCCTGATGTTGCTCTGTCTGTATTATTAATGACAAGAATGAAATATTATTAAAGAAAAATCGCATCAAAATTTTTCTTGGAGTTACAGTCCTTGAGAGCATTTTAATAAAACTTTTTTCTTTGAAAATTTCTTATAAAGATAAAGAAAAGAAGAAGAGGAATATTTACTCTATGATGAGCAAAACCGAAGAGGATCAGGTAAAAAAGTGCACGATTTGGCTTAGAATTACCCAAACACATAAGTACATAAATAAAACGTTATTGAATTGAAAAACTTTGTTCCCATTGTGTTATTCATATAAAAACTTAAGCAAGCATCATGCAAAGAGCAAACCTCAAATAACGAAAACAAAATTCATTTTTTTTTAATAAATCCTACTAATATGACGTAAAAATAGTTGGTATTAAATTTTGAAGATGATATTTTACCATTTGCAGTCTGCATTAAGGAAAGTAAATCTGTTTTGTTCACTATTTATGCATCCATCCGCTTTTGTATTCGCATTCTATTTTCCAAAACATTTCGAAGATGTTCCCATCTATCTTCGATGCCAAATAAGTCGAGTGTATGGCATCAGCACCCATTTTACTTTTAAAAATTGTGTACACATGTACAAAGCTTGCAAACAAATAACATGCGCCCAGCACAATTACAAATATTTCAAAGACATTTTCTATGGTGGCCTCCAGGTTGTACGTTGTCGTTGGGTCGCACTTATCATTCAACATAAATATATATAGCTCTATTCTTCCATGTATTTCTTCTTCAATTGTCAGTATCTTCTCCTCCATACAGCAATAGGCATAAGAAAAAATAAAATAAACTACAGACAAGATACATACAAGTACATAGTTGGAAAAAGAAACTTGAATAAAAGTGCATTTCAAGTAACGATTGGATTAGACAGACACATAAAAGACACCCATTCAGTCAGTCAGTCAAGTAATAAGTTAAAAAAAAAGAAGTCGGCAAGCATCATCTCTACTTTGCATCGTGATGGCATAACCAGCCTTTATTTCTATGATGATGTAAGTCTTAGTTTCAACGTATGCATCTTTTTTTTTCTTTTTCTTTATTCACCCGCAAATGAGAGAAAAGATGAGTAAAACATATATAAAATTACTTTTCTGCAAAGTTTTTATACTTTAAGTTAACTTAAATCTTTACGAATTGTTTTGTTGGAGGCTTTAATGTGAGAAGTTTTGTTAAAGTATTGAATTTTTCTGGAAGCTTTTGCTTGGTGCTTTGCAAGCGAATAATTATTTTTATTTAAGTTTTTTTTAACATTTTCAACTTTCTCTTCTAAGACATTTAGCATTTAAATATAAATATACAATATTATAGCATTCGATATTGAACTCAATTTTAAAACGTTTTCATATATGCCAGTGTTGCCAGTTGACGAAAAAACAAAAACTAAAAAATTTTTCATTTTTATCCAAAACTGTTCCCAGTCCATGTTTAAAAAACTATTGGTTTCAATTTTAGACAAATTTGTGTATCTGGCAAATTTTCCATACGCTCGTGTTAAAAAAAATCTGCATGTAGCCACTTTTCCCTGCTTCTGGCAACACTGATTTAAGCTCTATTTAAATATTTTGGAATTTCGTTCGATAGTGAATACCATAATTGGCCCCTACCTCTTTTTTAAACCCCTACCAAACAAGGGGTGTTATAAGCTTGTAGTGTGTGTCTGTGTATCTTTGTTTCTGTATAAGTCAACGTACAGACCAAATGGCTAAACCGATTTCTTAGATTACACTGTTCTCCAAAAAAAATTTGGTTTAAATAAAAATTAGTGTAATATAGGGACATTAATAAATACCCTAAAGTCAAATCTGTTTTCAGTTTATATCTACCACTTAGAGATTTTTTTTAGTGGGCGTGTCTAGTATGAGCCCCTTAAAATAAAAGAAGCCAACACGTTAACTTATTTCAAAATAATTCGATAACTGCTTGTTTAATTTTAATAAATAAAATACTGAAAGAGACAAAATAAAATGTCCTTCAAGTGAAATATATTTTTTTCGATTTTCAAAAATTATTGGCAAAAAATATTTATTAAAATTAATTGCTGAAGTGTAATGCAACTTCTTCACTTAAACAGTCCAACAACATTTGGACTCTAGTGCATATCTATCAGAAAAATTTATGTTGTTGTTGTTTAAGGCAAGATAAACAGGACTCGAGTTATGATTTGCTATAGCAGTTAGCCAACGCGCTAACTACTTCAGGAAGTGTTACTGCTCTCATTCCATTAGTTGAGACGCATATGTGCAAAATAATTGATTTTTATACTTTTGAAAAAGTTATTTAGATGCCATCCACATATTCCGTAACACTATTTTTCTCGATTTTTGACCCCCTCGCCCCAGTAACAGATCGTAACAAAACCATGAAACCATGAACAATGAGTAAGAATGAGTTAAAAATCAAATTAAATATTTTAAAAAGTTTTTATTTAAAAAAATTAAATTTAATTCATTGTATTAAATTCATTTATTACACTAGCACAGGGCTTAGACAAAAATTAAATAAGCTTATTTATGAAGGTACTCCAAATATTGGCGAAACTATTTATTTGAATTTCTTCCCAAGTGTCCTCAAACTCCAGAAATTATTGTTTTATGGAGAGCTCATTCCTAAACTATATGTACGTATTAGTGATGCGTATTCGAATGCCCAATTATTCGTCCGTTTCTAGATATTCGTATTCGTTTAAAAAAATATATAAAGAAATTTATAAATCCAAAACGAAATTTAAGTGAATGGCACACAAATAGTTTGTAATAGTTTAAAAAAAAAAATATTTTTTTTTTTTTTTTGCTATCCGTTTTTCTGCCAAATATTCTGCTATAGTTTTCCGTATTGATGACTGAGTAGTATTTGAAACACCAAGATGAGAATTGGCATTAGCCTCACGGTCGCTTTCAATAGTGTCTATCATTGAAGTCGTCGTGTATTTCAGAGAGTTTGAAGATAACTCCGTTTGGCCATCTTCAAATAAATCTAAATTGTGTATGAAACTAAAAAAAAAATTATATCTTGGATCAATAAAGGTTGCTGTGGTGAAAAATATTTCATTTTCTAAAAGAGAAAATTTTTTAACCAGTGCACTTAGCGAGAGTACTTTAAACATACACATTGTTTGGGAGATCAAACGACTCAACTGATGTACATTAATTCGAATTCGAATTCGCAAATATCAAAAATTGACATTCGGCACATGTATGTACGTATAGATCAGTGATGCCATTAGGATACGAAAGATACATTTTTCGTATCTTTTGATGACTTCAGGTACCATGTCTAATCCCGACATTTTTCGTATCTTTTGAATCTGTACGCAAAATGTACAGAAAATATGTAAATTTTTTTTTACGAAATATGAACATCTTTTTTTATTTTCAGGAAATTTATATGAACTTTTTGATATAATCGCCTTAGTTAGTATAAGCGCATTATCTCGTATATTAATTTTTCAAAAATTAATTTGTTTTGATAACAAATTGCTTAATGTATTTTTAAAAATTACATTCCCAATATATATGACTTAAATAAATATAAAAATGAATTTATATCATATAATTTTCTTTACAATATTAATCAAATATGAAATAATGTTATGTTAATAAATGTTAAACGTTAAAAATGGACTTTCACATTTTTTATAAAATGTATCTCTTTGGGAACAAATGTATCTTTTTGGAAACTAAAATGTATCTTTCTCGAAATTTCACTGGCAACACTGGTATAGATACATAATATGTATATGTATGTAGGTAACACGTATGATCAATTAATTAAATAAATGAGAAAAACATACGTATTTTTGTACGAAATTAGTAACTTTTTCTGTTACGTAACATTTTCATAGACGCCCTGCCCCCCACCCAAACAAATCGTAACGAAACTCGAACCCCTCCCCCTAAAGCGTTACTTAATACGGCCCCTTATGCTATATTTTTGTAATTCTCAATTATATGCAGTGATTTTTTTTATAAACATTGTAGTTTTGCTAGTTTTTGTTAAGGGTATTTGAAGTCTACTGATGAATTGTCTAATCAGCAACGAAATGCATCTAGACTGCTTTATGCAGGAACACAACTGGGACGTACGACGAATTTCGTCCACGTCGACGAATTCGTCAATGAGAAAAATCGTCGTGTGAAGCACAATAACGACAAATTTACTCAGCGAATTTTGCTCTTACAATTGATAAGGTTGGTTATTGTGTGTGCAAAGCGAGATAGAGAGAAAAATGTTTTTTCATCGTTCGTCGGTGTACAAAATAGAAATAAATCTATCTCAGCACGGCGAATTTCATTCTTTTTCTTTTTTTATGACGAAAGTTCGCACCGAAAAATTCGTAGTTCCTCTCAGTTGTGTTCCTAGCATTACCCACAGCAAATATAAAAACATTTACATCATATGAATTATATAAGTATGTATTAAAAGCATTTTATATTTTCTTTAGTGTGAAAAGATTCAGAACATCTTGCAATAAGTGTGATTTTCTACCACACACTTCTCCAATTGAGTAAAAACTTCACCACCAGCATTTTGAGATTGAGAGATACATACATACTCGTATGTATATAGTAATATTCGAATTTCGAACAATTACAAACACAATGAAATATGTACGAGTACATATGTACATACATGCATGACAAACTTAACTTGAAAATGTGCAATAACAACTGTTATTGTTGCTTGTTGTCTGAGATTTGGTGCAGATCTGCAATTCTAATACTCATGCTGTCTTATGGGTATTTCATAGTGAAGATGTGTAGCTGTCACGAAATGTGTCGTCAGTCATGCGTGATCATGCATGGTCGTGAGAAATATGCATTTTTGCTTCGAAATATTATTATTATTATGGGTACATACATATACGCGGCTTTTAATTCATCATGATACAAGAATGTTGCAGACTGCAAGAAACATCTTTGTAAAACGACACCCAAAGAAGTCAGTAATATTCAGTGACTGGTATTCGCAAATAGTGCATCATTTGCATCTCGAATCATGATCATTTAAAATGGTTTTACATATAGGCTTGTTCTGGGAATAAAGTATTTTTATTATTCCTTTTAATTGTGTATGAAATTGTATTAAAATTTTTGCGAAAAGTTAAATTCTGTGATTTGAAATTAGGTTACATTACTGCATACATTGCATGCAGTATAAGTATGACCGGAAACAAATTCTTATTAAAGAATCTAGAAGTTTTAAATATGTCTTCCAAGAAGAGCCTCACTTAAAGGCACGACTTCTTTGGAATCAATCAATATGTCCGTTCCTCACCAACAGTTTTAATTTTTAACCGACTTCAAAAAAAGGAGCTGTTACTCTATAACTCGGTTCATATTAGACCGATTGTATAATTTTTTTAATGCCTGAGAGGGTATAGCTTCCCATTGGTCCCATTGCGAAAAAAAAAAAAAATGGGGGGAACACACCCACAATTTTTTATATTTGATTTTATGATATTCTATTTATTTGATTGCTGCGAAACCTAGCAAACACCTTTGGTTAATGTAACTACACAATTTAAGAGTTAAAAAAATGGGCGGAGCTAGCCCATTAGAATTCATTCTCCTATTTCACGTGGTTCTACTTAACCGATTTTTACGAAAATTACCACACACCTTGAGCTCAAAAATAGACGCAATCTTCCATTAGAAAAATTTAATATTTTAATATTTTATGTACCGATTTTTACAAAACCTAACACACACACACCCTGAGCTCTGAAAAACACAAAATCTGGCATTTAAAAAGTGGGCGGAGGCACGCTCATTAAAATTTAATTTTATATCCCATAAATCAGATCTTTGCACTGAAGTCGGTTTTTTCGGCAGAATTATTCATTTATCATGTTGTTTAAGAAAACATTTTCATAAAATTTAACAGTAACTCAAGTTAGCTCAGGCATTCTATAGCGTGAGTGAATATATACTTCTACTTGACCCGAAAAATTGACACACAATTCCATCTCTATTTCATAGTTTATGCTCGTATGTAGATGCAAGTGTATTTGTCTGAATCTGTGTCTATGGGTAAATGATGTATGAGTGCATCGGTGTAATGTTCAAGTGGAGATCGTTCTTCTTATTGTTTGTCATTGCTGTTGATGTTCATGTTCCTTATGTTTGTGTTGGTGTATGATTTCGATGTTGCTGGTATGTGAATGTGGTACTGCCGCTGACGATGATGATGATGATGATGATGATGATGATACTGATGATGGGCTTTAGTGGTTTTCCTTTTGATTTTAAAAGTTCATTTCGCTTTGAATACGTTAACGATTAGGTTGTGCCCGCGCTTTATTACTGTGCGTCTCACAAATCGGGTACATTAAAAACAATTTTATGTTTTCTTTTTTTTATATTTTGCTTGAATTGGTTTCTGTTTCGAAACCTTTAATACCTTGCGTTGATGTTGAACTTAAAAACTATTAAGTAAAACACTTAAACGTTTCGCTGAACATTCTAAATGGTTTAAAAGAAAAGAAGCAGATAAAAAACACAAGAAAACACTGCGTTAAATTTTTTCCACACAAACTGATAAAAACCAACAAAAAAATTTAACAAAATAAATAACGAAAAATTTCAAAATTTAAACTGTGTAGTTTCCACTTGAGTGCATGTGTAAGGAAACGTTTAAAGGTGTTTTAGGAAAAGATTAAAAAATTATTTATCTGAATAATAATAATGAAACATACATGTGTAAAGAAGTGTTTCTAAACCATTTGTGACAATCGAAAAAAATTGCATGTAGAAGTGATAAAACTTTTGTAATACAAACCAGGCTATTTTAAAAGAAGAATAATCGTATAAATCTTAAAATTTAATGCGCCTAATTATTAATTAAATTCAACTTTTATATAGTGACTTTTCTTCATTTACAGTGTCATAAAGAAAACTTTGTTTTCGTGCAGAGTTTTGGATTAAATACTTTTTCTTATACATCCCTTTACCAGTTTTGGATTACAGTTTTTCTGCCACATCATGTCAAGGATAAATTTACACATTTGCACGTTTATCTGTGGTATGTATTTTTTAGAAATAGATTGATCCTTTAATACAAAAAAAGTTGAATTGTGAATTTTTTGAAGTTTGTCTTTGAAGAGCAATTTTTATCAATTTCGAACTTTTAAGGGATTTTTTGTTTTTTGACCTTCTGATTCCTTTTTTCCAAAACGCCAAAACACTGTATTATTTTTAATGGCACTTCTGTGAAATGCGTTTTGAGTATTGGGAACCTATTTTTACTTTCACTAGATGTTGTTTGGAGATTTCAAATTCTTTACATTGCATAAAATTAGATAAACAAAATATTTACTAATTTTGAGAAGACTCTACCAAAGATTATTTTGTTGTATAACCCCAAAAATTGCGAAATAAATTTTAATGATATTTACAATAACGACGCAGCACCAAGAGAATAAAGTATTGTAACCCTATCACGATTTATAAAAAAAACCATACAAATCGCCAAACGCAAATTATTGGAAACATTTCTTTGAGTCCATAGATAGTACAAGAGATTCTGCAAGACTTGCTAGGATCCTGGTTACAAATCACTCTTGCCCTACTTTCTTAAAAAGGACGGACAACTTGCGGTAACAGATTCCTCTAGACATACTACTCAATATCCACTTTCCTGGCTGTAAGCATACGCCTAGTGTGAACAGCTTTATCAGCAATAACAAGCTGTGAATAATGAGATACTATCCCTAGACAAAATCTCGTGGGCTATTGATAGTTTCTCTCCATCCGGATGGCATCATGCCAAACATACTACAAAATACAAAAAGTTCCATCATCCCCAAGCGTTTCTTTTTTCCTACGTTCCGACTAACTGGAGAAAAGTCAAGAGTTATTTTCATTCCGATGATTGGCAGAAGAAGTCAGCTTTTCATCTCTCCTGATCAAGACGCTGGAAAGACTAATAGAAAGTCATATTAGGCAATGACTTTAAGGATCGTCAAGACTCTCAATTAACTAGCATGCCTACCTTACGGGACGAAGTGGTAAGGTTAATAGAGAAATCCCTGGAGCACAAACAATACACTTTAGCTGCTTTCCTTTACATAGAAGGTGCTTTCAATAATGTCTCGGTGACAGTCATCTAAACTGCTTTCCGTGATATTGATGTTAAGGATTACATCGGCAACTACATAATGAAAAATATCACTGCAAAATTAGGCAACAGCAGGAGAGACACCACATGGTGCGGTGATCTCACCTCTGTTCTACATTCTTGTGGTTAGCACAATACTTTTCAGATTTGATGCCTAGGGAGTTTAAGCTGTAGTGTAGGCGGACGGTGTGTTAATAATGGCCTCAGGGATGTTCACGGACGACATAAGCGATATCATGTCTAACGCTTTGGTCAAACTTAGTAACTGGGCAGCAGACTGCAGTCTAGGAGTGAACCCAAACAAAACGGGACTGGTACTATTTACCACAAATGCCAAGGTACAGAACTTTAGACTTCCTCGGTTGAATAGTCATAAATTGTCACTATTGGACAACGAAAAATATCCAGGAGTTATACCGGATCAAAGACTTTCATGGAAACTGAATAGTTTAGAAAGGTAACAGTTCCCTACTACTTGCCTAATACTCCTGTCGTAGGATGTTTGGATCAAAATGGGCAACTATATATGTATATTTAATATATCAACTGTGCATCGAATATTAACTTATGGCTCTGTAGTATGGTGGGCTGCCACAAGTAAGAAATACGAGGTAGATCAATTTCATAGAATACAGAGATCCGCTTGCGCAGGAATAGCAGGATGTTTACGTACTAGTCCTTCGGAGGTTCTGAATGCTATACTAAAACTTATTCCGATCGACCTTCATGTCCTTGGTGGATATTAAGGTCTTATGGTCATGCCAGAATACTGGATCGCTGAGGAAATCAACTGATTACATGGTGCCTCATCTGGACTTAAATAAAATAAAGTATTTAAAGCTCTAATTCCATCCAGGTGGGGGGGGAAGGGAGTCACAATAGCAACAGAGTATGACGTCAGAGCATACACTGATGGATCAAGAATGGTTTGCGGTGTCGGCTCTGGAGTCTTCGCAGATGATCCAGGTATAGAATGCTCCTTCCATCTCCCTAACGAAGCCACTGTATTTCAGCCGAAATTTTGGCAACTAGAGTGCTGATTGATAGGAAGGTAAAAGGTAAAGTCGGCATCTTTATCGTCAGCCAAGCAGCGCTTCTATCCCTGAGATCATATACTACTTTCTCTTTTCCAGTTGGGCAGTGTAAGAGTGTGCTATTTAGACTGGGTGGACAGGTTGACGTCCCCTCATCTTGGTTCCAAAACATACCAATTTTTTACGTAACGAACGTACGCATGAGCTGAATAGAGCTGGCTCTGGTATGAATGCCAAATCTGTAGCAATGCGGTTTGGTACTATTAGAAACTACAACTTTAAGTATTATCTCTACAAGACTCAATGCAAATGGCGCAATATAGACACGTGCGTGCTTGCTAAGAAAATGTGCTACAATGATATGCTTTGAATACAATTAACAAGTAGGAACTGTAGGGACATCTCGACGCTCCTCGCATTCATGACGAGACACTGGACGGTTGGCAGACATGTTAGTAGAATAGACCGGTCCTATAATAAGTTCTGAAGAAGTTATCAAGAAGAAAGCAAAGAAGAGATAATCTCCAACTTAATTTGCGAATGTCCAGCTTTGCATCTCTCGGGCCACCTATCAGACTTATATCCGAATACTTAGAATGCTTAGGTAGACACCGAAGAGTGGTTTGGTATTTTTAAAAAGGGATTATCTAGGTTGTATTTGAATGCCTGAGTGAAGAAGGCAGCCTCGTAAACCAACCAACCAACGCCGCAGATTATTTCTGATTCCACTCACATAAAATTTATCATGCAACAAAAAACAAAAGACTACAGCACATTTCGATGTCAAGAAAAATATTTTAAAACTAGAAACATATTAGCCCAATTCACAATCATCTGCATTTCAGATTACAAATTTATGCAACTGTAAAAATTTTCCATAAATTGTGAACACGATTTTTTTTATTTATTTACATACATATTTCCGCAGCTTTTTAAGATAATTTAATCCATTTCTTATTCGGTCTTTCCTTATTTATTTTATATTATTATTTTATTTTCTTCATTTTTAGCTGTCAGCTTGCATTTACATAAGTGTTGTATTTGTAAATTTAATATAAACTATGGCGGTATTCGATGTTTGATGCATATTTTCGTGCGTTAGTCCAAATGCAAAACATTGTAGCTTTTCTTTAAAATCCAACAACAAAACACACACACAATCCAAAGAAAAGCATCGAATACCGCCTACGGTTTTTAGTGATGTATATTTACACAAAAGTAACGAGAGCTTTTGTGTGTGTGTGTGTATTCTTAGTATAGAGTAAAAATACCACTTTGCAAATGCTACGATGCAAGACCATTTGCACAATATTGTGAATTGGGCTATTGTTCGTAACTCCTTTTTACAACGTTTTTTATTTCATACCTAAACACTGATACCCGTATATTACCAGTATTTTACAAGCAACACTGATTCAAAAGTTAATCAGTATAAAGAGATGTCTGAGTTCAGTTTTAAATGGTTTTTAATAGTTATCGGTTGCTAACCTTGAAAATTTTATTTGTTTTGTAAGATTTAACATAAATAAATATGTATGTGTGTATGTTAAAACTTAATGAAAAGAAAACTATCGTCCAACCATATTAAGCTTCGACAACATTAATAACTGTCGGTTTGTTTATCCCAGTATCTGGTATAATTTTATAACTTCTCTAAAGCCAACTTGGTTGGTATTTGTTGGCTGGTTGTTGAGAGGTCAAGAAAATTAGTTATGCATATGAACTTATATGCATACATACATATGTATGTATGTATGTATGTTTGTTTGTTATAAATTACAACAGCTTTTGAGTTCATTTGTGTATTGTGTTCCATTTATTATGCTGCACATTGCCTTTGAAATTGGCAGCATTTAAGAAAACACAACTGGAAAAGTTGAACTCAATTCAAAGCCGCACTTGTCACTGCCATGAAGTAACATAACATTGAAATTACCAGTTTTAGGCAATAGGCTCTATTATGCACTTTAGCTTAAATGCTGCACTACCATAAAAGTTGCTTTCAAAATGAAATTGGTTATAATACAAGTATCAAAGGTTTAACAATTTAAGCTTGCAGGCAACTTTTGCATAATACAAATGAAATTCATTGATAAAAATTAAATGCTTAATATCAAAAAACAAAAATTAAACTTGAAGAGTAATATAAAAATATCAAAGAGAAACAAGTAATAAATATATGTATATAATCATAAAAAATGTATTTTCCTACAATTATAGTTCATAAAATTATATTAAATAAAAACTTAAAAAACAAAATTTAAGATACTCCACTAACAATGTTTACCGTTTGATATGAACCTGAGGAATGTATAACCAAAAAAATTGATCAAAAATAGATGTATTCCGGGAGTCTATTCTATAATTCGAAACGAAAGAAAATTATTTAGAATTTGCGTGCAGAGTAGGCCCTTGGATTAAACTTTTTCCAAAAATACCGAAGTATATTTATCTGGTAGTAATTTTGCAATGTGTAAGAATTTTAACCAAAAACATATTGAGTAAAGCAAAAAACCTCGTGAAGTTGCCATCATAGATATCCTTATCCAAAGTACATACGGATTTCTTGTGAGATTTTGTATCCCACTACCGCAGATATCGTTTATTTATAACTTTTTATCCTAAAACAAACTTAATAGTTTAGTATGAATGCAGCGTTTTCCAGGCTGAGATCTTGGCGATCCTCAGAGCCACGGAGCTGGTGGCCAGGAATGTAGCTGAAGGTGAGAAGGTAACCTTCTACGTCGACAGCCAAGCAGCGCTAACAGCTGTCAAATCGAATCTTGTTAGTGACTGTAGGAGAGCGCTCAACTTGCTTATGGATAAATATAGTGTCAGACTATGTTGGGTTCCTGGCCACAGCAGTGTTGAGGGAAATGAAACTGCCGATGAGCTGGCAAAAATAGACTCGGCATTAGATGAAGAAATGACAGACAGGTCGGTGAAATTATCGATAGGTCATTACTAAAGGGAACTCAGTAATTGGGTAGAAAGCAGGACCAACAGTTCATGGCGAAGTAGGGAGGATTGTAGAGTTTGTGGCAAGAACTTGACTCAGGAAGATCCAAAATGCTACTGGACATGAATAGCAAGGGTAATAGGCTCACTTCTGGCAAAAAATCGAGGGTAAATATTACTTTTTTTGGCAACAGAAGGCAATCGCAATAGACCCAGATGGGTCTCCGAGTGGAGGTGAGGTGCTATAGCACCACCCTTCCTAACCTAACCTTACCTAATACTATAACATTAGTATATCAAATTCGTCTCATGTTTTTAAGCAAATGTCTTTACTACCTCAATCACCAAGATACTTAAAATTTCAAGAGCATAACTAACAAGACAGTATACATGTACAACGAAAGCTGGTTATTACTATTTATAATATAAACTTAAATCAATAAATAGAAAAACAAAATAGGCAACACATGATGAATAATATTATTTGTGTTAGTTAGTTTTTATTATTATTGTTCGAACTTCATTTATTTCTATATTTATTATTTGATTAGGCTAAAGTTCGTTTCGCTTTCCAAGCCAGCGGACCAAGCACAAAGAACGCTAATGATGAGGTGGGGTGTAGTGACCTTCTAAAACAGCTGGTTGTTGTTTTCTACTCGTGTTTGTTAGAATATTTACAATTAATTTTGGTGTTATTTTGTCATAAATAATTATCACATGTAATTTGGCTTACAAAGCGATACGAACTTTAGCCTAATCAAATAATAAATATTATTTGTTGTTTTTTGAAAAAGTTACTTAATCTACTATGATTGTAGTCTTATAATTCTTAATAACCTATTGAGAGTTTTTCTGTAAGCATTGGGGTTTTGTAAGCTTTCAACAAATCCAACAGGTTAGATTAACCTTCGTTAGCTTGGACATTTTATTGTTTTAGTTATCACTAACAATTTATATTAACAGTAAATTGAAAACAGAAATTTGTTGAAGTAGCCTGACGAAGAGTTTGTTTATCTTAATCGATTTTATTTACAGACAGCCGGACATCGCTTATTCGTCTTTCCTATTCATAAGGACTCAGAATATATAAACTTTATGGTTCGTTTATGAATATTGTAGAAATTAGACAGGGAATGAAAAACCTTTATTTACAACAACAACAATATACATTTACTGTAATTTGTTTTGTGTGTGTCTATTTAATAAAGCTTAAAGCACACATTCAACCTTTAGCCGCAAGTGGAGGTAGTAGCTGACTCGAAGGACCACATATAAGTTGTGATAATAAAATTTCAATTGTTGTTGACTAAATCAAAATTTATGGACTTTGATTACATATTATTGTGTTGTTTGAGTTTTCTTGAAATTAAATCAGTCGGTCGCCCGCATAGTTTATGTTATTTGAAGAAAAAACAAACTTTTTATATAAACTTGGCATGCATATAGTCATAATTAATATCAACATGTTTATTGTTTTAAATTTACATTTGATGGGGCGTAATTGATACTTTTTCCCCTGAATAATGTGTTTTATTTACTGTTTGGTGTATAAAGTCTTCTAGTATATAAAATATTAATTTGATAAGCAGCACTATGTAAATAATAACTGAATTGAGAAGTCCTAATATTTGTTCAGTTTCCATTAGCCCATCATTTATCATACGCCCAAAACCCATCAATATGAATACACTAAAAGCAAATTAAGTATATAATTATACGCCCTACAAGACATAACCATCAATTTTGTTCCAACAACTTTACTACTTTTTTTGTTTTTAATCGCCTGCAGTGTTATTATTTATTGCCAGCTTTATTTCATTAAATTATGCCTTAATTTTGTGTGATCGCTCTGAACTTGGCTTGGAGTTGTTTTTTTAAAACACAAAGTTTTTTTCCCTAATTATTTTTCCTGTTGTTACAATTTTAAAATATTTTTTAATGTCTTTTTATAAGGTCTATATAGTAATAAGTTTGATGTATATTTATACTGTAATACAATAAATGATGTTGTTGGAAATACTTATGTTATGATATACATTAAATGCATTAAGGTCACGAACTCTTCCTCTGTTTGAAAACATTTATGCCACAATTTCATTAAGCTTTCCGAAAATGATGCATTAAAGATATATAAAAAAAGAGTTATTTTGTTTGAAAACTACAACTTTAGTATAACTTATTGTTTTTATAAGACTATTATCAACAAACTACCTTTGCAATACAAGAAAACTCCAGCTCCTACAATTCACTTTTTAAAGTATATTTTACCATCTTAGATGCTGCTAAAATATATTTATGAAATGTAAATACTAATTTAAGAAATTTGTTACTTATGTACTTTTCATCAACAAGTAAATAAGTTGATTGTAGTTTCAAATTGTTGTGAAAAATTTCATATCAAATTAATTTGAAATTCATGAAGATCTTTGGTAATCGGCAACATTGTGATTTTTAATGATGAGACGCTGAGGCTGATGATTCTGTTTTGTTTTGTTTTCAATTATTCGCTCTTGTACAAATAGTGCAAACAATTCATTAACAAAATTCTAGTGTTACAATAAAAACAAAGCAAAGCAAAACAAAATTATATTTAAATTTAATGCAAATTTTAGATCTACAGTTTTTGAGAAGAAAAAAAAATAACATTAGGAAGAAAAGAACAAAAAAAAAATTTGTCTATTTCAGCATTTTGATGATGAGTGACTGAATGAATGAAATTGCAAAATTTTGCTTCTTTTCTATTCTTCAAATAGTAAAACTCAGCGGCGTTTTGGTTTATTTTTTTTATTTAAATTAAGTTTTATCTCCAGTTTGTTTTATAATAATTACTTGAAACTCAATTCAACCCAACATCAAAAGGAAATATTAAAGTCGTAATTAAGATTACGAAATTAGATATAGTTAAGGCAAGATGCTTCTGTTTGGGTGCAAAAAAAATTCGCTTGCTAATTTCAAATTAAATTGCAATAAATTATTATTATGAAAGTATTTGGACAGCTTGAATACATATACATACATACATACATACGAGTATGTACATATGTATGTAAGTGGTATGGTGGTAAAACAACGGCACAAGTTTAAGGTAATGACAGCAGATGAAATTAGTTTTTTTTTACGATAGCCTTGAAAGCCAAATAGTATACAATATAAATAATTGGGCTATTCAAATGTTACTCATAAATTTTCACGTTTTAAAGTAATAACACGAAAAAATATGACTGCTGTAAAGCAACCACCCCTCATAATTTACAATTATAAATATTGTATTTATTTGTATTTTTGTTTTAGCACATTTCATACCACAATTGTGCTAGCTAAAATCACACACATTCTTATTCTCTTTCATTTAGTCGTCAATGAGATATCGACGATAAAACATGCATAGCGGGTGCATTAAATTCTTTATAGGTACAGTGAAAGAAAAGAAGTAGTATGCGAAAAAAAATATTCTATGATCATTAATGCTTTTCACGACATTCAATGTGTTTTATGTTGCAAAACTTTTAAGGAAGGAAATGCATACGAGATGTATTAAAAAGACATTTTGATTTTTTTTTAACAGTTTCACTAAACTGCACTTTCTATCAAAACTTTTCAGTCCAATAACTCGGGAAATATGGGTCGCCACAAATTTTTTCATTAATTTTTATTTTCTTATTTTTCACGTTTCTATCAGATAAGCTATTTAAGCATTTCTCTTTCGAGATTTTTCACAGAGCACCATAACTCGGAAAATATGGGTCGGTGCCATCTTTCTTATTAAAGTTTTTTCTCTTATTTTTTAATTTTCTACCACATAGGCCCCTTTTTATTTTTATTTTTTTGAGATGCCTTACTAAACTGCATTTGTCCAAATATTTATTTTTTTCTATGTACTTCAGAGAGGTATGAGACAACTTTTCTCACACATACAACTATAATTTTATTTTTGACATCACTGTTTTAGCACCTTTGAAGATTGTTTCCTATCTCTCTCTCTCTCTCTCTCTCTTAATTCCATTGAATAAATGGGCTTGATGGCCAAATTTGAGGGGCGAAAGCACGCAATTTACTGCTATGAAATTTTTTTGTATTTTTTTTTTAAATAAAACTGAACCGATTTTGGGGGGAGAGAGAATATAAGAAATAAAAAAATAAAATTAAATTCTCCATGCAACTAACGGCCACTCTAATGTACATATTAGTCATCATTTGTACAGTATCAACAGTTTTTTGCCACTCCTGAATATCTGGGATTCTTTAAGTTGTAACTATTTATGATTTAGTGTGCAATATGTATGAAGAGTAGCAGGCAACAATATCGAAAATTTCGTTGTACATTCAATTTCCTATCCCTATGTCTTCACAAGCCACTGACTTGAACCGGACTATTCCTGACATACCAGTCTAAGACCAAAGTCGCTAGCTTTACTGTGAGATTCGGAAAACCGATTTCACCTAAAGACAGACAGGCGGACGGATAGAGGGACGTCGCTTTTTCTTCTTGCCTATTCATAAGTACCCAGAATATATATACTTTACGGGTCGCATATTAATATTGTGGAAATTGCACACGAAATATAAAACCATTTTTGGTGAAGAATATAATAAGCGTAGTAAGCTTAGAAATTTATACAAAACCCAGCAAACAATTTTTATTCGATATGAATCTATTATATTTTTCAACAAATTCATACAATTAGAAATGCATTGGATAACAAAGTATTTATGAGGCAAAATGAAAAATAAAATCTTAGTTAAACATTAATTTTTGGTTTTGTTTCTTGTATTTTACTTTCATGCTCAGCTGATGTAATACATATGTTGCCTCAACTGATACAATATTTTGACCAATCACAGTGAGTGAAATTCACAATAGTAACATTTTATATATAAAAGTCGACTATAGTCAAAAATCGATAGTAAGGGCTATGATGTTAAATTCGGATGTGCGTGTCAATTCCATCTTTTATAAATGCAAGTCATGTCATTAACAAAAGCGTGCAAATTTTCGTAGGACTATTTTGAATTATAATCGTTTTTAAACTGTAGACTGTGTCGACACAAGAGACTGTATATATGTAAGGATTTGTTAGAATCGGTTGTTTGTGCGGGCATGGTACCTCCCGCTTTTTTTTTTTGGACAATGGGACTAATCTCAAGACAAAAATAAAATGTTCCAGTCGCTTAATAAATGGTAGAGTTCTAAGGTAACAAGCATAAGAAATGCAATCGAGTTGGAAACCTTCTCTTTTTAAGGAGTTGGTTAAAATTTAAAGGTTTTGTTACTCTTTATTTATGAAAATAGTACATTATATTTGAAATTTTTAATAAATTCTCAAAATATTACAAGAACATAAAAATGTTTAGCAAATATGCCATTGAGACCGAAATATGTAAGACGTTGTTGTAAGGTCGAAAATATCGCTCATTTACTCAAAGAACGTAAGTGAGACAGAATTAATCCTATATCGGTGTCAGGGTTCCCAGATTTCTTTCGACTCACATCCCCAATTTTAAAATTTTTATCCCCGAAATTCCCCAAAAGGCAATTTGTACTAATTTTACCACTTCTGGAGATGGATCAGAAGTGTCACAACAAATTCAATTATTTTTCATATGTATATTAATTCCTAGCAGAGATTTTACCACTGAATTTTGTTTAAAATTTAATTTTTTATTGACTCCATTGCCGAAAAATCTCGTTCAATGCAAGCCTTGCTCGTTGATACACAAAGTAAATTTAATATATACAATACTCTACCAGTTCTTTTACGGCCGTGATCCAGTGGCATCTTGATATGAACAAGCTTCTGCCCAAAACATGTTAAGTTGCTTGTTACATTTATATAAAATTGTAAGCATCAAATATGGTAAAGAACTAGTTGTCAAATAATTTAAGTTATATAGTACATACGTGTAAACAATAAAATTAGCTGATGAGCATATCTCCCCAATGCGAGTACCTGTTTGTCTTGTAATAAACTTTATTTAAATCTTGCTAACAACAAATGTTAAAGACGAGTTCATTGTTAGCATTTATCATTTAATATTATTTATGAACTAAGATAAAGAGCAATTGAAATATGTATTGAAATTAAAATATTCCGAGAAATAAATAAAAAAATAAATATTAAGTTAAATAAAAATCCCCAAAAAATCTCATAAATTCCCCACAACATAAAAGTTATCCCTATTAATTCCTCAATCCCCATACCAAAATTCTTATCCCCATTTCGAAAAAAAAATCCCCGATTTGGGGATAAATCCCCTAATCTGACAACACTGATCGGTGTTCATATTGTGCAAAAATTTCATGCAAATATCTTGCTTACACAACTCTTGAGAGAAATATAAAATTTTCTTTTTTCTTTGAAAATTTTATTTGTTTTAATGGTTCAGCAATTGTCTATATGTATTTCGCTCTCGCTTTTGGAACTCATCAGTAGACTTCAACCCAAGAAATGTTTAGCTAACAAACTTCATATGTTTCAAATTAAATAAATAAAGACTTTACTCGTATGTCAAATAAATGTACTTCGGTATTTCATGTATTTTCTTTTTTACATTAAGTTGTGTGTAAATTGAGAACTTCAAACTCATTTTCTGGCATTCTGATTATGACATTGTTGGAGTAAATGGGCAATATACTCGTACGTCTTATTTCGTATCGAATTACACAATAGACCCCTATAATTATTGACTTGTTATCGATAACTCCAATTCGACATACATGAACTCACATTGTTATTTATAAAAAAAAAACACAAACATGGCATGTGTTTAATTTTTTTTTTTTTTTTTTGTAAGTACCGTGTTCGAGTGCTTTGTCTGTAACTGGGAAAAACAAAATGAAAGCTAGCAGGCTAAAAAGAATATATATCTTTACTTACCGAAATAATTACATTGACTGACATGCTCGTTCATTAAAATTATTGCTAAATAAATGCCGAAACAAAAACTTAACTTGAAAAATGCTAAATTTTCAAGTTAAATATATTTTTTTCACACAATATTGACCATTGTGGCAAAAAATAATTTTTAAAAATCGAACTCTATTAGTTATTGTTCTGTATTAAGACAAGGACATATTCATATACGAGTACATACATTCACATGCATATAATTTTTTTGTTTTTTTTTTAATTTAAAAATATTGCTCTTTTAAACTGATTTATATACTTATTATTTTATGGCAAAAAAAAAGACGGCAGCACGTCAAGCACAAAAGTACGTTAAGCAAAACAAAAACAAAAAAAAAAACAAACTAACTAAATTCAACTTTTAAAAATTTGCTATTTGAGTTACACAATTTTACGTTGAAAAACATGTTTGAAATATTATTAAATCTTCTCTTGCAGCAATTTTTTTAACTATAACAAACACAATACTAGGACAAGCGTCATCATTCTTTACAAAACCATGGCCAACATATAGTCTGCAAAATATGCCACAAACACGATTCACATGTCATGACAAAATACTTGGCGGTTATTATGCAGATCCGGAGGCTCAATGTCAGATGTTTCATGTCTGTGTTAAAGTTGCTGGAGTGGGGGTAAGTGGCATTAAGCAATAATGAAAAATACACATTTATGTATGCATATACATACATCTGCATATTAATAAGGTTTTAAAGTATTTTTACATTGCACATACATATTTATACACTTTGTGATAGTAAAGGCATACATTTTTATTAGCTTAACAATACATATTTATTTTAGTTGAAATTTATTTGCTGGTGGCTAAGCATTTCTATATGCATTTCATTGGTGCTTTGCCAAATCATCAGTAGACTTTAACCACACATTTTGAACAGTCACAAAACTCTTATCTTATGCACAGACTTTCAAAAACCGTTTGAGAATTCACAAATAATAATACTTTTGAAAATCACAGATGAATAAAGTAAGCGTAGTAGGTTTAGAAACTTTTCTTAAGATAATAAAGACAATGAAAGCCTACTACTACTAGAGAAGAAAGGTGGTGAAGGAATAGATAGAGGAAACCTTCATTCTTTTACAACTTTGCTTTTTGCACGTTTTTTTTTTTAATAATGCAGAGTTGCAGCGCCTCTGGTGGCAATGAATCGTATTGATGCTGTGTTTAGTAACCATTTTATTGGTTATTTAACTTTGTCGATGATTCCGCTATACGAGTACAACACTGGCGAAGGACGGGCGCTCTGATATTTATATTAGGATTAGTATCTGCTGAAGTCGGTAGGACCTGCGGTTTTGTAGTAAACGTGCTAACTACTTCAGCAAACGCCGCCCAAAATCCAGCACAAAATGGCCCCACTGTGCGACAATATGAAAGTTGTCCATAAGATTATGAACTCATTATTTTCATCCATCAGATTGTGCTCTTATGAAATATGCTGCATATTTAATGTTTTTATTCTGCAGAAAATGTTATAGAGAATAAAGCCTAGATCCCACTATTGGCACAATGTGCCGATTTTCGTCGGCTCACTGCAATAAAATTATAAGCAGGGAAACCACAAATATGCTCTAAAAGAAAGCCCTAAATATGCCCTAAAAACTGAAGAAATATGCTCTTAAAAATAATATAAATTGATTTATTTGAAAAAAAAAAATATATGTGACAGCGCATAGAGAAAGGTAAGGTAAAAAAAGTAAGGGTAAAAAAAACAATTTTCACTTTTTTTTTTATGTGGAAAACATCTGAGCATCGAATGAGACCGATCCCATGCCCCAAAAGTGTTCCCTCCCGCTGATGTGATGGTACACCAAAGATACACGTATTTAAATCTTTAAAATGGCTCTCCTGAACAAAACCTGTTTTTACCCTTAGGTCCCTTTCTATTTTGCGCGTCACATATATATATTTTTATTTTGAATCCAACACTTCAATAATATAAATAAATATAAAATAAGACAAAAATAAAATAAATATAAAAAAACAATAAAAAATTTTAATAATGAAATAAAATTTAACTTCAACTTCAAAATAGATCCCTATATCAGAATTTAAACTTTGGAACCTCATTTTGGATAAATACATTGAACATTTTCTTTTTTTAAGCCAAATGTATACACTATACACTACATACATAGAACATTGGATATGAGATTTTGACAGGGAAAAATAATAATAAAAAGTTTGCCCAACATACTCATATTTGAACAAACCTATTAAAATAAAAAAATAAAAAATAAAAACTCTACAAAATATCAAATTATGCCCTAAAAGCGTCAAATATGCTCTAAAAATCGAAAAAAAATGCTACAAATATGCGTGTAATACTAAAATATACAAAAATATGCTTTAAAAGATAAAATATGCAAAAATATGCACTAACAAAACGATGCCAAAATTCATAAAAAGTTCTGAAACGGACAAATATCCTATCTAGGCATTAACACGTCATACAAGAAAAAAACATGCATTTGCATATTTGCGGTTTCCCTGGTTATAAGTAATAAGCTAAATTGGCCTTATTTTGCAACTGATTGAAACATAAGGACATAATTGCACCGCACTGCATTGGTAATAGAGCCATATAGACTTATTCCGGAATTAATTGAGAAAAAAGGCAATTGGTTTGGTTTGGTTTATTACATTTGACTTTATTGCAGTGAGCCGACGAAAATCGGTACATTGTGCCGATAGTGGGATCCCGGCTTAAGAAAGATTTCAACAATTTGCGCTGTAAATGTGTATATTATATAATGGTTTCAGCTGAATTAAACACATTCACCACAGCAGGCTACACGAACACACGACTTCAAATGCCGCTAGCAGCACTTGTCGCCTCGTAGCCAGCTACTTAATTATTTTGGAGACGGCAGCAGCACCATCTGCACCTCATGTTTAAGTACAGGGTGGGCCAAAAGAAACCAAGGGGTGTAAAAGTTTAATAACTTTTTTGTTTATTAATTTTTTTTTACTTTTTTTCTCAGATTATATAATATACAAAATGGAAATTTTTTGTACACTAAGTATGAAAAATAATGTCTCTTAAATGACCACCGTTTTCAGCTTCGCACTGATGGGCGATTATGATTATGAGTGATGAAGCTCATTTTCATTTGAATGGCTTTGTTAATAAGCAGAACTGTAGGTTCTGGGGTTCTGAAAATCCAAGAGCCATTCATAAACGCCAATTGCACCCCATTAGGTGTACAATATGGTGTGGGATCACATCTGAAAATATCATTGGGCCTTACTTCTTCGAGAATGAAGATGGAAGTGCTGTAACCGTAAATGGAGAGCGGTATCGGTTTATGATAGAAAATTTTTTACGTCCTGCTCTTGAAAACAGACCTGGTATGTGGTTTCAGCAGGATGGAGCCACTGCCCGCACTGCCCGAGGCACAATGGCACTTTTAAGTCAAATTTTTGGAGAGCGAATAATTTCCAGAAATTCGGAAATAATTTGGCCCAGCGCGATCGCCAGTTTTGACAGCACCCGACTATTTTCTTTGGGGTTATTTGAAGTAGCGAGTGTATGTGAACAAGCCAGAGACAATCCTTGAACTCAAGGCAAACATTGTTGCAGAAATTCGAACGCTACAGCCACAAATTTTGAAAGATGTTATGGAAAATGCTCTAAAACGAGCCCATCAGTGCAAAGCTGAAAACGATGGTCATTTAAGAGACATTATTTTTCATACTTAGTGTAAAAAAATTTTCATTTTGTATATTATATAATCTGAAAGAAAAAATAAAAAAAAGTTAATAAACAAAAAAGTTATTAAACTTTTACACCCCTTGGTTTCTTTTGGCCCACCCTGTATAAATACATAGTTCAGTATTGCCACCTTCAAATATTTCGCATTTATAAAAATTAAATTACTCTTTCAAAATGTACTTAAATGACGTAAAAGTATAAAATTGAATCAACATCAGCTTTTGGATATTGTTTCTGTTATATAATATGAAATAATTGTACGATAACATTCATTCAATATTTTGTATTATATGTACTTGCAACACTGAATTTTCCCATTGTAGCCAAGGAAATAGAAATTGGTTTAATTGTACTACAACGACAAAATCAGCATAGACAACAACCTGCCGCCATGTTGCCTTGCTGTCGTCAAAAGAATCACACCCGTATAAACATGTGTATTCTATCCTTGACATTTTGTAGTCAGGCTACCGACTACTGTGGTGAATGTGTTTAATGCAAGAATCTGGGACTTTCAGACTTTCAAAGTAAAGCTTAGTATATGTTAGAAAACAAAATCATGATGCAACAACCACAAATGCTCAAAGTAGGGTATTGCAAATAAGATAAGCTCAACACTCACTTGTTGTTATACGGGTAACAAGACTACGTTAATGGGGGAAAAGTCTTGAGTAAATAACTAAACTTTTAGAATGTCCAAAGATTTGAAATGTTGTAGATCAATGTCTTTAAAGATTCAATGCTCTAGTAAATGTCCACAATGTAATGCAATCTAAGATATGTATAATGAAACTGTGCAATTGTTGTTACTCCAAAAAAAAAAATGTACCAGCTAATTTTTTATATTTTTTTGTGCAACACGCGTAAATGTTAAAGTGTAAACTTAAATGTATCAATAGTTTGCGAATGGATGGATGGATGAGTGGCTTTAGTGCAGCGGCTGTTAGTTGGTTAGTTATAGACTCTCTCAGTTTGTTTGCACTTCAATTGGCAAATGGTTTATAATAAATAATCTTACATTTGCAGTGAATAAAGAGTTTTTTTTTTGTCTTTCAAAATGTTTATACATCGTATGTATGTATATATTTAAATTAAAAATACATATTTTACAGTATTGCTGCTGGTGTGTTGTGTGCACACGTAATTGCATTAATTTGAGTGTTTCTTTTTTATTTATTTATTTATTTCTAGTATTGGCTTGTTTTGAATGTCGCCTTGTAATGTTAAAAGTAAAACCGTGGGCCATTCAATTCTTCCATCTTAAATGTTAAAGTGTGTTGAAAAACAGATGCTCCCAGCAAAAGAAATAAAAAAATAAGCTGAAAACAGCAATGATGAAAAAATACCAAGCGCTGATTACAATTACGACAACGACAATGCTTTATTTTTTTTTTTTGCGATTTTTATTTTTTCATTATGTTTGGTGACTAAAACGACTGACTTTTGCTTTTTGCTTATCGTGACTGTGCCACGTCTTCTACATAAAGTATTTGCGTGTGGAAGTTGCTGTTTCTTTGCAATGTATGTTTTTTTTTCTGTGCAAATTGATATTTTTCGTACAGGTTGGCTTATTTTCTGCTAAAATATTTGATTCGAATGACCTTTAACTAAATCGTAAGCACTTACTTTTTTAAGGGTACTCGAAAGATACACATTTTTTTAAAAAATATTTATACATACCTACATTATGGGAATTATTTAAAATAGTGTTCTGCACTCAAGAGAAGTTGCAAAAATGATAAAACTGGCTTAAAAATATTATAAGTTCAGGAATTTCGATTTTGTTTTGTTTTTTAAGATTTAAAGCTTTAAGTGAATAGTAAAAATTAAAGGTGTTTTTTTTAGAGGTATAGAACTTCGAATTGAAATAAAACACAAGAAAATCGTTTTAATGTCCATCAATTTGGCTTTATTGGAAGGATAATTTTATGCCATTAACGTTTAAATATGATTTCGGGCATGTGGCCGCCGCGGCTGGCTCGAATAAAGCCAATTCTACAGGTCCAATTTTCAACCACTTTTTCGAGCATATGGGGCCGTATGTTGGCAATAACGCCACGAATGTTGGCTTCCAATTCCCCTAACGTTTCTGGTTTGTTGGCGTAGACGAGCGACTTCACATATCCCCAAAGAAAATAATCCAATGGTGTCAAATCACACGATCTTGGTGGCCAATCCATGGTTAACCGAATTAATTGCTCTGATGGACGATTATGTCGACCATAAAATGGACGGAGCTTGCGGTAAACTTCGCGAACTGAACCATTATTTTCGAAATAAATTTGCACGATTTGCAAGCGTTGTTCTTTTGTCAACCTGTTCATGATGAAATGGCAAACCAAACTAAATATTAATCACTTGACAGCTGACAAAATGGCCGCCAGTTAAAAAAGTGATGCCAACTTAAAGTTCTATACCTCAAAATGATGGCACGTGATAAGTCGCTTTCCGATGAAATTCGAATATTAATTGATAATAAATTCAAATCGGTCTAAATTTATGACGAAATAGCCCTGATCTTAAACTTCCCAGATGAACATATGTATATGTACGAGATGTGTTCAAAAAGTATCGCGAATTTTGAATTTTCCCGGGTTACGTATATTCGAATTTGAATTTTTTTTTGTGGCGTTATGTTGGTACTCATGTCTCTCACTTATGCCAACAATTTCGGTCATTTTGAATGTTCAGTTAATTGTTGACAGCTGCTTTGCTTGCACGTGTTTTGGCTCGTTTTCGATTTTTACCTGTTAAAAAAATGGAACAAAGAACCTATATCAAATTTTGTGTGAAAAACGAAATTAAGTGCGCGGATGCATTCCGAATTTTGACTGTGGCATACGTAGAAGCTACCTTGGACCGAAGCAACATTTATCGGTGGTACAAAATGTTCTCACAACGCATAGAAGATGTGAACAGACCAAAAAATTGATGAAGTGAAGAAGTGAAGTATTTGGCCAATCGTCGAATCACCATTAGAGAAGCTGCTGAGGACCTAGACATATCGATTGGCTCGTGCCATTCGATTTTTATCAATGATTTGGGCATGAGAAGGGTTGCCGCGAAATTCGTACCAAAATTGCTCAATTTCGACCAAAAACAGCATCGCATGAACATTGCTAATGAGAGGTTGGACTCTGTCCGCGACGACGGTGCGGTGTTCGAAAACGGCTATAGCTGTTCTGTTCTGCTAGTGCTTTTAAGAACCCTGCAGGAAATGGAACTGACACAAGACTAGTTAAATTGATATTTACAGCTTTTAAAAAAGTTTAATGCAATTTTCTTTGAAATTATTCATAAGATAATCTTTTAATTACTTTTTTTTCTGAGTTCAAGATATAACTTTCAATTACTGTATCGAAATAAGTGGTTGAAGCTACATATTTATGTTTGTTACTGAACCTTGAAACTAGAGCATGACTGAAATGAATTAGGAATTACTCTACACTGCGAATGAAACTATCTATTGTATCCCTTGCCAGGTCAGTTATGTCAGACCTGCGCTCCTGAGGAATCTCAAGATTGTCATTAGTTATTGTATTGGCGGTTTCCAATCTACCAACTGGTGTTGGCCCAATTGGATGTATCTATCTTCTGTGGCATAAAGCTTCATGGACCTTCAGAATCTGTATCGTCATAATCACAGAATCTGAATCGGCTGTTGCTGTCAATGCCAAGTCTGTTAAGGTGTTTTCTGAATGCCCAGTGAGGAAGCCGGTGAGCATTCTTAGATTATTTATACTTAAAGACAATCATTAGCTTAGCATGCCTCCATCCAGGGCGATTGAACCAGAGGTGTACCCTGGTATTCTTGCTTTCTAGCGATATGTCTGTTTTCTTGTATTCTATTCGATTCAAGTCCACAAAACGGTTCTGGTCCGACCATGACTTGCGATTTATTTTCTGGTTTAACCATAAAATTTTGCACACTAACTAGTTGTCGTTATTTGAATTTAATATATCGCAGTATCACAACTCAAAAAATTATTCTCTCAGGAAGTGGTAGTAAAAGCTATTTATATGCACTGAAAAAAGTATTCACCAATTAATATTTTCAATTAATAATTTAATTGATTCAATTAAATTTTTAATTGTATTAATTAATTTGAGTGGAAAAATTTAATTGATATTATCAAATTGTTTATAGGTGAAAATTTAATTAATTTTTTAATTAATATTACAAACTCATTCATATTACTTTTTTTTGTGTGAACTTTTTACACAAGATAAAATACAAAATGCCGAATTATTTTGCATTATTAACTAAAAAAAAATTTTTTTGAGTTATGACACTGTTGAAGTAAATGAGCGATGAGTACATATGTATGTATGCATACACTTATGCATTAATAAAACTAAATATTTATTAAGCTTTTAAGAAAAAACTCAACTTGAATACGACCATCTTGCCAGATGCGACAATCGTACTACAAATAATACTCGTACATTTTAAGTTCTAAGCCCCGCAACACTCTCTTCTTTTAAACATTAATCTGCAAAATTAGTTTGGTTTTTATTTAGAAATTATGTTAAATCTATTTGAGCTGCTGTTTAATGCAACTTTCTGACTTCTGAATGTCATTCGTCGTTTAGAATTACCTTCAGTAACTTTTTTATTTCAATTTACTTTTTTGTTCGAACTGCATTTTTTGCTTCTTGATGACAATTGAATTGGCTGAAATGATTGTGTGGCTGCCTTAGTTGTTTGGAGTTGGATGCAATTGACTTTGAAGTAGTTTATTTAGTTTGTTTACTTTGAGAAGGGAAAATATCAAAGTTGAATGCTGAATAAATAAATAAATAGCATTTATTCTGTTGTGCTTAATGTTTGTTCCGGTTGGGAGTAGCTTTTGTTAATACACGAAACATCGATATTTATGGGAAATTATCGTTTGTTTGTAATCAAATTATTTTAACTTTACATGTAATAAATTAAAATGAAGAGAATAATAAAAACAACAGGTTAATTTATTATTATGAGTTGTTGTGTTAAAAAGCCAGACTTAAAATTTTATGCAAAAAGCAGAAGAGCCTTATTAAACTCGAAATAACCTTTGAAATTTAATGGAATTAAACATGTTGCTAGATGGCACGAAATACATGTATATAATTGCTAAATTTACTAGTGAAAATCGT
Organism: Nowickia ferox; assembly: GCA_936439885.1. Classification (NCBI taxonomy): domain Eukaryota; kingdom Metazoa; phylum Arthropoda; class Insecta; order Diptera; family Tachinidae; genus Nowickia; species Nowickia ferox. Next base: position 112,021,653 of record OW387023.1, read on the forward strand.
GGGAAAATTATTTTGCAAATTATTATTGTAATTTTGGTTTTCTTCAACTTTTTTTCAAGGTACAAGATTTTCGTTTCTTATGTCCAAATGGTACGGCATTTGATCAAGAAGCTCAAATTTGTGCCGATTGGGGTGATGTAGACTGCGAGCAAGCTGTTCTCTACTATGGCAGCGATAATTTTGATCTCTATCGCTTGGGTTCTGGATTTGAGAGCAAACGTGCTCCCTTGGCTGAAGAGGATGAGTCTACGTTCCATTTACAAAGAGCCGAAAGTGGTAGGTTTAAGTGAACTAACTTAGTTTAAAATATGTACACTGAAGCAAGTAATTAATGTTATTGAAATTAATCTCTATCTGAAGGTGATGTAAGACGTTTTAAAGAAACACGCATAGATCAAAAGTCACGCCCTGATCAACCACCTAATTACACAAAACACTTTGAAACTGTAACGCGTGGTACCTTTAACAGCAATACTAACAACAACTACAATAGCAACAACAATAATTATAAACATCAGCAAAATGTTAAAACAAAAAAACAAAATCTTCATCAAACGGAAGTAACAAAGAAACCCATTGTCAGTTATTATACACCGACTTCCACAACGACCACCACCGAACGTAATTATAATGATGATTCGAAACGTAAGTTTAAATTTAATTTAATTTTATTTAATTGTTTAACAAATTCATGTTATTTGCAAAGGGTTTAGCGGGAAACATATTATTAATACTAAAGTCCGTTATTTTAACTTGTAATTTAAGCTAAATGTGAACGTTAGGCTAACTGACTATCGGCTCATCTTTAACTTTTAATGCAAGTTGCCGTCATTTTTACTTTCTTTATACAGGCTGTTAACACATAACACATTTCAATTTGAATAGCCCGCCATTTTAACAGTTGTCATGTTACAGTTTACCAGTTTACAGTTATTGATGTCAAAGTAATTTATTTTGCAAGTTTTTTGCTTTGTTGATAAATTCCCTCAAATAGCATTGACCAATTTTCATATATTTTGTTTAGCTAAAAACATCATATCTGCTATAGCAGGTCAAAGAGTTTTTTTTTTTGACTAAACACAAACTTTTAAATACAAGCACACATAAGGTGTTGTATTTAAATATGTCTTAATACATTTTTTATATTTTTTCACTTAAGAATAATCACCAAACTACACATACTCTTAGTGTTCTTTATACTTCTCGAATACTTAATAGAAATGTTCATACAAGAATACTGACGGCTGAGGTACTGAGGTAGTTAGTGCGTTGATCAGTGTTTAAAAAACTCAAGTCGAAGTAGCAAAAGTTGTACAATTTTTACTTTTCGCTGCTTTGGCTTTTTCCAACTATTTAAAATCAACCAATGCTTTTGCTTCTGCTTGTGAAAATCAACAACAGTCGCAGTCAAAGCAAAAGACTGCTGAAAGTACTGCGCAGTTGGTCATAAATCGTTTTGTGATTTTGCTTTGACTGAAACTGTTGTATTTTTCAAAAGCGAAAGCAGAAGCAAAATCAAATTAAATGAAAATCATTACAGGTTCTTAAACACTGGCGTTGACCATAAAGCAAATAACGGACTCATCATATCAACGTTGTAGATTTTTTTCTTTTGATATGCGTTAGTGTCTATGCTTGTGCAAAGCCCTTTCCTTCGTCGATATTTGTAGTAGTGAATCGTTGGCGAAGTAAAACAACCAATAAAATGGCTATACAGCTTAAAGTAATACGACTATTTAACGTTAGAGGCGCTGCAGCGATGTACAAAAATTAACAAAAAGCACTTGAGCTTGATAATTTAACAATTCACCATATCTTCCCTCTTCACTATTCCTTTTCTAAAAGAAAGCAACACACATACATACTAGAGATGGGCAAAAAATATCGATAATGGAAATATCGATATTTGAGATATTTCAAAAACCGTTATATCGATACATCGTTTCTTATTTACGAGTATCGGGTTTCGATATTTCTAAGAGCTCTATAAATTTTAGGCGTTTTCTAATTAAGAGAAAAATTTAATAATAACAGCCAAAGGCGCATCTATAAGGTGACGATAATACGACAGGTGACTTTGATTTGTAAACTAAGCTAAATGTCAAATTTGGATGGTGTGGATATAAGCCTAAAGGCAGAATTAGTTAAAAAACAAAATTTCAATCCAATGAGGTTTTCACTACAGAAACTTTAACTTTTTCCACTTGAAGAAAAAAGTAGCAACAATAAACTTTATCAATAATGCTGTAAATGCTTAAATATAATTATTTTTTCTTTAAAAATTACTGTTGTCGTATAAGTAATAATCGCTACGCTCTCTGCGTATATACATACATATTTATGTATGTGCGGCCACACTCAACAATACGTTATATTTTACCTCTTTTTTTAAGAAAAAAAAAGAGATTATGAATTTTTTTAGTACTTCCGTGTTATAAAGCTGCATATTATTAAGAAAATTTTTATTTATATTCTAACTTAGTATTTCTGTATATGATAATACAAATAACATTTATATATCCGTAATTTTTTTGTGTAATATTTATGGAACCAGATTCATTATTTAGTTTTTATTAACTAATAACATACACACGTTTAACTTGCAGAAGATCTAGATGATATATTCAAAGGCTCACACAGCTCAAATTTCTTCTCCAACCGCAATGGCGGTCGTGAGGATGACTTTTTAGATCACCCCGTAAAGCCTTCTATAAAACCGAACGATTTTTCTGATAATATTAAAAAATCAGAAGCTTCCACCATTGGCAAATCCCGTGTAACACCAAGCAGACCGAAGAGGCCCCTACAAACCACCACAACTGCTGACGTTAGTTCTACAACACCTCCTACCACTGCTTATAGGAGCACAAAGAAAGTAACACAACATTCATTTTACAACACCGACTTCTATGATTATTCGCTATACAAGTCTACTACTGCTGCAAGCCAATCTTCTTCAACCACACCCGTTACTACACTCAAACCATTGCAGGGACAAAGCAATGCCAATCGCTTTAACATTGGCTACAATGACTTCCAAACTCATGCTAAAATACAACCAACCACATATAATCCTAATCGTTATAAGCTTTCTACGACGAAATATACCGAATTCAAACGTGAAAAGTTCGACTCAATTTCCTACAACAAACACTCAGGTAGCAATAAAAAAGCACAGAAATTTGAGCAAACGCAACAAAAGCTAAGCCCACAAAATTCAACATTTGCAAAACTCAACGAGTTTAACGAATTTTCAAAAATTAAACCCCAACCACCACAGCCATTTCAACCTCAACCGCCGTCCAAATTATTTGAAGCTCCAGCTAGAACCAGTGTGGAGCCACATTATTATCGTTCCCGAGGTCAACCACAGGCACGTGTAAACAATCAGCAGCCAGAACCTTTTCGGGCTCCACAGAGGCAAACCACTAAGCCTACTGAAAAGGTAAAAGAAAGGCCTGCAGAAGCCGTGAAAGCTGAGGCAAAACCAAGAGCATTTGCTCGTCGAGGTAGTATCAATTATAAAGCCACAACTCAGCGTGAGAGAGAGACATATCCAACAACTACCACTAACAGTCACAAAAAATTTTCCACCTTGGTACCCAAGGACAAATATGCACCTACCACCTTCAAACCCTCCACTTATAAAAAATCTTACGACAATAACTTCTATCAAAATCAACAGACTATAAGACCCGCAAATCAATCAGAAAAATCTAAAACTACGTCTACTACAACTACAGTTTATACTACTCCCAATCCGTATTATAATGCCGACGAGGATGATGGCCAATATCATCCGGAATTATATGAAATTGATTATTCTAGGAACAATTTCAACAGACAAAGGCAAACTAGTAGTTCAACAAGTATCAGTTCAACAACCACTTCCACCACAACTACACAAAAGCCGTTTAAACAAAACTACCACAATCCAGTCAACCATTTGAAAACGCAACAGCAAACTTCTTATTTAAAAGAGCAAGCAGCTGCAGCTGATTTCAGCGATGAGGATGAACTTTTCAAAACGGCCCAATCACTTAACTTTGGTGCAGCTAGTATTAACAAATTAAGGGCGGATATTTTCAAGGCCGAAAAAACATCTCAGCAATACAATTCACAATATAATCCCCACAATTCCATAACTAGTCCAAAGACAACAACCTCTTCGCCACCACTTACAACCACCACATCATTTTTCACCTATTTACCACAGTCCACCTCAACACAAACCACATCACGGCCAACAACCTTCACAGTCCCGTCTTCAACCACTACCACATCAACCACAACCAGCAGACGACCCACAACAACAATGCCCACCACCAAATACACCACGGACTACTCAAACAATATTACCAAGAGTGGTAAACATGCGACGGAGAAGAAATCAAAAAAGCATGAAAGTAAAAATAAAAAAAAGACTTCAAAAAGACCACCCCATGCTGAAGATGATACTAGCTACGATTATGCCTATTACGATTCTGATACCTTAAGCGAAACGCCCCAAGAATATCCGGAATACGATATACAAGAGTTCACTAAAACTAAAAGGAATTAGAAAAATATCACTAAGAACTCAGTTATAAAAAAAACTTTATTCCATACACACTGATAATAACAATAGGTAATTTTCACAAATCTGCTTCTGTTTCTTTCTATGTTGGCTCCCATTATGATCATTTTATTTTTGCTAAAAAAGAATTTTCTGTAATATGTAAAATATTATTATCTAAACAAGTGCTGCCACCAGTGTTTCAAACTATCGTTAGATATAATACTGGTTTTCCAACGAGATTAGGTGCATTGTATGTACATACTAAATTGTAATTGTAATTAACCAGGGTAAATTATGTAAAAAAAAATTTATACAACAGACAAACATATTGTTACCTTAATATAGAAAAGCCCTAACATTTTATGGGCCAATCCCACGATGTCGACAACGTTCGACTTGCCACACACTTACATTTAAAACAACAAAATATTAAAATTTGCTTAAAATCGAGATTTTAGCATTTTTCGATACATTATATGTTCTTCTATCGAAATATACAAAAAAATCTACTTCCAAAACATAATTAGTTAGGGTGTTTATATATTAAGGCATCGATATGTACTCAATTATTTGTTCCTATATAAAATTTTATTTTTTGATTTATAAAAAGTTCATGAAACAATTTTACATCTTTTGAAAAACAATGCTGAATCAAAGATTATATAAAAGGATTAAAAATAAAAATAATTGCTGTATTTGTTTCTTTTCGACACTTGAAATGAAGAAAATTTAATATATGGTATTTAACACAAAACGAATGTTTGTAGTTTTTGCAAAAAAGACACAAATTAACTTATTACATAGGTGATTTATCACAATTTCACGGGGAATGGGTAACATTTCTCATTTTTCTATATTGACCCTAAACCACGACCTTTTGCGCAAAATTTTTATCCAAAAGAAGCTTGTTTAAGTTCAATAATATTTTAGCAACAACATCAAAAATTAATAAGTTAAAACAATATACTATATGAATGTTTGCTTGATCAACTATGCACACATTTGTTATGGATGTACATAAAAGTATGTTCATCTTTGATAAATAATTTGTTATAAATTTTGAGTTCAAAAATAAATAACAAACGAACTTTAGAACTCGGGGTTACGAAAGAAAATTATTTAAAAATAATTTGATACTAAACATAATATCTAGTATCCATTTCTCGGGACTATTTCTCAAAATTTAAAAGTGTTGTAATACAAGTAAAATAGTTGTGAAAATATATTTGGGGAATTCAAATGGTAGTTTTAAGTGTCATAGTGTCATACTGCCACTTTATAGAAGATAAGAAAAAAAATCCTCGTCTGCCTATTTATATTGAAAACAAAAACAAAGCACTCAAATTTGTTTTTGTTTTCAATATAAAAAACAATTATATGAAAATAATGTAAAACATTATGACATTATGACTATTAAAAGTACTTGAGAAGCGGACCCCTGGTATGTATTACGATAATAACTATATTTAAAAAAAAAATTAAATTATATATTATATATATTATATATAATTAAAAAAAAATTAAAATCTTAGAGCCAATGATTTTCGATGTTTAAATCATCAAGCACATACATATGTACATGTTTATGGCTTGATGATAAAATGTATTGCAAAAAAAAAACCATTTAAATAATAAAACTTTTTTCAAGCCTGAATTGAGTTCAATAATACATAAATGAAACATTCAGCAATGTCCCATTAAAAAAATATTCGATGTAAGTACTATTTAATCCTTCAATTATTAATCTGAATGTGGCAACACTGACTCTAAACAAATCACCACAATACGATAATTATCAAATACAAGAATCATTTCTATTTAGCACAGACACACACATATCTATTTAGTGAGCATACTTTTTCTCCGATTACAGTTTGATCGAAAATGAATTTTATGGAACTCATCATTTTTATTTATCTAACTTGTTTATTATTTTACTGCAATATTTTATAATAAATTTTCTTTACATGTTTACTTCAAAACTATAACAACAGAAATCATCAAGTTTAAATATTTTAGGGAAAGTTGTATTTCTAGTTATTTAAATTGAAAGAAAAGTTTTTCATAAGTCGTTAGACAATTAATATTTGTAATGAAAATATTTAAAAATTAATTTTCAAACACAACTTTACAGTCGACATGGGTATTTCAATATTTTAATTTTTGGTACTTTTCGAAACAAAATTAAAAAATTTGGGTACTTGGAGTTGTTGTAAGAATATTTTTTTTTTTTGCTACATACGAGTATGAGTAGTTTTTCGACATTTTAAAATTAAAACATTTTTAAGTATTAAGTATGTATATTTTTTGTAATTTGTAAATAATGTTTAAGAAATAAGTTTCGAAAAATAAAATAATTTTGTATAAACATGTTTGAAAGTTCTATTTTTATTTTAAAGATGCTTGTCACGACAGAAGTAAGTACATAATGTAAATTAAAGTTAATGCATGCGAGTATTAGACACCATCGATGAATATTTGTCTCAATTGTTATTACTATTAATTAAATTTGGAGAAAATAAGAAATCCCCACAGAAATATAACAAAAGTTACGTTATAAAAACTCATAAATACGATGTGATTTTCAAACTTGATATGATAAATAGCCTAATACCAGCGGTAAGCCGGAAGTGTTACAGGAAAAACCTAAAAATAGGTAAGCCCCGTATTTTTAGGGCCACATTTTGTAAAACGAAAACGATAAGCGATGAAATGGGAAAATATAAATTACAAAAAAAAACATACAAAATTTTTCAAGGCTTAACGTTTTCGTTTGACAAAATGTGGCCCTTAGTTAAAGCAGAAAGAAAAGGAAAATTTATTTTATTGTAGTAATTATTGAAAAGAATAAAATAACTTTTATAAAATAAAAATCCTGGTAATCTGTTAAAAATTTCACGTGAAATGCTGTCAAATACATATAAAAAAATTGGCACGAATTGTTCATGAAAAAATGTTGCAGATATAGTACTCTGTTTATCTTGAGAAAAACGTATGAAATGTATCTTCAACATTTTAAGTTTTAATGCGAAATAAGATAAGGCTAGTAACTCTGTTCGAAGTTGTGAAAAATTTTCAGCAACATCGATCATTTCGCGTGAAAAATTTGACACGTAGCAAATGATGCCCATATTACTTTTTCCAAAAAAAATAATCACTTTTATTGGTTAGAAGTATGCAACATTGATCGACTTTTGTAAACAAAAACATCAGCTGTCAATATTTCACGCGAAATAAATGCCAGCCACATTATTTCGCAGATTGCAAGAAAATATTGCCAGATACATTTCATACACTTTTCACAAGTTGAACAGAGTACAAGCTTTGCAAAATTTTTTCATGAATATTTCATGTGAAATTTTTTATATGGATTATTTCAATATTTCGCGTGAAATTTTGAACAGAGTACCAGGCTATAATAGGTGGCAATTATTTCGCATGGAATTTACAACAAACACATGGGGCATTTTTAAAAGCATAACAAATTGTAGCATAGTTTCAGGGCTAGTTAATATTGTTTACATGTAAAATTTTTCGTATGAAATAATCAATGTTGCTCAACATTTTTAACAAATTTGAACAGTGCTTATGATTTTAAGCATTTTCAATAATAAAAAATTGTTGAAAAAATTCTATAAAAATTATACCCAAACATACTCCAAGTCCATACTTTTTTATTAAATGGAAATGGAGGAAATAAAATTAAATTTTCTTTCGCACTACCGAAATTCTCTTATAAAATTTACGAATTATATGAAAGTCTTGCATACAAAAACGACGGTACATCGAATAAGTCCATATTTACACTATGCAAGTCTTATTGCTAAGCTGATTAGTTTGACGGAGAGAGAGACGAGGGGAACAGTAACGTTTCTTTTCCCCTCTTTCCTTACAAACTAATCAGCTTAGCAATAAGACTTGCATAGTATAAATTAGGACTAAGTAAATATATATTAATGTGATGATCGTAAAAGATAAACTAGAATATTTAAACATACTTCGGTAGAGTGATATAACTTGGTGCTAATCTGAATAAAAAATTTAAAAAAAACGGAAAAACGGAAAAACAGAAAATGAATAGTGATACTTACAAATGTATTTACCAAAGGTAAATCTACAATTGTATACACAATATAATCATTTCTCACATTACATTGAAAATTTGCGTTAAATAGCTGATGTTAATAACAATGTCTACCCAAGGAGATAGATATGGGTGCTGATGACGTGCGTGGATGCACAGAAAAATGCCGGCATTTCCCCCAGCTAAAAAGTCTAGTTTAGTTTTTCTTCTCTTCTTTAGAAAATCACATTATTTATAAAAAATATTTCATTCAATACGCATTGAAAATACTTAAAATAAGCCCGATTAATAAATTATTCGTGATTAAAATGCATTCTTAATCATGTGCGACAAACCAGTAACCACCCGACGACGATATGTATGTAGATACTAAACGAAGTGATTAAGTAGAATTAGGTTTAAAAATTGCTCAATTTTATTAAAAATTCTTATCTTATACAAATAAATTAAATCAGTATCTTAACAAATTTGCTCTTTTATATTCAGTCTTTAAACTTTTGACGCACACATCTGGGCATGGGAAACATGTACAGCAGCATATTAAAAGCTGCTAGGCCAACAGCGAAAGCACACGAAGCCACAACATCAATTGTTTCCTTAAAGATTACAAAGTAAAAAAAAGAATTAATAAATTGTTTGCTATTAACTAAAACTACTTACATCTGGATCGGCTAGACCTAAACGTTCGTGTAGAAAATCAGCCGGTTTAGGGCATATTACAGATGCTGTTGGTGTACAATTCATTTTACGTGTCTGGAAGGCAATACTGTGCAACAGAGATGAAGCGTAACGTGTATGAGTGCCCTTAGTGTTGTCCTGCAACCATGGTTGTAGCCCTTTAAAGGAGCTTAGTATTCGAGGGGATATAGAATGCGTGTTAAATAAATCGATAGTTATTGACAAATACTTGAGTAAATTATCTCTCCCTGAAGTCTAAGATTGGCTATCCTAAGCAATTGTATTACTTTTGAATAAATACGAGTATGTACAATCCTGATCTAAGGAATTGTTATTGTCTTTCGGAAATTTTTTCTAAACTCCATCATACCAGGATTTTATTTGCTCCAAAGTCGCTCGAGCAATATTGAATAGTTATGTGACAAGTTTTAAATTGTCTTATAATAGAACTAGTTTGCTTGATATATACAAATTAAGTCATGTAATTAATTATAATTAATGTTTTCAATGTTATCTCAAGCTCTTTGAACTTATAAGTTATAAATATTTTGAATTATGTGTCCTTTTAAGTCGAGTATTGTATTTAATAATACAAAATAATACTTTTTTCATCCCGTAAAGTCTGTGACACATTCTCGACTTTAGTTACAACTGGGAGGAAGACTAAAGTGATATTCGGAAAAAAGATCGTATATTAAGTGAAGTCCTTACAATTAAAAAGGTTCATACTCCCTTGATTTTTTCCTTACTCATCAAAAAACCGCATATTAATGACGCAACATTTTTTGAAGTACTTCAAATAATCTGTCAGTTTTTACTTACTGATATAATTTTTTCGATTATTTTTTATGAATTCATATTCGTACTCAATAGCTAAATAAAATAATGAAAGAAATTTTTCAGTTTAAATGATTGCCATTGTTTGGTAGGCTTTTTTTTATTGATTGTGAATCTGAAAACAAACCGAATATTAATGACAGTAACTGTACATAGTTGCATCACTAAGTTCTACTAAGTTTTATACTGTATTTACACTGTCTCGAAATCTAGTAATCTAGTATATTTGATTCGAAATCTTTAACGAAAACTTTATCGTTTACACCAAGCTTTTGTGACATTTTCCCAGATTTTGTATCCGAGACCAAATCCTTTGTCTGAAATTTAGTTTTAAATTGTTACGAAAAAAAATGCCGACTTAGCTCATTCACACACCTTCAACAGAAAATTGGATAGAGCGTAGCTAATTCACTCACCTTCATATAAATTATGTTGGACAGGGTAGTAAAAAATAAATAAAAATATTAGATTTTTAGTAGATTTCCTACAAATCTATTGAAAAATTTAGTAAAAAGCAACTACATTTAGCTCGGTATTTCGTAAGTACTAGCTTTTGAGACAATGTAAATGCCCTATTAAAATTTCGACAAAATCTAGTGACGCAGTAATTTTGTTTTCTACTGGAAGTTTCTAGATTTTACTAAAATCTCGTAGGTACTAGATTTTGCTCAGATACAAACGCACTTTGAGATGCAACATTTTCTTGTTTTTTGTATTTTCAATACAAATTGTAGAACGAAAATTTTCTTAAGTTTTATAAAAAAAAACAACCAGTAAAAGTTAGCCGAACATAAACAGCAAAAAGAGAGATAATTGCGATTCGAAGTAGCTCTGAGCACAAAATGCTTTTAGTAAAACATAACATTAAAGTATTTTAAATTTAATATTTTATATTACAATCTCTTACCGCACTGTACCACTGGCCAAAGCAATCGATATAACCAAGATATAAGAAACAGCAATTGCTGCATTAAAGGGAACTTTGACCAATAACAAAAAGGAAATGCTCAATTGCTCTGCCAACACGTAACTCGACCATAAGGCCACCAATAGATAAGAAAAGATTGTGCCATTAGGAAATTTAGGATCCAATAATAGACTGGAATACATTTATGTATATAAAATAGATTAATATTTGTTACAAGCCATGTTTTTGTTTTGAAACTTACGGATAAATTATACAACTCGCCATAACCGCAGATATTAAGGAAAATGGTATTGAAACGGAGTTATACGCAATTAATAAAGTAGCTCCAGAATACAAACCCTCAGGTGTATCTTGCGAAAAGCGCTTGCGCCATATAGGAACTACAATTATAATAAATATATTTTCTGAAGACTACTGCATACATGTATTATATTTTAAACACTTACATAAAGAGATGGTGGTTAATATACCACAACCGTACGACAAACCTAATATATTTAAAATCATGCCGTTTTTACTAAAGAAGCCTGCAGCATCATCCTTTAGAGTAAAATGTTAATAAAAACCAAAAAATAAGTAAAACTTCAAAAGCCCAATACTCACTCCCGCTGTTGTATAGAAGAGCCACATTAACGCCATGGCTATGGGTAAAATGAACAAACGCAAGAATAAGGACTTCATGCCAGCCAAACCACAAGAAAATGTTGAAGCCAACAGTTTTCTTAAATATATAATCAATGTAATCAATGTAAGTTGTTATATTTTTATAAATTTTTGCGAATAATAAAATCAAAAGACTTACAAATACAGCATAATCCAAACTTTTATTTCTCCTGGCTTGCCATAGGCCAAAGGCACTTTACCACTTCCCATGTTATTTAGAGGACCATCCGATAAGCCCGTTTCCCTAGAGAAACGTTCAACCAAGGCCTCAATTTGTTGACTTGATTCTAAAAATCGATCTCTACTACGTCTATCAACGGTCGATAAACATAGATAGTACATTAAAGGATTTTCTAATTGAGGACAGGGGAAGCCAATGCCATGGAAATATTCCAACATGGCACGAGTGCCGCCAGAGTAAACAACACCACCCAAGCACAGAAAGAGTGCACGATCCAAGAAAGGGAATACATCAGAACGTGGTTTCTCCAATGAAAGTAATATGCCACAACCAGTTTTCTTAGCAGTGTTCGATAGTATTGAAATGAGCAAATAGGCGCTTAACGGGTCTAAGCCTTGCGTTGGTTCATCCAGAAGCAACATCACTATTTCAGTATAATGATTTAATATTTAAGAAATTGATTATTCGACATATTGGCATAAGTCCACCACCAGCGAATGAATTTCAGATAATAATTTAATTTTTTTTCCATTATTTTTTAAACGACTTGAAAACTTAGTTTTTATTTGTTTGCCTGAGGGAGTACAGCTGCCGTTGGACGCTCAAATAATATGGATCTGGCCACGCCCGTTTAAATTTAACACTAAAACTGGTTTTAGTCACACGCTTACATTTAAAACAAAAACAATTTGTGAACGTGTTCGACATTGATAAGCCTGCGCAAAGTGGGGCCAAGCCCCCGTTTTCGCGGATTAATTTCTATCTCCACAACTGTAATAATAATGGAGGTTGGAAAGGGTTACCCCATAGAAAGTCATTAATATTTTTCCTATATCTGCCGAACAACAAGAGTGAAGCTACATGTTCCAACAAAATCAAGAGGTATAGGAGAGGGGCATCGGGTACTCCCAACGAGCAAAAATTCATGATTTTTTTTTTTTTAATAGCTGTTGTTGTTATTTACATTTATTTTTTTACATACTCTTACAACTACAATTTGAAGCTGAAAAAAAGTAGCAATGGTAAAGTAAGAAAATAAAAAACATGTTGATTATTGAGTTCTTGTTTCAACTTTGCTATTTGTTGAGCTTCTCATTTGCTTAAATGAAAGTTTAGCATATTAACTTTAGTTGTTCTAAGAAATTTTTGGGTAAAGGTTCCCTGATGATCTGCATTAGCAACAGTGAAATGTGCATAGGATCCAGCTAAACCCCTCAATAATCAATTTCGATGTATTTTTAATAAAAAATATTTTGGGATTATTAGTGCGTTAAAAAACTTTAAACTTAAATTGTAACAATTCCCGTAAAAAACACTAATTAATGATTTGTTATTTACGCAAGCTCCTTATGAATTGCCTGGCATTGACTGACTTTGAATACAAAAATCGTTTATTTAACAAGCCTAAGAAAGTTAGCTAATGTCACACTGGTTATTTTTTTAAATTATTATTATATATAAATACAACCAGAATCATGCGTGGCTCACTCGTGACTAATGCGTGACTGACGCATAGCACAGTACGGCATTTGCACATTTCTAATAAAAAATACATAAAGCAATGACAACAACAACAACAACAATAAAAATGGTAGCAGAAGTCGCTTAAAGCTTACTGTTGGTAAACTCAGCGCGTGAGCCTATTACTCTTACTAATTCGTACATAACTTCTGAGGCGCACCGATGCGCAGCATAAATTTTCTAAAATAACGCAGATTTGTTCACTCTTTAAAATAAAGTTAATATATCTGCCTAATTGGGCCGAATTTATAACTTTATGTCCACCTAAACTGAGAAAATCCATTTATTTTATTGCACCACAAATAATTAATTTTACAAATTAACCAAAACATATAAAAAAATATCTGAGCTTGACGGTGAACGGTTATATTTATGACTTTTTCAAAATTACTTGAATTAAATAAGATTTAATTACGCAAAGTTTTTAGCTTTTTTTGCTTACGAGTATTGTACCAGTTTTCTCTGACAATTTTCAACTTTAACGCATCATTATAAAAAATTACCTATTTGACATTTATTTTTTATTTAGTGATGTAGAATTTTGTGCACTTTAAGCAAGTACATACTTTTAAGTTTTCAGTGTACTTGAAGTTTTTTAATTAATCCGCGAAATCACTGCCTGTGCGGCGTTATGTTTCATATATTTCTACTTGATCGAGCCTTAGAGGCTTGAAATTGCACGATCTTACATTTGGAAAAGTGATCGAGGTTACGTCAATTGAAAGTAGAAGGAATATTTTACATATATCTACTTAATAAAATGGGGTATAGGGCACGCCCATCAAATCTAATTTCAAGTCAATACAACTGACTACAATAAAATACAAATGACTGCTATCGACAGGTTCATGTTATTTTTCTAAACCTTACGGAACAGAAATAGACTGTCAATAGAAAGAAGTGCTTTCGAGAGCCCCAAGACAAGTCCCAATTTTTCGGTATTTGTATGGAAGTGACGTCGATGTTGACAACTGGAGTAAAAGAGCTTGCTTGGTATCTTTATCATAAAATAAAAACAGTAGCCCTCGTATTGTATACATAACACTCCTTGCTCACCTGGATCTCTCACCAATTGTATGCCAATAGCTAAACGTCTGGCCTCACTTATGTTCAAATATTCCACACGCTTGTGAGCGACTTGCGATAGAGCCAAATCGGCTAGTACTTGGCGTACTTTTGAGCTTTTTAAATAACCTGAAAGCTTAAATTTTTCAATTATGAAAATTTTGCTATTTTTTCTGCAACCAAAAATTCTAGGAGTACTTACTATGGTGGGAGTATAGTGTAAAGTTTGAGCAACTGTAAGACCTGGTATAAAAGTGCATGATTGGGTAACATAACCGCAACGCTGCTGAAATAACACTTTCGTCAAAGGAGAGCCATTTAGAAGAACTTGACCTCTAGTAGAGCCTTCGGAACGACGCGAAATGACATCGAGCAAGGCACGCTTGCCGCTGCCTTAGAGTTTTGGATAATTAATTAGTTATTTAATATACAGTTTGTAATTTATGTGCATGTACATTTTACACATATTTACCTTTAGAGCCCAATATGGCCATAACTTCGCCACTGTGTACCGTAAGGTTAACACCTTTTAATACCAAAGCTGAACTACCAGCTCCATTAAAACAACCACCACCATCAACCTAATGGAATTAGTTTGAATGATTTATTTATAAAATTAAACACATTGCAAAATCTGTATTTGAAAGTTCCTTCATGTGGGGAAACGTTGTGCATACTTATGATTTTCAGCGAAAATAGTTGCTGTTGTCTTTGAATATCACTCGATTATTTTAAATTTTAATTGATTTTTTTAATTATTCAATATATTGAGCCATAAACGCTAAAATAAGCTTAGCCGACATATTTTTGGGACGAAAATCTATTTTTTTACGATCGGAAATGATCGATTTTGGTGAAAATATTAAGTTCGAAAATTATGCCGCTTACGCTTTTTTTTGGCGGTTATGGCACGATATGTATGTAAATTAAAATTTAAGTGGTTTTTTTTAGAAAAATAACACGATTTATATGTTAAAGGCCTCAAGCATGCCAGACTGTGATAGGCCTGTTTTTTAATGTTAGTCTCTTAAAAGAATGAAGCAACAAACTTCATTTTAAATATGTATGTATGGATGTGTATCATTTAGAAAGACTTAAGCTATAAACATTTATCATGAAGTCCGTTGGCAGTTTGAAACTTAAGATTTAAGACACAAACTTTTTTACAACAATAATTTCTATAAGAATGTCAATGTCAAAAAATAAACTAAGCAAACTCTTAAGGTAGAGGGGTCCATAGCCCGCTTTTTGCGCGTTATGCTTTACACGCGTTTCATCCTCTTGTTTCATTCTATACTTTGTTCGCTTTGAGTTACATGCACTGCTTTTCATGCGCCATTTTATTTTTGTTTTGATCAGCTGTGTGCGTTTGTTTATAAATACTTATAAAGAACAAATGGAGAGTGAAATCGAGTTTTTAAAAGAATTTGTGGAGTTAGTCGTAAAAGTAATCGATAACTAATATGCAAAATTTGTTACTGAGAAAAGTGTGGTGAAAAGTTAATTAAAATACATCGCAATAATGAAAATATTCACATATTTTATTAAACAAGTTTTTTTTACTAAGAAATTTTTTTTATTGAAAAAAAAGAAAAAAAATTATCCACGGCAAAATAATATTTATCGATAATGTAAGAAACAAAGTATTATTTAACATCTTTAGCATTCAAGAACAGCTGACTTTCTTTCATAATGCTTGTAACGCATACAAAAGTAGAAAGTAGACCTACTTTTTGCTTTGAACGCGCCTACGCGTTCTGCGCTTTTTGCAATGTAACTTGTCACATACTATTACATTGATTCTACTTTTTTTGACAGATGCATAGAAAGCGTAACGCGCACAAAGCGAGCTATGGACCTCTACCTTTAAGGCTCAGTTAGCCGACTGTAAAGGAATGTAACTGCAACAGTAGGAAACAGCTGATCGATATTGTTATGTGAAAAGTAATGAAAATCGTTATAGAGATGTAACGTAACGTAACCTACTTTTCATATAAAAATATCGATCAGGTATTTCCTACATTACAGCTACATTGCATTACAGTCGGCTAACTGAGCCTTTAGTTTATGTACGTTAAATACTTCAAAGGAACTTCCATTGTTTTCTTTTATTTTGCTCTTAACATTTTATTTTGCCTATTAACCTCTGTTGTATGATAGATGTTGTGTGCCTCCAAGACATAATCGCTACCAATCATTTTCATGCCAAATTTCTAAGGTAACTCTTCAATTATTTATATCTTGCTGTTCCGTTGCTGTTTTATTCTTATTTTTATTGTCGTATTATTATTATTCTTTGTCTCACTTAAGCGATTTTATTTTGTTCTTTTTCTTCCACTACATTTACGCAGGTGTACACAAGAAAAAACAACCAATTGTTACAAATTAACTTTAATATTTTCTAGCATATTCTTATTAAGAGAAAAATATTTTACTCCATTGAGATAATTTGTTGTTAAAATAACTCTTTGTGTGTTTGATTATTTAATATATTGTTTATGCAGAGATAAACAAAAAAGAGTATTTCTTTCAAAACGCTTTAATGTAAGGTTGCCCGTGAAATATATGTTACATCCAAACACCTGAAACGCTCAGCACTAACTGAATTGAAAACTGGAAGTGGTAGCAAGTCTGGTCTTAAGACACAGTCACCGCTTTAGAATTTCCGTATTTCCAGTTGGTAAAAGAGATAAAGAAGTAGAGAGTGAGAGAAAGAGAGTAAGTTAGCAAGTTTTAATTTCAAAACGAGTTTTGAATTAAAGTTAAAAGTGTTGTCAATAATAATGTTTTTAGGACAAAAATTGTGCACTTTCTATTGGTATATTAAATTGCTATAATATACTTTCGTCCAATAAAACGGACTATTTTTCCCAAAACTATTATTTTTTATTATTAAGTTGGATATTTGTGGGTCAAAATTCAAAATTCATTGTTCTTATACTTTTTATCCCACTATTGTTCCAATGTCTTCTTAAGTGATAAGTAATAAATTACTATTGAAGGCCAAATAGCCATATACGAAATTTGTCATAAATGTTAAATTCAAATGATAGAAAAATATAGAAATTAAAATTAATATACATAATTCTTGAAAGTAAAAGCAGATAATTGGGGAATTCAAACGGTAGTCTTAAGTGTCATAGTGTTAAAATGTTTCAAAATCTTTCGTTAAAAGCAAAAACAAAAGCGAAAACTATTATATTGAAATATTTTAAAACATTATGATATTGTGACACTTAAGACTACCGTTTGAATCTCCCAAATATTTAAAAGAAATACAAAACTGAAAAAAACAGATTTTTATGGCAGTCATAAAAGTGTATGCAATACAACAAATATAAAGCAATAGAAGACTTTGTGAATTGGCTTATTATTATTTAACTTATAAATTTATATTTTGTTGTTGTTAATAATTCATTAAAATTTATTATTAAGGAGTACAGCATTGGTTACTGTGAGCATTTCGCTGTTGCCAGGGAAGCATTAATTTAAAAAAAATGGAATGCTGTCAAACAAAATAGTAACAAAAAATTATTATTTCGATGTTGGTATCACATGTGATGACTAAGTATCTCCAATGTGATGAGGCTTCATTTTCTGGTTCAGTTACATAGATTTATTTAATTATTAGTTTTTGCCAGAATAATAATGATTCATATGCACCTTTTGGAAAATACATAAAAAAAAAATCTGAGATAAAGGTTTTTCCTATTTCCCTTTCAATAATTTTAAAATTTCCAAATTAATACAAGTTTTGATTGAAATTTATTTGCTGGTGGTTAAGCATTGCCTTGGTGCTTAGCCAAATCAGCAGTAGACTTCAATCATATTTTGTACAGTCACAAACCTCTTAACGTATGCACAGATTTTCAAAAACTTTTTGAGAATTCACAAATAATAATATTTGTGTGTGTTCAAAATGTGCTTGAAGTCTAAATATATAGACAATGCTTAACCACCAGCAAATAAACTTCAATTAAAATAGACTTATGACAATATGTCGAATAATAAATTTCTTAAATATAAATTTTGTTTATGATCGAAATTATTCAAGATAAAATCTTGAAATTCCAAACTTCCAAATAGTTGAAACTCTAAATTTACTCGTATATTAACACACGGGAGTTCGCTTGTAATGAACACCGACTATAAAGAACAACTTTTCAGCTTGCAACACTTTTCCATTGATTATAATTATTATTATCGAAGTTCGTAAGGTCACAACAAATATTTTCTAATCACTTCTTTTTAATGTTAGCAATTCTATTTCATTCCACTTTATATGCGTCTTCCGTATTTCGTCTGGAACTTACCTTTTCCGTGTTTGAATGAGTCGGCCTCTGCAAAGCTGCCCTGTAGTTTCTAATCGTAGCTTTCGATCATGAGCTTGATTTGGTCACATTTTTTCAGTTTCCGATTATGGCATTCGCTATCGAACAATGTACTAATATTGTTCGATATCTAAAAGAGATAATCTCAAACTAAAAAAATGTGATCAAATCAGCTCGTGATTAAAAGCTACGATCAGAAGCTACAAACTAAAAAAATGTGATCAAATCAGCTCGTGATTAAAAGCTACGATCAGAAGCTACAGGCAGCCTTGCAGAGGCCGACTCGTTCAAACACGGAAACGGCAAATTCAGGACCCCTGCACTTTCCGTGTGCACTTTCAATTGGTTTAGTTCGTGATGCATAATGGACTACAAGTGGGTTATGGCTGTACGAATTATGGCTCAAAACAAAAATTTTGCATCGCTCAAAAATGTTTGTAGAAAAAAATTGGATTTGTTCATAATGAGTGATTGCCAAATTTTCTCAAAATGCTAAAAAACCCAAAAAAAAAATTTTGAGCGAATAATCATTCGAAGTTCGGGTGATTGTACGTAATGAACCAACACCCAAAAACTTCGGGTGATTATTCATTTTACACTTTTGGGTTTTTCTTAATTTTTTTTTGGGCGATCGGGCACTGTGTTTTGGATATTTCTTCACAATGACTCATTACCCAACAATTTTGGGCGTTCCTTTGCAGATATCATAATTGCGTGCAACACAATATTGACAAGAAGGGAAGACGAAATAAATTACTCTATTTGATATATCAATAACTTACGCACACACTTTGAACTTTTCTTACCTTTTTTGTGTAGTTGACTATTACTTTTACTAACTTGAAGTAATTTAATTTGCGTGGCACTTAAATATGATTTTATCTATTTATGCTCCTTCCTTGGTTCTTGTTGGGAGGGAAACTGTTCACGGGATTTTTATTTTCATTTTATTCCAATATTCCTCAAAATTATTGATACTTTTTTGTAGTTGTATGACTCTTGAGTTAATATCGCTTGTAAAGTTATTTTTTACTTCAACTTCTACTGTGAATTGAAGTCATTAGCACAACATTTTGATTAAAAACATACATATTTAATATTTTTTTTTTTTTTAAATTTCGAAACGCCAAAGAAATGAAAAACGCTAATATTTTTGCTAAATCGCTTAAATGAAATTCTTTGTGAAAAAAATTTTTTTTTTTTTTTGAAACATTTTTATTACTTTAACTTATTTTATATTTATTATTTATATGTAAGTGACTAACAACTTTTGTTCTTTTTTATATGAACTATTCAACTTGGATTAAAATTGTGCCCCAGTCATTTAAAAACCTCTACATTTTTGCTTTTATTCTTCAATAAAATCCACTCTTTCGTGATCAACACTCTCTTCTCAAGCAGTATATGCATGTACTCGTATGTATGTATTTTTTGTATACTCTCTCAAATATATTTGGCTTAAACTTGGAAAATTGCTGGAATATTTTGTTACATTTTAGCCGAGACTTTATGGTTAAGATGGCGTCAGAGGCCAAGTTCAGTATGCGGAGAGAGTTTAAACACGTTGGTCACTTTAATACACTAAACAAAAACTGCGCACGGTGCGCAGTGCGTTAAATATAAAAGAATAATTAAATGAAATTAATTAGCAAAGAATTTGAAGAAAAATAATTATAATAATAAAGATTTAAATAAGAATACAAAGGAAAAGTTCAAAATTAAATAGTTTATGCAAAATTAGTTCTACAAAAATATTTTCTATATACAGAGAAAAAAGTATAAATTTATATACAACAACAAAAAAAAAAGAAATATGTGTACGTTAAACCACTATCTTCATTTGTAATTAACTGCTTTTTCAAGAAGTAAAAAAAAGGAAAAAACAAAAGCTTTTCTTCTGCAATCTTTCCCAACCAGAAAATAAACAAAAGAATAAATAGAAAATTGAAAAATATAATCAGAAAACGCATATTTTGCCAGATTTTTTGTTTGTTTCTTCTATTCTGTATCTACACTAGTGTTTTAAACATTTTCATGTCGCTGTCTCTTTGATTCGCTGGATTGGCAAAATGTTGGCTTTTTATTATTGCTAATTTATTATTTATTTTGCTATTTAGTTAAAATTCTATAAATCGCATGGTTCAAAAAAAAAATATGCATAAAATAAACACAAAAAACAATTTTAGTTTTTAGTTTATTTTAAAGAGAGGGAGTCTTATGAAAATATGTGTATGTGTTTAAAAAAAAAAGAACAAAACCCATCCATTATTAATAACAACTTCAACGGCAGCAACAAAGTTTATTTATGATTAGATCATATGAAGCACAAAAAAAAATAATAATTCTGAAATTAATGCAACAACGAATATTATTTTATTTTACAAAGGAAATAATAACTTTATATTCAATTTATTTTAAGGTAAGTTATAATGCTAAGAACACTAATTGTTGATTTTAAGCAGACATACATAAATTAATAAAAAAAAAGTATTATCCTTAAATCCAAGTACTCACACAACAAGCCAAAAAAATAAGTAAATAAAAAAAATTAAAACGTTTGGCAAATTTGAGGTTATGAATCAAATTATTGCGAAATAAAATGTTCTAGACAAATTCAGTTTTGCTGAAATCTACCACTCCACATTGGGAATTTGGATATTTATAATGAATTAAATTTTTTTTAATTTAAATTTCTGGAATAGAATTTAGAATTTACTTTAGCACACACGCTGCGACCCGTATTTCTCAAATAGCACTTGAAAACGAAACGAAAGAACTAAAAATCTCTCTCTCTCTCTCTCTCTCGCTTCATTGATAATAGAATTGTAACTTTACGATCGTATAGTACATAGAATTCAAATGTTAAGTAGTTAAGTTAAGTAGAACAAAAATAAGCTAGTTAACGGGCATGCACATAATTAGTAAGGAACAAACAACAATAACAAATGGAGCTTTCATTACAAAAAAGCTTTCAGCAAATTGTAACACGATTAATGAAAACAATTCACGTATTCCATTTGCACTGAAAAATATCAATACATCGATGGCTTAATATAAAAAGGACGTAACTCGATTTCTTTCAAAATTGCGTTTTTAAAGTTTTCTTCCATCTTGCAGAAATAAGTACATTACAGTTTAAAATAAAGTAATTATGGGCATTTAAAAAAAATAATTTTTATTCTTTTTTTTCCTTCTCCTATAAAATATCGGAAATTTGAGTTACTCCTTTCTTATATTAAGCTATCGATATGTATTTATATAGAGCTAAAATTTGTATCAACTCAAACCACGCACAGTGGAGCGAACGCAAGAACGCTGATGCTGAAGGTGTGGCGGCCTTCTGCTAGTGTTAATTAGTCCTAGTTTACACTTAACTTTAATATTATTTTTGTTTTTCCTTTAAAATGATGACACGTAATTTAGCTTAC
Organism: Nowickia ferox; assembly: GCA_936439885.1. Classification (NCBI taxonomy): domain Eukaryota; kingdom Metazoa; phylum Arthropoda; class Insecta; order Diptera; family Tachinidae; genus Nowickia; species Nowickia ferox. The sequence continues at coordinate 112,043,927 of OW387023.1, forward strand.
GAGCGGTACGAACATTAGCCTAATCGAAAGCTTTTGGCTGAAAAAAGTTGATCATAAGGGGAGAATAATCTGGGATATTAGAAACATTAGCTAGAAATAGGCATCCTATCAAATCAGTAACAACGATATGAAATTTACTGCGCTCGAGCCTCAACTAACGGTGCAAAATATAAAAAATAAAAAACAAAGTGGAGTATATTTAAGGGAATGTCACGTGGACGGTCTTGTAATTATCAACACGATTCTTCCATCCTAGAGATTGACTGGCTCGTTTTGTGTATTAAGAAAAGTATCGAACATAATCGAGGAATTTTTTTTTATACCATTTGATTGAATAATGAAAATAGCCATTTTCGATTAAAGAATGTACAATTTCTATTACTTAATCGAATAAAATTAAAATTGATTAAATTCGTTACAACTGATTTACATATTATTACTTTCTATATTTGTTTTCATTATACATTTCCTTTAACATATTTTGAGGTCCACCAAAAGTGAATGAAGAGGAAAATTGTGGCAAGATTGGTACAAATTAAGAAGGAAACGAAATTCACTTAGATGTGTAAATATTGTAGACTGTTAAACAAGAAAAACGAAATACAGAAAAAGCTACAAACCTACTTTGTTCTTCGGGGGAGGAAAGGAAATTGAACTAAATCAACGTTGCTTAAATAATTCCTTTTCAAAAGTTTTACTTGCTTGCTCCAAAATAAGAATAAGCGAGTGAGGAATTAAAGCACTTGATACGCTTAAGGTGCGGTCACACGTGCCAAACATTTGCCCCAACAAGCGTAACTAATCAAAAACTCTTTGATTCAGACACGTGCTCACTAAGTTAAGCAGTTTCAAATAATCTTGAATTAAATGGCATTGTCTATTAGTAATGTATAAAACCGTTTGAATTGTATTAAACACTTATGTATGTTTGTCAAGTATGACCGTACCTTTACTCTATATCTTAATTCCTCAAGGATCCCTAATAATGATAACTTTTCAAAATATGAGTAGCTCGAAAGTTAAAATAAAAGGATTTGGAATGAAATTATATAATCGATTGTTTTACATTGAATCTGATCAAAATGTGCCAGCCGACGATATTTTGGAAGGAAAAAATGTGGGCCTAAATTATAATTCCAATTAAAGAAATCAAGTTCAGACTGTGATGATAAGATAAAGAATCCTATCGGTATTGCCAATAGTGAAAGGGCATTTTCAACTTTTTCAAGTTTTATTAAAAAAAAAAAACACAAAAGAAAAACTGTTTAGAAAGCAAACATCTAAACTCTATAATATTTTTAAAAGACTGTTTCCCAGCAACAAAGTCGGAACTAGTTCCAAAGGTTTGCCACATTTATTTCATATTCAAAATTAATATTCAAAAATTGTTCTAGACAGCTTTTTAAGCACACACCATTCAGTTACTTGTATTACTTCCGTCCTATGACAAACCAGGCGTTGAAATTCATTGATGTTCCAGCAAAAATGAGCCGAATTCTTCAATGCAGTAACTAATGATTTGTTTGTTAATTTTTGCTGGATATTTAAAAGTCGTTTTTCATTTTCATCAACATGCACATATCGTATTCTCATTGAATATTTAAGTAATGTTTCTATTTTTTTTTTTTTGCTATTTTTTTTTTTTTTTAGATAACAGCCGGAATTTTCCCGCTGTCATATTAAAATACAAAGCGTTGCCATACTTTTTTGAGCTTCGTTATTTAAGTTGGTGAAAATTTTAATTTTAATCACACGTACAAAACATAATCCCCCATATTCGCAAAAAAAAAAAAAAATAAAATGAATTTGAAATTCATTTTAGGAAAATTTTGTATGAAAAAATTAAAATAAAATTAAATTTAAAATTTTATGAATATGGGGGAATAAGTTTTGAAGCTTCAAGCAAAACTAGTTTCAAAGTATTCTTTATAATTTTTATATTAAATATGAAAACGCAAAGAGTTATTTTGAGTGGCTTTAAAACTTCCAATACCATTCACTGCAGTAATAACTAAAATTTACGATTAAAAAAAACTAAAGTAAACGGGGTTAAAGTTAAATAAAAAATGCATAAAACTAACATTTCCATTAAACTATTATTTCATTATAATGCTTGGACCTTGCCATTAGGTACCAAATAAAATATCATTTAAATGACAGCCTCTAGATTGGTTGCAGCAGCCGATTCTTTAATGATAGTTTTCGAGCAATTTTTCGCAAATTTCGGACGGTATCTCGACGATATCTTGACAAATGTTGGTTTTCAAATTGTCCAATGTATGCAATGACGTCAAATCTCATGATCTTAGTAAACAATTGATGTCGCCAAAACAAGTACAGGCGCCAAAATAGCTCGATTATCATAAAGCCATAGCGCTCTGAATTGAAGACATCGGTTCTTCCACACTTTCACTAACAGAGCCGATGTTTTCGGCGGTGCGGTGATGCACTGGCTTGACCAGTTTCTTAAAATTATTTTATAATCTGGCTAATTCCTTGCACAGTAGGACGATTATGACAACCGTAATCATCCCGAAAAGTGGCCACTTTTGAACCACCACTTTAACGCATTCTTCGGCTGTTAAACAATCCATATTGGTGAATGGCATACATTTCACTAAATAAATGACACTTCAGATGGCAGATATTTTAAAGTTGAGACCACTAAATGCATAACTCTGTATGTCCTAGTTCACAGTATGCCAGTCTTATTGCTAAGCTGATTAGTTTTATGGAGAGAGAGACGAGGGGAACAGAATCGTTTCTTTTCCCCTCGTCTCTCGCTCCTAACAAACTAATGAGCTTAGCAATAATACTTGCATAGTGTAAACTGGTACTATCATTACGGATCTTAAAGTGTAGCATTATGTTGAAGTTGAACTAAAGTTAGTTTGCTGTATAGTTGATACATCTATGCAAAATTTCTTTATTACATCAATTCGACCATTATGTTATACATATGTATAGCACTGGTGCAAAAATGAAATGCCAAATTTTCAAATTCCTGAAAAGTACCCGTATGCAAAAGTTTAAAAAACCCATAACATGCCACAAATAGAATACGAACAAAAAAATTAACCTGTTAGCTACAAAAACAAACCTGGCGAAATATCTATGTACATATGTATTTAAATATGTATGTATTAAAAAAATCAGATTTAAACAACAAAAGAAATAAATTTGTATGTATACCCTTAACTTAACAACTTATGATAAGAATACTTACATGTAGGTTTATTTTTTTAAATGGAATTAAATAGTTAAAAAACGGTGAAGAAACGCAAACCGTAACAATTCTAATGTATGTCTGTATGTATTGCATATGCATACATACATACAAACATACATGCATGCATACTGTTTTTGTAGTTTACTTTTATTGAAAAGAAAAGCAAGCCCTCTGAAGCACCTGTTGAAAGAAATGCCATACTTAAAATGACTTAAGTAAAATATACCAAGAAAAATCAGTAACAAATACAAACAAAAACAAACAAAAAACAAATTCTTTATCTCTTCTGCGCCATCTCCATAAAAATTAAGAAATGGAAAACTAAATAAAATCAAATAGAAAACCTTCGCTTGAAAACACAACAAACCCTATTCACACACTCTTTTGTCATAATTTTTGTGTTAACAGAGTCTTGCATTTATTATCTAGATATTTTCTAAGGCCGGGTGGGTTTACATCTGTGTGCCATGTGCCACACATGCGTAAAAAAAGCATAACCACTAATTACTAATGAAAAACTGTTTGATCCAGACACGTATTTATTAAGTTAAACAGTTTCATACATAAATAATAGACAATTTTATAGACTCCATCCAACATGATTGGAAACAGTTTAAATCGATAAATACATGTCTGAATCAAACAGTTTTTTATTAGTAATTAGTGGTTACATTTTTTTGGGCACATGGCACACAAGAAATGCCATATGTAAACTCAGCCTTAGTTTATATTCCCTATTTTTACAATATTTTGTCGAATTGGAGATACATATGTATGTATGTATGTACATGTGTAAATGCATATGTACATACATAAATAAATGTATAGGGAAGTTGTTGATATTTTTTATTTCTCCCGCGATAAAAAAGAAGATGAAAAAAAAGCATTTAAATAAAAAGTAGAAATCTATGTGCTGCTATTTTTTTTTTAATTATTTATATTAATTAAAAAAATTAAAAAAATTATTTGGGGATTTTAAACGGTAGTCATAAAGGACATATTTTCATAACGTTTTAACAATATTATTTTTTTAAAGAAAACTCAAAAGCAAGAACAATTAAATTAAAGTAGTTTAAAACATTATGGCAACATGACCTTTGTGACTATCGTTTGAATCCCCCAATTATGTGTACACATACCGAGCCATAACCTCCAAAAACTATCAACCGACATATTTTTTGAACCTCGTTTTTTTACGAAAATCGATAATTTACTATTGCAAAAAATCGATTTTGGTCAAAAAATTAAATTCGAAAATTATGTCGCTCAAGCTTTTTAAGCACACATTTCTTGTGTTGCAATTTTTTGGTGTCGTTTTCAAAATGTGTGAAAGCCATACAGCGAAAAATATCGGAAATGATAAACAATGCCACTAGTACACACTATTGCGATGTCACAAAATACCATAGTATGTACTCGGCATGCGTCTCTTGAAAACAAATTTGATAAAAGCAGATGGCACTATTTCAATCCACTTTATAGAACGAATAATTTTGCATAATGGACCCAGAAAATGGCCTCCAATTTAACGAGACTTAATACCGCTGTACTATTTCTTGGACTTCCTCTGAGCCAGCCGAAATGCCCAATACTACAAATTATAGTCAAATAAAACTGGCAGAAAATTATAGTTTGTTTAAAGTAAAAATTCATAGCAATTAACACCTTTCATTTTCACGTTTTATTTTAATTTAAAAATCTATACCTCTGAGCAGAAACTTACTACATTCAATATCGATCGAAATTGCAATATTGGCGACGTCCATAAATAGTAACATCTGCAGTGGCAGTTTCCTAGCAATTGTGAAAATTCTTTCCATTTTAGTTTCAGCTGGATTTTACTGTTAAGTTTTACTTTAGTTACGCATTTAAGCCACCGCTCACTAACGTTTAACTCATTTTGTTCTTATTCTTATGTGTCAATATACATTATATGAAGTTTCCTCCATATAAAATGTATATATCGATGGCTTAATATAAAAAAGGCGCATCTAAAGTTTTTCAAAATCTCGTCTTTAACGTTTTCTGGTAGCTAACGTACATATAATTACATCCACCTTAAACAACTAACTACTTTAGTCATAAGAAGCAATTTTGTTTTATAAAAGGTTTATAAAATAAATTTTGTATGAAAAACTGTTTTATATACCTGTTATAAAACAAAATTATTTTTTATAAATAAAACCCTAAGTAAGTAATGCATTAAACACATTCACCACAGCAGGCTACACGAACACACGACTTCAAATGCCGCTAGCAGCATTTGTCGCCTCGTAAGCAGCGACTTAATTATTTTGGAGACGGCAGCAGCACCATCTATCTGCACCTCATATTTAAGTATAAATATATAGTTCAGTATTGCCACCTTCAAATATTTCGCATTTATAAAAATGAAATTACTCCTTAAATGACGTAAAAGTATAAAAATGAATCAATTTATGCTTTACATAAATTTTTGGATATTATTTTTGTTAAATAATATGAAATAAGTGTACGATAACATTCATTCAACATTTTGTATTATACTGGAAATACTGAATTTTCTCATTGTAGCCAAAGAAATAAAAATTAGTTTAATTGGACTACAACGACAAAATCATGCCGCCCTGTTGCCTTGCTGTCTTCAGAAGAATCACTCTCATATAAACATGTGTACTCGTATTATATCCTTGCCATTTTGTAGTCGGTAGCCTGCTGTGGTGAATGTGTTTAATGTATAAAGGTAGGGTCACACGATTGCCGCAAATACACCAATTTGATCCAATTTTTATTGTGCTGAATTGGTGCACAGTAATAAAATTGTCCCAATCAAATACGCTGCAGTCACATGATTGCCCCATTTTACAAAAATTTTATTGACGCAGATTGGCGAATAATGAATTTTTGGCAACAATTGCCGCAGCCCAGTCATACGATTGTTCTAACTTGCGGCAACACAAACAAACAGCTGTTGTGATAATTTTTAATTTGTTTTGTTTTACGTGCAAATGGTTTTTTTAAGAAATAAATTTTGTTTGTTTTATTTTGTACGTGAAAATGGTTTATTCGTTAAAATTAATAAATAAATAAATTAATTAATGAAATTGCCTCTTCTTTTTATATTTTATGCTCATTAAATGTACAAAGCAGAGGCAATTTTCATTCTTTTAAACGAATAAAAACTAAATAATAATATGTTAACCTTTCAAATAAGTTATAATTACATATAAAGTAAGTTTAAGTTTACGGCATGTGCTTACGAAAACAATTAGCGCACAAGCAATATAAATCAATTTTAGAAATTGTCGCGTATTGGCTACTTTGATTGCCGCTCGAGAACACAATAAATATTGGTGCATTTTTAACATTTTTATTGGGCCATGGTTGTGTAATAACCGTTCACACGATTGCCGCACCATAGTTGTATTTTATTGCGGCAAATCAGCAGAATATTGTTCTCGATTGTCGTATGAGGCAATAAATTGTGAAATCACACGATTGACATATAAAATGTACCAACAATTGGTGCATTGCGGCAATCGTGTGATCCTACCTTAAGACTTAACAGTAAAAGATTTATAGCCAGTTAAAATATTATGCTGGCATGTAAATGCTTTAGTTTTTATTCAGTTTTTTCTTCTCTTATTAAATATCGAAAATTCGAGTTACTCCCTTGTTATCTTAAGCCATCGATATGTATATTGCTGCCTTAATATATTTAGAAAGGCCCCAACTTATTATTTTTTTAAAACGAGTTTATTTTTTTTTTGTCGTTTTAAGAAAAAATAATGAGTTAAGGCCTTTTTATATTAAGATAACGATATGTATGTTTATATGTATAATCATGCAAAAATACATACATATGTATGTATGTGAGTATGTACATTAGCATGTACTATGTGGACTAATAAGAATTTATAAAAATTTAACTAAGGCTAAGTTGCTTTCTTTATGGGTTTCACGTTCTTTCCATTTAGCAACAAGAAAACGTCAATAAAATAAGAAAATGAGTAAAACCACATTTACGCAACTCTCGCTATATTTTGCTTATACCATAACAAGAAAATTTAATGATCATATTATATGATACAAAATAATTATTGTTGGGAAAAACTTCATAATGATGTTTGTTATGGTTACATTTTTATTATTTTATCTTTACAGCAAAATATCGCTCGCTACTCGTTGCTCTCTTAGAATTGAAGTATCGTAGATGTTTGGGTCAAAGATCTGCTACTACTATTATTATTTTTATTAACATATTTTCTCTTACTTTTCTTTTAATCCGCCTTTTTTTATTATTATTCTTTTTTTGGGCTATAAAATTATGTATGTGTATTTGTATCAATAATTTTCTTCTGGAATATTATTTCATGAACAATTCATGCCAATTTTGTATGTGTTTTGACAGCATTTTACGTGAAATGTTGAACAGAGTGCCACCAGGCTTTAATATAAATTCTTAATTTTTCTACAAAAAATATCCAAATGGTCCCAGTTTTTGCAACTCTAAAACACACACACACATGAAAAGATCTCAAATTCTACTGCATATTTATTCCCAGCGGTAAAACTCAGAAGGCTTTCTTGGTGCAGGCCTTATTAAAAGCCTGCTGAGGAATTTTTCGGACTCACACATTCCCCAGTGGGAAAACGTAATGAATAGTAAAGGAGAAGGTAATGCACAGCATGTATAATTTTCATTTCAGAATTCATTACTGTTAACACAGAACATGTCCTAGGAAAGTAATGAATTATTTTAATGCGAACATTCCTTCTTCTGCACGTTAATGCATGTTAATCAATGTGAATTTATTGTGTGCGATCAAATTACCCTCTCGTTTCTAAGGGAATGCTTTGTCTTGCTTGGGAAAATAATACATTATTTTTCCCATTATTATGTAATTAATGACCACATTTCCCACTGGGTCCACACTCCCTTCTCATAGAAGGGAGAAGAGAAGGTAACATGTAACATGTTTTGTTTTGTTTTTTTACCAAAGCAAAATGCTACTTCCATTAATTTGAAGGCCTTCCAGAATCTCTATCATAAGAAGCAAGAACAGATCACCTAACCCGCAATGACAACGAGTGTAAAATATATGAGTATGGAATGGAGCGAGGAGACCTTGTAATTGTACATCCAAAAGAAGTATAGGGTGTTTTTTTTAGAGGTATAGAACTTCGAATTGAAATAAAACACAAGAAAATCGTTTTAATGTCCATCAATTTGGCTTTATTGGAAGGATAATTTTATGCCATTAACGTTTAAATATGATTTCGGGCATGTGGCCGCCGCGGCTGGGTCGAATAAAGCCAATTCTACAGGTCCAATTTTCAACCACTTTTTCGAGCATATGGGGCCGTATGTTGGCAATAACGCCACGAATGTTGGCTTCCAAGTCCCCTAACGTTTCTGGTTTGTTGGCGTAGACGAGCGACTTCACATATCCCCAAAGAAAATAATCCAATGGTGTCAAATCACACGATCTTGGTGGCCAATTGACAGGTTAACCGAATTAATTGCTCTGATGGACGATTATGTCGACCATAAAATGGACGGAGCTTGCGGTAAACTTCGCGAACTGAACCATTATTTTCGAAATAAATTTGCACGATTTGCAAGCGTTGTTCTTTTGTCAACCTGTTCATGATGAAATGGCAAACCAAACTAAATATTAATCACTTGACAGCTGACAAAATGGCCGCCAGTTAAAAAAGTGATGCCAACTTAAAGTTCTATACCTCAATAAAAAACATCCTATAGTATAGAGGCCTTCTAGAAGGCATCCTTTCTTCTTCTTGTTCCCGCTGGGTTAAGTTGGCTTGCTAGTTGTTATTTTCTTTGCTCTTGGAGAGCATTGTATGCTTGTGTTAAAACTATATTCCAAAGTTATTGGTATGCATGTGTATAATTCTTAAAAATAAACATAAAAACAAAATCTTGCTGTCTTATTTGCCAACAAGTTTTTTTACCCGTTTCTTGTTGCCTCTTTTCTTTGTCTATGAATGGTAACAATAACATACATATGTAAATTTTTTTTATAAAAATAATAAACAATTTCTTTTGAATTAATAGAAAATTTTTTACTTTAACTTTATTGACATTTATGCGGTACCTCAAATAAATGCAATCCAAGAACAAATACGAGTACCATAAAGATTTATGCAAAAACTTGCTTATAAATTATTATGTTAAACAGAGTTTGTATGCAATATATAAAATTAAAGGAGAATAAAGTTAGTTTAAGAATGCTAATTTCACTAGCAAGAAAGCCTTAGCAAAATCTAAAAAACTTGTGCGATTAAAACCGTAACAACCAGCAAAATTTATCCAAAATTTGAAATTTTGCTTGAATGATTTTTTTTTTCAAATATGATAGCCGATGTTTTTCACTATGGTATTATTTAGAAAATTTTATTTCTTCTGTATTTCGACCCTTTTTATATTGTAAGCTTTTCTGATACTTTCTTCAACTAAATTGACTTGTTTACTTATGGTATTGAATCCTTGCAGTAATGTATTAATTTCATTAAAAAAAATATATATAAGTATAGTTTGAATGTGAAAAGGTATACATACTCATCTTTTTATCTATGTATTTATATAAAACGGAATGTGTGTTTGTTTGTTTGTTTGTATCGTATAGGAGATCGGACCTCTGGACCGATCTTCCTGAAATTTTCACAACATTTAACTGGGACTTTGGTGTGAATTATAGGCTACTTATTTCAGCCACGCCCACTTTTGTAAATAATGTTACTCCTTCCACATAGTATTTAACAGACTTTATAATATTAACTCCGCCATTTGTGGACCAATTTTTTGGAAACTGGGAAGTGGTGAGTTTGCCACAAATTGCCCGCCCCAGTATTTAATTAAAAAATAGCTTCGTCATTTATCGATCAATTTCCGAAATGCTTCTTGCATATGAAAGAGGTCTACTAATTTTTTTAATTGTGGGAGGGGAGAAGAGTGCTAAATGTGCCCGCCAAAAACATGGATTATCAAATTGAACCAATTTTCAAAATTATTTTTGCATATGGAAAAGGTCCACTATTTTTTTTAAGTTTTGGGGTGAAGGGACAAGCAAAGTGTCCTCCCCAAAAATTTACTATCAAATAACTTTGTCATTTCTGGACCAATTTTAATGGCATATGGAAAAAATTGATTATCAAATATTTTTGTCATTTGTGAACCAATTTTCAAAATTTATTAAGCATATGGAAAAGGTCAAGTGATTTTATTTTTGAAATTTTAGAGGGAAGCAAAGTGCCCTATGCTCCTTACAGGAGTGAAAAGAAACCAATATATATATAAAGTGCCCTCCTTTAAAAAGTGAATATCAAATAAATTTGTCATATGTGAATCAATTTCTACTGAATTTTTTTTTTTTTTTGGAAAGTGGGGGGGTGACAATTGCCCGCCCCAATAATTGATTATCAAATAACATCGTCATATGTCGACTAATTTTCAAAATGCTTTTTGCATATGAAAGAGGTTTACTAAGTTTTTGTTTGAATACCGTTTTCAAAATTCTATTTGCTTATAGAAAAGGTCCACTAACTTTTTCTGGAAATTGTTGGGGAGGGGAAAGGAAGTACAGTGCACACCCTAAAAATTGATTATCAAATTAATTTTCAATTTTGTGTTGCATATAGAAAAGGTTCGCTACAATTGTTTCTGTTGCGGCGTAAAAAATTCCCACCCCAAAAATTAATAATCAAATAATTTTGTGATCAGAAATTCTTTTGTCATATGAAAATGGGGGAAGCCAAGTTCCCGAATATAAAATAACTTCATCGTATGTGGACTAATTTCCTAAAATAGTTTTTCATGGACATCTTCACAACATTTTTTTTTTTTTTGGGAAATTGGGAAGGGTGTTTTAAATTGTCCGCCTCAATAATTGCTTATGAAATATCTTCGTCATTCCACAACCAATTTTCAAAATACTTTTTCCATATGGAATAGGTTCAATAATGGAAATTGTGGCAAGGGGAAGCAAAGTGCTCGCCCCAAAAGTTATTATCAAATAATTTGTCATTTGTGGACCAATTTTAAAAACTTTGATTGCTTATCGAAAAGAATTGATTTTTTTTTTAATTGGGGGAGGGGGCAGCAAATCACACTGGTTTAAACTAGTTCTTTATAAAACTTAAGTATAATTTTTTTTTTTCTTTTTTTATTAATTTTGAAATTTTTATTAAAAAATTTTTAAAACCGAAAAATATGCATTTATTGCCAAAATATGTAAAAATATGCAGTTACCACCAAAATATACAACTACAAATAGATGTCAAATTATTTCAAATTTGATAATTCGGACAAATAATAAGTCAAAACGTTTTTATCTATCACCGAAAGAAACATGCATTTGCATAAAAGTCCAAGCTTATGTGTTCTATGAATTTCTTTTTTTTTATTACACAATAATTTTTTTATTTACGTTTCTTTTTCTAATTATTTTCTTTTAAAGCGCAAAAATATTTCTTCTTTCACTTTCTAATAGTCGTATGTATATCAGTTCTTCTGTTTGGAGAGATGCAAATAAATTTGGAAAAGAAAGAAATCTAATTTTCTTAATAGCACTTTTTTATATAACAAATAAAAAAATTCAAAACTTTTTATTTTTTTTTGGGAATTAATAAAACTTCAGTTTCTTTTAGAGCATTAACCTTTTGGAGGTGCCAATGCTCTAGCTTATAATATTAATTTTTCTAACTGCTAAATGCGTGTGCGTGTGTGTGCTTTTTGTATTATTTTATTTGATGATCCATAGTTTTTGACACATATTGTAAAAATAGCAACAAACACAAACAAAATCATTCATAATTTCTCTGCTCAAGTGTATAAATTATGAATCTTCTTTTTTGTGGTCAGAAACAAAAAACAAAAAACTTAAGAAGGGAACCTGTTTTTACCAACAAAATTGTTACAGTGAAACTCTTCTATAATGAATATTGAATTATCGAAACTCTTAATTGCAGCTTTATACAGGTCAAGTAGAAATGTATATATTTTTATCGGCTGACGATATACTCGTAGTTAGTGACATATGAATATTAATTATCAAGGTTTTAAGCATCAAACAATTACTTTCTCATTAAAGCGAGACGTGAATGGATTTATTTACCTCTAAAGATTTTACAAATAATTAAGATAGCAAACAAATTGTATTTTTGTGACTTAACGACTTGACGCTTAAATTTGAAAACTTGTTTCTCTTATTAAGTTTAGTTAACTTATAAAATATTTCAAAAATTTTCAGAAGATTTTATGATTATAAAATATTTTTATTATTAGCAATGATGAGACAATGTGTCATCAAATAAGGAAACTATCGACTAATTCAACAAAAACTAATAAATGACTAAACATCATGCTTGTGTGCTTTATTATAATAGTCTTTTCACACTGACATGTTTTTTATAAGAGTTGGTTTTAATGTTAAAACCAACTTTTAAAATCTGATTTTACCATATAAAATGTTCTTGTTAAATCCAACTTAAAACCTTTATTGAATTGGTTCAAAGTAGTTTTTATGAAATGCAACCTTGATTCAATAAACAACTTTCTAGAACATATGCACTTCCTAGGAATGATTGTAAACACCATTTTGGTAGCGCTTAGGTACACGCAAAAGTGAAAGCTACCAGAATGGTGTTAACAATCATTCCTAGGAAGTGCATATGTTCTAAAAGTTGTTTATTGAGATCTTAGGTACATTTTTTTAGTTGATTATTTCCTTGAATTTTGAACGGTTTGCTACTTATGGACCTAAACAAGGGGAAAAAGAAGATGAAGTTTTTTTTTATTTTATATGTTTGTTGTTTATGACAAGAGCTACAACTTTGCCTCAGAAAGTTAATCGAAATTCCGAACAGTTTGCAAGATATGAGCCTGAGAAAATGCAAAAATGACACCGAGGCCCCAAATCTTTGGGGCCCATAAAAAAGTGCATGAGACTGGGGGCAAAACTGGGAGACACGGGTCTTTTTTTTTTTTTTTTTTTTTTGGTTTTTTATCATGACTTAAAAAATTACAGACATTGTAGCTCAATAAGAAATATTTCAAGCCTGGCATTTTTAGGAATACGCTGACTTTAAATTTACAATTGACGACTCTTTGCGCTCTTCTGAAGAGTAGAAATTTGGATATTAGATAGTTTGACATGGTAGGGACAATATAATGACTTGACTTCTAAGCACTTCTTCACTTTGTATATCTAGTCACTTATTTTAAAATGTTCATATACAAAATAAAAATTATTTTCATTTGAGATTTTCATACAAAAAACAAGCAACTGTTGAACCGTTTGTCAAACAAGTGTTGTAAAAAACAAAACAAAAAAATACAGCAACAAATACATTTATTTCTGCAGGAGATTTATTTTATTTTGAACAAGTTTATTGTGCAACCTGTTGTTTAAAAACTGAATTTATCAAACTTGCTGTGTGAACGCACAATCAGCTGTTTGCACTTTTAGTGTTAAAACCAGGTTCTAACATTTGGTGTGAAAACACTATAAGATTATAAGAAATATTATTATGAATAGCTTTATCGCTTTAGAAATGAATTACCTCTATGACTATAATATAAAATTTTCCACATTTGAATAACTTGTCATTGAATTTCTTAGTTTGGCTGAGTATACTAAGAAAAATTCATTGATGAAAACGTTTTAAATACCTAATCATTTTATTTAACAGTGCAACTGAAAAAAAAGTAAACATTTGTAAAAAAATGGAGGCCAACTCGTCTTCCTTGGGCCATTACTAATTTTGTTAAAATTAGTTTAAGACTTATATATGAAGTTTAAACATGACCACAATTAAACTACTATTCCAATGACTTTTTAAATTCTCTAATATATCGGAAAATATAAAAACTAGTTTGTAAATATTTAAATATATTTTACTAAAAAAAATAATGATTTGTAATCATTTGCTCTTTTTATTCAAAAACACTTATACTCATCATATTCTATTGAAAACTGTGAAAATGTTTATTTTTCCTTAATGAAGTGTAGAACTGCTGTGCAACCTTTTAAGTGCTTCAAAATTCTCCTTCGTTATAATAACAAATTGGAATGCTTTATCATCCATTAAAATTTTGGTGACGTGACAAATTTTTCAATGCTTACAATTGCTGGCAGCATATGCTTTCGTTTACATTTTTATCAGTATCATAAGTAATGCTACCAGTACTACAATTTTTCAACCCTCATCAAAAAAAAAAATATATATATATATATAACAAAACAAATTTGGAATAAAACATTCTTAAAATTAACTGCCAGTTAATCGAACAAGATTAAAAATTCTCGTCTGCTATTTATATTGAAAATAAAATTAAATTAAATACTCAAATTTGTTTTTGCTTTTAATATAAATAGGAAGACGAGAATTTTTGATTGTCTTTTTGATAAACTGACGGTAAAGGAAAACATTCGGTGATTGCAAAAATATCAAAATAGTAACATTGTTCTATAGAAACCGGACGGTCGCCTTGAGTTGAAAATTTATATCAAAATCACTCATTTGTTTGAGTGATTTTTATACAAATTAATTAGACGAGTTGCCTGGCTGAATTATAGAAACATGGTATCAGACTTCTTTTCCACACACAAAGTTTACGCACAAAAATGGCATTTTACGGTCTTTTGAACTTTCGCCGACATTAGAAGTTGCATTTGCTAAACAAAAGTATGGGAAAAGTTAAGAAAAAAATTTAATTTTTCAGAGGTAGGATTAGTTTCTCTACGGGTAACTTTTTCCCCCTTTGTCCGATTTTTCTCATTTTCTTTAACAGTCTATGACTATAAGACAATTTTTTTCCAAGTTTCATTGATCAATATAAACCAAAAAAAAAAAAAAAGTATTTGCCAGCTTTTTGGCTCCAATACTCCTCTGTGTGATGTCCTTCTGTCTGTCACAGGATCTTTTCCCGAGAACCGTAACAGCTATGGACCTAAAAATTTTACAAAATATGTAGTATATTCGATTATATAGGCTTCACTTTGTATAGTATTACATATCGTCGTTGCTCTGACAAAATCAGGTATGTATTTTTTACTAAGTTGTCAGAAGAGCAAAAAAACTGTTTTATTTTGAAACCTTTCAATATTTTTGCAAACTGCAACGCTATATTGAAACATATTTATTTTTTATATAAGTATTTGGTAAACTTAATCGTAAATAATTGTAAATTTGGTAAGTATAACGAAATTTCTTCAAAAAATAAACATAACTCACTTTGTTGTTCAGCTTCAAAGCATTTCTAATACAATTAACATTTTTATTTTAACACATATTTAGCTGTTTTGTTTTGAATATTTTTAGATAAAAATGTGCTAACTTCCGAGCCAATGAGGATATTTTTAAACGATTTGGTGGGTGAGTGTATGACACACCAAGTTTTATAATGGTGAAATGAAAAAAAATTTAAAAATCTTCACATCACCGATCACTTCAGAGCAACGACGATATGTGTAGTGTCCGTATGGAAGGAACCCTTCGTGTGCGAGTCAAAGTCGCACTTTACCGAATTTATTTATTATTTAACTGATCAATGTTATTTACCACAAAATGAAAACTAAATATTTTAAATTAATTTTTTTATATAGTCCCAGAAAAACATTTAAATTTTCCCTGGTGAATTTTGTTGTTGTAACTATGTACTTAAAAAAAAAGAATGCTTAGGCCATACAAGCCTTATTACATTAAATATATACAGATTATATATTAATTCTTGGGAAATTAAAGAGGAATTTTAGTTTAATATCTATTTTATTAATTAAATTTAAAACTATTAAAAATAATTTCCACACTATCTGCACCTTCATAGAAAGCTTAAAAATTCACAATGAAATAAATTATTTCTGCCCTCTTTCAAGCCATTCATTAATTTTAAGTATTATCACCCTATCCACAGTGGGTAAAATTATATAGTTAGAGTAATGACAATGAAATGGATATATTTATATAGAAAACTTTGAAAATATAAAATTTTCTGCCATAATAATATAGAATAATATAATATAATAATAATTACACACATAGTAAGTGTATAGAAAACTTTTTGTATACAAAAAACCAACAACAAATACATACATATGTACATATATTTTTTGCAGACTTGAAATCTATTCATAATTCCACTGACATTGTAAATGGAATGAAATTCTTGATTATAGCTTATAAATCTAATCTTGTTTTCAACCGACTTTAAAAAACAAGTAGGTTATCGATTCGTCTGTATCTTTTATTTCATGTCATTTCATTCTGTACTTTTGTTAAAAAAAAGTGGGCGGTAACACTCCTACTATATTTTTTCCTTTAATTTTATGTACTTTTACTTATCGAATCGCTAACAAACTTAACACAACTTCGGCTCAAAAAAAATTTACACAATTTCACACTTAAACTAAAAAAAATTTACACAATTTCAAACTTAAAAAATGGCACGAGGCACACCCACTAAAGAAACCAAAAACCTATCAAACCTTGTAAAACTAAGAACCTATGAATCCTTAAGATATTCTATATCTGGTAAATTTTTTATATAAAAAAATTTGTCGTGAGAGTTGATTGAAAGCTGGACAGTGGCATAAATAATGCACCAGTGTTTCATCATTCTACTGGAAAGTTTTACATGTTATATCATCAACAACACAACCGTGCGAGACAATGGTTATTATTTTTGCCAATCTCAGAGGTGTTGGTTTTTTTTATCTCACAACCTCTTTTGAGTTTCCCCTGAGAATTTTGGTAACTTTTCCAACAGTCGAGTTCTGCCAATCTCTCATTGCTATCTCTATTGCTCTATAGCCGATTGTTTCAGGTCGTTGTTGAAAAGTCTGGGCGTTTTTTAGTGCGATGTTATTAAGTGATGACCTCATCCTTGCCTGATGTCCTGGAATGCATATCATTTCAATATTCCCCACCATCTTACTTACTTTTTGAATTGAAGGGTCTTTCAAGATTGAACTTTTTTTATTTCTTAATGCTTCTTACGAATTGTTAGTCTTTTACCGATTTTCTTTGTACCTTAGTCAGAAAGACAGCATGATCTGGCAACCAAGTAATTTACGTACATTGTGACTCATGTCATAGAATCCGCTCCCGTACTTGTATAGAACAGTTGTAGGGTTATTCTCTATTATTGTTGTTTCATGCATATAATGAAAACTTTCAATTAACTAATGAAAAATTTCATTTATGCAATGAAGAATTATTATTGATGCTACTGCATTAGATGAATGAATTTATTTTCTAAGTCTCCAATAACTCAAACTCTAGATAGTTTGTTATTGTCTTATATGATTCATGTTTATTATTTTGCTTACACTATGATGCATTTTTAATCAAGGAATAATTTCTAAAAATTGTTTTTCTGTCAAAAATAATTTTAGCACATTATTATTATAAACATATTTTGTTTTTTTTTTTTGATAACTATTTGTCAAAACTAAAATTCATTTTAAGGACGAAAAATAGTTTAGAAAATAGATTTTACTTTATAAAGCATAGAAATATAGCAAATATTTTCATTATCCCCACTGTGCTACGACTGTTTGATTTCCTGACCACCTGACCATCTTGATATTTTTTTTTTTTTAAATAGTCTCGCTTCTACTTATCGTAGCATTTCAATTAGTTAATTAAATAGCTCAAATTATTTTAAAAAAAAAATTTAGAAAATTTGCATAAAAACATCATTAAATTGTTGTTTCACCCGCTGATTTTATGAGTGAAATGCGTTGTTGTTTATTTCTTCCTTTTATCTTTAATTTCAACAAATTTCTTTGTAAAATGTTTATGGCGGTTACGTAAACACTCTGCACACTATTAAACGAAAGTTTTAAATAAAATAGCATCGAGCAAGAATTTATTCGATTATTATTTTTTTTTGTTTTAACAAGTGAATCAGTGGTAGAGTAGAGTCTTTCTTTTCCCAAACTTTTTCATTTCCCGGGAAAGTGGAAATGATTGTTCAATTTCCTGGGATTTGCCAGGCATTTCCGTCCAGTACATCGCGCCATAGCTGCCAAAAAAAAGCTTAAGCGACATAATTTTCGAGCTTAATTTTTTGACGAAAATAGTTATTCACGATCGTGTTTTCTGCAGACAAGCTAATCGACTTGCGGGTTGTGTTTGTTAAAAAAAAATAAAAAAAATAAAAAAATGATAGATTTTGGTGAAAAAATTTAGGTCGAAAATTATGTCGCTTAAGCTTTTCTGACGGTTATGGCACGATATTATTTAGTTTAATTTATACATGAAATACCGAAGTATATTTATTTGACATAGTCTTTATTTATTTAATTTGAAAATTTTGCTTGTTTTTATGGTTAAGCGATTGTATATATGCATTTCGTTTCCGCTTTTTGGAACTCATCAGTAGACTTCAACCCAAAACATTTTTGATTTTAGCTAACAAACTTCGTATGTTTATAGTAAGACTCTTAATACTATATTGAGAATCACAATATACAAACATAATAAGTTTGAAAGCCTCAAACAAAAATCTTTACAAAACAAGCATCTTTATTCGATTGTGCATCTATTTTATTTTCCACCACCTTTTTACAATTAGCTGCCACATTGGGCAACAATAAGAGTATTAAAAGGCAAAAAAGAAAAATAAAACATTTATTTTCATACATGAAATACCGAAGTATATTTATTTGACATAGTCTTTATTTATTTAATTTGAAAATTTTGCTTGTTTGAGACTTTCAAACTTATTATGTTTGTATATTGTGATTCTCAATATAGTATTAAGAGTCTTACTATAAACATACGAAGTTTGTTAGCTAAAATCAAAAATGTTTTGGGTTGAAGTCTACTGATGAGTTCCAAAAAGCGGGAACGAAATGCATATAGACAATCGCTTAACCATAAAAACAAGCAAAATTTTCAAATTAGTTTAATTTATTTAAAAAAAAATAATAATTCTTGACATCTATTACATATTATTATTTTATACACAACTCAGCCAAGAAAATGTTAAAATTTCAGTTTTTTATATAATAATAATGCATACATACAAAATCACGTACACACAAAAAAGTAATATGAATGAGTTTGTAATATTAATTAAAATATTTGTAATATTAATTAAAAAATTAATTAAATTTTCACCTATAAACAATTTGATAATATCAATTCAGTTTTTCCACTCAAATTAATTAATACAATTAAAAATTTAATTGAATCAATTAAATTATTAATTGAAAACATTAATTGGTGAATACTTTTTTCTGTGTAACAACACTTTTTTTAATTTTATAGGAGAGAGAAAAAACTAAACCAAAATATCCAAGTGACTCAAGTAAAGTTTCTTTATCTTAATTTTTAATACGGTTGTTTGTTATGATAAATATTTGGATATAATAGCCAATAATTAATTTAAAATACGATTGCATTGTTAACCTCTATGGAAGTGTTTTTTTTTTATTATTATTAGAATGCCATTTTTTTGAAATTCGGTGGCTGGTCAATTTATGGCTTTTTGAATTTCCCGCCGCTTAACTGAAAGAGCAACACTGTTCCTGTCAACAGGCAACTTTCGAAATTTTAACAACACTACGAACGTAGCACTGCAAACTTGGTGAAAATAACACATTTTTAATTAAAAACCTTAACATAAAATTCATAAAATTACTTTATTTCCCTCAAGAATAATGAATATCATTTAAAAAAAATTTCAACTCAAATAATTTTCTGCAATGTTTCGTGTTTGCTCTACTTCTGAATGTAAACATATAAATTAAATTTTACTGATTTGTTAAAGAAAATAATTATATATTTATATTTTTACAAATACAAAAAAAAAAAAACAAAACGTATTTCATGTTAAATGTGAAAAGAAAATGAGAGTGATAAAGAAAGTTCTTATTTAATATTTAAAGATAGTGAAACTAATTAATGTTTTTTAAAAGCAACTTTTTTTAGTTTGTTCAGGCAATTAATAAACTCAAACTCCACTCCGCCCTATATTGCACTTTTGGTTATTAATGAATTCGTTTCCATTTCCCAATCTCGACAGCATTTTTCGTTCAGCTCTTTCGCTTTTGCAAAGTGAAAGAATGAAAGTCGGGCGCTGATGCTTTTGCAATTTCGTTTAACATATTTTGTACTTTACTTTATTATGTTGTGTGCAAGTTTCTTTTTTCTTTTATTTATATTTGTCAGATGAATGTCAGCTCATATGAGAGCTTTGTTGTCCATCACAACAAGTTACAAATTGATTTGTGTGTGTATGTCTGTGAAAGTGTTTTTTATCTTTTCATTTCCATTTAAGTTTAAATTTCAATTTTAACTTTTTGCTAAAATAAATAAAGCAAGTGTTTGTAAAATTCCATTGCCACATACGGCAGGTCAACTCTCTTCGGTGTTGGTGTTTTTATCTTTGAAGATGAAATTGAAGCAAAAAAATTGCATTTCTTAAATGTGTAAGAGTATTATAATTTTTTTTTTAATTTCCTTGTCTACGACATGCATCATTTATTAATTAGATTCAACTACAAGTATTTAAAGTTATTAAAGTGCTTTAAAATTTTTCAAAATGTAGATTTTTTTATATATTATTTGTATTGTTATTGCAGAGGAAATGAAGATTATGTGCATTGTGTAGTCTTGAACACATACATACATACATACAATCAAACATAAATATTTTATGTGTTTGGAATATAAATGTGGCTTAATTTAATTACTTAATGTTATTTTTTTTTACCGGCAGAATGATGCAATATTTAATTAATATTTTTAGCCCTTTAACAATTTGCAATTCTCAATGAAGAATAAACATGCTGGGTTTATCATTTATATGTTTTTTTTTTTTAGTAAAATAAAATTGCTTAAAGTTCAATTAGACATGCTAAAAGTAATTTAAGCAAATATTTTAGCTGACAACTGTTTATGCACATTCGCTGTGTAAAACAAATTCATGATTTTAATTAAACACGCACACACACAAAATAATTTCAAAATATTAGTTGTCTACAAATTGTAACAATATTCATAAACATTAGCGATGAAAAAAATTATAATTCAGCTTATTTTTTATTTTATTTTATTTTATTTTTTGTTTTTTGGTGAATGGGCCGAAACTGATGATAACAACAGTTTGATAACATATGACCTCAAAAATTTAAAAAAAATACTTTATAAACAGCATTCTTAAAAACATCACTGAAGCGTTTTACACTACATTTATAAATGACAAACTTGAATGTTGACCTTGACAATTTTACTTTTCTTTTTTTTAATTTTATTTAAATTACCATAATGAAAAATATCATGTGTATGGGCACACACATATTAATTATTAAAAATACACGTACATTTTCCATGATTTTGTTTAAGATAATGATAGTGATTTGACTCAGGTAAGTTAAGAGAAAAACCAGCCTGCTTATACATATTTTCTATGCCCTACACACTAGAGTTTGCTAAAATCCGGTAAAATGAAAAACCGCGATTTCGGTTTAAAATTTACTTAATTAAATTGACCGGTTTCGGTTTCGGGTTTTCAATCGATTCGAAAACAAACCTGGTTGAATTTGTATGCTTCTAACATAGAGATTCGAAAACTTTTTCTGTGCCTTATGAATAATATTTCAGAAACCATATCCATCACTTTAAGTTTGAGTTTGTGATCCAAACACAACTACAGTTTTGTTCAGTTTCCTAATCAAAATTTAATATTAACTTCTGTTCCATTGGCATTACAAGTAGAGATGAGCGATTTTTTGAAACCTGTTACTTTTTCACAGCGATTGAAAAATCACTAACTAACGTGTGTTGTGTACTGTGACTGAATTTATCAAGTAACACGTTTTGCAAATATAGTTCTTTTATACAAACTGTGAATGTTCTTGTATGCTTACTTTACAGAAAATGAAGTTAACATATGATTTTTTTTTATACCTTCATCGTTTGTCGAGAAAAAAAATCGTCAAATCGTGTCAAATCGTCTTTTCTGGCAACTATATACGAGTATAGCTCTCACATTTTTGTATTTGCAATTTTATTTTCTCTCTGCCTCTTATACGACAATTCTCATGCATTAAACACATTCACCACAGCAGGCTACCGACTACAAAATGTCAAGGATAGAATAAACATGTTGATATGAGAGTGATACTTTTGAAGACAGCAAAGCAACAGGGCGGCAGGTTGTTGTCTATGCTTATTTTGTCGTTGTAGTCCAATTAAACTAATTTCTATTTCTTTGGCTACAATGAGAAAATTCAGTGTTGCAAGTGTAATACATAATGTTGAATGAATGTTATCGTACAATTATTTCATATTATTTAACAGAAACAATATCCAAAAATTGATGTAAAGCATAAATTGATTCACTTTTATACTTTTACGTCATATAAGTACATTTTGAAAGAGTAATTTAATTTTTATAAATGCGAAATATTTGAAGGTGGCAATACTGAACTATGTCTTTATACTTAAATATGAGGTGCAGATGGTGCTGCTGCCGTCTCCAAAATAATTAAGTAGCTGGCTAAGAGGCGACAAATGCTGCTAGCGGCATTTGAAGTCGTATGTTCGTGTAGCCTGCTGTGGTGGATGTGTTTAATGCATCAGTATTTGGATCTTGTCGCTCTTCTTATTAGTATTAGTTTTCACAGTCACTGTTTAATTTCACTGCTGCTCTTCTTATTAGATTTTGTCAAAATAACAGAACTGTTACAAACAAAATACTGCGAAACTGTGATCACAGTCACAGTTTAAAAGAACAGCGATTTAGAAATCGCGTTCACAAGGAGCAACATTATTAAAAAATCACAGTATCGCTCAACACTAATTACAAGCCACAATATGAGAACCCAATATATATACATATGTATATATTCAATATTTTCCCTCTTACTAGATCCTCGCATAACATAATTTCAATATATATACATACATACATATGTATGTATTTTATTTATTTATTTTTTTTTTTTTTTGTTAAAGATTTTCAACTTAGAAGCCATAATATTTTTATAAAATTTCTACAAAATTGCAGCATAAATTCGTCTACGTCAGCACAGTGTATGTAAGCAAAAATAACAACTCTTAAATATTTCTTGTTACATATACACACATACCCATATTGAGATTGCATATCGTTACCTTAATATAGAAAGGCCCTAACTTATTATTATTTTGAAATCGAAATTTTTGCACTTCTCGATACATTATATGTTCCTCTATCGAAATGTACAAAAAGCTCGATTCCCAAAAAAATAATGACTTAGGCACTTTCTATATTAAGGTAACGATATATACTATATTATATATATACATATATATGTTCATATGTATGTATATTATTACACATTTATGGAACATGCGTGCCTTGTTTCTTGTAACATTTTTATCGCACTTTTCCTTTGTAGCTAAATTTAACCCAGTTTGCCATGAGACTTTTTCGGTTAATTTTTTAAGTGATTGTTATAATTTTGTACATAAATATGTATGTGCACACGAGTAAATACATATATAAAATATGTATGTAACCCATACGAACAACTGAGCAAATGCAGACAAGCCATGTGCGAATGATTTGTGTTGGTTTTTTAATTAATGGCAAGTTTTGGAGGCTAAAAATAATCATAGTTGCTATTTATAATTCAGGTAATTTAATGTTTTATTAAATTATTGAGGTTGTAAGCAGCAACAATTATTCATTACATAAGCATTTGCTCTCTCACAATGCAGCTTTGAAAATAATATATATGAATTATGAAAGAAAATGGATATTTTCTAAAATCAATCGATAAAATTAAAAAAATAGGGGGTCTTCTCTGTATTTCGAAACGAAAGAATTTGTATGCTATTGACATTACAATTCAAAAGCATTTGCTTTCGTTTCGAATTACAGAGTGGACCCCCAGATTGTTTTTTAGCTACACCGAATTTACATTATGAAATTTTTCATGAAATTTATTATTTATTTATTATTTATTATTTCATTTGCTACTGCTAGCTGTGGTATAGAACAGAGTGATGTAGAAAAAAATACGTAGCATGTTTCTCTGAAGCATTTTTGCCATTTTTTTTTATCAGATTTGATTCTCCGGAGCTCCTCTTGATAAATGAAAAAATTTTCGAGCAACCAGTTTTCTGGAATTTCATTATGTAAATTCAGTCCTAGAAAACTATAAAAAACAGAAAAATAGTGCCGATCCAGACTTGCAATTTTTGTTGCAGCAATTTTTAATTTTTTAGTGTAGAAGAGCGAGAGAGCAATAGAAGAAGTATTTCTATTTCAACACTCTCACACATATTCAAGAATTGCTGCAACAAAAATTGCATGTCTGGACCGGGACATATAGAAAAATGTACAATAATGAAAACATACATATGTGTCTGTATTTATAAACCACTCAAAATTTGAGTTTGTTTAATTTATAAAGCAATTTAATTTAACTGCCAGTTTATGGAAGACAAATAAAAATTCTCGTCAGCTTATTTATATTGAAAACAAAAACAAAGCACCAAAAACATCCATTTACTAACAGCCTTATTTATAAAAAATTATTAAGGCTATATAAAGGGTTTTTAAACAGATTTCCATACAAAATTTTGCATATTAAGCCTTTACAAAGCCTTAATAATTTTAATAAATAAGGCTGTTAACCTTTAAAATAAATTCCTGAGTGTAAATTCTGCTATGACAATGATAATTGCATAGTCTGCTAATAATTTTGAGGTGTGGTGTCATTATTATTTTGTTTTTTTTTTTGGTTAAAATAATTATGAAGGAAGTTAACAATAAAACAATATAAAAATAAATAAAATAATAATGAGGTGGCCTTAAAGAAGATACACGTACACTGTGCAAGTAAAACAAAAAATAAGTAAATTTTTTAATTGAATTTTTTAATTAAATTATTTCTCTATTTAAAAATTCGAAGTAAAAACTAAATCGTTCTAGGTAACATGTTAATCAAATTTCAGCCGAACGTAGATTTGAAACCAAGAATAATAACAAGGGCAAACTTTAAATAGCAATAGCTCTATAACGTATTTTCAATGACTAATTTTTGACTAGCCCATATTTTGAAATTTTTTACTTTTACTTTTTTATGGCTAATATAAAAGAGTATCAGTAGGCAGCCAACATTGGGCTCTTAAGAGCGCTAAGTTCGATCTCATAAGCATGACCCTATTGAGAAATTTTAATTAAATCGTAATTTAAAGTGTCATGCATATTTTCCTTTATAGCATCCACCTCCGGCAGGTTTGAGTATATTGATGTATAAGAATAAATGGCAAATGCTGTTGTCATCCGCGAAAGAGTAGATCGGATTGGAAGTTTGGCATAAAAAGCCATTTACAAAAATATGAAAGAGAGTAGGAGAAAGAACAGAAAATTGGGGTGCCCTTAAATTTACCTTGAACTCGTTTGATGAGATCCCATCTATGCAATCCCCATGGAAAGTCTATACGAATGGAGAAAGGTTATCACCGAAACAAACATTAAATTTTAAATATAAAAACTAAAATTAAAATTATAGCAACGATGAAAAAAATACCCTCCGTTTGTCTCTCTGGAAGCTGTTAGAGACTTTTTGACTTTGAAACAATTGATTTCAAAAGTAGGTTTTCGAAAAAAAGCTTGGGAAATTATGTTAAACAATCATGGAAAGAATGTGTTTTAATTTTTTGCCACACATTCTGCAAGAACATAGTATAATACAATATACGAGGTTTGTTCAAAACGTATCGCGAATTTTGAATTTTCGCGGCTTACGCCTATTCGAATTTTGATTTTTTGTGGCGTTATGTTGCGCCGACTACTTCGGTAATTTTGAATGTTCAGTTAATTGTTGAACGCTGCTGTGCTTGCACGTGTTTTGGCTCGTCTTCGATTTTTTTGCCATTGAGATGATTGAGCTTTGGTTTCCACGTCATAACCATTAACCCACGATTCGTCACCAGTTATGACCCTCTGGAGCAAATTTGCGTCGTCGTGGACAGAGTCAAGCAGCTCATTAGCAATGTTCATGCGATGCTGTTTTTGGTTGAAATAGAGCAATTTTGGTACGAATTTCGCGGCAACCCGTCTCATGCCCAAATCAGTGATAAAAATCGAATGGCACGAGCCAATCGATATGTCTAGGTACTCAGCAACTGCTCTAATGGTGATTCGACGATTGGCCAATACCATTTTCTTCACTTCATCAATTTTTTCGTCTGTTGTTGAAGTGCTCGGGGGCCCGGCACGCTCTTCGTTGTTCACATCTTCTCAGCCTTCTGAGAACATTTTGTACCACCGATAAACGTTCTAGGATAGCCTCTCCGTATGCTACAGTCAACATTCGGAATGATACATTTTACAGGTTATTTGATACAAGTTCTTTGTTCCATTTGTTTAATAGGTAAAAATCGAAGACGAGCCAAAACACGTGCAAGCAAAGCAGCTGTCAACAATTAACTGAACATTCAAAATGGCCGAAATTGTCGGCATAAGTGAGAGACATGAGTACCAACATAACGCCACAAAAAAATCAAAAATCGAATATATGTAACCCGCGAAAATGCAAAATTCGCGATAAATTTTGAACAAACTTCGTAATATAATATAATACAAGTCAAATCCATTTTATGTTAAATAAGAAGCTCTTAAAACTCTTAGCTATTAGCACTTGCTGGAATTTAAATTTTAATATAATTTACAATAAGGATGCAGTAAAATGAATAGTAATACTGAGAATGGCGGTAAGGACAATAAACACTATGAATATGTAAAAAATGTAAGTGTTGGAAAAACCCCAACGAAACGTCGGATACATTAAAAATGAAATAAAAACATCTTTTATTTACATTTGAAGAAATTGAATGACCTTAAAAGCCTGAATAGATACAATATCTATAATACCACATTAATTCATAATATATTAATTTTTTCTTTTGGACTTACCAGTAAAACTATAAATGCCATATTGGAGCCACAACTATGAATTTTATTATGATAATGCCTAAAAATAAAAACATTAAAAAAATTATAATTCAACTAAAGTTATATTTTAAATGCCTAAATTTTTTAACGCCATTTATTTTTGTTGACTTAAAGAAAATAATAATATTTGTTTTACTATAATCCAGATCACAAGACTTTTAAGAAATATTCATGGTAGAAATTTTCTAAAAATAATTCTGTATGTAAAGAACAAAAAAAAAACACCAACCGCTTGCTTTGCAAATAAACTAGTTCTTAAAGACGTGAAATTATTTCGTGGCTTAAAACGTGTTAAAACTAGACTTCATTCTATCGAAACTAAATTTATGCATTCATTCATAACTAATAAATTATAACAGCGCTGTATTCTTTTCACTTCAAACTTTTCAGTTTTAAGTTTTGTATAAAAATACATTTTCAATGCAAAACAACTTCCCATTAAATGAATAACTAGAAAAGACAGTGAAATAGAAAAACGACAGTAGAATAATCTGTTGACACAAATATCTACAACAAACAAACATCATGATGATATATGTATAATAGATATATTATTTTATTTGCAGTGCACACAAAAGAACAAAAAAAATATGAAATGGAAAAAATAATGCCACAAACTAAAAATTTTGAAATGAAAAAAAGGTAGCTGAAAAAAAATTTATCACACACATGACGTTATAAATAAATTGGGTTAGTGTAGAATAAATAAATGTTAAAGAGAGAAATACCACAACAAAGAATGTGGTACCAAACGGCTAAAATACGTGAATAAGGCAATAACCTACTGGTTTTGCTGGCACAAGCTGTAGCTTTTAGTTTGCATTTTTGGCCATACATATCTAAAAAAATAAATAATTATGTATTTCAGAATATGAAACGTGTGTAGACTGGCATGTGTTTATAAGTTGATGTGTGCACGAGTATGTATGAATATGTGTATGCACACATTTGTTCAAATAGATAATGTCTACCTATCGCTCATTTACTTCAATAGTGTTACAACTCAAGCAAAAAATAGTTTTGCAGAAAACGCCTTTAAAGTTTTCAATTTACATACAAACCAACGAAGAGATGAAAAACTATTTGTATGAAATATTTACACTAGATAAAATACGAAATGCCGAATTATTTTGCATTATTAACTCAAAAAAAAAACGCATTTTTTGAGTTATGACACTATTGAAGTAAATGAGCGATATGTTGTAGGTTTTAGATGGAATAAGCTAAATTTTGTTTGTCAACAATTTCTTCTTGGTGTTTTGTGATTATTAAGCAAATTGCATGCACAGTTTTGATAATGCTGAATATAAATAATGCCCCAACCAACATACACGCAGTATAACCAGTTGTTGTCGCAGCTTTTCAATCGATACTAACAAAAAATATTTTATTTTCTTTCATCTCAATTTAAGTTTAAATAAAAAAAATTTACTAATTAACTAATTACAGTAGAATCTTCATTAAGGCCGTGATACACTATCATACAAAGTCGTGCGATCTACGAAAAAATACAACCCTGGTATGATGGAATTTATGAAAATTTTCAAAAGACAATAACAATTCATCACACCAGGGTTGTACTTTTTCGTAGATCGCACGACTTTGTATGACAGTGTATCACGGCCCTTAACGGACACTTCCTATAAGCGGACATCACCTTTAGACGTTTAATGTCGCCAGGTCCCGGCAGCGCTCCATAAGAAAAGCATTGCAATCGCTCCCCCTTGAACGGACTCTCATGAATGGACGTGGACACCCGCTTGACAAAAAAAAATTTTCTTGAACGAACATTTTGTTTTTTTTTTCGATTTGTTTCATGTCATAATTTACAAATAAGCTTATAAAAACTAGGGATGCAACCGATACCGATACCGATATATCGGCGATACTGCTGGTTTTCCGATATATCGATATCGGCGATATTTTACTGTCGATACTTCTTATATTTTTCTTTAGAGTTTTTTGAACAAAATATTCAATTTTCAACTCTTTTTTTTGCATGACAACTATGAGAAATAACATAAAATCAAAACAGAATACATAATGAAATTGTTTCTTCTATTTTTTTTTTTTGCACCACAGTAATGAAATGTTCTCTCAATGCTAAATCTTGTACATATGTGTTTGTATGTTTTAAGATTTTTTTGAAGGCGCATTAATACAAGTGGTGGTAATTCTACAACAATTACAACTTAAAATAACAACTGACATCTCAGCCCCTATGTCAACATGTACAAATTTTGACATACGAACCTCTAATTTGCGCAAAAAAAGAATAAAAACTGTGCTTACAACATCACCACTTTGAATACGTCTTGATTTTCTTTTATTTATTTATGCATGCGATGATTTAGTTCAGCGATGTAAAAGTTGGTACAATTGTCCTTCTTTTACAATTGTACTTTTGAGTACATTTTGTAATGAAACTAATATTAATTGTTGAGTTTATCTACATATCGTCACAGAAAATGCAAAAAGCCCTGTCTAACGTTTTAAAAGTTTTACAGGGGAGCATAAAACTTGTTTCAATGAAATATAAATTGACAATTAGTGTAAAATGTTATAATGCAAGTTAAAAGGGCCAACTAATTTATAGATGTATTTATTGTAAAATTTTTTACTTATTGTCAATACATTAACCCATTCAAACAAGTTTTATGCTTTTCCTGTAAAACTTTTAGAAAGGACTTTTTGCATTTTTTGTGATGATATACCTACATTCTCAAGTACATAATAATATTAATTAATTTAATATTACCGCTATTTTTGTTCGAATAAGACGAATTTTTATTTTGTGAAAAACAATAATTAATTTTTTGTTAACATGAATTGCAATTCAATTCTTTTTTTTAAGTCTTATTAATATCAATTTTAAATCTTGAGCCAATCTAAACTGAATGCCAACGTTTATTTTGTAAAATCATAAATATTGCAGACGTTTTGTAGTTTGAAAATTTGAATTTTAGAAACTGAAATGTACTGAAGATTTTGATGATATGAATGGCTCATTAATAAACACTGTTATTTTGTATAATAGTAGAATTATTCTACTTGAGTTTTGTTAATTTTTACTTGAGCTCAATTTAAATATACGTATCGGTATCGGAATCGGTATCGGCGATATTTATTTTTGAGTATCGGTATCGGTATCGGATCGGCGAAATGGCGTATCGTTACATCCCTAATAAAAACTCTTAAGGCCGTGATACACTATCATATAAAGTCGTGCGATTTTTGAGAAAATACAACCCTGGTATGGATGGAGTTTATGAAAATTTTCAAAAGACAGTAATAATTCATCACACCAGGGTTGTATTTTTACATGGATCGTACGACTTTGTATGATAGTGAGTCATGGCCTTTAATATGCTCGCCCTGACAACAAGGCTCGGTTTGTCGTTTGTGGGTGTTGTCGGGTGAAGCCGCCCAAGCTAGTATGCTCCAAAAAGATATAAATTCTTTTTTTATTTGGAAGCCTATCCAACTTCTTGACAATACAAAGCTTCATTACAGATTAATTTTTAATATAATAAAAAAGATGGCTTCTATCCTTAAAAAATATAATATTATTTCCCGCGTGTAATACGTATGAAATAAAATTTAAATGTATATAAACATGTGAAAAAGATGACAACATAAATAAATAATTACAAATTTTACTTCATTCAAAATAGCAGTTAATCAGTGGCGTCAGCAGTGGGCATGATAAATATTTTCTCTCTCACACAATGATATTATAGCGTTTGTGAAATGCCAAAGTGATGCAGAAGCTACTCGTATGAATATACCTTCATAGCTTGACTTACATTTTCAAGATGTTATTGCCAAGTCCAAACACACTGAACTAGAATTTAGGAATATCTATTGAAATAACATAGTCCATATGTACGTACAAGGTGGGCCAAAAGAAGTCATGCGATGTTGTTTGGCTCTCATTTTTTTTATGTAAATGAAAAATTTCGATTCTGTTTTTTGATTATGTTTGTTTGAACCTTTAGAATTGTATTGATCAAGTCGAGAAGATGATATCGGCTAAATGCGTGCGGTCACAATTGATTGCTCGTTTTATGGCATTTTCCTTCACTTCGGCGAGAGCATCGGGCAACAGATTCTCGCACTCGTGTCGAATGTTATCCTTGACGGCTTCCAGGGTCTCGGGCTTGATCACGTAAGCACGGGACTTCAAAAAACCCCACAAAAAAAAGTCTGGAACGGTTAAATCGGGTGATATTGCGGGCCACTGTAAATCGCCAAAACGGGAGATGAGGCGACCCGGAAAAAATAGACACGATTACTCCGCGTTCTTGGGGAGTGTATCGCTCCATGGCTTGTTCACTTATATTCTACGTCTGTCTACATAGTTCACAAATGTCAAAACAGATTTGACATTGGCTACCATTTGCAAAAATAATAGCATCTTCCAATAGGGTGATTTTTTTAGCCCACTTATATAAAAAATTTAAATTTTTTAAGATACCGAGCAAAAAAAATTCAAGTAGATCAAAGAGCTTGCGATTTGGACGCCTTCTTAATCATTCTATGAAGTGAATGCAGATCAAAATTAATATTCAATGATTTTTTTTATTTATTTTTGTTAAACCCAATTGAAATGTTTATTTTTTTTAATAATAATATTTTTAAATAAAAACTCTCTGATCTGAGAAAAATTTTACTCATTTAAACTCATAGTTTTCTCTTGACCGAACAGCCCCCTTGTACGGACACATTTTAATGGTCCCTTCCGTGTCCGCTCAAGAGCGATTCCACTGTAATTACAAGAAGCATCAAACTTCGAAGTCATCATAATCAGGGCTGGGATTTTAATGACCTAAAAAACAACGAAAAAATTTAAAGAAAGTCGTTTATACGAGTACGTCATTTCTGTGTGTACAGCAATTTTAAAAACAACTGGAAAATAAAGATTACTTTCATCGAAATCCGAACCCTGATCGTAATATACGAAAAAGATATTCAATTCCGCTAAAGCCTTTCTGTATCTAAATTACTATAATTTAAATCATCATACTGGCACTTAAGTATGTATTATGGATGGAATAGCCAAGAGATTAAAATTTAATAAATCATATTATATGTAAATGAGAAATCGGATCAAAAGCTTGCATACAAACAAACTGCTTCATTCATACAAAATAATAATTTTGTTTTATAAAGGGTTCATAAAACAAATTTTGTAAATGAAGCTCTTATAAATCAAAAATTTTTTTATGAAAAGCGCCTTAAGACTTTAAAAATATTTTTAGTTTTTTTAAGAAAACGCTTTTTTTAATTGTAATGATAATTTAAATTTAAATCGCAACTTTCACAACTTAAAGAATTTTATGATTTTTTTTTTTTTAAGAAATCTTTAAATTGATGGGTGGTTTTGGTCATTTAAGGTTAAAATATCTGGTTTTTATTGATAATGAATATACATACATATGTTTACATACATGCATACATACGTATTTATGAAAGATTTCCTTATATTTGTGGAAGATATTTATTTATTCAGTATACTAAATCAAGCTTTTCACAAGAATCAATAAGATTGTTTTCCTATTCCTCAATCCATTAGTTTTATACAACTTACAACCCATTTACCGAAAAATTAACTAAATAGTGTTATTACCGTAACTACACATTCTTTTGCTTCAGCTCATAATTTCCAATATATTTTGAAAATCGTCATAAAATAAAAAAACACATTTAATTCGAGAGGTGTAATCGCAATTTTTCTCTTCATGAGCAGCTGCTCTACTGCACTGTATCGTCAAATAGAATGGAAAAACAATTTTTTTATTTCTAATTTAAAATGGTTGTTTTCAAATATCTTTAAACCAGTTCATTAACTTCACCCACATAAATACAAGTATTACTTGCAAACAGCTAACAGACTCCATCCATATCACTTTCAGATGTTCAAACTTTCAGCAATATGTTTCAGCTGTTGCAAATGTTTTGTTTTATTTAATGTAGTTCGCACTTGCATACACATATATATACGAGTATATACATAAGATATACATATGTACACAGGCACATATGTATATTAGGCTAGCACCTATGTATGTGGCAATGTATTTCAATTCTCATTTGTGGAAACCTATTATATAGGGTGATTTCTTAAGTGCTTTCGGATTTGATTTACACACAAAAAAATAATATGAATGATTTTGTAATATTAATTAAAATATTTGTAATATTAATTAAAAAATTAATTAAATTTTCACCTATAAACAATTTGATAATATCAATTAAGTTTTTCCACTCAAATTAATTAATACAATTAAAAATTTAATTGAATCAATTAAATTATTAATTGAAAACATTAATTGGTGAATACTTTTTTCTGTGTATAAAAAAACACATAAAACTGAGATGTATGAAATCTTTATTTGAGTCGGTATAACGATATAACGATATAATTTTATGTTTAAATATGATTTCATGTAAATGTTGACTGCGGCTGCGGCTGCGCCTGAAATGGTCCACATTTCATTTCACAAATGGTCGGGTTTGTCCCTATAGACATTAGCCTTAATATAGCTCCACAATAAATATTCTAAAGGCGTTAAATCACGAATCACCGAACTCGCCTCTAAATTGAACAATTGCTTCGCGTGGTGTGTGGCATGTGGTGCCGTCTTACTGAAACCACACAACCACAAGCTTAGCTGTGTTGACATTTTGGGCAACAAAAAAAAAATGGAGTAACAGAGGCCCAATTGCGCCGATTCGATAATTCGCGCTCA
The DNA here is from genome assembly GCA_936439885.1 of Nowickia ferox. Taxonomy (NCBI): domain Eukaryota; kingdom Metazoa; phylum Arthropoda; class Insecta; order Diptera; family Tachinidae; genus Nowickia; species Nowickia ferox. The sequence goes on from OW387023.1 coordinate 112,077,873, forward strand.
CCAACAACACTGGCGGATGCAGCTGCATTATTTTCCTCTGTCCGCACTCTGCGTATGCGTGTTGGTGGTTTAATGTTCAGTAATGTTATTTCGGTGCGAAATTTAGTCACAAGATTCCGAATAGCCGCCTCAGAAGGTCGTCTAAACTGCTCATAAAATGGAAGAAGTGTACGCTGCACTTTCTTAACCGATCATGAATTTTTAAAATAAAATTTAATAATCCGCAAGCGTTGTTCATTTTAAGTCGATTCATAGATAAATTATATTCCCAACAGTAGATAACATGTTGCACGAAAACAGCTGAGTTGTCAAAAACAGTGTTGTCAAAAAGAAAGTTGTTAAAAAATCACCCTTTATATGTCTTGTATAACATTTGGATATCAACAAACAATTTCATTACGCAGTTTTATTATCTCGCTGAAATTGTTTATATTTCTAACAACAATTCCTTATGTTTTGAGTTCACACAGAATTAAGTATTTTACTTTTTCAACTATTCATATATTTCTCCGAATTTATGGTAAATCTTCCTTAAATTACTTTTTTTAGGCACCATCTTAATATAAATTTGTATATACATACATACACTTATGTAAAATTTTTAAGCGATTCAGAAATTTACTGCAATGCTTTTGTTTTGGTTACATTGAATTTATAAATTGAAAAGAAGAAAAAGCTAAACAACAATTTAAATATATTTTGTACTATTTAACGTCAAGCACGAGTGCATTAATTTGCATCCAATTCGGCATGTTAAAAAATTAGCTATTTCTTTCAAACTATAAAACATACTTTACATCTTATTACTGAATCAAACGAGTAAGAAACAACCTAAACTTACGCCCACAAAAATTAAGGGTAAAATTAAAAGTTAATTATTACACAATTACAGTCCAAGCTAAATAAGATGTAGACTGTTGCATTCGCAGCAGAGTCCGTATTTTCACTAACCCGTAGGGAATGGAACTGCCACAAGACTAGTCACGTGACCGGTCTCCAAGTGAGTTCTGACCGATACCCTGCAGAAAGCTTTTTATTAACTTTTTTAATTCCCTCAGCAAATGAGAATATAGATTGCATAGTTTTGCACCGGAAAGGATATTTGTATCTGAAAGGTGCGGAAAAAGTAACTTTATGATTTTTAAACATTTTAACTTTTTTGCTTATTAATATTTCGAAAAAAAAAATTATGTAAATGAAAAATTTCGATTCTGTTGTTTGATTACACACAAAAAAGTAATATGAATGAGTTTGTAATATTAATTAAAATATTTGTAATATTAATTAAAAAATTAATTAAATTTTCACCTATAAACAATTTGATAATATCAATTCAGTTTTTCCACTCAAATTAATTAATACAATTAAAAATTTAATTGAATCAATTAAATTATTAATTGAAAACATTAATTGGTGAATACTTTTTTCGGTGTTATGTTTATTTGAACCTTTAGAATTTTATTGGTCAAGTCGAGAAGATGATATCGGCCAAATGGGCGCCGTCACAATTGATTGCTCATTTTATGGCATTTTTCATCACTTCGGTGAGAATTTCGGGCAACAGATTCTCGCACTCATGTCGAATGTTGGCCTTGAGGGCTTCCAGGGTCTCGAGCTTGTTTACGTAAACACGGGATTTCAAAAAACCCCACAAAAAAGTCTGGAACAGTTAAATCGGGCGATCTTGCGATTTACACGCCAAAACGAGAGATGAGGCGACCCGGGAACGCCACGACACGATTATTACGCGTTCTTGAGGAGTGTATCGCTCCATGCCTTGTTCACTTGTATTCTACATCTGTCTGGTTCACAAATGTCAAAACAGATATGAGATTGGCCGCCATTTGCAAAAAATAAGAGCATCTCCCAATAGGGTTATTTGCGCAGAGAACTAAGATTGTTTTCCTATTTCTTGAAAATAATCGTTCGATAATTAATACTCAACGTGCATACATTTTGTGTAAGAACTGTTCCAACGGGACCAATCATTCATTCCTTGGTGGATAATTTTGCTGAATTTGGGACTGTCAGAAATGCAAAATATACGAACTTGGAGATCGGCCTAAAATATTGAATCCGTGAGACAGAGCGTAGCAGAAAATGCGAAGACATCAACAAAAAGATGATCTGCCCATTTGCAGCTGTCTGACCGCACTCTTAGGGCGAATTTTGAAACACGAAGTCCTGAGGACTTCGCATTGCACCTGAAATATGCTATATAGATTAGTTTTATATCCCGTTGAACAAATTTAAAAATGTTAATGATGACCACCGAAGCGTATTTTTAGTTGAACAGTGGGGCTATCTAGAAGACAAAGTTTATGCGAACGAGCCTCAAACCTTGCAGCAACTAAAGGACAACATTCAAGACATAATTTATCGTATATCACAAGAAAAACTAACAAAGTTATGGAAAATGCTTATTTAACTTAATATAAAAAATAACATAAAATAATCTTTAATTTTATCATTTTAAACATGCTTAGCTACCAGCAAATAAATTTCAATTATTGTATTTATCATTAAATTTTATGTTTTTTTTTCATTCCATTCAATATTTATTTAAAAAACAAATCGCATAGTTACTTTAACCGCACCCTGTACATGTTGTTCTGATAAGACGTTTGTTTCATTTTGAATAGCCCGAAATTTTAACAGTCGTTATGACCCAAGCTCTAACTTATTTATAGATGACAAGTGAAAACTTCACCAATAATAAAAATTTAACGATATACGCTTTAACAACGTATTGGAAACATTAAAGTTCACTACAAAAATGGAGAACATTTCGCGGTCACAGTTCGCAAAACTAAAACATTTTTAAGTTGGCAATTGTTAAGTTGGTAAAAAAATTTTAGATGTTGGGATAAGTTAGTAATGTGAAGAAGCGAACTCGTGAACGTCGTTGAAGAACAGCTAAGAATATTGCTGCTGTCGCTAATAGTTTTAAGTTTTAGTTTTATGCATTTTATGCAATTGGGCATACCACGAGGCGGAATAGAAAGAATCAACGAAACGAGAAACGATTCCCAAGAGGCGATTACAATTGGAAACCGAGATCTTCCGATTTAACAACTTTACGGGCCGGTTTTACAGTGTAGAACGCGTTAGACATGTCAGACCCTTACATTTGATACAAAAACAAAATTTTAAAATTTGTTTTTGTTTTGTTCACATTGTCATGTTGTTGACATTGGGTCTACGTTAAAGTGGTGGTGCAATACACCTCCATTCGGAAATCCTGCTGGGTCCATTGTGATTACTTTCTGTTAATACCCGTTAAATTAATTAAATTTCAATATAACCCCCAATTGTACCCAGAAGAACCCAAATTATTTGACATTTAGCCACTGAATTCCCATGATGAAAACCCTGATATCCTCCAGCTTAGACTTTGCGATATCACTAATGCTCTCATGGAAACGTCTGCCCAGCCATCTTACCCTAAGACGTGGCAGCTTCGGGCAATGGCAGATAATGTGTTCAATGTTTTCTGGTTTCTCTTCATCCACGCACTTCCTACATAAATCGGAAATGCAAGTTTCCCAAATGATGGTCCTTGCTCTGACCTAGCAGTGACCAGTCAACGAGGCAATCACGACTCGCATCGCCTTCCCATTCATATCCAATAACAGTTTGGATCTTCCTGAGTCAAGTTTTGGCTACTTAGCCTTCGAGACTCCACAATCCTTCTCCATGAACAGTTTGCCCTGCTCGCCATCCAATTACTGAGTTCAGCGTTTAAAAACTTCTCATTTGTATATTTTCTTTTGCTTCTGCTCATACTTCTGCTTCTGAAAATTCAAGTGTCGCAGTAGATGTTAACACAATAACCGAAAAGCTATACAAAAAGAGCAGCTCCAGTTGTCGACATGTTCAGCAAGTTTTCTATTTTTCTGAATGCTGCAGTCAAAAAATAAAAAGTTGACGAAATAGCACAATTTTATGACTTTTACTATTTCGACTGCAGTTTTTTTTAACACCGATCACATGTGAGAATTGGTGATGGAAAATTTCATGAAACGAATATGATCATGCAAGCGTTGACATGGCGCCCATTTGGCAAATTCCTACTGGGGTTATTGTGACAAAAAAATCCATCTGAAACAGCAATAGATTCTGCGTTGTTTTGAAAAACTATTTTTCTGCAGAATGGCATACTTACGCCAGTGTTTAATACTATCATTATTTTATGAGCGTAAGAGTGCTTTCATACATTATACATACATACATACATACATACATACATACATGCAGCATTTAAAGCTTCTTTGCAACATAAAAAGCAACAAAATGAAAAGCATACAATATGAAATTTCACTTTCTCAGCCATTTAATAAATCAAAAAAGAAGTTACATTGATTGTTATAAACCATGGAGTAATTGCAATGAAAAAACAAACTGTGACAGTAAATCCGAGAAAAGTTGTAAAAAACTAAATACAAAACAAACGTACATACTACAAGTGAAATATACTCGTATACGAGTAGAAAAGTACCATACATATACCCAGAAATACTCATCCATATCAATAATCATAATTTAAAAATTATTTGCGAAATTAAATGCACTTTTTACTTTTACAATTCGAAATATATTTTTATCTCCACTGGAATGCTGTTATATTGCATAGATTTCAGTTACGAAAAACAGTTTTAATTTCATTTTTGCCGGCTAAACGATTTTGCATGTTTTTATGCTGAAATTTTATGTTGCTTTTAGCAATTACTGGTGTTTTAGTTAGTAACTGAGAGGAACAAGTGCAATTAGTAATAACTTGATTCACATAATTTCTTTTTTTCAATGGGGGTAATTAGTATGCGATCAATTGGATAATATTGATAATGAATAAAAGCTAAAGTGCATAAAACAGAAAGCCGAGAAAACTGATAACTGATGAATAAATTTTCATTTCTTATTTGACAGTGCGCAGTCGATGGCAAATATCGATAATGTGAATTTCACTCATTCTCAGCGAAAAAAATTGGCAGTTAAGCTTTAATTAGTCTTGCCATAACCACAATCGTACAAATCAGGTGTTCAAACCAAACTAATGGGCAACACTGTATTCGATTATATGTAGGTGACTCGCCATAACGCCATACCCATCGATAAAGGGCGTGATACACTACCCTACACAATCGTGCGATTTTTGAGAAAATACAACTCAGCTATCATGGAGTCTATGAAAATTTTCAAAAGACAATAACAATACATCAGGTTGGGGTGATAGAAGTGATAGAGAATCTATTGACTGTTTCATTTTCCTTTTTTTTGGTCATTTAGCTTTTTGTAGCCATTTTTAAAAGACAACTTGAGCGCTTTTTGCAAGGAACCCTATTATTTTCGCTACGAGGGCCGTCTGTCCGTCACAGGCTATTTTTTCGAGAACCGTAAGAGCTACGGACCTGCAATTTTCACAGAAACTTTAAAACTTTGACCTATAAAGCAACAAATATATGACCGTTAAAAATTAAAGGGTGTTCTAAAGCGAACAACGATATATGTTGAAATCATAATGTAACATACAGACAATGATATACGAGTAGTATAGACATTTGAAATTTTCAAAATTAGTTAACTTTTTTTAAACAGACTACACCAATTAACATACAATTTAAAATAAACAGAAACCCTTAAAAAATAAACAGAAAACTTAAACTAAAAAATTCCAAAATAAAAAAATCACCAGAACGAAAAAATCGCCAAAACGAAAAAAGCTCCAAACCCAAAAAAAATCGCTCAAATTAAAATAAATCGCCAAAAACCGAAAAGGCCCATAAACAAAAAAAGGCCAAAACTAAGAAAAGGCGCCAACTAAAAAAATTGCCAAAAACCAAAAAAAAAGTTTACCGGTTACTTAAAATTTTTTTGAAAAATTTCTACATCAGTTAAGATATTCGATTATATAGGCTAAAGTTCGTATACTATTACATACTAGGTGTGTTCAAAAAGTATCGCGAATTTTGTGTTTTTTCAAAGTAATCCCCCTTAGTTATAATGCACCTATGCCAACGTTTTTTCCAATCTTCGAAGCACTTCAAAAAATAATTTTTTTAAATCTTGTTCAGCTCCTCCTTCGATGCCGCCTTTATCTCGTCAATCATAGCGCAGCGTCGTCCTTTCATGGGTCTCTTCAGTTTCGGGAACAAGAAAACGTCACATGGGGCCAGATCTGGGGAATACGATGGCTACGGCATCATTAGTGTGTTGTGTTTGGCCAAAAAGTCGCGTACAAGCAACGTTGTGAGAGCGGGGACGTTATCGTGGTGCAAAAGCCAATTTTTATTCTTCCACAAATCCAGGTAATATTCTTTATTGACCGTTCTACCCTGTGGCAAGAACTCATAATGCACCACGCCCCTGCAATCGAAGAAAACTGTAAGCAAAACTTTCACATTCCACCGAACTTGGCGCTCTTTTTTCGGTCTTGGTTCGTGCGGCAGCTTCCATTGAGATGATTTAGCTTTGGTTTCACGTAAGAACCATAAACCCACGATACGTCACCAGTTATGATCCTCTGTAGCAAATTTGGGTAGTCGCGGACAGAGTCCAACAGCTCATTAGCAATATTCATGCGATGCTGTTTTTGGTCGAAATTGAGCAATTTTGGTACGAATTTCGCGGCGACCCGTCTCATGCCCAAATCATTGATAAAAATCGAATGGCATGAGCCAATCGATATGTCTAGCTCCTCATCAACTTCTCTAACGGTGATTCGACGATTGGCCAATACCATTTTCTTCACTTCATCAATTTTTTTTGTCTGTTGTTGAAGTGCTCGGGCGTCCGGCACGCTTTTCATTGTTCACATCTTCTCGGCCTTCTGAGAACATTTCGTACCACCGATAAACGTTCCAAAGTAGCTTCTTCGTATGCTACAGTCAACATTCGGAATGCATTCGCGCACTTAATTTTGTTTTTCACACAAAATTTGATACAGATTCTTTGTTACACTTTTTTTTTAATAGGTAAAAATCGAAGACGAGCCAAAACACGTGCAAGCAAAGCAGCTGTCAACAATTAACTAAACATTCAAAATGGCCGAAATTGTCGGCATAAGTGAAAGACATGAGTACCAACATAACGCCACAAAAAAATCAAAATTCGAATATACGTAACCCGGGAAAATTCAAAATTCGCGATACTTTTTGAACACACCTAGTATGTAGTGTCCATACGGAACCCTTCGTGTGCGAGTCAAAGTCGCGCTTCACTAAATTTATTTCTTCAACTCCTGGCCAAACTGACTAAATGTATAATTTTAGTAACTTTGACTATTTATGTAAGTCCATATTTACATTATGCAAGTCTTATTGCTAAGCTGATTAGTTTGAAGGAGAGAGAAACGAGGGGAACAGTAACGTTTCTTTTCCCATCGTCTCTCTCTCCTAACAAACTAATCAGCTTAGCAATAAGACTTGCATAGTGTAAACTAGGACTAAATAAATAGAAGAAAAACTACTCACGAAGTCTGTATACAGCCATACAGAAAATAATTTTCTTTCTTTTTAATTTTTCTCGTATATTAATTTTAAAACTTACCGCATTAGTCGAAAAGTTTATTTATAAACCAATGTCTGACTAAGGACATTTATTATTATTTATAAAATATTTTCCCCCAAGTGCAGCAAGACTCTCTTCGTTTTAGCAATTAATAAGCAATCCCATAAAGCAATATTTAAATGACTTCCTGATTACTGGCATGTTTTCATTATTGCAGAAGTTAATTAAAATTGCTTCCAAGAAATTCTGTGAAGTACTTTTTCAAATGCAATAAATTAAAATCTGTTATAAAAATGTTGTCTCAGATGGCAGCATTCTCGGCTAAAATGTTATGACAAGAAAATGGACAACAATTTTCTTACATCTTACAGATCACTTGTTTATGGTGGCATCACAATAAGCATACCAAAACTCTGTTTTTTTTTTTTTTTTTTTTTTTTTTGAAATAACAGGCCTTTGTGTTTATCTAGATTTGTATTATTGTTACTTTTTAAATGTGATTCTAAATGTATTTGTATTTTAATTTATGTAAGTGTATTTCTAGTAAGTCGGCATTTTTAAGAAGAAGAAAATAAATACATAACTGCAAAAACCACTTTGTTTCTTTGATTTGCTGAACAAGATTCAATATAGCAGACACTTGAATGGGGAGACCTGACTTACAACACTCATTGTGAGCTGTTGTTTGTTAGTTAAATGTGGAATTATGTCACTCAAAGTAAAGTATCGTAAGTACATATTTATATTGGTGAAGACAATAACTGTCCAATGATGATGGAAACTCATCTACTGTGTATTGTTGTTTGGTTCTGTGCTACTTTAAAGCCCATAATTAATTGATTAAATGTCTATAAAAACAATCAGTGCATATACTCGTATATACCAAATACGAGTATGAATGTATGATTTTAAAAACAACGGTAGAAAAAAGCGTCAATGAAAAATTAAACCAGTAAAATAAGTTTCTGTTATTGGTTGAACAAAACCCAATTTTTCTTTTATCTTAAGTTTAGATATACTTATTAGGCCCAACCAGTGTCGGACATAAAGTTAGTGATAGTAATTATTAAGACTTACTAAATGTCGTACTAAGCACAAAAATATTTTCAAGAATTTGCATCTGAAGTGCTGCGTATTAGAACAGTTGTGTCCCTCTGTTTTAAGCGGATGTGTCCAGTAAAGTTCAAGATATTACGAGGAAGGGGATTAGGATGGGGCTCGAGTTTGGTTAAATATTTGCCTAAGTATTTTGCAATTTCAGCAGTCACAAAATCTAATTAAGGAGTTTTTTTTTTTAAAAGAAGTAACACTCAGGCGATGAGTGTCTACTACTAGTAGGTGTTATCTTCTTTAGGAAAGGGATAGTGATAGAGAAGAAATGTAGTGAAGGAAGGAAAGCTTCATTCTCTTACAACTCTACTTTTTTGCACGTTTCTAATATGCAGTATTTCAGCGCCTCTGGTGTCAATGAGGCTTTACTTTGCCGATGGTTCTTCTACACAATACCAACAAAGGAGGGCGCTCTGATGTTACATTAGGAGTAGTGTCTAATGAAGCCTGTGTAGTGCAGTGACCAGTGTCTATGCCTTCATAATAGAGAAATTACACGAACAGACACATAAAGATTACATGCGGGATGGGTTGTTTCAAAAATGAGAGGCTATTTGCAGAATCAGAGAGAAAACCACCCGCTGCTCCTGATATAGGAACTTATATTAATGAGGCGGTTATCCTCCAGAGATTTACAGAGGCACAGATCATTAGTAGAGAAAGAACTCCATGCGTTTGGCGTAGAGATGAACGATATTTCGAAACCAGTTACTTATTCACAGCGATTGAAAAATCACTAATCACAACTGTGACTGAATTGATCAAGTAACAGGTTTTGGAAATATGGTTCTTCCATACAAACTGTGAATGCTATTGTATGCTTACTTTACAGCAAACAAAACTACCACATGCATATGTATAGCTCTCACATTTTTGTATTTGCAATTTTATTGTCTCTCTGTCTCTTATACGACAATTCTTGTCGCTGTTCTTATCAGTGTTTCAAAATACTAATACTACTTTTAAACTGTGATCACAGTCGCAGTTTAAAAGAACATCGACTTAGAAATCACGTTCACAAGGAGCAACATTATTAAAAAATCACAGTATTGCTCATCTCTAGTTTAGCGTGTAGTGCCCCTTAGCCGCGTTCATGAGTTTCCGCAAGTAAAACCCACGGAAGTTTAAAAGTTGTCTAGTTCTTTTAGCTTCGAGGAGAGGCCAGAAAGTTTTCGCTATACTATAGAGTAGTTTGGCTCATTGCACCATCTTATTTTCCGAGGAAATACAATTGTTTTTAAAATAAACGAACCAACATTCGTGTGTGTGTGTGTGTTTTTATATTCAAATATTATTCGTTACGTTTTCAATTTATACAATTCCACGAATAAATTTTATTTGAACAGTTTTAAAATCGAATAATTTATAACCCAATTCTGCTCCATCGTTGCGGTGATATATATCGTGGGCAGATTAATTTTTATAGTGATTAGTTTGGGTGTTTGTAAAATTGAAAAAAAAAAATACTTTACAACAACGTGAACAACATTAGCGCATGCGTGCTAAACTACGCATGAAGTAAATGTTTATTTCTTTATTTCAACTGAAAAGTAACGACTTATAATGGTTTTTGTTTGCCTCTTATAACTACAGACATGCCATATTTATCTAAAAATTTTATTTATTTTATTTTATTATTGATACATATACTTGTGCGTATTTTAATAGCATTCATGCATTAAAACAATGTTTTTTGTACTTTTTTTTAACGTACTCGTATTTCAATGTCTTGTAAGTACGTATTAAATTGTTCAAATGATTTGGTATTTTAATACTTTTTTTTAACTACTTTTGTTACTTGCTGTTGCATTTATTATTGAATATATGAAAAAGTTAATAGACCGCATATGTTTGTCAACTGTTAGCTTTTTGTATATTTGAGACATTTTCTTTTGAGTGCATTAAAGAGGAAATCTTAAATTTAATCATGCCTTACAACATGATTGAAATGTGTATGTACTTAAATGTAGTATGTATGTACATTTATAAAATCTGTATTTTGCTAAAACAATTGTTATAACAGTTGGACAGTTTCTATAACTGCTTGCTAGTCTGCGTAATTGATTTAAAATTTGTATTAAATTTCCCTTAAATTTGTTTTATATTTACGGAAAAAATTTTTACTGATTAAATTTTCAATAACAATGATATGATTAAATAAGGTCAAACTAAACGCTTGGATCGGTATAAATATATGTCTGAAAACACGCCTCCTTTTTGCTATTCAATAAGCAAAACAATTATCACCGTTTCGACCCACTTTACACATATTCATAGCAAATTGGCTTCAAGGCAAGTTGCTTATAAATCTATTTAGTGTCATATTTGTATTAAACTTTTGGACCGGAGATTGAGAAAAGTATATTTTTAAGTATTCTTTGAGTATAGGCCGTCAAATATGTAATTACATATGAGTGCGTACAGCTAAAAATAAAAAACACGCTCCTATGCAAGCACACGCATTAATTATAAACCGAATACGTACTCATATAACTATAATCATCAAACAATTATGTGTATACACATTTTTTAAATTAAGCAGCACAAACAACTATGCACAACGAGCACAAGGTTTGTTCAAAACGAATCGAAGACGAGAAAAAACACGTGCAAGCAAAGCAGCTGTCAACAATTAACTGTACATTCAAAATGGCCGAATGGTACCAATATAACGCCACAAAAAAAATCAAAATTCGAATATATGTATGTAACCAGCGAAAATTCAAAATTCGCGATACGTTTGGAACAAACCTCGTATAACTAAAATTTATAGACTGTATAAGCATTCATCATACACATGACTATGAAAATACTCTGACTATTAACCGGCTACGCATGCGAATATAGAGGGCTATTTACACAAAAGTACATATGCATACGATGCCAAATGATGAAAAAATATCCCGAGTATGATGCGTATATTTTTTGTCCCATTAAATAGCCATAGTCTGGGTATAAGCACACTCAGATTATAAGTATGGGAGCGTATTTTGGTTTTTCGTATAATCGAATAGAATCTGTTTTGAATACGAATTGTTTGCGCTACAATTATGATTATGCGCAGTTACTAAAATTAAGACTATTTAGTTTTTTAGTACTCATTGTCATTCTCTGCTATGTACGCTCGTTCAGTTTTGTAAACAAGACAAACGTTCCTTTGTCTGTTTATTGGTTAGTTACTCCATCCTTAACAGTACAAGAATTCATAAATATGTCTGTAATAATAATTACTTAATTAAAGCAATTCAGCCTAAACAAATAGCAACTTGTGTGTACATACATATATTTGTTTGGGATTAAACATGAGATAGACAAGCAAGCAAAATTTAAACCATTTGTCCTAGTTTACACTATGCAAGTCTTATTGCTAAGCTGATTAGTTTGTTAGGAGAGAGATACGAGGGGAAAAGAAACGTTACTGTTCCCCTCGTTTCTCTCTCTTTCAAACTAATCAGCTTAGCAATAAGAGTTGCATAATGTAAATATGGACTTTTCTTTTGGATCTGTTAACATATGTAATTAAATATTAAAAAAAAAATGATAAGACACGTTGAGAAAATGTACCTACATTTAAGAGTATCTTTACTTTAGTGATAAGATTTTTAGTATATGAAGCAAAACAAATTATATAACAAAGAGTGTTATATGTATGGATTTGAAAGCGATGTAAGAGCATCTTTGGAATTTTCCTAAGCATGAAACATTTTGGAGAAACCGACGCCAAAACCTCATTTACACACTGCCCTTTAACTCAGCTTAACATATAAGACGTAATGACTGAAAGCCGTTAGATGAATGACTTTCAAATGTAGAAAGTCTATTAAAAAATTACACAATTTTGTTACAATTTATTGCCTTCACTGTTTACAATTATTTTATTTTTTATTTTTTTCTTTAATATAATTAATTTTTCAGCGGCAATCTGCTGTCATCATATCAAATACAACAACTATGTACATATGTATTTACGAGTACTACTACCACAACAGCACTACTTTAGAAACTTCATCATCATATTTAACAACTATCAATAACAAATGTACTGTACTATACATGTGTATTTATCTAACATAATAACTCGCTTGGCCATAATTTATTTTCAACTTTATTCAGACAAGTGACACACTTTTGCAGAACATACGAGTACTATACTGTGCACTGTGATTCCAATCCCAAATCAAGCTGGAGATTGTTGAAAAATTTTAGTGTTCGAAATTAAGAAAAGTTTAAATTGCTTGTCCTTTAAAAATTATAAATCAAATCTAAATGGCACATCAGCAACTCGGCAATTTTAGTTAAGCATTCGAGAGAGGAAAACTCAAAAGTTGTAAAGAAAAAGAAGTGAAGGAAAACACGTACAAATTTACAATTTAAATTTAAATTTTTCCCACTACAATTCTTACAAAGACCACGCCCACTCTCATATTTTTTTATTTGGTTCGTCTTTAACTTGCTTAGAGTACCAAAACTCACAACGAAATTCGATCTACTTTTTAAGTAAATTAGAGCAGCATCCTTTATTTTATTTTTATTTATTCGCGAAAAGTTAGGCCAACGCACTTGAAAATTCACTCAGGACGGTTTCTAAAATACTCGTACTCACGATCATGTGATGATTAAAGGGAAATTTTGCGAATTATGAATGAATCTCCGTATGAGCTTAAAAGCATTTGACTTTTTTCAAAAACCGCTTTTAGGTTTTCCCGAATAAATAACCGGTTAACCGGTTTTATTTAAATAAATAAGAACGAAAAAAATCAAATTCGTTTTTGAAATAAAAAGTTTGTTTGAATAAAAAAGTGCACAATGGTAAAGAAACAATAAAATACGAGTTATGTCCTTGAATTTTTAAGGAATTTTAGTTTTTTAAGTTATAAATGTAAATTAAAAAAATTTATTTGCTGTTGGCTTAGGGCCAAATTTTGTAAAACGAAAACGTTAAGCGTTGACAAACTTTATATATATATATTTTTTCATGCGTATATTTATTTATTATATCTTCAAAAAATTAAATAACAATAAGTATTCAAATCTTAAATCTAGATATAATAATTAGGCCCAACCAGTGTCAGGCATAAATTTAGTGATAGTAATCTTATTGATTACTATAAATATCGTAAATATCGTATTAAGCACAAAAATATTTTCAAGCTGTTTCATCTGGAGTGTTGAGTATTAGAGCCATAGTGTCCCTCTTTTTTAAGCGGATGTGTCCAGTAAAATTCAAGATGTTACGAGCAAGTGGATTAGGATGAGACTCGAGTTTTGTTAAGTATTTGCCTGCGTATTTTTTAATTTCTTAATTTCTTTAACTTTATATGGAAAAATATAACTTACAAAAATAAAATACATACAAAATTTGTCAACGCATAAAGTTTTCGTTTTACAAAATTAGGCCCTTAGATGCATTTCGTTGCTGCTAAACAACACATCAAATAAATTGTTTGAATTCGTATTCATTTTGACATGTGTTAAATAAAAATAAATAATCATTTGTATCGTTATGTGCTTGGCGGAGATTTGCCGGAAATTCAAAAACCATTCTCACTTTGCCGGGAAATTAAAAAGTACGGGAAAAGAAAAACTCTATACAACAACAACAACTACGCTATATAGTTGAGGTCTTTTCTGTTTTGCATGCTGTATAGAATTATAGACATTGTCGATTGCTTATACCAGCTCATCAGGGAATCATTATATCAGATGCTCATAATATTAAACGAGAGATATACTCGTATGTATATGTGACACGGAAAGTTAAAAGGGATCTATGCTCAGAAAATAAGTTTTCGAACAAGACGCCTTTGAAGTTAACAAGTTGTTTTAGACGCTCCCGAAGGCTTTTGTGGCTTGAAACTCGTTACCCCAGGGTTTTCGGGGTTGCTGATTACAAATCTGGTATTAGATTTTGAAAATTCAAAATGACGGATCCTATATGACGAACTATTTTTTCTAATATTATTGTATTTGCATGAAACTCGTCACTCAAGGGTTTTCGGTGTGGCTGATTATGAATCTAGCATCGTGATTTCAAAATTCAAAATGTCTCAATTTAGATTAAGAATTGAGCTGATTTGCTTAATGCTAATTAATCTGGTGTTTCGTTATTTAAGTTATTGTGGTTTTTGATTTTTAAAATAAATAATTAAAATAAATGGTTAAAAATCTGCTGTTCTGACCATTCATTTTAATTTTTCAAAAGCTTTCCCGATAAATTGTTAAAAAAGTACTCCGCTAAATTGATCAGTCTTTTTGAAATTTAAAAATCCGACCAATTTAAAAAAAAGCTCATCCTCCATTTTGAATCCATTTTAGATTTGTAAAATCTAGTATCAGATTTGTAATTAGCGAAACCGAAAATCACTGAGTGACGAGTTTCAAGCAAATTAAATCAATTGCAGAAAAGTTTGTCACACATCGGAATCTTTTTTACTTTTTTTTATGAAAAGTGTATTTTAAAGCTAATTAATGACAAAACTAATGCAGCTAGAAAGCTGCGGTTTGTTGCATTAGAAGGATCGTGTTGTCTACTTAAGAAGAGACCCATAGGTCTCTTTTAACTTTCCCTGTAACATATAATTATTAAATATAATGTAAAATTTCAAATCTTATAAACCAGCATTTTTAAATCACTCACACAGAACTTTTAATTTTTATGTGTATGTATTGGGTGTTTTTTATTGAGGTATAGAACTTTAAGTTGGCATCATTTTTTTAACTGGCGGCCATTTTGTCAGCTGTCAAGTGATTAATATTTAGTTTGGTTTGCCATTTCATCATGAACAGGTTGACAAAAGAACAACGCTTGCAAATCGTGCAAATTTATTTCGAAAATAATGGTTCAGTTCGCGAAGTTTACCGCAAGCTCCGTCCATTTTATGGTCGACATAATCGTCCATCAGAGCAATTAATTCGGTTAACCATGGATCGTTTTCGCACTACGTTTACTCTATGTGATAATACGCATCCGCAGAGACGTCGAAGAGTGCGCACTGAAGAAACAATTGCCGCTGTAGAGCAAAGTGTTGAAGAGGACCCGAATGAATCGATTCGCCACCGTGCACAGCAATTGGAGCTTTGTCCATCAACTTTATGGAAGATTTTGCGCAAAGATCTTGGCTTGCGACCTTACAAGATCCAGCTTTTGCAAGAATTAAAGCCGCGAGACCATGCAATGCGTCGAGATTTTGGTGTATGGGCCGAAAATGAGATTGATCTCGATGCTGATTTTCATCGCAAAATTTTGTTCAGTGATGAGGCTCATTTTTGGTTGAATGGCTACGTCAACAAGCAAAATTGCCGCATTTGGAGTGAAGAGAATCCACATGAGACCCTTGAGACGCCATTACATCCACAAAAAATGACTGTTTGGTGTGCTCTATGGGCTGGTGGAGTCATTGGGCCATACTTCTTCCGAAATAATGCTGGAGAGTCAGTTACCGTTAATGGAGACCGGTATAGAGCCATGATAACCGACTATTTTGTTCCCGAATTGGATGGCATGAATGTGGATGAGTTGTGGTTCCAACAAGACGGCGCTACATGCCACACAGCGCACGTCACAATCGATTTATTGAAGGAAACATTCGATGAGCGCATAATTTCGCGAAATGGACCTGTCAATTGGCCACCAAGATCGTGTGATTTGACACCATTGGATTATTTTCTTTGGGGATATGTGAAGTCGCTCGTCTACGCCAACAAACCAGAAACGTTAGTGGACTTGGAAGCCAACATTCGTGGCGTTATTGCCAACATACGGCCCCATATGCTCGAAAAAGTAGTTGAAAATTGGACCTGTAGAATTGGCTTTATTCGAGCCAGCCGCGGCCGCCACATGCCCGAAATCATATTTAAACGTTAATGGCATAAAATTATCCTTCCAATAAAGCCAAATTGATGGACATTAAAACGATTTTCTTGTGTTTTATTTCAATTCGAAGTTCTATACCTCTAAAAAAAACACCCTGTATGGGTGTCGTTTATTGTAAAAGTAGTGTAACTCCATATTTTGGTATCACATTTAATCATACTCGTATCTTTCGTAGTAGCTGTGAAGCACCATAACCCCATAGATGTTGTTACTTGTTTACTTTTTTCGTACAAAATAATTTTTAAAAGGCTCGTTTCTCGAAACTTAATTGCAAGGAGATAATTAATTCACTGTTATAGTGAACGACACATATAAAAATTAGTTACTTCTTACTACAAATGAGTTTATTTTTATTTTATATAATTTGGGGAACATAAATTGTACTTTCAACGAGCCATACTAAAAAAATCTCAAATAAGTTTTCCCCAACCAGTTTTCTATCTGGAACCACAGTGTAGTGAAAGACTAAAATCAAAGCACGCAGGTGAGGAAGTGTAACTTGTAAAATAAAACACTTCAAAATGTGTGAATCTTGCTTAGCATTTCATGCAACAGTGTCTTGTTTATTGTTTTTAATAAAATTTTATTGTCAAATAAAGAAAAAATAAATATTAAGATGAACTTTCTTTTGCAACAATTTTACATATTATGAAGCACAAAATACATACACACATACATGCATGTGAACTAAATTCTTGTTTTAAAAAAGAATATCTATGTATATACGTATGTATGTAATGTCAGCTGAAACTATAATTATACAAGCCAGTCTAAAACTTTCTAACTATTTACTTAAATAGCTGATACTTTTGTAGTGTACCATTTTTGCATATTTAAGAAGTAACAAAATAATGAATGATACTATATGGTTCGAAGGACCAAAATACACATGTCGAGGAGATGGGCCTTTTTTCTTTTTTTTTTTTTTTTTTGCTAAAATAAAATTCAATACAAGGAACTTTATTTCACCGAATATGAGATAATTCTGTGAGTTTTCGAAAAATGGTATTTCACTTTTTTACTCTCTTAATCAAAGATGTGTGAACTGCAAATAAAATAAAATATTTATTGAACAATTAAATAGTAATAGGAATCATTGATGGCATGTCAATTTTTCTCCTGCATTTAATATCCCATAGCAAAAGGAGTCAGCTATGACTGACAAATTTTCTATGCTTTCTAAGATTTTACTTTAGCAATGAATAATTGTAACATTTGCTAATTTTTGCTAATGATATTTTTATTTGCTAGTGATATGCTTTCTAGTACAATACTCACAAGCCTACAAACTCGAAAACTTGTTCGGCAAAAAACATCAAGCTTCACATGATTGTTATGTAAGCTTAGTTGAAATAATTAATTGTACGAAATAAATTAAATTATTATAAGGAGTATGCAACTTTTCTTTCACTGTGGTCATGTAAGTAATTAAACTTCACTAAAAATAGTTTTAATAAAATTTATAATTGCCTAAAAAACTATAATTAATTTTTTTGTTTTGTGTAATACGAATAA
This sequence comes from Nowickia ferox, assembly GCA_936439885.1. Taxonomy (NCBI): domain Eukaryota; kingdom Metazoa; phylum Arthropoda; class Insecta; order Diptera; family Tachinidae; genus Nowickia; species Nowickia ferox. The sequence goes on from OW387023.1 coordinate 112,095,877, forward strand.
AAAAACTCTCTAATTGATAAAAGTTATATACCATAGATGTGACGAATTTTAGTTACACTACAAAATGTATTACATCATTTAATGTTTGAAAGTTTCAAATTAAAGAACATTAAAAAATAAAGGGAAATTAATTAAAATTATGAAACTGAAGTTTAGTAAATCGAAATAGCTTTACATAGGAAGCATTAAATATTATGCAATCGTCATAGAAATCAATTATAATCAAAAATATTGTATATATTCTAAAAGCACGTTATACTATGAATGTTTGTAAGACACTGGTTTATTGTTAAAATACATCTGCCTTAAATACTTACAATGAAAATCTTAAAAATAATATATAGAATATATCTTATGAAGAGATAAAAAAGATTATTTTTCAATGCCATGCAGCCTAAGTAAATAAGATGCATGCCGATTAAGTACGACAAAACAAACTAATCAGATATATGTTGCCTAAATGAATATCAACCAATCTTAAGTAAGATAAAATATGTTAAGCATATGAAAACCTTAGACTAATCAAATACTCAGGCGCACGTTTCTTATATTACACAAGAACATATGTAGTTCTATGTTCAACTAAGTTTGCACAAATATAGACACTGATTATTGATAATACTCAACTACAGTTACTCACACACAAAATAAAAAGTAATATAAAGTAATTTTGTAATATCGATCAAAATATTTGTAATATCAATTAAAAAATTAATTAAAATACCTATAAAAAAAGACATTAAATTAGTGCATCTAGGATGTGCCGAAAGAAGCTCATACCTGGGACATCACGAACAAAAATAATGGGATACCGAAGCAGGTTGGTAAGAAATTGTTGGGCTCTCTTTCCCTTACCAACCTGCTTCCAAGTAGACGGATATTTTTGCTGAATATTTCTGTTAAACAAAAAAAGAAAAAAGAATGACAATTTCAATGCATAATTACAAGATACGATTATCAATATCAATTCAGAGTCCTACAAGACTGGAAGTAGATAAATTACTTTCCAAACAGCAACTTTCGAGTTGGCCGAATTTCCTTATGGAAATGAATATTTTTGCTATATATTAAATTTTAAATTCACTTTTAAAATTTATTTATGGATAAATCAAGTAAAGAACTAAATATACTCTCATAACAAAATGTAGTGTATACGTATGTATATAATACTATTTTACTTTCGCTATTAAAATTAGAAGGAAAACACTTTTTATTTATATTTTATGAATACGTTTTTGTTTTTTGTGTTGTGTTGTTGTTTTATTTCTTTTTATTATTACTCGAATTATTGTTATTTGTTGCTATTAGTGTTGGTTATGTTTAATATATTTTGCACGTAAATGACCGAAGTCAAATTAATTTGTTTCAATGGAAAATATGCAGTGGATGAAAATAAATGGAAAATGAATGTACATATTAGACAAACGAAAACATAAAAGAACATGAAACATTTTTAATGATAGATGAAATTTAATACATGTTTGAATTATTGAATACTATGATAAAAGAAAATACAAATGAAAAATTTGCCTATGCCAAATTTCATATAGCGTTCACTATATGCAATTAGTTGAAAAGAATTTTATATGAGCGGCAGATTTTAAAAGAGTTAGTTGTGTTACATACATCTTTAAAAAAATTTACTGAATAGCAAAATCGATAAATTTTCGTTATATTTATTATAGCAATACGATTATTGTAATAAAAGTTACTGAATACAGGTACTGAGCTGGGCGTCTATAACATTCGGCATCTTCTGTTACTGTACGACCACTACGAAATTTGGTTAACCACTTCTTTACAATTGAAATTGATGGTGAAGAGTCCCTATCAGTGTTGCCGTTTTGGTCGGATCCGACCAAATTTGGTCGGAAAAAATTTAAAATTTTTAATTTGGTCGGATGGTCGGACCAATTCAATTTTGGTCGGTTTTTGTCTCTCACAAACTATTTTTTTCTTTGCATAATTTATTTAAAATCTCATATATTTTATCTTAAAAATATTTTTCCTCACTGTTTACCATTTACCAATAAATTATGCACTTCGATGCCGGGTAAGTAGTTATTAACGACGTTTATATTAGATCAGTGACAGTGAACTGATATACTGAAAACGATAGTATAAAACTTTTAAATATGATAACTCCTGATAAGGTACTTTCAAACGACGACTTACCAATTCTGGATCTTGTTTTAAAATTCCCTAAGTTAGTTGTTACTGAGTGGAATTTGCTACGGCTCAGCGGTATAAAAACTTTGGCAAATTTAAACATTAATGCTTTTTTGCAAAAAATATCTTCTATAAAAAACGGATTAAACGAGAAAAGTTTCTCAAATATTTCTTAATTTATTTTTAATTTGTTATCTCTGCCACATAGGACAAAAGGGACCTACATAACCAAATGTAAAATCAAGAACTTTAACTTTTTATTTTTAATGTGATGTATTTAATACATGCCTGAATTATAACATAAGTAAATTAAAACAACATATGTTAAAAAGACTGAATAAAAATTTTTTCTTATAATTTACAATTTTAATGTATTTAATTAATAAACACCACGTAAATATTAATTTACATGCCTAAATTCTTTAATGCAAATATGTTATATCTGACATTTTTATTTTACTTAAATATTAAATAAAATGTACATCATATAACACAAATATTAATTAAATTTTCAAATTTGGTCGGAAGCAGGCGATTTTGCTCGGATTTTGGGAAAATTTTGGTCGGGAAAAAAAATTCAAACGGCAACACTGGTCCCTATAGTATTTGTCAAGCTTAGCCTTGGTTTGAATGATAAGGTTTTTTTCACAAAAACTTATGCTTAATGAGCACACCTGTAGTGCGATTCAGTAACTTTCAACGCTCCGACAATCGTAATTTTTGTCTATACATTTTGTCGCTCTTTTTAACGATAGTACGCAGCTGATATTTGCTGTTGATTTTTGTCGATAAAATTAACGGCACATAAATTATTGTCGCTTAAATAACGACACAGCTGACATTCACCTACAGCGAATATCGTTAAAAATGTTACTGAATAGCAAATTCGATAAATTTTCATTATAATTATTTTAACGATGCGATTATCATTAAAAAAAATTAGTGAATGGCAATACTGGTCCATTATCAATGGCTATCAAAAGCATATTAAGTGATGAAGTTAACTCAAATATTGACAGGAGTAAACTGACAGCTGACACAGCAGTGTTGCTCTTTCAGTTAAGAGGCGGGAAATTCAAAAAGTCACGGATTCTTAGTCCTCGTTGCAAGTTTACAATTATATATACTTTTTGTTATATATATTTTGTGTTTTCCATACAAGTGAAGAAATAAAATTATTAAAAACGTCAAATACAACTAACAACTTTAGAGAATTGCAGAGCACATGAAACTGTGTACCCTCCCCAATAAACTCAAGAATTGCTGCAGCAAAAATTGCAAGTCTGTACATGGACTTATATGCAAATAACATTACGTAATATTGATGCTGCCAGTAAATATAATTTACTACCACTAATCTGAAGAGACTAATTTAATTTATTCTCCAGCTTAAAATAAAACAAATATTTTCTCTTGACAAGTTTGGGAAAGTGCATTTAAATTGATCAGCTGCTATTTTATAATATGGAACAGTAGAAGTCTAAAATTTGGTTGCAATAATTTAAAAGAGTAAGTTCTTATTTACACCGTCCAATATTTAAACACTATATTAACTTTTCAAATAATAGCTAATATCTGTACCACAAGAGAGCATTTGTGTTGTACTTTTTAATGAAATGAATACCCTTAATAAATTTGTTCTTCACTTACACAATATTTCGTATGTATTGTTAAGTATTGTTCAACATTGTATTTTAATTGTTAAAAATAACTAATTTAGAGGAAAAAACTAAGTTTATCATATTACCTTAAGACGGGTTTTTAATCTAATTTTACTACTGCAAAGTTTGAGAAGTAAAACAAAAATTTAAATTACGTCTACTTACGAGCAGATATTTACATACACACATCATATAAACGTACGAGTATACGTTTATATGATGCATGCATATGTATATGCATGGCTTAGATTCAAGTTTCAAAACAATCAGTTGTTTATTACTGTTGACGGCTTCTAATCTTGGTTAAATAGGAAATTACATAAGTAAGAACTGCAAGCATGAAATTTAATTATTCAAATTAAAAAAAAACCTGAGTATTCTATTCTGTTGTTTTTTTTTTTTTTTTTTATTATATAAATCAATGAGTCATTTGTAACAGTTGAAGAAATACAGTGCAAATGCAAGTAAAGTTACAATTAATTTTTAAACTAGGTGCTTCCAATTACGAGTCAGTTCTGCAATTAATCGATATTATTAATTAATTTTTTTTTTTAGTTATTAACTAAACACTACTTTTTTAAGAGTAACATTGTTCTCGTATTCGCAACTCAAATGAGTACAACTTCAACTATTATTAATTAAATATTATATACATAAATTAAACATTGGGAGCATATGTATGTATGTATTTTAAAGAATCAAAGGCCCTTTTATTGATATTACCGTTATGTTGATCGCAGGCTAATAGGCTATCAAAGCAAATGATCACCGTTATCGATGGTTTTGTGTGACTGTTTGATTGAATGTAGTCACACAATCTTGAATCATTCTTAAATTGTACAAACTAGTTAAATATTAGCTGAAGTAGCAAAATATAACTGGTATAATTTGTAGTTTGGTCTCTTGGTTTTTTTTTATAATAACTGCTTTTGTTAGCAATTTTTTATTTTTCTTCTTGATAAAGTGGGTCAGTGAGTCAAAAAGGGGAAACAGCAAACAACAAAGCCTAAAAACAGCAAAGAAATAGTTGTTACAAAGAGAATAGATAATCATACTAAGTTCACATGAATTGTGAGCGCTTAGTATTCAGCGCTCTGCCATTTGAATTAATCTATAATTTGTTGATATTACTCGTACCATGAAAACACTAAGGGCGACTTTTTCAGTTCAAGATTAGAGATTAAATTAACCTTAATCTTCATTTGTGATTTTTGGATAGTCGATTATATGGTTTTACTTGCTAGCTTAAGCGGCCAATCGTAGTGGTTTAATCTTACATAAATATTGACAACATACACTTGTGAAACATATAACTTTTTGTAAAAATTATATGATAAAATAATTAAAAAACGCATAAATTAATAAATATATTTAATATTATTGATCTATTTCCTTTAACACGCGCAATATTTTATCTGTAAATAACAAAATATGGCAGTTTCTTCTTCTTCCCACAAAAAAGCAAAGTGTGTTGATAACATGTATGACTTTTGCACAGAAAATGTTGCCACTATTTTGTTCCTCAGTATGGTAATAAGAAGTTTAAACTACCACTCAAAAACATCAAACTCAATTAAGGGCTAATAAATTAGTGCAAGTTAATCTCTATTTTTAGTTTAAAATGTGTTTAAACTAGCAAACATATAAATCAATGCAGTATTTAAACCATCTGTAAATGCATAAAATTGGAAGTTTAAACTACCAATACATGCCATATGGTTATGTTACTTACAGACCATATGTTTTGTATTACAAGAGCACTCAACTTTTTTCCAAGTCTCTACTTTTTCTTCAGATCTTGTTCGACCTGTTTTCTTACACTCTATTATTCCTTTATACTATTCTACCTTGCCAAGCATAAAAACAATTACTTTCTCAGTAAAATTTGGCGACATTTAATTAAATTTTTTTAACTTTTTTGCATTTTTGATTGTGCAAAGAATTGATAGCCTGCTGCAAAACAGCAGTTTTTTGACATTTATTCTAGTGCTGCCACAATATTATTTTTTAAACTACACATAATATGTATGTTACACTGATTTACTCTTGTTGAGTTTAAACTACATATAAATACGAGTTTAGTCTAACTAAACCAGCGTTTAAACTTTCACTGATTTATTAGCCCTAAGAGAGATTAAGTTAATTTTCGGATTAGTTAATTAGAGAAATAAACTAATCTTAATCTCGAACCCTAAAAGTCGCCCTAAGACTCTTTTAATTGTTACTTGTTAAGTAAACTAATATCACTGAAATAATTCAGTGATTGAAGACAATTTGGCCAGCACTAGTCAGTTTTAGTCTTCGGCGGAAGCTTATCTGTGTATTAATTATTTATTTATCTATCGAGCACAGCATGAGCTCCTAGAGCAAAATAATCCTAAGCGACACACACTGCAGTGTAGTTCTCTGCTCATACTGTATATAAAATGGTTTTTCGTCACAAAAAAGTCAAGTCAAGTATGATCCAATAAAATGATGAAAAATATTCTTTGAACATTTGCCGAATCTATATCCAGCGTGGGAAAAATACTTTTCAGTATATTTTATTTTTTAGTTTTGTCAAACCAATTTTTTAACTGTAAAAAATTAGTTTTACTTTAAAATACAAAATACATTTCTTAACTAATCAATTTATGTTCAGCGTTACCGTTGTGTTAAAGAAATCAAATAAAATTTTTGCTAAAATAGGACCTGCCACAGATTTCGGAAAACTTAAAACCAAAACTCGTATAAAAAAAAGTTTTATAGAACTAAAAATAATTTTTTTTCTTTATTAAAATAATTTACTATAAATTCGTCAAACCAAATAAAGAAAATAATAAAACTTTTGTTTCAAAAACATGTTTGTTAAAACAAAAAGTTATCATATTATTTTCTGTGTAACTTGGCCACTTTCTATGAACCTCTTCTAAAATTACCCTTTTAACAACTTTTTGCTACTAATAAATTTGTAGAAACATTGGCGCATATTCATGGTCAAAATAAAGTATACTTTAATAATTAAAAACCAGTATTACCATACAAAATACTGGGGCCTAATCGTCACTTTCGATAACGAATAGTACAATACTATTACATTTTTCGATATCAAACGACGTAATCTCAAACTGAAATAAACGTGATCGAATCAGCTCGTTATCGAAAGCGACAATTAAACCCCAGGTTTTAAACTCTTAAAGTATACTTTGTTGTGACTATGAGTATGGGTCAATGGATTTAAAAAAATTATATGCTTATGATCAGGGGAACTACAAATATGCAATTGCATGTTTTTTATTAATTCGAAGATAAGCGGTCTAATGCATAAAAAATATTTTAGGTTTATTGCAGGTTTATTTGACAAATTTCCCATAGAAATATGTCAAATAAGCGTTTAATAAACCTGAAATATTTTTTATGAATAAGGCAGAAGATATTTATCCGTTTGGGAAATTTTTACGAAATTTTGAAACGATTTGTGAGTGCATATTTTTGCATATTTTACCCTTTAAAGCATATTTTGATACTTTATATAACTTTTTTATTTTAATATGCTTACAAGCATTTTAATTTTATTTCAAATAGCGTATACATTTTTCTTATTTAGGGGCCATCCACATATTACGTAACGCCATTTTTTCCGATTTTTGACCATCCCCCTCCCCCCCAGTAACAGATCGTAACAATTCTTAGACCCCCCCCCACAATAACGTAACAAGAACTTTAAAAAAATTTAAATTGTTTTAAGTTCTTATTTAAAAAAAAATTAAATTTAATTCATACACATACATATTTATGGATTTTTAAATAACTTTTTGTTTGAATTGAAGTAAATTTCTTTATTTAGTTATTACAAACTAATATACAAATATTTTTATGGCATTTTCTTAAGTTTCGTTTAGGATTTATTCATTTATTTATTTTATTTATGGGAAAATGCAAGTAATTGAGAATGAACGAATATTCGGGAATTCGAATACTTTATTTTTATTTTCTGTTAGACTAACACAGTGCGTAGACAAAAATCAAGTAAGCTTGCAAAATATAAATAATAACAATTATGTATTTATGTACATATGTACATATGTATATGCATATATTTATATCCATTTAACACTCATGATTCTTGATTTATTATGTATTTCTTTGATAAATTAAATACATAAATAAATGAAAAATCGAAGTGTTTTTGTACGAAATTAGTAAAATTTATGTTACGTAACAATTTTACAGACCCCCCCCCCCCTACCCCCCGTAACAAATCATAACAAAAGCGTGTAAGCGTTGAAGGAAAATTGCCAATTTATAAAAGTTTATTTAGATGTGACAGGCAACGATTTGTATATATTTGAAAAGCTAAGTCAATATTTTGTTGTTTATTGCAATAACAATAATTATAAACAAAACGCTTGTCTTGTTTATCCAAATGTTGTTGAATTGTTGAATTAAAAATATGTTATCATTTGCAAATAAACCAATTTATGTTATTTTTAAGAGCATATTTTCAAGTTTTTAGTGCATATTTAATGCGCATAAAACACTTTTTAAGAGCATATTTCTTGTTTCCCTGGTTATGAAGTTGTTTGAGTAAATGAGCGATATGCATATAGTACATACATATGTACATACATATGTACAAATCTACATAACGAAAGCATTGCATTTGAGATTAAAGGAAATAATTACCTCTAAAACTTTCATGTCTTATAAATATTATTCTGGCGATTGCAATTTTTTATACCTTCCTGGAATTTTTTATGCCTTCCTGGAATTTGCTTATGCCAAATAACCTAATAATTATAATGTGAATCATACATCAAAATCAATTTTCCCAACAAAATTATGAACGTGATAATAAAATTAATATAATGAAACTTAACGAAAACCGCTACAAAAAGTAATGAAAAAGCAAAAAAAAAAACCGTTAAACTAAAGACGTATTTTGCCCACGGCCTTAAAACAAAACAGTTAACAAAAAAGGTATTAGTATGTTATAATGATAAAATTGATGATAATGAAGACAAAAATAATTATGGTGATTTGTATAGTGAACATCATTGTGTTACAACGTAATATTTATTTTTATAACTCGAACTTTTACAATAAATAATACATAATCATTATACTAGTACATTTAATCATCATCTAATGTCATTTAAGTATACTCGTTATTAGTAAAATACCCAGTGAATGACGGATCCACGTAGCCACTGCTTAAATACTTGCATACATATGTACATACATACATATTCGCACATATTTTATAATTTATTATAGCTGTAGTGGCTGTTGTAATTGTGGTTATTGTGGTGTCTGTAGTTATTTATTTCCCATAACACTTTTTCTACAAAAACAAAAACAAAAATAATTTTTCCTAATTTTTTTTTTATTCCTCTACTCAATATAACAATGACTTTGGCTTAAATACGAGTATAGCATGTAATTTATAAATAAAAAAAGAGAAACAATGCGGGTTATATTCTCCATTCATGACTTCTTATTTTCTGTTTGCTTTTTCTTATTGTCTTTGCAGAAATATGGAATTAAGTAATTTTGGTGCAACGAAAAAAATGTCACGCGAAGAAAGGCGATATTCCGTGCCACATGGTCCAAACTCTCCGCTACCACCAGCGGCTTCTGAAGACTTACACGCATGGTCAATATACAGGTTGGCATAACTTAAGTTAATTGATCTTTGTGACAGAATATACCTGAGGAAACATATCATTGACACACATACATACATACATATGTACATATGAAATATAACATCTATCAAACATAATTTGTTTGCTTTCCTGGTCCCATCATGTAATAAAATTGGCCCCATGAAATATCGCCCAAAAACCAAATCGCCTAAAAATAAAAATGAAAAATCGCCCAACATTTTTCTATGTAAATTTTGGGCATTTTTTCAATTTTTTTGTGATTTTTCATTTTGAAATTTTGGGCAATTTTTCATATGAAGAATGTTTCCATGAAAAATCGCCCAAAGCCAAATTGTCCAAAAATAAAAAATTGCCCAAACATTTTTTCATACAAATTTTAAGTTGTTTTTCGTTTTTTTTTAACATTAAACAAAATTAAGAGGGAAAAAATACACCCAAAAATTCTCGCAATCATTCACATCGAATATAGAATTTAAAATATATGAATACTGTGGAAAAAAATGGCTGTAAGAATTATCGCGCGAAACAGCTAAATAAAGGAACGCCCAAAATTGTTGGATGATTAGTCATTATGAAGCAATAACCAGGAACAGTGCCCAATCGCCCAAAAAATATGAAGAGTAACCCAAAAGTGTAAAATGAATAATCGCCCGAAGTTTTTGGGTGTTTGTTCATTATACGTACAATCACCCGAATTTCTATTTTTTGGTTTTTTAACATTATGAACAAATAACTAAATATCTAAAAATGTTGAGTCGTCCAACGTCGATGAACGGGTGATTGTTCAAAATTTCTTTGGGCGATGCAACATTTTTTATCAGGCGATTTTCACTTTGGTATAATTTTAAATTTCATGAAATGGTAATAGGCAGGCTTGCTCAGTCATGTAGGAAAACTTTATTAAGCAAGAAAACTTTGCAAGGCTGAAAATCTTTATTTGGCTGCGCCATGTTGGGAAACACCATGGTGGAGAAAAACTTTAAGCCCGGCCGTAGGCTGGCAGTGCAGAAACACGTTATTATGTATTAAAGTATACACACACACACACAAATGTATCTACATAGCCGGGCGTCGGCCGGGCTTAACGCTTTTCTCCACCATAGCATTTCCCGAAACGGCGCAGCCTAATAAAGATTTTCTGACTCATAAAGTTTTTCTTACGTTTTAAATTTCCGGCCTTCGATAAATTATCATTACTCTGTTATACCTATGTTTATAAATTTGTATCCTGTATCTATGATAATTATATGAATTACCCTTGGAGAGCCATACTATAATTCTAGGCCGATGGAAAATGTTGCCTTTTATTCATACTTTGATTGCAATTCACTAAGAAACGAATACTACAGGGTGTCTCGTGGCAAATTTATATTTTTAAATACGATTATTTCAAAAAGCAATAAACGGTGCGGAGGGAGGGTGGCGCCGTTGGAATTATCGATTGTGCGGATTTGTTAGTCACGATGTCGCAGTGGTCGAGTGAGCATCGCGCGTTGGCTGTGGAGACATTTTTTAAGACTAATGATTACGAATACGTGATGGACCGAGTGTAAATTTAATTCGTTCGTGGGTGCAAAGATTCCGCGCAACTGCTTCGGCTATGAATGTCCCACGGCCAGGGCCCAGTCAATTTTCAAGGACTCCCGAAAAAAATTAACTGGTTGAAAGTAGTTTACGTGAAAATACGCGACTTTCAATACGGAAAAGAGCAGCCTCACTGGGACTTCCAAGAACGATTATTCATGCAATTTTAAAAAAGAAGCTGAAGTTTCATTCTTTTAAAATTTAAATCGTTGAAGAACTAAAAGAAAGTGCGTTTGATTTGCGAAACGATGTTGGAGCGTTTTCGCACTGTAAAACCAATTTTTTGGAGCGACGAGGCTAATTTTCACTTAAACGGCCACGTCAACAAGCAAAACTGCCGTTAATGGTCTCCAAGAACCCGCAACCCTCGATTGAAACATCAAAAACCATTGCATTGCCCCAGGGTAATTGTTTGGTGTGCCTTATCCACGCATGAGATAATTGGACCATTTTTTTTCGAAAATTCTCGAGGCCAGGCGACGAATGTCAACGGTGAAAATTATCGACGCATGATTACGGAATTCTTTTTGCCTAACCTGCGAGATCATCCATCGTACTCTTCACACACGTGTTTTCAACAGGATGAGACAACTGCACATACAGCCAGAGCTTCGTTGAATTTGTTTTGAGAAAATTTCCCCCAAAAACTGATCAGTCGCTTTGGGGACATCCCATGGCCACCGAGGTCGCCCGATCTAACTCCCATGGATTTATTTTTTATGGGGCTACCTCAAAGAGAGGGTTTAAAATGACAATCCCCAATCTCTTGTGGCTTTAAAGGAACATATTCGTCGAGAAATCAGCTCAATTGAACCCAGCGTGTGGCGCAGAACACAAGACTCCATTTCGAACAGTGTGTTCAACTCGACGGAAGACTCTTTAAAAAATAAAATTCGCATTTCCATTCTATCGTTCAATGCTCTTAACTAGGGATATAACGGATACGAGTTTAGCGAATGCGAATGCATTTTAATTTTTAAGAAAGCGAATGCGATTGCGAAAGCGAATGCATTTGCTTACTTACAATACGTTCAAAAATCACATGAAAATAAATTTTTACAAGAACATGAAGTTGTGTGGTATACATAAATGTACGAAATACATTTTATTGGAATTGAGCCTTGAATTGAGCAAAAATTTATTAATTTATTAATAACAAAAATTAAAAATTTTAAAAACTCGCGATATATCTAGAAAAGATGTGATATCTTCTAAACGGCTGGACCGATTGTCTTACAACAAAGCTAAGAATCCTCTCGATCAATTCAACTTTCAAACAGAAAAAACTAAATCAAAATCCGTCCAGCCGTTTGGTCTGTACGTGGACACGGACAGACACACAGACACACACTACAAACTTATAACACCTCTTTTGGTGGTCGGGGGTTAAAAATACAAATTCTTAAAACAGAAAGATATATGAAATTCTATTAAAATAAGTATAGATATGTAATAATTAAAAATAAATTTACAAAATGTTAAGCAATCAACCCATGCGTACTTTGGCCCTGAAGTCTGGTACTCTGTTCAATATTCCATGTTAATTAAATGCAGTCAAAACATTAATGTTAAGAAAAATTGGCATGAATTGTTCATAAAAGAATGTTGCACAACTATTTAGTACTCTGTTCATCCTGGGAAAAACATTCTTCAACATTTTAAGTTTTCATGCGAAATAATATGAGTGGCACTTGTTTCGCATGGAATTTACAACAAACAAGGACTAGTTAATATTGTTTGCATTTAAGAAATTTATTATTCGACATATTGTCATAATTATATTGTAAGTGAAATTTATTTGCTGGTGGTTAAGCGATGTCTATATGAATTTCATTGTTGCTTTAACAAATAGTCAGTAGACTTCAACCACACATTTTGAACAGTCACAACCCTCTTATCTTATGCACAAACTTCCAAAAACTATTTGAGAATTCACAAATAATAATATTTTTGAAAATCACAAAAGCAAAATAAGCGTAGTAGGCTTATTTTGCGTAGTAGGCTTATTTTGCTTTTGTGTTTTTGGTTGAAGTCTACTGACGATTTGTTAAAGCAACAATGAAATGCATATAGACATCGCTTAACCACCAGCAAATAAATTTCACTTACAATTGTTTGCATTTAAAATTTTCTGTACACAGCAATGAATGGCGCTCAACATTTTTTAAAAATTTAAACAGACTAGTCGTAAACAGAAAATATTTTCGCTCAAATCAAACACTGCCTTTTCTTTTTCAAAAACTGAAAAATATTTCCAAACACCGCTGGTTTTTGGTTTCATATTGATATTTATGCCAACTTATTTTTAGAAGAGTTTTCCGCTCAAATTTTAAAGCTTCGTTTAGTATGCTTACAAGTGAGTATGCATGTGCATATTTTTCATGCTGGCTTAAAATCATTTTCGTGTTTTTGACGTTTGTTAATCGTAAACTCATATTCATAAAAGAGGTACAAAATTTTATTGGCTTTAGTATTCTCTTGAAATATTGGCATACATTTTAGCGAAAGCAAATAGCAAAAGTAAGCGAATTATTTGCGAATGCGAATGCGAACATTCGTTACATTCCTACTCTTAACAAAACTTTGTGTCAATTATTACGCTTTTTATTTAAGTTCGAAAATATAAATCTGTTTCCAGACACCCCGTATCAATATAAAAATGAAATTACTATACTGCCAGTTTATAGAAAACAAGTAAAAATTCTCGTCTGCGTATTTATATTGAAAACAAAAACAAATTTGAGTGCTTTGTTTTTGTTTTAAGTATAAATAGACAGACGAGAATTTTTACTTGTGTTCTATAAACTGGCAGATAATTTTTATTTTTATTTTTTTGTGTTTTTTATTTTGGGTAATATTTAATTAATTTTTGCCGAATAATTCAATTTTTTTTTTTTTTGATTTTTTCATTTTTTAAATTTTTGGTGATTTTATTTTTTTTATTTTTTTTAAATTTTAGGAAATTTTTCACTTTTTTTTTGGGTGATTTTTAATTTTTAGTTTGGTTGATCTTTCATGGAGTCAATAAAATTTACCTTTTCTAATTAATCCATTCATTATTGTAACGATATTTCTGAACATACGAAGATAAATTAATAATTTGTATTAGAGGTGCAACAAAATCCTTTTGAACTTCACTTCGCCCACTTTTTATTTCACCACCTGTGTTGCCAGGAACTCGATAAAAGAGATATTAATCTGTAGTTTCCACAATGCAAGCAAACAACGTACATATAAACCTCCAAATTTTTCCCAATAAATATTAATTAACTTTTCGACATATTTTAATCCTTGGAAAAGTAACTTTGTAGATTTGTGCTTAGTTCGCAATTTCGACAAAGTAAATCATCAAACAGACCTCTTATCTTAGTTTGGCACAAATAACACACTTGTACAAAAAACTCTGTTTCTCGAAATTAAACTGATTACAAATCATATTTCCCATCAACCTAAACTAACTGTTCATTTTGATACTGACCTTTAAAAGAGGTGCAGTTTTGAATAAAAAGGTTTAAACTTCCTGTTTTCAAAAATTTATCTAAAATATTTTGTTGTATTATGATGATTCAAAGTGGTCAAGTTATGATCAAATGCAACCACCATAATTTTAGAATTTTTTGTGCAACACAAATGTTTGTTTAATGTTTGTTCGATTGCTACCAAAAAACCAACACGCTTGATTAGATTCTAATGGACGGAAATAATCATAAAATTGCATTGATTGATAGATGGATGGATGCTTTTTAATTCTTTCTCACTGCAGAAGAAACCAAATAAAACGCAATACCACACAATCAATTCCACAGAACATGCCAAATAAAAGAATTTAATAAAAATTAACAACAACAAAAAACAACATTTACACACGCACCCGTTCTTTAAGCCATTTTAGCGTTGAGTTTGTAGTTTAATCAACCAAACCGCTTCCGTTTGCTAACTTAATTAAGAAAAAAAAAAAATAATAAATCAGTAAAAAATAATAAAAACTTGTATTTCTCTTTATGGCTCTTTGTTACAGACAAAATTTAAATTCTGATTTTACTGACTCAGCTCTGGGGTCTTCTGACAAATCACCGTTGCCATATGGAAATTTTCAACTACGCGATACAACAGTACAATCAATACTCAATCATCCGCGTTATGGCCCCAAGTAAGTTGCATGTTGCAACAGCTACGCATTGTATTGAAATATTTTTTTCTTATTAAAATATTTTATTTTATGTTTTTTTTTCAAGATCACCTTTGGGTTCAAACATGTACACATACTTAAAATTTGGATTGCCTCGTGTTTTCCCACCAAACGCCGGTTCACAGCGTTCACACCGGCCAGGACCAGGACCAGGTCCAGGTCCCGGAGGTATGCGTGGTAACGGCGGTAGCGGCGTTAATGGACGCATAAATCGTGGTTTTCGCGATAGTTCAGCGGGTCCAGCAGCTGGCTCGTCAGGATATGATAGCAGTGATAATGAAACTACACGTAGTCGAGCGCCACCCAATTTAAGGTAAGTGCATAATAATTAGAAAGACAAATAAAATTAAGTCTTTGAAAATCAACTTTTCGAAGTATATTTTCAGCTAAATTTTAGCATTACGCTACACTTTAATAATTCTGTAATTTTCATTATCCTTTTTACTTATTTCGCAGAAAATATCGCAGTGAATCGGATTTTCGTGCCATAGGTGGAATACCATCATCACGGCCCGATTCTAGAGCTCAAGGCATACCGATGACAGCATTACGACAAGCAAACAGTCGAGCTAGTATAGCAGGTAAAGTATCTGCAACGCTGTCCTCCAATACCATAAATTAATTCATATATCACATTTCGTTTCTTTTTAGTCGGCACCCATATCAATTCTCATCAGCAGTATATGCCCAATGGCAAACATTACGGTCATCGTTCGCACAGTGAAGCTGATCTACTGGCAAATGGTAATGATGTGTATGATTATGGTGGTGGCGGAGAATCTCGTCTTTACGCCTCCTCACGTCATCGTCACAATCAAATGGAACAAGCGAACAGTCACATGATGAATTATGGTATGACCCATCGCAAACGTTCAGAAATTGGTTTGGTTTACCCGAATATACAAGTTCATTGTTTGGACGTAAATCCATGCTTAAGAGGGGTCTCCTTGCAAGCTAAGGCAGGAGATTTATTTGCCATAATGGCAACATCACAAAAAGAAGGCACGGCATTGACGGAATGCTTGGCGGGCTTAAGAGAACGCATGGGCGGTGAAATTTTAATAAATGGTCAGCAAATAAATCGACGTGGTCTAAGAGAACTATGTAGTTATGTGCCTGCTTTGAATGCATCGTCTTTAGATCCAAGAATGAGCGTGCAATGTACCTTGAATTTCCATGCTGCTTTAAGAGGACCCATGGATCGTAGTGATTTAAAGGAGAGGGTTAGTTGAAATCAAATAAAATATACATACGAGTATGTATGTATACTTGTGAGTAAAAAATCAATTTCTCTTTTAAGATGGATGTTTTAATTGAAGACCTGGGTTTGACTACGGTGCGTGCCTCAAATGTATCTACCTTGACTCACTCGGAAAAACAACGTCTTAGTGTAGCCTGTCAATTATTGGCCCAATCTTCAATATTAGTTTTGGATCAGGTTACTTCGAATATGGATATATTTGACACTTTCTTTTTGGTCGAATATTTGCGACAATGGTGCAGCGGTGGGCGTATAGTCATCATGACTCTTCAACCACCCACTTTCGAAATTCTCTCCATGTGCTCGGGTGTACTTCTACTGTCTGGTGGCAGAACTGTATTTTCGGTCAGCCGTTCTGATTTGCCGCGTCATATGGGTGAACTGGGTTATCCCTGTCCGCCCTTTAAGAATCCTGCAGACTATTATTGTAAGTTTATTTTGTCAATAATATCACTACATGTTGATGTCATGACACAGACAAATTGCATATTAAAATATACGAGAACAAGGTTAATGTAACATTTGTCGGCAATGATTTTGCTTCATATGTGTTTCATGTTAATTAAACATGATTGACAGTAATCTTCGAATTAAATATTTCCTTTTGAACTAACTTTAATTTATGTTGATTTAACATTCCAGTACTGTTTATGTTCAATTAAAAACATAATTAATTTGATACCGAAATAACATGAAGAACCACGTTGAATCAAAGTTATTTCAAGTTGAATCAACATGAATTTAATTTAATGCAGTCATTTAATTATTTAACTTGCGTAGTTGTGTATATTGGCACAGGCATCAGAAAAATATGTGTGAGCTGTATGTAGGTCTTTGGCCAAGATTTGAACTCGAACTCATCGCGTGGTAGTCAACGTGCTTACCGATTCGGCCACAACAACCTTAGGTACACACTACATAAATACCATCAGGAACTTAATTTTAGTTCAACATGATTTAATTGATGATTCAACATAAAATTTATTTGAAATTAAAGTTAGTTTTTTTAAACAAACGCAAAATTTGTATTGATCCTGCGACCCTCCGACTACAAGAGTAGTACACTGCCTGATAACCAGCTGTATGAAGTTTTTGCTAGTAATTCGAAGTTTTGCGGCTATTTACACAACATGAGTAGTACCAAAAGAAACAACAACAAAACAAGAACAAGTCAAACAACTGAGCACAAGAGCGCATTGTAGCTTTAAATAAAGCAAATAGGCACCAACAGAGATATTGGCGGTATTCGGTGTTCAATGCAAAATATCATAGCTTTTCTTTAAGACCCAACAAAAAAATCTCACACAGTCCAAAGGAAAGCTCCGATATTTTGCATTTACACTTACGCAAACACCGAATACCGCCATTATTTCTGGTAAATTTAATATCACTTCAAATCAAAAGTTTTGCATGTTGATTTTACATTGGTATTTTTATCTGTGTGCCTAAGCTTTCATATAAATACGAGTACATGTAAATTTATGCTGTAAGAGTTGAAATATGCAAATGTACACACTAAGAAATCGTTGCCAAAGTTCCGATAAATATCTTCTTCAATGCACTTGCTCTAAACATAATTAAATATTAAATTTGTTCAACTTCTTGGCTTTTTACTTTTTATTCTAGTGGACTTGGTTACCTTGGATGACCTATCAGCTGCTGCTTTACTTGAATCGTCTGCACGCATAGAATCTTTAGCAAATTCATGGGATCAAATCAATTCCGAACCCCCACTGGCAGCACCTCCAGCTTCAATGCCGAATTTCATACGTAAAGCTGGTTTCTTTGGACAATTTAAGGCATTAATTAAACGTTTTTCAGCATACAAACAGCCAGGCTCGCTGCTAACTTGGATTAGTAAACTAATATCGGCAGCTGTGCTATCGCTATGTATTGGTTGTATTTTTTGGGATGTTCCAGCTTCAGATCCCCAGCTAACATATAATGATCGCTTGGGTTATCATCACTGTGTCATGGCCTTAATGTATTGGCCACTACTTATGCTGACCATAAGGGATACACAAGAAGATCGCAGGCATGCCGAAAGAGATATTCGCTTAGGTTTATACTCTCGCTCGTTGTATATAATAGTGCAGGTAAAAAGTGTACACACAAGATACCACAAAATACCAGCAGTTTAACAACTTATTATTTTTGTAAATATTTGTCAGAGTTTATTGGGTTTATTTCCCAGTCTTTGCATATGGTTGGCCTATTTATTACCTGCCCACAGTATGGCTGGTCTGTACAACTATAGTACCAGCAGTGACACAGGCATATACCTTTACATGGGTAAGTTAATGAGCAAACTATTAAGAAAACTTAACACTAAGGAATTGTATTACTATGTATTCAATAAAGGTTATATGCTGCTTTATCTTACGGTTATTCAAACATGGGCATTATTCTGTGCCCATTTGATGCCATGCAAGGTATCTGCAATGATTGTCAATGCACTAATTGCTTTAGGTTTGACCGCAGTGGGTGGTTATTCTGTACATCCCAAGAATTTATCAAAAATATGGTCTTGGTCCGAATTAATATCGCCCGAAAAATGGCTCTTACCAGTTTTAGTGCAGGATGAATATAGTGTGGAAACTCTGACGAATTCTGCGGGTCTACAATTGTGTCGCAATAAACAGGTAAACTTAAATGCAGGAAACTAACTAAAAAGACGAAATTTCCTTTTGAAATAATTTTTTTTTTCTAACAAATTTGTTAAATTACTTACTAACATATCGAGCCACAACCGCCAAAAAAAGCTTAACCGGCAGTTTTTTTTTTGAAAATCGATTATTAACGAATGCAAATTATCGATTTTGGTGAAAAAATTAAGTTCGAAAAAAATGTCGCTTAAGCTTTTTTGGCGGTTATGGCATGATGTGTATGTACATATGTACATATATGCCTTTTTAAGCACAATTTGCAAATGACAAAAGTTTAAAATAAATTACGAAAGTTCTAGTTTAAAAATATAATAAATCGATTAAATCCTTTTTTACGCAAATCTATTATTACCGATTACCCGTTTCTCGATTTTTATTCTTAGGTGCAGCATCAGGAGATTATTGTGCAACAACCCTGCCCACCGCCGAACGGTACGCAAGTGCTAGTCGATTACCAATTATTACCACAAAATCATAAATTGGATCCAACAGCGACCTATGATCAAACTACCACAATCGCATTACTCATCGCCTCTGTAGTGATATTCTTTGCTACCTTCCTAGTGTTCGTTTGCAATTGTCGCAATATATTTTGTAAAAAACAAAAACTCACATTTAAAGATCGCTTTTAACGTTGTAAGAAGCAAAATATACAATTCCTGAAACATGTGGGACATAAAGAAGTGACTTCTTTTCGAGATATGTATGTATGTCCATGTATACGTATAATTGAAATTCACTTAACAACTGTAGTGCTGCAATATTTTAATTTAATTGTTTAACGACTTCCATAGTTCTTAGAAAATTTTATATTTTTTAAATTTTAATAATAAAATCGTATTATTAAGCCGCACATTTTGATTTTGCATTTATATATTAATGAAGAATTTTTTAAATATAATTTAAATTAAAATAATCCATATTTTATTGTTGCAATTGTAATGTTAGAAACAAAAATATTAAAAGAAAAACTAAATTATTTTAAGTACTTGATTTAAATATAAATGATGAACTAATAATAGTTTTAAGTGAATAATAGTGTAATATATTAATGAAAATATACATATACATATGTACATATGTATGTATGTATTTATATATATTTTTAAAATTTAAATAAGAAAGAAAAAAATGTTTCATTTCAATTTCCATAATAAAACAGTAACAAGAGAAGTATTTAATCTACGGAAATTTTTTCTCACATAAATGGAGACACACAAAAAATATCGCTTGAAATTTTTCAATAAAAAAATACATCAAACATACAAATTGGTTTTAATTAAGCTCTGGGCTCAAGAACAGCTGTCGCGTTATCGTAATTATTTTCTAAGCGCTGTCAAGCTTGTGTGTTGTTTGGCCTTTGTCTCTTTCCCGCTGTTAGACTGATTTGCATTAATAAATTATCGCCGTATTTTGTAACTCGTTAAAGCTAAAGCTAAATTCGATCGCTAAAATGCTGGACAAACAAAAAATTAAAATTTTTTGGCGATGGCATAAAACGCTAAAATTTTAGCGAATTAAATTTTCAAGTCATTGACTGAGTTAGCAATACGCGTTTGAAAATTACATTCGTAGCTGAAAATCTATAAAGCGAGATTTAGAGATTTATAAATCTGGATGTAGAGATTTAGCTTTAACGAGTTACAGAATACGGGTGCTGGTCTTTAAAAAAAAATCATATTTGTAAAAAATATATACATAACTCCGTGTGCACTATACTAATACTTGAAATTCCTTTAAATAAAAATTTATTAATTTAATTATCAGAATAATTAACATCATTTAATTATAAAAATATGTTTTTTTATGGGGACCACCCTAATGATTGAAGATGGAGGCTAGGTGTGTTCTGAACAAATGTTAGGACAACCAAAATATTGGGGGGTCGGTCATATATTTGAGCTATCTAGGGGTCATCTGGAGCTAGTTAGGTCGATGGGGAGTGATTGTATAAAAAATAATATTTTGTATGGGAGACCCCTTAAGGAGCGCAGATAGGAGGTTGGTATCTTAAAAAAATATTAGTGGGGCTCGGTCTTAAGTTTTACTCCTCTGGGAGCAACTCTTGGACAGTTGTGAAGCTTTTTGTGGCTTTTGTCTCGTTTTTCTCTATTTTTTGCGCCCATCCCACACCCATGATTTTTTGGCTCATGCATTTTTAGGGGTCCTAGCGTATCGAAATCAAAAAGTCGTTCACTATTCCACCTATTCCTAACATACATGCATACATTTCTATAACTTTTAAAATAATGGCATAAGTGAGAGACATGAGTACCAACATAACGCCACAAAAAAATCAAAATTCAAATATAGTACGTAACCCGCTAAAATTCAAAATTCGCGATACGTTTTGAACAAACCTCGTACGTATGTGGGTATTTATGTACATATGTATGTGTAAGAACTTATTTTTCAATTATACATACATTTTTCGTAAGCGTGCGTGATCGTAATAAGCTGTACACCCCTCGTGCGTAATTAAGAATATTTTATACGTGAGCGTGCGTGTCGTGAGTCAAAAACCGCTCACGTGCACATCTCTAGTTCTTATTTCTTTGCAAGCATAGTTGGCTGGTGTGCTCTCGTCGCTGTGAAAGCACAAAAGCTCATTTGTAATAGTTTGCACATTGTGCATATGACTTGTACATATGTAGCTGATTTAAACTTATGCAAGTTCCTTGATTGGATGGTGTTTTTTTACGTAAATACAAAACAAAAAAATTAAAACTTTTGCGCAGCCAGGATACGAACCGTGCTGTTCTTTCTCACTGTCAAGGCATACTCTCTACCACTGAGCTATTGAATTCTTGTTAATTGTTATTGTTTTAGATAAAACTTGTTTTATGAAAATGGGGCAATAAGATGACTTAATTCCGTTTTTGCATTCCTTTTTCGCTGGATATTTATTTCAATATATTACCCAGTAATATCGCATGCGTTTTTAGTGAGTTCATTATTTACGATATGCGATGATATTCAGAATGCATTCGAAGAAACAAATGCTCAAGAAAGCATGAAACACTATTTCGTTTTGAACGCGTTCATTTATTTTTTGCAGGGTACATATTGCTATACCCAGAGCGAATTTGGGATTTAAAAAAAAGAAAAACAGAAAACAACAAAAAACATTGGGGCTAAGTTAAAATTTTTTTATTGAAACTGTAATTTCCTGTTTCGCAGTGCGAGAACTATGCCCAGTTACGTAAGTATCTCTCAAACTAATGTATATCTCACCTTCAAAACGTTTTCAGTAGTACGAGTATATTTTATAATAATTTCGAATTAAAAAATAAATAAAAATTGGGATAAGTTTAGACAAAATATAATTAAATATGTTCATTTTTGGAGATCCCGTTTTCAAGCTTTTGAAGTAGGCTGATTTTTGGTAAAAAAAATATAAAGAAAAAAACATGTGAAAGTTTGAAAAAAATTTTAGTATCATTTGGTCATTTCCGGTTTTGCACACGAAAAAAAATTTCAAAAATATTTTTTTCTAAATCAGACGTTTTTGTATTAGAATCACATATTTGAATTTTTCGGCCATGTTCTGAAAACCACTTCGTATTGAGATTTTAATTATTTTTTAGTTTCGAAACAATAATTTAAAAAAACAAAATTTAACAAACGCAGCACTTTAGCACGCCATAACTCGACAAATATACATACATATTTATGTACATAATACAAAAAAATATTTGGCATACTCCTCATTCATATCTACTAGAAGTATAGTTATTCGCTTCACGAATAATGCCCCCCTCCCATATGTATGTATGTACTATATAGACTTCATATTTTGATGCACTGTTCGCCCCTTTTTTTGGCCCGATAAGAGGGAATATGGTTGACGATTACAAAAAAAACCAAAATGCATGACTTTTGTGCAAAAATTTATTCACAAACTTTATAAAATAGTTTATTATCATTTACGGATTAAAAGCCATACATTTATCAACTTAATCTAAACGAAAAAACGGAAAATGAAAAAATTCTTAATGGTGGAACAAGCGTAAATTGGTATGGGCCATAATAATGCCATGTTCATCACAAGCAGCAATGACGCCAGCGTCATTAGTGGAACCGGCAGGACTGGCAATGTAGGAAACACCACTCTATAATTAGGAGAAATAAATTTAATTTTTTTTTAACAAGCATTAATTAGTATTACATAAATATCAACATACCAAACGCGCGCGATCAATATTATCTCTGAAGGGGAAGAACGCATCGGAACCCAACGCAACACCACTTAATTCCTTAAGCCAAACCGATTTTTCTTCTGCAGTCAATTGAGCAGGTACAATTTCATACATGGCCTCGAATTGAGCAAATGGCATATCTTTTCCCACAGTTCCATTTACAAAATTATCAATTGCATTTGAAATTTCAGCACGCTTAACACCGGCCTTAAATTTCATACCAGCGACTCGGGGATGTTGCCTTAACCACCAGTTATCAGCCTTTTCACCAGCCAAACGAGTGCAATGAATTCGCGATTGTTGGCCAGCGCCAATACCAATAACTTGGCCGTCACGGGCATAACAAACCGAGTTACTTTGGGTGAATTTCAAAGCAATAGTGGCCACGATTAAATCACGTATAGCCGAATCAGGTAACTGATTGTTTTTAGTTACAACGTTGGCAAAGAGAGACGGATCAATAACGGCATCATTACGCTTCTGTTCTAAAGTCAAGCCAAATATGGTTTTACGCTCCAATGATGAAGGCTCATAGGAAGAGTCCATCTGAATTTTGCCAAACAATTTTAATTATTATATACATATCAACTAATTTTCAGAATTACTCGCCTCTAAGATACAATAGGCACCGTTCTTCTTTTTCTTTAAAATTTCCAAAGCAGCTGGTTCATAACCCGGTGCAATAATACCATCGGAAACTTCACGGGATATTATTTTGGCTGTAGCCAAATCACACACATCCGATAGAGCAACAAAATCACCAAATGATGACATACGATCTGCACCTCTTGCTCTGGCGTAGGCAGTGGCAAGTGGAGTCAAAGAATCGAACAAATCATCAACCATGCAAAGTTTAGCTTGTTCCCTGCTTAAAGGATTTCCTACAGCAGCCCCGGCTGGAGAAACATGTTTGAAACTAGTGGCAGCTGGCAATCCCAAGGCCTTTTTCAATTCCCTAACTAATTGCCAACCGTTCAAAGCATCACACAAGTTAATGAAACCAGGAGAAGCATTAACCACACGCAAAGGTAACTTCTCCAGCTGTGTGAAAATTTGTGCAGGCTTTTGATGAGGATTCATGCCGTATCTCAAGTTGAGTTGAGAGACGCCATTCGAGTATTGCTTACGGAAATAGTCCGAAATGGCATCGTCGTATGTGGCAGTATGCGTGAAAGCTTTCAAAGCCAAAAGTTTACGCGTCTCTAAGGCAGTATCACCGTTTTGTTGAATTTCGGCTAAAACCCTTTTATAATCATCAGCCTCGCAAATAACTGTGACGCGATCGTGGTTCTTTGCAGCTGCCCTCAACAAAGTTACACCACCAATATCAATGTTCTCAACAGCATCGGCCACTGTGACATCAGCTTTCGAAACAGTGTTAACGAAGGGATACAAATTGCATACCACTACACTAATATAGTCAAAATTTTGTTTTTGCATATCAGCTTGATCTGATGGCGAGAGACGAGCTAAAATACCACCATGTACAGCAGGATGCAGGGTTTTAACCCGACCACCTAACATTTCAGGAGCACCGGTAATGTCCGAAACATCCTTAACAGCAAGACCAGCATTACGTAAAGCTGTAGCAGTGCCACCACTTGCCACGAGTTGATAGCCCAAACCAGATAAGGTTTTACCGAAATCCACTAATCCGGTTTTATCCGATACGCTAAGTAAAGCTTTAACAATTGATTTTTTTTTTTAATTCAAATAAATTTAAATTTTTATTAAAATAACATACCAATGCTTTTAGAAGCCATTTTTCGTTTTTATTTAAAAAAATTATTCCGTTAAGGTGTGTCTTTTTGCCGCAACTGCAATTGGAAGATTATTTAAAATATTTAAATATTTTCTTCAAGTCAAATTGCATCATTCCGTCCAGTTATTTTTCGTCCAATCAGATGATTTTATTGACCTTTTCTAGTTTGTACATATTTGTGACGATAAGAACTAATCGTCCACAACTGTTCGCAAAAATTTATTTACGTTATATTTTTAACACTCCC
Source organism: Nowickia ferox (assembly GCA_936439885.1). Lineage (NCBI taxonomy): Eukaryota > Metazoa > Arthropoda > Insecta > Diptera > Tachinidae > Nowickia > Nowickia ferox. Next base: position 112,121,263 of record OW387023.1, read on the forward strand.
CAGCCACGAATTATCACACAAAATACAAAATACAAAAAATAAACACTTTATAATAAACGATTATTTTACCAAAAACAAAAATTTGTATGGTAATCTGCTTAATCTCATGTTCCATTTAAGATTCATTTACACAAAACAATAAATTACTGTAAACGTATTAATTACATTAACGACTTAATAGTATAACAATCTATTCTATTCTGGGGTCTCCTCTGTAATTCGAAATTTCGAATCAGCACACCTTTAACATACAAGTTTGAAATTTTTTTCATTCGTTTCGAATTGCAGAGTATACCCTCTGTACAAGAAAATTGCTGATTTTTGCTAAGATAAAGTATAATTAACGACTAACGGCCTGTCCCACGATGTCGACAAAAACCGTTCGATTGACAACTTGTATTATACGGCCATGTCACAGAGTTCAATTCCGTTCGGAAACGTAATTCAATCCAACCCATTTTTGTAAAAGATGATGTCTAAAAAAGAAAACTAAAATAAAGGAATTTGTCAGGTGTGTCCAAATTGTTGGGGGCGCTGGTATGCTGGGTTATACTCCGGCTAGGGCTCGACATTTTGAGGTGGATTCAATTCCGTTTCCGAACGGAATTGAACTCTGTGACATGGCCGATAAACTACAATAAAATAAGAAAAACTTGTTTTTGTTTTCAACCGATCGAACGTTTTCTGTCGATATAGAACAGGCCGTCAGATTTTATATAGCGCATATGAACATACATACATACATACATATGTATGTATCTAAAATACCTGTTTGTCAAAATTGTGTGAATTTTTTTATTTATTTTCAACAACAATCTGAAACTGGTAATATTTTTAACATTGTCAGCGCTATTTTTCGGGCCACTGTTCGAGAAAGTGTAAGTAATTGGTTCGAATTGTAAGTAACTTCTGAATATTTTAACCCATAATATTTCCTTTACGTTCGAAGATATAATCAATTGGAATAATAAAACGGTTTTCTTTGAAAATTTTTTGAAGAATTACATGGACGACTTATTAAAATTTACACATGTATGTAAGTCCGGGAACAGTGTATGAATACATAGTATATGTACCTAGGTATATTTTAGTACGAACATACATACATATTTATAGTTTTCATTTTACAAAGTTTTTGCTCCTGCCTTTTTGCATTTTAGCTAACGATATGCTCATTCTCTTTAAAAGTTTCTCGAGCACACTTTCTTAAACAAACAAATCAAATTTGTATAAAAATATTCAATTTTGTTCGAATTGAAAAGCTGGGGGTCTGCTCTGTAATTCGAAACGAAAGCAACTACTTTAGAATTTGCATGTAATCAACATACAAGTTCGAAACGATTTTCTTTCGTTTCGAATTACGGAGTAGATCCCCTGATAATATTTAATGAAAAGTTATACCTATTGGTTTTGGAAATTTTGATATTGTGCAGTTGAAAAACCTGTTTTCAAATTAAATCTTTAAAGACTGTGGTATGTAAGTATGTACATATCTATGTATGTATGTATGTATGTAGTGCATTTGGATAACATGATGAAATCCCACGTGCAACACTAAGGCGCACCTGCCTTGAACCCCACGTTGAAAAACGTCAGAATTTAACAAAATTTTACACAGATTTAAAAATTAATATAGAACTCAATATTAGTACACATAAACTTCAGTTCAATTTAATGTTCCACTAATATTCTTTCTTCATAACCTTTTTATTTATCGTTTAAATTGTTTATCTAGTTTATTGTCGTTGATTTGTCTCAACATACATACATATGTGTGTATTTATGTATGTGTACTTTACCAAAATTTATAAAGTTAATTAAATTTAATTGAAACAAATTATAGCACTAGCTCTTTAAATCAACCGGTCTAAATTCTAGCGTCTACTTTGTGATTCTAGCAAGTCAATAGTAGAACCCGGAATGATGAATTATAAGACAGGGATGGATAGTTGTTGCAATAGTAATGCGCATGTGGCTATGACGAAACTAGAATATTCAGCATGTTTATTGCATTTGTTGAGTGGTATTGGCTAAATGCCATAATGCTTTGACAGTATTTTCGTTCCAAAATCGAAGTTTAACACATGTAGCCAGAGCTGCCAAATAAAATTATCAAAAATGGTCAAAAGTCCGATAAAATATTTAAAAAAATCGTCATTTGGTACTCGAAAAGTCGTAATTTCGTACTCGAAAAATTGATATTTCCGATTTTTTCTTTTATATTTTTATTAGGAAACAAAAGCAAAAGCAGAGAAACAAGTCGATAAATAATGTCAGCGGCGGCGGCCTAGGTTAATAAATGTCGGCGGCGGCTAAAAGTCGGCTAGAGCCGATGAGTGACTTTCAGCCGTTAACTTTAATTTTTTAAGGAAATGCATCAACAAAGTAAATATATGAAACATTTATTTTTAGAATTTTCATTTATTGCTTAGATTGTGTCCCCCATATTCATAAAAATAGAATGCATTTGAAATCCATTTTAGGAAAATTTTTTATGAAAAATATGTACATTAGTTTTGGTTTTTTTTATATTTTGTTATTGATTATTCATATTAAATTTTCTATCAAAAATCTTAGGAAAACAAATGTCTTTATTCGATTTTGATTCTATTTTAAATTTTTCACAAACTTTTTCCAATTAGTTGCCGCATAGGGTAACAATAGAATGCGAAAAAAACAACAAAAGTTTCATGTTTATATGTAGATAACGGAATAACTTTTTTAAATTTTTTGCAAATATCAAAATGTCCCTAGCATAATCGAATATTCCATGATATAAAAAATGCTATGTAGGACAATAGACTTAATTTGTTCATACGTGAACATAGATCAGGCAGAATTATGTTCTTCTATGTGGGGTACATCTAAGTTGTTCGAATAAGAACAAAACATGATCATCAGCCGTCCACATTGCACACATTCATGTGCGAACAAAAATTGTTAGTTTTCCGTAATCGATGGTTAAGGAAGACTGTATGTAAACAGTGTGTGAATGTCTTCATAGCCAGAACTCCCAAGTGCACATATTTAGCGCAGTTTTATGAAGTGCAATCACGACGTTCTTGGTATTCAATTAATTTGAGATTTGAAAGTATATTTAGCATTCGTTTCTAAATAAAAAAAACTTACATTTATTATATTATATTTTATTAAAATTTTATCGGGTAACATTTGTGAGCCGAAAATTTGGTTGCCAGAAAATTTTTGGCGGCGGCTCAAAGTCGACTTTAAGCCGCCTTGTAGCTGATCGACTTGTTTCTCTGTTTTTGGCAGCTGGGATGGCTTAGCGGTGTTACTACATACCGAAATAAAAATAACGAAAACAAATATTATTATAATATCAATAAGCCTGCTAAATCGGTTGCCAGTGAATTCACACAAAAAAAACCGTTCAAATAATTCGCTTCTCAAAGTTACAACTGGTTGCAAAAATTAACACCACTTTTACACACGGAAAATTTATTTTGCAGTCTTTATTCACCTGTGAAAAATACAGAAAGAGGAAGTATTCTTCCCTCTATATTTCTCGCTGCTGCGTTAAGACTTTGCCAAATAAATAATTATTATTAAATTACGTTGAAAGTACGGTAGCACTGCAAAATTTCCCAGTATTATGGAAGGCTTTTAAAACAACAGCTGTTTAACATAAATAAGAAAGTTAGGTTATCAAAATACAGATAATTAAAATTGCATAAAAACACATTTTATGAAACCAAAGGAGCATCAGAATACATTTGAATTGTATATTTTATATATTTATGAAAATTAAATGAAATTCTTTCTAGTACGACCTTAGGCGGCCCACCCACTTGCAATATAATTGCATAATTTTTCGTATTGTACAATAATATCGCCAATGTGTATGTCATATTCGAAGGTGGCACAATATATTGGCAAATATCAAAAGACTTTTCATTTTTATTGTACAATCAAGACAATTGTGTAATGTGGTGGCAACATTGTTCAATGTTGTTTACTTTTTCACTGCCAGGAAAATTGGGCAATATTATCTTTAAAAATATTGTGTCATTTATTGCATAGTATAGGTCAAAATGACAATAATATGTACAACAACATATGCAATAATATTGTATAATGGATGGGACGCTTTATCATGTTTTCAATACGACCACATAATGTTCATGTGCATGTATTACACTTTTTTCAGTGTATCCAACCATGGAAAAAACGTAAGCTTAGTTGTCAGCTGTATTTGTTCCCATGCATGCAAAAATGTGTACTGATTATAATACCATTGATGCAAAATAGTAGTAAAAGTATCTACAACTGCAAGCAGTGTTGTCAGATATGGCGATATATCGCCCAACGTGACGATGAAAATTTGTTTTTGGCGATGAAAATTTTTAAATGTCGATTGGCGATATTTGAACTCCTTGGCGATCTTTTTGCCTATATTTTTACAATTTTCAATAAAATAGAATGAGGCTAAAAACATGAAATTTTTTTTGTAAGGAATTTTTTCTACAATACAAAATATTTCGTGCATGAAATTCTATATGTTGTGACTCTTTACTCAAACAAAATTTTCTGAAATTCAAGAAGTTTAAAAAAACATGGCCCACAAAATCTCATTTGGTGTTTATGAAACACAGTGGGGAAAACTTTGATAATGAAGCACCAAAAAGCCTACACGAGTTCTCGCCTAGAGTGTATGAATACGACAATGCCGCTGGGACTTACCACTTCAAGGATATGATATGTGTACTTAAATACACATTTAAGTAAATGTTACTTCATTTTTATCACAAGATTTACATATTTTAATTTTTATCTTGGTATTCAAGTTCAATTTATCCTATTTGGATTGATCGTTTGGAATATGTTATTTTTAAGTATTTTTTGTACTCCAGTATTTAAATGTATGTTAATGTGAACACTTTTCTTAATTTTTCTTAAATAATATAAATTTTGAATTTTGCGATAGACGTTACCTACTGAATTTAAAATTTAACAATATTTTTAATGTAATTACAAAATAAAAAAAAAATTTTTAGCTAAAATTTAATGTTTTTATCATATTGGCGATATTTGGCGATATTTCACAGGGCATTTGGCGAGGAAAATAAAATCTGACAACACCGACTGCAAGCAATCAGCGGCTATTGGTGATGTGGTTGAAACAAAAAAAAGTATTTTTTACTTTGTAAGAAATAAAAACATTTTTTTACTATTTTAAAAGATCGAAATAAATTTACCTATTATTTCTAAAAACTATATCATCGAAATGTATAATAATCCAAATACAGGTATAAGGCATCGTAAGTGGGAAAACAGTAAGAAGAAAAACCAAGGGAAAATACGCAAGTAGCGCTACCTTTAGATTTCTAAAAGTTAATTTTTTAAACTAAAAACCAACCCATAAAAGGAAATTTATTTCCATTTTGTTAATTTGAAATTTTTCTATCAAGTTTTTTTAGTTAATTATATGTTATGTTATGCTTCTTATTTGAAGCAGCACTAACAACAATATGCCACCCTATTTTGTTATGATGTCTGTAAAATTTTTGTGGCTTTGCAACATTCCTTTGTTTCTTTATCTTATGTTTAAATTATTTCAGTTCAGGTACTCTAATAAAATATTTTCTCGTTAAGCTTCCGGTCTTGGTAGGAAAATCAGACGTATTAGCGATATTAATGCCATGGGTCCTGCCGCACCTATGCCCAATGCTTCGCCTTATATGCAGCCAACAAGTGGGCCAGCAGTTTTGGATCCTATGATTCAGCCTTACAACAATGTGGATGCTGTCTCTTATGGTGCTCCATTACAACCAATGCAATCACCTCAAGGTCATGTATTCAATAATAGTGGAATGCCTATGCCCAACCAAAATTATGGCTATACTTCACCCTCTCCTGCTCCCCAGCTACAACAACCACCACAATATAGTTCCATAACTGGAGCTGTTCCACTTGAAGGAGCTGGTTTTGTTCCTCAACCCCAACAACCAGTCGTTGCGGGTCAATTTCCGCAGTTTGCAATGTTTCAAGAACCAATTGTCCAAGACATGGCAATGCAGTATGGCCAACGCTTAGCCGATCAAGGAAAACAATTAATGGAAAATCAATTCACGAAATGGGTACCAGTATCTAAATTGAAATACTATTTTGCTGTCGATAATAATTATGTTATTAATAAACTTCGCCTGTTATTTTTCCCATTTACACACAGAGTAAGTTTCAAATGTTTAATAAAACGGAAATTCGAGTATATTGCAAACTTTTTCATTAAGGGAATGTGCATAAATGTAGCTTTAAAACATTCCAAAATCCTAACGAAAAAATTGTGAAATAAATACAGGTGATTAAAGTTAATTCCATCGTTTATTATTGGTTAATCGCTCACAGCAGCTTTGCGGCAATTGGATTTAACAATTATTGTGCAAATATTGTTGGTAAAATTCGAAATAGGTTGAAAAGTCACTAAAATTAAATTCCATTTCACTAATGACCTTTTCTTTTCTGAATAAAAAATTTTCTATTTATTTCACTTCAATGAAAATTCGCAATAAAATGGTTCTTTGCAATAGACAGCTTATTAGAAATTACTGTATCAACCCTTGTCAGCGTAAATTTTTGCTTTAACGTAAATAATTTTTTTTTTTTAATAGGGAGCGCAAATTTTTACTACACAGAAACGAACGCTTAGTTTCATTTTTCTAAAAAAGTTAAAAAATGTTGCACCTTTTTTTTTAGAAAAGAAGACGGCATTAGTTTGATAAAAAAGCAAAACTCGACAAACCAAAACTCGACAACTATTTCTGCTCGAAAAAATAAAAATCAAAACATAACTTTTATCTTTTGACTTTTATTATAAAATGCATAACAGATACGGCCCCTGTTTTAAACTGATTTTAAATTATAATACCGATATCAAAATTTATAAATTCTCCGGATTTGAATTAAAGGATGTGCTTTATATTAAAATGTAATTTTATCTACTTCTAGGACTGGTCTCTTAAGTACGATCAAGAGCAGCCCGTGCAGCCTCGTTATGACATTAATGCTCCCGACCTGTATATACCAACTATGGCGTTTATTACTTATGTGGTTGTAGCCGGCCTAATGTTGGGACTGCAAAATCGTTTTTCTCCAGAAAAACTTAGCATTGAAGCATCGAGTGCATTGGCCTCAAGTATTTTTGAATTAATTGTATACTCGATAACGCTGTATGTTGTGAATATAAAAACGAATCTTAAAGCATTGGACTTGCTGGCATTTGCGGGCTATAAATTTGTAACTATTGTCGCATGTTTGCTAGTAAGTACGCTGTTTCATGGTTTTGGCTACTACATAGCTCTTACCTATTGTAGTTTATCGTTGGGCTTCTTTTTGGTGAGTTCTATTGAAAACTATTATTTGATTTATTGATTCTTATACTCTGCTTTTTATTTTAGCTGCGCACCTTAAAAACAAAAGTTTTGCATGAATCTTCCCCCACTAATCCTAGCGGAGCCATCAATTATGACCCGTATGGTAATCCTCAACAGTTGGACTACACTGGCGGACGCAAAAGAAAACTATATTTCCTTTTTCTGGTCGTGGGTGGTCAAGCGTTTATATCTTTTTTACTATCGAAACATTTGTATTTTCCCGATGCCGCCACTTTAGAAGCTAGAAACCTACAATTCTAATATTAACACTCATAATATAAATTATATATATGTTTAGTTCATATATTTCCTTTCGTGTTTAATTTTTTTAATGCAATACATTTTATTAGTCTGTATAGGTACTCTATTCCTTAAGAAATTTATAAAAGTTCTTAAGAAAATTAAAAGAGTTGTACTTCGACTTCATAAGAGCCGAGAATATTTGGACTTCAAGTATATGATAGTAATGATATTGTTAACCCAAAACTAATTCCCTTTTGCATTTCCTCCCATTTGTATTGGTTTTTTGTAAAAATGTATACAATACAATCCTTTGGTTATATTCGAAATAAAATATATATTTTCTTAAAAAAATTGTTTAGCTAAATTAATAGAGGTTTAAATAGTTTTTGGAAAGGTGATTATTTAGAATTAATTTCATATAGTTTAGTTCGTTTAGTAGTTTAAATTTAAAATTATTTTCATACATGACTAAATGAAATAAACCTTTAATATACATGCATGTGTATGGGGATTTTATATAACAGAAAGACTTACCAAGTGCTCGAATGGGCTTGTACTAAATATGTAGTTTTATTATTTAATTACATACATGTTTTTATTGAAGGTTGTTTACCGTTACCGCTACCGATTCGTAATCGAACGTTACCGATATTTACCGTAGGATTGACATCTTGTTTTGATAAGACTTGCAAATTTGACTCTGAACTATCTTTAACCGCGAAATAGAAAATAGGTAAAAGTTTTAAAATACATTGGTCAAGTTGTAACCAAATTATTTTTTAAATAATTCAGAGATGATGCTTTACTTTTTCAATGCAAAGCAGTCTTAAACATAAATTGGATATGGAAATTGCTACATAAGTTCAATAAATTATTAAAATATGCATCGAGTAGGTAGAAAAAGATATACATACATACATACAAAAGTTTTAAAAATAATTAATATGCCCCCCCCCCACCCAGAAATTTTTGAATGTGCTGAATAGTATTTGCAATGAGATTCATTAATGTGAACAATTTACTAGTAATTGTTGCGGAGGGTACAGCAACATCAATAAACTGGAAATTCAAATAAGAACTTCAGCCATATGTAGGTATACCTATATTTTTTTCAAAATTTTATAATGAAGAAAGAAAAAGGCTACAATATCATGAACTTTATCGGAGCTAATAATGCGACACCTTGGCCCTTGAAAGAAAACACCAATTTTCTTGTAATGTATAAATACTTAGATTCCTTACTGACAATCTTGTTGTTTCAAAATGATTTCTGAGTAGGTAACGTCGTAGGCCACAGCTGGTACAAAATAAAGTATTAAAAAAAATGTATTTATTATGCTGTACTGTATGTTGCAACTTGCATGATATGATATGATTAATTGAATTTAGGTCCATACATTTATTAAAATTATGGTGAACTTTTTCACTCTAAGAACATTATTTGGTATTTTATAAGGAAAAACTAACCAAGTCATCATCATATCACCAAATCAAGATGCCAACCAAACGTAAATCTATGGCGTTAGACTCTTTTTCGTTTTCGAAAACTTCGACGAGCAACCTTTATTATTTATAATTTTTCACATTTACATATTTCTATGAATATAATTAATTTAAATACGAATTGCTCTATATTTTATTTTTTTGCAATATTGGATTTTTAATTTTTTTATATTTTGTATTGAATAACTTCAAACACAATTTGGCAAATTTTCAAACATAACCTCAAAAACAAACGAGCCACATACATACATATTTGCAATAGAATGAATGCCTATTAAATATTAAAGCTAGACTACAAACTTCTTTTTTCATCTCATGGCATATACTTATGTATGTATTCTTTAACATTAGCCCAATTTATAAAAGAAAATGAACAATAACACTTGCACTTTATAGATTTTAACACAACACATTTTTTTATATACATACATATGTATGTATGTACATACATACAATATTATTAACTTTTAGATAAATTAACCACATAAAAAATAATTTACTTGATGCAAATATCCGCGAATACGTCATTTAAGTACCACGCGCACGAACCGAAAGAACTAATATAACTCAAAGGTTGACACAATTCTACTCTAAAAGCCCTGAGTGCAAATTGAGAAAATAAAGAACGAGTAAATTTAAGAAAAAAAGTTTCATCATGCACTTTCTTGCTGCGGATACAAATTGTGGTATTGGTATTTAAGTTTTGTAAATAGGTTCCGTTAAATGTTGTTATGTTAGCGCTTTTTTCTTTCAGAATACATATCATATGGACTACAAAATGGTTAAAAGGATATTTCGCATAAAATATTACTTTGCATCAAATGTAACGTGTAAAGTCACCTTTCTTAAGGAAGAAAAAACAAGTTTTTTATTTTTAGTACATTTTATACCACCAGAAGTTCATGATAAAAAGTCATCGTGAAATCTATTACGATTAATAATCTCGTTCAACAAAATTTAAAAAAGATGCATAAATAATTGAGGCTTATATGTATGTGTGTTTGAGAAGATAGTTGTAAGTACAGTCAGAATGAAATTTGAAGCTGCTACAGTCTAAAAAAATACGAGGGCGGGTCAAGAAGTCCATGACTTTTTGAATGAAACAGGTTTTTGCATAAAAAGTAATTTTATTGTTCAACGTAGACTCCTTTTAGCTCTACACTTTGCCCAACGTTTCTCCAACTTTTTTTATTCCTTCCAAAAAAGATTTGTCGAGGAGTTTGTTCGTCTTTGGAGTCAAATCTCTATCCGCCGAGTCATTGTCCTTGTGGAAAATACATTTTTCTTGGCCAAATGCTGTCGTTTTTTTTTCAAATACTCTTTAAATGTACTTGTTAGGAGGCATAATGTTTTACCCTCTTGAAGGTAGTCAATGTGGATTATACCGGGTGCATGTGAAAAATCGGTGATCATGAATATTTGCTGACAGGCCCGTCTTAGTATTCTTTGGCGCCGATTCACCTCGAGAAACCTACTTTTTTTACTGCTATTTGTTCTCTGGTGAGTTGTGGTGTATCTACGTTACCTCTCGTTCATATTGTGGTTGCACAACACCAAACATTCCTATGGAGTTGTCACATAATTCAGCTTGTGGTCGATTGTGAGTAAATGCGGCATTTATCTTGCGAAAAGCATTTTTATAACCAAAATTGAAACCATGAGCCATGTGAAATGCATATGGGTTTCACAATCTCGATCGGCCAATTGTGAATTTTTTACGAACTCAACGAAATTCAGTAAAGTTTTTTTTACCATTGAAATTGATGGTGAAGAGTCGTCCTCACTTATTGTTTTTGGGCGTACTTTGACTTTGGCTACAACATTTTTGTAATAGATTAAAGAATATCGCAACATTTGTTCGTTAAGCTAGGACCAAATGTCGTAGACGAAGTCGAAATATATGAATATGTATCAAGATTTTCCTTGGGTTGAATGATAATTTTTTCCGCAGGAACACATAATAATAATAAGCATACGAAATTCACTTTTTTCATTTTTTCTTCTTAAATCACGCGACAGTCTGCTATGACAGGAGTCAACTCGCAGTTGTCTGTTGACAGGAGCAGCAGTGTTGCCCTTTCAGTTAAGAGAAAAAGTCTCGCCCTTATTGATCCGCTCTCGTATGTTTCATTCAAAAAGTCATGGACTTCTTGACCCGCCCTCGTATTTTTTTTAGACTGTAGCAGCTTCAAATTTCATTCTGACTGTACTTACAACTATCTTCTCAAACACACATACATATAAGCCTCAATTATTTATGCATCTTTTTTAAATTTTGTTGAACGAGATTATTAATCGTAATAGATTTCACGATGACTTTTTATCATGAACTTCTGGTGGTATAAAATGTACTAAAAATAAAAAACTTGTTTTTTCTTCCTTAAGAAAGGTGACTTTACACGTTACATTTGATGCAAAGTAATATTTTATGCGAAATATCCTTTTAACCATTTTGTAGTCCATATGATATGTATTCTGAAAGAAAAAAGCGCTAACATAACAACATTTAACGGAACCTATTTACAAAACTTAAATACCAATACCACAATTTGTATCCGCAGCAAGAAAGTGCATGATGAAACTTTTTTTCTTAAATTTACTCGTTCTTTATTTTCTCAATTTGCACTCAGGGCTTTTAGAGTAGAATTGTGTCAACCTTTGAGTTATATTAGTTCTTTCGGTTCGTGCGCGTGGTACTTAAATGACGTATTCGCGGATATTTGCATCAAGTAAATTATTTTTTATGTGGTTAATTTATCTAAAAGTTAATAATATTGTATGTATGTACATACATACATATGTATGTATATAAAAAAATGTGTTGTGTTAAAATCTATAAAGTGCAAGTGTTATTGTTCATTTTCTTTTATAAATTGGGCTAATGTTAAAGAATACATACATAAGTATATGCCATGAGATGAAAAAAGAAGTTTGTAGTCTAGCTTTAATATTTAATAGGCATTCATTCTATTGCAAATATGTATGTATGTGGCTCGTTTGTTTTTGAGGTTATGTTTGAAAATTTGCCAAATTGTGTTTGAAGTTATTCAATACAAAATATAAAAAAATTAAAAATCCAATATTGCAAAAAAATAAAATATAGAGCAATTCGTATTTAAATTAATTATATTCATAGAAATATGTAAATGTGAAAAATTATAAATAATAAAGGTTGCTCGTCGAAGTTTTCGAAAACGAAAAAGAGTCTAACGCCATAGATTTACGTTTGGTTGGCATCTTGATTTGGTGATATGATGATGACTTGGTTAGTTTTTCCTTATAAAATACCAAATAATGTTCTTAGAGTGAAAAAGTTCACCATAATTTTAATAAATGTATGGACCTAAATTCAATTAATCATATCATATCATGCAAGTTGCAACATACAGTACAGCATAATAAATACATTTTTTTTAATACTTTATTTTGTACCAGCTGTGGCCTACGACGTTACCTACTCAGAAATCATTTTGAAACAACAAGATTGTCAGTAAGGAATCTAAGTATTTATACATTACAAGAAAATTGGTGTTTTCTTTCAAGGGCCAAGGTGTCGCATTATTAGCTCCGATAAAGTTCATGATATTGTAGCCTTTTTCTTTCTTCATTATAAAATTTTGAAAAAAATATAGGTATACCTACATATGGCTGAAGTTCTTATTTGAATTTCCAGTTTATTGATGTTGCTGTACCCTCCGCAACAATTACTAGTAAATTGTTCACATTAATGAATCTCATTGCAAATACTATTCAGCACATTCAAAAATTTCTGGGTGGGGGGGGGGCATATTAATTATTTTTAAAACTTTTGTATGTATGTATGTATATCTTTTTCTACCTACTCGATGCATATTTTAATAATTTATTGAACTTATGTAGCAATTTCCATATCCAATTTATGTTTAAGACTGCTTTGCATTGAAAAAGTAAAGCATCATCTCTGAATTATTTAAAAAATAATTTGGTTACAACTTGACCAATGTATTTTAAAACTTTTACCTATTTTCTATTTCGCGGTTAAAGATAGTTCAGAGTCAAATTTGCAAGTCTTATCAAAACAAGATGTCAATCCTACGGTAAATATCGGTAACGTTCGATTACGAATCGGTAGCGGTAACGGTAAACAACCTTCAATAAAAACATGTATGTAATTAAATAATAAAACTACATATTTAGTACAAGCCCATTCGAGCACTTGGTAAGTCTTTCTGTTATATAAAATCCCCATACACATGCATGTATATTAAAGGTTTATTTCATTTAGTCATGTATGAAAATAATTTTAAATTTAAACTACTAAACGAACTAAACTATATGAAATTAATTCTAAATAATCACCTTTCCAAAAACTATTTAAACCTCTATTAATTTAGCTAAACAATTTTTTTAAGAAAATATATATTTTATTTCGAATATAACCAAAGGATTGTATTGTATACATTTTTACAAAAAACCAATACAAATGGGAGGAAATGCAAAAGGGAATTAGTTTTGGGTTAACAATATCATTACTATCATATACTTGAAGTCCAAATATTCTCGGCTCTTATGAAGTCGAAGAACAACTCTTTTAATTTTCTTAAGAACTTTTATAAATTTCTTAAGGAATATAGTACTTATACAGACTAATAAAATGTATTGCATTAAAAAAATTAAACACGAAAGGAAATATATGAACTAAACATATATATAATTTATATATTATTATCCATTATATATATCTCAACCAAACTAGACACAAATATAGACGATAGAGCAAAATATATTTTTGTATATAAAATCTGCGTACATACTTGCATATATTATGTAAATTCACAAACAAATCATTAGGACAATCTTTACGTGAAATGTTTTTATTGCATTTGTTTTATTTTTTTCGTAATGCTCTCTTGGTTTTCAAATACAAACCTAAAAAATGAAACATTAAATTTTTTGATAGAAGATTAACTTTGATTCTAAAACTCCGCACAGCAACAATCAGAATTTTTATTTACAAAGAAAACGACCTTTTTTCCAAACATTGCTCTATATCCAATTGGCAAAAAATTTCGGCTAACTGAGCCTTAAGGCTGAGTTTACATCTGGCATTTCATGTGTGCCATGTGCCAAAAAAAAGCGTAACCACTAATTACTAATGAAAAACTGTTTGATTCAGACACGTACATATTTATTAAGTTAAACAGTTTCATACATAACTAATAGACAAATTTATAGCATCCAACATGATTGGAAACAGTTTAAATCAATAAATACATGTCTGAATCAAACAGTTTTTCAATAGCAATTAGTGGTTACGCTTTTTTTTGGCACATGGCCCACAGATGTAAACCCGGCCTAATGCCAATTGCTTAATAGAAGATTAACTTTGATTCTAAAACTCCGCATAGCATTTTTATTTACAAAGAAAACACACAATAAACAAATTATTTTTTATTCTAAGGGCATTTTTTTCCTAACATTGCTCCATATCAAATTGGTAAAAAAAATTCATGTAAATATGTATGTATGTAGTTTTATTCACTCACTATTTTCATATACATACATACCGATTGCCATTAAATTAAGTACAACACGCATCGCAGAAAAAAAATTCGTAAGAGGCATACAAATTTTTTTTAACAAATTCTGAGTACAAAATGGGAAACAAAAGAGAGAAAAAATATAATCTTGTTTCCCCTCTGTAATCAGTAACCAAAACACTCATATTTTTCGCAGGTTCCGTTTTATACTCGCATCCGCCGCACTCTCTAATGAAATTGCTATACATATTATTATAAAATGTTGTCAATTTAGAGCTTATATATTTGAGGAAAACATCGATATTATATTAAAAAAGTGTATACATATGTACATACATACTCGTATACATGCATATGTATGTATGTAGAATAGCCAAATAAACTCAAAAATCATTTGCTTCCCTAACAACAATTTTTCTAATGGGATCTTTTCTCCAAGAGATGCATAAATTGCTAACTGGAGTACAAAACAAGAAAATAAAGGAGTGATTTTAGAAAAAAAAATATGCTAACGTATCTCAACATGCGCATTCGATACGGTGGAAACAAATTGTGAGCTGTTTTAAACCAACAACAACACATTCAAATATGAAACATTATTCTTTAGCAAGTTCAATTGTTCTCTCACATCCGCTTCACCCTTCAATTCAAGACACATGAAATTAAAACGTGCGGAATTGCCATAGAATTGTTGTTTGGAAATGGGAATTTATATGTCTCAAATGTTGCCATTTTTGGGTTTTTTCTTTCCGAAAATCGTTTAGAGGGAAAGTCATTTTAAATTCTTTACCTAATATGCAAAACGCATCGATTGAAAAACATTTTAAATCGAATTTTATATAAATTCCAGACTATTTAATAAACAGGACACAAATCACTTACTTATTTTAGAATTTAGCACCACTTAGTTTGTGGAAGAATGGCATTCATAGAAATTTATGAGAGATAGAGAGAAGATACTGTTGCTGTGCTTTATTTATTTAGTAATAAGAAGCGGAAAGATCTATTTGGCTACGACAGTTCTCGAAGAAATTGTTATTTAGTATTTTTCCTTTTTTGATATTTGCATTCATAGCATTCGTACTTTTAACAATACAAATCGTATTAAGTAGTACCAAAAAAACAAAAAAAAAAAAGAAAAAGAAATACTGGATCTGCCATATGTGATTGTGATTCGAAATATTTCCCCTTTTCGTGTAATTAGAATCGTGAATAATTTTTCCCAAAAAATAAATGTGAATGAATAATACTTTTCAAGGGGAATTTTTCACTTTTTCCTTTCACTTTATTTTTGCAGGTAAACTAAGTTATTACATCGCACAATTTCGATATTTTCCTTCGAATTATACATATGTGACAGCGCATAGAGAAAGGGACCTAAGGGTAAAAAAATAAGTTTTCACTTTTTTTTTGGTATTTTTATATTTTCTGTGAACTGACACAGGGAAAATTTTTTCAATGGAGATTCACGAAAGCAAAACAAAAATTCCACTTACATACATATGTATACATATGTAAAGGGTGTTTTTTATTGAGGTATAGAACTTTAAGTTGGCATCACTTTTTTAACTGGCGGCCATTTTGTCAGCTGTCAAGTGATTAATATTTAGTTTGGTTTGCCATTTCATCATGAACAGGTTGACAAAAGAACAACGCTTGCAAATCGTGCAAATTTATTTCGAAAATAATGGTTCAGTTCGCGAAGTTTACCGCAAGCTCCGTCCATTTTATGGTCGACATAATCGTCCATCAGAGCAATTAATTCGGTTAACCATCAATTGGCCACCAAGATCGTGTGATTTGACACCATTGGATTATTTTCTTTGGGGATATGTGAAGTCGCTCGTCTACGCCAACAAACCAGAAACGTTAGGGGAATTGGAAGCCAACATTCGTGGCGTTATTGCCAACATACGGCCCCATATGCTCGAAAAAGTGGTTTAAAATTGGACCTGTAGAATTGGCTTTATTCGAGCCAGCCGCGGCGGCCACATGCCCGAAATCATATTTAAACGTTAATGGCATAAAATTATCCTTCCAATAAAGCCAAATTGATGGACATTAAAACGATTTTCTTGTGTTTTATTTCAATTCGAAGTTCTATACCTCTAAAAAAACACCCTATATATGTACATACATAAATAAATGTTCTCCAAGTTTCCAACTCCTGTGTGTGTTTTTTATCATAAACTAAACATTTTTACTAACGTTTACACTTTTTGAAAATTGTTGCATTTTACGACCACTAAATAAATACATAAATCATTGTTTGCATTTCATTTGCTCCTAAACACATCAATTATACTTTCCGTTTCTTTAAATAATAATAACGCCATTGACAACATCTTTCTCTACATCTGTTTCTCTTACACATCCATACATATGTACATACATACATACACATGTACACATATTTCTTTTAACTCAACTTAAGAGGAACCAGAAACGAAAGTAAAGGAATTGTCATACAGAAGTATATTTGTATGTACAAGATCATTGAGTTAGTGTTAGTGTAAATTGTTTTTTCACTAAATTAAAGAGAGATGAGAAGTTAATTTCAAAATTAGTCTCATTGCGGTTCCAACTCATTATGATTTTTCTTATTGCATCAGTCGAGTTGGTTAGTTTAACAAGTGCGTGTGTTCAAAAAGAAATTGCAAGTGCGTGTTTGCAAAGAAACGTCGGAGTGTTAAAAGTTAATAAGTGTAATGTTAAATTTATTGTTTATAAGTTTTATAATGAGAGCTATAATTATCAATTAATATCAAATATGGGGGTAAGTGTTGTTAATATATAAAAAAAAATTGATTTAAAAGAATTTTTTCGAATGCTCTTGTGTGTCCATATTATACTCGCACATATGTATGTACATACGTATGTATTTACATACATTGATAACTAAACATGAAATTTTCCTTGGACAACTTTTTTTCTTGTTAAATTTATCTATATTGCAATATGTGGCGGCTTTATTTGTGAGGTTAGGTTTTATGATCAAATAAGTTACCAGAAAAATATTTTTTGTGTCTATGAAAAATAAAAAGTTGATGGACAATTGCTTGTAGCTAAAATACTGTATTGTTCGAATTTTATCTAACAATAGTTTAAAAAGTTTGTATGTATGTATGTAAGCACATGCATATATATGTACATGTATATACATTGAGACCTAAACATTAAATTTTCTTAGTTCAGTGTTTAAAGAACATTCGTTGTATAGCTTTTTTTCTTGTTAAAATTATATGTACCTACATACATACATAAATTTTGCGGCTTTATTTGTGAGGTTAGGTTTTTTGATCAAATAAGTTAAAGATAATTTTTTTTGTCTAAGAAAAATAAAAAGTAAAGCAATAAGTTAGTAGTGGGGTTAAAAGTGGATTTATTGGAATGTTATTTTGCAATAGCTTAAAAAAGTTTGTATGTATTTATGCAAGTACATATATATGTACATATTTATATACACATGTATGTATGTACATACATTGATACTTAAACATATACAAATTTGTTAAGCCTGTAGTACACGACATGTAAAAAGCCACATACGTACATACATATGTATGTGGCTGTGACGTCATGAGAATTTTCAACATATTGGTTGCATTTTTTTTTTATTAGTAGTAGACACATTTCCAGAACCAGCCAGCACCTGTGTTGAGCATATGAATATCTACATTTAAATATGTTACTAGTACTCGGCATGTAGCATATCGTCGCCTTAAATGCAACGGACGAATTTTTGTGTAGAAATTCGATATCGATTTTTTTGATTGATTATGGTTCATTTTTATCAAACTACATGTTCACGCTAATGTTTAGACCTCAGCGATCAAAAATTACAACATTATTAAAGAAATGGAAACGGAGGTAATTACGAATGGATATATTTTTTAATGTAAAGAACGTAACTAAAGTAAAAGCTTAAATATTCATAAAAAGAAAAATAAATAATTAAAAACATTTAAGTATCCATACTATAAGTAAATTTGGAAGACAGTTTTCAAGAACAGTTTTTTATTATCACTTTTGAAACGTTTTTTGTTTCTCCTGTAAAAAATATAAGTTTAGTTACGTCCTTTTGCATTTAAGGTGACGATACTCGCATGTAACTTCATGATGACGTCAAAATTACGTCACATCCACATGAGCATGTGTCTTTTTACATGCCGTGTACTGCAGGACTTAGTTTAGTGTTTAAAAAATATTCGTTGAATAGTCTTTTTTCTCGTTCAAATTATATTGTGAGGTTAGGTTTAATCATCAAATAAGTTTAAAGTGGTGCTGATTGTAGGGAAAAGAGTGCATTTATTAGAATGTTATTTTACAATACATAGCTATATATATATGTACTATAGTTTAAAAAAGGTTGTATGTACATTGGGATGTCAAAAAAATATTTGTTTCTTGATCAAGCATAATTTGAAGCTTAAAGGGTCAAGTATTTTTAAGATTTTTTTCAGATTATTCGGGAGAGGTTTAGAGGTCGCACAAGTCGAGTATTTGCCAAAAATCGAGTTTGCTGGCCGTTTTTTGTTTTTTCTTCATAACTTTAACTATTACAACGATTTTCTTAACTTTTGAGGAAACAATTTAAAGAAAAAGTCCAAGCTTTATTTAGGTAGCCTACATTACAGTTTTTCGTAATTTTGTAGTGACGTAGTTTTGTAGGTCAATTAATTCTAAAGAATTTAGAAACAATAATTTTTGAATTTGCTCTAACCGTTCCTGACGTTTTTAAGTTTTAAAAAGAAGTCGTCAGCATATTTCATATTCACCCTCATTCCAGTTGTCGACATCGACGTCACTTCAACACAATACCAAAAAATTGGGGCTTGTGTACCAATTGTCGAAAACAACTGACTCCTGTTGGCAGGTTTATGCTATTTTCTAGACCTTAAGGAACGGAAATAGCCCCGATTTTTTTTTTTTTTTTGTTCAAAAACCATTTAGTTCCAATATTATTAATACAAAAATTAAGATTGATTCGCTTTTACTCCTTATTTGAACTGCATATGCTAGCAAAAGCTGCCAAGTTCTTGATCAAGTTCAAAATTGTTTTATAGTTCTGAAAAAGGCATCAATTTATAATTATTTAAAATCGTCAAATTGGAAGCGAAAATCGTCCAGTCGTCAATGTCAGTTGAAAAAGGCGAAGTTTAACGTATGACGGCTTCATTATGCCCGGTCCCCTATTATGAGCAACTTTCGATATTCGATTTTCGGATTTTATAAAATCGACAAAAATAGTTTAAAATTTCGGTTTGGCTGCCTTAAATTACAAAACAATCATTTACGATTTAGATTTTTAATAGTTTTCACATTAAAATGCTTCATCGAAAGCAAAATTCTGTTCGATATGTACATGTTTATATATGAATTCTAATTTTAGCCTGTTTTTGTACATTGAAAAAAAAAGTAATTTACCACAATTTAATAAAAACTGCAATTTGTTTCTATTTTATTTGTTTATTTTTTTTTATTAGTAATTTTTATTTAAATTTAGTTTTTAGTCTCTTCTGTTGTTTTTGTTGCTATTTTTTATTATTTTTAATTTTGCAAACTTATTCCTGTGTTAATGTTCTCGTATTTACTATTGGTAATTTGTTTTATTTACACAGAGATTATTATAATTTTTTAAATACATTTATACGAGGGATTTCGTAAGCAACTGTTAAAGTTAAAGTTGATTTTAAAATCTAATTTTTTTTTCATACAAAATGATTACTTTAAAGCAACTTTAACAATCAATCGTTTATGAACAACGATATAAATATTTATAAATTAATTTTTCGAAAACTAGATGCCAGCTTATTGAATCGTTTTTAACACTATCGTGTTATTAAATAGTTTTTTTTGTTTGTTTCTTTTTTTCTACGATTTTTATTATAAAATATATTTTCATTGATGATCAACATATTTTTTCTTAATAGTTTTTTTTTTATATTCTATATATATTTACTTGTATTTTTTGTTAAAGAGAAAAAGTTATAGATAAATAGTTATATATTTCGTAGAGAGGATAAAGAGAGAGATAGAGAGAGATTTTTATGATTTACATTTATGATCAACCATTCTTTTTTTTTGTTTGTTTGTTATTCAATAATAGATTAAACTACATAATGTATGTATACCTTATTAATATTAATTAATTTTTTATTTGCTTTACGCTTTTAATGTTGTTGTTTTTGTTGTTTTATTTCTTTTTAATAGTAGAATATTTATTTTACATTACATGTAAAATACTTCAGTAATTTTTCAAAAAAATTACTGTCTTATTTTCTAATAATATTTTTTGTTTAGACTTCTTAATTATAAATTTATTTAACTTTTTTGTTTAGATATATTGAACTTTTTATGAATGAATTTAGTTTTGCATAATTTCCTTATGTATCTATGTAAATATATGTATATAGTATATGTAACATAATGTTTGATAAATAATAGTAAAAGCATTAATCAAAAGGTAATTGATACTTTATACATACATACAAACATAAATGTATGTATGTAAATACATTTTAATGGCGTGGAGGGAGGAAGTTAAATTTATGATGACTTTAATTACTATTACAAGTTAAATTAATTGCTAAAAAAAACTTACATACCAAACAAGTTTCAACTACTACCAAACAATTACAAAACTTTAAATACAAATAATTAATAGTACAGGAAAAATGTTTAGACTAATTTTTTGATGCTGGTTCTAGAACGGATATATTAAGAATTGGTCAAAGTTCTGAAAACTGTGTCACTTATGAAATTAGTCAATAGCTTTATTAATCGCTCTATGGAGGAATGATGAATAAAATTCCGCGAGAAATTTTTTCCCGGGGAACAATTTCAACTAAAGCCTGGTACTCTGTTCAAAATTTCACGCGAAATGTTGACATAATCCATACAAAAAAATTTCACATGAAATATTCATGAAACAATTTTGCAAAACTTGTACTCTGCTCAACTAGTGAAAAATGTATGAAATGTATCTGGCGATATTTTCTTGCAATCTGCCAAATAATGTGACTGATGTTTTTGTTTACAAAAGTCGATCAATGCTGCATACTTTTAACCAATAAAAACGATTATTCTTTTGGAAAAAGTATAATGGGCATCACTTGTTACGTTTCAAATTTTTCACGCGAAATAATCAATGTTGCTGAAAATTTTTCACAACTTCGAACAGAGTACTAGGCTTAATAGCAAGTATTAGGGAAAACAAAAAAAAATTTAATTGGAAAATACGAATGTGTGTCATTGCTCATTTCGAAAATCAACATAGTATAGGTTGAAAAAAGGAGGTGCAAGTTTTATTAAAATGCAAAAATGAATTCAATAGGGAAGAAATAAATTAGAACCCAGCAAAAAATTTTAAAAAGTAATCAGGTCTGGAACTAAGCATTTTTAGTGGAAGCTCTTCTCTCCTTTATTACCAAACTTCATGATTTTTAGCAAGTCGTGAGACTGAAGTAATCGTTTCTTGAGAATTAAATATTTTGTTCACGTTATCTGTTAAAACTAAAATAATCAATCTTTTCATCAATCAATTTTATGTATTGTGATTTGTAAGTGAGTATTTAAATTTGACAATCAGAACAGTAAGTCCATTATATGCAAGTAGTTCAGATGGTGACGTCTCAGTGTTTGCTGGGAAGCATTAAATTAGCCATTGCACAGTATATTTTTGTTATTTCTAAATATTCGACATTCAAAAATAATAACGAAAGCGATTTATTTATAGTTTTTAGTGTTTTAGTGAATATCAGTGTTCAAAAAACTGTAATGATTTTCATATCATTTGATTTTGCTTCTGCGTTCGCTTTTGAAAAATACAACAGTTTCATTCAAAGCAAAATCACAAAACGATTTATGACCAATTGCGCAGTACTTTCAGCAGTCGACGATTTGAAAAATTTGAATTTAATTTGCTTTTGGAAGTCGCAAACAGTCACAGTCGAAGAAGCAAAAACTCTTGCTTTTAGAAGTTTTTAGCAATCGCAGTAAAGTGTTTTTTGTTGCTGCCTCTTGTCTGATGTGCAAAAGCAACAACAAAAACATGACAAACACCACAAAATAGTTGACTGAACCTACAGAAAGCTTCTAAAAGCAAGAGCTATTGCTTGTTCGATTGTGACTGTTTGGTACTTACAAAAGCATACAGACTGCTTATGTTTTTACTACCGAAACTAAGTCATGTTTTAGACTTGACAGTTTTTCTTGAAGCAAGTCTGAGTTTATGGGAGAGAGGGGAAAGAAGAAGGGTACTGACTTGCTTCCTGAAAAAAAAATTTACTTCAATTATCTTTTGTTATTTCATTCGCTGTATTAAAACAATAGGAAAATTGAACATGAAACCGTCTGTGTGTAAGCAAACGAGCAGTTTTAAAAGAGAATTGAAGAGAACTGCTTCAAGAAAAACTGCCGAGTCTAAAACAAGACTATCCAAAAGCAACAGCAAATCAAATTAAAATTTTTGAGATCGTCGACTGTTGAAAGTACTGCGTAATTGTTCATAAATCGTTTGCTTCTTCTGCTTTAACTGAAACTGTTGATGATTTTTACAAGCACAAGCAAAAGCATTTGTTGATTTTAAGAAGTTGGAATAGCAAAATCAGCGAAACGTAAAAATTTTACAACTTTTGCTACTTCGACTTAAGTTTTTTAAACACTGGTGAATATATTTTTAACTCGATAAATTTCTATCGATTATTCGAATATTTTTTATTTAATTATTCATACATATGTATATCTGTTTAATAAGAGGTTTATGAAACAAATTTTCTATGGAAATTTAATAAAAGGTTTATTATTAAGCAGAAATATTTTTTATGAATTTGGATAATGTTTATTCTTAATTAGTTTTAGCTAATAAGAAACTAAACAATTTTATTTTTTCATGTATAATTTTCACCCATTATTCGAATAAAGCTTTTCATTCTTTCTTCACTTGAATTCATTAGTATCCAACAGCCACACGTTCAATAAATCTCTTTCAATTTCATCAAACATGCTTCTGGTCAAATTTCCTTGAAATAGATAGCTGTGACACGGATAGTCAAGTTCGTTTTATAAATGCCACCGACGAAGAAACAACTCAAATTTTGACCAGCTCTACAAATTGAACATTAACGGCCTTATGTATAATCAAAAACTGGCTTAAATCTTTCACGCACGTCAGGTTTGACTCGACAAGTCTTGAGTTTTTGTGAGAGAGAGGAAAAGAGAATGGAAGAAGGTACAGCCTTGACCGCACCAGTCAAGTTTGTTTTTTCGTTTTGTTTTGTCATTCGTAATACTCTACGACAACGCAAATTGCTGAAACTAACTTGACGGTGTGTGTGAATACAAATGCAGGTTGAAAAGAAAACTTATCAAAAACTGATCAGGTAAACCTGACGTGTGTGAAAGAGGACTTAGCTTTCGTGATTTTTAATGTAAAATTGTATTGCAAAACACGTCAATTTTGCCACTTATGCTAACTAGATAAATGGATAGGTGAATTTCAAAGCAATCTAGCTGTCAATTTAAAACGCTTGAGAGTATTGCAAATTTAATGGGATTGAAAGGCAAAAACTGAACGTGTGGCCCCCAAGTGAAGAGAGTTGTTGGGCACAAGACTCAAATAAGAGAAGTGACGCCTTTTATTCAGCAGCTGTGATAAGTTTTCTACTTCTTTTTCCTTAATTTTTTTGCTGGGATAGTTGGTAAGCAAATAATTCCCAAATATGAATTTAGTTGACTTATACATACTTCTTCATGAGTTATTTGGTTCTTTTGTGATGCCAGCTCGAACATGAATAAA
The DNA here is from genome assembly GCA_936439885.1 of Nowickia ferox. NCBI lineage: Eukaryota > Metazoa > Arthropoda > Insecta > Diptera > Tachinidae > Nowickia > Nowickia ferox. The sequence goes on from OW387023.1 coordinate 112,145,718, forward strand.
ACTTTCGAATGCTTGCTTGGTTTCCATTCAATTTTTAGCTCTAGTGAGTAAGACGACTCCATGCGACTAGTTGCAGTAATCTGATCTATGCGCAAGCGTAGGCTATTAAAATATTAAAACCCATAAAAAAAATTAAAGTTTAAATGGATTGGAATAGTAAAAATTATAGCAACAGCATAATTTTTATGTTCTAGAACAAGCTTGTGATTTTTTTTAAATTTTCTTGTTAATTTAATTTTTTTTTTAAATTTTACAATATTTAACACTTATTTCAAAAGAAATGTATAGTTTTTACAGATTTGTTTTTACTTTATAATTTTTACAAGGATATTTATTGCTTTTCGTTTTTTTGTTGTTGTTTATTAATGATTTTTTTTTAATAATTTTTAATTAAACAAAAATGCTAAACACTTCAAAATTATTACCTTATTTATTTCGTTCGGAACTTTATATTTTTTTTTTTTTGATTAATTTGATGTTCAATTTTAAAATTGTTTTTATATTTCTTACTTACAAAAAATAAATTTTAGTTTTGTTTCACTACTTACTTAAAAACAATAAATTAACTATAAGGCAAAAGTATTTAGGAAGTAAAGATATACATATTTTCTTAATATATAACACATATTATATAATATTAACAAAAATTAGTAAAATGTGGGAATTTTTTTTAAAGATGATCTTTATTTTTTATCTTTGGTATTTTCCAAAATATACTATTTTCAAAGATTTCTTTTCAAGAGATTCGAATTAGTCTGGTTTTGTATTTTTCCGCATATATTTCATTTAAACTTTATTTATTTTATATTGTATTTTTTCACATCATAATGGAATTTGTTCGTTGAAGAGTTACGCCAGTTCTAATTTGTATTGAGTTGAGGATTCAAAATTGGTTGTGCAAATCTGATGTTGTGAGTAGTTCATGGTTTGTGTAAAGTTTGATTTACATACAAGTTTTAGCTTTTATCTTTGAAATCAACATAAGTGTAGTTCAATATTTGTTATCTGAAAACTTGGTATTTCAGACTATAAACTATGCTCTGCATATCGAATTGAATTTTTCTTAGAAATGATAAGAAGAAAAATAGGTGTGGCGCAGCCAGAACAAGTAAAATTTTTTAACAAGTGGAATTTTTTTCCGTGAAATTGTCATTCCCGTCGAAGGGAAAGGCTAGAAGATTTGTAAAGCTTAAAAATTAGTTTAAAAAATCGAAGATATTCATACTCCAATGAAAAAATATGTTGCAGCGAATTATTGTTAACAATCGTGAATTTTATTTACTAATCTTGTTCTAAAAATAAATATTTATAACTTTTATCATTTAATTCGAAGGAAAATATCGAAATCATTGAGTGAATAAAACGAAGGGAAAAGTGAAAAAATTCCCGTGAAAAATATTATTCACGATTCACAATTGCAATTTGGCGAAAAGGTGAAATATTTCGAGGGACAAAATATTCACGATAGGGATGGATATGTACTCAACACTGATCACATCTGTTTTATGTAGTCAACATTCGTATCGAATCCATAGTTGTTTTAGCTACGTTAATTTAAACTAAAATACAATTTTCGAATATCAATGAATTGAATTGAATTGAATTTCTAAAGATTTTTATGGAAAGTGTGAAATTGATATAGACTTTTTTAAAATGTCTGACTTCATAAAAGACAACTGCCTTTCGTATAAAATTTCATTCATAACGCCGCAGTACAACACGTTTTTAATAGACACCGAATAGGTTTCCATCTTGATGCTCAAGCATCGAAATTATGATGTTTATATATCATTCATTGGCGGACCTAAAAAATTTGTCGGGGGTGGGGAGGGGGACACTTATATGAATAGTAATAAAATATATATGTAATTACAAGCAATTTTTAATAATTCAAGAGGGCAAAAGCAATTCCTAAGGGAATTATTTTTTTGAAATCGATTAGATGGAAAAATTTAAACATCAAACCACGTTAATCTTATAACAAAATTTACTTCATTAATTCAGATTTTTTTTTTATATTTCTTTCCGAATATATAAAATTTTTCAATTTACAATGCAAAATATTATTATTAGTTGCTTTTGAACGGTTAATCGAATTGCTGTTGAACAAAAATGTGGAATAAGTGATTTCCTACAGATTGCTGAGGCGATTGTGGATAACAACCGAAGTTGAGTGTTGTTTGCTAGTTGCCAAAAACTTTTTTAGACATGGTCCAGCACACGAACGGTCATCGCTAGACCTCTCAAATGTTTTGGGAGTCCCCATTAAAAAGATCAATCTTTGAAAACTTTTTTTTCAGTGAGTCGGTCTAATGTACATGCATACATCCCTACGTAAATCATCCTAAAAATAGTCGGAATAAATCCCCACCTTAAGACGTCGAGATCTGATGAAAAATAGATTTTCGAAAATCAGGGTGAAATCAGTATCCTATTTTTGATAACAAGAACAAACAAAATATTCAATATAATTTTCATTATATAAGAAAATCGAAAACACGGAGAAAATAACAAGATATACAAAAATAATTTGTGAGAGAATTTTCTTGCAATTGTTATACTAAAAAAAAAAGTAAAATATAAAAAACTTTTTACTTCAATATTATATTTTTATTTAACGCGTGTCAAAATGAACACTAATTTAAAAAATTTATTTGATGTGGGTTTAGTACGTCTAGATGTATTTTGTTGCTGCCCAGCAACTCATCAGTAGACTTCAACCACAATTCAAAAAAGCTAAGAAGCATTGGGGCTTTGTAAGCTTTTTTGAATTTTGGTCTAAGTCTACTGATGTGTTGCTTATAATTATTATAATAATTTTAAATAAATTTTTATATGAGTATGATATCAACGTTTGAATTTTCCTTATCAGTTCCATTCTAAACATTCCCTGTAAACTAATTTCAGTGAAATTAATTTTTCTCCAAAATAATATCCTCGTATTCTAAATGGACGGCGGGAAAAATAAAACGGAAGCAAGAATACCGAGTTTTCAAAGTCCGATATTTTGCTTCGAACTGTTTGCATAAAAATTTTAAAATATTTTTTTTTACTAAGAGAACAAGGAAAAAAGGAAATTGTTATTCAGAATCGCGCTGTTTACATAACTAATTTTTTAAATACATATTGCAATACAAAAGCCATTTCAGCCAAAAATACTTATTCATGTTTTTATGTATTTATGTAAATAAATCGCATCAAGAAGCCTAAATGTCATATTTAAATTTCTTATCGGATTAACTAGAATCTGGAATATGTACTCGTATATCATTAAGTTGCTTTCTTTCAAAAAATTTTCAAACAATGAAATAAATAAAATTTTAAAGACTTCTCTATCGTTTATTAATAATTTTTAAATACATATTATTTTAAATGAAAATATCGTTTGGAAATAACTTAACCTTTTAGAGGTATTAAAAAAAAAGAAGAAATAACAGATCCTGAAAGATTTAACCCACAAATTTTAAATTCGAAGATCAGCAGGATATTTAAATATTGAACAAAACAAATTTTAACATATCCAAATTAAACAGATTAATCACATTTCAGAAAACAATTCATTAACAATTAACACTTCCTACTTAAAATTTCTTAACTTATTCCATAATATTTCGATTGAAAATACTATTCGTAATATTTTTGCACAATTTACATACATAATCTTATTCATTCATATTTTAACTTATTTATATAATTTATTTTATAATTAGAGTGGAATAAATGTATGTATGAATTTCTATAAAATCTCTTTTTAACGGTATTGTATGAATGTTTTCAAAAATAAATAAATAAAACAAAAAAAAAAACTATATGTATGTACTCGTATATATGAAGGCAAAAATGAGCTGGGACTATAATTTAAAGTTGTTTTTAATTTAACATGATTCATTATTCTTATTATTATTATTACGCTTAACTTTTCTCACTTCCTTTTTTTATTTAAATACATATCAAAAAAATTAGAAAATTATATTTTTATATATAAAAAAAAGTTTTTTTTTATAAAAACTGCTTTTTAATTTTACACTCTTTTCTCACCTGTGGTTCGAAATAGGTTTGTTGGCGTTAAGGGTGTTGTAGTAGTTGTTGTTGAAGAACAGGAGGGAGGTGAAGTTGGAGTAGTAGTTGTAGTTGTTGTGTTAGTATCATATATATTAAATTTTTCTAAATTCTTATGATATTGTTGTATATTTATTTTATCGAACTATATTACCGTACCGCCAGGGGGCGCTGCTTGTGTTGGTGATAGAAGTTGTGGAACATTCTGTATAAATAAGCAAGATATGTATATTTTTAATTGAAAATGTTGACTATAAAATTATACGAAATTTTTCAGATGTATCTGCAAAACTGTGCAAGATCAAACAAAACTATTTTTTAACTATTCCAAATTGAGAAATACTCGTATGTGAAAAATATTCAATCTTCGTATTTTACTTGGCATTTGAACTACAGAAATATGAGTTACGTACAGTTTTTAAAAATAGCAGTCGTAAACATTTTTCTTTCCGCAGCTTTGCCTTTTTCCAATATGAAAAAAAACAACAGTCGCAGCCAAAGCAGAAATTCAATTATGAACAGGTTCAGTCAACTTTTTTGTGGTGTTTGTCATGTATTTGTTGTTGTTTTTGCACATTAGACAAGAAGCAAAAAACAAAAACCACTTTACTGCGATTGCTTAAAATTTCTAAATGGAAGAGCTTTTGCCTCTTCGACTGTGACTCTTTGCGACTTGCAAAAGCATATAGGCTTCTTCTGCCTAAGCAAAAGCAAATCAAATTCAAACTTATCAAACCGTCGACTGCTGATAGTGCTGCGCAATTGCTCATAAGTCGTTTTGTAGTTTTGCGGAAGCAGAAGCAAAATCAAATGAAATGAAAATCATTGAGACAGGAATTTCTAATGCCTTTCGCATTATGTCAGAAATTGGTTTTTGTACATATTTCCGCTCAAAAATATGGGATGTTTTCGACTAAAATTAGTGGCTCGATTATGGATGACATTCAAACTTCAGTTGCTGTGCAACCTTCTCTAGTTGCCAAAAAGTGATCGAAAATATGATTACCGCCTCCGTTCAGCCTGATTGAAGCTTGTGCTGATTTCCCGTGATGTATTACAAAAACACTAAGAGCCTATTTCACCAACTTATTTAAATATCAATTCATATTTAAAATTTTTCCATACAAAAATGAGTGAAAATCGGAATTTAAATATCAATTGATAGAGTTGGTGAAATTGGCCCTAAGACTTTCATCGCTAACGCCTTAAGGCGTAACCCCTAAATTATTAATGAAGAAGCTTTTAACGCAGAGACGCGTTTGTTAAGGTAAATAGTTTCCAATAATGTTGGATTCTATGACATTATCTATTAGATGTTTATGCAACTGTTTAACTCAAGAAACACGTGTCTGCATCAAAATGTTTTCACTAATATTTAGTGGTTACGTTTTTTTTGTGGCAATGTTTGTGCAAGTGTGACCATATATTTACACAATCAGACTGGTTATTGCTTAAAGTAATTTTTAACAAACAATTTATATTTAGCTGTAAATTATATTTTCGTCTTCCCAAAGGCTGCGTGGTTTAGTTGATTTAATTTATTTTTTATTTAAATTTTACCTCTTTTTTACTTTAAAAACTATGCAGCAGCGAAAAATTTGATTGCTATTTGGCAATTTAAATTAACAGCTGTTTCCTGTTGCCATACGTAATAACATTTTTGCAACTGGCAACGCAACTAAGTTCGGTTGCCATCCAAAATCGAGCCATAAATAAGACTTTGAAATAAATTGAGAATACTAGAACAAAAAGTTAAAACAACTTTGAAAATTTGGAAATTTTCCATCCACCAATAATGATGTGTTGCAATTTGAAATGTGATGAAGTTTCAATTCAAGAAATAATTTCTTGATTAAGCTTTTAGTTGAATAATTTCAATTCTTTGCATTAGGCATTCAAATATTTTTGATTTTCTGAAGTCAACAAAAGTTGAATTAGACTAACTGGGAGAATGCTGCATTTTCGATGCCGCCGAGCACTTCATCAGCTCAAATGAGTATTCAGAAAAATTAATTTTGTTTCACAAAAGGTTTACAAAACAAATTTTGTATGGACATTAGTTTTAATAATTCTTAAAATTTTTTTATTTTTTTTATAAAAAACAATCAAACAAAAATATTTTCCTGAAGCATTAGCGAAATATCGAAAAATAAAATTATTAATTATTATATATATTATTATATTAATATTAAAAAATATTGTAAACTATTTTTTTCCAGAATAAGGTCTCTCTCTATAATGTAAAAGAATACGAGAAATGATTTTATTTGTATATATAAAATATTTGAAAAAATTTATTTTTATTCCTTATTCATTCGAATAAATTCTTTGTTCGTAACTCGAATACATTTTATTATTCGTTATTCATTGGAATAACTAATTAATTTTAAAATTTATTTGATTACTGGAATAAAAAAAGTTTTGGTTTGTTCAACTTTTATTCGAAATTCGAATAATTGAAATTTTTATATGAATAATCGTAAAAATTTCAAACATGTATATTCGACTATGCAAATGATTCTGAAATCGCATACTTGAAAACTCTGTTACACAACAAATAATAACAACATTTTTAATTATGAATAGTTTTCCACATCAGTGGATTCTTTTATAACAGCATTAAATCAATCTGGTAGAGTAGTTAGTTCACAGAGAATTTCTGTAACTTCAGTTTGAGGACTTCAAAATTTAAAGTTATTTTCTAACAAATAGTGAAAAGAACTTTGCAGTGACCATTAACGTTAAAGAGCGCATTGATTTCGAATAAAAATAATTGTTTGTAGTTTTTAGTCGAGTCAAAATATATTTTCAAAGAGCAATTTTTAGGCAAATTGCGTTTTTTTCACCTGTGACTTACCGAAGCATAACCCGGTCGAGCCCATGTGTAAATAAAACCATCCTGGCACGCCGTTAGAAAGCAATCTTCTCGAAATATTAAAGCACTTAAGCGTTCGTGGGCTATTTTCTTGCATATTAACGGCTCGAGAAGTGGACATTCATCAAAACGTGGACACGCCGATGTCCCTATTAGTTTCAGAGGATCGTATGAAGGTATGACTGAATTCGCAGTCGATGACGGTGAACAATTCGGTAAATTATTTAACAAAGATGACTGATGATGTTGCGATGATTTTCCTAACTTTAGAGAGCCAAAGCTATGCGATGATGTCGAAGAATTGGCGTTCGTTTCGATTTGCGTTGAATGAGCCATGTGCTGATGATTCAAATTGGAATTGTGATGATTGTAGGATTTTAGTAGACTTAATGTTCGACGATTTTGCCGAGTGCTGCCTCCCTCAAGATTAAGAGATTTCTTATCCGACGTATTGAGGAATGAAAAATTACTTAATCTTTGTGTTAGAGAATTAAACGCTGACAAGCCAGAATCTGATGACTTGCTACTATTGGGTGTTTTACTATTGTAGCCTGAAGAATTTGATGATGCTGCATTTACATGATTGGCGGTAGTGCTGCTGCTATCGATCGAATCAGATTTGGTCGCGGCAATGCAGTTGGGAAATTTTATGCTGCTGCCTGCAATAGGAGCATTAACATGAGATTTTGAATTTACTTTATTCGCTGTGGCTGCAGTCAATGCCAAGATATCATCTGGCGGTGTATTGGCATTTGATGATTGTGAGGATATTGTACAATTGGCTGTTGAAAACTTGCTAGAACTACTATTACTATTTTGTTCTCCTGATGTTTGTGGTGTTGTGGTTGCGGTTGCGGTTGTCATTTCTTTGGTTGGACTACTACAGTATTGCGTAAAATTATTAGCATTGGGGTGGCCTATGGCAACAGGTCTTATAACTTTGACACCATCTGAATCGATGCCACCATTCATGAAACTGGCATCGTTCATGTTACAACTGTTCACACGCTGTCGCAGGGTTAATGGATGCCGCAGTATGTCCTCGGTTATGTCCCATAAGCAAATTTGGGTATCTTGGCTTACGGAGCCCAAACGATAGCTGATGGCCAATTTGTCGGGAGCCAAGGAGGAAGCTTCCGATCTAAAAGAGGATGATTGTGGTCGCTGTCTCGAATGTACGGGCGTAGAGTTTTTATCATGACTTCCCATGGCGTACGAATCAAAACCATTAGCAGTTGGAGCATCGCCAGTGTAACGCGACGCTCCATATTCGATTATTTGATTCTCATCATCTGAAAAATCACCGCCATCCCACGACGTGTATGACGTAGTATATGTATCAAAAGCCACCACTGAAACCCATGATCTGTGGCCCTGCCCCCGAGCTACTACCCGTCTTTCGTGTAACGACCACACTGTTACCAAGTCATCTTCGCCACCCACCACAATATATTTGCCGTCGGGAGACCAGCACACGCATAGAAAACCACCAAAATAGGAACGAGCTATACCTAACAATTCCATGGTATCATAATGAAACACTCGTAAGAAGCCGTCCTGTGATACTATTGCTAAATTTGAACCGCATGGTGAGAAACAAAATTCGTTTATACAGCAGTTTTCGGTATTGAAAACCCATTTATACAAAGGATTTCGGCTTGACTTTGACTTGCATGTTAGTATTGAGTAGCCGTCGCCCATTTTGAATGGTTGATAGTTGGGTGCAGTTGGTGGACATTGTAGGTTCTCGTTGTAAAGATAAAGATGTCCGGAAGCATGAGAGGCCAAAAAAAGATTCGGTGAATTTGGCAGCCATTTTAAACAGGTCACTTTTGTTTTATCAATTAGACGCTAGTGTAGTTATAAAAAGCAAACAAAACACAACAAATGAGAATTTTTTGTTTAACATATTTGCATTTATCTTACTCACATCTTCATTGTATAGTTTGCGGTATTCGCGTGGTCCTGGCTGTGGTGAGACTAACTGTATCTGCCCCGTGGTAAAACCCACAAGCAGGGGCGCTCCCGTGGGTGTTGCCGTCGCAGCATTAAAATCGTGACAGCTGGGATTTGTTCCTTTATAGAATTTCTTATCAATAGGTTTACTCAATTCCGCGCCCTGTTTTTAAACAAAATACAAATTAGTTGCACATGTGTTAAAATAATTTAGCATAAAATTAAGCAAAGACTGTTGAAGCTATATTATAGTTTTTATTTTTCATATTCTACAGATGCATGAAGTTAACATAAGTGACAAAATTTGAACTAAGTGTTGACGAGTTCCTCTATACAATTCGACATTACAAATCGACGCATAATGTAGTTTTAACGCATGATTACAAAAGAGGTTAAGACCATTTTCAATTTTGCCACTTATGCTGACTTCATGCCAATTTTTGATTATACATAAGGCCGCTAAGGTGTAAGATGTATAAGCTACCATTTAGCAGATTAATAAATTAATATTTTTAATGCAATCTATCATCAACTTTCTATTTAAAATCTGCCAAAATATGAAATTCTATTAATTCTTATTTGTCTTTCATTTTCTGTGATAAGAAAAAATACTCGTATGTATACTGCAGACTAAGTACTACAATAACGAACAAATTAAATAAATTAATAATGATCTTTTGCTTAAATATAAAATTGGCATAGCATGTATACTCGTACATTAGAGTGGTCGTTATTTGTTTTATTTCTTATATTCTCTCCCTCCAAATCGGTTCAGTTTTATGTAAAAAAAACACACACAAATTTCATAGCGATAAGTTGTGTTTTAGGGGGTGCGTTCGCCCTACAAAGTTAGCCTTCAAGCCCATTTTTCAATGTATGATCTAAATGTGATGTGATCTTTATACCCAAAAGAGGGGAGGCATTACATAACAATGCGAAGGAGTTTAGACCCATAAGTTTAACTTCCTTTCTTCTAGAAACCCAAGGCTAAATCGGTTGAGGCCGCCTTACAATCGCTTGTACGAAGAGAAACCACTTGAGCATAAAAAATATACCTGGTAGCCTTCATGGACATTCAGTCTCTCAGAGAGCTGGGGGTTGACCGAGAGATTTATCAACTCATTGAAAATTTGCTACTACCCAGAATTATCACTTCCTCCATAGGAACAGCTACCATCACCAAGCAGGCCCACAGAGGTACACCTGAGGGTGGTGTGCTTGCTATCACCCCTCTTGTCGAATGTGATGGCCAACAATCTGCTCAAAAAATTGAAATCCATGAGTGTTAAAAAAGTTGCATACGCAGATGATGTAGCGATTGCAATATCAGATTCCACCTGTATACGGTATCACAAAGACTGGAAACTGCACTAAATGAGGTTAGTTCTTGGTGCTCTCGGAGCGGCCTCAACTAAAACGGAACTGGTACTCTTCAACCACCTAAAGCTTAACCCTGTCGTATAATGCTAAATATCTGGGTGTTGTCCTCGACATGAGTTTGTTTCCTGGAGGGAAAATCTTCAGGAAAGGGTAGCGAAAGCCATAACGGCAATCTACGTCTGTAGGAACGCAATCAGCCCCATTTGGGGAATAAGTCCTAAGGAAGTCGGTTGAATATTAGAGACGGTTATAAAACCTATATTATTTTATGGAATTTCAGGCTGGTGGAAAGCACTCGCCTCAGGGAGTAATCAGTTCTGTATAGTGCGAATTCTCCGCAAAATGGCTAGAAAGCTAGCTCTATGTACTGCTGTCAGACTAAACGCAATAGACACATGGAACCACCGACATTGGGGTCATGCAAGCATTTTAAAAAAAGTGGATAATATACCGGATCTTATTGACTACTGCACTCCGAAACACTACTTCAATATGAATTTTTAAATTTCATTGACAGAAGAGTTTTCCCCACTGAACGGGGCCGTACAGGTTTTCACGGACGGTTCAAAACAGCGAGGAGAGTTGGTAGGGGCGTTTATATTCCAGAATACGGAATTGAAATGTCCTTTAGACTCCCGGACGAATGTAGTATATTACAAACATTAAAAGAGCGATACACTGGCCATGGTTCGATCGGATTTCAAATATAGATATCCATATCAGTGATGGCAAAGCTGGTACAATTGTACTCTTTTTTTGATACTATTCAAACGCGGAAAGTACAAAAGTACAAAAATGGCTAATTTAGTACATTTAAGGAATCTCCAAAATTTCACTCCGCATATCTTTTCAAACGATGGCATATCTCAATTTTCACCTTTGAACAATGAAACTCATAATCTTCTCACTTGAAAACAGTATTGTTAAAGCAAAACGCAGCGAGAAAATGAACAAATGTGAACTCGTCCATTTGCAAATCATTTTTCTTCTAAATTCGGGTGTTAGAGCACATGCTATTAATTTTTATATTTTAAATTTCAACTTAAACAGGTGTAACCATATGCTTTAACATCCCAACTTACAAGCAAATATGCGAAAACAATTCGGTAGCCAGAACAAAGTCGATTATTTTAATAAAAACAAACAAAAATATGTAATTTGAACTAGAAAAATCTTTTAGTACAATTAAGGTAAAAAAAGTACAATTTGAAAGTTCTCAATGCCGTCCCTGATCCATATTATAGTTGACAGCAAATCTGCAACTAAGTCCCTCATAGGTGTGTATACATCTTTTCTTGTCCAAGAAAGTCGCAAAGCTCTGGATGGACTCGCGCAGGACTCAAATATCTTATTAAACTGGGTGCGTGGACACGGAACTACTTCAGGCAACATAGTTGCGGATGACCTGGCAAAGAGAGGAACCCTACTAAGAGAAGTCGATATCGACAATCTCTGTGGTCTACCACTCTCCTCCTGCTGGAGACGTTTCGATGTTACCTTTCTTGAATTAGCTCAAGACAGATGGCGCAATGAAGTACTTGAGGAACCTCATGGTCACGTTGATCGGTCATTGTGCCTTCGGAAGCCATGCTAAGCGTATGGGTCTCCCGTATAATGCCTACTGCTACAGTTGCAATGACGAGGAAGGGGAGGAAAGTATCCTGCATCTCCTCTGTTTTGGTCCCCCCTCTGGAGGATTTCCATCTGCACCTCCTTGGCAGAATATCCTTCGGAAAATTGAGCTCAAAAAATTTAGCCTTTATATAAGGATCACTCTCACTTACTCTAAAATTACTATATTCTCTTTTCTACTTTTACCCTTCTCACTCTCTTCCCTCCTCCCTCTCTCACTCCCTATCTTCTTTTCAACTTACAGGTAGCAAAAAGGGATCATTGTAATGGGCCCAAGTGAGCTGGACTATAATTTTCCACTTTTCCTTGGTAGCAGCCTGCTAACCTAACCTATAGCCATAACCATAGATACCAATTGAATTTTGGTTTTCGTTATGGTATGGCACGTGTGATTGAACCTAAAATGGAACATTAAATACCCTATCCAGACTTGTTTGCCCTCGATTGTTCGAAAACACTAAACTGCGTCGTTTGTCAATATTTTGTTTTTAATAATTTGAAACCTAAAGAAACATGAAAAATTATTTTGATCGCGTGTAGTACTAAAAATGTTTTTTATAAGAATAACTCCAGAATTTTGTACTAAAATTAATTATTGTGAATATTCTAATTCACAAATTGATCCACCTAGCCTTTCCTATTACCTACAGTCCACCATTTTAAAAGCATTACATAGTTAAATGTGTAACACTTGGGTTGATTTTAGATAATTTCACTTTAATATATTCATGAGTTTCCGTAAAATATTATTAGAATACTCGTACATTCTACTTTTTACTATGAGTACAATTGACATTTACGAGTAGTTACGCCATATTTTATAATTGAACACCCTTTAGCAGCATTTTACATTCACCTCCAATAGTTTGTTTAACTAAGCCAGACAATGTTTCATATCAAATCCTTGTTAGCCTTGATGACAATAGGAATAATACTGGTATAAAATCTTTGTGGTTTTGACACCTTCCTCGCATTTTCCCTGTCATCTTCGACACAAAGTCAATGTGACAGTATTCATCATCAGTATTCATCACTTCTAATTCGTAATTATTATGAAAATGATAATAGATGTTGCGTAAGTGAGAATTGAATAGTAGAGATAGAAACGACACAACGAAACTAAACTGAATAGATGAATGACTGAGTTCAATGTGACACATTAACGTATTGTTGTTACAGTTTGTTTGCAAAAATATGGTGTTTGTAATTTTTGCAGTTTGAATTATGTATTTTTTATTTTTTTGTTGCAATGATAGGTACATATTCTTTGAATTAAATTGTTGTTGACAATGCTACACATACAAAAAAAGAAAATATGTACTCGTATACATGTTGGGTTTAATATAAGCGAACGATAGAACGCCCTACAAAATGATTTTTATCACAAAATTTGGTATTGAGACAATAATTTATTTTATATAATCTATGTACATACATATGAATGTATGTGAGATTTTTAGAAAATTATTTTGCTTTTCAGCTTTAAATTCCTTTAGTCAAGAACAAGCCAAAATGTACCTACATAGAATATAAAAGGGGAAATATCTGGTCTAAAAATTCGTCAAAATAAACTTTATAAAAACTAAATTCAATTTAGATTTATTTTTTGATAATTTGCAGACTACGATTTGCTTAGGTTTAAAAAAAAAACAAAATTATTGAAGTGAAGAAAAACTCGTTCCAGTTTTCTAGAGACAGACAGTTATTACAAACATTTTTAATTTTCGTTTTTGTCACTTACTAAATAACATGCATAGATCCTATAAATAGCATAAAATTAAACTTTTGCAATTCTTATAATGGGTGTTTTTTTTAGAGGTATAGAACTTCGAATTGAAATAAAACACAAGAAAATCGTTTTAATGTCCATCAATTTGGCTTTATTGGAAGGATAATTTTATGCCATTAACGTTTAAATATGATTTCGGGCATGTGGCCGCCGCGGCTGGCTCGAATAAAGCCAATTCTACAGGTCCAATTTTCAACTACTTTTTCGAGCATATGGGGCCGTATGTTGGCAATAACGCCACGAATGTTGGCTTCCAAGTCCCCTAACGTTTCTGGTTTGTTGGCGTAGACGAGCGACTTCAGCGGATGCGTATTATCACATAGAGTAAACGTAGTGCGAAAACGATCCATGGTTAATCGAATTAATTGCTCTGTCGACCATAAAATGGACGGAGCTTGCGGTAAACTTCGCGAACTGAACCATTATTTTCGAAATAAATTTGCACGATTTGCAAACGTTGTTCTTTTGTCAACCTGTTCATGATGAAATGGCAAACCAAACTAAATATTAATCACTTGACAGCTGACAAAATGGCCGCCAGTTAAAAAAGTGATGCCAACTTAAAGTTCTATACCTCAATAAAAAACACCCTTTAGTTATAAACAATTTATTTCTTGTTTGTTTTGCAACAATAATATCAGTCACTCAATGATCAAATCGCATTTGTGAACATTTTCGAAGAAATGGAAAGATTAAAATTAAAACGGTTTAGTCAAGAAGTATGAAAATAAAAATTATGTCATGTACCATGCAAAAATATTTATTGATCTAGGCATAACAACACATTTGGCATTTCTTGTATTGTCATTTTCAAAATGTGTGCAACGCCGTTCACAATATGTTTTTTTTTATATAGAAAGCAATGCCACACAACGAAAAATATTGGAAATGAAAAACGTTACCACTGGTACAAACTTATGCGATGTCGCAAAATGCCATAGTGTGTACAAAATGCATTATACATACCCAGGGCAGAAATTGTGACTTTGCGCAAAAAATAGATCCGTTTGTTTATCCCAAAATTAGTGCAATTTTGTGCAAATTTGTACTGGATTTTACTGAAATGCGTTCGTTTACACACAAAATTGCAAAAGAGAGTACCAACTGAGAGAGTAAATTTGACAGTTGTTGACGGAGAGTCTGCAAATTTTTACTGGACAAATTTTTGCCAGTAAAATCCAGTAGATGAGAAAAACATATGATTCAATAAAATAAACAAAAGTAAGCAAATATAAAGTATAATTTTTTTAATAAAAACATTTAAAAGAAGAAAAGTTGAAGTAAGAGTTTAACAAAAAAAAAAACTGAAATGTTCATTTTTTAAATTAAATTAAATTGTGTTATTTACTTTAATTTTTTAGAGATGTAAGGTTTATGTATATGTGAATACTTATTTCTGCATAACATTCAGGGTAACGACTAGCAGAAATCAAATATTGATGTATTTTCGTATGCCATTTAACCAAATGAAGCTTTCACGGAACTTATATATATAATTAATATATAATGCATGCATCAATTATCAAAAACATGTATTTGATGGGTTCGTCAAAACAACAGATATTGTACAACACTATGATCAGCTGTTTTGATTAATTTGCAAATTTGTGCAATTTTTTCCGTTCGCGTACTTTTTGTGCTAGAGACATTCTTGAGAGTAACATTTTCAAATTACCCAAAATTTACTCAACTACTGGATTTTACTGGAAAAGCAAACAAACGGACCTAGTATGTACCACCACAACACTGTAAATACAAAATTACGACTATTCCAAAATTTTTGTATCACCACAGTACAGCCAACACAAAAATTTTACTTTATGTTTATAAATAGCGCGTTCTTAGTAATCCTATACCACTACAACACTGTAAATACAAAAATTCGAATTTATTTACCCAATACCCCGTTTACAATAGTTATATACCGCTACAACACCGTAAATACAAAACTTTGACTTTAGTTTGGAAATGGCATATTTGCAATATTTTTATTATTTTGTTTATTCACATACAATCACAATGGACCCAATTGGGACTCCGAGTGGAGGTGCGGTATAGCACCACCCTTCCTAACCTATTTACATAAATATCGTTACCTTAATATAGAAAGGGCCTAACTCCCCAGCCAAATATAAAATGAGTACTTCTTTAGAAACCACTTCTTAATTACTTCCAAAGTAAAAAAGTGATATAAAAGAAGTAGAACAATCACCACAACTACGTATACGAACCATTTCAAACTCCGAGCCCGTAAGCTGATAAAATTGACTGATTGATTTAAATGCTTAAAAGTACAAATTCTTCAACTTCAAATATGAACGAAAACTAGAACAGTTGAAAAATTACGGCATTCGATATCGATCGAAATTTTCATACAAACACAATTAAAATTGTAATAAGATTTGTTCGATATCGAATGCCGTAATTTGCCTCCAGGTTTCCCTTCTTTTTTCTTGTGAGACAATTATTTTAATGAGTAGAATACTTTTAGGAATTAAAAGGCTTTCCAAGTGGGTTAATACAGCAGTGAATAAGCACTACAGTAGTTTTCCGGTTTAACGAACCAGTACTTTGTCAGGCCTGTTCGTTAAACTGAAAAGTTCGTTATATGCCATACTTATATCTAGTACCCATCTTATGAATAAATAAATAACTAGAGCTGTATTATTTGTCGTTTATTTTGAAATATGTTTAGAGATCTGTATAATATATTAAAAAAAATTAAACAAGGTACAATTCATTACATTGGTAGCATAAAACATAAAATAATTTAAATGAAAAAAAGATTCAAATTCATCTTGAATTTCCTTGAAAATTTTATATAAAAATTTTGTTGAGTAATGTTGATTTTTTTTTTTTTGAACAAATAAAATTTGTTCTGTGATATCTTCCCGAAGTTCTTTTAAAAGCAATTAAGTTGACAAATTAACATTATTTTGTTGTCGTAGAAACCAAGAAAAAAGTTGTTTCTCTATTCTTGCAAATTCACCTTGTTTCACGGCTTTCATATTTTTAAAGTTTGCACTTCCTGCATTTTTTATAAGACTTTGTTCTGATTTTAAATTGTACATACGGTCGATTTTCTTAAGCCATATTATTTGCACAAATCTACAACTCGCAATCCATTTTGGTAATCATGCACAATTTTTAGTTTTTCTTTTAAAAAAGTCTCTTTCTTGTACTCATTTTTATGTTTACACCAGGAAAGAATATGCGTAACTGATCATTGCAGCATAATCAAACAAAAATGCTACATAAACAAAACCTAAAATAGTGGTACTTTTTGCTATTCACTTTGTTTTTAGTTAAAAATTACTTCACATTATGCTTTTTTAAACTAAAATTATGAATCTTATTTGTTCGCTAAATTGAGCACAAAAAATATTTTTTATTCACTATATAAGGTACTCTATGGAGCGCACTTGTGTGTTCGCTAAATGCGATGTTCGCAGAATCGAAGGTTCGTTAAACAGGAAAACTACTGTACTTCCTAAATCATAAATTTAATTGCTTTGGAAAAGTGTTTAATAATTACATCCTAAATGTAAAATATATGGGATTTATTTCACCAATAAGAGTTTTTATACCAAATAAAAAGTGAATTTTATTCTCTCACGGGTTGGCAAAAACAAACCAATTCGCTCCAATGACACGCTAATGTGAAATTCACTACTTTTTGCTCGGAGTTTGGAGTGCTTCGTATTAGTAGTTGTGCTTTTTCTACTTTTTTTTCATCACTTTGTTTGCTGAGTCATTATATTTTTTTGAAAACGAAATTTTTGCGTTTTTCGCTACACTAGATTTTCTTCTATCGAAATATACGAAAAGCTCGATTTCGATTTCTATATTAAGGTAACGATATGTAAGTAATAAATTGTTGAATTGAATTGAATTGAATTGATATGTATGTGCATAAATAACACATTCCACACACATTCAAATAAATTGGAAATGAATTGCAATTCACTTTGACAAATTCATTTGAATTAGAAAAGAATTGCAATTCATTTGACAAATGCATTAGAATTGAAAATGAATTGCAATTCATTTTTACCAAATTCATTTGAATTGACTCAAATTTCATTCAATTCATTCTTTGTGTGAAAAGAATTAATTCAAAATTTTGCTAATTCAAAAATGAATGACTCTCTCTTACAGCTTTGGTGTGTAGGCGAGTGTAATCATGAATATGAATGAAAATACTATTTACTGTGTTTAATAAATTCGTCAACGTGCGAGTGGTATCTGAGTACATAGGATTCCGCGCTACTGTAAAATTTTTCAAAGTTAAATTGTTCCTACAAATCGCTTCAAACACATTTTAATGCATAACAGTCATCATTTATGACATAAGCCGCCAAATTGAAAAAGTTGCCCAAAATGGTAAAAAAAAATCGTGAAAGCTGGAATATATCATTTCCAATGTTCTTGTTTTAAAATCTTTTAGATGAAGATGTATCCATGTTATTAGTTTCACAAAGTGGCAGAGGCCCCTCTAAGACCTATTTTTTCATAAATATATGGCGTATCTGTTCTTTTAGACGGAGATCTATCTATATTTTGAGTGTCATAAAAATTGGTTGAATAGTCTCGGAGAGGCAGAAATACCATTCTCTTGGTCACAGTTTTTAAAAGATAGAAAGCATTTATCTGTAATTTGTATTTATATATATGTATGTGACAGCGCATAGAGAAAGGGATCTAAGGGTAAAAAAAAATCAATTTTCACTTTTTTTTTTGATGTGGACAACATCTGAGCATCGAATAAGACCGATCCCATGCCCCAAAAGTGTTCCCTCCCAGAGATATGCGCGTTTTATTCAGTGATGGTACACCAAAGATACACGTATTTAAATCTTTAAAATGGCTCTCCTGAACAAAACCGGTTTTTACCCTTAGGTCCCTTTCTATTTTGCGCGTCACATATAATAACACTTCGTTAAAAGCTTATCTAAATTCAAAGAGTAGAATCGATTGGAATGAAAACAAATATTAAACGTAAGAAGAGTCCCAGGCACCAGAATGTGTTTATAGTTTATTAGAATACTTTATTTGATATTATTTTTTTTTTGCATTATGAGACAGATAAGATAAACTAAATTTATTTATATTGGACAACCATTAATGCATACATATTTGCTCATACATATATACATATGAGTACATACACATGCGTATGTATGTATAAGCAAATTAATCCGAATAATGGTCAAATTACAATTGTTTATTTTTAAAATTGCCATTATTTATCATCTTACTTATTTGCATATGGAATATAAATTCAATTTGTGGTGTATGGGGATTATATGTTATTTTATATTTGTATAAATGAAATTAATTTCAATAAATCCAAGTAGTTATTATGATATAATAAACAAATTTCATAACGGATAACATGTTTAATGTTGTTCTTTCAAAATACATACGAGTACTTATATTGAAAGGTTTTTAAAAAATTCATGCTGAATTAATTAGGTAAAACGCTAAAAACTATTTGCCAAACAAACAATAGTGAGAAAAAGAGACATTAACAGCCTTATGCATAATGCAAAACTGGCAAAAACTGAACATACAAATCATTAGTTGCAGTATTGATGAACTCAGTTCCAAGTAGTTCTATTTCTGCTGAAACATCAATGAATTTAACACATGGTTGTAATAGGACGGAAGTGATCCCAATAACTGAATGGTAAGCGCTTACAAGGTTGTCTTGAACAATTTTCGATATAAACAACTGCCTTAGAATATTAAATTCAGTAACTTTAGAAGTAGTTCCGATTTTTTTTTTTGCTGGAAAGTGACGAAATTAAACTAGCTTTTAACGAGCTCCTCCATACAATTTGACATTTTAAAATCGCAGTACATATAATTTAGTTTTAACCCACTATTAAATTCTAGAGTGAGTTATAATGTGAAATTTTATGGAAAAACTCATGTTAAATTTTGCCACTTATGCTTATGCTAACTTCATGCCGTAAGTATTTTACCTATAAAAGAGATTTTTGAGGAGTTGACCATTTTTACTTTTACTTGTGAACTTAAAATTTTCGTTTCGCTTTTTAATTTATATTTAATTTTCGCTAAATGATATTTATTTCATTTTTACAATTTCAACGATTTTGCAAATATGTTAATGTTCAAGTGACTTTTTTCTATTGTCCAGCTATTTGAATTAAATTTTTGAGTTTGTTGCAATTATTTTTTCATAATCTTATGTGAAATTTTATGTATTCTTTTTTTTGATCTGTACAGATTTTGACAAGTTGGCAACTTTTTCGAGTTTTAAAATGGCTGTATACTTAAAAAAAAACTTCTTTTTAAAACCACAACTTTTCAGTAGAACGAAAAAGGTGTTAAAGTGACAAAAAAAAAGGTTATTATTTAGAATATTAAAGAAATCTTATACTTGGATATTATACACAAATATAGTGCGTTTTTTTAGAGTGTCACAACTTTGAGTTGGCATGCATAAGTGCTTTATTTGAGCATCGATTTAACAGCTGATGGTTGCTTTTTCTTTAGTTTGCTTAGTCCTAGTTTACATTATGCAAGTCTTATTGCTAAGCTGATTAGTTTGTTATAAAAGAAAGACGAGGGTAAAAGAAACGTTACTGTTCCCCTCGTCTCTCTCCCCATCAAACTAATCAGCTTAGCAATAAGACTTGCATAGTGTAAATATGAACTTAGAATTTTTTTTTATGACTCAAATTACACCAGAGCAACGCTTGCAAATTGTTGAAATTTTGAATCAAAATAATTGTTCTATTCGACAAACTCAAATTGATATTGATTTTGAATTTGCATTCAAAATAGTATTTTCTGATGAAGCCCGTTTCTGATTAAATGGGTACGTAAATAAGCAGAATTGTCGCATTTGGATTGAGGAGAATCCACAAGGTTATGTCGAAACATCATTACATCCACAGAAAATTACTCTTTGGTTTTTATGGGCTGGCGGAGTCATTGGCCCATATGTCTTCAAAATATTGGTGTTCCGGATTGCGCCTTATACGCGCCAGCCGTGGAGGCCACATGACAGAAATCATAGTTAAACATTAATTTCATAAAATTTGCTTTCCAATAAAGTCCGTTTCATTAATATTAAAAATATATTTCCTTGTTTTATTATGATTTAAACTTGTCACTCTATAAAAAACAACCTTTACTTAATGAACATTTTGTGATCTTTTTTTCTTCTAAATGCAACAACAAAAAATTAAGACTTTTGTCAAATGGATTAAAAATAAAAATAACTTCTACCATACTAGTGTTTTGTCAAATTCGTTTTGATTAGTCGCTTAATTCAAGACAAGTTAAAAGTTTTTCAAACTTTGCTTTTGGCAAAACGACTTCTTGCGAAAGAAGCTGTTTTTGTCAATAAAAGGGAATTTGCAAAAACGTGCTAGAACTGAATGGAGACAAGCTGTTTTGTCAACGCCAGTTATCAGTTTTTTTTTTATTTGAATTTTCAAATTCTTTTCAATTTTCTGAAAAAAAGTCGTTTTGTATAATTGAAATTGGGGAAAAATCTGAAAGAGGTCGATTACTAGATTGCATATCTTGCGTTCTAAAGGCCGTAGAAATACGGTAATAAGAGCAAAAGATCATTAATATGTTATACTTACATTAAGTATAAGCCATTTGTTCTAATTAAGCTGTTATTACAAAAGGTAAAAATATAGAAATAATATAGACAAAGCAACTTTGTTCAGGGATACTTTAAAACTAAATCGACTTAAGCATTTATTCCTTTCTGTCCTAGAATTACTTCAAAAAAAAAAAAAAAAAAAATAATAATCAACAATTGAATCAAAAAACGTTCTTTTTACCTTCTTTACTCCTCTAAACGCATACACATACAATTCTCTTCCAAAATTAAAGCATATACGGTCACCGCCCAGTACTTGATTTGACGCCAGACCATTTTGATCTAAGCCTCCAATGCCGGAACCATTCATCATTGTATGCATAGACATGCCCGCACCCAAACGTGCGTCCATCGACGAAGGAACCACATATTGTGATTGTGGTCCATTTAGGGAAGCAGAGGATTCCACATCATAACCGTCACCACTCGCGCCGTTAATTGCATTTTGCGAATTATTGCCACCATTGGTAAGAAGAGGACGGCTGTGACTACCTCCTGCACCATTTGATCCATTAGTCGTTGATGAGTTACAGGCAGCAGAGTTAGAGTTACCCGCTGCCGGTGGATTCGGTAAGGTAACGATGGATACCCTCACCTGTGGCGAACTTTGATTGTTTGTGTAGCCCACTCGATTGGGCCGAGAATACTCTGAGAGTGTCAGTAATCTGTAGGTACCCTCACGCGTTACAAATTGTGTCTTTAGGTCATCCTTGACATTAGGATCAAGTTGCGTTGCCATTACGGCAACTTAATTTATTAATATTGACGTTGTTATTGTTATTTCTTGACTGCTATTTTTCTTTAAGCTATTTGATGTTGTAGTTTTTTTTTTACTTATTTCTAGTTTGGAAATGGAAAAAACGTTTTTGTTGTTGTTTGGTTACTGTTGTTTTATTGTTGTTTTTAGTTGGTCGTTATAGTTGTTTTGTTTGTATGGCTTTCGTTTCGTTTTTTTACATATTTTTTCAAAGGGAGTTGGCCCTTTTCCTTTTAGCTTGCAATTTAATATTTTATGATAGCTAAATTGTGTTTGTTGTGATATTTATCATTAGTAACATAATTTTTAATTTAATTATATCAACGATATTTAAAATTTTACACATTTATGAAGTAAGAAACTAGAAAAAAATGCACATTTTTGCATACACGCATGCAAACACACACAAAAAGCTCGACACACACGTACTTATATTAAAAAAAAATTCTCACTATGATGATGGCTGGATGTTAATGGTTGTTGGTTGGATGGAGGTGAAAAGAGAAATATATTCACACATGACCAAAGGAATATTGCTTTTTTCTATGTTTTCGGCAAGTGGGTGTGGAGATCCCAATTTTTGCGTAATTTCTTTTACAAACTCACAAGAATTTTTTTTGAAATTCCTTTACTTGATAGTAAACTTTTTTTTTTGCAAAATTTCAGTACAAAAGATTTTTCTACACATTGCTTTTTCTATTTTTACATTTTTTTTTAATTTTCATCCGTTCGACCGTCAAAGAAAATTGTTTTACTTTACATTCACAAGATGAATTTAATACTTTTCTAATTTTTCTGGTATCACGGATTTAATAAATATTGTTAATTGATACTTTCCAACAATTGTCTTTAATTATTTAGCATTTTTTTCACTTGATCGATCTTATTAATTTACGTATTCCCATCAAATATCTCAGCACTTTTTCTATCAAATAAAAAATTTTCTATTGTTTCTTTTAGTTTTTACTTTCATTCTAATTTTTCTTATTTTATTATCAGCTGTCAATGAAGAGACAAAAAGAAAATTAGTTAAAACAGAAATGAAGCAGTGTTGTATTTAAAAGTACTTTTAGAAGAGAATGTGTAAAAAGGATTTAACTGTATGGAACAGTTGAACGCGTTATCGGTGGTATTAAATTATCAATACACATTTCAAATTCAAAGTTTTTCAAAAATCACCTGGTGCCTGTGGGTGATATAATATCTTCAGAGTTCCTATTATTTACTTATGTGTATTTAATACATATATAGTTAAAAATGTGTGGCTAACACGCAATTTGAAGACTTGAGCAACAAGGTGAGTTGCGTGATTTCAATAGCCGGGGCCAAATTACGGCATTTGGTACATATCTAAATTTCAAAATATGTATTTCAATACAATTCAATTTATAAGCATAATTTAAATATTTCGAAATTTATTGTGCTTGACAATGCTTTTTAAAGATAATGCTTTTGATATCTTGAATTTGTATACATATTTCTTTTGTATAATTTATTATGTGATGGCTTCAGTAATTTTCAGAAAATATGTGCCGTCATCAGTATCACAATTTGTAATTATGTACATATTTGTATGTATACGTATGTATGTAGCTCTTGATATGTATTTCAGGGAAAGCCGTCGTGGTACAAAATATTTACTGTCTTATTCATAAAAAATATTGCAGGTTTATTAAGCGCTTATTTGACATGTTTCTTTCGGAAATTTGCCAAATAAACCTGTAATAAAACTAAAATATTTTTTATGAATTAGACCGTTATTGTACATACATATGTACATATTAAAATATGTTTACATGTGTAGCAAAAAAGCAGAACAAGAGAACAACAACAACAGCCTGAATACAAATGCATTTATTCTACGATAAAATTTGTTTGCAATATGGTGGTTGTCCGAGATAACTTAACACAAGTACTGCCAGTACAAAATTACAAATAACACTAATATTTTTATATAAATGGTAATACTCCGTACTTAATAGGAGTACTAAGTTACCATTGGTTACAAATCTTATTAGTAGAGATGTGTTCGTCATTTTGTTTCTGGACTTACGTCACGTATTGCTTACGAGAAAAAATACGTATTGTTAAAAATGTTAGTTCTCCTTTTAAATTACAAAGATATAAAACTGTAAGACCGAGTTTACATCTGTGTGCCATGTGTCCAAAAAAACATAACTACTAATTACTAATGAAAAACTTTTTGATTCAGGCACGTATTTATTAAGTTAAACAGTTTCATATAATCAATAAATACGTGTCTGAATCAAACAGTTTTTCATTAGCAATTAGTGTTTACGCTTCTTTGGGCCATGGCACACATACGAATTCCATCATCTTTTTCATTGAGCATATACCTACCTGAATATGCTCCAAATGAAAAGAGGAATGAATATTTCATATTTTAGTGTTTAATAAGTTAATATTAAAACATTTAATCGGCGGCTGCGTCTGGGTTATGAACGCCAAACTGTGGCATATACAGCAAAACAATTCGTATTAAACCTTAAAATAGTTGAAATGGAGCAAAATTAATGATAAATATCTCGGAAACCATAACTAATTTCGCGAAACATGTTTTGGATTCAGAAAGGAGATATTCGAAATATATATACCCCATGCTTAACTCATTTTATTTTTTTAAATCTTCGGTGGGCCAAACAAATAATGGGCTGACAAAATATAGATTCTTCATAATAATTTATTAAGGCTAGAAATCGCTATCATGCACAATCGTACGACTTTTTCTTCAAAATACAACCTGATATAATGAAGTATTGTTGCATTTTGAAAATTTTCATAAACTTTACCATACCAGGGTTGTATTTTTTTTTTCAAAAGTCGTGCGATTGTGTAGTATAGTGAATCCTAGTCTTCAGACTGGACGCCAAGATTCGACATTATTTTTTGGAAATTTTTGATAAACAGAATTTGTGATGAATATTATTAAATTCGGCATGACATGGACTTACACTTATTTGAAAATGTTTGAATTAACTTAACAACACTCATTTGACAAATACAAGACTGATATGTTGAAAATTTTTGCTAAATTGGACAACTCTGAGCTTAAATTTTAAATTTGGTAAAATTCACCGATTTACCAGCAGTTAAAAGTAAATTTTCAACCGATTCTTCTTATACAGAAACTCTCAAAATATAATTAAAAATTATAATTTATAAGCATAGCAAGCTAAAAAATATTAACAAACAAGAATTTTCAAGAAAATTTTTAATTGATATATTTCACTCACCGCAAATAACGATTATTTTTTTTATTATTTTATTTAGCTCAAACTAAAAGTTAAAATTTTGAAGATATTTTTTCGGTTAAAAATGTGATAATTTTTTTAAACTATTATTTGTTGAATATTATGAAATTAATACAGAAAATGTTTCAGTAGCGAAAAGTTAAAGTAAAAGACTAACAATTTTTTTTTTTGAAAAATTTAATGTATTGAATATTTCACACTTAATTCAGCTTTCAAGAAATATGTATATATACATATATATATACATATATATATAAATATGTACTTAATATTTCTGTTTTATAGAAAAAAAATTTCATATCTAATTTTCAAATCCTGGTGAAAAGATATATAAATTTTCGACATTTGCGAATTTGTCTTATCGCAAATAAATTAAAACGACTGCTAATCATTCAATTTATATTGCCTTTTACATCGGTTGGGTTGGGTATACATTCTTGTTCAAAGTCGGGACAACTTGGTGGCATCACTGGCTCTTCCCATTTCCAATTCGAATATGGTACGCAAGACTTTATACTGGCCTGAAAGCCATATTGATTTGGACAACGTTCAGATATGGCTTGATTATTAAGAGCGTAGCAGTGCCAATAGCGTGATGAATCAAAGAAGTTTGCATACTTCATATTAATTTCGCTGGAAGTCCTGCAACCTGGTCTGCCATTAAAGCTGGTATTTTCAATATCAGCTCGAGCAGCGAACACAAAAAGGATGATTATAACTGAAAAAAAAATAAAAAATAATAATAATTAAGTTTCCGATGGATTAATCATATGTAATTTACTTAAATTCTTCATTAGATCTACTGAAGTAACACAACTTTAATGATGATCTTGATTATTTTTAATATCGATTTATATACAATTTTTGTTATTGAGAAATCATTTCTTATCTCTACATTATCAGTTTAACTTTATCATGAACTTGAAGAATGTCAATAACCTTTGGAAATTTTATTTTTTTATGTTTCATTACTTTCCCTTTGAAGTTTAATATGAGAAAACTCGTGTAAAAACAATTGGCTAGATATTTTATGTACATATTGCGCTTATCAGTTTTAAATGGTCAATTTGTTGTTAAGGGAAATCATTCCCTTTAACCTCTCCTGATTGCACTTCATTTTGTTGCAGCTTCAAGTAATTATTTTCTTTTTTTATACTTTTCACACAATTTATTTATATAGGATTTTCCAATAAGAGGTTTATTTTTGATGTGTAATAAAATGAGTATTTTTAAACGAATTCATCAGAAATCTTTTTAATTGCAAAGAAGAGGGCATGCCATTAATAATGAAAAACACTCTCAGCCAAATGTACAAGGTTACGCTTGCAGTTAAATATTCTTTTCATGAAATTCTTCATTACCAATTCGCACATTTGCTGCTTCACGAATTCCATCTTTGAGATCTTGAATCGATTGTGGTGCATTGGCATAGATCTTATCTTTCACATAGCCCCAAAGAAAGAGCATAAAGGTGATAAATCACAAGATCTCGGTGGCGAAAATTCTCACGGTCAGAAAACTTTTTATGCAAACGAGCGATTGTTACTTGTGCAGCACGCATCTTATTGAAAATAAATGTCGTCCACATGTATGTATATCTTCCAACTGCGGTCATACAAAATTATTAATCATTATTTCATAGAGAAATCTATTCAGCTTAACAGTTGTTCCAGCCTCAATTTAGCAAAAGTAATATATAATAACCGCGCCAGACCAAAATCCGCAACAAACAGTCGCAAGTTGAGTATGAAGATGGCTTTTCAATAATATGTAATTCTTCGGTTTTCTGAACCATAAGCACAAAAATTGTACTTCTCAACGCAGCCACCAAAATGAATATGGTTATCATTGACCCCATCAGCAAAAGACACACAACGTTCTTGATGAACTGTAGATGTGTCTTCTTCTATGAACTAAACTTCAAAAGCTTCACGATTTAAGTCATTATGCAAAATACATTGTAATGTCGTTTTTGGAATGCTCAATTTCAAATATCGACGAGAAAAAAAAACAAACCTGGGTTTTATTCGACACAATGGGCTACAACAGCAGTCGTTTTTGAGCGACGTGCACAAGTTCGATTAGATTCGATTGAAGCATACACTCTCGATCAGATTTCTGCAGGAAATGGAACTGACACAAGACTAGTTACGCAATCGGTCCCCTAGTGTTAGCAGCCAGTCCGAGTTCTAACACTTTCTATGACGCGGACCAGCCACTTACATGGGATGTCCTAGGATGGGGTTAATTGATACTTTGTATGCACCTTGTGACTTGTCACTGAACTATCTCATGGGGACCTAATCGGTGTAGAATAATATAAATTTTTAAAAATGTCATTCCGACACTTAACTGTAACAATGAAAACATATAACTTTTTTTATTGTTACAACTACAATTACATTTTATTTTTAAGGAAAGGTTTTTTTGGGATTCGAACTGGCAATCTCCGGGACTGGTTGCGTAGTGACTCAGCCGTCTCATTGGAGGGATCAATTATAATTAAATTTATACTATTTGATAGGTCCTGAATCCAACCACATTATAATGTTTGCTATATACTACAATACTGGACTGAGTCCCAATTAAATTGGCTGAAGATTTAACCATTTACACGATATGTCACCATACACTACTCCCTACTTTTGGTAACACTCTCATTTTCTCAAGACATAGCAAGAGTACGTTTGGATCAATTGTCACCAAATTTTGTGCAGGGATAATTAAATTAAACTTAAATTTCTGTTTTTAGTAGAAGATATCGCAAATGGCTCTTCCTTAAGATAAAAAAAAAAATAGGAAAAACAATATTAAAGTTTAATGTAAAATTAGTTTAAGGCCCCTTTTCCAAAAAAGACAAAATAAAATAAAATTTTCAAGCGGTTCTAATCATCTGATCGAGAGCTTACAACATTCCATTTGTCAAATAATTACAGTTTGACACATGGCAACTCTTTAAATGGCGGACTATTCAAAATGAAACATCTTATTGGAACAACACCCATGCTTCACTATTTAATAGCTCTTTTATAAAGTTGTTTGTTATGCAGGTATAAAAATGACAGCTCAGTCAGGTACCACCACAAGTAGTAAGCAGACCTTCTGGAGGCCCTTAATTGTGAGACACAAGGCCTTGTTACCACTTTCCATACTCATAAATTTTTTACAATGAATGTGATCTTTTTGTGTAACGGCTACAAACGTAGTACGTGCATAAAATCTCAGAAAAACCTTCTTACTTTGGACTCTATTAAAGGCCTGCTAGGGATTTCTTTGATGCAATTACTCATCCTTATTCCAGTTGTCGGCATCGACATCACTTTAGCGGGCTTGTGTAATCGTTGTGGAAAACCACTGACTACTGTTGGCAGGTTAATGCTATTTTCTAGACCTTAGGGAAGAGAAATAGATTGTCAGTAGCACGAGAGCGAGTTAAAGTGACATCGATGTCGAGAACTGGAATAAGGGTGACTATTCTTATCTAACTGCTAAAAAATTCCTTACAGAAGGACTCAACTCTTTTGCATAAAAGGTAAGATACATATTCCACATTTACTTCTATGAGAAGGGAGAGAAGAGAAGGACTAATTTTTTTTTTTTAATAAAGTAAAAGCAAAATCCATTCATTTAAAGGCCTTTCAGAATTGCTGGCGAAAGAAGCGAAAGCGGAAGTATGGAATGGAGAGAGCAAGCCTTTTACATCTAAAACAAGGAGTACAGACGCCTTGCAGAAGGCATCCCTACTCCATCTTTATCCCTTTGGGAATGTATGTATGTATACATACACATTATTAAAAATAAGCTGTGTAGAAGGGAGTAGGAAGACCATGAGCATGAGTATTGGATTTAAAAAAAGTCTAGGAAGGTTTTACAGAAGTCCTCCAAAAATTTGCCACTACGATGTCAAATTTTCCATGAAGTGTGTGCCAGTGTGTGTGATTTTGTATTAATCGTGCGCACACAGGAAAACATACAAATAAAATGCCTGAGTTTTTGGTGTTGTAATTTTATTTGTATACTTGGCGGTACCTGATTAATTATACCCTAAATTCAATAACACACTACAGAAGTATATCTTTATATTTTAAATTGTTTGTACTGGTTGTACACACGAAAGCATGAAGCCTACCACATTGTGAATAAACTTCCCAGATTACCCAGGCGTATTGACACAAAAAGTGTCTGCGTTTCTAATTAATTATTCCCATGGATAAATGAGTAATTGCAATATGTATTGGTTTTTTTTTGTATTATCTATCTATTAATACTTTGTTAGATTCTAAGGTTTCTCTAATATGGAGTTGTCTCAGTGTTCTTAAGGTAAACAAACAGGCAACAAAGAGAGAGAAAGAAAAGAAAGAAAAAAAAGAAAAACTGCAATTCCAATTTGCCCCGTGTTTAACGAATGAATGATTGTAATCAAAAGGACTGTTTGATAAGATACCGGAAGTAAATTATCAATGAAGAAACCACCTGAAGTTTATTTTTTTCTTTACTTTTGCCAAGGCCAATGAATGGCGTCATTCGAAGGGGATTTTATTCCTTTTTCCATACAGATATCTTCACATTCAATCTATGTGCTTGCGTGTGTAAATATTTGCCAATGTTAAATCAGAGAATATGGCTGGAGTTTTTTTATTGCTTTCTTGCCCTTTAAAATTTTTGTTTGCTTATTATGTAGAGTTAATCTTAAAATCAATGTAAAGATAAATGAAATCAGTGAACAAATTTAGTTGGAAAATTGTTGAAGATAGGAAATTGTTCAGTGTTCAATATCAATTCCTCATTCTTCGTAAATCATGAGTGCGCAGGTGTTAGTTAAATAGAAAATTAATTGAAGATGGAGAATACCGATGTACAAACGTACTATATTAAATATTTGTGTGCACAAAATATACATAAATACATAAATAATTATTGTAGATATTTACGTCCTTACTTAATATTTTTATGTTTTTTTGAATTGTTGCTAAATGTTTTTTAGTTAAAACTAATACTGCTGGTAATGGCAATATACGTTTAGACGTATGTAAATATAAAATAAATAAATTTTAAACAAATACACACAAAAGAAAAGTCCTGGCCCAAGAACAAATGTTTTTGTTTTCAATACAAGTGACGATGGAAAGTTCTCTGGCATCATCGTGGGCCAGGCCGTTAAATTTATAACAAAATATATTCTTTGTAAATATTCAGCAGGTGCAAAATCTTCTTCTTTTAGATGGCTTTAAAAAAAAAGGAAGTAACACTCAGGCAATGAATGCCTACTACTATTACTAGGTGTTACCTTCTTTAGGAAAGGGATAGTGATAGAGAGGACAGGTGGTGAAGGAAGAGATAGAGGAAAGCTTCATTCTTTTACAACTCTGCTTTTTTGCACGTTTTTCTTAAATAATGCAGTGTTGCAGCGCCTCTAGTGTCAATTAGGAGTATTAAATTTTTGAAGCTGTGTTTAATAGCCATTTTATTTGTTATTTTACTTCGTCGATGATTCTACTAAGCAATACCGACCAAAGAGGTTGCTCTAATGTTACATTAGCATTAGTATTCTATGCCTACGCCTTCGTCACTTGAACTTTCCTACAACAACTGATGCAAATGTGCCCTAATGCACATCAGAAAAATGCGTAATGTTGTTATTTAATGACTGTAGGAGTCCGGTCTCAAGCCCAGGACCATCGGTTTTGGAGTCAACGTGCTAACTACTTCAGCCGACGCCATAACTTTAAGCTACCACGCAAAAACTCCAAACTAAATTAATGTTGGATTAGATTAATTTTCGAATTCGCTTATTGGAAAATGAAACTAAGCAACTCATTCGAGAGATACATGCCAGCAAATAATATTCGTCTACCTGGAAGCTTCGGTATCACCATGATTTTTGTTCGTGATGTCCCACTTGGTAGCTCACCAGGTATGAGCTTCTGAATGCATATAGGATGTGCAGCAAGAAACCCATACTTCATGTTTTTCTCATATGTATATGATTAAAAAATTTACTCCTTAGAACAGAGTTTTATATCTACTCTTAGATTAACTTCCAGTTCTTTATTTTGTTTTTATATTTATTAAATATATTTAATACATTTATCAAATCAAATACTTTTTGATCGCGCGTTGAATCAGAAGTCGATCCCAGAATCCCCGTATGTTAGGCTAGAACCCTACCCACTGAACTACCGAAGCACATATTTATTTTGGTACACAATTCAGTTAAAAATAAAAAATCAAAACTCGAAATAAAAATTTCATTCGCATCCAAATTTATATCCAGGTAAGCGAGAGAGGATGTACTATAAAAAACTTTGAGAATTTGAGTATAAACCTGAGCTGCCTAAAGTAGAACCAGAGTGCCGAACATCAATCGGCTTTTTTTTCTTCAGCCGAACAACTTCGTAGTGTTTGTATTAAATTTCGTTATTCGCTTACGTTATTGCATCCTCCTACGGCAGAGGGGATGCTCTGTGTTTCTTTCTGCGCTTCTTGTACCAAATTTATTTTTGCTGGAATATATCGTTGACGAAAATTTTCGAAGAAATCGGTTTTTTTCTAATAACTTTAAAATTATACGCAAAATATATTTAGGGTATTCATTGACTTTTATAGACTTAAAAGGTTTATCGAATGCTGCGAATTCGACCAAGATCAGAAGCTTAGCGGTAAGTTTCATGTAACAGCTGCAAGTCCAACCGATTCCCATATTATTTTGTGTGCATTATATTGTGTTCTATTTTGTTTGAAAGCTTAAATAATTTAAATTTATATACATATGTTTGTACACAGAAAAAAAATAGACAAGAATTATTTTCAACAAAACCATGTTATTGAAAACAAATTTTAATTTCAATAATACTTATCATTAACTCAATACGATATTTTATCAATACCGCGCATTTTAAAATATCATTTAATTTAATTTGTTTGTGTTGGTGTTTATCTTGCTTGTTGATTGACTCAACGCGCTGATGTGCTATTGTTGTTGTTTATTTTGATTGCTCGTGTTGTATATATATGTGTGAATTCCGACAAGAAGCCGAAAAACGACTTGGTTGGTTTTTTTTACTCAGCAAAGCTATTTTTAAATTATATCAACGCAGTGTGCACATGTAGAAGAAACATAAGAAATCATGGTTTGCGTGTATTCACTATTTGCGTATCCAACAACGATTTGCTCTTAAGCTGAGTGGTAAGTACGTTAGTATATTAGTCAAGTCAAGAGGTTGCCGGTTCGACTCATCCCAAACACATTTAGTTTTAATCGCAACCAAGCAAAGCAAACAAAAAGGGGTTGAAAAATCTGACATTCATCCACTCACACACACACAAGAACAATTATCACTGAAAATAAAATTTCAGTCAGCAACTTTTGTCTTTGATTGACTTTATTTTCAATAAACGTGCATACAATTTTATTTATCAATAATGCAAAAATCGTCATCACAGAAAATTCAAACGATTTTTTTATTGATTCAACGATTTTCGTATTCAAATATCAAAATAATTTCTTTCTGTGTACATATCAGACGGCAAAGTTATCATATCTTCTCATTTGCTTAAATGAAAGTTTAACATATTAACTCTAGTTGTTCTAAGAAATTTTTGGGTAAAGGTTCCCTGATGATCTGCATTAGCAACAGTGAAATGCGCATAGGATCCAGCTAAACCCCTCAATAATCAATTTCAATGTATTTTTATTAAAAAAATATTTTACTTAATAAGTAAAATAATAATGTGGGATTACTAGTGCGTTAAAAAAAATTTTAAACTTAAATAATTATTTTTATTTTTGCTAATGGAATATAACTTGATCTTAAGAATTAAGCTAACTTCCGTCTATGCAGTCCTTATTGTTTTTCACATGAAGACGGAAATGTCTTTTTATTATTGGAGCTTTAAAAGGAACAGAGATGTCGCCCATACTAGGGCCTGTCCCACGATGTCGTTCGACTTGTCCCACACTTAAAAAAGAGAACTTCTTGTAATGACAACAAAATGTAAAAATAATTAGAAGTTATACGTATTAACCAGATAATAAGCTCCGGATCTTATTGACTTCCAATCTATGGCGGATTAAATTTACGCTCTTATCATGTTGTTGTTTCCAGATAGAATATTTGTCTTCTGATTTAACTGAATTCTGGACAGTGGCACAAGTAGTGATCGAGAGTTCTATCGTCTTCATGGCAAGCGCCACATGTTACATATATGATCAACAACAGACATGTGAGACAAGTGATTCGTTAACTCCGTGTGGTGGCCTTTTTGTACTTAGGATCTTTTTTGTCCTTTCACTATTTTTATAATAAAAGACATACGTATATACAAAAAAAAAAAAAAAAAAAGACTATCTAACAATTGATTATTCAAATGAGAAGTATTGGATATTATTGAGTTACAAAAAAGAATATAGAGGGTATCATATCTTATGTATCGTGAGTCTACCATATTGAAATATTACTTACAAAAAATTCTTTTTTTTCTTTCTAGGCACAACGTGATCAGTATTTGAAAAAAATAAGGTATGTATTTTATTTAATTACGAGTATTCTAGTGATTTTTTTCATTTAAAATCAATTGGCAAAGAAATACATATATATTTTTAAGACTTCAATCATTCGGGAACTTCCTTGATATTTGGCATAACTATACTTCCAGTAGACATGGATGTGTATGCCAAATATTTATTTGCATGATTTTTATTTGTCGAGTTATAACATCGTCCCATAAGAATTATACAAGACAGAATGAACAACATTTTTAAAAGTTGTTCCTATTTCACTTTGTTGCCTTTCGATTACTTTAGTGTCATCACAATCAAAAATACATATCGTCACCTAAAATGCAAAATAACGTAACATCACTTTTCATAAATTTACAGAAGGAGCAAATTACTTCATAAAATGGAAACTATTAAAGATATTAAATAAACAATTTTTAAATCATGGTAAAACAAAAAAGTAATTTTGGATAAAAATTTTATTATTAGATTTATTATTAGATATATGTCTTACGTTATTTTGAATTGTGGTCTTCTGAAACAAAATAACGTATCATCAACTTTCTAAACTATATGAAAAAATTAAAGCTAAAATAAAATTATAGTTTTTACTAATAATTGACCAAATTTTTTGCTGTTTTTTACCTTTGCATATTATGTTGACACTACTAAACGAAACAAAAAGATTTTTCTTAACTTTTATAAGGACAACTAAAAAAAATACTTTACTTTAGTAAGAGAGAATAAGTTGATAACAAAAAAAAAAAAAAAATAAGAAAAGGCATAGTTTCATAGAAGAAATGACAGATTTTAGATCTTGCATATGTTGGCATTTCTTTTTGCAAATGGTAAGCCTTTGCGAATGCATTCACTTAGGCTGCTGACTTCCAGAATTTCTGGTAGTCCTTTGTGGAAAAAGCTGATAGTCATCCTTAATATTGGTTTTGTAATATATGACTCCTGTTGGATCACGTTTTATTGACTTCACAACACTTTTTTGATTTTCTTTCCACTTTTGAAAAAAATTTCAGAATGATAAAAATTTGTACTAAAACTAAGATGAAATTAAATTGAATATGCATAATTCAAAAGTCAAGGCGTACTTCCCTTAAAAACAGTAAAATAAATGTTCTGTACCTTTCTAAATTCGTATGAGTAATGAATGATACGTTATATTGCTTAAGAAAATCATGCACTTGTTGATACGTTGTTTTGAATTTTGCTTATAACTTTGGTATTTTTTTTATATAAGACCTGCAAAATTTTGTACATATGTGTAGTATAATAAAATGAATCATAATAAATAACAAAAATTAATTTTGAATTTTTTGATGTTACGTTGTTTTGCATTTTAGGTGACGATATTTACAGCTGTTTATAAAAGTATGTACACACATGCATTTTATACATACCCTCTAGTCAGAATAGAACCATATGTCTCTATGTCAACACTGTTTTCTATAGCGACAATTGCACTAGTTGAAATGTCGACAACTTTCCTTTTATGCGCGAGTAGAGATACGTTACAGACATTGTCAATGAACGCATCAATAGTTTGGTTTTCTTTTTTATTATGTTGTGCAATACTGTTAAAATACACATGTATGTATGTGTTTAAGTTTGTTGCCCTAACGTTATGAAGTTGTAGATGAGGGTCACTAAAATGTACTACTGAATCTTTG
This sequence comes from Nowickia ferox, assembly GCA_936439885.1. Classification (NCBI taxonomy): domain Eukaryota; kingdom Metazoa; phylum Arthropoda; class Insecta; order Diptera; family Tachinidae; genus Nowickia; species Nowickia ferox. The sequence continues at coordinate 112,181,265 of OW387023.1, forward strand.
GTGCCAATGTCTCCATGTGGTCCCAAAAAAACTACTTAGTCAGTAGTGCTACAGTCTAGTGGTGGATTTTCAATGACAAGCTAATGTTAAATGTCAATAGATGATTACATTGGCTGGGGTACACCTGTACACCTGTGTTACTGACAATGTCACTAGTAAATCACCAAATTTCACTATTCGCATTTTCTGCAGGGTACATACATATATATACACACATATATGTATATACACGTATATAAATACATTCAGGGCTACCATTTGGAATATCCTTCCTTGTGGACGCGAAATGCCTTGAGTATAAAGTAATATTTCTTCATTAGCACCGTCGTCCTCTAGTATAATTTATACTAATTCTGTACATTGCACTAGAGGAAATTTTACACATTTTGTGGCCCCATAATTAATTACAGCCAAACTGCAAGACCGATTGAAATGATTTTTTGCAATCTAACTTCGGACGTTTCTCTCTTAACATACTTAAAGTTTTTATCACCTAATATGATGAGGATTTTTTTTTAATCACTCACACGTGACAACTTTTGACTAATATTAATAATACACTCACCTTCGACACATGAATCAAGAAAACAAGATTGCGCATTGCGCAGGTCTGTTATTTAATTTTCTGCTTGTGACGTAGACATAGAATTTTTATTGTACACAAAGTACATACATACATTTGTGTATGGAATGTGCTCTCTTTTTATAACAAACACACGTGTGTATTCTATGATGACGTACATGCGCAGTAGAAATTTTTTTGCACGCCTAAGTGCACAATCTTGTTTTGATTGCCTCATGCTTCGACATAACATACATATATTCGAGAATTGTTTGTGTCTCTCGCACTGGTTGACTGATTTGCCACAGATAACTGTGTACTCTTGCGGTTATTTTGTGGAATTTCGTTGACAGCCACTTTGCTACTTCCTATATGAAGGAATAGATCGTTCCTAGCCATTCACAAAAACATTTTTAGGAATACTTTTAATAAAATAATAATCATATGGTCTATATTGTTTTGTGTTATACATACCATATCTTCAGCATCAAATGCTAAGAATACTATTTAAAATTCAATGGCAGAATTATTGTTTAACTTCGAATTATTTTTTAAACTTTCCAACAAAATATTACGTTTAATAATTTTAAATAAAAACACACTAATTGACTAACTTGCAAACGATCGTTATTTAAATATTCATCAAATTTTGTAAAATATTTCTGCAACCCTTGTTAAAATCTTATGCTTCGGCGGGAGCAGCAGTTGCTGGTGCACTTGGTGGAGGCACAGTAGGTGTCCAAAACCACAATGCGAAATGAACACATTCTTTTGCAGGATCTAGAAAACCATGAGCAGGTGGACAACTTTGTAGTACAGCTGGCTGTCCTAGAGCAACACATTCCCAGTAGAGAGTTTTATTTTGAAAATGTCGATAATTCTTCACAGAGATCTCTTCCTCAGTTTGACAACCAGGCTCACCATTGCTGAAAGGAATACAGTGAGCACAACCTGCCAGCAAACACCCAGCTAGGAGCACCACAAAGATTTTTGCAGACCTTGAATTCATTGTTATAGTTTTCGTTTAATGGAGTGATACAAGTGCAATGTTCCGTAAGACACTGATCTTAACACAAAAGATGTTACAATTTTATAGCAAATTTTTTGTTTACTTGATTTGTTTGCGGAATTTGCATCCGGCTGACGTCATCAGAAGAGTTGGTTTGTTGGAAAATATCATTATATTTTTAAAATAATATAATATTTGCTCTTCCAATTTATCAGCATCAAATAACTATTGTAATTACACTTGCATGCAGTTTTATCTCAAGATTAAGTAAAGATAAGATTTTATCTCATGGGGTTGCTTTGTGCAAAACAACTGATTATTTATTACGTTGTTTTGCTTCAGAATTTTTAATAAATAACAAAGAATGAGTGTGTGGCTATTTTTAAAATGAAGACCCCTATTGCGGTTTTCGACTCAACTCAGTTTGGTCGTTTGTGAGTCCAGCCAAGTCTTACACACCCAAATTAGTTTCTACTCGTAGTATTGTGAATGACAACTAGTTTTAACTTGAAAATGTTATGGCACAAGACAACTACAAACTCAACAGTTATTTAAGTTGTGAATGGCAATGAAACTGGTGTAAGTTGGGTTGAGCTTCAGACAACAAAACTGTGTTGAATTGGAAACGATAATAGGGGTGAAATTTAAATATTTGTAATTTTGTTGCTTATGTACATTTGCATAACTGAGGATCACATAATTAAAATATTTTCTCTTGAATGATGTTTTGTGATCATGCATCGTCGTCTCCTTATAATATTTGCCAAGTTTTCGATAGTTTATTTAAAAAGTTTCGGAGCCTAAAACTGAAGTTAATACACTATAATTTTTGTCGATGATCAGATCCAACTTCTTAAATTTAGAATTAATGTAAATTTCAACAAATGCATAAAGAAATACTTTGTAGAGAGAGATAAACAGTTTGTAAATTTTTTTTTCGGAATTCTGGAAATCCAGGTTTTTGCTTGCAAGAAGTTTATCTTTGTATTAAAAAATTTAAGCAGGAATAAGCAGCAAAGACAAAGATGGGTCCTCCATTAAGTCAAGGGTGATTACAAAACCGAAGGTCCTGGGTTCGATCCCGGTCTCGGACAGTCATTAAATAACAACATCACGCATTTTTCTGTTGTGCATTAGTGTCCCTTTGTAACAGTTGTTGTAGGAAAGTGCAAGTGGTGAAGGCATAGACACTGGTCGCTGAACTAGATGGGCTTCAGCGGATACTAATCCTAATGTAACATCACAGCGCCCTTCTTTCGTCGGTATTGTGTAGCAGAATCATAGGCCAAGTAAAATAACTAATTAAATGTCTAATTTAATACGCCTCATGGACACCAGAGGCGCTTGCAACACTGCGTTATTAAAAACGTGCAAGAAAAAACCAGAGTTGTAAAATAATGAAGCTTTAGTCAGTCTATCTCTTCCTTCACCACCTGTCTTCTCTCTATCACTCTCCCTTTCCTAAAGACGGCAATACTTAGTAATAGTACAGGGTGGGCCAAAAGTTACCATGGGGTTTAAAAGTTTAATAACTTTTTCGTTTATTAATTTTTTTAAATTTTTTTTCTCAGATTATATAATATACAAAATGGAAAATTTTTTTACACTAAGTATGAAAAATAATGTCTCTTAAATAACCACCGTTTTCAGCTTCGCACTGATGGGCGATTATGATTATGAGTGATGAAGCTCATTTTCATTTGAATGGCTTTGTTAATAAGCAGAACTGTAGGTTCTGGGGTTCTGAAAATCCAAGAGCCATTCATAAACGCCAATTGCACCCCATTCATTAGGTGTACAATATGGTGTGGGATCACATCTGAAAATATCATTGGGCCTTACTTCATCGAGAATGAAGATAGAAGTGCTGTAACCGTAAATGGAGAGCGGTATCGGTTTATGATAGAACATTTTTTACGTCTTGCTCTTGAAAACATACCTGGTATGTGGTTTCAGCAGGACGGAGCCACTGCCCGCACTGCCCGAGACACAATGGCACTTTTAAGTCAAATTTTTGGAGAGCGAATAATTTCCAGAAATTCGGCATTTGGCAGCACCCGACTATTTTCTTTGGGGTTATTTGAAGTAGCGAGTGTATGTGAACAAGCCAGAGACAATCCTTGAACTCAAGGCAAACATTGTTGCAGAAATTTTGGAAGATATTATGGAAAATGCTCTAAAACGAGCCCATCAGTGCGAAGCTGAAAACAGTGGTAATTTAAGAGACATTATTTTTCATACTTAGTGTAAAAAATTTTCCATTTTATATATTATATAATCTGAGAAAAAAATAAAAAAAAAAATTAATAAACGAAAAAGTTATTAAACTTTTAAGCCCCAAGGTAACTTTTGGCCCACCCTGTAGTAGGATTCATTGCCTGAGTGTTTCTTCTCTTAAAAAAATAAAACATGCATAACTTTAGAAAGTGACTAATGCCAAGTACACATTATGGCATTTTGTGACATCGCAATAGTGTATACTAGTGGCAACGTTTGTGATTTCCGATATCTTTCGTTGTGGGACATTGCTTTCCACATAAAACACATAATGTGAACGGCGTTGCACACATTTTGAAAATGACACCTCAAGATGACAACACAAGAAATGCCAGATGTGTACTAAGCATAAGAAGTTGATTCAATTCCACTTATGTAAGAATTAGAAATAAAATGTTTTTAAACCAAAATGCATGAAATTTATTATTTATTAAAAGAGATTTATTGTCAATTTCTAAAGTTTTTACATATCATTGGCCTAGAGTGTAAACCTGCTAACTCACTTCCAGCAGATTTTACAGGAGCGACCAAATACTGTTAACTGTTTCTATACAATGCTTAAGAAATTGGTTTAATATATTAAGTTTTTTCGACATATAGAGCTTCAAATTAAAATAAATATTTTAGCAAGTCGATGAAAAAGACGCCCTTTCTCTTTCGAACGGCATTAAAAGGTCATATGTTATAAAAAGTGAATTTAGCAGGTTTACACTCTAAGAATTCGAATCTCCCTCAGACGTCAGCACACATTTTTCGGTATATTTTTTTTTGACAGCAAAAGCACAAGTTGTTCAAGCCAATTGAGCTAAGTACACCTTATATGAATTTGCCTTGCATGTGTCTTTTAAATGTCTTTATTTATATAATTTGTTTAATGCCTCTTAAATTTTGAGGCTGCTGTCAGAAAGAATATGCAACTCTGCAGTATTTTGAAAAAAAAAATGACTAATGAGTGGCCGATAACTTCTCTTTTTTTGCAATCCCAACAAACAACGCATAACTTAAAGCATTTCAGTCGCCACAAATTATTATGCGAATCACAATTCAACCACATTTATTCAAGTATTCTTCTTAAATAATTCATGTAAAAAAATGTTCTTTATAAAAGTGTTTATGGAAACATTTCCTATGGCAACTTAAACTTAATAAACTAAACTATACAAGTAATAATAGTGGAAAAACGAAGCAAAAAAAAATTAAAAAAATATTCTAAAGTGCAAGTTAAACGTCAAAAGACTTTTTATTCACTCTCTCAACAATTTTCTAGCACTTAACTTTTACTTCTAATGGTGCAGCATGTTGCTTCAGCTGCAGCAGCGGCTCTTTTGACTACAAAAAAAAAAAAAAATTTATTTATAAATATTTCTCCTATTAAAGGAACACTTTATATTTAAAGGTAATTACCTTTGCAACTTGTTGGTTGAGTGGTATTGCGCCGCAACCACTTATTTTCCTTATTTTCCTTCTCTTACATTTTTTTCCTTTCTTTTTTTTCGTTGATCTGTCGAAGTTGCTGAACTTTGTGTTGCACCTTCATTCATTTGTAAAAAATTGTTATTACTTTATCATAAAAAAAGGAAAACGAATATTACTTTATATCCTTTATACTCGTATACATTAAAAAAAACAGAAAAACGGAAAAAGAAAACTTGCACTTGACAGTGATGCCAATTATGAAAAGTTATATTTTTTTTTTACTCTGAGTGTGATTGGTGGTTGGGCATTTTAAATGTATTAGAAGAATACAAAATTATTCATAATGAAATTAATTATTGTAAGTAAATAGATAATACTTAATTTCGTATTTTTATTTCATCACTCAATAATCATACGAATGCGCTCAGTGTATCCCAAGAATCTTTATGAAAAATATGTTTTATAAAATATTCACAGCACTTTTTCAAAAATTATTTTATTTGGAATTTATGAATTAATTTCCATCTAAATTTTATTTAAAAAATATGTACTGAAATTTACATGAAAATAATGTTTTGCTGAATACTGAATATTTAAAACTCTTTTTCATTGATAACAATAATTCTTAAACGAATTCCGTACTAGTTGATATATTTTGTTCAAAAGAGAATATATAACGATAATATGTATTAAATAAATTTGCCACAACAAAGTTCAAAGGAATTGTTTATTAACTATTCACTCATACGCGCCCACAACGTACAATCAAGAAGCATAAATTTTCAAGCTCCAAAAAAAACTCCATCTATATATTTTGATGTAAAAGTAGCAGGGGGAATTGTTGTAAAATGTAAAGCAAATTCACCTCCATTAAGAGCTTCTGGTGAACATGTCGTTAGCTAAAATGCAAAAGGACGTAACTAACAAAAAAAAAAAAAAAAAAATTAAAAATAAACAACGAGTTTTTGATTGATAATTATGAATGCCATTAAACTACATGTCTTGACAAAACCTCTGCGATCAAAAATTACGCTTTTGTTAACAAAAAACAATTTTTTTTTATTGAGGAAGGTACAGGGGCGTACGAACATTCGTAGTTCTTTCAGACTGCCGAATGAATGCAGCGTTTTCCAAGCTGAGATCTTGACGATCCTCAGGGCCACGGAGCTAGTGGCCAGGAACGAAGTTGAAGGTGAAAAGGTAACCTTCTACGTCGACAGCCAGGCAACTTGCTTATGGACAAACATATTGTCAGACTATGTTGGATTTCTGGCTATAGCAGTGTTGAGGGAATGTGAATGTGTGACAGATCAGTGCAATTACCAATAGGTCATTACTACAGGGAGGAAAGCTGGACCAACAGTTCAGGAAGACTCAATATTCCACTCACCAAAATTCCACTGTGGGCGAAGGTTATTATAACTTCGTTTGCAGTTAAAAAATCTCAACAAAATATAAACAAAGTAAAAGCTAAATCAGTCCAAAACGTTTGAGATTTTCTAATATTTGCTTTTTTTTGGGTATTTTTTTATTTTAAATTAAGTTTTAATATTTTAATCGCACTTTTCCCCCAAATTAATATTTAACGTGATCAGTAAAATATTGATTGTTTCTTAAAAATATATTCAAATTGATTTTCGAGGGCTTAGCTAGATCCTCTGCGCATTTCACTGATGCTAATTAATGCAAATCATTAAGGAATCTTTATCCAAAAATTACTGAGAACAACCAGAGATATTATGTTTAACTTTCACTTAAATAAATGAGAAGTTCAACGAATAATACAGTTAAACCAAGAACTCAGTAAGAAACATGTTTTTTTTTTTTTAATTTTCATACCTTATCATTACTACAATGGCTGACTTTTTTACAGTTGAGTCGAGTTGTAGTTGTAAGAAGTGTGTGAAATAAAATTAATGTAAAAACAGCAAATACTACTCATTGACCAGTCACACACGAGAACAATTGTGCTGGCATAAAATGCTAGTTTGTTGGTGAGAGGGGCAAAGAGAGCGGTTTTGTGTTTGGCATAATTTTTCAACCAGCTACAACCCCGCATCAGCAGCACAAAACCAATACACACACAACTTAAAAAACAGCAAATGTAAAATAAATACAAAAAAAGACTAATACACAAAAAACTGTGTGCACGTATACATTTTTATTTCAAATGCATTAGTCTCGTGTGTTCTAAAAAGAACAAAAATTGTGCGGCATAAAAATTAGACTCGTGTGTGAAAGGCCATTGCTTTCGCAAGAATAGTGTGCTGCCACACAAGTATTTTTGAACAAGTGCTGTCAAGTTTCTTTGTTCATTATAAGCGTATAAATGTCCAAGGTTTTGTTTTTTAAGGCTTACATAAGTCAGAATTCGTTTTAATCGGAGTTTGCTATAAGCGTACTAATTTGTAAGAAATATTAATGCATAATTGTTGAGAGTGGAAAAGTACTTAAATAGTTCGTTATAACCGGTGTCTGTTATAACTTCATATATACAGATTTCCATTAATATATCTTCGCTCTGCGTATAAAAAGAAAATGGACATAGTAAATTCGATTCTGTTTTTTATAACTTACTATTTTTTTTTATTAAAAGACGTAAATTCGTTGCTCTATTAACATTTGTGGCTCAATTGATTGTTTGCCTTTTGTACGAAACAATAAAAAAAATTCGAATAGGTATCCTTAATATCTTTGTTCATTTCATTGTATAATATTTACTTTTTGTGTACATTGCCCAAACCAATAGCATTTGTAGCCTACAGTCACAACCAATTCATTGAAAGTGCTTGCAAAAGTATTTCATTTGGTGCAGTTGATGTGCTCTTACACTCAAACTCGTATATTACTTTTATACATCTTATACACTTTATTGGTATACGATATGAACACACACCATTCCGTGTAAAAAAATGTAAGTGTTTGTTAAAACATGGCTGGTTTGCCATTGTCCTGCCTTGACTATCTACTTGCAATAGTTGATTTTGAAAGAATGTGTCTGCTACAAGTCTATATTTATTAACTTTATGTGCTTCTGCAGCAAATGTTTATTATGTTTGCTTTACGATTAAGCACATACAACAAAATACATGTTTTATTATAATCATTACCATTTCAAGAACGGCAATTTTATATGCAGCTTTCGAAGACATACATATAAAAACTGTCAGATATAAATTTTTTTATTTCACGGTTAAATAAATTTGGAAGCTTTTTTAAAAATTGCAGAAACTCTTTTTATTTGCGAAGCTTTTGTTATCAGAAGCGATTTGACTTACTTAAAAATTTTCTAAAGTGCCCTGGAGACGATCAAGCACATGAAAAGTTTTTCTGTTAAAAGGTCATGAAAAATCGTACAAACAAAATTAAGCTTAATACATTCTTTGAAAATGTGAAATTTATTATTATGCTTCACAGAAAGTGCTCAGGAAAGTTATCTTTCTGCTTGCAATGTAATCAGTAACTACTCAACCCATTTTAATATGATTTTTTTTACTAATGGACGGACTAATTCTAGAGAGAGAGATTAACGTGTGTATTTCATTAATATTTTGTAGTTGATATATCTAGCCATAACCGCCAAAAAATCTTAAGCTAAGTGCTTTTTGAACTTCGTTTTTTTTTGACAGAAATCGATTATTTACGATCTTATGTAATCGTGTTTCGTCAAAATAATTAAGTTCGAATATTATGTCGCTTAAGCTTTTTTGGCGGTTATGGTACGATATGATGGTTAGAAGAGAAGCTTTCATACAAGGCAATTTTTTTATTCTCAATAAATGTAAAAGTAAAGGTAGAGGTCCATAGCTCGCTTTTTGCGCGTAATGCTTTACACGCGTTTCATCCTCTTGTTTCATTCTATACTTTGTTCGCGTTGAGTTACATGCACTGCTTTTCATGCGCCATTTTATTTTTGTTTTGATCAGCTGTGTGCGTTTGTTTATAAATACTTATAAAGAAAAAATGGAGAGTGAAATCGAGTTTTTAAAAAAATTTGTGGAGTTAGTCGTAAAAGTAATCGATAACTAATATGCAAAATTTGTTACTGAGAAAAGTGTGGTGAAAAGTTAATTAAAATACATCGCATTAATGAAAATATTCACATATTTTATTAAACAAGTTTTTTACTAAGAAATTTTTTTTATTGAAAAAAAAGAAAAAAATTATCCACTGCAAAATAATATTTATCGATAACGTAAGAAATAAAGTATTATTTAACATCTTTAGCATTCAAGAACAGCTGACTTTCTTTCATGGTGCTTGTAACGCGTACAAAAGTAGAAAGTAGACCTACTTTTTGCTTGAACGCGCCTACGCGTTCTGTGCTTTTTGCAATGTAACTTGTCACATACTATTACATTGATTCTACTTTTTTGACAGATGCATAGAAAGCGTAACGCGCAAAAAGCAAGCTATGGACCTCTACCTTAAGAGTTTCCAAATTTAGTGAGAGTAATTTTTTTTTAAATAAAGGAAGAAGCTTACTCTAACTACAAAGAGCACTGTCATGCAGAAAATTAGCATGACAGCAGTGGGAAGAAGGTAACCCCATCCAAAGTTGCTTTCCGCTCCATAAATGAACCGCCGCGTTTGCTCATAATAGTACCAAAACAGCGTCGTTAAGACGTTTGAATATAATGTTTGGCGATGTTTCACCGAAATAAAGCAACATTTTTGTGCCGATTCGTAACAGTGTTGTAGCACTTCATACCTGATATCTGTTTTTTTTTACCCCAAATCAGTGAACTGGAATGGGAGATCCGTTCCCAAAGAAGGTGATGACAGTTCCATGTTCAGACAAAGAAATAACGTCTGGCATACGTATGGGATAACTTTTATTGATTATCTTCAAAAAGAGTGTATTATTTCGCATTTGGCGAAAAAGAAAAAATAATGCACCAGTACACACATTTACCATTGCGATGGCCAAAATCGATGAATTGAAGTTCAAATTGCACCATCACGCACCTTATTCACCAGATTTAGCTCCCTCGAAGTATTTAAAACTTTCTATCTTAAAAAAAATGGCTCGGCGGTAAAAGATTTGCTAATAATGAAGATATTCAGACACTTCCAATTGAAAAAGTGTATCCAAGCTATTGAATAGTGCTGAAAAAAGTGTACGGAGCTAAAGGTAGATTATGTTGAGAAATCAAAAAATTTATCTTTTTAAATTTGTTGTTTTCTTTGTTGGACTGGCCTCGTAATTGTCACCCATCCTTTATCTGCAGAGCTTCAATGGAGAGAACCATAAAAATTAGCGAGGAAAATCTCAGCCCTCAAATTCAAAAAATTCTCAAGAAAATTATTAGTTTTTTGAAAAGCTTGCATTGCAAAGTCTTCAGTTTATAGGAGACGCAATGTAAGCTTTGCGTGTGTATCTGAGCCATTTATCTGTACAATAACTGGTGGTACCAAAAAGTATTTTTTCAATGGTAATAGGCTATGTGAACTTTATTTTTTAATTTGATGAATGATTTTGTTAAACAAACCTCAGATTCACCTCTTGTCTCTTAACCGAAAAAGTCATAGTATTTGCTGCTACAGACATAAACTCCCTAAAATTAAATTGTTTTATGTGTGCGCATGGTAACGACTCATAAAACTCTGCTATTTGTGTGATCGCCAGTGCAATTTAATCAGCGCCTGAAAGTATGCTTATGTTTAATTGTTTTTTTTTATAACAATTAAATAAATACAAATATTTTTCATATGCAAACATGCCCAGCAGCAGCTATTTGATGTGCGAGAAATTTTTAATACAATTTACAAATATGTATTTTGTATTGTTTTTCTGAATTTGTAAAAATTTGTACTAATAAAAAGCATTAAATAAAATTCAGTAGAAAGCAGTGCATAAAAAATTAGTAAAATAATTAAATATGTAAATAATTTGTTAAGCAATCATAATAATTTTTTAATAAATGAGTAATTTTAAGCATATAATGCAAACAGAAAAAATACTTTAAATTTGGTATTTATTTAACTTATGTAAATATGTAAAATATTTCTTTGTTGAATGCAATTAGTTTTGTATCTTTAAATATGTATATAATAGTTTTATGGAATTTAAAATATTGTAAATTAGTATGTGCCCAAATTTTACAAGCTATCTGCGATCATGGTACACAGAAAGACTGGTGCTTTTAGAATATGGCTGCCAGACTATAAACTATAACTATCTGGAATAATGCAAACATAAACTTGGGCGGAAGTAGTTGGCACGTTGACTATAAAATCGAAGGTCCTGGGTTCGAGCAGGACCACGCATTTTTCTACCAGTTGTTGTAGGAAAGTTCAAGTGATGAAGGCATATACCGGCCAGCGGATCCAAGTACTAATGTAACATCAGAGCGCCCTCCTTGATTGGTATTGTGTTGCAGACTTATGGGCGAAGGAAAATAACCAATAAAAAAAAATAGCTTCGTAAATTTAATACGCCTCATTGACACCAGAGGCGCTGCAACACTGCATTATCAAAAACGTGCAAAATGCATAGTTGTAGTAGAATGAAGATTTCCTCTATCTCTTCCTTAACCACCGGTCTTCTCCATCACTAGCCCTTTCCTAAAGAAGTAATTGTAGTAATAGTAGTAGTAGGCCTTCAATGCCGGAGTCTTATTTCTCTTAAAAAAAAAGATGGAGAATAACAGTGTGAAGTCTAGATGAGTTTTTCTTATTACATATCAGCTTCAAAGTTTTTAGAAAAAAATTAAATTATTTGCTTCGAACCAGGTTATTGCAAAAAAAAACATTAAATGCATTTTCCACCACTCTTACCAGATCTCTCGGCGATGGGTTCCCGCGTTCCTTTTTGAGGGCTTCAATAGTCTGAGGCTTGTTGACATAGAAACTTAACCTTAAGAAACCACACAAAAAGAAGTCTAGAACGGGCAATGCAAATCCCCAAAACGAGAGACTGGGCGAGTCAGCAATACAGCCTTCAGAATTTCGGATGTAGGTCATGCAGTATGCACCGTTGCTCCATCCTGTAGGAACCATATGTTCCACAGTCCCATTTCGTCCAGTTGGGTTAGGAAAAATCTATTGAGCATGGCTCTTTGTATCGCGTTCGTTCGTAGTAGTTTTCGAAAAAACGAGGTCCAATAACTCCTCCAGCGTAAGAATTACCCCATATAGTAAATTAAATAACCATTAGCTTTATAAGTTACTCGTATAGAAAAAACAATATTCGTGTAGTATATTGACACTACTAATCGAAAAAAAAGGAATTTCTTTAGCTTTTATAAACACAACAAGAAAAAAAGTATTTAACTTTATTAAGAGAAAATAAGTTAATAACAACCAAGAGATTTACATATTATTCGACATATTGTCATAATTATATTATAAGTGAAATTTAGTTGCTGGTGGTTAAGCGATGTCTATATGCATTTCATTGTGTGGTTGAAGTCTACTGACGATTTGTTAATAACAAAAAAAAAAAAAAAAAGAACTGATAAGATAATCAGCAATTAATTTACTAGTTACTCAAAGGGTATACTTTCATAGAAGAAATGACAGCCTGCTGGAAGCAAAGATTTTAGATATTGCATATGTTGGCATTTATTTCTTTTTGCAAATGGTAAGCCTTTGCGAATGCAATCACTTAGACTGCTGACTTTCAGAATTTCTGGTAGTGGTTTTGTAATACATGACTCCTGTTGGATCGTATGCCAAAGCGTACACATTTTATTGACTTCACAACACTTTTTTGATTTTCTTTCCACTTTTGAAAAAATGTTCAGAATGATACAAATTTGTACTAAAACTAAGATGAAATTAAATTGCATATGCATAACTAAAAAGTCAAGGCTTACTTCGCTTAAAAACAGTAAAAAATACATGTTCTGTAGTTTTTTAAATTAAATTGTTTATGAAAATCATGCACTTGATGATACGTTATTTTGAAATTTGCTTATAATTTTGGTATTTTTTTTTATATAAAACCTGTGCACACATGTAATATGATGTAGTGAATCGTAATCAATAAAAAAAATCAATTTCGAATTTTTTTTTATTTTAGGTTTTTTTCCATTTTAGGTGACGATATACACATGTACACAAAGTGTGATAATTATTACAAAAGTATTCCATTAGTAAACATTTTTATTGTTTCGTTGCTTATATTAAAAACTTGCTTAATAATTATTTTTGAAATAATAAAAATTACACTACTCGACACTGTTCAAGTTTTGTCGAACTACTGTTTATGCATTAATTAATTCTAGCAGAGGATGTTTTCTTTAGAGAATTGGAGCAGAATTTTCTTTGTGCAATCTATTATAAAGTTCTTCTTTTGTGACTTTTATTTTTGCATCTTCATATAATTTTAAGTTTTTAAATTTTTATTTGGCTTTATTAAAAAATACCAACATTTGGGTACGCGGTGATGCATAAATACACATACTCGTACACACAGTTTTGTGTACGTGTGTGAGAATATTTGCTATTGTTTTAATAAAAGTCCTTGCAGTGCATGTAGTTGCGCCATTTTTCCCAATTAGCACAGCCAACGATTTTACTGGTAGCACCAGTACCGGCGCCAACAACATCAACATCACGACTGCCACTGCCACCACCAGCGGCACCTGTTGTCACTATGGCATGCACGAAGCCTTTACCTGGCGCACAATTTATTATTGTTGGCTCTGTATTTGCCTTTAGGCAAACATAAAACTTATTTGGATTCGTACATTCCCATGGCTGTTGCATATGTTCGCTATCGCAAACCGACACCTGTTCAAGATGTCCACTTGAAAGCGAGCAAGCAGGCCATTGTTCATACGGTATACAGCCTGAATAGCCCAGGCCAAGGAAAAAACCCTTTCCCTCGGGACAACGTAATTGAAGAGGCTGTTTTGTTTGTATATCACAAATGTAGAATATATTTGGATCAATATCGCCCCATGCAGCAGTAAGGGATTTACAATCACTCTCTATTGTGGCCATGGCAGACCTGGCTGTTGGTTGTGACATATGGAAAAGGCTTAAAATTGGCGATGCCTTCAATGCTGTCGCTTGTGCTGAGCATGGTGGTTGTCTGCATGTTTCTTGTGTTTTTGCTGTTACTCGTTGTGCTGTTGTGATGGGATTTATGCTGCTGAATGTTTTTGCCCATGTTACAGTCGACAATGCTGTTGTTTTTGTTATTTCCTTGTCCGGCCATAAATGGCTGCTTGTTTTTGCTGTGTCAACGGAAACTATGATTTGCATTAAAGTTATAATAGCCGCTGTTACTATTGCTGCTGCTGCTGCTGCTGCTGGTGGTGGTGGTGGTGGTGGCTTTGTTGTCGTGGTCATATAAAAACTCAACGGCGATAAAAATTTGTTGTTTCTTCTGTGGCTTACTATGAATTTATTTAGCAATATTTTCATGACGTATGATTGAGATTTATTGATTATTAAAAAAAAAACACAAATTTAAATGCCACTTTGCATAATATTTTTTTATAAAAGCTTAATTTTCTTTTATGCAAACATCTCTAGCTCTTTAAAGCAATGCACGTACTTTGAAAAATTGTGCACCACTTTTTATCTTTTGTTCTTTTTTTTTATTGATTTACACAGAAACTGCTTGCATATATTGTACGTATGTACGTACATATGTGCACGAAGATATTTTTAATATATTTCGAACAATTTGTCTTGGCTATAACGCGCAGTCCTCCGACTCTTTGGTGACTCGTTGCTGCCATTCATTATTATATATGCCTTTTGAAAGTAATTTGTGGCTTTTTGATTGCCGATAATATGAATGCATTTGGTATTTTTATGAAGAAGGAAAAAAAATAAAAAATTACCAGTGGGAGTGTAAATGCGACGAAATTTAATTAGTGCAAGAGAATGTTGTACAGCGTCACGATTGTGTTTCATGTGTTTGAAACACATATATATCTGTGGCAAAAAGGAAAAAGTGCCTAAGTCGAGATAGGCTGATTTTGAGTTAATGGTGCCTCCGTAATCTACATATTCGAAAGTACTCCTGGTGAAAATCTCAATTAATTTGTGTGGTTTTTTAGGAAGTTATAGCACTATGACTTGCGACTTATCTTTTTTAGACCTCTAATCTCATTTGGAATAATAGCTTAATTTAGGTTATACTTTGGTATATTTCAACTTAAATGTATTACTAATAGTTTGTAGAACGATGTTTGTTAAAAAAAAAATAAAGGTTAACAGGGAATTTTCCAATTTAACGGCAAAAGAAATAAATTTCTGAAAATCGACTTGAATGCTTAAAAGTGCTCTTCTGCAAAACAGTAAAATATGACTTAAGCACTTTTTCCTTATTGCCACAGATATATATGTGCTTTTTTTAATAATAGCGTATGTCACAAAATCAAATTTTTATTTACAGGTGGTGAAGGAATAGAAAGCTTCATTCTTTTACAACTCTGCATTTTACCCGTTTTTTAAAATTATTCAGTGTTGCAGCTCCTCTGGTGTCAATGAGGTGTATTAATTTTTCAAAGCCATTAATTTGTTATTTTACTTCGCCGATGATTTAACTACATAATACCGATGAGGAAGGGCGCTCTCATTGGGATTAGTTAATATAATTTGGAAGTTTAATTAGCGCTCTTGTACAGAAAAAAACTTTGTGCCTTCACACCGACGAAAGTCCAACAGCCAATTAGATTTTGGCGACAACAATATATAAAACCTTTGAATTAAAATGCAAAACATTTGAAAGTAAGGTGAAAATAAATAATTTTTCCAATGTGAAAATAGTTTACCTTTATTTTTGAGATTACCATGTTTTTCAAATTGTACTCAAATCATTTCCAAACGTTTGTCATTTGGTTTGAGAAAATATTTAATTGTAAATCATACTGAATTCGAATTCAAGCCTGCTTGTTTTATATTTCTACTTCGTGTTCTTGCTAGTCATTGTATTCAACACTTAAATTTGCAAAAAATAAGTATCGATCTGTTTAAACTGATGAGCATTAAACTATACTTGGTGCAAACTGCCATAAGAGGTCATCAACCAACCCGTAAGGCATCAACAAGCACATCTAATTTTTAAACAGTTTCTGTTTATGTGTGTAACATATTCTTTAATTTTCTTATTACTTTTTTATGTTTTGTATAAATTTGCAACAAAATATGAAATAAAACATTTAGGGTTATTATATATTGTGCACTTCAAGAGCCGCGTTATGGCCACCTCTGTAATAGAGCGATTGTTTTTGCGGTGGTATCTAAAGAGTTCTGATTGGAGATTTTTATTCAAGACATATGAAAGCTAAAACAAACCACCGATATTGACATTCTAAAAAAGTTCCGAAATGTCCGAAATTGTATAATGATCTGAATTTAGGTAGAGGTGCCTTAACACTCATTTCACACATGTCAGGGTGTGAAGTGAGGAAAAGGTCGAGAGTATTATGTTTGTACTCTTCGACACGCGAAATGTGCATTGGTTCATTCACAAGTTGCTCCACGTGGTTATGCACTACTAACAATTCAACATAATGGCCTTTCGTAGTTGTTTGGCTAGAAAAAGAAAATTTTTGTTTGTTGATATACCAAAAAAATCATTGCATTAAAATGCAGCTAAAAAATTTCTATTGCATAATAGCAGCACTATGTATATCAATAAATGCGAAAATATTGCTCTTAAACTTATATTTTCTCGCTTACTTTTAGACAACTACAAATCTTTTAGGTTTTCCACAGTGACATGGTTGTAATAAGTGTTGGTTTTAACGTTAAAACCAACTGTCAAAACCTGGTTTTACCATGCAAAATGATTTTGTTAAAACCAATGTTTTTTGGTTATGAAATGCAACCTTGTTTTCGCTGTACTAAATACAGTGCTGCCAAGTTAAAATTACCGCAAGCAGCTGATAAACATTATCAGTTGCCTATTGAAACATTGGGTACGTTCGTAAAAGCATTTATAGTGCACGTCTGTAGCATCACGAACATCTAACGAGCACTGTTTAGAGTCAAACGTTTTTTAATGCATTTAATCGGCATACATACCTGCTGCAAATATCTGCAAATGGCGCCGTAAATTATTTTAAGATGCAAGAAGTTGCAGTGGAACAATATGTATGTATTTTGATATTTAAATTACATTAAATTACAAGAAGATTGATACATTCGAAAATAATTTTGAAACAGATAATTTTGGTAGTTTTTTATTACTTCAAAGGAGTTTTTTATTTTTCTTTTTACGGCCAATTGTGTTCTTATAAGAAATGGTCGCTTTGATTTTCTTTCTAATTTTTTTCTTACTATAATTTCAATGAAAATTGTCGCTTTTTTATCACAATTTTCTTAAATAAAATTGCCAACTTAAAAATTGTTTGCAGCTCGTTCAAAAATGTCAACTCAGCACAGATGTTGAGCAGTTGCAAAGCATGTGCAACAGATGATCACGCATACGCAGAAAAACCTGGCATAACTGCCTCATTGATGCATAAATTTGCTCAATTTACGAATGTACCCATTTTCAACTTAAAAATTTATTCACCCGCAACCATAATTAAAAAATTGCGAAGAAAAAAAATCTTTTGTGACGAAACGAAAATATTTTCAGTTACCTCTGAGAAAAGAAAATTGGCGATATGACTGACATCAATCTGCCGATAAAAAAAGCTTATACAGGGTGTTTTTTTAGAGGTATAGAACTTCGAATTGAAATAAAACACAAGAAAATCATTTTAATGTCCATCAATTTGGCTTTATTGGAAGGATAATTTTATGCCATTAACGTTTAAATATGATTTCGGGCATGTGGCCGCCGCGGCTTGCTCGAATAAAGCCAATTCTACAGGTCCAATTTTCAACCACTTTTTCGAGCATATGGGGCCGTATGTTGGCAATAACGCCACGAATGTTGGCTTCCAAGTCCCCTAACGTTTCTGGTTTGTTGGCGTAGACGAGCGACTTCACATATCCCCAAAGAAAATAATCCAATGGTGTCAAATCACACGATCTTGGTGTGCAATTGACAGGTTAACCGAATTAATTGCTCTGATGGACGATTATGTCGACCATAAAATGGACGGAGCTTGCGGTAAACTTCGCGAACTGAACCATTATTTTCGAAATAAATTTGCACGATTTGCAAGCGTTGTTCTTTTGTCAACCTGTTCATGATGAAATGGCAAACCAAACTAAATATTAATCACTTGACAGCTGACAAAATGGCCGCCAGTTAAAAAAGTGATGCCAACTTAAAGTTCTATACCTCAATAAAAAACACCCTATATTATAATGTATGTGTGTATTAAATTAAAATATTATCAATCGCTCCCAACATTTCATTTTGTATAAATAGTTCCATAATTTTGCAATATTCATTTAAGAAAATATATAATAATTTCTATTTTAGAGCTCTTTCTAAAATTTTTTAGTTGTTCATGCAAACAAAAAGAGCTGTTGTATAGTTTGTCAAATCAGTATTATAAAAAGTAGTTAAAAGTGCAGCAATAAATATGTATACTTGTGAACTAATAATATTGGTAGACTATAGAATACTCTGCACACTTATTTCTGTAGCAGATTTATTTTGTTTTGAACCAACCAACCTGTGTGTTAAAAGCTGAATTTTTAAAGTTGTACTGTGAACGCAAACTCAGCTGCTTATGGTTTTAGGGCTAGTTTCTTACTAATTAGTTAAACTCAGTTTAACATACGTTTGAGTTAACCAAGAAACAAATTTAAACGGGGTTTAACCGTCCATGCTGTTTTTCAGTGATGGATTAACAGTTGTCAATGCCATACTTTTTTTCAATATAGATGTGGCATTCTTGAAAATATTTTATGTAAATAGGGCAACACTTAAAAAGGGATGTGACAATTCTTTAAATTAAAAAAAAATAAATAACTAAATTATGAATAAATAAAATGAACTTAAAAACTAGTGACGCTCCAAAAATAAAACTAAAAAAAAGTTCATCAAATTTTAAATCCAACGAAATACGACTTTCTTTCCAATTAATTATAAAATCATCACACACATCATCTCTTATTTTGCTCACAATTGCCCTATTCAATTTATTCTGGTTCATAATCACTAAAATCTTCGTCTTTATAACAAACATCCATTTTATTTATGTATGAATGTATTTATTTATTAAACTTTTTAGTAAAACTTTTTTTCAATTGAGTTTAACTGAGCAATATTACTCGGTTAAACCTGGATTATTAACCAGATAATCTTAGTTTGAAAAACAAAATTTTAAGTTTTAGCTTCAGTTACTGAGAGTAGAGTTTATCTTTATGTTAAAAACTAGCTCTTAATGTTAAAACCAGGGCTTAACTTCTTAAGGTGTTACAGCACTATTCTTTAACATACAACTATTTTGATGATACATTTGTATTAAATTTTCAAGACTATTGCTCATTCTTCTGAAAGAATTTAAAGATTTCATCAAAAAGTTTGCACTCTTGTCTGTCCAGCAACCGTTGTTGTTTGCCAAAATTTTTAAACTCCAGATGAAACAGCTTGAAAATATTTTTGTGCTTAATACGATATTTATGTATTATTGATTACTATCACTAAGTTTATGAATGACACTGGTTGGGCCTAATTATTATATCTAGATTTAAGATTTGAATACTTATTGTTAGTTAATTTTTTGAAGATACAATAAATAAATATACGCAAAAATTTTTTTAAACGATTAAAACTTATGTCCTTGATATATGCGTCATTCAAATGCTTCGTAGGCATAATCAAACTTTAAATTGTGTTTCCCCCATTAACAGAAATTATTTGCAGCAACTCCCCACAAGTTGGGAATATGACAAGCCAAACGAAAAAGAGAAATTTCATACTCATGCCATGATAAAGTTTTAATTGAAATTAAAAACTTTGTGAAATAAGAGTATGAAATTAAAATTAGAAAACACAAATTTTGCATGAATGAAAAGGCTTTGAATATTTAAAATGAATACGGAAATGAAAAAGAATTATCAGTTAATTATGAGTATAAATATCTTTAAGCAAAAATACTGGTTGCATTTTGTGATTTGCATATAAATATGTAAAATTATTTCAGTATACATATTTATTTAATGAATTAGAAAATTCAACGTAATATGATTGCAGAAGCAATATTCTTACATAAAATGAGAATTATGCATACGCAAAACTAGAGTTCATTCTTTTTTTTTTATTTGAAAATAAAGTAAAACGGGGAAAGAAATTTAATCTTTGTTATCTTATGTGTATTCGCAATTGAATATACAACATACGAGTATGGAGCAGGCGGCAAAATTATCGAAAAATTTGACAATGTTCAAAGTTGGATCGTATACATATGTATATTCGACTACAAAGTTTTGATATGAATAATAATATTTAAAATATCGTCAGCCCATTATTGGTTTGAAGCATATGCCAAAAAGTCGGAATGGAGAAAAACGACAAAGAAGGTTTACATGAAGTTTTTTCAAAGTATACCCGATAGAATTTTTTTTTTGTATTTTCACCACTGCTTCCGACACATGATTGAAAGAAATGTGTAAATTTTAGTGAACTTTGATGAATAAAGTTAGAAGTTAATATTACTTTATTGTAAAATTAAAAATACGTTTTGTGCCGCATACACCACTTTTCTTAATTTATTTTCAAAAAGTAGCTTTTTGTGCTCCATACGTATACTTTACTGCTGAGAATTGAGACTTTTGTTGTTTTGTTTATTTTTCTTGCTGTCTAGAGAAATAAGTCGATCGTTTAACGCCGACCAAGAAGCCGCCGCCCTAATATTTTTAACTATCGATCCGCTTACACGCTTACACAAGAAAAACAAGTAATTGAAGTGTATTTAAGATAAAGAATGAAATTAAATGATTTCTGTTATACTCAAAAATGCATAATTAAGGTTTCTTTTATTTTATTTTAGTGTTTAATAAGTTTATAATAAAAAATTTAATCGGCGGCTGCATTTGGGTGATGATGTTTTTGCTTAACAGTCGCCGTTGAATTTTTCTTACGGCACCTTCTATTTTTATTATTCATTTCTTATAGAAGTGAAGCAAAACAAGAGTAAACTTTAAGCCGCGTTCAGACTATTATACTTTGTATTTATACTTGTCAAAAATTCTAATAATACGTGCAAGTGTGATAGTCTGAACGCAAAATGTCATCAAAGTTGCAAATAATACGATAAAAATTTTGACATCCCAAAAGACTTTTTCGTTTTTAGAAAAATTTCTAAACGATAATACTTTTCATTAGATCAGGGTTGCATTTTCACACAAACCAAATTTCCAAGTCGGCTGTTTCGCCGCCGATAGCGTGTCGCCATTGATGTAATGTTTTGTCATATGTATATCGGCTCAAAATTTTGAATAAGTGATTCGTATGGAAGTATATTTCGTTGAAGTAATTTTTTAACGTTTTTGTAATATCTTTTCTTAAATTTTTTCTGTTATTTACATAGAATATTTTTAACTGCTGAATTTTTTTTAAGTGCCGGCACGTCCCCGCCTACATGAAACCGCTTTGCCGCCGCTAGTCAATGAATAGCACAGACATTTTCATTGAACAGCTGTTTTGTTTTCTGCTTGTATTACACATTTTATTTGAAGTGTGATGGTCTGAACACAATATGTGATTTTACGTTAGATTTTTTGACAGTCGCAACGAATGTATTTAGATTTCTGTATCGTAAAATGTGATGAAAGTTTTAATACTTGTATAATAGTCTGAACGCATGTTTTTGTATGAAGAATTTGACGCGAACGCCAAACTGTGGCATATAGAGCAAAACAATAGTTATTAAACCTTAAAATAGTTGAAATGAAGCAAAATGAATGCTAAATATCTCAGAAATCATAATTAATTTAGCGAAACATGTTTTGGATTCAGAAAGGAGATATTCGAAATATATATACCCCATACCTAACTCATTTTTTTTGGAAAAATGGTCTGTGGGTCAAACCAATAATGGGCTGGCAATATATTACTTAAAGGGTTTGAACTCGAGTAACTGCAGCGTAAGTTTTTAGGTAGATAAAAACAAAGTGAATATTTGTTACTATCGTATCCGCCAAAATATCTTAAGCGACATAATTTTCGAGCTTAATTTTTTTTATGAAAATCGATTACTCACGAACGTAGATAGTAAATTTTCGTCAAAAAACGAAGTTCAAAACATATGTCGCTTAAACTTTGTTTTTGGCGGTTATGGCTCGATATATCAAAGTAAAGCGCTCTTCCCTAACTAGATTGCATCCACCTTGGTTGCATCTTTTTATGTACTAACTTACTCGAATCTAACCTAACCTCTCTTAACATATCTTATACGTTTTTAAGTCTTTACTTTTATATACATTTTAGATTAAAATTTCACTCTTTATACAAAAATTTCAAATATCCCTACCATACGAATTTCAGTTGTAGCAATCTCCGAAGTACTGAAAAATGTTGCTCGTTATAGCCGAGTAAATAATTTCACAATTAAAAAGGCGTATTTTATGTCAATTAATATATAAAGTGTCTAGATGAATTTCTATCCACGTTTTAAGTTTTATCAAACTCAGTTGGATAGTTTGCCAGAGGCAGATACTGTTGGCCCCTGCCCTCTCGTTGTTCTAGTTGAATAAAGAAGTCTGTGTGACCAACGGGGGCACACTATCAAATATATGCCCCCCGTTGGTCCTAGCTTGAAAAAAATAGACTCACATCTGCCAATGTTTTAAATTTCATCAACATCTTTTAAGCCATTTTGTTCATATGTAGGACGTAACACGCAAACAAAATAATTTTCATTCGGACAGATGGACTGGAGGGCAAACAGCCCTCTCACGTTTAGATGGTGCTGTTTTTCTTTTGAGTATGGTATCCTAAGAAGTTTTACATCAATAGATCTCCATTAAAATGATGATGATGTTCATTGTGGTTATACTACCCCTCGACC
Organism: Nowickia ferox; assembly: GCA_936439885.1. Classification (NCBI taxonomy): domain Eukaryota; kingdom Metazoa; phylum Arthropoda; class Insecta; order Diptera; family Tachinidae; genus Nowickia; species Nowickia ferox. Next base: position 112,204,417 of record OW387023.1, read on the forward strand.
CTATGCTACAGACTTTGGCGCGACAATAATTACCCTATATCCCTTGGGGGCTATATTCCATATTTCTTTGCAAGAATTATAGAAATCGTAAAAGTTGTTTCGGAGAACAATCGCTAAGCAATATAAACCACTCCCTGATAATCACGAAATGTACCGTCATTTTTTGTTACAAAATTACTTTACTTATTTTATATATTTTTTAATTGCTTTAAAATGTTTGTCTTTTCAAACCAACCCTTTAAAAAGCGAACGAAGAGAAGTATATGTGATTTTTATCGGGACTATCGAAGCTATCGAGCTATTTATATACATATATCCATATAGAAATATGAATAATACAGTAGGAATTTTAAAGATTTGCTATATTATTATTTTTTATTTCATAAATTTTACAATTGACGATAAACTTTTTCCTTTAACTAGTAAATACAAATTAAAATTCAAAATGCGACAAATGTCGGAGAAAAACAATAATAACTGTTGCCATTTGGAAAATGTAAACAAGCATTTCGTACGCTTACATTTGTCATTTTGCAAATTTTACATGGAAAACATTTTGTATAAATTCAACCCTCAGGCAATAAAGAAATCATAAAAAATTTCAAAATAGCAGTAACATGTATAACAACATTAGCACTTACATCATTATTGTCAACAAGAATAGACAGAAATATGTATTTTATTGTATCACACTATCAATGCCAGTGCCTTGCTACGGTCGCACTAACAGTGATATTAGTACTCTTATCAGACGGGCATACATATGTGTAACACAGTGCTTTGTTCTTATGCAAAAGATGACCATAAAAACTTTGGTTATTAGTTTGCAACACAAGTATACGAGTACATATGTATGTAAGTACCTTCATTGAAGTTGTAACTTTTAATTTTGTTTTGAGAAGCTTAAAAAAATTTCACATTTCGTATATGGAGATCATTGTGCATAATATTATTTGATACAATCTAGGGAGCATTTCCTATTGATCGAAGAGTTTTAGACATGTATGTATGTACCTTTGTAATATTTCAAAATTGAATTGCTGGCTGAGCCCCATAGTTAGATTCCATAAGTCCAAAGTTAAAAGTTGCTTAAAGTCAATACATTTTCAATTAATTTTTTTTTTTATGAGAGACTTGGAAGTTGTTAATATGGCTTCTTTAAGAAGTCAAAAATATTTAAAAGTTATGAAAATATTATTCTCTTAGAACAACTTGCAACGCTTTTGTACGTACTGTTTGTATGTACATATGTATGTATGTATGTATGTATTTTCAGTTCGACGTTCGAACATATTGTTACGCAAAAATATTCGAAAAACCATTTAAATGCAAATATTTTCATAAAAACATATATTTTTGGTAAACAAAAAGAATTATCCAGAATTGTTTAGCTAAAGAACTAAATCCACATGCGCAAGCAGATAAACATAAAAACTATGGCAACACACTAATGAAATTGCTTCTGCTTGTTAAGAAGATACACATACAAACACACATACATGGTAGTGTAGACAAAAATAAAGTAAACAACCGCCATAGATTGCTTCTTTAATGATGTACGTATACATATACGCACAAACATATGTATTTAACCCATGAACTAATTTCTGGATTAAAAACAAGCATTACAAATATAGCTGAGATTGTCAAAACGTTGCTGTCACATTCTGGAAGCCTTGTGTGAAGCATAAAAAAGGCGACGCATCTGCTGGCAGTTCAGTCTATCATATAAAGTCAGTTTGAAGTTGAGTTGCTTATTGTAAAGAGTTGTCTACTACTGGTTCATTCCGTTCATTATTGTGAAGAAAGAGTAAATGACAATTTAAAGCAGTTGATATTCGTACATAAGTGTGTAAAAGTAAAATCGGTGAGTCATTATTGTCGTACAAACAGAGAGCGTGGGCAGAGTGAGTCTTATGTGAAGAAGAGCAGAGAGGGGGCATTGCTTCAATACGAGCGCAGCCAGCGCAACAATCTGTATTTGAAATTTTCCAATCACCGCCAAATCTTGAGTTACGGGTAAAAAACCGGTTTTTCGTACACGTAGGCACTTATCATCCTCTAATTTTTGTTTTTTTTGTTGTAAACAAACACAACTTGCGAAGCGATTAGCTTGTCTGCAGAAAACAACCAGGGTCTATGGGGGGAATCAAACCCACGACCTCTGGACTGAGAGGCTAGCATCGCTACCATTCAGCCACAGGAGCACCCAATAATAAGTTGAATATCCACCAATTTAATATTCCGCAAAATCATAATAAGTTATAGTATTTTTACATGATTTAAGCTCTTTTTGAAAATTTTTGATGCCACTCTAACTTGAATTAATTATAACAGTGATTTGCAACTTGCGGCTCTCAAATGAACGGTACCAATCGTATTAATTATTTTAGGTATAGGGTACTAACTAGAAATTAAGATACAATGCAAATACAGTAACAATATTTCAAACAACGATACCCACACGAAAATAAATTTTAATTTGGTGTAATTTAGCGGAATGTATGGTTGGTACATGTAAAAAATTTGGTTCTCAAACAAAAACTTTGGCGACCACTGTTGTACCAATTTTACACTTTGTGTTAATATACGTCTATTAAATTGTACTTTCATCATCCTGGAAGCTTAAATACACATAAAGCGCATGAATAAAATGTGAAAAACATCATGCAGGCAGTTTTTTTTTTTTGCAAAAAGTCTTCTAATAAAATATTTACTAACTCAGTAAATTTCTAAAAAAAATTTTCGACACAAACCAGCAAATTACTCTTAATTTACTACGTTTTATAAAAAAAGGCATAGCTAGTATTGTGCCAGTACAAAAATACTGTCTAAGAACGAATCCAAACTAGAAAAGTGTAAAAAAAGCGGAAAAATTACATTTATTGAAAACATACAGACATATCAAGTTGACTGAAATAAAATATATATGATTCGAAAGGTCTTACTTTCTTCATAAATTTAAAATCATTTAATAGTCAACTTAAGGTAGAGGTCCATAGCTCGCTTTTTGCGCGTTATGCTTTACAGGCGTTTCATCCTCTTGTTTCGTTCTATACTTTGTTCACGTTGAGTTACATGCACTGCTTTTCATGCGCCATTTTTTTTTATTTTGATCAGCTGTGTGCGTTTGTTTATAAATACTTATAAAGAATATATTTAATTTTATGTGCAAAAAATGCCTATGAACAATTTCAAAAAAGAAAAGGTTTTGTGTACGGCCGTTGTATTTAGAACGGAATTTAAGTGGGTTTTTTGAAACCATATTTAAAAAATTAAAACTTCTGACCCTGAGCAATTTCGAACCGCGACAAGAAAGTCTGCAGATGTCTTTGACTATTTATTCAGCATTTTAAAAGATAGTTGTTGACTTTAATGTAAGTAAATTGAAAATTACATATAAATGTATGCACATTATTGGCTTAAGCAATAACTTTTCTAAGCAGCTATTTAATACAGATTTAGCGGAGAAGACACTAATATGCAAAATTTGTTACTGAGAAAAGTGTGGTGAGAAGTTAATTAAAATACATCACTTTAATGAAAATATTCACATATTTTATAAGTTTTTTTTACTAAAAAATTTTTTTTTATTGAAAAAAAAAGAAAAAAATTATCCACGGCAAAATAATATTTATCGATAACGTAAGAAATAAAGTATTATTTAACATCTTGAGCATTCAAGAACAGCTGACTTTCTTTCATGGTGCTTGCAACGCGTACAAAAGTAGAAAGTAGACCTACTTTTTGCTTTGAACGCGCCTACGCGTTCTGCGCTTTTTGCAATGTAACTTGTCACATATATATACTATTACAATGATTCTACTTTTTTGACAGATGCATAGAAAGCGTAACGCGCAAAAAGCGAGCTATGGACCTCTACCTTTAGTTAAAGGTTGATAAGTGCATAAGAGTACGAAAATCCGATTTTTTACCCGTAACTCAAGATTTTGGAGGTGTTTGGAAAATTTCAAATACAGATTGTTGTTGTACTCGACAATACCTACCAGAACAAGTAGTAATTAGAAAAAGCAAAAAACCCGACTGCGACCAACTTTGAACCGTTAAATATCCGAAACGGTCATTCGAAATCAAAAATCATAAGAGAAACCTAAAGATGATTTTAAAATACATGGCGGATGATACCCATTTTGATATAGCTGGTAGACTTTTTATTTTATTTCGTGTTAACAAAATGGCGTCTGTTGGCCGCCATATTGAGTTTTGACTACTGTCATATCTTTAGTGATACTCCCAGGATTAAGACAAATCGATTGTGTTTATATAGTGAAAAAATCACAATACCCTTCTTTGCGTTGCGCACGTCACATATATTCTTTTTTGTAACAAAGTGTAATGTGTCATTCTTAACCCTAATTATTACACTGGAGCCTTTTATTCATTTGCAAATCTTTGAGTCCACAAAAAAAGTTTCTGAAAGGGTAAAAACGTAATAACAATATTCATATTTTTCGCAGTCAGTAACTTTGATTATGCTCTATGAGGTGAAAGCACTGTGCGTAATGCCTCAAACTACAACAATAGTGCAATTGTTTCACTCAATTTTCAAAGAATTTTTCTTAATGGAATACATTTGATAAAAAAAAAACTTATCTTCATGACATAAGTATTGCCTTTTAAAATGTATTTTGTTGCTTCCGCCTTCGTTCCCCTCAAATATCTGAACATCAATGTTATGTATGTAAAACTTTTTTTTGTTCGAGAAACCTTTCATGCAAGTTTAATCTTTTTAATTGTTTTTTCTTTCTTAAAAAAAACAAAAACGAAATTGATTTATTATTTACTTGTTGCTGAAATGGTGGTGAGATAATTGTGGTTTTTAGATAAGACTGATTGTTATTTGCTTTTATTTTTTGATTATGAAAAATAATTAATATTTAAAAATGTTTTAATTGAAAAAAAAACAGTAAATAAAAAGAGTTTCTTAATCATTGTGATGATAAAAAATTTAAGATTTTTAAATTTATGTAAATAAAATATTGGGCCTTATAGTGATTGGCGTATTTCGACTTCGACTACGACAATTTGGTAATAGCTTAAAGATAATCTGTTTAAGGGTTCTTTAATCGATTACAAAAACGTCGAAGTCAAAGTCGAAATATGTACACCACAATAAGAGGGATTATTTGTTGCTTTTTTGAAAAAGTTTCTTAGCCTACAGTGATTGCAATTTTGTAATTCTCAATAGTCTATTGAGAGTTTGTCTTTACGTCTTTGGGGTTTTTTAAGCTTTTTGAAATTGTGCTTTAAAGTCTACTGATGAGTTGCTTGAGCAGCAACGAAATTTATATACATGTGTTTAACCCATAACAAATAAGTTTTCTTTTTTTTAATTCGTATTTATTTTGACATGCGTTAAATAAAACGAAAGTAACAAAAAAAAAATAATTTGTTTATTTTTCTTCATTCTGAATCACTTAAGTTTATGTGTTTTTATCAGCAAATATCAGCTGTACTGATTAAATGAATACTCGCATAAAATATTGCCTTCATTATCATTGGTTGATATAAATTAATTTTTTGCCCACTATTATCACTAAAAGTACAAATTAGTCGCACGGATTTCACAGTACTTTTACTAGTTTCAGTAAAATAACGAAAAAACAGATGCTATGTTGAGGGTGTTGCTGATAAAAATCTTTGAATAATTTCCTACAACAAGTTAAATTAAGTGTGCTAAATAAAAATCTCCCGATTCTCATAAAGAAAAAACCATCAATATTTTTCTTCGAACGGAACTTTAGACAGCAAATATGTACAGTAATTTCCGCTTAATAGATTTTCCGAAAGTGCACAGCTTTTTTAAACACTTACACGGATAAATTGTTTAAAAAATTACTCTGCTAATGGATTCATTAACCCAATTGCATGTGTTTTTTAAAATTAATTCACCGGGATCAATTAAGAGGCAACTACTGTATAATAGTGTTTTATTGAACTGGAAACAGTTGATTTAATTTTCTTTTGCAGCTAGCTTCACTTTATTATATTTTTGAAAACGCTATAGCAAACTGTGTACTAAACTAAATATGCCACCCTTATATTTAGTGTAAACAGTAGATAAGCTAACACAGAAACTCTTTAATTTTTGCACCCTAATTACAAAAAAGTTATAAAAGTGGCTGCCAAATATTCCATCCCAAATAGTTTATTTATTAAAGCTCTTATCTAAGCACAAAACAGTTGAAAGTATGATTAAAGGTACGCAGTTATAAATTGGAATAATAAAAAAAAAACATCTTGGTTATTAAAGAATAATTAATTTTTAGTTTTGCTTTCGTTTGGTGCCATTTTGCTGGCACGCACAGCAGTCATATTGACCACGCCTGAGGAACCAATATATGTAAATGGCTGTAAATCAGACACGGAACTATGGGGCTCGGAGGATTTCACGAAATTCTATTTTTGTGTGGGTGAAAATAAAGCCTTGGAGCAATCTTGTCCGCCAAATACTTTCTTTGTAAAGAATAGCACTGTCACTGGTTGTATACCACTTGCTGCAGTGGGAGGTTATTGTATCGATCAACGAAAACTCCAGCCGTGTGAAGGTATCTACTTGAATCAGCCCCAGCCTCATCCAAATCCCACAAAATTTTACTTATGCCTTCCGAGAACGCTTGAGCCTGTGGCCTTGGATTGTAATGAAGGAGCTTTTCTTCACCAGGGCGGTTGGTTGGGTTGTTTCAATTGGACACATTGGCGTAATGTACGTGGCTGCCATTTATCGGAATAATTGAATATTAGTTTTAAGTCAAAGTTGAAATATTACCAGTTTATGACCCATATAATGCTATTTAAATGAAACAGATTTGATGCTGGCCAGCTCAGAGCAGTTTTTGTTAAAAACAAATGTTTTTATGTACTCAAGAAATTTATTATTCGACATATTGTCATAATTATATTGTAAGTGAAATTTATTTGACTGTTCAAAATGTGTAGTTGAAGTCTACTGACGATTTGTTAAAGCAACAATGAAATGCATATAGACATCGCTTAACCACCAGCAAATAAATTTCACTTACAATAAACAGCACTTACATGATAAGGAACTTACATATCGATGGCTTAGTAAAAAAACGTGTATAAATTGGCTATTATAAACGGGAATCGGTTTCAGCCTGAAGTAAAGTATCGCGCTAGCTATTTCTGTCTTCTGCATGCTGGCGCCAGTTGGATACACCAAGTGCTGTTAGGTTTTGTTGCAGCTGGTCGTTTCGGCTTGCCCACCGATGGGTTCTTCCTTGTATGCTTTACGGGCTGGATCCATTCCCCAAGTGTGTCCAAGCCAACGGGTCGTGGTATTTTAATGCCATTGACTATATCTACATCAACATAAGGCTCGTACAGTTCGTGATTCATTCTAATTTGGAATCCATCATCAAAGCGTAGCGGGCCATAAATCTTGCGGATAATCTTTCTCTCTTTTTAATGTCCATGTTTCAGCACCATACAGTAGTAGGATAAGCAATTTGTGGAGTTTAATTTATGTTCTCCAAGAGAGGGCTTTATTTCTTAACTGGTTACCTAGCCCAAAATAACATCTGCTGGCCAGAGTTATCCTTGGCTTAATTTCTAAGCGGACATCGTTGCAGACGAAGTCTTTTACAACTTCAAAGATGTAATTTTCGATCACTATACGTTGTTCGAGACGCTGAGATGTTCTGTCACTGGCAATAAAGTATTTCGTCTTGTCTTCGTTTACCTTAAGGCCCACTACCTTTGAGTCCTGTCGAGTTCCACTTACTGCTCGTGTGTTGCAAATATCGTCAGCATAAGCAAGCAGCATGACACTTTTTGTTAAATAATGTAGTGGTTTTGATTTTTGTCTCTTGCAAAATCTTCTCGATTAGTAAGTTGAAGAAGTTACAGGATACTGCATAGTCTTGCCTAAAACCCCGCTTGGTACAAAAAGGCTCGGAGAAGTTGGTTCCTATTTCGACGGAGCTTTTTGTGTTTTGTCTTTCTTATACTAAGCCATTAATATATATATATATATATATATATATGCGACACCAAAAAAATATCTATGCTTTTTTTCAAAGAAAGCTAATTTTTTTTTTACTTCTCTATATGTTTGTGATGGCAGCTGTACGTTAGGCAAAATTAAAAAAAAAATTAAAACACATTTTTCTGAAATATAAATTTAATTGCTTGCTGTCGCACGCGACAAAAAAGTGGACTTTCCGGTGGAAATCTCCATATATAATTTAATAATGGTCTGTTCAGCAATGTCGAAGTAGCCCGATAGAACTAAAAATTTTAAAAAATTACACAAAATATTAAGAGCATAACGAATTCATATCAGGTGGTCTCAACTATTCAAGTGACTTTTTTGGCCGCTTGAAATTTTAATATCATTTAGAATTGAAAACAGAATTTTTCGTACATTTTTTGGACATCAAAAGTATAGATTCTATGTTTTGTTTTTCATACAAGACTGTTGAAACCACAACTACCCTGGATCAATGTCATCCATATTTTCAAACAAAATATCATTGATCATGCAGCGCTAATAATATTCATTGGCACTAACGCTAGTTCCGGCTTAATTTTTTTTTTGATATAAGACATAATAATGCCACCAGCTTGGTGAATTTTTCTGGATATAATGAAGCCTGTAGCCTTTTTTTATTGGGTTTATTAACAAGTTTTTGAAAATTTCAATCACACTAAAAATCTCTAAATGTAAAATCAATAAAAAAGAAAATTTTATTTTTAAATATGCTTCATGATTTTAATTGAAATTTATTTGCTGGTAGTTAAGCATTGTCTGTATATTTCATTGGTGCTTAGCCAAATAATCAGTAGACTTCAACTGATGATTTGGCTAAGAACCAGCAAATAAATTTCAGTTAAAATAAACTTATGACAATATGTCGAATAATAAATTTCTTATATGCTTCGTAATGTTTTGAATGTAATAAAAATAGTGCTTAATCGATTTAAAAAATTTGTGAGGACAGTTATGGTCTTCAATTAAATGATTTGAATATTTCTATCCCTTTTAACAACAACAACTACATAAAGATTTTTCAATTTAAGCAGTCAGAAAAAATTCTCCAATGAATATACATTTTGAAACTAACAATTGTGACATCCACAAAAGCTGCACTAAGTAAACAGAAAATAGCTCTAAGGCGTTAAAAGCGCAATGAATTTTTACATAATACAATAATTCTCTGTGAAGAACATATTGACAAATTTGATTGTGCATGTGTATTTATGGCCACACACTGCATGAAGCAGCAGTTGTACAATGGAAATAAAATAACGAGCAGCAAACTGTGTCAAGTTTATTACGGGGGTATTGAATGTTAAAAAATAAGTTTTAGATATCACTTAAAAGAGTTGATGATTATTATTCTCTCTATTTCAGTGGAGATAACTTATCTAATCCATTGTGCGAGAATTTTTCTAAGGATTATTACAGGGCTCCATTTTTGATTTTTTACATTTTAATTTGTTGTGCTTATATATCCCTAATACGATTAATTATGCTCACCAAATAATTTTTTTTTTTTAGATATTTGAGCTTTTCTTTATGGCCTTAGGGATGTTAGCAATAGATACAAACATATGTACAGAAGCATGCAAATGAACTGAAACAAATTTATGATGCATACGACAGTGGAAAATTAATGTTTGTCATATTGAATTTGTCGTGAATTTGAAGCCTCAACGTACGAGTACGGAGTTAACTAGACTAGTGAAACTGTAGGATTCTGGATCTTTCGTCACACACATATAACAAATTTCAAAATTATCACTTCACAAGAAATAAAACTATTTTGATTTTTACTGTAGGTAGTTAATATTATTTTCAGTGCTGATAAATATCTTTATCGACCCTTCTAAAGTTGAAAAAGTTTACCATTTCTTGAAATGAACTAAGTCTGTCACAGCAAAAAAAAAAAAAAAAAAAAAACTTAAAAAAAAATTATAAATTATTAACAAAAATGCAGGTACTTGAATTTAGTTAGTGCCATGGAGACGATCAAATAAGCCCGTCAAGCAGTGAATATTTGTGAATGTACCAGAACAATCGCTTACGAGGTGACATACAAATAAACACGTCAATCACTATTTGTATTTTGCTGACAATATAAAAACTTTTTTTGCACAAAGAATCTGATGTTTTTTGTCAATCAGAGTTTGAGATGATCATTATTCTTTATTTGATTTTATTTCTTTATTTAGTTTTTAATGCAAAAACATCGTTCTAACATTGCTAATTGACACACAAGACTAAAATTGATGATGAGATAATGTTTTTTTTTTGCATTAAGAGGGCACATTATGCTCTAAGAACAAAGTTGAAGTCCGTAATAGATTGGGTTAACATCGATTGAACCCTTTCTCCCTCTTTTTTTTTTTGTTATCATACCATAATTCCATAAAAAATTTGAAAGAAATCTTATAATTATAAATGCACTCTAGCAAAGATACACAATATCGAAACCAATTTTTTCATCTCAATTTCTTGAAAAAGAAAATACACTGTGGTATCTGTCAGTACACCTAAAATACTTACATACATTAAACTTCATAACAACTAAATGAGAACTATATCATACAGTACAAACCCTGAATGATCTTTAAATTTAGGTATTTTAAAAACTTTTTTTTCCAAATTCAATTTGATTTATTATTTGATTTAAACTAATCAAGAGTGGAGTAGAGCTTTTTCAATATACGGAGTTTTTCTAAAACACAACTTTCAAAACAAATAGCAACAAATATGTTTTTAATTGCAATATTTTACAGTTGTTGCCCACTGTCAACTTAAATAAATACTAGCAGCATTTTTTTTTAAATATTGTAATACCTTTGTGTGTTTGGTAAAGTTTTTGCTTTGAATAAAAACAATGCCTTTGGTGTTACACTGCAATTGAATCTATAGAAGTATTTGCAATTTTTTGTCGTTTTGCGGAATGCCAATGCTTGGAATTAATTTGCTTAGTTGCCAATTTGATTATATATTCTTGAACAAATATGTATACTACAGGGGTGCGTGCGATATAGAATAGTGTTGTAAGAATAGTTAAGCATTGCTGTGTAGTTGTAGAGAGATAATGCAACATCAAATAGTAGCCAGTCAATGCTCCTACCAGGACTTTAGAAGCCTGCTGCTGTAGGTATCCCTTATGCATAGACGTAGAAAGACTATTCTGGGGAGTGTATTGTCCCTCCTTCCCCAAAAATTGGTGTTATTATTAAATTGAATTATTAAAAATTGCATGTAATTATTTATTTTAATATAACTCAAGAAAATAAGCAGTCATAATGGCCCTAGAAAAATTTTTAGCTACATCAATGCCCACATGATTTCTTCCATAAAGCACTGAAGACTCTGTAATCTCACCTACGCAGAAAAAAAAGATTCATAAATACAATTAATTTATTTGTGAATACAATTAAAATTTTATTTAAAAAGGCACCTACAACGATTTTTGTAAATACAGACACACATTTGTAACATAAGAAAACAAAATGAACTCAATTATTTCCAATTATAATTATTGTGTTATTCACAATTGAGTTGTTAAAAGAAAACAAAAATTTTTAATGAATTTGTTTTTCAAATTCTAATGTGTGTTTCTTTGTTTGTTTTTTTTAATTTAATTTTTATTTAGAATTTGGTTTTTTGAGACAATTTTAAATTTTTAGTTGAACTATTAGTGAATTTTAATCAGAAATAATTTCTTAGTCAGGCTTAAGTTCAATAATTTCAATTCTTGTTGAATGAAATATTTTTATTAATTAATGTGAGTTTCTAAAGAAGAGAAAAAAAATTAAATTAGACAATAACTGAATTCCTGCTTTCGAAGTTATTAGTATCACATAATATATCAGATTACACGTACATTACAATCCAAGTACTTAGATTGCTTGCTTACGATGTCACACTAATGTCAGCGATTATTATCGAAGTACTTCGCTTAATTTCCCGCTGGGTATTTATTTCTTTTGTAGGAGAGAACTTTTGATCTTTCAAGTCGATTTTCAGAAATTTATTTCTCTTGCAGTTAAATAAGGAAATTCGGTGATAATTTTTATTTTATTTAAGAAAATATCATTCTACACACTATAACTAATATCGACCCATATCCGCTAAAATGGCTTAAGCGACACATGTTTTGGACTTCGTTTTTGTTTTGACGAAAATCGATTTTTTACTAGGGTACCCATTTAATCGGGGTTTTACTTTAATCGGTTAATAACTCGATTAATTAATTGAGGTTTTTGCTTAATCGGTTAAAAGTCGATTATTTTCAGTATTAACCGGTTAACCGTTTAATAAAGTTTTTCCATAAACCAAGTGCTTTCAACAAATGAAAGTGCATAAATTATTAAAGAAATTTATTATTCGACATATTGTCATAATTATAAGTGAAATTTATTTGCTGGTGGTTAAGCGATGTCTATATGCATTTCATTGTTGTTTTAACAAATCGTCAGTAGACTTCAACCACACATTTTGAACAGTCACATAAATTATTTATTAATTTAGGTTTATTAGTAAAACAAACAACACACATAATAATTCTTAAACTAAATCAAGCAAAAAAAAAAAACAAAAATATAAAAAATTAATAAATACGTATTCATTAAAAATTAAAAAGTTTGTGAGGTCATTATATTAGTTACTTCAATAGTTTAAAGAAGAGATCTTCTAACACAATCTTTCAGAAAAATATTTTGGTTTAAATCTTTAGGACTTTATCGATTCTTTACTTTTGGTAAAACCAGACAGACTTGGGAAAATCATTTAAGATGATGTTGAGGTAGATGTTGAGGAAATCGAAAGCAATCCATAATACAAAATATGTATACATCTCAAAACATATAAAATCATTCATTATGCCACTATAGTCCTGCTTTATTTTGTTTTCAAATTCATGAAACTTCTAACTGTTTCGGTTAATTTTGTTAGAACATTTCTTGTATTACTATCGATAGTTCCTTCTGTTGGCTGGTCATTATCTGACTCATAGTGGCAGAGCTCAGCGATGAATATTCTGCAAAAAAGTTCAGTTCTGAATTTCTTAGCTTTCGTTATTGTACTTAAAAACTCTGTTAGTCCATATTTACACTATGCAAGTCTTATTGCTAAGCTGATTAGTTTGTTAGGGAAGAGAGACGAGGGGAAAAGAAACTTTACTGTTCTCCTCGTCTCTCTCTCCATCAAACTAATCAGCTTAGCAATAAGACTTGCATAGTGTAAATATGGACTTACTGGAAGAAAATGTTTCAGAGTGTAGATACAAAATAATTGAATTCGTCTCACATTAAATCGAATCCTTAATCAAATCATTGGCAACAGTACTATTGGCTTTTATTAAATTATTAAACAAAAACTTAATACAGTGCCAGAGTCTTTACTAAACTCTTTTTTAGCCATGTCCAAAGATTTTGAAGTTTTATTTAAGATAACTGAACATACTTCTTTGTTTGTATAAAAAATAATTTAACTAAGTTTTTATTTTAGTTTTATTTAATACACCTTTTTTAAATGAGACAAAACAAATAATTATGCACACAAACAATAAGTTGTAACACTACAAAATATGAACAAAATTGTTGCGTCGATTAATCGGTTAATCGTCTGAAATCAACCGGTTTAACTGTTAATCGAAAAAAGCCAATTTTTAAAATTAACCGATCAGTTAATCGGGTAGTAATTAACCGGTTAACCGACTAACGATTAACCGATTGAATACCCTACTATTTACGATAGCAAATAAACGATTTAGGTAAAAAAAATTTAATTCGAAAACTATGTCGCTTAAGCTTTTTCTTTTTGGCGGTTATGGCACGATATATTCAATTTGAAGTATAAGAATTAAGCTATTATTCCATATGAGATAAATAAATCGAAAAAAGAAGAAATCTCATAAAATAACTAACATTTTGCCCAGGTGTACTCTTTACTATAAAAATTAAAGGGTGTCATTTACTCAAAATTAGCTTATCTTGATTTAAGCGCTTTTAACTCTTTCCCACAGAAATTACAATCGTTACCAAATGGGTAATACAGCCGTTGCCTTTACATGAGGTCAACCTTTAAGTACATGATTTAGTGCACTCAAACGTAACTGCGATCAATATGTGTACGTAGTTTGTCATTTAACAGCACCAGGTACAGTAAATCTACACTTCTCAATGGGTATTTATGGCCTTCAGTATTAAATTTTATTTTTTTATGAATATACGAGTACATACATACGTACAAATGCATGTGTTAAAGGTGACAAGGATAGCTTTAACTATGTAGTTGGACAAACAATACTGCAGAGATATAATAATGGCTTGTGCAAATAACAAGGTACTAAGTTAAACGCAACATAAATGAAACCAAGAACATTATGCAAAAATATGAGGAAAAAAATAAAAATGATTGCGCGTTAACTGCAACAGATGCAGCATCATAGCAGCAGTATGTTAATCAACGACCTGGAAAGCATAAATGATCGGTTCGTTGGATGTTTTGTAGCTTGGAATATTGTCAGTGATGTGGTGGCATCAAAACCAACATGGATTTAAGCATTTATAAATGCAACAACAAATGCGTGTATTTCACAAAAGTAAAATGCATAACTACACAAAAATACAGATAAAGATACGCGCACACAAAACACGGATAGGAATGGTAAGCTTAGGCTTAGATGTGGCAAATATTTGTCATAATTGCTATGGCACACTAAGCATATTAGCGCAATTCAAAATCTTGCGCATTTAAAATTGGAAATTTTCGCAATTGTAAGAAGTTCTCATGAATTGTGGGCACCATTTTTTTGATTTACCTTGCAATAATGATTGCAAGATACAAAATCCACAATTTAATAATTTAATCCATTTATTATTTAGTCTTTCTTTTTTTATTCGAGATTTAATTATACGGGTGTCTGGTAGCCGATTTATATTTTCAAACTTAAATAAAAAACGTAATAATTCACAAAAAGTTTTATTAAGAGCATTGAACGATAGAATGGAAATGCGGATTTTATTTTTTAAAGATTACGCCATCCAGATGTCCGTCGAGTTAAACACACTGTTCAAAATGGAGTCTTGTGTTCTGCGCCACACGTTGCAGTAAACTTGGTTCAATTGAGCTGATTTCTCGACGAATAATTTACATTAAACCCACACGAGATTGGGAATTGTCATTAAAAACCCTCGCTTTGATGTAGTCCCATAAAAAAAAATTCATGGGAGTTAGATCGGGCGACCTCGGTGGCCATGGGATGTCCCCAAAGCGACTGATCAGTTTTTGGGGCAAATTTTTCCGAAGCAAATTCAACGATTCTCTGGCTGTGTGTGCATTCGCCCCATCCTGTTGTGATTTTAGACCCCTAGTTTCTGAGGGTAATATTCTTATAATTTTGTGTAGATTTCACTTTTGCTAGACGCCTGTTCCTTTTTTTTGTCACACGAACAAATCGACGCACTCTTTATCAGTTTTGGTGAAGTGTATAACAAAAATTTTACAAAATAATTGCAGCTTGGACTATTATTGAGAAAGTTATGGACACAAAAATAAGAAAAGTGATTTTTTGAAAAATAAATATCTTTTGAGGGGATACAATAGATCTACTTTGGTCGCAGTATCCTGTGCTTCCCGCTAGACTTAATTCATTCATTCATCTTTTGAGGAAATCTGAAAAATACACAAAACTGGTGAAATTAAAACAAAAAAATGTTCAAACAGTTTGATTTGGCGTGGAATGCCCCATATGTAAAGGGTTATTGTTTAAGAGCGTTCGGACTTGATTTAAAAATAAAAAAATCACATAAAATTTAGAGAATGTATGAAAACTTTATTTGGGTCCGTAGAACAGTCTATATAATTCAATGTTTAAAGAATAAATTCTTCAATATCGTCTTCCAGTGCGTCAACTAATGCGGGTTTGTCCCTACTGACATGAGCCTTAACACAGTTTAACAAAAAATAGTCTAAAAGCATTAAATCGCACGATCTAGACCGGCCTCAAACGTACACTGCTCAATAATGTAATTTTGCTGCGAAATTTAGTCACAAGATTTCGAATAGCTGCCTCAGAAGGTGGCCCAAACTGACCATAAGATGTAAGAAGTGCACGATGCACTTTCTTAACCAAGCATGTTGTTTGATAATAAAATTCTATAATCTGCAAGAGTTGTTTATTTAAAAGTCGATTCATGTTTAAATTAAAGACAAAACTGAACATGTTTAACAGTAAAATGTTCAACTACAACAGCTGACCTGCCATAAACAGTGTTGCCAAAAAGAAAATTGCTAAAAAATCACGTTTTATTTACTTGATGGGGTCGCATATCAATATTGTAGAAATCAGAAACGCAGTGACAATCGAATGTGAACAAAACTGTCTAAGGATTAATTGATTTCTAATCTTTTTCTAAATCAATTGAGCAAGAAAGACGAATCGATCATATACATATGTGTTTATTTTTTTGATAAATATAAATTCCTTATGTCTCTTTTTAATTTCTGTAGCACAGATGTGTGTTTCAATGGTATTAACTTCAAAAAGTCAAATTGTAAATGCGACATGACCTTATTTAGCAAATTTTAAAGGGGACATCAAAAAGGTGAAGGCGCAAAAGGCACAATGTTAATTATGAACTACATACGAGTATGTACGAGTAGTTATTCATGAGCTTCATGATGTGTAAATCCTTTTCAGCCTTCTTTCCTTCACCATTAACAAGAGTTTTGTCATAGCGTTATTACTTTTGTGCTGCATAAAGGAATCACTTATACAATTTTAGAGAACTTGAGACATAATTAATTAAATAAGAACAAAAGTTTGTAATACCAAACGACATTAACTACAACTAAGTTTTTGCAATACGTTTTCATATACATACACGGCAAAAACACAACGAAAGAACCTCTACATATAACATGAGCTAGTACGTGACAATATAAAGGACACATCAACTTTGACGCACAGAAAAAATAAGAAGTAAATTTTAATTACTAACTCAAGTGTCTGACAACGCGGGTCAATTATGTTGCTTCAGAGAAGAGAGTGTACGATTTCCAACTTCTGTATTTTCTTTCATGTACTTGAGTTTTCCTTGAATTAAAAAAGTAAAAATAAAATTATATTTAGACCAATATTTTTTTCTTTTGGTTACCAAACTTTAGTTAATACTTGTACACACACACAAACAAACGTAATTGTGTTCTTAAGTTGAGTAGTTGCATATGCGTGTGTGTGTGTGTGTGTTTGTGTGTATAAACGCAAACACGTTTTTAGTAATAATGGTAGACCATGTTTCTGGTTTGTTGAAAGGACATTTATGTGGCTTGCTGCGGTAAAATAAAAAAAAGTACTTTGTAAAAATTTTATACTCTACTTAAATTTCACGTTCTAATTGACTTTTAAGTGCCATGAGTTAGCTTTGTTTTTACTAATGTTGCTCCCGGCTCTATGCTAAAGAAATTAAAAAATAAGTTGGCAAAGGTGTATAGGTGACAATTTCCAGTTGAGTTGGGTCTGACTTAATTTATAAAAATTTAACTAAATAAAAAAAATATACAGAAATTAAAAATAAACACAAACACACTAAGTTTCTTTTATGAAGTTAAGTTTTTTTTGGTAACTTTGCTATTAATATATCAGTCATGGTTTCAAATTATGTATTACGATTCCTTTTTGACTAATTTAGGTATTATAATGCTTTAAGTAATAGTGTTGTCATTCGAAAAATAATTATTCAAATATTGGGATTTTTTAATTTTTGTTCGAACATAAAATTCTCAATTTAGAATAAAAAATTATTCGAATACTTTTTGTCAAACTTTCGAATATTTTTCTGAACTACTTCATATAAAAATATTTTGCATTTCATAACTTTTAAGTATTTATATCACAAAATAGCAAGCTCGAGGTCACAAAATAGCAAGCTCGAGGTCACAAAAGAGTATGCAAATACTTTGTTATCACAATTATTTTGTAATAAAAATATTCTGGCGAATACCCTCAACTACAATGAAGAAAGAAATCTTTAAGTACGAGGTCTGATCAAAAAATAACGAGCGATGCCCATGCGACGTTGTTTTTGCTCAAAATTTAGTAAAAAATCGAAGAGCACACCAAAACACGACTAACCTTTTTGTCTGTCAAAAACAAACTGACAATTCAAAATGGCTGATATTGCCAACATATATAACAGACATGTGTACCAACATGTGTAACTCACGAAATTTGAAAATAACGGTTATTTTTTGTTCAGACCTCGTATATTGAGGTTCATTTCAATTATTTGGAAATATCAAAGAAACGAACACACAAACTTCGTATGCTTTTTAATCCTATTCTAATAGCCCGTTCAGCATGCTACGAAATTAAGTAATTTCAAGATGAAATTACGAACGATATTAAAAGTGTTCATGCTGGTACTAAATGATATTTGAGTTAATTTCGCAAGCATCTTATTCGTTGCAGCATTCATTGGAGCATTATTTTCAGTTGAATAAAGGCTTTTTCACAATTTAAATATGCTTTTCACATGACAATATTTTTCAATATAATGGTTTTTATTCATATTTTTATTTTATATTGAATTAAAAAAAAAACAATTTCTAACCAAATTGACGCATTAAATTTTTTTGTTGCTTCTCGTGGTTGTAAATATTTTCATGGTTGCAAAAAAAAGGAGTTTTTCATACAAAAACATAAAATTACTTGATTTCGTAGCACGCTGAAGGAGCTATCTATAATCGTATCACCATTATAAAAACAATTTGTGAAAGCGATTTCCCTTCTTCTTGCTTTATTAAAAGGGTGTCGTACGGACACTACCAATGTAATAGTATACGAACTTTAGCCTATGTAATCGAATAGATTACTTAATGTAGACATTTTTTAAAGCATTTCTTTGTTTGGCGTTTTTTAGTTTAAGCGCTTTTTTTCTTTTTGCCGATTTTTCACATTTGGGCGATTTTTTGTTTGTTTTATCGATTTCTTATTAAGTTTTACGGCTTTTTGTTTGTTTTGGCGGTTTTTTCCGGTTGTTTTTTTGTCTAGGCGATTTTTTAAGTTTTGGGGTTTTTTTTGTTTTGGCGATTTTTTTCGTTTTTTGTGGCGATTTTTTAGTGTTTTGACGGCCAATTAACGACGCCAAAACATGGCAATAATGCCAAAATCGTTCCTGTTGTGTAACTCGTGATATCGTACTGTTGGAATCACATATCGTGCGGTTCATAATTTTTAATTGCAGCCCAGAAAAGTTTGTTATCAAGGCCATAGCACCCTGAATTGACAGTAACCTTTTTTTTTCGCATTATCCGCCACACTTTCAAGAACAGAATGAAGCGATAGTTTCGGTAGTGCGCACATTTCAATGATGTACTGTGACAATATCTGTAACGCTTCCAGTCTATTCAAATTTTGTTATAATCTTGCCAATTCGATTAAGACGACTACAATCACCCCATAATGCCCGAAAAGTGGCCACACTTGAATCAACACTTCTATAGAAAACTTTAACTATTTTTACACGTTCTTTGGTTGTTAAACGAGCCATATACGCAAATGGCAAATCATTCACTAAATAAATGACACGCTGACATATATTTAACAGCTGACAGCCTTGCCAGACCGCAAAAATTATATTGAGCTACCGCATCATATAAAAAAGTTTGCATAGTCATTTTGTTTTTGTGAAATTAAATTGTGAGTGACATTTGTTTTGAAAAAAAGTTAATAAAAATTCGAAAGAATATTACTATTAATATTAAAATATGTAAACTACGCCAAGAAAATAAACTACGCCAAATAAATAAACAATCGCTGCAGTACTAACATTTTGCAAAACTAATAGATTTTGTTTACATACGACAGCTTTGATTTTCCGGACAAATTTTTCGCAATGAGTGAATAGTGCTGCAGAAAATTATCATTACAATCTTTTTTGGGGTGAATCAACTAGTCGTATTTTGTGCAACTTTTTGCTCGTATACATAAATACATACACACTTGCATTTATTTTCGAATGCATAATTTTCATAGTGTTGACGGGAAAGCGAAAAATCTTTCTGAAGTTTTCAAAGCTGTAAGCACAAACAATTTCCTTATTTGAAAAAAAAAAAAATATTAGTGAGAATATTTCTTTTCATTACCTGCATTATCGTCGTTGAATACTACTTTTATGATCAAACAAAAAAAAAAATAATTTAAATCCTGTTATTCTTCACAAGTTTCTTCTCGGAGCAAATATTTGAATGTTGAAACACACATAAAAGAAAATTTTTATTTTAAATTATTTACATGGTGTGTAAAAATAAATGTTTTAAATCCTCATGATGGAACATTTGCTAGGAAACAAATTTGTTACATTTTGGTCTTTTGTAGTTTTGTTTAAATTTTCCCTTCCCCATCTTTGGTTATAACAAGAGTTATACGCATTTCGTTTTTGAAAACTTAAACTTTAGCTAAAAACACAATCATAAAAACATGCTAAAAGAATAATAATAATAATGTATTTTTCCCCCATTGAGTAAAAAAGTTGTGAACAAATCTTTTGACACTCAATCGTTTGTAACCTTTGAGCAGCATAAAGTTTTCTATGTAAAAATATTTAATATACATGTCGCTCATTTACCAACACAACGTCATAACTCAAAAAAACTAGTTTACCAGAAAACGAGTTTAAATTTTTCAATTTACACACGACTTAATGGAAAGAGAAAATTTGTTTGCTAATGGAATTTTCTCCAAAATTGCTTATATCGAAAAGTTAACGGACTGAAGATCTTTCATGTTAAATTCGGTTTTGTCATACACATATAAAAATTTATATGGACATCAACAACAGCGCTACCCATTGTATCCAAAATATCATATCTTTCAGGCTGTAACAATTATATATGCATGTGCGGCCAATCTATCATATTTTGCGCTAAACATGACCTGCACTTTTGATTCCTTTTTGATTTGTAGTAACTATGAATAAAAGTATATGTATATCTTGTGATATCTAATTACTTGTCATCTTCATTGTTGTTATTCTTGTTGCTTCAGCTTTTGTTGAACTGTGTTTTGCTTACGGCTGCTTAGATTTAATTAATTAGCGGTAGTTTCGTTGCCCCCTCTCGCTCCCTCTTCACTGTTCAGTTATTTCATAAATTTGACAAATGAATTGTCGTTTGCTGTTACTGAATTTTCTTCGTACACTCTTTTGTTTTTGTTTAGCTTGTTGTTTTTTCTTAGTTTGAACAACTTTTGCTGTTTACTCACACTAATTACGAATTATTGGTGGGGGGAATGTTGCTTGTTGTTGCTTGCATTAGTTGTTGCCATTTTGGCATTTATTTTAGCGGATATATAAGAAAATTCGATGTTTCCTAACTTATTAAGACTTTCGCTATTGCACTGTGGACCTAGATTCTTACTACAGTTGGACATGGTGTGAAAAATGATTTTCCCTGTTTTTCTGCTTTTCTCTTGAAATTTTCCCTGAATTTTCTTTGCTATAAACCTCACGGAGCCCGATACCTTTCCAACGAATGCAAACCCGTGGAAATCGGTTCGTGCGTTATGGAGTTATAGCGTCAGGAAGGAAAACCCGACTTATTTTTATATATTAGATAAAGTTTAAGTTTTCCAGCTCTGAAACCGTATGTTTGATTATGCTGATTTCCAATATCAATCTATTTCGGACCAATTCTGATACACGAGCTTAAGACTGAAGTCTCTAGCTTTTCTCGGAGCTTCGGAAAAGCGATTTCACGTACAGACATACAAAAAACGGACATCGCTTATTCGTTTTCCCCATTTATAAGGACCCAGAATATATGTATATACTTCATGGGTCGCATATTAATATTCTAGAAATTGCAAATGGAATAACAATTTTATATATATATATATCCTTTACCATTTTTGGTGAGGGCTATAATAATTTTAATAACTACAATTTGGAAAATTCAGTTGAAATCTTCAAGAGCACTTCTGCAAAACAGCAAAATTTGACTTAAGTAATTTTTCCTTAGACTGGCTACACACAGTAATTTTTATTGATCAACTTTTGAGTTTATAGAAGAGAAAGGAGAATATAATGAGAAGGAGAGCGATTTTATATTTTCCTCTCTCTCCCATGAACTAAAAAGTTAATCAGCTAAATTGCCCTGTGTGAAGCCACGGCCATATGGCCATTGATATATTGGAATTGTTTCATATTTCTTGGGACTTGTTTGATTGGTTGTTATTTCGTTTAACTGAAAAGCCAAATTCGACTAAAAGTAGTTGAAGAACATATTTTTCGCAGCACTGAAATATTAGTTGCCGAATCAAAGACCAAGTTTCTGGGAAAAATATATCTAAATTTCGAAAGTTTTTATGTGAAAAGCAATGACACACAAGGAAAAATATTAAAAATAACAAATACACAATATTGTGATGTCACAAAATGCCATAATGTGTACTCGGCATAATTTGCAAATATTGACGGAATTATTATGTTTTTATTTTATGTATTAAATTATGAAATAAAATAGTTGCTTTTGCTATCGATTTTTTTTGGCTTTTTAATTTGTAAATAAGCCTGTTAAAATAAATAGATTAAATCTTTTCGATTTAAATTTGCAAGTATTTTTCTTAAAACGTGCTATTTTTTATTTTGCAAATAAAGAGATCCAAACTGGCAACACTGTAAGCAACCTGGCTTTCATTATAGAGTTCCATTGTGTGTGTGTGTGTGAATGTGTGTGCGAGTGTTGCTGTCATTCTGTTATACATATTTGCTTTATGAGTTTTCTGTTCATGTTGGTTGCCGTTTTTGTTGTTGTCCTTGTTGACGGGGGTATTGGGAAAACGAATAATAATTTTCTTATAATTACTGTAACTGACAACTTGACGAATTTTGTTGTTTTTTTTCATATTTTTTATAGTAAGAGTTTCGTGGTAATTATGTTTTACTTTAATTAGTGGTATTGTTATATGATTTTATATTATTATTTTTTTTTAACGAATTTGTCTACTTGGTTACTGTATTTTTGATCCCACTTTAATTTCGATGCACGTAAGTAAATAAATATTTAAATTTTTTATTTTATCATAATAGTAATTGATGAAATTAATTGCAACAAATTTTCATTAAATTTAAAAATATTTTTTAGTTGTAATATAAACAAATTTGGTCACTCAAACAAGCAAAATATGTTTGTTTTAAATAGCTTAAGTCTAGTATAAGGTTATGTTCTCATACTATTATTAGTTTGATACTCTATAGTTATTTTTTCAAACATCTGTTATCCTCTCAGATTTAGAACTTAACTTTTCCTTGTCCATCTCATTGTGTTCTAATATTTTCTTCTGTTGTTCTGCGTAAATCATTTCACTATTTTTATAATATTTAATACTTTTCTTACGTTTCATAATCAACTTTTCTTCTCTTTTATCGCATACACCTTTATCGCTGCTAAATTCAAAACTTGCTGCAGCAACACCATTGGCTTTCATCCAAGGTTCATATAAAATCTTTGCAATGCACCATTTCATTTCATCTTTTGAATCAAATAGAACACAATTGATTTCATATAAAAATATTGCAGTTCTTTTGGCAGATTTCACATCGGATATAATAAAACGTGGCCCTCCGTAAGTTTCTAAAGTTACAAGAGCTTCATCTAGAACCTGCTCAGCTTTTTTTAATTTGTCTCCTTCAAGTGTAACAGTAGACACGTAGGCCTTAATTAAACAATAATAAATTTCATAATATATTTCCTATAAATTTGTTAAATATTATTACCGGCCATTTGACATCCTCAGCCGCAAATTCAACTCTATAATTTGCCATAATTAAAAAAAGGTATATGAATTAAAATTACTCAGAAAATAATTTTATTTGTTATTATTAATAATGAATTGTAAAAGCAACTACTTAATCAAGCGTAAATAATTCTCTAGACTCTTTAAGAAAACAACTTAAAGGCAATTTGTGATATAAAAATAAACCTTTGTGGTCAACGTTATTAAAATCATTGAGTACTTCTGTGGTGGCAGTAAGATTAGTAAGTAAAAAATTATGCTAAGCGAAGCCGGCCAAGCAATATCCTACCTCAATTGATTACGTTCAACTTTTTTACTCTTTAAGGATCCGAGAGGATAACTATACTCAGTGAGTACATTTTAAGGACATTGTAAGTCAGCGACAAAACCCCCGGCGTTTCTAAAGCAGCTACAAAAGAGCTTTTGTACTTTTACACCGGCGAAAGCATAAGAAAGCACAGCAGCCAATCAGATATCGACTACAAAAACGCTTGCTCTTACTTTGCAAAGAAACAAGAACAAATTTAAGAGCTTTCAAAGCTGTTTACCTCAAATGCAAATGTTAGAGTATGTGTGTTTGGACGTAGCTGTTGTAAAGGTTTCATGTCAAAACGAAGCGTGTCCTCATAATGTGCTACATTTCATTTTCGTTGATGATTAAATATGTTTAAATTAAAACATAAAAATAATTTTTTATTTATTTTATTTTTAACCAAAAGCAGCAAAAATTATTTTAAGACTGTGAATTACTTGCGGTAAGACTACTTGTACAGTTTTTAACCCAACACTTTGGCACGTTCTAAAAAAGCATTTTTTTTTGTACAGCCACAAAGATGAGGTAAATAGCACTCGTAAGCTGGTTGTTATGAAACGTTCACTAAAGTCATGGTGATATTAATGATAGATGATTAACGCTGGCATTTAAATGAGTGAAATTTTTTGTATTTTTTCCAAACAAAGTTACTTATGCACATAACATATATAATTAAAATAATTTGAAAATCACAAATGAAACATAAGTGTAGTAGGCTTAGAAACTTTAACAAAAATATTATTATTTGTGAACTCTCAAATAGTTTAAAATGTGGTTGAAGCTACTGGTGATTTGGCTAAGCAGCAATGGGGTGCATGGAAAGTGCTCAACCACCAGCAAATAAATTTCAATTAAAATAAACGTATGACAATATGTCTAATAATAAATTTTCCTAAATAATTAGCTTTCTCTATCTGAGCTCGAGATCACTTTTAAGCAGTGATGTCCAAATTTGACTTGCAATAATTGTAACGAGAGACTTTCACAAAAAAATAAGAATTCCAAGAGAGGTCATTTATGTATACAAGGGGATTGTGTGATACAGGTGTCAAACTACGATATTGTGTGGAAGTTTGCAGTTTAAGTGAACATTAATTGGCCTCAATTAAGTAGAGATTGTATTTTTATTTAAAAAATTTAACAAATGAGCGTTATTTTAGAAAAATGTATGCTGTACATAGTTGCGCCTCTGTACGAATTAGTAATAGCCTCACGCGGGTTTTTAACGACTCCTGCTATAACTTTTAATGCTGTTGTTTTTGTCATTATTTTGTGTGATTTTATTGATATATACCAATTTCTTCAGTTGTAAAGCGTGAGTTACGCATTAGTCATGTGTGAGTCACGTATGAGTCAAGCGTGTTTTTATCTGTATAAAATAATTATTTTATCTAACTTTCTATTTTTTAATAATTCGTATTCAAACCCATTCAAGGCAATTCATCAGAAGCATGCGTTAATATAAAAAAAAACATAAGTTTTTGCTTCTTATATTGCTTAAGCACCGTTTATATGCATTTCGTTCCTGTTTCCGTACTTTTTAAATAAAAATAGAGCGCACGGTGTCATGGGACACCGGGTAGCAACGTACTTTCTTACGTTTTACTTACCTTAGAAGTTGCCCCTTACCTTCTAGTAACCTAATTTATCATATATTATATAGCTTTTATCCATGTTTAGAATTTTATCAAAATCGTATGGTTTCAAAGAGAAAGAAATTTCCCCTTACCTCTTCTCGCGCTCCTTTTTTATAAAAAAATTATAGCCTATGGCTTCCTTTAGACTCAGATCTATCTATGTTTTGAGAGAAATTTTTCCTGATTACTATTTTTGAAAAAATGTGTAGCCTTTGTTTTTTTTTGGACTCAAATCTATCTATGTTTTGTCATCAAAATGGGTTAGTTATTTTCAAATAGGCAGAAAATTTCCCCTGCCTCCCTTCGTGGTACCAGTTTTTAAAAAACATATAATCAATGGGTAGTATGGATATAAAAAATCAAAATTTGTTTAAAACCCAAAATATGTATGTGTTTTTTATTTGTATATATTTTTAAATAAATTTTTACGTAAAAACAAATACTTTTTTTATTCATGCTACCCATTGTGTCTTTTTATACTTAGAGCTATCTATTATGTTCTAAATTTCATCGAAATCGGTTCAGTGGTTTAGCAGTTTAAGCGCCACAAACAAACAATAAATTTACTTTCGTATTTATAATATTAGTTAGCAGAGACACCTTCAGCTATCACTGCCAAGTAGACTTGTATCGAACTCTTGACACAAACCAATCAGCAAACTCATGTTATTTAAAAGGGGTTGATCATAGGTTTGTGTCAAAAACGAGCTACTGAAAGAGTTCGATACAAGTCTACTGCCAAGAACATATTAGCAAAGACACAAGCCCCAGTATGGCTTCCCTAAAACTAGACTAAAAACTTTAGGAGTTTCTCGGCACTTACCCGGAAAATTACGGCAGCACTGAAAATCCAAAACATCCGCAGTGGCAGCACCAGTAACCAGTATTCGCCAGTATTTTTTAATTTGCAAACATTGATGTGCATGGCGCGCCAAAAATCATATATAGGGTGTTTTTTTAGAGGTATAGAACTTCGAATTGAAATAAAACACAAGAAAATCGTTTTAATGTCCATCAATTTGGCTTTATTGGAAGGATAATTTTATGCCATTAACGTTTAAATATGATTTCGGGCATGTGGCCGCCGCGGCTGGCTCGAATAAAGCCAATTCTACAGGTCCAATTTTCAACCACTTTTTCGAGCATATGGGGCCGTATGTTGGCAATAACGCCACGAATGTTGGCTTCCAAGTCCCCTAACGTTTCTGGTTTGTTGGCGTAGACGAGCGACTTCACATATCCCTAAAGAAAATAATCCAATGGTGTCAAATCACACGATCTTGGTGGCCATCCATGGTTAACCTAATTAATTGCTCTGATGGACGATTATGTCGACCATAAAATGGACGGAGCTTGCGGTAAACTTCGCGAACTGAACCATTATTTTCGAAATAAATTTGCTTTTGGTGGAACATGCAGTTTGTTTAAAGAGTTATCCACATCAAATTTGGTGTGTCTCACTGATGTAGTAATGGAGAGAAAAAGGGGCATTTGTCCCCACTGTGCGACGCCATGATTGTGTGTGAGTTTTTCATATTTAAACACACATATTTGTACATATGCTTTATTTTTAGCGATGTGTAGAACAAATCTGCCATTGGCTTTTTTTTTTGCTAAAGTTAACTTACAACAGACAATCAATCTGATAATATTCCAACTTTAACTATTGGAAATTTATAAAAAAGGGCTTAAATGTGTTGAATTGCAACTTATAAGAATGATTTACAACGCAACAAAATATGCAACAAGAAAAAAGGAATAATGAATGCATGAATGTGTGCGACAGTACATATCGCTAATTTACTCAAACAACGTCATAACTCAACAAATGGAATTTTTGAGTTAATGATGTAGATTAATACTCATATTGTTCTTCGTATTGTGTAAAAATATCATACAAATATTTTGTCAACTCAGTTCTTGAAAGCAAAAGAAAAAAATTCCTATTAAGTTGTGTGTAAATTGAAAACTTTAAATTCGTTTTCTAGCAAACCAGTTCTTTTGAGTTATAACATTGTGTAAATAAATGAGCAATGTATATTTACATATGTATATGTACATATATTATTTATCTAAATACACATTTAAAGCGTTAAGAATGCATCAATAGCAATTTAACACAATAGCAAAAACATGTGTAAGTTAGAACTAACAAGAAAAAAAAAATCATACCAAATAGAATGTCAACATAATAATTGACGACGAATTTATGTTGTATAATAAAAGTGAAAATGGACGAAAGACAAAATGCATAATCATTTTGAGTTCCGCCAGTATTTGTGTGATGATGCATTCATCTGTGTTTTTGGGGGCAAAATCAACACATGCTCGCACAAACACATTGACAAATGTCCACTTGTTCACGTACAAAATGTTAATTTTTGTACAACTGTATGTGTATCTTAACTAAAACACATTGATTATGCGTTAGTTAGCAATTCAAATGTTACAAATTGCATTTGAAATTGTTTTGAATTTGGCATGCAATATGTACAGTAGCAACAACAACAGCCCGCATTTTTAACAGCTACAGTAACTAGAATTTGATAGAAAGAAAAAGCGAGAAAAAACAAAATCGCCAATAACAAATATGTACATATAAAGATTGACGAAAATGTTGATTTAACTTGAATGAAAATGTAAAAATATGTACTGAAGAATGTGTGTTGACTTCAAGCACATCAAGGCGAAACGTTTATTTAAATTACAAGCATTACAAGATGGTATGGACTCGTATGAGGTTTACTCGGCTCAATTCGTTTTGAAAAATGTATACTTTTGATGTGAAAATGTGGGTTGACACCAAAACTATATTCCAAGGTAAATTCATATTAGTTGGTCTCAATTGCTCAGTGAACTATTTTCGACGCTTGTAAGTTGTCAACACACATTTTTCAGTACATATCAAAAGCATCCATTGTTCAAAGAAAATTGAGCCGGGAATACGTTGTATAAAAATGCCTTGACATCTAACGGATATTCTCATTACAAGCGACGAAAATAGTCGACTGAGCAGTTGAGACCAAGAGCTCAATTCGCTTTGATAAATTTATATTTTTGGTGTTAAAAAATGTGGTGAAAATTGTGTGTTGACTTCCAACGTATATTTAAATATTTCAGCTGACCACCCTCCTGATATATTCACACAAGCCAAAGCAAGGCAAATCCATATTATGTGGTCTCAACTGTTCACGTGACTATTTTCGCCGCTTGTAATCTAAATATCCGTTAAGCCGAGTATACCTTAAGTTGAGGCAAGTTCATATAAGGTGTACTCAGCTCAATTCGCTTTGAAAAATTTATACTTTAAATGTAAAAAAATGTGGTGAAAAATGTGTGTTGACATCCAACGTATGTATGTTCAAATTGCAAGCAGCGAAAATAGTCACTTGATCCCTTGCAACCAGCTAGCATGGATTCGCCTTGCATTATGTGAATTTGCCATAGTTGATACCACCTTATATGAATTCGCCTTGAGACCACCTAATACGAATTCGCCTTTTAGACCACCTAATATCGATGATTCGCCTTTTATGTTTGCATTTTAATTTTGAATTGCTTTCAATTTGATAAGAAATATTTAAATAACTAAATTTAAAGCATTATTTTTTATAAAACGTTTTTCAAATGTCTTCAAAATTTCATTTAATTCAACGAAATATTGTTCGCTGTATTGGAACACTTACATCCAAAGAAACCCAATGTAAGTCAATCGATCGTACTGCAATCGAACAAGCGCTTAAAAAACTTTATGCCGAACATGCCAGCATACCAGTGGTGATAGGAGATCAAAAGATATTTACTGGGGATGAGCAAAGCTTGCGAATGCCTCACAATCACAGTCGTATTGCGGCAAAATACTATTACGCTACCAAAAATCACATAAATTTTGCAATAGAAAGAGCCGTCAATGTCCAAGAGACTTGGAGCAATATGGATGTTAAACAAAGGTCGGGAATATTTTACAAAGCTGCTGATATTTTGTCGGAAACGGAAAAAAGAGCAGAACTGATGGCGGCAATTATATTGAATCAAGCCAAAACCATAATCGAGGCTGAAAATGATGTTTGTAAATTGATTTTGATGATAAGAAAGTTCGCAGATGGTTTGTTGAATTTATCTAAGTTAAAACCACCCACCGTTTCGAATAAAATCAAGAGTAGTTACTGGTTGAGGCCTTTAGATGGCTTTGTGGCAGCTTGTGGGCCTCTCTACATGTCCTGGAACGCATCCTATTTGGCCCTTAGTCCACTTATAATGGGCAATTCGGTTGTATGGCGACCGCCCCCTAACTATGTTCATGCTGCCTTTATTTTATTTCAGGCATTTATGAGTGCTGGTGTACCACGTGGAGCTTTTCAATTTTTGCCTTCTAACTATAAATTATTCTTGAATACCATTATTGAGTCCGATGATTTGGCGGGTGTAAACTACGCCGGTAGGGTTGCTACACTAAGAGATTTATGGCACGATCTTTCCATACGTCTGCCGCACTACAAATGTTTTCCCCGTCTGGTGGGTGAATGCGATAGTAAGGGATATCATTTTGTACACGAGTCGGCTGATATGAATTTAGTGGTGGATCGTACTGTACATGCTGCCTTTCAAAATTCTGGCCAAAGAACTCATTCTTGTGGTCGTTTGTATGTACCCTGTTCCATATGGCCCGAATTGTCTTGCGAATTACAATATGCAATAGAAGAATTGAAAATCGGCGATCCCACTGATGAGAAAACTTACGCTTCAGCCATTATGCGTGAAGATGTTTATGACGATGTGGCTGCTCATCTCGCTTATGCAAAAAACAGTGAAAATTCTGAAATTCTAATGGGTGGTAATTTTACAAAGACCCATGGATTTTTCATAGAACCCACCATAGTTGTATGCAAAGATCCCAAGGATCGCATGATGATCGAAGAAATTATGGGTCCAGTGTTGTCTGTTCATGTGTATGATAACAATAAGATGGATGATGCCTTGGAAACTCTGAAAACAACACAGAAATTCGGTAGTAGTGGTTCAATATTTTCCACTGATCGTGAGGTTACTGCTAAGCTGTTGAATAAATTGCGCATGACAGCCAGTAATTTGTACATAAATGAATACTGTTCTGGACAAGACTTGAGCTATCTTCCTCTGTCTGGCAACCGCTTGTCGGGCACAAACGACAAAAGTAGTCCCGAGTACTATTTGCTGAGATTTGCATCTCCACAACTGATAGAAGAGTCAGTTGAAATTGCAGAAGATTGCCAAGAATTGGCAAATGAAAGCAGTGCGTGCTAAAAATAAAAGGAGTGTAAATTGCAAGTCAAAGCAAAAAAATTCATTGCAAACTTTCACAGCCCTGCTAAAACCCAGTTGGCGAAAGAGGAACAAAATAGATAGAGGTATACATTGGCACGTACATTAAATTAAAAAAAAAAAAAACATGTACGCACTAAGTACGCGTCAGTCTATATTTACAAAAAAGGCAAAAAAAAAGTCTGTGAGTGGACTCAAATGCAAGTTTAAATAATAAAATTAAAAATCGCTGCAAGGAAACTTTCACAATCTAAAATGAGATTTAATTAATTAATGGCCTAAATTTTATGAGGAAGGAAGGCTTGAAAATTTTCAAGTTTCAAGCGGAGTTGAATAGGCAAGAAATTAACCAAACCTCTTGAATATATATATTTGAACAAGTTTAACTCGACTGATAAATAAATTAAAAGTAAAAAAACTTTTTTATAAACAAACTTTTTTTTGGCGATTTTTTTCGGTTTTTAGTGAGTTTTTTATTTTTTTAGTGACGTTCTATCGGTGATATTTTTTTTTTGCATTTTAGCAGTTTATTTTATTTTTGGTGATATTTTCCATTTTGGCATTTTTTTATTTCGCCGATTTTTCGCTTCGGCATTTCTTTAATTTTCCTATTTAGTTTTTAGGGTTTTTGAAAATTTCAATAGTTTGCCTCATACGGTTTCTAAGATACAGGAATTTGTCAAAATTACATTAACTGATAGAATACCCTTTAATTTTAATTTTTAAAATTTCCGTCTTAATTGGTGTAGTCTGCATAAAAATACACACATTGCCTTAGAACATTATTTACTTTTTAACTGTAATGTACTTGTTGTTGTAACGATTAAAGTTTTACATATTCTGTGAACATTTCAGGTCCGTAGATCTCACGGTTCTCGAGAAAAAAGCATGTGATAGGCAGACAGAGTAAACCAAATTTAAGTGATGCTATTTTTATATTTTTTCTATACTTATTTTATCTGCACCATTTCAAGGAATTGACTACCAGCTATTAATTTTGCATTTTGAAATCTGTTATTATTTAAAAAAAAAATCACTATTTTCGGCCTTAATAACAGATATTTCAAATCATCAAAATAAATTTTGGAAACCCCATCAAACACTTCTGCATTAATAATTTGACAACAATCATTTTTTTAAATATGATTTTTTACAAAATATGTACATATGTATTTACATGAGTTTATACTAAAATATGAGACAAAAATATGCCAAATTATGCAAAAATATGCTTTTTCAGCAAAATATGCAAGAATCAGCACGAATAAATCGATGGCATGCATACATATATTCGAATTTTGGTGTTTTTTGTGGCGTTATGTTGGTACTAATGTCTCTCACTTATGCCGACAATTACTGCCATTTTGAATGTTCAGTTAATTGTTGAGAGCTGCTTTGCTTGCACGTGTTTTGGCTCGTGTTCGATTTTTACCTTGGTTCGTGCGGCAGCTTTCACTCAGATGATTGAGCTTTGGTTTAAACGTCA
This sequence comes from Nowickia ferox, assembly GCA_936439885.1. Taxonomy (NCBI): domain Eukaryota; kingdom Metazoa; phylum Arthropoda; class Insecta; order Diptera; family Tachinidae; genus Nowickia; species Nowickia ferox. The sequence goes on from OW387023.1 coordinate 112,236,955, forward strand.
ACTATAAGTCACCAGTCACCCTGTGGAGCAAATTTGGGTCGTCGCGGACAGACTCCAACAGCTCATTAGCAATGTCCATGGGATGCTGTTTTTGGTCGAAATTGAGCAATTTCGGTACGAATTTCGTGGCGAACCATTTCATGTTCAAATCATTGATAAAAATCGAATGGCACGAGCCAATCGATATGTCTAGGTCCTCAGCAACTTTTCTAATGGTGATTCGAGGATTGGCCAATATCATTTTCTTCACTTCATCAATTTTTTCGTCTGTTGTTGAAGTGCTCGGGCGTCCGGCACGCTCATCTTCGTTCACATCTTCTTGGCCTTCTGAGAACATTTTGTACCACCGATAAACGTTGCATTCGGTCCAAGGTAGCTTCTCCAAATGTCACATTCAACATTCGGAATGCATCCGCACACTTAATTTTATTTTTCACACAAAATTTGATACAGATTCTTTGTTCCGTTTTTTTAATAGGTAAAAATCGAAGACGCAAGAAGCAAAGCAGCTGTCAACAATTAACTGAACATTCAAAATGGCCGAAATTGTCGGCATAAGTGAGAGACATGACTACCAACATAACGTCACAAAAAAAAAATTAAAATTCCAATATAAGTAACCCGCAAAAATTCAAAATTCGTGATACTTTTTGAGCACACCTCGCACATGGTTAGGTTGGATTAGGTTAATCTGGGTGGTCAAAGACCTCGCATAGACCGGAATTGATCCTTAGCGATACCAGCAGATGAGAAGATAACCTGTAAGTATGGCAGCCTAGTTCGTGGTGCCTGTATCGAATGACTCTACACAGTTCCATTCTCGATACAAGTTCAAGACTACGGGAAGTGTGACCACCAATATAGTTATATCTAGTGTGGCTTAGAGCCGGACAGTGACACAGTAGATGTTCCATTGTTTCAATTACCCCGGGTTCCTTGCATTTTCTGCAGGTACCGTCAAGTATTCGTCCTATTTTGACAGCATACGTATCCGTCCAGCAGTATTGAGTTAATACCCCCACTAGAAGTTTGCAGTTGCTTCTAGTTAATGATAAAAGGAATTAAGTCGATTTGGGATCATAGGAGCTGCACATGATTTTCGAAGTTTAGCAAGTTTTCGTCGTATGCCAACGACATTTCTCCGTACATATATGCATTGTTTCGTAGAGTTATTTCGTTCTTGCCATTCTCATGCATTAAACACATTCATCACAGCAGGCTACACGAACACACGACTTGAAATGCCGCTAGCAGCATTGTCGCCTCGTAGCCAGCTACTTAATTATTTTGGAGACGGCAGCAGCACCATCTGCACCTCATATTTAAGTATAAATACATAGTTCAGTATTGCCACCTTCAAATATTTCGCATTTATAAAAATTAAATTACTCTTTCAAAATGTACTTACTTTACATCAATGTTTGGATATTGGTTTGTTAAATAATACGAAATAATTGTACGATATCATATATTCAACATTTAGTATTATACTGGCAACACCGAATTTTCTCATTGTAGCCAAATAAATAGAAATTAGTTTAATTGGACTACAACGACAAAATCAGCATAGACAACAACCTGCCAATTTGTTGCCTTGCTGTCTTCAATAGAATCACTCTCATATAAACATGTTTATTCTATCCTTGATATTTTGTAGTCGGTAGCTTGCTGTGGTGAATGTGTTTAATGCATCAGGGTTAAGGGAAAAACATGCATTTGCATGAAACTCCTGTCCCTGGTTATGATACACCGCACTTGTTCCTCTGTAGGGGATCAACTCAAAATTTTGAAATTTTCATTTTGCAAGAAAAAGATGCACAGTGGTGATATCTACCCACTGTAAGAATTTTGAATTATTTTCTTTACTCTTTAGCAAAAAAAAAAAAAAAGAAAAATACAGTTGCCCCCTTATACATATTTGCATCTACTGAAAATTTTTAAATTTATTTTGTTGAGGTAGAAGTGCGAAATTTAAGTATTTTCTCACTTGTACAAATATTTGGACAATCCTGAGAGTTCTGATCTTTTTTTTAATAATTGCACTTCAACTGTTGCTTGACAAAATGAAAGAGAAATAAAGAAAAATAAATGAAAAATTTTAATTTTTGTTTTTTTAATATATGACACGTTTTTCATCGCTTAATGTTTCTTTACTTTCGGAAATAACGAAACAGAAATCATATGAATTTATAAATTAAACTATTTAATATATTAAGCACGTTTCACAACAAAAATGATTTTTTTACAACACACAGATTTTATCTTAAATTTTACTATAGATAAAAATCAAAAATTTAAATAACGTTTTTTACTTTCATATTTTTCGCGATTGAGATACATACTCGTACATTCATTGTGCATTTGTTTTTTTCATGTCAGCAAGATTGTTATAAAAATCTGTCAGTCTCCATCATACAGTTTATTTTGAAATGTGATTTAATCAAAAGTGTTTACATAAAAAAAATACCAAAGAAAGAACGAAAGAAAGAAAAATTATTATTACTCTGATCACGTAAGAGTATTTTTTTTAATAGAAAATTTAGGGGAATTAATTTTTGGCAAATAAAACAAGAACATTTTTAAATACGCACTCTCAAAAGAAAGTTTATACTTGCCGAGCTTACTGTGTGAATGCAATGAAACTGAGGGCGAGTGGGATATGGCAATGGCCAGTGTGGCTCTTGGGACTTCAGTCGCTAGGGATCGTTTCTTGTGTGTGTGAGAGTTTTACAAAAATTATAACTTGCACTATTAAATTATGAATCATTCGAAAATTAGTTTATTAGAAATTAATTAGAAACTAGTTTGAGGAAACCGACACAGCATTGGGAAAACCTAAATCCAGACTGCCATTTGACTGATATTGTTTTCCATTCTTAATCGATTACAATTATGAAACCTCTTCATGCCGGTCCAGGCTTGCAATTTTTGTTGCAGCAACTTTTCAGTTGTTAGTACGAAAGAGGTAGAGAGAGGAGCGCAAAATGTATATATTTCTATTTCAACACTCTCCCGCATGTTCAACAATTACTGCAACAAAAATTGCAAGTCTGGACCGGAACTTATTGCAAGACCCTTTATCTTATATCTTGTCTTTTTCAAACGTATAATTAAAAGTTATTTAAATATACGACAGAAATTGACATCAATTGAAAATTTTTCTCATTCGAAAAGTGTCAGAAATCCCTCATCTATCGAAATAATGTGGTTCGAATGACAATCCTAGTAAGCACTCACTTTAAAGTTACTTACAAATCAGTTGTAGCTCACATTGCTTTGACAGCATTACGAAAGAAAAATACATTTTCCGTAACACGTATTTGAACACACCACATCAACTCATGTGCAAACGTATTTACATAAATGAAAATAAATTTGTTGAGACAAAAGCTTTATGAAAAAAAAATAATAATATGAAAATGTCAAAAACAACAAGAACTGTTTTATTCAAAATATTCTTTCCCAATGGGGTTTCTATTGTTTAGTTCATCTTCTCTCATACACATTTAGGCTTTTGTCATTATATCTAAATGTGTAGCACAAATTAAAACAAAAAGTAGATAAGAATAGAAATCCCACATACGAGTACTTTCATAAAAAACAAACACATTCATATTCACATGCTTGCAAGTACAAGACAACAGATAGAAAATATAACATCTGACATCTTTTGCCTTTTGGGTGTTACATACACTTGATCTATGTCATGCAACACAGCTTTTATTATTTAGAACTTCAGACACATTGCCATACTCTTGCGCACATACATACTTTGGCATAAATTCTTATTATTTACATATATGGCTGATAAGCAGGTACAGATGGAGCTACATAGTAAATCTACAGTGAAAAAGGATAAAGTATAAATTTTTTATACAAATTATATCATATGCAAACACAGAGTTTTATTTCATATTCTTAAAAGTTTTTATTTTACCGATGAAGTTTTGGTAAATTTTCTGGAGCAATGGGATTGTTTGAAGCTTATTTCCCCTACCATAGAAACACAAAAGTTACATTCTTAATACTCATTACTTATGGATACTCAAATGAGTATGAGTATTAAAGTTTATTCGCCTCAACAAGTATTCATAACTATGAGTATCCTTACAAATAAACGCTCATACCAATAGTTGCTAGTTCGATCAAACAAATGTGTTATGGGTATTTGTATGACTAAAGCATGTATTGGCGAGAATTGGTATAAGAACAATGTTACCAAATATGTGTATAAAAAATATAATTGTACATAAAGTAAGCAAAAGCCATCCATTTAAGAGAAAGACAATCGCCTGAAAAAAATTAATTTGAGCTTCAAGTGTTCTTTCTTAAGATTTTCTTTTAACGTACAATTCAAGCTCAAATTATTTCTTTTTGGATAAAGCAGAATGAATACAAAAATATTTACATACTCAGCACATTAAAAAAAAAATAACCATTAAACTTCAACACATTTTTTTAGCGCTTAAATAAAAATGGAAAAAGGGTTAATTATATTATTCAATGACTAGACTGAAGTATATATATATAAATTTAATTATAGTTAAACAAAAATTCTTAAAAAAACCATTTAATATTTAGCTGGCAATCCTTTGTGATTATTAGCTAACTAACTTTTTTTTTAAATTCTCTCCAATATTTAGTAATTCTTCCATTAATACTGATTTTAGCCCAAATATTATTGAATTTGGGCATTTTTTCACTCTCCGGCCAAGATCCTCCCATAAATAGGGAGGTTTATGCCTGCTCATTCTTTTTCTACAAAAAAAAATATTCTGGCAACACTCGTAAAAAAATCAAAAGCAGAACGCAGTGTAAGGCAGCGGTATACCGATAAGTAGAGACTGGGTATGCTAGAGCTAGAGAAGTTCAGTGTAGACACAAATCGTTGATCAAACACATGCAATTTAAATGGGTTTGATCACAGGTTTGTGTCTAAAATCAACAACGAGTTGGACCCACTTATAGATTAGGTATTCCAGGCTATAAAGGAAAATATAGTTGTGTCCAACACCTCCTTTGAATGGTGAGTTGTTGGCCACTAGAGTTGTGTCCAACAGCTCTTTTTGAACTAGTTTGAGAGCGTTTGAATCAAAAGTTGTTTCAAACCTATTTAATTTACATTAATGTTTTTAATCGGACTTGTGTCCAACAGCTGATTTTAGCTCAAAAGAGCTGCTGGACACAACTCTATTGGCCACAGGTCCGGTCAAAAACGTCAATGCAAATTAAATGGGTTTGAAACAAGTTTTTATTTGAATGCGAACGAACTAGTTCAAAAGGAGCTGTTGGACACATTTCTAAAGAAGAATTAGTATCGATACAGACAGGTATGAAATAAATTGCGTAGGCATATGTGCAAGTATGATAATGAATGGGTTAGAATACGTATAAGTAGATTTGGTTTGAACTCGTTCACTAGTTGATTTTTGACACAAACCGATGATCCAACTTATTTAAATTACTTGGGTTTGATCATACGTTTGTGCCAAAAATGAGCTAAATTAAAGCCTAATTTACGTACAAGTATAAAAAATATTTGATATGTGGTAGATAAAAGAATTGGATCGAATTCATTCAGGCTGTAAAACCCATGTAATTTAAACGGGTTTGATTGTAGGTTTGTGTCAAAAACGAACGACTGAATGAGCTTGACCCAAATCTAGTGCTAGATTATCCAAATTTTTATGTATTCACTGGCTTTCTCTGGCTTCTAGTGAAAATATGCGTATTTTTTCACTCAGAAAACTATTTCGAAAATTAAAAATTTTCTCAAAAAATCCTTATCGATCCCACTGTGCTACTTTGAATAAGCTCATGTTCTTAGAGATGTAGTCTTACAGCCGCACATGTGGGATCATATACGTTTGCATCAGTTCATTGTTTAATCTTTCATATTTTGTTGCTCATTTTAATTGTTGTCTCTCAGTTTTTGTTGTGCAGAGATTTTTGCTGGAGATTTTTAAATATTTTTGAAGCATCAGCAACTTTTTAATGATGTTATATTTTGAATTGGTATAAGTTAAATTAAAAAAAAAATCAATTCACAGGAATTAAACTATTGATATTTCCTTTTTATAATAATACTCGACCTTCTTAAAGAAAATGCAAAAGTGTGCTGTAGTTCGAGTGATTTGAAAACGACATATTTTGTTAGTAACTTCTTGAATTTAGCTTAAGTATGCGATTTTTTATAGTGTTTTTATTGTATATCCTCACAAAAATATAAATGCGAAAAAGCTCAAGTTTCTATTCAAAATTTCGGCCATCAAAAGTATTGAGATCAAACAATAAACTTGACCAATGTATGACAAAAATTTAAACAATATATTTTATTATCTATTAGCTGATACACATATGTACATACATGTGTATGCATATTGACCATTCCCTCGTTTATATAAAGCAGCATTTGAGTAATATATTACTCAAATAGTCATATGCTCACTCTTTTTTTGGCATAGGAGCTTGGCTGCAGACTTGGGTCGAACTCATTCATTCGGTCGTTTTTGAGTCAAACCCATTTAAATTACAAGGGTTTTATCATAGGTTTGTGTGAAAAATTACCGAATAAATGAGTTTGACCCCATGACTGACTGACTCAATGATTCCGAACCAAGCCTAAGAACCACATTATTAAAATAAGTTTGATCGAACGCTTGTGTATAAAATTACCGACTAAATAGACTTTAGAGTTGTGTTCAACAGCTCTTTTTGAACTGGTTTGAGAGCATTCTAATCAAAAGTTGTTTCAAGCCCATTTAATTTACATTGATGTTTTTTACCGGACTTGTGTTGTGTCCAACAGAACGCAAGTCTAATAGACTTGGGTCCAACTAAACTTGGTTTGATCTTGTTCCCGTGTTTATATTTGACGCAAACTTTTTATCAAATCCAAGTAATATAAATGGGTTTGATCGTCTATTTGTGTCTAGACTTGTGTCCAACAGCTCTTTTTGAACTGGTTTGAGAGCGTTCGAATCAAAAGTTGTTTCAAACCCATTTAATTTACATTGATGTTTTTGACGGGACTTGTGTCCAACAGCTCGTTTGAACTAAAATGAAAGTCTATTTGTGTCAAAAATGATTATCAAACGCAATAAAATTGCATGGGTTGACCGAACTGTTATATGTACATATATAACTGTAGTTTATTTATATCTGTTGGAATAATATTAAGTTTGTTTTATAAAAAATGTATATATAACTTTCACCTTGGATCCAGAAAGCAAACAGAAATATTCATTTACTTTATAAAAATAAACTGTTAAACGAGTATTAAGTCATAGACTTGGATGGAACTCGTTGACTAGTTAATGTTTGACGCAAACCTATGATCAAACCCATTTTAATTACATGGGTTTCATCATTGACTTGTGTCAAAAACGAGCTGCCGAATGAGCTTGATACTTGAGACTTGTAATTTAAATGAGTTGGATAAACGGTTTGTGTCAAACATTTACTAATGAACAAGTAGACTTATATCGAACTCTTTCAGTAGCTCGTTATTTGACACAAACCAATGATCAAAACCATATAATTTAAATGGGTTTTGATCATTGGTTTGTATCAAACACGAGCTACTGAAAGAGTTCGATACAAGTCTATGAACGAGTTCAAACCAAGTCTAGTTCAATAGTTAATTTTTGACACAAACCGATGACAAACATAACTAGGTAAGTTAATTTTAATTATTATTGTTCGAACTTCATTCATTTGTTTCTATATTTGTGGTTTGATCAGGCTAAAGTTCGTATTGCTTTGTAAGCCAAATTACATGTGATAATTATTAATGAACAAATAACACCAAAGTTAGAATTAATAATCACGCGTTCTTATTTTTAAATTGCAGCTTTTGTCTGAGTGTATGTAAAGGGCGTGGAATTCTTAAAAACTATTTTCTAAGAAATTTTTACTTCCGAATAAACACGAAATTTACTTCATTCTCGCTTCACTAACATTTCGGTCAAGGAATCGTCTTATAATTTATGTTTTTTTTTTTAAATAAAGAATAGTGATTCTTCAATATTTTGCAAGTACAAGAAGTTTTTACATCTTGAAAAATTTTAAAGAAATAAGTTTCATTCAACTTTCGTATCACATCACGTGGAACAAAAAAAAAATAAATAAATAAATACCTACTTGCGGGTTGTCTACCTCATGTAAAACACATAGTGCTGCAGATGCGGCTATAAATATGTATAAGGATAATAAAAAGTAAAATGCCCTCAAGTTTAACGAGTGTGTTAGATAAGAGAGTTTACCTAATGTTGCTAACACGTCTGGTTAAAATAAGTTAGAAAAGAAATTAAGAAACTAAATTAAAATGTTTAAGGAAAACAAGCGTTTAAACTTTTGGTTTCCAGGAAAACTAAAAAACTAATGCAACTCTTAAACTACTTAAGATTATTAAGGCACGTATTCCTGTTGTTGTTGCACTGTTTACTTCAATGTGAATGTGGGAGGGAGCATTGATTAAATTAAACAAACTGGTTTAAGTTTTTAGAGTTTATTTAAGAGTGCTAGTTTAAAAATAAGCTTAAACTTTGAAGTTTTTGTGGAAAAATATGCTTAGTATGTATTTTCAAATATTTTCACACTGCACAAACAAATAGAAATATGTTTCAAGGATATTAAATTTTTTATTATATAATTTTTTTAAATAAATTTATTAAAAAAAAGTAGACAAGTCAGACAATGCCGACCCCAGTCAAGCAAGCAAATCACTACACAATCTTTGCTGGCAAATTCGTTAATGTTTCCATTGCGATTTTAAAGATATTTAAATTTAAATTTTTTTGTTGCTGCTGTATGTTTTGTTTGATATGGGATAATGCTGGAGATTGTATAAATGAGGCAAACTCAGCCGACCGGAAGAATGATTGATAACAGCAGCATTATTGTTCGTTTTATTTTACTCGTACATCATTATTTTGATTTTGCTGCTTTAAGCTTTTAAAGAAGAACAAGTATGTAAATCAACAATAAAAGCGACAACTTAGATAATTACGTTTTACAATAGAATTGCAGTCATAAAAATTTAATACACTCTTTTCCTTTAAATTATAGCAAATAAAAGCACATATTAAACATAATGTTCTAAGGGCCATTATTACAACTTAAAGTTAGTTAAAAGTAGGATTTTATCGGACGTATAAAAAGTTTTTAATTGTTACAAATTTAATTTAACTTAACAGGTAAGCTAAACTTGAATTTAACTTATTGCTCACTCCAGTTAAAGTAAAAGTTTACTAAAGACAAACTTTTTATATGTCCAATTAAATCATACTTTTAGCTAGTTTTGAGATATAATAATTACCCTAAAGTACACAGAGATAGAAATTTGCTTGCTGTTTTAAGAAATAAGTAATTTATTTGCTTGTGTTTATAAGAAATCCCAGGTAAAACAAAAGTAGTTCAAAAGCTTTACCCACTTCATTACTGTACTGAATCTAATATTCTAAGGCTGTTGTTTATATAATTATTTATTCTAGACAACTTTTTAAGTGCATACCAATCAGTTGTTTACATCACTTTTGTCCTATGACAACCATGTGTTAAATTCATTGATGTTTCGCCAGAAATAGAACTACTTGCAGCTAAGTTCATCTATGCTGTAGATAACTAATAATTTGTATTTTAATTTTTTTGCTGGGTTACTTTATCCAAGAACTTTAGTTCGCTTTCCCACTTCAATATGAAAAAACTTGCTGAAATGGGTAAAAGAAAAACAGGAAGCAAGTTTATTTATGCAACACAATTCAACTGCAAATTGTTTATTTGACCTGGTTTACACACATCAAGTTCTCTTGCTCAAGTTTTCATTTTCTCTATGAGAGAGATAAGAAAGAAATATATATCGTTTCTTTTTTTTTTTCTTTTTATTTCTCAGTGTAGAGTGAAAACTTAAACAAGAAATCCTAATGCATATATAGATAATGCATGCATTGAATATGTAGCGCAAAAAAATAAAAAGTTCTTAATAAATAAAAAAAAAAAATCAACCACATTAAATCATGAAAAATACAAAAGAAACAATATCGATATGCATTATATAAAGTATTTACAAATTTAATCTTATTATTAAAAATAAAACGTTTGTTTTGCCAACACAATGCAAGACACAATCCTCTTTTCCAAAAATGGTAGGTGCAACACATGTTTGATACAGCAGATAAACGAAAACATATTCCCAGCAAAGAAAATATAGTTAATGTCGGCTTAGAGTGTAAACCTACTAAATCTACTTTTTATAATATATGACATCTTAATGCCGTTCGAAAGAGAAAAAGACGCCACATCGACTGGTTTAAAAGCCATTTTCATCCACTGATTTAAATATCAATTCATATATAAAAGTAATTTTTCCATACAAAAATTAATGAAAATCGACATTTATATATGAATTGATATTTAAATGGAGTTGGTCAAATTGGCCCGCCCTAAGTACGTATTTTAATTTGAAACTCTTAAACTATGTATGGAATATATTAAAAATGTGTTTGTCACTCCTGTAAAATTTGCAGCTTTAAGCTCCAACACAATGGATTGATTTAGCAGAATAATGCATGGATTGAAATTTATGCAAGAAGGTTCAATAAACGCAGGACAAACTTAGATATATTCCAACCCTAGCACTCTGATTATATCAATGTTAAATATATTTTAATTCAACTAAATTAAGGGGAAAGACATGAAATAAACCAACTTTAAATATAAAGACAGCCAGTTTTTAAAGTGAGGTTTTAAATTTTGAAAATGAAATTTTTCTGATACACGAAGGAAAAAATTATGCCCTAATTCAGTAAGAAGATTTAGGACGTTTTAGTTTGAAAATACTTCTGAGTTCTTGTTTTTGAATTCACTAAATTATTTTCTTCAAAAAGGGTTGTTGTCTTTAATAATGAAAAATAAAAGTATTATTGCCATGTTTTTAAAACATAAAAATAAAATTAAAGTATTATACAATAGTTTGAAAAATATATAAAAATATATGTGTTGGATACAATGTTTATAACAAAATCATAAAGCAAATACACGAACCTTCTAGCATGGACAATAAACAATAATTGTTCTAGAGAATCACGACTGCGGCTTATTTTCGTCCATAGACAAGACGATACAATCGTCGAACAGAATTAGGGCATTAAAATTTTTGCACATACCTTGGACATAATCCCAAGTTTTGAAGACTGAGCGGGCCACGCCTTTAGAATATTTATTAAATATTTATAAGCTTATAATCAAAATATTTCAAAAACATCTTTCACTCGTCTTAATGGCACTAATGCCCTAATCCTGTTCGACGATTGTATCGTCTTGTTTATGGACGAAAAAAGGCGCAGTTGTGATTCTTTAAAACAATTATTATTTATTGTCCATGCTAGAAGGTTCGTGTATTTGCTTTATGATTTTGCTCTAAACATTATATCCAACACATATTTTTTCAAATATTTTCAAACTATTGTATAATACTTTAATTTTATTTTTATGTTTAATAGGCCATTTACACCTGCACAAAATCTAACAGATTTTAATTAAAATTTTTATATATTTATCAAAATTTTTTATCTAAAACAAACCACATTAACTCCATATATTTTTTGCTGGGCTTATTATTCTTTCATATATATTTTGTTTTTATTTATTTTTTTTTATTTATTTATGATTTATTATCTGCAAGCAATATATGCTTCCATATCTTCTAATAGTTTTATTTTCTATTCTTTGCTGAATAAATAATACGTATAAGAAGATATGAAATTATAAGAAGTGTTCTCTAACAATATTATATCTATTGTATGTATGTACTCGCATATATGAACAAATGTACAACTAACTGTTTTTGAACGAATTTTAAATTTATCTGAATTTTCTTTACTAAAGGCAGCCATTTAAAAAAAATGTTTAGCTTGTAAAAACAGCTTTAGGTATTGTGTTATTCGCGGTATATCGAAACTGTTACTAAATAATACATAAGACCAACCAAAAAGTACGTTTTACTTTATTTATGATGTGGTGTGAGCAGCGACTATCCCAGGAATGCTTGTGTTAAAGGAATTTTGTTTCAGAGGAAAACACATGCATTTTCCACAGCACAAATATAAGAAATGATAAATGAGTGTCCACGAGCATTTAGGTTATTTATAAATTATATAATCTGTGGGGTATAAGTTATTATTGTCAATATGTGTTTTACATTATAACTTCAATTTAGTTGAGAAATAACGCAGTGACCACTTCAACTCAGTGCGATTAAGACTATAGAGGCAAAGAAACCATTTACAAAAATCTTTACAGAGATCTTTAAAAAATAGTTACTGAAGGGTGCGTTGAGTTCAAAAATTTTCAAACCAATATTCAGAGCCAATTTCACCAAATGACCGAAAATGCTGTTGCCTCTGTAATTATGGGGGGTATAAATATTAAGGAATCAGATGCTCTTGATGTTCTTGGAATGAAAATACAGTGTGATGTCCGATGGACTGAACACATTTTCAAGTTGCAAAAGAAGCATTCAACTGCTTCGGGTTTTTAAAACGGTGCAAACGATATTTCACCCCATCCGATCTCCTTACTATTTATACCACTTATATCCGACCAAAAATGGAATACAACTCTCATGTATGGGCCGGCGCTTCAAAGTCTATTTTGGGGCTGCTCGACTGCGTACAGGAGAGAGCGAAGAAGCTCATCGGTGACAGTAGGGTATCCAGCTCTATTGATTCATTGGAGCATCGACGCAATGTAGGGTGCATTTCCTGGTTCTATCGTTACTACAACGGAATGTGTTCTAATGAAATTAGGGAACTTGTTCCTGAAACCCGCACATTTATACGCACATCACGTACCTCATTCAGACCACATCCCTTTGTGGTCGATTGGCCAACGAATCGCACTACGCATTACAGAGATAATTCCTTTTTCGTATGTGGAACCAACTACCTGCGGAAGTCTTTCCTGTCACTACCAGCGTGAGAAGGTTTAAATCAAATGTTTTTCAGACACTACTCCCTTTATCCTCCTTCCCTATAACCTATTTTCCTAGTTCTAGCACAATGCATTGCATGAGTAGGGGTTATCCCCTGAGGGCTGGTCCTATAAAAAAAAATTTTTTTAAATATCAATTCATATTAAAAAGTAATGAAAATCGACATTTAAATACGAATTGATATTTAAGTAGAGTAGGTGAAATTGGCCCTCAGTATTGCAACGCATCATCAGACTTAAATAACAGTGATGGTATTTGAAAGAGCCTTAAGTTGGCATCACTATTTATAGTTATGTGTGTATTAAAATATAATTTTTACTATTTTCGCCGCTTTTAATTTAAATATCCTTCAGATGTGAATTCACAATTTGTCAGCAATTTTTTTTAACATCCCATGTATGATTTGAAAATAAATGTTCATTCAAATCGGATTAAATTTGCAATGAACGGGAAGAGCTGCCAGAAACTAACAAAATATTTTTTTTAATTCCAGTCCTTATTCTTAAAACTTTTTACAAATTAAATTTAAGTTTTTTAAAGTGAATCAATTAAATACAACTGCAAATTTGCAATTCCATGTTTTTTCTTGTCTGAGGTATCAATGTGGAAATAAAATCTTTATACGTTTCAGAACTTTTTATGAATTTTGGCATCGATTTGTTAGTGCATATTTTTGCATATTTTACCATTTAAGGCATGTTTTTGCATATTTCAGTCTAACACCCATATTTTTAGCATTTTTCGAATTTTCGGAGCATATTTGACACTTTTAGGGCATATTTTGCCACTTTATAAATTTCATTATTTTAATATTTTAATAAAAAAAATTTTTGGTAAAAATTTCTACTTTTCTCCGTTTAAATTTACGGGGAAGCTAAAATATCAAAGTTATTATGTTTGATAATGGAAGTTGGGTAATTTTAATGGAATGCTATGGGAACTATGGTTCTACTGGCTGGAATACTTTAAGGGCCAAAATACTACTATAGTCAACATTGATGAGCAGCACTTGCGCTATTATCTCTGCAAGTTTAACTGCATATGAATGTTAATGGTAATGGTATGTACAAGCGTATGTACACATATAAATCACAAAGAAACAAGTGGTTCAAGTTTTTCGACAAGCGACAAAACAGCGATAATTGGGAGCACCAATGTTCTATGTTTCATAGCAAATAAGGCAAATAAATACGAGTAATAAGTGATTGAATCATAGAGTCATACAAATTTAAATTTTAGTACACATCGCTTTTAAATGAGCATAAAACTGCTTGTCGCAAAGAAGCAAAATTATTAAAATTAGCTATAAATGAAAGACTCTTTCCTTGTAAACATTAAATCGTTTTCTTCTAATGATTTCAGGCGATTATCGTTCATACAAAAGTTGAAAGTTTTTAATTAAATTTAACGTCAAATAAACCTTTTTCTTATACACTCGGTATTGCTGATTTATTGTTGAAAATCCAACTAATGTTATTAATTAATTTCTCTTAGCAAGACTAAAGAACAAAAGCGGTAGAAAGTTTGAAAATACGTTTTTGTTAACTTTATTTCTAAAAAAAAAAAAATTTACTCAACGTTGCAATAATTTACACGAAGAAAAAAAGTTTTATTTCTATTTTCTATTGATAAACTTTTAAACAATACATTTGGCTGTGTATTCTCTAACCATGCGATAAGACGAACTGAAATACAGTGGAGCTCAATTATAATGAACACCGGCTCTATAGCGCAATTTTCTTTATTAGTTCAGTTTTATTTTTCTACTTTCGTTTTTTTTTTCTAGAAATGAAAACTAGTGGCTTCGAATGTATAAAGTTATACTCTGTTATGTTTCCACTATATGTTTCATAAAAATTTGGTCTATAAATTAAAGAGAAAATCCACATGCATTTCGAAAAGTTAAGAAGAAAAGAAATGTTGCATTTTGTTGAAAAAAACTAACAATCTTTTATTTTTTATAACTTTTCATTTGTATTTCACACACTGAAATCATAAATAGTCAGAACACAAAAAATCTCTGATGCTCAGCAGTGGCAAACAGCTGTTGATAATGTACAAATGACGCAAATATTTAACATAAAAACAGTCATAACTATATTTTAAATTGCTCAAGAAGATGGTATTGCAAGGTGGCGTTGGCTTAAGTAGTTAGCACGTTGACTACAAAACCTAAGGTCCTGGGTACGAGCCTGGTTCTGACAGTCATTAAATAACAGCACCACGCATTTTGCTGATGTGCATTAGTATCAGTTGTTGTACGAAAGTTCAAGTGATGAAGGCATAGACACTGGTTACTGAAATACTCCTTCTTCAGCAGATACTAATCCTAATGTAGCATCAGAGTGCTCTCCTTCGTCGGTATTGTACAGAAAAATGATTGGCGAAGTAAAATAACCAATAAAATTGTTACTAAGCATGGCTTTGAAAATTTAGTGCCCCTAATTGACACGAGAGGTGCTGCAACACTGCATTATTATAAAAAAACGTGAAAAAGTCACCACCCGCCTTATGTCTATCACTATACCTTTCCTAACGAAGGTAACACCTAGAAATAGTAAAAAAAGATAAATTTTTGCAATCGTTAGAGATTTGTTCAGTGAACTGGTTTCTGAAAAAACAAAACCATTTCGATAATTTTGAGTTGTGAGTTGTTGTTACACTCTTACCCGTCTATAACATTCTATTATTATTTATAAAAAAGAAATTATAAATTAACAACAAACTCTCTTCATTAATATAAAAAATGTAAAATTTCTAAAAAAGTCTAAAATCTATACATTTTATGCTCTTTAATTTTTATGTTTTAAAAATAAATTCATTACAAACGAAAATTCATTTTAATGCTTGTTCATTATAAACATAATAAATAGTGTTCGTTATAATCAAACTCCACAGTACATGAAGTAGGTTTTTGGTGCAACTGTTTTTTTGTTTTTTTTTTTTTTGTTTAAAACAATCAATGAAGTGTGAACATGAAGTACCAGTACAAATTTGAAACTAAGACATGAAAGCGTTAGAACTACACGAGGATGCTTAGCCTTACCGCATTAGGTTGGATTTTTGCAGTAATTTGGACGTTAATAGATAAAAAAGAAAAAGACTTGCATAGTTTTTCCGTCACTCTGCACTAACACTAAAGTGTTTGTTAGGGAATAATAAATAGAATTGATGACCAAAAGAATGTTGTCGAAGTGTGCATCGGTCCATAAATCAAACTCTGTTTTGCTGACATTGAACAGAAAAGAAAAGAATAAAGCATACGAGAGTTGTATCTTCTTTTATAATTTCTATATTGTTTTAATTTATTTTTTTTTTATTTCTTAGGAAAAAGTAGTTCCAGTAATTCGTCCATTATAAGTCAAGCATATTACACTCCGAAAAATTTTATGAAATGTTTTAGGCGAAATGTTTTTCGCTCAAAAAATTTATGTCCTATAACATATTATACAACTAAGAAGAAGCATCAGAATTTTCGCAAGTAACATAGCTGACAAAACTTAAGTTTGTCCAGTTCAGTTATAAAACTAATTTCTACACTTTAATGCAACTTTTAACAAAAAAAAAAGAAAAACTTGATTAAAAAAAGTATGCAACTTATTATAAGTTTTCCTTTTTTAATTTTATGCTTCTTCCTTTATTCTCTCTTCCCACCATTTGCTGAGTAATTATTAACATTTTTGCTTGGCAAGCGGGGTTATATAAATTTCAAAAATTAGTGGCACTGCACAACAATTACGGTGACATGTAAAAAAATGAAAACAGAAACGCTATGAAGCAGTACTTCTACCAGTTGCCGGTGCTTAAGTTGGAAACGTACTTACGTACAAAACGCAGGAAATAGGAAAATATTTCAAGTGGTTTAAAAGTTGACATTTATGACAGTTTTCTTATTAAGTCGTCCTAGATTTTGTTGTGCTGCATAAAATAAGAACAAAGACTGGCAATGATAAATGAATAATAATATTGCTGTGCAATTTATAAGCTTAGTAAAGCTACTAAGTTGATAAAAAGACATGTGTACTTACGAGTACTTTCTTTATCATTATTAATTAAGAAAGACAAGGGAAAAATGCCAAAAAATAAAACTTCATTTTCATACATACATTCAAATCTTTAAAGAAATTTTTATTTTGATATTATCAATTGTAAATAAATTTACAAATTAAAGTCCATTTACATTTCAGCAAAATCATGCTAAATGCTTACCATATTTTGGAAAAAAATCTAGTAGATTCTCCATAAAAAATATAGATTTTGTAAAAATATACTTAAAATCTTGTAGAAATTAGTGCTGCAACTATGGTTTTTTTACTTTGTACTGAAAACTCGGCCTGTATACACAAAAAGGTGTGTGAATTGGCTAAATTGCAGTTGTTTGGTTGTAGTAGGTTACATTGTCTTAAAATCTAGCACTTACGAGATTTCGAGCTAAATCAAGTTGTTTTTTTTTACTAGATTCCCCATTCAAAACTAAATTAAATTTTTAATAGATTCGTAGGGAATCTATATACTAAAAATCTAATAGATTTATATATTTTTACTGCCCTGTACAACATAATTTAAATAGAAGGTGAGTGAATTAGCTACGCTTTCCACAATTTTCTATTGAAGGTGTGTGAATGAGCTAAGTCGGAATTTTTCGCGTTAAGATTTAAGACTAAATTTCAGACAAAGGATTTTGTCTCGGATACGAAATTTTTAAAAATTTGAAAAAAG
The DNA here is from genome assembly GCA_936439885.1 of Nowickia ferox. Classification (NCBI taxonomy): domain Eukaryota; kingdom Metazoa; phylum Arthropoda; class Insecta; order Diptera; family Tachinidae; genus Nowickia; species Nowickia ferox. The sequence continues at coordinate 112,254,665 of OW387023.1, forward strand.
CTTAGTGTAAACGATATAGATTTCATTAAAGTTTTCTAATCATTTCGAGATAGTGCAAATGCAGTAGTAATGGCTTTTGTATGGATTTTCAAAATGATTTTAATTAAAATTTGCTAGATTTTATACAAGTGTAAAATCTAGGAAGTTTGCCTTAATATTCCTGTGTGACAGTGTAAAATACTTTCAAACGAGAATTGCAAGTTAAAAACATAATAATGATATATTTAACTGAAACTAAACTATTTTTGATTTTTTAACGGCCATTTTTTAAGTCGTTTTGATTTGTTTTTGAAAATTTTTGTTTCTTTTTAGAGGTAATTTTTTACACTAAAATCATAGTTTTAAATAAATTTGTTTATATATATTAGCTAAAAGCCACTTCTGGTAACACTGGCGATATAAGTAGAGGAGTCAAGTTTGTACGACAGCAAGACCCCAATGCAAGTGCAAACTTTAGTAGGTTAACTGAAATTTATGTATGATGTATGAAGTTACAATTTAGAGAGCGTTTCCCCGCCTACTTATTGAATGCAAGATTATGGCCTTTTTTAAGCCCCAAACCTTTTTTAAGCTTTGGTAGGAAGTAATTTGGAAAGACGTGGCTACGTCTACTGATTTAAAGTGCCTAGCTTATCGGAAAGGTTTCATATTAATTGGTTGGGAGGAATTACATAAAATACGATATTAAATTTTAAGGGACGTGTTGCCGCCTTTTTTTCAGACATGCTATTTATTATGCCATTAAAAAAAGCTAAGTTGTGCGTCAAGTTCCCTAGAAAGCAGATTTACTCTTAATATATAGAATAAAAGAAAAAATTTCAGTGGGAGTGGCCTTTTTTCGAACAATTGGATTAAATGGCAATTATAGTCTCTTGGGAAAAAATTTAAATGAGTTAACAAATGATGGACCCAGAAAGTAACCCATTTAATAAAACAATATGCAACAGAATTGCGAACATCATTCAACAACTGAAACTCTTTAAAGTTGCTGATATGCAACCTTCTAGTTCTCGTCTCTTTACTAGTAAATTAAGAAATAAATGGAAAAAGAGTTTAACCACATTTTCACAAAAAAAAAATATTTTTTTTTTTTTTGCAGGGGAAGAAATCATTACTATGTTCTTTATCTCAATATGTATTAAGCAGTTGTTGCTGTATTTTTCCCGTGTTGTTTTCATTACCTCTTTTATGTGGCTACAATGTCTTAATTACTCAAAGCCGGTAGTAGATGTCGGCTTGTATAAAAATGTCATACAACAAAATGACATTCAAATTTGGCAAATTTGCATTAGTTATGCTCTCATATTTTTTTTTTGTAGATAAGAGAGTACACATTTTTGAGAGCGTGCATTTAGCGCATGCCTCAAATTTAGATAAAATCACAAATGGAAAACGTTTGTATAGCATGCTAGAGAATTTCTCATTTCCTTAATTTATTCATTTTGTATATGTATATATAAATATATGTATGTTTTTTGTTGAGTGAAGTATTAAAATTAATACTGAAGATGGCATATAGCCAAAACCCGTATCTTTGTAAACCATTTTTGACGTGGCAGGGCGGAAAATCATTCCAAATTAAAACATATGTTTTTGTATTTTAAAGGTTTGTGTTCTATGGTTTAAAATACTCAAAGAAAACATTTTGTGTATTGCGGTCCACCAATACACCTGTTTGGGGAATGTTTTTTAAATTTCTTGAAATACAACCATACAAACAAGTAAAAATTCCATTATAATTTCCTACTTTTATTTTATTCGTGGGATTTCAACTCGTAAACCTTTATAAATTAAATTTGGGGTATAAATTAAAAAATCGCGGTTCACAATAGATGGCGTATTTTTTACAGTTAGCTTGGATCTCTAAGAACTATCATATTTTCGAGGCTTAAGGCTCAGTTAGCCGACTGTAATGCAATGTAACTGTAATGTAGGAAACAGCTGATCGATATTTTTATATGAAAAGTAGGTTACGTTACATTACATCTCTATAACCATTTCCATTACTTTTCACATAACAATATCGATCAACTGTTTCCTACTGTTGCATTACATTACAGTCGGCTAACTGAGCCTGTTACTTATTCTCACTTGAGCTCCGTACAGACGGTTGTCAGATCATACAATATCGTCCGTAAAATGTACCTCAACATTTTTTACACACACGCCTGTACTGGAAATTTTTTATCTGACAACGTTGCCAGGAAAAGCTGACACTCGTGTGAATTTATTTATTTGACATTTGTCAAAGTATTGTCAGATTTTTGCCAGACAATTTATTACTTTCAGATAAGCTAAGTTTATGAATTTGATAATAGCATCTTTGTGCTGGCAATACTGAACACAACACAAAGCAAAAGGTACCAAACAAAAACAAAAAAAAATGCCGAAACGAAAAATTGCCAAAGTGAAATGTCAATTTTTCTTTGAGTGTGAATCACATATCCATAAAAGTGAAGAATTTTGTGATTTCATCTATTCGCCTATTTATATTTTTAAAGGTAAATAAAGCAAAGTTTTAATATTTGTATAACAAAAAAAAATTTATTGTGTTTTATTCCTCTAAATTTCGCCCTTCTCATCTAAACACTTGCTACAGTCTCTACAAAGCTTATAATTCGCTGAGGCGACAAAAAAAATCTTAAGGAAATATTTTATATGAATAAAGAAATAATACAAAAAAAAAAGGAAAAATATCACAAAAAATAAAATAAATCGCTCAAATGCAAAAAATAAAAAAAAGTAAAAAGTTCGCTAAAACCGAAAAAACTCGCCAGTCTGGTAATGCAAAACAATTGATTTGAAAATTTTTGTATTTAAAAACCGTGTGCACTAACAATTTTTAGGCTGACAATGTTGTCAGATAAATTTATTGTCAGACAATCGTCTTGTAATAAATTGTAAGTTTTTCTAACAAATTTGATACAACCGTGTGAACTGACAATCTACCTTGAGCTGGCAACCGTCTGTACAGAGAATGAAATATTGAATTTTGTGTCAAAAAAGGGAAAAGTAACAAAATGCAACAGAAGAACATCGATAGGTCACCGTAGCTTTTGGAAAACTTGGATGTATTGCTGATTTTACTTTCACACGAATTAAGTTGCTCCTGGGATATACGAAAGCCTAAAAATTTCTTGTTAGTTCGAAAGTTGTCGTGCAAATTATCAGCCCAATTATGAATAGCTATAACCTGGGAGATTTTTTCCTTTCCCCATTCCTGGTTTTATTAATTAAAAGTTCCCCGGGAATAAACGCTCCGGGAAAAAGTAGGAATTCTAAGTATGAGGGAGAGGGAGAATTTTTAAGAGTTTTCTCCCCAAACATTTTGAAGGGAACTAATGCAAAAATTCAAAAATCAAATTCATAAATGTTGTAAAACAATTTAGAACAAAAAGTTTAAATAAGCACCAGAATGTTGCATTTCCTTCTTGGTTTAGGCATTTTTATTCAGCCCCTGCGCGCATCAACTTCAAAAACATGAACTACTTCAGCCTTTAGAAAAAATACTAAAACACAAAAAATTTCACACCTCCTTTAAGTTCACATAACAGGTAAATGGAAGATTTGTTTCCCTCTAATATAAAGATCGATAAGAAAAACTATAAAATTTACAATTTCCTTTGTACATACAGTCATTGGAAATTTAATCCATTGGCATCTGCACCTGCGCAGTTTTAGCTCCACTTTCTCAGCATAAAGTTATTCGGCATGCTGTTTATTTTTTTTATGTAATGAAAACAGAAAATTTTTATTAAATTTCTATTACTGAACTCTTGCGTTAGTGTAGAAAAATTTGTGAATATTAAACAGCTGATCCAGATTTTAATCTCTCCCTTATTTGCTTATACCCCGGCTATTTAGAATAGGAGGATTATTCCCCGAGAACAAATGATAGGGAAGAGAACAAACTGCCTGGGCATATTCATAATTTGGTTGTAGATGTAAAATATACAACTATTTTTAGAAGAAGAATGTGTGTTGTATGGGAGATCTACTCAACTGGAATTTTTATTTATTTAATTACTAGTATTAATATTGATATTATAGTTAAATATTATAACAATATATGAATGATAGAGACATTACCCACTAAAGCCAGCGGTTAATAATATTTGGTCTTCAATTAATTAAACCATAATCATTTATGATATACCGCAGATAAGCCCAGCAACTATAAATGTCAGAAGCGAAAAAAAAAATACATTTCATGATGCCGCTTATTTATTTATGATACAGAAACTGTGTGTCTTTAACGTTTGAAATATTGGTGTGCTACGATCTAAAAATTACATAACAGCGAGATGGCTAACAAAAAGTAGGTTTTACTTCCTGTTTCTAGAGCCCAGACGGTTGCCCTAATTCAGTAAGAAGATTTAGGACGTTTTTGTTTGAAAATACTTCTGAGTTCTTGTTTTTGAATTCTATAAATTATTTACTTCAAAAACAATTGTTGTCTTTGATAATGAAAAATAGAAATATTATTACCATGTTTTTAAAACACAAAACTAACATTGAAATTATTATACAATAGTTTGAAAAATATTTGAAAATATGTGTTGGATATAATGTTTAGAAACAAAATCATACAGCAAATACACGAACCTTCTAGCTTGGACAATAAATAGTATTTGTTTTAAAGAATCACAACTGCGGCTTTTTTTTCGTCCATAGACAAGACGATACAATCGTCGAATAGAATTAGGGCATTATATGGAAAACACAAATTTTTTTGAGTGATTTTCATATAAATTTTCTAGACGAGTCGTCTGCCTGACTTGTAGAAACTGCACATTAGATATTGTTTCACAAGTTTTGTATCCAAACAAAGACTGTAATGTCAATTATAAAAATAAAAGCATTAAATATCTGCCAATAACGTCCCTTTTTGTATTATACACTTCCCATAAGGATCCAGATTAAATGTTTTATATCACTTTGCAATTAATACGTTTAAAAACTAAAAAATTTAAACAGACTGTAAATTATTTTTGCTAAAATCCAATTAGATATTATTAGAGATATTTATTATATTAAAAGCTTCGAAATTTGTTAAAAACCTTATATATATTTATGTAAAATTTTATCTTTTTATCTGTATATTACAATAAATATTATATCTGTGGCAATAAGGAAAAAGTGCTTAAGTCATATTTTACTGTTTTGCCGGAGAACACTTTTAAGCCTTCAAGTCGATTTTCAGACATTTGTTTCTTTTACAGTTAAATTGGGAAATTCTCTGTTAATCTTTATTTTTTTAATCAAACATTGGTCTCCACACTATAAGTAATACATTTGAGTTGAAATATACCAAAGTATGACCTAAATTAAGTTATTATTCCAAATGAGATTAGAGGTCTAAAAAAGATAAGCCGCAAGTCATAGTGCTATAACTTCCTAAAAAACCACACAAATTAATTGAGATTTTGACCAGGAGTACTTTCGAATATGCAGATTACGCAGGTACCATTAAGCCAAAATCACCTTTTCTCGACTTAAGCACTATTGCCTTTTTAACACAGATACCTAAACTTAAACTTAAAAAGTTTCCAAAACGATTTTTTCAATAATAAATGTAATATTTTATAATTTTTTTCTTTCCAGGTAATTCTAGAGTAAATAATTGCTTCATTAACTTAAACATCTTGCTGTAAGTAAATATTAATTAATCGCTTTATTTTACTCAATTGTAAATTAAATTTTAATATAATTTCTTAATATAGCAAAAAGTCATTCATGCTTATCGGCATATTTTGTATTATCTAAATATTTCATAGTGTTAAATGAATATTTTCTAAAATGTTTTAAATAATGAAAAACAAACAAAAGGCGTACAAACAATGTTTTCTTGCTAATAAGTAAAAATATTGCCAATTGCACATGCACTTTGTTAATTGTTACTACCCAGCGAACATTTATTCGGGAATTTTGGTCAAAATTCGATGAAGAATTCTGCAGAAACCAAACCAAAATTGAATTATATACTAAACAAATTTAAGTGTTATAGATATTAGGGGCCATTCACATATTACGTAATGATATTTTCGAATTATTTATACCCCTCAGCCTTTTAACGTTACGTAATATAAGAACAGCCTCTTATCTGTGTTCATTGGGCATTGTTTCATTTAGCCATGGTATATTGCCTCCCTCACGAAGGAAATGTGCATTAATGAAATTTATATTAATATTATAAATATTTTCAACTTCATTTCAAGGTACACATTCATTTATTTTTGTTTTCTTGCTTCTTTTGCAAGTTTCATTAACTAAATTAGAAAATATGTAAATATTTCAAGAGGGGAGAACGAAGTTAGACAAAAAGGAATATAATGCAGTTAAGAAAAGCCAAACAAAATAATCATAATGATTTCAAATACAATACTAAAAATGATAATAATAATACGAAAAAGTGTAATAGTATCTTGTCAAGCTGTGACAAATATATCATATGTATATCTGTACAGCAGCGTTTTCTAAAAGAAATTAAAATTAAAACAAGATTAGTGCAAATTTTATGATTAGTTACAATCATGATGTTGAAAATAAAAAATTCAACATGCCGCCAATAAATTTCTTAACTCCAGCTCCATAACATATGAAGCAAGGTCAAAAGATTTTCTCTTATGAAAAGAAGCTACGGATTCACTTATCGGAAACCACACGACGATAGAATTATTAAACATAGAAAAAAAAAGATTATGATATTTGAATACGAAAATTGTTGATTCAATAAAAAAATCGATTGAATTTTCTGTGATGACGATTTTTGCATTATTGATAAATGAAATTGTATGCACGTTTATTGAAAATAAAGTCAATAAAGACATTTAATGAATCAAAGAAAAAAGTTGTTGACTGAAATTTTATTTTCAGCGATAATTGTTATTGTGTGTGTGTGGATGAATGACGATTAAAACTAAATGTGTTTGGGATGAGTCGAACCGGCAACCTCTTGACTTGACTAATAGACTAAGTTACTTACCACTCAGCTAATGAGCAAATCGTTATTGGATACGCAAATAAGGAAAATATGCAAAACATAATTTCTTATGTTTCTTCTACATGTGCGCATTGCTTTGATATAATTTAAAAATAACTTTGTTGAGTAAAAAAAAAAACAAGCCACCAAGCCACGACGTGTTTAGGCTTCTTGTCGGCATTCACACGTATACGACACGAGCAATCAAAATAAACAACAAGAATAGCACATCACCGCGTTGGGTCAATCAACAAGCAAGATAAACACCAACACAAACAAATTAAATTAAATGATATTTGAAAATGCGCGGTATTGATATAATATCGAATTGAGTTAATGCCAAATATTATTGAAATTAAAATTTGTTTTAAATAACATGGTTTTGTTGAAAATAACTCTTGTCTACTTTTTTCTGTGAAGCTATATTCTGAAGAAGAGGCCGAGAGCGCAGTTTCACACAGTGCTACGCACCCAGAATGCAATTTCACACAGTGCTATGCAGCCAGAATGTTAGCATTAACGAATAGTTCTATAGTAAGGTAGATAAGACTATGGCTGAGTTTACATCTGGCATTTCTTGTGTGCCATGTGCCAAAAAAAGCGTAACCACTAATAACTAATGAAAAACAGTTTGATTCAGGTATGTAAACTGTTTCCTTCCAATCATGTTGGATTCTATAAAGTTGTATATTAGTTATGTATGAAACTGTTTAAGTTAATAAATACGTGTAGGAATCAAACAGTTTTTCATTAGTAATTAGTGGTTACGCGTTTTTTACGCATGTGTGGCACATGGCACACAGATGTAAGCTCGACCTATGACTTTAACGCACAAGTTTGTTCCTCAAACATCAATCTCAAAAACGTGACGAGTAGACACTTTGCCGATTCCATGACCAGTAATGGGAAGTTTTCTACAGAGATGTGCGCTAAATACAACATGGTTAGCGAAAGTACATTGTTGCCACACATAACTATGCATAAAGTCACGTGGTCGTGCCCAGATCACCTGAGTGATCACATGGCACATCAGTAAAGGTGGGGAGGATCTTTTCTGGACGTACGAAATACAAGGTGTTCAGACATCAGCAGTGACCACCATCTATAGGTGGATAAAATGCGTATTAAGCTAGTAGTTATCAAACACTGTAGCCAGATCACTGTTTGTAAATTTGAAATGGCTAAACAGGCCCATGTTGCAGAACAATATGGTGCAACACTCCACGCTGCGCTCAAAAATTTGATTGTCTGAACTAATGTGACAGCTGATTGAAGACAGGATGTTAGTTAAAGGTCCACTAAGGAATACAAAAGCGTGTAGCCAGAAGTCTGAGATAGCAAACGTTCACAGTGACCTAAATAAGCAAGTCGAATGAACTGCGTCGAGACAAAAGAGCATTGAAAGACGATCTATCGAAAAAAGCGCAAGAACCAGAGTTCTCTAACGCATAACTAAAGAAATTCAGTAAATCGCGACTTTGATTCGTACAGGAAGTGTTCCGTACAGCGCTTATTTTCTTTTTGGCGATTTTTTAGTATTGGCTCATTTTTTTATTTTAGTCTTATGGTAGAATTACTGAAATCGTATCGTGCTGTTGCGTGTCCAGCTGACAAAATCCGTAACAATTAATAAGCATGTTGATGCTTATTGAAAATGTGTTGTCAACTTTTGCTACGTAAAAATCTACAGAAAATAGATTTTTACGTAGCAAACGTCAACTTCTGGCTTACAGACATACACACACACGTATAAAGCAAAGTAACAGCTGACACTTTCGCTGGCAGCCTCACGTTTTTGCTAACTAACATCCAGACTTAAACGATACGACAACTTTAAAAGTAAGACGATACGATTTGACTAACGAAGCCATTAGCCCAATATGTATTTTAAGTTGTAGCGTTTTTTTTCGTTTTGGTGATTTTTTTTCGGTTTTTTGGCGATTTTCTTAGTTTTTTGGCATTCCAGCGATTTATTTACTTTTTGATGATACGGGCATATTTTCATTTCATTTATGAGAAAATACAGCCCTGGTGTGATGGAATTTATTAAAATTTTCAAAAGATCAGGTTTGTATTTTTTCGTAAGTCGTGTGATTGTGTAGGATAGTGAGTCATGGTCTCAAGGAATAGCTGGAGCGAACTAGTGACTTCGAAAACTCAACAACTCGAGATATGGAAAAAGCCATTATACGGAACTCAAGAAAACGCCAAGACAACCCAAGTTTCAAACATAGATATTGTAAGACCTGATATTTTTTACTTGTAGTCCTTCAATAGTGGAAGCTACCGAAGTTACCAAGTATTTTAAATTCAACAAGGCCCCGGGCTTAGGCAACATCACTCGAGAAAGCAGATTATGTCATCTCTACTCTTAACCATTGAATTATAAGTGAGTCACAGAAATACCGATTTAAATCTTAAGTCCGGAAACATACTCGTTAAATTTACTTAGACTTGTCAGTCGTAAAACTTTTTTAAGTTCAGAGAATTTTTCCAGAAAAAAAGCTTTCTTCTTAACTAAAACATAACAAATGTTAAGTGAGTCTCTACTAAAAAAAAGTAGTTTAAACATCTTCCTGTCCTACGAATAATATTTGTTGTTAATTTGTTAAATTTTTTCATCTTTTATTTACTGAATACATTCAGTCAAACATTCTAAAAATACTTTTTATTGTTGTTCAAATGTTGACAGTAACTCAAGTCATATTTTCTCAGTTTATTTGTATCTTTCGGTTGCAGAAGCAGTAGATTCATTATTATAAAGATTATTGTTTTTTTTTTTGTTATTCAGTTATGAAGTTGGACTATTCTATTCTTGTGTAAACATCTCCTTACGTTTAATTTTTGTTTTTGCTTTTGTTGTTTGTTATAATGGCTGCCCTCTTAACTTATTCATATTTTTTTATAGCATGACTGCATAACAATGTCAACAATAGTTTTATATTTTTCTATATTAAAATATACTGACTTAATGGACACATTTTCTGCCATTTATTATCATATTTTTTTTTAAATATAAGTAGTATATAAAAAGAATGGTACATCATTAGGCTTATTACTACAGTTTATTGTTTCTTTTTAAATTGTGAAGTCTATTAAATGTAATAAAAAGATGAGTAAAATATTTGCATGTCATGATTATTATATTATGTCATCATTAGTCCAAGAAAGCATAAAAGAAAATTATTTAATTTTTATAGCTACGTAGCAAAAAGTTTTTTTTTTATAACTTAACGTAATAGGCATTTGAAAGCTGTTAATGCTTAATAAATGCTGGGAGACTAATTGTAATTCGATTAAAAAAAAAACAAAGCCTTTCGAGAGATATTTAATAAACGCCGTATAGTGGTCAAATTCAAAATACGTCGATAAGAGTGATTGTCTTTTTTGTTCGTACATGAGACGCAGTTGCACAGTATATGTTAAAAAATTTCTGAATTTATGGCAGAAAGTGAAAAGAAGAGTGAAGATGAGTAAAGACCAGAGAATGACAAAAGTATCGTTTTGAGTACTCTTTGAGTATTAAGCCGTCAAGCAACTATGAATGCGTACGGCTAAAAATAAAAAAAAAAATACACTCACATGCTAACTATGAACATCCAACAACTGTGTTTACACACATTTTTTAAATTATGCAGCATAAACAACAGTTGCTTTTATAGTTATATAACTAAAATTTATAGACTGTATGATCTACAATCATACTTACGAGTATAAAAATACTTTGAGTATTAATCGGCTACACATGCGTACATACAGGAATATTTTATTTAAACACACACATAAAGCATATTCTCAAACAGCCACCTACACTCACGCCCACACATTTTCCATTCCAAATGTATGTATACGGTTGCGAATGAATTCTTAATATGCCGAGTATCATGTCTATATTCTTGTGTCCGATTAAATATCCATAGCCTGAGTACAAGCATACTCAGATTAGTGAGAGAGAGAGAGAGTGTGAGAGAAAGAGTCACTTGATACGCATGTGCTAAGATTAAGGTTATTTACTACTGTATATTTTGTTTTGAGCAACCATATAGAGATGTATGTTGAATAGACATTTTTGTTTTTTCTATGGTTTTACTATTTTCCTTTGCTGGATTGCTTGGTGACTATTGAATTATATTTTTGTTTTTTAGTCATTTTACGAGGGCAGATCAATAAGTCCGTGACTTTTTGAACTTCCCTCGTAGTTACATGTTCCCATCAAGTGCCACCTGTTAATAGATTACTGTCAACTTTTGAGCAAGTGTCGTCATTTACTTGTGTATTTTTCGAAAAATAAAAAAAAGTGAGTTTCGAATGCTCACTAAACATTATTTTTTGAAAAAAAAAAACCGTCAATCACCTCAAGGAAAAGCTCGATAAATACTATGGGGACTCTGCACCATCGATTTGATAAAAAGTGGTTTACTCACTTTCGTTGTGGTCGCACAAGTACAAATGGCGCTGAACTTTCTGGACGGCCAATTAAGGTCAGTACACCCGAAAATATCGAAAAAAATCCACGATATGCTGTCGGCCGATCGAAGAGTAAAAGTGCGTGAGATTGTTGATGCTATAGGCATTTCATATGGCAGTGTGGTTTCGATTTTAAGTGATCAGCTGGGCTTAAAACAGTGGTCTGCAAGATGGGTGCCGCGTTTGCTCTCAATTGACCATAAACGTAAACGTGTGACAACTTTAAAGGATTGTTTGGAGTTGCTTAATCGCAATCGGAATGAGTTTTTGCTGCGTTTTGTAACTGTGGATGGAAAATGGATCCATTACTGTACTCCGGATACCAATGGGTTTCTCCGGGTGAACCTGCTCCGAAGAAGGCCGAGGTAAGTTTGTCGGCCAATAAGGTGATGGCAACAGTTTTTTGGGATGCATGCGAGATAATCCACATCGATTACCTTCAAAAGGGAAAGACAATAAACGGCGAATATTATGCCAATTTATTAGACCAATTTAATGAGGATTTAAAAAGAAAACGACCTCATATGGCCAAGAGGAAAGTTCTTTTTCATCAAAATAATGCACGTTTGCAATCGTGTGCAGTCTCAATGGCAATGGCACTCTATGAATGGGGCTACGAATTGGTATCTCATCCGCCATATTCTCCGGATTTAGTCCCTAGTGACTGCTTCCTATTTGCAAACCTAAGGAATGGCTCGGCGAAAAGGGATTTAGTTCCAAAGATGAAATTATTGACCAAACAAATGCCTATTTTAAGGACCTAGAAAATTCCTATTTTTTGGAAGGGATACAAAAACTGAAGAAACGTTAGACTAAGTGTATTGAGTTAGAAGGAGATTATGTTGAAAAATAAACTGTGTTTCATTCAAAAAGTCGCGGACTTATTGATCCGACATCGTAGTTTATTGTTTAAAATTTGTAGTACTCGACTAGATGGCAGAAAGCTCATAGAAGGCGTGCACTTTTGAAATGAATAAACAAATGAAAACTCAAACAGCTAATAATGGTTATGGCAGCACTAGTAGGCGAAGCAAATATATTTATGGTTATGTCAATGGTTAGATCAATGGTTATGGCTATGTCATAATAGTATGGCATGTCTAATTAGACCTCAAATTTCAACACAAAATTTCGCTCATTTACTACAATAGCAACATAGTATTGTAGATAACGAATTTAATGCTTTTAATTTAAACATATTTTTTTATTATTGGTTGTTTTAGTGCCAATTATTGGTGCATAGTGCCATAGTAAATTAATTCCATGTCGCCCTGTTGCCTTTACTTGAAGCCAGGTCTGACATTTATTCGTTCATGCCATGTTTCCTGCAAAAGGCCAATTGTTTCTATAATTTAAACAACTGAAAACTCATTAGAGTAATTAATAAATACACAAATAATCTCAATATTTACCCCAATATATTATTTCTCTCCTTGTTTTCTAATGCGCTAATTTCAGTTTGTTTAACAAATTTTCACATTATTAGCAAATACCAAAAAGAAAAAAAGCAAACAATATATTCCCAATTATTCAAATGAACTGTATAAATATTAGCAATTTGTTTTAAAATCGTGCATATAATTTGTATAGAAAATTTAATTATCTCTCCACATTGTTTAGCGCTCAATTTGTTTATGCGAATTTTATTTGCAATTAATTTTTCCAATATTTTTCTTACACTAAAATATAAAATTGTGTAGCAATATGGTGTTTGAATTATATTATAACATTATTACCAGTGGCATAATATGGGTGCTTTCAGTGCAATTGAAACTTAAAACTGAAATGTTAAATAATTATTTTAGGAAACCTTGTATCAAATCGAAATGCTCAAGGTTGATATCTATTCAATATTTTTTTTAAGCTCATAGTTGATATCTGTTGTCTGTGGCTTTAAAAAAAACCAACGAGAGCTTTGCTAAATAGTTTTTTTTTCTTTGTCAGGGTTTTTTTGATTTTCCGCCATTCCACGTCAAGATTTGTTAATAAACATGCTGGTTTCGGCTACGCTGTCATCTTCAATGCACTCTTATATTTTTGTATTCAAGTGCTTATTACTGCCAAATAACTTCATTTTTAAAAGCAAAAAAAAAAAAAATTGTTTTGTCATCATATTGCTTCAATCGATAAAAGTTTCAATTTTGCACTTATTACTAAGATGATAATAACGGCGATTAGAATTGTAAAAACTAAAACAAGTTCTTTTTTTAATTAAATGAATTGTAATTTTCAATTAAAAAAAAAATCGAATATATGTATATATATGATTTTAATTAAAATACTTTAATTAATTAAATGAATCACCAATTAATTGAACTCAAATTCAAAACCAATTAATTAAATGATTGAGTTAAACAACTTAACAATCGATATATTGAACAGAGTAAAGCAAAAATAGTATCGAATAAATTTATCAGATTTATTATTATGAATGCTGAATTTTGGCATTGCATTGACGAGATAAGTGAGGTTTTATTGCAAAATGTGGTTAAAAATTTTGTGAAAAGAGCAAACGTCTGCCGACATGGTAGAGGTGGACATTTGCCGACATGATATTTCAATATTAATTCCCATATTTCTGCTTTACATTGGTATCAATAAAACTGAATTTTTCAAAGCCAATTTACTTTTTAACCTTAAATTTCCCCACTTTTGTTATTAATTCAACTTTTAGTCAATTAAATTCTTTAACAAAAGTTGAATCGATTCAATTAAATTTTTAATTGCTTACTTAGAAACTTTTTTTCGTTTAGAGGTGTTTGTTAATTGGAGAAAAGAAGAATAATATTTTCTTCGCCCGTTTCAGAGTACTTTTTTGAATAAATAAGAGAACTTCAGCTCCAGATTCAACCATTAGAACCTTGTTGTACCTTTCCGTGTTGTACAGTATTACTGATGTAGAATTTTTGACGAGCCATTGATGTTCACCAATTAACATTTGCAATTAAGAATTTAATTGAACCAATTAAATATTTTACAACCCTATGCTCCTTGCAGGAGTAAAAGGATTAAATGTATACATATATATATATATATATATATATATACATTTTTTAATTTCTGTAATTCAAGTAAAAAAAAAACTCAATTGATTTATCTTAAATTAGCTACTGGTGAAAATTTAATTATTTTTTTATTGATATTACAAAATTTTAATTGATATGCCAAAAGTTTTCATATACATTTTTTTCTGTGTATATTCTCAGTAAGTTTGAGAGATAATAAGACATTTTGCCAAGAGAGACATAAAAAGTTAAGAGAACTTTTCTTTTCGCTAATATAGTTGAAAAGCAGGACCAGCATATAAATTATATTTTAAAGTTTAGCACCGACTATATTTTAAAAGAGGCAACTTATTTGTATATTTATAAAGTATAACTGATATGAAAATAAATATGCATCACATCTAATATGCATGCATGCATTGTCATTATGTCTGCCCATAGTAATTAAATACAATCGGTGTTTACTTTGTTTATAATTTATCATCGTAATAATGACAATAATAGTTTAGATATTTAATAATAATACATGCATGCTGCATCTGCAGTAGACACTTTCATAGAAATTCCGAAAATTTATGATTATGAATGCACAAATTTAATTTGTTCGTAATGCATTTGTTTTCACATACACAAACGCAGTAAACCCAGCTATTTAATATTTTAATGGAAGTTTACTTATGTACTTATGAATAGTATTAAATATTAGTAAAATGACGTTTACTAAAATGTAAATCGGTCATATGCATACACGCGCTTATGTACTCCTGTGTATATTATTTTATTGAAACCATAAATAGTAAAATCTGAAAATTTTGCTGCTATAGTTTTTATTGATGAGAAAAATGCGACCACTGCTATAAACCAAATAAATAATTTATGCAGATATGTTCACTGATATGTGCATGTGAATTGTAAATAATACAGCAGCTCATTTTGGTTTTGACTACAAACAAAAAATTATTATAATTATTATTATTTGCTTTTATTCGAACTGGAGGGGATTTCTATTCAAGAATTAGTTTAAAAGCCAGGCTCAAGCTTGGTATTTTCTTCAGTTAATTTTTTTTGAAATGAAGATGTTTTCATTCATTCAAGAGTCGCAGTAGAAGTTAACACAATAAACGAATACCAGCTGTTGACTACGACTCTTTGAATTGCAGTAGCAGAAGTATTATGAGCAACAGGTTGTGATTAGGCAGTCAAAAAATAAAAAGTCTTACGACTTTTGCTATTTCGACTGCAGTTTTTTAATACTGATTTTTTTTCACAGACACACATTAATTTTTTTTAAAGACATGAAACTTTTTCGTATTAATAAAATGACTGAATATATCAATAACTTAAATAAAATTATACACTATACCAAAGAACGTCTAGAAAATATATTTAAAAAGCTGATTTTTTCGATTTTATTGCAGGCCACATGTTATCGAAAATAGACGTTTCTTTATTTATTGAAATTAAAATTTTATGGGCCTACCCATAGTTTAGGTTAGTTTAGCTAAGGGTGGCAGTCAGAAACCCGGACTCACTTAGACCGTTTTGGTCTATTGCGATACCACGGAGACTCTGCTTATGCGGAGTCCCCACCGTCGAACCAATCAGAGCTCAATATAAAGCTACTAATACGTTGCAGTTCAACATTTGCAACATCAGAAAGTTCCCTGACGTAAAGAGCGCTCAGTATGGTCATTCTGTTTCTTGCAAGTCTAGGACAGTGACACAGTAGCTGTTCTACACTTTCCTCTTCATCGATATCCTGGCAGCTGCGGCAAAAATAATTGTGTTCGACCTTTAACCTTTGTGCATGCCTACCTATGAGACAATATCCAGTTAGCACGGACACTAGAATCGAGATTTTTTTCCTATTCTTTAAAACCAAAGAAGCTGTATTTTTCTTATTTAGTTGAGTCCATAACTGCCTTGTGATCACGCAATCATTTCTTGCGACCCACCTTTTATTTGTTTCATCTTCTGTGTTGCGCTTAAGTCTTAGCTTGCAAGAGAGTAGGGGTAAACCCACAAATTCCAAGTTCGGTGGAACTTGTGAGGTTGTCCCAGTTCTAGCAAGCTCATCAGCCCTAGAGATCCCCTGAAAGCCTCTATGCCCCGGGATCCAGATGATCCTAATATCAAACTGCTCTGCCATCTTATTTAGAGATGATCGGCAATCAATGGGGATTCGAGGTAAATAATAGCTGCTCGACTATGAGTATATATGTTAATTAAAGTCGTTGAAGTGACATTCACTTTCAACCAATCCGCATTTTCTTTTATAGCAAGGATCTCTGCCTGGAAGACACTGCAGTGATCCGGAAGTCCATTTGCAATATGAATACCTAAACCCCCTGAAAAGACTCCAGAACGCACACCTTCTTGTGTTTTGGAGCCGTCCGTATAAAAATCAACACTTTTTCTTCTGCATGGAGTTCCATGCATCCACAATTCTGTGGATGATATCCAGGTTTTATAAAGACGCTCGTGTAGTAGAGCAGAGGAGGTTTGCTCAATCCTCCAATCGCAGCCTTCATCATGAAATATTTTACAGTGGCCGTTTCCATTGCTATTCCACAGAGAGGTACAAAGAAGACGGATTGCCGAGGTAATTGCCATCTCCTTCCTTACTAGGTCCAATGGTAGAAGGTGAAGGAGCATCCCCAGTTTATCCGTAGAAGTAGTGCGAATAGCGCTGGTTATATACAAAGATGTAAGTCTTTGAACCTTGTGTAAGATATGTAAATACGTCTTTTTCTCCAGGGACGGCCACCACACGATGATCCCGTACATGAGTATTGGACGTACTATTACAGTATAGATCAAATGATCGATTTTTGGGGTAAGACCCCATTTTTTTCCAATGGATTTTTTGCATAGATATAGTGAAATTGTTGCATTTTTACTCTCTGTGTAAACTTTTATCGTAAGCGACAATTTACGTACAAAAACATACAAATATTTGAATATTTTAAAAAAACCTTCTCCTGAAAAATTAAATTTTTTTCGCTTAGGATTAAAACGAAAATAAGGCTGGATATGTTATTGCTTAATTTTTATGTCTCTTACATATTTTTCATTGCTTAATATTTTTGTTTTAACTTCTCCATCATTTTAGTTAAACTGCCATTAATATTTAAGCTGCTCTCTTACATGAAATTAAATAAAATCTTGGCAATTCCTATTTAGTGCTGCAGTTTGTTCTGTTCTATTTTATGTTTCGCCCCTTGGGGTTGATGTGTTTGTGTGTTTGTGCAAATAAAAAATATGTTGTAATATTCTCTCTAGGTTCTTGTAATCAGTTTCTTTCCTCCAGCCAACACTCATGCTAGAGATGTTATTCGAGCAAAATGTATTCGATTAATTTAAACTTGGATTTAGTATTTTGTAGAAAGAAAGTTTTTCAACTTGGAATAGAAATGTTGCTTAGTTGCTTAAATGCTGCTCATACTATTTACTTTGTATTAAAAATTTAAAAAATTGTAGAACAGTGATAAATTTTTCCTTGTATAAGAATTCATTGCTTTATTTTTGATGGTTCAAAAAGAAAATTTGTAAGCAACGTGGCGCTTTGGAACTTAAAACTCATGTTTTATAAGGTTGCCACATTTCACCAAGTTAATTTTTTTCCAACTACTGTCGCCACCCATACGTCAGATCGGCTTGTATTGCCTGTGATGACGATTGATTTAACGATTGAAATCGTAGTGATGAAAAGCATCACTTGTCATATAATTGATATCAAGCTACATTAACATTGTAATGAATTTGCTCTCGGTGTAACTTTCTTATATTATTTTTAATATCTTTCAGAATCAGTCGGTAAAGAATTATTATTTTGAAATAAAAATTTTTTAGATTTTGCCATACATCACTATTAATGTTTCATAATTGCTGGCTTTTATTTATATATTCGAATAAAAAATTTTATTTGTTACTCATTCATTTAATCTAATAAAATTTGAAATTTATTCAAGTATTCACTAGTGAAAAAAGTTTTAGGCAAAATTTTGCTCAAATAATTTTAAACTGTAATTCCTAGAAATGTATTTGTGCTATTTCATTATTTAAGCCTGTTGGTGTTTTGGGGTTTCTATGTGCAGTTGTAATATTTGTGTTTAAGACTTTATTTTTTTCATTTATTACAAGCTATTTTTCTGTCAAAACGATAAAAAACTATATGTTGTTTATGTGTAGGCCCGAAAGCACTAAAATATAAAGTGAGCTGGTGAACAAAAAATTATACATTTATTTATTTATTTGAAGCAATAATTTTCCTGCATTTAAATTAAAATTGATATTTTATTATTTTACAATAAATAACAAATTAAAGGGAAAATCGCACATTCGCTTCGAAAGTGTCATAAATCCAAAAATAAATTTTTGAGTAAATAATGCAGAATAATTCAGCATATTCGTATTTGATCTTTTGTAAAAATTTCATATCACCTCCTGAGAGAAGAATATTTTTTCATGCCTTCAATGTGTTGTATGTCAATTGAAAATCTTAATCTTGTTTTCTGCAAAACTATTTTTTTGAGTTATGACACTATTGAAGTGAATGTGCGAAATATAATTCTGCAAAATATACATAAAAGGTCCGCCATCTAACGTTTTTTTTCCAACTAGTCTGATTTGACAGATAATTAGTTTTATCCTTCCGCTGAACGAATATGGTTGTGTATACGCTTGAACAACGCTGGGAAATATTGCCTGCGATCGACTTACAGAAGATGCCGATATTGCCAAAAAAATCATCTTTTCAGATGAAGCTCATTTTGATCTTGGCGGGTATGTAAACAAGCAAAATTGTCGCATTTGGGGCACAGAAAACTCTTACGCATACATTGAAAAGCCGACGCACCTAAAACGATTCACTGTTTGGTGCGGATTTTGGTCCAGAGGCATAATTGGGCCAATGAGCAAGGAGTGGCCGTTACAGTCAATGGCGAACGTTATCGGGCCATGTTGAACGAATTTTTGTTCACAAAAATTGAAGAGGAGCATATTGGCAACATTTGCCACACAGCCGAAGCTACACTCGATGTTTTGCGCCCTGTTTTCAAAAAAAAAAGTTATCTGGCGGACCCTTTATAAAGCTTTCTTTTATGCAGAAGGTGTCTCAAAATAAGGTCCATACAGTGTAGGACTTATTAAAATAAATAATTTTTAAGGAACAAATAACACCAAATTTAATTGAAGATATTTTAACAAACACCAGCACAACGTAACAACATGCTCTTCTGGAAGGCCATCTTACCCTCATCATCAGCGTTCTGCTGTTTGGTCCACGGTGTGTGGTGTCAGTTAATGCAAATTTCAACTTATATCATTTCGCATTGAACTTTGTTGAAAGAGTTGCACAATTTATTTATAATTTTTATTTTTTATTTTTAATCTATTCTACTTTCTTTTGGCATTATTCCACCACCTAGCTGTGTCAAATCTCAGTTGGTTAGACAATTTTAAACGATAAATAAAACTGATTCCTTTGTTTGTTAAGCTTCTATATACAAGCTTTATTAGTGCAATTGAAAAGGATACTTCCATCCTTTATTTTCTCTTAGTCCTTTATATTTTTTATTTGTTTGCAATTTGAAGAGTAAAGAGAGTTTAAATAGATTTTTTTCCATGACATTTGCAATTTCTCCTTCATTTCTTTATTTCAACTGAAACATCATTTATCACAAGTCATTAAATGTATAAGTTTGTTGCCATGAAAGGGATAATTCAAACAAGCGATATAATAAGATTTTTAAAATAAACAAGCCACATGATGCTGGTTTAAATTTTATTAATAATTTTCTCAAAAATGAAGACAGTAACACATAAGATGAGTGCCACCAGTTGTGATTAATCACTGTAGATGGAAAGAAATGTAAAATTTGAAATTAATTTTTTTAATTACTAACAATATAAGTTCAAGTTTTAATTCATTTTCTTCATTATTGTTCGTTCCCCTAGAGCCTGCAAGCAGGTAATTCATGAAAATTAAATGTTAAGATTTAAAAAATTTTAAAGAGCTTTTGTGCAACCTTTAAAACCAAAAATTAAAGCTTTCCCCGATTTTTTTATTTGAACACTGCTAAAGGCCGTGATACACTATCATACAAAGTTGTACGATCTACGGAAAAACAAAACCCTGGTATGATGGAGTTTATGCAAATTTTCAAAAGACAATAACAATTCATCACACCAGGGTTGTACTTTTTCGTAGATCGCACGACTTTGTATGATAGTGAGTCATGGCCTACCGAAGAGCTATATACTCGTAATTATCCTTGTACTTCCGAACCGTAATTAAGCGACCAGTTAACGAAGTTTATGTACAGGGTCTTTTTTTTAGAGGTATAGAACTCCGAATTGAAATAAAACACAAGAAAATCGTTTTAATGTCCATCAATTTGGCTTTATTGGAAGGATAATTTTATGCCATTAACGTTTAAATATGATTTTGGGCATGTGGCCGCCGCGGCTGGCTCGAATAAAGCCAATTCTACAGGTCCAATTTTCAACCACTTTTTCGAGCATATGGGGCCGTATGTTGGCAATAACGCCACGAATGTTGGCTTCCAAGTCCCCTAACGTTTCTGGTTTGTTGGCGTAGACGAGCGACTTCACATATCCCCAAAGAAAATAATCCAGTGGTGTCAAATCACACGATCTTGGTGGCCAATTGATAGGTTAACCGAATTAATTGCTCTGATGGACGATTATGTCGACCATAAAATGGACGGAGCTTGCGGTAAACTTCGCGAACTGAACCATTATTTTCGAAATAAACTTGCACGATTTGCAAGCGTTGTTCTTTTGTCAACCTGTTCATGATGAAATGGCAAACCAAACTAAATATTAATCACTTGACAGCTGACAAAATGGCCGCCAGTTAAAAAAGTGATGCCAACTTAAAGTTCTATACCTCAATAAAAAACACCCTATATTAGAAAGCGAAGTCTTCGTTTTGTCCGCTATAAAGCCTGCCCCTCATAGAGTAATACCAACCTCAGTGAGAATGTACAGTGGGTCAGAATCGAAATATTTTGGAAATAAAGTAGTTTCAAAGTGGGGTATTTATATCATGCAATATTTGCTACCAGCCAACATTTTTTTGTTTCTGATATGATTTCCACATTTAAGCTCTCAATTAGATTTATTCAAAAGATGTTCAGTTGTACAATTAGCTCTTTTATTTAGTGATTTATACCCATAAAAAAATAAAATATTTCTAAGTCTCTGCAAACTTTGGTCTAAAACAAAGATATCGTTTTAAGTACTCTTTGGGTAATGGCCTTCAAGTAACTATGAACGCGTACAGCCAAAAATAAAAAAAAACATTTAAATACACGCATATATTTTAAATCCAATGCGTATTACTATAAACATCCAACAACTATGTTTATACACATCTCTTAAGTTACGCAGCACAAACACCTATAGCTAAAATTTATAGACTGTGTGAGTTAAAATCACAAGCATGAGTATAAAAATACTCTGTTCTATCAAAAATACGATATAAAGTTTTGCTTAATTTAAACCTTTTTTGATTTTATTTGATGATATGTACATGCTCTCTAACTGACAAACAATTTGAAATAAATTATAAATACTTGCATGGCATGCGTGCGAATTAGTGTTGAGCGAAACTGTGATTTTTTAATAATGTTGCTCCTTGTGAACGTGATTTCTAAATCGCTGTTCTTTTAAACTGTGATTGTGGTCATAAAAGTACTCCCGATAAGGAAGTGACCATGGTAGGGAAGGGCGGCTGAAAGGAACAACTTACTTTCCTAATAATAATGTGTATCTAGTAGTGTCATGTTCAATGTTTGTATATATAATTGCTGCTTGTCTCGGGCTTAAGTGTAGGTTGAGATCACACGTCCCGAAATCTCTGGCTCTGAGCTAACCGTGGAGATACACTTGAGTGCCGCATGAGGCATGTAACAATAATGATTGTGTTCTGTTATTTTGACAAAATCTAATAAGAAGAGTAGTTGTGAAATTAAACAGTGACTGTGATCACGGTTGAACACATTTCAGCTCTTCTGCTTCAAAAGTATGTAAAAGTATTCGTATTTTGATAATAAGAAGAGCGACAAGAACAAACAATTAGCAGTATTGTCAGATATGGCGATATCTCGACAAACGTGGCGACGAAAATTTATTTTTGGCGATGAAAATTTTCAAATGGCGATTGGCGATTTACTTGGCGATATTTGAACTCCTTGGCGATATTTTTACGATTTCAATAAAATAGAGTAATGTTAAAAATATGAAATTTTTGTTTGTAAAGAATTTTTCGTGCATGAAATTCTAAATGTTGTGACTCTCTATCTCAAACAAAATTTTCATTTGGTGTTTATAAAACACAGTGGGCAAAACTTTCTTTTATTAACTAGAACCAACATTTTGATGATGAAGCACCAAAAAGCCTCCACGAGCTCTCGCTTATGCCAGCCATACACTACACAAGTTCAGTGCTCAAGTCTGGCACTGACTAAAATAAGCTTGTGGCATACACTATACAAGTAAACTGTGCAGTTTTTATTTTAATGCATTATGGAGCAGGCGATTCTTTGTATAATTCTAGGAACTCTGTCCAGAATAATTTTTTTGCGCTCATTTCTAGTTTTGAACTCTTAAAAAATCACGACACAACTGAGCGTTTGCAATATATACTACACAAGTTCACTGTAAAGTTTTACAAACTTGAGGAAAGATCTAAATCGTTTTGATATTTACTCAGGTCACTACACTATACAAACGCACTATACAGTGCCAGACGTGTGCAGTGAGTGAACTTTTGTAGTATATGGCTGCCACTAGAGTGTATGAATACAACGATTCTGCTGGTATTTACCACTTCAAGGACATGATATGTGTACTTAAATACACATTTAAGTAAATGTTACTTCAGTTTTATCATACAATTTATATAATAATTTTTATCTTGGTGTTCAAGTTCAATTTATCCTATTCGGATTGAACTTTTGGAATAAGTTAAGCTTTATTTACTGTAAAGTAAGCATGCAAGAGCTTTCATAGTTTGTATGAAAGAACTACATTTGCAAAACCTGTTACTTGATAAATTCAGTCACAGTTGTGATTAGTGATTTTTCAATCGCTGTGAAAAAGTAACAGGTTTCGAAAAATAGCTCATCACTAGTGTGAATACACTCATGAACGTGATAAATTAATATAAATAAAGGATATTTAAAATCATCAGCCGTTTCATTTTTACACTTCATTACAGATTATGATGAAGCATTAATTCTAATAAGAAACAAATAATGGAAAAAAAGTTTTTCAAGAATATATTTTAGACACCTTTAACTTTGAACTATAATTATATTATAAAATAATTTACAACATGATGTATATGTATATGTAACAACAAAATGTCGTGCTATAACCGTCAAAAAAGCTTAAGTGACATCATTTTCTAACTTGATCTTTTGACCAAAATCGATTATTTGCTATAGTAAATAATTGATTTTCGTCAAAAAACGAGTTCCAAAAAAGTGGTGGTTAAGCCTTTTTGGCGGTTATGGCTCGATGTGTGTGACATGCGACTGAAGAAAAATTATAATTCAAATATTTCAAGCACATAAGCAGCTGAATACACACATCCTCTGTATAATGAATGTGTGTGCGCGCGTGTATGTGTGTGTGTAGATTAAAATGAAAAGGAAATGAGAACGAATAAAGCAAAGTATGTTGTATGTATTACCAAACGGCTAATTTTAAATGGAACAACATAAGTAGGAAGACAAGTTTGTAATAAATAATTTTATTTCTTTTTTTTTTTTTGAAATGTTGAAAGCAAAGACCATCGCTGAAAGAAATAAATGTGAAATTGTAAGGAAAACTTCAAATAGAATATGAGTGTAATAAATAAAAGGTTAACGATACTTGATTTTTAAAAGACTATTAAATATTCGTTTTGTTAGCAAATTCTGTTAAATCATTTACTACACCACGTACAGCATTTTGTTGTTTGTTTGTCCAGTATTTTACTGTAGCAACAAACAATCGAAAGGCTGCGACCTCACTTTGCTTTCTCAATGCTCTTTCTAATTTATTGTTTGCTTGTGCAAAAACAGATCAATATGCAGCAAACAATTGCTTATGTGTTAGAAATAAGAAATACTTGCGTAAAAATGCTTAAATCGAAATTATGGAACAATCATTATATATTATATAAATAAGTTCAAATACGACTGACTTTAGGAAAATCGAAAAATCAGTATTTCGAATCAAAATACAATCTATGCGGTTTGTGGGTGTTATTAGTGTGTGAATATTACCTTGAAATTCATAAGAATTTTTTCAAAAGTCATCTATTTACATTTAAGGGAAATATTAATAATTTTAGTGCTAGATATCAATAATGTTACGTTTTTACCCTTTAAAACGCTTTTCTGTGGACTCAAAGATTTGCAAGGAATAAAAGAACCCAGTGTACTAATCAGAGTTAAGAACAATGTCTTAATTTACTAATTACACCTATCTAATTAAATCAAGAGCTTAAATACACACACATAACTTAAATTATTTCAATTATTCACAAGTGCTTGCCATGACGTCTTATGCGCTGCAGTATATACACGTCACACAAAACTGTCTGCGCTGTACACAATACTCACTCTGCCGACGCTCACTGTTTATAGAACAACAATGACTCCTTGATTTTACTTTTACACACTTTTGCACAACTAGCAACTGCTTTCAACTGAGATTTACTCTTTGTTTTAATTCACAACATTTCACAATAAACAGCTGAAATTCATTCAGACTGACTATATGATCGGCTGAACTGCCAGCAGTGTTTAAAAAACTTAAGTCGAAGTAGCAAAAGTCGTAAAATTTTTACTTTTCGCTGCTTTGGCTTTTCCAACTGCTTAAAATCAACCAATGCTTTTGCTTGTGCTTGTAAAAATCAACAACAGTTTCAGTTAAAGCTGAATCAGCAACGATTTATGAACAATTGCGCAACACATCAGTACAACACGAAGTGTATTGATTTTCATCAAGCTCTGGACATTTTAATATTAAAATAAATCAAGCATGATTCTGTGATGATGTCTGTCTATGCTGCTGAACATTTTTTTTAAACTTTTCAATTAAGAACTTCAAAGTTAAAAACATGCTTCAAATATTTAATTTTTTTTTGTTTCTTTTTGTTTTGGTTTTTGTTGCCATAAATATTTGATTAATTTATTTTACAATCAATCAAAGAAAACAATTAAAATTAAAACTATGTACTTGAAAGAATTTTCCATTATCTATGTTTTATTTGTGGCTCACAAAGAATACTCAAATAAGTTACAAAGAAATTTGATGATGAAGAAACATTCATTTTTCTTTTTATCCCAACCAACAAAACAAAATGCAAACATTTGATTTGTGTGAATAAAAGACTTATAGAAGTATTGCATTCGTATTTCTTCGAAGTATCGCCCTGGTCACACAACCTCTTCCGAAGGAGGCAACTTCTGCCGAAATAATATTTTTCTTCCAAGTTTCGAATAATTTTCGTATTACTTCGCATGTAAGGTTATAACTTTGAAAATTGCAAGTGTCTTTATAATATAATTTCAAGTCTGTAGCTCTTACAGTTCTCGAGAAAACAGCTTGTGACAGACAAACAGGCAGACAGATAGATGTACGTGTTAGCGAAAGCAACAGGGTTCCTTTTCGCTTGCTTTGATATTGTTATTTCCTCTTATTTCACAAAATTTTTTTAAAAAAGACCTACATTTTTATTAAATTTTTGTGGGGAAGTGCATGATTGACTTGTTGTTGTAACTCAAAGAAAAAACAAGAACATCATTCAATGCAAAATTTTTACCAGTCATACTTTCATATAATTGACATCGATTACAGCTATAAAATGGGTTATTAAATTTAAATATTTACATAATTATTAATTGAACAGTAATAAAAGGAAAATGAGATGACTGGGAATTAAAAGTCGTGCATTTATTCAAATTACTTTTGTACACATGTGTTTTTGCTGTTAATGAATTAAATCTGATTAAGTTTAATAAATGCAAATAAGTAAAAAGGCAAAATCGTATTTAAAAAAAAGTTTACAGAAATAATATTAATTATGTATAAATAAAAAGATCATTAAAATCCCACAAACACTGGCATGACAAAGTAATGAGTTAAGTTGCTAATATGAACACAGTAACTTACATTACTTCTGCTTTGACATTTCAACTCTTTGTTTTAATATTACGTTGTGATTGGAGCAAGTATGTGTGTAGTCGTATTTGCTGAATATACAAAATGCGATTAAAAATGAACTACAGCTGACAGTATTGAACTCGTGCTTGCTGTGCTTGAAGTCAAGCGTTTATTATTATTATGGACTAAACACAAACACAAAAATACACACCTTCCGCCGCAAGGGTTCAACATAGAACTATCAGCATGATAAGCGTGCGCTCTACTAATACGAGAATAATTTGCTGTTTTTTTTTACTTTACAGCCGTTACATATTTTGTGTAAAGTAATGCAGATGGTATGTAGTGTATGCTGACAAGTAAGTTGTTCTGGATATACACATGGCATTACCAATTTTTTTGCGGGGAATAGTATGATTTTTATAAAACTTATGTATGCTTACAATTGCGTGTTTGTTATATTTTCTATACTTGCAACCATACTTTTCCCACATAGATGGTCAAGGCAAATGTAACAAGTTTAAATCCAAAACATGGCATATGCTGATAGTTTCCGAGGAGCAGAAATCGCCTTATAATCACTTTATCCTTTTATGGGAAAACTTCTAATTTGTCCTAGGAAATAATGGGGGCTATTCTGGAAAACGCGTCGAAAAATTGAAACTTCACATTAAAATAAAAACAAATTTTCAAAAATTGTTTTTGTTTGTAATACATTTCTAAAATGACATAAACGTGAGAATTTCTACGCGTTTCTCTCTCTTTTAAAAACGGTTAATTTTGTATGCGAAACAAAAACAATTTTTTTTACATTTACACAGTTTTGTTTTTGTTTTGCATGTAACTTTCACCAATTCGACGCGTATTCCAGAATAGCCCCCAATATGTTTTAAATTTCATTAAAATGTGGTAGGGACAACTTTTGATCCTGGTTTTGAAAAAGTATATATCCCATGTATCCTTTTAGAATCGAATCTATCTGTGTTTTAAATGTCATAAACATTGATTCAGTCGTTTGGCTGTGAAATTGTAACAAACAAGCAAAGAAACAAAGTTATAATTTTAGTAAGAATAACTAACTTTTATTTTTGTATTTTAATTTAAATGATTTATCTCTTTTAAATCGTTTCATATGCACACATTATATTTGTGTATATCAGGGATGCGAAATCAGATTTTCAAATTGTACTAACTTTTTAAGAAAAATTGTACTTTTTCCAGTACGATTGTACCAAATTCTTAATATTTTTCAATTAACTCAAAACGTACGTAAAATTCATTTGTATATGTGTGCATGTATGTGTGTAAAAACTTAACAATTAACAAAAAGGCACTTTGAAATTAATTTATTATAATATCATTAATTATTATTATTAATTAATATTAATTTTTAAACAATATTAATGTCTAATTTCAGTAGGTATACAAAATACTATTAGTTGTTGAGATCTGAATATAAAAGTAACATTTAGCAGATATACTTTTTCATCCTTGATTCGATTGGAGACAGTCCAAGCAAACAGTCTTTATTACTTTGGTTTTATTTATATGTTGGTACGAATACCCTTTCCACATTTTCTGGCGAATGTAGAATAGATAATATTCCTCTAGCATTTCAGGAAATATCGGAAAACATCGGTTTGTTTCATTCATTTTTAATTTCTAATACCCTCGAGCAAAACGTATAAGTGTTGTCGTTTCTTAAAGGCTTAATAGTTCCTACATCAACCAGCTCTCAATTTATTGATTAATTTTTTTTTCATGTTGTATCATAGGAAAAAAGTTTCAATAGTGCTAAATTGGTCATTGGGGTGCTATGGTACTTTTAACTTTCGAATAGTGCTGAAAAAAGTACAATTGTACCAACTTTTCCATCCCTGGTGTATATCATCTCATTTAATTTTACTTTAAATTTTTGTATAATTTTACCTCTTGAATGCTTTGCTAATCATCTCATTTTCTACCTTTACTCTCTCTCTCTCTCCCTTGTCTATGTCGATGTCTATGTCTATCCTTAATTTGTATAATTTATGCAAATGCCTCAAGGTATTCTTTTGTTTTTTGGCAAATCACATCTACATAATGAAAGGATTTAAAAGATTCTTTTGTGTATATTTTGATACTAATTCTCATCATAATACGGTTTTAATTACAATTTTAGAAATAAAAGTAAAGTTTAATTTCATGCCAAAAAAAAAAATACATTTTTAATCGAAAAAGTTACTACGTCAACCTTTAGTAAATGTAATTTAATTCTTAATAAAAAATTTTTAGGTTTAAAATTTGTTAACGCACTAGTAATCCCAAATTATTATTTTACTTATTAAGTAAAATACTTTTTTAATAAAAATACATTGAAATTGATTATTGAGGGGTTTAGCTGGATCCTATGCGCATTTCACTGTTGCTAATGCAGATCATCAGGGAACCTTTACTTTTTACTTAATAAGTAAAATAATAATTTGGGATTACTAGTGCGTTAACAAATTTTAAACTTAAATTCCCACAAAAAACACTAAAAAATTTTTAAATTTACCTTGAAGATTTTACTTGTAATTCTTCATAAAAATATAATTTAACTGAATATGCAAAATAATTGGTTTGGGAAAATTCGCATAATACTGAATGCATAATTTATTTGAAATTTAACATTTAATGTTTAGGAATTTTTGGAACGCATGTAAAACAAAAATTTTTGGAATATGAAAAAATACTGGCGAGTACTGGTTACAAATACTGGTAACAACTACACATATTGTAATGGTTCTCCCACTTCTGATGTTTTAGATTTTCAGTGTTGCCGTAATTTTCCGGGGAAGTCCTGGGATTTTGGGGATTTTACCATCGTTCTTGGGAATCGCTAATATGGTTTGCGTCTTTATTAAAAGATTCGTGGCAGTGATAGTTAAAGGTGTATCTGCTAACTAATATTATAAATTCAAAAGTAAATTTATTGTTTGTTTGTTGCTCTTTAACGGCTAAATCACGGAAGCGAATTTGATGAAATTTAGTAGATAGACCTAAGTCCAAAGGGACACATAGGTTATGTTTTTTTTAAAAACTAGGAGTACGAGGGGAGATGGGGGAAATTTCTGTCTCTCTGAAACTATCTAACCGATTTTGATGAAATTCATAATATAAGTACATCTGAGCCCCAAAAGAAGACATAGGCTGTACATTTTTTACAAATAGGACCACTAGGGTAGGTATGGGGAAAGTTACTCTATTTTGATAGTTTCAAAGCGAAATTTCTTTCGCTTTGAAACTATCTAACCGATGATTTTGATTCAAAACATAGATAGATTTACATTCAAAAGAACCATAGGGTGTACATTTTACATTTTCACAAATAGAACCACCAGGGGAGGGAGGTAAGAGATAATTTCTTCCTCTTTGAAACAATTTATCCGATTTTTATGAAATTTTAAACATAGATAGATCTAAATCTGAGAAAGCACTTTTCTATATACTTTTTCAAAAGTAGGAGCACGAGGAGGGGTAGGGAGCAATTTCTTCCTTTTTGAATTTATTTAACCGATTTTGATGAAATTCAAAACATGAATAGATCTGATTCTGGAAGGACACAAACGCTATATGTGACCTGCTCCACGAAAAGGAACCTCTGCGCCGAAAAGAAGTTATTGAGAAAAAACGCGTTTAAAAAAAGCGCTTCGTTTTTCCGTGTTTTGCGCATGATTATGCAACTCTTCCTTCAACCTGATCATCTGGCGATGTATTTCGACTCTCTGGTACTTTGTACGATGTTCACTATGCAGTGTTGCCTCTATGAAAATTATTTCTAACAGTTAAAAACCTGTTTTTGCTAATTTTCTTTTCAAAATTACTAGAGCTGTTTAATTCCTTATCAAATTATCAATATTTTGGATTTAAGCCGATAGAATTGAATCTATTATTTATTATTATTTAATTTATCTATTATTTAATTAATTTCAGGTTAAAATAAATCTTAATTAACGTAAGAAAATGTGTCTGGAAGACGAATTTAAGAATGTTGAAGAACAATACTTCAGCGATTGCTTGGAAGAATGTTTACCTATAGTCAGTGATGAGTCGGATGCATTTAAATCGCCAGAATTTTCAGAAGTGCTGCAATTATCTCTTCAAGATAATGAGGAAGAGCAAACTTTATCGCAGTTTTTAGAAAAACCTTGCTGTACGAATGGATGCAATACTGTAATTCCGGAAGAACGAATTGTTTTTGCAAGAAATAACTTCATTAATTACAGGTGATTTGTAAAAAAACTAAAAGACATAGAAACTTGCGGTTTGCGGCATTTGAAAGGGCGTTTTTTTCCTATAAGAATCACTCAAAAAGTAAAAAAAAATTTCTTCGGCGCAGAGGTCCCTTTTCGTGGAGCAGATCACATATGTTTTATCAAAAATAATTTCACTGGTGGGTATGTTTTTACCCGATGTCCCATGACAACGTGCATATTTTTTAGCTCTAAAGCCTATTTTCAAAAAAAAAAAAAAAAAAAATGCATTACACAATACGTTCACATGTTTTAGGTAGCGATTTTGTTAATTCAGATAATTACGGTAGCATGAATATTTGCTGTTGTTCCCAAAAATACGCTTTAAAGGTTGTATAGAATTTTTTGTTTTGTGTGAACATCTTCAAAATATCATTTCAGTTATTATACATTTCAAAGTGCAAGCAAACATAAAATATTGAATTATTTTAAATTATAAAAGGAAAGTCTATATACGTTTTTGTTTCACTTTTCCAAAAATTTGATTCACGTGAAATATCTGATTTAATAATTTCTCTTAAAAATGTTCTCAAGAAATTATATTTTGCTGTTAAAATTTTCAATTTAACAAGCAAGCTAAATTCAACAAAGTCCTGCAACAAGAAGTCTTCACAAACACTATTACACAAAAGTTAAGCAGAAAAATCATCCCACACACACACACACACGTGCTCAAACACACTCCATGGCATTCATTAATGTGCATATGTATATTTGCCCATAATTATGAAAGTGTTCTAAGTCATATGCATTTTCGCTTCGAAATATTAAATAAATCTTAAAAGAATCTCAAGAATCTATGTATGAGCATTTCCACATTTTGTCACGTTACGTCATCATGCAATTAAGCTTGTATTTTAGAGCTATGCTGTTCGATTGTTTCCTAGTTTTTACCCAATGTAGACCTAATTGCGCTCTACACCGACATGCAAAAAGATTATATAAAAAAAATGAGTTTTTCTTTGAAAAACAAGGTACGTCACAAAATAACGTAACGTGACAAAAGTTAGACTTTTCTGTGGAAATGCCCATACATAAAATTCTCGTGTCATTGTGTTTGTAATTGAACTCCTACGAAACGGCATGACCGATTTTTATGAAATATGTCTTAATCAATTTTTTTTATACCCCTAAGTGGGATGTGCCACAGCCATAGGAACGAAATATCTCATATCTTGAAAGATATATATGAGTCAAAGTAATAAAATTTGGTATGGACTCTTTTGAGAGCTAGGTGCGAAGTTGTTCAAAAAAGGGGGCGAAACCCCACACAAAGTAATTAGTAATAATTTTATATCTTGAAAGCTTTAATAGCAAGAGTTTTCAAACTGATATGAGTTAATTTGGAAAGAATTATTTTAAGTATAAATTATACTAAATATAAAACAATAAATGTTTGGTGTTTTGTCATTATTATATGCTTTTGTCACTCATAACCACATCTTTACACTCTTACAATGAGTTAGTTATTATTTTCTAACCCAGAAGTTACCTAGAAATAATTCATGTGGCAAAACAACGTTTGCCGGATCAGTTAGTTGCATAATAAATAAAAATTAAATTAAATTTATATAAAAATGTTTTTCAATGTATTCAAATGCAATCTACTACACATCTCGTAACAATAAATATATGACTTAGACCACTTTCAAAAAAATGGGCACATATGAGTTCATGGAAATGGCCACACTTCAATAATTTCTATCAGTGCCTTTGGCGGCAGCAGCAGCAACATCATTGTTCACCTCTTTATGCGACACAATCAACAAGAGATAAATATACAAAACCAAAAAAAAAAAAATAAATAAACAAAGAAAATAAACAACACAAACTTTAATACAATTTCACCAATTCATGCGGTTCACATAAACATACATACTCGTATATGCATATTTCTCCAGGGATGCAGCAAAAATATTTAAACAGGAATATTAATAGCGGGTATTTTTTTTAATAGATGCATCGAATTTCAAATCGAAATAAAAATCTGACAAATTGCAGTATTTGTTGGCTGTTCTAACTTAATATTGTTTCTTTATTTGATTTTATGAAGCTAAAGCCAACTTGTAAATAAGTTCTAAGGAAGAAAAATTACACTACAGTTGATTGTTATTATTTTGACTAATGGTGATTAGGGCATTTTGTGACATCGCAATAGTGTGTACGTAGTAGCGACAACGTTTATCATTTCCAATGTTTTTTGTTGCGTGGCATTGCGTAACACAATGTGAACGGCATTGCACATACTTTGAAAATTACACCACAAAATGGCAACAAAAGAAATGCAAAATAAATACTCTGCATAACATTAGCAGAACGGAACAACATGCTGCTTTTGTACACAATTTGTTCAGGTGGTATGTCTATTCATGATAAAACGGCAAACAAAATCAGTATTAAATGAAGCGAGAACAGTATTTACCAACCTAAAGTTCTACATGTCTTAAAAAAAATACCCGATGCGTGTATACTATATAAAATTCGCTCATGAAAAATCTATAAGCAAAACATTAATAAATGCATGGTTCTCGTTAGATTATTGTTTTGTGTGTTTGTGCATCAATAAATCTTTGGCGAAAAGTAAAAAGTGCTTAAGTCGAGATAAACTGATTTTAAGTTAATGATACCTTCGTAATCTGCATATTTGAAAGTACCCTTGGACAAAATCTCAATTAATTTGTGCGATTTTTCAGGAAGTTATAGCCCCTATGACTTGCAACTTATCTTTTTAAGATTTTTAATCTCATTTGGAATAATAGCTTAATTTAGAATATACTTTGGTATATTTCAACTTGAATAGATTATTTACAGTGTGTAGAACGATGTTTGCTTAAAAAAAATAAAGTTTAACAGGGAATTTCCCAATTTGATTGTAAAATAAATACATTGCTGGAAATCGACTTGCGCTCCTGCAAAACAATCAAATACGACTTAAGCACTTTTTCCTTATTGCCACAGAAATTTCTTTATATGCATACCGCTCATTTACTGAAACAACGTTATAACACAACAAATTTAATTTTTGAGATAATAATGCAGAATTAATTCTCATATCTTTCTTTATATTGAGTTAAAATTTCATACAAATATCTCGTTTACCCAACTCTTGAAAGCATAATAAAATATTATTATTTTTAATTAGATTGTGTGTATATTGCAAACTTTAAACTCATTTCCTGGCAAATTTGTTTTTTTTTTTTGAGTTGTGATGTTTGAGTAAATGAGCGATGATCTGAAGGGCGCCAAATAGCGATTCGTTAGCAAATTTAGGGTTTCGGGAGACGGTATGTACATATGTAATGTACTTGATTTTCAAAGAGTCAATTGTTTTGGGAATAAAATAAGTTAATACTTTAACATATCTAAGAAGAAGAAACATTATTTAGTTTCAATAATTTTATTAGAGATTTAAAACGTCGTATTCATAAAAAAAATAATTTTGGCTTACAAAACGTTTGATAGAGAAATTTCCATACAATTTTGTTGTACAAGTTTTGCAAATAAATCAATATGGATATGACAGTAAACAGTGTTTAAGCATTTAATGTTAGCTATACAAGTTAATGAAGAAATAAGTTATCAATATTTCAGAATAAACATAAGAAAGAAGCAACATTTAGTCGAGTCGACCTAGTCGAATGAGACTGTTTAGAAGTAATTTCTTTATGCAAAAATATACTAAGTAGTGTATGTACATTGGCCCTTAGTCTAATAGTTTAAAACTATACTCGTAACATGTATTTTAGATAATTTTTAATCGATTAATTTTATTCGAATAGGTCAAACAGATGTAAATTGATCAAAAAATCTATAACATTATGATTTTATGCGAATAGTATAAAAGTCTGAATTTTAAGTATATTATTCGAATAAATTTATTGGAATAACCGTACTCGGTTAAGCGATTTTTCCGTTTAGAGATTGAGAAATAACATAAATTTGTTTGCGGGTTGAAAATTTATGATAAATTTCCTTTAAAAATTCAATACAGTAATATGAAATTGCATGCCTTATTCGAATTTATAAGAAGTGCCAAGGAGTAATCCCAATTTTTTTTTTAAACAGAGTAGAGAATAATAGAAATATTTTTTTCTTTTTAAAAATAAGAATCATAAATAAGCCTTATCCGGTTCTTAACCCTAAAAATGCATGCTGTATCGAAAAAGTGGCAAGAAACTATCGGCATTTTTTTTAATTTAACTGAGACTTGAAACTGAAATTTTCTTTAGTTTCGAAAATATACGAGGTTTGTTCAGAACGTATCGCGAATTGTGAATTTTCGAAGGGTACCGAATTTTCGAATTTTGATTTTTTTGTAGCGTTATGTTGGTACTCATGTCTCTCACTTATGCCGACAATTTCGGCTATTTTGAATGTTCAGTTAATTGCTGACAGGTTCTTTGCTTACACGTGTTTTGGCTCGTCTTTGATTCCGTGAAACAGGCCAATATATATAACAGACATGTCTACCAACATAACAGAAAAAAAGAAATTCGAAAATCGAACATATGCAACTCACGAAATTTGAAAATAACGGTTATTTTTTGATCAGATCAGTCTTTACAAGTGTGTGGCATAAATTAAATTAAGCTGATCCATGTTTCTCACATAAACACCTTTTTATTTGCGAAAGGAAAACAAGTTTTTTTTCAGCTACACGATGTAGCGAAGCTTACAGCAAATGACAGAATTCAATATCGAACAAAATTAGGAACATTTTAGTACAATTTATGTGAAAATATTTCGAAATTTCATTGGATATCAAATTATGAAAAACAGTTTTTTTTTTATAAATAACTATAGGAAAGCAATTTCAGGTGTCAAATATAAATAAATAATATTTTTAAATTTAGTAAAAATAACTTTATTTTTTAACTAGTGTGTGATATTTTTTATTATATATTTATATTCATAAATACCCAGCAAAAAAAATCGGAACTAGTTCCAGAGGTTTACCACTTTCATTGCATACCAATCACTACATGTACTGAATTTAATATTCTAAGGCTTTTCTTTAAATAAAAAAATTGTTCTAGACAACCTGTTAAGTGCATACCATTCAGTTATTTGGATCACTTCCGTTCTATGACAACCATGTGTTCAATTCATTCTTGATGCACCAGAAATGGAACTACTTTGAGCTGAGTTCATCAATGCATTAATGACAAAAATGACAATTTTTGCTGGGTATTAAAATAATTCGATAAACTCCAGAACAATATTATTGTTTTTTTATAAATAGACATTAAGTATTTAACGGTTTTATTATATATTTTTTACATCTACTTTCTGCAATCTGCAATTATTATTGTTTAAAAAAACTCTCTATCTAGTTCTTTTTTTTATTAACTTTAATGACACGCGGATTTTTTTGTTGCTACTTTTTTACGCAATGAATTTAAATTGTGCTGTTTAGTTTAGCATAACGTCAGCAGTTTGAAATTTTTTCTTGCAAAATTTTACGTACTCTTATATTTTTTTTTATCAGTTTCATGGCATTTAATATTTTTATATGTGACACTTACGGTGGCATTTTTAAATATTTTTTATGTCGGTTATTTTATGCCCCATAAAAGTTTTTACTGCAATTCACGTATTTTCCTTAGATGTAGCAACTATTTAATTTTATTAGTGTGAATTAATAGCAAGTGTTGTAAGAGAAGTTATAAGTTTTTTAATCACTAATTAAATTTCTAAATATAATAAATGTGACATCTTGACTTGCCTTGTATATTTGGGAAAACAATTTTGAACATCTTTACGAGTTTAGCAACTAATGATAGAAATCAAAACACCGCTAATTCAGCTTGATGGTTTGAGTAGCTTTGCCCAAAAAATTCCGAGCTCACGCAAAAACCCCATCGTATTTTGGTTTGGTTGCTTGCTTGCTAGACTTGATAGTTCTGGAATAAAATCATTCCGGCTAGAGCTGAAATATCGATCATATTTGCAAAACACAGCTAATGAACATCGACTCGTCCTTTTTGCTTGTTGTTGTGGTTCAAAGTGCACATTGTTGGAGCTTAAGCCACCATAATCAGCAACCAAAATCTTCGATGGCCATATGCAAACTCTCTACACATAGAAAAAAAAAGAAACCAATGTAAAATCAACATACAACAATTTTGATATTAAACTTATTAGAAATAATGTATTGTTTCAGTGTGTTGGTGTTTATTTGCTTTAAACATTGTTATACCTCCGTATTTCAACATGAAATAACTTTGATTCAACATAATTTTTCATGTTGATTTAAGTTACCGGAATATTAAATCAACATGAAATAAAGTTAATTCAAAAGAAATAATTTTGCCTTTAATTTTAAATTCTTTATTGCACTTTTTCTTAATATTAACTAACATTTAACTTGTTCAGTGAAATATTAATTATTTCTTAAAATTATATTGGAATTAATTATTGAGGGGTTAGCTGGATTTTCTGCACATTTTACTTTCACTAATTCAGATTATGAGAGAATTTTCACCCAATTTCCATATATTTTTAAGAAATAATTAATATTATGCTGAACCAGTTAAATATTAATTTTTGTAAAAGATGGAACAAAAATATTAAAATTTAATATGAAATAAAAAGTTCCCAAAAAAAGCACAAATGAATAATTATCTCTGAAGGTTGCTGTATGTAAATCATGTTGAATTAACATGAATTACAACTAATCATTTAATATGAATTTGAATATGAAATTTTTCCATGTGCAATTGACTGAAAATTGCATAAGTACATCAAGAAATTATGTAAAATTTCGAGTTTAAAACTAAAACTTGTATGTTGTTTTTTTAAAATATTTTCTTCCAGCAGCTGCCACACCAACTTGAAACCTCAATGGTGTTGCAGTTATACACTCGACTTAGCAGAATAATACTATCACTTGTTTCTTCTATCCTCAGTAAAAATTAGTTTGTTTTTAAATATTTCATGCTCATATTTTCAATAAGAAAGTAAACTTTGAATTCTGAAAATTAAATTTGTAGCAACATCTGTTTTTCCACACTTTGTGGTCGCAATCGTTATTAATTTTTGTTCTTTTTATGAATAAAAAATCTACAGAAATATGAATTATGCTCTATAATCTTTTGTTTATCAAACTTAACATTTATACGCCTGACACTCGCACTCACCTTCTGTTGTTACACAAATACTTAGTTGTGTGAATTGATGAATAGAAATCTATTTGTAACGTTCTGGTCGTAAATTACTTTCGTCATAAGGTAAACTTTTGAACACGAAACTTTTCTTTTTGTAGATCTAACAGTTTCTATGTTTTTATGTGTCTGTCTACATGATAAAGGAAAGTGATTTGTGTACGAGGGTTAGCATTTATTTTATAAGACTTGGCTTGGTTTCTGAGTTGCTTAGGTGCTATTTGAGCAGTAAATGGAAAAATTAGATAGTGGCGTTCGGTTAAAATAAACACCAGTTGTAACGATTTGAGCCAAAAGCCACAATAAAACTATTTACAGAATATGAGTATTTATAGAAGCTTAAATATTTATGCGACAGTGTATTTAAATTTAACAATTATTTTTAAATTATTATTAAAGATTCTGCAATTATAGTGAAGATAATTCGAAAGCCTTTAAGACTTCTCAGGAAATGAAACTGTAATGGCGAAGTAATGGGCTAAAATACATTTGACATTTCAACTCATGACTTGTACATGCCGAGACCATTGGAGGCAATTTATTACTACTTTCTTACTACTTTTGCTTACGAAAAACGCATAGTGATTTTGTTGTATCAAAACTCCTATTTTTCGACCACTCATTGCCAAAAATTTCATGATGCAGTTTTATAGCGAAATATTTTATACGAAATGTGCATTGTTAAGTTCAAAAGCCATTGTAAAAGTTGGTAGTTTGTACATGAGTTGCTGGTGATTTCAATATTTCAAAATATTGTTTATCAACACATTTTAATGTAAAAATAACCAACAATGTTTGTACGCATGTTTTGAATAAATTTCTTGATGTATTCGAAGTTAAATATTAATGGATGTTATTTCATTACTAGGGCTCAAGGTGTACGCAAAGTTTTGTGAAAATTGTTTGGGCTAAAGTACATGAATACACGAGGTTAACATTTTATAGGCGTGGTGGTCACACCTAGTTAAAAATAATACAAAATTGTATCAATACAAATATTCAGGGCGTACTTGACATATAAACCTAAAATATAATAGGCTGGAAAATATAAATCTTTAATTAGTAATATTTTATTTATTTAAGTATACAATTTAAAATCACCTTGAAAGTTTGAATTTTGGGGAAAAAAACCAAATAACATCAAAATCATATACATAATAGGCGTGGCTTTGCTAATTAAAAAAAAAATTCAAGATTTTTTCATCACAATAGAAGTATTGTGAGTAAAGTTCGTGAGTAAAATTTCGTAAGAATCGCGTCTTCAGAAAAATTACAATAATGAAATTTGAAAATTAATGTTAAATTTTATAGGCGTGTCTATGCCATCTTTTTAAAACGCAAATTTTTAGCTTTACCTAAGTGCAGAGTATCAAAAGATAGAACCTCTTTTGTTAGGAAGGCTTAAAACAAATTTTTAGCTTTGAACTTAAATGGGCATGGCGCCACTTCCATGACAGATTTTCCTGAAAAGTTACGAGAGCGGATCAATAAGTCCCTCGTAGTTAAATGAAATGCAACACTGTTTCCATCAAGTACCACCTGTTAATAGACTACTGTCAAATTTTGATCATTTACTTTGCGTTTAACAGCTGTTCAAAACATACGACCTCGTGTATTTTTCTAAAAATGGAAAAAAGTGAATTTCAAGTGCTCATTAAACATTATTTTTTGCGAAAAAAACCGTCAATCAAACCAAGGAAAAGTTCGATAAACTCTGCACCATCAATTTCAATGCTAAAAAAAGTGGTTTACTGACTTTCGTTATAGTCGCACAAGTGCAAATGACGCTTAACAATCTGTATGGCCAATTGAGGTCAGTAGATCCGAAAATGTCGAAAAAATCCACGATATGGTGTTGAACGATCGAAGAGTAAAAGTGCGTGAGATTGTTGATGCCAAATGCATTTCATATGGCAGTGTGATTTCGATTTTAAGTGATCAGCTGGGTTTAAAAAAGTTGTCTGCAAGATGGGTGCCGCGTTTGCTCTCAATTGACCATAAACTTAAACGTGTGACAACTTTAATGGATTGTTTGGAGTTGCTTAATCGCAATCGGAATGAGTTTTTGCTGCGTTTTGTAACTGTGGATGGAAAATGGATCCATTACTGTACTCCGGATACCAATGGGTTTCTCCGGGTGAACCTGCTCCGAAGAAGGCCGAGGTAAGTTTGTCGGCCAATAAGGTGATGGCAACAGTTTTTTGGGATGCACGCGAGATAATCCACATCGATTACCTTCAAAAGGGAAAAACAATAAACGTCGAACAATAAACGCCAATTTATTAGACAAATTTAATGAGGATTTAAAAAGAAAACGACCCCATATGGCGAAGAAAAAAGTTATTATTCATCAAGATAATGCACGTGTGCACACTTGTGCAGTCTCAATGGCAAAACTCTATGAACTAGGCTACGAATTGGTACCTCATACGCCATTTTCTCCGGATTTAGCCCCTAGTGACTACTTCCTATTTCCAAACCTAAAGAAATGGCTCGGTGGAAAGAGATTTAGCTTCAACGATGAAATTATTGACCAAACAAATGCCTATTTTAAGGACCTAGAAAATTCCTATTTTTTGGAAGGGATACAAAAACTGAAGAAACGTTAGACTAAGTGTATTGAGTTAGAAGGAGATTATGTTGAAAAATAAATTTTTGTTTTGTAAAAAAATAAACTGTATTTCATTCAAAGAGTCGCGGACTTATTGATCCGCCCTCGTAGATGGGAGATTTTCCTGAGCTACCCGTATACCAGCTTTTAGCTCGCTGGCTGCAGTGCAAGTGTACCACAAGATTTTCCTGTGAAGAGAAAAGTGACTTAGTTTCAAGAAATAACTTATTACACCGTCCATATCAGAGGAAGCCTGAGTTGCAAAACTTTCAAACCTCCCATATAATCGATGAGATGTACGTGGTATTTTAAATTTTATGATTAAGTCAAATGGGTAAACACACTTGGCCTATAGCGCTACCGTGCGCTCTTGTTCTCTTAATATTCGAACTTTAAGAATGCATTCATTCAAATTAATTATATTCATTGAAAAACTGGAAATCTGGTAAAAAGTTTGCTAATAAGAAAATAAGGTTGAATCAAATTTGTAATTTTAAATGATCTCAAAGTCTCTAAGGATTAAATAAATAATCTCTAAGCGGATAAACATGGTGAAAGAGCTGAAAAACCTCTCACAAAACGCCGAAAAAAATATTCTTAGTGCTGAATCGAATAATTATTTCCTGTTTGTTGCTGCTTTCATATGCTTCACAGCAATAAATATGTGTATAAGCAATGCAAATTATTTCTGGTTTTTCATACAATTTCCCATAATTATGAACAAAAGTCACAGAAACGCAAATGAAAAATTATTTAATTTAATTTTTTATTTTTTTTTGCACAGATATACAAAAAACATTTTTCATGTCTACATATTAATCTGAAATAATCATCAACTTCTTTCTTTCATTTGACTCAGTGTCTTAAAGTTTTTTGTTTAAGTCCCAGATCCAATAGTCTGTAGAGTGCTTTCAAATTATTAAGTAATGTGGTCAAGTAGAGATTTTATATTTTGATAACCCTTTTTGCCTTTCCTCTAGCACATTATTTATGCAAATTTTTGCTAGAAACACATACACAAACCATTTTAGCTAAGAATGTAAAATATTTATTATACTATATGCAATTTATATTTGTTTACATATTTTTAGTAAAAATTATTATATTATATTGTAAAACCAAGGATATGAACAACTAAAAAACACTTGGCTATCTCTTGATACAACACACAAAATGCCAAGTACAGTGAAGCAATATGGTAAATTTGTTTTTAAACGTTTTACAAAAGTATTTCTGATGTGTTCTTAAAAATATTGGCACATATTCAAAATTAAAACAAAACATATCTTAAGGGCTTAGAAACAGTATTTTTTATAGCTGATGCTAATAAAATTCTCTGCCCGAATAGATAGACATGAGTGCTAATAAAGTGCGTGGCTGCACAGAAAAATGAGAATTTTCCCCAGCTAAAAAATTCTAGTTCAATTTTTCTTTTCTTCTTTAGAAAATCACATTAACTAATTAAAATAGTTCATTCAATAAGAATTAAAAGTACTGAACTTAAGTTCGATTAGGAATTTTTTCCTGATTAAAATTCACCCTAGTTCAATTAAATTAAATACGAGTATGTATCACTTATTTAAAATGAATTGTTTTTGCTTTTGCTTTCAAACAAAAATTTTAAAACGTTATGACCATATCACCTTTATGACTACCGTTTCAATACCCCAAATATATATCAAGGCGAATTCAGTACCAGGTGACCTTATCACTACAACAATACAACTACACAAAAAAACAGCATGTAGTTTGTTATGCTGCAAAACCAATCTATCAGAAGATTTCTAAGCAAATTTTGACATTTTTGTTCAAATTGCTCAATTTCGCATCAACAGCTGACAATCAGCCGGGCGGAAAAGGTCACCTGATACTGAATTGGCCTTGATATATGTATGTGCCCTTAATTATGAAAATGGTCTAAGTCATATGCATTTTGGCTTCGAAAGTTTTAAGAAATCTTAAAAACACCTCAATAAATATTAAATAAATTTATATTAATCGAGACCTATACAACTCTAAATTAAAATGTTTCATAATATAAAAATATTTTTCGATTTGTTCAAATAAGTCGACCGAAGAAAAATAAGACTTATAGCACTTTCATAATTAAGTGCACATATATTTGTGTTTATTACTTTTTTCTAAAATTGGCTGAAATAGAATGATTGCGAAAATTATATTTGAGCACTCGCTTTCCACTGTAATTTCATTGCTTGCCCAGTTGTTAAGTAAAGTATTGCATTGCCAACCCTTGTGAGGCACAGAGAGTTAGAAACTGTAGAAACAAAGGCCCGTAGACATATTTAAAAATTTATATTGTAACATAATACAAATT
This sequence comes from Nowickia ferox, assembly GCA_936439885.1. Lineage (NCBI taxonomy): Eukaryota > Metazoa > Arthropoda > Insecta > Diptera > Tachinidae > Nowickia > Nowickia ferox. The sequence continues at coordinate 112,297,688 of OW387023.1, forward strand.
ATAAAACAAGTAAAGTTCACAACTCTTTTTTTCTTTTCTAATAGACCTTCAAGGAAAAAATACCAAGTGGCAAACACACATCGAAATGTGTGTATTTAATATTTTGTATATTTGATAAAAAAAAATTTAATAAAATATGAAGCTGAAACAAAAGAATGCCTTGAAACTTTCGTAACTAAAATTTTGTTAATAAATTAAAATTAGTTATATAAAGTAATATTTTATAAAATCTGCTTTGTTAGTAGCGATTGATCTATTTAAGTATGTATGTATGTATGTATTTATGTACTTCCCAGACTTGTCGTACCGAATTCGTTAAGACATTTCGCTAGATTTTCTGAACTCAAAATTTTCGTAGAGATTTCTTAACGAATAGAAATTTCGGTAGTTTCTCTGAAAAATTTTTTTTAAATAAAAATTTTAAAAACATTAAACGTTGATTTTTAAAGGCCGTGATACACTAGCCTACACGATCGTGCGATTCTTGGGAAAATGCAGCCCTGGTATGATGGAGTCTATGAACATTTTCAAAAGACAAAAACAATTCATCGGATCAGGGTTGTATTTTTTCGTAGATCGCACGATTGTGTAGGATAGTGAATCATGGCCTTAAGTAAGGGCCGTGATACACTATCATACAAAGTCGTGCGATCTACGAAAAAATACAACCCTTGTATGATGGAGTTTAAGAAAATTTTCAAAAGACAATAACAACAATTCATCACACCAGGGTTGTACTTTTTCGTAGATCGCACGACTTTGTATGATAGTGTATCACGGCCTTAATAAATAAGTAAAAGTCTGTGAAAATTTTTATTTTATATAAATATGTATGTATATGTTGATAAAAAAAGAAACGTAATAAATGTTAAAAAATGTGAGTATGTGCAAATTATTTCGGCAAAAGCAGCAACATAACGGTGAAGCGGTACACTGCTATACAAACAAAAAGTAGTGATTCGACGATTATCCAAAATCATTTTCTTCACTGCTTTAATGTTCTCATCGGTTGTTGACGTGCTCGGGCAACCAGGACGAGCATCGTCATTGACATCTCTCGGCCTTGCTTAAACCGGTTATACCACAATTGAACTTGTGTTCTGCTCATAGTATAGACTCGCCAAACGCCACAGTCAACATTTCAAATGTCCTTGCGCATTTAATTTAATTTTTTATACAAAACTTAATACAGTTTCTTTGATAATTTTTTCGAATAGTAAATAATCGAAGAGCACACCAAAACACGACTAACCTGTTTATCTCTCAAAAACAAACTGACAATCCAAACTGGCTGATATTGCCAACATATATAACAGACATGTGTACCAATATAACAGAAAAAAAAAATCGAAAATCGAACATACGTAACTCACGAAATTTGAAAATAACGGTTATTTTTTTTATCAGACCTCGTACATGTCGTTACGAATTCGTACCGACATATCGTTGCGATGTCGTGTCGATAATTTCATAAAAAATCGTTACGATTTCGGTAATATTTCGGTTCCGAAATCGGAAGATTTTGCCGAACAGTCGTTACGAATTCTTTACGAACTCGGAGCGTTTAGTTTTGTGGGTATGTATGTGTGTATGTATGTGTGTTCCTTTGCGGCCTTATATAAGCCGAACGCGTTAACCGATTTTAATGGTTCTTAAGTCAATCGATTTGTCTTAATCCCGGGAGTGTCACTAAAGATATGGCAGTAATAAAAATTCAATATGACGGCCAACAGACGCCATTTTGTACATACGAAAAAAATAAAAAGTCGGCGAACTATATCAAAATGGGTATCATTCGACAGGTATTTTAAAATCATTTTTAGGTTTCTCTTATGATTTTTCATTTCGAGTGACCGTTTAGGATATTGAACGGTTCAAAGTTGGTCGCAGTCGGGTTTTTTGATTTTTTTTTTTTTAAATACTTTTTTGTTATATTAGTGCAAGTTTTTTTTTTTTAAAATATATTGATGGCTAAATGTATGCCAGCTGAAAAATTATTAAGAATCTGTTAATTTAGCACACTATCATATCAAGAAGAAAAAAAAAAACACTTCCTTGCTTGTATTTGAATATATTTATGTATCTTCATGTACACTTGCACAAATTTGTTAACATTTGCCTACAAACATAATAATTATTTGCATGTTTTGCCTGTTTGCACAAACATTGCAGTGCAGGCAATATATTAACTATGCAAGTGTAAATTATGTTTCTTAGGTATGTATAAATGCAAAATATATAAAATATATGCAAATATTAATAATTTCAGCATGTGTAAGAGTGTGTTTTTAGTAATGTTGCCAGGTGCTGGAGAATAAACATAAGCTTTTCGTCGGTTTTAAAGGAATCTAGAAAAAGGAGACTTTAAAAAAAATTTCATTCAATTTTAATTTAAGAAAACTTTTGCAATAAATAATAAATTTTAATCATCCATAGGGCCACCCTAATGAATTTGCATATTGCATATATTCTGTAATACAGAAAGCACTAAATTAATTTTTTTTAAATTAATTCTAATGAAACATTAAAGAGCAGATAACAATATTACGAACATTTAAGTTTCAAATAATCAAGAGTGCATAGCACACTACCAAGGCACATTGATAAGTTTAACTAAGCGCTCAATACGGACGACAAATCTGATGACACTATTGTAGCAAGAGCAGTAGTCACTTGATTTGGAAACTAGTTTTTGCTTTGATCACCGTACTTATAGTCTTTCAGCCTAACCTAAAGTATTTCGTAATACTAATATATTTTTTTTATCGTTTGAATACAGAGAAAAATGTCTTATTAAATCTCTTAAACCAAGGTCAATTAATATTTTTCGGTAGTGATTTTGCTTTTTATGTGTTTCATATTAATTCAACATTATTCACAGTTATTTTTAAAGAAAATTTTTCCTTTTAAAAAAACTTCATTTCATGTTGATTTAAAAAAAATTAGTAATCTTGTTGAATCATAGTTATTTTCAAGTTGAAACAACATGAATTTAATTTAAGCTAGTCATTATATTTTATTAATCATTTAAGAAAAACTGTTTGTGTGTTGTATAAAGTTGTCTTCCCCTCCCAAAATGTCAACTCGAACCTATTGCGTGTTAGTCAAGTTATAAACATGAATTTAATAATATTATTTCAACATGATTTTATTGATAATTTTACACAAAATTTATTTGATATTCACAAACACATACTTCGAAGCTACTTTGGCTTGTCTGCAGAAACAACCAGACTCTCCGGCAGGAATCAATCCTACAGCCCTCTGAACGAACATCAAAACAAACAACAACAAGTAATATAACTAAGCACAAAAGGGAATTGTAATTACGAGTATGAACAAACCAAATAAACACACATCATATTATTTATAATAAGGGTTTTCATGAGAATGTTTAAGAAGTCTCGCAAACGTAAATGCAATTGTGCATTTTTATACTCTCGTAAATAAAATGTAAAAAATTTTATAGAAATTTATTTACACAAACCTGTTAAGTTTGCCCAACAATTTCGACTCGAAAAGTTAAGCTGTGAAATTGTGCATTTTGTAAAGAACAACTTTTTGCTTTTTTGGGTTTCTTTAGGCATTTTTAGACACACACACACACACTTTTAATTTTATAGATATTGAAATATTCTTATTTTATTTTTATTAAATGAACTTTTTAACATTTGTTTCAAATTTACATAAATTGTTTGCGCGAAACTTCAAAAGAGGCTTCATGAAACAAGTCTCGCAAGTTTTCCCAATTGCACAAATGACAATTTTAAGAATTCTCATGAAAACCCTTAATAAATTTATCTAATATTTTTTCTCAATAAACATTTTTGTATATTTTTTTGTGTGCTCTTAATGGTTTGTGATATCCTTATATTTTTTTTTTTATTTATGTAGAAATTCGAAAATTTTCAAACACAGTATAGAGTCAAATGATATTATCAGGAATATTTTACATATACATATGGATAACTGAATTACCTGAAAATATAAGATGTTTTTTGATTAGCACTTTTGCAAGGACTTTATTTAAATTTTTAAGAAATAAAATACAATTTTTGCAAGAAATTTTATACTAAAAGATTTCCCTACAAAAATGTATCATTAGATTTTTAAAATTGAGTGGTCGAGATATGGGGGTTTCGAACCAAAATGTTATTCATTGTACACCAGTGCAATATATGAAATGAAACTCCAGCTACATAAATTATCCCTTTAAACTGCTATTACACATGATTCACAATTATGTGTGATACATAACTGATGGCAGTTGTCGTGGCCTCAGTCGTCACAATCTTTATATAAAAATTTTCTTGCCCTTGATGAAAAATATTAACTCACAAGAAGTCCTGTAATTCCAATTTATAAGAAATATGTAAAATAAAAAGATTGTTGCATCATTAAATTGCCAATAGTCTTTCACTTTTATTTACACAAATTCCGTTTTTATCTTCTGCTACAAAGTTATAAAAATTACTTAGGGATTTTCTGTATTAAATTGGCGATACACATACTCATAAAGAACTTATAATAGTGCATTATCCGCCCTTTTCACAATGGACAATTAAAAGCAAACAGGCACTTTAACGGCAAGCTTTGTATGAAGAACTGTCAGTTAAAGTTCATGTTAAAACACATTGTGAAAAGGGACGTATGAAAAGCAATATTTAAGTATGAATATCTATGCTATTACGTACATATAGACATATTGTTACCTTAATATAGAAAGGCGCTAACTACTATTTTTGGAAATTGAGATTTTTACAGTTTTTCTATTACGTTAGAGGTTCTTCTATCGCAATATACAAAACACTTGATTTAAAGAAAATAATGAGTTATTACCTTTCTATGTTAAGATAACGATATATTGTATACTTACGGTATTAATTTCAACATGCCTTGTACATATTTACAAAGGCAATTATGTATTTGTTTTGTTTAATTTTGTCATATGTCCTGCTTGATACTTAAATTATATATTTGCATATTTCCTTGTTCCCAATGAACAAAATTTCATAAAATTTTCATATATAGTTGCAGAAAATAATGTGCTTCTAAAATAGCTATGATTTTCCATCATGACACTAGATCAATATAATTGATGGATGTGATTTTTCCATCATAAGATTAGATCAATATGCCTGCTGGGTTAGAGCACTTCCTGCCTTTAAGCATACCCATCACTACAATCTTGTTGCCTGTATTTAGGCCATTGTTTGCTTGAAATATTTAACATATTTCTACTTCCTGACAAATATTATATATGTATGTACATATGTGTCTGCATTTTGTGAACATATACATCTTAGAATAATACTGCCCACACAAACATGCATGTTGACATTCATTATGCATTTAACATTAATTATTTTATTTCCACTTGCAAATTTGAATAAAGGAAATATTAATGAAATTAAATTTTTAGTACTTTAAATAATATCAAATTCAGATTCATTAGGGAACTCATGTGTGTGTACACATAAAAAGTTTTCATATTAAATTCTATTAAAATAAGCTTAATTTAAAAATTTTCGGTATTGATTTTGCTTTATATGTGTTTTATGTTAATTCAATATGATTTACAATAAAATCCAAAGAAAATTATTAATTTTGATTTAATGTTCCAGTAATGTTCAAGAATCATGTTGAATCAAAATTATTTTAAGTTGAAACAACATGAATTTAATTTGTGAATATATTCAGTCATAGTTTATAAACTGTTTAACAACACACTTAAAAAATATAATATTTCAAATAAATTCGATATGATTTCCAATAAAAATTTTTGCATATTGATTTTACATTGGTGTGTTTTTCTCTTTGTGTATATGTATAATATTTATATAAATGCATTTTTATTGATTTAATTTCTTGGGGGGTACACCTAAGCCCACTGTAGGAATTAATTACAACACACATATCCTCGGGAAACTTACGCAAGCCTCAATTACAAAATAACACAATTGAAGAATAATTTGTATATTTTAATGTAAACCCAAAACACTCTTCTTTTGACGATAGAAGTAACACGAAATTTCGCATTAGTGTAGAAATACATTACAGAAATCTAGTTTTAAAAGTTAAAATATTTGCTGTGTCAATTGGTTTGTTAAAATAAATTTGTTTTTGAAAAGTTTTCACTAGTTATGTGTTCACAAAAAGCATCTCTTAATCACAAAGTTTGTACGAAAACTTTTTTAAATATTTCTTAAATTATTTACATAGATATTTTGATTTTAAATCTTATTTACAACTGCAAACTTTTTGAGTTTTCATTGCTCCAGAAAAGCTACACTTGTGGCTGTTTCCATTCATTTTAATACAAATTTGTTTTCTGTGGCACACCTGCTTTATATTATTTTGCACAACTGTTTGTTTTTAAAGTGTGTTTTTTTACGCAATATTATATGGTAAAAAAGTAGAAAATTATTCATGAAGTTCTTTCAATCTTAGTTAGATCAAAGAAAAAATTAAACAGCAAAAAGTTCCACACATTAATTATTTATTTCTCAAGAGCCCTAAATGTCGGAAAACGTTGACAGTGATGTTGACAAATGAAGCAACCACCACTTCACTACCTCCACATTGCAGAGGTTTGTCGTTTACTTATTTTACGATTACGCCTAACAAAGATGTCAGAATTATATTAGATTATTTAAAAAAAAGGTATGTAAAGTTAAAACTCGCATATCTAGAGAAGTGAAAAATTAAGCAAGAATTTTAAATATATAATGTTTGTTATTATTATTATTAATTTAAATTTGTTACAATGAATAAAACTAAAACAAAGCACTATCACTTAAGGGCCACTCAGACTATTATACATGTATAAAGACTTTCATCACATTTTGCGAGAAAGAAACCTAAAGCCATTTGTTTCGACTGTCAAAAAATCTAACGTAAAGTTACATTTTGTGTTCACACCATCACACCTCATATTGCATTAAAAACACAGTTGGAAAGCAAACAGCTGTTCAGGATTAACATGCCTGCATTAATCGTTGACTTCCGTCGGCATAGCAGTTTCATGAAAGCTGTGGTCGTGCCGGCCCTTGAAAATAAACGGCATTCAAAGTAGTTGATTTAAATAATATAAAGAAAAAGAAAATACGATAATTTCGCTCGTTTTCAGGCATGGCTTACACGAAAAATTATTCACTACGATAAGCATATTCAGTATATATATAGCCGGTTTCAGACGAATACATATTCCCATAAACGACGGCACGGCAACGGCGTTGAAACAGACAACTTATCAGTTTGTTTATTAGTTGATTTCGTAATAATGCAACTCTGATCAGATGAAAAGTATTATCGTTCTGAAAAATTTCAAAAAATGGTCAAGACTTATAGGATGTCAAATTTTTATCGTATTATTTACCATTCCTCATGACATTTTGCATTCACAATATCGCACTTGCACGTATTACTTGAATTTTGGACATGTATTAATACAAAGTATAATAGTCTGAGTGGCCCTTTATTAGCTATCGACTTATATACATATTTTTAATATTATGCAAGGGTCATCCAAAGAAACAGACAGTTTGCGAGACTTTTTAGCGTTTTCATGAGAACCCTGAATATATATTTAATGGTTATTGCTCTGGATACAATAAACAAAGTCATAACATCCCTATAAACAAATCAACAAACAGCCACTGCAGACTGCAGACTGCACATTGTGTATTGTGCAAATGTCTATATATAAGCGGATGCTAATAACTTAAATTATTACACGTTATTGCAGTTTCATTCCTTCAACCGACTGACTGACTGTTCAAATATTAATAAAAGTTACAGAAGATACATAACGCAGTTTCATATATTCAGTACACCAGAGCCCCGTTCTACGTCAATCCTGATTACATTGTTTCGATGCTTTTTAAAACTTGATTCATTTCGCTTTTTTGTCGTTAAGATTCGAATTTGTGTGAAGAAAAACAAGTAATTATCACATGTAAAGAGCCCTTCAATTTGCAAATTAACATCTAATTCTGTTATAGCTAATTCAGGTTGCCACGAAATGAACTTGAAATTAAATTTTTTTTTGTTAATTTCAATAAGCATGAGAAGCATTCAATACCTTTATATTTCGTGTGTCGTGTGACGATGCCAGAACAGATCAAATGCTTTGCAAAATCAACTCAAATGTCATTTCCGATAAAAATTACTTAGAATTATGTTCTCTATAAAATTTCTATTATTGGATATTATAATAATTTATTGGACCCTATTACTTATTATATATAAATTTTATTTACATTTTTGGTCTTTTTGTTAAATAGATAACAAATTTATAATGCTAAAGTAAAATTTAGTTATTATTCGTAAAAATATATGAAAATAAAATACATAGTAATTTAATCAACTTTTTAAATTTGCCACATAATCAATAAAAAAAATATCACTCCCTGTGTATATAAAGATATAAGTAATTCGATTTGCGTGGTACAAGTTTACACCGCATTTTCCTGCTTCCTTAATAACGACGCAAATCGAGGCTCAAGTGCATAATAAAGTTTCTATAAAAATTTGCAAAATATATTTGTATGCAAAATATTGTCTATACCTGATATATTTTTATCATGTGCAGTTTTTCCAGCTGAAAATCAGTGCGCAGATTCAGATTCGAATTTAAAAATATTTCCATATAAACTGTACTAAAATATTTCGTAATTTCATTCGATAACGTGTGCCGTAATTTGCCCCCAGTTTTTTATTTTTTCTAAATTTACACTTTTTTTTTAATAATATGTCAATTCTCATTAAGAAGCTGTTGAATGTGCTGAGACCTTCTGGATGTTGCTTACATTCTTCTGGAAGACTTATGTTAAGTATAAAGAGATCGATACACCAGACAACAGGCTTGTGTTAAGAACAGCGGAGTTAACATTGCTGTATTCCAGCAGTGTATAATATTGTTTTGTTTAATTGCAAATATTGCAATCTAAAAAATTACTTTTTGGAAAGGTAAAAACGTGACAATTGCCCAATTCTCAAACTGTTCTATTGCATCCTAATAAAAATCTTGCTGATATTTTTCATATGAAAATGTTATATGACAATAAAACCTTGTTATCTATGTTTTCTTAGTCTACTAGTTATTGCAAATTCTATTTTCTTTTACCTTGAAGAACTACATACGCATGTATGCTATTAATTATAATTTATAGATAGATAGGGATAAAAGTAATTCGATTTGCATAGTAAAAGTTTACATCGCATATTCCTGCTTCCTTAATAACGACGCAAATCGAGGCTCAAGTGCATAATAGAATTTCTATAAAAAGTTGTAAAATATATTTGTATGAGAAATATCGTGAATTTTATGACGGCTTCTGGTGTAATGCCATTTGCGTGAATTTTCAGTTGTATGAGCGTAAAAAATAATTTATTCCCAACAATGTGTCAGTTTGCCAATATTGATATAAAGACTTATTTATATGTTGGGTAATTATTTTAACATTTATTTGTTTAAATATTTATGTATGTGCGCATAAAAATTAATTGTGCTCATATGTGAGTCAGAATTGACGATACAATAACAATTCTTTATGTACATATGTACTCGTATATGGAACTTTGTGTAAATTCGTGACAAAAGTGATTAAAAGGAATTTGAAAAAATTCTCTTAACTGTTCAAAAATGAAATTTATAACTCATTACAGTGATGAATTACTTTGGCTTAGTTACACACAGGAGAGATAATTGTTTTAATTGAAATATGCACATTGACTAAAAAGAAATGGCTGAATGCCATAACGCCAAAAGCAAATTGTAAATGAAATAGAACTCAAAAAATTGTAGAAGTGCCACTTAAGTTTAATGAAATAAGTTCCAAGAAAATGGAATTACTGCCAAAACTAAAAACGAAATGAAGACCCAATATGGGGATTTATTTCATAATGCAATAGTTGCCAGGGTCAATAAATTCAGTAAAGTGCGACTATGAATCGCACACGAAGTTCCCAACATATGTAATACTATATGAAATTTAGCCCATATAATCGCATATCTTACTTGATGTAGACATTTTTTAAAAGTTATAATTACACTGCAAAAATTTTTTCTCCTTATTTCGGTTTTTAGCAATTTTTTTAAGTTTTTTGCGTTTTTTTCGTTTTGGCAATTTTGTTCGGTTTTTGAATATTTATCTTACTTTTAGCATTTTTTTTCGCTTGGCGCTTTTCTCGTTTTGACCATTTTTTTTGACTTTGGAATATTTTAGATTCAGCGTTGTTGAAAATTTCAAGAGCTTGCCTCTTCCCAGCAAAAAATTACTGCTTACCAGAAGCGTTTTTGTAAGGGAGACAATTTTACAGAAACACTTGCTGTTGAGCATGAATAAGGCATTTTTTTTGTTCAAGATGAGCCAGCTTCCAAAAAAAACCATCTTCACAGAAGTAAGAATATATAATTTTTGTGAGAGCCCGCCTTACGTTAGTGCTTTTCAGAAGCATTTTTGAAGCTTTTGTTATCAAATAAGCAATACATTGCTTCTCCCAGTTGTTAGTGCTTCCAAATCACAATTATTTTTGCTGGATTGGTTATGGCTTCCAAGATACATCCAGTTGTCAAAATTAGTTATTTATTTTTTAATTTTAATTTTTTTTTTTCAATTTAAGTGTTACTTGTGTGCAGTATGCATACAAATACACTAACTTTGAAAATTTCGAGTCTCTATATATTTTTGTCTATATATTACATTAGGATTTCAGCAGTTCAGTTTCGTTCTTCGCTTTAGAACACTTTTTAATTTTTAACTGTGATATATTTGTTGTTGTAGCGACCAAAGTTTTATATATTTTGTAAAAACCAGAAATAATTTCTTAGTCAGGCTTAAGTTCAGTAATTTCAATTCTTGTTGAATGAAATATTTTTATTAATTAATGTGAGTTTCTAAAGAATAGAAAAAAAAATGAAGTGCATGGCTGCACGGAAAAATATCGGTATTTCCCCCAGCTAATAAAGTCTAATTTAATTTTTCTTCTATTCTTTAGAAACTATAATTTATAAAAATATTTCATTCAACAAGAATTGAAATTACTGAACTTAAGCCTGACTAAGAAATTATTTCTGATTAAAATTCACTATAGTTCAACTAAAAATTTAAAATTGTCTCATTTTGTAAAAACTTCAGATGGCACATAAACATAATTTATTTAACTAAATCAAAAATTATTTTTATTAACTTTTTAGTGATTATTTCTGAAAGCGGTTTAGCTTTTTTTTTACAAAGTTTTGTAAAAACTGGTCAATTAGAAGCACGAGAAATAGAATAGTTATCTTTAATGGGCACGGACTCGCCCACTTCCTTAAGCGCAAAGCTATGTCATTCTAAAAGCCCAACTCTTTGCCAAGTTTCATGCCCAAATTCCTATCCGAAATTTCGGCCATCAAAAGTAGTGAAAAAGTTCTTTTTTACCAATATACTATCAGTACAGTCTACCATGCATTATATAAATTTTGTAGTCATCAGGATGTCATATCATTTCTAGGTGGCCTGCTTACTTGAAAACGCTTTTCCCCATATAAAAAATTAAAAAGATATCCGTTATTGTCGTCTATATTATAAGGACAAAAATATTCCCTTTAATTAATGAATTAAGAAATGCATTAATTCTAATTATAGTTTAAATTTCATAATTTTAAGATTGCGGGGGCTTGTAAAAACAGGTCGAATGGCTTCGACTAACTACCATGCGCCTAAATTGGTGGGTTCACTCTTAATAAGCTTTGAAAAATTTCAAGGGGAAGTGTGTGTTCCTTTTTTACAGTTTTAACCAACAAAACAAAACTTTGAGTCTTGTTTAAAAAATAATATTTAAACAATTTAAGTTTAACATTTAAAAACAATTTAAATCTGTTTTCATCCAAATAAATTCTAAGACTTAAGCTTGAGCTTGAGCAACTAAAAGCAGAAATTTGTATGTACATAAAATTGAAAGTGTAAAAAATTGTGTTGCTTTTGCAACTTTAACACCATGTTATTTGTATCTGTTTATGTTTAACACGCCATTTATAAAATTGTTTTGCTCGTAAGGAATATATTCGTACATACAAACACATTTTTATAATCATACATGTGTAAGTAATTATCTGAATGCATAAATGTATATTAACACTATAAAATTCGTATGCTTTGTATTGTTACTTGGCATGTGTTAAGAAACATTATCTTAACGTGCGTTTTCAAGTCTTAAGGAAAACTGTTGCAAGGATACCTAAAATGTTTTAAGACAAATGTTGTACACGAATAATTTAGTTTGGTAACGAGAAAAGTAATTTGTTTATAAAAAATATTTTATTTATGAGACTAAACTAAAAAAAAAGAAAAAAAAACAAAAACTATTTATCTCCACGTCGTGCATTGAAATAATAAAGCGAAATTGTTAAAAATTTAATTCGTAATTATTTACTTAGAAGAGATTTTTAGTATTTAAGTTGGAGAAAACAAAAGGAAAATTTTCGAGGAGGAAGTGTACTGCGATAATTGTGAAGACTGGTGCTTGGAAGTATTCATCAAAGTTTTTGCTTCCAAGCGCTAAGAAAATATTAAATAATAAAACACTGATCTAAATGTAACGAATAAAATAAATTACAATACCAGGAAATAGAAGAATGACTCTACTGAAGTTCGACCTTGTGAGTTTCGAAGTAACGGAAAGAGAACATTAGAAAAGTTTTTACAAGATTGTGCAAGAGTCACGCTGTCACTTGGTAATATTTTGCAACAAACATATAAAGTTTGTGATAAGGAGAAATTATATTGTTATGCTATTGTTGTGTACGTGATAATGAAAGTCTTTACAAATTGTTCATTTTCGATCCTTTTATGTGATGAATAATTTATATACATTTTAAGTTAAATCATCAATGGAATCACGTTGACTTAAAATTGAGTTCAGAATGGTATTTATCTAGTGTGTACCCGAACAATTTTTAAGGTTGTTCTGGCTGCAGCGGTAAGTGCGTTGACTGCCACGCGCTGATTTCGAGGAAGCTAACTAAAGGGTGTTTTTTTTAAAGATGTATACGACTTTAAGTTTGGCAACACTTTTTTAACTGCCGCCCATTTTGTTAGCTCTCAAATCAGTTATGTTCCGCTTGGTTTGATATTTTAACATGAATAGACTAATGCCTGAACAGCACTTCTAAATAGTGAAAATTTAGTTTGAAAATCATGGTTCTGTTCGAAATACATATCGCGCACTACGTCAATTAATTCGATTAACTATGGAACGTTTTCGTATCACGTTTACTCTAAATTATAATACACATCCACACAGACGTCGTACAGTGCATGCAGAAGAGTTCATTGCTCCTGTAGAGCGCAGCGTAGAGGAAGAAGCGAATTAGTCTATCTACCATCGTGCACAGGTGTTGGATATGTGTCCAGCCACTTTATGGAAAATTTTGCAGAAAGATATTGGTTTGCGTGCTTACAAAATGCAACTAATGCAACAATCAGCTGGGCTTAAGAAAGTTGTCTGCAAAAGATGGGTGCCGCGTTTGCTCTCAATTGACCATAAACGTAAACGTGTGACAATTTTAAAGGATTGTTTGGAGTTGTTTAGCCGCAACGTGAATGAGTTTTTGCGGCGTTTTGTAACTGGGGATAAAACATGGATTCATTACTGTACTCCGGAGACCAAGCAGTAGTCTAAACAATGGGTTTCTCCGGGTTAACCTGCTCCTAAGAAGGCCAAGGTAAGTTCGTCGGCCAATAAGGTGATGGCAACAGTTTCTTGGGATGCACGTGGGATAATCCACATCGATTACCTTCAAAAGGTATTATGCCAACTTATTAGACCGATTTAATGAAAATTTAAAAATAAAACGACCCCATATGGCCAAGAAAAAAGTTATTTTTCATCAAGATAATGCACGGGTGCACACGTGTGCAGTCTTAATGGCAAAACTCTATGAACTGGGCTACAAATTGGTACCTCATCCGCCATATTCTCTCTATTTATTATTTAGCACCTAGTGACTTCTTCTCATTTCCATACCTAAAGAAACGGCTCTGTGGAAAGAGATTTAGCTCCAACGATGAAATTATTGTCTATTTTAAGTACCTCGAAAAATCCTATTTTTTGGAAGGGATAAAAAACTGGAAAAACGTTGGACTAAGTGTATTGAATAAATTTTTGTTTTGCAAAAAAAAAACTGTGTTCCATTCAAAAAGTCACGGACTTATTGATCCGCCCTCGTATATGCATGTTAATAGCATAATTTGTATTTGCTCTTTTATTTAAATTTATTGAATAAAAGTATGAAAAATTAAAAAACATAAAGTTAATTGAACTAATTGACTGACTCGCTTAAAGCACAATCAGAATTATAATTCTATTTGCTTAAGCCGTAATCTGGAAAAAAATTAAATATTTATTTGCATTTCACCACAATCTCATTTAGTAAAAGATTTTAAATCAATTATTTATATTTTTCTATTAATTGAAATAATTTTTTTTCTTCTTAAATTTTGCTCTATACGTTTGTGGAATATTAAATAAATTGTAATCCTCTATTTTAATTAGCAGTTTTAAGTGTACTATTCACGATATAAAATGTATGTATACAAAATAATATTTAAAGGTAGAAAATTGTAGAAAATTGCATTTGATAATTTGTAACAAACACTCAAAGCACTTGCTTATAATTGACATAAGGTTAAAGGTTGATGTATAGAGAGAGAAAAAAAAATCGATTATCCAGACTGCTAACGGTCCCGACCATTACGGATAATCGGGCCTAACTGTACCTCTATAAAAACTCCCTTTATATGCTCGCATGCATTTGAGTTGTCGCCACCATATGTTTTTGCGAAATCTTTTATACTCGTATGTATACATGTGTGCACCAAAAACTAGAAGCACTAATTAGAGTAAACAAACTGCACCCGTAAAATTCATTCAGCAATTTATGAATAGACTGTCTGATTGCTTCCATTCACACTCCCACATTCACCTCTTAATGATGTGTAATTCTTCTTATTCCCTTATTTTTTGGAGCAAATTAATGGTAACATCGCAAATTGAAAAGTTTTGATAACAAAATGGAAGGAAACGTGGTGACATAACCTGATTTTCTTTTTGATGCCATACAGGAAATTAAAAAGATAAATACGACAAATATGCTTAGGATGTGTTTGTATATTATTATTCTTTAAGTGTGAGTGAGTGTGTACTTATGTATCATATATTTTTTTGGGTTAAAAATTAATTTGATAAACAAAATTCAGTGCCTTTTCATGGTTCGTACATATATAAATTTGCACCATTATGAAATTCCCATAAAAGAAAATGATAATTAGCAATCGATACTTTATTTTAAATTAATTTTTATTTTATAGCACGTACATACTTACATACATATATGCGTTATATTAACATTGAGGTCACGAGGAAGTTAAAAAAGTTTTTTCTCTCTTACGATTATAATAAAATAAGGATACAACATTAAATACATTACAAACCTGTATCTTTCGATTTTTTATTTTTTTTTTGAAAACTTTGATTGATTTTGGTACAAAAGTGTGCTTAATTCGAACAGCTAAATTTTTGTTTATTTATAACCTAAATAAAACAGCGAAAGAAAAAGAAAAATAATGAAAATAGAAGCACACTTGCTTATAATTTATGCTCAACGAATACAAAATTAGGCTTGAAATTAAGAGCATTTGATTTATTGTCGTATCTATATTGTAAAACGTTCATGCACACTTCAAAGACACATTAAGAGCCTGATGTATACTCGTACATACCTAAATATTTATGTATGTTCATTGTATATACACATTATTATCCGAATACAGAAAATTATTGATTTCATACAGGCTTTCGAGTTTCGATTTTAATCATACTCCATAGTTTTGGGGTCAGGGGAATCTGTTCTGACTACTTTTAAGATTAAATGTGCAATATTGTGAGTGTATGTTGTACATATTGTTGTTAAATATTGCAACCTTAGATCAGCTTTACCGATCTGATTCTAAAAACAAATCATAAATTTTTTTTCTTTAATCATTGTCATATCGTTAGCCCATTATTGGTTTGGAGCATATGCCAAAAAGTCGGAATGGAGAAAAACGACAAAGAAGGTTCACATGAAGTTTTCTCAAAGTATACTCGATAGAAGTTTTTGGTATTGTCACAATTGCTTCCTGCACATGTTTGGCAGAAATGTGTAAATTTTAGTGAACTTTCACGACTAAATTTAGAAGTCAATATTACTTTATTGTAAAATTAAAAATACGTTTTGTGCCGCATACACCACTTTTCTTAATTTATTTGCAAAAAGTAGCTTTTTCTGCTCCATATGTATACTTTACTTCTGAGAATTGAGAATTTTCTTGTTTTGTTGATTTTTCTTGCTGTCTAGAGAAATAAGTCGATCAGTTAACGCTGACCGAGAAGCCGCGGCCGTAATATTTTTAACTATCGATCCGCTTACACACTTACACAAGAAAACAAGTAATTGAAGTGTATTTAATATAAATAATGAAATTAAATGATTTCTGTTATACTCAAACATGCATAATTAAGGTTTCTTTTATTTTATTTTTAGTGTTTAAAAAGTTTATATTAAAACATTTAATCGGCGGCTGCATCTGGATGATGATGTTTTTGCTTAATATTTGCCGGTGAACTTTTCTTACGGCACCTTTGTTTTATTATTCATTTTGTTATGGAAATCAAGCAAAACAAGAGTTAACTTTACTTCGCATGATTTGGTATGAATAATTTGACGCAAACACCAGACTGTGGCCTGTACAGCAAAACAATACTTGTTAAGCCTTAAAATAGTTGCAAAGAAACAAAATGAATGCTAAATATCTCAGAAACCATAATTAATTTCGCCAAACAAATTTTGGATTCAGAAAGGAGATATTCGAAATATATATACCCCATAATTAACTCATTTTTTTTACATGGTCGGTGGTTCAAACCAATAATGGGCTGACGATATTCATTTCAAATGCGTATTGATGCTGTGATATGCAAGTGTCCGTTGCGGTGATAGCCTGGCCAACATCGGTCTCCAAAAATATGGTCCGATGACGCTGTCTGCCCAAAATACACACCAAACGCTGTGTATTTTCGAGATGCATTGGACGTTCTTGGATGTCCTGTGTATTGAAATCGTCTTAAAGTCGACACGGTTGTCAGATCTTACAATATTGTTAGTAAAATGTGCTAAAAATTTCTTACAACCGTCTGAACTGGCAATTTTTGTCTGACATCGTTGCCAGAAAAAGCATTGTCAGTTCATTGTAAGACTAACAGCTGACAACAAATTCTCAGACATCTTACAATCGTGTGAACACATTGTAAAATTATTGCCAGATATTTGTCAGACATTTTAATATTGTCAGATGTTGTGAACTTTATGCATCTGACAATGGCGTCATTGTAAGAGAATTCTTTCTATGGGCAACACTGCATACGCTTTATTTTAAAGAAAATATAAATAAGAAAATATATGCCGACAAAATCATTGCAATTTCTTCTTTATGGTTCATAATAATTTATATTTTCACTTTTTACATTTAACACAACCAAAAGTGATTGATATTTAACAATTTCTAATAAATTCTTTGAGTCTGGCAACGCAAAACAACAGATCTGAGAATTTTTGTATATGACAATCTTGTGCACTGACAATTTTTCGACTGACGATTTTGTCAGATGAATTTATTGTCATACAACCGTCTGGCAAGAAATTGTAAGATTTTCTGACAAATTTGATACAACCGTGTGAACTGACAATCTACCTTTTGCTGGCAATTTTTGATTGCCAGTACATTCTCAGCACATTGCCAGATCTGACAATATTGATTATAACTGTCGGTAGTAGTTTGGCAAAAAAAACTGGGTAAATGACAGACAAATTGATATACATATGTACATATATAGCTTCAGCAATATGGCCGCTATATGCTACAAATGCTTTCCCAACATACCACATAATTGTATGAAATATATAAAACTTTTGAACTTTGTTTTTGGTTTTTACATTATTTTCTTAACATACTTTTTACAACTACAATTCAACATGAAAAAAGTCAGCCAATGTAAGAGTGGAAATGAAAAAAAATATATATTTATAACCTGTTGATTATTGAATTCCTGTTTAAACTTTGATAATTGTTGAACTTCCCATTTTTTAAATGAAAGTTTAACATAATAACTCTAGTTGTTTTAAGACATTTTTGGGTAAAAGTTCCCCCATGACATGCATGAGCATTAATCAAATGCGCATAGGCAACAGCTAAGCCCCTCAATAATCAATTTCAATGTATTTTTAATAAAAAAAAAACAATATTTTACTTAATAAGTAAAATAATAATTTGGAATTATTTGTGCATTAACGCAAAATTTTAAACTTAAGTTGTAACAATTGCCATAAAAAACACTAAAACTTTTTTTATTCTGAATTTTTATCATTTTAAATGTGTACAATGGTCACGTTCGACATCATGAAAATATCTATTTGTATATCGAAATAATTAAACAAAAAAAACTAATTTTTTTTTTGCTCAAATTAAACTCAATTTATAGCAATTGTCAATGGTACTACTACAAATAATTTTTTAATGAAACATTTTGTTGAAAATTGGCATAAACATTTCAAAAGAAAAGTTAATATATTGTGATACGTTTGTTGAAGTAATTTAACTTGTTCTAATTCTAAATTGAGGTTCTCAATTATGTTTTGAGAGTTTTGATATCAGCAAATGATGCTTATCAATTTCTAAAAATTTTTCAGATTAATTGTTATTGATGTTTTAATTTAAATATAAAGACATAAAGCGAACTCCTTTACTTTTTTTTTTGTGTGTAATATTATTGTATTACAAATAATATAACAGATACACACTCTCTACAATATTTTGCATGCCAGATACATAGAAATTAACCAAATAAAGATGTATAAAACTGGCACGTGTCTTTCGTTTTCATGAGACGTAGTGAAAGATAAAATTCTTCTACAACAACTTAATAAAATATTGTCACCTTTTTTCTCTAAAGATAAGTATTACCCTAAAATTGGACAACATATTTTAAATGCTGTTCTTACTCTTAAGTTTTTTTTTATAAACAACAAAGAGCTGCGGTACGAGAAGTGCCAAATGGAGAAACAAGCGTTTTATAACCATAATTTGGATTACTTTTGTATGTTGGTAGGTATGTAGTATATCTTGCTATAACATTTCAGTAATAATAAAACCATAACAAAAATGCCGGTATTTACCAGAAAAGGACACTCTTTTCTCTTTTTTTTACAACTGGGAGAGTATGAAACTGTTAACATTGAACACTCTTCTCAGCTGTAGCAAAGAACGGAACTCAGAGAGAGTTTTTTTTATTAATCTATTACAATTTATACCATGGTTTTATGCTGTTGCCACTAATATATCTATTAATATCTAATTCTGAAATTTCAGTTGTCAAAGAGACGTTAAAGTATTGCTGCTAAAAGCGGTTGGTTGTTAAAGAGGAAATTTTCAAACAAAAATAATATATAAACAGTGAAAAAAGCGTGATGATTTGTGAAGCAGTAAAATATAGCAGATGCCACAAGGATTAATAAAAATTTATTTAATATAATTCATTGTTATATAATCATTGTATGAAAACATAAATTTGTTAATTGTCTAATACCTGCCATTCAATGAATAATTTTTAGTCCGGCTGGAGGTTGTCAAAAACGCTTTTGCTTAGTGTGATAATTTAGAAAGCAAAAAGGAGCAACTAAATTAAATTATGAGAAAGAATGTGCTGCATAAATTTATCAGCACCCACGTTTATCTACTTCAGAGATATCTACGCTTTGCTGAAAAACTACAAGCAAAATTAATAAGAGATATAATAATGATTATTATTTATTATTATTCAGCTTTTCAAAAACTATTGCTAACAATGCAGCTTACATTATCAGCCGCTCAAATAGATTTTTGCTAAATCACAAAAAATAAATCTCGTACAGCTTGAAGTAATTTCCATATTTGTAATTAAAAACTTTAACTTTTTACACGTATAAATGTTAAAAATTCTTTCGTCTGGTAAATTTTATTTTAATATAAAACCGAAAAAAATGTTTCTAAGACAAACGCAATTGCTGATAAAAAAGAACTAAAATGATTTGCAATTACTTATTTTTATTCTTCGAGATTTATGACCTGTTTATATAATTCGCACAGTCGACTTGGAAAATTTATACGAAAAGCACTCATTATTTTGAGTGATTTCCTCTAGACGAGTCGAGTGCCTGAATAAATAAATATTTTCTAACTGCCAGTTCATAGAAGCCATGTAGAAATTCTCGTCTCAAAATTTGTGTTTGTTTTCAATGTAAATAGTCAGGCGAGAATTTTTAAGTGGCTTCTCTAAACTGACAGTAAACAAATTGATCTTTTAGCCTGACTAGAATTTTTTCATTAGATTATAGTCCAAAAAATGTGAAACTTTAAGACTAAAATAAAAAAAGTATACACAAAAATGAAAAAGATCGTTTTATTAAAGAAATTATGAGTAAAAACTGGTATTAGTTTTAAAAACACATTCTTGAATTTTTATTTTCTCGCATTACCAAGTTGTTAATTGTAGAAGACTAATAGGCCCATTCTGCATTGACCCGCGCTGATTAATAGTAAAATGTGTTTTTGTTTAACAATTTAGAATAATTCAAGTAAAAGTTTTCCCTTGGAAATTTTTATTGTACGGCAGAAAAATTTAACAGTTCAGCTGTTGCAATTAAGGATTCGATTGCTTTCCAGAACCTTGTCCTAACTTGCTTAAAAAGAAATAAAAATTCAGATACTTTAATAGGAAGAAGCATTTAGAAGCATAAGTGTATTCCAAAACGAATAAGGGCAACATTGATTGACCCTTTTTCAACCTAACCTAACCTAGAAATAATTACAGAATATTTTAATTGTTAAAGAAGCAGAAATTTCGCTGTCTTTGAATATTTCAGGACCTTTTTATAGTCAAAATTTAAGACTCTCTGTGAAATTTTGTGACAGAAGTAACAAAAATTGCGGAGAAGTCAGAAATTTTTTTCTAAATTAAGTGACCATAAGCGTATGACCAACACAAAATACATACATATATACCAGTGATCTGTAATACATCGTTTTTTTCGCTATTCATACTGACTCAAGAAATTTTGAATCTAATGAGTAGACACCGTTTACACACAATTACTCTGATTTACGCTGTTTGATATGGTTGAGGTAACCATAATCAAACAGCAACATAGTATGATTGAATTATATGATTGCAGTCAAATCATATTATTGTCAATAGAAAAGCAAAGCTTTAGTAATATTATTATCTGAGTTAATAATAATATTATATACAATAACAATAAAGTTTGTTGGACCTAATCTTAGTATTGTTCAAAGTTATCATTTTTGTTAAATATGACAATACTATAATTAGATGTGACTAAAATATAAATAAGACTAACCATACCATATTCTAATATTATAATAATATTGTTAAATACAACCACAGTATTATTCTACATAATAATATTTTGTTTTTTAACCATATATTGGTAGATCTTTTGCTTAAAACAGCTGCGCGTCAAAGCCGAAATAAATATAAAATAATATTGTTGAAATAAAATTTCTATATGTATGTACACGTGTACTTGCAAAAATATGTGCGTTTACACGAAATGCAGACACGCATTATGTGTATACATAGTTTTATTGATATATCCTCTTGTTTATACTTCATATATTAGTTTATTTATTTAACACTACGCGTGCACTACCGATAGCTGACAAACGAAACACTGAACTGACAGAAGGTATTTCTGAAAAAGATTTTTTTTAACTAAATATAGTATGGTTTTGGATAACATTATTATTTTTATATAATAATACAAATTATGTTGTAGTCATAAGTTTTTAACAAAACTATATTGTTAAATTCTAACCATATCACACTTTTTATGAATATAATAATGTAGTTATTAAATTTAAACATTACTTTGTTTATCGTAACGCAATTAATGTTTAAAATAACAACAACTTGTTTTCAATGACCACACAATTGTTTCGGAGAACATAATATTGTTTTTTCAAACATGCTACAACCATATCTTTTCTTTGCGTGCATGATAGGATTGATTTATAAGTATATGTTGCAATAAATATGAATGCGACGTCGACATCATACTCATATCACACTCATAAATCACCTCAGTTTGATTTATAATTTCAGAAAGATACTTATACCACTTACATTGATTCAACTCACTCAACTCATCCATATAGTACAACTTGAACTAACTTAAAGTTCATAGAAGCAATGTAAAAATTCGCACAGTAAAAGTGTATAAAGAAACACATTTCTAACCTCATAATGAGTATTTTAATGTTCGTATGCGAAGTTCGCTTTGCCATACAATACTTATTTTGCATCGTCTATAAACATTGAGTTAAGGAGAGTCGAAATCAACAACGTCATAAATCTTGTAAAGTATGAGTGCGATGAGAACTTCACACTTGCGAGTGAATATGAAGTTGGACAACATTGCAATAAGTATGAGTGCGCACAAGTACAAAGTAATAATAAGTCATGATTCAACTCTACTCACTTTTGCACTAGTTTTCTTTTAAATTTGACTACTTTATTTAATAAAAAAACACTACCTGGTCTTATTTTTTAAATCTTTACTAAACATATCTTAGTGATTTGTTTTTTGCTCTTGGCCTCATAATTCAATAACGATGTAACGACTCATTATCTCAAACTCTCAAAATTGTAATTTGTGCAATTGAGTAAATTTGCATGACTTGTGCTATGAAGCCCCAACTTTTTTTTTTTGCAACAACTTTTGTGGAAACAATTAGTTAGTTTGTATGAAATGTCAAAAAAAAAAAATACTTTAGTGAAAATAAAACAAGAAAAATGTCAACCATTTTATACGATTATAACTTCAAATGCAAATTTGTACATACATATTTATATATTTCTCTATAAAAATAAAAAAGTGTGAAAGCCAAAACACCAAGAAAATGTTGTTTGCAAAATGTACAATTCCACAGCTTAAGTTTATGAGTCAAAATTGTTCGGCAAACTTAAAAGGCTTGTGTAAATAAATTTTCATACAATTTTGGAAAGTTTATTTACGAAAGTATAAAAATGCAAAATTGCACAGTTTGCGAGTCTTTTTTTTATTATTAATTTTCATCTACTTTTTTATGAAATTTAATTTCATTATGCTTATTTTAAAAACAAATATTAAACAAAATATTAAAAAAAAAAAATAAAATGAATTTGAAATCCATTTTAAAAAAATTTTGTATGAAAAATTTGAAATAAAATACATTTTAAATTTTATGAATATGGCGGTAAAACTTTATGCACTTAACTATGAAAACATTAAAAATCAAGTAAAAAAAAACATCCAATAAATTCCATTGTTTATTGGTTTATGTTCAGCACTATCACTTTAAAATACGTGCTGGCATATAAACAGATTTATTTACAAATATTTATATAAATTTATGTGAATTCTCTTGTCATATGATAATAAATGTGCATTTAATTAATACAGTGCACTTGGGATAACATGAAATCTGTATTTATTTCATTTAGTTTTCAAAAGACTACAAACCTGTAAAATTTGCTTATATTTGTCATTTCAAGGTGTAAAGGTTTTAATGATATGAGGAGATCACCATGATGCCAGGTATCTTAGCTTTTGTTATATGTGTTATAATGCTCAGAAAAAAAATCCTGAAAGCATAAGGCCTCTCCTTTTTTAATATGCGTTGCTTTCCATTAAATTCAGCAAATCAGAAGTTATTACAAGAATTATTACAATTTAGTGTAATTTGTTGCTTAAAAATTATCACTAACTTTAGCCTAATTATGTACCAAACAAAGATTTAAAAATAATTTTTCGGCTTAAGCTGCCACTGGGCTTCCTTGGCTTTCAATAATCTTTTAGAGCGCTAATGGGCTTCTTGTACAAGTTAATATTCACAGACAAATATATTTCTCTCGTTGAACACCACTGCTCCACAGCAATTTTTGCACCAACACGTACGTATGAGTAATATTTGTGCATTTGAGAGTAAATATTGCTCATACGCCATTTGATTACTATCATGTTATCGTTTGCAAACGGAGTTGCCAGAATAAATGATTTATTATTGTTTTATGGTTGTTGTGTCCATACATGACTGGATTTTGTTTGTTTGTAAAATTTGAGTTGTTTTTTATATCGACTTCTACGAGTTTGTCATATGTATTTGTTAAAAGTGTGGGAGGGAAACTTGATTCTAGTGAAGGGCAAAATAGGTGGTTTTCTACAGTCCGCGCAAAATCGATACACATATATAGATTAATTTACACGTACATATATAGAAGCATTTAACGATCACTAAGAACTTATTTAAAAAATTATAATCATTAGAAATGTACTACTAGCTTTTTCAGTATTACCTTCAAATCCGAAGACTATTCTGTTAAAATTGCTCGATCGGTAGCGTGTTGAGTTCAACGTTATTTATTCGCAAACATATTTCTTAATTTTGTCGTTTCGTTCTCAGACAGTTGAAATAAAAATAAAGTTTTAATAACAGCTCTCGCGTCATCGTAATTAATTTTTAAGTGCGGTCAGGCTTGTGTGTATTGTTTGGCGTTCGAGAGTTGTTCGTCTCACTCGCACTGGTTGACTGATTTCCCACAGACAACCGTACAGTCTTGCTTTTGTTTTGTTAAATTTCGTTAACAACCACGTTGCTACTTTCACTGAAAAGGCATAGATTGCGTATATTTAGTCACAAAAGCATTTTTTAAAAGATACTCTTAATAAAACCATATATATATATTAATGAATAAATAATATTTCTATAGTGTGCTGGAACTCATATCACATTTCTATTTTGTGGAGCAATTTATTTTATAATGCTATTCCGGTGAAACAATGATTTAAAGCTTTGATTTTTAACAATGCTAATCAAAAAGGTAAGATAAAGGAAAATCTCTTTGTATGGAAATTGTATTAAAGAGGAATATATTACCTCCTATTTCTATAAGTAACACGGTTGACTGCACCCATTTTTTAAGTAATTTTCATACCAATTTTGTAAACCAGTTATGTATTTGACTTGTCGAAACAGACCACTCAGACAGCTCAGGGATATTAGTAAATTATAAATATATGTATGAAATAATTTTTTGTACCATAAAGCTTACAACTGAAGTTGGTTAGGTTAACCTTTTTATTATTATTAAGACTCTAGTTTTTCAAATTTGTATATTTGTTGAGTTATGCTAAAAATGGCATATTTCAAAAAATAAATAAAGTCACGGAAAAAATTCAAACAATATTATCTCAATTAGTTTGAAATACCAAACCTTTCATACGACGTAACAATTTAATTTATCTGGGTTGATTAAAAAAAACAGATTTTTTTTTAAATTTCACAACAGTTTCCACCAAAAGTATTACAAATCAAAATTGGTTAGATTAACCAACTATAATATGGTTAAGTGTAATTCCAAAAAAACAGTTTGCATGTAATGTGAGCTGCAAAATTTTTTTCTTTGTTCATAGAATATAATTTGTAATCAAATAATATTACACTCAGGCAAAAGCTGTAACTTAAAAGTAGGAACGAGTCACATTAATTCAATAATTTTCAATATAATAGAAAATGTATACTGAGGTACTTAAAAATAAATAAAATGAATAAATTGATACAGTAAATTAATATTTTTCCATATTGAAATAAGAAATTTCAAAATGACTAGACTTTCGTTAATGTTTCTTATTAATTCGATATGGTTGTTATTGATTTTAAGCTGTTTTTTCTCTGATGCTAAGTCAATATTCATGGCTTTTTTTGAGCGCTCTCTGGTGTTGTCTCAGTACAATTTTCTAAATCGTTTGGCTGAGAGGCAGTACGTACGATTAGCATATTTAATAGAATTAAATTCCTGATATTTTTATTGTTGTCCTTATAGTTTGCAAAGTCAGTCGTTACTTCGATTATATTTTGTATAAAATATTTGAAGTTAAAATTTATTGTTTTAATTCAGAGCAACAATACGGCAAATATAATATATATAACTTAGAACTTCAAAAATCTTAAGTGAGTTTCATATTTGCTTGAATTTTTTGTCGTTCCTAAAAAAACCAGCAGTATTTGAGTCCAGAAATAAATCTGGTATCTGTTTGCGTGTAACTTGTATGAAACATCTTCCTCAGTAGCAGATGTTTCCAATTACAGACTGCACTATAAGGAATTTTCCTGTTAGCTAAATAATTAAGCTGGTGACGAGCAACCACCCGCAACTGAACTTTTTATGTTACTTCATATGATACAAGAAAAGGTCACATCAGTAAGTATAAAAAATTATATTTCATAAACGGCCACATCAGCAATAAAATAAGTATAAAGAATTGTGTACATCAGATGCTTTTACTTCTACTAAAATTTTTGCAGGAACTACGAGTACAATTCGGACTTGCTAATTTTTAATCTTTTATGTTTTCGTAGATTAGTTCATTGATACTTACATTTTTTCTCAATAAAACTGTTCATACTATCGAGCCCTTACTGTAGCAACATTTATTTTAATCAAAATATTTGACTAAATTTATGTGCATGTATTATAAGCACAAAAGGCTTTTTTGCCTCAAAGAGAACTCAAACTTATTACTGACATTTTTTCATGTTAATTAAACATTCGTTAGCTGGTTTTAAGTGAAAACAAACGAAATTAATTATTTTTATTATTAATAAGCAAATTTATTAAAATTAATTACTTTTAAATAGATCGGCTTTGGCTAATGGGATTAAAGTTACAATGTGCTTTATATTTAAGAATTTTAGGTATGAAGGCATTTTTATTCATTAATTTATAAAACCAAAAACCACATACATTAAAGTTGTTATTTTGTTTTTCCGCCAGCACAAAATACTATTAAATTTGAGTCGAGGAATGTAGAGAAAATATTTTGATTACGCGAATATTTTGAACATTACGAGCATTTACTCGTAATAAATTTAAGTTGGAAATTTTGTAAGGAATGAAGCCAATGAACTTTTTATTATTTCCTCCCTTAGCAAAAATACAAATATTTTCTTAAATGAAAGGGAAAAGAAATCTATGTTGTTTTTTATATTTTTCTTCTGTGATAACATTTTATTGTGCAAACAAATATTTATGAATTTATTCATAAAATAACATTTAAATACAATAACAAAAATATAAAGAATATTTTTGTGAATTTGCCCAATCATGGCGAATAAAAGAAACCACTACCAACAAGAAGACGAACTAAAAGAAAGCAAGAACAAAAAAAATTTAACGTGAAATCATCTAAATTAAAAATTTATTGTACTACGTTTTTTCTGTAGAAAAAATTATTCTATTAACTGTTGTTGAAATCAAACCGTTAAATTCAAAAACAGATTTTTGAAGATAATTTTCAAACCCATGATATTCTTCGATATAATTGTTAGTCTTCAATCATAAAACTCTTGCAAAGCCTAAATAAAACTTCACACACTTATAAAAAAAATTTCCATAAAATAATTGAGAATTACTAAATATCCGTACTTTAATTAATTTGATTAAATTATCTGCTTGGTACTTGACTTAAGAAAGTGTTTACTTACCTTAATATCGCTTTCGCTTGATTTAAATACTCATGGCTTGTTTTTTATTATTATTGCATTTTACTAAAATTCAAGAAATTTATTATTTGACATGTTGTCATAATTCTATTATATTTAAGTGAAATTTATTTTCTTATTTTCTGTTAAGATTTTCAAAAATATTATTATTGGTGGCCTTTGAAAGTCTGTGCACAAGATAAGAGTTTTATGACTGTTCAAAATGTGCGACTGAAGTCTACTGATGTTTTGTCTATTGATGTTTTTGAAATGCATAAAGACAATGCTTAAACACCAGCAAAATAAATTTTATTTTACTTAGTTGATTCAAAGTTGTATGTGAGCTAAAAAAATCACGTTGCTGCTCTTTTCACTTGTAGCACAATTTTGTAAAAGTATTTATTAAAGCACCACAACTATTTGTGAAAACAAAATCAACAAAATAACCTTACAAAACTCTCAATCAGATACAACCCCAACAATCACATTGTTGAAATTAACCACGTTCTGACAAACTCGCAGGGAAGAAGGAAATATAATGTGATATTATTTTCTATATACAAACATACACATATAAACAATAAAAACAAATTATTTGCATAAATATTTTTAACGAGCATGCTTTTGTATTTAAATGAATATTTTACAATTATATAGAAACTGTTTCATAATTCTAGCAAATTATTGATCTGAAAATCTGACTAATAAATATTAAAATAATTGGAGAATTTATTTAAAAAATAACAGTTTCAGTTATGTTTCTTGAAGTTTACTTGCCTCTTGATAGGAATTGCTCTTATATGCTAATTTTGTTAACTATTTTATGTATTTTTTTTTAAATCTTTTGTTTTTGGATGTATGTACATAAAAATTATTATTACATGTTAATTTTTGCAAAGGTCTACTCGTATGTTAGAATTAGAGTTGGGAGCGTGGCAAATTTTTCCAATACGACACAATGCAAATACGTATAACACGAAAACGAAATACGTACGAGAACAACAACACAATACGCACGAAATCCAAGTGAATAGCAAAAAATAATTTGTTTGTATTCCAATAAAACTTTTATTGAAAATACTGAACTTAAGCACGATTAAGAAATTATTCTTGATTAAAATTCATTCCAGTTGAATTATTAAATTCAATTGCTCAATTATTATAGGAGTCGTAGTTCGTACATGAGTTGCTGGTAATTTAAATAAAAACATCTGGTATATAAACATACCTGAAATATGCTCTAAAAAAGGTGTTTTATGCGCATTCAATATTCACTAAAAACTTGAAAATATGCACTTAAAACTCCAAAAATATGCTCTTTAAAATAAAATAAATTGGTTTAATTGTAAGTGAAAATATATATACTCGTACTCAAAAATTTAACAACATTTTCATATAAAATAAGACAAAAATAAAATAAGGAAAAAAGGGTTTGAGGTGCAAGTGAAATCAAAATTGCCATAAAAATGTTGCCTAAGGCAAATAATACAAATTAATTGTTTTGGATAATCTTCTAAAAATTTAACTTCAATTTAAAAAGAGATCACGTTATCAGAGTTAAGACTTTGGAACTGTTATACTTATAATTGTAATTGCACTAAACAATAAAATATTGACTTAGATTGTCAAATAAAAATCGTTGTCATGTGACAATCTAAGTAAACTTTTATACATTGACAATGTTCCTTGAACGTCTACTAGGGGCAGAGTCCGTCGCAAATAGCAAAGCTGAATTTTTATTGATACTAACGTCCATAAAAACTGCATAATAAAAAAATAAGAAAAATGTCTACACTATATGAAACATTAAAAATGGGATTTAGATTGCGAAAAAAAATAAAAATTTTGGCCAACACATAAGCTTGTAAGCATATTTTTTTTTTATATATAAAGAGAAGTATGTAACACTCAGGCAATGAATGCCTACTACTATTACTAGGTGTTACCTTTTTTAGGAAAGGTGGTGAAGGAAGATATAGAGGAAAGCTTAATTCTTTTACAACTCTGCTTTTTGCACGTTTTTACTAATTCACTGTTGCAGCGCCTCTGGTGTGGAATGACGCGTATTAAATTTTTGAAACTGTGATTAGTAGCCATTTTATTGGTTATTGTACTTCACCGATGATTCTGCTACACAACGAAGGAGGGCGCTCTGATGTTACATTAGGATTAGTATCTGCTGAAGTCGGTATAGTTGTTCAGTGACCAGTGACTATGCCTTCATCACATGAACTTTCCTACAACAACTGATACAAAGGGACACTAATGCACATCAGAAAAATGCGTGGTGTTGTTATTTAATAACTCTCTGATACCGGGCTCGAACCCAGGACCTTCCTTTTCATAGTCAACGTGCTAACTACTTCAGCCAACGCCAGCCTCAAATTAAAATTAAAATTATTAAAATAAAAATATTCTATGAAATATCCAAATTTGCCCTAAAAGCGTAGATTATGCTCTCAAAATTACAAAATATGCTAAGAATATGCGTGTAAGACTGATATATGCAAAAACATGCTTTAAAGGGTAAAATATGCAAAAATATGCACTCACAAATCGATGCCAAAATTCATAAAAAGTTCTGAAACGTACTACGTCACACAAAAAAAAACATGCAATTGCATATTTGTGGTTTTCCTGTTTATAAACAAATATTTACTTAGAAATTAACAACAACGTTCGTACAAACTGGAATGGGACTCTTCCCAGAGGTGGAAACTTAATGATTGCCACTCACTGGGGAGTGGCCAGAACGATTCCTTTGTTGAATTGTCCAAGCAGCCAACTACTTCCGGTCTTTGACCAAGTTTCCCCCGGGCAATGGCCTTAAGGCAACCGTTTTAAAGTTAGCTAGCGTTAGAAGGCGCCACAACCATGTATCCTGAGGGTCTGAGATGTCTCAAGAAAGTAGGCGATAAACCGCTGAAGCGTGGTTGCATCGTAGGCTTGGACACGAAGATAGCAGCCCTATCACCAATCTAGGGGACGAGAGCTAGCAACCCACGTCTCTGGAAACCCCAAATTCGCTAACGAATCGCTATAGGCGCCCTACGCTCTAACGGAAGTTAAATGAACTTATATATATATATTTTTATGAACTATGACTCTTAGAATTAGAACTTGAGCAAAGATGTCTCACCAAAATATAAAATTTTTTTCTCTACTGGAAATTCATGCACACAAATTTTACACTTTAAATCGATTAGTGTTTTTTACCTGACAATTTTTCGAAATACAGAACGATTCGACGATGCATGAAATCTGAATCTTCTGTCACGGTCGAAGTGTTTTACGCCTTGTATGTTCCTGTTGCAAAAAAAAAAACACGACACGCGCCGATCTCTAGTTAGAACCAACTTTCGCCGCAACATTTTTTTTAAGAAATTTATCGTGAAAATAATCCAATATAAAAATGTTTTTCGACATATCTTTAGTTAATTTTAATCACCCTGTATTGAATTTGTATCAGCATACCTTATATGAACATGGATAAAATTTTCATGAATTCAGTAGCTTTTATTACGATTATCGTATCGCTTATGTAACGAAAACATATTTTAACGGTATTCGCTGTCGAATGAACTAAAAAAAGTAAAATCACAAGCTCAAATTCATTTAGCTTTTTTTAAATTATTTTCTGTGCTTTTCTCTTAGTTTGACATTTTGTATGCAGAGATGCCTTATGATATAGAAGTAAATGGAGAGTAAAAAACACAGATGTACACTGTCGTAAAAAAGAAATTACAGAATCACAGTATCGTTATAGCAAACAAATAAATATCGATTACTTTTAAATGCAATTGTTTTTTTTTCATTTTCATTAAAAATAAAAAAAAATAATATAAAACTTTTTGGAGTTGATTTATAGTCAATTACAAAATGTAATCATTACTGCCCT
Source organism: Nowickia ferox (assembly GCA_936439885.1). Classification (NCBI taxonomy): domain Eukaryota; kingdom Metazoa; phylum Arthropoda; class Insecta; order Diptera; family Tachinidae; genus Nowickia; species Nowickia ferox. The sequence continues at coordinate 112,329,245 of OW387023.1, forward strand.
CTGTCTGACTCTGAGTTGAATGCATGTTATAGAGTTAAATTTATTATAACATTTAAGCTGCTCATTTTGTAATTTTCTCTAAATTAAATAACTTAAAAAATTCTAATCGAAGCCATTTTGTTCTGGTACAAAATTCTTTTATTAAAAACTTTTGCTAAAAGGAAACCAAAATTTTTATAATTTTCTGTTTGCGCTTAACATAATTATTCTCTACTTGAGTACATTTTTCATTAAAATTATGTAAATTTTTAATTCCTGCATAGCAGCTTAATTTTCTTACCTTCACCTCATTCTATACTGCCAAACTTCATTTTCTCTTTTTATGAACCTTAACGATTTATCCTTTTAGACATGCAAAAATTATTTTAATAATTTACTCGAGCATTATTAATCCGCTTACCTACAAAGCGGGAAATATAAAAAAACTCAAATCTTATGGGTACATATTTAATTAAATATGCTTAACACACACGCAACGGTAAAAGATTTTTAAAGATTTAAGGCTATTAAAACTTCTACTCAATAATAATTCTTAGTGAAAATGCATGCCCTTCATTCTTGATTAAAAAAACACATAAATATTAATATGTACACAAAGCAGTAGACTTAATGAGAGTGTTTCATATCATGATTGTATCACCAATATGTCCTGCCGCCGCTATCGCCTATTGCACTCAGTGGAATATTAGCGAATGGCAATGTGCATTAAAAGATGCATACCATTTTCATGCCACAATAATAATTATGTTCCTCTAGCACTAATGCATTGAGTGAGTGACTCGTTATTTGAACAAAACAAAAAAAAATTGCACTAATTCTTCTTTCTTCATTCATTTATTCGGTCACTGGATAAAATTTTGTGTTTTTGTTAGCTTTCATGTATTCATTGCAGATTTTGTTGGCAAAATGCCTTCTGGTAATCAAAAATTACAAGAAAAAAAAAAAAAGAAATACAACAATCGCAACAGCATTAAAAATCACTGCCAACGTCACCGCCATGTTAATGATGATGGTTTGTAGTCAGCATTATCTTCATGCTGCTTATCAGAATGTTGCCTGTTGGCTTAGCTGTCTACTGTTCTTTTATTTAAGTTTTGAACATCATTTCCACATGAGAAACATAATCACCGAGTATACATAATTTTGGAATGCATGTTGGTTTCGAAGGGAAATTCAAAAATTTCTTTTTCTCTTAATGAAATACCAGAACTCTTTTCATATTTGAATAAAAACATATGAGAGAATTAAAACATTCTTAGGGCAACTCAACATGAAAGTTTCAGTAAAAACTTAGCGTAGCACAGCTTTTGTTGCTGCTATGCAAAATTATGCTCATAGCAAAATTGGACAAATATAAAAAGACTCTTGAATAAAAATCTTTCTTAAGTACAAACTATGTTTAATTAAAAGGAAAAATATATACTTGTTTTATTTAGTTACTTTTATATACAAAAAAAGTTTATATTTTCCAACCCTGCAACCATCTCCTTGATATATAATAACTGTTTTCTTTCTCAAATATAAAATATGTTTAATTAAACATTATATAGGGAAAAGCTGCAACTTAAAAATAAGAACGCATCACATTAACGGCCTGGCCCACGATGTCGACAAGAAAGTTTCTTTCGCTTACTTACATTGAAAACAAAAACAAATTCTCTTATTTTGTTTTTGTTTTCAATATAAGTAAGCGAAAGACACTTTCTTGTCGACATCGTGGTCCAGGCCGTAATTCAATCATTTTCAATATGATAGAAAATGTATATTTAGGTACTTAAAAATAAATAAAATTAATACATTAATACAGTAAGTTAATATTTTTCCATATTGAATTAAGAAATTTCGACATGACGAAAATTTCGCTAATGTTTCTTATTAATTCGATATAGTTTTTGTTGATTTTAAAGCTGTTTTTTCTCTGGGTGTACAAAGAAAAAGTTAAAGTTTTCCAGCCCTCTAACTGTTGATTTTCCACAATTTCTACTACCAATCTACATATATCTATCTAATGCAGAAAATGTTTTTAATTTATAAAAAAATTGTTTTGCTGATTTTACTTATATATATATATATATATATGTATATATATATATACGAGGTGTGTTCAAAAAGTATCGCGAATTTTGAATTTTCGCGGGTTACGTATATTCGAATTTAGGATTTTTGGTGGCGTTATGTTGGTACTCATGTCTCTCACTTATGCCGAAAATTTCAGACACTTTGAATGTTGAGTTAATTGTTGACTGCTGCTTTGTTTGCACGTGGTTTGGCTAGTCTTTGATTTTTACCTTGGTTCGTGCGGCAGCTTCCATTGAGATCATTGAGCTTTGGTTTCCATGTCACAACCATGAACCCACGAATCGTCACCAGTTATGACCCTCTGGGGCAAATTTGGGTTGTCGCGGCCAGAGTCCAACAGCTCATTAGCAATGTTCATGTCGAAATTGAGCAATTTTGGTACGAATTTTGCGGCGACCCGTCTCATGCGCAAAACAAATCTAATGGTGATTCGACGATTGGCCAATACCATTTTCTTCACTTCATCAATTTTTCATTTGTTGTTGAAGTGCTCGGGCATCCGGCACGCTCCTCGTCGTTCACATCTTCTCGGCGATAAACGTTGCTTCGGTCCAAGGTAGCTTCTCCGTATGCCATAGCCAATATTCGGAATGCATCCGCCCACTTAATTTCGTTTTTCACACAAAATTTTATACAGGTTGTTTTTAAATTTTTTTTTAACAGGTAAAAATCGAAGACGAGCCAAAACACTTGCAAGGAAAGCAGCTGTCAACAATTAACTGAACATTCAAAATGGCCGAAATTGTCGGCATAAGTGAGAGACACGAGTACTAAAAAAATCAAAATTCGAATATAAGTAACCCGCGAAAATTAAAAATTCGCCATACTTTTTGAACACACCTCGTATATGCTACGGATACACAAAAAAGCTTCAGTTTTTCAACTATGAAGTCATACTTTTTGATTCTGCTGACCTAAGTACTAATTCATTTCTTTCCTTAAAGAAAAAAAAAAATTAGTTTTAGTTGTTTGCTTTTTATACCAAAAAAAAAGCTAAAAAAAATTTCCAGAAATGGAACCGTCTGTTTTATTTCGCTAATTTACAATATTTAGGACCATTCCCGGCTCATTACCAATGTATGTTGTTGAAGTATTGTGAGCTGCTAAAATAAAGTAAGCAATGTGAAGAATTTTTTTTTGGAAACTTATGACTCGATTAGGCAGGCTAAAGTTCGTATCGCTTTTTAAGCCAAATTACATTTGATAAATTTTAGATCACAAATAACACCAAAGGCAATTGTAAATGTTCTTAAAAACACTAGCAAAACGGAACAACATGTTGTTTTCAAAGGCCGCCACGCCTTCATCATCAACGTTCTGGTATTTGATTCAATGTGTGTTGTGTCAGTTGATGCCAATTCCAGCTTTTTAAATACACATTTTTCAGTGCAAATGGAATACGCAAATTCTTTTGATTCATCGTATTACAATTTTCTGAAAACTTTTTTCCAATACCTTATTTATAACAACAATGTTGTTTGCTTTTTTTTACTAATTAGACATATACCAGTTAATTTGTTATTTTTGTTCTGCTCAAGTCAAACTTTTTTTGGTTTATTACCTTTAAGCTCTGAAATTTATTAATTATTATTGTTCAAACTTTGTTTCTTTTTTATATTTATGATTCGATTAGGCTAAAGTTCGTATCGCTCGTTAAGTCTGCAATGTTTTAATATGAAGAATTTTTGTTTTTTATCTCAAGAATTTTTTGTTGAAATCTATTTAGGATTTTCTTAAGCAAAAATGCAATGCATATTGACGTTGCTTAACCAATAATGAACTTAATATCAAATACAAATAAATTTGCTACATTTCCCTTATCATGGGATTAATATTTACTTTGGCAAGTCTTCGCATTAATAACAAATCACTTGCACTTATATTTAGCTTGATATTAGAGATCTGAATAATGATGAATAATGCAGCCAATATTTACTAACTACGTTTTAAGGTAAATGTTTTATTTACCTTCCTTGCTGAAAAATGACTCGTGACTGGCATGTGAAGAGAAATACATATACTAAAGGATTTTTAAGCTTTAAGTAAAAATAACATATAAGATTGCGTGTTGAATAAAAGAAAATCTTTACATTGTATCTACGTATTTTCATTTTTTATTTAGTAGCAGTTTAATGTCTTTTTTATGGCTGTTGTAGGTAATATAAAACTTAAAGCAAATATATATGTATTCCTGCATGTGTGCGCGTGTCTATAATTATTTACAGCTGAGTGCTTTGTGGGAGCCATGAAAAAGCTAATGTTAGACCATAATTACCTCAGAAAGTAGGAAAATTTATATATGCAATAGAGGTAAAAGTAGTAAAAATAGAATTAAACATAATCGATTGGTATTTTTGTATTTAAAATTATTGGAATGTGAATTTCATGTTAAAATTGGAAATAGATTATCAAAATGTTTGTAATCAGACATCATTATATTTTTAGTTAATGTTTGTTTTTTCTCCAAAATGTAATTTTAATTAAATATTACGTGTTCAATAGTTTTATGATGTGTATATGGACATTTCCACCCAAAGGTTCAACGACACCAAAAAATTAAAAGTTGTTAAAAATTCTTTCTTTCATCATCTTTTCATAGGGAAACAAGCAAAATTTACTAATGTTAAGCGCGATTTTTTCCATTTGGACATTTGATTTTGGTCTCTAAAATTTTGAATTTTGCTGAGTGTGCAATGAATCAATTTAAGAAACTGCGTGTTTGCAAAAAACTGTAAATTTTTGCTTACTTGCAAGATGTCATATATTGATGTCACGTGCGACATTGAAAAACAAAATTTGTTATTATTGTTTCGAAAGTGCATGCAGAAAGCTCATCAAGTACTCAGTACAAGCAGAGATATTTAATGGACTTACGGCCATCTTCACAACGATACAAAAGTAAACTTTAAGAATTTAAAACCAGTATTTTGTATTGAAATACTAGTTTTAAAACTCTTAAAGCATACTTTTATTCGTTGTGAAAATGGCCCTTAACATATTAAAAATAACACTTGCAGAAAAATCAAAAAATTTGTAGTAGTCGTACCCAAATAAAGTTGGTCACGTGCAACATCGCAAGTGTAAAATTTAAAAAATATATATACTGAACAAAATGTTACAAATTTTTATTAATCAAATTAAATTTTGTTAATTATTAATTATTTAAATTGAGATGAGTAAAAACGGCGAAATAATAAAACGAGTTGCCAGCAGAAAAATTCAAGGGAGAAGAATTATTATTGCAAGGCCATGTATTAAAAAATAAGAATAGAAGATGGAATGCTAGTAAAAAGTGGAAAAGTTTGGCTGAAGGAAAAGATTAAATGAATAAATAGAAAAGGCTAAAGATAAATGACTGCATAAGTAAGAAACCAAGTCGGTAAAGTCTCGCAGAAATGTGAAATGCTGAACAAGCATAAACCGAGCCATACAAACGCAAAAGCTGTAGAATTTTTTTCTTAGAATTTAGAACAAACATTTAAAGAAGTAAGAAGTATTCCAGGTATAGCGCAGTTTTACTTCTTATACTATGCTCATTTAAATTTTGTTTCATTTGCGTTTTACTTTTTTTCTCATAATACTTTATCATACTATATATATTTCTGTTATTTTTGTTTTTAATTTTGTTAAAATGAATGTGTTGAATACTTTTATTAATTTTAAAATTTGTTTACTTAGCTCGTTAGCATATAATTTTGTAAAAGAAGCAACAGAAACAATGTAATTATGATGATGGAAAAATGTCACGTGCGACATGTCGCTTGCGCGACGTGACACAGTGATACAAATTTAAAAAAAAAAAATGAGCAAGATAGAAATAATTTTAAATAGGCATCAGTGCCCAACAAAGTAGTCCCTTCGAAATATTTCTTCAGGCTTAGCTAAAATTAGCGTGGTCGAAAAAAACCTCTCCTCACATGCGAATGGTTTGATATTTTGCAATTATCTTGAAAACGAAAAATTGCTGAAAATCAAGCTTTGCCTATTAGGCCAACACCACTTTAGACCTGTATGTTACACTTATGATCAGTATAAAATCTCTTTTTTATTTTGTTTTTCTTTTCAATTTAAATCTGTACTACGCGACGGTGACGTTCGAAATCATGGAAATGCTCTTACGAAAAAATCTAATACGTTATAATAAGACTTTTTTGCGTTTTTCTTGAAATTGCTTGATATGTGAAAAGTCAAACGAGTAGGTAAAGTAGGCCTGCTACATTTTCCACATCTTCAATTGAAATTATAATAAATCAATAAGTTTAATTTATAAAAATGTAATTTTAAGGCTTGCATCCTCCATTAGTTTTCAAGCATGTTTTGTTTTATACTTAAAATAGCCAACTTTAATTAAAAAAAAACCAAACTCAAAAAAAATGTAACTGAGTCAATTAAACTTTGTAATTGATCAAATTTTAAAACAAAACTTTATGGTTTAATTTTTAATTAAAGTGCTTTACTCTAGGAATATTTTTTCTGTGTAAAAATAATTTAAAAGATTTTCTTCCGCTTAAAGAAATTGTTTATTTCCACAATATTTTTATTTACATATAAATAATATCTTTGCTTATTTTTCCCTCAGTATTAAATACGCGGGAGTTGTGAAAAAATTTTCAAATGTGATTAATGTCTTAATTTCTAAATTTTTTTTTTAAATTAAATTTCCCATTACACGTTCTAGTTTAGTACATGCTTTCTAAATTGCAAGGTATTTACAAAAATAAACACATTTGTTCTGTACATAATGAGCAAATTCACGTAGTTTTTTTTACCACGAAATGTTCGTACGTTTGTATGTTTGTAAGTGTGAATTACTGCACTGAACTGTTAAACACACAAAATAACTTGTACATACAGTACGCGGAAAAAGTTTGTCTCAATAGACGTACATAATAGCAAATATTTGGGAGTTAAAAAATAAAGTAAGAGTATTCAATTCAAATGTGACAATATAAGGTATATGTGCCCTTAATTATGAAAGTGGTCTAAGTCATAAACATTTTTGCTTCGAAATATTAAATAAATCTTGAAAAACTTTAAATATATATTTAATAAATATTCAATAAATTTATATTTCTCGAGACTAATGCAACTCTAAATTAATAATAATAATCTATATTTTTTGATTTGTTCAATGGTAATCTACCAATTATCTCGATTAAAGAAATATACGACTTAGAACACTTTCATAATTAAGGGCACACATGTATATACTCTGGGTCGCTTTGAATAGGGAAGTCGAATAAGCGACGTTCGTCTGCCTGTATGTGAAATCAATTTTCTGAAGGCTCAAAAAACCTTAGGATTCTGTCCTGGACTGATGTCTCAGAATTGGTGCTAATTATATTAGTGGTTTCAGGGCTGGATAATGTAAATTTTTTTTATACAAATCATCTTTTTCAAAATAACGTTTTTTATTGATTAAGCATATTTTATATTTTAGAAAGATTTTTTTTTTTATAGTCGGTCAATTATTATATAAAACTCATAAAATTTTGTCGCTGGTATGTAAAACATGGGCGCCCATTGGCTTTATGCAGCATTGTGAACTAAGTTATCTTATTTGGTATGTAGATACAACACTAAAATTATTGTAAGAGTATAAAGTAGTTAAACCTCTTTCGTGAAAAGTATATTTCCACGTTTAGGTGAAAACAAATCTAAGGAAGGCGTAGTTGTGGGGTCCCCAAACATGAGAAATCTTCAAAGAATTGCTCAAATTTAAGTTGGTCCATAAAGAAAGAGAAAGAGGAGCATGTATGTCACAATTTTATTGGAAATAAAAGGGCTCCAAATTACGAAGAACTGCTATAAGAACTTCTTCTTTCATATCAACAACTCAGATGCAACGTGCCATTAGAAAAACTTCCTGCATTCGCATTTGATTTTTTTTTGTTTTGTCATATCTGGTTAGCATGTGAAAGCGGAAAGGTTTTAACAAGTTATATATAGCGGCAAGTGGTCCCCAGAAATATGAACAGATTTCTGCTTGGAAACCAATCGTGAAACAGCAGATAAAACTTATAAAAGAAAGTAATTTACTAATTAGTAGTTAATTTTTTATGTTATATTAGTTCAAGAGATTTATTATTCGACATATTGTCATAATTATATTATAAGTGAAATTTATTTGCTGGTGGTTAAGCGATGTCTATATGCATTTCATTGTTGCTTTAACAAATCGTCAGTAGACTTCAACCACACATTTTGAACAGTCACCAACCTCTTATCTTATGCACAGACTTTCATAAACTATTTGAGAATTCACAAATATTAATATTTTTGAAAATCAATACTTTTATTGTTATCCAATGTATTTCTAGTTGTATAGGTGTAGAAAAAAAAAATATATTCATATCGAATAAAAATTATTTGCTGGGTTTTGTATAAGTTACTAAGCCTACTATGCTTATTTTTCTTTTGTGATTTTCAAAAATATTAATATTTGTGAATTCTCAAATAGTGAAATGAAAGTCTGTGCATAAGATAAGAGGTTTGTGACTGTTCAAAATGTGTGGTTGAAGTCTACTGACGATTTGTTAAAGCAACAATGAAATGCATATAGACATCGCTTAACCACCAGCAAATAAATTTCATGTTATATTAGTGTTTAATTTCATTTAAGATTATGTGTAAGATTTTTTTACTTTTATCATAATAAGTACGTATTTGATATTCCAATATCAGTTTTTTATTTAAATGAAAATAGCTCAAAAACCAGATTTGAGAACTGATTTGGATTCAGCACACAAAAGTCTATAAAAATCACACAATAAAGTTCTTGCTCCCGAGTTTTTTAATTTTTTCTTTTTTTCAGTACAGTGTAATCATTGAAAGCGATTGATCTCTGCTAAAGTCCCCGTGGTTGTTAGTTTCTCTTAATTTAAAAAAAAAAAAATAAAATAATAAATTTTAACTTTTTAGCTTTTTTTTAAGCATAAAGCAGAAAAAAGTATTAAAATCTTTGAATTCAATTCATGGGTCAATATTAATTGCAAAAGAGCAAAAAGGGAATTTTCATGTTCAAAATTCCAATGAAGAATAAAAAACTTCAAACTTTTTTTCAACCACTGTACTCTTGTTTTTAAAAATGTATATAACAATTTATATGTACATACATGTTTATTAAAAAAAGAGAATGTAACCACCAGCTTAAGCTTTTAAGACATGCAACTACCATTCATCACAATTCATTCATTCTACAATAAATTAAAAAAAAAAAATAAATAAAAACAAAAAGAACACTTTTAAAGCCACAACAAAATGTGCAATAAAAACGATAAAATCGCAGCCACATTACAAACAACAAGAATGTCGATACAAAATTGCTCAGTTAAATTTACTACAAAAAAAAAACTAAATAAATACGGGCGCACGATTGCAATACTTTTTTTTATTTGCATCCTTATTTCGTGATTTACCAAATTTTGCACATTTATTTGCAATGTCCTAGACTGGTGTGTCTGCAATTTTACACTTAAATCAGCTAAAAGCAGTACTTTTGTTGCTCTTAAAAAATTAAATTAAAATTGCTTTACCTTTTTTTTATTTCTCGAAAAAAATTCCTCTTGCAAATATGCGCGCTTATGGCTGCTGGCAGATTGTTTCTTGGTATAAATTCGATTGACTTGGAAATGGTATGGGGAAATGAATAAGAATGAATACTTTTTCTTTAGATTTAGATTTTTTGAGATTTGACAGTTGCTTGTTTATGCTTGTTTAGTTAAAAATATTTTAGAAATTGAATTTTTTGGAAAAAATCTTATATGTGACCTGCTCCACGAAAAGCGACCTCTGCGAAATTTTTTTTTTTACTTTTTGAGTGATTCTTATAGGAAAAAAAACGCTCTTTCAACTGCCGCAAACCGCAAGTTTCTATGTCTTTTAGTTTTTTTACAAATCACCTGTAAAGATGAACATAATTAATGAAGTTATTTCTTGCAAAAACAATTCGTTCTGCCGGAATTACAGTATTGCATCCATTCGTACAGCAAGGTTTTTCTAAAAACTGCGATAAAGTTTGCTCTTCCTCAATATCTTGAAGAGATAATTGCAGCACTTCTGAAACTTCTGGCGATTTAAATGCATCCGACTCATTACTGACTATAGGTAAACATTCTTCCAAACAATCGCTGAAGTATTGTTCTTCAACACTCTTAAATTCGTCTTCCAGACACATTTTCTTACGTTAATTAAGATTTATTTTAACCTGAAATTAATTAAATAATAGATAAATTAAATAATAATAAATAATAGATTCAATTCTATCGGCTTAAATCCAAACCATTGATAATTTGATAAGGAATAAAACAGCTCTAGTAATTTTGAAAACAAAATTAGCAAAAACAGGTTTTTAACTGTTAGAAATAATTTTCATAGAGGCAACACTGCATAGTGAACATCGTACAAAGTACCAGAGAGTCGAAATACATCGCCAGATGATCAGGTTGAAGGAAGAGTTGCATAATCATGCGCAAAACACGGAAAAACGAAGCCCTTTTTTTAAACGCGTTTTTCTCAATAACTTCTTTTCGGCGCAGAGGTCCCTTTTCGTGGAACAGGTCACATATATTAAAATCTTGCATTTCTAGTGATTGATCATTGTGATAACAGATATTAAATTCAACAATTTTTTGTTTATCTCAAGCAATCGGATGATTAATATAATTTTTTTTAAATATATTTTCCAGATATTAAAAGCATTCATAGCACAAATGACTTTTCTTCTAATGTGATAATATCATTCGTAATAACAATATTTGTCTGCATGTACGTACATTTGCATGTCATATTTGTTTAAAAAGCGTAGCAGATGTGGCAAATGATTGTTGGCCAGGCAACAATGATGACAACGTTAATTTCACATAGTAATGAGTACGTTGCACAATTAATGCACCATCACTTTTGACAACAGGCGTTCGTTTGTTAATCGTTCAAAGTTTAATTTGTCAGACTCAACAATAGTGACAGTGTTATTTTACTAATTACCACGTGAAAATCAACTTATCACGTATGTATGTATGATTTATGTTAGGGGACCTTTTCTTGGTTATAATATATGCAAGGCAAGTACTTAAGATAATTTTGTATAAGCAAGATAGATGCCCTTTGACTGTCACCAATATTTTGCTAATATCCTTGGAGTACTAAGATTTGCTTAAAGTTATTTAAGATTTATAAATATGCGTGTGATACTCGCTATACAATTTTTATAAAAAAAAATTCTGCAAAACAAAAGTTTTTTGTAACTTATCATTATGTATTTGGTGTACTTTCACTTAAGTTTCTGATACTGGGGCTTGCTTTCAAAATTGTTTTATATTCATCATTTCCATTTTTTTTTTCATGAAAAATATAAATAAAGAACAAGAAACAACAACGGCAAGACTGTTTTAAATTTGAGATGGTAAAATTGAGCTTTCATTACAAAAAAGCTTTCAGCAAATTGTAATACGATGAATCAAAATAATTCACGTATTGCATTTGCACTGAAAAATCTATATAAAGGGTTGTCAAATTTGAGTTAAGGAAATAAATTGGCTATCAAATTATAAATTAAGAAATTTTAGCCGTGGAACGCTAAACTCTGGAACAAAAAACTTTAGTTGAAGGGCTTATTGTAAAAACACGATAAGCCACACGATTTCAGAAAGTGGTTTTGTCAGTTCATTCAATTACTTTACAGATTCGGAACGTCCTCTTAAAATATTGTACCTATATTCCGTTTAATTTCCGCCTTAAGGCTGGTACTCTGTTCAAAGTTGTGAAAAATTTTCAGCACCATTGATTATTTCGCGTGAAAAATTTGACATGTACTAAATGTAGCCCAACTCGCTGTTTTTTTTAATAAATTTCTTGGTTTTATTGGTTGAAAGTATGCAACATTGTTAAAATTCCGTGCGAAAAAAGCATTGCTCATGTTGTTTCGCAGCTAAACTAAAATGATGCCAGACTAATTTTGCATGGAAAGACATGATTTTACGTGTTTTTCACAACAAGAACAGAGTACTACTTTTGCGAATTTATTTCGCAAATATTTCACACCAAATACTTTTATATGTAGTTTGACAGCCTTTCGCACTAAATTGTGAACAGAGTACCAGGCATTAGCCGCAAGTGTCACTTTTTACATTTTGATTTTATTCAGAATTATTTGTCCCAAAAACTCGATAAATTACAGCAATTACAAAGGCAGTATTACAAAACGATGGATTCTGATGAAGATAGCAGTGGAAGTGATTATTTTGTTGAAGATAGTGATGACAGCGTGAAAGACAAAGAGTTTTTGCCAACAGATGATGAAGTAATTTCAGAAACCAGCGAGGTATGATTTATTGAAACTGAATCACAACTTATAGAAATTATTTGATGTAATAAATAGAAAAAATAATAAATTTTAAACTGCAAAAACATGATATCAAACTTTATTTCAACCAAAATAACAAAACTTTTGATATTCAAAAAAAAAAAAAAAATAAAATAAAATATGAATAAATTTCATGCAATAACTGGATAAGCCACAACTTTTTGCGATTTTAGCGATTTCCGAAGATTTCTTGGTGTACAGCGACGGGTATGTGATAGTAGTCTTCCTTAAGCACTAAATAAAAGTATCTGTATCATGATTTCATCAAATCCCTATTTTCTGCATTTATTTTAAACTTCAAAGGCGGTTTTCTCAGTATTTTCATTTTGTGGCTTATCGAGTTTTTGCAATAAGCCCTTCAGTTGTAAAATTTATGAAATGTCAAAAATTGTGCTGTCATTTTTTGACATTTATTTATTAAAAAAAAATGGGAAATTCTAAGCATGGAACGTTTCAGTCTTGAGTAATTGTGAAATTTGAAAGAGCGGGTTTACGTGAACAAGCCAGAAACAACTGACGCTCTGAAAGATGAAATTCGGCGCTGCATTGACGAGATAAGGGAAGCTTTGTTAAAAAATGTGGTTGAAAATTTTGTAAAAAGAGTGAACGTCTGCCGAAGGGCTAGATGTGAACATTTGCCCTACATTATATTTGATTATTAATTCTACTTTACATTGGTATCAATTAAACTGTATTTGTCCAAAAAAGTGTATTTTTAAGCCAATTTACTTCCTAATCTTAAATTGGCCCACCCTTTACATAATATTCTTGACAGATTTTTATGCAATTTTGTTTGTGTATTTTGTGGTTTGAGAATAGGTCGTAATTTGTATTTCATACCTCTAAGTGGGCTGTGCCACGCTTATGCAAATGAAATATCTTATATCTCGAAAGCTATAAGAGTCGGAGTATTCAAATTTGGTAGAATAGGACCGAATGAAGAGGTACCCCTTCATACAAAGTAATTAATACCAATCTTATATCTAGAAATTTATAATAGCAAGAGTCTTTAAAGTTGCCATGGACTCTTTTGAGAGCGAGGTGAAAAGTTGTTCAAAATATTGCTAGATTAGGACCGGGAGAAAGGGGCATCCTCATGCAAAGTAATTATAAAAATCTTGTCTTGAAAACTATAGGACTTTTCAAATTTGGTATGAGTTATTTTGGACACAGTTAATATTAATATAAATTATAATAAATTTAAAACAATAGTTCTGTGGCAAAAGGAAAAAAGCGCTTAAGTCGAGATAAGCACATTTTGAGTTAATGGCATCTCCATACAATTTCCATATTCAAAAGTACCTCGGACCAACAATTCTGTTATTTTGTGCTATTTTCCAGAAAGTTATAGCGCAATAAATTATTGGTGCTTATCTTTTTTCGACTAATAAAAGTTATACTTTGACATTATTTCAAATTGAATTTATTAGTTACAGCATGTAGAACGATGGTTTCCTTGGAAAAAATTCAAAGAAATACTGAATTTTCAAATTTATCTGCAAAAGAAATAAATTTCTGAAAATCGACTTGACAATTTAAAACTGCTCCCCTGTAAAACAGTAAAATATGAGTAAAAAACTTTTTCCTTATTGCAACAGAACTGTTTGGTGTTTTGTTGTTTTTTATAATGCGTCATCGTTTACATTACTTCTTGCAACTAGCATCAACTAATACCACATACGCTGATGATAAAGCTGTGGAGGCTTTCGAAAATATCATGTTGTTCCGTTCTGCTAGTGTTTGTCAAATTATTTTGAATTAACTTTGGCGTTATTTATTCCTTAAAAAAATATCACATGTAATTTGGCTCTCAGAGTAATACGAACTTCAGCCTTAATCATAAATACATAAAGTTCTCGTCTTCTTTCATTTGAGTTTTTTCATTTGGTCAAACTACTGCCCATCACATTCAGAACTACCGACGATTATATTTCTATACCAGCTTCCATAATCACAGTAACTAGCAAATGCAATGGTATTTAAAAAAAAATATGAACTAATGAAGTTGAAGTGCGCGAAAAATAACTGGAGAAGCCAGTCAGGATAAATAAAATCCGAAACAATGTAATGTATACGAAAAAAAAAATAGTAAGGTAATGATAATGGAAAAGGAATTGGAAAAGCTTCGGTTAAACTCATGAAACTACAATGCGAACAGTAAAGGTATTTGGTTTGAGGAAAATTAGTTCAAATACAGGATCAGAAATCTTAAATACAGTAAACTTAAAATCTATTGCGTATATTCATAATCAAAAATACTGGGTTTAAGCTCCTAAAGTACACTTTATATTGACTAAACTTACTTTTAAGGTTATTGTTGGAAGCAAATCTTCAAAAAAAAATATATATAAGATTGAAGTAAAATGATGCTACCAACCGTAAACTTTTAATGGCCTTTTAAAAGAAAACCCTTGCATAAACTTGCAAACTACTTCGCTCTAATTCTGCTCTGTTTTCATGGCAAATAGCCTCATTATATTTTTTGTCTGACGATGTAATTGCAGTAATAAATTTTTTCTAAAATACCACGAAAAGCCTTAAAGTAATGAGATAATGAAAACTTTCTCTAACAACTTTTCTCTAACTTAACGCCACTGCGTAGCCCGGCTACAAATAATGAATATTTCACAATCAGTAGCGTTTTGTTCTAAACAGCACGATGTTATTAAATTCAATGGAAAAGCAAGGATCAACACCCAAAAAAGAAAAACATGGCAACTGAGAACTGCAAATGAAAAGCACCACAGGTGGGTTAAACCCAAAAAAGAAAAAAAAACAGAAAAAAGTAAACACACGCATGGGGGGTAACACTACACTATGAAGAAACAAACAAGAAACAAAACAATGACAATACAACTGGCACAGTGCCAACATAACTCTGCCACGCATACCAACCTAAAACAACAAACCAACAATATACAACAGATGATGTCTGGTCGTTTTCTAAAATTCCACAAAGAGAAATGCAACAAAACGGAACTAAACTTTAGAGAAAGAGAATTAATGAATCAATAAGTAGGTTGCCGTTTACAACAAACGTCAATATTCGTAGATAACAGACAATAGCAGCAGGAGTAAATTAGGAAGCGTGTAATTCGGCTGTCACTAAAACTGTTAGCATTGAAGCCACACACATCCATTGCCTTTACAATTTTGTATGCTGTCGCCCTAATTTAGTTTTTTTTTCATATTTCGATAGATGAGCCTCTAATTTATCGATATATGTAAAAAAATTCGATTTGAAGAAAATAATGAGTTACAGTGTTTCCATGTTAAGGTAAAAATATACTCTTTACCCTTTTTTTTTGAATGAAATCAAATCAAATCAAAAAAAAAAATAATAAAAATTTTCTAGCAAATTAATTAATAATTTTATTTGCAAGTAAACATTATGCGTTTGTTACATGTTGTTATAAATTGTTAAACTCACTTATAATTTTTGATGTTTTTAATTTATGGAATAAATAGACGAATCCCTGGAAAAAGTGAACAAAACATTCACGAAACGTCGCGAAATATGAAATAAAATTGCTTTTTATTGTCATAGAAACACGTTAGGCCTAATTAGCTAAAGGAAATAGTCTTCAACTCATTTAAAAAAAATCAAATCTATTTATTCTTTAAAAAAAACAAAATTTCTCAACACAAATGAATTTAATTCAGCAGATATTTAGGGTGCCCTATTTATGTCACGAGTAGTGTAAATTATTTAAGTTTTTCGCAACTTGAAGAATGCGGTTGTTTATATTGTACTTGTATTTTTGGCCTCCTCAAGAAGAAAATATATCTTATATATATAGGGTGTTTTTTTAGAGGTATAGAACTTCGAATTGAAATAAAACACAAGAAAATCGTTTTAATGTCCATCAATTTGGCTTTATTGGAAGGATAATTTTACCATTGCCATTAACGTTTAAATATGATTTCGGGCATGTGGCCGCCGCGGCTGGCTCGAATAAAGCCAATTCTACAGGTCCAATTTTCAACCACTTTTTCGAGCATATGGGGCCGTATGTTGGCAATAACGCCACGAATGTTGGCTTCCAAGTCCCCTAACGTTTCTGGTTTGTTGGCGTAGACGAGCGACTTCACATATCCGCAAAGAAAATAATCCAATGGTGTCAAATCACACGATCTTGGTGGCCAATTGACAGGTTAACCGAATTAATTGCTCTGATGGACGATTATGTCGACCATAAAATGGACGGAGCTTGCGGTAAACTTCGCGAACTGAACCATTATTTTCGAAATAAATTTGCACGATTTGCAAGCGTTGTTCTTTTGTCAACCTGTTCATGATGAAATGGCAAACGAAACTAAATATTAATCACTTGACAGCTGACAAAATGGTCGCCAGTTAAAAAAGTGATGCCAACTTAAAGTTCTATACCTCAATAAAAAACACCATATAAAATCGTAGTGTGTGTTTGTTAGTAATGCACGATCTCTGGAACTATAAGAACTGTGGAACTGAAATTCTCATCACAGGTTTGCGTCAATATCCAGTATGGTTTTGTTTTATTTTTGTTCCAACAAGTGGCCATTATGTGGAGTAATTTGTATTTGAAAAAAAAAATATAATTGAGCATATGACGGGTCACACGTACTGCCAGTTCATAGAAGCCATATAAAAACTCTCGTCTGCCTATTTATATTGAAAACAAAAACAAAGCACTCAAAATTTGTTATTGTTTTCAATGTAAACAGCCAGCCGAGAATTTTTACATGGCTTCTATGAACTGGCAGTTAAATTCTTAATTAAAATATATTTCTCAAAAAAAAACCTCTCTCTAATATCAAAATACGCCGGGGTGGTAGGAAATGAAAATGCAGACAAAATGGCCAGAAGGGGGACTAGTACACCCATGATTGGACCAGAACCGTTTTGCGGACTCGGATTTGACAAAATCCGGGAAGATATATCGACGGAGATCAAGAGTAATAAGGAACACCGCTGACTCAATCTCCCTGGGTTGAGACATGCAAAGCTAATGATTGGAACGTATAACCAAAATCGTTTCATAGTTCTCATGGCCCTGAGTAAAAACAATCTAAGAATGCTCGCAGGCTTCCTCACAGGCCATTGTAGAGTAAGATTTGGCATTGATCTGCAGATTCTGTGAGTACGACGATGAAACCCCAGAGCATATTCTGAAGGACTGTGAAGCGTTATGCCATAGAAAATATAGCCAATTGGGCAAGGACCTATTGAAGTATTGGGAGCTGCCAACACTAGACCCCATTGGTAATCCTTATATTCATCAGGAGAGTTGGTCTAGATGAGGTGCTCTAGTACCTGGCAAGGGATACAATAGATCTACTTTGGTCGCAGTGTCCTGTGTTTCCCATTTGACTTAATTCATTCATTCATTTATTTAATATCAAAATAGTTTGAAGAGTTCTTCGGAAACGTAGCATGCACACACATGATTCATAAATGACTCCCCTCAATCGGCTTTTATACATGCATATTTTTTTTTAGCCTCAAAATCCTTTTTAGTGGCCTTGTGGTTTATTTTGAGTTCAATGAAACAACACGAAGGGATGTGTATGTAAATATCTTACGATGAGTTTTCTATTTATACCACAACAATAGTAGCAACAGCAACAAAATAAAAATACCTTTTGTATTTAACAAAGAAAACATACTCATAAATATCCCAGTAAAAAATTGCTTCAAATAAAGCAGGTTTTTACAATGAGACAATAAAAACCTGCTGATATCGCTGCTAATTTTTGTAGAGCGATTTCCCGATTTGGAGTATTACATTTTTTGCTCACTAAAGCGCTCTTTTTGAAGATAATAAAACGTACAAATATAGCAGTTTTCTAAAGCGCTCTTTAAAGGATTGATAATATAAATGTATTTACTTATGTAAGAAGCGTTTTTCGGGATTACATTAGCAAAATTTCTGGCTTTAAAACCTGCATTGTTGTGGCGCTGTTAAATCAATATTTTTTTCTATACTTTGCTTCATATTTGTTCCTGCTTCTAAGCAGCTCATATTTTAAAGTGAGTTATGATGCGCTTTATTGCCTTGTTGCTTCAAAAAACATGAATTTTTTTTTACTGGGATGTTTGTATACAAGAGGAATGTATATATGTACATATTTTACTGGGACATGTGCTAATAAATTAACATAGTTGAAATACATATTCTCAAAAGACTGCAGAGCCAGTAGGAACATGTGGAACATATGTAGGGTTGCAGATTAACAGATTAAGACATCATGCAACCAATATATGTTTATGTTGAAATTCATGCATCAATAATATTCTGCCAAAAGGTGTTTTCACTTGCAAAAAAATAGTTCTCCAATCAACAGATTTAAGTAAAAAAAAAAAACAAAATCAAAATTTTATTGTGTCAATTAAACTTTTAACTGTGTCAATTAAATTTTTAATTGTGTCACTTAAATTTTTAAATTATTAAATTTTTAAACAAAAGTTCAATTGACTCAATTAAATTTTTAGTTAAATTTGTAATTAATTTAAATGATTAATTAACTGTGTTTAATTTTTAATTGACTCTGTATTTTTTCTTTCAATTAAAGGTGTGAGCGGGAGAACATTTTTTTATGTGCCTAAAATTTCTGTTAATACGCTATCAACACTCTATTATAATTTATTTTGCAATCCATTCCTATTCTTTCAAACCAAAAATATTTTACAATATATAAAAATTTAAGCTTTACAACTTCATTTCCATTTAGGGCTTTAGCTCAAATTATTATATTGACTGTGTGGTATAATTTGAGGCTTATAAGTTTACAAAAGTTTACCCTATTGCTGTTTACTGCTGTAGTTTGCCATGACAGGTTTTTGGCTGTTTGATTAACAGTATACACTAGAAGAAACAATCCACAGTCTTTGTAATATTTTCCAAGTGTGTTGTTTACTAAAGCAAAAGCTTCAATTTAGTTGACCAAAAAGAACAAAACAAAAAAAAAATAAAAAGACAAGGAGCCACAAGATAAAGCACACAGTTTTCAGTGAAACAAGAAACGAGGCTGATAAAAGAGTATGGCAAAGTTTTATTATCGTAAGGTTAGATGTAGTTAATTTTAAGGTATTTCTATTACACTGTCCTTTCATGGTGATGTTATTAGGTTTTGGCTTTTTTACTTTCTGAGTTAATTACTGGTTTTCATTTACATGAACGAACGCCACTGCTGTCTGAAGCTCCTTTATTGCTTTTTTACGCTGCTAGGATTTCAGTTATGCTGAGTGAAGTAAGACTGCCTTATATGAAAAAAAAACGGATACAAAAATGAGGGAATTCTCATTTAAGAGCGATAAAAATATTAAAATCGTAGTTTCTACTTTACCGGAGTTTGAATTTAAACGACTCTGCTTTATAACTTTTGAAACAAAAGATTTATTTAACGCAATATAATGGCAATAAATTCGTTCCTTATTATTTTCATGTCAAAATGACGCCTAAGAAAAATAATGAATAAATCTGTATTCTCTGAACTGCTGATATAATTAAAAAATTATGTAATAAAAAAGATCACACAAAAAAGTAATATGAATGATTTTGTAATATCAATTAAAATATTTGTAATATTAATTAAAAAATTAATTAAATTTTCATCTATAAACAATTTGATAATATCAATTAAGTTTTTCTACTTAAATTAATTAATACAATTAAAAATTTAATTGTATCAATTAAATTCCTAATTGAAAACATTAATTGGTGAATACTTTTTTCTGTGTTGTACGAACATCCAGTCCTTTAGAAATTAATACTGGATATAATGTTGTAACAAAAGCTAAGATACAGAGTATCGAAGATGACTATTTCGAATTATGATATAATTTTCCAGCTTGTCGTGGAAACGTATAATATAAATGGATGTATCTATTAGCCATGAACTTGGTATGATTATTATGTCGGACATCGCATATGTGTAATGCAGACCCCTCATGTCCATACTCTGACATAAATACCTGAGCTTATGGTTGAGCACCAATGTTCGCCATGAGGTTAGCCATCAAATACTATTTTCTGATTCACAGTTTGGTTCTCATAATAAAATCTTGTTTTGTAAGAAATATTGAACCACAAAAACACTCAAAAAATATACTAAACAAAATGTGTAATGGAAAAATATTAACTATGCGAACACTTTGACAAACTAACAATTATGGTTAGTCGGAACATGAACATATACTCGTACATCTTGCTTTGTCGGCGCAATATGCATGTCATGTTTAAGTCAATGACTCGTGAAGATGCAGGGTAAAATAAAAAAGTTTCTAGAATCCTTAATTTCAAATAAATTTTATGTTAAATCATCAATTA
Organism: Nowickia ferox; assembly: GCA_936439885.1. Classification (NCBI taxonomy): domain Eukaryota; kingdom Metazoa; phylum Arthropoda; class Insecta; order Diptera; family Tachinidae; genus Nowickia; species Nowickia ferox. The sequence goes on from OW387023.1 coordinate 112,349,999, forward strand.
AATCAAGTTGAATTAAAATCTAATTTATAGTTATACAGGGCGCAAAATGGCCGAAGGTTTTTGAACTCCTTATGACTTTTTTATTTAATTTTTTATTATTTTTCTTGTCAGTATTTCGTAGAGAATATTTATGGAATTTGTCCAACAATTAAAACTGACAGATTAACAGTAACGACTTCATTATGCAATTTATTTTCGTCAAAAAGCAGAAGAAAATCGTGATCTTATTCATAAGTTAATTATTAGCAACGAAGCCCATTTCCAATTAAATGGGTTCATTAGTAGGCAAAATTGCAGGATGTGTATGGGCTACGGAAAATCCAATAGTAGTTAAGCAGCGAAAACTACAACTACTTAAGTCTACCTTTTCGTGCGGTGTTTCATCGGAAAGGATAATTGGTGCATAGTTTTTTTTTTTTTTTGAAAATGGACACGGTGTTGCGGTTTTCTTCACTTGTGTTGAATATCGTGGATGAATTGTTTACTGTCCCATTTTAAACCCCCCAACTCTTCTTAACAAAATACTGAAAAGAAAAAGAAAAAACAATAGTAATAATAAAAAAATTATAAGGAATTCAAACCCCTTCGGCCATTTTGCGCCACCCCGTATAACAAATCATATAATTAAATTGAATTTAATTCATGTTGTTTCAACTTGAAACATGTTTCTTCATTTTGATTTAATGGTGCCGGAATTTTAAATCAACATTATGTAAAGTTATTTCAAAAGGAACAATTTCCTTTGAAGATTACTTTAAATCATATTCAATTAACAAATATGAAACAAACTAGTTGCCGAGTTAATTAATAATTAATTACTATAATTAAGCTGGTTTTCGTTGATTTTAATATGAAATTTTTCTGTGTACATCAGTATACTTCAGCTTTAATTTAAAAATCTAACAAATTCCCATTGCTTACAAAAAAAAAAAAAAACTAAAGCTTTCTATTTCTGAATAATTTAGAGGGATTCTTTCTACAAACGCTGTAAAAAATGATGACAAATCAAAAACATGGCAGGCCGTAAAAAATTTTACATAACGTACGTTCCCAATTCGATGCTTTATAATTTCCTTTCTGAGCAATTTAAGCAATTTACATGTATTCAGAAATTAAGCGAAAATACTCCTCTCTATACCCATGCAAAATTTTAATTCCATGGTGCTATCCATTTAGATTTTTTATTTAATATTATTAATTTATAATCTACTTTACATTAATAAGTAAATTTGATAAAGAACGAAAAGAAAAGAAAAAAAATTAACTGTTGTTATTAAGCTTTAGCTGATTTACTTCCAAATTTCTTCCAATTTGTATTATGCCCCACTGTGCTATACGACATGGACTATACAGCACATAGTGGCGTCCTGTTAAAACCAAATGTCGGTGGTATGGACAGCACTCAATTTTGATTACACAGTACAACAGCCAATCTGGGGGGTGAGAAATTCCAAGTCAGGGTGATGGTACTAGGTCAGTATAGTAAAACCCTCAAAGGGTTTGGCGTTCGTATATGTCAGTTTTTTTTATGACCTTTTAAATTTTTTCTTTTTCACTTGTCCGATTTTGATGAAACAAATTTAGAAAACTTAAGAATTACAATTTCTCTAATCTGTTTCTATACCGTTTTCCTATATGTGCAACACTTTCGAAGTTAAAAATAAATTTTGTGGAGGCAAAAAAATATTTTTTTGCCTAAAAATTTAAATATTTTTTTTTTTAAATTCATAAAAAATCCAAAATGGAAAAAAGTGCCAAAACTAATTACTTTCGCGTAAAGTCACATAACTCATGAGCAAAAAACACGAAATTAATAACACTTGATCCTTTTTTCCGTTTTGGATTTTTTATGAATTTAAAAAAAAAAAATTTAATTTTTAGGCAAAAAAATATTTTTTTGCCTCCACAAATTTATTTTTAACTTCGAAAGTGTTGCACATATAGGAAAACGGTATAGAAACAGATTAGAGAAATTGTAATTCTTAATTTTTCTAAATTTGTTTCATCAAAATCGGACAAGTGAAAAAGAAAAAATTTAAAAGGTCATAAAAAAAAACTGACACATACGAACGCCAAACCCTTTGAGGGTTTTACTATACTGACCTAGTACCATCACCCTGACTTGGAATTTCTCACCCCCCAGACAATAATCCCAAAAATGTTCCACAGTGTTATAAGAAGTTATTGACGGCGATGGCTTGGCCATGAACCGATGATGTTTACTGGTATCATCCTAAATTCGGCAATTTTGTTTGTTGACGTGTTCAGAAATGAGTCTATGGTCGTTAACCTTCTACTCCTGGGTGAGTTAAAAATTGTATACTTGCAGGTCCAAGTGACGACGCAATATTAACCAAGTTTTGGTCAGCAAAAGGCAGAGGTCTTGCGGCATCTTTTAACTAGTGCAGCAGCATTATATAACAACTTTATTTTCATTTATAGTCTCTGACGTTAATCAAAAAACTTATACTTTCGATATAAAAAATTCTTATTTTCCTTTACCACATGCAAAGTTTGCTTTGGCAAAGTCTTTTAAATTATCTTTTAAGCTTTGTTTCACTTTGACACACGCAAAATTTACCTTGGCAAATTTTTTCTCTATACCAAGGAAAACACGAAAAAGAAAGCAACTTGTCGAGTTTAACGAAGTATGTATGTGCTCACTCACTTCCATTAATTTTTTAGTTTTCTCAAACAAACTCAAGACTTTAGAAAGTAGTTGTAACTTTTGCGTAAGCAAAATGTTTCTTACATTTGTTAGTTCGACAAGAAAATTCGTTTTGAGCTTTTTTAATTTTTTCCAATAAATCGAGTGCAATTTTAAATAATCACAAGTTTATTTTTTGTGCCCACATTGTAGTTGATGCAGCTGGAAAGCTATTGTATCACATCACTTTTAAATTTTATTTATGTGCTTCGGTATTTTTCTTTTAAATGCTCTCTGCTTTATGCAATTTTAGAAATGAAGCTGTTTTCTGAGATTTTATTCTTTCAGAACATTTTCATCGATTTACTTTTGAGGGTTTTACGCTTTTCCAGTAGATTCTTATGTGAAAAATGTCAAAAGGATACAATTGAAAATGTGTAATTTCAAAGCATACGAAAGATAATAAAATGTATGAAATACAGAGACACAAGCAAAAAGTATTCAAGTTTAAATTGCGCTGGGGCACAATGAACTGACTGCACTAGAGGGCGAGTGTGTGAGTGTGTATATGTGTGAGTGTGTGTGTGTGGAACTACATATAAACAGGTCAAGTGATATGAACATTTAGTGTTTAAAAAGTACAATGAGAATGTCAGTAAAAACCAATACTATTGTTTTGAGAATTAAAGCATGTAGAAAAGAAATGAAAAATAAATGCACATTGTTATATATAGACATGCATAGAAACGTTTAAAGCTTAGACAATATACAAGGTTTTAAATATTTTATTTAATCCATTTAAAATTTTGTAAAAAAAATACTTCTTTGTCTAAAATGTGATGCACATTACGACTCTGCAACTGTAAATCTTGAATACTCATACTTTCTATTTTCAGTCCTTCAACTCCTAAAGACTATTCAAAATTCTCGTCTGCCTTTTTCAAACGAAAAATCTGGATTATCTTCGATAAACTGGAAATTAGTTTTTCCCCATAGCACACGCACAATATTTAGTTGTACTTTTTGCGGACTTCAAAAAAAAAGTAGGAGGTTATCCATCTGTCTATTTTAATTTTTTTTTGGTAATGTTACTCATAACTCGGTAGATTTTAGAACGATTGTAAAAATTCTTTTCCTTCACTTATGCGCTACTCATAGATATCTATTAGTGTACAGATTTCTATTGTGTAAGTTAAATCTTATGAGGCAAACTCGTAGGTAAAAACCTTAGGTAAATTGTCTATATGTAGAAATTACGGACCTTAGTCCACTAACTTTTTTATTTAATTTTATTAATATTTTACTTATTCGATTGCTACGAAACTTATCCAACAAAAAGTGGGCTCTCGATACGAAACAAACTCAAAGTTGAAATTAATGAGAGCAGCCACGCCCATTTAAACTTAATATTATATTTCACGTGCTTTTATTTGACCGATTTTTATAAAATTTGATATACACACTGAACTAAAAAAACACAATCTTGCACTTAAAAAAGTAGGCGGGCCACACCTATTAAGATTTAATATAACATTTCACGTGCTTATGCTGAACCGTTTTTTTACGGAACTTGGCATACATCTTGAGCTCTCAAAAATACACAATCTTGTGTTCAGAAAAGTAGGCGGGATTATGCCCATGAAAATTTAGTATATTATTTTAAGTGCTTTTTGTTCAACTTATTTACTTATTCGATTCCGAAGAAACTGGAAAAAAATTTTGGCTTTCAGCTCTGGAAAATACTTAAAAAATGGTAAGGTTTATACTAAATTATATTTAGTTCTACTGATTCGATTCCCACTAAACTTGGAAAAAAACTTTGGCTTTCGCAATGACATAATTTTGTGTTTGAAGAAGTCGGGGCCATGCCCATTAAAAATTTAAATTTTATTTTACGTGCTTCTACCTGACCAATTATGACTAAACTTATCACACACTTGAGCTCAGAAAGTGATGCGATGTTCAATTTAGAAGAGGAGGTGGGCACTTATATTTGTCAAATTGGGAGCAACCACGCCCCCTAAACATGTAAAATTGACACTTAAAAATTTGAAAATAAGGCTCAAATAAAATTCAACTGGCTTTAAAAAAGAGTTATAAAAAGTTAAAAATAATTCAGATTCAGTTAAATAAAATATTTTTATATAACAATCTTTAGGTCTCATCGAATTTAGCGTTTAGTGACTTATGCAGCCCTTTAGTAAACAATCACCATAAAATAGTGGCAAAAAAGTGAAAACTTAATCTGTAGCAATAAGTAAAAAGTGCTTTAATCATATTTTAGTATTTTGCGCGAGAGCGCTTTTGAAACCTTCAAGTCGATTTTCAGGGATTTATTTCTTATACAGTTAAATTAATGTTCTATTGCTTCCTGAAAAATTCCACAAAATGTGTGGGATTTTTCTCAGGGGTACTTTTGAGTATGAAGGTTACAGGGAATCCAGTAATTCTAAATTAGCTTGTCTCCAGTAAGTGCTGGACCACCTTCAGCAAGTTTAGGTTATCAGCGTTTGCACTTGGAAGCTCTTTTTTACTGGGGTGTTTTTGTGGAATATAACGCATAATAATACAAAAGCAAAAAACAAACTTGTCGAATAGCGTCAAGTCTTTACCACTTTCCATTCTCTTTTCTCCTCTCTCCACTCTTCTAAAAATTTAAGACTTGATGACTCAAATCGGTACTAAGTAATTTGATGTGAGTAAAAATAATGTGATGCTTATGCTTATAAAAAAGAGAAGTTGTACCTGGAAACAATTTGAATCTTAAAACAACTGCACTTAGCTATTTCCTTATAAATTTTGTTAGTTGGCAAGGTCCTTTAGCCATTTTCGCAAGAAAAAAATAACTGCTAAAAGTGTAAAACTTTCTTTGCACACCATCATTATTTTTTTTCTTCAAATTTATTAAAAGTAATAAGTAGGGAAAGGATTTTCATGTAAATACATGTTTTCTGTTGTTTGTCGTAATTCAACGTAAATAAAATATCTTTGCGAATCAACAAATTTGCTACAAAATGGCATCGATTTGTTAGTGCGTATTTTTGCATATTTTAAAATAAATAAATATTTTTGCATATTTCATTATAAATGTATATTTTTAATAATTTTTTTTTTAATTTTTTCATGCTATAAAACAAATTTTGGTGTTTTTTGATTAGTTGCAAAATATTTTTGTGTAAGAACAAAAAAGTGGAAAACGAAAACAATTTCAACTGGGATGAAAGCTCAATTCATTTGACAAATTGAAAACAAAAATATACAAAATACAAAATCACGGGACAAAAAACCTTTTAAAACCAAAATTTTTTGTGTATTTTTTTTTGGGCGGTCTTTACCGGCTCCGTATTAATTTCATGTGGATAGAAAGTGTTTCCTTTTCGCGTGTTGCAGCCTTTAAACAAAACTATTCAGGGATATGAATATATATGAATTCCCCCACTGCCTATAGTAACTAGATGGGGGGGCGTGGTTGAATGCTGTCGAATACTATATTTATATTAACAAAGTTAAAGAAATTTTAAATTAAAAAAAAAAAAAAAAATTAGGCACTGAATTGATATTTGTGCACCATTCTCTGGGTGGGCTTTCGTGTTGATAATATAGCCCAATTAGATGGTTTTGATTCTTTAACAGCTCAAGTTAAATTAATTGAAGATGCGGTAAAAATATTGTGCTCTGAAAGACAGAATAAATCAAGAAACTAAGAATAAATTAGATAAGGTTATACGAAAAAATTATGGACTTAAAAAATGCAACACATTGCATCCATATTTTATTGTTCAAACAGCTAAAATTTAGAAACTGAGTATTTCACAAACGAACTAGCAGCATTTAAATATGCAGCAATAACTTTTGCTGACGTCAAAATAATAATAAAAATTAAGTCAAAGATTTACCTTGGACAATTTACAAAACCACTTACTCATTTACATAAATAAAAGTTCTTCTTAACTTAAAGATTTGGCTTGTTTTTATGGTTAAGCAATTGTCTATATGCATTTCGTTCCTGCTTTTGGAACTCGTCAGTAGACTTCAACCCAAAAAAAAATTTTGAATTTACTTAACAAACTTCGTAAGACTCTTAATACTATATTGAGAATCACAGTATACAAACATAACAAGTTTGAAAGCTTTTGGAACGAAAGCTTTGCTTATAATTGCTTAACCATAAAAACAAGCCAAATCTTCAAATTAAATAAATAAAGACTATATGTATGTCAAATAAATAGTTCTTCTTAACTTTATTTTGTATTCCATTTGATTTGACAAAATGTTTGTTAAGAAAGCAATCAAGCTGATTTTTTTAAGTTTTTATTGTTTTAAATGTTGAAAAAAGAGTTAATTAATGCATATTTTATTAGTATTTAATACATATTTTTATATTTTTAATGTATATTTTTTGTACATAAAACGCGATTTTAAATTCATGAAAATCCTTTCCCTGGTAATAAGCAACAAAAAGATATAAAATATTAAGAAGTGACATCAGGCTTTCAGCTTTCAGCTTTCCTTTTACTTTATTTGTTAACTAAATAAATTTGAATGTGTCATAAGTATTTTGGGCCACAAATGCTGTACAAAGAATATTCTGAATAATTTATTACGCAGCAAATGTTGCCACAAGAAAAATATTTTTTGATTATGCCGTTGTGTATACCTGTGTTCACTGCTGCCTACTTTACATGCTGTTTCATGATCCGACTTGTAAAGGCAAAAAGAAAGCAAACATCTTATTTATAAATTTCATAACTGACAAATAGTGGTTAACTTGGTGCTTAGCTACGGATTAATATTTTCTTGTTTGCATAAAATGTTGGCCTGGATTTTCTCTGAAAATGTTTTATAACCTGCTGTGGCATAAAATATGCTAATTTAAGTTAATTTAAATTCATTGTATCAAAGCTCCTCCATTCGAAAATTTTCCCAATTATCTAATGCAGGGTGTAGAAGGTTTTTGTACAATTTCCACTTTATAATTTATGATTTTGGCATACTTTTAAGCGTTCAACTGACTGATTCGCTTCACCGATGTGTATTTAGTATAAATAATACGGATAAACATGTATACATACATTATACATTATACATACATACATACATACATATGTACATATACAAACAAGTTAGATAGTGAGGATGAATTTCAAAAATATATAAAATGTACTTTGGTGTTTGTTTTTGTTTTACTTTTTATTTAAGTTTGAGTACGGTTGGGGTAAAATTTATGACTGATAATTTGGTTTGCAGCATCAGCGCCAGCAGAAATATGTATATGGCATTAATAGGCAGGAAAAAGCTTTAGCTACAAAAAAAAAGTTATTAGAGGTAACAACACAAATTCCAGGTAACAAAATAAATAAGCCAACAAACAGTTGTAGAAAAAAAGAAATAACAAAATAAAAATGAGAGCATTTACTCACTGATGTTGATGTATGAAAACGATGAAAACGTGTTTATCTTAACGTGCCACTTCTGAACTTAATAAATGTAGTTTTGTCGGCAGGCAGCATTTTTCACTGACGCCCTGGATACGCGAATGTACGATGTACGAGTATGTAAATATTTCTGCTAATGCTTGCCTAGGAGGTCAGTTCATGAATTAGAGATGCCTTGTGCAGCAATAGATCGATTGAAGCATTAATTTTTGCTAAAAAATAAAACAACTTATTCGGCTTTTGATCAATATGCATATGTGTCAATAAGGAAGGTGACTAAAAAATACACCATGAGCACATAAAGCATTGTTTTTTGTTTTCGCAAGGACATCCGTCTGCCTGCCTGCACAAGCTATTTTCTTTAGATCCCTAAGAGTTACGGTCTTAAAATTTTCGCACAATATGTAACGCTTTGTCCGCTACAACACTTTTTTAATGAAAAAACTAAAGGCGAGAAATACAACATATGAAAATCCTAATGTAATTAAAGGATGTTCTATCAGTTAATATAATTTTGAATATGTAATTTTTGAAACAAAAAAAAAATCCTAAAGACGAAAACAGGAGCAAAATTAAAACAAGCGCCATAACTAGAAAAAATATCCAAAAACAGAAAACAAGTTTAGCGGGTACTTTTTTAAAAATTTCTAGATCAGGCAAGATATTCGATAATATAGGCTAAAGTTCGTATAATATTACATATGTAGCATCTATACGGAACCAATCGTGTGCGAGTCAAACTCTTACTTCACTGAATTTATTAAAATTCGATTCCAAATTAAAAGCAAAATAGCAAAAATTGAGGCATGCGTTTGTATTTAACTAGAAAATAATGTTTTTGTTCTACAATATTTTAGAAATTTAAATAAAAGTAAATTTTGTTTTTATATAACTATTTAAATAAATTTTAATGGGCGTAACCCCGCCCATTTTTTCAAGTTTCAAAATGTGTAATTTTAAGAACTAAAGGTGTTTCATAGGTTTCGCAGCAATCAAATAAGTAGAATATCATGAAATGAAATATAAAAATTTGTGGACGTGTCCCCGCCCACTTTTTATACAATGGGACCAATGGGAAGATATACCCTCAAAAAAAAAAAAGAATTTTTACAATCGGTTTAAAATGTACCGAGTTATAAAGTAACACCCGTCCCCCCCAAAAAAAAATAGAGACGAATTGTAAGTTACATTTATTTGCTGGTGGTTAAGCGATGTCTATATGCATTTCATTAACTTACAATATAATTATGACAATATGTCGAATAATAAATTTCTAGAATAGAGACGAATTGTAAACCTCCTTCTTTTTTTGAAGTCGGATAAAAAAATACAAAATTTTAAATTCAATTCTGCAGGAAACAAATTTCTAAAAATAGACTTAAGAGTTTAAAAGTGCTTTCCTACAAAACTGCAAAATATGAATTAAGCACGGAATTGTTCAATTCAGAACCTTAGTTGTAAGGTTTATCATGAAATAGAAACGATACATGCTTATGAGCTTGTGAACGGATTTGATGAATCGTTATTGTATCGTATTCTTAAATACGAGAAATTAAAAACTCTGATTCAACGTAGTCAATTGCCAGAAGTGGGAGTTTTAATTAATCAATGCGAAAAAGGTAATTCAGAACGTTTTATGAATTTTGACATTGATTTCTTAGTGCATATTTTTGCATATTTTACCGCTTAAAGCATGTTTTTGCATATGGCTGTCTTACACGCACATTTTTAACTTTTTTTGTTAGATATTTAGAGTATCTTTGATGCTTTTAGTCACAGTTTGATACTTTAAAGAATTTTGTTTTATTTTAATATGTTTGTAAAAATTTTTACTTTTATTTTTCTCCGTTTCAATTTCATTTCCATTATTCTATGCATGTAGTGTATACATTTGGCTTATATGTAAATTATGCCATACTACAAGGTGGGCCAAAAGAAATCACCCTATTGGAAGATGTTCTTATTTTTGCAAATGGCGGCCAATGACAAATCTGCTTTGACATTTTGTGAACTAGACAGATGTAGAATGAAAGTGAACAAGCCATGGAGTGATACACTCTCCAAGAACGCGGAATAATCGTGTTGTGGCGTTCCCGGGTCTCCTCGTCGCTCGTTTTGGCAATTTACACTGGCCCGCAATATTGCCCGATGTAACCTTTCCAGACTTTTTTGTGGAGTTTTTTGAAGCCCCATGTTTACGTGAACAAGCCCGAGATCCTGGAAGCCCTCAAGGACAATATTCGACACGGGTGCGAGAATCTGTCGCCCGAAGTTCTAGCGGAAGTGATGAAAAATGTCATAAAACGAGCAATTAATTGTGACGGCGCCCATTTGCCCGATATCATCTTCTCGACTTGACAAATAAAATTCTAAATATTCAAATAAACGTAATCAAAATACAGACTCAAAGTTTTTTATTTACATAGAAAAAAAAAAAATGAGAGCCAAACAACATCGGATGACTTCTTTTGGCCCACCCTGTATATAAGTTTTTAATGAGCACAGTTGATCTGAATAAGACCAATCACTCCACAATTATCCAACTTTTACGATTTACGAGTAATAAAAATATTGGACGTTAATTTCAATAAAAATTAGATTTTTGCTAGAAATTAAAGAAAATTTTCAATATATAAACGTTTATGAAGAGGTGACTGGTAATTTGAAAATCTTATCAAAAATACAGTTCTAAAGTTTTAATTCTGATATAGGGATCTATATTGAAGTCGAAGTTAAATTTTATTTATTTTCTAAATTTTTTGTTGTTTTTTTATTTATTTTATTCTTGTCTTATTATATATTGCAAATGCTTTTGAAGTCTTGGATTAAATATATATATTTTTCTTTAAAATTAATCAATATATATTAATTTCAGGAGCACGTTTTTAAGCTTTTAGGGCATATTTTCAATTTTTTAGTGCAAATTTAAAGCGCAATAAAACACTTTTTTTTAAAGCATATTTGTGGTTTTCCTGGTAATAAGTTGGTCACCATTAGCAATTTTGATTAAAATTAAAATTGAAAATCATACTCAAATTAATTGAATATACATTTATCATTAAAAATAATTTATTTTCTGGTGTTAGTTATCACATATTTAAATTTTGTTTACAAATTGATCTAACAAAAATTCAATTTGTATGAGAATTATCAGGAACAAAACTACAATATATTTTAAGTTTAATGCGACCATGTGCATTGAACATACATATATTAATAATATATTTCGCTACTACTAAAAACAATTGCAGTCTTAATTTTTTCTCCAGGCCTTTACAAAAGCACTTTTCGGCCTGAACTACTAGATTTATTTGCTGCAAATGATTCTGTTTACATGAACTATTTTAGTTTTACTCCTGTTCTGTGCGCATACATTTGAATGTGTTGGGGGGTTGCCGTAATCCACAAACGTTGTTTATTTCATCTGTAGCATACTTTTAGAGGTATTCATTCTCACATTTCACGTACACAATACAGATATTAAATACACCCAATCCAGCGATGTTTTACAGCGAAGATTCCCAAATTTTTATGTTATTCAGTTCTGGACGGAGAACAAAAAACTATTACTCGTATAAGTATAGGGTGGTTTTTATTGAGGTATAGAACTTTAAGTTGGCATCACTTTTTTAACTGGCGGCCATTTTGTCAGCTGTCAAGTGATTAATATTTAGTTTGGTTTGCCATTTCATCATGAACAGGTTGACAAAAGAACAACGCTTGCAAATCGTGCAAATTTATTTCGAAAATAATGGTTCAGTTCGCGAAGTTTACCGCAAGCTCCGTCCATTTTATGGTCGACATAATCGTCCATCAGAGCAATTAATTCGGTTAACCATGGATCGTTTTCGCACTACGTTTACTCTATGTGATAATACGCATCCGCAGAGACGTCGAACAGTGCGCACCGAAGAAACAATTGCCGCTGTAGAGCAAAGTGTTGTTGTTAGGGGACTTGGAAGCCAACATTCGTGGCGTTATTGCCAACATACGGCCCCATATGCTCGAAAAAGTGGTTGAAAATTGGACCTGTAGAATTGGCTTTATTCGAGCCAGCCGCGGCGGCCACATGCCCGAAATCATATTTAAACGTTAATGGCATAAAATTATCCTTCCAATAAAGCCAAATTGATGGACATCAAAACGATTTTCTTGTGTTTTATTTCAATTCGAAGTTCTATACCTCTAAAAAAAACACCCTGTAGATAAGCCTAAGATATTTTTTTTATACCCAAAAAATGATTTTGTACAGTACTGACTATTATTTTACGTGAATTTGATTTTAACGTACCCTGTTCGGTCCCACCAGTACTTGGATTCAGTAACTTTTATTACGATAATCGTATCGCTATAATAAATATAACGAAAATTTATCGATTTTTTATATATAGTTATATATTTTAACGATATTCTATATAGGTTGAAGTAAAAAAAGTAATATAACAATCCCAAATTCTTTTAGTTTTTTTAATTGTTTTTGCTGTTGTGTTTTTTGCGTATTTTGCCATTTTGTGTGCAGGGATGCCACATGAAATACAATTAAATGGCGGACAGAACACAGATGTACACTATCCTACAAAAAAAAAATTAAAATTGATTCAAACGAATAAGCATATCGATTACTGAATTCAGGTACAGATCGAGTAAATCGAGGGTTTCCCATAATGTGTTGGATAGAAAGTGGATCTTAAGCTACTAAAAAGTAAAGAAAATACTAATAAAGTAATATTAAAATAATATTTAACGATTAATAAAGTTAAGTAAAATGATGATACAATTGAAATTTAAACATTTTAAATATATTTTTGCATTGCTTGTATATCGCAACTTTGCAAAATTTCCAATATCATGCCAAACAGAATATTTTATAAAACAATTTGGGAATCACCCCTTTAAATTATGCTGAATACATTTTTTTGTGTTGTTATTTATTATGTTATCATAACTTATTCCACGCATGAATGTTTATTTTTACTTTTATTTTTTTATTTTTGTGTACTTTTCGCTAAGCAAATGTTTATTTTAATGGAAAAAAACAACAACAAAATCGCATATGCTTCGGAACTTAAAAAAATTTATATTAATTTGTAATTTTATAATAACAAAACTAAAGAAAATTACAAAAAGCAAATCACCTCAGTTATGAACGAACAAACCCCAGTGCCAGGGGAAATTACAATTATAAGCAGGCGTCACTTTAATAATAAATATTATTTATACGCATGATATTAACTTATTACTTAACATAATTTTATTTCCGGTGGACTTAAATCAGTGGCAATAAGGAAAAAGTGCTTAAGTCATATTTTTTTTTGCAGATTTAAGCTTTCAAGTCGATTTTCAGAAATTTACTTCTTTTGCCGTTAAATTTGGATATTCGGTGTTCATTTAATTTTTATTTTTAAAACATCGTTCTACACATTGTCGCTAATAAATCCAATTAAAATAATATCAAATTATAAGCTAAATTAAGCTGTTATTCCGTATGAGATTATAAATCGATAAAAGATAAGCTCAAATTGATTGTGCTATAACTTCCTGAAAAATAACACAAAATAACAGAAATTTTTGTCCGAAGTACTTCTGAATATGGTGATTACGGAGATGCCACTAATTCAAAATGTGCTTATCTCGACTTAAGCACTTTTTCCTTTTTGCCACAGAATTAATATTTTATGATTTCAATGTTATAGATTTAGTTGTTATTTAAATATAATTAAAACACTTTTTTTTAAATTTTCATATTTATTCGCTTTTTTCTTTATGTTTTTCCTAACAAATATGAAAAGAGAAAACCATGCAGCGTTACAAAATACTTATACAAAAATTGGTTTTTCTATAGCAAAAATGTGCTGTTACACATCCAAATTTTCTATCGGAAAGCTGTGCTGAGATAAAATGAATTTTTCTGTAAGAAAAGTGTGCTGCATTACAGTCAGATTTTGTTTAAGAAAAGTGTGCTGTGACATCGTCATGCAAACAACTTTTCTATCAGAAAGATGTGCTGCTATTAAGTGAATTTTTCTATAAGAAAAGTGTGCGTGTGACTGTTTTGTCAACTTTTGTGTAAGAAAAGTGTGCTGTGACACAGTCAACTTTTTTAACTGTAATACAGTAAATTTTTCTATAAGAAAAGTGTGCTGTAGCACAATCGAGTTTTCTATTTGAAAAGTATGCTGTGACACAAACAATTTTTTTCAATCAGAATATTATGTTTTGACACACTCAACTTTTTAAAAAGAAAATTGTGCTTCGACGAACTCAAAAAGTATTTTTTGCGATATTTAAATTTTTTATAAGAAAAGTGTGCTGCGACTCAGGTGACTTTTCCACTTTTTTTTTGTAAGAAATCTGGCTGTAACACAATTTTTCTATAACAGGGAGAGTGTGCTGCGACGCTGTCATATTTTCCGATATTTAAGTGTACTGTACTACAGTCTACTTTTTTGTTCAGCCTAGATCACAGTATCGGTACAATAAACCGATTTTCCTCTGCTCATTGAAATAAAGTCATAAGAACTAAATTTACCTTACTTCTCAATTAATTGAAACATAAAAAACAAATTGCAGCACACCGCATTGGTAATGAAGCCATATAGATTTATTCCAAAATTAATGGAGAAATAATGGCATTTTGGTTTATTACTTATGACTTTATTGCAGTGAACCGAGAAAAATAGATACATTGTGCCGATAGTGGGATCTAAATTTTAGAAAAGTGTGCTGTGATATTGTTGAATTTTCTATAAATCTGTGAAGTAGTTGAATTTTCCATAAGAGAAGTGAAACTGAAACTGATTCAATCATTCGTTGAGTAGGTGAGAAATACGTTGTAATTTTTTTTAAATCTTTTAGCTTATTATATAATTAGATATTAAGCAAATTCTCACTTCCGCACTTGTACAACATAAATTTGTTTTATATTCCATGATGAATATTCGTGTTCATAACAAAAATTTTTGTATTAAAATATTAAACAAATGCATACATGTTTATATATTTATAGTTTTGTAAATGTGTTACTTTGTGTGAATGTAAGTGTCTATTCAACTGTAAAACTTTTAACATGAATTAATGGTAAAGAGCGCGAAAAGTGTGTTTTTGCATATTTTCATTATTAAATTAAAAAAAAAAATATGTTTATTTTTACTCAAAAGGAAAAAAATTAGTCAGCTTTGTGTAAATTTTAATTAATTTAAATGCATTTTAAATTGTTTTTATTAAAAGGGTTTTTGATTTCACTAATTTATTAAATCAAAATGATAAAAATAATGTAAAATATAGCAGCGAATTAAAGTCTTTAATGAAATAGAATGAAAGTTTAAAATGTTTTCTACTAATTATAAAAATTGTAAGTGAAATTTATTTGCTGGTGGTTAAGCAATGTCTATATGCATTTCATTGTTGCTTCAACAAATCGCCAGTAGACTTCAACAACACATTTTGAACAGTCACAAACCTCTTATCTTATGCACAAACTTACAAAAACTATTTGAGAATTCACAAATAATAATATTTTTGAAAATCACAAAAGCAAAATAAGCGTAGTAGGCTTAGAAACTCATACAAAACCCAGCAAATAATTTTTATTGGATATGAATCTATTTTATTTTTCTACACCTAAATCTTATTTACACATATGTATATCATTAAGTCCGTGAGTTTTATTAATTTGCTTGTATTTCAGTTAAAAGAGCTGGTTGATGTGGCTGCTCGCTTTACGCAGGCATTCAAGTACAATCTAAACTATTGCTTTTTAAAAGCATGAAAGTATTACTTCTTTTAATTAAGAAGCCGTACATATCAGCTTTAAAGGCATTTTGAAATAACATCTTGCTGCACATGCAACTTTGTTCGAAATTCCTCAAAAATAGCTTTATTATATATAAATCATACGATAACAGCATCTCTCTTCAATGTCAAATTAACTTAAGCACCGACATACAAAATTATTTCGACATGCACAGAAAAGGTTCCACTTTGGTACATTGCTATAAGAACTTTATCCTAAATAACCGAATATCTTACCTGATGACTTTTTTTTTAAATTTCATGTACCTGGTGAACTTTATTTCGGTTTGGCGCTTTTTCTTAGTTTTGGCCCTTTTTCTTTTGTTTTTGGAATATACTCGCTTTTTGACGTTTTTTTTTCTAGGTTTGGGTTTTGATTTCGTTTCTGACGATTTTCGGTTTTTGGTGATTTATTTTAGTTGAAGCGATTATTTCTAGTTTTGACGCGTTTTTTCGGTTTGAAGATTGTTTCGGGTTTTTGTGACTTTTTTCGTTTTGGCAATTTTTTGGCTTTTAGCAATAAATTTTTTTATTGATCCTAGCGACTTTTTTCGCTTTGGCGTTTTTTCGGCTGTTTTTTTTTTGTTTTGGAGTTTTTTTTTAATTTTAGGATTTTTAAGTTTTAGAGGTTTTGAAAATTTCAAAACTTTGTCAACATACAGCAAGTTGCCAAAATTACAAACCCAAAATTACATTAACATGATAGATAATATAATTTGGCTTACAAAGCCATACGAACTTTAGTCTGATCAAATAATATATATAGAAACAAATGAAGTTCGAACAATAATAATTAAAATTAACTAAAATTATTAGCCATGGGGCTGTAACAAAAATCAAATAAATATACTCAATTGTAACAAACCAAAAAAGTTTGTCTTAGTAGAACAAAAATAAGCAAATTAGCTAACATGTGCATAATTAGTAAAGAACAAACGTTAAGGGCAAGACTGTTGTAAATTTAGAGATGGTAAAAGTGAGCTTTCATTACAAAAAAAGCTTTCAGCAAATTGTAATACGATGAATCAAAACGATTCACATATTCTTTAGTCGAAAATCAAATATTTTTTAAAGTTAGCATATTTTGTCGGCACATAAATACATGATTGTTTTAATTATATTTATTTTTTCATCATCATTTTGAGAGATCTTTAACTTTTTCTATCCTCTTTTTTTAAAGTTTATTTCATCATATACTTTCCTTAGATGCTGGCAACACTGGTTATCACATTGACACGCATTAAAATGGAAATGCCTATGATTTGTTGAAGTAGTTGTCAAACAAAATATTTTTTTTTACATACACTCATATATGTTGTATGAATATACACATGAACCTTTGAGTGTAAAAGTGGCTTAAGTCAGTCATTTAGAAACTTTGAAACAGCCCTTTTGATTACTCGCCTCGACTACGTTCCCGCATTCAGTTACGCACGGATCGAAAAATGGTATTCTGCCAAAAAAAAAAAAAATGAGTCGAAAGAAAAACAAGAAGAGAAGAATATGTTTAAACCAGCTGCTTTGCTATCAAACGTGTGAAATAGGAACAGAAAAAACCAGCAATTTTGCAAAATTTTTAGCAAAAAGTAAAATTTAGTGCAAAATATAGTAATTTAATAATTAAAAGAAATAATAATAATAAATCTTTTGAACATTTTTATTAATAAATTGCAAGTTAAGTAGCGAAAGACCAAAAAAGCAATGGGATAAGCCAGACGTATTTTGGGCCAAAATTATCCAGTGTGAGGAATCCTGTAGCGCCGGAGCCGATATATTCATTTTGTATACATAGTCGTAACGAAAATAAAAAAGTTTATTTGTTTAAATTTTGTTAATCCACATACAATATCGTGCGTCCTTTGTTGCCATTAAATTTGACAACTTTTTATACTGTTCGGGTGTTGTTGCCTTCTACCTGTAATAAATTAAATAAAAATCACATTTAAGTACAAAAAAAAAAAAAAAAATACAAAACAAATTGTGTAGTTCATTAATTAAAAGAAGGTCTTTTGCATTTAATACTTACATCATTTTTTGAATTAATCACTTTTTGAAGCTAAACCAGCAAAAATCGAAAGACGCTTCGTCACTAAAATAACAACTTAAAAAACGTAGTTACGAACGATATGCAGAATACATTCAATCGGAAGAGAAATCGAAGAACGGAAAGTTGACAAACGGAGAAAATTTTGATTCGAATCGAAACTCAGAATAGGGGTGACTAATTTTTTATATTATAAATTTTTTAAAGCTAAATATTGGTATAAAAACTTAAAAACACTTAGGTCACATTCAAACTCAGCGGCTCATACATATGTACACATATTATAAAAATAAACAATTTTAACGAGATTTGATTTTTCAATACCAGGAAATTGAACGAAATAGAAGCAAAAAGAAAACACCAGCTCGGTTTTCCTTTACATGACATGCATGCTTGGTATGCATAAAGTTATTGCAAAACTATTACTAGTTGTTGCCACAAATAACAAGAACAAACAACAAAAATGATATTAACAAGAATTGCCTATCAGACACATTCGATTACACAAAAAAAAAAAAATAAAAAAATAATACAAAAAATCTGTCACACTCAGTTGAATTCTAACATTATGTACACTTTAAAAATAGTTACTGTTGCACACGGGGTCAGAGGCAGGGTATGTCTAATTTATGAAAATTACTTTGGATACTTGTTTTTTTTATAATTCTTATGTATAATATTTTTTTCTTAATTAGAGACAAAATGAATATATAATATTCATTTATCTACAACATAATCATCACTCGAATTCTTAAATATAACACTGTGTTAAATTAATATAGTGTTCTTTTAAAGTGCTGCTATTTTTATTAAGTAAATTGTTTAATAGTTCTTAGATATTTTCAAATTTCAAAATTGGGAGTTGTAAATATGGGCAAAAATACTTGTAACTGTCCTGCAATTCAATAAAGTTCGTATATCCTTAGTTAATCCAATAGAATTACACAGTTGCCAAAAAATAAAAAAGACAATAAGCATAAAACCAGTGAGTGTAAAGTATACGTTTAATTAAAAATATCTTTTTACTTTTATTATTTATGGCAGAAAAAATTTTTGACTAGAAAATCGGCTTCAGTCGAGTAAGATTTGTTTTAAAAAAATTTCCTATTCTAGTTGTGATTTATATCGTGAAAATTGCAAAAAACTAACCCCAAGTTGTGATTTATATCATAAAATTTATATGAAACCCAGCCCCAGTGTGCACACACTGGCGTTTTAGCTAAAAACTATTTCTGCTTGCTGACAAGCATGATGCCTGTGTTAATGTTGTTACACTTGCTCTTGCTATTTTATGTTTTATCTTGAATTTGCTTCTAGCCTAAGGCTGAATTTGCAGCAAATAAATATTTTTTTTGTTAAGAAAAATACTAAAATGAACAATGTGAAAGTAATAAATTCATATTTACATTTTTGGTAGGACAACAGTTTATTTTATTTTTTTTTTAATACCAATGAATTTTGTATTCGTGTTTGCATGTAGTGGAGAAAAACTTCTGAACAGAAGTCTTAGGAATTTAAGGACAAACAGCAGACATGGATTTTCGCGACCCCTTACTGAAAATATTAAATGAATTTTCTTTCTTATCCGTAGTGCTTTTAAAATTATTATTTTTTCTCAGCTGTGTAAGATAACTGTGCGATATTAGTGCAGAGATTCGACCTTAAAAAGCTGCTGTCCATTGTCACTTGTCTATTGTTTGAATAGAATTAGAAAAAAAAATTAAAAATTTTATTTGATTAATCTTGAACATTTCAAGTTTTATTAGTTTTTTCGAATATTCGAAATCAATCAAAGTTCCTTTTTACGATTAATAAATTTTTGTGCAATTGATGACTGGAAAGTACTTTAACAAATATTTAACCTACACATAGAAAAGTTTCAAATTAACACCCAAGACAACAAGTTTAGTTTAAAATTGTTAAGCAATAATTTTGCTTTATATATGTTTCATGTTAATTGAACGTGATTGACAATAATACACAAAGAATACTTTTATTTAAAAGAAAAAACTTTATATCATGGTGATTCTATATTACAGTACTGTGAAATCAAAATGAATAATCATGTTGAATCAAAGTTACTCCAAGTTGAAACAACGTGAATTTGATATTTAAATATTTTATTTACTTCTAGTTCAATTTCATTTAATTTAATCATTTTATTGGCATCAATAAATTATATGTATGGATTTTTAGTGAACGCGCTTACCGCTGCAGCCACGACAACCTTAAATTTTCGTTATATACCTTTACTAAATAAATACTAACATGAAACCAATTTTAAGTTAACATGATTTAATTGACGATCTCACATTTAACTTTTTTGGTTTTAAAGGTAAATTAAAAAAAAAAAATCATTACTTTGTAAGCCATTAAAAGAGTATTTCCTACCCATTATAAAATATCGAAAACTTTTTGTCTGGCATTTAAAGAAATTTGCTTTACCCATTGAATTTAATTTAAATTAATTTGTCTAGGAATGTCTAACCGTAAAGGCCGCTCTAACTTAAAATTTTATATTTTAGTATATTAAATTCATATACAAGTTCGTTAAATTATTTCAACTACTTGCAATTTTATAAGCTTAGATTTTATTTTATTATATTGACAATATTTGTACAACTGCTGGTACTATTAGTTTTCGGCAAGTTCAACTTTTCACTTGTTTGCTTATTTTTAAGAAAGTTTTTAATTTCAATTAAAACTTTGCCATGGTCTTGTAAAATATGAAAATGTTTGCTGTTCGGCCTGCCAGCATTGCAAATTACATGGATATATTTTGAGGCTTGATTTGACAATGAATTATAATGTACAAATGATGACTGTTTTACAGGAAATACTGTAACCAAAACTTGTTGGGTTGTATCAGCAATCATGTGTATGTACAAATAAATTGGTTGTATAAAATATCATATTTATGACAGAAACTTTTATAATTTTCAAAAATTAGAACTTAGCACAAGCATAGAATAACTTTGAGGTTTTGGTGTTATTATCTAATAATGTTTGTTAGTATAATAATTGTTGGGAAATAAGAATGGATATATGTAAGTCTTTTCTTTTCAGTTCGTTTGTTATAAGTTAAGTCATTGCTAATATAAACTAAGTAAATTGCATATAAAACTAATTACATAGATCATATTCATAGTCAAAATAAAGTATATGTATTTTAAAAGCTTAAAACCAGTAATCTGTATGGTAATACTGCTTTTAAATTCTTAAAGCATACTTAGTTTTGACTATGAATATGTGCCATTTACTTTAATCAAGAATAATTTCAAAGGCTTAAATTTAGTCAAAATGAATATGAATTTTAAAAATTTATATTAAAAGGAAAAGATTTTTAAATATATTGATATTTTAAGGAAGATACAATTATGGGTCCATTGAGTCAATTTGAATAAAAAATAGTTTTATTCTATAATATAATCTCGTTTGAGCTCCAAATGCTTCTACCGTTTTTTTTCTTCCAATAAAAAAAAAAAAATTTAATTTGTCGAGGTGATCAAAATAACTGTTTGTTTGTGTGATGATTTCGTCACTGGAGTCAAATCTTTTTCCACCGATTAATTTTGTTTTCCCATGAAAAGTGCACATATGTGGACTTTGCATTGTCCTGGTGGAAAATTCTTTTTTTCTTGGTCATTTTTTTTCAAATCCTCTTTAATTTGACCCAACAAGTTGGCATAATACTTGCCATGGATTGTTGTAGCCTTATTAAGTTAATCTATGCTGATTATACGGTGTGTATCCCAAGAAATTGCAGTCATGACTTTGTTGGTTAACAAAGCTACCTTGGCCTTCTTTGACGACGTTTCAACCCCAGAAACCCACTGGTTTGACTGCTGTTTGGTCTTTTATGAGTTGTGGTGAATCTGTGCTTAGTTCACGGTTAGAAAACGTTGCAAAAGTTGTCCAGGTTACGTTTGAACATCTTCCAATAACCCTGTTGTAATTATTACACAATTGCTTTTACTGCCTTTGGTGAGCAAAGGCGGCACTCCTCTTGTACTTTCTCATGCTCAAGTGATCATTCAAATTAAAATCACGGAGTTATGTGGGATTTTTATAGCTTGACTCTAATTATCAATTTCCAATCGGTCAACACCACCATGTCGTCAATTTTCCCGATAGTTCCAGGTGTAGGTGGAGATCTCAACTGAGCATTCAGAATATTTGGTCACCACACCCACAACAAAACACAAGCCAATTTTACTATTGAAAATTTGTGTTTTGGAAGGATCCATTCTACATTTTTTTTTTAAAGAACTTTATAAATCGGACTAAAGGTTCCACATATTTCCTCTTACAAACATACAAAAATATTGTAAAAAATTAAATAATTTTTACTTTTTTATAATATTACATATTATATAGAAAGTTAGATTTGGGTTATTGGTTAAAAAATATACATATGATTTTTTATTAATTTCCCGATGGTAAAGCAATCATTGTATATACAATAAAACCAATTCTTATATTCTATTATATTAAAAATTCATATGGATTTGTGTGGTGGCACAGAAAAATGCTCACATTTCCCCCAACTAAATTATAGCTTAATTTTTCTTCCTTTCTTTAGAAAATCAAATTAGTTAATAAAAAAATTTTTTTTTATAAGAATTGACAATTTCCCTAAGTCATTCAGAGGACTCGTGTCTAGAAAATTTGTATGAAAATCACGCAAAAAAAAAAAAAAAATTAATGCTCTTTATATAAATTTTATACACAAGTCGATAGTCTGTACACAAGTCGATAGTCTGTAGCTAATGAAGTAGCATCATTAATAATTCTTCATTGTATGAATGAAACTATTCATTAGCTTATTGAAAGTTTTCATCATTAATAAAATGAATTCTTACGTTAGCTCGTTATTAATGACAAAATTCATTGATCAAATAAAGGTTTTCCATTCAGTGTATTGTAGAAATAGGGAGTAAGAAATTGAAAAATAATGTAATTGAGTTTGTTAAGAAATTATTTTAAAGTTAAACATATCTTTAGGCTATTGGTTTTGTTAAATTTTAAAGCAAGCTTTTAGGCATAGTCCTCGTTAATTTCCACCAATTTGAGTTGTTTAAGTTTATCCAACAACTGCTTCCATTCCCCATAATACCATTTAATTCCATTAGCTTAACTTGTTTTAATTTCTTTTTCTGTTAGTTTTATTCTTGCTTTTCTATTTGTTATTTATTTGTAAAGGTCTGTGTTAGGTTACCACATCTCTACAAATGTAAAAATATACACAATTAAGAATATTATTACATACTATCATCATTATCAGCAGTAAAAGTGGTTGCATTGGAAAATACATCCGTATACATTAGATCTATTAAGTGGTTTATTCCCTGCGGAAATGAATGAATTTTTCATTTGTTTCTTTTGGTGTTACTGAAATCTACAAATTGCTACAACTGCTGACTGCTGCTACAGCATTTCCCATCATCAAGTCAAGTTATACTCGTAGCATTTGTGTTTTATGTCAGTCTTTTGCATTTCGCAAACCGGTTAACAACAATTCAACATATGGCTTAGTATATTTACATCTGCATGAGTGAGTTTGGCTTAAGATCCAGCTGCTGCTGTTTAATCATATTCCTGCTGAATATTTGTTGCCTATTTTTCTCCTATTTTTCTTTTTGACTAAATATTCTCTATGTTTCTTTAATTGTTCATTAGAATATTACATATACACTTAAACATCTGCCCCTCCTTGCTCTAAACATCAGTTAATGGACTCTACCTAAAGTGCTGGTGAATGTGTTTTTTCTTTGCACTTGACGCATGAACTGTTGCAGAATTGAGTTGGAGAAAAATTTAACTTATGCTGTCTAAGCCTGTGAATTTAATGAAATTTTAAACAGATTTTTAATAAAATATGTTTGCTAAATATGAGAGTAACTATCCAGCGTTTTAGTAATACTATTCCTAATATTAAAGTTATTGAATGTACATCGATTTTATTTTAGATCTGTTATGGATATATTGCGTCTGGCAAATGTGGTATCGGATTTATCAAGTTCATAGATATGCAGCACGTGAAAAGTGTTTCTGTTGTCCGCTTAGGTAGTTGAGTCTAGAGTCTGCTTAAGCACTTATGTGCCCTTTCTTTATTTCATATATGAAATAATCATTCTCATAGCGAGCCATAACCGCTAAAAGAAGCTTAACCGAGAAATTTTTGGAAGTCGGATTTTTTACAAACGCTAATAATCGATTTTTGTAAAAAAAAGTTGAGTTCAAAAATTGGCGGTTAGGGCACGATGCAATCATGTGTATTTTATTTCTAAATTACTGAAATCGGTATCCTGCACTAAATACAATACAATGTGCAAAAAAAAGTGTTTTTATGGGAATTGTTATAATTTAAGTTGAACATTTTTTAACTCACTACTAATCCCAAATTATTATTTTCCTTATTAAATAAAATATTTTTTATTACAAATACATTAAAATTGATTATTGAGGGGCTTAGCTATGCGCATTTCTTTGTTGCTAATGCGTATCATCAGGAAACCTTTACCCAAAAATTTCTTAGAACAACTAGAGTTATTATGTTAAACTTTCATTTAAACAAATGAGAAGCTCAACAAATAACACAGTACCTTCGAATATGAAGTAATATTGCAAGGCAATTTGGATTTTTTTTTTAATTTTTTTTGATGAACGTAGAGGTCAGCTCTTTTCTTTTATTTTTTTTTTGCTGCATGTTTAATTGTCACATGTTACGAATCTTTTTTTTTTACACTGAAAAACAATAAGCAAAAAAATATCATTCGATACTACTATTATATATTATTATTTTGTTTATGTTTTATATTTGAATTAACAAGACGTTCAAGCATATTTTTTGAAAAATTGTTCTGCTTGCAAATTTATTTTCCAGAAAATAAAAAAATTTAATAATAACACACTTTATTTTTTTCTTTCGTTTTAGGTAAGTGATCCTGTTTTTCTGTTTTTGACAATTGACCTCCTAAGTTAGAGTGATCCATTAGATGCTGGCAATTTTTGCCTGTCTACGCGACGCAAAGAAGGGTATTGTGTTGATCAGCCTATGTATGTATGTATGCATGTATGTGTTCCTTTGCGGCACTATATAAACCGAACGCGTGAACCGATTTTTATAATTCTTACATCAATCGATTTGCCTTAATCCTGGGAGATATGACAGTATTCAAAACTCAATATGGCTTCGAACAGACGAAATTTTGTAAGTACAAAAAAAATAAGAGGTCGGCGAATTATATCCAAATGGATATCATTCGACAGGTATTTTGTTTCTCTTATGATTTTTCATTTCGAATGACCATTTAGGATATTTAACGCTTCAAAGTTGCTCGCGTTCGGGGTTTTTTAATTTTTTTAATCACTACTTGTTCCTAGTGCGCGTTTCTGTAGCATAAACAGCCTCCTTATTTTATCTTCTTATCGTGTATTGGCGGTCAACCTCCGCCAATTTTTTAGCTCAATTTTCCCTACCTTGAAAGGCTTTGCATTGATAAGAGTTACTGACTGTAACGTTTTAAGAACATACATTCATTTCTTACCGGAGAAACCACTTTTCAATACTTAACATACTTTTTTCTAAATGTAATTCGCTTATAGGCTCAATTATTTATACATAATATTTATTTGTAACACTTGTCAGATGTTGATGCTTTTGATGCTGATAATTCTGATGCTTTTATTGAATTTTTTTTACAATCATGAGCGCTCATGCTGGAAAAAATAGGCGTGGTGCTGCTCTAGTGTAATATTGACAAAAAAGCACAATAAGTATTTTATAATTGTCTTACACGCGGTCTCTGATGAATTTTCTAAATAAAAACAAAAATATATAATACATACATGTACAATTATATGCATTTGTATGCATGTTTAGTCAAATGTCGTAAAAAAAAAATTGTTACAGAAGTCAACACAATATATTCTCTGTCATTTGCTTACTTTATTCCAGCTGCTTTTATCCAAAATGTAACGTGACCAGCATGTTTTTTTACCCAAAGTCACGATCGTTTCGTATAATTTACGTTTGATAACAGTTGTTGATTTGATCTTTCTTTCTCTCTCTCTCTCGCTCTCAATATTGTTAAACCGATTTAGGGCTCAGTTAGCCGGCTGTATTGGAATGTGACTGTAATGTAGGCAATATCGACATGATCGATATTTTTATATAAAAACTATATCTACATCTACATTACATCTTTATAACCATTTTCATTACTTTTCACATCACAATATCGATCAGCTCTTTCTTACTGTTGCAGTTATATTCCATTACAGTCGGCTAACTGAGCCTTTATTGACTTGTCTGATTACGACTAACCCTTTCAATCTTAAAATTAAAAATACTTATAGTATTTATATCAAGTATTACTTGAACAATAAAACTTAAACCTAAGCAAATACTTGCCAATAACACTGATCAACAAGCTTTTTGCCACACGGATTCTTTATGCTAATTATTACTTTACTATATACCCTCATTGCAAAACACAAACTAATTTGTTTCTGTCACACACAGATTTGTTGTGACATCCACTTATGATGTTAACTTATTTTCCGTTAATAGTACACTGTACGTTCGGTTTAATTGCATCAAGTTTTCATTTAAAAAAGTGTAATATTTTGAGTTTAGAATACAAAAAATGTTTTACACCCCCCTCTTGTCGAGCCCACCAAAAAACATATTAAACTAGGTTTGATAAAAAATTTTGTCAAAGCCATGGATGGCAACGGCTCAGGTTTTACGTACTTGAGAGAAAAGTTTCCTAAAGTTAGTGACGCAAAAATAAAGGAAGGAATTTTCGTTGGACATCAGATCAAGGAATTGTTAAAGGATAACATATTCAAAGAAAAGTTAAGTTTATTAGAGAAATCTGCTCGGAAAAGTTTTAAAAATGTCGCACGTAATTTTTGCAAGTAACTACAAAGATCTGATAGGAGAACTACCTTCGACGTATCAAGCATTGGGTTGTAATATGTCACTCAAAATACACTTTCTACACTCCCACCTCGATTTCTTTCCCGAGAACCTAGGAGCCGTTAGCGGCAAACACGGCGAAAGGTTCCATCAGGATATTTCCAGCAAGGAAAAACGATACCAGAGCAAATGGAGTCCTCGAATTTTGGCAGATTATTGTTGGACACTTGCAAGAGACCAGCCTCAGGTCAAATACTCCAGAAAATCATAGCTTTTAGTTTTAAAAAACATATTATCAAGTATAATTGTATGTAAAGTATTAGTATTTTTTATGAAATATAAAATTCCTGTAAAAAAAAAAACTATGGGTGTCAAATTTTCTATACCACTGTTTTCTACCTTAGGAAGTGAAAATAAAGTAAAAAAGACCACAAAAGTTCACTTTTGTCAATCAGTGCAATATGACTCTATGGTATTTGCAGGTAAATAATCCGTACTTTAAGTAAGTCGGTGACACATTACTTATACATTGGGCATTTTCACTAGCATCAGCTATAATTTACATAACTTAAGTGCATAGCAGAAATAAATTACTTACCCATTTGATATAAAAAAAAAATCGTAAAATATTCTTCAGCTTGTCATCTCTTATTTGTATGTAAATGTATGTATATGTACAGATGTATGTATATACATATATACATATAAACATGTGTTTGTGTGGCATATACATTTACATAAGTGTGTGTGTTTTCGATCCTAAGTATCAATTTAATATTACTCAAGTGGAAAATTTAAAATTTTAACTGACGAGAATTAATATATTTTGCTTATAGACTTTTCTGCTACAAGTATGTGATTAATTTTCTTTGAATATGCAAAAATTGCAAAGTGGTTCTAGTGATGAAATAGCAATAAAGTAAGTTAGTACTCTAGCTCAATTTTGTAGTAAATACTACGGGTTTGAAATTTTATTTCCAACAATTTTTTTTTATAACTTGAACTAATTTTTTTGAGTGAGAAACAGGGTTTAAAATTATAACTACGAGTATAAATAAAAAGGCATTGTCTGTCCTACTTTTAGCCGGAGTATGCTTGCACTCAGAAGATGCATATTTAATCGAACAAAAAAAAATAAATTAAACGCATGATGCACGGGATATTTATTCATCATTCGCCACCGTATTTGTGTATATAAAATGAAATGGAAAGTTTATCTTCGCTGTTCAAAAACATGAATTATGTGTGTGTAAATAAAAAAGCCCTGTATATACACATATGCAGCCTTTTTATATTCAGAGTATTTTTGTACTCATAAATTATAGGTAACAAAAAAAAAACAAAAAACTATTTTCAAACCAAGTGTGACGAATACTTCTTCAATTTTCATCGATTTGCAAGCCTAACACTTTCTCCATAATTACACAAGTAGTATTTATAACCGATAGATGAAAGATATTTCCGTCCGTTTTGCTGATACTAACTCTATATTTAAGAGAAATGGCAAGTAGTCAATCTACTTGTTATTCAAAAGGATCGATCTTGTTAAGACCAGTGGAACGCATTTGGTTAATTTTATCACCTACACAGGTCAGGTTATCTTGCTCTTTTATCCATTTTTTTTTAAATATTAATGATAAATGAGAGATTGTATTTTGCCTGGAAGAAGAATAAGAAAAACTGGGAGATTATTTAATTCATATACACAAAGAGCAATAGAAGAAAATTGAAATAAATACAACATACAAGTAAATACATACGTACAAGTGTAAAATTTTAAAAGCCAGCAAAATTAATTAAATTCTCTGGTTTAACTTTTGTGCATATTTTAATATTTTCTCTTGCTTTAGAACTGTTATTTATCCTTCGTTACAAATAAACCCTTATGAATATATGCACACTCGCAAATGCTTAACAAATACGGACTCCCAGCATTAACCTCATCAAAACATGAATGCATATATACATAATAGGAAATGAGGTCACATTTGGTATTAATTAGTTTGAAGGAACATGAGAGCAAAAATTTCATTTAACTACACTACAAAGGCTTGAGTATTCTCTAGATGATTTTATACTAGAACTCTTAAGCCATAGACACATACTATAAACACATGTTGGATGGGCTTATTGTTTTCGTAGATATATCTGTTTGTATACTTTTCTTTTTGACAATTTATATGACCATAGAATTTTGCATTATTTAGACGTCTGCAGTCATACATATGTACGTATGCTTTCCTTAAACATAATTAATTAAATTTATGGTAAAATATAATAATATATTGAATGAACTGGTATCATGAGAAATAATTGTATTAAAAGGAAATATACAAAATATCTTAAATTTCTTAGATACACGTTTCGTTTCAACTTATTGATTAGTCTGCTTTGTATCTCATCAGTTATGGCAAGTTCAAATGTATAGGAAACATATTCAAAAGAATGCAAAATTAATGATACAGCCGCATATGTTTTTCTATTTATGAAGAAAATTTACAACACAAAAATAAAGAAATAGTAAGCATCGAAATAAAAAATAAATAGCTCAAATCCAAATTTTATTAAGTTCCTCGGCGAATTGAAAACTAAAAGAAAATTAAAAAAAAGTGAGATATTGCTTGGTTACATCTTTCCATTCCAATGTTATTTGGGCACTCTAAACAAAAGCATGCACAGTGAGGACTTCTGCAAAATAAATATAAAACAAATCTGTAACTTCTAAACTACTGCATAGATTTATCTGAAACTTCAAACATCTTTAAAAGAGGACAGAATAAGACATACCTTAACCATACCTTAGAGAGGAACTACAGTGCGCCAAGGTTGACAAGCTAGAAACAAATTTCTGAGGCTTCAAACTTTTTTTTTTTTTAATTTGTCGATTTATATCGGATAAATCATTTCGAGCTAACCTTTAAAATTTGCTTCCGTATTTCTCATAGCTTAGAAGATATTTGACTTAAGACAAACAAATTTATTTTCCTTGTTCGTTTTTATAGTTCGTCCATAACTTTTTAGTTTATAGTTGGATTTTAATTTAAAAGTCAGCATTTGACTTTTGAGAAAATTCTTAGTAAAATATTTTTTTTCATATCTGAATTAGAAAATAAATCTTTAAAATTTCCCTGAAAAGGCATGTTTTTTTTTTCAAAAAATTTTTTTCAATATTTTTAATTTATTGGCAAATGGTCATCCATTGAAAATATGCTTAGAGTCTATTATTTTGTATTTTTGAAGTATACCTTGTAGTCAGCAATGGCCGAAAATCATAAATTTTAGCAATCAATTTAGCAAGAAATTGTGACGATAGATTTTGAAATTTTCAGCTAAAACGTGAGGAGTTTTACACTAACTTGACTAAAATATAAGAGAGCCTTCTCTTCACTCAAGTGTTTTTAAACACACGATGTCGACAACGTTCCACTTGTCGCTCACTTACATTTGAAACAACAACAAAATATTAAAATTTGTTTTTCTTTTGAATGTAAGTGTGCGACAAGTCGAACGTTGTCGACATCGTAGGATTGGACCTTA
Organism: Nowickia ferox; assembly: GCA_936439885.1. Lineage (NCBI taxonomy): Eukaryota > Metazoa > Arthropoda > Insecta > Diptera > Tachinidae > Nowickia > Nowickia ferox. The sequence goes on from OW387023.1 coordinate 112,380,379, forward strand.
AAAACGATTTTCGCTGATTACTTTACGGGCGTATACTTAATATATGACTGTAAGCAGGAATTAAATATCACTCATACGCTTCTTTTACTTCACATTTCTATTGCATACAGTAGAATTTCGAAAAAGCTAAATCGCATAAAAGTTAATCGCTGAGCTAAGTTAACAGAACTTCAACGCTCATGTGCCGCTCTAAAAGGTTAACTTTTCTGAACGTAAGAATTTTTAAACCAACCTTTTGTTTTTGTCAATAAGTGGAACTATAATATTTTCGCCCGCATTTAATTTCTGTTTTGAGCTGTAAAAAGTTGTGATCATCTTTGTTGTCAAACAACATTTTAGTTCAGTTGTGAGCATTTTAATTTGTAAGTTATGCATTGCTTTTTTTATATATTTACAAAGCTAAAAAACACGTCGCAAATTAGACTAAATTTGCGGCATTAGGTGGAGATTTAAAAAAAAATTTATTAAAATATTCACGGAAAAGGATTTGATGGGATTTTGGTGTATCTAAAGAAGATATTTCAAAAATAAAAAGAATTCGCCATGAAATTATCGATAAAGAATGACAAGAAAATATTATTGCTCAATTCGTAACCTATTGTAGGAGTCGTAGTTCGTACTTGAGTTGTTGGAATGCGGCAAGTTTGTAAAAATGGTCCTTGAAGCAACGAAAACGTAATTGTGCAAGGACTGGTTCAATTTTACAATCATTATTAAAACTCGTATTCGCCATATGCACACTCTGGAAAACAACTTAATGCCAGAAAAAAGCTATTCGCCATATTAAAATTAATTGGGAAATCATTTGAAGCAAAACGTCGGCTGTAACATCTTGCATTAATAATATGAGCCAAAATTTATGAAAGGGACATATTCGACAGGCAACTATATAACTTATATGAATCTGGGCTATTTTATCGTCTTTTATAGGATAAAAAGTTTGTCACATTAACCAAAAATAAAAAAGAACGCACGCTGTAATGGGACACCAGGTAGGAACGTAGTTTCTTACATTTTATTTACCTAACAAATCACCACTTACCCTTTGATAAAATATATAGCGTTTGTGTCCTTCCAGTTTGAATTTCATCAAAATCGGTTAGATAGGTTCAAGGGAGCAGAAACTGCCCAAAAAAAACATTTCCTCGTGCTCATATCTTTGAAAAAGTGTAGAGGAAGAAATTTCTCTTTACCCTACCCCCAACTTTTTGGTTCTTTTTTTAACAACATGTATAGCCGATATCTTTTTTTAGACTCACATCTATCTATGTTTTGAATTTCATCAAAGTTGGATGGTTTCAAAGAGGAAGAAGTTTGAGTAATTTGGTAGGGTTATTGAAGCGTCAATCTCTTTGTAATAATTTGCAAGCTTACACTGATCAAACAGTTCGTTGGACAGTTAACTTTTTATGAAAAAAACCAATTCATTTCCAGAACTTTAATTAAATAGTAAAAGGTTTTACACATTATAGTTATTTTTTGATATTTTGTTTCTTATTGCATTTCTTTTACATTCAATAACTTATAACTTCATTAAACAATTTCATTTTTAATCACTATTTAAATACAAAAGAAGTTGCCAAGTGGCATAAAGTTTTGCAGTTTTTGTCTTGAAAATGTTAAGAATTAAAAAAATGAAAAAAAAAATCTAAATAGACAAGGTTGAAAGTTTAAATTTGCACTGTTAAAACTTAAAATATATTGTAAAATTTAAGATTATATTAATATAATTTTCAATTGCAGTTTTTAATTTTCTCTAAGACATAAAAAAACTTTTTAACCCCAGATTTTCACTTTCAAAGCACAGAAAAAGTTGAAAGAACTACAGCAACGTGCATATTTTATTTCCAATTTTTAAAATGAAAAATATGAGCAAACAGAATGAAGACGTTAGTACACTTAATGAGTTAAGTTTTTATTTCTTGATGTTCTTTTCTTTTTTTTTTAATTTTTATTAAATTCTTTATTGCCTTCATTTGCATCTGCCCTTTTGAAAGAAGGTATGTACAAATTAAAATCAGATAAACAAATGGATAAGGAAGTTATATGTAGGAATAATAATTTGAAAATGCTGATGCATGTAAAAGCAGTTTTAGTACTGAATTTTTTTTAACACTGATAAATATAACGATAATTGATGTGATGTATTTTCGCAATTAAAAATGTTTGAAGTCAAAGAAAAATCCGAAACTTTAACAAAAAATCAAGCAATGTGGCTCAGACATTTAAAAGAACATTCAAAACTTTTTTTATTACGCCTTTTATTATATAAAAAATTTTATTTAAGATTTAGGTCTATACTTTTTTTAAATTGAAAGCAATTTATTCAGATATATGTATTACATATGTTAAATAATTTTGTTATAAAATTAGAAAAAGAGTCTAAAGAAAGATCGAATAAATTATTATAATATTTTGCCTTTTATGCTCATTTTATGATACATACATACATAAGTATATTATCCAACTAATATCAATCCGATCCGGTGGGAAACTCTGGCTCTTTTCGATATAAATTGGACAAGTTTTTCCATGCTATTTACTATTGCATCAAATATTTATATTTGTTATATTTTGAAAGTATATATTCTTGAGACATTTAGAGACAGAGACAGAATAGTCTGCTCATTTTGTAAAGTTAATTAAGAAATTTTTTTTAAATATCTTGAAAGTCTTACAAAATTTTATCAGACACTGAGGTCTATTTTTTTTTTGTTAGTCACACTTACTCATGAAAATTGAGTTTTTCACAGATTTGTATTTCGGTACGGAAACTTTTCTGACTGTCATTCACTTGGGAAAGATTAGAAGCGATTCATTTGCTGGAATTTTTAAAGCAACTCACTACTTCCGGTCTCAGACCAAGTATGCCCTGATAATATAATTAGTCAAGAAAACCGTCTACTCACAGCTAAAGTGAGAAAGGGACTCTGGCTAGGGGGTTTGTTGGCAGTTTCAATAGTAGGATCGGATGATGAGGTCCATTCAGTCGCACATCTTAAAAATCGTGATTACAGAAATGTTAATAAATTCAAATGCAGACAATAATCTCCCTACGATGAGGACTTTTGGCTTTAATAAACGGTTTATGATTTGAACTTGGAATGTAAGGACTTTCTCTGAAACATCGAGACTCGATAAACTACAAAAAAAAAATTTATTCATTTAATATAGACATACTTGGCATTATCAAAGCCCGATGGGTTGACAATGGAATTCATAGAAATACTGAAGTATATTTATTTTAAATTGAGTCTTTTATATCATTAAGAGTTTTGACTTATTTTGATGTTTTAGCACCCTCTATATGCATTCTAATCCTGCTTGAAAAACTTATTAGTAGATTTCAACCCAAAGTTTTTGAAATAAGCTGAAAAACTTCATCGAATTAGAAAAAATATGCTTGTTCTGTAAAAATTTTTGGGAGCCTTTAAACTTATTATGTTTGTCTATTCGGACTCTCAATAACACATTGGGAGTTTAATTATAAACATATGAATTTGTTCAGCTTATTTCAAAAACGTTGGGCTTAAGGGTTTCTTAAACAGAAATGAAATGCGTATAGAGGCTGCTTAACCATAAAACAAGCAAAAATTACTAATACATAAATTTAACTAATTAACTGCCTGTTCAACGATGTCGCTAGAAAATCTAAGCGATCGAAAGCCATTTGCTCGATTTCAAGTCATTTTGGATAAAACGATGTCGATAGTGCTTTTTCGTATGCATTTACGTTTGTCAGTTGATGTTTCTTACGTGGAAATGAATCAAAACATTGCCAGATAGGAATTTACAATATATTTAGTCGATTTCTTTGAAGTTTAAAAATAAAACTACTATCGTTTTTTTCGTTTGGCGATTTATCGGTTTTAGTTTTTGTCGATCTTTTCGGTTGCTTTTTAGTTTTAGAGATTTATTTTAGTCTTTGTGCTTTAGCCATTTTGGCGACTTTTTTCACTTGTTGGCGATTTTATATTTTTTGGCGATCTTTTAGATTTGGATTTTTTTTTTGCATCTTAGCGATCTAATTTATTTTTTTGCTATTTTTCATTTTGGCAATTTTGCGTTTCGGAGTTTGTTTAGTTTTAGAGTCAAACCTAAATTAGAGCGTCAAGCTTTGGGGACCCTGTATTTTCAGTACATTCAAGTAATATTTTATACGTCAAAATGACGCTCTAATTAAGGTTTGGCTGTTAGCGTTTTAGAAAACTTAAAGATACAGCAAGGTGTCATAATTATATACTCAAAATTACATTAACTGATTGAATACCCTTTAAATTTAATTTTTAAAATTTAATGTTCACTGCATAAAAATACACTAGCTTTGAACAACGATATGGCGATTAATTGTGTAAGTTTAACAACATGTATAATTTTTTGAGTTATGGCGTTCTTGTAGCATAAGCCCGATATGTAATTCTATAATTTTTTAAATCCCTCCACTGGTTATACGAGTATATAAATTTCAAACAATCGCTATAGATTTCGAAAAAAAAACAATTCTTACTCTGCTGCTAAAGCCAAAACTTATAAATTAATGTTCTTTCGTTAAGTGCCACGAATATTTTTCAATATTAAATTACTTGTTTGCTGGTTTATTTAATTAAATTGAATTTGGTTTTATATCTTTATCCGAGTTGCTGTTGTTTTCCTTTTTTAGACAATAAAAAGTACGTGTTTGCATCAGTTTAATGGTTTACTTTATCTTTAAAAATATAAATTTAAATTGTTTTTCTTTATCTTTAATATTCTTTTTATTGTTTTAATAACTTTATTATTATGAATTAAAGGATAAATGATGCAAAGGATATTAAAAAAAGTTTTTTGTCACTTCAAATGTGTAGACAGCAATTTAATTGTTGTATTTAATTGTTCATTTCGCAAATAAAGTTTAATTGAAACTTTTTGAAGGCATTGGCAATGAGGGAAAATATTAATAAAAAGAAAGCATAAACAGAAAATGTGGATGCTTGTATAGATAAGTTTGAACTTAAGTAGCAGAGACAGAAACCAGAAAAACAAAATCATGAATTCTTGGTTGTTTTGTTGGCGAAGTACCGTCTTTATGCATTTCGTTTTGTTTATTAATTAATTATTAATATGAGAGTACCCGTCTCCCTCCTCCTATGCTGCAGTTATACATATCAAATTTAGTGTGGAGGCATGAATTGATCTGTCAAAAAGGTCTTTTGGCCCCATTGTGCGTCATCTGCATATATTGTACGATTAACCAATAAGTTTAAAAATTTCTAGAAATTTTACTATTCTAAATTCTACACATTTTTAATTATATTTCTTATGCATTTTATATCATGATTATCAAAGCTTTCGTTCAGCTGAAGAAATCCTTGCAGTAATTAGGCAACATTATGTCAACTACTCATCAAGTTTGTACTCTCAGATTAATGAAAAATTTCCTCCTGCTTAAAAAAATTCCATATGTAATGTTATTTTTAAGATCAAAGCAAAAACAGCTCATTCATCATGTCTTAAAAATCCTAAATGCCGGTTTAAGTTGACGCTGATGTTGACAGATGAAATGAGTGCAATAATGCAGCAGCCATCACACAGCTCAGTTATTTATTTAAACATACATACATATGTATATGTATTTCTCTACTCAAGTGCTAGATATTTGTTTGTTTGTTGCATGATACTTGGAGCTTCCCGAAGTGACATTAAATCGCTGTATAAATACACTTGTATATTTGTGTATCTAAATACTTGTAAATGTCTTGCATACACAATGAGAAGTATGTACTTATCCCGATGAAAAACAACAGATTATACATATTTTATATACTCCTGCAATGTAATGTGTCGTTTCTATTTTAATATGTGTATTTAAATCCACTTTTAAGGTACGGCAATAGATTAGGGAGTGTCTAAGAAGTGGCGTGCAGTAGGAACGAAAATAAGTTGACATAAAGTAAATAAATTCACAGATATAGTTATCTTTAGTATTTTTTTGTTTTCAATTAACCTTGTTGTACAGACAACATTTTAATTGATAATTTTTATTATTAACTATAAATAATTGGTTGATTAAAATGTTTTTGGAATTAAAAAAAAAAAAAAAGGATGTGAACCAACATGAAGTCGTGATATTAAAAATTACATTTTTCATGCGTGGATAAATATTTTTATAGCTAAAATTGCTTAATGATCATCATCACCATAACATTTGTCCCCATATCATGGATAGGTGTGAAGTGGTGGATCCGGGATTTTCTAATTAGTTTCTGTGCACAAAACAAACAACTGAACAAGCAATTTGTTTTGTTGCTTATTTCACTTTTTTGACCACAATACAGCTGAAAAATAATCAGTTTTGTTGAACGACAAAATATAAGAAGGAAAAATCAACCATTAGTGGATTCGACTATTATATATACAGGGTGTCTGGTGGCAAATTGGACAGACGGGCGGACTTGCAGAGCGATGGACGGACATTGCTTATTAGTATTCCCTATTCATAAGAACCTGGAATATGTATATTCTACGTAATAACAAACCTGTTTGTATATATAAGAGGTTGGCTGTGGAAATCTTGGCGGTTTTGTAACAGATTACAGAAAACATGTACATGTACATGTAATTTCAACGTCTTACACCATTTGCGTGTAGTTTACATTTTATGACCTCGTCAGACACTGGCGCTAACCTTGGACTTTTGGTTCTATAGTCAACTAACTTCTTCAAGCAATGCTGGTCTATTTATTCATAGAATGTAAATAAACTTCTTGATCACACCCTCCATATTGGTGAAGGTTAATATGAAGGAGTCTTATCTCGAAAAGCTGTATGCTTATTTACACTTACATACATCCATTTGTATACTCGTATCCATAAAAACTCATGCAAAAATGCACCCAGAATACTCTTGTTCAAACTTTTGACTCTGTTGCCCCGACTGATTTTAAGTTTCTTTAATCCTATTCTATTGACATTTATAGCCAATTTTCTATGGTTTTGCATGTTATTTACTTGCTTGTGCCAAGAACACTACTGCATAGTTTGTTTTAATAAAAACAAAAAAAAAAAAAAAAAACGAAACCAAAAATAAATTCCCAACAAGTCTCAATACTTTTTTGCTGTTCAATTATATTTCGGTTCCAGTTGTGTTGATAGAATTGAATTTTCATTGCTCCGTCACATGCAATTCATAGTCTTGTATGAAAAAAATAAATTGATTTTATTCATGTACGAGTATTTTGACTATTTTATTTGTTTTTTAACTCCTGCGGTTTTTACAATTCAATCTGATTGTTGGATTTGGTTAAAAGTGGTTGCTGTAATGGTTTTATTCATACTACATATTTTCTATTTTTTTAGTGTTTTAAGTTCTATTCTCTTTTATTTATTATCTTAAATACTCATACTCGTATACATATATTTTATCAGTTGGTGTTAGTTGTATTGCCGTCTGAGGATTTATTGAGCTGCTTAATAAAGTTAAATTAGGTTTTTAGTTTGTTTTCCAAATTAAATGTAAAATAAGTATTTGAGATTTTTTTCGTACTGTTAGAGGAAGCGATAAGTTTTAAGAGCTTGCAAGTGATCAAGTTTTTGTTTAATGTATGACTTTCGTTTGTAATCGAAATGTCTTATGGTAAGGAATTTGTACAGGTGCCCTACAGTTTGTTAGGAATTGTTGAGATTTACGACTTCAGTGGCTACGACGTATCGTTATTACAGTGTATTTATTTCTACAAATAAGTATAGCTCATTTTACAAATATGCAAATTATTAAAGGTTTTCATATGTTTTTGCCTACTCCGACATTTGCACCAAATACTTACTTTTCACATATCGTTTTTTTTTCAAACACGCAAATAATTTCATTTCTGCTTCTTATCAGCTTTTTACAAAAATACAAGGAGTTGTTTGACTAAAGTAATAACAGGAAAGTATTAACTTTTTATTGGCTGGGCTTATGCAAAATAAGACGACCAGGCTTATTAGCAAACAATCATGTTGCCAACGTTATCGAACACGAACATTTAAAACATTCACGCAATACATAAAAACGCCATCACTTTGTGAATACTAAACTCTTGAGAAACAAACATAAAATCAGTAAATGTTTACTAATTTTTTAAGGCAGAAAGGCATCAGCTTTTATTTGCAAAAATAAGAAAAAGAAATTTCAATTTCTTTTAATACTTAACATACTTTCCTCTTTTTGGATGTAAAATTCCATTCAAATATTCGTATATCAGGGTATGGAACTACTTTGTAAAATATGCTTGAATTTACAAAGTCGACAAGCAATTTAATCCTTGCGTATGTTTGCTTATTTATAAATACATGCTTTCAGTTTTCGTCAAAATATTAATAAATATTGCAAATATTGATTATGCCGCACACATTTTTAAACTTAATTTCATTTACGAAAGGAAAAAAGAACAGAGAATTGAATTCATGCAAACTGACTCACAAAAAAGTTAATGTCTTCCCCGTAAGCACACATGCTACTCGTATCAAAGAATTTGTTTGCTTTTGGCTTCAAATATTTTTTTAAACACTTTCGTTTTGATCAAATTTCCTTTGGCAGATAACAAAAAGCAATCATATTTGAAAAAGGCAGCGAAAACAAAGTAAGCTGGTGGCAAAGAAAATAAATAAAAACATAAACTAACGCTCAAGAGACGTATGTAAAACGCGGCGAACTTAGACTTAGGCCCGTTTGGCCAGGGCTTAGGTTTGCTTAATTTAAATACACAAAAAAAAATCTTGTTAAAATCTACTGAAACAAGAATAATTTCACATTTTTCAGCAATAATTTTGTTTCATATGAATTGATGATTTACAGGAATCTTGAATTATTTTTGAAATAACCTTATTTCATTTTATTTTGACATTCTAGTACTTGTAAATGAACATGAGGAATCATAGTGAATCAAAGTTTTCTCAAGTTGAATCAACATGAATTCTATTTAATGTAGTAATTTCATTTTATTTATTATTTAACTAACGTGATTGTGTTTGTTCGCACAGGCATCAAGAAAATGTGTATGTGTGCGTTGGCTTCTCCTGTCGATATTTGAGATCGAAGTCATTGCGTCGGTAGTCAGGAGGCAGAGAAAAGAAATTAAAATATAAACTAATGCTCAATAGACGTATGTGTAAAGTGGCGAAATTAGAACTAGGCCCGTTTGGCCTGAGCCTTGGGCGGTTTAATTTCAACAGACATACAAACTTCATATTAAAATCTGCGATAACATTTTTCAGCACTGATTTTGCTTGATATGTATTTAAATATATCTTAAATTTTTTTTGAAATAACCTTATTTCATGTTATTTTGACACTCGAGCACTGTTATATCAACATGAATCATTTTGAATCAAAGTTTTTTCAAATTGAATCAAGATGAATTTTATTTTAACTTACGTGATTGTAGTTCTTGACACAGGCATCAGGACGATGTGTATGTGTGCGTTGCATGTTGTATGTCTTCAACGGGCCTACCGCTGCAGCCACAAGAACCCTAAATACTCTTTATGCCATGTTTCCACTACGAGTCAAATCACATGCTTCGCTTTCTCAATCATGCTTACGAATAATGCCGTTTACTCTGCCCATTCGTGCTTCGTTTGGTTTTTTTATGTATATTGACACATACATCGTTTAATATGCACGTGCGTTTGGTTTGTTTTTATTTGTTCACACACACATACACATATACCTACTTTGTTTTGATAGCTAGTTCAGATAAACTGGCGATAAACTGCGGTAAAAGTGGGAGAAGATACCAATTTTACGTGCTTCGCAAGTAGATTCAGATTAAATCTACTTCATTCGCTCTAATAATTTTGTATCGCGAAGCAAGTTGCTTCGTTCATGATTGGGGTGTGAAGCATGAATAGAGAGCGAAACACGTAAAGTAGAAACATACTATTAGCTACACACTTAATAAACACACAATCATTTAAATATTTAAAAACTATGTGTTAGTCTTTTTGGTAATCACTTCTATATAATAAAAAAAGTCCAGTGCATAATGGGGCTTTTAGGGCGCATGCAGGCCTAAGTCCACTACTGTCTGTGTGTGCAGAAGATACCTTTTGATGATTTACATTCATGAGTACGAAGATTTTGCACGTCTTCTCAAAGTGTTTTCCTTACATAAAGGTTTTATTTTACAACTCATACTTATGTTATAATGCACATGAAGGGCTTTTTTTTCGGAGGCATAGAATTGGTTTGTTTTTAATTTATTTAGCCATTCCAAAATTGCGCAATTTTTTTTCTAAACTTTTGAAAAACATTGAAAACATTGGCCAAACAAAGAAAATATTTAGTGAAAACTGTAAGAGCGCTCGGCTTATTAAATTATTTTATACCATTTGCAGAGTATCCTTAATTTAAACAAAAATTATATGCAGTCCATGAAAGCATATTATTTGATTTTATCTCTCCTCTCCTACATGTTGTTGATTCTGTTCCCAGCAATACTAAAAATCTTATTTTGTGGCTTTTGAAATCACACAAAACATATTTAGTCAGCACAACATCAACAACAATAAAACAATTAAATGAATAATATAAACATTAATTAAAATATGAATGAATTGAAGTGAAATGCAAGTTTGAAATTTTGTGCAACCAAACAAACACAACTAAATATGTATATGGGTAATGTGGAAGAGCATACTTTGGTCAGACATGTACGTTGGTTTAATTAAAATTTAGTTGCATGAAGTGTGTTTAGTATTTTTGTAAATGCAAAACGGCTAATTGGACATTATTTAGTACTATTGAAAATTAAAAGATAATTATAAAGTTGCTGTTTATTTTTATAACCTTCACCAAAAATTGGTATATATATATATATATATATATATATATATATATATATATATATAGGTTTGTCAGTCAGTGTGTAATTTTTGCAATAATCATATGCGAACCTACAAAATACTTTTGTATGCTTGTTCTGGTTCCTTATGAATTTCCCAATTCCCCCTCAAAGGTAGACCCTTCGCTCTTAGACTGATATGCTAGCATATTTATTTTGAATATTGAAAAAAATCACAAAGATGGTTCCAGGGTTGGAAAATTTAAACTTTTATTTTATGTAAATACTGATAAGCAAATAATTAAAATAAATTTGTTCTCTCTATTCATTAAATATATTTTGTATTTGAAAAATAAATAGATAGTAAACTAAAAAAGGTGGTTCCAGGGCTGGACAATTGAAACTTTTTTTCTTTTGGTTAATAAAAGCGACTTACTAAGTAGTATTTTATTAATTACACAGCTAAAAAAAGTATAATTAATTAATATATGATCTTATATAATAATATATATGTATATATATTTATGAATTCATGCTTAATTTTATATCTCGCATCGCCATTTTAAATCCGATTGAAAAGTTTTTAATATAGTTATTAATGTTTTGGAAACAGCTGCAATTGTGTAAATGATAGATTTTGTTTTATCAAAAATCAATTGCAAGTTATGGCTTCAGATATCTCAGATATTTCTCCCTAAGTCCCTTAGTTTGTTCAAGACAGAAAAAAATACCACACAGAAAAAAAATACCAATGCAAAATCACCATGCAAAAACTTTGATTGCAAATCGTATTAAATTTATAAGAAATATTATGTTGTTTAATTGTGTTGGTGTGTATTTGCTTTATTTTTAGTGCAAATACACTTTTATGCTTTTTTGTGTGAGTTGTTTTTTTTGTATTGTTGTTGTTTATTTTGATGTTTGCAAATAGCCGACAATCTGCAGCTGGCTGGTAGCCAGTGTACTGGTCTTGTAGTTGGAGGATAGCAGTTTCGAATTCTGCAGACAAGTCAAAGTATTTTATTGTATATTAAATGATTAAATAATGTTGAATTAAAATTTAATTCATGGTGATTGATGTGTATCTAAAGAATATTTAAAGTTGTTGCGGCTAAAGGGGTAAGCACGTTGAGTTTCGAGTTAAAATCTTGGCCGGGGAGGCCAAATAAACAATAATTTTTCTGATGCCTGTGCCAAACACACGTAAGTTAAATAATTAAATTATTTAAAACACAATTACTATATTAAATTTAATTCATGTTGTTTTAACTTGAAATAGCTTTGATTCAACATTGTTTTTTATGCTATTTCGGCATTGAATCTAAGTTGTTCTAACTTGAAATAACTTTGATTCAACATTGTTTATCGTGCTATTTCAGCATCTAATCTAAATTGTTCTAACTTGAAATAACTTTGATTCAACATGATTCTTCGTTTTAATTTTAATACATACTGTAAATGTTGAATCAATGTGAAATAAAGTTATTTAAAAAAAAAATTCTTTGAAAATTGTTACAAATCATGCCAGATTAACATAAAACACATATGAAGCAAAATCATTGCCAAAAAAAAATTAAATTAACCGTGTTTACGTAGATTTTGAGTTGAAATTTTTCTGCGTGTCTAGCTTTTAATAATTTAATTTGTTGCTATCACAGAAAACATAATTTTCGGCTTCTGGCCAAATTAAAAATTCAATTTGCATATGAAAAATTTATTTATGCTTCCAATATATTGTAAATTTTCTTTTAAAACTACACGCGTATACTTAAAAGTTATTTAAAGTATATTGCTTGATTTTATTGCTAACAAAATTTAGAAAATTTACGAGTACGTATGCATATACTAATGCATCGTAATAAAATTGTTTTGAAAGAGAATTTATGTTTATAAATATATATAAATTTTAAAACTTAGTGCAAAAAATAAGTGCATGTGTATACATACATATGAACACTAAATTATAAATATATATTTTTGCATCTGCACAAGTTACCTTTCTACACGCAAAACTGACCATATCCATACATATTAATATGTTAATATGTATGTGGTATAAAATTCAATATTTTTAAAGAGTATCTTGAAATTAAGACTAGTCATAACTTTATTTAATTTTATTTTACTGACTGAAAAATTAAAAAATCGGTTCTTCAAATATGTTTATCATAGGAAATTAAAAAAAAAATGTTGAATTACGATATTTTTTGACATTGAAAACAAAATTAATGTTTTTTGTGTATGTACGATGACAATAAAGAATGTATGTATGTATGCATGTCTGTGGAAGACTAATTATTGTTGTTGCTTATGGCTGGCGTCTGCTTTGGCTTATATTTTTGTGTGGTTGTATATTTTTTGATAAGCAGAAGTTTTTCGATCAGTTCAAGGATATTTGCGTTATAATATATAATTATATATATAACGATCACTTCTTGTTGATTTCTGTTTTTTTATTGTGTGTATATTCTGTTCGTTTAAGCTGATTATGAGACTTACACTCAGAGAAAAAAACAGTTTAAAATCAATAAAAACCATATCGGATTAATAAAAAAAACATTAACGAAAGTCTAGTCATGTTGAAATTTCTTATTTCAATATGGAAATCTATTAATTTACTGTATTAATTTATTAATTTTATTTATTTTTATTTTATTAATTTTATTTATTTTTAACTACCTCAATATACATTTTCTATTTTATTGAAAATTATTGAATTAATGTGACTCGCTCTTATTTTTAAATTGCAGCTTTTCCCTTAGTGTACTGCTTGTATATATATTGTTGTATATTTAAAGCGGCATTAAAAAAATAACATGCAAGTCATAAGCATTGCCAATGCTCCTACAAAGCTAAGGAACTGATTAGGTTAAAACTAAAAATATTTCTTTCTGCATGCACACAAATACAACAAATTTTGTGTCTATTCTGGCATACCCTTAAAATCGTTCATGTTTATGCATGTTTTTATTCTAAATATGTTTTTAGCTTATAAACCAGATACTTTCTACTATTAAACCACAAATTATTTGGAAAAAGCTTTTTAATGGATTATGAAAAATCATACTTAAAAACTATTACCAGCAAATGCACACACACATACACGCACACACACACACACAAATATTTACACGTACAAGAATAAAAAATATCTTTTACCTGTAAAAATAAAACGAAAAAGAGCATTATTGGGCATTAAACATGTTAGAATATGCACAGAATCAGGTGGTGGTCTCCATACAAATATTACAATACAGCAAACATATTTGTTTAAGTTTGCAAAGAGAGAACAAATAAACTATAAAATATCATAATAAAATCATTCACCAATGTGCAACAATAAAAAAATACGGTCTAAAATAAGTTGAGGTTTCCTACTCCGGCACGCGCAAAAAAATTTCGAAAAATTGTAAAAAATATATAAAATATTGTGTGATTTTTGTGTGAATTAATCAAAATTGGATCTCAAATCATAAAATGCCTTGGCATATATTTACTAGAGTGAGTGTAATTTTTTTTTTATAGTTTGAGTCGGAATAAGTGAGTTTTATTTCAATTAAGTTAAAAATATCCCTTTTCAGTTGTGTTTGAATTTTGTCTCAATAAGTTTTACATTTGAATAAAATTTATACCCAGCAAAGCAATTTTTATTGGGAATCACTAACAACTGAGGAAAGCAATGTATTGCTTACTTCATAATAAAAGCTTCGAAAAATGATTTTGAAAAGTAGAAATTTATAACAGAAAATTTTGCGAACCAGAAACTTTTGCATCTGAGTACGTTAAATGTATATATTGTTACTTCTGAAAGAAAAAAAAATTATGCCTTTTTGAAAGCTGGCTCATCTCTAACAAAAAAATGCCTTATACTATACATGTACAACAGTAAGTGATAATATAACATTGTGTTCCTTACAAAAACGCTTCTGGGAAACAATAATTTTTGCTGGGGAAAAGCTGAATAAAGTGATGAACATATACGTGTTTTTCATTAAAACATCGTATGTTCAAAAATTTAATTTTTCAGGAGAGCCAAAACGAGTTATTTTTGAAGCTGCGGTATCAGTATCAATATTTTTCATTTTTTTTACACCATCATCTTGATATAAGTAATGACAATATTCCAACTAATTTTTAGGAAACATTTCCTTAAGGATCAGATCCTAGAGAAATTAAAAAAAAAAACAAAATATTCGGCTTGTCCCACGATGTCTCCAGAAATCGTTCGATCGACAACTTGTATTGCAAACAACAATAACATTAGAAAATTTGTTGTTTTCAATATAAGTATTCGATCGAACGATTTCTGGTGACATCGTGAGACAGACCGATTATAAACATCGAAATTGTGATCTGACAAAACAAGTTATGTCAATTTAAGTGATTGTGATAGATTGTTTTTGTCAGAAAAAAATGCTAAAATAGAATTTTTTTTACGTACTTACATGCGGGATATAGATGACATTTGACTTAAAGTAAGGATAAACTAAAGTAAGGATATGACTAGAAGAGACAAAAACAAATACTCAAGTGATTATGATATGATATGATCAGAGTGTTGTTGATGAGTTTTTTTGTAAGAAAATAATTCTTTTGCAAGTCAATGCTTGTCAACATACTACGTTAGTGTTGAAACTTATTTCAAAAAACGTTCAAGTTTTGTTGTTGTGTTAAAAAAAAAAATAAGTCTATATTTTTAAAAAGTTTCTTAGATCTTCATAAAAAGCATTTAAAATATAAGAATTTTACATCATAAAGTCGAACTCAGAAAAATTGAACAAATGTTGTTATTAATGAAGCCACAAATATTGCCAGAGAGCGTTTTATTTGCAGTAAAACAACAACAGAAATGAATAAGATTAATATATTTTTTTTTTAATAAATTTTGTTTCTTTTTTTAACTGTGTATATCAGTTAATTTTACCAAGAAAATAGTAAATTGTATTATATGTACTATATAAATGAATTTCGCATTATAAAATGAACAAAAAAAAAGTGCTAATTTATACTAAGAGATTTTTCTATTTAAAAAAAAAATTATGTTTGTAAATTTTTTTAAAATTTTTTGTAAGTACATAAAAAAGTTATATGGTAGCACATAATAATAATTTAGTGGGTTTGATCTAACTTGATCTGATTTATATATTTCTTATTTCTAGTTTATGATTTCATGTTGTTATGTTTTGAATGCTTTTTAAAAAGGTGCCAGAAAATTTTAAAAATCACGCACGTACATGCATAATATTTTTCTAAAACAAGAACACAACTTCTACTTTTTTTATTAATAACCTTCAAAAATAATTTTTTTTTGACTCTTCGGAGAAAATTTTATTTTTTGACTTGCGCTGTTATTCATGAAACCACAGAATTAACACCAAATTGAATCCAAAATAATAGTATGCGAAAGCCGCCACATTTTCGCCATTAGCGTTCTTCTATTTGGTCCGCTGTGTGTGGTGTTAGTTGATGCAAAATTTCAATTTTATAAATAAATTTTTTATAAATTTTTCAGTGAAAATGGAATACGTGAATTATTTGGTTTCATCGTATTACAATTTTCTGAAAGCGTTTTTTTGTAATGAAAGCTCAATTTTACCATCTCTTATTTACAACAGCATTGTCATTGTAAATTGTTTTTTTTTTTTTTGCAAGAACAATTTAAGCTTCCATTTCAGTAGAAAATTTTTATTAGTCTGACAAATATCAAATTGCTTAGATTAACCAAAGAATATTTTATTTATTAAAGCTTTAACAAAAAGACATATTATGAGTGAACTTGATAGTTGGAGTTTTTTTAGATTACCCTTAATGATTTTTTTGCGTATAAAGTGTTTCATGTCTTTTTTTACCAGAATCAGTCGTTACAAGAAGTCTGCATTCTTTTTAATTGGTGTAAGTTTATTTCCTCCAGTTGGCATAATTCAATGAAGTATAATTGAACTAAGAAAGAATTTTTTTTCACTACTTTTACTAGTTATGAAGTAAGGAAATTGTGCTTATTGTAGTTTTGTGGAAAAAAGTTCGCGAAATCAATTGACGTGCTAATCAAAAGCATAAGTGTATTTTCTTTTTTACTAATATTATGTAGAGTTATGCCATTTTAGTGTGGCGAGCATGTAACCTTATGTACCGCAAGTTTTTCTGTTGTCATCAAAGTTTACAACAAATATACAGAGACAACAATATTACGTAAATATTGTCGGTAATCTTAGTACGCCTTCTACACATCAGACAATATTGTGTGTGACGACAAACCTTAAGTACCTTTCGACGATGTCTTGTAAGTTTAATGGCTGCAAAAGTCTTAGCAGAACATAGTTGCGCTGAGAGAAATCAAATGGAAAAGCACAATAACACCGAAGACATTGTTAAACGGATACGGAAGTGAAAACGTATGATAAGTGGCACATTTTGTTTGCATGCATGTACCCGGTAGTTAGTTGCACTGACAAGAGCATTGCAAACACACTAGAGTGGAGAGTCAGAGGGCTCTTGTCATTTTACATACATCTTGTGGGAGAGAATGCATGTACAAGTTTTTATGTATTGGTTGATATTTTAGTTGTGTTCATTATTTAACACATGTCCTTTTGAACGGTTAAAATAGGTGGGTTTGTTCATCTAAAAAACCCATCGCCCTCCCTGGATGTCAGTTAACTTTTACCAGGGGTAAATATGTCTTAAGAAGCATAAATTTATGTCTTCTGGTGCAAACTTTTTTAATTCAAAAGATGAAAGAAAAATTATAGTCTACTTTATCGATTTTCTTACCCAATATTTATGTTACTTTAATATTTATGTTAAAAATCTAACAAGAAATATGACTTTGTTTGATGTAATAACAAGTGATATAAATTAATTTCAAGGCAAACAAAATTAAACACTCACAAGAAACTTTCCTTTGCAAACTTTTGTATTCATCCTTACAGATGCTAATGAAAAATGCCACGAAAAATATATCATGGCTTGGGTATTTACACACTTTTTTAATACATTTATACACACACACATATAGAGCCAATGTAAACTTAATTAATTTTCTGGGAAGACAATTAATTAGGCACATAAAAATCTCTACACAAATATAACTCAAACCTGCTTGTATATTAATAACATAAAAATCCTCTAGCTTAAATACTTTCAAAAAAGGATTACATACATTGACTTCAATTGACTTAATAAACCAGCAGCGAATGAGTGTGGAAAAACTGTTTGTGTGTGTGTGTGAACAAGAACGAAATTAACGTCAAGCAAGATAAATGACCTGTTATATCATTAAGGCGGCAAAAATTAAACCACATGAAAAATGAGTTCACTCATACAATTAAAAGAGTGGACAATGTTTGGTGTTGTCATTTGGGGCTTCTTTTTTCTTCATGACACTGTAATTTCAGTTATTTGCAAATATGTATGTGAGTTTGGGATAACAAGAGATTTTTCTAACGACCAAAGACGAACACTTGATTTCACTGTTAATTTCAATGCCAGAAATAATTTCTAATTACACTTGATTTTCATTTCATTTCTACTTATGTATATACGACTTGAAAAGTTTTTGTGATTAATGTGGTTTTTCTAAGGAAGCAGGCAGCGGAGAAGGCACATTTTGTGGACCACCTTCTATTTATGACATTTGTTATATACCGCACACACTGGTATGCTAGGGAGAAAATTTTGAACTAAAACTAAAAATAAGAAAATATATAAAAACAAGTAAGAAAGCCGAATCTTATGTACCCTTCATCGACGTACGTTTTCTGCATTCAAATTTAAATTTTTTTTCGTGGCGTCATATCTGGTTAGCATGATGAAAGGTTCTAAGGTTCAGAAAGATGAACTGATTTCTGCTGGAAAATCAGCAGTGATCTTGCTCTTTCGCATATAAATGCGTATGCGTAATATTGATGATTAGTAATAAATTGCTCATACGTAATTATAATCAAAATAGTAAATTCTGTGGTTTTCATGAATAACAACCTATGTCAAATATTTCTAATTTCCAGTTTATGATGTCAAATTGTTATATTTTAAATGCATTTTTGAAAGGTGTAGGAACATTTTGAAAAACATACACGTATGTATATAATTTTTTTTAAGCAACAACACAACTTCCACTTTCATAAGGAACTTTTTTGGCTCTACTGAAAAAATTAGATTATTGGACATATGCTGTTATTCATGAAAACCACAGAAATAATTATTATTATAAACATTATCAGGGCTGTAGAGAGCTTACACTTTTCGAAAACCATTAAACCTTTATCATCAGTTTCCTAGTGTGTGTTATATTATACGTCAATTCATGCAAATTGCAGCCTTATTTGCAAAAGTTTCAATTAAGTTTTAAATAAATAAGTTGTATTGAGCCATTGTATTCCCAAAAAGAAAAACACGCTTAAAAAAGCAATAAGAATTTTTTAACTGTTAAACATAAATCTAAACTAAAAGAGAAATATGTATTTTTTGTGTACGAAAAATCCCTCTGGGTTTCTAAGAAAATTAAACATTAAAAAAGGCAAAGAGTTGGCATCGTATCTACGTCCTGCATACATAAAGAAGCCTTACGACTCCATATGAAGGAAATTATATGATTTGGAAAGAAATTATTTGTATTGTTGTTCTTTGGCCTTAAGGACAGTTGTACACTTATCCCTCGATTTACACGATACTATTTTTTTTACACGATTTCACGTTTACACGATTATTTTGGTTTTCGTTTAAATTGAGAGATTTATGAAATACCTCGAAAATCGTGTAGATTTTTTATGTGTTTTATTGAATATTTTTGTCTCTAATAGGACGTTCGAGTCAATTCTTTATTTATTATGTTCTTATTTTTATGTGTTTTGAGTAAACGCTTCTGATATTTTAAAAACTAAGTTCAAATACACATATAATTTCTTAATAAAATCAATTTTTTACACGATTCTGCCTTTATTTTCGATTTACACGATTTTTCATATATACAAAAATTTAAAATTTCGATTTACGCGACTTTCTCAGGAACGTATCTATCGTGTAAATTGAGGGATAGGTGTATTATTTACTGTCCATAAATTTTCATTAAAAAGGTGTTATTTTTTTATTATTAAAAATAATTTATTTTGTTTTATGGGTAATCGTGTTGTTACGATTAGTATTACTGCTTTTAACCTTTTTTGTTCCATATTACTTGCTTAATATTTATAAGCTTGATCCAATTTTATATTCTGGCAAAATAAACCTGACACACGATTATCTGTTTTTTTTCCTTACTTTACTTTTGGGCATGCTTTGCATCCCTTTTTTGTATTCACTTGAATTTTGGCATTCTTATGTGATATGGATCGCTTTGAGTTTATTTAGCACCTTCATTATTAACAAACGTGAAAGCAAACTGCTATGAGAACTGAAAACAGAGTTGAAAAAGGTTGCATCTTTCGCATAAGAGTAACAAATCAAAGGAAACTAGTTTTCTACCTTATTTTATGAATGGATTATAATAATATTTTTATATTTACATATACATTCTTACACATTTTTGTATAGTTCATCATTTTTTGTGAAAAATAGTAATCATATCGTTAACTTCAAAAAATTTGCCACACAGTCAGAGTATTGAGTAACTTTTATTTTATTGAAAATTGGTGCAAATATTTAACTCTTTTCAGAGCAAAAACCAACTTCGTAATTTTCATGGCTCCCTTGTACAAACTTTCGAAAGTGAGACTACCAAGACTTTTTTTGTCAAATTTTAAGGATAAATAATATTGAGAACAGTTTTCAGAATTTATTTACAATCCTGTTTTTTTCTACAAATACATGTTGCCAAAAAGCTCAACTCTTAAATGAGAAGATGTTGTGAATACTCAAATGTTCTAAAAAATAAGCACTTTGATCTTCTTTACTACTCGCGAGTCTCTAAAGAAATAAATAAATTATATTATTGATCTTCTTTACTACTCGCGAGTCTCTAAAGAAATAAATAAATTATCACACAGAAAAATTGGATATAGGAAAAGACAACTTCTCTGCCAAAAAGCCAATAAATTAAAAAATTTTTAAAAAATTAATGCATAAAATTAATATATCAAACTTTAAAGCTTTTCCTTAAAAAAAATACTTTAAATTTCTTTAACTAAATTCCGAAATTGCATCTTTACATGACTTTTGAATTAATTTTAACAGAAAAATTAAATGTCGTTCTATCATTTATGCTTGTGTGCTACCAAATCAATCTTATTTTATTTAGCAAAGATGAAAGTTTTTAGAAAAAAAAACTGTCAGATACATGAAACTTGATCTAAAAGGCAATAAAAAAAAATAAATGATTAATGGCCGAATTTTTAATATTATTTACCAGATTTATAAGATATAACAAAAAAAAAATTTAAAAGTACGTTTTAAAGTGTAAAAAGACTTTTTAAGACTATAAAAAGTTTATTAAGACGAAAATATATAATTTTAAAGTTATTTTTATTAAATATATAATATTTCAGTTTTCTTTACTTTTTGAGTTTATTAAACAATTCAAGAAATTTATTATTCGACATAAATAAGTAATTTCTGAGTGATTTCAGTTAAATTTTCTGATTATTGCAATTAATTTAAACACAGAATAAATAAATTAAAATTAAATGTAAAGCTGGTTAAAGTTGTGGGCATAATTTTCATAAACAATCCGCTTTCCTTTCAAAGCTTTTCTTATAAAATTTCCACAACGTAGATTTTAGATGTTATTATGTTCTCTTTTTTATTTTTTTTAATCAATGTGTAAATTTCACAGATATTATTGTTATAATTCTCGTATAACTCAGCCTCATTGCGGTGCTTCGACTATTGCTTTTTAAAAAAGGGCGCAGGCACGCCCATTAAAATTTAACTTTAGATCCCATAAATTTTTTTCCAAAATGTTCTATGAGATCTTTGCACTGAAGTCGGTTTTTTTTGGCAGAATTAGTTAAATTGATTTTGTAATTCGTCCACGCTTTCATCCATGCAGGCCCCGTATGAGATGGTGGTCCTGAAGTGTTTAGCTTATTTGATATTTCTTCCCCTTCTACTTTTGTGTCCACTTTGTGTTCACTTTGTGTCCAATTTGTGTATACTATTGTGGTATGATCGCGCCAATTCTTGCATTTTTATTTTTTTTTTTTTGATCAACTCTACCATTTTTTCAAACTGCTTCTGCGTGGTTATTTTAAATCTAAAATTATTTCCATTACATAAATATAATTTCCGTAAAGCTAATAAGCAATAATAATTACTCTTTTGATGCTTTCATAACTTGTAAATACTCTTTTCTGAAATAAAATTGACGACTATTTTTCCAAGTTTTGACATTTGATTTCGAGAATCGTAGTACAACAAGTTGTAAAAGAATTGTTGCAGGGTTGTATTTTTATGGCTTTAGAGAAACGTAGTATATTATTGTAATTTTACAGAGAAATTTACAGCTCGAATAATAGAACACTAATAAGGGTGATTAATCTTATTTAATTCTCAGACAAGTTTTACTTTAACACTAACTTTTTTTATTGATTCCTCTAAAACATATCGCTCATTTACGCAAACAACGTCATAACTCAAAAAAAAACTGGTTTGCCAGAAAACGAGTTTAAAGTTGGCAATTCACACACAACTTAATGGGAGAAGGAAAATTTAAGTTTTCCGTCAAGAGTTAAAATTTTTGCACAATATGAAGAGCGATTTGAGGATTAATTCTGCATCAATAGCTCAAAAATTAAATTTTTTGAGTTATGACGTTCTTCGAGTAAATGAAAATCAAAACCTTTGGTAATCATTTTATAAGCACATATGTATAATTTTACTCATGTATGTTTTTATGTTTAAATTTAAAACATACAGCGTTTTACACATCATTTGCGCTGTACTGACTTGAAGTTTGTTTAAAAAATTAAAAAATGTTAAATAACTTTTTTACTATTTAAACATTGTGATGAATGAAACTGAACTTTTTCTAAATAAATGAATGATTTTTCCGTTACTGTTCAAACGAATGCATGTTTTATTCATG
This sequence comes from Nowickia ferox, assembly GCA_936439885.1. Classification (NCBI taxonomy): domain Eukaryota; kingdom Metazoa; phylum Arthropoda; class Insecta; order Diptera; family Tachinidae; genus Nowickia; species Nowickia ferox. Next base: position 112,403,197 of record OW387023.1, read on the forward strand.
CTTGAGAATAAAAATAAATCTAGTGAATGAAAATGTTTTTTTTTTTTTTATTTAACAAAATGTTGTGGATTTAAGATTGTGTGAATGAGATATGTATGTACATATGTTTTTTTAAATTACACTGTTTGCCCAACTGCACTTGTCTCTTTTATGATTCCCTGCCTTATTTAGTGGCTCGCATATACATTTTTTTATTTACTGCTAGAAAATCCTTAAATCTTCTTCAGTTAAAACAAAAGCGGACATTGGCAGTCAACGCAATTTTTGCTCTACTTGATTGCTTTCATTGAATGTAAGAAGCAGAGTAAATATTGGCGATATAGATTTCATGTGCTAAGTGGGTGAGTCAGATCTAATATTTTTATTTGCTAGCCCAGAAAATAAGTCCCGTGTTGACATCGAAAATGGGTACAAAAAATATGCGGGAGTAAACTCATAAATGCAGCAATAGTGTGCCACACATTTATCGGAATAATTTTTTTCCAAAAGAATGAATTGCTGAAAAATTCAAGTAATTCTCTAACAGCCACGTGCTAAATTGCCTTAGAGCCAAATTGCAACAAAATTTTCTTTAAAACCAAGTTAAAAAAAAATCCAAATTGTTTAGATTAACCACATAAAATTTTTTAAATTGAAATTCCAATAGAAATTTATCATCAATGGTAAATTTAACAGTTGAAATTGGTTACATTTACCTACAAAATCTTGTTCTATGTGTATTTTAAACAACTGAGTGACCCAAACATTAACAAAAGCTTCCAATATTTTCATCTGAAATGAAACTTTATTTTTAAATAACTGAATTAAAAACTACGCTCCACTTTTTCCAAAATTTACCATTAAAATCAAAATTTAGCGTGTTCTGCGAAAATATTGGTTCAACCAAGCTTTACTTAGTACAAAACTAAGTACAAAACTAAAGGTAATGGTAACATCTTTGCCTCAATATCTGTCTTCGTGAAAGGTAATAAGTAGGGGAAACTATGAGCTTAATTTATTAGCTATGCTAGTTTCCTAAGTTTAACTAATTTTGTGACAACTTTCAAATAAATCAAAAGCTTAAAGCTTCTGAGAAAAAAAAACAAACATCAGAAAAAAGAAAACTATATTCGTTTTGTTGCTCTTGTTTCTGTTTCATGGTTTTCTTGCAACTGCTAACGAAAGCCCTATGAACAGGAATTGCTAAAAATAAAATTTAAATAAGATTTTATAAGAAGGGTAAAAGAAAATCGCAAGCCCCCATAAATAAAACTGAAGTTGGAAATGAAATTATATACGAAATTAATTATAGTAACGCTTTTATGACAATTTAGCCCAAGCAAAATATTGTAAAAAAATAAAACTAAAACAAAATACTCTTGAGCAGTCTTTGCTATATACTTAACATTTGTTGTTATTTCACTCTTTTGCGGAAGCTAAATGTACAAAAAATTCAAAATAAAACTACAATTAAACATTCAAGAAATTTATTATTCGACATATTGTCATAATTATATTATAAGTGAAATTTATTTGCTGGTGGTTAAGCAATGTCTATATGCATTTCATTGTTGCTTTAAAAAATCGTCAGTAGTCTTCAGCCATACATTTTGAATAGTCACAAACCTCTTATCTTATGCATAAACTTCCAATGGATTCCTAATTGTATAAAGGTGTAGAAAAATAAAATAGATTCATGTCGAATAAAAATTATTTGCTGGGTTTTGTATAAGTTTCTAAGCCTACTACGCTTATTTTGCTTTTGTGATTTTCAAAAATATTATTATTTGTTTAAATGACATTGCCACTAGTAACTAGAGCCAATGACAAATCAAAGCTACATCGATTTATGTTGCTGTGATTACAGCAAGTATTCTCATAAGAATACAATATTATCACTGGCAATTATTATTTACTATCTACAAATTAACTTGACAATATAATAAGAAATTTGTACAGATGCTTTCAACACACATTTATATAAGTGCTTATCATCATAATAAAGGAAAATTTCTTTACCATGTACATTTGGTAGACACATGAGACTGATTTCAAATTTAAAGTGATTTACAGCTTCATCTTGACAATATATATACATTTACAATAACAGACAATTTTTAATATTGTCTGTCAAATTAATTTAACATGAAATACTTAAATGTATTTTAACTTTAATAGTATTTTCTTTGCATCAGTCTTATGAAACTGAGTGAATTATTTGTAACTATTATATTGCCCGCTAGTACTTTCTTAGCTGTTACTTTAAATGTACTAACCAAGCTATTTGATTAGACACCCACATAAATAGGGTTCGCCATTTGTTATTTTAATATTGTGATCACCTGAGATGAGACACTTTTCGTGATTCCTTACCCATTTAATGGGACTGGGTCAAAAGTAGTGGTCCGCCATTTTTGGGCGTCCGCCGTATTGTATTTGGATAAATTTCATTATTTTTTTCTACTTGTCGAAATATTAAAAAAAATTCGACTTTCAAAAAGTACTTTTTCCAATTAGTACTTTTTTCAAAAAGTAATATTTTCAAAGAGTACTTTCTTCAAAAGATACCATTTTCAATAAGTACCCTTTTCAAAAAGTGCCCTTTTCAGAAAGTAATTTTTCCAAAAAGTGCTTTTTTCAAAAATAATTCTTCCAAAAAGTTCTTTTTAAAGACCTTTATTAAGTAAATAGTTTTTCTTAAAAGTACTTTCTTTGGAAGAGATGGTGCTTTCATAAGGTATCATTTTGGACTTTTCTTGAAACACGCACTCTCCAAAAATTTTTAACTTTCCCTCGCCTTGTTATCAGGATTGTGTGTGTTCATATCGCAAGTAAAAGTAGAAGCAGTCTATATGATTTTGGAAGTCGCAAACATTCACCGTCGAAAAAACTCTTGCTTTTAGAAGTTTTAAGCAATCGCAGTAAAGTGGTTTTTGTTTCTTCCTCTTGTCTGATGCGCAAAAACAAAAACGGAAACTTGACAAACACCACAAAATAGTTGACTGAACCTGCAGAAAGCTTCTACAAGGAAGAGTTTTTTCTTCTTCGACTGTGACTGTTTGGTACTTACAAAAGCATACAGACTGTTTATGCTTTTACTACCGAAACTAACCAAAAACAACAGCAAATCAAATTCAAACTTTTGAAATCGTCGACTGTTGAAAGTACTGTGCAATTGATCACACATCGTTTGCTGCTTCTGCTTCGACTGCGACTGTTGTTGATTTTCACAAGCAAAAGCAAAAGCATTGGCAAAAGCATTGGTTGATTTTAAACGGTTGAAAAAAGCCCAAGCAACGAAAAGTAAAAAATTTTACGACTTTTTCTACTTCGACAAAATATTATGAAGATTGTGTAGCCGTCTAAATAGTCCTCAAATGCACTTTATTATAAATATACGAAAGAATCAGAGGTTCTAGTTTAAAAATTTATACAGTCTTATACAGTTTCAGTCAACAAATTAATGAGAATTACAACTTAAATTTGTCAAAGTCAATGTCAGAAAACAATGTAAACAAACAATTATGTTTCTCCCTACATTAGTTGAGGTGGTGTGTACCTGTCCTATGCTATCCTATGCCGTCAAAAGTGCTAAAATCAAAATTTAGAAAAAATTATTGTTTGGTAAAAATTACACCCTGAAATTTTAAGCCAGTCAGTTAAGAAAATAGTTTAATCAAATACAAAAACTAAACCTCCACAAAATATATAAAAACATTAATTATTTCACTACAACACTTCCTATAATACGAGTATAGTCCCATTAGCCAGATAAAAAACAATTTTAAAAAAGCTGTTAACGTTTTGTTTCCAACAGCAGATCATAGAATGCTACAGATAATGGAAAAGCAGGAATTAACAAGAAATATAACGTGAAAAGCATATTCAGATAAAATCATCGCTGACAAATAAACATGTATGCAATTCACCACAGGTGGGTTAAAAACTAAAAAAAGCATAAAATACATATCTGGCATTAGAAATGGTAAAACGAGCAAATAAATATGAAAAAAAAACAAATAAATGGTCAAGCAATGGCAATAATAAATAGAAAGTTTAAACAATAATAGAACGACACGTTGTGGAATCAAAAAAACGTGGTCCGCACTGTGACAATATGCAACTCAGAGTGTTGGTAAAAACTCATGAATTGTCAGGAAAAACAATTTTAAATGCATTTTTCTACAAGAATAAACAGCAGCTAGAAGCAATACTATATAAATAAAATTCCATATCACATGAAGTGACACAACTAGTGCTTTCAGTATGAATTAAATCAGGAAAAAGTATTCCTAAGTCAAGGGCTACTTGGTAAACTGAAATAAAGAAACATTTAAGATGAAATTTTCCGTACGGCCACTTAATTTTTTTTTTTTCATTATTCAAACATTAATAAAAATTCCTTACGTGCTAAAACTTTTCAGGGATCGTTCCATTATAACTAAAATTAAGTATAGTTTTAGTAATACAAACTTCATAACCAAATATCTTACCTGCTAAGGACATTACAAAAAAATTGAGTTTTGGCGGTGTTTCTTATTTTTTCGGTTTGGTGATTTTCTTCGGTTTTTGGTATTTTTTTAATTTTGATATTTTTTAGTTTTATCTTTTTTGAAATTTTCAAGAGTTTGCCTCTTACGGTCATCAAGATACAGCAAGCTGTCAAAATTACATTAATTGATAAAATACCCTTTAATTTCGTTTTATTCAATTTTAGTATTAAGTGTTGAAGTCTTTGTAAAAATACATCATCTACATATATATATATATATATAATTGTATGTACTCGTATATAACAAGATATTTTAATATTTTCGTTGCCCGTTTTGGAACACCCTTTATTTTTTAACTGTCATATATTTGTTGCTGTAGCGGCCAAATATATATACTGTCAAATATTCTGTAAAAATTTCAGGCACGTAGCTCATACGGTTCTTGAAAAAAAAAAACAGCCTGTGACGGACAGACGGACAAATGGACAGATGGACAGCATAGCGAAAACAATAGGGTTTATTTTCACCTTTGGTGTTTGGGACCCTAAAAGAGCCGCATTTTTATGCATAATTACAAAATAAACGAAATTAGAATTTTAACCTTAAATTTCTGAACAACTCCTTTTTTGATTCTAATGAAACTAACTTCAAATAAAAGATTGAGATGTTATCTATCAATTAAAAAAAATTATTAAAAACCCTTCATAAGTTCAAAAGTTACGGAGCTTTGACCAATTAAAAAATGATTCTGTACCACTGTATGCCGTATTGCCTTACTGTCGTCAAAATAATAATTTTTATACAAACATAAAACAAAATTTTGGTCGAACTCAAAAACGTAATAATGCAAAGTTTGTATACTTCTCGGATGCGGTATTTATATCGTGTACAGATGCAAAGTTGCGAAACATTGTAACCATGAGCATCAATTTTAAAACCTCTGGGCTGATTGTTTATTTGCAGGGTACTTAATATTTGTCGACAACAAGTGATGCCCATATTACTTTTACCAAAAAATAATCGCTTTTATTGGTTAGAAGTATGCAATATTGATCTACCTTTGTAAGTCCATATTTACACTATGCAAGTTTTATTGCCAAGCTGATTAGTTTGATGGAGAGAGAGACGAGGGGAACAGTAACGTTTCTTCTCCCCTCGTCTCTCTTTCCTAGCAAACTCATCAGCTTAGCAATAAGACTTGCATAGTGTGAACTAGGACTAAGCAAAAACATCAGCTGCCACATTATTTTGCAGATTGCAAGAAAATGTTGCCAGATACATTTCATACATTTTTCACAATTTGAACAGAGTACAAGTTTTGCAACATTTTTTCATTAATATTTCATGTGAAATTTGTTTATATGGATTATGTCAACATTTCGCGTGATATTTTTAACAGAGTACAAGGCTTATTTCTAAAGTCGGTTGCTTTTACTTTTAGAAAAGTTTTATTTTACTTTAAATCAATTAAAATATTGTTCGGTTTTTCTTTATCTGCTCTTTGTATTAACTATGGCTTGTCTTGCTTTTTCGAACAATGCTGCGAATAATAAAATATTTTGACTTGCCATCGCCTTGCTTTTATTGTTCTTAACCTAAGAATCGTAAGCCTTTTTTTTCTTTATTACGGAACTTTTCTACACACACACAGTAAACTATTTACGTATGTATGTATGTAAATGCCTAGTGGACCGCAGTAAATAAAACAACCGCACATAAACATTGATTGAAAGGCACATCAGTTTCGAATGCTGTTGCAGCAATTTTTAAATATCGTACTTTGTACTACAATTTTGTGTTCAATTTACTTGCACACCTCTAGCCATCTTGCACACTCATAAGTTCTTCGCATGAATTCACACTTGCATAAGTTAGATGTCGATTGTGAGGAATAGTTCTGGTTTCATTTCTGTCTTTGTAGAAATGAATGTGTTTTGTGGGTTGTCGGTTGATTCCATTTGACTTGATTTGATAGCTGTTGACTATAAATTGTTGTTTCGTCTGTTCTTTCGAAGGTGTAATATCCTGAGCAACATGGCTGCTGTGCCCCCAGCAGTGAATAGTGGGACGGAGTCAGAGCTTTATCAAGAAAATTTAAATTGCTAAATTGATGTGATTTTATTTACTGCTTCACCAATCAGTCGGCAACATAGTAAAATTTACATTCTGCCAACTCACAAAGTGTTATATTATGTCATATTGCGAAGTGCAAACTGGAAGCTATCAGGAACTTCATCATGTGGGAATTGTGGCTTAATGGCAGATAGTGTAGGGGCTTTTCTAAGTAAAATGAAAGGCAATTTTACTAACGAATAAAAATAGAAGGCAATCATAATGGACCCAAGTGTATGTGTGTGTATTACAACACTAACCTAACCCATCCTGGTAAAACCTTATATGCTGAGGCTCTTAGAAATGTATGTATTCATATATAAATAACAAATTGATTTTCGATGTCAGCCCTTCTTGAGGCACCTGTGATACCAACATAACAATAATGATAAAATAGTTTATAACAATTTAGCAGTAAAATGCTATTTTTAAAAAGTCCTTATTTTTGCAACTATTCCTACACCAATCACGCGAATAATCATCAATAAATTGCATGCAAGTGACCTTAAGCGTATATCCTGTTTATTAACTTATGGCCTCTCAATTCATTTGACTTTTTATAACGTCCTAATACTCTGCTCACAAATGTGCAATATGAGAAATGTTGCGATGTTACTTCAAGAGTTGCTTGTTTATCCGCATAAGCCAATGATTTAACATAGCCCCATAAAAAGCAATCCAGAGCCTTTAAATCTCAAGAATGAGGGTGCCAGTAAACAGGTCCCGGAAATAATGTGTCACCAAATTTAGTTTGAAGTACATTTACTTTACTTTTTAAGCACACTTTTTTTTAATAAAGAGAAGTAAGACTCAGGCAATGAATGACTACTACTATTAGTAGGTATTACCCTAAAGAAATTTTTAAGAAAGGAATAGTGACAGAGAAGACATGTTGTGAAGGAAGAGATAGAGGGAAGTTCATTCATACAACTCTGCTCTTTGCACGTTTTTCTTTAATAAAAATCAATGTTGCAGTGCCTCTGATGTCAATGAGGCTGTGTTTCGTAGCCATTTTATTAGTTATTTTACTTCGCTGATAATTTCTCTACACAATACCGAAGAAGGAGGGCGCTCTGATGTTACTTTAGGATTACTATCCACTGAATTCAGTGTAGTTCAGTGACCAGTGAATATGCCTTTATCACTTGAACTTTCATACAAAAATTTATTTAAAGGTACACTAATACACAACAGAAAAATACATGACGTCGTTGTTTTAATGACTGCCAGAGGCCGCTCTCGAACCCATGACCCTCGGTTTGATGGTCAACGTGCTAACTAGTTTAGCCAAAGCCACTGTAGTTGTACCATTTTATTTTTATTACACCTGATTAATTTTTTGGAAACAAAAATTCAGTCATTATGGCTCAATTGCGTTTACCATTCTCCGTAACGCCAGCCTCTTGCTCAATTCAAAAGAAATAAGGACTGATGTTAACGCCAGCGTGTAAACTACATACTTATGTGTCTTGTTGATCGTGCTGAATCAAGAAGTGTAAAATTAATATCAATACGATCAATAACTGCACAAATGGCTTGGTCCCTAGACTGATTATGTTAGCCGTAAAATGGACGAAAAGCCTTATGAACTTCACTAAGAGATTTTTGTAATTTTTTTTTTCGCTAAATGGACGAATTGCTTTATCAATCTCGCGAACAGATTACATTTTTTTTTAAGTAAAAGTTCACAATTTGGAATCGTTGTTTTGGTATTAAAATATTCATGATGACTTTGTAAACCTTAATGAACAGAAATTTCAACACATTTGGTATTCTCAGCTGTCAAATTATAGTTATCGAAATCTATAGTTCTCAAGCAACTAAAAAACAGCCGCTATTACTGCCACTTTATCGAAGACAATAAAAAAAATCGTGAGGCAATTTATAGTGGAAAAAAAACAAAGCCATCAAAACATTTTTTTCCAATATGAATAACAAGACTACTATTTTCCATAAACTGGCAGTTAATCTTCAGAGTTGAAAAGCAAGATACATATGAATAAAATAAAGTAGTTTTTTTTTTCTAATTCATGTTTTATTCAAGAGATTTATTATTCGACATATTAATAATTATACTATAAGTGAAAATGCGAAAAAAACCGTCAATCAAACCAAGGAAGAGCTCGATAAATAGTGTGGGGACTCTGCACCATCGATTTCAATTGTAAAAAAGTGGTTTACTGACTTTAGTTGTGGTCGCACAAGTACAAATGACGCTGAACGTTCTGGACTGCCAATTGAGGTCAATACACCCGAAAATGTCGAAAAACTCCACAATATGGATCGAAGAGGAAGAGTGCGTGAGATTGTTGATGCAATAGGCATTTTATATGACAGTGTGGTCTCGATTTTAAGTGATCAGATCAGACTTAATGAGGATTTAAAAAGAAAACGACCTCCAGAAAAAAGTTCTTTTTCATCAAGACAATGCAAAACTCTATGAATTGGTCTAAGAATTCTCCGGATTTAGCCCCCAGTGACTACTTCCTATTTCCATCTAAAGAAAATGGCTCGGTGGAAAGAGACTTATATCCAACGATGAAATTATTGACCAAACAAATGCCTATTTTAAGGACCTTGAAAAATCTTATTTTTTGGAAGGAATACAAAAACTGGAGAAACGTTGGACTAAATATATTGAGTTAAAAGAAGATTATGTTGAAAAATAAATCTGTGTTTCATTCAAAAAGTCACGGACTTATTGATCCGCCCTCGTATAACATGCTCGCATTTAATATATTAATCACTCATGTCGTAGTAGTTTTTTTTCAAGATTTTACTAAACAAGAGCGCTGATGTTATCAATCAAAATTGTTTCTACTATTGCAACTTAAATTTTCTACACTCCTTAATTTTAGTTTTTTTTACAAACCTTCTTTTAACAAAATTTAATTTCCTTTTGAGCTCTTGGGAATATATTTACAAAATATTAGTATTATAACAAATATCCTTTTCTGCACATTTTCAATTTATTTTGGCTTGTATTTAATCCTCCAGCAATTGCATTCGTTTTTGGTCATTCTCATTGCACTTGACACACACGAGAAATGTTCACATCATTTGACCTGTTTGCTGTTCTAAACATACACATTCTCCCCCTCTCTAGTCCAATCTTTTATATAACATAATATTTCTGTTTAGTTTTTGTCGCTGTGTCTTATATTTTATTTATTTTATTGTCCATTTTGTTCTTATGTGATGTACATTTTTATCCTTTAAAACCACACATATTCATTTATATTCTTTAGTCAATTTTTTTTTATACGACTTCTAAGAAATTATTTTATAGAAAAAAAAATAGAATAAAGCAACAAAGTACTAAGAACTATTTTACAATACTAAAAACAAAACGAACTTTTTAATAAAAAATAACTTGCAAATAAATTTTCTATTTTATGTGTCAATGACTTCACAGCTGCGTTAAGAAGAAATCTCATAAGCTCCGAAGGAATACATAAAATGTTTAACAGAATTTTACGTGAAAAAAAACTGAAATTAATTTAAAAAAAGATATGGGTTGACAGTCAAGAAACTGAAGGTCTCAGGGGTAAGGAACCTAATTGTATTAAAAAAAATTTCTAGAAAATTTTTAAAAAACTATTTCGGAATTTCAGTAATAAAAGGGATAATTTTTTTATAACTACAAATAAAGTATTTTTTATATTTTCTTAAATGTTTAAAGCAGATGCCAAAAACTCTTAATTTCCCAGCAAAACTTTGATGGAATATACGAGGTCTGATCAAAAAATAACCGATATTTTCAAATTTCGTGAGTTACGTATGTTCGATTTTCGCATTTTTTTCTGTTATATATTCATTAATTATAGTGGTTACGTTATTTTTACTCATGTGTGGCACATGGCACACCGATGGAAACCCGGCCTTATTTTCATATTTTTTTTTTTGCCCAGCAATAATTTCTTAATCGGTCTGAAGCTTAGTATTATTTTTTACCCTTATAAAATCTGTGGTTTTCATAAATAAAAGCGTTATTTAAAAATATTTAATTTTTCAGGAGAACCAAAACGAGTTCTTTTTTTTAAGTTGATAAAGTCTAGTTTAATTTTTCTTCTCTTCTTTAGAAACTCACATTAATTAATATAAAATATTTCATTCAATAAAGAATTGAAAATATTGAACTTAAGCCCGATTAAGAAATTATTCCTGATTATAATTCTAGTTCAATTAAATTAAAAAAAAATTTTTTAATCCAAAAATATAATTACAATTATCACATTTTTATAGCGCATTATTCTTATTTTAACAACGAAGGCTCATATTCATAGTCAAAACAAAGTATAATATTTAAATTTTAAAACCCATGTTACCATACAATATAACAAAATACTAGTGTTGAGCTTTTAAAGGTTCAATCAGACGTGCCAATTTTAAGGACAACACTGTATTTGATTATAAGTGACTCGCCATAATGCCAAAGCCAAAAAAGGTAGAGACTGAAAAGTGGTTAAAACAATCTTAGTTAACTAAGTAAATGTGTATGTATGTATGTATTATATAAAATTTCGTCTCCTCATATATTTGCTAATTACAAATGCAAACCACTACAAAGAGGCTTGTAATTTAAATATTCTTCCTTCAATGAAATACCATTTTAATATCAACTTCTCCCTGTGTATACATACATACAAGGAAAAGTTTACTTTTGTTATACACAACCGCAATGCAGAATGCTACAAGGCATAACAATAATTTGTTAAGCAAAAGTAAAAAACAAAACAACAAACACTACTACAAGGATACTCATTATGAAAAATTATATAAGCAGTATTTTGTTCTAATTACGAGTAGAACAATGCTTTTGAAGAAATTTGTTCGACTTGTATTGTAAATAAAAAAGGAAATTTTTTGTTACATAATTTGTTTACCAAAAAAAAAATGTATTTTAATATATTGGAAATTAAATTCTTGGCATTATAAAGCGCGTTTTTTTTAGAGTGTCACAACTTTGAGTTGGTATCACTACTTCATTTGAGCATCCATTTAACAGCTGATAGTTGCTTTTTGTTTACTTTGCTTTGAAGTTTCATTATGAATCGACTTACACTAGAGCTACGCGTGCAAATTGTTAGACAAATGGGCTGAAGCACAAATTGATATTGATTTTAAATTTCCATTCAAAACTTTATTTTCCGATGAAGCCCAACAGATTTGTTGTGATAACCGAATTGGTAGCCAATCGAATTTTGTCGGTTCCAACAACTAATACACAATTCTGTTGTAATGAACGAATATAGCTTTTCAGTAGCGACATGTGAATTTTTTGAATGAAATTTTAATTGTGACTATCGAAATAATAAATTGATACAACCAATATAATTGGTATTATTAAAGGAGTCATTGCTAGACATGGCTCATATACATACATACATACATTCATAAAAACAATTTGTGCATAATAAAAATGGTAAGTACATTATTATATTTATCGCATATTATTCTAAGTTTTTGCTTATATTCCGAATTGAATGAAATGTGCAAATTTTTGATCCGTGTGGTGCATTGTAAGATCCGTTGCCGTATTACACAGATATATTTTCCTATCAAGAAACTAAATACTATTTGCACAAATAATTTCACTTCAGAATAATAGTAATAACACTTAAAATATTTTGCGATATAAGTAATAATGTCCGTACCTTTTTTGTTACGGCTAAATCGTGATTTTGTGTAATTATTCTGCAAAATTTATTTTTTATATGACATTTCTATATTTTTTGTTTATTACATTAAAGTTTTTTTCCAAAAATAAGGAATAACTCAATTGTGACAACAAAATATGTTTTTCCTTTTGTATTCAGAATAAAAAATTCGATTGATAACATCAATAAAGTATTCAATTTTCTTTTCATTTATTTCAATAGAATTTCAGCACGACGGCAAATGATTTGGTAGTTACAATAACCGAATTTTTTTTTTTTTAAATTAAATATTGTTCACAGGAATTTGAGTTTATTTCATTTCAAAAGTCAATATTCAGTTAAGTTACTTTCTAACTTGAATTTAATTCAGTTGTGTCTACCAATACTTTAAAATGTTTATTAGAAGGGAACGGAATCAATTGTTATTACTAAAGAGTACGCCATCTAACGTTTTTTTTTCAACTAGTGCTCATGTCTAATTTGACAGATAATTAGTTTTATCCTTCCGCTGAACGAATATGGTTGTGTATACGCTTGAACAACGCTGGGAAATATTGCGACATTACGACTTACAGAAGATGCCGATTTTGCCAAAAAAAATCATCTTTTCAGATGAAGCTCATTTTGATCTTGGCGGGTATGTAAACAAGCAAAATTGTCGCATTTGGGGCACAGAAAACCCGCACGCATACATTGAAAAGCCGACGCACCCAAAACGAGTCACTGTTTGGTGCGGATTTTGGTCAAGAGGCATAATTGTGCCATTTTTTTTTCGAAAATGAGCAAGGAGTGGCCGTTACAGTCAATGGCGATCGTTATCGGGCCATGTTGGACGAATTTTTGTTCATAAAAATTGAAGAGGAGGAAATTTGGTTTCAACAGAACGGCGCTACGTGCCACACAGCCGAAGCTAAACTCGATGTTTTGCGCCCTGTTTTCAAAAAAAAAAGTTATCTGGCAGACCCTTTAATAAGACTATTGTGAGAATCTATTTACATTATAATTATGGTTTTTTGTTTATAAATATAAAAAAATCGTACAATTGATTGATAATTGATAGCAAATATGGAATATTGGAATACATAATTAAATATTTGTTGCTCCAACAGATTTTTAACCCATCTATTCCCTTTGTGTACGTAAATAAGCAGAATTGTCGTATTTGGAGTGAGAATAATCATCCACAAAAAATTACTGTTTGGTGCGCTTTATAGGTTGGCGGAGTCATTGGCCTATATATGTGTTCAAAAACGATGATGGTCAGAATGTTACTGTCAATGGTGAACGGTAAAGGAACATGATTCGAAATATTTTCGTGCCTCAATTTTTTCGTGCTTCAAAGAAACTTTTGATGAACAAATTATTTCACGTAATGGGACAATTAATGTAATGTGTAATTTAACCCCATTGGATTATTTTCCTTGGGATTATGTTAAGGCACTTATCTAGGTCGATAAACCACAAGCAGTTGAACACCTGAAAATCAACATTTAAAGAGTTATCGGCGAAATACGGCCGCAAAATATTAATTCATAAAATTTTCTTTGCAATAAAGCGCGTTTCATTGATATTAAAAATATATATTTCCTTATTTTGTTATGATTTATAAAAAACACCCTTTACCTTATCTCCTATGGAGAAACTTCAATTTAGTAATCTGTAATAGAAAACTGTAGCAATTTTTTATCTCTGGAACCTAGTTTAATGTTCAAATTTGAGAAAAATGTTAAGCAACATTTATTTTTTCTTTTTTCATTCATTTTTCATATACAATTTCTTACGTATGTAAAAACACTCCTTGTATATTTTAAATTTCATGCAAAACAAATGCCACTCATATTATTTCGAATAAAAACTTATTAAAGTATTGAAGACACATTTCATTTGATTTTCAAAAGAGTATTTATTACTTCTGCAACATTTTTTTCAATATATTTAACTGGATTCACCCATTGTTTCGGAACAAAATTTTTGTCCAGACAAACATTTTTTTTACTGATAGTTTTCGGCAGCACGATTCATCCATTTCAAACATTTCGGTTGGAAAATCAAAGCTACCTTATGAAAAACGTGTGTAAACGATTAATTTAACAAGTTGCAGCACAACAGCAAATGTTTAATGCAATTCTTTCGTCCAACTCCATAAGTATTTGTTTTATTTGTCAATTTTTCTTTATTTCCATTCTAATAAATACAAGTATACTAGGTTTGTTCAAAATGTATTCGTGAATTTTTAATTTTCGCGGGTTACTTATATTCGAATTTTGATTTTTTGTGGCGTTATGTCTCTCACTTATGCCGACAATTTCGGCCATATTGAATGTTCAGTTAATTATTGACTTGCACGTTTTTTGGCTCGTCTTTAATTTTTACATATTTAAAAAAATTTAACGAAGAACCTCTATAAATTTTTTTGTGAAAAACGAAATTAAGTACGCGGATGCATTTCGAATGTTGACTGTAGCATACGGAGAAGCTACCTTGGACCGAAGCAATGTTTATCGATGGTACAAAGTGTTCTCAGAAGGCCGAGAAGATGTGAACGACGAAGAGCGTGCCGGACTCCCGAGCACTTCAACAACAGACGAAAAAATTGATGAAGTGAAGAAAATGGTATTGGCCAATCGTCGATTTACCATGAGAAAAGTTGCTGAGGACCTAGATTTATTGATTAACTCGTGCCATTCGATTTTTATCAATGATTTGGGCGGCGAAATTCGTACCAAAATTGCCAACATTGCTAATGAGTTGTTGGACTCTGTCCACAGCGACTCATAACTTGTAACGAATCGTGAATTTGTGGTGATGACGTGGAAACCAAAGCTCAATTATCTCAATGGAAGTTGCCGCACGAATCAAGGTAAAAATTGAAGACGAGCTAAAACACGTGCAAGCAAAGCAGCTGTCAACAATTAACTGAACATTCAAAATGGCCGAAATGATCGGCATAAGTGAGAGACATGAGTACCAACATAACGCCACAAAAAAATCAAAATTCAAATATACGTAACCCGCGAAAATTCAAAATACGCGATTTGTTTTGAACAAACCTCGTATTACGTGCTTGTATTATTCATAAATACATGCTGTGGCAGCTCAGTTGAACTTTGGCTGAAAGATTCAATAATTGGCAGCTCAGTTCAATTTTGTTCGGACAAAATATAAAATTAAACCAATTCGAGCTGAGAGTTGTTCGAAAAAATATATTTTTTTTTTCTCTCTCTCGAAAAGAGAGACGCCAAACTACATATAAAAAAAATTTTGTCCGGAAAAAAATTCTGTTCGGAAACAATGGGTGAATCCAGCTTTTGATGTGAAATGTTGAACAGAGTACTAAGCTTAAAGTAGAAAACAGTAGCAAAACATTTTTTTTGGTTCCAAACAAAACGCCTGCACAAATACCACATGCTTATGTTAATACAAACTTAAAAGTTTGCAAATCAAGACTTACATAAGTGAAGATAAAATTCTGCAGACATAAAATTAATGATTGCTATTGCATGAAAAATTAACATTTTTCCCGCAGCATACAAAACCAGGAACATCATGCTTAGGCATGAAAATATGAAAATGTAATCGCTCGTTTTCTCAAACAACGTCATAACTCAAAAAAAGTAGTTGGGCCAGAAAACGAGCTGAATGTTTTTAATGTTCACACAATTTTACACAACATGAATAAATGATATGAGGATTTATTCTGCATTATGAACTAAAAAAATCAATTTTTGGAGTTATGGCGTTCTTTGAGTAAATGAGCAAAATGAAAATTATTTTCATAGGGCATTCAGAAGGTGCATCGCATCAATATCAACAGCATGTTAACCAACGACCTGGAAAGAAACATGTCAACGCGTTTGTGTTTGTTTATAGAAATTTGCTTGTTTGTTGGCAGCTTCGTTGCTTAGAATATTGTTGGTGGTCTGGTGATATCAAAGACAAACGCGGCTGGTTTACATTTAAGCACTTCTCTTTACAAGTCACAGTACATGTACAGGAGAAAAGTTATGGTATTATCTATGGAAATACTTGGATAGTTATGCACAATATACAAACAATAAATGGGTATTCTTGCTAAAGCAAATCTGCTGCAAATGATTTGACTATTCACTATTTTACTACACATACACTATACTAGGTGTGTTCAAAAAGTATCGCGAATTTTGAATTTTCGCGGGTTACGTATATTCAAATTTTGTTTTTTTTTGTGGCGTTATGTTGGTACTTATGTCTCTCACTTATGCCGATCATTTCGGCCATTTTGAATGTTCAGTTAATTGTTGACAGCTGATTTGCTTGCACGTGTTTTGGCTCGTCTTCGATTTTTACCTTGGTTCGTGCGGCAGCTTCCATTGAGATGATTGAGCTTTGGTTTCCACGTGATAAGCCCAAGATTCGTCACAAGTTATGACCCTCTGGAGCATGTTTGGGTCGTCGCAGAGTCCAACAGCAAGTTTATTGCTAAAGTTCGTAAAACTGGCTTCAGCGTTGATGCGCCAAGACCATGCACATATTACGAGTGACTGTTTTGTGAGGCTTGTGGAGCGGAGGCATCATTGGCCCATATATCTTTGAAAACAAGAACGGCGCAACGACACGCTCAGTAAACTCTTGTTATGTCCGCCCAGAGGACACAGAGAGGTCGCCGTTTAATTCATAAAAAATTATAATTTTTTCTTCAACATTATTTATATGGATGTTTTTATCTGCCACCCTTATACTAAATACATATGAATGTTCTTTTAGTCAGCTGAGCCACAGAGGAGCTTAAGCCCGCCCGAGGGCCTAACAAACAAAATATCTTTACTCAACGAAGCCATGTCCATGCTCATTAATTTGCTTTTTTAAATGGAAATAATATCTATGGATACTCCACTTTATATTTTTATTAGTTAAATAAATTACTACTCTTCAAGCCCTTTGCTCTTGCTAATAAAAAACAGGTTATTATTGAATGATTGTGGTATTTGCAAAAGAGCCATTAAATGAAAATAGAACCACCAAACACAAAACAAAACTATACAAAAGTTGATATTACAGCACAGCATCTTAATGTTCTATTAACACTTTAACACAGCCTAAACAAAAATTTGCAGCAATAAATTTTATTCTGCTTTTATTCCAACGTTATTAATTTCGTGCAAATATCTGTAATTCAAAGAGTTCCTGAGGCAAGCTTTTTGCAAGAGCACATCTTTGGGCGCAATCATTATTAATTGCCAGCGATTAATTTCAATTGTTCAAGTTTTCCTCTCTTTTTCATTTTTCCCCTTTATGCTACAACTTCTTAAATTCCCCATAATACCATTTAATGCCATTAGCTTAATTTGTTTTAATTTTTTGTTCGCAGTGAAATTAAACTTTTTTGCTGTTGTTGTCGTTTTTATTCTTCTGAGTTTTTCTTATATTTCTCCGGTTTGTTTTTTAAAGGCTTCCGACTTTGGTGGTGGACTGCAACATCACACTACTTTTGAACTACAAACACATAAATTCATACATAGATAAATACATACATATTATTACGACCATTTGTTATTAATGGCAGTGGGAGTAAAAGAGAAAAATATTATTTTTGCTTTGGATCTATTACGAAGATTATTCCCCTCGGAATTACATACATTTACATCTAGAAATTACTCCAAGTAGTAAATGTGATTTGCCGGAATAACAGCATATGTTTGTTTAGAAAATTTTTTTGCAGAAAAAAATACGAATGTAAAATCAACATGTAAACATTTTGATTGGAAATCATATTACAATTTTTAGAAACAATATGTTGTTGAAGTGTGTTGGCATTGATTTGCTTTGTTCATGGCTGCGATACACTGTTTCGTTTGTGTTCGTAAATAGCCGACAAACTTCGCTTTACCAGCGAAAATTTCCTGCTGCTGGCTAATAGGCAAAGTGTTTTGTCTTTTAGCCGAAAGATCGCAGGTTCGACTCCTGGAGACAAGCCAAAGTACCTTCGCATTTTGTGTTTTTCTGTTCAACTTTAACTTTAATTTTAAATAAACTTTATGTTAAATGATCAAATAAATACCCAGCGGAAAATGACAATACAAATCATTAGTTACAGCATTAATGAACTCAGCTCCAAGTAGTTCTATTTCTGGTGAATCATCAATGAATTTAACACATGGTTGTCATAGGACGGAAATGATTAAAATAAATTAATGATATGTACTTAAAAGATTGTCTAGAACAATTTTTGATATAAACAATAGCCTTAGAATATTAAATTCAGTACCTGTAGTGATTAGTATGCAATAAAAGTGGCAAATCTTTGGAACTAGTTCCTATTTTCTTTTTTCTTTTTGCTGGGTAATGTTGAATTAAAATTTATCTCATTATGGTATATATTTATCTAAAAAATATTTAAGGTTGTTATGGCTGCAACGGTAAGTGCGTTTACAACCAAACGATGAGTTCGAGTTCAAATCTTGGCCGGGTGCTCCAACACTCCCAAAAAATCCTCCTGATGTCTGTGCCAATACAGACAATAACGCAAGAAAATTAATTAATAAAATGCAATGACTAGATTGAATTAAATTGATGTTGTTCCAACTTGAAATAATTATTATTCAACATGGTTCCTTATGTTAATTCAGTATTGAATTTACGTTGTTACAACCTAAAATAATATTGATTTAAAATTGTTCTTCATTTTGATTAAACAATACTAGAATATTAAATCAACATGAAATAAAGTTATTTTAAAAGGAAAAATTTTAGCGATACATATTAAATTTAATTGAACAAGAGTGAATTTTAATCAAGAATAATGTCTTAATCAGACTTAAGTTCACAATAAATCGAACAAGTAGAAATAATTATATTATTATTATTAAGATAAACAAGAAGTGTTAACCATACTTAGGTAGAGAGATATAACTTCGTGCTAAACTGAATTGAAAATGATAAAACAGAAAATAAATAGTGATACTTACAAAGGTATCTACCGAAGGTAAATCAATAATTGTATACGCAATATAATCATTTGTCATATTACATTTCATTAAAAATGCACATTAAATAGCTGGAGGCAAATTATGGCACTTGTTATCAAACGAAATTACGAAATACTTCAATGGAGTTTTATATGGAAATATTCTTAAATTTTGAATCGTATCAAATGCCGTAATTTCACCCCTGATGTTAATAACAAGTTCTTGCCCAAGTGGATAGACCCGGGTGCTGATGAAGTGCATGGCTGCACAGAAAACTATCTGTATTTCTCCTAGCTAATGAAAAATCTAGTCTAATTTTTCTTCTCTTCTTTAGAAAATCACATTAATTAATTAAATGAAAATTTAATAAGAATTAAAAATACTGAACTTAAGGACGATTAAGACATTATTCCTGAGAAAAAAGTTTTTTTTGGGGATTACTGTAAATCATGTTAAATTAACATGAAATATATATGAATCAAAATCACTGCTGAAAGATGTGAAATTAAATTTGTTTGTGTAGATGATAATATGAAATTTTTGTGGGTGTCATGTATATGGATTTAAGAATACCTTAGGTTTAATTTCTTCAATGAAAATTTTTATTGATAAAATTATTCCAAGTACTTGGAGTTTTTCCAAAAACCACAGATATTTCTATGTATCACTGTAATAATCCAAAATCTGAGCAGTTGCTTAGTTCATGTGTGTTTGACTCCTTCAACATTCGAATACAACATTTTATTTAGCAGCAGTTAACTCTCAGTTAACACATTGCTTATGATAATATCTTAAATATTTGCTTCCAATTCCCTCTATTCTTATGGTTGTAGAACATTCCCTACTTTTTTCACAGCATTTATTGTTAAATCAATTTAACATCTGCAAATTGACCCTTTACATTGTTTTTCATCTCTCTACCGACATTCTGCTCTTGGATTTTTTTTTTTACACTAGAATGTCTGCTGCAGAAATTCTTTTAATTTTATTGTTAACACAGTTGCTAAATTTTGTAAAAGTATTTGTATTTGCCAACCCAATTGGTAAAAAGTTAGTGTTGAAAATGGTTTTGTGGATAATATTGGGCTGTGTCAGTACCCTTCAGCTTGTAAAAAAATTAATTTTCAAAGCATCTTTTAGTGGCTGTTCCAAACATTTTGCTATTATTAGAATTTTTAGCTGACTATTTTTCCACAAGGGTAGAAATAATGCCCCCATGCCAAATAAAATATATATTGCCGCCTTGATTATTTGAAGTGTGTGTCCTTAAGATACGATGTGGCTGCTGCACAAGTAGATTTTTGATGTAAGCAGCGTTGTTTTATTTCCAGCTTAGAAATTTAGTGAAAGATTTATTATTTGCTTTAAACCCATCGTGTTCATCGTGTTTTTTTCGAATTATTTTTGTAGCTTTGAGTGCTCTCTAAAAAAGCAGAATAGCTGGAAGTCTGATTAAATATGATTCAATATTTGAGACAAAAGGCTAGTAAATGGTTAATACACTTCTACTTGGAGCTAAAGAGAAAATGTTAATTTAATGTCAAGGAAAGATTAGAGTAACCACGTTATGAAAGTTGTTTTGCTAGAGTAGAACTAATGCACATATTTTCATTGAAATATTTCAATATATTTTACTTAATTACACAGTGCAACACGAAAAAATAAAACCATATACGGACACCACTACGTGATAAAGACAAAAAAAAAGACCCGTGTCTCGCAGTTTTGCCCCAAGTCATGCACTTTTCTTTTTATGGGCCCCCAAAGATTTGGTCTTTTTTTGGTGTCATTTTTGCATTTTCTCAGGCTCATATCTTGCAAACCGTTCGGAATTTTGATTTATTCTCTGAAGCAAAGTTGTATTTCCTGTCATAAAGAACAAAAATTGTGAACATGTAAAAACCAAAAAAAAAAACTTCATCTTCAAGATCAAAATCGCAAAAAAATTTAAATGCTTCGATTTTTTACCTTTTTTCCCCTATTCAGGTCCATAGGTAGCAAACCGTTTTTTTGGAGAAAGTTGTTGTTGTAGCTGTACGGCTCAGCCAACATTCCGAGCTTTCATGATTTCTTTGCTGAAGTTTTCTTGCTCATTCTCAAGATTTTCTTTATAAGAGAAGTTCCAAAAGTCATCCTTCTCTAAACGTAAACATGGCATTTTTTTAATGCCGGATGTACTACATTGGAAGAATATTTAGATGTACTCAATAGTTATAAAATCTTCACATTTCATCGATGTTACAGAAAAATTTTTACTTGCATTCGCTACAAGGTTCTTCCAATCTTAAAGTACATAAATTTAGCATAATTTATTTTTTTTGTAATTTTTATAATTCCAAATTTTTGCTCACACTCCATGAATGAAAGTCCAGAGAGTAAAAGCGTGTGATTGACTTCTTAATTTCGAACAACATACATCCAAAACTGAACAATGTAGTGTCTCTTATGCTGTCCACCACAGTTGTTGCCCTAAGCTGTAAGGTGGGTCACATTTTGATTCAAAGAATAAATAAATTTCAACAGCAAGAACGAATATCGTGGCAGCCACATGAAGCTTAATTTTCATTCCACATTCATTCCACATATGCGTATTAGCTCCTCTTGGTATACAGGGAGTAAATATATTATCACTTATACCTCTGCTGCAAGCGTAACAGATTTTTAATGAGAACATCTCGCCACTAGATGGAAATTGCACTTTTACCTGAAAATTCCATGAGTAAACTCAATCTGAAAAAGGGCACTTAAATCCTTTGTTCTTTAAGCCCCTCATATGTACGAGTAATAATAAAACTTCATTTCCTAAAAATGAATTCCTGTTGCAAGTAAAACAGCACACAAATGCTGGTCTGGTCACCCCTAACGTAACATAAAAATTATTGCACTTAAACACATTTTGTCGATTATCTTAATGGTTTTTACGATGTGTGAGTTGAATTGTTGTACTCTTGCCAAGAAAAATTTTATGCATAAGAATTTGTGTGTAGAGCATTGAATGTAACTTAAAGTGTGAAAAAGTAATTATATGACTTTTAACAGAAGCTTGTAATTCATTTTAATGAGTAAGGGTTAAAAATAAAATAGAAATGTAATACGGTGGGTAAATTATTTCAAAATACAAAGTTTTGAGCAGCTTTTGTTGTAGAAGTATTCAGAAACTTAAATTTCATGTCTGAAAGAAATATTAAATCTGTACAACATTAAAAATAAGAAGGTACTAAGGACTGTTTGCGGGAGAGGGAATACAAATATTCAGCGACATCAACATTCGTTCAATAGGGATTTCTGAACTTTGATAGTTTATAGCGACCATATTGTTGAAGTTGCATTTTTAGACTTGGCTTTCATTTACTCAATCTGTTTTGCCAAATTACGATGGACAGACAAAATGTTCAATAGCACGGGCAAATGATACAATTTTTTATCAAAATGAATGTTCGGTTTGGGCAAAGTTCCGCGTGCTTTACCAATTTTATGGTCGAGAGCGGTATAAGTATTATTTTGGGCAGAATTGGATGAAGGAATTCACAACGGCATGTAATTTGAACAGCTCATGCCACTGTTTCATTCTGCACGACAGATTTGAAGTTCTGAGCAAATCGCTTGTGAACTGGACATTGCTTATAAGAGCCAGATAATGACAAAAGTATTGTTTTAAATAGTCTTATGAGTATTGGCCGTCAAACAACTTTAAATTATTCTGCACAAGCGGCAGCAACTAAAATAAATAGAGTGTATCAGCTACAATCATATGCATGAGTATAAAAATACTCTGAGTATTAATCGGCTACACATGCGTATATACCTGGCTATTTTATTTGCACAAACACATAAAACATGTTTTGAAACAAACACGCATACACCCACACATTTTCTATTCCATTTTATATACACAAATGTATATATACGGTGGCAAATCATGAATTAATATCCCGAGTATCAGCGTATTTTTTTTTTGTCCGATTAAACCAGGTTTCCCAGATTTTTTTTCGACTGACATCAACAATTTTAAAGTTTTTATCCAAAAAATGCAATTCATACTAATTTTACCACTTCTAGAGATGGATCAGAAGTGTCACAACAAATTCAATTAATTTTAAATTGTATATTAATTCGTAACAGAGATTTTAGCACTGAATTTTGTTTCTAATTTAATTTTTTATTGACGCCATTGCCGAAAAACTCGTTCAATGCAAGAGTTGCTCGTTGATACATAAAGTAAATTTAATATATACAATACTCTACCAGTTTTTTAAACGGCCGTGATCCAGCGGCATCTTGATATGAACAAGCTTCTGCCCAAAAACATGTTTAAATTGCTTGTTATATGTATATAAAACCAAATAAGGACTGATTGTCAAATAAACAATAAAAAATTATCTGGTGAGCAATCTCCACAATGCAAGTACCTGTTTGTCTTGTAATAAACCTTATTTAAATCTTGCTAACAACAAATGTTAAAGACGAATTCATTATTACCATTTATCATTTTATACTATTTATGAGCTAAAAAAGAGCAATTGGAGTATGCATTGATATTAAAATATTCCGAGAAGTATATAAAAATATATTAAGTAAAATACAAATCCCCAAAAAACCTCATAAAATCCCCAAAACATAAAAGTTATCCCCATTTAATTTCTCAATCCCCAAACCAAGATTTTATCCCCATTTCGAAAAATAAATCCCCGATTTGGGGATAAATCCCCTAATCTGACAACACTGGATTAAACATTTATAGCCTGAGTATACAAATACTTAGACTATTAGTATGAGAGAGAGAGAGAGAGAGAGAGTCAATGCGTTTGCTCTTGTATGCGGTAATCGCATTGTTGCCATTTTAGCATTTTCACTGTCAGATCTGGCATTTTCATTAGTTAAAAAGCATTCAACTTTCAAAAAATTCTGCTATATGCTTTCTGGCCGAATTTGTTGAATATAAAAAATTGTAATTTGTTAAAAAAAATTCTTCTGTATAGAGGATTTTTCTCATAAATGTACATGTATTGCAGGGTAAAGGTTCCCTGATAATCTGCACTAGCAACAGTGAAATGCAAATGTTTTCTTTAAAGATGGCGCTTACTGAAAGACCCTTTATTTTACGACTTTTTTTTTACCATATGCAACGGAAAAAGAACGTTTAATATTTACTTTGTGTGATACTACCTGCCGCTTATTTAAATTTGTTTTAATAACTGCTGGTGCTTGTGGGTCCTTTAGCTTCTTCCTTTATTTGCTTTAGTTAGTCTTGACTCGGAAACAGGAAATCAGTCTTGAGTGGTGCTGGCCAAAAACCACTTATTATTTTAGCTGGATTTTGTTATTAGCTTTTCTTTTTAAAAATGTTTGTGCTAGCATATCATTTGTACAAGTTGACAAATAATAAAGAAAGTGATTGCAAAAAGAAGTTTGCAGAAATTAGCAAGACAAAAAAGAAAAAGAAAAGAAAAGTGAACAAATAAAATATTTTCATAATAAGGAAAAAGCCTAGCAATGGAGCCCATACAACAGGGTTTTTTGTAAAACAGTTCTAAACGTGATGTGTAACTGCTAGTACTCACTATCCTACATATAATAGGGGGAAGATCTGGACCAAAGACCGGCACTGCGTTACCTGATGGATCTTTTGTGCCATATATCTGTAAGTTAAGTTAAATCTATTCCTGTATTACTCTCCTTATGAAAGTCAGCACAAATATTGGAGAAGCCCGCCTAATATCATCTGAATGAAAAAGATGCCTTCTACTGTTACATAAGACCATAAATACGCAAAGAATGTATGCCGTTGTTTAGTCATGTTATAAGCATAAACGACTCAAGAGTGAACAAACTTGGTTTTTGTTCTACAGGGAATATTTCAGTCCAAAGTTATCAAAAAGAAAACCAGTAACAAGCCGTAAATCATTCCTGTTGAGGTTCAGGATGCCACTATACGAAAATGGCTGCATCAATTCCTTGGCCTAGCTTAAACCAGTATAAGTCAGCCACATTTTCTTTGCGGTCGAAATATCATCTTCTTCGATCAGAGAGATTACAGTCGACCAAATTACGTTACAAAAGGGCTCTGGGCCCATAAACGGAGCACCAGAGGCCCTGCTGGCCAGTTCATCCACTTTCATCAAGTAAATGAAAACCTTGTTCCGTATGGATAGATTTTGGTATGGAATTCCAATAACAGAAGTGACATAAGAGCTGCCTGAATATCGGAAAATACAGCTATATGCGCACCTCCTTTTTAAATTAATGTCAACACATTTGCTGATTCCCTGAAACACCGTAGGCCATTAGCCCATGGAATGAAGGAATGCATGATATATATATTTTTTAAATCACGCTTTTATTTTTTTTGTATTTTACGCATGTTAAAAAAATAGTCAAATAACTCAAATAAAATTTGAAAACTTTTCCTTTGATTATTTTTACTATTATTAACTTCTTGCTTTATGTGTAAAAAATCTAATTTGAGGTCTTGGCTTAACATTAGTTACAATAAAATATAAACTTGTGTTTATTTCTATTTTTTTTTTTTGCTCTTCTTCCAAAAGAACTTCTACACATTTTCCGCTTGATAACAATTTTATTTTAGAGAATGCGAAAACAGTCCCAAAAACATGTTGTAAAACTTTTATGTTTACTGTTGTTGATTTTATTTATTTTTTAATGTTTGATGACAAAGTAGTGAACAAATCTTCGGACACTCAATATTACGAACAACATTTATAATCTAAAACATCAACCACTTTGCCATATCAAATATAGAATGTAATAAGCAAGGGATTCAAGAAAAGTTTATCTGTACAATTTCATTAAAAGGCAAGTCAAGTCGCACAAGTACACTCGAATAAAATACAGTGTTGAAGCGTTTGATTTAAGCTAAAATTTTAATTTGAAAAAACTGTATCTGATGCATCGAAATATTACAACATTCCATTTTTAAGGGTTGTCATTGTTACCAAAGAAATTGTTACTTATTTATCTTGGCATAAACAATATATCACTTTTATTATTTGATCAGGCTAAAGTTCGTATCGCTTTGTAAGCCAAACTACATGTGATAATTATGAATGAACAAATAACACCAAAGTTAATTGCAAATATTCTGACAAACACCTTAGTAGAACGGAACAACCGGCTGTT
The DNA here is from genome assembly GCA_936439885.1 of Nowickia ferox. Classification (NCBI taxonomy): domain Eukaryota; kingdom Metazoa; phylum Arthropoda; class Insecta; order Diptera; family Tachinidae; genus Nowickia; species Nowickia ferox. The sequence goes on from OW387023.1 coordinate 112,429,522, forward strand.
TTCGAAGGACCCTACACCTTCATCATCAGCGTTCTTTGTGTTTATAAAAACAAATGAAGTTCAAACAATAATAATTAAAATTGACTTAAATTAACAGCCATGGGTCTGAGGCAAAAATTAAATAAATATACTTATACTTAATAGTAGTAAACCAAAAAGTTTGTCTTAAGTAGAACAAAAAGTAAGCAAATTAACTAACATGTTCATAATTAGTAAATAATAAACGACAATGGCAAGACTAATGTAAATTTAAAGATGGTAAGATTGAGCTTTCATTACAAAAAAGCTTTCAGAAAATTGTAATACGATGAAACAAAACAATTCACATAATCCATTTGCAATAAAAGTTGCGTATATAAAGCCCTTCGAAAACAGCTCGTTGTTCCGTTCTACTAGGGTGTTTGTCAGAATATTCACAATTAACTTTGGTGTTATTTGTTCATTAATAATTATCACATATAATTTGGCTTACAAAGCGATACGAACTTTAGCCTGATAAAATCATAAATATAGAAACAAATAAAGTTTGACTTGGTATAAATGACTATGACTCTTTTCAAATTCTAAATACCTTTAATAAGTGAATATTTAAATTTATCAACAGCCACTTGTTCTAGTGATGCCATCTTATTTGCTTCATATATCCGTTGAAAAGGTCTTACCTTAAAAAAAACACCAATAATCAGCTGCTTCATTTTTAAAGAAATGGACGAAAACTTTAAGCTTAATGTTTTTAATTTAATTTTTTTTTTTTTATTATTAATCAACTTTAAAATAGAGTTTTTATTGACACTTTTTTTAGATTTCTTTTAAATGTCTTACCTTATTTGCCCTTTTAAAAAGAAAACAAAACAAAAGATTTTTTTTGTACCACAATATGACCTGCAGCATCATTTCTATAGTTAAAAACGAATGCTCACTTTAGATGTTTATTGTTACATTGTGGTTTTGCTCACGGCTGTTTAGATTTAATTAATTAGCGGAAATTTTTGTCATTCTTCTGTGTGTGTTCACTTCTGTTTTTAAATTGTTTTTTAAAACTTGTCAAAAATAAGGTTTTGGGAAAATTTGCTTTTCTCTCTAGCTTATATGTATGTGTGTATGTGTATGTGCGTACTGGCGTTTCGAACACAATTTTGGTGGGATATTATTTTATATTGTTAGTTGTTGTCTTGTCGTCGTCCTATTTTGTTATTTAATTTTATCGGATAGAAAACTTATGTTTTGGTTGGCTGATGTTGTCCTGGCGTACTTCATTGTTATTGCTGTCATACAGTGGAGTTGGCAAAAACATTTAAAAAAGAAGGTAGCTTAAGCTTAAGGCAATAATTTTTTTTTTAACTTTGTACAAATATCAAAGCAAATAAATTCACTCACAAAATGCGTTAAGGTTTGAAAATAATTTTTTTTTATTTATTTCATTATATATTTATCCGAAAATCGAAAACAAATTTCTTGTTTTTATTGAAATATTAGAAGACATTTATGCTTAATGCAACCCAAAGCGCAAGTTAAATTTCAAGTTAATGTATTTTAAAGAATTAAACAACTATGTTCGTTTTACTTTTCTTTTTATAAATAACACAACACTCACCATGGCTTGATGATAATGACAACATTTTGTTATTGCTTATGTATAAATGTAATCTCACATGAAGATTTTTATATTAGTAAAGTCGTATACTAAAATATATTATCACATTCTCCAATCAACGAAACTGAAGTTTGACAGAGAAAACAAAATTAATAAGATATCTCCTCTATGGTTTTTTTTTCAAGCAGGAAGTCTTATTAATTTAATAAGGAAACCCTTTTTGAAAAAATCAAGAAGTAAACATGGTCGTTATTTAATTTTTATCAATCCACTGTACATCGTTAAGTTAAGTTTCTATAACAATTTTGTTTTCTATTTTTTTTTCTGCTGTTGCTTACAATATCAAGCTTCTGTGCTCTTCTATTTTTAAGCTGTTTGGATGTTTTGGTTGTGTTATTAATTTTTCTTTGTTGTTGCTTATGTTGCTGCTTGTTATCTTTATTACGTTCGCTGTTGATGGGACAGTCAGTAGAAGAAAGTATAAAATATAATTTGCCTGCAAATATTGTTACTGACAAGACTTGACAACTTTTTGTTTTACAGCTCCTCCTGTAACTGTTGTTTTGTAATTAAGAGTCTTTTTTTTACTAATTAGTTGCGATTTGTGTTTTATGGTTGGTTGTTATCTTGAAATTGTCTACTTCATAAATATAAAAGATATTTCTTTTTATGTATATGTATTTAGTACATATGTACATACGTGCATGTATACATGCGAGTATTTATATATTTATTATATACTTATATATAACAATTTTAGAATGCTTTTATCCCGCTGTCGAAGCAAGATACTTTTGCCATTAATGCTTTGTTCAAAATTAGTCTAAAGCAATTGAATCATCAAATGTATGGTAGAATTCTCATTTGGTCAATACTAAAGTCAACTTAAGTATTTCACATTTACTACACCATTCTTACCTGCTATACAAAAAGTTTTTAGTTTTATTAAAATTATATATGCATGAGTTCTTTTTTTCCTGCGATAAAATGGGGCAAATTACGGCATTTGATACTGATTGCCATTTTTATACAAACACAATTAATTTTTTTTACATTTTTTCAATATCGAGTGCCGTAATTTGCCCCCTCCAGTAATATTACATTCATCTTAATCACAATTGATACCAGGGGTGACACGAGATGTTGGATAATTGTATGTTCTGTATGTCTCGCTCAGACAGTCATCGAATCATATTTATTGTTTCTTTTGCATTGTATTTTCATGTTGAACCTTGTGGAATCGCTGCAAAGTGATTTTTTTTTAGGTAAATGGTAACAATTAATATTTTTGAATGTAAATGCCTTAAATGAAGTCTTGAGCCATTTAAACACAAAATTTTAATTACTTTTTTAGTACCAAAAATGTGTTCACATTGGCGGTATTCGATGTTTGATATAAATTGTCTTGCGTAAGTGCAAATGGAAAATATCGTAGCTTTTCTTTGGGTTGTGTGTGTATTTTGTTATTGGATTTGAAAAAAAAAGCTACGATATTTTGCATTTGCACTTACGCAAGACAATTTGCATTAAACATCGAATACCGCTATTGTGTTCTTTAACTCATTTATTATTATATAAATATTAACTCGTTCATTTGATAATGTATAAATTTTTGGTTGTTTAGTTTGATTAATTTGCTAAAATATTAATAAGAAAAACACTGCATTTGTCTCTTTTTAACAGTACAGAAATCAGCTGATTTTAGTTTTTTTTTGAGTCATTTTCTTCAACTCTGGTATCCTCTGTGATCTTAATTTCAATGCAAATTGTGCTTGATGGTCTCAATATCTTCATTTTACTTATATATATAATTTTATAAGTTCTTTGTTATATAATCATTAATTGATTTCGGTGATCGCTTTAGATCACCCTTTGATTCTTAACTGTCATATATTTTTTGTAGTAGTGGCTAAAGTTTTACATATTCTTTGAAATAGTCAGGAGGTTCGTAGCTTTTACAATTCTTGAGAAAAGAGCCTGTGACGGACAAACGGACAGACCTGCAGACGGACATCGTAGCGAAAACAATAAGGTACATTTTCAACTTTGATGTACGGAACCCTAAAAACTATGATTTTCGAAATATTTTAGAGAATTATTTTTAGCAACATAAGAAACAGGAAGGGAAAAATAATTCTCTAACTTAAAAATTAAGAACTAAAAACTTAAATTTGACTTTGAAAAGAGAGCAGGGGTAGAAGTGAATTTGACGTTGTATATTTTTCTATCGAATAAGCTAAAAGTGCCACGTTTGTTGTAATATTTGAATATTTCCTTACAAATAATAATGAAATATTACCATGACCTCAATAAAACAAACATCATTTGTTTATTTATTTTGTTTTGCTTTTAAGCAAATTGCATGAGAAAATATAAAACCACAAATCATTTCCCAATTGATGTCATAAAATCTTATATTTTATGAATTAGAAATCAAAAAGAACAAGCACAATTTCAAATTTCAATAAAAAATCTGTCAATACATTTCGTTTTTGTTTTTGGTCTTATGTTTTTGCAAGTGAAGGAAAATGAAAAAGAAACCGCACTGTAAGATAATGTAATCGAAATGTAAGTAATATAATCCTTAATATATTTATTTACAAAATGGTTTCTGGTTTCTTACACACATACATATGCAGTTAATAATTCAAACATACACGCGACCATTTAGTGGGGCAATCTTAAAAGTTTTCTGCAGTGGGTTGAAAATATAATTCTGGGGATGCAAAACAGAAAATGACTACAGTTCTCTTTGAGTATTGGCTGTCAAACAACTATGAATGCGAAAGGCTAAAAATAAATATGAAACATACGCATTAATTTTAAACCGAATACTTATAACTATAAACATCTAACAACTATGATTATACAAATTTTTTAAATTATGCAGCACAACTGACAACAACTAAAATTTATATACTGTGTGAGATATAATCATACTTTTGAGTATAAAAATACACTGAGTATTAATCGGCTACATATGTGTATATACAGTGCTATTTTATTTGCACAGGCATGTTTTGAAACATCCGCACACACCCACACATTTTCTCTTCCATTTTGTGTATACACAAATATATATATACAGCGGAGAATGATGAATCAATATCCCGAGTATCATGCGTACTTGTTTTATGTCCGATTAAATATCCATAGCTAGAGTGTAAGCATACTCAGTTTTTTTAGTATGAGAGAGAGTCAGTGCGCTTGATACGCATGTGACTTTTTATTTTTAGTTGCAGCGTATTTTATTTTTTCGCATAAACGCAGTAGATATGCTCTTGTATGTTGGATTCGGCGTTAGTCCGGTACAATTATGATTATTATTATTATTTACTTTTTTATATTTTTGTTGGAGTACTCATTGTCATTCCCTAAAGCAAATGTTTGTTCCTGAAAAGTATTTGCAGTCGATAAATGGTTTTGCCAATTTTACTTTAAAAATTATTTAAAAAATGTGTAATTGTTCTTTTATTAGCAGAAACATTTTGGGTGCTGGAAATTGTGAATAAATAGAAATTTTAACTGAGCACTCTTTACTTCCCTGCTAATTAATCAAAATTACCGCTTTAAATTTCCTTTATGAGAAATGGAATCTAGGATTGAATTGAAGAATAATAAATATTGTTCTCTACGAAAACCTTTTCCACTTGATCTCGCACATCATCTTTTACATTTATGGAAATCAAAACGGCTTGTCATTTCCATAAAAAATACAATCCGAGAACAAAGAGATAAACAACATAAAATAAAATAAATTGAGAGGGAAAATAAAAATTGATGATTTTTCTAAATTATAAGAGAAATGTTGAAAAATAAAAACAAATTGAGGATAAAACAAAACAACAGTCAAATTAAAAAACTCTGCAATCTATTGTTTATTTGTGAAGTGGTCAAATTTCTGCATGAAGAGCAAAAAATAAAAAAAAAATCAATATAAAAAACCAGCAGGCAAGGAGGCACAACAAATTGTATTCATAAAACCAGAGGGCTCAGCTGTTTTTTACGTTTTATTTTTTACTTTGTTTTCCTGCAGAGCATATTTGTGTTCAAACGGTGGAATTTTGCTTGTTTAGAGCACAAGTGGTAAAATAAATGTTAGTTTATATATATTTGTGCTGCATGGCAGCATATCCTTGTACCAAGGCCTACACACAGCCAAGCACACATGAATATGTACATACAAACACACATACATTTATAAATTTTTTTGGGGTCACTTCAATATTTTTATTTCGTTAGATTTTTGTTTTCTTGCTCCAATTCATGTTTTGTTTATTTGGAAAATACTAAAGTGTAGTAAAAACAAAAAAATTTATTATATTACAAGACGTACTAAAAACAAACATCAAAATAAAATCCATTCATCTCATCTTTTTGCTATTATATATTAAATTCTGACCTTCTCACAACCTGAATCTACCTTTGGACGAAAAAACTGAAAATTGAGAAAATTTTCCCCTGTTGTTACACGATCTACAATTACAAACATACATACGAATCTTTATATTTTTTTAAAGACAAATAAGATAAATATTAGTATTCATTTCAACATACGACCTGGAAGGAAGATGATGAAACAGAAGACCAAAATTCCGTTGGAAGGACCATGTTGTCGATAATATCACATGTATATAGTTTGGCTTGCAAACCGATACAAACTTTAGCCTGATCAAATCATAAATATAGAAACAAAAGAAAAGTTCGAGCAATAATAATTAAAATTAACTAAAATTATTAGCCTTAGGGCTGTGGCAAAAATTAAATAAATATACTTATACTTAATAGTAGTAAACCAAAAAAGTTTGTCTTAAGCAGAACAAAAATAAGCAAATTAACTTACATGTGCATAATTAATAAAGAACAAACGACAATGGCAAGACTGTTGTAAATTTAGAGATAGTAAAATTAAGCTTTCGGTTCAAAAAAAGCTTACAGCAAATTCTTATACGATGAAACAAAACAATTCACATCAACTGACACCACACACAGTGGAAATCTACATCAACTGACACCACACACAGTGGACCAAACACAAAGAACACTGATGACGAAGGTGTAGTGGCCTTCGAAAAGAGCTCGTTGTTCCCTTCTACATGTAAATTGGCTTACAAAGCGATATGAACTTTAGCCTGATCAAATCATAAATATAGAAACAAATGAAGTTCGAACAATAATAATTAAAATTAACTAATCACAAAGTTTGTTGTTGCAAATTGGAGAAGGAGCACAGGAGAGCGAGGCTGATGAGATTTATGCTATGTAAGGCCAAGGCTTCAAATAATTTGCAAGTAAATAACAAATATTCACTTCACTATTGTGTGAGGCTATGAGAGCAAAAATGGGTTTAAATTAGTCCAAAGATAATTGCCTGCCACTTTCCTTTAAATATAGCTTCTGTTATGTGAACATCTTGGAGGGGTTCCAATTTATGATAGACTTGTGCAGCAATGAAGGCCACCTATCAGTGGTAACTTAGCGAATATTGTCTTTCAAAAGGCTTTTCGTAGCACTATCTTTTTGAAATCTCACCTCTTTTACATTTAAAGCATTGTGGTTCTTAAAACTCAGTCATCAAGGTGCAATATTCTAACGATGCAATGCACTACAGCAGTAAACTGGTTATTTTCATGGTTAATTTTGAAATAAATAATTAAAGGCAATTTTTCATAATTATAGGGGCCACACCAATTCTTGGTGTGGATACCTCTTTTTTTATTTTTGAATAAAATTTAGACATAACTAGAAACTTACTAATAGTTCTTGTTAAATTTGAAACATTTTGTGAATTTTTCAATTTTCAAAAATTTGAAATTAAGTTCGAATTTTTTTTTAACTCTCTTAGCGTTTTGAAAACACTTCTTTATACTTCTATAACAATTAAAATTAAGTTCTTTACAAAATTTTTTGAGATTTTTAAACTAAAATGTTTGAACACAAAATTTTTTTAAACCAAAATTTTTATGCATTTCGTTTCTGTTTAAGAACCCGTACACACTAAAAAATACTTTTGAGTTTCAATAACAAAAAAGCTTTTTTTTAAAAATTGCCTGTGAACAAAATATTTCCATGATGGATAAGTACAATTAAAAATAATTTATTAGGTATTTAGTTAAAAAAAAATAAGTTATTGAAACAACGAGATTTTTTTTTTTTAAAACCGAAGAATTTTAATCAGAAATAATTTCTTAGTCGGGCTTAAGTTCAGTAATTTCAATTCTTATTGAATGAAATATTTTTTATTAATTAATGTGAGTTTCTGAAGAAGAGAAGAAAAATTAAATCTGGGGGAAATACCGATATTTTTCTGTGCAGCCACGCACTTCATCAGCACCCAAGTCTATCTACTGGGGTAGAGATTGTTATTAACATCAGCTAGTTAACGCAAATTTTCAATGAAATGGAATATGAGAATTGTTGCGTATACAATTATTGATTTACCTTTGGTAAACACATTTGTAAGTATCACTATTCATTTTCTGTTTATCCGTTTATTTTTTCATTTTTATATTCAGGTTAGCACGAAGTTATGTCACTCTACTTAGGTGCTGATGAAGTGCGTTGCTGCACAGAAAAATATCGGTATTTCCCCCAGCTTATAGTCTAATTTAATTTTTCTTCTCTTCTTTAGAAACTCACATTAATTAATAAAAAATATTTCATTCAATAAGAATTGAAATTATTGAACTTAAGCCCGACTAAGAAATTATTTCTGATTAAAATTCACTATAGTTCAACTAAACATTTAAAATTGTTTCACTTAAACAGAAGAATTTTCAAATCGGTTTTTTGTAGAACTTGATAAATTTTATTATTGTTGTTTTCACATCCGTATTTATTTTTTTGAATCTATGAATATATTTGATAATTTATTTATCAAAAAGTTTTTTTTTTTGATAATGTTATTATTAAATTAAAGATTAAAGTTGCAAAAATTCATCTCCGTGGCCAACGACACACATTTATTGAATATAAATTGTGTCTATTTTTTTCTGTGTAAGTTAAGAAACATCAAACAAAAATTTCTTCACAATAAACATATTTCTTTATGCAATACTGAAGCCGTTTTTAATTTTTACAATCTCTACACAACTAATTGCCACATTAATCAACAATTAGAGTAATTAAAGACGAAACGAAAATCATTCAATGAGGAAGTTTACACGAGAACAATTTTTAAGCCACACAATTTTTGTTCTTTTCCAAATTACACGAGTCTAATTCATCTGGCACAAAATGTATACGTATACACAGCTTTGTGTGCAATAGTGTTTTTTGTATTCATTTAACATTTGCTGTTTTTTAAGTTGTGTGTGTATTGGTTTTATGCTGCTAATGCGGGGTTGTATCTGGTTGAAAAGTTAAGACAACCACAAAACCACTCTCTTTGCCTCTCCCACCAACAAAGTGGCAAGTTATGCCAGCACAATTGTGTCCGTGTAAATCAGCGCAATGGTATTAAAAAAAAAAATACCGAAGCATGAAAATCGGATTCCGAATCGAATAAAATATGTTTTTTGTTAAGAAATTTTTGTTTGAGGCTTTTTCACTTACTCTGCGTGTTTACGTGATTCTCAATGACATTTTGAGAGTTTTTGTATAAGCATACGAAGATTTTCAGATTTTCTCAATAATTTTTTGTTGCAGTCTACTGATCAGTTACTACACTAAATATAAAGAAGTACGTATCCATAATCAATATAATCGAAAAATAAGAGACGAGTTTATTTTATTTAGTTACTAAAATAAATACAAGCCATTAAGTGCCCACAATCAATTCAATGTTATCAAAATATAAGAGGACTCATTAAATACGACTATTTCACTTTTTTACTTGTCTTGCTTTAAAAATATCTAGAAACAATTTTACATGCACACCATGACGCACATAAGATATAAACTTATGCTTTAAAATACAACCCCCCCATCAGCAACCAATTGCATGTATGGATTGTACGGCATGACATTCCAAAAATTGATTTCTAGGAATTTGATATAAGAAACTTTAACTTTGATAGAAAAGTAAATTTCAAAAGCTTTTAAGTTTCTTTTTATACAAATTTAACAAGCATGTTTATGGTAAATGTTGCAATTATTCAAAGTAAATATCAATCACCCATACATATGTACATATCGCTACCGTAGTATAGAAAGGCCCTAACTTGTGGTTTTTTTTAAATCGAATTTTTTGTATATTTCGAAAGAAAAACTAGACGCAAGAATCCCGATTTAAAAAAAATAATGAGTTAGGGCCTTTCTGTATTAAAGTAACGATATGTTCATACCTTATGTTGACCATTTAGTCCTCAATAATGCACAAACATGAATGCACTTCGATGTAATTTTTTTTTTTAAACCACACACTTATCTTCCAAGCAGGTGAACCCAATTTAAAGAAGATTCCTGTGTAGCTTTTACTCGAACAGTATTATAACTTATAGTTGGTTCATGTCAAAAATGTATTCGTATAGTTTTATATGAATATTTGTGTTGTCAGGAAATACCACAAATAATAAATTGTTATATGGAAATAGAAGATATTTTGAAATATGAGCTTACACAAAGTGCAAATAAATTTGATAGAAGACTGACTAAATGACGTGACTGCCTTTCAAAATATGCTGTTGGAAAACAATTTAAGCAACGACAAAACAAGGAGAACCTCAAAGCTAATAAAGAAAAAGGAAAGGAAAGTAGGTGGCATTAGATTCAAGGAAACTTTATTTTACTTACTAAGAAGGCAAATGTAATATTTCCACAACTGTATTCATATCTAAATGGCACATAATAGAGTCAAGCCGATAGCTTTTGCCACTAGTGTTTTATAATTAAAGATTTACTTTAGTTTTAATTGTTATAATATCTAAGTAGTATAAAATATAAAAAACTGACACACAAGAGAATTTTTTTTTGCCAAAAAATGGAGTTAATGGTAAAATGAAGATTTTTCAGAATCTAATAAAATTTTGTTACCGGGAAAGTACACGAAATTTTAAATTACAAACATAAAAATATTATATATATGATTTGATCAGGCTAAAGTTCGTCGCATCGCTCTGTAAGCCACCAAACACCAAAGTTAGTTGTAAATATTCTGACAAACAGTTAGTACGATTTCGATTTAATTATTTTTGAAATATGATTAAATCGAGAGAGCTTTTAGCAGCAGCCAATTAGAAGATATCACATCTTCTCTAGATATATCGGGCGTTTTTAAAATGTTTAATTTTTGTTATTCTTAAATCCAATTTAAAACAAAATTTTGTTTATCCAAATCAAATAAAATGGTCTACAAAGAGTGTTTGAAAATTGCCACGCAGGAGAATGCGTGAACGTGAGTAAAAAAATAATTTTTATTTTTGCTTTAATATAAAAAGAATAATGAAGAAAAAAAATGTTTTTTTTTTAATTTTCAACAACTTTGATTTACTGTCACTTTATCAAGTGTTGTGTATGATTTCCACTATTAGTTGAGTGTAGTAAAAAATTTCATAACTAAATTTGTTTGTTTTTGAAGATGAAAAAATTATATATAATATCGAAGATGAGCGTATTATTAATATTAGTAAAAAGTTGTCACGCGTGAAAGAGCGTGAGTGTAAGTGATACATTTTTTTGTGAGATTAAGTGATAAGCACTTCAAGATCTTTAAGAGTGAGGCCTCTAAACATTGATTCCAGAAAATATTTTGCATCGGTGCTGCCGTTTGGCTGCTCTAATTGGGCAAAATTTATTATAGTGGGGTGAGTGTGGAGAATACCTCTTACAAGGAAACAAAAATGCAAACTTTATCTCTTTATAATAATAACTATATTGCATGTTTGTGTGATTTTGAAAACAAATAAAATAATCAAAACATAAATGTAATCTGCTTATGGTTATAACACTGTTAATCGGTGACAGAAAATGTGGTTATGGTTACAGTCATGGCTATGGCTGCACTATATTATGTCGTGTCTGATTGATGCCTTCTTAACTCAGTGCACAACAGCAGTATTTGTATGTGGGCACATTAATATAAATTTATATGGCATTAAAAGCAAACTGTAAAATTTTACTTAGTGACTTTTAATAAAAAACTTCTCAGAGAAATTAAACGCCAAAATGTTAATTTCTTTTTAATCATGTATACACAAAAATATCAATGGGATGCCTTTATAAGATATGATAGCATTACGGCACCAAAGAGAGCTTTAAAGCCTTAAAACACGTAATTTCAGCCAGACAGTCTGTCAGAATGAAATTCTAATCCCAACTGATTGATCTAAGTTCAAATTGATAATCATTATGTAAAATTGTTTATGATTTTTAGCTCAATTTTACTTTAAATTCAATTTAATTAAATCAGACTTTTGGGAGTATAAAATTGCAAATCCTTATTGCTTGTCAAATTTTATCAATAATTTGTATAATTTTGCTCTTATTTGCCGTTGCAACTTATATGTGTGTATGCATGTATGTAATTCTGTTTGAAATATTCGCTTCACATTTCTACCAACACACATAAGCACGATCAAACATCAAAATATTGTAAAAATCCTATACAACACGTATCTTTAGTTCCAATTACATTTTCACGTTTTCCAAGTAAATTGCTTTAACGTGTATTAGCGCACGCTGCAAAAGCAAAATATGTTATAAGTATATCAGCAGCCTGTGAGCCCCCACGCCAGCAACAATGTTGTTTGTTATTTACAGCACAAGAACTACAGCATAATTACAAACATGCATACATATGTACCTCGATAAACATATTTTTTGCTATTTTTGTGCAGTGTTTTTTTTCAATCATTTTCATTTATTCGAATTTTTCATTTTTGTAAAAGAAAACTATATAAAACGAAAAAAAAAATATATAACTACAACATCTGGGCTGAGAATTCAGCAGTTGAGGAACTAAACATACAAATCCAAAAGATTTAAGAGAACTGGGGCAAAATACAACAACTGCAGAGTTCCAAGGGCATGGCTGGGCTTTTGTTGAAAATTTGTTATTTTTATGTTTTTGTTGCCTGTTGTTGCTGTTTTATTTTTTTTTTATATATATTTTTGTGTGCTTTTATCTGAAAAAGAACGTGACCCGCATGTATACGCGCTTAAGTCACGTTCCTTTTGGGTAATTTACGTTTGCGAAACAGTTGTTGATATTGTATTTTTTTCTCTTCTTCTGCTTTTTCCCAGCTGTTTATCATCGCCCAGCATTCATTCATTATGTGTGTTTACATAAGTATATTTGTGTGGGTAGTATACTTGTTTGCATGTATATATATATTATGTTTTATCAAGGGAGATATCGAGGCGTGTCGCTGGTTTGGATTCACCTTACACACTCTTTGTTGCAGTACATCGCTCAAAGTAGATTTATGTCGAGCTCTCTCATGGAATTTACATTGGTTTGAGTGTAGCCTTTTATCTAAAACGATCTACAGAAAGAGCTCGATAGAAGTCCAGCTTGGAGTCGTTGACGGGAATCGGGCTTTTAATATCCAATCTGCTAGAGTATCACAATACAAACATACGTACACATGTTGCTGTATACAGCTCATATCAAAACAAGAATAACATTATTTGTTGTTTATTGAAAAAGTTTTTTAACATACTGTCATTGTACTTTTGTAACTCTCAATAATCTAGTGAGACTTTTTCTATAAGCATTGGGCTTTTGTAACCATTCTGAATTGTTACTGAAGTCTACTGATTAATTGCTTAACAGCAACGAAATGCATCTAGACGTGCTAAACCAACAACATATACATTTTTTTAACTTTTTACACTTTCATAAATTTTATTGTATAGCATACAGTGAAAAAAATCTGTTTATTTAGATAGTGTCAGTAATGTAATAGAATACAGTGGACTCTCGATAATTTGAATTTCAGGGGACCAGAGAAAAATAATCAAATAATCCAGAGTTCAAATTAGCAAGAGTTGTATTAACATTTTTGATTGTTTATTCAAAGCCTTCTTATAAAAATTAAAAAAAAACATATATCATCGTTGTGTTCGTTTTGAAGGCATTAAAGACATTAAATTTTTGGTTGTTTCAAAACCACGATTACAGTCGCTTTATCAGCTCAAATTATAGAGCATAGAAGAGCTAAACTTAAATTATAGACCGTCGGTGAGCAATATAATAAATTTTTTGTTTTGTTTAATTTATTATTTATTAAACACCGCACATTTTTCTTTTTAACATTGGCTGCGTTTGATATTCGTTCGACTTTAAGTTAAATAAAAATCGAGAATTTATGGCTTTTATATTCTTAAATTAATTGAAAATGTTGTTAAATTTATGTTTATTTTGTCTTAATAATAATATCTGCATATCGTTACCTTAATATAGAAAGGCCCTAACTCATAATTTTGTTCAATTTGAAATTTTTGGATTTTTCGACACATTAGATGCTCTTTTATCGAAATATACAATAAATTCGATTTTAAAAAAATTATGAGTTAGGGTCTTTCTATATTAAGGTAACGATATGTATACATGTATGTATGTATGTTTTTCCTCCTGTTATTAATTTTTTACGTATTTTCCTTTTTAGGTAAGTCCCATTAAAAACGAAACTCCCGTTGCTGCTCAACGTCACGTTTTTTGACATTAATATACTTTGCTGTGAGTGAAAAATTATTTTTTTATTGCTTTTAAGTTAATTTTTAAATTTTATGCAAACACGAATCATGTTATTGTATACATCCATCCAAGTCTGCAAATCAAAATATAACATAAATACTTTTTCAAATAATACCATGGAAATCTTAACTTGTTAAGTATGAGATTATAAAGAAATAGTGACAAGCAAAAATGGAGCATAAAGTTGTCACCTTAAGTGCCAAAATATTTAAGTGCAGTTTTAAAGGTTACAAAAGAATTAAAAAATGTGGATTTAAATACAGAGAACAAAATGAAAAAGGCAACTGTGAAGTGTACAGTAAATTTAAGCATATAAGCACTTTTAACTGTAAATACATACCCTGGTAACGGTACGCTTAACGATCTTGTTTGCTTGCGACTATAATGGTAGAATTACTGAAATCGTATCGTGCTGTTGCCTGTCAGCTGACAAAATCCGTAACATTTAATAAGCATGTTGATGCTTATTGAAAATGTGTTGGCAACAGAAAATAGATTTTTACGTAGCAAACGTCAACTTCTGACTTACATACATACACACACACGTATAAAGCAAAGTAACAGCTGACACTTTCGCTGGCAGCCTCACGTTTTTACTAAATAACATACAGACTTAAACGATACGACAACTTCGAAAGTAAGACGAAATGATTTGACTAACGAAGCCATAAGAATGACTGACTCTACATTATGGAGTTAGAACCAATGCAAGTAAGGTAAATGGGAATTTCGAATAATAATATATGTATGGGAATTTTCAATTTAACGTAAAAATCTAATTATGTACATCTTCGGTTTCAAAGGAGGTCCGCAAAAAAAAATTACAAGGGATCCGTCAACATAAATTTAGTAGAAATCCCTGATCTAGTTCATTCTAGAGCATTCTACGGAAAAGAAACGCTTTTAAATGAATAAACAAAAACATTTATAAGCAAAAATATTTATCTATATAAATAAAAGTTAAATGTCGTTCGTTGGTAATCGCATCAATTAAAAATGGCCCCACCTTTATTTTTTTGTTTGTTTATCATTGTGTGGTTTTAGTCAAAATTGACCACGCCCACTTTTTTAAATTTATCTAAAGTCGGAGAGCAGCGGGCCTGAATTGTCTATATTTTTTTTAATCTTTATAGTAATTTAAAGAAATTTAATTTATTAGTGAGTGGACAAGTAGGCGTGGCACCTCCCGTATATAGCAAATACTATATATTTTTTGATTTGTCATGGGAAGTAATACGGTTGACATTTTGTAAGAGTTACTTCATTGTCCTTATAAATTGTTAAAAAAATAAAAAGTCGAAATGAAACAAGTGGGCGTGGCAACTCCCATATAATTTATTATTATTTTGGGATATACATATTTGCATATTGCTTTTTGTTGTCTTACAAAAAAAAAAAGTTTGAATTGGACATGTGGGTGTGGCACCTCCCACAAAGAGCAAATATTTACTTTGAGATATTTGCAAAGCTAATATAGGAAGAATGTTGAAATTTTGTTGGAAAAAATTTCAGAATGTATAAATTAGGCGTGGTGCTTAATAATACCATTATATTGATTTAGCCGATTTGCTCACAGCGTTTTACTGATGGTTTCTTCTTGCTTTATGCTACTAACTTTGTAATGCTTAAAGATGACACGATCCTTCCCATATAAAAGTAACATTGACTGCAAGATGTCTTTGAAGAAAACAGTTAACAGTTAAAAATTTTTAAATTTTTTTCCTAAGCAGTAATACTAATAATGAAGATATTATTATATAAAGGAGTTAGTAAAAGAGCAAAAAGAGTCTCATCTCCTAAATAAATTAAATATTAATTTTTTATTACTTGAAATTTCGCTGATTCTGCCGATAATAGAAAATAATCGTGATTGGTCAAAGCTTCTCTCAAGTAGAGAAAATGTTTACTTAAAAAATATTTTGAAAACTAATGCAGTGAGAATTTGGAAACTCTTCGTGACTACTTATGTTAATAATGAGAATTGCATTCTTTAAAATAGTGAAGGTAGTACCGCAATTGTGGCACTTCTAATATACAAAATTTTTCTTTTCATCGCTAAACCTTTGTAGTATAGGGTATAGCTTAGCAAAGCAGGGGTTGGGCTAGGAAAAACAAATTATTTTTCAATATAAGGTTTGTCATTTGTCAGGTTAAAAATATATCAGGTACAGACGTATGTTAATATGTAACATTTTAATAAAAATCGAATAAGAGATTGAAAATTTCAAAACTCTAAAAAGAGGGAGAAAGCGGAAAATAAGTTCAAGGAGGGATCAGGTTATCTTTAACCACCGTCACTAGAATCAGCGTACTGAAATTAAGTTTACCCACCGGGTTCCCGGCTTTTGTTACAAAAAAGTTTCCGTTTCGAGCACAGTTTTATTATTATGTATTCTTTTTAATAATATTTTGTTTGTTTTGTATTTTTTTACTTGTTATTAATTTTATTATAGAATCATTGCCCTTTTCGCCCTCCACTGTTCTAGAGATATGTACGTATTTTTTATTTATGTGCTCATTAATGTTTTATAATAAAGCAATGACTTAAGGATTTTTGTTTTTATGCTTTATGCTTCTAAATAAAAGTACTTACACACATTTATTAATTTAATACTTGGCTGATTTCAAATGAAAGTTAAACACTCAACAAGGAGCGTATTATATTTATAAATAGACACATACATATACTTAAATATCATAAATATAATTTGAATAGAGAATTATAATATTTCTAAGCCCTTGTTTGTGTCATTGAAATACTTTTGTTTTGTATACTTAAGCAGTAAGAAATTTCATAACCAATACGTAATATGCATTTAAAGCACGGTTAACATACTTTTATATATATACATAAATGGGAATGGAATGGATCTGATTTAATATAAAAAGAGTTATTTTTGAAATAAAAATTTTAGTTAGAGATAATTTTTCTATTCTTAGTATTATAATATATACTTTATAATATATAACTGTGAGAAAGCCTTCAAGTGCGGAAATTTCAAAGATTATTTATAATGATAAGACATTTTGAAATTGAATGAAAGTCGATAAGTTTTTGAAGCAAACAAGTAAAATATTACTTTTGTAATAGTAATTTTTATTCACTTATCAAGTAATTTTTAATCAAAATAATTGTTCTATTCGTCAAACTCATCGTGCACTTCTTCCATTTTATGGCGTACATAATTCTGTTTGAAAGGGTACGTTTATAAGCAGGATTATGGCATCTGAAGTAAGGAGAATCCACAAGCTTTTGTCGAAACACCACTAAATCCACAGAAAATTACTGTTTGGTGGGCATTATGCGCTGGCGGAGTCATTGACCTACATGTATTCAAAAAGGATGATGGTCAGAATGTTACTGTCAATGGTGAACGGTACCTCAACTACGTGGGATTAATCTTGCTGATATGTGGTTCCAACAGGACGGAGCCACATGCCACACAGCAGGCTCTACAATTGATTTACTCAAAAAAAAATTTTTTATGAAAAAATAATTTCACGTAATGGCCCAATTAATTGGCAACCAAGATCGTGTGATTTAACCTCATTCGATTATTTTTTTTTTGGGGTTATGTTAAGTCACTTTTCTACGTCGATAAACCAAAAACAATTGAACGCCTGGAAATCAACATTCAAAGAGTTATTGGCGAAATATGGCTGCAAATGCTGCGAAAATAATACAAACAATCAGTTAAAATATTTATTGAGTCAATTAAAATTTTATTTAATTAAAAGTTTAATTTTTTATAAGTTTAATTGACACAATTAAATTTTTAGTAGAACTTTGTTTTTATCAATTCAATTAAAGGTGTTGATTGGAGAAATATTTTGCAGTGAAATTTTAGGAATATACACCGAGAAAAGGAATATGAAAAATTTTGTAATATCAATTATGTAAATTTGAACTAGAAACCATTTCATAATATTAATTAATTGAACATTTTAATTAGCGAAAGTTTTTTTTCCGGTGTACTTACTACGTTATTCATAAAGATAATTTTGCTTTATAAAGGATTGATAAAACAAATTATTTTGTATGACAATCTGCTTTACAAACCTTTTTAAAAAAATTATTTTTTATGAACAAAGCCTTTATACATAGTACCAGCTTCGTTCGCGTTGTTCTGTTTAAAAATTCATAAAAGTGGTAAAAAAAAGTCAATCAAATCCGTAACAAATATAAAAAAATCCGGTTCCGACTCGAATTAAAAATACCCCTTATTTGATGCTGGTAGTGTAAATTTTCATTGATGAAAGAGTTTTTAAAATCGGATCAGCGGTTTGGGCGTGAAATCGTAGCAAACATACAAACAAACTCACTTTCACATTTATAATATTAGTACGGGTTTGTAATACGTATTTATTTATCTACAAAAAATTATCATCATATTGATGAAATTATGTTATCAAAGGCAAGTTTATTGAACTGATGAACTTTTGTCGCCTAATATCGGTAGGCCATTCCATTCCATTAATAACTCAATTATTATTATTGCTGACCTCAAAGTCATGAGGTTAAAATCGAAGGCATTAGTAAAAGTATTGATGTCAAATTATAAGTATAACAAGAAAACAAAAATAAAAAAAATAAAAAAGGAAATTTATAACATTAATATCTAATGAAATATTTATTTATAAAGGGTAAGAAAATTTTAGGTTATGAAGTAAATTGGAATAAAAAACAAAATTTTTTGGACAAATTCAGTTCTATTGATACCAATCTAAAGTAGAAATATGGAAATTAATAATGAAATATAATGTAGGGCAAATGTCTACTTCTAGCACGTCGGCAGACGTCCGCTCTTTTTACAAAATATTGAATTACATTTTGCAACAAAGCTTCGCTTATCTCGTCAATGCAGAGCCAAATTTCGTCTTTCGGAGCATCTTCCGACTCAAAATTCACAAATTTCACAATTAAAATTCTTTGTTTAAGAGTGTAGCATTCCATGGTTAAAATATCCAATTTTTTTTTTCTAAATAAATGTCAAAGGATGACAGCTCAATTCTGGACATTTCATCATTTGACAGCCAATTTACTTCTTAACCTCAAATTTGACCACCCTTTATACAGAGAATCAATTCCTCAATGTGTGAAAATAAATATACGAGTAAATTTGTGTGCGATATGTTTTGTATTTGGACTACAAACAATAAATTATGAAAGGAACATATAGTGGCAGAATGAAGAAAATCACAATGGAACCCCCAGCAAAAAGCCAACAACTAAAAAACTTAAATAATAAAACAAAATATACATATACATATTACATAGGCCCATATGCACACCATTAAACCCATTCTATGATTACCCACTTGATCTGACATTCGATAAAAACGAATGTTCACTAAAGCAAAGAAATTTCGAAACAAAATTGTTCGATATTTGTTCGCAAATCTAAAAAACTCGAACATTCGCTAAAGCTTCGAGCCTCGAACTTCTCTCGATAGTTTTTCGAATGTGTGACTGCCGCCGAGTGGATGTGTGCTAGTCTGTTAGAACGGAGGTATTAAAAAAATTAAAATAAAATAATAAGAAAGTTAAAATAAATAAATAAAAAATAAAATTATTCTGCTGCCTTTTTGTGATATCGAAATAAGTTCGATATTCTCTCACTTTTGATATTGCTAGCGAAATTCGAGTTCGAATGTCTTATGGGACAAAACTGAGCGACAGGTAAACTTTTTTCGATTCATTTTTGAGTGCCACTATCGATAGTTTTCACGATAAATTTTCGAGATATATTCGAAATCGATATCAATAACGAAAGTCTTGGTCAACTGGTTATACTCTTTGGCCTTACACATACATACACACACACAATTTATATGGTTGTATGTATGTATGTACAACAGAATAATATACAACATTTTTTATTTTATGTAAAAAAAAAAATCAAATGGGAAACACATTTTACTCGCATACCAAAAGAAGACAGGGATTTAGATAAATTTGTAAGGAAATATAAAAGTAAAAAATGGCAGAAAAAAACCAGCGAGGACAAGATATACACACAAGTGCCACATGCATATTGTGGAAAGTCATAGATCATTCTAAGTGAAATATTTTATGAGTAAGATTTTTCAAATCCTTTATCATTTTGTTTTATACTACATACTTTTTTGCAACTTGCAACGTAAAACTTCTACTTTGCTTTTTTTGTAAATTATGAAATTTAAAACGTTTCCATTATCATAAATATTATGATTATGATGGCAGACACAAATCGGATATAGTTAAGAATTTTTTAGAAATTGTTGTCTTGTGTTTGTGTTCATTTTGGCCATAAAATATTCTACGGGGGTAATTTAAATTATTTAAATTTTATATTCTTCCTTTTGCCATTATTGTGTGTGAGTTTGAGTTTGTTTGATTTAGGTGTTGGTTTACGTTGAAGGTATTTTATGCATGTCTAGCTAAGCTGTCATCAGCAAACCAACCGGGGTACTAAAATTTTGCAACACTAGTTACTAAATATTGCCCCATCGCAGTTAATCATAACATAAAACAAATTTTTTGCGCTATATAATAATGTTGTATTTAAGGCGGTTCACTTGGAAAAATAACGTAACTGATTAGAGTTAATATTTGTAGCACATATCTCTCATACAATTTGCATATTATGGTATTTGTTGATTTATTTCGCGTCCTAAAAAGCTTTCGAAACCTTAGATAACTATGAGAGAGAAAATTTTTGATAGCTTTCTACATACTTACATACTTAAATATTTAGACTAAAATATTCTAAGGGCCTTTATTTTAACTAAGCGAAAATTCCTTGATAGTTTAATTCAACTTTAACTAAAGTAAACGATAAACTGACCTTTAAACTATCCGATAAAATCAATTTTATAGTTTAATATTGTGGCAACACTGCAATGCATACTAACTATAGGTAACCCTCAATTTATGCGATACGACATTTATACGATTTTGATATAACACAGATTAAAAATAACTATCGCTTTTACTTACTCAATTTTTTTACGCGAATTTACGGCATCACTCATTTTAGGCGAAATGCAGCACTGCACCTCATGATAAACTTATAAAAAGCTGAAATTTGCATCAACTGACACCACACGCAATGTATCAAACACAAGAACGCTAATGGTGGAAGTGTGGAGCCCTTCCAAAACAGCATGTTGTTCCGTTCTGCTAGTATTTGTCAGAATCTCCGAAGCCATATTCAAGCACTAATGGCTTAAATTCACCTTCCTATTAAAACCAAAGAATATTTGTATCACTTTTAGAAAAATACTGCTGCTATTTTTTTTTTATGTACATTTGTTAGACTTGAATACCCCTAATACAGGCAATTTAAAGAATCAGAAATGAATTATGAAAAATGCAGCTAAAACGCCTTTGGCTAAGCACGTTTCTTTTTTTCTTTTTTTACTTTAGTTATTGTCTTCCTTGCTTTATTTGTATTTGACTTATAGTAGTATGTAATTTGCCATAAATTTACAGCATATACATACATACATACACATTGTAATCTTATTGTTACATACATTTATCAAAAATCTTCTACAATAGTTGAATGTGGCACAATATGAGCCGCATGCAAAAGTCATTGTACTTAAAGTTTCAACCTAGATAAAGGCTAGCAAAAGTGATTAAAGTGTTAACTATTTTTTCTTTTAACTGAAAAGTTTCTTTACTGCCCTTGGGCATTTTGCGTACAGTTTGTGTCTATGAGAGCAGTGCTTTGAGCTCGTTGATAAGTTAAAAGCGTTAAAAAGCCATTTTTCTATTTTTAAATTACAAAGAAAATTTTTTGTTGAAATAATTTCCAATCGATTTGCATGTTTAATTAAATTAGTAAAAAAATAATTTTTAAACTTTAAAGCAGCATTTAAATATTTTTAAACATAAATGGTCTAATTCATAAAAAATAATTTAGGTTTATTACAGGTTTATTTGACAAATTTCCATAGAAATATGTCAAATAAACCCTTAATAAACCTGAATTATTTTTTTTGAATAAGGCAGAAAAAATTTAAGTAAGGAAAATTTAATTGCCGCTCCTTGATGTATGCACAAAATATATTATTAATAATATTTGTCTTTTCATTGTATTGTTTTCTTTTTTCGATTTCCACGGGAAAGTCCACGTCTTTGTCACATGCGACAGCAAACAATTAAGGTTGTATTTCGGAACAATCTGACTCGATTATTCTTAACATATGACCTAATGTAGAGCCGCTGACTGACTTCACAAAAATATAAA
The DNA here is from genome assembly GCA_936439885.1 of Nowickia ferox. Taxonomy (NCBI): domain Eukaryota; kingdom Metazoa; phylum Arthropoda; class Insecta; order Diptera; family Tachinidae; genus Nowickia; species Nowickia ferox. The sequence continues at coordinate 112,451,990 of OW387023.1, forward strand.
GAAGTAAAAAAAAATTTCGTTTTCTTTGAAAAAAATAAACATATTTTTTTGATGTTGCATGCGACAAAAAATTTACATTCCTGTGGAAATAATCATATATGAAAACACTCAAATTTTTGCATAAAAAAAATTCTACACAAGTCACTTCTTGGTATTGTGGCAGCTACACATAAATGACGAAACAAATTTCAGCTTTCAAAGCTTTAAAGAACTTTAAAATGTTAACGGTTGGTCTTTGTGAAAATTACATACGTTTAAGTGGGAGCAAAATCAACTCAAATGTATGTGTTATTTCTTGTTGCCTCTATGTCGCATACAAACTTTGATATCTTTATTTGAAGACCTGCATCTTGTGCTTGAGCGAGTGCCAGTAAAGTTCAATTTAAAAAAAAAATAAATAAAAAAATATTATAACTGTAAGCTTTTGCAAAAATGTTATTTAAAAATTAATCATTGGAGAAGATGAATAGCAAAATACAAAGGAAAACATATATATAATGCAATGAATTTACATTTACATGCATTTCATAGAAAAGAATAATAATCATAGAATTCATTCCTAGTACGCATTGAAATAGTTCATTACTTTCGTAAGACATGTTCTGTGTTAAGAGTAATAAATTCTGGAATGTAAAATTAAACGTCCCTACAAGAATAGTATCAGTCGATTGATCGGTCATTTGATCGGTAATCATGCAGGATATATTCATAATTTTTTAGAACAGAGTTTCTATCACATTATTAAGGGCAAATTGAGAAATGTGATGGAAAATTTTTTGTACATGTGATGTTGCATCTCACTCTAACGACAAATGACTAGTCAATTGACTGTCACTATTGAATTCGATGTAAAATTGTTGCAATTATGTTAGTGGGAAAATTTTGTTTGTGTTAGTTTCAGTCATTCATTTCTTGTGGGGGTGCTATGTATTACCTTCTCGTTTCTTATTCAAGACCTTTTCATGATCAACTTTTTTGACAATACATTGGGTAGTATGACTAAAAAAAGTATTTTATTTTTAATTAAATATTTGTTATAATATTCAAAATTTTTAGCTTTTTAACCGACTTAAAAAAAAGAGGAGGTTATCAATTCCTCTGTATTTTATTTAAATTTTTTTTTTTTTAACATTGTTACTTCACAACTCGGTACATTTTTGACCAATTCTAAAAATTATTTTTTTGTCTGAGATGGTATATCTTCTAGGAGGGGATACAACCAATTTTTTTTGATTTGATTTTATAATATTCTACTTTTTTTTTGCTACGAAACAAATTAAATTCTTGTAATTACAAATTTTATACTTGAAAAATGGACGGGACTACGCCCATTCAAATTTGTTTTTATATATCACCTAGTTCTACTTAACTCACCTTGAGAACTAAAATAGAATCAATCTTTTATTTACAAAAATGAGTAGAGTCACGCCCACTAAAATTTAATGTTTTAAAAACAATTTCAAGTAAAATGCAAATCCTTTTTTTATTCATATTACCCATTGGCCTGAAAAAATTTATACTGACAAATAAATGTCTTTTAATTCATTTGCATCTGACTGAGCTTTGTTAAATCTTAATTTTTAAATTTATTATTATATTATTTCTTATCATCTCTATATTATTATGTAAATTATTTCCATATTATTTGCAAGAAAAAGTAAATGATTTAAATTAAAATAAATATAAAAATAGAATAAAGTTTATGGACAGAAATTGAATTTTTTTTTAAATGTATTTACCCAGCAGGAAGTGTCAATAGTAGAACATTTTTAAATAAATATTGACTATTTGTCATCCGTACTACTGACGAAATATATGTAGCTCAGATCATATTTTTTGCTATAGATATTTAAAATGTGCGTGTCACTGAAAATGTACTACTTACGTTGGTACAATTTACTAGGTAGTTCTTTTGGAACGATGTACATATGTATACAAAAAATTTTATATTTAAAATTTTTATATAAATATAAATTATTTTTAGGTAATTTCCAGGGTAGAAAATAATAACTAATTCACTGTAAGTGTGTGAGAATGTAGCCCTTTTCCAAAGTCTTATCCTGCAAATACTTTGCATTGCTTCGCACCTTGCCGTTAAAAGATTCCATGCCAAATTTGAATACTCCCACTCCTATAGCTTTTAATATATAAGATATGTCGTTAGTAAGTGCGTGGCACGACCACTTAGGGGTATAACAAATAGATTAGAACTTATTCTCAGACCTAATAAATACACATACATAAAATTTCATAAAAATCGGTCAAGCGGTTTCAGAGGAGTTCAATTACAAGCACCGTGACACGTGATTAGAGCTAAAAAAAATGCTCCTTGGGGAAAAAGAATATACCGCCTCAAATTATAGCTGAAATCCCACCGCCAAGAGTGTGTATTTTCTAAAATGATTTTCATTCATTAAAAGCAAATATTAAAATGTGGACCCTTCGTTGACAATGTCGCCAAAAAGTCAACAAAATATTAACACGCTTCCTGCAGGGTACATTGAAGCACACGTACATATGTGTCCTTAATTATAAAAGTGGTATAAGTCATATATATATACATTTGAATAAATCAACAAATACATATTTTTATATTGTGCAACATTTTAATTTAGAGATGTAGTAGTCTCGATTTATATAAATTTATATATTTCTTGAAGTTTTCTTAAGATTTATTTAATATTTCGAAGCAAAAATGCATATGACTTAGTCCACTTTCATAACTAAGGGCACATATATGTATACATACTCGTACATACATGATTATGTGTGCATGTGATGCTGTGTAGTGTGAAAGAGGGTAAAAATAAAATTACTCTTGCAATAAAAATGTAAATAAAAAATTAATTTTATATCACTCAAGTAGAAGATAATTTTGGTAAAGAAAAAAAAAATCTGTAAGAGGAGAAATCAATTTGTTATGTTGACTTTTTTAATGCTTCAATTGTGACAAGCAAATAATATTTATTTGCCAAACTAAGCTTGTGCTTTAGAAAATAACTATATACTATGCAAAATATTTTAAAATTGTATTCGTATTTATATGTAGAGATAAAATACAAAAGCAGAAAAAGTTAAGAAATGGTTTTGATATTCAAAGAGCTTAATTTAATAAAAAACAAAGTTATCAATTTGGCATCTACCAAGAAGTTCAGTTATAACGAATTACGAGGGACTTGTAAATTGTTCTCGTTAAAGCTAAAACTCTTTATAATAGGAATGTTGAAAAATCTTCCTAGAATTGCTGCTTGGCCTGTCGCACTAGCTGCTCAACTTTAATCCGTTTTTTCATTACATTTTTCATATTTTTCTACGTTCTTCCCATTAGAGTAGTTCTTCAATAGTTTTTCCTTCTTCTTTAATGCAGTTTTAATGATTTCGTTCGTTCATTAAGTTAAATTTGACATGTCTTCTCTCGCTATTTGCTGCTTTTATGTCTTTAAAATATTTTAGAGATTCAAGGGATTATTGATGTTATCATCTGAAGTATTTTAATCAAATTCTCGTATTGTACTACTGATTAAGCTTTGGAAATGTTTTTGTGTGTCCTGAGACTTCATCATCACTAATTGAATCTGTTTTTAAGTTTCCATTTTCGTATCTGCTGCTTAGTTTGTTGCAGCGTTAAATCTTCTTAACACAATTAGCTACTGCTCACTGCCGATTTCAGGTCCACACATATTCTTTGCAACCCTGCATCATTTTAGCTCTCTTTTTCTTAAAATATGGTAGTCTTTTAATGATTTATCGCTGCTGGATCTGCCTTTATAAGTTTGCTTTGAATGGGAACATTGTGCTGGTAATAACAGGTTCATTTGCAGTACATAATTGCATTAAGCGGACCAAAACTGCTTTTTGGACTTGGACTAGAAACAATTTGGAAAGATTTATCGATGGAGATCAAGAATACCAGGATTCAACATTCTTGGATTGAGGCATGCAACGCTAATGATTGCATAGTATAACCAATATCGTTTCATAGCTCTCATATTCCCAAGATTTTCACTGGCCATGGCAGGCTAATAAAACCCTTGGCATTGGGAGTAACAGTCCGTGCAGATTCTGTGATTATGAGAATTAAACTCCAGAGTATATTTTGAAGGACAGTGAAGATTTATGCCACAGGAAAACTTCCAAAACTAAAAGCAATGGCAATCTTGAGGATCCTCAGGAGAATAGGTCTAGGCAAGGTGCTCTAGCAATTTGTAAGGGATACCAGAGATGTTTTTGGTTGCAGTGTATTGTACATAAAAATTAGTAAGTCGTTCATTCATTGGACACATGCTGGTGTTATTTATTTGTAGTTTTTTTTTCCTTAGATTTCTATTACTTTTTCCGAATTGAATTTTGGGATTCTTGCTGGCATATATATTGAAATCACTTGGTCATTAGTTACATCGTCAATAGTACTTTGAAGGCTGCTGAGAAAACCATATTTTTCTTTTGTGCTTATAACATCATTTGGTGCGTAGGCATAAATGAACCATAAAACTCCATCATTTATGCATTTCCATTCACTTTTACGTGATGCCATAGCCTCAGATCCCACACCAGATTTTGGTCTCTTATGTGAAATAAGCCATCTTTGATTATTTCACAATATTGGCCTTTTCTTTTTGCTTCTATTATGGCCAATATTTTGTTTTTAACATTTTTATTTCTTTCCCATTCAGACTACTTGCGTTTCAAGTTCCATAATCAAGTGTCCTATTTCGTTGCCATGTCAGTAATCTGTTTGTATTTTTCACTTGCGTCTGTTTATGTGTGATCTATTTGTCATTCGGGAAAGTAAGCGATGCACCTACTGTCCCCTACCCTGGTCGGAGGGACTGCCCTCAACTTGGTTTCCAGTTTCTATTTTCTTGGTCGTAGTACACGATATTGCTTGCACTGGTTTTTTGTACGTTTTGTACGTTATTACAATGAGGCATTTCCCTCCTCCTTTCTCATTCGGGCTTGGGGCCAGCAATAACGAAGTTTTTATGTGTATTACACTTTTTGCTAAATTATTCCATATTTTTCTTCAATCAAAGAACTCAATTCTTAAAACTTCTTAAGCTTCTTATATATAACCTTCACTTTGTAAATTGTTTCTTCTCTATTTTCATATCAAACAATATTCTTCTTTTATTTATTTATTAAATGTATGTAAATTTATTGTGCAATTTTGAATATCTTAATTTTTTTCTGAAAAATTTAGCAATTTTACTCACGTTATTTAAAAAATTTCTTTATGCAAAAAATATACGCTACAAAAAAATTGTTATGAAATAACCCGGAATAAAAGCGATGGAAAATATGAAACCCTTGTTAGTAAAATAAAATTCAATATTTTTGCCTTTACTTTATTTTATTTGTATAATAATTTTGTCATGTATAAAAAAAAAATTTAAAGGAATAAATTCCTTGAAGAGGCACACATTTGCATACGAACACAAGAGCAATATTGCATATGAACACATTCGCTGATAAATGCGAAAGGATTACGATACCAATACATGTACATACTCGTACATGTTCTTGAGAAATTTTTGGAGTATAAATATGCGTGCGTTTTCCGCTTAATATTTATTTTGTGTACTTACATATATGGACAATATTTGGCAATTGCGTTACATAAAAAACAATATGTAGCAGGCTTAAATAAATAAAGAAAAATTCATACAAAATTTAATATAGCACCGCAGTTATGTAATTGAAAGGAGTGGTTTGTAAGCAAGCAAGACCCTGAGTAAAATTTTTGCTTCAATTAGTACTAGAAAAGTTTCGCATCTTTTTTCATATTTTTATTTCGTACTATTCCTTTGGGGAAAGGAATGGAGGATAACAAGTCACACGACGGGTTTCCAAGTATTGGGGACAATCAAATTACACTCACTCACATACAAATGCATGTGCCAAGTATTCCAAGACTTATTTGGATAAAACTTGTAATTATAAAGGATCTAAATTAACTTCAAATAGCCTTCGTCCAAGGTTATTATTATTTCCTTAATCTAGGTAATATAATTCTGTACGTTACACTGTAACACAATACAGGAGGAAGTTGGCTCATAAAATTTTTGCCGATGGAATACAAATAAGCAAATGTTTATTAAATTAGACAGCCCTCTCTCCTTCACTATATCTTATGTATAGCTAAAAAAAGAGAAGAGCAAAGTTTTGGCAAGCGGTAAAACTTTTGCCATATAAAACAAAAAATTAGGCCTTAATTAAAGTTTGAAATGATATTAAACTCAACATGCTATTAAACTACTTAGATGAGGGAGGGCAGCGTAGAGTGTATAAAAAAATTATATTATGGTACCATTTGCTCATACATGAAAAGATACAAACAAACTTTTTCTCCAAGCTAAGAAGTTTGAAACAAAGTAGTTACCAAAGTTTAGAACTTTGAAAATAATAGCTGAAATGCTTACAAGTTTCTTAAACCTAACATGAAGTGAAAAATTATTCCAAAAACTAAACAACACAAAGCCATATACAACACTGCATTTGTGTAAGATATCCCAGCAAAAAATTTTCCAACTTGTTAGCAAAAAAGTGAACAATCAATTAAAAATTAAAGAAATTTGTAATAGGGACTGCCGTACCTTCACAGTGTTATCAACTGCCAAATTTTTGTACCCTTCATCAAAAATGGTAAAGGGTATATCGTTACCTTAATATAGAAAGGCCCTAACTCATAATTTTTTTTCAAATCGAGTTTTTTTGTAAATTTCGGCAGAAGAACATCTAATGTATATGCAAAAATTTCGAATTATATTATATTCTATATTAAGGTAACGAAATATAGGTGTGTCATTCCGTGAGTAATTTTCAATATTAATATGCGACACATAAAGGATAATATATATTCTTGGTCCTTATGAATAGGGATAGGCTTATGAAAGCGATGTCCATATGTCCGTCCGTCCGTCTGTCTGTACGTAAAACGAGTTTTCCGAAGCTCCCCGAAAAGCTAGAGACTTAGGTTTTAATTGTTATATCAAAAATGTTCCGAATTAGATTGGTATTGAAAATCAACAAAATCGAAAATACGATTTCAGAGCTGGAACGTTTAAACTTCCTTTTGCCACATAACCGAAACTAATTTTGTTTTTTTTTTAATTTAATTTAATTTTTTTATATTTCAATTAGAATAAAATTGGTATTAGAAATCAAAATAAATCACAAAAAAAGATCCCAGGGCTGGAAAAATGTTTTTTATTTTTTGTAACCTACTAAAACAATTTTTTTTCTCTCTACAAACTAAACATATTTTATATTAAAAAAGAAATATTTTCCTAAAAGAAATCAGAAACTAAAAGTATGATTTCAGGGTTGGGAAATTTATAATTTTTTTGGTATATAATTTATTTTTAATTTTTCTTTAGAAATTAAAAATAATTGATGTTTTAGGAAAAAAAGTTCGGTATACAAAACTAGAGAAATAAGAAGTACAGCTTCAGAGATGGAAAGCTTAAAATATTTTTTTTACATAAAACTCATTTTTTTCTTTAAAGAAGGAAAGACCTTAGCATTAAAAATTAGCAAAATTAAATAAAAATTTATAGTTCCAGGGTTGGAAAATTTAAACTTTGGTCTATAAAAGAAATTTTATAATAATATTTTTTTCTTTTTAATTATAAATATTTTATGTACTAGAAAGGCCCTTAGTTTTTATATTGAAATCTAATTTAACCATAAGTGATTAGGCTTACGAAGTTTTGTGATATGTTGCGTATTATGCACAAATGCAGGAGTGTAATTAGCTTACGTTGGTTGCAGATGTTTTAAAATAATAATTTGTTTAAGTACCATTATGAATAGTTATTTAATTAAATTTTCGGTGTCGGGATCTATGTAGTAAATGCTGGTAAAATTTTTAATTTATATTGTAAATTTTTAATTTATAATTAATTTTTAATTTATATTATATGCAGATTAAAGTTTAAGTTTAAAGGGTGAATAAATTTCCATTAGAAAGTGCTGATCTCCGTTAAAGTCATCTTTAATTAATTTCTCCTTATGCATTTTAAAAGGAAAAGTATAATTAATGTAAAAAAAAATCGTAAATACAAAATGCAAAATAAAATATTCAACTATGTGCTCATGTCGTAAATAAAGTCTTTGAATCAAATGCTTTAGCCGAAAAATACCCATAACTCACTTACTATAAATTGCACTAGAGGAAAAAATAAATCATATATATTTTCATTTATGTATGTATGTGTGTACATATATAATTCATACGTACTTCAATGAAGGTTACATAAGATTCGAAACAGCGGAATATAGCACTTTTACTTGTTAAAGCTTTATCTGTTGAATTGGCTGTCATTGATTCATTCTGTTTTGCCAAATCACTACGTAGAAATTATGAAATTATTTAATCAAGATTTCGGTTAAGGAAACTGCGCGCCCACTTCACCCAATTAATGGGTGCGAGCACCATAGGTTCATGAGTACCAACTTTTTGCCAGAATTAGATTATATGAATACCAATATTATGCGATTTAATATATTTAATATTAATTTTTTTTCACTGGGATGTTAAAACGAAGTGTGCTGCTTACTTAGCATATTATTAGCCACCTGAAAAGGCTCAAGTAATTTCTTTCAGATAACTATAAAATTCTGAGATAAATAAATACAACTCCTTACATTACCATTCATTAAAAAACTAACACAAAATTTTTTGCTGGTATATTACCAAAAACTCACAAAATTGGTTACATTCTGAAGTTTAACTCATGTACACATTTTAGTGTCTACTTCAGTTTTCTACAATGTTATTTATCCTTAGCCACCCATACAAACCCTAACAGAAGTAGACATACACAAGCACAAAAGACTAAACAAATACATACACCCAAAATTAACCGCAAACATAAATACAAACATGCACACGCACACACTCACACAATCTTAAATGAGGTCACATTTGGTATTAATTAGTTTAAACAGAGAAGATGCCAAAGAATTAATTTATGGATGCAGGAAGAGTTTTCCTTTAATAAATGTCTATATACATACTTACATATTTACTTGATTTAATATATAGCTTTATGTGTGATTATTCACACCTGTTCCTCGACTTGCGCGGCTTCAGTTTTGTAGTAAATTGGAAATAATAGATTACAATAAGCCTGTCAGTTTCAGGGTAGCTCTGAAGGCCTTGCAGATTAACATAAGGAATTTAAGCGTTCCAGTTTATAGTTAATGTACATTTTTGATGGAACTTCAATTCACAACATTTTGTGTGGTTAATCTAACCAATATCATTTTGATGCTTTATTTTTGGCGCAAATTGTTCGTGTGTTTAAAACGAACAAAGTATTTATCTGTTGCAAGTAATCATTGAATTGATACTACAAATTGTTGTTGAAAAAAAAACTTGGGCCTTATTTTATAAAACGCAACAAACCCTTAGCACAGAAAAAATTTATATGAAAAAAAATTAATTTAAAAAAAAATACATACAAGATTTGTCATCGCTTAGCAGTGAGTTTTACAAAATAATGTCCTGAATTTGAATTGTTAGGGGTTATCATGTGATAAAAACTTAATGAAATTTACTATTATGCTAAATAATTTCTCACTTGTTCATAGTTTATGCAATAAATACGAAATAATAAAGCAGACTGCTAGTCTCACAAATTTCATTGTTACTTTTGCTCTTTGTTACGTTAAGTAAGGTAAGTTTGACTCAATACGTTTCGAATTAAATTTATTTATTTATTATTTTATATTTGTATTTATGTTTATGTTGTGGGCTCTCTTTTCTGCTCTTAATTTTTATTATTATTTTTGTAATATACTCGTACATGCCTAGATAAACAATTTATTTGTGTGGGCTATCCAAACAATTTGTGTTGCTACTTCTACGTCAATGTAAATTATTGTTTCCATTCTTTTTATAACTAAGATGACTATAACAGGTACTATTTTAAGGTTTAATAAAGTATAAAAGTAAAAACACTAAGCCCACACAAGTGGCAACAGTTAAACTAACCAACTTCATTTGTTAATTTTGCTACAAACAGTATTTGTTGCCATTCCTTCAAACAAATTATTTAATGTTTAATTTCATTAGATTTAGAATTAAATACTAATATATTAAAAGAAAAAATCAACTACTATTACTACTATTAGAAATATATATTTTAAGTTGATTATTTTTCTCTCCGTCTATGTTCAAAGCATTTATCAAATCATTTATTGAGCTTAGAGTGATGGATAGTGCTGGCAAAAATATTTTTTGTCTGTCAACTAAAGGTTCATTTGCAATGTTATTTCTTCCCGGAATCGCATGTGATCTGAACGACCAATACACCAAAAAGCAACAACGTTTGGTTTTTTTAATTAAGTTTGGATGAGTCAATGAAGGATCAGCAAGATACTGGACAAAAACAAAAATGAAAAATATATTCCATATAAATTTTTTAGCCATTTTTGAAGTCAAAACAAAAATTTTATTTTTCATTAAAAATATGTTTTTTTCGCCACTAATTTCTGACTAATTCCGAATCCGTTGAAAGTCGAAAAAGAAAATGATTTTTTTGACTTAAATGTAATTTAATTTCTCATCCTTCAGTGTTTAATTTACTCGTATTAAAATCGAATAAAACGTTATCGAGTTATATTGAAATAAGTTACCGTGACCGCCTTGTTTAGGGGCCATGCCCATTAAAAAAAATTACACATATTTCTATTTGAGATACAGTTTTTTGCAGAACAGTGTAGTTTGTGTTAAGTAAGCACTAAGCCATTAAGAAACAAATGAATTATTTAAGCTTTAAAGCGATTTGCTATTTTTTTTTTAAGTTGTTGTTTTATAAAAACTTTAAGATTAAGAGTACATAAGATAAACTGGAATTTAGATTGGTAAATTTAAAATCAAGCACACAGGATTGCAGTTTTATAATCAATTCCATTTTCCAGTCGATGTTGTAAGTCGAGGGATAGGTCCATTAGTGTTAAGAATTTACTGCTTGTCTTTGATATTCAACGTGTGCTCTTGCCGATGTTCTTTTATTTAATTAACTAAATTAAAAGCAAAACTAATTTACATAAATTGAAATCTTTTAATGTTTCTAGATTTGTTTATACTGTGTGGCACGTAGTGTCGCCCTGTTGAAACCACACATGCTACTGGTGTCGATATCTTCCAACTCTGGCAAAAGAAAACCCAGTAATCATCAACTTGTAGCACAAGCCGTTGACGCTCGTTCTCAAAGAAATATGAACCAATGACGCTGCAGTTCGAAATCCACATCAAAGAATCTCATTTGAACTGGTCTGGTCCCAAATTGGACAATTTTGTTTCTTGACGTAACTCTGCGTCTAGAAATAGGCCTAATTACTGAAGATTAGTTTTTTTTAATGAAAATTAGGGCTAAGCTTGCAACTACTGCAGAGCCATTCAGCAAACAACCACCGTTGTCTATGGCAATTCACTTTCAGTTACTGGTCTAGTATAGTATTGACCACGTGAAAGCACTATTGTTAAATTTAGATTGCACGTGCTTGGTTCAATTATGAAAGCGGATGGTGCCGGTGCTTTTTGCCCGTCGTCAATAATATAAAAAAAAAAATTGTAATATAAAGTGATTTTTTTTACATTCATTTGCAATCCTTATATACTGTAACTTTAATTGATTTCCTAACAATTTACAATTTGTTGGTAAATTTTTGCAAATAATTTGAAAAATAATATTTTATTTCATAATTTTAATTTTATTTCCATTTAACATTTGTAACTCTTTTTAATTATTTTAATACAAATTTTCCATATTATGTGTGTTAATTAAGAGTGAGAGTGATATAAGCGGCAATATAGAATTTTAATAAACTACATTTTTAATTCAAGTAAATAAATTTTAATCGAAATGGTTTAAAATATTTTTGGTACTCTTAAGTTAGTAGTTTGTTCCAAAAAAATGTGACATTATGCTCAGCTATAATCTCACAAGTCTTAAGTTCAGGGGAAATTATAAATTTTTTTTTCTTATTCTGTGGATTTAGTTTTTGCTTACTGTATAAATCTGTTAAATTAAACCATAAAATAGTCAAGTTTAAATTTTGTATTGAAAAAGAGAAGTAAATAAGACAAAGTATAAATTTTTCAAGTTAATATGTTGACACTTCTGAATGTGCCATGATATTATGCCTTTGGACATTATGGCATGCCATAAGATATTATTTTAGACATTGTGCTATCAGATATTTAATTGCCCAAAAATTTAAAAACTAAGTCATTATCTCACTCGAAAGTTCATCGCGATTAGTTTAGAAAAAAATTTGTATTCCATCGAAAAATTTCAGTCAAGCCTTAAATTATTTTGGTTAATATACTCATCAAAACATAAACATAAAATATTTACGTGCTTCAGTAGGCCTATAATGATGCGACTACGATGATAAATACTATGTCTCTTCTAGGTATTTGAAAGCTATACAAAAACTAATTTTCATTATTCTAATTATAAACAGCATGCAGTAGTTTTATAATATTTTTAAATACCTAAATATTTTATGAACAAGAGTACGTATAAAAGAAATTATGTATGTTAAATATTGCTCTCCCATAATAATTACTTAGAATTGGTTTTAATTATGTTCAGAATTTGTTATTGCAACAATAACAGCAGCACTTTTAATATTCCATAAAATTTTTGTTTGGCATTTGCAATAGAAATTCCAATAGAATTGTTAGAAAAAAATATGTACGTTATTATTGCTATTGTTTTAGCTTAAATAGTTTTCGACAGAAAAACATTAGTTTTCACCAGTGTTTTATAAATAGTTATAAATATTATTGAAGTGGAAATGCCAGTGAAATGTAAATTTGTTGTATGTAAAATTAATAACAGCCCAAACTCCTAAGCGAGGTAAATTCAACAATGTTGATTTGATGGAAAAAATACAAAATAATAACTCCCCAGTCGGAAAACTCAGTGAATTATTTTGGCATATACAGAAATGTGGAAATGTGCACATAATTGGATTTTAAATAATAGAACTAGTTTTTTTTTCAGTCCATAAGTAGAAAACAATTGTTGTAGAAAACTTTTCTAAGCGGCGGTACAAAAAAAGAAAGAACACGAACTTAACAAAAAAATTAATTCTGCGTTCACTGCAGGACTTACTAGGTAAATAAAATTTCCCAGTGGTAAAACTAAACATTAAAGTGGTTTACAAAACGTTTAACAAACAAATTTCCATATGTAATTGTTCACTTTCACTGTAATTGTTCACATTCAGTCTCCGCTAACATCGTTATACAATGTATTTTTTTTTTTAGAATGTCATAACTTTGAGTTGGCATCACTGCTTAAAGTTGAGCACCTATTTAACAGCTGATAGTTGCTTTTTGTTTAGTTTGCTTTGAAATTTCATTATGAATCGACTTACACCAGAGCAAATTGTTCGGCGAATGGGCTGAAGCACAAATTGATATTGTTTTTAAATTTCCATTCCAAATTTTATTTTATTTTTATAGTTCAACTAAACATTTAAAATTGTTTCAATATTTCTTTTTTTAATAATTCAATTGATTTTATTGCAGGAAAAAATTTGTTCAATTTGGATTTGATTATTAATCACAGATATTTTTCTCCATTTCCATTACTCTATGTTTGTATAGTTTTGCATACATACATATGTATGTACATAATTTTAAAAACAAATATTTGTCATAGTCCAATTAAAAAATTAACACCACTTAAGATTAAATAATCAATAAAACATATGCTTGTTGTATCTTTATGGTCAATTAATAATGACAACTATAGCCTAATTAAATTAAAATCTAATTGCCTGTAATATGCTTGTCCATGGATTAGTGAAACAATAAAACAAATTAAATTTTATTGTTCATTTTGCGAATGCAAGTGTAATCATTAGTGAATTAAATTTTAATTCACTTCACATACATTGAGGCATTAAGGATATAAATTGAAAAGGTTTGAGTTGTATTTATATACTGGTTCAAAGTGTTTATTGAAATGCTATAATAAATAAATAAAAAATAAATATATTGAAAAAAGATACTCAGAAATTACTTACTTATTTGCTTAACGCCATGACTGTGGCTTAAGCGACTCATGAGGACTTTTCGTGCGAATTGTGCTTAGAAAACAATATTTTAATTTAAATTTTAATTTAATAAACGAAAAAATAAAAAATCATTCAAAAATTTAATTTTGTCAATTAAAATGTTTAATTTAATTAATTAATTAATTATGTGTGTAAATAAAAGTTTAATTGTCTCAACGAAGTTTTTAATTAAACTGCTAATCAACTGAATTTTTGAGCTAACGTTTAATGAATTAGAAAATTTTGTAATTTAATTATTAACCAATTATATTTTTAAACAAAAGTTTAATTTTAATTTCCCTTCAAAGAAATGTTCTTGCCATTTAATTATGATTTGGTATAAGTACAATTTTTTTTATTGCGTATGTTTATTTATTGTATCTTCAAAAATGAACTTACAATAAGTATTAAAATCTTAAATCTGAATATAATTATTAGGCCCGACCAGTGTCGGACATAAACTAGTGATAGTAGCTAATAATACATAAGAGTCGTGCAAAGCAAAGAAAAAATAGTTTCAAGCAGTTTCATCTGGAGTGTTAAGTATTAGAGCTCTTGTGTCCCTCTTTTTTAAGAGGATGTGTCCAGTGAAGTTCAAGATATTACGAACAAGCGCATTAGGGTGTGACTCGAGTTTTGTTAAATATTTGCCTGCAATCTGAGTTTCTTATGTACCATGGAGCCAATGTTATGTTATAACTGTAAAATTTTGTTTTGCTTTCGTTGGATTTTCTCTACGTTTGAAGCTGAAGCAGTGCCCCATAGCTGAATTCCGTAGCACCATAAAGATTTCAAAAGCGACTTGTATATCAAAAGTTTACAGTCTAGACTCAGGGTGAATTTCTAACAATCAGCCAATCAGTATAAATTTGATATAATAATTATTTACTTGTATCCACTTTTCCAAATTATTTAAATATATTACAAGCAATCGATTGTTGAAAAAGTAAATTACAGATTTTTTATCAAACTTAAAACTTTGTCTCTTGTAAATCTGGCATTTTCCAGAAAATTGCTGCTAGCATTGTTTTGTTAAGATCTTTTGATTTTATTTCATATTAAATTCAAAACGAATGAAAAAAGTTACTTCAAAATTTTTACAAGTCACTGCAAGTGACTTCACAGTATTAACTTGTGAAAATGTAAAAGTTTAATTTATTCCGAAGTCAAAAAAGAGAAGATTTGTGTTATACTCACAAATTTAATATCTACATACATAAATATGTTTGGTGAAAACCGAAGACACATTTTCGTCTTTCAAAGCATACACCTGCATGTATGTTTATATAACGGGTGTGCCAAAATTTTTGGAAAACTGAAATTAAATAGAAAATGGCCTTCAGATGTCTTTTCCTGTCTCCCGACACATTAAGTTTTTTTTTTAAAGCCCGATATAAATAAGGCAATGGTTAACAGTCAAACGAACTGTTGATTTTCCCTCACTTTTTGACAATTATGATCAGCACATGATGATTCTTTTTTTTATTTCACTGCTAATTGATGTAGTCTGCATAAAAATACACTAACTTTGAATATTTCAAGTATATAGTACATTTTCGTCGTTTACTTTAGAACACCCTATAATTTGTATACTGTCATATAGTTTTTGTTGTAGTGGCTGAAGTTTTACATTTTCCGTATCTTAACGATTCTCGAAAATACAGCCTATGACGGACAAACGGACATCTTAGCGAAAACAATAGGGTTCCCTTTTACCTTTAATGTATGAAACCCTAAAAAAACTAGTTTTTATGGGCTTGGTTTAGGCTGGGATGGATTGGACGCCAATTACACGAGTGTATTTAGATGAATACAAGTATGCTGCACCGCAATGTTTTCTTAAATAATTTTTATTGAGTTACAATAAATTTACTGTAGAAATTGTTATATAACAAATTTTTGAACAAACAAAACAAATTTTGTTGGTGTATCGAAGTTGTTTTTTTTATGATCAGTAAACAGAATAATTTCTTCTTCTAGTTACTTTAACTGGTTGCAATTCGCAAGTAGTGAAATATTTTCGGTCTAATTCATAAAAAATATTTGAGGTTTATTACAGGTTTATTTGACAAATTTCCCATAGAAACATGTCAAATAAGCGCTTAATAAACCTGAATTATTTTTTATGAATAAGGCAGTTTATCATTAAGATTATGGCAAACCTAAACTTTAATTTTAGGTTTCCCACATAAAAGCTTTCCACCGTTGTTTCAATATCAAAGAGTTAAAGGATTATTGTTTTGCATTCACCTACTTTCAAAAAGCTAGAAATACAAGTAAATATCTTGTGTTTTCATTTTCAGGGGACCCTTTATAAACATACATTGATATACGTAAATACATTGTTATGCAAATACACATACACAAAAGTAAGTATGTATGTATGTCAGTTTAATATTTACGTCCCGTAGTATTTACATTTCACCTCCTTGAAATAAATTGCGGTTCACCACCAAAAGGGACAAAGAAAGCAATGAGTGCAAATAAAAATATTTGACATCAAGCAACACTTCATTTTTGCTCTTCATTACGGGCTCTGATGAAACAGAAATTCCCATGAGGAAAACCATCAAGGCAATGGGAAAGGTGAGAGTAGCAAATGAAGCCATAAATTAGGTTTTTATTTTTTACAAAATGTTTTGGAAGCATATTAAAGATATAAGTCCATATTTACTGAAACAAATTTGCTTTTTTTAAGAAATATTCACACATAAAGTGATTTAGAAATGTTTGACGAGAGACTGATGCAAAATTTTACTTAAAGTTTTTGAAGCTTATAAGCATACAAACACCTGCATGCATACCAACTTGATTGCGTATGTGTGTGACAAAAGGGAAAAGGAAATGAAAATAAGTAGAACAAAGTAGGATGTTAAGGTTGAAGAAAAATTGCTAATTTCACATAGAGCAAGTCAGTTTGGAGGAGGAAGAAATGGAGGTACACATAAACTTACTTCAATATTGTAAAAGAAAGCAGATTCTTCAACAGGGTTGAGGGATAGATCGGTAACTGTAAAGCAGAGTGTAATAATATGTTGGTAATCCTTAACACCGGTGTGATTTTTTCTATTGCTAATAATGTTGCTTACCTTAAAGAACAACTGAGCTTTACTCCTACGACTATAATGTTAATTCGAGAGACTTATATTCGGTAAACGTCCAGCTAACTACAACGAGCACAAAGTAAATTCGGCTGACTTCATGTTCGGTGAATTTACGAACTATTACTACTACAAATACAAAGAAAATTTGGGATATACTAAAAACCAGTTTATCTACGAGCTGACTGCTTAGAACAAGAACAGCTAAAGGTCTTTGGTGCAGTACTTTCGTACGATATCGTAAATTGCTCCTCGATTGTGTGCAAGTATTGATTACTTATGCCAAGTATAACATGATCTTAATAAAAATTATACTTTGTGTTTGCATGTTCTAACATGTTTTTAATAAGTGTTTGTATGTGTATGTGATACTAATGTACACAGGGGTATGTGTACATCGCGCTTTGTTCAGGTTTCTGCACTTCTTTACGGATAAACGAACAATTATTGTGAATATTAGTTAGTTTCCAATGATAATGTTGGTTTGGCGAATTTATAATGTCACGTTAGAGAATTAAAAGCCTTATTCATAAGAAACTAATTATGATTTACGAAACGTTAAAATTTGAATTCATCCATTTGTTTAATACGAAATCATGTATCAATGTATCATGACAATTTTTTTTCAACATAAGGAACAGTTTTCAAATAAAAAAAGTTTCATACAGTTTGCTTTGTGAAACCTTTTTTTTGTAAACGAAAATATGCTAATATGGTGGTAACACCCTGTGTCCTACGATATCGACAGAAAACGTTCAATTGATACTTTTATTGAAAACAAAAATAAATTAAGAAAATTTTCTCTTGTTTTCAATATAATTAATCGATCGAACTTTTCTGTTCTATAAAATTCACAATCTTAGTCGCACGGGTTTTTCGTTAAAAAGCGATATTTATTTATGCGTTTGTGAACAGATAAATTTGTTGTATCGTTAGTTTATTGTATTTTTAAATGTCGTAAATTGAAGTTGACATTAATTTTATTTGATAACATAAAATTAAACCAGGTATGGGAACATATATTTGATGCCGAATAGTTCATAAACTTTTTTCGCGATAAGTAATTTTAATTAAAATAGTTTTTCATCACTAAAAAGTATTTGTTTTCTGATATAAGTTATAATATATTTAAATTTTTTTTTTACAAACTAATCCAACTAACAGAATATTCCCAGAACTGGCTTCAATACAACAATTTGAAAAAGTAATAAAATTCAATCTTATAATAAAAACAGGCTTAGATAATTAGACAACGCATGCGAGCTTGCAAATTGAACAAATATAAAATTAATTTAAAAATGATCGTCATATCAATTTATTTTTTAAAATTAACGGTGTTTAAAACCCCAGTATTTCAAAAGCGAGAAGTATAAGAAATTATATGTTAAATATTAATTAATTTTCTATAGTCGATGTCGTACCATTCCAAAAGTCCATGGTACACATTGCACATTTGAACATTTTCACACACGAAAGAAATTCTTTGGTCTTTTATACGAGTTCATACATATATTTTTTCATTTCATTAAATTACTTTTAATTATCTTTACTATGTTTACTCTAATAAAAAATAACAAAAGTATAAAAAGGTTATCTAAATATGACTACATTATGGTATGAAACACCCACCTAAGAAGATTAATTAATTCTATAATTTCAATGGATATGGAATACTTCTAAATGCAACCGTCAGCTGATTGCATCAGAGACGTTAATTTTTTATAGTAGGCGACACTTATTGGATTTTTATATAAAACTTTTCTTCTTTCCTTTGTCTGGAAAAAATACCAACCCAAAAGCTCCTCTGAGAGTTGTAACCATTAAATTTAAATAAGATCCAGTGGCAGGTGTTTATTTGTTTTCTTTGTGCGGACTAAATACTCTACATTTTGTTTAACCGATTTGTTCTACTTTTAATATATTGACCAATGAACTTTTGAAATAAATTTGCCTATGGGTTGCAATTAACTTAACTAATTACTTATATATGTAACTAGCAAACATACCTAAAAGCATTTGCAATTAGTGTAAGCTACAATCACTCATCGTCGGCTTAGATCCACTTTTTATAACACTTGACATTTTAATGCCGTTCGAAAGAGAAAGAGACGCCTCATTGACTTGCAAAAATATTTATTTTAATTTGAAGCTCTATATGTTAAAGAAACTTAATGTATTAGGCTAATTTGTTAAGCTTTGTATAGAAACCGTTAACAGTAGTTCGTCTCTCCTGTAAAATTTGCTTGTTTGTTAGAAGGTAGTTGCCACCAGAAAATACAAATATGAAGTAAAAATTTGTTTTAAATTTTTTGTTTTTGAGAAAAATGGTGTTCGATTAATCGAACACTGGGCACTATTTAGCATATTGGTTTTATTGCTCCTATAAATTGTAAATAATAAAAAGACAATTATTTTTTAACTCAAACTATTTTATTTAATTCATTTAAATCAAAAATTTACTGAAACTAATTTTTAATTAATTTAAATCAAAAATAAACTTAAACTAAATTTATTTAACTCATTTAAATCAAAATGAAAGAACACAGTTATTTATATTAAAAACATACTATATATGTATTATTTTTTTTCGTGATATGCCTCGAAACAATGTGTGTGAGGCGCAACCTTACATCGCGTGCAGCAGGCAAAGTGTGATATCCAGATAATACTAAAATGCCAAGAAATCGTTGGAGCATGATGTTGTCCAGTACAAAAGAACAGTTGTTCTGCTGAGCGTAGCGATTTCTTTCCTCGACTATCATACCTAAAACCTCATCGTCAAAAAATAGTCTGAATAATTCTAATGGGGTTTTTTCGCGTAAGCTGTCTGCCAGTTTTTCCTTAACATCATCGAGTTGTTCACATTTCGGAGAAATATCATATTCAAATTTGCCTTCGCGATTTCGCCTTTGTGTCCACTTCGGCTTACCAAAATCTGCTAGCTTTTTGTATTTTTCATTTTTCTGTGATTGGGTTTCAATTCGACTTCTTTTTGTTGGAATAGTAACAACTGAAGATGTTGAAGGAGCAGTAGAGAGAACATTAAATTCATCATTTTCACTGGAGTCATTGAACTCGTGGGGTTCTCCTGAAGTCTTTTCAATGGCTTCAATCTCAAAGGTTCCAGCGCATTCCAATATTTCATCTTGCTATTGACAAAACTGTTCTGTTACGTACATGATAACATTTCAGTTAATCTACTTACATCGACATTAGGAATAAGGTCGTCATCAAAGTCTTCTTCGTCTTTATTTTGACCTGCATTGTTGGGGGGTATAATGCAAATGTTGTCAATTTCTGTCTCCTCATCACTCCAGCTTTCAAGTATTGCCTCCAGCTCATATTTCGTAAGAGCACGTTTTGATCTTACGTGTTTTTCCATTTTTAAAAAGTTCTATAAAATCTTCTTACTTTGCAATTTACGCCGGCCGCGTTGAAGTGTCAATAGAAACTGAATTATAAAGTGCAATCCAATTATGAATGCAGACATACATTTTGGCATAATATGTAAATACCCTTTTTATAAATAAAGAACACAATAATGCTACCATATGTATATTTTTCTTTTTTCCGTTACCTACATTTAAAAAAAATGCAATATGGCAATAAACATAGTGAACTGCCATATCGTATTGTAGTTAACTGCAATACAATTCCTGACAACATTATGTAAATCCCCTTTTTATAAAAAAAGAGCATAACAATGTTACCATATATGTATTTTTCTGTTTTCCGTTAGTTACATTTGGAAAAAAAGAGTGCAATATGGTAATTCAATATGTTTTAGTAAGCCATTCCTAGAAAAAAAAAATTTGCTAAATAGTGCCCAGCGTTCGACAAATCGAACACCGATTTTTGAAGGCAGATTATAAGAATACATATGAAAACCAAAACGATTTGTTTATTATTTTTAAAAGTTTGACTATTTTTCAATAAAACTACATTTTTAATTTTTTTATTTTTTTATATTTTATACACAATTTTAAATTTTTAAATTTATGCTAAAATTAGTGTTTTTTCTTTCCCCTTGTAATAAAAAGGAGGAGTGAAATAGGTATGTCCTTTTATTTTTATATTTGTAGCTAACCTATCACAATATATAATTCTTAAAAGAAATAAGTTCATAGTCTTCCTCGAGAAGAGATTTTTTTTTTCTAAAACGCTTGAAATTTACTGTTCGAAAAATCGAACAGCGGGACGATATGGGTTAATATTGATTGTAGTTTTAAAACAAGATGAAAGGAATAATTTCTAAAATAATTTTCCAAAGTACAGAATTTATTTATGAGGAAGGAAGTTATTCCATATATTTGTAGCAAATGTAAATTAATATTATAGTTTTAATTAACCAAATTTTGTGTGGTTAATTTAACCAATTTTTATTTTTTAATTATTTTTAGTGCAAATTTATTGATACGAATTTTAGGCAAATATGCTGTTATTCTAGTTCAAATGGCAAGACTGACTGATGTAAATTTTTACTATTAGTTGTAGTTGCAAGAGAATTTTTTTTTTGTTAAAATAAACATATGAAGTGTGTTCAAAAAGTATCGCGAATTTTGTATTTTTTCCAAAAATTATTTATTTATTCATGAATATTTATTTTGTCCCCTTCAAAGTAATCCCCCTCAGATATCGGTGCTGTTTTAACTAACTAACCTAACTGACATTTTTTGGAAAATGTGTTAAGTCCTTTACTAGACTTTATAAGTCATAATACAACTTGTCTACAATTTTCATGACTGTAAGCATTACTGTTGTGCCTATATAAGTAAAAAAATTTCAGACGCAGCCATAAGAATGAATGTATAAAACAACCATTAAAGCTGCTCTCCTGTTAAATTGTTAAAATGTTATTTAGGTCAGTTAGTTAAATCAGCGACGATATATAATTCACTTATTCAAACGTTTTTTTCCAATCTTCAAAGCATTTAAAAAAATTATTTATTTTTGTTATTCAGCTCCTCCTTCGATGCCGTCTTTATCTCGTCGATCGCAGCGTAACGTCGTCCTTTCATGGTACTCTTCATTATTAGCGGCATCATTAGTGTGTTGCTTTTGGTCAAAAATTCGCGTACAAGCAACGATGTGTGAGCACGGGCGTTATCGTGGTGCAAAAGCCAATTTTTATTCTTCCACAAATCCGTGCGTTTCTGACGGATTGCTTCGCGCAAATTGCGCATGACTTGCAGGTAATATTCCTTATTGACGATTCTACTGTAAGCAAAACTTTCACATTCGACTGAACTTGGAGTGCTTTTTTCGGTATTGGTTCGTGCGACAGCTTCCATTGAGATGATTGAGCTTTGTTTTTCACGTCATAACCATAAACCCACGATTCGTCACCAGTTATGACCCTTTGGAGCAATTTGAGTTGTCGTGGACGGAGTCTAACACCTCATTAGCAATGTTCATGAGATTCTGTTTTTGGTCGAAATTGAGCAATTTTGGTACGAATTTCGCGGCGACCCGTCTCATGCCCGAATCATTGATAAAAATCGAATGGCACATGGCTGCTTAATTTTTGAAGACAATGTCTTGTGACGCTGGGGCATCAACACTAAGAAATAAAATATCTTTTAGTAAATTTAATTAATAAAATTGAAAAAATTTTCATAATTTGGTACCATTGTTGAAGCGTCAATCCATTTCTAATGACTTTCTAGCTTAATATGGTGAAATAAGAATGGTTGTTTTAACCAAAAAAAATTGTTCTTTTGAAATAACAGTATGTACAATTAATTGAATTAGTAAGTATTTCATCTTAAAGATGAAATGATTCATAAGCTAGATCCGATTTTGGCATACTCTCGGCAACATATCGACCGGTATCTGACAAATAAATTCTTCAAATATTGTCTTCCAGTGCATTAACCGTTGCGTTCTTGTGCTTTAACATAGCCTTCGCAATAAAAAGTCTAAAAGCGAAAATCGCACGATCTAGGCAGCCAATTGGTCATCAAAATCTCCTCTCAATCAGGCTATTGTGTCATTTAATAATTTAATAATCTGCAAGCGTTGTTCTTTTTTAAGTCTACTTATGGTTAAATTATAGACCCCATGATTATGTTTAAAAATCACCCTTTATGAACATATCGCACACTAATTCAAAAATAGTCACAACTCAAAATTATCAAAATAATTTTTTTTTTCCATAAGTCAGTCCCTTTAACAAATATCTAATGACCGCATAATAGCTTTTGCTGCACAGTCTTCTTGAACATTTGTATATTATCGAAATTGTTTTTCCACTCCTGAGCTTCTGGAATTTTTTGAGTTGTGACTTTTTATGACTTAGCGTGCTCTATGTATTTATGCATTTATATATTTTTTATATGTCTACATACATATTTTTTCAGCTTATTTTAAAGCCAAGAATTTTATAAATTCCCACACATAACGTCTGTCTAAATGTTTATAATCTTTATCAGTGCCTTCGTTATCACCGACAACAGCAGCAGCAGTGTCAATGTTTTTCTCCATAAGCGACACAATCGACACGAGATAGATAAATAAGCCACAACAACAACAACAAAAAATCTGCATAAAAGCAGAAATAAATTGTTAAATAAAATAACATACATTTGCGCTGCTGGCTGGCTGGTGTATTTTCCCAAGTAAACTGCAGATATTTTCAAATTTTACACACACTAATGCACAAGCTTAGATTAAAAATGCACACAACCATTCGTTTAACCCTAGAATACTAATCCACGTAAATTTTTCGTGTAGTTTTTCTTATTATTGTTGCTACAAAAGCATCAAGCGGCCTAACGGTACCAAATTCCACAAGTGTTTTTTTAAAAGTTTTTGAACAAACGCCAAACTATTTACAAATCATATCTAGTCATTAAACCGCTCTATCAACGTAATAATTACAAGGCTAAACGTAAAATTTACGTGGTGTTAGTAATAGGAGTATAAATTTGTAGAAGTGTTTCATGTAGCGATTAAAAAAGGCACGTAAAAAAACCGATAAATTCCAAGCGTGGTCTCAACTGTGAAGATGTTGCGGCATTACTAAGCTCCAGCGACTTGAGCAACATCAGCGACGTTAGTCACAAAAAGGAGGATTTTAATAGCGACAATAGTTCCGCTGATAAGAAGTGGTGCGCCACTGCAACAGATGAAAATAACATCGAAAAATTTGGCAAAAAGAAGCCTTTAATATATCATGGAAAATTTCATATTGACCAAAAAAAGCTGCAAAAAACAAGCCTAACAGAAGAAATTACTGTAGCTAATGCCCGTGCTTAAAAAACTGTAATGATTTTCATTTCATTTGGTTTTGCTTCTGCTTTGGCATTTGACAAACACAACAGTTTCAGTCAAAGCAAAATTACAAAACGATTTATGGCCAATTGCGCAGTACAGTCGACGATTTGAAAAGTTTCAAATCGAAGTAGCAAGAGTTGTAAAATTTTTTACTTTTCGCTGCTTTGGCTTTTTTAAACTGTCGCAGTCGGAGCAGAATCAGCAAACGATTTATGAACGATTGAGCAATACTTTCAACAGTTGACGATTTCAAAAGTTTGAATTTGATTTGCTTTTGCTTTTGGTTAGTATCGCAAGTAAAAGCAAAAGCAGTCTATATGCTTTTGGAAGTTGCAAACAGTCTCAGTCGAAGAAGCAAAAACTCTTGCTCTTAAAAGTTTTAAGCAATCGCAGTTAAGTGGTTTCTGTTTTTGCTACTTGTCTGAGGTGCAAAAAGAGCGTAACAAACACCACAAAATAGTTGACTGAACATGCAGAAAGCTTCTAAAAGCAAGAGCTTTTGCTTCTTCGCCTGTGACTGTTTGATACTTACAGAAGCACACATACTGCTTATGCTTTTACCACCGAAACTAACCAAAAGCAACAGCAAATAAAATTCAAACTTTTAAAATCGTCAACTGTTGAAAGTATTGCTCAATCGTTCATAAATCGTTTGCTGATTCTGCTCCGACTGCGACAGTTTAAAGAAGCCAAAGCAGCGAAAAGTAAAAATTTTACAACTCTTGCTACTTCGACTTAAGTTTTTTAAACACTGGCTAATGCAGAACTAGAAAATGGAGTAAGTTTAGGCAAGAACGACTATGTTTGGAATAACTTTCCATTTTGCAATTAATCCTCTACAGGCCCTGCATCAAATAAAAGTATTCGTATATAAAAACTGTATGATCCAGGACTGATGATATATATGTACATATGTATGGCATTATTTTTATTTCAGCTTTGACTTGATTCCAAACATGAATTTTTATTTCGCTTTTAAAATTATTTTTGATTGCTTTAATATAAATTATAAGTTTATTGCTATTATAAAATTAAACACAACTAATAAAATAAAAAATTTACAGCAATAACCAAAAAAATTGAAGCGGTTTAGGAAAAATTCTACAGTACGTAAAATTTACGTGGCGTTAGTATTAACGTAGTATCAAATAGCGTTAGTATGCTAGGGTTAAGCGATTGTTTCGTTTCATTTCGTTTACAGTTTGGTGTGTGCAGGAATAAATCCTGTCTGAGTGTTCACATCGTCACTTGAACAACCAACTGACGCAACTATTTTACAGTTTAGCACGTTTTATGAGTTTTGTATTGTCATCATTTTCGAATTGTAATTAGCCTAAAATATGTTGCATACATTAGGTTAGTTGACTATTTTTTTTTAAAGAAGATTTCCATATCGCTCATGTGCTGAGACAATAACATAACAAAAAAAAAACTAATTTGCCAGGAAAAAAAAAATATTTTCATCTCTGGAGCTACCAGGGCGGATCAATTAGTCCGTGACTTTTTGAATGAAACACAGTTTTTTTTTCGCAAAACAAACATTTATTTTTCAACAAAATCTTCTTTTAACTCAATAAACTTAGTCCAACGTTTCTCCAGTTATTGTATCCCTTCCAAGAAATAAGATTTTTCGTGGTCCTTAAAATAGACATTTGTTTGGTCAACAATTTCATCGTTGGAGCTAAATCTCTTTCCACCGAGCCATTTCTTTAGGTTTGGAAATATGAAGTAGTCACTAGAGGCTAAATCCGGAGAATATGGCGGATGAGGTACCAATTCGTAGCCCAATTCATAGAGTTTTGCCATTGAGACTGCACACGTGTGCACCCGTGCATTATCTTCATGAAAAAGAGTTTTTTTCTTGACCTCATTAAATCGGTCTAATAAGTTGGCATAATATTCGCCGTTTATTGTTTTTCCCTTTTGAAAGTCATCGATGTAGATTATCCCGCGTGCATCCCAAAAAACTGTTGCCATCACCTTATTGGCCGACAAACTAACCTTGGCCTTCTTCGGATCAGGTTCACGCGGAGAAACCCATTGTTTAGACTGCTGCATGGTCTCCGGAGTACAGTAATGGATCCATGTTCCATCTGCAGTAAGAAAACGCCGCAAAAAATCATTGGGATTGCGGTTAAACAACTCCAAACAATCCTTTGAAGTTCGAAAAGTCACGGACTGTGACTGTATGATCCACCCTGGTAAGGAAACAAGATATTTGTGTGAAATTTTTAAACAATATGAAGAATGATATGAGGATTAATTGTGCACTATTAACTCAAATTTTAATTTCCTGAGTTATGACGTTCTTTGGGTAAATGAGCGATATGTTGTAATGTTATCACATGACTATGCGGGTTATTCATGTTCAATGCCCGAATTAAGTCTTGAGCTATGTATGTTGGCTTATTTTTTGGTGATTGAAAGAAACCCTTTTTCCCATTGCCAAATTGTATGAAAAACGAAACACAAAAGCAAGCTTTTGAAAATGTTGAGCTTTTGTTTTTGTTTGATATGTCCTTTATCACTAGGTGAGGTATTTTATAAGCCATAAAAGCACCGCTTTGAAAACGTCGTGTAATGTTTTCTAAGGTTTGCAGCTTTAGCTTATGTGCCCAGGGAGGCTCAAATTACTGTGGGCGTATCTCCCAGTGCTCTAAGGCAATTTAATGCCTCCATTTGCTAGTGTTCATTGCTATTAATCATGAATATATTTAGAGAATCTTAACTATTTTTAGTATAACGTAGTGTTATCTAATTTTAAATATAATAGCAGTGATTTTCATATTTAAAAATAATTTTTTTTGCCATAAAACTCATGCATCATTTTTAAATTGCTGCTAATAAAATTAATATAAAAAATACAAATATGATATATATTTTATTATTTTAGCAAAAATGTTTTTCATTTCGCCCATAACACATGATGACATTTGCTTTATATTTTTTCTTTCATACACTAAATATGTGAAGAAAAACATACATACGAGTACATGCATGTGTGTGCTATTCTAGCAGCTTTAATGTAAAATATGCAAAGCATATTCAAAAAGGATATTATAGTATTGTATCCTTCGTATGAATGTATTTCTATGAAAACATCGTACACTAATCATAGCAATTATGTTAAAATAATGCCATTGTCATGCAAAACTTTATTGCGAACTTCAAATGTTCATGTTTTTTTTTTTTGTAATATTTTGTTTCACTATTTTTTTGGTTCTTTTTTTTTATTTTTTAAACTAACTTCATTTACACTTTTATGGCTTCTTTAAAAATGTTCTTATTTAATAGAAGTATGCAATAATAAAGTTGAAAAAGTGAAAAAAATTACATTATTCACATAAAATATTTTATGTGGTGAGAAGTACATTTTTCAAGTGAATAAAAACAAACAGAAATATTTCATATAAAAGATGATTTTTTGGTTGCAGGAAAAGACATTTGTTGAATTTGCTGGTGATGTCCTCGAAAGATTGAAAATAAAACGATCACGATCTGTAGTTGTCCGTTTGATCCAAAAATTGTGAACCGTAAACAGTAAAAATAGATTAAATTCAAAATTAATTAAAAAAATTAGTCGTTCTTAATTATTATCGTTTTATATATTCCCAAAAAAAAAATAGAAATTTTTACGGATGCATGAAAAATTTGAATTTGCGTTCCGGCACGAGTTCCAATTCGGAGGAAAATCTCTAATAATGAAACATATTAAATTTAATTGAATTAGAGTGAATTTTAATCAGGAATAATTTCTCAATCAGGCTTAAGTTCAGCAATTTCAATTCTTGTTGAATGAAATATTTTTATTAATTAATGTGAATTTCTAAAGAAGAGAAGAAAAATTAAATTAGACTTTTTATAAGCTGGCGAAATGCGCATTTTTTTGTGCAGACACGCACTTCATCAGCACCCATGTCTAGCTACTTGTGCAGAAATTTAATTTATTATTAACGTCGTCTATTTAATGTGAATTTTATATGAAATGAAATATGAGAAATGATTATTTATTTACCTTTGGTAAGTACAAGGTGGGTCAAACAAAAGAAGTCATCCGATGTTCAGCGTATGTCCAAAAATCATTTTTTTAGTAGAGCCAAAAAAAAGTTCTTTTTGAAGCTTATTTTAGGAAAGGTATAAGTTGGGTTGCTGTTTTAGAACATTCGTCCATATCTTTCAAAAATTTCTGAGATCTTTCTAAAAAGCACTCAAAATATAACAATTTGATATCATAAACTCAAAATGAAAAATATATGACATACTTTGTTCTTAATGAAAACCACAGATATAAGATTTATGATTTTTGGTGCAACGTAAAAAAAATTAACTAATACAGAAAGAAAGCAATTTCATTCAGCAAATGAAATGTTTCATTCTATTAATGCAACATTCCCTTTATATGTTGAAGAAATATCAATTAAACTGCCTCATTAGCCGAATAAATAATTTTTCTTTGAGTGTACAAACAAAACTTCTGAAATGCACCAAGCTAGAATCTCTTTAAATTTAACATTTTAAAGCAACAGAAATCGATAGTTATTATTAATAATAATTAAGGCGTTCACATAGTTGCCATTACTGAATTTAAAAAGTTTATTCTTAAGTATATTGCCCCTTCACGATGTTGTATCTTCCCAGACGGTATTGTCAAATTCTCAGCTTTAAGTTGTTTTCATGTTTAATTTTGTATCTGCAGACAAATATTTTCCAAGCAAAAGACTATGAGAGTGCATGTGCATTCAGTTTTCGTATACTTTGTTAATTGCTATTGAGAATAAAGTGTTGCTGTGTTAGATGTTGCCTCAAGAAATTGTGTTTAAGAGAGCAGAAAACGTACCCACTAACATACGTACATACATACGAGTACATGCACAAGTATATAAACTTTTGGATGCAAATTACTTACGAGAAAAAAGAAAAGAGCCACAAATATTTCGTATTATATTCTAATAGAAAAGAAGTATGAGAAGTTATTTGTTTAATTATATTTTCAGTACATTTAGCTTAAGTACTCGTATATCTAATCTTAAGTCCTGTAACTGGATTCTGAACCTTTCTCGAACCAAAAGAAATCACCCTATTAGAAGATGCTCTTATTTTTGCAAATGGCGGCCAATGTCAAATCTGTTTTGACATTTGTAAACTAGACATATGTAGAATGCAAGTGAACAAGCCATGGAGCGATACACTCCCCAAGAACGCGGAGTGTCGAAGTCAGTGACAACTATAATAATAAATAAATGCACATGTATATATGCATATGTATATATTTATAATTTTCCACCCTGATTGGCACCGACTTCGGAGGTGCTTAAATTTTTATATAAAAAGCTTTAATGCATAAACGCAAGAACTGCACAAGTAAACTTTTTAAATGTTTTCTTTCTGTAAAAAGACTGTTAAAATAACTTTATTTCTGTTAATTGCTTCATTAGCGACCACACATGTTGTGCACTTTAAAATGTTCTGGCATATCATTTTGGTCACATTTTGCATTAGTTATATTTTGTTATTTTATTTCCTATTGTTTGAGTGAGTGAGTGCTTTTAAACATGCCATTAGAATTTTGCCTAATGTCTTAATTCTTGTTCGCCTTTACCACGTATCAACATTTTCTCTCTTGCAGACCATCGTGCCTGCCATTTGTTCATGTGTAATGCGAATATAATGAATTTAAAAATCGTGACAAAAACTTTAAAACAATAATTTTAACAAAATTGCAGTAAAATTTATGTAACTAGCGACGTGATTTTATGCGTTTGGCAATAAATAAAAACACAGAAAAAAAAAGAAATATGTATATTCAAATTATTTTCATGTAATTTTTTTTTTAATAAAAAGAAATTTTCTGCAATAAAATTCGTACAACTTTATTGAAATCACTTTTTATTTAATTGTATGTAAAAATGTTTGTTTTACTTTATGTGATTTAAATTTTCAAGGTAATTTTAATTTTTCACACGTTTTTTAAGACTTGCTTATAACATTCGTGTAACATTCATGAATATTAAATTAATTCAGGGGACATGTTATTTTTAGAGCAACAAAATGCCACACCAGCGAACGCTGTCCTTGCTCAAGTGCCTTTTATGGTTTTTGATACTATTGGCACTTTCTTGGGAAAGCTTTCAAAATATTATTTCTAACACCATTTCACCGTTTCAAACAACTGCTGCCCATTTCACAGTTTTCCTTTTTTCCTGTGCTTGAGCACTTGATTCTGTTATTTATTCATTATTGTTATTGTTATTTTCAATTTCTCAGCCTCTGCTGCTTTTCTTTAGAAATTATGGATCAAAAGTAAATTGTGTACTTTTATTTCTCATTCTATTTGTTGTTTGAATACTTTCTATGGTATTTGATAAAATTTTATATTTATTAATTTAATGAAATTTTGTTTGTTTTCGGTTTTATTATTTCAGCTCATAAAAAGCAAGCACGAATTTTTGCATCATTTCAATTTTATTTTATATTTTTAATCGTCATGCTACAAAAAAGTCAAATAATTTTTTTTTTTTTTCTTTGTTTGCTAACAATTATTTTTATTCTTTAATATTGGCTTTTATTGCTTTGCATATTGTTTTAGGACTTGATAATTTTATTGTCATAAATTAAAAACAAATGGTGTGCAAGGAATGAAAAGCGTGCCGTAGTTTTAAGACTTGGAGACAGTTTCCATGGATTTTTTTTTTCATTATAATTGATTACGTTTTTATGAAAGCTGCCAAATTAACTAGCATGTGCATAATTAGTAAAGAACAAACAACAAAGGCAATACTGTTATAAATTTAGAGATGGTAAATATGAGCTTTCATAACAAAAAAGCTTTCAGCAAATTGTAATACGATGAATCAAAAACAATTCACATACTCCATTTGCAATAAAAGTTGCGTATATAAAGCGGAAATCTACATCAACTGACACCACACACAGTGGACCAAACACAAAGAACGCTGATGATGAAGGTGTAGTGCCCGCCGAAAACAGCCGGTTGTTCCGTTCTACTACGTGTTTGTCAGAATATTTACAACTAACTTTGGTGTTATTTGTTCATTAATAGTTATCACATGTTATTTGGCTTACAAGGCGATACGAACTGTAGCCTGATCAAATCATAAATATGAAAACAAAACATGTTAATTACGGAGTTCGTGTTTCAATTTTGATATCAATTAAACTTCTCATTGGAAGTTTAACATAATATCTCTCTACTTGTTCTAAGAAATTTTTGAGTAAAGGTTCCCATACGATCCAGCTAACCGCTCAATAATCGATTTCAACTTTTTTTTTTTTTATAAAAAATATATTACTGAATAAGTATAATCATCAGTTGGGATTATTACTGTGCTAACAAGTGTTAAATAAACACTTTGAATATGATTGTAAGAATTATAATGTTTTGTGTTAACCTGCATTAAATGCATTTCACTGCTGCTAGTGCTAATTGAGTGGCCATAAAATTATTCATTGAAGAGTAATTAAAAAGACAGACTTAATTTAAGTATTTTCTTTTCTTCAATTAAATTATTATTTTTTTTATTGTTTATTAATTTTTTTTGAAAATGTTGCCTTTTTTTGGTTAAGCAATGCCTATATGCATTTCATTCCTGCTTCACGGAAAGTGTCAGTAGACTAAAATTCTAATCCAAAAAGCTGAAACACTTCGTATGTTTATAATAAGATTCTTAGTAAATTATTTGAATTAATCAAACAAAAATTTTTTAGAGTATAGTAACAAATATTTTCTGGTGAATACCGAACCTGGGATGGTCAGACTAATAAACTACCCACCTTATCCTTCTTTTTTAAATACAGCATGACCAACAATGTTTTAACTTTGACCAGCTCCCGTCATAAAAAATAAGTTGCATTTAAATATACTCTTTGTAATTTATTCTTAAAAAAGCAGTCGCACTCCTTCATGATAATCCTTGAAGTAGAAGAGATAAAAAATGTATGCCTTGACAAATAAAATTTGAATAACGATTGAGCATAAAGCAGCTCAAACGAACGTAAAGGTGATAAACAACTGAAAGCAATGAAATGAAAATGAAAGCAAAGTTAAGAAATGGCAGAAGGACCTTTCCTTGAGAGTTTTTTTAAGGGGAAAAAACTTAATTTTTATTAAATTTAAGTTGAAGTTTTATTTAATTTAATTCCTCACCGGCTAAAGATAAAGTAAATTCAGCATTTTTCGAAAATCATTATTATTATTATATGCAAATAGGATGGAAAAAGTTTCATCATTCATAAAGTAAACTCTTTTTTTTTAAATGTATGTAGATGCACAAATAAATGATATTCAAGCTTAGCAATAAATAAAAATAAATGAAAAATTTCAGATCAAATGAGTGAGAGTTTTAAGCCTTCAATACCAAACTCAGTTTAGAAAAACTTCCGAAAAGTAAGCGACCAACTCTTAAAAGGTAATGACGCTGACTAAAATGATCATGCCAGGTCCTGACAGATTTTGGGTTTTTATGTCTGTAATTTAATTAAGTTTGAGAACTGCAACTCTAAAAACTTTTCATGAGAGCTTTAACTTCTGTCAATGAACCATTTTCTGCTGTTCGACTAGAGAAGGGCGCGTGTCGTGTTTTTTTCGTGACACGAACACGCACGACTCAACACGAAGTGTTCGTGACAAAAATGTGATTTCGTGCGTGTTCGGGTCGTTTCGTGTTGAGCAAAACTGACACTAAAAATACGAAATGATTTTAGATGTAAAATATGTATGAATAAATTTCCAGTAGAGAAAAAATTTAATATTTTGTATCGTCAAACACACAACACCAGCATATTTGTTTATATTGTATGGGCCTCTGAAGCTTAAAGTTCTGTATGTAAACAGGTAGTATCAGCTGTGGTGGCAGAGTGTATCAGCTGGCAGTGCCAAAATTAAATTTTCTTATCTTCAATACTACTCGTATACCAATAATATTTCGTGCGTGTTGTACAGTATCGTGTTGAGAAAATGTTTCGCTTACGTGTTTCGTACGTTTTGAGCGTCTTGGTATTTGTAATCGTGTCGTGTTGGAAAAATTCGACACACGCCTATCTCTAGTTCGAACTGCAACGTATCTTTTATCATTTTACAGCCCTGTTTTTAGAATCACTCAGGAAAACGAGTATGACTGCCTGACTTGTGAAAACGGGAGGTTAGTCTTTCGGACTTGAAATTTATTTTTTATCCCAGTGAACTTTATAAGCTTTCAGCTTTCTCAAATTGGAAGTTATAAGGTCATAGAATAAAAAACACCTTAAAGTAAAAAAAATAACTTAATCCGAAATATAATCAATTCATACAATAAAATAAAAATACATATTTCAAGATTCACCGTGAGATATTTTTAGAATTATTTTGTTTGGTGATTCCCTTGCCAAAACTGTTATTATGTTACAATTACGCATTTTATCATAAAAGTGAATGCAAAAAAGTTTGATTTTGTTGTGGAGATGTGTCTGCATTAATAAATACATTGACTGAAAAATTATTCTTTCCCAGATCAATTCTGTTAGTCTTGTTTTGAAAGTGGTCCGTACAAAGTTTAAAAAAATTAACTAATGTAGTGAATCTCCATTATTTACATGAAAGCCTGACTAAAACCAAATGCAAAGCCACTTTCGCACTCTACTGTATACTGTAAAAGTAAACAGCATTCGTGTGCATGAGCATAAGAAAAAATGTTGCTATATTCCTGATAAAATGCTCAACTTTTTTCTCTCACTTTGGTGGTGGTAATGGTGGCGTAGCCGGTCGTTGTCATCGTTATTACACCAACAACTTTGCATTCGTTATTGTTAACGTTGGCTCTGTGTAAGTAGCGTTTATGGTAACCATTTTACAATTTAATTATATGCTGAATGAATAAGAAATAAAAGAAGCTAATGTGCTTTATTGTGAAAAGCAGCACTGAAAAATATAGTTGCAAGTTGCAACTATATGATAATTTTATAAACATACGAATGACACAGTAACTGTATTACAATTACACACATTCCCATTAAACAAAAGATGCAAGTTTTATAAAAGATTTATTCACGTCAGACTATGTTCCACGCTAGTCTCATGGCGTAGGATTATACAGTGGTTTAGTTAGAAAAATAATCGCATATTTTGTTGTTATGACAACAATGACATTAAATGGACTTCTTTAAGCCATTCTGCTCTTTGGAATAACAAATAATACTGTGTTAAAAATGAAGACTTTTGGCATCTTCATTATCGTACTTAGCTACTATTCCATTAGAATCAAAGTGTCTATTTATCCGCCCTTTTAGTTTATGATATTATTAATGTGCTGATTTGCTTCAGTCTATACCATTCTTTATACCTCCTAGAATCCTGAGGTTAGCCAAATTTTTTGATGTTCCTTTTCATCGGACTAATTATGCTCGTAGTGGCACATTAACACGTGCTTTCGCCTGTCTTAATGAAATTAATTTTAAATTGGAAAAAGAATCAAAATCTTATTTAGACCTTTGAGATCAAAAATTACGACTCTTTAAAGAAATTCAAACGGACGTAATTACGAATGCATCTATTTCTTATTGCAAAGAACGTAAAAAACATAAAAGCGTAAATATATATAAAAAGGAAATAAATGGTTAAAAACTAGGGATGTAACGATACGCCATTTCGCCGATCCGATACCGACACCGATACTCAAAAATAAATATCGCCGATACCGATTCCGATACCGATACGCATATTTAAATTGAGCTCAAGTAAAAATTAACAAAACTCAAGTAGAGTAATTCTTCTATTATACAAAATAACAGTGTTTATTAATGAGCCATTCAAATCATCAAAATTTTCAGTACATTTCAGTTTCTAAAATTCAAATTTTCAAACTACAAAACGTCTGCAATATTTATGATTTTACAAAATAAACGTTGGCATTCAGTTTAGATTGGCTCAAGATTTAAAATTGATATTAATAAGACTTAAAAAAAAATGAATTAAATTTGAGATCATGTTAAAATTAAATTAAAATTATAAAAACATTGCAAAATATTAATATTTAAAATTGATATTAATAAGATTTTTGTTTAAAAAACAAAGTGTTCTCAAATCCGTTTGAAGCAGAAAAAAGTCTAATCCAATTTTTGTATATTCCGATTTATTTCCCGAACATGCAGAGATACTATAAAAATTCGTCTTATTCGAACAAAAATAGCGGTAATATTAAAAAAAAAGATTAATTTACATACAGGCACATTTTTATTGAGTATGTACTTGAGTATGTAGGTATATCATCACAGAAAATGCAAAAAGTCCTTTCTAAAAATTTTACAGGAAAAGCATAAAACTTGTTTGAATGAGTTAATATATTGACAATAAGTAAAAAATTTTACAATAAATACATCTATAAATTTGTTGGCCCTTTTAACTTGCATTATAACATTTTACACTAATTGTCAATTTATATTTCATTGAAACAAGTTTTATGCTCCCCTGTAAAACTTTTATAACGTTAGAAAGGGATTTTTGCATTTTCTGTGACGATATGTAGATAAACTCAACAATTAATATTAGTTTCATTACGAAATGTACTCAAAAGTACAATTGTAAAAGAAGGACAATTGTACCAACTTTTACATCGCTGAACTAAATCATCGCATGCACAAATGAATAAAAGAAAATCATGACGTATTCAAAGTGGTGATGTTATAAGCACAGTTTTTATTCCTTTTTTGCGCAAATTAGAGGTTCGTATGTCAAAATTTGTACATGTTGATATAGGGGCTGAGATGTCAGTTGTTATTTTAAGTTGTAATTGTAGTAATGCGCCTTGAAAAAAATCTTAAAACATACAAACACATACAAGATTTAGCATTGAGAGAACATTTCATTACTATGGTGCAAAAAAAAAAAAAATAGAAGAAACCATTTCATTATGTATTCTGTTTTGATTTTATGTTCTGCTTTTAATATGTTATTTCTCATAGTTGTCATGCAAAAAAAAGAGTTGAAAATTGAATATTTTGTTCAAAAAACTCTAAAGAAAAATATAAGAAGTGTCGGCGTATCGACAGTAATATATCGCCGATATCGATATGTCGGAAAACCAGCAGTATCGCCGATATATCGGTATCGGTATCGGTTGCATCCCTATTAAAAACATGTAAGTATCCATATTTCAAGTAAATTTGGAAAAAAAGATTCAAGAATACTTTAGTTTTATTGATTTTGTAACGTTTTTTGTTTCTCCTGTAAAAAATATAAAAGGGTAGTTACGTCCGTTTGCATTTAAGGTGACGACATGTATATATGTCTGAATTCATTCAGAAATTAGCCTTTTATTTCTTGTTAGTCTTGTAGAATTTTTACCCTTTAAATGCTTATATGTATAAGTTATCAATCCTAGATAAATTGTATACCGTAGTCTGAAAGGACTTCGTGTCCATAGACTGAAACAATTAAATTTAAAAACACCCAGACTGTACAGTATAGGTTCCAAAAACATATACTAAGTTTGTCGATTTTGGTGACCACTTTTCTATGGGCCTCCAAAGATTTCGAAAATTTGGTCACCAAAATCATCAAACTGGGTATTTGAGGAGCAAGTGCTGACTGCTGTTCGAAGAGAAACCCAATTTTTGCACGTCTTGTTGCAAAACAGAGTGAGTAAATGGCAGCCAAT
Source organism: Nowickia ferox (assembly GCA_936439885.1). Lineage (NCBI taxonomy): Eukaryota > Metazoa > Arthropoda > Insecta > Diptera > Tachinidae > Nowickia > Nowickia ferox. The sequence goes on from OW387023.1 coordinate 112,489,095, forward strand.
TCGACAGATGTTACTTCAAACATATGGGCTCTATTAACTGTTATAATTTGGAAGTCCCTATTGGAAAACCTGCTGACTGAAGTTCTTTAATTAATTCCTTCACTTGAACAAATAATCTTTTAAATGGAACAATTGATATTTTACTATTTTATCGAAAATATGTTTTAGTTTTGGCAAAACTTGCAATTGCACTAGAGAAATCACTGTTTGTCATTCAGAAAAAAAAATATTTTATTATACATAGAATAAAAATCATGATAAACAGTTTGTGTATAAAACACTTGCAGCAATTTAATATTTTTTTTTTTTCAGCAAAAGTTGCATATAATAGATTTGCATATGCGTTTTGTTTTAATGCAAATTAATTAGTTTTAGTGTTTGCATTAGAAAATGTGCTTATAAAAATGAATTTGAAGAAGTTCAAGCGTAAACACTCAAACACATAAACACACATACATACATGCAATTACGAATGTATTAGTTTTAGCGCGTAAGTAACTGCATGAGGTGGATAAAGTCCTTTTGCATAAATAATTACGTAGGAGAAGGAGAACACTTTTCAAACAAAATAATACAAACAAAATGATAAAACAGTGTATATTCCAGTTTAATTTGTGATGAACAAGCATAAAAAATACTTATATAAAGGGTTAAAGGCTTTAGCAGCATCCAAGGGTTCAAAAGAGATACGGGATGCATGGTTGGTTGGTGTGGTTGGACAACTGACTGGTTGTTAAGCTTTTACTGGTGTTATGCTGGTTCTTGTGAACATACAAAATTTACAACACACCGACATTCAAAAAAGTAAATGAACGCACCAGGCAACATTATGTGTACTCGGGGGAAATTCGTTTTCAGCAATCGGTCTAAAAAATATTTTATTTAAAAAAAGTTTCTTCCTTCACTGTAGATGTCTTTTGTATCACATTGTATGTATAATTTGCATGTTGTATTGTCTCATTATACAGACTGCATTATTTTACAGCATAAAGAGAGGGGTTTCATTTATAATTTCATGTATTACAAATTCTAATGCCGCGGCAATAAAAAAAAAAATAACTGAATCCATTATGCAGATTAGTGTCATTATATAATGCCGGCTGCATTTCTATGGCACTTATCTATTTTAAGAGATGACTGAGAGTTAAGCAGTAGCACCAAGTTAATTAAATGCATATTATGCTTTTGTTACAAACAAAAGTAAAAATAAAGAAATTAATAAATTCACTGTTTATATGTAATGTACTCTAGAGCCAATGAATCTGTTACAATAAAAATAGCTTAGAATATATGTATAAAGAATACAAGCACCTTTAGGTGTGTTCTTCAGCAAACATAACTATGATTATATTGGTATAAGGAGAGAACCTAAAAGCTCGAAAGTACAATTAGCAAATTTACAGATGTTTCCTTTATTGCTGATTCAAACAAAAAAATATTCAGGGCTGTCACGAAATCTCTTAATAAGCGCCTTCATTAAAATATTTAAAAAAAAAGCAAGATATTTATTGCAAAAATCCTGCTTTGGCAGAAAAATTTCTGTAAGCAAAAGTGGTATCTTATTATGAAAAAAAAACAAAATTTTTTTTCTCACACATTATTTGTTTCAAACTAAATGTAAATAACCGAAAAACTTCATTATGTTAACAAATGAATTAGAAAATCTCTCCACATATGGAAAGCATAATTTATTTACGTTTCCATACAACTAATATTTTTGAATTATTTTAAATTTTAGCTCAAAACGTGTTAAATCGATTTTACGTTTTGGGAAACTTTAATTATTGAACCAATTAATACTTTGCAACAATGTTACATTTGCATACTTTGTTAAATGGCAATTTACATTTTATGCTTAAACGGTAGTTTTTTGCTCGCAAAACTGTGCAGATATATTCACACATACATATACACAGAAAAAAATGTTCAATGCCTTAACACTAAAGCACGTTTAAATGCATTTCGTTGTGATTAAGCAACTCATTAGTAGAGTTTAATCACACTTCAAAGAAGCTTACAAAACTCCAATGTTACGTAAAAATTTAGCAAACAAACTATTGAGAATTACACAACTACAAACACGGTAGACTGACAAACTTTTTCAAAAAACAGCATATAATTATATTATTATTGTTCAAACTTGATTTGTTTCTATATTTATGATTTGATCGCTTTGCAAGCCAAGTTACATATGATAATTATTAATGAACAAATAACACCAAAGTTAATTGTAAATATTATGACAGAACGGAACAACTAGCTGCTTTTGAAGATCACTAGACCTTCATCATTAGCTTTTTTTTTTTTGTTTGGTGCATTGTGTGTGGTGTTAGCTGATGTAGATTTCTGCTTTGTGTATTTAGCTTTTTATTGCAAATGGAATATGCGAATTGTTTTGATTCATCGTATTACAATTTGCTGGAAGCTTTTTGTAATGAAAGCTCAATTTTGTCATCTCTAAATTTTGTTAAATTTTTACATGAAGGCAACTATTGGTTGAAGTTTGCTGATAAGTTGCCTAAGCAGCAACGAAATTTTAACTAGATGTGCTTAACCAACAATGAAGAAGTTAGGTTAGATAATAGTAGCTGCCAGAATCATTTCCTTACATTTACCCTTCTATGATATGATACCACGAAGACTCTGTTTAAGCTCAAATTAAAGCTATTAAGGCAACGCCAAAAATCTCTTCAAACTCAAGAGCGCCCTTTTTGCGTCATTTTTCTAATTCATAACAGACGACACAATTGTCCCACAGGTTGTACGAAAAAAAATTTATAACTCCGTTTTCTGCTTACTAATTCGTTCTTTAATCTTTAAAAAAATATATTTCTGGCTTTTTCATTTCAAATTTAAAATTTTTTTCAGTGTAAAAATTTAAAATTTAGTAAAACATTTTGTCTGGACTGAAAAAGTTTTTTCATTGGTTCGTATTCAAAATAATGAAGTATAGTTTTTCGATGTATTTATATAGCTACAAATAAAATTTATTAAAAATTTATAAGCCCAAAACATGAGTCTATCCCTATGAAATTAATGAAAAAAGCAATAACACAGCTATAACAAGAACTCATGTTAAATCGAAATAGACAACAAAAATTAAATAAAATGACAATATAACAATTGACGACAACTTTTTGTTGCAACATTTAAATAGAAATGATGGATAGATAGACGGTCAGTCCGACAGTCAGTATAATGTAATCGTTTCGTGTTGTGTGTAACTGGCACATAGATTTGCATTTGCATTTGTGGTAAAATGGACACATGCTTCAAAGGAACACACACACACACACGAAATTGCTTACAAATACTCATAAATATACACACAATGTTAATTCATGTATGAATGTGTATTTCCAAACTAAATAACAGCACATTGATTATGCGTTAGTTACCAATTCAAATGTTACAAATTGCATTTCAAATTGTTTTGAATTTAACAAGCAATATGTGCAGTAGCAAACAATGACAGCAACTACCAGCGAAATATCGACAATAGAGAACAAAATAGTTGTGTCGTCTGCAAACTGAAACTCGTAGAAGGAAGAAATGAAAATAGTGAACGTGCAACATACCACCAACAGAAACATAACAATTGTCAAAAATGTTGATTTCCGTTAAATAAAATTTGCACATTGTAGCAATTATATTTGTTTTGAATGTGTGAGCGAATGTAGACTATGTGTATTAGAGATGAGCGATTTTTCGAAACGTGTTCCTCTTTCACAGCGATTGAAAAAGCACTATGCACAACTGTGACTGAATTTATCAAGTAGGAGATTTTGGAAATATAGTTTTTTCATACAAACTATATATAAATTTTTTTTATACCTTCACCGTTTGTCGAGAAAAAATTGTCAAACCGTGTAAAATCGTCTTTTCTGTCAACTATGTATAGCTCTCACATTTTTGTGTTTGCAAGTTTATTATCTCGCTGCCTCTTATACGACAATTCTCAATATTTGGATGATTGCTAATTGTTTGTTTTTGTCGCTCTCCTTATTAGTAGTTATCAAAATACCAATACTAATAAAATTTTTTAAGGTAGAAGAGCTGAAATGTGTTAAACCGTGATCACAGTCACTGTTTAATTTCACTGCTGTTCTTCTTATTAGATTTTGTCAAAATAACAGAACTGCTACAAACAAAATACTGCTAAACTGTGATCATAGTCACAGTTTAAAAGAACAAGGATTTAGGGCCGATTTTACCAACTTAATTAAATATCAATTCATATTTAAAAGACATTTTTGCATACAAAAATTAATGAAAATCAACATTTAGATATGAGTTGATGTTTAAATATAGTTAATGAAATTGGCCCTTAGAAATTACGTTCACAAGGAGCAACATTATTAAAAAATCACAGTATCGCTCAACAGTAATGTGTATGTGTGACTGATAGTATACTTTTATAAACGTTCAAGTGACAAAATCATCATGCGTTCGATATTTCAAATGTTAGTTTTTTTTAATCAATGTACGGTTTGTGCAACTCTTAGATGTGTGATGTAACTGCGTTTAGAAACATATGCCAAATAAAAACTATTGATGAACATTTAATGATAAACTTCGCTCTCCAGAATTTAAAATCAGCGTTTGCCTTTAACAAAGCAAGCAATAATCACAATAAAGGATCTATTGTACGAAGACATACATACATATATTTTTAAGGCACGCTACCATGATACAGTATCGAAAGTTTAATTCGATGCGGTGCGAAAAAAATATTTAAAAAGTTTACTTATCTAATTAGCGAAAACAACTGTTATTTACAGTAAAATTAACATTATTTATCGGTTAGATTGACCTTGTTTCATATTTGGTTATTGTTTGGCTGGTTCAACTGCATATTTTCTTACTCAATTTGCGTACATATGATACTGAGCTCAAATGTCTATAAATATCTTTTTAATAATCTCTGTGTCTCGAGATTTTCTGTAATAAAGAAATAAAAAGAATCAGATAATTTGCATTTCCTCGAGAACTAGTTATTCCATTTAATTAAAAAAAATTACGTGCTAATTAATTTTTTAGCATTTTTATAGTTTTGGAGAAAAAAGCAGTTTTTCAAAAAACTAAATTTTTTTTAAGACTCATTAAGGCCCTTATTATGTTGTCTAAAGTACTGCTGGAACGAATTTTCGTTTCGTATTATGACGAGCATTCGACAAAAAATGTCCTTTTTGTGAATGTCACTCAAAAAGATTTTCAAAATTTACAAAAACCTTGACTAAAAATAAAAATCAATCGTTTATAATAATTTTTTGTACTAAACTACTTCATCGAAAGCCACATTCGTTGCTCAACGAAATTTTCGATGCTCATAACATTAAATGGTTGATAGCCAGCAAATATCGAAAATCGAATGCAACTCATAATAAGGGCCTAAAATGTTAAACTGAAGAAAATTTTAAATTTGTTGGCATGTGCTATTAAATACAGAGTTGGGTGTTTAAACAAAAAAAAATCATTTAAAATTAAACTTCATTTAAACTGATTGAAAGAAACTATTTAACTTGGTTGTTTTAACTAAATAACTTGTTTTTTGCAACAAAAATTCACATTATCATTTCAATAACAATTTCAAACAAAATATTTCAACCATATAAATTGGTGATTCAGTGAAAACTCAACAACAATTTTCATTGAAGGGATTAATCAGAAGAATAAATGCAACGTTTCCCAAGCTGAGATCTTAGCGATCCTCACAGCCACTGAACTGGTGGCCAGGAATGTAGCTGAAGGTGAGAAGGTAACCTTATACGTCGACAGCCAGGCATCGCTAAAAGCTTTGAAGGGACACAATGTAAAATCAAAACTTGTAAGTGGCTGTATGAGAGAATGTGTGACAAATCGGTGAAATTACCGATATGTCATTACTACAGGGAACTCAGTAATTGGCTGGAGAGCAAGTCCATGGCGAATAAGGGAGGATTGTAGAGTCTCGAAGGCTATGTGGCCAAAACTTGACTCAGGAAGATTCAAACTGCTACTAGATATGAATAGAAAGGCGATGCGAATAGTGATAGGCAAAAAACTAGTGATAGGCAAAAAAAAGTGTAAGCTAGAGGACATCAGTGAGGTCATCATGGGAATTCAGTGGCTTAATATTGTCACTTCTGGGCACACATGAAGGGGCAATAGAAAGGAATTACAATTAAGCCAATGTGGTCTCCGAGTGGAGGTGCGTTTTTGGCACTACCCTTCCTAACCTTAATCAGGGGGAACTTTTCTAATTTATTTATTTATTTTATTTATTTATTCCATAAATACTTTACAAAGTAAATTTGCAAAGTATTGTTGCACAAGTATGCCTTCACATAGGAAGTAGCAACGTGGTTGTTAAAAAAATCCCACAGAAGAACCGCAAGAATATACATTTATCCGTGGCAGATCAGTCAACCAGTGCGAGCGATACGCAAAACTCTCGAAGGCCCATGAACAACAGTGACCTGGTTGCACTTAAGAAATAATCGCCAACGACGCTTGATGTTTACGCACCCAGAGAGCTCCTTTACGACTGACTTTTTTAATTTAAATTCACCAAATATTTTCATTCACTGTCAATTTGGTAACCTAAATTGGTTGAATTAACCTACGACTTTTTTTTTTTTTTAATTGGAAAAATTAATAATCCTGCGCATGAGAGGATGTCTTTACTCCATAACACGTAGTTAAGTGATAGTGATATGACACCATCCATCGAACCTAGTTTATAAATATAATAAAATATTTTTTGTTAATCTAATGAAAGATGTCGTTAACTGACTTCCCTTGAAAAATTCTATTCATCTAATGTTAAAATTCATTGAAAGAATGAAGCATTTGCTTTCACTATAGTAAGACTTTGACTTATTTAATGTTTTATCTAAATTTAGTATTGCGGCTAGTAAAAATCTAACCCCCTGTTTCTACAACCCAGACGTTCGACTTGAGTATAAAATTTATTTATTTCTTTTGAGTGATTTTCATAAAAAAATTTTAGACGTGTCGTCTACCTGACTTGTGGAAACCGCACATAAGAAGCTTGCATGTATATAGAAAACTTTAAACTTCCAACGGAACTCGTTCTCATCTAAGGTTGCATATCTCTCACATTTGGAATTTTATTTTATTTTTTTCTTTACCATTCTATTGTACAAAATTTGTACATTGGCATATATAACGAATTAAGCTAGTTTTTCTGTTGGCCTTCATGGTTACCATTTGACATAAATCATACACACATTGCAATTTAAACATTAACATTCATCATGAATTGGTTCAATCGATGATTGTGGATGACGACGATTTATTTTGAAGCAGCGACAGATGAAAATTTGACAAACCGTGAAACTATGGGATTATATGAATTTGCATCAAATTAATAACGAAATGTTTATGTAATGAATAAACGAGTAAGAGATACTTTTTAATATTCGCACATGACAAAAGGCAAACCAGAACAGCGTTAAGGGTTTTGTATGTTCAAAAAGAAATTATCGATAGCAGCTCGAATCAATTAAAAATCTTGATACTGCAATAAAGCAAATATTCTAATTCAAATAGAAAATCATTATATAGTAACTGTTTTTAAAATTATAACTAAATGCAGTTGGCCACTTACAAAATTGTTAACAATGCCAGCTGTCTTCCTGTTTGCCCTATTTCTACTATACTGGGAAGACAATATTCTCGTTGAAATACAAAAAGTAAGATATTGAATTAGCACTTGTTTCCTTGAACACATTCTTAACATTGCTGCAAGAATTTTGAAATTTGAAGATTGAAAGTTGAAACCAAGCAATAACTAGACTTAATCAAGATATATGAAATTTTCAATTTTTTTTTTTTTTTTTTTGCAAAAAGTTAAATCTATTTTTTCAGCCAAAATTTTTCTTTTCCAAGCAAAAGTTTTCAAATTTGTTACATGAAATTTCTGGAATAAATATAAAAAATAAATATTTGTGTAAAGTTCACAATACACACACTTTAAAACCTCTTATTGATAAAAAAAAAAAATACAATTAATCAACTAAAAATTTATTGATTTAATTCAACTTTTGTTTAGAAATTCAAGTGACTAAAAATGTAATTTAGTCATCTAAATTTTTTCCAAGTATATAATAATTAAAATATTTAATTGACACTTACAATTGTTTACTTATTATTTTTTTTTTCTCAATTAAACGTGTTGATTGGAGAAATATTTTTTCTAGGTGTTTATACAAAGAAAAAAATAATATGAAAAATTTTGTAATATCAATAAAAAATGTAATAAAATTTTCATCAGTCAGCAATTTAATAATATCAGTTAATTTATCCCACTTGAATTTGATGAAGCAATTAAAAATTAATTTAAAACAATTAAAAATTTAATTGAAGCCATTAAAAATTTAAGTTAAGCAATTAAGTATTAAATTGAGGCTATTAAAAATTTAACTGAATCCATTAAATTCTTGATTGAAAATATTAATTGGTGGACAATTTTTTCTGTGTATGCTAGAAAATTAGAAAGTCACAATGGAATAACCGTTTATTTCACAAACATTCCTTATTGCAATGAAAATAAGCTATAAATGGTTTTAATTCATTGGGAATTTGCGAAAGTTTTAGTGCAAAGGACTCTTACACCAATGAACATTCATATTACTTCTCAGCAAAAAGTTTTATGTTTTAATTTCTAAGATGACAGTGGGTTCAAATGGGAAATAGCGCATGTGAGTTGTAGCAATTTTAAACAGTTTTATTTTTTATTTAAATATTATATTTTCGCTAATTTATTTTAAATTTTAAATGTCTCATCAATTCCGAGAACAAAATTTGTGTGTATTTTTCGAAGGAAACAAAAATCAAATGAAATTCTCTAAAGAAAAATTACACATGAATAAAATAATCCCCGATAAGGGAGAAAATTTAAATTCCTTGATAAAAGACTCACACTTGTACTCTAAAAACAGTGCATAAAATTTTTATTTAATCTCCGAAACAGTCATTAAAACCTCATTATTTTGCCAGTTTTATGCGGCAAATCAAACAATAAAAAAAAACCGATATAAGAAAAAATCGTGTCGCACATAAAAATTTAAATTTTACATTGGCTTCTGAATTAAATTAGAGATGTGAAATAATATAATATATATAATAGATATAAAGAATAAAAAATTCATTACCACAACATAAAAAATTACCGTATTTTTTTATTCCTTTTAATTTATCCCAACATTTTTGTTTTTCAAAAAATAAAATTTGATTGTACGTGCTTGGCATCAGTGAATTTTATTTTAATTTTTAATGCCTCCTGCAATTTTTGTATTACGCTTTGATTTTCCTTTTTGATTAAATCACACTAAAAAAGTTGCTGTCTGATACACTAACAGATTTTTACAACCATTTTCCTGAAAGAAAAAAAGAATAAAAGAGAAAAACTAAATAGGAATGTAGAACAAGTGTCGCTTAATCGTTAAAATTGACTGGTAAAATATTTGCTTCATGTTTTACTAAATCGATTTTTTCGGTTTTGATTATTTTTACTTGATTCTGTTAAGACAAGTTTATGATTAAATCTGTGCAGTATCGTCATCATCTTCTAGGGAAAACGTGCTTGGTATCCTTAAACAGTTTCATCTACTAGTTTAGTTGATTCCAATTTGTATTTCGTATTTATTTTTTTGTTTTTGGTCTGGTGTCAGGCAGCTAGGAAAAAATTAGTTTAATGAAAAACGTGTTAAAAATTATTAGAAGAACTAATTAGAGTGTGCGATGGAATGTATGAGAGTTTTTATAGTTGGTTAGCCAGCTAGTAAAAATGACTTTGTTAAAGAAAAAGGAAAAATTCATTCGAAAAATTTTTGCACTTATCAATTAAGTCATTTTAGTGAAACCTCAGCGAATGCTACTGAGGAATACCTATAAGCAGCCATTTAAAATGTATGAAGAGCCAAGTTTAAATTTAAATGAGAAAACTGTTTGAATATAAATAAGCCCTCGATATTATTGATGAACATGCCTGCCAAGCAATCTTTTTGAAAATCAAGTTATAAAAAAAGCATATTTTTAATTCTCTTACTTTAAGCTCCCTATTTTCCTGACCCAATAAATACAGGGTGTCTGGTAGCAGATTGATATTTTCAAACTTAAATAAAAAACGTAATAATTGACACAAAGTCAATTATTGAACGATAGAATGGGAATGCGGATTTTATTTTTTAAAGAGTATGTCATCCATATGTCTTCCGTCGAGTTGAACACGCCACACGCAGCAGTTAACTTACTTCAATTGAGCTGATGTCTCGACGACTATTGTTCTTTAAAGCCACAAGAAATTAGGAATTGTCATTATAAACCCACTCTTTGAGATAGCCTCATAAAAAAAAATCAATGGCAGTTAGATCGGGCAACCTCGGTGGCCATGGGATGTCCCCAAAGCGACTGATCAGTTTTTGGGAGAAATTTTCCCGAAACGAATTCATCGAGGATCTGGCTGTATGTGCAGTTGCCTTATCCTTTTAAAACCACGTGTGTTAATAGTGCAATGGATGAGCTTGCAGGTTTGGCAAAATGAATTCCGAAATCATGCGTCGATAATTTTCACCCTTGCCTGGCCTCGAGAATTTTCCAAAAATAATGGTTCAATTATCTCATGCGTGGATAAGGCACATCAAACACTTACCCTGGGGCAATGCAATGGATTTTTATGTTTCAAGCGAGGGTTGCGAGTTCTTGAAGACCAGTAACGACAGTTTGCTTGTTGACGTGGCCGTTTAAGTGAAAATGAGCCTCGTCGCTCCAAAAAATGGGATTTTACAGTGCGATAACGCTTCAACATCGTTTCACAAAAATGTTTGCGTAAATCAAAGTCACTTCCTTTCAGTTCTTGAACGATTTGAATTTTAAAAGGATGGAACTTCAGATCCTTTTTTTGAAATTTCATGAGTAATCGCTCTTGGGAGTCCCAGTGAAGCTGCTCTTTTCAGTATTGAAGGTCGTGGCTTTTCACGTAAACTGCTTTCAACTGCAGGCAAAGAAAAAATATACTATGATTGAATTATATGGTCGCAGTGAAATCATATTATTGTCAAAAGAAAAACAAAGTTAGACCTAATCTTAGTATTGTTCAAAGTTATCACATTTTGGTTAAATATGACAACTTTATTATTAGATGTGACTAAAATATATTTAAGACTAACCATACCATATTATAATATTATAATAATATTGCTAAATACGACCACAGACAGTATTATTCTATATAATAACAATATTTTGTTTTTTTAACCATATATTGGTAGAACTTTTGCTTACAACAGCTGTGCGACAAAGCCGAAATAAATATAAAATAATATACAAAAAAGCTTTCAGCAAATTGTAATACGATGAATCAAAACAATTCACATATTCCATTTGCAAAAAAATTTCCGTATATAAAGCAGAAATGTACATCAATTGACACCACACACAGTGGACCAAAGAACGCTGGTGAGGAAGGTTTAGTGGCCTTCGAAAACCGCCGGTTCTTCCGTTCAACTATGTGTTTGTCAGAATATTTACAACTAACTTTGGTGTTATTTGTTCATTAATAATTATCAGATGTAATTTGGCTTACAAAGCGATACGAACTTTAGCCTGATCAAATCATAAATAAGGATAAAATAATATTGTTGAAATAAAATCTATATATGTGCACGTGTACTTACACAAATATGTACGTATAGACGAAATGCAGACACGCATGTGTAAAGAAATATATGCATATATATATTTTTATTCATCTATCCTCTTGTTTATACTTCATTTATTAATTAATTTATTTAACACTACGCGTGTAATACCGATAGCTGACAAACGAAACACTGAACTGACAGAAGATATTTCTGAAAAAGATTTTTTTGAACTAAATATAGTATGGTTTTGGATAACATTATATTGTTATTTATATCATATTATTTTTATTTTCGGAGAACATAATATTGTTTTCTCAACCATGTTACAACCATATCTTTTCTTTGCGTGTGGGCCCTGGCCGTTGGACATACATAGCCGAAGCAGTTGCACGGAATCTCTGCTCCCACGAACTAATTAAATTTACACTGGGTCCATCACGTATTCGCCGCATAGCGAACTTTGAACAAAATTGTCGACGAGCAATTACTTAAGAATCATTACTCTTAAAAAATGTCTCCACAGCGAACGCGCGACGCGATGCTCGCTCTACCACTGCGACATCGTGACAAATCCGCACAATCGATAATTCTAACGGCGCCACTCTTCCTCCGCACCGTTTATTGGTTTTTTGAAATAATCGTATTTTCGTATTTAAAACTATAAATTTGCCACCAGACAGCCTGTATATTTAAAAATTTACGAGTATTTATTTCGATGTTTGGCTCACTTTACGGACTTTTGAGTTGATTTTTTAGAGTGAAGTGGGCATTAAAATATCAGGGCAATAAAAAAAATCAATAACTATGGTCGTTGTTTCATTTGTGGCTTAATATATATGTACGTATTCGTATAAAAATGTATGTTTGTATGTATGTATAACTAATACGATTATAATTAATATTTCATAAAATTTAATTTATTTATAAAAAGTTTGCTTTTTCATTCATCAATATATAATTTATTATATGGCTTGAAATGTTTGCCTGCAGCATAGTTTTGTTGGAGATGTTTATTGAAAATATATTTTAACAAATAATAACAATAAGTTAAAAACAAACAAAAAACTAAAACCAAAGAGTTATAAATTAAACTGTTAATGGCCAATAATAAATAATTTTATTTATATAGTAAACTTGAAAAAAAGAAATCATTTTGAAATAATGCTGTTGTGGTTGTCACCTGCAGCTAATAGTTTCCAGCAAATCCGTTTTTTTTTTGTTCCTTTAAAATATTGTTTCATAAAAGTCAGCGGATTATAAAACAAAAGAAAAAATATGTGCATACAATTTGTATATTTATGTATATCATAAAGTATCAGAATTTTTTACTCAAGTTAAAAAAAAAATTATATAAAAAAATTATGGGAAAATTGTAATGACAGCTTGTTTCAAAAAAAAAAAAAAAACAGAAGGTGGTACTATCAGTTGGAAAATTTTGGATGGACAGGTGGTTTTAACTTGTTTGTGTTTAAAAAAAATCGATTGTTTTACGTGGCAGTTTACTTTGCTATACCGTCTGCATAAAATGTACGTTAATGTGAAAAACGCTGAATTATTTATAATTTGTTCTTTTTATATTAAGGTTATATTTTTTATGCCATTCATTTTTGTGAAATGCGGCTTATTCTTATTGAATTTTATATAAAAATTTATTTGATATTAAACTGCAGTCGAAGAAGCAAAAGTCGTAAAATTGAGCTAATTCTTCGACTTTTTATTTTTTGACTGCCCAATCACAATCTGTTGCTCATACTTCTGCTACTGAAATTCAAAGATTTTGAGTTTGTAACTTAAGACTTAACTTAAATTCTTAATTTCGAGTGTAAAGTGACTACTTGCGTATAAAATTTAAGCTGTCTAGTGCAAATATAGTATTGCTTATCATTCGTGTCAAGTTTCATTGTAAACTGATGCAGTATGTATGCCAAATTTCAATAAAACCGCTTAAGTTAAACTCTTTATGGACATTGCACCGCCCCCTGGTTAAAATTTTCGAGTTTTAAGATATCTCTGGTTAGTTATTCACCTAGATCTACTTGTGTACTACATTTCGGCGATCTAGCTATAGCGGAAGTGCTTCATAATAATGATGAGTGAGTCAGTCAGTCAGTGAGTCAGTGAGAATGTCTTAAAATATAAACTTTTTGCACCTCCATATCTCAGCAAGCTTTTGTTGTAAAACTTTGCATATGAGGTTACATTAATAAATTCTAATTATGGTTTAAATTTAAGAATTTAGCAAAAGTATAGGGTGGGGGTAAAAACACGACGAATGGCTTCGTGTAAAAATACGCACTGCGTGCATAGGCCGAAACTTGGCCTAGGCTTGCTCGCCGACAATATGAAGACAATTAAACTTAATTGTTGCAAATTCTTAGACCTTTTAATTCAGTAATTATTTGACCATTTAAAATAATTTGCTGAAACAATAAAAACCATTACTATTATTTATTTGCTTAAGATCACTTAAATATAATTACTTCATTTAGTTGGTTTGTTTACAAAAGCTTTTTCCTATAGCAATAAGCAACTGCTTTAACTGATATATTTTCCTCGGCTGTACACAAAAAAAAATTAAATTTAAATGCCTTTTTCAAATGCACAACAGTTAAGTGGTTATTTTTAGCTTTATTGTTTTGTTTACTCTCCACAAATGTTTAGTTACTTTCTTTCTAGTAATTTATAGGCTTATATAAAATTCATATGAAATTGCCTATGCCTCCCATTCCTCTTTCACATTTTGTGGAAAAACTTGTCTGCTAGTGAAATTTCACGTCTAAAAAAAAATCCAAATAATAAAAACTACCCCCAGAGACCAATTATGAGCATTGAATAAATAATGCACATGCCATGTGGTTGTGTAAAAGGACCGAGTAAAGGTAAAACGTAAACAACAATCAAGAGGGCAAAGAACAATAATGTGTTTGTTGTAATATCGCACAATATTTATTGGCCACAATAATTTGTAACTTTAACTTTAAGTGCAACAAAGTAACAAAAATGTATTTGATTTTTATTTTATAGCTAATTTTATTAGTTGTCTGGCTTTCTCAATTTATTAATTTTGCTGCCTTTTGCTGTCTTTTGCTCTAGGATTTTAGCAAATCATAACAAATTTTATGGAATAGTTGGTGCATGTATTATGAAAACAAAATAATCTATTTTTTAGTAATAAATAGCAGAGGTAAAATTAAATAATATTTTAACTTCCCGCTATAATTAAGTTATTGATTTTATTCCAATTTTCGGAACTAGATTTTTCATCATATCTCGACGTTTTGAGGTCCTGGGAGTCGATTCTGAATATTTTCGTAATGATGTCCTTATGGAAGTTTATATGTTTGTGTGTATGTATGTATGTATGCATGTATGTAGGTGTGTATGAAAGCATCTTATAGCTTAAGAACGGATCAACGGATCAATAGCGTATTTGCTGCATTCGAAAAATTTTGAGCTGACCTAGATGTGTTAAGAGATACTAAATCGATTATTTTCTTTACATTTCGAAAATTTTGGAAAATAAAATTTTCACAAAACTATTTTTCTTAAAAAAAATTTAAACTTCTTAGCAGATGGAGTTTATAATATGATCAGCTTTTAAGCCCAAAAAGAGACGTTTCATTTGAGATATATATTTCGAAGGTGAAAAATGTATAAGCAAATCTTTTTTTTTTTTCTAATAACTTCAAAAGTCTTCATGGAGCTTCTATTAGATAATCATTTATTTTTAAACCCTTCGAAAGAGTAGCGGATGTCTCAAATTTGACCAAAGCCTGCAAGTGGATCGGTCGACATCGTTGTCGACACTTTGCGAAAAAATTGATTGTAATTTATTACTCTGCAATTTCTTGTGCAATCAATTTTCTATACTTATTATTTTTTTCACACTTAAAAACTGGCGAATAGTTTCAGAAATGACCTGCAGGGTCAACCAATTCCCATATTTGCTTCATTGTCTTTACATTTAGTTCAGCCACGCATGTTTTGAATTTTTTTTTTTTTTTAATTTATGTATATGAGTTAACAACAACAAAGGTATTGGGTCTGAAGTTTTCTCCAGTGATCCGCTTGTACAGCTTTCGTAGCATCTTCTACTCTTCGACTATTGGTAACATATTATTAATTTGTGTTTGGTAATTTCTAGAATATTCCAATCTCCAAAATTTTTGTAAGTTCGTGCCTTTACGTCCGAAAAGCTTAAACGATAAAAATCGATTATTCGCCATCGTAAAAAATTGACATTTTTCAAAAAAATGAGAAGCAAAAAATTTGTCGCTTAAGCTTTTTTGGCGAATATGACTCGATATTATTATTAGTAGCTATAATAAATTCGCTCAAATGAACTTTTGAACTCTTCATATATTTATTGTTTTCAAAATGATGTAATGTAGTGACATTTCTTAAATTTATTTGCATTGCTAGGCCATCGTAATGCCCTGGTACAAAAAAAAATACTTCAAGGTACCAAAAAATATATTACAAATTTATTATTTCCCAATTATTAGAATAAGGCTATTTTTAATGGCGTTCCAACTTTATATTCATTGCTTTGATTTTTTTTACTCAAAAGCTAAAACAGAACAGCAAAAAAATAATAAAATTACAGGTTTTATTCCTTAAATTATCTCCAAATGGTAAAAGTTAAAGAGCAATAAAATAATTATACAAGAACACAAAAGCATTTAATAAAAAAATATTACTTGCAATCCTCCTCCGTCTTATGCCTAAATATGATAAATTACATTTTATAACGTTTAACTATTGACAGTTTCCCAACCGTATTTTTTTCGTAAACAGAAATAGGTATGAATTTTTAAATATAAATTTATGAGGAAAGTAGCTCAACCAATAGATAAATAATTAAAGCACGAACCCTTTTTCAGTTATAGCTATATGAATGATTGTATGCACATACATTCACATATTAATCTATGACTAACGTGCGAACGTAAGGTTGGCTTTCGTAAGGGTTTAGTTTTTAAGATGTTTTTTTTTGGTTTTAATTAAAATAAGAATGTGTTCAACGATATTTTTAATAAATTTGGTACAATAATAAAAGCAATAGCTCAGTAATTACTGAAGCATATAACAAATTAATACTATGAAAGTTTCCAAAAATGTATTTTCGCTCAAAACTTTCTCTCTTTGTGAGTAGGATTGGCATTTTTTACTTAGCATTTATAGTAAGGGAGCCTAAAAAATCCTTATGGAAGAGCAAACACCAATACATTTAGGGAAAAACTAATTTTTATTCAATATGTTTTGTTGTAAAAACCAATATATACAAAGAAAAAAGCAAAAGTGTTGTTGCTTTGCACTTGCGTGTGCCCCTTTCACTTAGTGGTAGCGATGCTAGCGTGTTATCCCAGAGTTCGTATGTTTAATTCCGGCAATATACCCTGGATGTTTTCCGCAGACAAGCTAATTGCTCGGCGGGTTGTGTTTGTTAAGAAAACAAAAAATAAATAAAAAAATTTAGTCAGTATACGGTGAAGAACGACCAAACAAAACTAATAAGACAAAGTTGTTTGTGCATTTCATATTGCTAGTGCTGAGTGTGTGGTGTAAGTATTAAAACACACAGCCTATAGCTAAGCGCTTTTACAAAAACAAATGAGCACCAAGCGCATAGGGCTTGGGCACCCTTGATTTATAGCATTTGATTTTGATATAGCAATTGATGCTATACAATTGCAAGAAATGTTACACATTTTTTTCCATTAAGTACTGTAGTTTCTTAAAATAAATATATTTAACTAAAAAAGCAACGTTAGTTTCGAGTAACTAACATTAGCGACTAACTCTATACGAAAAACGAAACAAAAACAAACGGAAAAAATATATTTTAAATCAAAAATAAAATTGCGTGTCGTCATTTTGACGAAGGATGGCGCTGCAGGGTTAAGAAAAATAAAAATTATAATAAAAATCTTCGCACCCTGCAACGCTGGCATATTAGACGTAAAATTATTTGAATTTGTAGCATACTTTCAAGTGCTATAAAAACTTTTGATTAAAGGCCTGTAGGAAAAGGGTTTAATTGTTTATTATTATAGCATACTTTTGAGGTATTTTTTAAATGGAGCAAAAATTTCACTGTTTTTGCGACTTTTTCCATACAATTCCCATTTCATGGGCACTGGTATGGCGGTAGTGGTGAAAGAATGCTGCTGAAAAATGCGAAAAACAGATAAATCTGCACATTTGGCAACAGTTACATACAAAAAAAATTACTTGAATTTGTAGAAAACTTATAACTCAGCGGCCAGCAATAGACGGATACGGATCGTATTATATAGAAACCTGGACCAGCAAACATTGCTTAATATTTTCTGCAACTACTCTTCGATACTGAAGATTTATACTCTTTCTATTATTTAAAAAATTATTTACATATGTATTCATTATTACCATCATTTACAACACAGTCATCAATGATCTGGGGTTCTTGTGAGGTGAAATGTTAAAACACATGCTACAACTGTTTTAGTTAAAATTTTAAATGAACAACATAATTTCTAATTTTTAAAACATTAAATTGTATTAAAATTATTCCCATATAAAGCCATCAAACTGTATGTAAAAAAGAATTACGGAAATGCACGTTGGTAAATTTCACATAAAAATTTTCATTTGCTATTGCCAATCCTGGGGATGTTATAAATATAACTGGAGCCTTTTTTCAGTCAAATGAAACAAAAATTAATGTTGAAACAATTGTCTGGTTATGGAATTTTTGACATTTCATTTAATTTTCATTGAATTCAAAAATACATGGTCTTGTATGTGTGCCAACATAATTCTACATAAAAGGCTACATGATTATTTTTAGGTGAAGAAATAAAATGTAAATTTATAAACGTGAAATTCCGTAAGAACTCCGTACTTAGCTTAACAAGGTAAAAAAGTAAAAAATTAATTTCTAAATATAAATAGAAATTACAAGATTTTCTTTTTCTGTATATTTTTATATAAAAATTAAATATATTTTTATGTTTTTTACAATCAACACAAAGTAAGCTTTTGTGCATTAAAAAAGGCAATGACCACGAATATAATCTTGTTAAATTTTAATGATTGTATTAAGACGATGTTACAAATTTATTTAACTGAATCATTATAAGGAATTGAATATCAGCTTTTAGTTATCTATTCTATTTTAAATCGAATTACTTCACAACTTTCGGCATCAAAAGCGGATAATTTCCTCTCCTTTCATAAGTGCCTAATGTAAAATCTTTATTTGACTTTTAAACTCGATAAAATATAAAATAAAAAATACTAATATGAAAAGTAACACCTGCGGAATTGTCCCGTCTCTATAAATAACCAGCCGACCCCTCTTATAAGTGTAATGCCGAGTACACATCTGGCATTTCTTGTGCTGTCGTTTAGTGGTGTCATTTTCAAAATGTGTGCAACGCCGTTTCCATTATGTTTTTATATGGAAAGAAATGCCACACAACAATGCCATCAGTATACACTATTGCGATGCCACAAGATGTCATAGTGTGTACTTGGCATTAGGAATTATAATTGTATGCTTAATGTCTTACTTTATTTCAATATTACGTATACGCCCTTGGTAACCGGAAAAATAAAGGAACTTGAGGGATCTTTGAAATGACGTATGATTAATATAGCAACTAATAGACTTGGGTCGAACTTATTCACTCGGTCGTATTTGACATAAGCCAATGGACAAACCCATTTAAATTACACGGGTTTTACGTTAACGTCTTATACGAACAGACTGTTAGATATAAGTTTAAAATTTGTCTCCAATTTGTTTCAAATACATATTTATATTTACTGGTTCAGTAAAATAATAATTGTTTTTCATTGTAGCTGCTATTGTTTTTGAAATCATGGTGTGCTTTAATTATTTTTTACTGCATTCATTTGAAACTTTTGTGTTTTTTATCGTACAAAATATGAAAGAATTTTGCTATATAATTTTATTTTAATTTTTAGTTTTTGCCTTGTCGCATCACTCAAATGTGTCAACTGCAGTTTTATTTTTTAGGCTGTTTTTGCTTTTGTAGTATTTTTTTATTATCCAGTATGCATCAGGCGTGCTTAAAAGAAATTATAATTTATGATTTTTAATTTAAAGCTAAAGCAAAATATTTTACTCTGCATTGCTGTTCTGCAAAGGGAGGAAACAATATTCTCATTTTATTAATTTTATTTACTTTTTATCAAAATTAGTTAAAGTTTGCCAAATAAAATTAATTTCAATGATAGTTTTTTGTACTCTAAATCTGGTATCCCACTATCGGCACAATATTTCGATTTTCGTAGGCTCACTGCAATAAATTTGTAAGTAATAAAGTTGCCTTATTTTTCAATTAATTCCGGAATAAGTCTATATGGCTCTATTGCCAATGCAGAGTGGTGCACTTATGCCCTTATATTTCAATCAGTAGAAAAATAAGGCCAATTTAGCTTTTATTACTTATAACTTTATTTCAGTGAGTCGATGTAGGCGTAATAGAGATATATTCGTAAAAATTATTAACTCAATAATAAGAAAATTTCAAGTTCAAGAAACAACATTAAGATATTACCTTTTTTTTACTAGCGAAGCAGAAACAGAATATCAAGGCTGCAAAGAAATCACTTAAAAAAATATTATTTAACTCCCAAAGGTTTTACTATGAAAAACTAAAAATTTATTTAAAAAAAAAATTATATATTAGTTTTTTGAATAAACTGAAAACAAAATACATCCAGTTTTTATTCTTTATTTGGTCAAAAATTAATTTGTATAACATATTACTTGGAATATGTGTCGGAGATAAATTTAAATTTAATAAGCAGAGACCAAAACCAAAGATTTTAGCAGAGCTCATTTTTCAATTAACAGAGTACTGTTAACAACCTAACAGTCCTAGTAAGTTCACTGAATATTACTTCGAAGACGAAATCTATAACTGGCGACTAGAAAACCACTCATCACCTAATGCAAAATGTGATGCAAAGTACGCAGTATTGTTTTGGAAAATTGACTCTGTTTTCTCTTGAATTTAATAATTACTCGAAAAATGTTTTTCAATAATTTCTTGTAAAAAAATTTTAGTTTCTTTTCTGATTTTAAACCATCGCCAATTTTGCTTTTCAAGATCCTCAAGAGTTTTTTTTCCTTAATAGTGTGTCAATAATTTTTATCTCCCAACTTATTTATAGTCCAACAGTCATAGAACAAATTTCATCAAATATTTGAAAATCTATTATACGAAGTTTTTTTATCTCCTAAAATGATAGGGTTAATATAACTAGTTGCCTTATGCTAGAGTGTAAATAAGAGGAATATACATAAATAATAATAAGATGATTTTTAACAAAATTTTCTTCTTTGCTCTTCTACTGAAGCGCAAATAAAAAAGTGTCGTACAACTAAAAGTTTATATAAAATCACTCTGACTTTCTGCAATCTAAGGATTTCATTAAATTATATTCTATGTGTTCGTGCTAAATGTTGTAACTTCTTAATAAATTAAATCAAATGCAGTAATCTATTTTTACTGCATTAAATTTTCGCAGCAATGTGGTCAAAAAGAAGAGCTTTCTGCATAATTAATTGTATATATTTTTTTCTTACATTTTAATTTACACATATACAAACTGCTTTAGCACAACAAACCAGAGACGATATTCATAATACATATTCAGAAATGGAAAAAAAATAACAAAAATATAATTCATGTAACCAGAATTTATTTGCATATTTTAAAAGGAACTGGCATTGTTTTCAAATCAAGTATAAAAACGAGTAGGCAACAATTGGTTTTCTCTCCATGTTGCACACATTGTGCCAAGGATGCATACAAGTACAGTGCGGTAAATTAAAAAATACACAACAACAAAAAGCA
This sequence comes from Nowickia ferox, assembly GCA_936439885.1. NCBI lineage: Eukaryota > Metazoa > Arthropoda > Insecta > Diptera > Tachinidae > Nowickia > Nowickia ferox. The sequence goes on from OW387023.1 coordinate 112,510,618, forward strand.
ACAAAAATTTTACTTAAGGCAAACTTATTTATTTGGTAATATTCTTCCAGCATTATGTGTAATAAAATTCATCCTATCACAAAATATTTATTCATTTCTTTCATGTTTTATTTTGTTGCCTATAAGCAGTTTGCACACTATTGTATCTTTATGATACTCGTATATGAATTAAAAAGAGTTAGAAACTGTTCATAAAATGTTTGAATGTGCAGAGTTTAAAATAAATCTATTTTGCAATGAAATAAATACTTTAAGGCAAGACAGATACTTTAAATCTTTTTTGTTGTTTATTTTTTAATTAAATATTTCAAATTGAGATTAGGAAAATAAATACGACTACAAAATTTCTAATAAGTAAAATAAATTACTAAAACAATACAAAGTGAGCATTGTAAATAAATATCAAATGGCAATAAATAATTCTAGGTTCATAGCAATTAAACAAAATCAAATAAAAAAAGAGAAATGAAGAAGTTCTGAATTTGTTTAAATTGGTAGTAAAAAAATAAAGTCTTCGTATAAAAAATTATATAAGCAACCGACATGTGATGCAGTTTTTAAATCAAAAATAAGATATTAAGTATGTCGTTTGAATTAGAATTCTAGCAAAAAATTTTAAAAAATTTAATAGGATTTTGAGCAAAGCATTTTCGAGGGAAACGCTTGCTGCCTACAAGATGACCAACTTGACTGATTGATGATTTTAATAAGACATGACAAAAACTGACACAACAATAATATAAATGCACTTAAAAAAATTTGCAGTACAAATTAAAACCTTAACAGAATCATATGAAATTGTTCAATCAAATTAATTGAAGCATTTATTTTGTTGAATAAAAAAAATTTATTTATATATTTATGATTTAATCAAGCTAAAGTTCGTATCGCTTTGTAAGCCAAATTACATGTGATAATTATTAATGAATAAATAACATCAAAGTTAGTTGTAAATATTCTGACAACACATAGTTGAACGGAACAGCCAGCCGTTTTCGAAGGCCACTAAACCTTCATCATCAGCGTTCTTCTGTGTTTGGTCCACTGTGTGTGGTGTCAGTTGATGTAGATTTCTGCCTTATATACGAAACTTTTCTGCAAATGGAATATGTGAATTGGTTTGATTCATCGTATTTCAATTTATATTTTGCTGAGAATGTAATATATTTATTTTTTTTTTGTTGTGTAAAGTCGCATTTTAATTTTAGAAAGAAATAATGCATGTACTGTACCGTCTTTCCAATCTTTAAAATAAGCATTTCCTTAAACAAAAAAAAACATAAGTAACACTTTAGTTTAATCATAAATATGACCCACACAAAAATTTCATATTAAAATCTATGAAAACAAGAATAATTAAAATTTTTTGGCAATAAGTTTGCTTCATATGCGTTTCATGTTCATTCAACAAGAGTTACAGAAATCTACAAAGAAAAATATTTCTTTTGAAATAATTTTATTTCATGTCGATTTAACATTCCAAAGTCATCTCAAGTTGAAATAACGTAAATTTAATGCTGAAAGAATATGAAGAACCATATTAAATTTAATGAAACTTATTTCTAGTTGATAATTATTTAATTTACATTATGTGAGACCAAAAAAACTTTCTGTATGTTGTATAAACTACTACTGATTTCATGGTAGTCAACGCTATTATTGCTGCGGCCACATCAATCTTAGATTTTTTTTTTTATTTTAGATACACTCAGGGAAAAACTGCAACTTAAAAATAAGAACGCGTCATATTAATTCAATAATTTTCACTATAATAGAAAATGTATATGGAAATACTTAAAAATAAATAAAAGTAATAAATAAATACAGTAAATTAATATTTTTCCATATTGAAATAAGAAATTTTAACATGACTAGACTTTCTTTCATGTTTCTTATTAATTCAATATGGATTTAATTGATTTTAAGCTGTTTTTTCCCTGGATGTACTTGCTAAATAAATATGCACCATCATGAACTAAATTTTAATTCAACATTATTTAATTGACAATATAAAATTTTTTTTTTTTTTAACTAGAATTAAAGTCTAAAAACCTTATTCATAAAAAAATATTGTATAAAACAGATTTACAAATAAAATTTGTTTTATAAACACTTTATATAAAATACTGTGAATTAACTTTAGCTTATCACAAACATCCAGAGGCTCTGACAGGTATTGAACCTGCGACCCTCTGAGTACCGTGATTTTTGTCGGCTTTTTAAACAACACCAACATCGAAATAAAAACTTGAGAAAGATATATCGACGACAGTTCTAAGAAATCGTTGACGAAATTTTGAATCAAATGGCCACAAAATCATGCAAGACCACACAAGTGACAATTTCCACCAATATATCGATTGTTGTTCACAAAATGATAGTGTGAGTTCTTGGGCAAAAATATCATTCGACAGAACAGACTTTAATTAATATTTTTAACACAAAAAAATTTATTTCTTTTGCTTCCTTATTTTTTCCATGTTATTTAAATTGTTGACTGACTTATCTATGATTTGCGCTTACGACCTTTCTCGCCTTTGTCAACAAGAAGCCAACCTATTCATGTATTTGAGTGAGGACAAAACTTACCACTTGTCGCTCAGATTGTCATCAACAAAGTGAAAAGTGTTTAACTGAGAACAACATGCCAGGCATTGTCACTCAGATTGTCGTGAACTGCGATTTCCTTTTAATTGTTGACTAGAAAACTAAATAACAGAGGATACGTAGTGCAAGAATCAGAGATGACAGTTTTAGGCAAAATAAGCTTCCCAATTGAGAAGTGTGCATTGTAGCATATTGATTTCCAATGAAAATTTTTTCATCTTGATTTTACATTGGTATCTTCTGTGTGTAAAAATAATAATAATTCTATGCCTGCTAGAGCGCTCAAAATGAAATATAAAATTTAACATTTGGTATAATTAAAGGCATTTTAAGCACTATTTATTGCAAAAACATCAATTAATCATAATATTCTTGGAAATACAAGATGTCTAAAGTAAAATTGCATACAAATTCTATTAATACCTTTAAGGCATTTGCTTATATTTCATATGCATATTATAGATATCTGTATATAAAGTGCAATCAAGATATCAGCAATAAACTTGTTTGTATATTGAGAATATGAATGCTGGTCTGAGATATGCACACACATTTTCCATATTTATCTAATAATAGTAGTAATTGTGTATCCTTATGTGAGAATGCATATAATTAGTTAATTAATAATAACACTATAAGTATGTGGTGCAATGTTATGGTCCTAATGTTCATATATTTGATTAAATGCAAATGTGTTAAGCTAATTATGCATTTCTTTTGTTTAATTTTGTCATAGATGCCGCTTTAATATGCGTATACGCACGCAACAACACTCATTTCTGAGGCCAGGAAAACAATACTGTTAATTTTCACTTCTATTCGGGCATTTTGTAAAATATTTATTAAATGTTTAAAAAGATACTGAGATATTTAATGCATTTTATATATCGAAATTTATTTTTCATTTAACCGTAAGCGACATTTAGTAAAAAATTTACTTTTTTATTAAAATAAAAAGTTTATTGACCTACCCCTTGTTTCAAACTACCTCAGTTATGGATAACTTTTAAGATACGGGTGGTAAAATTTTATCGTTAATGACAAAGCATATTAAAAAAAACCTTCCACTGAAAACTTTAATTTTTGTCGCTTACGATTAAATTGAAAATAATAACAACATAACATTTAAATTGATGATATCAATTATGGCACTTGGAAGGCTTGTAATTGGCTAGATCGGAATGTAATATGCTGAAACTATAGCCAGTTACATGAATAATTAATTTTTTATCAGCTCTAAGGTCAATACAATATTACCCATTTTGTTCATTGTGGCCTGAGTTAGTGTAAACTGCAGCAAATAAGCAAATTAAAAAAAATATAATAAATTTTTTGTTGGAGAGAAGAAACTCGCAGACATTGAATGCCAACCACTCTCCCTCTTGCTTGGTGTTACCTTCTTTAGGAAAGGGACAGTGATAGAAAAGACAGGTGGTGAAGGAAGGGATAGAGGAAAGCTTCATTCTTTTACAACTCTATTTCTTTTCACATTTCTAATAATATCTTGGTGCAGCGCCTCTGGTGTCATTGAGGCGTATTAAATCTTAGTAGCCATTTTATTGGTTATTTTACTTCGCTGATGATTTCGCTATACAATGCCAAAGAAATAGGGCGCTCTGATGGTTCATTAAGATTGAGTGTCTATGCTTTCATCACTTGAATTTTCCTACAATAACCACCCCTATTTTTTAAAGACTTTTGTTTGCGATTCTAAAACTTATTATGTTTGTATATTGTGATTCTCAATGACGCATTAAGAGTTTTACAATAATATTGTGAAGTGTTTTTTTCTTAACTTAAAAAACTTCTGACTTGAAGATCGTAATGAGTTCCATACAAAAGAACTATAAAAAGACGTTGCTTAACCAAAATAAATGCAGTAAACTGCGCTTTTGATTCACACGCGAAGGATCCCGGATACTTGAGTCTATATAATTGAATTGCTTAGCTGATGTATACCATTTTATAAAAGAAAAATTTTTGTTATGGTTTTTTATTTAGTTTCAGTGCTTTTTTCGATTATTCGATTTTTTCGGTTTTCGGCTATTTTTTAAATTTAATTTCCTGAAAGTTATTGTGCGATTTTTTTTTTTTTTCTAATAGCAGCTTTAAAGAAGAGACTGACATAGAGAAAATGAAGTAGCACAAATTCCTGAACTGGTTCGCTTCTAGCAAATTCAAGAAGTTTAGGCCACTAACTAATTTAATTAAAAACTTAATAATGTAAAGGATTATAAAATTCACTAAAAATTTTTTAAGATGTTGTAAACCTTAAATCATTTTATTTATCGCAAACCGAGTATATATCCGCATTCGAAATCAATAAGTTTCCCATTTTAATGCAACCTTCATGTTATTCAACGCACCTGCAGCGTTCAAGAAAATCAACTCATAACGTCTTGCACTTTTGCATATACAAACAACTTGGGGTGAAAAATCTTATTTTCTAACAATAAAATTTTCTAACAATAAACACAAATTTCATGTATCGAATATCATAAACTAAAAAACAAAACAGAAAACAGAAATATGCGAATATTTTGCATTTTTATTACATTTTTTATGACCATAAATAACAAGAGTGTTGGATTTGTTTTTACTTTTTTCTAGATAAAAATCGAAAAGAGCAAAAACAATGAAATAAATCAGAGCAAACTTACAAATAAATAACCAACAATATTAAATTTATTTTAAAGGCGATACAATGCATACAAATACACACACTGTGATTATGTGGTGCATGTGTATGTGCATGTATGTGTGTGTGTGTGTGGCTCTTGTGTGTGATTGTGAGAAAAGTTCTTTTTTTTTTTCTAGCAACACCCTAAAATTTATGCTCACAATGATAGTTTGATCATAAAAACTATAATTGTAAACTTTTTTATTTTAAACTTCATTTAATTTAACAAGCAGGGTGAAACTGCAGGAAGTTATAACATTATGGGTGTGTGTGTGTGTGTATGTGTGTGTGTGTGTAAATTGCTTGACGCTTAAATACGAAATTAAAATAATTACCTTAATGGTAGATAGAAATGCAAGAAATGATCATAGTAAAAGTTGAAAAGGTATTAAGGAAACAGAATAAACTGAAAATTTGCTATTTAATGTAGAAAAATTATTTACGGCCGGGCTCACGATGTCGACAAGAAATTTCCTTTCGCGTATTTATATTGAAAACAAAAACAAAATAAGAGAATTTGTTTTTGTTTTCAATATAAATAAACGAAAGAACATTTCTTGTCGACATCGTGAGCCAAGCAGTTAATAGAAAATAAAGGCAAGAAGTTGAATCAGAATTACATTTATATTCATAAAAAGTATAATTTCTTACTTCACTTTAAATTTTTTATATGCTGACGATTCATTAGATATTTTCCATTAAAACCACATAAACCAAGAATGAACCTCACAAATTTTCATCAACTTTAAACAGCGCTAAATGACGACTGTAATGTTGACAAATGCAACCACCGCTAAGAGGCAGAAATGAGAAATGTTGTCGACAAATGTTATATATTTTGGTATAGTATTCCTTTTACGCCTTTTCATATTTTCTTTTTAAACCGTAAACTTTTTCCCTAAGTGACAGTGTTGAATAGCGTTTGTTTGTAATGAGACTCAAAGCTGTCAAAATGATATAAAATTGCTGTATGAAGGAGCTTTTTTTATTTTGCAAACATTTGCTTTGAAGGGTAGGACAAGATGCATACACAAAGATAACTGCATTTTTTAAGCAGACGCCGAATGTGCGTGAGTTGTGTGATAATTCACTTGAAATTAAGATAAGCAAATGTGATACTAAACTATATTTTTGTACAAATAGTTAGATTAGGATAGCAGGTTACAGGTAAGATATTGAAAGAAAAGTGTCTAGCCCACTTAGGTCAATGAAAATTAAGAAAGCGCAAAGGTAAAGGTTGCGATACAGACTGGCAACAGGAAAGAGGAAGAGCAATAGTGCAGAGGAGCAGATGTTTCATGAACACACGCCTTGGAGGAGTCTGAGTCTAAACCAACCACTACTCCTAATACAAAGACTTAAGTAAGCCTTAGTTTCGATAAGTTAGAGAGGCTGCTGAAAGACTTACTGTCAAAAAAGTGCAGGTGACGAACCTCCAGAGCGAGACAATGTTAGAGGAGATTTCTAATGCTCTCCTCCTCCTTCATATTATTGCATCATTGAACGAGAGATCTATACACTTGGCATAGGTTCCAAAAGCGCAGTGGACAGTCAGTGTGGCCAAGACACTCCGCAAATGGTTTTCTTTTTTTTAAGCAGAATTCTTACAGAAAAATATGAAAACTTTTTTAATATTAAAAACCCTTATATATATAACCAGCATTAAAACTTTAACATTAATCTCAAGATCTGTTATGAAAACTCAATTCATGCAGAAGAAATTTTTTAGATAACTCTAGCGAGCTCTGACGATCATAATTGTACCAAACTGCGAAACTGTGATGAAAAATATCGCATTGTCCCATCAAAAGAAACTCTGAAAAAAAGTCAGTTAATAAAGCAATGGTGAAGTAAGGAATTAAAAAACATGTTGGTTATTGAGTCCTTGTTTCAACTTTCATATTGATTGAACTTCTCATTTGTTTAAGTAGAAGTTTTGCATAATATCTTTAGTTGTTCTAAGAAATTTTTGGGTAAAGTTTCCCTGATGATCTTCACTAGCAACATTTAAATGGGCAAAGGATCCAGCTAAATGCTTCAATAAACAATTTCCATATTTTTTTAATAAAAAAAATATTTTACTGAATAAATAAAATAGTAATTAGGGATTATTATTGGGTCAACAATTGTTAAACTTAAACAACAATTTACGTTTAAAATCAAACAATAACTTTGAACTGATTGGTTTAACTAGATCAAATATTGTTATTGGAAATTCCAAGAAGAATTTTAATTGACTGTGACAGGTGATATTGATAAGATTAGCCAACGAGATTTTTGTGTGTGCAAATTATTAAGAAAGTGCAGCACTGCTAAACAATTTTTAAAAGAGTTCTCTTTAAAACCTTCCTGTTGTTAACAAAAGCACTTAATAAACACTTCTCGCACTTCTCATCAATTTCGTAAAAGATGAAAATCTAATTCCTAATATAAAATTTAAATTAATAATCCAAAATATTTTTATGTGTTTATGTATGCACACTTTGCTCCTTTATTGCAACATAGTCATATCTCAAAAATGCGTTTATTTTTTAATAAATAGTTCAGCAAAATTGTTATTTTACATATTATTTTGTGTAAAAATTTCATGAAATTTTTCATATCTTCATTGAATTATGTATGTTAATATAAAATCTGAAATCAAAACTATTTTTTTTTATGTTATACCTTTCTTGCACTAAAGGAACGATTTATATTTATTCTCATTTTTTGTCTTCACACTAACTTGAACGTTTTGATTTAGCCCACTAACGAATTTCAAATTATAAATATTTATTTACAAATAGCATGCAGTAAGTATGTTTGTATGTATGTATGTGAATGCTGTTGCAACATGCCACTGATGTCATTTAAAGATATGTCAGCCATGTGGCATACATTTAAGCATGCAGACAAACAAGCGAATACGTCAAATGTGTTGCGATAGCGGATTGAACATGAAATTTAATAAAGCTCATGTTTTGTTAAGCAAATTGGTTGCTGTCTTCATTCGAATAAGAGACATGTGGTGGCAGGATATGTAAATCGAAATCATGCTGAATGCAACTGTAAATACACACACTTGCAGTTAGATTATTGGCTTGCAAAGTTAAGTGGCATGATTGCTTAGAGCAGAAAAATTTTGAATTACTGCCACTAAAACATTTATAATTAAAGAAAATACGAAGCATTAATGATGATGATGATGATGTAAAAATATTTACAGAAGTATATGAAAAGTGACAAGTTTTTATGCTTAATTGAATTCTAAAATATATGAGTTAAAAATTAATATTTCTGCCAGCTTGTTGAATGTTGAAAAAGGGCATCTGTGGCAAATTATATTGAAAATATCACAACAACATTTAATCAAATTTATAAAAATAATTCGAGTTCTTAAGTTACGGTCTATAAAAATATTCAACTAGATATATAACAGGAACTAACGCTTATATTTTAGTGAATTTTTAGTTTCAAATTGGCATAATATCTTACATGTCGTCCGTACTATGTTAAACTTTTCAATATGCGAATTTTTTAGGAGGAAGGTGAAGGAGGAAGGTATTCCTAAAAATGCAAAATTTAAACTATCACTTAATAAGTTTTCAATATTATGTGAGAAATTCAACATTTTTCAATGAAGCATATTCTTCCAATAGGAGAATTGTCATAAGGAATCCAAAAATATACTTTGCTTATTGGACACTTTTAAATGGTAGCGACGATATGTTTGTTGCAAATAACAAAATTGCTAAAAATATCCATGGTTTATATACTAAGGTATTAGTTATCGAAAAAAATAAAAACAAAAATATTGTTTCAAAAGTTTCTCAATGTGATTTTAATACCCCTAGACCGATAATTTTGACCATTTTGAAATTGGCCGATCGTATCTTATTCACCAACTCTTTATCGAGACAAAATTTTGCCTAAGATAATGGCTATAAATGCTTTTTGTTTACTCAAGGGATTTGTGGTGAGTACGGTGGCGAAAAGTCCCCTTTGGCTCCTACAGGGCAGGATTGGAGAGAGCAGAAGTAATAGAACACACAATAATCTTGAATGCAATCAACTTAAATGGGCAGATGTCTGCATATTTTCTGTTGACGGACTGTAAGCTTGTTCAAATAAATTTTAGTATGACATCTTCACTGATAATTCCACATAGAGACTCATGGGTCAAATTCCATAAGCTATTTGAAGGTGGTGCGGTCTTTACAAAGAGGTAAAAAATGGGGGAAGCACGGGTGCTGGTATCTATATCTTGCAGATGGATATTTTTCGTTCTTTCAGACTCCGAATGAAAGTAGCTTTATCCAAGCTGAGATCTTGGCGGTGCTCAATACTGTGGAGCTGCTGGCCAGATATTTGGCTGAAGACGAGGAATTAACCTTCTACGTTGCCAATCAGGTGACGATAAAGTTCCGACGGGCTTAATGTCAAAGTAAAGCTAGTAAGTGACTGTAGGAGAGCCCTTAACTTGCTTACAGACAAATATAGTGTCCCCGCTTACGGCAATGTTGAGAGAAATGCAATTGCCGATGAGGTGGCAGAAATACGGTTAGCGTTAGATGAGGAAATGTGTTTCCGATCAGATCAGTTTTTCCACAGAAAAAATTATTTAAAAAAAATTTTCAAGCCAAAGGGTGTGTGAAATTAAATTTAGTTTCGGTAAATATTTCTTACTGTTGCAATAAATTATTTAATACAAATTTTTAATTTTTTAAATTTTTTTAAGCAAAAAAAAAAATTATAGAGCATAACCAGGCAATTTTTGCACATAGGCCACGATGTTTGTCGGTTACTTGTCGGCATTTAAATGTATACAATACGATCAATCCCAAAAAACAACAACAATAGCACAACAGCTCGTTGTATCTACCAACAAACAAGATAAAAACCAACAACAAGATAAACAACAAATTCTCTCAGCTGAAGTCTAATACAGAGTGAAAATTCCAATTCATATAATTAAAATAAAGTAACATGTGTAAGAAGATTTTTTAGAGAATATTTCTGTTGACATATGAAAGTGGCATACTATAGAGATACGTCATTATTCGTTTGATTTGGTTTTTAATTACAGCAAAAAATTTGCTTGAATGAAACAATTCAGGGTTTTTTTTCAAACAATTTAATAAAAAAAATTGCATTTGAATTTACAAATTTCTTTGTCAGATCTAAATTGAACAAGCTCATATCTGATTGAGATAATTATATATTTGAATTCGAAAATTAGTTTTTATGTTGGTGGTAAGCAGGAACACCTCTTCTCGGGATAGTAGGGAAGATTGTAAACTGTCCCATCCATCTGTTACTGGATAACGATGGGAAGGTGCTAGGAGTCCTTAAAGGCAACTTGATTCATTATTTGGTCAGAGCAAGGAACAGCATTTTAGAAACAGGAACTCCAAATTTTTTTAAGATTTGTCAAGATGAAGAAAATATTGGGATTATTTTTTGGCATTGCCCGAGACTGCAAAACCATAGTTTAAGATGGCTGACCAGACGTTTTTGTGAAGGAATTATTGAACGGAGAACTGCTATTTAGAGGATGCCAGGGCCTTCATTATGAGAACGGAGTAAAAAAAAATATATATATATATATATATATACATATATAATATAAATAATTAAAGTTTGGAAGATAATCAATCCATTGTCCTAAGGCATAGTGATAGCGTTATAGCTGTAATCTGCATTGCTGCATTTTTTAAAGACGAAATTAAAAAAGATTTTATACTTCTATTAACTTACCTTACGGCTAATAAATCAGTGAAGTTTTAAACGCTGGTTTAGTTGAACTAAAGTCAAACTTGTCTGCAGTTTAAACTCAACAGGAGTTAAAAAAAATAATATTGTGGCAACACTAGAATAAATGTAAAAAACATCCGTTTTGCAGCAGGCTATCAATTCTTAGCACAATCAAAAGGGCAAAATATTTAAAAAAAACTTAATTAAACGTCACCAAATTTTACTGAGAAAGAAATTATATAGAATTATGTAGAATAGTATAAAAAAATAATAAAGTGTAAGAAAACAAGTCGAACAAAATCAGAAGAAAAAGTACAGGCTTGAGTGCTCTTTTAATGCAAATCATATGGCCTCTAAGTAGCAAGACCATATGGCCTGCTTTGGTTGTTTAAACGCCAAATTTTATGCGTTTCCAAATGGTGTAAATACTATACTGATTTATTAGCCCTTAAAGTCACTTTAATAAATTCAATTTAATCGACGTAATACATGAATCCACCAAAATTTTGTTATACATAAAAAAAACTTTAACTTGTTCAGTTTCAGATGTATTAAAGCAAAAATAATTGCGAATTTTCGACTTTAAGTTTTTTAGATTTGATCAAAAGTAGGAGGAAATTTCCCATAGTGCAATGGAGGTAAGTCTTATAAAAAAATAATTATGAAAAATAGAAGAAAATCATAAACACTACATTTCTTATGCAACCTTACCTAACCCAGCCTAAGCTATCCCATTCAAGAAGCAATTAGAATTTTTTATATTCTTAAAACTTCGTTCATTAAAAAAATTTTCCCGATTTTTAATATTTTTATAAAACAGTTTTTCATAAAATTTTTTTAAAATAAATCCTTTATAAAACAAAATTATTTTTTAAGAATAAGATGGATAATCTTTTACTTTTAATATAGACATATTTTTTGTTGCAAGCTGCTTCTTGCAATTCTTTGCAATCAAACTCATGCCACACACTTTGCTCAATACACTCAAGTCCTTGGCAGTACTCATTTTTAAATTTATTTAAATTTAAATATTTAGTTTAATTATAAAAATAAAAATTAGACAGTTTGATTATAATAATAAAGATTTTATTGATACCTGAAGTAATTTACAACTTCACCCTTAAATTTATTTGCATAAAGTTCCATTCCCTAAAAAAAAAATATCCAATCAAACAAATTAATTGCACAAATACATATATTTAACAAAAACCTTAAAAACGAATTTATTTTTAATTAAAAGTAAAACTGAACACGCAAAAAAATAAACAATACAAACTCAAAACACTCGGTATGCATGAGTTTGCAAAAGTTAGATTTAAAAAAAAATCTACCGCAAAGCACTGAACAAAAATTTGTGGTTCAAAATTGTGCACAAGCACAGCTTAAAAACAAACAAAAATCATGTAAATATGTTTATGTATACGAAAAAGTAATTCAATTATATTTCACTCTAAAATAATGTGGTGTAAAATGAGTAAATTTTACATCACTGTTACCCTATATTCGGCATTAGATTGTGATATAAATGGTATGGTGCTCCAAATAAATTTTACTTTAACAAATATTATAAATAAATTTAAAAAAAGTTTTATTGGTGGTGATGGGTATTTTATATTCGTTATAATTTGATATAAAGTTGTCAGTTGTTTTTACTTTTTTAAGCCTTGGTAAGCACAAAACCCATCATTACTCCCGTTTTGGTCATTTGTTGACACAAAAAATTTTCACTTGCTCTAATTGCACAAGTGTTGGCGTTTCATTCTTTTATTTCATTTTATTTTAACTTTATATCAGTCGGAGTTTGTGTATATTTTTGGTGTTTTGTAGCAATAAATATATATATAAAATAAACAAATACCACAAAACTAATGAAATTGAAACGAGCGCAGCGTCATTATTATGTTCAACCACATCAAAGCTGGAAAGCGGCATCAAAAATTTTGTTGGGAGTGTAAAAAGGCGGTTGAGGTTGCATGAAATTCTGTCTATCGCGCCAACAAAACACTATACAGTTCACTTGTTCGTTTATTTTACTTAAACCACAGCACAGTTGATATGTATTATTGTATATTTAACCACGAAAAAAGGGGGAGGGGGGAAATCAAACTCATTTTATGAATAAAAAAATTATATTTTACAGTTTTGGTGGAGGGGAAGGGTGGCAGTTGTTTCAAAAATATTGAAAATTTAAATTTTTTAGTTTGTTCAATTATTTATTTATTTCAAAACAAATCAAACAATAAAACGAAGTAAATTCATTAAGTTAATATAACTAAAATTATCTGAAAAAAAATACTTTTCTCCAAATTATAATTATCCAATTTTATCGAATTTTATTAATAACACGCGTTATTAAGCCATTTGGGCCCAAATATAAACTAAAAGGAAAACTTAAAAAATCAATTCATGTAACATTCATGTTACAGAAATCAATTCCGTTCGGAAACGGAATTCAATCCACCCCATTTTTGTAGGAGATGGTATCTAAAAAAGAAAACTAAAAAATAGGAAATTTGTCAGATGTGTCCAGACTATTGGGGGCGCTGATACGCTGAGGTATGCTCCAGCTAGGTTTTGACATGTTCAGGTGGATTGAATTCCGTTTCTGAATGTATTTGAAACTTGCGATATGGTCGATTATGAAGTAATTAAGACCCCATTTCACCAAATTATTTAAATATCAATTCAATTCATTTTTTAATACAAAAATTCATTCAAAATCGACATTTAGATATGAGTTGGTGAAATTGGCTATAAGAGTCTTGCACACAAGAAAATTAAACTTTTTTTAAATTTCTTGGAAAAAATATGCCCTCCTCAAATGGAATGGAACAAGGGGCTCATGTCTGGTATTTTTCAAAACAACATTTTTCAACACATAATGTGATAATTCACTTTTAACATTACCAACGGCATTCCATATAATTGATTAGACTTGGGTCGAACTTGTTTGATACAAACCGCTGGTCATATATATTTCAATTGTATGCTTAGAGTTTATTTATTCCAAAGAAAATGAGCAACATTTCTTCCGCGTGAATCTAGCACCACTAAGTAAGGTTTACTACGTCTTCCATTCAGTCTTTCTAATCCAACATAGCTGAAGTAAAACCAGGCGATACTTCGGCAAAATTGAAGTTGATGCATACAGTTAGTACATGGAAACAATGGTTACGTTCCAATTTTCATCTTGACTCAAATACATTCATTCATGTGGAAGTGAATGGAATCCGTACAAAAGTATTATTCAAAAAAAAATTATTTTGGAGTCATTTACATTTAATTGAAAGTCAACCATGAATTTTATATTGGGAAGCATATAAGAATGATAACTTCAAAATCTTCATGACTGATAATTTTTTCAACTATGTTAACTGATGATTGGTGCTTTTTCGCTTCTCAATGTTACTCTCATTTTATTTTGCACTCAAGAGTATTAACCATCGCGATTACTCCAAATTGGGTCCTGTACAATATTTTGTCTATATATTTGTAATGACTCATCATTGTTCTCCCACTCATCGTGAATTCCGCACGTTATTTATTCAATTCTTTCTAGAAGATCGCGTGAAAATTATTTTGTTGCATAAACTTCATCACACCCTGCTTTGTTTGTAAAATTACTACGGTCTGCAGGAAACATCACTTACTCATATGTCGTCACCTAAAATCCAAAGAGCCGTAAATACACTTTTAATTTTTTTTTCAAAAGAAGCAAAAAACCTCATGAATTTTAGACTATTTATTTGTTAGGTAACAAAGTGAATAATGAATAAAATTTTCTTTTTTTTAATATATGTGAGTAAAATTTTAAGTCAAGATGTATTTTGGTTAATGACATCATAATCAATCGAAAAGTTTATTTGGAATTTTTTTTTTGGTTGTTGCGGCCTTTTGTTTATTACTTAGTTTTTTAATTATGAGAATCATAAAAATGTTATACAGGTTTTTTCCAACAATTTTCTATGTGTTTGGGGTGTTTGACGAAATAGGGTGTCTTAAAATGCCACTATGTTTCTATGTTCTGCAATTTTCTAGTACAATTTTCTACAGAAAATTCAAGGGTTTGTACATAGTTTGTAATAAAAAAAAATTATTTAAATAAAATAATTATTTATTTGCTTATTTTATTTCTTATAATAATTTAAATAATAAAATATAAATTTTTCATCTGTTTAATACATTTAAACTCACTCAATTCCAATGTGTTTTCGAAGAATAGAAAAGTACACGAATAATACCATGTAATGCCTCTTCGATGTGGAAATTTGTACATAGCATGGAGGAAATGTTTTCAAAATTCAATCAATCGAAAGAAGTACAATAACTATTCAATTTTGTGTATATCACACAAAAAACTAAAATGAGTAAATTGACTTAATTGTGACTAAGTTCGAAAATAATAAATTGATTTTAATGATCGATATCTCATTTTGTTTATTTTACATGTGGTTGTGTGATAAAGCAATAAATTTTAAACATTTTTGCCGTTTTCGATTTTTCAGGATTTTTTTAAAACAAAAAAAATTGGTATTTTCACTTAAAAAATATATTTTCGGCTATAATTTCTTATTATAACTCTGAAAGTACTGAGCCAATTTTAACACAATATATAAACGGATTAAGGACTATGAAAATAATAAGTTTTGTGATTTTAGTTTAACAAAATCGGACTAGTTGCTTTTTTAGTTATGACAACATAAGTGGAGACATGTCTCAAAATATTGAAAATTTTACTTAAAAATTATTAAAAAAAAAATTATCAATAGAATTTAAACATTTTACCATTTTTGTAATTAGGTAGCCATGATACATTAAAATTGTATGGTGGTTTTACAAGCCTTTAAAATGTTTTAAATATTGTTGCGGGGGGTGTAATTTACTGACTTAAATGTAACGTATGATAAATAAATAATTGTATTTCCATATCACTCATTCGTATCCAGATTTAGCACTATCCCAGCTAGCATTAGGCTGTTTGTCAGACGATTCTCTTTCATATCGAACTTTTAAAAGAATCTTCTAACAATGATCTGATGAGTAACAATAACAAAATATTTACTTTTTTTCTTAATTTTTCGCTGTGTTTTGAATAAAGCTCACAGTTTTCCAAGATCAATGCTTCTACGATCCTAAATCCTCTTCATGAGATTTTCAGTAGATCATCTTGTGAAACTTCATGTGGTTTCGTCATCGATGAAAATGTGCATGGCAGAGTTCTTTCTGCAAGTGCTTTAGTTACACTGATGCCTTTCATTCCAGTTTTATCTTGACTTTCTATCTTGGCGAACGCTATACTGTACTTAGGTATTTACTAATAGAGCTAAATCAAGCCTGGGGGCAAATTACGGCATTCGATACGATTCGTAATCTAAAAATATTTCAGTAGAGTTTATATAGAAATATTTTTAAATTACGAGTCGCATCGAATGCCGTAATTTGCCTCCTGCTTTTAATAAGATTTCCCACACAAAACGAAATCTTATCTGCCAGTAGATTTGTAGAAAATCTACTCAAAATCTAATATTTTTTATATTTTTTGCTGTCGTCTATACAACATATTTGTATAAAAGGTGAGTGAATTAGCTACTTTCTACACAATTTTCTATAGAAGGTGTGTGAATAAGCTAAATCAGCCATTTTCGGATTATAGTTTACCAGCCAGGTCAAGACTGTTGGAGGACGCTGATATGCTGGGGTATGTTTGTGACATGTCTGAATATATATAATTTTTTATTTTAAAAATTCTTCATCAGAACAGCAGGGTTAGCATTTTTATTGAGTCAGCAATTATCACAATGTAAATTGAGAAAATCGTTATGTTTCAATTGGGTGTCAGTTTTTGGATGTCACCAAATTTAAAATACGATATGGAGAAAACGTAGAAAACGTACATACATACATATACATATATATGCACATGCATGTATCTACATATGTATGTATATGATATTTTCATTTCGTATCGGCATTCTCTGGTTTAATTACGTATGTATGCATAAAATTACTTAAGCAATTATAAAAATCAATACAAAAATGTATTTTCTTATGATGGTATGAAGAATTTAACTATTTAAAATATGAAAATGTAAAACTTTTTATGTGTAATGTACTTATGAGTAACAAATATCGTTTATTATTATACACTTACATATGATTTTTTTTCTGCCAGCATGTTAGTTAATTATTGTAATACATAAAATTTATTTAAATGAAATTCCAGCCATTACTTATCATGCCAGGCAAAATAAAGTCATTAAAGTTAACATTTTCTCACACTTTTTTTGTTTAGTTGACTTGACTACTGAATTGCATGTTAAAACTTCTACGTGGAGTGGAAATAGTAGAAAAGTTTTAAATTTTTTATGCAGAGTATGATTTTTAAGTTAATGTGTAGGGGTTTGAATTGTTACACGACTGCGAATTGCTACACGTGTCCACAATTATGTACTCACACTCATACCTCTGATCCTTAACATATCAAAACATTATCATCTATCCTTCCTCGCAAATGTTTACAAAAACAAATATGTGGAGTTTTTTCTCACATTTTAAAATTTTCTTATCAGCTTTTATCAAAAATTTTTCAAATTACAAGAGCAAAATAATAAATGAGTTCGTGATATAAAATTTTTTCTTTTGTGTGAGTGAAACAACACGAAGAGAGACTTTAAATATCATTAGCACAACTATTATGTTGCCAATGATATTCAACATGCCAACATTGCATATTCACGCAAGACATGAAAGTAAATTTTTAGCTGGATTTTATAGTATACGATAATAATAATTTTAACCCATAATCGTTTTAAATGCTTTCTTAATGCATTGAAATCACTCACCCTCTAAAAGAAAAAGAAGGAGAATTTACAAGCCACATGTTTTAAGTAAATGTTATATAAACTTTACAGTAAAAAATTGTGGTTTAATTTTTAAGTTCAGCGGTTTAAATTAAAGAATATTTGGAATGAAATTTTAAATTAACATTCTTACGATGCTGGGATGGGTTTAATTGATTTTTGGGTCTGTTATATATATTCACAGCGGCATGGGATTAAAATTATTTCAAAATTTTTTACTTTGTCCATATTTACACTATGCAAGTCTTATTGCTAAGCTGATTAGTTTGATGGAGAGAGAGACGAGGAGAACAGTAAAGTTTATTTTCCCTTCGCCTCTCTTTCCTAACAAACTAATCAGCTTAGCAATAAGACTTGCATAGTGTAAATATGGACTTTGTACAGTCACTGTTACCTTTCCTACAACTTGAGGAACTGACGTCCAAGATTTTAACATTCCTAGAGTTTTTTTTTGTAAGAAAGGTTATATATATGTATATATCCAGTAACGGATACTAAATTAAATTATTTAATCGAATACCATAAATTTTTTTTTTTTAATTTTAAGTACCCTGTAATTTTTTTGATATTTTCTGTTATTGGCGTTTTTTACGTTTTTCCGATTATTTTTCCTTTTTTGGCAATTTTTTCGGTTCATGACGTCTATTTTAATTTTTTCCATTTTTTCGTTTATTGCAATTTTTCTGTTTTCGTGATTTGCTATTCTGTTATTTTGTATTTAAATTTGTAACAAACTGGCTACACATGTTACTGT
Organism: Nowickia ferox; assembly: GCA_936439885.1. Taxonomy (NCBI): domain Eukaryota; kingdom Metazoa; phylum Arthropoda; class Insecta; order Diptera; family Tachinidae; genus Nowickia; species Nowickia ferox. The sequence continues at coordinate 112,529,252 of OW387023.1, forward strand.
TTCTAGAACTAGAAGTTTGTGGATACTTCTATTTACCATTATTTTGAATTTCAAAATTGCTATGATCCGATTTTTGTGTTGGTAATACTGTGCGCAGAGTTGATTCTGCAATATGGTATATAAGTTCGTTATATTTGAATCTATATTTCAGTTTCGAAAGGACATTAACTCACTTTACTCATCATAAAAGCCCATGATTTGTTAGTGTATGCAAAATTGTATTTTAAAATTCTGAGCAACAATTAAAATATTTAATCAAAATTAAGAACAAAGCATTGAATTTTATTTTAAAAACATATATTTATCTGACGTTAAATCTGTGATATATTAAGAATTCTTTATATATTTACGATTTGATCAGGCTAAAGTTCGTATCGCTTTGTAAGCCAAATTACATGTGATAATTATTAATGCACAAATAACACCAAAGTTAATTGTAAATATTCTGACAAACACGTAGTTGAACGGAACAACCAGCTGTTTTCGAAGGCCACTAAACCTTCCTCATCAGCGTTCTTTTGTGTTTGGTCCACTGTGTGTGGTGTCAGTTGATGTAGATTTCTGCCTTATATACGAAACTTTTTTGCAAATGGAATATGTGAATTGGTTTGATTCATCGTATTACAAACTTCTTGTTTGTTGTTGGTTAAGCAACGTCTATATGCACTTCGTTACTGCTTAAGAAAGTTGTCACTGTCCATTTAAAAAAATATTATCGCAAAAAAATGGTTTTCTACTCCAAAAAAATATCAGGCCCTGAATATTGCGTTTTACTCGCAATTTGAACAAAATCTAGTACTTACGAGATTTTGGGCAAAATCTAGCAGATTTCTCATAAAAACCAAATTTTCTTCGTCACTACATTTTGTCAAAATCTACTCAAAATCTAGTAGAACTTGGTGATGCAAATATACGTTTTTTTCAAATTTGTACTAAAAATTTATCCTCTGTACACAATAAGGTGTGTAAATTGGCTACACTGCAATTGTTTCATTGCAGTTTTGAAAAATGTTCAGTTAATGGGTTTTGTTTTCGATAAAAAATCTTGCAAAATATAAAAAAAACTTGTTGTAAACGGCATAGATATTTATAAAGATTTTGATTGAAGTCTGCTGGATTTTTTGCAGGGGTAAATGTCTTATAACTATAATATTCCTTCTTTTATTTAACTTGACGAAGTACCCTTTGAATTATATTAATATTGAAAGTTTCCACATTGTTATTGCAACCGTAAAAGCTCTACATGTGCTGGATAGATTAAAACTTGCTTACGCTGTAAAAATTATGCATTCTAATTTATATTGAGAGTTAAAACAGTTTATAATAAAAGTTGTAATTTTTTATGTAACATTGCACTCTATATTAATTTAAATGTTAAGTTACTAAATTTTAGTACAACGCTCTAATACACTGGGACACTTGTGAGTATAAAGAAATTAATTCCATGTCATCTTAAGATTGATAAATTATAAAGGCTTTAAGGCTGTCATGTATCCTTCTCAAAATCTAAAAAAAAAAAAATGATTTGGCAAATGTAATTCCTTAAAAACCTTTTATTTTTTTAAATGAAAAAATATATAAAAGAATTACTTGAAGGGTCTTAATATTATAAATTCTGCTGTAATTTATTTTGGCTTCGAGCTTACTTTTCAATTTCAATCCCGTTTGCATTTAATACCCTCAATGAAAATTTACTTCAGGTTTTCGTTCATATTTTCCCTAACTTTTTGAGTTGTAAATCCAGGGGAACACATGAAAACATTCTCCCAAGCACACTGTCAATATTCTTTAATGAAAAGATATATTTTTGTAAGACCCAGCTTACAGAGCTGATAAACTATGAAATTCATTTGTGTTTATTTTATAGAAGTATGTGTGTATGTTGTTCATATGGCTGCGTGTAAGCAAGCAAACAGAACAATTCTTTTGAAATTTAGCAAAATAATACAATATTAAATGAGTATATGACATGGTAACTTTTTGTAATATTCTTTATAAAATACTACTAAAGAGAAATATTATAAACACAAACACTTTAAATTAAAAATATATTTACAAAGTTGTATACTTTCTTAAAGCTAAAAGGCGTCTTCCAACATTTTCCTTTTAATAAAGATTTCTTTGAAAATTATCACACAAAGAAATTAAACCGTAGTCTAATGAAAAGAGCAGCTAAACAAGAATAAACTTGTTACTTTGCAAAAAAAAAATATGTAAATGTTTACGCGTACACATCGTTTGCTTAAACGAAACATGTTTTTAACAAAAAAATAAAAAATAAAAACCAAATCAAAAGACAGTTTTAAACTTATTTTTTACTAAGACATTATGAACGAACATCAAATCTGTTTACTACAATCACTTAAACAATTTAATAAAATTTTGTCTTTCTTTGTAAAATTTCAAAAATTTTGATACAATAGTTTTCTGTATAAGCTAGCGATATGCTTGTTTACACAGTTGGTGCACATTTTGATACAGGAAAACTTTAAGTGCCAAGTTTATATTTTTCGGGGTGTGGTCATACCCAATTTGGCAAATATTAGTGTCCGCCCACTTTTTTTAATGCAATATCGCGTCACTTTCACAGCTGAATCTTTAATCAGCATGGCTCCGCCCACTTCTTCAAGCACAAAATTATGTCATTCTAAGAGCCAAAGGTCTTTCCCAAGTACAGATAATTTAATATTAACCTTTCATGGGCGTAGCCCCGCCCACTTTTTTGAACACAATATTAAGTATTCTTTAAAGCTCAAGGTGCAGGCCAAATCCCATAAAAATCGATAAAGAAGAAACATGTAAAATATGATGATAGTTTTTACTGGGCGTACCCCGCCCTTTTTTTGAAAGCAAGATTGTGTATTCTTAAGAGTTCATGGTGTCTGCCAAGTTTCGTAAAAATTAGTTTATTACAATCACTTGAAATTCAATAGTAAAATTTAATAGGCGTGGCCCGCCCAGATTATATGCAGAATTTCTCCCTTTTTTAGCTGTAGCCGTGTGTTAACTTTTATTGGGTGTGGCTCCGCCCATTTTTTCAACTTCATGATTGTGTCATTATGAGAGCCGAGTGTGATGGGTAAATTTCGTAGCAATCGAATTGGTAAAATACAAGATCAAATTAAAAAAAATTAGTGGGCCTTTTCAGACCGAGCTATGAACATAACCAAAAAGAAAAAGCAAATACAAACAAATTGATAACCTCCTCCTTACTTTTAAAATACACTATAAATATTACATTTTGCTCAAATGAAAATGTACTTTTATTAATTTTCATAGTCCTTCTAAATCTCTGAAGTCATGAATATTATTTTAAATAGAAAGCAAATAAATTATTGGATTCCTGTAAGTTAATCAAAATTTATAAAAATTTGTTTATTAATTTTTAATATATCTCTTCAAATAAAATAGGTAAAGAGCTAAATAAGTTACCATTTACAGCTTAATGGCTTCTGCAATATAATACTATAAATACTTCGTTCTATACATTTTTGCTTAATTTAACAGTGATGACCAACACATTGCAATGAGATGAAGATTTATGTTCTGATCACTACAAACGTGTCATCGAAATATAAACGAAAAAAAAATTTTTAAAACTCTTTTGTGTAATAAATTGTGAAGTTGTTTTTGTTTTTCTTTGAATGCAAATACATATATTTTAATGCAGCATTTTATTTTTACATTTCCATTTGATATTTGTTTGTTGTCGGCATTAAACACAATTCCCATTTTCATATTACTTTCCAAATTACTGGAAGTATTTTATATATATTTACTGAAATTTTAGCGGTGTAGTGTACGTGAATTTGTGGGTCTGCGTCATGTGTGAGTTTTAATTAAATACGTGCAACGCGTTGGGGCATAAACTATGCCATGATTTTAAATGATTTGGAGAAAAAAAGGTTTTTTGTATTCACATTTATAAAGCAAATAACTGAAAGCCCAAAATTTATCACTCAACCTTCTGTTGCATAAATTTATTCCAAATGAAATATTTTATACTGATGAAGTTTAAATATGCATGTTTATATTACTTTCGTGAAAATAAATAAAAAATTATATTTGAGTTGATGACTGACGCTTAAATTTTAATCGCTTTCATTTAAATAAAATGAAAAACAAATAAAACAAACAAGATAAATTGAAAAAATTATGATTATTATTGCGCCACCATAATGTGCTGTCAGACAATGCCACTCAAATAAATAGAATAAAAAAAAATAAAAATAAAAGGGATTGTATAAGTTTTCCATCAGTTTGTTTAAAGTCCGATTTATGAAATTTCATTATTTATGTTGCTTATAACACTGTCGCGATTAAGAACTTAAAGGCTGTAGCTGGATTCAGTAACTTTTATTACGATAATCGTATCGCTATAATAAATATAACGAAAATTTATCGAGTTCCCTATTCAGTAACATATTTTAATGATGTTCGCCGTCGGTTGAAGTGAAAAAACAAAAACTTGTTGTTTTTGTTCAAATTCATTTCGTTTTGCTTTAATTATTCTTTGTGTCTTTCGCTTATTTTGTCATTTGATATACAAGTAATGCCACATGATATACAAGTAAATGACGAGTACAACACAGATGTGCACTATCGTTAAAAAGAAATTACAGAATATCATTATCGCTACCGCAAACAAAAAAAAATATATCGATAAATATTACGATTTCCGGTTCGTAAAAAGTTACTGAATCCGGGTACTGAAATATTGCGTGAAAATGGAAAGGTTCTATTAAGAAACAGTTTACTTTTTCCCGATTCTTTTTAACTTCCTAAAAAACGCACAAAATAAATTAAATTTTTCTCAAATGTACTATTGAGTATGAAAATTACAGGAATGCCATTAACTAACAATTCACTTATACTGACTTATGACAATACCTACAAACAGGAACATTTTATTTTTTACCAATATTATTATTTTTATACAATGAGCAACTAATTGTATAAAGAATGCAAGAACATCTAGAAATGATTTAAAATCCTCACAACTAAATCCTTACTAATATTATAAATATGTTATCTTGCTACGCTTTCACGTCCAAACTACTGTTATTATTTTTGATCCGGTTCGGAACCGGTTTTTTATATTTGGTACGGATTTTCAAAAAGCTTAACTGATTTTGATTATTCTTTCACTAATAAAATTTTACATTACCAGCGTCAAATATCACCTATTTTTTTATCTGGTTCGGAATCGGTTTTTGATATTTATTTGCTACGGATTTTCTAACCGCTAAACTGATTTTGATTCTTTCACCAATTTGAATATTCATTACCAGCGTCAAACAAATACTATTTTTTTACCCGGTTCGGAACCGGTTTTTTTATAATTGGTACGGATTTTCAAATTCTTTCACCAATAGAAAGTTACATTATCAGCGTCAAATATCACCTATTTTTTATCCGGTTCGTAATCGGTTTTTATAAATATTTGTTAAGGATTTTCTAAGCGCTAAACCGATTTTGAAAATCATTTCACCAATTTGAATCTACATTACCAAATTCAAAGAAAGCTTATTTTTTATCCGGTTCAGAAGAGGTTTTTATTATAATTGGTACGAATTTTTCAACCGCTAAATTGACTTTGAAAATTTTTTCAAAAATGGAAAGCCACATTACCAGCGCCAGTTTTTTTATTTACTTCAGATTTTTTCTGAAAAAGCATTTTTGGGCTGGTTTGGTCAATTTACGTTTCGGCTTCGATTGTTTTATAAGTTTTAAAACCGGTTTTTTTCTGTTTTTTTTTAATTTTTATCGACTTTTTGTCGGTTTTTACCGTTTTTTTTAACATTATCAGTGAGTAACAACCCAGTAAAAAAATTTCATGTTTTTTGAAGCAATAAGGCAAAAAAGCGCGTCATAGCTCGCTTTAAAATAAGAGTTTTTTAGAAGCAAACTATAGAAAAAAAGGAGATTTAACAGCGCCACAATAATGCAGGTTTTAAAGCCATAAATTTTTGTAATGTAATCTTGAAAAGCGCTTTTTACATAAGTAACTACGTTTATATTATTAATCCTTTAAAGAGCGCTTGAGATAACTGCTATATTTGCATGTTTTATTATATTCGAAAAAAGCGCTTTTGTGAGCAAAAAAATGTAGTACTCCAAACCGGGAACTCGCCATACAAAAATCAGCAGCGATAGCAGCAGGTTTGTCAGCTCTACTTTTGGTTTCTCATAGTAAAAACCTGCTTTATTTGAAGCAATTTTTTTGCTGGGAAATAACAAAACATTCACAAATTTTAAGTATATTTTAAAAAATATCTGATCAACGCGAGCGGAGCAGCGGGTAAAAGCTAGTTTAATATAATTTATAACGGCCTTATGTATAATCAAAAACTTGCATGAAGTTAGCAGAAGTGGCAAAATTTAACATGGTCGTATCATGTTTTGCCATATAATTTTACACTACAAATCATGCTAGGAGGTAATCGTATCTTAAAACTCTTTATGCAGCGATTTTTAATGTCAAATTGTATAAAGGCTAAGTTCATGCCAGTTTTTGATTAAACATAAGTCCGTAAGTGTTTAATCTTTATTAGAGTCTGCTAGCTTTGTTGAAATGCGTGCTGCCACAGGAAATGCGGCATTTCCTCAACTGGTCTAAAATTTTTTTTTTTTGCTTCTTTAGAAAATAACATTAATTAATAAAATATCTCATTCAATAAAAATAATGCAAGAATGCTCAACGAAACTATTCCTTGATTGTTTTTTTTTTCTCTATAAAAATTCTAAAATCGAGTTTTTATCTTATTTCCATGTTTTCATGAGAGTCTATGCTGACGCACCAATAATACCAAATTATTATTTTACTTATTAAGTAATATAATTTTTTATTGGAAAAACATTGAAATTGATTATTGAGGGGCTTAGCTGGATCCAACTAAATAAGTAAAATAATAATTTGGTTAACAAATGTTAAACTTAAATTATAACAATTCACAAAACCATGTTTGTTGAAAAACATAATTTTCTGTGTTGTTTGCAAACCTTTGTAAGCCAAAATATTTTTTGTGAATAAGTCTGTACAAATTTTCGAATAAAAAGATTTAAATCAATTGATATACTAATTAGAAATGCGTATTTCAGCTAAATTTTTCTTTCACTTTTTTTGCGCATTATTTTCCATTTTGGGGCTTATGCTGTTATTACTTAAAAAATAAAAAATGCAAGCCCTCATGCCATCTTGCATATCTTCAATTCCTGCATAAACTGCTGCAACCACTTTCAAAAAACCATATGTTTAACATTAAAACAAAATTATTTTCATTATTTGTTGCATGTAAAAGCAATAATCGTAATGCATGTTAAATATTAATAATTAATTTATTAAACAAAATCAAAGAGAGCTGGCCTATTGGAAAAAGTACACAAGCAGCAGACAGGACATTGTTTACTCTTCACTTACCTACAAATACGAGTATGTGTAGTATATGGAAGCCTTCCTCACATAGTTAAAGCAAAGCTGGCAGAAAATAAACAAAATGAAAACTCATAATTTATGGCACGTTCACACAGTCAGTTTTCTCCCTTGAATTGATTGACTACACATAAACCCATATACTGGCAATAAAACCACAACACATCCATACAACTCAATAACAAATAATAAATTGATTATAAAAATAAACTTTTCAATAAAATGGTAATTTTTGTCAACTGGAATGTGTATTTTTCATATTATTCATGTTCGTAAGGTGACTGAGTACGCAGGGCTGTATGGGAATCTTTGTACGAATTGTAGCCAGTGAGTGCATTCGTGAGGGCGTCATTATTGATTTAAGACTTCTTATGTGGGGTAATTATTTTAACATTTGCTTATTTACTCGAGTGTTTGTACAAATAAGCTTTGGCTTAATTTGATGTCTGTACTTTAATGTTGGTGAAAGTAAATCCTGTTCAATAATTGTTTTTAATTTATAAATTTATGTAAGTGCTTTTGAGTTCTTGACTTAAAATTAAATTTTACAAAATTGATTGATATTTATAGCACTGTTTGTTTCTTTACATTAGTCGGTTGGGAAAATATTATTTCCAAGATATCTGCCGGATTTATTATATAAAAACAGTTTATTGAATCTTGCTTAAGAAAAAAATATTAAAAATTTTATATTTTCAATTTCAGTACATACAAAAATAGAGATAATGCTGAGAGACAAAATGTACAGTTTTACCAACAATAAAAAATATGAGGCACCAAGTACCAGGCCGAGTGATCTCTCATTTTGGAGATTATAATTGGTCGTACAGATAACTACATCTACCAGAAATAAACTTCTTCTTTTGGGCTTATGTGCTTGCCATATCCAACCACGAAGCTTACAAGACTTGAAAGCTAATATTTATAGCCAGATGTTTTGCGAGCAATAATACAAAATGCTGACCGCCTGTCAGTCTGTCTAACACAGGCTGTTAACACTACGACCACACGAGCAATTTGTCGAGTCTTAGCACAAGCAATAATGCCGGCAGAATGATGACGTCAAATTGCTTGTGCTCAACAATGTATCTAGAGGTGGCGAACACGTACATTCAAATATATTTCTTTTTCATGCAAATACATAGCTAACTTATCCTTTATTAGATCTTTTGATAATTTTAAATTGAAATTCTATTTATTTTATTTATTTAAACACTTTTTCTTCCCCTTTTTGTTTAAAAAAATTAATATTATTTCAATTTATCAGCATGTGTTAAGAGATTATTGCTCAGCAATGTATTTTAACATTTTTTGCTAAATATATATTTGAACACATATTCATACGGTCTACACGCTGATATCTTGTGTCAGCAATCGAATTTGACAGTTGCCTTGGCAATACTTGCCAAGATTATTGCTCGTGTGGACGGCTAGTAACAGCCTGGAATTTTCACAGAATATGTTCAACCTTATCCGCTTCAAAAACCAGTTTATGACAGCTAAAAATCAAAGGGTATTCTAACGAAAAATTTTTAAATCGGGCCATGAATGCTTACCACTATACTAATTGTTACCTTCTTTAGGAAAGTGATAGTGATCCCCCAGACAGGTGCTAAAGGAAGAGATAGAGGAAAGCTTCTGCTTTTTTGCAAAATTTCTAACAATGCAGCGTTGCAGCGCCTCTGGTGTCAATGGGGAATACTAAATTTGTTTGTGCTTAGTAGCTATTTTATTGGTTATTTTACATAATACCGACGAAAGATGGTGCTCTGATGTTACATTAGGATTTGTATCCGCTGAAGCCCGTGTAGTTCAGTGACCAATGCCTATGCCTTTATCACTTAAATATTCCTATAAAAACTGATACAAATGGACACTAAGGCACATCAGAAAAATGCATAATGCTTTTATTTAGTGACTGTCGGAGACAAGGATCGAGCCCAGTACCTTCGGTTTTGTAGTCAAGCTGCGAACTACTTCAAACAACAAACAAAATGTATATAGACACTTGAAATTTTAAAAGTTTGTGTATTTTTATGCAGGCTACATTAATTAACACTGAAAATTAAAATTAAGCTTTATTTGATCAGTTAATATTATTTTGACAACTTGCTGTATCTTGGAAGCCGTAGAAGGCAAAATCTTGCAGTTTTCAAAACGCTACAACCAAAAATTCACAAAATAAAAAAAATTTACCGGGTACTTAAATTTAAAAAAAAATATACATCAGATAAGTTATTCGATAATATAGACAAAATATCGTATAGTAGTAAATATGTAGTATCGGTACGGAACCCTTCGTGTACGAGTCAAAGTCGCGCTCTACTAAATTTATTTATTTATAACAAAATATCAGCCAGCTAATATTATGACATAACTTTTTACGTATGCATTTATAAAACCACTTTAATACAAATATTTAAGCTCATAAATCTATATATGTATGCATGTATATTTTGCCAAAAAAGAAATCTCATATTTGATTTCTTTTTGCACATTCAATTACCCAAAATATGTAATCATCATCATCATCATCATCTTACTAACTTACTCGTAACATTAATAGACTTAAAAGGATTTCCAAAAATGAAATAAAAACAGAACTGGTATAGTAAAGCTCATACAGATTATTTCAAGAAATTGTAAATCATTCTAACAACGAACTGTCAGAATTCTTGACAAGAAGAAACAGCAGTAATAACAGAAAAAAATATTTGCTAATATTTTAGCCTATGACAGACAAAATTTCCAACAACACAAAAAAATCCTAAATTAAGTGAACTAAAAAAAATTTTTTTTTTGGCAAAAAAAATAGTTTCTTATTTACCAAGCAAAGAAAAAAAAGTAAAAGTGAGATGAAATAAATGAAGAAGAAAGAGCCTTTTGCGTCAGAGAAGTAATGCCAAGAGTCAGTGTGTGAGTTTTTGGAATAAGACTTGTGTGTGAAGGCGGTCCCAAACCCAAAAGCAACAAATTTGGGGAAATTTTGTCTTTATTTCTCAGCATTATTTTTTTAATGGTTTCAAAAATGATTAATTCTTAAAGGAACTCACACTAGAACCCCTTTTTAAAATAAAATTGGAGAACATATTTTAAGTCAAAAGATTTTAACTCTTTCCGGGCCGGTGTTATAAAAACTATAGCACTTACTTATTTAACTATTTTTCCTACCTTCTCACTCTTGTATTTAAAATAAAAAATATACCAATTGTTTGAAATAGATAGATAAATATTTCTTGGAATTAATCTTCAGTGCCACTAGTTTTCCTCTATTTAGTAAATTTCTTCTTTCTAGACTCTGTACTTCTATAATTTTTGATAGTTAAATAAAATAGTAACACACATACTTGGAAACAGTACTGCCAAAAATATATAAAACCGTTGAAGTGGTGGAGGTTTAAGGTTGATGGTATCAAAATTATACCACTGCGCATTATATCTATGGCTAAAAGCAACAAACTCAAGGACAGTGATATTTTCTTTATATTAGAAACTATCGGGGATGAAGTTGTTTAGACGCTGATTCAATTACCGGTGATGTTGAGGACCTCGATGATCGGAACCAAATCTAAGAATTTTTAATCACATCGTTTCAATCAACAATAAAAATAATCACTTTGATGAAGGTGATTACCCAGGAAGGTAGATCAACTTCAGATTTACATGCTATGAATTGAATAGAAAGAGCCCGAACTAATGTAATAAAATTTGTTTTTAATTTTCCCGATGTGGCAGGCGTAGTGGTGAGTTATCTCACCACTAAAATATTTTAAGTTGGATATAACTTCAAATCTTTTCCACTCAGGCTCTGGTTCATCTGTAACCTATGGAAAGCCAAATAAGAAAATACTATTAGACTAAAAATATAACAAACCTCTTGTAGATCAAGCATACTAGCCTCGTCATGCCACCACACTGCAAAGATGCAACAACACGGGACACCAGAGAAGAACTCAGTGGATGAGCTCTACTTGATTGATGTTCTACTTTGTTTAAGTAAAACGAAATCGCGCTGTATTGATTTTCATTTAATACAGCTACTTTATAAGCGCGATTGTATAAAAATCATGAGGTACGACTTGCACGGAATCATTTAAGAATAATTTTTTATTTTTTTTTTTAATTTTTTCCAGTAATAATTATAAATAAAATCAAATAAAACTTTCTTGAATTTTTCTCAATTTAATATATTGCCCCCGAAAGAGTTAATTTATGATTTTAAAATTTCTCAGTTTATTAAATCTTAAAAAAATTCTAAGAATCTATCACTGTTATTAACTCAACAAACTTTGCAACCTTCTAGCAAAATTATAACTTGTTTCACATAATAGGGAGTCGTTCTTTTGCAAAATTTTACTTACAAAATATTGAGACACTTTTACATCATCTATTAGTAACAATACTGAAAAAGAAAATTAAAGAGAAAAGATGACAAGTGGTATGAAATAGACAACAGGAAACTAAAAAGGAAAAAAGTGTTAAACGAAAAAAACGAAAGAAAAACAAACAACAGCATCGAAATCTCTTATGACTGTTTGCTCATTCAAATGTATTAATGTACGTACAAACACACATATACACACATATATGTATGTTTGCAATAATATGTGTGTATAGAGCCAACATTGCAAAAAAAACCTTTTAATGCACACGGAGGCTTGAAAACACAGCAAAGTTTATTCCATGTGTTGAGAGTTCATATGTATGACTAGATAAGTGACATGAGTAATATACTCACATATTGTTTGGTAAAAACATCTTGCAAAACTAAAAAAGTAAAAAAAAAAACAAAATTATCTTGATAATGATTTTCAGTAACACATAAAAGTATTATATATATTATTAAAAGTATTATCTTGAATTGAAATGGCTCTATGTTTTAAGGATCTGGAATTAGAAAAAGTCCAGCACATACATACACAGAGAAAATAGATTCCTTGGAGACAGCCGAATTTGTTGCCAATCGAATTTTGGCAGTTGCACCAACTTTCATAAAATTCTGCTACAACGACTGCAATTTGCTTGTGGTACCACTATATTTTTAATTATAACCATTAGCCCAATAGTTGCAACAACAGATGAAATTGGTTAACATGACTAAAACAAGATCATAGTTGGTACTTGTAAAAGAAAAATTCGCTTTCCTTGCTGAAATAAAAATAAACAATAAACGCAAATAAAAAAAAAACAATTTAAGAAATTTATTATTTAAAATATTTGGCTTTATTAGGAATTTCGAATGAAACTTTTCGTTCACACGGATTTTAATTTCGTATCATCAATTCCATTATAATTAAAAACTTACATATTTCCACATTTCACAACAGACAAATCTTTGTGAATAATCTTCTTCATAAATTCTCAAAATATTTCACAATCGTATGATGTTTTTTGAAAGAAACTGTTCACACGTTCAGAAATTTCCATGTGGAATTTTATTTTATTATTCAAGCCTGATTTATTTTAATTGAAATTTATTTGCTAATGTTTAAGCATGTCTAAATGCATTTCATCAACCACGCATTTTGAACAGGCACAAACCTCTTATCTTATGCACATACTCTCACAAACCATTTGAGAATTCACAAATAATAATGGGGACTATTCTGGAAAACGCGTCGAAAAAGTGAAACTTTACATTAAAATAAAAACAAATTTTCAAAAATTGTTTTTGTTTGTAATACATTTCTAAAATGAAATAAACGTGAGAATTTCAACGCGTTTCTCTCTCTTTTAAAAACGGTTAATTTTGTATGCGAAACAAAAACAATTTTTTTTACATTTACACAGTTTTGTTTTTGTTTTGCATGTAACTTTCACCAATTCGACGCGTATTCCAGAATAGCCCCCAATATTTTTGAAAGTCATAAAAGTTAATTTGTTATTTGCTGCTATAAACTATGATAGTAACATTAACATCTAGTTAGTTGCAGCAACTCATAGAAAGTGGTTATTCTAACATTAGTAGAGAAGGAAATTTTTTAATTGTCAATACCAAAAACCGGTACTAAAATCCAATTCATAATATTTTATTCGGTTAAGCTAATCATGTCAGTTACTTCGTCATGACAAGAGCATACGCTCGGTTGATCCAGTCAATTTAAGAGTTGTCAGAATCATATCGTTATTACAATTATGCCCTTGTTGTGTAGTAATTTTTGTGTAAATTCATTAAAATTGGAACAGTCGTCAGATCATAAAGCAGTCGTATTGAACACAATACCTGCTTTCTTTTGAATGGCATTTTTTTTAATAGTTTCAGTCGGATAAGTGAGTTTCATCTCAATTAAGTTAGAAATGTCCTTTATGAGTTGTGCTTGAATTTAGTTTCAATAAGTTTTACATTCGAACAGAATTTTTGCAAATATATAATAATTATATTGATATAAAATTATTGTGTAATAAATTTTTTGAATTATTATTCATATTGACATACGTTAAATAAAAATAAAAAATAAAATGATTTAAAGGAATTTCTTAAAAAATCACATTTTTGTTTTGTCCCTGTTACATGCAATGCCTTATTTTTGATATAATATAAAAGACTTTTTTATTGCCTCTATTTGTTACACATAAGTTCACATCAAACAACATGTTGTCTTTGGCAATCGTTCATTTTTTCAATTAATGGATCCACATTAAATTTTATGCGAAAGCATTAATCATATTAAAATGAATGAATTTTGTTTTTTATTTCCTTTTAACCTTTCGCGTGGCTTAGACTTTATTAATGATTTTGTTCAAACAAGCCCCTGAAATAATGACCATTTATCGAAGAAAGCAGTAAAAAAAAATATAAAAAAATTATGCTGAAGTTTTATTGTGTGTTCGTTTTGATAAGTTTTCAAGCACCAATAAACAAACTCAAAATCATTTGACATCGATAATATCGAACAAGAAAGTTACAAAGAAACAAAAAACCTGAGTTATAATATGTGTGTTTGATTTTGTGTTAGACAAATGTGAGTTATGTACGTCATTGCATTAAAATGACATAAGTTAATGGGAGACGTTTGATGTTTTTTAGCGTAAATGATGAAATAAATGCTATTGTAAATGATTATCAAAAGCGGGAGTAGGAAAACCAATAACAATAACAATGACGATAACGACAAGAATTCTAATTAGTTTTATTCATTTATTGCTTTCTTCTAGGTTTTTATTGCACGAAAACGTCAGTATATATGAATCTTTGTTGTAAGAATGGAAGCACAAGCAAACATGACCCAAAACCAAATTAAATTCTAACTTATAGTAATTAATCTAGACCATAGTTGAAAAATGAAAGAACTTTTCGTTGCAGCACTTGAAAAACAATAATAAATAATTCTGCCAAAAAAGCGACTTCAATGCAAAGATCTGATAGAACATTTCCGAAAAAAAATGTATGGGATATAAAATTAAATTTTAATGGACGTGCGTGCCTCCGCCCATTTTTTTAATGCAAGATTTTCAGTTTTTCAGAGCTCAGGGTGTGTATTAAGTTTTTTTAAAATCTGTAAAGTAGAATCACTTAAAATAAAATATTAAATTTTAATGGGCGTGACTGCGCCTATTTTTTAAAAAGAAGATTGTGTCTATTTTAGAGCTCAAGGTGTGATGTAAGTTTTGTAAAAATAGTTTAAATATAACCACGTGAAATATAATAATAAATGTTAATGGGCGTAGACCCGCCCATTCTATCAACTTTAAAATTGTGTAATTACAAGAACCAAAAGCGATTGCTAGGTTTCGCAGAAATCACCTAAGTAGAATATCATAAAATCAAGTTAAAAAATTGTGGGCCTGTACCCGCCCAATTTTTTTACAATTAGACCGATGGGAACCTATTACCCTCTCAGACAATAAAAGAATTTTTACAATCGGTCAAAAATGTACCGAGTTATGAAGTAACACTGCCAAAAAAAATTTAGAGGAATTGATAACCTCCTTTTTTTGAAGTCGGTTAAAAATTAAATATGCTGCTCACCTGGCTTGTTTTGATCCTACGTATTAATAATAAATATTACTCATACGCTATTAAATTTTGAATACAATAAATCATACGCCCCACAGTGGGATGGCTTCATACGTTTTTACGCAAAAACTATAAGGAGTGATTTTAGATTATTGAAAGTTTCCACCGAACATTATTGCCAATTTAAAGTTATATACCTCATGTTGAATGTACATCAATTCATTCAAAATATTTCCATAAAATTTTTTTAACGCTTTTGTTTTAAATTTACAGTGGTTTAAAGCAACTGTAATAATAATATGAAAACATTTACAAAATGAAAAGATTGAAACCAAATACAAATGAAAACAAAAATGAACAGCAATCAGGATTGAACAATTAAAATGACATCGAATACTTTGTAGTTTTAAAGTCAATGTCGATGTTATATATTTTTTTTTTTTTTTTTGCTTTTTTATATTTTTGTTATTTTAATAAATTACTTTATTTTTATTTATTTTTTAATGAACATGATTAAGCATTTACACCTACATGAAGTCTGAGTGCAAAGAAGCACTAATTAATAAGGATTACATGTGTATATGAAATGTAAATCAAATAAAGATTTCCTCAACATTTTGTTTTGCATATATAATTATTAAAACGTGTGAAACTGAACTTTATTCTTCTTCATGTTTTTTTTTTGTTTTTTTTTTCTATACTCATTCATGCATGTTTAATAATCATAAGTTGCTATAAGGCGCCTGGAAGTCAGATATTATCATATGTTTTGACAGCTGTTTCCTTTTGATCTGATTCGTCTAAAAGGTTGCGCAAATCTTTTCCTCTCAAGTATTAAAAAATATTCTGAATGCAAAAGCTTATATTTAACTTTAACTATGCATGAAAGTGAATATTTTAAGCCCATTTTTTATATAAAACTCAGAAGAATACTTTCTCAACTTTAAGATATATATATATTTTATTCCATCTGCTATAATTTATCTATCCTGGAATCCGTGTTTTTGTTTTGGCAAAAATTTTGATTAATTTTGTGTAAGCGATTGAATTTTTAAATTTTTAATGATAAACGAACAAGACCTATTTACGATGATCAGCTGGGCTAAAAAAATATTTCCTCTGCCGCCATGTGCATCATCATTTCTTAATTTTTTTCAGGTTTCATTCCAAATGATTCAAAATTAAAGGTCATAAGTAGTCCAGAAATAATTTCTTAATCAGGCGCAAGTTTGGCATTCTTTAACTTCTCTTCTCTCTTCTCTCTAGATAATCATATTAATTAGGGCCAAATTTTATAAAAACGAAAACATTAATGCCCTAATTCTGTTCGACGATTGTATCGTCTTGTCTATGGACGAAAAAAGCCGCAGTTGTAATTCTTTAAAACAATTATTAGTTATTGTCCGTGATAGAAGGTTCGTGTATTTGCTTTATGATTTTGTTCTAAACATTATATCCAACACATATTTTTTCAAAAATTTTTAAAACTATTGTATTTATAATACTTTAATTTTATTTCTATGTTTTAAAAACATAGTAATAATATTTTTATTTTTCATTATCAAAGACAACAACCATTTTGAAGTAAATAATTTAGAGAATTCAAAAACAAGAACTCAGAAGTATTTTCAGACAAAATCGTCCTAAATCTTCTTACTGAATTAGGGCATAAACATTGACCAAATTTGTATTTATGTTGTTTTTGCAATTTATATTTTTCCATATAAAATTTTTCAACGTTTAACGTTTTCGTTTTACAAAATTTCGCCTTTAATAAAATCGTTTATTCTATAAAAATAATTGGAAAATTCTGTATTTGAGTCTAATTACGAAACTTTTACTTATGCTCTAATTCAGTAAAAAGATTTAAGACGTAAACAAACAAAACAAAAGTTTGAAAATACTTTTGAGTTCTTGTTTTTAAATTCTCTAAATTATTTACTTCAAAATAGTTGTTGTCTTTGATAATGAAAAATAAAAATATTATTACCATGTTTTTAAAGCATAAAAATAAAATTAAAGTATTGTATAATAGTTTGAAAAATATTTGAAAAAATATGTGTTGGATATAACGTTTAGAACAAAATCATAAAGCAAATACATGAACCTTCTAGCATGGACAACAAATAATAATTGTTTTAAAGAATCATAACTTCGGCTATTTTTCGTCCATAGACAAGACGATACAATCGTCGAACAGAATTAGGGCATTAATTTTAAAAAAATATTACGCAGTCATCAATAGTATTATGGACAATAAATGGAATAGAGGAAACACTGCAATAAGCAGTATACATACAACTTTCCTAAATTTGAAGAAAATATCAAGCCATTAATGAATTACATACGCACACTTACAGGTCACATACCATTTGCTTTTTAAAGAGTTCAAAGTAATGTTCTAAGTGTTTTGTGTATGTGTATTTCTTAACCCCAACATATTTCTTTATATACCTCTGTTTCAGCGGCAGCAAGAAAAGTTATATTTCACTCTGGCATAATGTTTGAAATTTTTTTATGCAAATCTTTTTAACAACTACTATTTGCATTATGTTGTAATTTAAAATATCCTGCTTTTATTATAGTACAAAAAAGTACGTGCACGCAGGTATGAATACGCGAGGTACCCAGCAGTTGCTAATTATGCTCAAATGGTTTTACTCTCTATAAGTTATCAAGTCCCTGTAATTAAAAAATCTTAATAGCAATAAAATATTTCAATTAATAACTAAATTGTGGTTACACAGCTACAAGATCTAATTCATAAGCAAGAAAAATCTTGGCTTTCCTCTAAACAGTATTTTGTACCTGTTTCGCTCTAAAATCTCTGCCTCCATGTTTGTTTAAAAAAAAAATACCCATCAGCTGAAATATAAGGTTTTGTCCTTGCACTGTAGGGCACAAACAACAATTCGGGACTTAAATGTATGTGTGTAATTCCCGTGAAATATGTTCATTTCGAAATGCACACGTTTGCATGTTTAATCATTTATGTGGCCTGGGATGTGTTGGAAACTTTGTTTGCTGGTTTGGCTGTTGGCCTTTTTTTTCTAAGTTTGCCACTGTTATAAAACGCTTTGTACTTGTCTAATGTCTGCTACATGAATACATTTATACGTACTCGTATATGCTGAAACATTTATCAATGGTGGCAAGTCTTTTTCGTTGCAAAAACTGAAAAGAAAAAAGAAGGTAACAATAAAAATAGCTGTTCAGTCGCTTTGTTGTTGCAAGCTGTAGCTTAACTTGGTTGACTGGCTGCACATATTCGCATAACAACATGCCAGGTGTATACCAAGCAAGCACCAGGTCAAAGGTTTACAGCAAAAATCATTATTAAAACTTATTCCAAAGAAGTTGGCTATTGACGATTTAAGATTGTAATTTTTTATTTATACATTTTAATTTGTTTTTAATTTGGGCCTTTTTATTAGAGTAATAAAAGTTTTTAATCAGTGCTTTTTAAGGATTCCGTACACCAAATGTGAAAATGAACCCTATCACAGGCTGTTTTCTCGAGAATCGCAAGATCTTAAATTTTCACAGAATATGTAAAACTTTTACCGCTGCAAAAAAAATATTGATTAATTAAAGGTTGTTCTAAAGCGATCAACGAAAAATTTTAAGACCCTAATGTAAAATACAAACAATTATATATAAAATTTGAAATTTTCAAAGTTAGTGAATTTTTTTCCAGACTACACCAATTAAAGCTTAGTACTCTGCTCAAATTGTGAAAAATGTTGAGCAACATTGATTATTTCATACAAAGAATTTGGCATGTAAATAATATTAACTAGCCCTGAAACTATGCTACGATTTCTTATGTTTTTAAAAATGTCCCATGTGTTTGTTGTAAATTCCACACGAAATAAATAATGTTGAAGATACATTTGATACGTTTTTCCCAAGATAAACAGAGTACTATTTCTGCAACATTTTTCATGAACAATTCGTGCCAATTTTTTTATATGTATTTTGACAGCATTTCACTTGAAATATTGAAAAGTGTACCAGGCTCAACACTGAAATAAAAAAATCTAAATAAAAGGGTATTCTAGCAGTTAATGTAATTTTGACAACTTGCGGTATCTTTAGCTAAAGCTAAAAAATCCCAAAATAAAATAAAAATCGGAACGAAAAATCCCCAAAATAAAAAAAAGCTTCAATGCAAAATTTCATCTAAAAAAAATAAATCGCAAAAAATCACCAGAAATAAAACAAATTGCTCTAATCTAAAAAATAACCAAAAGTATAAAGGTCGCCAAAAAAAAACTAAAAAACTCGCCAAAAACCAAAAAAGTCACCAAAACAAAAAAAAATTGCCAAAACGAAAAAAAATCGCTGAAACTAAAAAAATCGCGTTAACTATAAAGCAACCGAACTATCGCAAAAGACCGAAAAAAATCGTTTAAACTAAAAAAATCGCCAAATATCGCCAAAAATCGGCAAAACGAAAAAAAACCACAAAACTAAAAAAATCGCTTTAACTATAAAGTATCCGAAAATCACACAAGACCGAGAAAAATCGCCAAAACGAAAAGAGCGCCAAAATCAAACAACAAAAAATATCGGCAAAACTCCAAAGCTCAAAAAATCTCTTTAACAATAAAGCAGTCGTAAATCGCAAAAAACCAAAAAAAAATCGCCAAAATTAAAAAAAAAATTCGAAATTAAAAAAATTGCTAAAAACTTAAAAACAGCCGAAAAAAGAGGAAAAAACCGAAAAAAATCGTTGAAACAAAAAAATTTCCAGAACTAAACAAAAACAAAACTAAAAAAAACCCAAAAACCAAAAAAATCAACAAAACGAAAAAAGCAATATATTTTTAAAAAATATCTACTTCAGTTAGTATACTCAACTATATATGTGCCCTTAATTATGAAAGTGGTCTATGTCATACGTTTCTTTGATCCAGATATTTGGAGTATAACATTGGAACAAGTCTCAATTAATATAAATATATGTAATATTTATTAAATACTTATTGAGCTTTCATAATTAAAGGCACATATGTACGTAAAAATTCGTATAGTATTCCATATGTAGTGTGCCTTCTTGTGCGAGTCAAAGTCGTTCTTTACTGAATTTATTTTGGAATTGTTACAATTAAAAGCCTGTTCAGCGATATCGAAAGAATAGAAAGAAATTTGTCAAAAAAAAATTGTTTTCGTTTTCAATTGAAATTATAAAACTAACGTATTCCTTCCATATCGTTAAGCTTCAGAAAAATGCATGCGGTCATATAATTAATTCAAACTTTCCAAAAAAAAAATTATGTATCATTGTTTTATATACACAAAAAAATTCTTTACAAATTACTATTTTCAAATGAAGGATTTAATTGATTAAATTTTAAATAATTTTTACCATTTGCAAATACTTCACACAATTAAAATATCGGTTTGATTGACTTGCAGCTGAATTGTTTGCTGGGCACGAGGCGGTGATTATGATGATGGTTTCTGTTATTTCTATTGTTGCAAACGGTATTAGAAAGGCCAACAAATAAGAGTAGAAAAAGTGCAACAAGGAATACAAAAGACACTCAAGTTGAAAAATTTTTTTCCTGTTTTAACATTTTTGTTTTCTTTTTTTTTGCTTTCGTTTTAGCCACATGATAAATTACCTTACAAAGGTATAGTTTGTTGTTGCAGTATTTTTCGCTTATTCTTTTATTCAAGAAACTACATTTATCCAGAGTCCCTTTTTCGTGCAGTTTTAATTTTATTCCATTAAACTTTGACTCTGGGCTTAACTTTAGATCTTGGATAAAGCTAAATTTAAATTTATATGAATGGAATTTAAGAAGAGAAAATCTTTAACTTGTGCTAAAATTTTGAGCAAACAGTTTTCAAAAGCACTTTAAGCATTTTGTAGTGAGTAATGCAAGTATGCAAATCATTTTTGTTATATCCATCTCTACTACATACATGCGAGAACATGTACATACAAAATTTCTTTAAACAGCCCCATCCCTCTATAAATTTTTAACCTTATATTTTTTGCTGCCGTAATTTCCATACACGTTGTTATGCGGTGAGTTTGTAAATTCTTGTGAAAATTTTTGGCACAGTTTCAGGGGTTTAAAGCAAACCCAAACTTTTATCCATCTTTACTCAAATTTATAACTCAAGAACAGCTCTTGTTATTTTAAAATTCTTAATATCATTTATACAAATTTCTTAATAAGCTCTTTGTGTTTCTGTAAGAATAATTGTTTTTAATTTCTTCTTAACACATGTTATATAATGTTATTATGTTAATATAGTTATAATCCACTTTTCTTGCAATGCAGATTTCAAGAAACATATTTTCTACATACACGCGTTTACATGTAAGTAGAAAGTATTTTCTTAATCAGTTAAACATTTGTTCAAAGTGCATAATAGTAGTTAAGACACACACACGCACACACACACACACACACACATGTTAATTTTATAGTTTTAAATTAACAAATTTATAACATTCTTTGTTTGTAATCCTTTGGCTGAGTTTTGCATTGTTGTTTCTTTCTTTTAATTTCATTTTAAATTCTTGAAGAAGATATTTTCTTCTTTATTTTGTTTGTTCAAGTCCTTTTAGACAAAATGAAAATTAAATTTTATTTACATAGTTAACATATAGGAATAGGTTGAACAGGAAGACAGAGAAGATGCTAATGAAATTACCCAGCAAACAATTTAAGCATTTAAGAGAATTTTTAATTTGCGAAAAAACATTCAAAAAAATTATCATCAGTTCTTAAATTGTAAATATAAACTTATTAATCGTTACAATTACTTGCCCAATAAGGACATGTATCATAAGTCAAATTTTTTTTTATTTTGCTTTAAATGATGTTAAAATAAAATATACATTAGTTCAATCATTCAACAAAATTGATTAACATGAAATATGTTGGATTTTTTTACATAATTATACTTAGTAAATATCAATTATTTTTGAAATTTTTTATTAAGTCGTTTTTATTATCATTATTAAAGTGCAGCACAAAGGCCACATTAAGCAACATCTAAAATCTGTGGTCACAAGTGATACTAGTGTAATTTAAAAAACATTGTCTCGAGATGATATGAACGTATTTTTTTTTTTAATCAAAGTGGAAAACTTAAACTAATTTTGTATTCACGTTAAAACTACTGTATTCACAAATACTTCCAAGTTTTTATGAAAATGTTGTTTTAAGCAATTTTATTGAATTATTTTTCAAACATAAAAACTAAATAAAAATATACTTAAATATCAAACCAAAAAAGTTTGAAGTAGAACAAAAAATAAGCAAATTAAGTAACATGTGCATAGTTAGTAAAGAACAAACGACAATGCCAAGACTGTTGTAAATTTAGAGATGGTAAAAATGAGCTTTCATTACAAAAAAGCTTTCAGCAAATTGTAATACGATGAATCAAAACAATTCACATATTCCATTTGCAATAATGGCTGAGTATATAAAGCAAAAATCTACATCAACTGACACCACACAGAGTGGACCAAACACAAAACAACGCTGATGATGAAGGTTTAGTGACCTTCGAAAACAGCTGGTTGTTTCGTTCAACTATGTGTTTGTCAGAATATTTACAACTAACTTTGGTGTTATATGTTCATTAATAATAATCACATGTAATTTGGCTTACAAAGCGATACGAACTTTAGCCTGATCAAATCATAAATACAGAAACAAATGTAGTTCGAAAAAAATAATTAAAAATAAATCAGTATTGCCTTGCTTATTTATATCTTTATAGAGAACTTCGGTAGAGGCATGAGGATTTTAAAAATATATGAAGCTGCCTATCTGATTAAAATATATGAAGCTGCATTTATAGAATTCTGTAGCATACATAACTCGATTTTGTTTTAAGTCTGCTTTTGCTGTTATCGGTTTTAAGCACAGACATGAGTTTGAATTAACCTGCCTACTTATTAAATACTTTTCATATTCTGCAAACATTTCACTTCCGTAGCTCTGAAGGTACTCGCAAAACAGCCTGTGACAGACAGACTAATGCATATCAGAAAAAACTACGATGTTGATATAACTGATTCTGACCACGACTTGAACTCGGGCTATCGAAGACTTTTTGGAAAATTCATATAAAATAAAAACTCAACAACAAGAATTTTTCTGCCCAGTGCACTATAGAAAATCTTCTCCTTTTTTATACCAAAACTAAAAAAGTTAATGTTGATGATTCGCAATTATTTTTCCTCCAATATATCAAAAATATAATAAATTAAAAGTCTCTGTTTACATTTGTCCGCCACGTTGCTTTATCATTACGTTGTAACAGCTGTGGCAAAAAGTAAAAAGTGCTGGAAGCGTGCTGAAGATAGAATTTATTAAAATTAAGTTTTGTAAAAAATCTTCGTACCTAAATTTTCACTGTTCCTTTCTTTCCATCATTGACCAACAAATTTACCTTTCCACTATTTTTTTAATTCCAGTATTTTTTATAACTTAATAGAAGAACTTCTAATGTATAGAAAAATGCATTTGTATATTAAGGTAACGATATGCAGCCAGTTGGTTAGGCAATAATTTTATTATTTCCTGTTAAAAGTTGACTACTCTTCGCTATTTTCCTGCTTAAAGGTCAAAGAAAACAAACATTATCTTAAAATGTATAACAACTTTTCTGTCTAAATAGCTACGGTTACAAAACAATTTACTAGATATTGCGTTCCTTTAGAAAATTTTATTTGATAACGAAAAGAACAAGCTGTAATTTTACAATAATCTTAATAGCTTTTGGTATCAGGTTGTCACAAAAACATTGATAAATACATACTTTACGGAAATGGTTTTGTTTTCCTTTACATTGTTTAAATCGTAAAAAATCGATTTGATATAAATAATATAAATCATCAATCTTGTTTTAAAAATCTAGAAGGTTCACAAATAAGCCAAAGCACAATTGTAACAAATATTTATTTGCCTCCTCTTTGCAAGGGATGATTTGTATTTGTAAACACAAAAACCATTCTCTGAAACTGAAACAAGAATATCTATTCGAAATACCTTATTTAAGGCTGCTTATACATATGTATAAGATAAGATTAGTACTTGTAAGTGTCGCTATCTTAACGCGTCAATCATTAATTTAGAAGTTCCCGTAGTTCTTGAAAAGAGCAGAGAGCCATAACAAGGCAAACCAAACAAAACATTTAGATCAGAAGATTTGACACAAGTAGAATTTTATATTCTGCTTATGGAATTCAACAGTAAACTTCAAACCAAAAGTTTTTGAAATAAGTTAAAGTTAGACGTTTTATATGTTATTGAGAATCACAATAAACAAGCATAATTAGTTTTAAAGTATCAAAGAGAAATCTGTACAAAAATAGCAACTTTAATCGATTTTGCATCAGTTTTAATTTTTCTATTACAGTGTAACTTATTTAAGGTCTTTCATAACCTTCTCTTCACCCATTGTACTGATGGGAATCTAACCCACGATCCTCTCACTGATAGCCTCTGGGCTACTGGAGCACCCACTTAAGTAATTTTTTACAACTCCTGCTATGAAAATAACCAGCAAAAGTGTAACACTACAAGTACAGTAGAACGGGAGATAATGTATATGCGTCTTCTGCCATGTAACCGCAAGAATCATGTAGGACTCTTTTATTCCTTTATTCAGTCGAATTTCGAAGCAATCGCATTATTCAATGTTCTTCAATTCGCCAAAATGGAATTTGATATTCGCCTTTTGTAAATAGCTGACCAAATTCGCGCTACCAGCGATATCTTCTTGCTGCTGGATAGTGGGAACAGAGAATATCCAGACATGACACGAGATGGAAGATAATAGTATGTTCTGATTGTCTCACTCACACAGTCATCAAATCCTCTTTACTTTTTCTTGCGCTTGGTATTATTTTAACGTTATTTCATTTTATACTTTGTAGTCTAATTTGCTGCGTGATTTTTGTAAGTAAATGGTAAAAATTAATATTTGTGAATGAAAATGTTTAAACCGAAACCTGTTATTATTTGAAAAAAAAAAAATTTAATCGCTTTTCTAATACTAATAATCTTTTTCACATTGTGTTCTTGAATTTAACACAACAAATTTCTCGCTTCCATTTTGTACAAATGTTTACTTGTTCATTTTATACTTTGTGGTGCCATTCGCTGTGTGGTTCTTGTAAATTGAAAGTTAATTAATATTTTTGTGTGAAAATTTTTAAAATTGAATCTATAATCACTTGGAAACTAATTTCAATCACCTTTATTGTATCCTACTATTCACTCAGTATACATTTTTTGTTGTTTGTTTGGATTATTGTGCTAAAAATAATTAATAACTCATAAGTCATTCTCTTCAACTCTGGTATACTTTCTTGTACTAGTTTTGTAGTTAGAAGGTCACAGGTTCGAATCCTGGTGACTAGCCAAAGTACCTCCTTAGTTTGTATTTTTGATATACATAAATTTTTTTATAAATTTAAAGTTAAATGATCAACTAAATCATGTTGGATTAAAATATAGCTCATAATAGTATTTATTTAGTGTATATCTAAAGAATATTTAAGGTTGTTGTAGCTGCAGCAGTACTAAATGAGTTCAAGTTCAAATCTTAGCCGGCGCAGCCAAATTATATATATGAACACATGTACATTTTCCTGGTGCCTGTGCCAATACACATACTCACGTTAGTCAAATAATTAATGAAATTAAATTACTACATTATAATAAATTTATGTTCATCGTGTTATTTCAGTATGAAATTCACGTTATTTCAACATGAAATAATTTTGATTCTTTAGTTTAATCTAACAGTAATCAAATGTTCCATACACATTAAATAAAGTTATTTCAAAAGGAACAGTTTTCTTTAAAGATTACTGTTAATCATGTTGAATTAACATGAAATACATGTGAAGCAATATCATTGCTGAAGAATGTTAAATTAACCCTGTTAACGTAGACTTTAATGTGAAATTTTTCTGTGTGTATATTTAAGTGTACTTTCCTCTCCCAGAATGAGTCTATAACAAACAGTCTGTTATTCTTTTTTTCCTGTGTTTTACGGTGTAGCTTATGGTTTTACAAAGTCTTGCATACATTGAATTATTTATTTGTTTTTGTTGTGTTTATTGTTATTTGAAAAGTTAAAGTTTTCAGCATGCAAACACTCTTTAACACTATTTAATTCCATAAAATAAAAAAGAAGTATTTATTTTATTTATTTACTCAATTTTTCTTTTTTTGTTTATTTTTGAAAAATAAATTTCTTGTTGAAGTCATACACTCAAGTAGAAGAATATATTCCATATTTCATTCTACATAAAATGTTCGTAGAAACTAATTGTTAGGGAAAATTATAAAAAAAACAAGATAAATACGACGAGTTGAAAATATTAATGATTAACGAAGTTCTATGCAATGTGTATTTTAAACTTTCCATTTAGAAAATAATAACAAAAACTATTACATACTCACAAAAGTTGCTACAAAAAAATATATTGTAGTGGAAGTTTTTGACTACCATTCGTCATGGTTACTTACGAGTATGAACAATGGATAACAAGCGCACACATGTGAACAGAACGGAGTAAATAATTCATCCGCTCAACGGTGCATGTGTAAGCTAAGCAACATCCTTGAAATTTGTACAAATTTACTTGTGAACACTTGTAGCAACTGAAATTTCCTACCAAATGCACATTTACAAATACTTAACTAAATGAATATGACAAGTTGATAAAGATAAGAACTTTCCAACTCTCAATATGTACTAATGTGTAAATGTTCTTCTTGTTCATGGCGGTAATGTGTGAGTAAACAACCTAATATGCCATTTATCATACGCACACATTTCCGCATCCGTTACAACGAATTCGTAATGTCTTACATTTAATTGTGCATTTTTAGTTTTTTTGTCATCAATGCTGTCAAGTCGCTCATGTTTTCGTATGTTATTCACACTTTCGTTACCCATTGCACTTACAATATATAAAAAGTTTTTGAAACTTTGTTAACACTCATTGTTGTCGCCTGCTGCTGCACAATAAACTTACAACGTGTGTTCGATTCTTGGTATGCCTTAAATATGATGTGCTATGAGGGGAAGGTAAACCAAGTTCAGATAAAAATAGATTAGCTGAATGGATTGAATTGCGGTAATAAAAGTTTTTATATTTCAAAAGTAGTAAAAAAATCTAGTGATTGTGATTCGATAGTTGTACAGATTTCGTTTATTTCCAATTATTTTAACGTTAGCGCTTATATTATCTGGAATATATAATTTCCCTCATGCTCTTTATACATTTTTCAAAAACCTTTTCGTATAATTTCTTAAAATAGTAAAAAAAATATTTGGAAGTCGTTTTTGAGGAAATATATACTTATTGCTTTCAAAATATCTTTATTAAGAATATGCAGCTGATGAATAGAAAAGTAAGCCTTTATCATATTAAACCCAACAACGAAAACTAGATGAAACAAATGTGCATAATCGTACTAAAACTATTTTCTGTTAAGTAACTAAAGGGTGTTTTTTATAGTGTCACAACTTAGAGTTGGCATCACTGCTTTAATTGAGCACCCATTTAACAGCTGATAGTTGTTTTTTGTTTTCTTTGCTTTGAAATTTCGACTTACATCAGAGCAAAGCGTGCAAATTGTTAAAATTTTTAATCAAAATAATTGTTCTATTCCTCAAATTCAAATTGATATTGATTTTGAATTTCCATTCAAAATTTTACTTCCCATTTCTGGTTGAATGGGTAAGTAAAAAAGCAGAATTGTCGCATTTAGAGTGAGGAGAATCCACAAGCTTTTATCCACAGAAAATTACAGTTTTGTGCGCTTTATGGGCTGGCGGATTCATTGGCTTATATGTCTTCAAAATATTAGTGTTCCAGAAAATATAAACCTAAAATAATCTTTTGTCATATTTAACGGTATTTAATAAGACTCAATATTAAAAACTGTCTTATGTCTCAAATCAAACATCCATCCCATTGTCAATGTTGCACGTTCACTTATGTTAACTCTTTATTCCCAAAGAATTTTTCAATTATGTTCAGTTTCAGGAAAATGAAATCCAACTTATTCTTTAATCTTTTTTGAAGTTATGACTGGTCTTAAGCAATATATTTTACGTTATGTCCATATACTGACTGCTCTCATGGTATAATATAATTGTGCTGCGACATATCACAAAGCTTGTTAAGAATATGTGCTAAGTGCTTATGTTTATGGTTGAACTAGATTTTCGTATCCAAACTAAACAAAAATAAAAAAATCTTGAGTAAAGTTTAATAAAAAAAAAATATTTTTATTTAGTTACTTTTATAGACAAAAAAATTAATTTTCCAACTCATATTTTCCAATTTTCTAAACTAATTAATAGCTTCCTAAAATATGAAATATTTTTAATTAACAAAGAAAAAAGAATTGTTTTACTTAGTTACGCTAAAAAATTAAAACTTCCAGCCCTGGAGCTTCTTATTTTTCGGATTTCCTATATCAAACTATATCTTTTTTAAACCTAAAATATATTTAATTTATATAGAAAAGGAAAAATTTAATTTTACCTTATAATATAAAATTATACTCGTACCAAAAAATGTTTAAAATGTTTCAACAATGGAATCTTCCTTTTCGATTTTTTTGATTTCTTATACTAATGTTTTTTTTTCCTTAAAAAATACAAAATATAATAAAAAAAAAATAAATTTAGTACGTTACTTTTATATACCAAAAAAAATTAAATTTTCCAACCCTGGAATTGTCTTTTTAACTAGTTTTTTATTTTTAATACTAATTTTATTTTTACTGATATACAAAATAGGTTTATTTAACAAAGGAATAAAAAGTAGTTTAGGCTAGTCACTTTAACATACCAAAAAAAAATTTAATTTTCCAGCCCTGAAAATGTTTTTTTCGATTTTGATGATTCTTAATACAAAACTATTTTGTACCATTTATGATACACCAGTCCAAGACCAAAGTCTCTAGTTTTTCGGGAGCTTTGGAAAACCAATTTCACATACAGACGGACGGACATCGCTTATTCGTATTCACTATTCAGAAGAACCCAGAATTTATGGGTCGCATATGAAGATAGTGGAAATTGATTTGCATTTTAGTTAGTTACTTTAATGTACAAAAAAATTAGGTTTCCTATCCTGAAACAAGCTTTCTGATTTTTTTATCTTCAGTACCAATATTTTGCTTTCTAATATATATATATAAAATAAGTTTTACTAATAACATAAATTAGTTTTGTATGATTTGATAAGGGTTTATAGTCCAAATTACATGTGATAACTATTAATGAACAAATAACACCAAAGTTAATTGTAAATATTCTGACAAACACTGGTAGAAAGGAACAACTAGCCTAATCATATCATACATATAGAAATAAATGAAGTTCGAACAGTAATTCATTTTTTTAGTTAGTTTCTTTCATAAACAAAAAAATAACAAAAATTTCTTTTAGTTATACATATATACTGTTATACAACAAAAGGAAAAGTTTAAGTTTTCCAGCCATGGAACAGTCTTTCTGAGTTTGCTGATTTCCAGTACTTATCTATTTAGGAGGATCGCTTATTAGACTTCTCTATTATTAAGGACCCAGAACATAAATATCTGTGGCAATGTGAAATAGTAGCTTATATAGAATTAAGCAAACTATGCTTAATTATGTGGGTGAAAGGCTACATATGGAAAGAATGGACCATACGAAAGTTGAATCAGTTAGAACCTTTTAATCGCTTAGCGGTAGCGCCAAATATTCCGAAAAGCAACGATTTGCTTAAGTCGACTTAAGCTATTATTCCATATTGCCACATATGTATACATATAATTTATGGCATCGCACACATAATATATATGGCAAAAATACATATATATACCCTTATCATTTCTTCAATAATTAACTTGCCAAAAAGTCTCTGTATTCATAAATAAACCATTAACTAAGTTCCCTGTCTATTGTATGCAGGAATTCCAAATTTTCTTTTTGTTGTTTTCCTTATACATAAGAAAATTTATTATTATACTTTGTGTATATTGAATTTATGAAGCTATTACTATAAGTTAAAATTAATGGGCATAAGTTTAAACTGTCTCGCATAAAAGACGTCCTTTAAGATAATTCAAATTTGATAAGGAGAAATATATTTTCAACAACAGAAAATCACATGAGTATCAACAAATTTTCAATGTGAAAGCAAACGCTCAGGCTATACATTTTTGAAAATAATACCACAAGAATGGAAAACATTTTGCTAGATAATGCATGCATTAATTTTCCCCATGAAGAAAATTTCGTGTAGATAATTTAGTCTTATAAATGCTGCGCTCATTAAGTAAGGGATTGCGGATTATTGGATTTTGTTACAAAGTTGAAAGTGAAGGAAGGAAAATATCATTGATAATTTGTTTAAATTTGGAATAGAATAAAGAAAATTAATAGTGTATTTTTGTGATACTTTCAATTTAAAGAAACAGTAAAATAAATAAACAAAAAGCACTAAGGGTATATATCATTACCTTAATACGGAAAGGCCGTAACTCATTATATTTTTAAATCGAGTTTTTTGTATATTTCGATAGAAAAATATCTAATTTATCGAAAAATTAAAAAAACTTCGCTTTCATAAAAATAATTAGGTAAGGCCTCCCTATACCAAGGTAGCGATATATATGTATGTGTCAAAAGAAACAATTTATATTCTCATTTTGCACGAAGCATCTATCAGTAGGACTTGATTCGTATGCCTTCAAAACGGTATCCTTAGTGAAAGCCTCGTTATGGTTACTGTTTCATTTATAAAATATGTACATGTACATACATAAGCATAAAATGAGCCAAATTAGTTTCTCTAGAAACCAATTAATACAAATAAAAAATATCTTTTCTATACAAAATTATGTTACAAAAGGCTTTATTTAACTCAGAATATGTTCCAGCTAATTTCCTTTCAAAGCAAATTAATATTAAATACACACAGTTAGAGGATCTTAGTGAATGAATGAATGAGTGAGCCATCGAGAACGCAATTTTGTGTGTAGTGTAATGAAACAACTATAAAAGAAGATAAACGACCTGTAATCTCATTAAGGCGGCAAAAATTAAACCACATGAAATATAAGGCCATTCCAGTGATTAAACGTAAGGAATATTTTTTCATGCACTATGGGCTAGTTGCTAAAAGATTTATGACAGACGATAGTTAAATTCACATTAAGATATATTCTTTTAAGGCATTTTAAGTTTTATATACATACCACTCAGCTTGGAAGAGATATCCCAGATATTATAAAACGTATTTAAAACTTGAATTCCAATTCAAAAGCGTCGAGCACAAAATTTAAGCTGTAACCATTAACAAAGTTATGCATGACTTTAGGCTCCTGCCTAGAATATACGATGTATAAAAAAATAATTGGGCTGTTTATTGAGACGTGGTAGCATTTCTTTTTAATTCAGAATCTCCATTGAAATATGCTTCATCCTGGGAGGTGAGTGACACAAATCATATTTTCACTCAACCCGTTCTAAGGTACATAAATAGTTAATAAATTTAATTAAAACTAAGAAAAGATATAAGACTTTTTTTTAAATTTTTTTCTGGTTGAAATCGTTTTGACTCAATGTAGTTTTAGTTTTTTAATTAACTTTAAATTTTAGATTGATTATTTGTATTTATATATTTTATTTCAATTAAAAGTATAACGGATCCAGCAAATGCTGTTCAGTTTGCACGTTGGCTAATCTCCCATTAAACTAAAATCGCATAAAAACGACTTGGTTCATTATCTTTAACATAAATTCCGCCGTATTGGAATATTATATATTATATTTCAACAAAGCGTTCCATTTGATACGTATTTATTTATATAGTTTTATAAAAAATGTTTTGAGCTATCCATCATTCTAGATTAAGAGCGACTTCGAAATTTTTTAATTTCAAAATACATTTAATTGCGACCTTTCATTGAAAAGTGCAATAAATATTTTTTTCTAAAAAAAAATGTCATTATATACTTAAAAGTGAAGGACAATTATTTAAATTTAATACAAGTTCGAAATGTATTTTATATAAAATTTGCATTAAAAATTTTCTTAAAATATATTTCAAATAACTCTTTATGAATATAAGTTTTAGTAATTAGAGATTAAAACAATTCTTGGAATTTTTAATACCGGCGAAATATTTATATTGATTACATGATTGTAATTTGTTACGAACTATAGTCTTATATGCCAATGAGATACAGTTTTGTAAGTTCCGCTTAATTTTACTCAATATCTATATATTCATAGGAAAAAAATAATACACCATTGTGCATCATGTGCTCAAACCTGTCAGCTTGACAATACCAATCTTATTTGCAAAAATTTACCACTAATTCTGCCACTGTACACACAAAAACACAAACCCCAAATATTCGAAATGAGATAAGATAGTTTTCACACTTTTTTCTCTTAGATTCTAACACAAACTCAAGCTCTCCACAAGTACCCAAATGCTTGATGTTATCTCGTCTACTACATGCAACATTAGCTGGACACAGTTGTAATTCATCATTTGGGACAACCTGCCAATACCGAAATTACACTAATACACACAAGTATGAATAGATGTGAAAATTAAAGGAGAATCAAGGGAGAACTTTAGTACGACACTTTAAAATTTTATTTTTGGTTTTAGGTGTTTTTCATATAAACTCACAAATTGCACATTTTGAGTAGGAAATGTTTTGTATGAAAATTGTATTAATAATGAATAGGGCAATAAATAAAAATTGATTTTAAGCTTTTAACAAATACACCTAAAAAATGGGAAATATGCATCTGCCTACGAAACAAGTACAAGAACAAAAATATTTTTTTTTAATTTTATTATTGTTATTGAAAACAAAAACAGCATAAAAATTCATTTAATAAAACAAGTCGCGCTATACAAACGCTTTTCATTACGTATTCCTCCATCAATTGGCTCGTCGTGAGTCGGCTTTGTCGTGTTTCTACAAACAGGCTGTAAATTTAAAGCTTATTACTTTAACAATGAGGTTTCTTTCTGTGCATATTTACCCAAAAAATATATTTCTATAAAAAAAATCTCTTAACAATTCAAATAATAGTTGATTAATGCATAAATTAAGAGTTCAGTGTGTATGTGTGTTTGTGTTTGATCTTAAATCCTTAAAATATTAGCAAAGTTTTTATGATATAATTTTTTCATTTATATATTTTTATAAAGAACATGATTTTGATTATAATGAAAGCGAATAATTGCAACAATTTAGCGCAATGTGTAATGCAAAAACTTTACACAGCATACATACGCTTTTGTAATTTCAGCAACAGTTGCGCGTAAAACATAAATTATCAAGGATTTACGTGACTGTAAATGAAAGAACGTATGGTCATGTCTTACGAAAAATAGAAAAATATCATATACAACTAAATGATTCATATATTCGTGCGTCTCAGTATTTTACTATTTTATTTTTCATTTTTGTTAAGAAACTACACACATATTTTCTTAATAACATACATACACTCAAAAAAAAAGACATGTACTATTTTTAAGAAAATTTTTTTTCTAAATTTAAGTAAAAAAAATTTTAACGGCCTGGCCCACGATGTCGACAAGAAAGTTTCTTTCGCTTACTTACATTCTCTTATTTTGTTTTTGTTTTCAATGTAAGTAAGCGAAAGAAACTTTCTTGTCGACATCGTGGGCCAGGCCGTAAGTTTAAGTAAATTTTTCTGAGTCCTAGTAAATTTTTGCAAAAATCTAGTAAAAATTACTTAATATGAGTAAAAAATAAATACTTTATATCCCTATAAATAGTTCATAAAAATACACAAAAAAATATTTTACTCTTAAGGAAATGTTTACTGACTTAAAGGAAATATTTACAAAAAATAAGCAAATGGTTTTAAGCTTAGGAAAATTGTATG
This sequence comes from Nowickia ferox, assembly GCA_936439885.1. Classification (NCBI taxonomy): domain Eukaryota; kingdom Metazoa; phylum Arthropoda; class Insecta; order Diptera; family Tachinidae; genus Nowickia; species Nowickia ferox. The sequence goes on from OW387023.1 coordinate 112,563,589, forward strand.
CTAAGAACTAGTTAATTTCATTTCGTTTTAAATCAAAAAATAAATTTTAGGAAATAACTTACTCCTGATTAGTTCATATGAAATTTGACTAACTTAAAAGATGTAAAAAGGTATTTGTAATTTTAGAAAAATATTTACCAGTTTTAAGTATTTTTTCTTTGCATTATAGAATTTATTATTTATTTGTATTTAGCAAAATATCTAAGTAAACTTTTCATATTTTCGAGGAATATTTGAACTTGAAATTTATTATTTTTTTTTTAATAAAATTAAATTTTAAAACTCAATAATTTAAATGTATATTCAGACTGCCCTGTTAGGCAATTGGTTAGAGTGCTTGCCTATCAGTCAGTAGGTTGTTGGTTCAATACTTGTCTCCTCTCAAGGAATTTATATGTATGTATGGTGAATTAATTAAAAATATAATATGAAGATTTAATAAATAACATATCATGTGCAATGTGCTACAGAATTTAATTAAAAATTAAAATAAGTGCAGTAATTAAAGACATAAAAAAACTTTGGAAAATTTACTAAATTTGAGATCAGAGATGAAAAAACTTTTTTGCGAAGCTCCGAATTTGATGGGAAAATTTTATTTAATTTTAGAAAAATTTTACTTAAATATAGTTCATTAATGAACTAGAAATTTCGTAAATATTTCACTGGTTTCAAATAACAAATAGCTTTGGCGCCATACGACAACTTTTTTTACTCAAATTTAAAATAATTTTCAAAGTATTACTTCATTATTTTTTTGAGTGTACATACATATATGTACCTATATATACATATATACTAACTATATATAACATAAGAGAGTTAAATAAAACTAATACAAATATAGTCGAGGGAATACTTTTAATCACATCACCAGAGTAGTTTCATACTACAGACGACACTACACCATCAAGCTTATAGCGATGAGTTGGCTTTCTCATGTATTCTTATATGGTCAAAAGCTTAGAATGAAATAAGAAATTTTCAACACATAAATTGAAAAATATAGAAAGGATATGCATGATCATGGATGAATGTACACGTACTTGAGCACATACACACAACACACTAACTTGTGCCAACCGGTCAACCAGTCAACGTGACAAACACTATGAGAGATGTTAAAGCCAAACGGATGGCATGACTTTCATTACAGTTGAAAATAAAAAAAAGGTTAAATAATAAACATATAAAATAAAATGTTAAATTTAACGTAGAGGAAACCGGTTGCCATTAAAGTAAAAGTAAAATATGTTTATGGATATTTAAATGCCCTAGAAGACACAAGTCTCTTTTTGCATGAATACTCGTACATTTTATCTTCAAACAAATCGCCTAAAAAACTATTTATACTTACAAAATCAAACAATCTACCAAAAACAGTTGTAGTCTATCAAACATTCAAATGACAGATTTCTTAATACAACATAAAAAAAACGCCAGAATATGTATCTACAATTTCCCCAAACACAAATCATTAATGTCAAAATTAATCTATCATTCCATTTGAACATTTACAAAATAACAAAAGAACAACACTTTTCAACTTAAATCCAACTGCAATCATTAAGAAATATTATGCAGCTGCACTTGAAGTGAGTGCAAGTACTTGAACCTGGCATTTGTCATGTTGATGAGCTGCATAAATGTTTATTTTCCCTTCGTTCAATTTAAAATACTCAGCTTTTAATTTTCATTCATGTGATGCAAGCCAGTCAAAACGCAAAGCTAAAATCTTTTAATCATAGAAAATAATCTTTTGACTAATGCACGGTGGTAATAATGACATGGAGGCAGATGAGAGAGAAGAAGCTACACAAAATCAAAGAAATGTAAACATTTTATAATTATGATGGAGAATGCATCCGTTTAATGTATAAATAATCGTACGTAAATACTTCAAAGTTGTTTATATGTATGTATGTACATGTATGAGCATACACACAATCAGACAGTGGCAGGAATATTAAAGTATGTACATGATATTAGAAATTAAAATTAAAATATGCTAAATGTGATAAGTACCATTTGTTGAGTCGAAACATACAACTTGGTTTTTTTTTTTGGTATTTTTTAAAATAATAATCTTAGCTTCTTTACAGCAGCGGAAACATAAGAATTAATTGTATATATAATTACGCAGAAAAAAATTAATGTGAACAATTGTGTAATATCAATTATAAAATTAATTAAATTTTCTTCAATATCAATTAATTTGTACAACTTGATTTAATTAAATTGTTAACTGAAAATATTAATTGGTGAATACTTTTTCTTCTGCGTACGTAACTTTGTTTATTTTTGGCTCAAGCTGGTTCCACACGTCATGTATTTTACAATTCACTTATCAGCTATATAACTCATATGCAAATTGGCAACCTGTCAGAATCACCATTTTACAGACAACTTATTATTTTTGCTTTCAAACGTGTTTTTTATTGAGGTATAGAACTTTAAGTTGGCATCACTTTTTTAACTGGCGGCCATTTTGTCAGCTGTCAATTGATTAATATTTAGTTTGGTTTGCCATTTCATCATGAACAGGTTTACAAAAGAACAACGCTTGCAAATCGTGCAAATTTATTTCGAAAATAATGGTTCAGTTCGCGAAGTTTACCGCAAGCTCCGTCCATTTTATGGTCGACATAATCGTCCATCAGAGCAATTAATTCGGTTAACCATGGATCGTTTTCGCACTACGTTTACTCTATGTGATAATACGCATCCGCTGAAGTCGCTCGTCTACGCCAACAAACCAGAAACGTTAGGGGACTTGGAAGCCAACATTCGTGGCGTTATTGCCAACATACGGCCCCATATGCTCGAAAAAGTGGTTGAAAATTGGACCTGTAGAATTGGCTTTATTCGAGCCAGCCGCGGCGGCCACATGCCCGAAATCATATTTGAACGTTAATGGCATAAAATTATCCTTCCAATAAAGCCAAATTGATGGACATTAAAACGATTTTCTTGTGTTTTATTTCAATTCGAAGTTCTATACCTCAAAAAAAACACCCGATATTTAGCTACATCTGACATTAGTTTTTCTGTATTTTTCTACCAACCACACTCTTCTTATACCAAAACAGCTGATGTCAGATGCTTATAGAACGCGCTCTGGGCAAAATTTTTTCATCTGAGATTACCGCCTGACTTTTAGAGCAGCAAGTCTTTTAAAAATTTATGATAGCATGTACATATACATTGTGTAGTGGAAAATTTGACATGTCAGATAAAGAAAACACATCGTGTGAAATCACCTTAAGCGGCTCAAGTGATTTTAATAAAACTATATATATTTTATTTTTATATTTTGTTTTTATTTAACGCGAGTTAAATTAATAAAATAATCTTTTGAGATTTTATCTGTAGCAATAATATAGCTTTTTTAAATTGTATTTGAAGTCTACTGCTGTGTTCCTTAAGCAACAACGAAATAAATCTAAACATGCTTAACCAACCGCATAATAAAATTTTAATGATGGTGTGCAATTTTTTTCCTCTCTTAAACTTTCAAACCAAGTATGATCACATTTTGAATTAATAAGGAGATCAAGTTTAAAATCTAATTAGCCCTGAACCTTAAATTCAGTTCGATTGTAGATATCCATTGATTCTTATAGACTTGAAAAGTGTATATGAGGGTGGCGTTTGCTGCAAAACCAAAGACCCTGGGTTCAAGCCTGGTCTCCGACAGTCATTGAAAATAGCAACATTACACATTTTTCCGATGTGTATTAGTGTCCATTTGTATTAGTTGCTGTGGGAAAGTTCAAGTGATGAAGACATAGACACTGGTCACTGAATTGCAATATCAGAGCGCCCTCCTTTGTCAGTACTGTGTAGCAGAATCATCGACGAAGTAAAATAACCAATTAAATGGCTACTAAGCACAACTTTAAAATTTAATACGCCTCATTGACACCAGATGCGCTGCAACACTGCATTATTAAAAAAATGTGCAAAAAGCAGAATTGTAAAAATAATGAAGCTTTCCTATCTATCTCTTCCTGCTCCATCTGTCTTCTCTATCATTATACCTTCCCTTTTACGCTCTCTCACTATCTTTTCTTCAATTCACTGGTAGTACAAAGGGACCATTCTATTTGACCCAAGGAGCTGGACTCTAAATTGAACCCTTCCTTAACAGCAGCCTGCTAACCTAACCTAACTTAACCTAAGCTAACCTAACCTTATTTTTATATTTTTTTTAGTTATGATATTCTCGCCTCAAAAATTTGGTTATGTAATTGTTAAACCATCATGAGATTCAGTGCAGAAAAAGGTGCTGTCCTTCCATTTTTTTAATAAAGCGAATGTCCTCGTTTAACACTTTTCATTTATAATAAAAAGAAAATATTTCGTTTTTTAATGTAATTAAAATCGTTTTTCTTTATTTAAAACACCCACCCTAAAAAGCGTGTCACAATAATTAACGCTAATTTACTTATTCATTACAAATGATTGTCATTTTTCATCAAGATAAATGTAACGAATTCGCTGGAAACACAAGTTGCTCAAAACACATTTGTTTTCAAGTTAAAGTTAGAAGAAATTTAATTTGCCTCTACTAAATGTATTTTTGATATTAAAGTTAATTACTACATATGCTGGTTGGGCCAAAAGACAACATTCCTTTTCAAATTATGTTACTTAAAATTGCTTTTATATCTCGGGTAGTGTGGGCAGTGATTACGTCCTACTGCAATCACACGTCATGTCGGTTTTCAAGAGCAGAACGTTAAAAATAAACCGATACCACTTTACATTTACGTTTAAAGCACTTCCATCTTCATTTCTGAAAAAGTAAGGCCCGATGATGTTTTCAGATTTCATGCCACACTCTAGTGCACACCGAAGACGTTGGTTGCACTTGGCGTTCATGAGTGGCTTTTGGACTTTCAACAAAAGCATCCAAATCAAAATGAGCTTTACCACTCAGAATCATAATTGTAGCAGTGATCAATTAAATTAATAAAATTCTATGTTTCTGGTTCTTTGTTCAGTTTTGAAACTCTCTTTCTTATTACTCAGATGTTATTTTTATAAACAGAAAAATAAAAATAAAAATTTACCAAATTCTTCGAGGGGCTTGGCCCACTTTGTATTTGATAAAACTCTGAATTCAAATTAAATATTTTAGAAGTTTATATTTATATTTCTATGTATATAAATGATCTTCTTTGTACCTAATTTTAAGGAAGATGGTATGAATTTAATAATGGAGGTCAATAGCAGCCAACGTTTGAAGGACTGTATTATTTTCCTGAAATTTTACATCACCAATTCTCATATTTTGTGCCTGTATAGCTTCCATAGCCTATTTCATATTTAAGGTCTTGGAGTAGATCTTAAATCTCACTTTGCTTCAAAGTCAAAAGACTAAATGTTTAAAATCATAAAATCTCTGTAAACAATTGCAATCATCTCTCCGCGACATCACACAGTCAGGCAACATTTCACATAAAAGAGCAATGATATCGTTACTTGTGTGGCATGTAGCGTCTTTTTGAATATAAACGTCGTTTACATAAACATATTCCAATTTTGGCCATACAAAATTATTAAGATTCATTAATGAATGCCTAATTGCAAAGTGTTTGTTTTAATTAACAAACAGGTTTTCGGAACTGATTTTAGGCTTTATTATTTTCTAGATTTGGTTTGATGAATCTATAGTTAATTATTTAAATAAAGAAAAATGTGTTTTTCGTTTTTTAAACTGTTATGAATTTTGATTTTTAGTTTCACGTAAAAATATTTTTTGATTTTAAGTTAAACATTTCTTCAGCCCCTTATTGGTTTGACCCACAGACCATTTAAAAAAAATTATTTAGGTATGGGGTATATATATTACGAATATCTCCTTTCTGAATCCAAAACATGTTTCGCGAAATTAATTATGATTTCTGAGATATTTAGCATTCATTTTGCTAAATTTCAATTATTTTAAGGTTTAATAAGTATTGTTTTGCTGTATATGCCCCAGTTTGGCGCTCGCGTCAAATTCTTCATACAAAAACATGCGAAGTAAAGTTAACTCTTGTTTTGCTTCATTTCTATAAGAAATTAATAACAAAAAATGAAGGTGCCGTAAGAAAAATTCAAGGGCGACTGTTAAGCAAAAACATCATCACCCAGAAGCAGCCGCCAATTAAATGTTTTAATATAAACTTTTTAAACACTAAAATAAAATGAAAAAACCTTAATTATGCATGTTTGAGTATAACAGAAATCATTTTATTTAATTTTTTAGATTATATACACTTCAATTACTTGTTTTTCTAGTGTAATTGTGTAAGTGGATCGATAGTTAAAAATATTACGGCGGCGGCTTCTCGGTCAGCGTTAACTGATCGATTTATTTCTCTAGACAGCAAGAAAAATCAACAAAACAAGAAAATTCTCAATTCACAGCAGTAAACTATACGTATGGAGCACAAAGAGCTACTTTTTGAAAATAAATGAAGAAAAATGGTGTATGCGGCACAAGGCGTACTTTTAATTTTACAAAAAAGTAATATTAACTTCTAACTTTATTCATGAAAGTTCACTAAAATTCACACATTCCTTCAAAACATGTGTCGGAAGCAATGGTGAAAATACAAAAATAAATTCTATGGGGTATACTTCGGTTTTTTCCATTCCGACTTTTTGGCATATGCTCCAAACCAATAATGGTTTGACAATTTGTCAACGCACTAATAATCCCAAATTATTATTTTACTTATTCAGTAAAATATTTTTTTATTAAAAATGCATTGAAATTGATTACTGAGGGGCTTAGCTGGGTCCTATGTTTATTTCACTGTTGCTATGCAGATCATCAGGGAACCTTTACCCAAACAATTTCTTAGAACAACTAGAGTTATTATGTTAAACCTTAATTATAACAAATGAGAAGCTCAACAATTAATCAAGTTGAAATAAGAACTCAATAATTAATTTGAAGGTATTTTTAATAAAAAAAAATATTTTACTGCATAATAATAATAATAATTTGGGATTATTAGTGCGCTAACAAATGTTAAACTTAAATTGTAACAATTCCCATAAAAAGCACTAATTATTTGATTTTTTTCATTTAGTAATTGAATACAAAATTAAGTTTTTTCTTGTGTACGAGTATACGAGCATTGTATATAAAAATATTTATAATCGTTTTTCCTAATAAAATTCTTATTATGATTTGTTAAATATCTTTTATAATACAAGAACCTCAACTTATATGTTTATATACACATACATATACATAAGTACGTATGTATACGTGTGTACTTGCTAAAAGAAAATAAAGTTAATTAAAGCATTTTTATAAAACTCTAGAACAAATAACAATAACAAAATATATAATGACATTTCTTTTAATGAAATTCTTATTCATTAATTTTAGGGAAACTGAAAACTTTCTTATAAAATCATTCTTCATAGAAACTTATTTTTTGTTTGTGACATAAAAACAAGTAATGAACAGCAGTAGTTCTTTTTATTTACACTTTGTCTGCACTCATTTCCTTTTCCGTTTTAGTCGTAATACTATTTTTGTTTTCAAGTCAATCATTAGCCTTGTTAAGCAATAGCAACAACAAAAAAGCAAACTTTTCTTGTTGTTTATCTTCAATGAAGGATACAACAACAACAACAACAACAACAACAACGTACCCAATAGGACAATTGAATTAGTAACAAAAGCATTTAAAGTTTAGAATTATAAGCAGCAGAAGAAGAAATATGTATAAAGAATATATTTTCTTACTACAAAAACATACAAAAAAGTTGTTGACAAAGACTAAGAAAATAATAGCCAAATGAGCATATTGTCATAGATTACAAATTCATTTTTTTTGTTACTGTTTAATAACAAAAAAAAATGAATTAATACGAGTAAAATGATTTCAGAGGCAATTTTGTTTTCTCATGAAATAAATCGACACACAAAAACAAATATTTTGCATGTGGGGTCGCAACTAGACAAACGAATTCTGCCAAAAGCTACAATATCTGTTGAAATGAGTTTGAGGTAAATCCAGTCGATATTCCCTTTATCGATTTTCACTATAAGGAATTTCACTCTATAACGAATTATTTTTCAGAACGCAGCTGTGCCACTTACTTTATTATAAATTTCTATACTCGTATAACGTAATTTTCGCTATGGAGGAAATTGAAGCCAAAAGGTATCACACAAACATGTAAGCAGACTGTATAATTTTCTTGAACTATAATGTCTAAAAAAAGGAATTAAGGACTTCCTCTGCCACTTCACCAACAATGCTAATGTGCAAGGAACACACAGTATACAAACATACATTTTATTATTATCACATAATTTATATTTAAATTTAAGTAAAAGACTGAAATAGTATTATATTTCGATATAATAGGAATATTTTTGGAATTGCTAAATGATATTACCACTTCCTGGACTTTTAAGTTTTTGGGAATTCAAACTAGCAAACTGAAAAATATTCGCACATCAGCACGACTACATTAAATTAATATTGTTTCGATTGGAAACAACTTGGATTCGACATAGTTCTTAGTGTTATTTTAGTATCAAATTCACGTTGTTTCAACTTGAAATAACTTTGATTCATTCATTATGATTTCACAGTACTGGAATATTATACCAAAATAGAAAATCTGCTTTGAATAACATAGTAGTAGTATTACATCTACGTACCAAATAAGCTAATAGTGCATTTACACCTGAACAAAATCTAGCAGATTGTAATTAAAATGTTTATGAAAATCTATACCGTTTACACCAAGTTTTTTTCTGACATTTATCAAGACTCTTTTATCCAAAACAAAACCCATTAACTGCAAAATGTCCAAAACTACAGCCAAACAGCTGTAATGTAGCCAATTCACACACCTTTTGAAGCAGACCGTAGCTTATTCAATCATCTTTCATATAAATATGATGTCAGGGTAGTATAGGGTGTTTTTTTAGAGGTATAGAACTTCGAATTGAAATAAAACACAAGAAAATCGTTTTAATGTCCATCAATTTGGCTTTATTGGAAGGATAATTTTATGCCATTAACGTTTATATATGATTTCGGGCAAGTGGCCGCCGCGGCTGGCTCGAATAAAGCCAATTCTACAGGTCTAATTTTCAACCACTTTTTCGAGCATATGGGGCCGTATGTTGGCAATAACGCCACGAATGTTGGCTTCCAAGTCCCCTAACGTTTCTGGTTTGTTGGCGTAGACGAGCGACTTCACATATCCCCAAAGAAAATAATCCAATGGTGTCAAATCACATGATCTTGGTGGCCAATCCATGGTTAACCGAATTAATTGCTCTGATGGACGATTATGTCGACCATAAAATGGACGGAGCTTGCGGTAAACTTCGCGAACTGAACCATTATTTTCGAAATAAATTTGCACGATTTGCAAGCGTTGTTCTTTTGTCAAAATGGCCGCCAGTTAAAAAAGTGATGCCAACTTAAAGTTCTATACCTCAATAAAAAACACCCTATACAAATAAAATTGAAATATTAGATTTTTGATTTCGTTTTATATGGAACATCTACCAGCTAGATTTGGATCGAAATCTCGTAAGTACTAGATTTCGATTTAGTATAAATGCAGTTTTAATTTAATATTACAAAATTTTTTTGTGGCCCAATTCAAACATCCCAAACAGTTAAATATTTTATTCCCACAGAGTTTGTTTATCTTGCAAAGACGAAATTTTTTATGACGAAAGTTCGCACCGAAATATTCGTCGTTCGTCCCATTTGTGTTCCTAGTACTAACCATTTAGAATAATTCGTCAAACTTTCATACACAAGACTTGTACACTCACTTCTTGAGGGAAGGAATATTTTTTGTTGATATTTTCATTGGTTTGTTAGTGATTTAAAAACCTTAAAATTATTTTCTACAAAACTAGCAAAATGGTTTAATATAGGAACGATATTAAACTCTTCCCCATATTTTAGTTTATTTTCTTATCAATTTAATACAAATATTTTAAAATTGCACAAAGTCGAAATGACTCTTTATCAGAGGTGGTCATAAAACGGCTCGCGAGCCGCATGCGGCTTTTAAAATCAATTGAATTGAGTCTTGTGCACAATAAATTAATAATCATATAAGAAAAGTTTTTAAAGAATAAATTAATAAAAAATTTAATTTTTTCATTAAATATTTTAAACAAAACAGGCTGGATTTCAAATTGAGAATGATTTGAAATGGAAACTTTTCTCAATCGAAACATTTTTGAAAGTGATTTGAAAAAGTAGTATTTTCAACTAAAAGAGGAAACTATTTTTTAAATGAGAAAATCATTAAGACTCACCTTACTTTCCAACGTTATTTTGTTTGATTTCGCGTTTGCTGAGTTGTTCCCACCAAGATCTGGGCTCAAATCGTCACATCCGTAATCGTATCGACAATCATACGAAAACAAATAAAGTGATACGTCAATCGTATAAGTTGAATGGAATATCAGTACGTGCTCGTATGCCATAATCCTAAAATGGTATTTTTACGTAAAGAATTGTACGTTCACGGATGAGACGATTCGACCCCTGATTGGCTGTTGTGCTCCCAATGGTATGAAAGCACAAAGCTCTTTTATAAAAGCTCGCACATTACACGGATTCACTTCAAAATTAAATTAATAGATAAATTTAGGAAAATGGTTTACGAAACCAAAAAATGTTGCTTTAATTTAAAATTTTCACTGATTTACTTTAAAATTTTGTTAATCCTACACATATTTATTACTTTTTAAATAAATCGCTCTTTAAACTATAAATTCGTAAAATTCGTAGCTGGCCACCCTACACTCTATACATTCGTTTGGGCAATGCCGAATACAAAACTCAGTAACAAATATTCTTCAAAAATAAAACTGTCGCAAAAATTCGTAAACAAACTTCAAATAAATAGAAAACTGTATAAATGATTAACAAAAATAGCTTTGGCAAAAAGTATTTATTTACAGTTCCGAATTGTTGTTGAAAAACAATGAGTCGAAAAAAAAATAATGAAAAACGAGCAAAACTCTGACTACAAAAGCAACAGCACGAGAGGTCGTAAAAAAAGTATCTTTAATTTACGGTTCAATGATTTCGGACTCTGCTGTTAACTTTGGAGCGAACAATACGACAAAAGAAAAAATACATGCATAAATATTTTTTAATATGCTAAAAGTTGCAAAATAAAAGTTTAAGGAGGAATTTTTATGTTTTTTTTTATAAATTTAGAATAAAATTATTTGAAGTTATTTTTGATAGAGCCTAAGTTGAGCAAAAACTAAAAAAAAAAAAAATTATATTTAATACTTTTCCAGCGACATTACAAATCATAAATAAACTAATTTGTTGAGCAGTTAATTTTTAAGTTGTTTACACAGAGAAAATTTTAAATTAACTTTTAAGCATAAAATTTTTTAAATTTATGGTTACCTAGATTTTAATGAGCAGAATTAGAATCAGTTAAAAGAACAAAGTTGTAAAAGGAATTATTACCTTGCATTATGGATCTCAACATTTCCTCATATCAAGTCATAACCGCCAAAAAAGCTTAAGCGATTATTTACGATCGCAGATAATCAATTTTCATAAAAAAAATTAGGTTCGAAAATTATGTCTCTTAAGCTTTCTTGGCGGTTATGCCACGATATCTTAAGCCAAAGAATAGATCATGTGGATTTTTGATCTTGACTATTACTAAAAAAATTTAATATTTCATTGAAAATATAGCTTCAACACTCCTTTACAATTTACGTTATGTTTCCTTTTCTGGAAAACAAAAATATATTTATGTTGCAGTTTTTGCGCTTTCCATGAAAATGTTCAACGTAACAATTTTCCATACAGTGAATTTTACAGAATTTATTGTATTATTGCTTACAAAAGTAAATATTTGTTAAAAGTCCGCTCTATAGCAACTTTTAAATAAAACTATAATAAAAAATGTTATGGAAAAAAGCGGTTTTAATTTAAAAGAGCTATTCGTTTACAAAAAAAAATTAATTTTTTGAAATTAAAGCTATTTTAATTTAGTATTTTTATGCACCCATCACTTTATCAATAATAACAGCAGCTTGTCATATGCTTCCTCAATAGACGAGTGTGGTAACAATTGTTTTAATCTTCGTTTAATTTATGGTACACTTTGTATACCAAAATTCTACAATAAAATGAATATCATATACGCACATCCATACATATGTGTATGTATGCATGTATGTGTGTTTGTATGCATATTGCACTTTGGTTTAATATAATTTTACTGGATAACGAAAACGAACAATAAAAAAAGTAAAATAAAAGGAAGCCTTTTTTGACTCTATAGTATGCTTTTAAAATTAAACAAATGGGGTGGGTGCGGGGGAGTCTGGAAGACTTTGTAGAATAAAAATACACAAAAGCAGAGTGCAGCATAGCACGAGTACATACACTCATGATGCTCCATCATCAATTTAAAACCTTATAACTCTGTTTGTTTTATCTTTTAATATTTTTCCTTCTGCCAAATATTCAAGCAAACACGTGTGGTGTACCCAGCATGACAGCACATGCTGCGGCAAACATGTGCATGCATATACTAAAGGTGGAAATTTAATTCAAATATTTATGGTACAATTTTTTGCATTCGTCAAACTTGTATTGCAATTTATAGACAGCAAAATTATTTTTTTAGCTCACGCTCGATGTGATGATGTGTACACATACTTTTACGTACATACATACATACTCGTATGTACATAAATATATGTACATATGTATATGTATGCATGTATTATACATAAATGTGATTTCGCATATATCAGGAGTAAATTAAAGACACATATTCCCCATTTTATATACAAAATTGCTATAAAAAAGTAGTAGCATAAATAACAAAAAGTTATGGTGGAAAAAATTATATTTGTATAAAACACAGGAAATTAAAAAAAATACAAGCAAACAAAAGTGTACTTCAAAATGTTTGTATATGCACATACATACGTGTGTGTGTATCTGTATAGGGAGCGAGAATTTATATTGCATGTGATAATAAAAATATTATTCAGATACATGAATAAGAAACTTACCTGCATTCCTATACATCCACTGAAATTGTACATGAAAATGTTCTCTTTCACCTGCACTATGTTACAATAATTCATTTAGTTTAAAATTAAAAAAAAAAATTGCTGCACAGAAATGAACGCAGAATTTAAGAAATTTCTCTTTGATGAATTCCAAAATATCAACCAATTCATGTTTGCGACTTTTTAAGAAGCTACACCAACTAACTTCAGTTTTTCAATCAAGGGGAATATTCAAGGTCATGAAGTTTGACCTTGAACACACGAATTGTTTTCACAAAAAGCCCATTTACTCAAAGAACGTCATAACTTCAAAATTTTATTTTTAAATTAATGATGAAGAATTAATCCTCACATCGTTCTTCATATTGTGTAAAAATTTCACATAAATAACTTATTTACTCAACTCTTGAGAGAAAAATTAAATTTTCTTTTTCCTTAAGTTGTGTGTAAATTTAAAACCTTAAACTTGTTTTCTGGCAAACTGTTTTTTTTCCTGAGTTAACGTCATTTGAGTAAATGAGCAAAATGTTCTGGTGATTTCGAATATTAAAATACATGCTACACTTGCTTAAGTTGACATCTAGAAAATAAGAATTACAAGCATATGTTCGAGCATCCGAATTTGGAGAAAAAAATATTTGCAAGTGGACTATTTAAAATTTTTGGACTTTTTTCGTTTTTAATTTTTGAGCATTGTTCTCACTTGAAAACAGTCTTGTGGAAGCAAAACTAAACAAGAAAGTCAAACAAATTTATATCGTCCATTTCTAAATATTTTTCCCAAAATTTAATTTTTTTAATATCAATTTAATATTTATGTTTTTACATCCGAACTCACAAAAAAAAAAGTTTGAAAACAATCCGGAATCTTTTGATTCATATGTTAAATATATCGTACAAAAGCTAAAAGCCGCTATAATTTTTATTGTTGTTTTCTTCTTTTTTGAACTCACTGCGAAGAACAAAAGAAAACGAAAGCAAACATTTTCATCTGCTTATTTTCGTTCTCCGATTATAATAATTGTAAGTATGTATAGCAGATTTGCGTTTTTTTTTTGCTATAACAATAAGAGTGTAGTTAATGAAACATTTATCAGTTTTGGTAAATTTATAATAAATATAAATTAGATCATGATCGATTAAAAAAAAAAAACAATAAAATGTGGCAGAAATTTCTTTAAAATTACCATCTTCAAGAAGATCCTTTTTTTAATCTTTTAAAAGAATCATTTACCAAAAAGGTAGTATTATCTAAATAAAAGATTTTTTCTTCTTGCAGAGTTTATTTTTTCAATTTAAGTGCTCTTTTGGCTCTTAGACAATATACTAGCTCAGTAGTCGGAGCATGGAATGTGCAAGCCCAGCCGTACACTACAGGCGTAACTTTGCATTATTTCCTTTTCCTTCTTCCAAAAGAGTCGTTGTCTTCTATGCAATTATTCTAACTCTCACAGAGTAATTCTGCAATATTTCAATATATTTTTTTTAAACTGCCGTCAGGCTTCTATATTCAAAATGGATAATTTTTCATTATTACAAGGTAGTCTGGTTTGAATATGCTGAAGCATTTTTTTATTATTATTTTTTGAAAGAGTATTTTTCCAATCTTTAAGCAATGCTTTTTTAAATTTCTTTTAGAAGAGTGTTCCTTCTATCTTCCCAAATAGTATTTTTCAATATTTTAGGAGGTTCTTCAAAAAAAAACTTCCATGAGATTATCTATTTTTATTTTCTACAGCAGTTTTGTTTTGCAATATTTCAGAGGAGACTCTTTTAATCTAATCGCATAATTTGTTGAATCATCAGGGCAAAAGTTTTGTGGCACGAAAAATGGTTCAAAATGGCTGGTAAAAAAACTCAGACATATACGAATTCCTTCTAGGTTCCAAAAAAAGGTATTTTATGGCAAAGTGGACTAAAAATTGTTTTTTATGTCAATAATTGAAGAAATTACTAAATTATCTATCAAAACAGTTTCCTTTAAATGGTGCGGAAGAGTTTATGCAATGTTACCAAAGACTCCCATTCTTCTAAGAAAATCTTCGTTGAGTCTTTTAGAATAGTTTTTTTTTTTACAATTTTACAGATTTTTTTTTTTTCATAGTATCATTTTCGCATTTTAAATGTCGTATATTTGTTTTGCATCACAATAAAACTGAGTAAGTACAAAGGATGGATAACTTTCAGACGAACTTTCACTGATACGCAACACAATACATTCACACAAAGTATGTGCCTTAGTTTCAGTCTCCCAAACACTCAGAAGACATTAAGGCCGTATAAAGCACCATAGTGCAGTTGGAAAATATTTATATTAGTTATGCATAAGTTAATTTTTTTTCTTTCTCAAATTAATACTCTTGTGTAAGTATAACTGCATTTATGAAAACTTTGATGGGAGTGCAAAATATTAACATGCCTGAATTTGAGTGCATAAAATAAAGATATTAAATCATTATATATGTTTGCACATATACAAATATACATAATGAGCCTTTGCTGGAAGAAGGTTTTAACTCAAAAAATGAAATTTTTTCGTTATTATCATAGAATTACAAATCATATCGTTTTTTGAATAGTATTTATATATATTTCACACAAATATTTTGTATACTCAACTCTCAAAAGAAAAATTATATGTAATTTTAACTTTAAAGCCCAGTACGGAGTTCTTAGCTTTTTTGTAAAATTATGTTTGCATCATTCAAGAGATTTATTATTCGACATATTGTCATAATTATATTATAAGTGAAATTTATTTGCTGGTGGTTAAGCGATGTCTATATGCATTTCATTGTTGCTTTAACAAATCGTCAGTAGACTTCAACCACAAATTTTGAACAGCCACAAACCTCTTATCTTATTGTTATCCAATGGATTTCTAATTGTATAAAGGTGTAGAAAAATAAAATAGATTCATATCGAATAAAAATTATTTGCTGGGTTTTGTATAAGTTACTAAGCCTACTATGCTTATTTTTCTTTTGTGATTTTCAAAAATATTAATATTTGTGAATTCTCAAATAGTTTATGAAAGTCTGTGCATAAGATAAGAGGTTTGTGACTGTTCAAAATTTGTGGTTGAAGTCTACTGACGATTTGTTAAAGCAACAATGAAATGCATATAGACATCGCTTAACCACCAGCAAATAAATTTCACTTATTATGTTTGCATACACAAAAATTCATTTATTTTCGAATTTACAATACCCGATGATAAATTTCATATTGAAATTTCCATTTGCTCAGTACGAAGTTTCAAAAGAAAACTACACAAAATTTTTGAAATTTATTGCCTACTTAGTCCTACTTTACACTATGCAAGTCTTATTGCTAAGCTGATTAGTTTGTTAGGATAGAGAGACGAGGGGAAAAGAAACGTTTCTGTTCCACTCGTCTCTCTCTCCTAAAAAACTAATCAGCTTAGCAATAAGACTTGCATGGTGTAAACTACGACTTAGGGATGTTATAAACATAAGTGGAGACTTTTTTCAGTCAACTGAAACAAAAATTAATATTCAAACAATTATTTGGTTCTTGACATTTCTAAATTTTCATCAAGTTGTAATTAATTTTTGTGTTTTTGTATGTTGTATATTAAAAAAGAAATGAATTTTTGTGTATGCAAACATACACGATTATTTTGCCGTGTAGAAATAAATGTAGATTTACAAACGTGAAATTCCGTATGAACTCCGTACTGCACTTAAGTTGTTAACAAATTCAAAATTTTAAATTTGTTTTGCGTTGTTATTACATTCTTGCACTAAAGTGCGCGTATTAGGTGGGGGTACCTAAGAGATACACACACCGTATGAAAAATACCAAACTGATAAAGCAATAAATATAAATAAAAATAACACTGCTCAGCAAATTTTAAGTCTTTGGAGAGCATTAAAATTTAAAGTAATTTAAAATGTTTTAAATTCATTTGGCCAATTTACAAAGAGTTCTATAGTGTCATATTGTCATAATGTACTAAAATGTTTTTTTGAAATTAAACAAAAAATTATATTGAAATGATTATATATTTTTTGACAATATGACATAATAGAATATCTTGTGAATTGACTAATTATTTATTCAATTCACAAGACTTGTTGTATTTTTTACATATATACATATTTATTTCTATGATTATATTTTTTTTACATGCTTATATTTATTTGTTGTATCTTCAAAAAAAATTAACTAACAATAATTATTCAAATATTAAATCTAAATATAATAACTATGCCCTACCAGTGTCAGGCATAAAATTAGTTATAGTAATCAATAATACCCAAATGTCGTATTAAGCAACAAAATATTTCCAAGCAGTTTCATCTGGAGTATTGAGTATTAGAGCCGTAGTGTCCGTCTTTTCTAAGCGGCTGTGTCCAGTAAAATTTAAGATGTTACGAGCAAGGGGACTAGAATGGGACTCGAGTTTTGTTAAGTATTTGCCTGCGTATTTTGCAATTTCTTCAGCCACTAATGACATATTTAAATCACGATGTAAACAAATTGATTGTTGATTCGGGGGAAGAAGTATCTCTTTCCAGGGTAAATGTTACCTGAACACACTTTTGTTCGTTTACTTGATTATATAATTAAAGTTTTAAGTGAAATTAGTTAATGCCATAAAGGTTGGCAAACCGCAAGAGGGCCATTTTTATAAACTGTCGAGCAGTGTTGTAAATTACACATACATAAGCAGGAAATAATACCACTTAAAAATGCTTGCAACATGCATGCATTCGCTTACACACGAACACTTTTTGTATCTTTGTTTGTTTGAATGGGAAAAAGAGTGGAAAATACTTCATTTACACAGTAAAAGAGGTTAATTATTTTATTAAATGCAGCATTTTTAGTGACGACGGAACTGCATCTCTGTATTTCTTTTCTCTACTGCAACTTCTGCTTTTAAAATTTTTCATTTATTTGATTATATTTTTTCTTTAGAGCGAGTTTACGTTAATTTAACGGAAATGAGGTATTTTTTTAATAATTATCGTACAGACAAAATAAAAAGCAACAAGGAAAACGTAAAGTGCTTAAATAAGTAGAACGTTCAATGAACCTGAACATTTACAAAACAAATTGAAATCTTTATCAAATTAATTGTTGCAATAAAGCAAATTAAGAAGGAGTTTTGACTTTAATTGTTAATGGGGAGCAGCTGTTTTTTTTTTCATCTAATTGCACTACAAATTCAAGGGGTTAAGTGGTTCTTAAAGTTATTGGAGATCATATATTTTTCAACTAAAATTAAATGGAAAACATATCAAAAAGTATCTTTGATGTGCAGGGTAGAAGTAGAATCTTCTGACTGATTTCGAAAACTGAAATATTCGGCCCTGCTCTGTAAATGGAGTTGATTTGAAATTGTACGATTTCACCATAATTTTCTTTCACATATCATATTTGAGGCACTATATAATAATATTTTTCTATTATCCGATTTCAAATCGGCTCGACAAATTTCAAATCGACTCGACTTACAGAACACGACCGAGTTGTTATTACAATAGAGATATGCCCTTAGGCATGGTCACTAAATTTGCAGTGTGACAAGGTGAGGCCGTTGAGATCGCACAGTTGCATTATTGGAAAATTCCATACGGTTTTATTTAACTGAATTTAAATTATTTTTAACTTTTTAAAGATTTTTTATTCGGATGAATTTTTAAACAAAATTTTATTGACGTATAATTTGTAATTGAAATTTTGTAGTTACTAAGACTCTTCTAAGAATTTTCTCAGTGTTTTTTATTTATTTTGAAATTTTTAGTTCCAATTGTATATTCTTAAGGGCGTGGTCATGCACAATTTAGTTAAAATTAGTTTCAGGCCTCAAGGCTTGTGTCACGTTTCGTAAAAATAATACAAATGAAATATAATATTGAAGTTTGATGGCCATGGTCCCACCCACATTTTTAAGCAGAAATTGATGTCCCGTGTGAGTTTGATAAGTAGTAGTGCATTAGATCTAATACTAACCTTTCATGGGAGTGTCACCGCCCTTTTTAAATGCAAGACTGAGTATTTTTCAGAGCACAAAGTCTGTGCTAAGTTTTATACGAAATCGTTTAAGTATAAGCGCGTAAACATAAAATTAAATTTTAATAGGAGTGGCTCTGCCTATTGTGAGTAGAATATTAATCATATTTGGCCTTAAAGGCTTGATTCTGAATTAATAAATAAATTTAAAAAAAAATAAAAATAAAATAAAATAATATAAAACAATATAAAGTAAAATAAAAAATAAAAAAAATAAAATAGTGGGCGTGTTTTCACCAAACAAAAAAAAAGTAATTTTAAAATCGGTCTAGAAGTTATGAACTTACATACATAAAACCATACCGACGAATTTATAGCTTCCTCCATTTTTGAGGTCCACCTCGCAAGTTGTACGAGTATGTTGACATTTAAGTTTAAAGTGATTTGTACGGCATATCTGGAGAAGTTCTATGTGGGCAGCTTATGGGACTGATATTAAAGTATTTTAGATCAGTGTTTATCCCATAAAAGTCATAAATGGATTTTTTGTTTTTGGTTTTGAAAAGTGTTTGCAGCCAAATATTTCTACTTTATCATCATTATGCTACAGAAATGACCGTTGAAATAAAATGCAAAATTATTGCAATCTAACATTTTCCTTCATTATCATTCTGCAACACATTATTTCCATTGAAATAAAAAAAAATTATGGTTCAAAAATAGCGTCGAAGAACCACATGTTGCACATATGTCATCACACTTCTTACTACTTATTAAGAATAAAACAAAATAAATACTCTTTAAGAGGCAAACAGTGAAAACATATCAAATTACTATTGATACCTAAAATCACGAAAAACATTATTCAGCAGCAGCACCAAATGCATCGTATAAGTACACCGAGATTTTTGTACGTATTTCCCATAAATTTTACAAGGATTTTCAATGGAAAATTCACTAACAAATGTGAAAAGAAGAAAAATACATAGTAAAATAAAAACAAGCAAATTCACACACAATGAAAAATATCATTGAATGTGTGATAATAGAAATATAATATATTATGCTCCTAAGAAGTAGAAAAAAATATTAGAACATAAAAGGAACCTTGTAAATTGAGAAAACATTTGCAGTGTGTCTACCTGTTGTTGCACACCAGAGAAGTAAATAAGAGGATTGAACATATGAAATCAATAAAGAGAAAACAAATCTCTAATCGCATTACAAATAAATGAATGAAGTGAAATTTGTTATAAGGAAAACAAAAATAAATGTAGATGTCTTATCCTATAAAGCACTTCACCAAGATAAAATTAAATTAAAAAAATAAGTGATAAATAAATCTTAAAAAAAAAATTGTTTTTGTTTTGCTTACATAATTTTAATTAAATGAAAAAAATTAGTTTAACATAGTTAGCACAATTGTAGAAAACACTGATTTATATTTCTGGCCATTACCAGCAAGTGTTTGGTACTGGGCTGCGGCGGTGTTGGTCTTTTTTCCACTTCAGTAAAACACATCCCTCTCGTTTATTCCCTATTATATACTTTTTTCTCTTTATTTATTTAGTTTCTTAATAAAAACTATGAAAACAGAAAATTAACACGTATTACTTTTTCTTACTTTTGTTATCTTTTGTCCTATGAATTCTATTGAAAAGTAAAAATAAACTCTAGAGAAAATTTTTGTAAGGGAAATCTTAAATCTTGGCAAAGATAAATATGATATTTGTAGAAAAATAATTTTAAGATTTGTATGTTTTTAATTCTGAAATGTCAAAAATATGTGTACATTTGTAAGTGTAAGCATTGTCCTCATTACAAAGTGTTGACAAGAGCAGTTTGTATTTAGAGTTGTTACTAAGGTTACGATATTTTAAGAAGAAAGTAATCTTATAGAAATTCTTCACGTGAAATGTGATTTGTAAATGCTATACGTGCTTATTCATAGTTGAACCTTTTGAATTTTTTCTAAAAAATTTTAGTCCATAACACTGTACAATAGAATCAAATCTTTTCCAAAATAAATCAAATCTTTTCCAAAATAAATAACAAGACTCTGAGTACAAATAGTAAAATGCAACTTTGGCTCGCACACGAAGGTTTCCGCACGGACACCGCGGTTTTTTATTTTTTTTTTTGCGCTTATGTTAGTTTATATGATTTTTTGTGAATTTTGGAGGTTTTTTTACTTTTGGCGTTTTTTTTTAGTTTTAGCGATTTGTTAGTTTTTGCGCTTTTTTACGTTTTGGCTATTTTTTCGGTTTTTGACGATTTTTTTGATTTTTGTGATTTTTATTTTGGGAATTTTAAGTTTTAGCGTTTATCAAAATTTCAAGTTTGTCAAAATTACGTACTCAAAAAAACATTAACTGATACAATGCCCGTTTATTTTGATTTTATTAAATTTAGTGTTAACTGGCATGCAGACTAAGCCAAAAAATTTACTAACTTTGAAATTTTCAAGTGTCTAATTTTCAAGAAATTTATTATTCGCAAATAATTTTTGAAAGTCTGTGCATAAGATAAGACGTTTGTGACTGTTCAAAATGTGTGGTTGAAGTTTACTGACGATTTGTTAAAGCAACAATGAAATGCATATAGACAACGCTTAACCACCAGCAAATAAATTTCACTTATAATATAATTATGACAATATGTCGAATAATAAATTTCTTGAATGTTTAATTAAGATTTTATTTTTCATTTTGCCTAAAAATTTTTTTATTGTTATCCGATGGATTTCTAATTGTATAAAGGTGTAGAAAAATAAAATAGATTGATATCAAATAAAAATGATTTGCTGGTGTTTGAATAAGTTTCTAAGCCTACTACGCTTTTTTTTGTGATTTTCAAAAATATTATTATTTGTGAATTCTCAAATAGTTTTTGAAAGTCTGTGCATAAAATACAAGGTTTGTGACCGATCAAAATGTGTGGTTAAAGTCTACTGACTATTTGTTAAAGCAACAATGAAATGCATATAGACAACGCTTAACCACCAGCAAATAAATTTCACTTACCTTTTTAACTGCCATACATTTGCTGTTGCAGCGGTTTACTTTGCTGTACCGAACCCTGACAAATATATTTGTGTCAGCATTTTGAAAGTTTAATAACAATTTTTTTTTTTAAATAAAATAATTTGCCCTTTCAAACAGATTTGGCTGTAGCGAACAAAATTGGCAGGTCCTTTGGAGATTCAAATAGCAGAACACTTCTGTTATTGGTTTTATTACTCGATGACTAGACCCATAAACAGTGGGAGATAATTAATGTCTCAAAACAAAAGCTAAACGGAAAAAATTTCTTAAATCTAGAATTTTAATTAAAACACAAAAAAAATCTATTAAAAATTTTTAAACAAAAATTTAATTGACTCCATTTAATTTTTAATTGATTATTTGTATTTCTTTTAATCACAGGCATTAATTGGAGAAAAATTTTTTTCGTCACGTTAGACTTTGGTCGAACTCGTTCAGTCGTTGATTTTAGACACAAGCCCATGATCCAAGGTCCTAAGGTCCTGGGTTCGAGTTTAGTCTCCGACAGTCCTTAAATAACAACATCACGCATTTTTTCTGATGCGCATTAGCGTCCCTTTGTACCAGTTGTTGTAGAAAAGTTCAAGTGATAAAGGCATAGATACTGGTCGCTGGACTACACTGGCTTCAGCGGATACTAATCCTAATGTAACATGAGAGCGCTCTCCTTTGTCGGCATTGTGTAGCAGAATTATCCGCAAAGCAAAATAATCAATAAAATCGCTACTAACAGAATTTCGAAAATTTAATATACCTCATTTGCACCAGAGGCGCTGCAACACTACATTATTAAAAACGTGCAAAAAAGCAGAATTTTAAAGGAACTAAGCTTTTCTTTATCTATTCATTCACAACCTATCTTCTCTATCACTATCACTTTTGTAAAAGAAATTAGCACCTAGTAATAGTAGTAGAAATTCATTGACTGAGTGTTACTTCTCTTTAAAAAAAATATTATTTAAATGGTTTTGATAATAGGTTTATGTCTAAAGTCACCCACTGAACGAGTTTGACCCATTTCACTATTTCACGTAGTAGCTTCAGTGAAGGGATCATGAGAAACTTTCCGCTCACAATTACAAAGAATGGTGGGAAAAAAATTACAAATTAACTCATATAAGATAATGTGAAATTTAATTTTTTTTTTCAATCGCAAGCTTGCATGGATGAACAAAAATTTATCACCATAGACTCATTCGTGGTTATGTGCGGTCACGCGTGACCATTTGTGGTTTACAACATTACACCATATGCCTTCTCTTTGTATATTGTATTTGGCTCATAACAAAAAAAAATTGTTAAGGAAAGTAAAAAATTATTGAAAATAAAATTAAAGTTAAATATTCCTGATGTGGTTATCAGTTTCTTAAGTACACATACGGTCTTAGGTTCAGTTCTTTATAGCAGTTTTCACACATGTAATAACATACAACTACATGTTAGTTTGTAGATTTGTATTTATGTATATATCCAGTTCTAATTTTTCCTTCTGCTTGGCTGATTTTTCTTTACGTTAATGATCATGAAAAAATAGTGTAACAATTAAAAATGTCTTTAGAATGTATACGCATTTGTTTGTGTCTGGCTTATAATAGAAAAATGTTATAAGGACCATAAAAGAAGTTATTGTGAATATAATTTATGTTGTTAATTACCTTTCTTTATGTATTCACTTTTAACATACTTCTTGGTTTGCTACATTCCTTGCATTTCTCATTAATATCTTAAGGTGGCCTTGGTAGTAGCAGGTACCTGTAGCTGTTAGATAATTTATCTTGTTTTAATTGCTATTGAAATTACAGCATTTAATATATTACAATCACTTCTTTTGTTTTGGCAGAGCTACTAATACACATTTACCATACATTTAAATATATGAATATAAATATTTATTTGTTTTTTTGCCACGGACTTTATTAATTAATTTTGCATGTTTTACGTACTCGTACATATAAATTGCATATAAATAAGTAATTCTAAATAGAAAAAAAAAATATTTGGGTACTAACTTATAAATATGTATCTGTGAAATGAGTGAAACGAGCGAGAGAGATTAACATGTATGATTATGAACCTTAATTCTTACAACATGTTCTTTTGTAATGAGGGTGCTTAAAAGCCCGAACCAGACGTTTTTCGTTGTATTAAAGTTTTGCGAATTCTGTGTTAGGTCCTGTTTCAGTAAAAATATAATTTGCTTTTTTGAATTTAGTAATGATGAATACAAAATAAATTTTTTTCTGTGCTCAAATATACTAACTCAATTTATCATCGTCCTTTTCTTTCAATGTTTAACAGTTGTTGTATTTTTTATACATATGTGTTGATTTCAAACTTTATCCTGCTAATAAATAATATCAATATATATGTATGTATAAATACACATGTACATTAGAGTGGCCGTTAGTTGCATGGAGATTTTTTTTTTTTTATTTCTTATATTCTCTCCCCCCAAATCGGTGCAGTTTTATGTTTAGGGGCTGCGTCCACCCCTCAAAGTTGGCCCTCAAGCCCATTTATTCACTGTATTTTTTGTTTTGTTTTTTTTTCTCTTTTTTAGTTTATTTTGACTATACTTAGTATATCGAGGGCTTATATTCAATACCCGCCATACACCAATTTTTGGAAAATGACTTTTTGATCGCAAATTGTTCACTGATGCCAGCTGAATCTCTGACAAAAATTTCCGAAAAAAAATTAATATAAGTCCTTTTTTTAATATTTGTGATATGGCTATCAACCGCACGATTTTTTTTTAATGCAAAACCCCCCATACGCCATACATTGAGAATACGGAATGACTAAATTTCCAATTTGAATTACCTTTTTTTTAATTATGTTTATTTTTTTGTTATTGAATTCTTTTATGTTGGAAAAACGTTAAACAAATGCTTAATTTAATAAAATTACATATTAGAACAAAAAAACATATTTTTATTACTGTGCAATAACCGCTATACGCCATAAAAATATTTGAAGAGTTCAGTTGCAATACCCGACATCAACCATATCGCTACGAATAGAGTAAAAAGTTCTACATTTTTTATAAGAAAGATTAATTCATACCTTAAGAATTTTGGAATGAAACAGTTTTTTCTCTCTCCTGAAAAATTGTGTCTTGGCGTATGGCGGGTATTGAATATAAGCCTTCGATATGTAGAAAATAATTTAGTAGTTATATGCTCTTATTGTACATGCTTAATATAATTAATTTCCATATAAATATAATTTTGTTATATAAAATTTTTGGTAGTTTGTTGGTTATTTTCTTCTTTATTTTCTAAAATATTAATTTAAGCAAAAAACTTTCTTTGAGGCTAATGTTGTTGACTAAAAGATTCTTGTAAAATGTGGTTTTAGAAAAATAGTCAAATGCAAACAAATTACATTGAATAAATGGGCTTGAGGGCCAACTTGGAGGGGCGGACGCACTCCCTAAAACACAACTTATCGCCATGAAATATTTCTGTATTTTTTTTACATAAAACTGAACCGATTTTGGGGGGAGAGAATATCAAAAAAAAAACGGTCACTCTAATGTACATATGTATATTATATTAGATGATGAATTCTATTTTGATTTGCTTCCTTATTCCCTTCTAATTTCACTGATTAATATTTTGTCCACGTATTTTATTTATGCATTATATTACTGGTCTCTTGTGTTTTGGTTTTGAATGATCAATAAAAAATAAATGTACTTTTCCAAATGTAATCTCAATGGTGTTTTATTTTCAGTGCTTCAGTTTTTGTTTTAATCAATTCCATCCGCCATCCAACCCAATAACCATCACAAACCCACCCAAACTAAAAGAATCCCTGTGATAGAAGTGTTCATAAACTCAATAATAAATTCCAAATAGAATTTTGTTGACATTCTGATTGATTGGTGTACGAGAGAGTAAGTCTTAATCAAACAATCACACTTGAATTTTTCAAACACATTTGTCTGTACAGATATATAAATGGTTGCTCTTAAAAGTGGCAGCATGTTTCAAAATCTGATATCATAAAAATAAGTATTTTTTCGAAACAAAAAAAAACAAAACTCCAAATATGTAGACATAATTTATTCTCAAAATATGAAATTAGATTTCAGCTCAAATAAATTTGAGTTTGGTTCGTATGTATAATATTGTTATAATTTCACTTATGCATAATAAATATCAGTACACTTTTTCCTCGTGTTGCAAGAAGCTACATCATTTAAGAGTTGCATTTGAATTTACAATTTAAGTTTTTGTTTAAATAATAGAGTGAGATACAAATAAAAACAATAATAATGCCCTAATTGTGGTGGACATATGTGTCGTCTTGACTATGGAGGAAAAAAGTCGCAGTTGTGATTATTTAAGACAATTATTATTTATTGTCTCTGCTAGAAGGTTCTTGCTCTTTTTCATATATTATTCGAACGTCGTATAATGCTTTATTTTATTTTTTGTGTTTTAAAAACATGATAATAATATTATTATTTTTCATAATCAAAGACAACAACCATTTTTGAAGAAAATTACTAAGAAAATTTTATCTTGTGTAAAAATCTCATATAAAAAGCTTTTACTACCACCTCGTGAGAGAAGAATATTTTTTAGTTTCTTCATTGAGTTGTATGTAAATTGAAAACTTTAAATGCGTTTTCTGCAAAACTAGTTTTTTGAGTTATGACACTATTGAAGTAAATGAGCGATATGTACTTCACAAGTGTAAGTTTGAAACTAACAATAGATACATACACACATACAAACATACATACATACGTACATATGTATGTATGTATATCTGTACAAATATACATACATGGATACCTATATACATTTCTCTAAAAATGTATACCCCAAGAACCTTGAAAGGATGTGTTAAAATAAATATGTATGTATGTATGTACATATACATATACAGTATATACATATGTACATATATATTTATATAGAAGCAAAAATATTTATATGTAAATCCAGCACATATTCTAGTATGTATAGAGTATGTATGTATGTATGTATGTATATGTGTACATACATACATAGTTATACATGTACATTAAGTACATTAATAGTTGTACCACAATAACAACAACAGATAAACCACCACGTGTCTTCCTTTGGCTTGTGTAATAGAAAAAGAAAAAAACTTTAACAACAACTTGAAATAAAAACATACTTACATACATACATACATACATATATAGTTATGTACGTATATATGGATGTATGTACATGCATATATATATGCATGTGGGTATGTATAAATAAAGTTGGAAAAAACAGACTAAAGGCTCAGTTAGCCGACTTTAATGTAATCTAACTGCAACGGTAGGAAACAGCTGACCGATATTATTATGTGAAGAGTAATGGATCGATATAAAAATATCGATCAGCTGTTTCCTACATTACAGTTACATTGCATTCATTACATTCGGCTAACTGAGCCTTAAGGATTAAAAATTATCATCAAATCAACACCAAACCAAAGCTATGTACATAATCGTACTTATGTAGATACTTAAACTTAAAGTCCAACCCAAAAATTTTCTCACATGCTTTAAAAAATTAACAAGAAAAATTCAAAACAAAAAGCCGGTATTTATCTAACAGAAAACTCTCTTGAATTAAATGAGGAAACAGGCAAGAGTGTTATCACTATTATTTTGACCATTTTCGTCAACAAATTCAATATAAAAAATCCCCATAATCACCAAAGTGTCTGCGATTATATATGAAAAGTTAATTATATCGCACTTGTTCCTCAAAAGCGTAACAACTCAAAATTTTCAAATTTTCACTTTTTGCAAAAAACCAAACAACAGACGTCATATCTACCTACTGTAAAAATCTCCCTTTAATTTGTCTTCTTTTCCGTGAAAAAAAAAACCGTTATGACTCTCTTTGTGTTTTTAGAATAACTACTACTACCAGAAACAGTTTTTGGCCTCTACTGAAAATTCATGAATTTTGAGTTGTAACGCTTTTCAGGAGCAAGTGCGATATATGTATTTGTATACATTTTTAACTTCCAGTTATGGAAGGTTTCGAGATCCTGCGAGTCGCTTCTGATTATTTTCGCGATAATGTGCGTTTTTAGTGCATATGTAAGTACGCGTATAAAATCATTTTCTCTAACAACTTCAAAAGTCTTCATCAAACCTATTTCAGATAGATAACAAAAATACTCATTGACGATTTTATTTGTACGTCAAATAGTGTCATTTAACTGATGCCTTTTCGGAGACGTAGAAATAAAATAGTGAATCAGCATTTGAATTTTCAGCTTGTTGTATGCGGATGCAAGTATGTCTTTGTGGAATGATGATTTTTTTTTTATATTAATGACAAAATGCAATTTTGCTAACAAAAAAACTCTAGATGAAATCTTGATAAAAAAGGAACAGTTAAATAATAAATAAAAAGTTAACATTAGATAAATGATAACTTTTCTATCTCTAATACAAATTTTTCTTCTATTTCTGATCTTTTGGCTTGGCGCACTTTTTTAGTTTTTCGGAAGAAGATAATGAAAAGAGGAGCCATTATTTTATCCTCCCTCGCCCAAAAACCAAAAAATTTATTTAAGAAAAGTTGCTGTGTGTGACGTAGACTGCGGTCACACTTTCAAAAGCGTATGATATATAAATTCGATCAAAAACTACCTTGCCCTATTGCCTTGGGGAAATAAATGTAAGAAACTTAATTTTGTTGTTCTTAAGTAAAATCTGTAAAGTTGAATAAAATATGTATTCAAATAAAATAAAATAAAATAAATAAAATAAAATAAAATAAAATAAAATAAAATAAAATAAAATAAAATAAAATAAAATAAAACAAAATAAAATAAAATAAAATAAAATAAAATAAAATAAAATAAAATAAAATAAAATAAAATAAAATAAATAAAATAAAATAAAACAAAATAAAATAAAATAAATAAAAATAAAATAAAATAAAATAAAATAAAATTAAATTAAATTAAAAAAATAACTTGAGTTTGAAGTGTACGATAATAGAAAATATTCATACATATTATGACTAAAGCCCGCTTGAAGTACAAATTATTTTTTTAAATTTTTAAACTGATTACTGAGAAGAGTTCGATTTATGTTCATATATAGAGTTAACGCTATTTTGAATATTTTCCCCCAACAATCGCGTAACACTGTTTTTGCAATACTGGCAACACTGATTCGCACTTGCTTTCTGAGAGAAAGAGAGTTTTTTGCTTAAATCTATTACAATTTTATTTCTGTTGTCTTGTTGTTGTTTTAGGGTTTGAAGTTTTTTTATTCATATTTGCTTTAGTAACACAGTAGTACGACATTACAACACATGGCTTTGAAACTCAGTTTAGTTATCTATGAGACGTCGAAGCGGTCGTGTGTAGAAACGGTTCATCGGTTTGAAAACAATAAATTTTCGTAACAAAAAAAAAACAAAAATATTGGTGAACAAAGAAAAAAATTAAGCTTTCAGTAAAATTTATGAAAATGTGAATGGCTTTGTGTTTAATAGAAAAAGTTTCATAAAATTAAAAAAAAACGTGTTGAAAATTTGTAAAGTCTTAATTTAATAAGCTTAATGGCTCTTTAAGAGGGTGTCAAAATATTTATTTCAACGTCTTTCATTACATACATACATACGTACGTATGTACCAGTTTACATACACATACATACATACACACATATGTTTTGTTATTTAAATTAGTATTTTGTGTAGTTTAGTGCAAAAAAAATTGGAAGTAAAACATTTATGTATAAAAAAAATTATTATAAAAGCAACAATTAAGTAATTGTGAGTTAATAATTTAGTGTACATAAATACATGAAAATAAAAAATTTCAAAGGAATAATTTCAAATTCCTAAAAACAGCGAAAGAAATCATCAAGCTATAAATAAATTTCCAAAAAATCTGGGGAAAATATAACTAAAATTCCCCTGATACCTATTGAATACGGTAATTTTAATGTTTTCTTCATCTGTTTTATTAATTTTGTTTTTTAATATCACTTTGTTTTTAGTGCATAAATATACCCACATTCATACACACATACATGCATACATGCATGCTTAAACACGTACATTAATTGTTACACTCAGAAATTGTTTTTGTGCCAAGCAAGATTTTAGTCTCCCCTTCATGTTGTAGTTCGTATTCTAAGCTCCCGTTAAAGTCGTTTAAATAATACAATACTGTTGCTGCTCTTAAGTGCTTTGGGGTTTTTAGTTTGAAAACAAGTTTTCGTCTTTTATTTTTTGTTTCTTCTACTTTGCTATTTACATTGCCGTAAAGTTTTATACTTTATTTCTTTTGTGTTTAATTTCTGTTTTGTAAAAACCGCGCTTTTTTGTTGTTGTTATTTTGTGATTTTAACTATTGAAATTACAGTTTTGTCTTGCATTACGTACATACATATGTACTTACATACTTACATGTAAGTTATCGTTTTTATTGTTTATTTCCATTTTCATGTAAGCAAGTGTTTAACTGTTGTTTATTTAAGTTTTAATAATATAATACATACGCGTACACACAAATGTATCGTTCATTTACATGAACAACGACATAACTTAAAGAAATTGTTTTTTTATATACATTGTGTAAAAATGTCATACATACATACATACATACTGATGTTGTTTAATATTAAAAATAAAATTGTATTTTCCCATTAAGTTGTGTGTAATTTTAAAGTTTTAAATTCGTTTTCTGTAAAAGTAGTTTTTTGAGTTATTATGTTGTTCAAGTAAATGAGGGATATGTACATATTTATGAAGATATTTACAAACATACATACATACATATGTATATAAATATGTTTCTTTAAAAGTTTTTCCCTCGTAATTTTGAACAACATTGTTTTGGTTTTTAATAAATAAGCCTACATACATACATACATACATATCGTGTTCTCAATATATAGAAAGGTCCCAACGCATTATTTTTTTTTTCATTCGAGGTTTTTGTATGTAAGTATATTTCGATCGATTTAAAAAATAATGAGTTGGGCCTTTTTATATTAAGGTAACGGTATGTATGCACTTACATACATATGTACATATGTATGTATGTACATTAGGAGTGATATATTGCATGATTTTTCGATTTCGAAACACTACAGCCCTTTATTTGAAGCTAGAAGTAAAAATGATCGATCCAAAAATATGGGAAGTTGGCAAATGTATTCTCATTTGGGTAAAAACTGGGGATGAAGGCCTAAAAATCCACAAAAAACCATGAAATAATGCAATTGTTCTATTAGTGCCTTAAGAAGTAGGATCAACTTCTTTTAATTCACAACCAACCCCGAAGGATATGCCTGCCCCTTCATTCCCTAAGGGATCTACCGTTTAAAAATTATATTTGTTGACATAACGTTTTCATCCATCGCTCCAATTGTCCCAAGGGTGTACATATGTACATAGATATGCACATATATATGTATGTATGTATGATCGAGCTCCTTATTCCACTCTCATAATAGTCTGCCATACAAAAATAAAATTATATGTCCAAATGTATGAACATTGTACATGCATACATATATATGTACATATGTATGTTATTTATTCCCTAATTCAGTAAGACGATTTAGGACGTTTTAGTTTGAAAATACTTCTGAGTTCTTGTTTTTGAATTCACAATTATTATTTTCTTCAAAAATGGTTGTTGTCTTTGATAATGAAAAATAAAAATATTATTTACCATGTTTTTAAAACATAAAAATAAAATTAAAGTATTATACAATAGTTTGAAAAATATTGAAAAAAATATGTGTTGGATATACTGTTTAGAACAAAATCATAAAGCAAATACACGAACCTTCTAGCATGGACAATGAACAATAATTGCTCTAGAGAATCACAACTGCGGCTTATTTTCGTCCATAGACAAGACGATACAATCGTCGAACAGAATTAGGGCATTAATTTACTACATAATAGACTTTTCATAAGGTTTAATTTTATTTATAAATTCATAATTATTTATGTAGGTTAAAAGGTCATATCCTGCGGCTTTTGCGAACAACTGCGTAAGGCATACGCAAATGTATTTTGGGTAAGGAAAAAAACTTGAATTTAATATGAAATATTATACATGTGCATGTATGTATGTATGTATACTTTGTTTTTGTTAGGTTTGTTCCCGTTAATAGAAATCATAAACAATGTGTACCTACTCCTATAATATACACATGTAACTAAACAAAAAACTCAACTTCCAATAAAATTTTAACAAACAAACATACGCACATACATACATACATTTATATGTAAGGATGTGTGTACATATTTATTTATTGGAGGTACAAAAAGTGTAAGAATATGTTCACATATTTTTGTATTTAAACAAGCGAAAAATTATAACGAAAAAGTCAGTTAATAAACAAAAACATGAAATTGTGTTTGGAAATATCATGGTACATATGCACATGCATACATACAAACATACATATGTATGTACATACATACCTAAACACTTACTAAATACGTACATAAAAATTAAAAGTTTTAAAGCGGGAGCCTTTTATATTGAAGATAGCTGGCCGTATTCTAAAAAAAATAATTTTAAACATACACAGAAATAAAAATGTATGTAAATACAATTAATATATTTGTGAATGCAATTAACACATTATTTAAAAAAGCACCTACAACGACTTTTGTGAATACAAGCACACACTTGTAACAATTACAATTAAAACTGTTGTGCTATTCACAATTGATTCATTAACAAAAAACAAAAATAATTTGAATTTAAATTTTTTAGAATACGACAGAGTTTGTTTACGCAATTTATAGCCAGGACAACGTAGGTCTAGAGATATGAAAATATGTATAAATGAAGTGGCGGAATCAATAAAATTACCTCTCTAGGCTAGGTGACTTTTTTTCGTCAACTAAGCCAAATGCCAAGTTTTGCTTTGTGAGCGTGTAAGCCTAAAAATATGCTCTTCTTGTCACCATATTTAACATTTCTTACAATAAACACACACTCTGACACTTTTGCCCGCCATTGTCAAAGTCTCATGATAATTTATATCAACCAAGTCAATATTCTTTTTGGTTTTGCAATATTTGTTTTTTGTTTTACTGTTGGTACTATTGTACCATTCTCTAGTTTTTCTTCATAAATATTGTATCGAATATTTGGGAAAGCCTCCTTTTTGCTTACTACAATGAGGTTCGTTTTCAAAAACGGAAATCTAAGACTTGAGTGAATTATTTTATGATTTCAGAGTTAGACATAGTTTCTACAAGTTATTTAATTTTCGTATCAGACTATCAAAATATTTAGTTTCACTTCCACCTGTAGGCGTGATAGCAGATATGCACTATTCATTGCCAGGGGAAATACGTCTATCCCCAGGTGACAGCACTACGCACCTGTTTAATTGGTGCTTTTAGGACATTTAATGCCAGAAAAAGCGCCTGTAGAAAAATTTATTTCAGTTGTTACCTTGTGCTTGTATGTTTTTTTTTTTTAAAACAAAAGTTTAACTTTCTTTTAAAATAAAAGTTCTGATGATGCAGTTTATATTTTCATTGTTATTTCTTTTTTATTGTATATAATTCAAAGAAAAAAAATAACTGAAAATTTAAGTTGTTTTTCATTTATCTTAGGAATTACCTGATTACCACAATGTGTTCCTTAGTACGTCTTAATTTTGTGTGGTATAACAATCAAAAAAATTTCCTTGCGTATGTAAAATTTATAGTATCAAAACTAAGCTACTCAAAACGAACATTTCAAACTTCCTTTGCGATGAAACCCAGTTAATCTGGCACAAACTATAATCAAAATAAAACTCAAATGACAGGAAAATGTGTGCAGATTATAAATATTTGAAAACATTTGATAATTCCGATGTCTTAATTCAAAATATATAATGAAATATCAAAAATGTGTATATTTAACATAAACTTAAGAACTCTAATGATGCAGCCATATGGCTATAATAAAAAGTTAGAGTATTTTTCAGTTCCGTGTAGTGTTGTTATCTGGTGTTTTTTCTTATATTATGAATCATGGTTTTGACAAGCACAAGCATATCATTCAAAAAATGCATATTGTTACGGAATTGCATTTGAGAAATACTTGCATAATTATGCAAGTTCCATTATAATGGAATAACATGCTGTTTTCGAAAACCCCCACACCTTTATCATTAGCGTTCTTTGATCCACTTTGTGTGTGTTGTCAGTCGATGACAATTTCAGCTTTATTTACATATTTTTCAAAGCAAATGGAATACGTGAATTACTTTAATTCATAGTATTAACAAACTTCGTATGTTTATAGTAAGACTCTCAATACTATCTTGAGCATCACAATGTACAAACATAATAAGTTTGAGAGCCTCAAACAAAAATCTTTACAAAACAAGCATCTTTATTCGATTGTGCATCTATTTTATTTCCCACCACCTTTTTACCATTAGCTGCCACATTGGGCAACAATAAAAGTATTAAGAAGCAGAAAGAAAAAGAAAACATTTATTTTCATACATGAAAAACCGAATTATATATTATTTGACATAAAGTCTTTATTTATTTAATTTGAAAATTTGGGAACGAAATACAATTGCTTAACCATAAAACAAGCCAAATTTTGAAATTAAATATATAAAGACTTTATTTCAAATAATATTTATTTATTTATTTAAGAAATACTTTACAAAGTAAATTTGCAAAGTATTGTTACACAAATATGGGCGGAGTAACTAGACCATATGCCCAAGATGGTATTAACAGTGTTTTAAAAAGGTTTTGTGACCGACTGTACACGACCTATGCCTTCACATAGGAAGTAGCAACGTGGTTGTTAAAGAAATTCAAATAATATATAATCCTGTATTTCATAATTCTGTGTTTCGATTATTAACGATGTATTAACGAAAATTATGTCGCTTTAGCTTTTTTGCGATTATGGCACGCTAAGCTTATGACTTCAAGGGAAAAAATCAAATTGTATATAGCAATACAAATCACAATCAAAAAGATGCAATGAAAAATTATTATGAATCAAATAATAATGAAAAATTATAAAGCAAAGTTCAAAATTGCAACAAAATATGAGCAATTACTTAAAATTATTATCATTATATTCCAAAAAAAAATTTAAGTTCCCAAGAAAATAAATCGCAGATGCCAAATCATATATAATAGCGAACAACAAAACTGCATCTTGTCTAACGTCCAGCTGTGCAAATGTTTTTCAAAAGTTCAAGAGCCGCAAATTATCCGCCTTTTAAATTTGTATCCCAGAAAAGAAAACATGAGAAAACTCACAAGATTTATTCAAATTTCACTGAAGTGTAGCAAAGTGTAAAATTACTTGATAACTTTTGTTTTATAATGTTTTTTTTTTGTTCAAGCATCTTGCCGCATGCAGCGTATGCATGTTTTACGTTAAGGTAACTGAGAGTTTTGAAATAGTCATTCACGATTGTTATCATCACTACAGCCAATATAGTCTTTGCCAACCGTAAAATTTCATGAGAAAGCATTAAAAAAATTTTTTTTGTTAAAAAGTTTTTTTTAATTTATTGTGGTGGCAAACTTCTGAATAGGTGTACTCGTATATGCGTGTGTGTGTGTGAATTTATTTGAACAAAAACAATGGAAAGTTAAGGGAAATGATTGCATGACCTTAATACATCTAAGAAACAAATAACAAAGTTAGTTTTTATATATTTGAAAAAATAACTTCATTTGTCAAATCCAATTAATGCGTACATTGTTTTTTGTACATTCTTCAAAACAAAATTGTTTATTTAATTTTAAAGATTTTTTTGATGCTTAGTATTGTTTTTTTAACAGCTTTGTGGCGATTTCTATTTAATTTTATATATTTTTTCAGCATACATATAAAACCGCAAAAATGTCAGAATTTAAACAACATGTACATATGTATGTATGTGCACATGAACTTTAGTATGTATTTTGTTTATAACAAAAAAAAAAATTAAGGAAACAAAAACTCCAATACGTACAAATTAAATCTTATCTCGTTTTTGAATTAAATTAATTATTTATTTTTTTGTTGTTGAAATATTTAAGAGAACGTTCAGAAATAATTTCACATTCAGAAACTTGGTGTTTTTTTACGAGTACATACATATGTATATGTGTAGTTTTAGTATTGTTCTTTCATATAATAAAATTCTTTGGATAGCTTTTAGCTTCTTAGTACCGCATTAATTTTAATTTTAATTTTAGTTTAGTTAGTTAGAATGTTACCTTCTTTGTTTAAGGGGTTAAAGATATAGAAGGCAGGTGGTGAAGGAAGAGATATAGGAATGCTTAATTTTTTTACAACTCTGCTTCTTGCACGTTTTCTTCAATATATTTTTAAGACAGTATTGCAGCGCCTCTGATGTCAATGAGGCGCATTGAATTTTTTAATATATTCTATGTGGACATTTTATTTGTTTTTTACTTCGTCGATGATTCTGTTACACAATACCGACGAAAGAAAGCACACTGATAACACATTAGGATTAGTATCCGCTGAAGTCGGTATAGTTCAGTGACCAGTGACTTGAATTGAATCACCACTTGAATTTACCGACAACTGCTGACACAAACCGACGCTAATACAAATCAAAAAGATGCGTGCTATTGTTTGTTAATGACTTTGTCGGTGACCGAGCTCGAACCGTTTTCGATTTTGTAGTCAATGTGCTAACTCTTCAGCCAACGCCAACTTTTCGGTTCATATAATGGACCTTGCTGTCATTATTTGCACCTCCCTCTCTCTTAAGCTCAATAGTTACGCAAATAAAATTGCCGCTTGTAAACCCAGCGTTATTTTTGTTAAAATTTAAGCTGCCTATGCAAAACAAATCAATATGTATCTACTCTAGCTTGAATTAGTTGTATGGAGAATATTTTTTTATTTCTTAAAACAAAACAAAAAAAAATATAGCTATAAGTTGTGTTTTAGGGGCTGCGTCCGCCCCTCAAAGTTGGACCACAAGCCCATTTATTCAATGTAATTTGTTTTGTTTTCTTTTTAATTTTCTTTTGACTATATGTACGAGTATATGTATGAAGTAATTTAATCTTCATTATTTTCTAAAATATTAGTTTTATTATTATGCATGTAAATATATATTTTTTAGCTTATTTAGTTGAAAAATATGGTCAGAGTTCCAAAGATTTTCATGTCTTACAGAACTAGTTATCAGATTACCATACCTCTGTTATTGCATTTTGGTTTGTGTCTTGGATCTTAAATTTGGAAATTTATCTTCACACACGTTGTACTCGTATGTGTGTGTATCTGCAAAATTAAAAAAAGAAGTTTTTGCCTTTTAGCTGAGGTAATAATTCTTTTTTACATTCATACATACATACTTATGTATGTACTTATGCATACCAAAAATCTTACCATCGAAATCTAAATTTCTAGGAAAATTAATTACGGATTTTATGTTGCTTTTTTGTTCTTCTTTATTATAGAATTAAAAACTTCCATTCTCCTTCGAAGATTGCAAAGGTGTTGCGTGGTTAGCTGGTCATAAATTTCCATAAAGAGGTCTTTCAACTTGAAGTTAGTAACAAAGAATAAAGGCATTTCGTTGGCATTATTTTTAATACTCGTAGATGCTTTCATTATGTTTACGCTTTTTCAATTTAAGACAAGAGCTTGGCCTACATATTTTAATATTCTGGACAAAATTATGTTTGCTTGTATGTATTAAATTCTTCTTAACTTTCTCCGTTGTTTTGTTGTCTATCGTTTTGGTGCGTGTTGACTTGAGAGTAAAGTTAATAACTGTGGGCGTATTTTGTTTTCATATTTGTATATACTACCAACTTCATAATCAAAATAAATCATTAATTTTTATTTTCACGTAGAAAGAATTTCTTACGCCTCATTATATGTACATACATATGTATGTATGTGTGCAGTGTATATAGGTATATTTGTATAAATTTATATATACAAACATACATATACATATAACTAATTAACAACCAAATTCAAAATTATTATTGTGCATTAAGACACTGCGAGATTCTAAACAAATAAATATCACTACTATCACTTGATCAGCTTTATACCCTGCCGGAAATTCCGTTAAACTTAAACTAAATTTAAGCTAACTATTTTGCAACTAGTACTGACTGACACTTGGCTTACTTTTCCATGACTATTTTAACATTGCGATATTCTAGGCTTTAGTCAGTTGTCTCACTCTGCACTATTTTTAACTGACTTAGAGTTGATTTTTTTACATCAGCTGGTAGTTAGTAAATTAAAAAAATATTCTGGGATTCTAACATGTACATACCATCACACATTGTGTACTCAATGCGCTACTACTAACCAGCTAAGGTACCATCTAAGATAATAACAGCAAAGTGTTAATATAAAACTTAAATGATTTTCAAAGTAGCTGAGAATCAATTTGTTGGCTCTCACCAAATTCGGTTACGTACACAACGTAACAATTAATTTTGGACCTGTTCTGGATGACATTGTAGTTAGCTTTTAGTCAGTCTAAGAAAAGTTAACTATAAGTTAATTATTTTTGTAGTCAACCACACATTTTCCGACAGGGTATTACAAACATACATACATAAACAAAAACATGTATACGCTTGGGTTTTTTGAGAACGTGTCGCTTTTTACACACATATCGCCCATGTACCCAAACAAAGTCATAACTCAAAAAAATTAGTTTGCCAGCAAACGCGCTTAAAGTTTTCAATTTGTCCACAACTTAGTGGAAAAGAAAATTTTGTTTTGCTTTGAAGTGCTGAGTAAACAAGACATTTGTATGAAATTTTTATACAATATGAAGAACGATATGAGAATTAATTCTGCATCATTAGCTCAAAAATTCCATTATTTGAGTTATGGCGTTGTTTGAATAAATGAGCGATACACAAGACTTGTTATTTGTATTTGCCTCTATTTTTTCAACAGATAAACGATGCCTGTATACTGTTTTGCAAATCATAATTTTTTTGAATTGTTTTTTGTTGAGGGACGTTTGTTTAGTCATCCATATTGAATTTAGCATTTTGTTTTATTTCTCTTCTTGTTTATTAATTATCATTCATTTCATTTTCTCTTTATAATTTTATGTCAATAGTATATATAAACAGATGTTGTTTCTTGATTTTGTTTTGTTTAAGGTGTTTTTTTCTTCTGTAATTTAAAATGTTCATTCTTTTTTAAGCTTTCAGCTTAAAGATAATTCCAAATTAATATGTGATACATAAAAAAAAAATAATATGAATCTGAGAAAATCACATATATGTAATTCAAAAACGTTTATAAAAAAAAAAGATTTTTATTAAACAAATTAGATAACAAGGATGCGTTTGTGATTTTGACCACGACTTTTGTGTTATAGATAAAAAAAACCCCAACATTTGTTCTTTAAAGTGGAGCCAAAATCTTGTAGTGGAAGTCGAAATACTCCAACCACCATAATGCCCAATAAGTCAGTTTGAAAAAACAATTTTATTATGTCTAATGCCTATACTACAAGATATGTTGGTTTGAATTTTTGAATAAGTAAAACGCGTTTTTTTAGAGTATCACAACTTTGAGTTGGCATCACTACTTCATTTGAGTACCCATTTAACAGCTGATAGTTGCTTTTTGTTTAGTTTGCTTTGAAATTTCATAATAATTCTGGTTGAATGGGTACGTAAATAAGCAGGATTGTCGCATTTGGAGTGAAGAGAATTCACAAGCTTTTGTCGAAACACCATTACATCCACAGAAAATTACTGTTTGGTGCGCTCTATTGGCTGGCGGCGTCTTTGGCCCATATGTCTTCAAAAACGATGATGACCAGAATGTTACTGTCAATAGTGAACGCTATAGGAACATGATTCGAAATTTGTTCATACCTCAATTATGTGGCATTAATCTTAGTGGTATGTGGTGCCAACAGGAACAAGGCGGTACAATTGATTTACTCAAAGAAACTTTAAATTTGCCACATGGCAGAAATTGTATTTAAAAATTAATTTCATGAGATTCGCTTTCCAATAAAGCCCTTTTCATTGATATTAAAGATATATTTCCTGGTTTTATTATGATTTAAACTTGTAT
The DNA here is from genome assembly GCA_936439885.1 of Nowickia ferox. NCBI lineage: Eukaryota > Metazoa > Arthropoda > Insecta > Diptera > Tachinidae > Nowickia > Nowickia ferox. The sequence continues at coordinate 112,603,754 of OW387023.1, forward strand.
CACTCTATAAAAAACACTATTTGGAAGCAGATATCTTACTAGTACACGGCAGAGCCACTATGGCTTCGTGTACTGCATGCTTAACATATGTATTTTATACTGCATTTAAATTGTCTCAAAATTTAGTATATTTGATTAGAAATCTTTAACGAAATCTATATCGTTTACACTAAGCTTTTTCGACAGTTTCCAAGATTTTGTATCTGAGACAAAGTCCTTTGCCTGAAATATAGTCTTGAATAAATAAAAATATTAGATTTTTAGTAGATTTCCTAAAATCTATTGAAAAATTTGATTTTGTTTTGTATGGGGAATCTAGTAAAAAGGAACTAGATTTAGCTCAGAATCTCGAAAGCACTTGATTTTGAGATAATGTAAGTGCCCTATTATAGTACGTTAACCGAGCTCATTTAAACGATGGTGGTTTGTGTCTTTGCTAATTTAAGCTCACATCTACGAGTATGTACATACATATATCTCATAAGTTATGTTGTTGTTTGAGGATACGTTTTGGTAAAGGTTTTTTTTTCGAAAGAGCCATAGACATGTGTAGAATGAATACATCCTATAAATAAAATGAAATCCTTATTATTCTTCTTAATAATGTGCAAGAAAGCGTGTCGGAACCGAAAGCTTGATTGTAGTTCTTCAAAATGGAATGATGAACCAAACCATATGCTCCGAATTCGTAAAAAATTCTTACCTACTAATCAACAAAATCTGTAGATTTCGGAACCGAAATATTACCGAAATCGTTACGATTTTTGTATGAAATGGTTGACAAAGACATGCAGGTACGGTTTCTTTTTGTTAATGCAGCTTCACCGTTATATATTAATTACATATTTACATGTTTTAATATTTATTACAATTTTTTTTTATTAAGTTTATTTAAAACAAAACTTAAAAATCAAAGTATTTTTTTTTTGTTTATAGAAACTACCGAAATGTTATAACGAATTCGGTTCGACAATTGTGATTTCAGAAAAAGTCGAATCACTTGATTTGGGGGTTATTTTTTTAAATTCATAACAAATTTAATGTATTAAAATCGCAATCTAAAAACATGTTTATGTCTCTTTATTATTACTGAGGTGCTATTTACACAACTACCTGCGTTGTCGACTTGTCCTGAAAATTTTTGTGGAGATCATTCAAAACATTGTTTGTTTTTCATACTCAAATAATGAAATGATCCTGTTTTGATGAAACTGAAGAGACTGGCTTACAGATTTTGTAATAACTTAAGAACGATTCGTGAACCTTTGTGCCAAATGAACTTTTACTATTTTCATAAATTATAAATTCGTAACAAAATCTTATATTTTATTATTTAAAATATTGCTTTAAATATATATACATATATCGATACCGTTATATAGAAAGACCCTAACTTATTATGTTTTGGAAGTCGAGTTTTTTGTATATTTCTATAGAAGAACATCTAATGTATCGAAAAATTTAAAAATTTCGATTCCAAAAAAATAATGAGTTACAGTCTTTTTTTATTAAGGTAACGATATGTATCGAAGTATTACAAAATTGAATTTTGGGTTTTTTACTATCATTCAAAACCAAATTTTTTCTGATAACAAAAACCTTTAAACACTCAAAACGCCAGTAATATCCATCGTCCATCAGAAATAAAAATTAATATAATAATTTTTTTAAATCACTTGGCTGAAGTTGTTATTTCACAGCATAAATTAATTTGGCCTTTAAGGCCTTTATAAACATACAGTGATGTCCACATTGAGTTTGACAATAAGCTTCTTCCAATTTTATTAAGGTGGCAGCTAGGAATTTGTTTGTACATTTTTCCAACGCTTTTATTTAAAACCTGAGTACAAATTATGACATTTAATATCAACCCTACAATAACTGAATGACTTTTTTCACTAACACATTTACAACTATTTATTTTATATTGAAATCAACAGTGACAGTCAGTCAATTGCTCTAGTTGCTCTACTCTAACATACATGTAAGAGTGGAACATCTAATGTACATATACCAAAAATTTTAAAACATCGCATTTTATTGTAAAATGTACAATTCGTTCGGTCTGTGAAAATAAAATTTATGGATGTGTTAAAAAAGTTAAGTAAAAAAATAGTGAATAAAAGAAATCCCCAAAGTTTAATTATATATACATATATGTATTTCTTTTCCAAATTTTAGATATTTATAAAAATTAAGGCGTGTTGGAGATTGACAAAAGCGTGAAGAGGATAGATGACAACTATGATTTTTTGGATTTTTGCTTGTTTTTATTACTTTAAATATTTAACTTAAAAAACAAATAAAACAGTGGAAAAATTGTGTTCATTAATATTATTATGCAGGTTTGACTAGTTTGCTATGCCGGTTATATACATCAAGTGTGATCAGTCAGACGTGACTACCGCATGCATCATTAATGATAAGTAAAAATACGGCAGAGTAAGCAGGTCAGATAGTAGATATTTTTAATAAGTTAGACAAAGATGCAAAATCACACGTACATAAAAGTTTACATCACTTTTTCCACATTGCCTTTAACAAATTGATAGAAACTTAGATAGAGAAATCCATCACCACTGTCAGTCAAATGACCGGTCATTTGACTAGGAGTCTTCTTGCAGGGAAATGAAGTTAAAAAAAATTGCAATAGAATTTAAACGGAAATATTTTGAAATAACATTCCACATCTATCTAATGCTCATGGAATTTTCCTGTACATGTGATTCATCACTTCAGAAAGGTCACAATTTTCCTAGAAATTAAATTATAAGTTCAATTATAAATTTTTTATAATTTACGACTTTCAGGCCAATATGTATATAAATAATTAATATTGGACTGGCTGATAACAGCAAAAAAAAAAAACAACAAGCAAGAGATGCATTTTGTTATTGTTATTATTCTCGTCCAGAGTTGCCGTTCATCGCAATTTGCAAACCTTTTGAGTGTCACCGAGTTTTTGGGTGCTTTTATCAAATTCATTTGATCTTGCGACTTTTTGAACATTATTACTGTTTAATATGCATTTACGAATGTTGCACCTTTATTTGAAATGTTTATTAAAAATTTACATTTTTTTTAAAAATTGGGTCAATTAATAACATATAAAAATAAAAAAGCTCGCTTTTTATAACGAATATATAAAAATAAAAAAATAAATAATTTGAACACCAAAATTGTTTTTGATTTTAATTAAAAGCTGCTTTGAAAAAAGTTACATTTGAATAATTACACAGAGTTACAATCATACCTTTCTACATGTGACCAACGATATGTATCTTAAAATTAAAATTGTGGGACTTTATTTTTCTAAACCGACTTAAAACTCATATTTTTTTAACAAACGGAAACACTGATCTCGTCTGAAGTCACTCACAAGGCATTAACTTTAAATATTTGCATTTGATTCTCTTTAACTTATAATTCTTTTAATTTTTCTTTTTTATTTTATTGTACTCTTCTCATTCTCCCCATTAATTTTAAAAAATATTCTCAACTTTTATATATTATATTTGTTATTTGTTTGATTTTAAAATTATGTGTTCTCATTTTACTTGTTCTTTCTTTCTCTCTTTACAGTGCATCACAATTTGCATTTACCCATGCATGCATTTGCGATATTTTCTTTCGAAGAGGGTCATAAATAAAAAAAATAAAAATTGTGTTTTTCCAATCGCATCTGCATGAAAAAGGTCAGGGCTTTGTAGCCGTAATTAAAAGGATTCTCTTCACTGCAAATTTGTTTAAATTATAACTGCCAGATATAATAAACACACTCGCACTTACATACAGCAAGCAAACTGTGCAATATTTATCATTTAATTAATTAAGGTAAGTTGGCAACGAAATGATTTAATCGCATTTTTTTACAGCATTAAATCAATTAATTAAAATGAGAACGAAAGCGATACGTTCATAAACTTGAAAAAAAACAGTTTTATTAAAATAAATTGATAAAAAAAATACTTTTTTAATAACTGATTACAAACACAAAGAATTTTAGTATGTAGGACGCAGTTTTTTATGTACGCATATATCGTGCAATTACCGCCAAAAAAAGCTTTAGCGACACAATTCTCGAATTAAATTTTTTGATGAAAATCGATTATCTGCGATCATAAATAATCGATTTTTGCCAAAAAAAATTTGATTAAAAATATGCCCTTAAACGTTTTTGGCGGTTATGGCTCGGTATGAAACTCTAAAAATATAAAATTTTATAAAAATATTTTGAATGAGCTGAGAGAGAAATTGTAAAGTACGCCAATAGGAGGAGTATGAAGTTCTATTTCATAACAATTTTTTTCCTATTTCATATTGCAGGCGTAATGTGTATAAGTTTCACATATAATATTCTTATTCGTGAATATCGAAAATTTACATTCGGCACTTCACTAGTATGTATGTATATGTACATGTATCAAAGAATAAATCAAAATAATAGGAACATAAAAAATATTCTCTGCATACTTTTAGGAGCCATAAAAAGTTTTTGCTCCTTTTATTCTGGTTTTGAATCATTTTGCTGTGTGACACCTTGAAAAATGTGAAGTGCCTGTGAAAACATGATTTTTTTCACATTCGTATTTCACTTCTATTAATAATTCTTTTTAAGATTTTCAAAACCACTTTTACTTACAACGTTTTTTTAACTTTTTTACAACATAAATTGTGTTTCAAAAGATTTTAGACCTAATTTTGTAAAACGCAACGCCAAGCGTTGACAAATTTTATATGAAAAAAATAAACCAATTACATAAAAAATTTGTCAACGCTAAGCGTTTCATTTTACAAAATTAGGCCCTTTGTTTTCCAAATTGCTTTCATATTTTATATGTATAAATAAAATATTTTAATAAGAAGAATCTTTAGCAAAGAATCCTTGTCATGGAAACAATTTTAGTTTATTTTAAAGAATTTGTTTTAATAGGCAATAATTATGATACTTTTCGAAAGTTAGTTTTGATTCGTTTGTTTTGTTCTAAAAAGTTTTCAAAACTGTTAAATACTCGTAACATTTTAAAAATGCTTCTTAAAGTAGGCATTATATAAACATTAAGAAAAAGGTCTTTTATCAGAGGACCATTTTCAAAGTTAAAAGTATTTTTCTTAGCAATAATTTAATATCAAATAAGTTTGAAAGACAAACAATTTAAAACTCTTAGATTCTCTTTTAATGCCATTAAAGTTAAAAACTTCAAAATAAGGCTTCGTGCGATTTTACAAGCGTTCCTAATTGCCTTTAAAATAGTTTTAATGTCTGAAAAGTCCACTTGTGTTTATAGTCGATTTAAGTGCCTTAAGTTTCTGCAACACATTACTGCATATTATGTTGGTATATCGTTAAAAGTAAGTTAAGGTACGATAATACTTGGTAAAAATTTGCCGAAATAAGCGTCACCACTTAATACTAACGAAAAACATTTTAATTCAGATACGTGTTTATTAAGTTCACTTTCACTTTTGGGAGTCCACTGATTTTTAGCCGACTGCACGAAGCAAAGATGGGTATTGTGTTTATCGTCCTATGTTTTTTGTGTATGTATGTGTGTTCCTTTGTGGAACTATAGAAAAAATAAAAATACTATAAAACCTGACGAGCTTCGACCAATAAATACGCTTCCAAGTGACGAAAAAATCCTTGAAACAGTAGTAAAAAATCAGCTACTAAAATACTTAAATGTCAACAACATTATTATACAAGAACAATCGGGCTTCAGAAGCAAACACTCATGTGAAACAGCAATAAACTATGTAATAAGTGAATGGCGTGAAGATTTAACAAATAAGAAATATATTATATCAACCAAGACGAATTGATACAAGGTGGTCTTAATTTGCAACTCTGCGTATTCGCCTTGTGTATTTGTTAGTGTAAAATATTCTGCTGTCAGAATATTTCCTAGCATTTTGCATTGATTGACAGCAGGGAAATTATGTCAGCTGATCAATTAGGATCACCTGATGTGAATTCGCCTTGATATCAACGTTTATTGATTTAAAGAGAGCATTTGAAACAATTGATAGAAGACTATTGCTACGGAAACTAAATAAAATCGGAGTGAGGGATGGTGAATTAAAGTGGTTTGAAGATTATCTATCGAATAGAATGCAACAAACGTTAATCGGAAACACGATATCTACAGCAATACCTGTGAACATAGGTCTGCCTCAAGGATCTGTCTCATTTACATCAACGACATTAAATCCGTATTAAAATACTGTAATGTAAGACTCTTTGCAGATGATGCCCTGATTACAATAAGCGATTCCATTTTAGATCTTGCGATGAATAAAATGCAGAATGATTTAAATAGTATATATATAAATGGATGTGTATATACATGCTAAAACTAAATACAGGAAAAACAAAATATATGATAATATCAAATTGTAACTATAGGGTGTTTTTAAGAGGTATAGAACTTCGAATTGAAATAAAACACAAGAAAATCGTTTTAATGTCCATCAATTTAGCTTTATTGGAAGGATAATTTTATGCCATTAACGTTTAAATATGATTTCGGGCATGTGGCCGCCGCGGCTGGCTCGAATAAAGCCAATTCTACAGGTCCAATTTTCAACCACTTTTTCGAGCATATGGGGCCGTATGTTGGCAATAACGCCACGAATGTTGGCTTCCAAGTCCCCTAACGTTTCTGGTTTGTTGGCGTAGACGAGCGACTTCAGCGGATGCGTATTATCACATAGAGTAAACGTAGTGCGAAAACGATCCATGGTTAACCGAATTAATTGCTCTGATGGACGATTATGTCGACCATAAAATGGACGGAGCTTGCGGTAAACTTCGCGAACTGAACCATTATTTTCGAAATAAATTTGCACGATTTGCAAGCGTTGTTCTTTTGTCAACCTGTTCATGATGAAATGGCAAAGCAAACTAAATATTAATCACTTGACAGCTGACAAAATGGCCGCCAGTTAAAAAAGTGATGCCAACTTAAAGTTCTATACCTCAATAAAAAACACCCTTTATATAAACTGTCATAAATTGCATATAAATAATCAAGAAATAGATGAAGTAAAAGAAATTAAGTATTTAGGTATTATAATAGAATGCAGACTTAAATTCAACACACATTTTGAAAACTTAGTAAAGAAAATTAACCAAAAACTTTATCTAATGTATAGAACTTGTCATAGCATAAGTAAATTTCACAAGATACTAATTTATAGAAGTATAATTGAGCCACATTTTATATACTGTCCCTCAATTACATTTATCGCTAGAGATACCCAAATAGAGCAGTTGCAAAAACTACAAAACAAGGCGATTACATTTATACTTCACAAGCCAAGAGACACAAATATAAAATACATGTTGGACAGCTTTAATTGGCTAAGTGTAAAACAAAGCTTATTTTATTTCGCTATGAACTTTATATTTAACATAAAAATAGGAAATTGTCCCACCAAATACATAATTATAACACAAGAAGACGAAATGACTTCCGGGCAGTAGAAATCACAAGTGAAGCAGACCGTGCAAATCTTTATTATAAAAACACTGACTGAAACCCTTTAATGAATTACCAAATGAAATTAAAAATTGTGATAATATAAATAAATTTAAGAAATTGTTATACCAACATTGTAAGAACATACCTATTAGATAGCTTTAAATTAGGTTCATAATGAACTGTAATAAAATAAATAAATAAAAACAAAATAAATAAATATAGACCAAACGCGTGGACCGGCTTATATTAATCGATTTGGCTTAATCCTAGGAGTATCACTAAACATATCACATTCGTCAAAACTCAAGAGTACCTTTTGGTGGTACTAGCTAATCTATACTGCCCAATTCTGCAGTTTTTCAAAAAGTCTTCATTTGTCGCATAGTGTAATTGAATATTTTTTTATCCTAAAACAAACATTGCTTACGGAAGCCATTGGTAAGCTAGCTAGTAGTTGAATAAAGGATTCGTTCCTCTCTGGCAAGAAAAGAACATTGTTCTTATGCTCATAAAGCACCTGTGGTTATGGATACTTATTTGTGTTTATATAGGGTGTTTTTTTAGAGGTATAGAACTTCGAATTGAAATAAAACACAAGAAAATCGTTTTAATGTCCATCAATTTGGCTTTATTGGAAGGATAATTTTATGCCATTAACGTTTAAATATGATTTCGGGCATGTGGCCGCCGCGGCTGGCTCGAATAAAGCCAATTCTACAGGTCCAATTTTCAACCACTTTTTCGAGCATATGGGGCGAAATTATGCGCTCATCGAATGTTTCCTTCAATAAATCGATTGTGACGTGCGCTGTGTGGCATGTAGCGCCGTCTTGTTGGAACCACAACTCATCCACATTCATGCCATCCAATTCGGGAACAAAATAGTCGCTTATCATGGCTCTATACCGGTCTCCATTAACGGTAACCAACGGTCGACCATAAAATGGACGGAGCTTGCGGTAAACTTCGCGAACTGAACCATTATTTTCGAAATAAATTTGCACGATTTGCAAGCGTTGTTCTTTTGTCAACCTGTTCATGATAAAATGGCAAACCAAACTAAATATTAATCACTTGACAGCTGACAAAATGGCCGCCAGTTAAAAAAGTTATGCCAACTTAAAGTTCTATATCTCAATAAAAAACACCCTTTACTTGCATGCTTGCAATTATTTATACTTGTTGATGTGTATATCCTTTAATACCCATACAATTTGAGTATGAATAAGTTATGAGTATAAAAAATACAACTTTTTATCTTTTTGTGGCTCACACCAGGAATTTTAAATATATTATGCTTCTTTCCCCTCTCCCCTAAAAAGGAAGACATTCTGAAAAAAAATCATCATCTAAACTGGCATATATTTCGTTGGAATTGAAATCTTATACTCTAACAAATTCTACAACTTTGTCTACTCTTCTTCTTCTTTTTTTCATATCAAATTTTGGTGTTTCGAAGAATCCAAATTGTACAAAAATACAGATTGGTATTTTTACAACTTTAATTATAAATATTTTCACTAATTGTTCACAAAATTTGGCCTTATTCAAAAGTTTTTTTTGTGGCTTTTCTATTAAGTCATTTGGCTTGAGCTCTATTGTGAATATTAAAATAGGAAACTACTATTTTTTGAAACTAAGAGAAAAACTATGAGAGAGAGGTGAATATTAAAATAAAAAATATTAAGTTAATTTAAGTGGCATTGTATCGTCGAACGATAAATTTACGTAAAACTTACATGAAATATCGTTACCGTCATTTATTCTGCTCTTAGACTAAAGTGGAAAATTAAAAAAAAAACTAAAAAGTCAGTAACAAAAGTGTGTACTATAGGAGAATATTTATGTTTAAAATATTTTAACACTTTTTTTAAAGCGCACACGTTCTGAAAAACTCCAAACAATATCAAAGGCATTAATAAATTTGTATCGTAAAAATAAATTTAAATTTGAATTTAATTAATTACTAAACTTTCACGAGTTTTTAATATATTGTAAAGAAATGTAACTTAAAGCCATAAAAGGAATTTAAAATGCATAACTCACAACAAAAACATAAAATGTAAACTTTCGCCTCCTCAATTTGAAAATTTCAAGCGGCTCTTTGCTTAGATGCAATGCATTGAGTAAGCATGTCTTGCAGGTCGGCTTAAAATCGCCTACATGAAATCGTCTTCATTGGAAATTCCAGTATTTAGAATGATAAATAGTTTACACAAATAAATAAAAGCAAATTAACAAAAGGTCGGTGCCCATATATACTATATAAAAAACCAGAGAATGACTAAATTGAAAGTATTCTTTGAGTATAAGCCAAACAAACTATGAATGCGTACAGCTTAAAATAAAAAACGAATTCATATACAAACATACTCATTAATTTAAAACCGAATAAAAGCATCCAACAACAATGTTTAAGCACAATTTTTAAATTACACAGTAGAAACAACTATAACTAGAATTTATAGACTGTGTGAGCTACAACCACACGCATGAGTATAAAAATATGGTGACTATTAATCTCCCTGCAGGAACTGCGAATAGCGAAATTGTAGTGATTTACTAGTGATATTGTCAGTATTACCAATGATCAGGTGTACCCCAGCCAATGTAATCATCTATTGACATTTAACATAGGGTTGTCATTGAAAATCCACCACTAGGCTGTAGCACTACTGACTAAGTAGCTTTTTTGGGACCACATGGAGACATTGGTACCAGAGATTCACTAGTAAATTTTAGGGGCTCTAGTCCACAATATCGATATTTCCTCGCTCGATGTCAATAGTAAAATGGTAGTGATTTGCTAGTGACATTGTCAATAGTACTACTGACGAGGTGTACCCCAGCCCATGTAATCACCTATGGACATATTACTAAGGTTGTCATTGAAAATCTACCAGTAGACTTTAGCACTATTATTTTACGACCATATGGAGACATTTGAACTAAAGACTCATTAGTACATTTTAGTGACCTACGTCTCCAATTTTATAAGGGTTCGGGCAAAAAACGTAAACACATACATACAAATGTATTTTTTTTAACACTATTGTTTAGCATAATAAAAAAGATAAACAAACTATTGAAGCGTTCATTGACAATGTCACCAAAAATACACTAGAACTGTTGTCTGTAAAATATCTACTCTCGCATAAAAGGAATGTTATCGACATTTTAGCTAGTGCAATTGTCGCTACAGAAAAGAGTGTTGACATGGAGACATATGGTTCTAGGCTGACTAGAGGGCTGCTACACATGCATGTATACAGGGCTATTTTATTTACACACATACATAAAGCATTTTTTCCCACAGGCCCACATATTTTTCGTTAAATTTTATGTACACAAATATATGTATACGGTGGCGACTATCCCGAGTATCATGCTTACTTTTTTTGTCCTATTAAATATCCATAGCCGGAGTATAAGCATACTGTAGACTGTAGCTGCTGATTTTAATTTTTTTTCATAAACGAAGTAGAGATGATCTTGTATGTTGGAATCCTAGTTGCTTTAGGGAACAAATGTGAGCGTACGAATTGTTTGCGCTACAGTTGTTGTTATACGCAGTTACTTAAATTATTGTCATTTATTGAGTTATGTTTTTTTTTTAGTACTCATTGTCATTCTCTGGTCCAGAATACACTGCGCGAACAAATGCCGCTGTGGCCAAAATCATTCCAAGTATAAAAACTGAAGATACATACATAAATATCAATACAGGTATACAGGTTTTACTAAATTTACATAATGAGTGGGCATCATAAAGATTTCTTTAATCACAAAGTTAATTTAAATCAAACACACATTCTAATAAAAATTAAAAATAAAATAAAACTATTAAGTGTTTGTTATGGTTATTACTTTATTAGAACATTAAAGAACACAAAGCCTAAATCTCAGTGTTACAAATTTTGTTATACGAGTATTTGCCTGTGTGTGGCACTTTAATATCTCTGTTGAAGTAAAACATCAAGTTAAATGACATGTTGGCCTGTCTGTTGGTAATTTGGTTTTCTCTTTTCTCTTTAAAAATAAGTATTTTAAATTGAGTTAACAAATTTAGTATACTTTGCATACATTTTGGTCATTGTATTTTATACACTAGACGATTGACTAGACGGACGCATAAACAATTGAGAAGCCAGACACACCAAAAACACACACAATATGGCAATTGATAACTTTTAAGGTTTTTCCTACAGACAGATTGTATTGTCACATAGTTTATTATTTAGTTTGGTTTAATTTCAAATAATTTTTTGTTTTATTATTTGTAGTCAAGTCTTTCAGTTTTCAATATACGGGCCATAATGGTTTTCTTTTATTTATAATTTCTGGTTTTATTCGTATTTTAAGTTTGTATTTAAAAATTATTTCTTTCTCTATGTATTGGCTTGATTTAATGTTGTTGTTGCATGCTACATGTTAGCTGTCAAATGTGTGGCATGTGGCATGAGTTGTCGTATTTCTATGTTGCTTGTTTGTGCTGTGTTGTGCCAGCCATACCTTTCAATTGATTTGTTTTTAACGAGAGAGTCTACCAGTTGGTAATAAATTATAATGAACGAATCCAGTGTCATAGATTTTAATTATTGGTTTTCAATGAAAATTAAATTACCTGTTAAAAAAAGGTAGTAGAGGGAAATTTTACGTTTGTAGTTGACTGTTAAGTGCTGTATGAGAATGTCATATTTGATTAGTCAAGAGGCATACTTACAAATTATTAATATTATCATTATTATTAATTAAATATGATAGAAATTAATAAAATTAGCTTACAAAGTCTGAAAATGTTTTTTCTTAAACCAAAGGCATTAAGAGAAACTGTCATATTCTTAAAGGCCGCGATACACTATCATACAAAGCCGTGCGATCTACGAAAAAGTACAACCCTAGAGTGAAGAATTGTTATTGTCTTTTGAAAATTTTCATAAACTCCATCATACCAGGATTGTATTTTCTCGTAGATCGCACGACTTTGTATGATAGTGTATCAAGGCCTTAAATGAAACAAATTCAGTGTTGCCAGAAGTAAGGAAAGGTCCCTGCATGTAAATATTTTTGTCACTTCAATAGGAGTGTGAGCAAAATCACACATACATCTTAGTGTAGCCAAATTGTATAGGTATTTTTTCTCGATTTTGCTGATATGGAATTTTCGCTTGTTTTTTTTTTTTTTTTTTTTTTTTTTTTTTAAGCAATGTCTATATGAATTTCATTCCTACTCACGGAAATCGTCAATTGATTTCAAACCAAAAGGTTATTGGGAATCACAATACTCAAACAAAATAAGTTTAAAAGCCTCAAACAAACATCTTTACAAAACTAGCATCTTTATTAGATTGTGCATCAAATAGATTTTCCATAAGCAAAAATTCCAAATAAAGCAAAGACTTTATCTCAAATAAATAAACTTCGGTATTTCTTATATTATTTCTTATATTAAAAAACACGGAAGTATATTTACGTGAGCTGAAGCTTATAAGTACATTGACATGAACAATTATTTTGTTGCTTAAGCAGCACTTGCATAAAAAACTTCTCAGTGGACGAACCTGAACTAAAAACTTTTTTAAGAAAATCTAAAAAAACTTATGTTTATAGAAAAACTCTCAAAATGTGATTGAGAATTACATACACAAGCAAAATAAGTTAATAAGCCTTTAACAAAAGCTAGACAATAACCATCTTGATTTGGTTCTGAATAATGCCCCTATCACGGTTTTCTACTTTTAAAATAAAGGGTCCGTCAGATAACTTTTTTTTGAAAAACAGGGCGCAAAACATCGAGTGTAGCTTCGGCTGTGTGGCACGTAGCGCCATTGACTGCAACGGCCACTCCTTGCTCATTTTCGAAAAAAAAACAGTTGCTCGTTTTGGGTGCGTCGACTTTTCAATATATGCGTGCGGGTTTTCTGTGCGCCAAATGCGACAATTTTGCTTGTTTACATACCCGCCAAGATCAAAATGAGCTTCATCTGAAAATATGATTTTTCTGGCAAAATCGGCATCTTCTGTAAGTCGATCGCAGGCCCACTTAGCGAAGCGCTGTTCAAGCGTATACACAACCATATTCGTTCAGCGGAAGGATAAAACTAATTATCTGTCAAATCAGACATGAGCTAAGTGTTACCATTCACGAATTAAGCACTAGTTGAAAAAAACGTTAGATGGCGTACCCTATAGTTTTGTTGGGATTGATAAATTTGCATTGCTATTCTGCACTAAATTAACAGTTGACTTTTCTATTGTGTTTTGGTATTGTCATTTACAACTCTGCGTAAGTTTGGTTAAGAAAAACGTTGAGTATACACAACCGCTTTTTTGGAGTTGGGTCTGTAGTTGGGGTTTTCTAGTTACTACAGGTTGGTGCGATATAAAAAGCAGAAAAAATTTAAAAATCGTAACTAGAAATATTTGTTATGCTCAATAACAAAATTTTCTTAACAGTTTCAGTATCGGCACATACAAAGATTTCTTTAAATATGGTTTTAGGTGATCCAACATATAACAAAACGTTTCTTTGCTCTGCCGGAAATAAGTAAAAAAACCTTCCAAAATTATTCTTTAAGGAATTCGTTCCCTATTTTGATTATTCCTTAACTTGCATTGGTTAGTTCAAGAGGATTGGAATCATCACGAATTTTTTTTCATACGTAGCACATCTATATTTGCGACTTCGTTTTCGTCTTCATAAAATAAATCTACACACATTTTTATACATTTGGTATGATTTCTTTGAACTAAAGCACTAAAAATAATATTTTTTCTAAAACTTTGTGTTTTTTTTTTAATTTTCACACAAGTTAATTGCTTTCTGTCAAACTTGATATTTTAGCTTGGCAACGCGATGACAATTTAAATTAAACAGTTGTGGTCATGATACAATTATACAAGGTATTTGCACGACTACAACAAAATTGCAACACCAAGAAACACACGTATTTTGTTGGTAGAAACATACCTATAATTGTCAGAAGCAGATGTCTTTTGTTTTTAAAAACAGCTATCACTGGGTAACTAAAGTACAATTGCAGACGCGGCGTTCATGCATGATTATAGTCATTCAGTGTTGCCAATATGTGTGTAATACACAGTGTGTAATTTCTGCTCTCATGTATGGGCCATGTAATGAGATTCATGTATAATCTGTGTGTAATTATACCTTGGGTTCTATTTTTATTTATTTTTGTTTTAATTTTAACCTACATAAAAGATGTGTAGTGTAATTTTCTTCAATGTGTAATTGGAGACACAGCCATATGCAAATTCATTGGCAACACTGTAATCATTTTATTCACACACATACACTAACATTTTTGCAGCATGTAAACAAAGTTTGACAACTTTCTGCATTGTATACATTAACAGGCTGGGCTTGTGCAAGTACCTTGTATAATTGTATCATGGTTGTGGTTCATAATACTAGAACACAGTTTGGTAGTGTGTAACGCCGGGAGGCTTTTCTTCAAAATTGTCTAGAAATGAGAAATTTGGAAACTGTAGCAAAGTTTGCCACGGTACAAGAAATATTTTACGTTAAAAAATACAATAAATTTTGGACTCTGGACTTTAAAGTCATCTTCTTGGATAGGGCTACTTCAAAGAACGATAGTTTTCAAGTGGAACCAAACTAATCTAAGGTAATTTATATCAAGACTTTAATTAGAATCGATATCTTAGTTTCAAGCAGGTGACTGGCTGTCCACATTCTTATTTGGAAAGAGTATTTTCAACATTTGAAGATGGTCGCTTTTAGTACAAGATGTGTTCAAAAAGTATCGCGAATTTTGAATTTTAGCGGGTTACATATATTCGAATTTTAATTTTTTTTTGTGTAACGTGGTAAGTCTGTGAAAGAAGAACGTTTTATACATATTTATTAGGATAACTTTATTATAAGGTATAAAATCTGTACGCTGCTGCTGTATTTTTTTCCACCTAAAATGTAAAACTGGCAACTTGTGTGCTCTATTTTGTTATCGTACATAGATTTCGTTATAAACTTTTTGTCGATATTTCTTTTTCTTACTCCAAATGTATTTCAATTTCATAGAACTGTTTGACACGTGTTGCAGCTTTTTTTTAGCAAGAATTCATGTTAAGGTTTTTAGACATCCATTTGCGTCTAGTTAATTTTTTCTTTCCACGGAAAAACTCGTTTAACTTTAAATTTTTCGATGGAATGAAAAAATACAATAAATAAGTTAAAATTCCATAACGTGTTCAGTGAAATACTTACACCTTCATGTTTAATGAAGCAGTCAGTAATCCCTCGAGCAAAAGGAGAACATAATCAAACACACACACACACACACACGCACAAAATATTTCCCTGTTTCTTAGCTTTAAAATTGGTGGGGGATTTATGGTTCTGTTGAGATCAAACAACTACGATGGAACATTTCACACCACTTGTATTAGCCAGGAAATAAATATTTTGGTTTACACTCGCTTTAGCTATGGATGGAAAAAATTGGAATTACAATTTTTTCCAATTCTTTTTAATCTAACTTTTTAAAGCTTTATTTTCTTAGTAATCTCAAAATTTTAACCATTAATCATAATTTTTTTTTGTTTGTTTTTGTTCTTTTGAGTGCAACTAAATCAAGTTTCATGTATCTGACAGGTTTAAATATAAAAAATGCATTCTTGATAACCCAAAAGAAGATTGATTTGCCACCACACATGAGTGAGCTCTAGCAGGAAGCGCAGTTTTCTATTGTAACTAAAAATATTTAAAAAATCATTTGGGAATTTATGTGAATATGTTTTTTGTTAGTTAGCTCGCAGCTGGAAATATTTGTCAGAGGTACAGTTTCCTCAGTGTTAATAAAAAAGGAATCAACCAAAAGTTTAGCGAAAGCTGCTTAATATTTATAAATCTTTAAATTATTTCATGGCTTAAAATTCTTTAAAGCTCGCAGTACTTCCTTAAGCTACGGTCACACTTGTCAAACATTTGCCCAAAAAAGCGGAACCACTAAATGCTAATGAAAAATCTTTTAATTCAGACAAAAGTTTGTCAAGTTAAAGAGTAGCCAATATTGTTGGATTCTATGGTGCATTAGTTGTGTTCGAAACTGTTTAATATGATAAACAAGTGTCTGGATCAAAACTTTTTTCATTAGTGTTTGTTGGTCACAAGTGTGACCGTACCTTTAGTATGACTTTGTGTTAAAATGAGCAAAAAATTTTGTTATTATAAACACTTGAAAACTTTTAGGTTTATAAATATTCAAGGGTGTTCTGAAAATTACACGATTTCTTTAATAAAAACCTCTTCAAAGAAAGACTTGATTGATGTTTAAATTATAATTTATGTTTAATTTATGAACGCTTAAGATATTTCTTGCAAAAATAACTTGCAATAAAATAATCAAATCAACAAGGCAGTGTTTCCTCGGGATTTCCCAAACATCCCTAACTATCAGTTTTATTTGATATAAATTGGAAATTACTAAAAACCAAACCGGGTTGGGCATTTTCTTAATCCAGCAAACCCACAATATTTTCTAATTGCAATTTCTCATCACAGCGCCATTATTCTTTATGTTTTTCACTTAATCATGCAACCACAAACAAACACATTCATTTACACATGCACTTTTACTATAAAAAAAAAACATTCACTCCAAAGAATATAAAAGAGGAAGGGAAAGCCAAAAATCTAATAAATTTATTAATAATGAGAAAATATTTTTGTGTTCATAATTATTTAATATATGTATGCATGTACATTAAAATTATGATTTTTACCGCAGCAACACCACAACTGTAGGGAAAAAATCAATTTACATAATTTGTTTGCATGCGCATTAACGAATGATTTATAAATATGCCGCCACAAAATAGTTTAAAAATTATTTGCGCAAATATTTCATTTATATAGAGGTATGTATGTATATACTCGTATGTATGTATATACAATATTTACCTTACTCTTACCTCGACAAACTTCAGGGGAGTAATTTATTTGAAAATAGCTTTTATTTTATGAAATATTATAATACTTTTTCGCAAATGGCTTATTACTAAATATTTAAAATTTTTAAATAAATATATGTACTTATTAAACCCACTACTTTATTCGTAAAAAATAATTCGGTTTTATAAAGGTTTTGTAAAATGAATTTTGTATGGAAATCTATTTTACAAACGTTTTATAAATCAAAAAATATTTTATTATGAATAATACATTTAAAAGCAAACAAATTTGTTTGAAAAACAAAAACAGAACTTAACCAAAACCAATATGTTATTCCGTCCTGTTAGTGTTCACCAGAGTAATAGATTTCAACTTATCTCATGTATGTATGTAATTTTGTTTCCTCAAATATGCGAATTTTTTTAGCTTAATTAAAGCTAACAAATAAATATAACTAAGGGCTAATAAATTAGTTGAAGTTTAAACGCTGGTTTAGTTGAACTACTCTCAAATTTATATGTGGTTTAAACTCAACAAGGAGAAAATCAGTGAACCATACCTTATGTGTGGTTTAAATAATAATATTGTGGCAGCACCAGAATAAATTTCGAAAAACAACTGATTTGCAGCCGGCTATCAATTCTTTGCACAGTCAAAACAGCAAAAAAAGAATACAAAATTTTAATTAAAGCTCCGCAAATTCTACTGAGAAAGAAATTATATTTATGCGAAGTAGAAAAGTATAAAAGAATAATAGAGTCTAAGAAAACAGATCGAACAAGGTCTGAAGAAAAAGTATAGGCTGGAAAAAAGTTGAGTGGCCTTTTAATGCACATAACACATGGTCTGTAAGTAACAAGACCACGTGGCCTATATTGGTAGCTTAAACACCCAATTTTATGCATTTACTGATGGTTTAAATACTGTTCTGATTTATGGGTTTGTTGGTTTTAACACATTTTAAAGCAAAAATAGAGATTAACTTGCACTGATTTATTAGCCTTAAAATTGTTTAATTTTAGTTTAGAAATTAAAAAAATTGCAAATTCTAAAAATCCATGTTTTCAATTTTGAAAAACATTTATGTATATTCAACTTTGTTGCAACTTTATTTCATAGATACTCGCGTGTCATCTTTTTAAAATAAAAATTCAAAATTCGTTTCAAGAATATGCATACATGTCCATTATACTTTTGTTCGACAGGTCTTTTCGAACTAGTTCGCTTATGTTCGAATCAAAAGTTGTTTTAAGTGCCTTGGAGATGGTCAAATAAACTCATCAATCAGATAGTTGTGTGCGTGCAAATGTTTTTTTTTTTTTTTGCTAAGAGTACGCGATGTCCGCATTGCTTTCGGAAAATGAAAAGTGTATAAAATTAAAAAAAACAATATAGTAATATCTCCACATATGAATCATATTATCCCCCAATATACAAAATAATTATGATGTTCCCTATATCTTCTTAACTACAATACCTAGGCCCACTAAGCTTGATGTGGATAGCTCTTAAAATAAATTGCATGTTCCACCAAAATCTTGTGGTTATAGGAGTAATCAATCATTAATTAATAAACGTGATTTTTATTATATAAGGAATATCGAAGCAGGAATAAAATGTATAGTAACGGTGCTAAACCATCATCCTGATAAATGACTTCTAATACGAAGTCAAATAGATTTTTTCACAAGCCTCAGAAAGTTAGCTAAGTTCACACACGTTATTTGTTATATATTAATAATTCTATATGCAAATACAATCACGATCACGCGTGACTCATGCGTGATACATGCGTGACTCATGCATGACTCACACCTGATTAATGCGTGAGTCACGTGTTACAAATGATGACATTTGAACATGTCTAATAGAAGCATATAAAATAATGACACAAACAACAGTAATAAAAGCTTTAGCAGAAGTCGTTTATTATTGACAAACTTAACGCGTGAGGCTATAACTAATTCGTACATAACTTCTGGTACGCAATGATGAGCATGCTTAATTTTTTATAAAATAACGCTCATTTGTTCAATTTTAAAAACAAAAATAGAATATCTGCTTAAATATGCCCACTTAAACTAGGAAATTCCATTTTTTCTTGCACTTCCGATATAAACATTAAAAACAAAAGCACTTCCACAAATAAACTGGTAACAAATTTAGGCGAAATATTTGAATAACAACCTGAACTTAATGGTTTCAGGGTTAAATTTATTACTTTTTCAATATTACTTACGATAAACAGAATTCAATTACGCAAAATTTGAAGCTTGTTCTGCTTCGTTTTGCAGCTTTCACTCACGAAGCCCAGTTTAAACGCGTCATTAAAAAGATGACCGTTACTTATTTGGCATTTATTTTAAAGCGAGTGCTTTCAGTTTTCACTGTACTCGAAGCTTTTTATTAATTAATCCATGAAATGACCGACTGCTAACTAAACTTTAATATATAACTTATATATATTTTTGTAATTCCATTTTGATTGCCTTTATTTGGAAAGCCTACTCGATAGGTTAAATTATATTTTTTATTAACGTTATAATACTTAGCGCATAAATGCGACATTTTAATTTTTTTTTACAAACTTCTTACGAAAGACACTTGGGTTTTTATGCAGAATATTAGAGGTAATAAAGAAATTTACGAATAAAATTTCACATGTGATAGTTGGTATTATGAATAAAATGTGTTGACAAAATTTCCGAATATTTACATATTTAAACTTCGAGAAAAATTTGTCTGACTTCAAAAAACTTCATACATTTGTGAAATATTTTGACAATTTATGAAGAAAATTATTCACAAAGATAGACAAACCTTTCGGAAAAGGTGGAAATATGTAAGTTTTTAATTTTCATGCAACTGATGTTACGAAATTAAAATCCATGTGAACGAAAAATTTTATTCGGAAATTTCCACATTTGGGATTCATGATAAGGTAAATAATAAGTTAATTAAAGAAATAAAAAAAATTAAAGAAAATAATCATCTGCTTTATTTTATTATGTGTAAATGAACATCATACTTTTTAATACAATATACAAGAGAGCAATTACAAAATTATCACCACATTAATGGTCAGACGGACGCATACAAACAACAAGTCCACAAGAACATTTAAACTCAGAACTTAAAAACTAGAACGTAATAACCAAATAACATTTTCAAATGAACACCTTTACAAAAACAAAATTAAAGCACTTGTGTAAGTTCAAAGATAAAGACTCCAAGCCAACTGAAAAAGTTTAAGGTATTTAGAAAAAGATAAAATAAAAAAATACCAAGAAATGTACAACAGAAACTATGGTAACAATTAGCTTTAAAACATGAAAATCATGTTAGTTAAATTTAATTTAATGAAATTGTGGGTTGTTTTGTAAGGCTTTCATTAAACTAAACTCCACAAGTCAAACGAAAATACAACCAAAAGAAAAATGTTAAACGAATGGGAAAAAACTTCAATGGCTTCTTAAATAAAAATTTTCAGGGCGGAAGTTAAAGGTATGAATTCAAGTGTAGAAATAAATGTCACTCATTTCATTTATTTTGGTGACTTATTAATATGTATGACTTGCAATTCCATTTCTTCTGTCAACTGGGCAGACCAAAATATTAGGGTTTGCCTTTACATTAGCAAATTTCAGTTAGATTGACACAAATTATTTATAAAAAATTACATGATAGCAGGCAAGCAGAGTTCATGAATTAATAAAAAGAACTAATTGTAACATATATAATAACACATAATAATTTATGTTACGATTGCAGTCTTCGTTATGTCTGGCTTGTGAACAAAAAAAGAGTTTCAGCTACAAAAAAAAGTTGAAAAGTTTACTTCTTTTTATTTATTCGTTTACTTATTCTACAAAAAATATTTTTACTTTTGAAACATAAAAAATTGTAATTAAAGCGTTTTGTGTAACACAAGCCCATAGTAAGGAGTTGAAAGAAAAATATACGTGAAAGGGTTGGCCTTGCAAGCTTTCTCTGGAATTCTCCGCTAAGCTCAACCCAAAGCAGTCGAATATTTTTAAAATTTCTAACAGGTCAACTTCTTACGACGCAGTTTTTCAAGTCCCAAATGTGAAAACAAATTTTGGAGCTGTAACTAGAGTTATTAAAATGCAGCGCTTTTTTGCAGTTTTTCTTCAAGGTATCTCTTGGACAGATCAACCAATTTTAATCAAATTTTGCGGCTGACAGTATTGGTTTTGATTTTCGAAAGGGTATAAGATTTAGTTGAAAATAAAAATATATTTGAAAACTTTATTTTCAAAATCTTATTTCAATCATTTAAGGGCCAATTTCACCAACTCTATTTAAATATCAATTCGTATTTAAATGTCGATTTTCATTAAATTTTTTATGGAAATTTCACTAAATATCAATAAATTAAAATTGACTTTTTAAATTTTTTCAACTATTACAGAAAATTGAGCAATTGAGTCACACTAACTTTATAATATAGTACATGCGCAATTCAATATTTAACCAAAATTAGTACTAATATTGTTAAGGAAATGGTTTTTTCATAAATCTATGCAATTGGCTCTACCAGATATATTTTAAGCAATGTACTAATATAACTTCATTAAATACCACTTACCACTTGACTTCGATTTTCGTTAATGATATCGATTTCGAATATATCTCGAACATTAATCGTGTAAAACTTTCGAGAATGACACTCAAAAATGTTGCTCAGGTTTGCTACTAATATAATGGATAAGAGAATATCGAACTAATTTCGATATCGAAAAAAGGCCACAGAAAAATTAAAAAAAAGGATTTTTTTTTTTTTAATTTACATATTTATTTTATTTTATTTTATTTATTTTTTAATCCATTAACTTAACCTGCAGGAACTAGCACACATCCACTAGACTACCGTCAAACATTCGAGAAACTATCGAGAAAATTCACTTTAGCGAACATTTGAGTTTTTTATATTCGCGAAAAAAAATATGGAACAATTTTGATGCGAAATCTCAGGTCAAGTGGGTAAGAGTGAGATTTCTATACATGTATTTTTATTGATCTCGTCCCAGTTGAAAGGCGTCAAACTTCTTATGCATTTAGCAACTAACGATAGACTTGGGTCGAACTCGTTCACTAGTTAATTTTTGCCACAAACATTGATCATTGGATCAAACCCATTTAAATTACATTAAATATGTTATATACTCGTACAAATGCATGTACAAATGTTTTGGTGTGTATAAACTTTATACGAGTATGGTGAATTTATGGTATTTACTCGTATTTTATAATCTAAAGTAAAGTCATAAAGTCACCATCAGAAAAGTGTTTATTTCTTTTAATGAATGTATTCCAAAACTAATGAAAGTATGTCATACTGTTTCAAACACCGACTGTCATAAACATTAACTTTTTCATTATTTTAAATGTTTTAATATTTTATGGCAAAACTCAGTACCTTCATGTGCACATACAATTATATGCTTTTTGATTTATTTGTACTGATGTATTCTTTTGTATTTCGTTTGGTTTTTTTTAAAGCTCATATTTATGTATAGTATTGCATTCAAATTATATTTATGAATAAACAACAATTAAATTTGTATAAAAACCGCGGTTTCATTTAATATGATTTAAATTTTTTTTTTTTGTCTGTCTGGCATAAATACTTTTTGGGTTAATGGGGTTGGTGCACCACTATAGATAAGATACATATGTACATCTCTCCATTAAGTGTTTGTTTTAAACATAATGCATATACATATGTATGTACTCGTAGATATGCACTTGAAGTTATTCATATGTACGACTGCATACATATCTATGTATGCAGTATTTATTTCTGTCTGTACTTTTAATCATAAACCATTTAAATGCATACTTATATATTCAAGTGTTTAAGGTTGAAATTATTTTATAAAGTTTGTAGCTATAATTATAAAAAATTGATAAAATTTAAGATAAGACACGTATAGAGCATAATAAGACTGTTTTTATTTTCCAGAAAAGTGCTTCTTTAATCTAAAAGAAGAGGCTTATTTTTATCTTATAAAGAAGTCTGCTTTAAATCTTCCGCAGAGGAATATTATTTTTAAATTTCCAGAGGAATATTATTTTTATATTCCAAAAGACTGTTGTGAGCTTATTCGTAAATGCATCACTGCTCTGCAAATTAAAATTTAAATGTCCTAAAGATTTTCGCTGAAGTAGAAAACGCACAAATAAATGTCAAATGTGAGTTACAAACATGGCTGCTGCTAAAAAAAGATTATCAGCAGACTTATATTGCATTTTAAATTAAAATTTTTTCATAGCAGTGATGCATTTCGGAATATGCACTGTTTTTTAATCTGCTAGAAAGGATTTTTTTCGAACTTCTAAAAGAAATTAGTTTTTAATTTTCTAGAGTTTTTTTATCTTTTACAAGAGCATCAGTATTCCAGATGACTTGCTTTTAAGCTTTTTAGAGAAGGTTTCTCCCCATTTTCCAGCAATGTATTATTCCAAGAGTTTATTTCAATCTAACATTATACTATTTTTTCAAGCTTTTGGAAGAAAGTTGCCCATGCAAATAAGTCTACTTTTGTGACATCTAACACAAGAGTCTTATTGAGAGTCCTCTATCAATTTTCTTCTATCACTGCATTGCTGTTTTGTACATTCGAATGAAATAACGATTAAAATTTTTCACTTCATTCAAATTATTCGAATAGAATTATTCAACAAATGTATTATTATTTTTTTTAGTTTCAACCAAATTAAAATTCATCAGTTGAAATAAAATATTTGCTTATATGAAAACCAACCAATACTAATAATTATCTCTCCCTTAAATTAAAGTTTGCATTTTGAAGCCTCATCTTTATCAGAGTCGAATTTATTTTTATTATTTAGGTATTGATACAAAATTATTCGAATAATAATCAAAGATTCCTATTAAGTCACAAATACGCAAAAATATGAGGACAAAATAATTTGTAAGCAGTTCAGTGTTTCAATAACTACTGAGAAAAAGTGCAGATGTTTTTTCACTTCTATCATTTTTTTTAGTTATTTCAAAAAATTTATATTTTTTTTTATTATTTGTGGAATTGTTTACATTTATATTTCATAGTCCATTTATTGTATATAAGTCTCATATAAAAATTTAAATTGTAATAAAAGTGATGCCGCGGAGAAAAAAAACTAAAGCTGTCCAGAAAAATGTCCTGCCCAAGAAAAACTATGAATTCCTAACAGCCGATGAAATTAAAGAGAGACAGCAACAGCATGAAAATCATGTAAAAAATTTAAAAGGGAGCCTCAATTATATAAAAGGTAAATTTCGCTGTCAGAAGTAAACAAAAAAATAAAATAAAGAGGACAATTTTTGTTTTATCAGAATCCAGCTCTGTAGTTGCCCAATTAGAAGCAGATGGGTACAATTTTAAGAAATGGCAAGAATATGTAGATTGTTATCCATTGCCAAAAGCTTACTTGCCTCCCCATATACGTTTGTTGCTAGAAAAACTTAAGCATTTTGAAAAGGTCTCTAGTAAAGAAAGCGTTAGCTGGAGGCTTTTTATTGATGAGCGCAGTATTCTAAACCAAAATTTTTCTCGTGAAGATCTTACAAGTGCTACACTAAAACAAAAGCTCAAAATAAATTTTGGCCCAGTGTACGGTAGAAGCATAGACACTTGTCTTGAAATGTTAAAGCGAATTGAAGAGTTTATGGAAAATCATTTAGAAGTCAGAAAATGTGCTGAGCAAATATTGAACGATATAAAGGAATTGAGAAGCATTTTACAACGACAAATAGTCGAATTTCTAAATCAATTGACGTATCAGATTTTAAGTTCCGGGGAAACCTATATGGAGTAAGATGAACATTTATAATGGGTGTTTGAAATCATTCGTTTCATTCTTCTAGTTCTATAGATGCATTAACTTCTGAGTATAAATTTCTATCTAATAATTTCCAAATGCACATTTGGATACTTAAAAATGTGCCAATACGTTTCCCACAACTAGAGTAAGTGTTTCATAAAATAAAGACATATTAAATGGAGTTTGGTTAACGCACACTTTCAGTATTTCACATTTCATAGCCAACTTATATGGCATCAATGTGACACTTAGTATACCCACATCTATAATGAAAGAAAATTTTGCTATTCGCGCTCTACACATGAAATTTGATCATCTTAGTAAAACTGATGACATTCTCTTAAATGAAACCATGGTGCCACCGCAAGCAAGAAGCTTTTTACTACAAGATCTAGTCGAATGTCTTAATAATGAATGGTTAATGCAAACAGAAATTCTAAGCCGCGTACGTAACGATATGATACTAAAACGTCAAGAATACGAAGAGGAAATGCAGCTGTTTGAAGAGCAGAAGGCCAAAAAGAAAGACAAATTGAAAATAAAAGCTCCCAAATATGAGCCTCAATTAATAGACGATGACATGTTTCCTAATATCCGAGAAGAATTTTTGGAAGAAGAACAAAAACAATATGACAGTTACTTGAATACTCTGCATTCTTCCTTAACAATGAACTTAGAAGCAGATGAGGTATTGTATTGTAGCTGTGTATAAAAGCTCAAATAAAAGCTTTAATTATTTCTTCTTTAGATCAATCTCCAACAGTATTTCATTTTGGGTGGTATATATCAATTCTATCAAGTTGAAAAACCTCAAAACACTGAATTTAATAATTTCAATATGACTTGGCATTTAAACAGTTCGGATCTCGTAATTGTAGAAGATTTGGTCATAACTTCAGAAACAAAATCCTACCGACGAATGTCTAAAATATACAAAATAGATCCCAGAAAAACACTTTCCGATGCAGTGTCCCAGTTGAATGAATACACTGAACTTCAGTGTCCTTGGTTCATCTTAAGCATACAATTGCCAGAAAATCTGTGCTATTGGGGTCAACCTGTCGTATGTCAATACGAGACGGTAACTAAAGTTAAAAGCAATGATGAAATTTTACCAGATAATACAGAACTTTCACCCAAAACTTCAAAGACGGCTTCGTTATCAGTTCGTAAAAATCGCTCTGACTTGACTCCAGAAAAAGTGCTTTCAAGCAAACCTTCCCAAGAAAGTATGACAAAATGTCTTAACAATGTACAAATAGCTACAGAAGATCCTCCCATGCATGATCGAGCTCCCAACGTTGCAGGCATTTTAAACATTACAGACTTCCCTTTAAAATCACTGCTCAGTAAACCGCAAATCAGACACATGCAAAGACATGTTCTACCACGAATGATTTCATCATTAAAATTCAACAAAGAAATTCGAGAAGATGTATCCGCAGCCAGCCAGCAAAAACGTAAATTTAAAAGAGGAGGAATCTTAATGCGTCATCATACTGATGTGAAAAGTGAGCCTATCTCCGAAACTGAACCTCTATTCGAATTTGGCCCCATGCAAAATAATCCAGAAAGATTAATACCCATCTACGCGCAAGATGAGCCAATACGCGTTTTGCAGCTGACAAGCGATAAAAGTCAAAAATCAAATATTGAGCATCAGGGACTGAAATCCTTTGCCCAATTAGTAAAATTAATAAACTTTATTAAATGCTGGCACACACTTCAAGAGAGAAAAATAACTGATCTAAAACAATTTGAATCAAAATTTCCTGTTGTTAACAAACGTTTACAGGCTGTGAAAGAAGAAAACTTGAAATCACACTCTTCTAAGTCATCTGCACATTTGACCTATTCTAGGGTTAATACTGAGTCTCAAGTATCTAAGACATCACTTACATCCAAAATGTCTGTGGTAGAACCTTCTGAATCTAATATTTCTTCAACCCTTATGAATGACTCAGTTTCTGCAAAAGATTCCACTTTGAAATTATACTCAAACGTGAGCGATCTGGAACAGGAAGAAGAAGAAGAAGATCTTCTGACATATTCCTGCTCACATTGGACTACCAAGCATATAATAAAATCAGAATTTAATAGAGAGACGCACACAGTTGTTGTGCAAACTGATAGATTGGGTAAGCTGGCACACAGGAGTTTTTGTTCCGTTTCTTCAATGGATTCGACTACTCTAGTCTAGACTAGTCTAGTGTTGTCTGGTCTGGTCTAGTCTAGTGTTGTCTGGTCTAGTCTAGTGTTGTCTAGTCTTGTCTAGTCTAGTCTAGTCGTTTCATTAATCAAACTAAGCGTGACTTTGCTTGAATTTTAAGGAAATTTTAAATTGGATTAATGTCGAAATTTGTTAAAATTGATGAAGAAAATTTGTTTCAGTGTAAAGAAAATGTATGGAACTTAAAACTAATACGACTACCAAGACGTTTAAGATTACTTTGCTCTATTTTTATTAACACAGCATCTAAATTATTTATCTTTCAAGGTAATTTTGGTTTCGCTTTCAAGCGTTATGAACATTTTCCCTTCAAGTCCTGGATATTAGAACCCAATCAAAATGAGTATGTTGTTATACATTGGTGCCGTCAAAAGCTGAGATTTCTTTTTGTTTAATCTTTTCCCATTTTTAGTCCTGAAAATGAGATAATTTTTACTATAGAAACTCGACATGTTCGATGTATTTTGTTTATCAAAGAAAATGGTTTAAAGTGTCGTATTACAGAACCCTTAACGGAAAAATATGTAAGCAAGCCCAAAATTTATTTGACAATTGATGAACCTATCAGTAATCTCAAGAAGTTGAAGACTATATTGCAAGAAAAAAATTTGAATATCTTTGCTGGGGAATATGCCAGGTTTTATATAGAAAATGGTGGGTGGTAAATATTAAAATTGTACAGACTCAAAAAGGTTTATTTTCAATGTTTTGCACATAAATAAAAATCAACTGCAGCTTAGTTGCCAGAAAGCTATAATTATACTTTTTTTCACACATGGAAATATTACTTGAGCATATGGAATAGTGTAGAGAAAATAAGTGGAGAAGGTAATGAAAATGGGAGCCACCATACTTCCTCTTTCGCCCATGAACTTAAAATAATGAGCGGAGGATCCACCATATTTCCTCTCTCTCTCCCATGAACTAAAAAGTTGCTAAACTCTATAAAATTATAACTCTCAGTTGCCAGTTAGCAACCAAGATTTCTTGATGGACGGGAAATGTTAATTTTCTTTTGAATATGGATGCATTAATTTGCCAGTTTCCAGAAGTTTTCAGTAACTGGCAACATAACTAAAGTTTTATTGTTTTGCATTATCGATCCGTTAAATATTTTGTGCAACTATGAAATCGTTTTCTCTACTAACTCATTATCGCCAGCTTTATTTGCAAAGTTTTCCAAATTGTAGGGTACTTTTCGGAAAAACATTTATCCACTGAACTCCACACATACAATTGTATGGCTATGCATTGCACCGAAATGAAATTTAGCTATTCCCAGTGGAATCGCTTGGCTCAAAGACGTGATATTATTTTAAAATTCTTACACTATCAACATTCTGAAGAGAATACCGTGGAAGTACGAATAACACCTGAAGAAGCATTTTTTGTGGAAGTCACGGAGCAATGTTCAGATGATTTGGATGTAATTATATTAAATTTTCATTTGACATGGAGAAATATAAGTGTGAGTAAAAGTTTTTATCTGAGTTTTTATCTGTGTTGTAATAAGATACTAAAGAGCACTAAATGTTTTTTAATAACAAGTAATTTTCTATTTATTTGTATAAATTTTTAGTATATTGCTTTATTTTCAATGGATAAAAACTCAGCTTATGTAAGGACAGTTTAGTTAGGATTTTTAAACTAATAAACAAACAAAATATTGCAGTTTTTCAGTGATTTAAATCATTTGGTCAATTCTATGTATCCGTCTGCTTATGAAGTGAAATGTAAAAATGCTAAATTATTAAATTTTGTAAAAAACATACTGTACGAAATAAGGCCTTTAAGTTTCTCTTGAATAAAATTTTGTAATACAAATGCCTGAAAACCTATCTTTAAAGAAAGCATTATTGCTGAGAGATCCTAAAATCACTTACTTGATGGAAACGATTGTTTTCAATTTTCCAACTCTGGAATCATGTTATCGATTTTTTTGATTTTTAAAATATAAAATATTCTAAAATATAAAATATGTTTAACTACAAAAAAAAATTGTTTTATTTAGTTACTTTTATATGCCTAAAAAAATAAAATTTTCCAGCTTTGGAGCTGTAGTTTTTATTTTTGTGATTTTTTATACCAAACTTTGTCTTTCTAAAACATAAAAAATATTTAGTTTATAAAGAAAAAACTAAAAGTTTTACCTAGTTACTTTTATATATCACAAAAAGCTTAAATTTTCCAACCCTGCAATCATTTTTTCAGATTTTTCTAATTTTTTATATGCTTACACTAAAGAGAAAAAGATAAAATTTGTTTTAGTAGGTTACTTTCAGATCACGAAAACAGTTCGAACTTTCCAACTCTGGAATCATCTTTTTATTTTTTATTTTTATTTTTATTTTGAATACCAACTTAATGCTTACTGTAAAATAAAAAAGGTTTTAAAAATTTGTTTTATTTAGTTATTTTTTATATACCAAAAAAGATAAAGCTTTCCAGCTCTGAAACCGTCTTTTGTCATGATATAAAATGTTATATAATAATTCTGTCGTGACATATTTAGATATTTATGTCATGACACGACTATCTATTATCGTTTTTATATTATAACTTATTGCAAGTCTCTACCATAAAATGCATTTGCATACCAGGGAAAATAATTTGCGCTCTCAAGGTCTCGGGTATATTTTGCTCAGAATTTCAAAATATTTTAATACAGGGTCTAATTTTGTAAAACGCAACGCTAAGCATTCACAAATTTCATATGGAAAAATTTTTATTTAAAAAATAAAACATATAAAAAATTTTTCAACGCTGGTAGTTGCGTTTTGCAAAACAAGGCCCATAGTTTAAACGCACTTGAGGTTTAAAATTTCGTTCAACGTTCTATGTCATCTATTTGCTCTGTAATTTTTTTGCCTTAGATTCGAATTCAAAGTTACACGTCTTCGAAACGCAATGACTCAAAATTGCCTTAAAACTGAGTGTCCCAGGCCATCGAAATTTCATAATAGATTTTCAATAAATTTTTCACAAAACTTTTAATTTTAATTTATAAAGCGAACTTTTGATAAATATTTTAAAATTGTAATATTCTCATAACTTTATTTAATTTCTGTCTTTTCGGGTAAATATATCAATTTCCTCAACCGTTCATTTCAACAGTCTTTTGTTTTTTTGTGAGTAGAACACATTATGTTTTTAAATTTAAAACAAACAAAGAATTTCTTATTGATGGTCTTGAGGTTTTGCGTTCATTGTTTTATTTTTGAAAAAAAGAAAAAAAACTTAACATATTCCATTTCATATCTAGTCCTTTTGTCAAGTATTCATATACTCGTATGTTTTTATTTTGAGTTCATGTACATATGTATGTACTTACGTACGTCTTAAGTACAGTCACAAAAGTGATTATAATTTTTTTTTTCTTTAGTACCCTGCTTATTGTTATCGTAGATGCAAACCTTTTTCTGGTCATTATTTATAAGTTTTGCATGTAGCAAAGGATTCTTTTTACGCATAAATTTTTTGTTTGTTTACACAATGCATATTTTTTTCTTGGACATGATTATTATAAAGGATTGAGGTTTGGTTTCTTATTAAAAATACATACATACGAGTATATTCTAGTGAACAAAAAGTCTTAAAGGACTTCCATTAGATTTAATATAAATCGGCGTTTTTTTGCCGATAAAAAGTAATGTGATATTCTGGCAGGTTTCCTGTTTCATAAAGAAATAGCAAAGCCAAATTTGGTTAATGAAAGATGCCTCCACAATTGAAAGAATGAACACGATTTTATGTGGACAAAAGTATAGAAACTGCGGATTGGTGGGACCTTGTAGCATCAAACGTGAATGAAAAATTTGCGGTACTGCTAATTTAAAGTTTTCATTTATATATCGTGTTTGAAATGAGTATCCAGCTTTAGAATATTCTAAAACTTATAATAGAATTTTAAGGTAATACACAATATCTAGAAGATTTCAATAAAAATCTTTATGAAAATCTAATCCAATTTAAAACGTCATTTATCTGCGCAAGGGTACTTTTTCTGTTTGTTTTTTATGAGCTAAAAATACTTCTGTGACCTCTTCTACCATTCTACCAGAGCTAATCTTTTTCCTTTAAAGCGTGAAAACTAAAAAAAATTTTTTTGTTTATTTTTATATTTCTATAAAGCCTTCTTCCTTATTGAGATCGTTTTCAATGCGCTGACACATGAACAATAAAAACAAAATAAAAAAATAAAAATATTTCCATACACTGTACTAAATGCTCCTTAGCAAATAAAGATGCCAGCAAACAGATAATAATTTATTTTTTCAATCCTTTTGAATGCATATACATACATATGTACACGCAAAGAAAAAATATGGTTGAGGTAACCATAATCAAACAGCAACATACTATGATTGAATTATATGGTTGCTGTCAAATCATATTATTTTATCTGAGTTAATAATAACATTCGACAATAACAATTCACTTTGTTAAACCTAATCTTAGTATTGTTCAAAGTTATCACATTTTCATTAAATATGACAATACTATTATTATATGTTACTAAAATATAATTAAGACTAATCATACCATATTCTAATATTTATAATAATATTGTTAAATACGACCACAGTATTGTTCTATATAATAATAATATTTTGTTTTTTAACCATGTATTGCGCGCGTCAAAGCCGAAATAAATATAAAATAATTGCTGAAATCAAATGTATATATTTGCACGTGTACTTACACAAATATGTGCGTATACACGAAATGCATGCACGCATCTATAAAGAAATATATATATATATATATATATATATATATATTTATTCATCTATCTTCTTGTTTCTACTTCATTTATTTATTAATTTATTTAACATTACGCGCGCAATACCGATAGCTTACAAACGAAAGTAAATATAGTATGGTTTTGGATAACATTATATTGTTATTTACATCATATTATTTTTATATAGTAACACAAATTATGTTGTAGTCATACATTTTTAACAAAACTTTGTAACTTTGTTTATCGAAACGCAATTAATGTTTAAAATAAAAATAACTTGTTTTCAATGACAACATATTTGTTTCGGAGAACATAATATTGTTTTCTCAACCATGCTACAATCATATCTTTTCTTTGCGTATAGTTAAACAAATAAAAATAAAAATATATCTATGTATGTAAATACAAAGTACATACCATATGAAAAAGGTAGCAATAAAATGTGAAGAAATCTGTCAAAAAGATTTACATAAAATGATAAAATGAAATGGAATATTCAGCAACAAAACGGCCAATATGACAACTAATGAAAAGGCGTCTTATTTTTTTTTTATATATATTTCACAACGAGCTGAATAAATGAAAAGGACTCTGACAAAATCAACAAAATCATATAGAAAAAAAATATGTGCTAAAATAAATATTTAGATGTTGTTGTGCTGATATATTTCATTGTACGTACATATTTGCAAAAAAATCCTATAAATATGATATGAAACTTGAATCTTTAAACATAAACATCTATCTACTCGTATGTTGAATAGATAAAAAAAATAGAATAAAAAAGGATATGAACATTAAAACACTGATTGCAGGCCATTTGTTGTTTATTTTAAAAATTCGTACAAATATACGTATTAAAATAAATACATGCATAAATTTTTTGTCATGCGAATAAGGACTTTTGTTCCAAAAGCAAATTTATTAACCGACTGGAAGGAGAGAGGTTATCAATCAATCTTATTTTTTTAAGGATGTTACTTATATGTGTATATACGTTCCTTTAGCTCCCATTAGAGCATAGGGCGTCAAGGATGTTACTTCATAACTCTAAATTTTATTTATTTATTTTTTTTTTTTTATCTGAGAGAGCATATCCTTTATTCAGTCCCATTGTAAAAAAATATGACGAACGCCTACTAATTTTTTTCCTTTGATCTTATGTACTTTTTCTTTCTTATATACAGTCGAACTTCTCTATAACGTAGCAGTTGGGGACCGTCAAATTTCTACGTTATAGAGACAATTCGTTATAGAGAAAGTGCAGAAAATTTTGACTTTACATTTTTTTATGTAGAAAATATATTTATTAAGACAAAAAAAATTGTTTTTACTTGAACACATTAATTTTTTCTTATTAATACATACATATGTAGAAAAAAATTATGTTAGGAGAAGAACATTTTTTTTACATGAACACATTTAAATTTTTTTGTTTAAATGTAGAAAATATATATATTAAGGCAAGTTTTTATATGGTGTTAAAGAAAGTTGTAATTTTCATTTGTTTTTGATGTTTCCACTTTTCTTCGTCAACAAAGTCTTCACAACGATTAAGAAGGGGAAAAATATTCCCGGTACATTGTTTCGAGATTCCAAAAAGCTTTGTATCGTGTTAAAAGACGAGTGTACTTGGGAAAACGAAGGCAATTCTGAAACATTTTGTTCTATGTCAGATTCTTCATCGTCGTGTGTAAACTTATGCCACTGTTTTCTTTTTTATGTGACAGTTGTAGCAAGCGTTGAAAATGTAACATCTTTTATAGTTATATTTTCTGTGACTAAATTGATGCAAAAAATCGATTGGTAAAAACTTCTCATTAGAGAGATTATTTAGTGTGAAAAATTCTATTCAGGTCTTAAAAAATTGTACGTTACAGAGAAAACTTCGCTATAGGGAAATTCGTTATAGGGAGATCAAAATGTATGAATATACTCACAAAAATGTTGTGTTCACGGATTTTATTTGTTATATAGAAGATTTCGTTATAGAGAAGTTCGCTATAGAGAAGTTCGACTGTAATTGCTACAAAGCCTAACACATACCTTGGGCCCTTATAATGACACAAAACTCTAACTAAATAAATGGGAGGAGCCACGTCGATTAAATGCTTATAGTATATTTTATTTGAATACAATTAACCGATTCTTAAGAAACACACACACGCACACATACACATACACACATCCGTAGCTCTGGAAGTGACACAATTTTGCATTAAAAAAGTAGGTGGGGCCACGCCCACGAAAATTTCGTTTTAAGTTATATATTCTTGTACTTAAATATCTCACTCTCACAAAACTTGCTAAAGTTTTCAAAGTGTTAAATCAAAATGAGGAATCATGTTGATTCAAAGTCATTTCAAGTTGAATTATTTATTAATGTTGTAGTCAGTCATTTAATTAATTATTTAATTTAACCGATTCTTGCGAAACCTTTTACACACCCTTAGCTCTAAGACGGACATGACTTTGCATTTAAAAAAGTGGGCAGGGACACACCCATGAAAATTTAGTATTAAGTATATATAATTCTACCTTTTCGATTTATTAAAGTGCTAAATGAAAATGAGCAATCATGCTGATTCAAAGTCATTACAAGCTGAAGCAACATGAATTTAATTTATAAATGCTGTGCTGAATTATTTTATTACTTATTTAACCTACCAGGTGATGTGTAGTTTTGACACAGGCATGAGCAAAATGTGTGAGTTTTGTATTGCAGTTGGCTTCTTCCTCATCCAAGATTTGAACTCGAAATCAAAGGCTTACCGCTGCAGCCACAACAGCCTTAAATATTCTTTAGATAAAAAAAAATATCATCATGAACTAAATTTTAATTCAACATGGTTCAACTGATGATTTGCTGCCTTATTCATAAAAAATTATTATGTTTTATAACGGCATTATTTATAAACATTTTATAAATTAAAAATATTTTTAACATAGCATTTTTTAAGAACTAGAGCCTTAATCTAAAAAAAAACAAACTCAAAAGGCGTAGCTACTTTGGCTTGTCTGCGGCTCTCCGACTACAAGACTAGTGCACTGCGTCCTAGCTAGCAGCATGAAGTTTTCGCTGGTACTGTGAAGTTTTTCGCCTATTTTCATAACATAAACATGAAAAAATCAACAACAAAAGAAGAAAAAATCACTCAACTGAGCAAAGCAGTGCATTGTAGTTATGAAAATATCAAATAAACACCAAAACATTGAAACAACATATAATTTCCAATCAAAATTTTTCCACGTTGATTTTACATTGGTATTTTTTTCTTTGTGCACTGTGCAAATTTTTCTTCATTTTTTTCTTTTCGCCAAAAAAAATTACAGTTGTATCCCCCTGTGTGATATAAGAATATAAAAAAAGAAAAACACTTACATTCTGCCCTCTATTGGGAATTTTAAAATTGTTATTTTGTACACTTTTTAATCATGAAATTTGGTCAATAGGGCATTTTTAATTGCTCTATCATTTCTATGTTTCAACATTTTGATGAATGAAACTGCAACTATTTGAAATATAGTAAATGCTGTTTCTTTCATGACTCTTCAAAAGAATGTAAATATATATGTGTGTGGGTGCATGGGAATATACAATGAACTATGTGCATTTATTTAGTGAAAAAGAGTTAATTTAAGATTGTGTGAAAATGATATGCACGTATTTCAAATTAGTTTCACCACTCAATTGCTTTTATGATTCAAAATCTTTTTTTTTTAATTTTTATATTCCCACGTTTGTTTATCTCTATTCTAAGAAAACTGCTCTATGCCCTTTTCAAGCAAAAGCAACTACATTTATGCACACGTACACATCCATGCATAAATATATTTATGTTAACACATACATACATACATATATCCACATATAATTCAGACATAGTTGCAATTGTTGTTTCAGGTTACTGCAGTTGCAAACAGACTCGTATCTTATCTTTTTAGTTTTTCTTGGCTGCTGTAATCGGAATTTGTGCAAAAAAGCCAACATTTCTTGCTGATTTGAGTTTGAAGTTTCTTGAACAAAACTAGTCAAATAGTTGGTGGAACTTTGTGAAATTTGCATTTACATTGCCTTTGCATGACTAAAACCATGAATGGGCATGAGAGTGTACAAATATTCAATGCCCAACAGGTATAATGTATTGGAAGAAAAATTTATGTATGCTAAAATTTATACTTTGCCATTAGATTAGTATGTCTCATATCGTCCCTGATTTAACTAACTGAGCTAACTAACAATTTGAAAATTTAACAGGAGATCAGCTTTAATGGTTGTTTTATACATTCATTCTTATGGCCGCGTCGGAAATCTTTTTACTTATATAGACACAACAGTAATGCTTACACTCATGAAAATTGTAGACAAGGTGTATTATGACTTATAAAGTCTACATAGAAAAGCACTTAAGTAATTTTTCAAAAAAATGTCAGTTAGGTCGGTTAGTTAAAACAGCGACGATATGTATGTATATATACACATAATTACGAAAGTTTCGGTCCAGACTGGCAATTTTTGTTGTAGCAACGTTTTATTTTTTTAGCGAAGAGGAGCGAAAGACGAATACAAAATGTATATATTTATATTTCAACACCCTCCCACATATTCAAGAATTGCTGCAACAAAAGTTGCAAATGTGAACCGGGACAAAGTCGTCTAATATCCGTATTATAAATACCTGCTGCAGTGACAATACTTTGTGGCATAAAAGGCAACTTTTCTAATTTTTGTATGCTGAGAAATGTTGTCATCAAGGCACATTCATTTCCAGGTAATATAAGGATTACGAAAATATAATAACGAAGAAAACAACATGGCTTTTTAGTTGATCCAAAATATCAAAAATAGAATTTGTTTAGGGTGGCGTTGGCTGAAGTAGTTAGCACGTTGACTACAATACCGAAGATCCTGTGTTCGAGCCCGGTATCCAACAGTCATTAAATAACAACACCATGCATTTTTCATTTTCATACATTAGAGTCCTTTTGCATCAGTTCTTGTAGGAAAGTTCAAATGATGAAGGCATAGTCACTGGTGGCTGAACTATACAGGCTTCAGCAGATACTAATCCTAATGTAACATCAGAGCGCCCTCCTTCGTTGTGTAGCAGAATCATCGGCAAAGTAAAATAACCAAGACAATTGCTAATAAACACAGCTTCAAAAATTTAATACGCCTCATTGACAGCAGAGGCGCTGCAACACTGCATTATTAAAAAACGTGCAAAAAAGCAGAGTTGTAAAAGAATGAAGCTTTTTTTGTATCTCTGCCTTTACCACCTGTCTTTTCTCTATCAGTATCCCTTTCCTTAAGAAGGCAACACCTAGTAATATTTAGTAATAGGCATTCATTGCCTGAGTGTTATTTCTTTAAAAAAAAAATAATAAAAATAAAAATTATGATAAAATTTGCAACGTTTAGTACTTTTCACAATTTTTTAATAGTTTTTTTATATGTATATTTAAAATTGTTTACTAAGACTTTTTTTTAGTAAAATATTTTTCATGTTAAAATTTTTAAAAATTTTTTTTTAATTTCTTTTTCGTAAACAATTTTTGAAGTTTCCGATGAAGTTTAATTTGAAGAAATAAAAACGGTGTCAGGTACAACTTCAACGCTTTGCATGACGTTTCTAGAGTTGGCAGAAAAGCGTAAGCAAAATGTGTGTGACACAATAAAAACTTTGACAACACTCCCTTTTTGTTTTACTGCTTTGTTTAATGCATAAAATACAGCACAATTCGATTACTCTGATGCCACTAAATCATTTTTATGTATATTTACCAAAAGTTTAATTAAATTTCATATTTACATGCAAGTTTGGCCAACCAAATTAAGATAATTATACCAACTGATTGTCAAAGCAGGCAAAAAGTTGTTATAAATTCCCATTTGCAACAACAATTCTGTGGCAATTCCGCACGTTTTAATTTCATGTGGAATACAGAACATACCCCTGTATCTGACACGGCCTTAAAGCTCAGCTGCGTCCAAGGCGTATGTAACAAGGTGGCAGCGCTGCTTCAGCTAACAATTTTTTCTCTATGTGCTTTGTAGCTGACGAATGTCAAAAACTTCGATTTGTTTTGGTTTTGGTACAATTATTTTTGTGCTTTTGACGTTTTTCGGTTCTTGTACATATAACAAATCCTTAT
Source organism: Nowickia ferox (assembly GCA_936439885.1). Lineage (NCBI taxonomy): Eukaryota > Metazoa > Arthropoda > Insecta > Diptera > Tachinidae > Nowickia > Nowickia ferox. The sequence continues at coordinate 112,642,153 of OW387023.1, forward strand.
GCAGTCACCTGTATAATTGCACCATGGCTGCGTCTTTGCTACTACTTGGAGAATGTGCCTTGATTGTCATGAACAAATTAAACAAAATTTATATTTTATCAATGTCTAGTCAATAAGGTCTATGAAAGTGTTTTGTGGTTGACTTTTTTTCATGTGATTCTTGTAAAATTTTTCATAATTCTTGTTTTTTTGAATTATCTTCAAACACACAAATTAACAAATATACCTTGTGTTGTAAAGAGTGATGGTAATTTACACGAACTAAGTTAATGTCGTTTGTAGTGTTGTAATATATGTTGTAGGATTAGGGTTACCTGATTGGTGTGCCTCGGGCAGTCACTCGTAAGTTTCTAGTTCTGTAGGGCATACTACATAAATACATACAGGCAGGAATACACACGTGCGTTGGCGTATAACATTATGTATGTATGTGAATGTGTGTTACTAATAAAAACTTCTTTATTGTTTTCTTTTTTCTCATCTCATTTCCAAACTTCTAAGAAACAAAATGAAACCATGAATATGAATTGCAAAAAAAAAACCAAGAAAAAACTTGAAAAACAATTTTCCTATATGAAAAAATTTATAACAAGTCTAAGTTACTTATTTCAAAAGGATTAAAAATTCTTCTCTACTCGCATGCATGGAAACTTATATTTGTTTATTTTTCATGCTAAATTTATTTTTTTTTAGTTTATATTTTGTGATTTTTTTTAATATGTTTCAACAAATTTCGGCTGGGCGCGAAGTGTTTTTTTTAGAATTGATGGAATGGAAACTTCAGACTCTTAATGTGTTTTGAGACTTTTTTAGGGTTCCGTACACCAAAAGTGAAGAGGCACTCTTTGTTTCCTCTACAACGTTAGTGCGTCCGTCTGTCTAACACAGGCTGTGTTCTGGAGAACCGTACGAGCTACGAGCCAAAAATTTTAATAGAATATGTAAAACTTTGGGCCGCTACAACAACAAATATATGACAGTGAAAATTAAATGGTGTTTTAAAGAGATCAACGAAACGTCTTGAAATCCCAATGTAATATACAGACAATTATATATAAGCACTTGAAATTTTCAAAGTTAATGTAATTTTATGAAATTTAAAAAATCATAGTTAAAGTTTATTCTACCAGTTAATGTTATTTGGACTCCATAATTAGAATAACTTGCTGTAAGGTGCTTAGACACCGTAAGAGACAAACTCTTGAAGTTTTCCAAAACGCTAAAACGAAAAAATCCAGAAATTAAAAAAATGCTGAAGCGAAAAATCGCCAAAATAAAAAAACCCCTAAAAGAAGAAAAATATCACCAATAATAAAATAAACCGCCAATAATAAATAAACCGTCACACAAAAGTTAAATGGTCACCAAGAAATTAAAAAAATCGTCAAAAGCCGAAAAAATCGTCCAAACGGAAAAAACGCGAAAAATAAAAAAAAATTCCTAATAATAAGAAACAACGGAAAAAATCGTTAAAAACCAAAAAAAATCGTCTAATCGCAAAAACGCACCAACACTAAAAATATCGCTTAAATTAAAAAATCGCTTAAACTAAAAAAGTCGCCAAAAACTGAACAAAATCGGCAAAACGAAAATAATCGCTTAAACTAAAAATAAGCAACTCAAAAAAAATTTGTAAATATCTACATCAGGTAAGATAGTCGATTGTATAGGCTGTAGTTCCAATAGTATATTATTCAAATTATATTAAAAAATTGTGCATTTCTTCGATGAAGAATTTGTATGGAAAAATTATGAATTATTTCAATATGGAACATTTATAAAACCTTGTGTCGTATTTTATGTCAGTTTTATTTTTAATAATTAAATTTTCTGTGATTAATATATTTAGGTTTTGCTTAACTTTCTTGTTTATTTTTATATATGAGGTATCTCAGCAAAAGTTATTTCCATAAAACTTGTTCAATTATGACTCCTATTTCATTTTACTCAAACACAGCTTTGAAGAACAAAAATAATTGACAACTTGCTAAAACAAAAATTAATTTTCTTTATTATTAAAAATCTTATCAAAGTATCGATTGCCAACACTTCGAAACAGCCAAGAAAAAGTTTTTCCTTTCCTTCTAATGACCCAAACAACAGCAAACAAAGGCAAAGAAAAGAACTTTTACGTACTTGAATATAAATTTTTCTTAAGGGACTGCACAGTCATTAAGTACATTGTTTGAAAAATTGTGTGACTTTATAAAGTATTCGTGTATTTGCATAAAACTAAGAGTTTGAGTTCTAGCGCAGATCCTTTAGGAAAGTGTTATCTCAAGGAATCTTGCTGCCATTATTTGTAAATGAAAAATGAAAACCCTTTTGGTTGGGTAAATAACTAAAAGATTCCGTGTTTTTTTTTCTCTCTGGCATTGTTTACACTTTGTGTAGAGACGCTTTTGTATGGCGCTCTTATTTCTATTTATATTTAAATTAAGAGGCTGTATAAAAGACTAAAATAAATGAATATTTAATAAAGAAAAAAGCGAGGCAACAAATAAATAACTAAAGTCTTAAAATGTTCTATTGTCTATTTTGATTAACATATTTTAAGATATTCTTAAAGCAATTCAATATTTTAAGGAAACTCCACCGTTTTTTTCTTTTCTTTTAAAGACATTTTCTTAGAAACCCTTTATTTCTTTAAATAAGGACCTTTTAATGGAAATGATGATTCTTTTGTATAAAGTGATAGGGCTTGATTAACCGATTAAAACATATGTATATTAGCTCTGTTGCGCTGTAAGTATCCGCAAGCAAATAATTTGAATTTGGAACTCAATTTATAAGAGTAATTTGTGCATGTTATTATTCAAATAATTCGAGAAAAAAGTACATGTACAGTTTCATATATTAACAGCGAGTTAAAATCGGTACAAGGGATATATTACAAGACTCGATATCGAATGAAATATTAGAATATTTCAATGCAGTTTATATGAAAATTTTGTCTTTCATGATTATTTCTGTCTTATTTATAAAAATTATTTAGGCTTTATAAAGGGTTTTTAAGGCAAAATTCTCATAAAAAATTTTTCTTAATAATAATTTTTTTATAAGTAAAGCTGTATATATTTAAATTGTTTAAGATAAATTATAGTTTTTATTTATAAATAAATTGATGTAAAAAATTTCAAATTTGTGTTTTGCATTTGACACGGCATATTCATTCATATAGGACAGAATTGCCTTAATTCGGCTTGAAAAAAGTGTTCTGAGGATGTCCACAAATTTACCGCAAAATGTGTGTTGACATTTGAGGAATATTTTAATTACAAGTGGCGAAAATAGTCACATGGACTGTTCATTAAGTGATATGCATTCGCTTTGGAATTTGGTTTCGGCTTTTCTAAATCAAAAATATATTTTATGAATAAAAAGGCCGTAATTTTCTAAACGCTTAAAATTCAGGAAATTAAAAAAAACTGGTAAAACTTCATATTGGAAAACTTAAAAAAAATCTTAAATATATTAGGAAAAATCCAAATGTTTTGGCCTTTGAAATCTATATAAAGGTATAAAAGTTATAAATTACAATTATGCCAGAGATCAAATTATTTTTCAAAAAGTTATAAATTTTACATAATTTATTGCTTTGGTTTTTCTTTTTTATAAAAATCGGTGAAAAATCGTATGCGATCTTCGTATTTTAGACCATTCGGTGAAGAAATATAATCATAATTCTGGAATAAATTCCCAAAAAAAAGATCTGCTAATAACATTGGTTGTTGTCCCCGCTATAAATATCTAATATATAAAAATAAGTCGGGTTTTCCTTCCTGACGCTATAACTACATAACGCATGAACCGATTTCCACGGTTTTTTATTCGTTGGAAAGGTATCGGGCACCGTGATGTTTATACCAAAGAAAATTCAGGGAAAATTTCAAGAGAAAAGCAGGAAAACAGGGAAAACCATCTCTGATACATAGCATGTTCTACAACGGCGCAAGTACGTGGTGTGTGAGTATACTTTAAGTAGATAGCTCCGGTGCGTGATACATTGTTTGACAGTTTGTAATACAAAAATTCAAGTATGTTGCATATTTTAAGGCGCTAGATTATATATCTTCTATATATATAAAATCGCAGTTTGTGTTTGTTATTAACGCATGATTTGTGGAACTATAAGAATAATGTGAATCTGAAATTTTCAACACAGATTCGGATCAATACCGGGTAGGTTTTCGTTTTGTTTTTTAACCAACAAGTGACTACTGTATGGAGTAATTTGTAGTTAAAAAAAATTATTGAGGGTAAGACAACGTTTGCCGGGCTCATCTAGTTTTGTATAGAAACCTGTATTAGAATCGTTTTATAACTAAAAATAATATTTTTAATGAACATGCCCTCAATTGTAGTTGAATTTTTTATTTTTCTTAATGGTAAGTAAGTAAATTTTATAAATTTTTTTTAAAATATTAAAATATTTCTGTACAAAAATAACAGAAACCGGATTCGATTTTTTTCATTAGAGCCAAAAAAGTTCTTTTTGAAGCTTAGGCCGTCGTTTTGTGGTGCCATTTTCATATGTGTGCAGTGCCGTTCCCATCAAATTTTTCGATGACACAAAATTTTGTTGTGTGATTGCGACAGGGAAAAGTACCATCCACAAAAAATGGCGATACGGTATCATTGTCTACATCAAGAACTAATTTTGACATAATGACATTTAGTATCGTTTGCCTTATCATTGTGAAACTTTGTTTTTCGTATTGTTTGTTAATTAATATTTATATAAATGGATAATCGCAAAATTATTCGATTGGCTAGTGCCACCGTGTGTTTATCAATAATAAGAAAAAATTTAAGAAATTCTAAAAAACAGCAATTAAGTGGTGGAAGAGACAAGGGCTTAATATGCGCGCTACCAAAATATTTTATTGAAGTCTGCATTCCAGTTTACGGAAGCAGGAATCAAATTGGTTTAAAAATTTCGTGTGAATGAAGCCTAATTCCACCAAAATTTCTGTCCATGCAGTTTCCTTTGCATTTCTATCCTTATAAATGCCACATATATGATTCCATACAGCTTCACGAACGTCCACAAGTTGAATAAGCTATGGCGTCCTGTACTCTTCCACTTTCTTTTTCTTTTTCCATACATTTAAATTTGTATACCCGCATACATTTAAAATTCTTTCTGTATATACATAGATATTTATGCGAGAAAATGTAACCACGCTGACATTTTATTTTTGTGTCTGCAGTGCTGCCAACTTATTCTCACAACTGTACATAAACACTTTGTGTGGTAATGCCACACAACGAAAAGCATCGGAAATGACAAACGTTCCCACTGCTATTTTTGCCATATTTGTCACAAAATGCCACAGTGTGTACTCAGCCTTAGTTAGAAAAAAAAGTTTTGTTTTATTTTAGAAAAAAATTATGTACATATGTCCATATTTTAAAAAAATTTCTTTGACCTTTTTAAAAATCATTTTGCGAAAATTGTGAGATACTTAAAGTGCCAGCCAACCAAATGCTTGAAAATCGTTCTTTAATAGTTTGGCGAAAAGGGTTCTCATTTGTTTGAGTTCAAAAATTAAATTTTAATCCATTAATAACAAAACAAAATTTAAATTTTAGTAATCAAATAATAATATTTACTAATTTCCCGGGCTAAGGAATAGTATCAAATTATTTCACACTTTTGAAAGGTGTTGGTTTAATCAAGGCTTAAGAAGTTCGACTAGCTCAGCCATAAAGGAATTGTTTAATTTGGTTCGATTGAATCATTATATACCATACGATGAACACCATGATTTCTTGCTTAGTTTTCGTTTATTTTTATGAAGCAGTAATAATTAACTTTTTAAAGTTTAATTTTTAAATATATTGATTTTGGAAGAAAGAGAAGTACATGGAACAAATGCTTTTATTTAAATTAGTTTCATTATTAAAAGTTCAAATATCCTTTTTACACCTTTTAAAGAAAAACAATAACAACATCATCAAAAGTAAACAATAAAGTATAAAACAAATTTTGTTTTCTGTATTTATTATTATTATTGCTTTTGTTTCGTCGTCTTACCCTTACTACCGATGTTACTCTATGAACCAAAAGTCTTAAGGCTAAACGAATGTTAAAAACAATCAAGAATGCGAAAAGGAAAAAAAATATGTTGTATAATATGTATATATATATATATAAATATTGTGTACATATTGAAAATAATAACAGGTTGCGAATTGGAATTATATAAAACGATTTTGTTACAGACACAAAGTAAAATAAAAAATAAAAAAACCTTAAGTGCAGCACACTTTTATTTATTTTTTTTTTAATTTAGACATTTCTTTATTTTATAATAGAAAAGTTAAGTTAAAAATGTACACCTATAGTCAGTAAACTTTAAGAAGTTATGCACAGTGGTACTGTAAATCGAATATGCTACAGAATATTTTAAGCCTAGAAAGCCCTTCTGCTTAGTTTGTCCTCAGACCATATCTCTTTTAACAAACACTTGTTTCTCTAAAACAGTGATGCCCACACTCATACATTCGCACCTGTGTTTGTGTTGGTGGTTAGCTTTTGAGCGTAATATGTTTTTCTCTCATCATACCAGGGATGCCAAGACATATTAAAGTCATTACCAAACTCTTATTCGAGTAAATTTCTCGTCTTCAAAAAGAGAATAATAGCACATTTGATGTATTTTAAATCGTATGTAATAAACAAAATCAGACATGATATTTCAATCTCTAAAAAAAAATAGAAAACCTTGAAATTAAACTAATTTAAAAAGAATCCATTGTTGACTAGTAACATGCGGCTACACAACCGGCACATATGAATAGTCTGACATTAAAGTGGTAGCCCTGATTGAAGTAACAAGAGACTACACATTAATGAATAAACAGAATACCGGCATAAACACATCTTCCATACAAATTGGCACAAAAAAGCAGCCGCAGAAAGCAGTCGTGAGATAGAATCTATTTTATTTTGAGAGCTTTTTTTCTTATGCTCTCACATATAAGTACTTATTCTCTCAAAAACGTTACCATACTTTCAATAAATTTCCTACATTTTGTAAACAAAACTACAAAGAAATATAAGCACAAAAGAAAATAAAAGAAAAATTAGAGAGCATTTGAAGTTACTACCGATGATGTTATTATGGGCTTTATTAATTTGAGAGCAATTTTCCTGAAGTTGCAGACTTTATTCTGTTTCATCATTATAATCAAAATACAAAGTTACAAAGTTATCTCTTATTGCTCTTTTCATTGTTTTGAGAGCACTCGCATATGTGCGCAGTTTTGAAGATCTCTGCTCGAAAGGGGTCAGCCTCAAAATTTTTTAAATTTTCACTTTTTGGCCATCTCTGCCCACAGTAAAAATCTTACATGATTATATTTTTAAGCCTCTACTACTAGCAATAAGTGCGATTTGTATTTTAATTTCGTTTACTATGATTTGTCAACCTTTCCATAGCCGGCTAAACGTATCGCTAAAATCACAATCAAAAAGAATTTTAATCGTATTTTACCCAGAAAATCCGCTCCTCTTTGTAAACATAAAATATATTTGATTAATTCCCCCTCTTATACCACCGTGAATTTGCTGTAATGAAAAATGTTTCAAAAAATTTGTGGTTTGACACCATTGATGTCAAAATATTTTTAGCAAGACTAACAAAAAAACTTTGTTGTATTTTAACACAAAACTAGCAAATAAAACAAACCCTTCCAATAAAAAAAAGGAATTGTACGTATGTACATAGTAAAAAAAACCAAGAGGAAATTCAGAGCAGAAAAGAATTTTTATGGCACAACAAGATGTTGCCGAATACTACTCGTACATACATATTTATAAAACAAATTCTCATATTTTAACAACTTTGCTTAGTGCATCTACACTTTTTCGCTTTTTACCCACAAGAATTTAAGAACACGTAAAAGTTTAACTTTGTTGACAGCACAATTTTTGTGAATTTGTAAAGTTTTGTTTAGTAAAATTTTTTATATATTTTTACGAATGTGAAGCATAAAACACTCTTATAATTTTGTGTCCATATATTTGTGTACATACGAGTACATATTTTTTATATAAAAGTTCAATACAACAAAATAATATAAACAGCCCCAGATAGTGTAAGAGGTTGCGTATGACGAGAGCTTCCAACCATAAAATAGTATATAAACACTAATGTTGTCAAATTATTCGAGTGAAAAGTTGTTGAAAAAATTAAGAAACTTTTTTCTGGTTCGAACAAGCGAATAAATTTTTATTTGTATTCGAATGTCAGAAGGAATAACAAATAAAAAATTTATTCGTATAATTTTGAAAGATTCTGCTCAGCCGAATATGACACTCTTACTTGTTTATTCTAAAAAGTAAAATTTAATGCCTTCGAACAAATATGAAAAAACAATATTCAAATTAATCGTGTTCGAAAGACAACTCTAATAAGCAGCGTACAAATATGCTGTGGAGCAACCTGTAAAATTTTTTTTTTCAATTTCTTTTTATTTTTTATTTTTCTTGCAAATATTAAATGCATTATTCATAAAAAATAATTTTGGTTTACAAAAGGCTCACAAAACAAATTTGGTATGGAAATTTCACCTCAACTTACGTATAAAATATTTAAAATATTTTATGGCAGCATTTTATAATATTTAATATTGCATATTTTTCGGATGGTGGTAAAAAAAATGTTGATTTGAACTAAAGCAATATAATATCTATGGCAATAAGGAAAAAGTGCTTAAGTCATATTTTACTGTTTTGCAGTACAGCACTTTTAAGCGTTCAAGTCGATTTTCAGAAATTTATTACTTTTACAGTTAAATTGCGAAATTTTCTGTTAACCTTTATTTTTTTAAATATTTTATAAGTAATACCTTTAAGTTGAAATATGCCAAAGTATAAGCTAAATTAAGCTATTATTCCAAATGAGATTGGAAGTCTAAAAAAGATAAGTCGCAAGTCATAGTACTATAACTTCCTGAAAAATCACACAAATGAATTGAGATTTTGACCAGAGGTATCTTCAAATATGCAAATTACGAAAATACCACTCATATCAAAATCAGCTTATCTCGACTTAAGCACTTTTTCCTTTTTGCCACAGATATATACATATACGTATTGCAAATACAGCAAATACCTTTTCAAACATAAACTGAAATATTTCAAATTATAAATAAATAAAAAAGTAATCGTTCACTTGTTCGTATGGATTTCCAACGAGAATTTGCTTAATGCTGCAACACACTTTCAAACACTTTCTATTTCATATGAAATCTTTTTTTTTTTCAATGAAATATTTTTGCTTATTAACTTAATTCTCAGATATTTTCTTAACCAGAACAAAAAAAAAACCTGTGAAATTCAGTTATTTTGCAAAAAAAAAAAAAGGATGCGATTATCTAAAATAATACTTTTTACTGTAATAAAAATTAACAAAACTTGCTATTTCCCATGTCATTTTTTTTCAAGAAAAACTTTTCTTATTAATACGTTTGCTTCAAATATAAATAAATCTTTAACTGAAATGGCTGACACGCTGTAAAAGAAAAGCTTGAAATAAATATTGAAATAGTTTAAATAAATTCCTATTATATTATATGCATATGAAATAAAAAATATCGCACAACTATGCCCTGTGTCAAGAACAGAATACAATCACTGGACATTGAATTATGGCTTAAAGTCTCTAACCAGATGGTGCTGCCTGCCTTAAACATGTGCAAGGAAACATAATATGTGGAAAAAATTCTACTTAAAATTCCCATAGAGCTTTGAAAAAAAAAACTGAAAAACCTCTTCTTTACTGTAACCATTTTAATACACATTCTTACACACAATTTACAATATCGTAATTTTTTTATGCAAGAAAGTGGTTTTTCAATATACGAATAGCAAAAAGGAATAGTCTAAGCAAACGTGCTGCATGTGTCACTGTGTCAACTCAAACGCCTTTTGGCTGACTTTGCTTTTAACTTAACGTTCGTCCTCCATTATACATACATATGTACATTATTATATGCTTACACATGTATGTAGTATATACGAGTATTACTTTTATTTGTACTTGGGTACAGGAGTTAAATATATGCATTCTAATACATTAACTAGATTGATGTACATCAAAACAAGTAATTAATTGAGAAAAGAAAACTACTTTTGCTGAGTTACTTTTACGTACCGAAAAAAGTATAAATTTTCCAACCCTGGAACCATCTTTTTAAGTTTGCTGATTTTTTATTCTAGTCTATTTAGGATAAATTTTGATACATCGATCCAAGTCTCTAGATTTTCTGACGGCGACGGAGAATCGATTTCACGTACAGACAGACGAACATCGGTTATTCATACATTGCTTATGAAATCGCATACGAGTAGTGTGGAAATTATACGAGTACATGTAATGACAAAATACTAAGAAAGGCGTAACTCGTATTTTCGATATATCACAAGAGAAGTAGAAAACCGAGTAAAGCAAATTCAGCATTAACATGCAAAAATAATTATTTAAGTGGTCATAAATCTTTTATTTTTAAGTGTTACTTACTTAGTTACTTAAGAAGGATATAATTTTATGTTGGCTACTAGAAAATATTAAAAACGTGATTCAGAAAAAAATCGAGTCAAGGCTTTTTAGGGTTCCATACACAAAAGGATAAAAGCTTCGATGTCCATTTGTCGTTCTCTCTCTCTTCCACAGGCTGTTTTTTCGACAATCGTAACAGCTTAAAATCTGAAAGTTTCACAGAATATGTAAAATTTTAGCCGCTACAAAAATAAACATATGACTGTTAAAATTAAAGGGTGTTCCAAAGCGAGCAACAGAAAATTTTTATATCCTAATGTAATATACAGACAATTACATAAAAACATTTGAAATTTTAAAAGCACGTATGTTTTTATGCAGACTAAACCAATTAGTACTGAAATTTTAAAAAGTCTAAATGAAAGGGTATTCTATCAGTTAACGTTACTTTGACTATGTACTTTCGACAACTTGCTGTATCTTGGAAACTGTAAGAAACTTTCATAAACGCAAAATTTAAAAAATTTAAAAAATTAAAAAAATTGACGAAACGAAAAATCACCAAAATTAAAAAAGCTCTTAAATTAAAAATACCACTAAAAATAAAATTAATAAAAATTTAAAGGTCGCCAAAAAAATATAAAAAAAAATTGCCAAAAACCGAAAAAAATAGCCAAGTCAAATATAAACCGCCGAACGAAATAAATCTCCAAAACTAAAATAAAAAACCACTGAAACTAAAAAACAGCCGAATAAATTGCAAAAAACCGAAAAAATCGCCAAAACAAATGAAAATAAAAAAAAACATCGGCTAAACAAAAAAGCGGTAAAAACATAATTGTCTACATCAGGTAAGATATTCATTCGATTATATAGGCCAAAGTTCGTATAGTGTTTTATATTTAATGTCCGCATGGAACACTTTATGTGCTAGTAAAGGTCACACTTTACTGTACTTGTTTATATTAAGCCATTGGTATTTCCAAACCATTCATGCTGAAGGCAGCAATGCCAACTTGGTGCTTGTAGCACTATTTTTAGTGCTTTTTGAATACTCAAAACGCCAAAGCTTGAGCGTTAGTGCCAAACTAAGAAAAAGCACTAAGTTGTCCTTTTGAGAAATTTGTGTATTTCTTAAAATTACTTTAATAAAAATTTGGTGTATTTATTTTTTCAGTGTAAAGCATTCCTTTTTCGCTTAAATATATTTCATTAAAGATAATACTATTGCCGATATAGATAATAGCTCAGAAAATATTAAACATTATTAAACTTTACTCGTTTGGATCTTCACTCTTGTTTCACGTTAGTGCTTTTTACGCTTTTTAGATCTCAAAATTTAGAGCCAAAAAAGTTGGCATCACTGGCTGAGGGGTATTAAAAGTTCTACATTCCATTTTCAACACTCAACTACAGAAATATTAAACAAAATTTCTTGCATACTTTCAGGAGTGTAAACGCAAGTTTATGCTTCTTTACTTTTATGTGTTATAGGGCATTTACACCTGCACAAAAACAAGCAGATTTGGATGGAAATATTTATAAATTTTTTGCTTGACATATATCACAACTTCTTATCCAACACAAAATTCAAGGATAAGATAATTCACCTACCTTTCTAAGTATAGCGATTTATTTTTTTTTGACAAGTTTGAAAACATAATATTGGCTTCACTAAGTACTTTTAGATTTTGAGTAGATTCCCTGCAGAAGATTTGGTGACAATTGATCCAACTGTACTCGTCCTATGACTTGAGAAAATGTGAGTGTTACCAAAAGTAGGGAGTAGTGTATGCTGAAAAAAACACATCCGGAGGTTGTCAGTTCGAATACCAAAAAAGTCTTTGCTTCAAAATAAAATGTAATTGCATTGGTAATAATAAAAAATGTAAAATTTTCATTGTTACAGTTAAATATAGGAATGACATATGTATATGTATATAATTTATGTTATTCTACACCAATAAGGTCCTTATGAGATAGTTCAGGGACAAGTCACAAGGTACATACAAAGTATCAATTAACCTCATCCTAGGATGTCCAAATATAAAGGTGACTGTTTCGCTTCATAGGAAGTGTTGGAACTCAGACTGGTCCCTATCACTTGGGGACCGATCACGTGACCAGGCTTGTGTCAGTTCCATTTTCTGCAGGGTTTTGATAAAATTTAGTAACGAAGTAGATTTTGGTTTGTAAGGGAAATCTAGTCTACTAGATTTTGCTCGAAATCTCGTAAGTACTAGATTTTCCCCAGGCGTAAACGTCGTATTTCAAAAAACTTCCAGACGTGCTTTATTATTTGCACAAACATATATTTATTTTTTTAAACACACATTTTCAACTAAATATATAACTTTTTGAGTTAAATTTTCAGTTAAATTTCCAGCATCCATTAATTAAAAGTGATGCCGAAAAGCTTTAAAATTAGGGAACATGCACAGGTTGCTTCATCACCGATTTGTAAAAATATTTATTTTTTAAACGTCTTCGAATTGGAGAATATAAATTGAATTGATTTATTAATTTTAGTGAAGAGCAATTTATTTAAATTCTCGTACAAACACATGATTTCCAAATACTATACATGCTTATGCAAAATTCATGCATGCTCGAACCAGTTTGTCATCGCTTGAACCCATGGTTCAACCTTATTTTTGTCATGTCAATCTACTATTTTTAATTATTTTTTTATTTTATAGCTGTAGAAAAACTTTATCTATTGGAAAACAATACAGGAGAATTTTTTTTTCTGTTACCTTATGTTTTATGAATTTATTCTTTTAATACCGCAATTTATAGCTTCAGCACACAAACAACATATTGCTGCATACAATATGTATGTCTTACAAAAAGTTATTGAAAAAAAAAAGAAAAACATTTTTTAGGATAAATCTAATGTTCAGTTATTGGGTTGCTAGGAACGTTTGCAGCAGTATTCGAATAATGTCAACTGCTGCGACTATGTCTATGATGATGACAACATCTATTCATTCAACCAATTCCCTGTGCATATTGTCATATATACGAGTAGACTTAATACTTACATTTGCGTACATATATTTGCTCTATGTATGTATGTATGCATGCATAAGCAGAAGTGACATTTGCAACTTATCATGCACATGCCCACCATCTACATATATCTCGTTCATTTAGCTTTGTACAAATATAAATTTCGTGTTCAACTTCATTTAAGTCTCGCCTCTTTAGATTTCCCAAACGTCAACATGTTGGAATTTTAAAAATGAAAAATAAATTAAATTCGTGCTGTCATATTTCCTTTCCCCTTTTCTTCTGTTGCATTATGTTTCTATATTTATGCCTCCTTTCTACCAGCAATAAAAGCATTCTACTAATGTAGTACAATTTGTTATTTTGGGAAATGGGAAGCAATTTCTTATTATTACTTTTTCTTGCAACATGCACAACAATCTCAAATTGTGTACATATGTATGTATGTATGTATGCCTTAGTAAATTTTTGCTTTTTGTTATTGGTTATAGGTTTGTACGAGTACTTTTTGCAAAAAAATATAATAAAAGATACGTTTGCATGTGTATGCATTAGAAAATTGCATGTGCTTTAGTAAATATGAAGTATTATGTAGTACATACATATTTCTTTCACCTTGTTTGTAAAATGTCTAGACCATTTTTGCCGAAAGCTTTTTTTCCTCATATACGAGTAGTAATTATTATAAAGTCGTAGTAAAAGCTTGACATTGCTTGAGTCCTGACGACCTTTTTGTTCTAATTTTTTTTAATTGCTCTATCGACCGCTATAGCTAGTGCACTAAAGTATTTCCGCCAATCATGTTCTACCATAATGATGACGATGTCAAATATCAGAATGCTGTTGGCTAAAGTAGTTAGTGAGTTGACTGCAAAGCTTATGGCGATCTTCGAGATCTCGAGTTCAATACCCGGTCAGCTCGGCTCATTCATATCTACATAATAGATTTTTCTGAAATCCACTGAAATCCACTATGCGAATGCCTATTGCAGCACTTTCTCTCCGATGCAAAGTAATAAGTAAAGTGGCTTCATAGCTTTAAAGAAATGCGCATACTTAACACCAGAGGCGCTGCAATGCTGCTATAAAAATTCAATCTTTACATTTCTGTAATAACTTAAAGAAAAGTTCTACAAGCTTCCTTTAAGCTATTACAAAAACGCCAAGATTTCTAATGTCAACGTGTTACACAAACGATTAAAGGTATTTATACGAAAGAAATTTGTTTTGTGTGTGCTTAAGAAAAAATATATTTCTCTTTTGGTATTTCAGGATTAAAGTTTGGAAAATTAGCTTGGGTTTTTTTAATTTATTTATTTAGTTATGAAGAGGGAAATGGTAAAACTATTTTCTAAACTTGAAATACCGCAGTAAGTATATTTATTTGACATAAAGTCTTTATTTAATTTGAAAATGTTGCTTGTTTTTATGGTTAAGCATTGTCTATATGCATTTTGTTACCGCTTTTCATAGAAAATAAAATACATTTGTTCATATGAAAATTAACACAACATCTCCGTCGAACGAAATTCGTCATGCGTGACGAGCTCTGCGATATATTCAGGTATTTCTATTTCTTACGCCGATGAACGACGGAAAAACAGTTTTCTCTCTCTCTCTCTCTTTGCACAAACAATAACAATAGTTATCCAACCAATTATCAATTATAAGATCTTTTAGTTATTCGTCGTGAATGTGAAGTGGACGAGATTTGTCGTTCGTCCCAGTAGTGCTCCTTGCATAAACCAAAAACAATTTTTTTATTAGGATCGAGAATTAAAATTTATTTTATTTTGACAGCGTTATTTCCTTCCCTTTCACATATAAATAAATATTCACTCAACAATGCAACCACACTCTCAATAAATTTCATACATTTTGTAAACAAAACTACAAAGAAAAATAAGCACAAAAGAAAATAAAGCAAACATTTAGAGAGCATTTGAAGTTACTGTCATATATTTTATTATGGGCTTTCTTTGATCATTTATTCTTATATTTAAAAATTTTTTTTTACTGTCACTTTTTTGTGGCAGACCATGTACATAATTAAACATCAGCAAGTTGTTGCAGTGGGTCGCGTAAATTTTCGGTTGAAGCAACTGCTCAACTTGGTATTTGAGATACCAACTGTCAGCTCTAGTGATATCCCGTTTTGAAGATTTTATCTGGCCTTTTTCCTTTCGAATAAACCACGATCCTTACAAGTATTGAAAATTAAACTTGCAAAGTAAAACTAGATATGGTTCAAAATATCTCAATATCAAAATACTGAAAATTAAACTTGAAAAGTAAATTGGCAATTTGGGGCCAAATGCTTTGCGAGAAAGAATTCAAAATATCTCAAAACTAGTGCAATTGTGCATAAAATCGGGAGGTGGCAATTTGAGCAATGTAATTTTCCTCCATGACTATTATAAGTTTTATACTTTCAAATAAACTTTTACTACGTTCTACTACGTGTTTGTGAGAATATTTACAACTAACTTTGCGGTTATTTGTTCAATAATAATTATCACATGTATTTTGGCTTACAAAGCAATACGAACTTTAGCCTGACCAAATCATAAATTTAAACTTTTTTCATTTGTAATAAAATAGCAGCTAGTTCAAATTATGGCATTACTTTTGCACCACCTTGTAGTAGAGCAAGTCAGTTAACTAAATTTATTATACGAGATTTTAATATTTCGCTGACAGACGTAGAACAGTCATCTTTAAAACGACGCTCTTGCGGCAGAGAAAGAGCTATTTTGAATAATGTGCACGTATAATTTAAAACTTTTCTGTTACTTTCTTTCATGGATGATTGGTATAGCTCACTAAATTGAATTAAATTGCAAAAGTTCTTTGTAGCTTCAATCTACGACACTTTCATTTTATATCGCTCCTATTAGCAACGAAGAAGACTTTCATGCAACAACTTTGCTCAAAAAAAAAATGTCCTAAGTCCACACTTGCTTCAAGGACGAAGAAATTAAAAAAAAAGAAAAAAATACATCGTACCAGTATAAAAATACATATTAGCCTTTGCTGTTAGAAAGTCATAACGCATTAAACTTGTTTTACAGAAAAATAGTTTAAAGTTTTAAATTTTCTAATAACTTAAGGGTGTTCCACGTGTAGTTAAAACGTGCGGAATTGCAATAGAACTGCTGTTGGAAATATTTTTTTATAACAACAATTTAATCGATTTAATTTCACGTGAAATACAGAATATAACCCAATAGTTTGCATTCTTGGAACAATTTTCCGTCAAATTTGTTTGACTAACTTATAAGTTTCTTCTATATAATTTGATGATTTGGCTTGTTTTTATGATTAAGCAATTGTCTATATGCATTTCGTTTTTGCTTTCCAGAGCTGAATGTAGAAGAGGTCGATCTGAAATTTGTACAAATCTAAATACCAAACTAATGATTAATTTTGTAATATCAACTAAAAAATAACACTTTTGAACTTATGACTCTCTAGCAACAAAGGCTTTATCTATAAATTATTTATACTTAATATATTGTTGTAATGTTTACAAGACAAAAATAAATAAATACTTGACTACGTTCCCAATCAAGAAATATCCACTCCACTCGCACTGCAAACATGAAAGCCAATGAAGTTTTAAAACACAAGCAATTTAAGTGCATGAATAAACGAAGTGATTTTATAAACAATGACCCTAAGGATGGTCCTTTTACCCCAGGACAACAAAAGCATTATTGTTAACATATGTGTATATTATTTAAAGCTTAAAGCAGCAAGGCCACAACATAATAATAGTGATATCGATAGTAATACCAACACCGGTGCTCATTGCCAGACATTAGATGTTACGCTTAGAGATTTAGATGATGTGATAAAATTTTACACAATTTTTACTCACATACATGCATTCCATATTGTTTATTAAACACTTTACAAGATGAGCAAATATGTGAAGCATTCATTTAAGAATATTTGTAAAAGTTTTGCACTTACAGACAAAAGTACATGGTTAGTATGAAAAATATATAAGAAAGCAAAAAAAAAATGGAAAAATGTTATGGATCCATGTAGTGTATATGTAGAGATAAAAATAAATCAACGGAAATGACACCTCAAAATATTTCTCATAATTTAAAATATATAATTTTGGTGAAACTATTTTCCTACTCTGGCTGTGCGAGTCGAATGGTCGTCTACGAGAAAAGGAAACGTGTGCAAGCTTTCTCTAATCTAGGACAAAATTCTCCTAGACGACAATACAGGTGAATAAATGGTTAAAAAAATTAAATACTGTCACCCATATTCACACATTTTCGGAGTTATTTCATTATTGATTATGTTAAATAACTGATAGTGAAATAAATCCAAGTAACCAGTAGGCTTTTTTGGCGAGAGCATTTACAGTTGATATCATGTGGGACTTCAGTAAAAAAAATCACTTGATTTTTTTAATTTAGTAATTGAATAAAAAACAAAATTGTCTTTGTTTGGAATATGACAATTTAGTCACAGAAATTCTAGATGAAGATTTTTACCTTGGTTCTCTCGCGGCAGCTTCCATTGAGATGATTGAGCTTTGGTTTCCACGTCATAATTATAAACCCACGATTCGTCACCAGTTATGACAAAGTCCCACAGCTCATTAGCAATGTTCATGCGATGCTGTTTTTGGTCGAAATTGAGCAATTTTGGTACGAATTTCGCGGCGACCCGTCTCATGCCCAAATCATTGATTAAAATCGAATGGCACGAGCCAATCGATATGTATAGGTCCTCAGCAATTTCTCTAATGGTGATTCGACGATTGGCCAATACCATTTTCTTCACTTCATCAATTTTTTCGTCTGTTGTTGAAGTGCTCGGTCGTCCGGCACGCTCTTCGTCGTTCACATCTTCTCGGCCCTCTGAGAACATTTTATACCAGCGATAAACGTTGCTTCGATCCAAGGTAGCTTCTCCGTATGCCACAGTCAACATTCGGAATGCACCCGCGCACTTAATTTCGTTTTTCACTTAATATTTGATACAGGTTCATTGTTCCATATTTTTTTTTATATAGGTAAAAATCGAAAGACGAGCCAAAACACGTGCAAGCAAAGCAGCTGTCAACAAGTAACTGAATTTTCCAAATGGCCGAAATTGTCGGCATAAGTGAGAGACATGAGTAATAACATAACGCCACAAAAAAATCAAAATTGAAATATACATATGTAACCCGCAAAAATTCGAAATTCGCAATACTTTTTGAACACACCTTGTATGTATGTTATCTGGGTGTCATGGGCGGTTGGGATGACCGTCTTTTTAAGGTTCCGTACAGCCAAGGGTGAAAACGAACCCTATTGCTGACGCTATGACCGATCATCCGTCCATCTGTGTGTCTGTCTGTCTGTTTGTCCGTCTGTCTCTCTGTCTGTCGATCACCAAAAATAAAATAAATCGCCTAAATGCAAAAAAAAAATTTTAAAAAAATTTACAGAAACTGAAAAAATTGCCAAACTGCAAAAGCAGCAGAAGTAAAAAATCGCTAATACTTAAAATACGTTTTGTAAAACAAAAAAAAAATCGCCAAAAACCGAAAAAATCGGCAAAACCAAAAAAAAATCGCCAAGTCCATACGGAACGTTTCGTGTGCTAGTCAAATTCGCACTTTACTCAATATATTTTGTTCTAGAAAGTTTATACCCAGACAAAAAATTACATCATGCGCGCAAACTGGTCACATTCGTTGTCGAAAGT
Source organism: Nowickia ferox (assembly GCA_936439885.1). Taxonomy (NCBI): domain Eukaryota; kingdom Metazoa; phylum Arthropoda; class Insecta; order Diptera; family Tachinidae; genus Nowickia; species Nowickia ferox. The sequence continues at coordinate 112,661,397 of OW387023.1, forward strand.
GCATCAGCAACATTTGTATTAAAATTGTACATACCGTTGTCAATTTGACAACGAAGTATTGACAGAAAATGTGTACAAGTTGACAACCTGCGTTAAAAGTAACTAAAAGTTTGCAACGTACCGTTATCAGTTCATACACGTTGGAAGAAAAAAATCATTAATAACAAATCCTTTAATTAATTACATAAACTTGAAAATCAAATCGAAATCTTAATTTCTTTCAATTTTTTATGTAACAAACCCAGAAAAATTCAATTTGTAAAAACTTAAACTTAAAGTATTACGTCATAATTGTTTTAATAAACAAGAACGAAAGGACATTCCATTGTATTGCTTTTTTCCCACTTCAAAGTTTTATGTTTTATGTAATATTTACCTCAATATATAAAACGCAAAATACATACATACATACATACATACATACATACATACATATCTTCATTTCCTGCATTTGTCTTTTAGGCAAATATTGTCATACAAATAAAGTACATGTGTATTTTTCATGTTCGTGTGTAAATATTAAATAATATTATGTTATGTATACATTAAGGTGGATCATATTGTATAGCTGAAAAAAAAACTATGAAAAGCTCTAAGAAAATTTTCCAAAACATCAAGATATTCTGCTCATATTTATCCAGACTAGAGAATCTGAAATTTGCTTCATAATACACTACTTTTCAAAATAAGTATTCGAAATACAGCTTTATATGCAAAATAAAAGGGTGGCACAAATGGTTTATCTTATTTACTTGAATGAAAAATACGAAAATCCAAAATTATATTGTTCTTTAGTATTCTCGATAGTTGCCGAAATATTGAACAAATTGTGTAGCAAGATTTTTTTTTTTAATTGAACACTCGTATAGATAAAGAATCATATTATATCGAAATCAGGGCACAACTTATTCAATGTATCTGAAACTATTGAGCATAGTAACGGTATGCTTCGAAAACGAGAACCAAATTTAAAAAAAAACTACTAAAGATTTGTATTTGGCATACAAGATTACTTGGTGAACAGCTTTCTGTTGCTAAGATATGCCGATAATGTAAACTTACATTTGGGGGATTCAAACAGTAGTCTTAAGTGCCATAAAGTATTCTCATAAGCACCAAATTCGTTTCTTTTTTTCAATGACTCTATCATCCAGTTGCTTCTGTTTGTTTTTAATTTCATCATAAGACCCACAATATATATCGCGACACCAATATGGACAGAAAATCCTTTTATGTTACTCATGGTTTGATTTTACAATATACGGAAAACGTTCGATCGATTACTTTTATTGAAAACAAAAACAAGTTTTCTTATTTTATTGTTGTTTTTTGTCGACACCGTGAGCCAGGCCAAAATTTTCTTAGAAAAATTATCTTAGAATTGTCTGTAGATTTAATTTTGACGAAAATTATTGACTCAGTCTAATGTACTCAAGTATGTAAGTCAATATGTATCTACATAAGGATATTGAATAAATCTGGGTTTATTTAAAGGATTTTCTTCCAAGGAGGGAACGATAAAAAATGCTGATAGGACCAACCTTGAAAGGGAAATCCAATTATAACCACTTCCCAAGAAGGATTATAATTTAGGGGGTGAAGAGAATGAAAACCAAAGACGGAGATTAGTTCTTATGGCCTTTCACTAAACAAAGGGGATATTACCTTGTTTGCTGGGTAGGGTATCGTCCAATACAATACAAATTCTCTCACTTTTGCTTTTGATTTATGATTCGTCTTTCATTTATTTTCTATTTTATTTCAATGTTGTACATATGTAAATAATATGTTCCAGTGATGCACAAATTGTAAGTATTAAAATCAATTTTAATGAAATTTTAATGTGAATAATTCAGAAGCTCAAAGGTAATTAAGTCTCTTTTAAATTTTTAGTCTAATGACAACCTCGGAAATTCTAATTGAAATTGGAAATTGGAAATTGGAAATATTGTACAAGATGTTCCAATTTTCAGATCCACAAAAGTGTTAATTCAGTAATTCAAAATACAATCCAATTATCAATAAAATATATAAAAAATATAAGTATAAAAACTTGTACATGACATGGTCAGTTATTGTCCAAACGATTTTGGACAGATATATTTAGATATTGATTTAACTTTTTTGCTTTTTTTACATTACAGCTTTCATTTTGCTTACTACCGCTTTGACTGAATGTGTACAGAGTGTTGGAGTTTTTTATTAGTCTGTATGTAAGCACATATCGTCAGCTTGGTGCTGGTTAGACACACTGAACATTTCAAGAAAAAAAAATTAGAAATTTACATATTTTACAAGTGTCCGTGACGAAGAAAAATCATACAAGAAAATTGATTACATACAAAGCTTGTGATCTAAAATAAATTTGCTAACTAATATGGCCGTGGCAATTCAAGAGGATGCCTTTTCTCTGATCTTCATAAAATGGTAACACCTTGAATGCAAGCAATTCTCGTATTGTACTGATATTGTTTGATATCTTGTAAATCAGATCAAACGCGTAAACGCCTTAAAAAAACATGTATTATGGCGTTTTGCTACAGAAATTTATTTTCGTAAGTCTAACCAATTTCTACGATTAAAATTGCACCAATTAGATATTGGTTATACCAGCTACTGCAAAAGACTTAAATAAAATTTAACTAAAAAAATTTATATAGTGCAATTTTCGGTATACCAAACCAAAAAATGTAAAGGCAAAACAATGAACTTTGTAGGACAGCATACTTTTAATAACACTATTCATCCAAATTGAAAATCTAATCTATCGTAAGCCTAGCAAGACCCATGCAAATTTGTTGAATTACTACCATAATTTTTCTTTATTTCTTACTTTGCAATCTTAAAACAAACATTTTAATTTGGTAAGCAAGTTACTCAGAAGAGCAAGTTTCAGCTCACTTGGATCCATATAACAGATCCATGTGTGTTATCTGAGTGTAGGAAAGGGGTAGTACAAGTACAAATGGTGAAGCTACACATTGAGAGAAGAAAAACTTTATTCAATTTTTCGTTTTTACAACTCTGCCATTGTGCCTCTGGTGTTTATTAGCTGTATTGCTTTAAACCATGCAAACATTTTATTAGTTGCTATATATTAATTAACATTTCAATTATTTGGTACCTCCTGCTAGTTTTGAACATTGGCTGCCAAATTCATATCAAGTTTATAAGGAAATGGATTAATGGGAAAAGGATTAAAATTTTTAACAGCCTAAAATAAGAAGTACAAAGAGGAAAGATAGAGAGTGGTAGAGATTTTAACCAAAAAGACAGTAAATAAGCAATTTAAGTGGGTTATTTTAATTAAAAACAAAGTGCAAAAACAACTCTTATTTGTAGTAAAACTAACAAGAAAAATTTAGTAGACTAATTTCCATTACTTTTTTAGGTCTAGTCTTGTCAACTGTGTATATCACTTGATTTAACCTGGGATATACAATATTTTATTGTTTCTCACTTTATAACTTTTTAAACAAATAAATTAATTGCAAAAAAATAATAGTTTACTGTTACAGAATTGATCATTTGTACAAAAGAAAGTTTTTGTTTTGTGTTTTGTTTTTTTAATAAAAAAAAATATCGTAAATAATTTTTCTCTTACACTGGCTATTCAGTAACTAATTCAAATTAGCACAAACATAATTGTAAAATATTTACATGGAAAATTTTTTTCGGTGTATTCAACTGCTTTAAGTTAATCCCTACAGCCTGTTTACATTGTAGAACATAGTAAAAGAATCTTATTTAACGTCAAAATGACAAAATGACAGACTTGAAATGTCATAGCTGCGGACATACACATACAAACATGCATTCATACATACCCTCTAGTCAGCCTAGAACCATATGTCTCTATGTCAACACTCTTTTCTCTAGCGACAATTGCACTAGCTGAAAGGTCGACAACTTTGCTTTTATGTGCGAGTAGAGATACGTTAGAGACGAACTGTTGTTTTCCTTTTTTTATGATGTGCTGTAATATTAAAACAATACATATATATATGTTTGTGTTTAAGTTTGTTGCCCCAACCCTTATAAAATTGTAAACGAAGGTGACTCAAATGTAACAGTGAATCTTTGGTTCAAATGTCTTCATATGGTCGTAAAAGAATAGTGATAAAGTCTTTTGTTAGATTTTCAGTATAACACTATGTTATATGTCAATAGGCGATTACATTGGCTGGGGTACACCTGGTCAGAAGTACTACTGACAATGTCACTAGTAAATCAGCACAATTTCACTATTCGCATTTCCTGCAGGGTACATATGTACCTATATCTTACTCGCATATACATACAAATGTTTGTATGATACCATTTACTTCGATTTGAGAACCTGTGATTTGCTTCCGATAATCAATATTTAATGTCTTTTTTGTTGTAATGTCTTTGTTATTTGATATCATCAAAACAATATTACGCAAGTCCCTACTACATTTACACACCTGAGCAATCATCTCATGCCACCACCTCGTTTTATTTTGCCTGATACCAAAGTGTATCTGGTGGGGGCATTTACACTGGATTCATTGATTTTGTGATTTAGATTTTTTATACCTAGATAAAATATGTTTTTTATTGAAAATAAAAACACACACATTATTGTATACATACACGCATACATATGTAATAGAGTTTACTTTGTTACAGTATAATTTAACAAATTAAGTGAAAAGTATCAATAGAAAAAACAATTTTGTTCGTATTCAGCTGATGAGCTTGAATAATGTAAATAAATTTGTTTGTAATTGTAAAAGGACAAAAGCGCATATTCATAGTTACCATCTAAAATACTGGTTTTAAACTACTAAAAAAAAATTATATGATTTTATTGCACCCTACAAAATTGATTGCAAGATTGTTCCTAAATACTTTTTAAATATTTGGGTATTTTATTTTATATTTTTTCTCTGTCCTTTTGTACAAGTTTTTCGGCAATATGTGTGCAGTACATTTCCCATTTGTATTTTTTTTTTTTTTTTGTTTGTTTTACCAACTCTGACCGAATACTCTGACTACTACTGCTCAACTGAAACTAAAGTTTACAATTGATATTTAGACTTTATTGTTTTGTTTGCTTTGCCATAATATTTCCTTGGGTTCTTTTGAAACCTGAAAACAAAAACCACTTAACTATTGTTTATTCTTTATTTTGTATTACTAAAATGGAAACAAATATAATATATTTATATTTATTATGTATGTATGTTTGTGTAGAAAAATATTAGCATTTATTTCAAAATATCCCATTTAGAGCATGAAGAATTATTTTTCTATTCGAATATACTAATTTTTGTTTGTTTATATTAATAATGGTTGGCTAAGAGCATTTTGAAAAAGAAAAGGAAATAGACCAGAAAAAATGTATGCAGAATTGTTTAATTTACAAAAGAGTTAAAAAAAACTCTTTAACAATTTAATTTTTTATTTTTTTAATACACAGATCTCGTTTTGTGAACCAAAATTGTTTGGTTTAAATAGAAGCAGAATTTTTGATCGATATGAGATTTTGTTAAGATAAAAAGTATGTATGGTTGGTCCCAAGTAGAAAGATCCTAACGTAAATAATTGTAACATTACAGGAGAAGGTAAAAACAGAATAAAAAGTGTAATATTCAAACTGCTTGTAAAAGCGTTATTTTTTACACTATTGCAATAAATTTTTGCGACGAGGTGTATTTGTGTGAAATGTTTTGGAATCACTGAAAAACTCAATTTCGTAAAAAAAAACGAGAGCATTGTTATACAATAGTATAAATTGTCTTACCTAAATCTTTAAATAAATTACTGTTACTTACTTTTCCTTTAGTTTTTTTGAAAATATTACAAATCTTTCCAAAATTATGATAAAATGTAGTATTCGAATTGTCTTATATCGGACGCCATATTAGTCATGCCCACAAAAAACCTGTACCCGATAGAAAAAACTGAAGCATTTTATTTTAGCACATTAAACTGTGTATAGTCCACATATTTTTATTTAAATGAAAAATTATTAAATCAAAAGTTTTTTGTTTTTTGCAAACCAGTGTAATCTAATGAGCTTAGACTTAGGTCACATTCGTTTACTAGTTCATTTTTGACGTAAAGCAATTATCAAACCCATTTAAAGCCCTAAAATCTACGATAAGCCTTTTAAAAAATATTTCAATAATGTCACACAATGTTATAATGTAGGATTTACATTAGAGTTTATCCTTTAGAGTCCAATGTCAGAAGATCACAAAAATATCGTTTTAAGTACTCTTTGAGTATTAGCCGTCAAACAACTGGGTACGCGAACAGCTAATAAAAACAAAAAGCACCTTTATACGTATTCAAACACACGAATTCGTTTTAAACCAAATACGTATAACTATAAGACTGGATGCTTAAACTATGTTTATACACATGTTTTAGACTACGCAGCACAAATAACTATAACTTAAGTCTAAAGAGTGTGTGAGCTACAATTATAAGCATGAGCATAAAAATACTCTGACTCTTAATAAGCTTCACATGCGTATATATAGGGCTATTTTATAAACACACACATACTCCTTCAGTCACACACACACACACACACACCTACACATTTTTCCTTCCATTTTATATACACAGATGGCAAATGATGACTAAGTATCCCGAGTATCATGCGTATATTTTTTTGTCCGATTAAATATCCATAGGCTGAGTATAAACATACTCAGACTATAAGTATGAGAGAGTGAATGCGCTTGATTTTTAGTTGCTTATTATTTTAGTTTTTTTGCTCAACCAAAGTAGAGATGTACGTTGGAATCGGCTATTGACATAGTTTCCTTGATAGAAAATATGTGAACGTACAAATTGTTTGCGCTACAATTATGATTATACGCAGTTAACAAAATTAAGACTATTTACTTTGTTAATTTTTTTTTTTTTTTTGAGTTTTTATTGTCATTCTCTAATTGCAGCGGTTATGAAACTTTGTCTTCTTATCAGTACTAAAACCTGCAAAATTAATTTTTTTCTCGCTAAAAATTAAATCATTATATTGAAAGACATTAATTAATATCACTAAGTTTATGTACGACACTGATTTAAGATTTGAATACTTATAGGTAATTAATTTTTTGAAGATACAATAAATAAATATAAGCATTTAAAAATAAAAAAAAAACTATTGAAAGATTCATTTAATAAGAAATTTTCTTTTAGGAGTTATTTAAGTAAATATTTTGTATTATAACAGTTTTTACTTTTTTCTTCTTTTTCTTTCAGATAACAACTAAATTTCTGCGAACTTCAGTTTGTTTATTTAATAGGTAAGTTTTAAAATCAAATCAAAGTCGATGCCAAAAACCACAAATGAAGCTTAAAATTAAATTGTTTTATAAAAAAAATATGTTAGACAGCCCACACACTTTACAACCGTTGACGCAACTTCAGGGTGCCGTTGTGACTGAGTGGTAGCGATGCATCCTCTCAGTCCAGAGGTGCTGGGTTCGATTCCCGCCATCGATCCTGGGTGTTTTCTGCAGACAAAGTAATCGCTGCGCGGGTTGTGTGTTTATTTCTAAAAAAAATCCAGTTTGTAGGAAATATTTAAAAGTTTTGATTTATTATACTAAACAGCCAGAATAATAGTGAGCATACTTTTCAAGATGATTTGATTTTTTTGTGGTGACCGTATAATAACAAATATGTTGTGTTTTTTTTTTCAATATAAAATAAGTCTGACGACGTTAGCACCGCATTAGCATTCGCTAACTAGGATTTAAATGGTCTTAGCTTCTAATATTGCAGTCGCTACAGTCGCCAAAAATTCCATTTTTGAAAAATTCTCACATGCATGATGTGCGATCTCGCCCACTAGAGCTGAATTTTATTTGAAGACCCAGAATTGTTTCCTTCACGTAATAAATTGAGAATTATATATTCTTTATCACTCGGTATGAAAAATTGGTGTTGAGTGTATTGACTTTGACATCGCCCACTGGAGCTGAATTCCATTTCAAGACCCACGAATTAATTTACATACGCCGCAAGCCTCCAGAATTGTTTGCTTCACGTAATAAGTTGAAAATATATAAACTTTATCACTCGGTATGAAAAATTGGTGATGAGTGTATTGACTTTGACATCGCCCAATTGAAACTTAACTGCAGCCGGTTACTGCTTATATCATTAAAGGCTGGCATTCGCTAACTTAGACAATTGTGCGACTTTTGAGAAAGTACAACCCTGGTATGATGGAGTTTATTAAAATTGTTAAAAGACAATAACAATTCATCAGATCAGGGATGAATTTTTTCGTAAGTCGTTCGCTTGTGTAGGATAGTCAGATATGGCCTTAAGCAAGTGTCATTGTGAAAAATGCAAAAAAAATATGGCAGTTGTAATAATGAAATGAGCAATTTAAAAAATAATCAGCTGGCGCTTCCAGGCTGCCTAATCCATTATCGCCATGGTATTTACCATGTTTGATAAGATTTTTTAGATAACTATCTAGTTATTTATTTATTTTATTTATATATTTTTTAAGGAAATTTCTTTAAATTTAATTAAATATTACTAAAGGTCGGATGTGATTTATTTACTAAACTTCTTGTCATCGATTCGATTCAGATGCACTTTCGCAAATATTAAACCAATTAAAGTGTACATACAATTATAATTTGCACTACATATTTTGTTATTTTTAACAATTATCGACAATAAGATCACATTTACGCATATTATTGTGTTTTAAATAATATTTAAAATGCATTTAAGCAAAAAACCAGTTCTTTTATGTATTTATAGATCTTTTTTGTTCATTTAAACATGAAAATTAACTTCCATTGTATAATGAAGAGTTTATATGTAACAAATATTTATCTGCTTTCACTTATTTTTAAATACATTTGCTTATATGTGTAAAAGTTTAAAACACCATCGTCACATATTCATAACTATAGTTATGTTTACAGCTTTATTGTATTGCATAATAGATAAAGGTGATTTTTTTTGTGGAAAGTCACTTTACAGACCTTTAAGATAATATTTTCAATAATTTTCAATAATATTTTCAAATTATAAAGATTTAGCAAAATTTTATGAATTTGTTATCAATTAAAATAATTTGATTTGTTTGATCTAAAATGTGCTTATCAAAAGTTTAAGCTTATTAATAATCAAATACTCATAATATTTGTGATGAAATTCTTTGAAACTCTCTCACAGCACAAATTTTTCCTGCATTTGCATTACTATCCATGTATGTAGTATGTATGTTTATCTATGTGGTAAAATTCGTATAAATTTATACCATTTATAAGTACTATTACTACATGTGTAATTCCCTGTACATTATACACTAGAGTATAATTAAAAATTGTTTTATATTTATGATGAAAAAATGCAAAATAAAAATTTTTCATAAAAGTTCGCCAAAGTACTTTGCAACATTTAACGATAAATATAATATATATATATATATATATGCAACATATGATAAACTAATAATATGTATATAAAGAAATTTTTTAAAAACCGTGCACTTGACGGGTTTTTGAAATAAAGGATTCATTTACACTTATAAGAATTATATACTTCTGCCAGTAGTCGTAATTTTCACCATGAAGCTGCTGCTTTTTAGTTTGAAAACAACCATCACTATTAATTATTAATATCAGTCATGTATTCTTTAAGGCAATACTATATAACCAATGTGTGGAAATACATCCACAGAAAATTCACTTAATAAATCGAAGAAAGATAGGACCAATGCAATGCCAGACATATTCTGATACATCCTGCAAGTCGCATTATTCGATTACAAATATGTATTTTTAATGAGATATACCACGCCCACTAACGAAATCTAAAACAAATAAGGCCAATGGTACCGTCCAGGCATACGCAAGTAGATTCTGTAATTTTTTTGGAAGATAGGTGGTGAATTGGTTGAATCATTATGGTCGATTACAAAATTTACTTTGTGAGAGAGGAAACACGCTGATTTGCAGTATTAAAACGATTCTATAGCCTATTGTTTCCTCCAGACAATAACTTTTTTATATATGGTGAAAATCTCAGCAAGGATGTTTTACTGTCTTAGGAGTCTATGACTTTCAAAAATGCAATCGGACAAAAGGTATATTTTCATTTTTATATGTATGGTCTTAAGATAAGAGGTTACATTTTGAAATGTAAAAATGAGTATTTGTAACCAAAGTTATGGGATGTTTATTTAATTTTTAAGGGTTTGTCATTAATAATTTAAAGTAATATCAGCCAAATAGCCGCCACGGCCACGCTTTCTGTACCATATTATTTCCATGGCCACCTGATTTCTCAGGGTCTTATTTGAAGACCCTATATATAAATATAATTAAAAACATTTCTTTGTTCTTTTCTTAATCGAAACAGATGCAGAAAAAATTCTTTCACAATTTTCTGAAGTCACTGAACCGTTAACATGTCATTGAAAATCATATTCAAGTTTTTCTGTTTATACAATTCAACTTCTGCTGAACAACTTTTGCTTGTAGGCAGAGAAAGTAAATTATGATGACTCCTTGTTCGATAATCATATCTTTTGAAAGGGAACAAAGAATATCATATTCATTATAAAGAGTCTTCCCATAAGGATTTCCGAACTTTTACATTTTTAACAGTTGATAGCAGCCATACTGTCGAGTTGGCTGTCATTTATTCAGTCTGTATGGTTGCAGTTGTTTTCAAATAGATCAATTGCCAACCTTCTTGTCACTGGCTTCGAAAATCATTGTAGCTGACTGAATTCAAAAAAAAAGTAAAAAAGTTTTATTCTTACTATAAAATATTTTTTATAATACAAGCTGGGCCAAAAAAAATCACCCTATTGGAAGATGCTCTTATTTTTGCAAATGGCGGCCAATGTCAAATCTGTTTTTACATTTGTGAACTAGACAGATGTAGAATACAAGTGAATAAGCCATGGAGCGATAGACTCCCCAAGAACGCGGAATAATCGTGTTTTTTTTTTGCGTAACAAATTGGTCTGTGGTGTTTGCGCAGCACGAATTCCGTCGCCGACCGGGGAGTCCGGCACCGAGTGCACAAAAACTGCCTGAAGAGTATGGGACCACACGAGACGTTGCCAAGAGTGGCCGGGCCCCGAGCGCCCGTTCTGGCGAGAATATCACAGCTGTGGCCGAGGATGTCGAGCTGTCGCCAGAAACATCAACCAGACGCCATGCCTCGCAATTAGCCATCAGCCGGTCGTCCCTAAGGCGAATTTTTATCAAAGACCTGCGCATGTTCTCGCACAAAGTCTAGTCCGTGCATCAGCTGCTTCCTGTCGACCGCCAAAGGCCCAAGCCATCCTAAATCTCGAGGACGAAGTGGAGGATTTTTCAACCAAAATCATAATGAGCGATGAGGCTCATTTCCACCTCAGCGGGTACGTAAACAAGCAAAACTATCACTTCTGGGGCCCCGAAAATTCACGAGTGATGCACGAGGAGCCATTACACCTGCTCAAAGTGACTGCATGGTGCGCTTTCCACGCCATTTTTTTTTTTTCGAGGACGCCGCTGGTCAAACGACAACAGTGGACGGTGCGCGCTATAGGGCCATGTTAACCGAGTTTTTTCAGCCGCAATTGAACAAATTAGGACTAGAGAACATGTGGTTCTAACAGTATGGAGCAACGGCACACATTGCGAGAGCCACAACCGATATTCTCGTTTTGGCGATTTACACTGGCCGCAAGATCGCCCGATTTAACCGTTCCAGACTTTTTTTGAGGTCTTTTAAAGTCCTGTGTTTACGTGAACAAGCCCGAGACTCTGGAAGCCCTCAAGGACAACATTTGACACGAGTGCGAGAATCTGTCGCCCGAAGTTCTCGCCGAAGTATTGAAAAATGCCATAAAACCATTTGGCCGATATCATCTTTTCGACTTGACCAATAAAATTCTAAAAGATCAAGTAAACATAATCAAAAAACAGAATTGAAGTTTTTCATTTAGAAAAAAAAATGAGAGCCAAACAACATTGGATGACTTCTTTTGGCCCAACTTGTATAACAAAATTCTCATATATTATAAGAAATATAATATATTTCTTAAAGTAAAAAAATATTGTCTATTCGTATTATTTACTTAAATAAAATTTATGACTTTAGCCACACTTTTGTTACCATCTTAAGACTTGTACAATAAATAGTCTGCTTTTATATTATCTGAGACAGCAAGAGAAAAAGGGTGCATTTGATTTATTTATACTTATTTGTTTATTCTTCGCCTGCCTATGACCGCCCTGTGCCACAAAGAATAAATAAAATATTTAATATCCATTTTTACAATTCACATATGTATGTATGTGTGTATGTATGTATGTATACATTCAAGCAAAAAATTTCTTTAAATGGCTTCAACATAAAGCATAAAGTGAATGAACTTTTTATAATATTCGCTCTCCAATTACAAAATATTTTCTACAGTTGAAAAAGGAAAACAAATCCTTTTATAATTTTATGATATCAATTTATTGCACAAACAAACTGCAATAAAGTTTGTCAGAAAATATCGCTTAAACACAATAAGGAAAATAGCAATAATAAATTTACAATACAAACAGCCTTGCAATGGCGAACGAAAAGGCTTCTCTACATAGAGATGAAATCTTAAAAAACAAACCAAAGAAACAAAAAAATAATAATAAAAAATAAAACGTGCTCAAGGATATGAAAGATGTTTGTATAAAATTAAGGCTGGAAAATATCAAAAAATCAATATGCCTTGTAAAGATTTGTGTGATGATATTGAATATTTTATTATTTCAATGTCGTTAAAAGGATCTTGTGAAAAATGTTGTGTTTTGGAAATCTGTCAAAGAGCCGGCTTAAAGCTCAATTTTTAATAAAGTCTTTTAGGTATTTCAGGTTTTTAAAGATTTTGAGAAAATTTAATTTTAAATTTTTTTTTTAATTTATGTTTGAAATACTTAAGGCAATTAAGAGAGAAATTTTTTTTTTTTTGGTTATTCGAGTAGAAATTTATATAATTGTGGCAGTGTGTTTTAAAACGCTTTACTTTACAAGCAGTAGTCTTGGAGTACATTATCGATTTATTTCAGATATGCTTTTTATCACAGAACTGCTCTCTAATGTACGCGTATGTGTTTTAACGAAACTCAAATGAAGATAAATCAAATAAACACAAGAGATAAAACAAGTGTACTTTCCCTTTTGTAGTAGCTCAAATTATGAAGTTATTTAGGCGGAAAACCACAAAACTATTTATAAAAACAAAAACATTAAAAACTATAAAAATAGTAAAAACCCGTACAAAAAGCACTGCAACAGAAATGGTTCTTACAAATGAACATTTTACGGCGAACACTTACACATAATAACCAGTGGGAAGTGGAAATTTAATACACTGCTACTTTTTGGACACACAATAAACAAAAAATAATTATTGTTTAAACCTAACAAACACAGATCGAGCTTACACAACAACAACAACAACAACAAGACTGCACCATGTGTCCAATTGCAGTTTTAGCGGCAAAAACTCAAATTTTCAACTTTCGCTTTTTAGAAAAAAATTCATGATTCTGTTTAAATATAAACAGCTGAGAATACTAAAATTTTTTAAATTAAGTTCTCAAGCCATTGAGTGGTAAAAAGATGCAGGAAGAAGTCATTTTTTGAAAAAATACTGAATGTGCGTACCTAAATATAAATGAAAATATATTACTAAGGGCCGTTAACAATAAAAAATTTAAACTGCAGTTAACACTAAACTTAAAATTAAAATTTGCTAACACATAGTTCAGTTATTTTTTAACTTTAATTTATGTTTAAAAATTTTAGTTAAATTTAACTGAAACAATTTATTAGTTTAAGTGGACAACAAAATATATTCCTCCACAGGTGAAAAGTTTGGGCAACTGTAACAGGCATTTGCGTTTTTATAACATTTAGCATACTTCATTAATATTTTTCTGTATATTTTATTCTTCTTATTTGCGTATTTGATTGTAAAAATTTAAATTGATTATTTTTTATACATTCATATTCTGACTTTTATTTTTTAGTTCATTCAAAATAATTGATAACAGCAAGTTAAGTAATTTTGTTTTTTCTTAACGAATATTTTAAACCTTCAGTTAAAGCAAAAGTTTAAGCTAATGTAAGTTAGTAAACTTTCAAATAAAGTTAGTATAACTGAACTTCGTGTTAATGGGGGTAAGGGAATAATTTTGTAAAACACAACGCCAAGCGTTGAAAAATATGCAAAAAAAATGTCTGGTCAACGCTAAGCGTTGTGTTTTACAAATTAGGCCCTTAATGTTGGCATAATATGTAAAATATCGTCGTTTTATTGGTTCATGTTTTTTGTGAAGTTGCGAAAAAGCTTACCAAAGCCAATTTAAAAAATAAATTATTGAAGTAACAGGGCTCTCTACACCAAGTTTTATGATGCTTTCGCCGCAACAACGAATTTCGCTCAACACTACGAATTTGTCGAGGAAAACTAGGGGCCTGTCCCACGATGTCATCAACGTTCGACTTGACGCACACTTACATTCAAAACAAAAACAAATTTTAAAATTTTGTTGTTGTTTGCAATGTAACTGTGCGACAAGTCGAACGTTGGTGACATCGCGGGACTGGCCCTAAATTCGTTGTCGTATAACACATGATAACACATGATACAGGGTTCGTCGTTCGCCGGAGTAAAAATAGAAATAAATCTATTGCATAGTTTGCGGCATATGGCGAATTTCGACTGACGGCATGATTGTGTGTATTTTCATAAACTTAAATAAATATGTTTTATTTTTGGCGACGAATATTCGCGAATAAGAATTCTTACTACATTCCAGTTGTGATCCATGAATAAAATGATAATTAAGTCTTCTTCTTCTTCTTGTTTCTCTCTTTTGTTTCCTATTCAAATCAGAGAAAATTTTATGTCCTATTTGTTGGGCAGTTTGGGTTTTTGGTTTATTTGTATCTCCTCATATTTATCAACCTGAATATCTTTTATTTTCATATAACAAGAAATTATCTTTTTAACATGAAACCGTTACGTTTACTGGGATTGAATATCCATGTGCGTTTTGGTATTTAAATTATTATTTTACAACAGAGAAATTGTAACGGGCAAATAGTTTGCAATCTGTGCAAATTAATGATATGACAACTCGACAAATAAATATTAAAACAAATGTTGAATTTATAATGATGCATAATATTCATGAAATTTGTATCGCCTATTTTGCGTCAAAAGTTTTTAGGTAGCGATAATTTGTAAATAATGTTTCAATGGTTTGAACTTTAGTTGTGTGAATGGCAATATTTTTTGTTGAATGTTGGATGTTAGATTAAATTCTAATATTTTTATTGCTGTTCTTCCCAAAATTAATATTTTACGTGCTCAGTAAAATTATACATGTTTCTTAAAAAAATACTAGTTCGTATGCCAATAAATAAAATCAAATGTCGTTTGTTGGTAATCGCAGCACTTAAGAACGGCTGCACCAATTTCGCTAAATTTGTTTAATTTACCCAACTTATGTTTTTACTGAAAGAAAAATTGACCACGCCTAGTCTTATGCCCACATTTTTAAATTTATATATAATTGAAGAACAGCTGGATACGTGAAATTTTGTGTTAGTAATAATTTTAACAATGAGCGTTGTCTTATAAAAAAATTCAAATGGGACATCTGGGTGTGGCACCTCCCATAAACAGAAAATACTTGCCTTGAGATATCTAGAGAGAACGTTGAAACTTTGCAGGGTTAAATCTGTTGATATTATGGATTGTCTATAGAAACAATTTAAGAATTGAACAAGTAGGTGTGGGCTTCTCATGTACAGCAAATTTTTATTTTTTCTTAAAAATAATACCAGCTGATTTGCTTGCAGCGTATTAATGATGGTCTAGAAGGAACAATAGGGCATTAATTATTTAATAACTAAAGTTGGATTGACACTTTCCGCATAGATGCAACATTTACTTCAATATATCTTGGAATCCAAAATAGTGAAAATTTTTAAATTTTTTCGTAGGCGGTAATGCCAATAACGGGAAAATTATTATGAAAAGGAGTTAATACTTGATTAAAAAGTTTCTCCTCTCCCAAGTAAATTAAATGCATATTTTTTAAGTCTTGGTATCTGCTACAAGCCCAAATAATGATAGAAAATAATTGGGATTGGACAAATAAGAAAAATGTTTACTTAAAAAATATCTTTGAAACTAATGCAATGAAAATTTTGAAACTCTTCTTGACTACTCACGAGTAATATAATGAGAGTTGTATTCAACAAAACAGTGAAGAGACAAGCGCAAACAATAAAAAAAATTTTAATTTTAATCACAAGACGTATATGGGGTGTACCCAAACACACAGCGCTGTAGCTGGTTGAAAATAAATGTAAAAAAACATCAACAGCTATACATTGCTTTCACAAGAATAAAGTGTTGCCAAACAAGTATTTTTTACCGGCTGCTGTCAAACTAATAATTTGCGCTTTTCTTGGGAATTGTTAGATTAAAGTTAAGTATTTTTATCACACTTTTAGGCAAAATTAATATTTTACTTGTTTTACGAAATTTTTTGGCTAAAGGTTTCCTGATAGTCTGCGTTAACAAGAGTGAAATGCGCAGCTAACTCCTGAAAAATAAATTTTAATGTATTTTTTTTATATTTTACTGAACAAGTTAAATTTTCGACCCTGTTCTGTAAACCCATCGATTTGAAGTCGCACAATTTTAAAAACTAACTCCGGCAATAGAAATATATTTT
Source organism: Nowickia ferox (assembly GCA_936439885.1). Lineage (NCBI taxonomy): Eukaryota > Metazoa > Arthropoda > Insecta > Diptera > Tachinidae > Nowickia > Nowickia ferox. The sequence continues at coordinate 112,678,157 of OW387023.1, forward strand.
TAGATTTTTTTTAAATTTTTTTATTATATAAATTCTGAAATATCATATCTGAAAGAAAATTATCGTGTATGATTTTAAACACGTCTACAGTACCATTATTATTTTTTTTAACAAGAAATTTACTCGCATCCGGTTTACAGAACAGGGACGATTAATTTTGGGAGGAAAAGCGATGATAAAAATATTAAAAATTGTAGCTAATTTATATTAAGTATTTTTTCACGAAACTTCATGAAATTTGTTGCATGAAACTTTTTCTCTGAAACATTTTTGACAATTTTTTAATCTGATTTACTTGCCCAGGCCTACTATTGACAAATATATAAAAGATTTTTCATGCAACTAGCTTCAGAAAAAATTATTAATGTAAATTAGGTATTGATGTAAAGAAAATCCCAATAAAGCGCAAAATAATAAAATATTAATTTAAGAGTATTTACTGAAAAATTCAATAGTATTTAAAAATCCTTTGTTTTCTTTGCTTATGCATTTGTTTAAATATGAAGGACATGAGTCTTATTGCTTGTGGCACATGCCTTGCATCCACGAATCCTTCCAATATTAAATTCTTTATCAGCATATCTGTGCACTTTGCCTGCAACTTCATTGTCTTCTTCATGTGAAAGCCTTCGCAGCTTATCCCTTTAAACATGCGAATGGAAATACTTTTCGTGCATTCACTCAATCATTATCAATCTACTTAATAACAAAGCAGGAGTACAATAGTGGTAACAGAAAACGAAGCGAACAAGCACTCTAATACGTACCCTACTTAAGTATGCTTAACACGCACGCAAAAATAGAAGATTTTGAAAAGTTTTTTATGCCTCTTAAAACTTCTATTCAATAATCACTCATGTTCCTCTTTTGGTACGGAGAAATGTGCATACAGCAAACAAAAGATATTTAACTTTAGAAATTTTCATTCGCAGCTTTGATATTGATTTAAAAAAACAAGGATTCATGTGTGAGTATGTGAGAGTAATAAAAGGAATGTTTGCTGCTTCTATTGCCTATTGCGCTGATTGATAAATTAACAGTAGAAAACATGCAGTTAAAGTTGCATATCATTATATTTATACACATACTTCAGCTACAAGTACATTTTTATCACACTAATACGTTGTACTGTGTTGAAATGTTTTTTTCCTTTTTTTACTGCGAGTATCTATTATTATTCAGTATTTCAATCAGTCTCTGGATAAAATAATTTGCTTTTTATACGATGCATTCGTGCATTCGCTAAATAATATGTTGCAAAAATGCCTCTGGTTGTAAAACAAAAATCGATAACTTGCAATAGCATTGGCCATCATAATGATAAGGCTCATAGTTACTAAAAGTGCATGTTGATTAATTTTTTTCCCTTTTGTTTTTAATTTGTACATAATTTTCAAAGAATTTGTAAGTAATTTCAAAATTTCCTGCAAGATTTTTCCTAAGATGGATGCCATATACCATGCTTTGCAGATTTATGCGAAAATAAGTTGGTATTTTTATTAATGTCTATCCATCCACACAACAAAAAATGCCAAGCTGCCATCCAAAATTTTGATCATCAAAAGAAGTGACAAATATTTTCCCATACAAAGAAGTGAAAAAATACCCAATATTCTCTACTTTAGTATAAGGAGAAGTAACGTTCAGGCAATGAATGCCTACTACTATTACTAGGTATTACCTTCTTGAGAAAAGGGATAGTGATAGAGAAGACAGATGGTGAAGACAAAGATAGAGGAAACCTTCATTCCTTTACAAATCTGTTTTTTGCACGTTTTTTAATAATGGTCTCAATGAGGGCACCTTGATGTTACATTAGGATTAGTATCTGCTAAAGTCGGTATAATTCAGTGACCAGTGACTATGCCTTCATCACTTAAACTTTCCGACAACAACTGATACAAAGGGACACTAATGCACGCCACAATGCGTGGTGTTGTTGTTTAACGACTGTCGGAGAGCAGGCTGGAACCCAGGGCCTTCAGCCAACGCCACCCAAGCAAGCAGGTAAAAAAGCAGGCTTCAATAAAATCGGAGCTCAACTTCTGATTTTCAAAAACAAACAGACTCAAACAATTTTAGAAGAAAAATGTTTGTACTTAACTATGGCTGTGGTGCATAATCATGACTAAATTCAGCCTTAAGCATTTTACGACCAAAAATAAAAACAGCAATATACATATAAGTATGTAAAAATGAATGTAATTGTTAAAAAAAAGACTTAAGCACTATTACTGGTATAAATCCCCCTTTAAGGCAAATACTGTCTGACGGTATATCTGCCGTTACCGCCTGTAATGGATTGTCAAAGTAATTGCTATTGGAGATTTATGTAACATCTTTTAGATGGATTATAAAATGCAAACAACTTTTATTACTCAAAAATTTATAAACTTTTATTGCTGTCTATATGTCAACGTTAGTTACACTTTAACATTTACAATTGTGGGCTGCTGTTTTTCACTGCAATTTAACCTCCTTCCCCCAAACACCATTATGGGTCGTTTGTTGTCCATCTACTGTTATGTTTTAAATTTTTTCCTTTCTTTTAGATTTTATGGGCTTTTTCAATACATTGTATATAATTGTTGTTGTTGTTGCTGCTGCTGTTGTTGTTGTTGTTATTGTTGTTCCTGTCATTGTGACAAAAGTTGTGTTGTCATTTTCAGTTACTCTCTTTACGGTTCAACAGAAAGAATATTTGTTGATACATATTATTGCAAGTTATTTTTGTAAAGGGAGTAATAAAAGTTTTATAACAATTTTTATTATTGTTCTTTTTGCTTTTTCTGTTTGTTATTTTGTCATAAAGCGATAAATAAAAATATATATACATAAGTATAAGTAATACATATGTACATATGTACATACCTTTCGTATAAAAAGAGCAAATGAATTTAATTTTGTTCTGTTTCTGTCAAATATCTGTTGCAAATATCAGAAATTTTAAATAAAATTCTTACGATCAAAATTAATATTTAATAAATCGAAGCCATATCAAGTATACGCTGTATATTATAATGACGGCGTTGGTGTTCAAATATTAAAAGCGGCTTAATGCCATCGTCTAGTTATTAAGCACAGCAAGTACAAGAACCCAATCTTAGAAGAGAAACAACAAGAAAAATGTTAAACTAGTTAAAAAGAATTAGTAAGTGTTTTTATGAGAACTCTTAAGATTGACATTTGTGCAATTAGGCAAACTTGCGGGACTTGTTTCATGAAGCCCCTTTTGAACTTTTGCGCAAACACTTTATGTAAATTTGAAACAAACGTCAAAAAGTTCATTTGATAAAAAATAAAATAAGAAAATTTCAAGCAATTTTTAATTTAAAAAACATATTTGTGTATGTATTTCTATAAAGATAAAAAGTGTGTGTGTGTGTGTGTGTGACTGTCTAAAAATGCCTAAAGAAATCCAAGAAAGCAAGAAGTTGTTGTTTACAAAATGCACAGTTTAAGTTTACTAGTCAAAATTATTGGGCAAACTTTACAGGTTTGTGTAAATAAATTTCTCTACAATTTGCCAGACTTTTAAACATTCTCAAGAAAACCCTTTCTTGGGAAAAACAAACAGAAAATAAAACATAATTTTTTTTTTTTTTTTTTTTTGAAAATCGAACATAGGTAACTCACGAAATTTTAAAATAAAGGTTACTTTTTGATCAGACCTCGTACATGTTTTATATAATAAGAGTGTTAATTTAACCTGCCAATCTTGCATAAGTTGTATATTAAGCTTAAGACGTATAAAAAGCATTTAGCATATTTATTTGCTTAACGCTCTAATATATTAAGGCCCAATAATTGACTTATCAATTGTGTCATTTATCTTTAAGTGCCATTTAAGTAACAAATTAATTTTTTCAGTGCAAAGTTGAGAGACATTTAAATAATACTTAAATGCCCAACCTTGCGTATATAAGTTCTATTTAAGTTTTTCGAGCATACCATATGTTTTTATGTTTGTGTGTGTTTATTGAAAACATGTACATTGAACATCATGTGGTCGTATTAAAAAAATTTCGTTTAATTTTCATAAATATAAAACATATACAATGCATAGTTTCATATCATGGATTAAATAAATAGAAAAATGCGTTGCGATGCTCTTTTGGTTTCATAAAATCTGTTTTTATGCAATTTTAACTTTCTACATGTTGATAACCTAACTTTGCTATTTACATTAAACATCTGTTTTTTTAGAACTATTGACATTTCTCAGTGCTACCATACTTTCATAGTATTTAAGTGAGCATTTAATTTTATGACTGAAAAAATGAAACTGTATTTAAGTGCAACTTAAATTTAAGTGGCAATTAGCTAAATGACATATAATTGAGAACTCAATTATTGGGCCTAAGACGGATGAATAAGTTCGCGACTTTTTGAATTTCGCGAATCTAAACTGCAAAGGTAACACTGCACATGTCGACAAAAACTCGTCCTTTAAATGCTGTCAAATATTGGGCAACCTGCGCCATATAGTTTTTGATAGACATCCATTGTGATTTTCGAAGAAAATGAGAAAAAGTGCATTTTTGAATGAGTAAAAATTTAACCCTTAAACGTATTTACAGATTTGATTGATTCTGGTGGTTCATAGTAGAATTTTATGGCGAATATTTTTGTAAAAGATTTTAATCTGTCATGTCCCTATTAAAGAATATTTTCTTACCCCACTTAGTTTTAGGTTCAAATAAATGTTCCTCTTGAATTTTTGCAATGAATTGTGAATATCATGGCGCATAACCATAGTCAAAACAAAGTGTACTTTTAAGTATTTAAACCCAGTATTACCATACAAAATACTGGTTTTAAATTCTTAAAGTATACTTTGTTTTGACTATGGTTATGCGCCCATGAATATCATCATTTAAATGATTTTGTAGTTGTTTAGGTAAAATTGGAGAGGGACTGAATCAATAGCCCCATTTTTCTATGTAAAGATATACTCGTATGTACATATTTATGAATATGCCTACCTTTAACAGCCAAAGGCGGCTCAAGATTAAGAAGAAAAGAATGAATATTTATGAGATTTGCGTGTTGAATTGAAAAATGTTTTATTTGTATTTTTATTTGTATTCTGTTTTACTGAGTAAATGAAAGTATTTGTTGTGCAAATGCAAGCAAGAAGCTACACACAACTTATAGTAATTGCTTGTGTTTGTTTGTATGTATGTTTGTGTTATATATGTGTGCTTTTATTCGTTCACTGCTCCTGACTAGGAGTCATAAAAATGCTAATGTAAAAATATTATTATCCTAGAGTTAAAATGTAGCAGCAGCGACTGAATGCAACTTAAAAATCGAAATGTGAGCAATTCAAGTGTTGAAAAGTTATATTTATGTTTGATATTAGGGGTGTAACAAAAGTTTGCAAGTGCAAATTATTATCTTATAGTCATAATTGGTAAGCGTCAAAATAAAATATTTGTGTACACATGACTGTAAGAATTTATATATAAAACGACTCGTAATTCAATAAACTTAAAATTTATACTGTGCAATAATCGTATTAACACCAAGATGTCAGTGCTTTTGATTTTTTATTTTTGGAAAAGAATTAAATCGTTTTATAAAAATACACACATATTTACAAAGACATACTACCAGTTTATATAGCAGACAAATAAAAATTCTTGTCTGCCTATTTATACTGAAAACAAAAACAAAGCACCCAAATTATTTTTTTCTTGTTTTGTTTGCAATATAAATATACAGACGATAATTTTCATTTGCCTTCTATAAACTGGCAGATAAAATATATCTTATTATGTCTTTGGAATTTTTAATACAATTGTATTTCAAAAGTTCAATCAACCAATTTATTCTCTAATTAGTAAATGTCGCATGCGATGATTTCAAAAGACTTCTGAACAAAATTGCATATATGGAAAATTTTGCATTTTAAAAGATTTTAGATTAAAAATTTCGTTCCATGCTTGCACAAAATTCAATATGAGTACTTTCTGAATAATTATCAACTTCATTACAATATTATTTGCACCTAGTGCCTCTTTTGAAAAGTCTATTCTTAGGAATTAATCACATTCCCATTGTATTTAATTCATTTTGTCAAAACATTTATTGAAACGTACATAATTGTTTTATTATTGTTGCAAATGTTGTTTTGTAAAATACTCCAAGGGCATAAATAAAAAGCGTGAACATATTTTATGAAGTTTAAGCATGTTATATGGCAGTAACTAAAAGCACTTCCGGTGCCAAATAAACTCCAGTGCATACTTCTCTTTTCATGCCAGCGCACTCGTCCGTCCGTTTAGTCATTTGTTCACTCACTCACTCACTCACTCATTGAGTCTCATACTTATATATACTTACTTGGCCCAAGTGATTGATGGTTAAAGGAAAACAATTTAAATAATAAACAAAGAAAAATATAAAGCAAGGGGAAAAAAGAACTACTCTTGTTTTTATTAAATTTCTTTTATTTTTTCTTCTATAATTCACTTTTTGTAAAGTTTTTACATTGAAAAAAAAAAACGTGCACAAAATAATAAATAAAAGTAAATAAGAGGAGTGAGTCTTAGGTGGACTATCACTCGCACTTGTGAAACTTTTCTCATTTTTAAAATCAATTTAATTTATTGGAGTTCAGTTTTTAATGTGAATTATTTTTGCTGATTTTTCTGTAAATACCTGCAGCTCATGAGAGTAGGATTTTTTTTATTTTGGTTGAGTGTAAATTGAAAATTTTCCAACTCGGTTTGTGCAAAACTAACTTTTTGTGACATATTTAGAAACATATTTTTAATAATAATAAATAATATAAATTTAATAGCCCATTTGAGAATTCTACAACATTCAACTTCAGGGATAAACTTTTTTATTTCTCCCTATTTTATTTATCCTGACACCATAATTCCCAACAACTGTAAAAGCCCAACACAATTTTGCAAATACAAAAAAAAGTTTTTTTCTTCATAAAAATTTAAAATAATTGCTTTTAATGTGAGGGAAACCTTAGCAAATATTTTAGTATTTATAACTGGGAAAAGTGGATTTGTTAGAAAGGAAATTCCTACGAACGTTCATCCAGGTAAGGAAAAAAATTCAAAGCATTTATGTTTTTTTTTTTTGGTGAAAGGATAGTAAACTGCAGAAAAAAAATACTGCAAAGCTATTATTGCAATAATGAGGCGACTGGAAATATTAACATTTGTGTACATTCGTATCCAAAAAAAAAATAAAATATAAAAGTTTGTGGTGCATATAATAAAAAAAAGTAGCAGCAATTGTAATAGTTTAAATAAGATGGTCTTTTATGATTTGTAGTTGCAAATATAAAATACTCGTAAACTTTTGTTTTTAAGTATAAAAAAGCGTGTGTGTGTGCTTTTGTTTGTGTTTGTATGTGTGCGTTAGTAAAACTCGTATTGGGACAGGGAAATATTTTAAAAATTAAAATTATAGGTGCGAATTGCGGCATATATACATTGTTTGAAGTTTGCGTGTAGCGTATGTACACATCAAGGCACTATAATAAGTAGCGAAAGGATTTTCATGCATTTAAAATCGCGTTTTATGTACATAAAATATGCATTAAAAATATTAAAATATGTATTAAAACCTAATAAAATATGCATTTATTAACTCTTTTTTCAACATTTAATAACACTATAAATTTAAAAAAATCAGCTTCATTGCTTTCTTAACAAACATTTTGTCAACTCATATGGAATACAAAATAAAATTAAGAAGAACTTTTATTTAATTAAATGAATAAGTGTTTTTGTAAATTGTTAAAGGTAAATCTTTGACCAATTTTTTCTGAAAAAAAAACATTTTTATTGTAAAAATTAATATTCCACGTCAGCAAAAGTTATTGGAGCATATTTAAATGCTGCTACTTCGTTTGTGGAATATTCAGTTTCCGAATTTTAGCTGTTTGAACTATTTGATGGAATTTGTTGCATTTTTTAAATCCATAATTTTTTGGATAGCTTTATCTCATTTACTTTTAATTTCTTCACTTATTCTGTCTTTCAGAGAATATATTTTTTACCGCATTTTCAATGATTTCAAATTGAGCTGTTAAAGAATCAAAACCATCTAATTGGGCTATGGTGTCAACATGAAAGCCATGCTCTAGGTGCACAAATATCAATCAGTGCTTAAGTTTTATTTTTTTTTTATTTAAAATTTCTTTAGGAAATGCAAAAATACGTTGCAACTAATCGAAAAACAGCGAAATTTGTTTTATAGCAAGAAAAAATTTAAAAATGTATTAAAAATATACATTTATAATGAAATATGCAAAAATATGTATTTATTTTAAAATATGCAAAAATATGCACTAACAAATCGATGCAGTTTTGTCACAAATTTGTTGATTCGTAAAGATATTTTATTTACGTTGAACTACGCCCAACGACAGAAAACATGTATTTACATGAAAATCCTTTTCCTAATAATAAGTTACACATATATCGTCAGCTAAAATCCAAAAGGGCGTAACGTACAAAAAAATTCAAAGTAAACTTTTTGATTGATAATGAGGTAAATAACAAAAATACATATTTCCTTAACCTTTACATGTTTAGGTTAAAAACGATTTTATTAAAGGGATTCAATAGGCCATTTCAACATTGCAAGCAAATGCGTGAGCGAAAAAGATGTTTCAAAAAGGAATCATCTAGTAGACTCTACTTGAATTCCTGCTTAAAGATTGCATCCATGTAAAAACAACAGTTTTATACAGAGAAAACAGATTTGTTGAGACAATCCAAATTGTTGCCAATCGAATTTAAGCCGGTTGCAATTCTTTTTATTTTGATGTTATCAATCATTCATTCAATTGAAACAAAATAAATTTAGAAAGACATTTTTTTTAGTTTCAAATACCAATACTTGGAACTAAGATCCAATTATGTGTATGAAACACAGTTTTTTTTCAAAACAAAAATTTATTTTTCAACATAATTTCCTTTTAACTCAATACACTTAGTCCAATGTTTCTTAATTTTTTGGATCCTTCCAAAAAATAGGATTTTTCGAGGACTTTAGAATATTCATTTGTTTCACCGCTGGAGCTAAAACTCTTTCCACCGAGCCATTTCTTAAGGTTTGGAAATAGGAAGTAGTCACTAGGGGCTAAATCAGGAGAATATGGCGGATGAGGTACCAATTCGTAGCCCAATTCATATATTTCTGCCACTTGATGAAAAAAAACTTCTTTCTTGGCCATATGGGGTCGTTTTCTTTTTAAATCCTCATTAAATCGGTCTAACAAGTTGGCATAATATTCGCCGTTTATTGCTTTCCCTTTTGAAGGTAATCGATGTGGATTATACAGCGTGCATCCCAAAAAACTGTTGCCATCAACTTATTGGCCGACAAACTTACCTTGGCCTTCTTCGGATCAGGTTCATCCGGAGAAACTTATTGTTTAGACTCCTGCTTGGTATCCGTGGGGACATTTAATCCCACGTTTCCTTCAGGGTAGTTACAGCATTGATGAACTCAGCTCCAACTAGTTCCACATCTGGTGAAACATCAATGAATTTAAGGCAAAGTTGTCAGAGGATGGAAGTCATCCAAATAACTGAATGGCATTCGCTTAAAAGGTTGTCTTTAATACTTTTTTATATAAAGAACAGCCTTAGAATATTGAATTCAGTACCTCTACTATGCAATGAAAGTAGTAAACGTTTGAAACTTGTTCCGATTTATTTTTTGCTAGGTACATATGTCTGTCTGTTTACTTTTCATGCTATAAGTGTAATGTTGTGCTTTTTAATTTTTGTTTCAGCAACTCTAATTTTTCCTTCATATCTCTTTCTTTAATATCCTTGCTGGAGACTCAACGTTCTTAAATCTGATTTATTAGTTTAACAGAAGATAATAATCAAATGTTTGCGTGTTATGTTAACACAATATTTAAAACGTTTTACATACACACATACTCGTATATGTTTATAGCAGCTATTCCTTACAAATACTAGTTATTAACAAAAATTTACAAAAAATGTATAAAATGTAAGTGAAATGCGTAATTTACTTTCTTGTTTTTAACCACAAGCAGTAGGGGTAGAGGAAGATTGAAATTTTTTAGGAACATGGTAACAAAATTGTAAAGTGTTTATTTTAAAATTTTTTTTTCTTATACTGTCAACCTGTCATCGCTGGTATAAATTAGCAAATTTATGTTGAGTATAGAGGGTTTTTTATAAAAATTTTATAAATATAAACATATATATCATTAACTAAACTATAGTTGTGTGTGTGAGAAAAGTTGTCCCATTCGTCTCTGAAGTACATAGAAAGAAATAAATATTTGAAACAAATGCAGTTTAATAAAGCAGTTCAAAAGAAATTCAAAGGAGCCTAAGTGATAGGAAACAAAAAAATAAGAAAAAAAACTACATAAAAAAGTGGGCGGAGACCCATATTTTCCGAGTTATGGTTCTGAACTTTTCGTAGAAAACTGTGAATAATCTCCAAAAAGAAAGTTTTAAATAGCTTATCTGATAGAATCGTGAAAAATAAGAAGAAAAAATTAAATACAAAAATTGGCTGCGACCCATATTTCCCGAGTTATTGGTCTTTAAAATTTTGATAGAAAATATAGTTTAGTGAAACTACTCAAAAAATATCAAAATGTCTTTTAAATACATAATCATTTCTTTTTTTAAAAAGTTTGGTAACATAAAACACATTGAATGTCGCGAAAAGCAGTGGTGATCATAGAATATTTTCCGCATACCACTTCTTTTCTTTCACTGTATTTATAAAGAATTTAATACACCCGCTACGCATGTGTTATCGTCGCTGTCTCATTGACGACTAAATAAAAGAGAATAAGAATGTGTGTGATTTTAGCTACCACAATTGTGGTATGAAACTGACATCAATGGCCATTCAACAAGCAAAAATTTTAATTCTATGTCTTAATTATAAGCTAATTAATAAAATAAATATATAGTATATCGCTTGCGAAAATAGAAATTAGCCTAAGTTGTGTTGTCGTATAGTCGTGTAGCTGCGATTTTATCACAAAAAGTCGGTGCGCATTTTACGGCCTGTCCGAAAACAACAACAAATTTTCTAATGTTATTGTTGTTTGCAGTACAAGTTGTCGATCGAATGATTTCCGGTGACATCGTGAGACAAGCCATTAGTTTTGAAGGATTGTATTCGCTAGGCTCTTGTGGTTTATGTACGAGTATGTATGTGCTCAATGTCATATGCGTTGGCAAAATTTATTAATCTAGATCAAAATGTATTTTTAAAGCTAAAACACACTTAATTTTTTCTTTGATTTATTCTTAGCAAATTGTATTCTTCCCAAAAATGTCTCCCAGTTTCTTTAAAGCAAATAATTGTTTGGAAAAACAAACAGGCAAAGCTAAGGGGCATTTCACAAACTTTGAAACTTAGTTTACACAACGTTTTTGTCATATATTTTAGAAAGAGAAACCGTATTTGCTTGACGCTTTTGGTTTATAAAAAAAAATTATTGATATTAATGAAAAATAAATATCAAACGATGCAATAACAATTCTACAATATTTTTTGCAAAAGACATACAACAAATGTAAAAAATTACAGCAGCTGTGGGCGTTGCTGCTTTAACAGGAATTTCTTAAATAGAGTGAAGTCTGGATAAGATAATGATGAAAAGGGTCTGATAGTAAAATAAATGGCCTAAAAATAACCCAGTATACAGGCCCAGTAAAAATGAGCTTCCAAGGAGGTCAATAAGATCCTAAACTTGTGATCCAAAAGTAGTGCAAATTTGAATAATTTCTAATGATTTTTACATAGGGGTTGTCATTGTAAGAATTTCTCTTTTTCGATACACATTCAGCGAATCCGAAGTCATGTTCATGGTGTTAAGTAAATCAGATTTTTCGTAATTTCTTTTAAATGAATATATTTTTTATAAATAAAAATCTAATACTTCATTACATTGATTTTATTTTCCTAAGAAACCAAGATATATCGAAGTATTTGCATAAGTGTAATAGCTTTTAAAATAATCATCTGCACTGACAGGAAAACCTTCATTTGCTACATGAATTTTGTCATTAATAACGAGCTAACGTAAGAATTCATTGTATTAATGAAGAATTTCATGCATTTAATGAAAACTTTCAATAAGCTAATGTATAGTTTCATTCATACAATGAAGAATTATTTTTCTTAGTGTGGATATTGTTCTTAGTGCTTCGTAAGTAAAAAGAAAAAGTAGTTCCTGAATAATTAATCCCCATTTTTTCCCCTTGGGATCTTTAATGCCTTTATCCCTACGATATCAAAGAACTTATGATTTGAAGTTATTTTGCACAATAGTTGCAGTTGTTGTGAATTTTCCGATCATGTAATATCTATGAGTAAAATGTTGTTTTTGCAATTTCAAATTAAAAAATACACGTAATTTTTAATTACAAAAACAAAGTTTTTCTCATTGATATATCGCTCATTTACTCAAAGAATTTCATAACTCGAAAAATTAATGTAATATTAATAATTAATATTGTGTAAAAATTTCATATAAATATCTTGTTTACTCAAATCTTGAGAACAAAATAATATTTTCTGTTTCCATTAAGTTCTGTGTAAATTGAAAACTTTAAACTCGTTTTCTGGCAAACTAGTTTTTAGTAAATGAGCGATATGTATATTCGATGATCTGAAGTTATATATTTGCATATATAAAAGTTTATTTAACTCCCATTGGAGCATGGGGCGCCAAATAGCGATTCGTTAGCAAATTTTGGGTATCGGGAGACGTGGGTTGCTAGCCCTCGTCCCTTAGATTGGTGATAGGGCTGCTATCTTCGCGTCCAATCCAACGATGCAACAACGCTTCAGCGGTTTATCGCCTACTTTCCTGAGACATCTCAGACACTCAGGATACATGCTTGTGGCACCTTTTAACTCTAGTTAGCTTTAAAACGGTTGCCTCAAAGCCATTGCCTGGGAGATACTTGGTCAAAGACTGGAAGTAGTTAACTACTTGGACAATTCAACAAAGGAATCGTTCTGGCCACTCCCAAGTGAGTGGCAATCAGTACACTCAAAATATTATGTAGGTAAATTCGAATGAAAAATCATTTAAAACAATAGTATTTTCAGTTAAAAACCGGATTACTAACATTTCATTTGAATCAAATGATTTTTTCAGTTATTTTTGAATGTTAATTTTTTAACATAAAATTTCAGTAAAAACAAATGTTTTTTCTTTTATTTTAATTTACAAAAAAATAACCTACATATCATTTAAAACTACTGTTTTTCCATTTTTTTTAACAACCTGAAAATAACTCACAAAAACAGTAAAAACGACTGTTGTTTCAATTGTTTTAGCTTACATAAATTTACTACCCAAAACTGTAAAAATAACTGCTTTTTCACTTATATTGACTGACAAAAAATAACCTACCGAATCAATTGAAATTACTGTTTTCTTCATTTATTTTTACTACAATATAACTATTTAACCCCCAAAAAATAAAGAGTTGCTAAAAATTTTTTTCTATAAATAATTTTTATTTTTTATATAACTTTATGTGCAAAACTTATAATTCCATCAATTGATGCTACAATTATATTGATTTTTTGAAAGTAAATTATAAAATTAAGATAGGTTTTCAATATAGTTATTACAAAATCAAAATTAAAATAATGGTATGAAATGCAAACAGATTAAAATTATAAAGTTATAAAATATTATGTACAAGTATTATAAAAAGTAAAAGAAAATTACATAAATTTAGTTGTGTGCTTTAAAAAAAAATGTCGTCTTCTATAAGCTTAATCGTAGAAACTTGTGCATCCGCTATAGTTGGTCTTCCAGTCTCCTTTTGATACCTATCGGGCTTTAATACTCCATGTATGACATAAATAAAAATTGCGTCTTTTGATCTAAAAATATAAATTTTAAGAATATGTACAATAAGATAATTTTTTATATACTGTAATGCTTATAATTTTATAATTACTTTGATCTAAATCATTCCATTTTTCTCTGGCCTCACACCATAAAGATTTCAGTCTCACGTCCTTTAAGTTTAGGTTTATATAAATCGGCAATATATCCTGCATATCTGCTTACCTTTTTTAGTTCTATGATGAATACACAACGAAGAAGCACAACGGGTAGAGAAATATGCAATAGACCTGAATGAAATTTAGTTCAAAAATATGCAATTTTTTTATTCAAAAATATACTTACTTATATATGTATGTATGTATGTCGGAATATACATATACATATCCATATATATTTACATACATCTGCATACATACATATGCACAAACGTAAATGCCATATTAAATGCACTTAACTTACCAATTCAAATTTTCTTTTATCTTTGTGTTTTCGCAAAAATGGTTTGATTTTTTCAATTATTAAAGAATTTTTTATTTTTGTTTTTCAAATATTTTTGAAGTTTGTTTTCAAGGAAAAAAAAAATACATAAACATATGTAAGTAAAACTTAAATGAAAAAACTTTCAGGACAAGAACATTTTTTAAGTTTTACTGAATATGTACATATTTATAAATAATTGATTATATTGACTGCACAAAACATCATTATTTTATTGTGGTTTGTTTATTAAACAACATACACAAATAGTTAAAACAGACATGGCTTGGTAAAATAACTAAATTTTCCTTTAATTTAAACTTTACGGAAAACTTCCTAAATAACTTACATTCATTTAATGTAAAACTTTTTTGAGTGTAACTTTCCACCTCTGAGAAGAGTCCCATCTGAAGTTAGATTCCTCTATAACCCATAACTTGTGCAATATTAATGTGATTGTGCTCTTGTTTTCCAAGTTATCTAGGCAACAAACCGAGATATTGAAACCAAATCCTATACATATGTATGTATGTATATATGTATGTATGTAGCGCACGACATGCACATATGGCTTTGATGTCACGAAAATTTTCAGCATATTGGTTGCATTTTTTTTTAATGAGCAGTAGTGGCTACAAGCCGTAAGATTTAAATAGCCGAGGCAGACACACTTTCAAAGGCATGTGCATGGGACTTGCCGTGTACAGCAGGCTTTATACGTCACTTGAAACAAACATTTAAAATATGTTGCCTACTTCAAGGATATTATGCATATTTTCCACACATTTTCAATGTGTATTTGCATTGACGAGTAAATAATGTTTTTTGTACGAGATTTTGTATTTACCATAATTAATCTTTTGGAATAAATTACACAATAATGGCAATAAATTTAAAAAATGTGATTAATGTCTTAATTTAAACATTAAAAAAATATATCACAACAATATGACGCAGGAAAATAAAAGCAACAGTACAAAAAATAATGCCAGCACAAATAATGCTTCCTAAACCGCAACTTATTTATAGAAGTATACTTACATACATACATATACGACCGCATAACAAAGAAAACACACTCGCAATAACAGTTTTTCTGTTATTGTAATAAAGTGTAAATTATTTAACCGTACGGGCAGAAATAAAACTACCATCACCAACCAACTAACAAATGTATACGAATTTAATACAACTACAGTGTATGGAAAAAGTATACAGTGGAATCATGTACATAAATGTAAAACACTTCAAAATGGATATGTACCACCTGAGGTCCTTTGTTATCTCGATAGTAATGAGTTCATTCAAAACCAATCTGGCGTTCCTATACTCTACCATATTTATAGACGCGCCAATGATAAAACAATTCAAAACAAACAACTCACAAATGCAAATAGAAGATTTGACATAAGCGTCTATGCAAAAGATAAAAACATGTTTCCAATAACAAATACAAATAACAATAACAAATTTGGGGGGCTTGCTAATTAAGTTATACTCATCGTTTTTACCTCTTAACTAATATTTTTACTTTTGTTACTGTAGTAAAGCTTTTTAGTAGTTATTTTTTCTTTAAATCATTCTAGAATTATAAGTAATTGCAATTGTATACATTGTAAAAAATTTAATATTTAATGTAAAAACTACAAATAATAGATATTATACTAGAGAACTCGCATATGGGGCACGGTATATTAATCCTAAAGATACAAGAACTGTTTGTTTATTTAAAGTGTTACAATAAATATTCTGAATAAATAAACAAACAAAAAAAAACGTTTGGGAAGCACCAGGAATCTAAATCACTGATTAACATCATGTATGCTATTATGACATACCCGAACTCGTCTCTATTCAAAAAGAGGCACAACATGTGTTGAGAGATAAAGTCAAGTTCCTAAGCTTTTTCTTTCCTTGTTTAGGTTTTGTTACATTGAATAAGTCGCTACTTAAATTGCGCAAGAAAACTGCCCTTATGTATAATCAAACCCAAATTTTTAACCGAACTTCCTCCCAGGCCTATTAATTCTTAAAATAGGGAACATATTGTAATGTAAAATTTATTTCTTTCTTTACTTTTGCTTTTTATTTTTGTTTTCTTTTATGCCTATTAAGTGTTTGTTACTTTTACCATTTGCAATGAAAACATAGTAAACGTAAAACATTATAAAGCTTTACTAACATGCAACCGCCTTTCATTACAAATCATTCATATCCACACAAACCTTTAACTTAATTCATAAATAATAAAACAAACACAACCAAAAAGCTACAACAAAATGTAGCAATAAGGGCGATAAAATCTTAAGAATAATAACAAAAACCAGGAATGTCGCAGCAAAATTGTTCAAATTACTACGCAGACATTTAACTTGTAGAATAAAAAAAAAATTAAATGAAAGAAAAACAAGTAAGAATGCTATTTTCGGCTGTGCCGAATCTTATATACCCTTCACCCACGTACGTATTGTGTACATCGTGTACCCACACATAAGTAAATTCATTTTTGTTTGGTGAGACAAAAATGGTTAATTTATTTTTTGCTCTATTGCAATTTATATAGACGTATAGGTATTTTTCGGCTAAAGAATTTTGCTCAAAGACTTTATTTTCGATATTGGCTGTGGGTAAATATTTTGTTCTGCACTCTGAGTTTAAAAAAAATTTTTTACATTATTAATATTTTCTGCTTTCAAACAAAAGGAAGATAATTAATCAACGAGGCAAGAGATCAGAGGTTTTCGATGGTAATTTATTCATCCACAGCTTAAGCAACTTTAATGCACATATGTACACATATATGAGCATTTCCAGGATCATTAACGGGACACTCGCTCGCCTTTTATGTGGGATAACATTAAGAAATCTTACATTTTTTTTTTGTTTTTTGCATCTTCGGAAAATCGATTCCACGAACAGATAGATGGACAGAAAGACATTTCCTTTTTGGACTAAATTATCCTTATGAACCCAGAAAATATATAATTTATGTCGCCCATGAATATTTTTGAAATTACACACGGAAGGACAAACTTATATATGTATGTATGCCCTTACCATTTTTTTTGTTGAGGGGTATTAAAAAAAACGCTCAATGTATTAAACGAAACAAAAAATAAACCTTGTTTCCAACGTACATATTTTTTTCGTCTTGGCAGTCTAATTGAAAGTTACAAAATATAAAGAATAAAAAATAACGCCTATTGAAGAAAACAGCACGTTACAACAGCTGTTGGCTTTTATTTGCCAGTACGACAGCATATATCTCTCCTGCTCATACTCACACACATACGAGTACATATTTACTAGTAGGCTTGCTACAAAAACGAGTACGAGTCTAATCCTAAAAATATGCTGTTATTTCAAGGCAGGAAATCAAAAGTAAAATCAAATAACAACTCATACGGTATGACTTAAATTGACGTTTATTTAACAATAAAACATGCAAACATTAAAAAAATAAGTAAGTAAAACAATAAAGACTCTTTTACTGCCTATACTGATGTATTTGTAGTAAATTTAACATAATTTAAAGGATATTTTAATTATTTGGCTATTTGTTGAGGCTTCTTTTGTTCTTTGTGAGTTGTTTACCGACAAGAATTTTTAATGCCGCCATAATTAAAGGCAAAGAAGTTATGATTTAAATATACCATATTTTTAGCATATAAAATTGTGTGGTGCACCAACATACATATGAGCGTATGCATACTTATATGTAAGTAATACATACATACATATGTATACATTAAAGCATATAAAAAGAATTTGTATTTCTTTACAAATCATAAGTTAAAGTCGACACTGCAAAAAAAAAAAGGACGAATAAGCACCTTCGAGGGAGCAATAAAAAACACTAGTGAAAAAGGAATGCAAAATCATTCATAAAGAAGCAAAACAAAAAAAAATACTATAATTTTTAATGTTTTAAATTACGAGGTATACATATGGTTGATTTACTTGAATAATATCATATTTTGGCAGCAGTCAACTGACAGGAGAAGTGTTGCCATTTCAGTTAAGAGTAGGTAAATACAAAAAGTTACGCACATGTGGAACTGCTCTGAGGTGTAAGAAAACATTTAATGCGGACAATAACATAAATAAGAACATTAACTCAAGTTTTCTGTCTAACAATTTCGTCCACTAAAACTACTGTGATCAAAAAAAAAGACCAAGTATTTATTTGCTTGGAATAACATCTGGTCACCATAATTTTCTGTAAATTTTTGTTGTTTTACACAACCTGCTTACTTGACTGTCGAGTGCAATCTGTCTGAAGATATAAAATATTTTAGTAAATTTTAATTATAATTGTTCGAACTTGATTTGCTTCTATATTGTTTCGTGTCGCTCTGTAAGCCAAATTACATGTAATAATTATTCATGAACAAATAACACCAAAGTTAATTGCAAACATTCTGACAAACACGTAGTAGAACGATACGAACTTTAGCCTGATCAAATCATAAATATAGAAATAAAATATTGTTGAAAAGGAAATTCAAAATTGAAAGATTCTGTATTAAAAATAAGTTGCTTTATAATCTTAAATTTAATTTTTAACATTCAATAAACAATTTCGTTATAAAAAAGCAGCATTAACTCAGGCAAAACTATTGACTGCAATTTCATGCTGTATTTTCCAGCAATTAATTCTTTTTTCTCTCTCTAATTATTTTAATGTTTCTTCTCCCGTTGCTTTATGGCTAAAGTTTGTTATATATCTTGTACGCTTACATGCACATGTACTCATGAATGTATGTACTCATATCTTTGTATTTTTATTTTCACTATTTTATATCTATCTATTATTTTATTTTTCAATGTATGTTTAAATTTTTTTTTAATATGAAAAATTCTTTTTATTTTTATCTATTGCTTGCACATTGTGATATTTCGACAATCCAGGTGGACTAAATAATTTATTTACATCAGTTAAGATTAAATATTTTAATTATAAATATTTTGTAAAGGCGCCCTTTCCCATAAGGCGTTCACAACGTTTTAACAATTTGTTCCTCTTGTCTTAAGCTCTAAAAGGAAAAAATCTGAATTTGGAATGTAGTAGTGTAGACCACTAACCCTTGAGCGGCGTGGTTCAAAAAAGTTCGTAGGATAATCACATGGATGCCTCTAAAAGTCGGAACAGTAAACAGTAAATTAAATTAAAGGAAAAATTCCTAATAAAAAATATCTTTTTTTTTTCTTATGATGTTGGCAAATTTGTGGATTACCTAGACATGAGATGGCAACGTGGTAGTGAAAAAATGAAATCCATAGCAAATTGTAGTAGACAGATTATTTAGATATTGTACCAAATAAGAACTCGGTCGAAATTTCAATCCCGATCTACTTTTGACGGCCTATAGTAACTCGGCCTTTTTCACATTTATGTTTTTTTAAGGCTCTGGCTAATTTGTTAAAAGTTTTTTGTTATTGTTAAATTGATTAATTTTGTGCACCTAGATTGTTGAAACATCCCACTGTATCTTGGCTGGCTGGTCTTCTTTAATTTCATGCTCTGGCAAGCAATATCATAATAAACTAAATGCAATATGCTTAATATAAAAAAAAAATCAGTACTTTTAAAGTTTCAAAACAATAATTATTATCCAATAAGTTTTGAAAGTGTTTAATTTAACTTAAAAAATAACTTAAAAGTATTTAAAAAAAAATAAAAAATAGTTTTTATATTTTTAACGTTATAAATTAGTTAGCTTTTGAAGAAACTTTCTAAAACATAAACTAATATCAAAAGTTGTAAAAAATTTAATAAAATTATTCTTGTTTCTTTTTTCAGATACAATTTTGGTTCTTATGCTCAACAAGAATGGAAATTTGATGTAAGTACTTGTGTAAGATACACACTAATGTCATTATTTTACTTTCTCATAACGAAAAACTATTAATATTTAGAGTTTTAATATCTGTTTTTTCATATTATAGTACTTGCATTAATTTTTTATAAATTTTTTTATCAAACATTTCACTAACTCTACTTTATTGTTTAGTAGTTACGAGGGTTATTTAATGTTTGCCGTTCGTTTTATGAAAACTTTCATGTTCACTGACACATTTCAAAAGCAGCGAAGCGAAAATCCCTGCACATCGGTAGGAAACGGCAAAAGAAAAATAGCAACACAACTTGCAATCTAACAGACACTGTTGTTTATAGTCAATATAGAAAATGTAAAATTTCTGCAATATTTTTTTTCTGTTGTTGTTGAACAACCAGATAATGAAGTTCTTAAACAGAACCCTCGTTTGCAACAATTATTGCTATAGTCTTTTGTGTGTGTGTGTGTGTGTGTGTGTGTGTATGTTTCTCGTCTTCTTGCTACTTTTTGCACCATGAGTCTGTTACATGTCTGCTATAAAAGCTCAATGTCTGTCAGTCTGTCATTAACAAACTTCCATGTCTATACATTTGTCTGCTTGCCTGCCCACCTTCCTTTTGGCTGTTTCTTAAAACTGCAGTATTGTTACAACATCATTACTGAAGTAATTACTGCAATCTTTTGTTTCTTTCATTTATTCGTTCGCTTGCTTATAAATATTCAAACATTTACATAGTGAATAATAATGAAGGAATAGGAAAAAAAATTAAAAAGCTTATAAAACCAAAACAAAAATGTTTTTTACTCAACTTTTGTTCGTGATGTAAAGGTCAGTTTTTAAAACAATGCATTCTTTTCAGTAGGAAGCATATGTAGTAATTTAATTTCTAAAAATTGTTTAGCAAAAATTCCATTTATTTTTTATGGATATTTTTATTGTTTTTTAGGAGGAAAACACAGTTTAAACCAATCTTATACTGATACATTTTTAATTGTTAATTGAACAGGAATGAATTTTAGTTCGGAATATTTTTTTTGCACAGACACAAGTTCATTATTTTCAATTCTTAGTATATAATGAAATATTTTTATTAATTTATGTGATTTTCTAAAGAAGAAAAGAAAAGCTAAACTAGGATTAATTAGCTAATGTTAACCAGTTTTCCATGCCCTAACAGATAGACATGTCGTGCCACAACAGCCAAAAAGGCTTAAGCGATATAATTCTTGAACTTAATTTTTTAACAAAAATCGATTACTTGTGATCGTAAATAATCGCTTATCGCCAAAAAAAAAATGATGTTCGAAAATAATGTCGTTTAAGCTTTTTTGGCAGTTATGGTACGATGTGTGCGGACGAAGTGCACAGTGCCACAGAAAAATTCTGCATTTCCTCCAGCAAAACTCTAGTTTAACTTTTCCAGTCTTTTTTTTTTAAATATCACATAAATTAATAAAAATTTTATACTGTAAATATTTTCAAAAAGAGAAGATCCTTAGGATTGGCTAATACTTGTTTTAATATATTTTGCTGTGAAGTACTTCAGAGGCGAAATATTAGAAAAAGAAGCCAATACAATTATTTAATAACTTAAAAAAATTACAACGAAATTATTATTTTAAATCTCTTTTTCGCTATTTTTATTGCACATCGTACTTACATGGAAGTATGGCTGTATATACTTTTCATTATAAATGTTTGAGCAACTGCATTCATACATCTTCGACTTAATTAGCATTCTATAAACATAATTACTATGCAACTCTCACTCCATGCCCATACGATTACACTCATTTTCGTAAAGCAAAATGTGTTTAATATGGAACTCCCTTTACATAATGGATTCGTTGGTGTTTTCAATTTTATACACTCACATACATACATATGTATGTACATATATTGTTAATAAAACCGCGAATGGTTGTAGTGTATGCTCCAGTCTATAATATTTTTTTCTACATTTTATACTACACTAGCTGCTACCCGGTGTGTTTCGCTACCCCAGCACCATTAATGGGGTGTTCTTTTCTAATAATATCCTTCTCGATTATAATTATATATTTTGTATTGAAGATGACACGCCTTTTTAAAAAATAGACCAAAGTAGTTTTCAAACATAATTTAGCACAATATGAAAATTTCAAACAAAATATGCCATCTTATTCCTTCCAAATGATAAGTAATACACTATGAAATTTTTAGTAAGATTTTTGCTCTGGTTAAGTCCTCTATAGCTTTCAAACATAAATACAAGCAGACAAAGAGAAAAACATACAAACAGATAAAATTAAATATTTTTTTATATATACTCGTAAATACATATTCATTTGAATGAATAGAATATTTAGTAATTTTATGTGTTTGCTAACATAAAAAGAAACATGCATATTTCAACAGTTTGTTGACAGCAACTTAACTGACGTTAACGTTGCAGCGTTGTAGATATTAAAAAAAAATTGTTAAATATGTTAATTTTAATATCTATTAAATACAAGTGCCTAATGTTTTACAGCGATACTGCCATTTGCAAAAGGACGGATATTTACATTGCAACTAACTTCCTTTCTTTTTGTTTCATGTTTCTATAATACGACTATAATTGGTTTTGTTTGCAAATAGAATTCCAAAAATCACTACGTTCTTATAATTGTATTTGGGAAATAAACTAATCAAAATAAATGCAAAAATATGTATGTGTATGTATGGGTGTGTGTGGGAATTCTTAATTAAATTTCCAGGTGTACTGGAGGATTTTAATTGCTATTAACCAATCTCACATACATGCATATCGCTACCTTAATACAAAAGGGCTCTAGCACATTACTTTGTTGAAGTGGATTTTTTTTTTATATTTCGATAGAAGAACATCTAATATATCGAAAAATGCAAAAAACTCGATTTAAAAAAAGTAATGAGTTAGAGCCTTTATATATGAAGACAAAGATATGTATATATAATTATTTAATTTAAGAAAAATCTGTGTGATTTTATCCTGCTGCTTTTTAATATGATACTTCTACTTTGTGGAGTGAAGAAATTCACTTACGATACGCATCTTTACTTCAACCTTTACAACCGAAATTTACAGCAAAGTGTTAAATAAAACTTACCTTTCAAATGTCTAGTGCTTTTTCGAAAAGTTATTTTGCCAAAGAGACGTGTGCTGTGACGCAGTCAACTTTTCTTTACGAAAAGTGTGCTCTGAGACAGTCAACTTTTCTTATAGAAAAGTGTGCTGTGACACAGTCAACTTTTCTTATAGAAAAGTGTGCTGTGACACAATCAAATTTTTTTATAGAAAAGTGTGCTGTGACACAGTCAACTTTTCTTATAGAAAAGTGTGCTGTGACACAGTCAATTTTTCTTATAGAAAAGTGTGCTGTGACACAGTAAATTTTTCTTATAGAAAAGTGTGCTGTGACTGTATCCCATCAACTTTGTTATTGATATTCAACCAACAATGAATTTTTTTTTATTCAATTTCGGAAATACAAATTTTCAATTGAATGTGATTTATTTAGTGAAAGATGAAGTCACGTATATTTTATATTGTTCTATAAAAAGGCAAGCGAAGTTATATTTTTATTATATTTATTCTTATGTTTTATTAGTATTTTTTCCATCGGATTATAAGGCGTATTATGCAATGATATCAACAATGTTTGTTTTTGATGGAAAGTAAACTTCTTGGCACACAATTAATTAAATAAATCAGCTTCTAATAATAATTAAGGCACTTTAGGAAAACCATGTACATCCTATTACATGTTTTCCTTGTTACTTAGTTACTCTCTATCTAAATATAGTTTAAAATCTGAAGGTATTTTTTTCTTAACGTCAGTGTAGAGTATATCAGTGCAAAAAATAAATTACTTACGTGAGAGTAGGCACTGTTTCTTGGAAAATTTTATAAACGCTTTATGAAATATTCTGCAAACTTTTTCAAATAATAATAATAACATTGTCCAATTTGATAAAAGCTTTGCAATTCTTTCAAACTGTAAATCATTTGCGAAAAATGTTAATGCTCGTTCACTCTCACGAACATTTTTTTATAATCACCCGAGTCACCGTTGTGCCCATCTCTAGTAAAAAAAAATTATTTTCCGCACTACTGCTTTAAAATTTTAATGTTTATTTGAATGTTACTCCGTCTGGCAAAAGGTATTTGCATAATATTAAAATTTATAAAAAAAAAAATTTAATACAAAAGATATGTTGTCCTGGGATACAAAAGTATACAACATAAAAAAATTAAACGTAAAGATAAGGATGTTCTTAAGTAAAGGTTTTCCTTGCAAAATCATTTAAATCTTAATGGAAATTTTTAAAAAGCTTTTCATTCGTTCAATTTCACTTTGAGTTTCTAGTTGGCATGAGTCGTTTAGTTTCCTTTTCTTTCTTTTAATGTTATGCTTCATGATCAGATATTGGCGATACATTTAAAAGAGTATATTCATATATAAAAGATAACAATTTATCCTTCCTGCTTTATTAACAAGCACAAAAACAATACTAACAAAATTCGTAAGAAAACCAAGGTAAAACTTTTCCATGATTATTTCAGTGATATTTATTGTGCTGTCATAGTACAGTAGACTCACACAAATTAGAACTACTTTGTTCTTAGGGTGCTTATAATCTTCGAAATTTTTCTAATATCTGGAAGTTTTTGTAATTCCATTACAAATTTTAATGAATGAGTTTTAGCGTGCAATTCATATAAAAGTACACTTTCCCACTTTTTCGCTTTCTTCTGAATTGCCTGAATGCCATACAGTGGTGCAAGTAATGTTCGAGAGTTTCGTTCATACTCCTGTCAAGGTCTACATAATATATTATCAGCAACACTTATGCGAAATATTGACCTGATGCTTTAAATCTGTGTGTAAGTCACATTGCCTTTATATTTCCACAATGCCTGTATTAGTTTATCTGATTTTTTCATTGAATGACTCTTCGATGATTTTTAAGGCTTCGGGTTTTCTACTATCCGTGAAAGTGCCTGTATTTTATAAAATCAAAAGAAAATAATTCAGCAAAAAAAATATTTAAAAAATACAACCGAAAAAAAACCTCCTTCATTTATAAGGTTGATTAAGATTTTACACCTTTGAATTTTTAAATGAATGGAGTTCTCTTTAAATATGAAAATAGTTTTTGGTCTTGGAATTTTAATAAAAATTATGATATACTCTTATTCTTAAGTCTTGTTACATTGCATGAAGTTGTATTTGAAAAAGAAAATTTGAGTCAAGATATATCTAAACAAAAACAAATGATTTATAAAATGCTTAAGTTTTAATAGATTTTTTTTTTATTTATAAAGGGTATTTTTTATAGATGTATAAAACTTTAAGTTTGCAACCCTTTTGTAGCTGGTGGCCATTTTGTCAGCTGTCAAGTGATTTATGTTTAGTTTGGTTTGGCATTTCAACATAAATAGACTGACACCTGAGCAACGCTTCCATATTGTGCAAATTATTACAAATAATCGCCCATCCGAGTACTTAATTTCATTTACTATGGAAACTTTTTGCACCACGCCTACTCTAAATGATAATACGCATCCACAAAAACGTCTTACAGTCCGTACAGAAGAAGTCATTGCTGCTGTAAAGCGTAGCGTAGAGGAATAGCCCAGTCAATATATTCGCCATCGTGCATCAATTGAACAACCATGATGTGCAGATTGGACTACGTCCGAGCCAGCCGGGGCGGTCATATGCCAGAAGTTATATTTAAATTATATTGCCAGAAGATTATCTTTCGAATAAAGCAAATTTCATGTCAATTCTTTATTTTATTCCATTTCAAAGTTCTATAGCTCCGTAAAATAACACCCTTTATTATAAAATACAATCTTTAACGAAAAAACAAGGCTTGTGAGTTTAGCAATTGTATTGATTGTACGATATATTTTTTGTACCTTAATGTTTTTAAGAGAATGGATCAATTAGGTCCGAACTTGAATTAAATGTAGTGATCCACATTTAATTCAAGTTCGGATTAGAAGTTTCAATTGAATGCTAGTGCAGAGCCTGAAGATCTTTCTCGAAAACTCAAAATTAAATACTATCCTTCTAATATTTCACAAAACAAAACATTTACAGAGAATGTTTGCCATTGTTTCAAGTAATTAAAACAACCAGGTTGCGCATCTACAGAGAATAGTTTAGTCTCAAATGACTAGAAAAATAAACCCGTAACTAGTTGGCCTCGCCATGCATTTTTAGTAATTTTCAAATTTAATCATATTTGTGGTCCTTCGAACTTATATTAACTTGCGGACACTAACATAAAATTAAATTACTTCACACTTATTGTGCATTGATACGAGTACATAAATATCTCTTAACATTTCAAAAAGTAACATCCTTATTTTAAAAATCATTTTATATCATTCTATTTTCATTTCTTTGTTTAAAGCAATCAAAATCTACTCATGAGAGATAAAACATTTTTTTAATTGAATATATTTTATGGTTGCTATAACTGTTACCATATCTACTAACTCTTCTATGAATACTCATCGTCTAAATTTGTTTCACAAAAGTACGTACATATGCTGCTACTAGTGTTGCCATATCATTGTAGAATATTTTAGCCCATATCTGTATTTAAATACCCACACTTTTTATCCCATTTTTTGGAAAGAGACACAAAGATTTATATGTGTTAGAGGATTAAAGTAAAACTTTCCTCGCAGCATTGTACATAAGACTATCGTGCACATTTTATGGTTAAAACGAAAGCTTGAACAAGTACAGATTTATCTGAGATTGAGTTGAGTGACCTTATCAGATATCTCAACGCCACGGAGTTGCATCTAGTACCTATCAACTCATTCGTATACTTAGATATGGTTCTACATAGGCTGACACCGACGAGTAAAGTGGTCTTTCAAAAAGGAATCATCTAGATTATACTTGCATGTCTACGTGTAGAAGGCAGCCACGTAAACCAACTAACCAACAAAATGAATTCTTAAACGTGTTTAAATTTTTTTTAAATTCCTGGAGATGAAGTTGTTTAAGTTGTTGTTTGTGTTGCCTTCATAGACTTATCACAGAATTTTAAAATGATTTTTTTTTTACTTTTTAACAGCTGATACCTCTATTGAAATATGATTGGTTGGTTTGTTGACTGGCTTATGTGGCTGCCTTTTACCTGCAAGCAACCAAAAAGGATCGTAAGATTCCGTTTTACTGAATGCCATTCTACTCGTCCAAGTTCTAACCTTTGAAAAAGCTGTGGATCCAATGCAATTTTCAGTGCTAAGTCGTAATAGATTCACAACGTTGCGTTGAGTTATCGCGTGAAGTCCCCTATACCAATCTGTGATACCTCCGATAGGTCGTGTAGTGTGCAATGTCAAGCACTTGAGAAGTAGGTGAGAAACTGTCGCTTCCTTATCATATTCTAGACAGCTGCGATAATGTATCTTCAGGAAAGCTTAACCTACGAGCATGTTTGCCGATCGCCCAATATTCTGTCAATATCACGACCAACAACGAGATGATCTTCCTATTTTTGCTTACTTTTTGTTCTGAGCGTATATTGGGGTCTCTTACAATAATTATACATTTGCATATGAGCATCACATGTTTAGGATCACTCACATTACTACTACAAAAGAAAATATTAAGTATTATTGAGGAGTTTCCCTAAGCTAATACTTGAAAAACACATTGATCAAATAACAATATAAGCGCACGAAAAAAAAATTAAAAATTTCCCACCTTTCAAAAAACCAAAGCACAAACTTGGCTGGCAAAACGGATTTTAAATTTCAATCTGGCAGCGCTGCTTAAACACACAGAGGAAAATAAATATTTTATTTTATTTTCATAACCTCAACTATAGTTGGAGATGAGAGTGACTGATGTATGAACACAAAAGATACGTCTATTTGTTATTCTGTTTGCAGCATTTAGACTTTTTAAGTAGATTTATGTATTCCTTTAGTTACGTGTATGTTATCTAATAAAAATATTCGTTAGAAAAGCTCACAAGAAAAATTTAAATTCAAATGAAAAAGTATTCCAATCATTAGAATTGTATTAATATCTTTTAGGCTTTACCAGCTGGCTTTGGGAGTTGCTGCTGACGAACTACATTTCTTTTAATTTTAGTTTGAAAACTCTTTGCTTTTATAAAAGAAAATATTAAACAAAAATATTAAAAAATTCTGCTAAATACTTAAATAAGTTACAACAAGTATTTAACTCTGTTGTATTTAATTTTATTTTTATATAACCAAATCATACCTCTGGGGTCTTTAATACACAAACCATTAAAACGATACTTTTTAAGAGGAAATTTTTTATGAAATTCTGAGTGCATTCTGCACTAGCGCAATAATGCGTAGTTTCCAGTTGGGGAAGGCCTACTTAAAATTCAAAATTAACATTCGAAAACCGAAAAAGAATCGAAATTTATACGCACCTTGACATAGTTGTAAATATATTAACATCCAATTAGCGCTAGAATATTTATCAGCTTTAAGCCTGGATTTTATTACAGATTACAGTACACAAGCTTTCAAAGAGAATTTGGATATCCTAATGCGTTTTTGTTTTGGCCTGCAGAGATATCTCCTTCAGATATTGGTTTTGATAATCCACCTGGGCTATTCACCTTTTTCAGGGTTAACCTTATGTGGGTTATCCACAACATATACGAGTATGTGTTACTGCCCAATCTCTGAAATAACAGAGTAGCAGATGAGCACATACATACATATTTATGAAAGGAATTGCTGCAACGTCGTTTTAAATTGCTTTGCCCTGAAAAGAAGACAAAAGGGAAGCCTTTTGGGTTTGAGTGAGGTATTCTTTGGGGAACTTGTAGTGGCTGTAAGCATCCGCTTTTACTGCATTTAATTTCAGAAGAGCACACTTAGTGGCTTTAGTTGCAACCTAACTCGCTTAGAGACGAGTCTTGGATGTCTAGTGTTCGATCACTGCTAGTGGTAGGTCGGACGCGGTCAATCAGACACTTCTCTAGTTGTTTTTGCCTTTTAACATATATATGCTGCTTCAGAAAGTGTCGGCTAGTCCGGGTATTGGGAGACGCCTTGCAGAGTGCTTCAACGCTTATTACAGAGGATTCAATAAGTCCGTGATTTTTTTATTTCACACCTCTTAACTGAAAGGGCAACACTGCTGTTATCAACCAGCAACTGTCCGTTGACTTCTGTTAAATATTTAAACAAGCTGCGTCATTAAGTCCCCGTCTATACAGTGAAACATTTGCTGCGAAACATTTTCTAATTTCTCTTTTGAAACTGCATTCATGTCCACACTGTAAAATTTTTGTTTTGCAGCTTAATACATTTTTTCATATATTTTTCATGAGAATGAGAAGAAAATCACGTACTCAACAAGAACTTCATGTACATGAAACTAAGTACCCTTTTCCATTCCTCTTTCCCCCTTCATCATCAAACTCAAAAGTTTTTCAGCAAAAGTTTCACTGTATCGACTTAGTCCCCAAGTTCGCGTTTGATAGTCATTGATAGCAGATAACACCGTGATTCTAGAAGAAAATGTGAAAAACCTAATTTCATATGCTCGTTAAGCATTATTTTTTTGTAGAAAAAAACATCACTCAAACAAAAAGGCTAAGCTTGAAATACTACGTCGTCAATGTCAGTATTAAAAAGTAGTTTACTGAGTTTCGTGGAAAATTGCCGAAAGTTCTGCACTCCCAGTTGAGATCTCTACACCCAAAATAATTGAAAAACTTCACGGAATGGTGTTGGACGATCAGAAAATAAAAGTAAGCGAAATTGTGGAAGCTATAGGCATATCACTTGGCTCAGTGGTTTCTATTTTAAATGATCATTTGTGTATGAGAATACTTTTCGCAAGCTGCGTGCCGCGTTTGCTCACAATCTACCATAAGCGCTAGCGTGTGACAACTTTGCTAATAGTCAAAGAAGATCCTTAAAAATTATTAAAGACTCTATTTATCTTTAACATTTGGTAACGCACTAATAATCCCAAATTATTATTTTACTTATTCGGTAAAATATTTTTACATTGAAATTGATTATTGAGGGGTAAGCTGGATCTAATGCGCCTGTATCGACTGCTGCAATGTGTTTCCTGCTGCTGGGAAAAAATTTAAGGTTTTCTCTCTTTCGTTGCCATTTTCGCTCCTAAAAACTGTAAATGTTTATTTTATTTCCTTAAAGATGAATGACAAATTCACGCTGTTTCCGTTTCATTTACAATTTTGTGTTCACAGCAAGGATTGCCGTTTTATTTACTAGTCTTTCTTTTGCGTTCTACCTTGTCTCAGGAAACATATTAAAATCTTATTTTCATGTTTTTATAAATTTCCATACCAAATTTCGCAAGTTATTCAAAATTCTATTTAACCTGAATAATTGAATTTGATTTCCTCGCTGCTAAAAAGAATTCAAGAGAAGAATAAAGTTTTTTATAAGTTTTTTTTCTTAGTTTTTATGAACTTTAATTCGTAATTTTTTATGCACTTCTCTATACAGGTGGGTAGGATACACCTGTTTATTAGTTTGTTATTTCGTTTGTTGCACTTGGTAATTTTTAATACATTATAAAAATATGGTATATTCAAAATGTTATTTTTCTTGAACTATGACAATATGCAACATAATCGACTTTCCAAACAATTTTTGTTAATAGAATATTTATGTATGCGATTATGGTTCGCCGCTTCAAGGAATATTTATGTTAATGTATTAATACAATTTGTGCACCACTGTACTATTTGTATGCCATTTTTTTAACTTTCTACCTATTTCATCAAAACTGGAACTCATATCATAAAATGTTTTTGTATGTACATAAAATTCTATTTCTTTTGAAACGAATTTTGTTGGAGTTCGTTTAAGGATAACGAAAGTGCGGAAATCGTCCTTTTTAGCTTAGTTCTTTTTTTATAAATTTCCTATGCATACAAAAGCTCTTTAATATCAGTACCACTCGTAAGCCGATATTTTATAGGTGTCCTAATAACTTTTTAAATTGTGGAAAAGCGCCTTCTATTATGGTACTACAACTCCGCCTTCCCTGTTGTATCTTCGCTGCAAAATTATTGCATCCCTTCTTAAGTAGTGGATACTCATATCCATTTTGTCCATCGGTATTAAGGTTTCTTTTGTCTGAAAAATATGCATTTAAAATTAATAATTAATAATATAACTGGAAAATTTATCAAATATGGAAAAAATTGGAAAGGATTTACAAATGAGAAAAAAATCCGAACATCTTAATCGATAGAAAAACTCAAATCAAAAAATTGGAAAATATTTAGTTAACTTGTTTAAAAAAAATCTCATGTGTTATTTATAATGAGTTTAAAATAACTTAATTTTTACAACTCTTTTGCAGCTATTCAACTTTAGTTCGGCATAGTCTCTTGTATCACACTATTTAACTTAAATATACATAAATATATCGTAAACGTTTTCTCAAACCAAAGCTATAGTGAATAAGACACTTTATTCGGTCACTACTTGTTTGAATAAAATTACTTTGACTCAAATGGAAATTGAGCTTCATTTTCTATTTAAGAAAAAAATAAATAGAATGCACACTCCATTGTTGCGTGCTGAAAGTGATGATATTGTCACCGAAATGGCCATTTTTTCCATTATTACCTTTTACATAGAATGAAAAAGAGAAATGCCATATAAATATATAAATTTTGTTCTTCTTCTTGTTCATCTCCTTTAGAATATTTTCGTTATGCTCAACTTGCGTGTGCATTGGTTTCCATCTTACGCCTTTAAGAAAATTGCATTTGAAAATAAGTTTTATGTTCAAAGTGTTAAGTAAAAGTTTATTTATTTCATGTTTTCAATTCGTTTAAGTCTAGAAAAAGTTAAGTAACGGGTGATTTTTTAAGAGATTTCGGATTTGATTTATGAAAAAACACATAAAATTTAGAAAAATGTATGAAACGTTTATTTGATTCGGTAGAACAATCTATATTATTCAATGTTTAAAGATGATTTCATGTAAATGTTAACACACGGCTACGTCTCAAGTGGTTCATACGCTGGGTCCAATTTTGGCATACTCTCTCCAACATATCGGCCGGTATCTCACGAATAAATTCGTGAATAGTCCAAAAATAGTCTAAAGGCGTTAAATGGCACGATCTAGGCGGCCAATTTAACGGCCCCAAACGTAAAATAAACTATTCACCGAACTCGCCTCTCAATTGGGTCACTATTTCGCGTGCTGTGCAACATGTGGCACCATCTTGCTGAAATCACATGTCAGTCAAGTCTATTTCTTACATTTTGGGCATAAAAAAACAAAGTACCAGAGTCCTAATTGCTGCGAATGGCGCCGAATCGATAATTCACGGTCATCAACAATACTGGCGGATACAGCTGCGATATTTTCCTCTGTCCACACTCTACTTATTTGTGTTGGTGATTTAATATTCAATAATGTAATTTTGATGTGAAATTTAGTCACAAGATTCCGAACAGCCTCCTCAGAAGGTCGAACAAACGGACCATAAAATGGAAGAACATTCTTAACCGATCATGAATTTTGATAACAAAATTTAATAATCTGCAAACATTGTTCATTTGTAAGTCGATTCTTGGTTAAATTATAGACCAAACTGAACACGTTTAGCAGTAAAGTAACATGATACACGAAAACAGCTCAGTTTGCCAAAAACGATGTTGCCAAAGGAAAGTTCCTAAAAATCACCATTTACATATATAAAAAAACCATATTGGTTTGAAATACTATCTAAATTTTACAGTAGAGGGCGGAGATCATTTTATTAATATTCATATATTTGATTTTAGTTGCTTCTTATGTTTACCGAAAAATAAAATAAGGAAAATTTAACATTAAAATTTACTTAAGCCAGGTAAACTTAAGTATTTTCGGGAATGATTCATGTTAATTTAACATGATTTGTAGTAATTTTCAAAGAAAATATTTCCTTTTGAAATAACTTTATTTCATGTTGGTTTAATATTCCAGTACTAACAAATCAAATCAAAATGAAGATACTGAAATAACATGAAATCAAAGTTGGAACAACATGAATTTAATTTAATGTAAACTAAACTATTTAACACATTTTCTACATGTCATGAGAAAACTTTGGGAATGCTGTTAATTCGAATACTTATTAAAAATTTATTAATACATCGTCTGCAAATGGAATATTTGAATTGTTTTATTTCGTCATCAACATCGTATGTTGGATGCTTTTTATGTAATAAAACCTCAAGTTTTAATGTAACTAATTGTGTTGTTTGCTATTTACTAATCATGCACATGTCTGTTAATTTGCAAATTTTTTGTACCACTTGGAGTACGATGAAACAAAACAATTCTCATATTGCATTTGCATTGAAAAGTATATATTTTTTAAGCTGGACAAAACACAAGAACACTTATTATGAAGGTATGTCAGCCTTCGAAAACAGCATGTTGTTTCGTTCTGCTAGTTTTGCTCATAATATTTCATGTTGTGTGACATAAATTTTAGTGAAATTTGTTCCTTAAAAATTATCACATGTAATTTGCCTTACAAAGCGATACAAACCTTAGACTAATCGAAGCACAAAAAGGAAAAGAAAAAGAGGTTATTAATTATTTTAGCAATTCAATGTTCAAAAATACTCGTAACAACAAAAATAAAACAAACAAAAAAGTTCGTCGATTATGTAAACTAATGTACATATAAACTTTAAACGGTAGAAAATTCACTTGTTTTTAATTAGTAACCTGACATTTAAATATAAAGGGTGTTTTTTTTATAGAGGTACATAACTTTAAGTTGACAACACTTTTGTTTGCAATTGTTATTAACAGAACAAAAATTATTATTTTTATTTTCTTTTTAACAAAACTTTTTTTTTTTTATATTTACAGCCGACAAAAGGAAGAAACAACCAAGTCAATACAGTGGATTTTTTAAGCAACATTTTATTTAATTTAATACACTATTTAAGGTAAGTTTAAATTTTATTTATTGATCATCTATATGCACACTTACTCAACCAAATAAATACATATACATACATCATATAATTATTTTCTATTTAATTTTATTTAAAAAAAATAATATATAAACTAATTAAAACAAATTATTCAATACTTCCTCACAATATTATTCCTTTTTATTTAAACTAATTAAAACAAATGTTTCAATATACTCTTTAAAAGTGTTCGTTATTGTATAAACAAAGTGTTCATTAAAATTTTAATATATTGAATTTATATATATAAATCCTTTATTGCAACACAATCATATCTCAAAAATATGCTCACGTGTTGAGAATAGAAAATATTTTTATATTTGCACTGAGCTGTGTGTAAATTGAAAACTTTAAACTTAATTTCTGTAATACTTGTTTTATTGAGTTATGCCCATGTTGCTATAAAGGAGCGATATGTTCAATTAGTAATGATCCTTTTATTTTTATTTACAATTTACATATAACAAACAATGTTTTGGAATATTTTACTTAAAAAAAAAACATTACTAATATATGAAGTTCTACCTTTATTATTATTGTTTCTGTAAATATTTTTACATTTACAAATAATGTTAAATTATCAGTTATTTGAATAGCTAAAAGGAGAATATAGGTAGATAGATGCATAATTATAATTGGTTGTTAAACCAATAAAATTCACATACAATAAAAATACATATCGCTCATTTGCTCAAACAACGTCATAACTCAAAAAATGGCAATTTTTAGTTAATGACGCAGAATTAGTCTCCATACCGTATTCGTATAGTGTAAAAATTTCATACAAATATCTAGTTAACTCAACTCTTGAGAGAAAAATTAAAGTTTCTACTTCCTTTAAGTTGTGCGTAAATTGAAAACTTTAAACTTGTTTTCTGGCAAACTAGTTTTTTTTACTAGCGACGTTCTTCTAGTTAATAAGCGATATGTATGTATGTATGCCCATCATAAAGAGCAGCCTTCGCAGTTCTTACTATGATGCTATCTCTGAGTCTAATACATGTACGAGTATATACGATGTATGTAAATATTTTTTAAGAAGTTGATCGGCTGGTGTGAAAGTGTGAAGTACATCTTAAGTCTGGTACTCACTAGCCTGCAATCCTGGTATGATGTAGTTTATGAAATTGTTCAAAAGACAATAACAATTCATTAGCTCAGGGTCGCATTTTTTCGTTAGTCGTGCGATTGTGTAGAATATTAAATATTAAATGCCTTAAGGCTGAGTCATATAGAATCCTTTATACGATAAACGTCACCTTTTTCAACTGACATTAACGCAACGATGAAGGTTGTTGACGGAAACATTTGAGCAGATTCAATGGGTTTGTTCTTCACTTAGCTGTCAGTTGAAAAAGGCGACATATAACGTATGTCATATTGTATGTGACTCGACCCTTAAGCTGCAGTAAGCCGTATAGTATTTGTTTTCTTCAAATAATTTTTTTTTTAATTATTGCATTCGGTTATGTTTTGGACAGC
This sequence comes from Nowickia ferox, assembly GCA_936439885.1. Classification (NCBI taxonomy): domain Eukaryota; kingdom Metazoa; phylum Arthropoda; class Insecta; order Diptera; family Tachinidae; genus Nowickia; species Nowickia ferox. The sequence goes on from OW387023.1 coordinate 112,713,832, forward strand.
TTTCAGTAGCTCTACATTTTACACGATGCCACCTCAATTGCTTTTATGATTTTATATATTAAATACGGTATGCCACTTGCATACGCTCATGCAACAATAAATATTTATAGTTTAAATTTTAAATACTTTCAAACAAATTTAAAACTATTTTTAATTGGATTCAAATAAAAAACTTTATTTGGCATAATCCAAAACAAGAACTCCGTCCGCATAACACCAGGAACACTTTAAGCTGCCATTATTTTTGAAACTAGAAACTCTGAATATTAAACATTCGTTGTTGAAACGAAATTAAATGCTAGATTTGCCTTTCACTTGAAATGCAACCAAATATTAATTAAAAATTTTCACAACTTTAAACTAGATACGTGCGTGTGTATGCAGTACACTGCTGTGTTCAGACGTGCACCGCAAACGTACACCTACAAATGACACACTGGAAGTAAACATTTATGTTCACATGTATGTATGTATATATGTACAATATGTACATACATATGTATCTATGTATGTATGCATGTACATACGTTAACGTGTTTGTTAAAACAATTTGTGGTAAGCCAACTTTTAGTTGCCAAAATAGCCAAAAAAAATTTAAAAAAAAATGTGTGTGAAAGCAACCTTTTCGGGCAGCAATAAACTTTTTATATGCTTTAGATCCATATTTGCAACTGTTTGTATGTGTGAAATTAATTTGTTGCATTTCACACCAAAATACTAATAAACAAATGGAATTACTAATATCTAGTTTTTCATCAGCTCAATTGACAATAATAATACGCAATAAAATCATAAAACCACAAATAAAAATAACATAAAAATTTGTTAAACCACAATAAAAAAATACATAATTTGCCCTTAACATTGATTAATTTGCTATAGATTTAGTTTTATGTTTTTAATTAAATTTCAAATTTATTTGCAAGCTCATACATATACAGGCATGCATACATACTTCATGTTTTACAAATCCTTTTGTTATGCAAATTAAGCAAATAAACTTGTGAAATTTAATTTAAGCTAAAACTCAAATACTCCTAAAAACAAAACTCAATAGAAAGTAATCAAAATTGCATCATTTAATTACAACACACACATACAATTTAAATATAGTTTAGAGCAAATTGCAGAGAAAAGAACAAACATTCACACGTGTCGTTGTAAAAATAGAAATAAATGAATTCGTAATATAAAAAATTGCAAAATAATTAAACGAAAGGAAAAGGATGTGAGTAAAAATGAAACTATGCTGCAATCAAAATTACACAGAAATCAGGAAAATTATATATTTGACACATTTATTTCGACATAATTAAAACAGTTCGACTTAAATTTATATTTTTTTGAAATCCAATTTTTTTTATATTTCTATAGAAGATCATCTAATGTAATGTATCGAAAAATAAAAAAAAAATTCGATTTCAAAAAAAACTTTACTTTCTCTTGCAATTTTTAACGCTCTTTGTCGCTTCATATGTAATTTTTGCGATTTCGATGCATGAAGAATGGCTTCTCAATGATGTAATCGTAGAACATTTTTGTGAATGTGCAAGATTCCAAAAGAATATTTTATTTAGTTTTTTTTTTAACAATCTATAAAGCTATTTTAGCTTGCCTTCAAGTACACCAAAAATCTCTGGTAGGAATCAAGCAAGCGATCTTCCGACTACTAGACTAGTATACTGCATACAGGTCAACAAGGCACTCTGCCCTTGAATCGGTTCTGCTGGAGTTAAAGTGGGCAAAGAGGTTTTTAATACTTCTGTCTCAAAGCTCGCTAACTTCACACACCAAGTTGGTTGCCATTAAAAAACTGGAGTTTTATAAAACTTGCTCATATCGCTCTAAGGACTAATAAATTAGTCAAAGTTTAAACGCTGGGTTAGTTAAGCTAAACTCAAATTTATATGCACCTTATGTGTAGTTAAAAAACATATCAATTCTTTGTACAATTAAAAATGCAAAAAAGTTAAAAAAATTTAATTAATGGTCGCCAAATTTTACTGAGAAAGGAATTTATATTTATGCTTGGCGAAGTAGAATAGTATAAAAGAACAATAGAGTGTACGAAAACAGATCGAACAAGATCTGAAGAAAAAGTAGAGACTTGGAAAAAATTTTAGTGCTCTTTTAATGCAAACCATATAGTCTGTAAGTAACAAAACCATGTGGCATCTGTTGGTAGTTTAAACGTCCAATTTTTCGCGTTTACAGATGGTTTAAATACTGTATTGATTTATAGGTTTGCTAGTCTAAACACATTTTAAGCAGAAAATAGAGATTAACTTGCACTGATTTATTAGCCCTAACTCTTACAAAAGTGCACGAAAAGAATTAATCTTTTCGCCCCGAGCATTTTCTGATGATATACCTACCCTCTGTATTTAGCTCTTGGATTAGAGTCCCAACATAATATCTTATATTTCCTCATAGCTATTTCAATAAATCTGGTTATATCTCTACCATAGTGCCTTTTATAAAAATATAATATAAAACTACCCTACAAAACACCCAATTGATTTACACAGAAAAATATTTTTCGAATCAACGTCTTTAATAAAAAAAAACATCGATTAAAAATTTTATTGTGTCAATTAAACTTTTTAATTGATTAAATTTTTTAACAAAAGTTCAATTGACTTAATTAAATTTTTAATTGAACTTGAATTGAATTATTAATTTATTATTTGTATTTTTTTTTTTAATTAAAAGTCTTAATTGGTAAAAAAAAAGAATTCTGTTACATATGTTAATGTATATAGACATTTTCTGGCCTTAAATTATATGTGATTATAAAATCAATAATGCTCCTACAGACGTTTTTAAAATCATATCGCTAATTTAGTCAAACAACGTCACAACTCTAACTTTGAGTTAGGGAAGCAGAATTTATCCTCATATCGTTCTAAATATTGTGTAAAAATTTCATATAAATATCTTACTTAACTCTTGAGGAAAAAGTAAAAAAATTATGTAAAAAAATTTAAAATAATTAATTCATGGTGTCAAACTATGATGTGTTAAATGCAAAATTTTGCAAAAAACTTCCCGAGTCCCACTCTGCATTAATATCAATTATGGAATCTTTGCTGGTTTCCTTTTCAATTACGTCCATTGAGTTGTTGTTGACTCTAATGCCTTGTAAATAAATCTCATCTCTATTTTTAATGAAACCATTTCAACTACATACAGGAGTACGATATATCCCTCAAGCGCCTTTTTAAGTATGAATTCATTAATCTTATCTCACTTTTGTGTTTCAATTTATATTCAATAAGCAATGACAATTGAAAAAGTTTTCATATTGGAATTTATATTCAATACTGTACAGTGGCACAACCAACAACAATACACATACAGCATTCACATACTTATAAGACATTAAACGTGCCACCAATATGTATGTAGCATCAACCAACATAAAGAAAATAAGAAGAGGAAAAAAACTAATAAAGATAATATGCAAATAGAGGCAAATAAAAATACTTAAGAAAATTTATGCCAAATGAAAAAGCACAGGAAAAAAGAATAACACAGCCAAGTCAAAGTACTTTGCCTATGAACAACTTCCTAATGGCATAACTTTGCAAAAAAAAAAAAAAAAAAAATATAAGAAAATAAAAAAAACACGAAAACAATCGAAACATGGAAAAAGTTGCATTGGGTAAAAACTTGCTCGTTGTTAGCTTGCAAACACTTCAAAAGAAAACAATGCATGACATTTTTTGTTTTCTTTTTTTGTCTTTTTTTAAGGAAATAACAATTCAAATTTTTCTCCTTTCTTTTCCTTTTATAACATACATATACTTATAAAAATAGACAATAACAATAGCATTTAAAGTGACAAACAGAAAAAATGCTTTTTATATAATAATCGATTATGTGGAGAAAAATAAAGTCAAGTGATAAAGTAAAAGTGGTTTGACATTGTTTGGTGTTCAAAAACATTGCATTTTTTCTTCTTCTATACAATATCCCTTAGAAACGTTGATGACAGATTTAGTAAGAGATAAAACCCATGTATGAATTAAATTTATTTCAGAGTGGTTTGTGGTGAAATTATACCAGATATGGGCAAAATTAAATGTTTCAGTTGCAACATCAGACACATATGCATGCATGTATAGTGTGTATAAAAAGCGTCAAATGTAAGAAAAGAGCATTCGAATGCAGTTTTGAATTCTCAAGTTATTGTTGTTGCTGGTTTCAACTTAATAGTCCATTTTTGGTGTAACAGTCTTCTTATGAAGTTTAATTACTTAAATGCAACTGGGAAATGATATTGTAAATTTTATCATGAATTGTTGGTTGTGTAACGTAGTTTACTTTTCCAGCCTAGGTATGCCTCCATAAGGACTACTTCCTATCATAAAACCTACATGTGCCTTTTAGGTGTTAAAATTACTCATTATCATACTCATACTCATACTCATACTCATACTCATACTCATACTCATACTCATACTCATACTCATACTCATACTCATACTCATACTCATACTCATACTCATACTCATACTCATACTCATACTCATACTCATACTCATACTCATACTCATACTCATACTCATACTAATACTCATACTCATACTCATACTCATACTCATACTCATGGACCAGCCGCGGCAATTTCAGATGAGCAACTTTTTGGTACATTGGCGAGAGAGGAAAATATGATGGCTCCTTTTTCATTATCTTCCCTCTTCTCTTCGTTAAACTCAAAATTTGCTCAGCTTAACTTGGCGCGTGTGACTCGTAATTAATCGACAAACAATTACCGATATTTATGCATGTAAAAAAAGAACGTAGTAATAAAACCGTGGTTTTCCAATTTAACATGAACTATTAATTTGCTAGATTGTTTTAGAAATTTTTCCATGGTTTTTAGTGATGAAAATATTCAATCCCAGCTAAGGTGTCCGCTTAAATGCACATGCGTCCTGCAAATATATTTATTTGCAATAAGGAACTGCCATAAAAACTCACGGCATTAAGACATCACGATATTTCTTCGTGTTGTACCCATATAATTTTTGCAAATCCTTGCCAATTCACAATAAATTTTCCCAGTGTATTGCTTTTTTTATTTGTGCAAAATTACAAAAAAATATTTAACCAGGCCTCTAGAGCAAAACTGTTGTAATGATATATTTAATAAGAAAAACAAAAATTGCTATTTAATTTAAGTGAATATAAAAAAAAAACAATTTATAGGTACAATAAAAAACGATTCGAAATCCAAATAATACAAAAAGGAGTGGACGATCTACAAAAAATATTATGTTACATCAAATTTAATAATAATAATAAATAAATAGTCGCTCGCATTAACTTTATGATTTTAAAGCGATATTGTTGGTCTACAACGTAAACATGCAGCAACATTCGCCCATGCAGCAAGAAACTTTGGCAAAGCTAAAGACAAAAGCAAGAAAAATCTCAAAGACATACACACATACATAAGTACTTACTTTACAAAGCAAATAAAGACCTTACAATGCCACAATAGCCAGTCACAAAAACGAGAGTAACGAACAATATGAAAAATGATGCTGCCGTTGATGACCATATAAAGTTCACTTTACTACATACTCGTACATACTTCTTTTGTTTTTGTATTTTTCTCAGGCAAACCTTAAGAATTATTTTAAACTTAAGACTCAACTCGCTACTAGCAACAGTATCTAAAATAGTTATCTTGTTACTGCTTGTGCAACATTATATGGCAGCAAAGAAATACTTAGTAAAGAAGAAACAACGGCATAGAATTTCAATTTAGAATGACGATGATGGCCATAAAACATCAGCAACACTCCAAAATGTTAATCGAGAAAAGCAAACTTTGTTATAGTTGCGTTTGTTCAGCAGGGAGGGGAAACTTAAGCCACCACATTTGCTACTAGCAAAACTATTGAAACAATTAAGTGAGTGACTCACTCACCAAATTAAACGATAAGCCGAATATTTAGAAATTGAACAGATTATACTCTTGCGGAATTTAAAGAACTACTTTTATATTCCGATTCCAAATGGCTTAATTATTTAGTGAAAATACAGTGCATAGACTCCTTCATTTTCTTAAATAAATTTTTTACATTACCACACCAAAACATATTACAGAGAACACTCTCACCGAATACGTAAGATTAACTGGTGTCACTATTGTATGTAGTGTGGCAAACAAACAATGGAGTTCGACTGCTGCAATGGACTTCTTAATAGCACTCAGCAATTGTGGCAAATTCATTTGTTATTGCACTTATTGGATTCACCATTCGCATGTTTATTTTACAATGATCTGTATAAATAGTTTAAGTACACATTGACTGAGTAAATGGTTTGTTTGCTTGGTTGGTTGGCGATACTTTTATTTTTTAATTTTTTTTTTTTTTTGTCTTTACTGTGGTCGTCGTACCGATAATATTGCATTTTTATTACAATTTTATTTAGCTCGTTAAGAGAGGATGTTGGCTTCGTTAACTTCAGTCTTCCTCATCAATGTCTTTAAAAGAAGAACATAGAGTTGTTTCCTCTGTCTTGCAGCATTTTTGTGCCATAAATCTTGAACAGTTTTATTGCAATAGCAGCTAGATGTGTTTGTATATACTTATTTATACACATATGCCATGTATGTGTATGTGTATAAGAATACGAGTATATGCAAGAAATGTCAGTTGTTTGCATTAATATCATATGGATGCAAATATATGACTCAGCGAATGAATTTGTTTTCGAAATGGCAATTGTTTTTATTAATTTTTTTTTTTGATAGGAACAAGTCTTTTTCAATGATTATTAAAATATTTCTTGAAGATCATAAAGCTAAGTACACACAAGGCAACCAGCTTTTTGTACAAAAACAAGCTTTATCATAATTTTTGTCTAATAAATCTGTTGTGGTATACCTTATATATATGGTATACTTATTATAACTAATAAAGGCCTACTTCACCAACTTGTGTAAATATCAATTCATATTTAAAAGTAATTTTTCCATACAATAATTAATGAAAATTGACATTTAAACATTAATTGATATTTAAATTGAGTTGGTGAACTTGGCCGTAAGTGACCCGAATCCTTTATTCATTCAATTTTATATGATTTTTTTTTCCTGAAAAAATTCGACAAGAGCTACTTGTGCTATGCCAAAGTATCAGTCCCAAAAATAGCTTTTATTAAAATTTGTAAAATTCATACTCGAATATAATTTTTTAATTAGATTGAATTTTTTTTTTTTTTTTATAATTTCACTAAACCAAGGACATAATACATAACTTTTTTCTAGCTTTTCTTTTAACGTTTTAGTATTTGGAATGCATGAAATTCAACACATTCATATTATTAAAGAGAAAAACATCAATTGACTCATAAAACGCATTATTTATATATAACCCTCGTAGTAAAACATTTCAGACGATTACATGAAGCCTTTAGAGTACTTCAAAATACTTCAGCTCCTTGGTTTCTTCTCTTGTGCTAAAAATCTATCCCTTTGTCTTATTAAAATGTAACAAGAGAACATTAATATCGCACAACCATTGAAAAAAATACTTAATTCCGGTTGAATCTTTTTGTATTCTAAGGTATTTGCAACTAACGGGTTATCCATTTTTCGGTTTCAAAGGTAAAGTTAAATAAAACACACATTAAACTATGCTTTTGATGAAGTTTTTATTTCATTATAATGCTTGTACCTTGTCATTACGTCTGAAATGCAATGTCATTTAAATGACTGCCTCTATATTGTTTACAGCAGTCGATCCTATTGAGATAGTTTTCAATCACTTTTTCGCACATTTCAGACGGTATCTTTGCGATAACTTGAGAAATATTGGTTTTCAAATGCTACAATGTTAGAGGATTATCCGCGTAGATATGATCTTTGATGCAGCAGCGCAAAATAAGTTTAACGGCTTCAAATCGCATGATTTTGGTGGCCAATTGACGTTCTGGAAACGTCCCATGCAGTAAAACCAAAATCTGTCGCGTAATGTGGCTCGTGGCATCGTCCAAGTCATAATCTTTAACTGCAGGTCAAATAATAGTCAGTTAAGATATGGCCATATCATATCTAACTTCACGGTAACGGATTATCCGCTACCTATCACTAACAGAAGCGATATTTGCGGCAGTACGTACATTGCAATGATGCACAGCCCTGACCACATCTATAACGCTTCCAGTCTCTTCCAATTTCAATTTTAAAATCTTGCCAATTCCTTGCACAGCAAAGTGGCCACCACTTTCAAACCACCACTTTTGAATCACTATTTTTATAGTAAGTTGTTCCTCGTTTATTAAACCATGCATATTCGTAAATGGCTAACCTCTCATAACTAAAAGACTTCAGATGACACATATTATTCAACCACTAAATCAATAACCCTGTACATACTCGTACATAATACATATGTATTTATTTACACATGTATATAAATGTGCAAACACTTCTTACATACACTATAAACCGATTGCATCTATAAACTTGTATCTTATATTTTTAGCAGCGATGCCAGCCAGGATTGCGTTGGTTGCTGTTACCGCCGTTCATTGACCGTTCAAGTGATTTGTTGTATGGCTTACAACTAGTTGCTTAAAATAGCATCTGCACTATTAAAAGACATGTTTATTGTTGTTCAGCTTCAGTGTATTCTTTTAAAGAGTATTTCATAAAATAATTTTCTTTTTAACGACAACTCTTTTCTTTCATTGTTAATTATGTGTCCTTAGAAGGCAGGTATCCTGTATCATTAAAGCGAATATATACTTATAAATTTGTAGTGTGCACACTTATCGAGAATGTAGCTTTGGGCTGCAAAGAATTTGATAGTTTTTGTATATTTAATCACTCAACAATCGGTAATTGCAAGCCTAGAAAATAGATACAAGCATATGTACCCTTAATTATGAAATTGGTTTAAGTCATATATTTCTTTGGTCGAGATATCTAGTAGATTGCATTTGAACAAATAAAAAAAAATATTTTTATGTTATGCAATATTTTGATTTAGACTTGTACTGCTCTCGATTAATACAAATTTATTTTATATTTATTGAAGTTTTTATTAATATTTCGAAGCAAAAATTAATATGACTTAGGCCAATCTCATAATTCAGAGCATATAGGTATGCATATATGTATGTATGTATGTATGTGTTTGTATATGTGTATGTTTTTATACTCTTTATTGATATATGTAAGTTTATATGCATTTGCGGTGTAGTTTCTGCATTCATACTTTGCATTCAATCCAAAAACGGGGCTCATTTTGTACCAAGTCGATGTTTATTTATTCGATCAAAGTATTCTACCATTTGTTGAAGACTCCTTAAAGACATAAATAATGCTCCACTTTCACTTGCATCATCGTGCATATAATTTATCAGCAAATAGAGTTAAAAATAATAAACGGAGTTATCGTCTCTATTTGGAGGCACCAATAAGTAGTTTTCTTACTTTGGTCCAACACTTTTGTAATATAAATTTTTTGTGCAACTACACACGTTGCCAGCGTTCGCAGTGTTATTCCAGTTGGGTGAAAATAATTAACTGACATTTTATAGTCGATGGGTGGTATGTATTTGCATAAATTAAATTTTTTGGGAACAGCGAAACATAAAAATTTTTGAAAGTGGAAAAAAACTGCGATGTATTTGTCCTATTTAGTTTACACGTGAATATTTACTTACTTTAGATCTTATCTATTTTACTGGAATCAATTTGTAACACACTATCTTCAGAATGGGCTAGAGCCTTGAAATTTTAAGCATAACTCAGATTCTTACATACTAAAAACAAACAAACAAAAGAAACCAAACTAACCAATAGATTCCTACGAATGTTTTTCATTTTGAGAATTGAATTGAGGGTGGCGTTGGCTAAAATAGTTAGCAAGTTGACTACGAAAACAAAGGCCCTGTGTTCGAGCCCGGCATCAGACAGTCATCAAATAACAACACCACACATTTTTCTGATGTACATTAGTGTCCTTTTGTATATCAGTTGATGTAGGAAAATTCATGTGATGAAGGCATAGTCACTGCTCACTGAATTATATCAGCAGATACTAATCCTAATGTAACATCAGAGCGCCCTCCTTCGTTGTGTAGCAGAATCTACTACTAATCACAGCTTCAAAAATTTAATACGCCTCATTCAACACCAGACGCGCTGCAACAGCGCATGATTAAATCTTGCAAAAGGCAGAGTTGTAAAAGAATGAAGCTTTCCTCTATGTCTTCCTTCGCCACCTGTCTTCTCTATCACTATCCCTTTCCTAAAGAAGATAACACTTAGTAATAGTAGTAGGCATTCATTGTCTGAGTGTTAATTCTCTTAAAAAAAAAATAATAAAATAAAAATATATTAAGCTCTTGTAATGAAAAACTCTCAAGGTAAAAAGTGAGTGCCATCAGGGCCATTGAAAAAAATTACTGATTCGCATGAAATTTTGCACAAACATAAACCATTATTTTCTACTATTAGGGCATAAGTGTAATCCACAGCGGATTGTGTCAACATTGATTGCCCCTCTTGTCAACTTAACCTAACTAAATAATCCGCTTAAAAACACGGTACTCTCCTATAACCTACAGAAATGTAGAAAACAGTATTTTTAATCGCTTCAAACTGCTTAAAAAGGCCGTAGTTTTGCTAAAAAAAATACTTTCACTGTTAGTTCGTGTTACATATTTATATGTAAAATGAAATTAGGAAGTGGTAACCATATTTTTTTCCATTATCCTTATATAAACTAAAGCACCAAAAATTAAAAAAAAAAATTATGAAATTTGTTTTCTCGTTTATATCACTTTATATTTTCTCAACTTTTCCAAGAAAGAAAAATTTATTAATAATGCAATGATAATAAATTACTTTTTTCACATAAAATTTAATCAAGCTCGAAGGACTATTTTCTTCGAACAAGTTTATTTTCGTCTTGATTTATATATGTATGTATGTATGTGTGTGTGTGTGTTTTTCTTTTTCTTTTCTTTATAAATTTTAGTTGCAAAGAGCTTGATTGTATATTCTTTTAAACAATGCCATTGTTGTTTATTATGTCTTTTATCTAACGTTCGCATGTGTTATGCATTCGCCCCGACACTGTCATCAAAGTGAAGCAAAAATGTTTAACAAAAGTTTTTAAGACTTCTAATGGCACACACGCACAAAAAGTAAATACTTGCATGTTGCACAAATATTCACCTGAAAGGGTTTGCGATTTTCGAAAATTTGTATTTTCCCTTTAAATGGTGAAAATATTTTAACTAAAATAGCAAATGAAAATTATAATTATGACTTCGAAAATAGCGTACGTAGGCAAACATTATACTGATCGACTGCGGGCGAGGAGAACGGTAGCCTTTGAAAAAAAAAATTATTAATTTTTCTATGTTTAGAAAATCACAAAATTGGTGTGGGTTATTCAAAAAATGCGATTAAAGTCAACCCAATTGTTTGCTGGGTATGTTGTTAATATGCAAGTAAGCATGCAAAATTGATTAGAATTGTTTATAAGAATGTAAACCAATATAAACGTAGCACAAGTGGAGGGATAGGAAATGCTTAAATTTCATATTGAAAATTTTGCATAGAAACTATAAACTCGTATTTTACGACCTCTTTCAAATACGTTTTATAAGCGATTACCAATTTTACATGCTGTTTGGAAATTATTTACAAATGTTTCGGTTTGTTTCAGCAAACATAAATGAAAATATGACATTGATGCTGAAAACTAGAATGTGTTCATATGTTCACACACAAAAAAGTAATATGAATGGGTTTGTAATATTAATTAAAATATTTGTAATATTAATTAAAAAATTAATTAAATTTTCACCTATAAACAATTTGATAATATCAATTAAGTTTTTCCACTGAAATTAATTAATACAATTAAAAATTTAATTGAATCAATTAAATTATTAATTGAAAACATTAATTATTGAATACTTTTTTCTATGCATACATCCAGCATTTTCTATAATGTTTGAATATATTTTCATTAGGTTTACAAATACTTTAGTACCAGAATGTTACTTTTTCTTCTCTTTGATTTTATGAAACTTAGAATACAGTACAGAAGAAAAAGTAAAATTTTCTCCATCGATGTTTTCTTTTCATCCTTCACTGTACTTTGCACCAGCAAAGACATCATGATTTCGAATGTTAAGATAACACTTGGAATATAAAACAAGGTGAAAATTTAATATAAAAAAATAATAATAAGTACAACATCAGAATGAATGTTATTTAAATTAAAAATTTAATTAAAAACTCACAATTGTTACATGTTTGTGATTAGAGCGTTTTAATTACTTTAACTAAAGATAAACCCTTAATAAACATAGAAACACACAGATATACTTATGCAAATTATTTTATTAATTTATTCAACTCAAGTTAAAAGCAAGCCGGGATTTCATTTTAATGCTTATGCCTGCTCTGCATAATTAGTCTTGAAGTTAATTTATATTGAGTGCTTTCATGTTCTTTAACTCTTGAAGCATTTCTTACCACTTACTATTCCAGTTTGAAATTTAAAACAACATGCCTGATAATTTTAAAATCTAAAATTAGTTCTTGTACTGTTTGTTTGCTTGTTTGTTTAAAAGTGCCGACACTCGGAGGCTCATAAAGATAATTTAGTGCGCGTGGCATTAGTAGCAGCAATTCCTTTATGTAGTTGTGTTTACATGGTGTGTATCTGTCATATGTGGAATGACATATGTACATACATTTGTTTTTAGCATATCAAAGTGTATTTTACAAGTGTATAATACTTTAAAAATTTGAGCTTACACACAAACAAAATGCACACTTATATGATTCAATACACACCGTGTGAACAGATCTTGAATTCAACTTTTTACTCCGTATCAGTTGAGTAGTTTTTGTGTGCAGCAAAAATTATTGTGCTGAAGTGTCATTAATCATAAATGCAACAGCATTTCTGCAACAAATGCAGTAGCATTTGCAATCTGTTGTATTGTAGTTAAATGCACGCAAACACATTTAAAATAACACCAAAAAAATTATAAAAAAAAAAGTTTTGTTTAGTTTTATTAAGTTGAGAACTTTCAAGAGAATGAAAAATTATTGGCCATTTTCTTTAAACAAAAATGAAGAAAATACAGTACAAATAAAATTCAGTAATGAAATAAGGATTTCCGAAAGAATGAATCCGCATTCAAGAATACGCTTTACACTAGAGATTTACTAAAGCAACGTTTTGCGAATGCATTATTTGACGAAATGGAAACTCATAGTCTAGCAGACTACCAGGGTACCCAACTAATGCACGCACACAAAATATTAGAAAACTAAAAAATATTAAACCAACTCTGCGGCCATGCCATTCCGACACGCAATTTTACTTTGCAACATCTTGATTTTGTAGATGACAAGGGATTAGAAAATGGGAGCTGTTTTCCCTTCTCCTCTGTAAACTCAAGACCTTGGAAAGTAAGTTTGAATGTTGAAAAGCCGTCTTATTAAATAAACCAGAGGTGCAAAGGAATTCTATCAAAAAATATTAATTAAGTTTCAACTTATCACAAATAAAGTTAACAGTTTTTATTGAAAAAGTTTTTCGATTCATTCAATTAAAAATTAGAATTGCACAAATTAAAAATTTAATTGAAAAGATAAAGATTCAATTAAGAAACTTTACTTGAAATCTATTTAATATACAATTAAAAGTTTAATTGAAATAATTTTAATATTTAATTAAAAATTTAATTGATTTTTTTTTTTTGTTTGGCAAATTCTTAATAATTTTAAATATTTAACTTTAAAACACTTATACACATATATGCCACTAGAAAACTAATTGAAATATTTTTTAAAAATTCAACCAAAAAATTAATTTTGAAAAAAAAAGTAAAAAAAATTTTGAAAATTTTAGAAAAGTTAATTAGAATATAAAAAAAATTAAAAATAAACTGAATGAAGGTTAGAAAAATCAAAGGAAATTTTATGAATTTAAAAACAAATAAAAAAAAATTCATGAAAAATAATCTGAACGAAAATTATAAAAATCAAAGGGGTATCAAATGGTAATACAAATACAGAATTTATATTTATTTCTGGTTAAACTAAACGTACCATGCTGCATTTCGTTAATGTTTTAAATTTAAATAAAACCTCCAAACAAATAATTAAGAAGTAATAAATGCATGAACATACTAAGCTAAAAGCTTCAACAAATACATAAATAAATAATTATCCGCAAGTTAAAAATAAAAGTAATTTAAAGGTATTTCGACTTCAAATAAGACATTTTACTCTGTTAAGTGTATTTTTATTATACTATTTATAACCTGGAGCGTCCCTTGGGAATCGCAGGTATTCTTTATTATTATTAATAACCTCTTGCCACTGACTTATTACAACTATCTTTTTTGTTTCTTAAGATTAGCTATTTATACAAAAATTAATATACATACTTACAATTAATTTTATTATGCTAACAAGACAATAACTTATTTCTTAAATATTATTTAGCTTTTGACCCAATTACGACACATCGATGTTGCACAATTTGTCAGCGCAAAGAAGCAATAGCAAGCAACCAAGTGAATGAACTGGTTGCTGCTGCGCCAACAAATTAGTGCAATGTACGGGTACGAGGGTTGTTCAATTATGATTCACAACAGCTCCTAGATTAAAGAAATAATTTGGCGATTTTCTTTAGTCTATTATAAAAATGTCGTAGTTGAAGTCGAGAAACGCTAACCATGATATGTTCATGCATGCATAGCAATACACAAGTGTATTGATTCGACTCCTGTCTAAGTTACAGTAAATGAATAAATTATTTAGAGAAGAAGTTCGTTATTTAGTTCTAACTATATATGTATCTCTTAATATTGCATGGTCCATCGTAATATCTAGCCTTTACAAGTCTTAAATATGAAATATGATATATTCCAAAACAATGTATTTAATTTTTCGGAAAAAACTTTTATGTATGTACTCGTACATCCTTGAAGTCACGAAATTAATAACAGATTTTCTTCTTTAATGTTAAATTTTTCAACATAAATTATCATTTATTCATCTTTGGGTGCGAGTGTGTGTGTGCAATGTACATACCCTGCAGTCGGCGTAGCTAGCGAATGTCTAGCTATTTTGTTAACTACCCATCGTTACCACTAACTACCAGCCTTACTGCTAGCAACGTACACTAATGAAGATTTTAACATGGGGATGACATTGACGGTAGTCAATACTAAACTAAATATTCTCTGTTATTTATGTTTTTATAACTCAATATTTTCTGTTATTTACAATTTATATAAACAAGTATTTATTTTTTGTTTGACAATGACATATTAAATCTCATCACATGCATAGTGCCTTGAACGCATCTTTTGCTGCTCTGAGCCACCTTTTAAACGCTCGATAATTCTTCCAAACTTGTTCTATATTCTTGTTTTTCTATCTTAAAGAAAGTCATAATTAGTTAATAAGATTTAAAAAATAATAATAAATGCCAAATTTACTTTAAACAAATTTTAATTTCATGGGAACTAAGACATTTTTTTTTTATTTCTTCAATTTGCATAAGAGACAAGTCCACGTGGTTTAACTGTATTCACGCATGCGAATTGAAATAGTAAACCTTTTGCTTAGTCCATATTTACACTTTGCAAGTCTTATTGCTAAGCTGATTAGTTTGACGGAGAGAGAGACGAGGGGAACAGTAACGTTTCTTTTCCGTCTTTCCTAACAAACTAATCAGCTTAGCAATAAGACTTGCATAGTGTAAACTAGGACTTAACGAATTAATAAAAAAAATTCTTATAAGGAAATAAAAAAATTTATTAAGAAAAGTCGAAACTCCTCGACTTCTTTGCTTTGTTTAAAATTTTTGATTCTTGCGTTTTTCTGAATCGGGTATTTAATAACATTTCGGGTACTTAGAGAGGAAAATAGCACAAAGAAATACCCGAAAAGCACCAAAATGGCAACACTGATAACAGCACAGTTTTTTCCACTCGCACAATAAAATTTGAGGTTGAAGCCATTGACGTATCCATGAGCGAGAGAGTCAAAAGGCGAACTCTTGCATTACTTGCAGCGATGCCAATTTAGCGCGTTTCGCGCTAGATTTAGCGCGTTTTAACTATGACAAACGCGCTTTTTTCGTCTTAGCGCGTTTAGTAAAAAAGCGCTAAATTAGCGCGTTTTTAATACAGTCATCATCATTTCAGTTCAATATTTTTTTAAACTTTTTTTTTAATAAATTTAACAATTTTCTAGTATTCAAAACTCATAAAATGTTTTAAATTGGATAATGATTCTGCTGTTGCAAATAAAATTCCCTTGACTGTGGTAAGACTTAAAAACGCATTTCAATACTGTAAATGGCAAATATTTTGAAATTTCACAAATAAAAATATGTACTCGTACTCGTGACCAAAAAAATTAATACAATTGATTAAACATCTATTCTAGCTGAAGTACAAAAAGCATTTCAATCGCAAAACTATTCGACAATTTATATAAATTGTCAAAAAGTCTGACAAATAAAATAAAAATAAACAAATAAATAAGGATTTCGATTATTTGGAAGGCAATTCTGATTGTGTATTAAATGATTTTAGTTATTTAGGATATAATTTCGAAAAAACAATATTATAAAATCTGAAAAGAGCTACTAAAAAAATTAATTGTATTTACTAATATAATATAATAATAATGTACATACAACGATTTTTATTAAAATTTAATTTAGCGCGTAGGAAAATAGCGCGATTTGGCTATAAACAGTTGATAATGCTGTAACTTAGCGCGTTCTAGCGCGTTTTGCGAAGGGGAATAGCGCGTTTTGCGAAGGGGAATAGCGCGTTTGGGTTATAAATAGTTGGCATCACTGATTACTTGGGCAACCGTCGATTTGTCTTTAAAGAAATACCCAACTATTTTGAGTCAATTTCTACTTTTAAAACTCGTACATATACAGATATTTCTTATCTTTCTTTGCTTGTTTCTCTTGTAGCATTTTATCATCTGGTATATAATTAAAGATTTTCTTTTTGCATTTGCTTCATATTATTTTATTGCAGAATTCTGTTGTTGGTTGTAAACATTTTAGCTTCTTAAGTGATTAATGTAACTATCGTGTCATTTACTGATTCTGCAAGCTGTATTAAAATCATTATAAGCTCCCTTTCAACTTCATTAAGTTTTGTAGAAAATTTATGTAATAATATTAATTAAAAAGATGGCACTTTGGCTGTAACTTGATTATGTTCTTCTTGTAATTTTTTATCTTATCTAGAGATTAACATAATATTTTGTTAATTATTTCTTTGTATATATATATATATTATATATATATTTATTTTTTAATCTTTCACTTCTAACATTTTTTTAAGTACACAAATAAGAATGTGATAAAGAAAGAATTTTTATTCCTGGAAGAGAATTATTTTTAGATTGTTTTATTAGATATTTTTCATATCATATTTGCGAAAAAATTTTGATGTTTCTGGCAAATTTTTAATGAAAAAAAAACTAGCTGAGCTCTGTAATCGCTGAATTCGCCTTGATATCAACCGTTTATTAGCGATTGAAAGACCATTTAAAGCATTGGCCACACTGATATTTTTGTAATATAATGTAATTAGTATAAGATTTTTATAGATAATCTCCGTACTTTTAGTTTCCAAATTAGATGAAAAATATATTAGGGAATAAGTGAAAAGTGCTTAATTCACATTTTACTGGAAAAAAATTTTTTTGTTTTTTTTAGTTTAGCGCTTCATTTTCGTTTTGGTGACTTTTTCGGTTTTTGACGATTTTTTCGGTTCTTTTTTAGTGTTAGCGATTTTTTATCTAATACGTTTTTTTCCTTTTTTGATGACTTTTTTTAATGTTTGTAATTTTTTGGTATTTTAGCGATTTATTTTATTTTTGATGATATTTTTCATTTAAACGCCCTTTTCAGTTTGGCGATTTTTGATTTTGGGCTTTTTATCAATTTTGGGACTTTTTATTAGTTTTGGCTTTTTTGAACATTTCAAGAGTTTGCCTCTTACGGTTTCTAAGAGACAGCAAGTTGTCAAAATTACATTAACTGATAGAATACCCTTTAATTTAGATTTTTTTTTTTTTAATTTCAGTGTTAGTTGGTGTAGTCTGCATAAAAACTTTGAAAATTTCAAGTGACTATATATAATTGTCTTTATATTACATTAGGATTCCAACATGTTTCGTGGCTTGCTTTAGAACACCCTTTACCTGGGTCCATTTGCATTTGCTAAACAAAAGTATGGGAAAATGTAAGAAAAAAATTTCATTTAAGAGAGGTTGTATTAGTTCCTCTGAGAGATCCGATTTTCGCTATTTTCAGGGTCAAACAGCCTGAAGCAGGACCACAAGACGTATTTCTGACAATTGTCATTGATCTATGGGCACTCAATCAATTTTCACAAGCAGTATATACTAAAAAAAAGTAATGGCAAAGTTTTGGGCTCAAATACTGCTCTGTGCATCGTAGGGAAAACATTAGGGTTCCTTATCCTTTGCAAGTCAGCACTTGTACAAACAGAACAGAAGATAACTGAAAAAAAATTTTGGCCGGTGGTACTTTTGTATTGATTCAAACTATGTTACATCAGATCATATCTTCCATGTAACTCGTATGCTAAACATACACGGAATTAATTTCAACGAGCACAGTTGCAAAGAAAATATCTTTTGAATAACCAAACAAATTTATCTTCTCTGAAAGTAACTAAAAATTCCAAAAGATCCTAATATTTATTAAGAAAAAAGCAGGATATAAAAAACAAAACTACATGAGTATCTCTATTTTAAGACACATCAATCACTTTCTAAATAGAAAAACATTTTTCTGTGTAAATATTTATGTTGCACTGCAAGAAAATACTTAGTTGTGTGATTTATTATACAATTTGTATGCCAAGTACACACTACTTTATGTATTGATTTACTTGAAAGTGGAGATGAAGTAAAATAAACAACAATTTTCCTAACACACACTCACAGAATCGAACGTCCACATATTTAGATTTCTAATCGAAGGAAAAAGTATTGATGATAACAAATACCACTGAACAAATTCACATGCATGTGCACAAAATAGTATATTTTTCACTTAAAAGAAGGAATAAGTAAATAAATACAAATAAAAGAATATATTACGGAAACAAGAAATACTTTCTTCTGAGCAAAAAAAAAATTATAAAAATAAATATTGCAAAGTGTAAATGTTCCTTGAGAGAACGTTGAGTATTAATGTTTTTAACTGAAGACATTCTGTATGATGTTGTCACACATATTGTGCACTAAAATCTAAATGGCAGGAAAAGTAAAGAAAAAATATTCTAAACTAGAAACTATTTAAAGTTTAATATGATTTTAGTTTTCGTTACATTTAATATGTAATTTTATATTCACACAAAAATAATTGGGTTAGCAAAAATTGTTATATATACATTGATATAAAATTGATGGAAATTGACTTCAGTTCTTTTATGAAAAGTACCTTCGTTTTTGACCCCGTGGCACTTATTACCATTGCGTTGCCAACCTCAAGTGAACGATTATAAGTAAGCCTGCAATGGAGAGATACACCGGCATCTAAAACAAATGTCAATTAATTTAGTGACAAAAAGTCAAGCTCGCACTTTCAGGCAAATTCATGTTTTTTTTTTTTGGTGATAAATGAAAAGATATTGACTAATTTTAAGTAATTTGGCATCGATTTGTAGTTTCATATTTTTTGCATATTTTGATGGTAAGTGCATATTTTTACATATTTTGGCAATAAATGCATATTTTGGCAGTCTTAACCATTTTTAATGCATATTTCAAAATTTTTAATAATATTTAAAATAATCTTAAAAATCAATATAATTAACTTCTATAAAGAATGAGTTGACCTTTTTTAATTCGAACTATATTTTCTTAAGTCAAACTACATATCACACTTAATCAGCAAATAAATTCGGCTGTAGAAAATATTGAAGAAGTGTGCAATGTAAACCAAGTCAAAATGCTGAAGAGCTAAAAAAATGTTAAATAAAGAAAAATAGCGGCTATAATTTTTTGAAACGAGTTTCCGAGACATTTAAATCAGGTTAAAATAGTTTAAGAATGGAACTTTCATCGATCGAAATATCATCATAGAATACGCTCCCTTAACTTCAATATCGATGTACAATATCTCTTTACACCCAACCAGAAAATATAGAAAACAAAATTTATTTATATACTTAAACAGCAGGCCACTTTACTATAAGTAGAATGCAGTTTTTGTATGAAAAATTTTCTGATTTTTATTTGAAATAGTTTTCAAGTTTAATGACATGAATTCGTATGCTGCCCAGCAAAAATTGTTCAAGATTTTGTAATAGGTGTACTCCTTTAATGGCTTACAAAGTAATGAGTGATACTTATTTTTCTAATTATTTTATGCGTGTAATAATGACTGTCCTGTAATGAATAAAATAGCAACTTATTTATATCACTACGTGAAAGTACGTATTGTAGTACTTTCCAGTTAATAATGAAATATATCATGAGAAAATTTTATTGATCGAAAACAATAAAATAACTTTGGTTTACTATAATTTTTATTACAAAATTTAACTATTTTCGCATATTCTTCAATATATCTATATTATAACATACATATTTTCTTTGTAAAATTATAATTTTTAATAATCCCAAAAAAAGGTACAAGTTTTATAATTTTATTACAAAATTCTATTTATTTTTATTAGAAAAAATTTGCCTATTAACTTTGGAATAATTTTAGGCAAAAATCAATTTAAAAAATTTTGCATATTTGTAAACAAAAAATAATCCATTAAATTTTGAATACTTTTAGGCAATCAGTAATCTATTAACATGTGGATATTTGTAGGCAAAAAGTATAGGGTACCGCATACTTTTTGAACTTCTCAAACAAAAATAATGGGTTATTCAGTCAAATTGTAAGTACTTACGACTGGAGAGTACATACACTTTTTTGCATTCTAGTAGGCAAACTTTTTTGCTGGGTGGCTTAATGTTGTTTTTGTTTTTTTTTTTATAAAAAAATAAAATAAAAAACTGTTCCATACAATGGAACTATTGTGCAAATAAATTTTTAGTTGCATGAAAGTCCCAGCCCTGGTCATCAATATAATAAATATTTGATTTCATGATAGTTTTGGTTGGTTAGCAGGCTGCTGGTGAAAAACGAAAATCTAGGGGTCCAGCTCACTTGGGAAAGTAGTAGTGAAAAGGGGAATAGGGAAGAAAGCGGAAGATGTAGATCAATATTTTCTTGAGAATAAAAGAGAATAGAAGAGAAGTTGGTCAGGAAAGGATCCAGTGTGTACACATGCTATAGAAGAGGGTTAACGGCCATACCAACCGCTACTCCTAATATATGGACTTAGGTTTTCGAGTCGTATTTCCGATAACTCGGACAGGGCTTTGAAGGATATTCTGCCAAGGCAGCCCAGAGGTTCTCCAAAGCGGGGCAAAAGCAGAGGAGATGCGAAATGCTTTCCTCCTCTTCTTCATCATTGCAACTGTAGCAGTAATCATTGTACGGGAGACCCATACGTTTAGCATGGGTTTCGAAAGTGCTGTGGGCGGTCAGTGTGGCCAGGAGATTCCTTACGTGCTTCCTGGTGAAGTTAATAAGGTTTTTAGTTCTGTGGAGGCTTAGGCGAGGCCAAAGGGTTCTCGATATAACGTAGGTGGGCTCATTGCGCCATTTGTCTTGAGTTGAATTGAGAAAGGCATCATCTAAGGGTCTGCAACAGTATGAGAGCGCGAGCGTGTCAACATCGACTACTCTGAGTAGGGTTCCCCTCTTTGCCAGGTCATCCGCAATTATGTTGCCTCAATTACTCCCGTGTCCACGCACCCAATAAGTAGGGTGAATTATAGAATTAATGAATTTTAGTTATTTAATTGTCAAGCGTAAAATGGTATAACTACAAGAAATGGGGTCCAATCATCAATAGCCTACAAACGATGGACAATACTTTCAATAAAACATAAGACACAAAAATAATTTAAAAAAATAATTCTTAAATGCTAAATTGCTGTTGCCGTAATGCACTTGCTTCAAAAGCTTAGAAAATAAAAATTCTTCGAAAACTGGTTGCTTAAAATATAAATCTGCACATGTGTCTAACGAATGCATGCCGTAACAGCACTTTAGTTTTTCTTTTCAAATCTGTACGAGCACTGTTCAATCTAAAAATTTGTTATGGGTGTTTGCCTTAAAACGCCATCCCAGAAAGCAACCGACAACGGCTCAAATTTTATGCATATTTGCTGTGGTGCTTACTTGCCTCAATATGGTTAAATTTTTTTTTTCTTTTCTTTGCTAAATGCAACTCCAGAGCAGAATAACGACAATGACACAATAAGCAGCAGCAGCAGCAGTAGCAGCAACAGCAACAGCAACAGCAACTCCATAATACTGTGTTATTTTGTTTCGAATCAACAACTTAAAGTAACAATTTTGTACTGTACTACAATATTACATTTGAGATTGAATCCTTGTGGGCTTTTATACTCACCACCACTGCTTTTGCCTTTCCTCGCCTTCGAGTTATTATTGTTGTACGCTTTGCTACAATTTCTGTGTTAAGTTGCTGTCTGTGTTGCAAATGCAATAAAGAAAGAATGCATACATACATATGTATATATATTTTTTCATTTTTTTTTTCGTTTTAAGCGTGCTACGATGTTGGTTGCCTTGCAAGTTCTAAAATAAACAGAGAAAATTAAAAAAGAAAGGAGAAAAGCCATTGTAACCACAATGCCAAATAACCCAGAAACAGTACAAAACCTCAAGCTCTTAGACAACATACAAACTTCAATACGCTTAAGACGCAAAAACACTTCAACATAAAGGAATTGAAAGAACTTTAAGACCACATGTGTAAATTTTTCCCGTATTGCAACATTGTCATATGTGGATTGGTTGGGTTCTTGGAGTTTATGATACAGAATAATGCGTTCTATCGAATTTTATCTTGCCTAAATGCCTTGTACGCTCACCTTTTAAGAGTTGCAATTTTTATATGTATATTATAGTAAATTGAAAACTTTGAACCCATTTCTTTGTAAAACTACCTTTTTTGAGTTATGACTGTGTTGCATGCTCAGTGTAAGTTTTATAAAGCCGCTTTACTGTCCCAGCAGATTTAGAATGAGAAATATTCCTTATCAAAGCCTTTACTTTTGTTTGCGGAAGGTTTAAGCAGACATTTTTGCAGCCATCGGGGAACTTTTTAGTTTTAGAGTTGTTCTTTTCAAATGCTATTGAGAAACGTAAAAAGTTGCAGTGCATTCATTATTTCGATTTCATTCTTGTGAAATGTAAAAAATATAAAATGCGTTTTGCAATCCAATCAATTTGAACAAAAGTTTCGTGGAATAACTTGTATATTAGATTTTATATTTCATTTCAATTTAAATTTATCTGATAATTTTAATGGGTTGGCTGAGTCCAGCAACTTCCTCGGTTAAATATTTATATATATATTCTCTTCTTTAATTCGCATAGATGATGTTGTAAACTTATTTTTGCCTTGAAACAATCAAGTCGATCGGGTAAAATACATCGCTAACATGTATTGAAAAGCAAGTGTCCATTTTATTCCCAAAACTCTTCTATTATTTTTAAAATAAAAGTTTATTAGTTTAAAATTAAGTCAGATTAGGTTAGGCTGACGAGAGGAGATATTATGATTATGATTGTTTTTTATTGAGGTATAGAACTTTAAGTTGGCATCACTTTTTTAACTGGCGGCCATTTTGTCAGCTGTCAAGTGATTAATATTTAGTTTGGTTTGCCACTTCATCATGAACAGGTTGACAAAAGAACAACGCTTGCAAATCGTGCAAATTTATTTCGAAAATAATGGTTCAGTTTGCGAAGTTTACCGCAAGCTCCGTCCATTTTATGGTCGACAGAGCAATTAATTCGGTTAACCATGGATCGTTTTCGCACTACGTTTACTCTATGTGATAATACGCATCCGCTGAAGTCGCTCGTCTAAGCCAACAAACCAGAAACGTTAGGGGTCTTGGAAGCCAACATTCGTGGCGTTATTGCCAACATACGGCCCCATATGCTCGAAAAAGTGGTTGAAAATTGGACCTGTAGAATTGGCTTTATTCGAGCCAGTCGCGGCGGCCACATGCCCGAAATCATATTTAAACGTTAATGGCATAAAATTATCCTTCCAATAAAGCCAAATTGATGGACATTAAAACGATTTTCTTGTGTTTTATTTCAATTCGAAGTTCTATACCTTTAAAAAAACACCCTATATCACAAGCCAATATAAGCCTGTTGTGTGCTCTGATGTGAATTAAACGAATTAACGAATGCCACCTTCATAGTAACTCATTATCATTGACTTAATCCCCCTGAAACCTTTCCAGTCAATGCCTCTAGGGTAAGTCATGTCCAGTAAGACGTCATCGTCAATGTCCTCCATGCATACCCTGCATTCATTGTTATATGTGGCTCCAATCCGGTACAAGTGGCCTCGTAAGTTGCAGTGCCCTGTTAAGTAGGATAAGTATCTGCTGAAGTCAGCATAGTTCAGTGACCAGTGAGTGAAGGCATACTTCATCACTTGAACATTCCTACAACAACTGATACAAAGGTACACTAATGCACATCAGAAAAATACGTGGTGTTGTTATTTAATGACTGTCGGAGACCGGGCTCAAACCCAGGACTTTCGGCTTTGTAGTCAATGTGCTAACTATTTCAACCAACGCCCTCCGGGTTGCCCACCAAACTTGGTTATATTACACACACACTAATCCATCGTGTTCTGTGGGCCATCTTCGCCCTATTTCACTCAATCTTCACTGTCTTGAATGGCCTTGCTTTCATAAATTACTATCTGTAACGTGCTAGCCTTTTTCCCCACGCTCATTTCCGATGACGCCGTAGCGGTCCTGCACCCATACAAGAGTATTTTTGCGTAATTTTAAATCATATTCTTGCAATCTAAAATAGTCCTAGAGTTTACTTTTCCGATTGTGATTGTCCTACTTGCCAATTTACTGTGGCCATAATATTCACACTGATCCATTTTAAAACAGCCATGATCGCACAAACTTGCGTCTAGTCTAGAAGAAAGTCAGGTTAGGAAAGAAGAAGTAGATTTTAGTCTCCGATTATTCTATGAGAAACCTATGCCCTTTATTGAACCTAGATTCGAATTTCTCTCGCAATCGAAAAAATTTTAATTTTACCTTAAGACAACATAATAGTCATGCTTATGACTTTATATTGGCTTAAAACTAACAAAAATGTCCAGAACGTATCTCATGTCATTATTATTTTTTTTTTTAATATTTGTGACAACTTCTATTATTATACCATCTTAATATACGAGCAGAGTTTTGTACAGCGGCCTCCCCACTCTTTAGAATTTTAAATATCTTCACGACCGTGATAATTTGTTCTCTATTAGAAAAAACATTTTGGGGATATAAAGTACACAAAATTATGTACATACATGTGACATGTGGACTTTTCATTTTTTATTTTTTCTCTTTTGTTGATATGTATTTGAAGATATTTACACACGTGTGCCTGTCACACACGCACGTTCTTTTCAAATTTATCACAGCATGAGATACTGAACTAATAATAGAATAGAAATTTTGTACAGACATGAATTATAAATTTAATCCTTATGTTTCTAAAGAACATAATTCGTTTTGAAGTGGTATATGTATTGTATGTGTACATATGTATACATACTTTCATCTATCTGTATGTTTATATTATATGTATTTCACAGATAATTTGGAAATAAGTTAATTTCTTTATCATCCATGTAATGAATGTATTTGTTTGTTTATTGAACAATTTAATTATAATTAAAAGTAATCAAAGCAAAATTTAATAATTTTAAAATACTGAAGCAAAAGTATTACTGGTGATATTTGTCTGTCACGACTTTCGAACGTTTTCAATTAGAATGAAAATTTCCGAATCGCAAAAAAGAAGATTTGGTCTCTGCAATCCACATAATTTTTAACTTTTTCAAACTAATTTTCGAAAGGCAATTTAGAAACGGTTATGCAAGAATGCAATGGGTACACAAGCTATGCAGTATTAGTTCTAGTTTTTTATGTATAAAATGTATGAAAGAAATGCATTTATGTATATGCAGCGCGGCATACTTCTGAATATTTTTGCAAAATTGGTTGCTAATGTGGGAATGTTTTTCATATCCCCTATTCTATGTATTAAAACCAAATATATATTGGTTTAAATTTCCGGATTAGGTAGATGAGATATCAAGCCTAGTTTTAAAAAAGATTTTGTTTAAAATAAATTAATTTTATTGTGGAAAAAAGGCGATTCTATTTACTTTCACGTTGCTTAGTGCAGTCGAAAGTCAAACTAAAAAATTATTCGAAAGTGAATGTCAGGACACCAAAATATGCGGAAAAGATTCACTTTCACACGGATGTGAAAGTCATGACAGACACGATTATTACTTTGTTTTTTGCTGCTTAAAATAAATTTTAGAAGTTTTTTCATGTTAATACATGAATCTTTTCGGCATATTTTGGTGTCCTGACATTTACTTTCGAATAATTTTTTAGTTTTACTTTCGACTGCACCAAGCAACGTGAAAGTAAATAGAAATAAAATTAATTTATTTTAAACAAAATCTTTTTTAAAACTAGGCTTGATAACTCATCTACCTAATCCGGAAATTTATTAGATTTATTTATTCAGATTTGACAAAAATTAAATTTCGCAGCATATCTTACGGCGCTGCCTAGTATTTGGGTCAGGCTGTGGCGAAGAACATGCACAGGGAGCTTCCAATATTTGTTTTAATTAACGCCTGAAAGTATGTAAGGGATTTTTTTTTATTTACCTACTGTAGTTTTAGCAGTTCTGTGCGCCTGGTATTAAGAAATCAGCACATGGCCAGATGATATAAAAAAATTTTATTTTTATTTTGTGTGTGACGTCATACACATCATACACCAGCAAAAATCAGTGTGCCTTGTATATTTATCTTTTGTATAAAATTAAAACTGCAAAAAAGCAAATTGTTTGCTTGTAATTTATTATTTATTTCTTATTTTCGTTTATTAAGATAAAAAATAAATATATTTATTCAAAATTAAAATAAAAAATTTAAGTACAAACCATGTCGAACAGTTAAAAGCTTAAGCTTACAGATAAAGTAAAACTTTAGGGTCTTATTTTGTAAAGCGCTGAAAGATTTTGTGTGTGTTTTGATTTTTTTTTAATTAAAATGTTTTTCACATAATATTTGTCAACGCTTTCATTACAAAATAGGGTGACATTAACAAAACAAGGAATATCTATTATTTACACGTATAAGTACACATAAAGAATAAAAGCGATTATTGCATTTAAATACATAAAAATAATATATAAGCTCACTCGTACATACATACATAAATATGTACTATGTATGTATGTTTTTTAAGAATTTGATTTAATATACAACTTGGATAATTAATTATAACCAGCAACAGGTTATTTTTTTAAGCTTTAATTCAATAGTTTATTATTATATATTATAAACTTCATTCTTCTCTTTAAATTGTGGTTTTTACATTCAAAAACAGTATACAATCTATATAAAATTTGTTTTTTTTTGTCGTTATGTAAATAGATTTGTATTTTTATATATAAATATATAAATAAATCTTTGGTGTTATACAGTTTTTTTTTTGCAAGTTGGTTTTTTCTTTGCTGCCTTTTTCAATGTTTCTCTTAGTATCAAATTTTATAAAGATTTTGGCCACTTATAAATAAGATAAATACTTAGATGCATATACATACATACATATGTATGTAATATACACTAGAGTGGCCGTTATTTTTTTTTTTATTTCTTATATTCTCTCCCCCTAAATCGGTCCAGTTTTATGTAAAAAAATAATATGCAAAAAAATTTCATAGCGATAAATTGTGTTTTAGGGGGTGCGTCCGCCCCTCAAAGTTTGCCTTCAAGCCATTTATTCAATGTAATTTGTTTGCAAATGACTACCTTTTAGTCAACAACATTAGCCTCAAAGAAAGTTTTTTGCTAAAATTAATATTTTAGAAAATAATAAAGAAAATAACCAATAAAATAACAAAAATTATATATACCAAAATTATATTTATATGGAAATTATTTACACTAAGCATGTACAATAAGTGCTTATTATATCTAATAAATTATTTCATACATACACGACTATTATGTATAGTCAAAAGAAAACTAAACAAAACAAAAAAACAAACAAACAAAAATACATTGAATAAATGGGCTTGCGGGCCAACTTTGAGGGGCGGCCGGCCGCACCCCCTAAAACACAACTTATCGCTATGAAATATTTTGTATTTTTTTAATTTTTTTGTATACATATGTAAAACTGAACTGATTTTGGGGGTAGAGAATATAGGAAATCCAATAGAAAATTCCCCATACAACTAACGGCCACTCTAATATACAGATATCGCTCTTTTGCTTCAATGGAGTCACAACTCAACAAAAACTAGTTTTGCAGAAAAGGCGTTTAAAGTTTTCAATTTACTTACAACTCAATGAAGACTTGAAAAAAAAATTCTTCTCTCAGTAAATTTTTACACAAGATAAAATACAAACTGCCACATTAGTTCGCATTTTTTGAGTTATGGCACTATTGAAGTACATGAGCGATATGTATAAAGTTGGTATAAAGGTGGTTTTCTTTAATTTTTTCCCAATTTCTGGCAACAACATTAAGTACACTATAGTTGGTTATTTTATAGACTATAAACGGTGTTAATATTTTATACTGTTCCGTATTATACTTTGGCAAGTTGTTGTTTTATTTAACTTTTTTGTTCTTCTTAAAGGAGCATATCATCATCGTCCGACTCTGTAAATGCACCATTGGGATTAAGTAGCAAATTGCCTTCCTCGCTATTAGGTACCTGTATGTAAATAATAGGAAAATTTTGTATGAAAAATTTGAGATTCAAATTCATTTTAAATTTTATGAATATATACCATAGAGTTTATTTTTTGAACTAAAAAATAAATCTATTAAAAACAAAACAATTTTAGTTAAATAAAAAATTTAAATTTAATCAAATAAATAGGGAAAACAAAAATTAGCTGTAAAAAAGATTTTTATAAGCATTAAATACTGTAAAGATGCATCATTTAAAGTTGTATGTGAAAAGAAAATTTCAAATAAAATTTCTTATAACAAAAAAAAAATTTATAAATTTATTATTTTTTAGAGGCACGTGGAAATTGCAATTTTTCTAAATACAACTTTAAGCAAAAAAAACAAGACTCTAAAGCTTTTAAAATTAAATATCCCATTTTTCCATTGAGCTTGAAATATTTACTTTGCATAAATTTCTTAAATTACTTACCCGTCTGTACAGTGCTGTCATGGCTGTTCTTTCAAATAAATGTCTTAGACTATTGCGACGTTCTGGTGAAAATGCGAATATACCCAAACAGGCCACAAAGAATGTTACCGATAATATGATACCCAATATTGCTATTTTTATGTTACAATATAGAAAATAATAAAATAAATAAATGAATTATAATATTTTGTCTTCATTTTTTGTAGTTTTCCATTATACTAAAAAGAAAAAAAAACTCACTTCCTATTGAACCTGTGCTCTCGGCAGGATGTTTATTACTGTCATCATTATTTGTTGTTGGCTTTTTATTAGATTGTGTTGAATGACTGGAAGATGATTCTGCTGTAGCTGTGATGGTAGAAGTGGTGGCGGTAGCCGTTGTTGTTGTTGTTGTTGTTGTAGAGGGTTTGGCTAAACCCAGAAAATCACAAATATCAGGTGTTTTTTGTATATACAATAGATTACACTGCAATGGAAAAGAAAATGAGGGAATAGATGAAAATAAATAAATATTTACTTTAAATAAACAGCTCATGAATAACAAAAAAAAAAATACCTTAGCACTTTATTAGAAAAGACTTAAAGAAATAATAAAGCAACGAAAATTATTTATGCTTTTTATCATAATCAAAATATTTTTTTGGGAATTTTTGCTTGTTTGTTTTTTTTTTTTTTTTTTTTTTTTGTTAAGCAATGTCTATATTCATCTATTTCGTTTCTGCTCATGGCCCGTGTCAGTACACTTCAACCCAAAATATTAATATTTTGAAATGCATATAGACGTTGCTTAACAACAACAACAAAACAAAAAGAACACACAATAATTTCAAATAAACTAAAGATTTATATACAGGAAAACCGCAAATATGCAATTGCATATTCTTTCTTCTGTGACGAGATAAGATACTTATTCGTTTCAGAATTTTTTTTTAATTTTGCCACCGATTTGTTAGTGCATATTTTTTGCATATTTGATCCTTTAAAAGCATATTTTTGCATACCTGAGTCTTATATGCATATTTTCAGCATTTCTTTTCAGTTTTAGAGCATATTTAACGCTTTTAGGGCATATTTTAATACTTTATAGAATTTTTTTTTTTAATTTCAATATACATACATACTTGGTCAAATATGCTGGTCAAACTTTTTATTTCTTAACGTCTGAATTTCATTTTCAATGTTCGATGCAAGTATTGTATACAATCCAAAAACCGATTACTCCACAATTATTCAACTTGGCACGATTCAATAAAAATATTGGACGTTAATTTCAACAAAAACCCAGTTACTCGTACATCAGCAGAAGTTGAAAGAAAAGTTTCAATGTATAAAAGTTTATTTGGATGTGACTGGCAACGATTTTTATTTGAAAATCCAAGTGAATATTTATCCAAAATACAGTTCCAAAGTTTTAATTCCGATCTAGGGATCTATTTTGAAGTTGAAGTTAGCTTTTATTTCTGTATTAAATTTGTTGTAGTTTTTTTTTTTTAATTTATCTTATTTTTGTCTTATTTTATATGGAAATGTTATTAAAAAATTTTTATTAATGTTAAGTGTTGGATTCAAAATATATTTTTTGCCTAAGTAAATAAATTTATATTATTTTTAAGAGCATATTTTTGGAGTTTTTAGGGCATATTTGCGCATAAAACAATTTTTTCAAAGCATATTTGTGGTTTCCCTGATTATTTTAAATAAATATACTTCCATATTTCTTACACAATGTTTTTTTTTGTTTGTTTATTTTGGTGGTCACTGTATTTTAATATAAATCGCTCGTTTATTGCTAAATAGTCAAATCTAAACAAGTTAAGTGTTAATTATGCAGAATTATTCGCCAGATAAATCTTTGGCTATTTACAATATTTAAATAATTTTCAAAAGCAAAGCTAAAAAAATATTTCCAAACTGCGATTGTAAGCCAGGTATAAAATTTATTCCTAATTTAACACATATTTTAGCAAAATTAGCACTCGATTAAAAAAATAAAATGAAAAACATCTTAAAACAAAAAGTAATTTCCCTAAGTGAACTTTAACACACTTTTATAATTTTTCTAATGATTATATTCCTACAAAAAAAAACACAAAAACAAGTTACACAAATTACAACGACCTTGTGCAAAAGCTCAAAACATCCAATTTCTTGCATGTCTGTTTTTAAACGAAATGGAAACGAAGCATAGAAATTTTATAAATGCTTTTGTTAGCTTTTATACCTTTAACATCACCAGCCATCGTTATCATGCTCATTTGCAATATCTTAGATAAATATTCTTGTCTGGCGCTGCATCTTTGTTACCTTTAGCTGTAGAAGTAGATGCTGGCAATTTTCTTAAAATGTTTCTTCATTTTATATAATCTGATGGCAAAGTTATGATAATACCTTTTTTCCTATTAGCTTTAGTATAAAACTATAGATACATACTCGTGCATACGCGTACCTAGAGATTTCATTTTCTTAAAATGAAAACGGAAAAATTAAAATTTGTTTGTGTAATATTTTTTTTATGCTTTCCTTGAGTTTATTTTTAAGAAATGAAAAAGTTCAAAAACTACTACAACGGCAGCAAACCTCGCCTTATATACATATTTGTATAACACTAGCATCCTTAAGTAGTTGCCTGTTGTTGTAATATTAAAAAGTTATTAGTTTATCTGGGAAATTAAAAGGAAATGCAACAGCTTATTTTGGCGCTGTTTGTAAGTAGAAGTAAACAAAAAGTATTATTTTCTTTATTTTATGCATTTCATTTCTTTTCATCATTTTCATTCTTTGCAGTTAATGCGTTTTTTTTTATAACAACTTAAATTTACAAAGAGAAAAGAAAGTTTGATGTTAGAAAATATATTTTGTGTTCTAGAAAGATAAGTTTTTGCTTAATTTAATTAATATCTGTAAAACTATGAAAAGAAGGCAATAAGTTTTAAGAATTTTCAATAAAGCCCTAAAGTCTATTACAATTGTTTGTTTTATAATTAAATTTAAAAAAAAAACAAACAAACTTACATAAATAAAAATTGCTTTAATTAAATTTTTTTTTATTTCTATATGCTCATACACACATACATACACTTACATGTGGTATTATTTTACTTTATATACATATTTCGCTACCATAATTCTTTTTTATGTCTGTCCCCCAAGAATTCTAAATTACATGTCACAGCCGACAATCAACATTATTATTAATATCGTTATCTTTTTTGCCCCCGCAACATATGCTTGGTTGATCTAACGGCCTAGAAATCTAAATCATTAAAAAGTTAAGCCCAAAGGCATTATTATTTGTGTTTGTGTGTGTGTTTGTTAGGAAGTGCTTTATAGGCATCGTCACAATTTAAAAAAAAGCCTGTAATTTGTTTAGCATTTTAAATTATTCTTTGCAGACGCCATGTATTTTTGCGTTTATCCGCATTTCTTGTTGACAACGTTAATGATTTGCTAACAAAAGAAAAAGCAGCACGAACACGGCTTTAATTAAGGAGAAGAAGAAAAACGACAAGCCGAAAAATAATTAAAGTGAAAACTTTTAAATAAGCAAAGCCAGGGACAATTTAAAAGCAATAGAAAAAAATGACAAATTGATATTTATTAAACAGAAATGCATGTACTCGTATTAAAAATGCAAATAAACAATTTTTAAAGCTTAACTTAAAAAATATTAGTAAAAAAGGAGCGATTTATTTTTTACTATTTATTGCAAAATTAATTGTAGAATTCACAACCTATTCGATGTTGTATAAATATTGACAGCGTTTAAAAGCGTCTCAGTTGTGTAATTTATTTTTCCTTTCTGCTTCTTAAAATGCAAGCAGTCGTAGTCAATAAACGCTGAACTCCAGCTGTCGACATGTTCGAACAGCTTTCTCCTTGACTGACTGCTGCTTTAAGCTCAAATTAAACGTGCCATAATCATAACCATACAAAACAGCTGTTCGAACCAAACTAATGGGCCACACTATATTTGATTATAGGTGACTCGCCATAACGCCATAGCCATAAAACTTTGACTACGACTGTTTGCGTTTTAAGAAGCAGAAGCAATATGAGCAATAGGTTATGGTTGGCCAATAAAAAAATAAAAAGTCGAAGAAATAGTTCGATTTTACGACGATTTTCGTTATATATGAAAAAAAAACTTTAAAAAATTCCTACAAAGAAAAATAACTTTTGAGGGTTTAAGAAGACATAAACACTTTTAACCAACTTCAAAAAAGGATGAGGTTTCAAATTTATTTTTATTTTTTTCTTTTATAAATATCACATAAAAGCTCTTGGTCTGTTATCAAATATCTTGCCCGTTTTATGTTTAAACAATTTAGATGAAGTCAAATATTTTTATATGAAAATTTTTCTAATATGTAAAAAGAATAAAATTTAAATTAAAAAAAAAAAACAGTAAACAAGCGTGTGCATAAAACGATAATAAACAATTTTATATGTTTTTTAATAACAAATACATCTAAGTGAGAAGCTGTAATTGAAAATCTATTGTTTTTCTACTGAAAAAACAAAATTTTTAAAAATGTGCATGTATGCACTTGCAAAGCAAACAAATTTAAAAAAAATATTTACATTTAATTTTTAAGAAAAAATGAAAATGTCAACTTTTAATTGAATATTATTATTATGGATTTTTGTTTGATAAAGTGTTGTTGGCATATGCAAACATACATAATTGTATGAAAGTTATAAAAACAATGGCCTCCTGCCATCATACTGATTTATTTGAAGATATTTTAAACAAAACTAGAGAACATAATAAAATCATAAATTGGATTGAAAACATATTCCCTGTTATTATAACAAAGAACTAAATGGAAAACCAGAAATTGAGAAAAATCGACTTTTGCATGGAATTTAAAGGCACCAGAATTGCTTAAATTATAAATAAATATGAAATGGTTATAAAGTGTTTGCCAAACATAAAAAAAAAGACTGGACTTTGGTTATATTTAGTTTCTTTCGATATCGTTGAACAGGCTGTGAACACGGTTGAAAATTTTATCATATTTCAGGGGCATGTATGCCAACATAATAATAATATTTGACAATCAGACTCTCCACATTATTTTCTGAACACACCTCGTATTTTTAAACTTGAATATGTACAAATATGCACGCACAATCATTCCTGG
This sequence comes from Nowickia ferox, assembly GCA_936439885.1. NCBI lineage: Eukaryota > Metazoa > Arthropoda > Insecta > Diptera > Tachinidae > Nowickia > Nowickia ferox. The sequence goes on from OW387023.1 coordinate 112,748,417, forward strand.
GGTAATAAGGAAAAGGTGCTTAAGTCATATTTTAATGTTTTGTAGCAGAGCACTTTTAAACTTTCGAGTAAATTTTCAGCAATTTATTGCTTTTATAGTTAAAATGGGAAAATTTGTGTACGTACACTTTTATTGCAAAAAATAAAAAAAACTGTTAAATTCAATTTCAAATGCTAAATTAGGTTATCATTTTTTATGAGATTATAATTTTAAAAGAGATAAGCAGCAAGTCATTGCACGCACTATAACCCCCTGAAAAATAATACAAAATAATTCAGATTTTTTGCAGGGTCTCGACTGAAGCTTTTTTCCTATTTGCCACCAGATTTAATTATCTTTATAATTTTATATAATTTCTTATTACACAGACACAATGAAAGATGATTATTTGTTTCCTGATAAAATTAATTTATTTTCATACTTGAGTATAATCTTCTCGATGTGTTTAACTTTGTTATAAATAGAATTCTTATGAAGTATATGTATATGTATGTTTGTTTGTGTGTTACAGTTGTAATTAGTAGATAGATATTGAGATATTGTTGTATTGTACGAAGTTATAAATCAAAAGACACATCTGAAATATATTTCATACCAAATGAATTTATGCATTATTAGATCAGATAAAATATCTAGAACAAAATGTTCAATAACAAAACTCTCAAGTTGTGCCTTTTATTAATCAAATGCTTGTACTACAATAAACAATTGCCTATGAATATATATATATATGTATGTATACTATTCATACATAATCAAATGGTCTGATAATATGATTTTAATATAAAATGGTTCAATAAGTTATAATTTATATTTATGAATAATAATAATAATAATAATAATATAAATAAGTCTAGTGTATGCTTCAGAAAATTGCTTTGTGTGTGCATACAGATGTGAAACTGATTGATAAATCATGTAAACATGTACATACATATGTATATAAGAGTACAAATGTCTGTCATTGTTTAATTATTTTAATACACACACATGTGTGTAAATTAATAACATTGCGTTTGTAATATTAATTCAATTACATGTACAAGTATTTGCACAAATAAAGCAATATTTTGCCATCAAACGCACACATTGCATACAGGGATATGTACATATCGCTCATTTACTCAAACAACGTTATAACTCAAAAAAAAAAAGAAGCAGATTGGCAGAAAACTAGTTTGAAGTTTTCAATTTACATACTAACATAATGTAAGAAAAAAAATTTATTTTTCTGTCAAGAGTTGAGTAAACAAGACAAATAAAAATTAAATTTTTGAGTTATGATGTTGTTTGAGTAAATGAGCGATATGTATTTATGTATGTATGTATGCATATCTGTGCAAATATGGAATAATCGCTTGAGTCGAGCTAAACAAATTTAGCTTTATATTCCTGTATTAGGTCGCAGTTGAAAGTTGCAGTGATTACAATGAACAAATAAAGCAAGCACGAACTTTGCTTTAAGGAAATATTAAGTTTCAAGGGATTCCCTCAAAAAAGTTAGGGCCTGCCCCACGATATCACCAACGTTCGACTCGTCGCACACTTACATTCAAAACAAAAACAAATTTTAAAATTTTGTTGTTGTTTGCAATGTAACTGCGCGACGAGTTGAACGTTGGTGACATCGTGGGACTGGCACTTAAAATACTTTTTTTTAGCATAATTAAAATCGAACATTGCACTAGAGCTGGGACCAACTCGTTCGGTCGGTCATTTTAGACACACACCTATGATGTAATTTAAATGGATTCGATCATAGGTCTGTGCCTAACACCACCGACTGAATGAGTTCGAACGAGTTAGAGCCAGCTCTACTTTGTATTTTAAGCACCTAAAAGTATGCACTCTATTATATTTCATCTTTCGCCTTAGCATGCATTTCAAAAATTTCTAGGAAATTCAGCTTTCAACTTTAATATACGATTATAACACATTATTTAAAATTAGTAATAACGTATGCATTGAAATAAAGGCAGCAACATCCCAAGATAAAATTGGCAATATGTATTCACACTTACTGCAGACACTTTTAATATTTTCAATATGAACTTTTTATTGCTGTAACACATACTCGCACGATATACTTTCCTATCTGCAAGAAAACTTTTTCTATTTTCTCTCTTTAATAACGTTTTGCAATAAAAACTAGAAAATTGTATACCTCATTACCTTTAATACGTCTTTTAACACCACATTAACTTGATGTCTATGTATAATAGTGAGGCAAAATTTTCGAAACATAAGAGCATTAATTCAAAAAATGTAAATGTATTAAAGTGCAAAATATGTTTTAGAACTAGCAAAACTATATAAAACTGACATCTTCAATATAAAATTCTGTCATATAATCAGCCAGACATGAAGCTCTCACACACACACACACATAGCACACAAAAGGTATTAGAAATAATTGTTTTCTCTTCTTATCATGTTTACTTCCTTTTGTAGTTAATGTGAGTTTATAAGAGCATGAAACATTCAGGCAAGTGTTAGTAACTGTTCGTTGTTCTATTCTTAAAGCAAATATATTTAAAGTGTATGCTTTGTGTTCACAGTTTCAACATAATCATATTAAATTTACACTTTTAACACTTAAAACTGGAAAATTTTTTTATAATAAGAAAAAAAAACTATATGAAAATGTTTTTATTGTTAAAGTTTATATAGAAGATGAAAAACTTGAAGTAGTTGGAAATATAAAATATATTTGTAGTACTAAGACACACATTCAATATACATACTTCCATAAGTATGTGCACGGCCACCCACATTGAGGTGTAGTTGTGTAGAGCATATTGGAGTTGTAATGAAACAGAACAAAATTTATACAATATATAGATTTTATAGAAGTTTCAATAATCTCACAGGAGGAGTAGTCTACTTGGTATAAAAACCTTTTACACCAACAATTTTAAGGCATTAAAACGTGCCACGAAATTGAACTTCTTTTTAGAAAACAAACATTTTTTTATTCGTCATTAATAAATTTAATCAATTATTATGAAGAATTTATGTCTTAGTTTAGGTTTTCGCTTTTGAAAAAAAAATTAATTTAACTAACATAAGCATAATTAGTAAAGAACAAATGACAATGGCAAGACTATTGTAAATTTAGAAATTGTAAAACTGAGCTTTGATTACAAAAAAGTTTTCAGCAAATTGTAATACGATGAATCAAAACAATTCACATATTCTATTTGCACTAGAAACTGAGTATATAAAGCAGAAATCTACATCAAGTTGTTCCGTTCTGCTTAGTGTGTGATAGAATATTTACAATTAACTTTGTTTTTTTTGGCTTATAGAGCGATACGAACTTTAGCCTAATCAAATCATGAATATAGAAACAAATACATTAAACTAACTTAAATATAATTTTTTTTTTTTTTTGATAAATTTAACATTAAATAAAACGTGCTTATGGTGTTATTAAATCTTTTGTATGTCTGTACATTTAGTAATGCTCAATAATACTTTGGTAGTCTTTGTATAGCGCGTATGAAGTTTTTTTAGATTTTTCAGAAACTTTTCGGTGGAAGTCTATTGATCAGTTGTTCCCTCAGCAGCAACGAAATGAATCTAGACAAGCATAATAATTTTTTTTATTTACAAACATTCAATAAAGGTCTGCACGTCTCACAATGTGTGTCTTATTTAGGTTTGTGTGTCTTCTTTAGGTGAAAATTTTTAATAATTTTCACTTGAAGAAGAAATTATTGAAATATTTTTTTTTTGTCGAACTATTGTGAATAAATATTTTTAATTTCATAAAACAGACCTCAGAGTTAATGAAATAGTTATTCTGAAATGCTTACATACACATAAATGTAAATACACACATCCATACAAACATTTATATGAATAGTCAGAACGGATTCAACCGAACTCAAAACGTCAAAATAATATGAAAACTCGATTTTCGAAAATTCCGAACAGTAACTTCCTACAGCGGGAAGTTCAAAAATATATCGACGGCATTTATCCAAAATGGTTTATCTGCAAAACCCTGATTGTTCAGGAGAAGCAAAAAACTGTTTAATTCCCTAACTACTGAGTATTTAACAAAACGATCTTCTACAATATGATTGATGATAAGCTTCTACTAATTCCCTAAAATATAAATTATAAAACAAGTCGTAAAGCAGCTCTGGGCGAGTCAACATTAAGCGTCGTTGGCAATTATCTCTTAAGTGCAACCAGGCCACTGTTGTTTATTGGCCTTCGAGAGTTTTGCGTCTCGCTCGCACTGGTTGACTGATCTACCACGGATAACCGTATATGCTTGCGGTTCTTTTGTGGAATTTCTTTAACAACCACGTTGCTACACAAAAAGTCACAAAAACTTGTTTAAAATACTGTTAATACCATCTTGGGCATATGGTCTAGTTACTCCGCCCATATTTGTGCAACAATACTTTGCAAATTTACTTTGTAAAGTATTTATTAAATAAATAAATTATAAAATAAAACCCGTTATTCGCATTTTTATGATAGATAAACCATTTTGTCTTAGACAATTTTCGATGTAAATATTAAAATGAGTAGATAAACCATTTTGTTTGAAAAAAAAAAAAATTTCAATAGTATGAGGTAAAATTTTAAGATTAAATACTGTGGTTTTTCACTTTTAAACAATTTTAGTATTACGAAAAATAGAAGAAGATACTTATTCGTACTTCAGGTCCGAATAATAGGATTTTTATTATTATTTATTAAATAAATTACATTTATTTTGAATGAAGATTGTCATAGAAAGAATGATATTTATTTTTTTTTTCCTAACGATGTTAACAAACTGTTAACGAAATATCGAAAAAATGTATTACAATTAAACGAAAACGTCCTCGAGCTTAATAAACATAATTAAATAACCTAAAAATGTCAAATAAATATAGTTAAAATGTTTATTTTTATTAAACAATTTGTAATATCACCATACATCTGTTTTTGTATAGCAAGATAATTTATGTTAATTCGAAAACAAAATGAAAACCAATTACCAATTCAAAATGAAGGTGTTTTTATTGTTGCAGATTTTTTGAAGATATTTTAAAATTATTTTTCACATTTTTTAGCCAATTTTTTCAGATTTTTTGGTAAAATTTTCTGGCAACAGTGGTTATCACACACAAATTTCAATTCTTGTAGATGTTTCCATTTACTGGTGGATATTGGAAGATATTCTTGATGAAGTGATTGTGGTTCTGTGTATATAAAAGTGATTTTTGAGTTTTGCAACAGTTTGGTCATTCTTAGTTCGTCCAGGACGAATACTGGAAAAGCGTATAATATTTTCATCGTTGAAGTTTTTGAAAAAATTTTATTCCAAGTAGGTATTCGGTATCAAACGGTTTGCTTATTTTTTCGCCACCAACTATTACACTTTTTTTACGTTGTAGATAAACCATTTTGCCTTCAAAAAAAAAAGTGTGTATGTAGATAAACCAAAAAAAAAACATTTTGATCAGAAATTCATACCATAAGAAAACTGCATCATAGGAAATAGTTTGGCATCAAAAACTCTTTTTTTCATATTGGATAAATGCCGTCTTTACTTTTTTTTTTAATTTTTATTTGCAATCTATTTACAACAAAATAATAAGCAAATTTAATAAATACTTTAACGAAAGATAAAAGTAGCGTTAAATTCCATATAATTTTAAGAATATTTATATCAAAACTTTCGAATACATATTTACATGTTAAGCTAAATTTTTTAAGAATTCTTTTTTTTATTTTTTAATTCATTACAATTATTTTGCTACAAAAAATTTAAAGCATCATAAGACAAATCACGCTATAATATGAGTGCTTTAATGCACATTTTACAATTACATGAAAAAACTAACATATATACATATAATAATTTCCAGTAATAATACTCCAAATTTTTTTTTTCATTTCAGGTATGTTGTGGTCCATTTCTTTTAATCCAATGTGAGTAGAGTTTGTAACTTTTTTTTTAATTTAGATGTTTTTTTCATGTTATTACAATTACCGCAGTATGATTGTTTGTATTTAAATTGAATATAGTGTGAGTGAGCTATCTTTTTTATTCATAACTCTCAATTCATTCATTTGATTTATTCTACCATGCATTTCAGTTTGTTTCCTTTCAATTTTATGCTGTTAAGCACTAAGGGAAATTCATTAAAAATCCTGCAACATAATTGTAGTTATATAAGTGTACTCATGTACAAGCGAGCACATATTCGCATAACAATGCCAACAATCATAAGCAAGCAATGCACACGTTAAGACGTGGCAGCCATATAAATTGTAATTTTAAATAAAAGTGTTCTACATATAATATTAAAGTAAAACAAATTAAAAACATTTATACAACTGCACATGCAGTCATTTCCATTAACATGTAGTGCATCCATCCTACATGGTTTTTGTTCTTTTTTTTTAACTAAAAAATCTGGGCAGATTTGTGATACAAATATGTACGTCTGTACACACATATGTATGTGTATATGAGTATGTATGCATGTATGTATGTATGTAATTAAATACATATGTATTTACCTTTTCCTTGTATTTGTGCATAATTTTCATTCGTTAAAAACGTTTCCCGATCGTAATTGTGCACCACTAAAAATTTAGATTTATTTTATTTTTTATTTTACCCAGCATCCACTCATTATTGCAAACAAACAAGTGTTTGTTGAGCTGTGGTGTGCGAGAATTGCAAGTGCAAAATGTATGTGAAAATTTAAACACTATTTCTACTGCTTAACACTGTAAATTGTCACCCTTTTGAAATAGTCAGCTTTTGTTTATTGTTTTTTTTTATACATACATATATTCCTACACTTCAAAGTGTTTTTTTTTTGTTCATGTGCATGTGTATGCATGTGTGTGTTATGCATTTATATAATTGTACCTGACTACATATTTCACAGCATTCACTTTTATGCTGCAAGCGCATACAGTCAGTCATCTATACACAAATGTATAATTTAGTGAAACAATTTTTTTTTGCCACACACTTTTTTCTGCTGCAGCAGTTTTTGCCAGGACATTTATCGTTTTTCTTATTTGTCTAAAACAAAAGCCTTATTTTTTATTTTATTTCATAATATTTAGGTTTTTGTTAACATATCCGAATATGCAGCCAACATTCTTAATAAATTAAAACTGTTTAATATATGCATGACTTATAGTGGAGAGCATAATTATAGGGCTATAATAACACTTACAGCTCTGCTCAACACATTCATAAAGAAAAAGGAATTTTAACTTAAAATTTGAGCAACAAAAATTGTCATAAGGTTCGGTCCAAGCAGTAGATAGAAACAAACTCGGAATTACCAAAAAAAAAAAAAAATTGTAATAAAAACTCGAGTTCTTTAGACCAACGGTTTCCAAATGGGGATCCGTATCAATCATCCCAGGGTCCCAAAAAACTGTGTTTTAAAATAATATAAGTTTTTATTTTTATTCTAGATACTTTTTTATGTTTTATTTTGTATGTATATTTAACCAGTTACGATTTATTCAAACACAAGCTACTCCATATTAGTGAGAACTTTTACTCGTCACTGCTTAATATAAAGTACCCCAGACTCTGCACTGACTATCAAACAGCTGATATTCTCTTTATTGCCTTTTCATTTAGTTTGATAGAATGTTAAGGGAAGCTTAAAAATGTCAAAGAAGAGACAATATTTTGAAGATTATTTAATGCAGTAAGACCTCGATTAACCGGCAACGTCGATTATCCGGGAAAGAAATATTGTAAATGTTTTTTTTGTCCATCCGTTTCATTTTTTTTTTTTTGCATCGATCACCCGTTATTACATCTATTATTCGAGATTGCAAGCACGCAAGCGTTTTCAGCCAAAATATTTTTCCCTTAAGTACATACATATGCATTTTTGGATTAAAAATCCATGAATGTTTCTTTTATTACATGCGGTATATACAAAGATGTACTCGTATAAGTAAGCACAAAAATATGAATAAAAAATTTAAAAAAAAACAACAAAAGCTGTTACCCCATTAACCGGAAAAGTCAATTATCCAGAATGCTCTCGGTCTCAACCATTACGAATAATCGAGGCCTAACTGTATTTAAATTTACTTATTTAAATAAAAAATATTTTTGACTTTTACTTTTCTGCATGTTTAATTCAATCTAAAACACATTACATATCCTAGGCTTCAAACGGTGTCCGCGACTATCCTACACAATGGTTGAACAAATACAACCCTGAGGCCGGATTCTGCATGGGTTGATGAGCTTTGGAGTGTTCGCTAGTTTTATTATTTAAGAAAAATAAAATTGGCCACTGGGATCATGTAGTGCAGTAAAGAAATTTATAATTAAATTAAACAAAAGTGTCATTTAATCAAACTGCTAATTTTTTTCCTAAATAAAATTTGTATCCAATGCACACGCATACCTATAATTATTTATTTTTTTTTCTTTTAAGGCTCCGATTGTAGTTGTTTTTTTTTCTAGTGAATAGAGAAACGGAAAAGATTAACGTGTGTATTTAGTTGCCACAATACTTGTGGTTAAAGCTTTAAGCAAGTGGTACATACGTGTGGGTATTAGCAGAGTGTGTTAGCAAGCTTTGTGCTAGTTGTTTATGTATAGAGTGTGTTTGCTTCTCTATAAGTAGATTTTCCCAAATGTAGTGGTAAATGGTTTTATGGGTGTTCTATTAAAATTTTTGTGCAGTCATTCCTTAAACTTTTAATGCTACTAAACTTTTTGTTTGCCACACAAAAGAACAAAAATTGAATTTAAATTAAAAGAACAAAAAGGATTTTTGCCATAATTTAAGAAATTTATTTTAAACAAATAATTACGTTACGTTAAAATTTTCTTAAGGCAAAAAAAAATAATAATTTAAAGCAAAGGATTTCAATAAAAAAATAGGTAAACAAATTTATAAATTTTTATGAGGGCAATTTTTCCCGGGGGAACAATTTCAAACAATAGCAAGTAATAGGGAAAACAAAAAAATCTAATCGGAAAAGGGAAAAATATCTCTGAATTTTATTCATGATTGCCCTGTGCATGAATTCCAAAACAATGGCGCATATTCATAGTTAAAACCAAACATAATTTAAGAGTTTAAAACCAGTATTACCGTACAAAATACTGGTTTTAAACTCTTAAAATATATTTTATTTTGACTATGAATATGCCCCATTTAATTTAATTCAAGATTTCTTAAAATTTCCATGTAATAAATAAAAATGCCCTAGAGTATGCAATAGATTTTATATTTCATTAATTCATTTCCATAAAATAAAAATAAAGCATGAATATTTCCCTGTATCATTTCAAAATGGCTTCTGACTGACTGACTGGCGAATTCTTTTTTCTTATTTTTATTTTTTTTTTTTTGCAGTACCATCGTTTCCAAGTAAACAAAAGATAGCAATTTACTTTGCTCGTTGTTAGTTCGCTTTTCTTTTTTTTTTTATAAGAAAACAAAGGAACAAAACGTTCATTCATAGCAAAGAGAGAAATCAATATTTTTCCTCGTGAATGCAAAAAATAAAAATAGATACGGGTAGAAAACCAAAACTTAAAACAGCAATACTAATTACTTTATCCCTATTGCAACAAAACAACAGACCATAAAACTTAATGAACAACTCATGATTGATTGTACATTTAAATGTTTGTAAATCTTTTTTCCTCTTTGTTATTTTTAAACTTGTTTGCAATATTTTCAATATTAGAATAACAGTTCACTACAAATTATCAATTTATATAAATATTGTTTTTAATTTAAAGCTAAGAATGATTGAATTAAAATTTTATTGGCTTTTATCTATTTTTTAATTTGTTTATTTTAATTATTATTTTTCAAATAATTGAAATGAACCAAATTTTCCCTACTAACTTGAGGCCATAAAAGGAAATTACTTTGCTAACAATTAAAATAATTTTTGTGAGAAATTGAGCCGTAAATTACAATGATACGAGTAGTATAAGAACAAACGTTTTTGTTTTAATTTTAAAACTATTGTAAAAAAAAATTTCCAGAACTTGTCCTCAAGTAATAAGAGCTGAATCTGACAATTTATATTTATTTTATAATATAAATTTTGTTGACACACGAGGCACATACTAGAATTTTCCAACAGACATATATATGTACATTAGTGATGAGCTATTTTTCGAAACCTGTTACTTTTTCACAGCGATTGAAAAATCACTAATCACAACTGTGACTGAATTTATCAAGTAACAGGTTTTGCAAATGTAGTTCTTTCATACAAACTGTGAATGCTCTTGCATGCTTACTTTACAGTAAATAAAGCTGCCACATGAATTTATTTGTTTACGTTCACCGTTTGTCGAGAAAAAATCGTCTAATCGTGTCAAATCGTCTTTTCTGGCAACTATCTATAGCCCTGACATTTTTGTATTTGCAATTTTACTATCTCTCTGACTCTCATACGACTATTATCATTATTTGGTTGGGGTTGATGCTAATTGTTTGTTCTTGTCACTCTTCTTATTAGCATTTATCAAAATACCAATACTAATACATACTTTTAAAGCAGAAGAGCTGAAATGTGTTAAACCGTGATCACAGTTACTGTTTAATTTCACAACTGCTCTTCTTATTAGATTTTGTCAAAATAACAGAACTGCTACAAACAAAATACTGCTTAAATGTGCTCACAATCAAAGTTTAAAAGAACAGCGATTTAGAAATCACGTTCACAAGGAGCAACATTATTAAAAAATCACAGTTTCGCTCAACACTAATGTACATATTACACTATGCAACAAATAGAGACATTTGAAAAAAAAACGCACTGGACACTATAGGTGCGATTCTACTGTCAAAGTGTAGTAAAACCCTATACTCAGTTTAGCCATTTTGGTGACCAATTTTTTAATGAGCCTCGAAAGATTTCGAAAATCCAGGCGAAATTTTTGCTGGGTATTGATGATCCGTCCGTCCGTCTGTCCGTCACAGTCTGTTTTCTCGATAACCGTAAGAGCTACGCATCTCAAATTTCCGCAGAATATGGTAAACCTTAGCCGCTACAACAACAAACAAAAATTAAAGGGTGTTCTAGAGCGAGGAACGAACATGTTGAAATTCTCATGTTATATACAGCCAATTATAAATAGACACTTGAAATTTTCAAAGTTAGTATATTTTTATGATGTTTAAACCAATTAACACTGACATCAAAAAAATCAAAATTAAAGGGTAATTTTGTAATTTTGACAACTTGCTGCATCTGGAAAACCGTAAGAGGCAAACTCTTGAAATTTTCAAAAACGCTAAAACTGAAAAAACAGAAAATAAAAAAATCGCCAAATCGAAAAAACCGAAAGAAACCAAAAAATCCGCCAAAAACAAAAAAAACGCCAAAACTAAACAAAAAATAAATCCCAAAAACGAAAAAAGCACCCAGACTAAGAAAAAGCACGAACTATAAAAAAAATCGCAAATAACCGAAAAGAGTTTACCGGGTACTTAATTTTTTTAAATGCCTACATCAATTAAAATACTCGATCATAAAGGCTAAAGTTCATATATGCATACATATACATATCGTTGGTCTCAAGTAGAAAGGCCCCAACTCAAATAATTTTAACTTTACAGGAGAAGGTAAAAACGTTATAGAAACTGTAATATTCAATACGAGTATGTAACTTTTTTGTACAACTGCTTGTAAAATCGTTATTTTTTACACTATTACAATAAAATAAATTGTGACGACGTGTATTTGTGTGAAATGTATTGGAATCACTGAAAAACTCGAAATCGTAAAAAAATACGAGTTACCGCCTTTGTACTTGAGACCATCGATATGTAGTGTGCGTACGAAAGCCTTCCTTTGTGTGCACGTCAAAGTCTAACTTTGCTGAATTTATTTTTTTACTTTTAATTAATTGTAAAGAAAATTTATTTCTCATGAAATTGTTCGCGACAAGGGCTTTCATTATAATATCATTCACAATGCTGTCACTTGTACCATGTTTACTGGTGATAAATAGATAAAGCGAGGTATTTCTACTGTTAATGTCATAATCAGCATTGCGCTTCATTTGTTAAATGACAATAAATGCAAACAGTTGAATGAACGGACATTTCTTGGTTCAGTCATTCACCACCAGAATGTAATTAAACTGGGCCTAAGGATGTGTGTGTGTTTGTGTGTATGAACATGTTTTACAAATACAACATGTATGTATGCATGTATGTGTGTACATATATTCATACATACACTTGTATAAAGCACTCGGTCATGTTTACGCGTGTTTAAAATCATGCAATAAGTATTAAAGAGAACAAACCATACACATGATAAACAAGATAGATATTTTGCATGAATAAATATTGGAGGTTTTATACCACTGCTGCATTAAGCTGCATGTACGCACACACACATACTAACAAATAAATGAGCTACACATGTATAGTGTACGTACATACATATATATATGTACGAGTATATGCACATAATACGTTTGACAACATATTTCATCTACTTATGATGGTTATAATAATGAGGACAATGCTGATGGAGACGAAGTTGATTCAGATAATGACGATCAAATATAACTACTTTACAAACGAGTGATTTTTATGGCTTAAACTCTCTAAATGACTGAACTGTAAGCGAAAAACAAATGACCAGCCCTTTATATCAAGACAATAAATTTCGTTGCCTTTAATGCTGGTGACTTTCATTGCAAATGCAGTCAATCAAATTTAAATTTCAAAAAAAAAAAGTTCCAAATATGATAATATACATAAATGCATACATACATACATACATACATACATATGTATATATATATATATATATATATATATATATATATATATGGAACTTTTACTTTATGTTGCAATTTCTTTACAGTTCACAAGCAGAAGACGAAGATAAGCAGATACATAAGCGCGATTTTTCCCACAGAAGCATAATGTCAAATTCATTTTCATAGTAAAAGGCTATTGTTTGAGATGTTAAATAGTGCTTAGAGCATCATTGTTTAAAATGACAATAACATTTCAGAGAAATAAATAATTCATCAGTTGCAAACAAAAACAAAAGTTTGAGTTGGCTTAAGCTCTAAAGCAGCATGTGAAATAAAATTCAATTAACCATACATGCGAGCGTTTTCCCAATAGAGAAATCAAAATTTGTAAGCAATCATTTTACGGAAATTTAAACGAAATCGCTATTACGCAGAAGCTCTTAAGCAATTTTTTGTCAGCATACTTTTTGGTTTTGTTTTTTTTATTAAATAAAAGTTTATCGGACTGTCCGCCGATATCGACAGAAAACGTTCTAGCGACAACTTGTATTATGATGTGACCGACTATGGCCTCTAGGCTAGGTATACATAATAGATTGAATAAATGAAAAAAAAAATAATAATAATACAAGTAATCGATTGAACGTTTTCTAACAACATTGTGGGACAGGCCCTATATTTTCCTTTCACTGCAGGAATGCAAGTATAATGATCAACATTATCCAACTTGATGCCTTTTATGGGTGTAATTTACAGTCACTAACCTTTAGATATTTTTATCTTCTTTTTGTATTTTTTTTTTTTGCATGCAATTATGTTGTGGGAGAGTGTGCATCTTCATTTTATTTAAAATGTTATTGTCTTATTTTTATTTCATTTAATTTTTTCATTTCAATTAAATAGTCCGGCATTTGATTTTATTGTTTAGTTTTATTTACATACATATATTGAGAAACATATTCACATGATTCAATTAACCATTTTTTTGTTGTTGCATATTTCTGTTAATAAATTCATTATTTGTTGGCAGGAAATCTGATGAATACTTTCTCTCGCATTGACAATTACATAAAAAATTATTGTGAGATACAGGGAATGTATGAAAAAGTAAATAAATAAATGAAAAAATAACTAAAAAAATAAATAAATAAACAAAATAGCTGAAAACGTTCGTTTTAGAATGCAGCAATAAAGTTTATATTGTTATTATACGTACAAGGGATTTTATGTGACTCGGCCGTAAAAATGCTTTTTTTATACTTTTTACTTATTAGAATTATACAGACAAATCAATGCAGAGCTTCTATAAAAATATACAACCACATAAACACATACATACAGACGCTAGACACGAACAACAACAGTAATAGCGCTTCTACATATAATGTTGTTGTAATAACGTGATTGCAAGCTAATACTTGAAAAGCTGATGAATGTGATAAGAATTTCTGAATGTTACTAACATTATTTTGGAAGCTTTTTTAAACAGTCAGTCAGAGTCATAAAGTCAGTTGAGTGGAGTCATTGTAGTCAAGTTGAGTATTGTGTAAAGAACAGAGATGTTAACATCGTGGCATTCTAGCATTAAATTAGTTTAACATTGTGTGTTTTGCAAGTTCTTAATATCTGTGTTGAGTAAATAAAGTGTTCTATATGATAAAAATCGGGCAGTGGGACTTTTTGTTTAATGAGAAATCAACAAAAATAACGTTTTTGGAAGGTAAAAACGTAACAATGTACAAAATAATCTAATAATCTAATACACATTTTATTTTCGTATCTTGACTTGGGTGATATTTTATAAAACTAACAAGTTCTTCCATCAAGAGCCAGTCGTTAGCAGAGACTCTAAATTAGAAAGTCGCAATTTAACTACTATAACCACAAAAAAAAAAGAAAAAAACTTCTCGCTCAAGTAAAGCAAACTGCTTTAAAAGTTAAATAAAAACTCGTGTTGAATATTACAATAAAACCCGAAATTTTTTTTATATAAATTATTAGAAGAAATTTTGTTTAATTTTTTTAAAGAACAGACAAGCTTAAGCGACACAATTTTCGAACTTACCCCCTGTTTCTATAAAATATATATGGCAAGCACTCATAACTTTGAGTGATTTTCATACAAATTTTCTAGATAAGTCGTCTGCACATTAATTTTTTGACTAAAATCGATTATTTGCGATAGTAAAACAAATTGGTCCACAAATGTGTTCGTTAAGCTTTTTTTTTTGGAGGTTATGGTTCGAAATATGTATGTAACATTGATATTCATTCTATTATTATCTAAATAAATTGACTAAAATTCATTTCTTCAAAGATAATAAATAAACAAATTTGTATTACACACAAAAAAAATATATATTTATATTGCAAAAACTATTTTTACAAAATCCTTTAAACTATTCCATGTAATTAAAAGTTAAATGAAATTGCAGCTTTTAAGGCCAAAGGCAATTTTATATATGGCATTTTGATTGCAACTAAAGTAATTACAAATCCTTTTCTAATGAATTTTCCCCATTTTTAATTTAAGTTGAATAATTAATACCTAAAGTTAAATTAAATAAACGTTTTTGTAAATGAAAAAAGTTTTTAACTTTCAAAGCGTTTATATCAGATTTACATTTTATTTGTTCTCTTTTTTATTTTTATTTATTTTTTTAATCATCTATACAACAACAAAACACTTTGCATTCTTTAAAAAAAAGACTGAATTTTATCTTGGCAATGTTAGGGGGAATAAATTAATTTATGCTTTAAAAGCTAAAAAAAGAATGCAATGAAATTATCTTAACCATCTCATTAATTATTGAAAAGGTTTAAATTAGCAGAAAATGGAAATAGTAAAAATAAAGCATTTCCTATTTAAATGAAAGACAAAAGCAAATAAATAAATGTAGTTACTTTTTTGCCAGCTAATTTAAAAATTTAATGCAAAATAAATGAATGAATGAAAACAAATAGTTGGCAAAAGTTGAGGATAAAATAATTTGGGAAAATACAACCATTGCCTTACAAATTTAAAAGATAGTATAATACTCGTGGTATAAATAAAAAATATATTGACTATTGATTTCTTGTTTCAACTTTTATATTTTTGTTGAATGAAAGTTTAGCATAATCGTGTTCTGTTCTGGCTTCCACATCGTTTTCACATGTTTTCTTGTGAGTTAAGATGTTAAAATACATGCTGCACTTGTTTAAGTTGAAATTTAAAAAATTCAAAATTAATATTATTTGTTCTAGCGTCTGAATTTAGAAGAAAACAAAGAAAACATTTTCTTGTTTGGTTTTGCTTTCACAAGACTGTTAAGAAGTGAAAAGAAAACGAGTTTTATTTTTTATTTTTTGTTGCTAAAAAGTGAAAAAGAAAAGATCCACAAGTTGGAAATCGTCCATTTCTAAATTTTTTCTTTTAAATTCGGATGCTATAACACATTCTATTAATTTTAATTTTCCAAATTTAAGCTTAAGCAGGTGTGGCATGCGTTTTAACATCCGAACTCACAAGAAAACATGTGAAAACGATGTGGAAGCCAGAACATAGACGAATAACTCTAGTTGATCTAAGAAATTTTTGGAAAAGGTTCTCTGATGATCTGCATTAGTAAGAATTAAATGCGCATACACAGAAAAAAGTATTCACCAATTAATGTTTTCAATTAATAATTTAATTGATTCAATTAAGTTTTTAATTGTATTAATTAATTGATATTATCAAATTGTTTATAGGTGAAAATTTAATTAATTTTTTAATTAATATTACAAATATTTTAATTAATATTACAAACTCATTCATATTACTTTTTTGTGTGTATGATCCAGCTAAACCCCTCAATATAAATTTCAATACATGTTTAATAGAAATATTTTATTAATAAGTAAAATAATAATTTGGGATTATTTTTGGGAGTGCTTACTCCCAAAAAAAACTTAAATTCCAACAATTTCCAAAAAAAACTAATTGAAACTTTTAATTTAATGCCAGTTTATACAAGACAAGTAAAAAATTCTCGTCAAATTTGTTTTTGTTTTCAATATAAATCGACAGACGAGAATTTTTACATGTCTTCTATAAAATGGCAGTTAAAATAACAATTCTGTCTATGAAATCCACAAATATCTCGTTTTAGATGTCTCAAACCGCTCTCCACAACTTAGACGATCGACTTGAGTAAAAAATTTATATGAAATGCACTAATTTTTTTTGTGATTTTCATAAAAATTTTCTAGACTAGTCGACTGCCTGGATTGTGGAATTTAATTATTATTTCATACAACGTTAAACCAATTCTTTTCTTTTTAAAATTTCAGCCTTTCTGACAAATTTGAATAAGAACAACCATCACAACACACCTGCAACTTAAAGGTGCAGCCATGAAGAATCTCCGCCACTGTTATGTTAATAAAAGCAGTAGGCGTCTGCCGCTTGAAATCTCTAGATTCTGTTTAATATACCTCCTGCTCATTCTGTCAGTTGCACTTGTACAGCTGCCGCACTCAAAAGCAAATACTTCCGCCAAGCTACGAGAGGAATGTATGGAACTTTCACACAAATCACATTGTGAATGTATACCCATTCTCTCGGATATGCAAATTGAATGTCCTGTCAACGAACCCAAACTAACCATCAAAATACGCCCGGGTGATCATGTAATGATAGAGTGCTACAACATTAACTATAAGGATTACAAGCTCTTGCCCAATATGGCAATTGGCAACACTTCCCAGGTACAAATTCAAGGCTGCCCGCTACCGGGCCACTTATCCTTGGCCAGCATACCACAACAGCTGGGGGTGAAGCAATACACCTCCCTGCTGTTTGACAACAACAATGATTTGGGCACAAATATAACACGAGAGCATTTGAGCGGTCTGCATGGCTTACGGCGTTTACGATTTAGTTCTTCACGTCTGCTACACATGCCTGAGGATCTTTTTTTCGATGATTCTCTAAGAAATGTCACTTGGTTGGATTTACGTTCCAACAATGTGGACTTACCCGTTGATATATTTTCCAAGTTGGAAAATTTGATATTCATAGAATTGGGTTACAATCATTTGAAATCCCTACCCCAGGGCATTTTTCGCAATCAGCGCAAATTGCAGGTCCTAAATTTATGGAGCAATGAACTGCGCAATCTCTCTAAGAATCTATTTGACGGCATTACTTCCCTCACAGATTTAGACTTGAGTAACAATGGGATTGAGAGCTTAAAGCACGATGTCTTTGAACTTTTGACAAATCTTACAAACATTAGTTTAAATAGCAATCGCTTTCATTCTTTGCCGGAGGGTTTGTTTAAAAAGAACAAAAATTTATCGCTAATAAGATTGACAAATAATCGTGTGCCCTTAAGAAGCCTGCCATCAGAATTTTTTGCCCATCTGCCGGAGCTCAAAGAAGTGCGATTGGCTTGTGACTTGGAGTCTGTGCCAGGAAATTTATTTAGCAATTCCTCAGCTATAGCCACGATCTCCATGACTGGCAACAAACTGAGCAATTTGCCTGCAGAGTTACTGGAAAGTCAAGAAAATCTTACAGATTTAGATTTATCACGCAACTATCTCATCAACCTGCCGGAACAATTGTTTAGGAACACCAAGCAACTGATCACTTTGAAATTATCCTACAACCAATTGACAGAAATTCAAAGGTAACTAAGTCTTGACCATAAATTTTAATGGGAATTTAATGTATTAATTTTTTCTATACTTTTTTGTTTTACTTTGCAGAGATCTGTTCTCGTCTTTAACGAATCTTCAAATCTTAGATCTAAGCAACAACAATTTGGTTACAATTCATTTAAGTGCATTTGCCAGCACTCAAAATATACAGGAAATCAACTTGCAAAATAATCAATTGACGTTGAGTGAACCATATGGTGGCGTTATCGAAGGCTTTCAGAACGTACTGGGATCACCATTCCAATATGTTAACCACTTGCGCATGCTGAATTTGCGCAACAATTCCATTATGAACATTTACCAAGATTGGAGATTCCAGCTATTAGAACTAGAGGAATTGGATTTAAGTTATAATAACATCACCACCATGGACGACAGCGATCTGCAGTTTTTGACCAGACGCGATTTGAAATTTAATCTAACCCACAACCAGTTGAGGCTGGTGAGTTTTCAATCTATTGACACATTGGAAATTAGTCGCGACAGTAAAAGAATTATGACAGATTTGAATGATAATCCCATACAATGTGATTGCGTGCTATTGAATTTTGTGCAATACTTAAGAGGAGAGAGAGCTCAACATGCCAGACAACATATTAAATTAAGCACCGACAACTTGGTATGTAGCCAGCCAGAGAGCCTTAAGGGGAAGCCAGTGAAATATGTTAATCCTATGGATTTGTTATGTCCCTTCGATCACGAGGATACCAAGCCCAAACGTTGCCCGCGTGGTTGTAACTGCATGGTGCGTTCTCTAGACAAAGTTTTGATTGTAAATTGCTCCAATGGCAATTTGACCAAAATGCCTGCCTTGCCGAGAATCGATCAATTCAATCTTATTGGTACCGAGTTGTATTTGGAGAACAATGAACTTGTAAAACTGACTTTAGCTAAGACACCGGGCTATGCTAATGTCACGAAACTATTTTTGTCCGGCAATAATTTGACTGCTGTGGACAGCATACATTTGCCCGTGCAACTAACTGAGCTGGATATAAGAAATAATCATATGGAATATTTAAATATTAGCACTATACATTTCCTCAACGAGAGCTCAAGTTTGAATATGCTGTATTTCTCCGGCAATCCTTGGATGTGTGATTGCGAGGCCAAGCCATTTTTGATGTTTGCCCAGAATAAGTTTAAATTAATACGTGATTTTTCCAAGATGAAATGTTCCAATTTTCTGGAACCCAAATATTTCAATGAATTGTCCATAAATGACATCTGTTCCGAAAATGAATTGTATATAGCTCTGAGCGTCGTCATTTCATTAGTTGGTCTGCTAATGGGATCTTTGGCGGCCCTGTACTATAAGTACCAGAAAGAAATTAAGATTTGGTTATATGCCCATAACATGTGTATGTGGTTTGTTACCGAAGAGGAATTAGACAAGGACAAAAAATATGATGCCTTTATTTCATATTCGCACAAAGATGAAAAATTCATTGCCGATTATTTGGTGCCGCAGCTGGAAAATGGTACTCCACCCTTTAAACTATGTGTTCATGTCAGAGACTGGATGGTGGGCGCATGCATACCAGATCAGATAGTACGTTCCATAGACGATTCAAGAAGAACTATTGTCATATTGTCGCAAAACTTTATAGAATCAGTATGGGCTAAAATGGAATTCAAAGCGGCTCATCAAGCGTCTCTTACTGAGGGCAGGGCCAGAGTTATTGTCATTTTGTATGGTGATATTGCAGTTGAAAACTTGGATCCAGATCTTAAAGCTTATTTGAAAATGAACACATATTTGAAATGGGGAGATCCCTGGTTCTGGAGTAAATTACGCTACGCTATGCCCCACACATCTCACGAGCTGAAAGGCTTAGTGAAAACATCACTTAAAGGCTCCACCGATGACAAACTAGAATTGATAAAACCTTCGCCAGTGTCGCCTACGCTAACAACACCACCCGGTGAAGCAACCAAAAATCCTTTGGTAGCCCATCTTAACGGTGTAGGTGCCCCTCAGACGGCAGTTATGTTTGCTAATGGCAAAAATCCGAGCTATTACACGAATGGTAGGACCACACCAAATTGTCACATTAATGGAGCTTTTATTATCAACACAAATGCCAAGCAGAGTGATGTATAGAATTGGGAGAAGGCGGAAATGTTTCAATTTGATGACGTATTATATCGATGAAACATTGATGCGCTAAAACAACAACAACAGACTAACATCATTAACTTATAAACACAAAATGCAAACCTTAGTAAAGTATAAAAAGAATATAACACACACACACACACACACACACACACACACGTACACACAAATATCAGACTGAAGGGACTAATGTGCAGCGTAAAAGGCTTAAGTAATTAAGATAAAATTTTTATAAAAGCACTCGTAAATTTTACATTTATATTTATTTCCACATTCGTGCAACAGTTTTATTTAATTAATTGAATTTTCATGTAATTGAAAATTCAAATATCTTGAAAATTTCTAATAAAATTTTGTAATTTTTTAAAAGCTTCTACTAAAATGTTTAAAGTAAAAAAAAAACAAAAGACTTGTTGAACATTTTTTGTACTTCTTATTTGGGAAGTATATGAATTTCAATTTAAAGGTTTTATATATTATAGATTTAAAAAAAAAACATTTTTTTAAGTTTTAAAAAGACAAAATGTTTACGGGTTTATTTATAATGATCGTTTAAATCTCTTCATCTGTCTAAGCAAGGAACTGTTGAATTACCAATAACAAATAAGTTTAAAAAGTCGTTTTATTTTCTTTTAAAAAACTCGCTAAACTGCAAAGCTCAAATATAAGTTTTTAGCTCATAAGTTTTAATTAAGTATGCATTTAATTTTTAATTTAAACATTTGTTTTTAGCAATCACACAAACAAAGTAAAGAAATTATCCCAATTTACAAAGCATTAAACATTTTTGAATCTCACTAAAAACTCAAAAGGTTCAAATAAAAGATCATCATTTACAAATATATTTAAAAAAAAAAGAAGAAAGAAATTAAAAAAAAAAACAAAAATTGCCTTCTATGTGTAAACATAAAATATTTTATATAAGAAATATTTTTATTAAAATAAAAAATACATTAAAATAAGAAACGTATGTACATACATATAAAACCTTTTCTAAGTAAAAAAAAAATAAATCCCTTTTATTATTTAAAAGATTTCATAATAATTTCTTAGAAACCGTTAGTTATTTTTTATAAAAGAAAATATGTATAAATCTAGTAGAAATATACTTACATAACATATACACCCACATATATACATATATACATACATACATATATATATACATATATATCGTATTAAATTCAATTAATTTCAATAGCCAAATGTGAAATACTGCATTCTACATACTCGTATATTCTATTGCAAAGCCTCAACTCGTGTAATATTTTTATAATCTCAATTTAAATCTAATGCACACAAACATACATACATACATAAATGTGTACATACATATGACTCTAGCTTCACATAATGTATCCTAAAATAAAACTTATTATTTTATTTTATTTCTTCACTGTCTGTATCTGTATCTGTATAAATTTAAATGTTCGTCCTTTAATAGTTTGTATGCCGTATTGATTATCTTCATTAAACTCAATAAACAAGAAACCAAACAAAATATTATAGATAATATTTAAAAAGTAAGTATATACATATTAAGTATATTGCGAGTATGTCTATTTATGTAAAGTTATTGCTAAATTTATTAGACATGAACAAAAGTAAAATTACATTTAAGTAATTACATTAAAATTACTCTTAAAATAAACAAAAACAAATAAACAAACATGTATATTTTAAAAATATTTCACAAATTCTTTTAATCCTATGCTGAACGCCATGAAGCTTTAGCAGACAAATACGTTGCATATAGAATGTCATAACCAGGGAAACCAGCAATATGCTCCAAAAAAAGTGTTTTATGCACTAAAAACTCCAAAAATATGCTCTTACAAATAACATAAATTCGATTATCTAGTTTTAACTCAACAATTCAATAAAATTTGCAAATAAAACAAGACAAAAATAAAATAAACAGAAAAAGGAAACTACCAAAAAAAAATTAATTAAGAACAAAATGTTAACTTCAACTTTAAAAGGGATCACAATATCAGAACTAAAACTTTGGAACTGTATTTTGAAGAATAAGACAAGCTTTTTATTTATAATTTTTACTGCAATAAACAAAAAATATTCACTTAGATTTTTAAATTAATATCGCTGCCTGTCACATCTAAACCAACTTGTATACATTGAAAATGTTCTTTCCACCGCAAACGTAATCGGTCGCACTGGCAAAATCAAGTTTTTATTGAAATTACTGGACTTTAATTTGTTGGATGTTAAAACACATGCTTTACCTGTTTAAGTTGAAATTTGAAAAATACAAATCAATAGTATTTTTCCAGCATTAAATTTTAGTAGAAAAAAAAATTGGAAATAAACGATTAAAAATTGTTTTAATTTTCTTGTTTCGTTTTTCTTTCACAATACTGTTTGTTTACAAGTGGGTGAAAATTAAAAAATCTAAAAGTTTGAAATCGTTCATTTCCAAATTGTTATCTTTCAAATTCGGACGCTAGAACACATACTTTTAATTTGTATTTTCTAAATTTCAACTTAAACAGGTGAAGCATTGTTTTAACATCCCAATTCCGACAATTCACAATGGCTTTTTTAAAGTCTAACTTCATAATGGTAGCGAAATATTGCTTGCCCATACTACTGTTTCTCTCACTACATGCGTGGAATATTGAATATGAAATATAGACGGAGAAAAGTAAAAAGTTTTACCAAAAATTTTTTTATTAAAATAAAAAAAATTATAAATTACCAAACAAAATATGCCTTAAAAGCGTCAAATATGCTCGGAAAATTTAAAAAATGCGTGTTAGACTGATATATGCAAAAACATGCATTAAAGGGAAAAATATGCAAAAATATGCACCAACAAATCGATGCCAAAATTCGTAAAAAATTCTGAAACGGATAAATATCTTATTTTCGCATTGATATGTTAGACAATAAAAAACATGCAATTGCATATTTGCGGCTTCCCTGGTCACAACAAATATGGCAATTTAGTATTAACAATATTTGGTAATATTTGTCTTGCTAAATGGAAACTTTGGCTGATATAAAAGGAAAAGAGCGAAGACTACTCGAAGGATTATCGTGCTTAAATATTTGGAGAAAATATGACCGCTTTAAGACAATGATGTCCTAGGGCTGGAAGACATGTTCCAACGTTTCACTACATCATACTAGAGATGGGCGAGTGTCGCACGCACGACTTAACACAAAGTGTTTGTGATACATATTTTTTGTTCAAAAACAGCAACTTGTCAAAATTTGCTCTCAATAATTTTGTACGTCGTTCGCTTAAGATTAATTCAGAAGTGCAGAATAGTTAAATTAAATTAAACAAAAATATGTAAAAATTTCAATATAGAAAAAATATATTTTTTGCTATTCAATTTGATTTTGTGTTTGATGTCGTGTCGTGTTGGGAAAATTGTTCGCGATAAAAATATTATAACTTCATTATTGTTTAGGAAGATGTTAAGAATGCATTCGTGAAACACCATTTCGATGCGAGCTCTTGGTCATTTTGCGGGGATATGTTTGACCAAAATATTTCATCACTCACTTGCGTGCAAATGCGAACGACGTATGATTACATAAAATTCAAGCAATGTTAAAAAACAAAAGTCGTAAAATTGTGCTATTTTTTCGACTTTTTATTTTTTGACTGCCCCATCACAACCTGTTGCTCATACTTCTGCTACTGAAATTGAAAGAGTCGTAGTCGAAGTTAAGACAATAAACGAATAGACATACAGAACGAAGAGCTCTAGCTGTCGACATGTTCGTACAGTTATCAGTTTGTCTGACTGCTGCTTTAAATAAATACGAACTTAACGAAGCAGAAATGTTTGTGTATGTATTTGAATGTATGTTTTGTGTGTGTATGAGTGTTTTTTACTGTATGTACAAATATAATAGTAAAACCAACAAGGACAACATTTCTTCTAGCAAGCGATTAAATACGCAATTGAAACTGCAAAATCAAAAAACACAATCTACTACGTTAACTTCCGAATTTATTTAAAGCATCAGTCAGACAAACAGAGAACTTGTCGAACATGTCGACAGCTGAAGCTCTTCGTTTTGTAAAGCTTTTCATTTATTGTGTTAACTTCTACAGTGAGTCTTGAGTTTTCAGAAGCAGAAGTATAAGCAGTTTTTAAACGCTGAATTCAAGTAAGCAAAATACAATACGCATATGCCTGTGTTTACAAAATAATGAATTGAATAACTGTGCCCGGCAGACGGTTTTTCCTTTGAAGTTTTGCCCCTGCTAAAGCATTCGTGAGTCAAATTGCAATACCGCGTATACAAAACGTGAGAATAACACGAAAAATAGAAAACATATAAAAAGAAGAATCAACTTATAACAACGATTTTCAAGAAAGTCCCCTTGGACCTTATTTAATTTTTTTTTATTTGGGCCTTATTTCACCTTTTTTTTGTTTTTTGAATTTATGATTGAGAAATAAATTACAAGGGAATATTCATGATTGGGCTGAATAGAGAAGATCCATGTGTCTTTAAATTTAATTAAAACAAAATGTATTAAAAACAAATTGTTTAATCTTTAAAAGCTTAAGATATATAAAGCAATATTTTCTGTATATTTTCAAAGTTATATTAATAATTTAAAATTTATTTTTCAACTCATCGCTGAAGTTGATAACGTGCCACCTTTTGTTGTTTATATGCTACAAAAAAAAGACAAACTTTTATTTACAACACATCGAAACAATAGACGCAATCTAATGTATGAAGTTGAAAAACGATGAGAAGGAAGTACGACAAAGTTTGGCTTCATGCAGCGTTAAGTGGAAAAGTTTTGAAATTGCATTTTTCGTATGGAATTTTCTTGCAAAATACCAACCAATAATATTGAAAATATTAAAAAAGTTTCTTTGTTGTCTTCAATACAAAATTTGCTTCTTATTGCTTTAGTTTTGAGTCGTTTTTAGTGCAAATGGCATTTAGATTTGATGTGTATGGCATTACTAAAAGTGCATTAATCGAACTGGTACTATTTTTTTCAGTAACTTTTTCAGTAAGAGATAGAGCCAGAAAATAGTAGCTTCTTCATACATGTTTATATTACTCATATTTTCTCTGATTGTCCATAATAGTACCTGTACCTGTACAGCAAGTCAAAATAATAAAAATTAATCAAAACGAGATCTTGCTGTGAGACTCCATCTTTTGAGAGAATTGAATGCTTGCAAGAAAACTTGCTCAGGTCCATTACATAGAAAACGTTACAGTTTGGCAACTGCTTTTAGCGTTACTTGTTCATAATTCTTCAAAAACACGGTAAGATTAATAATAAGCAATTTATTCTGTAGTGAAATGCATAACACAAGCACCAATGACTAGTTAAACTGATTCTGTAAGAGTTTTTTTAATTGATGCTCCATGCCAAAAACTTCACCAAATAAAGAACTTAACTCAGACCGTAATTTGTCTTTAATTCAATTAAAAATTGATTTCATTTCAGGTGATAATTACTAAAACACGATACTGTCACCATTGTTGACAATGGCCAAGCAAACATAAAGCAATTTAAGTTTACATCCAACGGTGATAATGCTTTAATTACGCCTAAAAGTACAAAATTATCATTGTTGTTGCTTCAGCAATTCAACAAGCAACTTCTCCAGCTATTAAGTTACTTATACAAATATGAAACACGCACGTCATTATCATGCTCGCATAAGGATAACATTTGTTTACACAGCTTTCTGATAATACATTATAATTTCTTATTGCATACATTTGTATGAGTGAGTAACACTAAATTTCAGACGTTTTGCAAATCATGCCACACGACGTAAACTTCTAAATAATTAAGTTTCATTGTTCAACATCAACTTGAAGTTGTGTAAATGAAACAATATAACATAAAATAATATAGGGTCCGCCAGATAACTTTTTTTTTGAAAACAGGTCGCAAAGCATCGAGTGTAGCTTCGGCTGTGTGGCACGTAGCGCCTTCCTGTTGAAACCAAATGTTGCCAATATCCTCCTCTTCAATTTTTGTGAACAAAAATTCGTTCAACATGTCCCGATAACGATCGCCATTGACTGTAACGGCCACTCTTTGCTCATTGGCCCAATTATGCCTCTGGACCAAAATCCGCAACAAACAGTGACTCGTTTTGGGTGCGTCGGCTTTTCAATGTATGCGTACGGGTTTTCTGTGCCCCAAATGCGACAATTTTGCTTGTTTAAATACCCGCCAAGATCAAAATGAGCTTCATCTGAAAAGATGATTTTTTGGCAAAATCGGCATCTTCTGTAAGTCAATCGCAGGCTCACTTAGCGAAGCGAAAACACAACATATTCTTTCAGCGGAAGGATAAAACTAATTATCTGTCAAATCAGACATGAGCTAAGTGTTACCATTCACGAAATAAGCACTAGATGAAAAAAAACGTCAGATGGCGGACCCTATATGAAGTGCTTAAAATGATGATAAAAAGTGTGTAACACCTTACAAACAAGGAGTAAAATTAACGGACTTTAAATGTTTAATACTCGTATCAATTCAGTAACTACTTCAAATTAGTTATTTTAACCAATAACTAGGAATGGTTTGTAACTTTAAATGCCAAAAAAAAATTTCACTAAGAATAACATCACAACTTCAGATTGGTTAGTTTGACCAGAAAAATAACTTGTTTATCTAAATTAAAATAAAAAATTACATTAACTATAAAATAGGAACTGAAATGAATTAGATTTAACCACATACTTTTTTTTATTTACATACATACATATACATATGTACTTCAAAAAGGTAGAAGAAACATTGTTAAAATCATAACGATTATTGCAATTAATTTAAGCACATACATACGAGTAAGAAAGTAAATCTGCATATTCACAAAGCAAATAAAAGTTCTTCTTTACATGTGCTTCACTAAAAATTTTTAAAAATTCATCAGTCATTATTCAAACGCAAATACAGGTATTTAAAAGGTAGTCTGTTAATTGCTCTAAAGAGAGCGTAAACGAAAGGAAAATATTGTACAAACATTTACATACATACGAGTATATATGCATGTACGTAACATGCACTGCAAGCATAGACAAGTTTTTGCAATCTTGTGTACGAGGTATTTGTCAAAAGTTATAATCTCCTCAAACCATAATTTTTTTTTCATAAATGTTTCCACTAGTCATTTTATCGCTTTTGATTTAGAGATTATGTTTCATATGCTTTTGAGCATTAGACTGAAAATGTATATAGTATATTGCAATTATTTTCTCGCTTTCGAGTTTTCTTGTATTCAACAGCAACTAATTACATTTAATTAAGCCATTTTATCTTCACATATGTATGTATGAACTTTGGAAGCCATTATTAGAATTTAGGGCCTGTCCCGATGTCGACAACATTCGACTTGGCGCACACTTACGTTCAAACCAAAAACAAATTTTAAGATTTTGTAGTTGTGTGCGACATCGTGGGAGAGGCCCTTATACCATTCGTGTTTAAGAGCTTAAATGGAAAATGATCAGTCCGTTTTTTTATAACTCTGGCAACTTTGTGTTGCTATTAAATGGCGGCACGTGCAAAATTATTTGATAAACAAGTAATTGGTTAAACAATACTCAATTATTTACAAAAACATTTGTTGTTTGAAAATAATTAACCAATAAAAAAGCATATAATTGTTCGTATTTTTTTACAAATACAATAATTTACTGACAAAACGTCAACCTTAAACATCTCAAATGTAATGTGAACGGCTGTGTTTAGTTTTTTGAAACACTTGCCTTAAACACGTTTAAGACCATAAGTGTAAAAATTAGGGTTGTGGAGTTCATGAACGAACTAGTTCAGTTGAACGATTCAGTAAATTGAACGATTCTGACCTTAGGATTGTTGTCTTTTTTATAGTTCATTGTTCATAGTTCTTTGCATAGGTTTGGTGAACGTTAAAAACGATATTAAAATTTGCACCAATGAATAAACCGAATTTTAGTATGACGTCTGACATATAAAACTGGGAAAAAAATTAATCGTTCATTGTTTACATCATAGAACTTTTTGTCGTTCATTGTTGATCTTTTTCATACATTGTTGATTTTATATATTTTTACCAATTTAATATGCAAGATTTATGTTTTTATGTCTTAGATTTAATTTCATTGATATTGAGAAGTATTTTAAAGTATATTTTCTAGTTTTGTATTCCGTATTCCATTCTAGTAATATACCAGTCAAAATTCAAATATTAAACATTTTAAATTAGCTTTTCCATGGCTTGCTTGAGAAAAAACGACTTGAAATTTACTTTCGTTCCTTACAATATTATCCACAAATCTTCATGGAATTCGATTTTCATTTGCATTATTATTTACAAATAAACAAAAAATATCAAAGCAAGAGCGACAAAAGGAAAACAAATCTGATATTTCGTTCAATCACAGTTCGTTCAGAGTAAATAAAGAACGATGAACTATGAACGAAATGAACGAACTAGTATGATGAAATATTCAGATCAATCTCAACGATTCAGTAAAATGAACTATTTTGCACAACTCTAGTGAAAATAGTATTAGCCACACAGTTCCTCATAACTACACTCAACTTTAGCTTAAATGATTGTTACAATAGTTACACTCAAATTAATTTTATAAGTTTTTATGTTATGGCAACACTGTGGTGAATGCCGACTACTTTTGCTTGTGAAAAAAGGGTAACGACATAATTTTGTTTATTTCTGCAATTGAAAACATACTGTTCTTGAAGTTGCCATATCATTAACATAAAATATGGCAGCTTCAAATGCTGCTTTTGCGATTTAAATTTTGCGTAACACTTTAAGGTTAAATTTTAGTTATAATAATCGAAATATATATAGCAATTGGAATGTTTTTATAGTTGGACTTTGTGTTGTTTTTCGAGGAACGCATTAGGATTTTTTACATGAATGTTATATGAAATTTCTATAAAAAAAAAATGTAACTTCCCGCTACAGGAAGTTTTCATCATATTTCGACATTCTGACTATTTTCGCGATGAGTGTTCATACGGATATACAGGTTCTTCTTGCCACCCCTGCCCACGCACTTCACTAAATAAATATTTAAATAAAAATTCAAAGTTTGCTTTTAATTTAATTATTTTCGCGATATGCTTATTCGTATTACAAAGGGGTGCCTTGGTTTGGTACCTTAATTTGATGACTACGTCGTGTATCTGTACTTGTGTGTACATGTGTGCATATAAAACAAATGAATTCACGCCATTGCTTATGCATTCTCATGCATGCACACAAATAATTGGTTTGAAAACAATACCTTTATGAAAAGTAGAAGAAAAATCTACTGCAATGTCGCAGATTACATACACGTAAAATACAATACATATTTACATACGCACATATTTATGTGGGGAGCGGTGGCTAAAAAAATAAGTGTGTTTGCTTATAATATATCAGGCAGCGACACACTGATGAGTTTTCAATTTAATGAACGCTTTCAAATAATTTTGTATTCAACGATGTACTTGAAGAAAATATGAATATAATAAATGATTTTTAAAGTGATCTAACCAAAAACATGTTGTTTAAAATTCGTTGTCACGACTCACAAGTGCTTAATGCTTTTATTATTACAAATTTTATGATACACATTTCCCAAGAAATATTGAAAAAATTCAACTTTTCAACACAAAGAAAGAAAATACTACAAGAATTGAAAATTAAATACATAGATGTTCGATCATATTTTTCAGAAAGATTTCTGGATAAAAAATTTTTAACATGTCCTTAAAAAAATAACTAACTTCTCTTCTTATCAACACGGACACAATCTGACCTATGCTAGGAACACAACTGGGACGAACGACGAATTTCGTCCACGTCGACGAATTCGTCGTGTGAAGCACAACGACGACGAATTTACTCAGCGAATTCCTCTCTTGTAATCAGTGTTGCCAGAAAATGATGATGAGAGAATGCTAAATCGGTCAAAAAACTCTGCTAAAATTTTTTACAGAAGAAAAGTATAATGCCAGATTTAAATGTAGAAAAAATTATTGAAATGGCTTTGAATTTCATGTTTATACAAACTTATCAGTATTTGCAGGTATTTTTAGAGCACATACAAATATAAAATAGTTAATAATTGGTGTTTTTTGGAAATGTTACAATTACGTTTAAAAGTTTTTTACAAAATAATTCCAAAATATTATTTTACTTAGTCAGTAAAATATTTGTTTAATTATAAATACATTGAAATTGGTTATTGAGGGGTTAGCTGGATCCCATGCGCATTTCAGTGTTGCTACTGTAGATCATCAGGGAACCTTTAGCCTGCAATACATGTGCATTTATGAGAAAAATCCTCTGCCAGAAAGCATCTAGCAGAATATTTTGAAAGTTGAATGCTTTTTAACTAATGAAAATGCCAGATCTGGCAGTGAAAATGCTAAAATGGAAACAATGCTTGTAATTGTGTGTATAAACTTTATATATATATATATATATATATATATATATATATATATTTTTTTTTTTTTTTACTATAAAGAGAGAGAGAGAGAGAAAATAGTTTTTTCTTCGTTCGTCGACGTACAAATATAAATAAATCTATTTAAAGGGTAGAGGTCCATAGCTCGCTTTTTGCGCGTTATGCTTTACACGCGTTTCATCCTCTTGTTTCATTCTATACTTTGTTCGCTTTGAGTTACATGCACTGCTTTTCATGCCCCATTTTATTTTTGTTTTGATCAGCTGTGTGCGTTTGTTTATAAATACTTAAAAAGAAAAAATGGAGAGTGAAATCGAGTTTTTAAAAGAATTTGTGGAGTTAGTCGTAAAAGTAATCGATAACTAATATGCAAAATTTGTTACTGAGAAAAGTGTGGTGAAAAGTTAATTAAAATACATCGCAATAATGAAAATATTCACATATTTTATTAAACAAGTTTTTTTTACTAAGAAATTTTTTTTATTGAAAAAAAAGAAAAAAAATTATCCACGGCAAAATATTTATCGATAACGTAAGAAACAAAGTATTATTTAACATCTTTAGCATTCAAGAACAGCTGACTTTCTTTCATGGTGCTTGTAACGCATACAAAAGTAGAAAGTAGACTTACTTTTTGCTTTGAACGCGCCTACGCGTTCTGCGCTTTTTGCAATGTAACTTGTCACATACTATTACATTGATTCTACTTTTTTGACAGATGCATAGAAAGCGTAACGCACAAAAAGCAAGGTATGGACCTCTACCTTAAGAGTTCGTCACGCGTTCGTGACGAAAGTTTGCACCGAAAAATTCGTCGTTCGTCCCAATAGTGTTCCTAGCATTACAAACAATGCACTATTTTTCGCAGTGTAAGAATATGCTCATTTCTCGTACTTTTATTTGGTTATTTTACAGCACTTCAACATTCAATTAATGCGGTAAGCCAACGTTCGTTATTTTTGGTAAAGTTCATTGATTTCTTTTTTTTTACTATTTAACTTCGACGCAGTCAGCGTTTGCTTTACTGTTTATTTGTTGAGTGTGTACTTTAAACAGATTTACATGAATATAAAAGAGCATTACTAAGGTGGGCGTATTTCCGCATAATAGAGAGAACGCAAAGGTTATAAATATTCGCACATACCTCCATACACAAATACATACGAGCATTTACATATGAAAATGTGTTGAATGTGCGATATGAAAGTGTTGAAATAAAAGTGTTCTGATACCAACTTCAATATACATAGGTATGCATATACGACTACATACATATGTACGTATGTATGTCAACAAATATTTCCCGATAATACTTGTTATGACTTCAAGTATGGTCTACTCCATTGAAAGAGTTATATTAATAATAATATTATATAATAATATATAATAATATAATAATGTAACAATAACAATTATAATATAAAGTTATAACTAAAATAAAATTAGCACTAGCAACTAAAGCTATCGGCCTATACTCGTACATGTGTATGTGTATATAGGAAATATTGGCTTGATTTTATAGCACTACGCTACAACCACATGACATATTAATCATTTTTAAGCTTCTGTAGAAGCATTTTTCTCAATTCCAGCATTTCTTGCTGGGAATGCACGTGCGCCTGTTTATGTGAGCATAGAAAATATTATGGAATTGCTATTAATATTTACACTTTTACACAAACACAGCACCATACATTAAAGTACTCCCACATACCAGAGAATTTTGCCATGAAAACTTGTATAATTTTAACTTCAATTTCATCATACATTTTGGCTTTAGACAATTTTACCTAAATGGTGTTTCTGGTTTTCAGAACCAAACTCAAATTCCCAAATTTTTACATATCCATATCTAGTACACACACACAGAGACAGTATAAATAGATTAAAACAAATGCGATGGCTGAAATACATACATACATACTCGTATGTATGAGAGATGAGCGATATTTCCGTACCTATTGCAACTTGACCTTCCACGGAGACAAAGTTAAGTTAAGCTTATGTGGGGTATATATTTAGAACAATAAAGGATACACAAATTTATATAAAAATAAAAATAACGAAATAAAAATACGCAGACGAACTATAAAGTAAAATGCGAAATAAAAATTGCCAAAATCCTCAACCTAAAAGCCACAACACAATTTTTAATACCAATTTTGCAGAAGAAATCCCCAAGTCCCACATTTTGTTTAATAGAAATACGAAGCATTAGAAACACGAAGCATTTTTTTTTTAAATCCCTGGATTGCTCATCTCTAGCTTATACTATGTACGGGTATTTATAAATAGTTTTCGTACTTATTATTAGTACATTAACTGAGTTCATAATAAAAATAAATACAATTTTCCTACTTATTGTGTTTTTGAGGGATTTTCTTGCTAAAATTTTGTATACGAAATGATGATTTTAATTGTAGCTGCAAGTATCTAAATATATAATAAAAGCAAAACGAAACACTGAAACGCATGAGGAGCTATTTACGGTTTTACAAAGAATGTGCTTGGCGCTTGGAGAAAATATGCACATGTACTAACGTACACACATACATACATACTTATTTGAAAGGATTTTTAATAAATGTGGTAATATAATTATTTAAAGGTAAAAGCTACTTTTAAGTCAATTACAACGCTTCGGCGATGTGTAGCATTATGAAATATTTTTTTTTTAAGAGAAAGGCAGATTATTTTCTTTAAGTATTTAGTATTTATTTTAATTTAACTAGCTGCAATATGGGCTCGATGCCCGCTTTTGCCGATCCGTCGCAACGGGAAAATGAAATATATGTACAGGGTGTTCCAATAAGACGTTTCATTTTGCTCTAACATATTGAGCTATAACTGCTAAAGAAATGGCAAGTACAAACTACGCTTTAAATAAAAAAAATTAACGATGTACGCTTCAACAACGCATTGAAATGATTAAAATTTGATTTTGGTCACACTTTGCAAAAACAAAGCATTTTTTAATCGTGGAGAAGGACCTTTCGGCCAGCAATTGTGAAACTGATAGAAAAATTTGAGATGTTGCGACAAGTTAGTGAAGTATATACAGGGTCCGCCAGATAACTTTTTTTTTTTTGAAAACAGGGCGCAAAACATAGAGTGTAGCTTCGGCTGTGTGGCACGTAGCGCCGTTCTGTTGAAACCAAATGTTGCCAATATCGTCCTCTTCAATTTTTGTGAACAAAAATTCGTTCAACATGGCCCGATAACGATCACCATTGACTTTAACGGCCACTCCTTGCTCATTTTCAAAAAAATGGACCAATTATGCCTCTGGACCAAAATCCGCACCAAACAGTGACTCTTTTTGGGTGCGTCGGCTTTTCAATGCGTGCGGGTTTTCTGTGCCCCAAATGCGACAATTTTGCTTGTTTACATACCCGCCAAGATCAAAATGAGCTTCACCTGAAAAGATGATTTTTTTTGGCAAAATCGGCATCTTCTGTAAGTCCATCGCAGGCCCACTTAGCGAATCGAAAACACAACATATTCGATCAGCGGAAGGATAAAACTAATTATCTGTCAAATCAGACATGAGGTAAGTGTTACCATACACGAAATAAACACTAGTTGTAAAAAAAAAACCTTAGATGGCGGACCCTTTATATTTTTCTTTAGTTTTTCTTTCATTCATTAAATGAGAATGAAAGTCTTTTTAAAAAAAAAATATGCATACTCGAACGAAATTTTCATTGGCATTTAGATGAACGGGCAATTAGGAAAATATGTATTTGTATCAGCTTTATTGTATTTAAATTGCTATCTTTCAAATAATATATAGTTTCTCATGATTAGTGAGTCCCTGTCTTAACTAATAATCTTAAGTAATAAGCACATGGGAAAACTCTTCTTCGTACCATGATAAGTTAGTGGGTTGTGTGATTTACTACTAGTTTGCAGATTTTACGTACACTACTGTCTCCTTTCCCGTTAAATTATATTGCATCATACATAAGTAGTAAGTGTATTTTAATTATTTACGTACAGTACTTTGACAAACTGTTTGGTTATATTTTCAGAAGACTTATGGATTTATGTATGTACATGTACGCTTATTTAGTTTAACAACGTCGCAACTCGAAAA
Source organism: Nowickia ferox (assembly GCA_936439885.1). Taxonomy (NCBI): domain Eukaryota; kingdom Metazoa; phylum Arthropoda; class Insecta; order Diptera; family Tachinidae; genus Nowickia; species Nowickia ferox. Next base: position 112,783,532 of record OW387023.1, read on the forward strand.
AGCTAGTTTTACAGGAAACTAATTTCAAGTTTTCAATGTACATACAAGGCTGGGTCATGAACTCAATGAATTTTTGAAGAGAAACAGGTTTTTATGAAAAAGTTTAAAAGTGCTGTCCTACAAAACAGTAAAATATTACTTAAGCACTTTTTCCTTATTGCCACAGATATAAATGGTTAGTAAGTAAGTATGTATGTACATACGTACTTTGTAACTACACCTTAAATGAAAATGGACATAACAATTAATATTTAATTCATGGTGATAGCTGCACCAATTGTCCATATCGCACACTAAATCATAAACAGTTACAACTCAAAATGATCAAAGTGGTTTTGTTTTCTGATAAACCACTTAATTGAACAATACAGTCTTCTTGAAGGATAGAAAATACCGTTATGCTTATTTTTAAGTTACATACTTGCGTCATTTGTACAGTATTAGCAGTTGTTTGCTCTACTCAGCATCTGAAATTTTTTGAGCTGTGACTGTTTACGATTTACTATGCGATATCATTACAAAGTTCTTAGCCTTTTATTGCAAAAAATTCAGACTCTATTGAGAAATTTCCCAAGGGAACCACAATGCCAAATGCTTTTGAATTTTTCAAAAATTAATTATAAAAAAGCACTAAACCCCAGTAAAACAAATTGCAAAATTGGGCTTAGGATCTATTAGGAAAGGCTTATGTATGCATACATTTTCTTTCCTTTTCCATATCAAAAGCCTACAAATATGATTTACAATCTGTTAAAGACATTTTGCCATAATAAATGAACATCAAAGAATTTGTGGTTGCTTGCTATGCAAGGAATGTTCTGTTTGCAAGGTAGTTACAAATCTACTACTACAACAAACAACTATACACATGTGTACAATTGTAATTTGTTGTTGTAAAAATTAGTGATGTACATATGACAGATGGAAATAAAGCAAAAAACGTTTACTTTAATATTAATACATACATATGTATGCACATAGAATGGATATATATACATATGTATGTACATATGTATGACCGCATGTAGAAGAAATTTACACAAAATTTTTTGGATATTTACATAAACATGTACCATGCAAACAGAAAGTTTGACAAAGGCCGAGTTTTTAGAGACTATAACAACATTCGGCTGCCGATAAAATAAAGTAAGTAAAATACTTATACACACATATATTTTTTGCTGATTACAGAGGCACACACTTAAACATTCACTCAAAGACAAAAGTATAAAACAAAGCAATATGTGACATTTTTAACATAACCACAAGTAAAAAAATTTCACCGAGGAATTAAGAAAAACATGGATAAAGACTAACACAAGCAAAAAAAAAAAAAAAAGACTCTTACAGTACACTTGAAAGTACATATAAAAACTTGCAAGCAAATGCTATTTTTATAAAGACTTTATGGTGGTGGCATCTGTGAAACTTTTCCACTTCAAGAAGAAGAAGAAGGAAAAGAAGAAGAATTTACAGTTACAAAACCACATTATTGTATTTTTCATTTAAAACACAGAAAATTATAAACTACTACATTCGTTTAGTACATATTTTATTTCATTATTAAAATCTGGCAACACTGCTCATCACCCCTATTTTTCTAAAAAAAATAAACAAACAATAGCCACAAGGATAAAAGTGTCAAAAATAACAAGGGCTTAAAAAATGTTTTGTTTTTAGGTTCCTAAAAAGCCGGGGGATGTATTCATAATTATGTATAAGAGTATACATTTGTCCTAACACCACTCAAACCAGCTGCGATTTAGCACAAATATATGTATTTATTTATGTATGTATGTATGTATATACAATCCTAAAACAACCACACAGGTGGGTTTGCTGACTGCCTTTTGAATTTCAAAAACAAAAGGTAAATAGAAAACATAAACAATAACAACATTCCTTTGCTGCGGGTTTCTTTATGCCAACGCAAAAAAAAGGCCCAACGTAAATGTAACCAGCGATTATGTCACCAGCAAAGAAAAACAAGATTTTAAAAGCGATGTAATAAAACAAAGAACATAATAAATTGTAACACCATGCAACAGTGAAAAAGTGGTCTTATAAAAGCTGTACTCGAAATGATTTTTTTTTCTAACTATTAAATTATGATTTTTTCATTTTTTTTTAAGTTTTTAAATATTTAATGTCTTATTTTTGGTGTAGTAGAGGGACAATTTTCTTACTTTTCTTTACTTCTTGAATCGCCTATTATATTTGTTCGTTGCTGTTCAAAGGAAAGTGAGCTGTGCAGTCTAATTGGAAATTTCCTCTCGACAATGTGAAGACCAATCTGATATTAATCGAATAACACATATACATATCAGACAATGTATAACAATGGCGCAACGATAATGTTGTTGATGCTCAGTGAAACGTATAAATTAATTTTAGACGATTCTGTTGGTTGTCTACTAATATTTCAGATGTTTTTCTGACATCAGACTTGTTCTCTGGGAATATTCAACAAATCGTATACTAACATAGTTTTTTGAATATCGGTATCCTCTTTTTGCGGTGAAGAATGTCATCACAAGGATTGCTCATACGCTCATGTATGTAGTTTAAAAAATTAATAAAAATATTCAGCGTATACGTAATTTATCTATATTTAATTAATATTGCTCATACGTAGTCGTGATACAGCGGCGTTAAATAAATACTTAAAGATGATAATAAATTAGCAACTTTCAAACTATTCAACCGATTTAGATAAATCACCACTGACCAAAGGAGTGGTGATAAAACACCACCTTTGGGACACCCTTTGACTGACTTAATGATAACCATATCACTACTAATAGAAGCAGTTATGTCCCTGTTCTCGAGGATAGAACTAATCCATTTTACAGACGCGTGCTCAAAATCTTATTGTCTAAGATCTTTGTAACAAGATGCTGCAGAGCATGCTCGCTTGATTTACCCTTAGCATATGCATACTGATTTGAATGCAAGGATCGATATGTGCAGATCAATTAGTCTCTCTATAGTTTTCAGCAAAAAGTATGTTAGGCTAATTGGTCTCTAGGATTTGGCCAAATTTCCTGGCCTTTGCCCATTTTAGATATAAGTACAAAGTCAAACTTCCTCCACAGCAGGGGAATATGTCCGAAGATAAAACTTACTCTAAATAGGGCAGCGAGGCCACAAAGCAGTGTAAACTTATTAGTTTACTAATAAATTTAAAAGTAAGCATATATTTTATTTGTAGTTGAATTAATTTAACATTTAGCTTTGGTGTTGTGAACTTAAATAAATCATCAAACCATAAACCATAACAATCCTCTTCGCAACTTATGGTTACTTGTTAACGTTTAAGTCTAAAGTGATTTGTTCGACATATGTGGAGAAATTATACGCCCAAAAATTAACGATCTAAATTAATGTTGAAATACTGCAATTTACCCCTGACAAGTTATTTTTCTTTATAAATTTTTATAATTAAATAAGTTAAGTAAGCTGAAAAAGTTTGTTTTGTTGTCCTTATTGCGGGTGTTAAGGGAAAAATTAAACTTGAAATAGAAAAGCTAAAAAGAAAAAAGAACACAGTGATAAAATTGTTGAGAGTGTCCGTTTTCATTTATTTTTTTTTCTTTCTTTATCAATTGCCAAAATCTGCTTTAAGTAGATGAAAGACAGCAAAACAGCAAAGATAATTCTTTAAAAAACTTGGAAAAACTAAGCTACTAAAATCATAAAAAAAACTTTTTTAGAAACAAAAACTTTAGAAAAAAGGAAAAAATGCAAAGTATATGAGGTGTCCACACGAATGTACAGTAGCGAGCACAAAAAACAAAATGCTGAAGTAGTCCATATGTGATTGAAGTTACACTCAGGCAAGGAATGCTTACTACTATTACTAGTTGTTACCTTCTTTCGGAAAGGGATAGTCATAGAGAAGACAGGTGCTGAAGGAAGAGATAGAGAGAGGAAAGCTTCATTCTTTTTTTTTACAACACTGCTTTTTGACTCGTTTTTAATAATGCAGTGCTGCAGTGCCTCTGGTGTCAATGAGGCGTATTAAATTTTTCAAGCTGCGCTTAGTAGCCATTTTATTGGTTATTTTACTCCGCCGATGATTCTGCTACAAAATACCGATGAAGGCAGGACCTTCTTTATGTTTTGTAGTCAAGACGCTAGCGCCACCCTCTAAGGTTGTGGAATTGTGTTAAAACATTTGAAAATTGCCAGAATTTTATGGTTTCATGGTTTGATTTATTACTTTAATTACGCAAAATTCTTAGATTTTTTGTGAGAAGTTTTGCTGATTTCTCTCATAGTGTTCCTTTTTAAAAGCACCGTTATCAATTTGACATTTAATTTTTCTCTAGTGATGTAGAATTTTGTGCACTTTAGCGAATATTTTCATTTTTCACGATACTTGAACTTTTTTTAAGCTTTGGCCCCTATGTGCGCGGAATGAACCCTGTTTGTCAGGACAAATTTGGCCGTCGCAATAAGCACTGCTGGCGGTTGAATGTGTTCCGCCTCAACCTCAACTTCAACCCTCAAGTAAAGTCAAAAATCAACATTCAAAGATATTTGAATATGTATTAATATTTTTTTCATCACAACTGCATGTGTAGCAAAGTACTTAAAAACTTTTGTTTTTATTATTTATAAGTCACCATACGATTTTCTCTTCTCGTCAGATTAAATCAAAAACACAATATAAAATTTTTTAGATTTTCTTATGCAGTTGTTGCTTAAGTTTGTATAATGCAAGTAAATAGAAAAAAAGAAAGAAAAACGGTTAACATTATTTATAAAATGAGAAAAAGGAAGAAGTTTTTTTTTCAAGAAAAAATATAATGCTAAGCACGTTTTTAAACTTTACAATTTTTTTCTTTACTTAAGTAGTTATTTGGTTATTTTGCGATAAAGGAGTAAATATTCGCAAAGACAGCAAATTTCTAAAATGAAAACTAAAAACTTAAAAACGCACAATTGAAGTAAATGGGAAAAAAAATAAAAAATGTGAAACTTATTTGGCAATGTAAAATCGGACATTTGGTAATTACGCTTCTAATGGGTTTACACTAGCAATAATTGATCGATTTTAAATACTTATTATACCAGCTTGCCAAAGAATTATCTACTTTTACTTTTAGTATAAGTTTTACTAACTATAATAACTACATTAAGCTTTTTCTGTTTCTTTAATCTTACAAAAAAAAGGGGAATTTCTATATAAAAATTCGCTTGAGCTTAAGGAGCTCCCATGTCCTTTGAATATGCTTCTTCCTAACGGTTCATTAATTAATGATATTTTACAATCTATTCGCCACCTTCACACACAGGACAAAAATATTAATGTAAAATCAACATGCAAAAATGTTGATGGGAAATCATATTACATTTTTTTTATACATAATACTCGTACATTGTTTAAGTGTGTTGGTGTTCATTAGTTTTTTTAAAAGCTACAACGCACTGTTGTGCTTAATTGTGTGACTTGTTCTTGTTTTGTTGTTGGTTGTTTTGATATTTAAGCCGGAGACACTTGGGTGTTTCTGCAAACAAGCAAAAATAGCTTCGCAGTTTGTGTTTTTTTTTTTTTGTTAACTTTAACTTCAATGTCGAATAAATTTTATGTTAAATCATCAATTAAATCATCATCTTCAATTAAAATTTAATTTATGATGGTATTTATTTAGTGTGTACCCACAACGCATTTAACGTTGCTGTGGCTGTAGCGGTAAGTGAGTCGACTACCATGCGATAAGTTTCGAGTTCAAATCTTGACCGGGAAAACGGGTCGCGTTGGCTGAAGTAGTTAGCACGTTGACTACAAAACCTAAGGTCCTGGGTTCGAGCCCGCCCGGATCTGACAGTCATTCAAAATAACAACACCACCCATTTTTCTGATGTGCATTAGCGCCCCTTTGCATCAGTTCTTGTACGAAAGTTCAACTGATGAAGGCGTAGACACTGGTCACTGTACTACTCTTGCATCAGCGGACACTAATCTTTAGTAACATCAGAGCACCCTCGTTTGTTGGTATTATGTAGCAGAATCATCGGCAAAGTATAATAACCAATAAAATGGCTACTAAACACAGCTTTGAAAATTTAATACGACTCATTGACACCAGAGACGCTGCAACATTGCATTATTAAAAAAAGTACAAAAAGCAGAGTTAAAAAAAAAGGATGAAGCTTTTCTCTATCTCTTCTTTCGCCTTTCTTCTTCTTTTATATCACTATTCCTTTCCTAAAGAAGGTAACACCTAGTAATAGTAGCAGGCATTCACTGACTGAGTGTTATCCTTAAAAAAAATTCAACATGATTTTTCATTTTGATTTAAAAGTACTCTAATATTAAATCAACATGAAATGAAGTTATTTCAGAACGAAATATTTTCTTTGAAGATTGCTGGAAATTATGTTTAATTAACATGAAATACATGAAGCAAAATCATTGCAAAAAAAATAGTAAATTAGTATAGTATAGTATATTTTAATATGAAATTTTTCTGTGTGCAGGCATGTTCTGAAATCAGGGTAGTAGTGATTTTGAATGATCTAAATTACGAGCTAAAATCTTTTACAGCGCTGCCATAGTAATTTAATATTTATTGTTGTCATTTGCACTAATATTTCTTACACTCAGGGAAAAGCTGCAACTTAAAAGTAAGAACGCCTCACATTAATTCAATAATCTTCACTATAATAGAAAATGTACATTGAAATATTTACAAATAAATAAATACTTTAAATTAATATTTTTCCATATTGAAATAAGAAACTTCAACATGAGTGGACTTTCGTTAATGGTTCTTATTAAATCAATATCGTTTTTATTAATTTTAAGCTTTTTTCTTGTGGGTGTATGCACATTAAATATTAAGCATTCGAGCTTCATTATTATTGAACACATTTAGTTGATTTTTAACCAATTTAATAAAGTGTTATTTAATTTAAGTGACTAAATCAGTCATATGCTCCGTGACTTTAAAACTTTAGTCACCCTGGCCACTGCAGATGTCTTTTTGATTAACACCATCAGCTGACTGTTAAAAAGGAAAAGTATATCACGAAGAATGTAGGTTACGTTAGGTTAGATAGGGGTGGCAGTCAGTCACCCAGACTCACTTGACTCTGCTTATGCGGAATCCCCACTGTCGAACCAACCAGAGCTCAATATAAAGATACTAATACGTTGCAGTTCAACACTAGCATCGTCAGAAAGTTCCCTGAACTCAAGAGCGCCCATTGTGTAAATTCTCTTTCTTACAAGTCCAGGACAGGACAAGAATACTTGTGTTCAAGCTTTAACTTTTGTGCATGTCTACCTATGAGACAGTGTCCGGTTAGCACGGTCACTAGAATCGAGATTTGTTTCCTATTCTTCAAAATTAAAGAAGCCGTATTTTTCCTACTTAGATGAGTGCATAACTGCGTTGTAATCACGCAATCATTTCTTGTGACCCACCTTCTATTTGTTTCATCCTTTGTCTTGCACCTAAGTCTGAGTTTGCAAACCACACATTCCAAATCCGGTGGAACTTGTAGGGTTGTCCCAACTCTAGCAAGCTTATCAGCCTTAGAATTCCCCTGAAATCCTCTACGCCGCGGGATGCAGATGATCCTAATATCAAATGAATGTTTCTTATTAAATAAATATGGTTTTTACATTTAGTTGATTTTTAACCAATTTAATAAAGTGTTATTTAATTTAAGTGACTAAATTAGTCATATGCTACGTGACTTTAAAACTTTAGTCACCCTGGCCACTGCAGATGTCTTTTTGATTAACAACATCAGCTGACTGCTAAAAAGGAAAAGTATATCACGAAGAATGTAGGTTAGGTTAGGTTAGGTAGGGGTGGCAGTCAGTCACACAGACTCACTTGGCTCGTTTTGGTCTATTGTGATACCATGGAGACTCTGCTTATGCGGAATCCCCACTGTCGAACCAACCAGAGCTCAATATAAAGATACTAATACGTTGCAGTTCAACACTACCATCGTCAGAAAGTTCCCTGAACTCCAGAGCGCCCATTGTGTCAATTCTCTTTCTTACAAGTCCAGGACAGGACATAAATCTTTGTGTTCAAGCTTTAACTTTTGTGCATGTCTACCTATGAGACAGTGTCCGGTTAGCACGGTCAATAGAATCGATATTTGTTTCCTATTCTTCAAATTTAAAGAAGCCGTATTTTTCCTACTTAGATGAGTCTATAACTGCGTTGCAATCACGCAATCATTTCTTGTGACCCACCTTCTATTTGTTTCATCCTTTGTCTTGCACCTAAGTCTGAGTTTGCAAGAGAGTAGAGGTAAACCCAAACATTATAAATCCGGTGGAACTTGTAAGGTTGTCTCAACTCTAGCAAACTTATCAGCCTTAGAGTTCCCATGAAATCCTCTGCACCGCGGGATGCAGATGATCCTAATATCAAACTGCTCTGCCATCTCATTTAGAGATGATCGGCAGTCGAGGGCTGTTGTTGTTCTTAGAAGCGGGGATTCGAGGGCCGTAACAGCTGCTCGACTATGTATATATATATTATATTTTTTTTTTTTCTCTACGTACTATTTTAAATTTCATTTCATTCCATGCTAAAAAGTTATTCTGCACAAAATATTATTACTAACTTTATAATACATGTGCTCACATATGCATACTCGTATCTTATTAAATAACAATTTAATAGATTAAAAACAGCAACTTCCTTCAGTGTATGAAAACATTTTAAACGATACAATCTGCCTTATAAACGCAAATTGCCTGCGTCATGTGCAAGAATACAGACAGACACTTTCAAAGAAGTCAGCTGCGTATGATGATGCGAATATATGTGCATGCACTCGTATTTTAAGGATTAAACAAACAAACAAAAAAGAAAAGCAAAAAGTCCTTAAGTTTAACGACTGCTAGATGCAAGAGTTAACCTAATGTTGTTTACATGTCTGGTAAGAAAAAGAAGGAACAATAAACTCAAGGAACGTAAACACAAAAGCTTTAACGAAAATGTTCATTTAAACTTTTCGATTTGCGAAAACTAAATAAAACAGCAGCGAAAATACTTAAGATTATAAAAGGAAGTACAAACGTTAAATTATTTAAGAGATATTCTAAGAGTAAGAATTATAGCGAGTTCACTGTGTTTTTTTTTAAGATAAATTATGCTTAAGAATTTACAAAAAAAAATTGGGTCTTTTGAGTTTGCAAAAATTAAAAAATTAACTCTAGAAATTTTTTTTGTGAAATTGAGGCGTATGTGTATATTTTGCAAATATAAAATATTAACAAAAAATTCTTAAATGCAGAGTGCAGAATAAAATAATCAGCTATTGCTCATATCGAAAAGAATCAAACTCTTTAGTCACTATAAATTGCAAAAAAATAAATCAAAAATTTTTCTTTGGAAAAATAATGTGTGTACTTATGTTTGTATGTATGTATACTCGTATACTCCATGTGTTCATCGGTGAAGGGTATCATTCAGGGTAACATTCGGCACAGACAAAGAAAGCACTCTTAAGGCTCAGTTAGCCGACTGTAATGTAATGTAACTGCAACAGTAGGAAACAGCTGATCGATATTGTTATGTGAAAAGTAATGGAAATGGTTATAGAGATGTAATGTAAGGTAACCTACTTTTCATATAAAAATATCGATCAGCTGTTTCCTACATTACAGTTACATTGCATTACAGTCGGCTAACTGAGCCTTTACTTTTCTTCCATTGAATTGATTTTGCTAAAAGAGTTCTATACAAAAACAAATAACTCAAATAACTTTTCTCTCGATACCACTGAAAATTGTTGTATCTTTTTCCGTCAACTCAATTCAAAAATAATGTACATACATATGTACAGTAGAGTGGTTCGAAAAAAAAGTTGTGCCAATCACCCCCTAGGGTTGAAGATAATGTAAAAAACAATTTCAAAAATATATTGTTTATTTTTTGCCATGCCTACAAATATCGCCCTTTTAGTATTTTGTTTACTGTGTCGCCATTTTTGGTTCGATCATAACATTTTATATACCGGTATTAATGGCTCCGTAAGGGCTACATTTCTGTCTTTAATTGTTTTTTACTACCACGTCATATTCTAGTAATGGCTTTTAAAAACTCGGTTTGTACTCACCCTAATGCTGAACATTTTTGAACAAAAGTCATGACTACTCTAATGTACAGGCAATTACAGACACACACACAAAATTTCATATTAAAATCTACGAAAAGAAGGCTAATTAAAAATTGCTTGGCAATGATTTTGCTTCATATGTATTTCATGTCAATTCAACATGATTTACAGTAATCTTCAGGGAAAAGTTTTCCTTTTGAAATAACTTTATGTCATGTTAGCATAAGTGATGAAATTGAACTAGGTGTTAACGAGTTCCTCGATACAATGTGACATTAAAAATCGGCGCATAATGTAATTTTGATCCACTAGTAAGTCCTAGCGTAATTTTTAATGTAAAAGTATACGGCAAAAATCGTTAAAACAATGTTCAATTTTGCCACTTATGCTTACTTCATGCCAGTTTTTCCTTATAAATAAGGCCGTAAGAATTTAAGTATTAGCGCTTATTTTTTTATTTTTAAGCACCAAGACATAAATCTTAAATTATTTTATTTTAAATATTTTACATATGTAGATATAGTGTCGAAAGGACCAAACAATTCGAAAAGTTTCACTCATAAATTCAAATGCCCAATTTGCTGTGCAGGACCAAATGTATTTCGATAATAATTTAATCTTAAAATTTTTGAAAATCCTAAAATATTTACTTGAAATATGTATGTAGATTGAGCGTTTTTTTTTTTTTTTTTTGTTTTACTTTTAGTCTCAGCTGATACACTATTTTGAACAATCACAGTGAGTGAAATTCACAATAGCGACATTCTTCGTCGAATGCTCGTCATAATACCAAGTGAAAATACATTCGATCAGCACTTATTATAATCATACCGAACACAATTCATACCCACATTAGTAATATTTAATATGAAAAAGTTCTACAAAGGATATTAATAGATATTTTACTAAAACTTACCCCATTAAAAGATGTTGTTGACTGTTCAGTTAAACTGCTACAAATTAAGCGCATTTGTACATTTATAACTCCTGTAAAGATTAAAAAGGAAATAATAATTAGACAAAAATACAAATGAAGTATACAAGAACAATTTGTTTTGCTAATCAGCAAAACTGAACTTTCCATTTAAAAAACAAAGTTTTACTGGAAGCTTAACTTGTTCTTATCATTTGAATGGATGCTTTTGTTTTTAATTTTCACTTTAATAAACTCTAAAACTTAAAAGCCTACTTATCTAGTGGAAACATCAACAGCAATAATATTAAAAGTAATAAAAACAAGAAAATTTTATTAAGCTGAAAGGAACGCACAAACAGTTTGTTGTCATCATCCTCTAAATACACTTTAATCACCATTTTCTAAGAAGGCTTAAGCGTCAACATTAAAAAAAACAACAAAACATAAATTGAAAAAAACGACACATAATATTTTTCATTTTATTAAAGTAAAGATTGCAGCTGCTGAATAGAGATTTTTTTTTTCTTTAATAAAAGTACACAGAAAAAAATTAGTTCTTGTGATTAGACAGGAAGACATGGTTCATCACCGATTTTTGTAAATCACAAAAAAAAATTAGCTTTTTTTAAAAAATTTTTAAAAAATTTATTGAAATATCTATATTTAAATAAACAATTTATCAATTTTTTTAAAACAGACAGACCTAAAGCTGAAATAAAATGTATATTTCGTTAAAAAGCTTTCATGTACAAAATTGGAAATTCGTTATTAAAAATGTATTACTAAAAATTAATTAATTAATATGTTACTTGCTTGCAATTAAAATTTTAATTGAATCAGTTAAATTTAGCACTAAAATAATTATTGTTTAATTAAAGCTTTTAGGCAATTGCACAGAAAAAATCATTTGCAAAAAATTAAAGAAAAACGTTTTTATTTTAGTTTTAATAAATATTTTTTACTGTTTCAGTATTTTATGCAAAAACAAACTGCTTTGAGCAGAACCAGGCCACGAGCAAAAATTTTATAGAAACACTAGATGAGCCCGGCAAATGTTGTCTTGCCCTCAATTTTTTTTAACTACAAATTATTCCACACAGAGGTCACTGGTTGGGTCAAAAACGAAACGAAAACCTACACGTTATTGACCCGAACCTGTGTTGAAAATTTCAGCTTCACAGCCGTTATAGTTCCAGAGATCATACGTTGCAAACAAACACACACTGCAAGAGATATTTTTTTTAACTGAAGCAGAATTCATTTCGTTCAGTGCAGATAATATACTGAATTTCGTGATAGAATAGAATGGCATATGTAAGTATTGCCAGATTCGAAATAACCGATAGTTCAAATTTAAACCAATAGATGGCCCACCCGATATAAGATCCTCAGGATAATTCAGTCAAACTTAGTTAAAAGAACCTTATTGCTTTTTAAAACGCATGATTTGTTATAGCTATGCTATTTATGTCACTACGCAGGAGCTAGAACCTGTGTTGAAAATTTCAGCTTCACAGCCGTTATAGTTCCAGAGATCATACGTTGCAAACAAACACACACTGCAAGAGATATTTTTTTTAACTGAAGCAGAACCTGTCACAGAACCGAATAATATAAAATATTATATTTGCTTTATAAGAAAACGTCTAAAGACCTTAACAGCCTGGTAAAAATTAACAAAAAAGAAAACCTTTTGCATACATGACCGTACGGGTATGCAGCTACTTTTCTCTCAGTGCCTTTATTACTCCACCAATTTGTTAATAAAAACTTTAGAAAGAGCTTTGCTTTTGCTATTCAAAACCCATAGTGCACAATGGCAGTAACAAAGAAAATGAATTAAATCCAAACGAGAAAACATTATGTTAAGCTCTTGTTATTTTGTTGTTCAAATTCATGTCATTTATTAAATGAAAAAAAAATAAAATAAAACAGAATATAAAATGAAAATAAGGACCAAACTAGAGAATGGTAACCGGTAGAGAGAAAAATAGTCATTATCTTGTCATTGTTTGCAAGGATGTTAACATTTCGATTGTAATTTAAAGCAAGAAAAAACCAAAACTCCAAATTTATTTATTTATTTTCTTACTAGTGTGCAAAAGTGAGTGTTTAGCCGAGAAAATGATAAAACAAAAAACGGCGGATTCAACCGACCGAAACAAAGATTATAGTGGGATTATGGTATGTTTTATTTTACATCATTATTTTGAATTACTACTTCGTGCTTTTAAAGTTGAATAACAAAATAATAAGAAGAAAAAACACAAGACAATTATGTTTTACAATGCAATTGGGGTCATAAAAACGAGTCTAAGTATAGGGAGTAGTAGAATATTCAACAGAGGGTGCAGAAAATTTCTACACTAAGACCAACAACAAAAATTAAATATGTAAATATCTGTAAGCCGTAAGAACATTGTTTTTCATTTATGGAAAAGTTCGCTATAACAAGTCAATAGTGTTGACCGTTGACCGTTGACTATACCTAAAATTGTGTGTCGAATGTGAATTTATATTATGAGCTGGCAACGCTCAGCTTATTAAACATTAAATCAGCTGAGCTGTGTTCAACAACAACAATTGTAAAAGGAAAACAGTTTTTTCTTGCCATTGCCATTGTGCACATTTTAATTCTTCCATTGTGCTAGGAAATTTCAACCACTCATGTACTTTTCCAGATATGACATGAGCCATTTCTAAAATCGTGCTGGAAACTGTTGATTGGTGAATTCCGATATCTTCAGCAATAGCATTTTGAAACCCTGGATCGGCGCAAAATCTTAAAAACATTGGTTGGAGCACTACCTCGTGTTTCGTCGTTTTCTCCAAGAAAATAATTTGCCAGCCAATCAATATGTTTGGTTTCAAAGCGATAGAATTTTTTGTCTTACCTTTCTACACAAATTTTTCATTTTTTATTTAATTTTTTTGTTATTTCTGGAAATAAATACTCCGCCATTAGTCAGTATTTTTTTTTTTACATTGTTACTTCCTAACTCGGCACTTTTTAGACCGATTGTAACTTATTTTTTGCCTGAGAGGGTATAGCTGTCAATTGATGTAATTGTAAAAAAAAGTGAGCCAAATTTTTTTTTTTTTGCTTGGAAACCAAGCATTTTTAAAGTTGGAAAAATGGGCCGGGCTACGCCCATTAAAATTTATTATTATATTTCACGTGGTTCTACTAAACCGATTTTAACGAAACTCACCACACCCCTTGAGCTATAAAATAGACACAATCTGCCATTTAAACAAATGGGCGGAGTCACAGCCATTAAAATTCAATATTTTATTTTAATTGGTTCTACTTTACCGATTTTTCGAAAACCTAACTTAACTTTTAGAAATGGGCGGAGACACCCCCCTTAAAATTATATTTGTTGATGGAAAGAGTTTACTTCCAGTTTGGTCCCATAAACTTTTGTCCAAAATGTTCTATCAGATCCTTGCATTGCAGTTGGCTTTTTTTTTGGCAGAATTATTAAGCATTTATTTATTAAATGTTACAAACACAATTACAAATTACATCATAACATAATTTAAACGTGAATTGTAACAAGGCCTTCACTTTTTGTAGTGAAACAGACCAGCGTCTATGGTGGAAATTGAATCGACAACCTCCACACTGATGGTTTAGCACACTACTCACTTGCCTACCGAGTCAATCACTTATAGAAAGAAATAAATATGCTATTTTGAGAAAAATTCAAAAAATTGCATTATTGTTCGGATCTGCTTCATGATAAGAATTGAAAATTCATTGCATTATTTTCAACTTACTTATATACAAGCAAAGATTTAAAGTTACTATAAGAGCTTACGGCCTGTCCCACGATGTCACTCGAAATCGTTCGATCCACAACTTGTATTGCAAACAACAATAACATTAGAAAATTTGTTTTTGTTTTCAATATAAGTATTCAATCGAACGATTTCTAGTGACATCGTGGGACAGGCCGTTAATTTTTTTTTTTTTATTAGCGAAACCAAATATGTAGTTAAAACAAAAATTTTATTGAAATTTTACTGCAAATAAACGAATTGAAAGCTACATTTTTTTATTGGAAAAATGCTGCGATAAGAGATTTTAATTTAAAATGCATTTATTTTTTGTTCATTAAAAATTTGCAGCAAGAGGTTCTACAAAAAAAAAATGTTACTGAATGTGCTTCCGCGCAACAAAAAGGGGAGAAAAACAATAACAAGTGAACACTCGAACAATGTATTCCTATTCTAACGGTTATCGAACACAAGTTTATAGAAATAAAAACATTCAAATTATTTTAGCTTGTATCAATTCGAACGGCAACAAAAATAAAAAAACGTAAAAAACTGACTTTTTCGCGCTATTTCATTTAAAACATCCCATAAGCCTGAACGTTAAGCTGCTCTATAAAACAATAACAAGAAGGAAAAAATACGGGCAGGCAATCCTAAATACAAATGCTTTTGCTATGGAATTTAATATAAAAAAAATTGTTGCAAATAAAACCATTCCTCTAGTGTACACAAACAGAACTTTCCAACTGAATTGCAAGTAAACATTCAGTCAGTCACAAAATTTGACCCACAGTCATATCACCCACTCTTTAGTGCTGTTTTTCTGCCACTTTTTATTTTAGCTTTTGAGTGGAATTAAGATGAGAAAAATGAAAACAACAATACGCAATAGTCATTTTCACTTACATGAATAGGGCATTCAGAAATCTGTATTTATATGTCAATATAAATTATAGTTTTAAAAACACGCTGCTACTGCTTCTCTACGCTTTGCAAAAAAACCCGGTTTGACAATTTCGAACTCATTCAATAAATAGTCATACATTTTAGGTGAACTTTTTTTCAAGTAAATAATAATAACAAACAAAATGTAACCGGTTTAAAATTTCAGTTTTGAATACTCTACACATCACTTTTGACTACAAAATCAAATGTGACTTTTTTAGGCTGTAAAAAACTGACTAGTTTCTGATTTCAGGATTTTAGTTTTCATCGCCAGCATTGCCTTTACTGGAATTTAAAAACAAAAAACAGCAAGCGCATTTTCCAGGCTTTTAAGTATTTGAGTGCGCACAAAAAAATCAATAAAAAAAGGAATGTGTTTTAAGCTAAAAAAAAAAAAAAGAAATAAGGTTGGGCATTAGAATGCAAATGTAAAAAATTTAAGGAATTTTTAAATTAATAATATATGCAGATATAGAATACAATTTTTAAACTATAAAAAGGTGTATACAAATACAGAATTTTCTTTCTAGCTGGCAAACATTAATTAAATATTTATTTTGTACGACATTTTTGTGCAATTTCCGACTAATTGTCTTTGTTTTGGAAATAAATCTCAACGTTGCTCATGCGTAAATCGATTCATTTCGTTCAGTGGAGATAATATACTGAATTTCGTGATAGAATAGAATGACATACATATCAGTGTTGCCAGTGAAATTTCAAGAAAGATAAATTTTAGTTTCCAAAAAGATACATTTGTTCCCAAAAATATACATTTTGTAACAAATTTTAAAGTTCATTTTTAACGTTTAACATTTATAAACATAACATTTTTATTTCATATTTAATGAATATTGTAAAGAAAATGATATCGTATAAATTAATTTTTATATTTATTTAAGTCATAAATATTAGGCATGTCATTTTTAAAAATACAGTAAGCAAACTTTTAAATTAAATATATGTATGTACATAACTATCTTTGGATGTTATCAAAACAAATTCATTTTTGTGAAAATTAATATACGAGTTAAGGCGCTTTTAATAAGGCGATTATATCAAAAAGTTCATAAAAATTTCCTGAAAATAAAAAAGATGTTCTTTTTTCTCAAAAAAAAAAAAGGTTTTCATAATTTTGGTACATTTTGCGTACAGATTCAAAAGATACGAAAAATGACCGGATTACACATGGTACCTGAAGTCATCAAAAGATACGAAAAATGTATCTTTCGTATCCTAATGGCATCACTGATACATATGTAAGTATTGCCAGATTCGAAATAACCGATGGTTCAATTTTAAACCAATAGATGGCCCACCCGATATAAGATCCTCAGGAAAATTCCGTCAAACTTAGTTAAAAGAACCTTATTGCTTTTTAAAAAGCATTATTTGTTATAGCTATGCTATTTATGTCACGACACAGGAGCTAGAACGCCATTTTCGTAACAAAACCAATCGACACTGTTACAATAATAAATTTATTGCTGTTTTGCTTTCTATGTACTTAAAATCAGTGTACGACAATAAACAAAACAAATTGTTTGATTTTGTTATGTTTCCTTCTTTGAAAAACAAAACAAAAACTATGAGAAGGCTTGTTCAATTTGTTTTTGTCATGTGCAAATGAGCACAAACCAGAGAGCACAGGCGATTGGGTGTAAGCCAGAAAAAAAGCAGCCGCCGCTAGAAAAGAAAATAATGGGAAATAAATGGAAACGTTTTAAAATATTTGCGTCGAAATTGACATCATCGTACAATACAGTTTTATTGCATTGTTATTTAACACATTAAGTTTTCTTTATATAGCTAAGCAGCATAGCTATAACCAGGTATCTTAAGACACCTCTCTTCTTTGTTTTATTTTGATTTCTCATATACTAATGCTTTAAAACAACCATATGCAGAATGTGCGAGCTTTTACAAAAGAACTTTGTGCTTTCACACCGACGAGAGCGCAACAGCCCATCAGATCTCGGCGACAGCAATGCTTGCTGCTTACTTTGCAAAGAAACAAGAACAAATTGTAAGAGCTTTCAAAGCTGTTTAACTCAAATGCAAATGTCAGAGTATGTACGAGTATGTATGTTTGGACGTAGCTGCTTTAAAATCCTAACAATTTTATGAAATATATTTTTAACGTAAACAAGATATATATATTGCAATTAGGGTGCCTCGGTAGGCTAGTGAGTAGTGTCACAGAGGAGACAGAGTTGTAGAAAGTGACTTATGAAAAAAGCTAAAATCCGCTGATTTGATCACAGTTAAAAAGGGACAAATATAGTGTGTTTGTTATTGAATATTTTTAGTACAATAATCAAAACAAACAGCAGAAAAGTATACTTAGTGAAATGGACAATTGAACATTTTTACAAAATTAAATGAAAGATTTTGCAGTGTTGAACTAAATAAAACAATGTGTAAAAAATTATTAGTAATATAAAAGTGATTAAAATTAGTTTTCAAATGCTTACAAACTCAATTTTAAACATTTTCCTTCAAAAATATTAATTTTTAACTTCAACTTGCAAAAAGCAAACAGCGAATGAGACCACAAAGCATAAATTGAAAATACACTTGAGCACATGAACATTTGCACAAAATTAAATAGAGCAATTTGTGGTATTGAATTAAAAAACACAATGCGAAAAGGATTATTAGTATTAATAAAGTGGTTAAAATTTGTTTTCAAATGATTAAAGACTTCGTTTTAAGCATTTTCGTTCGCAAATATTAATTTTTACCATTTATTTACAAAAACTAGGCTGTGAATGAGACCACAAAGAATAAAATGTAGTTACTTTCAAATAATACCACGCGAAAGAAAAAGTAAAGAGGATTTGATGACTGTGTGAGCGAGACCTCTAAAAATCACAATTATCTTCCGCCTTACTTTGTGCTCGTGTCACCTCTGGTCTCCTCTGTGGTAGTGTGCTAGCCTATCAGTGTGGAGGTTGTAGTTGGTCTGTTACTATTCTCGTTTAAAGTAAGTTACGATATAATTTGTAATTGTATTTGTAACATTTAATAAATAAATAAAAAAATATTGTAATTAAGGAAGGTGTAGCAGTAACGAACACTAGCAGCTGATTCTGCTCAAATCAATTGATTGTTGCTGATGGAAATCACCATTACTGCGAAATTGTATTTATTTTTTATTGCATGTAAGAGTAAATATATAGATTTACTATTTGATTTTTCACTTAAAATAAGCAACAAATAATATTTTAAGAAATATCAGAAAACAACAACAATCAAGCAAGACTATTTTCGAGTTGTTTAAGTTTTTCTCATAGAATTCGTTGAAAAAATATTAATAGGCAAAAAAAATTGCAATATAGAAAAAATTCGATTGAAATGTAATTAAAGCCAGTTTCAACGAATTTTGTTGCATGCTATTGAAGCATTTTCAATAAATTCAGCATAACAATAAAATTTCGGCTAAAATCTCTTTTACAAAATGAAGTTCAGCAGATAAATATGATGATTTTTTTTTAAATTAATAAATTATGATCAACCGAGTTAAAACGTTTTGAACTTTGGCAAGAAATGCTGCCATTTACAAAGCCAACTTTACTTCAAATTTAATGTAGGGCAGAATAAAACGGATGTGTAAATAAGACGCAGCATGGTGTGAATTTTTTTAAGTATTTTCATTTACTTTTTTCATATGAGCACCGTACGTACTACTTATTAATGCAAAAGAAGTGGAATTGTTTTTTTTTAACACTTTTGCCATTTCAGTTTTTGTTCATTTAAAGGATCTGTAAATGTGCATGTGTAGTATAGATGTAAATGCATGTGCAAGTGGGAAAGGATGTAGCTGTCGCTATCGAAAGGAAACCCAAAAACAAGGAAAACGTGCGCACACATACACATACACAAAGGCAAACAGTGTAACATGAGGAAGTAAAAAAAGAGCACGATGACGCCATATTAAATATTCATACGCCATAGAATACTCGAACATGAAAAAACTTTTTACGTATTATTTTTTAACATGTTGCCATAAGCAGTAGCATAAGCAACAAAATCACCAATATGCAACTGCAGATCTATGTAGAGCAACATCAATATTGGAACAAACACACATTTGTAAATGTATGAAGCACGAAAATCAACACTTGAAGATTAGTAAAACTCATCCGCCAACATGGAGTCATTCCGTTGCCACCGACATTAAGTGAGATCCCATAGATTTTTTTATTTTTTGTAGGTTGTCAGTATGGTTTTATTGACTTTACAAAAATGCCGCAATTGCAGTTAGAATGTCGTGAGTTTGAAATAAAAAATGCATACAAAATGATATAAAAAGGTTTTGAAATGGCATATTATTTTTCATGGCAGCTTTTTATGGACGCAACAATAAAAAAAATATTTACGGTTGAAATATTATAAAAGCAATATTCGTTAATTACAATTATTGAAGGTCGACAATCGTCCACATATTTCATGAGTTGACATTATAAGATGTTGTAATAGAAATTAAATTCATCATTGTGAATAAGGGAGCAAATATTTTTTAACTATAGTTGAGACGCAGCCTTACAATTGTTTTGAAGTAGTTACTGTGTTGACGACTACTTCAAAACAACGACGGTCTTCAGAGAGACTGAGTAAAATACCTGTCCTAACAGAGTCATTGAAACATCATAGATTTTTTAAACATGTACATGAATTTCTTCTTCTTCAGGCTGTCACCTTGTTTTAAGCCGCGTTGGGCGGTGAATGGCTCGGAAAGATCCTTTCCAATTTTAACTAATGACTTTGCATCAGTTAAAGTCATAAATGAAACGCCGGGGAAATCTAAAGGCTACATTGCTGAAAATAATGCGCCTTATTGACACTAGAGGCGCTGCAAAGATCATATGAAAATTAACAACAAGCTCAATTCCAGAGTTGTAAGAACGAATACAAAAAATTTAAATTCCTTTAAATTTTTACAAAATAAAAAACATAAAGATATAAAACACAAATATCCCTTTATTTAATATAAATAGAGTATTAGTAGCGTAACTAATATCGAATGAGCTTAGTTCCAAATTTAAAAAAGAACGATTCATTTGGGCAAAATATATCGTCAGCTTAATTTAACAACTATGTAACCAACAAATTATTAACAGCCTAAGGGTTTTTGTATATTATTATGTGGTATATAAGAACCCAGTTTGCGGATAGTGGAAAGCTCCGTAAATATGCGTAGTAGCTGCTAAAGTAGTCGAGGACAATCTGCGGTTCCGAGTGGAGAGTCTCAGAGGGTTTCCGGGCGACTCCAGACCAATAACGAATTCTGACTGCCTACGATACTTGGAACGTCAAGGCGAGTAATTGGCGTCTTCAAGCAACCAATAGCCAACTATTACCGGCGTCGGATCTTGTAAAAAGCGGCTCGCTATACAAACGTGATATAAGGCTTCTAAGCCAGCCCGCCTGGAGGCCATGCTGCTAGCCCGAGATCCAATATCGGATGCACTAGCCTAATCAGCTCATCTTAAACCATCTGATTACCGAAACCTCATGAGGCCCTATGCTTCTTATAGGAACTAAAGGATCTAATATACATATATATACATATATAAAACTATTTCAACACTTTTATAAAGACTTCTTTTTTCCCAGTCAAATTATAAAAACAAATGTATATTACATATATATACATAGTTTTTCGTTTAGGCTTACGATATGTATGTTTATTCCATCCATATTAGAAGTTATATGTCTATATTAAGAATTATAATTGAAAATTTGTCTACTATCTTGATTAGTTGTAATTGTGTGCAAGAAAATGGTAAAACTTGTAACCCCAAATGTAACAGTTTTAGCACTTTTCAACAAATTAATTATTTTTATTCCATATTCTCCCTTTTATCTAAGCAAAATCTAATGTTTTCCTTATTTAACACCAAATAGAAATAAAATTTAGTTAAATTAACCTTTTTGCAACTTTACGCCAAAAAAAAATAAAATAAAATAAAATAAAATGAAATAAAATAAAGAAGAGCTGAATGCATTTAAACAAACACCACAAATACTTTATTATACTGCAGAATAAAATTAAATAGTGGTTTGAATGTATATACATAATGTATGTACATAAATATGTATATTCAATTGTGTGCTATTCAATGTACGAGTGAAGTTGTGAGAAGTATTTTACGATCTAAATATTTATGTGAAGATTTTATGTGGTGAGAAGTGTTGAAGATAATGCCAAAATTAACTGAGGATTATAGAAATAGTAAAATAATAAGAAAATGAGCGACAAACAACGAAATTTGTAACACTCTACTGAGTTACAAAAAAAAACAATTTAAGCGATAGCAAAGAAAATACTTTTTGATACTTTGATCTTGAGTTTTACAAGAAAGGAACACATAATAACAAATTTTATATAAATTCAAATTTGGTTATTTT
The DNA here is from genome assembly GCA_936439885.1 of Nowickia ferox. NCBI lineage: Eukaryota > Metazoa > Arthropoda > Insecta > Diptera > Tachinidae > Nowickia > Nowickia ferox. The sequence continues at coordinate 112,805,691 of OW387023.1, forward strand.
GTAACTACAGGAATGGTAAGACTTTTCAATATTGAAACACAAATTTAGCTTAATATTTCATAAAATAATTAATGAAGAAACAGATGACACTCACACTCATGTTATGTAAAATGTACTACCGTTGGTTTTTATTGCTCTCAAGGTTTCTTTCTCTCTATTTCTATTTCACCACTGTCTTGCTCTCTTACTCTCTCTGCATCACTCGCTTTCCCCTCTTTCTTCCTTCATCTCTCTATATTTCCCACCATCTCTCAAAATCTTTCTATATCTCTCTTTATCACTTTATCTCTGTCTTTCTCTCTATCTCTATCTCTGTCTTTCTCTCTATCTCTATCTCTATCTGTATATCTAGCTCTATCTAACTCTATCTACTTTTTTTATCTCTCTATATCTCTGTCTGTCTATCTTTCTATATCTTTGTCTATCTTTCTATATCTTTATCTACATACCTCTCTAAGTATCTATCACTCTCTGCCTTTATTAGCCCTTCTTTCTCTATCTCTATGAGAGTCTATCATACTCTATATATCTCTATATCTCTCTTCATCTCTCTATTTCTTTTTATCTCTTTCTATCTCACACTTTATTTCTTTCTATCTCACTCTGTATCCCTCTATCTTTTTTTATCCATCTTCATCTTTTTCTATCCCTACTATGTCTTTAATCGTCTATCTCCATATTTCTCTTTCAACATCTTCCTCTATGTATATCTTTCTCTAACTCCATCTTTCAATATCTCTATCTCTCTATCTTTCAGTATCTCTATCTTTATATGTCTTCCATTGCATTTACTAAAATGCCTTTTGTTATTTTGGTAATGCAAGAATATTAAACATTTTATATTTTTAAAGTGATTTTATATTGAAGCACATTCTAGTTAGATATTACAAAATCGTTTTTAAAAAAAACTTTTACAAGACGAAATTTTAAACTTGCATATAGAAGTATCCAGAGTCTTTGATAAGTTGCAAACCCTTAATTGGCAAACTAATCAGTACAAATTCCTTAAAAGTATTGTGTGTAAAAATGTGCGGTCTGATTTATCTATCAATTGAAATTTATTTTGTGCATCGAAGCATTCAGATTATACATATGTATACTCGTATGTATGTATGCACGAGCTTAAGTAAAAATAAAATATCATCGAGCTTTCTAAAATCGATACATTTTATATAAAAAAATCAGAAAAATATATCAAATGCACTGATATGGAACATAAAAATTTATATAGAAAAAGAAAAACTATTTTTTTTTTATTCCAGTTCTGAGTTCCTACTTGCTAAGTTTATTCAACTGATGCATACTGTTTTAATCAAATTACACAAATAAGTCTTTCAAAACTCTATTGCTGAAAAAAATTAACTAAAATTCTATAGTAAGTCTCCTGGCACTGAAACTCCTGTGTATGTAATGAACTGTGTAACAAAAAGAACGCAGCAACATAGTACAGTATGTAGTGATGCAAGAACGAAAAAAATGGAAGGAAGCAAAATATAAAAAAAGAGCGCACTGGGATGATTGCCAATTCAAATGCGATTTGAAGATTAAAATATACAAGTAGCTAAAAACAACAGATTGGTTTGTACCAAAAGCAACTGCAAAAATTGCAGCAACAATCGCAGGAGACGGAACGATGATAATACAACGAAACAAAAAAGAAAGAAAGACAACAGCACGCTGCAGCGGCAACTTCATGTGTACAAAGATGCATAGACAATTGGAGGAGAAAAATGAAAGCCAGCAAATGATACTTCGTGTAGCAGTAAAAAGCATTAAAAAATTATACAAGCCAAGTGCAAAAAAAAAACAAACGCATACACTTTCAAATCAATGTTACCAAATTTATATATTCTTTGGATAGATTAAGGGATGTTATTTTTAGCTGTAGATAAGGGAATAATCTTTATAAAACCAAAACAATAGCTGATTACATTTTACGATAAGAATTAGCATTTGCTATAACGTTGTTATTCAATCTTATTTTATTTTTTTTATAAAATTTCAGGAATAATTTAATTTTACTTGTTGATTACAAGCCACAAAAAGTTACATATCGCCGGCTTAGAGCCAACTCACTTCGACAAAATTTTACAGGAGAAAGAAAATATCTTTAACGTTTTCTATAAATATGTATGTAGCTTAAGAATTTAGCATGACACATTAATCTATTTCGAAGTGTAGAGTTTCAAATTAAAGTAAATTTTTTATCCAGTCGATGCAGGATCTCTTTCTCTTTTGAACAGCATTAAAATGTCATTTGTTATAAAAAAGTGAAAGTAGTTTCTTCTCAAGTTAAGTGGCCTGAGAACAATCAAATAATCCCGTCAATCAAACTCTAATCTTTAAAAAAAAATCCATAAATTTTTAGCGCAATTTCAAAAAGAATTTTAAATTTTCGATATTGATATCTATCAAACTATTTAACAGATTGAGATCAAATTTGCGGTAATCGCCGCAGTTTTTCAATTCCAAAACAGTAGGAATGTGGAATGTGTATCTTAGATTTTATGCAAAATAGTCGAGGCCTTCTAAAAAGAATTCTCTAGCAGTTAGATAAAAATAGTAATTGAAGCAAAAAAAAATCCTAAGCAGGCCTTTAGTAAGAAGGTCTTCTGAGTTTTCCCGCTGGGCACTTGTTGTTTTTTCCCAAAACTATTCCAGTGAATTTATTTTTGTTGATCTTCGTGAAAGATAAAAGATATTAAAAATCTGTGAATAATATTATTAAAAGAGTTTACGATCTCTGCAGTGTTTTATATAATTAGGGGAAAATCAAAGCAATTAATATTTTTACTAATAGCAGCTCTTTTCCTTTATCTCCTACAAACTCAAGACTTTACAAAGTAAACTTTGCGTGTGGAATAGCTGTCTTGACATATGACAAACATCACAAAATAGTTAACTGAACCTGCAGAAAGCTTCTAAGCGTCTAAAAGCAAGAGCTTTTGCTTCTTCGACTGTGACTGTTTGGTACTTACAAAAGCATACAGACTGCTTATGCTTTTACTAACGAAAACGAAACTAACCAAAAGCAACAGCAAATCAAATTCAAACTTTTGAAATCGTCGACTGTTGAAAGTACTGCGCAATTGTTCATAAATCGTTTGCTGCTTCTGCTTTGACTTCGACTGTTGTTGATTTTCACAAGCACAAGCAAAAGCATTGGTTGAAAATTTTACGAAAATTTTTTGCTACTTCGACTTAAGTTTTTTTTAAATGTATTGAAATTTTAAATTTTCAGCAATTCCGGAAAACGCCAACTTAGTAATTTTTTCATACGCAGAGGTTGCAACCCTGTTCAAATATAGAGCACAAAAAAGTTTCAAGCGAAAGAAGAGAAAATAAAGCAAAAAAAAAGGATTTATTGCTACAGCGACAGGCAACAATGGAGTTAAAGAAAAAATCTACATTGCATAAAGTAAACAATAAAAAGAAAACAAAATTGATTGAATACTCTTTATTTAAAGAAGAAACAAGCAAAAAAAAAAGCAAAGTAGGAAATGCTTGTGCCAAAAAGGATGTTTAAAATCAGGAAAAGGAAATTAAATTGTATAAAAAGTCAAAACAAACAAGAGGGAGCCGCACTCCGTATAAAACATGTGCTTAAAAATTTAAACAAACAACAAATACTCAAATATTCTCTAATCTCTTTTTTTAATAAAAAAAAACCTATTCTAAAATAAATACACCATAACCGAAATGAGTTCGAATAAATGCTAAAAAAAATCTTTCTCAACTTACTTATTTTTATATTAAAAAATAATTAAAGTAGACTTACCATATGAATTGCAGGAACCATTGGCAATGAAAAAGAGGTTCACCAGACCTTGGCTATAATCCGTTACAGCCTTGTGCACTGTTTTCGAATCACATAAGTTTAAGTTAAACTCTTGCTTATCATTTAAAATCTGGAAAATAATGAAAACCAAAACGAAAACTACAATAGGCTGCTGAAAAATGGTATTTTATTTATGCTCGTATATATATTTTGGGCCAATTTATATAAAAACAATATTTTATAAAAATTCAAATAACGATCAAAATTTCTTTAAGTCATGCTAGGAACACAACTGCGACGAACGACGAACTTTTGGTCGCGAATATTCGTCGTCAAAAATAAAACACTTTTGTGTATATGAAAATGCACACAATCATGGCGTAGGGCGAAATTCGTCATATGAGGCGAAAGTAGCAATTTTTTTCTCTCTCCCTCTCTCTGTCTTTGCAAACACAATAACCAACTTTATCAAATATCAGAGAGGAATTCGCTGAGTAAATTCGTCGTTGTTGTGCTTCACACGACGAATTTACGCAGCGAACTCTTATCGACGAATTCGTCGACATGGACGAAATTCGTCGTTCGTCCCAGTTGTGTTCCTAGCATCACTTTTAAAACTCTATTGAGAATTATGTACACAAACAAAAGCACGTCAGAGGAGTGAAAATTTATATTAAAATAAAAACAAAGTTTCCAAAATTGGTTTTGTTTGCCATACATTTCTTAAATCAAATAAACTTTGATGGCGGTATTTGGAGTTTGATATAAATCGACTTTTATAAGTGTAAGTACAAAATGCTGGACAGATTTTCTTGAAGCTCAAGTCACCTTTCAAACAGAAAATACTTAATAAAAAGATTAAAAAAGCCTCTAACATTTTTAATGTTGGTTGTAAAAGCATTTCTTTAGTTTTATTTTAAAAAAAATAACACGCTAAGGCATTAATTCTTTCCAGTGTTTGCATTCAAACGAACTCAAGCACGATTTTATTTATTTGCATGTACTGCAATGCGTACGCGAGTTTACTTACCTTAATTTTCCCTCCATTGGCAAAGGTTGCCTTCTTTAAATTGTAACTGACACCCAGCTCAGAATTTTTAATTTCACACGATGTTTCATCGAAATCACACATGTGCGGTGGACAAATAACATTCGTTGCCCACGTGAATTCATAATGACAGTCGGCGATTTTACGCAATTTTGGTGTACCCTGAAATGACACAAAAGTGATGAATAAATTAAAAGTGCAGAGCAGCAAGAGAAAAGAGAAAAATTATAATTTTAATGCATCATGTAATACTCGTAACACAGAAACAGATTTTATGATTTAAATACTTATATGCACAACGCGTTCGTAAATGAAATTGTTTAAGTTCTTTAAAAATTTTAAGATTGAATTTTTACTCACTTTTCTACGAATAATCTGTATATTTTTAATATAGATTCTTTGAAAGCAATGAAAATGTTGTTCCTTAAAAATTACTGCTTACTCGTGTACAAAAGCGCCACAAAAATTTAATATCTGGTCTTTGGAACACCGAAACGTTTACTGAATTTTCTTTTAGGCAACATTTTTTTTCTTTTATCTCACAAGCCCATAAGATATTTAGAACTTATTTCACATGTATTGGTTATTATTTCCTGTGGACTTATTTACATATTTACGGCCCTTTTCACAATGTACAATTCAAGGCTGACAGGGACTTTAATGGCAAGTTTGGTATGAAAAACTTGCAGTTAAAGTTCACGTTAACTCTTAATCATACATTGTGAAAAGGGACGTTATGTTAAAATGTTTTTGAAAGCTATTTGAATGCTTTAGTTTTATTTAATGTGTGTCAAAATTAATGAGCATTTAAAAATTTTATTTGCTGTGGTTTGCTTAAATACAACAAATAAATTTTTTTTATTTACTTTCTGCCTTATTCATAAAAAATAATTCAGGTTTATTAAGCGCTTATTTGGCATATTTCTATGGGAAATTTGTCAAATAAACCTAAAATATTTTTTATGAATTAGACCGTTTGTATTTAAAATCTATCTTTTATAGGCCATGTACACGCGTACGAAATCTAGTAAAATTCAGTTGAAATTTTTATCAAAATCTATATCGTTTTCACCCAGTTTTTTTTCTACATTTATTAAGATCTCGTATCCGAACCCTTCACCTTTTTAAGAACATAGGCTTATACTGCATTTACATTGTCTCAAAATCTAGTATATTTGATTAGAAATCTTTAAAGAAATCTATATCGTTTACACTAAGCTTTTTTTGACAGTTTCCAAGATTTTGTATCTGAGACAAAATCCTTTGCCTGAAATTTATTCTAGAATTTTAACGGAAAAAATGCCAACTTAGCTCATTCACACACCTTCAACAAAAAGTTGTGAAGAGCTTAGCTAATTCACTCACCTCCTATATAAATTATGATATACAGGGTAGTAAAAAATAAATAAAAATATTAGATTTTTAGTAGATTTTCTACAAATCTATTGAAAAATTTGATTTTGTTTTGTATGGGGAATCTAGTAAAAAGGAACTAGATTTAGCTCAGAATCTCGAAAGTACTAGATTTTGAGACAATGTAAATGCCCTATTATAGGAAGATTTTGTAAAAAATTTCATTTCTAAACGTTTCAAGTTTGTATGAAAAAAAAACCAAAATTCGTTTCAAAAAATATTATTTCCATACAAATTTCAAAACGAAACAATTGCTTTTATTCACAAAATCTACCCTTTATAATGCATTTCAATTGTATCAAAATTTAGTAGATTTGATATGAAATCTTTATCGAAATTTATATAGTTTACACTATGATTATCCGAAATTTTTCATGAAATAGCATTCAAGACAAAATCCTTTGTCTAAAATTTGTCTTAAATTGAAACCCAAAAAGTGGCGACTTACCTCATTCATATACCTGCAATAGAAAATTTTGTAGAGCGTAGCTAATTCACTCTCCTTTTCTGCTTTTATATAAATACGTTGTACAGATTAGTAAAAAGTAAACAAACATATTAGATTTTGATTAGATTTCGTACAAATCTACTGACAAAATAGATTTCGTTTCGTATGGGGAATCTAGCAAAAAGCAACTGGATCTTGCTTGAAATCTCGTAAATACTAGCTTTCGAGACAATGCAAATGCCCTATAAGTTCTACTAGGTTTTAAGTAGATTTTGATAAAATCTAGTGACAAACTAGATTTTGTTTTGTATAGGAAATCTACTAGATTTTGCCCGAAATCTCGAAAGTACTAGATTTTGCTCAAATGTAAGTGTACTATTAGTCTAATTCTAATTCTCAATTCGAAATGAAATAATAAATAAAAATGTAATATTTTCGAGATTTATGTAAAATCTAGTAGATTTCCTATACAAAACAAAATCTAGTTTGTCACTAGATTTTGTCAAAATTTACTAAAAATTTTGTAGTACTTAGTGATGCAACTATAGATTTTTTTCGTACTAAAAAGTCAGCCTGTGTACTTAAAGAGGTATATGAATTGGCTACATTACAGTTATTTGGTTGTAGTTTTGGAAAATTTTCAGTTATCGGTTTTTTACACCTGCACAAAATTCAGCAGATTTTAATTAAATCTTTATCTTTACCGTGTACACCAACTTGTTTGCCCTTTATCAATATTTTTATCTAAAATAAACCCCAATAACTGAAAAGTGTCGAAAGCTAATTTACTCATCTTTTTTATGATTTTTATTAGATTTTCTACAAATCAACTGACAACATAGATTTTGTTTTGTATGGGAAATGTAGTAAAAAGCAGAAAGATTTCGAGACAATGTAAATGCCTTATTAATGGGTTTTGTTTTGGATAAAAAATCTGGATAAATGTCAAATCAAAATGTAAACGGTATACATTTTCATAAAGATTTTAATTAAAATCTGCTAGATTACGTGCAGGTGTAAATATTCCAAAACTATTCGATTTTTTACGTATTTATTTCATTAAATTTTGTTAGGACATATTTAATATTTGAGATACCATTCCATCGTTGGGGAATCGTATCTAAAATCAAGAATGAAGAAAGTAAAACTCTTCTCATGGAGATAGTTTATAAGTCGATTTGCTCGGAATAGAATTTGATTTTGGACTTAGCGAAATTTCCCTAGAACTTTCCATACATATCATACTTTCCATTCGATTTCAGACGAAACAAACTGACCTGCTCTGATACTTGTACTTTCATACTATGTATGTATGTATGTGTTCATTTATTTTAATTTCTTTAAACATTGTTTTGCCTTGTTTGCATTAAGACACACAAAATTTTCTAAAATAATTTTTAATTACATTTTCTTTGTGTTATTACATCCAATGAATTAATTTCAATAGTTTTTTCCTTTTGAAAACTAACCACAAAATTCTTGAGAATGCGGGAGAACAATGGAAAAATGCATAAATGAAAAAAAGCAAATAAAAAAGTTTGTATGTATTTTTAATGGTATCACACACACACACACACACCATTAAAAAAAATACGGGAAACACCAGCGGGACAAGTGAGTAAATGAAATTATAATTAAACGTCAGCGAACTTTTACAACTTTCCATGGCCGATAGGTGCTCTTGCAAACCACTAAAGTTTTTATTATAACCCACCATATGCCCAAGTGTTATGCAGTTACAATTCTTGCGGCGGCTGCAAGAATAACCATGAACAGAGGCAGCAACAATACAAAACGGAAGGAAAAAAGGAATGAACTAATGAATTTGTGGTGCCTGGCAAATAACCGCAGAGGTCAGTCAATAAAAATAAAATGCAATGCAATTTTATGCAGATGGCAAACAGTTCAGATGATGACCATGATGTTAGTGAAGGGCTTGAGAAATTGTCTGTTGCAAACAATAATAAATATTAGTGACAGCAAGCACTATCAAGCTATTTGGCAAGCAGTGCGATGCAACGGAGTGCCGGCAGATATAATAGACCTATTAACTGCACTATTCCGAAATTCTAAATGTAAAGTACAGGGTGGCCCAGAATGACCGAAGGGGTTTGAATTCCTTACAACTTTTGTATTATATTTTTATTTTTTCTTTTCAGTATTTCGTAAGGAAGACTTGGGGAATTTTAAATGAAACAGTACGCAATTCAACAACGATATCGAACACCAGTAATGGAAACGGCGATACCGTGTTCATTTTCAAAAAATATCAGCCAATTATCCTTTCCGACGAAACATCGCACCAAACGGTACACTTAAGTGAGTGCAATTCTCGCTGTTTAACTACTCTTGGATTTTCCGTAGCCCATATCCTGCAATTTTGCCTATTAACGAACCCATTTAATTGGAAATTGGCTTCGTCGCTCATAATTAAATAATAATAAAATCATGATTTTCCTCTGCTTTTTGACGAAAATAAATTGCATAATCAAGTCGTTGCTGTTAATATGTCGGTGCAATTGTTGGACAAATTCTTCAAGTATTCTTTATAAAATACTGGAAAAAATATATAATAAAAATGTTATGAGGAATTCAAGCCCCTTCGGTCATTCTGGGCCGCCCTGTACTTTACCAAAAGACATTGAGCAGAGAGTTCAGCTCAAATGTAGGCGTTGTCGACGCTGGTTAGAATCCTGCAGACCAGCCAAAGTAACTTCGGAGTTTGTGTTTCTTTTGTTTATAAAACTTCAATTTCAAATAAATTTTATGTTAAGCGACCAATTAAATCATGTTGACTTAAAATTTGATTTGAATTCATTATAGTATTTATTAGTGTATATCTAAAGAATAATTGAAAATTATTTGCTGGTGGTTAAGCATTGTGTATATATTTCATTGGTGCTTAGCCAAATCATCAGTAGACCTCAACCACATTTTGATTTTGGCTAAGCACCAATGAAATATATAGACGACAATGCTTAACCACCAGCAAATAAATTTCAATTCAAATAAAATTATGACAATATGTCGAATAATAAATTTCTTAAATATCCAAAGAATATTTAAGGTTGTTGTGGCTGCAACGGTATGTTGTACCACGTTGACTACCACGTGATGAGTTTGAGTTTAAATCTTTCTTTGAAGGGAAAACTAATTACCAATTACCAATTACTGCGCCAATACACACAATTACGTAAGTTAAAATAATTAATAAAATACAATGACTACATTGAATTAAACTCATGTCATTTCAACTCGAAATAACTTTGATTGAACATAGTAACGAATTTACGTTGTTTCAACTTGAAATAAGTTTCATTCAACATAATTCTTCATTTTAATTTAACAGTACATTGAATGTTAAATCAACATGGTATAAAGTTATTTTAAAAGGAAAAATTTCTGCAAATCATGCCACATTAACATGACAGACATATGAAGCAAAATTATTGCCGAAAATTGTTAAATTAACTTTGTTTACGTAGATTTTTATGTGCAATTTTTCTGTGTGTGCAAATCAAAATTCAAAACCAAAGTATTTCGTTTGAAGTCGTCTACTTTTTTGCGTATTTGCATAGCACACGCAGGCAGCTCAGGTGAGAACATCAGAAACTGCATCAAAAAGGTTCACCAAGCATTTTGACCATTGCAAAATATCTGGAGGTCGCCACAAATTCACCTAAAAAGTAAGCTACGCTGTTTTTCTTCAAATTGATGCGAATCGTGGAATACATTAGCTATAGATCTACAGGCGATACAGGTATGCATAAACAGATCAATGTGGATGATTATTAAGATATTTTTACCGAAGGTCTCCCAAACAAAGATTTGTGGGAACCCCTGTTCGAGTATAAATAGCAAAAAAAAATTATATATAATCGACCACATTTTGAAAAGACCAAATGATTACTAGTCAAGATGGATATTGAATGAACCCTTAAGGAAGTGGAAGGAAGGGATGGTCCGCGAACACTTGCAGAGCACAAGTGCAATCGGAAATAAGGCAAGTAGACATAAACCCAGCCGAGATCAAATCGATGGTACATCAAATTGCTTCGGATCTCGCTGTTGTTGCTTTTTGGAACCATAGGAATCGATATACACATGTACATATATATATATATACATGTATAGAGGCTGAAATAATAGACTCAGGTGATCTATCTCGGGAGATGAACACTTCTTCTAACAGTCATTCAGCCTCGGCCTTTATATTCGTTATATTGAAAAAATATATATACATTTTTCTACGTTTTTTTATTATACTCACACACAAGACGACCATATAAAAGCAATAACCGTTTATTTTAAACAGCAGGATATAAGTACAAAGCTACAGAGAATGACAAACCAACGATCAACAAGGAAAACAAATACAATATGTAAGCAATATGGTCACTGACAACTATATGTGCATATACATATATAAAAAACAAAAAAGTTGAGGCAAAAGGCAGGTGGGGTAAATGAACAAAAATACAATTGGCAAACTCCCAAACAATAGACGCATACAAGTTTAGAACAATAGAACAATGAACCAGCAACATGCATCGTACATATTTATGTAAAACAGGCGACTGTTTTTAAATGCTCAATAGCAGCATGAAACATTTTCTAGAATAAATGGCAATGCAAAGAAAGAGATTTGGCATCACTATTTAACGTAAGACACCAACAGTTGGAAACACTGGCTGAAATCATCGAAATACTAAAACTAGAGTAAATTATTGAAGCATAATTTTTTTTTAGCATGGGCATTTCACGCATAATCAATTAAAGAAGGAATTTATTACTTCTAATCGATTTTCATTAAATTAAAAGGGTCTTATCGTACCCCTTTTCGTGCATTTATGTTTAATTATTTTCAATTTGAATTAAAGGGAAAATTGTGTCATTTGCTTCCTAGAAAATTTAGTTTTGTTGCGGCAACACAATGCAATTTACAACATTTGCGTTGTACCCCGCAGGTGTATGTATGGCAAGTATCATTAGTTACAAAGAGACCCTAGTGGTGCATGTCATTGTAAAAGTAGAACGCGAGGGTGTGCGGAATCAAAAGAGAAATAGACCAGAAAGCAATCACAATAAAAATTTATCCATTGTTTTTGCTTACTTTGTTCAAGTGTATCTGTTGTGGACAGGCAATTACACAACTTGCAACCGACTCTATTCAGCCAACAATTATCGATTATTATTAAGTTTTGTAGTTAAGTTTAATGAACAGATTATTATTATAATGGTATGATTTGTAGTTTATGGTCTTCGATTTCATTTGAGTTCAGTGGCTCACCCGACCAGGCACACTTTAGTATGCGCAGTTGAAGTTTGCAATGTAATATTAAAAAAATATCAATAGATGTTCGTAATCGTATATAATGACTGTTGAAAAGCATAATTTAAAGAGTTTAATCAGATTTGTAATAATATTTTTTACCATAATTTTTAATAAATTTTTAAAGCATTAATCTGGCAGACTTTCTCACTAAACGCTTGAACTTTTATTCGCATTTCAAGCTTCTATGTTAAATGCAAACATAAAATTTCTAAGGTTTTTTAAACATAGATATACACATGTACATATTTACTTAGATAAATGCACATAAACGAACTTTGTAGAAATTTTCCATCACATTTGATTTACTTACATGTCTATTAAATTAAACTTACCCGTCCGGCTCGCATGTCACAATAAAAATCTATTCTTGATGACAATTGCTCTTTATTATCCTCAGGACAGGTATCACCAAGGAAATAACGAAGCTGAGCGTGTGTGCGATTAACAGCCACTAAGGAGCTCACAGGATAACCAAGACTCTAAAAATAAAAATAATACATATAGATATTTTTATGCGTCTAATTTAATTATATTATACAAACAAATATATTAATAAAAATAATAATAATTAAATTTTGAAGATGTAATAATCTTACACGAAAATAGATGAATTAAGAGTACTTAAACAATTTCTTCATACAAACTGGCTGACATAAATGCAAAATTAATCCTTAAACGCATTTTAAGTTTTGGCTTATTTCTGGTATTTAAGTTAAATTTCATTAACTTGAATTTCATCTCAGGGCAAATATTTTTGTAGTATATTTTATTCCATTATAATTCTGTTTAAAAATAATTATTTGGCCCTTTTTACAAACGCTGCAAAAACACCCATGAAAAGAAGAGTCAGAGTTACTAAAATTTAAAAAAAAAATTATCCTGCATTAACTCAAATGTAACATTTCCAATTCCCATTCACCATAATAGTGTTCAAACAATTAAATCCAAATAAAGAAAATAAAGGTTATTCCTACAAGGTTTTAGTTGTCAACTTACTGGGAATATAAATTGTGGCTGCGATTCCAATGAACAAACAAATTTTCCTAGTTAATCTACCTAATCTGTGAATGCTATTTCTTACTATTTTTGTTGGTTAATCTAACCAATTTTAGTCGTTAGTTTACATTTGAGTTGTGATTCAGATGAACAAAGTAGTTTTTTAGTTAATCTAGTTAATTTGAGTTGTTACTAAAGAGTCTCCCAATAGGGGAATTTCGAACTTTTAGAGTTGACAGCGGCCATATTGTTGAAATTACATCTGTCGACTTGGCTGTCATTTATTCAGTCTGCTTTGCCAAATAATCATGGACGGATATAGCAGTTGTCAACATCGACGGCACATCAACACAATACCAAAAATTGGGGTTTGTCTACCCATTGTCGAACACAACGTACTGCTAATGACAGGCTCATGATATTTTATAGATTTTAGGGAACAGAATAGACAATAGCACAAAAGTGTTCTCGAGAGCGATATTGACAACTGGAATAAGGGTAGGTAATTGTTTTATCAAAAGCAGTATTTTGTTAGGGCAACGTTCCCAGCGATTCGCCCATTTTACGGTCGCCAACTTGTTTTGGCCATACTTGAATGATATGAACACGAGCAGGTGATGTCAGCTTTACATTGCAGATGAGAGCCACCCAGCGAAGCCGCATTCATTTCCATACCCAATGAGCTTTTCAAAGAAATAAAAAATTCTTTTATTTAAATTTAAGGTTAGGGAACTATTAATGAGAAGCCCTTTACTTTCTTCGCTAAAATACCTTGAATTTTTAATATAACGTCATGCTCACTTTTGTCAAAATCCGTCTCGATATTTCTATATCTCTACCTTTTATACAGACAGGGTGACTGATGAAACTAGCTCCCAAAAATATAATCTAATATGTAATTTTTTTCCTATAAATAAGTTGTCAGTTATTTTTTTTTTCGTTTCCTAAATTGTGTAAAATAGCAAGATTGGGACAGTCGACAGTCCCTGCGTACAATTCTGCACAGACATTTGAAATTATTTTTCTATAAAGTTCAAGTCACAAGCAAAGTAAGCCTCGCACGCTAAACTGAACATAAAAATTAAAAAAACGGAAAAACCGAAAATTAATAATTGTAAGTGAAATTTATTTGCTGGTGGTTAAGCGATGTCTATATGCATTTCATTGTTGCTTTAACAAATCGTCAGTAGACTTCAACCACACATATAATTATGACAATATGTCGAATAATAAATCTCTTGAATTAATAATTGTACTTACAAATGCTTACTTATTAAGTAAAATATTTTTTTTTTATTAAAAATACATTGAAATTGATTATTGAGGGGTTTAGCTGGATCCTATGCGCATTTCACTGTTGCTAATGCAGATCATCAGGGAACCTTTACCCAACAATTTCTTAGAACAACTAGAGTTAATATGTTAAACTTTCATTTAAGCAAATGAGAAGCTCAACAAATAACAAAGATGAAACAAGAACTCAATAATCAACATGTTTTTTATTTTCTTACTTTTCAGCTTCAAATTGTAGTTGTAAGAGTATGTAAAGAAAATAAATATAAATAACAACAACAGCTATTCAAGAATAGAGTGTTGCCACACAAGTATTTTTTTGATCGGGTGCTGTCAAGTTAATTGAATTTACCTATAAAAATTCTAAATAAGAATATTTTTTGACGCTTGTGCAAGAATTAATCTTTAGAATCTCGATCTTTTAGAAAAAGTTTTATTTTGTTAAAGAGTATACGATGGATTTTCTATTAAAAAATTTCCAGTAACATACACATATATGTATATAAAGGGTCCGCCATCTAACGTTTTTTTTCAACTAGTGCTTATTTCGTGAATGGTAACACTTAGCTCATGTCTAATTTGACAGATAATTAGTTTTATCCTTCCGCTGAACGAATATGGTTGTGTATACGTTGAACAACGCTGGGAAATATTGCGACATTACGACTTACAGAAGATGCCGATTTTGCCAAAAAAAATCATCTTTTCAGATGAAGCTCATTTTGATCTTGGCGGGTATGTAAACAAGCAAAATTGTCGCATTTGAGGCACAGAAAACCCGCACGCATACATTGAAAAGCCGACGCACCCAAAACGAGTCACTGTTTGGTGCGGATTTGGGTCCAGAGGCATAATTGGGCCAATGAGCAAAGAGTGGCCGTTACAGTCAATGGCGATCGTTATCGGGCCATGTTGAACGAATTTTTGTTCACAAAAATTGAAGAGGAGGATATTGGCAACATTTGGTTTCAACAGGACGGCGCTACGTGCCACACAGCCGAAGCTACACTCGATGTTTTGCGCCCTGTTTTTGAAAAAAAAAGTTATCTGGCGGAACCTTTATATATACATATCTAATCATCTGTAGCAATATGGAATAATCGCTTAAGTCGACTTAAGCAAACTAAAGTTTTGAGGTTAGCTTTAAAAGGTGAAAAGGCTCTAACGCATGATTATACTTTCGTGTGATCCTTTCCTTGCATACGTAGCATTTTCAACTGGGACTTAATAGAGCATAATAAAACTAAATTTTCTTGAGTCGCCTTAAGCGATTATTTCATATTGCCACAGAAATGTATATACTCGTACTATTGCTTATATCTATGAATAATTACCAAATTTCTCAAGCACAAATACTTACTGACTTTATTCGTTAATGGGAGAAAAGAGATAAAATTTTTTATACTCATTGCAATTTGCTCAATCAATTCGACAATTTATTTAATGTTCCAAAGAAACCATAAATAAATTGAATTTCATAACAAGATGATAAATGAAGTATGTAGAACTTATTATATCCGTAAAAGCAGCTTTAAAAATTATAAACGAAACAAAAACAAAACTTCTCACATACATGATTTTCATATTTTTCTTTCATCAAGCATTTTATATTTCTTTTTACAATTCTTTTTTTTTCGTTGTAATGCGAGCTTAAGAAACATGAGCGCAAGAGAAATATGTACATAATAAAAAAATAAAAATAAAAAATTGCATTAAAAAGTATTTTTGTTGTCATGAATGCAGGAGAGAATGTAATTTAATTTCTGGCAATGCATCTTTGTTGTTGCTTAAATCTGCTGAATCTATAAACAATTGCATATGAGTACTCGTATGCTTTTGGAATTTTTCATAATTTTTGTAGTATATGGCATAATAAAAATAACATTTCTTGAAGAACTGAAACATATACAAATATGTAAAGATTTGTTAGAAGAAGCTGCACACATGCCCTAGGAATGAAGCACAATAAAACTGACATTGAAGCAAGTACAATTTTAGAAAGTATTGAAACTATTCCCCTTTAACATTTCAGAGATTGTTGGTAAAACAATGTCTCTTTTGGAAGATAGTGGGAAGAACGTTTACAACTGGCAAAAACAAAAGTTTAAAATATCCCATTTCCATGGGCAAGAAAATGATCAGTCCCATTATTATAATTTAGCGTTGAATTTTCTGATAGCTAAAGTCAACTTTACGTAAAGTGAACGATAAAATGACCTTTAGATTTTTTTCATAATTACACCGTTCGCAGGAAATGAAAATAAAATATTATAATTTTTATATTGTGGCAACCAGCAGTGCATGTTAAAACTGTGTAGTGGCAACGACTTCATTTTGTTTATTTTTTTTTTCAATAATTGAATCTTTTTGTCTATTCTTTTGTCTTTTTTATTTTATTTTGTATTTCTATGTTATTTTTTATCTTTCCTGTTCAAAAATTAAAATATTTTAAATTTATATTTCTAGCATTAAGCCGCTGTTGAAGTTACCATATCTTCAGCAAAAAATATGGCAACTCCTAATGTTTAACGTACAGTGGCAACCAGCAGTGCGTGTTAAAACTGCGTAGTGGTAACGACTTCATTTTGTTTATTTTTTCAATAATTGAATCTTTTTGTCTATTCTTTTGTCTTTTTTATTTTATTTTGATTTCTTTGTTATTTTTTATTTTTCCTGTTCAAAAATTAAAATATTTTAAATTTATATTTCTACGGTCTAATTCATAAAAAATATTTTAGGTTTATTACAGGTTTATTTGACAAATTTCCCATAGAAATATGTCAAATAAGCGCTTAATAAACCTGAAATATTTTTTATGAATAAGGCAGCTAGTATTAAGCCGCTGTTAAAGTTACCATATCTTCAGCAAAAAATATGGCAACTTCTAATGTTTAACGTACAGTTTAAAGTTGCTACTATGCTTATACTCATGCTATCGGTCTTATCATACAAAGTCTTATCAATATAAAACGTTCAAATGACTGACTTTGATAGATGAGACTAAAAAATATACGTGTACCAGCGCTTTGACAGCTTAGGCCTTAACCTAATGTAAATGCGGGTGGAGTTATACATCTCCCCTTCTTTAATACATTTTTCCCTATCGTGAGCAATTGTTCCTTCAAAATATTCCCCTTTTCACCAAGTTGCAATGGTGAATAATTTTTAATTGAAGGAATGAATGGATAAGTAATGTTTTTTAAGGGGATTTTTTCACTTTCCCTCTGGAACAAAATCACTTTGTTTTTCGATATATAATTTCGATATTTTTTTATAAATATCTATTTTTAGGACAAAATCAGTAAATAATATCTACGATTGTTAATAATAATTACTTGAAAACACTTTTTGCATAGAGTATGAATCTTTTTTGTTCACATGCAGTCCATAAAATTGAATGTGTGACGGTGGTTTACAAAAGAATTTTTTTCCAATGCACCTAGAATATTTAAAAACACAACTTTACACTAAAAAACATTTAGGATCTATTTTTGTAAAACGCAACACTTATTCCTAGTCTACACTAAGCAAGTCTTATTGCTAAGCTGATTAGTTTGTTAGGAGAGAGAGGGACAAGAGGAAAAGAAACGTTTCTGTTCCCCACGTCTCTCTCTCCCTCAAACTAATCAGTTTTAAGTTTTATTTCATTAATTTTCATACAATTCTTATTAGAATAAGTTCCGCAAAGCTTAAAAGCTTGTCTGCTCTACTAATAGGACTTACATAGTGTAAACTGGTACTTAGCGTTGAAAAATTTTTTATGGAAAAGTTGTATATTACAACAAAAAATACATATAAAATTTGTGAACGCTAAACGTTGCGTTTCACAAAATTAGGCCCTTAATTTCAAATCCAAAGTTTTTGTGTAGCACATTATTAGACTTAAATTTGTTTGGTTTTCAATTAATTTTTAAGCTTTAAAAATCTTCTTTACGTTTCTTACATTCACTGGGACTGATAGCAGAAAAAAAATTTCACGGCATATTCCCAATAGAATTTTTCCCTTCGAGGGGAAAAAATTTTATGGGAGCAAAAATTCAACTTCTTATTCACAATAGGGGCGACTGTTATAGGGAATCGGCTATCCTCTGCAGTTGTAGTAAAGTCCCACGAGGAAAATTTTTGTGCCATAGTCAACATTCGGAATGCATCCGCGCACTTAATTTCCTTTTTCACACAAAATTTGATACAGGTTCTTTGTTCCATTTTTTTAAATAGGTAAAAATCGAAGACGAGCCAAAACACGTCCAAGCAAAGCAGCTGTCAACAATTAACTAAACATTCAAAATGGCCGAAATTGTGGGCATAAGTAAGAGACATGAGTACCAACATAACGCCACAAAAAAAGTAAAAATTCGAATATACGTAACCCGCGAAAATTCAAAATTCGCGATACCTTTTGAACACACCTCGTATATACAAGGAATTAGTAGGTAGTAAGATTTATTGGTAAGACAAACTAACATTATACAATGTTGGAATTCGCTGTAAATTTTACAAAATTTATTCGAAGGCATTGAGCTCCTTTCAAATTATTTTTTAAGTGCCGGTCGTGGTGACGATCACATGTCTACTACGTGCGTTCATTCGTTTTTTTTTCGGTTGATGAAAATCAACAAGTTTTTTATTTTTATTTGACCGTTAATTAAACATAATTTTTTTGTGATTCTTGTTAATGATGGAGAAGTGTGCGGAAGAACATGTTTTGACACGAATACTATGAATTCAGAATACAAGTGATTGACGAGTTTATTTGCACGTCTCCTTTTGCAGCGACAAGTATGCGAACCTTACACCCACTACACGTGCTGATTTATGGGTTTGTTTGATCGTTTCCAGGCACTTAAGCTATTAACAAGTAACAAAAAAATTTGCTTTAGTAACGACACCAGCCACGAAAATGTTTGTAGGGTATAAATGAATACAAAATTGAACATACGAATGCATATATGCACGAAAATCGTTCTTAATGTGCTGCTGTACAAAAAAATAAATTTATACACAATCTTGACTTAAATGTATACTTTATGGTACAGTGGAATGTAAAATACTATAGTTAACAATAATTTTTTAATAATTGAAAAGAAATAGAGCAAAATTTAATAGAACAACTACAAAGGTATACATACATATGTCTGTCGTGCAATTGATATATGTATATATTTAAATACAACTTTATATCTCTAAAACTAGAAATAATTCCAAAACGAAGGGAATGCATATGTGAATTGAGAATCATGTACATAATCGGTATTCCACGTGACATTAAAAAGTTCGTTTTAAGGTCTCAAGAAAAAAAACTTTACGAAATAAATAGAAAGTATTTATATGCTTCAATTTGCGCTGAAATATTCACACTGGTGTTCGTAAACGATTGTAAAAGTTAAAGCATTTTATAAAGTGATTTTCTGTTAAAAAATTCCTATGTTAAACCAACATGAACTTTAAGATATAATTATGAATACCGGCGTATATTTGTAACATCAAAGAAGCAATACCGGTATTCAATGTTATGAATGTCTCTATAATCAGCTGGTGTTGTAAGTCAGCCAAATAACAGGAATGGAAAAGTTGAAGCAATCGTATTATTTTTGTGAAATCTGGCTGAAGGTTGTGATTATGCTTACTTGTGGTTATCATACCATGAAAACCGAACAGCACCACTGAAAGACAGGGGTCTAATCTAAAGCTTTCGATAACGAGCTCTTCCGATCAGGGGGCAAATTACGGCATTCGATACGACTCATTATTTAAAAATATTTCCATATAAACTCTTATTGAAATATTTTTAAATTACGACTCATATCGAATGCCGTAATTTGCCCCCAGGTTTTTTTCAGTTTGATATTATGGCACTCGATATCGAACAATATTATTACATTCTTTGATAGTGAATTCCATAATCTCAAACTGAGAAAACGCTCGTTGTCGAAAAAGACGATTAGGCCCCAGATATGAATGTGTGTGTGTGTGTTTTTTTTAGTTAGAAAATTGTAACTCAAACACTTTTTCGATATTATAGTTGTTCACATTTCGGCCAACTGTATGTCTTAAATTATTACTTGTTTGCATTGTTTTTTTTTTTACTTAAAGTTCAAAGGACCAGTGCACTATCAGCATAAATTGAATCTGGCGTCCAACACAAAAAAAAAACTACAACACAAACAACAGCGGGTCAATGTGATGTGTATGTAGAGTTTAGCATCATCATGATCGTCTTTTTGCTTCAGCTTCTTTCTGTTGAGGTTTTAAACTTTTTATCGATAAAGTTGTTGACCATGTTTTAATACTTTTCTTTTTAGTCATTTTTACCCATTTCTTATTTATTATTTTTTCTTTTGCTGATGAAGTTCTCTACTAAAGAGTTGCTTCCTTTTTTAGTTTCAAGGATTAAACAATTTTACCTCGTGGTCATGGCTGGCAAAAACACTTGTTACCATCCTTCTTATTCCTGCATTTTCTTCTTCAGCAATGAATCCTTTTCTCCAATATATACAGACATACATACAAAACATATTTTGTATTTATATCTACAAACACAGAAGACATTTTATATACATATGTATACATATGTATACTTTATATATATAATGTGGGTATGTGTGCATCTCGGACTAAAAAGTAAATACAAAAACCGTACATAAACATTGATTGGATGGCCAAATAGTTTGTAATGCTGCATGCAGCACGTTTTAGACATTAAAGACTCGTTTGTATAAAATTTACACACACAACTAACCATGCAACACGCTCATATGCTCCCCTTGCATAAAGCTGGTTAGACTTAGTAAAGCAAGATTTGAAGAATCGAACATTTCCAGCTGTATTTGTGCATTTGTACAAGTAAATGTGTTTTTGTGGCTTTGCGATCTATTCCATTTGATTTGATTTGATGGTTGTTGACTACAATTTATTATTTCTTCTTGCATCCTGTTTCTCTTGCAGCACAGTATGGATGTTGTTACTTTTAGTATCTGTGGTTTAGAGCCATACATACACACAAACATACATACATACATACATTTGCATATGCCAGCTGAGCTCAATAATAGTGTTTATTATTGGTTTAATGGTGGTTTGTACTTTTTGACTGCTCCTTTCGTTTTGGTGGTGAAAAATTTCATTTAAAAATACAACGGTAAATTTTTGATTGAAAAAGTTTCGTCTTTTCATAACAAGCTTGAATATATTGGGTTGGATTTGAAAAGCTGCACAATGGTCTGTAAACCATAATTTTGAACCATTTCGGATTTTTTTTTTTTTTCTTAAAAAATAAGTTATGGGCAACAGAAGCTATAGTAAAAGGGTACAAAAGCCACCCTGAAGATGGTGTTGCCAAGCTTACGTTTCCAAAAAGAAAACTTAAACTGTATATATTTTTGGCTCGTTTTTTTTAGCAATACTTTTCTTAACTGTAAGAAATATACAAAAAAGTTCTAGCAGGACAGTGTTACTATTCGGGAAAATGAATTTTTTAAATAGCCGGATGGAACTCTCAGAGGTATTCAGAGCTTCACTTTGACTACTTTCCAACGATCATTATTTAAATAAATGAAAACATATAGTTACGAAAATGTGCGTGAACATTATTGTAAACAATCGGAATTGCAAATATAGTTTTATACTTTCTGCTGATTAAGAAATGTACAAACACACAGACAAAAAAACCAATGCAGACGAATGTCATAAACACCAGCAACTATGTATAATGCTTCTGCATTCACCCTTATCGGGAAATTTTTCCCGACACAAAAACAACGCAAACATTGGCAATCACAATTTTAGGGAAAGGGAATACATTTGACGTGAACTTTTATTTCCGATAAGGGTGATCGCATGATACAATAATACAGGTAACCTCGAAGCGCCAGCTGATGGAGTTTGTTTCGGGATGTGATCTGCCATTTGTTGTTTACGTTTTACCAATACAGTGCCTTTTAAACTGTAATAGTTTCTGTTAAACTGTACTAATACAAACAAGCTTTGCAAATACAAGAAAACATGCAATCATGTTTTATCAATACACGTGCATGGTGCCTATTAAAACTTTACTGATACAAATAAAGCTTTGCAAACACAAGAGAAAACGCAAGTACATGTCTCTTGTGTTCTCTTGGTTTTTTGACAGTTGTCATTACAAAAGAGCGATAAAAAGTCCTGTTGTTTTATTTATTGTATCATGGGTGACCGTAGATACAAACATGCAAGGCGATGTTGAAGTAAACATTAAAAGCATAACAGCAAATATAATGTTATACTTTCTGCTTATTAACAAATTTACAAATACACAGACAAAAAAAGCCAATGCGACGAAAGCAGTAAACTGCTTTGCAACTATAATGCTTCTGCAACACATACACCCAAACCAAAAGAATATGCTGAGATTTGCTCGATGTTATTAACATTATTCTGTAAGTGTAAAAAGGACGATGCATATGGTAAGCAGTCAGTTGAGTCGAGCACAGTCTTCTGTAAATAACAGCGAAGTTAACATCGTAGTATTCTAGAAGTGAATTAATTTAACATTGTGTGTCGAAAACCTTTTAATAGCAGTGGTTTGAGTTGATAGCCATTGTACACGGGTACTTTTTATTTAATATCAAACCTATGAACCTACAAGCACAACCTTTTTAAAAGCTAAAACCGTAATAAAATGCATACGAGTATCTTTAGACTGCTTGAGTCAGAGCAATCATGATGCACATTTTGTATTTATTACACCAAAAACTAGAATTTTATTTTTTCTCATTTCTCATTTTATTTTTTCTCATTTCTTCCTTCACAATACAACTGCTCCTAGAAATTAAAAGATAAGATTATTTTAAATTTAAATACTCTCCAGAACTTATAATATAATAATCTTCTTAAATTTAATGCTGAAACTAAATTCTGTTCTTTGAAACAATTTTCCGTTTAAAAAAAAATATCCTTAGCTACAAAAAAAAAACATGTTATAAAATTGGCAAAATACTGGTTATAAAAGCATGAATCGTTATATTAAACTGCATTATAAGGACACGATAAGAAACTATTTCCTTTTCTTCTTAATAGGAAATCCTTTGCTATATAAACACAATCGCATGCACACTTACATATTTCTTGAAGTCTCAACAGATGTGTTATAGAGGCAAAGCACTCGCTGTGTATTCAATATATTACAAATATTCATCCTTGGAAAAAGATAAAAATGGAAAAACGAAATGACACGGCACATATTGAAGTGATTTTGGAAATTAACACTTATATACACAGAGGCCAAAACTAACATTGAAAAAAAAATGAGAAACCAAAAATATTTTAAAGAGTAGGAAATAAAAATGGAAGTGAATAAAATGTGAAAAACAAAATATGAAGAATTAATTATTTATATTTTTTGCAATTTCATAAATTATGTACTGTAAAGCTGGAGACATGAGCTGCATTCGATGTTCGATGGAAAATCGAGTATTGCATGTCAAATTTGTACTCGTATTATGACATGACAACACATTTACCGAAGTTTCTATCGGAAAGTATTTAGATTTTGTTTGATTTTTTTTTAACTAATTGTTTCGCGAACTTAACCAATTTTATCCTTAATATAGGGTATTTTTATAGAGGTATAGAGCCTTGAAATGGAATAAAACAAAGATGAATTTTTTAAATTGACCTAAAATTTACTTTATTTGAAAGATAATCTGCTGGCATTATAATTTAAATATGACTTCTGGCATATGTCCACCGCAGCTGGCTCGGACGTAGTCTAATCCGGAGGTCAAATTTTCGATTACTTTTTCAACATTTGTGGCCGTATATTGGCAATAACGCAGCGAATGTTGTCCTTAAAGTGGTTAATCGTTTCGGGCTTATCAGCGTATACTAGCGACTTCACATTTCCCCATAGAAAATAGTCTCGCACCATCCTCGAGGCCAATTCAAGGGTCCGAAAAATGAAACTATGCGGTTACCAAACGTTACCTTCAATAAATCAATGTGGCACGAGCTGTGTGACATATTGTGCCGTCTTGTTGAAACCACAGCTCCTGCACATCATGGTTATTCAATTGAAGAACGCAAAAGTCAGTAATCATGGCACTGTAGCCTGCTTATAGACTCTATAGACTAATTCGGGTCTTCCTCTACGCTACGCTCTACAGCAGCAATGACTTCTTCTGTACGCACTGTACGATGTCTCTGTGCATGCGTTTTAGCATTAAAAGTAAACGTGGTGTGAAAACGTTCCATAGTTAATCGAATTAATTGCTCTAATGGACGATTATGTTGACCGTAAAAAGCGCGATACGTATTTCAAACAGAAGCATGATTTTCAAAATAAATTTACACAATTTGGAAGCGCTTTTCAGGCGTCAGTCTATTCATGTTGAAATTCCAAACCAAACTTAACATAAATCACTGACAGCTGACAAAATGAACGCCAGTTAAAAAAGTGCTGCCAACTTAAAGTTATATACCTCTTTTTTCTCTTGCTATTTTACTTCGTTCTGTGTCTGATATTTTTCTCTTTATGTGCAAGATGGCAAAGTAATACACTGATTCAGCAAAAGCAGTCGTATTTTAATATACTATTGCTGCTTCAGCCAAATTATTACATGTTTAATTAGCAAAATTAACAATAAAAATTTATTTATTTTATAACTGCCACACTGATTAATAAGCATTTAAAATCTCTGTTAAAATCACTGCAAATTGAATTTCTTGTAAGTTTGTTTTTGGGAGGGATGCTTCCACATTATAAAATATATGTACGAGTATATCTTTTAGTTTAGATTTTCTTCTATGAGACTTTAACCAAATCAACTAGTTGTAAAATACTTTCAAAAGCATTCAAAAAAACAGGAAACGTAAACCATTGCCCAAACCACAAACTTTCTTATAAGTACATATGTGCACATGTGAGTATGAAATGGAAATAAAAGAAGTCATGCCTGATAAGAAATGCATTCCGTAAGGCCTTCGGTTATGTTTAATGCATTCAAATTGTTGTTTGAAGTGGTTTGTGCCTAATGCAGCAATACAACATACGACTACACACATACATACGTACATATTTTTGTTTTATGTGTAACAGCTATCGTCGTCCAACACTCTAAAGACCACTAACAATTTCATTAATTCTTAGTAAGAGCAAAAATATGTATATAGCTCCGTATTCATAAAACTTAAAATGAGTTTGAAATGTATTTTATTTAAATTTTTTCATAAAAAATTTTCTTGAAATGGATTTCAAATACATTTTATTTTTTTTCTAAATATGGGAACTCACAAAAACTAATTTAATTTTTCATAAAACAAATATTATTTTATAAAAAGCTTATAAAATAAATTTTGTAGGAACATTGTTTTAAAACAAAAAATATTTTCGACACTTCATTTTGCATCGATTACGTTTATGATAAAAAGTGAATGTAGACGTGTTACATTGCGGGTGACCATATGAAAACACCGGCATGTGCCCCTTACACATTTCCGTTACCATTGCATGTATTAAACAAATGCTACTTCAAGTTTAACACATATTTACTTATACATATATACATACATGTGTATGTATGCGATGATATTTGTGGGCACATGTTAGGGATGCCAGTCATGAAATTCGAAATCAGAAGTTTTGTTATTGTTATTGATAAATGGTGAACCTGTTACTCGAAAATGCGATCAATAGATTCGGTCGAACATTTATTTAAAAGAAAAATTAAAATTTGTTTTTGTTTTTGTTTCTAATATTAATTAATATTTCATCATGGAATTTATTGGAATATTTACAGTCTTCTTCTTGCCTCGCTCAAAAATCGGAGATTTTGTGTAATTAAGCGGGGAAAGTATTGAAATGAGGTAATAAAAAATAAAATAAAAATAATAAAAAAAATATAAAATAAATACGGCCTGTATTTAAAAACAACAATGAAATATAAAAATATATTTTTGTTTTCAATGTAAATTGTCGAACGAACAGTTTCTTTCGATACGTATCTGTAAATAAGTAGTTAAGGGAAAATTTTTCTTGCAACAAAATCTCGATCGATTAATTTATAAATCTGAAACACGATTAATTGAATACCCTACATGCAGAGCAAGTAAAACACATACCTTTAACCACTGCAAACACTTGTGTTCAATGTAATTTTGAACACAAGAAAACTCTTGAAAATCTAAATGCGCAGAAATCCCAAAGAAGCGTTTCAATATGAATTCACACATACTAACATTTTTTTTACACATAGAAATATTATTTACAGAAAACAAAGTTCCTTGGAAATAGTCGGCAAATTGTTGAAAAGTTTATTAAAATTCTAAGCCAAACAATTTCGGCAATAATTACTTTTTAAGCGAACCAAATGTATTGTAATAATTTGAATTAATGAAAAAAGGTTTAGCAGAGTTGAAGAAAATCAGCTAAAATCAGCTGATTTGTGTCCTGTTTTTTAAAAAGAAACAAATGCAGGGTGTTTGTTATTAAATTTTTAGCACAATAATCAAAACAAACAACATAAAATGTATACTTTGTGAAATGAACAAGTCCACATTTTTACAAAATTAAATAAAAGAATTTGTAGTTTTGAATTTGGTGAAAAATGTTATTGGTATTAAAAAAGTGATTTAAATTCAGTTTTAATTGATTACAGACTTTATTTTAAGCCCTTTTATGCAAAAATATTAATTATTACCTTTTACTCACAAAAAGCAAGCAGCGAATGAGGCCACTAAGTATGAAATAAAAATACGTTGAAATAATACCACGCGAAAGAAATAGTAGAAATAGAGGATTTTATAAATGTGCGAGCGAGACATACAGAAAGCACAATTATCGTCCATCTCGCGACATCTCTGTTAGTCATATGTGGTCAAGACTGTTAATAATAAACCAATTCGAAGGACCATAAGCAAGTTCAAAGCAATAATTGTATATTTTATCTATATAAACCTGACTGTGGACAATAATAGAGGAGACTCGTGTGTCCGAATCTTAATCATTTTGTACATATATTCGTCAGAGAAGCCCTTTTTCATTTTTATAAGTCCAAAAGGTCATGTTAGTGCGAAAACAAAACTCTAGGGTTATAGATTTGAAAATTAGTTTTTAATTCACTATTTCGGGGGAATTCCACTTAGCAGCTGCAACTAAAGTCCAGTCAAGTAATTAATATGTATATGTTAATTAATATTTTCAATAAAAATGTACTAACTATTATTTTCAATTAAAAAATTAATTGGATTAACTAAAATTTTAATTAGTTCAATTATTAATTCAATTGTAAAAACTTACTTCATATTGCAAATTTAATTAACTTTTTAATTTGTTAATAAAACTTGAGATTATATTTAAAAATTTAGAAAAGTTTGTTTGCTGGTGGTTAAGCGCGTCTGGATGCATTTCGTTGCTGCTCAAGCAACTCATCAGTAGACTTCAAGTGCAATTCAAAAAAGCTTCCAAAGCTCCAATACTTTTAGACGAAATTCCAATAAATTATTGAGAATTAGTAGGATAAGAATTTTTTGGAAAACTAACAAACAATATCATTAAGCTCAAACTGACTATTTTGTTGAATATCACGAAATTTTTAACAAAACTTAAGATTTATTTATTTTTCTAGAAGGAAAAAAAATGCTCAATTTTAATTTAGCAAATTTTTCAGAAGAGAACTTTTTTTTTCTAGAAAAATTGAAAAAATTGTTTAATTTGTTATTAAGAAAAATTAAATCTAGCGTATACGTTTAAAGGAAAGATGTATCCTCGTAAGGGATTATACAATAATTTTTAATAAAATCTCTCTTTCAGAAAAGCCATTTTATTGCGAATTTTTATTGAAAAGTGCAATAAATGTAACATTTTTTCTTTGAAAGGAAAATACCGTTAGTAACTTTTTCAAATCTAATTCAAATCAAATTCTCTTTCTGTAAAAGATTTTATTAGTTTCTTGAGGGATCGTTCAAATTAAAGAATCTCAAATATAAATTTTCAGTATATTGGATACAAGGTCAAGTTAAGTTATTCAGTCAAAATTAATAATGATACCGCAGACATGTTTAAAATTATATACGCTAATTTTCTTTTAGATATGATATTTGAGGCTCTATCAAAATTCTATCTAGAAAAATTTAAAAAAAGTCTAACAAATGTTTCTGTTATGGGAGCTTGTTTTCTAAAATTGTGCGGTTTCAAATCAATTCGGTTTACAGAAGAGCTCCGATTATTCCTAAAGAAATTGCATATTGTAGTAAGCTAAGAAAAGATTAATTTTGCTGTAACTTTCTTAAAAATTATTGAAATAATGCCGTCATCTTACGCTGGAGTAGTTTCGAATTGAGAATTTCAAATATTGTGCTTATATTAATTTTAGCTAAAGTTGGTTTAATTACTTTTTTCTTTTTGTCACAGAATTTATTTTATTGCATTTTAAGCATCTAATATCAACAAATTACTAAGCATATTTATATCGCTAAAAATTTATAAATTTTTTTTTTTGTTCCGTGTACACAAATATAGATTTATGATTGCAAGATGCTTTTAATATTCTACAATATAAAATATATTTTATTTCTTTTGTAGTAAACGAATAAGTATTTTTATATATACACATGTATTCGTGTATGAAAAAAAAGTAATATGAATGGCTGAACAACAATTTTAAAACACAATTGCACTTTTAAGATCTCTGCTTTTTGTTTTCATGAATCGACACTTGTCTACCACTCATGCCCCATCATTGCACATTAACAAAAAAAGATATAATATGTCCATATATATGTTTATATATAAATACACATGTACATACATATTGATGCAAAAAAAGGCAATGCGATGAAAATACTAAAATGTAGATTTTGCTTCTAATACGAGTATGTAAGGAAATCTATCTTATACGAGTACACACGGAGTTGTCGAAGTTTGGTATAAGAATTTTTGCTGCTTTTTGTCAGAAGTAGTTAGTGAGAGCCATAGCCTGGCTGTAGGCAGCCATATTAATCAACTTCACAGATTTTTCCAATATTTATTGGTGAGTATGGTAATGCATATCATAACGCCCTCCATCATCGATATTTGTTGCAATGAATCGTCGGATAAGTAAAATAACTAATTAAAGTGCTTAAAGCTTAATTTAATTCGCCTACTTAACATAAATAATAAATATTGAAAAAAGCATAATAGCAAAGCTGTAAAAGCAAATTCAGCTTAATTACTTACTACTTTACCACCTGTTCTATCTTCACTATTCCTTTGTCCTAGTTTACACTATGCAAGTCTTATTGCTAAGCTGATTAGTTTGTTAGGAGAGAGAGACGAGGGGAAAAGAAATGTTACTGTTCCCCTCGTTTCTCTCTCCTTCAAACTAATCAGCTTAGCAATAAGACTTGCATAATGTAAATATGGACTTTCCAAAAGAATTTGACGCACACGTACACATATGCATGAGTGGTGTTATACCTCTTTTAGTTTAATTTGCAAAGTCTCAATTCAGCTGTGTGAAAGACAGAGGGAGGAATACTTTCTCTCTCTCTTATATTCAAAAAAAAATATAAAAATACTAATAATGAATAAAAACTGAAGTACAGATCTTTTTTTAAGTAACAAAAAATACTCATATGAAGATGAGTTAGATAGCCAAAATGTTCCACAAAAGCGTTTCTCGCAAGACTTTACATAAAAAGCTTTAAAAAATTCTGTACATAAAATGAAAAGGTTTCATGTTGTAAATTGTAATCGACAATTTTTGCGTTGTTGTTGTTGTGTCGGGTATACTATTTTCTAACTTTGTTCACCTTTTGTTATTCAAACACCACCGCGGCAACACCAGAAACGTGAAAATACCGCAGTGGCAACGCGGAATATCAAACAGATATTGACTTTTCAAACTGACAGTACTTTTGGTTGCATGAGGTGACTTCAAACAAAACAAATACAAACAAAAGCTTGTCTTAATTTAGAAGCTTTAACCAAGGCATGAAGGTAAGTTTCTGTTTGAGATTCAGCGTTGCCGCTGTGTTATTTACACGTTTTCGATGTTGCCGCGATGGTGTTCGGGGAACTTCTAGAATTTTTAACAAAAAAACACATTACGCATACCAAGAGAATAATGCTTTTTAAGCCATGTACAGACAGTTATAGTAAAAATTCCAAACTCTTTGAGTCTTAAATAAATATTAATAACTTTTCATTATACCCTTTTGCCGACTTAGCACATTAAATGAAAGTAATTTCACTAACATAACTTTTATTCTATAATTTCATAAAAACTATATTTCTATTAAAAAAAAGCACATATGTATGTATATAAAGTATATGAAAAAGAATGTTGAACACTAACAACATATTTTTTTGCCAACGAAATGAAAGTTTTATTAAAAAGAATCAATTGCACAAAATACCATCAGACACGTATTTGACATCTTTTACCAAAGTTTATGAATGCAATTTATAAAGGTTACAGCGGTTCATCTTGTGGGTTTCATTGGCAATAGCATCGTTAGCACGTTTCCATAATAGACACACACATATGTACATAGTTTGTAAAAAGTATTAAATGTATGAATATTTATTTTAATAATAAATTCATATGGATGTCGCTGTCATGCATACTTATATGTATGAATTTGTGTGTTTATGAATGATTGATATGTAAAAATAAGCGAAAACAAATGAGAATACAAATAATAAATAAATATATAATTTAATTTCAACATTTTCTTTAAACTAATCTTTAACAACAAAGAAGCTCATTTTATTTTTTTTTTTATATTTTTTTTAGTGCAATTTGCTCCCTAAAAATTATCACATATAATTTGACTTACAGAGCGATAGGAACTTTAGCCAATCGAATTATAAACAGAAAAACAAACAAAGTTCGAATAAAAAAAATGTGTAAGTAAAATAATAGAGCTTGTAGCAAAACTTTAGCAAATACGACGTCTGATCAAAAAATAACCGTTATTTTCAAATTTCGTGAGTTACGTATGTTCGATTTTCGCATTTTTTTTCTGTTATGTTGGTACACATGTCTGTTATATATGTATGTTGGCAATATCAGCAATTTTGGATTGTCAGTTTGTTTTTGACAGATAAAAAGGTTAGTCGTGTTTTGGTGTGCTCTTCGATTTTTTACTATTCGAAAAAGTGGATCAAAGAAACTGTATTAAGTTTTATGTAAGAAATTAAATTAAATGCGCAAGGACATTTGAAATGTTGACTGTGGTGTTTGGCGAGTCTACTATGAGCAGAACACAAGTTCAATTGTGGTATAACCGGTTTTGCTCACTGTTTTCTTCCACTGCAATGGCGTGGTGCATCATGAATTCTTGCCACAAGGTCGTATGGTCAATAAGGAATACTACCTTGAAATTATGCGCCGTTTGCGCGAAGCAATTCGTCAGAAACGCACAGAATTGTGGAAAAACCAATCATGGATTTTCCACCATGATAACGCATTAGCTCACACATCGATGTTTGTGCGTGAGTTTTTGGACAAAAACAAAACCGTTATCATGCCTCAACCACCGTATTCACCGGACTTGGCCCCCGCTGACTTTTTCCTCTTCCCAAAACTGAAGACACCGATGAAAGGAAAGCGTTTTGCTACGATTGAGGAGATAAAAGAAAAATCGAAACGGGAGCTGTTGGCGATACCAAAAAGCGCGTTTCAGAAGTGTTTCGAGGATTGGAAAAAACGCTGGCATAAGTGTATTAAATCTGAAGGAGATTACTTTGAAGAGGACAAGATAGTTCTTGATTAATAAATAAATACTTTTTAAAAAAATTTAAAATAACGGTTATTTTTTGATCAGACCTCGTATACATATATATAAAGTCCTGGTTCACACACATCACGCTTACCTGAACAGTTTTTGTTCAATTTTATTTTTAACCTGCATTTGCGTTCATAAACACCGTCAAGTTTGTTTCATCAAGTTTCATCAATTTGCGTTGTCGTGGAGTATAACGAATGACAAAACAAAACGAAAAAAGAAACTTGACTGGTATAGTCAGGTCTGTACCCCTCTCCATTTTCTTTTTTCTCTCTTAGAAACTCAAGACTTGACGAGTCAGACCTTGTGAATCAGGACAAACAAACCAAAAAATTTTGTCTTAAGTAGAACAAAAATAACCAAATTAAAAGACACGTGAATGATAAGTTAAAAAAAAACAACACAACAGCAAACACAAGAACGTTGATGATGAAGGTGTGGCGGATTTCGAAAACAGCATGTTGTTCCGTTCTTCTAGTGTTTGTCATGTTAATTTACAATTGTCTTTAGTGCAGAGTGATGCGAACTTTAGCCTAATCGAATCATAAAAATAGAACTACTAACTAACTAACTAAGCTTTTTTACACATGTCTCTCAGCAATACTGCCAAATTAACGGAAAACTTAAGTAATTTAAAAATTAGATAAATTATTATTTTTATCTAAAACTCCTTAAATTTCTTCTTTCACAACTTACGTTTTATCAAAAAATTTATATGTGTATAAATTGTTCTAAAACAAGGAAATAAAAGATAAAGTTTTTTCTTATATGAAAAACAAATTATGTTACAAAAAAAAAATAAATAAAATAAATTGCCTACAATTTTTTAAGTTTCTGATAAAAATTTTGTGTAAAGAATGTGTGGCTGGTAGTACACACACACCACACACAAGAGATAAAAATTTCAACTTTAATACTGGCAACGAGAGACCCATCTAACAAAAAAAAAATAATGTAAAAAATTACAAACAAAAGTAGATAAACTTAATTCTTCCTTCTTCCATTCATTTACTTTGGTCAAGATAACAAAGCAGTTTGTTGAATTTATAAGAAAAGAAAAAACTTTGTTCCTACAATATTGTTCATGTCTGTTGATTTTCTTAGTTAAGAAGTAAAGTTTTTTCTATTTTTTATGAAGCTGACAGTATGTATTCTTATTTGATTTTTGAACAAGTATAATATTTGTATTAAAGATTTTAGTTTAAGTTTGTTGAAGCAAATGTTTGCCAAAGACAAATTAAAAATCTTGACTTTTCATCTTAATCATGTGTTTATGTGTGCGTATGAGTATTATTTATTAATGCTCAATTGAGAGACATTACACATACATACGACTGTATGAAAATTGATGCAAGCAAAAAAAAACGGTAAATTTACACATGTACGTATGTATGTATGTGTGCATGTGCATGCAATCATGTTTATTTATTTTATTGAGCTTAAACAATAATAAAAATTTATTATGCTCAAAAATGAATTTCCTTTTGTAAGATAATTTTTGAGAAAAAAAGTAACGCTGTAAATATCATATTTAAATGTGTCCTCTCCTTTAAGGCGTAAATATGAGGAAATAATAATATTGCTGCCGAACATTAAAATTCCAGCTTAAGGTTTTGAATTTTCTGCCGGTTTTAGCTTATAACATTAAATGGAACGAAAGAGAAAATTATTGAATAATTTCATGCCTTCAGTATTCGAGACAATAATAATGCGAATAGTAAAATAAATTTAAAGTAGAGAAATTGATGCTTCGGTGGGAGTTTTATTTATGTACAACGATTTCGTGGTTTCGGCCGAATTCAAGTTGAAAATCAGTAATTTCCTATGCATTTTGACATTTACGAAATTAACTAATTTTACTTAATTTTTACTAAAAACTACTTTTTTTTAATAAAGTTATTTACATCCATGAGAAGCAACAAAGTATTTAAAGTGTCGAAAATAATTGAAAAAAAAATTTAAAGCGTTTTTTTTTTTAAATTCAATACAAGGTGAGTCAAAACTATTATATTTATGGCGATGTTTGTGACAAAAATATTTACAAAATGTATTAAAGCCTTTATTCAAGTGAAAAAAGTAGTCCAATATGTGCCACAGTGAATCAGATGCTTGCGAAATAGACTCGAATGTCATTCAGTGTCAGTATGAACACTATTAATTTCGTTCGTAATTTCCCTCTTTTATGTTTGAAAAACTTTCATGTAAGTTTTTCGCCAATATTATTTTACATACTTACATGCAAAATTTAATATCTTTGTTCCATTTTTTTAATAGGTAAAAATCGAACACGAGCCAAAACATGTGCAAGCAAAGCAGCAGTCAACAATTAACTGAACATTCAAAATGGCCGAAATTGTCGTCATAAGTGGGAGACATGAGTACCAAGATAACGCCACAAAAAAATCAAAATTCGCATATACGTAATCCGCGAAAATTCAAAATTTGCGATAATTGTTTAACACATCTCGTACAAGATGAATTCATATTATGAAGATGATTTTAACTTATCAACAGTCACCTGGACTATTGAGATTGGGTAATCCGTAACGGATTGGTTCAATATTGTTTGTCCCTCTTTTCAACCTAACCCCACCTAACAGTTCGAAAACTGCCAAGCGTCCAAGTGGAACTAGACTCGATACAAAAGATAAGTTATGGCAACGCAAAATTTCGAATTTAAAGCATATTTTTTGTTTCTTTACTTTCAAACTTTCATGAAAAAATATACTACAAAAGTATATATCGAGCCATAACCGCCAAAAAAAAGCTTAATGGACACATTTTTTGAAAATCGTTTATAGTCAATTTGGTTAAAAAAAAATTAAGTTCGAATATTATGTCGCTTAAGCTTTTTTGGCGTTTATGGCACGATATGGTAAACCATAAAGTAATTCCTTTATGTATTTTTTTTTATTTATTCCTTTTATTTAATGAAGAAATTTAATTAATTATAAAAAGTTGAAACTTAGTGAAATATTCAACTGGAAACTATCTGCAGCAAATTCTGGAGAAAGCAATTACAGTAACTGTCATTAAGTGTTTGAGTAAAAAAGTTTTGTTTTAAACACAATAAAATAAACTTTTAGCAACTGAAAAAAGCAGAAAGAAAACTTTAAAATATTCTAAATTAAATGCACGGTTAAACATGAGACTCACAATGAATATTTGCATAAATTACTACATACATATGTATGTATATGCCTCGTAGGAAAATTAACAGAAATGTTCCATATGAATTATGGAACATCAATGGCTATGGTTGTCGCAAAGGATATTGGCATGAATATAATACTCCTTAAACAAATGCCCACCAACTTAAGTTTTACCTTAGAAAAATAAATATGAAAACTTTTTCACAACTTCGTATAAACATGGCCAAATAACAATATAAAATTCAATAAATAACAATAAGCTTGAAAAATTTATTTAGTGTAAAGTGTAGATGTTTATGCATTATCCGCATTGCCAACTGGCATACATTTTTTGGTTCTTGCCATTCGATTTTTCTTAATGATTTGGGCATGAGACGGGTCGTCGCGAAATTCGTGCCCAAATTGCTCAATTTCGACCAAAAACAGCATCGCATGAACATTGCTAATGAGCTGTTGGACTCTGTCCGCGACAACCCTAATTTGCTCCCGAATCGTGGGTTTATGGTTATGACGTGGAAACCAAAGCTCAATCATCTCAATGGAAGCTGCCGCACGAACCAAGACCGAAAAAAGCGCGCCAAGTTCGGTCGAACGTGAAAGTTTTGGCTTACTGTAGAACGGTCAATAAGGAATATTACCTATTTACCTATAGAAACGCCCCGATTTGTGGAAGAACAAAAATTGGCTTTTGCACCACGATAACGCCCCTGCTCACACATCGTTGACTTTTTGGCCAAAAACAACAAGTATTACCCAGATCTGACCCCTGTGATTTTTTTCTTGTTCCCGAAACGAACTGGGCCATGAAAGGACGATGCTACGCTACGATTTACGAGATACAAAATGGCATCGAAGGAGGAGTGCTTCCAAGATTGGAAAAAACGTTGGCATAAGTGTATTATATCTGAGGGGGATTACTTTGAAGGGGACAAAATAGATATTCATGAATAAATAAATAATTTTTGAAAAAACACAAAATTCGTGATACTTTTTTAACACACCTCGTATATATGTATTTTTGTTTAGTTTCAAAACCTTAAGCTTAAGAGAACCCTACACTTTCAACAAATTTGCTACTTTTGCCTGTTTGACGATACAAAATATTCAATTTTTTTCTTTACTGGAAATTCACGCACACTTATTTTACACCTAAAATCGTTTCGTGTTTTATCGTGTCAATTTTGCTCAACATGACACGAACAAATGCATAAATGCATAAAACTTCAGGCGTTGCTTTAGCTTTGAAAGCAAACAAAATTTTTAATAATTTCGTTTTTTAATGAAATTTCACTCTGCTGAGGTGTTATATACGATTAGACCCCTAATTTGCTTAAAGTTCATAGAAATAAATTGTTAGCATATTTGAAAATTTTTTAGTTGCTCCCACTGTTTGAATGTTGTCAAAGGAAACGGAAATATTATACACTAGAGAAAAAGTTTTGCAACATCCATTTAAACTTAAGTGTTAC
Source organism: Nowickia ferox (assembly GCA_936439885.1). Lineage (NCBI taxonomy): Eukaryota > Metazoa > Arthropoda > Insecta > Diptera > Tachinidae > Nowickia > Nowickia ferox. The sequence goes on from OW387023.1 coordinate 112,842,365, forward strand.
AATGCCACTGGAGTACTTCATCCACATATTTTTGTGTTTTATATACGTACATATGTATTATTACATGTATTATTGTCCTCGCAGCACCAAAATTGTAAAAAAAAACTTATTTGACAGTTTTCTTACGTTTTGCTTTTTATGGCATTATTGTTTTGCAAAGTTGCAAAATAAAGACAACAAATTTAATACAAAAGACCATTATTTTTCTTCCTCGGACAAGAGGAAAAAAATATACAATTTATGGTTATAAATTAATACACATATTTATTTTCAAATTCAAGAAGAAAAATAAATAGAAATTTATTAAGAAACAAATATGCAGAAACCGGACATATTGATAAATGAATTAACAAAAATAAATAGAAGTACAAAATGTCTATTTGTATATAAGAAATTTAAATATTTGAATTTATTACGGTATTTTCAATATTTTCATTATAAATGTCTGTAATAAATCATAAATTCAATTACGATTATACTGTATACTTTTCATTTAACAAAGTTTTCAAATAATAATTATGGTCTAAGCCAGATCATTTGAATTGTACTTTTGGTAGATAGGATACAAACAACCTAAAAGTCTGCTGCAAATAAAAACAAATTTGTGTGTGTAGTTTTAAAGGAAACAAAATACAAAATTTATGTTTATGCATTTGTAGCAAACTTTTATGCCAAACACGAAGCGGAGAAAATAAAACTGGGTGTAAAAAAAATAAAATTATTTTTGCAAATTTATTCGTTAAGGATTTGGTTAGATAAACCATGTGGCCAATTATCAAGGAAGAAAATTTTAATACAAGATAAAAGCAATAACAAACAATTTAGTATTACGTTCAGTGGCAGTATTGGTTTCTTTAAGGCTGACGTCGGACGGTGAGTGTTGGCAACAGTTTAAATGAAGCAGCTTGAATCGAACGAAAGCAGGATTATGTTACAAGGAAGTTTTTCCAAAGCTTTGAAGAAGATTTGAAAAAGCTTTTGCTTCTATCTTCGATTCTAATAAATATGCAACCACACTTTATTTTGCAAGACTTTGTTACATACACTTATATTCATATATGTGTGCACATGCATATGTACATACATACACACATATAGGGTCCGCCATCTAGCGTTTTTTTTTCAACTAGTGCTTATTTCGTGAATGGTAACACTTAGCTCATGTCTGATTTGACAGATAATTAGTTTTATTCTTCCGCTGAACGAATATTGTTGTGTATACGCTTGAACAACGCTGGGAATTTGGCCTGCGATCGACTTACAAAAGATGCCGATTTTGCCAAAAAAAAAAATCATCTTTTCCGATGAAGCTCATTTTGAACTTGGCGGGAATGTAAACAAGCAAAATTATCGCATTTGGGCACAGAAAACCCGCACGCATACATTGAAAAGCCGACGCACCCAAAACGAGTCACTGTTTGGTGCGGATTTTGGTCCAGAGGCATAATTGGGCCATTGAGCAGTCAATGGCGATCGTTATCGGGCCATGTTGAACGAATTTTTGTTCACAAAAATTGAAGAGGAGGATATTGGCAACATTTGGTTTCAACAGGACGGCGCTACGTGCCACACAGCCGAACACAGAAAAAAGTATTCACCAATTAATGTTTTCAATTAATAATTTAATTGATTCAATTAAATTTTTAATTGTACTAATTAATTTGAGTGGAAAAACTAAATTGATATTATCAAATTGTTTATAGGTGAAAATTTAATTAATTTTTTAATTAATATTACAAATATTTTAATTAATATTACAAACTCATTCATATTACTTTTTTGTGTGAAGCTACACTCGATGTTTTGCGCCCTGTTTTCAAAAAAAAAAAAAAAAGTTATCTGGCGGACCCTGTATAAGCATTTGTATACTCAGCCATTGTATACTATAGATAAACGGCTTAAGGTTTTAAGTTCTGCTCCAAAAAAAAATACTAGAACCATCAAAAAGCACCCCATATTGCCTATAATTTCTTATGAACTTATGAATATATACATACATACATACCTGTTCTTCTTCCGGCTTGCCAGTTGTACTATTAATTTTACCCATACAAACGGATGTACCACCTGGACAACCTAAACCATATTTAGGCACTAATGGTCGGCAGACATTTAGGAAAAACTAAAAATGATGAGAACAAAAAAGAGAGTAGAGTACACGAAGAATAAAAAAATGTTTTTGTATTTCAAATTGAAAATTTTAGACACAGGAGTAGGTAAGAATTATGGTTATATGAGACTAGACTGCACCAGGCAATAATGATTAAGTTTGCAAAATTTGCTAAATACAGCTTTAAGGTTAAAGGCAGGGCTTGAAGATTGCTGTTATTTTAAAGCTTTTTTTTTTTTGTCATTGCAAAGTTAGTTATAACAGTGAAGTCCGCTAAAAAAAAAGTGCTAAAATTGTTATCAAGCCCATGCTGTCAAAAAGAAATCAACGAACACCGATAAAGTAAATAAAATTGACTTATTGAATGTAGCAAGAAAGATCACATATCAATTACTCAACCTTATCGTCAAAAAAGGCGAAAATTTGATTCTCCTGAAATCTTTTCTTCCTTCGACCAAAAGTTTGTTATCGTGAATTATCGTTCCATTCAAAAATATAAACATTTCTGTTCGAAACTACGAGTACACACACGTTAAAAATATAAAAATATAATTGGTAAAATTTAGGTTTTATTACAAAAACGCTTTCAGCAAATTGTAATACGATAAATCAAACAATTCACATATTCCATTTGCACTGAAAAATTAGTATATTATTTAGCTGAAATTTGCATCAACGGACACCACACACAGTAGACCAAACACAAGAACGCTGATGATGAAGGTGTGGAGGTCTTCGAAAGCAGCTACATATGTCGTTGTTCTGTTCTGAGTTTGTAGTGTACTGTTTGTCAGAATATTTACAATAACTTTGGTGTTATTTATTTGTAGAGTTAAGAAATCTCCACAGCTTGTTGGAGGATTTTCGCTAAAGGTGGACATAAAAAGATTGTGGGTCGAGAATACGAGGTGGCAATTGCTCAATCAATGCTTACCAAAGTACTATCAAAATTTCTGAATGCTATTGAAATACATGCATGTTGTACCCCATGGATATGTTATCTATCGCAAGAGCTGAAGAGCATATCTGCTCAACATTTTTACTCGTAGTATCTCCTCAGAATCGGTGGTTTAGCCTGCAGCTACGGATTTTCCTGCCTCCTTTGCAATAATATTTCAATTTGTTTTTAATATTGAATTAGGGCCTTTCCAAACGATGTGGACAACGTTCGACGTGTCGCACACTCATACATACATTTAAAACAAAAACGAATATTTTAAAATTTGTTTTTATTTTGAGTGTAAGTAAGCGACAAGTCGAACGTTGTCATCATCGTGGCACAGGCCCTCAGTTTCGGTCTCCTATTTTCGTTTTTCTACTCAACTCAGTTTGGTTGCCTGGAAGTCAACTCAACTTGCACATTGTCATTCACAACTTAAATTCAAGTAAAAATTTGTTGAGATTCAGAATACAAAAAAAATAGTTGAGTTGTCTGAAATATGGGTTGACTAAGTTGAGGACGGCAATGGACGGACGTTAGTTAGTCCTGGTTCACACACATCAAGCTTACCCCATCAGTTTTTGATCAATTTTCTTTTGAACCCGCATTTGTGTTCATACACACCGTCAAGTTTGTTTCAGCAATTTGCGTTGTTGAAGAGTATTAGGAAAAAACAAACTTGACTGGTACGGTCAAGTCTGTACCCCCCCCCCCCCCCACCCCATCATTCTCTTTTCCTCTCTGTCCTAAAAACTCAAGACTTGACGAGTCAAACCTGACGAGTGTGAAAGAGGACTTACATTTTATTTTTAACAGTTCACGTCTTCAAATCAAACAAGCACTATTAAAATGGCGAACAAATTCCCATGAAGAAATCATACACAATGGGAAGAATATTGTTCGAAGTTGCCATATGTTCACGTGAGCAAAATTTACGATGGCGATTTTATGCACAGGAAACAAAATCCAAGGGAATTTTTACTCACGATAAGGGTGATTGATAACTTAATTCAATATCCACTCCTTGTATTGAAGCAGACACACTAACTATTCTTTGGTGACAATCGAATCTACAAGCCTGTCAACTGACATAATTTTTTCATATTTCTATGAAAATGGAAAGTAAAGTCCAAGAAACAATTACGGTAGTCTATAGTAAATGAAATCTTTAAATATTTGAATAAAATTTGAGTGGAATTATTTTAAAATTTTCATCGATATCGAATGCCGTAATTCGCCCTCGAATTAAAAGACTTTGGAATTGTTCATACTTCCGCGAATAATTCTAAAAGTCAATTTAGCCATTTGCTCTGTTTTTAGGGAAAAAAAATTTAAAAAAAAATTATGAATTCACTTTAAAACATGTTTTTAGCTTATTGAATACATTAAAGTTATAAATTCGAATTTACAACCCCTGCCTTTTATTATACCCATTTAACTAGATTTTCTAAATGGTATCGACAAGTCTTTTTCGTACTTCTTTTTTTTCATTGTTCTTTTGGCCAACTTACCTTAGTTGATTTGGTCACTTGTTGTGCCGTAATTGAAGATGAATCTATTTCAGCTTCATAGTTATCGTTTAAATTTATCAGGGGTGTCAAATCGATTACCTCCATATCGGCTACATCTTCAGAGTGTTCTACATAGACTTTGGCTTTGCATTCAATTTGTTCCTGGCAGGCCAACTCAGTTTGATAGTTTATTAGTAGTTGACAATGAGAATTTTCAATAATTTTTGGACCTTCGCTACTTTTACTGTTGTTTGCCTTTGCACTGCTATTTTTGGTACAGACAAATTCAATTTTTGTCGACCATTTCGTATTTTCCTTTTCGCTGCATATGACACCATTTTCGTACAACAAATACGGAGCGCCAGTTTGATTGATGCGCAAATTTGTATTAAAAGTACCCAGACCATTCGATTGATTATTAAATAGACAAGCTCCTGTAACCAAAAAATAAAGAGACAAACACTAAGCTTTAAAAACAAAAATATCATCTTATAACTCCAGTGTTTTCTTATCAATACAAATAAGTATTCTTGAACTTTTATATTTGGGCATTTCTTTTTCATAATCATCAATTGCAAGTAGAAACTTGTCTTATTGCTATCACTGCATTTTTATATGCAATCAAGCAGAAAAATTAACTCAATAGTTCCGTAATCGTTTAAAATAAATAAAACATGGCCAACAAACTTCAATACACTTAAATTTATTGGATTCCCATAATCTAAAGTACATTTACAGTGAAACATCTAACCAAGAGACTGCAAAAATGTTTTAATTTTTTTTATAAAATTTTATATCGATTAATTAAGACTGAATACTATATGATGGTAATTCAAGGTGCAAAAAGTCCTTTATGGTATCCGACCAATACGGAAAATCGTCACCATGGTCGAATGGCCATGCCTTCTTTGGTATAGATTTTATATAAAAATTTTAATTAATAAAGAAAACAAATTAGTTGTAGTTAGCTACTTTTATATACAAATAAAAAATTTAAATTTTCGAGCCCTGGAGGTGTCTTTTTGATTTTTCTGATTTTCAATATCAATCTATTTAGAACAAGCTCTGATATATCAGCTCAAGACCGAAGCCTTTAGCTTCGGAAAATCGATTTAACGTACAGAGAGACGAATAGACCAACATCGCTTACTCGATTAACCTATTCATAAGGACCCAGAATATAAATATTTATTTATTTATTTATTTATTTATACATATTATACAAAGTAAATTTGCATAATATGGTTGCACAAATATGGGCGGAGTAACTAGACCATATGCCCAAGATGTTATTAACAGTATTTTAAAAAGGCTTTTGTGACTGACTGTACACGACCTATGCCTTCACATAGGAAGTAGCAACGTGGTTGTTAAAGAAATTCCACAGAAGAACCGCAAGAATATACGGTTATCCGTGGCAGATCAGTCAACCAGTGCGAGCGAGACGCAAAACTCTCGAAGGCCAATAAACAACAGTGGCCTGGTTGCACTTAAGAGATAATTGCCAACGACGCTTGATGTTGACTCGCCCAGAGCTGCTTTACGACTGAGAATATAAATATATATGCACAATATGTTAGCTTTTACAAAAGAACTTTGTGCTTTCACACCGACGCACAGTGTGGTAGATCGCAAATCTAACTGGACAAAATTAATAAATCGCGTTCCGAAGGAGATATCGGAATTAAATTTGGTATGGCTGATGTCTATATATACATGAAGCTTTGTAGAACAAAATGGGCATGGTTCGCCCATTTGTATTAGCAGCTTCCATACAAGGTGAAAAAAGTGGTCTGTAAACTTTTATGGCGAAAGTTCCCACCGATAAATTCGACGTTTGTCCCAGTTGTATTCTTAGCATTACTTTGCATGAAACCAGAACAAATTGTAAGTTTTCAAAGCTGTTTACCTCGAATACGAGTACAAGTATCATAGAATGTGTGTTTGGACGTAGCTGCTTTATAGGGTCGCATATAAATATTGTAGAAATTATACACGTAATGACCATGAATGCCATTTTCGGTTAAGGGTATAAAAAGTTATAGTGAATCTGCGAGTATGAATCTTTTCTACGTATTTAGAATATGTGATAACATAATTTAATAAATTAAGCAATTACATGACATACATAGATACATACATATGTATGTCTGTATGTATATAATATTGTTTAATTTAACTAATGACTACATTTATTTATCTCATTTATTTCATTTCACTGAAGGGCTTCAAAGTACTTTCTATATCACTTTTGAGTCACATATATATAGAATTCACTTTAGATGAAAATATTTACCAAAAGACATAATTCAAAAGAAATTTACTCTTTTAGCCAGATTACGAAGTGGCTAAAAATAAATAGTTTTTATTGCTTAACAGATGAGTGATTTTATTAGAGTAAACACACATACCGTTACACCAACGAAATTAGCTGAACATTCACGTAGACATTCCATACATAAGATAGTAAATTGCCTAAAATGTTATGGCCATTGACCATTTTGTTCAATACCCATTGCATAGTTAAGTTATAGTTGTTGAGTCAACAACTAACAATGGACTGAGACTAAAACAATACAATGCCGTGCTGAAGGGTTGGTGGGATAAATTGAAAGGATTGTTGTCCACGTAAAACACTAAACGAATGAAACATCTACGTACATTTGCAGTTAAGCACACACACACACACACACACACACAAAACTTCAAAACAAATACAAATGTCTATTTTAAAGACCTGATATTGGATAACGATATTGAAATGGATTTCCATTGATAAATTGTCTTGTGTTTAAAAGCGTGTTTAAATATTTGGAAAAAGTGTATTACTTTCAGCTACATAAACTAATAATTGGTTTTATTTTATTAATATTGTATACATAGACTTATTTGAAAATTGACAATTTATTACAGTACTTTGGGTAATTTTTTAATTCAAGGCCAATTACATAGTTATGAATTAATTGTATAATAAAACATTGAAAGTCTAGTGGCATACAAGGGTGGAAAAGCGCTGATGATAATTATGGCTTTAAATCAGTGAAAAGATGTTTTTCGACTTAGCCTATAATAGCTTGTGACCACAGAAATGTAAAAAATTTCATGTATATAAAGGGTCCGCAAGATAACTTTTTTTTTGAAAACAGGGCACTAAACATCGAGTGTAGTTTCGGCTGTGTGGCACGTAGCGCCGTTCTGTTGAAACCAAATGTTGCCAATATCCTCCTCTTCAATTTTTGTGAACAAAAATTCGTTCACCATGGCCCGATAACGATCGCCATTGACTGTAACGGCCACTCCTTGCTCATTTTCGAAAAATGGCCCAATTATGCCTCTGGACCAAAATCCGCACCAAACAGTGACTCGTTTTGGGTGCGTCGGCTTTTCAATGTGTGAGTGCGGGTTTTCTGTGCCCCAAATGCGACAATTTTGCTTGTTTACATACCCGCCATGATCAAAATGAGCTTCATCTGAAAAGATGATTTTTTTGGCCAAATCGGCAAATTAATGTCGCAATATTTCCCAGCGTTGTTCAAGCGTATACACAACCATATTCTTTCAGCGGAAGGATAAAACTAATTACCTGTCAAATCAGACATGAGCTAAGTGTTACCATTCACGAAATAAGCACTAGTTGAAAAAAAACGTTAGATGGCGGACCCTTTAGTTTCGAATTGAAATTAGTACTAAAAACTGTCCCTGGCCACAGCGAGACGTTTTACTTAAGAGACTTTTACTAAGTACAAGAAATGAATTAACAAATTAAATACATCTTTCCTACTCTCCTGTGCGAACGACTACTGCAAACAAATGAAAAAAATTACATTATTTAGATGGAAACAAAGCAAAAATGAATTTTTATTAACGTTACATACAATTCAATTGCAAAAGAAAACAATTTGTATTCGTTACAAAAATATGAAAAAAACTAATAAAAGAAATCAACAACAACAACAGCAACATCACCAACAGAAATTGCCATTTCCTTTACAAATGAAACCCTGTTCGACGTGTTTGCAACGTTACTATTCGTAGTGTTTACATAACTCGTGCATCAACAAGCAACCACAGCAAACGCAAAGGATAGGAAAAACAAAATAACAGCGATAACGACAATTGCAGCAGAAAAAAATGCCGTAACAATAGTTAGTATTTAGTATTAATTCAAAATGTTGCAAATATTGCTGTGTGTCCCTAACACACTCAACTGCTTCAGTATCACACTCATTTGCAACGGCAGTTCAACACACTCTTTCTTGTACGTTTATAATAGACAATAAACTGGCAAACAATGGTACAAAGGAAATGCGATTGTATTTCCGTTTCCGTTCTAACGAAGCGCAGCAAACTTACATAAACAAAAAATTATGTTAAACAAACAGAGGGCAATTTAATATGAAACAGTTACATATTTAAAAATACATACATACATATACATATGTATATGTACAATGTACATACATACATATACATATATGTAGGTATACCTGCATTAATTTTTTTATTATTATTAATAAACTGGATATTTTCGAGTTATTGCACTTTTTAATGATGCAATGGGAATTATTCAATACATACTTCAAAAATATATTTTTATTTATTTTTCTTCTTCTGTTTATTTCTTTTAAATCGCTTCTTATTAAATATTGCACACATATCGGCTGAGTATTTAAAATGTTTCTTAGTTTCAAATCTTCGACACCTTCTTCACTTACTGCCACTCTAGACTTGGTATTATAACTTTAACTTGATTATATAGTATTTTTACACTGACATGGTTTTAATAAAAGTTCGTTTTAACGCTAAAACCAACTGTAAAAACTTGGTTTTACCATAGGCCGGGTTTACAGTATGACTGTTTAACATTCCTTAACTGCGTGAATAAATGACTTCTTGTCGTTTAATTAACATTGTGTCACTTAAAACTGCCCTCTACACTGGTGGCGGATCAGAAAAATGCTCTTCTTTTCACAAATCATGGAAACAGTAGCTGGTATATCATTCTGCTCTATTCCATTCCAATCTTTAAAGTGAATTCCACATTATATGCTCCTTCGTTTATCCCATTCAATTGGGGTTATTTTTCTAAGTACTGTTGATGTACGAGTACTTGCTTGACAGTGTCCGTCCTAATTTTTGGTAACGAAAAGATTGAGTTCAACGCTATTCTGAGAACTTTTATCGTTTCTGTCGGAGCTAAAATTGTTACAAGTTTTCCTTTGTTTTATTAATAAATTTGTTTGTTTTTAATGTATCCAAGGATGTTTTTGTGGTAGTTTAAAAATCAAATTAAGCCTTACTATTTCCAAAAAAAAAAAGGTTTAAAATGCAAAGGATATTTCACATACAAAAAAAATCTACTACGTCACTAGATTTAGTCGAAATCTATTTAAACTCTAGTAGAACTTAGCGATGGTTTTTTTTTCAAATTTTTACTAAAAAGTTAGCCTCTGTAGTTAAAAAGGTGTGTGAATTAGCTACCTTGCAGTTGTTTGGTTGTAGTTTCGGATATTTTTCAGCTAATGGTACTTGTTTTGGATAAAAAATAGTGATAAATGTCAAAAAAAAATTGGAGTAAACGGTACAGATTTTCATAAAAATTTCAATTGAATTCTGCTAGATTTCGAGCAGGTGGAAGTGCCCTATTCCACAAACTTAAAAAAAAAATTTTTACTATACATATGTATTTATTTGGTTTTTTTTTTTTTGACTAACGAAGCTATTGATATTATACTAAATAAAAATAAGAAACTTACCATCATTTTCCAAACATGGACTACCAGCAGGCGAACACACAGAGAAAATATAATTTTGATTATCCTCTTGTAATTTAAATGGTTTATTCATTAACGAACTCATATTAATGCTATTTTTAACCCGAGATATTTTGAGAAAAAGAAGAAAATGTGTATATAAGAATACATCAAATTAATGAAGAATAAATATTTGACTACAGAGAGATATAAGTACATATGTACATAGATATCGTTACCTTAATATAGAAAGGCCCTAACTCATTATTTTTTTTAAATCAAGTTTTTTGTATATTTCTATAGAAGAATATCTAATGTATCGAAAAAAGCAAAAATTTCGACTTCCAAAAATTTATGAGTTAGAGCTTTTCTATATTAACGTAACGATATGGACATACATACATATGTGCCATATCCATATGTACATACATATGTAGGAAGACTGATTATATGTACTTACATTTCGTTGCCATGAGTAATGGCAGTACATGGTGGTAAATTGTTGCATGCCAACGGTGTGAAGAATGAAAATTCATACGAGCATTCATATAGACCCATTAATTCTGGATGGACATTCTGTGGCAAGAAAATAAAATATTTAAATCCAATTAGTAAACGAAAATCAATACGAGTGCCAACATAATATATGTATATGTACGTTCATTTTTCAGCATTGAAATCAAAGAAAAATGGTTGAGCATTTTTGGAAGAATAAGAACAAATTGAAAATTAACAAACGAAGTTTTGATAATTTCCCACACAAACTTTCTTTAAGAATTCACATATGCATGCATGCATCAGTCATTAAGTTTTTTTGTGTTTGTATACGTGCAAATTAATTGCAGTTTTAAAAATTTTATTTATTTAAATGAAATACATGTGTAGACATATACATATGTATGTATGTGTGTACATATGTATGTATGTACATACTTAAGTATGCTATAGCATCTACTCGATTAATCCTTTTTCGATTAGTTGAGGAACTTTTTGCTATTATTTGATTGAATAATGAAAAAATTTAAAGTTTGCTTTTGAAGCCACGGACGAGTTAAAAGGAATATCATGTGGGTGTAAAAAAATTTTTAAATATATAAAAAAGTCCAATAACTATTTCTAAAAAATTTCATAAAATTTTTTTGATATTTTGTAAAGTGTTAAATGTATGAGGATTTCTAGTAAAGGCCATGATGCACTATCCTACACAATCGCGCAATCTACGAAAAAATACAACCCTGATCTGATGAATTGTTTTTGTCTTTTGAAAATGTTCATAGACTCAATCGTACCGGGGGGTCGATTCTTTTTCTGTGTAGTGTGTAGTACTTCTGATTCTATTCTGATTCTCACGCCATTTATTAGTGAAAAAACATGGAGAGGGCCACAAGATGAAAATGAGCCAGTGAAATTCAAAAAGAATTTTTGATAAATTTTTTAGAAGAAAATGTTGATGTCAATTTTTAATAATATATACAACATTACTAACGTAAAACATTTATATAGTTTTCTTACCTTTGCTCATCCCGAATTTCTTGCGATAATTCTATTAAAACCAATAATCCTGACAGTTTTTTAATTTATTATTATTTGTTGTGTATTCGCATATGTAGTTTGACACTTCAACAGAATACAAAGTTGATATGTAATCACCAATGGCGGTAAAGAATATAAATTCAGCGACGCCTCAAAGCAAACGTACAGCCGCCTACAATATTTTTATGTTTTATCTACAACAATATTTTAATAAATCAAACTTTATTTGACCTTTTATTTTATATAATTTCACTACTTTTTTAAGCTTCTTTTAATTTCTTAGGACTTCGTACACCAAAGGTGAAAAGAAACCCTATTGTTTTCGCTAATATATCCGTCTGTCCGTCGTAGGCTTTTTTCTCCAGAACCGTATGAGCTACGGACCTGAAATTTTCACAGAATATGTAAACCTTTGGCCGTTACAATACAATATAAACAAATATATGACATTTGAAAAATTAATGGGTGGTCTAAAGCGAGCAACGAAAAATGTTTAAATCCTAATGTTATATATAATTATATATGTACATATACATATACATATACATATATACTTCAAAGTTATAGTATTTTTATGTAGACTAAACCAATTAACACTGAATTTTACGTTAGCGTGTCATTGGAGCAAAGTGGTTGGTTTTTGCCAACCTGTGAGCGAATAAAATTAAATTTTTAATTGCTATAAAAACTCTAAAATAAGGTGTGATTTTTTATTGGTGCACCACTTTTCCAAAGCAGTTAAATTTCTGAATTAGCTTATTCAGTGATTTATTATCTCACTGGGAAAGTCTTTTAATACCTAAAATTGTGAGAAAAACCATTGCGTCATAAATATGCACAAGCAATTCTAACAGTATTATTGTTGTGTGGGTATTTTTTGGAGTTTCGCTATCACAATGATGTACATATGCTTTTGTTGTTTGTTTTGTATAGTAACCATTTTTTTTTACAAATCAGGTAATTGGGAATTTTGGTTTCGAAATGAAGTCCAAATCGCATTTGAAGTGCGAAATGCAAATTTTGTTGCTAAGCTCCTTGTTTTTGCTTCTTTCCTTTTCTCTTCCCTCCCGGTACTATGGCGAAAACAAAGCGACAGCAAAACCAACAGTAGAATTAAAGTTAATCTTTTTTCGTTTAACAGCACAGTTGACAGTCGTTCGTTCGTTTTTTGTTTTGTGCTCTCGCTTTGCTGTCGGCTTTGAAACTTTTGGCAGTCACAGCATAGTCAAAGCAAATGAAATAAAAAAATGGAAGCACTTTCAAACGCTGATTATTTTAATTTATTAATTATTAAAACGTACAAAAAAAATAAATACATGCGTCTCAAGCAGTTTAAAAAAATCGTTTGCCGCTTAGCGCCGGTTCAAAACTGCTAAGCTTCGATATCTGCATTTAACTTTTATATTTTATTAACACAGATGCAAAAGTTTCACGGCTACAATGGAATGGAACACTTTTTCATTAAAAGAACGGGAATCGCAATTTGTGTAGTTATAAAATGATAATATGAAAAGTTCTCATGAAAACGAAAATGAAAAGTTTTTTTCATTGCACATTATCACAGAACCAGAATCGACCCCCAGGGCTGTATTTTCTCAAAAATCGCACGATCGTGTAGGCTAGTGTATCACGGCCTTAAATATTTAGTTAGAAATGTTTTCAGCACAGTCGAAAATTATTAAATCACACTTTCCATACCTGTCATACAATCTAATAATATGGCACCGTTGCCATATTAGTGTGTACCAATTCACTTTTCTGACACTGCTCTATATGTACGCATGTGTATTCGGTTTAATATTCAGAATATTTTAATATTCACACAGTCTATAATTTATAGACTGTATTCGTTTGTGCAGGCTAATTTCAAAAATGTGTATACAAATAGTTGTTGGAAGTTTATAGTTATACGTATTCTGTTTAAAATTAATGCGTGTGTTGGCATTTTGCGTGTTTTTTATTTTTAGCTGCACGCATTCGTAGTTGTTTGACAGTCAATACACAAAAAGTACTTAAAATGATACTTTTGTCATTCTCTGGTGTGAAAACACTATAAGGCCTGATTCATAAAAAATATTTTTGATTTATAAGATTTTTATAAATCAGTTTTCTATACATTTTTAATTTTATTATCCCATTTTTTTCAATACAAACATTTACTATAGCAAGAATTTTATGAAAACTTACGGCCTGGCTCACGATGTCGACAAGAAATTTTCTTTCGCGTATTTATGTATATTGAAAGCAAAAACAAATTTTTTTTTATTTTGTTTTCAATATAAATAAGCGAAAGAAATTTTTTTGTCGACATCGTGAGTCAGGCAGTTATTGAAAGTTTTAGAACCGATTTTTATCAAGTAGAACAATACATACTATATAGATACATAGTTATTTTTTATACAAAAAGTTCAGCTATATACTATAGTATATCTTACCTTAACTTCTTTATCGCAATGAAAATAAATGGTAGATGAATAATTCGTTGTTGTATTGCAGGGTGTTGGGGATGTATAGCGCATTATTAAATTACCATTTTCTAGTACTGGCTTTGATTGGGCTGAACCGTAATTAATAAATCTAAAATTTTAATTTGATATACACAAACAAATCAACAATATTCTATGCTAGGAACACAACGTGGACGAACGACGAATTTTTCGCTGCGAACTTTCGTCATAAAAAATAAAACACATTTGCGCATATGAAAATGAACACAACACCGCCGTCGAACGAAATTCGTCGTGGGTGACGAACTCTGAGATAGATTTATTTCTATTTTGTTCGCCGACGAATGACGAAAAACAAATTTCTCTCTCTCCCTCTATCTCTCTCTCTCTGTCTTTGCACACACAATAACCAACTTTATCATATATAAGAGGAATTCGCTGAATAAATTCGTCGTTGTTGTGCTTCACACGACGAATTTACGCAGCGAACTCTTAGCAACGAATTGTTCGTTCGTCCCAGTTGTGTTCCTAGCATTAAACTCATTAATATACAATATAAAACTCACTTATTTTTATAATTTGTTTCCTTTAGTTTCAAAAAGCACACGCTACTAGCTGCTGGGCACAATGCATTTTCGCCATACAACACTGGTTTACAAATATTTATTACAAAAGCATTGCCTTGGCGGTCAATAGTTCTAATTACACAAAAAGTATGTACATAGTTTATTACATAAAATCAATCGTGTTATTATAAAATTTACCTGTAATTAGAATCACTTAGCTGCATAAGGTCGTATGTGTGACCTGTACTGGGATCGCGCACATTACACATATCGCCTTTGTCATTGACCGGCTCTGGCAAACATGCCAATGGCGTTTCATACGTTATGTAAAAAGAACAGGCATCAGGAGCCTAAAATGTAAAATGTAACATAAATTTCATTCTCAAAATTCTTCATACGTATTTGTTTTAGTAAATTTTGTAAACAAATTGTATGTTTCTCAAAATCACTGAAGAGGAAACCAGACGAGAAGAGGACCCATTAGCAGACTGCGTTTGCCGAAGTGGCACGTAGGAAGATCGAGTCTAGCTGCCCCTCAGGTAAAATACCGGAGGCACGGCATAAGGAGGTGGAGAATGCCATAAATGAGAATATTGTGGAATAAATCCTAGCAACTGACGAGAGTGCTCCAAAAATCCATATGGAGAGCAGCAAGTTTATCAGGGATTAACAAAAGCATCAAAATCCCATGGAAAGACGATATCCGAACCTTAACTAAGGCATCCCTTTACATAAAAGGATGGTGACACAATCTAAAAACTGAAGCTCTCACAAAAATTATTGCCAAGCAAAATAATTCAGGTCGAATGTGGAGAAATATGAGATCTTCCATTGTGGAGAGGCAAAGGACGGCAACTTGCTTGTGATAGGTGTGGACAAAGCGCCCATGGCATACTGGCATATCTCGAAGAAAGAAAAGGGAAGGACTTTTTTGTTAGCACGGTCATTAGTTGGTTTGTGGAGCCAACTAATAATCCCAAAAAAAGAGGCGGAGCCAAACAAGAAAGGGGGTCTGAGATGACTCCATCTCAAGAAATCTCCCTATTAGCCGAATAAAATTATGCTGCTCCTGCATATCAACCTCCATCGGAGTAATCGGCAACTCAAGCCCTAATGGAGCAAATAGCAAAAAATAATATATATGTTGTTCTCATACAGGAATCCTGAACAGTTAAGAACAAGGTTTCTGGTCTAAGCGACTGTAATTATCAACTTTTATGCGATGCCTGAGTCCAGACCCAGAGCATCCATACTATGTCATAAGGGATTAGATTTTCTTTTTTCTCCAGAACTATCAACACCAGACGGCATAAGATTTATTATACGGTAGTCGGAATTTACTGTTGGCATCAGTGTATTTCCCCTCAGACACTCCGATACTACCACCAACGTCGGACTTAAGGTACATCGTTTCATCGGCCAGGAATAAAGGTAGGAATATGTTAATAGGCTGTGACGACAACTCGCATAATATCTCTTGGGACAGCTCCAATAGCAACAAAAGAGTTGTTGCGTTATTTGAATTCATAAATGAAAATAATGTTTTCACCCTAAACACTGATAATAAACCAATATTTATTAACAGGTTGAGGGAAAAGGGTATTGATGAGATTCGCGATTGGCATGTGTCGGATTTTCATTCCTTCTCGGACCGTCGCTAAAGTTTTAACTCTAGACCACCCTCCCCCAAGCCCTATAACTTTCAGGAAGAGCACCAAAACTGGCTGGTGAAGATTTAGGTTAAGTCTACAACGCAAACTCGAAAACTACTCAGCACCAAATAACAGTGTGGAGCTGATAGTTTCGGAAGTGGAAAGACTGAGTAATGGCCTTAGGTAAGACTTTGAGTAGTGGTGTCCACTCCGTAATAGGAAAACCCCGAAAAAAAGCCTTGGTTGACAGGACATCTGCTAAATCTTAGAAAAGAAACTAGAAGGCTCTTTCACAGAGCCCGACGAAGACAACTTGAGGTATACTGGGATGAATATAAAATGAATATTCAACAAGAAAGGAGGATAACGCGAATCTTGGACGCTTTTCTGTGAATAGGTAGATAGCGTTAGCGAAGTATCCAAAACTAAAAAATTTCTATCGAAAACCCATACCCAACCTGAAACACTCGCTAACCCGGATGGTAGAAGGGCGGAAATCATGGAGTAACTATTAGGAATACTAATGAAGGCACACTTTCAGCAGGAGCTGTGGAGAATACGGAAGAGACAAAGCCCTGAAGAAGAATCGCCACAAAAAATATAATTATCATCTTTCAAATGGTAAATAATGCAATTGGTAGTTTTCTCCATTTAAATCAGCTGGGCCTGATGGTATTTAACTGGCTTTTCTTTATATAAGCATTGACCTAATAGGAGATAGGTAGGCTAACATCTTTGCCACCTGTCTAACATATGGATACGCCCCAATGGCATGCACACAAGCAAAAGATGTCTTCAAACCAAAATCAGGTAAGTAAAATTATGCAGATCAATAAGCTTAAACTCATTCTAACTGAAAACATTCGAGCGAACTGGGGACGCAATGTTTAAGGAGAAAATACCACATGATATAATAAAGTTTAAGCAACACGCCTATAATACAGGCGGGTCCTACAGGCCTACAGGCTACGCATTTATACATTAGCTACTTATTCAATTAAACTAATTTTTTGAGCTTTAGGTCAATGTTTATTATTATTTTAGTATTTCGATATTTCGTTAACCTTTGGTTAACTTCTTCAGGATATTTTTATATTTGAAATTAAATTTTTCTTTTTTTCTTTTTTCTCCTTTCAATTACAAAAATAACAATGTGTGTCATAAAATTTTTTTTACAATTTTGTGAAAAGTTTTGGTTATAAAACAAAATAGGTATAAGTCTACAATATTTGTTCATGTTAATAATATTAAAAACATTAATTGAAAAAAAAGTTTTTTAACATATACATTTTTTGAATGGTTTTTAGAAATGATAATAAATATTTTTAACATTATATGTCCTAATGTTTTTAATATTATTAATATGAACAAACATTGTAGACTTATACCTATTTTGTTTTATAACCAAAACATTTAAAAAAATTGTAAAAAAATGTTTATGACACACATTGTTATTTTTGTAATTGAAAGGAGAAAAAAGAAAAAAAGAAAAATTTAATTTCAAATATAAAAATATCCTGAAGAAGTTAACCAAAGGTTAACGAAATATCGAAATACTAAAATAATAATAAACATTGACCTAAAGCTCAAAAAATTAGTTTAAATGAATATATTGAAAAAGGTCGAAAAATTAGATAAAAGAATTTGATAAGCTACTTATACTTATTGATATATAAGCATATTTGACTTAGATCAAGGCAGCTTTTTAAATTACGGTTGAAGTGTACTGATGCGCTGCTTGAGCAGCAACGAAATGCACCTGGACGTGCTTAACCAATAACAAATATTTTTTTTAATTCGTTAAATAAAAATAAAATATTAAATTAAACTTACATAAGATGTTACTCGTGATTGGTTTGTGTCCAAAGTGTAATCACAACTCAGAAATACGTGCAATCGATATGTTTCGTCCTTTTTACTAGAACTTAAACACTTTTCACCATTTGAAAAACTAAAATACATTTTACCATTGTGATAATTCAATTGATGTTCAGTTCCTGAAATAGTAAAATTTATATTTTTATTAACTCTTTAGAGAAATAGTTCAAATGATTGCTGTACTTAACCCAAAACATATTCCTTTTTATCGGATCTTCTGAAACAAGCCGCAACACCAGAATGCCCACTACAATTACGTCTCATGTGACCACATATATTGAATTCGAATTCATCGCCCAAATCACTGCGTGTATGGTGCGCAAAGTCAGAACGTAAGGCACTGAAATCGAACTTATGACCGTAGACCGGTTCGATAAGGAAGCATTCATTTGTGGATAGAATCTATTAAGAAATATAAAAAAGACATTACTAGAGTTTTATGCTGAGTTAGAAGAAAATCAAAAAAGTTTTATGATCGGTAACGCATATTTACGGAGCTACGGACTCATAAAGTTTTGGAGATCTTTTGGCATTTTTTTTTTTTTTTTTTTTTTTTTGATTCAGTATAACAATATGGATTATGGACAGGGACTCTGGTTAGTATTTATTTTAGTTTTCATAATTAGTAATAACGAAAAAAAAGTTAAACAGACGGCTATCTTTTTATTGACTCGGTTGTGTATCTTTTTAATTTTTGTAATTTCTTCATACTGTTTCCCCAAGAGGGTCAAAATTCAAATCATAGCCCAATTTATCTATTTATTTTTCTAATGGTATGCCCTCATTTTGCAGATGGATAAGAAGACATCATGCTCACAAATTTTTGACAAGGCTCCATTACGAAGGGAGCGTTTAAAAAAATTTTTTTCAGATGTATTTACCATTACCACCAGACCCAATTCTAACTCGATGCGAAACATGGTTCAACGCAAGTGCATAGTATTACGAAAATTTAAAAAAAAAAATTCAAAATGTAGATACATTAGATATTGCTGACTCCGAGGCAATTGAAGAATCCCAACAAATTGTATAAAGCCTGCGTACATAAAAGGGAACTTTCAATACATAGTATATGTTATTGTGGAGCTCCAAACGAAACGCTGTCCCTTAAAAAAGAGGGTATCTCTGATCAAAAATTTGAAAAATACCTACTCGAAGTTCCGTTAATGGCGGAATTAATAAAAACACTTTTAAAAATGATTTGGTGGTAACAGATCATACATATTGTATAGCATAAGTATTAATGTATTTACAGAGATTTCTATAGTTACACTGCAGAAAATTTGGTGACAATTAATCCAAACGTACTCATCGTATTGCTATCTTAATATTTAGTCAATTTAATTGGGATTTTCGATGTAGTTGAATAGTATAGAAATAATGTTAATTGTTCCCTTCAATGAGACTCTGGAACCAGTCCCGCAACTATACTTATGTAGATATCAACCAAAGCGTAACTGTTATTTATACTTTTGATATATGAGTGTCCCTGTGGTCGAGTGGGTAGTGTGCAAGCCTGTCATGCCGGAGATTGTCAGTTCGAGTAGCAAAAAAATCTGATTGAAAATAAAATACCATTACATCTGTTTTCATTGTTATGTCGAGTACACACTAGAGCCCTGCATAAGACCATTTAAAAGAACTTTCAAGACATGAGGGATTTTTCAAATGATTTCCTGTAGCGAAGTATTCATAAACAAACACTGAACATCACTGTTTGCAAGACATTTGTTTCAAATACTTAGTGACGAAGGAATTTATGATATTCGTTTTTTTATACGCATTTGCGCGTATACAAACCTCGTGCATGTACATACACACATAGTTACATAAGTTGTGTATATGCTCTTTTATTTTAGCAGAGACTCTTTCATTTATCACGGTCACGAACCACTTATTCAAGTCACGAACCTTTTATCAAAGACAAACCCCCAATTGGAAGTTCCCAAAAACTACGCCAAGCATTTCCAAAATCCCAAGAGTTTCCCGTGAAAATTACAGCAGCACTGAAAATCTAAAAAATCCGCAATGGCTGCACCCAAAGTAAATTTATATAAAGTATATGCAAGTACTCAGGTGATTAATTTTTTTCTCGTGTAGTGTTAATGCATGAATGTCAAAAGTTGTTTACAATTATCGTACGCCATTTTGTTTTGTGGTGCTTTGTTATACACAATTGTGTGTAATGAAAAGTATGTGAAAAAGTTAAAATAAATTTTTGCTTAAAGAGGGTGTTACAAAACATTTAAAAATAATTGTATTTAATTAATAAAATACATACGTGTCTTTCATAATACTCATTTCACGTATTAAACGTTTATCAATAAATAAATTTACTTTGTTTTGTCCATCCATACATTTCCCTTTTGTTGTATGCAGATCTGGGACTATTGCATTAAATAAGCAAAAAAAAATATAAATATTGCGCTAGCACCAAATCACGAATCGAAAAATGCACTAATTTTGCATTACCACTACACACATTATGAAGAGTATTATTGTATTATCACTGAAACATATAGTGCAAAATATAACGTTAATATGTACATGCATAAAAACACACGTACATACACCTAGGACGAAAAATCATCTCACTACGTTTTTTAAAACTTGATGAAAATGTTCCAAGCGGTAGTATTTTTGGTTTATAAAATCACCATTTTAAGATATAACTTTACAGTAAAATAAACGAAAACCTAAGTTCTGATCTTTTTTTAACTACACGATTTTTCATATAAGCTCGAGATGCAACGTACTTGAAGCATGAAACTTATTCAGTTATTTTCAATTGGTTCTGAAATGTTATTTGTGTATATATGTACAATTCTTCTTTTCTTTAATCTGTATGTACTTACATAGGTTCCCTCAATGCGAACTTTACTGTATTGTTTATTTATTTATTTTTGCTATCTGATAAAAATATGTTCACGCTTTTATTCAATTTTACTGTGTACAATATGTGATAATGCAATAATATTGCATTACTTCAGAATATGCTTAGTTTCAATACAAAATTAGTGCATTTTTCGCCATGCGATTAGCTGCTAATGCAATATTAATTCACTACTATTAATAGATTTTATTTAAGTGCAAAAAATAGTGCACTACAGGCATCAAATTTAAATTACACTAAAATTTTTGTCTTTTAATCAGTGTTTATGATTACTGTACATGTATTACTGGTTGTATTCATCTGTTTTTGACATTCATCCATTATTTTTACACTTACAAATTACCTGTTGATTTTGTATTTTCTTAGTTGTTGTAGACCTTCATATACTTTATATAAATATGCTTTGGCTGCACCATCATGTTATGTAGTTATTACCAGTATTTGTAACCAGGTGAAGACACTACTTCTTGTGGTATTTGGAGTGTTTGTTACGAGCAGGAAGTGTTCGCAACATCACTTGTAAACACTCATATACACGAACATTTTGTAACGTGGTTTTCTTTTCCAGCTGGGTTATGACTCAGTATGTCCAGATTCGAATTCAAAGGTCCACTAACTTTGAAACAAAAGATTTATTTTCTTCGGTGTTAAGAAAATATACAAAGCTTTACTTTATTTAACGAAACTTATGCTACTAGGATATCTTAAAACTGCAGGTATATTGTCAGTGAATTACAGGCGGTGACAGCTATAATTAAAACCAACTAGTTATGGGCGTATTCGGTAGGCCTTGTGAGGCCCTTTAGTAAATGCGGGCGAGAGAAATTCGGTGGCTCTCGTAATTCATAATAAGTTCGGCGATAAATGAGTTTTCAAGGTGAATGCGGTAGATCTTGAAAACAGCAAAAAGAAATAGATTGAAGATCAAAAGAAGAAGATCTTGAAAACCACAAAAAAAATTAATTCAAGATGAATTCGGGGGAACTTGAATATAAAATGAGTTTTTCAAGATAAATTCGATAGATCTTGAAAAACACAGCAAAAGAAATAAATTCAAGATGAATTCGGGGGATCTTGAATGAAAATATAAAATAATTTCAAGATGAATTCTGTAGATCTTGAAATAAAATAAACTAAAAATGCTTGTATGCTTTCTCTTCAAAAAATTAGAACAAGCCTTTATGTTGACGTCCGTTCTGCCTAATATACAGGTAGTGCCTCTGCTTATTGTACTAAGACGTTCAGCTCGTCCCGATTGCTTGTTGCCTAAACCTGTCATCTTATAGTAATAATTATTTTAACCTCTTGAGAATTATTTTTATATTTGCATGGTTTGTTCGTTTTAATTTAAAATAGAATGTATGTATGTATATAGCATGTACGTGCTTGCAAAAGCATGTACGTGGTTGTTGTTATTTTACTTCTGTTTGTACGATCGCAGCTAGACTGCATGAGCCTGATTGTTGTATTTGTTGTGTACTTATAAAACAGTTGTGTAGTTGTTGGTATTATTTCTGTTGGTAAGGTTTCAATATAAAAAAATTTAAAATCAAATAAGTATACAGTATGGGGAAAAAATATAGAGGCATTTGTGACGGAACGTTACAATTTATTGTTGGCTTAGTATAATACATGCCACGGCAATACATTTAAAAAGCAAGACGTATTTACATTTCAAGAATGTTTACGCAGGGCTCTAGTACGCACTATGGCATTTTTTGACAGCGCAATAGTGCATACTGGTGGCAACGTTTGCATTTTCGTTTTTTTCGTTGAGCGGCATTGCTTTGCATACAAAAAGCACAATGTATACGGCGTTGCACACAATTTACTTTGTATAAATATATAAATAAATAACGGCCTGGCTCACGATGTCGACAAGAAAGTTTCTTTCGCTTAATTACATTGAAAACAAAAACAAATTCTCTTATTTTGTTTTTGTTTTCAATATAAGTAAGCGAAAGAAACTTTCTTGTCGACATCGTGGGCCACGCCGTAAATAAATAAATAATTACACTGTGCTCGAATTCGAAACTTTTTTTGTAACAAGACGGGGACCCAGTGGGTAAACGTAATTCAAGTACGCTGAATCCAATGGTGCTAACCATTTTTTTTAGGTTAGCTCTTGTTTAAAAAATAATTAAGATAACTTGATTAAAAGCACCTAAAAATCACTATTTTTGCTAGTGAAGTCAGTTCGGTTTGTAAAGGTACGGTCACACTTGGGCAAACATTTGCCTAAAAAAGCGTAACCAGTACATACCAAAGAAAAACCTTCTGATTCAGACATGTGTTTATTAATTATTATAGTTAAACAGTTTCCAATAACATTGGATTTTATGACATTGTCTATTAGTTATGTATGAAACCGTTTAACTTAATAAACATGTGTCTGAATCGAAAAGGTTTTCAATATTATTTACTAATTTTTACTATTTTTCCATTCGAGTTCGTGAGCTAGTTGTTAACTGACGGCCAACAGCTACCGCTGTTGATTTTATTATTATCAGCGCCGATGCCCAATACTGTTGGCACTGGTTTCTATCCACTTTCTCTAAAAAAAAATAAACAATGAAGGAAAATAGCCAAAAACATATGACGAAGCAAAACAACAACAAGCCGTTACATGGTGTGTGAATGTATGCACCGATTTTCACAACGATTCACTATTTTCAGAGTATTATAAAAATGTTGCTTTCCAACTATTCATAATAATATATTTAGCATTTTATAATAGGAAAATGCACATATATACATACCAAAGGATTCTCATTTCCAACATTGGCCGTACATATGACCTTGAATTGAATGCATCCTATTAAAAGGCACCAGAGCGGCGACAAGTCCTTAAACATGACGATTTCAAAATAATAACAGAATAAGACAAATTCACAAAGCACAAAATCAGGTGTTTTTCTGGTGGTGTTGCTGCTATTCAAAGGGTGGTTTGGTTGTTAAAACCTATAATATTTATGTGTGTATGTACATATGTACATATATTCCTTAGTTCATTAACATAGCCCGATAAACTTATCACTTCTTAACTTGTATGTACTTTGAAGTAATTTAACAAAGAATTTTTTGTTGTTATTTCACTTTAGTTATCACTTGTTATCAATAACTACGTTTTATTTACTTTTCTTACAAATTTTCAGTATTTGATTTTATGACAAATTCTTGCGACTCGCCGGTAATAATAAACATGATATTGTACAAAATCGATTTTATATTTTTACACTCGAATTATTATTTTATTTTGGAATAAATATTATTTATACACTTTATTGTTAATTTTAGCGTAATTTTAAACTTTTTTAGCACAAAGGTACGATATCTTCTCAGAATATACAATGTAATCCGCGCTATTGAAAATACACGACAAAACTGGCGCAGGTGCAGCTAAGCTTGAAGAAATGTCACTTTTCTATTTGCTTTTAATATTCGTTTAATACACAGGGTTGTATATAGTGTTATTACAAAAAGGAACATGCAGTCAAGAATTAAGTATAAAAGTTTTCGTTAATTTTTTATCATGCTGTAAGAGCTTTGCAGAGGAAGTATCACTTTCCAACAGCGATGCCAATTTAGCGCGTTTCGCCCTTGATTTATTGTGTTTTACTATACCAAAAGAGCTTTTTTCGGCATAGAGCCTAATAAAAGACGCGGTAAACTCCCGGGTTTTTAATAGTCAATAAAAATTGGGGCTTGTGTACACGTTGTCGAAAACAACTGACTCCTGCTGACATTTTTATGCTATTTTCTAGACCTTAGGGAACAGAAATAGATTGTCAGTAGCACAAAATTGTTCTCGAGAGCGAGGAAACAAGCCCCAATTTTTTGGTATTGATGATGTCGACAACTGGAATAAGGGTGAATGATTCAGCTGTCGCAAAAAAAATTCCCTTGACTGTGCCAACTATAGATGACTTACGATTGAAATAGCAGTAAAAATATCGAATATTCTATATGTGGTTAGAATTGAAAACGCATATACTGTAAATGGCAAATATTTTGAAATTTCTCAACTACAAAATGTACCCACTCGTAGAATGACCCTAACAATTTCCCTTACATAACTTATTAAAGATCTATTCTTGCTGAAGTACAAAAAGCATTTGAATCGCAAAAGTATTCATAAATTTATATGGATTATTGCAAAGTTTGACAAATAAAATTAATATACAAACCAAAGATTTTTATTGGAAGGCGATGTTGATTCTGTGTTAAATGATTCTAGTTATTTAGGGAATAAGCTCGAAGAAGCAATATTGCAAAAACTGAGAGTTAGTAGAAAAACAATCAATTGTATTTACTAATATTAACATAGACTTTTATTTAAAATTAAATAAGCGCGCAGAAAAAAGCACGTTTTTGCTATAACTCAGCGCGTTTTGAGAAAGTTTTGGTTATAAATAGTTGACAACACTGGTTTCCATTATGTACTCCCAGAGAATTTATGGCCTCCACCAGCATAAATCCTATTAAAAACGTTTGCACTTGATAATGAAAAATTTCTCCAAATAACTGTGCGAGGTGCAAAACTTATGAAGTCCAAACAACATACACAGACCTTATTACTTACCAATAAAATGATCAAATTATTAGATGTCAGTTTTCATTTCCTGTGACGATATGTAGAACACACAAAATGCGAAAACTGCTTAAAACGCGTTTTGCGAGTGGAGCCATGTTTGCTCTCATTGTTTTGTTAGTATTCAAAACCTTAACTGTTTTTTTTAATGAAAATATCAAAATATCAAGAAGACAAAACAAATATGTACATAATTTTAAGATTATCATGCCTAGATGGGAACTTAAAGTTGTATTTTTATGGAAAGAAGTTTTATTTTTATTTATTTCATTAATACTACATATAGACATAGGCCGATTTAATTGATATTGTAAATAATTGCATATCTGAGTATATCTATGTTCAATCAGGATATTTGCAGTTGAGACGAATGTAACTCATGTGTAGTCAACAGACCAAGAATGATGGAATATTCTATCATTCTTATCAACGGTTTATCTCTCGTTGAGTATGAACTACACAGAGAACAGCTATATTAAACGAGAGGAGAGGTGTCCTAACAAAACGCCAGTACGAACCTTTTATAAAATAAATTTGAATGTACATATCTTTACCATATACAGCGCTGTCACTCATGGATCGCAAAATTATTGCAACTTGCATTACTAAACAATTAGAAACATTTCTTTCTGGTTCGGATTAATTTTTAATAGGTTTTTGTCCTTGTCCTGGAAGGCAAGATAAAATAAAATAAAAAATAAAATAAAATATAAGTTATGCAACACGATACCTATAAACTGATGTCTCGACTGTGTAATGCATGGATAACAACTAAAGTTTGTTCTTACTTCGTAAAAAAAAACAATTGATTTTTAATATATTATTTATTTGACTTTTTCTTGCTATCATGATGTTTGGAAGATGATTTTGATTTACCTGACGATGATGACGAGGAATGTTTTTTATGCGAGTTCGAAGATAAGGACGAGTTAATCGTGGATGTTTTACTACCACTCGATGTTCGATCTTCGCGGTGCGTCTTTGTGGAACTTTTAATTGTGACAACAGGATTTCCCACCTGCACTTGCACTTGCTCTAGTTTGTGATAAGGCGAAGATGAATTCGATGACGATGATGATCTGGAAGAAGTTGCCGATGATTTCGATTTGACAGAAGCGACTGATGATGATGTAATTAGAGGCATAGGTTCATCCGTCATGACGACAACTCCTGAAGCACAACTTCCAGTTGGTTTCGATACAGCTGGTGGTGCTGGCTTGCTTATGCAATTGTCACATTGCCAATTATGACCTTGTTCTTCGGAGGCTTCTTCATCGCTTATTGGTGGCTTATGACATTCTTGATGATAGAGAGCTCCACATTTTGAACACTCTATTAAGCGGTTGGTGGCCGTAAATCTAATTTCACCACAAATACAACAATTCAAATCGCCAAACTCTTTAAGATTAGTTTCTTCTTCAGCAGTCGTTGACAACAAACCACCCCCAGCCCCTACACCGCTGACTGCATCGTCTGAATCAACAATTGTGTCAGGAGAATCCGATATAGTTTTAGCTGGTGAATTTACAAGATTTATAACTTCTTCAGTCTCCACTGGTTGTGGTGGGGGCGTCGCAGCTCTGCCAGGAAAATTAGCTTCATCCTCCAATTGTTTTTTACTCAAAGAATTTGTAATTGTTTTTTCTGTTCCATATCGTTTTTTTATTTCTTCGTCCAGAAGCAGACGAAGTTCTGTGGCGGAATTCGCATGTGAAGAGTGTAAAAGTGTGACGGCTTTTTTAAGTAATATTTCTATTTCGTTGGTGTTAGACATGCTTCGTACCAATATTTATAATTTATTAATAATTCTAGTTTGATACCCGGTTTACTTCTATAATGCAACCAAGGCATATCAAACAGGTACATGCATCGGGCAAATTGCTCATCCGCTGATTTTTGTTTACACGTTTATAACGAAGAATTCATTTGACAAATACTTTTGTGCCTTGTTTGATGCATACAATATTTTGACAATTACTTTGTAAAACTCTGTGAGAAGCACAGAGTTGCCACACTGTTTTCTCTAATGCATGTACCTGTAGTAAATGTGCCTTGAATGCAACAATATATACTAGGGTTGCCATACCACTCTCACGAAGTTAGACAAAGAATCACGGCCTAGCAATGAATGAAAATTAGTTGATTCCACAATCAACTGAAAAATAATTGTTTTTATTATATAATTAAATACTTTGGGATTGAAATCACATGGACCAAGTCCCATTAAATTTAATTTGACATCGGCTAACAAATTTACATCACTTTGCAGCACTGTTAAGGTTATTCACAGCTGTTATATTTCGCGAGTTGCCAGTTTGCGGATTTTCGAAGTTGTTCGATGATTAAATGTAAGTGGGAGGTAGGCGGTTAGGAAATAGAGATATCAACAGTTACATAGCCATTAACATTTCTGATGTAAGGCTTCGAGACATATACAGCATGGAAAGGCAATAACGTAAATGGATCATACATAAATTTATTTGTTTCAAATATGGAATAACACGTTTGTTTTATAAAAATAAAAACATAGAAATTTACAAATACAAATTAATACGAATTTCTATTGGTGTGTATAACAAATATTTAAAAAAAAATTTCAAATGCCCCTGAAATCATAAAGGATTAATTGTGTTTTATATAATATACTAAAAAGTCCAAAGCCTTAAGTATTTTTTAAAATGGAATAAAGAAAAATTATTTTTATTTTAACAGCACGTTAATTCGGTATTTTATAAAACTTTTAATGCTTTTTATTAAATATAGATATAAAAACCATAATGAAATAAAGTTGAGAACGAAAATTACGCGTTCTTGAAAGAAAAAATTGGGGGTCTACTATGTAATTCGAAACGAAAGAGTATGCTTTCGAATTTTCGTGCTAGTAAGATAAAAATTCGAAAGCATTTTCTTTCGTTTCGAATTAAATCCTGATGGCACAAACGCAGGTGAATTTTCTTTTAATTTAATTGTAAAGTTGTAATTTTTTTATCGTTCTTTAAAATTTTTTGATAATCCATTAAGAAGAATTAATACAAATAGCAAACAATAAGACTCTCAAAATAATTAAGTCGAATTTTTAAATCAGCAAATTTGTGTCTGGTATTTGACGTATTTTGACTTCAACCGACGTTTTTGTAATAGATTAAATAATATCACAACATTTATTCTTTAATCTAGAACCAAAATGTCGTAAAGTCGAAATATGCTAACCACGATAAGAGTTATTGTTATTTTAAAGGTCTTTGATCGAAATTGTTTTGCCACTGTATTTAAAATTAAATATGTTTAGTGTTTATAGCACAAACACCTCTGTGTATTTAACATTTTAAATGAAAATAATCTGTTTTCAAACACAATTTCATTTATAGAATAAGAAAAATTAAACGGTTACAAAAGGAATAAAAAATGTTGGTTGATAAAAGAATAATTACTGATTGTTTTAATAAATCTTCAATTCTATTCCTAGCGGCAGTGCTTTATAAGAATTCTAAGTCGGTGTGTGCTTAATTCTACGTGATTTTTTCACAGTCACAGCTGGTGTACGAGGGCTATCTGTACAGTCCTCGCTACCATCAACCTTACGTACTTTAACTCTAGTAACTGGGGTGGAATTAGAGTGTTTTCCAGTGTTTGTGCTAGATGTATTTTGAAGATCCTGTGAGGGCTGCAAAGCCTTCTTTTTTCGTTTAACATTTACAATGACATTCGCATCCATACTCACATCGAGTTCAAAGTTAAATTCATACGTTTTGTTTGGTTTCCTATTTGGGGTTATACGATCATTGATGACAGTTTTACCGGATCGAGACGAAGACATTGTTATAGCCGGTGACATTCTTACATTTGCTTTGGCACTAAGAGGCGTGTGTCGCGATTTTGAAGCCGATGATGGTTTAGCTGATGTTTTTTGCTTAATGGGAGAATTCTTTGTTTTTTTAGGCGATCTTATGTTATTAAGTTTGCTTCGTTTAGAAGGTGAAGGTGATGATTCGGAATAAGATGAATCATTTTGTGTTCTCTTTAATGAGTTGTTCTTCGAAAATGTTTTCATTGTTGGTTTTGCGGAAGTCTTCAACGTATTCTTGGTTTCCTTTTCGTTCA
The DNA here is from genome assembly GCA_936439885.1 of Nowickia ferox. NCBI lineage: Eukaryota > Metazoa > Arthropoda > Insecta > Diptera > Tachinidae > Nowickia > Nowickia ferox. Next base: position 112,872,340 of record OW387023.1, read on the forward strand.
CATTTTTATGAAAAAGAAGAACATCATCATCATTATCATCGCTGGCATTTATAACTTCAACTTCGTTATCTTTATCATTATCCAAAGGGATATAATTTTTTACTCTTTTCTTTGTGGGTGTTCTCCCAGACTGGTTCAGTGAGGTTGAATTAAAATTAAAATCTAAATCGCCACTTAAAGGAACCTTTAGCATTTTTAAGGCTGATGTAAAAATCTTACGACATTTTTGATAATCTGGAGTTTCATTGTATTCCATTTTTGCGATATATTTAAGAAATTCAGCCAATGCTGTGGGAGCACCTTTTGGAAAAATTTTCATAAGGTTACCTTCTATGTCCGACATAAAATTCTCTTTGGCTTTCTGCACTTTTAATGGCATTGCCAAGAGTTTATCTTTTACCCATGGCAAATCGTTTCCTAGCCATTCGATTAAGTTATAAGCCAGAATTTCCAAGTCTGCCCTCATGGTAGCCACACCCAGATGAGCATCGCGCGATGTATACTCTATGGTCCCGTTATGCATTTTCTTTGGATCGGGTTTGAAATCTTTCGTAATATAGTGTGAGGCCAAGCCAAAGTCCACAAGATAAGCTTGGTTTTGTTTTTTGCCATATCCAAGTAATATGTTAGCAGCTTTTAAGTCAGCATGAACATAACCGCAATCATGTATAAATTCGTAAACATCCAGCATTTGCAAAGCTAAACGGTAACAAGCACCTTCAGGCAATTTCCGGCCATTGGCCAGAAAATATTTCGCCACATCACTTCCGTAGCGTGGCATAACAATAAAACGATGTTTTATTCCGTTTATATCCGCCGAACCATTGCCAATCATATGAGGCATGCCCAAGCTTTTAATACCACGCTTTTTTTGGAACTTGATAATATCATCTAATCTAGCGTTACGCATATAGAAATGCATTTCAACAAAGAGAGGGCCATTATCATGAGGCTCCTAAGAAATTTTGTAAATAAGCTCTCTAAAAAGACTAATAAGAAAAGTAAACTTACGCATTTCACAACAAACTCGTATTTGTTTTCCCCGTTTTTACAGGCCGAATAAATTTCTCCAAATCCACCAATTCCTATAGATGGTCCTATTTTCCATTCCGTTTTCAAGAGATCTCTTAAAATTGTGCCTTCTCTTATTCTTTCCGGCATATTATACAACTTGGACTTTTTTAAACCAGGTGCGGCCTTTTTGGCGCCTCCAGCAGCTGCTCCACCAGCATTTCTCTTCCCAGCAATTTTTGGCATTCTCACTACGGCTCTAACAGAGACAAATTTTAATTAATAAATATTTTATGAGGCGGCAAGTTTTCATGGACACTATATATATATACTATATAGTTTCTGTCACAGAACTATTTATTTATAATTGATTTTTTAATTAAATTCATCAGTAACATTTACATGTACGATTTTTTTGGAAATATATAGCTTGCCCGTTTTTTGTTTTAAAACTTGTTTTGACATTCCATAGACCATATTCTGTGTGACATTCTTGCTATATTAAACAACAGAGTTGTATATACTTTTCGTTAATTTTTTTCGATTGAGGACAAACTTGGTATTATTGGTGAATCTGTGCGACTAGTCGTATTTTACACTGAAAAATGTTATAGGTTGATATACATATTTACAATATCGTTTGGTTCTGGAAAAATAACAAACATATATAAGTATTTAATTGATAAAAACAATTATTGCGAACAAAAGTAAATGAACAAAAATTAAATTTGTAAAAGAAGAGTTACAAAAAATAATTTCAGTATAAATGTCGAAAATTTAATACAGTTTACAAAGTTAGTGTTAGAAGATTTTGACTTTGCGACATTTCGTCGTTTGATTATTGGTTTGCGGCACAGTATATTCAAAATACATTATTACTGCAGCAAACCAATAACCAACCGACGATTTGCATCCCCTCCTTAGTCTGATAAGTGTATTATGGCCTTATCATTACAACAGCATACATTCAAATTTCTGGTAGGATTATTTTTATTTGTATGTTGACAGTTCAGGTTAAGATTTTATGCTATTTTATTTATATGGAGTTTGACGAATGGGGTAAAGTCAGCTGACTGGTATTAATACACTTTGGCCAGTTTGTGTATTAATTTGCGGCATGTGAAAGGACATTTACATACAAAATGGTCAATTGAAATGGAATACGAGCATTGTTGTTGCAAGACGGTAGAAGAAACCTCACAAACAGTCCACCTTTAAATATAATAAATCAGTATGTAGAACTGCTCAATCTCAACTTTACAACAATGGAAGACAAATAGCAGTTTTGCATGAGCGATCCGAGGGCATGACCATCTCTCCTTTCAAACGTTTAAAAGTTCTATTAAGTTGAGCTTAATGAAAGACCTACTATTCAAAGAATAGTAAGTGAAAGAATAACGAAATATTTTTCAGGGCTCACGAAAAAATCACTCATATAATTTTTACTTCATTACATAAAATATGTAATTGGATTACCTTTAGGCCCAACTATATAAAATTACATAAAAGTAAAAAATAACACCTTAAGTACTAAATAACAATTGATAATAAATTGTTTTCCATAATAAATCAAATCAACGAATTAACAAGTAATTCGGCTTCTATTTATGTGAAAATATCATTTTGATGTGGCATCGCCCAACTGAACGAATAATAGTTAGTGCTACCAAGTTCGTTAAATATAGCGGCCAGTGTTGTCAGATATGGCGATATACCGCCAAACGTGGCGACGAAAATTGGTTTTTGGCGATGAAAATTTTGAAATGGCGATTGTCGATTTACTTGGCGATATTTGAACTCCTTGGCGATATTTTTGGCTATATTTCTACGATTTCAATTAAATAGACTAATGTTAAAAATATGACATTTTTTGTAAGGAATTTTTTCTACAACATACTCGTAAATATTTCGTACATGAAGTTTAAAAAAATATGGCCCACAAAATCTCATTTGGTGTTTATGAAACACAGTGGTGAAGAGTTTCTTTTATTAATTAGAAACAATATTTTGATAATGAAGCACCAAAAAGCCTGCACGAGTTCTTGCCTAGAATGTATGAATACGGCGATGCTAGTGGTACTTACCACTTCAAGGATATGATATGTGTACTTAAATATACATTTAATTAAATATTACTTCAGTTTTATCACAATATTTATATAATAATTTTTATCTTGGTGATCAAGCTGAGTTTATCGTATTTAGGTTGATATTTTGGAATAAGTTATTTTTTAAATATTTTTTGTACGCCATTATTTATATATTAATGTGAACACTTTTCTTAATTTTTCTTATATAATATAATTTTTGTATTTTACAATAGACGTTACCTAGTGAATTTAAAATTTAACAATATTTTTAATGTAATTACAAATTAAAAATTTTCTTTAGCTAAAATTTAATGTTTTACTGTAATAGCGATATACGGCGATATTCGACAAGTCATTTGGCGAGGAGGCTGAAAATAAATCTGACAACATTGCTGGGGACGTCATTTTGGTATTTATTGGAATATCAAATCAGAAGTGGATTTTCATCATCGAACAACTTGGTCGGTGGTCGTGAGTGAAACACGTAAATAAAATAAAATAAGCTTTCAAATATACACAGAATAAAGGAAAAGCCAACTGGAATAGAAGAAGCACATGAAAAATGCGTACACAATTTGCCACAATTGCCGCAAGATAGTATCATCGATTTATATTAATTTAAAAAAAGTTAATGTAGACCTTGGCGCTTACTTTTATGTCTCACCGTACCCCATTTTTTTCGCCGCACTATTGGTGCTATGTTCAAGGTTTGCAGGTTACACGTTCACATTTTGGATGTTTTTAAAATGATTGTACGAAATGCGTGTTATACCATGTGGTCTTAATTTGCAACTCTGCGTATTCGCCTTGTATATTTGTTAGTGTAAAATTTCCTGCTGTCAGAATATTTCCTAGCGTTTTGATTTGATTGACAGCAGAGAAATGATGTCAGCTGGTGAATTAGGATCACCTTGTTTGTACGTGTATGGGCCTGAAGCAAGGCACATTAAATACAGGTACACGCATTAGGTGCAACTCTGTGCTTCTCACATAGCTTTACAAAGTAATTGTCAAAAAATTGTATGCATCAAACAAGGCATAAAAGTAATTGTCAAATGAATTCTTCGTTATAAAAGTGTAAACAAAAAATCATGCCTTGACCTGAAGGCTCAGTTAGCCGACTGTAATGGAAAGTAACTGCAAATTAGGAAACAGCTGATCGATATTTTTATGTGAAAAGTAGGTTACGTTACTTACATTTCTATAACCATTTTCATTACTTTTCACATAACAATATCGATCAGCTGTTTCCAACTATTGTAGTTACATTCCATTACAGTCGACTAACTGAGCCTTGAGACCATGTTTGCACAAACGCGGCCAATGCATATCAAACAGGTATAATGAAGAATTCATTTGACAATTACTTTTATGCCTTGTTTGATGCATACAATTTTTTGACAATTACTTTGTAAAGCTATGTGAGAAGCACAGAGTTGCACCTAATGCGTGTACCTGTAGTTAATGTGCCTTGAACGCGGCGAAAAAATCAAAAAATATAGATATTTTCATGTTTTTGTTGTGAATACAACAAGAATAGAGTGAATAAGTAACTAGAAGAGGAGAGAATTATTGTTGAATCCGCCGCGCCCAGTGCTGTCATACTTATTTTCATCTGGAAGCTCGCCAAATGACTTGTCGAATATCGCCAATATAATAAAACATTAAGTTTTAGCTAAAAAATATCTTTCTTTTGTAATTAAATTACAAATATTGTTAAATTTAAAATTCAGTCCGTAACATCTATCGTAAGACATAAAAGTTATATTGTTTTTTTTCGTCTTTATTCTGTTACTGTTACAATCATATACATTAACATATACATACTGGCGTATAAAATTACTTAACAGCAACATATTCCAAAATATAAAAATATTTCATTCAATAAGAATTGAAATTACTGAACTTAAGCCAGATTTAGAAATTATTTCTGATTAAAATTCACTATAGTTCAATTAAATTTAAAATTGTCTCAATCAAAAATATTTTTTCTTATATTATATTGGCGATATTTGGCGATATTCCACAAGCCATTTTGCGAGGAGTCTGAAAATAAATCTGACAGCACTGATAGCGGCCATTACTTTGCCTTATTTGCATTTTCGGCGTCTATCTATCAACCATTCGTAAAAAGAAATTCGTATCGTTCGGTAGTGCAAGTCGAAGAAGATATTTTTGCTAAAAAATTCGTGTACGATAAAATTCATATATAATAAAGTTATTCATTCCAAATATTAATTTTCAAAGGAAGCATATTTTAATCACAATATAATGGTAAATTCTACAAAATAACATGGTTGTGAAAAAACAAGAAGCAAAAGAAAAGTGTCATTGTGAATGAGGCATTTATGTTGAAAAGTTTTTAGCGTGCGTGCGAATAAATCTAAATGGGAAGGAGTATGGAAAATGTGTATGACATAAAAGCAAAGACTATTTAAGAGCATAATGAGGGAATATCAAAAATAAATATAAATGATAATTGAAGCTTATAAAATAGTCTTTGTATATTTATAACCTCACTTTCGTGTTTGGAAAAGAAGTAATGGTTGACATGGTGCCGCAATGATAATCTTTTTTATCGCTCCCTGCTTTGTTTTATTTAGGAGCAATTTAAATTAATTTTAGAATTTTCTTTTAAGGCTGGAGGAAAAGCAGGTAAAGATTCAGGAAAAGCAAAAGCCAAAGCAGTTTCACGTTCTGCCAGGGCGGGCCTTCAGGTAAATTTCATTAAATAATTATATATTGACAAATTCGGAGGCAATGAAATTTTCCCGCCATTTTCACAATTTGTCAATTGCAAAATCGAAGATTAAATGCTAAAAAATCTGTATTTCAGTTTCCTGTGGGTCGTATTCATCGTCATTTAAAGAGTCGTACAACATCCCATGGAAGAGTTGGTGCTACCGCTGCCGTCTATTCTGCTGCTATTTTGGAATATTTGACAGCTGAAGTAAGTTATATATGATTTTTAGTGGAGTTTTCCACAAATTTTCACGATATTGAAATGTGAATATGTTTACGCGCCAAATGTGTTCTAATGTATTTCTTTCTCTTTTACATTTATCGGAAAGTGTTGTTTTCCTTTTTCTTCTGCGTGTTTTTAAAGTTTGTCGTCATAGTTGTTTTTGTTTTTTTTTTCTATTGCCAGTGCTGTACTAAATTCTGTTTAATGTTGGTTTTTATGTTTTGGATTTATCAACCGTTTGTTTTCTTGAGTTTATTTTTTTAAGCGTCGTTTGCCCGCCATTTTTTTATAATTTTCTTCATTCGAAAGGCTGTCGTTTATTTAATTTTTGTTAAATCCTGGGACAGATATGTAGATCAATATCAGTGTTGTTAGAATCCAAATTCAAAACTTCAAAATTATCGAAAACTAAAAATTATATAAAACAAATTTTGTTTGATAATATGAAACGCTTTTTGCTTACGAATATACAGCTGCAGTCAAAATAGTAGCACCACGAGAAAATGTTTAATAAATCATATTACATCTTACTTACATCTTTTAAAATGCGCATGTGATTTTAATTTAAAACGAGAACTCCTCACTTTTGCAACATTTCAAAGACCATCAGTACTTCTTGGTCTCAGTGCAGACACTCCCTTTTTTAATTCGGACCACAGATTTTCTATGAGTTCTAAATCTGGCGACTGGAGGCCACTATCACATTGACTAAATTGTCTCTAAACCGTTTTTTTGTAATTTTTTTTAGTGTTTTTCGAGCATAGTCGTGTTGGAAGGTTTTGTTGTAAACTGTGTTTTTTTCGTCTTCGTACAAAATGTCTAGTACCCCTTCTATCAAAAAGGACGATTTTGGAATCAGCATGTCAATGAAATTTCTGGTGATGTCGTTTAGTGGTTTGGGTAGAATATGGCCGATCCAGTTACACTTTCGTCTCTATGTCGATTGTGACTGGCAGTGCTTTTGTTTCCGTCCATTAGCTGCTATTTGTGACTAAATTTGTCCAGATGTGCATTATTCTGCGAAGGCACTGAAGGCCTGCATTTTTCCGGTATCTCGGGGTGCAACGTTCCATGTTTCGCAACGGCATAGTAAGATTGATTTTGCATTTGTATTGAATATCTTGAGTTTCACCCGGCAGGAAAGTGTTCGCAAGTTATAAATGGATTTCAATCGACCAAAGGTTTGCGTTGCTTCAATGACGCGCTTTTCGATGTCATCTTTATGAGCAACAGTCTTTTTTGTGATGCTGCCGAGATAGAATACGTGCATTATAGTCTTCCAAATTGTGGTTGTGAATACCGAAGTTTTAATGTCTAGTAACTGGTAATTTTCAAACATCGTTGAAGGTATGTGTCATATTACGAATATAATCAGCGTAGTCAAAGACGTCTAGACTAACATGCATAACACACGTTACTCCTCTTCCATAATAGTGTCGGGAACGATGTTAAAGAGAAGTGGTGCATGGATATATCCTTGGCTTACTACTACCACTGAGGTCTGCTTACTTAATTTGCTTTCATGCAATATTCGGCAAGTTGCTTGATGGTATAAGCCTTGAATCAGGGAGATAAGTTTCGGCGGGATACCTTTACATATAAGAGCACTCGTTGATCGTCGGTATGTCGTTGTGGTCCAATACGTCAAATGATTTTTCAAAGTCGACAAAGCATTCTACCGACTGCTCTGTTATGACTTATGCGTAAGTTTTTACAAAACATGAACGTTTTTCCATATGCTTGGAAGAAAATATGTATATGTATATTGGCACTTTTCAGGGACTGCAAGCATTGAGTTCATTCACTCGTGGTTTCCCACGATTGGTACTAAACGCTTTTCCAATCCTGTTTTAAGTTCTCCACAATCATGAAAATACTTTTTAAATTTTTTTATTTAAAAGTGGATTTATCGTGATTGTCGCATTTCGATTTCGACTAGGACGTTTTGGTCTCAGATTAACGAATTTTTTTACAAAATCTGCCTATAAGAATCAAGCCCTTGAAGCCAAATATGATTCATAATCAAGTCAAAAATATTATTTAAAATAACAAATAAATTTACAAAGTATGTAAATTAATTTCAAAATAAAGTTGTAATATAAGTACAAAGAAAAAAAGTATATATTAATACGTGTGAAGTTGTACTGCCAAAAATTTTGAACGCGAAAACTGAAGGAAGAAAGGAGAAAGTGATACGCATACAAATTATCCAAGATTATTTTGTTTGTTGGAAAATAATTTAAAAATTTCGTATATGTATCTTTATAATTCCAGGTGCTTGAATTAGCTGGAAATGCTTCCAAAGATTTAAAGGTCAAACGTATTACACCACGTCATTTGCAACTAGCTATTCGAGGTGACGAAGAATTGGATAGTCTTATTAAAGCAACTATTGCCGGCGGTGGTGTTATTCCACATATTCACAAATCTCTTATTGGAAAGAAGGAAGACAACGTACAAGACCCGCAAAGAAAGAATACCGTCATTCTGTCGCAAGGGTATTAATATTAATAAATATAATTTTTTTTTAATTTTTAATAATAATTATAAAAATCATAAATATAAAAAAATTTTAAAACTTCTTTTTATTATTCTTAAAAAAAGACTACACAACATAATATGTATATGACAGTTAAATAATAATCTTCGTAAATTTTTTAGTTTTTTTACAAAACAATCGATTCACCATTTTTTTGCATTAATTTATTTGATGGTTAAAAAAATTTCTTTTTTTATTCTTTAATATTAAAATTAAACGGAAATGTTCTGCAAAGAATGCAATTAATACAATTACAAGTATATATACATGTTTAATATTAATAAAATTGAAAAAAATTAATAAATAAACAATTGACAAAATTTAGTAAATACAGATAAAGATTATTCAATGGTTTTCTAGCGTTGAGTTTGTACTTGTCTTGTGTACTAAAATTTTCAAGAAAAACTTTGTTGTAATTCACAGTACTTAAAAATAATTGGGTGAAAGTTGGGTTGACTCGGACTTTCAAACCGAGTTGAGTTGACAACGGCAAAAAGAGCATTAATTTGCCTATTTCAAATATGTATATACCATACATTCTTCCTTCACTTCCACTTGCCACGATACACTCAATATCAGATGACTATAACTATTTAAATTTGTTTTTAGCACGCCATTCTGTTGAATCTTCTTTTTTTTTTTGTCGAAAACAGCATTTTAAGTATAAAAAAATCGCATAACATAAAAGTTCAATGCAACAAAATTTTCTTTCTAAAAGAAAAAATTGCTTTTCATATGGTTAGAAGGGAACCACTGTATTTCTAAATTTCTGGCGAATAGTCGAATTTAATTCATACGTTAAACTATTAGTATTATTAATAATATTGCTCAAAATTGGACAAGAAAATTATTTTAAATAAAGCGGAAGGATACTTAACAGATACTAAATACTATGCAAACAATTAGAAAAGGAAGGAATGCAACCGCTTTAACTCCATCCGAAAAGAGAAAAATCTTTAGAACTAACTACGTGAAATTTTGCTCTTCCAGCACTAAAAATAAGGTCTCAAGCTTAACAGTAGAAAGAGACGACATTGCAACCTGTGAATACCTGAAATTTAAAAAAAACTGCCTCAATAATCAACGCAAAGAAAATGGATTGCAAATTGAGAGCATATCGATCATTTTACATACAACCCAACGAAGACATGAAAAAAAAATCAGGAGCTGGTATTACAAGCTATTTAAACGAAATTTTTCACAATATAAAATTGGGGTATTCACACCAGTGTCATAATGTTTTAACATTTGAACATAGTTTAAAAAAATTGTGACTCAAAGAAAAACATAAAATAATAAAACCAAGTGTGTTTTTTTTACTTTTGTAGTAAAATGCAAAAAGAGTTCTTGCCGGAAAAAGGACGCGAATAGGAAAATTAGTAAGATTAAGGAAACAGCTGATTACAACTCCACATAGTGCTGAAAAATATATGCACTTTTGACTATTCAACTCTTTCTTATTGGTACTCGATACAATATTTTTATAACACGACCAATCTAATAATAAATTTGTAATTTATTTTATGTAATATTTGCATTACATAAAATAATACATTACAGTTACATTGCATTACAGTCGGCTAACTGAGCCTTTACGCTGCAGCCACACGTTCAATAAATCGCTTTGAATTTCATCACACATACTGTGTGTCAAAACTCCTTGAAATTGAAAGCTGTGACACAAATTGATAATCAATTTCATTTTTTAAATGCCACTGATGAAGAAACAACTCAAATTTGTAGCTTCAATCAATGTGTGCTGTGACCAGCTGTTCAAATTGAAAATTAAATTGCCATATAAATGGATAAGTGAATTTGAAAGCAATCTAGCTTTCAATTTAAAAAGTTTGATTGTGTTAGTAAAAAAAGTGTGAGTGTATTGCAAATTTAATGGAATTGAAAGGCAAAAATTTAACGTGTGGCCCCAAATTAGATATTCAATCTACTACGCCCTTACACAAAGTACTATTATTTTCAAGCAAGATTTAAATCGTATATGTAAGGATTTGTTACGGTTTAGAAAATTTTGTAAAAACCGTTTCCCGGGGGGGGGGGGGGATATACAAACTCTGAAAATAGCGTTACGTAATATGCATGTATGTGAATGGACCTTGTTGATATTTTTTTAAAATATCCACGAATTTTCGCAATTTTTTTCCGCTTTTTAAATTCCTAAAATCGACGCTAATTCGTTGGCGCTCTCTTGGCACACGTAGAACAAGCACAGATACGAATAGATTCTTAGCATAAGTTTTAAATTTGAAGACATTTTTTCATTTTTCGATAAAAACGAGTTAGGGCTTTTCTATATTAAGGTAATGATATACATGACTTGGACCACTTCATAAACCGTTAGATTTTGCACAATCAGATGCCACCACAAGCCCAGCTGGTTAATAGTTACAAGACAGACAAATGTCAAATTTTGCAGTGTTCCAGTGTCACAAAGCAGGCAGAGATGACATGTGTTTGTGAGGTAAGTGTATTTTTCTATTTGTATCGCTTTCCCCAAAATTTTGTCATCGGTTTTGCTTTGATTCTTCTTTCTAGTGCAATCATATTTCAACGTGTTTTTTTTGCTATGTTAGTTAGATGGTATGTAGAAATAAATTTCAAGTACACTATATTTGTCTCTTTTACCACGAATTTTATAAAAACGTTGGGTCTGTGGAGTCGTAGATTTCGATGAGTCGATTTAAAAAAAAAATAAGAATAGAATATTTAAAATTGGGCTGGTAGGTTTAGTGTTCATTTCATAATACCAAAGAAAATGCAGCCACATTTTTGAACAATTTAATTTTATCAAAAAATATATGTATGTATGTATATTAAAAAATATTTGGCATTAAATATTACATTCAGTATTATGTATATGCATACAAATTAGTAGATATTAAACTAATTCACATAATTAATTTATATTCTGACGTTTAAGCTCATAGAGAAAAAAACGGCAAAGTAATGTACATATTTTATGTATTTTTATTGGACAACTTCCGTTGCGATGACGAAATTAACCCAACAAATGAGGCACAGTTTTTTGTATATCATCACAGCGTTCATTAAGGTCAGACTGTGATAAGAGAAAAGAAAGAAAAATGAAACATGTACATATGTATTATAAAGCAAAACATCTTAAACAATCTGAATGAAATCACTTACAGCGTCTAAGCCCAAACAGGCACCCCATTCAATCAATGTGATACGATGGTCATTATTCGAGTCACATGATTCCAAAAATGGAGCAATACAATGTTCCAAACTAACTAAGGGAGCACGAATTGGGAAAAGTTCGTGACGAGAAACGGAACGATCGGTATCTCCATCTAAATCACACCATTTCCAAACGGCAGCATTAGCCCAACGACGGGTCATATTGGTTTCGGCTTCCAATTCCATCTGCATGTAGTGTTCAGTAAGCTCATCGCGTTCGGCCAAATCGCGCATAACGTTGAACAGCCAATCGCGCATGCGTCGGGGAAAATCTTTCATTTCCTCCTCGCTACATTCCTTCTGGGCATGGCACTCACCGTAATAGTCAATGTGCAAATGAGTATTGTCGGGATGAAGACAACCAGAGTCTTTAGTATCACACAAACAACGTTGTTGATAAACGGAACAATCGGAAGACCAAGTGTCGTTCTTGTTAGTACAAACACGGCGGCGAACGTCCGCTTCTTCAGGACATTCTGGTATGCAGACACATTTAGCCTCCACACCTTCGAGTTGGCAAACACGACCAGCACCGCAGTGCATTTTTTCGCACGGATCAACTAGAAGTAAATGTAAAGGAGAGTTTTTTTTAAATATGAATTGTTTGACGATACCCATACAAATTTTCAGAACTTTTTTTGCGAACATGGAAGTATGTATGTGTGTAATGCAAACTAAATTATTATCCAAAAATTAGAGGAATTTTAGAATTTTTTTCTATAATATTTTTAAAATGTAAGAAAGGAGATTGAAAAATTGATTTTAAGATATTTACCGAAATAGCTAGAAATTATATTTTTTTAAAATTTTAATAACATAAAATTAACGAATTAATGTTTAAATTAACACACAACTTAATGGAAAAAGCAAATTTTATTTCGTTTTCAAGAGTTGAGTAACAAGATACTTTTATGAAATTTTTGCACAATATGAAGAACGATGTGAGGATTAATTCTGCATCATTAACTCAAAAATTCCATTTTTTGAGTTATGACGTTCTTTGAGTAAATGAGCGATATGTATAATGTGTACATTCATAATTATGTATGCATACCATATACTTACTTTCAACGACCGGATTCGACAATTGATTGGTATCGGCCACCAATTTTGTAGCAATTTCATTTTCTCGTTCAATGTCGTTGTTCTATTAATTTGAAATCATTATACATCGTGATTAATTTGTTAATATTGCCTGATTTACTTACTAGATTTTTTTCTTCCAGCTGTCTTAAGAGTTCTTCGTCGCTTTCATCCAAATCGAATAAATCTAAATCATCCAAATCGCCAATGTCCTCCTCATCAGCTTTAATATGAGCAAAGACCAAGAGGCCAACCAGCATCAGTAGAGACCACTTCATGCTTCTAAAATTCAAATCGTTTTAAATGCTTAAAAAATTTAGTTTGATTGGCTTGAGAGTTAAAAAACACGCATTTAAAATAAAATAATGGATGGCATTGTGTTTGTGATGATAAGAAGAGATGAAAAAAATGTTGTGTGCCATTCTCTCGTTCTCTAATAATTCCAATAGTACTAAATTGAGATTTTTACATTCGCTTCAATAGAACGAACTTTTCTGCAACTAAAAACTTTAAAATGATTCAACAAGTATCTTTATCAGTTAAAAAATAAATATATTTTTTTATTTCAATACATTTTTTAAAATTAAAATACAACCCAACAAAACAAAAAAGAAGTAGTTCAAAGAGTTTGTCCTTTTCCCGTCTTCTTAATCATTACAAGAAGAAAATTCATGTTTAGCGCTTTCCTAAATACAATCGAGTAGATTCGTGTTTATTAAAGTTATGAAAATTAACATCGAATTATAAATATTTTTAACCTTTGAAAAAAAACGTCTTCGAATCAGAGAAGATGCATTGGTTTAATTCATTGATTTTAATGAAGAGCAATAATTTATTTAAATTGCTGCACAAACAAATTTCCAATGACACGCTAATTTAAAAATCATGCACGTTTCGCCTAAATCGAACCAGTTTGTCATCACTTGATTCCATGAGGCGTTTGAGAAAGGGGTCCTACCAAGACAGCTTAATCTTACCGTCAGTTATACAAAAAAATCAAAGTCAAAATTTTTGGACGTTTTCCTGTGTGTGTGTGTTTTTAACAACTCAGATGATGACGCACACTCTATGCAAAATAACAAACACTACCACATACTTTATGCAAAATTTTACATATGTATTTCTGTCTTGTAAATATTAACCACCTGGGTTTGTGGTGATACCTGATTGAGCTGCCTTGGGTCATACATTGTAATTTTCCTGATTTCAAATCCGTGATCCGAAAATATTCACTTATTTCATGACGTATTCACCAAAGTTGATTATTTTTGTCCCGAAAAAATTCGTAGTGCTAAAAAAACATTACGTTAAATGCAAAAAAAAAAAAAAAATATTCGCTTATTTCATGACAATATTTGTATTCGCTAAAGTCGATTATTTTCGTAAAAAAAAAAAAAATATCAAGTCAAATGCTCGAAAAATATATTGATTTATAGCTACAAAAAAACTTTATTTCGATGGTCTAAAGTAGAAAGGCCCTATTTCGTATATTTTTACGAAATTCGAGTTTTCCAGTGAATCCAATACATTTCACATAAATACACCTCGTCACAAAAATTTATTGCAATAGTATAAAAAATAAAACTTTTACAGGCAGTTGTACAAGCAGTTGTACAGTTTTTATTATGTTTTTACCTTCTCCTGTAAAGTTACAATTATTTGAGTTAGGATCTTTCTACTAGACTAACGATTTGAACTTAAAGAAATGCCCCTTATTCTGTAACTATCTGTCCACGTCATGTCAATGCGATACCAAACATTTGGCGCCGACAACAGCTGTATGATATTTACAGTCTATTCCTATTCTCTAGGGCGTATAAAACCCCATGAGCCTATCAATAGCAGTCAGTTGCTTTCGACACTGAGTAGACAACAATTTTGTTGTTGTTGTTGTTGTCATTGATATGATATTGATATTTACATAATAAGGGGAATGATCTTATTGTAGTTAACAAAAAATAAATAAATTTCTTTTACAACTAACGTTCCTGGCCTGTTCTGTAAATCGAGTCGATTTAAAAACTCTTGATTCACAAATTTAAATACACTAATAGCGATTTTTTCAGACTTTTTTGTAGTTTTTTATTTTTTAGAGCTTGAAATAGCATATCTGAAATTAATTTGGTATGTATAATTTAAAACACATCAAAGGGGCCAGTGGAAAGTAAATTTGTAAAGTATTGTGCACAAAAATGAGCGGAGTGAAAATTATTTTGTGGACTGTCTATACACGACCTATGCCTTTACATAGGAAGTAGCAACGTGGTTGCCAACGAGTGCGAGCGAGAAGAAAAACTCTCCAAGGACAAACACACACAAGCCTGACCGCACTTAAAAAATAATTACGATGACGCGAGAGCTGTTCTTCAGCCCAGAGCTTCTTAACGACTGACAACTAACATTAAAAAAGTTCAAAAGATTATAGTCATATGGTGTTTTTTTCCAATCCATGTACATATTTTTTTATTGAGTTCTTACTAGCCGTCCACTCGAGCAATAATCTTGGCAATTGTCAAATTCGATTCCCGACATATGATATTAGCGTGTAGGCCGTATGAATATGTGTTGGTATATTCAGCAACAAATGTTAAAATACATTGCTGAGCAATAATATGTTAACACATGCTGTTACATTGAAATAATATTAGCTTTTTTAAGCAAAACAGTAAGAAAAAATGTTTTAAATAAATAAAATAAATATAATTTCAATTTACAATTAGCAAAAGATCTAATAAAGGATAGTTTAGGTATGTATATGCAAAAAAATACAAATATATTTGAATGTACGTGTTCTCCACCTCTAGATACATTGTTGAACACAAGCAATTTGACGTCATCATTCTGCTGACGTTATTGCTTGTGTTAAGACACAACAAATTGCTCGTGTGGTCGTAGTGTTAACGGCAATAATAATTAAATAACTTTATAATAGAAATCTATATTTTGTACCGCTTTTTAAAGTAATCGAAGTACAACTTGAAAATTTCGTGATAGTTTTTACAAATTATAATGTGCGTAAACAAGAGCATTTAAGCGAAGATTGTTTCAATTAAATTTTAAATATTTCATTGTGCAGAAAAATAAAAAGTTTATAGAAATTTCTTTCGCTGCACCATTTCATTTAAAACTTTGACCAATCAGCGAATTAATTTATTAAAACGTTTCCAACGGATTTGTTCAGTTGTTCATAATTTTGCAAATTAAGCACATAAATATATTTATGTATATGTATACATATGTATTCATACATACATACGTTCGCTTGAATGCAGTACATATGCACATCTGTAGAACATCACTTTTTGTAATTAATATTTATAGTACTTGAAACACCATTTCATATACGAAAGAGTATACAGATATGCCAGCAGACATCATCATTATTTCCATTAAACAAACAAAATTAAAGAAATGAGTGCATCATTGCATACAAAGAAATTTAATTATAAATCTTGGAATTAATGTTTCTAATTCAATCTCCTCTAAAATTCTGGAAGAAATATCTTATATCTTAGTATATATATGATGGTAGTTTATAAAAAATTCAAAACACTTGAGAACAAGACTTTTTTGTAACACTTTCATTTCATTTTCATTTTTTCTGAAACAGAGAAATATTTAAAAAAGTAGAAAAACTAAACAACAATAAAACTTTTGGAATTTGTTGAGAGTATAAAAAACTTATGTATGTACAAATGAACAGTGGACCAATAAATTACTTCGCCCGAATAGTTTTTATGGACTGCGAAGACGATTAAATAAAAGCGTTAATCAGTCAATGTGTATTAGTGTCGTTAATTGACGCTTTTTCGGAGACTTCTTTATGAAATCTTGGTATAAAAAAGATAAATTTATATAAGTACATTAAATAAATATTATACAGAGTTAAATTGATAATTTTTATTCTTCTGTGCGACACTGATAATAAATAATTATAAAAGTGCTTGCAGACTTTTGATCGTTTGGTCTTTTATAAAGAAATTTCCATGAAATGCAAAATGATGTTTTTTTTTCTTCCGCAGAGTTGAAGTCGTTCAAATAATCATCTGTCAAATAAAAATATGATTTTTTTTGGATTCTGTAGCCGAAAAAACACGACTTCACACCCACAACTATGGGATTAATATTTAGTAAAAGTTTTTTTTAAATATATTTCATGTTCCATCAAAATTATTATTTTGTATCCATTTTTTTAAAATCTGTTTTGCAAAGTGCAGTATGTTTTTTTATTGAGTGTTGATGTTAAGGATTTTGTACTACGAATGAAATTAATTAAATAATCATAAGTTTTATCTGTGGGCTTAAAATTTATGAATTTTTTGTATTTTATTAAATAAAAACCTAAATCCGAGTAAATTAAAAAATTCTGTGAACCCAAGCACTTCTTAACATATGGAATTGTTTATTAACAGATATTAATAAAAAAAAAAAACAATATTGCTCACTCAGCCGTACAAATAAATGTTCTACTGCACGTCTACGTCATCATAGAACACAAATGAGTGTTTGTTGTAAAAAAAAGGTGAGAGGGCACTCTCCATACACAAATGTACTTTGTTTACAACTTATATTCTATGGCTACGTTACACAAACAGACAGTAAAACAACGGACCGGCGCAATGTACAACCTGATTAACAGCTGTTCCATTTAAAAAATCAATTTTAAATCATTTCCTTTAAGTTTATTATTATTTTAAATTCAAAATATTTTAATGAAAACTCATTTCAATAACGGAAATGAAACATAAGTTTGTCGGTATCAATGAACTGATAAGGTTAAATGATAAGCTTTAAATTTTAAACAAAACATTATTATATAAATAAGAAGCATTAATAAGTTTTTAGTAAATATAAAAAAAGACTTTAATAAATATTTAAAACGAAACTTATAAAATTTAATCATAAAAGGTCAATAGTTATCATTTAATAGTAATTTAAATTTTCAGGGACATGACACACATACCCGTTGTATTTAGATTATTATGACTTTTTATTATTGAAATGTTGTGGGCAAACATCAAAATGAAGAAAGGAGAAATATGTATGTGTGTACGTATGTATGTATATGAATGTATATCATTAATTATTAAAACATTAATTTCATTGTTTATCCATGAACCCATATGGTTGGCATATGAGAATAATGATCAAAAGATTTAAAAATAATACGAGTTTCGAATGGTTGTGAGGATTTATAGGCACCCTTCTGACTAAATATGATATGAATACATGATATATATAGATATAACACATTTCAGTCCAAAACGGAGATCCATATAATGGAATATGCATTATCGGAGCATTAACAAAACTTTTTTTTACACATTTGAAAATCTCTGCTAAGGGTACGGTGAAAACTTGGCAAATATTTGCTCAAATAAGCGTAACCACGAAGTACAGGGTAGCGCAAAATTAATCACCCTATCGGAAGATTCTATAATTTTTGCATATAGAGGTAAATGTCAGTTCCGCTTTGACATTTGTGAAGTAAACAGATACAAAATATACGTCAATATATAATACATGTATTGCCATACTCAAGAACGCTACGAGCACTATTTTCATCTCTGTGGACATGTGAATAAGAAAATCGAAAATACCCGGACATATGACGAAAATATAATAATTGGGAATAAGACGTTTAGCCGGCTCAGCTAGTATGTAAACAATTTGGTAACAACATGCTTTATTTTTAATTCTGTTGCAATAAGGAAAAAGTGGTTAAGTCATATTTGACTGTTTTGCAGAAGAGCACTTTTAAGCGTTCAAGTCGATTTTCAGAAATTTATTTCTTTTACAGTTAAATTGGGAAGGGGTACTTTCGAATATGCAGATTACGTAGGTACCATTAAATCAAAATTAGCTTATCTTGGCTTAAGCGCTTTTTTCTTTTTGTCACAGAATTAAGCTTAGCAGCTTAGTATAATTTTATTCGAGCATATTTCTTTTTTACTTCTTCAATATCATAATAATTGTAAGCTTTACTCAACCCTGAGTCTTTACATGTAGTTGGGCGTTTGTACAAGGTCATGAATATTTTTGTGTTACTATTCGCTCATATATCTATGTACATATATACATACATATATTATTTTACTTGTACCCAACTACAAAAATTGCTTAAGGAAACAATTTGTAATAAAATATTAATAATATTTTTCAATTAAAATGTATCTAAATTACACAATCAGGGAAGACATGATGGCGGCGCGCGCAAAAAAAAAATAACAAGTAGAAAAAGTAGAAGAGTAAAAATAAAATACTTGATGTCGGTTAAATTGATATTTATATGATCATTGGCCTTGTGAAATTCAAAATGCATTGAATGAACTGCAGCAATTTATGAAAAATGAAAAAGTGGAAATATGTATATATTTCTTAAATACGTAAAGTTTACACAAAGGAAATATTTTATTTAACGTTTCTTCATATGAAATTAAATTAGAAATTTCATAAAATCGTATAAAAAATAAACTTTGTATTATGTATAACTTTTTTACCCTGACAAAGATTTGCTATTCCATAGAAATTCAAAGTGCTATTTTGCGTTTAAGTAGGTCTTAGTCTAGTTAGCTTTCAGTAAACATTTATTTTAGCAAAGATTATGTAAAATTGAAGAAGTTTGTCCTTTGGACTGCTGTGTATCTTTGAAAAATTTGTGGTTTTACTCCGAAATATATCGGGAAGATTCGGAACATATTGACGTGTAAAATCATGACTATTTTAAAATTGTTTACAATGTTTTTATTTGTGATTAATTTCTGCATTACACATTAATATGCAAATTTGAACTCTTACTACATATAAGATTCTATAGCTGCAAATAAACATTTCAGTTTTATTAACAACTGTTGTGCAATAAACTCTTTCATACAAATGTCCTAAAGTTATTTGAACTTAATCCATTCAGCTGAAATCAATAAACTTTTAATAAATCACTGATTTTTTTTCAATTGAATAATTTCTGAGACATAGGAAGCAATTTTAAATTGAAATAAGTTTTTAAAAGTTGCACCATATTTAAAACATTTACATTTGCTTAAAGAAATATGTATGTACGTATTTGTATTTTTATGGTTAAACCAATAAACAGATTGCTGCAGTCTTAAAAACTATAAAAAAGGAAATGTATCCAGATTGTAAAAAAAAATAACACGCACACAAACAATGGAGAACTTGATAAGAAAAACCGAACGATCCAACGAACTCAACGGCCAGACGATCAGTATGAAACTAAATTGGAAATGGTCATTTGCCTAGAGAAAAAGCAAGTGCAAGAATAAATGAATGATGTGTACGTATGCATATGTAAATAAATATATGCTTTAATTCAAACACATGGAAAGAGAAAAGTATGTATAACTGGATGAGATGATTTGGATGAATGATATAAACAAAAAAAAAAAAAAAAACATAATAAGAATAACAATATGAGATCATTCAATACTGAGGATTTTGCTTTACAGATGGATGGATGAAAAAAAATTCAAATACAAAAATAAACTTCTGGTTGGCATGCATATGCCCATAATTCCAGTGAATGAACCGAATACATCAGTAATGTAATGCAAGGCTCGTGATCCCATTTTGCAATGGTGTTTCGGTAAGGTCGGAAATTCTTTTAACGATGATGATACAAATACTATACGAGTACATACATACATATGTATGTACTAGAGTTGAGCACAAGATGTTTGCTTGCTTAATCTTCATGGTGTACATTATTGAATTGTTCTCTCTTTTTAGTGCTCTTGATTTTATGAGAACACTTTTATCAAAAGTATGCAACAGCATTTGTTTATATGCCAAGCGAGGGCATATATATATATGTAGTGTCGAAGCATATTTCACTAGTGCACACCGAATGAGAATTGTAAAATGAGCACACAAGTGTAAAAATATGTGTATGTGTAAAAGAAAAAAAACAAACAACGTAGATTGTTTGAGCGTGTTAGTTCGCATGCGATACTGTTCTAAATTTTATAATTTATTGATTTAAGACTAAAAAATAAAATATCTATAAAAATAATATCTTTCGCAATGGATATAAAAGTAAAAACTTTTATTATCACTTAATATTTTATAAAATTTTGAGTTTGAGAAATGAAATATGGTGCACTATGAAGTGTTCAATAAAAATATTGCACACTTGACACAACTGTCTATTCAACTATTGTACAATGGTTTTGTGTGTTTTTCGTTTCCTAGTTCTCTATTTTTGCTTCACACGCAATTAAGATCACCACTACAAACAATATTCGCTCTTGAAAAAAATACAATACTGTGCACTTTTTCATAGCTTGTGCACACTTCTAGTATGTACATACATATTTGAAATGGTAATGTGTTTTTTTAACGCTTTTAAAACAATAATTATAATAAAATGACAAATCAAAGCAATTCGAATCCACCCTTTCCGATTTTAATGAAATCCACAATAGATATCGTATGTTAGAAGAGGTTCGAATAAAAAACATTTCTAGACACTAACATCTTTTGGTTATTGGATTGTGACGTCATAAAAATTAAAAAAAGAGACGCCAAGATATATCTTTTATATTACGAATTTAGCTAGCTGTTATGTTTAATTTAATGTTTTTTTTCAAGTTAAGGTAAAGCCTTCAATGCAATGTTAATTTTTTATTTTTCTATGAGAAGTTCAAGTCTTTTCTAGAGGTCGGTATTAAATTCAAAGGACTATGTATATCTTAAAACATTTTTTTTTTGATAAATTTTGGGAAAACTATATGTTAGTAGTTACTAAACTTTTTTCTCCATACATATTTGGAAAGATTTAAGGTAGTGTCGCTACTAGTTTCCGAGTTGTAGAGCATTATTGTCGTCAATATACTAGGTTAGGCTATGTTAGGAAGGGTGGTGTTGCAACAAAACCTACACTCTGAGACCCAGTTGGGTTCATTGCGACTCCCTTCTATTAGTAACTATTATTAAAAAAAAAAAATAACCCGCTTGTACACAGAATACGCCTGAATTTCCATGATGAAGTCCCTGATATCTTGTATATTGCACTTTGCGATATCACTAACGCTCTCATGGAAACTTCCGCTCAGCCATCTAAACTTATGGAGTTACAGCTTCGGGCAATGGCAGACAATGGGCCTTATCGTGAAAAAAATCTTTAATATTACAAAAACGTCGAAGTCGAAATACGTCAACCACGATAAGGGGAAATATGATCAATGGTTTCTGGCTCCTCTTCATCCTCACACATCCTACAGAGGTCTGGATTGTAAGTTTCCCAAATTCTGCTCCTTGCTCTAACCGAGCAGTGACCAGTCAGTGAGCCTATCAAGACTTGCATCACCTTCTTATTCATATCCAGCAGCACTTTAGATTCGCATCGCCTTCCTAGTCATATCTAGTAGCAGTTTAGATCTACCTAATTCAAGTTTTGGCCACATAGCCCTGGAGGCTCTACAATCCTCCCCACTTCCCCTTGAACGGTTGGTCCTGCGCACAACTCAATTACTGAGTTCCCTGTACTAATGACCCATCGGTAATTTAACCGATCTGTCACACATTCCCTCATCTATATTCGATCCTGTTCTTACAGAGCTCATCGGCCAGGAACCCAACATAGTCTGACACTATATTTGTTCATAAAAAAGTTGAGGGCTCTCAATAGACCAACGCCAAATAACGTTTGTAAATTGTAACAAAGTTCAGGAATGTTACGAAGGCGGGTCAAAAAGTCTGTGACTTTTTTTAATTTCCCGAATCTTAAATGAAAGGCAACATTGCCCTTGTCAAAATTTGAACAAGCTGCGTCATTTAGTTTGTGTTTGACAACCTTTGATCGCAGACTGCCGCACGATTTGAGAAGAAAATGGGAAAAAGTCAATTTCGTGAGCCCATTAAGCATTATTTTTTGCGGAAAACCCCGTCCCTCATACCAAGGCTAAGCTTGGGACTCTTCACCATCAAATTCAATAGCAAATAAGTTGTTTAATGAATATGTTCATTTCATAACCGTTGTCAAAACGTGAATATACCACAACACACCAGAGACCAAAGAGCACGCGGTGTTGCATTGAAAAAGTCACGAGACTTATTGGTTCTTCGTACTTTTTTATTTGTCGGGCTGACTTTCAAAACGTCAGTCATATGCAAGTACATACTTAAATTCGTACTTCCCAGCAAAAAAAAAAAAAAAACACATGCAAAATAAATAGTTAATGCATGGGTTCTACTGCAAATAATTGGTTCAATTTAGGTGCAGAACGCATGATTTGCACACAGGGTTGTCATTGACGAGCATGGGTTCACATTTAACAAAACTGCTCATAATTTAAATGAGTGTTTAGAACCCATGCAAGTACCCTACATAAAAAAAAATATTGTCGCAGCCAGGATACGAACCATAACGTTCAGACTGTCAAGGCGTGCTCTCTACCACTGAGCTGTTGTATTCTTGATATTTGTGTTGGAGATAAAACTTGTTTAATGAAAATGTGTCAATGTGATGATTTAATTCCGTTTTTGCATGCATTTTTTGCTGAATATTTATTTCAATATACTACACAGTTTGTGACATGCGTTTTTAATGAGCTCAAAAACTATAGCATTATTTACAATTTGCGATGACATTCAGCATGCATTCGAAAAAACAAATTCTCAAGAAATCATGAAACTCTACTCGTATTTCAATTTGAACGCCTTCATTTATTTTTTGCTGGGTTGTAAATAAATTAATTTTCTAATCAATATTATAAATAACGGAATGAAACCAGTCAGGTGATAGTTACTAGTCTTACAGAAAAGTGTGATGTGATGAAAAGATAAATTCAAGTATTATTTCTTACCTTACATTGTTTTGAAAACCAAACTGGAACGAAATCAATAGAAGTATACAAATGCAAGGATATATAAATAGAAATTAATTAAAATTAAAGAAAACAATTATAATAATATATTAAATAGTAAATATAATTTTAACCGTTTATACATATCGTCACCTAAAATCCAAAATGACCCAAGTGATAAAAAATTCCAAATATACCTTTTGATTGATGAATGATGTAAACAACTAAAATACATTTTTGATTTTGAATTTAAGTGACGATATATGTACATATATTGATATACCAGTTTTTGCTTACTTTTGTTTGAAATTAGTTCGCAACCAACACAATCTTTCGCTAAAATTCTAATATAAAACGTTATTCACAAATTGCTGTCAACCCTTAACATACTCTTGTTCAGTTTATTAGACCCACATAAAATTTGTTATTTGGCAGGCCGTAGCTTTTGAAATTGTATGGATACAAGAACAATTTTACTACCAGCGACTAGCGTATTTAATTAATTAAACTCAAAAGCATATTTAAAATATTTTGAAAGTAAAGTGCGACAGTATTTTTTATTATTTTCATTTTATAGCTTTTGTTTTTTTGCAAATACAGTGAAACCTATCATATCATATCATACCAGACACTAAATTTAAAAAAAAATTGCTTAAAATACCTCTCATAAGCGGACAGAAGCGGTGAAACACGGCAACAAGAGTTGTGTTTAAATAATAGTTCTTCTTTTATTAAACTATCATTCACATCACATTTAGGTGTAAAACATGTATGCATGAATTTCCAGTAAATAATTTAATATTTTGTATCGTCAAGCACGCAAAACCAGCAAATTTGTTAGTAGGGTAGGTGTCTCTTAGCTTAAAGTTTGTATATCTGTTTGAATATAAAAAAGCTTTTTTGTTAGGAAAATTTTTCTGTTCGGGTCGTGTCGTATTGGAAAAATTCGACACGCGCCCATCTCTAATTTATATTAATGTCCATGTGCTGATTTACATGGGCATAATTATGCTGGCATAACAATGCATTTTGTAGACAAATTCGGTGAAGAGAATGGTTTGTGGTGGGCATAATTTTTGAACCAGCTACAACACCGCATTTGCAGCACAAAACAAATACACACAACTTAAAAAACAGCAAATGTTAAATGAATACGAAAAACACTAAGCCACACAAAGCTGTGCATACATACGTATACATTTTATGCCAGATGATTTAGTCTCGTGTAATATTTAAATGAACAAAAATTGTGCGGCTTAAAAATTGTTCTCGTGTAAACTACCTCAATGATATTAGTGATTTCCCTGTTAACACAAATGTACATATTCATGCGTTGAGGACGGCAAAGAAATTGTTGTTTATTTGAAGAAGTCGTTTGCTTATGCCGAGTACGCATGGAATTTTGTGACATCGCAAGCAAAAATAAAAGTGTGACCTAGTGGCAACGTTTGTCATTTCCGATATTTTTCGTTGTGTGGTATTACCTCGCAAACTGTTTACGCATCTGGTGTAAACAGTTGTGAGAAGTTGGCAGCATTGGAGACACAAAAACATAAGGTCAGTGTGTTGACATTTTCTCGCATTGAGTACATATAGAAAGAATTGTAAATGTGTGCGGGTATAAAAATTTAAAAGTGTGGGAAACGACACAGCTAATTCAACATGTGGAGGTTTGTGAGGCTGTATGGAATTATCTACGTATTTAATATTTATAGAGATAGAAATGCAAAGGAACCTGCTTGGGCAGACATTTCGGTGGAATTAGGGTTTCATGCGCACGAAGTTTTTAAACCAGCTGCCGGAAAATGGAATACAGAATAGAATCCATTGGTGGTGCGCCGTTTTTTATGAATTCATATTCTTACTCAATTGCTAAGCAAAATAAAAAAAATTTTAGATTAAATGGCTGCCATTGTTTACTAGACCTTTTATTGATTGTGAATCTGAAAACCGAATGTTAATGAGACTAACTGTAACTTTGTGAAGTAAAAAACTTTCAATTCCTAATAAATACTTCCGAGAAATATGCAATTCTAACAGAAACTTTTATATAATTAATGTAAATGTACATACATACTGTAAAAGCAACTACATACATATGTATTCTCAATAAAGTATTGCAACTAAAAACTTACGGTTCAGCTAAACAATTTTAAATAAATATGTATCTGCAAGTTCTGAAGTAAGAAATAATACTTATCGAATATTAAAACAATTGAGAAATAAAAATTAAAGTTATACCTATGTACATAAATTATTTTAAATTTTTAAAACATAATAAATAGTATTTATACTTAACTGTTTCTGAGCAGACCTTTTTTTATTTACACAAAATACATATGATTTATTTTAAAATTTATTAAGGTTATTGTGGATTACAATAAAGTTTGTGTAACTTACAAATACATACATAAAGAGAGCGCTAAACTATATTTTATTAATGAATTATAACTTATTATATATTTTTAAAGATGCATATTGTTATATTCTTTGATTCCTTTTAATTAAAATTATTTCAGTTCTAAGCTGCTCAAAAGAGATATTCTATAATGAGCAAATTGATACAAAAAAGATATACATACATATAATATTGGGTACTGTTTTATAAATTGAAAACGTTAAAAGCCTATATGGTTCTTGACAGTTCATAAGATTTGCTCAATTCCCACCAAGCCTTGTTGTATCGTTTAAAGTTGTATTTGAAAAGAAAATTTCAAACAAAATCTCTCAAAACAAAAACATTTTATAAATACAGTGGTATCCCGGTTTAACGAACCACGATTCGTTTACTTTTTTTTTCCTTTACTTTCATTCAACAAGAACATTTTGGACATACTTACACGTATAATATTGATGTTATGTACATACATACATACATATATGAAAAATACTCAAAAAATGCCACAGCAAAACAGACAGATATAAAAAAAACTGGTTATGAAGTACATTTTTATATATGCATGTATTTGTATTTATTTTCTCATATTTGAATTTCTTCTAGACAATTTATTAGCAAATTTGTAATATCGAGTACACATTTTTTCATTTGTTCGTAATATAAGGTGCTCAGTGAGAAAATCGCGAATTCGTTAAACTGAGCATTCGTTAAATCGGGAACACCACTGTAATTTGTTTTTGTTTGGACATTCTTATGAAAAATTTTTGTTTCTTAAAGTTTAGGCAAAACAAGAAGCCTTGTGAATTGAACAATTATTTTTTTTTTATAATTTTAGCAATAAGAATATAAAGTATTTGTTTCTTTCTATATATACTTAACGTCTTAGAAATTAAAATTGATATTGAGGGCAATCGTGAATAAAATTCCGCGAGTACTGTTTTCCGGAAAACAAATTCAAACAATAGCAACTAATAGGGAAAACAAAAAAATTCTAATTGGAAAAGGGAGAAATTTCTCGGGTAATTTTATTCATGATTGCCCTGATTAATTAAATAAAATAAGTTGTATCATATGAGATTTGTGAAACATAAAATTCGTTTTATGATAAAAGGCTAATTAGAACGAAAGAGTTAATGTAACAACACATTCTGTTGTATAGTTTAAACGTGGAATAATATTGTTGTTAAGATACATGGAGTTTTATTTCCATAATTTTTCATGCTGTTTATTGTTTATTTTTAATATAGCGAGGTGCCAAAATTCGCTGAATTGATAAATATAGCAAAAATTAATTTTTAACTCCATTTAATACAGCAATCAAGACTTTCATATTTTAACTGTTAATATCTTGATAAATAACGTCTGATTTTGACTGCAAACTTTATAAGAGAAGTTTGGAGGTTTGATAAAATTGTAGATACATTTGCTTCAGCTATTTGATTTTTTAATATACTTAAGCTACTGATTTGTATGTTTTATAATAATTATGTAATATATAGTAGACAATAATAATTTACGTAATACCCTCCTCCTATGTTTATGTTTGCTTTCATATTTAATTTTATGTTATAATTTTACTTTTAAGGTTTAATTTATTTTTATGCATTTGTTAGGTTGTAATTTTATAGTATATATCTTGAACTCTGAATGCACATACCTAAATTAAAAAGAAAATTATATAATATAAAGAATTCATATATTAATAAGTTTTCGAAAATATAATAATTGAAACCTTATCTACTTTATTAATAATATATGTAAATATCGTCACCTTAAATGCAAACGGACGCAACAACACAAAAAATTCGAAATCGAGTTTTTGATTGATTATGGTTAATTTTATCAAACTACATGTTCACGCTAATATTTAGACCTCTGCGATCAAAAATTACGTCTTTATTTAATAATTCAAACGGACCTAATTACGAATGCATCTATTTTTCATTGTAATAAAGAACGTAACTAACATACTACAAGTAAACTTCGAAGAAAATTTTCAAGAACACTTTATTATTTTTGACTTGGAAACGTTTTTTTTTCTCCTGTAAAAAAATATAAAAGAGCAGTTACGTCCGTTTGCATTTAAGGTGACGATATGTAGTTAATAAATGATAAATATTTCCAATGTTAACTTGCGGTCAGATTTTATTAGTAAAACTAAATTGATACTTCAGATTTTTTTTACTTATAATTTGTATAGTAGACCTTATTATATTCATATAAAACAACAAAATTTATTTGAAATATATTTTAAGAACATTTTTTATGAAAAATTTTAAGTAAAATACATATCAAGCTCATTTACCCCCATATTCATAAAATTTAAAATGAGTATGAAATGTATTTTATTTCGAATTTTTCATACAAAGTTTTCTTAAAATCGATTTCATTTTATTTTATTTTTTGTATGGCGGTATGTATTTAAATATCCCAAAACTTGGTTATTTTTTGGTTCTTCATTTTAATTTAGCTTTGGAAATACATAACAATATGTATAAAATACATAAATTAACATACACACAAACTTACATTACGAGCAAAATAAGGCCTAAAGGTTTTTCCCAATTAAAATTTTTGAATTCCAGCTATGCATTTAAAACTATGCCCTCATAAATTTATTTAAGAACTTCTGCAAAAGAGTCTTTTATTTCACTTTTATATATTTTTGCCAAACTACATTTTTAACTTTTTAATAAAAGAGAAAACAAATATATGACGTGTTCTATCAACTATATTCCGAAATAAAATTATGAAAAAATAATTATAATAAAGAAATCAAAATTACGTCATACCTTTTGCTCATCGAGTTGTTTTTTCATGTTCATAATTTAGCGTCGATATTTTCCACTTGAATCAGTTCCATTGGTAACGGGCTTCTGAGCTGTTACTGTGCCATTGGTATTTACCGACGGTTTACTTGGACCATTATTATAGCCAGCATAGCCACCATTATCTTTATAAAAAATAAAATAATAAAAATTATTCACTTAGCTTTCTTTCTTTTTATAAGATTGATGCTAAATAAAATCTGCTAAAAAACTCTTTTTGGTACGGATAAATCATTTAAAACATAAATTTGTATACTCACTGTAAGAATTGTTTTGATTTGGAGGCGAACTATAGGGATTCATTCGGTTTGAGCCCATGTTACTTTGATGCTTAGTAGGACCGCCACTGTATCCTTGTTGGTAGCCTGTTCCAAAATTTGGAGGTGGCACTTGAGGCTGTACTGGCGGCTGCTGATGACGGGGTGGTGGTGGACCGTTTGCTGGTGGCGGCACGCCAGGTGGTACCACTGGTGGCTGTTGCCAGTTTGGTGGTGGTTGTGTACCGGGTGGAGCCATTTGATTTGCTGGAGGCATAGGACCAGGTGGACCAGGTGGACCTGGAGGTCCAGGTGGCCCAGCTGGAGGTGGGCAGCCCCACTGATTATTATTCCATGCTGGTGCAGGAGCTCCCGGCTGTTGGGGCGGACCATTCCATGCATTTGCCGCAGGCGGATAGTTCCAATTGGGCATTTGTTGTTGTTGTTGTGGTGGGGGAATGGGAGGTTGTTGATACCCACCATAATTTTGTGGAGGCATAGCAGGCGCTGGGGGACCCCATTGATTGTAATTTTGTGGTGGAGCTTCGCGGTAAGGTTGCATTTGTGGTTGAGGAGGTACTTGCTGTTGTGGTGGCATATTGTTTCTGCCTTTGGGATTCATTTTATTTTCCTGTTGCCCCATATTATTGGAATCACCACCATGCAGCAAAAAAGCTCTCTTTTGCATTTCCTTAGTGTAAACGGATTTTTTTACATCCACCACAACATATTTAATAGAATGATTCTTTTTAACTAAAAAAAAAATAAATAAAAAATCAGGTATAGATAGATTACATGTACATACATATGTATGTTTGTACATGTGTATGTGTAGAAAGTAACGTAAAAGTAACACCATACAAAGCCGAGGGGTTTTGTTACCACAGTAACAGATCGTAACATAACTAAGAAACAACTTTTATTTTTTGAGGATTAAATAAAACTTAGAAAATAAATTTTATTTTCTAGCGAAAAATAAACCTCAAGAAATAATGATTTCCCCTAATATTGTTATAACCGCATATGGTAAAGGCAGAATTTGTATTTGTTAGATTTTGTTG
The DNA here is from genome assembly GCA_936439885.1 of Nowickia ferox. Lineage (NCBI taxonomy): Eukaryota > Metazoa > Arthropoda > Insecta > Diptera > Tachinidae > Nowickia > Nowickia ferox. Next base: position 112,902,608 of record OW387023.1, read on the forward strand.
CATAGTAATTGGTAAAAAAAACAGTGTTTAATTAAAAAACTGTGACGACTTTCATTTCATTTGATTTTGCTTCTGCTTTCGCTTTTGAAAAATACAACAGTTTGAGGTAGTTTACACGAGAAGAATTTTCAAGCCGCACAATTTTTGTTCTTCTTCAAATTACACGAGACAAATTCAACACAAAATGTATTCGCATACACGGCTTTGAGTGTGTTAAGCTTACACTACACGGCATGTAAAAAACGACATGTGCATGTGGTTCTGACGTAACTTTGACGTCATCACGAAGCTACATTTGCTACATGCCGTGTACTAGTAACATATATGCATGTAGATTTTCACATGCTTACAGATGCCTCAGAAAATGTGATCGATTCGGCTACATGTGCCACACTTCTATTTTGGAGCAAAAATACTATAAAAATTTGACAAATTATGCCAACCCCAAAACCACTCTCTTTGCTTTTCTCACCTAAAAACTGGCAAAGCAAAATCATAAAACGATTTATGACCAATTGAGTAGTACTTTCAGCAGTCCACGATTTGAAAAGTTTGAATTTGATTTCCTTTTTGCTTTTGGTTAGTATCGCAAGGAAAAGCAGAAGCAGTCTATATGCTTTTAGAAGTTTTAAGCAATTGCAGTAAAGTGGTTTTTGATTTTGCCTCTTGTCTGATGTGCAAAAACAACAACTAAAAAAACATGACAAACACCACAAAATAGTTGACTGAACCTGCAGAAAGCTTCTAAGCAAGAGCTTTTGCTTCTTTGACTGTTTGATACTTACAAAAGCATACAGAGGTATATAACTTCGAATTGAAATAAAACACAAGAAAATCGTTTTAATGTCCATCAATTTGGCTTTATTGGAAGGATAATTTTATGCCATTAACGTTTAAATATGATTTCGGGCATGTGGCCGCCGCGGCTGGCTCGAATAAAGCCAATTCTACAGGTCCAATTTTCAACCACTTTTTCGAGCATATGGGGCCGTATGTTGGCAATAACGCCACGAATGTTGGCTTCCAAGTCCCCTAACGTTTCTGGTTTGTTGGCGTAGACGAGCGACTTCACATATCCCCAAAGAAAATAATCCAATGGTGTCAAATCACACGATCTTGGTGGCCAATTGACCGGTTAACCGAATTAATTGCTCTGATGGACGATTATGTCGACCATAAAATGGACGGAGCTTGCGGTAAACTTCGCGAACTGAACCATTATTTTCGAAATAAATTTGCATGATTTGCAAGCTTTGTTCTTTTGTCAACCTGTTCATGATGAAATGGCAAACCAAACTAAATATTAATCACTTGACAGCTGACAAAATGGCCGCCAGTTAAAAAAGTGATGCCAACTTAAAGTTCTATACCTCAATAGAAAACACCCTATACTACTGAAACTAACCAAAAGCAACAGCAAATCAAATTCAAGCTTTTGAAATCGTCGACTGTTGAAAGTACTGCACAATTGTTCGACTGCGACTGTTGTTGATTTTCTTGTGGCTGATTTTAAGCAGTTGGAAAAAGCCAAAGCAGCGAAAATTAAAAAATTTTACGCCTTTTGCTACTTTGACTTAAACTGGGTAGAAACTTTTATGTTAATCAGTGCGTACAAAAAATTATATTTGTTTTTTATTTTTTTATTTTTGCAATAAATGCATATTTTTGCTGTTTTAACAAGTTTTTAATTCATATTTCAAAATATTTAAGAAATCTGTAAAAAAATGTATTATTAAATTTTTTTATATTCAAACTATATTTTTTAAGTGAAACTAATTCATTAAGTTAACAAGTAAATTCTGTTGAAGTATTAGAAAAGTTTGCAATGTAAAATGTCATGAAAATGTAATCTCACGATTCTACTTGATTGCTTGGGGTTACCAGGCAGCCACGTAAACCACAAATATGTACATATGTATGCATATATTGAAAACAGTGATAATTTTTGTGGAAGCTCTTTAGATAGATTATTTAAACATCTTAAAAAAAACTTACGTATAGCTTTATCCACAGCGTCATAATCGTCATATTCAATAAATGCAAAACCCCGACGTTTACCGGTAGTCTTATCAGTAAGAATTTTAACTGACACCACCGTTCCGAATTGCGAGAAATAGTCCTCAAGACACTGCTCATCATGATTGTCCTTAAGGCCGCCAACGAAAAGCTTTTTCACTGATGCACTTTTATTTTCTTGAGCTTCACGTTCTGGACGTGGAAGAGCTCGCTTAGCTTCCACAGATCTAAAAAATTTAAAATTTGATTAACACATGGTACACTAGCTTCCAGTTTGCCAACTTCCATATAAAATACTGCATATACATATATCGCTCATTTACTAAAACAACGTCATAACTAAAAGAAAACAGTTTGCCAGAAAACGAATTTAAAGTTTTTAATTTACACACAACTTAATGGAAAAAAATTAATTTTTCTCTCATGAATTGCGCAAACAAGATATTTTTATGAAATTTTTATACAATATGAAGAATAATTCTACATCATTAACTCAAAAATTCCATTTTTCGAGTTATGACGTTGTTTGAGCAAATGAGCGATATGTAGATAGGTGGTTAGTGCTAGTCACAATCAAAATAAACTAATTAGAAATCATACTGTCAAAAATCAGAGGAAATATCAAAACAGCAGCTGGAAAGTTGCGGAATTCTATATCGAACGAAATTACGTTAAATTATAAAATATATCGTAAAGCAAAATTTCAAATAACAATATTATTTTATTACACCTAGAAGAAAAAGTTTAAAATCATTTTTCTCAGTACGTCCATATTTACATTATGCAAGTCTTATTGCTAAGCTGATTAGTTTGAAGGAGAGAGAAACGAGGGGAACAGTAACGTTTCTCTTCCCCTCGTCACTCTCTCCTAACAAACTAATCAGCTTAGCAATAAGACTTGCATAATGTAAATATGGACTACTGAATTCTATATAAGACTTTGATTCTCTTTGCAATTTAAAGTTAATTTCATTGAGAATCGCGAAAGCACGGGTTAGTGTGCCATTACGAGCATAGTTAGTCCGATGAAAAGGAACATCAAACAGCTCAAATTTCTAGGAGGTATAAAATATGTTACAGCATGTTACGTTAATAATATCGTAAACTAGAAGGGCGGATTTGAGTTTTCTACGTCCTTCTAGAGTACGTAGGCTAATAAGAACATATATGTATAATACTAATGGCTTTAATCATATTTTTTACGACATAAGAATGCTTTGTAGTTCTTATGCAAAGTTTTCATTTGACATTTTATCTTCCTATAGCAGTTTTCACTAAAAAGTACGCACTACTGAGACACAACTTCCATTTCTTATCTTTTATAATCTCCCTAGGTATAAGGAATTTCATAATTACGTAAGATGTTGCAAAACCACAAGTAACTATTAAATATGAATGGTCATTTCATTAAATATCTTCAAATTAATTTTGAGTTTACTCCTACTCCAACTATCATCGATTAGCATAAAACCTGTCGTCCTGTAAACTTTTAAATTTTTTTTGTTTGTTTGTTAAATGTAAGTATACAATTAACAATTCGGAGTCAAAAATCATTACGGTCTAGCGATGAGAATCACCCTAATCGCGAATAAAAGTTCACGTGAAATGTGTTTCCTTTCCCTAAAATTATGATCGCCAAAGTTTGCGTTGTTGTTGAGTCAGTATACTAAATTCTAATTTTGTTCACTATTTTTTCGTCTACTGGAAATAATTCACGTGAACAATCCAATCCCTACAAGAAATGAATGACTGTAACTAACAATAAACAAAATTTCTTTACTAACACATTTGCAACAATTTTACATTGAAATCAATATTGACAGTCAATTGACTAGTCATTTGATCGGAAGTGACGATGGATTTAATTATTAATTATAGTTGCTCTACTCTAGCATATATCTTAAGAGTGGAACATCTAATATACATATGCCAAAACTTTTCAAACATCCAGTTTTTATTTAAAAAAAAAAAATACAATTCAGTCTGTGAAAATTAAAGTTATAAGTGCTAAAAAAGATAAGTAACAAGAGTGAATAAAATAAATTTACCAAATTTAATTTAATATATATTTCTTTTCAAAATTTTAGGTATTTGTAAAAAGCAAGATGCGTTGGAAGTGAAAAGGTGTGGAGAGGGCTAGATACCGCTTAAGTTATTTGGTGTTTTTGTTTATTTGTATTCTTTTAATATGTTATTTACTCGTGTATCTTAGTTATTTTTTATAATAAAACAGCAAATAAAATAAAATGTAACTATATTTGCTGTGAGTATATCAATTATGTATGATTACTCAATTGTGGGGGATATATTAGTCAATTATGATCAGTCAAACTTGCGTAATGTTTATGCTATTGATTAGTAAAAATCACTTTAGTGAGCAGTTCAAGTATGTTATATTCATTAGTTAGAGAGATGCAACATCACATGTACACAAAAGTTTCCATCACATTTTTCATTTCGACCCAGAGCGCGAAGCCGATGTATAATGGTGAGCGGCGGCGTCTAAGAGCAAATATCGCCGGCAGTGAGCCAAAAAGTGTTCGCCGCCGGCGGCTAATCAAATGTGTCGGCTAACACAATAATTTTGTTTTGTTGGTTACATCATAGACTAACTTTTGCCATTTTTTTACTTTGTCCTTTTTGTTATATATGTCTTCAAAATATTTTATGTCGTTCGACAGAAATACATTTTCACAAAAGTCTGAATCTGAACATGATTAAGCATTAACTTTTTCTGCATTATTTGAAAAAAGAAAATTGTTTTTAATTGAACATCTTTTTATCTTTTCAGACTAACTGCCTGGCTCACGATGTCGACAAGAAATTTTCTCTCGCTTATTTATATTGAAAACAAAAACATATTTCCTTATTAAGCGAAAGCAAATTTCTTGACGACATCGTGAGCCAAGCAGTAAAGTATCTGGCATAAAGGGTATTTATGTACAAGTATACATAGCTTTGTGTTAGTGTTTTTCTATTCATTTGACATTTGCTGTATTTTTAAGTTGTGTGTGTATTGGTTTTGTGCTGTAATTCGGATTGAAAAATTATGTCAACCGTTTCACAGATGGCAATAAAATGGTGCCACATACATTTCATACACGAGTAGTCGGTTGAGCCGTCAGCCGATCGCAGCGGCATGCATCGGCGGCGGCACAATTTAGAGACAATATTCGGCTCCGACTGTTAAGCCGGCTATGCGCTGAACAGCTTCTTGCTCTGTTTTGACCTAATTAATGTGATAGAAACTTTGTTCTGCGCAATGATAGGCATATCATGCATGACTTCCGATCAAATGACCAGTCAATTGACTGATACTATTCTTGTAGGGATATGTTCGCCTTTTATTCCAGATAAGGGTGAATATCTTATGGCTGATGGCAATACTGCTAACATATTTAACTTGACTACTTGTACTTACTTGCCATCAATAACATGTGGCCGGTTTTCTTGGGCCCTGTCCACCATGAAAGCCTTCGTGTAGGTTATGAAACCAAAACCCCTTGATCTCTTGGTATTTTGATCCTTCATTACTACTACATCCACAACTTTGCCCCATTGACCATAGAACTTTCTAAGACTATCTTCCGTGGTATATGGGGCTAAGCCACCTATAAATAGCTTCCTCAAGTGCTCCAGTTCGCAGATGTCCTAAAATTAATACACAATAGGGGACAAATTTACACTGCTACGAACATTTTACAACAAATCACCAAACTTACATCATCGTTCTTATTTTCAATTATCTCAATTGAATCATTACTATCATTGTTCTCACGATTTTCTTCTTTATTTTCCGACATTTTACAACTTTTTCTTGAAGTAAAAAATTAAATTTTTCTACACAGGCTATTTCAGTATCTTCTGAAAATTTGTAATTGATTTTTTTGTATGTATCTATCCTATCCGCACTGCCCATTCAATAAAAAATGGCGGTTGCAAAAAGGATGCCATACTTTACAGCCGTGTTCAAGGCTCATTACATTCAGGTAATTTCATTAATGCAGCTCTGCGCTTTTCACAAACTTTTATAAAGTAATTGTCAAAAACTAAGCATCGAGTAGAGCAAAGAAGTAATTGTAAAATATAATGTTCGTTACATGTTTGATATGCTTTGAGGCGTGATTCTTCATATAATATATTTAATCATGAAATAGTTTAAGTTCACTCAGAGGAAGTTTGCTTGCGACACTCTTAATTAGCCTTGGAAAGACATAAAAACACTTTGTTGTTTGCTGTTGTTATCCCGGCTTGTTAAAAGACAGAGGTAGGAACATACCCTCTCTTCCCGATTCAAACCGCTGCAATAAAAATTCGCAAAATAAATTGTCCATGTGTAAAAGGGGTGTAACAAATATGCATTATGGTAGTGCAGTTCATAATTCCAATTGATGTGGCTACACCACCGCTGTCAGCTGGCTTTAAGTGTTGTTACACGGAAAACTGGTGGTTCTCGATTAGTAAATAATTGTAAATAATTACAAAAAGTGTTTGATAAATATTCTACCACGATCAACATATATAATATTTAAAGTGGGTAAGTAATGTTCATATGATATGTTTGTGTGTAAATATACATTTAAGTAAATGAATAATATGCGCCGAAATGTTGGGAGTTTGTGGTGCAAATGTATGTGCCATTGTTGGTTGGTACAATCGAAATTTCAGTGATGCACAGTTATATTGAATACTTTTTTGGTATTTTCTAATACAAGTTTGAGTTTGATCAAATTTTCAACTGAATATTTTTCGAAATGTGTTATTAATATTTCATGTTTTTTTTTAATTTATGCTCTTTGAAAATAAAACAATGATATTTAATCAATTAACCTTTTTTATTTCAGTATTAATATTTGAATGTAAGCACACTTACATTCAAAACAAAAACAAATTTTAAAATTTTGTTGTTTGTCCACGATGTCACCAACGTTCGACTCGTCGCACACTTATATTCAAAACAAAAAAAAATTTTAAAATTTTGTTGTTTGCAATGTAACTGTGCGACGAGTCGAATGTTGGTGACATCGTGGGACTGGCCCTTAAAGTAACCCTACGCTTTTATTAAATCATTGTTTTCGTTGTGCAGTTCTTAAAAAGTTATATTTTCGGCGTTTTACTTCATTCAGGACCTAATTTTGTAAAACGCAACGCTCAGCGTTGACAAAATTTATATGTATGTATGTATTTTGTTTTTGTAATTTAAAATTTTCCCATACAAAATTTTTGAACGCTAAGCGTTGCGTTTTACAAAATTAGGCCCTAAATTTTGTGAATGGCCAAGTCAATTATTGTTTTCATTTCTAAAAAATTGTGAGTGTAATTAATTTTAATTTGAAGCTCTTGTCGCCAATATATTTGAAGTTTTTAAATTTTTCTCTTTACCCATTTTCGTCACAAATAAATTAAATTTAAAAAAATTCTAGAAGGAAAATTTTTACGTATGCTACGAGCTTTCAAAATCTTTTGAATAAAAAGAGTTTCACGATGTTGAGTTATAAAGGGTTAAAACTTGAATGGCTGTCTACAGCCAATAGATGGCTCTGACTGAAACGGTTTAAACTTCCGCTGGCATCTGAAGAAAAAACTGTTATTTTTCTATATCGTATATATTTATGATTTGATTAGGCTTAATTTCATATCGCTCTATAAGCCAAATTACATGTGATAATTTTTAAGGAACAAATAACGCCAAAATTAATTGCTTGTTTGTTTGGTTTGAAAGTTACTCTCTATTTGCAAAAACAGAGAATTATTTGGCCGACGGAAAACATCAACTCCAATTATGGACAAGCAATTGTCAAAAAAAAAAAAATAGATTTAAATAAAAATTAATTAAATACCCCTTTCAGACACGGAAAGTTTACTTTGCAAAGTCTTAATTCAGCTGTGTGAAAGACAGAGAGAGGGATACTATCTCTTTCTGCCTTTCTCCCAGCTGAATTAAGACTTTGCAAAGTAAACTTTGCGTGTGGAAAAGGGGTATACATATGTATGCATATTTGAAACTTTTTATCATCTAAACTTGATTAAAAAAAGAAGCTTCTCTGCCTAACATTACACATAATATGTGAAATGTGTAAAAATTTCATACAATTGGCTTCCTTGATGTGAGAAATTTTTTAAAAATCTTTATAGAGTTCTATATACATACATACATACATATGTATGTATATAGATCGAACACATTAAAGTAATTTTCTGTAAAACTAGTTTTATCAATTATGAATGTGCAATAAAGGTGATATAGAGAGCTGGTTTTTTATTTCTAAAGGCAGGATGAGGACATAAATGGGTCCTCATAGAGCCGAAAGTTAAGAGTAAAGTTATAAAAGTCCATGTACTATCTCGGATTTGTATTTAATGAAAATTCAAGGCCAATAACCATTAATTTTCTTCCTCTATATTAAAAAAAAAATAAAAATTATTTATTATTTATTCATAAGTCGGTACATATTAGACCAATTGGTCACACTGTAAAAAAGCGTGCGAGGTCACGCCCACTTTTTTAAAAATAGATTTTATGATATTCTACTTACATATTTGATTGCTACGAAACCTAGCAAACACCTTTGGTTGTTGTAATTACACAATTACAAAGTTTGAAAAACTGGGCGGGTCTACACCCATTAAAATTTAATATATTCGGGTATGTTCTGTATTCCACGTGAAATTAAAACGTGCGGAATTGCCATAGAATTGTTGTTGGAAATGGGAATTTATAACAACAATGCTATGGCAATTCCGAACGATTTAATTTCACGTGGAATACAGAACATACCCGATTATTTTAAGTGTAGAACCACTTACCGATTTACCGATTTTTACAAAACTTAACACACACCCTAGGCGGAGGCACGCCCATTAAAATTTTATTTTATATTTCACGTACTTCTTAACCAACAGATTTTAATTTTTTTTTTTGTTTGAAAGAGTTTACTTCCAGTTTGGTCCCATAAGTTTTGTTCGAAAATGTTCTATCAGATCTTTGCATTGAAGTCGGTTTTTTTGGCAGAATTATTTATTTATTTTAATTTATACCCTTAACTTTAGCAGTTATATATTTGTCTTAAAATTCAAACATCTTTTCACCCATAAAAGATTCCTGCAAATAAACAAATTTTTCCGCTTTACTTTAATAACAAAAATGTCTATTTTTTAGCGTTTTTTGTTTTGCTTTGCTAACTATGTATGTATGTACTTATGTAAATACAAATTAATAATATGCTTTATAAGTGTATGCATGTATGTTTGTAATTTTTAATTTAATGCTTAAAACAAATGTTTATGGCTAACAATTGTATGTAAATGAAGTATGTACGAGTATGTAGTAGGTTAAAACGAATTGATGAGTTTGAAATTGCATTTGTTGCCATTTGGATCATCATTCGAACAGAACCCGTTAACATTTTCTGGTTTTTGAAAACTATTCGTGTTCGCATAATTGTTGGCTGGATTAACCATATGAGCAAATTGATTATGATGAAGTTGTTGTGATTGTTGCGCAGGAGATGATGTTATTGTTGTAGTTGAGGACTTTTGATCAGTATGAAGATTATTTATATGGTCCGGTATCGTTGTAGTTATTTGTTGTGATTGTTGTACAGGATAAAAATTTTGTTGAATGGCGGCTGTTGGTGTAAATGTTGCCGAATGTCCCATTATGGAATTCATAAAGCCATTGGCCACCACAAAATTTCTGAAAAAAGAGTATTAATAAAAAAAACTGATAACAAAACATTTGTAAAATCATTAAATAATTAGGTTTAGATTAAATACAGATAAGATGACATTTATATCTTTTTAGTAGTTATTTTCCTTTTTTTATTTATAATCTAATGGGAAATTTGTGCCAGTAAATGTCGTAAAATTTCAAATTCGTGTTAATTTAATTACCTCAGTTAATCATATTCTTGTTCTACTGGTATGGCTTGTTGCCGTTTGTTATGTTATGTTTTTGTTTTACTTCCGTTTGTTTTCTGCTTTATTGGTAATAAACAATAAAAGGAGAATACACTTTAAGGCAGTTATGAGTATTTTTTAGGTCGCTACACCTAATTAAGCTACAAGCCTCATGCATTGTTAAAAGTTGACCATACTTATTTTGCAAGCAGTTGCAAGGAAGTGGCTCTTTGAATTAGATGGAATTAAAACAAAAGCATGAAAACTTTGCGGAAAAAATTATACGAAAATCCTTCTTCTTTGCTTGCAATTAGGAGCAATGATAACGACCAGACGACCTAAAACGATCTCATTGTATTACAAGAAAATGCTACCTTAACAATCGTTTCTGTGAAGGTTTTTAAATGCAAATGAGCCATAACTTCATTATTTATTCTTCAGTTTCGGTATTACCACACAGAAATTTAAGACCATGTTTACTGAATTTTCGCAATGCTGAGAACGGCTATTTCTGCTGGTGCACCAAACTTATCCAATTAAAGCCCATAATAACTGACTTATTCTCCCATTAGAACAGATATAACGAACGGTAAGTAGCCGTTTCCATTATAAAAGCATACGCTCCATTCTTGAGGCAAATTATGGCATTCGATACCGATGGAAATTTTAAAATATTTCCATATTTAAAAAGGGGTTTCGTGTCCCAATAAAATAAACTAGAGATTAGGCAAAATAATAGGCAAAAGAACATCCAATTTATCCTGTTTAAGGAACTGAATCAAGAGATGGTGTCATTCGCACCAAGATAACGGCCACGCTAGACATGTCAGTTTTGTGCATCAGTACCTTCGTCGAAAAGAAAATGCTGAAACTAGTGATGTAATGAATTTCAATTTTTAGACGCTCACGAGTACGAATACGAATCCGAATATTAAATCAGTAATAACGTCCATGGACATTATCTAAAAACAAGCCACCATTCCACATACCGAGAGGAGAAAATCCTTAAAACTGGGCGACGATCGGAAAAGCAGAGAATTTTTTCTCAGCGAGCAGCTATTCGACATACTGAGAGGAGAAAGTCTTTGATTCTCTTAAGGTTAAAAAGAACCATAGTTCCTAAAATTTGTAAAGAGTGTTTCATTAATATATGTAGGAAAAATAAAAAGTTAAAAAATCGAATTTACTATCTCCACATTGTCGTCGAGTAGTAAAAAGTACTCTTAAAGTTTATCAATAAGTCTTGCAATATTTTTTTATATTACATTTCATTATATACTCGTATATGTATTACATTTATTATTTCTTAATATTTATTTTATTTTATTATTATTTAGCCTACTGTGATTGCAGTTTTGTAATTCTCAATTATCTATTGAGAGATTTGCTATAAACATTGACGTTTTGTAAGCTTTTTTGAATTGCTTAGCATCTAGGCGTGCTAAGCCGATAACAAATGAATTTTTTAACTTCGTTTATCAATAAAAAATAAATTATTAATAAAAAAAAAAATAATAATAACAATGTCTACATGTCTACCGGACGTTGTTTTCTTTTCGAAACGGAAAATATGTTGATGGGCGTTATTACATGTAACCATTTGTACCCAAAAGCGCCCCTATTATCTCTCATTAAGCCACTGAGCTGCCATAATGAAGTCCCTGATATCCTCCAGTTTACACTTAATATCACTAATGCTCTTATGGAAACGTATAGTCAACCATCTAAACCTATGACGTTACAGCTTCGGGCAATGTCAGAGAATATTTTCAATGGCTGGTTCTGGTTCTTCCTTATCCCCGCACATCGTACGGAAATCTGGAGTGCCAGTTTCCCAAATGCTTGGTGGTGACCAGTCAACGCTCCTATCACCACCGCATCGCCTTCCTATTCATATCCAGTAGCAGTTTGGATATTCCTGAGTCAAGTTTTGGCCACACAGCTCTCGAGATTCTGCAATCCTCCCTACGTCGCCATGCACGGTTGGTCGTGCTCTCTACCCAATTACATACTGAGTTCCCTGTAGTAATGACCTATCTGTCATTCCCTCATCTAAGTCCGGCCCTATTCTTGCCAGCTCATCTGAAATTTCATTTCCCTCAACACTGCTGTGACCAGAAACTCAACATAGTCTGACACTATATTTGTCCATAAGCAAGTTGAGGGTTCTCAACACAGTCACTAACAAGTTTCGATTTGATATTGAGTCCCTTCAAAGCTTTTAGCGCTGCCTGGCTGTTGACGTAGAAGGTTAACTTCTCGCCTTCAGCTACATTTCTGGCCACTAGTTCAGTAGCCCCGAGGATCGCCAAGATATCAGCTTGGAAAACGCTGCATTCATTCGGCAGTCTGCAAGAATTACGATATAGACACCAGCCCCTGTGCCTTCCCACATTTTTGGCCCGTCTGTAAAGACCGCGCTACCCTCATATAGCTTATCGGATTTGACCTAATAGTCCCTATTATTATATTATCCCGGAATTACCAGTGAGGGTGTTCTAATAAAATTAATTTCAACGACCATATAGTCCGTGAACCCAGGGGTTACGGATCCATGATCACTAAAACTGATCTCATTTAAGATTGATGTGTGACCTGTTATTCCTGTCCTCACCAAACCTGCTTTAACGAGCCTAAAAAGACTTCTAGTCGCCGTTCTCACCACAAAGTCCTCTATAAAAAGTAGGTGAAGGATGACGCCCAAGGTAGCCTGAGGTGTGCTCCTCTGAGCACCTGTGATGCCCAGCGAGGCACACATCTGAACCTTAGCAAGTAATTTTCCGTGACTTTTCTTCCGCAATGCATGGTGGGATGCGACACAATCATAGGAAATAACCGGTCTGACAACCGATGTGTAAATCCATACTAACTTTGGTTCCAGAACACAGTTACTTCCTATGGAGTTCCTGCATACGTAGGATGCATCGAGTCCTTTCTTTAACCTTTCCTGTGTGTTCCTTTTCCAAGAAAGCTTTGCAAGTAAAACGCTTCCTCTGCTAGTCTCAGCTCTACCCCTTCCATCCCTGTGGCAGTACAAAGCAATTTATTTTGTATCTCCCAAAGGGGGGGGGGGAGTACTCAACAATAAATTAGTTGGGTCTACATTGCCAAACTGCTGTATTGAAAACTATTGAGACATATCGGCTTTGAATCGATTTCTTTTTTTCATAATTAACATCGTTTCTGGTCGAACATTCCATTGCAAAGTTTAATTTTTATTTGTATTTTGTTCTTTATTACCAATTGTATTTAAACATTAGCATGCTTGTAACACAATACGTTCCTCTACTATAAATATAAGACCATATGTCGTTGTATAGGAAGTGGAATAATAAATAAATAAATAAATAAATAAATAAATAAAAATGCAAAAAAAAAAAATTTTACAAATAAAAATACTTTTTAATGTCATGAAATACACGAATATCCGGTAATACGAATACTTATGTACTATGTATATGAATATTCGTTGCTTCAATAGCTGTAACTGTAAAAAAATTGTGTATGGGGATTTCCACAGAAAACTTCACTTACGTCACATCACATCACAACACATTCACCCTTATTCCAGTTGTCAACATCGACGTCACGTCAATACAATACCAACATATTGGTGCTTGTATACTCGCTCTCGAGAACAATTTTGTGCTATGGACAGTCTATTTTTGTTCCCTAAGGTCTAGAAAATATCATGAGCCTGTCAATATAAGTCAGTTGTTTTCGAAAATGTATAGACAACTTCCAATTTTTTGGAATTTTTTTGAAGTGATGTCGATCTTGACAACTGGAATAAGGGTGATTATCATCATTCATTTCTTATTATTTTAAAACTATCTATAAACTTCATGCTTTCTCTTTTACTAAATAAAAAGATGCTCATGTTATCACGCAAAAAGAAATCAATGAAATTATATAGACCGCATAGAAAATAGTATGTGGCGGAATGGATTTTTCTGTGGAAATGACCATATGTATGATCATACGTAAGTATGTATGTACATATGTATATATATATGTAAACTTACCTATACTGCTGATCAATTTGAGCTTTTTCAATTCGTTTGTCCTTAGCTCTGCGATTTTGAAACCATATTTTAATTTGTGTCTCCGAGAGTCCTAAAGTCTCAGCTAATTCAAAACGCTTACTACGTGATATGTACTCATTACGATGAAATTCTACCTCCAAGCGCAGGGTCTGTTCATTACTAAAGGTAGTACGTTGACGCCGCTGCCTACCCTCTTTCCGTCTACGACGGGCCACTTAAATTAAGATAACAATAATAATAATAATAATAATAAAAAAGTGTAAATAATATTCGAAATAAAATAGGAACTGTAACAATTAATAATCAAATACAGACGTACATATCGTTACTTTAATATAGAAAAGCCCTAACTCATTATTATTTTTTAATTCGAATTTTTGGTATATTTCGATAGAAGAACATCAAGTGTATTGAAAAATTCTTAAATCTGAATTAAAAAAAAGAATGATTTAGGGCTTTTATATATTAAGGTAACGATATGTATGTATGTGAGTACATACACACAATTAGAAACATAATTAAAAAAAAGAAGTTCCTTTCACAATTTTTTATTCGAAATTTTTAATGTCTATTAAACACGCATTAAATTGTTTCCTTATGAAAATGTTAAACTGAAATTAATCTCTCATTTTTTTATGCAGCCAATAAAACCATAATTGTTGTACAAATATCCTTATAACAAGACGCGGAGGCAACATTAAATATGTACTACATATGTATGTATGTATGTAACCAACTTTCACACAAACTTGCGTGTGAATAAAAAGTGGTTAATAATTAAAGGCCACAAAATAAATATGTATAAACATAATAAGCTTGTAAATAAATTGTTGATATTTCAATTATAATCATTTATATGGTCATATGCTGCGAGTACATACAAATAATACATTCCGTTTAGCACTTGTTAATCAAATATTTATTAGTAAATGAAAACTTATAAGGGAGAAGAAAAAGGAAACAATTCGAAATCTTCAACTGATCCGGGAATTTTCACACAATACGAACATCTGTCTGCTTGCCTTAATGTTCTATTGTTCGTTTAACATTTAATATGCTTGTCTAGGCCGTTCAAATGTATGTATGAGCATTTGGTATAAAGATGTTTTTTATTGGCATTGTTATTTTTTTGTGCTTATTCACAAAAAAAAAAAATAGAAATATTGATAGAACTTTCCAAGCGTAAAATATAAATTAAAAAGTTGTAATAAGGTTCAAAATTTTTCTTTTAATTTTAATCTGCTGTTTTTGCATTTACGAGTAGTACGCTGCAGAAGTTTAATTTGTGTGCGTGGTTCTTAAAATCTCTTGAGCTTACTTAGACTTTGCTTTGAAATTTTTTGAACATTTCGCTCGCAACGTCATAACTCAAAAAAAAAAAACAAGTTCACCAGAAAAAGAGTTTTGAAGTTTTAAATTTTCACACAAATTAAAGGAAAATGAAAATTTTATTTTTCTCTCAAGAGTTGAGTAATTTGTATGAAATTTTTACACACCATAAAGAACAATATGAGGACTAATTCTGCATCACTAACTCAAAAATTCCATTTTTTTAGTTATGACATTCTTTGAGGAAATGGGCGATTTGTACATCGCGACCACTTACAGTGGAATGTTGGCGTTAAAACAACCATATTTCGACCACTCAATTTCAAAAAACGAATGCAGTTTCGTAGAGATATGTTTTAATATGAAATTTGCATACATACATTCATATATATTAGAATAAACAAAATGATTTTTGTGGTATTCAATTCGATTCGTGCGCGTTAGGAAAATTTTCGTGTGCGTCTTTCGTGCGTTTTGAACATCTTGGTTTTCGCCCAAAACTATAGTTTCATGAAATCTTGGGTGTATTCGTTAATACAATATTCTTTAGCACTTTACGACAAAATGTTTTTAATTACGATAAAAGTGGGGTTTCTCTATGAGCGCTGTTATGGCTTGTGACTAGAGATGGGCGCGTGTCGTGTTTTTTTCGTGACACGAACACGCACGACTCAACACGAAGTGTTCGTGACAGAAAATGTGATTTCGTGCGTGTTCGGGTTGTATCGTGTTGAGCAAAATTTACCCGATACACACGAAACGATTTTTGGTGTTAAAATATGTATGATGAATTTCAAGTAAAGAAAAAATGTTATATTTTGTACCACCAAATTTGTTGATATTGTAAGCTTAAAGTTCAGAAGTTAAACAAAAATATATATCTATTTGAATATAAAAAATGCTTTTTTCTCTATTCAATTTGATTTCGTGCGTGTTGTGCAGTTTCGTGTTTTGAAAAAATTTCGTGTAAAATACTTATACGAGTACATGTAAAAGACATCGTGAATGAGTAGCAATTCTTCCTATTGGTATGCTCGCTCAGTGAAGAAGCAGAAGAAGCAAGAAAGTACGTCTATAGGAAGTAGATTGGCCAAAAATTCAACTTTTTAGTATATTTCCTCAAGCAAATGCAAGTTGTAATCATAAAAATATGTAATACAGCGGATGAGAAAGTTGGAGGAATCACAAACATCTGAGTGTAAATCGAAACGAAAGAAAAAGCATTAGACCTTACATGTTATTAAGTTAGAAATTTTAAAGTATTTTATTTCGTGCCGAATTGCAGAGTATACCCCCTGAATATAAAAAAAACGCAATCCATTTACGAACAGGCCTAATAAGTTTCTCTAGTTGTTTATTTATTTGGTACTTAGGGCCAATTTAAAAATTCTTTTAGTACAATTTTGTGAACTTCGAATTCTTTACTCAGCCAAATTTTCAAAATACTTTATATCTTTTAAAAACGTTTATTTCTATAACTATGAAGAATCTTCCAAATAATTTTGAATATATTTATTTAATTTCTCCGTGGACTGCATTTCCACAGAAATGTCAACTTTTTGTCGCGTGCGACATCAAACAAATATGTTTGTTTTTTCAAAGAAAGTTTTTTTTACTTTATATTTATATTTGTGTAGTCAGTCAGCAGCTCTACATTAGGTTATATTTTAAGAATGATGGAGTCACATTTTTCCGAAATACAAGCTTAATTGTTTGCTGTCGCACGCGACAAAAAAGTACACTTTTCCGTGTTTAGAGAAGACGAAGAAAAATTTTCGTTTGTCAATTTGCTTCATCTCAAGTGAAACTTTGAATTGTTTTGGTGGTAATACTGGAAATTGGTTATAAACTTCCATTTAGTTTAATTTAAATCATATTTAAATAAAAAAAAATACTCATTAACCCTCAGGTGTTTTTCTGCAAATTTCTAAAGTGTTTAATTTTTATTAAAAAAAAAAAAATAATGAGAAAATGAATAAAATGGGAATAATTACGAACCTGTAGTAACATAATACTTATTTGGTTTTTTTATAACTTATGTAATATTTGTTTGCACAGAAATTACAAATCCTAAAAGTTTAAGTTTTTTAGGTTTCCTTTTCAGATCAATTACAATGTTAATTTTTTTCTAATGACTTTTTTTACATTGTCCATATTCTTTTTAAATCCTTTTTCATTACAAATCTTATTGGACTCCCAGGTTTTACCACAACTTTCTGTTGTTATGTTAAGTGAAAAAACCACTGACAGAAAAAAACTTTCATACTTGATTAAATTCATGCATATTTTTTGTTTATTCTTCCGACTACGATTTTTTTAACACACTTTTTTGTTTTGTAATTTAATATCTTCATGCCGAAGAAATTTATGTGCATACATGGGTACTTGTATAATGTTTTTTTTTTATTATAAATTGTTTTTTTGTGCGTGCCGGAACTAAGTTTTTTTTTCTTCTAATTTGTTATTAGTTATTTTTTAATAATTTTTTTAAGCGTTTAACACCTGTGTGTATTGTGAGAAATTTTATAAATTTAATAAAAAATATTTACTCTTAATTTTATTGTCGTTTTTAATTTTTTAAGAAATGAATACATTTTTGACAAAAGCTGGTTCGAAAAGAGTAATTTTAAAAACTGGCAAAACGGTTTGTGCACAAATTTGTCGTGAGATTTCAAATGACATTGAGGTAAGTTTTAAGTTAAGTTTATTTATTAGTATTTCATTATTTAAAAATATTTTCATCAAGCGACTGCTTAAAAAATTCTTAATAATATGAAGTTCTTTCAAATTCATGCTTTTTTTGCTTAAGTTTGAGAACAGTAAAACCGCAATATTTTCTCAAATCAAATATGTAAAATAACATCCCTTTTCCACACGCAAAGTTTACTATGCAAACTCTTAATTCAGCTGGGAGAAAGACAGAAAGAGACTGTACTGCTATCTCTGTCTCTTTCACCCAGCTGAATTAAGACTTTGCAAAGTAAACTGTCTAACACACGTATGGTTTGTACGTGAGACTTGTGCAAGTAGAATATCTCCTCACTCGTTAAACAAATCATTTGACATTTAAATGCCAACAAGTAAACATGAATGCAAGCCCATGGCCAATCTTTATCAGTTGGTGTTAACTGCCCAGGTGAACATTTTCCCTGTTTGTAATTTGAATATCCTTCAGATGTAAACACACATTTTCAGTGCATTTTTTGACGTCTCAAGTATGAATATTTCAAAGCGAATTGGGACTAGTCTACTTTATATGAATATGCTTTTAAAAAAAAAAGTGTTGGAGTAAAATTTTAAACTTTCCATTTTAATATCAACAAGAGCCGCATCGAGGTCAAAGTTCGGGATAAAGGGCTGAAAATCCAAGCAAAATCTCATAACTTCCCCTGACCCGCTCCTAGAAGGGTAGAATGTAAGACCGGCCACCACTAACTCTTTCTCCTCGAAATTTTTTCAGAATATACTAACACCTTTTTTCCATCCTTAAGAAGGTTTCCATACGAGAATAATATTTTTATATATTTTTCCCCATCCCCACCGACCTAACAAAGCCCAGGGTATCCCTAGAGGAGCCAAATGTATGACCGACCCATATTCATTTCTTCGCCGCTAAAGGGAAAAATCTAGTAACAGTCGGTCTTACATTTTACATTTTTGGTTGGAACGGTGGAGAAACTTTATAAAAATATTATTTTTGTATGGCAGCCGATATAGGGATTTGGTATGTTTAAAAAAATGTAGCGGAGAAAAAGTGAGTGTGGGTTGGTCATACATTTGGCTCCTCTAGGGGTACGCTGGGCCTTGTTAAGGCGGTGGGGAAAATTTATAAGAATACTATTATTGTATGGGAACTCCTTAAGGAGGAGATATAGAAGATTAGCATATTCTGAAAAAATGTTAGGCAGAAAGAATTTGTGGCCCGTCGGTCTTCTAGGAGCGGGTCAGAGTCAGTTATGCTGTTCATTGTATATAATATTAGAGAGCCTTGTAAATTTTTGTGAAAGTTCAGATCCGATGAGAAGCGCAATATGCTTCTAGTTTTGCCCATTATGATGCCTAGAGGCCCCATAAAAATCCAGAATTTGTTACAAAATTTATTAGGTCTGTTAATGATACTTAATTGAGACAGTTCAGGTCCTAAAATAAGTGATTGCCTAAAAGTATGAACCTGCAGTCTTCTCTGAGTGTATATAATGAGAAAAGCCTGAAGCAGATCTGGATATTCATGTTTTTTTCTTTGACAGCTTCGATTATGTATAGCAATAGGTTTCGGATAATCTTAGTGATACCGAAAGGTTGATATCCTCAAAGAATACTCACAATCCAAGACGCATCAAGCAAATATCTAAAGAAATACCCTCAGCAAATTATGCTCAATTTCGCAGTAACTGTGGCTGCTGAATATCTGAAAACATCTCTTCAGAAAAATACTTGGAAGTTGGATTTAGATTTGTCAGACCGAATAACACTTCTCGAAAGTTAAGCTTCTATTGCTTCGTTCGTTCTTTCGGGAATTGGTTAAGGAAATTAATAAAAATAAAATCTTCCTTACGTAGCTGATAATAGGGATGTCAATCGGATTTTCGAAAGAATCGATGGATTGTAAGATTTTTCGGACTACATATACGCTTTTTTTTATTTAATTTTTGTTGTACTTAGTTTTTGTTCGTCATTTCAATAGAAATGTCTTAATCTAAAGGTCTTATTCATAAAAAATATTTTTGGTTTATAAAAGCTTTATAGATCAGTTACCCATACCAAATTTGTTGTGTAAACCCTTTATTAAATAAAATTATTTTGTTAAATATTAAATAACATAGAAATTTGTAGACTCATTTACAGTCGAAGACCTTCAGGCCAAAGGGATTTTGGGGGAATTAAACCTAAGAATTTTCGTTGCATTAGACTGTAACTTTAGTCTATGGAGGATATTAAAAGTCAAATTAAAAGCAGTCGTTTGTGTGAAGAGAAAAAAATAATGCAACACACCGCTTCTCTATAGCAACGTAGTCATAACTATAAAAAGCTGGTTTGACAGAAAATGAGCTTAAAGTTTTCAATTTAGAATCTAAATTTTACATACAATTCTCAAGAGACTAGTGTATAAACCATTTATTTATAGTTATGAAGAATTATCCTGTATTTTTAACTCCTAAACCTATTTTTAGAGATATGTTGCATTACACGGCATGTAAAAAGAAACATGCGTATGTGGCGATGACGTCACGGGAATTTTCAGCCTGTTGGTTGCATTTTTTAAAATTACTAGTAGTGGCTAAAGGCCTTAAAATTTTGATAGTATTTTTGCTCCAAAATACAAGTATGGCACATGTAGCCGAATCGAACACATTTTCTGAGGCAGCACATCTGTAAGCATGTGAATGTCTGCATGTACATATGTTACTAGTGCACGGCATGTAGCAAATGTAGCTTCGTGATGACGTCAAAATTACGTCAGAACCACATGCACATGTGGTTTTTTACATGCCATGTACTGCAGGCTTTACAATTTTAAGCTATAAATCATAATAATTTCCAAATCAAGGCTTTTACAGTTTATTTATAACTTTTACTATTTACAGCTTCCACCTGAACCCACAACATGTTGCATGTCCGGTTGCGCAAATTGTGTATGGATCGAATATGCTGAGACGGTAGCGAAACTAATGGATGGAAATTGCGATGAAGCTAGACAAATAATTCTTAGTAAAATTAACGATCCCAATTTAAAAATGTTCTTAGCCATTGAATTAAAATCTATACAATATAATATGGAACAGAGCAATAATAAATCGAAAACCGAAAACCCCAAAAAAGATACTTAAAAATAGACATTGTTGTATCTAATTAATTATCAATAAAAACATACTTAAACAATTACTGCCGTATTCATAAAAAATATTTTAGTTTTATTACAGGTTTATTTGACAAATTCTCCATAGAAATATGTACGTCAAATAAGCCTTTAATAAACCATAAATATTTTTTATGAATACGGCAGGTAGTGTGTACATACATATGTAAAATATATAATTCACTGTTATTAAGTTCATATTCGTATTAAGTTAGAAATGTTATTTAGAATTTATAAAACTATTATCAATAAACTACAATGAAATAATCACCCTTATTCCAGTTGTCAACATCGACGTCACGTCAATACAATACCAAAAATGTATGCTTGTCTATCCGTTGTTGAAAACAACTGACTTCTATTGGCAGGTTCATGTTATTTTCCAGACCTTAGGCAACAGAAATAGACTGTCGAGAACGAGTAGACAAACCCAAATTTTCGGGTATTGTATTGACGTGACGTCGATGTTGACAACTGGAATAAGAGTCAATATTTCATGTATGTAATTCAAATAAAGAAGAATAATTTTTTATATATTTTCCCCAAAAATTTGTTGGCTCCGTGATTTGTTAACTGCAGTTGAGCCTCGATTATCCGGCGTTGAAAGAAGCGACATAAGATCACAAAAGACTACATATTATTATAATTAAAACATGAAATTTTAGTTTGTATAATAACAATATCACAGGTCAAGCATTTTGTGCGATTTTTCTCAAAGTTATAGTGTAATGATTGCTTATATTTTTTCGACTTATAGGGCCTGGTTCACGACATCGACATGTAGAAAGTTGTCGCACACTTACATTGGAAACAACAACAAAATTTTAGAATTTGTTTTTGTTTTGAATGTAAGTGTGCGACAAGTCGAACGCTGTCGATATCGTGAACCAGGCCCATAATCTCATATGCAATAATAGCTTAATTTAGCTTATAATTTGGTATATTGGTAAAAGTACTCTCCTACAAAACAGTAAAATATGACTTGAGCACTTTTTCATTATTTCCACATAATTTATTAATTTATTTTTAAGCGATTCCTCCCGCTTTTTACATTCCCTGAGAAGTGACAACGGAAACAAATTTCACCACAAATACGATACAATAACACTGCTTGTTCACGAAATTGTGTCGTAAGAAAAAAAAAATAGGAAATTGCCTAAATAATCAGCAGGGAAACCGTAAATATGCAATTGCATGTTTTTTCTGGTGTGACGTATTAATGCGGAGATAAGATATTTATTAATTTCAGAACTTTTTATGAATTTCGGCATCGATTTGTTAATGCATATTTCTGCATATTTTTGCATATTTTACCCTTTACAGCATTTTTTGCATATTGCAGTCATACACACACATTTTTAGTAATTTTTGTCATTTTTAGAGCATATTTGATGCTTTTAGGGCATATTTTGATAATTCATACAAGTTTTTTTATTTTAATATGTTGGTAAAAATTTTTGTTTTTATTTTTCACCATCTAAATCTCATTTCCAATATCCTATGCATGTGGTGCATGTATATTTCTTATTTATTACGCTGTTTTTACGGTCGTTAGTTTCACCTAAAAGTTTGGTTTTGCTATTTGTGTCGCATTCTTTTTCGATTACATCAGTAGGCGTTTAAGGTACATTTTCAATGTATAAAAGTTTATTTAGATAAAACAGGCAACAACTTTTATTTGAAAATCTTGTTCAATATTTTGTTGCTTATTGCAATAACCATTATATGTAGATAAAAAACTTGTCTTATTTATCCAAAATACAGTTCCAAAATTTGAATTGTGACATCGTGATATCCTTTGAAGTTGAAATTGTTTTTTATTATTTGCTTCCGTTCTTTCACCAACTCTATTCATTATTTTTATAAAGGACCTTCTATCCAAAACTTTCAACCCTATCTATTCTTTCGCGGACGACAGCAGCGTTTGCCATTCTTTCTCATTCAGCAATAGACCTAGCCTGCCACAGGTTGAGGCTATGCGACAAACAATGAATGAGACTTTAAACTATGATTTAGCAAAAATTTCTGAATGGGGTCATGTGAACAGACCCAATGTTGTATGGTTACTCGTAGACGAATGACCGAAAATGGTGCTGCCTCTGTATACATGGGGGTATAAATATTAACGAATCAGATGCTCTTGATGTTCTTGGCATGAAAATACAGTGTGATGTTCGATGGAATAAACACATGTTTCAAGTTGCGAAAGAAGCACTCAACTGCCTCGGGTTTTTTCGATATTTAACCCCATGTGATCTCCTTAATATTTATATCACTTATATCCGACAAAAAATGGAATATAACTCTCATGTATGGGCCGGCGCTTCAAAGTCTACTTTGCGGCTGCTCGACCGCGTACAGGAGAGAGCGAAGAAGCTCATCGGTGACAGTAGAGTATCCAGCTCTATTGATTCATTGGAGCATCGACGCAATGTGGGGTGCATTTCCTTGTTCTATCGTTACTACAACGGAATGTGTTCTAATGAAATTAGGGAACTTGTTCCTGAAACCCGCACATTTATACGCACATCACGTACCTCATTCAGACCACATCCCTTTGTGGTCGATTGGCCAACGAATCGCACTACGCATTACAGAGATAATTCCTTTTTTAGCCGCACTGTTCGTATGTGGAACCAACTACCTGCGGAGGTCTTTCCTGTCACTACCAGCGTGAGAAAGTTTAAATCAAATGTCCACAGACACTACTCCCTCTATCCTCCTTCCCCATAATCTATTTTCCTAGTTCTAGCACAATGCTTCGCATAAATAGGGGTATTCCCCTGAGTGCTGGTCCTATTAAAAAAAAAATAAAAAATTGTATTGCATTTTTTTATGATTTCCTGTTTCTTTGTTTATTTTACAAATAAACCAAATTATGTTATTTTTAAGAGCATATTTTTTAGTTTTAAGTGCATATTTTTTAGTTTTTACTGTATACTGAACGCGCACAAAACACTTTTTTAGAGCATATTTCTGGTTTCCCTGATAATCACTAATATTTTTGATGCTCGGAAAAATTGCACAAACTTAAATGTTTTCTAACAGAATAACTTCTCTACTGAGTCTGTGATATATCTCTTAAGAAAACATACATACATATAATGTGTATTAACATACATGTACGATATACTTAATAGACTAAGAAGTTTTTTCTGTGAAAATAACTGGCTCACGAAATCCCGGACACAATCCTCAAAGTTATCCTAGTAAAATTTTTCACAAATTCTATGCAACAGGTATGTACTTACAAAATGCAGTTAAACCAGTTGAGAATGGAGTTTCACCAGGAAATCCGAATGGCAATCCAACAAATGTAGAAGGCAGCACATTCTTTAAATCCGGCTTATTGAAATCCTGATACGTATTTGAGGTATTGAAGGCTGAAAAATTATTATCCACTCTATAGGGGGAGAATAGAGAATTTCAACACTTTCGAATAATTTTGTTAAACACAGAAAAGAGAAACACAAACACACACCTTTCATCACTTATTGAAATATCTGGAGATGACGTGCTACCACCGTCACTCTGATAACTTGTGTCACGTATTGGAGATGCCGACTGCGGCAAATTTGTAAATGCTGCATCATTCGATCTTAAATTCGATATTGCGGTGATGGGAGTAACATTTTCACTAGCAGCACTATTTTTGTTGTTGTTACTGTTGTTGCTGTTGTTTTCGAGATGACCGTAAATACGAGCAAAAAATTGTCGCGGAGACGAAGGACGCATTTGAGTTTTACCAACACAACTCTTATTAGAGTTATTTGTAAAGCTGTCATTTGTTATTGGAATTTGTGTACTTAAAGGCAACATTTTTTAAACTTTTTTTATTTCCGTATTCCGATTGACAACGCGTCCGATCAGTTGGAACTATCAATGTTGAATGACTTGTAGGAGTTGTTAAAATTTTAAAGCTTATAATTATGGTTTGCTTAACGAGTTGCAAATTGTTTTTGTAATGGATAACAATATTCTTTTGTTTCCACAAAATACTCCTTTAACTTCCGTTAAACTAAAATTAACAAGCACATACACTCTCTTACGAAATTTTAACTAAACAATTATGACCAAAGCCGAGCTGACAAGCACTGAGACACACGCACACCCTCCTTCAATAATGTCAGATGCAACAATGCGTACGTTATCCTTATTATCCTTGTTATTAGAGTGGTCAGCCAATGCTTGTGAACACAACCACAACTATCATTATTGGCAAACGTTTTTTCAATGTCTTGGTGTTGGTTTTTTTTTTTTTAATATAAATTCTCTTTTCGTTTTTAATACGAAATAAAGGAAAAATGAAAATAGTGTATTTAGTCCTTAAAACAAATGAAAAAAGCTTTTCAGAATAAAGAAACTAAAGCATCAAATTTCATGCCTTATGAAAATATTCATCATAAAAATTTACAATAAATAAATGAATGTACATACATATATACAGTGTTTCCCGGTTTAACGAATACTAATTAATTAAATTTTTGTTCAAATCACTAAACTTTTGATGATTATATTCAGATATTCCTTTGTCAAGATTACTACAAATGGATGAAAATAAAATTTCAATTAATGAAGCAAATTTTTTAAAATGTATAGGAATTTACTCAAGCTTTATTAACGGACTTCACTCAATTTTGATACCAAATGGTATCATCGATTTAGGTATTTTTCCACCATTTTTTTCTTTGTGTACAAAATTCTTAGAGTAAGTAAGCTATTGAAATCGAACTAAAACTCAAAGAGCCTACAGCAAAGTCTGATGCAAATTAATGACGAAAAAAATTTAATTTGAAGAAAGTAAAGGGATGTTAGAAAACATGTTGTACCACAAAAGAACAAAGCCTGTCTTTGAAATATTTTAATTTGTTTTTAATTGGCGAAGAACTAACATAACAGCATTTATGGGTTTAATTAAATTCAGTAAATTACGGAGTTCCGTACGGCGCTTGTTTCTTTTTGGTGATTTTGTTCAGTTTACGGGGGTTTTTTAGTATTAACGCTTTTTTAGGTTGTGGCGATTTTTTTCGTTTTGGAGATTTTTTTTCGCTTTTTTTGAGATTTTTTATTTTTTTCTCGACATTTTTACTTTTGGTGATTTTTTTGCATTTTAGCGATTTATTTTATTTTTGGTAATTTTTTCATTTCGTTTCGGAATTTTTTAGTTTAAGCGTTTTTGAAAATTTCAAGAGTTTTCCTCTTACGGTTGTCAAAATTAAATAGTAAAAATTACATTAACTGATAGAATACCCTTTAATTTTTAAAATTTTTTAAATTTCAGTTTAATTGGTGTAGTCAGCATAAAAATATACTAACTTTGAAAATTTCAAGTGTCTATATAAAATTGTCTGTATATTATATCAGGATTTCCAAATTTTTCGTTGCTCACTTTAGAACAACCATTAATTTTCAACTTTCAATTTTTGTACCAGTCAAAGTTCTACATATTCTGTGAAATTTTCAGTTCCGTAGCTCTTATGGTTCTCGAGAAAATAGCCTGTGACCGACAGATGAACAGACAGACAGCCGGACATACGGGCATCGTAGCGAAAACAATAGGGTTCATTTTCATCTTTGGTGTACGGAACCCCAAAAAATTAGTGGTTAGAGAGCTCCAGAAGAAAATCGTTAATATTTTCCTTTAAGTATTGCAGAAAGAAATTTAAAAGCTTATTTTGCATTATTTTACTATGAGCTGACTTTTTTTGTTTTAAGATAACTAAATAATTCAAGTCGTTCGTTAAACCATGAAACAACTGTATGTAAATAAATAAAATGATAGGAGCTCGCAGTCGGTGGTGGTTAATTTTTACTTTTTTAAGTGCTGACATCTCATCACCTGTTCGCTTTCAAATGAGAATGAGAGTCCGATAAGGATATTGTTCCTCGTGTGTGCTTTTCTATTGGCCAATGACACGTTTTAGGAGTAAACTACCCCAAACGCGTGTCACAAATATAAGAAGAAAAAAGCACTGACAGAATTAACACTGGGGAAAAAAGTAACATATTTGAATATGATATTTTAAATTTGATGTTTCTGTATAAATATAAATACGAGTACATATCTATACATATGTATGTACATTAGACCACCCAAATTGCCGAAAGTATTTACATATTTTATTCGCTCCACCGGCATATAGACTGGCCATAAAAATTCACATGTGTGAATTGAACTGATAGCGTGCAAACCGGCCATGCACATTGCACTTTTCACCCAAAAAATAACCTATCTTCACTATAAATACTTTTGGCCCCATAACTTTCAAATGCGCATTATTTTGTAAGGTAAGATCTGTAGATTATATAGACCCATTAAGCTTAAATTAGACGTGTCATAGCCATAACCAAACCAAAATTCAATTAGTTTCTGTGGTAGTGGCTACGGCGTTATGGCGAGTCACTTATAATCAAATACAACGTTGCCCATAAGTTTGGTTCGAACAGCTGTTTTCTATGATTATGGTTATTGTACGTCTGATTGAACCTTTACACTTGGACAAAATACATACATATGTATAATTTAATAATATTAGGATTAAAATAGTACAAGTTTATTATAAGCCGTGTTATGTATTTCATCGTGATCCATTGAATATTTCTCAACAGAACTAGACACAATTATAGACGATAGAGGTAAATATTTTTTTGGATAAAAAAATATGCGTACATACTTGCATATGTTATCTAAATTCACGAACACATCATTAAGGTTCTTTTTTTTAATGGTGCGAACTATATATTAAGGAATATTTCGTTCATTTTGTGAGACGGCTTCCACACAAAATAATTTTTCGTTGTGTACTGTCTGGTCACATGAATTTTGTTTTGAATTTAATTTTATTCTTAATAAGGGTTGTAGAAATTAATTTCATTACTTTTATCCACTTTACAGCACAATTCATATGTATACATACATTCTATGTATATAGTTTTACATAGTACATATATATGTATGTATGTATATAGCTCCGCCCTATTTTCGAAGCAGTATATACTATAGGTTGGTATAATTTTAATAAGTATTTGTTTCAGAAATGAGAGCTATTGAAAAAATTAATTTTTATGCTCCTTTTCACAAAAAAAGAACTGATTTTTATCGATATATGTATATACATGCATACATGCATACATACATATATATTTATATAAAGACATAGTTGTTAGCACTTTTGTAAATACATAAGTAATACTGATGATGGAAGCTGTAAAAATTATTTTCTACATCATAGAAAGTGAGTTGTCGTATAATTATTGTTAATTGAACTGTTTAATTTAAAATCCTAAACATGAAATGAGGAAAATATCCCTCAGCAAAAATACAAATTGGGAATATTTTTCTTACATCCGATTTCAAATTAAAACTAAGTTCAGACGCAGCAAGTATTTGACGACATAAACGTAAGGGAAGTTTTTGTACATAGATACATATACACATAGTACATACAGCCATAGGCGTAGAATGCCCATTCTGGGGGGTGCATTGGCCCCAAGAATTGCTGGGTGCAATCGCTTTAAAATAGAGTGATACATACATATATTTATAAAAAATATGAGGTAGCAGGGATCTTTAGGAATAATTTGTGCCACTTTTTATCTGATATGCAATTAATTTCATGAAAAAACCAGGTGAAAATTTTTATTTTTGTGGGTGCTGTATGTGGGCATTTACCTCTTTTGTCACGTTACGTTACCAAGCAATTAAGTTTTTATTTTACAACCATGCTGTTCGATTTTTTGCTATCTTTTACTAAATGTATAAGAAAAAATTTTAAAAAAATTAAGAAAAAAGTTATATAAAACATAAGGTTTTCTTTGAAAAACAAGCTACGTCACAAAGTAAGGTAACGTGGCTAAATGGTAGACTTTTCTGTGGAAATGCCCATAAAAATCATAGGGTAATAATTTAATCGGGCTTTTGTTTTAATCGGTTAATCACTCGATTAATTGATCGAGGTTTTGGCTTAATCGGTTAATTAAGGTATAACTGGTTAATCGCTTAATAAAGTTTTTTCCATAAATCAAAGGGTGTTTTTTTATTGAGGTATAGAACTTTAAGCTGGCATCACTTTTTTAACTGGCGGCCATTTTGTCAGCTGTCAAGTGATTAATATTTAGTTTGGTTTGCCATTTTATCATGAACAGGTTGACAAAAGAACAACGCTTGCAAATCGTGCAAATTTATTTCGAAAATAATGGTTCAGTTCGCGAAGTTTACCGCAAGCTCCGTCCATTTTATGGTCGACATAATCGTCCATCAGAGCAATTAATTCGGTTAACCATGGATCGTTTTCGCACTACGTTTACTCTATGTGATAATACGCCAACAAACCAGAAACGTTAGGGGACTTGGAAGCCAACATTCGTGGCGTTATTGCCAACATACGGCCCCATATGCTCGAAAAAGTGGTTGAAAATTGGACCTGTAGAATTGGCTTTATTCGAGCCAGCCGCGGCGGCCACATGCCCGAAATCATATTTAAACGTTAATGGCATAAAATTATCCTTCCAATAAAGCCAAATTGATGAACATTAAAACGATTTTCTTGTGTTTTATTTCAATTCGAAGTTCTATACCTCTAAAAAAACACCCTATATTAGTACTTCAAGAGTTTAGAGATATATTCTAACACAATCTTTCAGAAAAATAATTTGGTTTAAGTGTTTAGGATTTAAGCAAATTAGTTTTGATAAAACTTGACTTAGAAAAATCCTTTCACTTAACATAGATCTTGATTAAATCTAAAGCAATCAAAAATACGAAATATCTAGTTTATCAGTCCTTTCTAAACATATGAAATCCTTCATTATGCCATTAGAGCCGTGTTTTAATTTTTTTTTTCAAATTCTTAATACTTCTAGTTGTTTGGGTAAACTTTGTTAGGACATTTCTTGCATTACTATCGATAGTTTTTTCTGTTGGCGCGTCATCATCTGAGTTACACTGGCAGAGCTCAGCGACGAATATTCTGCAAAAAAGTTTATTTCGGAATTTCTTAGTTTTCGGTTTTGTACTTTAAAACAATGTTGCTGGAAGAAAATAGTTCAGAGTGTAGGTATAAAATAATTGAATTCGTCTCTCATTAAATCTAGTCCTTAATTAAATTGTTGGCAACAGTGGTATTGACTTTTACTAAATTATTAAACAAAAACTTAATAATTCCCTCTAGTTCAATTAGAGTAGCAGATTCTTTACTAAGCTCTTTTATAGCCACGTCCAAAGATTTTGAAGTTTTACTTAAGTTAGAATCACTGAACATATGTACATACTTCTTTGTTTGTATGAAAAGTTTGTATATATGAGACGAAACAAATAGTTAATTAAAAAAATACGTTATAATACTACAAAATATTTAAAAATTTCTTATTTCAGTTAGTCGACTGAAACTAATCGGTTTAACCGTTAATGGAAAAAAGCCAGCTTTAAATTAACCCATCAGTGAATCCGGTACTAATTAACCGGTTAACCAATTAACGGTTAACCGAAAGAGTACATAACATTCTTCCAAAAATATGTTCATAACTTAAGAAAAATAATCTGCAAGTTCTTGTTTACACTTGTCAATAACAAAATATGGCATCAAATAATCAAGCCTGTCACAGAAATCGATCGAAATGGTTTTCATTACGAATTTTCATTTCGATCGATTTTGTTTTACCTTCTCCAGATTTCGATCGCTTTTGTTCAATACGAAAAAGCAGCAATTCGATTGTTTTCAATTTAAATGTGGCAATATTGGGCAACGAAAAACAAAAAACACATGGTTATTAGAAGAGAAAAACAAAATAGGAAAGGCACAACATTTTTTTTTAACTTGAAGTGAACAAATTTTAAAAATTAATACACGAAATGTCTGCAATAACTGCAGTTTGTGGTGCGCAGGGCGTCAAGGCTTTACCGGAAAATTACGGGGAAGACGATTGAGGGATGCTTCAGGTTCACTTTCATATCCAAGCGCAGTGTATATGTTAAAGTTTTATTTATTTTTATTTGACTGAACAGAATATTTCACTTTTTACGATGCTGCATTTTTCCTTAAGACTTAAGGAAATTTTATAATTTGTAAAAAAAAAATTAAATAATACAAAACAAATTTTAAATAAATTGTTGAAACACATTTTTCTTTATTGAAATAAGTTGTTTCAAACAGATTTTTGTACTTTCACATAAGGAAAATTACAATTCCGAGCATTAAATTTAAATTGTTTCATTTCGAGCATTTCGATCGAATTTGGATTCTGTGACAGGCCTGAATAATTGTAATATTTTTCCATTACCAGGTTAAAGTTTATTTTAATTTCCTTATTTTAAAAATAACGTGCAATAAATTTTGATTCTTATTTGAATCTACACTAATTTAATCACTTTGAACCATCCTGTTTCAATCGTAACTTCTCTCTTCTTATTTGATTTTTTGTTTAGTTTCCTCTCTTCGCTGTTCAACTGACGCACTTAAAGAATAAACATGAAAAAAATACAATTTAGTAACGTCTTAACTTGGCCTTAGTAGCTGCGGTACTTTTGATACGAAATGGTTAAATGGCGGACGGGCTGTTTAAAGTTTTTTGTGTGTAAGAAAATGAAAAAATTTCAGTGTTGTGTAATTTCAAAAAAGAATTTCTAAAGAAAATACATATACACGTGTGCTTATTATTAAAATATAATTAGGCTAAATAGTTAAAGAAATGAAATACATACATACAATATGTATAAATGTATGTATATCATTAAAAAAATTAAGTAAAGTAAATTAAATCTTTTGTGCATGCATACAAAAAAGAAAAAAATATCTCATTTTATCAAAAATATCTTAAAGAGAAGAAAAGAAAAAAATATAAAAAAAATGTCAACCATTCGAAGAAAACTACGTGTTTGGCCAGATGATTTCGTTTCATTACGTATCAGCCAAGAAAGTGAACAGCACAACAATACAAAAAGTGATAACAAGAATTTAAGCGTAACCGACAGTAAAAGCAGTATCGCAAGCAGCACAATCACGAGAAATTTTGATAGCAGTGAAACTAACACAGACGACTCAATGGCGGCTAATAACAAAATGCACGTTGCAACAACAAAATCTTTGGATTTAACCGGTCCTCATGATGATGATGATGTTCCTCATGTGTACAGTAATGATGAAGACAAAAAAGTAGACGATGGCTCAGGGTGAGTTGTTTTCTCTTTTGTTTATTTACAAGTAATAATTTCTAATTAGGTTTTAATTACATTTAGTATGTTTCTGCCATTAAATTATGTGTGAGATTCCAAAAATAACAAACCGCAATACATACTGTCACTTTTGCGGTTTTTAGTGTTGTTGTTTTTAAGCACGAAATATTAAAATAAATACATATTAAAATAATTAAACTTTCATATGGGAAATATTTTCCTTACTGACTGCTAATTTGTTTCTCGAATGGAAGGGAAAATTCCTTAGGAATTAATTTAATTTTAAATAATTGGCTTTAATCTAGAAGTCTAACATAGTTCATTTTGCATGTAGTAGGTAGATAATTTTATTTGTAATTGTATGTAATTGATTATTTTCTTTAAAGCAGGAAGTAATTAAAACTTTTCCAAGTCAAATTTGAATTCAATTATAAACATTTTCAAACATCATGCTTTCGAATCTACATATACATACATACATACAATCGCTCATTTACTTCAACAACGTCATAACTCAAAAGAACTAGTTTTTCAAATAAAGTTTTCCATTTAAACAAAACTTATAGCTGATTTACATTAAGCATTTATTTCATGAAATTTAATGAAATTTGTTGCACTAAACTTTTTTTATTTGCTAATTGAAGCGCTATAGAAGAGAGTGATATGTACAAAATGCTGTAGCATGAATCTCTGAAGCAGTTTTGGCATTTTTGTTTAAATCTGACGTGCTTCTCTAGGCCTGCTATTGACAAATGAAAAATTATTCATGCAACTAATATCATGAAAAAATGCTTAATGTAAATCAGGTATTAGTCGAAAAGAAAATTTTCTTTTTCTCTCAAGAGTTTAGTATAAAAATATTTGTATGTATGAAATCAATAACGATATGAAGATTAATTCCGCATTAATCTGGATAAGGGCCATTAACTCAAACTCATAAATGTGAGTTTTGAGGGATACGTTCATTAGGTCGATGAAATCTGCGAAAAGCTTAAATAATATTTTGCTAAGAAACCATATATGTAGGTCTAAAATCAAATCCTATTAAGCGCAAATCGACATAAAAATATTTTTGCTGGTTTCCTCTGATCATAAGCCGATGTATCTATCTTAAAGCATAAGGACTCTACATCCAAGCAAACTTAAAGCTGTAGTTTAAGCAGTACGGACACTACCTACACATGTATGTATTACTATAAAGGTAATCCCGAGATTTTCGGGATCGGGATTTCGGGATTTGCATCCCTAGTGCTTACTATGAAGCACGTTTTTAAGCCAGAAAAATCATGTACTTGATTATTTTTTCCTGGTATTTAGAAGAGTGATCGGGCCACGCCCACTAAATTAAGACATACTATTTTATGAAAAATCTTAGCAATAAAGCTTAAAACAAATTTTACCGGCTCCAAAAATAAGCACAGTTAAAAATAATTAAGGATAATTTTTTTATATCATTATTTAAGGAAAGTTGAGAATATAGTTATCTATAAAAAAAGTTTCAATCTACTATTCTAAGGAATGAATTTTTGACAACTGTTTTCTTGAAGCATCCGAAACTCAAGTTGTTGTATAGTCCCAGCAAAAATTGCTGCTTCCCAGAAGCGTATTTGTAAGGGAGACAATGTTGCAGAATCACTTGCTGTTGTGCATGAATAAGGCATGCTAAAGTGCTTCACAGAAGTAATACTCAGATGCAAAAGTTACTGGTTTTTCTAACTTTCTGTGATAATTTTCTACTTTGCTAGAGAGCCCGACTTTGACGATTATTTGCTCAGTACTCCTTGTACTTTGACCATTTTTTGACTTCAGTACATTTTTCTCTATATGTATGCAAAGTGTCAATCTCGATAAAAAATATATTTTAACATTGGGTTTTTATACGAATATCGAGCCATATCCACCAAAAAAGCTTAAACGACATATTTTTTGGACCTCGTTTTTTTTACGAAAATCGATTATTTACCATCGCAAATGATCCCTTTTGGTCAAGAAATCAAATTCAAAAATTTTGTCGCTTAAGCTTTTTGGCGTTTACGGCACGATATGTAGGATGGATATACATATGTATGTATATACATATGTATTTAGATATGTATCTGTAAAAATTTACCTTGAGAAAAAAGTTTACTTTTTTAATAATAATAATAGTATTGGCAAGTTTCTTTTATATATTTTTTTAATCAAAATGGAACTAACAGATTCTTCCTAAATTCATAGAATTTTTAATCAAATTTCTAACGTACCTATTACTTGCCGGCACCTCATGCTCTTTGATTAAATTAATTTACATACATATATCATTCCCCTTTATTGACAAATTCTTTATGATAAAACTTTGAAGGGGGTTTCAGTTTTTTTTGCGTACAGTCAGTCTTAAGGTCATTAGTAATGTAAGACGTTTTTGTTATTGTACTTATTTGTAAACTTAATTATTGTCAGTGCAATTTTTGTCGTGTGTTTTCTCTGTCAAGTTATTTAATTCTTTTTAATGTTACTTATTTCCCAAGCCGGTTTCTGTTAATATCAGTAAGTAACTAAACTTATGTGCATATACATATATATAATTTATATTTATTTATATTTAGAGACGCATAGACATTTAAAACTGGAATTTTTTAATAACATTTTACTTCAATCAGCAATCAAGTTAAATTAAATTTTTGCTTGGGCATTTTTTTAATTTTGTTTTACTAAAAAGTTGTTAAAATATCATTTGTTGATTTCTTTCATTTACTTTTAAAGTAAGCAGGCAGATACGCAGAAATAAAGGTGACTTTAATAGGTGTTAATTATTACAAATGCACGAGTATATGTGAAAATACAATGAAAACCCTACATTTTGCGTGTTGGGTTAATGACTTTTATAAATTTAAATTTTAAACAAAATATTTTTAACACATTCAGTGTCCCAATGTCTTGAATTCTTATTTAATTTGAAAGATTTTTGTTGTTGCTTTAACCGGTTTTAGAGAGTACAGCGGTGTGTCTGTGATTAGCATAATATTTGTGGCTCAAACACTTACATACATACATACACATGCATACGAGTATATGTGCATATGTTGTTAAGACAATTTTTTTTGTAATTTCATTAAAGGTCAATTTCTTAACATACATACATACATACATACATACATATGCATATGGGTATTTCCACCGCAAGGTCCACCAAAAATATTGAACTTTCTTGAATACACTTTGTTTTGTAAAAAACATTTACATTTGTACATTTCGAGATATGGTCACAAAAGCTTACCTCTCTTTTGGACATTTCATTTGCTCGTTTTGTTTTGATAATCGTTCTTAACTAGAGGCGTTATCTATACAAAAAGTAAAAAAAAGAGTGCCGAAGAAACCATACGATTGCAAATAACTGTAAATGCTGGTTTTGCAAAATAGCATATTTCAATGTCACGTGCGACATTGAAAAAGAACATTTGTTATCAGAGCGTCGAAAGTACGTGCAGAAAACTCATCAAATATTTACTATAAAATAAAAAAAATTGCTGAAAAACATAAAGATTCGTGATCGTTAAAAATTGGTCACGTGCGACATGGTGAGTGTAAAATTAATTTTTTTTACATATTCTTAAATTATTTAAATTTAGCTAAGCAAAAACGTTAAAAATAAAATAAAAAGGTTGCAAACAATGGAGAGAAAAATTGAAGGAAGATGTACGGTAGTATCTCGAAAAAGTTGCCCCAAGGGTAATTAACTTTACCGAACTATTAACTTTTCTAAACGGTTTTCAAATTTAAAAAAAGTACAACAATAAACATGGATTTTTCGGATATAACTAGCTAAATTTATTTAAACGACTCATCTTCACTATCATCACAGAATACACATAAGTGAAGAAAGTAACGGGTAAAAAAAGCTTCAATCAGGTTTTTTAAAATTCGTGGAATAAAGAGAAAAATATAGTGTATTTGATATTGTAGTGTATTACTAATTACCAATTACCACAGATAATAAAAAGCGTTCTAGTTTTATAGCACTAGAAAGAAGAATCAAAACAAAAACGCCGACAAAATTTGAGGGAAAACGAGACAAACAGAAAAATACCCTTATCTTCCGTCTCGTGACACTTCTGTATGTTCTGTGCTATCATCATACTGATCATTATCCCATTCTTTTATATCTTATTCTGCTTCTGGCAGCTCAAAAAATTTAACTTTTTAGAGCTGCACGTGAGCGTTGAAATTTGGTTAGCTTATCCGAGCGATTTACTTTAACGTCAGTAAACTTTTTCGAGATTCTACTGTATTATTACAAAACCATAAATAAAACACAAGTAAAAGACAAAGTCGACAGAAACTCATAATGTATAATTTCATAATGGAAAAAAATGTCACGTTCGACTGTGATTAATATTTTAATTTTTGAGTAAACTCAAAACTATTTTAAAGAGACATCTGTGCACAACATTCCAAAATTAATTACATTAAAATATCGCTTTGTTTTTCGCTTTTTAATCGTTAGACGTAAAAACAACTTTTGTTTTTTGTCACATGCGATTGCCTTGCTTTTTTGTAATTATCTTGAAAATGCAAAAATTTTCAAAATCAAACTTAGCACCAATTACGTCGCTAAATTATAGCTATATATTCGCTTATTGTCTAAATAAAAATCCGTTTTGTTTTAAATTTTTCACTTTAAATGTGTAAGAGCGCTAAGCGTTGCATTAGCTGCAGTGGATTCAAAGTGTATTTTATTGTACTCGTATGTATAAATGTCTAAATAAAAATCGTGGTTCTTGCGCGCCGCCCAACATAAAAAATAAAGTTTTTAGTAATTCTGTACACTTTTCCCTTAAAAATATAAGGTACAAAATAAATATAAAAAACTTATGTATGACTGGCTAAAATATTTGTTTTAAATTGAAACTCTACATGTCGAGAAAACTTAACTTAGGCTAATTTCTTAAGCTGTGTATAGAAAATGTTGTCAGTTTTTTGTCCCTCCTTTAAAATTTTATTGAAATGAGTTACCAGGTTTGCAGTATGAGCCGACGATATATGTATGTATTTCTAAATAAATTTTATACCAAAAAATAGGAATGGACATTTATTAAAATAATGTGATATGAAAAACGAATGAAGAATGAATGAATAATGAATCTTACTGTCTCACAAAAATAAAGTATTATTATATCACGCCCTGCGAGTATAAAATCATGGTTCAATTTCCAAGTTTATTAAATGAAATCAGTTTTTATGTTGCATCAAAGGGAAATTTGCGGAAAAAAAGTTGTATGTAACACAATTAGTAACAGATATTCCATTCGAACAGAAGAAATTAATTTCTTTGAGTTTTTCTGAAATTTTTATACATGTACATACCTATTATATATTATTTTTCAATTTAAGAAATTTAAATGTTAAATTTAGATTTTACTTTTCATTTTGCCTTACAAATATTTTTATTGTTATCCAATGGATTTCTAGTACAATAGATTCATCTAGCATATAAATTATTTGCTGGATTTTGTTAAAGTTTCTGAGCCTACTACTCTTATGTTTCATTTGTGATTTTCAAAAATATTATTATACCTATGTGAATTCGCAAATAGTTTTTGAAAGTCTGTGAATAAGATAAGAGGTTTGTGACTGTTCAAAATGTGGTTGAAGTCTACTGAAGCTTTGACTAAACACCAATGAAATACATAGGCAATGCTTAACCAACAGTAAATAAATTTCAATTATTATTTTTCAATTTAGCCAATTAAAATTTGTAACCTTTATTCTCATACCATTAATTTTACAATGACTTTTGCAACACAAAAATAATATTATTGTTTGTGGCACCAGTAAAAATTACAATACATGAATAGCTGAAAGCTTTTAACTAAATTTTAAAATATTCATACACTAAAAAAAAAATGTGAAATATATCGAGCCGTAACCGCTAAAAAAGCTAAAACGACACATTTTTTGGACTTCGTTTTTTTTGGCGGTTACGCCACGATATTATGAAAGATGCCGTTATTTAGAACCACGAAATTCTTTCGTAAAATTTATGAAATTAATTAAAATACAAACACAAGTGCGTTGCAAATTTTACATGCAACAAAAAGTAAACGAATATTTTTCCTTACTTTCGGCAGTAAAATAAAAATCTACAAAATTTATTTCGTAATATCCACAAACGTTTCGCGTTTCGTTTAGTTTACAAAAGAACTACAATAACTACCAACATTTTTCGTACATTGTTGCCTAGATTATTTTCAGTGTACAAATTTAAAGTACACTCGCACAAAGCTGGTGTGAAAGGGTAATAACATACATTTGCACATCAATAGCACTGATAAGTTAAACAATTTCGTTTCGCTAATGAATATAAAAGTCACGGATTTTTTGCATTTATTTTGCATTAGTATCGTACAAAATAAAAAAGAGAAAATGTTGTGGGTAATATCTAATACAAAATCTCAAAAAATTAATATGCTTTGAAATTAGAAAACGTGCGGGAAGAATTGAAATTTGATTTCCATT
The DNA here is from genome assembly GCA_936439885.1 of Nowickia ferox. Taxonomy (NCBI): domain Eukaryota; kingdom Metazoa; phylum Arthropoda; class Insecta; order Diptera; family Tachinidae; genus Nowickia; species Nowickia ferox. The sequence goes on from OW387023.1 coordinate 112,941,420, forward strand.
ACGGAAATGTCATATTAAATTAATTTTCTGTTTGTAGTTCAATCAACAATGAAAATTTTGTAACGACTCACGAAATTACAAATCGTCACCTTAAATGCAAACGAACGTAACTACACAAGAATTCGAAATCGAGTTTTTGATTGATTATGGTTCATTTTATCAAACTACATGTTCACGCAGATATTTAGAACTCTGCAATCAAAAATGACGACTTTATTAAAGAAATTCAAACGGACGTAATTACGAATGCATCTATTTTTTATTGCAAAGAATGAGACTAACATAAAAGCTTAAGCTTAGGAAATAAAGGATTAAAAACATTTATGTAAGTATCCATACTACAAGTAAACTTCGAAGACAATTTTCAAGAACACTTTTTTATTATTGATTTTGAAACGTGTTTTGTTTCTCCTATAAAAAATATAAACGTGTAGTTACGTCCGTTTGCATTTAAGGTGACGAAATATAGAATCAATTAAACTTTGTAAACAAATTTTTGACAAACAAAATTCATTCAATGATGGAATTTACCGAAATCTATTTTAAGAGGACCGAAAGTAGTGTCAGTGTATATCCTCAGAAAACGAATTCGTGTACTCTTCGCAAAAAGATACAAGGTATACTATGTTTTCCGCTTCGAATCCTAAACGCAATATAATCTAAGTTGTCTGACAATGCGAAGTATCGAGGCATATACGAGTACCTAGACTCCTAAAAATGTTATGGCACCAAAATGCCCCGTCAAGGGCGGATAAGGCAGAAAAGTTATAAGAAAGATCTGGGGTCTAATCGTCGCTTTCGATAACGAGCTGATTCGATCACATTTTTTCAGTTGGACATTATGGCATTAGATATCGAACCATATTATTACATTGCTCGATAGCGAATGACTCCTCGCAAATAAAAACTAGACTCGTTACTATGATAATAAAGCCCAGACTTACGTATCGTGCACAAGACAAGTATAAATACTGTCGAATCATAGAAAGGATCCTACGCAGATCCGCTTTGACCGCCGCACCAAAAGAACTCTTTACAATGATGCATTGGCTACCAGCTGATTTCATCGTCAAAGAATTAGTCATGAACTTTGCGATCAAACTATGTAGGTGCTTGGGAAAAGGCCACGCCAGGGCATGCCGGGATTCTAGAATTCGTAACTGGTCTGTCGGAAAACATTTATTACTGTTCACAAATATCTCTGCCTGTTAAAGGATTTGCTGTGATGCTCTCGGGCACGCAGACGAGCCAAAACACGTGAAAGCAAAGCAGCTGTCAACAATTAACTGAACATTCAAAATGGCCGAAATTGTCGGCTTAAGTGAGAGACATGAGTACCAACATAACGCCAAAAAAAATCTAAATTCGAATATACGTAACCCGCGAAAATTCAAAATTCGCGATACTTTTTGAACACACCTCGTACACGCTTACAAGTAGAGCATTCTAATCAAAGCTTTAAAATTTTAGCGGAAAACCTTTTTATAAATAAGATCTCTTAAGTATCAAACTGAAACCAAAAAAAATCCAGTGGTGTTTGGAAATATTTTTCAATTTTTGAAAAAGAAAAGGCAGTGTTTGATTTGCGCAAAAATATTTTCTGCTTAAGTCTAGTCTGTTCAAACTTTTAAAAAATGTTTAGCACCATTCATCACTTCGTACAAAATATTTGAAATGCAAACAATATTAACTAGTCCTTGTTTTTTGTAAATTCCACATGAAAACTTAAAATGTTGAAGATATATTTCATATATTTTTCCCAAGATGATCAAAGCACTACTTCTGCAACATTTTTTCATGAACAATTCATTCCAATTTTTCGTAACATGTATTTTGACAGCATTTCACATGAAATATTGAACAGAGTACCAGGCTTTAGGGCCGAAGTACGAAGTACGGGTAGATTGCCTAACATTTTGGAAATTTATTTTTAATTATTATGTATATTTCTTAATATAATTTCATATATTTTTCTGTTTTAAGAATTTGTATTTTTAATAAACTAATAAATATTTGCTCAATTCAAGACTCAATTTAAATAAAATGATATATGTAGTACATCTATGTATAAACTATAATACAACTTCATGTTCTTGTACCAATTTATTTTCATGTGATTTTTTAACGTATTCGCTTTCGCATTCGCATTCACTTTCGCAAAAATTAAAATGAATTATTCGCTTCCGCATTCGCTAAACTGGTATTCGTTACTTCCCTAATAACTATCATTATAAATTAATACAAAAAAGCTTTTATTTGAAATCCAGAATAGCTTTTTACTCGACTGCGCGACGCAAAGAAGGGTATTGTGTTTATCAGCCTATGTATGTATGTATGGATGTGTGTGTGTTGCTTTGCGGCACTATATAAACCGAACGCGTGGACCGATTTTGATGATTCTTACGTCAATCGATTTGTCTTAATCCCGCAAGTGTCACTAAGGCTTTGACAGTAGTGGAAATTCAATATGGCAGCCAACAGACGCCAACATTACTTTTACAAGAATGTTGTTGTAACTGGTTCCAGAATAGCACTGTAAATCTATCATGTAACGATTTCTGTAGTAGTTGTCATATTGAGGAGGAGGAATAGAGTGTAGAACACCGCCAGTGGGAAAAGGTAATGAATAGTAAGGGAAAAGGTAATGAACAGCATGTATAATTTGCATTCAAGAATTCATTACTGTTAACACAGAACATGTCCTAGCAAAGTAATGAATTATTTTAATGCGTACATTCCTTCTTCGGCAGATGTGGTAATGCACGTGGTAATCAATGTGAATTTATTGTGTTCTCTCTTTGAGAAAATCGTGGACTCATTGGGTGGTCCGCTGCAGCGGATTATCAAACCATTATAATATTTATTATTATAAAGTAACTTTAATTTCTGGACATAGTGTATTTTTAATTTAAATTTTTTTTCAAACACACAAATTCTGTATAAATACTCGTACTCATACACAATATATTTTATCTTATTATCATAAAATAACCAAATCATGGCAAATAATGTTATCAGCGCAAAAGAAAACAAACAAAATCAACTCTTAGGACAAATTTTTTACTTTGTATTTAAATGCGCGTACACATTTAGTTAATTTTCGTTTAAATTTTAGTTGTATTTTAATTACGGGTTTTGACACAAACCTATGATCAAACTATAGGTTTGTGTCAAACCCATTTAAATTACATGGGCTTAATCATTGGTTTGTGTCAAAAACGACCGACAGGATGATTTCGACCCAAGTCTAGACTGAATTAGGCTTGTATCGAACTCTTTCAGTAGCTCCTTTTATTAGACACAAACCGATCTTCAATCCCATGTAATTTAAATGGGTTTGATTATAGGTTCGTGTGTAAAACGAGCTACTGAAAGAGTTCGATACAAGTCTAGACTGAAGAGTTCGACCTAGAGTTGTGTCCAACACTTCTTTTTGAGCTAGTTTGAGAGCGTTCGAATCAAAAGTTGGTTCAAACCCATTTAATTTACATTGACGTGTTTAACCGAATTGTAGAATTTTGTCCAACAGCTCTTTTTGAACTAGTTTGAGAGCGTTCGACTCGAAAGCTGTTTCAAACCCATTTAATTTACATTGATGTTTTCGACGGGACTTGTGTCCAACAGCTCATTTTAGTTCAAAAGAGCTGTTGGACACAACTCTACCGAATTGTGTTTAACAGTTTCATTTTAATTCAAAAATAGCTGGTGGACACAACTCTAATGTAGATTAAATTAGACTTATATCGAACTCCTTCAGTAGCTCGTTTTTGGCACAAAGCTATGATCAAACCCATTTAAATTACATGAGCTACTGAAAGAGTTCGATGCAAGTCTAGATTAGATTTGTATCGAACTCTCTCAGTAGCTCATTTTTGACACAAACCAATGATCAAACCCATGTAATTTAAATGGGTTTGATGAAAGGTTTGTGTCAAAAACGAGTTACTAAAAGAGTTCGATACAAGTCTAATGTAGATGTATTACTTGCTACATACGAGTACATATCGCTACCTTAATATAGTAAGGCCCTAACTTATAAGTTTTTTGATATCAAGTTTTTTGTATAGGGTGTTTTTATTGAGGTATAGAACTTTAAGTTGGCATCACTTTTTTAACTGGCGGCCATTTTGTCAGCTGTCAAGTGATTAATATTTAGTTTGGTTTGCCATTTCATCATGAACAGGTTGACAAAAGAACAACGCTTGCAAATCGTGCAAATTTATTTCGAAAATAATGGTTCAGTTCGCGAAGTTTACCGCAAGCTCCGTCCATTTTATGGTCGACATAATCGTCCATCAGAGCAATTAATTCGGTTAACCGGTCAATTGGCCACCAAGATCGTGTGATTTGACACCATTGGATTATTTTCTTTGGGGATATGTGAAGTCGCTCGTCTACGCCAACAAACCAGAAACGTTAGGGGACTTGGAAGCCAACATTCGTGGCGTTATTGCCAACATACGGCCCCATATGCTCGAAAAAGTGGTTGAAAATTGGACCTGTAGAATTGGCTTTATTCGAGGCAGCCGCGGCGGCCACATGCCCGAAATCATATTTAAACGTTAATGGCATAAAATTATCCTTCCAATAAAGCCAAATTGATGGACATTAAAACGATTTTCTTGTGTTTTATTTCAATTCGAAGTTCTATACCTCTAAAAAAACACCCTGTATATTTCGATAGAACATCTAGTGTATCGAAAAATGCAAAATATCGATTTAAAAAAAATAATGAGTTACATTTTCCATGCGACTTAATTTTTGAGAAATTTAACATTAACAAGCACAGAAAACTTCGGAAAATTCTCTTATTCTCTTGCTCTCTATAATTATCGCCATAAAATTTGTTCTATTCATTTCGGTAAAACAAAGTGCAAAGTAAATTCTAAATAATTTATTTTAGTTGTCGTTATGAACTCAGAACATGCGGTTCATAAAAATAAATAAATTATTTACTCGAATTTGACGTGTGCGAATAGTTATTAAGTATCGCGTTTGCATCTGTATATTTACAAGCGTACAAGTGTACAATCATTACAAAAAACAAATATTAAATTGAATAAACGAAGACCCAACCTCAAACCAAGTGTAAAAAAATATTAATATTGGAAGAGCAAAACAAACAAAAAAATAAATAATAATAAAAAAAGTTTTCAAAATGTATCTAGATATTCTAATATGTTACGTATACGAGTATGTAATTTAATTGTTTTTTTAAAAAGCTTTATTTTTCTCCATATGCGTTTATGTGGTTCAATAAGGTCTTCAATTTTGTCTTTTGTTATTTAAATTAAATTCACTTTATGTACTCGTATGTGCTTAAAAACTTTGTTACACAATAACTAAATATGTATATTTCATTGAAAGAATATTTTGTGAAAAATATGCAAATATCTAATGTGGAAAATTGAAAAAAAAGAATACTTACATTTCATTAAGTTATGACGAAAATAAAGAAATCTTTTAATATTAAACCAATACATACTCGTAAATTACTCCCAATACTTGCACAATAAAATGCTAATTATATTAACGTGAACGAAATTTATTGGTATACATAATAAAGGGAATTTTTTTTTAGAGGTATAGAACCTTAAAATGAAATGCAACATTGAATTTGCTTATAGTCTGAAGACAAGTATTTGCAATTTAAATTTAAATATTATTTCCGAAATGTGGCCACCTCGACTGGCTCGAACGAAAGCCAATTTCAGGTCACTTTTTGCAATAAATTGGCTACTGTTGCATTGTAAGGTGTCAACAATTTATTGCTTATTGGAGTAGACTAGAAACAACACACAGTCGCACTATGTTTGTGCATTGATCTTGGCGGCCAATTTAAGGATCCATTACAAAAAATTATTAGTTTCGTACGGATTAATGTGCCTTAGTCTCAGTATCTGCCAACTATTGTAGACTGGCATCGAACTCATTCAGTACCACGTTTTATTAGACACAACCAGAGCTAGGTCCAACTCGTTCGTTCGTTCATTTTTGCCACAAACCTATGATCAAACCCGTTTAAATTACATGAGTTTGATCATAGGTTTGTGGCAAAAATGAACGAATGAACGAGTTCGACCCAAGTCTAATTTGCATGGGCTTTAGGCTTGGGTCCAACAGATTCAGTCTAGACTTGTATCAAACTCTTTCAGTAGCTCGGTATTAGACACACACCTTTAATCAAACCCATGACTGAATTAGACTTGTATTGAACTCTTTCAGTAGCTCGTTTTAGACACACACATTAGAATTTTGTCCAACAGCTCTTTTGAACGAAAATGAGTTTGAAACAACTTTTGATTCGAACGGTCTCAAACTAGTTCAAAAAGAGCTGTTGGACACAACTCTAACAAACATATAATTAAACCCATTTAAATTTAGGTTCGCAAGTAAATAGTTTCTATTAATTTTTTTTAGTTGTTATGAACTTATATGAAACAATTTTCGCTGTATTTGAATGGAATTAAATGCACATTGGTCCTGTTTTTAAATTTCTCTGTTAAGGAAAAATAAAAAAAAATTTTTGCCTTTATTATTTGTACTTATGTATTTTCATTTAAATTCTATATGTATGTATGTAGTATGTGTAGATGTTATTTATTTATACATACATATGTACATATTATATTCTTAATTAACTCACCATACATACATATTGAACCAGCAAACTTCTGACTGATAGACAAGCACTCTAACCAATATGTTAACAGGCAGCCTAAATCCGCATTGAAATTATTGTACAAACATGATTATACAAAAACGATAAAGATCATGAAAAACATTGCCTCTATGTTTATTTATAGATATGAAATAATAAGAAACCTAATAAAATCAAGAAGATTTCCTTATTAAAACAATTAATAAGATGCTTTACACATAATCATATAGGAAGGAACCTAATGAAAACAATAAGAATATCTTTTTGTAAAAATCAATAAGGCAACCTAATGAAATCAATAAGATATATAGGGATTTCTTATTGATTTCATTTCTTATTGATTACAATTTATAAGTTAACCTAATAGAATCAAGAAGTTCTTCTCTATGGATTGTTTTTGGTGCCAAAAATAACGGAAATTTAATAAAAAAAAGTGTGAATAACAAGATTTCTTCTTGATTTTATGTGGTTTTCTTATTGATAAAATTAAAAAGATTTACCACATAAAAATAATAAGAAATCTCTTTGGAAAAATCTTCGCTTCTCTCTGCTGGGATAAAAACGTTTCATAGAGAAAATCTTCTTGATTCTATTAGGCAGTTTTTTCTCTGTGTATTGTCGTTTGTGACCCCAGTCTTTCGTCTTATGCAAAAAAATAAAGCAAATTTCTTTATGTGTAATGAAAAATATTTCACCACTGATTTTTCCCTGCAAAAAATCTATTAAACGAACTACTTTTTGTTTAATAAATTTATTGATTTCAAAAACATCAAGAATGTTTCTTATTGGAGAAAATTTAATAAGTAGGGCCGAGTTTACATCTGTGTGCCACTAATTACTAATGAAAAACTTTTTGATTCAGATATACTCGTATATGTATATATTGATTTAAACAGTTTCCAATCATGTTTAATTCTTTCAATTTAATTTCAAAATTGTCTATTAATTATGTATGAAACTGTTTAACTTAATAAATACGTTTCTGAATCAAACAGTTTTTCATTAGTAATTAGTGGTTACGCTTTTTTTTACGCATATGTGGCACACAGATGTAAACCTGGCATTAGAAATGAAAAAGGAAAATTTTTTGAATCGTTTGGATTTAGTGGGGAATTTGTTTAACAAACGAATATACGTGCATATGTATGTATATTTTTTGTTGATGTACATACATATGTACATATACTAATTTTTAACCAATATCTTCATAGAAATTAAATAATCCCGCCAGTTTAATTTCATGCAACTACATGAATAATTCATTAGATTACCATTGAAGTAGACTTTGCATTTTGTATAATATTAGCGTTCATATAACGATGATGTTTCAAAAATTAAAGAAAAGTATTTGCCACGCTCCAAAATAGTATATCCAGTAATTTCTTTACGATTTATGTAAGGTTTTCTAAAACGCAATTCAACGCAATACTCGTATGTATATAAAACAAAATTCAGAAGTTCATTTTCTTATTTTCAAAAACCTTTTTTAACGCAATTTCTACAACATTAAACAAATTCCCATTTAGTTTTAAATTCTTAGTGGGACTTATGGATTTCGCTGACATATTTTCATTGCTTTGTCCTAATTTACACTATGCAAGTCTTATTGCTAAGCTGATTAGTTTGTTTGGAAAGAGGGACGAGGGGAAAAGAAACGTTACTGTTCCCCTCGTCTCTCTCTCTGTGAAACTAATCAGCTTAGTAATAAGACTTGCATAGTGTAAATATGGACTTTTAAATGAATACATATGTATTTACATAAATGTTAGATACGTGTACATACCCTGCAGAAAATGCGAATAGTGCAAATGTAGTGATTTATTAGTGACATTGTCAGTAGCACTACTGACCAGGTCAACCCCAGCCAATGTAATCGCCTACTGACATTTAACATTAGCTTGTCATTGAAAATCCACCACTAGACTGTAGCAAGTAGTTTTTTTTGGGACCACATGGAGACATTGGCACCAAAGATTCACTAGTAAATTTTAGGGGCTCTAGTCTACAATATCGATGTATCCTCTTACGTATGGATCTTAAAATGTGACTAATCTTTACCTGATGGCACAAAATCTTCCACAGGGTAAAAATTTCTATAATTGGCACCTTTCACTTAAAACTCTTCAATTTTCACATTTTCTATTTTTATACAATATTGATTCTTATTTTATTTATTTTTTTATTTCTTTTTGTGTATTATGTTTTTAATTATTGTTAAATATATTTACATATATATGCATATTAACCTTATAATTCTATTTCTTAAGATAATTTTTATAAACACTTAAATTTTGCTTGACGTCACGTTTATTTTCAACAAACCAATAAAACATTAAGAAGAAGCATAGTTGTGTGCATCTGAAAAATTGTTTTCTACGCATTAAAATCATTATTATTAGACGCTCCGTTGAGAATGTCACCCATATAGTCGACAAAAGTGGTGACTTGGGGACACTTAACCCCATGTTTTCTGCAGGGTACTTACATACATAAATGTATGTACATATGTATATTTACACAGGGGAAAGGGATCGGTTATCAAAAGTCAGCTTAGCACATTTCGTCGGTTCGTTACTGGTTTGCGCCACAGTATATTCAAAATACATTATGACTGCAGCAAACCAATAACCAACCGACGATTTGTTTTCAATTTTACATTTACGAGTACAATGTACATAAGTACATACATATGTATGTATGTATGTATGTATATTTAACGATTTTTTTCATTTCAATTGATTTTTTGGGGATTTCTATTAAATTACTTTTTATGATTTAAAAAATTATAACAGTTTTTTGTAATTTCTTCATTTTACTTAATGCATGTCAAAATGAATACGAATTTAAAAAAGCTTGTTTTTTGTTGGTTAAGCACATCTAGACGCATTTAGTTGCTGATTAAAGTACGGTCGGTCACATTGTTGAAACATTTGTGTTGATTCGTCAAATATGTGCTCAACGTAGTGTGACCACAAAATATTTTAGATTTGCAAATAAAAAAAAAAACAGCTGGTTTTGGGGCAATAAAATTATTATTGGCCATCGAACAAAAATTCGTCTAATGTGAAAATTTTTGAGAAAATAAATATTTGATTGTACAAACAAACAGTGGGAAATAACAGCTGTTGCATGTGGTGTTGTCAACTTCTGAAACAACTAATAATAATTTATACAGAAATTAATATATTAATATATATTAACATATGTGAATATATAAGTAAGCTCCCTCCCCTCCCGATGTATAGAGCCACTAAGAAGCGATTTTTGGAAATTCAAATGCTCAGGCAAAAAGAGGTAAATTGCGTAGTTTTATATCTGTAAATTATGTAATTTTATACCCTTGGATCTCAGGTACACGTAAAATTGAAAACCCAAATTTGTAAATTTAGAAGACGAAAAAGAGAAAAATAGAATTTTTGTACCTTTGTGGTGACCCCTTTATCTTGCAAAGTATTTTTTGGAAACTCAAATATATGTACATATGTATCAAGGGTAAAGGCTCAGTTAGCCGACTGTAATGTAATATAACTGCAACAGTAGAAAACATCTGATCGATATTATTATGTGAAAAGTAATGGAAATGGTTATAGAGATGTAATGTAACGTAACCAACTTTTCATATAAAAATATCGATCAGCTGTTTCCTACATTACAGTCGGCTAACTGAGCCTTAAGAGTTGTATATTTTAATGTAAAACTTTTCTTAAATTATATATATATATGTATACATACATACATATGTATATTTACGAATGTTTGGATCTACTTAGGGAATAAAACATGCACCAAAAATGAGTAAATACGGAAAAATTTACTCAATCCAAAACTTCTTTAAGCAAATTAAAAAAGTACCTTCCTAAAAAGTACTTATTTAAAACTATTTTAAAAAGGTACCTTCTGAAAAAGTACTTTTTGGACTAAGCGATTTCTTTCGTATTTACCTTTTCGACACATTTTTGTCTTCTTCATTAAACCAACATCTTATAAAATAGTTTTGTATTGATTGGAAGGAGCTCATATTGAAAAAATCAGTTTGTATACATACAAAAAAAATAGTTTTATAGCAAAAAGCACAAAAAGTACTACAATATATATCCTTTACATATTTGAATTTTCAAAAAGTACCAAAAAGTGTTTGAAGGCTTCTTAGGGAGCGAAGAATACAATTTAAGACCCAGACTCTCCAGCAGGAATTGAAATTTCGACTCTCGAACTACTAAACTAGAGGAGACTCTAATATTACGAGTATATTATTTGCAAGCTAAACTAGTTACAAAAAAATTACAAAAATAATATTTTATTTATTTCCAAATAATCAAAATCAGTTGACAGTTGTCAATCCTTGCTGATTCTGACCCATTGTCTTTATCTTTTTTTGAAATTATTTTCCTCATCTTATACAATTAATAAGAATGATGCTCCACAAAATAGCACAATAAAGTATTGAACATTTTCCATGACTAATTTATACATACTAACATTTCTCGTAAAGCGAGTTTTTACATTTTGACACTTTGATTAAACATTTTGTTTGAGTTAAGTGTCACCGCACAGAAAATACATCTCGCACATTCACTTCAATAGTGTCATAACTCAAAAAATTCGTTTTTTTGAGTTAATAACGTAGAATAATTCGGCATTTCGTATTTTCTCTTGCGTAAAAATTTCATATATGTAAATAGCTTGTGCTATCACCTCTTGAGAGAATAATATTTGTTCATGCCTTCATTGAGTTGTATGTAAATTAAAAATTTTAAACGTGTTTTCTGCAAAACTGGTTTTTTGAGTTATGACACTATTGAAGTGAATGTGCGATATGTTTTCCCAGTGTGCCCACAAAACAAATTCTCTTTTTTAGTGTTTTTTATGGGAACTGTTATAACTTAAGTTTAACATTTTTTAACGCACTAATAATCCCAAATTATTAATTTACTTATTAAGTAAAATATTTGTTATTGGAAATACATTGAAATTGATTATTGAGTGAGGGGTTTAGCTCTTTTGTTTTGGAAAAATTGTATGGAAATCATGAAAAATATATTTCATGCAAATGTTTTCGCAATGTGATCGTACCTGTAGACAAATCATAAAAGCTAACAGAAAGAATCCCAATGTAGGAGTTCCAAAAATTCAAAAATTGTTTTTAATTTTTTTTTGCATATTTTTATAAAAATATCCATACAATGGGCTAATATTTTGTGTCTTAATCAATGTGCATACGCAAATGTATTCCTACACATACATACAACATGTTGTCACCTTAAATGCAAACGGACGTAACTACACTTTTATATTTTTTAAGAGAAAAACAAAAAACGTTTCAAAGTCAATAATAATGAAGTGTTCTTGAAAATTGTCTTCGAAGTTTACTTGTAGTTTGGATACTTACTTAAATGTTTTTAATCATTTATTTCCTAAGCTTAAGCTTTTATGTTAGTCACATTCTTTGCATTTGAATTTCTTTAATAAAGTCGTCATTTTTGATTGCAGAGTTCTAAATATCTGCTTGAACATGTAGTTTGAGATAAAATGAACCATAATCAATCAAAAACTCGTTTTTGAATTTTTGTGTAGTTACGTCCGTTTACATTTGTACACATACTATACAACAAGTTGTGAGTCCCCTTCTATTGCTTTGTTTATTTTTCTATCATACAAAATATTGTTTGTTTTTTTTTTACTTTTCATATTTAGAATTTGAGATGGAATCTACAGAAAAAGAAACTTTAAAATAAATTAAATGTGTGCGATACAGTGTAAATTACAAAATATGTATATTTTTAAACATTTCTGCCGGTCCGCTTGGTTTTTTTTTGTTTTTTTTTTGCTTATTTCATTTCTACTATACTTTTTTGCGGTCGTTAACATTATTTATGTTTTTTCTCTGTTATTGTTTTTTTTTTAATTTTGCCTGATACTTAATAACTATATACAGTCCATTGTAGTTTACATATTTTGTTGTTTGCATTTTTAATTTTTTGTTTTATTATGAATCCATAAGTGCTACATGTGATTATGCAGTGAACATTATACATACATACCTATTACACTCAAAGAAAAAATATGGTTACTGGATGCCAAAAAAAAAGTAAAATTGATAGACTGATGTATTGCACGATCTTGATTCGGAAGTTTTTGATAAAATTTTAGAAAATTCTACTTCAGTGGAAGCACCTTTATAAGTACACCAGCAGAGTACTTATAAAGGTGCTTCCAGCACCAGCAGCACTTCTGCACTGTTATAAATTTTGCATGATTTTTGTATGGTATTCCTTTCGTAGAAGCTCTTCATCGAGAATCCAAAAATCTGTTGAAAACCCTATTGGAATTTTTGTAGCTATGCTATTTATGGAGCGATACAGGAGTTAGAACGTGATTTTTGAAAATAAACGAAACAAATTGTTTGATTTTGTTTTGTTTCGTTCTCTGAAGTGTGCACATGTGCACAAACCATAGAACACAGCCGATCGGCTGTAAGCCGCTAGAAAAGAAAATAATGGGAAATAAATGGAAACGTTTTGAAAAATTTGCAGAGAGTTTGACATCATCATATAATATAATTTTATTGCCTTGTTATTTAACAAATTAAGTTTGTTTTATATAACCAAGCAGCATAGCTACAACCGGGTGTCCTAAGACACCTCTCTTCTTTTTTTTTTTTAAATTTGAATACCACTAAATTATACCTGAATTTGCTTGAGTTTAGTGATAAATTAAAAATTAAGCGAATATACATATAATGCATATATATGCATACATACACATACATATGTGCATGTACATATGTAATACATGCATATATACATACCCTGTCAAAGAATGTGTGGTTGACTACAGAAATAGTTAACTTATAGTTAACTTTTCTTAGACTGACTAAAAGCTAACTGCAAAGTCATCCAGAACAAACCCAAAATTAATTCTTAAGTTGACTCTCACCAAATTCGATTAAGACCCAACAAATTTATTCTCAGCTACTTTGAAACTCATTCCAGTTTTATATTAACATTTTGCTGTTATTATTTTAAATGGTACCTGGCTGTGTAGTTTGCGCGTTGAGTACACAACGTGTGATGATACATGTTCGAACCACAAACATTTTTTTTTTTTAATTTACTGACTACTAGGTGATTTAAAAAAGCCAACTTTAAGTTAGCTGAAAGTAATGCAGAGTGAGACAATTGACTACTGCCTAGGACGTCGCAATGTTAAAATAGTCAGTTGATTACATTGAAAAGTAATCCAAGTGCCAGTCAGTACTAGTTGCGATATAGTTAGCTTAAAGGTAGTTTAAAGTTAACTTAATTTTCGATAGGGTATGTACATACTTACATTTGTATATGCATATACATGCATACATACATATGTACATACATACATATTGCTCATTTACTCAAACAAAACAAAGTTCAATTTACACACAATTTACTGGAAAAAGAAAATTTTATTTAGCTTTCAAGATTTCACCAAAAAAGATATTTGTATGAAATTTTTACACAATATGAAGAACGATATGAGGATTAATTCTGCATCAAAAATGGAATTTTTGAGTTATGACGTGGTTTGAGTATAAACCGATATGTACATACGTACATATGTATGTATGTATGTATGTATGTATTTATGTATGTATGCATAAAATATTAAAAAAGTGAAATTTGTGGAGAAAATGCTTTTAAATTAAATATTCTTGCTTTGTCGTGATGGCCGAATATATTTGAAATTTATTATGAGCATTTACTATGTAAAGATTTCTATATTTGAAACGTCGCACAGTGCTTTGTCCCATAGAAAACACTAAAAATAAATCAAGTGCTTAGAATATTTATCAATATACATATATGCACCAATACTCCCCATTCCTGTTTTGTTTTGTTTGTTATTGTCTGGAGAAGATGAATATGAAAGAAAATAAATTAAGAAAGATGCGCCGAAAAGGGTTCCAGGACTTCGAAAGAAAACTTAGGCGAAAGATAAGCAGTCACTCACTTTCGTGCGAATTAGCGTCCAAATAGTATTCGACTTGTCGTTCGCCTGATTTTACGTTTCTAGCGTGATTGGGTGATTGACATTGTCTTTAGGACATCTAATGTATCGAAAAATGCAAAAATCTCGATTTCAAAAAAATAATGAGTTAGGGCCTTTCTCTATTAAGGTAACAATATGTGTCCTTAATTATGAAAGTGATCTAAGTGATATATTTCTTTTTAGTAGATTATCTATGTACATTTGAACAAATCAAAACATATTTTTATAGGTATTATGCAACATTTTAATTTAGAGTTCTACTAGTCTTGATTAATATAAATTTATTTTATATTTCTTAAATATTTATTGAAGTTTTTTTAAGATTTATTTAATATTTCCGAGCAAAAATGCGTATGACTTAGACCACTTTCGTAATAAAGGGCGCATACATACATTCATGGCAGAGAAACAAGCCGATCGGCTCACAGCCGCCGCCGACTTTCAATGTACATACATACATCTTACAAATTATATGGAAGACATCAGGTGTTTGAAATTATTTTATAGAAATGTGTTTAAAAAACGTATAAAAAGCGGCTGTTAATGTCAGCCGGCTTATGATACATGCATATCTATGTGTGTTTATGTATGTACGTGTGTTGGTTTGCCTACAATTAATTTCATTCATTCATATTTTGCCTACATTCGTTTAAGTTCGATTATTGGGTGGTGAAATTTACGAGTATGTACTATATTGTGTTTAATATTTTAGTTTGTTTTCAATGTTTTGTGATTAACGTGTTCGTTCGTTTGGTGCCTTCTTTTTTGTTTAACTAAAAACTAAAGCAATTAAAATTTATATCACATGTTGCTAAATATTTTACTAAAAATTCTTCTTTAAATAAGAAAATTTATAAACTGACTCAATAAAAAAAAGAAAAATTTAAGAAAACATTCTTGCAGTTCAATGAAAAACATCTGATAATGCGGCGTAAAAAGTAAGTTTTCATTAATTTATAAATATTTTGTGCATTCAAATTTGAACATAAAATTTAAAGTGCTATTTCTATATGAATTTAAGAATAAATAGTTTTTATAAAATATTATTGTTTATCTTGCTACATATATGTATGTGTACTTAAATATTTTTTGCAAAATATCTGCAAAAGTTTTTTGTAGGTGGCGATTTATAAATTCAGTGTTTTATGGACATGTACATACATATGTACATTGTACATGTGTACATCCATACAAATATATGTATGTATACATCGCTCATTTACTTCAATAGTGTCATAACTCAAAAAATGCGTTTTTTGATGCTACACGTTTAAGATTATTATCTGAAAACCCCCGGATATTGGCAAATACAACAAATTAAGCATGTATTATATAATTAAATTGATTTAAAATAAGTTTGTAGTTAAGTTAGAAGTTTCGATTTTATGAATACATAATACTCATATACATATGTATACTATTTCGGCAAAAATATATTGGTATGTATATACCAATATATATTTTTGGCTTTTGATAATGGTTGGACTATTTAATAGCGTGCAAAAAGTCTTCATTTTTGATAATATTCTATTTATAGACATATACTACGTTTATACACGCACTATTTGCAAATAAATTAACTCACTGTTTATACGGAATTGCAAATGTATAAAATCTTGGTAGCACTTTTATAGAATAGTTACTTATGTTTTCAAAACAATTTTACAAATAAATATATAAAATAACAAATAATAATTTGTTTTTATTGTCATTATTTTCTTCTATCAATGTTTTTTTTGTCATCAATTTATTGTTCTTTACTAGAAAACATTTGTAAGTGTCGCAACCTCAAGCATTTTATTTGCAAATAGTGCGTTAATCGTGAATAGTTTTCTGAATTAGTAAGTCGCAATAAAAACAACAATATGGCAACAATTTACAGTTTTATTTGCAAATAAGCCGTGCGTATAAACGTAGTAATATTCTCTCAAAAATTACAACAAAATTGTCAACTATTCCAGTTTGCCACCACTTGCTATGTAAGTACATAGTTGTTATAGTTCTCAAAGTATTTATCGATTTTTGATTAGTCCATATTTACACTATGCAAGTCTTATTGCTAAGCTGATTAGTTTGATGGGGAGAGAGACGAGGGGAACAGTAACGTTTCTTTTCCGCTCGTCTCTCTTTCCTAACAAACTAATCAGCTTAGCAATAAGACTTGCATAGTGTAAATATGGACTTAGATTCAGCCAATAAAATTATAAAGAGAACAAATTATAATTACAAATAATACCTACATATGTATATTTATATGTATATGTAACTTTTACATACTGCCATAAAAGTTTTTTACTGATAATAAAAAGCATTCAAGTACTTCTGATTACAACTTTGTGGTGCTTAATTAAAAGCTTCCAAAACATAATTTTCCTTAATGCGGGTCTTAGTAATCCACTACAAACAAGATATTTATTTGATATACAGTTTATACAATTTGTTGGTTTTATTGGCTGATTTCGTATAAATCATCTGTTTTTTTTTTGCTAACAAATCGCTTACTGTTTTAATAATATTTTATTATTATTAAATGTTTTAAGAATATTTTTATTATAAACATATTTGTTCTTTAATGTAACGTTGAATTTAATTTCAACTCATAAATTTTAAAAATAGTATTAACATATCATGTGCAAAAAAACTTTGTTTACTAGAATGCTAAAAAATTTATACACTCCCCAGATGTAAGTAGTTACAACTTGATCGAATAACCCATTATTTTTTTTATTTAAGACGTTCAAAAAATATAGGGCACTCCTTATAAATCTGCATTAAAAAACGTGTTACGATTATTATAGGATTTCAGGAATGTATTACTTTTTACCAAAAATATCCGAAAATTAGTGGGTTACTTTTTGCTTACAAATATCCGAAAATTAATGGATTGTAGTATATGCAACATTGGAAAATTAAAGCACGAAAATTTTTTCTTTTCAAAATTAATTTTCACGTACAATAAATTTTTGTCTATACATATTCCATTATTAACTGGAGAGTACTAAAATAAATAATTTCGCATAATGATATAAGCAAGTGCTTATTTCATGCATTACGTTTAAGTCTTTATTGTACACATAAAATAACAAAATAAATAAGCACTACTCATTACTTCATAAGACATTGAAATATTAGTACCCGTTAACTGCTCTTACGCTACAAAACTGATGTAATGTAATGCAGGCGGTATGTAGTTTGTGTTGAAAAGTAAGTGGTGCTTAATATATGTAGGTCATTACTAATTGTTTGCTGGGTATGCTTATCTTAACAAATTTTTTATAAAAATCAATTATAAATTGATTAATTTTGTTTTGGATACATATTCGTATGTGCAATAAAAATATTTGATTTCAATAAATATTTTTTTTTTTTGATTTGAAATTTTCTTATATGCTTGACTGCTTTTAAGCAAAAGTCGCCAGCTTTATTAGAGAAATCTCCACTTTCTGATATTACCGACACTAATAAATTATTTAAATAAGAAAATACATATGTGACTCACTTTGCATATTAATTAATCATCACTCAATGGTGTTAATTTGTCTTGAAAAGAGCGCGAGTATTATTATCTAGTTAAAGAACTCTTCATTAAAATGTAGATATATGTATTTTTATTTTTACTTATAAATGAGGATGCTCAATCAATGTGTTAAAAAATATAGAATTGTGCAAAGAGCTACACTTTCATATTTTTAGACACTTTCGGAACGTGGAACCTAAAATCACCAAGTATTCAGGTCTTAAAAAAATGGTGGTATAGGATCGGGTAACGGCTGGTAAAAATATTAACAGCGTAACAGGAAAAATAATAATTAATTACACTATGTAACAAATGAAGACTTTTTGAAAAAAACATACGGAATGGACAGTATAAGCTCGATAATACTTCTAAAGCGTAGTAAAATCCTATACTCAGTTTGGCTATTTTGGTGACCAATTTTTTTATGGGCATCCAAAGATTGGCGTTGGCTGAAGTAGTTAGCACATTGACTACAAAACCGAAGGTCCTGGGTTCTAGCCCGGTCACAGACATTAAGTCATTAAATAACAACACCACACATTTTCCTTTCTGATATGCATTAGCATTCCTTTGTGTCAATTGTTGTAGGCAAGTTCAAGTGATGAAGGCATAGGCACTGGCCATTGGTGTAGTTCACCGGCTTCAGCAGATACTAATCCTAATGTAACATGAGAGCGCCCTCCGTCGTCGGCATTGTGTAGCAGAATCATCGGCGAAGTAAAATAACCAATTAAATGACTACTAAGCACAGCTTCAAAAATTTAATACGCATCATTGACATCAGAGGCGTTGCAACACTGCATTACTAAAAACGTGCAAAAAAGAAAGAAAAGAAAATCAGTGCGCCCTCAAAAAATGGTGTCATCAGTTTTTGGCCAACAGCTAATTCAGACTTGGTGATAGCGCTAAGCTATATATGGCAATAATTTAGCTAAGAGTATACCAAACAAATATTGTTAACATCTTATAACAAAAAAATAATTTCTTCCAGCAAAAAAATCGTTTTCCCCCTTTTCAGAATATCTTACAAGGACTTCTAATTTTTTGCTAACAATAGATGTGTTCGAGTACTTTTCCAGCCAAATCCAGTAACTGAGTAAATACTGAGTAATATAAAGAAATTACTCTTAATGCAATCGTTTGTAAAGTAAAGTAAAATAATAATTTTCGCGCTAAAAAATTATTGTATGTGAAAAAACAATAAAATTGCTCCTAAACACAGCTTCAAAAATTTAATGCGCCTCATTGACATCAGATGCGATGCAAACCGCCTTAAAAATAAAAATAAGAAACGTGCAAAAGAATAAGCCTTTCTCTGTCTCTTCCTTCACCACCTGTCTTCTCTTTCACTATCCCTTTCCTAAATAAGGTAACAACTATACCCCTTTTAGACACAGAAAGTTTATTTTGCAAAGCCTTCATTCAGCTACGAGAAAGACAGAAAGAGATTGTATTCCTCCCTCTGTATTTCACAAAGCTGATTTAAGGCATTGCAAAGTGAACTCTGCGTGTGTAAAAGAGGTACACAGAAAAAAATATACAAGAATTATTTTCAACAAAACCATGTTATTGAAAACAAATTTTAATTTCAATAATATTTGTAATTAACTCAATACGATATTTTATCAATATCGCGCATTTGAAAATATCATTTAATTTAATTTGTTTGTGTTGGTGTTTATCTTGCTTGTTGATTAACACAACGCGGTGGTGTGCTATTGTTGTTGTTTATTTTGATTGCTCGTTTTGTATACGAGTGAATTTTGACAAGAAGCCGAAAAACGTCGTGGCTTTATCAACGCAATGCGCACATGTAGAAGAAACATTATTTATTATTATTATTACTATTATTTTAAACTTATTATAATTAAAATTACAATAAACTAATGGCCTAAAGAAAAGCACTAGCAACTACTGGCTATCGGCTTAAACATTATTTGCGTATCCCATAACGATTTTCTCTTTAGCTGAGTGGTAAGTACGTTTGTCTATTAGTCATGAGGTTGTCGGTTCGACTCATCCCAAATACATTTAGTTTTCGTGGCAGCCAAGCAAAAACAAACAAAAAGGGGTTGAAAAATGTGACATTCATCCACACACACTCACTTAATAACAATTATCACTGAAAATAAAATTTCAGTCAGCAACTTTTTTCTTTGATTCATTAAATGTTTTTATTGACTTTATTTTCAATAAACGTGCATAAAATTTTTTTTAATCAATAATTCAAAATATTTTTTTATTGAATCAACGATTTTCATATTCAAATATCAAAATAATTTTTTTCTGTGTACTAGTATGTAGTATTAGTAGTATTAGTAGACATTGATTGCCTGAGTGTTACTTCTCTTAAAAACTAAAATAAAATTGATATGCTAAACATTAGAAGTTGGGGATGTTTCTGCCGCACGAATACTCCTCAGCGAATTAAGTGTGTCGTCGCTGGTATTTCTCTTCCGTTTTTCCCCTTTTTTTTCTCAGTTATAACTGATATCTTACGACCTATTCACTCATCTCATTTTTATCTTCCCTTTCAGTATATCTCCACTACCATAAAGGCGACTTAATGTTTAAAGCCCTAGCAAGCCGAACCCATCTTTTTTTATCGGCGACCTATTTGCCCAACCTAAAAGAAAACTATTGTAACAAAATTATTAAAATACAACTGCGCATTTTTCAGTTTGACTTCTGATTAATTGCTTTTTAGCTTATCATATGGACATCCATGACTGATTGGCTGTTAATTTATTCTGTCCTTTAAATAAAAAAAAAAATCACCATTCAACCAACGGCTTTGTAATCTTATCTATAAATAATAAAAAAAGTTTTTACGATTTGGATCTTTACTCTTTACATGTTTGTACTGCTACCACCCACTCGTGTGGCTTTCGGCTACCGTGTGTAATCATAGCGCAACTGTTGGAGTTTGCTTAGATGGATAACTTTATTAACAAAATGTTAAAGTAATTATAATATAATGGTTATTTATATATGTATGTGAATGTTGATTGACATCAACAGGTGAATGAATGATTGATTTTTCATTATTCTGTGATAATAAATTGCAAGTTTTTGTTTGCATCAGAAATGTCGTTGATTTAAGTTATGGAGCTTTTGGAATATTTAATATACCTGTGTTTAAAACATATTTCATGTTGAGTACACATTTGGCATTTACTTTGTTGTCATTTGTGGTGTCACTTTTAAAATGTATGCAGCTCTGAACTGAGAGGATAGTCCTCTCTCAAACACGCCAGAGAGAGAGAGAGAGGAAAAGAGAATGTAGGGGGTACAGACTAAACCGTACCAGTCAAGTTTGTTTTTTCGTTTTGTTTTGTCATTCATATTACTCTACGACAACGCAAATTGATGAAACAAACTTGATGATGTGTGTGAACACAAATGCAGGCTCAAAAGAAAATTGATGAAAAACTGATCATGTAAACCTGACGTGTGTGAAAGAGGACATAGCATCGCTAGCACTCAGCCAAAGTTCACCCTGCCCATAATTACGAAAGTTAGAACACTTCATATATTTATTGTTACGAGATGTTTAGTAGATTTCGTTTGAATAAATCCACAAATATTTATTTTTATATTATACAACATTTTAATTAAGATTTGTTATATAAGTAAATATATATTTTTATGCCCATCTGAGTATAGCATTTTACTACTCTTTGGTAGTACTATCGAACCTATACTATGCAATCCGAGTGTTTTTCCAAAAGTCTTCATTTGTTGCATAGTGTAGAGACAATTGGTAGTATGAATAAAAAAAATATTTGCTTTTGACTTAAAAATTTGTTAAAAAAAAACAAAAAAACACATACAACATATTTGAGGTTTTAAAACAAATGTTTAAAAGTAAAAAGCAAATACTTTCTTTTATTCGAAAATGTAAGAAAGTTGTTTTGGGAGTTATTGCAGTTTTTTTGGAAGTTATTTCAGAGGACCTTTTATATGCCGTTATAATTAGAAGAGGTCAATTGATGTAATTAAGATATTTTTTGATAGATTTCAGACCCATGCTTCAGGTACTTGCTGCCCCCTATATGCAGAATAACACTTTTTCGGCAAACCGGTTTGGAATAATGAAGTTATTTTGAATTTCCATGCTTTCAGGATAAGTTTAAGGTTACGATTATAAAATCGAAATCGCATGAAATAATTCTTCTTTTAGTAGATATTTTGAAAAAAAACTCTAAAATTTTAAATTACTTTCAAAAGGAAGAGGATGATGCAGTTTTATTCCAAATAATAACCGGGTCGAACTGTCTTATATTGAACACGCTCATTTGCCAAAACAAAGTCATAACTCGAAAATTGCCAACAAAATAGTGTAGAACAACTCGCCAGTTGATTGTTATTAATCTTATGCAGCAAATTTTAATGTAAAAATTTAAACTCGTATATCACTCGGTGAACATACTCGTATACTGTCGCACAGTATACTATTTTAAATTAAAAGGAGAAATGTTCGATTAATTTAATTTTTAAAATGAAAGCAAATAAATTACTTGGAAAAGCTTTTGTACTGAAAAGAAAATAAAAAATAATAATTGTAATTTTTATTGTATTTGTTGTAAGATTTAGCGATAAAATATAATTTTAATAATGTACAAACACTGCATGAATGTACTATTTACATATGTACATATGTATGTATTTGTATACATACATACATATATATGTATACATATGCCCACACGAAAAAATAATTAAAACCCTTTATTAACAAAAAAGGGGTGTTTTTTTACTAGAATAAAGAAATTTATTAATAAAATATTTTTATTTCTTCAACCAGAGTCGAAATTCGAGTTAAACAAACACCCTCAAAAGCGATTACTAACCGCAATGCCACAGTGGATGAAGATCTTGCTTCAGCTCATCCCGACGATTTGCTGGCGGCGCGCTTTGAAGAATTTGGTACAACACCGCCAAGAACACGTTTGAAAAATAAGACAAGAGATTGGGAGAGAAGACAAAGAGCGCAGGTTGTAACATCGGCAGGAACGTAAGTGGTTCATAAGTTACTTTACAAAAACAGAAAAAATATAGTGAAAAAAACAACAAACGTTTTAGATGTGCCGAATCTCCAGCGACACCCAAAAAAGGCATGACACGTATGGCACGTAGCCGCGTGTTGCGTCGTAACACCATGGACTGCGCTCTACTCAATGAAATGTTTGTCAACGAGGACAGTGGAGCCTCAAAGCGTACCGATAAACGAGCACAAGCCTTGTTGCGTGAGTCCGAACGTGAGTTGAAAAATTCCTTGGCCACAGTAAGCACGAATGCTGTCTTGAGCAGTTATAGTGCACGTCTTAATAGTTTTAATGAGAACGCCTACAATGCGGAAGCCCAAGATAAATGTACTCCACTGGGCACAGAGGTGCAACTGAGATATCAACAGCCAAAGGTGGTTGAATCTTGTAACCGTTATATGAGTGTCTCATCGCGGCCAATTGGATGTCGCTCTTCTGCGCCGCCGCTGGCCTTTGCACATCAGCTGCAAATGGGCTTTCAAGCTTCACCGGGCTTTAAAATACGCAAAGAGTTCCATGAAACGTTTGCCAATCTTATTAAATTAGGCAGCGTGGACAGACAGGATGCTAAGGTGAATATAAGTACTAACAGGTATATTATTTCCTGCATCAATTTAAAATTATATTTTTGCTTAGCTTTCCCACGAAGAACACACCTGGCAGACAGAGGTGAAAGATCTTATTTGGTTAGAGCTGCAAGCTTGGCAGGCTGATCGTACACCAGAGCAACAGGATAAATATTTATTTGCTGCACGCAAAGATGTTTCGGATCTTTTAACACAAATCATCAACTATAAGTTTCAACCGCGCTATAAGCGTCAAGAAAGTGATCTCAGTTTGGATAGTGGCTTGGGTTCCGACAGTAACGCTGGTTGTGAGTTATAAAAAGTAAGCTTAAGAAAAAATTGCAGAAGTTAAAAGAAAACATGCCTTCCTTTCAGCCCCCCAGCCCCAAAAAAGCTGCACTAGTTGCTTATCTCTTTATTGTAAAGACTGTGTTGACCAACAAGAAATTGCCATGAAGGAGGTAGAGGAGTTGTTAACTCGGCTGGAGGCTGCAGAGGCACT
The DNA here is from genome assembly GCA_936439885.1 of Nowickia ferox. Lineage (NCBI taxonomy): Eukaryota > Metazoa > Arthropoda > Insecta > Diptera > Tachinidae > Nowickia > Nowickia ferox. The sequence goes on from OW387023.1 coordinate 112,965,739, forward strand.
GTATCCTTCGTCGCAGGCCATGGGAGCTTTTCATCCCATATACAAAAGTCAATCGTTTGTGGGCCGTATTAAAACCATGTGCCTTTGGTATAACATTACCAAGCAGGCTAAATTGAAACTGACAATTTTGGGCAAAATTTTGGCACGTCTGCAAGGTGAACGCTTTTCATGGCCCGTACAGACTTCTTATACAGCAGCTACTGAAAGCAGCAGTGGTAATTCCACAGCATCTGGATTGGAATATGATGATTCTGGCATGAATTCAACAGACTCGTCTAGATATACTACTGCTACTTCCCATAGAAAACATTCGGGGCATGCAGGTCATAAGGTGCAGTTTTTACTAAATGATGTGGCTCATATACCCGGAGATACTACGAGCAGTAACGAGTACTAAATATGCATATTCTGAAATTTTTTCTTTCTTTAAATTGTTTATTTTTATTTTAGTTCTTCCTCAACGGAAATTAGTCAAATTTCGGATGGCACGTGTCGTAAAACATCTATGCAAGATATTAACATATTTAGCGTAGAGCCACTGCGCAATGGCAGCGGTACCAATCCAGAGCAGTCCTCTGTTTTATATCGTAAGTTCATAGAAAACGTTCTCAAGTCCCGCGGTCTGGCTAAATCCCTGGCCTTCCTGCACAAACTCCATAATGTAGTGATGTGCAAGGCCCAGATATCATTGGAAAAGCCCGGAACTGAAGATTATGATTTTGAGACTGAAAAAATTGAAGAGGACTTTCCACGCCTAGAGCCCGACATAAGCCGCGAACAGATCGAAGAGCTGAGACGTTACGGCTACTGGAGTGAGGAGTACAAATCGATTAACTTGCCCACTTACATTCCAACGTTTGTATTCCTGAGTGGAGTGCCTTTACAATTTATGCATGAATTTTTACGCATGCGCCTAGAAACACGGCCACCAAAACCGAATCCTCTTAGTCTAGAACAACTTATGAAAGAATTGCGCGAAGGTCTTACGTTGGCCTTGACCCATCGCGAGAGATACCAAAGGCATATAACCACGGCTTTGGTAGAGAATGAAATAGAACTGGAACGTTATATGGGCATCTTAAATCAGTATGATGCCACAGTACGCAAAGTATTCGAATTGTATTTGGATTATATAGACCAATTGGTACTTGTGGCCTGTCCTGAATCGAATCAAAAGTCTGCTTTGGAGAAGGAGTGGATGTTTACCAAGCTTATTTCGCCTATGATAACCGGTATGCATACATTGGCTGCCAAGAAGTTCTGCACAATTATACGCAATCTACTTAAGGGCATATCCGAACGTTTAGTCAACCGGTCTCAGGAATTGGATATACAAATCGATGGCACTGCCCAGAATGCAGAGACTGAATTGAAATGGCAAGTCTTGACAATTTGTCGGGAAACTCAATCCTTATTCACCGTCGAGAGAGAATGTTCGGTGAAAGTATTCTTTTTTGCCAAAACATTTTGCCGTGACGTTGAATCGGCTGATTTCCATCGTGAACATTACGAAAACGATGTTGATGCTGGTCATCCAGAGGAGTTTGTGTGTGAAGAACTCAAAGAGTCATTTAAACTGTTGCAAAAAGATGTTCTAGATGTGAGAAATAAACTCATTAAAATTATAGAAAGAGTGCAGGATAGATGTTCGCCAGTGTATGTAATGGATTTGGACGTAAGTCTTTCAAAATAATTACATAGACATATATGTACTTACTTAAAGGTCTAAATTATGTTTTTCTCTTTTTTTAGGAGCAAGATCGCCAAGCTGTATTGTCCCGTACTCGTGAAATTCTACATCAAGGTTATAAGTTTGGTTTCGAATATCACAAGGATGTCATACGTCTATTTGAGCATCGTATTATGGCTAATAAAAATCAAGACTGCGAAACAGATTTGGCCTTGGGCATAATAATATTTGCCAAAATGTGGATGCAGTTTGTGACAGAACGTTGTGAACGCGGTCGTGGTATGCGTCCCCGTTGGGCCTCACAAGGGCTGGAATTTTTAATTTTAGCCTGTGATCCGCTAATTACGCGACATTTAGACGAGACTCAATTCGAAAATCTAAAAAAGAAAATGGACTGCTGTATATCACATGTTATTGGCATAACTTGTGAACCGGAGCAAATGGCTCGGAAAAAAGCTTCACCGAGAGCAAGAAAAACCTCTTCACCGGCAACTAGTCGTTCGCGTACACCCACAAGGTCACCAATGTCGGCGGGTATAATTGTCAATCAAGCTAGTCAACAATCGCCTCAATACAACAAGTTGTTACATCCCCAATTCAGTCATAAGGAAGAACTTTTGCACCGAGCCGAATCTTTAGATTCCACCGACTCAGCAATGCTTATTAGTAGCAGTAATACAACCCCTGAAGAATTTCGCCTAATTGTACCAGCTCTTAGTGCTAAAATGTCGCCTGCATCCCCTACGCAGTCACCTCAAATTGCTCCTAATGAAAATACAGATGCGTCTTTGGCTTTACGGCAAATACGTTTACGAGATGCCGTCAATCGTCTCGATTTAGATTTGGACGAGCGTCTAAGAGAACGCAATCTGATTGGCCATATAAAGGCCCTAAATACCTGTGATAAAGTGCAAATACGCGCACGTAGTGTTAATTTCCGTTGGCATCGCGGCATCAAAATTGGCCAGGGACGTTTTGGCAAAGTGTATACTGCCGTAAACAACAATACGGGTGAACTGATGGCAATGAAAGAAATCGCCATACACCCCGGTGAGACCAGAGTACTGAAAAATGTAGCAGAAGAATTGAAAATTTTGGAGGGTATTAAACATGAAAATTTAGTGCGTTACTACGGCATCGAAGTGCATCGCGAGGAATTGCTGATTTTCATGGAACTTTGCTCGGAGGGTACAGTGGAGTCATTGGTAGAGCTTACCGGTGGCCTGCCTGAGGGTCTAACGAGACGTTTTACCGCCCAGCTGTTATCGAGTGTGGCAGAGCTGCACAAGCATGGCATTGTTCATAGAGATATAAAAACGGCCAATATATTTTTGGTAGCCGGTGGCAACAGCTTAAAGTTGGGTGATTTTGGTTCGGCTGTTAAAATTCAAGCTCACACAACATTGCCCGGCGAACTGCAAGGATATGTGGGCACTCAAGGTTAGTTTAGACCTTGAAACCTTTTCCGAAAAATCTTTTAACAAAATCTCAAAAATACTTGACCTAAACAAAAAAATCGTTTCTTTTACTAAAAAAACATTTTCTGTTGTGTTTCTTAGCTTATATGGCTCCTGAAGTCTTTACTAAAACTAACAGTGATGGCCATGGCAGGGCAGCTGATATCTGGTCAGTGGGCTGTGTTGTTGTTGAAATGGCGTCAGGAAAGGTTATTATATTTTTAAAATGAAACTAATTGTGATGTTATATATGTATGTACATATACTTATTTCTGCTATTTTTGTCAACAGCGACCTTGGGCTCAATTCGATTCGAATTTCCAAATTATGTTTAAAGTGGGCATGGGTGAAAAACCAGAAGCTCCGGAAACACTATCGCAAGAGGGTCATGATTTTATAAATCATTGCTTGCAACATGATCCCAACGATCGTATGACAGCCTTAGAATTGTTGGAGCATCATTTTTGCAAGGTACATAAGTGTTTAACGTGTTAGTGGAAAATTATTTGTTTTGACATTACATATTAACTTTCAGTACGGCCGTGATGAGGATTTCAATACCGAACAATTGGCTGAACAAGGTCGTCGCTCATTTAGACGTAATTTTAAAGCAAAGTAAACAAATTCTTTGTAAAGTTTAAAGAAAAAAGCATTTCAAAAATATTGTTTAATATGCATATATATACATACCTCGCATAATGCAGTAGTAGGATGTTTATTAATTTTTTTTAGAAAATTATACATAAATACATACATTATGTATGTGTATGTATTTGCGTGTATCTTTAAAAAGTTACTTTTTAAAACACTTTATTGCATTATGCTTTAATGTAAGTTTTTTTTTGTTTTTTGTTTGGTTATTTGGTAATTTTATACCAAAGTAAATATATAATATTAATTTCCAATAAAGTATGTATTTAAAATATAAATAAATAAATAAAATAAAATAAAATAATAGCCTAGGGAAACCCCCAACAATACTTAAAATAAAATATTAATTTAGACAAATTGTGATCAACTTTTATTTATAATCACCCTTAATCCAGTCGCCAACATCGACGTCACGTCAATATAATACCAAAAATATCGGGGCTTGTCTACCCGTTGTCAAAAATAACTGACTGCTATTGACAGGCTCATGCTATTTTGTAGACCTTAGACCAGAAGTAGATTGTCAATAGCACAAAATTGTTTTAGAGAGCGTGTAGACAAGCACCAACTCTTTAGAGTTCGGTACGCCAAAAGTGAAAAGGAACATATTTTTTTCGCTACGTTGTCCGTATGTCCGCCACAGGCAGTTTTCTGGAGAACCGTAAGAGCTATGGACCTGAAATTTTAACATAATATGTAGAACTTTCATCGCTACAACAGCAAATATATGGAAGTTAAAAATTAATGGGTGTTAAAAAACGAGTAACGAAAAATGTTAAAATTCCATGTAATATACACGCAATTACATATATATGTATGTATATGTATAATCACTTGAAATTTTTTAAGTTAATGTACATATTTTTATACAGACTACAACAATCAACACTAAAATTAAAAAAAAAAAATAAAAGTAAATGCAATTTTGAAAACTTGCTGGAAACCGTAGGAGGCAAACTCTTGAAAGTTTCAAAAACGCTTAAACTAAAAAATCGCCAAGCCGAAAAAATCGTCAAAAACTGGAAAAAATCGCCAAAACGAAAAAAAGTGCAAAACCTAAGACTAAAATAAATCGCAAAAACCGAAAATAAAGCCAAAATGGAAAAAACGCCAACATTAAAAAACGTCAAAAACCGAAAAAACTACAAATAGACCAAAAACCAAAAAAAAGTTTACCGGGTACTTAATTTTTGCAAAAAATGACTATATCAGGTAAGATATTTGATTATATAGGATGAAGTAAGTATAGGGTTACATATGCAGTGTCCGGTCCGGTCCCGGTCGCACTTAATTGAATTTATTGATATTGTATAGACCTTTCGAACAATGTATATTTTATTTCAGTAAATTTCAGATACATATATGTATGTGGGTACTTTTTATCAAATCAATTTTTTTCGGAGTTTTCGTACAGGAACCATACTATTTATATTTTTATTTATAAAACATAATTGATTATGAGTAAAACGAAGGTGCGTATTAAAAAAAATCCAATAGAAATTTACAGATTTATTAAATAGAATAAGACTTTTTGTAAAAAATAATTACTTGCATAATGTTTTCCGTGTCATATTTATGCGATTTATGTGCTTTAAAGCTTCCAGGATTTAGCAAACGTAGATCAGCACATAGTAAAAAATTGGTACAATAGTGGTCGTCAAAATTTATTATATAATAATAATACATTTCTATGAGAGCTCTTTTGCACACGCAAAGTTTATTTTGACAAAGTCTTTTAAATTTTCTTTTAAGCAAAATAAATTAAATTTTCATCATACAATAATGTTAAATTTATGCCACGATTTTAGAACACTTTCGCAAACCCAAAGCTTAGACTCTAAACGCAGACTGTGTATAATTTTTCGTTTATTGCTTTTGCTTTGACTGCGACTCTTTCCATTTTCAGGTAGAACGACCCTAACTCATATTTTCACGAAATTGTGTTTTTCAGTGATTCCAATACATTTCACACAAATACACCTCGTCACAAAAATGTATTTCAATCATTTAAAAAACAACGCTTTTAAACGAACTTTTACTTGTACGTACTGTTTATTATTTTGTTTTTACCTTCTCTTGTAAAGTTACTGTTATTTGAGCTATGGCCTTTCTACTTGTTAACAGCGATATGTACATATTTAACTACTATAATTACAATTAAAAGCATTATTATTGGCTTTACCATAATAAGCACAAACGGTTCTATATATTCAAATACCCCTCACACTAATGCAGCATCATTAAAGAATTCACCAACTAACTCTTTTTCATGTTTATTTTCGTCATGCGTTCAGTTCTTGCCGGCTTGTTGATCGATGCATTTCGCGTTGTTTGTTTTGTTCCATAAAATAATACAATAATTATTAACAAAGGCGTAGAAATATTAACACAATTCATACAAATTAATTATATGCACGTAAATTTCATTGTTAAAAAGTGTATCAGTTGGAAACGTTTTCATTAATATAAAAGTTTTAAATCTCAAGTTCTTGGTGAAGTTAAATTTGTGTGCAAAAAATAAAATAAAAAGTGCGTCATGTTCTTAGTGTTATTATTGTTGCTTTTTTCAAGTGTGTATGTACCTATTCCTTTTTTGTTATAATCTGCGGTTGTGTTTGTTTTCACGCATTCATGCATTTCTTTCTATGAAGAGAATTCCATCACAAATTGAATAAAAGGTAATTTGCTTTTGTTTTTTATTTGCATGTAAGAGAGGCAATAAGTACGGAAGAGTTTTATTATGTATAAGCAGTGATGATAATTGTACGGTATATATGTATGTATGTAACTGCAATGTAGAGCAATTTTAAGGTTAAAGTTAGTGACGGTATTTTTGACAGTACCCAGCTAACCAAAACATTCGTAAATAATATCGCATTCGAATGTTGCGTAAACATTTCTCGGGCAAAACACTCGAGAACGGCTATCGTAAACGGAAAGAGAAAGTGCTGCTAGAGCTAACTCGTTGCTCAGTTTGTGGCAGCAAATCTTTCGATTTTGATGTTTCGCTCACGAATCAATAGCGAAACTTTAGCAATATCAGAATGTAATCATAAAAAGTCGTTAATAGTTCGATTTCATTATCTTAAAATTTTGCGTTTTGATTAATGTTTGATTTTTCATCGCACAATTTATCACTAAATCTTAAATTTCTAGTTTCATTTAATATATGCTTGGATTCAGAAATATATTTTCTGCATGACTTCTTTTTTTTTCTTCCTCTTGGTTTTTTGTTTTTGCTTCTAAAGAGAAAAAATACTTTATTCTTATTTTGTTGTACATGCAAATAACATACAAAATTGAGAGTATGATACAATAATATAGGTACCCGCGAATCTACAACAAATGTATATACCATGATACAATAATACAGGTAACCTCCTGCAGCAGATCTATTTTGTTTCGTGATGAGATCTGCCAATTATTGTTTACGTTTTACCAATACAGGACAAACCACTTTTGCAAATACAAGAGCACATGCAATCATGTTTTACCCATGATACAATAATACAAGTAGCCGCAAATCTACAACAAATTTACAATAAATAAAACAACAGGACTTTTTATTGCTGTTTTGTGATGACAACTGTCAGAAAACCAAGAGAAAACAAGACACATGTACTTCCGTTTTCTTGTGTCTCTGCAAAGCTTTATTTGTATTAGTATAGTTTTAATAGGCACCATGCGTGTGTATTGATTTCATGTTCTCTTGTATATGCAAATCTGGTTTGTATTAGTACAGTTTACAATTGGCAGATCTCATCACAAACAAACTCCAAATAGGCCTATTAAAATAAAGCTTTGCAAAGACAAGAGAAAACGCAAGTACATGTCTCTTATTTTCTCTTGGGTTTTTGACAGTTTTCATCACAAAACAGCAATGAAAAGCTCTGTTGTTTTATTTATTGTACATTTGTTGTAGATTCGCGGGTACCTATATTAAGACACGAAAGCTTTTCTTCAGCCCAGAGCTGCTTTACGACTGGGGAGAAAATTATTATTATTAATTATATTTCCTGATGTTCCTCAAGAGAAAATGGTATCTCAATGATGTAACATCTGTTGATATGTGGTTTCCCAAAAAAAAACGAGCAAACATATTACTTTTAATCAAAGTATTATTGGATTCATAGTCATATGCTTCATAACACTCGTGCAGCCAGTAGATTTTATTTGAATTTACTAAATTATGGGTCTGTTTATCGATGTCGACAACGTTCGACTTGTCAAACACTTACATTCGAAATAAAAACAAATTTTAATTACCGTTCGCATGATGTTTTTTTTGTTTGTTTTCAACTCAATGACACACAACACAAAATATTGGAAATTACAAGCATTGCCACTACTATACAATAATGCGATGTCACGAAATGCCATAATGTGTACTCAGCATAAGTGTGTGTAAGCACAACATTTTTAAAGTTAAAGTGATTACAAAATATTTTCCATTTCGAATGCTATTTACGTATTCTTTATTAATAAAATATAGTCCTTTGTCTTGTATTATTTTTTAAATCATTAATTCAGTAGTTTCCACGAGGTTTTTTAGTTGTTGTCGGGTACAAATTAGTGACAGTAGAAAGTTTTGGTGTAGCATATTTAGGAGGTGCAGTAGTACCTGGCATAGTTGGTGGACCATCATAAGGTGTACCCGTACCGCTGGGAGGTGTAGGCGGGGCATTTGGTACAGTTGGCAAAGGTCCAGCCAAAGTCAGTGTACCCATTAGCATACACAACATGCAAAGGCTTAAAACAAAACACGGAACTAGAACGGAGAGAATAATATATAAAATGAATGAAAAAGGAAATTAATTGAATTAAATTAAACTATTTAGCACTTACATTTCATTTTTGTTTTTATGTATCTGTTCCCTAGTCAAACAGTTGAACTTCTCTGTTGTATTTTCTCCGAGACTAAGGTTTTTATAGTATTTTATTATTTCTATGTATGTATATGTATATACATTTGATATAATCTTTTAATTAAATCTATTTGTTATGGTAGCGACACTTTAAATAATATAAATTAATTTCTATAAAAGTTTGATTTACATAAAACGTTTATAACTTATCTTTATGTCCGGTTATATACATGCATACATACACACGCGTGTTTTAATCAAATTGTATTCAGTTTTTTATAATTAATAGAACTTTAGCTTCATTTTTAAATCAAAGTGAATTCGGTAATTTTTCTTTATAGAATAAATGGATGAAATCCATGATAGCAAGCAGTGAATTAAAGCTGAAAGTACTTTGCCACTACGTCACTAAGAAAAAGAAATATCTAAGCAGAAATTGGGCCTTATTGCGAGTGTCGTATTACGACTTTGACTACGACGATTTTGTACTAGACTGAAGAACATTGCAACAGTTTTTCTTTAATCTAGTACAAAATCGTCGTAGTCGAAGTCGTAATACGACACTCGTAATTAAGCCCATTACTTTATTTTGGTGAAGTTTTAATGAATATGCAAATTAATAATACTTTTATAAGCAAAACCAAATTAACAGCGAGTTTGTGTAAGACGTGGACGTTAGAAATCCAGGGGGTCTACTTAGTAATTCGAAACGAAAGAAAATGCTTTCGAATTTGCGTGCAATTAACATACAAATTCGAAAGCATTTTCTGTCGTTTCGAATTACAGAGTAGACCCCTGGCGTTTTTGTAATAGACTTAAAGAAACGCGTACAAGTTTACTTTAATCTATTAAGCGGCATGGCCACACATCAAACTGACGCTTCAAATTTGTGTATGTGTTGGCAAAACTCTGTTTTGCCTATCACATCAACACATCAAATTCATACCATCAAATTTCATTTTGAATTTGTTTTAAAAAGAGACGAAAGTTTTTTTATGACATCTTTTTCCCGCATTATGACATTTTTCAAGTAAAATGTTCTATTACTATATTCTGTTCTATTACTATATTGTTTAGATTTAACTTGCCATAAAGCAAGCAAACTGCGTCAAGTTTCACTAAATTTAAAATTAATTTTTTTCCATCCATTCATATTTCACAATGCCTCACCCAAAAACGATAATGTTGTCGCCTTCAAAAATTAAACAAAAATGGCATTTGAAGTAATTACCCGCGCACATTACAAAATAGCTTCAAATTTCTGCCGCGATGGTGTGAAAATCTAAATTGTTTTGATTTTCGTGAAACTCACATCAAACCATACGTATGAGTTTTTTTACTAACACTATCAAAGAAAAGCAGAGTTTGACGCGTCAGTTTGATGTGTGGCCATGCCGCTTTACAGAAACGTCAAGATTTTCATCGTCAACATCTTACACAAACAGGCTGTATGTAATAACCCTGAGAGGATATAAACATACATGCAATAATAAAATTTTCCTTCTTGAAAATTTGTCCATTTCGGCTACTTGTAAACGTTTAAAATTTGTATGAAAAATAACTAAAATTTGTTTCACAAAATTTATTTTCCACACAAATTTCAAAACGAAAAAATCTTTTACCCTATAATGTAAATGGGAAATTACATTTCGGTGTAGTTATAGCACTTGAAAACGAAGAAAGCTCTTTGCTATAAAAATTGGCTTAGTGAGACTCTAAACCATTCAGCAGAAACAGATGTGTTTTGCTGCTGAATAAATATGAATTGTGGTTTGTTGCTGTACTCAAATTTAACATTCGACACTGAAACAGCACAGACCGTGTGGCCTAATGGATAAGGCGTCGGACTTCGGATCCGAAGATTGCAGGTTCGAGTCCTGTCACGGTCGTCGTATCAATTAAATTTTTGTCACTACTACTTTTTTTTATTATAAAAAATTATAAAAATAATATTCTCCTGATTTTATATTAATATTTTACTTTTATGGCTCGATAGATATGCGTGCCTGTGTTCCCTGATAAATGTTATTAATTTTTAAAACATTTAATTTTATACACATCCAGACACAGTAAGTATAGTACATAACACATACCTTAAACTTATTAGGTAAATAGGTTTTTGTCCAATATGTAATAATTTTTGCACTACAAAAAACGTCTGCGACCGTGACAGGACTCGAACCTGCAATCTTCGGATTCGAAGTCCGACGCCTTATCCATTAGGCCACACGGTCCTATTGAAACTCGGGAACTATAAACTCTATATCAGTAGTAGATAAGAAATTGTTAGAAACTGCCATTCATTCCATACTAATTTGAATCCCAGTCACAGAATACACAGGAGTGTAGAAAGTGACAGGTAAAAAAGCTTCAATCAGGTTTTTTTTAAATTCGTGGATAAACGAGAAAAATATAGTGTATTTGATATTGTAGTGTATTACTACTTACCAATTAACACACCTCTGTATGTTCTGTGTCGAACATTTATCGTGTTTAACTTTCAAAAATGGCACTCAAAACTTAATCGAAAAAAAGTTAACCTTTCGCTCAGTTTTGTTCCAAAAACATTCGATTTCGAAGTTTCGCTAGAAATATTAAAAGTGAGAGAAAGAATATCGAACTAATTTCGACATCGCAAAAAGGCAGCAAAAAAATTAAAAAAGTAGTTTTATTTTTTTATTTATTTAATTTACTGATTTTGTTTTTTTTTAATACTTAACGTATGCTGCAGGATTTGAACATGGTACCTCCATACTAACAGACTAGCATACATCCACTGGGATATCGCGGCAAATCTTTTCGCATCAATTATTGCACATGTGTAAGTATGTGATTATTTTATTCTTTAACTTACGGTGCAGTCATGGCTCTAATTCGGCACCTCTATGCTAACAGACTAGCATACATTTATTGCTTTAGCGATCATTCGAATTTTATTTATATTCGCGAACAAATATTGAAGAATTTCGTTTCGAAATTTCTTCACTTCAGTGAGCACTCGTTTATATCGAATCTCAGGTCAAGTGGAATTTTGGGTTTTCTAAAGCAAGTGCCAAACTCTTCAATTTTCGGCTTCAATATATGCATGTGGTTGTGCAATATGTATATCGTTATTGGATACCTTCAAAAATAATAGATAGTTATGTGATGATGCCGCTCCAGATAACATTTTTTCAAGTAAGTTGTTTTATCGAATTCATTTTTCTTTCAAAAATGTTTAGTTATGAAACATTAACGCTTACATTTCACTTAGTCACGCTCACTCACGCTGAAATGTTTATGCTATTCAGATCATACATGATTCATGCAGTTCATGTAAGCGGTGCTTATCTCTAAAGGTATGATCACACTTGGCAAATATTTGTCACTACATACCAGTGCAAAACCTTTTGATTCAGACATGTGTTCATTAAGTTAAACACTTTTCCGTAATGTTGGATTCTGTCACATTTTCTATTAGTTACGTATGAAACTTAATAAACACGTGTCTGCATCAAATATTTAGCAAGTGTGACCGTACCTTAATATATGTTGCGTACTTCTAACAGCACTTGATACTACACAGTCAGTACATATTTTATAAAATTGTTGATCATATTCGAGACTTCTATGACTTCTCTGTGTGATTGAAAACAATCAAAACTAAGCTAAAATTATACGTTCTTCGGGAAAAAATTTTATCATAAGCGCTGCTTTTGTTGAAGAGCCATTTATCACCCACTTTTAAAGCTAGTTTCTTACTAATTAGTTTAACATACATATGTTTGAGTTAACCAAGAAACAAGTTTAAACGGGTTTTAACCACCCATGCTGTTTTTCAGTGATGGATTAACAGTTGTCAATTTAGCTAGAAATGCCATACTTTATTTTCAATATATGTAGATGTGGTGTTCTTGAAAATATTTTACGTAAATAGGGCAACACTTAAAAAGCGATATGACAATTCTTTCAATTTATTAAAAAAACTTCAATAACTGAACTCTAAATTTTTGGAAAATAAAAAAATAAATAATATGGATTTAAAAAATAGTGACGCTCCAAAACTAAAACCAAAAAAGATCAGAAAATTTTAAATCAAATTAATTCTAAAGTCATCATACACAGACCTCTTTGTTAAACGAATTCTTTGCAAGTACTCCAATTCATTATACACACATAAAAATGATTTGGACGTGTTTTTATCTCTCTTATTTTTCTCACAATTGTCATATCTAAGTTATTCTGGTTTCTAATCACTAAAATCTTTGTCGTCATAACAAGCATCCATTTTATTTATGTATGAATACATGTATGTATTTATTTATTAAACTTTTTAGTAAAGCTGTTTTTACACTTGCGTAATAATTATTTCATATATTTGTCATTTGACAGTTCTAACTAACTAAAGTTTAACTGAGCAATATTGCTCGGTTATACCTAGATAATTAACTAAATAATCTTTATTTGAAAAACAAAATTTTAAGTTAAAACTCATCATCAGCGTTATAATGCTTTTCTTATGTTTGTCAGTCAATGAAAAACTTCAGCCTTATACACACATTTTCCGTGCAAATGGAATATGTGAATTATCGTATTAGAGCTTGCTGAGAGATTTTTTGTAATGAAAGCTTATATCTACCATCTCTAGTTTATCACAGTCTAGCCATTGTTGTTTGTTCTTTACTAATTATGCCAATAACTGTTAATTTGCTTATTCTGGTTTTATTTAAGATAAATTTTTTTGATTTAGTACTTTAAGTATGTATTTACAATGTACATATGTATGTACATATATGCTCTTTTTATGTAGCAAAATAACCAAAGGCATATTTGTCAGAACATTTACAATTACTTTTGGTGTTTTTTATTCCTAAAAAAACGAACTTTAGCCTAAATAAAGTCAAAAAAAGAAGCTTAAACGACATAATTTTCGAGCTTAATGTGTTGACCTAAATCGATTATTTTCTTCAAAAAAAAAAGGTCAAAAAAATGTGGCGGTTAAGCTTTTTTCTCGGTTACGACACGATATGTTACGCTTATTATCTCATTTATACAAGTTGTATCATTTATTTATTTGTTTCATGTTTAATTTATATTTATGTAGATGAATAAATATTAATTCTTCCACAATTTTTCATTCTTTTACATAAATTAAAAAGTTGGCATCTGTAGCTTTTAGCTTTTATACTAACCTTTTTCATCTTAAATCAAACGACAATTACAAATTCTATTAACAGGTGTTTCACACATTTATTTAAATTATGCAACTAACAATAGAATAATAGAACTTTTAATTAAAACAAAACTTAACAATTTTAGATTATTCACTCAATTATACGAGTAAGTTAATAACGTAATATTTAAATTTTCATAGATTAGATTTGATTATAATAGCAAATTAAATAAATCAACCAAACGATACTTTTAGGGCGACTTTTTGGGTTCGAGATTAAGATTAGTTTATTTCTGTTATTAACTAATCCGAAAATTAACTTAATCTCTCTTAATTGAGTTTGATGTTTTTGAGTGGTTGTTTAATCTTCTTATTATGTGTAGTATTACCATACTGAGCAACAAAATAGTGGCAACATTGCAAAAGTTATACATGTTATCAACACACTTTGATTTATTGTGGGAAGAAGAAGAAACTGGCATATTTTGTTATTTACAAGTAAAATATTATAAAATATATTTATTTATGTATGTATTTTTAATAATTTTATCATATAATTTTTACAAAAATTTATATGTTTCACAAGTGTATGTTGTTAATATTTATGTAAGATTAAACCACCAGGATTGGCCGCTTAAGCTAGCCAGTAAAACCATATAATCGACTAACCAAAAATCACAAATGAAGATTAAAGTTAATTTAATCTCTAATCTTGAACTCAAAAAGTCGCCCTTAAAGTTTAGCTTATAATATACATTTTTATTTTTTATTTGTTGCAAACAATATTTCTTTTTTAAATCTAAACTACAAATAACAATGAACATAACTAGTTTAAGTTTAAGTTTATAAACTAATTCTTAAGCAAACAGATTGAAACACAGCAACATTTATTTTTTTAACAATGATTAATACTTTGTGTTTTGAACATTTTCTAATTCCAGTATATATGTATTTATGTATGCATTTATCTTTGTATAGGTATATATGTGTGTATATGTATTTATTTACTTTTCTACAATTAGACTGTAACTTTCATTTTATTAAGTAATCAATAATATGTGTATAATAATTGGTTTCCTATTTCATATATTCTTTGGTAAATATGCTTAAGTTTTTTTATAAATACATATTTATATGTACGTACATACTTACATATGTACATACATGTGTTATGTAAATACTTCTATATGGTTTGGTGATTGTACAGTAGGATCTCAAAAATTAGAACTCTCGTAAATTCGAACGATTTAGATATTGAAACTTGTGATTTTAACTTACTGTAGTATTTTAAAATACGTAAATTTATATTTGTTCATTGTAGTAAAATATAAAACAGACAATCCACGAAATAAACGTAGTAATGTTATAAATTGGTGCAAAATGAGCAATTTATTTTCCTATGAACACATGTCTAACCTATTGGACATTCGTAATGATTCTTTGTACCAAACTTAAATAAGACAAAAAGACAAACTAATATTATCGAATCTATGTTTAAGAAAAGTGTTATTTTACATGAATTGTATGCTAAATCTCATTAATCAAAATTATTTTAGGTCAAAATAACCAGTTGAATTATTTCCTTAACATTTTATGGAAAGACAAAATCTTTCAGAAAATTAGAGTGACCCGAGGAAAAAAGTGGTGCTAATTTATGAGAGTCCACTGTACATACTAATGTATGCATATGTGTATGTAAGCCATTCTCTACGAAGTAATTCTCATTGATTATCAGCAAAAATGCCCGATTCATTGATAGGTAATATACATACATATGTATGTATCTATGTGTAATATCTGTTTTTCAGAAAATAACTATCCCAGCAAAAACTTGGTAATAACTTACATTAAGAACAACTTACTTTTCAACACAAGCTACAGTACAACCTCTTTAATCTGGACAGTAATCCGGGCTGTCCGAAAAGTTGACTTTTTCGGACAGTTTAGAAATGTTACCTCTTTAGTCCGTACAAGCGTTTTTTTCTAGTATGTACTAGCATTTCATTATTTTACCGCTAAGCTTAATATACATAAGTATGTATGTGAGCAAGGATAAAAAAATGCGAAAAAATTTTACGGCCTGGCCCACGATGTCGACAAGATAGTTTCTTTCGCTTACTTATATTGAAAGCAAAATTGAAATAAGAGAATTTGTTTTTGTTTTCAATTAGTGAGCGAAAGAAACTTTCTTGTCGACATCGTGGGCCAGGCCGTTAATTTATAAAATCTTGCAAATGAACTACAACATAAAACGTTAACCTTTGGCAGAAAAATGCAAAATATTGGACTTATTTGATACTTGAGAATCGATCAGACAAGTAGCTGAACAATATGGTGTCTCAAAATCCACAATATTTGATATATGTAAGATCAAGAAAAGCGTCAGATATGATGTGTCAGGATATGAATAAAATTTACTCAACTTTATCTACTCTTAAACCTTTCGCTAATTTCTGCCCTTCTGAAATCGATACTTGGGCACTGGGCGAAAATGAATACGCTTTCGAATTCTCTGATGAGGCTATAGTTCAATCGGAAGCTACAAACCAAAAGGTCTTCAACCTTGATAGATCTTTGGAAGAGTATGAGAATTTTGAATAAAGTTTCAAACAAAAAAGAAAGTAAACTTTTTTCGAGAGTTATTTTATGGGCCAAACAAACAAAAGAGACAGAAAAGGTAATTTTATTTAAAAAAAAAATTTAAAAAATAGAGCAGATAAACTGCATAAAGATACATATGTGTATTCAAACAAAAATAAGTTCTCTTTTCACACAATGAATATTTTATTAAATAAAAATTAATTCTTCAGAGTATTTATTTTTCTTTTAGTTTTTTAACTGTTTTTTTTGGCAATAAAAATAATTATAACTATATAATGAGTTTTTTAACCAGGCTCTACTGTACATACGTCAAAATTATTTTCCAGCAATTGGGTAACGACTGCCAAGAAAGTCCCTGTCCATACAGTGAAGCATTTGCAGCAAAACTTTTGAGTTTGTAGATGAAGTTGAAAAGGGTACTTTGTTTCATGTACATACAGTTCTTGTTGAGTACGTCATTCTCTTCTCATTCTCATGAGAAATATATGAGAAAATGTATTAAGCTGCAAAACATGGCGACTTCACATCAATTTTTCACTAACAAACAAGGCATATTCATATAAGGTATACATACTCAGCTCTTTAAATGTCAAAAAAATGTACTGAAAAATTTGTGTTGATCCATCGTATATTTAAACTACAAGCGGCGAAAATAGTCAACTGATCGCTTGCGACCATTTAGTATGAATTCGCCTTGCTAACAAATATACAAGGCGAATATGCAGAGTTGCAAATCGAGACCATCTGGTGACAATTCGCCTTGCTGCAAAACAAAAACTTCACAGTGTGGACACGAATGCAGTTTCAAAAGAGAAATCAAAAATGTTTCGCAGCAAATGCTTCACTGTATGGACGGCGGACTAAGTTAACAAAACGAATACTGCTTGCCATAGTAGCAGAGCGCGTGCCTATCATCCATATAGTTTTATGTTCGAATCCCATCGAAAATATGTTGTGTTTATTTTATTGTATGTGTCCGAAAAAACTAGTTTTGAACACATTAAATGAGTCAGAAGTGTGGTAGACCAGTAAGTAAAATGTATGACATCTAACAAAAGAAACACGAGTTCAACACACCAATTGGCTATGGCTTTTTTAAAATTAAATTCATGTATTCAATTGCTTTTAAAGGAGCGGTCACACCTTTTGACTGAGACACGCGTTTATTAAGTTAAAAAGTTTGCAATAATATTATATTCTATTACATTGTCTACAAATTATGTATGCAAATTTTTAATAAACACGTTTCTGAATCAAAAGGGTTTTCAATAGTATTTAGGGGTTACGCTTTTATAGGCAAATGTTTGCCAAGTATTGACATTTATAATTAAATGACACCGGCATTTTAAAGTAATGAGTTAAAAGTAGAAGTTGTGTGAAGTATTTTATTCATATGTCTAACAGCATTTTAACTCATTATCATTATCATGCCATCAAATATTTTGCTGGGATTGCTACAGCGAACGAGTGCATGGGAATGGGTGTGAAATTTGTCTTACAGCTAAAAATTGTGTGACTAGAACACTTAAAACGAATATATAAAGCTTTTGGCTAACAGTAGTAATATGACCGTGTGGCCTAATGGATAAGGCGTCGGACTTCGGATCCGAAGATTGCAGGTTCGAGTCCTGTCACGGTCGCAGACGGAATCTATTTTTTATTTTATTTTAATGCTGGATAATTAAATTGATTTCACGTACATATACATATGTACAAGTAGATGTTTTATATATAGAGCCTTTGCTGCAATAAAGTCATAACTCAAAAATGTTTGTTTTTGCAGAAAACGAGTTTGAAGTATTGAACATATTAGAGAAAGAAAATTTAATTTTTCTCTCAATAGTTGAGTAAACAAGATATTTGTATGTAATTTTTACACAATACGAATAACGATATGAGGATAAATTCTGCATCATTAACACTAAATAGAACTTTTCAGTAATGAAGTTATTTTTAGCAAATGAGAGATACGTATTTTATAAAAACTCTCCATCATAAAATCTCTCCTTCATTTCATATGTTTTATTTATTATTATTTATATTTTATTTATTTTTATTTATCTAAATATTATACTGGGTTCACACACGGCAATTTTATTTAAGCAAATTTTGAGCTTATAGAAGATAGATGAGAAGATAGATGAGAAGAGGGGAGCCATCATATTTTCCTCTCTAGCCCATGAGCTAAAAGGCTGCTCAACTAAAATTTAACAAAAATTTGGCAATTTTTTTTCTGAACTAAGTATGTTTGATATCAGCGGGAAAAATAATATTGAAAAGTACACATGTTTAACTCGACTCTGTTGTCTCAATTTATGACACATGCGATATTGATTAGATATATTTTTAATTAGTAAATTGTGGTTGTTTTAATAAATATAACTAATACATATCTCAATTTATCTTTCTTTGCAGGTAAGCGAATTCGTATTGATGAGTAATGTAGAGGTAATTATATTTTTGTTATTTATATTGGTCTTAAATTTTAAGGCTTAAAAATAATCAAATAATAAATCAGATATACATATTTATTTCAAATAAATAATCGCAATAGCGTTGAATTCTTAAAATATGGTTTACAGTAACCAACTAACACTAATTTTTTCTCTTTCTCTATAAATTAAACATATTTTATATTTTTTAAAACAAATAAATTAATATAAGAAATCAGAAAAATCTAAACGGATGATTCCAGGGTTGGAAAATTTACACTTATTTTTGGTATATAAAAGTAAATAGGTCAAATTATTTTTTCTTTTTCTTTGTAAATTAAAAATATTTTATATAATTTAGAAATAAATTTTTGATATCCAGAGGTGGAAAATTTTAACTCATTTTTGGTTTATTTTTTTATATTTTTTTCTTTGGTAATTAAACATCCATGTATATATGTATATAAAGTCAGAGTGTGTGTTTGTTTGTAACGGACAAGAACTATAAGAGCTGTGGAGCTGAAATTTTCAACACAGGTTCGGGTCAATACCCTACAGACTGTCGTTTTGTTTTCGGCCCAACAGGTGACCACTGTGTTAAAAAAAATTATTGAGAGTAAGACAACGTTTGCGGGGCTCAGCTAGTATTTTATATTTTATAAAGTATACATATGTTCATACATATCTGTGGTTTTCTTGAATAAGCGCGCATGTCCATATTTGTCGATTTTGAATTATTGATGCCAAATTAGATTATTTTATATGCTCTTTTACATGGACCAATTCCGAATTTTTTTTTCTAAAAACAACGGAGCTTAATGCATTCAAGTATTTTTCAACTCTGATGCACTAAATCGACTTACAATTGCATGATGGCAATTTCTGTGGCAATAAGGAAAAAGTTCTTAAGTCATATTTGACTGTTTTGCAAGAGAGCACTTTTAAGCGTTCAAGTCGATTTTCAGAAATTTATTTCTTTTGCAGTTAAATTGGGAAATTCTCTGTTAACCTTTATATTTTTAAGCAAAACATCGTTCTACACACTTTAAGTAATGCATTTTAGTTGAAATATACCAAAGTATAAGCTAAGTTAAGCTATTATTCCAAATGAGAAGATTAGAAGTCTAAAGAAGATAAGTCGCAAGTCATAGTGCTATAACTTACTGAAAAATCACACAAATTAATTGAGATTTTGACCAAGGGTACTTTCAAGTACGCATATTACGGAGGTACCATTAACTCAAAATCAGCTCGACTTAGCACTTTTTCCTTTTTGCCACAGATTTATTGCCGTCGAAAAATCACATAGCCACATGGGCTGTTACTTTTGAACACATTTCCGAAATATTTTTTGGTTATGGCTTAGTTAATAAAAACAAAGAAAAATAATAATTTGTGCTTGAAGTAGTTCAATGTAAATAACTGTTATCGACATAAGCTTTTTTTCTGCACACACTTTTAGTGTCCTTGGCAAATTGTTTTTTTAAATTATTCTCTGGGATCTTACCCTTAGGGAATTTTTACCCTTAGGGAATTTTTTCACAAAAACTTCTTACCACATATGTTTACATGACTGCCAAAACAAAAGTTTGATAAAAATCACACAGAGTTCGTGGTATTAAAAATACAGAATTTATGCTCTACTGAAAAATTTGGGTTTTAGACATACACGCTTATTCATGAAAACCACAGATATGTACGTAGTACAAGAATAAATGGAAGTGCCGCACCCCCGGAATCCGCCGGTCATTGCTTTAAGGTGAATAAAATTTTCAAGGGAACAAAACTTCCACTTGTTGTTCAGCAAAGGGGTCATTCTATTTCTTCAAAATTAATATTTTTGTTATTAATTTATAACATGAGAAAATAAAATCTAAAAAGTTAATTCCAAATTTTAGCCTGATTAAGAAATTGTTCATTCCTTGACTAAAAAGAACTACATATTTTGAAAAATGTATGGTCGTTCGACTAAAATATTAAATAGTAGTATTGGTACAGTTAAAGTCCCACATTTACTTTGAATTGTATAGAGTTGTCAACATTCAAAATATTTTTTTCAAAAAATCACAAAAATTTTTTTTTGTCACAACCAATATTTGACTTGATAATTAAATGTCATTTATCTGTAAGTACTATAAAAAATTATTTTTTCAGTACGGACTTGAAAGAAATTTAAATGAAACTTAGGAAATACTCGTATTTCCATAGAATTTATATGGAAATATTTTACAATTTCGATTGTTATCGAATGCCGTAATTTGATCCAAAACGTTTTTGTGCTTTATACTCGTACATACATTAAAATATCATGTAGTCGTATTAAAAAGAAATTTGTTTAATTTTCATAAATATAAAACCTATACAATACATAGTTTCAAATTATGAAATATATAAAAGGTAAGAAATGCGCTAGGATGCTCTTTTTGTTTCATGAAATGTATTTTTTATATAAATTTTCTATACGTTGATAAATCAATATTCTTATTTATTTTCAACAGCCGTTGCTTAGAAAGCTTTTCATAATATTTGAAAATTTTGTTGAGTATCACTACTTTCAATGTAATTCAATACAAATTTTAATAAACCACTGAAAAAAATTAAGAAAATAAATACATTTTTAAATACCAAGGCAAAAATTTATATATAATTTTTCCATCGTTTAATTAGTAATAATATTTATTAAACAGCCAGAAAAACAGGCATGTAAAAAATCTTTAAACATGGATTCTAAAGACATTGAACACGTTGATACACATATTGCTGTTGAAAAAGTGTAATACCCCTTTTTCACATGCAAAGTTTACTTTGCAAAGTCTTAATTCAGCTGTGTGAAAGACAGAGGTAGTAGTAGAGTCTCTTTGTGTCTTTCTCCCAGCCTAATTAAGACTTTCCAAATTAAACTTTGCGTGTGGAGAAGGGGTGTAGTAAAGTAAGCTTATGTTATTAAAATTGGTTCAGTGTATAGTGAGTTTTGAGGTCCATCAAATGTGGGTTCGTATACTGATTAGGACTACAAGTTTTTTTATAGTAAATAGTAAAATCATTTCAGATTTCACTCCACGCGTTTTTACTTGAATTTGAACCAGTGCAGTATCACTACGGTCGTCCCTGCTTTAACTACTTTTTTGCACTTCTTTTTTTTTTGACTGGAAACCGTTTCAATGAACCGTCAAATGACAATGAATGTGAATTTAGATGTTTTTTAGGTAATAATGTTTTCAAATGCTCATACGAATGAAATGACAATGATTAAGTTTTTATCAGCACTTTAGAATTTTTGCTGAATAAAAAATGAACATATCATTTTTAAATGTTTCCACATATTTTTTTTGTTCTTTTATCGTTATCACTTCTTTTTTAATTTCTTTTAGCCACACCTAGAAATTGTATTAATAATTTTTATCTTTTTTTTCGGGGGGAGGGGAATTTTTTTTAACTTAAAACATTAGTACATTTATGTAGATATTTAAAATATGTGACACAACAACAAGTTTTTAATTAATTTTTGCGAATAAGAAAAAAGTCGAAAATGGACTATAGGAACTATTTAGTTTGATTGGCATAATTAAATCAAGAAAATTTGTTATAATATGTATGTATACGATATATCTGTAATATGTGTTAATTAGTAAAATATAGTTTTTTTATTTTTTAAATTTAACTATTAAATAAAAGGCTTAAAAGACAAGAAAACCATTTAAAAGGAAAAAAAAATGCAAACCACATGAATTTAATACTTTTTTTTTGGAATTAGCAGTGAAATCAGGCTTTATGAAATAAAACTTAAATAAAATAAAAATTAAATAACTCCCAAAGAGTTTTTACTACATCCCAGCAAAAAGTCTGCTTACTAGATTGCAAGAAAGTATATGGGCATTTCCACTACTTTTCCATTTCCATTAAACAAAGTGAACAAAGTGACTCGATTTTTCTTAAAATTTTACCTAATGTAGAGCTGTTGACGGCCTACACAAATATATAAAGAGGTAAAAAAAAGTTTCGTTTTCTTAAAAAAAAACCAACATATTTGTTGCAAAAAGTTGGCATTCCTGTGGAATTGGCAAATGTATGTAGAGTACATACATTTTTTTAGAGTCGTTATGCTTACAATTTGTCTGAATACAGGGTGTCTCAAAAGAAAAGCTTACACATTATGCTCCAATAGTCCGCTATTTCAAAAGTTCTGATGTCTGAAGCTGTAACTACTTGACAGATGACAAGTAAAAATTATGCTTTTAATAAAAATGGAACGACAGACTTAAAAAAATCATCAAAACTAATAAAATTCACGCGGTTACAGTTCGCAAAACTAAAACATATTTGGTGGACAAATTTGAGCTGTTGGAGCAAGTTAGTGATGCAAAGAATCGAACTGATGCACTTCGCTCAAGAAAAACTGCGATTGTTGCTTTTGTCCCCACAATCAAGACTTTAAAGATTGAATCTGTGAATCCATCCAGGACATACAGCAGCAACTGTGCAAATGAGTAATGGAAAATTTCATGTAAATATCATATCATATCAAATTATGAGTACGTGTAGGCCAATTTATATCTGCTGGATTTGAATTTTCCAGGGAAATTAAGCCTCTGATTGGCATCTATTGATCCATTTTCTAATGAGAAGTATGGTTTTACGCATCACTTAAGTGGTCAGCCGTTCATCCGATTGACGTGCCTTTCATATATAAACTTTCTGTTGAAACACAATGTATTATATGCATTTACAAAATTCAGGATGGGTCTACGGAAAATTGTAAGGAAATTTTGCTAGGAATATGTATGTAGATCTAAAACCAAATCCTATCCTTATTTGAAACTAAAGTTGCTCTTTAAGTAATTTTTATTCTTAATTAAAATCTGCACTAAGTTTTTCTAAAATTTAAATTTCTTTCTATTGAGGACATGCGTTAATTTTGTTTCCAAACAAATAAGATATACTCGTACTATGATTTTTTGGATTTTCCTAGTCCAAAATATGAATGTTTGTTTTATTCATTTTCGGAAGAATTTTAGCAACAATGTTTGATATCGATTTGAGTAGGATAGGATTTAATTTTATTAGCAAAATTTGCTATACGATTTCTTACTTTTTTTGAGTGTATTCAATTCTACCCGCCCCACTGTGAATACCTAGAATCTAGTTACATTAATTTTTAAAATTCGAAAAGATCAGGTATTGAATCGATTGAAACCATTTGCAATTTCTCATAAACTTAACAAAGCACAGTTATTAAACAAAAAAAAACTTTTGGATATTTCCCTTAACCCATAAGAAATTCATTAATTTTTAGTTGCTTTATGATGTGTAATGTAACTTTTTTTTTGTTTTAATTTTTCTAGTCTTGGTTATATTGTTTAATTTATAGATATGTATATAATTTGAATCAACATTTTCTAAAACTTTTTTTTTTTAGTTTATTTTTCAATTAATACTTTATATATTGTACTTCTCTAATATACATTAATATATTTATATATTTTCTAATATTTATTTGCAATAATAACATACAATAAATAATTCATTTAGGTTTTTAATTATATTTAACTATTTCTTGTTGTATAATTGATCTAAAATTCTTAAGGTACATTTCATGATATGTATTGTTTTGTGGTTTAATAGTTTGCGATTTTCCCAATATACTCTTGAATTAATTTTCTTTTTTTTTCATTTCATCAAATAATATAAAGTTTGAGTTACTTGCTTAGTTTTGCAATAAATCCCGCATTATATTTAAAGAATCTTGTAGGGATTTGGCATAACGTGAAGCGCTAGTATCTTCACACGAGTAAAACGCTGAAACACAGAAGACAATTTCATCAGGATGTGGATTGTATGAACAACCGTAGCCTTTTGGTGTTACTGGTCCGTAGCCCATAAAACTATCGGTACTACAAGCCACCTAAGAGATTTTTACATACATACGTATTTATGTTTTCATTGAGATTCTTTTTTTTTAGTTATTAATATTTAAATTGATATATTTTCAATAGGCTTACAAAGTGCAATTAGAATTTTTTTCTCTCAGTGCTGGATACATGAGTTTGACAGTGCTCTAATTTTAAATAAATGTGCTGATATACGATTTAAAGTGTTTTTAAATTGAAACGTGCTCTTAATATTAAAATTAAAAAATATTTCAGAAATACCGAAGTATATTTATGTCTTTAATGTATTAAGAATTTCTGCTTGTTTTTTTTTTGAGTTGTAGTCTAATGAAGAGTTTCAAAAGTAGGAAGAAGAAACAAGCGAGAATTCCTAAAATTAAAAAATAAATATGATACCATTAATTGATGCTGTTGCTAAACGAACAAAACCATACACTCAAAACAATCGACTCGTGTTAAACGAAATGTTCATTCGTTTTTCGAAATTCGACAAAGAGTTTATGTAGTATTTATTTCGGAATCATTTAAAATAATATTTATAAAATATATTATGATTTCAATTCTAAATACTCCGCTTGATTATGGATAGCAAGCAAACTTCAGCTGTGCTGTAAAGTGGCACCGCAAGTGTAATTAAAATTAATATAATGTATGACAACTTCTGCACTTGCTTTAAAAACTATAAAGGCTCAGTTAGCCGACTGTAGTGGAATGTAACTGCAACGTTAGGAAACAGCTGATCCATATTGTTATGTGAAAAGTACTGTAAATGGTTACAGAGATGTAACCGGAATGTAAGAATCTGTACATTACTTTTCGCATCACAATATCGATCAGCTGTTTCCTACCGTTGCAGTTACATTCCATTACAGTCGGCTACCGTTGCTTGCTTTTGTATATGCATCAAAACAATTCACAAAAGGTCATTTAATATTTCGCCTGTCATCCACATGTAATTTTTATAGTCCTTTGGCTAACTTTCTTTAAGTGTTTTCACAAGTTTATTGTTAGAATATGTTTATTTTTATATAAATAAATGCTTCGACCAAATTCTTTTTTTCTTTCCTTTTTTACGTTCTTCTTATTCATTTTGCATAAAAAGTACCCGGTATCATGTTTACTCAGGCATTTTGTTTTTTTCATAAAATGAAGTTGTGCACTAATGTTGTACACCTTGTTGTATAGTTTGTGCGCAAAACACACAACTTGGTAAACTAACGTGTTGTAACAACAGTCGCAAAGTGTGTGGCTTGTATAAAGAAACTGAATGCGTCACACGCCGTCGTATGCTAAGCACACCAAAAACCAGTGAACTTGTATGTTAAAATTTCCAGAGTAAAAAATGTCGCATGCCTTGACGCCTAGTATGAAATGTGTAGGCTGCGATCAAGGCGAATTAATACCAGGTGGTCTCGATTTGCAACTCTGCATATTCGACTTGTATAAAATTTCCTGCTGTCAGAATATTTCCCAACGTTTTGCTTTGATTTGACAGCAAAGAAACTATCAGCTGGTGAATTGAGATCAACTGATGGGAATTCGCCTTGAGACTTGAAGACTAGTTGCAAGCTTGGTGTATTCGCAGACTTAAAGCAAAATTTATGGCGAGTATTTTTGTTGAACGCTCTAAGCCATGATATTCCCTTTTAAGAGGGAGAAAAGTTTGAGAGTTAAAATACTACACAAAAATTTAACTCGTAGAATTTTATAAATAGAAAAGTTCACTACTGCTACACGTCTTATGCAAGAGCTATAGGGTTTCCAATGTTGACTCAACGTAATTCGTGGGTGTATTCTACCCCTTTTTAAGTAAGACGCAGACGTAAACTTTCAAAACGCTGCTACATGTGCCGGTATATATTTTGTTGATCTCCTCTGCCAGAATCAGTTCGTAAAACCTTCTTGTTGCGTTTGTGTATGTGCGTGATTTACGGTGTTATTTGTTGTAAAGGTTCTGAACATACAATGGGAAGCCACTTATTTCTAACTAGCTTAATTGTGCAATATAAACATATACACACATATATTTTCACATGCAATTGTTGTGCTCTTTGTGCAATTAGAAAAACTACAGCTACACACATATTCAGCAATATACCTGACTGGTGGATAACAGGAAACACTGTGATATTTGGTACGATTCATCAGTAAACAATTCATGCAAATCACCAGTTACCTCTCGACTTGCTTCACGCAAGCCCAACAAAGGTATGTCGATACCATTGCCCAAAATATTTTGAACCATTACTTCGGTTTGACGCGCTACAGCACAACGGAATAACTCACGTAAGTGGTGTTTCTACAAACGTAAAATATGTAGTTAAATGTCGTCGAAACAAATTTAACTTGTTACTTACGCTGTATATGCTAAATTTAACTTTACGTGGATCCTCTTCATCTTCGCGATCACTTTCTAAAGCGACATTGGCTCCCTCATCCTGGCACATGGCCTTTGCCCATTCTAAAGCTTCGGTACTGGCACTGCGTATGCAATCTACACGACCCAATAGGAAACGTCTGGTCGAAGCACTTTCATAAGTGGCCACCAAACGACCATATAACCTATATATATAAAATATTGTAAATAAATTGAGCGTTACTCATACTTAATTTCATAAAAACACTCACTTGAAATGAGCCAATTGTAGCGACAATTGTATGTAGGCATCTGGGCTAACTTGGCAAGCCTTAATGAAATTTTTGCCATACCCCTTATAGCGATACACGTAAAAGTCCAAATTATCAATGGCTCTAAATAAAATAAATTATATTTGCATTTGAGAAAATCAACATACATAAGTTTCAGTATATTCACCTATCGACACTTTTACAAGCTTGGTCAAAACGTTTTTGTATTTCAGGAGCTATTTCCCATTCCAAGCGTTCGGGTGGTGGCAAATGATGTTGCGGTACACCACCATCATCTGAGGGACTGTTCACAATTTTCTTATAGATCTTTTCTAGTAACTGAACCACTGCTATTCCCTCAGAAGTGGAATGTTCATAGCACAGACCCCAGGTACCATCTGTGCAAATGATGATTTGCATGGTTTTGTCAAACCAACGATTTGCCGAATTGTATTCACTGCCTCCACCGTGAATCATCTCATGAGCCATATTTGTTTCATCTCTTTGGCCAGCATAGTGGACAGATGGAGTAGCTCCCATAAAGCCACTGGCATTGAATGTCAATGGCAAGGGCTCATCTAAGCACAGTACGATTAAGGCCGTCTCTATCAATTCGATGTTGCGATGATTATGTTCTTCCAACTGTAAGGTGGCACGATCTTCAGCCCACTGTGTTCGTGGCTCTGCTGTTAGAAGACCTAACGGTGGTGGTTTTGAGGGCAAGCAGGGAGCATCACTCAGCACATAGAGAATTTGGGAAGCAATCTCACTCTCTGAAAGCTTGCCACGATCGTGAGCCTTCAACACTATGCAATACATTTGATTGCGACAAAATACAATGACATGTTCATCCTCCGTCTTGTGTTTTGGCAAATATTGAGAGTCACGTTGTAAACCAGGGCGCCGACAAGAACCTAACAAGCGATAATATTGGGCCATGCATAGAGGTTGGTTTTTTTCACGCGATGTTGCACGTTCCTGCGGTAAATTTCCACTGTCGAGCATTTCCTTATGCACCACTATGCCATCCAAAATACGTGCCGCAAAGCGGGCTACATCGTGTACAGTAGTAAACCGTTGCGGTGGTAAGACCATACCAGGATTTGAATTGATCGGCAATGCCAAACGCACATCCATATACATGTCGTTTAACCAATAATAGTAGGCCTAAAAAGATACGAAACAATTAAATCGACGAAACTATTTGCAATTGGCAAGATCTATCAGAAAATAATTCGATCACTGTGAAGAATAATTGAAACTTCTTTTACTGTATGTAATTTGCTGGGCATGCAGATGCATGTTTATTTTTGGTGATAGATAAAAAGGTATTGACTAATTATCTATTCGAATCATAAAATTGAAAGTAATTCGGCATCGATTTGTAATTGCATATTTTTGCATATTTTGGTGGTAAGTGCATATTTTTACAGTTCTAACCATTTTTAATAAATTTTTTAAAATTTTTAAGAAAATTTATAATTAAATGCTATTAAGAAAGAGCTGAAATTTTTTATTCAAACTATATTTTTTAAGTGAAACTATTACACTACTGTAAGGACTCAACACTCTTAGTAAACAAGTAAATTCCGTTGAAGAAACTATTAGAAAAGCTTACAACGTAAAAGCTTAAAATGCAAAAGAAATAAAACACGTTAAATAACACCATAGAGACAAACATCGGCTGTCATATTTTGCAAAAAATTTTTGAGGAACATAAATCAGGTTCAAATAATTTGAATAGCGACCTTTTGCCGATAGAAATATCATCATTGAAATACGCTTCCTTAACTTCAGTAAGTGTTTATTGCAGTTTTTTGTTGGTACACAAAAGCTTCCGAGGTCCTAACAGAAAATGTAAAACAATATTAATCAGGAATATCAGGTTTTAGTTCAGTATTTTTCAATTCTTATAGCATGAAACATTTTTATTAATTAATGTGATTTTCTAAAGAAGAGAAGAAAAATTGAAGTAGACTTTAGCTGGGGGAAATGTCGACATTTTCTTGTGCCGCCGCGCACTTCATGAGCACTAATGTCCACCTACTTAACTTCAGATATTTAACATGAATTTTGAAGGAAATGGAATACGAGAAATGATAATATTGTTTATACAATTATTGATTTATATACATGCATAAATACATTGACGTTTCCTTTTATGTTTTTTGTTTTGTTTTTTTTTGCGTTCCCATACTTTTGAAAATTTTTGTCTGTTATTGAGAGAAGTTATAGTTTGTTCTCATTTTAGTGAACTTTTCACAAAGCAAAAAGAAATAGACTTACTCAGCCCATTCACAAATTCTCTCTATTATGAATTAGTTTTCCACTTTTTCTTACCAAAAAACTATGCGGGAAGTATGTGTTATAAACGCAGTTGAACTTGATTTTTTCATTAAAATTCTTTCCCTTGCAAAACAAAAAGTAGTTTACATAAAAATGCAGTTTACATAAAAATTGCATTAAAACAAAATTTATAAAAATAAAATAGTAATTTATAGGTGTTGTATTTCGAAAAACACAAATAATGCCCAAATGCCCAAATTTTAAAACTTCTTTTTTATAATTTTTTTCAAGTTGTTGAATTTTAATGATTTCTTTCATGTTTGCACGCAAAAAAAGGGAGAAAGGAAAGTATCAAGAAACGAGAAAAATAACGAGCTTCAAAATAACGAGCGGTGATTATTCGTTTTTGTTCCCAGGGAATTCATGATTGGAGGGATTCTTTTTTCGAGAAAATCATTTTTCTTGAGAAATAAATTCCCTGATTATAGTATCAATAGAAATTAAAACTAATAGAAATTAATGTGGGATCATAAGACCCGATTCAGATAAATTCGAATTGTTTAACTACTTTCAAAATTGCTGTTTGCATATGCGCTGAAGATCAATATTTAAATAGTGTGACTTTAAGAAGCTTTCGTATCAAAAACGTGTTGTAATAATGCTGGTCACATTGCTTGCCAAATAAACTTAAAGAAAGAGTCAATTGTTTCACAGATTGCCGACAAGTTTTCACATTTATTCCTACAGATTTAAACTTAATTGATTGATTTTAGATTTTTTTAAAATAATATTATTATTTGGATAGCAATCATTTATTTATTCAATGATCTCAGTTTTTCAGAAGTTGCAGATGAATATTTATTTAAAAATGGGCTTGATTATGTTATCGAATTTTGTTGATTTTCGTGATTGAAAATCTATGTATGTTTAAAAATTTATTAAATTGCTAAAAAAATGTTGCAAAACATGAGTATTTTTTTGTTGATACAAGTCAAATTTTTATGTATAAAATTACAAAATATCAATAATTGCTTTTATCGGAGAGCCTGAACATTTTCATATGTTTATCAAATTTATCATCAACAGAAATCTTTTATTTTTGGCATCAAATTTAAAAAAAAAAAAATTTAACAATTTAAGTAACAAAAGTAATTTCGAAAGAGTATAAATAACGAATGCTGTCTTGAAACAAAATAGTTCATTATTTTCATCTTTTGCAAACGGATACATAATAATAATAATAATAAAAAAATAGCTAAGATGAAAGGTAGGAGTTATAAAATATGCAAGAAGCCTATTTTCAAGCTAATATTCTTTATTTTAAAGCTGGATTTGGACTTTTAGTTGTGACTTTTTGCCTTGTGGCTGTTGCTAAAGCTGAGTATCAGCTGTCATGTGCGAAATCAGAACTAAGTATTCGCTGGCCCAGCTATGAAAGCAATTCAGAATATTTTGTATGCCCTCGTTTATTTGGCAGACCAATGATTGTGAGCTGCAATCCTGGTGAAGTGTTCACATTCGTTTTGCAGTCGTGCACTAGTCCCAATAGATATATACCAGCTCCAGGCTTAAGTGTTCTGCCAACAGTTTCCCCATTGATCACTAAGCCTAACACAGATGACTATTTAAAACCCTTGGAAATTCCTAACCATCCACCAGTTTTAAGTCCACCTGTTATCAACGTGCCAGTTGCACCGTCTCAAGTCAGGCTTCCAACTCCACCCACAGTTGAAGGCACTAAGCCAGTTTATGATGTCAAACCAGACCATAAAGAAGAAGAAAATGCTGCCGCTGTAAATGAGGAAAAAGCTGAAACCTTGGCACCAATGCCTCCAACACCAGCTCCGACCCCTCCAGTTGTCGAAAAAGTGACTAACAAGAAACCAAGCATTGCTTCGGGCAAAAAGTCAACCACCAAAAAGAAGTCTAACTCCACAACAAAGAAGCCAAAGGCTGCTGCTTCTGCCAACAAGAAAACACCTCCCAAGAAAAATTCCAAACAACCGCTCAAAGGCAATAAAAGTCCCAAGAAACCTGCTAAGAAACCAAAAGCTACAGACAAGAAATCACAAAAAGCTTAAAACAACAACATTTCATTTTGGTAAAAATTTTATTAATTTAGAGTCCTCTTAATAATAAGTACAAGCGGAGATAAAAAGCAATACTACTAGAATACACTCACAAAATACACTTACAAAAATTATTGTTAAGAAAATATTTACAATAAAATTTGTTGCGATCATAATGTGAAATAGTGAAGACTCAAATAAGTGTAGTATATAGTGTGAAAAAAATTCAGTAACTTTGTTTCATTTACAGAAACGTAAGCCGTAATGTTTGTTGGGTGTGAACATTTATATGGAAAAAGTCCACTTCATTAATTACTTACTACCTTGGAACTGTGTAGTCTATAAAATTTGATTGATAACACTTTGCGTGCGACTGGCTTGCACTGAAACTGCACATGTCCAAAAACTTCCCTTTAATATGAAAACTTGTTTTAGAGACGGGGAACAAATTTAAGATTTTATTATGTACGGCCTATCCGCCAGCCATTCATATCAAATTGGCAACTCTCGCCGCTAGAAACATATGATGGTATCTCGCAAATAGAGACTTGCGTTGAACACTGCCAGAGCGTCATGCGCAAAGATTTCACTTCACGCTTAAGGTCCCCTAGTAATGAACCTGTCTTAAGGAACTAAATTTTTTTTGCTTCCAAAGAATCGATATTTTTAATATACAGATGATTAGCAGAAATTCAAGTAACAATTTATTTTTGTCATACATTCCTATTTTTAGAAAATATTCACCATACCATGTTTAAAAAAACACGAAATTTACACGAACACAGTTTTTCACGTTTAAATTCGTTTAAAAAGAAACAGATTGCAAAAATCGGTAACTTTTACCCTTTTTCCTAGAGGAACATATTATTTTTCCTAGAGGAAAATATTAAAATATTAAATATTAAAGGAAATTTTTCATAGCATCGGTTCCAATTCGGTGATTCGGAAAAAAGTGGAATGGAGCGGCGAAAATAAGGGTAAAGTGTGTATTAGCTATGTATGTATGTATGTACATATGTATGGATGTGTGTGACTTTGCAGCACTAATATTAATATGACGGCCAACAGACGCCATTTTGTAGATACGAAAGAAATAAAAAGTTGGCGAATTATATAAAAATCGGTATCATTCGACAAGTATTTGATCATCTTTAGGTTTCTCTCTCATTTCGAATGACCATTTAAGATCTTTAACGGTGTAAAGTTGGGTGCAGTCAGGTTTTTTGATTTTTTAAATGTTTAATTGTTTAGTGAAGTATTACGTAAATCTGCTTGGGTTTTACTGGCTTGCATTTTTGTACTCTTCTAATTTTTATTTTTCTTATAAAATGATAACTTTACCACTGCGCTTTAATATAGCGTCAAAATACAAATTTTATTAATTGTTTTAGAAGAGAAAACCTCATACGCAGGGTTACCGTTAGGAATTTTAGAAAAGTCGCACAAAAGGTCGTTTTGTAAAAATAAAGTCGCACAAAAAGTCGTTTGAGAAGTTGTACCTCTTTTTTAACGTTTTTTATTAATAAAAAACATAACAAAACGAAAAAACAATTGAAACAAAACAAAAAGCTTATTGCAGAATCCATTTTTATCATATTTCATAACACATACAGCTGCATTATACATGCTTATATATGTATTATTAATTGTACTTAAAATATTTTTTCTTAACATACATATATACTACTTTTTAGAAATTTCATTCCTATATTTAAAAATAAGTTCATCACAGGAAAAATCTGTGAATTGCTTTTAAATTTTGCCGACGTTATTTTGACGATGATTATTTTTGATAAAAATAATCAGAAAACTTTTAATTTACTGCAAATTAATTGTTTTTTGAGAAGCTTCACAAAAAAGGGTAAAAAGTCGCAACAAAATTAAAAAAAGTCGGAAAAGTCGATGCTGAAAAAAAGTCTCACAAAAAGTCTAAGACCGCTAAAAAAGGGTCAAATTGCGACTTTAGTCGGGTGAACGGTAACTCTGCTCATACGTATATTTATGTTGATGTTATGGACTCACTTAAATAAGAAAAATACGGCTTC
Organism: Nowickia ferox; assembly: GCA_936439885.1. Lineage (NCBI taxonomy): Eukaryota > Metazoa > Arthropoda > Insecta > Diptera > Tachinidae > Nowickia > Nowickia ferox. The sequence continues at coordinate 112,999,503 of OW387023.1, forward strand.
CTTGATTTCAATAAATAGGAAACAAATCATGATTTAGTCATGCACAAAGGTTAAAGGTCGAACCCAATGACTTTTGCCGTAGCTGCCAAGACATCGTTGAAGAATAAAATTTAGAATATTTTCTTTGTCGCTGTCTTGGACTAGCAAGGAAGAGAATGGCCACTATTGTCGTTCTTGAGTTCCGGGAGGTTTCTGGCTTTGCTAGGGTTGAACTGCGACATATTAGTAGTTCTAGTTGATTCCACAGAGGATACCAGAATACCAGAGTTGAACAAAGTGACTTATGAAAAAAGCTAGAATCAATTGTGACGCAGGTTCTGCGAGACAACTGTAACATATTTGTTATTAAGCTTTTAGCAAAATAATGTTTTATTCCAGTGCGTGTGGTTTCAGTTAATTTAAACTTTAGGCTTATATAAATACACTTTTCAGTCGTAAAGCAGCTCTGGGCGAGTCAACATCAAGCGTCGTTGGCAATTATCTCTTAAGTGCAACCAGGCCACTGTTGTTTATTGGCCTTCGAGAGTTTTGCGTCTCACTCGCACTGGTTGACTGATCTGCCACGGATAACCGTATATTCTTGCGGTTCTTTTGTGGAATTTCTTTAACAACCACGTTGCTGCTTCCTATGTGAAGGCATAGGTCGTGTACAGTCAGTCACAAAGCCTTTTTAAAAAACTGTTAATAACATCTTGGGCATATGGCCTAGCTACCCCGCCCATATTTGTGCAACAATACTTTGCAAATTTACTTTGTAAAGTATTTCTTAAATAAATAAATAAATAAATACATTTTTTTTGGTGCAAATGGAATAGGTGAATTGTTTTGATTCATATCACAATTTTATGTAATGAAATTTCACATTTCATTGTATAATGAAAAAAGTAAAACACAAACAAAAAATACATCAATGAGTATGCAGTGAAAAAAATTTAAATTTTAGTTACTACGTTTGCATACGATGCTTGGTTGGGGGAAAAAACCATTATAATTTTTGTTGCACGGTTAACAGGGGTATAAAAAAGAAAGAATGGAGGTAAAAGCACGGTTAATAGAGTTTACAAAACAAAACCAGTTAATTGAAGGTCGTAAAATCGAGGTAAAACTGTAATTATTTAACTTTTTAAATGTTTTTCGCAAACATTAACGATTTTCAATTTAACGTAGTTTTTATCTCTTGATTAACGATGTTCTTAATTTGTAAGTTTATCTCATTTTTGTGTTATAAACATACAGACTTAGATATTAATTAATATGACACAAGACGAATTTGTTGTGCTTGAAATTTCTTCTAAAGTTTTTAATCTGACTACAGACATATTTGTTCTGATTAAAAGAACAAAAAATATACAAAAAGATTTCGAAACCAATAATTAAATTCAGCAGGTGCTTCTACATGAGCCTTAGGTAATGAAAAATGAACTGAAACTAGCAACATAACATTTTATGAGTGAAATGATTAAAAAAAAAATTTAAAAATTCGCACTTATATTTCCAAAAGAAAAATATTCAAGGCAGCAACAGAAACTAAGCAAATGAAATAAATAAACTGTAATTTGTGTGAAATAATCAGTATTTACTTAATCGTCTTTAGAGAACAACGCGATAGTAGTAGGAAGTGATCCAGCATAATTATGAAATCTGGTAAATAAACAATGTTTGAGGTGTTATCCTTTGAAAATAAATGACTTATTTTTAAATTTCTATATGAAATTTCAGTACTAGTTTGCGCTCTACTACTGACGTTGGCCCATTACGGTGCTACCGTTAAAGTTTGTAATCAAGATCTCTCCTATGATTCAAGTCTAACGAGCCCATGTACTGGCAATGATGCTGCTGTAATGTGGCCAAATTACAATGACTTTGCTGCATATTACAAATGCAGTTCTGATAGAAGGCTTGAGATGAAAAAATGTCCCTCAGACAAACGATTTACATATTACTTTCAACAATGTACAGATTGTAAAGATTTTATTCCACCTCCAAAATGTGAATATTTACAACAAACTACTGATGTAACCTGTAAAAGTAACGGAATCCCAACGCCTGGTCCTACCACCAGTCGTCCTGCTACTGTGAAACTCACAACAATTCTAGTTCCTACAACTTCTAAGGTTCCTGTTACTAAAACTACCAAATATCCTTCATCTATTCCTACGCCTCCAAGTCAGAGTACAACAAGCTCAGTTTACATACCGATGCCTCCTATGGTGGTAACTCCTGTACCTGGTATTCCAACACCACCAAATGAAAATTTAACTCCACCAAGCATTCCCGGAACTCCTCCAATACTGACTACGATTGCTTCTGCATAAATAAATTAATGCGAGCATGAGTTTTGATTTACATACCATGTACGAATAAAAAACAAACAGCCTGTATATAAAATTAAATTTATATCCTTGAAAAATAAACGGAACTACATCCCAGCAAAAAATTTGCTATAATTTCACACTACAAAACAAAAAAAAACAAAAATTTTTTGCTGTGTTGCCTGCCGCTCTCAACTCAACTCGAAGTGGTCTTTCGAAAGTCATAACAACTTTTAGATTGGTATTGCCGCTTGAAACTTAAATAACGGTTGAGTTTTAAATTGTCTTGAGCCACAACAATTTCAAATGAAAATTTGTTGTGATTCACAATATGAAAAAATAATTTGGCTGTATACGAATTGGATTGACTTTGAGTTGAATTGTCAATATCTTATTGGATTTTTATTAAAATTTAACTGATACAAATTCATTCCAAATATTTTTTTAAGTATAGTTATTTCTTAACTAACCAAAACCCTGCGTGCTTCGCTACACCCCATATACGTTTTGAGATGAAAAGAAATTTTTTTATTTTATAGCATACAATTCTTATTATTAACATAAGTGGACTTTCAAAATTCTCACTGCATTCGTTTGTAAGATATTTTTCTTAAGTAAACTTTTTTTCTATTTGAGAGGAGCGACGCTAGTACAATCTCAATTATTTTCTATCATTGGCAGAATCAGCAGAGTTCCAAGTTTATGTTTGTAGCAGACACCAAGTTATTAAAAAATTCATATTTAATTTTCTTAGGAGTTGACACTCTTTTTGCTTCATTATTGACTATTTTTTTAATAATATTCTCGTTATTTGTGTTACTGCTTACGAAAAATTTCAAAGTTTTGACTGTTTTGGCTTCCAATATATCTTCAATTACATGTTGCTTCTTTGTAGGACGTGCCACGGTAACTTAGGCCTCAAAAAATTAATAGCCTCCTCTTCCTTCTAAGCCAGCAGTAATACGCTGTAAGCAAATCAGAAAGATAGGTACGCTGGTATTATTTTTGAAGACAAACAAAAAGTTGCACCACATGAGAAGCACAACATCTACTTGTTAAATTCTGAACTTGTTTCCAGAGACAGTGCACAATATCTCTATCTATCTCTACAAAATTTAAACGTTTTCCTTATATTATATTTCCAGGTATCTCAAAATAAATATTTTTTCTTTATGGTAGGTGCCACACGCACATTTCCAATTCAAAATTTTTTTTAAGAAAACGCACATTATTAAAATCTTTATTTTTGTACACAAAGTTTAAAGTTTCTAGCTGCAGCCGTTCTTCATTCCTGCGATTAAAATCGTCCTTTTGAGTTGAAAATTGTGCTTCCTAAATACATATGAAACGGTGCATGTGCATTAGAGTGGTCCCAGCTTGTATGGGATTTTTTTTTTAAATTCTTGATATGTGCGCTGTCTAAAATTTTAAGTTTGCTGCCTTAATTTGTGACACCTTCTCAACTGCTGTATAAAGTTTTATAACAATCGGACGGCTCGTTTAGAAACTGCAATTAAAGAAGAAAACATTTTTCGACCAGTCTAATGTGCATATTACATATTCCGCTTTCTAAAATAGATTTATTTTTAAATCCCGCTTTTTGGGGTTTTATTTCTTACAAATCCCGGCTTTTGATCGATCATGTCCCGCTTTTTGTAAAAACCATCTGGTCACGTTAGCTATGCTGCTCATAATAAAAACTTTTATGTTTGATTTCATTGAAGTCGTAGGTTAAAGTCGCAGATAATATTTTTGGAAATACTCGTATTTAAAAGCATATCATGTCTTAAGGTGGCATGATAAATTTTTTAGTTCCAGCTTTGGAGTTTGTGAAAAAATGCCTTAAATTCGATATTTATAACAAAAATAGGTCAATTTCGAAACGATCAGCTTGCTTCAATGACGAAAAAATTTCTTTGTATTATTTTTTTAAGTATTACCTTTCAAATAAGTATAAATATGGGGTTAGTATTTTTGCTAAATTTGAACTTTTTTCAAAATTATTATTTAAAATGTACATATATAATTTTACCAAATTGTGCTTTTGATACCACTTTTTTCGAATATTAAAAATTTAGTTTTAAGTCCATAAAAAGTTTCCTTTTGCAAATCTGAACAAGATTTGACTTCTCCATTAGCAAGACAGTGAACCAGGATTGGCAAACAAGTTAACATATTTAACCTGTAAGTGAAAACCCACCTCCTCAAATGCTGAATTTTATAACAATCAGACCGTCCGCTTAGAAACTGCAGAATTATTTCCTTTTGATAATTGATCGTACTACAGGGCCAATTTCTTTGAGCTTTTATTACTCTGCAGCATAAATGGTCCTTCCAGGAAGTCATAATAACATAAAAAAAATTTATTTGTCTTTTTTTTGGGAGTTGTTACAATTGTTATTTTACTTATTCATTAATTCATTATTAATTTTGTTTTATTAAAGACAAATTTAAATTGATTATTGGGGTCAGCTGGATCCTGTGCGCATTTTATTGTTGCTAATGCCGCTCATTAGGCAAGTTTTGAAGAAAAATTTCTTGGAACAACTTCCATATAAACAAATGAGAAGTTCAACTAATATCTAAGTTGAAACAAACAGAACTCAATAATCAAAAATTTTTTTTTAATTTCTTACTTTACCATTGCTATATTGGCTGACTTTTTTCAAGTCGAATTGTAGTTGTAAGAAGTGTGTAAAGAAAATAAATGTAAATAACAACAAACAGCTAATCAAAAATAGAGTGTTACCACACAAGTATTTTTGATGTTAAAACTTACCCAATTCTCTTCCGTTTCACGACGATCGACTAAATATTGATGCAGTCTTGGACCCAAGCCATTTGGTGCTGTAAATTCCTTAATAATGGACTTAGTGCGTTCTAACTGGGCTGGTGTCGTTATGGGCTCCAATGCGCGAATATAATCAGCCATGGTTTGCTCCAACGGTGGGACAGGTACTTTTGGGAGAGTCTAAAACAAAGTTAAAAACATAAAAATACATAGATATATATAAATGTATGTGTGTATAAACATATTTTTTTTAGATTTTTAAGTATAGAATAATATAACATGTACACCGGCACGAAATCTAGCAGATTTCAATTAAAATCTTTATGCAAATATATACCGTTTGCAGCAAGTATTTTTGTGATATTCGTCAAGATTTTTTATCCAAAACAAAACCCATTAAATGAAAATTTTCCAAGACAACAACCAAACAACTGCAATGCACTTTTTGTTCACAGTCTGACTTTTTAGCACAAATTTGAAAAAAAAACTATAGTTGCATCGCTGATTACCTACTAGATTTTAAGCAGCTTTTGACAAAATCTAGTGACGAAGTAGATTTTTTTTTGTATGGGAAATCTACTTGACTTTGCCAAAAATCTCGGGACTAAGTTAGGTTAGGTTAGGTGGTGCTATAACGCACCTCCACTCGGATACCCAGTTGGGTCTATTGTGATTCCTTTCTATTGCCCGTTAAAAGTAATATTTACACCCCATATGTACCCAGAAGTGCCTATTATCCCTAGTTAAGCCACTGAATTCCTATGATAAAGGCCTTGGCGCTTCCCGATATCAGTAATGCTCTCATAGACACGACTGCTTAGCTATCTAATATGATGACAGATAATATGTTCAATGGTTTCTGGTTCCTCTAGTAGATTTCAATTAAAATCTTTATCAAAATCAATGCCGCTTACATGATTTTTTTTTCATTTGCCAAGATTTCGCAGCTAAAACAAAAACCATTGACTGAAGATTTTCCTAAACTATTGGGTGTTTTTTATTGAGGTATAGAACTTTAAGTTGGCATCACTTTTTCAAGTGACAAAAGAACAACGCTTGCAAATCGTGCAAATTTATTTCGAAAATAATGGTTCAGTTCGCGAAGTTTACCGCAAGCTCCGTCCATTTTATGGTCGACATAATCGTCCATCAGAGCAATTAATTCGGTTAACCATGGATCGTTTTCGCACTACGTTTACTCTATGTGATAATACGCATCCGCAGAGACGTCGAACAGTGCGCACCGAAGAAACAATTGCCGCTGTAGAGCAAAGTGTTGAAGAGGACCCGAATGAATCGATTCGCCACCGTGCACAGCAATTGGAGCTTTGTCCATCAACTTTATGGAAGATTTTGCGCAAAGATCTTGGCTTGCGACCTTACAAGATCCAGCTTGTGCAACAATTAAAGCCGCGAGACCATGCAATGCGTCGTGATTTTGGTGTATGGGCCGAAAATGAGATTGATCTCGATGCTGATTTTCATCGCAAAATTTTGTTCAGTGATGAGGCTCATTTTTGGTTGAATGGCTACGTCAACAAGCAAAATTGCCGCATTTGGAGTGAAGAGAATCCACATGAGACCCTTGAGACGCCATTACATTCACAAAAACTGACTGTTTGGTGTGCTCTATGGGCTGGTGGAGTCATTGGGCCATACTTCTTCCGAAATAATGCTGGAGAGTCAGTTACCGTTAATGGAGACCGGTATAGAGCCATGATAACCGACTATTTTGTTCCCGAATTGGATGGCATGAATGTGGATGAGTTGTGGTTCCAACAAGACGGCGCTACATGCCACACAGCGCACGTCACAATCGATTTATTGAAGGAAACATTCGATGAGCGCATAATTTCGCGGAATGGACCTGTCAATTGGCCACCAAGATCGTGTGATTTGACACCATTGGATTATTTTCTTTGGGGATATGTGAAGTCGCTCGTCTACGCCAACAAACCAGAAACGTTAGGGGACTTAGAAGCTAACATTCGTGGCGTTATTGCCAACATACGGCCCCATATGCTCGAAAAAGTGGTTGAAAATTGGACCTGTAGAATTGGCTTTATTCGAGCCAGCCGCGGCGGCCACATGCCCGAAATCATATTTAAACGTTAATGGCATAAAATTATCCTTCCAATAAAGCCAAATTGATGGACATTAAAACGATTTTCTTGTGTTTTATTTCAATTCGAAGTTCTATACCTCTAAAAAACACCCTGTACAACCAAACAACTGCAATAAAGTCAATTCACACACCTTTTTAAGTATAGCCGTTTATTTTTTAGTACAAGTTTGAAAAATAAAACCATAGTACTACTACTAGTTTTTAAGTAGATTTCGACAAAATCTAGTGACGAATAAGATTTTTAGTTATATATAGGAAATCTACTTGCTAAATACCAGATTTTGCTCAGATGTTAACGCACTATAAAACAGGCTGTAAATATTATAAATTTTTTTGTTGTATAAACATATGAGTAGTGTATTCTTCCCAAGTCTTTATTTTATATTTTAAAGCTCAAAATTTTTCTCGCTTTATTTTGGTTATTCCCCTTAAAAAAGTCACTTTCATATTTAAAAATTCCCTAGAGGTAAAGAAAAGTGTTTTTTAGATATTTTTTTTTCAAATTAGTTTCGTGATGTTTTGCATCCATGCCAACCAACCAGACATACAGTCATAGACTAAGTTATTTATATCAAAGGTGGTGGTTTTACAGAATATCCAATATTGTAGTGTTTTTAGTACTTTGGTCTTGGGGGTATTATGTATGAAAGTATGTAAGTATGTACAAATACATACATATATGTATGTAAGTAGATATTTACGTATGTGTATGGCTTAGATAAGTTTTCTCTGGCAATATTTATGCAGTGCTTTCCTTGAATTAATTTTTTTTATAAAGAAACATTTTGTTCCATTTTCGGTGCAAGTATCGTGTACGATATCGAGTTAAATTTTTAAGCAAACACAAACAACTTTTGGCTTGTCTGCTCAGGCATCCAGAGTCTTCAGAAGGAATCGAACTTACGATCCGCCGACTGCTAGACTAGTATACTGCCTACTGGCCAGGAGGCAGCGTTGTCAACTTTGAAATTTCAAAACGCACCAAAATGGAGAAAAAAACGCATCAAGTTTAGAATTTATTTTTTAGTTTAAAATGTTTATTGGATTAATTTTGCATAAAAAGTATAATATTTTTGTATTAAAAATTTAACAATAAAACAGGCTTTTACAGTTCAGGGTTTTTAGAAAAAAAAAACCTAAAATGTCTTATCAAATGTGTAGTACAAATGAATTAGGCAGATAGTATATATCGTATCCTTATATGCAAACGGACGTAATTACACTAAAATTCGAAATCGTGTTTTTGATTGAAATGTATGTTCACGCAAATATTTAGACCTCTGCGATCAAAAATTACGACTCTGCTAAAAAAAAATTCCAACGGACGTAATTACGAATGCATGTATTTTTTATTGCAAAGAACGTAACTAGCATAAAAGCTTAAATATATACTATATATAAAAAGAAAATAAATAATTAAAAAACATATAAGTATGCATACTACAAGTAAATTTCGAAGAAATTTCTCAATAATACTTTATTATTTTGATTTTGTAACGTTTTTTGTTTCTCCTGTAAAAAATATAAAAGTGTAGTTACATCCGTTTGCAATTAAGGTGGCGATATATACATACATATGTGCCCTTAATTATGAAAATTGTCTAAGTCATACGCATTTTTGATTCGAAATAGTAAATAAATTAAAAAAAAAACTTAATAAACATTCATTAAATAACAAATAAATTTATATTAATCGATATTAGTACAACTCTAAATTAAAATGTTGCAAAATAAAAAAAATCAGGAAGTTGGTAACTTTCATAACAAGAATTTTCCCGTTTTAACCCATTGTTGCGTTAAATTTGCGTTGGTGGCACCAAAAATTAAAAAACACACCGAAATTTAAAATTTTCTTAATTCTGCAGCTTAGTCTTCGTAGAACTCATCGAGCAATAATTTACTCAACGATGATGATATTTGTTCATGTAATAAGCAGGTTGCTGCATTGAAAGGAATGGTAAATTGCTAGACAATACCGAACTACAATTCCTCATAGAAAAAGTGATGTGCCTTTAATCACTTTACTTAATTACACTGCTTTACAAGTAAAAGTTATGAAGTTTCTAGTGCACTTTTTTCAGAGTAATTAGGGTGTGCTTGGTACGGAAAAACAAAATAAAAAATTTCCTTTGAACATTGCTCATTTAAACCATCATCCAGCGTTAATAGCTGATTCGATTGAAGTTATCTATGTCTTGTTTGAAAGGCTACACAATTTCGAATAATGGATAAGTGGTTTTGAATGCGTAAAAATTGGCTGATTCATAGGGATTCAAAAATAAAATTTTACAAGATTTTGAGCGTTCTTTACCAATTGTTCTCTATTGGGAAGGAAAAAAATTGATAAAATTTTAACTTTGAATCCCTATAACTAAGCCATTTTTTATCCAGTATTGGACTCGTAATTTTATAACCTTTCAAACTAGTCTGCATGACGCTTTAAATGTAAGTATACATACATTGAAAAACACAAATGTACCGTTATCTGGATAATGGCGTAAACTAAACTTTTTTAATTTTCCTCATACTTATCACATCCTAATTACTCTGAACAAATGCATTAGAAATCTTATACCTTCCAAATATATTAATTTGTAAGAGAGTGTTATTCAAACATTGAGCTTAATCAATTTTCTGGTTACAAGCTAAATTGAATATTACTGGGTTACAGAGACAAAGAATTAATTCTTTTAAATCACTTGTAAAACAAACGAACGTAAAATATTTATTCGTTTACATTGATGTTGTGCATATAAAATAGAAAAATACGTTTTGTTGTTATTTTGAGAGAAATTAAAAGGTTTATTTATATTTATTGGGGCTGGTAACAGAGTTCTTGTGCACACATTTCACTTGAAATCAAATTCAGAATGGCAAATGTTTCAGTAATGCTATTTTAACACCTACACCTACACCTTCACATTATATAAAAAGTTTAATAACAACTTGAATTAGATACTCATACAAACAAATACATATGTATGTATATGTGTGTATATGTGTGTATGAACTTTGGCTAGAATGGGAAACATTCACCCACCACCTTTTTTAATTTCCTTCTCATCAAAACTTTAAGCGATATTTCTAATCTTTTATTTGCTTTTAAAGTTTTTATACAGACATACACACTTTCATAAAATTTAAAATGAGTTTGAAATGCGACTTATTTAAAATTTTTCATACAAAGTTTTTTGAATATGGCCGTTATATTCTATAAATACCGCTTGTAGTGCGTTTATACTTGAGCAAAATCTAGTACATTTTGCATACAGAACAAAATCTACTTTTTACTAGATTTTGTTAAAATCTAGTATAATTTAGCGATGCAGCTGTTGTCTTTTTTTCCAAGGTTGTATATACTAAAAACTCAGCCTTTGTACATAAAAAGGTGTGTGAATTGGCTACATTGCAGTTGTTTGGTTGAAGTTTTGGAAAATGTTCAGATAATGGGTTTTGTTAAAATCTTGATAAATGTAAAAAAAACTTGCTGTAAACGGTATAGATTTGAATTAAAATCTGCCAGATTTTTAATTTAATTTGAGTTTAGGTGCTTAGGTGCTCTTGACTACATCTCGTTTTTTATATATTTTGTATCGAAAATTTTTAATTGATCGAAAACGGCGATAGCATGTACTCCATTAGCAGTTTTACAAAATAAATTAATGCGTAACGCTTTCTGATTTTAAAATGTCATGAATAACATTGGAAATTAAATAAAACTTGGAAGCTTTGAGTATAAAATTCTGCTGACTGGTTGGCACGCAGCTTATCACGCTTACAAAATTAGAAAGTAAACATATTTTTTGCATTCTAATTATCAAGGCATCTATAGGCTTCGTGTAAGAAACAAATACAATGACTTCACTTTTTGTCAGCTGTATAAGATGCGACAGAGCGTAGGACGCGTGATATGGACTTCAAGGTATCCTACATTTAATGCTATTTAACGCCTAACATGTATCTTCAACTCAAGAAAGAACCCAAATGTCATTAAAAAATAAAAAATAAAATAAATATGGATTTATAGCCTGTTTCACGATATCGCAAGAAATCTTTCGACTGAAAACTTACATTGAAAGCAACAATAAAATATGAAAATTTGTTTTTATTTTCAATATAAACTATAAATAGAAAGTTTTCTTTCGATATCGTAAATTATTGCCAAATTTCCTTAAACGTTTTAATAACTAGAATCTGCATAATATTTATAACAATATTTCAAGTTATTATTATTAACAAATTTTTGAGGTGGTTTTTCAGTAAATAAATACTGAAAATTGATTTGACAAGAAATGTTGGAGTTACTAAAATAAAGCGATTCTTCTTAAATTTTCCTCAATGGCATCTCTCAAACGATTCAATAAAGTTATCGTAAAATTATCGTCAATTAAGCATTGCAAGATTTATAAGAGAGAGTCGTATATTAAACACCATCGTCTATTAAACAGCTCTTGGCTTGCTGGGAAGAATGGCTTAACCGAACGGAACCAAATTTTCGTCATTAGTCCATATTTCCACTATGCAAGTCTTATTGCTAAGCTGATTAGTTTGATAGATAGAGAGACGAGGGGAACAGTAACGTTTATTTTCCCCTCGTCTCTCTTTCCTAACAAACTAATCAGCTTAGCAATAAGACTTGCATAGTGTAAACTAGGACTTTTGAAGACATTAAACTTGCACAGATTTTGTGATATAATGAAACGATTCAGCTTGGAAAACTTTGAGCAATTTCGATAATTAAGTTTTCGTTATGGACAAAATATTGTCCACCAACGGCGTGGTCCAAAAGGTTTATGCAAAGGTGTTGATCTCCTTGAAGTTTCAAGTTTTTTATAACAACTGATGCAATAGATATATAATATGTTTGAAAAGGAAAAACGGACTCTGAATCGTGTAAATTTTATGAAAGACTTGCCGCTCTGATAAAATCAGGTTACATATAAGACTAAAACTTTACTTTAAAGTCGGTCGTGCGTGCAAATATTTGCATTTTATCAAATAAAGAAGGATAGTGTACAACAGGAAAATCAAGTTCTTATTAAAGCTGATAGCAAAAGAAAAAATTTTGCATTTTGTCCATAATCAAACGCAGCATGACAAAATTTGTATGCGCAAACTGCAAAAAACATATCTGTGAAGAACGCAAAATTGATCTATGTGCCTAATGCACTAAATAACAAACAAACTTTAAAAACCCTAATATTATTTGTTATTTAATGCATTTACTTTATGATTTAATTATTTTTTAAAATCATATAGTACCTATATAGTTTTTTTAACCGTAAAAAAAACCTTTGTTTGATTTTGTTGCTTTTTTAAGTTTAAGTTTTAAAGTTGACTGTAATATACTATTGAGAATGAATAAAAACTTAAGTATTGTATAAACTAAACTAAAATTTTCGTATTTCCTTATATTGGGTATGATTGGGGGCTGATCATAAATGGGCTTCGTCAATTAGACGAAGAAAGTGTGTAGTGTATTAGAAATAAGAAAGTGTATCTACTGTTAAACTCTCTTTAAGTCTGGCATGTACTGTTGATAAATAGAGGAATTTTAGGTGCATACTCTTAGGCTTAGTTTTTAAGTTAATAGAACTGTTGCTGAAATATTTCCAGCCTGTTGGTGTTAGGCGTTGACTATGAAAATCTTCACGTTTCTTTAACAGATTATTGTACAAGTGTCCTTTAATCCAAAACGACAAGATTTCTAACAGGGGTTCAATAACCTTTGAAGCCATAAAAAATTAGGTAAGAAAAGTCTTTAAAAATTTGAAAGATTTTTATTAAAACAAAACAAGTATTAAAAATTGGAAAGGAAAAGTGTTTGGAGACCTTAAAGATTTTTATTTACTTAAAAACAAAATGTGATATCAGAAACACGAGAAAATTGATATTTTAAATTATCCTACTTTGAAATCGTGAGTGGTTGTACAAAAGAAAACAATTATGAAAGATATTCATATAAATTCTCTAGAGATATTGACTGTTGCAAACTTAATACTGAAACCTGAAGCAAATTTTTTATATTATGTAAATTTACTACCTGATTTTAGTCACCAAAATGCTTCAGTCAATAAAATAATTTTAATTTTTATCATTAATTGTATTTGCTTGAATTATTATGAATTTCTAGTTGCAAGAACAATTTTCCTTATTCGGATTTTTTAGTTAAGCATTTTAAATTATTTTTTCATTATAAATGAAAATGTTTTTATAAATTAATTGCTGAGTTCACAAAAGTTTGTATTATTTATTTATCTTGTATCAAATACACCTTCCCTTTTTTTTTGGTTGTGAACACCCAATATGAATTTTGTATTTTCAATGAAGTGAATTTCATTTTTTTTATGATATACAAGTATCTTATCTAGAATGTCTTTAAGAAGACAAGAAGAGAGGGCCAGTCCCACGATGTCACCAACGTTCGACTCGTCCCAAACTTACATTTAAAACAAAAACAAATTTTACAATTTTGTTGTTGTTTGCAATGTAACTGTGCGATGAGTCGAACGTTGGTGACATCGTGGGACTGGCCCTTAATTTAGACTGGCTGGGAAAATGCAACATTCTGAACCACTATGCCCTTCATTAACACCCATATCTAGCTACTTTGGCGACTATCACTTATTAACAACATCAGCTATTTAACGTGAACTTTTCATGTAATGGAATACGATTGAATTGTTGGCTCTTTTATTTTATACGCAATTATTAATTAACATCGGTAAATGAATTTTATGTATAATTATTACTTTAATTAATAAAAACATATTAATTTCTAACAAATACTAGAAAATACTGAGGCTGCATAAAAATAATTATTTCTTAAATTAAAAGAATTTTAAGCTTTGCACCTTTGGTATATTATAATATCAATCTTTATAATTGAAAAAAAAAATTAATTTTTTTAAAGTTCTAATTAAAAGATACCTCATGATTTTTTCTATTTGCATTTGTATGTAAAAAAAGGTTTGTTCGAAAATCCTTGCTTTTTGTAATTTTAATAGATTAGATATTTAGCTAAAAAATTACGAAAAAATATACTTATACTTTTCTCTTAAATTACGATTATTTTATTTAAAATTGACATTCAAACAGGAAATTTTTATTAGACACACAAAAAGTCATACTGACAGCAATAGGAAGAAATAGAAAATGAAAATGCTAAAGATACAGTCAGGCAAAGCAAATATTTGACGAAATATATGTATGCAAGCAACAACTATTTAAATTTTTGCAGTAGTATTATTATACACATAAAAAAATTAATAAATTAATAATACATAATATATTTTACAGAAAGAATATTTATTTGCAACGTAAATTTATTAATACATATTTAGGAATTGTTCATCAAATATTTCTCACGTCTGACCAAATCTTAAGAAGTGGAATAAAAAAATGTCAACAAAGGAAATGTTACTCCACGTATTTGATGTAAAAATCCTGAACAAAAATCAGTTCTGTAAAGGGAGGATGAAGTTAAAGCACAAGAATAAATAACTTGTGTGGAAATGTCAATCGTAATTATACATACATACATCCATATGTACTTATGTACATACATACATATAGTTGTATGTACAATATGTCCATCATATGTATGTATATATGTATGTACATATGTATGTCTGTATATTTTTAACATTATTTGAATTACTAATTATAACAAACAGTATTAAAGTTTGTTCTTGGTAAACAGCCACTGTTTATTTATTTAGGCCTCCTTCTGTTTTATTTTTTGTTTGTATGATTGCGGGTTGTTGGCTTTGCAAAGAATGAGAAAAGTTCGTGTTTCTTGTTAAATTACTTTGGATAAGACTTTGTCTTTGTATTTATGTCTACATCGTAGTGATTTTGGGGGAAATAGATTGCATGAAAACCTTCAAATCTTTGAAGGTGAGAGAAAATAGAAAACTTATCTCTACGAATACAATGTTGTAAAATTTGTTTGTCTTCCAATACCAAAAAAATATGCGTAATCGCCAAAAGTCCTTTTCTAGAAAGGAAAAGCCACCAAAACTGGACAAAGTTGTTCGTTAAGCTTTGTGAAAAAGTATTATTTTTATTTATTTATGATGTGATCAGGCTAAAGTTCGTATCGCTTTCTAAGCCAAATTACATGTGATAATTATTAATAAACAAATAACACCAAAGTTAGTTATAAATATTCTGACAAACACGTAGCAGAACGGAACAACCGGCTGTTTTCGAAGGTCACTAAACCTTCATCATCAGCGTTCTTTTGTGTTTGGTCCACTGTATGTGGTGTCAGTTGATGTAGATGTCTGCTTTATATACTCAGCCATTGTTGCAAATGGAATATGGGAATTGTTTTGATTCATCGTATTACAATTTGCTGAAAGCTTTTTTGTAATGAAAGCTCATTTTTACCATCTCTAAATTTACAACAGTCTTGCCATTGTTGTTTGTCCTTTACTAACTATGCAGATGTTACTTACACAAACAGTGGACCTAACACAAAAGAACGCTGATGATGAAGGTTTAGTGGCCTTCGAAAACAGCTGGTTGTTCCGTTCAACTATGTGTATGTCAGAATATTTACAACTAACTTTGGTGTTATTTGTTCATTAATAATTATCACATGTAATTTGGCTTACAAAGCGATACGAACTTTAGCCTGATCAAATCATAAATATAGAAACAAACGAAGTTCGAAAAAATAATTAAAATTAACTAATATTATTTTTATTGCTGAAGTTAATTTTATTTAAGCAATATTGACATCTTAAAAGCAGAGCAAAGTAAAATTTTTAAAGCTTTTACAAAGCATCTACATATCGTTGGCTTAACATGCAAAGGCTCTGAGTCTGAGATTTTAATGCATTAATTTACAATAAGTAAAAATACATTGATAACAACGACAAAAATTATACTTATCTTGTTTTTTGTTGTTGTTGTGATGAGCAAAAGCGCTTAGTCCATTTTATCACAAAAAAAGCTTAAGTACCTACAAAAAGTACAGTTCAACTATTTCTGTTAAATTGTTCAATCACATGTATCAAAAAATAATCCACTAACTCTTTTATAATGTACGCTAAACCTTTTTTTTTATTATCAACGTATCACTAGTTTGATTGTATTTGTCTTCCCTGTAAAAATATGGACTTAGAGCCTTTGCATGTTATGCCAGCGATGTGCATGTATTTTATATTGGGAAATTTGACATGTCATGAAGGTCGACAAATTAAAAAAAATCATTAAGAAATTATAGGTCTAAAATCAAATTCTATTCCTCACAAAACGATATAATGTTTTTTTTCATATGATTCAAGAGCTAACTGTGTGCTTTTTCCTTGCAATTATCTTGATTCTCCTGAGCGTTTTAATTTTTTTCATGACTTATCATTTCTCATATTATTTAACAACTTTTTTGAATTTCTGCTGTGCTTTTTGAAGGACATGAAGTTTTAATTCTTATATATACTTACGTCAGGAAATCCAAATTCGTCTACCGACTCGGCAGTGGAAAGCCATTTTTTGGGTATCGACAAGATAGAGTCCCTCCATCCTGAAAAAGATTGTACATTACTTTCAGATTTAAATAACAGTGCTATCAAAAATATATGAAGAGTCAACTTTTTATATACAAAGAAAAAATACTTTGTAACAATAAAAAATATATTTGCAAATTAATTTTCTTTGCTACGTTTTCTTTATTGGCATCTTTAATTTCTAACTTAATTCAATTTAATTCAGTTGTAGAATTTACTTTGTTGTAGTGCATACAGACTAATTGTTGCAGGTTTCTTTTGTTCAAGCCGAACTTCTTTTGTCTTTGGCTTGGAATTCTATTTGCTACTTCTGTTGCTTAGTGGCCACAATTGTGGAGAGACAAAGTTACACATTTTTCAATACACACATACATATTTACATATCGCTCATTTACTCAAACAACGTCATAACTCAAAAAAACTAGTTTGCCAGAGTAAAAATATACAATTTGTATAAAATGTTTACACAATGTGAAGAATGATATGAGAACTAATTCTGCATCATTAACTCCAAAATCCCATTTTTTTGAGTTATGACGTTCTTTGAGTAAATGAGCGATATGTATGTATATTTTTTCCATGAATTGTTTTTGTTATTGCTTGTACTTTTTCATTGGGGAAAGCTGCCTTATTTTAAAAGAATCTATGCTTATTAAGAAGTGTAAGCTTTTGTATAGAAAATTTGAATAAAGGCGAGAATTAAATTGATCAGAGCTATTCAATAATTGTTTAATAAAGAACGGAATATAAACCGATAAGATCTAGAAATGTGGGACTTTCTAGTACCAACAGCGCACATATAAAAAGAGAGGGGCAACAGGTTGAAGATAATCCCATACGGGATTACACTTACTTATGTCCTATTCAGCATGCTGTGTGTTCTACCGGAAGATATGGTATAAGTACCCCCAATAGAATTATCTGTCCAGAAAAACCTATTCGGTCACGCCCAGAAACCAGTCTCTCTCCTCTGCTAGAATTTGTTACTGTAAGCTTGTTATTTTTTTATATCCGCGTTATCAGCATAAGTCGACTACTTAACACAAAATTGAGTTATATCGTCGCTGTTTTAACTAACCGACCTAACTGACATTTTTTTTTAAATGAGTTAAGTCCTTTACTAGACTTTATAAGCCATAATACACCTTGTTTACAATTTTCATAACTGTAAGCATTACTGTTGTGCCTTTATAAGTAAAAAGATTTCAGACGCAGCCATAAGAATGAATGTATAAAACTACCATAAAAGCTGCTCTCCTGTTAAATTTTTAAAATGTTAGTTAGGTCAGTTAGTTAAAACAGCGACGATATATATGCTACAATATACTACAAACAAAACTTCATATTAGCGTGAAAACCTCATGTCTCTAAAGAAGTTTATTATAAAGATATAAACAAAACAATATTAAACTAAGTGCTAATAAAAGTCTAAAATTTGTAATAATAATTTCGTTACTAAAGTAATCTTTAGCTTACGATAAAATTATTTTAATTTATACATTATGATTTTTTGCAAAAAAATTGTATACGTTAAAAGTGGTTTATCTTGAAACTATATATTTCAACTTTCTCTATTAACGCTTGTGATCAAAGATATGGTGTTGCTAGAAGAAGTTAGAGTAAATAAATGGTAACTGGCTTATATGTATATAAAAAATACTTTTGTTTTATAAAGAATTTACTAAACAAAATTTTATATGAAAAACTGTTTTATATATCTCTTATAAATCAAAAATATTTTTTTATGATTAAGACAAATGTTTTCGAAATCTAATCGACTACCCCAATAATTCTCCAATATCTCAATACATCATTTTTAAATAAAAATACATTATTTTAAGTAATTATTTAACTAATCGTATAAATGTAGATTAGAGATGAGCGATTTTTCCGAAACCTTTTACATTTTCACAGCAATTGAAAAATCACTAATCACAACTGTGACTGAATTTATATCAAGTAACAGGTTTTGGAAATAAAGTTCTTTCATACAAACTGTGAATGTTCTTGTATGCTTACTTTACAGTAAATAAAGTTACCACTTGAATTTTTTTATACCTTCACCGTTTGTCGAGATAAAAAATCGTCTAATCGTGTCAAATCGTCTTTTCTGATAACTATGTATAGCTCTCACATTTTTGTATTTGCAATCTTACTGTCTTTTTGGCTCTTATACGACAATTCTCAGTATTTGGATGGGGTTGATTGCAATTGTTTGTTCTTGTCGCTCTTCTTATTAGTATTTATCAAAATACCAATACCAAGGCGAATTCAGTATCAGGTGACCTTATCTACAAATACCAATCTATTAGAAGATTTCTAAACAAATTTTGACTTTTTGGTTCAAATTGCTCAATTTGGCATCAACAACTGATAATCAGCCGGGCGGAAAAGCTCACCTGGTACTAAATACGCCTTGACAAATACTAATAAATACTTTTAAAGCAGAAGAACTGAAATGTATTAAACCGTGATCACACAGTTACTGTTTAATTTCACTGCTGCTCTTCTTATTCGATTTTGCCAAAATAACTGAACTGCTACAAACAAAATACTGCTAAACTGTGATCACAGTCACAGTTTAAAAGAACAGCGATTTAGAAATCACGTTCACAAGAAGCAACATTATTAAAAAATTACAGTATCGCTCAACACTAATGTAGATGCATTAATGCCAGTTAAGGTGATTAACTTGCCACCACAGGGAAAACTATAATTAAGACAACTTAATCTTAACATTTGTGTTGAAATCTCATTCTATATTTAAAATCAATTCCTTTCCCCCTTTTGCATTAATCAACAGTGTGGTATTAAATTGCACAAAATTATTTTTTTGTCGAACAAGGTATGAATAAACTAAAAAGGTGATAAAAACAAGTATAAGCAATTTCTTAAGCCGTGAGGAGAGAATCTTTAACCGACCTTGTAATAAAAAATAAAAAGAGAAAACTCTTAAAGTAAGTTCATAAAGCTTTACAGGTTTTAAGAAATATTACAAAACTCAATAAAAGATTCCTTTTTTATAATTAAAATTTTTATATTTTTATAATGAAAAATTTATATTTTTATAATTAAAAATTTATATTTTTGTAAATAATATATTTTAATTCCTTAATAATATATGTGTAAGTTTGGCCTTTTAGGCTTTATATTACTTTGAATAAACAAATAAAATAAATAAAAAATAAATAAATTATAGCTTAGATTATTCTTTCAACATTTCTCTAAATGTACTCAACAATGGAAAAATATATTAGTACGAGCTTTATATTTTATTTTTGTGATGCAGGATTAAGCCTCTCATATCGTTCTTCAAATTGTGTAAAAATTTCATGCAAATATCATGTCTACTCAATTCTTGAAAGAAAAAAATAAAATTTTCTTTGTCCATTAAGTTGTGTGTAAATTGAAAACTTAAAACTCGTTTTCTGCCAAACTGGTGTTTTTTGAGTTATGACGTTGTTTGAGTAAATGTGCGATATTTAATGGAATGAAAAATTTAATATATACATACATACATATGTATATTTTTCAAATTCTATATAAAATTTATGTTTATTGCCTTGATTGTTATGTAAATCCTTAGCCGAAAATAATCTCATATTCCTCAAAGGTAAGCAATTTGAATTTTGCTTAATTTAAATAAAATTCATTGCCTTTGGGAAGCAACTTTTCTTTTCTGTTGGTTGCTGCGAGTATTTTTGGGGGTGGTTTTTATTTTCGGTTTTCCCCGACAACTGTGTAGCAACATTTATGTCACGTGTTTTAATGTTTTCATTTACCCCACTTTCTTTCTATGGCATCATTTTGGTTGGGTACAGGTAGATTATGTCAGATGTGTTTTGCTGCTTTTAGGTCTGTATCCAATTTACAAAGAAAAACATTTGTTTAATACTTAGCAGGAGACTTTTAAATTATATGTATATGCATGTACAGACATACATACCATAAAGGGATGACAAAACTGTTGTTGGTATTGTAATATTATTGTTCTTTAGAAATACCATGGAGTACCAGTCTTAATAGAAAACATTATGGCCAGTGTTAATTAAGGCCGTTGTTTGATATACTGGTAGTATCTAGATTTATTAAGTTTCGTGTATATTTTTAAATAAATCACAATTATAGTTTACAAAAAATTTTAATTAATTTCAAACTTAAATTTAATTAAAATATTGAATCCGACTAACATACATAGTCAAAATGAATTAGAGTAAAATATTTTTTGTAGATTAAATTGTTGTTGTAGATTTTTTGCTTGTTGCTATAAATTCTTAATTATATTTTGGAAAATTTTGTATAAAGGATATTAGGCTTATACATATAGCAGCGAAGTTAACATCGTGGTATTCCAGCAATGAATTATTTGCAAAAGCTCTGAATATCAGTCTTGAGTAAATAAAGCTTTTTAATTGAATTGTACACTGTGCCGGTTGTTTCAAAATATGAACCTATTCTCACTTATGTTTCATATACGGCTCTTGAAGTCGATTGGAGTAGCTTAGGCTGAGTTTACATTTAACATTTCTTGTCTGCCATGTGCCCAAAAAAGCGTAACCACTAATTACTAATGAAGAACTGTTTGATTCAGACATGTATTTATTGATGTAAACCCGTCCTTATATTCGCAATATTTAATAATCCCATAAGAAATTTTTGTGCGTACAAAATAATTTTTTTATTAACTACATCCTTACTAATATTATAAATGTGAAAGTGAGTTTGTCTGTTTGTATGTGACGCTTTCACGCCCAAACCGTTTAACCGTTTTTAAAATTCTTTCATCAATTACATTGCCATTGCATTATCCGGCTCTGAACCGGATTTTTTCCGAAAAACACATTTTTGGGCTGGTTAGGGGAATTTTAGTTTCGGGTTTGATTGTTTAGCGTTAACAAAATTAAAAAATTTAAATCCCGGGACTTAAGATTCGCTGAATCCCGAAAATCCGGGATTGGCATCCCTAGTAACAATACACAAAATGTTATCTTATACATTGCAGTGATATCATAGATATGATACTTGAAATATGATAATGTTTTGTGATAATTCTAGTTTTCGTCTTATTTATAACGTTTCTCATAATCCTGATGTCTGAAATGCTGAAATTTGATTAAAAAGTTGTGAATTCCATGGATTCTACTCCGTTATTCAAAACGATAACAAATGCTTTCGAATTTGCTTATTATTAACATATAAATCCGTAGTTCTTTCCTTTCGTTTCGAATTACCGAGTACACAACCTCCCCTATCTTTTATTTAATATGAATAATTTTATATATTTGTTATATAAATTGAACATTCCATTTAGTTTTATATTTTTGTAATTTAATGGACACATTAAAATTATGTTTTTCCCTGGTTATTTGAATTAAATAAAAAAAAAGTTTTATTACACCAATTGTGTTTTAAAAAAAATCAAAAATTATGAACAAAAATATTGAAATAAAAATATTTTAGATCTAATGAAATGAGTGAAAGTGGTTTTCGTTGTTGCCATCTTATCAAATAATTAATTAATTAATTTATTGTGGCAACAAACAGAAAAGTTTCTTCACAGCTTCAACGACAGATACTGAATGCAGATAACAATAACGACAACAATAATACTTATGTGTATTATGAATGTCAAATTAAATGCAATAAATTATATTTTATCCATTATGTTTAATATTATATTATGGCTGCGAGTACTCTGGTTAAAATTGGTAGAATCCTTTTGTGTATGTCCTTTGTCACTTAAATTTTTTACACTACAAACTTGACTTCCACATAATCAGGTATACACATCTGCACACACACACACACACACACACACACACACACACACACACACAAAGGAACCAAGCCACGTGCCACCAATTTGAACATCCGCTCTTTTCGTTTGTATTAAACTTTTTTTTCGTTCGCTTTTAGCCCTTAAGGCAAAAAGAGAGACATCAAAGGAACAATAATACATAATAATAAAATTATGATAACTGGGAACTGGGAAATTGCAACTGGTTTCGCTGTCTTGATGGTTGTCCTTATCCTTGCTTACTATTGTTTTGATAGTAAATTAATGTTGTAAGCCCACCATCAACAACAGCAACAACTCCAACACAACAACAAGGTTGGTTACAATCATTTGTGTATCTAGTGTGCGTAACAATTTCAACATAAAAAAAAGAAAAAAAAGCAGACACACGACCACTCCTGTCACCGCACCTTTATTTGATTAAAAACTTTATTTAATAAATACATTAAAAAAACAACATTGAAACTACA
Source organism: Nowickia ferox (assembly GCA_936439885.1). NCBI lineage: Eukaryota > Metazoa > Arthropoda > Insecta > Diptera > Tachinidae > Nowickia > Nowickia ferox. The sequence goes on from OW387023.1 coordinate 113,022,513, forward strand.
AGTATATAACAAACCATCTAGAAATTTGTATTCTTTTTTTTTAAATGGAAAATAATGAGTTTGATAGAAATCATAATGAAAATTTCAATCTCATTTATGTATTTGTGTTAGGGGAGACAAGACGTTAGATGGAACAAAAGAAAACAAAAATTAAACTAATTCTAATTAAGTGATTGAGGAATTGTGGTGAATTTGATTCTTGAGAAATGTAATTTCATTAGATGGTTATTAGGTATTGTTAAAGACCAATTGTTTAGGAAACATGTTTAATGTTTAGCAATAAGCTTCACGAGGGAATTTAGTGGGAAAACTGTATTTTTAAATCTTATTAAAAAGTAAGTGCAAAATGAGATATTTTCTCTTCGAATAAAATAATTGTTTCTGTACTCCTAATCAGAGCGATTAATGTCAACATTCGATGATTATAGGTATAATATAATTTTGGCCGCCTTGAAAGCCGTACCGCTGCTTCTATACGGTTCGAAAACCTGTCGTAACTGGCGTAACTTCATTTGACTTGGCATCAGTATTATGACGGATTAATTGCTTTTCAGTGGAAAATTATGACAGTTGTGCGGAATTGCCCATCGACATTAGAAAAACTACCAAGCAGAATTAATTTGATGATATTTGATTTGCTTCTCCAGGCCTCCTATTAACAAAGAAAAAAAATTTCCATGTGACTAATTTAATGAAAAAATGCATAACCCCTCGTCTAAACTGGCAATAAATTCATTAACATATATTGCAGCAAATGTCAAAATATTGATATTGTCAATAGAGACAGCTCATTGCCAGTGCTTGCAATAATTGCGAACATGAAACGTCAAATTCGGTGTTAGTTTATGTTCGACTTTCCAGTATTGCGTTTGACATTAAGGTGGATTAGGTTAGGTTAGGTAGGGGTGGCAGTCAGAAGCCTAGACTCACTTAGACCATTTTGGTCCATTGTGATACCACGGAGACTCTGCTTATGCGGAGTTCCCACCGTCAAACCAACCAGAGCTCAATATGAAGCTACTAATACGTTGCAGTTCAACACTAGCAACGTCAGAAAGTTCCCTGAACTTAAGAGCGCTCATTGTGGCCATTCTCTTTCTTGCAAGTCCGGGACATTGACAAAGAAAATGCTCTACAACTTCCTCTTCATCGATATCCTGGCAGCTACGGCAAAAATCATTGTGTTCAACTTTTAACCTTTGTGCATGCCTACCTATGACACAGTGTCCGGTTAACACGGACACTAGAATAGAGATCACGCAATAATTTCTTGTGCCCCATCTTCTATTTGTTTCATCCTCTGTCCTGCGTCTAAGTCTGAGTTTGCAAGCGAGTAGTGGTAAACCCACACATTACAAATCTGGTGGAACTTGTAGGGTTGTCCCGATTCTAGCGATTCTATTAGTGAAATTGAGAAACTATACAAATATGTATATTAAAAAAGGAAAATAGTCTCTTAAAAACGTGTGCAGTGAAATAGTTTGTGTTATACTCGTAATTTTATAAAAATAAAAATTTGTTGGATTAACCAGATATTTACAAGTGAATTATGTTTTTTTTCTGCAAATTCCTTGTTGACCTTTTCCATATTATGGTTACGATTTCCCATAGCCTTAACATAAGTAAAGCAATCAGTAATATTGCTCCGCTATTCTGCCGGCGTTATTGCTATATTGCCAACATATTTATTGCCAGTCTAGACGGGGGTAATGATGTAATTTAGGTAAATTTTATATTGTTGTATGTTCAGTTATGCCAATTCCTTGTATAGTTAGATAATATTCTTCAAAAACTAATTAAGTTGTGTTAAGCTTTTGAAAAGCGTTGTTAGCAAACATAAAAAATTAATACAAAAATCTATTTCGGAACATCACAACAAACAATAGGTCTGTTAATATACTTTCCCATAGAGCTGGGTTCAACTCGTTCGGTCGCTTTAGACACAAACCTATGAGCAAACTCATCTAATTCAAATGGTCGGTATAAAACATCCGACTGAGCGAGTTCGAACGAGTTGGACCCACCTTTAGTTTTCTAGCAAAAACTACCAACTATGTAGACTTGCATCGAACTCTTTCAGTATCTCGTTTTTGACACAAGCCAATGATCAAAGCCGTTTAAATTATAATACTTAATTATATACTCTTTCAGTATAAAAGAGTTGTTATGGCTTCCAAAATCTCTCTCTCTCTCTCTCTCTCTTCAATCTCGGATCGGCCAACACTATATCGTAAATTTGTTCAATTGTTTCAATGATGAGATCTCAACTAGGCGCACTATAAAGTTCAGCATTTTCCGTGTACAGGCACAAAGCAATTGGGTAACTACTTTTTTTTACCATTGAAATTTATGGCAAAGTATTCCTGTATTATTTATTTGATGATTGGTTGATGTTTTTTCCGCAAAAATATAACGCTTAATAAGCACAAGAAATTCACTTTTTCTACTTGCTTCTCACATCACGCGATTATCTGCTAGCAATGGCTATCAAACACAAACTTGTGCAAGTTTTGACAATAGTCAACTAACTGACACACAGAAGAGTATTTGAGCCAAAAATGTCAAAATGAATTTAAAGAAATCTTAAGAACTGTAATGACAGTTGCCTGTATACAGGAGCAGTGTTGACCTTTCAGTTAAGAGACGGGAAGTTAAAAAAGTCACGGGCTTGCCGCAATATATTTTGTAATAGTATGTTTACAATATGTGCCATTGCATTGATTTCATTGCTGTCACATCACAGATGACACTTAATTGTAGGATTACTTTTGTCAGTTTTCATCTTATTGATGCTATTCATTATAATATTGATGTAGGGAGTCATTAAATCGTATAAAACTTTTTCTGTTTATTAAAGTAACGTAAGCTTCTTAATAAAAAAGCGTAATACATTATACGTATAATATATTTGTATAGTATAAGAAATTTGTTGAATTTAATGTATTTTAACATGACACTTTGACGTGACGGTAAGTCTCAAAAGGACTTAAAAGTTAAGCATTCGGCCAGGCTTGCTTTGACTATCTCTTTCTTAGGATTCAACATTTTTCGGCCCTTTCATTGGGGCCTTATAATCAAGATCTTAGCTTACGTTACATTTTTGCTTCATTTAATTTTTTCTATATTAGAAAATATTAGAAAAGATAGAAGATGTTGCTTAGATATTTCTTAAGCATTTTCCGAGGATACCTATTAGTAAAAGTAAATACTCGTATAAATGCGTTTTGATAAAAGCCAAAAATTTTCAGTAGAACGCAAAACACGAGTTTAGGTCAATAGTTCAGGTTTTGTGGTTTTTTATGACCTAAACTACGATAATTTACCAAGTGAAAGAATTTCATATTTTATCCGCTTAAAATTAACCAAAGTTCTATTTAAAGAAGTAAGACATTATGCCTATTTAAAAGTAAATTATGTATCTCAAAATCATAATTTTTTTAATATGAAATTCCAAAAGCCATTTCTTCTTTGATTTAATAATATCAAAAATTCTAATTCAACCTCAGGAGAGAGAAGGTTATTTTTGTCACTAAGCATCACAAATTGTGTGGTTCAGACAACGATGGGGGATCAATGCCTCCCCAAGAATTCTTAAAAATTGCTTGTAATTATATATTTTAATATTACTCATGAAAATCACCAGTTGTAATGATCCACCGTTAATTTTTTTTTAGCTACTCCAATGCCCTTGTGTTACCTAAAAGTGATATAGGGAGGAATTGACAATGTGCCTGATTTTAAGAAATAAAAAGTGGAGAAGTAGATTTGGATTAAGTATACAGTTGGCTGGTTTTTAGCTTGCAGATGTTTTCGTCCGGACGCGAGGCGAAATGGCATTTTTTGGAGGTTATATTACGTGATATTTACTTCCTGAAAGTATTCACTAAATTTTTTCCCTGTGTATGCCTATAAGCCAAATTCTCATGAGCGAATACAACTCTAATAGTCGTCCATTTTCCTATTAAGAGAGGCCTTCCAGAAGGCAACTTTACTTTTTGTTATTACTGTCGTATAAGGTTTCATTTCAAAGAAAGTAAATAGCATGAACTAATCTAATAAATATAATCTACAGCATAGACACATGACAGGATAAAAAAAATCTTCATCATCAAGATTGTGTTTTTGTGGAGAACTCAGGCAGACATCAATTTCAAAAATTTTCGTAACATTAACCTGGCTTCCAGTGTCTGACTAGCAAAAAAAAAAAAACAAAAAAAAAGTAAATACAAACACAAGCAAATATGTATGTATGCATGTACGAATAAATATTAAAGTTACAAATTAAGGTTGACATTGACGTGGTTACACATACATATATATATTTACGGATGTGTATGTGTTATAAATATTTATGTGCGTATGTGTGTTGCATACTTAACTTTTCAAATTAGATTTATTTGTTTTATTTTATTTTATTTATTTTTTCTTTCTCTTTAAACTTACTTCGTGTCTTAGTTTATATATCTCTCTACTATATATGTACTCGTACGTACATACAGACATACTCGTATTTACATTATGTGCACCTACATAAATTTATTTTGGGCAAAATTTTGATTTGCAGTTTTTTTGTCTTTTTCGGATATCAAATTTTTGTTCTTCTTCTTCTTATTTATTAGTAATTAAATGTCAGACAAAATCTAAATCATCAAAGTAATCGATCAATGTATTAGTTTACTGTTAATTTATTATTTGCAAGTGCATTTGTAGTGTTCAAATTACCTTGAAAAAAATTTATTTTACTTTTACATATACAAAAAACGCATTGATATAAGACTTAAAAGTGGTGACTACGAGTATCTTGGAGCATGATAAGGGTCTCAGTAAAAAAAATTGGAACTTATTTTTAAGGAACTTCATTTTAATTGCTTCCAAGGAAAATGCATTAAAAATGTATTCTATTGCATTTATTTCTATTGCTTTTGCAGCAAAACTTCTAACTGTACCGTTACTTTTTAATTTGAATAAAACAATCCGACAGTTTTTTATTATTTGAGAAAATGAAGGAAGTATTACTTAAGATTTATTTGTGAGTGTTTCTATGTACGTTTATTAAATTTGATGATGAAGAATGGGCCCCAGATGACGAAGTACCTCTGAAAAGAACAAGACTCAGCGATGCCGACGAAGTAATTACTTTACTTGTCAACTTAGCACCTGATATTTATAATTCTAACGGGGTTAACGGATGAGACTGAAGAAGATGATGAGGTTAAATAATTCAATGAAGAATATTGCGATGAAGTTCCAAAAACTCATTCATTCTCAAACTATTAATTAATATTTGCGTAAAAAAAGCAAAATTAAATTTAGCTTCCAACTGTTTGTGCAACAAGTAATGGAAGCATTTTATAGAAATTAGTTACAATCGAGCCATAACCGCCCAAAAAATTAACCGACATATTTTACAATATCTGTGGCAATAATGAAAAACTGCTTAAGTCATATTTTACTGCAGGAGACCACTCTTTAGATTTAAGTCGACGAAAGATAATTAGCAAGTCATTGCACTATAGCTTTCTGAAAAATCGAACAACGTAGTTTAGATTTTGCCCAAAGATATTTCCGAGTATTAAGATTACAGAGGCGCCATTAACTCAAAATTAGCTTAACTCGACATCAAGAATTTTTCCTTTTTGCCATAGATAATGAATGGAAATACTTTCGAACTTTGAAATTATTGCATTAATAAAAGTAATAATCTTTTATAAAAACAAAATCTTATGTTTGAATAACGCAAAAAAAATCCAGCTGAATTCACAAAAACAAAACGGTTGCATATTGTGTTAAGAAGTGGTCTTAATTATTGTCATTTCCAATTGACTGTAAAATTGTGAGCAACATACAAAATAAATGACATAAACCTGCTGCTGTCTGTCAACCAAACGATAAAAATGTAATCCTACTAAAAATATTGTTTTACACTTTGCTTAATACCTTGTTATGAGAAATAAAGGAAAACAAAAGAAAAAATCGCATTTGTAAGAGATTTACAATATCGACGAAGTCCCCCTCATTAACAGCAAAAGCAGCAGCCATTATTTAAGCAAGAAAAATCACAATCAAACATGAGAGAATGCCAAGCACAGGCACAGTTATAGTCGCAAGAAAGGCGTCAAAAGCACGAAAACAAATCAACTAAACCAAAGCAAATGAAGAGAAGAAACATTTAAATGCCACAACAAATCCGGCTGGTATTTTTCTTTTAACATGTTTCTCATACACGTTCATATATACAAATGTTCGTTAATTCCCATGCAGGAATTTATCATTAACAAACATCTACAACATTATTCTAAAAGAAAGGATACGAATGTGTACCACCAGCAACTAACAATTCCAAAGAAAAAAAAAATCCCCCCCTCCAAAAAAAAACAGTCAGTCAGCAGCAGCATCACCATCATTAGCAAAACCAACACACTCTGCCTCACCACAGGCATATTTTTAAACTTCCTTTTTGTTATGGTCGTTGTTGTTGTTGTTGTTGCTTTACAACACCCACATGCGGAGTAAATACTATATATTCATCCCCTTGTTTTGGCTTTGCTATTTGTTTCTGGCCTAAAGGGCTACACACAGCCACAGAAACATACAAGCATAAAAGTGAAACGGGCCCACAACTGGTACCAACTGGGGTCACAACATTGCTTTAACCTTCTTGAAATTCTTTGTTTAGTTTTTATTTTACTTTTTTAGTTTCATGTCTTTATTTCTATTCTTACTTTATGTTTTTTTTTTGGTTTTTTTTGGCAGGGGGGGGGAGGAGTAGGTATTTATATTCTATTCATTTGATTTGGGGAAATTCTTCATTCATTTCACGATTTCCTTAAGCAGATCCATTGCACGATTATGCTTTTGTTCAGCATCCTCTACAAAATTGTACGCGTAACAGCCAACCAAACAATGATTATGGAAACAATAGCTTGCACGAATATACAACTTTAATTTTTTTCCCTTGATATTTTTTAAATATCTTTTCATGTTTTATTGTTTCCATCCGTTATTTCAATAGGATTAAGTGCAATTGTTTTCTTTTTTTTTTGCTCTTTTTTTAGAATTTTACCCCTTTTTGCACTTGTATAAGGATATATTATTCCTTAGATTTCATAAAAAGTTTTATATGTTTTCATGCGAATAATAATGATTTTTTTTCTTTAAGAATTGTGTAGTAAATTCTAAGAAAAAATATCCCTAGAAATTATGAGTCTGAATTCAAACTCAATTACGCTCCAGGGAAAGAAATTCGCCAATACTTTTTATTGGCAATATTTTGATTGTAGAAAAAACTTGTTTTACAGCCAAAGCAAACTTGTTCCAAAATAACTAAGTTGTAACCACTAATTCTGGCCGAAGAGGTATGTCTCCAAGCTTCTATAAATTCTTGATTTTTTTGAAACTTGCAGTTTTTTCAACACCCTCACTATTTGTGTTGTGAAGATATGAATTGGAACGACCCAGTGTGGGCCGTTAAGGAAGCACAAAATAGTTTTGTAAAAGCTCGAAAAATAAAATTAGGAATGGACAAAAAACAAAACGTGCAAAAAAGTGAATATCACCAAGTTTTATTAAAAAAAAACATATTAAATAACAAAAAAAATCATTTGCGCAAGAAAAATAAAGTAAAGTTTATTACAAGCTTGAAAGATTAAAACTAAAAGTTACTTTTTCAGTTGCTCCTGAGTTTCGGATAACAGGCATGCACGCTTATTACATACAGGATTCACGATGTCAAAAAAAATATCTATTGTGCAAATTCGAAAACTGCGTGCAAAAAATCATTTATTCTTATTTTTGAACTGTGTTATTTCAAAATCGTTTAAAAAAGCCGTGTAAAAAGAGAGTTGAGTGTACGAGTATATTTGCGATGCATCGCCTCGAAAAAAACATCAATGTTTTTTTATAGTGTCCATCCCTACATTAAACTGACTCACTTCAAATTTAGATTAACAGATAAATCAAAAACGTGTACTAATTTACGAAAAAAAAAATTTTTCATTTTAAATTTAAGCTAATTCACTTTAAAATTAGATTAATCCTATAAACATTTATTGCTTAAGAAATTAAATAAATTGCTCTTTAAAATATTAATTTGCAAACGTGACTCCCGAAGTTAGTATAACTGGCCACTCCTGCTAGTTTCAAATAATGCGACTACTTAACAGCAGAGGCGCTGCAATGATGCTATAAAAGTTCATAATACGCGCAATAGCAGAGTTGGGAAAACGAAAAAATTAATTAATTGTACTAGCAAGCACTATCCCTTTCTACTACTCGCAGGCAACACAAAGGGGCTTGTTATTTGAACTAAATTAAGCTGAAAACTTTCCTACTCTTCTCAGCAACCTATAAATAAAATATATTTTAAACTAAAAGGAGCTAAAATTTTCTTTTGCGTATTTTCTATCTTTAAGCCGTTCAGCATGTGTAGAGTATTTTAAAAATTATTTAATACAAGCTATAAAATCTTATATTGGATGACCTTTAATTAATTAGAAAAAAATGGAAAAAGTAACTTTAATTAACTATTCATAACAAATTCGGCAGACTTACAAATAAACTTAAGGGTATGATACGAATAAAATATAAATGTGGTGGTTGATTTATCATAAGTAATTTGAAAGGCCGGCATATTTAGAGATACAATTACCTTGGAATAGCAGAACTTATACGTCATTAGCATCACCACACTCACATACTTAAATGGAAGAATAATGACCGGAAGGCATACAAACTAAAGTTTAACAACTTGGTCCACCATCCATCCTCCCATCCATCCATACATCATTCCATTGCAAAGAAATATGTGGATATGCGTGTTTTAAATACAATGATTGCATGTTTGCAATTTCCATTAGCAACTTGATTGTAAATTCAAACAAAAATATTCACATACAACATACAACATACATACATATATTTTCATTTACATTTACGTTTATTAAATTGAAAGGGGAGAATTAAATTTGCAAGTATGTCTTTATGTTTGTACATACATTTCTATTTTTGGGGATGCTATTTTGTGTTCTTTTTTTGTAGCAAAACTTTTTTTTTTTTTTTTGCAATGGTAGACAGTTTGTAAAGGTCTTAACTGATGTACGAGTACACGTACGTACGTGCTACTTAAGTACATGATTCCTTTGTGTTGAAAAATATTTACTACTTATTTAATAAAAAGTTTTTTCGGTTAAGAAAATAAAATTTATTTCTTACAACGTGATTTTTTTCAGCAATTTGCGGTGAAAGTATTCCTTGTTATATCCAGTGCAATGACTTCACACTTCCTCAACTGTTAGTGTATTAAAAAAAAAACTTTTGAACAGATTCATTCATTTATACTTTACATTTGATGTAAAAGTTAAATTGTAAAAACATAAATAAAATTCAATTACTGTCACTACTGTTACTGCTCAGCTGAAACCGACGGAAATCTGAAATCCTAAATCGACATTTTCCCGAAAAATGTGTCATTGCATGCAGTCGAAGGTCCGGAATGCAGAGAATCTTTATTAGATCATAATTGTTCATTATTCCTTTTTTGCTGTCACGGGACGATAAACTGCACTACAAAATAATAGTATGTGTCTTAGCATCCGAATTTAAAAGAAAAAAAAAAATAATAATGGCGCATAATCATAGTCAAAACAAAGTATACTTTAAGAATTTAAAACCAGTATTTTGTATGGTAATACTGGGTTTAAGTACACTTTGTTTTGACTATGGTTATGCGCCAATATCTTTGAATATAATTGTGGCCCTCAAAGGCTTAAAATGAGAATATGTTCTTTTTCCGAAAAAAAAATGATTCAGAAATGAAAAATTCTCTACTTTTGGCATCACTGATCACAGCGATGACTAAATGAAAGATCTTAAAAGTAAGTGTAAAACCATTTTAGCACAATTGTGTTGTGAAATGCATATCATTTCTTTAAATACGGACACCAAAGATCTTTAAAAAATGTAAATTATCTTTAAAAGTGTATGTATTTGTTGCTTTATCTTTGTTTTCTTTTTCGTTAGACATGACTTCACTTTCCCATAAAATCGAGTAAAAAAAATTGAAAACGGTTGAAAATATTTTTGTTATGCTTGCGGATTTGCACATCTGTATTTGCTTCCAATTTAAAAGTTCTTTCAAGCACTTTGCAGTAGATTTAAAAGCAGTATGCTTTAAATTTATGAGAAAAGAACTCGTCACTGTTTGTTTTGAATTGGGGTGGTTGCTACAATTCTATTTTTGATTTTTTTCTTATTTGCAAAAGGGGATTTTATTTGTAGTCATGGCAGCTGAGGCAAAACTTTTGGATTTATAACACGAATATTCACTTGTTGTTGATTTTTAATTTTTGCCACTTTTTATGTTTCTGTCTGTTTGTTTATAATTTATTTATAGCATAAAATTTCACGTTATCTTAAGCTTTTGAGGGGAGTGAATAAAAAATGGCCAATAATGCTGTTTTTGTTGGAACATTATAAGCACACATACAAAGCTGAACAATTTCGATTGTTATCTTGTGGCCCCACTTTACCGAACAATGTTAATAAAGTTCAAGACTTAAGACAGAATTAGCTGATTCAGAACAGAACAGCACGTACTGTTCTGTTCTGAATCAGCTGTTTTGTTTCTGTTCAATTGAAAGTCTGTGTGTGTGGTTTATTTTTCCTGTTTCGTTCTGTTCCGTTGCGGACAATTCTGTAGAAAATAGAATTCAACGTTAAGTGACAGCCAAAAGTGTGTATGTATTAGTTTGTTGTGATATTTTGTATACAACTGAAATCAGTTCTATAGGTTGCCAGCTGATTCCTTGCACAGAAAAAGTAATTGCAAAATATTTTATACGGAAAAGAACGGCACAGAACGACAACGAAATGTAAAAACTAATGAGGCCTTTAAACTTGGCAGAAATACCAGACTTATGCATATGAAAATTAACTGTGTTTTGCTCATCCCACAGCTGATCGTGAGGTAATGGGCAACATTCTTCCGAGTTTTAAATGCTGTGGCATAATTAATTGCTACAGGACACAGTGGGATTTTGGTGTTAAAACCCATATTTTTTGAACACTCAATTTCAAAAATCGAATGAAGAAATTTTGTAAAAAAATGTCATGTAATCTGAATTTATTTAAAAAAAATCGTATTTAATTTTTTAAAATTTAAAATAAAGTCCATTTAAGGGTGCTAAGCAAGAAACGACTTAAGTTTCCATGTACCTTGTGGTCACAGAATTACAATTAAAACTCCAACAAAAAAAATATATATACATAAGTAGTCTTAATTTTAGTAACATATAATCATAATCGTAGCGCAAGCAATTCACACGCTCACATATTTTCTCTCAAGCAACTATGACTAAAGCCGATTCCAACATACAAAGCATCTCTACTTCGTTTGCGAAAAACTAAGGTACGCTATAACTAAAACTCATTGACTTTCTCTCATACTTATAGTCTGAGTATGCTTATTCTCAGGCTACGGATATTTAATCGTACAAAAAAAAAACGCATGATGCTCGGGATATTTATTCATCATTCGCTACCTTATACATATATTTATGTATATAAAATGGAATGGAAATGTGTGGGTTTGTGTGTGACTCTTGAAAAAAAAATGCTTTGTGTGTTTGTGTGTCTAAATAGAATAGCCCTGTGTAGCCGATTAATAAACAGAGTATTTTTATACTCGTGCATGTGCTTGTAGCTCACACAGTCTATAAATTTTAGTTATAATTGTGCTGCGTAATTTAAAAAATTGTGTATAAACATAGTTATTGGATGTTTATAGTTATACGCATTACAGATGAAACAGCATAAAGTCTGCAACTTCAGGAAAATCCCTCCCAAATTAAGAAAGCCCATAATAACATCGTCGGAAGTAACTTCAAATGCTCCCTAATTTTTGTTTTATTTTCTTTTGTGCTTATTTTTCTTTGTAGTTTTTTTTTACAAAATGTATGAAATTTATTGAAAGTATGGTAACATTTTTGAGAGAATGAGTACTTATATATGAGGGCATAAGAAAAAACGCTACCAAAATAAAATAGATTCTATATCACGACTGCTTTCTGCGGCTGCTTTTTTATGCCAATTTGTATGGAAAATGTGTTTATGCCGATATTCTGTTTAATTATTTGCTTGCATATGAGCTTTTTTTATTTTTAGCTGTACGCTTTCATAGTTGTTTGACGGCCAATACTCAAAGATTACTTAAAACGATACTTTTGTCTTTCTTGGATACATATATGTATGATAATGTCATTTGAATTTAATATATTCGATATATATATAAAATTTCTCTATTAATTAAAAGAAAATTATGGGGATATTCGTAAGTCTCTACAGATTAACTTATTTTTGATTTTGATTTCCAACAGAAAGAAAAATCATACATCGCAACCCCTTTTTCTCCGTTCCCAAGATTTTTGGAAATATAAACACGCTTTTCGCGAATATCTCGAAAACGCTTCTTAAAAAAAATGAATGCCATATTCGTGTTCAGCGACCCTACATTGGCTAAGAAAATATGTAATTTTTGAGGTTATGGTAAAAAGGCTAAAATTTGTTGAATATTGTTGTAGACAGTGTATGTACCAAATTTGAAGACTTCTGCTGTAGTCGTGTCCGATTTGAATGATATTCAATTTTTTTCTTAATGTAGTCAACCAAATTTCGATAATCTAGGACTATTATTTGTAGTTGTGTAGTTGTTGTCCTAAAATTAATGAAAACAATCCATTGTGCAGGGTACCAATAGCGAAAATCGTTTATGCAAAAATTGCATGGCCATAGAGCACTTCCCCCCTTAGTACATACATATTCTTTAAAAAATAAATGCATGTTTAGTTTAATTTTTGGTTAACAATTATATTTCTCAATAGTATATTTTGTTTATTTTTTCATTTGTCTTTTTTTGTTGTTGTTAATTTTACATATTTATTTTAATTTTATTCTTTAATTGGATTAGTTTTACTCATATTATTTACTCATATTAACATTTTTTTTTGTTTTTTCTTTTGTTTGTGATTATGTTTAAATATTTTATTATTTGATATATTTATAACATTAATTTTATGTATAGTATTTAATTACGAACATATTTTTTATTTTATTTTTTTGGTTTGTTAATTAAATACAACTATAAATATTTTAATGGTAATTTGAATTGGAAAGCAAAACCAAAATAGATTTAATTGAGTCGTCTTAATTAAAATATACATACATAAGTACATAAGTATAAGTAAATTAAACTACCAAATACACATCTAAAAATAATAAAAAAAAACAAGTTTATTTTTAATTTTTTTAACACCTTTAATTTAGCGATTAATATCGGAGAAATTTCTTTCATAATCAACGAACGTTTCTAGAATTGCTCTAATTTCGCTTATAAAATTAATTCTAGTTGTTTTAAATTTTGTCTTTATTAAGTCTTAAATACGAGTAGTTTAACTCAATTTCTCAAGAAAGTATTTTTAATAATTTTTTTTTTTTTAACAGACAAGCATAATTTTTTTAAAGGTTAAAGAGAAAGTTTTGTGGAAAAAAATAACAATACGCGAAATTCATTCGTTATTATTTTTATTTTCTAAACTATTTAAGATATTACGTTTTTTAATATTTAATGCTTATATTAAAATTTTAATTAATATTTTTATAACTAAACCATAAACATCTGCTACATTAAAAAAATTAACTAATATGTTGGTATTATATATTTTTATTATATGTAGATATGTATGTGTGTAGATACCTACTCTTTTACATAATTATTCAAATTTTCAATATATTACTGTTTATATCTTCACACGTTTCCATATGCTGTATTTACTTTATTTATGATTTTATATTTATGTTTGATGGTTACTTATGAAATGTATCTTTTTTGTCTTTCTACTGCACACACACATGTTCATGAACTTAACACTTTTTTTGCTGTAAAGCCGTTTTAATTGTTTGGTTTGTAATATTTTTTAATACATACTTAGTTTCATATTTGAACATCAAACTATGTAATTGCATTTACAAGTTTATACTCTAATGTATCTATGTATGGATGCATGTATGTATCTATGTGTGTGTTAAGGGAGAGTTTCATATTTAGCAAAAAAAATTTTATTCGAAATATTACTATTATATGTAAAAATGTATATGCTGCACGTAAAATTTGCAAATTTTGAAATGGTGTGGAGTTTATATTTCCAAAGAACATATCAGAGATGAGCGCTCCTGTAGATTTTTACTAACGTATTTCTTAGTGAATGTGTTTTGTTGTAAATTACTTTTATTTAAACCGTGACCATGATCACAGTGTAACAGATTTGAGTTTTTTTTACTGCAAAAGCATCTTGTTTGTTGTGGAGTTCAAGAGGATTTTCTTTCGTTATTTATTCAGGCATGTTCTGACACTCGCATATCGCATAACATGTACGATTGTGACTTGAACTTTCAAGAGAAGTGTTCTTCTTCTTTAATATATGAAATTAAATGTTTTCTTTTGATTTTAATCAAAAATAGTAATAGTTTCGTAAAATTTTCGCTATAAAATTTAAATTTATGAAAGGATTTTTTTTGTTTTGTTAGTTTTGTCTTTGTATTGTTTACTTATACAGTGGCGATTTTAACAAACAGCTGCCTAAATCAATATTACAAGTCGCAAGCAAAACGCATGAGTAACAAAACATATGGAAACAAGTTTGACGATTTGCAACTCACATGCGATTTGAAAACCATGCGAGTGTCACAACACTATCGCTCATCTCTGGTTCCTATTTGGAAAAGAGCCCATCAAAGTTCATAATCAGAAGTATATGTTTTGAGAAATTTTTGTTAACAGTACTTATTGTAAAAAGGACGTTTTGCATAAAGTACCTTTTATAAAAAAGAAATTAGCTTAGAAACTTTTTATAAATGTTAACTTTTTGAGAAATTTATCGATTGCAATAAATAACTGCTGCATTTTTGAAAAATCAGTCTAAGTAAGTTTTAACTTCAGCAAAAAATAACTTAACTTATTTCTAGAGCTTTTGAGAAAAAGTTCATTTTTGTAAAAAGTACTTTCTGGAAAAGGCATCCCTTACAATTTTTTAAAAAGACTTATTTTTGAAAAAAAATTTTCTTATTAAGTCTTTATAAAGCCTTAATTATTTTTATGAACAAGGCTGTAAAATTGTCACGAGTACTTCAACTTACGCTTGATGGCAGTAAAGCCACGACTCACTTTTCAACATAATCGTGTGACTTTTGAAACCATACAACCCTGGTGTGATGGAGCTTATCAAAATTTTCAAAAGACAAGGTTGTATTTTTTCGTAAGTCGTGTGATACGTCTAGGATAGTGATTAATGGCTTTAGGCTAACAAGCGCTTCTTTTACATTTTGCATGAGTTTTCAACTTTTCACAGCTGCACGTGCAGGGCTGAGAAGAGAAAACATTAACCTCAATTTTTTAAGCCGTTCTTAGAGTAAACATCAATATCCAATCCAATTTGTCATTTTGAATATGAAACCTCCCATACATATACATACATGCATACATACTTAATAACTAATTCTTGTTTTCATCATACTTCATTGCCTTTATTTGTTAAATGCCTTTACGTTTCTTTTGTAACTGTAAGATTTAAATGCTAAATGTATGTATGTGCTTCTTGTATGTACGAGTATATCTTGCAGTTGTATTTCTTATTTCACAATTTTTATTTCAATTTAAGTTTATAATTTATATAATTTTGTATGCAGTTAAATATAGAATTAGTATTTTCGTTTGAAATTTAATGTTATTTCTTAGTTTCATTATTAAATTTTTATTTATTTTTGTATTGAATATTATTGTAAGTAAGTAATTTATTTATAATTTATAATAATATAAATATATAGTATACTACCACAAATATTACACATTGCCGGCTCTAATAACTAATATGAGAACTTAAGAAAACTCAATAACTCCAAATGTATTTTACATAATTTGTTTTTGTATTCACTTTTGGTTTTTAATTTTATATTATAATTACTAAACGTAATTTTTATGAAATAGATATTTTTTTATTTTTAATATCCGAAGGGATTACAACGAAGCAGACGTTTCCGTTTCCTGTTCCTTTAACTTTTTCTTGTCCTCCTCAAATATATTATTTATATCTTCCTCTTTGTTAATGATTTTTTTTATATAGTATGTATGTATATTAATTTATTTATAATAAATTTTAAATGCGTTTATAATTATCAGTTCTAACTGAGATTTTTTTCAATTATATTTATATAATGATCTATTGATGTCAAATAATTTAATTGCCTCAAACTATGAATTTATTATGTTTTGTTGGTTACAGTTGAATTTAATTTATCATTTGTTTGTTTAATAATTTAGGTGGAAACCATTTTGTGTCGTTCATGAATAAATGAAAGGAGTCTGCAGTTTTTTTTATGTCTTTCAAAAACTTGTGTTTCATTTTAATGAAAAAAAAGAATATTATTTCATCACATGCATAAATATGTGACCTGCTCCACAAAAAGCGACCTCTGCGCCGAAAAGTTTTTTTTTTACTTTTTGAGTGATTCTTATAGGAAAAAAATGCCGCAAACCGCAAGTTTCTATGTCTTTTAGTTTTTTTACAAATCACCTGTAAAGATAATATATATAATATAAATGCTTTTCACCTTTGTCTGATTTTTTTTAAACGCGTTTTTCTCAATAACTTCTTTTCGGCGCAGAGGTCCCTTTTCGTGGAGCAGGTCACATATGCTTAAAAATTGCATATCGTCATCGAAAATAAAAACCGTCCCATCTAACAAGAAATGTTAAATGGTTTTTTTTATTGGTTTGTGAGGTCGAAAACATATTCTTGATAAGTTTCAGACTCTTTCGACTGAATGATTATGATTACTTTGGTCTATATAATAAACAGTGGCGGTAATTGAAGAAAATATTGACGATTATTTCTTCTATGTATTAATGAACATTTCAACAGTCACGTTACTTATTTGTCATGTTACGTCACGAAGTTACTATCTTTCACTAAATGCAATATCCAGAAAAGAATATAAAACAGACGTTATTTTATTTTATTTTTTTTGAAACAAGCTATTTTACCAAGTACCGTAACGTAACAAAAAGTTGACTTTTCTGTGCAAATGCCCATATGGAAAATCAGTTTGTTTGTATGTATATATGAGCCGTGTATTTTTAAAATGGTATAAATCAGTTTATTATTAAGTCGATATATTTAAGGATTTACGTTTTAAGACTTTTAAATACAACTTTGAAGAAACTTATTATTTGACTTTCCTGACAAAGTCTACAACACAACAATTGAAATTTATTTGCTCATCCAAAATTAATTTGAATAAAGCTGTTGCATTTTGCAGTAATTACAGATTTTTTTAAATACTGAAAATAATATAGGCTTGTTCATTACAAAACTTTTTTTTACAAATTTGTAACAATTGTTACTGGAAAGTGTTCATTAACGCAAAAAGTTTGAAAGGAGAGAGTGTCAAAAAATTAGTAAAATTTTACTTGCAATAATTACCCCAACAGCTGTGCTGTTTTTTGTTTTCAAATTAGTTATTTGAAAAATATCTGAAAAAGGAAAACTGAAAAATGTGCATTTCTTTATTAAAAAAATATGTATACGTATGTAAAAAGGAAGCAAATATGATTTTCTTTGATTAAGCCACATAAATAAAATTTTATAATCAAATCATTTTGTTTGTTTATCATATCTGATCAGGGATGGAAAGTGGCATTTTTGTATTTGTTAATAGAATATAATTAAAAAATAATGAAAAATGCACAAAAACAGTAAATAATACATGAAACTGTGCAAAGTGTTTCATATTAAATGTAGATTTTAAAAATTTTGTAATTTAAAATATTATCAAACTACATTACCCAAACTACATCAGAAAAAGTGCAATTGTATCATGATTTCCAAGTACTTACAAGTAATGCTAGGAACACAACTGGGACGAACGACGAATTTCTTCCACGTCGACGAATTCGTCGATAAGAGATCGCTGCGTCAATTCGTCGTGTGAAGCACAACAACGAGGAAATTACTCAGCGAATTCTTCTCTTATATTTGATAAATTTGGTTATTGTGTGTGGAAAGACAGACAGAGAGAGAGAGAGAGAGAGAGAGAGAAAAAGAAAGAAAGAAAGAAAAAGAGAAAGAAAGAGAAAAAAAAATTGTTTTTTCGTCGTACAAAATAGAAATAAATCTATCTCAGTGTTCGTCACACAGGACGAATTTCGTTCGACGGCGGTGTTGTGTTCATTTTCATATGCACAAAAGTGTTTTATTTCTGATGACGAAAGTCCGCACTAAAAAATTCGTCGTTCGTCCCAGTTGTGTTCCTAGTAGGGATGCAACCGATACCGATACCGATATATCGGCGATACTGCTGGTTTTCCGATATATCGATATCGGCGATATTTTACTGTCGATACGCCGATACTTCTTATATTTTTCTTTAGAGTGTTTTTAAGTCTTATTAATATCAATTTTAAATCTTGAGCCAATCTAAACTGAATGCCATCGTTTATTTTGTAAAATCATAAATATTGCAGACGTTTTGCAGTTTGAATCTTAGAAACTGAAATGTATTGAAAATTTTGATGATTTGAATGGCTCATTAATAAACACTTATTTTGTATAATAGAAGAATTACTCTACTTGAGTTTTGTTAATTTTTTACTTGAGCTCAATTTCAATATGCGTATCGGTATCGGAATCGGTATCGGCGATATTTATTTTTGAATATCGGTAGTTCCTAGCATAAAGCGTTCATTTACTTTTTTATATCTGGGAGAGTAATTTTTTAAATTCCTGCTTACTCTCTCGTTGCAACTTTCTGCTAGGAAAGTAAATGCACACACCTTATTTACTTGTAATAAAAAAAAAATAATAATTCTATCTTTTTAAATCAACTTATGTGAATTTGGAATTCAAAGTATTATTATTATTATTATTATTATTTATTTATTAGTAAAACTTCTCTCGAACAAAATGCTGATTGTAAGGTTTTTTTAATGAAGAAATTACGTAATCAATATTATCATTAAGTTAATTTTCTTTTGAAAAAGTAACTTTCAACATGAGTCGCTCATATAACTCTTTATAATTAGTACGTAAGACGAAACGCTTTTTTCGAAGTATGTTTATTTTATTGTTACTGGCTTGAGGTTCAAATTATTACATGCATTCATCGCAAATTTTGTGACTGGAGAATATTCCTTTCAATAGTTGACAGTTGTGAAATCTCTTGAAATATTTTATGCGTGCTTTTGATATTCTGTGAAATAAAATTTCTTTTGTCTAATTCAAAATATTGCTTGTTCTTTCTCTTGAGGGTTACTTTTGGATACTCGCATACATTAGATATGTATTTAAATATGTTTACGTTTCTTTTTTAATTTTGTTTTATATACAATTTATGTCTAAGTTTTGTTTTAATATAATAATTTTTTATACGAATGTTAATGGATGTATTTTTTTGTTAATCATTTTTTTTTTGTTGACTATACTTTTTGTTTAATTGAAACTTTTTGATGGGAGATTTTTTGTTGTTGTTGCTTTATGTGATTTATCTTTTATATGTAGTATATAATACAATTTTTTTTTGCTTGTTTAAAATTATTTTCTAAAATATATTTGTGTTATTTATGCATTTGAATAAGTTTATTACTAGTGAGTTTTTGTTATAGATTCAAGGAAAAAATTGAGTTGTAATGAAAGGTATTAAACTATTGAAAAAAAAAACAATTCAGTTGTAAGTATTTTGTTTTGAATAGTTTTAACTTTAAACAATAGTTAAGTAAGTTTTTATGCTTTTCTCTTAAGGCGAGAAAAATAAAAAAAAATAATGCAAAAATTTAAAAATGTATTCAACATTCTTTCCTTTGTTTTTTGTTTTATAAAAAATGGCCGTATTATCTGATATGTTTATGGTTTACAGTAATGATCGTTTTCATTTAAGTTTAAAAAGCTAAAAATTTGTTTTCAGTTTAAAATTAAAAGTAGTTTGCAATAATTTTGATAAAATGTACATTAAGACAGATTAAGAGTATTTTTGCAAAAAATTATTTAATTAAATTTGAAAAATTGACGTAAATATACAAGGTACATATGCTAAGTAATAATTGATTTGGTTATTCTGTTATACTTCTAAGTAATTTTTATGCTTTGCTTGGCCAAACAAAATTAGAAAAACTTATTTTGTGTTTTAATTTAACTTCCAAATTTTGTTTTAAAGCATAAAAATTAACTAAATTTTTTAATTGATTGGTAGGTTTTTGTAAAATTCTTTTGAATGTAAATATTTTTATATACAATTAGAATAATAAAACAAACAGTGTGTATATTACAAGAAAAATACAAATATATTGGCTTTAGTTTTAATTTAAAGCTATAAAAAATTTGCCAAAAAAACTTTCAAAATACAGTGCAAGAGTTCTTAATAATAATATATTGGATAATAAAAAATGCATTAAATATTCAATTTATAGTTTACATTAATATATGCATGTATACCTACATACATATATATATATATATATATATATATATATAAAATTTATTATGTTATGTTTGATATATGTATGTATATTATACTATAGTACCTTAATAGCAAAAGTTTTAATATCACTTTTGGTAATTTTTACTAGGCGAGTCATACGACTCTGATATGTATCGTTACCTTGGTTGTGTCTTATGTTAATTTTTTTTTAAATAAATTCCATGATTGTTTTAAGTAGAGATATTTGTTTTTGTACACAAATTACGGCAAAAGCACTTTGAAGAGGAAGCAACAACTTTTAAGCATAGAAATTTCGATACAACGAACGATATAATGTCAGGTCCATTCTTTATGCCAAAAAATTATATCGCAAAGTTTTTTAAAATCTTTTTTTAAGCTTTATTTAATTTTTAACTGATAGGAAATGTTTGTAAATATTTCTTTTTGTATTATCGTTCAATTAAATTTTTCTTCTTCTAAAAATATTGCAACAGTTGTTATGTGAAAATAGTTTGTCAAAATAAAAAACTAATGGCACCGCAACGATTTGTTCTAGCTTTAGGGCCAATTTCACGATGTCGATTACGTTCGACTTGTCGCACACTTACATTTGAAACAACAACAAAATATGAAAATTTGTTTTCGTTTGCGACAAGTCGAACGTTGTCGACATCGTGAAATTGGTCCCTAGACTTTCTTTTACTTTTTTCTTTTACTTTTTTCTTATATAGATCACATCTTTTTCTAAGCTTTCCTTATGTATGTATTTAAGACAGCAAATGCTGAAAATTGCTGTTATGATTTTCTTCATATTTTGCTATTTTTTTTTATACACTTCACAAAAATGGTTTGTCATTCTGTGTGTAATTTCCACGACCCACAAAGTATATACGAGTATATCTTGGATGCTTATGAATTGGGTAGACGAATAAGCGATGTCCGTCTGTCCGTCTGTCCGTCCGTCCATAAGTCTGTACGTGAAATCGGTTTTCCGAAGCTCTCAGAAAAGCTAGAGACTTCGGTTTCGAAAGTCTGCTTCAGAGCTGGAAAACTTAAACTTTTTTGCCAAAGAAAAGTAACCAGCTAAAACTAATTTTTGTTTTTTGTTAAATAAACCTGCTTTATTTTTCAATAAGAATAAAATCGGTATGAGAAATCCAAACAAAAAAATGAAAAAGACGATTACAGGGTTGGAAAATTTTAATTTTTTTGGATAAATAAAAGTAACCTACTAAAATTAATTTCTTTTTGTTTTTCTCTATAAATAAAACATATTTTATAAATTTTTTATTTTTTTAAAGAAATACGTTGTTATAAAAAAACAGCAAAATCTATAAAGATGATTGCAGGGTTGGAAAATTTGCATTTTTTGTGGTACATAAAAAGAACTATGAAGATCGAATTAATTTTTCTTCCTTTTCTTTAAAAATATAAATTAAATATAGTTTATGTTTTAGAAAGAAAATTGTGGTATAAAAATTAAAAAAATAATAAAAGATTTCTTATTTTGATCCCTAGAATACGATTTTCCTTGTAATTTGAGCGATTTTTAAATCGAACCGCCCTATATATTATATATACTAGCTGAGTCTGGCAAACGTTGTCTTACCATCAATTATTTTTTTCAACTATAAATTACTCCACACTGTGGTCACTTGTTGGGTTAAAAACAAAACCTACCGGGTATTCAATAGAACCTGTGTTGAAAATTTCAGCTCCGCGGCTCTTATAGCTCTCCAGAGATCATGCGTTACGAATAAACATATTTATCTAGTTTATTTTATTTTGTTGCTCAATTGTTGCAGCAACTGTGCCAAATACTTTCCGTAATTTTATTCACACCAACAAACAACTCATCGTAAAACAATCAATATGAATTAGAAAATAAACTAAAAATTTTATAAACTAACATTTTTGTATATTTTTACATTCTTCTAATAATCATATAATTTTACAATTCATAGTCAAAACTCTCACACCCGAATGTTAAATATTTATTTGTGCTTCATTTGATATGTTTACGATATTGATGAGAGAGTTTTGAAAAATACATTCGATCGTTCATCTGTGTTTTCTTAATTACTTAAATATATTTTAACTTACAGACTATAACTGATATGTTATGATATATGTTTGGTCTTAACTTCTATAATTCTTTGGTTATTTAGCTTCTCTTCATATTTCGTTTATGATTCTTTAAAGAATTCGAGATTCTGTTACTGATTCCATTTTGAAAATATACAAATTTCTCTAATACTAAAAAAATTAACCATAAAAATGTTTGATGCGATATTAGTTTATTCGTTTTTACTATAAATACGAGTATGTTAAGTGTAGTAAATGGCTAAATTTGATTCGTGGTCTTCAAATATTTAGCAGATATGTTTGGTGATTTTTTTGTTATAATGTAGATGTTGGAAGTTTAGGTTGCAAGAAGTGTTTTCAAAAAGCTTTCTTTTATTTTGGGCATGATCGATCATGTTATCGTTGAGAGTTGAAGACTTAGAAGTTTGATAAAAAGCTTTGAAAGCTTAAATACCTGATTTAAAGTTTTGAAAAATAAATAACATAAAACATGGGTTGACTCTAAATTTAGCAATTTTAACTTTCTGCAAGAGAACGATATTCAGTGGTCACATCTGTAAAAATCTTACATTATATTATCTACTTCTTCGCCAAAAAAAATACACAGTTGTGTCCAGCTTTGTATAAAAGCTTGTCAATTTTGGGTTGGTTCCTTCTTTAAAGGAACAAGTGCGATATGAGTCTTATGTAATTAATTTCTGTTTTCTTTCAGCTTATGGCTAAACCTATTTCTTTCAAAATTAAGTGGGAAATGTCTCAAATGATTTTATTAAGCTTGTTTATATCACTTCAAAGTTTTCAACGAAATTTACAAATCCATTAAAGATTTTTAAAACTTTCACAGCTTTCATGCTTCCTGTCACTTGTCATAAAAATATTAAATATTGTTTGCCTTTCTGTCTGAATTTTAGGTTGCTATAGGAAAAAAGGAACAAACTAAAGTTCAGGCTTGATAACTTTTCTGGCAGTTTTACGCAGCTGAAAGGAAATGCATACATACATCTGTATACATACATACATACATACATAAAGTTTATATGTTTTTGTAGCTCGTTTCTGTATTTCTTGCATCGTTTAATTTCCCGCATGAAGCGAGGGAATTATAACAAAAACAGTGTTAATTTAAACAAAAATTGCATTTTTTCACACAAGTGTGTCTGTATCTTTACTTTCCGAGAACTATGAATATGTCATTAAAATAAATTTCCAGCAATTATTGGAAAGATGTGAGAAAAAGTATTTCTGTAACTATGCTTTGTTCAAAGTTTTTCTATAGAAATTTCAGAGCAATTCACATTTTAAATCCGCGCGGAAATTTATGAATTTTTGAATTTGTATGTAAAAAGTTGAAAAGATATTTAACGAATTGTTGAACTAAAATTATTATTAACAAGCCGATAGTTTTATATTCACCATTATCGGGAATAAAAGTTCACGTGAAATGTGTTCCTTTTTCTTAAAATTGTGATCGCCAATGCTTGCGTTGTTGTCTTGTCAGTAGACTATTTTCTAATTTTGTTCATCATTTTTTGTTCACCGCAAATATTTCACGTGAACAAAATGTTCGCCTTTTATTCCCGATAAGGGTGATTTATTTGGAATTTTTTGTTTACTTGTCTTATATAGAGACAGTTCATATAAAAAGTTTCTTTCAACTTGTCAATTTTTTTATTGTTAATTATTTCTGTTGTTTTTTTTTTGTTATTGCAATATTATTTTTGTGGTGTTTTTTTCATTTGAAACTCGATTGCTGAAAATATTCCAGGAAAAACAGAGGCTTGTTCATTTAAATGCGAATGATAGATTCGATCGAATATTTATATGGGAAACAAAAACAAATTTCATTCTGTTTTCGTATTCAAATACAGAAACACTTTTTTCTTTTTATCGAGAAACGGTGAAATTTTTTGTTTTACAAAGAACATTGTGAGAACTTTTACGATGCGAGAAATGCAGAAAATGGGTACTGGTGACTTTTCTTCTGCAAGACAATATCGTTCACGATTCATATTCTTAGATCTTGTAGATAATGATTACTACTTTCACGCGTTGCAAATATAAAAATATTGGTTAAAGAAATAAACAGTAATATCATCGGCATAGAGTGTAAACCTGCTAAATCCTTTATTTTATAACGTTCGAAAGAGAAAGAGACGCCTCGTCGACTTGAAACTCTATGTATTAGTCTAATTTTTTAACTTTTTATAGAAAACGTTAACGGTATTTTGTCTATCCTGTAAAATTTGCTAGAAGTGAGTTAGCAGGTTTACACTCTAACTCTCTTAATAAGTCTGCAGAATACGTTTTCTTTGTAGAGATAACTGAAAAATTGCTAACCTGAAAATCAGACAGACCTGCGTACTAGGCCCTAAATAAAAACCTACCACTGCCACTGAGTTAGGGCCTTTGTATATTAAGGCAAGGATATGTATGTAGGCAGATTAGTAAATTAGATTCTATTTTCTATTTTCAATTTATTAACGGTATGTTTGTGTAAGACGTTGACGTTAGAAATCTTGGCGTTTTTGTAATAGTTTAAAAGAAACTTGTACAAGAAACGTCAAGATTTTCATCGTCAGACTTCAAATATGGGAGTTGACAATCCAAATGGTGACGTTATGTGTATCGTATTCATATACCTTGGCTTAAGGGTTTCTCATGTGCTGTGCCACATAAGCTTTCCATTGATATGTATCACTGATATACATATGTATGTATAATGAGTCTACTCTTTCGTTTGGTATCTACTCTGTAGTATTTACTATTTGGTTAATAAATGATTGCGACGAATGATATTTATTTTTCCTATATGAGTTAATAATTAATTTTATATTATAGATAAGTACATGTATATGTATATAAAAAAGCAAACGAAATTCGGTGTATAATACAAATTCAATTTTATAAAAAGTGTGATTTTTTCTTTGAAAAAAATTTCATAAAATATTCATTTGTTTTTCTTGTTCAACTACACATGAGAAACTTTTTTTAATTAATATTTTTTATATCATTAACTTTTCTTACTAGGGTTATAGTGTTATAGAACCACTTTAATAATAATAATATTTCAATAGAAACTGCGTACTAAAATTGTTTTCAATAATAATAATATGTAATAATAAATGAAAAAGTAATGAAACGATAATAAAATTGAATTAAAAAACTTAACGAAATTTATAGGCTAAACGATCGAATAGATAAACGCAAAAATAAATTACCACTAATTTTGTGTAAGACAATAGTTTAAAATCCTCGTCTAAATGGATTTGCTGGACCAGCAGGACCTGTTGCAGTTGATGATCTGGAGGCTTCAGACTGCTGCTGCTGCTGCTGCTGCTGCTGTTGAAAAGGATTCGCTACACGTTGCTGAGGAAGATGTCTGGTTTCTGAAGGATGCTGTTGATACACGCCACCACCTTGTTCCTGGTAGCCAGGTTGATATTGCTGTTGAGGTTCATATTCAGCATTCTGTTGATAGCCCTGCTGTGTTTGGTAGTCATAAGAGCCGGAGGTTTGTTCATCTAGATTTGTTTCTTCTTGCTCCTGCTGATATTGTTGGCCGTACTCAAGATGATTTTTTAGCTCACCATCAATGGGCTTCTGATCGTGCATAACGTACGTTTGATATTCCTTATTGGGAGGATCCTGCATAAGGATATTGGCCTCGTTTTCGAATGGCTTGAAGTCGTAGATGTTGCGCAACTTCCTTAGTAGCGGTACATACAATAAGTTTGAAAAAGCTATAAGGAAATTGAGAGAAGTAAAGCCAATGGCCTCCACTACTCCACCCGCTATAATCGGGCCCACTGCATAGGCTATTGAGTAGGATATATCTGCAATGGCGTATATACTGCCGTACACAGATACGTAGCGTACGTCCACCAAATAACCGAGTGTAGGCAAGAGAGCAGTATCTATCAAAGCAATGCCGAAGCATATAATGCATATAGGAATCATTAACATTTGATAGGAGGTTGAGAACGGTATAATAAAACAGGAGAGACCTTCTAAGGCCAACCCTCCAGCTGCCATTAGCCACTGATGATGGGGATACTTTTTAGCCATTTTGACTGTGATCACTACACCCAAGACGTGAGGAAAGAAGGCTGGCAGCCATACCATGCCAATCTTCCAATTGTCAGTCGTCAGGTTATCTTCCATCCACAGCGATATAGTAGGCTCCAGGAAAGCCAAAGCCACATTTGACATTGTTAGAGCTCCGGCGCACACCGCTATATAGGGATCCATGAGTAGACGCCAAATGGGTATAATTTCTTGCTTTATTTCTCTACTTTGTTGCAGCTGTTCCTTGAATGGCTTCATAACCAACAGCAGCATAAGGCCATCGATGAGACACACTAAGGCCAATATCAAGAATGGCACTTCCTTGCCCGCAAACTGATAAAGCGCTCCCCCAAATGGCGGAGCCACAAGACAACCGAAACTGATAAAGGCCAGGGCAATACCCAAAGCTTGTGATCGTTCATTTTCCTCTGTAAAACGATCGGCTATCATGGCTAGGCCCGATGTATCGGCAAATGCTGAACCGGCACCCTGCAGGGAACGGGCAAAGAATAATACACTGTAGCTTCTACCACAGGCGAATACTGCGGTGGAAAAGAACATAATCGTTAGTCCAACCATCATGGGTATATCGTAACCGATCTTATCGATCAGACCACCTGAAAATGGATTCACCATCAATTGTACTATGGCCTTGGAGGCAAACAATATGCCGGTGGCCGAATCTTGACCATGATGATCGTGATGTACAGGTATTATTTTGCCCGTCACATTATCTATTAGCAAGGGCGCCATAGTGGCATCAGGTGCCTCGAAACCTCCAAGTTCTCTCAGATAGTCGGGTATAATTGGCACTATCACCATATACAACATGTTGTCCAGCAGTAGAGCTATGGAAACTATAACCAAAACCAAACGTCTTTGGTTGACGGGCTCCTGAATTTTCTCCCACACGATATCCTTCACCTCACGCATTTCCAAATTGATAAGTGGTATGGTAAACGACATGATGAAATAGTTTCTTGTTTTTTAATTTTGTGTTTAACTAAAATATTTTAATTTCTGTATCTAGTTGAACTTAACGGCTATCTTGTGGATTCTTAGGCTTCCTGTTTTTCTCTCGTTACTATTTGTTGCTTTTGTACTGTAATAATTTTGTTTCCTTTGCCGCTTTGTATTTAAGTATGTGTAGATGTGTGCATCTGTTACTTCTTGTTCATGCTTAAGCCCCAATTCGATCCATGTCTGAATTTTTCTATTGAGAAAATTTTTTCGTTTTCGTTTATTTTACTTTTAAGTTTCAGGCACATTTTGAGTGTTTTTAATTTGGTTTTATTGAATTTTGCTGCATTTGCTCTTTTGGCTCGAGTACACTGTGAATTCGTTCATTTAATAGGGACCACCACAACCTTTAACGACACAGAAACAAGATTTCATTATTATTATTAGTATAGTTTTAATTTTTATTTTAGGTTTTTGATGTGAAAATTTTCTTTTCATTTAAATTTTTCTCTTGCTCTTGTTCAATTTATTGTTGGTTAGTTTTTTAATTATTCTAAGCATTTATTAAGAAATACTTTTTCGTATTTGAATTTAAATTTAATTTACTATATAGTTTATGATTGAAATGTTGTTTCTGTGCAGCGAAAGGTGTAGTAAATTCCTTTTTTCTTTATAAATTTATAAGTTTTTAACAATGAGTGGCCTCGGTTTGTTTTAACAATATAATTATATTATCCATACAACTATATCTTGTTGTCTTCATTCTTCATTTGACAAATGTTTTATGATTTTAGATTATTATTATTTTTTTTTTTTTTTTTTTTGATTTGATCAAAGTTTTATTTAATTTTTTTATTATCTACATTCCACTGTTTAACATACATTTCAATCATAAAACAAATCATATTTATATGTTTTACGGAAGCTTTTCTTTGTTAGTTTATTTTATACACAAATATATCGGGCACTATTTTCGATTTAATCGCAAGACTTTGTGTTTTCAGCAGAAGTTTTTTTTTTATAATATTCAAATATGTTTTTCATACATAAATTGTCGCTTATGATACAGGCTATATTTAAAAAGTTATCAACAATTTACTTTTAAACTATGGATAGGCCCATAACATTTTAATTTCATTAAAAAAGTTTATTTTTTACTATATGTAGCTTACG
The DNA here is from genome assembly GCA_936439885.1 of Nowickia ferox. NCBI lineage: Eukaryota > Metazoa > Arthropoda > Insecta > Diptera > Tachinidae > Nowickia > Nowickia ferox. The sequence goes on from OW387023.1 coordinate 113,051,313, forward strand.
ATTAAATCGAAAATAGGGCTCGATATTTAACCGTGCAATGCAAAATGTTTTATACTTGTCCAGGTTGTTGCTAATAAAACTCCTTTCCCACTCGTAGCAAAGCAAGAATGAACTCGTATCTGATTCTAAAGGCTCCGTTAGCCGACTGTAATGCAATGTAACTGTAATGTAGGAAACAGCTGATCGATTTTTTTATATGAAAAGTAGGTTACGTTACATTACATCCCTATAACCATTTGCATTACTTTTCACACAACAATATCGATCAGCTGTTTCCTACTGTTGCAGTTACATTACATTACAGTCGGCTAACTGAGCCTTAAGGTGATAGTGGACTGTACAAATTGGGGGAATATGGCGTGGAGTTGTCATTTGAGGACGTAATATTATTGCCATTTTGCGGTTGTGAAAATGAGGTCAAGCTCATCCATAAAATTTGGCTTTCGTATAAAAGTTTTCTCTGAAAAATTTTTTTAGAGGCAGCTTGACTCTTTCTTAGCAGAGCGGAACTATGAAAAACTTAAATTTGGTTGAGACAAACATTTTATTGAAAACAAATGGGCGAATCTACCATTAAATTAATGTTAAATAAATAAATTTTTATATATTTTGCTTAATTTTCTTTAAACTAACAAATGTTAAAGAAAACCTTTACTTGTATCTATGTGTGCTTGTGTATTTTTGTGTGTGTGTTCTGGGTGCGTTTCAATGAAAATATTAACTTTTCAAAAACACGCAAAGTTGTTTTATGTGCGAGTATTGTAAACGAGGGCGTCTCTTCCATTCTCATCCCGTTTTATTTTCTATAAAACTCCTGTAAATAAGATAGATGTAATTGTATGTTTTTGTGCGTAAAATGAACATGAATAATAAAAGGGAAATGGAAAAAAATATAACTGTGAATTGTCCCAGATGTTCCAAAGATAATATGTGGAAAGGTAAATAGGAAATAATTACAGTCAAAGGTATACATAAATATATTCATTTCTTTATGTTAAGTCAAATTTAATATGTATGTATGCATGTATGTATGTACATATGTAGTTTATTCATTCAAAGTTGTATAAATAATATCGACACTCACAATCGGTGCATCCGTGAAATAAATAAAGTTGCTATTGATAGTTATGGATTCGAAATTCCCTTAAAAATAATTAACACAATACAAGCACGCCACTTGTGTAGAAAATTTTTATAGGAATCACTAAAAAATTTGAATGTTTTTCATTGGAGAAACTACACTTTAATATGCGCCAAAATGACTCGAATACCTTTGCTTTATTTTTTATGTATAAAAATATTTTTATACATTTTTATATAAATGGTAGGGGTATAGACATGTTTTTCACAATATTCATATGCGACCTTATAAAGTAAATACATATATTCGGGGTCCTTATGAAAAGATCAGTCGAACAAGCCACTGTGCACAGAAAGGAACGTTAATTTAGTGTTATTTCCATTTCTTTTTTAGTTACTAAAAATCAAATAAAATGTGTTGCCATATCTTATGTAGCAGCAACGATTGTATGGTTAAACTAGATTTTTTTTTTTATTAAAATTGGGCGAATATAAGAAACTCTTGGGTAAAGATGTTTCTAAAATGTAAAATATTTTTCATTAATCAAGAGAAAAAGTTAGTTTTAGGGACAATTTCACCAACTCTATTTAAATATCAATTCATATTTAAATTTCGATTTTCATTAATTTTTGTATGGAAAAATTATATTTAAATAAGTTGGTGAAATTGGCCTTTAGTTTAAATAGTTTAAGCATTCCAGCCCTGGAACCGTCTATTTGTTTATCTGATTTTAAGAATCAATATGTACGTAACAAATTTTGACACATAAGTCCAAGACCGAAATCACTAGCTTCTCTGGGGCTTAGGAAAATGGATTTCACGTCTATAGAGATGACCAGACGAATAAATGGACAGAAGGACACCCTATCTATTCATAAGGACTCAGGACAAATATGGGGCATTCAACACCAAATCGGACGGTTTGAAAATTTTTTTGTGCTCCTAAAAAAAAGAGCCTCCCGGCAAATTTTTTGGTTACTAGTTCGAAAGAGATTAACTTTTCAAAAAATCACTTTTTTAGTTTTTTTTTTATCTAAAACTTTCTTAATAATAGTCAAAATTTAAAAAATATTTTCTGACATTTTTGATTTTAGATTTTTTTTTACCGAAAAAAAAACATTTACCAAATATTTTGAATTGAGATTTTTGGATTTTAAATTTTTGAATTTTATTTTTGAAAATAAGCGAAACCTTAATTTTTAAAAAAAATTTTAATCCCAAACTTCTAGCCACCACAACTTTAAGTCCGGTCCATAAGGGGCTGTTCTTCCCATATTAGATAACGCTTTAGAAAAAATTATACTGAACTGAAATTTATACTGAACATTTTTCAAAAAGCATTGCAAATGAGGAGTCGGAGAGTGAGGGGTTATAAGAACTCCGGATGAATATTTGAATGGCCCCTAACTACTACTTTTTGAAAATTTGAAAAAAAATTATTTTAAAATTTTTTTTCTGTTCTGTTCTGTAAATCGAATCGATTTGAAATCGTACTACTTCCAAAACTAATAATGATCCTCTAGATGTGTTTAAAATCATACACTATTATTTTCTTTCAGATATGATATTTAAAAATCTATAAAATAGACAAAATAAAGAAAGTTTAAAAAAATATTTCTATTGTCGGATATAGTTTTTTTTAAAATCGTGCGATTTCAAATCGTTTTGGTTTACAGAACAGGACCGATTGCTTCTTGTTTCTTGACCCTTTATATTTGAATTTTTGTAATTTTCAATAAATTTGTGGTAGTTCGTCTATAAGGAATGAGAAGTCTACTGATGAGTTGCCCAAGCAGCAACGAAATTTTTCTAGACGTGCTTAAACAACAACAAGCAAACTTTCTTAAATTCGTATTTATATTGACACGCATCAGATAAGAACTAAAAATTATAATAAGTATTTTCCTACCAATAGGAGATTCAGGATTGAAAGTTTAATTTTGTCAGAACAAACTGTACCTTTTTATGAGTTCTGAAAAAAGTTTATAAAGTTTGTTGATTAACTGCCATTTTATAGAAGCCATGTAAAAACTGTCGTCTATAAACTGGCATTAAGATTACAAACAAAAACAAATCTTAAACAACTCAAACTTGCTGTGAAAAAGAAACTACTTAAAAACTTGAATTTTTTGAAAAATAATTGGTATTCTTAGAAAAACTGCAGAAAATAAATGAAATCCAAACACTGGCCAACGAAAAGTTCATAGTGTAAATGCAGTTCAATTAAGAGTTTCTCAAAATTTATTTTTAATTTCTCCAATTTGGTTCAAACTTTTCTATCATTAAAGTTTATCCAACAATTTCTTATTGCTTTGTATTAAATTGTGCTTCCAATTATTGAAAAATTTTTAAAAATTCATAAGTTAAAACATTTTGTATTCATCAGTTTGTTTCAAAAGAATTCTTAGGCACGTTTTTCTACTTGACTTTTATGCATTTGTATGCATGTTTATGAAGGAGTAGAGGGAGTGTATACATATAAATAAAACTCTAATGTAAGGACCAGGTCAAAGCAAAATCTACCCTGAATTCATGCTAAAAATAATTATAACAAATACGAGTATGCTCTGCTTTCCAAGCAGAGACAATAATGATGAATAGCACAGAAATCTATGATGTTGATATGAATGGATCGGGCTCTCGAAGAGAGTCATTTGCTTTGTACTCAATGCAGTAGTTGCTTTTTCTTTCTCATTGCAGACAGTTTTAATAATGAGATTTTGTTTCTTTTCTATCCTTGCAATGTTTTCAAACACAACCAATGGAGCAGTAAAAATATCAACTTGCAAGTAGTCATACTTTCTCCATATCTCAGTAGTTTTTAAATAAATTTTGCGAGCACTGTCTTTTAAATAGGATCGCAGGTTGTTATATGGAGTCTTCGAGAAATTCCTTTCATCAACCCAACGCTAGACGGACAGACGGATGAACATCGTTAGATTGACTGCCTTAAATATACGGAATCTCAAATAGATACTGTAAAAATTTGAAGTCTAACTACATACTAGTGGGGGTAAGGAAACATTAAATAAAAAGTTGAAAAGTTTGTTCGTTTTTGTGTAATTGACTGACATGTATTCCACCTCAAATTCTATACCTGGCTAAAAAGGAAACCAACACATTCAAACACACTTGGCCCCATAAATTCACCCTAAGTCTGAAGGAACTGAAGGAAAAAGGAAAAAAATAAATAAATTTATACAAAATAATAATTGACTCAAGTATTGTTGCATGTTGTTGCCGTTGCCGTTGCCGTTGTTGGGTTCGAGTGGCAGTAACACATTCATAACAAAATATGTTACTACCCCCGAAACACAAGTACAAAACGACGTTTCGTTTTATTTTTTTTGTTATTTTTTTAGTACAATTTATACGTACCTTTCATAGACATTGAAGTAGCACTCAACCGACATGGTCATGAAAATTTAATGACACAATATTGTTCTATACAATTTATTTTCAACAAAAAAATAAAAATAAAAAATAAGCAAATACGAGTATGTTAGAGCAACATTAACAAAGCCCTACGAAATTAAAACTTAACGAGAAGTGTTTCTTAAACGGTGTGGAATAATATTTAAGGTACGTGCTGTGGTACCGATTACATATTTTAAAAATAACAAATGCTGGACCGACAAACTAAGCTGCAGTTTCCACAACTTGTCTAGTAGCTTTACATAACTTGATTATCACATAACTGCGAAAAAGTTGTGGCTTTTAAAATTTATAGAATGGGAATGGGGTAGTGGGAGAGAATACCTCAGAAATATGGTACATCAAGGTTACTTCATTCAATATCCAAATATTTGTTATTAGTAGTAATAGATATTCAAAGAACGCACACAAGAAACTAACAATAGAGAAGTTAATATACGTACAAAAATAAATTCAAGCAATTAGAAAGACAATTCATTGAATGTGATATATAGATACATATACATATGTATACGTTTATACGCACGTCTTATTTGCAAATAAAACTGTAAATTGTTTTAGTATGACTTAAGGCTCAGTTAGCCGACTGTAATGTAATGCAACTGCAACAGTAGGAAACGGTTGATTGATATTGTTATGTGAAAAGTAATGGAAATGGTTATAGAGATGTAATGTAACGTAACCTACTTTTCATATAAAAATATTTCCTACATTACAGTTACATTGCATTACAGTCGGCTAACTGAGCCTTTATGCCTAGTACACATCTGGCATTTGTTGTGTTGTCGGTTTGTGGTGTCATTTTCAAAATGTGTGCAACGCCGTTCACTTTATGTTTTCTATACAACGAAAAATATAGAAAATGACTAACATCACTTTTCAATAAAAGTGCTACCAAGTTTTTGTACATTTGCTATGCCGCATAAACAGTATAAATATTCTTATTTGCAAATAGTGCGCGTATAAGCGTAGTAACAGGAAAAGTTACTACTTAAATTTAGCAACAGAACAGCAACAGAGAGTAAGGACTAATCATTAATTTTGTTTGTAGGTTCTGTACTGTTACGAATCAGGTGTTTTGTTTCTGTTCAATTGAAACTCTGTATGTGAGGTTCGTATTTCTTTTTTTTTCTGTTCTGTTCTGTTCTATTGCAAATAAATCTGTGGAAAAAATAATTAAACGTTAAATGACAACCAAAAGACCGTATCGTTACCTTAATATAGAAAGGCCCTAAGTCATTTTTTTTTAAATCGAGATTTTCGTATTTTTCAACACATTAGATGTTCTTCTATCTAAAATATACAAAAAACTCGAATTTAAAAAAATTAGTTAGTAGAGCCTTTCTATATTAAGGTATCGGTATGTATAATTTTGTTGTAACATGAAAAGCCAAAATTTTGTGTTAAAATTTAGAAGAATTTATTTTAATTAAAGATTTTTTTAAAGTAATGGAATGGAATGGAAGATGAAAAGATTATTTTAGTGATTGAAGTGAAGTGATTCCTTTCACAGAAAAGTTAAGTGCAAAATACGAGTACTTTCCACAGAAAAGAACAACGCAGAACGATAAGAAAAGTAAAAACTAATGGGCTATAACCATAGTAAAAAAAAGTATACTTTTTTAGTTTTAGAATGAATTTTTTTAAAAAATTAACTTTCGACCTACCACAGACGAAAAAAACTGCACTTTAAATAAAAAAGTCGGTTCTAAAGCTAAAACATGCTGAAGCTGTTTTTAACTAGATAAGCATTGACTCTGGCTCTTTAATTTAAGACAAAACACATTAAAATAAAAGAGAAAATTTAATAAGAGTTGTGCATTAGTGTAATAAAAGTTATTAAATTAATAGAAAATAAAACAAGAACAAGTTGTATTGTAATATGAGTACACATGTACATATGTATGTACGTATGACTTTCTATCTCTTGGCTTCTTTTGTTCCTATAAACAATTTATAAACCAATTATTGAACAGTTTATTTTATTAAAATAATACAAAAAAATTTCTCTATATTAATTATTTGTTAAGTTCTTTTTATGTTCGGTTGTTTTATCTTGTTATTAAATTTAAACCTTTTTTGATAACACAGTATCAGATGAGAGACAGAGATAAGAGAGAGATGCAACTTTCTCATATTTTGTTTTCGATCATATGAAAAATGTCCAACATTTGTTGTGGCACCCAGTTAAAGTCGTTCAACTCAGGGTTCCCAGTTTTCATTCGACTGTCATCCCCACTTTTAAAATGTTTATCACCAAAATTCCCCCAAAAGTAATTTGTAATTTGTAATTTGGATAAAAAGTGTCGCAACAAATTTCATTATTTTAAAAATGTATGCTAATTCGTAACAGAAATTTGAGCAATTCATACTGAAATTTTTTTAATTCTAGGTTTTATTGACTTCATTGTCAAAAAACTCGTTCAAAGCAAGCGTTGCTCGTTGATAACAAAGTAAATTTATTATATACAATACTATTCTTTCAACGGGCGTGATTCAGCGGCTCTTTATAAGAATAAACTTCTGCCCAAAACATGTTTAAGTTGTTTGTTATTTGTATATCAAATAAATTTAGGTTGTCCTAATCCATGTTCCGAGCGAATTGTTTATATGTTTTGAAAATTTTGAGATTTGATGGAAAACGTTTTAAAATTTGCTGCAATCAGCTTTTTAGTTATAAAAAACAACTTTTAACAGTTACGTTGATTCTACAGAATTTATTTCCTCCTCAAAATCGCCAAAAAAAAACCAAAAACCACTGAATCTAAGGCTAAATACGATTTATTAAGCTCCGTTGAACATTAAGTACAGATACTCGCATTAGACGTAAGTGTCTAAAAATTGTAAACATCAGGCGAGGTAAAGAACTGATTGTCAAATAATTTGTAAGTTATATACAAAAATAACAATAAAAGCATTATAAACAATAAAATCAGCTGATGAGCAATATCGCCAATGCGAGTACCTGTTTGTCTTCTAATAAACCTCATTTAAATCTTGTCAACAACAAATGTTAAAGATGAGTTCATTAATACCATTTATCATTTTATATTATTTATGAACTAAAAAAAGAGCAATTGGAATATGTATTAAAATTAAAATACTCCGAGAAATAAATAAAAAATACTAAGTAAAATACAAATCCCTAAAAAAAATCCCCAAAACATAAAAGTTATCCCCATTTAATTCCTCAATCCCCAAACCAAAATTCTTACCTCATTTCGGAAAAAAATCCCCGATTTTGGGGATAAATCCCTTAATCTGACAACACTGGTTCAACTTAACACACAATTTGTTTTTGACTATAGTAGAAAAATATTTCGAAATAGGTTTTTAATTTTAAGTTGTTTCTAAAACGAACCGACTTTATTCTGTGACTATGGTTGTGGACCAATAATGAGTCCTTTAAGATAACTTTATTGTTTTATGTGTATATTGATAATTGTCATCATTATCTGTGTACATATGCATACATATAAATAAAATAAAAAATCTAAAAGTTTGAGACACTCTGTTCTGTTATTTCCTTTTCCTTTCTTATTTCTAAAGGTTGCCTCTTATCGTGTTGCGTGTAATTAAAGTGTGTTCCTTGAAAATAAAAATTTTTTTGTTCATACCATCTAAAGAACTAAATAATTTGTATAGAAATTATTTTTAATACATCAAATGTATGTATTCGTATGTGATGGAAAACACGAGAAATGCTGATTATAATTATATCTGTTGCACTTGTATTGAACTGTGGGAGCTGATATACACATACACACACATGCATACTATATAATTTATTCGAATTTCCGTTGTGACATATTTATGCATATTTAAGTATTGCTTAAAACTCTTTTCATTGCTAATTATTGATAAATTTCTGCTTTAATTTTTTCTTTCGGTTATTTGTTTAAAATTGTTTGAAAGTTTCTACGTGGTTCTTGTAACTTACTCAAGTGCGCTCACTAAATTTTTAATATGTTTTATATATTTTGGAATAGTTATGTAATTAAATTAATTCAAGGAAAATTTTAATAAACTGAGAACCAAGTTTATTTATACAACTATACACATTTTTTTGGGGTATTTTCTTGGAAATTAAATAATTTCTAATAAATTGAAAATTTAGCTCTTTCTGAATAAGAGAATAAGTAATATAAACGTGAAATTAATAAGTTATAGGAGAAATAAAAGTCAGGGGCAAATTGCGGCATTCGATATCGAATAAATTATATGAAAATTTTAATGTGTTTGTGTGGAAGTTTCGATGGATAGCGAATGCCGTAATTGGTCTCCTGTTTTAATTTTTTGACAATAAATCAAAATCATAAGTCAGGGTCCAAAAACGAACGAGGTACTTTCACCAAAATTTTAGTAGAAATTTAAATTATAATATGTTATCTGTATATTTCATTTATAATTTTTTCTTTTTATTTTCATGACAAAATTTGTATTCAAAACTCTACGAAAACATCAACGCAGGTGAGTCAAACTGATATTTTAAATTAAACAATTTATGTGGACAAAATTACTAAAATAAATATCCTGAACTCTACAATTTTGGTATACATATAAAATATTTGTATGCAATTTTTATACAATATACACAACGATATAAGGATTACAATATTTTAAACTCTCTTATTCCTTCTTGATATTCAAAGTAATTATATCATAACAAGCCTGTATATAATTAATTGGGGTAGCAAAGTGGCGCAAAATGTAAGCAAACTTTTATATTTAATAAGTATTACAACATCATCATCTTGTGACAAGTAAAATAAAGTAAATTCGTTTGATTGATATTTACAAACATAAAATTTTGATTTTCTCGAAGTTGCCAAGAAAGTTTGCTGAACTTTTGACATTTCATGTGACTCTGGGATGCCTGCAAACATCTATTATGAGTATTTTTCTGTTTTCATTGTTCCATCTCAGTGGGAGTCAGAAAAAAAATTTTTTTTGCTATATTTCCGCTGGTTCATCAAACAACTGTCAGAAACATAAAAGACGCTAAAAAAATTTTACTTTGTTAACGACAAAATTAAATAAAGCAGTTTTTAAATTAGTTTTTGCTTTTTCTTACAAAAAATTGCCAAACATTTTGCAAGAAAGCAAATTTATTAATTGAATAAAAGATGAAAAACGTGGGATACCGATCCCGAAAATTTTAAAAAAGAGGCACTCGGTTATAGCTTTGCTGCTTAGGTTTTATAAAACAAATTTCATGTGTGAAATAACAATGCAATAAAATTATATTATATGATTCTTTGCAAATATTTGAAAACATTTCCATTTATTTCCCATTATTTTCTTTCTTAGCGGCGTACGATTAAATTAAACGAAAACAAATTGAGCAATCGTTCCCATTGGTTTTGTTTCTCTCACTTCAAAAAACGAAACAAAACAAAATCAAACAATTTGTTTCGTTTATTTTCATACTCTGCTTTTACGTACAAAGAAATAAAAACAAAAATAAATTTATAAGTGTAATAGTGTCGATTATTTTTTTTTTACGAAAATCACGTCCTAACTCCTGTACCACGAAATAAATAGCAAAGCTATAATAATTACAATTTTTTATGAAAATAAATTCTATATATCCCAGTGAAAAAATTGGAAGTAATTATTTAGAAACTTCCAAAGCAGCAATAAAGACCTTGATTCACTATCCAACACGATCGCACGATTCCTTAACAGAAGAAAATCTTGCAGAAGTCTGACCGACTTTAAAAAAAATCGCTTTGAAATGGTGTTTTAGGTGCCACACTATCACACAAATATTATGCAAAAACAACATTATCAGCTGTCATAAATATTTCTAAAATCACACGACTTGCCAAAATAAAATCTATCACACAGTTGCATTTTTAGTCCGCACTACCAGACTTTTTTTCTAGTACATTAGCATATTTGGCAGATCGCGCGATTGTGTAGGATAGTGAATCAGGGCCTTTATTGCTGATTTGGAAGTAGAATCACGGCTTTGAGTGTGTATTTTTGACTATTTACGAACCGATTATTAACTTGATTTTTTTAGGAAAATTAAATCAATATTATGAAGTACTCGTATTAGAGTTTTATTTTAAAAAAATAACTATATTAATTTAAATGAAATTTAGGAAAAGAAAAAGTAATATTCGAAAACCAGATTAATATAATATCATAAACAATGATTTCATACATTTCTTTAAATTGTATGAGTTTTTTTAATTAAATCAAATCCGAAAGCACTTAAAAATTCACTCTTCACAAAAGTGAATATCTGTCTTATATAATAAATAATTTAATTAACATACTCGGCAATTAATATTAATATAAATTTTTTATAAAAAAATTTCATAACAAGATCTAGTTTCTTTGTTTTCACAAATAATCCTGAAATCCGGGCGTTCAGAAAAATCTTGGGACTAAACACTTCCAAGTCCCGGCATTCACAAATCCGCCATACCTAAACTTTATGCTTAAAACACCGCACGTAGGAATTACTCTTAATAATACAACGTATGATTTGAACGTCCAATTGGAAACTTGGAAGCGAAATGTTGTGAAGATACCTTTTCTAAAGAAAGACTAGCCTAATGAGATCTAATGGTTGAAATCTTAATACTAGCTTATGCAAAATTTAAGTACATACTTTTGCTTGTTATATTGTGTAACTTGATGGATAAATCAAAGATTCTACTAAAATTCCCATGACACAACGGCGAGTAACTATAAAATACACAATTTTACAAGGCCACTTTTTAATTATTTTGTGGGAGGATTACAATTTTATTTTTAATTTTCTCTACATTTTTTTCATTTGGAAACATTTTTAGTCTGCTATAGGTATGTATGTGTGTATAATTTAAAAGTCATGCATGACAATTTTGCTGCATGACTTCAGGAGTTCATTAGTTTTGCACAAACATTGCATACTCTTGGGGATACCAAATAAATTTCAAACTAGCATAGTGTTTTTTGTGTAAAACACTCAACTGTTGTTGAAAACTTTTTATATTATTTTTTCTTTATTTGGCCTTAGAACTTTTTTTAACTTTGTTGTATAAAAATTTGATAAAAATTTTAATAATGAGACTCTAAAGAAAAGATACATACACACACACACACACATACACATACATTCGAACAAAGTAACGTTTTTAGGCCGATGCTGAAGCCCAAGTTCGGCTTATTTATTAAAGCTTGCACAGAGAGAATAGATTGGTTAAAAATCTGTTGGAGCAACAAATATTTAATTATGTATTCCAATCTTCCATATTTTCTATCAATTATCAATCAATTGTACGATTTTTTTATATTTATAAACAAAAACCCATAATTACAATGTAAATAGAATTCTCACAATAGTTTTATTAGTAATAACAATTGATTCCGTTTATTTCTAATAACCATTTTAAAGTATTGGTAGACGCAACTGAATTAAATTCAAGTTAGAAAATAACGTAACTGAATATTGGCTTTTGAAATGAAAAAAAACTAATCCTGTAAACAATATTTAGTTTGAAAAAAAAACATTCGGTTATTGTAACTAATTAAAAAATTGCCCTCGTACTGAAATTCTATTGCAGTAAAAGAAAAGAAAATAAAATACTTTATTGATGCTCCTAACCGAATTTGTTATTCTGAATACAAAAGGAAAAACATATTTTGTTGTCGCAATTGAATTATTCCTTATTTGTGGACAAATTTGAATGTTTTAGAATCAAAAATAAAAAATAAATAAAAATGTCATATAAAAAATTTTTTTTTGCAGAATAATTACATAAAATCCCGATTTAACAAAAAAGGTAAGGACATTATTATATGTGACCTGCTCCACGAAAAGGGACCTCTGCGACGAAAAATTTTTTTTTTACTTATTGAGTGAGTTTTATAGGAAAAAAACGCCCTTTCAATTGCCGCGTTTTCCTCAATAACTTTTTTTCGGCGCAGAGGTCTCTTTTCGTGGAGCAGGTCACATATATATGTATATAGCAAAATATTCGAAGTGTTTTTACTATTATTCTGAAGTGAAATTATTTGTGCAAATAATCGAATACCGGCAACGGATGTTACAATGCACCACGCGGATAAAAAATTTGCACATTTCATTCACTTCAGAATATAAGCGAAAACTTAGAATAATATGCGATAAATATAATAATGTACTTACATACCTTTTTTATTCTGCACAAATTGTTTTTATGTATGTTTGTATGTATGTGTATGAGCCATGATTAATTTAGAAATACCAATTATATTGATTGTATCAATTAATTATTTCTATAGTCACAATTAAAATTTCATTCTAAAAATGCAAATATCGCTACTGAAAAGTTGTTGCTTACAAAAACTATATTCGTTCATTACAACAGAATTAGTTGTTGGAACCGACAAAATTCGATTGGCTACAAATTCGGTTATCACAACAAATCTGTATTCTCTGTGTGGGAGAACCAAAGCGAAGCCGAACACTGATTTTTTACGGATTAACAACGATTGGCCGATATTGACGCCAATTAACCTATCGGAATTTAATACACATACTCAATTGAAAAATAAGAAGGAATCTTAGAAAAATTTTTTTATTTCTATCAACATCTTAGGCAATGTCTTACGAGTATATATATTATTTTTTTTTCTTTTAGAAAAAGTGCAAAATTTTATAACTTTTTATTAAGAAAAATGCAATTTAGCGTTCTTATAAATCAAATATTTACGATCGTAAGATCTCTATTTCAAAAAACCATTTTATTGCGAATTTTCATTGAAAAGTGCAATAAATGTAACTTTTTTTTCTAGAAAAGAAAACTCCATTAATTTTTTTAAATAGTTTAACATCTTATCTATGATTCTCTTCTATGTGAACTCTTTTGATATTTATAAACATCAACTTTGATAAATTAGAAGTTAATTCCTACCAGAGCTTATTTTGTGTATGAGAGCAGTTCAACTATTTATATTTGAGTATTTATTCTTAATTATTATACTTTTGTTATGTGTTGTATGCACCAAGAAGAAGAAAATATGGCAGAGGTAATGTTTCAGCTATAAGCGTGTTTTCATTTTCATTCATGTTCATCTTTATTTTCTATCCCATTTTTATTTTAGTTTTTATTTAAGCATCTGTTGGTTTCATCAAAAATTCACAAGATATATTGCTTTTTTCCTTGTGTCTGTTTTTCCAAAATTGACTTTAATAATTCAGTCAGCTAAGCAAACTTCCGAGTACTTTTGGAATGAGTAGCAAGCAACTTGTATAGAATGGATTTGGTTTTTGGCTAGCAGCTTTAGGAAAACGAAATAAATTTCTCTAACGGCCCTTTTCACAATGTATGATTAAGAGTTAAAGTGAACTTTAACTGACAGTTCTTCATACCAAACTTGCCGTTAAAGTTCCTGTTAGCTTTTAATTTTACTATGTGAAATGGGCCGTAAGGGTGTTTTTCTAACGGGTGTTTTTTTAGAGGTATAGAACTTCGAATTGAAATAAAACACAAGAAAATCGTTTTAATGTCCATTAATTTGGCTTTATTGGAAGGATAATTTTATGCCATTAACGTTTAAATATGATTTCGGGCATGTGGCCCCCGCGGCTGGCTCGAATAAAGCCAATTCTACAGGTCCAATTTTCAACCACTTTTTCGAGCATATGGGGCCGTATGTTGGCAATAACACCACGAATGTTGGCTTCCAAGTCCCCTAACGTTTCTGGTTTGTTGGCGTAGACGAGCGACTTCACATATCCCCAAAGAAAATAATCCAATGGTGTCAAATCACACGATCTTGGTGGCCAATTGATGGTTAACCGAATTAATTGCTCTGATGGACGATTATGTCGACCATAAAATGGACGGAGCTTGCGGTAAACTTCGCGAACTGAACCATTATTTTCGAAATAAATTTGCACGATTTGCAAGCGTTGTTCTTTTGTCAACCTGTTCATGATGAAATGGCAAACCAAACTAAATATTAATCACTTGACAGCTGACAAAATGGCCGCCAGTTAAAAAAGTGATGCCAACTTAAAGTTCTATACCTCAATAAAAAACACCCTATATAATGTTTTTATAACATGCATCAAAAGGTATTTTTTTTTCATAATTATTTATACCTCTAACAGCCTTATTTTATTCTTAATCAAAAATTAACTAATTCCAGGTTTGTTTAACAGAAACCATTTAACCCAGGGTTATTGATTTTAATTTCACCATCCTTACTTATATTACTTAACAAAAACATTCGATAGAAAATATGGCAATGCTGTCTCTATTTTACTTCTTAATTTAAAACAAAATATCTTTACCATTTATAACCAACCTCAACACGCCTAAGGCCATTGGGATATAATACTCGTAGATACACAAACAAAGGCAATAAATATACAAATAAAATATATATATTTATGTGAGTATGTTTAAATGTGTGTTTGAGTGTATGCATGTTTGAAACGCCAAACAGATATCAGCTACGACAACATCAACACATTATGAGCCCATAACAGCAACATTGTGTCCAAGTTGCAACATTTGAGGCGTTTGTAATAGGAAACACGATTATATTACATTGCAGCTGAATAAGTTCGTAACGATTTTTCTGTCAAAACAAAAGTGGCAAGAATTTTCCATCTAGTCGAGGGGGGTGAGAGAAACGAGGTAATAAAGTAAACATTGTACATTTGCAAAGGAAATAGAAAAGGGAGTTCTTTTATAATAAATTATGTTACAAGGAAAGTAAAACAAAGATAAAAAAAAAATGAATCCAGAAAAAAAGTGTAATAAAGTGGTTGCTATTAGGATGTGCTGCGATAAAAATCAAACAACATTGGGTTGTAACATTATTAGTAACACAGCAAATGCTAACATTTTCTGTAGCATATCCTTTAGGGATGGCAAATTAGATGTGAAAAGCTTTAATATCTACAAAGCTTATCATTGTGTGTGTGTGTGTGTGTGTGTGTGCGTGTGCATGTTTCTGTGAACAAAATAATAATAAATTGAAGTCGTTTGGCTTAAAACAGAAACCGGTTTATAATGGTAACAAATAATAACTGGTCTTTAGGGAATATAAAACAGACTAGAAAAATTAATGTACAAGCTAAGAATATACATATAAACTTCTAAAAGTATACTTTACAGGCACATAAACAATTTTATTGCGAGAATTTCATTTAACACAGCATGTGCTTCTGAGTAAAAATAATATTGCCAGTAATACATACATATATGCACTCTTAATATGTATACATATTTACATATGTATATGTATTTTTCTATAAACGAGTCTCTTAATGATTTTATTTATGGCTATGTGTAAATAACAATTTCTGTAAAATTAGATAGTTATTTATTATATTGATATCATGCCTTTTATATAATGCATGAAAACATAATAATAAAACTATTAACCAAAAAAATATAGTATCATTAAAATTATTTCAATATTTGGCAAGTTTGCAAAGTCAATTCCATCGTATTACCATATCATTATGTAGAAATTCACAAAGCACACTTTCAAAGGTTCTCTAAAGCTTTTTGTTTGGTGTAGTATAGTACTAAATTCTGTAGATTTGATGAAAGCTATTTTGAAGCACCAAAATAGTACAAAAAAATTTAAGCTGCATCGCGATTTGTTTCAGCAGACCGAGATCCGCTGACTTTCATTGCGTCGTCGCCTACAATATTTTTGACAACCTGTAGCCAGCCGGCTTCAGCATCAAGGAAACAAGTTGATTTTTTGTAACCAACTGAAATCGATACGAATTTGTTCACACCTCGGCGTAAGTTTAAAACTTATTACTGGACGAACAAGTTTTTGGGCTATAAAAAAGTATTCTGTTTTTTTTTATTGTCTTTCATTAATTACAGGCTTAAAGTGCATAATTATATTTAAATAAATTCAAATTTGAGTGCTTTGTTTTTGTTTTCAATATAAATAGGCAGATGAGAATTTTTGATTGTCTTCCATAAACTGGCAGTAAAACTTATTTAAATAATCGAATTATTCATGTTCGAATAACAACTTTGGTCTACACACATACGCGCGTATGTGTAACACAAGTTCTCCCTTTTTATCAGGCTGATGCATTTTCTCATCGTTATGAATCATAAAATACCCTTGAGAATTTTCAAAGTAAAGACTACTTTATTTCCAAAACTTTTAGTTCTTAAAGACGTTCGCATTCAAGTTTGCACGCAACAAACACAAATGTTGACAATCTCCATTGGTGGCTCTCTAAGGATTAAATTTCTGTTTTATGCCTACAGTAAAATATCTTTAAAAGTTTTAAATTTAATGTAAATGATTACGTGCCGATTTAAAATATTGATATGATTTTTTTTTATAGAAGTTTTATTTATAAAACAAAGTTTCAAATTACAGAGACGTGTCATTATTTCTACGCTAATCTTGACATTATCATCTAGTCTAATGGCAAGGGAAAAGGATTTCTTAAAGCTTCCTGAGAATATATCCCAAATGTACTTAATATGTTAAAATATCGATTGGTTTCTTAACATTTTGTTTAAGTTTCAACGATTACATGGCTTATAAAAAAAATCCAAGTTCTTAAATACTCAAATACAATTAACCTACTTTATTTATACTTTTTATTTTCTTCGTTTCTTTTTTTCTTTTTTTTTTGGTTTATTGTGGTTTAAGTGTGTCTGTCGTCTTGTGGTGTGGTGTGGTCACTTGCACTTGAAATCAATATTTATACCTTTTAATTTAAAAATAAGTTTAACCAAAGACATTACCAGCGACATTTGCCATGACTCGACATATTAAATGTCATTTACTTTAAATTGCAGAGTTCCGAGCACACAGAGAGTTGAAACACTTTATTTAATAGTAATGCAGCAGGGAATGTGAGGAAATAAATATGATAAAAATGGTGCAACTAGACCAACACGAAATCATTCAAATCATTCCTTGTTAAATAAAGGCTTGAAAATAAATAATATTACAGAGCAGATGCCCTGCTTTCTTCAGCTTATAGCAAATTTCAGCATTCCTATGAAGTTATTTTTATAAGTTAATACAACAGCAAGTTTGTTTTAGAAACTAATAGTCTTATGTATAACAAATATTTAGCATGAATTTAACACATTGATGATTTATAAATATAATCAGCTGCTTAAAGGCCGACACACATGGAATACTTCAATGGTTATATGTCGCCTTTTTCAACTGACATTAACGCAACGACGGAGGAAGTTGACACAATGAATATGTACTTTGTTGACGGAAACATTTGAGCAGCTTCATTAGGTTTGTTCTCCATTTCATCAATTAAACTTAAATTTTTTTATTTATTTTAAGAAATTTATTATTCGACATATTGTCATAAGTATATTTTAATTGAAATTTATTTGCTGGTGGTTAAGCAATTGTCTATATATTTCATTGGTGCTTAGCCAAATCATCAGTAGACTTCAACCACATATCCTGAACAGTCACAAACCGCTTATTTTTCTTTTGTGATTTTCAAAAATATTATTATTTTTGAATACTCAAATAGTTTTTGAAAATCTGTGCATAAGATGAGAGGTTTGTGACTGTTCAAAATTTTATTGAAGTCTACTAATGATTTGGCTAAACACCAATGAAATATATAGACAATTGTTTAAGCACCAGCAAATAAATTTCAATTTATTTATTTCTATTGTTTTATTTTATTCTTGCTGCCACTAAACACAATATCCTAAATCAAAACATACCAAAAAAAATAAAAAATCAAATAATGGCTGTCAAACTACTTAACATACTCTAAACCATTTTAATTTAACAACGAAACCGCATGAATTTCGAGATTTTTCTGAATGGACCAGAATATGAAATAGAAGAAGAAGAAAAGAAAATCCACATAGAAAAGCTAAAAAGATAGCCAAATTCTATCTAAAACACATAAATTTAAATTGTTTAAAATAGCACCATGCTAAACCTCTTCCTTAGAATCCCATTCACTTTACCATTAACACGTGTCAGAATCAAACAGTTTTTCAATAGTATTTAGTGGTTAAGTTTTTTTTGGGCAAATGTTTGCCTAGTCTTAATGTACCTTTAGATTTTGTTGTTTATATATATTTTTATTGTTCCTTATATGTACGGAGCAGATCTTCTTCAAAGCACTTCCCTGCAGAAAATGGAACTGGCACAAGACTAGTCATGTGATCGGTGCCCAAGTGATAGGGACCAGTCCCAGTTCTGACACTTCCTATGAAGCGGACCAGTCACTTTTACATGGCCTAGCATCTCATAGAGATCTAATCGGTGTAGAATAATATGAGTTATTTAAAAATATTATTCCGACACTTAACTATAACAATTTCATATTTCAAAAGTATAAACCCAAGTTAAGCTTAGCTTAATATGTAACTATAGTTACGGGAGGTCCTGGATCCAACCACATCGAACTTGTTCAGTGTCGTTTACTATAATACCGATAATAACCATTCCCATTTAAATTGAAAAAAGATCAAGACGACAATGATGAATATGTAACCATTCACAGGATACACTAATCCCTACTTTTGGTAACAGCTAGTGTTGTCATTCGAACAAAAATTATTCGAATATTCGAACAACGTTTTTTTCATTTTTGTTCGAACGAACAAACATTTTCAATTTAGAACAAAAAAATATTCGAATATTTTTTTTCGAATATTCGAATATTCGAACAATTTCCTTAATTACTTTGTATAAAAAGTATTTTGCATTTCATAACTTTTTAATTTGTTAAAAGTAGAATGTTAAGTAATCAAATTACTCCAAATTATAAATAATTGTGTAAGCTTGTTTGTATATTATCGCTAAACGCATCGTTTGTTTTCTTGCTTTGAAAAGATAATCCCTCTTTAATGGCATCAGAAGGTGTCTTACAATTCCTGGCAGAGTTTAAAAAAATAACTGCTTTTCTACAGATCTAATCAAAAGCCCTACCGGCTTGGTTGGTTATTGTTATAAATAAATAATATTATTCCTAAGCTTTCCAATAACAACTTTTTAAAATATGCTACAAAGAGCGAATAAAAGAAGACGCAAAAACTTTAATTTCACGATTATTTTGTAATAAAAATTTCGAAAATAATCTTAATTACAATGGAGTATTAGATGAAATTTCAGAAGTAACCGACAGTCATCTAAAAAATTATATCAATATAGTAAGAAATTGTACTAATATAAAAATCGTCAACAATTTTGAGGTTAATTTAGATTATTTGGAAATATCAAAGAAAAGAACACACAAACTGGATATAATTTTTAATCCTTTTTTAACGGTATCACTAACACATAAAGATAAAAGATATTTTTCTACTTATTCTTTTCTCAAAAGCTAAAAATTGGGGTTATCTGTTGTTTTTTAAATGACTGTTTTAAAAGAAATCAAAGAATTTTTGTAAATGTGTATAAAAACGTAACTTTTTTAATTAACTTAGTAATATTTCTAAGTTTGTTATTAAAACTATTTGTTTTCCTTGTGCAATGAATTATTTTTTGTATGTTAATGTAAAAAATTATGTGTATGAGACATGCGTGTCGTTTTCTGCAAACTTTTTGAAAATTATTCGAATACATTTTTTTATTCTTTGTTCGTTCGAATATTCGAACAAAAGTTCCAAATTATTCGTCCGTTCGAACAATAGAAAAATCATGAAATTTCACTCGAACAAATATAAAACACGAATAATTAACAACTCTAGTAACAACACCATTTTCTCAAGTCAGTCATAGGACAAGTACGTTTGGATCAATTGTCACCAAATTTTCTGCAGGGTTGTTATACAAGGTAATCAATGTTAAAAATTTCCTTGTTGTCATGAAATGATTCTGATTCATGATTCTTTATGTTTTTAAAATTTTTTCCTACGATTCGTTATACCTAGTATATTTCTTTGATTTCAATCTTTGCTACATATGTATATAATTTGCGTCTTATTGAATTTCCGCTAGAGCGAGATTCATCATGACGTGCTTTGCCTGTATTTACAAATATATATTTTTTATACCTGTAGTCTTATACGGGAGTTATATAATGTTGCCAGATGTAGTCTGTATTAAAACTCTATTATTGGGCAATAAATTTCTTTAAGTGTAAGTTCGAAAAGCGAGCACAAATCGTTAACTTGTCAATTCTTAAATAATTCAAGAAAACATTGTTGAATGTATATGTATAATAAAACAAATACGCAAATAAAGTGAAATTAGCTTAGCACATGTTAAGGTTAATTGCTTTCGAACATGTGGAAAACCACGAAACCCTACAAAATGTTTAGCACTGCAAACATTACAACAAATTAAAAACCAAGCAACAAAGAGGTAAAATTAAATTGAGTCTAAAATAAAATTAAAGTTTAGAAGAAATTTCCCAGATTTAAGTATACCCACAACTTTTTACTATATGGAAGTAAGGGAATTCTCAGAAATAAAATACATAAACGATAAAAGAACAATAAATAAAACAATCGTAATTAAAATTTAACTGATTTATGTGTAGGGAGGAAAGTATTTATTTAATTACTTAAGACAAAAAAAAATCTTTTAATTTCAGCTGTGACTAATAAACATAAATGTTTGCAGCAATTAGTAGTTTGTACAAGACCGCATCACAACAATCATCGTTATACTTATTATTGCCACTTTTATTAGCAGCATGCCTTTCTGCCACTTCTACATTATGCACAATTGCTGTGTCGCATCGTATCGTGCGTTTGCCCAACAATACGAGTATTAGCAAGCAACACTCATGTAACAGGCTTAACAAATTGCTTTCCAGCTCATTTGTCAATGTGGCACTCACTATTAAAGAGACCTTTAACCTTCTGCCTCATAAATATCAAAGCATTCCTTCGTGCTTTTTATCTTTTAAGCCTACTATTCCCTTTTTGTTCTTTTTTATGTTTGTACTCGTATGTGTGGCGACTGGGTGTTTGTGGTCTTGTGTAGCTGAGAAACTGAAATCCGATAAATTTTAAAAACAAATTACACTTGGATTCCAATGACATAAATATTTTACATTTGCGCCAAGCAAAAACAAATCATCATCATGATACGCGTGAAATGTCTAATTTACTACGATTACAAGTAGCCACCCCTTCTTGTAGGCTTTTTGAGTTCATCAAGAGTTTAGTTTTAGAGAAAATATTTTTGTCGTTTTGTTACATATTGCTGGTGAGTGTGTGCAAGTGTCTAAATTTGTTCAGGGTTATTTTGTTTGAAGAGGGCTGGTTGGTTGTTGGCTCAAGTAGGTTGCTTATACAACATCTTGTTATAGTCAACACCAAAAGTGTCGTATATTTTTTGTTTGCTAAAAAAATATTATGTATATAAAAACATCTTTTGTCACTCAATCTATTTGTATTGACACCAATTTTCAATGTTTTCTTTAATGGTGAAAAATAATATTTATAAACAACTTTATTTAATATCAGCTGAAATGCAAAACCACGTAACTAACAAAAACAAATCGCATTTTAAATTAATAATTGGGAACACATGTAACGTAACACACACAGAAAAAAGTATTCTCCAATTAATGTTTTCAATTAATCATTTAATTGATTCAATTAAATTTTTAATTGTATTAATTAATTTGAGTGGAAAAACTTAATTGATATTATCAAATTGTTTATAGGTGAAAATTTAATTAATTTTTTAATTAATATTACAAATATTTTAATTAATATTACAAACTCATTCATATTACTTTTTTGTGTGCATGTCCCTGCAAATTTTCAAGCCTTTATCATAACAATCAGCCGAATTACAAATTAATAATTGTTTGATTGTTCTCCTCTACAATAAAATTTAAAAAAGTGTAGTACTTGATTTTGCATTTCATTTCACTATTTCTATACTGATGATAACATTTATTTATTTAAGAAAGAGCTAAAGTTTTGTCTAAATTTAACACATTTCCCTTAATAGGTTGAAAAATATTCTGAAATTCATTTTTATCTTAACATGACCTGATACCGTAAAGCATTTTTATCAATGAATTCATGTGTTAAAACTTGAAAAATATTAAATGATACTAAAATGCGAAATATATGCACACTAGACTGGTCGTAGCTTGTATGGGATTTTTTTAATTCTTAATATATGCGCTGTACAAAATGAGAGGTTTGCTGTCATAAATGCGGTGTTAATTTTTTTTAGTTCGATCCGACGGTGCCTTCTGGTGCCTAAAGTACCAGATACGCCCGATTGAAAATGCTCGTTTAATGCAATTAATACACAGAAAGTAAGAACAAATTTGTTTTCAGTTCTGTGCAATTCCCAAAAAAATTTACAAAATCCCGAAAATTAGATTTTTTTTCAGTATTTTTACTGTATTTTTCTTATCTTTCGGCGGGCGCAGATAATATTTTTGGAAATATTTAAAAACATATCTTGTCTTGTCTTAAATTTGATATTTTAACCAAAAATAACGAAAACTTTGAACAAAAAATTCCTTTGTAATACTTCTTATAGTGTTACCTTTTGAACTAATAGAAATATGGGGTGGTATTTTTGCAAATTTATTTTTTGTAATAGGCAAAAAACGACGAAAAGTGTAACATTTTCAAAATTTTAATTGAAATTACGTATAATTTTTGACATAATATTACAAATTTTGTTCTTAATTCATAATAAATTTCCTTTTTTAAATCGAACAAGATTTGACCTTACCATTAGCAGAACAGTGAACCAAGGTTGGTAAAAAAGCCAAAATTTTAATTTTTTCTCGAATATGTAGCAGACTTTTTTTAGCTCTTGGATAGAAAAAATCCACTTGCAAAAAATTTTTTTATCAGATCAAAAACATCAGGTTGATCGATTTTAATTTTTTACTAACCCAAGGTTGCCCCCTTTAAAGACGTATAGTCCAAATTCCAGACTTAAGCTCTGTGACACCTCCTGCATGAAATTTCATAACAATCGGACGGTCACTGTGTACCAGGTACTTTAGGCCTCACTAGGCACCATCGGATCGAGCTAAAAATTAAGAGCGCATTTATGGCAGCAAACCTCATATTTTAGATATTGGAAATATATCAATTAAAAAAACCTTTTTGCGACCAGTCTAAAAAAAACACAAAAAACACACAATTGTTATAACTTTAAAATAACCAACATAATTTTCAAGCATGATAAAAACTGCATAACTCTTTAAGTTCCTTCTTACTCTTTTTCCTGGATTTCTTTATAAGATACAAAATTTAAAAAAAAAATCCTTCTCAATTATATCAATAAGTTATTATGAAATTTATTTGACTGCAAGAAATACTTATCGTCAAAACTCATCGCACACCCCTTTCACTTCATAAACTATAATCAGTATCTTTTCTATTCTCTCTTCTCAATATCTGTACTAAATTGCCAAATTAAATAACAACCAAGCCTCAAACACAATTAACATAATGACATTTTCATTTAAATTTGATTATAAAAACCGAATATAATTTCTCACACAATCATCAACTCAAGCATAAAAGCCTACAAGAAAACCATAATCTTATTTAAGAAAATAATGTTTTTCCCCTTTTTTATTACGGCAACAATCTCACAATCACTTTTTCATAATCAATGAAGGCACACAATATTTTCTTACAAGAATTTTAATTAAGAAATGTGTCATCGATTGTTTGAGTACGATAATTGCTTAGTTTGCTGTTAATGAGCTGGAAACAAATAAAGTTTATTACAACAAAAGTTTATTATCACTTCAATATGAAAATCTGAAAATTATAGGTGATGAAAAAGTATGGTAAGTTTCAGAGAATTAGTTGTCAGCTGAGTTAGATTAAAGCTAATCCATGTATAGAAGTAAAGGCAGAAAAACAAAAATACTTTGCTCAGGATTCACTATTTTTTTTTTTTTTTTTTGTATTAAAGTTTTTACATATTAACCCCCTGTTTCTACAACCCAGACGGTCGAATTGAGTATAAAATTTATATGAAAGGTACTCATTTTTTGAGTGGTTTTCATAAAAATTTTCTAGGCGAGTCGTCTGCCTGACTTGTGGAAACTTTACATAAGTTTAAGCACACATAAATGTGGAGCAGCAAAATAAGGCCGCCGGTAATGATGGAACAAAGTATAAAATATCATTTTGTATTACACAATAAATATAACTCAAAATTTTGTAACACTCCAAAATAATTAAAAAAATATGATCCATAGAGGACCATTCATCCTCGTAATGCAAAATTGGGATGCTGAAACACGCACATATGTATTTGGATTTTATGCCGCTGTTATCACGCGCTCGAGTCAATAATTTCCACCCAAAGAGAGTTTCGGCACACTTTCGGAGGCAAGGCAGGTGGAAAATAATAAGTTTGGTAAATTTGTTTTGCCTTTACAACAGAAAAGAACGAGTTAGTACACAAAAACATTTGCTGCTGCATTAGCTACCACACCGGCCACCCAATCGATTCAAAAATAAATTTATCTGCTCAGAGTCATAAGCGGGTTGCTAACAGGTCCCCAGAATTCAGTTTAAATTTTCAATATAGGCGTCGAAAGGCCTTGTTAAAAGCGTGACGTATAGTTAAGAATGCAGAAGACCGTAGAAAGTATGACAACTGTGCATGCAGATACGCTCAGGTGAAATCGCATTGCGTGGACTTTAAACTAAACAAATCGCGTTCGTGTCCTTTAATCTTCGCAAAACTAAGTCAATTTGAAAACTTTTGGTATACTTTATTTATGCTTAGAAAAAAAGAACTTGCATATTGTAATGCAATGGCTCAAAAAATATTTTACCGTCGACATTTATTATTAACTCTTTGCACTTTCCGACGTGAGCATACGGCATGTTTTAACATCTGAAAGATCAGATATAATTTCGTACATATGTCTGCCAAAAGCACCAATTTACAAACAACTTATAATGTTTGCTTTCAAGCGTAAAAGTCTCATTGCAATAATTAAATTTTTCATTTAAAATATGAAAATGTACGTTGCATGAATGAAAATATTTCGTTGTATATATGAAATTTTTTCCGCTGATGAAACAATTTTCGTAATGCGAATGAAGCGTTCCATTGGTTGAAAAACAGTGATAAAATCATGTCTATAATGTAAAAAATCATTGCATTTACGAATGTTTTTCTCTCAGCGGGGAAAACCATTTTTAACGAGTGAACGTTTTTCTCAAAATATCTAAATTGGCACAACAAAATAATTTTATCGAAAAGTTAAGACTAGGACATCAACGAATGCACTCAAAATTTTATGTAAGTGTAGTTTTTTTGTGTAATTTGACGCATATTACAAATTTTATTGGACTTTTATTAAGATTTAGCGCAATATTCTTTTGTTTATATCTTTATAATAAACATGGGGATTTCATGTAAATATGACGCACAAAAATTGGTCAACATTTGACTTTTTGCGTACGTTGAGTAGTTTGACAGATATTGGTTAGTTTTTGGTATGTGTTTTGTGGCAGCAAAAATAAAATTAAACAAAAGAAATAAACTTAATAAATAAAAAAAGTTGAATTTAATAAATAAAATGGAGAATCAACTTACTAAAGCTTTTCAAATGCTTCCGTCAATAAAGTACTCGTTGTGCCAACCTACTCCGTCGTTGCGTTAATGTTAGTTGAAAAATGCGAAGTTTAACGTATGACAGATTCATTGTTATTTGAACTTTAATCATTCAGCGTTAGCGATAAGCACTATAGAACACAACGCTTGTCGCTTCTGTTATAGTATGAGTGTTAAACAGCTGTTTCTGCGTTGTAATTTGGTATAGAAATGATTTTGTAAGTGCTTTTTGCCTATTTGTTTGTTACACAACTCTGCAATATGAACTCTTTTAATCTTGAACTTACTCATACTCTGATAATTGTGCAATATTTCGTCGTTAATTATCTGTCAAATCAGACATGAGCTAAGTGTTACCATTCACGAAATAAGCACTAGTTGAAAAGAAAAACGTTAGATGGCGGACCCTTTATCATTATATGTGAATTTTTTTTTTAAATTTTTCTCGACCATATTTTGTCAAAACTTCCAAGTCACTGCAGAAATGACTTAATCCAAAAAAAAAAAAATATTTTAGCTCACAAAAAATAAACTCTATGCCATAGGTCACTTAAAAAGTAATTTTACCCTGTTGCACAGTGTAATTAAGCAAGTTGATTTTGTATGGCCTTGGAAATAATTCTTTAATTCGAATTTTGAATTGAATATTTTAGCTCACAAAAAATAAACTCTATGCCATAGGTCACTTAAAAAGTAATTTTACCCTGTTGCACAGTGTAATTAAGCAAGTTGATTTTGTATGGCCTTGGAAATAATTCTTTAATTCGAATTTTGAATTGAATTTTATTTTTAGCTAATAAGCTGATGAATTATAAACTTTTTCCTAGCCATTAAACATGCAAAATTCTTTTCTTACCTACCTTTTCTACATAAATTTCAAGCCTGAACAAAATTGAATTATAAATGAGAATTTAATAAATTTTGAATTCTAAAATATTTTAATTTACATATCAGCATATTAGAGAAGTTATTTTTTTATAAATCCCAACATCATTGCAATAATAGCTCAGTGAAATGTAAATGTTAGAAATTTTGTAATAATTTAAAAATTTATTGTATTACATAAGAGAGAACAAGGACTCAAAGTGGAAGCTTTAAAAAGAAGCGAGTACGAGTATAGAAATCAAATTTAAAAAAAATGGAAGAGGAGACCTGCTGTTTCAGTGCCATGACATTCCATAGGTACTCAGCTGATTGTGAACTTTAAGCCTTCTGCTTAGCTGAATATCAACTTAAGATTGCTGAATAGGAACTACAAGTGATAAAGAGGTAAATGTATATTTTTTTATTGTTCAGTATTCTGTTTTGTTATTTCTTTCTTTACATACGTACATACATACATATATACAAGTATATGCTCAATAATTCGAATGTAGCATATATTCGTTCATGTTGGTTGTATTTTGTCGAGCATTTTTTATATAAAGAGATTTACTTATATACACACTTTGGAACTTTTTGTTGTATAAAAGTATACACAATTTTTTCTACAATAGTTTGTGTATAAGAGCATTACAAATTTAAATTTTACAGATTTTTTCCTTTCTCTAGTGGACTTTTTCAAACGATTTTTATTTTTTGAGTTATATAATTTAAGCGTACGAGTACATACAAACATTTTTTTTCTCTAACATACCTGTGTCGTTTGTTGATATATTACTCAGACGATTTGTTATAAAACCGCGGAGATTCGATACAACCCGTTGTGGTGAATTTGGACCACTGCCGATAGAGAAACTTTTAAACTTTGAAAACAGAGCGGTCGTTTCACCTGAGCCACTGCCTGTGGCAGCGTTAGGGTTTGGGTCGTGTGACGCCACTGTCAAAACTTTCAAGAAATTCAAACTGGAAAACTCTTAAAAAACTTTTAAGATTTTTTCGATTCCGTATATATGTATTTATTTTTATGTATTTATTTTATATTTGTATATTTTTTTATAAAACTTTTTCAATTTTATCAATTTACTTTAATCGTTTCCACTGCAGTTTTCAGTAGATTTTTAATACTCTTTTAAATATTCGTAAATTTAATTTTTAATTAAAATAATAAATTTTCTTTATAAGGATATTTTAACAATTTATTTTAAAATTTCTGTCATTCACAATTTTTTTCTCTTCTATAAAACAACTTGAATTTTTCTTTGTGATATTTTTATATATAAATTTTTTGCATAGATTTGTGTGAAATTTAGTGAGAAGCTCTGATTTTTTTTTTTGATTTTTTATTAGTTTTTACTGTATTGAATTTCTTTTATACACTAGACGACGATCAACCGTTTGTATTGTTTGTCGTCCAGGCCAGAGCAAAGGTAACTTCTGTCTGGTGACTTAAACACGTTGAAAATATCACATGCCTGTGTATGCACGGTGTTTCGTTTTGCATGGAATTTCAGTGCCAGTTGGTAACAGTTGAACCACCCAAATTGCCACCCACTCACTCGTTATATATTTAACGATTTATTCTATTTCCTTTCGAATACCCACACTCACACACGGTTGCATACTTACACACACACACACCAAACACAATTTAACTGTTAAATGCTGTGGTATGTGTGTGTGTGTGTGTGTGTTGGGGGTTTCTATTGCTCTCAGGATATCATACGCTTGCGTTTACTCTCAGTTTCATAATGTTCATTCTTCTCATACAGTTACTCTTTTCATTTGGTTGTATTCATATTGAATTAACTTGTGCTTATTACTTCAAATTGTTTTTGTTTCAGTATATTTGTAAGTATGTATGTCTGCATGTGTATGATTAAATTATATACATTTTTTAATTTTTGGTAAAAAAAATAAACTATTTACACTCTTTATCCCCACACAAAGTGATTTGCGCGGGTGTGTGTGTTCATTTGTGGGTATCCTTTACACCAATTGGCTTGAATTGGTTTTTCCTTTTTCTACTTTTTCCCGTCTTAACAACTTATTTTGTCTGTATACCTACGTACAATTTTGTAGTTGTGTGTTAATTTTCTCATGCTCATTATATTCGCTTGGTTGGAATTGCAATTATTTTCTTATATAATTTTACTTTAAGGTGTATTGTTTTCGATGTACGAGTAGGTATTTCATCATACTTTTTACTTTGATCTGTCTGCTAAAGAGAATTAATTTTTATTTGATTATAAAATTAAATTAAAATTGATTAAATTGTAAATGACAAAAGTATTTTTTTTTATCTCCTTAATTATAAGCAGACGTATTTAAATCAAAATTGGCAAAACAAAGAAGTTGAATTGTTTGGGAATAATTTTAATTTATTTTCCCTGTTTTTATAAAATGTTTAAATGTAGAATGAAACATCGAAGAAAAAGCTTTGAACTTCAAATTTTTGGTTAGAAAGAAAAAGTACGCGAATTTTTTAAGCGAAAAATTTATAGTAAATATTTGTATCTGATGGGAATCTGTTTTTAAAAACAAATCAATTTAAGATTGAAAAAAGTTATTATATCCCTTTCCTTTTCAGTAGTTTTTGTTATAATATGTCCACACTTATGTGTTTAAGGCATCATTCGTATTTAAGAGCTCACACTCGACGATTTTGAGATATTTTACCATACATTTTACAATATGTTTTGTTAAACATCTCAAATAACAAGTTTCACGTTTAAACACTTAAATGGAGTATGGTCATTGCGTTTTTGATAACTCTGGCAACTTTGTTTATTGTTATTTGCTACACAAGTAATTGCTTAAAAAATATTAAATTATGTATAAAATTATTTATTGTTTGAAAATAATACAACAAATAAAAAAAAATAATTTTTTTCCAGTATTGTTCTATATTGTTTGTATTGTATGGTGTGCTTTAAATTAAGTTTGCATAGATTCAAAATTCATCACACTTTTCCAAAAGCAAATTGCGAGTTTAAGATCAAATGTTTTTAGATTTCTACATAACTTTTTGAATGATAATAAACAATCTCTACCCCAGTAGATAGACCTGGGTGCTGATGAAGTGCGTGGCTGCACGGAAAAATATCGGTATTTCCCCCAGCTAATAAAGTCTAATTTATTTTTTCTTCTCTTCTTTAGAAACTCACATTAATTAATAAAAATATTTCATTCAACAAGAATTGAAATTACTGAACTTAAGCCCGACTAAGAAATTATTTCTGATTAAAATTATTCTACTTTTCAGCGTTCTCTTCTATGAGCTCTATATATACACTTTGTTCAACATTTTTCCAGTTTTTTTATCCCTTCTAGGTCATTCAAATAGGTATTTGTTTGTGAGATGATTTGATTGTTGGAATCAAATTTTCTTGCCACCGACCCATTTCTTCTGAGATGGGATCAAGAAATACGCACTCGGTGCTAAATATTGGGAAAAGGGTAGATGAGGGAGCGATTTATAGCACAATTCTTGGATTTTTGCCTTGCGAATTGTACATGCACCTTCAAAATTGCCTCTGTTCAAAAGAATTTTTTTCTTGTGGTCAGATTTTTTATCCTCATTTAAACGACTTAAAAAGTTGACATAACTTTCAATGTAGTTTAAGTGGATAATACCGCATGCATTTAAAAAAAAAACCGTCGATATGACATTGTTGGCTGAAAACCAACCTTGGGCTTTTTTGATGCAAATTTACCTCGACATACCCACTGTTTTGGCTGTTGTTTGGTCTCTGGTATTTGGTATTTGGTTTTGCCCACTTTTATGAAACCAAGCAAAAACTTGTTCAGATTGCGGTTGAACAACGCCAAACAGCCCTGCAAAGTTGTCACACGATTTCGTTTTGATCCATTGTGAACACCCCTATAGCGAAAAACTATTTTACAACCAAGTGATTAACAAAAATTGAAACCACTGAGCGATGTGAGATGGCTTTCAGAATCTCGCTCACTTTTAATCTACGGTCGGCTAACACGAAAGATATTGTGATATTTTTCAATTGTTTCGGATGTAGAGACCTCAGGACGTCAAGAGGCTGACACACACAAGCTAAAGCTTAAGTTAGACGTGTCATAACCATAACCAGACAAAACAGCTGTCCGCACCAAGCTGATGGGCAACACTGTATTTGATTATAGGTGACTCGCCATTACGTCATTGCCATAACCATATAAACCAATTGAATTTTGGTTTGGGTTATGGCTATTGCTTAAACGACGCAGCTTGTTCAAATTTTTACAGGAGGCAACCAGCTGATTGGTACCTATTGACAGCAGCAGTGGTGCTCTTTTAGTTAAGAGACGGAAAATAAGAAAAGTCGCGCACATACTGTGATGGTGTGAAAATTTTTAAATAGCACGAAATTATCGTATATTTGAAGTATTTATTGTACCAAAACTTGTAAAATTTTACAAAATCTATCATCTTTTATACAGTGAGCAGTGATAAATTTCATATATGTGTGTGTGTACATATATATTTATTTGAATCAAAGACAATAAAAAAAAATTCACAAATGTATGAATGTAATGTACATGCCCCATCAGGCATGTATAATATCAAGAAATCCATTGGTCTTGACCATCCATAATACTTAATCGCCCACACACTTGCACACAAATATCCCAAGAATACCCACTTAGCACAAGTGTGAAATGTAATTTGCCAATTCTTTTGTAATTCGTCGCATAAAGGACATTTATGTCATTTATCTTGATTAGATTGAATGTATGTATGTGTGTGTGGAAATTAGTATGAAGAAAGTTTCACTGTATGTGAGTCTATATGTATGTGTATTCAAGTCTGTGAACATGTATTTGTTTGATTTAATGATCAAATTTTGTTGTTGTTGTTTTAATTTTTATTAAATGCAATCTTTTATGAATTCAACTACTATTTGCTTTTCATTACATTGTGAGTATTATTTTATATCAATTAGTTTCAGTTTCCTGACATCTTCAAGGATTCTTGTGGTAATGAAAAAATAACCAAGCATTTGAAATACAACATTGGCCTAAAAAGAGCTTTAAGCTCGGCTGACTTTAAGGTGCGTTCTTGTTTATGAAATAATTTCATTATTAAAAAGAAAACAGAAATAACTGTGAATAACACAGACCTACTCCCCGTTTTAATAATGTAGTCAGTCCAAATATTTATAAAAAAAAACTACAATCTTGTAATCCGACAACTATACTCTTGTTGAAGTTAGATCTGTAAAAGCGACCCTTTAATTTTTTAATCTCCTTAAACATAACTAGTAGGCTATTCAATCAAATTGTAAATACTTACCACTGGAGAGTACATATTGGGTAATTCTTCTGTAACGATTAATTTTTTTAATGCGACTTAATTGCGATTTTAATGAACTCCAACTCCTACGGTTTGTTATAAACGTGTTTCACTGTACTTTGCTTATCCATCATCGTGTCATTACTTTTTAGGGTCTATCTTACTTTCCCTACAAGGAAAATTTTATTTTGAAGTATGTATTCTTTCTTCCTTCCTTTACTCCTAAATATTTCACAGTACAGACATATAAACTTCTACTAAAGTGTTGTCATACTTTTTGAGGCTACACACATGTACATAAACACCCCAAATATTTGTAATATTTCTTCTGATATTTTTGATAGTGTTGTATTTTCTATTTTTGTTTTTATTATTTGTGAAAGTGAAGGTACTAAGACACGTACTTCAGGCACTAGGTATTAAAAACTATTGATTAGTTTTGGTTGAAAAGCAAAATAAGAAACAAAATTAAACTATTTTCTTTGGTAAAATGCTTGTAGACTTAAGACATTTATTTTATAGGGAAACAGAAATGAAGTAGACATTTAAGCACGCATAGTGTGTAGAAATTGGAATATGAAAGCTAAATAATTTTTCACTTTGAAGGACTTTAGAAGCATTAATAACGACTGAAAATATTGTTATTATTATAATAAATTGTTATTGTTTTGCTTTAAGAATGATAAAAAGTGTGTAATGTTTCGTAGTTAATCACAAGAGTTGCAAAGAGTATACACAATGGAGTTAATTTGATTATATTTGCGTAGCTATAAATAAATAAATAATATTTTTTTGGCTTTTTTAACCTTAAAAATAAAACACTTTTCAAAAGAACCTTGAAATATCAGAATATATGAACACTTTATTTTTCTAATTCCTTTTTTGTAATAAAAATTGTGTTTATCATTTGGTGGAGTAATTTAAAACAAACTTATTTAATGCTAATCTCATTTGATTAATTACTGAATTAACAGTTTCGAGCAGAACTAACCGTTCATGGAGAAGTAGGGAGGATTGTAGAGTCTCAAGGGCTATATGGTCAAAACTTGACTCAGGAAAATCCAAACTGCTACTGGATATGAATAGGAAGGCGAAGCGAGTCTTGATAGACGATTTGAGTGGTCACTGCTCGATCAGAGCAATAGCCAGCATTTGCGAAACTGGCACTCCAGATTTCTGTAGTATGTGCGAGAATGAAGAAACATAAACCGTTGAACATATAACCTGCCATTGCCACTGCAACGCCACAGTATCAAATGGCTGTGGAAACGTCCCCATGATAACAATTGGGGGTTAAATTTAAATTTTATTAACTAAACGGCTATTAACAAAAGGAATCACAATGGCCCAACTGGGTCTCGGAGTAGAAGTGTATTGTTGCACCACCTTTCCTAACCTAAACTAACCTAAACGCTTAAGAAACAAACCTTAATATAAAAAAAGAGCGGCAATGCTATGTAAATTTAAGGGGTGGAAAGAGTGAATAATTTCGTGAAATTTTGCATAAAACAAATGTTTTTTGATAAAAAAAAAAATTATTTTTCGATGTAGTCTCTTTGAGCTCTGTTCACTCTGTCCGACGTTTCTCCAATTCATAATAAAAATAAAAATAGGTGTCTGTGAGATGATTTCATTGTTGGAATCAAATCAAATCTTGCCACCGAACAATTTCTTCAGGCTTGGGAACAAAAAATACTCAGTCGAGGGTAAATGCGGAGTAAAGAGTGGATGAGGTAGCAATTGGTGGCCCAATTTATTTATTTTTGCCATGAGAACTGCACATGTGTGCACTCATGCATTGTCCTGATGGAAAAGAACTTTTTCTTGGCTAAATCTTGCCCAAATCCTCATTAAATTGACCCAATAAGTTGGCATAATATTTGTCATTTATTGTTTTACTCTCTTAAAGATACTTAATGTGAACCGCTTGCATCCCAAACAAAAAATGACTGCTATGACATTATTGGCTGGCAAGCCCACCTTCTTGGTCTTCTTTGGCGCCGATTCATACCGAGAAACTCACTGCTTTGGCTGCCAAACACTCCTACGAAATTGTCTTACGATTGCTTCGGTGGTCGATTGTGAGAAAACGGAAAGCTTTCTTATACCCAAATAATCATTCAAAAGTGCAACCACTGAGCAATACGAGATCCCTATTCCACAATCTCTCACTTTCAGTCTCCGATCGGTCAACACCATATCGGGAATTTGTTCAATTGTTTCGAATATAGAGAATTCAATGCGGTGTGCAGAACGTTTGGCATCTTTTTTTCTTGTACAACCGCAACGAAATTCAGTAAAAAACTTTTTTAAAATTAAAATTAAATTTGTACACAAAAATTCCATTTTTTGAGTTTTGACGTGTTTCATGTGTTTTGAGAAATCAAGATAAAATCTTTTGAGATCTTTAGCATTTTCATCGAAAAGTTGCTTCGGTCCTAGCTTATGAGCAGTACGTTTCATTTATTTAACAAACATATCTCAATGAAAATATTCCCATTATCCATAAAGACGTGAAAATTTCTATACTTCAATTACTTACAGTTTATGTTTTCATCGATTAAAAAACTCACTGGAGATCATTTTCAAAACTATTTAGTATGTAAAAGAATTAAAAATATTTTATAAACCAATGAAACGAATCGAAAATTATCCAATCCACTATTTGCAATTTTTGTATAATTATTTAAAAATATAGACTTGATTGATTATCATGGCTGATTAAAATACATACTTGTATTCAAAACAAAAAATAACAACATGTTATATAAAAGCTTATTAAAAGTACGAAGAAGGTTATTTCTAAAGAGTTTTTAGTATGATACAATAGATCTAGAAAATGTGTGCTAGAAATAATATAATGACTCTTCGGGTGTATGTAGTACAAAACGATTACTACAGATATTTATATCCACATTAAGAGATAAACGTTAAAACAAGCAGCTTAAAACTCAAATGTATATAAACATTCATTCACTTCCTTGTATATAGTAGGAGTAAAGGGCAATGGGAGCTCGATCCCTGTCGAAAACTTTGGGTGGCATATAAGCCAAAAAATTTTCCAAGCTTGTTATTTTTCTTTATTAAAGAAAGTGTATTTATAAATAAAAAGATCAATTGTAGTCTTATACTTTTAACAAATATGGACCTACACTTTTCCTACTAAGCGTCAAGATTGGCATATATTTGACATAGGTATCTGAAATCTGAAGGAAATCTCTCTAATAAAAGAGAAAGAGAGAGAGAGAGAAGAAGTATATTGTAATAATTTAAGCTCAATTGTAAATTCCATTTCTAAAAATATTTCAAGGTTCTTTGCGGTCAAAACTAAGCTTTCTTGAAGCAAACTCAACTACGTAAAATTAACATTTTGACACGCAAATAAATTTAATTAATTTTGAGAGTCATTAAGTTCAAGGGAACATTTTACAATAAAATTCTGTAACTGTTTTCTTTATTGTACAAATTAGTTTGATAATGTTTAATAATTTATTCTGCCTAATAATGCGATTATAATTAAGGGGTAATTTCTTTTTATATAGTAACATTAAATTTTATTAACACAGTTTTTGTATTAAGGTTGCTCAATAAAGCATAAATATGTATTTTACATTTACATTATTGTCTAATAACAGACTAGCAGCCAATTAGAACGGGCGTACGAGCTGACTAGGGCTGGCTCCGCTATGAATGTTTCCAATGCCGAATCGGTAGCCATGCCGTTTGGTGCTATTAAAATCTATATTTTCAAGCACTATCTCTATAAGGCTGAAAGTAGATGGCGTAATATAGTCACGTGCAAAGTTGCTAAGAAAATGTGGCCTTGCTACAATGATAGGCGCTCAATACAATTAACAAACAGAAATCGTAGAGACATCTCAAGACTCGTTGCAGTCATGACGGGGCACTGGACGGTCGGCAGACATGCTAGTAGGATAGGTCTATCCTACAATGAGTTCGGCCGAAGTTGTCAAGAAGTAAGCAAAGAAACAGAAACAGTTTTTCACTTTCTTTGCGAATGCCCAGATTTACATCTCTCGAGACACAAATTTTTAGGCAGTCATTTACTAGATGATCTATCAGATCTATCTGAGATTGGGTTGAATGACCTTATGAGATATCTCAAAGCGACGGGTTGGATCTAGTAACGATCACCGTATCAGAATACTCAGGTACGGTTCTACATAGGTTGACACCGATGAGTGTAGTGGTCCTTTCAAAAAGGAATCTTCTAGATTCTACTTGAATGCCTGCGTTTAGTGGGCAGCCACGTAAACCAACCAACCAACCAAGAACTGGCACATAACTCTATAACACACCACAAAGTTACAATAAAATGTATTTTCTACTAATTGTAGAGTCTGTACCAGTGTTTTTCAACAAGTGCCCGCTAGAATTAGTAAGACCGTAAAACCTAGTTAGACGACAATTATCGTGAGCACTGCTTTAAAAACCCTAGTCCATATACATACATATATGTAGATATGTATAAGTTATTTGACAATCCTGCCTTATGAAAATGTCACAAAAATTAAGAAAAATGTGCTCAAGAACAATAAAATCTGCAACAAAAAGCGCCCTCTGCTTTTAAGCCTGATAAAAAGATTTTAAATTACTCGTATAAATTGTAATAATATAAATTATTTTCATATACAATTTGTTAATGCTTAGCATTGCGTTTTACAAAATTATACCATTAACTTTGATCCAAAATTTTTATATTTTTACATTTGAACATAATTTCGGGCATAGGGCCATCCCGACTGTTCTTGTCGAAGCGCATTTTAGTCGTGTACTTTTTTCCGAACATTGCTGGCCAGAGTATATGTACATATACATACATACATATACATATATTTATATATGAATGTATATAAAATTTACCCTGATAATCTTGGATTTACTTGACCATTTGTATAGAAAGTTCAAATGTCTAGTAGACCAAAAAAGAAAGAAAGAAACAAACAAAAATGTTTCTATTAAATAAATCAATAATTTGTGGGCTTGTAAGACAACAACATGGTATCAAAATTACACAACTTTTCAACTATTTATTCCACCATAAAATTTTGAAAACACCAAAAACCGCTGAAACCCCTTCCTCCTGCTACCGCCCGCTGGCATAAGCATATTTTGTAGAAAAACCCCTGCCACAGGGATGATTACAACTTGAACAAATTTACAATATTTATATGGGTACATACATACATATGTACTACGAGTACATGGCCAGTAAACATTTATGTCAGAAAAAATCAGAAACTTTAGCAAACAACTAAACTCATAATCTGTAATACCCTCAGAAATTTAGCATTCAACATTTTTCCGATATTGTGAAGTATTATTCAATTAATATGTATTTCGAAAAAAAATTTAATTTTCTTTGATAAAATTCTGCCTTCTGCCGTCAGCCACTTTTGTTCAGCCTTTTTATAAATGTCCGATATTTATCCTGCTAGTGTGCACAACTTTTAAAATAAATGTTCTTAAGACTGGATTCAGTAACTTTTATTAGAATAATCGTATCGCTACAATAAATACAACGAAAATTTATCGACTTTGCTATTCAGTAACATATTTTAACGATATTCGCTGTCGGTTCAAATAACAAGCTCAAATTCATTTAGTAAAATAACAAGCTCAAATTCATTTAGTTTTGCTTTAATTCTTCTTTGTGTTTTTCGCTTATTTTGACATTTTTTATGCAGAATCACATTATGGTAACCGCAAACAAATAAATATATCGATAAATATTACGATTTTTGGTTTGCAAAAAGTTACTAATTAGCTAATTGTGTAACATATCCTAAAATTTTTACGAATTTTTTTTTTCAAAAAAAGCGGTCCGCTGCTATCTTGTCGG
This sequence comes from Nowickia ferox, assembly GCA_936439885.1. NCBI lineage: Eukaryota > Metazoa > Arthropoda > Insecta > Diptera > Tachinidae > Nowickia > Nowickia ferox. Next base: position 113,089,389 of record OW387023.1, read on the forward strand.
TACTGTTTCTGATCGACTTGGCAATTTTAGCAGAGTTACTGACAAGACTTTGACCATATTCGATTCGATATAAAATGTACGCTGGGTATGTACATGCATACATACACATGTACATATGTATCTATGTTTGTTGCACGTATGTACGTGTAACTAACATACCTTGTAAAATAAAATGTTAAGAAAAATATTAAATGAACTGGCCCTTTTTTGTTGGCGTTTTGAGAAGTACTCGTATAGCTTTTGTTTTCTATTTTATACTCGCAGAACACTATCGAATTTTTTTCTATTCAAAGATCCAGGTGAAAATAACAATAATAGAAAGAAACACACATCGTTATGTGTTCAGTGGGCTATTTGTTGCAAACATGTTCTAGTTGTTTTTGTGGCCGAGGTGGCTGGCACTATTTTCGTTTCTTTTGCCATTTTAATTGCCACAAGGCTCATATTTAAATAAATGTGTTTTATGTTGTTTAAGTGGGTGGCGGCAGTGGCTGTGGCAAGTTGTTAGGTTAAGTTGCATGAATCGCTGATTCTAAGTGTACACGCGTGTTGTGTGCTTTTCATTTATTTATTTCCTGTAAAAGTTCAATTAAATGTCTGATTTTTTTTTTTATTTTGTATTAATGGTTCGTTAGTTTTCATTTCTAAAGATTTTCTATCAAAAGCAAAATTAGAGTTGATTCAATATTAATTATACTATTGTGTATTATTTATTGAACATTATGAAGATAAAAATAACATGGAAAAAATAAGGGAAAAATCTTCAAAACAAACTACTGCTGCAAAAAGGATTTTAATTTCTTTGCTTGTTGCTAAATCGCAGCTTAATAATAATTTATTTCAAAGAATAGAAAACGATTATTTCAGCTAAATCAGAGTAAAATTTTACGGGCAGTTGTCAATAATTTGTTCCATCAAATATAAACTTCTAGTGCTTTAACTTCCGAATTTACTAAAAGCAGAAGTTAGAAGGGTTGCCTGATTTTTTCCGACCTATTTCGCCAAATTGATTTTAAAAATCGCCCAAAGTCGCCAAAATCACTTTTATGTAGTTTTTCTTAATATAAATTTGATAATAAATTTGTTTTTAATATAAGATTGTATAAAATGATCGTTTAAAAATTTAGCAGAAAACCGCCAAAAATAGAAATCAAATCGCCAAAAATTATTTCTTGTAATTTTTTCCCATACATAATCAAAACGCATTAATTGCTATCATTAATATACGAAAAATCATTAAAATAAAATTGTTTTGGTAGGATTTATTTTTGAAACTATTCCTTCAACAAACTAATTTTCCTGAATAACAAAAATTTTGAAGTTTAATTTTGTTAAAAAATAGCAATTAAAATCACTAACAAATTTATTTATCGCCAGATAAATCGCCATATCGCCAAATCAAAAGTTTAGACGCCAAGCAAGTTGAAAAATCTCCACTTTTGGCAAAAAAAATCGCCATATCTGAGAACCGTGGCGATCATTCAAACCAAAAACTGTTCTAACATCGTGTCATATCCGCGAAAAAATCTTAAGCGACATCATTTTCGAACTTAATATTTTTACCAAAATCGATTAATAATAATCGATTTTCGACAACAACAAAAACGAGTTCCAAAAAATGTGTCGGTTAAGCTTTTTTTTGTGGGCATGGCTTGACATGTCGACTGCTGAAGTGCTTCTTTGTGTATAATTTTTCGTTTATTGCTTCTGCTTTGACTGCTAATGTTTGCATTTTAACAAGCAAATAATTTTCAATAAATTTTGCTAAAGTTTCGATTTTACCTTTCAAATACGAAGATCATTGTATTATTTTAAGAGTTTACTATTGATTGTAGAGTTAATTTATTGAAATGTTATATATATAATATACGAGTAATTACCTGGAAGCAATGAATGTAAGACTAAGAGCCTATTTCACCAATTCTATTAAAAAAAAATCTTTTTTTGTACTTATATTTATTTATTGTATCTTCAAATATGAACTTAAAATAAGTGATCAAATCTAAAATATAAATATAATTATTAGACCCGACCAGTGTCGGACATAAACTTAGTGATAGTAAATTAGTGATACATAAGAGTCGTGCTAAGAAAAAAATAAAAGCACTTTAATCTTTTAAACACAACTGCGGCAATACTATTTTGTGAAGTTTTTACAGTTTGAATTAAACTTCATTCACAACCAGCAGTTGATTTAATGGATTTTCGTGGTGACATTTTACAAAGTTTGTGTTTTCATACAAATAATACAAAATAATCAATTATCTAAACAAATTGCTTGTTTTGATGTTTTTTTTTTGGTTTATGTTATAAAATAATTTTTAAGCCAGCTGCTGACAATACCATTTACATTTTTGTATTTAAAACTTCTCAAATTATTTAGAGCTGTCAGAGAAAACAATTGCTGTCGGAAATGGATTTAAAAATGACAAAGTATTACCTTGGTCTTGCAATTCAATGTCATCGCTCTTCTGTTGAAAATAAACCTGTTAACTGACAGCTGTTGTACTCGTATTTGATTTGACCGCTTCTATTTTTCATGCAGTTTTATATTTTGCAAACAATGTAAGTAAGTTTATGTTTGTTATGTGAAAAATAGTTATGAATTAATATTTATATCTACAATAAGGGAAAGCATAAAATAAAATTACTTAAAAATATCTAAATCCTGAAATCTTAAGAATTCACAAATAATAATGTTTTTGAAAAAAAAATGAGCTTAGTAGGCTTATTAGGCTGTTTTTGTGATTTTTAAAAGTATTAGTATTATCAGTGAATTCTCAAATAGTTTTTGAAAGTCTGTGGTTGAAGTGATGAATTTTCCTGAAGTTGTGGACTTATTCTGTTTAATCATTGAGTCCGCAACTTCAGGAAAAATCGTTGTAAAATTAACAAAGCCTTTAATAAAATCTACGGCAGTAACTTTAAATGCTCTCTAATTTTTGTTTTATTTTCTTTTGTGCTTATTTTTCTTTGTAGTTTTGTTTACAAAATGTATGGAGTTTATTCAAAATATGGTAGCATTGTTGAGAGAATATTTATTTATATGTAAGAGCATAGGAGAAAACACTGTCAAAATAAAATAAATTCTATTTCTCGACAGCTTTCTGGGCTGGTTTTTTGTGTCAATTTGCATGGAAAATGTGTTTATGCCGAAATTCTGTTTGATCATTTACATTTTTGTTATTGATCAAAAAGAGAAGTATGCTGGAAATAAAATAAGCTGTAATTAAAGAAAATCTGTGCACAAGGATTGATTATATTCACAATTAAGGCAGGTATCCCACTTTGACAAACATTGTGTAATACATTTATCGGTAACACTCGTGTACCTTGTGGTTCAATTGCAAAGCCATACCAAGTAAAGGAATTATTTTTTTACGCTTTCTGGAGTTAAAAATATAGTAATAATAAGAAAATATATATCCAATGGCTCAATATCCGTCCGTACCATTAGCTCTTGCAGTAGCTATGAGAGAAAGGTATAAAAACATAAAATTATTGCTCAATGGAATTCAATACGATCGCTATTTGTGGAAAATATATATGTGCCGATTTAAAGAAGTGGCTCTGCTAGAAGGATATAGAAAATATTGTTGTTTTTTTTGTGAATTGATCCTTAAGATCAAATGCTATTCCGGAAAGCAAAAACATTGCAAATCAGTCTTTAGTTGACAAGCAAAAACTATTTTTTCCAGGACTGTGCATAAAGTTAGACTTAATAAAGGAACATAGGTAGAGAGATGCATTTAAAGACGTGAAAAGTATATTTGCACGTGTGACCAAATCGATGGAAGTCAAATTATATGAGAAATATATGGGCTTCAAATTACAAAGAACTGGCACAACAAATTCTTCATTCATATCAACAACTCGAATGCAAGGTGTCACTAAAAATACACTTTCTGCATTCACATTTAGATTTATTTTCATGGTTCCGTATCTGACGAGGATCGTGAAATATTCTACCAAGATATTGCTCACATGGAAAAAAGATAAAATGGCAAGTGATCCCCAGAAATGTTAACTGATTTCTGCTGGAAAATCAAGCAGGAAACAGCAGATAAAAGTTATAAAAGAAAGCGATCTACTAAATAGGAGTTAATTTTTTATATTGTGTTAGTGTTTAATTTCATTTAAGACTTTGATGTATATCATAGAAGCCATTTATGTGTAAGCTTTTTTACTTTTATCATTATAAATACGTATTTAATATTGCAATATCACTATTTTATTTAAATAAGGAAATATTCAAAACTTGACATGGTGGATATACATCTGTGAACATATTTTGGATGCAGCACACACAGCTCTAGTCCATTAAAACCGCATAATGAAGTTCTTGCTGCCGACTTTTTTTTTGTTTTTTTTTTGCAAAACGGTGTAATTATCATCAAAATATTTTCAAGCATTCCATTTTATTATTTTTGGGCGCCTCACAAGACCTAGACATCTATACTGAGCAAATTTCCCTATGGCAGTTTCTTCTTTTAAAAAATAAAAAAAGTCTTATTCTTAAAATTTCTTGAAGTTTCATGAACAATTTCACAGTGTCATTCCGGTAAAAGTAATTATATAACTTTGTCAAATTAAAGAAACACTCCTGAAAGTATGCACCAATTTTTTATTTTTTTTTGCTAACAAATAAAAATTTTATATCCGCTTCTAATTCTAAAAGTTGATTTTCGAACTCAAAATTTTTCGTTTTCCGCTTGTTTATTTATAGTCATGCAAATATGGTACACTCAAACTTAAGTTTATTATGTGCTTTATTAGAACTTATTAATTAAAAGAGTAAAAGTTATGAAAACATATAATATTTGCTCGTAATAAAAAAGTGCTGGCATGAATACCTGAATGTTTCCTTGAGTTTCCATTCGCTGTCGTCCACTGTATGCATGTCTACACAATGAGAAACTCGATAATTATACGCTCTACTACCTTCCTCAAAAGAAACTATTGTTGGTATAGAATTTTGTTACCTTAAAATATACACAAGCATATTTACATACACACATACATACATACATATATATATATATATATATATATATATATATATATGTACGCTTACATACACACATACATTTATTTATATATTCTCCCACACATTTATAAACACACATAGTGAAAGAAATAGAATCCATTGAGTTTATAAAAAGTATGAAAAAGAAAAAGTGGTGGAATTTTTTCTTTTTCTATTTTATTTCGTTTATTTTTGCCTTTCCCTATTAAGTTCTGTTTGTCTGAATATGAAAAGAGTAAAATGGATTTATCGAATGACATTAAACTGCGACAAAATACGACAACAACAAAAGCAAAGAAAGTTAAGTAAAAAATAAAAATTCCATAGTGTCGTCGATGCTATTAATGGAGATGGTGACAAAAGCACAACATTTTTTAATATGTGTACATAGATTGAAAAAACATACATACAAACATACACACATATATATGTATATGTATGTATGTGTATATATAAAAAAAGGAAAATGGCTGCCAAAAGATGAATGCTTGTATTCCTAGGTGACTTTCTACTCTTGAAAAAAGTACTTGATATACATGCATACATACCTACATGTATGTACATATCGCTCATTTACTTCATTAGTGACATAACTCAAAAAATGCGTTTCGGCATATCCTATTTTATCTTGTGTACAAATTTCATATAAATACCTTTTACTACCACCTCGTGAGAGAAGAATATTTTTTCGTAAATTGGAAACTGTAAACGCGTTTTCTGCAAAAGTAGTTTTTTTTAGTTGTGACAGTATTGAAGTAAATGAGCAATATGTAAGTACACAAGTGCACTTGTATATATGTAACTTGCCATTCAATATAAGACTTTAATTAGTTCCAAGCCAATTACAATAATAATACGTAAATTATAAAAAATACAAAGAAAAATTAATGATATTTATAAACATTTATATACATATGTAAATCATATAATAATTAACAAAATTATTAAAAAATGATTTATTTAATTTCAGTATGACTTTTATTAAGCGCACAGATATAGTTACATGCATACATCCCAAAATTTGTTCAACACAGTGGCTCCTTAAGTAAAAATCATACTAATAGATTTGTACAAAAAAACTGTTTTGTGGGCATTTTGTCACAGCATAGATGACCATCTGAGTTAACTGTATGAATGTAGACGGCTTTTTAAGAAGTTTGTTTTTATTTTTGCAAAGTAAAAACAGAAAATAATAGAAACGTTTAAGCAGTCACATTTTATTTTATTTGATGAAAATTTAAAACTTAGAGAGTAAACCTGCTAAATCCACTTCTTTTAACATGATATTTTATTGTCGTTCGAAAGAGGAAGAGACGCCAGATCGATTTGGCTAAAATATTTACTTTATTTTAAGACTCTACATCTCGAAATAACTTAATGTATTATGATAATTTTTTAAGCTATGTATAGAACATTTTAACATTATTTTGTATCTCCTGTTAAATTTGGTCCAAGCCATGTGCACAATGTGCAACCTTTACAAAAGAGCTTTTGTGCTTTCACAGCGACGCGAGCACAACAATCAATCAGATCTCGACGACAACAATGCTTGCTCTTACTTTGCAAAGAAATGAGAATAAATTTAAGAGCTTTCAAAGCTGTTTGCCTAAAGCGCATCAGAGTATGTGTGCTTGGACGTGGCTACTCAAGCCAAGGTTGGAGAAGTGGTCATTTATTACATAATAATGGGAGAAATAATGTATTATTTTCCAAGCAACAAAATGCATTCCCTTAGAAACGATAGGGTAATTTGATCGAACACAATAAATTCACATTGATTACCACGTGCATTACCACATCTGCAGAAGAAGGAAACAGTAAAGAATTCTGAAATGAAAATTATACATGCTGTGCATTTCATTACCATTACTTTTTGCCACTCGGTATATATCCAGTCCAGTTTATGAAGTATGCGCATTATAATATTTAAGTTGTATAATACTCATACGCACACTCATGCAAATAAATGTTTTTATTCGAACTAATCAATGCTTCGTTTCTGCAAGGAATATGAGAACTTTTCGAGTCGAAAAAAATTTTATTATCCTGTGAAACACAGGGTGAATAAGAAAAAACTATATTTGTTGATATTTTTGTAAGTTTATTTAAGTTTTTATATGAATAACCCTGTTTAAAATAGGACAATCAATATAATTATTTAATTTCTCGCGATGCGAGAACTTCTCACAAGTTACAGAAACGAGGCACAGAACTCAGACTTTTATGCAACTAAAAATTTGTATTAAGCGCTATATGTTAACCAACTTAAAAATGAGAAATATGCATTTACTTACGAAACAAACATCAAAAAGATAAAATAATATGGAAATATTTTTTTAATTTTTTATTATTAGTTTTGTTAATTTACTAAAAATTGTTATGAATTTGTAACAATTTTTACTGGAAAGTGTTCACTAACTCAAAAAGTTTGCAAGGAGAGAGCATCAAAAGAGAGAAAAAAATTTAGAAACAAAAAATTCTTACAAATTATTATTAGTAAAATTTTTACTTGCAAGAATTATCCAAACAGCTGTTTTTTGTTTTGTTTTCAAATTAATTACGCGAAAAATATTTGAAAAAGGAAACCTCAAAAATGTGTATTTCTTTATTAAAAAAATATATGTGGCAATAAATAATAATTAACTCGAAATTTCTAGTTTTGAGATATTAAGGGTTTTTTTTGTGTTTAGTTTTTACATAAAATGTACAGACCAAACGGCGGGCTGGATTTTGATTTAGTTTTTTTTTGTTTGACAGGTGACTTGATCGAGAGGGTTCTTAGCTATGATTTAAGAAAATCGGTCCAACTGTTTAGAAGATATCACATCTTTTCTAGATATATCGGGGGTTTTTAATATTTTAATTTTTGTTATTACTAACAACATTTTATAATTGAAATTTAGCTGAGTGATAGATCTTGAAGAACAGAATAAGAATATATAATAAAATCAAAAAGCACTTATGTCAACTTAAGCCATTATTATTTATTGCCACAGATATGTATACGTATGTAAAACGAAAGTATATTTTCTTAATTTATTGGTTTTCTTTGATTAAGCCTCATGATTAAGCCATATAATTTTATGGTCTAAGAATTTTGTTTGCTTATCACATCTGATCAGAGATGGAAAGTGGCATTTTTGTATTTGTTAATAGAACAAAATTAAAAAATAATGAAATATGCATTTTTCATTATTTCTTAATTATTATTTATTATTATTTAATTAATAAATAGTAAATAATATATGAAACTGTGTAAAGTATTTCATATAAAATGTCGATCTTTAAAAATTTTGTAATTTAAAATATTATCAAACAAGATTATCTAAAATACATCAGAAAAAGTGCAATTGTATCATGATTTCCATCCATGGTTCTGATATGAATAAAATTTTCTTGCACGTTTTTACAAGTAAAGCGTTCATTTACTTTTTCGTATATGGGAGAGTAATTTTGTAAATTTCTGCTTTGCTCTCTTGTTGCTTTCTGCTGGAAAAGTAAATGAACAGACCTATTATTTAAAACCAAAACAATATACTCGTAAACATAGCAATTCATGTAATACAACTTAAAACCTATATCAAAAAAAAAATCAGAACATCTTTTACACAAAAATTGCATCCGCCTTAATATACTGCTGTTTACGTATACTTATTCAAATAAATTTTCTTTGATAATTTTAAAGATACTGAAGTCAAAGAAGCGTATTTCAGTGATGGTAGTTCTATTGGTGAAAGTTCGCTTTATAAATTATTTGAATCTGATTCAAGGGTGTCGAAAATTTCTTTCAAAATATGACATCCTACATTTTTCTCTGTGATATTATAAAGCATGTGTCAAAAAATGTTTTGACATAGCAAAAATCGTTTAAATTTTCGACTTTAATAATAAATCCTTTTTTCGCATTATGAATTTTTGTTATAGATATAATTTTATTTACATTTTCGCCAACGAAAACGAAAAAAACTGTTTTCTATTTCTTCTGAGTTCTCACCAAACTTTTCTGATAATTTCTTCAATGAAATTTACTTAGTCCATATTTACACTATGCAAGTCTTATTGCTAAGCTGATTAGTTTGATGGAGAGAGAGACGAGGGGAACATTAGGACTTATTTACAAAGAGTGTTGAAAACTTGCAATAGTGTAACAGTTTCACTTAAGAAAATTTATTTTGAATATAAAATATCAACTTATTATTTATATATTATAGAATTAATTTACAATATTTTTTAATGTTTTTTTTAGTTTAATTAAATTTCAAAATGGTTAAAATTGCAAAAATATGCACTTACCACCAAAATATGCAAAATATGCAACTACAAATATATAGAAAATCACTTAAAATTTAATGATTTCGATAGATGATTAGTCAAAAATAAATATGAATTTCCATGAAAGTCCAACTCCTGGATATAGTTATTCCAGAGGCAATAATGTGCATTAGTTTGTTCCGATCATAGTTTATATGCCCTTTACCACAAATGGTAAGGGTATACACATATCGTCAAAAAGGGTGTAATTTACAAAAAGTTCAAATTCGTCTTTTTGATTGATTATGATGTCATTATATAAAATCCATCTACCCACAGTATTTTTATCTGACTATGCTCAAGAATATCGAACTTTTTAAGGAACTAAATACACTAAAACTTATAATGTGTTTTGCTTCTTCTGTGAAATATTTTAAGGGCCATTATTACAACTTAAAGATATAAAGAGTTGTTCATTATTAAAAATTTAATTTAAATTATAACGTAGGATAAACCTGCCTTGAACTTATCGCTCACTTGAGCTTAAAGTAAAATTGTACTAAGGAAAGACATTTTATACGTCCGATAAAATCCTACTTTTAGTTATCTTTAACTTGTAATAATGGCCCTAAATGTAACTTACGCCTTTTTTGAATTTATATGCCGATATTTTTATTTGTCATTCCGTGTGTAATCTCCACAAAATTCATATGCTTAAGGAACATACTTGTATGTATGTACGTATATTAGGACCTTATGAATAGGGTAGTCGAAATCGATTTTCGTGCGTGGAATTGCCTATATGTACATATATAAATATAATATAAAAAAATGTGGTTTGATGTAACTGATACAAGTTACCAATACCACTTTCGCAATTATGAGGAGATATCGTTAACTCAATATAGAAAGGCCCTAACTCATTGTTTTTTTTTGAAATTGAGTTTTTTTATATATCGATAGAATAACATCTAACGTATCAAAAAATGCAAAAAAATATCGACAATAAGTTGGGGCCTTTCTATATTGAAATAACAATATATACATACATATCGATGGTTACTCGTATTTTCACGAAATTGAGTTTTTCAGTGATTCCAATACATTTCACTCAAAAACACCTCGTCACAAAAATTTGTTGCAATAGTGTGAAAAATAACACAGGAGTATATATAAGTATAAGCTGTTTATTATTATATTTTTACCTTCTCCTGTAAAGTTACAGTAATTTGAGTTAGGGACTTTCTACTTGTGACCAACGATATGTACTTTTCGTTTGTTTAAAATTTAATTAAGTTGTTTAAAAATTTCCAGAAGAGCGATTTAATAAAATGTTGGAAGGCAACGAGCCAAAACTAAGAGGATATTTTATTTAATTTTGTTTTCAAAATATGAGTGGAAAACTTGTGAACAAAAAAACTAAAAATTCTACAAACAGAAACAATAAAAACATTAATGTTAAATAGAAACCAGCAACTTTTGACATTTCTATGACCTTACTTAAACTTACTTACATACATACACACATACATACACATTCAAGTTAACAAAATTATACGTTGTATGAAGGCTTGCAAACGAATTTTTAAATGTATAAAATAAAATTATGCGTTTGAAAAACAAACAAAAAAAACAAAAAATCACTTCATTGATATGTATCTATGTGTGTATGTATGAATAAAAACCAACATACAAAACCACCTAAAGTGTAAAAAAGTGTTGAAAAAAAATTAAAAGAATTTGAAAATCGTTCTCTATACTTTTATGTTTGCTGCCATTTTGTCAGCAACTTAACCTAGTTTTAAGTGTTTCAAGTCACAACGTTCCATTTCCCATTTCCTGTGTTCCCTCAATGGCTGAATAATTTGTATAACATAGCGAGTGTGAATGTGTGTGGATGAATGTATGTGTTTGAGTACCAGTATATTAGTGTGTGTTGCAACCATTTGCATTTTATCCTTTGGCAAAAACATTTTATTGAAAATAAGTTGCTCATAAATATGGCTGCGTAGGAGTGGCTAGTGCCAGTCCTCTGACATTTTCGTAGCCCACACATTTTATTTTATTTTGTAAGATTAAATTTTATTTTGGTTTTTTTTTTTTCTTGCATGGGAGGAGTCAGGAATTTGTTTTCTCATTTAATTCGCTCAGACTTTGGTATTTTCTCAGTTGTAAGAGTTCATGTTTGGTATGAGATGGTAGGTCAAAAACATTCCATTTGGGAAACGCATTCATTCCTTCCAGTTGGGGTAAAAGTTGTGAATTTCATGGGAATTTTACTAATCAGCTGTGTCAAATAAGTTATTTATGTAAGAGATTTGGCTTTTCCAAGGAAATTCACAAGTTTGACAAGTGTTTTATTTTGATGTAAAAGCTTCTTAAGGGGAATCTACGTATGTATACGAGTACATCACATACTTTAAAAAGTTACATATTTAAATTTTAACAACAGTGTAATATAACATAATCGGTTATAACATATAACAAGAAAAGATACATTCGGGCAAAACTTTGCAAGCATTTTTAACATGTTGCATTTCTTTTTGTACTTGTAGAAGAAGATTTTGTTAAAAAATATGCTAACATTGTATATTGCGCAAAAAAATATTAAATTTTTTTTTTATTTTTATACATTCTAAGAAGGGATTCTCACAAGGGAAGAAATAAAAAGGCATTATTTGAGATTTGAAGACTTAGTTTTAAAATAAGCTTAGGGTTAAGGCTCAGTTAGCCGACGGTAATGTAATATAACTGCAACGTAGGAAACAGCTGTTCGATATTTTTATATGAAAAGTAGGTTACGTTACATTACATCTCTATAACCATTTTCATTACTTTTCACATAACATAATCGATCAGCTGTTTCCTACTGTTTACTGCAGTTACATTCCATTACAGTCGGCTAACTGAGCCTTTAAGGTTTCCACCTTTTACAATTTAGTTTTCGAGTTAAAACATTTTTCTTTACTTCTCCGTATGAGCATTTTTGTCCCTTTCTAAAAGGTGCCCAGAAAATACTCTTTAACTGAGAAAGTCTTCCAATGCAACAAAGCAACTTGAAATGAGTTTAAGGATTAATTTCTAGTTTACTCGTACTTGCATTTTAGGTATATTTTAATCTCTTTGGGGTTCTCCTTAAAATGCTGTCAAATAAGTACCCTTAAAAACTTGTCTTCAATATTCTATATAATCGTACGGCTTTTAAAAATCTAGTGAATTGTTATTGGTGCTTAGTCATAGTTATAAACAAAGTATTTACTCTAAAGTATACTTTATTTTAACTGTGAGTGCACCATTGTATTTTGAAAGCTTTTATAAACTCTATCATAGTAGGGTTGTATTTTCTCAAAAGTGGTTTGACTATCAGCCTCTTTTTCGGAAATAAATGAGTGTATGTATGTACATATATGTTCTTTAAAATAAAGAACGAAACCACGTTTTCGTTTTTATAACATTGAATCATTTTCTTGTGGGTAACATCCAAAGAGCTTTCAGCTCTGTACGTAAAATTGTAACTGAAATTGTAATTTAAATAAATGAAAATTGTCTTAAATGCCAGTCTACTTATTTTTTTATTTGAGTTAAATGAAAACTAGATTTATGCCCTAATTCTGTTCGACGGTTGTGTATCGTCTTGTCTATGGATGAAAAAAATATGCGAGTCAAAACTTAAATTAATCTTTGTATGCATTTTGAATTTTTGCTTATTTCTAATTCTTAAGTTGAATTTTGAAATTTGATGTATTCAGAGACCTACACAATATATATATCCCATTTTAAAGTTAATTGTTTAACTCTGTTTTACAAAATGAGCTAAAAATAATCATGCACGTGTGAGTAAAACTTTGAAGAAAGAATCAGCTGAATATAAGTAACTGTTAAAATAGATTTACTATGCATGGGCGTGTCATGCCCACTTAGTAAATAATAATTTCATAGGCATCGGTAAAGTGGGGCTAATAGAAAATGCTGTCGCAGGGTTTGCCATTAACAAAAATTTTACATTGCAAGTTAAAACAAAAGCTTTTGAAATCAAGTTAGAGGTCAGTTGAAAAGCATGGGCTTATAAATAGAAAAGGGTGAGATTATTCCATATTGGGAGCCAAAAATTTAACACGTAACACCTAAGCAACTCCAAATATGAACAACGAACTATCTTTGTTACCAACGTACTCTCTTTGCTTTTGTGAGTAAACTAAAAACAAAAAACAATCGATTATTTTGCTTAAAAAAATCCCATTGATGTTACATTTTCATTAATAAAATGTTTACGTGGGCTTTTGAGTATTTAGCAGAGTAAATGTCAAGAGCATCATCTTAGCATCCATTCATTTCAAGCCTTTACAAACTTATGAAATAAAAAGCTAGATTTTAAAATAAAGAAACAATATTGTTAGCATTTTAAAATATGACAAATAAATAAATTATTTAAAAAAAAGGAAATCGAAAAACACAAAATCTATTACATCCGGTATCGTGCTTGAATTACATGAAATACTTTATTCGTTCATTTATTGTTCTGCAATTTAAATGCTTGCAGATCATTAAAATACAATTTTAAGCATAAATATTTATAGCAATTATTTGCTTTAAATAAGAAATAAATTGTATACAAATTTAAAAATGACCTGAATTTGTCAGCTAAAAATAAATCTTTAAACGAGACTTTTTAAAAATCAATACAATTCGGAAGATACTTGAACTTGAAGCAGTCAATTATCGTCATTGAAAATTGGTTGATTTATATTGCGTTTTTTTTTTGCATTTGTTTTGAAAGTGCAGCATCTTCATTGATACTATTACACATACATATGTACATATCTTTCTTTTATAGCAAGATAGTAATAACTCAAAAAAGTTGGTTATATAGAAAATGAGTTTAAAACTTTTAAGTTTACATACATACAACTCAATGAAGATGTGAGAAAATATTTTTCTCTCAAGATTTGAGTGTGCAAGTCATCTGTATGGAACGACAATTTAAATTACGATATGACGATATGATTATAATGCAATAAATGTGCGATATATACTCAAGTACTTGTACATACAATTAAAATTATAACAACAACGACAGCGAAGGTATAAACTGGACTGAACCAAATTGTTTATCTATGATCTCATATTCGAAAGAGTATTTCAAGTGATTGCAGTGTCAGAATGCTTAAATCTTATATGAAATGATTTTATTTTCACATAAGTAATACTTTTTAAATACAAAGTCAAGATTTTGCAGTACTATTGTAGATGATAGCCATGACATGATGATCAACAATTTACTCGCAATTATTTATGTATGTAGATGTAATCCAAAGCAACAGTACAGTAGTACACAGAGATATTATGAAATTTTTTTAACAAAAAAATGTTTTTCAAACTGATTTGACTTCATTCGCGGATGATTTTATTAAATTTTCCGTAAACATATTTGGGGGATTCAAATGGTAGTTTTAAGTATCATAGTGTCAAAATGTTTTAAAATTTTTGTTTGAAGCAAGAAAACAAAAGCAAAAACAAAAACAAGATATTAAAATATTTTTAAACATGATGACAATATGACATTTATGACTAAAGTTTTAATCATCCAATTATAAGAAATTTAGGTACATACAAAAAACCTGATTTGCTTAACATCATAAAATTGACTGCGGATTCACTGAATATGTATTAAAAAAAGAACTTCTGCCAACAATAACCCTATGTAAAAATCATTACGTTTGCTCTACTTCCGGATCACAATTTCAAAATGTTATTGACTTCCTTGGAAACTCTTTTTTTACTGAGGAATAAAGCTAAATTTAATTTGTAGAAAAATTTTCATACTTGAATGACTCCCCCATGTTCAAAAATAATTGCAAAAATCAAAACAAACAAAAACAACTTAAGTGTGTCCCAATGAATACGAGTATTTTCTTATTTTAAACAGATATGCGCACATAACACAAGTACATACTTATAACTTAACTTATGTATACATAAAAAAAATATGTAAAAAGTTGAGGGACAATTTCATTGTTCGAAAGCAAAAAGCAAATTAAATATTATTTAATACATTCATAATTTTGACATACTTTAGCTATTATTTAACTTTTTGGGCACTTGTCATAATATGTTTGGTCATTGAAAATGTCCACTTTTTTTTTTTTTTTTTACTTTCAAAGAAAATATATACAAACTATTATAAATGGTTAGCATTTCAAATAAACGCTTAAAATTCACTTTAAATTATCTTACAAATAGTTTTGAAAAACTCTTTAAAATGTTGAGTACACACTTTTATTGATTGGTAACTATTTTCGTGTACAACCGCGTATGTCTTTAAATCAGTAGGAGTAAAAAATCTTTTGTTCACTCATTATGAATAAAAAATAAGAAACCATAAGGGTCAGATAAGGTTGACTATTGCAGAGAAAATAGACACTTGGTACAGATTATTTGAGTCAAAAAACAGTGGCATTTTTGTTGTAACAGTCAAAGTCTATTAAGCTGGTGCGAAGAACGAAGATGGGGAAGATATAATAGATTACAAAGTGGACGACACCGCCTTAAAAATAACGTCGTGTTTTTATGGGGGAAAAAAACAAAAAAAAACAAAATCTATTACTCCTTCTCTTCTTCCATATCATAGAAGGAAATGCGAAATTTGTTTTTTATCTTTTATGTGGAAGAATTGAGGGCTCGTTTAATGCATTTTTCAGCCAGTTTAATAAGAATAGTAATTGAATCAAAAAGAAATTCCTAAGCAGGCCTTTATACCGCTTGAATTAAGAAAGTGTTCTGAGCTTTCCCGCTTTCTTTACGTACATACATATGTAAACAATGCAGTATCTGTATGTGTGCGGTGCAATCAACACATGACTATAACTACAACACTAATGAATGGTACTTAGTACAGTGAACTTGTGATAATATGACTAATTAAAACCAAGCCTGCTCACTTTTGCAATATTGTTTAAATTTGCGAAAGATTAGCTTTGAGAGTCACATTTTTCCGTTTTCTCGATTATTTCTTTCCTAATCCTGCAATCATTTGAATATACAAATAGTGCTTCCGAATTTTTAAGAAGATCCTATTCGAGGTATTAATGAAATTTCCTTTCGAAGAGGGGTGGTGGTTTCCAATAGCCAGTTGGATCAGAAATAAAACTTGTCTCCTCCAACAAGCTACATATCTCCATTTTGCAGAATGGCATTGGCCTATAAAAGTTTTTATAATAACAAAGCTTAGAAAAAAGAAAAATTATAAAAAAAGAAATTAATAAATATAACAAACTTATAAAAAACAACATTGTATATGTATAGGCCATATTTAAGTTGTTGGCTCTGCTAATAATTGAATCAAATATAGAAGTTAGCCAATTTATTTAGCAAAGAAAACAATAAATTCGAAAGGAAAAATCTAAGACAACTTAAATAGACATACGCGGTTATTAATTATAAATACTTCCCATTTCTTAATTCAAAATACACTTATAAAAATGCTGAGTAATTCAACTAAATCACAATTGGCATTAAAATTAGCATAAACTGTAATTGTTTTAAAATTTCGAACGCACTATTTTGCAAGTATTTGCTCTTGAATATAATTTTTTTTATCTAATTTTTCGATTTCTTTTTATATGTAAGGTTAAACTATATTTTTTTGTGATTGAAAGCTAAAACAGAAAAAGTTAAATAACAAAAAAATAAGAAATTTCCTGAAGAAGTTTAACGAAATATCGAAATAAAGAAAACATACAAATATATAAAGACCTAAAGCTTAAAAAAATAGTTTAATTGTGCTCTTGAATATAGTTTAACAATTATTTTATTTTATGAAAAACTGCTTAAAAAGTAAAAAAGTACAAAAACAAGCACACAGGACAAACATATCGAAATATGATAACTATCGTTTGTAGGCCCAATTTTCACACAATCGGTATCGTGTAAATTAATTAAATTATTAATTGGATTATGTTTATCTTATTGGCATGTAATCAAAGTACACCAGTTCAACTAAACTTATTTCTGGATGAAAAAATCTTATTATCTATCACTTGTCGATCACTTACTACGACAAAACGTCATAACTCGAAAAAAAAGCGTTTTACAGAAAACGAATTTAAAGTTTTCAATTCACATATAGTTTAAAGGGAAAAGAAACATTATTTTTCTCTCATGAGTTAAGTATACGAGAGATACTTATATTCAATTTTTAAACAAATTGAACAATATGGGTATTAAGAATTCATTATAATGAATTGCTTATTAATTTCTTAAGGGGAAAACGATCGTCGGGTTGTGTTATTAACTCTACTCAAGAAAATGAGTGATGTATCTTATAAAAATATAGCCAAACAAGTTTTTCTCGTACAATTAAACTGACGTATTCATGAAAAATAATTTTGGTGTACAAAAGGAATTTTGTACGGAAATTTGCTCAATGAACGTTTTGTAAATCTAAATTTTTTCTTATAAATATGATAGATCTGTGAACCAAATCAAGCTCTGTATGACTCAGAATGAAAAGCACGCCATGGCACAATATATTTTTGCTTAAAATCCCCAAAATCCCACAAAGTCTTCATGGTACTTTTGGGATTTTTAGGCAAAAAAATATATTTTGCATATCTAGAAAAAATACCGTTTAAACTATACATATAAGTGTGTATCATAAATATTGATGGAAAATCGGATGCTCAAAAGGGTACGAGATAACATGCCCTAGCGATCCTAGTATACATAAATAGAGAAAGGTACAAATAGTTCAGTACCATTTGCTCCTCTGTTTGTCATTTGATTTTTATTGCTTCGTGGGTTGTGACTAGTTAAGTGTAATTTTCATTATTCAATAAGAATAATAATGTTTTTAGCGAATTCCACTGCTCTACAGTCTTTCTATGTATATAAAAGAATTTTTTATTTTTCAAGATGGTTCAAACGTCAACAATTCATAAATTCAACGAACAAAAATGTTTTTAATCACACAAAAAGTTTCTATTTTAAAATTATATAAAATCCCTATAACAAAAGTATATGCCAGTCACTTTTTCCTTTAATTATTACCAGGGAAACTGCAAATATGCAATTACATATTTTTTCTTGTGTGACATTTTAATGTAGAATTAAGATATTTTTCCGTTTCAGAACTTTGTTGATGAATTTTGGCATTGATTTGTTAGTGCATATTTTTGCATATGTTACCCTTAGAACATGTTTTTGCATATTTCGTTCTTAGACGTATATTTGTAGCATATTTTCGAATTTTTAGAACATATTTGACGCTTTTAGGGCATATTTTAACAATTTATAGATTTTTTTTTAATATACTTACAAGTCATCTATCTCTTCGTCAAAATTTTTATTTCTATTGTTCACCATCTAAATATCCTCTCCAATTTCAATTTTTTTTTTTTTTTTTTGCTATTTGTGACGGACTCTGCCCTGATTACATCAGTAGACATTGAAGGAACATTCTCAATGTATACAATTTTATTTAGATGTGACAGGTAACAATTTTTATTTTAAAATCTAGACCAAGATTATTTTTGTTTATAAATAAAAATC
The DNA here is from genome assembly GCA_936439885.1 of Nowickia ferox. Lineage (NCBI taxonomy): Eukaryota > Metazoa > Arthropoda > Insecta > Diptera > Tachinidae > Nowickia > Nowickia ferox. The sequence goes on from OW387023.1 coordinate 113,108,212, forward strand.
GTATTTTATTTATCCAAAATATAGTTTTAATTCTGATATCGTGATCTCTTTTGAAATTGAAGTTAAATTTTTACGGCCTTATCCAAAAAAATTAATTTGTATTATTTGCTTTAGCAACAATTTGTATTGCAATTTTGTTTTAACGTACACTTCAAGTCCAAATTATTTTTATTTTTTTTTTAATTCGGCAGGTTATTCTTTGTTAATTTTTTTATTATTAAATTTTTTTGTTTATATTATTTTTGTCTTATTTTATATGCAACTGCTATTGAATTGTTGAATTAAAAAGATATTTGCATTTACAAATAAACCAATTCATTTTATTTTTAATGTTTTGTGCATATTTACAAGTTTTTAGTGCATATTGAATGCGCATAAAACACGTTTTTTAGAACATATTTGTGGTTGCCCTGATTATTACATACACTTTTTGATGTTTGAACATATGCTATGATTTTGTAGCATGTTGTGCGCTCTTAATAAAAGATATTAGGGAGATACCAGATCGAGATTGAAGTTTATGATTTCTTAAGGCTTCGATAACTTTTATACTTTGTTTTCAACTTCCTTTAGATATTTAATGCCTTTCGTTATGGCCGTAATCTTAGTCTGAAACACTGTATTTTAATTCAACAAGCAAAATAATTTAAGTATGTTACGACTTCCCTGTTATTGTTGCTACCTCCTATTTCATACTTTCAGACGTTATAATGATGAAGTTATTTTGTGCATATCTATTTGGGATTTCATCACACATGATGGTGGTGACTTTTTCCTTAAACTCCAGCATGTATAATGCACGGTCCGGCCCTGATATATGTTAAAATGTACACTACTGATTGACAAACCAACAAGCCAATCAGATTCGGTGCGTTGACGCAGTGAACTAAAGAAATGAAAACCTTCTTTTGAAAGATTCTGCATTGCCATTATATTGCTAAACATTTAAGTCATTCGCATTTTAAAGCAGCTGAAAATTATTTATATCTATATATATTTTATCCAAAAAGCGTAATTTCATAGCAGTATGTTTTATACTAAAACAATCACGCTCACAAGCGATGCACTGTGCTGCCTTTTCCCAAAACCTGTGGCAAAAATAAAAATGAGACAATTTTAAATTTTTTTAGTTGAACTATAGTGACTTTTAATCAGAAATAATTTCTTAGTCTAGCTTAAGTTCAGTAATTTCAATTCTTATTGAATGAAATATTTTTATTAACTAATGTGAGTTTCTAAAGAAAAGAAGAAAAATTAAACCAGACCCTGTTAGCTGGGGAAATACCAATATTTTTCTGCGCAGCCACGCACTTCATCAGTACCCATGTCTACCTACTGGGGTAGAGATTGGGGCACTTATTTTGAAACTCAAGGATTTAAAATTTAAATGATTTTTGAACATTAGAAATATCTTGGTAACTTCAAAAACTATGACTTTTGCAACGAAAAAACTACTGTACATAGTGCCTCTGTAGGCCTATGGCCATGCGGGTTACTTATTTTTAAGCGAAAGGAGTTGTCTTTCAAATGCTTTATACATTTTTGAAATATCTTTATTACGTTAAAAGTTATGATGTTTGTAATGAAAACAGTCAAAAGCCTACGCTGTGTACAATGTGGCGGCTAACCTATGACCGTAAAAATTATATATATTGAAGCTTGAGAAGTCTTCTTTCAAATGCTTTTTAAAAAATTTGTAAATATCTTTATTACTTTAAAACTTATGATTTTTGCAACGAAAAAAATCAAAAGGCCTTACTGTGTGGTGAGAGGCATTTCACTTTACTCCCAATATAAATTGACAGTGTTGTATATTGCATTATTACAGGGTTGGCAAGCCAATTTATACATCTGCCTTTCAACAAGTTGAAATTTTTCATGTTGAAAAAAAGAAAGAAAAAAAAACGCCATAAAACCCCACCGATTCTGTTTAATCTTAAATTTATTAATTTTAAAATTTATTGAAATTTTGAATTATATTAATTTCTTATTTTATTAAGCATATGGTCTCTAGTTTTTATATAAACAAAAATATAAAAAAATATTTTATTTTTGTTTTTTATAATTAAAAAAATTATGAGATTATTATAATTACAAAAAGAGGTGAATAAAATTAGAAGAATTTTGAATTATATACAAATTTAGCTTTTCTTAAATATTATTTTAATAACATTACGTATAAGTACAAATTCATACTTTTAATTATTTTTATTTGAACAGCTTTTATAAATTTGTTTTGGTCTCAAAATATTTACTGTTTCCCTTTGTGTTGTTTTTTTTTGTAGTTTATTGTAAAACAACTCAATTGCAAATACTGCAGTACTTAGAACTAAGCCACAAAAATAAAGAATGTAAGACAACTTACTGAGAGTTGCGGAGAAAGCTTTACGAGCATTCAAATATTCTGAATTCTCTGGATCCCTTAAATACTGCATGTAGCCGTATTTTGCGGCACTTCGAAATACTTTCGATTTCCAAACGTTATAAAGACCCGCTTCTCTGACAATCATGACGAAAAGTCTCAAGTACGGCTCAAAAGCTGAGTCCAAGCGCATTTGATATTGCAGAGGGCTATTGCTTACACAAATATCCGAGAGGTAAAAACGTTTTCTGGTTAAAAATTTCTGCTGCTCATCAAACTCACTCCAGCGGTCCTCACTTATGATATACACATAAGAGGTATTCATTGCCAGGCGATTATTGATGAGTTCCTCTGGAGATGCGAATACTATTTTATCAAATACAGAATAGCCAAACCTTTTGTCCTTTAAGAAGGTATTATAGAATATACTTGTGACCATGATGGGTTGTGTCATATTGAGAAGTTTATCAACTGTAACTTTTGGTTTCACCAATTTCGAAACTGTGAGACCAGACGTCAACGATGAGGAATACATTTGAGAGAAACAAAATCCGCCGCATGTAATGAGAAAATAATATAGAAAAGAACGTATATATTGCTTCCACGAAAAGTGGCGTATATTCCAGAATCTTACATCAGGCATGGAAAAGCCCAAGAGCAAGCAAATTGTATTGAATACAAAAGTGCCAGACAAGTAGTTTTGCTGAGACATTTTGGCTTGAATGAATTCCGGATGATAACGTATGGCTAATTGAGCAAAAATTTCAGTTGCCACAAAAAGAAGCACAATCATCGACCAAATGGTCCAATGGCTAGGCATTACGTAGGATATCTTAAAATCATCTGTGTCATCTAAGGGCAACATCAGACAACGATCGGGCGATATATACGGATAACTATAATCTATAGAATTGGGCTCAACAGTCGGAAATAAGTGGGGACTTATTTCTATAGTGCCATTGAGCAACATCTTCTCAATGTAGGGTAAATCAAAGAAGTTGGATTTGTTCAAAAAGAGCGGATAGACATGCATTGTTGCATTCATTCTCTGCATGAAGGTGGTAAACATAATGCCCCCAATACCATCCAGCTGTATACGTTTGGTACTGGCATCATAATACCAAAATATGTTGGGCAGATCAATTTGCACGGGAATTTCTAAAGCGTAACCCTGTAGATTCCATTGCATGAGAGGAGGAAAATAATCCTTTGCACTTCTGTCCGTTACATTTATTGCCTTCACTGAGGGATATGCTCTCATGGTATACAAATGCTTTTGTGCGTCCACCACTAGCACTCGGCGGTATTGAAGATGAAATAAATTCTCAAATAAAGTTTGTAACTTATTTTCCTTACAATACTCTGCCAGTAGTATGATGATGCAAATGTTCTTTCTGCCACGTGTGAGGTGATCAGCTACTCCCAACACTGGATCGTAAGCATTAGATGCCATGATAATCATTAAAGGGTTAGACGAAAATCCACCTATTTGATTAAGATTCTTAGTAGATGCATTCAAGTCTGCAATTAAGAAAGGCTTTTGAGCAAAGTATCCTGGTGCAGTACCGAATATTTCATTGATATATTCATATAAATTGGCGTTTTTGGTAGTACTGTTGTTGTAGAGCAGGTAAAGCGACTCAAACTGCCATGTCAACCCGATTTGCGTAAAGTTCAGCAACGTAGTTGCATGATGTTGCATCAACAGCAGTAGCGGTGTGAAGAAATCCGCCAACATTTTCATTTAATGCTTTTACTTAAGAAGATGTTATAAAAATGTGCATGCACATTGCAATAGATATAAAGAACTGAATATTTCATGTTTAGTATTTGTCTATTTAGAATTGGTCTCAGAGGTATAAAATAAAAAAATAAATAAATTACACAAAATTATATGTTCGTTTTCTAAACCAATAATTACGAACATGACATGAAAATATTTTGCAAGACAGTTTTGATATTTATTTTAAAATAAAAGTTGGGCAAAATTTGAAGTAATCATATGAAACTCTATATATTAAAACAATTCGAACGCCTTCTTTAATGTGTGTGAAAGAATCTATTATATTTTTTGAGAATCATACTGCACCTCGAGTTATCATTACTATTATTATGTCCACAAAAAAAACTATATATTTCACATACATATCTCACACTTAATCATAAACAGTCACAACTCAAAATTATGAAAATGGTTTTGGTTTTTTATAAACTAAACCAAACAAATCTCTAACAATCGAAGAAAAATTTTGCAACACAGTCTTCTCGAACGATATAAATTACCATTATGCCTGTTTATATGTTAAAAACTTGCGTCATTAGCACGGTATCAACAGCTTTTTGCCACTCCTCAATATCTGAGAGAGAGTTGGGACTGTTAGTGATTTAGTGTGCGATATTTTTGCTTGAAATTTATTTCAGCATTACGTGGTGGCACTTTAAGTAATTTGGCCCATTTTCTAGGAAAAAGGTAGTATTTCGCAAGCACAATAATGACGTTATTGGTATTGCCAATCAATAGAGAAACGAAACACAAAGTAACGGCTGATTTACAGGTTGTTTTAGTTGTTGTTATCATCAACGTATTCAACGCAGTAGGTTAGGTTAGGTTAGCAGGCTGCTGGTAAGGAAATTTAGAGTCCAGCTCACTTAGGTTCAATACAATGATCAATTTGTGCTACCTGTGAGTTAAAGAGAAGAAAGTGGGAGAAGGTTATAGGAAAGGGATAGAGAAGACAAGTAGTGAAGCAAGATATAGAGGAAACATTCATTCTTTTACAACTCTGCTTTTTGCATGTTTCAATAATGCAGTGTGTTGCAGCGCCTCTGGTGTCAATGTGGGGCGTTTTAATTATTATTCATTCCAAATTCGTGTGATTGTATGTAATGAGCCAACACCCAAAAACTTCGAGTATTTGATATATTGATTTTTGAGTACTTCTTCACAGTGACTAATCATCCAACAATTGTAGGCGTTCCTTCATTTAGCTGTTTCCGGCGATTTCAACTTGGACGATAATTAGAACAGTCATAAAAAACTTTTAAAATGTCGGCCTTATTTGTCCATATTGAAGCTATAAAAAATACGTATAATAAATAGTTTTGAGTTTATTTCACGATTTTCCTACTGTGCTTTTGTGTGGGTTTTCTGATATATAAAAGTTTTTTGTAGGCAACCTCCGCTTGAAATATTAATAGTAAACTGCAAATCTTAATTTTGGAGAAAAAATCACAACTAAAAGGAAACGTTTTTTTATGTTTTTAACAGGGACCGCAAATAATGATTACTTTCTAAATTTAAACTAAAGAAATCAAACTAAAAGAAAAGTGCTAAGTGCATTACCTTTTTTAACCAAAAAAAAAAAATAAAATTCATAAACTAATTTGTTATTTTATAACAAATTGCTTTTATTGTTTAATTAAAAACTGAAGCTAAAAAAATTGTTTTTATTTCCTGAAGAGTAAATAAATCTCAAAAAAATAACTATTATTTCCTGGCGAATTACTAAAACTCATAAAATAACATTTATTTTCTAAAGCGAAAAATAAAACTCAAAAAATAGTGATTAAAAAGAAAATGAATTGAAAGCAAGACTGTTGAAAATTTAGAGATGGTAAATTTGAGCTTTCATTACAAAAAGCTTTCAGCCAATTGTAATACGATGAATCAAAACAATTCACATATTCCATTTGCAAAAAAAAAACTGAGTATATAAAGCAGAAATCTGTGTCAGCTGACACCACGCACAGTGGACCAAACACAAAAGAACGCTGATGAGGAAGGTATAGTGACCTTCGAAAACAGATAGTTGTTCCGTTATACCAAGTGTTTGTCAGAATATTTACAATTAACTTTGGTGTTATTTGTTCATTAATAATAATATCATATAATTTGGCTTACAAAGCGATACGCACTTTAGCCTTAGCTAATCATAAATATAGACAAAAAATAATTATTTTTTTGGTTTTAATAAACTTGACACATTTTTATGTTAAATTTTTTTTTTTTTTGTAAAATCCCATTTTTTAAATTTATCAATTGTAACCCGGAAACGGTAACGTCCCAATTTATGTTGTGTTAATGTAATAAGTGTAACAATAATTGTAATTCGGACTTTTGTATGAAATATTGAACTCCCTCAATGATTTTGAAGTACACATAAGACTATTGATAATGCATTTGATGTAATTAGTTGTAGGATTTTAAACCAATTTATATCATGATTATCTCTTGAACAATTTTATTCTTTTGGCATCAGGATTCTTCAAAGTTATTTAGCTACAAATAAAAATGAAATATTTCACAACACGTAATATTGCAAGTTATTAATTTAGTTGTTTTATTACTCATTCTCAAAATCATTTATTTATTGGTTGCACTTACTATTATTAAGGAGTGTCTACCTTATCAATATGCTTTCCTATAATGGCATTGTTAGAATGTGTCAAAAAGCAAGTAAAAAAATTTACGATAAGAATTTTTCGATGAACGCACAACTATAAAATCAAGTGAATTCTTAAAGTTTGTATCATTATCTAACCGCCTTTAGAAGTTTCTCCTTTTCAAAATGAAAAACGGTAAATAAATATTGAAGTTCTCATTTGCAAACGTTTAATTAACATTTTGATTTCTAGCGCTCTTAGTTTGCCTTCTGGCTGCAGTGGCTTTCGCTTCAGCTGCATATATTCAGCCACATTTTGAACCTCAAGATATTTACGCTGAACCCAACTGTGCTATTGTCAGCGATCATAGCCGCATGTTCCGAGACATCTCCGATCCCACTCACTACTGGATATGCCCAGAGAATCAAGCCAAAGCGAGTTACATACAATGTCCTCCCAATGAAGCCTTCATGGAAGCATTACAGAAATGTGTTGTTTGGGAAGAGTGGAAATGGGTTGAACCATACACGAAATAAATCTGTATTTAAATAATAAAGAAATATATTATTGGCCAACTTGAAAATTTTATTCAATTTTTGCTATGATGAACACAATTGAACTTTTTTTGTTGTTAGACCATCTTTATTTTGAGTCGTGCCTTCTTTCGAATTGCTTTAAAGATAAAGTACTAAATATATTCAAAAGCATTCATACATATATCGAAAAAAAATCAATTATTATTAATTATCAATTATTTATGATGTTAAATATTCATAAATCGGGCTACGAGCTATTTTTTACAAAGACAATTATGTAACAATTATGTATGTAGACCTGTACGACTCCCACACAAAAAACGTTTTTACAGTCACCCCCTAGAATGTTCGATATTTCAATAACGATATGTCTTGAATTAATTTTTCGATTTTGTGGGGAAGTATCCGAAATTACAGAAGACTTCTTTAGAATTTCAAGTGCGATTAAAAACCTGGCAAAGACAAAATCGGAGCTGTATTCAAACCATCAGCAAACGTATTAAAAATTGTCCATTCGGACTTCAAATGCAACGCAATATACAAGAAACTAAAGCCTGGTAATGACTTTCATTATGTACATACTATATACTATGTGCCCATAATTATTACCGTGGTCTAAAGCCATGTACAGACGATTGTCAGATCTTACAATATTGTCAGATCTGGCAATATGCTGACAATGTACCGGCAATCAAAAATTGTCAGCACAAGGTAGATTGTCAGTTCACACGGTTGTATCCAATTTGTCAAAAAAAATCTTACAATTTATTGGCAGACAAAATCGTCAGCCAAAAAATTGTCAGTTCACACGGTTGTAATATGCAAAAATTGTCAGATCTGTTGCTATGCGTTTCCAGACTCAAAGAGTTTGCTAGAAATTGTTAAACATCAATCATTTGTGGTTGTGTTAAATGTAAAAAGTGAAAATATAAATTATTAGCGAACATAAAAGAGCAATTGGCACGATTTTTTTCCACTTTAATTTTTCTTTAAAATCAAGCGTGTGCAGTGTTGCCCATATAAAGAATTGACTTACAATGACTGGCGACATTAAAATGTCTGACAAATATCTGGCAATAATTTTACAATGTGTTCACATGATTGTTAGATGTCTGACGATTTGTTGTCAGCAGCTAGTCTTGCAATGGACTGACAATGCTTTTTCTGACAACGACTGCCAGTTCGCACGATTTAGACATTAGGAACAGACGTTCCAGATGCATAACGAAACAGTGCGAACTTGGGTAACCCAAAAGCGTTCCAGATAGCAATTTTTTTGCAATTTTGAGAGCGAATGAGAGAGTAATTTTTTAATTTCCTGTAGAAACGTGTACGAACTTTTTCTTTTGATAAGTTAGAACAAGAATTAAATAATCAGCTGTTTTTTTTATTTACATACGAAACTGAAAATTTAATCAGAAAATTTTGCAAATAAGCAAAACAAGTTTTTATTTAAAAATATATTAAAAAGAAAAAGTTAAGGTTTTGTTTTAAAAAACTTGAATTTGTCAGTACTTTTTTGCATATTTCTCCCTTTCTTTAACACATTCAAGTTATTTTACGGATCAGCGATTAAAATCACCCAAATTTAATTTAATTTTAAAAGTAAGCAACATTAGTATTTCAAGATGTGCAATTATGGTTTTTTGCGTTCCAGTAAATTTGGATAACTTTGTCACATTCAGAGAGTAACTTTCTTTTTACACTCATTAGTCCGAGCTTGAACGAAATCTTGTGGAACACAACCCTTATTGTAAGATCTGACAACCGTCTGTACATGCCTTTGCTTCGAAATATGAAATAAATATTGGAAAAAAACGTAATTAAGTAAACAGTAAACATTTGAGAAGAACTTAATTAAGTAAATATTTAACAAGTGTTAAAGAAGTTTCCAGTTGTTAAGAGTAATATATGTAATTATTACTTAAAGTATTACATTACATAAAATTATTTTAAATTTATTTGAATGTATGTATTCTATGGAAAATACATGCCGAAATAATGAAGACATGACTTAGACCACTTTTATAATTATAGGCAAAAACTTACAGAAATTCGGGTTGGTAAATTCCCTAGGTAAGTTCCTCGTAATTTTCCGTTCGATAGTACTAAATTCAGAAAGAAAACTATTTGGAATTTTTTTATTTATTTTATTCTTTACGGACACTTTTTGCGGTCAACTCAATTTATAATTTAACCAACATTATTGTGCTCTCTAAAACGTCAGCTTTCGTCTATGAATTGAAGCGGTTTTAAGAGGTCTGTTAAATCTGCAAAACATCAGTATCCTGAGAGCCAGAGTCGTTATGGGTGATGATAAGGTTCTATTAGAGAGAGATATATTTCCTTTTAAAATTGGGGGCAATGCATATAGAATATATTGCTTCATGTTACTTGAAAAGTTTGCTTATATAAAATGTGATGCTGGATTCACAGACACTTTACAAATCTTCAGCTTTCATGCATGAGATTATATATAAATTCATTTAGGTAGAAATTTTAATATTGGAAATGCCAAAGCTTCCAATTTCAATAGGTACTACGTATCTTCCATATAATATTGAGAAGCGTAAACCTCTTTATGCATATCGAGCAATAACCGCCAAAAAATCTTAAGCGACATATTTTTTGTACTTCGTTTTTTGACGAAAATTTACTATTTGCGATTGTAAATAGTCGATATTCGACAAGAAATGAAGGTGTGAAATTATGACGCTTAAGCTTTCTTGGCGGCTATAGCATGATATATGTAATTCAATGTACATATACCTACATAAATAAAATCAAACTTATTTTCAATACACTTCCTTAATATTAAATACAAGAATTTAAACGAAAATGTGAATAAAAAAAATTGTACATCGAAATATATTTTTAATCATTTATAATAGTAACATAACAATTTATTATATTTGTCTTATCAAAAGCAATGTTCTAATAATAATTGCAATGGTGCAAATTTCCAATTAAATTTATTAGGAAAAACATAAGTTTGTAACATTTGTCGGCATGTGATCAATAAAGGTGTGTTATGATGCTTTCAAACAAAATTCCCTATAAAAACTTAACTTTGCACTTTTTTAAACACAGACCGTTCTTGACTTCTTTAACTATTAGAAATTAAAAAGAAGAAAACATGAAATATTGTAAGTATCTGCACAAAAGTATTATTGGTATAATTTTAACTTGAATTGTAACTAACATCATCATCTTTAATTATTTTAAGTAATTTGCTTGACTTTGCTGGCTTCTATGGCCATCAGCGGAGTTTTGGGTATTGCTGGTCAGTCTGCTTGTCGTGATCCATCGGAGGTTGGTCACACTTTCCCTCATCATTGGGATCCTTCTAAGTACTGGTATTGTGAGACACCAAATGAAGTTGCTGTAGAAATGGACTGTCCTAGGGGTGAGGCCTATATGCACTTGCTGAAGGCTTGCATTCCTTGGCCAAATTGGGTCTGGAAGAAACCGGAAAATCCCCCTACTGTTGCTTGATTTAGACTACTCGTATTAAGTTTAATGGAATAAAGTTTTAAAAAAGAACTAGCAACTCTTACTTACTTTAGGAGGCACGACTAACTAACAACCATTGCAGAGTTTAAATTTGCTTTAATGCGGAATTAAAATTCGAATTATTCCATTTTTTACCTCTGCAACTGTATTTTCTGTATAAATAACGGTCTTTTTACATTTTGCTCGTGATTGTTACTGGTACGTATTAACAAATTTGAATATGAATTGCAGTTGTATTGGTTAGAAATTGTAATAGATTATTGCCGCTTAAATCATCTTTGTTAGTAAATGAAGATGAGCATAAAACCGAATATAAAAATCAAAACAAATATGTAATTGAGAAAAAGTAACAGAAAACAAACTTCGAAAGATAAAGCTTGCGATGTGATTTTTGTTAATCTATTTCTTCAAATTTGTAGCTAATGTTGTTTCACTTCAATTTTGGATTGCATTCATTATTGTTTGTATGTATCAAAGTAATCTTTATGTGAAAAAATTCGTTACATTTTTTGTATAAAAAGCAATGTAGTGCCTCAATGGTAATCATAGTTTACATTCAACTCTCGGAATAAACACATTAAAGAAAAAGCATTTTGGAATAAAAACAGCATATTTAACTCTTATGTACATATACATACATATGTATGTACATATTTTTAAAATAATAATTTAAAAATTTTGGTTAGTGTGGACTTTTTTTAAGTGATGAAAAAAAACTACCATAATAGAAATTTTATAAAGGATAATCTGTCAAATAATAAGAAAGTAAAATTGGAAAATTGTTCAATACATTAATTGAAAATGGAAAAACTTTTAAAAAGAATTCAATTAATTAATTTCCAATTAAAAAATTTAAATTAACATAATTATGTGGGAAAATAAAGTAATTATAAAGTTGTCCAAAGCTTATCATAAAAGCTAATTGAAAATATACTTTTAGTAAAAAAAAAAGCAAAATCCAATAAAGTGAAAAATTACTTTTTACTTTATTTATTTAATAACTTGTAGAACGAAGCCCGAATTTAAAAGTTAAGAATAATCTGAATAATCAAAAAAGATATACCAAGTTTTTCTAACCTGCAAGCTTTCTTATTGCGTAAATATTACATCCAATGGATATTTCATCAAATTTAAATGATGTAGAAAAACATTTTTTTAAGGAGTTATTTAAAGTGTTTTTTTTTCAAGCTTAATTTTACATGATATCGAACATTTTTGAAGTTAACGGATTTGATTCAATTTCGGATTTTTTTTTATCTTATCACAAATATTTGTTTTCAAAACCAAGAACTTTTTTTTATTTGTTTAGCTTTCTTAAAACAAAATTTTTAGATTTTCCCAAAACTGAATTTTTACAAGTTTTTTGTATTTTTTTATTTGCAGTTCTTTTGGTTGTTTTCTAGCATTTTTGCATTAGCTATTTTTCTGACATTGCTGATTCGTCACCTTCAATTTTGTCCTCTGAAATTTGGTGATTGCTTTAAATTTATTAAGCGAAAGCTTATTGGCTTACATATTTGCTTGAAGTTTTTCGCTCGCTTTTCCACGGGTTGATAATCGGTACTTCATTTTTTTCTTATGGCAATTAGATAATTTTTGTGAATTACATTGTGTTAATTTTTCAGTTTCTAAGCTATAAGTAACCCTTGCAGATTTTCTCATTTTTATGTTTAAGAAGTTTCAAAGTTCTATCTGTGCCAACTTTCATTGACCTTAAGATTTTTATGAACTTTACATTTTTGATGAAACTAATTTTTGGTTATTTTATTTTTTTTATGACATGTTGTTCAGTTTTGGAGAATAAAATTTTTTTCTGCAATTTTAGATTTTTTAAAGACTTCCTTACTATTTTATTAAACTTTTACCCCCTGTTTCCACAACACGGACGTTCGACTTGAGTAGAAAATTTATATGAAAAGCACTCAGTTTTTTGAGTGATTTTCTTAAAAATTTTCTAGACGAGTCACCTGCCTGACTTGTGAAAACAGGGTATTAGTCTTGCAAATTACATTTTTTTTTAAATGGTTTAAATAAATTACCAAATCAAAAGAGTTACTATTTTGAAATTAAACATTTCAGATCTAGGTTTAGCAAACAGCTGCCTTGAATGCAAATCGCTTCAAATATTCAATAACACACAGAGATACAGACAGAGAAAGAGAGTACAGCTTTCGTCAAAATTATTATATGTATAATATATAAGTTTGATATCATCGCTTTTTGCACTAGATTTAGCTGTTTTTGAAGAGCTAAAAAGCTTTTTAGTTGTTCGTTTTCAGCGCTTTAGCGCCTTTCGATTATAACAGAGTGCGTTAAGTATATAAAATTTAAATATGAAACTGAAATGTCCCAGTTCCTCCTAATTTTGTTTCTTATTTTCGGTTTTAATAGTGCAACACCTCAAAAATAATTTATTTAGGGCACTTGTCAACAATTTACATCAAATTACAAAATTCTACAAAAAAAAAAGTTTACTAAACTCATGCATGTTATATGTACATACATATATGTGGAAGAAAACATTTTTTTAATAAATCTTTTATTAAAATTCATGCATATTGAAATACATATACATATGTATATACTTTTACATGTGTATTATGTACATACATATACATATGTATGGCACATGCTCCCATGTATATGCATTTGTAGGTATATATGTATGTATGTATATGTATAACTCATTTGTTTGTTGTATAATTCATGTTAAATCATTTTGTATCATAACATCCAATAGGTTATGGTCTATGTCCGAAATAACATTGAAAAAATTAAAGAAAAATGCTGTTGTGGTGGTGATCAAAACAAATACGAACGAACGTCTATGAAAAACGTAATTAAATTCCGCAAAAAAAGAAAAACACACATGCTTTTACATATTTGCACATGCAATATAAAACAAAAATGAATGAAGATAATATGTACAATAAAAAATTGAATAACTTGCTATAAATATCAATTTAACATAAGGAAACTTATCAACAATTGCACTCTACTGATTTACATATAACGTTTTACAGAGTAAATGAATAAAACAAATTTTTCTGCTATATTTACTGCAGTAAAGTTTGGTTTGGTGATCGTGTATGTGTGTGTGTGTGATTTCTAAAGTATAAAAATATCTCTATATTGTATGTTTAAAATAAAAAAATTTTGTTATTTCAAAATTAATTTTTGTACGAGTATGTATGCACGTATCGTGCCCTAACCGCCAAAAAAGCTTAAGCTTTTAATTTCTTGACCAAAATCGATTTTTTGCGATCGTAAAAAAAATAAGTCCAAAAAATTTATCTCTTCAGTTTTTTTTAGTGGTTACGGCTCGATATATGAAGGTGGTCATGAATATATGTATGTATATTGTGAACTAAAATCAACTAATTAATGTGAGGTTTTCCGGAGACAATAACCTATACCTAAGTGCATACATATATACATACATACATATATACATGCATACATATGCATCTACATACAAATGTATCCAGGAAAAATATGCTAGTTTCGTACGTACTCATATCAAAAAGTTTCGGCTCTTATAATGGCACAACTTGGTGCTTTAAAAAGTGGGTGGGCCATAACTATTAAAGCTTAATATTATAAATAACGTGCTTCTACTTGACCGATTTTTACAAAATTTGGCATACACTTAAAAAAAACAGTACGAGCTCGATTTGCGCAACCACCGACTGTTGCAACAACCCGATTAGAGCAACAGGTAGTTTTTTTAATTTACTTTCCTTATAAATGCAACTTTTTTCAAAAAACAGTCTCTATAAGCGCAACTTTTTCTCTTTTAGTAAACTTAAGATGCTTTTCTCTCTGCGCCAGCACTTTTTATTTATTTTTCTCTCTACTCTTCGTGCAATAATATAAAAATGTTTATGAGGAGAAACAGAATTTGAAGCTATAGATTTTGCAAACGAAGAAACTTCAGGAAATATACAAATTAAAAACACACAAAATTTTAAAGAAGATGATGCCATTAATGATATTATTCATAATCATATTTGAATGGAGTGGGTAACAGTGAATAATATCCCTTATGAAAAATTATTTGCCATTCAAGAAATTAAAGAGGCGGCAATATCAAAAAAAAATTAAGAATCCAAAAATTCAAACCAAATTTTCAATATTCTTTTCCTCAAACTAGATTGTGTTTAAAAAAAAAAAAAAATAACATGAGTAGAACTCAAATATACGCAAGTACAAAATATAAAGACTGGTGTAAAGTTTCAATTCATGTATAAAATATTATTTTATAACGTTTTTAATCAAATGCATTTTTATGTTTAACTATTAAAAATAAACTAAAATTATTTTATGTTAAATTATAGTTTGGCTTATATGAAGTTTTTAGTGGTCAATTACTGCAACTTTTGGGTAAAAGCAACAACCTCGATTTCCTTTCGGTTGCACAAATCGAGCTTAGCAGTAAAAAGTTAAAAACAAAAAGTTAAAAAAAATTTAACCGACTTAAAAAATAAGCAACAAAAAGTTAAAAATAATTCAGATTCAGTTAAAAAGTTATTATTGTTTTCGTTTTCAAAACGAAATAAATGTTTTGGTGTTCTCTAAACCGAATTCACATAGTTTTAATCGTTTTTAAATCGCGTAAACATACCTGGTCGAAAATAAATCGAATATGATATTATTTTAATAAATAACTGAAGAAACATCAAAAAATTAAAAAGCATTTACAATTTGAGGCCTTTAATGCCAAGTTATAATGCAGTTTGATATATTTAGGGCCATTGTTACAACTAGCCATTAGTTAAAAGTATACTTTTATTGGATGGATAAACACTTTTTCATTATTACAACTTCACTTTAAAGAAAAGTGAGCGATAGGTTAAAGGCAAGTTCACCCTAGCTGTATCTTTTATCCTGAGTTTTAGTTATTTGAACTTGCCACGTTTTCATAAGTTGCCACATTTTCTACTTTACATACTACAGCCAAATTTTATTGGAATAAAATATGACACAAAACAAAAACAATACAATAGAAACATATAATGATACAAAAAATAAATAAAAGAATTGAAAAATATGTTTTCATAATGTTTGTAATTTAGCAAACAAACAAAAGCAAGTTGCCACTAAGTATTTTTAGCATCAATATCCACAATATCCACAGAAATGTTGCCACCAAACCAAAATTTTATTATTTATTTTATCAGCACGTTTTATTAAGGGGCCATTCACATATTACGATTACTTAACGCTTTTTTTCCTGATTTTTTACCCCCTTCCCTTTCCTTCAGTAACACATCGAAACAAAACTAACAACCCCCTCCCTCCAGGAATAACGTAACAATAAAATAAAATTTTTAAGAATGTTCGGCCATTTTTAGATATTTGTATTCATATTCAACAAATTCTTGCAAATACGAATATTAAAAAAATATATTTATATATTTATTTATACATGCATAACTCCAAAACAAAATTTAAATTAATGTCATACAAATATTAGTTTGTAATAATGTAATTAATAAAATCAAAAAACCCGACTGTAGGAAGTTCAAGCAATGAAGACACAGTCATAGTCACGTAGTTACACATTCGTTAACAAACTATAAACGAAAGAAGCTAGGAGACTTCTTGTCATGAGGATAGTTTTAAATAATTTATGCCTTCATATCATTTTATACCCAGAAAACACTATTCACCAATTAATGCTTTTAATTAAGAATTTAATTGATTCAATTAAATTTTTAATTATATTAATTAGTTTGAGTGCAAAAACTTAATTGATATTATCAAATTGTTTACAGCTGAAAATTTAACAAATTTTTAATTGATATACAAATATTTTAATTGATATTAAAAAATTATTCATACTACTTTTTTGTGTGTATATTAACTATTTTACCTCTTTGTTCTTAACCCACTTCAAATGGTTTTCCAAAACTTGCAAGTTGCAATATATCATTTGCGAAACAACGTGTTCGATAGCTGCAAGTCTCTACACAAAATCTTACCAAGCTGCCTTGCTGTCTAAATATTGTGTTGCAATCTATTGTACTATTTAATACTTTACCATTGGCAGTTGTTTTTGCGTCTAACACGTATAGTAAATCCATTTCGGACTTAATGCATTTACTTTAGTATTTATGATTTAGTAAGATTAGACAGTAAGCGTAGCATGAAAATATGTATGTTATAATAAAATAAGAAAAATCTTGCTTTTTGATTTCACACATTTACAAATCAATAACACTGGGAGAAAAATTAGGTGTTCATTAAAAATGTTAAATTTCATAGTTTGCAGACATGTACTATATGTATACTAAACGTTGATCAAAATGTTTAAAAGCGTTTTAAGATGCTATACTTATATTTACCTATATTCGCCAAACACGCAGATTTCAGTTCACATTGCGATTTACTCCACAATAGAAGTTTTCTCACATTTACTCGTATCCCAGCTGGAAAAGTAGGCATTAATTACATAAATAATGGGAGAAATAATGCATTATTTTCCAAAGCAAGATAATGCATTCCCTTAGAAACGAGAGGGTAATTTGATCGATCACAATAATTACACATTGATTACCATGTGCATTACCACATCTGGAGAAGAAAAATGTATAGTTCTTGCTTGTGACGAGTGCTATGAATTATAGAATTCATTCCTCGGACGTATTAAAATAATCATTACTTTCCTAGGATATGTTCTGTGTTAACAGTAATGAATTCTGGAATGAAGAATTATACATGCTGTGAATTACCTTCTCCTTTACTATTCATTACCTTTTCCCACTGAGATGTTAAACATTTGAGAGCGATTTCAAGACAATTCTCAAAATTTCAAAAATAAATACAATTCTTTTTCTGATTGAGAAATGTAAGAAATATGTGGAACTAAAGTTGTTGATTCCTAAATATGTTTTCCTATTTCACTGTCAATAATTAATTTGCAGTGTATTTATTGCTTTTCTTCTTTTTAACTTACTTTATCTCTTTGCAATATTTGTATCGTCTCTCATCTTACTGCGTTCCTGTTTAATGTTGCTGTTAATATTTTTTTGTTCAGTTGCTTTCATGCTTCATTTAAATTTACATATTAATAATTTTTAACACACATAAATAAACACTTACGTACATACATAACATAACTACATACATAAATGTACATATATGTATTTACATAGTAAGTATAATCACTTTTGAACAAAAAATTATATGTACATACTTATGTATACATACATATTTCAACACTTTATGTGTGTTTCAGTAACAATTTTTTTACATATTTTCAATTTCTTATCTAATTTTAGCTCAAAGAAGAAGAAATTGAGATACATAGATATTTTGTTTGTAATTTTAACTAATTGAAGAGAATATATTATGAAACGGTTTACCAACACAGCCACGGTAAGTGTTGTGAATTGCGGCTTTTTACTTATTGTTTAGTATGGGTGTGTGTTTTTCATAATTTCTTGAATGCAGCTCTTATGCGTTGCATTATTTACTTTAAGCGGTCAGGCCTTAAAGCGCGAGGCACCTATTAGCAATAGTTATTTGCCTCCATCAGGTCATAAGGGTAATGGTAATGGCAATGTCAATGGTAACGGTAATGGTAATGGCAATGGAGGTTTATATAGTTCCTTTTCGAACTCTTATTTGCCTCCCGCATCAGGTCCTGCGTCCAATAGCTATGCTCCTAGTGCTCCATCAGGAGGCCCTTATGGAAGTGCATCTTCGGCGAACTCAAAATCTAATGGTGCTCCTTCCAAAAGTCAATCTTCTAGTTACGGTCCTCCTCCGCCACCTTCTGGACCTGCGTCCGGATATGGGCCTCCTAGTCGCCCCAGCTCAAGCTATGGTTCTCCAAAAAAGAATGGTTCCCGTCGTCCTTCTAACGGCGGTCGTCCCTCTTCTAACCATGGTCCACCAAAACATCCTTCATCCAACTATGGTCCACCATCTCGACCGTCTTCAAGCTATGGCCCTCCAAAATCGTCACAGCCGTCCTCTTCATATGGAGCTCCATCTAAATCTTCATCTAGACCTTCTTCTAGCTACGGCGCTCCATCAAATGGTAATGGACCTTCTAAGGCGCCGTCTTCAAGCTATGGTGCCCCATCAAAAGTACCATCGTCAAGCTATGGTTCCCCAGCGAAGTCTCCTTCTTCGAGCTACGGTGCACCATCAAATGGTTTTGGCGCTAAGTCTCCCTCCAGTAGTTACGGAGCGCCTACTAAATCATCATCAAGTAATGGCGCATCTGCTAAAGCACCATCTTCCATCTATGGCGCTCCTTCTCAAGGGTCATCTAATGGTTTTCAACCCATCCAGTCGCCATCTACTAGTTATGGGACCCCAGCTAAGGGCAACGGAGCATCAGCACCTTCTTCCAGTTATGGAGCACCATCAGCTCAAGCCCCTTCGAATGGTTACAGTGGATCAAATGGTTACAGTGGATCAAATGGTTACAGTGGATCATCTGCCCAAGCTCCATCATCTAGCTACGGCGCGCCAGCTGCTCAGGCTCCTTCATCCAGCTATGGTGCTCCATCTGGTAAAGCAAATTCAAATGGTTACAGTGGATCATCTGCCCAAGCTCCATCATCTAGTTACGGTGCGCCAGCCGCTCAGGCTCCTTCATCCAGTTATGGTGCTCCTTCTGGCAAAGCAAATTCAAATGGTTACAGTGCATCATCTGGCCAAGCCCCATCATCTCGTTATGGTGCACCTGTTGCTCAGGCTCCTTCATCCAGCTATGGCGCTCCTTCTGGTCAAGCGAGTTCGAATAGTTACAGCGCATCATCTGGCCAAGCACCATCATCTAGTTATGGTGCACCTTCTGCTCAGGCTCCTTCATCTAGCTATGGTGCTCCTTCTGGTCAAGTGAATTCAAATGGTTACAGTGCATCACCTGCACAAGCTCCATCATCTCGTTATGGTGCACCTGCTGCTCAGGCTCCCTCAGGCAGTTATGGCGCTCCTTCAGGTCAAACGAATTCAAATGGTTACAGCGCATCATCTGGCCAAGCACCATCATCTAGTTATGGTGCACCTTCTGCTCAGGCTCCTTCATCCAGCTATGGTGCTCCTTCTGGTCAAGCGAGCTCGAACGGGTATAGTGCATCATCTGGCCAAGCCCCTTCATCTAGTTATGGTGCACCTTCTGCTCAGGCTCCTTCATCCAGCTATGGCGCTCCTTCTGGTCAAGCGAGTTCGAATGGTTACAGCGCATCATCTGGCCAAGCACCATCATCTAGTTATGGTGCACCTTCTGCTCAGGCTCCTTCATCTAGCTATGGTGCTCCTTCTGGTCAAGCGAATTCAAATGGTTACAGTGCATCATCTGGCCAAGCCCCATCATCTAGTTACGGTGCACCTTCTGCTCAGGCACCTTCATCCAGCTATGGTGCCCCTTCTGGTCAAGCGAATTCAAATGGTTACAGTGCATCTGCCCAAGCTCCTTCATCTAGCTATGGTGCACCTTCTGCTCAGGCTCCTTCGTCTAGCTATGGTGCTCCTTCTACTCAAGCGAATTCAAATGGTTACAGTGCATCATCTGGCCAAGCCCCATCATCTAGTTATGGTGCACCCTCTGCTCAGGCTCCTTCATTAAGCTATGGCGCGCCTTCTGGTCAAGCGTCAAATGGTAACGGTGCTTCTTTATCAAATGGTTACGGTGCACCCCCCGCTCAAGCCCCTTCATCTAGCTATGGCGCTCCGGCTGCTCAGGATCCTTCTTCCAGCTACGGGGCTCCCGCAGTTCAAGGCCCTTCATCTACCTATGGTGCTCCGGCTGCTCAAACTCCATCGACTAGCTTCAGTGTTCCTGCTATTGAAGCTCCTTCAACAAATTACGGCGCACCTGCCGCTCAAGCCCCATCTTCCAGCTATAGTGTCTCTGGACTACAAGCCCCATCTGCAAGCTACGGTGCTCCTGCAGCTCAAGCACCTTCATCCAGCTATGGTGCTCCTTCTGGTCAAGCGAGCTCGAATGGTTACAGTGCATCATCTGGCGAAGCACCGTCATCTAGTTATGGTGCCCCATCGGCTCAAGCTCCCTCATCTAGTTACGGTGCTCCTTCTTCAAGTTATGATACTGCAGCATCTCAAACTCCTGTCTCTAGCTATGGAGCTCCCACTGGTCCATCTTCTAGTTATGGTGCTCCGACTCAACAATCTGGGTCTTCCAATGGCTACTCATTAGGCGCTTCGTCTAGTTATGACACGTCAGCCCAACAACTCTCATCTAGTTATGGTGCACCCACTGGCCCATCATCTAGTTTCAATTCTCTATCAGCGCCTAGTTCATCATACGGTGTACCTTCACAGAATGGTGGATTACCGCTGGACTTGACTGTACCAGCCACTAACTATGGTTCTCCTACCGGTCCATCCTCATCATACAGTGCTCCTCCAATTCCGCCAACATCTTACGGTGCTCCTACAAATGGAAATGGTGTTAATGGCAGTAATGGAAATGGCAGTAATGGCGGTAACGGTGCCAGTGATGGCTATTCCTACTCTGTCCCTGATACCATACCCCAAGGATATTCCGCTGATGGTGGTTACTCATATTAGGAATAAATAATTCAATATTTAATTTAAAACGTGCCTTAATTTCATTTTCAGAACCTTGAGTTTTAAAAAGACTTCTTTTAAAACGAGCAGGGACTGTTTTGTACTCACCAAATTACAATAGAAAAATCATCTTCTCATGCCTACATAATTACTTATTGTTAATGTTAATTTCATTTCAAATCGAATGTAAATTATTTCATTTCTTTTAAAGTCGATTAAATTATTACAATTAAGTATTAAATAAAACAAAAGAAATATATGTACATATGTATGTATGTTATTAAAGATCAAATAAAAATGTTTTAAACACATATATGTAAGTACGTTGATACGTATTAATGTGCATACATATGTACATACAGGTACAAGGAAAAGATGAGCGAAAGTGTCGCTCTTATTGACATGTTTGAACTTAGCGCCCATTTGTTCGAAGATGTCCTCCTGCACGCCTTAACATTATCATTGCAAGATGTCAGAAACACATGGCCAACTGGGTATTCAGCTTCAATATATGTACATATGTGTTTGTTTACAAAAAACAAAGTTGCCCATGTCTTTCAGACATCTTGCAAGACGGCTCCAATAAAATCATCTGAACAACACGGCGCCTTGAAACTTAAAACATATGGTTAATAAAGTTGCCACGAAGTAATTTTTTTCAGGTGGTCTAGTTTTGGAGCCACTCTCGTATATATGTATGTATGTATATGTCACTAAAACAAGTATAAAAAAATTAAGTAATATAGAACTCAACTTGAGAAAATTACTGTATTCTATTTATACTAAATTGTTCACTTTCACTGAATAATACACAAAAACCACTTTAAATGTATTGACTTATTTTAGTATGATAATTTAAATTACATACATAATTTCAGCGTAAATGATAACTAATTACCCGGTGGGGAGGAATACATAAAAATGTTAACACAAACTCTTGAAGCATGCTAGATTGAAAAAAAAGTCGACAACTTCTTTCAATCAGTTTATTTAATTTTTTTTCATGGTCTTTTATTAAATGATCTTCTCTCTGTGCTCCGATTAGTTTTACTAATTATATTTAAAATCATGTTATAAATAATTAAGATTATGTCACGTCTGCTTACGACATAAACAGAAGCATTTTCTTTACCTTTTGTATAACATTTAACAATAAAATAAAAAACAGAATGCAAATTGAGTAATATTACATTATAAAATAATAGAAATACGTCCTATGATAACAAATTTTTTTACACATTTTAAAACACAGATCCAGAGGCAATCAGTGAGATAAACAGACAGAAGACAGACAGGTTGTACATTTGCTGAATATTGCAGTGGCTATGTATTGTGCACATGAGAAATCGCTCAAATAAAAGTGCTATAAATATCAGTGCAATTTTGTATAACAAGGAAATTAAATAGTTAGTTATAATCCAAATTAAAATAATAAAAGTTTATTTTCATCTTTTTGTTTTGCTACTTTAGCAAGTTTTACTTTGGGCAACGTTTTTTGTTGCAGGGAAAATCCATTTAAAAATATTACTAGCTTTGGCTGTATTTACACCTATCTTCTTTGTTGCTTCTTCTCTATCGTTCTTTAAAAGAAATAAAAAAATAGTTTCTTATACCTTAAATACGGTTCAGAATGAAGTGAACCCCGCACTTATAGCCTAGCATACTACCACTATGCTACTGGGGCACACATATTAATATAGCGCCGCCCTGTTGAAACCACATATTCTTGGCGTCCAATATATGGACTCCATATCATCTAGAAGTTGATAATCTCCGACTTATAGCGGTTGCGTCGGTAAAACTGGCTAAGCGCGCGGAATATTCCCCGAACAAAATAAAACAAACAATCTTATTATTTGTACGTGATGCTGAAGATTATGCCTGTCAATGGTGATTTGGTAAAACAGGATGAATAAATTACAGCCAATTCGGCAGATGTAGCCTCAAAACTATAATCACTGTGATCGTTTGAATTTCCCTTTTGGAAGACTCTTTACATAAATCCATATATACTTATGTACATACATATGTACATACGTATGTAAATAATTTGACTACCCAGTTGGCCAAATTACCGCAGAGGATCATCGACGATTACTTAGGATTACTTAGGATCATCAACGATAGGATACTTAGGAAAATTTCGACATTTGTCATGCACGATATTTGTCGATTACAATTTCTTTTACGAGAATCTCAAAGAAACCATACTCAAAGATTCGGTAAAAGAAAAACTAATCCACTGGTCATGCATCAAACTAATTGGTGGATATTGTCCACAAGCTAGTCTTGCAACGTTGAATGTAAAACTGTGTGCAGTTTCATTAATGAAAATGTTATAAAAATTGTCAGTTCTACAGGTACCAGGAAAATATGAGCAAAAGTGTCTCTCTTATTGTCGTGTTTAAATTTCGCAGTCATTTGTTCGCATATTTCCTCCAATGATTTGTTTGAGCTGTCGCCAACAGGTCTTCCAACCTTTGACATTGTCATGCATCCATCTTGCAAGATGTCTGAAAGACATGGCCAGCTGGGAAGCGCTCGTAGCAGCAAGCACAAGCACACAATCAGACAATGGAAAACACACATACGATGAGCAACAAAAAATTTGCACTCATTCCAATCATTTTATTTGTATTTAAATTAGAGATGTGCAAATGTCGTGATTTTATCGTGTCACGCGTGAGTCACGCGTCAATCACGCGTGATCGTGATCAAATTTATATTTAATCGCTCGTGAGTGCGTGACCGTGAGTTTAGAAAAATTACTCGTACGTGATCGTGCGTGAGTTCTTTTTAAGAATCACGCACGAATTCTCAAGCTCTCACGAGATAACACTTCTACGTGGGTATATAACTGTATTAAAAATTTTAAATTTTCTTATAATAAATACTACAATCTATGTCTGAGCTACACAAAGTAGCACCAGAGTGCCGAACATCAATCGGCTTCTTATACAAATGAATACACATACGCGAATACATTACTCTCGTGTTTTTCTCGGTGGCCAGCTCTGATTTATGTGCATACATTAATATGTATGTATATACATACATATAGGTAGAATGAGCCTGCAAACATAATGCATACATACCTGTGTGTAAACATACATATGTACATATAGTACGTAAGAACCTATTTTTCAACCAACAAACATAAAAAATTAATATATACATATATTTTTCGTAAGCGAGCGTGATCATAAGTTGTACACCCCTCGTGCGTGATTAAGAATATTTTATACGTGAGCGTGCGTGATCGTGAAAATTTTCAAAATCATTCGTGCGTGAAAGTGCTTGAGTAAAATACTTTTCTGCGTGAGCGTGCGTGTCATGAGTCAAAAACCGCTCACGTGCACATCCCTAATTTAAATAAACAAAATGAAAACAATTGGTATCTTTTTCCTAAATAATTATAAGAAGGTAAAAAAGAAAAGGCTGAAATATTCCCACAAATACATATTTACGAGTATGTATGGTACGAGTATATGGGACTTAAAATTCCAATATGTCTTTCGCCTCTTAAATTGTTATTTATTTGAATGTTTGCAGTGCAGCGGGTTATTCATGGTACAAATCTTCTTTTTTGTGAGAATACAAACACAAATTGCATTCAACAGTCAGTTGAACGTAAAATCAAAGTTTTTTTCACAGTTTATTTTCACGAACATATTCTATTAATAAATGGAAAGTACTCAAATAAATAGTTTCACATCGTGATATAAATATGTACATATGTGTTTATTTTATTCATTATTGCCAATTCATTACTACACATATAAAATAATTAGATAAATAACTACCACCCATTACCTTCTTAAACATTAAAAGAATATATCCATTACAAAATCTCGAAATTTTTTTACTGGATAGCTTCGTGGTAATTGCTTTGCAATGAATTAAATTGTTGAAGCTTAGCAATTGTCTTTTAAAAAATTAATAATTTTCATTAATTTTAACTGAATGCAATTTTAATATGGTTTTTACATCTCTTTATTACTATGTATGGATGTATGTATATATATCTTGATTTAAAGCTTGAACAACAGCAATAGTAAATATCTGCCACTTTAAAGAGTCAAACTTACAATTTTTATTACATCTGCTCGCGGTGTATTTGAGCAATCATTTACTTTATTCTACAACAAACAATATAAACTTAATAATTTGTCAAAAATAATTATTTTGTTGAAATTGGAACAAAACGTGAAAAAAACTATGTATTTATACAAAAAAAAAGTTTGCCATTAATATGCATTTATGCAAAAATAAATTTTTTTATCAAAATTCACATTCAAAAAATACACCTAGAAAACGGTGACATTTTTAACAAAAATCAATGTTGTGCAGGGTATATACATATGTATGTATGCATGTACTTGTGTGTATGTATATGTCCTTTATTTATGTTGTCGAAAAATTTAATTTAAATATAAAGAAACATTTGAGGAAAAAAATAAAAAGTTCACTTTAGGAACATAGGGCGTCAAATAAACTATTTGACATTAAAATAATGAAATGTTTTTCCGTGTACGGGTTATTAGCCCATATTTTAGAGGTCAAAGGCAACCTTTGCTTTTGTAGTTTGTACTTCAGAGGGAAATGTTTTTTTAGTATAGACGTTACTAAATTTTTGATTTATATATACTTCCTCACGCACGCTATTAATTTTAGACGTAAAGTGTGTCCCAAAATTAACGCAGGATTTGAATTAAATAGAAAGCACAGTTTTTAGTCTTTAGATTTTTATTTTTTTATTAAATCATAAAGTCCATACGACAGGGTTATTTATGGAATAACACATCGGGCAAATGGTCTCCACGGCTTTGCATGCAGACCAAATTTGGCATAAATATTGCTGAATTTCATTTTATTTCTCGGCTCGGTTTAAAATTTGACAGGTCGATGTAAGACCTATTGATTTGAGCAGCTTGTCTTGTTATGTTTGTGTTGCATAAATGCATGTGTAAAATTAAAAAATTTAGATTTTGCTTCAAGCATTGTCGGTGTGACTCATACAAACAAAATTTCACTAATATTATCATAATGCAGGTCATGCATTTTGACCGTGAATAATGCGCTTTAGTTTCACTAAATAATTTTTACTGTTCCAGTAAATTGTTTGTTCCAATTTTATTGTAGAGTAAAAATTTTTTTTAAACAAATTATTACAAATTTTTGCATTTGAATTAACAAATGTCTTTGTAGGACCTAAATTGAAAAAATTAATATTTGATTCAGAGAATTTTGTGTTTGAAATGGAAAATTTGTTTTCTGTGTGAATAGGAATAGGTCAATTCTGATTACCGCAACGAGAGAGTACTCGACCTGGAAATGTCTCATCCAGTAATTGAATTGTTTTATGGACTGTATAGCATGTGGCACCGTCTTGTTGAAACCACATATTGGCCACATCAATATCATGCAATTTCGGCAGAAAAAACTGTGTTATCGTATCGCAAAATCGAGCAATTCTTGTCCACGACACCGAATTGAGGTTCCCGGATTGTCACCGACACTCTCACGCAATGCTTCGATATTGACACTTGAACGACCAGTGTGTTTGATGTCTCCATAGGATCCAGTCTTATGGAATTTTTCAACTAATCTCTTCACAATTGACGAAGTTAAAACACTATTCCGATTGTTCAATAATGAAGACACGTTGTTCAATCGTGTAATGCTCCAGCTATGGAACTTTATTTATTTTTTTTGGGTTGCCAATACTTTACAGCACAAATGGCGACAAATTCTGATCTTGCGTTAATTTTGAGACACCCTTTAACTGTACGATTTGTATTATCAGCTACATTACGTGGAGATATTCTGTTTTTGTCGTTATCAGGTTATAAAGGAAAAATATAAATTCGCTCTGGGCTGAAGAACATCTCTCGCGTCATCGTAATTATTTCTTAAGTGCGGTCAGGCTTGTGTGTGTTGTTTGTCCTTCGAGAGTTTTTCGTCTCGAACGCACTGGTTGACTGATTTGCCGCGGATAATCCTAAAGTCTTGCGGTTCTTTTGTGGACTTTCGTTGACAAACACGTTGCTACTTCCTATGTGAGTCACAAAAATATTTTTAATTTTGCGCAACCATATTCTGCAAATTTACTTTGTAGAATATGTACCAAATAAATAAATAAATAAATTCGCAAGTAACCCTTCTCCTTGACAATTAAAATTAATTGAATAATTATAATTAATTTTATTAATTCAAAACAAATAAAACAACTTTTAAGTTTACTTTTGATTTCATCAACAAAGAAACCGTATTAATATATAATATATATTTTTTATTAAATAGTTTTTTATTCCTTTAAATATTGTTATTTATAATATATTCTCTATCATGTCTATTGTTTAAAACATTGATATGTATGCATTAATTACACAGTTGATAGTTTTATAAACTTTAAAACAACATTTATTGCAAAAAATTCAAACTACTTTTTAATAAAAGCGTTAGTTACTTTTACAAAAAAAAAGTTAATATTTACGAGACTAAAATAATTTTAACAGTAACATTTATTTATAAACAACAATAGGTGGTTAACATTATTTTATTTAATTTATTATTTTTACATAATATATTAGTATGTAATATTATATATTATTTTTTGGACTTTTTCGGAAATGAAAGTGAAATTAAAAAGCAAATATTTAAAATTGCAATTCAAGACCAACCAAATCTTATTTTTAAAAAGCAAAACTATAATTGACTTACTAAAGTAGGAGTTTTGTATGTGATTGATCTACTTGTATGTACAGTTTTTTTTAAGATTTTTTTTCAATAAATTTTTTTGACTTTTTTTGTTTCATAAATTTGCCAATTTCCGTTTCCTAGAATATACATACATACATATGTATTACAATTGTGTTTTAAATAATTATTTAAATTAATATACTATAAAACTAAATAGGACAAAGTATTTGTATAGAAATTAAAGTTTTTCCTTATTACAAAAAATGTTTGCAGTGAAGAAAATAACATATTGGCATTTCCATAGGAATGTCAACCTTTTTGTAGCGTGCGACACCAAACGAATATTTTTTTTTTCAAAGAAAACGAATCTTTTTTTTTACTTCTTTATATATTTGTGTAGGCCGTCTGCAGTGCTATTAATTAAAATTTTAAGGAAAATCGAGTCACATTGTTCTGAAATACAAGTTTAATTTCTTGCTGTCGCACGCGACAAAAAAGTGAGCTTTCTCGTGGAAATGCCCATATGTAGGTAAACTATTTTTTAAGTTCAATAATATAAAAGAAACTTAGTCTAAAATTAAAAACTGTATAAGTATAAATATATTTCACTGACTTATGGTTTGAGGAATTGTAGCTCCCGGGTGGTGACCTCCAAAAAAATTTTTGGGGAAAATGGGAAATTAATTGATCGATCCCTTAGCAGGAACGAAATTCATATAGATGACGGTGCTTAACCATCGAAACAAGCAAAAATTTCTTATACATTAGTTTTTCTTACATATTCCGTGATAAAAGCTCATCACATAAGTCTAGTAGTATTTTTAAACATTTTATATATTCTTTGGTGAACAGAGTTTGTTGAAAGGATTAAAATTAAAAAAAAGGTTTATTTTTAAAATGCGTTTTTTAATGAATAAAAGTAAAAGTGCGATCAAACTTTATATTAATATCTATTATTTTTCTTTAAATAATCCGCTAAATTTGAAAATTTTAAGATTTCTTTCTTTTTTTAACAACAACTATTTAAAAATTCAACAAACACTCATTTATTCGTTTAAAAATAAAGAAGTAATAAATTTCATAAAAATCAATAACTTGGTAACGGAATTTGAAAGACTTTGCTTAAACTCTAAAATCTTCAATTCGAAATATCTTTAAGATATGTGTGTACTATGTATATATTTCGCATTTGATATGTATGAGATTTAGCTATGAACTATTACTATTTTAATAGTAAGTGTTTGTTTTTTAGGCAGCTCTATTAGGAGTTTCTTAATTTCGACAATTATTTGGTTTCTTAATTTTTTTATTTTTACTACCATTACTACAATATGATTACAAATTACAATTAGCAATTGCTTATCCTTGGTTTAATTTTAATCATTGTCAAAGAGAATCTCAGCATTCATGCATAAAATATTTGCAATTGCTGCAAATATCATATTCATAGTCAAAACAAAGTATACTTTAAAAATTTAAAACCAGTATTAGCATACAAAATACTGGTTGAAACTAAAGTATTCTACATTGTTTTGACTGTTAATATGCGCCAATGTTTTTGATTTAATAGCACTGAATTTCAAGCGCTTTGTAGTTAATCATTTATTATTATTGAATAAGTATGAGTGAATATTATCACTAAAATAAAATAAAAAGTATTGTCCAAAAATGCCTTCAAAACAATGCTATTTGATATAATACAATTTAACCATTTTGGCATTTTTTTTTAGTTCAAGTTTCCAGGACCATTATATTATTTGCTTTAGGTGGTAAACTCTTTGAAGAGTTTTAATATACAATATTATCTATAGTTCTCTATATTTTTATATATGTATGTATGCATTTATGTATCTATATACAGGATTTATAATTACATATATTAATTAGCCATGATTTAAATACGCTAAAGATATATACTATATGTTGTAATATTTTCTTACAATCATATATTTAGTATTTATCAAGGCGAATTCATATCAGGTGGTCTCAACTCCCCAGGTGACTACTTTCACCAGGTGACTACTTTCACCTCAGATGTCAACACATATTTTTCAGTATATTTTTATGACACCCCAATTATGCGTTTTTTAAAGCGAATTGGGGTGAGTCTATCTTATATGAACATACCTTGATATTTATGTACTTATTATTGAAGTTTGTTTTATTTTAAAGTGATATGTTTGATTATGGTTGATTTTCCTATAAAATCTAATAAATCTATCTGTTATAAATTCAATAGTGATATGTATTAGGTTCCCGTATATTAGTTTTATGCAGCGTATAGATGTTAATAAATTCCGTACTTAGCTCTGCCTAACAAAAATCAAACATTTCTGTTTTTCGTATATTTCATTAGTACGACAGCATGATACACGCTACTAATTTTTGACTTACACGACTTAAACTACGATTTGTAGTAACGTCTATACAATGCATTACTAAGTTTTTGTATACTTCATTTAGGTAATTTTTTTTTAACTTTTTCCTGTTAGTTATTTTCAATATTTTGAAAGGTTCAATTAAACTTCACTTTAGAATATCGTTAGCTAGAATGCAAAAAGGCGTAACTAATAAAAATATAATTTTACAGGAGATGCAAAAAAAAACTAAAAAGAACCAAACAAACTTGTAGTTAAGTCAGTACTCTTGTTTTTTGTTAATAAAAGGGCAATTTTTATTGCAGAAAAAAGAAAAATTTAATAAATATACTTAATAGTAATAAACCAAAAAAGTTTGTCTTAAGTAGAACAAAAAATATGCAAATTAACTAACATGTGCATAATTCGTCGGTTGGTTATTGGTTTGCTGAAGTCGTAATGTATTTTGAATATACTGTGCCGCAAACCAATAACCAACCGACGAATTAGTAAAGAACAAACGACAATGGCAACACTGTTGTAAATTTAGAGATGGTAAAATTGAGCTTTCATTACAAAAATTGTAATACGATGAATCAAAACAATTCACATATTTCATTTGCAATGAAAACGGATTATGTAAAGCAGAAATAAACATCAACTGACACCACCACACACAGTGGACCAAACACAAAGAACGCTGATGATGAAGGTGTAGTGACCTTCGAAAACAGCTAGTTGTTCTGTTCTACTACGTGTTTGTCAGAATATTTACAATTAAATTTGGTGTTATTTGTTCATTAATAATTATCACATGTAATTTGGCTTACAGAGCGGTACGAAGTTTAGCCTAATCAAATCATACATACAGAAAAATATTGTCAAGACATGTAATCAATCAAAAACTCGATTTTGAACTCTTTGTTAGTTGCGCCTTTTTACATTTTAGCTAACGATATGAAACAACAATCAAAAAAATAAAAGAAAAACAATTCGATTCAATTATCGTGCTATAACCGCTAAAAATAAAAGCTTAAGCGGGATTATTTTTTAACTTAATTTTTTATAAATAATTTCTTAGTCGGGCTTAAGTTCAGTAATTTCAATTCTTATTGAATGAAATATTTTTTATTAATTAATGTGAGTTTCTAAAGAAGAGAAGAAAAATTAAATTAGACTATATATAAGCTGGGGGAAATACCGATATTATTCTGTGCAGCAACGCACTTCATCAGCACTCAAGTCTATCTACTGGGGTAGAGATTGTTATTAACATCAGCTATTTAACGCAAATTTTTAATGAAATGGAATATGAGAAATATTGTGTATACAATTATTGATTTACCTTTGGTAAACACATTTGTAAGTATCACTATTCATTTTCTGTTTATCCGTTTTTTTCATTTTTATATTCAGGTTACCACGAAGTTATGTCAATCAATAATTGTATACACAATATTTCTCATATTCCATTTCATTAAAAATTTGCGTTAAATAGCTGATGTTAATAACAATCTCTACCCCAGTAGATAGACTTGGGTGCTGATGAAGTGCGTGGCTGCACAGAAAAATATCGGTATTTCCCCAAGCTAATAAAGTCTAATTTAATTTTTCTTCTATTCTTTAGAAACTCACATTAATTAATAAAAAATATTTCATTCAACAAGAATTGAAATTACTGAACTTAAGCCCGACTAAGAAATTATTTCTGATTAAACATTCACCATAGTTCAACTATACATTTAAAATTGTTTCACTTAATTTTTTATCGTAATCGATTATTTACAATCGATCTTAAATTTTATACATGCATATACATAAATTGAAATTATGTCATTTTACATGCCTTCTGACACAAGACAGCTCAATCAGATACCACCAATTCAAAAATCGACACCAAAAACACTCGAATTTTGTTGGTAGGTGTGCTTTCCTGTGCGTGCTTTTACAACTGGCACACACTTTATGCAAAATCTCACACACTTTGTATGCAAAATTTTTTAAACATTAACCAGCTGGGCTTGTGGTGATATCTGACTTTTACGGTAGGTGCGTAACCTGAATCTTAAACGCGTAAAGAATTTGCAAACAGCTTAAGCTGCTTTCACACCAGCGATGCCAACTATTTATAATCCAAACTCGCTATTTCCCTTCGCAAAACGCTCTAGAACGCTCTAAGTTACAGCATTTGTCAACTATTTATAACCAAAACGCGCTTTTTCTTACGCTCTAAATTAAATTTTAATAAAAGTTGATGTATATGCATGTGTATTAGTAAATACAATTGATTTTTTTTAGCTCTTTTCAGACTTCATATATGAAATACCGAAGTATATTTATTTGACATAAAGTCTTTATTTATTTAATTTGAAAATAAATGTTTTATTTTTCTTTTTGCTTTTTAACACTTTTATTGTTGCCCAATGTGGCAGCTAATGGTAAAAAGGTGGTGGAAAATAAAATAGATGCACAATGGAATAAAGATGCTTGTTTTGTAAAGATTTTTGTTTGAAGCTTTCAAACTTATTATTAAGAGTCTTACTATAAACATACCAAGTTTGTTAACTAAATTCAAAAAATTTTTGGGTTGAAGTCTACTGATGCGTTCCAAGAGCAGGAACGAAATGCATACAGGCAATTGCTTAACCATAAAAACAAGCCAAATCTTCAAATTAAATAAATAAAGACTTTATGTCAAGTAAATATACTTCGGTATTTCGTATATTAATATTTTTCTCTAAAATCGAATTCATTGACATGCATTGATTTTTAAATGAATTCCATGTTAATTCTTAAGTTATATTTTCATTTTGTCTTACTTGTGAATACACAAATGCCATTACTTGATATGCATAGGTTACAATTTTTATCTTAGCTATCTAAGTCGTTAGTGATATTTGGTTTAATTTATTTCTTATTATTATTTCTTAATATTCATAGTAGTTGTCAACATTAAAACATTTAATACTCTTTCGTTCATATAATTCTTTTAAGTATAAATTTAACGAATTCAAATAGATTTAATATTAAAAATAAATTAGCAACTTAATCCTAAAAAATCACAAATAAAATATACGAAGTTATAATCAAACATTATCGTAATACCTGAGCATATGTTTTTATGTATTTAACAATTCACTAATTTTTATGCCTTTTAGCTCACAAAACTTTGTGATTTCATACAAATTAACAATTAAACAAAAATTTTAAATAAAATGTATGTAAATTAAAATGGCTGGAGAACAAGCTTTTGGTTATAATACAAGTTTTGCCTAATTTTCTAATAGAACAATTATTATATATTGCCTTTGCGATAATTTGTTTAGATATGTACGCAAAAAAGTATTTCTCCTTTATGAAAAACAAAAAATCAATTAAATATTTAATTGTGTCAATTGAACTTTTTAATTTATGAAATTTTTTAAGCAAAAGCTGAATTGATTCAATAAAATTGTTACGAGCAATTAAACTCTTAATCTATTATAATTGAAAGCAAATGTTTAAATGGTTCAGTTAAATTTTTAATTGATTATTTGGATTTTTTACTAAAGATATTGGAGAAAATTTTTTGCTCTATATATACGAGTACTCGTATTTATACACAGAATTTGAATAACTTGTTCTTTTCCGGTTTTGCCAAAGTATAGTAATTTTGTTATTCCTCCTAATTTATGGTCTATAACTTGGTTAGTTCAATTTATAGTTTCGTAAATTCCTTTGAAAATGTTGTAATCTTTTGTTAGTTTTGTATGCTGAGCGTTACTAATATTTTCAATTGTTTCATCCTCTGTTCGCTTTTTATGTATTAAACGATGCATTTAGAATTTGTTATTTATTTTTTTGATAGTTGGTTTTAGTCCTTCATTTTTATTAAAAGGCAGTATTGTCTTGATCAGCAGCTGGCACAGCCTCTCCTCCTCTTTTAAAAGTACTAACACTACCACCGCCACCCCCACCACCTATGTCGGTGTCGCTGTCTCTACTAGTGCTTTGGCCAGTGGCACTACTCAACATTCTTTGTACTTGTTCTTGTGCCGTTTGTTGATTTAGTCGTTTTGCTTCGTTAATGGGAAGATCATCATCGTCTGTTTCCAATGCTGGATTAATGCGACCATTGCGTTCATCTTTCCCTGCCATGGTAGCAGCACCATATGATCGACCCAATGGTCCAGCCATGACGGAAAGCTGAAATAGGAAATTTAAATAAAATTGAGATGGAATAAAACAAACAAAAAACTGGAAACTTGTATTTCGAAACGAAAGAAAATTCTTTCGAATTTGTATGTTATTAACATTACAATTCGAAAGCATTTGCTTTCGTTTCGGATTACAAAGTAGATCCCCTGAATTGAGTTGAAATAAAATATATATGTGTGTATTTGAAGGTTCCTCTTAAAAAATTAAAGCTGAAACATACAAAATTGTATCTGTTCGTGCTGAATTTATGTTTGAAGAAAGGTAAAAAATTTACATTTTTTTCATTTTCTTTTTATAGCTCCATTTGCAAAATTATGTCAAAGTAAAATAAGTAAGGAAAGTAAAATAAAACAAGAGATTTTACAAATAAAAGTGTGTAGTAATTTTCCGTATAACGCAAAATAATTTTTTTTCCTCCGCACACTTCGTCACAAAACAAATAAACAATGCAAATGGCAGTTTTCGTCAATCAGAGCTGGAGACGATCAAATATCAGCCGTCAAATAAAAATATCAAAATTTCGATATCGAAATATTCAAAAAAAGACGACTGCATGAACACAACTACATTTATTTGATCATCTCCTGCCACTTCAGAGCTGTATCAATTTATTATCTTGCCTGTTCTCCAGATTCTGCCGGTTCACCAACTCTAACAATATCTTCCGGTATATTGACTACGCAGCGGAACACGTCATAACTCGGTGGTAATTTACCAGACTCAAACATCATTCTGTAAAAATGAAAAGTTAAAAAATTTGTATTGCCTTTTATAAAACAAGTTAAATACTTACTTAGTCCACCATGAGACAAAAACCAATGTAATCAAACTTAAAACCATGGCCAATGTACGGAAAGGAAATAGTTGTGTTTCGTTTTCTTCATCATAGCCAGGGAAGTGTATTAAAGCGGGTAAGCCAAGCAAAGCCTCTCCGCCTGACAGGCGAACGAAAAAGGCTATAATATAAGCAGCTAAACTACCATAAGTATTGCAATGTTTTTTAAAATGCACCACCATCAAGAGTTGTGGAAATAAAATGACATACACCAAATCTGAACACATGGACCTGGAAGGCAAAGATGTAGTGAAAATTAAAAAAGGAAGTAATATGTAGATGCATGCATATGTCTTTTTAGACTTACCACAAACCATAAATCGAGGGAATAGTCAAGGCCATAACGGTCGATAGTATACCCACAACGATAATGCCACCTCTCATTACCCATATAATCTCCATTTCGGAAGCTTTTTGACGAAATATTAACTTGTAAACATTCCGCGCAAACATTGAGGCAGCCGACAACACTGAGGAATCAGCGGAAGACATTACGGCTGCTGACACAGCACCCAGACCAAAAAACGATACAAAATCAGGTGTTAGATATTGCAATACCATGGGCAGAATCATACTAGTCTCTTGCACGGTTAAAGGATAAGGTCCAGTATAATCGGTCTCGTTCCAAGCTAAAATTGTATTTAAAGAAAGTAATATCAAACCTCTGTGAAAAAATTAGTATTTGTTAAAACATACGTGTAGCCTTGGCAATTGCGCCAATTATTACCGGTGGGATAGCCATTAAAATACAACCTGCTGCAGCTACATAGGATAAAATTTGTGCACGACTTGCAGTCTTACTAGATAAAACACGTTGAAAATATACCTGAAACGAATGCATAGATTCAGCCGCTATTTACACATTTCACACGATGACCTCGTGTTGTTAAATATTTGTTCTAAATAATGTAAAGTCAATGGTGTATATTCATAGTCAAAACAAAGTACACTTTAAAAATTTAAAACCAGGGGCTCTACTATGCAATTCGAAACGAAAGCAAATGCTTTCGAATTGAAATGTTAATAACATACAAATTCGAAAGCATTCTCTTTCGTTTCGAAATACAGAGTGGACCCCCAGTATTACCACACAAAATGCTGGCTAAAAACGCTTAAAGTATACTTTGTTTTGACTATGAATATGCGCCAGTATATTTCAAATTCAACTAAATAAAACCACAATAAGGTTCAACGAGAAGCAACACTCAGCTAAACAGTTAAAATTTAATAGATTTTGTGCCTAATGGTTTTTTTAAAAAGAAAAAAAAGCATTTTGAAAATTTGTTTTTGTTTTTCGTACAAACGCTTTTGGTGCCTTTTTATGAAAAACAAACCAACATTTTTAAAATTTTATTTTCATATAAATACCACCTTGGTAACGTGATTTAGGCAATTATAATTGCCCTATAGGGCCTTAAAATTTGACTGCACTTAAACTATACCTGTTCATGGAGTTTGTTGCATAAAATTATTTTACTAATCTAAGCGGTAAAGAAAAAACTTTATAGGAAGAACTGGCAGGACTTAAGTTTTCAGAGGATTTCGCCATTTTTGAAAAAGGAAAATTACATCTTCGCTTCTATAAACTCACCTGCCAAGGTATTCCAC
Source organism: Nowickia ferox (assembly GCA_936439885.1). Taxonomy (NCBI): domain Eukaryota; kingdom Metazoa; phylum Arthropoda; class Insecta; order Diptera; family Tachinidae; genus Nowickia; species Nowickia ferox. The sequence continues at coordinate 113,145,256 of OW387023.1, forward strand.
CAAATATCAACAACAGTCCATAGTCAATATAGAACCACCTCTGCTCCGGATCCACATGACCAATCCAGTCCACATCCATCGATGACAAACTTTTCACATGCTCATTGGTCCAAGCAAACGGTATGCACATCCATAAGCCAATGAATATACAAAATAATTGTATAACATCCGTATAGGCCACTGAATAGAGACCACCGAATAGTGTGTAAAAAATGGCAATGCAGGATGACAAAATTACGGAAGTGCGGTGATCCATATCAATAATTACGGATAATGTAGCGCCCAAAGCAGCTAAAATTCCAGCTGCCCAAAAAACTTCACCACAAAGAGCAGGCAGAAATAGAAGACCGCCCATGCGTTCACCAAACGAGTCTTGCAAAGGATCCAACATAGTAATGTAGCCCTGTTTGCGCATCGGATTGGCAAAGAATATACCACCTGAAATATACATAAGAGTGGAATAGGAAGATAAGTTTTTCATTTCTGTATAAGGAAATATTTTCGAACTTACCAAATATTAAACTCAATGCGTAGCCAAAGGGTGCTTGACACCAAACCAAACCGGAAGTGTAAATAGCTTCGGCCGTGCCGTTAATGTAACCGCCACCTACCCAGGTTGCTGTGAAAAAAAAATTATAATTATTTGATAGAGATTTATTTTTATTTCCAGTTAATATGAAAATAAAAAGAATTCAAACACTTGTTAGAGTTTTTAGCATTATTTAAATTATTCCTAGGTAGAAAAGATAAAAAATAATTAATGTGCGCCCCGGTAGCCTAGTAGGTAGTGTGCTAGGCTAAAAGTGCGGGGACATTCCCATCACAGACTCTGGTATCTTTTACTTCAACGGGTGAAGGTATTAGTTAATTTGCTCTTTAAAACAAGTTGCTATATAAATTGTAATTGTGTTTGTAACATTTAATAAAAAAAAAATAATAGATTCGGAATTATTAATTTTAAGTAAGAAATTAAAATGTGCAGCATCAATCCTCCTTTTATAAAAAGTTCAGCCGACACAGTAGTCAAAATAATGGTTAAACTGTAGTTGAGTTGCCAGTTACCAAAACGTTATAACGTATGGCAACTGGTAACTAACAGCTGTTAATCTAAATTGCTAAATAATATTGGCAACGACAAATTTTTATCTCCTGCATAGTTTATGCTCCAAAGTAAAAAAATTGTTGATGAAAAATTAACTCAAGCGATAACATTTATTTTAATTCTAAGGGATTTGAATTGTACTTCCTTCTCTGCATCGAAAAATACTTCTACTGAACTAGTCATCTTTCTTATGAGTTGGTGTTTAAGCACGTTTACTTATCAATTTAATCGTATTTTCGATAACTTTTAAGCAAATTATGTGACAATCAATCAAGGGCATATTTTTGGAAACAGAATGAAAAATATTATTGACAAAAAAATTTAAGATTTTGGTCAATAATCCTGCTGGGGTTTGCAAATAATCGCAGATTTTCATAATCGCGATTAGGATTAAAAAAATGCGATTAATCGTGCATAACCGAAAATCGCGATTAAGTAATATACTACTCGTAACATAAATTTTGTTAAAACCAAGTCTTGTTTTTCTTACTTTCTTTTTGATTTGATTTCGTATTTTTATAGATGAGATTATATGTAAATATTTTTTTAATATTTTCTATAATTTTTATAATGCGAGGTCTCAAGATAAGACAAACTGCACATACGAGTATCTGCCAACCGAGTGAAAAATATGTTCATCAATACTAATGCAATTTTTGAGAGAGTACGACGTTGCAGCAAATGAGCGTTACGTACCTATAGGTATCTCTAAGAAAATTTATAGTATCAACCCACCTACATTCTTAAAATATGAAAACGCTTTAGAAGTGACCGGAAAAAATAGGCAAACCATCGTTATTTACATTTCATTGGATAGATTTTGTTTGGCTACCAAATGAGTAAAAAGTTAAGAACAAGTTGGTCACATCAACGAGAGATATTGTACGCGGTGTGCAAACGGTAAAACTTTGCCTTACGTGGGATCTTAGACTATAAGCAGTTTAATTTGATTGCAATATGATCTGAATGTTTTTTATATATTTTTTGTCTTGTTAATAAAAAATAAATTCGTTTTATAAAGGGTTCATAAGAAATACTTTGTTTGAAAAATTGTCTTATTAATCTCTTATAAATTAAAAATATTTTTTATGAATAATTCCTTTTATATTTGAACTTTAAATTTAACATTTTTATGAGTTAAACTTGCCCTGTATGAAAATTGAAACATTTTAAATGAGTTTTAGATTAGAAAAATATTCATTGGCGAAGATTTTTGATATAAATTCTTTGCTTGAAAAAGGGTAAAAGTTTTAATCGTAATGGAGCGATTAATGGCTTTGATTACGACTACGATTAAAAGGTGCGATTAATCGCTATTTCGATTATAATTATAATCGCAGTGCAAACCCTAAATCCTACTAATATTGGGCCTAATTACGAGTGTCGTATTTCGTCTACGACTACGACGATTTTGTACTAGATTAAAGAAAAACTGTTGCAATGTTCTTTAGTCTAGTACAAAATCGTCGTAGTTGAAGTCGTAATACGACACTCGTACATAAAAACTTTCACATTTATAACAGGTCTTAAATAAATGTAAAAGTTTGTATATTTTTATGAAATTTGGTAGACGGATAGCATGTTTTCCAGAATAAAATATGTATAGTGTATTTTTTTCAGGGGCAAAATGAGAAAATATTTGTGCTTTTGGTACCTTTTCTGTTTTTTGTTAAACCCGGTATAAATCCAGTTTATAGGAAAATTTCAGTTTCTTTCTGGATGCGAACGAAGATGTTAGTGTAATGTAATATCTTAAGAAGTCGGAAATATGCTCTCTTGGATTTGTCGAGAGCCTTGAAAATAGCCTTCCTTAATAATGTCTTACACTTTTCTTTGGCAGTAATAATCCGAAAATTGTAAAGGTGAAACATTGTAAAAATGTGGTCTGTCAAATCGATGGCGAAATTCTTAAAAACTCTGAAACCTATAAATATTTTGCAGGAAAAAATTCGAAATTGCTCGTACATATTTCTGATTACAGAATATTCTTGTAAGTAAAAAATTTTTAAAATCAATATTATATATTTTTCCAACTCCCAAAAATCTGTTAACTTTACATATGTCTTAAGGGAAAATTTTGTTGCTTAAGTAATTTTATAATGCATTTTCCACACCATATTTATTTACTCTTTTGATTTGACCATATTTGTTTACTCTTCGATTTCGACATTTTTGTCCTAGATTAGAAAGAAAACATTACGAAATTTTTTAACTTGGGGAAAACAATGTCAAAGTCGAAACTGCTGCTCAAGAGAGGTTAGTTAATATTTCGAAGATTCACTATAATATATAGGAGGTTCCACGCCTTTGTCACGTTACGTCACCAAGCAATTAAGCTGATACACCAACATGCAATAAATTATATAAAATACAAGTTTTTCTTTGAAAAACAAGCTGTGACGTATCAAGCGACGTAACGTGACAAAAGGTGGACTTTCCTGTAGAAATGCCCATATGTGTATATGCTTACTTTAAGATTTTATACAAAAAAAAAAACATTAGAAAAATATGTACATATATACATATATACATTACAATATTATTTTACATGATTCACTTTAAATTTTAATATTGTCCGTTGTTGTTTTGTAACGTTATCATAATATTAAACACTTACCGGTCATTGTAAATATTCCCACGAAAAGACCAATCGACCGACCAGCCAGCATAACCTCCTCCTCGGAATCATTGCCAGCAGCCTTTTTTCGACCAGCCCAAATACCCACAATTAAGATGAGCAAATAAAAGAGCACAATGCTCACAACACCAGCAATGTTAATCATTTCGTAGTTCTCTAAGCAAATAAGCTCAAACGCAGATACAAACGCTCATAAAGTTTGCCTCCCACACAGCAGAAATATGTTCGATATTTGTTTTCCTTGTTTAAACCTTGAAAGACTTTATGTGTTGGGGTATGTTGTGCGGGGTTGTGGGGTTGTTTTATCAGTGGCCTTATGTTTGTTATCGTTATTTCAAACTTTTTGTTTGCTGCCTCATATAAATTTTACGTGTGCAATAGCAATGCTGATTTATTTGTCTGTATGTGTACAATGTATAATTTTTGTATTCTTTCTTTAGTCCAATTGTTTTTCTTACTTTATTCGGTTCAATAATTAATTGATTTAAACTAATTTTTATTCGTTTTATACATACATACATATGTACATGTATGTATGCATCTATATGCTTTCGTTTTCTTAGAAAATATAGTCGATTTTTTACTTTTAATTTGCTTAAATTTTAATGATATGTTTTGTTAGTAACTTGTTAGTTTTTTCTTTTTCTTTTAATACTTCGTGGTTGAAATTAGTGGTAAATAATTTGTTTTCATTTGTATTGTTGACTTTTCAAACAACGTATACACAAAATTTCTCTTTTAATTCGATTTTTATAAGTCGTAGACTTAGTTCCTTCAATCAACATCAAATAAGAATATCTGCAAAAGAAAAGAAAACGAAATAGAAATCTAATATAAGTACATGTATTATAAATCAATAGCATTCGAAAATGCAATATGCTACAGTACGCTCAAAAAATTATCTATTATGAAAATTATCTATTATGATATTCTTTGTCGAATGCTCGTCATAATACAAAATTAAAATTCGTTCGATCATCACTTTCGACTACAGTCGAAGACCGAAAGTTGCTTATAATAAATGCCCAAATCTAGAATGCTTCGTTATTACTTGGTCTGAAACAGCAAATATTTACATATTTAACATGTAATTTTTTTAATTTCTTCCCCCTCTTTCTCTTGATAATATTAGAATGCGCATATAAAACAAAACCATTAATCCGGCTGTGCCGAATCTTTTATACTCTTCACCGATGTACATATGGAGTATATACATATGTATATGTATTAGGGATATAACTTTTGGCATTTTTTGCAAATATAAAAATTTGCCTGGTCTGTGCTGAATAGTCCATGGAAAAATATTAATATTGCATTTTTACTTTTTTACAATCGCTAAAAAAGCTTCCGCACCAATGCAATGAAGTTTGGAATCAAGATTTCTTTGATGGCACTATTTAAAAAAAAAAAATCAGAACCTAGTTACTCTTTGTTGCAATACCTGGAAATAGTATTCATAACGTGAATGCAGTATCTACTTTCATATCTAGGGAGTTATCGAAATGAATACCATTTTAATACCATTCACACTTTTTCGCTAGTGATTTATTGCACACAGCAGTAGACGGACTGAGTATCTTTTATTACGATAATCGTATCGCTATAATAAATATAACGAAAATTTATCGACTTTGCTATTCATTATTATATTTTAACGATATTCGCTGTCGGTTGAAGTAGAAAAATTAAAATAACAAGCTCAAATTCATATAGTTTTTCTTTATTCTTCTTTGTGTTTTTCGCTTATTTTGCCATTTTGTATGCATGGATGCCACATGATATACAATTAAATGGCGTATAAAATACAGATGCCAAAAATAAATTACACAATCACATTATCGTTACCGCAAATGTATAAATACATATATCAACAAATATTAAGATTTTCGGTTCGCAAAAAGTTACTGAATCCAGTAGCTGGACCTGGATTCTGTAACTTTTATTACAATAATCGAATCGCTATAATAAATATAACGAAAACTTATCGATTTTGCTATCCAGTAACATATTTTAACAATATTCGCTGTCGGTTGAAGTAAAAAATAAAACAAAATCGCAAGCTCAAATTCATTTAGTTTTTCTTTATTATTCTTTTTGCTTTTCGCTTATTTTGACATTTTGTAAGCAGAGAAGCAACATGATATAGAATTAAATGGTGATTAAAATAAAGCTTGAGACTATCGTAGAAAAAAAAACTACATAATCATATTATCGTTACCGCAAATTAATAAATATGTCGATAAATATTACGATTTTCGGTTCGCCACAGATATATAGACAAACGGACATCGCTTGTTCGACTTCCTTATTCTTAATGACTCAGAATATATACATATTAATATTGTGAAAATTACACACGGAATGACAAACCTACATGTACATATGTATATACACTTTACCATTTTTAAATCCACGGTATCGAACGTTACCGTTCGCCATCGTTCGCTAATTTTTTTAATTTACTAATTGAATGCAAAATAAAGTTTTTCTGTGCATATTCAATATTTTTGCGACCATATTAAATTAGCAAAATAGAAATTATTAGATAAAATATCCGATTTTTATGATACGTTTAACTCTATAAAAAATTTTGCTTGTGTTGTTTATTCAATAAATAAAATGTACGAAGAGAGATTGTTGGAGTTGGCAATTATTTCAATTGAAAAATAATTTCCTAAAAGCTTTACAAATAAAAGTTGAGGTCATCGAAATTGTTCTATAAAAGAAATCGTCATATTGAACTGTGTTATAAATAAAAATATCCACACACAAAAAATATAAAAACGTTTAAAAAAATTTAAGCAATGAAAAATATTTAAGTTAACAAAAGATCTTTAACTTGGATCTTTGTATATCACGTCTCCATCGTGGTCCTAGGAAAAACTAAGTAAAAATATGCGAAAAAAAATTAATTAAATATACATAATAATATTCAAAGAAAAAAAGAACATAATAATATGAAAAAACTCGCTGACCCGGCAAACGGGGTTTCGCCACATAATTTATTCCTAGAGAATTTCTAGGGTAGAAAATAATAACTAACTAATATTGTAAGTGTGTGAGGATGTAGTATATGAGTGATAGAGACAGCGAGTGTTGTGAACGATGACGCAATATAAAAATAACAAAACATTAACTGCCTTATTCATAAAAAATAATTCAGGTTTATTAAGCGCTTATATGACATATTTCTATGGGAAATTTGTCAAATAAACCTGTAATAAACCTAAAATATTTTTTATGAATTAGACCTTAAACATTTATTATTTTAAATTTATTACAATTTACTCGTATGCTTATATTAATTGTTTTCAAATTAACTCCTACCAAGTTTGCTATTACTTTGTTAATTACTTTGTATAGAGGATACCCCTTGTCTATGTTTTATTCTACAAATACTTTGAATTAATATGCACCACGCCCTCAAAAGAGCAAATAACAAATTTGATGACTTGCTATTATAGCTTTCAGGATATAATAATATTATTAATATCTTTTTATGGGGGTGACTCTTCCCTCGGTCCTTTTCTACCAATCTTTTGAATTACTTTACCCCTCGCTCTCAAAAAAGTCCACACCAAATTCGAGGACTTCTGCTAGTATAGCTTTCAAAATATACTATTTTTACTTTGTAGGGGGCACCCCTTCCCATGGTCCTATTCTACCAATATTTTTAATAACTTCGCACCTGGCTCTGAGTATGGACTCTATCACATTTAAGGACTCTTGTTGTTATAGATTTCAAGATATAAGATTATTATTAATTACTTTGTATGAGGGATGTAGTGTTCCTTCCCACGATCCTATTCTACCGATATTTTGAATTACTTCGCATCTCGCTCTCAAAAGAGTACATACCAAATCTGAATAGTCTGACTCCTATAGCATCCAATTATTTTATCTAATTTTTCGACCTTTTTCAATATATTCAATTAAAATAATTTTTTGAGCTTTAGGTCAATGTTTATTATTATTTTATTACTTCGATATTTCGTTAACCTTTGGTCAACTTCTTCAGGATATTTTTTTTTATTTGAAATTAAATTTTTCTTTTTTTCCTTTCTCCTTTCAATTACAAAAAATTAGTTTGACTCCTATAGCTTTCAAGATATAAGATATTTTGTTTGTATGGGCGTGGCATAGCCCACTTAGGGGTACTAAAAATAGACTACGACATATTCTCAGACCTATCGAATACATATTCAAAATTTCATAAAAATCGGTCAAGCTGTTTCGGAGGAGTTCAATTACAAACACGAGATTTATATATATATATAGATTTAAACTTTATTAAAAAATAAAGTAAATAAATAAAAGCTTTAAATTGGATACATTGTCCTGCAAAAATTACAGACGCCATTATTAAATTTAACAGCACTGGACACTTTGATAAAAAAAACCTTATAGCACGTCACTGATTGAAAAATATGACTCCAATTTGAAATGATAAAAATAAATAAAACGTTTTCACTTTTTTCTGTAACAAACTTGCATATGCACATGTAAATATGTGTGTATATATTTATGTATGTATGTATGTATATACATAAAAATATATGTGCGTGCATTCTCTTAAGCAGAAGCAAAAATATGAACAGTAAATAAAATGAAACGATGTATTGCTATGAACCATTTTTATTTCTCCAATGACATTTTACAGATATGAAAAATTCATTCATTGAAATATACAATACATAATTTGATAAAGAGCGCTAAGTAAGGGGAACTTATACACTATACATATGTATTCATTTACACTATATATGTATGTATGTATGTGGAAAATAAGGCACTCCTACACACTCACCTCTTTCCAAACGATGTGGAAAATGTCAAGAAATCCCAAAGCAAACAAATTAGTTTTCAACAGCAAATATGTGTGTATGTATGTACAGATGTATGTATATACCTGATTTTCAAAAAAGTTAGCACAGGAAAACAAATTCAACCGTAAAATTATGCAACGTTTTTATCCGTTTATATGTATGTATGTGTTAAACAAAACAGTTACAAAAAGATTATTAAATAAAAAACACAGCACGTTTGTCAGGTAACTTATAATTTAGTTATAGGTATGTAGTATATTCATTTGTTTAGTTATGTGAGATATAGGAATTTATTTTAACACCATGCAGACTTTTATCGCTTATATTTATTTATATGTTGGTGGAATGTAACTCGGTGTTTAGCCTGCTATTCAAAATTCAATTGCCACAATTATCGCCCCAGCGTAAAGACGTCTTTTGAGACGGACTATTTCGTGTTTTATACTGTAAACCGCACATGGGCTCTTTTAATTATCGTAAAGCACTTCATAGGGAATTTTGTTATTTAATCTTACTTTTTTTAATTTTATATTCGATTTGTATATGTATGTGTACTTATTTAGTTTTTATATCCGTTCAGTTTTATTATTATTTTTCTCGATTATAACTTTAACTTTTCCGACGATGAAAAATTGCTATATTTGAAAATAAAATGTGATTTTGTATAGATTTTGTAAATGTATCAAAAAATTTTATTTGATACATATAACAAGATAATGTGTTATTTTATGCCTAAAATTATGCCACTAATTTTAAATTATTTATGAAGATTACAAGACTTTAACGCTTAGTAGCTCAAAATTTTATTTTGTTGTTGTTGTTTTAATAATAGTAACAGCGCTCTCACACTGTGCAATTTAACGCGCACGCCTAAGACTGCACTCTATTTTATGTCAAACTGGCAAGTAATATTAAAAAACATTTTACTGATATCAGTCAAATGTATCAAAATTTTTACAAAACAAAAAATCCGAAAGTAATAAAAATTCTGTATTTGTACAGGTTTCACTATTCTATATAACAAAATAAGTTTTGAAAGTGGCTAAACGTTTTTTCTTGAATTTTTATTAAATGTTTTTGAATAGTTTTTTTTGAGGAAACAACAACAAAAAATGTATACATTTAATATTTTTACGCGCTTTAAGTTTTTTAATGTTCCTTTAGTTTCAGTGGCAATTTTCTAACTGAATTAAACTTCATTGGTTTTCTGGAAAGCATTGAAACAAGTCAAGTGTACATGCTTGTCTAAAATAATGAACTTTAATTGGAACTTGGAAAAGTTCATTTCATTTCATTCCATTGTTTTTTTTTTTTTTTTTTGAGGAGGGGAACAGGAAAAGTTCATTGCATTCCAATGTTGTCTTTTGAGGGAATCACAAATATTATTTTAAAGTTTTTAAGACAGAGAGAAAAACCATTAACAATGGAAAAAAATGTTCCCCTATTCTCTTAAATTCAGAAAATATCAAAACATTTAATTGGAGGATATCGTGAAGAAAAGCTTTTAATAAGTACATGCGATTTCTGACCGCTATTTCTTAATAATTATTTGCTTTAGAACAGACATAATTTATTTTCATTTGTCGGAAATTCTCCGCTTTCACATTCTGTATTTCGTAATAGAAAAGTCATACTACTAGCTTGGTCGAGGAGGTCACTAGATATTCATATATAAAGGAAACCTTTTTGAAACACGTAAATATGATACGTATAACGATGTTTTGCTTCAACAGCGTCACAACTAAAAAAAATTGTTTCACAGAAAACGCGTTTAATGTTTTCAATATGATATGAAATTTTTACACAAGATAATTTACGAAATACCTAATTATTCTGAATTTTTTGAGTTATGACACTATTGAATTAAATGAGCAATAAGTATGTATACATTCATACATACATAGGTAATTACTATATCAAGTACATATGTAAATTCAAATCAAAGCTATCGAAGAAATATATATATATGTGTGTGGATATATTTACTTAATAAAGAAAGGCCCTAACTCATTATTTTTTATCCAAAAATGCAAAAAAATATTAAGGTAAAATTTTGAAACTTTGTAAAGAAAAAATTAAAGCGATAGAAACTAAAGAAATTTGAAATAAATCTTTACATTCTCAATCTTGTAGCTGCTCTTGATAAGGAAGTGTAGTTCGTTTTAAGTTTTAAATTTGGACTTTTTGTTTCTAAAGTAAACAGCTCTACTATATCCTTATCTAAGGCACACCAAATGTGCCTTTTTCTTAGTTACAAAATTTGTTATCCGAATAGCGCACTTACACTTGCAAGAAGTCATATAGCAGATTTCAATTAAAATCTATACCGTTTACACCTAGTTTTTTTACTGTTACATATCAAGATTTCTTATCCAAAACAAAAACATTAACTGAAAATGTTCCTAAATTACAACCACAAAACTGCAATGTAGCTAATTCGCACATCTTTTTAAGTACAGAGGCTTACTTTTTAGTACAATTAAAAAAAAACATATACTGCGTATTATCAGCATTATTTTCTTCTTTTGTATGAGAAATCTCGTAAGTACTAGATTTTGTTCAAATGCAAACGCACTATTAAGCAATTTTTGTTTTTTTTAAGAATTTAAATAATTTTACTACTTGTGAATTCTCTAAACTCTAAAATAATTGCAGATATCTATTCGACTTGGAACTACAATAGTTCGCTATTTTGTTAGAAACAAAAAAAAAATATATTTTTCGTTAGTATACTAACAAGAAAATTTTAGGCATTCATAAAAGAATTAAAAAGTTTTTTGGAGGGAAAAATTATGTTTGGAGCGCGCAGACAAAATAGCAATGTAAAATCAACATGCAAAAATATTGATTGCAAATCACATTATATTTATTATGTGATTTGCAATAATATGTTGCATAAGTGTGTTGGTGTTTATTTGCTTTGTGCATGGTTATAGATTTAAATAAATATGAAACCTATGTATCCTTTTAAATGAAGATAAGTACGAGTATATGTGTGGATAGTTTCAGAGATTTACAAATTTCCCAAAACGGGAATTTTTAAAAAATTTGAATCCTTTGTCCTTTTAGATGTACATATTTGTTTGATTTTCATAAATTCGGTGCGATAGTTTCGACGGTCAGATATTGCTCTTGCTCCATATCTTCTACTTTTTTTAAAATATATAGCCTATGTGTACTTATGTCAGATGACAGAACAGAATAAACAATCCGTGACAATCGCTAAATGTAGACATTTTCGATACAAAATTAATATAATTATGTTATCTTATATTTTAGAATTGCTTCAGGATTTTCCTTATTAGTTTTCTTTTTAAAGCGAATACATAAAAAAATAAGTTGGGTTCTAGCGAGAAATACATACTATGTATGCATGTATGTATGTATATCGATTATACACATATAAATTTATTAAATTGAAAATAACATTATACATAATACATTTTATATATTATATAATATACATATCTTTGTAATACATATCATGTATGTACATATGTACGAGACTTATCTTATTATCTCATCTATTTTTGCATAAAAAAACTCATTCAAATGTTAACACTAAATTATTGACTTATTTAATGATTTTTTGCCAAATTTCATTTTTTTCTTTTTAGGCTCTTTACTGCCATCAGACTTTGGGGAGTCCATAGGTTCATCTAAACGTTTAGTTCCACTAAATAAAAAAAAAGATATATAAGCACATTTACATACATATATGAAAGATTTTGATAAATAAACAATAAAAACCTTTTAACAGATATTAGTTTGGGTTTAGCATCATTTTTCGATAAGGCTTTAGACCAATCCTCATCACTACCCTTTATAGCAAAGTCTTTTAAACTTTCCATTTTCAGACGTTTGAGTTCATCTTTTTGCTTTTTGGATATTTCTTTGGCCATTTCACCGAGCTCCTCGTTCAAAGATATCGAAACGGGCTCAAAATCTTCTCCTCTCTTGAGTTTTGTTTCGCTAATCATTGCGCTTTCTACATGACCTTCGATAACATTGGAAAAATATTTCGATGATTTTTTTATTATATCATAAAATTTGGCTAATATTTGACTTCCGGGCATATTTAGTTCTGCCGCTATACTATCTACAGTTTTTCCTTGCACTCCAATAGCCAGAAGAATTGCTTTCTGCAAGGCGTCAATGTGTAGATCGTTCATCTTGCCTTGGAAATATAAATAGCTTATATCATTTGTTAAATCTAAAATTAAACGATATTCGATTTGATTGCGTGAATAAGACTCTAGACGTTGCAAATCGTGTGGCAGAAAATACACGTCCAATGTCTGCTTGGTAAGTTCCCCTCCTTCCATTTTGACACATTTGTTGTCCAGCAGAGATAGTGCTAGACTTGTTGGAAACTCCCGGAATGCTTTACTTAACAACTTGATAGCACGCCTTCTAAAGTCACTAAAATATAGACTTAGCCACTCCTCACTCACCTTTTTATTAAGATCTGATTTGTCTAACGTTTTTAGCATTATGCAAGAATGTTCACCAGTTAAATCGTTTGCTTTTTGACTTAAATAAACCGGGACAAAGCCCATCTTTTTCCAAAATTTCAATAATTCTTGAGTCAAGCCATAGGATGTGCCCAAATAGTCAATATGTTCTGGCAATCTTTCATTTAATCGCTTTAGAAGTGTGGGAATTTTGCTTCTAGGGCGTATTTGTTCTTTTAACAAACCCAATTGTTCCTCTTCTACCTCTTCAATTCCATTTTCTTCATCATCCAAATTTTCATTTAGATTGGTATACTTCCCAGAATAGTAATCTTTTAGCAATTTGATGGCTCTTTTACCATAACCCATCTTTAAAAGAGATGAAAAATTAGCTTATAAAAATCTTTAAATTAATTTGCACGTTGTTTCAAAATTATACTTATTTTTATACTTGGGTAAATCATTTTAGAGTATTTTTAATATCGAAAGTTAAAGATAAAATAAAATTCTTTGGAACTACAAGCTTTTTAATTAAGTTATTTTTGCACTGATTTAGAAAGAACTTATATTTAACTTATCGTTTACGTTAGGCTAAAGTAAAATTGTCGCAATGGAACAATATTTATAAATCCGATAAAATTATGACGCCAAGTTTTAATATTGATCCTTAGTAGGGAAAACTTATCTTCTATACTAAAATGACTTCGTTAAAGAAAAACTTTATTGTGAACTAAAAATCGTTCTACAACTTCCGATAGAATTTTTAAAATTTAAAAAATTATCTACTCAAGTTTTCTTAAATGTAGTTTTCACTGTCACACGTTATTATATGCGTATATGTTTGTATGTACTCACTCTTTGGTAGCTTGGATGGGTTGCAATACGAACTATCCTTACACCAGCCAATTTGGGAAACTCCCTATCGCCATATTGTTCTGATACATTCCAAGGAATCAAGTCTCCGCTCGCTTTTTTTCCTCTACCCAAGGAATCTGTTATGGTTTGGGAAGAAATTTCCCCTTCCAAGGCTACCTGAACTACCACTAATATCTCCGGCAGCTGATCTTTCCTTTGTATGGGTCCGAACAAACAAAACAAGTGATGAGCAGGAGCATCACTCATCATTTGCAAATCATTTGGACTATTTTTATAATGAGATGCAACATAGATTGACACTAGACGATGCAAAAATGATTCAGCTGCTTTGTGGTAGGAGAATAGAGCATCGCGATTTATATAATATAGTTCGCAGGCATCGGGCGTAGGACAACCAGAGCTAATATATGGTACTACGTTAGTAGCACCTAAACATAAAAGATTAAGCAACCAACTCTCAATATCATCTCCTTGCGTATATCGTATGGATTCCTCCAGTATGATCTAAATAATAAGAAAACAATAAACTTTTACTTCTGATATTGGCTAAAGGCTATTACCGGTGGTGGTGCATTATTTTCCTTTTGTAATTGGGATATCAATTTTAAACTTAATGATCTACCAGTGCCCTCATAACCATTTATGGTCGAAGCCATAAAAATCAAATATGGACCCATCATTTTCTTAACCAATGGCAAAGGTATTGCGGCTGCTTCATCAATTAAAAGCAAATCAGCGGCATTTAACAGATTAGTATCATTTGGAGCAATATATTGTATGGTTTGACGATTGGAACGTGTTATGTTAATGCGTATAATAGCTTTCTTGTAATCCGCATTAGTTGAACGTATAATGGTGTAGTCTGTATGCTCTTGATATTCTAACGCATCAAATCCTTTCAAAACAAATTCAAATAATGTAATCAAGTTCTCGGGATGTGGAGAAGTTACATAAACATTAACGTAACCAAAAGCGATTGCTGCTGCTATGGAAAGACCCATGGCTGCAGATTTACCACGACCACGTGCTGCAGTTAATGATGTCGGTGGTCTGAAAACAGTTCAGTTGTTCAGTTTTAAAACCCATATTTATTATCAATATATCGTTAACTTAAACGAAAACCTACGTAACTACATTTTTTTTTAATTTTAAAAGAAATAGTAATAAATAGTAGACAGAAAAGTGCAAATTGTGGGAGTTATGTGTTTTGATTTATAATAACAATACATATTAACCAAAAATTGCAATTTTGAATTTTTTTTTGTTTTGTTATTTACGAGTTTTGATTTAAGTTAACGATATAAATTAATAGGCATTCAAACTTTTTAATACGCACTTTAACTGTTTCTCAGCTAGAGCTTCAATAAATTGCGCCACAGCTTTAGCCTGATCGTATGTCTTACAGAGGTTCACTAAAGGTCCGGCTGGAGGAGTATCTCTTAAACTTTCCTTAAGTTCTATCAAAAATTCATTATTTTCTGATTTCTTGATTTCGGCTGGCTATAAAAATTTAAATGTTAATTTATCAAATTATCTTAAGTTTTATTTACTTACATTTACTGGATCAACATTAACCGTCCTGGAACTCAATGGTAGCACTGTTAAATCATCATTAACAACAAGACATCTCTTACAATCAGCCAAAGAAAGAATAAGTCGTTCATTAAAACGACAAGTAACAGTTTGATGAGATTCTGTACGAAATCTTTTATGTACATCCATGCTCATCGTAAACAGTTGTTTAAGAGAAGTTAATGTCTTAAGAAGCAATATAATAAGACCACCACCCTCCACGGTTTCCACAGTACGCGCCAAAAGATTAGGTGTCAAAGCTTCAAAATCTTGCAAAACGCAAACTCCATATGTCCTTCCTAAAATAGCATGAGTTTCAGAATAATAACGACCATGTATGGTTGTGCACACGCGGAAAGCATCAAACAGATCAGCATCGTTAATGTCAATTTTGCCAGCAGCTATTTTCTTTGCCCTCTTTTTTCCATGGCTTAAAGGTTAACATATTGAGTGCAAATTGTAGTTGTTTTTGAATCAAACTTACTTAGATATGGCTTCATCCTTGTTCTTATAACACCATAGAACACTTGGACGTGCTTTAACTGTAGATTTTGTAAGAATGTCGTAAAGTATTGGCACTTGGTCCCTAGCCTTATCACCAATTATTATAAACATTGTGCGATGGCCGAGTTTAACGCCATTTTCAATCATAACCCTAATGCGGTTGTCAATCTTCTTTTTAACCATTTTTAAATCTATTTGATATTAATTTAATAACGCCAAGAAAAACACTTTCTGTGAAAATCTACTTAACAAATGCACGTGTGTTTTTATTTGTTTTTATTTCTTTTTCTTTCATACATTCTTCTGCTCTTAACTATTTATTGCCAGACTAAAAGAATGTAAAGAATATAAAAGAAATTTTACACTTTGAGTAATGTCCCTGCAACAATCTTTAAAGAAAAAGAAACGAATATTACAACATAATTGTAGTATAACATTGTGTTCGTTTGCCTTGAAATGAACAAGCTTTGAGTAAATTACCTTGAAGAGCTTTTGTTTTCAGACATGAAAACAAATTTTACTTATGTATTGGTTTTGTGCTGTTGGTGCGGGGTTGTATCCGGTTGAGACTTCACGCAAACAAAAAATTATTCACCTTGCCTCTCTCACAATCAAGTTTTCATGCTATACCAGCAAAATAGTTCCCGTATGTGAAGGCCCATTCCCTCAGTGTGTTAAAGTTTATTCGTAAACCTGCACTACATGTCATGTGAAAAACTATATGCGCAACTGGCCCTGTAGACATTCACATGTGCTGCCTCTGGAAATGTGTTCTCTTGGGCTAAACGTGTCACATGCGTATGCGGCTATTTACATTTCGTGTATTACAGTTTCATATTTATTGATCTGTCAGCTTGAATATCTACGCAAGCAGGCAACACTAGAAATATTTTTACACTCATGTGGCTTAATTAAAATTTGTTGATTGCTTATTCTTCCAACAATAAAACTTGCAATTTTTTTCTACTATAAAATTAAAGTGAAATCGATATGTCTTCATGGAAGAAGGCTTCGAAGAGTAATCAAAAAGTCCATAGAGAAAGGCATCAGCCTGAATCACGAGCACATTTAGGTTTGTTGGAAAAGAAAAAGGATTATCGAAAGAGGGCCCGTGATGCTGAACGTAAAGCCAAGACCTTGCAAATCTTACATAAAAGGGCGCTTAACAAGAACCCCGATGAATTCTACCATCATATGATACGGTCTAAACTGCACGATGGTGAACATCATGAAGAAGAGGAGAAAGATGAACATAGTAAGGAACAATTGGCATTAATGGAAACGCAGGATCTTAAGTATGTGGCTATGAAACGTACTATGGAAGCGAAGAAAATAAAACGTTTGCAGTCACAACTTCATATGATAGACTTTGCTAATACTGTCCCAAATAAGCATTTATTTTTTGAAGACGGCAAACATAACAAAAATGAAGAAGGATTGCTTGAGGGCAAAGAACTTAATAAGCAGGAGTTAGCTAAACGATTGGAAACTCATCCCAGCATGTTAGATAGAAAAACTAATAGACCAAGATTGCAAGACTTAGAAAAGTTTAATATACCTAAATTAAGTCCTGAAGTAAGTTAATATACATACATATATTTGAATAGAATGAATTAGACTTTATAAAATAATACATTCAAAAATTCTTCCAGGAAATCAAGAAAGCAAATTTGTTAAAGCAGCAGTCCTATAGAGAGCTTACGAAACGTATAGAACGAGAAAAGGAGTTATCAATTGTTCAACAAAAGCTAGAAATTAAGCGTGCGCTGCAACAGACTCGACTTCTGAAACCCAAAAAGAAAAAACCGGGTACCAAAACCTCACCACCGGTTTATGAGTTCCAGTATGAACGCAAGAAGTAACGTGTTACCCTTCTTTCGGCTTTTAAATAACGGAACGTACATAAACCGTACATTTTATTTTAAATACTTTTTTTAAATTGCGACTAATTACATAAAAAGTGAAAATGAAAGTTTGTTTGAATAAATTTAAAATGTATATATACATCGTCATATGAAATAAAAAATTGGATTTTTTATTGATTGTGATGTAATCAAAGAAAATCCATCCATAGGTATGTATCTATCAGAATTGCTAATTTTAAAATGTATATCTAATAACCATACTTTTTATTTAACTCCGTAACGCCATCACCACTTTGATTTTCTGGCGGTAACCATTTGGCATATTTATCAGATGATTCGTAGTCTACATCATCATTCATATCAACTTCTTCACGTTTCCCACGTAGGCGAATACGTTGACGTCGTTTTTTATTACTGATGCCAATTTCTTTGTTATCTTCAGGACTAATTAAACTGGGCAAACTTTCCGCATCCTCTTGATTTATTTTATCATTTTCAATTTTTGCGGTTTCATTTACATTTAGGATTCCTGTAAATTGTTCAGTATTTTCTGTTGCATTATAATTTGAGATTTTAGCAAACAGAATTTCGTCATTACTATTTTCTTTATGATTTTTGTCATTAGGTTCATCATCCTCTTCTTGTTCTTCTTCATCCGATTTTAGTAATTTGATAGGTTTTAAATTTATATTTGTCGGAACTTTTACGACTCTAAACTTATTGAACTGGTTGCGTTTACCAACCATTGGCAGTTGCTTCTTTATCGACTCTCCTTTTTCCTCTGGCAACGATTTCTTCTCTTTGGGTTGCATAGTAACCGGCATATCAATAGGTTTCGCAATTTTTATTAGTCTTTGCAATTTTTGTTTTTCAGATTTTAAGCGTTGTTCTTCGATCTAAAATAAAAATAGTAAATCCCTTTAAACTATTTTTTAAAAACCTTGTTTGCTTACTCTTAATTTTCGAATCTCCGTTTTATCAAATTTTATGTCTTCTTCTTGTAAGTTTTCCATAAATTCATCCAAATCTTCACCTTCATTCGATTTCTGCGCTTTCATTCGCTGCTGTTGTTTCTGATACTCGTTTATTTTGCATTCGATTTGTTTTATGTTTTCATCAATACAATTTTCTTCTTTAAGCTATATAATAAATAACACCGATTACTTCTTAACATTTTCGAAAAACTTATGCGCAAATACTTACCAAGTCCTCATATGTTAGAGTTATAGGCATATTACCTTTGGTCTTTCTTTGTTTTTTTCTTAGAACATCGCCCGTGCGATCCCAAAACTCATCTTCATCCGAGTCTGATTCTTTAAATTTTTTTCTCTTTAAAGGTTCTTGGTTTGCTTGTCTTAACACACCATGACGATCTAAAATACGGCAAGCTTCTAAAGCACATTGAACAACACAGTCTTTCTTTTTGCCCTTGTGTACAACTTCAGCCACAACAGATCGCCCATTTGCATCATCTATAGGCAATTCAATTCGACACACAAAGGAACCCGCTGACATTTCGTCACATTTATATACAAGTTCAACACCTTCTCTTTCAAAATAACCACGCAAAGTTTTCTTCGGGTCATCCAAGAAGAGTTCTTCATTGTTAGTGGTAGCGTATGGATTGTGCGCTAAGTCAGTTTCTTCATCGGCATCGTCTGCCATACCCCAGCTGCAACTTTCCTTACTATCCCTTTCTATAGCTTCCTCACGTAAGCGGATTTTTTCCAAAGCAGATTCTTCAATCTCTTGTTGACGCTTTGCTTTAAGTTCAGTTATTGATAGTTCCGACTCCGGCTCTTCATCTTCACTAGGTCCCTGTAAAATGTATGCCCTTGTGCTTGTACCTAACTTTAACAAATGTCCAACCCTTATTCGCACATATACTTTTGGGGGTATTCTTTGCTTATTCAAAAAAGTGCCATGAGTACTTCCTAAATCATAAATATACCATCCCTCGGGAATTTCTTCTGTGGCAGTCCCAAAATCTTCCTCTTTTCCCTTATCCTGAGCATTTAAGATTTGCTTTTTCTTACAATTTGGCCTATATTGCAATATTGCATGAAACCTTGAAATTGTAGGATGTGCCATCTCTATGTCATTTTCTGGTAATCTGCCAAAACTCCAATATGCCTTTTTCTGTAATTCGTCTACTATGTCTATGATTTGCCCGCACTTCAAAACCTCAAAACTATAATTATTTTCTTCATTTGGTTTACCTGACCAATGTGGAATTTTATAAGGGTTGTTTGTTGTTAGGTCTGCACTTCCAGTCCTATTTTCTGGAACCTCCTTCGCTTTTCTCAATATTTCATCAGGCTTTTCTACACAATTAGGCTTTTTAAATTCTTCCATTGTACAGCTCTATTCCCCCCTTCAGATAACAAATAATTAATATATCTAAAATTTAGATTCTAAATTCCGTGACACTCCGTGATTAATATGTATCCTCTGTGATTAATATGAAATTCTTGCTAGTTTACTTTGAAGTTCGTTCCCGTCAGCTGTGTTTGTTTATCTGTTATCGCAGCCCTGTATTATCGACGCAAATGAAAACGCTTGTAACTGTCACTATCATGTCATGCAACAATTATAGAATTGACAGCACTGTTAAATATCAATTCCCGCTTGTTTAAAAAGGACAGTCCGATCGATTTTGCGTATTCAAGTTTTCCTTGCTGATATTCATTATTATTGTAAATAGTTTTTTTTAGGATTTAATAAAATAGTTTCCAACCAAGCCAATGAAAATGACTTTTTCCCAATCGTTTGAGTTTGGGAACAGTACATTCATGAAGTTGGAAAGAGAGGCCAATCATGCCATAAATGATGACAACCACAGAGAAAAGGAATTGGATGTTATTTTAGAATCACCAACGTCTAAATCTACAAACAAATCTTCAATTTCGTCCTCCAGAAGCAAATCGCGTCTTTTATTAACAACCACTCAAGGTAATACAACTGAAAATTCCACAAACCATCGAAAATTTAGACGGAGCAAATCCGATTCAACATTACCCAAAGCTCTTGGTCAATGTAAACAAAATCCTGTGGACAATTATTCACAATTCTTTGAAAGCGATTTTTCTATTCAACATATTACCAATGAGAAGGAAAAGAACAGCAAGGAGCGTAGTAATACGTCTGTATTAAGAGTATCTCAAATAGAGGTAGCATTGCGAGATGATGGTCGAAATGCATATGTTGAAAGTGAAACTCCAGGTACTGATGTAGAAAATTCATTTGAAAACCCAATATTTTCCGAAGACTTGAAAGGTGTGTTAGAAAGTGAAGAAGATGGAAGTATTATAAAAAACTCTACGGACAAACATTTTGATGAAAATGTTGAAGCAGTTGAAATGCTGCATGATATAAGCAGCTTTCTTTGTCCTCCTAAAAATAATGATGTTTTAAGAGAAAAACTTCTAAGTAAGGAATTAGAGGAAAGCCTTAAAATTTTAAAACAATCGGAATATTCGCCAGAACGTTTATCCGAACGTAGTATAAGTTTAAGTTGCATGTCTCCTGATCAACTGAAATTAACACAAGAAACATCACCCTTAATAAATACTGGAAAAGAAGAAACTAAAAAAAATAGAGACCTCAAATATAATAAAACCGTTGATGGCAATCGAGAAGAACGTATAAAAGTCATAGAAAATTATTTAAAAGTAAAACCAAACGAAACTCCAACTGATAATTTAGAAAATCTGAAAAGTATTAGAGCTTGGAATTTACCCTTGAGTGTTTTACATGAGTATGAACGCAAAGGCGTAAGAAAAATGTTTGACTGGCAAATACAATGTTTGAGTAACCCAAAGGTAAATATTGATGATTTCTAATATACATATGTACATTAATGGTAAAGCTTGCTCTTCTAAAGAGGGTAAACGTGAAATTTACAAATTCTCAGTAGATGAAAAACAAACTGTTTTATATGTACGAACTCTTATATAACATAGAGGTATACATACACCTGTATTTTTTAATTTTTGCGAAAGACGAGAAAATTATGTAAGATTATTATTATGATTATAAAAATGCAATGGCACGATATATATATAATTCTCAGAACAATGTCAGAATCTATGACATAGATCATCTTATCCTGCCATACAAATGAACAATGGGAATAAATTTTAATTTTTGTAATGGTTACAAAATCGTTCATTATTTGGTGCTTTTATGGGAATAGCTACAATTAAGTTGAACGTTTGTTAACGCACTTATCCCAAATAGTTTACTGAGTAAGCAAAATAATAATTTGGGATAATTAGTGCGTTAACAAATGTTAAACTTAATCCTTCATTATTGCCGTAAGGGTTTGAAAGTTTCATATTTTTGCTAGATAATAAGCTAATTGTTTTTTCAGGTTCTTTTCGAATATTGTAATCTTGTATATTCCGCCCCAACATCGGCTGGTAAAACTTTGATTAGTGAAATTTTACTTCTGAAAACAGTTTTAGAACGAAGTAAAAAGGCTTTACTTATTCTACCATTTATTTCCGTAGTACGGGAAAAAATGTTTTATTTACAAGATCTTCTGACTACTGCTGGTTATCGTGTAGAAGGATTTTTTGGTGGTTATACGCCGCCAGGTGGTTTCGATACGATTAACGTTGCTATATGCACAATCGAGAAAGCGAATACAATTGTCAATAAATTATTAGAGCAAGGAAAACTGAGTGAAATCGGCATAGTGGTAGTAGATGAAGTACATCTAATATCTGATCCTGGAAGAGGCTATATTTTAGAATTACTGTTGGCAAAAATTTTATATATATCTCAGAAATATGGTTTACAAATCCAAATTGTAACCATGTCTGCCACTTTGGCCAATGTAGAACTATTAAAAAAGTGGTTAAATGCTGAACTGTATATAACTGATTTTCGGCCGGTGGCTTTAAACGAAATGATTAAAATTGGTGATAAAATCTACGATAATGATCTGAATGTTTTACGTTCTGTTATGAGGACATCTATCAATATAAAGGAGCCATTTCCTGCTCTACAAAATGATTCAGATCATATTGCGCAATTGTGTATTGAAACATTATTGGAAAGCTGTTCTGTAATTGTATTTTGCCCCTCAAAGGATTGGTGTGAAAACTTGGCCACACACTTAGCGGGAGCTATACATTTGTTGGGAAAACAAGACGGCGAATGGGGCACTAGACTAAAAGCTCAGATAAATCGTCAAGCTATTGATGGTGTTAAACAACAATTAAGAAATATTCCAACTGGTAAAATATTTATTTTCATCTTATAAGCAAAAATGAAAATTGATATACCGATTAACTTTCTAAGGATTAGATGCTGTTTTAGATAAGTGTATAACATATGGTTGCTCCTTCCATCACGCTGGATTGACAACAGAAGAAAGAGATATTGTGGAAGCAAGTTTTAAATCTGGAGCTTTAAAGGTTATTGTAGCTACGAGTACATTAAGTTCTGGTAAAATGGCAGTTGAGTAGTAAAAATATAGCAGTTGGTGTCACAAATAAATTTTCTTTCAGGTGTTAACTTGCCAGCTCGCCGTGTTTTAATACGATCTCCTTTGTTTGGAGGTAAACAAATGAGTTCTCTCACGTACCGCCAAATGATTGGTCGAGCAGGAAGAACTGGAAAGGTAATGTATACATACAAATATCTATGTATGTGTTTTTATTTTAGCTTACAAGCTATAACTGTCTATCGCTACAGGATATTTTGGGAGAATCCATATTAATTTGTACGGAAAGCAATGCACGCATAGGCAAAGAACTTATTAGGGCTCATCTGAAACCCTTAAATTCCTGCCTTGACTTAGATAGTAGTGTGAGTTGAACAATTTAAATTTTGTCACAATTGCGTTCCTAACAAAAATGTATGCATTTTTCAGACTCATCTTAAGCGCGCTTTGTTGGAAGTTATATCATCTGGTGTAGCCACAAGTAAGGAAGACATTGATACCTTTGTTAAATGTACACTTTTGAGTGTAGAAAAGCAATTAGCGATGCATGAGAAAGAACAAAATCAGCAAGAAACAACTGGCAACGATTATATTTGGGGAGCTTTGGATTTCCTTATTGAGTATGAGTTTATACGTTTACAAAAAACTGAGGACACCCAGGAACAACATTATGTAGCCACACGACTAGGCAATGCTTGTTTAGGTAGCAAATAAATTTATTTATATACATACATATTTATATTATTTTCTCATATCCAATTAATTACTTTTCTTTAAGCATCATCGATGCCTCCAACAGATGGCTTAATATTGTTTGCAGAGTTGCAAAAATCAAGACGCTGTTTTGTATTAGAATCAGAATTACATGCAGTTTATTTAGTAACTCCATATTCTGTATGTTATCAACTACAAGACTTGGATTGGTTACTATTTCTAGATCTCTGGGAGAAGCTAACACCGTCAATGAAAAAAGTTGGAGAATTGGTTGGCGTAAAAGAATCATTTTTGGTCAGAGCTATGAGAGGTCAAACTAAGTTGGACTACAAGTTAATGCAAATACACAAGCGGTAAGTTTTTATAAATTGTATATGTATGTTTATAAAAATAATGATAATGAAATGAAACACAGTTTTTATACTGCATTGGCTTTGCAAGAATTAGTCAACGAAATACCAATTAATGTGGTGGCCTTTAAATATAAATGTTCGCGTGGAATGTTGCAAAGTTTACAGCAAATGGCCTCGACTTTTGCTGGTATTGTAACATCTTTCTGTAATTCATTGCAGTGGAATACACTATCATTAATTGTATCGCAGTTCAAAGAGCGTTTGTATTTTGGTATACATCGCGATTTAATTGATTTAATGCGTTTACCAGATCTAAACCACAAGAGAGCTCGAGTTTTATTCGATGCTGGCATAACTTCGTTGGTTGAATTAGCAGGTGCTGATATCTTGTGTATTGAGAAAATACTTTATAATGCCTTCAGTTTTGATTCGGCCAAAAAACATGACAATGAAACTGAGTTTGAAGCCGCTCAACGTAATCATGCCAGAAACTTCATTATAACTGGTAAGTCAGGTTTCACCGTGGCTGAGGCAGCAAAGTTTCTTATTTTGGAAGCTAGAAAATTCATCCAATACGAAATAGGTGTGGGTAATATAAAGTGGTCTCAAAGTGTCTGTAACAAGGAAGACAATAAAGATAGAAATCAATTGCACATGTCCTACAAAGAAAATAAATTTGAAAATGATGTAGTTAAAAATGATTCAGAACAGACAATTGCCAATTTCAAAAATACAGGAAACGTTCTTTGTGAAAACTCACTTAAGATCGAAAGTACTCAAAATGCAAGAGAACCGTTAGAAAATAATATTAATTGCAATAAATATATAAAAGATATAAAAAGTGATCAACAAAGAACAATAAATGCTGATCAGTTAAATGCATCAAAAGTAGAATATCCTAATGTCAATAAAAATAAAAATATACAGTCTAAACAAAATCCAGATCATATGAAACAACAAAATACAATGTATGTACCATTGAAAGAGGATATTTATCCAACTAAAGTATCCAAAGGCAAAAATATTACAGTTAAGAATCAACGCTCTGAACTCAACCTCAAAGTAAATCAAATACCTAAGAAGGATTCAAATATATGTAAAATCTTAGAAAATGAAAATAAAACAGAAAGCCATACAAATACTACATGCCATGATAATTACAAATTTACTGAAGAGCAAAAAACCGACGTTCAAGCAATCAAACGAAAATCTTCAGAAAATATTGATGCAATTAAAGATATTACACCTCCCAAAACAAAAAATGGATCCAATGAAGATGATACCAAAATAAAGTCATGTAAAAACTATTCAGCAGCAGGGCCAACTGATATACTCACTTCAGCACACTGCGGTAACAACCCGGTAGAGATTGAAGACAAACCAGGTACAAGTAAGAAAGCCCTAAGATTATTGAAAGCAAAACAATTGTCTGAAATAAAGAAACAAGAATGGGCAAAAAGAAGGAACTTGCAACAAAATCAATTAACGAATTCTCCAGAAACCAAAACAACTCTAATTAAATGTCCTCAAACTCCCGCTACTGTAGATGAAAACATAAAATGTTTAAACAAATCTACTGCAAAAACTACACTGCATAAAAAACATTCAGGAAGTAGTGTCGAAAAAATACTGAACAAAGAAAATCATGAAACTCCAAAATTGCTTAGAAGAAGTCCTCGAAACCATAAAGTTAGCTCAAATGCAATTAAACAACAAAAGGAAAAAAATATTGTAAAAACTTGCAATAATGACATATTTGATAATGATGAGTCTTTTACAATCAACACCGGTATTAAAGAAGTTCTCAAAGAAGCTGACAATTTAAAAGATCCCGATTCTCCAGAATGTAAGAAGATAAGATCGCCAGACGATGAAATCCCAAGTTCACAACAATTGTTAGAGTTGCCTGTTAAAAGCATAAACTCACCCCAGCCATCTCGACTTTTAAGATCTTTACGTGCTACTCCAAGAATACAGAGTCCAAAAACCAACTCTGTAGTCTCGCACAATGCGGAAAATGTTTTAGAACTTCCTTCATCATCTAAAAGTATTGAGCTGTCTGATTTTTCAATGGAAAACTCTATTATAAAAAATCCTATACAGCTGAATGCTTCTCACATTTTAAGTTGCTCCAAATTTGACACTGATTCATCATTGTTTAAATCTCTAGATATAATAGATATTTGTGGAGACCAAAAATTATTTACAGGAGTGTTTAAAGAGCTTATAGCACACAAACGATTGGGATTTTCTTTAGGTATACAAAAACAATGTGGAAAACGCCAGCCAATAATAGGATCAAAACTACTACTAAATCAAGTTGCAGCGTCAGAAAGGGAAAATGAACAAATACATTTTGAATTTCAGATAGATGATGTAAATTACTTAGCAGGTATAGGATTTTGCATATCAGAAAATGTCGTATATTATATGAACATGCAACAGGAAGGATCCTGCAAAGAACTTACAAAAGAAACTAAATGCAAATATTTACATATGCTATTGAAATCCGCTGATCATACTTTGCTTGCTTACGAAGCTAAAGAACAAATAAAGATTTTATATAAAATTTTTAAAAGCATTGGAGAAATTTTCATTGCTATAGAGGATCCTAAAGTGGCTAATTGGCTGCTTCAGCCAGATAAAAATTATAACTTATATAATTTGGTAAGCAAGTTTAATTAGCTGTATCGGGAAATATTTTCATATATATGTATATATATTTTTTTAACTCGCGCAAAGGCTCAACAATTCGCACCAGAGTGTTCATCTTTAGTTGATTTATGTGGAAGTAGTCGTGGATATAGTAGCTATGGTTTGGATTCCGACAGCGCAATTTTGGCAAAGGTTAGGTAATAAATAATCTTCACGTTGAAATCAATTTTCATCGATTACAATTCATAGTTTTTATTTTTTGCCTTAGATCATCAATAGAAGCTTGTGTAACAATACACATTTTAAAGGGACAAATAGAAAATCTTGAACGTATTGGTTCTGGCCAATTGCAAAAGTTTTTTACTGGTAAAAAGATTTTTAATTATGAGATACTTTAAACTCTCAACTGCCTCCGCTTTTTAGAACTTGAAATGCCTCTGCAAATGTCCTTGTGCTATATGGAATACATAGGCTTTCCCACGAACTCGGAAGCATTACGCAAACTGTTCCAGCAAATGGTTGATTCTATGAAAAAACTAGAGGCTAAAATATACGAATTGAATGGATCAAGATTTAATTTGGGGTCATCTTCAGCTGTAGCCAGGGTACGATTTGTAAATATTGATGGCAATTATGAATAAAATTCCGCGAGAAATTTTTCCCGGGGAAAAATTTCAAACAATACCAAGTAATAGAGAAAACAAATAAATCTAATTGGAAAAGGGAGAAATTTCTCGCGGAATTTTATTCATAATTGCCCTGATTAATTCTTTATTATTATAAGATGTTTTTAAAGGTTTTAGGCTTGCACCGTAAGTCAAGTGGTCGCATAAGTACTTCTAAACAGATTCTAGAGAAAATTGATTCGCCTATATCACAGATGATAATTACTTATCGTAAACTAAATGCAACCCTATCAAAAAATATACAGCCTTTATTAAAATGCGTAAAAAATGAACGGTAAGCTTTTCTATCAGCATACATATAAGTATGTAATTTTCAAAGCCGAGCTTATTTCTTTTTGTGTAGAATTCACGGCCAGAGTATTACCTTCACAGCTACTGGTCGCATCTCTATGACTGAACCCAACTTACAAAATGTTGCAAAAGATTTCGAGGTCATAATTGATTCTGAAAAAAAGATAATATCTTCGCGCAATGCATTTTTTCCTGCTGATGCTGGACGTTGTTTAATTTCTTTGGATTTTTGTCAATTAGAAATGCGAATACTGGCACATTTGTCTCAAGATTTAAGCTTATTACATGTTATGAAATCTGATAAAGATTTATTTGCAGCAATTGCTGCACGATGGAATAAAATTTCTGAAAATAGTGTAACAGAACAATTGCGCAATGGTACGAAACAAATATGTTATGGCATTGTTTACGGTATGGGCATGCGTACATTAGCCGAAAGCCTCAAGTGCAGCGAAGAAGAAGCCAAATTTGTATCAGAGCAATTCCATGCTACTTATCCTGGTATAAGGTAATTAATTATACTTTAGAGTATAGAAAAATCAAATGTATTTTCGTACTATTGCATCTTTAGATCTTATATAGGAAAAGTTGTAAAATTCGCGAGAAGTAATGGTTACATTGAAACCATAACTGGTAGAAGACGTTATTTAGAAAATATTTGCAGTGAAGAGGAATTAATTAAGAGTAAGTGATTTACTTTATATTATTTATGCTAAGATATCTTTATTTTGGTCTCTTTCAAATCTAGTTAAATTTCTCTATGCATAGAATAATAGCAATTTTTTCCAACAAAATCAAAAAATTGGCATTTGCTGGTTAGCATTGTTTGAGTTATTTCTCTAAAAGATATGAACTTACTAACAGATATGTACCTTAGAGTGGGCATTAGAACTTTGGATTTCTATGACAGGTTTAGACTACATCTAAAACTGTTATGGAGAAAATTTTAATTGAATCGGACAATTCTTAGACGTGTCGCTGAGGTGAAAATTCAAATAGTTATTGCACAATTCAATTCTCCCATTTAACAACAATTAATTCGAAAATTCGCTCATTTTGCACTGATTCTGCTGAATATCGGCGAGGGTGTCTTTTCAATACGCTAAATTATATTAAAACTTTTTTGTTTTAAAAATTAATCATTTGCTGTCATGTGAGTCAAACATGCACATTTAAAAAATATGTATCAGTTTTTTTCAATTTTTAAAATATTTGCAAAACCATTTAAAAAACACTTAAAAAACGAAAACATTAAACCCTCCACGCTTTGGTTCAAAAATGAGGCAATCAAAATCTTTACTGGCTCAAATTTTTCAAAATATTTTTTATTTTGATCCCAAAGTCTACAAGGGTTAATGTTTTCGATCATAAAATATTTTTAAAATTTTTTCTTTGGTAAAGATTTTCCAAATTTCTGGAGATAATAAACTTGAAATATCTGTGAAAAATATCAATTTTAAACCACTCGAGTATTTATAACAACCTTTTAATTTCCACAAAAATTTGTTTAAAATTGACGAAATCTCTAATAAACTGCTGGTAAATCGGTGAATTTTTAAAAATTTGAACTTTGACCTCAATAGGGCACAGTTTAGAGTTGTCCGATTTATCTGAAATTTTCACCATATCAGTTTTATATTATGCTGTCACAATGTTCCATCTGAATTTTTATGAAAATAAAAAGTTGAATTTTCAATGCCACTCTAATATACATATCGTCGGGTGGTTACTGGTTTGCGGCATCAATAATGTATTCTTAATGTCTGTGCGGCAAACCAGTAACCACCCGACGAATATGTATATGCAATATTTTTTTGTATTTCAATCGCTGCCATTATATTTTGATTTTAGATCAAGCTGAACGCCAAGCTGTTAACTCGACAATACAAGGGTCTGCTGCTGATATAGCGAAAAGTGCTATTTTAAGAATGGAAAAAAATATTGTTAAATATCATGCAAAATTAGGTTTAGAACCAAATTCAGTTCGTTTAGTTTTGCATTTACATGACGAACTTATATTTGAAGTTCCCGAAGATAAAGCTAAGAAAATTGCTAAAGTCTTAAGTCTAACGATGGAAAATTGTGTAAAGCTTAGTGTACCTCTTAGAGTGAAACTAAAAATTGGTAAAAGCTGGGGTGAACTTAAAGAAGTTAAATTGTAATTTATATTTTTTCTTTATTTAATAATAGCATTTTATTAAACTTTTAGTAAGTAAAAGTTTTTAAATAAAATATCTTTTTTAACTTTTTTTTTATATCAATGTTATTATAGTACATTAAAACAAATATGGGAATCGGTTGACCTTGCAGGCCATACCTGAAACTTCCCGCAAGCTTTTAAGTCCAAATAAAAATCAAGGGTGGAACCAAACCCTTTTTGGTATTCCTTGAATCTTATATATTGCTTAGGAAATAACATTTTTGAGCTTTATTTTTTAATTAAACAATAAGTGCGATGACAAATTTTATATGAAAGAATTTAGGGCCTAGTTTTGCAAAACGCAACGCTAAGCGTCAAATAATTTTATATCGAAAAAATTTAAGTTACAAAAACAAAATATTTACACATGAATACATATGTATGTGTATGTACTACAACCGTCACCTAAAATCTAAAAGAACCTCACAACCAAAAAATTCAAAATTGATTAATTGTGATGTGATTAACCAAAATACATCATTCCTTAAAATGTTACTCACATATGTTCAAAAATACCGATTTTATTCATTGAATCCAAAAGACCCTAAGTAAATAGTCTTGAATTTATAATGTTATTTGCTTCTCCTGTAAAAAGTACTTATGGCCTTTTGGATTTTAGGTGACGATACATGGAAAATTTGTCAACGCTTAGCACTACATTTTACAAAATTAGGCACTAAAAGTTATTTTTTGAGTTTTATTTTCTCCTTAAACAATAACAGGTAGAAAAAGTAATTTTAAAATTAATAAATCGTCGGTTGGTTACTGGTTTGCCGCACAGTATATTTAAAAATATATTATTACTGCGGCAAGTCAATAACCAACCGACGAAATGGGCGAATTTTGCAATATTTAAACTTTGGCCTCAAAAGGCACGGCTTTGAGTTGTCCGATTCAGTTCAACTTTTCACCGTATCAGTTCTAAACTAAGTATCGTAATAAAAAGCTTTGTTTTCTCCAAACATCCTATGCTACTCTAATGTTATGTATCGCTCCTTTATTGCAACAGTGACATATCTCAAAAAATTCGATTTTGTAGTTAATTCCCCATATGCAAAAAATTACGTATGCTTGAAGTGTACATTATTTTTCATTTTTTTCATTTATTTAGTCCATATTTACACTATGCAAGTCTTATTGCTAAGCTGATTAGTTTGATGGAGAGAGAAACGTTTCTTTTCCCCTCGTCCCTCTTTCCTAACAAACTAATCAGCTTAGCAATAAGACTTGCATAGTGTAAATTAGGACTTAATTTAATTAATTAATCGAGCATATAGGGCCATATATGATTAAAGTGTATAAAAGTGATGATTTTATGTCTAATCACGTATTGATATATTTATTAAACTAAAAGTAAATATGAAAAAAGTTATTTATAACTTATTATATGTACATACTTTTTACATATAATCCTTGACAATCAGATTTGGTTTTTTTTATTTTTGCGTAACAGAACTAGATTAGTCATAAACTTTATATAATTTATGGTTGAAGCTAGAGATGGAGTGCTCAAAGGATCTTTTGTCAGTGGTAAGGTCGTTATATATCCTACATACTCTTATAAAAATGATCTTTCAAATGTGGAGTTGAAATCAATTATCAATTGAGGGTTGTGTATTGATCTAAGCTAGAGTTTGAATTAGCTTTAATAATATGATAAAAAGCAATCATAGTTCTTCACAAAGTTGGAGAAATTCTTTGTTTAAAAATATAATTAAAACAATATTTCCATAGAAAACCCGGATTCAACACACGTTATTTTTTCCATGTGGGGGTTAATATCTCTATTACCCTAGGTCTACAACTGATATATTTTTATCATGACAAATGTCAAATTCCATATAGAAGTCGAGCTAACATAAAAAAATTCAGTATAAGAACTGCATTATCATGACACTAACACTGGAATGATAGCAAGATGAATTTTTTCATCTGTCTAAGATTGTTTGACATTTCAGGGTGTTGTCAGCTGCATCGGTAAATCCACCCCATGTTGAAGTGCCTATTTGGACCCTAGTATAGTTTTTAATTAATTGCTAAACAAATATTCTATAACTATACGTCTCCTCTGTGACTATACCAAGGCGAATTATACATTTTTTTTATTGAAATGGCTACATTTGAAGAAGTTAGTGACTTACCTAATCAGCCCGAAACATATCTAATAGATGTAAGAAGTAAAGATGAAATAACTTCAACTGGAGTTATTCCATGCAGCATTAATATTCCTTGTAAGTACATAATTATGTACATATGTATGTATCTAAATGCAAACATACATGTAATATTTTTGTTTTAAATATTTAGTACAAGACTTAGGACAGGCTTTTGGAATGTCTGATGACGACTTTGAAAAGCAATTTAATCGTTCCAAACCGTCCAAAGATGCTCCACTAATCTTTAGTTGCTTAAAAGGAGGCAGAGCCCAGAAAGCTACTGATTTCGCATTAACCAAAGGTTTTAAAAAGTAATTATTTTAAATAATTTGTTGTTAAATTTATTTGCACAGATATTGTATATGAACGTGTGTACGTGCACATGGTCTTTATACTTTTAGTGCTAAAACATACAAAGGTTCATGGACAGAATGGTCGCAAAGGCAAGGTTTGGAGGAAAGAGATGAAAAATAATGCATTTACAGATTTAGTATTACCTATGTATGCATTTAATTTTATCATTAACACATGTAATTAAAAGTCAAATATTTTCGATTAAAAATGAAACCGGTTTTATTTTACAAACACAAAGTCCCAAAGCTGGTTTGTGCACCACATATTATATTCACATAAAAAAGCAAATAAAACATATCCATACATACATGTGTAAAGGGCCTGTAGGGTGTCAATATTGGAGCATCGACAAAAGTGGTCCAAGTTTCCTCAGGAGATTTCCTAAATACTAAGCATACCCACGAGTATCAAGGCACAATAATAATTTTAATATGCCTTGATACTTAAATACATTGAAGTAAATAAATTAGATTTAATTGCAAGAAAATCCATAAAATTATATAATATTAAATTGCTTGTTCATATATGAACATGTACATACATATGTACACAATTAGTTTTTTTTATGCAAATCACACTCAAACAACTTGTTCTTTTGTTTTTTACATGATGTGTGAAGGGCAGGTGTGACGTCACGTTTAAAACAAAAGTAGAAAAACTGCAATTTTGGTCCCATCTCGATTTTGTAGTAACAGGAGCACAGAAACTTGAGAAAACAGTAAGTTGCAGATTATTTAATTTAAAAAATTCGCAGCAACTTTCAAGGCGCTAAGTATTTGGGTCAGGCTGTAGTGAAAAACGTGCACAGGGTGCTTCGAGTATTTGGTTTAATTAACCCCCAAAAGTATGTGGGAATTTTTTTTGCTAATTTTGTTGTTGATATCTGCTGGATTTTTTGCTGTTCTGTGCGCCTGGTATTAAGAAGTCAGCTTGTAGACAAAATTGGACAAAATTTTACTTCGTTTTGCGTATGACGTCATCACGCTAGTGTGTGCGAATTATGTTATTACAATGTTAAATAACAACGCACACTACAAACTTATAACACCCCTTTTTTCTGGTCGGGTGTAAATAAAAAAAATAATAAAAATTCGATTTATAAAATATATATTTTATTTATTACACACAAAATTGCTCAAAAGTAAAAGAAATGCTATCAACTTTATATATTTTTTATTTTTTTTTTTTATTAATAATACATTTTAATCATTACAAAAAATATATAGTACTTTCGACAAAAAACTTTATTTTTAATTTTACTAGAATTATCAAAAATAATTATAAGACTTCCAAAACTGATTTAATCTTTCAAGATTAATAAAGTGGTACTACAGAAAAACCCGATATCAAGAGCGATATATTTTTGAAAAGAATACATAATAAGAAATTGCACAAATATTTCTGCTTAACGATGGTATTATAATAAATAAATTATTGCATTTAAAATTGCGATAAATAAACATTGTTTTTTAATACATTTACAACGTAAAAATTTATTTTAAATATTTCTTAAATAAATTGTTAACTTTTTATTGACTATATTCATTACATTTTTTAGGATTTCGTGGATATATTTTTACGTATGTATTTTAATGACAATATTTGAAAAAGAAATAAATACCTCTCTACAGACTCATACATACTTGATTAGATAATAAAATGTAAATGTGTATGTATGTATATGTAATTGATTTTATACTAAGATTTTAGTTTTTCAAATCTTGCTATGATAGCTTTTAATATAGTAGTTTGTGTACAATTTTTATATTATTTAAATAGCAAATATGTTAAAATATATTTTGTTTCGTATTTTCCTTACACCTGGCCTGCATTTAAACATATGTATGTACACAATTACATAAACGAATTTAAAAAAAAGTGAAGCATTTTAGATTTATAACAACAAAAATTAGGTAATATTTTTTTTTAAAGAAAAAAATAATGTCAAATGAAGCATTGTGAAAACACAGTGTGGTTGATAACTAAACACCAGACCATTGGTATCGATGTTTACGATTTGCATTAAAAGACAAGAACATTAGCAGCGTTTGGATGGTGGCACTAAATGATCGGGCAACACATTGGGCAATTCATTACCTTCCAATTTAACATTGATTAGATGTGAAGCCAAAGCAAATTCATCTGAGTCCAGGAAACCATCTCCATCGACATCAGAAAGTTTCCAAATCTTACTAAGCACTGAGTTTGGTAGTTTTGATTTAATAAGCTCTTGTTTGGCAGCTGAAATAACCAAGCATTTTCCATAAATACATTTAAATACATTACATAAGCAAAAAATAAATAAACTTACCTTGTCCAGAAATTTTGCCATCAACTGGAGAAAGTTTGTTAAATATAATATCTGTGCGCTCTTTATCTCTACTGCAAATCCAATCGTGCTCTCCGAAGCCAGCATCAATGCCTTCACCTTTCATGTAACCGAAAGGTGAAACATTATCATCAATGACACCCTCGAAAGCACCACCTAAGAGAAAACAAATGCAACAATATGTACATTTATTAGTAGTGAAGGAATATAAACTTAAGCTAAAATAAAATTGATGAAAATAATGAGTGATACTCGTACAAAATATTCTTGGTTACTTGTGCTTTATATTTTTTTTTTTACAAAATTTTATTTTTGTTTTTGGCTGTTGTCTAGCTCATTATTTCTCATTATTATCTCTCTTACTAGTTTTTTAAAAAATCTAAAATATGTTATATGTAAGTATGTATGTATTTCTAAATATTTGTGCAAAGGTTTGCCGACTAAAAAAAAAATACGTAAACCAGTTTAATAGTATAACTAACATTCATTATTTACTGCCCAAGTTTAGTATTGCGGATTAAAGGTCTTTAGATTAAAGTCATGTAAATAATAAAAAATAATTTATTTTGAAATATATATATATATATATATTAGGGATGTAACGATACGCCATTTCGCCGATCCGATACCGATACTCAAAAATAAATATCGCCGATACCGATTCCGATACCGATACGCATATTTAAATTGAGCTCAAGTAAAAATTAACAAAACTCAAGTAGAATAATTCTTCTATTATACAAAATAACAGTGTTTATTAATGAGCCATTCAAATCATCAAAATTTTCAGTACATTTCAGTTTCTAAAATTCAAATTTTCAAACTACAAAACGTCTGCAATATTTATGATTTTACAAAATAAACGTTGGCATTCAGTTTAGATTGGCTCAAGATTTAAAATTGATATTAATAAGACTTAAAAAAAAGAATTGAATTTCAATTCATGTTAACAAAAAATTAATTATTGTTTTTCACAAAATAACAGTGTAAGATTGAATGAGTCAATTCAAACTGAATGAGTCAATGAGTCAATTGAAACTGAATTCATACTGTTTATTTTCTAAAATCATCAAAATTGTCAATACATTTCAGTTTCAGTTGTTCAAAAAACTCTAAAGAAAAATATAAGAAGTATCGGCGTATCGACAGTAAAATATCGCCGATATCGATATATCGGGAAACCAGCAGTATCGCCGATATATCGGTATCGGTATCGGTTGCATCCCTAATATATATTTTGTCTACTTAAGATTATTATTATTTTTTGCAACCTTTCAATTAGTAACAATTATTAAATGGAGGTTTTATTTTAATTTTTTTGTTCATTTATCTGTCGTGCTGTATGTACTGCACTGTGCTGTGCGCCACAGCTCTTGCTACTTCAAAATATCAATTTCAATTTTAAAAATCTACTTGAGTATGCGCGCATTTTCATCTGGTTGCAAGTTGAGTGTATGCATCCATTCCGCTAAGATGTGTATGCAATATTTATTGCATTTACTTTCGTGTTTTTCAGTACATACGAGTACATACATATGCCTTAGAATAAATAATAATACAAGAATATAAATTTGCTCTCTATTTATTTTTCTTTAGCAATTTATACATTTTACAGATTATTTTATGATTGGCGGCAATTGGAGTTTAGTCTCTGAATTAAAAACGTTTGCGTTTTCAATTTATGGACTAGAATTGAATTGTTTTGTTTAATAGACCATTTTAAGTGTAACAGCGATTGACTTTAAAAATTTAAAAGAAAATGTACATGGAATACAGAAGTACACACATACATATGTATGTATGTATGTATGTAATGATTTACATGGGCTATTTTTAGAGGTATAGAACTTTAGATTTAAATACAAAACAGATAAATGGCAGTAATTAAATGTTCGGCTTTATTAAAAAGATAGTTATTTGCTGTTTTTATTTAAGTAATGTGATTTCAGATAAGTGTTCATCTCAGTTGGCTCGAAGAAAGTCCATTTGACCAATTTTTCTGTAATTGTGGACTAGCTCCGCAAAAAAAAACAGTCAAATTCACGGATCTAGTACGTGAATTCATTATTTTAACGAAGGTCCTTTCAGTAAATCAATTATGGCATGATTTATTGTCTTGTTGAATCCACAACTTTTCTATATGAAGGACATTAAATTTTGGTACCTAAGATAAGAGGTTTGTGACTGTCCAAAATGTGTGGTTGAAGTCTACTGACGATTTGTTAAAGCAACAATGAAATGCATATGGACATCGCTTAACCACCAGCAAATAAATTTCAGTTATCAATTAACTTTTTTAATATTTTTATTTATTTTTTAATGAAAAAAATCTCTAATATTCTTCAAAGAAAGAGTTAATTTTTAACACAAATTGCTGGCTTGTAAAAGATTATAAAGAAAATAAAAAGAATCAATCAATCCAAATTTTGAAAGCACTTGGGAATAGCATTTGAAAATAAATTTGATATTAATTAATTTGAGAGTGTGAATAAGAATATCATATTTCTGAAACTGCTTTCAAATTATTTTGAAATGTATTCCCTTCTTTTCCTTAGCAAAGCAGATGAATTTATAGCAAATAAAAAATAAATAAGTGGACATGTAAAAGAATTGTTCTTTTGACAACACTACGTGCAAGATATTGAAAATTACTATTTCTTACTTTTTAAATAAATAAATTAAACGCTCTAGAACGTTTAACTGTACAGGCTCGATAATCTCTATAGAGGAGTGAGAGGTAGAAATTGTATCTTCTAAAGAATTGAAATAAAGAAAGAAAAGAACACATAAAAATTTACGCTAAAAAGATAATATTCAAATGTTTCGAAATATTCTTTAAGCAAATTACTACTGATAAGTAAAAAAAAAAAAAAATAACAAAAATTAGTACACATGAAAAAGAAAAGAAGACCATAACAAAATTAATATTTTAACCACACGTCTACAAAATTATTTAGCAATCTAACGCTAAGCATGTGATATAAATTAACTAGAGGTACATTTGACTAAAAGGAAAAGAGAACAAGTAATAAAATACTGACATACACACATACATCAAACATACGAGGGTGGTCCCAAAATTAGACGACCTATCAAAGAATATACAACAAATTTGGGAAAATGTTTCTTTTTATTCCAACATAATCTCCTTTTAGCTCGATACATTTTTCACAGCAATATTCGATAGCTTCGATACCACGTTTATAGAAACAACTATCTAGCCAGCGTTACCGTTGAGAAATTTCAAAAAGTGGCACAAAAAGGGGATTTAAAAAAAGTGGCACAAAAAAGGGGATTTTGAAAAAAAAATCGCAACGTTTTCATAAAGGCATTTAATTTAAAAAAAACATTGGAATTTAGTAAAAATTAACAAAAACATAACAGCAACATTTATAAAAGCGGTAAAATAATAAAATAAAATATAATAATAATTAACATTAAAACTAAACAACAATTCTTTAGAAGATACATAGAAGCAAATTCATATAGATATGTAAACATTTATGTAAATATTAAGTACTTAGATAATTTAACGTATAGTTGACCTTTGGAACGTTTGGATTTTCATTTCGCACGGATGACCTCAAGCCGAAACTATTGTTAAATTATAAAGTATTTATTTATAAAAAAAGTGGCAAAAAAGGGGATTTTTGAAAAAGTGGCAACAAAAGTGGCAAGGCTTCAAAAAAGTGTAAAATTGCCACTTTAGTCGCACAAACGGTAACGCTGTATCTAGCTACTTCAAATAGGCATCAACCATCTGTCTGCCGATAAATAGCTTTTTATTTTATTCATTTTTTATTGTTATTATTATTTATAATAATAATATTTAATGAAAAAAATAAAAATGAAGGTTTTATAAGGTAAAGCCATTTATCGGTCGTTAAAATCCTGCCTTTAACTAACGGCAAGATGTAATAATGGACCTTAGTTTAATTAAATACATATCGCTCATTTACTTGAACGTCGTAACTCAAAAAACTAGTTTTATACAAAACGAGCTTAAAGCTTCATTAGTCTTTACTTTTTGTTGCTTTTCCGTTCTGTTTCTAAATTTTAATAGTTACTTTTTCTGTAATAACTATCAGCTGTTTCTGACCGGAAAGGTCACAGTTTTCTACTAAAGTGATGAGTTTGCATCTTTCATTGTTATGTTTCAAATAGTAGTTTTGCAAATAGTTAAGTAGTTATAACGCATATAATAATTCTGTTATTTTTAACTTTATAGTGCATACAGTCGGTTTAATCTTTTTTAGTTTTTATGAAAAACAATTTAAGACGACTCAGTCAAAAGATGCTGCTGTACGAGTATTTAATATATAAAAATATTTTTGTTTTAGAAAAGAGTACCCAAAGCAATATGAGAAATTGTTAAAAAGCACTGTAAATACCTGCTTTTTAAAAAAGAGTAGTAATCAAAATTTCGCGTTTATGAAGAGGCAAAAAGAACCAAAAAATAGCCGAAACGCATCAGAGTACCATACATTGAAGAGATGTTGAAATCAAGTTCATTAACACTGGATGTATGTAAATGAACAAGAAGTCAGGGCATTCGCAAAGAATATTACAACAATAACAGTTATCTAACATGTATTCATAAAAAACAAGCAAATTAATAAAAATAAAATAAGAGATATTTTTTACAATGTTATAATATGCAATATATAATATGCAACATGTTGGTGCAATAAATAAAATTTTTTTTATTGCCATACGTTTTTTTATTCATAAAAATTAAAAAATTTTAAACAGTCCAGCCAACTGCGTCTTCTTGCAATTCTATAAAAAATACAAATAAAAATTTAAATATGTATATTTCCAAAATATTGTGGTTCCTTATTCAAGTTCAATGCGAAAATCTATTTAATTTCTAACCGCAAGGGACCCGCCATTTTTTACGAATTAAAGGAGTGTTTCCAATATAACCGGGTTTCAGTTCAACGAAGTTAATATAAGAACAAGTAGTAATTAAAAAAATTTAAAAACCCCGACTGCGACCAGCTTTGAGCCGTTACATATCCTAAATGGTCATTCGAAATAAAAAATCACAAGAGAAACATAAAGATGATTTTAAAATACCTGTCGAATGATATAGTTTGCCGAAATTTTTTTTTTGTATTTACAAAATGGCGTTTGACTACTGTAATATCTTTAGTGACACTCCCAGGACGAACACAAATCGATTGATGTAAGAATCATCAAAATCGGTCCACGCATTCGGTTTATATAGGGTACCCCGTGGCTGAGTGGTAGCGATGCTATCCTCTTAGTCCAGAGGTCGTGGGTTCGATTCCCGCCATAGACCCTGGGTGTTTTCTGCAGACAAGCTAATCGCTTCGCGGGTTGTGTTTGTTAAAAAAAAAAAATAAACACAGTACCCTTTTTTGCGTCACGCAGTCGGGTAAAAATGAGAGCAAAAATTTGTTTAACAAAAATCCATAAAAATTTTTAATAAACCCAGCTTTACGTCCTACTATGGCTATGTACAAACATAGACATCTTCCACGATGGGTACAAGACAATAGAAAGTCGTGGAAGACACATTGACGACAGCTCAAACAAATCGCTGACGAAATTTTCGAACAAATGGCCAAGAAATCTTGCACGATCACACAAGCGACAATGTCCATCCCCATATCGTGGTCTTTCACAAAATGATAGTGTGAGTTCTTGAGCGACAATGTCACTCAACAGAACAGACTTTAATTAGTACTTTTAATATAAAAATTTCATTTTTTTTGCTTACTTGTTTTTTCCGTTTTATTTAAATTATTGACTGAATTAGCTGGGATTACAACTGAGGTTGCATTTTTTTTACAAGTTTTCGTGCTTACCACCTGGCTACAGCACCACCTAAAATTATGTCAACAAGAGGCCAGTATATTCATGTGTTTGATTGAAAACAAAACTCACGACTTGTCGCTCAGATTGTCATCAACAAAGTAAAAATGTGTACATTAAAGACAAAATGCAAGACATTGTCACTCCGATTTCCCTTAAATTGTAGGCTGGAAAACTTAATAATAACAGAAGCAAGTCGTACAAGATGACAATGTCGTGCAAGCCAATTTGACCAACTGCACACATACTTACATACATACATATATATATATATATATATCTATGTACATTATTTTTTAACTGTTGATTTTTTTAGTTGCATTACGAATTATTTGCGATTTTTGATTTAATGGTGTACGAATTATCGGGATTTTACTGTATTAAGTTGGGAAATACCACTGTATAAAGAAACTTGAAATGTTTTAATTCTTATTTTAAGCCATAAATATTTAAACGTTTCCAGTTCCATTTTGAACCACTATACATATGTATACTCGTATGTAGTATATCACACACACAAATATGAGGAATTTGCTTTCTCCAGTTTTTTGTTTAATTGCAACAAAATATTAGTATTTCATTTCTTCAAAAATTATTTTATAGAGATACTTAACGTTTAACTTAATAAAAAGCTAAACAATTAACTGATGCGAATACATATTGTGTCTACCAAAAATGTGCAATGTAGCTCAGTGAGAAGCAGTAACAAAAAAAAAAAAAAAAAAAAGAATAAAAATAAAAAAACTAAATTAAGTATTTACAATATCACTGCCAATGATACGCCACAGAAAATCTTTATTTAATTTTGTGTTCGAAAATGTCGTCACTGAATTTTGGAAATAAAAATAAACAAGAAATAAAAGTAAAAGAAATTAGACATTTAGGCATTAAGTTTTTATCATGAATGCGTTTTTAAAGTTCATTCACTTTCTTTATGTATTAAAGTTTGATATTTTTGTTATACTGCAGGCTTTTACACTCATACTATTAATCAAAATGTATCGTTACCTTAAATGCAAACGGACGTAACTACACAAAAATTCGAAATCGAGTTTTTTATTGATTGTGGTTCATTTTATCAAACTACATGTTTACGCAAATATTTAGGCCTCTGAGATCAAAAATGACGACTTTATTAAAGAAATTCAAATGGAAGTAATTACGAATGCACTTATTTTTTATTGCACTGAAAATAACTAACATAAAAGCTTAAATATATACAAAAAGGAAATAAAGGTTAAAAACAATTTTCAAGAACACTTTATTTTTATTGATTTTAAAACGTTTTTTGTTTCTCAAATAATTTTTTTGTAGCATATATTGATTAATAATAACAAGTAATCAAATTTTTTAAGAAGTAGATATGTACATAGATATTTCATGGGAACAAAACAGCCTACGTTCAAATCCTTATCAAATAAATAATCAGTATTATTGATGTCACCACATCATACATATGTATTATTTCAAAATAAATTTTTGTCCAATGATTTGATTGATTTTATTATACACAAGCTAACTACAAATTATTCCACACAGTGGTCCCTTGTTAGGTCAAAAACAAAACAAAAATCTATCGTGTATGGACCCGAAACTGTGTTCGAAATTTCAGCTCCACAGCTTTTATAATTCTAGAGATCATGCGCTACACACAAACACACACTACGATTTTATATAAATAGAAGATACCCTGTCGGAGAATGTGTGGTTGACTACAAAAATAGTTAACTTATAGTTAACTTGTCTTAGACTGACTAAAAGCTAACTGCAATGTCATCCAGAACAAATCCAAAATTAATTCTTAAGTTGAGTACGTAATCGAATTTGGTGAGAGCCAACAAACAGAAACATTTTTTAAATTTACTGACTACCAGGTGATTTAAAAAAAGCCAACTTTAAGTTAGCTGAAAGTAATGCAGAGTGAGACAATTGACTACTGCCTAGGACATCGCAATGTTAAAATAGCCAGTTGATTACATTGAAAAGTAATCCAAGTGCCAGTCAGTACTAGTTGCGAAATAGTTAGCTTAAAGTTAACGGAATTTCCGACAGGGTACATATGTATATATACATATATATATATACATATATGTATATGTACATCAGTAATGCCAGAATTTTTTCACCAACAATGGCTAAATGTGGACAAAAAATAGCTAAAAATGACTAAGCGAGATCGAATGCAAAAATCATGAGTATTAAGTCCATATTTACACTATGCAAGTCTTATTGCTAAGCTGATTAGTTTGACGGAGAGAGACGAGGGGAACTGTAACGTTTGTTTTTTATTTTTTTCGTATTTACAAAATGGCGTCTGTTGGCCGCCAATCTTTAGTGACTGCAATATCTTTAGTGACAAATCGATTGACGTAACACAGTGGCGTGAATTAAAAAAAAAGTGGTAAAAAGTCCGCAACTTTTGAACTAGTCAACCGATTTAGATGAAACCAAAAAAAAAAAAAAAATTTTAACACTTCTTCTTTCCAAAGAAGAAGTGTTGGATGTAAGACAGGGTAGCTCCAAAGAGCCTCAAAGTGGGAAACTACGGGTATCGAAATTCTTTCGGAGCTTGTAACTTTTGTAAATATGGACCGATTTCAATAATTTTTTCAGCGGGACAATCAATGTTAAGAAACAAAAATAAAACATCTTAAAGCACTATATTATATCTTACAGTTTCCAAGATATTTGATATTAAATTTTTTTTTTAATTTTTGACTATGACTTTCTTTAATCGATGGTACATAGCTTCTTTATTACTTAGCAGAAATTGTTTAGTTTTATTGTTTTTAAAAGAAAACTTTATCCAAATTCATATAAAAAAAAATCATTTTGATATCTCAAAAATTATAGCAGGGAATAATTTTGCAATTTGGTTTTTCGAAAAATATGAGAAAATTTTATATATTTTGGGAAAAAAGTATTCTTAATTTTTTTGCAATATTTTAAAAAATTATTAAGTATTTGATTAAAACTTTCATTGTTTTTAAGAGAAGAGGCATGAAGAAAGGCTGCAAAATAAATTTTTGAGATTTTTGTTGGTGCACCCTACATGCAGCATTGGTTGAAAACTAGCAATTTTTTTTTCAAAAAATCTGATTTTCGGATTTGGCAAAAAAATTGCACCTTCGTTTTTTTAATTTTTTTGGTTTTTTATTATAAATAGACTTCTTGTAAGTAACCTGTAAGAAACTCTTGACATCCTACACATAAATGTAGGCAGGATTTCAATGATTCTTATGCGTTCGGTTTATATAAGGCCGCAAAGGAACACACATACATACATATGTACATATATATGTACATAGGCCGATAAACATAATATCCTTTTTTGCATGGCGCAAGCGGGTAAAAAGGTTTGTACTAGAGATGGGAGCGTGTCGTGTTTCTTTTCGTGACACGAACACGCACGACTCAACACGAAGTGTTCGTGACAGAAAATCTGTTTTCGTGCGTGTTCGTGTCGTATCGTGTTGATCAAAATCGACACGATAAACACGAAACGATTTTTGGTGTTAAAATATGTATGCATGAATTTCCAGTAAAGAAAAAATATAATATTTTGTATCGTCAAACACGTAAAACCATCAAATTTGTTTATAGTGTAGGGGTCTCTTAAGCTTAAAGTTCTGAAATTAAACAAAGATATGTATCTATTGGAATATAAAAAAATGCTTTGTTATGCTATTCAATTTGATTTCGTGCGTGTTGTGAAGTTTCATGTTTTGAAAAAATTTCGCGTGCGTGTTTCGTACGCG
Source organism: Nowickia ferox (assembly GCA_936439885.1). Classification (NCBI taxonomy): domain Eukaryota; kingdom Metazoa; phylum Arthropoda; class Insecta; order Diptera; family Tachinidae; genus Nowickia; species Nowickia ferox. Next base: position 113,189,882 of record OW387023.1, read on the forward strand.
TTGGACATCTTGGCATTCGTGTTCGTATCGTGTCGTGTTGGAAAAATTCAACACGCGCCCATCTCTAGTTTGTACACGCACCTTTTGAGAAAAGATAATATTTTTATATCTTCATTGAGTTGTATGGAAATTAAACACTTAAAAAAAACTTATTTTTTGCACAAATAGCTTTTTCGAGTTATGCCTCTGTTGCAAGAAAGGAGCGATATGTCCATGTGTATTAACATACACATATCTTCATTTTAAGTAAATTATTTCAACCTTACCGAAGTACATACGAGTACATGCTAAAAAATTTTATAAACGGAGGCATTTATAAACATCTATCATCTTAAAGTAATAAAGTTATTAAACAGCCAGCTTAGATACTCTTTTTGCGCTTAGCAACCTCTTTTTTCGCGAAATATATATTTCTTTATAACAGTGTTCTATTCAGAAGTGTTAATGTAGAGATAGAACATTATCAGTTTAAAATTTTCTATCTAAGTACATACATAAGTATGTACATACTTTGAATTTGTTCTATATTAATTAGAATCATACAAGTAGTATTTGATTTTAGAACATTTAGGTTTATGTAAATACTGATAACATTGACAACAACAGCATGAACAAACAATAATTTGCTCGTATAAATAATGAGTATGAAGCATTTTATAATTAAAATATTTCAATGGAATAGTTCAATTTTTTCTTCAAAAATACAAAATAATACAGCATATGTACGAGTATATACATATATCTATGTAAGTCCGCTAAAAGCAATTTTTTTGCAAAAGTTCATGTGACGTTTTTGTTTTTTTAATTAGATTGATGGGGTGTGGCTTTAACCAATAGAAAATGAATCATACCAAATTTTGCAAAACTTGATGACCTCATGCTTAGTACAAAGTGCTAATTATATTTATCACAAAATGCAATAAAATAACACAAGTAAAGGGAATTTTGAAAAAATGCAATTTCAAAAATACGTTAATATACTGTATGTTAATTGCGAAAGTTAGTTCAAAACAAGAAAATTAAAACGATATTCTGCAAAAAAGAACTTTCAAAGAAGTTAATAGCACACAAATACTGATGATTTTAACAGAATAATAAAATTTGGAATTTTCTTTTGTTGTTTTTGGTTAAGCATTGTCTATATCCATTTCGTTACTTCTTAAGGAACTCGTCAGTAGACTTCAACCCGAAAGTTTTTGAAATAAGCTAAAAAATTCCATATATTCATACGGTCTAATTCATAAAAAATATTTTAGGTTTATTACAGGTTTATTTGACAAATTTCCCACAGAAATATGTCAAATAAGCGCTTAATAAACTTGAATTATTTTTTATGAATAAGGCAGATAGTATACACATATACAAACATAATAAATTTAAAAGCCTTTACAAAACAAACTTAGGCCGTAAAAAAAACTTAACCACTAATTACTAATGAAAAACGGGTTGACTCACACACGTATTTATTTAGTTAAACAGTTTCATACATAACTAATAGACAATTTTATAGAATCCAACATGATTGGAAACAGTTTAAATCAATAAATACATGTCTGAATCAAACAGTTTTTCATTAGTAATTAGTGGTTACGCTTTTTATGGCACATGGCACAGAAAAAATGCCAGATGTAAACTCAGCCTTATTTTATTAGATTTTTGGGTGCATTTTACTTAATGTAATTAACAACGAAATGTCACAAAAAACTTTTTTTAACCATTTGGTTTTCACTTATTTGTAATCGTTGAGCTTTCCTCCAGGGCCAGCAGCAAATGACTGGGAGTCAACATAAAGCAAACTGAGCTAGTATTCTTTACCAGGAGATACAAAATATATAGGTTTGCAGTGCCTAGGATGGGAGGTGTAGAGCTGAGACTAGCAGGGGGAGCGAAATATTTGGGTGTTTTTCTAGATAGCAAGCTTTCATGGAAAAGGAACACGCAGGACCGGCTAAAGAAACGGCTCAATGACTAGTACGCATGCAGGAACTCCATAGGAAGGAACTGGGGTCTGCAACCAAATGTAGTAAAATGGATTTACACATCGGTTGTCAGATGGGTTATTTCCTATGGTTGTGTGGTATGGTGGGAGGCATTGAGGAAGGAAAGAAATAGGAGATTACTTGCTAAGGTTCAGAGATGTTCTTCGCTGGGCATTACAGGTGCTCAGAGGAGCACACATCATTCTGTCTTGGACGTCATTCTTCCATTCCTTTATATAGAGGACTTTTTGGTGAGAACACCGACTAGAAGTCTACTTAGACTCGTTGAAGCAGGTGAGTTGAGATCAGTTTTAGTGATCAGAGATCCGTAACCCCTGGGTTCATGGACTATAAGGTCGTTGAAATTGATTTTAGTAGCGACTATTGGGTCAAATACGATAAGCTATATGAGGGCAGTGCGGTCTTTACAGGGTCGAAAATGGAATGAAATCGTGCTGAGGGAAATGAAATTGGCGATGAGCTGGCAAGAACAAGGTCGGCGTTAGATGAGAGAATGTGTGACAATAATTGGGTGAAGAGAAGAACCAGCCGTTCATGGTGAAATAGGAAGGATTGTATGAATAGGAAGGCGATGCGAGTCGTGATAGGCGCATTTATGAAACTGGCACTCCAGATTTCTATAGAATGTGCGGGCATGAAGAGGAAGCAGAAACCATATAACATATTATATGTCATTGCCCGAAGCTGCAACGCTATAGGCTTAGATGGCTGAGCAGACGTTTCCATGAGAGCATTAGTGATATCGGTAATTGTAAACTGGAGGTGCTTCATCATGGGAATTCATTGGCTTAATGACAGTTGGTTGGGACACTTCTGGGTACATATTGGGGCTCAAAAATTATTTTTAACGGGTTTTAACAGAAGGGAATCACTATGAACCCATGCTCGTCAAAATAAATTGTTAAAGGCCGTGATACACTACCATACAAAGTCGTGCGATCTACGAAAAAGTACAACCCTGGTGTGATGAATTGTTATTGTCTTTTGAAAATGTTCATAAACTCCATCATACCAGGGTTGTATTTATTTTTAGATCGCACGACTTTATATGATAGTGTATATAATTTGTAATTGTATTTGCAATATTTAATACAGGCAACATATGAGTAAGTACAAAAATATGAAAAAAAAAATAAATGCTGTTACCCCATTAACCGGGAAAATCGATTATCCAGAATGCTCCCGGTCCCGACCATTACGGATAATCGAGGACTAACTGTATAAAAAAAATTAAAAAAATCATTGTATGTTCTTTATATTAAATATAGAACAACCCTGAATAAGTAATATTCACATTATAAATGTCAATATTATTTTGTGGTTAAAGTTGATACGTGAAAACATCATTTCATTTTGAATGTATTTATTTACTTTTTTTTTTTGCTGGGACATATTATGTTATACATATTCCCTATGCATTTATTTTATTTAAAAAATTATAGTGTACTTCTTTTTAAAGCAATAAATCTTAATATTTTCATTTCTGAAAAGTTCTTAAACTTTTTCAACATTTTAGAAAGACAGACCTTTTTATTTGATGAAAATAATTATTGCACTTGAATACATCAATTATATTAAAACTAATTTCCTCTTAATACTTGAAAATGAATGAAAAGATACAATTCTAAATAAAAGAACATACATATGTTCTTAAATTATGTATGCAAAAAAAAAACATGCATAACTACTGAGTGTGCACATCATAAGCATTTTCTTCCGGTGTTAAATTAATTGTAAATGTTTGTGAATCCGAACTAAACTGAATGAGTTTGAGATCTAAACAATCTATTCAAATCTACATGATAATCTACTAAATATACAGACAAACAGACAATAGAAAAGTGTCTTGAACACACGGCGACGACTTTAAAAGTCTATAATCGTTAGCATTTCACTTGTACTTAAGCACAAGTTTCGCGCCAATATTTATTAAACTCAACTAAAACATATGCACATACTTATGTACGTACATAAATACACACAAACGTATAGTATGCATACGTATGTATGTATCAGAGATCTGTATGAGTTGATTCACTTTCGTTCTCCACTCACTTTTGCAATGCTTTTGCTTTGTTCTTTAACATCAATATATACTAATGATATTGCTTGCAGAGTTACCTCTCTAACAACTGACTGTAATTGACTCACTCTCTTTTTTTGAGTGCTGTTAGTAAAAATAAATAAAATATTCTTACTGTTGTTTGATTGTTTTGTATAGTAATCAAATAACTCACAAAAGCACGTTGACTAGATGAAGTCTTAAGGTAATAAGACATTGCGTATTAATTAATAGTTTTTCTCGCATTAAAATAATTTATAAAATAAAATGAGCCTAGCTGTTTTATTTTGTAATATTACATAGAACGAACTATATTTGTCAGAAGGGGGTTTAAGAAGTTTTCAAAACAATCATACCGATTCATTGCTTTAGTAAATCATATGAATGAATAGCAATTGCAAGCAGTGGCATGCATTTATTAAAAACAGACTCATTGATATGAATCATGCAATAGCATCTTTCATGTTAAAATGCAAAATTATTCCGTTTGATTCGTAATCATGCAGATCTCTGGTATGTATATAGAAAAAGTAATGGCACATACTAGCTAAATCGAATGGTTGGAAAATTGTTTGTTCAATAATTATAAAATACATGCAAGCATAGAGAACAAAAAGTACACTCCAACGAAAAATAAATAGCAATAAAATAGTCTGGTAAAGGTGGAACAAAATATATACATACATATGTACATATCTATACTATATACATAAGTGTAGAAACACATATTTGGAGAAAGATTAGTAATTTATGCGATGACAGTTTTAATTTTGTTGCATATATAATTTTTTGTTTTTTTTTTGCAATTTGAGACAGACTTTATTAGAACATATTGTACTTTATAATAAAAGACAAATGTAGAAAAACTTGCAAGCTAAAACAGCAACACATTCCATTATTTAAACGAATTCTCTGATACGGGCAAGTGAAACAATTTTAAATAATTGTGCTATTAGATAATTTCTTTCACATTGAGATGCGTTATCTACTGCTTGTTTTATTTTTAGGTTAATAGATAGTAGTGCAGCTAAAAAAATGGAAATCAAGTTAAATTTGTTTCAAACGGAAATTGATTAAAAAAAATACATGTTCACAAACTTATTACAATGCGTGTGTTTTTGTTTGTTTTTGTTTTTTAATAAAGTTTTTTTTAGTTTTTGTCGAGCTCTAGATGTTTAATTACTACGTTGACATTCAAATAATAATTATTCGATATATCGATTAAAACAACTTTTTTTAACGAATTGAATAAATAATTTGTTTGGAATTTTTTGTTGCTAAGAATTTTGTACATACTTAAGTACATATTTATTTTCTTTCTGAAGTGTATGTAATTGAGATAAGAAAGTAATAATGAAACACTGAGAGAAAAAAATCGAGCGTAAAAAAATAAAACCAAAATTAAATAGCAAATAACGCAAAGGGCTGAGAGCCGGTAAGGACAACACGCCTTAAAAATTATAATTTCTTTTCGCTCTCGTTTTCCTTTTTTGTAAATGTACATATATTGTTAATTTTGATTTTATAAAAAAAATAATATGTCTATTTTCTCCCAATCAAATTACTTTATAAATCTGATTTCCTTGAGTTCTTTTGATGTTTTTACAAAAGTATTTAATAAAATCAACCTCCCTTAGCTTCTTTAGTTCAGGAGTAAAGGCGTAGTCTTATCTTACCAATTGCAATTTATTCATTAATATTTTAATAATGCAAAGTTAGAAAATATACAAAACTAATTGCCCATATTTCGTTAAAAAAAGTAAAATTCCGTGCCATAAAACTATTTAATATAAATTATTAGCACATTTTTTTTTTGTTTCAAAAGTTGATAAATTTTTTCGACTCGAAAAGTTCTCACATTCGTTACAGAAACGAAGCACAGGTTTGGAGATGTAGGTTTTTTCTTGTGTGACGTGTTAATGCGGAGATAAGATACTTATCCGTTTATTGATTTATTTGTTCGTGCATGTTTTTGCATATTTCAGTCTTACAAGCATATTTTTAGCACCTTTTTTAGATTTTAGAGCATATTTGACGCTTTTTTAGGGCATATTTTGATACTTTATAGAATATTTTTAATTTTACAATTCTTGGTCAAATATGTTGGTCAAACTTTATATTTTTATTTTTCTCCGTCTAAATATTATTTTTAATTTTCTGTGCATGTAGTGTAGTGTATATATTTGGCTTATTTATTACGCCATACTATGTATATAAGTTGTTAATAAACACAGTTGCTTTGAATAAACCCAATCACTCCACAATTATCTAACTTTTGACGATTCAATATAAATTTGGTTTTTGCTATTTGTGACGGCTCCGAAAAGTCTTTTGTAATAACGTTATTTATTGTTTTTGTGTGTCGATGTGTCGATACTTAACTCTAACAATGACAGCCGTCTATTTTCAGGTGGATACAATTCGATTATTTTCAGTTTGTGGCACTATTTAGTCTAATTTTATCAATTATATTACAAAAAAAATATTACAAAAAATTCATAAAATTTTTCAAATTCCATATTATTAAAAAAAATTTAAATAAATTAATTGTGCTATCCGGAAGGCCATCATCATAAGAGTTGAGTTTCGACAAATAAACAAAAGCTAAGGTCGTATCAAAAGAGATTTTGATGTACCTATTGCCCTTAAAATACCTGCAAATACCTTGGGAGACAATATAAAATGAAAAATGCAATATCTCTTGATTTTGACCTAATCTTTCACAACGGAGTATACAACTGTGTTCTACGGCCCAAAATTAAGATGGGGTACCTCGGGGTTTTTTATTTCGAAAGTTAAAATTTTACTTACAATGTTATTATCACCAACGAATTGAAAATATTTGTTGATTTAAAAATAATTTTAATAGTTATTTTAGTTCTTTGATTATATATCTACTAGCTGAGCCCGGCAAACGTTGTCTTACCTTCTATTATTCTTTTTTAACTACAAAACAAAAACCTACATGTGTTGAAAATTTCAGCTCCACAGATCTTATACTTAGAGAGATCATGCATAACTAACAAACTCAATATTTCCGACTACAAAACTGTCGTTTGTCATAAAGATTTATTTCTTAAATTATATGTACATAATTTGAGTTTATGGTTAAATAATGTTAAATAAATATTTTAAATTAAATCGAGTAAAAAATTTATGCAAAGATTTATTGGTACTAGGATCGCCTGGTGGTCTAAATTGGACCACTTGACACGTACATATGTATGTATTTTTTATTTATTATAATCATGTGTGTACATGTGTGTTTGGAGTGAGTGCAAAGCGAAATGGAAAACAGTTTATTTTCAAGCATATATATAAAATAAAAAAAAAATATTTATATTTTGCATATCTACACAAAAATACATTTTAAACCATATATATATGTATGTTTCGCCAATATTGGTTGACGATAATATACTTAAAAGTGTACGACAAAAAAATGTGTGTCGTATTTATGTATAAGAAGATGTATGTGTGTTTGTACATATTTAATTTATTTATCTACATATTTTGATATTTTATTTTAATATAAGAAATGCCGAAGTATATTTATTTGACATAGTCTTTTTTATGTATTTCAAATTTTTGCTTGTTTTTTTTTGGTTCAACAACGTCTATATAAAGTAGGAGCGAAATTCACATATAGACGTTGCTTAACAAAAAAAAAAAAAAAAAAAACAAGCAAAAATTTCAAATTTTATTTAAATTATTTACTTATTTAACACCAATAAGCCAGAAAAGTATTATTTACATTAATTTTTTAATTCGATCTACTTTTGAATCCATACTTAAAAAATTTATTGCAAAACCAAAATACACCCTACATAATCAAATCGCATTACATATCGGTCTTTTACACCCACATGTATAAAGAAAGTGTTCAGCACTTTTATTTAAAATCTCTCTAGGATCTGCTCAGTCTTTAAACGAGTATATCAATAAGTAAAATTTAGGTACTTAACAATTCGCCTTAGAATTTTGCCATAAGTCTTCAGAATACACGAAAATTAAACTTATAGGCCAGAAATTACTCGAAACTAGAAATTATTTTAAAGATCAATTTCGTATTTATTCACTCGACATCTTTATGTAAAATTGTGTGGAATATTTTAATCGTCTAAAGTGTCCAGGAGAAGACGTTCAAATATAACCATCAATCACATAGTTGTGTACGTGCAGTCGTTTTTTTCGGCACAGGTACACGTTGTCGGCACTGATTGATGAGAATCAAAACATTTTGATAGTTTTATTTGACGACTGATTATTTGAACGTCTTCAAATCTGATTGACGAAAAAAAGTCATTTGCTTTATATTTTTTGTAGTGTGACGACATGGAGAAGTGTGCGGTGAAAAAATTTAGTTTGCATTCCATAAAAATTTATCATTGCTCTTTGTAAAAAAACTGGAACATGGAGAAGTACGCGGATGAAACAGAGCACTTTATTGAAAATGTTAGTTGCAATTGGTGATAGCATTACAGTATTTTGTTTTTCTATTAATTGTTTCACCATGAATAGAAGTTCATCAAACGTTTCCGAATCCATTCTCAGAAAATTTTTTAACAATCTTAGCATGTAAATTTTAATTCAAGTAAAAGATTTTCGTGTGTAAAATTGTTCCTTTTTTATACCAACTTGTCATAAAATTTTTTTTCTTTTTCATACTTTTTATTTTTTTAACATCATCCGATAACGATATGCTTTCATACGAACGCTTCGAAGTCAAAACACAAATGCCGGTTGACGATTTTATTTGTACGTCTCCGATCATCAATTAAACGACACTAATACATTCTCACCGATTGATGGTTTTATTTGAACGTCTCCTGGACACTTAACTCTTCCCCTTATGTGTCGTTTTATAATTTTTTTTCGTGACTAACTATATATTAAACATTATTCTCATAGAAAGTGTAAAACAAATAACACCCTTCCACCACAAATATACGAATATGAAAATATGCAATACAATACGATAAATATTTTTTCATTATTATTATTTTTTTTGTAGAAAAAAATAAAAAGAAATAACTCATAAGTAACTTCCATCGATGTTTAAAATATACAAGCTTTCATATTTAGAATAATTATTTGTAAATGAAAACAATGGTAAAGCATTTAAAAATAAAATATGTAAGTCATGGTTTATAACTTTTTAAAATATTTTATTTATTTTAACTCGTGCTGCTTTTTGAGTGCAACGAAAGTCTTTCATGTGGAAATTGTTATTTTATGTACAATATGTACATATTTGTAATTTTGTGGTTTCTGGTGGTGGTATAATGACTCAATTTTAAACAATTTGAAATAAGAGTGGTCATAATATCCCATATAAAGATTCTACGAAAAGTTCGACGATATAAATGTCTAAAACTATACCTGTCCTGTTTCAATTTCCTTATAACTTTCGTAACAATGAAATGTTTATGCAATTGTAAAAATATGTTATACATACATATAAACAAAAATCAAATAATAAAAATGCAGATACACATGTTTTCTATTAAGTAACCACAATGAATATTTGTTTAAAAAATAAACTTTTCCCGTCTAATATTTGCCACGTCTGAAGTTGCCATGACATATTAATAGCTGGCGAACAATACTAGACATGTCCTCAGTAAATGATTATTTTTAAATTTTTTTTTCGGGCTTTCCAAGCACACATCTATGAAGTCACAAAATATTTTCATTCAAAACCAGTTCGATCCTATCTTAAAAAATAACGAAACCTGACTTTTCCTTGCTGGTATCTATCTAGGTAGTTCAGTAATTTGCCTGTTCTATAAGGAACAGTTAACGGAGCTAGTCTGGTTTTGTTCGCCTATATTATATGTATAATAAGATATCTTAGGTACACCAAAAGCGTTTAAATTATCAGTACTTGCTTCCATACTTTGGCGACAAATCCATCCATCAATCAAAAACTTAGAAGTTATTGTGGTTGGCATATTTCGACTTCGTCTACGACATTTTGGTCCTAGATTAAGTAAAAATGTTGCGATTCTCTTTAATATATTACTAAAACTTCGTAGTCGAAGCCTAAAAACATGAACCCTCAGAAGATGGAATGTTAGGTACAAGTCGTCCAACTTAAGCGAATATAAATATTACATAAACAAATTGTACATATGGAGAATTTGAGGATTCAACTCAAACGATTTTTATTCAACACCCAAAATCATCATGTGTACGTACAATTGAGTTAGTTATATGTAAAATATAATATAAATTATTTATTTAATTAATATTCTTACCGTCATACCTAAATAAGAGCGGTAAGCGTTGCGTTAGCAACAGGGTACATATTTTCAGTACAATCAAATAATATTTTCACATTAAAAAGTACTGAAAATGCGTACCGTGCTGCTAACGCAACGCTTTCCGCTCCTATTAAGGTATGATACTTACAGTTCGGTATCTTTCTTCTCTTTTCAATTATTCATTGATTAAAATTATTTTCATGACTGTTTATTTAGCATTCTCAAAGCTTTTTTGCGATAATTTTCTTTACTCTAACTGGGTCAACAGCTTGAATTATCTACCAAAGAGCAAACAGACATACTTACAGACATATGCTATGTAAAAACTGGTTCATAATTTTAACACAGAACTAAGTAAGTCTTAAAAAAGGGAATGAACAAATTATTGATTTTAGTTATTAAAAGTTATTATTGATGTCACCTGTCAACTGTTGGTAATGAAAGGACCTTTCATAGCCCTCTACTAAATGCTTAAAAAAGAAATGTTTTTTATAATCGCAAAATTTGTTAAATTTCTTAATAGTTTATATTCTGATTTCCAGTTTTTCTAATTTTACATTAACATCTGGTTAATTCGGTATATTTTCTCACAGATTTGCAGATGTTAAACATACATACGTACATAAATATTTGTAAATATCGCTGTTAACAAATATAAAGGCCCTTACTCAAATAACTTTAACTTTGCAAGAAAAGGTAAAAACATAATAACAACAGCTCTTTTCACAATGTATGATTAAGAGTTAACGTGGACTTTAACTGATAGTTCTTTATACAAAACTTGTCATTCAAGTCCCTGTTAGCTTTTAATTGTGCATTGTGAAAAGAGCCGTAAAGAGTAAAAGTGTTTGTACAACTGCTTTGTAAAACTGCTTGTAAAGGCGTTATTTTTTAAACTATTGCAATAAATTTTTGTGACGAGGTGTGAAATGTATTGAAAATATTGAAAAACTCAATTTCGGTAAAATACGAGTTGGGGCTTTTCTACTTGTTAACAGCGATATAGTACATATTTGTATACTTTTTGTATGTAATACTCTTCAATTAAGTGTTAATTCTGTTGAGTAGTTGGTATCTAGTACTACCAACAAATTTTGATACCCCACATTTTATATGGTTTGGAGGCGATTATTGGATGTTCTTTGAGTGAGCTATTAAAACTGAGAAGGATCACACGTCGTGTTATTAGATACATATATCAATTACATGTTCACGACCACATCTCATTTTATGAAAATGAATTTTTTAGCTGTAGTTTTCAGGAATATCTAAAGATGAGATGGCTGGCTACTGCTGTTTTACAAAACTATGAAATTTAGCACACCGCCATACTTATGTAACATGTTCGTTTTTTACCATAGCTCCAGAAACCCACAGATAATAATCCCAAGAATAACTTGCGCTATATATGAAAGATCGTTTTTCGTCCGAGTAGGAAGAGTATGGAACAGTTTCCCGATACGACTTAAAAACTTTACATATTCTCTGTCTACATTCAAAAAGCTGGTAATAAATCGTATTGCCAATGAAATCAACCAATAATATAAACTTTACCACAAAAATTTTTAAGAATTGGCTGATCTATGTTAAAACTGAACACTTCTTTTTTTTTCTTTTTCTATAACTTTTCTCAAATATTTACATACATTCCTTTATATAAATATATACATACATACGTACATATATACATAAATATACATATTATTTAATAATCTTTAAACCTAAATTATTAATGTAAATAAATGTCCGTAGTGAATATACTAAGCAATTATATAAGGCCTATGAATAGGCTCGATTGCGAACAGTGAAATAAATAAATTTAAGTTACAGTTTCTTGAAAACCGTTACTGAAGTGTTATTTCAATGTAAATATGTAAGTACTTTTAAGAAAACATTTAAATGTGGAATAGCACGTTGCATAAAGTGAGAAATAAATTCATAGTTAAACAAATACTGTTATTAACAGAAGAAAAATCCTTCAATATTGATTACTAAACAAACTTATTCAAGCAAATTTTATTCAAAGTAGAAAAGTTTAAAATTTTAATTATATAGAAATAATAATAGCAGTTGAATAGAACAAGTTGCGCAAACAGCCAGCAAAATTTAATTCCAGTATACAACTTATGATGTCACTGCGAAATGAATTTCCAATAAAAATACGCATGAGAATAATTTATTTGACGTTAAATTGACTTTAAATGTTTAATAGAACTGTCATTAATGAATTTTAACTATTGAAATAATTGCTTTTTTTCAATAAAATACAAATCAAAACTATGTATTACAACTGCATATGAGACAAAAAATATAGAAAGAAAATGTCCGTTCTCATATTATTATTATTTAAGAATTTTCAGTTCACGTATTATTTTCGTTAAAGGTTGTTAATTAACATTTGTCATATCCTTGGAAAAGATGGCATGTATTAAAAAATTCTTATGACGAAAACAAGCAATCAAATTCTTGTGCCATATTTTATTATTCTATAACTTTTAGGGAGTAGTGCCAAAATATTGTATGCGTTTTCCTGTGTGTGTTCTTAACGATACACAATGCATGGTTTTGATCAATATATATACATATGTATGTATGTATTAAATTTGCTTAATTTTTTTTTAATAGGATCACCACTCAGGGTATAATCCTAGGGTTTGCACAGCTATTATAATCGTAATCGAAATCGCGATTAATCGCACCTTTTAATCGTATTCGTAATCGAACCCATTAATCGCTCGATTAAGATTAAAAGTTGTTCCCTTGTTAAGCAAAGAATTTATGCCAAATTTGCATACAAGGCAAATTCAACTCATACAAAATTTAAATTTATATTTTTAATATAAAATAATACATTTGGCCCAAATATGTCTATATTATGGACATACTTTGAAAAATCATTTGATAATTAATATAAGATTTTTGGAAATTCCAATAGAATAAGCGATTCGGCTCAGAATCTTATCAAAACACAAGAAACAATTTAAATTCGATATGCATCTATTTTATTTTCCTACACCTTTATACAATAAAAGTATTATAAGGCAAATTATAAATAAAACCCAAATTAAGCCCTTATTAAATTTATTATTTTATTTTATTATATCTCAAAAATTTCATTACGATTGATACAAATATTTTTCATTCGGTCGGCTGATATTGCAATTTGTCTTATTTTGGGACTTCGCATTATTACAAAAAAAACGTAGAAATATTAAAAAAGGGGTATAGTTATAAGTGGGTGAATGAACAACTTCGTATAAGAAAACTGTATAAAAAATACTGGTTTTTATATGAACTTTTCATTTTTATTATAATACAAAATTAAACAAAACTAAACTTAGAAAGTAGAAATATACTTCGTCCTGGTATGAAAAGATTGATTTCCCACAATTCGTATTGTTTTTGATACTTATAAGTTCTGATTTACGAACTTCATTTGCTTTACATATTCATATGCTTTACAATATTCTCAAAATAAAAATATAATTTAATTGAAAAATTAAGTTAAAATACGAACTCAAGAAAAAAAAATATGTTTCTTTGGCTAAGCCCATACAGTTCGTCTAAAACTCATGACGTAATTAATTTTGGTTTAAGTAAAAATTATAACAGTATATTTTCTTGATTAATCGCGTTTTAAAGTATTAACTAAAATTTTTAGTTAGTCGCCAGATTTGTTTGAGAAAACAAACAACATGCTTTTCACAAAAATGCTACATATATATTGCAAAAGTGAGGTCACGAACCACATTGAACATTCATAGCGAATTTACAAAATGCCAATTTGCTCATTGACCATCGTGAAAATCGCGAAAAATTTGATACTTTATTTTTAAATATTGTAAAATTTTATATATGTATGTACTTCCAATGGCATTGTTGAATTCGATTGTGTTTTATTGCATATTGGTTTTCAACAGAAAATGAAAAACCGCATTTATCTAATGTTTTGAAAATTTTACAGCTGAATCAAAAAATTTCTTTAACAAATAAATGTATATATAAAATCGATATTTTTAGTTAAATATGTATCTTTGTATGTTTGAAATTTATACATATGTATATGTATATATAAACGCATACATTAATTCCGTCTTTTTTTGTTTCAAAAACTTGGTTATATTCCCTTGCGCGTGAGTATCAAGAAGATATTCATTGTTTTTCATATAATATTTTTTATTGAAATCTAAAAACTAAACAAGTTTCGTCAAGCTGGTAATAATTATTATTAAATTTAACTTCTATTCTTATAAAGGGTGGTTTTTATTGAGGTATAGAACTTTAAGTTGGCATCACTTTTTTAACTGGCGGCCATTTTGTCAGCTGTCAAGTGACTAATATTTAGTTTGGTTTGCCATTTCATCATGAACAGGTTGACAAAAGAACAACGCTTGCAAATCGAGCAAATTTATTTCGAAAATAATGGTTCAGTTCGCGAAGTTTACCGCAAGCTCCGTCCATTTTATGGTCGACAGAGCAATTAATTCGGTTACCCATGGATCGTTTTCGCACTACGTTTACTCTATGTGATAATACGCATCCGCTGAAGTCGCTCGTCTACGCCAACAAACCAGAAACGTTAGGGGACTTGGAAGCCAACATTCGTGGCGTTATTGCCAACATACGGCCCCATATGCTCGAAAAAGTGGTTGAAAATTGGACCTGTAGAATTGGCTTTATTCGAGCCAGCCGCGGCGGCCACATGCCCGAAATCATATTTAAACGTTAATGGCATAAAATTATCCTTCCAATAAAGCCAAATTGATGGACATTAAAACGATTTTCTTGTGTTTTATTTCAATTCGAAGTTATATACCTCTAAAAAAAACACCCTTTACTTACAATAAAACCGGAATCTTTTCTAAAGCTTGTCTGGTTTAAATTTTTTCTCAAGCTTCAATGTTTTATGCGCTACAGCAATTAAATAACTAAAATATTTATTGTATTGATTGAAATATTTGATATTTCAAAAATATTGTTGGATTAATACTTTAGCAAAAAAATTTAACATAATCAAAAAGTTTTCTTTATGGTACTATATACAAATCTTATACATATATAAATGCGGCACACATTTTTGGTCGTACACTTTTAAGTGTCTTTCGTACACCAATACCGGTGAAACATATGTATGTATATGGTTTAAAAGGTATTTTGTGTAGATATGCACAATATAGTAAATGCTTTTTCAAAATTCCCATTTCGTTTTTGTGTTGCACTTGCAACATGGACACACATGTTTATAATAAATAAAGACGTGCCAGTGGTCGAATTTAGATCACCAGGCGGTCCTAAAGATACAAAAAGCCATTAGAATCTCAACAATTAAATATCTGATATGTTTTTAAAATCCAGATAACAAAGTAAATAGATAAAACACACAATGTACCTATAAAATTGCTTGCATATTAATGTTATTTAACATACAACTAATAAAAACAATTAAAAATATGTCTACTCAAAGTTTAATAAATTTAACAAAACAACTCAAAAATCAAAAAATGTGTAAGCAGCAATGAAAGGCAAGCATATTGAAGACTATAGTCTTCACATTAAATTTAGGATTTGCAGGATAGAGCAATTTCACTACATAATGATAAATACCAAGAACTGATTTAGTCAACTAAGATTGTGTTTATTTAAATAATCATTCAAATAAAGCACAAATATATGTCATGTACATACTTATGTATGCATGTACATATGTATATAAAACGAATGAAATGATAGGAAATAGCAAAGGAATTCATCAGTCAACAATTCAATCATTCATTCGTACATGTACATAAACTTGCATTACAACTTACCCTTTACCACTGGTTCAGACACCAAAGTCATCTCTTCCTGGGGAATCATTTCCATTAACCTGGCAATGTCTTTTGCTAACATATTGTCGACAATATCCAAGAGGTGTGGCTTCAATGAATGGAATTTCGTAAAATCTTGATGTTGCAAAACGTCTTGCATTTTCTTAATATCGGGAAAATCACCAGGAGATATTGAATGTTCACGTTGAATGCGATCGTAAACTTGTCCCAAATTTTTAATTAAATCTTTCTTTTTACTATCTTTACCAAATACCGAAGGCATGTCTTTACGTAATTCAGAAATTATGAAGGCGTGTACCTTGGCAAGACGAGCACGCTTGATTAAATCATTGAGCTTCCGTAGAGCGGCATTACGAGGCAGGGATTGTAAATCACGGAAGAGATCCTGCTCTTCATCTTCAAACAATCGACGATTGGCATCAAAACGTAAAGGTTGATCCCAAAATGAGCCGATATAAACGCGGGCTACTTCAGGGGTCTGCAAAACCTTGCCCAAGGACCACATTAACGCACCGTACACACGCATCAATTGTTGGTGATCAATCATGTCAGCCTTATTTAAAATTATGCGAATTTTGTCATCATGTCCTTTAAGAGCTTCAATAGATCTGCGGAATTCATCAGATATATCCAATTTGTGGGCATCGAACAATAGAATGATGCGATCAACACGTTCGGCAAACCATTCTAACACTCCTGTGAAATCATAACCACGGTCTATACGTTGTTTCTCTCCAGACAAAATACCTGGAGTGTCTACTATTGATATAGCCTGTAGTACGGGAGAGTTAACCGAGGAACATTGAAAACGGTTCAGAAAAGCATTGCCGTATTTACTCAAAGGACGGAACTGTTTTTTAGGATCAACTACCAAAGCATTACCAGGAATAACACTCTCTTTGTCGTCGTGCATAACAGCAATAAAACGATCAGTCGTGGGTTCAGGACCAATACGTATTCCTGGAAAATCTCTTTCCAGCAGATAACGAATGAAAGTTGTTTTTCCTGTGGAATATTGACCAACCAGTAAAATCATGGGTTTTGCGTCAAAATCAGGATCCTCTAATTTGGGGGAGTGAAAGTCATGAAATTGGTAGTGTTCTTCTAAAGGCAACAGTTTGCTTTTGTAGATTTTCTTCAACTCTCCAATAACATTTTCAACCACTTCTTGATTGGTTTTTTCACGCTTCAAAAAACTAAACATTTTGATCTGTTTATTTCCACTTTTCTAAAATTTTTCTAATATTTATCGCTCTTTTAATTGAACCGCCCCACAAATACAGATATTAAAAAAAAAACTTTAATGTTGTATTAATGGAATTTTAGTGATTCACACAGGCAATGAAAATTTATTTTTGGAAAAATTTCGTCACTTTTTATTGTTTTCTTCGGTTTAGAAACACATACACATTTATTTTTATTATATTAAATACATTAGCAAAAAATTTGTGCTTTATTAAACTGGTGGTTTGCTTTCGAATAGTGTACGAAAAGTTAATATTTTTAAGGAAACAAAATTAATATAACTATTTTCTATAAATTTGTTGTAATTAACTAATTTAGTACACTAATAAGAAAAACTAATACGACCGCTTACCGTCCACGTACGGTATTTACTGATGCAACTCTGATAAAACCGTAAGTGAAGTAAATGAAGAAACGTCACAAATAATGACATTTGAGACAAAACCCGTATTATCGACATAATGGATTTTCAAAATGTTAGAAGTAGACATCTTATTGTGAATGGTTGCGATGACTTTTAAACCGTTAACAAATCCTCTACTATTTGAGAAAATACTAACGGCCAGTCCTGCAGTTACATTGCAAACAACAATAAAATTTGTTTTAAATCTTATTTTTGACGATTATTTGAAGTTTCACTTACTTATTTTTCTTTATAAAATTATCAAGTCACAAAATCCGTTACATATTGTTCAGATGATATCTTTCACCAGATCTCTTAGAAATCATCAAATATTAATTAATCGAGGGAATTATTAATCTTACCAATATAAATTGGCCAAATTATAAACTCTATCGATGGTTTTTTAGAAATTAGCTTAGATTAGCAGGTTGCTGGTAAAGATGTGTGAAAAATTATAGTCCAGCTCACTTGGCTCCAGAGTATAATTTGTTTGACAGTTTTATTTCATGTTAATCGATGTTTAAAAGGAAGTCGATCCAAGTTATACTTGCTCATTATTTGCGTTTTGGCTACCTTTTTTGATTGTAGTTTAATACATTTGTCAACAGTCTGCTTTAAAATAGTTTTTCTATATCAAAGCAAATGCTTTCGAATTTGTATGCTTATAACATGTAAATTCGAAAGCATTTTCTTTCGTTTCGAATTACACAGTAGACCTGATTTTATGTCTAATTTACATAATTTACATACTCTACATGTGTATGTATGTCTCAATTAGGTATGTGATGGGAAACGATTGTTTTCAAGACGATTTCAAAACAAACGTTTTGAAAAGGTGTGATGAATTCCGATCGATTTTGAGTTTAATCTTTAAGCAAATCTTAGACTACGGGCTTTCAGAATGCACATTAGAGGGCTGTGAAAAGAAATTTATAAAATTTTTTTGGAAAAACTATTAAAAATAAATCAAGGTCTATTTATTAGGTCTCTGCAACTGTACAAAAAACTTCATGTTTAAGTTGTCAGAAACATGAACTAAAGTAAATATATGGTGCAACCAAATTTTGACAGTTTAAGCACGAAACACAAAATATCATCAGGACGATTGCATTGACCTGATAAATAGGCCTTGAAATAAATTTTAATATTATTGACAAAACGACTGCAGCAAACACATCACGCCTCCGGTTGTTTTCAAATTGGTTTTGTGACTAAATCCTTTTTCATCACATTGATAATATACCTGCATGTATGTTTAGAAAAAATCGAAATTATGAATGAAGAAATGAATAACAATAACACTTCTTTTGTTTTACATTATTCATAGTACTATGTTTATGATATACTATTCAAAAGGACGAAGTATATAAAGACTGGTTATTACATATCTAAGTAGGGTGGATGAGAACAATATAAAAACAAAATTATATAAGAAAACAATTCTCAAAATATAATAAATATGCCACATTCTTATATATATTTTTTTACGTTTCCTTTTTGACCCTCACTATTTAAAAAAGGATGCTGACGTAATATTTGTATTTATGAATAAGAAAAAAAAAATTCGTTCGCATTATAATGGAAGCGTATATATGTAGATAATTCGATGTACATACACAGAAAAAAGTATTCACCAATTAATGTTTTCAATTTAGAATTTAACTGATTCAATTAAATTTTTAATTGTATTAATTAATTTGAGTAGAAAAACTTAATGGATATTATCAAATTGTTTATAGGTGAAAATTTAATTAAGGTTTTAATTTGATATTACAAACATTTTAATTGATATTACAAAATTATTCATATTACTTTTTTGTGTATACCTACATAATAGCATGTATAGAATTGCTTCTATTAAGCTAAATCAATATTTGTTAAATACTTCAGTATGTTTAGAATCCATGTGTCTCAAGGAGTTAAACGGAAAAGTAGAAATAGAAGATTGGAGTGTTTTTAGCTAGATTGGAATGTAATTTTAAAATTCATTTGATATCGAATGCCAAAATTTGAACCCAGATTATATCAAAGTGTTGGCAAGCCATAAAATCTTTTATCTTTCCATTATTTCTCTACATTTTGTCAGTTAATCCTTATTCTTTTATTATTCACATTCTCACTTGTTAGTGATTCTTAAAACGGGAATCGTTTCAATTGGCAACACAACACAACACAAAGTTTCGAATATTCAACATGACTGTAAATAGTTAGGGAATACCTTTAGGATTTGATATTTGAATAAATAATAAAATATTAAGCTAAAATCTTTGTATATATTTTCCATGGAGGGACATAGGGTCAGATATTTCTTTTCTTGTGGTTTCATTGATAAAAGGTTTTTAAGATTAACCGGGGATTAGCCGACTGCGTCTTAGTCTGGTTGGTAATGGGGCTGCCGATTAAAGGCTATACGTTTATTGTTTTTATGACGACAGTTACTCGCCATAGTGTTTTGGAATTTCAAGGATCATTGACATACTCGGAATTTGTGGGAACTCGAAAGACCCTCAGATACTCTTCTCTTAAGATTGCTGATTGGACTGCTACGAGTACCAGCTACTCCGCACGTATCACTACCCACAACCTGTGACATGTCCGATAGCACTCAGCGGTAGAGCTGTGTCGTTCATGAACGAACGAGTACAATTGAACGAATCAGTAAAATGAACGAAGTGAGCCGGTCACTTTACTGAGCTGTTTTGGCTCAGCAGTACTGACAAAAAGTACAATTGAACGAAATGAATGAACGAGCGCACTTGGGTGTTTTTGTTTTGTTTTAATTTTGCTTTTTTTCGTTATTCATGAGATTTTTTCACATTCTCGTTTTCTTTTGCCTTTTTGCGTGCTTTTAGTAACAGTATGACCATTATGAAATTAATAAAATTGCCATTAATATTTATTAAGTTTTTGGAACATGTTAAGAGTTTTTTAATTTGATATACGAGTACATGCGTAGATACTATAAACAGTTTATTTTTATTCTTTATAGGTGGGTCTTTTGGCAACATGAATCTTTTATGATTTCTTATTCCTAATAATATATAATACTTTAATATTGCAAAAATTTTTACCTTCTGTTTTTTGTTTGTTTCTTATATTTTATATTGTTTGTTTCGATTATTTTGCTAAACAATTCATAACAAACTCACTGCAGTTGTCCCTTTTTATTTGACGAATCAATGTTTTTTTGCTTATTTTTATTTCGTTCTATTTCTTAAAAAGAGCGGATGAATGAAAAGAACGAACTCGTTCTTTTTTAGAAAATTAACGAAAATGAGCGGTCACTTGAATTAACGATTTGGCACAGCCCTACTCAGCGGTGCTTCACATAAGCGGATAATACACCAAGAAACGACAATACAAGGGCTACAATTTTTCAACGTTTCTAGAACTTATAAAATTAAATCTCTATTTTAGTTCGAAGGCAGTTATATTTAAAACTCAAATGTACGTCAAGAATTCATTCCTTTTACTCTTTTGCATAAACAATAAGCATTTCTCCAAATGATTTAAAAAGGTGCTTTGAATATTATCTGCCTTATTCATAAAAAATATTTCAGGTTTATTAAGCTCTTATTTGACATATTTCTATTGGAAACCTGAAATAATTTTTTAGACCATATATAAATAGGTTTTCCCCACTTTTTTTGAAGTTTTAATTAATGACATGCATCTATTGTAATATACATACTTATGTATGTGTGTAGTTTTGTTCATATAATATTTATTTTTTCATGTTACTAATATAGCTGTTTTTTTTTAATTACAATTATTATTGTTTTGAGTTCATTTCTTAAATTTCAAAAAATAAAAGGACAAAAAATTACTTTATTTTTTTTTCAAATTTTAATTATACAATTTTTTGCATTAATAGTAATTAATATACGAGTATGTATATAGAGGCTTAATATTTAAGGATAATCCTTGCCGAAACTCTGTTTAATATCTTTCCTTGGTTTTGAATATTTTAGTTTTTACTTGTGTGCCTATTACCCACCTTTGTCGTGGTTGTTATATTTATGTCAAAAGTTCGGGCTAATTGACGCCAAACTTTTGATATAAATATATCAAACAGGGACATAGGCAACTTTTTTTTGTATATTAATTTGTTTTATTTTGTAAATGTTATTGTTTTTGTTTTACTTTTTCAAATAGGTAGGTTAGTAAGTATATAATATAAATATAAATTTTTAATTAGAAGGGTTTGTATAATATATATTAATTAATATTCCAACATGAGACAGCATTTGTTATTTAAATTTTAATTTTTGTATATTTCCTTTCAAGATACGTAATCGGTTTTCATTCATTTATTTATTACTGTTTATTGTTGTTGAAAACAATGGTTTATTATATGGGCTAGAATCAACCACTCATTGGATGTCTTTTCAATTTAGAATTTAAATCTTATTTTTAACTTTTATAGGATGCCTTTTCCACTAATTATGTTTTGGAATTCTTAGCACTGTTATTTTTCAACCCATTTATGAGTTTGTTTTTAACTTATTTATTATTTTATTACTTTTTTTTTTTTGATTATATAACATAGTTTAATAAATATACATGTATATAATTTAGTGTTATGTTAGTTTAGTTTATTTTTAGCCTTAATAATAAGAGTATAATTAAATATAATAATAAATAACAAAATTAAATAACACACATTTATAATAATTAAGATAAGGAGGAGTATAGAATTTCTTTAATTATATTTTTGTATTTTAAATTTTATTAAAAAAGTTTATGCTTTACTTATTAAACAAGCAGTTTTCAAACATTTATCTTCATAAAACATTTTTAATTGTATCCATATATGTATTTAATATTAAATTTAAATTTTGATTTTAGATCTTATTAAAAAAAATGCTGCTATAAAGAATATTAAATTTAATTTCAGCAATATGTTAATGGCAATCGAAGCAAAATCATTTGCTAAAATAAAGATAAGAAACAAAATTAAAAAATATTTTTAAATAAAAATAAAAGTAAATTGCTAATATTATAACTTTTTTCTTACATTCATAACAAGTTTTCTAAAGGTATTAATAAATAATTTTGTGCATAAAAGACTAAAATCTACGATTCAAATTTTTATACTATTTTAAATTCAGTTTGACAAGATTTTTTGAAAGAAAAGCAAATACATAAAATGAAGAACAAAAAAAAAATATTATAAATGAGGAACTGATTAGGAAATAAAGTTCACACGAGCAACTTATTTATCACATTCTATAAAAATTAAAAAAAAAAATCACTTAACCTAAAAAAATAGTTAATATGCTATTAATTCTTGTTATTTTTATGTGTAATTGTAGTAAGAACTCCACCTATACTTATGTATGTATATACATACATATATTTTTAACTTTAGAAAACTTATAAAGTTCGTTTCATATGTAATTAGGAAGACTAAACTGTATATAGAGCCAACAAGAACGAATAAAAGAATAGAAGAAGCGACTGCACAATACGACCAGCTTCTGATCATCTGAAGTAGCGGAGTTCAGCGTCCTCAGTTATGAATATGATATTCTATATATAAAATTTTTCTCTACCTGGTAAATGGAAGAATGAATGAATTTTTTTTATCCCTAGCATAATGCGTTAATGATTATGAGTACCAGTTGGTACAATAAGAAGTAATGCCCCCCTTTAATTTCTATTACATTTAATAAATAAAAAATATATCTCAAAGGAAAAATAAAATAGAAAATAAGAGCGACAAAAGCTAATACTTTTGTTTTCCAAGCATACTCTTCTTATCACGTTAAACATTTAGCCAAGGTCCAAAATTATTTCCTTATGGCCTTCTATATATGTATGTAATTCTAAACGATACGAAATACATTTGTTCAATACTTTTATAAAATCTAATTTCCACAAGTTGAGAAACTTATTTTTATAATAGCTGGGAAACATAGTCTTGTTAAGACTTTAATTAAAACAACTGAAGGAAGTGTGTAGCTCTTAGGAATCCTAATGATAATGTGAACCTCAACTGCTAAAACATCCAAAGATTAAATTTGTAGTCTTATCACGAATATTTATTTCTTTTATCAAACAAGAAAAAATATGCTAGAATATTTCGATGTACACAACTCAAATTAGCGAATGAATTTTTTCAAATATGTAACCACGATTTAAGTCCTGGATTTAGCTCTGAGAAATGAAACAATTTTCACTGGTTCGATAATTAATAGAGCCATCCATGTATGTAAAAAGTACCTTTTCTTTTCATTATCCTATACGGCCAAAAACATTATAAATTCTTATTTATAGCAAAATTAAAATAATAAAAAAATATGAATAAAATCAGTCTCCCTGATTAATAAAAGAATCAACAATATAATCTAAAAAAAAAATACTATGACTCAATACACATAAATTTTTGTAACTAATTTTACATTATTTTGTTTGATAAAATAAAAATTTTAATATATTTTTACAAATTTAATAAAAAATGAGAAATTTCAATATAAATGAAACAGATTGAGCATAGTTTCCAATGAACCAATAAAAGCTTCAATTAATGTTAATATGTGTTTAATTTAAAAAATGGTTATTCTCAGAAATATCAAAAGTATATAAAAAAAATATAAATAATGGATTAAATTCTTATAAAAAATAGAACTAAGAGCAAATGACTCACTTGATTTTGTTAATTTGTCAGGAAGTTTTCATGACGACGATTTCTTTTAGAAAATCAATTTTTCTTGGCATAATTTCAAATCTCGGCAAATACCTAATGCGTATGTAACCTTTGAAATGTGCGAAGAATAACTATAAAAGGTTGTACGTATTAAATTTTGATATACATAATTAATAGATTATTATTGTACATAAAGCTGCTTGTTTAAAGAGCAAAGAAATACATAAATAACTAGATAAAAAATATTTTAAGGAAAAATCAACATGATTTTCTATTCTTTCGCTTCTAATTTAAAGAACAAGGACATCGAGATAATTAAATCAAATCCTTTAAGTTGAAAATTGTATATTTCTGAAAGGGTTTATTTAGTTAGGTGTTTTGTTTTAATTATTTAATACAGCGTTTTACTAGATTCATACTAGATTTGCTAATAAAGGAAAGTAGGTTTATAAAACATCAATTAGAAATACTTAACATTTAATAAATTTTCAAAAAAAAAAAGTATTCAAAGAATTTAACAGTCTTCATACTACATAGAATATACATCTGTATAATTACGTACATTCAATATACATTTATGTGTGACCAACTTTTAAATGTAAGTTAATACATATGTATAAGGTTTTCCAATGAAAACTTTTCATCATTGGAAATAACTTGTCAATTTGTAGCATATAGCAATTCAAGTGTTAATTACATTTCTCAGGTAATGAAGCAAGGAATTGTTTAAAAGAAATCAAAAGGTCGAGAGTAGGAGAGTAAAATACTACTTAATATAAGAAGTCATCAATTTATTTAAACAATTGTTGCATAAGAAAATGAAATAATTATATGTAAACATAATAAGAAATATTAAGCCATAATATATTTTGGCAAATGAAGCATTTCCTAATTTAATTTGTATTTTCAACTTTTTGACAAAACCAACACAGGTTTTAAGTTAATTTAATTTTTTAATTGAATTTCTTTCACTTTTAAGTTATTGTAGTTTAACATTTAAAATGTAAAATTTAATTTTAATTGATGTTATTAATAATTAATTGTATATTCAACATATTAGTTATTTTGTTGCCAATTTTGTTTGTTATAGACATAAAAAAAAAGAAATACATACATACAGATATAAAACTCACTTTTTCTAATTTTCTTTTAAGGGTTAACTTTAAGCTTAGAGAATCACGCCTCATCATATAAATATCGGTCAATGCTATCCAATATAATCAATAAGTCGTCATCAGCCTCCTCGTTTCATGTTATTGGCGCATCTATAGTGTTTTATTACGCTTTTAAGACAATTTAATTTAATTGCCTTCGGGTAAGGGTACAACAACTTGTACATATGTTTGTGGAAAATAACCAGTGCGGCCGTTGAGTGAGCCTTCAAACCAATTGTCGTCGACGCGATTCAGCAGAGTTATAATTTCATTTTCTTTAAAGCCCAGTTCGCCGGGATTTTGCGGCTCGAAATCGTATAAAGCCTGGCAATAGGGCTGCATCTGCTGGCGTGACGGTGTTGTGGCCATCGATTTTGAAGGGGAACGCATGGGCGATGGCAGCGGAGACGCACCAGTCATCCTATGATGAGCTGGTGTGCCCGAGCTCTCCGTGTCATTGCCCATACCATCTAAATTCAAATCGAGTAGAGATTTGGGCACAAACTCCGGCTTAGGACGCGACTCGGCTTCTTCACGCTTCTCTGATAACGTCTCCTGAAGGCCGCGCAGAATATCTGCGCATTGCGAGTGGAATTCGTAGAGAGCCTCGGCGAAAGTGCAAAGCTGCGATACTTGCTCGGTATCATTCTCGAGCAAGTTGAACATCCCCATTTGGGCGAGATGCATTGATTCTTCGAACTTTTCCTCGGCCCCACGTATTTCATCATCTTTTGCCTTCTGGCGACGTTTGCAATCAAAGTCGAGTCGTCGTCCTTGCAACTTTTTGCGATGATGCATAACCTCTTTGATATCCTTTGTCTGCAGATGATGCAATGGTTCCAAAAAGTTTTGTTTTATATTGTCATCAAGTGAATACTTAACATCTGCCATTTGGCGTAGCGCTTCACCAAATTCAACTAGCGCTTGCGCAAAAACACTATTGTCTTCACCCAACTTTTTACCGTAAGTCAACATACAATCAGCTAAAAGACCTTCAGGCTGAGGATACGTATTGGATTTAGCCTGACCGGATAATTTGGAAATGCCTTTCACGGCTGCCATCTTGGCTCTAGCAGTGGGATTTGGTTGCAAAAATTCTTTTGTTTTCACCTGCAACTCCTCCACCAGTTCAACGGTTACGTCAGTTTTACGTTCCATTTCCATGAAATCTACATCCAATCTTGTGCCTTCGGCACCACCCATTTTCTCCGTTACATACTGATTAGCTTTGTTTATTTGTTTTTTTAATCCGGCAAAAGCCATTTTTATCTTAATTTATTTTCAGCTCTAGATGTTTCTGAAATCTTGGTGGATACCAAACTGGACCTTAAGAACTTTCTCTATTTCACAGAGCAAAAAACAATCACAAGATTACAATAAATCAATCACCTTGGGGTATAAAAAAAGTATTTATTTTCTTTGATTAAAATAAGTATACTTTCTTATTGTACAATTTATGACTGTTTATTGCTAAGATCTATTTCCAAATAATTTAAAATTTTTCCAAGTTTTACACAATCTCTGTTCTGGACAATTGTTCGTTTAGTCGTACGGCAGGCAAATCGATATTTTTCTTCAACTGCTTCTTCTTACTATAAATTTCCTTTTCTGTATTTTCTGCACAATCGCAAACATTACCTTGCCAGACTAAAGTTGCGATTCAGTTTTTGTAAGTAGGGATGCCAAAAATTTACTGTTTTTCTTAATCCCGCTACTTAGGGATTGTAATATGTTGTATTATTTAATGTAAAAACATGAGTGAAACTCAGGTTAATTCATTAAACTAAAACATGAAATACATACATACATACAATTAATTTTTGATGCTAGTAGTATATGAGTATTTAATAAGTATTTACACTCCTTATAAAGCAGTATATCGAGTCCTCCCTACATCATTTGATATATAAATTAAAATTAAAATGATGAGAATTTTATTTCGGCTTAAGGTCTCTTCACAAATAAAAACAAGTAAGTTTATTTACATAAAACGTTAAGTTCGTTAACCAGTTTCAAAGAATCTATAAACAAAATATACATTGTATATACTGTAAAATCATTTTCATAATAGAAAGCATTTACATACATGCATAAAATTTAAATTTTTTGAGCCTATCCATAGTTTAAAGTTATAAAAATGCCAAAATTGTTGATAACTTTTAAGATACGGTGTATAAAATTTTGTTGTAAGTGGCAATTTACGTACATATGTAAAACATATTTCAATACTATAAAAAACCTTCTACTGAAAATTTTATGTTGCTTACGAAATTATGAAATTAAAAGTACGTTTATGTATTTTTAGTAACTTATTAGATTTAAACAATAAAAATTAACATTAATCTTAAAGTAATATAATCAGCATTTTCAGGGAAGGCTTTAATTTTCATGTGTATTGCGATTTCTTTGATATTTTAATTATAAATTTTATGTTTTTGATAAATTTGGATCTAAAATTGCATTTGAAAAAAATCCCGGAATTTGTTAATCCCTAAAAATATCGGGATTTTGAGGATAGGAATTTGGAGGCTGGCATCCCTAGTTGTAACATTTGTCAAGTTGAAGGCTAATGAGGGTGTTTTCAGACGTTAAATGATTTTTAAAGGTATTATTATTGGAAGAGAGAGGAGGGAGTATTATGGAAAATAAATTATAAATAGAATTAAGACCCAAATAATTTTATATAGATATGTTTAAATTTCATAAATAATTGTAACGTAAAAGATAGTGTGGAATCACCAAATATTTTGTCTTACGCTAAATCAATATCATTATGCGACAAATTTGTATTTAAATAATTCTGCTTGGATATATATATATATATATATATATATATATATATATACAAGTATATGTGAAATTAAAGCTGTTCAGTTCTAAAATCATTAATTTTGATGTAAAATACTTGCTAAAGCACTAACATAACGAGGTAATAAAAACAGATTTCAAACTTAACGGTACAGTGCTGCTTGTAAGTATGGCAGCTCTTTTCTAGCATTCGGACAGTTTTATAGAAGCAGTTGCCAGATATGGTAACAATAGACTAGTAATATCGGGTAATTTGTCGCCGTAATTGAAAGAATTTGAATTTGAACATTATTGATCATATTATAACATGTTTCCACGATGATTTGAGTAGCTTGCTTCAATTTAAGGTTGCACATTGGGGGATTTTGAAATAAAAAATTTAAATAATTCTGAAGTTTCTAAACGAGTCGTCCGATTGTTATGAAATTACATACATCATTTAAGGAGGTGTAACTGAGCTTAAGTCTGGACTTTATCTTAAAAGGGGGCGGAGCCACAACCTCGGATTAATGAAAAATTCAAACCGATGCCAAGCTGATTTTATTGATTTGATAAAAAAGATTTTTTGCAAGTTAATTTACATATCTACCCAAGAGCTAAAAAAAAGTCTGCTACATTTATGCAGTTTCGCTTACAGTTTCGGAAATATTAAAAAAAAAATATTTAAATTTTGTCTTTTTTTACCAATCTTGGTCCACTGTTCTGCTAATGGAGAAGTCAAATCTTGTTCAATTAAGCTTTGTATGAAATTTCATAACAATCGGACTACTCGTTTAGAAATTCACTGTGCGCTGTTTAGAAGTTGGTTCATTATATTATTCACAAGTACACTAAGGGCTAGGGGTTTGCAAATAATCGCAGATTTTCATAATCACGATTACGAGTAAAATTTTTATTAAAACCAAAATAAATTACGTCATGAGGACTTTAGTCAAACTATTTGTGTTTACCCAAAAAAAAAATTATTTTGTCTTGAATTTGCGTTTTAGTTTATGTGCAGTTTCCACTAGTCAGGCAGACGACTCGTCTAGAAAATTTGTATGAAAGTCACTCAAAATATTGAGTGTTTTCCATATAAATTTTATACTCAAGTCGACCGTCTGGGTTTTGAGAAAAAATTTTTTTAACTAAAATTGAGAAAATATAGTTAAATAAAATAATAAATCTAATAAGTGCTTAATTTGGATTTTATTTTTAATTTTGCCTTACAGATACTTTAATTGTATAAAGGTGTAGGAAAATCAAATGGATGTATATCTAATATAAATTGTTTCTTGTGTTTTGTATAAGTTTCTAAGCCTATTCCCTTATTCCTTATTATCAGGGATCGCAAATAACGATTATTTTCCAAATTTAAACTGAAAAAATCACAATAATAGAGAAGTGCTACGGGCACAAGGAATATACCACAATACTCCATGTTACATGGACTACCTATAGATGCAATGACTTTTATTTTTTTAATTTTTATTTATTCCTCACAAAATAAGAGTTATTTCTTGATTTTTATTTATTCCTCACAAAATTTTGTGACTTTTATTTATTATTTTATTATTTATTATTTTATTTATCAAAATTTTGTGACTTTTATTTATTCCTCACAAAATAACAGTTATTTTGTGATTTTTATTTATTCCTCAGAAAATAAGAGTTATTTTTTTATTTTTATTTATTTCTCACAAAATAAGAGTTATTTTGTGACTTTTATTTATTCCTCACAAAATAACAGTTATTTTTTGATTTTTATTTATTCCTCAGAAAATAAAAGTCATTTTTAAAATGTGTTTATTAATTAATTTAATTTAACAAATAAGAGTTTTTGCATGGACTCTGGCGATAAATTCGATCTTAAATCTGTCAATATTAAATTTTAGCGCAGAAAATGCTCTTTCTACAGAGACTTGCGTTGCTGGCGTGCTATGCAAAACCTGTGCCAATCTGTACAGGTATGGATATATATATTTTTTTTCCTCCCAATATTTCATTACATCTGCATCCACGTCAATGGGCTTAGGATTGTAATTGTCTATTTCGCTTATCGCCCTTTTCATTTCCTCCTCCAGATCACCATCTGAGTCTTCATCCTCTGAATTTACTTCAATAGAGTTTAAGAACTCGTTTAATAATGAACACGTGTTTGTGTCTTCAGACGACGGTAAAGCATCTGGTGTTTCAGCGATAATGAAGATGATGGTAAGTCAGAAGACTTTTGCGTTGCATCATTCTTCACAAAGAGTAAAATTTATTAAATTCATGTACATTAGACCACCCAATGGGCCGAAGTTTTTACTTTATTCGCTAAAGCCCATATGACATTTCATTTTTCTTTCATTTATCAAGTTTCATTTATCAAGCTGGTAACTCTTATGTGTAAATTATGAAGGTGTTGAGATATTTAGTACATTAAAAAATTTTGACAAATCAAAAAATATTTTTATGTTATGCAACAAATTAATTATAAAATACATAAGAACCGGTCTTAAAACCCTAACCAGCACAAAAATGTGTTTTCAGACAAAATCCGTACCAAATATAAGAAATCCGGTTCCAAACCGGATAAAAATATCTTATATTTGACGCTGGTAATGTAGCTTTCCATTGGTGAAAGAATTTTTAAAACCAGATGAGCGGCTTGGGCGTGAAAGCTTAGCAAAAAACAAACTCACTTTCTTATAAATTGGTTGTTTTTGTAAATGAAATAAAATTATTTGTAATAAAAAATATCAAATTTGTTTTTTTTTTCAATTTAAATAGGCATATTTTGTAAAAAAATTCATTTCTACACGTTTCCAAATTGTATGAAAAATAATGACAATTCGTTACAAACAATATGTTTTTCATACAAATTTCAAAAGGAAAAAATTATTGTACGAATATATGCAGAATCTATACTAAAGTCTCTATTTTTCATTTTATTTACAAAAACACTGAGTTATTTTTTTATATTCATAGAAGCCATGTAAAAATTCTTGCTTGGCTATTTATATTGAAAACACAAACAAAGCACTCAAAATTTGTTTTTGATTTCAATGTAAATAGCCAAGCAAGAATTTTTACTTGACTTCTATGAACTGGCAGTTATTAGTTTAAAAATGACTTTTATTTTCTGAGGAATAAATAAAAATCAAAAAATAACTCTTATTTTGTGAGGAATAAATAAAAGTCACAAAATAACTGTTATTTTGTGAGGAATAAATAAAACTCAAGAAATAACGATTAAAAAGTAATTTTTAAAATAAAAATTATAACCGTTACGGTCCCTGCTTATTATTATTATTTTCAAAAATCTTATATAAATTCTCAAGTCATTCTTGAAAGAATGTGCATAAGATAAATGGTTTAAAACTTTTCAAAAGTAATGGCTGAAATCTACTGGTGATTTGGTAAAGCGTCAATGCAGGCATATAGACATGCTAAGCCTGCAAATAAGCCTGTTTAGCTAAAATGTATATATTTTATATTAAAACTTTAAATTTAAAGTTTTTATGAGTTGAACTTGCCCTGTATGCAAATTTGACAAATTATTTGCTTGAAACCTGTTTTATCGAAAACATTTTTAATCGAAATTGAGCGATTAATGGTTTCGATTACGATTACGAATACGAATTAAAGGTGCAATTAATCGGGATTTCGATTACGATTATAATCGCTGTACAAACGCTACTAAGGGCCTTATTTTGTTAAGTGTGCGTTGACGTACCTATTTAGGCTTTTTATAATTTAAATTGCCTTGGACATCGATACCAAAGATCCCTTGAAACTTAACAAAGTCCTTACGTTGATAAATTTGCGCAGGCCTCATAATAAGCGCTCAACTGAAAAATTTAAAAATTATATTAGTTTTTATTATTATCTCAGTTTTATTATTCGCCCACTTAAGCATTCATACCTTATTGTCACAGCATTAGTGAAAAGGAGGAAAGGAAAACAAGTTGGCTGATCGTTTCGATACGAATTGTTTTTTTTTGCTTAAACAGCAGTCTACAGTAAATATGAAATTAGTAACATTAAAATTAGCATCATGTTAATGGATATTTATTTGCATATACTCGTATGTTTTAAGAAATATGTTTTAACAACGATATAATGAAACAGTGAAGAAAGAGTTGGGAGACAAAACAAATCTCCTATGATATTGCCAGGCGTTTACTAACGCCAACGTTAACATGTTGCTCTTTTAGAATCAAAGCAAGTTATTTGCTATTTAGGAAAAACACCGACTCATTTTTATGTTGATGGGTGCTATTTGCATTCCAGAAGAATTTTTAATTTGTATTTTTTCTATTTCACGCCATTTGATATTAAATCTGAGTCATCTAGACAAATAATATATAAATTTCACACTAGAATAAAAACAACTTGAGCAGATTTATAACTGAAAAATAAGATTAACTATCGTTTCCATGTACAGCTACAAGATAAATAGATATTTAAAAATGTAATTCTAGGGTAGATATGCACAGTCGCCGGAAGTCAGTAAAAAAGATTAGATGGAAATAGAGAAAGAAGATAAGATCGGACTATAAAAATAACGCACATTATTAGTAGAATCTTTAGTAATTAAACGAATTTTAAACGAAATAATTCTGTTATTGAACAAGAAAAACATCTTCAAGTAATTTTCCAATATGAAATTAGTTTTGTATCTTTTATTCCTTTTTGTGTGTTTAGTGGATTTTACGAAGGTATATATCAAAAAATTACATAACGAAAAAAATATAATAAAATAATTTTTTTTCAATTTAAGGCTCAATCTACTAATATGGTCACTGAATATCCTATCGGTGTAAGAATTAAACAAATGAAGATGCGCGCATTTCAAATGATGCCTAAAGATGATTTAAACAAAAAAGATCAAGATTCTACTCTCACCGACGCGAAACGTCCTGTTGACTGTGCAAACCCTGTCTGGCCTTATATGTGGAAATGTGGTGGTTTGAAGGTGAGGGATGATAATATTGCATGGAAAATGAGTCAAATTCCAAGTGCACCACCTAGTAAGGGTGTAGCGGGTCCTGCAAATTAAAAATATTTACTTTGGTATCCACTGTATTTTGCGCATAAAATATTTTAATTTGATTGTACGCATATTAGTAAAAACTAACCAACTTATCTTTTATCGATTATAAAAGAATATACGTAATTTTAATCTGTTTAGAAATTACATATAAAAAATAATGTCTAGCAGTTCCTCCACACGATGTTCGCTATATAAATAAAAAATGTTTATTAAAGAAACTAAATGACTTTTATGTTCGTTAAGACTTTTTTTTTCAATATTTTTAAGCTTTAGCTGTTTACTGAAATGATTTATGAAAATCAATATTACATCAAACTTAAAATATTTTGAAGTTTGCACATGCTTGAAATCAATTTGAGATCTATGTTTTCTTAAGGCTAAATAATATCTTAACACCAACAAAATATGAAATAATATTATGGGCATATAATCAGATATGGAATGCCTTAGGGATTCAGACTGGAAAACCTAAGAAAATATATTGAGGAGACTATGTTCCTAACCTGACTAAGTTTGAGAGGTTTTTATAGTTTTATTGGACATCTCCCCAATACCTCTTATTAAAGATCATGAATCACTAACCTACACAACCGTGCGATCTACGAAAAAATACAAATCTGATCTGATCTGATGAATTGTTATTGTTTTCTGAAAATTTTCTCAAATATCGATTGTGTAGGACAGTGTTTGACGGCATTAAGAGCGCACAAAATAATTGAAAAGCATAAGTATAATCTGAAACGGATTGGGTCAATATTGATTGCCCCTCTTTTCAACCTAACCTAACCTGCCGCATTAAGATAAGAAGCATGCCTACAGATCGTCCAGTGCCCCGTTATGACTGCGACGAGCGTCGGGGTGTGCCTCGGCATGACTACCGATTCCACATTTGAAGGGTTCGTAGCGCAGCCAGCTTTAGCTGTATACAGAAACCCAAATAAAGATGATGTAACCCTAATCACCTAACGTAGATATCACATTCTTTCTCTGTCCAACTAAAATAGAGGAAATGGTATATGATCTTAAGGACAAAAGATACCGACTTTGCCCTGCACCTTTCTGTCGATGAGAGCAGTCTGTCCGCTTCCTTATCATCATGTGTACATAAAACGTTCGATCAACAACTTGTATTAAAAACAACAACAACATAAGAAATTTTTTTGTTTGTTCTCAATATAAGTAATCGATCGAACGTTTTCTGTCGACATCGTGGGCCAGGCTGTATCTGTTTGTAAATTTCTCTTAATTATTGAATATCTAGGAAGCCGATGAACACTCCCATTTAAAATTTTTATTACTCAAAGACAATCATCACAAAGATTATCCTATTTGTGTACGAGTTAGTATCATATCTTATAGATCAGTTTCATACCAATTTTTTTTTGTTGATAAGGAAATATGCGAGTTCATTACTTTGTCGCCATGTGCTATTTGTGTTCCAGAAGCTTCAGTTATGTTTTCTTTAGAAATTTTTAGTTGTAGTAGTAGTTCAGATTCGATTTATAATACAAAAACACAAGATATTATCTATGAGTAAAAGGAATAACGACTTAAATAGGCTTACATCTGTATTTTAAATTTCTGTGACAAAACAAAACTATAAAACAGCGAATTAATAACAATTTTTATAATTTTGGTATTATGGAAAATATTGTAATGAAAAAATCTAACAAATTTGTATTTTTCATTAAATTATTTTAAAAAATTAGTTAAGCTATAGTTTTGATTTTGTTACAAAGTTCAGACAGAATACGAGTGTTAGTAATAACACTGTTGGTCTTTTAACACACTGATTTCCTAATTCCTTATCTCAATTATAGAAAAATTGATATTTAGGACGTAGGAAAACAATAGTTTCAGCTGCAGTAGGAAAAAATAAAAACCAGATTATACACGAGTACATACATACATACATATGTATGTGGAAAAATTTTCTTGTAAAAAACTTAAAAATGCATTTTTGAGCAATTTATTATTCGTCACATTGTCATAAGTTTATTTTAATTGAAATTTATTTGCTGATGGTTAAGCATTGTCTATATAAATATTTCATTGGTGCTTAGCCAATTTATCAATGACTGTTCAAAATGTGGTTGATGGCATGATTTACCATTTGATGACGTAGTAGTCCCCTCGCAAAGGTTACCAAGTTTATATTATATGCGAAATTTATAATTTCTTGCAAAAAATGTATGTATTTTGTGGTATTTGAAAGCCCTGTAATTAATTTACTCAGAGAGATATCCAAGAAAAAAATTAAATCACATTACATAAACTGCAAGTTTTGTGTAGTATTTTATAATATAAACATATAAATAATATTAAAATAATTAAAATTATGTAGAAAGTGTTTAAATTTGGTTGTTGAAAAGCTGCAAAACCATGATACAATTATACAAGGTACTTGCACGACTACAACAAAATTGCAACACCAAGAAACACACGCATTTTGTTGGTAGAAACAAACAGAATTTAGTCAAAAATATATGTCTTTTGTTGTTAAAAATAACAATTACAGGGTAACTAAAGTACAATTGCAGACGCGGCATTCATGCAAATTCATTGGCAACACTGTAATCATTTTATTCACACACATACACTAACATTTTTGCGGCTTGTAAACAAAGTTTGACAAGTTTCTGCATTGTATACATTAACAGGCTGGACTTGTGCAAGTACCTTGTATAATTGTATCATGTGCAAAACTAAGAAAAATAAAAAACAAAATAAAGTGAAGAGATAAGAAAAAGAGGAAATGTGAAATGTGCGTTTGTGTGTGTGTACTAGCCAATGAGAACACAGGGTGAGTGACGTCAGAGTTCCATCATGCGCAGAAAAGCTTTTTTATTCTTGCGCGATGGCGTAATCTTTATTTTATCATTCTTGAAGTTTACTGATGATTTGGCTAAGCACCAATGAAATACATATATAGACAATGCTTAACCACCAGCAAATAAATTTCAATCAATATAGCCATTTTGAATAGAAATAGAAATAGAAAAAATGGAGGAGGTTCTCAATTCGCTTACATTTTTTATGTATGCTACTTCATAACTCCGTCATTTTTAGAACGATTTAACTTTAGGTGTACGAGGTGGGGTTCTCAATTAACCCTGATGTTATAAATAATTTTTATACAGTGAATTTTTCAATATCTGAAGCTAGGGATTTCCAGCATAATAAAATAAAGTAATAAACTGCAGAAGTGCGTACGAAGTCATTCGACATTTTCAACCCCAAGTTGTACGGCGCGTAGCTAAAGAGTTAAGTTTATAGTATAAAGTTTTTTTTATTTGTTTTGGTAAATTGAACATACCCCTTTTAGATACACAAAGTTTTCTTAGCAAAGTCTTAATTCATACAAAGAGAGACAGATAGAGAGAAATACTTTCTCTTTCTGTCTTCCACCCAGCTGAATTAATGGTAGAATTAGTGTTACTTTTGAGGTAGTCGTATCGTTTAAATCTGGATGTTAGTTAGTAAATATGTGAGGTTGCAAGCGAACGTGTCTGCTGTTATTGTATTTCTCTTTGCTTTATACATGTGTGTGTATGTATGTGAGAGAGAAGTTAACGTTTGCTCCGTAAAAATCTATTTTTTGTAGATTCCTACCTCACATACGTTACGATACATATTAAATAAACAGCAACATGTTTTATTTATGTTACAGATTTTTCCAGCGGATTCAATAACTAATGATACGAATCGACTAATTCTGCCATAAGACTTTGCAAATTAAACTTTGCGTGTCTTCAAGGGGTGATAATAGTATTATTGCATTAATAACTACGTGTAACATGACTCGAAAAATGCAGGGATTAGATATTACTGCTGTTTTGCTTGAAGAAAGCGAATATGATTGTTTCTTGAGGGGGGGGAAGAAGTCATAGGGCCATTTCCAAAATGATCCGGGATATATCAGTGATGTTTTTTCTGCCCAAAAATAAAGATAGAAAGAATCTGAACGTTTGCATAAAATGTAGTGTGGCTATTTATGCCACGCAAATATGTTATTACAGAAATGTAGCGATTTAGTAGGGCAGTAGTGTGAATTTATGTGAATTAATTTCATGTTTTTATTAACACCAAGTGTTTCACACAGTATTCTAGTTGTGAGCAAAAAGGCTGAATTATTTTTAAAACCGCGTTATAATTATTTTTTATTATTTAAAATTTTTCGAGACCATTTCGTTGAAAATTTTTTTGTTTCTCCCAAAATTTTTTAATAAAACTCTAAAATCAACAGTTTGTGTGTTTTATTCCATATTCTATTAATCCAGTGATCCGAAAATGTCAAAAACTATAAATTTAGTTTAGTAAATCAATAAATGCGAGTATAACCAAAATATGCATAGAAATAAATTTAACCCATGTTGCAACGCGTTGTATACATAGGTGAGCATCTTTATATCACTTTGTATACGGAAGATTAAAAAGTATTTTTTTTTGTCTGAGAGGGTATAGCTTTTATTTGATCTTATTAAAAAAAAATGGGCGAGACCACTTCCACCAATATCTTACTTTTGAATTTATGTACTGTTACTTATCCGATTGCTACGAAACTTGGCACATACCTTGGGCTATCGTAATGACACAATCTTGAGCTTATAAAAATGGGATAAGCCACGCCTATTTAAATTTTATATTATATTTCACGTGCTTATACTTAAACGAATATCGACATACACCCTCAGATCTGAAAGTGACGAAACTTATGCCGAGTGCACATTTGGCATTTATTGTGTTGTAATTTTGTGCCGTTCACATTATGTGAAATGACAAACGTCGCCCCTAGTAGACACTATTGTGATGTCACAATACTAAACTATAAATACTTCATCCCAATCCCACGAAACTTGGCAATCACTTTAGGCTCTTGCAATATCAAAAGCTGTGCTTAAAGCAGTCTGAGTGAGGAGAATGCCTATCAAAAAGGAATATTATATATCATGTGCTTCTTAGGGGCCATTCTCATAAAGGGTCCGCCATCTAACGTTTTTTTTTCATTCAACTAGTGCTTATTTCGTGAATGGTAACACTTAGCTCATGTCTGATTTGACAGATAATTAGTTTTATCCTTCCGCTGAACGAATATGGTTGTGTATACGTTGCGTTTTCGCTTCGCTAAGTCGGCTTGCGATCGACTTACAGAAGATGCCGATTTTGCCAAAAAAATCATCTTTTCAGATGAAGCTCATTTTGATCTTGGCGGGTATGTAAATAAGCAAAATTGTCGCATTTGGGGCACAGAAAACCCGCACGCATACATTGAAAAGCCGACGCACCCAAAACGAGTCACTGTTTGGTGCGGATTTTGGTCCAGAGGCATAATTAGGCCATTTTTTTTTTTCGAAAATGAGCAAGGAGTGGTAGTTAGAGTCAATGGCGATCGTTATCGGGCCATGTTGAACGAATTTTTGTTCAAAAAAATTGAAGAGGAGGATATTGGCAACATTTGGTTTCAACAGGACGGCGCTACATGCCACACATCCGAATCTACACTCGATGTTTTGCGCCCTGTTTTCCAAAAAAAAGTTATCTGGCGGACCCTTTATTACGTAACGCTATTTTCGGAGGTCTTGTTTGGCACAATACCTATCACTGCAATCTGCTATGCATTATATTTATAAATTCGTAATCGTCAGGGTGTCATATCATTTCTAGGCAACCTGCTTACTTGACAACATTTTTTCCCATATAAAGAAGTGAACAAAAATATTCATCTTATTCCCTCTTTTATTAAAAATGTAAAAGTATTGCCAAGTAAGCAAGTTGCTTAGTAATGCTATGACATCCTGACGATTTGCTTGTATTACTTCTAATTCTTGTTTAAATTTCATAATTTTACGATTTGCGGGAAAAAAGTCATGAGGGGGTAAAAACAGGTCGAATGGCTTCATGTAAATAGAAACAATGCGTGGATTCGCTGGAACTTGACCTGCCGCCTAGATAACATGTCTTCTTTAATGGAATGTAACAAATTCTTAAGATTTTAGTGCTTACTTTTAAAGTCGCTTAAATTTATTTTATAAATTTTATTTAGTATCGACACAGAGATATCATGTATTTCCATATAAAGCTAGAAGCTAAACAGCATGGTAAAAGTTATATTTTAGAACATATCTACGCATATCTGCGTAGTCGCTGAAAGTAAGTACAGATGAAAGAAAAGATTAGATCAAAATACAGAAAGAAGATAAGATCAGAATATAAAAACAACGCCCATCAAAAGTTAAACATTCAGTAATAAAAAGAATTTCAAAAGATATATTTGTGTTATTGAAAAAAGTTAGAGTAAAGTGAAAGTAGTTTTTCAACATGAAACTAGTTCTATATCTTTTATTCTTATTTGTGTGTCTAGTGAATTTTACGGAGGTAGATTTAATATAATAATAATAATCAAAAATATACATTGATAAATTACGTTTTCTGCAATTCAAGGCTCAACCCACTTGGAATTCAGGCTTTAGTTATCAAGATGGTTGGTTTATTGCATGTAATCGGAAAATAGAAGCTTTTAAATTTAGAGCTAATGGTCTACTACAAAGGCCCGATTTACCAAATGATTTAAGACAGCAACTTGCCGATACTGTGAAAAATGCTGATACATTTTGTCAAAATACCATGATGCCTTGGAAATATTTTTGGAATTTAGCATATAAATTAAAAGAAACTGAGCATGCATTAAATCCAGTCTCAAAGGTAGAACCCGTCAATGAGGCCCCAGTAACCACAAACAGCAATTTGGTATAATGCAAACAAAAAAAAATCTTCTACAGAGCATTCGCTACGTGAATAAGAATTGTTTATTAAATAGTATTTTTTTGTGTTAATAATAAAAATTTTATTATAATTTTTAAGCTTTGACTGTACTATATACTGTTAATATATAGTATATACGAGGTTTGTTCAAAACGTATCGCGAATTTTAAATTTTCGCGTGTTACGTGTATTCGGACTTTGATTTTTTGGTGGCACTATGTTGGTACTCATGTCTCTCACTTATGCCGACAATTTCGGCCATTTTCGAAATTCGAATACGATACGTTTCGAACAAACCTCGTATATTAAAATCTACCTGATATTTCAAATGTATATAAATATCGCTCATTTATTGCAAGAGACGAGAAACAATGTTTTGCAGAAAATAAGTAAGTGATAAGTTTTAAATTTAATAAAATAATAATAATAAAAATATTTTCGTTTCTCAAGAAATTTAATTATAAAATATTAACACAAAATTATACATACGTACATATTTGAAATAAAATGTACATATATGAAGCATATCTCATTATTTTTTTTATTCCAACGACAAGTAAATAGAACCTGCATTTTCTTTCAATTGCGTCTTCTGTCATAAAATTGTGGGAAAAATACTCGTATATATTTGGCTACACAGAAAAAAATCTCATAAAAAAACAATTAAACAAATTGTTAATATTTTTTTAAAAATTAACAATCATCATATCGCTCATTTACTTCAATAGTGCCATAACTCAAAAAATTCGTTTTTTTTTAGTTAATAATGCAAAATAATTCTGCATTTCGTGTTTTATCTTGTGTAATAATTTTATATACATAAATAGCTTGAAGAAAAAAACATAAGAAATCAAGTTTTGTGTGTATTCATTATATGCATATTTAATAACGACTTGATCTTTAGCTGAGTGGTAAGTACGATATTCTATTAGTCCAGAGGTTTGCGAACGTTGAAATCTAACAAAACTATTTGTATTTAATTGAAAATATTTTTAAAATTTTCCTTAAACCTAAAATTTTGTAATTGTATTTACAAAAATCGCTGTAGGTTCAAAATCAAATAATTATTTAATTGATATAACAAAAAATTAATTGTATTTACAAATATTTTTTTCCTGTGTACTCGTGCCGTTCTCGGGTCTTGATTTGTTCAGTATGATTTTCATTTTAGCATTTATTTTATTATTTTAGCCTAAAAATTATATTTTAGCCTCGTTAGTTTTTTTGAACTTAACTTTCATATCAGCCTCACTTTGTTTATAATTTATTTTATTATAACCATGTTATGTATGTAATTGTATATATGTATGGATGAATATGTTTATGTGCAAAACTTTTCCATTTATGTATATAACTTTTAAGCTTATTTAAATATGTTCCTATGGAATTCGACATCAGCACTTAAGGCATACACATGTGCTGATTATTTTTATGGACTACAGATAACATTTTTGTTATTTACTTTATTTTTATATTTTTTTTTATTATTTATTCAACAACTCACTTCTTTATAGTTAAGGTTCCGAAAGTCGACCTTAGAAACATAATCTGCACAAAATCTTTTCTATGAATGTATGTCTTTGAAGGTAACTACTTGTAGCTATTGCAAAAATATCGAAAATACAAATTTTATAGATAACCAGCTGCAACCCGGTACACTTCGCTAGGAATCTTTGAAGTATTTTTGATCAGATTTGCTATTCCACGACTTTTATTGACAAATAAAAATGTTTCTCTAATATTTAAAAATTTTCCTAAACTTGGATCAATTGTTGAACTAAATAATTGTTTGTCAGTTTTTTAAGTGTGGTAATTTCTTTAAAAAAATAAACAAATTGTTCAAAGACCCAAATTCAAAAGATATGCCTTATCTTAAGCAAATTAAATAATAAAAAAAAAATGAATAATAGATGCTAGAAAAAGAGACAGAAATTTTAAAATGTTTAGTTTCACAAAACTCTCGAGCAAGCAACAACAGCAAATCTTAAATTTAATTATGAGATCTTTTAATACTCATACATGTGTTATTTTTTGTTTGTTTTTAAATGCGGTAAGTTTAATTTAAATTTTACTACGAAATTAAATTATTACAGTAAAATAATGTTTTTTTTTTCTAGTTACTTGTGGTGCCCATTGTACTGAGTCAAAATGTCAGTGGACCTGGTGATTTAACAACAAATATCAATATGATAATGCAAGAAGCTTTCCAATATTCAAACGTTGTTCGTTCTACTATGGAAATATACATACGTGAAGCTTTACCCTTAGAGGCAAGAGCCGATGCAGATAAAATTTTGCAAGAAGTCAGTGATGGTTTAAAAAATTGTGAATCCGCAGCACAAATATCGCACAGCATTGAACAATATAAAGTTTGCAGTTCATCCCTGTTCAGTGATGGCATGATGTCTTTAAGGGCATTACAGCCGAAATATAGATCGTCGGGAACAACTTTGCATAGTTTTGCCATATTTAATGTTTATTTTTTGGGATTCCTTGTGTTTTTGTCATTGGCAAATTGTCTTTAGACTATAGTACTTGCGCTAATATAATAAATAATCAAGTATATTGACACTTATTGGAGGCTTTGCCAACTGCTTCTTAATTTTAAATCTTTACTAATATTTTTGAAGAAATTGGATAAAATGGTATGGGTCATAATTCAAGCAAATATCTAAGTTCAATTCCTCTTAACATCCTTTCAAAAATTATAATTATTGATTTCTTAGAATTGTGTATACATACATATGTATGTTTCTACTACTACTTCAACAAGTATTTTAATCCGGTTCAAGTGCCAGCTAGTACATAAAATGTTTAGTCTTATTTTAATTTTTTCATTAATAATAAGCAAAGTAGCGAATAACGTTGTAAATCACAAATATTGCAAAATATATTTTTTACATATTACAGTTAAGATTTCTCTCTTGTATTGCTCATGCCAAAAACCATCCAAAGTTATGGATCTGAAGCGTATTATTCACGATCAAAATGCATGAGCTGCATTATAATAATATTACTGAAATTTTGTTTGTATGAGTCACACCGACGATGTTTGAAGCAAAATCTAAATTTTTTGAGGTTATACAAAGAACTGTCAAATTCTATATGTAGAAAGTTTTTGTATGTAGTTTGACAATTGGCTTGCACTTAGCTTATGTACACGATGATATTAATTTATTTTGCAATGCATGCACATGTATGCTGAGTTCTTCATGGAGACTTACACGATGCTTGTATTATGCATTTTGACCCTGAATACTGCTCTTTACATTCATCAAAATACCATCACAAAGAGTCAGTCAGTGGAAGAACTTTGTAAGTCACTAACTAAATGATAAATGTAATAGAGGTAAAAAACGAAAATTTCATGTTAGTTATGATTATTTTTGACAAGCTAAAAATTTATAATGTATAATAAGTAAGATAATAATTTGGAATTATTAGTGCATTAACAAATGTTAAACTAAATTACTACAATTCCCAAAAAACACCAATTATATTAATTTTACAACACCCTGTCAAAAATACTTGTGTGGCAACACTGTACTCTTGCGCAAGCAATGAAGAGCTGTTGTTGTTTTTTACATTTATTTTCATTACATACTTCTCACAACTACAATTCGAGTTGAAAAATAGTCAGCCAATGCAAGCATGTTAAAGTAAGAAAATAAAGAGCATCTTGATTATTGAGTTCTTGTTTCAACTTTAATATTAGTTGAACTTCTCATTTGTTTAAATGAAAGTTTAACATAATATTTCTAGTTGTTCTAAGAAATTTTTGGGTAAAGGTTCCCGGATAATCTGCATTATCAATAATCAATTTCAATGTACATATGCACTTTTAATAAAAACATTATAATTTGGGATTATTAATGCGGTAACAAATATTAAATTAAAAAAAATTAACAAAAAAGTATTGCCTTTGAAAAAAGCGTTTTTACTCTACTGAAAAAATATTATTTTGTCATTTACAACATTATTCGCAGTCTTCCTTCAATTAAAAATATTTTATATATTTATGATTCGATTAGGCTAAAGTTCATATCGCTCTATAAGCCAAATTATATGTAATCATTTCTAAGGAACAAGTAAACCCAAAGTTAATTTTAAATATTTTGGCAAACACTAGCAGAACGGAACAGCATG
Source organism: Nowickia ferox (assembly GCA_936439885.1). Classification (NCBI taxonomy): domain Eukaryota; kingdom Metazoa; phylum Arthropoda; class Insecta; order Diptera; family Tachinidae; genus Nowickia; species Nowickia ferox. Next base: position 113,234,225 of record OW387023.1, read on the forward strand.
CTGTTTTCGAAAGCTGCCACAACTGATGATGATCATCAGCGCTGTCGTTTGTGTTTGGTTCACTGTGTTTGGTGTCAGTTGATGCAAATTTTAGCTTTTATATACATATATATAGATATAACAATTACTGAATAATTAAACAAAACAAAACAATTTTCATCTCTATAAATGATAACGTTATCTACTAAATAAAAATCTTCAGCAACTGAGGCACTGTGTTTTTATCCAAATGATAAAGTTTTACGACACTGTTTTTCTATAAAGAGATTTGTTTATTTACAAATATAAGTACATATACATACATATACATATGAACATATTTAGCCAATTCACAAAGTCTTTTATTCGTCATATTTGTTGTAAGTCATAAAAATTTTTTTTTACTGTCATAAGAATCTTGCTGATTTTTTTCATATAAAAATATTATGTGACAATAAAACTTTGCTATATATGTTTTTCACTCTGCTTTTTATTTTAAATATTGGTGTCCATTCCGGAATAAACGTCAAAAGTTATATGCAAAATAGAAACAAAACAAGAAAAAAAAATACAACAAATTTATTTTTGCTTATAGGCTGGTACTCTGTTCAAAGTTGTGAAAAATTTTCAGCACCATTGATTATTTCGCGTGAAAAATTTGACATGTACTAAATGTAGCCCAACTCGCGGTTTTTTTTTATAAATTTCTTACTTTTATTGCTTGAAAGTATGCAACATTGTTAAAATTCCGTGCGAAAAAAGCACTGCTCATGTTGTTTCGCAGCTAAACTAAAATGATGCCAGACTAATTTTTCATGGAAAGACATGATTTTACATGTTTTTCACAACAAGAACAGAGTACTACTTTTGCGAATTTATTTCGCAAATATTTCACACCAAATACTTTTATATGTAGTTTGACAGCATTTCGCACGAAATTGTTAACAGAGTACCAGGCTTATCATACAAAATTAACTATTTTTAAAAGAGAGAGAAACGCATTGAAATTCTCACGTTTATTTAATTTTAGAAATGTGTGGCAAACAAAAACAATTTTTTACAATTTGTTTTTGTTTAATGCAAAGTTTCATTTCTTCGACACGTTTTCCAGTACAGCCAGCATTATTTTCTTTTAACTTTTTTTTTTCAAATTCGTTTTTGTGCGACCCTAATTTAAGCGATATGCTTCGTTTCAAAATGCTGAAATTCTTATCGACGATAGATAACCTAGATAGCCTAGCACTTTTAGGAATACGCCGACTTTAAATTCACAATTGACGCATCTCTGCGCTGAAAAGTAAAAATTTGCATATTGGATAGTTTGACATGGTAGGGACAATATGTACATTAGATTTACTCACCTTGTATGATGATGGAGAACGTGTTTTTGTTACCCCTCTCAAATTAAAGACAGATCGTATTACTGAGGATACCCAAAACATTTTCTCCCAAGACAACACAAACAAAAATGTACACAGTTTGAAAGATTTTTACAATCTGCGTCTTCATTATAAAGACCGAACTTTAGTTTGAGAGTGGTAACAAAACCTTTTTTTTTGTCAGTCGCTCTAATGTGTATTAATTATAATTTTTATATTTTTTTTGTCATTCGAATTTAACCTTTATCACAAATCTTTTATATCGCAATTTAATATTGCGTTCACAACTGTGTTATTTGTCCTTAAAAATAAATTTATTACTTATCGCCAGGGCAAATATTTGTGGCACGAGGAACGGTTCAAAATAGCTGGCAAAAAGTCTGACATATACAAATTTCTTCTACGTTAAAAAAGGGTATTTTGTGGCAAAGTGGACTAATAATGGCTTTTTTTTGTCATTGACTGAAGGCATGGCTAATATGACAAAAATGGCCTGCTCATCACTTTAGAAGAGAATGAGAATTGGCTAATTGTGATCTAAAATCAGAAATTCGCAATAATTTCTTTATAAGTTGTCAACAGGAAAGCAAAAAAAAAAAAATATTTTGAAGTTCTTTAACAATATCGGTAAAATATGCACAAACAATCTTGCGAGTAATTAGATTTTAGTTAATATCATTATATTCAATGAAAAAGTAAACTTGGAATTTTATGTAAGTTAAGACTTTTTGGATTATTCTATGTAACGATAGTTATGTATATTTCCTGTAATTTAGGAACAACGTTTGGCTTGCCTCACACTTACATTCAAAACAAAACAAAATTTTAAAAATTGTTTTAATTTTTAAACTATTTCCTTTTTCTTATTCTTGTTATTTTTTTTTCTGATTTGGCCACATTGGTTGCCTGTGGTGCCGATTGCAATCAGTACGTCAAACTGAATTGTCTCTAAGCTATTTCACAGTACACAGATATAATCATGCGAGTCATATGAACAGGGAGTAAAAATAAATTTTTTAACTGACTTTGTATGTTTTAAATTGAAAAATTGATATGGCATATTCTCTTCTTCAATATAAAAACATACATTGTTAGTTGAAAAGTAATAAAAAAAAAATCTTAATATACAGTGGGCTAAATTAAGTTTGTGCTCCAGTTTTCTGTTATAAATATTTAGTAGACAAATTTATGCATTTAAAAAACGTTTAATCTGGGCGTTGGGTAGTGTTAAGATTCGGTCTATAATAATAAAATGATGAAGATTAGAAATTAAGGGAACCTAATCGGGTTAATCTCATATAGGAAGACTAAAAGCTTTATGAGAAAAAAAGTGCATCATCAATATCATAGGCTACATAAGCTATAACCAGAGAGCTGCAGTTTGGTATACAAATAGATATACTTGAAAATCAAATAGGCGGGGCCAGATCCATTAAAGAGCTTCGATTACTTCAAGGACTTATAGAAAAATACATCTCATCTCATCTCATCTCATCTCATCTCATCTCATCTCATCTCATCTCATCTCATCTCATCTCATCTCATCTCATCTCATCTCATCTCATCTCATCTCATGTCATATCATGTCATCTCATCTCATCTCATCTCATCTCATCTCATCTCATCTCATCTCATCTCATTTCATCTCATCTCATCTCATCTCATCTCATCTCATCTCATTTCATCTCATCTCATCTCATCTCATCTCAACTCAACTCAACTCAACTCAACTCAACTCAACTCAACTCAACTCAACTCAACTCAACTCAACTCAACTCAACTCAACTCAACTCAACTCAACTCAATTCAACTCAACTCAACTCAACTCAAATCAACTCAACTCAAATCAACTAAACTCAAGTCATCTCTCGTATCTAATATCATCTTATCTCATCTGTCATCTATTCTGCTCACTCGGTGTGTCAATAACAAAATTTGAGAAATCATAAAAAATTAAAAAATTAGATAATCTTGTGAATAGTTTTTTAGACTTAAATTGTACCAAAAATGGTGCGATTGAACCAGTTAGTATTTAGCAAAAAGTATTTTTTTTCGCAATAATACAATTCTGTACCACTTTCATACTAAAATGTCAATTTAGCTTATACATATGTATATACAGAAATATAATAAAAAGTAAAGAAGTGCTAGTTTGCTATAAAAGCTTTACGATAAAAGCATTTGAACAATCTAAAATATAAATAAAAAATTAAGTTCAACAACAAGTCAATTGCAGGCAGCAGCACTAAAAGTCACTCGCGTCAATAAAGTAAAAATATCATCATTGTACTTGGCTCAAAGGCAAAGAAACTTTTTCTCTTCTGTAGCTCTTTCAATATACGAGTAACACACCCAAACCCCAAAAAAACGAAAAAAGCAACGGCGAAAGCAATAAGATTAGCTTCCATATTACAGCACACTCCATCCAGAGTATGTGCTTTCGTATCGTTCATCGCTGGTTACTGGGTAACAATTTACCAAGAAACACAAACTTTATTAAATAGTTGATGGCATTTTAGTGGTGCAGCTGCCAAAAACTGATTTCGTTTTATTTTACAATTTTGTGAAAATAAAATAGGAAACGTACTTGTGCTATTACAGACAAAAAAAAAAAATGCATTCAACTTTTGAGTTCAAGGATAAATTGCCGCTCAAGCTAAAAAATGCTTTTTCATTTTGCTATAATTTTACTTTTTAACAATAAAATACCCATGTTTGAAATAATTTTATTAACAAAACTCTCTTGCTACATTTAACATTATCTTAATTTAGTTTGCAAGCTAGATTGTATAAGAATACAATAACGAAAGATGAATGGTTGAAAATTAGGCAATTGTTTTCTCCTTAAATACATTCAATTGAACTTCAATTCGTTAGATACTGAAAAATATTTCATAAGAATTTGTTAGTTGTTGGTTGATGTAACTAGAGACATACACTTTGAATCACTTAAATAAATAATTTAATTTTACGAATGAAATATATTGTAAGCCAGATATTGGGAGATTTTTGGACTTTTAAACTCCACATTCTTGCTATTATTTTTTCATTTAAAGAAAATTTATTAATTTTTTTGATAAATAGAATAAATTAAGAATTTTTATGCATCACTTGAATAAGGAACTTTTGAAAAAGTTTGTTTGTTCTTCGTTAAGAATGTCTAGATGCATTTCCTTGCTGTTTACGAAACTCTTCTGTAGATTTCAACCACAATTGAGATGCATAGCAGCAACGAAATGCATCTGAATGTGCTTAACAAACAACAAAGAAACTTTTTTAAATTCCCATACATTTCGATACTCGTTAAATAAAAATTATAAAATACAATAAGGAATTTTGTTAAAAAAAAACACCAAAGGATATTTATTTATTTGCATAGAAATTCTTCATATAAATAAATAATTTTTTTATATAAAAAAATGGAGGTTTTCTCAAAATTGACTTAAAATCTAGTAGATCTTAGTAATACAACTAAAAAGTCAGCTGCTTGTGTACTTAAAAAGGTGTTTGAATTGGCTAGATTGCAGCTGTTTGGTTGTAGTTTTGGAACATTTTCAGTGTATGGGTTTTGTTTTGGGTACAAAATCATTATAAATGTCAGACTGTTCAAAATGTGTGGTTGAAGTCTACTGACGATTTGTTAAAGCAACAATGAAATACATATAGACATCGCTTAACCACCAGCAAATAAATTTCACTTAAAAATTTTAAACATTATGCACAAAATATTAAAGAATAAAAAATTCTTTATTCTTATGGCACAAGAAATTCCTTTCATGCATTGTCTAAGCAAACATTTCGTAAGCCAAGAGAAGAATAGAGTTCAATTAGAGTCGCCAACTATTCGAGTATAACTGTTCATATAAATGTTAATATTTTTTTGTTATCGAATCAGTTTTAAATTTAAATCGGTTATATGAATAAGCAAAGAACAAAAGATCATCCCTGATAGATAGAAACTTAAAATAAATATTTACCAAAAGATTAGGGACATTTTTTTATGAGGAATATGGCGGGATCAGTATGAATTCCACTATTAAAAGATAAGAATTTATATGTGTCTATTTTCTCTTTATTTTAAATAAGACGATGCAGAATAATTTACTTTATAAATTGGATTGCACAACAAAGTCAAACCTTTTCCAATATGATACTGATCCAAAGACTGATTCTGTATATTTAAGTGTATAGGCGCTTTGGACGGCTAAATAAAACAACGTTCAATGAAATAAGTACAAATGAAATAAGACTTAAAAAAAATAAAAATAATAATAATAAAAAATCTCATCACATAAGTCTTAAAAAGCGTTGAAAGTTTTATCAAACGTTAAAAAGTAAATATTTCCTGGCCAGGAACTTGAGAATTTATGGCGGATTTTTAAAACCTCAATAACCGAGCAATAGCAATATAAATTAAGGTTCCTGAACACACGCCCCACCAGTCAACCAAGACAGCGAACGACAAAAGCCAATATTTTGCCGATCTATGCAGCTCAAGAAGTAGAAACAGCAGCTTTTAAAAATGATATGAAAACATTGTTTAGCATAACGAGGAATCTAGAAAACGGCCCAGAAAAGAAACAAAACAACACGTTAGAGGCAGCGCAGTTTAAAGTTTGGTCGCCCCAAACATTTTTAAAAAACTCTAACAGCATTTCCACTAAAACACACACCAGTAGAAGTACAGCACATTTACTAATATTTGTAATTGAAAACACATATTCGAATACACTTATCGATTAATCGAATCAGTTTAGTACAAACGACAACTCTTATACTCTTATACACACACACACACACACACACACCCAGTCACACTTGTGTTTGTGTAAAATATAGAAGTTGCATTTGCTTAAGACAAAATACTTTAAGCAAATAATGTTTTATACTTTAATTTATAATAAATAAATATTCCATAATATGTTTGTATTTATTAGTGTTCGTATGTGTGTGTGTGTTTGTATATTTCAAGGACAGATTAAGACTGAAACATGCCAAGGATTTACTGGGAAACTTTTAATATAATTTTTGCCTCAAGTAAAATATCATTGTATGTGATTTTCTTGTGTTGCATGAAAGATGTAAAATAAATTTAAGCAAATATTACTTGAGTGAAAAGTGATAACTTTATAAAACGTGATTTTTATTAAGTTTTAAGGTGTCAGTGAATTTGCAAACATGGAGAAAATCGGTAACGGTTATCTAACACAATACTTCCACTTGAAAGGTCTCAATATTTAACCAATATTTAAATCGAACTAGATTCTACTCGGGAGTGAACTGCTCTGTGTTTAAATACTATAAAATATTGGGTAGCAGAGCTTAAACACAAACACCGTAAAGGTTGACCAAAAGAGGTGTCCACGTCAAAAACAATTAAGAAAATCCACAAAATGGTCTTGTATGATTGTTTGCTTAAGCTGTAAAGTAAAAATTTATTGAGACTTTGAAAATTTTAAAAGTTAATGATACAAAGTTTACTAAGAAAAGGCGCGTTTGGTGAAAAAGAAAGTGTTGTTTCATCTCAATCAATTTCAATGAAATAAAGTTAGAATTTTGTTATCATGCATTTTATTCCCTCGCATTATTTTCCAGTTACCAGGCAAATTATTTGCCTATAATGAGGAATATAGTCTGCAGTTCATGGAGTTTTGAAGGAGATTGACAGTTTTTACTATAAACATGGTACCAAACTATTGAACATCGGTGAGAAAATGTATCGAGCTGCAAATAAATTATTTTGAGAGACAAAAAAAATTTACCAAATGAGTTTTGTTTGTTTTTTGTTAGGTCTGCCCTCTTACTTAATAAGTCTTATCAAACTATTACTTAAGTTCATATTTTTTTTCATTTCATTTCATTTCATTTCATTTCATAAATTAATCGAGCCCAATGGGCCATATATGATTAATATTTTAAATTAAAGTAACGCTCGATAACAAAGATTGTAGTAATTAATTAAATTAATATTTACAATAAAATATATGGACAGTGTGGGACATTTATGTACAACTTTTTTTTTAATTTTTCTTCTTTTGCCTTTGGGCTAGAGAAAGACAAAAATTGAAATTTTTAATACTCCTAAGTTATCGATACTCAGACAAATATTATTATGAAAGCATTATGCATTAACTATCATGATTACACACAGGCATTCATACCTACAAATGAGTATGAACACAAACAAGTAAGCATATCGATACTATTGATACAATGTATTGAAGTTATTAAAATTCACTAGAAAATGGTGAAAATTTTGCGGTAAGCAATTGTGAAACAATTTGAGCTGTTGGGAAGAGTTTTAAGCGTGCTATTGGGTGAAGTAGTTAGTGTGTGGATCACAAAGCAAATGAGGGCCTTGGAGAACCCGAATTTAACGCCTGGCCGTACTCAGTCATACCAACATCATACATTTTTCTGATATGCATTATCGTCTATGGTAATGCATATCGCAGCGCCCTCTTTGGTCAATATTTGGGCCCATGACCCGTTGGAAAAGTAAAATAACTAATCAAATGGCTATATAACTTAAAGCAATGCACTTACTCAACACCAGGGGCGCTGCAAAAATGTGTTATTATTATATTTATTTGTATAAGAAAAATGCTTCTTTAGAAATCAAGATTTAAATATTTCTTGAGTGTAAATACACACACTCACCCATACATATAAATGCGTATATAACGAAAAACTTTTCTGTGCACGTACAACTGCTTTAATATAATTCACGATGATGTAAATTTTAAGAGTTTCCATTTTAACTTTACAAAAAAGTCGCAAATTAAAAACTAAAGAAACCTCCTAAATTAATGCAATAATAAAGATTAAAAAACTAAAGCAGAATAAAAAAACAAACTTGCAATAACTTGTATGTTGCATTTAAGTAAAGCAAACGACTTCATTATGGTAAGAAAAAAATCTGTGAATTTTTACTTCCTTTATTAAAAAATATTTGAATTTTTTTTTTTAAATAAATTATAAGCATTTGCGAGCACAAGTATGTCTGTGTGACTGAAGGATGAGAATGTGTGGTAGAAATTGATTTAAGAATATAAAATACAGTGTTTAGATTGGAATTGATTGTAGTTGTATCAAAAAATCAGTGTAAAATTTTAATGAATAAAACGCACTACACTGTCTGTTTAAAAAAAGAGTGCTGATTTTCTTTTAAGGAAAAAAAGTTTCTATTTGCTGCAGTGTTATTTAATTAGATAAAAACCGGTAGTTGATCGGGTTTGGGCAAAAATAAGGGGGACAGGTTTTTATTTCAGCACAAACATTATTTCTTCAAGTTGTTTACTGCTACGTTAAGGCTAAAGGCATAAGAAGCTACAGCCAGGGATATCTTACAGACCTTACAAAGTCAGATCAAGAATAAATTTAACATTATTATTTGCCAATAATTCAGTTGCGAAACGAAAAAAAATTACTTTAGTTATATAACTTCATAATACCACAGTTGTTGCGACATATTTTTTTTAGTATTCCCAATTATAATTTTACACTTAAACCCGCACTGTTTCTGTTTGCATACGAGTACTTTTCCATTTTCATAGGTGAAATAAATAAAAGTTATGAAATTTTATTCAAACGATAATTTGCATATTGCTGGCGGAAAAAACAAAGTTGTTAACAGAATGACTTTAATGATGTTTGAGAATGCTGAATGTACATATGTATGTATGTACACTAGAGCGGCCGTTAGTTGTATGGAGAATTTTGTTTTTTTTTTGATTTCTTATCAAAATCGGTTCAGTTTTATGTAAAAAAAAATACAAAAAAATTTCGTGGCGAGAGGTTGTGTTTTAGGGGGTGCGTCCGCTCCTCAAAGTTGGCCCTCAAGCCCATTTGTTCAATGTAATTTTGTTTTGTTTTTTGTTTTGTTTAGTTTTCCTTTGACTATATGTATATGTATATGTATAAAATAATTTAATAGATATAAGCTCTTATTGTACATGCTTAATATAAATCATTTCCATATAAATATAATTTTTGTAAATATAATGTTTGGTATTTTGTTGGTTATTTTCTTGCATTATACAATATTATTGCATATGTTGTTGTACATATTATTGTCACTTTGAACTATACTATGCAATAAATGGCACAATATTTTTAAAGAAAATATTGCCCAATTTTCCTGACAGTGAAAAAGTAAACAACATTGAACAATGTTGTCACCACATTACACAATTGTCTTGATTGTACAATAAAAATCAAAAGTCTTTTGATATTTGCCAATATATTGTGCCACCTTCGAATATGACACACACATTGGCGATATTATTGTACAATACGAAAAATTGTGCAATTATATTGCAAGTGGGTGGGCCGCTTAAAATATTAATTTGAGCAAAAAATTTTCTTTGAGACTAATGTTGTTGACTAGAAGAGCTAAAATGTTGCCATATATCATATTCTTTCTTCTTCTTCTTCTTCTTTTTTTAAAAGATAGTCCTATGAACCGATTTGGGGGAAGAGAATATAAGAAATAAAAAAAAAATTAACGGCCACTCTAATGTACACACGATGCATGTATGTGTGTGTACTCGCATTTTTACATTTTTATGCTTTAACACATCTTGACAAGATGCGTATACTTAATCTGGCAGGAAAAAATTCAACAAGGCAAAAACCATCATGCGCATCAGAGACCAGAATGAAAGTATTCGCATTTGCTAACTATTCATAAATTCGTTGTTTTTGCCATGCTTTCATTCGACAACAACGACAAAATGTTATGAAATAACATTGCTCTCATTGCTCTTGTTGTTTGCTCTGACACTCACTGTTATTACACTGCCGTTATAATAGAAGCAGTGAAATGATATGATGCAGCACGAAATAAATGATTTCTTTCGTAGCATTCGCTCATTATTCGTTAAAAGTTTATTTAATTGATTTTCAATAATATACTTATTTACATATACTTATATGTATGTAAATAAGAAAATGCAGTGTGAGGAAATTTTGGAAAGAATAAACGCTGGTATGAAAAATTTTTAATTTCACATACATATTTAAAAAAATCAGAATGGACCCCTGAAATATGTATACATATTCGAAATAAATTTTTTCATATAAAATTCGATTTGAAATACATTTCACATATGTATTATGTTTTATGAATACTTTGTAGGAGTATACGTTTTATACAAGACTACATTGTGTTCAATGATAGTCAAAAGCATTCGCACCACTCCCTTTGTATTCGTTGCTTTTGAAGAGACTAGTGAACATTTATGTAAAACAAGCAATACATGCAATAAATTTCGTCGCACTCATTTTTTTCGATTGTGCCATTTACTGTCTTATTTTAAATGCTGTGTATTGACAGCAACATGCACGTTTTTTGTGATTGTATTCAGAGCAACAAAATAAGGCATTCAATCTGTTCTCTGATGCGCATCAATAGTGTAAAAGATTGAATATTGAGCCTTTGCTGGAATAGAGTCATAACTCAATAATATGCACTTTTCAAAGCAAATTTGAGTAATCTATTCACAATGATTTGCCAGGATATACTGATCATGAATGTCAAAAAAGTGAGCGCAGTATGACAGTTCGTTTGAGAGTTAACGCTTTCGCAAGTTCTATCGGGCTTAAAAAAACTACCCTTTACACATAAATGATGTCTTTAACAAAGTTCTTCTCCCAAGGGCTGAGTGGGTATAAAAGCCATTATGCTGTTTTATTAACTCCAAAAAACTCCTTTCAAAATATTACTATATTGCCATAACGAAGCGATATTTTAATATATGTTTTAAGCACAAGGACTCTTGTATTCTTATTATACAAAATATATACACACATATTTGCTTGACTACAGAATTTATACTTTACTTGTTTTATTATATACCATTTTCTTATTTGGAATGTTGCTTGCGGTTTTGTAAGGAAATCTTATATATTATTATTTTTTCAATTTTGCTAACGCATTCCTGTTAATATTTTGAACTTAGCAAATTTGCAAGATTGTTTTTGTTTTGTATTTTTTACATAAAAAAACAAAGCTGAAAGATATGGCAACGAAAAATAGTTCGAAAATTTTTCTTTTATTGTATTCGTTGTTGGGAGTTTTTGCAGAGTTCAGTGGTTGAGTTTATGTTATATTAGTTGCAAGAATTCCTGAGCAAAAATTTTATACAAAAATATTTTGGGTTAGAAATATTTGATAGCAAACGTTTTAAATATATTAAATATATATTGATAGAAAAATTGTAAGAACCATATTATTACATTATTACATTGCTCCAATGCGAATGTCATAATCCCACATTGAAAAACGCGATCGAATCAGCTTGCTATCGAAAGCGACGATTAGAGCCCCAAGTTTTACACACATCAGTTTTGGTTGCAGATTAAAAAAAAAATAAAATTTTAATCAGGAATAATTTCTTAATCGGGCTTAAGTTAAGTATTTCAATTCTTATTGAATGTAATACTTTTATTAATTAATGTGAATTTCTTAAGAAGGGAAGGAAAATGAAATTAGATTTTCTAGCTGGTGGAAATGTGAATTTTCTGTGCAGCCACGCACTGCATCAGATTGTTATTAACATCAACTATTTAACGTGAATTTTTTTAATGAAATGGAATATGAGGAACGATTATTGTGTATAAAATTGTTGATTTACCTTTGATAAGTACATTTGTAAGTATCACTATTCATTTTCTGTTTTTCCGTTTCTTCATGTTCTATTCAGGTTTAGCTCAAAGTTATAAAGTTATACAAAAAATCACGTTAAATAGCTGATGTTAATAACAAGTTGTTCTCAAAAAGATAGACATGGGTGCTGATGAAGTGTGTGGCTGCACATAAAAATGCGCATTTCTTCCAGCTAAAAAAATCTAGTTTAATTTTTCTTCCCTTCTTTAGAAATTCACATTAGTTAATAAAAGTATTACATTCAATAAGAATTGAAATAAAAATCTGTAACCAAAACTGATGTGTGTAAAACCTGGGGTGTAATCGTCGCTTAAGATAACGAGCCGATTCGATCGTGTTTTTCAGTTTGAGATTATGGCATTCGCTATCGAACAATGTAATAATATGGTTCGATATCGAATGCAATAATTTCAAACTGGAAAAAAGTGATGAAATCAGCTCGTTATCAAAAGCGATGATTAGACCCGTGACTTACATCAGCATTCTGGCAATTTTTCTATCAGTATGTATTTAATATTTTCAAAACTTTTGCTATCAAGTCCGTGACTCAAATCAACTTAAATATTTCTTACACATAAAAGTTAGTAAATACTCCGCTGAAGCTTTCATTTCATACAAAATTACATTTATTAGTTCTTTCTTTAAATAAAAGTAACACATGCAAAGGAGTTTAAGACGACTCTTCAAAATTTGTATTTCTGCTCGACTTTTCTCTGCGAATGACTTTACGTCTGTTAAATTATAATTTTTGTTGACTCTCGGAGTGCAGTGTTAGTGCTTTCTACGGCGTTGACTAGCGCCTCGGTGGTAACAGCATGATTGTTGATTAATTTTTTTTCACTCACGTGAGTGTGCATGAACGTTAGCTACAAGAAAGGCTGTGCACGAACATTAATGAGTTATTTTGTTTTCCCCGTGAGCGTGCATGAACGTGAGTGAAAACTTATTTAACTTGTTTAAGAAATTGTATTTAAATTTTTTTGTTTATTTATTTATTTATTAAATGTTACAAATACAAATACAAATTATTTAGCAACTTATTTTTACGAGCACAGTAACAAAGACCTTCTCATCTGTTGTAGTGGAATCGAACCCACGACACCCACACTGATAGCCTAGTACACTACACACTAGGCTACCGGGGCACCAATATTTAAATTTAGTTTACATATTTGCTTGTAATCAATATGTATGTGTATATTAATCGAATATGAGTTAGTATTCTAGAAAGCACATAATATCTTTTGAGCGTCACACTGACATCATAGGAATAGATCGTATTCTTTTCAATTCAATTCAGTAATTCAGAAAAAATGCATATTGAATATATTTAATATTATTTTGAGACAAATGAATATCTAAATTCTTTTGCTGTTCTTTTCGTTCTGAAGCCACTAAGAAAACTAATTTATTGTGGCAATAAAAACATTAAAACCAAACGCAAACTTGTTATAAAATATTCTTAAATTAATTTTTGTATTCTAATGCGACATTATTGACATTAAGCTATCTTTTCAATTCCATTGATTTTTTATGTTTTTATATACTCGTATATATTTTTCAAACGTTAGGTTACAATTTGTCCATTAAAACTTTCAATAAAAGCAGCTTAAAACGTTTTTTGTTAATGGCATAGACGAATCAAGTATGCACTTCCAGAAGCAAAGTGTGTGCTACGGAATTATATTTATAATATATTCTTGCATTTTTAAAACCTAATGAAAAAGATTCTTTTTTTCTAAACATAAACTAAAATAAAATACAGGCACTTTGTGAAGCAAGCGATTAAAGCAATACGAGTATTTTATCTATAAATAAGTTCAGGTACATAATTGCCGATGAAAACTATTTGAAATGACGAACAGCCTAGATGGAAATTTGACTATAAGCAACATCCCTTGACTATGAACGCTAATAAAAAAAATTACTAAATAAACAAAATGCTTATCGAGCATTGGACAGTGGAGCAAATTGTAGAAATAACTATGGTAAGTATCATCTGGAAGCTCTACATGTGGAAGCTTTTTTATAGGTATATTGTAATTCAAAAAATGATCGACCCACTGAGAATATTGAATCTCTTATTTTACTAAAAATCGGTGCACATATCAAATTCCAGTTTGCACGTTAAATAGTTTCAAAATTAGTTTAATTTTGTAAAGTTCGAATTAAGGTGAATTCATTTTGGTATGAAATGTAACGCTGCAGAAAAAATATGTATGTATGTATGTATATTTGTTAGTGTAACATTCCCTGCTGTTGCAAACTATCAGCTGATCACCTGGTATGAATTCGCCTTGGATTGAATAATTCTTATTCTGCTCCTGCCCATCTCTCAGCGTGCACAGTTATGTAAAAATGCTCTATGAAAACGCCAACAAGCATTCGAAGTTGAACCTAAGAGGTGAAGTAGACTCCGTAAACTTATTGCCGCAATAGCATCTTCAAGCCAGTTGATGCAACTTCCGATTAAAAAGTCAGGGCGCAGCTGCGGCAATAGCATATATAGAGAGGCTCGAGCTCATTATTTTTCTTGAAATCGAGATTTTTTGCAATTTCGATGCATTACATGTTCTTCTATCCAAATATACAAAAAACTCAATTTCAAAAATAATGATTTAGAACATTTCTATATTAAGGTAACGATATGTATATGTATGTACATATATACAACAAAAAAATGTTTCTACCTGTATGTTCTTATGTCCGTTATGGACTTTGCAACCATTAAGCCGATGTGGTCCAAACCGATTTCATTAGAAAGGCAATTTCGTGACATCTTAAGATATCTAAAACACGGTGTTAAGTTCATTCGGTCCATTATTGAAGTCGATTTTCGAATTTTCCCATAAAATTTTTTTTTTAATTTTGAGCTATTTAAAATTTGGATGTCCTGCTTATTTACGTACTCCTTCAACCAGAAGTATGTACGCCCTAAAATGGAAGAAGTGCACGATGAGTTTGATGAATAGAACAATTATTTTGATTAAAAATTTCAACAATTTGCACGCGTTGCTCTGGTTTAAGTCGATTCATAATGAAATTTCAAAGCAAACTAAACAAAAACAACTGCTAGCTGTTAAATGGGTGCTCATATAAAACAGTGATGCCAACTCACAGTTGTGACACTAAAAAAAACACCCTTTATATCACTCTTAAACATAGTCTTGCTGGTCGGCAATCAATCAATTAGCAAAAGTTTGCCCAAACTATTCAATTTTGTTCTCATTGCTTTCGTTTGTAGCTGCGTGCGTCGAAAATAAATTGTAATTTGTAGTCATGAGCAAGAACAAAATTAAACTTAACGATGCACTCGTTGTCATTGCTTGTGTTTCGTTCTTATTTCACCCACTACAAAAAGACAAAATGAAATGAAAGCGAAAGTTGCCTTCTCTACTTACAAATACTGTATTCTTCGAATTAGCCCCACTGTGCGTTGTCAAAATGATTGCGTGCAACTTAATATTGAATTCAACATTAGTAGAGATTTAAAACATTTTGGTTTCTTTCATTTCCCCGTTTTTTTTTCTTTGAATAAATTTTTTGTTTAGTTCCCTAAAAATTCTACACAACACGTAACACTAATCGGATTAAAAGAACCACAATTAAAATGATTGAAAATTCTACATACATATATGCATGCATATATTTTTGTTATAAAAGGACTGTTGCACCAAATGAATAGATTATTTTGCTAAATTTAAAGCAAGTGATAAATCTATCAACGCAAAAAAGTTTCGCAGTTAAAAAGTTTTAAGAAGGTGGCTGGATATCATAAGCACTAGCCCACTAAATGGGGAAACCATTTTGAGTTTTTTTTTCAAGGACAAAAAAACGTGAAGTTTAAAAGCTTAAAACCACACACACACACAGGCACTCTGTTACTTGAAAGGAGGAAGAAGTGAGCGCCCGTAGGCAAAATGGATGGGCTGCTCAAATCGCCCAGCTTTGCAGCTCAAATGTCCAACGGTTCGGTATTGGATAGAGTAAGTGACTGCATAAAACATAAGTTAACATGTTAACTTATTAAAGAAAATAAATAAAATCAATTTTTTCAAGGTCACACCCGATATGGCCCATTTGATCAATCCCTATTGGAGTCGTTTTCCTCCCATGGAGACAAGGATGAATCAAATTTTGGGTGTTTTTACAGCTGCCATTTTCATTATATCTATCTGCGGCAACGGCGTGGTAGTCTACATATTTGGTGGCACCAAGTCCCTAAGAACTCCCGCCAATTTATTGGTTTTAAATTTAGCCTTTTCCGACTTCTGTATGATGGCCTCCCAGTGTCCGGCAATGATCATAAACTTTTATTATGAAACATGGATTTTGGGACCGCTTTGGTGTGACATTTACTCCATATGCGGTTCGATGTTTGGTTGTGTGTCCATATGGTCAATGTGTATGATCGCTTTAGATCGTTATAATGTCATTGTCAAGGGCGTTACCGGCAGGCCCATGACTGTTAAGTTGGCCATTATGAAAATCGCTGCCATTTGGACGTTTGCTACATTTTGGACAGTGATGCCTCTATTGGGTTGGAATAGGTAAGCATACATATGTATATAATAATATTTTTTTGAAAGGCAAGAAGTAGAAAAAATAAAAATGTTTTTCAAAGCTAAAAAAGTACCGAATTAACCGAATTCTTCAAAAAATGGGCTAAAAAAGATTTGCAATAAAAAAATAGATTTTTAAATTGATTAAAATTTTTTGTTGCAAGTTCTTGTTAAAATTGTGAGTTTGAATGTTAAAACACATTCTACATCTGCAAGTATTCTAGCATTCGAATTTTGAAGAAAACACATTTTAAATGGACGATTTATGTAGGTATCTTAAATATTTATGAAAATTAAGACTATAATTGTTGGAAAAAACAATTTCAGCACAACTTTTTAAAAAGTTGTGCAATTAAAATTGTAGTGGGTGAATCCAGTCTAACAGCTGTAGCACACATCAACCATAATTCCCAAAGTTCATTTCTATACTTCTAAGAAAACACAATTTATTTTGAAGTAACAAACTAAAACAACAAAATATAATTTTTTTTAGATATGTCCCCGAAGGCAATTTGACTGCCTGTAGTATTGATACCATGACTAGAGAATGGAATCCACGCTCATATTTAATTTGTTACTCACTGCTTGTATACTATACGCCTTTATTTTTGATTTGCTTTTCGTACTGGTACATAATATCTGCGGTGGCGGCTCATGAAAAGGCCATGCGTGAACAGGCGAAAAAAATGAATGTCAAGTCTCTCAGATCTTCAGAAGATTGTGATAAGAGTGCAGAAGCAAAACTAGCCAAAGTGGCTTTAGTCACAATTTCTCTGTGGTTTCTGGCCTGGACTCCTTATTTAATTATATGTTATTTTGGTCTATTCAAAATTGATGGTTTAACACCCACCGCCACAATATGGGGAGCAACATTTGCCAAAACGAGTGCGGTTTACAATCCAATTGTTTACGGTATCAGGTTAAGTAGCCATGCAATCAAACATATACATACTCGTATATACATATATATATATATATATATATATATATATATATATATATATATATTTTATAAGAACAAAATAACTATTTTCTATTTTCTTTAACAGCCATCCCAAGTATCGCATTGTTTTAAAGGAAAAGTGCCCCTTATGTGTCATTGGCTCGACCGAGGAACCCAAACCGGACAATGCAGACAACAATACAGTTTCACAAGCAGAATCTACGGCATAGTTTTTTTCCTTGATTTTAATTTTCTTTTGTTGAAGATTATGATTAATGAGCAATGCCAGCATAAATGGCCAAAAAGTACAAAAAAATCAAAAGCAATTATCTTATAAAAGATACAAAAATGTAAAAAATATGTAAAGTTTGCTTAGAAAACATATGTATGTAAATAATATGTGTTTGCAATTGAAACTATTGCGTCTCGAGTAATAGAAATGTGTGCGTGTGTGTGTGCGCGAGTGTAAGTTGGCATATTGCTACACGGCTTAAAAGCTTAATTAAAAATTAAATTAAATTAAACAATAACATAAACTGTTAATTGTCAAAGAAAATTCTTTAAATCTTAATATTTAGACAATACAATAATTATATTAATGATTTCAGTGGATTACAAGTTTATTCCCTAATTTGCTAGTGGAAAAGAAAATTTTTAAACGAAGACAAGTGAAAGGTTTAAGCAGACTCAAGGTTCAATCAGACGTGCCATTCCATAATGCCACAGCCATAACCATTGCGTTTTCCATATAAACATTTGCTTTACCTATTTATTAGTGCTGCCACAACCATAAACAGCTGTTTATATTTTCATTTGCTTATTCATTTCAAAAGTGCAACAACAAATATGTCTTACCAGTAAACAGCTGTTTATTGTTATGGCGAAGAACCAAAATTCAATTGTTTTCTATGATTATGGTTATGGGTATGGCTATGGCTATGGCTATGGCGTTATGGCGAGTCACCTATAATCAAATACAGTGTTGCCCAAAAGTTTGGTTCGGAAAGCTGTTACGCTCATGTCTGGGGGCGTTCACATAAGCCAGTCTATGCTTGTTGTGCGCATCATTATGGTTATGGCACGTTCAACTGAACCTTAACTGAGCACACAACACACGTTTCCAATACAAAATTTCCATTTAAACGAATAAATGAAAGAAACGAAAGCTAAAGTTTTTTTTATTAACACAGGACTGTTTTGACAAAAAAAAATGTGTTCTGCGCATTACACTTTTCGAATTTTTGTGATTTGAAACCAGTCAGTTTTGCAATGAATTCATGGCTCGATTATGGCCGACAACCTAATTTCTGTTGCTATTGAAAATATGACTATGAGGGGATGTCAAGTAAAGATAATGTAGGCAAACCTTTAAAATATAAGAAATATGAGTTTAAAAAATTCTTATATACGAATAGATACTTATAACAAAGATGCATAGTTGAGTGGAATTACTTTTCGAATGAAAAGAAGGAAGTTCACAATGTGGCATCTATTAGACGGCACTTAATAGAATATTAATATGCATTATAATTCACCGCTTCTCCTGTGAGTGATAAATAATTTTTAGCTAATATATTTTTTTTGATCTTTAAAGCTCATTTCTGCTCTCGCAAAGAAGAAATTTTTTAATTAATTGAATTTAAATTTTTTAATTTGTTTAATTTTAACATCTTTTTGCTTTAAAAACTACACAGCAACGAACAAAAAAAGGGGAGGAGAGCCATTATATTTTCCGCTCTCGTCCATGCACTAAAAACTCAACTTCAACTGCCGTGTGTGGAACCCTTCAAACGGAACCAAAAATGGCAAAGATGCATAACCAAAGAGCCAGGGTATCCCAAAAACGTTTGGCGACTACTTGTCGGCATTTACTTGTATACAACACAAAGAATCAAAATAATGAATCAGGTCCGTTATATTGTCTTCTTGTGTGACGTAGACATGTAATATGTATGAGTTGTAAACAGAGTACATTTGTGTATGAAAAGTGCCCTCTCTCTCTCTTTCCCACACACTTTTTCAAACAAATACTCATTTGTATTCTATGATGACGTACATTGCAGATTTTGTACGGCTGAGTGCGCAATCTGGTTTTTTAATTCATGGCACAATAGTACGTTATACTTATCCACAAGCAAGATGATAACAAATTCTTTCAGTCGCACTCTGCTAAATTTAAATTTTTTCAAAATTGTTGTCAGAATTTACAAAAATATTTGTAGGACCGCATTCATACAAAATATTTACTGATTCACTGGTTACTGGTTATTGAAAATGCAATTTTTTTCCTGTGCAAGTGGAGAAGACTCCTTCGGGACCTATACCTTCGTATAGAAAGTATGAGTTTCCTATATGCACTTCTAGAGATTTCTATGGTCTCTACCAGTTTATATCTTATTAAATACTTTCACACTTGATAATGGAAAATAAAATACAATTAGTTGAGGTAACCATTAATAAGTGCGAGTGAGACGCAAAACTCTCGATGGCCAAACAACACACTCCAGACAACTGATCCCACTTACGAAATAATTACGATGACGCGAGAGCTGTTATTCAGCCAAGAACTGCTATACGACTCTTGGAAATTTTATTGCAATTCGGTAACTGATATTAACAGCTGTTAGTTGTAAGTTGCCATATGTAATAACGTTTTGGTAAACCAAGGTTCGTCTGCCATCCATAGTGGAGCCATTTTTGTATCTTGTTGGCTAAGCAATATCTATGTATGCGCGCGTGGGCCAAAAGAAGTCATCCGATGTTCTTTGGCTCTCATTTTTTTTTTATATAAATGAAAAACTTCGATTCTGTTTTTTTGATTATGTTTATTTGAACCTTTAGAATTTTCTGGTCAAGCCCAGAAGATGATATCGGCTAAATGGGCGCCGTCACAATTGATTGCTCGTTTTACGGCATTTTTCATCACTTCAGCGAGAACTTCGGGCGACAGATTCTCGCACTCGAGTCAAATGTTGTCCTTGAGGGCTTCCAGGGTCTCGGGCTTGTTCACGTAAGTACGATACTTCAAAAAACCCCACAAAAAGTCTAGAACGGTTAAATCGGGCGATCTTGCGGGCCAGTGTAAACTGCCAAAACGAGAGATGAGGCGACGCGATTATTCCGCGTTTTTGGAGAGTTTATCGCTCCATGGCTTGTTCACTTGTATTCTACATCTATCTCGTTCACAAATGTCAAAACAGATTTGACATTGGCCGCCATTTGCAAAAATAAGAGCATCTTCCAATAGGGTGATTTCTTTTTTCCAAAGTTAATTGTTTGGTCCATTGTGTGTCAGCTTTATATACTCATTTATCAGTGCAAATGGAATATGTGAACTGGTTTGATTTGTTGTATTACGATTGACTGAAACCTTTTTGTGTGATAAAAGCTCAACATTTTGCTACTTTGAAACCTTTTTGTGTGATAAAAGCTCAATATTTTGCTACTTTTGAAATATACTTGTTTAATTTGCCCTAATCGAATCATAAATTTAAAAATTATTTATGTTAACACACTATAGTCCGAGCGTCATAAAGTATACTTTAATAATGTGTTTTTTGTATATTTTCATTGAAAGATTAGGCATTTTACACAGAAAATTCATAGAATGAAGAAAAGATTAGAGACTCTCTCAAGACTTTTTTTAGTACAAAATATTTTCTTATTTGATTTTATAATTTTTCTCTTACTTTTTAGTTGTCAGTTGACTTATTTCTTCAAAAATATTAATAGGAAAATTTGTTAGCGAGAAATATGTTTGATTTGCTAAAATGAACTCACCGTTTACAGTAAATTTTAATTATTTTTGATAAGTCTTATTGAAAAGAGTTAATATCTGTCAGTTGTTTGCTTAAATTTTAAAATTATTACAAATATTTATTCCGAGCAGCGGCAAATTTAATGCGAAATGTGAAATCTTCATGTTTATTTATTTTATTTAATTACCGACTACAATATAGGTATAGACATTTCGATTTGTCCCGGTTTTTGAATTACTAAATTGATGCTAATTCGCCAACGCTATCTCGGCTCACTTTCCATAATATTTGAAAAGTTGATAGTGCTGTGATACTTTAACGTAATTTAATAAAAAAAAAATGAATTAACCGCAGATGTAATGAAACTGAAATACAACTTAAATTTAAATAAAAATTAACTAAATACATATGTACTTAAATATTCAGCCTTATCATGAATTCCACATGTGAAAATTTCCGAAAAACATTTCGTTCACATGGATTTTAATTTCGTATCATAAATTTTAATAAAATTAAGAACCTACATATTTCCACTTTTTCCGACAGAGAAATTTGTGTGAATGATTTTCTTCATAAATTGTTCAAATATTTCGCAAACTGTGTGTAAGCTTTTTATCCTAAATTTTTTCAATATTCTATTTAATACTAATTCGATTCAACTTATTTTACATCAATTTAGTTCTAGTCAATTTATACTTAAATAACATTCAAATATTTATCTTCTTTATACTATTTGACATCGCACTTATGAGAATAATTACATTTCCGTTAATACGCTTTTTTTCTACTTGCAAACTTTTGTGGCAAACTATGACTATAGAAAATCTTTGGCAAAATACCGAGGCCAATGCAGTAAACGTAAGAAACATAAGAAAGCATAAGAAAGCAAGAACAAAAAATATATGTATATAGACAGATGAAAAAATATACTGGCAATTGATTGACGAATACAAACAAATTTACACACTGAGTGGCAAAAAATACAGAGATATTGATGGCTGAAACAGTTTCAGTTAACGATGTTCGAATCAAAGATCTTCTACCATAAAACTAGACTCATTAGAAAAAAAAAAAAAAAATGCCAAAATAGCGATTGCTAGTGGTTGTGTAATGACAGAAGATAAAGTTGGTAGAAAAAGTTTTTAAGTTGGACGGTTTTACAAAGTGTTTCAAAAGAAAGTTTATATTTCTTTACCTTACTACATGAAAGCAACAAGGGAGGTGGTTCATTGTTGGGTTCATTGTGATAACCGGTAGCATAACTCGTGGGCATCGCCGTTTATTATTTTTGAAAATTTCTTAACCCACTGTGATTGCAGTTTTGTAATTCTAAATATCTTATTGAGAGTTTGTCCATAAACTTTGGAGTTTTGTAAGCTCAAGGTGAGTTGCTTGAGCAGTAACGAAATGCATCTAGATGTGCTACAACACAACAAATAAATATTTTTAATTGATCTGAAAGTTAAAGCATTCCGCTCAATATTGAAAGAAAAAACCTAAATCGAAGCAAACATTATCATCAAAAACGGTAGAAAATGTGAAAAGTGTTAATTAATCTGTTCGTAACGATCCTCACATTTCAATGAGGAAGAGCTCAAGTACTTTGAGCGTTCATAAACCGTCTTTTATTCTTTTACACAAAGACCTAAAGCTGCATGTAATTGGTGAGGATGCCAGTCAGTGTCTGGGCTTTCCCGGGAAATCGAGCTCCTGTAGAGGGGTCATAAGTTAAGCCTCCATTCAATTACGATTTAAATTGTATGAAATTTTTTTGGCACTTATATAGAAGAAGAAGAAGATATCTACCACAAAATTTTGATATCGGGTAATCTCCCAGTAAAAAATTTTCATGTTTTTTGAAGCAATAAGGCAATAAATCGCGTCATAACTCGCTTTAAAATATGAGCTGTTTAGAAGCAGTGAACATATATGAAGAAAACTATAGAAAAAGGTCATTTAACAGCGCCACAATAATGCAGGTTTCAAAGCCAGAAATTTTGGTAACGTAATCTTGAAAAAGGCTTTTTAAATAAGTAAAAACGTTTATGTTATTAATCCTTTAAAGAGCGCTTGCTATAATTCCATGTTTTATTATATTCAAAGAAGCGCTTTTGTGAGCAAAAAATTTATTACTCCAAACCAGGAACTCGCCATGCAAAAATCAGCAGCGATATCAGCAGGTTTGTCAGCTCTACTTTTCCTCCATCATAGTAAAAACCTGATTTATTTGAAGCAATTTTTTTACTGGGCTACTTGTGAAATAAGAAATTTCACTACTCGATTATATGCCAACAGAAACAGGGGAGCCACAAAGCGGTAACGATCTCCAGTGAGAGTAATGCGAGCTCTGGTTTCTATTGAGGCCACCAGCGTGTAAGTCGCACCGAAAGGCGCATTTTGCTGGATATAATGAAGTCTGTAGTTTCTTTTGTGGATTGGTTTTGCTGCATATCTGGCAACTTTGCTTACGAACCATTCCTTTAAGCCAAGCATGAGCCTCATCGTTGAACACACGAATTTGTCTATAAGTTATGCGAATAAATGATTAATTTTCAGAGTATTTTTGTATAATTTGGAAGCGTTGTTCAAGCTCTAATCTAATCATGATGATTTGTCAGAGTATACTGATCATTTGACAGTTAGCCAGCGATATGTTTGGATGTTTCTTATGACAGCGAAGAAGTTATTAAAGTTATTTGTTTCAAATAAATTTAAAGAACTGTCACATCGCTTTTAAAGTTTTACCTTATTCACATAAAATATTTTAAAGAATGTCACGTCTGTATTGAAAATAACTTAAGCGCTTCTCGCTAAATTGACAACTTAACTTATTCCAACACATGTTAAACTAAGTTTAACTGAGAAAATAGCTCTAACTAAGAAAATAGCTCTAGTAAAAGCTCAGAAGCAAGAATTTACTAAATATTACTACTCGTATTTAAAGACATACATGCATACACACATAAATAGACAACTAAGTGCCAACTTGATGTAGTAGCAGCCGTATAATGTCACATACCAAACAATTGTTGGCAAAACTGATTTTTGTAGGCGAGAGAAAAATATAAACAATTTTCGCAAAGATATGCAAATGTAATTTTCTTGACATGTGACTATAAATGAAATTATGTATGTGCGTTTCTTATATCCTTTTTTTGTGCAAAGGCAAACAAACTTTATTCTAAGGACGTTTGCAAAAATTTGCAAAACTTTTACCAAAAATTTATACAGGAACTAAACAATTTGATTGTTAGTAAAGCAAAAAGAAGAAAGAAAAAAAAAACATCTAAAGAAGAGAAAGAGTTGTGTTTGGAAAATTTTTATAAGATATATGGAATTTAAGGATTAATAGCAACTCATGTCATATAACCATGTGTATGAATACATTTGCATGTGAATATTAACATGCAAATTTTTTTAGGACGAATGAATGTCGCCAATCAATTGATGTCTTGGATTTTGCGCGTACGTTTGTGTAAATGTTCAGGCAAAAATAAAGTCTACAGTATTCATTCTTTTTGACTTTGAAAGATTTCGTATTCTGGCATCATAGCATCAATGCAAATTAGATATCTGCATCAGCATCAGCATCGGCACCGAAACTGAACAAAGTCTCAATAACAGACTCTTGCATGTATTGTTAGTGTTTCAAATTGCGGCTGACAGTGACAATGAAACACAAGTTGAAATTATTCGTTATATATGAATTTAAAATAAATGTACATCCCTTAAGGTGTACATTGTACAATAACTTAGCCTTATTAATAAAAAATAATTCTGTTTTATAAAGGCTTTATAAACCTTTTGTAAATCAATAAAGAAAGTTTTAAAATCAAGAAGAAACATTTTGATTTTAAAAACGAAACCTTTATGAAATAGAACTAAGTTTGTTTTGCCTTATTTTAAAAATTTTCATTCTTTGCTTAAAAATGAAAACTATTTTGGAAGGAAAAATTATTATTTTTGTTTTAAGAAACTGCAACCTTGATATAAAGTTGAACATACTCAAATTAAGAAATTATGTTTTTGAGTTAACAATGAAATATTCTTGAAGAAATAATGAAGCATTTTTATTTTAAAACTAATTATTTTTATATAAAAAATTAAATGTTTTGAATTAATAATGGAGAGTTCTTAAATTAAGAATGAAACGTTTTAAATTAATAAAAGAGAATTTTGAAATTACGGATGGTTCGTATTAAAATTAAAAATGTTAATTTTGTTTGGAATCAAAATGCCCTTATTATGAAAAATTTTCGGTCTTCGACTGTAGTCCAAAGCGATAAGATAATCGATCGAATTTTCATTTTGGTCATGACGAGCATTCAACAAAAAATGTCGCTATTATGAACACCAACCATGTTTTTTAAAAGTTCGCAATAATTTTAAGATTTTGTGCTCAAGGATCATACAGGATAACGGACATTAATATACACTTTTGGTCATAATAACAAATTAATTCTCTTTTTTTAACACGAAACAAATATAAAATGTTACTCGGGGAAAATATATTATATTTTTATTTAAAAAAATTAAAATTCTTGATATAATAATAAAACATTTTTGTTGTTAGAATGGTTAAAAACACATTTTCTTTTTTATTATGATTTCAAAAATTATAATTTTTATATTTATGATTTGATCAGGCTAAAGTTCGTATCGCTTTGTAAGCCAAATTACATGTGATACTTAAGTATTATATTTTTATTTAGTTTTTTGCCACAGGCCCTTGGCTATTAATTTTTGTTAATTTTAATTATTTTTTTCGAACTTCATTTGTTTCTATATTTATGATTTGATCAGGCTAAAGTTCGTATCGCTTTATAATTTTTATTTTAATAAGAAAACATTATAGTTTTTGAAATTTTTAAAATGAAAGCGCACATTTTTGTTTTAGAACTGCTTCGTTATAAAAATAACAATGTTGTATATTAATATTATAAGAAACATTCTTATTTTAAAAATGATTTTTTAAAATGCAGCATTTTTAAAACAAAAACGCAAAATTCCTGTTTTAAGAATGCTTTTTTGGTTCAGTGTAAAGCCTAAAAAGAATATTGTATTTTAAAACATTAGCATGAGGGGCTTTCAAGGAAACATTCGGAAATAATTAACTTTTTTTTGATTATAGCGTTATGAGGAATTTTAGTTTTGCTCAGTATAAAATTTGATTTGAATTTTTTTTTCCAAAACGAGGTTTTCATTGTTTTATTTTTAGTAAAGTTTCTTTTTTTTTAAAGAACATTAAAAAAAATACTTTTCGAAAAAAATCAATTGGCAAAGGAGATTTTGGAAAGAAATGTTTTCTTTGAAATGACACTTCTTAGAAAATTGTACTTAAAACTCATATTTTTGGAAAATTAAATAATGTCCAAAAATTTTTCTTGCAGTTTCGAAGTTATTTCATTATCAACAACTTTTATTATTTTTAATTTTTTTCTAAATAATTCCAGTTCTGAAATTTTCGTCGAGAAGAGATTTTGGAGCGTATTAAAGTTTATTTTCAACTTATGTTCTCCTTTTTATTTCATTTAATAGTTTTTCTTAGAGGAAAAAATATTGATAATTTGTTCTCTGAGGTCACCGTCTTCATTCGATTATTTTTCTAGTAAGCCCACAGTAAATTTTATATTCTTACACTTTTACATTTTAAAAAAGTTGTAGTTTTGTAGGTTCAAATATTTTCAGTTCTTATCAAGTCAGAATACTTTATTTACTTAACAGTGATATAAAGAGCTGTTAAGCACGCAATGTTAAATTATTTGTTGCTGGAATAACACTATGTTAACTTCGCTTTTATTTACACAACACTCGACTGACTGTAAAGGCTGGGTTAGCCGAACGTTGCTGTTGCCGTACTGTACCGTAACATTGAAAAACGTGCGCACGCTTGTAGAGTTGTTTTAATATGAAAAAGAAACAGTTGTTCACAGTGATGGGAATTAAAAAAAGTTCAAATAGTGACTGCAGCGAAGAAAAAGTACCTAAACTATGTAAATGCTCCTTGAACTGTATTGGTGTATGTACATACATACGTATGTGTCTAATGAAATATTTTTATACCAAAATACGTGCATACACAATAAAATGTTCTGATAGCATTTAAATCCTTTCATATATTTCACATTTATAGTTAATTTATATATTTCTTTATTGTATATATGCACATAAATCTATCTGTATGTATGTATGTCCGTAAGTATGTATGTGTATGCATTTGCAAATATTTATGTATTATTTTAAGTTGTCTATCACACAGATATTATTATTAACAAAAGTACCGAAAAACAGAGCCAAAATATTCCCATTCCATTGAACATACAATAGTGCCTGGTATACAAACGTCACTTAACAACGTTAGGAAATTCTATTTTATGCAGATTGAGACGTGCCGTTAACGTTACAGTAAATTTCGGTAAGCATTTGCATTGTTTTCAACCAACAAAAACGATCAGCTGTTTCGTTAGGGGACGGAGACGGAGACGTTCGGCTAATTCTACATTAAATCGGATGCATGGCCAGATTCCAAAATAATTTTAGCAGCATCCAGAAATTCACAGCACATTCAACAGCCTTTTAATACGACCTTTCTTTCAATCACAATATTACTTCGAGTTATAATTTGTGCTGTTAAATTGAAGCAATATAGTTGTTGTTGTTTGTGTCTTTTGTCGGTTGTATTATTTTTGCTAGCGAAATAATATTTGTTGTTATGCTTTGAATGTTTACTTCAACACCGTCTTGTATATTTGTGTGTTTTTTTAGCCATTATTATCTGGATTGTTCTAAAGCTGAAAACAACCGCCTAATTGCAATATGTTCTGCACTTTCCAAACTTTGATCTTGTGACGTATCTAGAGTCCATCAGCTTATCTTGCCCTCCTCACGAAGAAATGGTATAATTCAATTCATCATATTGATGAAAGTAAGTAAGTAAGTAATAGCTGCAAAACGTTTAATAAAGTGTGGCATGGTGCACTTTTTTCAAAATGCAATAACTTCTCTAGATTCTTATCGACTTTCCTCCGGGATCACACTATAAGAGTTTTTATAGAGCTGATCTCATCAAACGAGTTCAGAGTAAACTCATGGGTACTGGAAGGCTCCGTTCTTTCTACTACTCTATTCCTTATTTTCTAATTGAGCTTCTACAAAAATTAAAATTTTCAGGAGTAGCTTTTTTATAATATACGAATTTGTTTTACGTACGTACGTCTTTTAAAAGTTATCAAAATGTTGACCTTTTGATAATTCTAACCTATGGGTAGGCCCATACAATTTTAACTGCAATAAAAATTTTAATTTTTTACATTTAGCTTACGATTAAATCGAAAATAGGGCTCGCTTTAAAGTCTATTTTGGATTCGATTTTAGTCGTACTATTCTTACATACATATGTATGTGGAATAAACTACTTGCAAAGGCCTTTCCTGTTATTTTCAGTGTGGCAAAGTTCAAATCGAATATACGTAGAGAGCATTACCTCTATACTCCTCCCCACAATATATTTTTGATTGCAGGCACAATGCATTCCATGAGAGCTGGTTCTATTAAAAGAAATGTAACCTTGTTGGAAGTGTACTTGTTGCAAAAAGTTTTACTTTGAGGACAACTTTTTTAAAGAAAAGAGTGATTTTTTTAAAATGTTTCTTTAAAACATTTTCATTAAAAATATAATTCCATTAATGTTAATTCTTGAAAAATTTTCAGCATTATTTTGCTCTGAGATTCGATGCTTTCTTGCTACTTTTAACTCATTTTTGTATTCGAGAATAATTTTTTAAATTTTTTCCTAAGAAAAATCTCGCATGAACAGAAATAAACGGACGTATTTTGACTTATAGTATATACAAGGAAAATCTTTGTTTTGTAATCGTTGCCAAATCTCAGAAAATTCAAACATAAGGATTGCTGCTTGAGTGTGCCAAAACTTTTGTGACATAGAATTATAACTTTTTATGCCACATCCTTTCAGTACATTTATTATAATTTTTTTGTCTGAAAACTTATTGCAATACTATTGCGGGACTGTGTATAAAATATTGCATTAAATATCTAGCCGAAGAGGCATGCACAAATGAATTAAATCGTCACCTTGACATGAAGTTTTAGCTCATTAAAAAATAAGTGGAAAATGGCTCAGTTACAGAGAGCATGTCTGCAAGTCTGAAGAGTGTGGGTTCGTAGCTCAAAATTATTTTAAATTTTTACATTTTTATTAATATTGCTCATGCATGCGAAAATGGGCGGTTTATTTAAATGTAAACGCATGACCTCCAATTACCCATGCAATATCATTAGAACGCAAGCTTGAAATTTTTTCACTGGGTATGTTATTTAAGTATGCAAAAAATCATATTTAAAAGTTTTAAGATTTCATAAAATTTCTTATTAACTTCGTTTAAGTAAAGTCACACTGTGCTTGCAATTAGAAATCTAAAACTTTTGAAGGTTTCTTCATCCAACAATTGACACTTGTCAAGTGTTTCTTCTGTTGGCAAAATTAATGTACTTTTGCACATTTGCAATTGAATTTTAAGCATTCAAGTGGTAGAGAAAAAAAGGGGAATGCACAAAACGCGATATAAAATGGAAACAAAGTAAACTTTTTTTTTTGAATTGTAAATTACGGAAGTATGGAGGAATTTTAAATTGCAAATTATCCACTCTAAAAAAAATCAGTGTGCAATATTTTTGTGTTTTATGTGTTTGTACTTATATTATATTGAAATAAAATTTTATCGCTTCCAGACTTAACGATTTTATTTTACAGACATATTTATGGCATTTATTGATTTTAGTTTTGACTTACACCTTTTTTAACATTAAATATTTTCGATTACAACTGAAATTAAGAAAAAAAAAGTTAAACAATGTATAAAAAACCCCCAATTTCCTTTCTTTGCTTTTATTTTCAGCGAAAAAGTTTATATAAATCTTTCTTTAATGGAGAAAAAATAAATTTGTGAATAAAAGTTTGAAAGTTACAGAAAACTTTTATTCTCTCCCGTTTCACTAATTGTCAGAGTAATATTTAAATAGGCGAAAGAAGTGAAAAGTAATTTGAAGAATTTTTAATATCTCTTAAATTAAAAAGTTTATTTTTCTTATGTTTTGTTTTTTAAAAGAGTTTACATGAAGGAATCTACACATATACATACATACATATATAAATGCAAATTAAATATCTGGAGAGTTTGTCTGGGGAAAATAAAAAAAGTTAAATTATCAAGAAATAAAAAAAAAATTAAAACAAAAAAAAAGAAAAATTCACTGACGTGCATTTTACTTGTGCGAAGGTGCATAAGAATTTAGTCGTAGTGCAACTTTGAAATAAGAATTATGCAATTTAATCTTTTCTACTTTTTTTAGGGTTCTGTACACCGCATGTGAAAAGGAACCCAAGATTTGGATAAAAATATAAATTTGTCGATTAATAAATTCTTGTATGAACATTGAAATTGATTTTATCCAGCCAATCCTGGTTTGTTTCCATAAAATGGCTACATTGTATTACAATGATTGATTGACAAAAGCTTTTCACTTTCTCATAAAAAAAACTAAATCTGATCCATTTGTTCCGGGCGAAAGTTTAGCAAACGTTTTTATCGCATTAACAATAATTCTCCCCTATAAATCTTGCTCGCTTGTTGCACATTTGGAACAAACATTTCCGGTACAATGTTGTTAATTGGAACTAATATTTCTTGACCGTTGAAATTAATTACAATTTTATTTGAACAACTCCCCTTTAGTGGCTTATAAGCAAGTAAAAATACTTACTGCCTTATTCATAAAAAATATTTCAGGTTTATTAAGCGCTTATTTGTCAAATAAACCTGCAATAAACCTTAAATATTTTTTATGAATTAGACCGTTAGTAATTATTTTCCTAGAAATTAAATCATAAAAATAAATGGAATAACCTTCAATCATGTATACAAGTACACCATAAAAATATAAATAATTAACAATAATAAAAGAACATGAATTTTTTTCATACTGTGGCAAAAACTCATTTAATGTTGAAATTAGTACAAAAATATGTGTATAAATAAAATGCAGAAGAAATAAATCAAATAATATTAGTTTTATAGAGAAAATTGGTACTTTTCTTGGAAGGTAATTTTTATAAAATGTATTTTTTATGCAAAGGTATATATTAAGAACGGTCCTTTTTATTTAATATACACACATATGTACCTTTTTAAAAGCTATATTTTCATAAAAGACACTTTTAACAAACGGATGTATTTACAAAAGGAACTTTTTTTGCAGAAGTTTTATTTTAAAAAGGGAGGAGTTTTTATGCAAAACACTTTTTTGCAAACGTTTATAGAAGGCACTTTTTTTTATAAAAGGTAATTTTTATAAAAAGTACTTTTTAATGAAGGCTACTTTTTCTATGGAACGTACTTTTTTATAAAAGGTTCCTTTATGTAAAAGGTACTTTGTAATAAAAGGTAAATTTTTATAAAAGGTTCTTTTTTAAAAAAAGGTACTTTTTTTACAAAAGGTACAAACTTTCATACAAATGGTACTTTTTTACAAAAGGCACTTTTTCGTAAAAGGTACTTTTTTAAAAAAGAGTAAATTTTTTAAAAAAGTACCTTTTATAAAAGGTACTTTTCTATAAAATATACTTTTTTATAAAAGGTACTTTTTATAAAAGGTACTTTAAAAAAAGAAACTTAAAAGCAATACTTAAAAAAGTACTCTTTTATAAAAGTTATTTTTTTATGTAATATACTTTTTTATAAAAGGTACTTTTTTACAAAAGACATGTTTTTAATCTTTTATAAAAGGTACCTAAAACAGGTACTATTTCATAAAAGGTACTTATTTCTAAAAGGGACTTTTTAAAAATTAAAAAGAGGTACTTTCAAAAAAAGAAACTTTTAAAGAAAGGAACCATTAGAAAAAAGTTGTTTTTTATAAAAGGTACTTTTTTTAGATACTTTTTTAAAAAGCTATTTTTTAAAAAATGCACTTTTGTACGATGTAATTTTTTATAAAAGGAACTTTATATAAAAAGTAAAAAGGTTCTCTTTAAATTTTTTTGTACTTTCTATAAAATTACGAAGGAACTTTCTACGGTTGTATTTTCTATAAAAGTTGCGAGTATGTTGCTTAAAAAATATTTATTTGCTTGCTCTGCATTTTACTAGATTACTTTTGAAAGTTCTTTTTTTATAAATGGATTTTTTTTAATAAAAAGTATGTTTTATAAAAGGTACTTTTTATGAAAGTTATTTTTTATAAATGGTACTTTTTTATTTCATCATGTATAATGATAATGCTAATAGACAATTTCCCTGAGGAATGTAATAATCTACCAAAATAATAAACTACCATTTGCTCGAATGAAATATAAAGTACACTCACTCGTGGTCATCAAGGAGGATGGACACTTTCGTTTTAAGTGCATCTCAGTGGGCTTACGTTAGTACATTATACTGCACTTATGCACATTTGATCTCTCCTTCCTTTTAATTCATCCGTCAGGCAGTTGAAGTAGAACATTTCACTTGTAATTTAAATTTAATATATTTGCTCCTTAAAGAATAAATGTCACAGACTCATGCTTTTTAAATGTAATGAATAATGCCAAAACAAAAAAAAAACATAATCCAACAGTCTGAATCGTTAATGAAAATATTTTTTTACACTCAACTATAGTGAAATATAAAGACAAATTTTAGTTGCATACAAGGAAAAACACTTAAACACATCCCGTTTTTATGGTTCGTCAACAAATTGATGTTGAATGGCTCACAGCATTCACTTCTTGTTTTGCTTTGTTTTCAACGCTTCTCTTTCTTGCAAAGCGCGTTTAATCTTATTTCATTTGTTGGAAACTTAAAAAAGTACACTCCATCAGTGTCGCTCGAGTGTTAACGGAGAAATAAAGTTAATCGGTTGTTTTTGTTCAAAATAATACAAAACTTATTTTGAGGACATGATAAATTGAAAAGTTTTTCTTATTTTTGTTTAAAGAAATAAAGAATTGAGAAGAAATGTGCTTGTTTTAATTAATTCTTTTTAAATGATATTTAAAATGAAATTGTTAAATGCTATTGTTGCTAAGATATAGGTGTCTATTCTGAAATTTACATGGAAAACAAAAGCAAAACTAGTATATAAATGTAAAAAATTTGTTTTGTTTCTTATACAAAATAAACCCTTTTTAAAACAGAGAGAATCACTTTGAAATTCTCACGTTTATTTCATTTTAGAAATGTATGGAAAACAAAAACAATTTTTCAAAATTTGTTTTTGTTTTAATGTAAAGTTTCACTTTTTCGACGCGTTTTCCAGAATAGCCAACCTTAAATTCTGTAAATTCTAAGCGGGGAGAGGTCACATACTTAGTAAAGAATAAACTACACAACGGCAAGACTGCTGTAAATTAGTGATGTTAAATTTGAGCGTTCATTATATGAAAAAAGCTCTCAACAAATTGGAGTATGACAAATCAAAACAATTCACATATTCCATTTCCTTTGAAAAATACGTATAAAGGTCTGAAATTTACATCAATTAACACCACATACAGTGGAGCAAGCACAAGATATAATATATAAGAAAAAGAGGCGTTTCGGATATGAAGAAAAGCACACAGTACATCCCCTCTGCCTTACAAGGATGCAATAACGTATGCGAATGGGGAAATTGAACATAAGCCCTACGAAGTTGTTCGGCTGTTTGTACTCAAATATTTTTGAAGTGCATCTTCTTTCTCTTACCTGGATACAAATTAGATAAAACTTTAGTTGCTTTTTTTTTGCTTTCTATGTTATTGTTGCATTTCTTGTGTTGCTAGTTTTAGTTTTTGCTATTTTTACGCTTTGTTGTTGTCTTGCCAATTATTAATAGTGAAAAATTATTAGTCCTTGTAAGTTATACTGAAAAATAAATTACATGACAATTACGAACGTTTTGATTTCAAGTGGAATACAGAACAATCCCGAATACGTTAAAATTTATTAGAGGGAACTTTTATGTGGTTTTCTGATTTTTCATTAGGAAGAGCAATGAACATAAAACATTTTTGATTAAAGTCTGCAAAGAAACAAAAGCTTTTAATTGAATTCCCCAAAAGAAACAAACTGAATTTCAAACGAGCAAAGTGTGCAATTCTTTAGATTTTAGTTACAATTGATTTAATCATGTTAAATAATCTCGCTAAAATTCGTATAACATATTTATCTGTGACATCATCATCATCATAAGAATTTCAAATATTACTTTTTATATCGAGAGAAAACATGCATAAACTTCTAATTTATATTCATATGAAAAACTTTTTCATGCTTTCCCATAATTTTCATATGAATGCTAAAAATGTTTGGTAGAAAAATTAACTATTTAACTAAACATACAACGAACTGAATGCAAAGTATTATTTTTGTTTTATTAAGAAATTCTTACGAAAAGGAAGCAAAACCATACAAATGTTTCTGAATGTATTATTTACAACATAAAAGCAAGTAGAAGTGGTATAAAAAAGGAAAATTTATTAATCTAAAGGCTTCAATCTTCAAACGTTCCTTGTGTAAGTCGGAGTTTGATTGGAAATAATTTTCAATGCGAAATCGCATGAATATGCTCGGTAAATTATTTAACTTGTGGTTCTTTATACAGCTAGAAAAATTATTAGGAAAAGCTTCTATTATTATTATTCAGCTTACTGAAGAATCATCATAACCTAATGCGAGTACTTTCATGGAGTGCCCTATTATAAAAATTAAATGAATTAGTTGTCTGTTTTCTGGCTGGGTGGTTGAAATCTATGCCGATATGAAATATTTCCTTGTGTGCAAGCATTTAAAATCCACTGCTCAATTCAGTTAATGGACGCAAGAACTTAAACAATCAGCGTTACCAGAAAGCTTTTTTTTACCAGTTATCAGAAAACATTTAAGTGCAGTGAATTTTGTGACATCTTCTAATAAAAGTTTTCGCAACAAAAATTTATATTTTTGAAAAATTAAAAAATGAGAAATAATGCCGAAAGTAAGTACTTTTACATTTTATAGCAAAATCTCTAAAATCGATTAAATTGGAAAAATTATGAATTAGAATTTTATATAGACTTACAAACAAATGATGACACATGTTAGACATAATATAATAATAGTTCTCTAGAGCAATCAATTATCTTCCAAATTTAATATATTTCATCTGCGAATTTTGTGAGAGTTTAAAAAAAATGAATTTTTTCAGGTGACTACTGCCTGCCAAGTTCAGAGTTATTCAATATATGGCTAGAGAAACACGCCCATTTCTTGTCATACATTTCTGAGAGTGATTGTTCCGAAAACTTTAAACAGTATTTCAAAGAGCATTCACGATTATTTTGTTCAATTATGAATATAAAATGGCGTAATAGTTCCAGAAATTTGAAAGTTTTTGTATAATATATTTAGTTGACGGTTTGGAACTCGAATATCAAATTGTTGAATAAAATCCTTTTTAAACATAACTTTGTTTGTTACTTCATTAAATTGGTAAATTAATTGCTACTGTTATATTCGAAAGGAAAAAAAAGACAGTTTAGAAAACTAGATTATCTATCAAAGATCTAAAAAAATCTTGGATGCGGAAACCTATAACCCGTAACCCCTTCTTTGAACTAATTATATGTTAATTTTTTAGTTAAATTTACTTAAATTTTTTTCTGAGTGTATGAAAAACTTTTTCGGTCACTCTCTCTCTCTCTCTCTCTCTCTTTAAGTGTTCACCAAAAGTCAAATCTAAAAAATCGTTCAAATCGGTCTACTCGTTCGGCTGTAATTAATTTTGGCCAAAAAAAAGGGGGGAAATTTCCTATAGTGCAGTGTATGCCGTTTAGATGGGAGAAATAAGGGGACGCCATTGACTATCTTTTCAATTTTGTTGTCTTGTAGTTGGTGGGTCACTTTTTACAAGCAGGAGATACCAGGGTTAAAACCCAAAAAAAGTTATTTTACTATACTTTTCATTAAAACAAATGAATCTACATATTTCAGATAATGCAGAAAGTTAAGGAGTTCAAAATATTTATCTCATATTAAAAGTAAAATTTGCACATATCTGACTTTTGCCTCCAATGCGCGTTTTAGACCAACTGTCACAATTTTACAACCAGCGCAATTTGAAATTAAAAAAAAAATTGGTTGTCGCACTAATGTACATGGGCATTTTCACAGAAAAGTCCACTTTTTGCCACGTTACCTTATTTGGTGAAATAGCTTGTTTTTCAAAGAAAAACTTATGTTTGATATTTTTTCTTTTTTTGGATATTGGCTTAGCTCTACATTCAATAAAAGATAGGAACAAATCGAATGGCATGTCTCTAAATTACAAGCTTAATTGCTTGATGACGTCACGTAACAATGACGTAATATGACTGTGGAAATGACCATATACCGATACATCGTAGCTATTTTAAATAGCATGAAACATTTTAGAAAAATTAGTTAAGTCCACTACTAGACTTTATAAATCTTTATAAATCTTGTCTACAGTTTTTATGATTGTGAGCATTATTGTTGTGCCTATAAAAGTAAAAACATTTGAGACGTTTCCATAAGAAAGCTGGAATTGCAATACAAAAACAATTTTAAAAATGTGAGCTACACAAATTACCTTTAAATTAAAAATAACCGTTAATCCTGGCAACGCTGTACACAATAAACCCAACCAGGGATAGAAAGAGCGGGAGATAGAAACAAACAAAAATAATATAAATAAATTTAAACTTACAGAGTTAGATGACACATACATAAATAGAAAAATCTTACATTGAGGTTAAAACGTACCGACAAGAAAGAACACAGAGCAACAAACATACATAATTTGAGACTTAAAGCTTAAAAGAATTGAAGGAATTTATATAGAATGACATACAATTAAAGTGTCACGTCATCTAACGTTATGATGGGACAATGCTCGCTCACTCGTTCACTTTAGCCAGCCACCACTACCACCACCGAGAGATTCAAATAATATTTGTGGATTCAACAAAAAGTTGTTATCACCACCTAAAGCAGCCATTTTCAAATGAACAGAAAGGAGAATAAATTGAAAATGCAAACATTTTTCAAACAAGCAAGTCAACATTACAACAACGTA
The DNA here is from genome assembly GCA_936439885.1 of Nowickia ferox. Classification (NCBI taxonomy): domain Eukaryota; kingdom Metazoa; phylum Arthropoda; class Insecta; order Diptera; family Tachinidae; genus Nowickia; species Nowickia ferox. The sequence continues at coordinate 113,271,631 of OW387023.1, forward strand.
ATGAATAATTGAATGAATGGCTGAGTGTTTGAGTGAATCAATTGGTATCAGACCAAATTTAATCATCCATATAAAAATTCCAAGAATTCAAACATTTTTTTTTAATACTGAAACTTTATCTATGTACGTGTCATTCTTTTTTGATGGGTCAATTAAATTCTATTGAAATTAAAATGAAATTTTGTCTTTTCACTTTAATCTGTGGATTTTTATTTAAAGTTTTTAAGCCTGGGGATTAATACAGTCATGCAGCTTAAAAAAATTTTAAAAGTAAATGAATTTAATGTATGTATGGTAAAAAGTGGAGAAAAATAAACATCTTCCTATTGAAGTATTGGATAATGAAGCATTGTAAGAGAGATATCCTAAAATTGTTGTAGGACATTCCTTAAAAATATTATCCCTTGTACTGAAGGCTATTGAAAGTATATATCAATATGGCAAAAAATAAATAAATATACTTAAAGCAGCTGCGTCCGCGTTCGATATGTGCATTTGAGGTAAGCAGCTTTGAAAGCTCTTAAATTTGTTCTTGTTTCTTTGCAAAGTAAGAGCAAGCATTTTTGTCGCCGAGATCTGATTGGCTGTTATACTCTCGTCGGTGTGAAAGCACAAAAGCTTTTCTTTAAAAGTTTGCACATTATGCATATGGCTTGGACTTAGCTGACTTACAATTTTTTGTCTTAAGTGGAATACAGATAAGTCAATTTATAGACATGTGCATAATTAGTAAAGAACAAACAACAGAACGGTAATACTGTTGTAAATTACTTGAGCTTTCACTATATAAAAAAGCTTGCAACAAATTTTGTGTACGATGAATCAAAACAATTCACATATTCTATTTGCATTGAGTTGAAGAAGAGTTGAAGTTGATTTTTAATTCTTTTCCTTTGTAGTAAGAAGCTTATAATTTTACCAAAGGACGTGGAATGAACGAAAGCATTAAATTTAACTTAATCATAAACAAAAAATAAAGAAAATGATTGAACTGGAACCTTGATTCTTGAGTCTCTAAGAGCAAATTTTACCAATTCTATTTAAACATAAATTCGTATTTAAAAGTGGTTTTTGAAGTTTGAAGTTGAAGTTGATATTTAAATAGAATTAATGAAATTGGAGCGAGATTTCTAAAAATTGAATTTAAATTGCATCTGTTCCTAAAACTGTTAAGTACATTCACAGATCTTGAGATGCATTCGATGTTCGATAGCCAAGGAAGATCGAATATAGAAGCAAGTGAGCAGTTTTACGAAGGGAGACAATTTTAAAGCGAATTTTAAGAACTTAGAAAGTTTTCTTGAGCTTTAACACACACAGTCTGTCATTTACGTAATGCTCTCATTGCAAAACTCTTTACGATTATTCTCAAATCTTAACTTATTTAAACTAAACTTGCAAGCTCGCGTATCTCACGTATGTATAAATATGTGTGTCCACAATAATTATTTTACATTAATTGCAATTTTAAATATACATAAAGAGAAACTCATAAAAATTTATTTCAATCAATTTCTTGTTGCAACTAATGTACGAAGTGTGTTCAAAAAGTATTGCGAATTTTGAATATTCACGAGTTACGTATATTCTAATTTTTATTTTTTTGTGGCGTTATGTTGGTACTCATGTCTCTCACTTATGCCGACAATTTCGGCCATTTTGAATGTTCAGACGTTCGGATGCCCGAGCACTTCAACAACAGACAGTTTTCTTCGATTGCAGGGGCGTGGTGCATCATGAGTTCTTGCCACAGGGTAGAACGATCAATTGATATTAGCTGCAAGTTATGCGCAATTTGCGCGAAGGAATCCGCCAGAAACGCCCGGATTTGTGGAAGAACAAAAATTGGCCTTTGCACCACGATAACGCCCCTGCTCACACGTCGTTGCTTGTACGCGACTTTTTGGCCAAAAACAACACACTAATGATGCCCTAGCCACCGTATTTCCCAGATCTGGCCCCCTGTGACTATTTCTTGTGCCCAAAACTGAAGAGGCCCATGAAAGGACAACGCTACGCTACGATTGACGAGATAAAGACGGCATCGAAGGAGGAGCTGAACAAGATTAAAAATAAATGATTTTTTGAAGTGCTTCGAAGATTCGAAAAAACGTTGGCATAAGTGTATTATATTTAAAGGGGGATTACTTTGGAGGGGACGAAATAGATATTTATGAATAAATAAATAATTTTTGAAAAAACAAAAAATTCGTGATACTTTTTGAACACACCTCGTATATACGAGTATGTAATATATTCTACATTTGATATCATTGTACGTGTGTGCATTTAATTGTTTTGTTTTCTACAAGAATTTTAAATTAATTAAAATCATTCAAACACCATTTTATCACTTCTGCATCTTCGTGCTGCGTGGCTGCTGGTGATAATGATACGTACATGTCATTGGCGTTGAATTGAAACGTGTTCACAATATCGGAAACTATAAAAAGTACTGGATGGTAAAAGTAATTGTTAAAAACTAAGAAAAAAGCAAGTGTCAATGACAATAAAGTAAGTAGCTGAAACTTTCTCCCTTTATTTCGCTTGGTATAGAGAGAATTCGACAACTATTTTTTATTTTAAGCAAAATTAGACGACCTAGCAAGGAAAACACTAAAAATTTTTAAAATTTTTTTTATTTATTTCGCAATATAATTTCTCTATGGCTTGATACAATTTTCACAGTATTATTCAATAGCTTCGATATCATGTTCATAGTAAGAACTGTCCAGCTCCTTAAAATGCCTGACAAACGCAGACTCCACTGGAGCATTCATTGGTGACAATTTTGTTTACCACCAAGTAATTTTTAGCATTCGTTCGTTGATATGTCTGTTTGTATGTCTGTTTGTCTGTCGGTTTGTCGCAGGCTGTTTTCTCGAGAACCGTAAGAGCTACGGACCTGAAGTTTTCACACAGAATGTGTAAAACTTTGGCCGCTACAACAAAAAATGTATGACAGTTAAAAATGAAAGGGCGTTTTAAAGTGAGCAATGAAACATGTTGAAATCCTAATGCAATATAAAGACAATTGAAAAACCCAAACAACGTCATTGCTCAAAATACCTGGTATAAAAAAAAATAAGTTTAAGGTTTTCAATTTAGTTCAAAGTCAGCAAACACATACATACATCTTTATATTATTTATGTGTTAGTGTATAATATGAAAGAGAGTAGAATGCATGCTTGTACGAATACTTATGCGAGACTGAATTATATTCTTCCATACGTGTAAATAAGAGAGTAACAAAGAGCCCATGATTTAGATAGAAATCAATGCAGATATAAAAATATATTCTTATTTTTCTTTATTTAATATGAAATGTTAATAACAAATTATTCTGCTTTAGTAATCCTTAAATCACACTTTTTAAATTATAACGTATTTGAAGTAAATGAAAGTTCGGTATAAGGAACTCCATCTGCACGATACAAAAGTTTTATTTTTCATGTTTGCAATTTAAAAAATAGATTACCTTCTAGAGCAAAACAAAACCAAATGAAATTGTGATAAATTTGCAAACATTAAAATCATAAGCATTAGAGTGCTATTCAAACATCTTTTATTTTCATTGCGTTGCTCTAAGCAAATTTAAAACAGAAATGTCGGTTTTTATCATCTTGTAATAAAAAAGTTTATTTTGAACCTTTTTTTATTATTCCGTATGAAGTTAAAAAGGAAGATTGTTTTTGTTTTTTTTTGAATTAAAATGCAAAAATATTCAGTTTTGCTGTCATGATTAACTAAGGAAAATTGTAGTGATAAATAACAAGAAAAATAAAAAGAAGAAGAAGAAGGGCTGAGTTGCAATTAAATTTCCAAAAAGCCAGAATAATTTTAATAATTAAGTGAGATGTATGAATTATATGTATATGGATGTGTTAGAAGCTAAAAGGCCTAAAAGCACAAAATACAAAGCAGAGTAAATTAGTTAGACATTGGAAAATTGATGTCTAAAATTTTCGTTTTTTATGAAAAAATATTTATGTTACGCTGCAGCCACACGTTCAATAAATCGCTTTCAATTTCATCACACATACTGTGTGTCAAAATTCCTTGAAATTGATAGTTATGACACAAATTGATAGTCAATTTCATTTTTTAAATTCCACCGACGAAGATACAACTCAAATTTGTAGCTTCAATCAGGGTGTGCTGTGACTGGCTGTTCTAATTCAAAATTAAATTGCCATATAAATGGATAGGTGAATTTGAAAGCAATCTAGTTTTCAATTTAAAAAGTTTGAGTGTGTTAGTAAATAACGTGTGAGTGTATTTCAAATTGAATGGAATTGAAAGGCAAAAATTGAACGTGTGGCCCCCAAGTTACACATGTACATACATCTATATTTATGGAAATGTTTTTTAATAAATTCTTAGTTCGTTTGAATAAAATATAAAAACGTTGTATTAAACGTTGCTTTGAAGATTTTTTGAAGATTTTAAAACTAAAATACCGATTTTGCAGATTTTGTTCCTAAAAATTTTGGAAGCTCTGATTGTAGGGATTGCTCGCAGCAGCAATATTATTAGTTTGGTGGCGTATGATTGATATAAATGTAGGGAAATGCTTTTAGTATTAATCATACGTCATGAAGGTTCAACGCATCACAGGAAAACACTCATTCAATTATTTTTACGAAGTCTTTTCAAATAGTAAGTCCGCTTTTACAGACAGAAAATTTATAGTTTGTTTTCTTCTTGACGTTTGCTACTTACATACACTTACACATAAATACATACATATGCCTTGATACACATCAAGTATGCATACAGCCCCCGAAAGGAGAAAAATCATGTGAAGCAACAAGAATAAAATACGAAAATTGTCCAGTACAGAGGGTCGTGTACTCACACTCTACCTCTTCAGCCCCTCGCCTACAAACTTCGTCTGTCTGCATTTCAATTTCTCAATTGTAAAAGGTGACTAACCAAATTAAAAATATATTTTGATTTATTAAATTTAAATTTTTGGATTTTTTTTTTTTGGTTAAGTATTGCCTATATGCAATTTCATATAAATAGTATAAGCTTCGGTATTTCTTATTTGCAAATGTTATTTTTTTAGATACTTTTTACGAACTTGTGTGACTTAGATGCTTGGTGTTCTTTTATAAATATCTAAATATTACAGTCCATGATTTAACGCGCAAAATGCAGAACGTAATGTCATAAAAATTAGAAAAAGCGCTCATGTAAATTACCCAGCAAAATATGAAAATCACTAATTACATCATTGATGAACTCAGCTCCAAGTAGTTTTATATCTGGTGAATCATCAATGAATTTAACACATGGTTGTCATAGAATGGAAGTGATCCAAACGACTGAATGGTAAGCAGCTAAAAGGTAGTCTAGCACAATTTTTGACATAAACAACAGCTTTAGAATATTAAACTCAGTACTTGTAGTGATTGGTATGCAATGAAAATGGTAAATTTTTGGAACTAGTTCAGATTTCTTTTGCTGGGTGTAACTAAAGCTTGTGAATATGTATGTACTAGAGATAAGCGATATTTCGAAACCTTTTACTTTTTTACAGATATTGAAAAGTCACTAATCACAACTGTAATTGAATTAATCAAGTAACAGGTTTTGGAAGCACAGTTCTTTCATACAAACTGTGATTGTTCTTGTATGGTTACTTTGCATTTAATAAAGCTATCGCATTATTTTTTTATACCTTCAGCTTTTGTCGAAAAAAATTCATCAAATCTCAATATTTGGACGGCGTTGATTACTAATTATTTCTTCTTGTCGCTGTTCTTATTTTTATTCCAAAATACTAATACTAATACACACTTTCAAAGCAGAAATATTAAAAATAACAGAACTGCTACAAACAAAATACTGCTAAACTGTGATCAAGTTACATGATAAAACAACAGCGATTTGGAAATCACGTTCACAAGGAGCAACACTATTAAAAAATTTCAGTATTGCTCATCTCTAGTATGTACATATGCATATGTTCCATATGATCTAAGTTTTATTTATGTATCTTGTTTAGAAAATGAAAAAATATATAAGAAATAATAAAAATGTGAATACTAATTTTCGGTTGAGCTGACAGAAAATATCACCATTTATTATTCCACATTTATAATATCTATGCTAGAGATGAAAAATTTATGTATGCATATCGAAAATATTTTCCCTTTTCTATTTCAACTCATCCCTATTTGTGGATTTCGATTTCGAATAAAATTTTCGTTTTCAAAACGAGTTCACTTTCTTATATGAAAACAAAAATGTAAGAAATAAATCTTTTTTAAAATTTTTATTATATTACAAAATAAATTATTTAATGAAAACAATTTTGAAAAACAACTCCTTTTTCGCAAAAGGACAAATTCAACTTATTTACTATTAAAGATGGTGCTCAACCGTGACTGATGAGTAACCCACGACTTCATCCCTACTCGAAATGCAAATATACACATTATATATATATAAATAATAGCCAGTTGCAACTTTAAATAAATTTTATGACATTAACTGACAATTTATTAGAATAAATCCTCAATGGTCCATGCATACAAAACACTGTTGTGCTGTAATTTTAATTACTGTGACCATCACATTCTGTCTGTTGTCGTTTTTGTCTGTTTTAATATCCTGTTTGCCTTGAATATCTTCTAATGGTAAGCCCATACAAATCTATTACAATTAAACATAAACGAAAGCATACAAATGATTATAATGATAATGATTTATTAAAGATTACATAGACGATTATTAGCGTATTTATGGTTTGCGTGTGAGCTTACAAGTACACTTTGGAAGTGAACTTGACAAAATGGATTTATAGCAGTGATCCGCAAAATAAAATATGTTTGTATTGGTGAGCAAAATGAGAGTAAAATAAATTTACATTTGAAGAAAAGTTATGTAATTTAAAAAACATGCTGCGGTTATTAATTGCTCGAATATTTTTTGTAAATAAGCAAATAAATGAAAAATTAAGTAAAAAAGTAAAAAATCTAATAATACATTCAACAATGTGGTGTATAAATTTCGAATTAAATTTATTCACAGTGCTGTGAAAACTATTAAAGTGCCACTGCAAACTAAACTCTCTATTATTTTTAAATGTTTCATAGCATAAAATGCATTGCATATTGCCAAAAGCATTTTTTATCACGAAATATTTCTTAGCTTCCATAATTATTTTTGCTGTGCAAATTTATTAAATTTAAATTTAAATTTCGTTCGGTGTGCTCAAAAAACCTAAACAAAAAACCTGGAAAGAAAAATCGTACATGCGTGCACAACCTCACTCGTCGCTTTCCCAGCGTGTGTAATTTTGTTGTTCACAATTGTGGTATGGCGAGCGGTTCACTGATTTATATATAAATTTTTTTAATAATATGTAGGTGCGCGACAGACCAGAAAAAACATCGGGAGCGTTTAATAACAGATAATGTTATAACTTTTGACTATTGGATATTTTTCTAAAGACATCCAGGAGTCCTCTTTCATATTTTCCCCCCTTCCTTAGTTATTTTGAAAAAAAAAAATAGTCAAACTCTTTTTTAAATGTGTTTAAAAAAATCCAATAAGATTACATGTCATAAACTTGACAGCACCCGTTCAAAAATAATTGTTTGGAACACACTGTTCCAGCAACAGCAATGAAGAGATGTTGTTGCTTTTTACACTTAGTTTCTATAACATACTTTTAACAGCGACAATACGAGCTGAAATACAGCCAGCCAATGTTTACTACATGGCAAAGTATGAAAATACAAGTAATATAAATATAATATAAGCTGAACTTCTCATTTGTTTAAATGAAAGTTTAACATTATATCTCTAGTTATTCTAAGAAATTTTTGGGCAAAGGTTCCTTGATGATGTGCATTAGCAACAACGAGATGCGCATAACCTTTCAATAATCAATCTCAATGTATTTTTAAGAAACAATCAATATTTTAATTGACAAGTTAAATACTAATTTTGCTAAAAAGTGCCATAAAAATATTAAAGCTTAAGTCCTTTTTCTAATTTAAATTTTTTTCTTGCAAAGGTGAGTTCTTCCAGAGAGACCGAGACCGCCATCACTTGCGGTTTGAAAAAAAAACTAATATAATAACTTAAAAAAATTTATTTTAGTTCTTCTTGTAATTTCTACAAAACTTATGCTTTTCTGCACTTGAACCTTCTTTTGCAGATGTCTGGAGAGCCTCATTTAATATATTTTCAGTTAGTTTTTTTTTAAACGACGAAGTTTCTAATTTAATTTTTTCCCAAATTATGTCGTAATTTCTTACAAAAGTGGAATATTATGAGTTTTTGGTTATGTTGGGTTAGTTTGATGAGCGGAGCCACTACGTTCATATCAGGGGACATACGCATAAACCAGTATAGGTCTCTTGTGCTATCTCATCACACAAAAAAGTAATTTGAATAATTTTGTAATATTAATTAAAATATTTGTAATATTAATTAAAAAATTAATTAAAATTTCACCTATAAACAATTTGATAGTATTAATTAATTTTTTCCGCACAAATTAATTAATACAATTAAAAATTTAATTAAATCAATTAAATTCTTAATTGAAAACATTAATTGGTGAATACTTTTTTCTGTGATATGAATTAAAAACGAATCCCATCTTCATAGGAATTTATGACATTTAACTATTGGATATTTTTCTAGAGCCGTGCAGGAAGGAGTCCATTCCAATATTGTATTTCATCACTACTTGTAATTTTTTTCAAATGATTAAAGTCCTTTTCCAAATTAAAATTCTTTTAAAGGAAGGTTATGTGTTTTGACTATTGGCTACAAACAGGAGTCCCCCTGATACTTGTTTCTTTCTATCTGCCACCATTTTTGAAAAGCAAGAACTAATATTTTATGACAAAACTGTAATTTAAGGTTTGACATTTTTGCGTCATGCATTTAATTTTATATTTAGATTAAAGAATAGTAAGGAAAGAACTATTAAAAAATTTTTTTTTTTAAACAAACACAACCCACGAAGCGATTAGCTTGTCTGCAGAAAACACCCAGGGTCTATGGTGGGTATCGAACCCACGACCTATGGACTGAGAGAATAACATCGCTACCACTCAGCCACAGGGGCACCCTAATGTTGAGCAAAGATTTAACAGAGCTCTGTTAAACATGATGATTTTTGTCTAGGGTTAGTAACTCTAAAATTTATCTGCACGCATATAAAATAAGGACAGAGTTCTTGTTTCGTGCAATGCCTAGCATCAGGGTCCCAATTGAATTGTAGACAACCTGTTTACTGGCAGCTTTTCCATACTTTTCAAATAACTGAAACAACATGAATTTGATACTGAAATAACACGATGAAGAAGAGGAAACAATGTAGATTTAATTAAATTAATTTTATTAAGAATTTAACTTATGTAATTTTGTGTGGCAAGCATCAGGAACATTTTTGTTTGTTGTATGCTTTATATAGGGTGTTTTTTTTAGAGGTATAGAACTTCGAATTGAAATAAAACACAAGAAAATCGTTTTAATGTCCATCAATTTGGCTTTATTGGAAGGATAATTTTATGCCATTAACGTTTAAATATGATTTCGGGCATGTGGCCGCCGCGGCTGGCTCGAATAAAGCCAATTCTACAGGTCCAATTTTCAACCAATTTTTCGAGCATATGGGGCCGTATGTTGGCAATAACGCCACAAATGTTGGCTTCCAAGTCCCCTAACGTTTCTGGTTTGTTGGCGTAGACGAGCGACTTCACATATCCCCAAAGAAAATAATCCAATGGTGTCAAATCACTCGATCTTGGTGACCAATTGATGGTTAACCGAATTAATTGTTCTGATGGACGATTATGTCGACCATAAAATGGACGGAGCTTGCGGTAAACTTCGCGAACTGAACCATTATTTTCGAAATAAATTTGCACGATTTGCAAGCGTTGTTCTTTTGTCAACCTGTTCATGATGAAATGGCAAACCAAACTAAATATTAATCACTTGACAGCTGACAAAATGGCCGCCAGTTAAAAAAGTGATGCCAACTTAAAGTTCTATACCTCAATAAAAAACACCCTATAGTTGGCTTCCCCGATTGAGTTCGAACTTATCGCGTGGTTGTCAGCGTGCTTACTGCTGCAGCCAAAAAAATTTTAAATAATTTCGTCATACGATTACGTTATTGCATCCTCGTAAGGCAAATAGGATGCACTGTGTGCTTTTCCGCATCTCAACTTATTTATGCATTCAAACTTATTTATGCGACAATTTGATGAACCCAACTACGAAGCCAAATGCCATGAAATATGTGAATAGTGGGGGATATTTTCCATTAAGTAATACACATACAAATACGTTCAACATCAAAACTTTTTACGTGTTCAAAATTGTCAGGAACGAGGACGAGAGGCATCGTTACTTACAAGCCTTTTGAAATATATGCTATTTTTCTGTCCAAAGCTGCTGTGTGCTTCATTTTAACATCTCCAGAAATGTGAAAACTAAATTTTTACTGAATTATATTACTTTTCGTTTTGGTGACTAAATTTGTTAAGCTCTATGTACGCTCGCTCCCATTGAGGCTTCAACAAATGAAACCCAAGTTTCTTCAAATCTTATTATATTTCCGATGATATTAAATCAATTTGTCATATTCACAAAGAGACCTCAGTACAGACACAAACACATACAATTGGATTTTATATGTAGACTTTTGAGATTGCAAAAGATAAAGTATGTAAGACATGAGTTTTACTCTCTGCAGTACAAGTGGTTGGGATAATGTATTTGAAATTGATTTCTATGAGCTTATTTGTCAGCAAATGCAAAGAGATTTAGAAATTTGCCTCGTTATATATTTAAGCACCTGTGTGTTTTGCATGCACAATCCTTATTAGTTTAAGACATCAGTCAGCAATGATAGTGTGGTGTCGTCTGCATTCATTCACGTTTATTACGAGTGTGGCAGATTAAATCCTGGTCGTTTCATATCTAATTCATGTTCTCATCAAGAAGAATGTGGGGAAGGTTCAAGTACAAGTACACACATAGTGTAAGCTATTCAAATTACTCTGCTTAATGTAATCAGTCTTATAGTTTGGTGAAAAGAGAAAATACTTGCCATAATTTATCATTTAAATGGTTCAATCAATTGAAATAATATAAAAGATTTTAAATTGTACTAAGGAGATTAATTGAAGTTACTGTATAATATTTTATACTAAAAAGCCAAACATTGGAGAAAAAGGAAAAATGGGCCATTTCTGGGACTTTCTCGTCATGCTCAATCCCACAGCAATCGATAAATCAACTTTTAGAGATGTAGTTTTTGAAGTCCCATAAAAAGGAAATGAACCTAAAATATAGATTTGACAAGAAGTTTGGAGTTACATATTAATATTATGAGACTGTATTCGATATTTTTGGGACGATAATGTCTCTCGGATTGTTCAGATCGAATTGGCGTTATTGGTAGTCTCTGCAGATAACCCACAGACCCACACACAGCCCTAAAAGCCAACACTGGCATGCCATTGTGATCAAATTCTGCCTGATTTACACGTGAGAGTAATGAAAGATTAAATATTTTGTACGTGACACCCAGCGAAGTTGCAGCGGATGTTTATTTCACACACAATGGCATCAAAAGGCTTTTCAAACGAAAACAAAAATGCAAATGATATCAGACATACACACCCACCCATATATATACAGACACAACCACTCACACGCACACACACACACGGACGCATACACACGCACAAACCCACTTTGTTTCATTCAAATTTAGCAATAGGAAACGTTTAGTGAAAGACTTTTTACATAATAAGCCCTGGTATAATTATATTGATAAAAAATATTACACATGAATGAGGCACTACATGGAACAATATTAGAAAATATATTCTTGGGTGTTCTAATATTGTTCTGAATACTCTTTTTATCAGCTTTTTTTTCTAATTTCAGTCATTCAATTTGGCAAGATGAGCTCTTACTTTTTCGCATTTTATTTGATTTTAATGTCACTTGAGTGCTTTGAAATTAGCAGCAATTTAATATGATGCAAAATAAAAAAAAACATCTGCTCTTTTCTAATTTTTGCGCATTTATTCCAGCTTACACGGGGCAACATGTTATACACACTTAGTGCGAAACATTAACCCAGTAAACACATGACCAGAAGTTCATCACACAAGTTGTAGCGGCCTTCGAAAACAGCATGTAGTTCCGTTCAGAAGTTATTTGTGAAAATAATAAACTTGAAAAATAGAAATATACACAGAAAAATCTGATTTTCCAAATCAAACACATCAATCAATTCAGGTCCTACAAAGAAATTTGTTAATTCAAATGCAAAAAATTATAATAACTTGCTTGAAAGCAAAATCTTTTTTGCTTTCAATAAACAAATTGCCTGATTCAAAAATTTTTTTTACTGAAATTAAAAGGCAATTTCTAAAAAATTTTGTTACAAATGTTACTTAAAAAAAAAATTAGATTAGTTTTGAGAGATGCATCAAATCCACTGTGTTTATTGGAAGTAATGTAAGAGATGAGTGTATTTCTATACCTGTTACTTTTCACTGCGATTGTAAAATCAATAATGACAATTGCGACTGAATTTATCAACTAACAGGTATGTATTTGAAATATAGTTCTTTCATACAAACTGTGACTGTTCTTGTATACTGATTTTACAGTTAATAGAGCTACCACATTAATTTTTTTGTATCTTACACTTTTGTCGAGAAAAATCGTAAAATAGTGTCAAATCGTCTTTTCTGGCAACTATGTATAGCTCTCACATTTTGGTCTTTGCAATTTTATTGTCTCTCTGCATCTTTACAATATTCAATACTTGGAAAGGGTTGATTGCTAATGATTTGATCTTGTCACTCTGAAATGTGCTGAAATGTGTTAAACCGTGTTCTCATTAGCATTTCTCAAAGTAACAGAGCTGTTACAAACAAAATGCTGCTAAATCGTGATCATAGTCGCAGTTTAAAAGAACAGTGTCTTAGAAATCACGTTCACTAGGAACAGCATTATTAAAAAATCACGGGAACGCTCATCTCTAGCCTGTAAATATATATATAAAAAATTCATAAATTTCCACTCCTTTAAAAAATAAAATCAAACATTTAAAAACTATTTAAAGAACAACAAGAAAACATTTACATTCTGCTTCTTTATTCTTAATTCCAAACCAAAACGTTTATGAAAAAACACATATAATTTTTTGGAGAAAAACCACGGGAATAAAAATCGGTGATGCCATATTTTTTCGAAAATGGGAGCTTTGTCACCTGGAAATAATTCGCGATTGCAACTTTAGGGGAAAGGCCAATATTTCCAGTTGAAAAAATATTCACGATAGGGGTGAATATAAGAAGAAACTCCCAATAAAGCATAAATTGTTCCATTACCATTCACAAAATTAAACCAGGTATGGGAATTTGAATTAGATGTGAAATATGATTATGATTTTTTTCGCTATAAGCAATTTTGATTAAAAAAGTTTGAATATCAAATTGAAATAAAATTAAATATATGTTCCCTTGATTCAGAAAGTGGCCTAAGTGATATATTTCTTTCTTAGAGTAATATAAATTTATTTAAAAATTATTAAATTTGTTTAAGAGTTATTTGAGGCACTTTTTATAATTACTTTTTATTTACTGCTGTGGGTTATCACATATTGACTATATTTTTACAAATTAATTTAATTGAATTTTGTATGAAAATTACCAAGAACAGATGTACAATGTTGTATAACTAGACAAATAGACAACGTATAAGATTATGCGTTAATGCGATCTTGTGAATTGAACAAATATAACTCTTTCTGTGCCACACAAATTTTTAGTTATGCCTTTTTTACCAAATCAATTTGAATTTAAATATACCTGATTTGTTTTATAACTAAAAACTTCTTAAGATCAAGTTCTTTCACCTCATATTATAAAAGAATTCTAGTACAACAGAAATGTGTGAATGGTAAATGATTCGATACGTTTGTTGGGTGCACTCATGTGCGTTATTACTCTTCGTATCCCATTAAGAAAACATCTTTTCCGTATTTATGTTAATGTTATTTTAGTTAAAAAAAATTGCGATTTCCTTTTGTATTTGCAATTTAAATTATTATTATAATAATATTTTTTTTTAGAGGGATGAGAAAGCAATTTGCTACTTGATGAAAGATGTGTGTGTGTGTGTGTGCAAAAGGTGGAAAATTCCAAATTTAGTGTTATTATATACATCAACTTCGAATTTACATTAAGAAATTAAAAACAGCTGAAATGCAACAACTTCCACTCACTCCTTTTATGTGAAATTTTAGCAGCAAAGTGATGTTATGTGTCAAAAATGATTATCATGAGTAACAAAAATAAATGCAAGTAACGAGTTTTCTAGTTCAGTGCCTCGTATGTACATTAGGTATCGCATAGGGCACGACTTTTCGATATCGATATGCAAAAACCTCTCATTTTGTGAGACTCGGATTTTTTTTTTTTGATATTTGATATGGCGCCTCATCGTGCTCAAAGTTGAGGATAAAAGCAAAAAAACTAGAAGCTAGAACGATAAAATGTATGACCAGCCCCCATTAATTTCTTCCGCCCAATATCTTTTTGGAACACACCGACCGCCTAACTCTTCTCCTTAAGGGGGCTCCGATACAAAGGGGAAAATTTTTATAAAATTTACTCGCAACGCTCTTGCTGCTCCTAGGGCGTACCTATCAAAGTCAAATGTATGACTTACATCCAATATTTTTTCAATACAAACATTTTATCTAAACATACTTATCGTCTATCTTCAAACATTAATGCGGTCCCCATACAAAAAAAAGAATTTTTTTAATATTTTTTTTTTAAACCCGCTTATTTCGCTTTTATGGTGCCTCCCATGGGGAGTGAAATGTAAGACCGTCCCACAGCAATTTTCCATCCTCAACAGTGTTACCTAAAGCACAAAACACCCTATCTAACAAAAATCTAAAATCGACTTCTTTCGCAAATTCCGTGGTATTTCATCAAAATAATCGCTACAAAAAAGGAACGAATCTGCGCCAACAAAAGTAGTGATTTAATTTATTTTATTATATGGGAGAAATGCTTATTGAAAACCTTAATATTTTCCACTTTGACATGTTTTTTTTTCTCCTTCTGTAATATTATGAAATGTTAGTTCACGCGTTTTGCGTTTCAGCTAACGTTATCTTGGCAGGCATAATAATTGCCTCAAGTATTATTTATTTATTATAACGTTTTAAAGTCCAAAAATGCTGCACTATCACCTCCCTAATTTACACACACAGTGAAGAGCAGAGATGAGCAGCTTTTACAAGCGCATAAAAATAGTAATAATGCAGCAATTTAATTTTTAATTTTTTTTCTGTTATTTATTATCCAGTTGCTAATAAAAATGTTATTTTTTTAAAGAAAAATAAAAAAACTACATATTCAAAGGAAACCCAAAATAAAATAAAAAAGTCTTATCTACTCAATTTTGCACTTTCACTTTCAGCCAACATTTGAAATATGTTGTATTTTTAGTACTTGGTGCATGACGCTTTATTTTATAACGTCCTATTTATACGTTTGGGCATACTTTCAACCAATTTTCGGATAATATCATTTGAAATTTTCTGCACACTTCACAACACGATTAAGTTCGATGGGGCTGTTCGATATTGTCCCAACCGTCTTTTCACAATTGACCACAAATTCTCAATTGGATTGAATATGGAACTTTGAAGAAGCTACTGCATCAATTGAAAATTTTGCCCAGTCAGCCATTCAGCTCATTTACTTAAACAACGTCTTAACTCAAAAAAAAACCAGTTTGCTGGAAAACGATTTTAAAGTTTTAAATTTACACACAACTAAATGGAAACAGAAAATTTTATTTTGCTTTAAACAGAGTTGAGTTAACAAGATATTTGTATGAACATTTTCCACAATATGACTAACGATGTGAGAATTAATTCCGCATCATTAACTAAAAAATTAAATTTTTTGAGTTATGACGTTGTTTCAATAAATGAGCGAATTGGATATTCAAAGGTGTTAATTTATTTGTTTCTTTAATTGTGCCAATGAGTACAGATACTTGTATATTCATAACATACCCGTCTATATTTTCATTGCTTTTTGTACATAAACATGTTGCAACAATTTAAAACTAAAAGCTTAAGGGCCGCCTCACAAACTCAACAAAAGTGTTTTTATTTTCATATATGATAGTTTACAACCATTTAAGGGAGACTCTTCAATGTTTATTTCAGTACTTCAACTTAATTTGTTTTGAAGTCAAGTATATTTTAACAGCCAGTCTACTTGATATACTAACAACATATTAAATCAACTTGTAGGAACTCGAAGCAATATTAGGAGGGGCTCAGAAAGACTGCTCAGTATATATAAAAAACGGAAGGGAGTTTCGGCGCAGAGGTCCCTTTTCGTGGAGCAGGTCACATATATGCTTTTTATTTATTGCAATTTTTTTATTTTTAAGTTTAAAGTTTTTCAATCGGTATTTATTCTCATTAACTGGCATAAACATTATCAGCTGCTGCCGGTCATTTTCACTTGGCAGCACTGAATTTTAATACAGCGAAAACAAGGTTGCATTTCATAAAATCTTCTTCAAACCAATTCAAAAAAGTGTTAAGTTAGTTTCAACAAAATCATTTAAAACCAATATTTATTAAAACTATGTCAGTGTGAAAACACTATAAATGCTTTTTTATAGTTCCATATCCAATTTTGATTTTACAAGCACAAGCACAAGCAATTGAGTTGGATGGGCGAAATCCGTGCCAGACTGTATATATTGATACATCACATAAATCCATCAACGTCATAATAACTCCTGATAGATTGTCTAATATTTATTTGATTATAGAATTGGTTCGCGTTGTGTACAAAGCCGGTAACTCGCAGAGCAGGGGGAAAAACTGCTGCAATTCAGTTCTGTTCGCTATATGTGTAACCTATTGCATAACAAAGATAACAGACCCACTGACAACGCGGTCAGCAGCAATATGTTCTTTCGAATTCTGTTTGTTAATTAAAAAATTATTAATTTTAAAAAAGTTTTATAAATTATTACTTTTTTCAAATGTATTATAACCTAAATTTATTTGAGAGAAGTACATAATAATTTATAAAAATAAATTATTATGAATAAGTTTTTTCCCCAACAAATGTAAATTTTATCAGTCCCATTTGCTGCTAAATATTCTAATATTAGAACAAAAAAAAAAAAAAAAAAAATATTCACTTACATGTTGCGCACTTTAAAAAGCAGACCAGCCTAATGTGTTCGTTCTGTTTAAAAAGATAAAAACAAGAAGTTTTGAAGAAGGTCAATATTTATAGAAATTCTTTTTTGTACAGCAAACTCCATATAGATATATGCATATAAATACATACATACATATATATGTACATAATGCCATATTCATCCTACCTAAGGATAACATTACCCAACAAACACAAAATCGAGGATTTGAAGTTCAATGGATTCATTAGTGGGAAAAAATGTATCTGTTTAGCAAAAAAAAAAAAAAAAAAATAAAAAATAATAATAATAAAAATCATCAGTATCAGTTGTTGTAGGAAAATGCATAGACACTGGTCACTGAACTACTCCTGCTTCAACGGATACTAATCCTAATGTAACATCAGAGCACCCTCCTACGACGGTATTGTCTAAACACATCTTTGAAAATTTAATATGCGTCCTTGACACCAGAGGCGCTACAACACTGCTGTATTAAAAACGTATAAAAAAACAGATTTTAAAAGAATGAGGCTTTCCTCTATCTCTTTTCCTAAATAAGGTAACACCGAGTAATAGTAGTAGGCATTCATTGCCGGAGTGTTAATTCTCTTAAAAAAATATTTTTAAAGTGATGCAGGCAAAAAGTACACCCAACAAGATAGTTACTAACAGTCCTTCAATTTACTGTCTGTTACTTTAAAAATAATGTTCGTTGCCAAGAATAGGTCAAGTGGACTTAGACTATGGAGAAGGGTGCCCCTAACATGAAAACTATTAGGAGTACATAATTACCCTATATTCCAGATACAATATATACCAGTACAAAATAATCGACTGAAAAACAGATGAGAGACAGACGCGACTTCGTTGGCTGAATGAAAAAAGTTGTTGAAAAGAGAAGGCCGATTGACTGCATACGTGAGAGACAAAGTCTTCACAAGCTCACAGAAATGCATAATGATGAACAAGCACAAAACAAGGCTTACAAATGAAAGCAACCATTTGCAAAAGCTGTAGCAAAATGTGAATAATTAAGACGAAAAATGGAAAGCAATAAGAAGCATTGCAGGTATATCGAAGTTGCAATTTTGGCGGATTAAAATTTCTTTGGCATTACTCATACTAGTTTATTCCTACTACTACTATTATTATGTTAAAATAAAAACTTTGAAAGAAAATTTTATGAAATAAATGTTTAAATATGAATTCTGCCAATCTGGAACACCAATTTTCAACAACTTTTCGCAGCATTTGCGGCCGTATTTCGCCGATAACTCTTCGAATGACGATTTCCAAGTGTTTAATTGTTTGTCAACGTGGACAAGAGACTTAGCGTAACCCCAAAGAAAATAATCCAATAAAGTTAAATCACACGATCTTGGTGGCCAATTAATTGGGTCATTACGTGAAATAATTTTTTTCATCAAAAGTTTCTTTGAGTAAATCAATTGTAGCGCCCGCTGTGGCATGTGGCTCCGTCCTGTTGGAATCACATATCAGCAAAATTAATGCCACGTAATTGAGGTACGAAAAAATGTCGAATCATGTTCCTATACCGTTCACCATTGACAGTAACATTCTGATCATCACAGTTTTTGAAGACATATGGGCCAATGACTCCGCCAGCACATAAAGCACACGTGTGGTAATTTTCTGTGGATGTAATGGTGTTTTCACAAAAGCTTTTGGATTCTCCTCACTCCAAATGCCAACAATTCTGCTTATTTGCGTACGCATTCAACCAGAATTATGTACGCCATTAAATGGAAGAAGTGCACGATGAGTTTGATGAATAAAACAATTATTTTGATTAAAAATTTCCACAATTTTGCACGCGTTGCTCTGATATAAGTAGATTCATAATGAAATTTCAAACCAAAGTAAACAAAAAGCAACAATCAGCTGTTAAAGGAGTGCTCAATTCAAGCAGTGATGCCAACTCAAAGTGTGACACATTTTTTCAGTAAAATAGCTTAATTACTGCTTTTCAGAAGCGTTTTTGTAAGGGGCCCAATGCTACAGAATCACTTGCTGTTGCGCATGAGTGAGGCATTTTTTTTTGTTCGAGATAAGCCAGCCTTACTAAAGTGCTTCATAGAGGTAATACTCAGATGCAAAATTTACTGGTTTGCAAAATTGTCTGTGATAAATTTCTACTTTATTAGGGAGCCCGACTTACGTTAGTGCTTTTCACAAGCATTTTTCGAAGCTTTTGTTATCAAGTAAGCAAATAGATTTTTTTTTTTTGCTGGGCTGATGTTCTGCTTTTCTGGCCAACCTTTTATTAGTATTTGAATAAAAATCCATTTTTGTTCAGTTTGTTGAAATCATTTGAATGGTTACACATCAAATTTATTAATATGTTTACTGGGTTAAGTTCAGTTCAGTTTAAAGTTTTTTCATATAAGTATGTATGTGTATACATATGTATGTATACGTACGTATACGTATACCTCAACTATTAGCATACTCTTGAGACTTTTACTACTCGTGAGTGGTGAATGGAGGAAAAGAAATATCATGGAACTTCTGCATATTTCTACACTTAAAATTCTTGCTCAACACATCATTTATCATAAAAATTTCGGCAAATTTATGAAAAAAACAATTGGTAAAATAAGGGAAAATGCCAAAGAACCATAGAATATAACACCGCAGCGCAAGTAAATATAAGGGTAAGTGATTAGAGAAATGTTGAGAGTTTTTGGCAGATTTTTTTTCTAATAGTTTTTATATTCGTTAAAATTTTTTTTCTTTTTTTTGCGGATAACTTGGCAAGTAATTTGTCTAATTTCGATGACATAAAGTAGTTTATGCTGTCAAAAAATAAAATAATAATCGACCAGCGAGTTGAGTAAATAAAAAATTTAAGGAAATGAAAATATTATTGGTGCACTGCAGTGTTAACTTTTTTTTTCCACAAATTTAACATAAAAAAGGGCAGCAAAAATCTAGGAGTTTTTTTTAGGAGTGTTTCATAGAGAATAAGAAGTGGAATTTGTTGCCTATGAAACTTTTATTCCCCCAGAAAGAATATAATCCTTAATTGTCATTCGAAATGAAAAATCATAAGAGAAACCTGAAGATGATTTTCAAATACCTGTCGAACGATACTTACTCATTTTGTTATGGTTCGCCGACTTTTTATTTATTTTTTTTCGTATATACAAAATGGCGTCTGTTGGCCGCCATATTGAATTTTGACTACTGTAACATCTTAAGTGACACTCGCGGCATAAAGATAAATCGATTCCTGCATCATATTCCTCAAAGAGCAAGTAAGTCATTTGTGTTTTTGTTTGTAATACTTGAAAACTTATATTTTGAAAAAAAAATCTAATAATACATTTTTCTCATTCCAAAAAATCTAATAATGCTTTTGTATTTGATTGCAAAACTTAATAAATTCAATAGATACATTTTATAACAGCAAATTGTAATTTTATCAAAAGTATTAGAATTGCAAATCTAACAAAATCGCATTCGATATATTTAAAATGGATTTTAGCATCAAAACAATGATTTTGATGAACATTTATTACACACAATAGATTTATATAATTGTTGATTTTAAATTGCTTAATTGCATGAATGTTAATACATAATGAAATATCTCTAATAGTTAAATTTAATATGTTTAGAAAATTTGCATAAATAACTTGTTAGTGTTTATTTATGTAAATTAGTTAAGCGTATTGTAAGAAATTAAATTATTAAAGAATATTGTGTGCCGATAATCACAAAACCGATTAAGGCAGATCTAAAAAGCCCAAAAACATTAAAAATTTTATTTATATATACACGCAAAGAAAAGATATGGTTGTAGCATGGTTGAGAAAACAATATTATGTTCTCCAAAACAAATGTGTGGTCATTGAAAACAAGTTATTGTTATTTTAAACATTACTTGCGTTACGATAAACAAAGTAATGTTTGAATTTAATAATTACATTATTATATTCATAAAAAGTTTGATATGGTTAAAATTTAACAATACAGCTTTGTTAAAAATGTATGACTACAACATAATTTTTATTATTATGTAAAAATAATATGATGTAAATGACAATATAATGTTATCCAAAACCATGCTATTTTTAGTTTCAAAAAAAATATTTTTTGCAGAAATATCTTCTGTCAGTTCAGTGTTTCGTTTGTAAGCTATCGGTATTGCACGCGTAGTGTTAAATAAATGAATAAATAAATGAAGTATAAAAAAGAGGATAGATGAATAAAAATATATATACATATATTTTTTTATACATGCGTGTCTGCATTTCAAGTATACACATATATTTGTGTAAGTACACGTGCACATATATACATTTTATTTCAAGAATATTATTTTATATTTATTTCGGCTTTGACGCACAGCTGTTTTAAGCAAAAGATCTACCAATATATGGTTAAAAGATCAAAATATTATTATTATGTAGAATAATACTGTGGTCGTATTTAACAATATTATTATAATATTAGAATATGGTATGGATATTTTTAATTATATTTTAGTCACATCTAATAAAAGTATTGTCATATTTAACCAAAATGTGATAACTTTGAACAATACTAAGATTAGGTTTAACAAAGTTAATTGTTATTGTAGATAATATTATTATTAACTAAGATAATAATATTACTAAAACTTTGCTTTTCTATTGACAATAATATGATTTGACTGCAACCGTATAATTCAATCATAGTATGTTGCTGTTTGATTATCGTTACCTCAACCATATTTTTTCTTTGCGTGTACATACATATATGGTTATTAATCACAATTATTTGACTTTGCAAAATCGACGCAAATAGACATTGTTTTCTGTTGTTTAGTCCAGTTATCGTTATAGAAGATTTGCACTCTGCAAGAGAATTTAACGGAGATATTGTGTTGCAGCGACTTTGAATTTGCCATCGCCATTGTTGATAACGACTTAAGTTGATTCGGAGCAAAAAGTAATTAAAAGCCAGATGTTGTAAATGCAAACGATTTTTTTCGTTTTGAAATTTGTATGGAAAAAATATTTTTTGAAACAAATTTTCGTTATTTTCCATAAAAATTTTAAACGTTTAGAGACGATTTTTTTTAGAAAACCTGCCTATAAAATTAAGAAAACGAAAAACAAAAATAACTGAATTCATTTGTTTCAGACAAAATATTTATCGACATTAAAAAAAAATTGTCAAAAAATAAAATTTTGTCCGGACAAAAATTTTGTATGAAATGGAAGAACTCCTCTTAACAACTGCAAGTGCAGCAGAATAGTTGCAGAATAATCCTTCTCTTGCAATGAAATTTTCACTGAGGCATTGTTCAGAGTAATTTTAAAGAAGTAACGTAACGTAGCTGAATATAAGTATAAAGTTTGTTTATGAGCTTGGCGACACTTGAAGCTTAAAATTAAGAAGAAAATGGTTGCCAACAAAGTTGACTGTTATGCAACGGGTGGAAAGATATTTAAGCAAATTACTGTCAACCCGTTAGAGAAAACTGTGAGAAATCTGCTGCAGTTAAAAAAACAACTTAAGTTTCGAAATCCAGTTAATACATTAAATCCCAACGATTTTATTCATAAAAAATATTTTGGTTTTATAAAAGGTTAATTTATAAAAATATTTTTTATAAATCAAAAAGATTTTTTATGAATAAAGGTCTCATTAGTCTTTAATTTCTGTTGCTGCTCTATGCTGTGCCATTTTCTGTATCTTCAAAGGGTATTATTACAGAAAAAGTAATAACCCTTTTAGACACAGCAAGTTTTCTTTGCAAAGTCTTAATTCAGCTGGAAGAAAGACAGAAAGATATAGTATTCCTCCCTCTGTCTTACACACAGCTAAATTAAGGCTTTGCAAAGTAAACTTTACGTATCTAAAAGGGGTAAAAGTAAACTTTGCGGGTCTTCACTTATCAGCTGTTTCTGGCAAACAAACAAAAAGTGATGAGATTTTCATCCTCCATGGTTGTGTTTCAATATAATTTTATGCTTTTGTGTATGTGTGAACAAAATGTTTTCATTTTATTTATGCTGTCACTTACAATTACTTAACAATTTTTAGATTTTCACAGATTGAACCGAAACAGAACAGAACAGAATGGAACAGATTTTTGTAAACAAAAACAAAAAAAAGTCAGCTGATTAGTAACAGAGCAGAAAATAAAAGCTAATTCTGCCTGTTAAATAAATATATTTTGTGATTGTTGTATGAAAATTATCAAATTACTTTAAAGTACTTTTCCACCTTTTGTCATTTCCAATATCAATTTTAAATAAAATATCTAATGCTGAGAACAAAAAGCCATGCCCAGCCATACATACATACACACTTAAAGCAAATTGCAAATTTCATAATTAAATATTATATCCATTTGCGCAGTTTCATTACGATATCGAGAGCATCTTAAAATTTTCTGCTCCGCACTACGTGTGCATATTTGAGATAAAATTAAACCACTTAAAATGAAATCAGAAGCTGTCAATCCTTCCGACCTGTATATAGATATAATGTTGGCATTTGTCCACATAATTAATAATAACAAACCATCCCATTAATTTTTGTTCACTACATACTCGCATCTGTGGCCATACAGAAAAAGGGATTAAGTCATATTTTATTGTTGGGGAATTCGGTATTTACTTACACACCATGATTAATAAATTCAATTTGAAATATACCAAAGTATAACGAATTTAAGTTATTATTCCATATGAGATTATATTCCTGAAAAATTGCACAAAATAGTTGAATTTTGCCCATTTTTCTTTTTTTTGAATGTTGTGAAGATTGCAGAGGTGCCATTAACTCAGAATCCTCTTATGTAGACTTAAGCTATTTTTTCTTTTTGCCACAAATATATTAGAACTATTTGTATGTGAGCATTAAAGACGCGAACACTTAGCACTTAATGTATAAGTGTTTCAGTTATGAGTTAGAATTACAACTGATTGTAGTAAATCAGTACCTGGATTCTGTAACTGTTTGCGAACCGAAAATCGTTCAAATATCTGTGGCAAAAAGGAAAAAGTGCTTAAGTCGAGATAAGCTGATTTTGAGTTAATGATACCTCCGTAATCTGCATATTTGAGAGTAACCCTGCACAAAATCTCAATTAATTTGTGCGATTTTTTAAGAAGTTATAGCAAAATTACTTGCGCCTTGTCTTTTTTAGACTTCTAATCTCATTTGCAATAATAGATTAAATTAGGATATACTTTGATGATTTCAACTTTAATGTATTATTTACAGTGTGTAGAACCATGTTTGCTTAAAAAATAAATTTTAACAGAGCATTTCCCAATTTAACTGTAAAAGAAATAAATTTCTGAAAATCGACTTCGATTATGGTAATAAAAGTTACTGAATCCAGCTAAATGAGAATGTGAGAAATAATTGCCATGCAAGCATTTATTTTCTAAACAACCATCCATCTATCTTTAGCAGATTGAGCTAAAAATTAGTGAGAAAACTTTTGTTCAGAATAAGGCTGTATGTTTCGCTAAAATTCAGTGTTACCTTTATGCGACTAAGGTGGTGTTTTCCCCCATATTTTACTGCCTTTCATTTTTTGCCCCATTTAGTATCCAAATGTATTATTTTGAAAATTTTGTTCTCATTTCCGTTATAAATCGGTGCAGATTTTAAATATTTTTGAAAAGAAGGGAACAAAATAAGAGAGAAAACATATAAAATTTCCCTGATGATCTGCATTAGCCACTAGAGCACTGCACTGAATACTCGAGCAATGTTCATGAGTAATCTACTCTCAGTAATTTTCTCTTTTGCCCATATGAATTTTACTGAACTGAGAACACATGAGCATGCTCAATTAGCTACAGTGAAATGCCCATAGGATCCAGCTAACACCTCTATAATCAATTTCAATGTACTTTTAATAAAAAAAATATTTTATTATTAGTTAACAAATTTTAAAATTAATTAAAAAATTCCCAAAAAGCAACAACGGGCTGCAACCGGTCAAAAATACTTGTGTGGCAACTAGAGATGGGCGCGTGTTAAATTTTTCCAACACGACACGACACGAACACGAATGCCAAGATGTCCAACACGTACGAAACACGCACGCGAAATTTTTTCAAAACATGAAACTGCACAACACGCAACGAAATCAAATTGAAAGTATTTTTTTATATTCCAAGCTTAAGATACCCCTACACTATAAACAAATTTGATGGTTTTACGTGTTTGACGATACAAAATATTAAATTTCTTCTTTACTGGAAGTTTATGCATTTATGCATCGTTTCGTGTTTATCTCAACACGATACGACACGAACACGTACGAAAACAGATTTTCTGTCACGAACACTTCGTGTTGAGTCATGCGTGTTCGTGTCACGAGAAAATACGACACGCGCCCATCTCTAGTGGCAACATTCTATTCTTGCGAAAGGAATGAATAGTTGTTGTTGTTTTTTACATTTATTTTCACTACATACATACTTCTCACAACCACAATTCGAGTTGAAAAATAGTCCGCCAATATAGCAATGGTAAAGTAAGAAAATAAAAAACAGGTTAATTATTGAGTTGTTGTTTCAACTTTGATATTAGTTCAACTTCTCATAATATCTCTAGTTGTTTTCAGAAATTTTTGCATAAAGGTTCCCTGGTGATCTGCAGTAGCAACAGTGAAATGCGCCAAGAATCCAGCTAATCCCTCAGTAATCAATTTCAATGTATTTTAAATAAAAAAAATATTCGCGTGGATTTTCGGATAGAATTATGTTTGCATACACACCAATTCATTTATTTTTTAATTTGCAATACACTAGAAAAAAAAACTAAAATTAATTACAACTGACGAAAAACAAAAAATGTCAAGAGTTCCGTGACCAAACAATTGTATGAACATTCATTTTTGTTGAATGTTAAAAGTCTCCCTGTTAAGGACAATATATATCAAAAATTATAGGTGATTATTTTTGGAAGACCGTACTAACACAAACAGAAATTTCTTTAATAAATTTATCGACTTGATTATCTGTAAGTTTTTTTTTACACACGGCTCTTATGGTAACATCTGAATTTCCGTAAGAACTCCGTTCCAGCCATACTTTTCTAGTAACACACTTACATTTTTGGAACTTGATAAGCAATTTTTTGCTTTCAAAGCGTTTTTCAACTTGATAATCGAGTTGAACAGCTGATAAGGCACTCAACATTTGTTACACTGATTCCCTCATTTATACAATTAGTTGTAAATATTTCTCCGTTAGAATTATTTTGGCAGTAATTTATTCTATACTCGCGCACGTCTTTAATTTACAAATATGCACCTTCTTGTATTAACTTAAGGCCTCATTAGTTTTTACTTTTCGTTTTCGTTCTGTGCCGTTCTTTTCCGTATAAAATATTTTGCAATTACTTTTTCTGTGCAAGGAATCAGCTGGCAACCTATATAACTGATTTCAGTTGTATGCAAAATATCACAACAAACTAATACATACACACTTTTGGCTGTCACTTAACGTTGAATTCTATTTTCTACAGATTTGTCCGCAACGGAACAGAATGAAACAGGAAAAACAAACCACACACACAGACTTTCAATTGAACAGAAACAAAACAGCTGATTCAGAACAGAACAGCACGTACAAACTAATTCTGCCTTTAAAAATAATGTTGTGCGTGTATACATATTTTTCAAATTCCTCATTTAATGTTTTACCAAACGTAAGGTTACAAATCATATTTCATTATTATGAATTCATGACACTATTTTTGTTTTTTCTTCCCCATATTTGATGTTTGTATTTAAAACGTCAATAAATAAAACACACGCATTAATGTAAACATACATATGTATGTTTGTATGTAAATGCATATGGGCGTATATTTAAATTAAAAACCACACATTTCGGTATACACATTAGGAGCGTTCATAGTGTATGTAGAAAAATCAAAGAGGTAAAAAATAATACTTATAGCAAATATTACATTTACAAAATAGTTTTAAGAAACTTTTCTAAAGAAACCATAGACTTAAAATCAAACGATAAATATTGAGCAGCTGTAATGTACATACATACATACATACATACATACATATGTACGAGTACATAATGCTCATAGTTACTCAAACAACGTAAAAAACCATTTTGCCAGAAAAAAACCAATTTGCCAGAAAAAGAGTTTGAAGTTTTCAATTTACACACAATTAAATGGAATATTTAATTTTCCTCTCAAGAGTTGAGTAAACAAGATATTTGTATGCAATTTTTACCCAATAAGAAGAACGATATGAGGATTAATTGTACATCACTGGCACAAAAATTCCATTTTTGGAGTTATGACGTTGTTTGATTAAATGAGCGATATGTACTAGTACTCTAGAGCGGAATGTTTTTTTTTTTTTTAATATAAGATTTGTAGTTTTTAGCAAGATTTTTTTAAAATTTTTTTTGTAGATTCAACGGAACGAAAAAAGGAAACTATTAAGGCAAAAACTCAATTACAAATAGCAAAAAATTGCTTGTTTACTCATTCTCGAGAACAATTTTCTGCTACTGACAATCTATTTCCGGTGCTTAAGGTCTAGAAAATAGCATAAACTTGCCCACAGGAGTCAGTTGTTTTCGACCACGGGTGCACAAGCCCCAATTTTTTGGTATTGTCGATGCCGACAACTGGAATAAGGGTGATATTTTATCAGATATGTACATATGTATGTATGTATATATTATATGATTCATAATATTTGATGACGTATTTATTTACAATTAAATAAAATTATCATGTGCAAAGTGCTTTGTGCAAATTAAAAAAAACTCCAAGTGCAATACAATTGCATTGTATAAAATATTAAATTTAATATACACTGCAGCTTACGATACTCCCCAATGTCCTAGGCAATTGCAAATTGACCTAAATATGATATGTATATTTTTAAAAATTGCAACCTTTTCTTATAAATTTCCCGAAAAAATTTGCAGTTGTTCGGAGAAAAGTATGATGTGAAAAGTTCATTTTAGCTTTATCAAAATTGTTTTTCTTAAGGCTTCAGCTGTGTACAGACGATCGTGCTGAATTAATCTTATTGAATGAGCGTTCTTTAATTGATCGCATAATTTCTCTAGTGCGACTAAAATTAAAGAAGCTATTATTATCTTTGATGAGAAATAATTTCTTAATCGGGCTTAAGTTCAGTACTTTCTTATAGAATAAAGTACTTTTAATAATTAATGTGATTTTCTAAAGCAGACGAGGAAAATTAAATTGAAGCAGTGACACTCATACATTCACATTTAAGTTTGTATTGGTGGTTCGTTATTGAGCGTAAGACGGTTTTCTCTCACCATATCAGGGCTGCCAAGACATATTTGGGTCATACTTGTAAAACTCTAATTCGATTTAATTTCTCGTGTTCAAAAAGAGAATACTGGCACATTTGATGCATTTTAAATCAGATATGATCTTTCGAGCTCTAAAAAATAGAAAACCTTGATATTAAAATAATATAAAAAGGATCCATTGTTTTCTAGTAACGTGCAACTACACAACCGACACATACGAATAGTCTGAGATGAAATTGGTAGAACTATTTGTAGTAATAAGAGACTAGATATCAAGGCAAGTTCATAACAGGCAAAGTTGAAAACACAGCTGATCTACTTTTTTTTTGATTAATTTAAGGCGAATTCATATAACTGTTGGCGCTTATGTCAAAAGTTGTTTATCTACAGAGACCTGCGCCGGGTGATTGATCTGGCGGTGGTGCCTATTGAGAAAATTGTCGGAGAAAGCTGAGAACAAATAACATGAAAATCAAATTTAAGATAAGAAATAATTGAAAAATAAATTAAATAATTATTATTGTACATGGAGAATCAGTGGCTGTTTTTCAGGCGACATAAGCCAAAATTTTTTCGGCGGCGGCGTAGTTGACTAAAATTATAGACGGCTCGGCTCAGCCGGCTGTGGGAAATAATGACGTAGGTCTCTGCCTTAGTATTTTCAATCAGCTGCTTTTGACATACGAGCCTCCCAAGGCAACAACAAAATACCATATTGTTCTTATTGTTTGTACTTTGTTGTAGTATTAACTTTACCTGTCATGAATTTGCCTTGCTACATATTAAATAAAAATACAAATGAAATTTTATAGCTCTCTTAATTATTGTAAGAGCACTCGCACATATTCGCGGTTTTGAAGATCTCTGCACTAGAGTTTAGCTGGGGAAATGTCGAAATTTTTCTATGCAACCATGCACTTCTTATTATCCTTAAAATATTGTCAACAATAAGCAATATTCTCTCCATAAAATAAAACTAAACAAAAAACAGAAATGTCCCTATTGAAAAATTCTTTAGTTTGGTTAATCCATTTCAAAAAAAATAATATGTATACAAATCGTTAAAAAAAACTCGTGCTTCAGCGTTTTTAAATAATTCATAATGT
Organism: Nowickia ferox; assembly: GCA_936439885.1. Classification (NCBI taxonomy): domain Eukaryota; kingdom Metazoa; phylum Arthropoda; class Insecta; order Diptera; family Tachinidae; genus Nowickia; species Nowickia ferox. The sequence goes on from OW387023.1 coordinate 113,301,315, forward strand.
ATGTGTTTACTTTTGCTTCAAACAAAAACTAAAAACAACTATGAATTTACATAAAAATATAATTTAAATCGCTTTGTAAAGTAACAGCTATTGGAGATGTTGAATTAGTTGTTACAAAAACGTTAAAGCTATAAAAATAATATTGACACAAGAATGACACAAAATACGTACATACGTACGTAATAGGATGTGCAACACGAGTGCATATGCAATGACAAAAAAAGCAATAAAATATATAAATTGGCAAAAACAAAAATAAATTAAAATTGTACATCATCTAAGTTTGCAGCCAGCCCCATGCATGAAAACAGTGAGAATTCTTATTGAGTTTCAGCTAAAAAAAAAAATAAAAAAATTTAAGTCCCGGTAAACTTTTTTCGTTTTTTAGTTTAAGCGCTTTTTCTTACTTTGGGCGCTTTTTTCGATTTTGAGATTTTTTCGATCTTGGGCGATTTTTTTAGCATTGGCGTGTTTTTCGTCTTGACAATTATTTCACTTCTTGGTGATTTATTTTAGCTTTAGCGATTTTTTTAGCTGTGACGCTTTTTTGAGTTTGGCAATTTTTTTTTAAGTTTGGAATTTTCGTTTAAGCTTTTTTGAAGATTTCAAGAGTTTTACTCAGCAAGTTGTCAATATTACATAGTCCAAATTACATTAACTGGTAGAATACCCTTTAATTTTGATTTTTTTAAATTTCACTTCTGCATAAAAATACAAACTTTGCAAATTTCAAGTGTGTATATTATAATTGTCTGTATATTACATTAGGATTTCAACATGCTTCGTTGCTCGCTTTAGAACACCCTTTACTTTAACTGTCATATCTATGCTGTTGTGGCGGCCAAAGTTTTACATATTCTCTGACAATTTCGGGTCAGTAGCTCTTATGGTTCTCGGTAAAACATCCCGTGCCAGACAAACAGTTATACCGATGGATATCGTAGCGAAAACAATAGATTTCCTTTTCACCTTTGGTATAATTTCTTTTAGGAATAAGTTAGAAATTAACGGCCCTTCTCACGATGTCAAAAAGAAATTTTCTCTCGCTTATTTATTTTGAAAACAAAAACAAGTTTTCTTATTTTGTTTTTGTTTTAAAATTTTCTTATTTTGTTTTTGTTTTCAATAAAAATAAGCGACAGAAAATTTCTTGTTGACATCGTGAGCCAAGGAGTAAATGATATGAAAAATGAAGAAAATATATAATTTTCACAGACATTCCATAGAAGCAATTTTTCTCCTATTAAAACCTTTAATTAAAAAAAATCAAGTAAACATTTTTTCTTCATTTGCTAATTTTGGTCTCCTTTGCCACAATTGGCTGCTGAAAGCATTTTATTTCAAGAAGAATTCGATTTGATTCCACATTGTTGTTTACAGACTAGAGCAGATAAATACATTTTGCAAAATTTTATTAAATATTCAACAATTTATTTTTATTTTTTGTATTAGTGTGACATTTGCGATGACACAAGACACTTGTACGTACATATGTACATATAACATGGATTTGTAAATTCAATATTTTAATTAAATACTCGTTAAACAATTGCAATTGTTGAACAAAAAAGCTAAAGCTCTTTCTGCGAGTAGAATGGCAGCAATACATATGTTAGCAAAAAAATCCACACATGTGACTGAGTAAGATGCCCCAGTAGGGGTTTTCGTTGTGGTTTCAATTCCCACGAAATAAAAAATCACTCCCTCCTTTTACACTATTAGACATTTTTAACAGATTCATCGATTTTTAATTTTTTATATCTTTACGGATACTTATTAAACCCTTAGTTCTGCATAAAAAGCCAGACATTTTAGGATTTTAAAAAGACTGTGGAATATCAATTAATTGTTGAAGGAAATAGCCTAGGATTTACGACATTTTCCTTACATGTGTATGTACATATATAATGCAGCTACTATATTGTCCGCTCCATGTGAGAAACTTATTTTGCTATTTTGCTTGTAATTTGTAGTGTCCGCTTAATCATTGAGCAAAACATCTCAATAATGGTTATCATATCGTACCATAACCGCCAAAAAAGCTTAACCGACACATTTTTTGGACCTCGATTTTTTGACGAAAATCGATTACGATAGCAAATGATCGATTTTGGTAAAAAAAAATAAGTTCAAAAATTGTGTCGCTTAATTTTTTTTGGCGGTTATGGCACGATATGTGTATATCGTGGTATAAATTAAAAAAAGGCGTAACTTACATATATAAAATATTTTACAGAATAAGCAATATACATACTCGGATAAAAACATTGTGGGTAGAAGAATCTTATACAGGGTGGCGCAAAATTACCGAAGGGTTTGGAATTCCTTATAACTTATTTTATTTATTATTTTGTAAAGAAGACGTAGGGAATTTAAATTGGAACAGTAACACCATTGATGGAAACGGCGACACCGTGTTCATTTTCAAAAAAATGTGAGCCATACTTTTTTAAGCTACACTTAAGTGAGAGTAATTCTCGCTGTTTAACTACTCTTTGATTTTCTGTAGCCCATATTCTACAGTTTTGCCTATTAACGAACATATTTAATTGGAAGTGGGCTTCGCCGCTCATAATTAAATTAAGAAAAAGATCACGATTTTCCTCTGCTTTTTGACGAAAATAAATTGCATAATCAAGTCGTTGCTGGTAAGCTGTCGGTTTCAATTGTTGAACAAATTCTCCAAGTCTTCTTTACAAAATACTGAAAAGAAAAATAATAAAAAAATTATAATAAAAAAGTTATAAGGAATTCAAACCCCTTCATAATCAATCAAAAAGACGATTTTGAACTTTTTGTAAGTTACGCCCTTTTTGAATTTATATGACGATGTGTAAATATGCATTTGTAATAATTTTTAAATTCAATAAATACATATTCTTAATGGTCAGAAATTCAAGAAACAGCAGCTTGATTGAATTAATTTTCTTGTTTTTGATTTAAATTAAAATATGCGAAAAACGATTTAGCTTCATTGAATTTAAATAATCAGGCATGTCGCAGAAACCGATCGAAATTGTTTTGATTGCGAATTTACAATTCGATCGATTTTGTTTATGTTCTCTAGATTTCGATCGATTTTGTTGATTTAGAAAAGGTGGCAATTCAACTATTTTCAATTTATATGTATTTATTTGGCAATATTGAGCTACCTCGAACAAAACACATGTGTTGTTAGAAGAGCGAAATAAATTGATGTAGGGCCTACATTGTAAGCCCACAACGATAAAGGCTAAAGGCCATGTCAGATACAACTTGTTCTTCGCTTTGCGTTGAAGATTCGCAAAGCGAAGCGAAAAGTTAGGCAACTCTCAACTTTCGCGTGCTTTGACATTCAGCGTGTATAATTATCTTAATTTGTTTGGCCAAAGTCGCATGTAAATATAAAATTTGATTAAAGTTTTGGTAAATTTATATAAAAATGAGTTAGTGGCATCAGAGTAATCGCATTGTGCTGTATCTTATGCATTAAACAAAGCAGTAAAACAAAAAGTGAGTGTTGTCAAAGTTTTTATTGTGTCATACACATTTTGCTTTTCTGCAAACGCTATAAACGTCACGCAAAACGTTGAAAATGTATCTGACACCGCCTTAAGCGTTGAAATATTTTGTACGTATTTTGTTTTTGTAAATTAAATTTTTTTTCTTCAAATAAAGCCCTTAATATTGAAAGGAGTTGTTTTGAGCATCGTACACATTTATACAAATTTCCATCAACGCCATTAGTTAAATTTTTACTAAACAAATCATTATTTGGCTTGTTATTTTTTTTTTTTTTTTTTTTTTTTGATTTAAGATAGCAAATAAAACAGCAATCAAAATATTTTTATTTTTTATTTAATTCATTTCTTGCAGCCATCATTTATTTCATTTTTATTTTATTAATTTTTGTGTCATTTATTGCTTTTTAATTTTGTTTTATTTTTTTTTATACATGTACATATGTACGAGTATATACATACATATATATGCGCGACGCACATTCACTTTCCTCAAAATATGAATTTTAGCCTTAATAAAACAAAAATAATTTTGTATAAAAATCAACTAGAGAACTTGTTTAATTTTAAATAAATTTTTTTAATGGCCTGTTTGTCGAAAACGAAAAAAGTAAAACATTTTTTCGTTTAACGTGTAACATTGAATAGTTTTATGTGAGTGACAAAGGTTTTCTATGTAGTTTTTGGTTATAAAGCGGGTGCCAGACACGTCAATATTCAGCTTCAATTAATGTACCAGCAAAAATACATTTGGTACAAGTATACTTGCTTATAAGCACTAAGACAAAAAGAAGTGTTTCGGAAGCGCGGAAAAGCACATTATGCATACCCCTTGCCTTACGAGAATGAAATAACGTAAGCGAACGCCGAAATTTAAAACAAACACTGCGAAGTTAATTGGCTGTTTATTATACTCAAATACTAAAAATTTTTTTATAGTGCATCCTCTCTCGCTTACCTGCATACAAATTTGGATGCGAATGAAATTTTTACTACGAGTTTCGATTTTTAATTTTTTTATTGAGTTGTATACGAAAATAAGTATGTCTTTCGGTAGGTCAGTGGGTAGTGTTCTAGCCTCAGGCCAAGTTTACATCTTCGTGCAACGTACCCAAAAAAAGCGTAAACACTAATTATTAATGAAAAACTGTTTGATTCAGATTAAATTAAATAAGGAAATGAAAATTACTCGAATAAGAATTAAAATAAACAAATGATTTCAGCAAATGAAGAAAGTTTTATGCAACTAATTATATAAAGAAATAATGTTGTAAATACACTTTTATAAATATGTTGTCTCATTTGTAGGATTGTACGAAATGGTTGTAAGTCCTGTGAAGCTTATTTTTTCTTTCAAATGTACACAAGAAATAGTAATACCTTTGCCTTAAATCAAATATATAACATAGATTTAGCCCACAAAAACTATTTGCAAGTGCAAAATATTACTTATGACCAACATCTAGCTTTAGAGTTGTAACATATACGTACATAATATAATATTAAAATTTAACATCGGTTACAAAACATTTATATTTTACCACTTTGGTTTTGTTTTTTTTTTCTACATTATCCATTTTAAATAAGTTCTTGTTAACGTTTTGTTGCAGTTATTGCTATTGTTATTGGCTTCGTTAGCACTAGATTTTGCTTTAGCTATTTGTTTGGTAACTGAAAAGAAATAAAAAATCAGCAATAAATAAAGGGTAAAGTTTATGTTACTAATGTTTTATCGACTTTAATATATTTAAAACCAAGTAAAAGCTCATTTTCAACTTTGTGTTTATATGCAACAGTCAGCTAGTAAGTTCACTGAACACTGAACACTGAAATGGTGAACTTCCACGTTTACCAAAAAATAACACACATAAAAGAAAGTATAAGCAGAAAGTCTTAGTAAATTTCTCAAAAATTATAGAATCTTTAAGACTTTGTAACATTTACTAAAGACGCGAATGATCCAAAGCTATTTAATGTGCTGTGACTTTCTGAATGTTGCTAACATTCTTCTGGAAGTTTTATGTTAAGTATAAAAAGGGCAATGCATTAGCTAAACGAACAGTATTGTGTAAAATAACAGCGAAGTTAACATCGTAGTATTCCAGCAGTGAATCAGTTAATTAACGTTGTGTGTTTTAAAGGCTCTTAAAGTCAGGGCACTTTTTTTTGATCATAATACATACAGTGGTGACTTTTTACTCAATTGCAAAAATTATAAACTAAAATATAACAATATTTTAAGTTATATTTCGTATTGTATATTAACATAAATGTCTTAAAGTTTTGCAATTCTGATAGAAGGTATCATCAATCAATAATCAATTATGGAGATTGTAGCAACACCAAGATCAATAATGATTTTTAGTTTTAAAATATTTATATGTGGATGGCGGTGACCGCAACCGTCGACTTTGTGAAATCAAAATATAGTGATAGTTTGATTTTGAGAAGTGGACTTGTCAATTTACCTCCAAGCTTGTGCAATACGTCTCTGATAAACCAACAACAATTAACGAGCGGAATACGCTTTGTTGGTTTCGTGATATGAAACGTGCACTTTAGCCAGGCTGGCAGGATCCTTAGCGGGATATTACACATGACAAGCTGTGTAATTTGCTACTCACTCATTGGCAAATTACATTGAAATTGAAATTAAAAGAAAATCAGTGACATTGTCCCTGTTTCATTTGCGACTGGGTGTGAACTTTGTGTGAACTTCGTTTTCCATTTATTAGTGTCATACAGATAAACTTTAACTAATAATTACGATATAAGAATAAATAAAAGCAAATCCCCTGATGTATGTATAAGCTTTTGACTGACTTCGCCATGTGTTGTTAATGGTTGACATATTGACACAAAAACAAGCCAATTGTGTTGTTTTTTGGTTTGTTTTTGGTTGAAAGTATTGCAAGGAAAAACATAATTTGTTCTTAAACTTTAACAGCAACTAATCAAAATAGGAAAACCACTTTGCATTTATAAATGAATTCAAAAGTTTTTCGTCAGAGTTTCTTGGATGGCTATTATTATTATTTTATTAAAAACTATAAAGTATAATATCTTTTTTCGATTAATTTATATCGTTACCTTAATATAGAAAAGCCCTGACTCAGTATTTTTTGTTTAAATCGAGTTTTTTGTATATTTCGATAGAAGAACATTTAATGTGTAGAAAAATGCCAAAATCTCGATTTCAAAAAAATTATGAGTTGGTGCCCTTCTATATTAAGGTAACAATATGTATGTTTATGATTCTGAAAAAATTAAATATTCTAGTTTTTAAAGTAATTAAAAATTGCAATAAAATGAAATACACGTAGGAAGAGAACAAGACTGGGTTAAAATAAAAATAATTTATTTACTTTCAATATAAATATTTCCCAAAGAACTTAAACATTTCCTAAGTAAATTCTTGTTCATTTTTTAAATCACTTACTTCATTTTCATTTACTTTTTTTGACTGACCTACACTCGTATAGCGAAATAAATGAAAAGTAGTAAGATAATTAATTTAATCAAATTAAATTGTGAAAAATGAATTGCAACTGCAGATTGGCTTTTCTTTTTTCTTTAAAAGATTTTCTGTCTCCAGCTGGATCAACATTCACAAACACAAATAAGGAGTAACGGCAGCAACTGAATAAATTGCCAAAAAAAAAACCTCACAAACACACGCACACGCAAACTAAAACAGCAACGTGCACGAGAAATTTAATCAAACTAAAAAATTAGTTTAAAAAGCCAATTTTTTATCAAATAAAAACAAAGAGGAATATATACTACAAACAAAAAGAAAATTTTCATGAGAAAAATGCGTATGAGCATCATGAACGTAAAAACTGTGTGTGTAGAATTTTCTAATACCATTGCACAGTGGTACCGTTTGCTATACAAAATCTGACAGATAAATTGGGATATAAATCGAATAAATACTGCAGATCTTTTTCTAGGGTTCCGCACACCAAAGGTGAAAAGGAACAACCCTATTGTTTTCGCTATGATGTCCGTCCGTCCATCCGTTCGTCTGTCTGTCAGAGGCTGTTTTCTTAAGAACCGTTGGAATACCGTTTTTTTATCTAACGCGAGCAACGAGACATGTTGAGGTCTAAATGTAATATACAGACTTTTATTTATTTTCAAGGTTATTTTATTTTATGCAGACTAACCCAATTACAACTGATATATAAAAACTCAAAATTAAAGGGTGTTTGCTCAGTCAATGTAGTTTTGATAACTTTCTGTGTCTTGGCTACCAAGACGCAAACCCTTGAAATTTTCAAAAACTCTAAAACAACAAAATCCTAAAATTAACAAAACGCCGACGCCAAAAATCCTCAAAATGAAAAAGCGCTTAAATGAAACATGTCACCAAAAACAAAATAAATAACTAAAATGCAAAAAGTCACCTTAAGTAAAAAAGTCTCCAAAAACACACGACCGATAAAATCACCAACACTTTAAAAAAACAATAAAACACAAAAAAGCGCAAGACTAAACAATTCCCTAAAACTAAAAAAAATCGGCAAAAACCGAAAAAAATTGCCAAAGCGAAAAAAGCTTCAAAACCAAAAAAAAATCGCTCAAACTAAAAAATTGCCAAAAACCTAAAAAATTTTCAAAATATTTTTTTTTATATGTCTACCTCAGGTAAGATATACGATTATCGTTTATTATTAGATATGTAGTGTCCGTACGGAACCATTTTAATGAATTTATTTTAAATTGATTGTTGTGTGCTCCTTTATAACTTGGTCATTTGTAAACCGTTAAAAAAAATATTTCTTACCAGAGAGCACCACGTCCATTTAACTTTTTCCTTTAATTTAATTTATTTTTGCTTATCTGGTTGCTTTGAAACTTTTCACACACCTGGGGTTGTTGCAATGACATATTCTTGTGCTTAAAACACAAAGCCACGCCCATTAAAATTTAACATCATATTCCACATATTCCAAATATTTTTACTAAGCTTGGCACATACCCTGAACTCTGGCAAATACTTTGGTGATGATATAATTTCTTTCTAAGAAAAGTGGGTGGTGTTCCGCGCAATAAAATTTAGTCTTATATTTCAATTGCTTCTAGTAACGAAACTTGGAACACATTCTGAGCTCTAAGAGTGACACCATCTAGTACCTACAAAAGTGTTCCATGCCATGCCCATCAACATTTCGTCTGATTCCCACGAAACAATAACTTTTGTGTATTGGAACGACATTATTTTATGCACAAAGAGGGCAGGATAACGTCCACTATAATTATCAGATATACTAATACTTTTCAAGAATAATTTTTGATGTCGATATAACTGAATATGGCTCAGTATTGATGCCATATCCATTCTTATTTTTAATGGCTGCCATATTCTTTAAAGTCAACCCAACCAGAAACATTGAAGACCATATAATATATCGTAAAATCAAATTAACTAACGATTATAGTAATTTTTAAAAGTTGTTCATTTCTGTAAACTCATACATATGTCTGGTGGATTACCCCACTGTACGTTCTCATATACTGTATTATATATTATTTGTTTGGTGATGTAAAACTTTAAGTTGGCTTGACTATTTTCGCTGTCAGTTTATTTTCGTTTGGTTTCATTTTTTAGCTTTAATAAAGCTTTATGAGGATAAAATAAAAAAAGTTGATATTAATCGTTGTGGCTGACATATTGATAAATGGATGAGAATGCAGCAGTAGCATGAAGGCACTATAATAAACTATTTGCTACGTTCTCACACACACACACACACACACACACGCAGTTTTTCCAATTACATACGATTGAAGGCAGCTGCGGATAAATGACGTAATACAGCAGAACATGTTTGCGAAAAGCACATTGAGCACCACGTTTTAATTAATCAAAAATATATAAATGAATTTCTGAAATTTATTTTAAGAAAGCAATCAAAATTAACATTAACCAACTAATGGGCTTGCAGTTTTGGTTCTGATATTAAGGGAATTATAATATATGCCATGGAAAAAATTATATCTAATGTATTTGAGTATTTTACACCAAATCGAATGATGTAGTTAAAAAGTAAAAAAATTATGTGGTTAAAAACTCAAACAACTAAGCTAACTTATTTCTTATCGCGTCATAAGGGGCCATCCACATATTACGTAACGCCATTTTTTCCGATTTTTGACCCCCCCCCCTTCCCCCCCAGTAACAGATCGTAACAATTCTTAGACCCCCCCCCCTCACAATAACGTAACAAGAACTTTAAAAAAATTCAAATTGTTTTAAGTTTTTATTTAAAAAAAAATTAAATTTAATTCATACACATACATATGTATGGATTTTTAAATAACTTTTTGTTTGAATTGAAGTAAATTTCTTTATTTAGTTATTACAAACTAATATACAAATATTTTTATGGCATTTTCTTAAGTTTCGTTTAGGATTTATTCATTTATTTATTTTATTTATGGGAAAATGCAAGTAATTGAGAATGGACGAATATTCGGGAATTCGAATACTTTATTTTTATTTTCTGTTAGACTAACACAGTGCGTAGACAAAAATCAAATAAGCTTGCAAAATATAAATAATAACAATTATGTATTTATGTACATATGTACATATGTATATGCATATATTTATATCCATTTAACACCCATGATTCTTGATTTATTATGTATTTCTTTGATAAATTAAATACATAAATAAATGAAAAATCGAAGTGTTTTTGTACGAAATTAGTAAAATTTATGTTACGTAACAATTTTACAGACCCCCCCCTACCACCCCGTAACAAATCATAACAAAACTCGAACACCCCCCCCCCCAAGGGCGTTACGTAATATATGGATGGCCCCTAAGCGGCAAAAAAGCTTAAGCGACATAATTTTCAAACTTAATTTTTTTTATACCAAATTTGTCGTAAAAAAAGAGGTCAACAAATGTGTCGGTTAAGATCTTTTTATGGCTCGATATATTCAGGTATTTAATAAAAGTTAATATTAAAAAACCGTTTAGTGTCTCCATTTCACGTAACCATTTTATTCCCAAGCAATTTTTACATTTTGTTCAGCAGAGAGGAACAGTTTCAGTTTTTAATTTATGTATTTTGTTATTATGACTGTTCTTTAGCAATTTGTTTTACATTATCTTAATTAATAAAAAATTAATAAGAACTAGTCATAAACTGTCAACTTATGACCATCTACGAGTATTTGGAATACAATGAGCAACATATCACAAAGCTTTTTAATACAATGTGATTTTCATATCTTGAGTAAAGATCTTCCTAAAATATAAAATATGTTTAATTAAAAAGAAAAAAAGTAATCTTTATTTAGTTACCATTTTTTAACAAAAAAAAAAAAAAAAATAAATTAAGGTTTCCAACCCTGGAAACATATTTTCGATTTTTTTGATTTTTAATACTAAATAAAAATATTTAATTAGCAAAGAAACATCCCTACAAAAACGAATGAATGACTGAAACTAACACAAACAAAATTTCTTCACTAACACATTTGCAACAGTTTTACATTGAAATCAATATTGACAGTCAATTGACTAGTCATTTGATCGGAAGTGATGATGGATTTATTTATTAATTAAAGTTGCTCTAATCTAGCATATATGTTAGAGTGGCGCATCTAATGTACATATGCCAAAACTTTTCAAACATCGAGTTTTATTAAAAAAAATGCAATTCATTCTATCTGTGGAAATTAAATTTATAAGCGCTAAAAAAGATAAGTAAAAAGCAATAGTGAATAAAATAAATTTACAAAATTTAATTTTATATTTCTTTTCAAAATTTTAAATATTTGTAAAAAGCAAGATGCGTTGGACGTGAAAAGGTGTGAAGAGGGCTAGATATTCAGTTTTTTGAATTATATCTTTTGTTTTGAATATTTTGTTTTTACTTTTATATTTTTTTAAGTGACTTTTTATAATAAAAAAAAAAACAATTAAAATAATAAAAATTATATTTATTGTCAGTATATCAATCATGTATGATTGCTCAATTGTGGGGGGTATATTGGTCAATTATGATCATTCAAAATTGACTAATATTTATGCTACCATTGATAAATAAAAAGCAGTAGAGCGAGATGCAACATCACACGTACACAAAAGTTTCCATTACATTTTTCATTTTACCCTTAATAATGTGTTAGAAACTTTGTTCTAGGCAATGATGAATATATCCTGCATGATTTCCGATCAAATGACCGGTCAATTGCCTGATACTATTCTTGTAGGGATAAATTATGTTGTTTATTTACATAATTTTATTTATAAAAAAAAAAAAATTTAGATTTTCCAGCTCTGTTTTTTCTAGTTTTTTATACCAAACTATTTCTTTTTCAAACATAAAAACAAAAAAAAATTAGTGAACAAATAACACCAAAGTTAATTGTAAATATTCTGATAAACACGAGTAGAACGGAACAACCGTCTGTTTTCGAAGGTCACTTCACCTTCACCATCATCAGCGTTCTTTGTGTTTGGTCCACTGTGTATGGTGTCAGTCGATGTAGACTTCAGCTTTATATACTCAAGTTATCAGTGCAAGTGAAATATGTGAATTGATTTGATTCATCGTATTACAATGATAATTAAAATTAACTAAAATTAATAGCCATGGGCCAGTGGCAAAAACTAAATAAAAATATACTTAATAGTATGAAAACAAAAAGTTTGTCTTAAGTTGAACAAAAATAAGCAAATTAACAAACAAATTAGTAAAGAACAAACGTCAATGGCAAGACTGTCGTAAATTTAGAGATGGTAAGCATGAGCTTTCATTACACAAAAGCTTCTAGCAAATTGTAATACAATGAATCAAAACAATTCACATTTTCGAAAACAGCTAGCTGTTCCGTTTTACTACGTGTTTGTCAAAATATTTTCAATTAACTTTGGTGTTATTTGTCCATTAATAATTACAAATTTATGTTTACTTTAGTCTGATCAAATCGTAAATATAGAATTGAATTATAATTGAATCAATTACATTTTTATTGAACTTTTAATCAATTTAATTTTTAGTTGATAATACTAATTTTTTATTATTTTCCAATAAAATGTTTTAAATTTAAGAGAGGTGCTATGTAGGGGTGTGTGTGTTGTTGTGTATTTTTTTAAAGTATTGTTACGGTGCTAGTGTTGTTGTTGTTGTTGTTGTGGTTGTGTAGTAGTTGGTTGTTGTGTTATTGCTTTTTTCTGTTTATTTAATTATTAAATCATTTCATAATTTTCGTTTCAACTCTAGTATCGTCCTGAAATATATAAGTTACTTAAAAAAAAGGAAAATGTGCATTGTTTGCTATTTTATCAGTTACATGAATGAGACTTTTCTTTGCTATTTAAGGTTCTTACTAATGAAAAAAAATAAATAAAAATAACAGAAATTATTTTATGTAAAAAATATGCTTAATACTTAATGTGAAAATTATTTTATTTAAAATAGTTTCATTATTAAATCCTCTGCAGCAGTCTGTGGCATAAGAAATATATTAACTACATTTTACTTAATTTATTTTTAAGAATTCTATTGTGTAAATCCATATAAATCGCCCTTCCAAGTTAATGTAATTTTGAAAAATGCAGAGAAATAAATTACGCAAACTTTAGTAAAAGAAAACAGTAAATCTAAAAAAAGCAAGTATGTAAGAAAAGGGGGAAAAAACTCGCAATGAATGAGTGCTACAATTTTCTAGAAAATCTCTTTAAACATTTATGAACTAATGGATTTCATTTCATGTTGCAAAACACCCAAGTATTTAAATAAAAGGAGATTTGGTTTTATTGTAAAAATTATTTTATTCGATTTTATTTTCATCAAGTGTGAGTCTCGTTGGAGCATTAGTTTAGCATTTGCTGCCAACTTAACAATGGCACGCGCCGCAAATATTTTATTCTTCTGTTGTCTAAAAAAAACTTTGGAAGGACGAGAGGAGTGGACAGGGAAAAATCTAATGGCCGATCATGACCACTTTAAAATGAGTTGCAATTACTTTCAAAACACTTGGGGAAAGAGATTCTCTTAATAAATTGGGGTGTGACACTGTATCACGCAAGTGTTATAAGTAAATCGTTTTTTCCACAAAAGGAAATTGAGCTTGAAGTTGTGGTGAACATAAGAAGCCTTCTAAAAGCTGAAAGAAATTAATTTGAGTTAAATAACTTTTTAGACAAATATGTGGTATATGCATATTGTCATATAAATTTTATTTTTTATTTAGTTTATTTATTTATACATATTATACAAAGTAAATTTGTATAATACGGTTAATACGGTTGCACAAATATGGGCGGAGTAACTAGACCATATGCCCAAGATGTTATTAACGTCATATAAATTCAAACAATACGTAACTTATAAAAAGTTCAAAATCGTCTTTTTGAATGCTTACGATATAATTAGAGAAAATTCATCTACCCAGAATATTTTTGCTCACGTATGCCCAAAAACGAAATTTAAAAGGCTACCGGGTATGTTCTGTATTTCACGTGAAATAACAACGTGCGGAGTTGCAATAGAATTGTCGTTGGAAATGAGAATTTATAACAATAATGCTATGGCAATTCTGAACGATTTAATTTCGCGTGGAATGAAGAACATACCCCCACTTAACACTAAATACACCAAAACTTTTAATGAATTTTACCTCTCCTGTAAAATATTTTAAATGTAACTTACGTCTTTTTTGAATTTATGCGGCAAAAAATAGTTTGAACATGTGTATAGGGGGGTTACGTTAGGTTGGCAGGCTGCTGGTAAGGAAGAGTGAAATTTAGAGTCCAGCTAACTTGGGTCCAATACAATGATCCCTTTGTGCTACCTGTAAGTTGAGGAGAAAATAATAAGAGATAGTGATAGAGAAGACAGGTGGTGAAGGCAGAGATAGAAGAAAGCTTCATTCTTTTACAACTCTGCTTTTTTGCACGTTTTTTTTAATAATGCAGTGTTGCAGCGCCTCTGGTGTCAATGAGGCGTATTAGATTTTCAAAGCTGTATTTAGTAGAAATTTTATTGGTTATTTTATTTCGCCGATGATTCTGCTTCACAATACCGACGACGGAGGGCGCTCTGATGTTCCATTAGGATTAGCATCCGCTGAAGCCGGTGCAGTTTTAGTGACCAGTGCCTTATGCCTGCATCACTAGAACTTTTCCCACAACAACTGATACAAAGGACACTAATGCACATCAGAAAAATGCATGGTGTTGTTATTTTTTTTTTAATGACTGTCGGAAACCGGGCTCGAATACAGGACCTTCTATTTTGTAATCAATGTGCCAACTACTTCAACCAACGTCACTTTCATATCTGTAGGTAGATACAGATAGATTACAGATCAAAATACATGTAAGTTCCAGTTGACAAATATATTTCATTAGTCCTCATAACGTAAGGCAAATTTAATATAATTAAAAGCAAAAATTATGAGTACTAACTTTCCCAAACAAAAGTCTATTTATTACCAGTTATAGTTTCCTTATCATTATTACATTATCTCAAAACTTTAATAAAAATTCCTCTTAAATGTTTGTCCTTTTTACTACTTTCATGCAAAGAATAAAAACAAATGATTCTTCAAATGTTAGTTTTCTTCCATTTCATTTTAACACTAATATTATCGCAGCGGAAATGATAGAGATTTCTAAATTTCTTTTTTAAATAATGTAAACACTAAGCATAAAAAAGCACAAGTGAAAAGAGTAGAAAGAAAATTAAAAAAAAAATAAAACTAACTAAAGCCACTGAAGAGCAAAATATAATAAAATTCACTTAAAATATATAAAGAATTTTTAATTCACTGCACGTTTTGCATAAAAATCCTTACCAAAGGCCAAAGCTTGGGAGATTTAAAAAAAACGGACTCACGCATAAGCAAACACGCACACCAGCTAATGCAAAACTAAGGATTTAAATTAAAACTAAAGAAATTTAAAAAAGAAACGGAATATAAAAAGGCTTCTAACGTTTAAATTAGATTAAATTATATATTTTATTATAATTAATTTACCATTTCTTTTGTAGGATAGACTAAAAACAGGAAGCAAAATGCAAATAGAAATTTTTATTAGGAAAACTGAAAAAAAAATTATTTAACTAAATGGTATTATGGCTCACAACCAGACATAATAGAACGTTTTCTTTAAAGAAATAAAAAAATGTCTGTATGTGTATGTAGATATTTCATTTAAATTATTTTTCGGCTGTAATTTCTGTAAAGCATACGTATGAGTATTATTCATTTATTTAACATAACTCATACGCCATGCCTCACTATTGCTTCTCTTTGATGTTTTAATTTTAATTCCCAGCACAAGATGGCGGCCCATGTTCCCATCAAGTGTAAAAGCAAAATTTATAGTGGATAAACGAAATTTGGCTGATTAAATTTTAATATTTCAATTAAGAAAAACTGCAAGCATGCAAAAACACGCTGCAAGGACTCATACATTCATATATCCTTAATTCTAAAAATTATGTTTTGAATACATTTATCATGAGGATTTACTAAAAATTAACAAACTATTAAAATAATCCAATATTTGAACTTTGTGAATATATATTTTCTTCGGGGCGTAACTCGCATATATTCTTAATTAAAAACAATTTTTTTTTTACAATTATAAACAGAATTGAGTGAAAATTTATAACAATTTGTAGTATTTCGTTATTTAACTCTAGGAGAAATTTCTTTTCAATCGTAGTAAGGGTACGCTTGCCTCTTATATATCCTTTATTTTAAAAATTATATTTTTACTGCATTTGTCATCAGCATTTACTAAAAACTATCCCAATAATTAAATGTTTGAGCTCTGCGAAAATTTTATTTTTGTAAGGGGCTTAGCTCTCATATATTTTGCAGAGGGAGAATCTGAATTAGTATCAAGGTTTAATAGAGAATATAAAAGAGGAGCATTTCCTTAATCCTTAATAAAAAAATTTTTCCACAATTATAAACAGAATTGAATGAAATTTTTTTTTAACAATTTGTAGTATTTCTTTCTTTAACTCTAGGATACATTTTTTTGCAATCGGAGCAAGAATAGGCTTGCCTCCCATATATCCTTTATTATAAAAAAAATATTTTCGCTACATTTACGATCAGAACTTATTAAAAATTAAATCTTTTTCCAATAATTTAATGTCTAAACTCTGTGAAAATTAAAATTTTTGTTCGGGGCCTAACTTCCATATTTCCATAATTGAAAGTAAATGGATGATCCTTACAATTAAAATAAGAATTGAATGAAAATTTATAACAATTTATAATATTTCCTTCTTTTACTCTAAAATAAATTTTTCTGCGATCGAAGCAAGGATACGCTTGCCTCCCATATATCCTTTATTTCAAAAATTTTATTTTTGGTAAGTTTTTGATCTGCGTTTACTAAGAATTAACAACTATTCAAAAAATCCATTTTTTGAGCTTTGCGAGCATTTATATTTTTTTCGGGGTGCAACTCCCGCATATTCATAATTAAAAATCTTTTTTTTTCGTTTTATAAACAGAATTGATTAAAATTTGGTAACAATTTCTAGTGTTTCCTTCTTTGATTTTTTTGCAATCAATGCAAGTATACGCTTGCCTCCCATATATCCTTTATTTAAAAAATAAAATTTTTGCTACATTTATAATCTAAATAACAACTCATTGTTTGAACTTTGTCAAAATTTTAATTTTGCTTGGGGCCTAACTCTGGCATATCCTTAATTGAATAAAAATTGATTTTCTATACAATTATCATCAGGATTAATTTAAAATAAATATTTCAATGGCTTCAATATTTTGAATTATTTTCCTTTTAAAGAATGTTGACGAATTTTTTGAATGCAATAGATTTGTTTAAAGTTTACTCGAAGATTTTATTTTTGTCAATATCTCAGTCGTATGAATCACCACGTGTTTACTTTAGTTAATCGTCATCATATTCATTAAATATATGTTCATATTGTAAATTCCGTGAAAAATTATAATAATTGAACTATTAAATAGCTTTAAGTATCTTTAGCACACTTATGTTTTTCAATAATGTCAGCACAATGTCTAAAATTAAAGCGAAATATGATTAAATTTAATTTTCATTCTCGCTAAACGCAGCCTAATAAGCATTTACTTTTCTTGCTTTTATCTTTTTGCTGCGTATTCAGTATATTTTCTTTTGTGTCTTATATTATTTCATTTCAATTTCAGAACATATGAAATAAACCACATACAATTATAATGAAATATTACAATCATAATTCAAGTTTCATAAGCAGAAAAAATACTTTGAATACGTTTGTATGCAAAGACGAAGCCATAGAGCTCTTAGAATGCCTACAATATTGAAGCACAACTGACAATTTCATTACCACGTTACTTGTTCTTTTTTTTTACTATTCTCAAAAGAAAATCACATTTTTCTCTTTAAGTCTAATTCCGAAGAATAATCTTTCCAAAGACTTTTTTTTTAAATTTCTTGTGCCATTATTTTTCACTATATTAAGGAATATTTGCGTGTGCAAAAACCATACATATAAAGACATACTTAAGTAAATAGATATCAATTTTTATAATCATCGTATGCTAACACAAAATATTTGTGCTACACTGGAAAAAAAGTTCGATTCATCCATTGGCTGAAAAAGTAGTTCCGAATTGATTTTACATTATACATTTTTTGAGATAAAATGTGATTATTGGAAAAGGAAATCAAATAAAAAAGCTTTCGACATTGGTCGACGTATGTCGAATAGACAGAAATCCTGCAAGTCGAGTGTATTACCAATGCCGACTCGGGGACTTCTATCAACGGCTACACTTTTACACAACGCCGATATTTCTTGGTGGAGGGGCTTTGTAAAGAAAACAAAATAAGACGAATTATTATAATTATTTTGAGTTTTAACTAAGTATTCAAGAAATTTATTATTCGACATATTGTCATAATTATATTATAAGTATTATATTTTTGTGTTTGAATAAAGACATTTTTTTAAAACTCGAGGTGCCTTTATTTGAAAGAAACACGTTTCATTTTTTGATTCATCTCTAAAATCATGCATATGCATGATTCTTGAAATTTTATGAAATCATCTCTTCGATTAGTACTATTCGTATTACGAAAGAAGTGATTCAAATCTCTAAAAGATTTGTCTATTTTTTACAAACATCACATTAGCAAATTTACTATACGGCAAATGAGTCAATTTGTATGCAAATGTGGGACTATTTTCAAATTATTTTCAATACCACTGACATATTTTTTGTTTAAAAATAATAAGCACACAGAGATTGTATTGTGCAGTCCGTACTAAAGTAAAAGTAGTTATTTTTGTTGTTGAGCACATGTTTTCTGGTAAATTTAAAATTGTTACCATTTTCCAATTTATTGGTACTCCATGGTACAATTGGCCATAAGTTCTATCCCTGGTTAGAGTTCAAATATATACATATAACCTCTGCCGATGCACACAGTAAATAATAAAATAATAAAATCAAATGACTACATTCACTACATGATGCTTCATTATTTAACAGTACTGAAATGTTAAATTTACATGAAATACAATTATTTCAAAACGAAAAATTTTGTTTGAATTTTACTTCGAATCATGTTTAATTAACACGAAATGCTTATGGAGGAAAGTTATTGCTGAAATACATATCGCTCATTTACACAAACAACATCATTTTCAAAATGTTATTTTGCTCTCAAGAATTAAGTAAAAAAGATATTTGTATGAAACTTTTACACAATATGAAGAACGATATGAGGATTAATTATGCATCATTAACACGCAAATTCCATTTTTTTAGTTATGACGTTTTTTTTGAGTATATAAGCGATATGTTAAATTATTGTTGCTCTTGTAGATTTTAATATGAACTCTTTCTATGCGTGAAAGCTAGATTATTGATAAAGCCAATAACTTCGTGTAGAGGGAAGTTTAATATTTTATACGTTGCTAAAGCTTTGAATTACAAAGTCTTTAAGTTCAGCCCAAAAACTTATTTTTTTTTTTATTTGAAAACATTAGAAATAGGGTTTTCATGGATTAATAATTAATAATTAGTAGTTTTAATATATGTTTACTTATTTTACATTATGAATTTGTCAATAGGACGCCAGGAGAAACAAATCAGATACAAAAATTGGAAGCTTTTTGTATCTGATTTGTTTCTCCTTTAGATATTCACGCTAAGTCATTGTTTACAAAAGGTAAGCAAATTTAAGGTTAGGAAGTAAATTGGCTTAAAAACACACTTTTTTTTTGACAAATTATTAATAATGAGATATGATGTCGGGCAAATGTCCATCTCTAGCACGTCGGCAGACGTCCGCTCTTTTCACAAAATTTTTAACCACATTTTGCAACAAAGCTTCGCCTATATCTGGTTAATGCAGCACATAATTACATATTTCAGAGCGTCAGTTGTTTCTAGTTTGTTCACGTAAACGCGGTCTTTCAAATAAAAATTCACAAATTTTACAATTAAAATTCTTTGTTGAAATTTCCCAACTTTTTACTAAATAAATGTCAAAAGATTACAGCTCAATTCTTGATATTTCATAATTTAACAGCCAATTTTTTGCCTAAGCTTTATATCACTCCTTCCTCAGGGGTTGCTATAAGCAAACAGAAAAGGTTTCGTGCAACAAATTTCATGAAAAAAATTATTATATTCGCAAAAAAGTGTGAAAAAGAGAATCTAACTTTCTGACATGGCCAGGGTTGAACTCCAACGTGTTAAGGTGTCTTTACATAGTAATACAATGTATTAAGACATGTCAAAAAATGCTGTAGATTGTACAAAATCTTATCATGTAAAAGCAAAATGTATCGAGTAGGAGAGAATACGGATAGAAAATTTGACAAGCGGTCGGTAAATGTTTATTTTCTAAACCATTTTAGAAACTTAAGTATTCTCATCACACCAGAGGTGTATTTCAAAGTAAACATTGGCAGCACTAATGGTATATATTGAAGGTGTTGACACTTTTACAAAAACAACAAAAATCAACTCAGGAAATTTTCATGTTGTTTTTGTAAATATTTTACGACTGGTACAGCACAACCAAACAAACAATAAATAAAGTGAAAAAATTCTATTTTGTAGTAAAATTGCATTGAAATTATAAAATGTTTTCTCCAATATTTAGTTTTATTAGTACACATCTTTTTTTTTTCCAATTTTCCAATTTTTGTTATTAACCCAACAGTTTCATTCATGGCGTGCATTTTACTTATAGTATCAGTGTAAACATGAAAAATACCTACAACAGACTCTTGTTCTCTTGTTTTTTTTAATACTTTGTATTACTATGTAAAGACACCTTTAGTAGGTATTTTAAAGCTTCGGTTGATTTGAAGGTGGAGTCTCCGCTTATTCAGAGTCTCCGTGGTATCACAGTGAACTAGAAGGGTCCAAATGTTCGGTATTCTGACTGTAACCCTTCACTTACCTAACCTAAATTAAGTAGGAATCAAAAGAGTTTGTTAATTTTTTTATACACTCGTATAATAAACGAGATTTTTATATGTTTCCACGAGCTTTTTTTCTCGCTGTGCACATGGATAAGTATACCTCTTTCCAATTTGAGTGTTTGTTAACTTTTACAATGTCATACTTATATTTATATGTTTTTTCCTGTGCGTGCAAAAGAATATGTATGTAGAATGTATTGTTAAAATATTTTGAACATCATCCTTGCTGTCTTTGTCAGCATACAGACAGACGTACAAAAAAGAGATTCGAGTTTGTGTTGTTTTTGTCATATTTTAGTGATTAAATTATGTAGTACGAGTATATGCGATGTGTGCAGTTTGTTTGTATGATAGTGGAAGATAAGTACATACAAATATCGAGTTGACAACATTGTCGAAGTGAGAAAAGAATGTTAAATGATTTTAAAAAAAAAAATATTTATCAAGGACAATGCTCGTTAGAGTACAAACACGTTGACAATCCATAAACACATCTTCACTAACGAATATGAGCTAAATATGCGCAAGAGATATTTGCTATAGAGTGTTTGAAATTTATTTAATTTTTTTCACTGTTAGCCAGTGCTGCCAGTGTTGGGAATTATTACTCAAAGTGAAGGATGTTTCAAATATTTGGGAGAAAAAATTTTGTTTGGGTATAGGACATTGAGGGGTTTGCTTGGGAATAAGTTTGCTTGGGACTATATTTATTGCCCATATCTATTTGAAATTAAAAGTGTCCTGTTTTGCGCCGATACTACTCATGTCGCTTTTTTAAATTATTTTAAGCCGCTTCAAGTCACCGGGATTCCGATTTGTGTTTTAAATACGTATCAAATTCACGAAATCAAGTAATTTCTTAGGTTTTGCAAAATAAGCAAGTTATTTGGAACTAAGAATACTCACAATAAAATTTCTTTCTTTTTTTATAAAAATTTTAACAGTATTTTATTTGCTATTCTAGTATAAAAATTTTATCATTTGGAATTATTTTGATAATAATTGTATCCTCCCGAAGCGTTCAAATATCACACTATCTGATCCCTGGATTTATAGTTGCAGTTTCTTAACATTAAACATTTTTTTTATCATCACGTGGCACAAAAGCTCGAACCTATTACAATCGTTTGTTAATATAAATAATTGGTAGTTTGACCTTTATTGTTTAAAACAATTAATAACGATTTTGTTAAGCTTGAGGTCAAGTTATTAATGGTTTGTTAATGTTTTTTTTAAATGTTTTTGACACGACTGTGATATGCCTTAGAAACATTTGAAGTTACAACTCAAAGGAAAAGTAATATGCTTGATTTGATTAAGCTAAAGTTCACTCAGGGAAAAGCTGCAACTTTTAAATAAGAATGCGTCATATTAATGCAATAAATTTCAACATAATAGAAAAATTATATAAAAATACTTTAAATCAATCATTTTCAACTTCGAGTTAATTTTTATTCAATTTATTTATTAAATTATATTATTTTAAGACTTGTATTTCATTAAATTCTTAGTTAAGTTAAAATTTAAATTGAAAAATATTGAATTAATAAGAACTTATTAAAATCTAAAGGACACCAATTTAAATGAATGTGTAAGCCTTATAATATCAATAAGACGACAGTACTGTTCCATAAGAGTTCAATATTAATTCAGCGCCGAATAATATTATTTCTATATTTAAGTCATTATAAAAATTATCAAAATAAATTAATATTGTTTAATATTGAAATACAAGGTTTCATCATGACTAGACTTTCGTTAATGTTTTCTTTATTGAATCAATGTGGTTTTTATTAATTTTAAATCGTTGGCTCTGTAAGCCAAATTACATGTGATAATTATTAATGAACAAACAACACCAAAGTTAATTGTAAATATTCTGACTAACACTTATTTTTAAATTATTTTTGGATTTCTTTTAAATTAGATATTATATGGTTCTATTTACTTAGTTTTTAATATAAATATCCTGAAGGCTAAAAGCAAAAAACACAAGAAGTAGATTATTCTTGCTAGCCATCAACTTTCGTTCTGTAATACGCCTTTACACAAAATATTTCCTTTTACTTTCTATTTACATGATTTTATACTTAATTTATTTTCACTATTTGTTGGACTTGTTATCTGGTCTTTTAAATGCCTGCGGGTTAAATAAGAAGAAAATATACTGAGTTTATATTTAAATAAAAATTGTGCCTTTCATGGGACAGTAAACTATATCCTTTGTGTATTAACGGCCTGGCCCACGATGTCGACAAGAAAGTTTCTTTCGCTTACTTACATTGAAAACAAAAACAAAATAAGAGAATTTGTTTTTGTTTTCAATGTAAGTAAGCGAAAGAAACTTTCTTATCGACATCGTGGGCCAGGCCAGGCCGTAAATCTTTTTAATACTTCTATTTTAGCCATTTTAATACGAGTAGTTAAAGAAATAATTCAAGCAAAAACGACATAGCGATTGTTTACTTCAAGGGTATTAGTAGCACGTAGCTTCTTTGCATAAATTTTATTTGTGCCTAATTCTTAAAAATACAGAATCTTAAAATTTTTTTATACTCGACCAGCTTAAAAAATTAATCGATTGAGTAGCGAGTAAAATATATTATTAACACAAAAAAAAGAAAATGTTTTGCTAAGTTTTTAGTTACAAAATTTCGATAAAGAAATTTCATCAAAGAAAATGAACACACGTCTACGTTCTGGCTTTCACATCGTTTTCACATGTTTTCCTGTGAGTTGGGATGTTAAAACCAGTATTAAAAAAATGCAGACGTCGTAAAATTGTGCTATTTCATCGACTTTTTAGTTTTTTGACTGCCCAATCACAACCTGTTGCTCAAGTTCTGCTACTGAAATTCAAAGAGTCTTAGTCGAAGTTAAGACAATAAACGAATAGATATACACAACGAAGAGCTTCAGCTGTCGACATGTTCGTACCGTTTTCGGTTTCACTGAATACTTTAGTTTAAATAAATGTGAAGTTAACGAAGCAGAAATGTTTGTGTGTATGTGTTTGAATGTGTGTTTTGTGTGTGTATGAGTGTTTTTTTTCCTGTATGTCCAAATAAAATAGTAAAACAAACAACAACAATATTTCTTCCAGCAAGCGATTAAATAAGCAATTGAAACTTCAAAATCAAAAGCAGAGAGAAAAAAACACACAACATCTCTACTACGATAACTTCAGAATTTATTTAAAGCAGCATTCAGAAAAGCAGAAAACTTGTTGAACATGTCGACAGCTGAAGTTCTGCGTTGTGTATATCTATTCGTTTATTGTGTCAACTTCGACTACGACTCTTGAATTTCCAGAAGCAGAAGTAGAGCAGAAGCAAAAGAAAATACACAAATGAGAAGCTTTTAAACGTTGGTATGAACGAATAAATGGGACTAACTACATATACATATATGTACATATATATTTTGTAAAATACAGATTTTATTGATTTAAAATGCTTTTGAGATGCTGTAACGAATTTGAGAGCTTTTCAAACTTTTACATTTTTTCGTTTTCACTTTTGAGCAAAAAAAAAAAAAAAATATTCGAAACCGAACACCGACCGATTTTCTATTTTTTACTTCCTGTTATTTTAAATTTTTTTTATATTTATTTTTATTAATCATTAATCATGATTTGAGAGCGGTACATAATACTGGCGCTTAAAATAGGCAAAGCTCACAAGGAAGTTGTTCAAATCTGCTTACAAGGTGGACAAAAACACGGTGCTAGTTCAAATATATAACAAGCTCTTGTTCAAAAACTAATTAAGATTAAAAACTTAGTTAAAAGTACCTAAATATCGTACCACTTTTCTAATACTTATTCATGCGTCCTAAAAAAATTAAAAAAAATATATAAAAAAAATAAATTTAGATTTTTGAAAAAGAAATGTCCAACTTTATGTTTTCAAAACGTTTCCTTACGACGCATGTTCATCAATGCATGTTTTTTTCAATCGAAATATATACATCGATATAAAGGTTAATACATATTAGAAAACCAAGTTCTCAATCTTAATTAGATTTTGAACAAGAGCTGACCTAAAAAAATAGTTAGCACAGGCACCGGTTCCCCGGCTTGTTACAAAAAAGTTCCCGATTCGAGCACAGTGAAATTAATGGACGCATTTGTAAAATCTGATTCATTAGAAATTATTGTATCAAAGCCCGCAATGCGTTGATGGGTTCTCCGTTAAATAATCAATTGTTAAATTAAATTTCTTTGAAGACAGAAGACAAATTATAGCTTAACGTCTGAGTTATAAAGAATTAAATGATCCAAAATACAGTTTAACAATACATGAGTCAATTACTAATATTTCTTTTTCAAATGGCAAATGTTAGTTTGGAATTTTTACAACATGTTATTAAAAAAAAAACCTCAAGACCTTGAATTAATTGAGTTCCATTTCATTGGGTTCGGATATTGTGGCTTATACTGCCAGTGGAACCGCAGTGATTATCAAATTTGGATTAGAAAACTGCAAAAAACTGTAGTTATGTTTGGCTCACAAAATCAATCTTGAAGCGATGGATGTGGTTTATGAAAATAGTATTCATAAGCCAGAGAAAAAGCTGTCGAATTTCTATGTTAGAAGCGTACAAATTCAAACAGTTTTTCTTTCGAATCGAATTACACTATAAACCCCAGTCCGAGGATTAGAAAACCGAGACCAAAACCGAAACCGAAATCGCGGATTTTTCATTTTATCGGTTTGTAGCAAACTCTAGTTTCATAGAATGATAACAATTCTTTCGATTTGAAAAGCTCTCAAATTCGTTACAGCAACATGCCAATGGCCTGATAACAACTGTCTTTGATTTAAAAGCATTTTAAATCAATAAAATCTGTACTGTACCAAATATGTATATTTAGCTCGTTAAGATTGACTAATTTATATACATATCTACTCGTACATATGTATGTAATTAGCCCCATTTATTCGTTCAAACATCATTTCTCATCATTTCCGCCACTTATTTGTATTGTCATATACATACATTTTTCTTCTTTCATCAAAATATTATATGAACTGTCAAACATAAAAATATTAAATTTTCTAATGCATCAAGAAGACACTTTTTTATTTAGACTGTTTTTGTACCAACGTTTATTCCAGCTGCGAATACCTTTTATTTCCATTCGGAAATAAATTAGATAAATGACAGACATAAAAGCTTCATTATAATAAGACGGAGAGAATATTATTATGATTTATTTGCTGAGATCATAACATTGAAGTGCGACATGCGACTTCTTGTGGCAAAGTTATATGAAATTCGTGCTGAAAAATATTTCTTAAACATTGTCAACAAAGAGATACGAAATATATAAAAACTGACTTTCTTTTTAAATTTAATGTCTCCAAAATGATAATTTTTATTTTAGAAAAAATCATGATCAAACAATAGTTGTTGTGTCATAAGAAATATTATAGTTTTTTTTATCAGATTTTGGTTTCGTATTTTAAAAAATTAATCCCATTACAGTCAGCAAAATGTGGGCATTTTCTTCAGCTAAAGTCAAATTTAATTTTTCTTGTCGTCTTTAGAAAATCACATTAATTAATTAAATTATTTCATGCTATGACTCGTTAAGCAATTTTGCCTGAAATAAAGTGTAAAGCAATTGTTGTTCAAGTTAAACGTGCAGTTTTCAAAGACTGACTTATGCTTGCTTAACATTATATTTCAAGAGCATTCTTCAGTGAAGGTATTTAAGCTTCCAGAATAATGAAGGTACAATTTAACAAACATATATCAACACATAGTATAAAATTGGTACAACAGTGTGGTCGCCAGACTTTTCTTCTTAAGCACCACATTTTTCACATACACCAATCTTAATATTCGGGATAAATTATAATTAGTGACTCTCTTTGCAAATTTTTTAAGTCATTCTAACTTGAATTTAGTACAACAGTGATTTGCAACTTGATGCCCTCAAACTGCACAAATCGTATTAATAATTATAGGTATAGGCCACTAACTACACGCAAAGAAAAACTATGGTTGAGGTAACCATAATCAAACAGCAACATACTATGATTGAATTATATGGTTGCAGTCAAATCATATTATTGTCAATAGAGAAGCAAAGTTTTAGTAATATTATTATCTGAGTTAATAATAATATTATCTACAATAACAATTAACTTTGTTAAACCTAATCTTAGTATTGTTCAAAGTTATCACATTTTGGTTAAATATGACAATACAATTATTAGATGTGACTAAAATATAATTAAGACTAACCATACCATATTCTAATATTATAATAATATTGTTAAATACGACCACAGTATTATTCTATATAATAATATTATTTTGATCTTTTGCTTAAAACAGCTGTGCGTCAAAGCCGAAATAAATATAGAATAATATTGTTGAAATAAAATGTTTATATGTGCACGTGTACTTACACAAATATGTATGTGTGTATACACGAAATACAGACACGCTTGTATAAAGAAATATATTTATATTTGATCTAGCCTTTTCTTTTTACTTCATTTATTTGTTTAACACTACGCGTGCACTACCGATAACTTACAAACGAAACAATGAACTGACTGAAAATAATTCTGAAAAAGTTTTTTTTTTTAACTAAATATAGTATGGTTTTGGATAACATGATATTGTTATTTACATCATATTATTTTTACATCATAATAAAAATTATGTTGTAGTCATAAATTTTTAACAAAACTGTATTGTTAAATTTTAAACATATCAAACTTTTTATGAATATAATAATGTAATTATTAAATTCAAACATTACTTTGTTTATCGTAACGCAATTAATGTTTAAAATAACTATAACTTGTTTTCAATGACCACACATTTGTTTTGGAGAACATAATATTGTTTTCTCAACCATGCTACAACCATATCTGTTCTTTGCGTGTAGATATTAACATACAATGCAAATAAGATACCAGTTATTTTCCATTGCAGTAACAAATTTGAATTTGGTGTAATTTATTGGAATGTATGGTTGGTGTATGTGAAAAATTTGACTCTGTAGAAAAAAGTTTGGCGACTACTGGTGTACCAATTTTATACTTTGTGTTGATATACGTCTATTAAATTGTACTTTCATCATTCTGGAAGCTTAAATGCACAGAAAACGCATAAATAGAACGCGAAAAACCTCATGCAGGTAGTTCTAAGTGTTCTAATCAAATATTTAATAACTCAGTCAATTGCTAAGAAATTTTTTAACACAAACCTGCAAATCGCTTGTCATCAATTACGTTTTATAAATAATGTCACAAATAGTATGGTTCCAGTACCAAAAAAAAAAAAACTGCAAGAGAACGAGTTCAAAGTAAAAGAAAAAAATCATATTTGGTGAAAAAATACACACTTACAAGTACATGTATCAGAAATTTGCTGAAACAAACTATATATGGTTTGAAAGACCTTAGTCCCGTTTTTCTAAATCGGTTGATATATAAGTTAGTTAGACGACAATACCTACCAGACAATTAGTAACACGTCACAAGTATTTTTTTTTGTTTGTCATGTCACAGTGTAATCAATCAAAAACTCCCTTTTTGAATTTATTGTTAGTTACGCCTTTTTGCATTTTAGCTAGCGATATACATGTATGTTTTTGAATGTACATAATTATATGTATGTAGATGCACATGTCGCTAACATTTTTCATTTTACCATTTCATTACTTGTATATGCATGTACTCATATGTATGTACTATCTTATTCCATAAATCTCAAAATATTCCCTTTCAACTTTGATTTGCTTTTCAAACTCATGCACAAGTATTAAAATTTCAAATTTGTTACTTGTTTTTTTTTCTTTGTGTTGTTGTTAAGTAAAATATTAGAAAACTTTGATGCGTTCTCACACACCAGAGTTATCCAAAGGCAAACATGCGTTTAAAAAATGGCAAACATCACCTGTCTCTTTAAATGTATTTGCATAATTCAAAGGTAGCCAAAGTGTAGTAAACTAAGACCGGATAAAGAAAAACTCTCGTACTCATGTGGCACATGATGTACGTTCACCAGGAACAGCGTTTAAAATAATGTATTCGCTGCAGGAAAATAAGTTAGAAAAAATATATATTTATTTTTTTCAAAATTTAGTTAAAATTATTCATTGAAACATAAACAATAATAAAACGGAGGTAAAAAAAATGCCTAAGTCGAGATAGGCGAATTTTGAGTTAATGTTACTTCTGCAATCTTCATATTCAAAAGTATCCCTGGTCTCAATAAATTTGCGGGATTTTTTAAGAAGTTGTGGCGCAATGACTTGCTGCTTATCCTTTTTTCGCTTTACTATCTCATATGGAATAAAAGCTTAACTTAGTTTATCCTTTTTTGCATTTATGAATGTAAAATGAATGCGTTTTTTATATAGTGTGTAGAAATTTAAGTTAACACCGATGTTCGTAATTTAATAGTAAAAGAAATCAATTTCTGAAAATCGACTTGAAAATTAAAAAGTGCTTTCCCACAAAATACCATTTTTTCTTCATTGCCACTAGAGTTGTGTCCAACAGCTCTTTTGAACTAAAATGAGCTGCTGGACACAAGTCCGGTTAAAAACTTCAATGTAAATTAAATGGGTTTTGAAACAACTTTTGATTCGAACGCTAACGAACTAGTTCAAAAAGAGCTGTTGGACACAACTCTAATTGCCACAGAAGTAAAAATGATCAAACATCATGGTGAGAGCAGCGAAAATACATGAACTCGACAACAATATCGTAGAATTACTAAAGCCAAAAGTAAATTATTTGGAAAATAAAAGGCATACATAAGTATTTTAAGCTTGCATTGAAAAAAAAAAAAAAAATGATGTAATTCTTTCTCGTTCTGTTGCAATTTGAAACTATGTACCTTAAGTTCAACATGCATTTACACGCACGCAAACTTTTGCGATGTATTCCTACAAATACAAGTACTCGTACATGAATTTGATGCATAAATATTTTGGCAAGCAAAAACTTTTACATGCAATATTTTCTCCGCATATCCAATTCTTACCATAGACAGATTCATTTTAGTTGAAGCTTTTGGACTGGCTGTTGCACTCGTGACATAAGGATGGAATGAAGTATGGCAGTTTGAAAACATATATGAAAGGTAACCAGGAAGAGAGAGAGAGAGAGATATAGAGAGCGAAAGACAGACAGAGATTGAGTTTAAAGTAAACCATTTTATCTTAATATTTTTTTATTTTTTTTTTTTTTGATAAATAGTTTTGCTTGTTTTATTTTTTCTTACGCCTCAGCATCGTTAAACACAAAGTTGCATTTAGGAATAAGTTAAATGGTCTGGATGTGTTCTGAGCACATTCAAGCAGTGCTTGAGCAAATGCAGGCTTTGCCTGCAAGTGGCTTCTAGACAAATAGAAGGTATGGGCCTAGCACTTGCTTCATATGAACTACATAAACGTTTCTTGTTTGCTTTTAAAAGTTTCATTTTATGGCAAGAATTTTAAACGCTTTAAAGATGTTAAATTATGATGGAAAAACACACCGTTGTGTTGAAAGGGGAGATAAGAAACAAATAAAAATAAGTTTTTATATCCTTTTGCTGCCGCAATCTAAAAGAAAAGAACTATTTATTAGTATATCGCTAATTTACTTGAACAGTGTACTAACTCAAAAAATGAGTTATTTTTTTATTTAATAATGTGTAAGTAAGTGTCGTATACATAAATTATCTTGTACAACCACCTCCTGAGAGAGCACAATTTTTTCATGTCTTCATTGAGTTGCATGTTAATTGGAAACTTTAAACGCACCCAGTAAAAATTGTTCATGTTTTTTGAAGCAATAAGGAAATAAAGCGCATCATAACTCATTTTAAAGCGAGCTGTTTAGAAGCAGTGAAAATATATGAAGCAAACTATAGAAAAAAAGTGATTTAACAGCACCACAATAATGCAATAATGAAAAGCGCTTTTTAAATAAGTAAATACGTTTATATTATTAATCCTTTAAAGAGCGCTTGAGATAACTGCTATATTTTGATTCAAGGCACCACCATTTGAATTTTTGTTTTACTTGGTTCAATTCATGATACAATAATACAGGTACCCGCGAATCTACAACAAATGTACAATAAATAAAACAACAGGGCTTTTTATTGCTGTTTTGTGATTACAACTGTCAAAAAAAAACCAAGAGAAAACAAGACACACGCACTTGCGTTTTCTCTTGTCTTTGCAAAGTTTTATTTGTATTAGTACAGTTTGAATCGGCACCATGCGCGTGTATTGGTAAAACGTGATTGCATGGTCTGTTGCAAAAAAAAAAGGAAAAAGTGCATTACGAGTTAATGGTAACGCCGCCATCTGTATATTAAAAGTACCCTTGGGCAAAATCTCTATTCATTTGTGCAATTTTTCAAGAAGTTATAGCAAAATGAATTGCGGCTTATCATTATTAGACTTCTAATCTTATGGAAATGGAATAATAGATCAATTTGGGTTATACTTTGGTATATTTCAACTTAAATGTAATATTCACAGTGTTTAGCACAAGGTTTGCTTAAAAAACTAAACGTTAACAGAGAATTTTTCAATTTAACTGTAAGAGAAGTAGATTTCTGAAAATCGACTTGAACGCTTAAAAAAGCTCTCCGGCAAAACAGTCAAATAAGACTTAAGCACTTTTTCCTTATTGCCATAGAAATGATGAAGTCATATTTAGCATTTTGCAAAATCAATTCATCACTTCTGCTTAATGTTTTTGAACAGTTTTTGTTTCTTGTTTTTTTTTCATCACATACCCGAATATTGCTTAAAAGAAAAAGGTCTGCAATAAATAAAATTCTTTTAAAGTATTTTATAAAGGACATTTACTTGATGATTTTATTAAGAGGTTAGTGGTTTGCTTATCAATCGAATGTGTATTAATTTTAAAGATGATTGAAGTAATTGATTTAATTGAACTGTTTATGGTTTTTGTGCGGGCAGTCAAGTCAAATTGAGACTATTTTGGGTTATTTAAGTTACGTGTATTGAATAAAGAATTCAAGTTTAATTTAAGCGCAACATGATTTAAATTTATTTAACTCTTTCTTAACTTAAAATTCATGTTATTGCCATTAGATATGAATGTATGTACGAGTAAGCATATGAAGTTTTCATCCTCACAAAATCCCAACATATTCGTGATAAGGGATTGTAAGGGATTTGTACGCAGTATGTATTTGAGGACACGGAATGCATAATATTTGTAAATGATTAAAGGGGAAAACCGAACTCAAAGTTAACTTACTGTAGCTGAAAAACAAATTTCTATAGAATCCTAAAGAAACGAAACGAAAAATAACTTGCAAGTGGTTGCGATTTGATTAAAGATTCAATGAAATATCGCACGGATTTGTTTATAAATAAAATATTAATTTTGTGATCTCTTGCTTTATTCAACCATCTGACCAAAATCTGCTTTTTAATACACACCACGCGGGAAGCCATCTCTTTTTTTTTTCCTTCTTATCATATTGATAATTCTATACAGAGATTGGCAACGGACATACAAACATTCAATCATACATCTACAGATAAGGAGGGTACGTGAGCATCGTTGGGAATACTAAAACAATTTAGTCACGTTCTTTACACTTTGACTACAAGTTACAGAAAAGTGTTTATTATTTTTCTTTATGTAAAATGAGGCAGGAAGCTTTTTCTCAAATTATCGCTCATTGTTTTGTGTGTGTGTGTTTTTTTTTTGTATAATTTGATTAGAGTTTATTGTGGTGAAAGTAAGACAAAAGGTGTTAAATATCTAGAAAAAATTCTTATTTCGAAACTTCATTATAACTCACATACATAATTTATTGTAAATATTGGAAAACAAAGTTTTTTAATTAACCTTGAGTCTTGGTTAAGTTGCTAATACAATTTATCATCATCTGCTGCCATAAAAATGAAATTGATTGAATTACTAAAAGAGCACTTTAAGCCAAAAGAAAATCGAAAAAAAGTGAGCAATCCTTTTGTAGTTGAAGTGCAATGAGGTACAAAGAATTTTCACTGATTCCTTACATAAGCAAAAAAAATAAATAAAAATAAAAATATTTTATTCCATTATAAAATTTTAACAAAACCCAAAGCATGAAATCGTAATAACAACTACTTAATACTTAAAGCCATAGCACTCAAATCTTCTTTATGTTTGGCCAATAGTTTCTTGTCCATGTTTTCGGGCAAATGATCCGCAACACTCTGCACCACCCACGTTACCATGTGCCGCTGATTGCAGCGCTGTTCGATGTTATGACAAGCCACCTGATAGTCCAAACGATGTTTCACATCCATATAGACCTTCATTAATGCTTCTCTGTAGGCAGCTTCCAACTGCAGCAAAATATTTTCCTTTTTCACCTGCATCAGCATAAGACTTCCCTTCGCCCGTAATTGCTCCACTTCCTCGTGATCAATCATATCCTGCAAAGCTTTTAATTCCTCTTCGGTTTGTTGCTTCCACTTCTTTTCAAATTTTACAAGTTCTCTATCGCAATAGTTGGCAGTTTTTGGACCCAAATTTTTCACTGCCAGCACACATATTATGGCCATTGAGATGCCGGTATAGAACTCGTGATCGCACACGTAAATCTCTTTTGAAAATAGAAAGTTGAGTAGACCCAAGCCAAAGATGTACGGTCCCGTTTTGCCCGTTTTAGGATAGAAAAATTCAAACCAATTGTCGGGTATGAATCCCAGACGTACTTTGTCGGGATAAATGGGCCGCTTGATGCTGCTTTCACTACCTTGAGTAGATCCGGTGCTGATTGGCATGGCCTGCGGCAAACCAACTTTTCGCAGATACTGAGAAGTCAGCAGAGTGACCGGCTTTAAAGAAGGCATTCTCTTGTTCTTTTGGTTGTCAGTTAATTTC
This sequence comes from Nowickia ferox, assembly GCA_936439885.1. Lineage (NCBI taxonomy): Eukaryota > Metazoa > Arthropoda > Insecta > Diptera > Tachinidae > Nowickia > Nowickia ferox. The sequence continues at coordinate 113,335,170 of OW387023.1, forward strand.
GCAATTAATTGAATATAAAATAAAAAATTAATAGAACTGTGAATAAATTGAATAAATTTAAATATAACTTTTGTTTCAATTCGAAAGTCAAAAGGAAAACAAATATGTATGCACAGTGGGTAGAAAAAGCTAGAACTTCTAAAGTCTTACAGCATAATGGCGTTAAATTGCTTGTATTCAACATTCCCAGTAAAAATAGACACTCCAAAGAAATCATGAAAATGTGGAGTTTGCCATCCGGAAGTAGTGAAAATTTTGATAATTTCTAATGGTTGTTACATAGGGCTATTTGTCATTGCAAGAAGTTCTCTTTTTCGGTGCCTAGTCACCGAATTGGAAGCGATTTGAAGAAAACTTTCCTTTTTGGAGTTCTATAATAATATTTTTATCTAGGAAAAATGGTAAAAAGTTCCCCCATTTTTGCAATTTGTTTCTTTTTATACGAATTTAAACGCGAAACAATGTTTTCATGTAAATTTATGTAAATAACTTTTCATTTTTAGACCAAAATTAATTTATACATTTCTTCCAAAAATTCGATATTTAGAAATCATCATGAGTATTTTCTAAAACTATAGAAAACAATAAAATTTAGTTTCTTTAGAATGACTTCCAATTTTTTTTACTGAGATTTTTTTTATGCATATACATAATTAAATTATCAAAAATTAGAACTGCTGGTTTTTAATGAGGAAAAATATAACAACCTGAGATGACAGACAGAAAAAAAATAGTCTGAAAAATGTGTTTCGACATCTGAGGAAGATTCAAATTAAAAGCGGTAAAAATAGTCACTTTGGAAGCTAACACCACATACAGAAAAAAAATTTCATATTAAAATCTATGAAAACAAGGTTAATTTAACATTTTTCGGCAATGATTTTGCTTCATATATGTTTTAGGTTAATTCAACACAATTTACAGTAATCTTTAAAAATAGATTTCCTTTTGAAATAATTTGATTTCATTCTGGTTTAATATTCTAGTAATTTTAAATTAAAATGAATAATCATGTTAAATCAAAATTATTTCTAACTGAAATAGCCTGAATTTGATACTGAAATAACACGATGAAGCATATTGAATCAGAGTTATTTCACTTCTAAACTTGTTTAAAATTAAAGTTATATAAAAAAAGGAATATGTTAAAAAAACACAAGCTGCACAGCTGCTTCTGCTGGCCTACAGGATTTTAGCCTGTGACCCTCCAACTACAAGAAAACTGCCAGCTGCAGGAAGTTTTCGCTGGTAATGCGAAGTTTGTGGGCTATTTACAAAATAAAAAAAAAACTACATCTCCCACAACTGAGCACAACAGGGCATTGTGGCTATAAACAGTATTGCCATATTTTATTTTCAAAAATCTTCAAGTAGACCAAAAAAATTATTTTTGAACGATTATTTGGTTTTAAATATTATAATACTTTACAATATGAAATGGTTTTTTGCAAGTTTTAATCTTTTGGCACTAGGGTGGTATATGTATCAGGGTGTTACGAACTGGGATCTGGTAGGTCAATACTAGGGCGCGATACTTGAATTGAATATTGGTCTCTTTAAGAAGAGAAAAAAACCACCGATATATCATACTTTAAGATCCGACCATAAATGCCGAAGTTATTCGGAAAACTAACTGCCTGTACCACGATGTCACTAGAAATCGTTCGATCGACAACTTGTATTGCAAACAACAATAACATTAGAAAATTTGTTGTTGTTTTCAATATAATTATTCGATCGAACGATTTCTAGTGACATCGTGGGACAGGCCGTATATATTTTTTTTCGAAATTGCCTTGCAATAGTACTTTATATCCGAAGGTGAAGCGCTCATTTTTCTTCCCTGTAAGATGATACGCTCTAATATAAATCTTATATTTTAGCATCACCTTAAAATTGCATGCAAAAAATTAACTTATTCATGAACTTTCCTGATTTAAATAATCATATGTTTCACGTACTTTAAGTTGAAATAATCGAACATGACAACATTGTCTACTCTGACGAAAGGAAAAAGTTTTTTATGCATGTATTAAGTAAATTAACAAAGAAATTGGAAAAATACAGCAAAAAGTAAGAAATATAAATCCACAGCATTCATCAAAGGTCTCAGAATAAAATTGCACGTGTATGTTTTCTTTGTAAAACTAAATGTTGACATATCGTTAGAGAAAATGTTAGCCGCCATATCTAAGCTTTGGACTTTTCTTCAACCAACTCGACAACTGCCAAACTAATTAATTGACAGAGCCATACACGCTTTGGTTTGGACAACAACCAATTAATAATTGATTTGAATCGTGTATGGGGTGCTTTAGTATGTTTATTTATTAAACAAATTATAAATAATTCTCTCGTATACAATTGAAAAAAAATTGTAGAATGGAGCAGTTTTCATTTACTGTAACGATATGTATATATATCTATTGTATGTATTCTATATTCAAATGTATGTATCATTTCAAATGACAAATGTTTGAATGCTCTTTGATATATTATTGAATACATCTGTTTTACTTTTTTGCTATTTGTAAAGTTTTAAAAACTATTTCTGTTACGATAAAGGCAGACGGACACACAGACAGACACACAGACAGACGATTTTGATATTTCAGTCTTCATTTGTGCTTGTCATAAAAGTGATAAAAACCTTATGGAGTGAAAAATGTTTTTGTCATGATTTTTGTTACAATCATCATCAATTGCTGAAATAAATTGAGTGCAAAATAAAATTGTTACATTGTTAAGCGTTTTATTTCAGAAACAGTTTAATAATAATAATTTTAAAATATCTGCGCAAAAAATTGCTATATGTATATTAAAAAAAATACATATAAACGTTGTTTATTGATTGACTGTTTGTTTACTCTCCCTGGCATCTTTTCATACAGTTCTCTTTGGTGCAAAAGCGATTGCGATTTCCATTGCAGCCCTTGTAAGCGAATTTGCGGCAGTGGCCCTTCTCATAAAACCATCTCGTCGTCTCGGTTTGGCTTTGATCTTTGCTGCTGCAAAAGTTTCCTGCATTTTTGGCCGAATAACAATTCCATTGGTCTGTTGTGAGAGATTAATTTAATCAAAGTTATTCAAAATAAGCAACCTTGTTCATGATGATATTGCATGGGAATTGGCAACTGGTTTATGTTGAGTATATAAAAACATATAAACATATAAACTATGGGCTGTTTGAGCAACCCAAAAGGTCGACTTGAGATAAAAAATTTATATAAAAAGCACTAATTTTGTTTTTAGCAATTTCCGTAGAAATTTTCTAAAGGAGTCGACTGACTCGTTAAATGTAATTTTATCTATGCAATTTTGACAACTTGCTGTATCTTGGAAACCGTAAGAGGCCAACTCAAATCTAAACAATCTCAAAGTTAAAAATTCGGCAAACTGAAAAAAATCTCGAAAACCCAAATAAAAAGCGCCAAACTAAAAAAATCTCTAAAACCAAAATAAATCGCAAAACACCCAAAAAATCTCCAAAATTAAAAAAAAACGCCAAAACTAAAAAAAATCGCCATAAATCGAAAAAAAATCGCCAAAACGAAAAAAGCGCCTAATTAAAAAAAAACTCTAAAGCTAAAATAAATCGTCAAAAACCAAAAAAATCGCAAAAATTAAAAAAAACGCCCAAACTGGCTGATATCTTGGAAACAGCCAGCTGTTGACATTTTCAACAACACCAAAACTAAAAAATTTCAGAATTAAAAAATCGCCAAACCGAACAAAAAATCGCCGAAACAAAAAAAAAACGGCAAACTAAAAAAAGTCTCTAAAATTAAAATAAATCGCAAAAAAGCGAAATTAAAAAGACGCCAAAACTAAAAATAATAAAAATCGCCAAAAACTAGATATATCGCAAAAACCCAAAAAAAAGTTTACCGGGTACTTAATTTTTTTTAAATGTATAAGCCTAACTGAAATGCAGAATTGGGTTGATCTATTATTTTATTTGAACTGTAATGAATTTTTAATCGTAACGACTTTCTGCATAAACAAAAATATTTTTAATTTGAAAAAAGTTTATAAAACGAATACTAGTAAAGTTTATTTAACAACAGAGCAAAAAAGAAAAAAAATGGCAAATCATATGTTTGAATGATGGGATCAAGTGATGATCAACTGGTTCCATTGAGGTAAAAATTGCATGAGTTTTACATTAGCTTGTCGTTAGAGATCATGTGTTTGTGCGGGAATTTAAATACTTTGATCTGCATTAAAATTAGTGGATTGGAGCCATGCAAGTTCCCCGATTCGATGATGTTTTTTTTAGGTAAATACAAATCAAGCAAAAATAAAAAATATTGTTGCAGCAGTCCCTGTTAAGACATGTCCTCTACCACTGAGGTAATTTCTAATTATTTTTTGCTGGAGATAAAACTTGTTTTATGAAAATTTATCAGTGTGATGATTCAATTTCGGTTTTGAATGCCTTTTTCGCTGGATATTTATTTTATTAATATAAAAGAAAAAGAAGAATTTTTTTCGTTATAAGCGTTTACAATTTCAACGACTTTTAATTTTAGGACTTAAAAGTTCGCTATAACCCAAGTTCACTTTAAGCTCACTAATTTGTATGATATAATAAAGCAGAAATGTAGAAACCTGAGAAGATATATATTATATGCAAGAATTCCTTATAAATCGTGTTCATTATAACCGAACTCCACTGTATCATAAGAAGTATTCATTCTGTGCTATAATTTGTTATAACCGATGTCCACTTTAACCGAACTTCACTGCCTATTTTTCTTTTTCTCTCTCATACGCATTCCAAACTAGAGCAAGAAAATTTCAAGTGTGTGAATCAGACCTAAAATGAAATAATAATTATGATTAAGCGAGGCGGCGCAAAGCATGAAAGAGGCAATCCTATTCAAAATAACAAACTTTTGTTACAAAGTTCTAATTCATGCAAAATTATTTTATTCTTCTGGTCTGTGCTTATCCTGTTTTAACTTTGAATTTATTTGAAAGTCTTTTTGCGTTTTTCTCACTCAAGTGCATGAGATGCCAGCAGATGTACATGCACCGTTTTAAAAATAATTTCAAAAGTGCAACTAAGAGATAATTGACATAAAGTGTCATTAAGTTTTTTTGTTTTACTAAATTAAAATGTGGTTACTTTGTATATATTCACTGAATAAAATAATGTGCGGTTTTGTTTTCTTGATGTAAAAAAATGGCACACTTTACTAAAAGAATTTATGCATAAAACCTGAGCCAAAAAGGAAAAAGTGCTCAAGTCGAGATAAGCACATTTTGAGCACCATATTCAAAAGTAACTCTGACAAAAATTTCTTTTATTTTGTGCTATTTTTCAGGAAGTTATAGTGCAATAAATTGGTGCTTACCTTTTTTCGACTTCAAATCTAATACGGAATAACAGCTTAATTAAGCTTATACTTTGATAATATTTCTAATTGAATTATTAGTTACAGTGTGTAGAACGATGTTTTTCAAAAAAAAAAAATCAAGTGAATACCGAATTTCCAAATTTAACTGCAACAGTAGGAAATTTCTGCAAATCGACTTGACAGTTTAAAACTGCTCTCCTGCAAAACAGTAAAATATTACTTAAGCACTTTTTTCTTATTTTGCCACAGAAATACTGGTGCATTACTTTTTAATTTTAATTAGCTTCTAAATGAAATTAATTCAAACATAATTAAGACTATGCCCTTGTGTCTTGCTTCTGTAACTCGTGGAATATTTTTGCATCGAGAAAAATTAAAAATTTCGATATATTTTTGCTGCAGCATTTGTTGTAGGCTGCCTTGAAAAAAAAACTGATATAAGCTTGCGAACTGTGCCAAGATGTTCACAGAAAACGATCGATAGACAAGTTGTCTTGAAAACAACAATAAAAAAAAAATTTGATACTGTTTTCGATATAAATAAGTAATCGATTGAATGTTTTCTACCGATAACGTGGGAAAAGCCGTTAACAAAGAAAAAAAACATGCACAGAAAATGTGTCTCATTAATTGCTTTATAGGGAATTTACATTGTCTCAAAATCTAGTACCACGAGATTTCGAGCTAAGACTACTTGCTTTTTACTAGAATCCCCATACAAAACAATATCTAATTTTTCAATAGATTTGTAGAAAATCTACTAAAAATCTAATATTTTTATTTATTTTTTACTACCCTGTACAAATAAATTTATATAGAAGATGAGTGAATTAGCTACGCTCTACACAACTACACAATTTTCTATTGAAGGTGTGTGAATGAGCTAAGTCGCCATTTTTTTCGTTACAATTTATGACTAAATTTCAGACAAAGGATTTTGTCTCTGATACAAAATCTTGGAAAATGTCAAAAAAGTTTAGTGTAAACGATATAGATTTCTTTCAAGATTTCTAATCAAACATACTAGATTTTGAGACAATGTAAATGTAGCATTAATAAAAATCTTTATGAAAATCTATACCGTTCACAGCTAGTTATTTTAATATTTATCAATATTTTTTTTTATCCAAAACAAAACCCATTACTTGAAAAATTTCCAAAACTACAACCAAACAAGTACAATGCAGCCAATTCACACATCTTTTTAAGCAGACCGTAGATAATTCACTCATCTTTTTTTTTTTGTAAATTTATTGTACAGGGTAGTAAAAAATAAATAAAAATATTGTACAAATCTATTGGCAAAATAGATTTCGTTTTGCATGGGAAATATAGTAAAAATCAGCAAGATTTAGCTCGAAATCTCATGAATACTAGATTTCGAGATATATTACTTGTCGCTCAGATTGTCATCAACAGAGTCAAAAGTGTTTAATTGAAGACAACATGCAAGACATTGTCACTGAGATTGTCGTGAATGACGATTTCCCTTAAATTATCCACTAGAAAACTAAATAACAGATGATAAGTTGTACAAGAATCATGGATGACAATGTCTTGCAAATCAATCTGGCCAACTAGGAAACCTTTTTGCAATGTAATGTGACAACTTGGGTAATCAAAAAGTATCTTCAATTAGGAAATACTATTTGGAAATGTTGGCAATCTTATCCAAAGCATGTCTTTCAAAATAAAAAACTTTAATAATTTTTAAATGATGTCCCAGTTTGTAAGAATTAGCATAACTACTCAGCAAAAAAAAAAAAAACTCAGAACTAGTTCCATTGGTATTGCACACCAATAGCTCTACTGGTACTGAATTTAATATTCCAAATCTATTCCAATTTCTATTCAAAAATTGTTTTAGACAATCATTCAGATAATTAAATCACTTCCGTCCTACAGCAAAGATGTGTTAAATTCATTGATGTCTTACCAGAAATAGAACTACTTGGACCTGAGTTCATCAATGCTGTAACTAACGACTTGTATGTTAACTTTTTTTTTGCTTGGTAGCCCCAAATTATTAGAAATAAATCAAATTCATTGTTACAGATAACAAAAAATTTTGCTAATGCAAAAAATTTCAGTCTCTGTACAAAAAATTAATAAGATTTTAATTCAATTTAAGTTAATGTGTGCAATTTATGAACAATAAGAAAACGAAAATAGAAAGAAAAAAATAAGAAAAAATATTTCTTTACACAAACCATTTGTTTCGCAACAATTACTGTGAAATCCCCATACAATCCATCAAACTGAAAACAATGCCGACAACTTTTTATCGTTTCAATTAAACAAAACAATTTTAAAAATTGCACAAATGAGAGGAAGAACAAGCAAAAAGGAAGGAATATCTTAAAAATCACTTCCATTGTATTGTTTACATTATTTACATGAATTCTTACTTAATTCTTTACACAGCGCAGCGGAATTCGATGATGCCGATGCCGATGACGAAGAACATTCAGAGTGCGGCACAAACAACAACATTAACATCAGCAGCAACATCAGCATCAGCATAGAGTTGAGAATTAAACAAATTTTAAAAAATCTTTGCATTATTATGGCCATTATAATATTTATGATGAATAGCAGCGAAAGCACTTCTTCCTTCCAGCTGAAGGGAGCAAAAATGAAACACTCACTCAACTTTTGTATGAAAAACGTTCGAAAAAATTAAAAAAAAACAGAAAATTTTATGTTAACGCAACCACAATTAAAAGAAAATATTTATTTAAAGCTTTACTTGCTTTTTATATTGCTATATATTTTTTATTTTAATTTTGTAATTTTTCTTCTTTCTTTGCCTTTCAATTTGCAATTATTTCAATACAACCGGCAAATTTAAGATAAAAAATATTTATTTTTTTATTCCTTTTTTTCGAATGATAATTTCAATGTACTCGTATATTTCTGTCGTCTGTTCTCTGCGAACAAATATTTCGTAATGAAATATTCATTTTCAATAATAAGTTTCATTTAGTATTTTGCATGATTTGTTTTCTCAAGTTAATTGTGTGACGTTCAAAAAAAAAAAAAAAACATTAAAATAAAAACGAAATATTTTTCACAATGATTATAAAGAAATAATGGATTTCAGTCAAAAGATGTTACAGGCAGAGAATAAATTGGTTCAACACCTAAAGGAACAGAAATAATATTTTGTTTTAATTAAAAAATTTTAGGTGAAATTTTTTTTAATTAATACGTTTCATGTCTGTTTAAGGCAACCAAAGAATTCTTGCTAAAACTAAAAAAAACTTCATACGCTTATAAAATAATTCTTAAATAAATATTAAAAAAATATTTCAGTTCAAAAATCAACAACAAATAGAAAAAGCGAGCAAATAGAAATCATGTTCGTTACTGAGTTCTTGTTTCAATTATGATAATAGTTGAGCTTCTCATTTAGTTCAATGAAATTTTAACATCGTATCTCTAATAGTTCTAAGGATGTTTTTTGTAAAATCTAACTAGCTATCCTTTCAATAATAAATTGCAATGTATTTTTGAGAAATAATTTTGTATTTTGAGTTGAAAAAAAACAAACATTTCTTTTACCTTTTAATTACATTTTAAACTCTTAGTTATGATTATAATTTAAAAAGTTATGACTGGTCTTTCTTTAGCTGAGTGCTAGCGAGCTCAATGATAAACAAAACTTAATGCTCTAATTCTGTTCGCCGATTTTTTTGTCCTATCTATGGACGGGGAAAAGTCTCAATTGTGATTCTTTGAAACATTTATTAGTTATTGTCTATGCTGGAAGGTTTGGGTATTTCGGGAATATCAAGTAATAGCAATAATGAAAATGGCTTTATTGTTTTTCGAATATTCCCTTTGATGATCAATACATTTGATAATACATAATGATGCTTACGTAATTGCTCGTCGACAATTTTGTTCAAAGTTCGGTATTCGGCGAATACGTGATGGATCGAGTGTAAATTTAATTCGTCCATGCGTGCAGAAATTTCACGCCATGGCCCGGTCGATCTTCATGAAATCCTGAAAAAATTTAAACGGGTTGCAAGCAGTTTACGTGAAAATCCGTGACTTTCAATACGGAAAAAAGAACAGCTTCTTCCAAGCGCGATTATTCATGAAATTTTAAAAAAAGATCTAAAGTTCCATTCTTTTAAAATTCAAATCGTTCCAGAACTTAAAGAAAGTGACTTTGATTTACGCAAAAATTTTTGTGAAAAGATGTTGGAGTGTTTTCGCACTGAAAATCCCATTTTTTGGAGTGACGAGGCTCAGTTTCACTTAAACCCACACGTCAATAAGCAAAACTGTCGTTACTGGTCTCCAAGAACCCGCAACTCTCGATTGAAACATCAAAAACTATTGCATTGCCCCAGGGTAATTGTGTGGTATGCCTTATCCACGCATGAGATAATTGGACCATTCAACGGTGAAAATTATCGACGCATGATTACGGAATTCTTTGTGCCAAACCTGCGAGCTCATCCATTGTATGCTTTACACACGTGGTTTCAACAGGATGGGGCGACTGCACACTCAGCCAGAGCTTCGATGAATTAGCCTCAGGATAAATTTCCTCCAAAAACTGACCAGTCGCTTTGGGGACCTCCCGTAGCCACCGAGGTCGTTCTAACTGTATGGATGGATTTTTTTTATGGGGCTACCATTAAGAGAGGGTTTATAATGACAATCCCCAATCTCTTGTGGCTGTAAAGGAAAATATTTGTCGAGAAATCAGCTCAATTGAAACAAGTTTATTGCAGCGTGTGGCACAGAACACAAGACTCCATTTTTAACAGTGTGTTCAACTCGACGGAAGACATCTGGATGACATACTCTTTAAAAAAATAAAATCCGCATTTTCATTCTGTCGTTCAATGCTCTTAATAAAACTTTGTGTCAATTATTACGTTTGAAAATATAAATCTGCTACCAAACACCCTGTATCAGCTTTATTTATAAAAATTATTTAGGCTTCACAAAGGGCTTTTAAAACAAATTTCCATACAAAAATTTGTCTTAATAAGTCTTTATAAAGCCTTAATGACTTTTTTTTATAAACAAGGCTGCTATGCTTTTCACTTCAAAACAAACATTATGTATGAAAAAAGTATGCCTTAACAAATAAAATTTTAAATATTTGCCAAATTTTATTTAAAGCGTGTAGAAATATATACGACTACGAATTTTATTTTTTCATGGTTTAAGCACGTCCAGAAGCATTGTTGCATCTGCAAAGTAAATTGTTCTTGCACTTCTGTTGGTAAATGATAGAACAATAAAAAATAGTAATTCAAGATCAAACAAAAGACGAATGCAAGTTTTACCAATTTGAGTTGTTAATTTTACTGTAAGCAATAGTTGCGGCAATTCGGTGGAGAAAATATTTCCACTACCTCTTCTAGTTAATACTTTAACTTTAATTGTTCTGTTAGTTAAAATCTCTCCCTGAATCTGTGCAGTGTTGTCAGATTAGGGGATTTATCCCCAAATTGGGGATTTTTTTTTCGAAATGGGAATAAGAATTTTGTTTTGGGGATTGAGGGATTAATTGGGGATAACTTTTATGTTTTGGGGATTTTATGAGATTTTTTGAGGATTTGTATATTACTTAATACTTTTTAATTTATTTCTCGGAATATTTTAATATCAATACATGTTCCAAATGCTATTTCTTAGTTCACAAATAATATAAAATGATAAATGGTAACAATGAACTCGTCTTTAACATTTGTTGTTAGCAAGATTTAAATAAGGTTTATTACAAGACAAACGGGTACTCGCATTGCTCATCAGCTAATTCTATTGTTTACACGTATGTACGATATAACTTACAAATTACAATTATGACAATTAGTTCTTTACCTTATTTGATGCTTACAATTTTATATACAAATAACAAACAACTTAAACATGTTTTGGGCAGAAGCTTGTTCATATCAAGATGCCGTTGGATCACAGCCGTTTAAAGAACTGGTAAAGTATTATATATATTAAATTTACTTTGTATACACAAACGAATACCGCTTGCATTGAACTAGTTTTTTCGGCAAATGGAGTCAATAAAAAATTAAATTAGAAACAAAATTAAGTACGAATTGCTAAAATCTCTGTTACGAATTAATATACATTTTAAAAATAATAGAATTTGTTGTGACACTTGATCCATCTCCAGAAATGGTAAAATTAGTAAAAATTGCCTTTTGGGGAATTTTGGGTATACAAATTTTAAGATTGGGGATGTCAGTCGAAAGAAATCTGGGAACCCTGAATCTGTGTCTATTTATCTCTCTCTCCCTCTCACTCTCTCTTCTTTATATTCACTGCATACTGTTGAAATTTTAAATACGGTTTTGTATCGCTGTCGTTTATCCTATTTACCTTACTTCCAAATTTTTTTTTCATTAATGCTTTTCTTATAACTAACTAGAACATTAGCTAATGAGTTTCAATATCTTATAATATCTTGCCATACATTTTTTTCTTTGAGTGTAAAATATAAAAAACATAAATGCTTTTGTGAGCTATTAAAATATATATTAAATATTTTGTGTGAATTCACAGGTTACTTTTGAAAATTTCTCGTTGCTAATAAATATGTTATTTAATTTAGATAAATGATTTTCGTATTCAGTAACAAGAAATTCAGACAATTAAAAAAGAATTACATATTCAAAATAAAATGGATGTTGGCTGTGGCATCACGTGTCTCCTCGTAAGGTATGACGGGCAGTTTTGTTTTAAAATACAAGATGTCAAATGGAACAAAATTTTTAAAATAATATGTAATATGGCCAAAAGCAAAATAGCTAAAAAAATATATACATAGTTGAGCCAAAATTAAGCAAGTTCAACAAAAAATGCTCAAATCATTTCATGTTTGCTACAGAGGAGACAACGATACTTAAAATTTCAATAGGATATAGTGCAGGTAAAAAAGATAGGGAGATATTTTAACTTAATAGCAACTCAAATTTAATAAATTAGCCAGGCAAATTTGTTATTCAACCAAAATGCAGCAACTGCTGTTAACAGTAAAATTAACAACTTTAAATGGTTAGATTTACTTTCGTTAATTTTTTTTTGATTATCTAAGCTTTATTTATAAATTAACCAAGAAAATAATAAATTTTATTGATCTTTTAGTTACCAATAGAATGGATACAACAATTTACAAGGAAAGTAAATTAACAACTCAAATTGGGAAGATGCACCAGACGAACATGTTTTATATAAAAAAAAAATTCATTTTAGGCCTTTAAATTTATTTATTTCTTTAATGATACCTTTTTCCATTTCTCGGTATAAAATTTCAAAAGCTGTGGACCTAATTTCCCAAATTATGCCACCAAAACGCCACAAGTGACACAAGTTTAAATCATAATAAAACAAGCAAATATATTTTTAATATCAATGAAACGGGATTTATTGGAAATAAAATTTAATGAAATTAATGTTTAAATATGATTACTGGCATGTGGCCGCCACGGCTGGCGCATACAAGGCGCAATCTGGAACACAAATTTTCAACAACTTTTCACAGCATTTGCGGCCGTATTTCGCCGATAACTGTTCGAATGATGATTTCCAGGTAATCAATTGTTTGCGGGTTATCAACGTAGACAAGTGACTTAATATAACCCCAAAGAAAATAATCCAATGGGGTTAATTCACACAATCTTGGTGGCCAATTAATTGGGCCATTACGTGAAGTTATTTTTTCATCAAAGTTTCTTTGTGTAAATCAATTGTAGCGCCCGCTGTGTGGCATTTGGCTCCGTCCTTGTGGAATCATATATCAGCAAGATTAATGTCACGTAATTGAGGTACGAAAAAATGTCGAATCATGTTCCTATACCGTTCACCATTGAAAGTAACATTCTGATCATCATCGTTTTTGAAGACATATGGGCCAATGACTCCGCCAGCCCATAATGCGCACCAAACAATAAGTTTCTGTGCATGTGATGGCATTTTGACAAAAACTTATGGATTCTCTTCACTCCAAATGCGACAATTCTGCTTATTTACGTACCCTTTCAACAAGAAATGGGCTTCATCGATGAGTTTGACGAATAGAACAATTATTTGGATTAAAAACTTCAACAATTTCCCCCCCCCCCCTGCTCTGGTGTAAGTCGATTCATAATGAAATTTCAAAGCAAACTAAACAAAAAGCAACTATAAGCTGTTAAATGGGTGCTCAAATATAGTGTGACACTAAAAAAAACACCCTTTATTAATATGAAAACCAAACTTGAAAATGATTGTTTCCCTTTTTTTTATACAAATTCACCAGCGAAAAAAAAACAATTAAATTCAAGTTTTTTTCGTAATTTTTGAAAATGAAAAACAAACACCAATGTTCAAAATGTTGCTTTTGTTTTCTTGTAAATATTACTTCGGTGATGTGATTAAAGGCTCCATTAGTCTGTACTTTCTGTTGCTGTTCTGTGCCGTTCTACTTTTAAATTTAAGTACTTACTTTTTCTGTAGTAACTTATCAGCTGTTTCTGACCAGAAGGGTCGCAGTTTTCCACTAAAGCGATTAGTTTTGCCTCGTCCATTGTTAAGGTTCAATAAAATTTTATATTTTTCTTTTAAAAATTTATTTTTTTTGTGAAATCTAAAAAAATTATTTTTTTGTGAAATCAAAATATTTTTATTTAATTTAGGCTGTCACTTACAATTACTTAACAATTTTTTGATTTTCACAGGTTGAACCGAAACAGAACAGAACGAAACAGAAAAACTAACGACTTGTATTAGATTTCTATAAACAAAAAAGAGTCAGCTGATTCGTAAGAGAACAGAAAGTAAAAACTAATTCTGGCTTAAGACAATTAGGCCCTAATTCTTTGCAGAATTATATTTTCATATTTAAATGATTCTCTATGCACGTATTCTTATTATTATTATTATTATTATTAAATTGAAACAAATCGTAAAAAGAAATCTCTAAGAGTGAACTCAAATGAGCAAAAGCAAAAGAGATTAATAGAAAATTGAACTTAACCGGAGTGCAAATGACAATTTCAATATTAAAATAAATTGATTTTTGTTTATACATACATACATACAGACTTATGTACACATACATACATACATACGTACATAAATATTTAAAGCAAGCAATAAATAAATACCCTTATAACATTTATCAATTTTAATGTCAGTAACTTGATCATAAAATGTTTGTAAGGTCAAGTACCGAAAATAAAAGCAAACTAATAACAAATGGAGACAGAAAAAGTGTACAACGATTTATATTAATAATAAATGTAATCAATTTATCTGCTAGATTTGCACAATTTGCCAGGTTTGCCAGAATTATAAATTAAATATATATAAACACATGTAAAAAAATATTCATACAAAAATTATCTACATTCAATAAAGTGCAACAAATGACACTGGCCTTCTTTGTCTACCCTCCACCTGTAAGCTGTGCCGATTTATAATTTATTTTATGCAGAAATTTAAACTTTAATTGTGTTGCAACAATTTTACCATACAGCATATTTTTAAAACACAAAAAAAAGAGTGAAATCTTTGTTCATCTTCTTCTTTTTTTAAACTGTTGTGGAACTTATTAAAAGCTTTTATTAACGTAAAAGCTTTAATACAAAATCCAAAAAAAATAAATTAATTTTTAAGAGAATTTTGCAGCTATTCAAGAGAAAATTTCCCAACTCTTAAGAGTTCTAGAGTTCTTCATTACCTCCATATGACTTTAACGTCCACATCAAGGTGGAAGATGAAAGTATTTGAGCATTTTTGTTTATTCATTTAGTAGCTAGAGATTTTCGAGCCGCATGAAGCAGAAAATATTTTAAACGCATAGCAAAACGTATTTTATTTTATGTTTATTTTTTTTTTTAAAGAGGCTACGATGTTTAAATTTTTTTGCGAAACAAAAGCTAAGAAGAAAAAATATTTTCAAGGGAATTTCATGAGGAAAATATTTTAACACGTGCATTTTGTAGTGAAACATGAATGCAGCAAAATAATAATGAATACCAGAATGTAAGAATGCCCAAGTATTAATGAATTATTCCGAAGAATTTATGAGAGGTGCAGAGGCACAACATGCTATCCAGATGTATAAGCTTTACTAGTATCAGCCAAAAACATATCGCACTTGTTCCTCTAAAGACGCCAACTTGAAATTTTTGCAATTTTTACTTTTCACAAGGAGAGGATATACAATTGGATATACTATCCAATATGCAAAATTCGTTTTTTAGATTTAGATTTAAAATACGCCCACTTTTTGTGCTCTTCGGAAAAGTTAAAATTTGCATATTATATGGTTTGATATGTTAGGGACGATATCTATCCACTGCAAAAATCTTTCATCAGTCTTATGAATGAAAACAAGAAATAAGTATTCTTTTCTAAAATTTTCTGTCTGTCTGCCTGTTTGTTTTGGCTTAGTGCTGAAATGGCTAAATAGATTTGAACCGGACTTTCTGTGGCAGCAAACTGATATTATAAAAGCAAAATTTAGGTAAATTTCATCTTAATCGATGCGTGGTAAAATGTACCCACCTAAAAAAGTAGTTATAAATAATTTTTTCTATACATAACTACAATAATCAGAGTCTTCAAATTTAATGAGGGTTACTGGCGAAATAGGAGCAAAATTAAGGGTGCTGCTTAGTTATAGTCCTCAAATTTGATGTAGTCTACTTTCAAAATAATGTGCATATTCAAGCAGAAAATTAGAGGGAAAGAATTGGGGAAAAGGTTACCCCTCATCTGGAGAGGTTTAATAGTGACAGTCATAGTTTAACAGGTCGCCGAGGTAATAAAAGAAGAATCTTCTTTGAGCCTCATATTCCAAGAATTGTAAGGCCGTGCTTACATCTGTGTGCCATGTACCCAGAAGAGCGTAACCACTAATTACTAATGAAACACTGTTTGATTCAGACATGTATTTATCAGAATAATGATTGAAAGATTGCACGCACACGCAGTTTTCATGGTTTGCAAAAATCCATGAATAGCGTTACGAGTTGCTGCCTCATTCACCTTTTTCTCCACATCGGACCAAATTGACTTTAGATTATTCCCAAACCTTAAAATATGGCTCGGAGACAAAATGATGATCAAATTATGTAAATTTAGAAACGTTGGACAAAGTGTTTAGAGCTGGAACACGACTAAATTGAATAATATAATCAAGTTTCTTTTCCAAAGATCTGTATTTTATTAAAGAACTGATAATTCCTTAAAAATTACTTTACTTTTTTCAGACTACAAAAAATGTTCTGTGATTTATTGATTGATGACAATATAAGAATTGAAACAATTTTAAATGTTCATATAGTTCAATATAGTGAATTTTAATCAGAAATGCTGATGAAGTGCGTTGCTGCACAGAAAAATGTCGGTATTTCCCCCAGCTAATAAAGTCTAATTTAATTTTTCTTCTCTTCTTTAGAAACTCACATTAATTAATAAAAAATATTTCATTCAATAAGAATTGAAATTACTGAACTTAAGCCCGACTAAGAAATTATTTCTGATTAAAATATAAGAATTTTCAATAATGATTGCTAAAAATTAAAAAAAATTACATGCAACAAAGGAACTCATAAAACGCTTAATACTAAAGTTTGCAAATATTTGCTTTCTTTTGAAACAAACTTTGAAATACAAAACCATGTTTTTTTTTCTTTTAAAAAATTGCTAATGTTATGCAGGCTGCAGAAAGTGGAACATAATTCAAGCATCAAAGATTCCTGCCTAAATTCCCCTGACATTAAATAAAAATAAAACGTTATCACAGCAACCGTATTTGTATTTAAGCCACAAATGTTCCATCATCGATTACTAAGCAAATGTTTTTTCGTATGTCACAGACACTGTAACAGACCCATAAAATTCAATAAATTTCAAACCATGTTTGTATGTTGTATGTTTGTAATCCGCAGACACAACATCAAGCCCACGCCTACTGCACACATATAAATCATGCCATACGAAGCTTCGTAGTATATATATTTATGTATATATATTTTTTTTTTTTATTATTTTTTTTTTTTTGAAAACCAAACCATAATCAAGAAATCGCATTTTATTATATTATTGAATATCAAACACAATTTTGCGCTTGTTTAGCTTTTTTATTGCGCCGTCATTTTCAATGTTATTGAATATCATTTCAACCCATAAATGTTTAACAAGCTTCAGTTTTAGCATTTTATTTTTCATTTATCATCTTTTGCTCAAATTTCTAAAAAGAAAGATAGATTCTTGTGCTGCTTTGCTTTTGATTTTGGGGACACAAGGGTTTTCCTTGTTAGACAGACTTGCAAGAAAATATTTGTTTTGTATTAAGAAAATGTAATTCAATTCTGTTGTAATAATAACCCAAAGATATACTCGTATGTATACATTACAACTACATAACATGCGAAAGTAAACATTCTCGGATATCAAAATAAACCATATGAAGAGACAAAAAAGCAGAGGGATAATTTACTCGAGGACTTCTTAGAATCAACTTAAACTAAAACTTTTAAGTTTTTTACATTTTTCTACAAGCATACAGTAGGTAACAAAACGAACGAGGCAATATAAGGACACAAATTTGTTCAAAGTAATTTCTACAAATGCTTAAGAATTGTTAAAAGTTTTCGAGATTAAGCTTTATTTCAATTGCAATTTATTTCAATTTCAAAATAAGCAACACATGCTAAATAATATCTTTTGTTGTTTCTTGAAAAACTTTCTTTGCCTGCTAAGAATCTAGTTTTATAATTCTCAATCATTTGTTGAGAATTTTTCTATAAGCATTGAAGTTTGGTAAACTTTTTTCGACTTGTGGTTGAAGTCTACTGATGTGTTGCTTGGCAGCAACGAAATGCATCTAGACGTGTTACCCCAGTAACAAATAAGATTTTTAAATTCGTATTTTTTTTGTTATTTATTCATGTATTTCATGAAAAATGGATACAACAATTTAATACAAGTGTTTGTTTTGTAAAGACTTTCGTTTGAGGCATTAAAATTTAAAATCAATAACATATAAAGAGTCTTACTTTAAACTTATGCATTTTTTCAGCTTATTCAAAAAGTTTTGGATTGAAGTCTATTGATGGGTTTCTTAAGCAGGAACTAAAATAGTATAGGCTGTATTGTAAGTCGTCAGGCTTTAGTTTTGAATATATTTTATCGTATTGAATTATATTTTGTGTAAGATTCGATTAGATTTGAAAAGGGGGAAGATATGGTCCAAAGAACTGCACTGCGACACCTGATGAATCTTTTGTGCCATAGATCTGTAAATTAAATTAATCTCTATATGACTCTCCTTATGAAAGTCAGCACAGATATTGGATATCATCTGAACACAGAAACTAAGAATGAAAAACACGTTTTCTACTATTACATAAGACGATACACTCACAAAGAATGTGAGAAGTCGTCTCGTCATCTTAAAAGCATAAACGACACAAGAGTGAACGAACTTGGTTACTTTTCCACAGAGAATAATTTAGTCCAAAGTGAACAGAAAGAAAACCAGTAACCAGCAGTAAGTTATTTTTGTTGGGGTTCAAGATGCCATTGTATGTAAATGGCTGCATCAATGCTTTGGCTTGCCTTAAGCCGGAAGAAGTCAGCCACATTTCCTTAGCGGTCGAAGTGTCATTTTCTTTAATCAGAGATGTTACAGTCGAGCGACTTATGCCACAAAACGGCTCTGGGCCCATAAACGGATATTTCGTGTTAGCCACTCTTTTAACAAACAAAACCCAGGAGTTAGATTTCAATATGAGTATACTGTGTGTATAAACTCTACCAGAATCCCCTTTTAAAATATTTTTATTAATTTGAAAAAGTTCGATTTGGTTGTTTTGTGTTTTTTAAAGCTGTTTTGCATGGCTGGTTCACACAAAAAGTAATATGAATGAGTTTGTAATATTAGTTAAAATATTTGTAATATTAATTAAAAAATTAATTAAATTTTCACCTATAAACAATTTGATAATATCAATTAAGTTTTTCCACTCAAATTAATTAATACAATTATTAATTGGTGAATACTTTTTCCTGTGTTCTCTTTAATGAATCTAGTGTTTTTTTTTGCTGGGTAGAAAATTTCAATAATTGTGTGATTTCAATTAGAAAAGATGGGGCAATTAAAACTAAATTACCCGCAATTGAGGTTTTTGTGACAAATTATATGTTACAATTTTGCGAGCGAATTACGAGTGCGGCTGTAGCAGCAATACGTAACGAAAATATTTCTATGCTTTTCGTCTGTGCTATCGTATCGCTCATTTACTTTAGCAACATCATAACTTGAAAAACAAGTTTGAGAGAAAAAGAATTTTTGAAAAATTTCAACTTAAAGGAAAATGAAGATTCTATTTTTATCTCAACAGTTGAGTACACAAAAGACTTGTAAGAACTTTTTAATTAATCATAACTCAAAAATCCCACTTTTTGAGTTATGATGTTGTTGCAGTAAATGAACTATTTGTTATTAGATATCAAATTCATAAACACACGTACCCGCTTTTTTTTATTTGAATATCTTCACATGTACTTGTCCCCTTTAGCACATGTGGTGGGAAATTAAAAAGGATAAAAATCATAATCAGATATCATTGCTGTGGCAGGGACAGCAGCAAAATTATTTATACACAATAACATGTACTTTTCGGTTAACAATATTATATTGTTGTATTGTCGTTGTTATTGTTGTTGTCGGCTGTTGTCATCAAACTTCTTTGTGGAGCTCGTTGTCGGCAGTAAAAAGGGTTGGTTTGCTACTGTTATCTACTGTTAGTATAAACATTCAAAAGATCTAACGGCCTGCCGGTATCTTTTCCTTTCGCATATTACAGTTTTCTTCGAACGACCTTAAAGGATGTGTGTTGAAAAATTAACTAAATAAGTTTACTCTTCGAATGCAAAATAAAAAAGACAAGACACAACAATATAAAGATAAGCAGCAGGCATATTAATAGTAATTTGAAAGGCCGCAGGCAGGACACTTTTGCAGACAAGCCACTTGGACGACTGGTGTTTAAAATATGCTGAATATTTAATGAAATAAGTTACCAAGTGTATAAATTTTTGAAATAAGTTTACAGCTGCGGGTAGACAATTTCCATTATGTTATTTAATTAAAATTTCAACATAAATTTTGAATTTATAATTAAACATATTAGTTATATTCATAATTATATTCTGCATTAGTAGTGCCTTTTTGTCGCACGAATACTAACTTATAAGTTTAGATACTTTTTTTATTTTCTCTATGTAATATAATAATATGGTAATAATTAATAAAAATAAAAAGTGATTGGGTTTTCAGGTCTACACAGGTCCACAAAATTTTTACGAATATCAAAAATATTTACAACTGTGAGAGGCAAATCCTCGAAGCAGAGTCTTTTTCGTACCCTTCTTTAATATACATTCATATCTCAAAAAAGCCAGTTTTCCGGAAAATAAAATTTAATTTTCAATTGACATACGAGTTCAACTCAATCTATAGATATACGAGGTATGTTGAAAAAGTATCGCGAATTTTGGATTTTCGTGGGTTACGTATATTCGAATTTAAATTTTTTTTGTAGCATTATGTTGGTACTCATGTCTGTCACTTATGCCGACAATTGCGGCCATTTTGAACGTTCAGTTAATTGTTGACAGCTGCTTTGCTTGCACGTGTAAGCAGATTATAGACTTATTCCATATAAAACCAACGAGTGATTGGGTCCGACTTAACTGACATACTCAATTTGGTTTGATTCGGAAGGGGTTGGACTCAAAATCTTTATTTTCTGATGCGAATAATATGGAATAAGTCTATGATAAAAACTTTCATTCGAATAATATTTGTGTTTTGTATTGTATAATTTTAAGTTCCCATGCAGCTAAAAAAAACACCATCTACAAGCTTTTAATATAAAATTTTTACACACTAAAGTAAAGAGCAATTTGAGCGAGAGACCTGCATACGAGGGCGGATCAATAAGTCCGTGACTTTTAATTCAATACACTTAGTTCAACGTTTCTCCAGTTTTTGTATCCATTCCAAAAAAATTGGATTTTTCGAGGTCCTTAAAATAGGCATTTGTTTGGTCAATAATTTAATCATCCGAGCTATTTCTTTAGGTTTGTAAATAGGAAGTAGTCACTAGGGTCTAAGTCCGGAGAATATGGCGGATGAGGTACCAATTCGTAGCCCAATTCATAGAGTTTTGCCATTGAGACTGCACAAGTGTGCACGCGTGCATTATCTTGATGAAAAAGAACTTTTTTCTTGGCCATATGGGGTCGTTTTCTATTTAAATCCTCCTCACTAAATCGGTCTAATAAGTTGGCATAATATTCGCCGTTTGTTGTTATTACCTTTTGAAGGTAATCAATGTGGATTATCCCGCGTGCATCCAGTCAACAGTCTTTTGCTGTTGCCATCACCTTATTGGCCGACAAACTTACCTTGGCCTTGTTCGGAGCAGGTTCACCCAGAGAAACCCACTGTTTAGACTGCTGCTTGGTCTCCGGAGTACAGTAATGGATCCATGTTTGATCCACAGTTACAAAATATCGAAAAAACTTATTCGGATTGCGGTTAAACAAATCCAAACAATCCTTTGAAGTTGTCACACGTTTACGTTTATGGTCCATTGAGAGCAAGCGCGGCACTCATCTTGCAGACAACTTTTTTAAACCCAGCTGATCACTTAAAATCGAAATCACACTGCCATATGAAATGCCTGTGGCATCAACAATCTTACGCACTTTTACTCTTCGATCGGCCAACACTATATCGTGGATTTTTCGACAATTTCGCGTGTACTGAGCTCAATTGGCCGTCCAGAACGTTCAGCGTCATTTGTACTTGTGCGACTAAACCACTTTTTACCAATGAAATCAATGGTGCAGAGTCCCCATAGTATTTATCGAGCTTTTTCTTGATTTGATTGACGGTTTTATTTCGCAAAAAATGGTGTTTTCCATTTTTAGAAAAATACACGAGGTTGTATGTTTTGAACAGCTGTTTAACGCAAAGTAAATGGCTTTATAAGTACGAGGGAAGTTCGAAAAGTCACGGACTTATTGATCCGCCTTCATAAATTCCAATAAAATGCAAAATCTTACATTAATTTTTAAATTAATCACACAGTTCACAGTATGAAAGTTTTCTTTCAGAAAGTGTGTTGAGATACATTTTTTTTTGAACTGGTGTAGTGAAAAGCTTTTCAATAAGAGCAGTATTTTTTTTTTGGTGAAAAAAGTGCATAAAGCTGCATAAAATTTAGCACTTGAAAGTAACTTGTGATTTAACTTGTTTTTTTTTCAAATTCAGCTTAAATTAAGCAGAACTCCACTCTGAAAAATATTAATTATCTCGTAAGACTTGCAGAATATATGATGCGTTGTACTTAAATATTAAACGAATACAAATTTATTTTTAATAAATAAAAAAGTTTTAGTCCTTCATTGACTTACTACTTAAATTTATCGCTATAGAAATAATTTAAAGGGAAAGTATTGAACTTACAAATTGATTGTGTACTTTTAATTTTTTTTTATTGTTAAATATTTGTCCTTGGCCATTGCAATGAATAATATGAACAATGAAAATGATATAATTTTCCTTTGTCATGTTTTAAAGAAACAATTTCATAAGAATATAAAACTTTATTCTGCTCTTTAGAGTTTTCTTAAAAATAAATTTTTTCCTTCTGTAAATTGAAATTCGAAAAGAATTTGTATGCAAATATGACAATATTTCTTTTGCAAAATCTTATTTGCACAATTAGTTTGCTTTTATTTTTGTTTTTTAACTAGTTAAATTTATGACAAATATGCAGGCTTTTTTAAGAATTTAAACAAATTTAATTTAAGCAAAATGGAATCGAAATTTTCAAAAACGAGTAAATGGCTGATGAAAAAATATTTTCTAATTTTAAGTAGTTGGCGTAACAAATATTTATGCATTACAATATTAAATATATATAAACACATATAATTCTAATCGGTTTCTATCATTTCTTTTTAAGTTATTAGCTTTTTCGTAGGATATTTAAATTTAAGTTGGCATGGCATTATCTATATATGGCTCTTAGTTTATTAAGTTGGTCTGAGTGGTTGTCTTTGGGTATGGCATCTATTATTTTCAATTTTCAATGCTTTTGTTTCTTAAACAATTTTCTCTTAAATGCCTTTTTGTTAGATAATCAAGTAAATGATAAAACAAAAAATGCCATACAAAATTTAAAAGTATAATTTACAAATAGAAAAGCTTTATGAAATTCTTGCGTTAACTTCACATTACGATCCAAAATAAAATATACGTTAATGAATTTATAATGTAACAAAACATCTTGGCACAAGAGATAGTCCGCTATTTTTTTTCTTTTGTACTGTATTTAATATGAAATTGGCAATTTGTATGTTGTTTATTGTTATATATATTTTTTTATATATTTTTTTCTTTACAAAAAGAACCAAACTAAAGCCAAAAACGGGGGAGAAAATATTGTCGTAAAAAATTCGTATTGTTCTGTATTTTTGGTTGGCAAGCGCGCGTATTAAGTGATTTTTTTCTCAGGCTGATTTAAAGAGGATTTTCTTGTGGTTATAGTAGATTTGTATGAAGAAAAGATTGTGGTGAATTCTTTCCTAACAAAAGAAAAAGAAAAAATAAGTAAATTTTTAGAAATTTCAAATTACTCTTTAAGTAGTTACCAAAAATTTGCTTATTTACTTATGTAGATTAGAAAATGAAGAGAACATTTAAAATATTAATTTTTATTAAGTCTTGCATTAGTTTTGACAGGCGTTCAGAAACAGAGCTGCCTGTTGACAAGAGCGGTGTTGCCCTTTCACTAAAGAAGGAGGCGGTAGATTAGGAAAGTCACGAATTTATTGGTCATAAAAAATTGTGTAGTTTGTGTGGTTTAGTCCAAAGAATAATTTATAATATAACTTTCCATAAAATTAATAGGAATACAAGATTTAACAACATCCACTTAAAATAATACCTGCATAGTAATAAGTAAAGGTTGGCCGTATTTGAGGTTGTGAAGTGAATTTGCTGTCATATGATGAAATGTCTAGAATTGAACTGTCATACTTTGACATTTATTTAGTAAAAAGTTGGGAACAATCTTGAACAAAGAATTTTTATTGTGGAATTTGAGTTTGAAAAAACAGTTTGGGTTTACGTGAACAAACCAGAAACAACTGACGCTCTGAAAGTTGAAGTTCGGCGCTGCATTAACGAGATAAGCGAAACATTGTTGCAAAATGTGGTTAAAAATTTTGTGAAAAGAGCGGACGTCTGCCCGACCTCATATTCCATTTATTCATTCCCATACTTCTACTTTACATTGGTAACAACTGTTTATGTAATTAACATGCAGAGCGTATGACTAATACGAATTAAATTTTCATACATTTACATCAATCATACGCCACCAATCGAAAAATATTGTTGTTCAGCGCACACACAATTTTTGTAACAGGTTTTTTTTTTTAAAACACGTTTCTGATATTAATTTTAAAATTTATTATTGTCTGCCATAATCGCTAAGAAATCTTAATCTTCCATACACCAAAGGTGAAAAGGAACGGTATTATATTGCTACGATGTCCGTCCGCCCGTCTCTCTGTCTATCGCATGCTGTTATCCCGAGAACCGTAAAAGCTACAAACCTATAATTTTTAATAGAATATGTAAAACCTGGATCGCTAAATGCAGAACTATATGACAATAAAAAATTAAGCGGTGTTCTAAAGCGAGCTACGAAAAATATAATATACAGACAATTATACATAGACACTTAAAACTTTCAAAGTTGGTGTATTTTTATGCAGACTGCACCACCAGTTAACACTGAAATTAAAAAAAAAAAAATCAAAACTAAAGGGTATTCTATTATTTAATGCAATTTTTGCCATATAATTTTGACAACTTGCTGCATCTTGGAAACCGTAAGAGACAAATTCTTGAAATTTTGCAAAAACGCTAAAACTAAAAAATTCCAATATTAAAAAGTGTTGAAGCGAAAAATCGCCAAAATAAAAAAAACCGCTTAAATGAAAAATATCACTACAAATAAAATAAATCGCTAAAATGCAAAAGAATCACTAGCTGTCTCCAAAAAAACTAAAATAAATCGCCAAAATGCAAGAAAGCTCTCAAATGAAAAAATCGCTAAAATTAAAAAAAAAAAAAAATACAAACCGTCGCCAAAAAAAACTAGAAAAAAATCTCCAAAATGAAAAACCCCTTACATGAAAAATATCACTATAAATAAAATAAATCGATAAAATGAAAATAAAAATCACTAACTGCAGCCAAGAAAATAAAAAAATGGCCGTAATGAAAATACTGCTTAAATGAAAAAACAAAAACTAAAATAAACCACCTAAATTAAAAAAATCACTAATTGTCGTTAAGAAAATCTAAAACAATCGCCAAAACGGAAAAAGGATAAAAAATAAAAATATCACCAAAAATAAAATTAATCGCCTAAATTAAAAAAAAACTACCTAACAGTCGCCAAAATTAAAAAAATCGCCAAAAATCAAAAAACCGCCAGTACGTAAAAATTTGCTGAAACTAAAACTATGTGTTGTAAAAAAACAAAAAAATAAAATAAAAAATGCCAAAACAAACAAAAATATTTCCAAAAACCTAAAAAATCCAAAACCGAAAAACCTGTCAAAAAGAAGTAAGTCGTACTTTGCTCAATTTGTATAAGATTATTTTTTTAGTTAATGAAAATCGATTATTTACGATCGTTTAAGCTTCTAATTAAGAAAATATAATTTTATCCAGCTAAACCCCTCAATAATCAATTTCAATGTATTTCTAAGAAAAAAATATTTTACTTAATAAGTAAAATAACAATTTGGAATTAATTATTATTAGTGCGTTAACAAATTTTAAACTTAAATTGTAACAATTCCCATAAAAAAACACTAACAATTTTATTTAATTTTTTAAATTTTTGGTTATTGAATGCAAAACAAAAATTTTTCTCAGCAAGTATAACAATTCTTATAATTTTGTACACTTTTTCTTCGCGACAAGGGAGAGCACTAAATTTTAAACCAAAAAAGTAACGGGCTCATTCATTCGTAATTGCCCAGCAAGACTGGAGAAAATTTTGAGTGTGTAGGAGAGTGTAAAACTTTATTTGCCAATATTCCAATCTGCAACATTTAATTAGTATCTTATTGACTTTTGATACTCTTTTTTTTTTGTTATTTGAAAGTTAGTTTCATGCCCAAATATATGCATTCATGGCATAAATTATTTTGATATACTTTCAATGACAAGCATTGAATATGAGAATCAGAAAAATTATTGTAGAAATTCAAAAAAGAGGCATTAATTCTTACATTCAACTTTCTTTTAAGTTTAGCAACAAAATAGATTCAAAAGGGAAATGAATATGTGGTAATGAATATGTGGTAATGAATATGTGGAGTACTTGCGAATTCTTTAAACTATACAGCATCATTATTGTAATTCTAAGACACAACATTTAAACGATACGTTGCTTATTATGTGTGTGTGTGTGTGTATGTGTGTGGGTGTGTGTGTGTGTTTGTTGTTTCTGCGGGTATAAAAGTATGATGGGAAAACTTTTGTGGATAGTTTTCCTTTTGTGTTTTCCTATAATCTTTAACTTTTTCATCTCGCATAAGCAGCTTTAGCAGCTTTAAAATCATTTATCGTTTCTTTCCTTTTCCTTACTCATATTCTGAACTTTTTCTGCACGTACTTTGGGGAATAGACTTTAAAAAAGTAAACACGTTTCGTTTTAGAGAAACTTAAGTAACAAGCAGCAATGTTTATCTATACATACATATGTACATATTTATGTATATATTATATATTTCCTTTTTTCACAATCATGCTGCAATTTGGTCTGATGTTGTCTGGTCTGTTTCTGTTTCATTGTCTTGGCTGAAGTGCGGTTCTGTGTGTGGTCTGGGAGGCTTGACTTTTATATTGAATTCTCAGCATCAGCGCTGCTACATTTTGCTAGAGTTTACTTTTATTTTGTTTGCTTTCGCTCTGGCGACTTTAGAGATTTAAAATAAATGAAGAAATATAGATTTTTTGTATTGTTTAAAAAACAAGTAATACAAGTATGTAGTATACACACGTGTATACACAAAAAGCAGGATTATTGAACAGAAAAATTTAGCAAGAAAATGTTAATGCGGTTTTCATTTAAGACTAACTGTGCAAACAATTTGTTTTCAATTTCTACTTCTGCTTTTATTCAGTTAGAGTTTTGTTGGCTCAAACTTTTTTAATGAGGTCGAGTTAAATATAATTTAAGGTTTCCCAATACTGACTACATGAACCATTTAACCAAACGCCTCTCCAACAAAGTCACTTCCAGTTATTTTTTGTATATATGTATTTAAAATAATTATAAAAAAAGTTTAATTAGCTCACATTGATCTAAAAGATAATAAAAATTAGTTCAGAGTGTAATAAGTATGCTTATGCATTTAGGACGTTTTTGTTTAAAAACACTTTTGCGTTTTTGTTTGTTTATGAATTCTCTAAAATATTTTCTTCGATAATGAAAAATAAATATATTATTACCAGGTTTTTAAAACATAAAAATAAAATTAAAGTATTATACAATAGTTTGAAAAATATTTGAAAAAATATGTGTTGGATATAATGTTTAGAACAAAGTCGTACAGCAGCATACACGAAACTTCTAGCATAGGCAATAAATAATAATTGTTTTAAAGAATCACAACTGCGGTCCTTCTTTCGTCCATAGTCAAGACGATACAATCATCGAACAGAATGAGGGCATTAAAACTTTTACTCGAAAGTATTTTTTTAAGTAAAAGAAATTATTAAGAGCAATGTTTTATTCTGCCATGGGCATGGACTTTAATTCGGAACAATTTTGCTTGGAATTTCATATTAAATTTTAAAAGACAATGACACTAAACAGATCGGCAAAAAAATTTAAATAATTCTGAAACAAATATAAAAAACTAATATAGAAAAAAAAGCATACAACAGTATTGAGTACCTTCTCCTTTTCTGAGGTCTGTTAAAAAAAACACAAACAGTAATACAAGCAGAATGCATTAGCTAATGGTTATCAAAGCAACAATTGTACAATGTTTAATTATTAAAACATGCACACACATATCGTATACATACATTTATATGTACATACATACGTACATACAAATGTACATTTATAAAATATCATAAGAATGCATGTGTTTCATTTCCAATTGTAACGCAAACGCTTTCAAACAAAAACAACCGCACTTACAGTTAAAGTAACGGAATACCCATGATGCCATTTTCAAACATTCTTGTTCAAATGTATACTACAGCTTTTATTTCCATTTTCCATTTCGAAAAAGAAGAAATTACAATATGTATTTCCACTAACACAATTACATGCATCAATATGTATTTCCACTAACACAATTACATTGTATAAGGGAGCTCAAAATCTGCTGGGTAAAATCGTGATTTTGTTAAGCTGATGTAAACAAGACAAACAATTTTTTTTTTTAATTTTTAAAGGCCCCTAATTATTTTCAAATTTATTAGAAATATTAACAATATTAAAATTTGAATATTCGCAATAATCATCATAATTTTTATATTCAAATTTTGAATTTCGCTTCTCCTCTAATTACACTATGCAACAAATGAAGAATTTTTAAAAATTACACGGACTAGGTGCGGTAGTACTACTCAAGCTTTTATTCAGTTTAGTGATTTTGGTGACCAAGTTTTTTTTTAAAATCGAATTCACAAATTGGATGATGATTATTTGTGGTATATTACGGCACTGAAAAAAATTCCTTCGACCAACTTACTCCACCCTATTTATAGTACATTGAGATTTGTTTTCAAATTTTTACAACTGTCAGTAATGCAGGCGCTGCGAGATTGTGTGTTTTTGTGTTAAGGACGCGTGTATGCATATTTGAAATTGCACGTGTTTTAAGCATTGAAGTGGGTTGTAGTTTTTTTTCTAAAGCATTTTATTAAAGTACCAATTGTTGTGGATTCTTAATGCACAATTCGCTTTAAAGCAAAAATAAAAAAATTGAAAATGTATGTCTGTATATGCAAGTATGTATTAGTATAATTTTTGGCATTTCACACACATTTAGCAAATAATCTGCAAGCAGAGATTTCGCTGAATAAATAACTATTTGATTAAAAAATGCAAGGAAATTTTTTTACCAAAAGTTTTAAAAATTTTCATTGAATAAAAATCTCATTTTTTATTTATTCGAAGGACTATCACAGTTTGAAGCAGGCCTCGTCGTAAACTTTTTAAGTTATCATTACATTTTTTACTCCCAAAGTATCAATAATGTATTAAACACATTTACCACAGCAGGCTACACGAACACACGACTTCAAATGCCGCTAGCAGCATTTGTCGCCTCGTAGCCAGTTACTTAATTATTTTGAAGACGGCAGCAGCACCATCGCAGCTCATATTTAAGTATAAATACATAGTTCAGTATTGCCACCTTCAAATATTTCGCATTTATAAAAACTAAATTACTCTTTCAAAATGTACTTATATGACGTAAAAGTATAAAAATGAATCAATTTATGCTTTACATAAATTTTTGGATAGTGTTTCTGTTAAATAATATGAAATAATTGTACGACGATATCATTCATTCAACATTTTGTATTATACTGGCAACACTGAATTTTCTGATTGTTGCCAAGGAAATAGAAATTAGTTTAATTGCACTACAACGACAAAATCAGCATAGACTTGCTGTCTTCAAAAGAATCACTCTCATATAAACATGTGTATTCTATCCTTTGGTCTGACATTTCGACATGAATAAAATGACTCCTGAAGAACGCTTCCAAATTGCGGAAATTTATTTTGAAAATTATGGTTTTGTTCGAAATAAGTAACGCGCACTACGTCCATTTTATGACGAGTACACATCTGGCATTTCTTGTGTTCATTTTGTGGTGTAATTTTCAAAATATGTGTAACGCCGTTCACATTATGTTTTTTATACGGAAAGTAACGCCACACAACGAAAAATATCGGAAATGTTAAGCGTTGCCAATAGTACTCAGTATAGCGATGTTACAAAATGCCATAGTGTATATTTGGCATTACGGTTAACATAATCGTCCAAGAGAGCAATTAATTCGATTAATTACAGGACGTTTTCGCAACACGTTACTCTAACTTATAATACGCATCCATAGAGACGTCGTACTGTGCGTACAAAAGAAGTCATTGCTGCTGTATGTGTCTATAGAGCGTAGCGTAGCCATGATTACTGACTTCTTCGTTCATAAATTGAACATCCATAATGTGCAGCAGCTGTGGTTCATGCCACAATTGATTTATTGAAGGAAACGTTGGTAACCGCATAGTTACAAGTTTCGGACCCGTCAATTGGCCTCCAAGATGGTGCGAGTTAGTGCGCTAGACTTTCTCTCTGTGGGGATATGTGACTATTTGAAGGATGGATAACATTCGCCGCGTTATTGCCAATATACGGCCACAAATGTTGGAAAGAGTCATCAAAAATTAAACCTCCAGATTAGACTACGTCCGAGCCAGTCGGTGGCGGTCATATGCCAGAAGTCATACTTAAATTATAATGCCAGAAGATTATCTTTCGTATAAAGTAAATTTTATGTCAATCAAAAAAAAAATCATCTCTGTTTTATTCCATTTCAAAGTTCTATACCTCTGTAAAAACACCCTATATTCTTTCATATTAATTAATTGAATATAAATAATTTCATAGTGTGTGTGTGTGTCAAAGTGCCTTATTTAATTATATAGAGCGTTT
Organism: Nowickia ferox; assembly: GCA_936439885.1. Lineage (NCBI taxonomy): Eukaryota > Metazoa > Arthropoda > Insecta > Diptera > Tachinidae > Nowickia > Nowickia ferox. The sequence continues at coordinate 113,366,369 of OW387023.1, forward strand.
TGCCACCCAGCTCACAATTTTGTGTTGGTAACACTGCCTTATTGGACAACCTCTTTAACAGCTGATTGTCGATTTTTGTTTAGCATAGTTTGACATTTCATTATGGCTAAGCTTATTACAAAAGATCAATGCGTAAATAATGGTTTTGTGTCGTCTTAGAATCTTCGCGCTTTATTTTTAAATGTTATTCGCCCGTTTTTCAATTGTCAACATTAACATCAATGCAATACCAAAAAAAGTTGGGGTTTGTCCGCCCGTTGTCAAAAACAACTGACTGCAGTTAACAGGCTCGTGCTATTTTCTAGAACTTAAGGAACAGAAATAGACAGTCAATAGCACAAAATTTATCTCGTAGGCAAGTAGACAAACCCCAATTGTTTTTGATATTGCATTGACGTAAAGTCAATATTGACAACTAAAATAAGAGTAATTTTCATTTTCATTTGATTTGATTCAGTTTAATTAAGATTTTATTAAGTTCATAATCAAGGCTAATTTGGACGATTGCCATCCCTACAAAAATATATACATATCAGTAACATTAAAATAAAAATCATTCAGCGCTCATTAAGCTTTGAAAATAAATTAAAATATTTTAATTTAAATTTTTTTCAACCCTGAAGCTATTTTGCGGTCATTATAAATGAAGTATTATAGTTGTAGCATGTGACACTTAACATGATTAATTTATGCAATTATATCAGCGTGTGTATGAGAAAGTTAATTAAATTACATGCACAAACAAATTTAGCATTAAATATTGATGTCTAAGCCCACAAAAAATATACACAACTGCAAAAATGTTTAATAAGTATTATACAATTTTTAGAATTACCCTGCAAAAGCAGCAAAAATTAATTTTCTTTCAATTGCATTTTTAGGCTGTCAAATGACAAATAACATTGCCACCAAAACAACAACATGTCATTAATTAAAGTTTAATCAGAATTTATGTACAATCGTCATGTGTGTGAAGATAAATTTAAATTTAACTAGCAGAGACAAAAACCAAAAAAGTTTACAGAGTCCATTTTGCAGTTAACAGCGTACTGTTAAGCACTTAACAGTCCTAGTAAAATAAAGGAACATTATTTCGGTTGCGAAATCCAGGAACGGGGGCTGATACTATGCCCAACAGTTAATGGAAAATATGGTCCGAGAGCTGAATAATGAAATTATACCAATTGGATATACAAAAGATATATCAATAATACAGAAACTTAATTTTAAAAAAGGGCCATATTTGAAAGGAAAAGTGAACATTGTGGGAAATAGGAGATGGGTACATATATCCCACTATATAGAAATGGTGCTCCTGATGGCTCCTTAAAGAGCAAATTAAGTGGCATATCTGAAATCATTTTGTGACTTTAGAAAAATCAATTTTAAAAAAAAGTCATATTTCTGGAGAAGATTAGTGGTCATTGTGGGAAATAGGAGATGGGTACATATATCCCACTATATAGAAATGGTGCTCCTGATGGCTCGTTAAAGAGCAAATTTTTCACAATAACCACTAATCTTCTCCAGAAATATGACTTTTTTTAAATGGAATTTTCTAAAGTCCCAAAATGATTTCAGATATGCCACCTAATTTGCTCTTTAACGAGCCATCAGGAGCACCATTTCTATATAGTGGGATATATGTACCCATCTCCTATTTCCCACAATGTTCACTTTTCCTTTCAAATATGGCCCTTTTTTAAAATTAAGTTTCTGTATTATTGATATATCTTTTGTATATCCAATTGGTATAATTTCATTACTCAGCTCTCGGAACATATTTTCCATTAATTGTTGGGCATAGTATCAGCCCCCGTTCCTGGATTTCGCAACCGAAATAATGTTCCTTTATTTTACTAGGACTGTTAAGTGCTTAACAGTACGCTGTTAACTGCAAAATGGGCTCGTAAACTTTTTGGGTTTTTGTCTCTGCTAGTTAAATTTAAATTTATCTTCACACACATACAATCGTCAGCGTTGGAAGTTACAAAAAATGGCGCAAAAATTCGTTTTAAATTAATCGGGTCGCAAAAAAAAATAAAATAATTAAATAAATATGTTCATAAGAAAATATTTTAATAATTTATACGTTTTTTTATATAATTTATAAATTTTATTTCAGCCTTAGTTTTTTTTAATTTTAAAACAAATTTATTTAAAAATCGATATTATGCTACAAGGAGTAAGTAAAATTATTTAATTTTTTTATAATTTCATTATTATTATTTTTGTAATAATTTTATTATTTCTTAAAGAAGCTACACAAAGTTGCAGCAAGATATCGCTATTTAAATAAATTATAAATTAAAAAAGAGACTTAATGATTAAACAGAAATACGGCATAAACACATTTTCCATACAAATTGACACTAAACAGAAGCCCCAGAAAACAGTCCAGAGATAGAGTCTATTTTATTTTGAGAGCGTTTCTTCTTATGCTCTCAAAAAAAAAAAATATTAAATTCTCTCAAAAATTTTAACATGCTTTCAATAAATATCATACATTTTGTAAACAAAACTCGTCGCCGTCAATTTTATTATGGGCTTTGTTAATTTGACAGCGATTTTTCTTGAAGTTGCGGTCTTATTTTGTTTAAACATTTAAAGCTGAAACAAAATTTATATATAATAAAGGGTGTTTTTATAGAGGTATATAACTTTGAAATGGAATAAAACAAAGACGAGTCTTTTAGTAGTCTAATCTGTAGTCCGAGTCAGAAACTTTGAACGATCCGACAATTGTAACTTTTGTCTATACATTTTGTCGCCTGCAATAACGATTGTGTGATTCTGTAACTTCTTTTTACCGATATTTTCTGTTGATTTTTATCGATAAAATTAACAGCACTTAAGTTATTGTCGCTTAAATAACGCCACAGCTGACATTAACTTACAGCGAATATCGTTCAAAGTGTTACGGAATAGCAAATTCGATAAATTTTCGTTATAATTATTTCAACGATGGGATTATCGTTAAAAAAAGTAAGTGACTACTATTACATTTCGCACTACTGGAGGTCCGATTTTCGATGACTTTTTCCAATATTTGTGGCCGTATATTGGCAATAACGCGACGAATGTTGTCCTCCAACTGGTCAATCGTTTAGGGAGTATCGGCGTGGACTAACGACTTCATATAGAAGAAGATAGTCTAGCAACGTTAAGCGGTTACCAAACGTTTCCTTTAATAAATCAATTGTTGCACAAGCTGCGTGACTAATTGCGCCGTCTTGTTGAAACCACAGCTCCTGCAAACCACTGTTGTTCAATTAATGAACGAAGAAGTCAGTTATTAATGTCTCTATAGCGGTCATTCAACTGATTCCAGTCTTCTTCTACGCTACGCTCTACAGAAGCAATGACTTCATCTGTGCGAACTGTACGACTTCTCTGTGGATGCATATTATCATTCAGAGTAAAGGTGGTGCGAAAACGTTCCATAGTTAATCAAATTAATTGTTCTGCTGGACGTTTATGTTGACCGTAAAATGGACGTAGTGCCGAAAGAGAATCATGATTCTTCAAAATAAATTTGTATAATTGGGAAGCGTTGTTCATTCGTCAGTCTATTCATGTTGAAATCGTTTGGCAGCTGACAAAATGGCCGCCAGTTAAAAAAGTGTTACCAACTTAAGAGTTTATACATCTATTAAAATCTTTCTTTAGATAAGAACAAAAAATTTAGAATTTAAAAAAAATTATCTTCATACATGAAATACCGAAGTATATTTATTTGACATAAAGTCTTTATTTATTTAATTTGAAAATTTTGCATATAGACAATCGCTTAACCATAAAAACAAGCAAAATTTAAAAATTATCTTCTAAATTTTTAACGAATTCGGAAAGCTTAAACTAATAAAAATGTCTTCCAATTCGTTTGAAGATAGTATATAATTCAAGATATCTATTATTCGACATATTGTCATAAGTTTATTTGAATTGAAATTTATTTGCTGGTGGTTAAGATATATTGTCTATATATTTCATTGGTGCTTAGCCAAATCATCAGTAGACTTCAATCACATTTTGAACAGTCATAAATCTTTTATCTCATGCACAGACTTTCAAAAACTATTTGAGAATTCAAAATGTAGTTGAAGTCTGCTGATGATTTGGCTAAGCACCAATGAAATATATTGACAATATTGTAGTGAAAATGCCCAATGTATAAGTAATGTGTCACTGACTTACTTAAAGTACAGGTTATTTACCTGAAATACCATGGAATCATATTATTGGCAAGTAATTGGGTATTCTCTCTGCACATACATATTTGCTTAGTTTTAAGTTTTTTTGTTCAAGCATTAACTATAAGTATTTTAATTTTAAAATAGTCAGTTCAGTTGTAATCAGACAATCTAATAAAACAACTTAACAATATATCTTAACCTCCAGCAAATAAATTTCCATTAAAATTGTATATAATTGTAATTTTTTTTTTATTTTACAAGAAGTTTTATTTAACAAAAATACACAATCCGTGTAGCATCCGTTTGTGTGTTTGATGTGAAGCACATAAACTCTCTAACATTACAGTATATGACGCAACGCCAACAACAGCGTTTGACTAACGAAACCTTAAAACTGATTTGAATTCTACAGTGAATTTAAAATAGTATATGAAAATATTTCTTGTAAAATTATAAATTCAAGAAAAGTTTTTATTGTTAATTCTTCTTTTATTACAAGAAAACAATAGTTCGTTAAAAGAAAAACTTTAAGGCCTTAAAAACATTATTGAATTGATTGATGTATTTTTTTTTCGTGTGTAATACTTAACAAATTACATTTCAATACAGAGGAGGTCTTGATTGCATGAATTCATTAAAAGCAACAGGGTACAGTTTAAACTTTCATAAGAGCAGGGAACTTTTACCTGTGTATGAGTAGGGTATTCAAACGAGTAAGCTTGAACAATGTTCACAACAATAATAATAGACTTTTTCGAATATAACGAGGCTTACACAGTTGGCTCTGGAGAAAAACCTAAACAAAAATATAATTGAGGCAGAATTCAAACTGTGGTCATAAAGTTCATATTGTCATAATATTTTAAATTAGTTTAGCTTAAATCTTTTTGCTTTTAATTTTATAACATTATGACGCTTTGATACTTAAGACTACCATTTGAATTTCTGAAATATTGCTTGCATTTCGCATTAGATTTTTTACTAAAATTATAATTTAATACAAACAAAGCTATATGTTCATGTTTTGGGAGAAATTGTAAAATAATCCGAAAAAAATTTAACAACCCGTTTAATTGAAAACTCCGCTTAAATTGCATACCCTACTAATTCCATATCGACATATACAGGGTGTTTTTTAGAGGTATAGAACTTCGAATTGAAATAAAACACAAGAAAATAGTTTTAATGTCCATCAATTTGGCTTTATTGGAAGGATAATTTTATGCCATTAACGATTAAATATGATTTCGGGCATGTGGCCGCCGCGGCTGGCTCGAATAAAGCCAATTCTACAGGTCCAATTTTCAACCACTTTTTCGAGCATATGGGGCCGTATGTTGGCAATAACGCCACGAATGTTGGCTTCCAAGTCCCCTAACGTTTCTGGTTTGTTGGCGTAGACGAGCGACTTCACATATCCCCAAAGAAAATAATCCAATGGTGTCAAATCACACGATCTTGGTGGCCAATCCATGGTTAACCGAATTAATTGCTCTGATGGACGATTATGTCGACCATAAAATGGACGGAGCCTGCGGTAAACTTCGCGAACTGAACCATTATTTTCGAAATAAATTTGCACGATTTGCAAGCGTTGTTCTTTTGTCAACCTGTTCATGATGAAATGGCAAACCAAACTAAATATTAATCACTTGACAGCTGACAAAATGGCCGCCAGTTAAAAAAGTGATGCCAACTTAAAGTTCTATACCTCAATAAAAAACACCCAATATATTGTCTTTGATTTTCAAACGCATGAATGCTGAGAGACCAATGATGGCATTTGATTACTTAGACAAATCTACTGAAATGTCAATGCGGAGAAACTCTCTAACAGGCCATGAAAACTTAAATTTTTTTTAATATATTTTTCTTTATGATTCGTAAAACCTGCATGAAATCTTGGTCCCACATATGCACAATATATTATAAATATATATATTTTTATTCCACAATCATGTGCAGCATCAATCCCATTTAATTTTTCCCTGTAAATATATTGACAATAATGTAATTAAAAGAGGGAAACTGCGTTACAATTTGGACGTAAGATGAATAGTCGATTCATTTGTTGGTAAAAATGCAATTTTGTATAATTTGGAAATATTCATAACAGTGGACGTAAAAACTTTGCATACACTTTCAACAAAATATTTTATTAGAATATTTTTTTGTTAAAAATTTTTAAAAATCTACCGAGTTAAATTGATGACAAAAATTTAGTTCCGATGGGTTGAGCCGTTCAGACTTGCAATCTATACTTTTATACAGGGTATCGGGTAAATAAAAAACGTAATAATTGACACAAAGATTTACTAAGATAGAATGGAAATGCGGATCTTATTTTTTAAAGAGTATGTCATCCAGATGTCTTCCGTCGAGTTGAACACACTGTTCAAAACGTTGTCTTGTATTCTGCGCCACACGCTGCAGCAAACTTGATTCAATTGAGCTGATTTCTCGACGAATATTTTCCTTTAAAGCCACAAGAGATTAGGGATTGTCATTATAAGCCCTTTCTTTAAGGTAGCCCCATAAAAAAAATCATGGAAGTTAGATCGGGTGACCTCGGTGGCCATGGGATGTCCCCAAAGCGACTGACCGTTTTTTGGGGGAAATTTTCCCGAAGCAAATTCATCGAAGCTCCGGCTGTATGTGCAGTCGCCCCATCCTGTTGAAACCACATGTGTGAAGAGTACGATGGATGAGCTCGCAGGTTTGGCAAAAAGAATTTCGTAATCATGCGCCGATAATTTTCACCATTAACATTTGTCGCCCGGCCTCGAGAATTTTCGAAGAAAAAAAATGGTCCAATTATCTCATGCGTGGATAAAGAATACCAAACAGTTGCCCTGGGGCAATGCAATGGTTTTTGATGTTTCAATCGAGGGTTGCGGGTTCTTGGAGACAAGTAACGGCAGTTTTGCTTGTTGACGTGGCCGTTTAAGTGAAAATGAGTTTCGTCGTTACAAAAAATGGGATTTACAGTGCGAAAACGCTCCAACATCGTTTTACAAAAATTTTTGCGTAAATCAAAGTCACTTTCTTTAAGTTTTTGAACGATTTGAATTTTAAAAGGATGGAACTTCAGATCCTTTTTTTAAATTTTATGAATAATCGCTCTTGGAAGTCACAGTGAAGCTGCTCTTTTCCGTATTGAAAGTCGCGAATTTTCACGTAAACTGCTTTCAATGTTCAATGTTTTTGGGAGTCCTTAAAAATCGACTAAACCCTAGTCGTGGGACATTCAAAGCCGAAGCAGTTGCGCGGAATCTCTTATACTCGGTCCATCACGTATTCGCCGAACTTTGAACAGAATTGTCGACGAGCACTTACGTAAGAATCATTACTCTTAAAAAATGTCTCCACAGCGAACGCACGATGCTCACTCGACCACTGCCACATCGTGACTAACAAATCTGCACAATCGATAATTCCCTCGGAGGGCGCCACCCTCCCTCCGCACAGTTTATTGCTTTTTGAAATAATCGTATTAAAAATATAAAATTGCCACCAGACACCCTGTACTTAATACTAAAATTTTCTCGCAACTTCGTTCGCATCCAGAAAGAAAATGACTACACTTAAAATGGCTGTTGTCACTTTGTGACTTTTTAGACGCAGATGTATCTTTGTTCTAAATTTCATTAAATCGGTTTGAACGTTTTGGAGCGGCAGAAATTTCCCCCTATCGTCCTCCTGGTCCTAGTTTTAAAAATGTAAATAGCCTATGGGTCTTTTTAGGCACAGATCTTACTTAATATTGCAAAGACTTAAAGTTTGTGTGTTTCTAAAAGGATAAGGTCGTGAGGCAATAAACCTCTCATATTCAGAAAATATTTATTATGGTCTTAGCAGAGATCTATTAAAGCAAGAGCTTTTAATGTTCTTAAAAACAGAATACGATTAACGTGGATATGTTGGTAGTCTTCCTAGGTCCGTATCTCCAACATATGTCGCTGTTAGCTTTTGTGAGTGTGAAGCATGAAGCGATAACCTTTTGCCCCAAATAGTCAATAAATTTTTCATCTCAAAATAATTGTCCTCAAAAGAACCAACCATTAAGTAACGACATTCAAGTAATATTAAATGCTATATATGCTTAATATGAATGTGAATTTGTTTTTGCTTCGTTCTCACTAATTTAAAACAAGCTGCGAAAGTATGAACAAAATCCTATTAGAGACAAATAAATTTTCATACATTTTGTGGACATGTCAACTCAAGAGATTTGTTTGTTTTATGAGTTTGTGTTTTTAATAAATGTTTGAGTTTGTTTTGTGCAAACAATTCGCTGCACCACGTCACACACACACACACAAATACATGGACAGGACATACATTCACACAGAGACATCCGTTTACAACCAAACGCCCTTTTTTTAACTGCATATTTATCTTGCTCTACAAGAATTATGAAATTGTAAGTAAATTTTTCCAACATGGAAAACATGCACAAATGTTGTTCAAAATCAAATATCTGCTGTTGCTTTAGCTCCCACTGCTGTTTTCTAATCCAAAGTAGTTGAGCAGCCAACAGCATATTTTCCCATAACGAAAGAAAGCAGTAACACACTCTCACAAATAACAAAAATAACTTACAAACAGCAACAACAACATTCATTTGAGCAATTTAAAAATTATTTTCGGTCGAAATCAGAAGTCTGCAAGAGTACCATCTTATTTTTGTGCTTTATCCTTATTGTTTTCTTAGGAAAAACAAACAAGTTTTCTTTTAACGCTCAAAAAATGAACTCCTGTTGTGTTTGCACAGGCACCAATTTTCATTTCAAACAAATAAATAAAAAATTTGTGATGAAATTTTTTATGCTTCTCAAGCCAACATCATTAAATATTCAAAATAAATTCTGATAAGCATGAGTTTTTTATGACTTTTCTAACACTTCATTTTCCGTTCTTTCCCTTTAGCACCTGCTGTCAGACATTTTTAGCATAAAAAAATTTACACACAACTTTCCTCGCCAACAAACGTTTTTATTATGCACATACATACTCGTATGTACATAACTTTTGTTTGCTTTTTTCTATCCATAAATACTTCTTTATGACTTTTATTTTGAAGTCAAACAATGTTGACAAATTTCGAGATATTCAAGGTAGGTGGGCAAATTTTAAGTTTGGAGTTCTTTTCTTTGTTTTTTTTTTCTAGAGAATATGTACGAGTTTATACATAAATGCTTAATTCATGGAAATAAATAAGGAAACATTAACTTTTCACCAAACCGCTGGAGCTGTTATGCTAAGAAAACTGTCACTACTATTCATGCACGCTCATGGCTGAGCAAAATTACACAGGCACAAGCCATTTTTTCAACAAACAAAAACAAAAAATAAAAAATAAAATAAAAGAATGGGGCAAATACGAAATAATTAAATTAAGCAAACTGAAGTGATATGTAAAAACAAGCTTTTAACCAACGTCAAAAATGAGCACTAAAAAGCTAAAAGTAATATAAATTCAGTTAAATAAATATTCAAAGTTAGTGCCAATCAGGTTAGCGAATTTTTTATTTATCCATTTATTTTTATCTCCGGCTGCCATAAGCACTGCAACTAAATTATTTTTTAGCTTTGAAGCCGATTAAATTAAAAAAAGAGCTTTTTTGACTTTTCAAAGGTCAAAGGAAGTCATGCTCACTTTTCCAAATATTAATGATCGGATCAGACCCTGTTTTTTAAATGCAATATACATGTCTCCACTTTCAGAGCTCAAGTTGTATGTCAAGTTTTGTAAGAATTGTTCAAGTAGAAGCAGGTAAAATATAATAATAATAAGCTTCAATGGGCATGACCGCAAATCCACTTTTTAAGCACAACATTATATCATTCTAAAGGCCCCAAGTGTTTGCTAAGTTTCGTGAGAATCGTGAGTAGAAGTTCATATAATTTAATATTTAATTTTAATGCCCCACCCACTTTTTCAAATGCCAGATCGTTGTATTTTTAAAGCTTAGGGCAGGTGGCAAGTTTCATAAGATTTTATTAGGCAGAAGCACGTGAGATATAATATTAACTTGAAATCAAGATTGCGTCGCTGCAAAAGGCCAAGGTGTTCGCTAGGTTGCCAATTGATAACCTCTTTTCTTTTTGGGTTAAAAACTACAACAATTACGGTTCTAAAATTTTTTCTTAAGCCGCTTATTAGTTTTTCATAAAAAACAAACGCACGAGACTATTTTAGCCAGTGTTTAAAAAACTGAAACTTTTTGCAATTCATTTCAGTTTGCTTCTGCTTTCGCTTTTGAAAAATACAACAGCTTCAGTCAAAGCAAGATTATGACCAATTGCGCAGTACTTTCAGCAGTTTATTTTGGTTTGGCTATTTGGTTAGTATCGCAAGTAAAAGCAGAAGCAGCCTATATGCTTCTGAAAGTCGCAAACAGTCGCAGTCGAACGAGCAAAAGCTCTTTTTTATTTTTGCTTCTTGTCTGATGTGCAAACAGAAAGATGCTTAAAGCAAGAGCTTTTGCTTCTTCGACTGTGACTGTTTGCGACTTACAAAAGCATAGAGACTGCTTCTGCTTTTAGTTGCAATACTAATCAAAAGCAAAAGAAAATCAAACTCAAACTTTTCAAATTGTCGACTGCTGAAAGTGCTGTCCAAGCTTACTTAAATAAAATGTTTCCTCATCAATTTCTCCTTAAAAAATTTAAACTTTTGGAATAAATTTTAATGAGAAAAAAAAACAATTGAAGCACATTACTAGGAGTGATAGAAAGATATTTGTTAAAGTGGCACTTTTAGGCGTAAGATTATCTAAAGTTATTTATGAGCATCCAAAATACGAATTTTTAGAGCAAGGTGTATACCTTTTCACTTTTTACACAAATGCTGTGACATGCCGTCAAACAAACTATTGAGTAATTAAAAATAAATAACAATAGCAAAACTGTTGTATATTTGGGATAATAAAATTTATAACATTAACAAAAAACAAAAAAAATGCTTTCAGTAAATTGTAAAGCGATGAATTAAAACAATTTACATGTTCTATTGACACCTAAAAAAAATATGTATATGGATCATTTGATACCACACACAGTGGACCAAACACAAGAACTCTGATTATGAAGTTACCATGTTGTTCCGTTTTGCTAGTGTTTGTCAGAATTTTTACAATTAGCTTTGGTGTTATTCGTACCTTAAAAATTATCACATGTAATTTGGCTTACAAAGCGATACGAAATTTAGCCTAATCAAATGATGAGTATAAAACCAATTACTTTTATCTCTTTGTTATTTTGGCCAGTGTTTAGGTTTAAGTTGATTTCCTTTTAATTGGGCCTAATATTTCAATGCAAATAAAAATCCATTTATTTACAGTTTTTCCCGACTTTTCGTAGATTTTTTGTCTACTTTTTTAAGAGATCGTCTATTTAAATAATAAAAAGAATTATAAAAACAATTTTGCTTTGAGTCATTTTAACTTACAATTCATGGAATAATTAATTACATAGTTACATATACACATTTTACATATTGAATAACAATACTCAACATTAAAACATATATAAACAAATATAACATTTTTAAACACAGCTTAACTTAATATCACAGATTATTAGTTTGCAAATGGAGTTGAGCTTCCGGAGGCACTTCCATGTAGTGCAATTTTTTGCCACTTAAAACCCAATGAAAATTACTAAAAGACTTTGCTTTAATGCAACACTGTCTCCAGCGCATTAGTTTGAAAGAAGATTACAAATTTATATTACTATCTTCTCAAATAAATTAATTACAATAAAAGGTCTTACAAACAAATCAATTTTAGCAACAAACCAAAAATAATCTACTAAATTGCTTGACTTACCACTCAATCCATCTATTTTACCTTATGAATTCAAAGTAATTCATCCATTAAGAGTCAATCTTCTGCTTAAACGGAATACAAATGGGCGGTTGCTTGTGTAAATGAATTTATTAATTATCTTATACGACTAGATACTTAAACAGCATTATAAATATAAGTCTCATAGAATTTAATATATGTACATTAGATGAGCCCATAAAAAGAAATTAAAAAACGTTTTAAAAACTCAAACGAAAGTTATTTCTTTGCAAATGCATAATTTTGAAATATTAAATAAGAAAACATTAAACTTTTTTAAATGAAATTTCACAGACTTATAAAACAAGCAACCGAACTTTATATAGAAAACTTTAGAAAATTGCAAACAGCTTGACAGGCTTACATAAAGTAAGTGTAACTTCAAAGAAGATGTGCTAGAAATTGTATAAAAACGCCATTATGTAAGCCCATTTATTTATGCTGAAAATTCGAAGATACCTACATGTTTTGTAATCTCATTTATCTGGCTAAATGATATATTTACATATGTCATTGGAACCTTGGAACAATAGAATAATAAGAGACTCATAGATATTTGTAAATTAATTTGTACTTGTTCATACAAAATAAATAAATATGTCAACTTGTTAAAGCATTAGAAGGCCTTGAGTGATGTAATGTTATTTGCAATTGTATTTTATAATTGATTTATGCATTTAAATAAATATTGTATGCCATAAAGTTCAAATGTAGTTGGGGTAATTATTTCATTGGCCATAAATCACTAAGCTCATTTAATAATCGAAACGAGAAAGATAATAATGACAAAGAGTTAAGTTAATTATAACTGAGCACATAATCCCACATACATATGGGTTTATGTATGTAATGTACGTGAGTATGTGAGTGTATGAAAGACATGCATTTATGTTATGTAATGTAAAGCAGGTCGTACACGACATGTTTTTTACGTCTGACATGTCAACTTTTCAACTCAGATGTAATTCTGCATGTCTGTCAAAAATTGTGTTTTACAGAAGGTTTATAATATTCGGTCACAAACGTGCATGTACAAATACGTCTGACATTGTCCGTGTTTGTATCCAACAGCTGATCTGTGCTCAAATTTTATTAAATATTTTGTTAAAAGTGGTTGTAAAATGAATTCAGAAAATAATACAATTGCAGTGTGCAGCATTATTTTAATTATAACTGCAATTAAAGCAAAATCAAATATAAAAATATGTAAATATTTTTGCACAAACCTATGTCGTTCTCCGTTTCAAAATGGAGTGTTGCAGGCACAAAAATGTTTCTTTACGCCGTAAAATGTTCACTAATTTTAAAGGATTTTTCTTTAAATTCGAAGAAATCATGTTAGCATATAAATATGGAACGCAATTTTATTGCATGTACATGATTGTTATTTAATAGTTTAAAAAAAAACATAAATATATCAATGTTGTAATATATCAACTTTAGGCGGCTAATGCTTCCGTCAATATCGGAACGCCGCTGAATGTTTCCTCATGGCATAGATTTTTGACGAGATATTTTGCTTAAGAAAAACAGCTGATGTCAGAAATTTTGTCAGAAGAAAATAGAACACGCTCTAATTGATATTTTGTCAGAAGACTTTGCGTCTGACTTTTACAGAAGCAATGTTTTAAAGGTACCACACGACATGTACATGTTTTACACTGGGAAATATGACAAGTCAGATGTAAAAAACATGTCGTCTACGGGGGGCTTAAGCATGGCATAGCGAGAAAACTTCAATAATATACTTATGTATGTATATTAGCTAGTTCTATGCGACTAACTCCCTTCTAGTTGAGGTAAGTGTCACCCTGTACAGGATATTATAAAAACAAAGTTCAATTTTCGACTTAAGTGTGTTCTGCGACCTGTAGTAGAGTTTTATCCCAAATATTTTCGCAGAATATTTCACCTGCATAGAGGTGATTTGTGCTATTTTTTTCAAAAAATTTTAAAAAGACCCATTCCCAGAAGAGTTAGATGGTTAATGTATGCCAACAAAATATGGCTTGCAATGTTCTGAATAAATGTTCTGAAGACATTTTATACCAAAAGACTAAGTGTCACACGATTTCTTAAAATTTTTACTACACAGGGCAGAGCTGTAAAAGAATGATTATTTTTTGAATGAATCTGCGAATCATTCAGCCAATGAACTAAAACTTTTTTAATGCATTCATTTTGCCCAAAATATGAATTGAATTAATATTTAAATACATTCATCATGAATGCAAAACTTTTATATTAACTAATGAATTAAGTTAAAGTTTATTTATGTATAGTTTCCATAAGTCAGGCAGGCGACTCGTCTAGAAAATTTGTATGAAAATTACTCAAAAAAATGAGTGATTTTCATATAAATTTTATACCCAAGTCGGCCGTCCGTATTGTATACACAGAAGGTAAATTCATCTTGAATTGAATTTCTTAAATCCATTCATTTCATCCAACATAAATAGCTGATTTAAAATTTTAATAATATAATGGAAATGAATTTTAATTCATTTCTCTTCATTACGAATAAATTGTTTCTCAAACGTTATGCTGAGATTTTTGTAATGAAGCTATACTCAGTTTAGGGCTTAAGCAATAATAAGTAAAAAACCTGATCTAGATAGGTCTTGTGTTAAACGACTAAAAAAAAAATAAAAATACTAGACAAAACGTTTGAATGAAATAAATTAAATAGCAGCTTCCACAAAGGAGTCGGTTGATTAATTTGATCTTTGATTTGATTTTTTGTTGTTGTATTGTTGCCGATTAGAATCGACATTTACATAATGTCTACGTTGCAAAATTTATTTTTATTAATTGCTTACTTAATGATGACTGTAAATCATAATTAGCACACAGAGATAAGCCTGAATTGTCAGATGTCACATCCTCGCCTGAAGTCAGCAAATGTCCAACGCGATCGCTGTTGTTTGAAATATATTTCACTATCATAGAAGAGGTTGGTTTGTATAAGGGGCAATGCATAATTTCCTAAAATAGGTACGACATTTTTATATACAAAAATGCAGCTGTCTGTATTATTACAGCAAGAGTATCCAGAAAAAAAAAACCAAAGCAAAAAGAGGAAAATATCAGCGAAATGCCTTTGTTGTGACAAACAGTTGGCGGGAACAGAAAAATGCAACGAATACAAAGAGCTGAAGCAAGGAACAAGAATAACTCCATCAAAACAAAATCACTTTGACGCATCTTGTACTGACATTCATCAAGAATTTTTAAACAAACAAAATGCTTGAGATACGTTCGAGGGCAGGTGGGGCAACGAGTTGGAAGATTACGAATCAGTTGAAGGCGTTTCACAGAAGGTGAAATGAGATTTCTAAATCTAACTTGGAACGAACTCAGAGTTATAGTTTAAAATCGAGTATAGTGGAGAACCGCTATTGTTGGCGCAATATGCTCTAGCGGGAATTAAAGGAACATATGTATATATATATATATATACGAGGTGTGTTGAAAAAGTATCGCGAATTTTGAATTTTCGCGTATATTCGAATTTTTATTTTTTTCCGGCGTTATGTTGGTACTCATGTCTTTCACTTATGCCGACAATTTCGGCCATTTTGAATGTTCAGTTAATTGTTGACAGCTGCCTTGCTTGCACGTGTTTTGGCTCGTCTTCCATTTTTTGACGTTTTTTGAGCAAATGAGCGATATCTATTTATGTATATGAAGTTATTTTATATGTTTTACGTTTAATTTTTATATTATTTTATATATTTTTTTAATAAAGTAATTGAAACTCAAAACTTTTGTATAATAATTTTCTCACTACGGTTTTTTCTGAATTTTAAAAACCGAAACCGGATTTTTCATAATTTCAAATATTCGGGAAAATGTCGATCGATCACCCTACTATCTTCGTAGTTGAGTAATTTGCCTCTCCTGTAAAAAACTGTCTGGTTTTGTTCGCCAGCTCCTCATTTGTGGACACACGTGAAAATTAGATGGCACCCTTTTAGTTACAAAAGACAATTTATGGGAAATTATTATGATAAGTACCAAGCAAGAACTTTGTTATTTTTTTATTTAAGTATTTCGAGTTCTCGAAGTAATTTTCATATTTATATTTTTGTGAGGATCTCAATCCATTTTTCTGTTTTCTTTATCATAAAACATAATGCTTGCACCATCTCTCTCTCTCTCTCTCTCTCTCTCAAAGTTCAAGGTAACACGTAAAACTCATTACATGGTAAGGCATTAAAAACCACCATCCCTTACCAAAATGCCAAAAGTTTTAATGAATAAATGTATACTTTCATACTCAAATTTTTGTCGTCTTTTTATTATAACAAATTACACAAGAATAATTTAAAATATTTTAGTAGGTGCGCCAAAACTTCCACATGTTTATTAAATTAACAAATGACGCAAACAAATGAGCGTTTCAAATAATCCTCTTAAATATGAGCAGGTGTCGGCCGGAGCATGTACTTAATTCTTTTTATGAATGACAAATTATGCAAAAATAAAATAAAAAATAAGATGGGAATTAATCAGCAGCCTTGTCGTTTGGAGTTATTAAAATTAATTTTATCATGAAATGTAACATTTAATTTAAAAAGTTTGTTTGTTGCGTGTTAAATAAGAATTCGTGTAATAAAGTTTGGTTGTTTAATGTTAAATAAGAATTCTTGTAATAATGCAGCTTAATAGTAATTGGAATTGTTACAGATTTAAGTTTGATAATTTTTTGAAATTTTTGCAAACGTTCTTTCTGACCTATCATCTGATCAGGGCTGTATTTTTACAAAATCAACAACATAATAAACAAATTGATTCATGTCTGACTTTCATAAATTGCCAAATTATATACCCAATCGCAATATGTACATACGAGTACATGCTCGTTTTTTTTGTTTTTTTTTAAATTAAATGTCGCACTTTATCATACAAAAGTTTAAGCGATTATAATCTTTATATTAAAATTTGAATAAAATTTCACTGGTTCTTTTTGTGCTTTACTTTTATACTATGCATATGGGTTTGAAAACATAGTAGTGGGGTCCACACAGAGCACGCACAATAAATTTATAATCTATTTAATAATTGATATTTTAAAACTTCTCAGATATGTTTTCGATTTAATAATTTTATAACTACAAAATGCATGGGTAATTATAAAAATTTCCTGGCTAAAGATTTATCAAATTTGATGTGAGCCACACTATTGAAAAATTAATTCATTATTTTGGTTGCATGAACAATCGCCCCAAGAACAATCGCCCATAGTAACAAAATGAACAATCGCCCAATGTTTTTGGGCTTTTATTTATAATGAACAAAGACCCAAAACAAAGTGCAAATCGCCAAAAATTTTGTGAAAAATCACCCAAATAAATGAACGATCGCCCATTAATTTGGGTCATTATTCATTATGTCAAATCACCCAAATTTACGATGAACAATTGCCCAAAATGGCTGAATTAACAATCGCCAAAACCACATAAATGAACAAACGCCCAAAAAAAAATTTGTAAATTAATAAGTGAAAATATTCCCTCCTGATGCTTCAAACAACTTTTGATCATACACGTTAACTATTTCGATATAAAGGTAGATTATACTAAGTTCAATAAATGTATTATCACTAATTGTCATATATGGTGGTGGCTTAATTGGGGCGAAGCGTCGAAGAATTTCATCAATTATTAGAAATAAAAAGATACTCGAAGCTTGCAATCTACTGCAAATCGGATCAATAACTTCTATGCAATTTTTAGATAGAATGGTATATCTTAAAAATAATATATATGTTGATATGGAGCCTTTTGAGGATATCTTCGAAGAGTTTCCTGATGACGACGAATCTGAAGACACTGGCGATGAAATCAATTATCCTGGTAATACAAATTGTTGCATAATTTGTTGCAACTTATCGCCCAACATTGACCTGCTGTCCCATATAAACATTTAATAATTTGTAACGAATGCAATTTGAAAATACAAGCAAAGAGTATTGCAGATGGAAACAATTTCTATTCGTGCCCGAATTGCCGAAATAAAGTGAAAAATCCAAGGCAAATTTTTACATCATTTTGACTAAAAAAAATTTTATTCACATTTTTCTTTCCTTTTGAATTTCAGGAGAATTATGTTTTATTTACAAAGCTGTATTTTTTTTTTAAATTAATTTTACAAAAATAAAGAAAATTGTGTATACTCGTATTTGTTTCTTTACAATATGTATGTATGTAGTAAATTTTTTTCCTAGCTTTTCTCAAAAACTGACGTATCGACAAGCCGCTTAGTTATACGAAATAATTTATGCCTAGAGAAACTCTTCGGCATAGCCGCCATTCGGAAGGGCTTACTAATTTTCTCTTCTATGTAAGTATGTCCAACAGTCGCTTCGCTGCAGAATGATTTAATGCGGCTTCGCTGAAGAGTGATTTTCTTCCTGGAAAGCCTTCGACAGGGCTTTTATGTATGTTCATTGTTATCTGCGCAGCCTTAATGATTTTCTCATCTGTGTATGCTCATCAGCGGCTTCGCTGAGGAATGATTTCCTGCACTGCCGGCCTTTGGCCGGGCTTACGGATTTTCTCCAACACGGTTTCGGGAAATACCATGGTGGAGAAAATCCTTAAGCCCGGCCAAAGGCCGGCAGTTTAGAAAACATTATTATGCAGGGAAACTTTGCAAGGCAGAAAATCCTTATTAGGTTCTCATTGCCCAAATTGGGTCATTGTACATTTTTGTAAAATGGGTTATCGTTCATAATGAACAATCACCCAAAATTTAATAATGTCAAAACACCCACGACCAATGAACAAACGCCCAAATTTACAAAAAGAATTTTTTGGGCGAATGTTCGTTGGGCGATTGTTCGTGCAACCCATTATTTTGCCTTTTTTGTTGCACTCGTACATTGAAATATTTGATGTCTGTTTGATTTTTAGCCTAAAAAATATGGAATAATTTAGCAATGTTATTAAAAAGAAATATAATGGAATGTTTTTTTTTTTATTGTGTAATCAATCCAATCGGCATTTGTCGAATTTATTGTTTTAGAAATAAAAGGCTAAAAAATCCATTAAATATTAATGAATTTGGATTTTGATAAATTCATTAATACGAGTTTTTAATGGATTTTTTGGCCTTTTATTTCTAAAACAATAAATTTAATAAATGCCAATATGCCACAAGTATCAAAGATTCCATTATATTTCTATTCGCTTTTAATTAAAATCCTTTTTTAAATCTATGCCATTTACATCAAGAAATAAAAATTTTCTTAAACTGCAACCCAACAGCTGCCATTTAGCTAATTCACACACCTTTTTCATTACATCTGTTTATTTTTTAGTGTAATTTTGAAAGAAAAAGATAGCTGGCTCACTGAGTTATACTAGACTTAAGTAGATTTCGATAAACTCTAGTGAAGAAATATATTTTCTTTTGTATGGAGAAAATGTACTCGAAATCTAATAGATTTCGCCCGAAATCTCATAAGAACGAGTTTTTGGCAGAACGTTTTGAAGCTTTATCCAGCAAAACATAATTTTGTTCTACTAAACGATTAACAAACAAATTTCTATACAAAATTAGTCTGTTAAGCTTTCTGTAAACCAGAATTATATTATCTCAATACGGCAGTTAAAGTTCTGCATAAACTTTTACCCGGAATTCAATAAAAATAATTAATTTTATCAAACAAAAATATATTCCTACATAATCTGCTAAATTTAAGGTAAACTTGTGAATAACAAATGTTACAAGATTATTTAAAATGTCCAATTAACTTTAATTAACTATAAATATTGCAATACTAAATGTTGCATAACTCTGCGCTAAACTACGCTGACTTTGGACAATTTTATAATCTGGTTAATAACAATCAATGTGGTTAAAAATACGTGGTTTAATTAACAATAATACACAAACATATAAAATATTTCAACCATAATAAAGCAACAAATACTGAAAAAAAAATCAATATAAATTTAATTTTTTTTTTAATTAAATAAAAGATAATGTAATACAAAGCACTATTATGTTATTGTGGTGATTAAATTTATTATATTAAAAGCAGGAAAACTTATAAAATAAAAATAAACTAATTATTAAATTCGAGCAAGTATGCAACGACGAGTTCAACAGGGGAAACATTTGTTTTATTTAGGAGAAAATTGAAATAAAAATTATGTGTCAAAATATTACAACGAATTGTTCCTTCGTGTAAGTTGGGGGTACATTTTAAGAGAAGCTGAAATCATTTTTCGTTGCACACAACAAAACATATGAAATTGAAATTTACTACACTAATTGATTAAATTTAAAACATAGACCTATATGCGTTTCAAAAAGCCCATAAGCTATAAATTTTCTAAGGACTAGGACCAAAACTGCCAGCTTCACATTTTAAACAAGCTGTGACCAAGGCGCGTGAAGAGTATGCTATGGCTATGGATATGGATATTTAATCGGACAAAAACAAATGTACACATTATACTCGAAATATTTATTCATCATTCGCCACTGTATATCATACATTTGTGTTCATAGAATGGAATGGAAAATCTGTGGATTTGTGTGTGGCCGTTTAAAAATATGCTTAATGTGTGTGTGTGCGTGTGTGTAAATAAAATAGCTGTATAAATACGCATGTGTAGCCATTTACTAGTCAGAGTATTTTTATACTCATGCGTATAATTGTAGCTCCTACAGTCTATACATTTTAGTTATAGTTGTTTGTGCTGCGTTATTTAAAACATGTGTATAAATATAGTTGTTGAATGTTTATAGTTATACATATTCGGTTTGAAATTAATGCGTGTGATTGCATATGAGCGTGTTTCGTTTTTCTTTTTAGCTGTACGCATTCATAGTTATTTGACGGCCAATACTCAAAGAGTACTTTAAACGATACTTTTGTCATTCTCTGTTCCAGGGACAACTTGATATCCTGGAATCCATATTGACTTGATGTCTCTACAATAGCTGTATGAGTTTATCTAATTTTTGGTTTAAAGAACGCTTTGAGATTGAACATTATGGTTTCTTAAGGCTTTGATAACTTTTCTACTATCGATAAAGATACGATTTCGTAGTTCGTTATCAATTTTCTTTAGATATTTACGCCCCTTTTCACAATGTATGATTAATAGTTAACGTGAACTTTAACTGGAAGTTCTTCATACAAGGCTTGCCGTTAAAGTTCCTGTTAGTTTTTAATTGTACAGGGTGTTTTTTATGGAATGACACAAGCTTAAATCATAATAAAACAAGGAAATATATTTTTAATATCAATGAAACGGGATTTATTGGAAAGGAAAATGAAATTAATGTTTAAGTATAATTTCTGCCATGTGGCCGCCACGGCTGGCGCGTTGAAAAGCGCAATCTGTAACACCAATTTTCAGCAAATTTTCACAGCATTTGCGGCCATAATTCGCCGATAACTCTTCGAATGATGATTTAGAGGTGTTCAATTGTTTGTGGTTTATCGACGTAGACAAATGAATTAACATAACCCCAAAGAAAATAATCCAATGGGGTTAAATCGCACAATCTTGGTGGCCAATTAATTGGGCCATTACGTGAAATTATTTTTTCATCAAAATTTTCTTTGAGTAAATCAATTGTAGCGCCTGTGGGAAACACATATCAGCAAGATTAATGCCACGTAACTGAGGTATGAAAAAATTTCGAATCATGTTCCTGTACCGTTCATCATTGACAGTAACATTCTGATCATCATCGTTTTTGAAGACATGTGGGCCAATGACTCCGCCAGCTCATAAAGCGCACCAAACAATAATTTTCTGTGGATGTTATGGTGTCTCGACAAAAGCTTGTGGATTCTTCTCACTCCGAATACGACAATTCTGACGTATTGACGTACCAATTCAACCAGAATTATTTACGCCACGAAATGGAAGAAGTGCACGATAAGTTAATAGGGAAAAGATTTACTTTTCAGTATTTTCGACATTAAAAATTCACATCTGGAATTCACTTCTGTAATGTATATACTTCGAAATACGAGAGCTGATCAATAACTCCCCGATTTTTCGAACTTTCCTCGTAGTTATATGAAATGCAACACTGTTGCCATCAAGTATCATTTGTTAATAGACTACTGTCAAATTTTGAGCAAGTGTCGTCATTTACTTTACTTTAACAGCTGTTCAAAACATACAACCTCGTGTATTTTTTTAAACATGCAAAAAAGTGAATTTCGAGTGCTCATTAAACATTATTTTTTGCAAAAAAAAAAAAACCGTCAATTAAACCAAGACTCTGCATCATCGATTTCAATGGTAAAAAAGTGGTTTGCTGACTTTCGTTGTAGTCGCACAAGTACAAATGACGCTGAACATTCTGGACGGCCAATTGAGGTCAGTACACCCGAACTGTCGTGAGATTGTTGATGCCATGGGCATTTCATTTGGCAGTGTGGTTTCGAATTTAAGTGATCAGCTGGGTTTAAGAAACTTGTCTGCAAGATGGGTGCCGCGTTTGCTCTCAATTGACCATAAACGTAAACGTGTGACAACTTCAAAGGATTGTTTGGAGTTGTTTAACCGCAACTGTGGATGATACATGGATCTATTACTGAACTCCGGAGACGAAGCAGCAGTCTAAACAATATGGGTTTCTCTGGGTGAACCTGCTCCGAAGAAGGCCAACGTAAGTTTGTCGGCAAATAAGGTGATGGCAACAGTTTTTGGGATGCTCGCGGGATAATTCACATCGATTACCTTCAAAAGGTAATAACAACAAACGACGAATACTATGCCAACTTATTAGTCCGATTTAATGAGGATTTAAAAGGAAAACGACCCCATACGGCGGGTGCACACACAACTCTATGAATCGGGCTACGAATTGGTACCTCATCCGCCATATTCTCCGGATTTAGCCCCTAGTGAGTGCTTAATATTTCCAAACCTAAAGAAATGGATCGGTGGAAAGAGATTTAGCTCCAACGATGAAATTATTGACCAAACAAATGCCTATTTTAAGGACCTCGAAAAATCCTATTTTTTGGAAACGTTGGAGAAACGTTAAACTAAGTGTATTGAGTTAAAAGGAGATTATATTGAAAAATAAATTTTTGCTTTGCAAAAAAAACTGTGTTTCATTCAAAAAGTCACGGGCTTATTGATCCGTTAATATCAGCCTCAATAGGGATATCAGTCCATATCAATTTTTGCCAAGTGTTATATAAAAATATAAAAATTATTATAAACAAATACAGGACTAAATATGAATTATCATCATTGCCTTGTCAGCCATAATTATTGGATGTACGTATATACGTACATGCTCTTAAAAATAATAATAATAATAATAATACATAACAAGCTAATGGTAGTGTAATTCATTGTATTTTTAACAGCTGTAATAGTTGCTACACTTACAAAAGCCGTTAGTATAGACTAATGAGTACTTGGAGTTTAATTCATAAACAAGTACAGAAGCACTTGTAGGTATAGATGTGTGTTGTACAAAAATACGCTACAAATGTTCATGCATGTCCGTGTGCGATACTCAACATATTTTAATTTACATCGTTATAACCTCATTATGCCAAAAAATATTTGCAAACAATACTCGTACTTCAGTTTATGTACATATTTTGCTTTGCGTTCTACTTTGGTATCCATATAACTTGTTTCTCTTCGTTCTTATTAATACCAATATCAGCTGTATTTTGGGTTAAGTTTGCAACCATTATGAAAAAAAAACACAAAAACTTTAAGTATGCATATCTAACATTTTTAACCACTTAATTTATTTGTAGCCATACTTTATGTCCATTGTTAAATATTGCTATTTCTAAGTGAACATTTACAACATTCGCTCCTCCAACACAAATTCACACACACACACACACACACACACACACACACAACATGTGCTCCATGTCAGAAGGCATAACGAATTACACTGATGTTGTAATCGTTATATAAGCATATGCATCGACATATCGTCAGCCCATTCATTATTGGTTTGGAGCATATGCCAAAAAGTCGGAATGGAGAAAAACGACAAAGAAGGTTTACATAAAGTTTTCTCAGAGTATACCCGATGGGATTTTGCTTGGAAGAAATGTGTAAATTTTACTGAACTTTCACGAATAAAGTTAGAAGTTAATATTAGTTTATTGGCAAATTAAAAATACGTTTTGTGCCGCATACACTACTTTTCTTAATTTATTTTCAAAAAGTGCTCCATACGTATATATACTTTACTGCTGAGAATTGAGAATTTTGTTGTTTTGTTTATTTTTCTTGCTGTCTAGAGAAATAAGTCGACCGTTTAACGCTGACCAAGAGGCCGCCGCCGTAATATTTTTAACTATCGATCCGCTTACATAC
The DNA here is from genome assembly GCA_936439885.1 of Nowickia ferox. Taxonomy (NCBI): domain Eukaryota; kingdom Metazoa; phylum Arthropoda; class Insecta; order Diptera; family Tachinidae; genus Nowickia; species Nowickia ferox. The sequence goes on from OW387023.1 coordinate 113,390,759, forward strand.
TTACACAAGAAAAACAAGTAATTGAAGTGTATTTAATATAAAGAATGAAATTAAATGATTTCTGTTATACTCAAACGTCCATAATTAAGGTTTCTTGTATTTTATTTTAGTGTTTAATAATTTTATATTAAACCATTTAATCGGCGGCTGCGTCTGGGTGATGATGTTTTTGCTTAACAGTCGCTGTTGAATTTTTCTTACGGCACCTTCTTTTTTTATTATTCATTTCTTATAGAAATGAAGCAAAACAAGAGTTAATTTTATTTCGCATGTTTTTGTATGAAGAATTTGACGCAAACACCAGACTGTGGAATGTACAGCAAAACAACACTTGTTAAACCTTAAAATACATAGTTGAAATGCTAAATAACTCAGAAACCATAATTAATTGCGCGAAACGCTTTTTAGATTCAGAAAGGAGATATTCGAAATATATCTACCCCATACCTAACTGATTTTTTTTAAATGGTCGGTAAGTCAAACCAATAATGGGCTGATGATATGTTTGTATGTATATGTACATGGATATGGTCACTGAAAATCCGCACCGCCTAGAGCTTTAATTAATTTTAGTCTGTTCAAACAAAATTCATATCCCTAATAACTTTCAAACATTTTTAATGTTAAACAAGGATTTTATTCGTTACCTTTGAGTACCAGCTTGATTATTTAAAAATAAAATTTTTTCCTTCTCTTGCAAGATTTTCAATATGTTTTATAGAACGGTTTGCATTTTCTGTAACGATATGTATTTATAAGCCATACAACTAGCAATCATCCATAATGCTACTTTGCAAAAATCATTAATATTATTCTAACCCCAATTGGGTAACTCTTTTCTATATGGGGGCAGGCAACTGGCCAAAAAAAGCTTCTGCTTGCTACAATACATTCGACCGATTTTACTACAATAATAAGAACTAAATGCATTTATTAGGAAATTCATGTAAGACAACTTTTCAATTGTTCGATTAATCAAACAATCGAAATTAATTTTTTTTTTTTTTTTTTTTTTTTAAAGAGAAGTAACACTCAGGCAATGAATGCCTACTACTATTACTAGGTGTTACCTTCTTTAGGAAAGGGATAGTGATAGAGAAGATAAATGGTGAAGGAAGAAATAGAGGAAAGCTTCATTCTTTTACAACTCTGCTTTTTGCACTTTTTTTTTTTAATAATGCAGGGTTGCAGCGCCTCTGGTGTTAAATGAGGCGTATTAAATTTTTGAAGCTGTGATTAGTAGTCATTTTATTGGTTATTTTACTTCGCCGATAATTCTGCTACACAACGAAGGAGTGCACTCTGATGTTACATTGGGATTAGTATCTGCTGAAGTCGGTATAATTCAGTGACCAGTGACTTTGCCTTCATCACATGAGCTGTGCACCATAGAAATAAATTCAGTAAAGTGCGACGAAGGATTGTGTATTATATATTATTATATTTCCAGTTTTTGGCATTTGCTTTTTGTTTTTTTTGTTTTAACGATATATTTTAGTTTTGCGGTTCTTTCTTTTGTTTCTTGATATTGTTTTCGGTTTTTGTCGTTTTTTTTAGTTTTGGCGTCTTTTATTACACGATATTTTTGTTTTAGTTTTGGAGTTTTTTATTCGTTTAGGCGCTTTTTTCGTTTTGGCGATTTTTTTAAGTTTTCTGACGATATTATTAGTAACGGTGACTAGTTTTAGTTGGCTTGTGCTTTTTTTTTGCCAATTTTTTCTGTTTTTGTCTATTTTTTTTTCTGTGTCCTTAAGAACTAAGAACAATATCAGATAGATTATTTCATGGGTATTCATAAGCGATTTCTTAAACCGGCCTCCTCACACAAAATTCCTACATTAAACTAATATCCAATTTAACAATCATTTATGAATAATCAGAAATACTAGAAACTAATTTATGTTGGCTGTTATCATTATGAAGTTCAAGAAAGTGAAGAATAAATTAGATCTATAAAAACTAATTATACGATACTCATATGAAACAAATGTTAAAAAAAACACTTATTTGCCATTCATAGAATAAATAATATTTTCTATGCGAATTCACGTTTGTTCCTTGAGCTCAAAAAAATTCAGCAACATCTTGTCAGGATAGACTGCAAGCAATGTCAATTATTGCTGAAGTTAACTTATTTATTTACTTTACAGTTTCTTTTACAGACTTTTCACAGCGTTTTCCAATTTTATAATAATGTCTTGCTATATAAAGAAAAAGCTTTGAGCTGCTTCTGTTTTGCTCACTCTATCTTCTACTTTATTGTAATGCATCTTCCAGTTCGTTTAACGTTGCCTCCTTCGATGACATGTTGTCAACGTGTGGTAGGAAGAGCGTGTTATAAAAATTTAAACTTTTGCTGCAAACGCCTTGCATGGGTACACAATTCACATGATTTATTATTTACACTTTAAGAAACAAAAATAAACAAGTTCTCTTTGGAAAACGTAGTGATAAATGTGTTTGAGCAATGTGATGGAAACAAAAAACAAAAACTTAATAAAGATTTTTTAGGCAAGATAAATAAATACGTATGTCGATACATGTGTGGTTTGCATTTTAAAAACATATAAATTTCGAAGCCAGTGAATAGAATATGGGAAATATTATCAGTGTATTACAAAAATTAAGGTAAACAGTATTGTTGCGCACTGGCTTAATAGATAAATTGCTTAAAAACTTTTATGAAATGCTTATGAAAAATATACAATAGTAAAAAGTAAGAAACATACGACTTTAGATTTTATTAAAATGCAATAGCATATGTACATACAAAAGAATGACAATGTGTAGGGAAAAAATATACATAAATAAATAGAGTAAATTTTAGTAACTGCTTATAATCATAATTGCAGAGCAAACAATACGTACGCTCACATATTTTCGCTCAAGCAACTATGTTTGTATCCGATTCCAACATAAAAGGGCATCTCTCTATGGCGTTCATGCGATAAACTAAAATACGCTACAACTAAAAATAAAGAGGCTCAGATATATCAAGCGCATTGACTGTCACGAGTCTCGTTATAGTCTAAGTATGCTCATACTCTGGCTATGGATATTTAATGAACCATAAAAAAAAATATATACACGCATGATACTCGGGATATTTATTCATCATTCGCCTCCGTAAGCATACATTTGTGTATATAGAATGCAATAGAAAACGTGTAGCTGTGTGTGTGTGTGGCTATTTCAAAACATACTGTATACGTGTTTGCAAATAAAATAGTCCTGTATATACGCATCTGTAGCCGATTAATAGTCAGAGTGTTTTTTTTACACACGCGTATGATTGTGGCTCATGCAGTCTATAAATTTAATTTTTAGTTGCTGGTACTGAGTAATTTAAAAAATGTGTATAATAGTGTATTTACTTACACCTGCACAAAATCTAGCAGATTTTTATTAAAATCTTTATGAAAATCTATAGCGTTTACATCATTTTTTTTTCACATTTATTAAACAATTTTTATCCAAAACAAAACCCATTAACTGAAAAATGTTTACAACTACAACCAATCAACTGCAATGTGGCTACTTCACACATCTTTTTAAGCAGACGGTAGCTAATTCACTCATCTTTTTTTTTTATAAATATGTTGTACAGGGTAGTAAAAAATAAATAAAAATATTAGATTTTTTATTTTGTGAGTAGATTTCCTACAAATCTATTGACAAAATAGATTTCGGTTTGTATGGAAAATCTAGTAAAACGCAGCAAGATTTATATCGAAATCTCGTAAGTACTAGATTTCGAGACAACATCACTATCCCGTAAACATAGTTAAATGGATGTTTATAGTTATACGTATTCGGATTAGATCATAGATTAAAACTATATATGGGCAATTCCACAGAATGTCACGTATTGATGTCACGTAGATTGATCAATCAATTAAGCTTGTATTTCAGAGAAAATTTAAATTTTTCAAGTGAAATTTATTTGCTGGTGGTTAAGCGATGTCTATATGCATTTCATTGTTGCTTTAACAAATCGTCAGTAGACTTCAACCACACATTTTGGGCAGTCACAAACCTCTTATCTTATGCACAGACTTTCATAAACTATTTGAGAATTCACAAATATTAATATTTTTGAAAATCACAAAAGAAAAATAAGCATAGTAGGCTTAGTAACTTATACAGAACCCAGCAAATAATTTTTATTCGATATGAATAATAAATCTCTTGAATTTAAATTTTTCTTTATTTCTTATAAACTTTTGAAGAGCGTAATCAGCTCTACCTTTGGTAAAATGTAAGGAAAAATCTATTTGCATTCATCTGAAATACAAGCTTAATTGATTGGTCAACGTACGTGACAACGTACGTGACATTCTGTGGAATAGTCCATATATGAACGCATTGTAATAATTGTATACAATAATAATCAACTTTTCGATTTTTTTTCTTCTGTTTTAATTTATTATTTTGATATGAATCTGTCAGCACGTTTATAGCCACATCACAATATGATTGGCACCATATAATATTTTCAATATTATGCACGCCTGATTAATTTATGTAATTAGCTCCAATAATCTATAAATATGTGTATTTATAATACTACCCAGCAAGAAAAACCCTTTTCACTAATGCAATGAGATCCAGTAATTTCGAACGAAAAAATAGAGCTTCAAAAAAAAGGCAATAAGATGCAGTGATTGGTCTTCCGAAGTAGGTATCTCTAATATTTATCACATGAAATAAAGAATATTAATTTTTTCAATATAAGTAATCGATCTAAAATTTTCTGTAAATATCGTGGGACAGGCTTGAAATATATTGAACTTGAGCTCGCTTAAGGAATTATTTCTTAATTAAAAATCATTTTAATTCAATTATGTATAACATTTTATGATTCGTACATATTTGAACTTTGGCATACTGTACAAGATCATAAAAGTGCTTCTTATTTCGAGAAGCATAATTTTAATATTACCCGAGAAAGTAGACAATATGAATTTAGAGTTACTTTTTTTTTCTTGAGAATTACTCTTATTGTTTTGCTGGGTATTACTGAGAATATTGAATTTATACAAACATAATCATGTACTCTTACATAATATATAATTTATTTTATGTATATTGCTCCTTTATCGCAAATTAGCCATAACTCAAAAAGGCAGTTTTATAGAGAGCTCGTTTAAAGCTTACAATTTACTTACAACCAGTGTTTAAAAAACTTAAGTCAAGGTAGCAAAAGTCGTACAATTTTTACTTTTCGCTAATTTAGCTTTTTCCCTTTGTTTAAAATTCACCAATGATTTTGCTTTGCTTGTGAAAATCAACAACAGTCACAGTCGAAGCAAAAAGCATAAGCAGTCTCTCTGATTTTGTGAGTACAGTCGAAGAAGCAAAGCTCTTGCTTGTAGAAGCTTTCTGCAGGTTCAGTCAACTATTTTGTGGTGTTCGTGATGTTTTTACCCATTAGACAAGAGGCAAAAACAAAAACTACTTCACTGCGATTGCTTAAAACTTCTATAAGCAAGAGTTTTTCCCTCTTCGACTGTGACTCTTTGCGGCTTCCAAAAGCATGTAGACTTCTTCTGCTTTTACTTATGATAGTAACCAAAAACAAAAGCAAATAAAATTCAAACTTTTAAAATCGTCGACTGTTAAAAGTACTGCGCAATTGGTCATAAATCGTTTTGTGATTTTCCTTTGACAGAAACTGTTGTATTTTTCAAAAACGAAAGCAGCAGCAACATCAAATGAAATGAAAATCATTACAGTTTTCTAAACACTGTTTAACACTCAAAAAAGATATATGTGAGTAAAATTTAAAATAAGCATGCAAAAGGAAATATCCACATGAATGAAATTGCGCTTTTTTGTAAATGTAAAGGGTCCGCCAGATAAGTTTTTTTTTTTTGAAAATGCTATAAAAAAATTACTGCATATTTTCTCAAATTTCTTTTTTTATTTGAAAGTACAATCCTTCCGGTTAATAATGAAAAATAATTTCATTCAAATGGCTGCCCCGGCTGGCCATGCAGTAGCCTACACGATTGGTCAAATTTTTAAGCACATTATCGATTATGTGCAGCTGTATTTCACCAATGTCTCCACGAATATTGTTCTTTAAAGCGTCAATTGTCTCTGGCTTGTCGGCGTAACACTAATCTTTGACGGCACTCCACAAATAATAGTCCAACGGTGTCAAATCTCAGCTCCGAGGTGGCCAAACGACATCAGCTCTGCGGCTGATAATGCGATCTTCAAAAACAGGGCGCAAAACATCGAGTGTAGCTTCGGATGTGTGGCACGTAGCGCCGTCCTGTTGAAACCAAATGTTGCCAATATCCTCCTCTTCAATTTTTGTGAACAAAAATTCGTTCAACATGGCCCGATAACGATCGCCATTGACTATAACGGCCACTCCTTGCTCATTTTCGAAAAGAATAGCCCAATTATGCCTCTGTACCAAAATCCGCACCATACAGTGACTCGTTTTGGGTGCGTCGGCTTTTCAATGTATGCGTGCGGGTTTTCTGTGCCCCAAATGCGACAATTTTGCTTGTTTACATACCCGCCAAGATCAAAATGAGCTTCATCTGAAAAGATGATTTTTTTTTTGGCAAAATCGGCATCTTCTGTAAGTCGATCGCAGGCAATATTTCCCAGCGTTGTTCAAGCGTATACACAACCATATTCGTTCAGCGGAAGGATAAAACTAATTATCTGTCAAATCAGACATGAGCTAAGTGTTACCATTCACGAAATAAGCACGTTAGATGGCGCACCCTTTATTAAATGTATTTTTTGTATTATTTTTATATTAGCTAAATTTTTTTTTATAAAAAAAAGTATTTTTATGAAACTTAAATTTGTTTAGGGTCGGTGATCCTTTCGTTCGAAATGTTAGGATTTAAATAGGCTGCAAAGAGTGAATATACTAAAAATTTCGAACTATAGAGTCTTGAATGTGTTTTTGTGGCTGAAAAAAATTTAGAATCCTCATCTATCATTCAGCAGAACTGGTGCATTTTTTGTTCGATCCATTTTAATATAATACGAGTACATGCCATTAGTATGACATTTTTACACAATATCGAATACGAGGAAGCAAGTTATTCTTTTTTATCGACTCCGGAAATGAATTTTCAGAGTTACGATTATCTTGCAGCAAAAGATTGATATTTTTATGAATTTGGTTTATGAAAAAAAACCGCCACTCATTGAAAACCAACAGGCTGACATTGATTGTTATTTTATTCTTTTGCACAAAGCCAATGGCTGAGAGATTAAGTCCGCTTAAGTTGTGCTAATAATTAGTTTTGTATGTTTTGTTTAATTTTCTATCAAAAATAATGAGAGGCTTTGGATTTAATGCATTTCAAACTAAATTTTAATGCAAGCGTTTATATACTCGTACAGTTATAGTTTAATAAATAAGTCATTGATTGTAATTAAATTTTAGCAACAATATGAAAAATTTCTAAATATCTTTATACATACTTGCTACCAGAGAATTCTTGTTTTTTACGAAATTTCAACACTACACTCATATAAAATGGTATTATGGTATTATTGCAGATGATTCCATATTTAAATAGAACAAAAAATTTTAAAAGTCCAATTAAAATAAAAATTCCTTTAAAAACTTTTTGACGAAAGTTTTTAAATTTTTGGGAAATGATTGTTCAAAAAGAATTGAAAAATTACTTACCTTACGTGATATTATTGGCACAATTTTCGATCTGAAAAGAAAAATCATAGTTAGTGTAATTATTATTGTTTCAACTTAATTTGTTTCTATATTTTATGATAATTATTAATGAAAAAATAACACCAAAGTTGATTGTAAATATTCCGACAAACACTAGCAGAACGGAACAACTAGCTGTTTTCGAAGATCTCAACTCCATCATCATCAGCGTTCTTTGTGTTTGGTCCACTATGTGTGCTGTCAGTTGATGTAGATTTCTGCTTTATATACTTAGCTTTCCAGTACAAATGGAGTATGTGAATTGTTTTGTTTTGATTTGTTTTTTATATTTATATTTGCATTAAAAACTCTAAGATTTTTATTGAAAAAGTAGAACAGAGAAAAATTTTTAGCACCAAGTTCCGCAATGGGGCAGAATAAAAATATTTTGCAATGATCACTCATGAAAGAACGTGAGAGTGGGTGATACAATTTTTTTTCTTTGTGAGATTCATTGATAAAAACTTTAAAAACGTTCAGAGGGAGACTTCCAAAGTTCGATTCCAAAAAGTTATTTTAAGCGGTAATGCCGTTTGGTCGTAATAAATTATGGAAACAAAATGATTAAAACTTCGTATAGTGCATTGGCCAGAACTGGCACTGTGAAATCTTTAAAACAGTTGCTTAAAATTTCTTAACGTCTGTCATTTTTTATCGCATGCTATTAAAATTTTTATTGTTTGCTTACAGATCGTGTATATTTATAGAGCTTCCTTGTATTTTCTCTACACCGTTCCCAACTGTCTTTATTTTTTATGTAAATTTTTTAAATTAAATTTTACACTTACGATGTCGCATGTGACCAAGTTTATTTATGCTTTTCACCAAGTTTTTTTTTAATTTTAAAATATTTGATGAGCTTTCTGCATTTAGTCTCGACGCACTAATAACAAATATTGATTTTTAATGTCGCACGTGACATTAAAATATTCGAGTTAATACTCATTTGCAATCACATTGTTTCCTAAAAATTCTGGTTTTACTCTTTGTACCCTTAAAAAAATTTAAGAGATCAGAATCTTGTTTTTACATTTTTCTGTGCCATCTACAGAACGTAAGAAAAAACTTCTAATTTTAATAATTCAAATTAAATTCTGCTGGAAATGAAGTAACTTGTACAATCATTTATTAAATTTATATATTATTTCTTTTTTCTTTTTTGCTAAATCGTATAAAAACTTTATCAGTGCCTTAGAATATAATCAAGTTAACGAACTGCAACTCTAAATCTAAATAGAAAATCACACCCAGCAGATATTATAATTAAACACACATACATACATCCAAACATATGGCTTCGTGTAACATACATACACATAAACTTCTTACTCCTTATTTGATACTTGTAGCCACAAATCCATAAGGGGCAATATTTTGTTTATTTTATTTTTCAATTTATTGGTCAAGGGGTCCCTGACTGTTTTCTAAATTTACAATTTTCTTTTCCAGTTCTTACAATTCTTGTTGTTTTATTTTATTTTATTTTATTTTACCAACTTTAACCCAATTTAATACTAATGACCTCCTGCACTTGCCAACACAATAAAGCAAAATTATAGTTCTTTTCTCCCTCCTGTTTTTATTATTGTATTTCTTTTTTTTGCATTTAAATTTGCACTCTATTTTTATAAGCTTTCTTTCCCTGAAGTCTTTGCAGAAAAAGCTAGTTACTTACTTTACTCTTCATTTATGTTCATATTTGTCTGTTTTTCTTGTTATTTGCTATAAATTTTTGTTGAAAAAAGAAAATTATATGCACATAAATATATTTTTATGTAAACACCTGAGACTGCTTTTACACGCAACAAAAATCATCGGGTTATCGAAACATGAAATAGAAATTTTTGCCCGCCAATCTTCTAATTTCAAACTCATTTCCAACAGAACCGTGTGAAAAGAGGCTTCGGTGTATTATCCCTATTGCGTTACCGAAACACCCTCTACATGATGTAACATGTTGGTCGTTATGTTTCGCATGTCCTTTTTTTATTTTCTCATTTCTTTTTCCATCTTTTGTGTTTTTATTATTTTGTTGGTATTGCAATTGCATGCTGACAAGTGTGTGGTATGTGTTTTGTTATGTTTAGTTTTTATTGCGTGGCGATATAAAATGATGCATTCTTAAAGAGAAATACTTTTAAATCCTTCAAAATTAAATATTTTTGTAGGTTTATATAAATTAAAAAAACAAACAATTTTTTAAATTTTTAGTTGAACTATAGTGAATTTTAATCTGAAATAATTCCTTAGTCGGGCTTAAGTTCAGTAATTTCAATTCTTGTTGAATGAGATATTTTTATTAATAAATGTGAGTTTCTAAAGAAGAGAAGAAAAATTAAATTAGACTTTATTAGCTGGGGGAAATGAAGTTAATAGCAATCTCTACCCCAGTAGATAGACTTGGGTGCTGATGAAGTGCGTGACTGCACAGAAAAATATCGGCATTTCCCCCAGCTAATAAAGTCTAATTTAATTTTTCTTCTCTTCTTTAGAAACTCACATTAGTTAATAAAAATATCTCATTCAACAAGAATTGAAATTACTGAACTTAAGCCCGACTAAGAAATTATTTCTGATTGAAAAAAAACGATAAAAAGTAAACTGAAAAAGTTATCACGAGATTTTTTAATAGCATTCACCAAAACTTTTAAGGGTACTAAAACTACAATTCGTCGGTTGGTTATTGGTTTGCGGCACAGTATATTCAAAATACATTATATCTGCAGCAAACCAATAACCAAGCGACGAATTATATTGCTCTGCAATAACGCAAAATGTTAAAGCACGAATGTTTAATTTAGCCACCTGCTTGCTCATTTGAAAATAATTTTTTAAGCAATTTCGGCTTTTGGACACAATGCAATTTATTCTATATCTAAAACTCAATTTTTGGAAGTTTCTCTCTTCAAATAAATTTTTTTGTCACGTAATGTCACGGGCAAAAAATTGGTCACGCGTGCTCATGCACTCTCACTCACAAAAAGTTGGTAGTAATAAACATACGCTCGCTCATTTTTGCAAATAACATTGTTGGTCACGCACGCTTACGTACGAAAATTTTAAAATGCTTCTATTAAAACCCGTTCACTTTAAATCGCATATAAAAGAAAATTTTGTTTTAAAGAAGTTTTTATTACAAAATTTGTTTTTCTAGTTCTAAAATAGCGATTGAATTAACAGAACATGAATTTCATACATAATGATTTTTCATTTCCTCACCTTTAGCATTCCTCGTGCTAAAAATCGTATTCCTTTGACCTTAGCAGATCGCTTACTTCCGGTGGAAGTTTTAATACGAATACGTTTCCAAAAGACTTTAAACAGCTCCAGCGTCGCTACATTTCACTTTCCATAAATTTAATAACTCTGATTTTTAAACACTGAAGATACCTAGAAAAATATGATTTTTAAAGAGATTTGCAAGTATTTGCAGCGATTTTTGAGGATATTATTCATTGAACTGCTCTGTTACTTATCTATATTATGTTCTATACAAAAATGGATTGTCAGCTCCATCTTCTCTTCAATACCAAAATAGTTTTCTTTTTTTGATAGTTTTGATAATGCAAAGAATGTATTTATCACTAGGCGCTGATGGCTCCATTTCTTTTGTAGAAAATACCTTATTGCCCTAGAGAAAATTCCAATTCAAAATTATATTTTTTAATTTTGAAGTCACTTAAATTCGTCCGATATAATCGCACTAATAGATGAATTCACCAATACTTTAATAAAAATTAAAAAAATACTCAATACTTTCGTTATTATTTTTAATTTTTTAATTATTTACCAGTTTTTACCAGCGGCTTCGCTAGCGTTGATCTGTTTAAAAATACATAACAACCAGTTTAAAAACTGGTTTAACAGTCAAACCCGAACATAAAATTACCCTAACCAGCCTAAAAATCTGTTTTTCGTTAAAAAAAAAAAGTGTGAGCGTATTGAATTTTAATATGCTATAAAGTATTTTACATTACTTTTAAGATACAAATACTCTGGCAATATCGACCGACATTGACAAGTGCCATTGTCATTTACACTGAAAAAAGAAAGTGTGTGTAGAACTGAGAGTACGTAATTCGTGATTTTTTTTTTCAATGTATTTATTTATAATCTACTTTATAATAATAAGTAAATTTGATAAACATGTGTACATGTAAAACAAAAATTAATTTTGTTTCAACTTCAACTCCATTGAATAACAAATCACCTAACATCCAGTGTGTGTCGATCTTAATAAAAATAAATGATTAAAACAAACAAAACATTAATTTTATTAAGTTAAATGCTTAAATAACTGTCAAAAACTGTGGAGACACACCTCCACCATAGTGCAAGAGCAAATATGTATTCATTAGCAACCAGCTGTGCACCACAAATTCACTTGAAACAATAAACAAAGAAGAACGGAAACTAAAAAAACAAATTCATATAAAACTAAAAAAAGTCATGTGCAACATTTGCAATAAATTCAAAACAAAAACAAACAAAAGTAATACATATCTAAATATTTAGGGGATCATTAGATACTTTCACCTACAGCAATCTGAATAAGCAAATGAAAACGAAATCTGTACTTAAACTAAATTATTTGACTTAAAGTTAAGCATTCACAGAAGTTGAACGCGATGTTGACACTCTCTAAAATTTTCACAAGAAGAAGCTCATTTTGCCTCCACACAAGGAAAATGCATGACTACGCTAATGTAACAATTACAACATTTCCACTACATTTACACAATAACTAACGCCAAACAAGTTCAATATTGAACCGCATCGCATGTCAGTTACCAAGTGGAAAGTATACAAAACCCTTTACAATGCTTGAGCGCAAATATTAACTCTTCTATTCGTATTTTGTATTCATTTCCACAACGAATAAACTAAAATTAAAAATAAAAATATTAGTTATTTAAAAATCAGCAACATAAAAATACAACAACAACAAAATCTGTTTGCTGCAGTGGAATTGTTAATCAATGGTAAGCAGGGTTGCTTAAACTTTTTATATCAATATTTTATTTATTGCTTTTTAACTTATTTCCAAGGCAATGCAGCAAAAACAAAATTTCAACACAATTATTTTTCCATTATAGAAATATATAAATGCAAAATTCCAATGCAGGAAATTCAAGTCGAAAATACTTATATGTTTGTTTCGTTGACAGCTACCAAAAAGCTGCTATAAAAAATGTTTGGGAATCACTGACTTAACAAAATAAATTTATTATTTAAACTATTGCTATAACGTAACAGAAGAAGAAATGGCAGAGTTAAATTAATTTGCATAATAAAATGCTGACAGAAAAGGCACGAAAACATTCATATCAAGAAGATGATTAATTTCTGGTTCACACCGCAGAATATTTAAGGCGTATGTCCTACAAATCAAACCCCAAACAATCAAAAGTTTAAGATAAAAATTAAAACCATCCAGCAAAAGGTCATTGATGGGGAAAGAAATACATAAATATATTTGTGGATTTTTACAGTGGTGAGCATTTGTATTTAAGATATTTAAAAACGTTCAATTGAATGGCGACCACAACTTGCGTTTACAGTCAATTTAACTTCTCAAAGTGTTTAGATAGACATTTTTACTTTTTTTTTATATTTACTGTTGTCAACTGTTTTTCTATTTATCTTTTAGAGCAATAAACTAATTTATTTTGTTAATTTAAAAATGTTTTATTAAACTGAATTTAAAATAATTTTGAAGTCGATTTACTTTCCTTTAAGGTTTTATTTTTAAATTTTTAGTGCCAAGTTTGTATTTTTAGGGGCGTGCTCACGCCCCATTTGCCTAATATTAGTGTCCGCCCACTTTTCTTAATTCAGTATCGCGCCATTTTCAGAGCTCAAGTTGCATGCCAAATTTCATAAAAATCGATCAGTTCGGTAAAATATAGTATTAATCTTTAATGGGCATGGCCCGCCCATAATGTGTTTCTAAGAAGCCAAACTCTTTGCCAAGTTTCTTGGGCATCGGATGAATAGAAGTACACAAGATTAAATATTTTTTAGAGCTCAAGGTGTGTGCTAAGTTTTTAAGTAAAAGAAAGTGAAATATAATATTAAATTTTAATGGGAGTGGATCCGTAAATTTACTATTTTTTTTAATTCAAGATTGTGTCATTTTAAGAGTTCAAGCTGTGAGGCAATTTTCGTAAGAATTGGTTAACTATAGGGTGTTTTTTATTGAGGTATAGAACTTTAAGTTGGCATCACTTTTTTAACTGGCGGCCATTTTGTCAGCTGCCAAGTGATTAATATTTAGTTTGGTTTGCCATTTCATCATGAACAGGTTGACAAAAGAACAACGCTTGCAAATCGTGCAAATTTATTTCGAAAATAATGGTTCAGTTCGCGAAGTTTACCGCAAGCTCCGTCCATTTTATGGTCGACATAATCGTCCATCAGAGCAATTAATTCGGTTAACCATGGATCGTTTTCGCACTACGTTTACTCTATGTGATAATACGCATCCGCAGAGACGTCGAACAGTGCGCACCGAAGAAACAATTGCCGCTGTAGAGCAAAGTGTTGAAGAGGACCCGAATGAATCGATTCGCCACCGTGCACAGCAATTGGAGCTTTGTCCATCAACTTGAAAATTGGACCTGTAGAATTGGCTTTATTCGAGCCAGCCGCGGCGGCCACATGCCCGAAATCATATTTAAACGTTAATGGCATAAAATTATCCTTCCAATAAAGCCAAATTGATGGACATTAAAACGATTTTCTTGTGTTTTATTTCAATTCGAAGTTCTATACCTCTAAAAAAAATACCCTACAAGCACGTGAAATTTAATATTAAAATGTAATGGGCATGGTCCGCCTACTTTTTCTAATGCAGGATTGAGTCTTGTTTCATAAAAATCAGTAAAATAGAAGCAAGTAAAATACAACAACAAAATTTAATGGGCGTGGTTCTGCCCATTTTTCCACATTCGAAATTTTTTCATTACAAGAACAAAAGGTGTCTGTTAAGTTTCGCAGCAATCGAATTAGTAAAATATAATTAAGTTAAAAAAATTAGTGGGCGTGTTTTCGCCCACTTTTTGACAACAGTAATTTACACTTACACTTCAATAACTTGTTGGTTCAACTATCCAGCACTTAATTAATTAAAATTCCAATAACAATTTATTTCAACTGTAAATATGACTATTTTTTTGGTAGGAATAACCCATGAGAACAAACAAAGAAATAGTTTAAATAAATGGTTTCCTTAATTTGTTTTGTTTTTTATTTTTTTGATGTTTCGAGCCTTTTAGTCCCTACTGTGTAAAAATAAAAAGTAGCCAGAGGTGCTGATAAAAGAAAAATCAGCATTATTCTTCAATAAAAAAACACAAAGTGCGGCGAAAAAAAATTAAAAGAATTTATTGCGGTTACTTTAGTTTTCTCGGGTTTGAAAGTGTGGACAAGAAAGTTTATGAGAGCATCCAAATTTACATAAAAAACCAATAAATTTGTACATTTATTGCTTATTTAAATCTAAATTATAGAAAGATTAAACATTCTACACTACATACAAAAATAGTATACATATGTATGTATGTGTGTATTAATATTGCCTGTTTTTTCTATACTTTACTACAAAGTATGGGCAAACAGTTTACATTTAATTTTTTCTTTTATGCTAATTTTTATTTATACTTTTTTTAAATTCATATAACATTATAATTTATTACATATACATATGTATGTATTTTAAAGAAATATTATTTTACATCAAACTTAAAGAAACAGCAAAAATGTTTAGTTTGATATTAAATTTTAAGAGTTAGAATAAAAAAAAAATAATTTTTTAGGCTTCCAGCTTTGATTAATTTATTCGTTTTAAGCAAAAATATTTTCATTAAAACAGAATCCTTTTCTAGCAAAATTTACCCAACAAGGCATCGAAGTAGAAAACTAGAAATAACAAACATGCAGAGTGCAGATTGTGGAGAGTTATTTTGGACAAAAGATGAAACTTGCCAGTGTACGAGGGCTGTCCCAAAACTAACCAACTTGCGGCACAGTGGAATTTTGGTGCCAGAACCCTTCTTTTTTCACCACTCAATTTCAAAAATCAAATCATGCATTTTTTTAGAGAAATTTTTATATAAGAACTATACATTTATAATTTTTATAAACTCAAAGTAAAGAAGCTAGGCGGGACATAACTTATCTTTTTACGCTAATAAGTGGTCCAATTATGTATCGTTTTCTTGATAATACCATTTGACTTTAGTAGTATATTTGAGATATATAGCGTTTCTCCATAAATTAGAATAATATATAGGGATATCTCTCACTGTGCACTGGTGGCATCATTGGATCTCATTTAATCGAAAATGCAGTGGGAGCTCATTGAGATCGCTACCGCACCTTGGTCAATGATTTTTTGATCCAGGTGGGAAGTAGTTGCAACAGGATGGCGCTACGTGCCATACCGCAATCGCAATCACCGACTTATGAAAATCAAAATTTGGCTATAAGATGGACTACAGGATCGTGCGATTTGACACCTTTTAATTATTTCTTGTCAGGCCATATGCGGTCAGTGGCTTATGCAGCAGTCATTCACTCCTTGAAGACCAACATTTTTCGTGTTATTCATGTCACAAACCGGTTTTCAAGTACAGCCGCTGCGGTCACCTATCCGGAATCATTTTCAAACTTTAATAGCTAATACAGCTAAGTGTGTTTGCCAAGTTTAGTAAAATTCGGTTATATAAAAGCACGGGAAATATAGTATTGAGTTATAGTGGGCGTGGCCTCGCTCTTTTATTTGAGCACGAGATTTCGTCAATGCAAGAGCCTGAAACGTGTGTCAATTTATTAAGTTATTGTATAAATAGAACTACATAAAATCTTATATAACAAATTAGTGTGTGTGGTTCGGCCCACCAAAGACAAGTTTTGTCATCTCAGAGAAATATATATGCTCTTAAATTGGTCTACAAATGACGGAGATATGAAGTAACACACATATAAATAATGAACAATCGAATTTAGAATCTCCCTCCAGTTTTTTAATATTTAACCCTTGTTATTTCAAAACTGCCTTTCTTTGCCTTAAATCTGCAAGAGAACTATCAAGCAATTTTTATAAATATATTTACTGGTCTACAGCCAAATTTTACTCAAGATTTTCGCCCTTCTTCACTGCATGTAAATAGATTACACATGTTCTAATTATTCTCTATCAAGGTCTTTCATTAAAGTTCTATAACGTTAAAGCAACATGACAGCGACATTCAAAATTTTTTAACTTCTTTTTTAATAACAAAATAAAATTTAATTTCTTTTTTACAATCTGAAAATATTATCGCATAGTAAATATTTTTATGGCTTATTATTATTGTCATAACAGCAGTATGTTGGTAATGGTGACATTTTTACTTTATGACACAAGTAAGTAAAGTATGTATGCATATATGTATGTATGTATGTATACATATTTATAAAATGTATTGTCACAAGTTCTTTACTAACTGAAGGACAATGTGACTTATTTGTTGCTGTGAAGTCTTAAAATACAAAAACAGAATAATTGTTTAATGAAGTGATGTGTTGCTGGTATTGTTTTCCTTTTATGTATGTACAATTTTATTGCTGAGCTATGAAAATTCTGTGTAAGAGGAGTTTTTAAGAAAAAGAAAAGTAATAATAGCAAAATAAGGATGATAAAATTAGCTTAAGTTTCCTAAAGTATAGCCTATTGAAGCCAGTAGAGTTATCACTCTAAATTCGTTTCATATACTCGGTCTGGCTTATGTTGGAACAAAGTCCCGCTTTTGGCGAAAATTGTTTATTATAAAACAACATTTTTAGCATATTTCCCTTTAATTGTGCAGTTTGAAAGCTGTATCAAGGCCAAAATTTAACATACTATACTAGCTTTGTTCTTTACTCTTAAGTGCTCTGGACACGTTCAAGCAAACTCATCAATCATAAAATTGTGTGCGGGCAGTCGTATTTTTTCAGCTATAAGAACGCGCTGCTGGCAATTGTTGATGAAAATCAACATATTTTGGATTTTTGTTTTCTCTGTTGGACGGCTAATTATTTGATTATTTCCATTATGATAAATTGAACAAGTTGAACTAAGTTTCTTCGAGATTTTAATTAACGATGGAAAAGTGAGTGGATGAACATAAGTTTATAGTGCGCTACGAAGTTAAAATACAAGTGGCGATTGACGTGTTTGTTTGTACATCTCCTTTGAAGCGACAAACTTCCGAAACATCTACATATGCATTGATTGACGGACTTATTTGTTCACCTTCACCTTCCTTAATTGCAGCATCTAAAAAATCTTTTTACTTTAATAGCTTAATTCTTAGAAGAAAATAAATAAAATCTTTCTCAAACATCTAATTTTGATGACTGAATAAACATCACGTTTTTTTTGGAGTTGAGTAATACCATTGTGACGGGTATGACCATGGCACTCACATTTTGGGCTACAATTCAAAATTATAAAATTTAAAAAGAGGGCGCGTTTCCTAAGTATGTGAATCTTCAAAACATCCACTAATACCCTTTAAAAAATTAACACACAAATCATTAGTTATAGCATTGATGAACTCAGCTCTAAGTAGTTCTATTTCTGGTGAACCATCAATGAATTTCACACATAGTTGTCATAGGACGGAAGTGATCCAAATAACTGAATGGTAGTCGCATAAAAGGTTGTCTAGAAAAATTTTTGACATAGACAACAGCTTTAGAATATTAAATGCAGTACCTGTAGTGATTGGTATGCAGTGCAAGTGATAAACCTTTGGAACTAGTTCCAACTTTTTTGTTGGCTAGGTATTCAGTGAAAGAAATATTACGTCTGCTCAGAATGGCTATCAGAAGGCTGTAACGGTTGTGACCTGACAACTCGCAGCTCTTACAGAATTATGGCTTTTAAGATATATTATCCAAAATCTTTCGTAGAAAGTATTTTTGATTTAACAAAAAAAAATAGTTTTATTTTTGTTTTTTTCATTTCTGAAAATGTGACAAGCGTGACCTTTTCATCCGACGGGTGTGACCTTTTTATATGATGCACGTGACCTTTTCATATGACGGGTGTGACCTGCTATGGCAACTGAAGAAAAGTGCAACATCACCAACCAGAGTTTTTATTCAAAAGGAACCTCTTTAACGAGTTGCTTAATAAAAGCAATTATTTTTGATGAACTACAAGAAATGATTTTAGATGTATGTATTCAAACGCCTAAAATTTTACTTTCATTATTTTTTTCATTGCCTGCGCTCTTTTTTTCCTTCTCAATAATTTTTTCTTCCAATGATTTTTTATCCATCATAATTTTCTAAGCATTTCCTTTTCTTCCTATTGGCTTTGATAACTTTTACACTTTCGTCAGCTTCTACTCGAATAATCAATAAGCCACGTCAATGCATTACAAACGAAGACATAATTTTCCAGAAAATTAAAGGCAGTCGCATACAAATTGAAACCAAATATTTGAAAAGAACAAAAGAAATATATATTGTACAAAACAATATCGTTACCTTAATAGAGAAAGGCCGCAGCTCATTATTTTTTCGAAATCGAAAATGTTTTCATTTTAGATATATTATGTTATGTTCTTCTATCGAAATATATAAAAAACTCGTTTTAAAAAAATGAGTTAGGGCCTTTATATATTAAGGTAACGGTATACATAAGTACGAGTATGTTTTTCAATATTTTCTATGCTATTTCTATTGTGTGTCTACTCGTATAAGAAGAAATGTTACTATAAAAGTTGTGACATTTTAAACTCTTAAAACTCTTAACTAAGAAAACTTATGAAATAATCAACAATAAACATATTTAATTTTATTTTTTTTTTACTCTTCTGTAGTTAAAATTATTGTACACATATTGCAAATTTTTAACAACTTTTTCAACTTACACAAATTTCTTCCATTCCTGGTTGTTCCATATAAACAACATCTGTGTTAACAAAATAAATAAACAACAATAACTTCAGAAAAATACAAAATCATACGGATTTAGATTTTCTCGCTTTTCACAAAAAAAAAAAAATATAATAACATACTTTAGTTTAATAATGAGTACTATAAAGTACTATAGCAAAAGAAGTTAAGATAGTGTACTCACAGAGAAGTATCCCAACTATTTAAATAGTATTTATTGATCATAGCTGTACTAAAATTCAAATCAGTGACAATAGATTAATCCAAAATTCGCACTGTACGGAATACATATTGTTACTTTTTTACTTTTAAAAAACGTTATTTTGTGTGTTTGAGTATTTGCAATTAAATTATTATCAAATAAAAAAAAATTTTTTTGTTCAAAGCTGACATTTAGAGTTTGTGAGTAAACACACAATGTTAAATTAATCACTGTTGGAATACCACGATGTTAGCTTCTCTGTTCTTTAAACAAGACAAACCTTCACACGCAAAAAAAATAACGTGGGTTTGAAGTGTACATTAAAATAAAATCTCCATAGAAAATCCAATTTTAACGTATACTTCAAGCACACGATATTTTTTTTTCATAAGGGTGTATTTGCTTAGCGAACGCAAAGCTGTCTTTATAGCTAATGGATTAAATACATAATATAATTAAATACATAATATAATAAATTTTAGTGGTCTCACTTTCAAATATTTCACATTTATAAAATTGAATTTACGTATTTAAAAGTACATACTTATACGAGGGCGACTATTTATATTTCGGCAATAACAAATAATAACAAACATTTTTAACTGAAAATGTCTTTATTGTTTTTCGAAATATTCCCTTGATGATCACTACACTGTTGCATTTGTTCAAACCGTTTGTCGTAGCAGTTTTTCCATTCCTCTTGAGACACCTCCAAAACATGGTTTTTGACCACTTCAACTGCTTCTTCGACGCTTGTAAATCGTTGACGACGCAGTTTACCTTTTTGATATTTAGGAACAAGAAGTAATTGGGTGCCAAGTCACGACTGCTCAAAAATTCACTTCTTTCACATAAAGTGTGAGAGCTCGCATTGTCACGATGAATAATGATACGTCTTCGGGGGTTAGTTTTACGAATTTCTCCGAAGACTTCCGGCAAACAAATGGTTGTGTACCACTCATAATTTACAGTTCTATTTTGCTCAAGCGGAAAAGTGTCCACATGACCCAATCGGCCGAAGAAACAGGCGACCATTTGCTTAGCTGTGCTTCTTCCACAAACAACATTTGTTGTAATACCCACATGGTCGATTGCGGTTTTGTTTCCGGCTCATAAGCATTTATCCATCTGTCACAATTTTATACACGTCTTTTGAAGCACCACGGTTGAACCTTATAATAATTTCCTTACACCACTTTTGAGCGATTTATAAATTATGGGGTATCCAACGAGAACAAATTTTTTCACAACTAAGTGTTCATGCAAAATCGAATGTATTGAAGTGGAACTAATGTGCAACAATGCCTCTATCTCACAAAATGTCACATGACGATCTTGCATTATCAGTTCACGCGCTGCAGCGATGTTTTGTGGCACAACGACCGATTTTGGACGACCTTCACGGAATTCGTCGGTGACGGAACTACGACTACGATTGATTTATCGCCATACGAAGAACTGACTTCATCGACACATTCTTTTTGAGATAATCCACGTCAAAAGTTGTGAAAAATAATCCAACGAAAACCTTCTCTTGAAGTTTTTAGTCAAATTGATTTACTGAAATCACTGTAAACAAAACAAATAGCATTTGTACATGAAAACGTTGTGAGTACGTTTATGCTAAAAAATTTCAAACTTTAGTATGGTGTTGCCAGATTTTAGCTATTTACATTAGTGTTGCCAGTTTCCGAAATATAAACAGTAGCCCTCGTTTAACGTAAAAATATAATAATTAATCAATTATTTATTTACATACATAAATTTTGAAATTGTAAACAATATCCAATAATTTTAACCTGGCATTTATTTGACATTTTCTATTATACTGACTGCACCACCAAAATATAAATTAGTGTAATTTTTCGATAGCTACAGCAGTTGTTGTGTAGCCACCCTATGGCTTTGTTGACGTGAAAAATAATAATTTTCATGTACACACATGTATTTTATTTTTTAAAAAAGGTTGCAGTTAGTAGCATGCTGTAGTGAATGTGTTTAATGCAATAACGTAAAGCTTCTAGAGAAATGTTATGTGCTTTTATTAGATATGTGCATTAGTCACTCATTTATCACGCGTGTGGCACACATTAGTCACGGGTGCATCGAGCATTAGTCACGCGTGCGTCACGGGTAAGTCACGCATCAATCACGCATGAGTCACGCGTGATCGTGCTTGTATTTATATTAAATAGTGATTTAAAAAAATAAAGAGTGCGATATTAGAAATTCACATGCAACTCGCGAGCTTACTTTCTTAAGCTAGTTAAAAGATCTATTTTGGGTAATTCGTATCCGAAGTAATTTATTAATGGCAGGCAAGTCTTTAGGAGCGAGCGTGAATAAAAAAATAATGAATGAGTTTTTACTTGTTTTCTTTCTTAAGCATCAGCTATATTCATTTCGTTGCTGCTTCGTTATTTCTTACATAAGAAAAATCATATTTATTAATTAACTAACCCTAATATACCACCAAGATTTTGTTGGATCATGCAGTTTGTTTTAAGAGCCAGATATCTAAAATTTAGTGATCCTCACCATTGCAGTTGTGGAGATATGAATTGATCCGCAAAAAAAGATCTTTTGGTCCCACTGTGCGCCTTGAAGTAGTGCTTTCTAATTTTTACGTTTAGCTCAGATTTACATACATACGAGTACAATACGTAAATAAATTTGCCTCTTCTTTCGTATGGTTTTCAGTTAAAACCAAATAGCTATGGATATGTTCCCATCTACAAAATTTAAACTACTTTCGTGCCTTAAAATCCTTAGAGAAACAAAGGATTTCAAACAAATTTAATTTCAAAGTATTTTAACAGAACTGATTTTGTATCCCTCTTTTATTTCCTTCTTCTTTTATAAGAACTCTACTTTCTTTTGTTCATTTCGACACTTTTTTCATAAATTGTTGCTTTAAAAATTATTTTACGCTCAAATGGTCAAATAATATGAAAGACTGAATGAAATAAAGCAAAATACTAAAATGAAAATAAATAAAATTTATGTTATACAACTTCTGTGAGTTCATTACAAGAATTTATTACAGCAACATCTCTACGAGAAGCGAAAAGAAGCAGTAGCAACTGCAGCAACAGCAGCAAAGACGCCAACAATAGCAAAAACTTCTGTTTATATAAAAAAGTGGCAAAAAACATGAAAAATATAAAAAAAAGAATGACTGAAAAGATAGAACGTGAACAAGGAAGCAAGAAAAAAAATTTTATTATAAGATAAAGAAGAGTAAGAGGAGACTCATATAAAATTACATATGGATATGGGTTTACTTATGTATGTGTGTCTGTATGTATGATTTTGTTCACTGCCCAGCTTGGCAAGTAGGAATTAATTACACAAGTAATGGGAGAAATAATGTATTATTTTCGAAAGCAAGACAATGCATTCCCTTAGAAAGGAAAGGGTAATTTGGTCAAACACACTGGGTGGTTTACTTTATAAACGTTAGGAGGACGCACTATCCTACACAATCCTATGACTTCTTAAAAATATTACACCCTGATCTAATGAATTCTTGTTGTCTTTTGAAAATTTGTATAAACTCTATCAAACCAGGGTTGTATTTTCCCAAAAGTCGTACGATTGTGGAGAATAGTGGATCCAAGTCTTAAGTCACAGCTGCTCTAAACTAGATACACTTTGATCAAATGTTATGTCTAACAGGTAAATTTGTCAAGTGGTTTTACTCAAAATTTTGAAGGAAATACAAATGAAGCTGATAAAGACTCTAAATAATTGTATATGTATATATATATCTATAGATCTGTGACAAGGAACTTTATGATTATCGACTTCTTAAAAGAAAATATGCCTCCAGGTTTGTAGTAAGACAGCCCTTTACATCATAAAAAGTCTTAGAAACACAGAAACACAATCATTCCAACCCAGAAACACCACCGAAATCTTTCTAATAACTGCAAATATTTTCGATAGTTTTTACATGCCGTAAAATATAAAAAGACTTTGCACAAAAATCATTTTTGAGAACCCCTGCTTTTGTTGTCACCCCCTCAGAGTTTCAACACAAAACTCACTAGAAATACTCGTAACAAAAAGACTATTTATGAAAAAATGGTCACGTATTTGGGTAGAAATATTTTGTGTTTTTTTTCTGAATTTTTGTTTTGTTTTTATTTTTGCCATAAGCAAAGAATCTTACAAAGTGCAAATGAAGTAAATTCCAATACACGCATAACAGCGCCAAAGGAATTCATTCTTTCAGTTATTTACTTCATTTAAGCACAATTTTGTCCTTGCTGCTTGTGATGACAGCCAGCGTCACACCTAACAATGCACAGTGATGCGAAAAGAATATAAGAAATAATTTTTGGGGGAATCTGCTAACTTTAAATAACTGACACTTCTCGCCAGAAAATCAATTTTTTCGCAAACTTCTTACAACGATTCTCTCGAACTATTTCACACATTTTGGTAAAACGTACACATTTTAAGTCTATAAAAATCAGTGAATAAATTAAATCTATTTGACTAAGACTTTTAAAGTTAGAGAAAAAAAATTTTTTTTTAATTTTTCTTCAAACTGGCGACAATCAATCAATAAGAAATAATTTTTGGGGGAATCTGCTAACTTTAAATAACTGACACTTCTCGCCAGAAAATCAATTTTTTCGCAAACTTCTTACAACGATTCTCTCGAACTATTTCACACATTTTGGTAAAACGTACACATTTTAAGTCTATAAAAATCAGTGAATAAATTAAATCTATTTGACTAAGACTTTTAAAGTTAGAGAAAAAAAATTTTTTTTTAATTTTTCTTCAAACTGGCGACAATCAATCAGTAACTTTTACAACTATAATCATATCACGAAAGGCTATCGGCTTTGCTATTCAATAGCAAATTTAAACGTTGATCGTTGCCTTATTAAAGGCCTGCTTAGGAATTTTTTTTTGATTCACACATTCCCCACTCCCTTCTATGAGAAGGGAGAGGAGAAGGAGTAACATGTTTTATATTGTCTTTTAACAAAACAAAAACAAAATCCATTAATTTGAAGGCCTTCCAGAATCTCTGGCGAAAGAAGAATGAGCAGACGGCTTTCCCCGCAGTACAACGCGTGTAAAAGATATACGAGCAGGCTTTCTACATCCAAAGAAAGGAGTACAGAGGCCTTTTAGAAGGCATCCTTCCTCCTTCTCGTTCCCGCTGGAAATTAAAATTATTATATAACTTGATCTGATGTAGACATTTTTAAAAAACATTTGTTCGTTGAGCCGATTTTTTCGGTTTTGGCGTTTTTTTTATATTAAGCGACCATTTTTAGTTACAATAATTAATTAATTTGTTCGATTTCAGTTTTTGGCGATTTTTAAGCCTTAGCGATTTTTTACTTTTGGCTTTTTTTCATTTTGACGATTTTTTTCGGTTATTTGCGAATTTTCATCTGCTTTTTTTATTTTTAGCGAATCTTTCCTTTTTGTTTGATTTGGCGATTTTTTTTCGTTTTGGCGATTTTTTTTTGCTTTTTGGAGACTTTTTTTTATTATTTTAACGACCTTTTTACTTATAATGATTTTTTTCTTGCATTTTAGCGATTTATTTTGTTTTTGGTGATATTTTTCATTTATGCGCTTTTTTCATTTTGGCAATTGTTTGTGTTGGTTTTTTTCTTAATTTTGGGATTTTTCAGTTTAAGCGTTTTTGAAAAGTTAAAGAGTTTGTCTCTTAAGGTTTCCAAGATAAATTTAAATTTGAAATTTAAAATTCTTTAAATTTTCGTATTAATTTGTGTAGTCTGCATAAGAATACAGTAACTTTTGAAAATTTCCAGTGTCTCTACATAATTGTCTGCATATTACATTAGAAATTAAAATTTTTAATTTAATTTTTTAATTTTTAACTGTCATATATTTGTTGCTGTAGCTGTCAAAGTTTTACACGTTCTGTAAAAATTTGAGGTCCGTATGTCTTACAGTTCTAGAGAAAACAGCCTGTGACAGACAGACGGACATCACATCGAAAGCAATAGAGTTGCTTTTCACCTTCTGTGTACGGAACCCTAAAAACTACAGAATGAGATTATCGTTAATGCAAACGAATAAATGTATCGGCAAATATAACGATTTTCGGTTATTAAAAAGATACTGTATCCAGTGCCTCGTTTCTGTAAGGAATGTGAGAGCTTTTCCAGTCAAAAAATTCTTATCATCCTGAGTAAGACTAAAACTATATTTTTTGTAAGTTTATTTAAGTTTTTATATGAATAACTCTGTGTAAAGTAGGACAACCAATATAATTATTTAATTTTTCCCGATGGCAGAATTTATCACAACTTACAGAAACGGCTTCAGTATCCTACTGACGAAAAGTCGATTGTCGAAAAACCCACACGAGCAAATAAGTTAACAAAGTTAAAGCAAAGAATACAGATTTATAAAAAAATCTATAGTCTTTGGTTAAAGCATGCATTAAAACCGGTTTTGTCATACAAAATTCGTTTGTTAAACCCACTTGAAGTTTCACAATCGTTTTAGCATAAGGAGTTTAGTGGGGTACAAACATTTTTGTTTAACTAATTTTCTAGTTTTTCTTTCTTCGTTAATCTCGGAATGAAAATACATAAGTGAGAAAATTTTAACCTGCTGCAGATCTATATCACTCACAATGCCAAATAAGAATCACTGTGCGCTGTCACAAAACGCAAACAAATTTTTATTAGAAATAAAAAAGTTGTTGAAATAAACAGAATACTCGTACAAAAATGATGTTTCTGTTGCTGCTGCTGCTGCTGCTGCTATTTATTATTAGCGCAGGGAAGGAAAGGAATAAAATATTTTAGTTATATATATTTGTAGTATTTCGTGTATTTATGTTGCTTAAGTATTTATTTTAATTAATTTTTTTTATGCATATTTGCCTTGACAATAAAAATGAGAAAAAATTTTGCATTGTGAATTCGATTGTCTTTACAGTTCGTTGTTTGTTGAAATTACATTTGTTGCATTAGTACATGATAAAAACGTATTAAAAATTTACTTTTGTTTTTCAATCGTCACAGCAACATTAAGTTGCTGAGCGTGTGGCGAGTTTAGTTTAGGAAAGCAAACATACTTACATACGCACACACAATTTCCATCTGAACTTGTCGCCGGGTATTGTTGTTAAGAACAAAGTATGATTGTTTTTAAAGAAAATCCAACTAAAATGATAAACATGAAATGTTGTTTGGATTTTTATTACTCAATGTTTTAAACAGCTGATAGAATTTTAAGGAAATTTAGCAGATAATTCTTAGCATGATATAATATTACAGGTTAATACATACATACATATGTACATACTAGACCCCTGCAAAAGACCTCTTACAAGAACTTTTAAGACATGACATGCTTTACTGCAGCGAAGTCTTCTAAAACAAACGGTGAACAACACTGTTTGCAAAACATTTGTTTCCGTTATTGTATGTGCAGAAGTAAAGACGCAAATACTTCGCGGCGAAATAATTTGTGATGCTTGCTTCTTCCTACGCATGGGCGCGTATACAAATGTCATGCATGTACATACACACACACACGTTGTGTCTTCTCTTTTATTTTTCTGAGCACTAACTAACGCACACATGCATTGACATTAGATGTGTTCGCTAGCTTTAAAAATCCACCCTTAAACACAACACATTAGCTTACCATCTACATCTTACAGTGTAAGACTTAAAGCCTCAGTTAGCCGACTGTAATGCAATGTAACTGTAACGATATTTTTATATGAAAAGTAGGTTACGTTACATTACATCTCTATAACCATTTTCATTACTTTTCACATAACAATATCGATCAGCTGTTTCCTACATTACAGTTACATTGCATTACAGTCGGCTAACTGAGCCTTTACACACACACTAAAACGCACAATATGCATAATAACCAGCATACACGCATTAACGGTGAATACATTACTTCTTTTAAATGTTTGTTACGGATAAGAAGCCTTGGCAACATCGCTTGTTAAAGGCTCAGTTAGCCGACTGTAATGTAATGTAACTGCAACAGTAGGAAACAGCTGATCGATATTGTTATGTGAAAAGTAATGAAAATGGTTATAGAGATGTAATCTAACTTAACCAACTTTTCATATAAAAATATCGATCAACAGTTTACTACATTACAGTTACATTGCATTGCAGTCGGCTAACTGAGCCTTTACACTCATATACACGAACATCAATACATCCATCGTGCTTCGCTTATTATACGACAGCATTTATTATTGTATATAATATACTAAATTACATGCGACGACAATCCATTTGAGAAACAAGCCGTATTAACATTTCAAGACTGCTTACGCAGGCCTGTAAGACATTATGTATGTACTAGTGGTGAGCACAAGATGCTTGCTTGCTTAATCTTCATGTTGTACATTATTGAATTGTTCTCTCTTTTTAGTGCTCTTGATTTTATGAGAACACTGAAACAGGTGCTCAATTTTATAAAAAGTATGCAACAGCCAGTGTTGCCAGTGCAATTTCGAGAAAGATACATTTTAGTTTCCAAAAAGATACATTTGTTCCCAAAAATATACATTTTGTAAAAAAATTTTAAGTCCATTTTTAACGTTTAACATATATTAACATAACATTTTTATTTTATTTTTTATGCATATTGTAAAGAATATTATATAATATAAATTCATTTTTATATTTATGTCATATTATGCATGTAATTTTTAAAAGTACAGTAAGTCCTCGTCCAGACTTGCAATTTTTGTTGCTGCAACTTCTTAAAAATCCACTTTAAAATTGCATTAGTGTCCAAATTATGAAATTCTAGTTTTGCAATTATGTATTAAAAAAAATTATTTTACACAACAAATTTCCTTGAGAAATTAGCAATTCTATTTAATTTTTGTAATATTTTGTTTTTTTCATACAACTAAAGAAATAAAATAAAATAAAACTTCAAATACACCTAATAACATTTAATTATCAACTACGAATTTCAAAACAAAAGAGAATTGCGAAGTACATGAAACTGTGTACCCCTCCCCAATCTTCTCTCCCCTCTCACCGATAAACTCAAGAATTGCTGCAACAAAAATTGCAAGTCTGGACAGGGACTAAGCTAACTTTAAAATTAATTATATGTACATAACTATCTTTGGATGTTATCAAAACAAATTCATTTTTGTAAAAATTAATATACGAGTTAAGGCCCTTATATTTACTAAGGCGGTTATATCAAAAACTTCATATAAATTTCCTGAAAATAAAAAAGATGTTCATATTTCCAAATAAAAAACTGATGTTCATATTTTCTGTACATTTTGCGTATAGATTCAAAAGATACGAAAAATGTCGGGATTACACATGGTACCTGATGTCATCAAAAGATACGAAAAATGTATCTTTCGTATCCTAATGGCATCACTGGCAACAGCATTTGTATATATGCGAAGCGAGGGCATTTGTTATTGTAGTGTCGAAGCATATTTCACTAGTGCACAGCGAATGACAATTGTAAAATGAACACACAACTGTAAAAATATGTGTATGTGTAAAAGAAAAAACAAACAACGTAGATTGTTTGAGCGTGTTAGTTCGCATGAGATACTGTTCTAAGTTTTATAATTTATTAATTCAAGGCTCTAAAAAATAAAATATGTATAAAAATAGTGTCTTTGACGATGGATATAAAAGTAAAAAGTTTTATTACCACTTAATATTTTATGAAATTTTGAGTGTGTGAAATGAAGTATAGTGCACCATGAAGTGTTCAATGAAATTATTGCACACTTGACACAACTGTCCATTCAACTGTTGTACAATGGTTTTGTGTGTTTTTTGTTTCCTTGTTCTCTATTTTTGCTTCACACTCAATTACTTTTACCAATACAAACAATATTCGCTCTTGAAAGAAATACAATACTGTGCACTTTTTCATTGCTTGCGCACACTTCTAGTATGTACTCATGTATTTGTGCAAACACTCAATGCGTAACGTCGGTGAAGGGTATATAAGATTCGGCACAGTAAAAAATATAGAACTCTAACTTTTTTACCCTGATTCTGTATGAAGTCGGTGCACATGTTATATATATACATACATATTTTAAGTAGAACTTATTTAATGTTTAATTAACACTTTGTGTCACGAAGGTCAAAATATACCTTTTTTTGGTAATAAAAACAAAATATTTTTTCCTCTGTGGCAAAATGGAGCACAAAAGCTTTTTCGAGTAAATGTTAATTAGGACTTGACATTTTTTGTACCGCCTCTGATTAAAAGTTGTGTGTAAATGTATATACATAAATACATATGTACGTACTCGTATGTAGTTAGGAAGCTTTCTACTTGTAAGTTAAACAGCTTATTTATTTAATTCTTAAAAAAATAGAATAAAATATTATATAAGAATTATTTAAAAAAGCTTTTAACAATGAAACCATTTTTTTACCTTCATCTTCTTTCTCGCTGTAAGCAGTTAATGTTAATAAACATAATTAAAATTATGACCCATTTTTCTCATGTTGTTGCTTTCTCTACGGGATTCGGCCGAAATTACCCTCCTAATCGTCATCATGCTGCTGTTTTCCACAACAGATTCAACCAACAACCAAATCAATTATAAATTAAAAGATTTTTTATGTAATAAAAATACTTAGAAATTTTAGAATACAGTAAGGCAAGCCAACAGCAGGAATAATAAAACTAAAGTTCTACAAAGCGAAATGAACTTAAAGTTTAGAAAACAGTGAGTGGTTGCGTCCATTTCCCCCCTTCTTTTAAGAGATATTTTATTATAATAGAAGCATTTGCGGGGAGAGATAAAAGGACAAAAGGACAGAAATAAGTATGCCATGGATGGACAAAAACATAAGTATTAGAGAGAGAAGTAAGCACATGGTAAAATGATTGTAACACAACAAAATGATGGTAATATAAAACTGTAAGTACAATATACTTTATTTAAGGTTTTATAAGGGAAAAGCTGATTTTAATTGGCTTTAATATTCATATACAGGGTGGCACGGAATTAGTCACTCTATCGTAAGTTGTTATTATTTTTAGAAGTGGCGTTGTATGTCAATCATAATTGATATTTGTGAACAAGACAGCTGCGGTATACAATCTGAAGAGCAGTCAAGCGCTTAACTCTGCAAGTGCATGGAATAATTGTATCGATGTTTTTTTTTATACCAATTTCATGTCATTGAGAGGGAAGAAACATCAACCAGACGATGTTCCACGAAATGGGGCATCAACTAATGGACCCTACAGCGAATTAATGCCACGATGAATCTCAGCAACGAAGAGGACGATTTTGAGTCCAAAAACATCATGAGTGACGAGGGGCATTTTCCTTTAAGCGATTATTTTTTTTTACTGAATAGTTAAAATAATAATTTGGGATTATTAGTGCGTTAAAAAAAATGTTAAACTTAAATTATTAGGACACCCGGTTACAGCTATGCTGCTCAGCTATATAAAACAATGCAATAAAATTATATTACATGATGATGTCAAATTCGCCGCAAATATTTCAAAATGTTTCATATTATTTTTCCATTATTTTCTTTTCTAGCGGCGCACGATTAAATTATTGGATTGTTTGTGGCTGGCGGTGGCTGTTAGCCACCGTACAGCCAATCGGTTTGTGCTCATGTGCAAAATCAGTTCCAAAATAGATTGAGCAATCGTTCTGATTTTTTTTGTTTTGTTTCAATCACTTCAAAGAACGAAACAAAACAAAATCCAGCAATTTGTTTCGTTTATTTTCGTACTCTGATTTTAAGTACAAAGAAATCAAAACAAAAATAAATTTATAACTTATCACGTTCTAGCTGTTGGGTCGTGACATAAATAGCATAGCTATAAAATATATTTTTTTATTTAGTAAAAAAGTTATTCAAAAACAAAATTGGGTGATTATTTTTTGCCACCCTATGTGAAATAAAATTTACTGTTCTGAAAAAAGCGCACATTTTAATAAAACTTAGTAAGTCTTTTGAAATCATAAGTCGATTTAAATGGCCTTGTATTTAAATAAATTAAATATTTTAACATAAATAAAAAAATGAATTATTTTCCATAAATATGTAATTGCAATGAAGAATAAATAAGTATGTACATATGTATATACATAAGTATACATATAATATTTTTATTATTTTACGAATTGATAAAGCTTAGATCTCACTATAGGCACAATGTACCGATTTTCGACGGCTCACTGAAATGACGTCATATGTAATAAGTTAAATATGCCTTTTTCTCAACTAATTGAAATATAAAGACATAATTGCAATTGGTAATAAGGCCACATTCTTCGGGAATAAATTGGGAAATAAAACCATTTCGGTTTATTACTTGGGAATTTATTGCACTGAGCCGACGAAAATCGGTACACTGTGCCGATAGTGGGATCTTGGCTTAAGAAATAGCTATGTATACATATATAAAAATACAATAAAATACATAAAAAGGGCTAATAAAGTTTAAGCACCCTGGTAAAATTTTGAATAATGCTAATAATTATCATGTTCAGTTTACCATAGTTAATTCGAATCAGTTCTTTTTGTCTAAAGAGGTTTTAAAAAGTGCTCTATCTTTATAATAAATACTATTTACAAAAAAATGTATTGATAAGTTACCCATACATTAAATCGTTTGACATCATAACATCAGTCTGACAATATATCTGTCGTTCGTTAAACTAGTTTATCTCAATATGTATGTAAATATTGTTAAGGAAATGGCCGTCGTCAGGGTTAATGCAGCGTTACGCAAAAATATTCCAACAGGGTTAACGCAAGTGCTACGAAACATATTCCTACAGGGTTGATGCAAAGAACTAACTAGAACAGTAGCAAAGAGCTATATGTACATGC
Organism: Nowickia ferox; assembly: GCA_936439885.1. Taxonomy (NCBI): domain Eukaryota; kingdom Metazoa; phylum Arthropoda; class Insecta; order Diptera; family Tachinidae; genus Nowickia; species Nowickia ferox. The sequence goes on from OW387023.1 coordinate 113,423,469, forward strand.
GTAGCACATACAAAACGTAAACAACCAACAACAACAACTAAAAGCGTCTTCTTATTCAGAAGATACACTTATCTACATACATACATACATGGCAGTTCAAACTAAAAACAAAAATAAGGTAAACAACCACCATGTATTGCTTGATTAATGCGGAAAAGCTGAGGTTAGGTTAGTCTGGTTGGCCAGGGACCTCGCACAGACCAGTATTGATCCTTAGCGATACCAGCAGATGACAAGAAACCTGCAAGTATGGCAGCCTAGTTCGTGCTGCCTGTATCGAATGACTTCCACACAGATTTAACAAACCTTAGCAGTCTACACATTTCCATTCCCGATACAAGTTCAAGACTTCGAAAAGTGTGATCACCAAGACAGTCAAATCTAGTGCGGCTTAGAGCCGGACAGTGGCACAGTAGATGTTCTACTGTCTGCAATACTACGTGTTCCCTACATTTCCTGCAGGTACCGCCAAGTATCTGTCCTATTTTGACGGCATACGAAGCCGTCCAGCAGTGTCCAGTTAATACCCCCACTAGAAGTCTACAGTCGCTTCTGGTTAGTAATAAAAGGAATTTAGTCGATTTAGGATCATAGGAGCTCCACATGATTTTAGAAGTTTTGCAAGTTTTCGTCACACGCCAACTTTCCTCCACTTCTTCCTTCATCTTAAAGTCTATGAACCATTTCAGGTATTGAATAGGTTTTCGGACATATACTGTTTCTTCCACCGGTAATTGGGTCCCCCTTTTTTCCAGTATATCAGTATAAACATAAACTTGTCTGCCAGCACATAAAATATTTAGGGCCTTCCTACACATGAGCATAACCGAGGAGTAGTTGCAGTCTGCTGAAATTTCCTTAATTGCTGCTTGACTGTCTATATATATATTCACAAGCGCAGGGGTGAAAGCTACTTCTGCAGCCATTTTGGCTGCATAGATTTCCGCCTGGAAGATGCTACAGTAATTAGTAAGTTTATAAGATTCCTCTTTACTGAGCTCCGGGCAGTAAACCGCAGCTCCCACTCCTACATCCATCTTTGAGCCATCAGTGAATAAATTAAAACTATACCCACTATAGTTAAGACCTTCGAGATAGCCTTCTTCCCTTATAGTGATATGTGGTTTGGCTAGGAAGTTAATTTAATTTTAGTCCGAGCTACACCCCATGTGTTCCAGCAATTTATCGTGACCAAATGGTTTGTACGACATCTGTCCTGTTGTTCTGAGTCGGATTACGGATTTGTATGCCGCATTCAGAGCGGTTAGTTTTTTTTATTGGTTTAAGGTTTATCATAACGTCTAAAGCTGCAGTAAGTGTGCTTTTTAGAGCTCCAGTGATGCAGAGTTCTGCTAGTCTCTAGATATTTTCTAACCTTTTTAGGTATGCTTTTGTCTCAGTTGCCCTCCACCATACAAGTATTCCGTAGAGTGGAATTGGTCTAGCTACCGCTGTGTAGGTCCAATATGTAAGATTAGGCGAAGACCCCATGTCTTGCCCAGCATATTTTTACATGCGAATAGAGGCAGTAGTGGCCTTTTTGACTCTATCCTCTATATTGGGTTTTCAAATCAGTTTGCTATCCAAAATAACTCCCAGGTACTTTGTATGTGTTTTGGGCGAGAGTGGTATACCATCTAATTTTGGTGTTCTCCATTCCCTGACTTTCCTTCTAGTAAAAAGTACAAGGTCTGTTTTGTTTTGTGGGTTCAAGTTCAGACCCACCCTGGCTGCCCACCTATGAATATCCTTTAAAGAGGACTCCATAATGGAGCTAATTGTGTCGAGGAACTTACCAGTTATAATAATGCTAGCTGCTTTGCCCCCGAATTCCATGAGAAAAGCCGAGAGCTTCTATAAGGTACTGAGCAGGCCTTTAATAAGGCCTGAAGTAAGAAGGTCTTCTGAGTTTTACCGCTGGGAATGTATGCATAAGTATACACACGCATGTATATAATTACCAGATGAACAATAGTAAACAACATTTGAGATGACGATGAGATTGTCTAGAATTTGCTGAAACATTCTAGTGACCTTGTGTGAACTATAAAAAGGGGTAACGCATCCAATGGCAAGTCAGTCGTTACTTAAAGTCAGTCGTTACTTGGAAGTTAGTTGCAAAACAGAAGTCAGTTGATAATTAAGTTGTGAGTTGATAACAGTCTGTGCTTGCAATACAGTAGTGAGTTGATAGCTGAGTCTGTGCTTTACAATACGTGATTTGGTAATTGAAGAGACTATAGTGACAGTTATAAGTCTGTCGTTGAATTTAGATTATTGTGGAGTTTTTCGTGTCGACTGAAGAGTAAAGAGCTGATAGACACGTGTAAGAGAGTAAAAGTAAAGCCAGCGAGTCTTTATTGTTGTATCAACTGTGAGTGTCGGCCAGAGAGTTGTTATTGGTGTATCAACCATGAATGTAGGCAGAGCGAGTCTCGTGTATGACGAGCAGCAGACAAGGAGGAATTGCTCCAATACTAGCGCAGCCAGTTAAGAGACGTGCGCATACAACAGCGAGGAAGGCGCAGTGGTAACCAGTTGTGAATATTTAAGTAATTTAAGCTGTATATGTGTATTTAAGCTCTTGATTAGTTAGTTTAAGTGTATTTGTAAATAAAACTTGTATCATTCTTAACCCTAATTGCCACACTGGGGTCTTTTATTCATTTGCAAATCTTCAAGTCCACGGAAAAGCGTTTTTAAAGAACAAAAACGTAACAATATTTTTACTTTACCTTAGCATTGAATATTTCTGTGCAATTATCCCAAAAATGGGACTAAGATTAATTGTTTCGCTTGTTTTGAATCATAACATTTTTCTGCAGTTTTTATGGAGTTTCGCCTCAATCAAAGGTTATAATTTCATTTATAAGTAATTTTAATTCGTAAATTTACTACCAAATATTTTTATGTTTTTGCTTTGCAATACTTGGTTTAACAATGCTTTAATCTGCTACATTTAAACTGTTCAATGGAAAGAATTTTCGGCAAATTAAAATTAACAAAAACTATCATAGCGTCCATATTTTGTTGACAATGGAAGGTATAGAGCAAAATGCTTCCCTGTGGGTATGAAGATTCGTCTGCAGATTTTTGTGGCATACATCTAAATATAACTCAATTTTGTCTTAAGTCGACTTACACACTCTTTTAACTATAGAAATATAGACGGCTTTAAGGTGAAATAGTGCCAAATGACAAAAAAAAAATTATGATGCAAAAATAGCGCAAAGAAGTTTAAATACAACAGATTTTGCACTATTTCACAGAAAGTGGCAACGCTGGATTGTTCACATAAAAAGCACATAAATTCTCTTAAATATAGCTTACAAAGCCAAAAGAGGATTCACCTTTTATTCAAGACAATGTTAAAGCAGAATTAGTTTGTAAGAGCTGTTCGGTTCTGAATCAGCTGTTTTGTTTCTGTACAATTGAACATCTTTATGTTGGTTTTTCCTATTTCCATCTGTTCGTTTATTTACAAATCGCCAGAAAATAAAATTCAACGTCAAGTTACAGCCAAAAGTGTATATGTATTAGTTTGTTGCTATATTTTGTATACAACGAAAAGTAAAAACTAATGCGGCCTTTACCAAATATAATAAAAGCAAAATTAACAAAAGGTTTTGATATTTTACAAGGAACATTTTCACACACGATGGAACATTTAGTGGAACATGACCATCTTTTTACAAATGTTCCTTCGTCTGTGGCTTGCTTAAGCTATTATTCATTCCAGATTTCATATAGTATTGGCAGCATAAGACATTGCGATGTTGACACATTATTGCCAACAAAAATGAAAATTAGTTTAATTGGACTACAACGACAAAATCAGCATCGACAACAACCTGTCGTCGGTAGCTTGCTGTCGTGAATGTGTTTAATGCTTCATGCATCATTCATCACAAAGTACACAAAGAATTTTCTCTAATGTTTTTTTTCTATTTGCAACAACAAATCTGAGACAGTTCTCATAATGAGTTTGTTTGTTGTGTTCTTTGATGACGGCATGCGCAGAAGAAACTGTTTTTTCAAAAGCGGAATGCGCCAATTGTTTTTATTCCTTCATGCCTTTTATTCATTTTGTGGCCGCACTTGAAATGAAGATCTAAAATTTAGATTCTAAATACACGTGTATATGTATTTCTTAATACATCAAATACACTACTTACTTTGTATTAAAGCAAAAGCAAAAACAAACAAGAATAGGAAAATAAAAAGAATAAATAAGTACTCACATACACATGAACGTACAAACAGCCGTAAGTAGATACACTTAACTTTTATACACTTAAAATTTTAACTTCAGGAAGAAAAACAATAAGAACACTAACAATTTTTGGACAACTTATTAAATTACATTTATTTAAATGACTTTTTTATTTATTTTAAAATTGCATCATATCTTTAACAAATTAAAACAGAAATTAATTCAAACACTGACCGATTCGTGCACATCCATCAAAATGCCGACAAGAACTGAATGTTTTGTATGTCAGTGTTGCCGGAGCCCAAAAAATCAAAGTCTTTCAAAAAGGAAACCAAATAAGAAAGAGTATAATCAAAATTGAAATGTGTTCATAGCGAACCACGAAATGAATGAAAATTTTAAAGTCGTTAATTTAGATAGATAATATCTGTATACATACATTTAGTCTTGTCATATTTTATATATTCCGCTATTTTTTATTCAAGAAAGTATTCCACTAAGAAGCGTGGTAAAGACCCCTTTAATGAAAATGTGGAAATACCGGAAAATGGGGAATAGAATTTGAACATACCATATGTTCATGTTAATTGAAGTGAGTGAAACAAAAACAATGAGAAGTATTGCTCAATTTGTTTCGTATTGTTTTTGCACATGAGTACAAACTCTGTCAAACCCGATAGGCTGTAAACCGGCAAACAGGCCGCCGGCTACAAACAATACATTTATTTAATCGTTTGCCACTAGAAAAGAAAGTAATGGGAATTAAATGGAATCCTTTTGAAATATTTGTGGCGAATTTGACATCATCATATAATGTAATTTTATTGCATGGTTATTTAACACATTAAGTTTGTTTTATATAGCTAAGCACCATAGCTATACCCGGGTATCCTAAGATACCCCTCTTCTTTCTTAATCCTGTATTTTGTATATGAGTCTTTATGGTCGCAAGAGAGTATGTGATTTTCAACTGTTTGTAAATATTGTAAATACTTATTAAAAAACTTATTTGTAATCATTGTATTTTTGAATTAAGTGTTTGCAAAAATTATATTTTCGATAAATACGTTAGTTAAATACATATTTAATGTAGTCTTTTTGTAAAAACGTAAGCGTTGCAGTTACGTTACATTACCGACGGCTAACTGAGCCTTAACGGTACTTTATATTCTTCAAGAAGACTGTAATGTAAAAAAATTGTTGCGGTCGTTAGGGCTTTCTTCTTTATAAAAAAACAAAACCAGATTGATCATTTTGAGTTGTTGCTGTTTGTGATTTAATATGCTGTATCTGTATATGGGTATTTATTAAAGGTAGGCGTACATTTATGTATGTGTATATGTATGTATTTCTCTACTATTGGAAATTCCGTTAACTTTAAATTAACTTTAAGCTAACTATATATTTCGCAACTAGAACTGACTGACACTTGGATTACTTTTCAATGTAATCAACTGACTAATTTAACATTGCGATGTCCGAGGTGGTACTCAATTGTATTACTCTGCATGACTTACGTTTTTATACATAGATTACATTAAACATGTGTATAATTAAAGTATTTATAGAAAATATAATTTTTGCAAAGCAACCACTTAATTCAAAAATATTTAACAATATTTATCTCCTTATGTTATTTGTGTTTAATGCGTGTCACAATGAATACAAATAATTTTTTTAATAGGTATTTCACAATACATAGTTGTTTCGATGAGCTCACTGAAAAACATTTGAAAATCACATACTCCCTTCGTCCATAAAGGCTTACATACAAAATACAGGATTAAAAATTTTAATATTTGATTACCATCATTTCCCATTTGTGGTATTTGCACATTTTTATTGAAGAGGTCTTTACCACGCTTGTTAGTGGAATACTTACTGTCTTGAATCCAAAATAGGGAAATATATTAAATACGACAAGACTAAAGGTATATATGCACATATTATCTAAATTAACGACTATAAAATTTTCATTCATTTCGTTGTTCGCTATAAACACATTTCGATTTTGATTATGCTCTCTTTCTTATATGGTTTATTTTTTGAGAGACTTTGGTTGAGATTTTTGGGCTGCGGCAACACTGACATACAAAACCCTCAGTTCTTGTCGGCTTTTTGATGGATGTGCACGAATGGGTCAGTGTTTGAATTAATTTCTGTTTTAATTTGTTAAAGATATGATGCAATTTTAAAATAAATAAGAAAAGTCATGAAAATAAAAGTTATTTAATAAGTTAGCCAAAAAAGTTTAAGTGTTTTATTGTTTTTTTTCTGAAACTAAAAGTTCAAGAGTATAAAAGAGAAGTGCATCTAGTTATGGCTGTTTGTACGTACATGGGAATGTGAGTATGTATGTATATATTTATTCTTTTTATTTTCTTATTCTTGTTTGATTATGCGTTTGCTTCAATACAAAGTAAATAGTATATTAGATGTATTAAGAAATACAAAAACACGTGCATTTGGAATCTAAATTTTAGCTCTTCATTTCAAGTTCTGCCACAAAATGAATAAAATGCATGAAGGAACAAAAACAATTGGCGCATTCCGCTTTTGAAAAAACGTTTTCTACCGCGCATGCCGTCATCAAAGAACACAACAAATAAACTCATTATGAGAACTGTCTCAGATTTGTTGTTGCAAATTGAAAAAAAAAACATTAGAGAAAATTCTTTGTGTACGTCACAGAAACAGATGAATGATGCATGAAGCATTAAACACATTCACGACAGCAAGCTATCGACGACAGGTTGTTGTCGATGCTGATTTTTCGTATTAGTTCAATGAAACCATTTTACATTTTTGATGGCGATAATGTGTCAATATCGCAATGTCTTATGGTGCCAATATTATATGAAATGTGGAATGAATGATAGCTTAAGCAGGCCACAGACGAATGTTCAACTAAATGTTCCATAGTGTGTAAAAATGTTCCTTGTTGTAATTCGTGTGTCCTTTTTGTTTTGTAAAATATCAAAACTTTTTGATATTTCAGTCGTTGTGTGCGTTGATCTTGCAATTCGCGGAGTTAATAAGAAAAGAAGCGAAAATGGTGACTATTGAAAAATAACGAAAATATGAAATTGTATGAATAATTATAAAAATTTAGCACAATTATGAAACATTCGATAAGCACACAGAACTGATGTTTCGTTATTTGTTCCATGGTCCGTGTTAAAAAAGTAAACATTAGTAGAAACAGTTGTTTTTTAGGATGTTCCTTCATCTGTTGGCACCATAGAAAGTAGTGTTATTTTTTAAATCCATTTCTTTGTTTGATCTCCATAGCGGACTTGTATTATATAAGTTAATAAATACGTACATACATATGTTTGTACATACATATGTATATCAATCAATAAAAAGCTATTAATTTATTTCAACATACGAGTGAAAACTTATCCTTTTTATTGCAGCACTAACTACAAAATATTGTGGTGTTACCGCTATCGAAGTCTAAATTTTTTTAAACTCGCAATATCTTAGGAAAGGCATATTATATATTTATCATATCTTAATTTGAAGTAAACTCATGCTACAAAATATTTTCAGTTTTTAAGGAAAATTTCCATATTTTAGATAAATTGTACACATGCAAAAACATAAGTATGTACATATGTACGTATGTATGTATACAAGTAGGGCAAGCACTTAAATGCATAGCTTGAAAAACAGCCAGCAAAACATAGTACATACTAAAAAATCTGCTGTTGCTATGCTGGTAATAGGTATTTAATTTAATTCTTTTTTAATTTTTGCTGCTGTGCTTTGCTGTGCACATGTCTGCAATTAAATCACTGCTCAGCAGCATCGTGCGTTTCGGTTTATTGTTCTGTTGCTCTTGCTTCTAAAATTCAAACAGTTCAGTCAAAGCACAATTTCAAATGTGCTTGGCCCCTTGTATGCTTTAACTGCATATTAGTATTTAAGGCATGTCAAAATCAAAACAAATATTGTTTATTTTATTGTTTTACAAAAGATATTTTTTGTGAGCTGACTGAAAAATATTCAAAATCACATACTTACATGATTTATATACAAAATACAAGATGAAAAACGATAACTTAAAATTTGACTTTTGTAAATTCTGATTACAAAAATCTGGCAGATTTGCTATACCTATCATGCTGAAATCGCACAAATCGTTTTCCCTAGTTGTGCATTTTCATTAAAAAGCCTTTACCGCACTTGTAAGCTCCTACAAGACTAAAGGTATGCAGATAATTTTTGAATTGAAAACAAACAAAAAAATTCCTTCGTTATAACACAATTTTCGTTTTTGTTTTCCTTTTTAAGACTTTGGTTGAGATTTTTTTTTGACTGCGGCAACACTGACATACAAAACATTCAGTTCTTGTCGGCTTTTTGATGGATGTGCAAGAATCCGTCAGTGTTTGAATTAATTTCTGTTTTAATTTGTTAAAGATATGATGCGCTTTTAAAATAAATAAAAAAATCATTTAAATAAATGTTATTTAATAAGTTGCGCAAAAATTGTTAATGTTCTTATTGTTGTTTTCCTGAAGTTAAAAGTTGAAGTGTATAAAAGTTAAGTGTATCTACCCATAGCTGTACGTCCGTATGTATGTGAGTATGTACGAGTATTTATTCTTTTTATTTTTCTATCCTTGGTTGTTTTTGCTTGCAAAGTAAATAGTGCATTTTATACATACATACGTTCATACTTATGTATGTATGTATGTATTAAGAAGACATACAAATACACGTGTATGAAGATCTTCATTTCAAATTCGGCCATAAAATAAACCGAAGTCATGAAGCAACTAAAACAAAAACAATTGCCGTTTTCCGCTTTGGGAAAAAATTCTACTGCGAATGTAGTCATCAAAGAACACAACAAACAAACATGTTATGAAAGACGTATGAGATTTGTTTTGTCAAATTGATAAAAAAGCAAAACAAAAACTTCTTTGTCAACGTCACAGAAACAGATGAATGAAACAAAACTAAAGGACCTGCGCAATGCTCAATCTTCTTGATTTAATTCATGAACAGCGTTGCCATAAATTTTTATTTAGAAATTTTATTTCTGAAGTATCTTTTTTTAATATTTAAATATTTGTAAAGAAATTTGTTTTGCAATAAGACTTTCTTTTCCAAAAATTTTTTAAGCCATCTCCGCTGTCGATGTAAATGCAGTGGTAATGATACGTACTGACATTGTGGCTTACCTTGTAAGCAAGAGCGCAATACTTAGACGTCCTACGACACTTAAATAATATCTAAATAGCAAAATAAGCGAACGTATCACCAGCAGCGTTACCGTTGAGAAATTTCAAAAAGTGGCACAAAAAGGGGATTTTGAAAAACAAGTCGCAACATTTTCATAAAGGCATTTATTTTAAACAAAACATTGGAACTTAGTAAAAATTAACAAAAACATAACAGAAAACAATCAGTTCATTTATACAAGCGGTAAAATAATAAAATAAAATATAATAATAATTAACATTAAAACTAAACAACAATTCTTTAGAAGATACATAGAAGCAAATGCATATGTAAATATTTATGTAAATATCAAGTACTTAGATAATTTAAAGTATAGTTGTCCTTTGGAATGTTTGGATTTTCATTTCGCACGGATGACCTCAAGCCGAAACTATTGTTAAATTATAAAGTATTTTTTATAAAAAAAGTGGCCAAAAAGGGGATTTTTGAAAAAGTGGCAACAAAAGTGGCAAGGCTTCAAAAAAGTGTAAAATTGCCACTTTAGTCGGACAAACGGTAACGCTGATCACCACTGTCTGCAACTAAGTATTACTGATGTCATCGATTACGTAATCTTGATTTTTACCACTGCGTAGTTTGCTTGCGGTCTCTTTTGCTTGCGTGAGCTAAATTTAAGAGAATTTATGTCTTTTTATCATGTGAATAATCCAGCGTTGCCACTTTCTGTGTAATAGTGCAAAATCTGTTGTATTTAAAATCCTTTGCACTATTTTGGCATCATAAATTGTTTGTGTAATTTTGCACTATTTGATGTAAACGGCAGTTATACTTCTATGCTTAAAAGTGAAAACAGCATAAGTCTACTTAAGACATAATCGAGTTATATGTATATGCATGTGTGCTACAAAATTTTACAGACGAAACGTCATATCTGTAGGGAAGCACTTAGTTCCATACGTTCCCTAAAATAATATTGACGGGATGGTAGCAGAATAAAAACTAGTCCTCAAGTCAGTTTTTGTTAGTTTGAATTTGCTGAAAATTCTTTCCACTGAACAGAAAATAAGACATCGTAAAGCCAAGTATTACCAAACAAAAACATAAAAAGATTGTAAAAATGTTAGGTGGTAAATTTACGAATTGAAATACCTTATAAATGAAATGAGAACGTTTGATTAAGACGAAATTACACATTCCATTTTTGAATAATTGTAAAAAAAAAAATCGGCAACGCTGAGTCAAAGTATACAAACTTACATACAGCGATATACCGGATTAACGAACGATAGATATAATATCTATCAATAAGTATTTTTGATATATGTACATACATATGTATACAGTTTTTTCTTATATGTAGGAGCATGATAGAAGTAAATTTTTCTTTTCTTAATGAAGCTTAAGCATATTTTTTTAAAAAATTTCCTTTTAAGATATTAGCTTTGTTCATAGCAACTGCAAAAATATTTATTATATGCCTAATATTAACTTAATGAGGTACTTTTCAGCTTTTAGCCCAGTTACTGACACTCCAATTCTGTAATTGAAAGCATAGTGGAGTTTTCTTTTCTTTTTTTTGTCTGGTAATGTAAAAAATTATACTTTTACTCATTGTTTATGTCATTTAATTTATCACTTTTTCTGACATCTTGTAATGACTGCTTTCAGAATCATCAATATTAATGAGCTACCATTAGCAGTCCTTTGTAAATTGCTCACAGAATCATATATTTTCTTCAAAATGAAATAAAATATGAATATCACTTTGCTAAATATTTGGTTGTGTTTATATATTTCTACTATTCACTTGGCATAAACTTTTCAAATATTTTTTTACCAAAACCTAGTTTTTTGTTGTAATTCTTTCTGTTTATGAGGTGCTTAAAAACTAAATATGCATGTATTGTAGTAGACAATAAATAGTATATTACATAGCATATAAAATAATATATTTTTACATAAAGAAAAATTAATGGCTTCACAGTAGAAAACAAGAAACAGCACTTTGTAGTCACGCAAACGCATCAAGGAAATGAAAGGGAAATCATAAATTGCGTTTAATACGAAAACGGAAGTGTTTTCATTTAGATAAGTTTGTACTTGATCTAGTACAAATACGCAAAAGAATTACTTAGAGAAAAAAAATATACTCAAATACAGAAAATTATGGAAAATTATAATTTTTATAATATGCTTAAATTTTTATGCACCAGACTAAAGCAAGCTGAAGAAGAATATCTTTGCACATAATGTCAATAGTAAATTAAGGAAGGGAATTAAAAAAGCATCACTTTTACGACAGTCAAACCATAGCAAAAATTTTACCCTGCAGAGATACTTTTGCAATTAACTAAAATATCCAAAGTTAACAGTGTAGTGTCTTCGCTTAATAATGCTCAAAACATGTTTCCAGTCATAATTTAGGATTATATTATTTTAAAATCTGGCCACACTGTTTACTAGCAATTAAATCCTGCGATCTAATTGCTAGTAATTGCAGCCAACAAAAAGAAAAACTAACGACTAAACCATGCCAGACTTAACGATTTATCAACATTTGGACGATTTTGCGGCAAAAAACGAGCATAGTTACAATTTAGTTATATCATCGCATTTTTAAATATTAAAATTTTGTTTTTGTAATTTTTAAAGTAATTTTTAACTTTAAAACTTTATACGTATGTACTTATTTATTTAGATTTTTGCTGAATTTGTCATTTTATTGACATAATATGCGCTCCACATAAACTTGCAATTTTAAATTAAAGATAAATTATTTAAAGTCTGGAAATAACATTCAAGTTTCCTACATCTAAAACACATGAAATCTTTTTAAATTAAATGAACAAAATACAAATTATATTAGGTGAAATGCAAGAACTGTCGGAAAGAGCTTTAAATGAATATAAAAGTTGAGCAAATATTTCATACTTTGAAAAAATTTATTAATTTACTTACAAAAATTATTAAATAAAGAAAAACATACAAACATACATATAAAGAAAATTGCCAAGTTTGTTTACTGAACTACGACAAAAAAAAAAGGATTTTATAACATACGAGGTGTGTTTAAAAATATCGTGAATTTTGAACTTTCGCGGTTTACGTCTATTCGAATTTTGATTTTTTTTGTAGCGTTATGTTGGTACTCATGTCTCTCACTTATGCCGACAATTTCGGGCATTTTGAATGTTCAGTTAATTGTTGACAGCTGCTTTGCTTGCACGTGTTTTGGCTCGTCTTCGATTTTTACGTATTAAAAAAAATGGAACAAAGAACATGTTTAAATTTTGTGGCACATGGAAAAGCTACCTTGGACCGAAGCAACGTTTATCGGTGGTACAAAATGTTCTCAGAAGGCTGAGAAGCTGTGAACGACGAAGTGCATGCCGGACACCCGAGCACTTCAACAACAGACGAAAAAATTGATGAAGTGAAGAAAATGGTATTGGCCAATCGTCGAATCACCATTAGAGAAGTTGCTGAGGACCTAAACATATCGATTGGCTCGTGCCATTCGATTTTTATCAATGATTTGGGCATGAGATGGGTTGCCGGGAAATTCTCAATTTCAAAATTGCTAACACACTAATGATGCCGCAGCCACCGTATTCCCCAGATCTGGCCCCCTGTGACTTTTTCTTGTTCCCGTAACTGAAGAGGCCCAATAAAGGACGACGCTACGCTGCGATTGACGAGATAAAGACGGCATCGAAGAAGGAGCTGAACATGATAAAAAAAATTATTTTTTGAATGCTTCGAAGATTGGAAAAAATATGGGCATAAGTGCATTATATCTGAGTGGGACTACTTTGAAGGTTACAAAATAGATATTCGTGAATAAATAAATAATTTTTGAAAAAACACAAAATTAGCGATACTTTTTGAACACACCTCGTATATGATTTTTTCTGTTCGTTTTTATGTCTTATGTCTCCCTAAGTTTTCGATATTTTTATTAAAAATTTGTTTGTAGTTATAAGCGTTTTACACTTCTGCTGGTCACGAGTCATTTGAGGCCACTTGCTCCCTATAGGATGTAAAGCAGTGAATTAAAAAAATAATCATAACTTTTGGAAAACCCACCGAATAACAATATATGCCCTTTAGAAGACAAAGTCTTGAATTAATAAAAGTACTTTAAAAAAGTCACAAACTTGAAAACAAATTATTTAGTTGATTTTAAACACATGTTGCTACAGCTCAAAACAGATTATCAACAAAATAGCATATTTATATTGCATTTAATGATATAACATTGCAAATAGAAACCAAATATATTTTTGGACTGCAAGTTTACTTATAAAAAAATACAGCGAGTCATTGCGCTGTAACTTCCTGAAAAATTGCACAAATTAGTTTAGATTTCACTCAGGGATACTTTTAAAAATGAGGACTATAAAAGTGCTATTAATTCAAAATCAGCTTATCGACTTAGGACTTTTACTTTTTTGTCACAGATTTATTATCAAGTTCACTTAGAAGAAGCCTGAGAAATAAAAAAAATATCATTTAACACGTGCAGTATTTTTTAAGTGGACTTAAACTGTTTCGTTTTTTATGCTGCTATTAACAAAAAGTCATCATCCGACGAAGACACACTTGCAATTGCTCACAACAAACTTAAAATTAAAATGCCGATTGACGATTTTATTTGTGCGGCTTCGAAAAATCGTCAGTGCATATGTACGTGCACACATGTTTGATGTTTTATTTGATCGTCTCCAGGGTCCACAAGATTTTTATGTACAAAAAATTTCACTTGCTAACGTATGTGTCACTTTATTGACATTTAATTTCCTTTTTTATATTCTGGCCTTAAAATTTCTTTTCTCAAATGTCGAGAAAGTCCATAAGCAATGAAAAAAATTAACTATCTTCCATTTTTGAGGATGCTTTTGCCAATGATTGATACGATTAAAGATAAGGACTTTATAAATGTAAAATACGTACTTAAATATTTATTTTTCAAAAGTATTTATGTTTTATAAAATGTGTTTAAAACATAAGAAATATTTGCTCTTAATTTGTATTAGTATCATGAGGGATAAAAGGGTTTTTTGATTTAATGTTTTTTTTGCACAAATATTATGTTGGAGCGAGTTTAAATTGACATAGTAATTCATCATTTATAGTAATCCTGTTACAGGGAAAAATTTTAGTGAAAACATTTAAAGCCTAAAAACGTGCTTAGATACTCGTATGTATCTATTCCATTTAAATCTGGTATAGAAAACAGCAAACCAAATAACTGAGTATACAAACAGAAACGAGGTTAATTTAACCGTTTTAGGCAATGATTTTGCTTCATATGTGTTTCATGTTAACCTAATATGATTTAAAGTTATCTTCAAAGAAAATTTTTCCTTTTGAAATAACTTTAACATTACAGTACTATTAAATCAAAATGAAGAATCATGCTGAATGAAAGCTAATTCAAATTTAAACAACGTGAATTTAATACGAAGAAACATGTTTAATCAAAGTTATTTCAAGTTGAAACAAAGTGAATTTAAGTCAGTTTTAATTATTATTGTCCGAACTTCATTTGTTTCTATATTTACGATTTTATTAGGCTAAAGTTCGTATCGCTCTGTAAGCAAAATTACATGCGATGATTATTAATGAACAAATAATAACAAAGTTAATTGTAAATATTCTGCCAAACACTATAAAACGGAACATCTAGCTGCTTTCGAATGTCACTGCACCTTCATCATCAGCGTTCTTGTAATACGATGAATCAAAACATTTTATATATTCCATTTGCACTGAAACCCTGAGTATATAAAGCAGAAATCTACATTAACTGACATCACACACAATGGACCAAACACAAAGAACACTGATGATGAAGGTGCAGTGACCTTCGAAAACAGCTAGTTGTTCCGTTCTTCTAGCCTTTGTCATGTCAATTATCACATGTAATTTGGCTCACAGAGCGATACGAACTTTAAAATTAGCAAATCATAAATACAAAACGAGTTTAATTTAATGCACGCAGTCATTTTATTTTTATAATTACACTGTCCAACAGTAAAAAAAAATCACACGGACTTGATTGGTTCGATACTACTATTAAGTAGGCCTCCTTATGCTGTTTTCCCGCAAAATACTTATTTTTAATATTTCAAAGCATAGTTAGAGCAGAGAATATATGACTTTAAAATCCACAATACGATTGGATTTATTATTTAAACTGACAACTGTTGGACATAATCGCACATGCTTACTTCTTACCTTAAAGAAAAACCTCTTTTCTTGCAATAATTCTTTTCAAATATTTGTCTGTAATGCCTTATTTCTGTACCTTTTCTTCTGCAGTTAAGTTGAAAAATAAAATAAATCAAAAAAGCTTAAATGATACTTTAAGAATAAACTTTCGTTATTATTATTTTCTTATTGTCTTTTTAACAAGGATTTGTTCTGATGCTAAATTGCAATGTTGCTGTAATGCCGGGTGCACATATGGCATTTCTTTTATTGTCATTTTAAGGTGTCATTTTAAAAATATGTGTCATGCCGTTTTTTGTTTCTAATGCAATGCCACACATCGAAAAATAACTTAAGTGAGAAATGTTACCACTAGTACACATAATGACCTCATGTGTACTCAGCATAAGTTTCATGCAAAAACTAACAACTGCAACAGTTGCTCTTGATGCTTAAAGCACAAGGTAAACTCATAATGATTGCAATATCTGCCCGTTGGATCTCTTCCTCTATTTGTGTCTGAGAGTGCAAATATCAATTATAAAAAACATACTGCCAATCAGTTCTTTGCGCTTATATATAAATACAAGTGAGCTAAGGAAAATTTATAGAAAGCAAAACAGCTGTCACAAGCAACAATAGGAGGTGTGCATGCAGCAAAAGCAGGTAACCAAAGACTGTAATAGAAAGATTCAAAAAAGTGCAATAGTTGAAATGCATTTCTGATTTCTTTCATATTTGGGAAATGTATGCACGTTTTTCCAAAGCTGCAACAATGAGAAGATTATGGGGCGATTTATCTTGTTGTAATTGCTGAAATGTTAAGCAAAAACATCTGGCAATATTGCCGCTGGAATATCTCGTGATGATAACGGGAGCGAAAATCTCGAGGACCCTAGTCTTGGCAATTTCGAGGTCAGCTATTTTGTTTTCACTTGTTTCATTGTTCTTGGAAAGCCTGCAAATGATATTTTTAAAATAGTGGAACAAGGAATAGGGAAAAAACTACAGAGTGCCTGATATGCAGCAGCACTACTTTTAATTTCCTTTTGTTCAGAAGGACAATTCCTTTCGGAATGGAATGGGGAGCTCAAGTAGCAAAGCGGCTTATACGTCTCTGGGAGTTCAGTGGATGATGACACAAACAGAAAACGAAGTCTATACTGATTTTTCGGCGGTGGCGGCTGACCAGAAATATCTACGGCTTTGGCTAAAAGTCTACTTGCGCTGAAGAAACCTGTGCAACGGCTGCCGACAAATAAATCTATTGGTGGCTAAAAGTCGGAAATTGCCAATAAAATCTCTTAGCTACCATTAATGTCACAGGTGGCCACATACTTTCGTTTTGTTAAAAAAAGGAGTATTTTTACTCAAAAATGGCTTTAAAAAAAAGGCTAGGCCGAAGCAAAAATTAGGCGCATACCTCGGCGGCGGCTGTCAACCGGCTCACAGCTGATTGACTTCGTTCATTGGGTACAAGTAATGTGAAACCGTTCATAGTAACAATTGCTGAAAGCATAAACACTGGTCACTGAACTACTCCTGCTTCAGCAGACACTAATCCTAATATAACATCAGAGCGCCCTCCTTTGACGGTGTTGTATAGCGGAATGATCGGCGAAGTAAACTAATCAATAAAATGGCTACTAAATACAGGTTTGAAAAGTTAATACGCCTCATTGACACCAGAGGCGCCGCAACACTGCTTTATCAAAAAACGTGCAAAAAGCAGAGTTATAAAATAATGAAGCTTTCCTCTATCTTTTTCTTCACCACCTGTCTTCTCTTTCACTATCCCTTTCCTAAAGAAAGTAACATCTAGTAATAGTAGTAGGCATTAATTGCCTGAGTGTTACTTCTCTTAAAAAATAAGAATAGGTGGTGGGTGCAAGCAACCATTTTCTCTGCATTTAATTCTAAAGCAACACATTTAGTGGTTGTAGTTGTTAATAAAATATAAAATACCTGGAAGAAGTACCTTGGGCTTGTGTAGAGTTTGACCAATACTAGTGGCCAACAAGACATATATGCAAAAGCTGTTGCCATTCAACAGATGTATATTAGTACAAAATGTGATGCTTCCTTATTTGATTAGTAAGAAGAAGCTGATCAAAAAGAAAAATTTACTTTTCCACGTTGACTACATACCATCTGCAATACTTTACAGCAGTTATGTAACAACTGCAACGTAAACAAAGAGACAAAAATTATGCTCTGCGTGGCGCATTAGTAGAGTGTGCAGAAAGTTGAATGTTCAAACCCTGCCGAAGGCACGTGTGTTTTTTTAATTCTATTGTTCTTATGTACGAGTATTTCAACAAAAATGAGATAAATAAGTCAAACTCATTACACTGTAACTCAGTAAAAAATTAGTTTACTCGAGTGATTGAGTGTTAACTTCTACATATTTTTCTTCACATTTGTAATATTTATGATATGTACCCTAAAATGTCCTTTTAAAATTTTTATAATAAATTTTAAGATTTTAAATGACTTTTATTGTTTTCTTTCACATCAAACAGAACCCACACATAAAAGTTACTAAACTTTTTAAACTCATAAATTTAGTTACCAATATACATTAATTAACTTTTGGCCACAACTTCAAATTAAATAAAAAATAAACAAAAAAAACTTTTTTTCTTTTTTTGCTGACCCAAACTTGAAAAATACATTAGCATTAGTGAGTCATTCACCTGTAAATGATTTACACAAACTCCTCCCAACTTACGCACGGCCAACAAACTTTAGAAGACTTAAAATGTTATGCAGCTATACCCTTGTTTCAGTCATTTATTAACTCTGTATTTCACTTACTGCCCCTACCGAAATTTTGCTAAAAAAAGGTACCAAAAGCACAAAAGTTTACAAGCAACGAAAATACGAGTATCACGCGTGAAAAAGCATCGACCATTTTATGAAGAAAAGAAGAAGGAGAAGAAGAAAAAATCAGAAAACTCAAATAGAAGCAAAGGAAACCGCTGCAAGGGCGCTCCAACTGTTAAGTGACTTATTAATGACTATTTAACCAAAACATGAATGAAGGATGAATGAATGAATGATCAAGTGCCTCAATGAATGAATAACGAGCAATGCGCCTGGTTAGGTATACGAGCAACTTATTTTAGGTGTTTGAAAGTTAAATGTAAAATCCCTAAGCGACAGAGAAACACACACACACACACACACTCGTACATCCTTAAGTCAGCGCATAACCGTTTGCATCATTGTCAGTTCTGGATGAAATAGAAAAAAAGGGACAAATGCTATGAATCATTTTGCTTTTGAAAATAACTTTTACGTGTTAGAATATTGTAGTACAAGTAACGGACAATAGAACAATAGCACGCACAGTGGCACTTTAATGAAATAAGAAGGTACAGACTAAAAATTTATTTGCAACTAAAAGCAATTAATCATTTCCCATATCTCCCGACCACTCAAAATTTTAGATAAGGGAAAAGGTAAAATTTTAATTCCTAACATAAACTTTGAAATATAGTAGACTTGGATGTCGTACTATATGTTGTGTACTATATGTTGTGTAAAAAATTTTATATATTGTGAAATTTCCCAGGAAAATTTACTGCTTACCAGAAGCGTTTTTGTAAGGGAGACAAACTTACAGAATCATTTTTTTGTTCGAGATGAGTCAGCTAGAAGCAATAAATACATTTAGCTTCCAAAAAGCCAAGAATTTTTTTGCCTTATAAAGTGCCTCACAGAAGTAATAATATATAATTTTTGTGAGAGCCCGTATTACGTTAGTGCTTTTCAGAAGCATCTTTCGAAGCTTTTGTTATCAAATAAGCAATACATTGCTTCCCTCAGTTGTTAGTGCTTCCAAATCAGAATTTTTTTTTGCTCGGATTTTCGTGGTTGTTTTTTTTAACTAATGATTTTATCGTATATTCGAATTTATGTTGGTACTCATGTCTCTCACTTATGCCAACAATTTCGGCCGTTTTGAATGTTCAGTTAATTGTTGACAGCTGCTTTGCTTGCACGTGTTTTGGCTCATCTACGATTTTTACTTTTGTTCGTGCGGCAGCTTCCATTGAGATGATTGAGCTTTGGTTTCTACGTCATAATCATAAACACACGATTCGTCACCAGTTATGACCCTCTGGAGCAAATTTGGGTTGTCGTGGACAGAGTCCAACAGCTCATTAGCAATGTTCATGCGATGCTGTTTTTGGTCGAAATTGAGCAATTTTGGTACGAATTTCGTGGCAACCCGTCTCATGCCCAAATCTAAGTTCTCAGCAACTTCTCTAATGGTGATTCGATGATCGTCTAATACCATTTTCTTCACTTCATCAATTTTTTTGTCTGTTGTTGAAGTGCTCGGGCGTACGGCACGCACTTCGTCGTTCGCATCTTCTCTGCGTTTTGAGAAGATTCTGTACCACCGATAAACGTTGCTTCTGTCCAAGGTAGCTTCTCCGTATGCCACAGTCAACATTCGGAATGTATACACGCATTTAATTTCGTTTTTCACACAAAATTTGATACAGGTTCTTTGTTCCATTTTTTTTAATATACAACACCTGACTTTTTTACAATAATGACAATTTGTTAATTCATGTGTTGAGAACAAAAGTATTATTCTCTCGCCTATTGCTCTGATTACAAACCCACTGTTCAATTTAATTTTTTATTATTTTTTTTTATACAATTCAAAAGTAGACAAAACAAAAGTTCTTCTGTTTTTGCCATTATCATGGCAAATAGTGTGTAGATGTAAACCAATCTTGAAAAATTGTCTTAAAAATTTTAACGAATTTATAAAGAATTGTTTCTGTTTTGAGTTCATCTTTCATTTTTGCAAATTTCAGTGATGGGCTTCACTTGTCTTTAAAATAAAATAGTTGTTGCCTTTTCCCATTTCCATTAGTGAAGTGAGACACACAGATGTTTCCGGAAAGCTTCAGCTTTTATTGCTGCTGTTTGCAATTTTATTGATGATGATGATTATTATGTTGGTAATGGATATTGGGTCACAGCATAATTAATGGGTGTCTTTTTTTAATGCCATTAAATGTGGATGTTCTTCTGCGGTGGTGCAAACTTAAGTATGAGATAACAAAGTTGAGAATTTTTTTCTAGACAGCAGCTGTTGTGCAATAACATTGTATGTATGTATATGTCATTTTTGTAAATTGTTTATTTTGTGAATATTTAGCAATTGAACTTTAGATACCGAACAATATTATTACATTGTGCGATATCGAATAAACTGAAAAAACGTGATAGAATCAACTCGTTATCGAAAGCAAAGATTAAATCCCAGTTTGTGAAAAACGAAAACGATCGTTCTTCTCAAACGCAAAACGGAATTAAACGTTTCCTTGTATTAATTTTTTGTACTCTGCTTTTAATTAAACTGAGTGACTTGTTCGCTTCTCACAATTGGTAACACATTACGAATATTTTTCATTTTAACTTTAACCGTTTAATTGATTCCAGCATTGAACATTGAATCTTCATACAATTTTTAAATGTAAAAAATATAAATATATAAATTGTATTCATTCATATGAAATGATTTTTTACATAAAGTTTATTTTAATTTTTCTTACACAATTCTTTTTTTTTTTTTTTTTTTTTTGCCAATGAAATGTTATTAATTTCGTATATGTGTATGCATGTAAATTTAGTTTATAATTTATCTATTTTTATGCGATGTGACATTTTGTTTAATAACCCTTGAAAATGAAACAACTGCGTTCTTTGTCGTACTCGTACAGCTTCTAGAATGCAGCAGCATAAAATGCATGAATATGTAAATATTTATGTATGCATGTGGGATATGGTGTGTGTCAATATATTTGGTATACAGTGGGGTAGAAAAGTCCACGTACATCATTAAAAATATTAATATTTGTATATTAAAGGAATTATTTTGAAAAAAAGGCATAGACGAATCTATATTCTTATACTTCTTAATGCAAAATTCATACTGAAGACTTTTTGTAATGTCAGACCTGCCCTCAATCTGTTTTTAAGAAATAACATTTGAAAGACTGTTCAGTTCTTTTGCCGTGCTTCTAATAAGTCTTTTCAGGAGATCCAGTTAATTCAAGATGCTGCGGTATTTTATATGGGATCCATCCCCTAACAAACCCAGAATTTTTTTATGTCATTATCTAATAGCAGATTGCAAAAGGTCTAGAAAACGATCCTTAATTGTTTCTATTTAAACAAAATTTCCAAACTCAGCCGAAGTCTAACATGACCAGAATTTTATCTTCCCTCATTCATGTTTGACAGCTTGAAACAGTTCCACAGTATCCTTTTTGATTTCCATCACGAATTTGTTCTCATCAATAAACATAAAATTATCCAAGAGTATTTAATATTTTCGCAAACATTTATTATTTTTTTCTGGCAAAATCAATGTGCTTTTTCTTGTTCCCTTTCCTGGCGGATAGCTTTTTTCTGGGTACGTTGATATTGATACTGTTCTGAAGCCAGCCGTTCTCTGCAGGTACTGCAGCAATATTGTCCTGTTCGTGGTATTTTACAATTTGTTCAGAAAATATCTCCTTATTAAAGAAATGAGTTGTGACAAGTTACTTTTAGTCCCAGTCCAGACTCACCATTTTTTCTGCAGCAATTCTTAAACTTGTGGGAGAGTGTTGAATTATAAAAGTATACATTTTGTATTCCTTTCTCTCTTTCTTTTTCACTAAAAAATAAAAACTTTCTGCAACAAAAATTGCAAGTCTGGACCGTTACTAAGTTTAAATTAAGAAGGGCAGTGCTATAAGGCATCTCCACTCGGAGACACAGTTGAGTTCATTGCGACTCCCTTCTATTGATGAAACCCCTGATCTCCCCCAGCTTACACTCACCGACATCATTAATGCTCTCATGGAAACATCTGGTCAGCCATCTAAGCCTATGACGTTGCAGCTTCGGGCAATGGCAGATAATATGTTCAATGATTTCTGTTTCCTCTTCAACAACGCACATCCTATAGAAATCTGGAGTGCTGTTTCTCAAATAGTGATTCTTGCTCTGACCGAACAGTGCCCAGTCAAGACGCCTATCACGACTCGCATCTCCTTCCTATTCATATCCAGTAAAAGTTTGGATCTTCCTGAGTCCAGTGTTGACTCTACAATCCTCCCTACTTCGCCATGAATGGTTGGCCCTGTTCTCTACTCAATTACTGAGTTCACTGTACTAATGCACTATCGGTAATTACCCGATCTGTTGCACATTTTCTCATCTAACGCAGACCCTATTATTGCCAGCTGGGGCGAAATTTTTAATTTTGCTGCTGTCTATCTTAGACAAATTCTGAAACATCAGTATTAGGCTAAAGGCTCTAGTTTTTCTTGGGGGCTGTGGAAAATCCAGGTTATGTATAGACAGAAGGACAAACAGACATCGGACATCATTCGACTTCCCTACTTATAAGTACCTAAAATAAAGAAACTTTATATAGTCGCATATGAATATTTTAGAAATTACGCGCGTTTTTTGGTAAAGGCTATAAAAGCTTTTCTTATCCTGTTTGTAAATGTAAAGCCGTGCTGTATGTGCACTTTTACCGAAAACTTACTTTTGCATTTTTCTAAGTAAGGTAAAGGTTAATCCCATTTCGCAGTATTGTTTCTTTGTAACGAACTTTAATATTTTTCTTTTTGCAATACTTTTATAAAACTGAACTTTTCAGGGTGTACTAAGACTTTTCTGTGCCACTGTATGAGCTAGTAAACATGGTTTTTGTGTCTGCACATGCATCCTCGATTATTGTTATTATTTTTTTTTTTGTGAATACGCAAAATAGAGAAATAAAAATAAATTTTTCATTTCAATCACTTGCATTGAAAAATTTTAAATGTTTTACTGTGCATTAAAACGATGTAAAGGTTTACAGAAAATACTCGCATTTATTTTAATAGCCGACATACCTATGTATGTATGTATATATATATGTATGTATGTATGTGTATGAAGAGACTTTAAACTTTAACTAATTAAGTAATTAGCATAACAAGCACATAAGCTTGGGCAACTTCTTTTTTTACATCGCTGTCTGTTTTTCTTTTATGTTTTTACCTTTAGAAAGCCATTTTTTTTTAATTAAACTATATACATGCATTTTTAGCTTTTGTTGTAAAGCCAGCTCTACTCATAATATAAATTGCAAGAAGACACATTACCGCAAATGCTAAAATATGAATGTGCCACTTGTCATATGCAGGCTGCGTTAACTTGAAAAAGATTTCTCGTGACTTTTTGACATTCAAAAGATTTTATTTTTCTTTTATAAATAACACAAAGGAACCCCCCTTAAACAAAGTACTATGAATTAGTTTGTTATATTTTAAAACCAAGACTTCGTTCGTTGAGTTGAGTTGAGTTTAACAACAAATGATTGTTAAGTTTGCAAACTCTAACAAAAAGTTCAGCTCATTATTCTTCTATCTGAGTCAAATTTTGTGTTTAAGGATATATATAGCTTTGTCATTCCATTTATTGCAGTGCATACATGCACTCAGGAAAAAGCTGCATCTTATAAATAAGAACGCGTCGTATTAATTCAATAAATTTCAATATAATAGAAAAATTATATAAAAATACTTTAAATCAATAATTTGCAACTTCTAGTTAATATTGATTTATTTATTGAATTACATTGAATAAGTATTGTTTCAAAGTCTAAACATATTATTTTAAGACTTTTATTTCATTAAATTCCCAGTTAAGTTAAAATTTAAATTGAAAAATATTGAATTAATAAAAACTTATTAAACTCTAAAGGACACCAATTTCAATGAATGTGTAAACCATATCATATCAATAAGATGACAATACTGTTCCACAAAAGCTCAATGTTAATTCAGTGCCGAAATATATTATTTCAATATTTAATTCCATATTAAAATTATCAAAATAAATAAATAATGTTTAATATTGAAATAAAAAGTTTCATCATGACTAGACTTTCGTTTTTTTTTTATTAATTTTAAATCGTTTTTTCTCTGGGTGTAGTATGACATACATATGCATGAACCTCACCAAACAGTCACAGCATGACACACCATGATATTCATAATAAATAACAATATTCAAGACTATGCAAACAAATTGAAATAACTTAAAGTTTTAATTGCAAACACACTTGGGGCCAATTTCACTAACTCTATTAAATATCAATTCATATTTATTTTCGGCCATTTTGAATATTCAGTTAATTGTTGACAGCGGCTTTGCTTGCACGTGTTTTGGCTCATCTTCGATTTTCACCTATTAAAAAAAAAATAGAACAAAGAACCTGTTGACATAGAGACATATGGTTCTAGGCTGACTAGAGGGAAGTTAATTGTAAATTTCTCTTTTGTTTGTATTTATTCATCCTTAATAAAATACAAAGCTCGTACGTACTGCTTTAACTAATGTAATTTTTGAATAAAACTTGAAAAGACTTTAAGCATTTTGGTTACTTTGCCTTTTTATATTTATTCAGGCGATGGTTTATTTTACAAAAAGGAAGTTGATGAAGGTTCTTCTTTTTTTTTGAAAATCTTTAGGCTGTTTTATACGGCATACATGTTTTGTAATGTGAATATTTTTTGCTGGTAATATTAAAAGGTTATTGGAACACATAACTAATTGGTAGAGAGCAAAATGGCAAGTGAGGAAAGAACTTCAAGTGTAGATTATTCAACGAGGTAAAGAGGAATGTGACAAACGTCAAGCAAAAGTTACTGCCTTAAAAAAGCACCAGCTTTTCCTTTAAGCATTATTTTTTATCTTGGTTGATAAATATTTTAAATATTATATTTACAATTTTTTCATATACATGTAAAACTTTCGGTATCACATGATTTTTATTCGTGATGTCCCACTTGGTAGCTCTCCAGGCATGAGCTTCTGAATGCATATAGAGTGTGCAGTAAGAAGCTTATACTTCGTGCCTTTTTCATATGTAAATAATTAATAAATTTGCTCTTCAGATCAGAATTTTATGCACACTCTTAGATTAACTTTGTTTGTTTTTATATTTATTATACATATCGTCGGCTTAGAGTGTAAACCTGCTAACTCACTTACAGCAAATTTTACAGGTGAGACCAAATACTGTTAACAGTTTCTATACAAAGCTTAACAAATTAGCCTAATACATTAAGTTTCTTCGACATACGAGGTTTGTTCAAAACGTATCGCGAATTTTGAATTTTTGCGGGTTACGTATATTCGAATTTTGATTTTTTTGTGTTGACAGCTGCTTTGCTTGCACGTGTTTTGGCTCGTCTTCGATTTTTACCTATTAAAAAAAATGGAACAAAGAACCTGTATCAAATTTTGTGTGAAAAACGAAATTAAGTGCGCGGATGCATTCCGAATGTTGACTGTGGTATACGGAGAAGCTACTTTGTACCGAAGCAACGTTTATCGGTGGTACAAAATCTTCTCAAAAGGCAGAGAAGATGCGAACGACGAAGTGCGTGCCGGACGCCCGAGCACTTCAACAACAGACAAAAAAAATTGATGAAGTGAAGAAAATGGTATTAGACGATCGTCGAATCACCATTAGAGAAGTTGCTGACATATTTGGGCATGAGACGGGTCGCCACGAAATTCGTACCAAAATTGCTCAATTTCGACCAAAAACAGCATCGCATGAACATTGCTAATGAGCTGTTGGACCCTGTCCACGACAACCCAAATTTGCTCCAGAGGGTAATAACTGGTGACGAATCGTGCACGGGGAAACCAAAGCTCAATCATCTCAATGGAAGTTGCCGCACGAACCAAAATAAAAACCGAAGACGAGTCAAAACACGTGCAAGCAAAGCAGCTGTCAACAATTAACTGAACAGTCAAAATGGCCGAAATTGTCGGCATGAGTACCAACATAACACTAGAAAAAGATAAAAAATTCGAATATACGTAACCCGTGAAAATTCAAAAATCGTGATACGTTTTGAACAAATCTCGTGTCTTAGAATAATTAAAAATAAGAAAAGCGAACTTCTCATTGTTAGTATGTACCCGTAAGCTGAACAAATTGTTAAATAAAACATCAATATACTTTGATCACTGAACGCTTGTCTATTACTCTTTTAATGCATTTTATTATAATGTTCTCAATATTTATATACGACCCAATAAGAGATATCGATAATCAGCAAAATCAAATAGATGTTTTCAGCACTGGAAAATTTAACTTTTTTTCTAATGTATTGAAGTAACTAACTAAAAATAGTTTTATAACAAATGAATGTGGATCAACTCTTTTTACTCTAGTTTAGAGAAGATTTTGCAATTTCTCTGGTCATGTATAAGTTTCCGTGTGCCGGCTTCTTTATCCAGCTGACTGATTAAAAATATTATTCACTTCACAGAAAAAATTCAGTTTTCAATTACAATACAAAATTTTGTTTTATTTTAATTTATTTGTTTTGTCTTTGTCGTGTTCTTTTTTGTGACACGAACACGCACGATTCAACACCACGAAGTGTCCGTGACAGAAAATCTAAAGTCATGCGTGGCCGGTTTGTTTTGTGTTGAGCAAGTTTTTAGTATTGTGTTGACATGAAGTCGACAACTGTAATAAAGATAAATATGTTGCTTAAGTGTGTTGGTGTTCATTTGCTACATTGTACTGTTGGGTTCAGCTGTGCAACTTGTTTTGGTTTAGTTGTTATTTGTTTTGATGTTCTTGTTGCGTAAATAGGCGACAAGCATCGCATTACCAGCGAAGTAGGCAGTGTATTAGGTTTGCAGACCTGTGTCCATACACCACGGCTGTCTGTAATATCTGGTAGAGTTGTGCCGTTCCAGAACGACCTAGTTCCATTGAACGATTCACTAAAAGGAACGGTTCGGACTTTTATACCGTTTTATTTCTTATCGTTCATCGTTCCGACTAAAGTGCTTTTAACAAGGTGGTGTTATTATTACAACCACATATGCACAGAATAGTTGAAGAATTTTTCTTCATGAAGTTTGAGAGATTGATTTTATAAGTACTTACATGAAGTTTGACAGCAGTGGGCGGTATTTGCGACCAAGTTAATTGTTCATCAAGACAGCATTATACACAACAATCGTTCACTTATTTCTGATACAAGGTTGATATTTTTGTGTAAAGATTGATAATTAACTAGTTATATATTGAATTATGTTTTTTAATAAACTTATATGCGCTAATATATAATTGGTTTTTTAATTATAATAAAAACAATGATTTGCTCAACACGAAAATATACATACATGTAAGCAAACAGTAATTCTTAAACGTCAAAGAAAATGCATTGCATTTGTTGACATTTTTCAGGAACGCTAGAAAAGTTCTCTCGTTCATCGTTCATTCAAGGTAAAAAAAGGAACGATGAACGAAATGAACGACCTAGTTCCTTTAATATTTCGGATCGTTCCCAACGATTCCCAAAAAGGAACGATTTTGCCCAACTCTAATATCTGGCACCAGAGTGCCGAACATCAATCGGCTTCTTATACAAATAAATGCACATACACGAATACATTTATCTCTGTGTTCCATACACACAATCACATAAGTTAAGTAACTACTAAAATAAAATGACTGCATTAAATTACATTCATGTTGTTTCAATTTGAAATAAATTTGATTTAATACGGTTCTTCATTTTATTTCAGTTTCAAAATTCAAATTTTTTCAACTTGAAGTAAATCTGATTCAATATGGTTCTTCCTGTTGTTTCAGTATTAAATTTACCTTGTATTACCTTGAAATAGCTTTGATTCAACATGGCTTTTCATATTGATTTAACAGTATTCGAGTGTTGAGTCAACATGGAATAAAGTTATTTCAAAAGAGAATATTTTCTTTGAAGATTACTGTAAATCATGTTAATATGATATAATCAGCCTTATCATGAATTCCACATGTGAAAATTTCCGAATCAAATTTTTCGTTCACATGATTTTAATTTCGTTTCATCAATTCCAATACAATTAAAAACTTACATATTTCCACTTTTTCCAACAGAAAAATCTTTGTGAATGATAATCTTCATAAATTGTCAAAATATTTCGGAATCGTATGAAGTTTTTTAATACCAATTGTTCACATGTTCGAAAATGTCCATGTGAAATTTTATTTATGATACGCCTGAATAGCTTAAGTTGTTCTATAAAATTTTACTAAAAATGTGTAAATGCGGCACAGTGCGTGCATAAATTGTCCTTTTGCTTTAAAAATATAAAAAACTTATTGATACTTAATAAACAAATAAAAAATGTCAGGCTTTAAAATTGCTTCTGTTTTGTCTGGTTGTTTTTGTTGCAATGTTAATACGAAAATAAGCAGGGGATAGAAAGAAATTTTATAAACCACAAGAGTTTACTTTATTCTAAAAAAACTTGAACTTGAGCTCCTACTCCAATAGTTTTCTACATTATTGTCTAACCATCTGCAAGTTGTACATAAAAACTATATTATTTATGGCATTACAATGATAATTATCTGTGTGCATGCACATACATAAATAATTTTTACACATACATATGTAAGTATGCGCATAAGTATATTATGTACATATTAGTGTTGTTAATTATTCGTGGTTTAAATTTGTTCGAATGAAATTTCATGATTTTTTCTTGTTCGAACAGACGAATAATTTTGAACTTTTGTACGAATATTCGAACGAACAAAGAATAAAAAAATTATTCGAATAACTTCCAAAAATTTTGTAAAGAATCACACGCGTATACATGAGATTACTTTTTTTTTATTGACAAACAAAAAAACAATTCATTACACAAGAAAAACAAGTAATTTTAATAACAAACTTAGAAATATTATTAAAACTCGAAACGAAATTAGTTAAAAGTATATTTATACATTGTACAAAAAAAAATCCATTATTTTGTCATTATTATTTTAAAAGAAATCATTGATTTCTCATTGATTTCTTTTAAAATAATCATTTAAAAGGAGACGACTATTTTTTTTTACTTTTAATATAAAGTAGAAAAATTTCTTTCACAAATTGTTGATGTTGGTGATACAGTTAAAGTAGCATTAAAAAGCATATCCAGTTTGGGTGTTCTTTTCTTTGATGTTTCTAAATAATTTAAATCAACTTCAATATTGTTGACCATCTTTATATTAGTACAATTTCTTACATTATTGATAGAATTTTTTAGATCACTTACTTCAGAAATCTCAACTACTTCTTCATCGTAGTTGAGATCACTCGCAATATTTTGGTTACAAAATAATCGTGAAAACAAAGTATTTGCGTGCTCTTTTGTTTCACTTTTTGTGGCATATTTTAAAAAGTTATTGTTGCATGGAAATTCCCAGAGTTCAGGAATAATATTAGAGTATCTAATGATTTTATACGTCGTTCATTAATTCGAGTCTTAAGGCTTTTAACTAAATCTGTAGAAAAGCCGTTATTAGTTTTTTCTAAACTCTTTATCAGGAGTGTGGGTGTGTTTGTGCTTGCAAGAAAATAAAAGATGCGTTTAGCGAACATATACAAACACTCTTACACAAGTATTTATAATTTAATTCAATTACTTTACATGTCATTGTGTGTCAACTACTTAAAAAATATGGTATGTAAAATATTTTTTGTACAAAGTACTCAAGGAAATTGTTTGAATATTCGAATATTCGAAAAAAGCTATTCGATTAATTTTTTTATTCTAAAGTGAAAATTTTTGTTCGTTCGAACAAAACTGGAAAAATGTTGTTCGCATATTCGAATAATTTTTGTTCGAATGACAACACTAGTACATATCGTACAAAAGTACATACAAGATACATATGTAGGAAAGTTAGTAGACAATAATGCTGCTCTAGTGCAACACAGTCATATCTCAAAAAAATTAATTTTTGGAGTAAAGCATTAAAAAAAAAATAAAACATTTTTTACGTGAGACAAATTAAAATAAATATTTTTCCCTTGAAAAGGACCACAATCAAAACAGTTGTCTTTTCACTCATCTGCTATCTTTGATATAAAATGACAAACGTACAATTGCCCAGGAAACAAGAGCTCAAAATAGTCATGTAATACAAAAACAAAATATACGTATGTCTTAATACAAACAAAATTTTACTCCGAAAAAAAGTTAAGCTTTTTAAAAATCGTTTCGAAACATTGGCGTTGTTCGATGTTCAATGCAAATTGTCTTGCGTAAGTGCAAATGCAAAATAGAATATACAATATTTTTAAGAAAGTAGTCTGCTGCATAAATATTTTAATTTTGTGTACCACACACTGATGCCCTGGCAGGAAAGACGTTTTTTTTTTCATTAAATATACGAATTTTTTTACTTATTTTTACAAAGTGATACTAGCATAGATATAGTCCAGGCTCTTCAAAAAGACTCTGAATTGCCTCTGCCTTTTTCATTTTTCCTTTAAAACATTTTCGCAAACTACTCGTTTTGTTAAGACTAATAAAATTAATGCATACTACTGTTTCATTGGTACGAACAAATTAGATTTACTCACTCTCTTGAGCCATCGTGTATCTTTTATAGTTTTTTTTTTTGGCGAAAACGGTTTCAGTGTGCAAGTTACTTATGCCGAGTAGACCTCTGGCATTTCTTGTGTTGTCATCTTGTGGTGCCATTTTCAAAATGTGTGCAACACCGTGCACATAATGTTTTTTTATATATATACAATATCGCAAATGACAAATTTTGTCACTAGTACACACTATTGCGATATCACAAAATGCCATAGTGTGTACCTGGCATTAGAAATTTATACTATATATAAGTGTAATTTATGAGGACTTGACGTTTTAAATTTAGTCTACTCTATGAATTAGCACTTACCTTATTATTATTACTACAACACAATGATACCGAAAAATCAAAAAGGCGCAGGAAAATTAGGTACTAATTTTTTCATTAAGCATTCAGCATTATCACTATATAGAAATCTGGTGGATCTACTTGGATCATATTGAAAAATCCATAAAAATAACATATTTTTAAAATGCTAATATCTCTAGATATACAAACAGTAGGAGCTAAATTTGAGCTACTGTATAATGGTATGGTTGTGCTTACTATAAATACTGAAACTTATTTCATTTGGCAAATAAATACCTACTCCACCTCAATTTCAGTGCAACAATAAAAAATTGTTTATATAAAAAATTAAAATTTCTTTTTTTGAGTGCCATGTTTGTGCGGCTGAGAGAGGTTAATTGTCTTCAAAAATACGTTTTTCGTATATTAAATATACGAGGGCGGATCATCAACTAACTCAGCGACTTTTTGAAGAAACACAGTTTTTTTGCAAAACAAAAATTTATTTTCCAACACAATCTCCTTTGAACTCAATATACTTAGTACAACGTTCCTCTAGTTTCTGTATCCTTTCCAAAAAATAGGATTTTTCGAGGTGCTTAAAATTGGCATTTGTTGGGTCAATAATTTAATCATTGGAGCTAAATCTCTTTCCACCGAGCCATTTCTTTAGGTTTGGAAATAGGAAGCAGTCACTAGGGGCTAAATCGGGAGAATATGTCGGATGAGGTACCAATTTGTAGCCCAATTCATAGAGTTTTGCCATTTACACTGCACACGTGTGCACCCGTGCATTATCTTGATGAAAAAGAGCGTTTTTCTTGGCGATATGGGTTCGTTTTCTGTTTAAATCCTCATTAAATCGGTTTAATAAGTTGGCATAATATTCGCCGTTTATTTTATTTTTTTTTCTCTTTTGAAGGTAATCGATGTGGATTATCCCTTGTGCATCCCAAAAAACTGTTACCATCACCTTATTGGCCGACAAACTTAACTTGGCCTTGTTCGGAGCAGGTTCACCTAGAGGAACCCACTGTTTAGTACAGTAATGGATCCATATTTCATCCACAGTTAAACAACTCCAAACAATCCTTTGAAGTTGTGACACGTTTACGTTTATGGTCAATTGAGAGCAAACGCGGCACCCATCTTAAACCCAACTGATTGCCTAAAATCGAAACCACACTGCCATATGAAGTGCCTATGACATCAACAATCTCACGCACCTTTACTCTTTTATCGGCCAACACCATATCATGGATTTTTTTCGACATTTTCGGGTGTACTGAGCTCAATTGGCAGTCCAGAACGTTCAGCATCATTTGTTCTTGTGCGACCACAACGAAAGTCAGTAAACCACTTTTTTACGATTGAAGTCGATGGTGCAGAGTATTTATCGAGCTTTTCCTTTGTTTGATTGAAGGTTTTTGTTTCGCAATAAACAATTTTTAAAGAGCACTCGAAGTTAACATGTTTCCATTTTTAGAAAAATACACGAGGTTGTATGTTTTGAACAGCTGTTAAGCGCAAAGTAAATGACGACACTTGCTCAAAATTTGACAGTAGTCTATTAACAAATGCTACTTGATGGCAACAGTGTTGTATTTCATATAACTACGAGGGAAGTTCGAAAAGTCACTGAGTTAATGATCCGCCTTAGTATCTAGATTACAAAAAATTATAAAAAAAGTAATGCCCGTAACTTTAGGAATTAACGCTAATGCTTAATTAATTAATGATTTTTACTATGTTCTTCACAACGTGCGCTGCTTTAAAATGCAGTACAATTTGAATATTTTTTTAATTTTTTTAACGCGTGAATTTAGAAAATCATTTAATTAATTTCTATGCAAGTTTAAAGCTTTCAACTTATTTTCCACAAAATCAACTTTTTGTAGTTATTACAATGTTGCAATAAAGCGGCACTAAAGAGCACTTCGTTCTGTCTATACGTACACAGACATACGTAATATTTTGAAGTGGTCTTATGTTAACAGCAACATAAAAGAAGGTCAGTTTCCTAAAGCCATACGTTATTTATTCGTCATTTACTGGAAAACCAACAACGATGGCATCAAATAAAAAAAAGATGAGAAAAAGGGTGGAATTCCTAGTTATACAACGTAACCTTTCAAAAAATATAGAAATAAAATAAAACTATGCTGTTGCCTCAGGTGCATTGTAAAGTGCTAATAGGAAGGCAAGAACGTATAAAAAACGAATTTAATACTAAGTGCCGCTTAACTAAAATGGTTTTCCCTTTTTTCTATCTCATAGAGAGATAGATGATATTGCTCATATGTAAATATGTGATAGAAGGAAGTTTGTGCAAAAAGAATCCACAAGATTAAAGTTGATTCATTAAATTTACTAACTTTAAGATATATACTAAAAACTTATATAGTATACACATAAAAAATAATTTAAGATGGGCGACATAAATACGTTTTAAAATGCGACTTTTTAGAACATTAATTTACAGTTAAATTTTAATTTGCAACGTAGTATATATTCTTAAATTTGTTATTAAAGGGCCACTCAGACTATTATACTTTGTATTAATACATGTCAAAAATTCAAATAATACGAGCAGAGCAAGTGCGATATTGTGAATGCAAAATGTCATGACGAATGGTAAATAATACGATAAAAATTTGACATCCCATAAGACTTGACCATTTTTTTGAAATTTTGCATTATTACAAAACCAACTAATAAACAAACCAAGAAGTCGTCTGCTTCGACGCCGTTGCCGTGCCGTCGTTTATGGCATATGTCTTCGTCTTAAATCGGCTATAAATATTGAATATGTTATCGTATTGAATAATTTTTCGTGCAAGCCATGTCTGAAAATAAGCGAAACTATCGTATTTCTTTTTTTTTTTTCTTATTTAAATCAACCGCTTATTTTCAAGGACCACTGCTTTCATGAGACTGCTCTGACGCAGGAAGTCAACGCATAATGTAGGCATTTTAATCCTCAACAGCTGTTTGCTTTCTACTTGTGTTTTTAATGTAAAATATGAGGTGTGATGGTGTGAACGCAAAATGTGACTTTACGTTTGATATTTTGACAGTCGAAACAAATGTCTTTAGATTTCTTTCTCGTAAAGTGTGATGAAAGTCTTTATACATGCATAATAGTCTGAGTGGCCCTTAAGTAATATATAAAATTGTTTCTTAAAAAATATTGAAGTTAATAAATGAAGTTGTTTGTATCTAGTTTAAGTGCACATTTTCATAAAATTTTTAACAAAAATTTAGTGATTTTTTTTAAAGAGAAATTTAATATTTTACTGAAATTTTTTTTTTTACAGAATTTTTAAATTTCTTCAAATCTCATATTATTATACCATTACATTTTTTCTTCCACAGACCACAGACTTGTAACATTAGTTTGCTGTTTCGGTTAGAAATATAAAGAAAGAATTGTCTGTATCAAATATAAACTAAGCTTAAAAGTGCTGGGGGAATGAATCCTTCGTGCCAGATGTGATCATGATACTAAAATTTTTTGTTATAATTCAAAAATATAAAATTTAAAATTAATCTTAAAAATCTCAAATGTAATCTACTAAATACCTAGACCAAATATATGTATATATGACTTAGACCACTTTCATAATTAAGGCCACATTTATAATATTAGTAAATATAATTTTTTGTCTTTCAAAGTCATTTGCGTCTTCGTTAATGTAAATAAAAAATTATTGACTATTTTTTAAAAATTTTAATTTTATTTATTTTTCTTATTTTATCAATATAAAAACAAACTAATAGAAAATACTAAGAAATTAACTTCTTCGCTAGCCATACCATCACAGACAGCAGAACACTCCAGTGCAGTATGTTTTATGGGGCCTGGAGACGATCAAATTAAACCGTCAATCAGAGCATACATATGTGTAAGAGTCACATGCTTTTCAATTAAAAGAAGAGTTACAAATAAGCACGCCAATCAATATTTGTATTTTGACTTCGCAGAGTACGTATCAAAGCATGTCCTGATCGCAGCATAATTTATTGTTATTGATTATTTGTGCTTTGCGCTTTTCTTCCAAACCATTATATTCAAGAAATATTTTTCATAGATGTATTTATCTTGTACAAAATGGTATTTACATTGTCTCGAAATCTAGTATTTACGATATTTCGAACTAAATCTAGTTGCTTTTTAATAAATTTCCCATAAAAAACGAAGTCTATTTTGTCAGTAGATTTGTGCGAAATCTACTCAAAATCTTACATTTTTATTTTACTTACTACCCTGCACAATATGCTTATATAAAAGGTACGAGAATTAGCTATGTTCTATAACATTTTCTATTAAAGGTGTGTGAATGAGCTTAGTCGGCACTTTTTGGGTTACAGTTTAAGGACAAATTGTTAGACTAAGGATTTTGTCTTGGATATGAAATCTTGAAAAATGTCAAAAAACCTTAGTGTAAACGATGTATGTACTCGTAGATGTTGACTAGACTTTGACACAATGTAAATGCTGCATTAGCGAATAAAAAAGCAAAAACTCAAAAATATTTTCAAACAGAAACGTCCTTAATCTTCTTACTGAATTAGGGCATTATTCTTCACTCTGAGCGTTTATGTACAAAAAAAAAAAAAAATCAAACAAAAAGCAAATATAAATAATAATGTAATTCTTTATCCCTGATTTTAATGAAAGCAGTTGCTATTACTATGTTTCCTTTATATATATACATACATACTCGTATACCTAAAATTAAATTTCTTTCATCACAATTGTCAAGAGGTTTTAGCAAATAAAATTAAGTACACAACAAGTGTCTTGACTTTAAAGGGAAAACTGCGAGCATAAAAAAGTCTTTAATGCTTTGAAAAAAAATAGAAATATTTTTTGAAGGTCATAATAATTAAAATATATAAACATATACACATATACATACATGTATATTATTTTCAACTGTTACAAAAAAAAAGATTTAAGGACATGGCTTTGGATTTCTTTCACACATTTAAATCAATGCCATCGTATGGGAATTTGAGTATTCAACAGATGATGGTGGCTGGCACTAATGACGTTGACAATAACCTTCAATTGATATATATCTACATATATATACATACATACATATGTGCATATATAGGGTCCGCCAGATAACTTTTTTTTTTGAAAACAGGGCGCAAAACATCGAGTGTAGCTTCGGCTGTGTGGCACGTAGCGCCGTCCTTTTGAAACCAAATGTTGCCAATATCCTCCTCTTAAATTTTTTGAACAAAAATTCGTTCAACATGGCCCGATAACGATCGCCATTGACTGTAACGGCCACTCCTTACCCAATGGCCCAATTATGCCTCGGGACCAAAATCCGCCCCAAACAGTGATTCGTTTTGGGTGCGTCGGCTTTTCAATATATGCGTGCGGGTTTTCTGTGCCCCAAATGCGACAATTTTGCTTGTTTACATACTCGCCAAGATCAAAATGAGCTGCATCTCAAAAGATGATTTTTTTTTTGGCAAAATCGGCATCTTCTGTAAGTCGATCGCAGGCCCACTTAGCGAAGCGTTGTTCAAGCGTATACACAACCATATTCGTTTAGCGGAAGGATAAAACTAATTATCTGTCAAATCAGACATGAGCTAAGTGTTACCATTCACGAAATAAGCACTAGTTGAAAAAAAAAACGTCAGATGGCGGACCCTTTATTTTGAAAACTTTCTTTTACATAAAATAAGGAGTTTTGTGAACAATACGAGTATATAACTCGAGCATTCATAATATTTGCAGGTCAATGTTTTTTGTTATACAAGGTGGTCCAAAAAAAATCATCCGATGTTGTTTGGTTGTCATTTTTTTTTTATCTAAATGAAAAACTTCGATTTTGTTTTTTGATTATTTTGAAATTTATTTGCTGGAGGTCAAGCATTGTCTATATATTTCATTGGTGCTTAGCCAAATCATCAGTAGACTTTAACCACATTTTGAACAGTCACAAACCTCTTATCTTATGCACAGACTTTCAAAAACTATTTGAGAATTCACAAATAATAATCACAAATAATAATATTTCTGAAAATCACAAGCGAAAACACAAGCAATAGGCATAGAAACTATAACAAAATCCCAGCAAATAATTTATATTCGATATGAATCTATTTTATTTTTCTACACCTTTATACAATTAGAAATCCATTGGATAACAATAAAAGTATTTATAAGGCAAAATGAAAAATAAAATCTAAATTTCTTAAATGTTTTTTGATTATGTTTATTTGAACCTTTGGTCAAGTCGGGAAGAAGATATTGGCCAAATGGGCGCCGTCACAATTGATTGCTCGTTTTAGGGCATTTTTTATCACTTCGGCGAGAACTTCTGGCGAAAGATTCTCGCACTCGTGTCGAATGTTGTCCTTGAGGGCTTCTAGGGTCTCGGGGTTGTTCACGTAAACACGGGACTTCAAAAAACTCCACAAAAAAGTCGGGAACGGTTAAATCGGGTGATCTTGCGGGTTAGTGTAAATTGCCAAAACGAGAGATGAGGCGACCCGGGAACGCCACGACACGATTATTCCGCGTTTTTGGGGGAGTGTATCTCTCCATGGCTTGTTCACTTGTATTCTACACCTGTTTAGTTCACAAATGTCAAAACATATTTGACATTGGCAGCCATTTGCAAAAATAAGAGCTTCTTCCCATAGAGTGATTTCTTTTGGCCCACTTTGTATATGTACATACAAAACGAATAATTTAAGAGACTCTGAATTGAATTTGGAGAAAAAGCTGTACTTGTACGCGCTTTCAAGTTTAATTAAACCATGTGAAAAAGTTTTATATATCTTAATGGCAAGGAAGAGGGAACACATTTTATTTCATTAAGCATTCTAGTGTAGTTGAATGAGAAACAAAAAGATGGCTCGTATTAAGGATTCTTATATGTTACAAGTATCCCCATTTGGGACTTCTTGGTTAAGCCTTTGATAACTTAAGCTTGAATACTTTTCCTAGAATGAGTAAAATTGATTTTATTATCAAATTGAATTTACCCCCTGTTTCCTCAAGTCAGGCACTTGACGCAACTAGAAAATTTGTGTGAAATTCACTCACAACAACTACTGCCTTTCGCATAAGTATTCTACTCAAATCGATATTCAGTGTTGTGGAAACAGGGGGTTTATTCATGTAGTTTTTGTAAGCCTTCTGGTTTTTCTAAATCAACTTTTATAAAATATTCTTAATTACGTGATACATATTAAATTTAATTGAACTAGAGTGCATTTTATCCACGAATAATTTCTTAATTGGACTTGAAATATTTTTTGGGTATAAATTTTCGCAACCGTAACAAATCCTTAACCCTCCTTAGAGCGTTACGTATTAGGTGAAGAGCCCATAAATAACAAATTCTCTTAGCCGAACTCTGTTAAATTTAAATTTTTACGAAATAATTTGTAGGTCCGTATTTATACAAAATATTTACTGGTTCAATGAATTTGGTCGCTGAAAATTAAATTTTTTTTGTGTGCCATAGTACTGTCTCAAAATGATATTTCTGCAAGTTTCTGATGCTTAGTTACCTGAAAATAATCTAATTTATCGGAAAAATTATTTGTGTAGTTGCAACATCATGTGTGCTCTATAAACATTTATTTCGTTCTTCTTCTTCTTACTTATATTAAATTTAGTAAAATTAAAATTTTTATCTTAACTAATTAACATTTCTTCACTTAGCCATGTGCTTTGTTCCCCTAAGATATTCCCAAGATATTGTAGACTATTATCTAGTTGAATTATTTTATACAATTTAATTAATATTTAATTATGTTTGTGCATGCTGCGACAAGTCGACTCACTGCTTTTAGATAAGCAAAGTGTCTTTCCACTACAGTTTCATTTGAATATTATTTACAAGGATTTTCTAACAACATGCAACAATTATCATTAATAACACATTAATCTTCGAACAAATGACAACCGAGTAAGTTTTCCATGGTTGAAAACTTATAATCGACATCAATAAGGACGAACATACATACATATACATTAATAAAACATATACAGACAGACACACTTACACATCGATGGCTTAATATAAAAAAGGTTTAACTCAAATTTTCGATATTCTACAAGAGACGGAAAAAACTGAAGAAAAAATGAAGCATTTACATGAAAAAATAATTGTTTTAAGTGGCCATAAATCGATTACACACTTTTAAATGTTACAATGGAACCAACTGGGTCTCCAAATGGAGGTGTGTTGCAACACCACCCTTCCTAATCTACTTAGTTTTTTTTTTTAAATGTGATGTACTTGTAAGTTAGCTACCAGAAAACGTTAAAAGCGCGATTTCAAAGTAAGTTGAGATACGCCTCTTATAAATTAAGCCATCAATATGCATGTGTGGTTGTATAAACATTCCCACGTAAAATCTTGCACTAATGAGAAAACGTATGCAAAACGTTTGTATGCGTATGGCAAAAATAAGTTTCAGAATCAATATAAATAGTTGCCTGCTGTAAACAAAAGCGAAAAATTTCAGCAATACGTTCTTGCTTTGCTTATAAGAAGGGAAAGGAAATTTTTGTAATGAGATAGAACCAACAACTCTTTTTAGTACTGAAAGCTCATTTTTATCATCTCTTAATTTGCAACAGTCTTGCCTTGAGCTGTCATTACAAATTGTAATACGATAAATCAAAACAATTCACATAATCCATTTACCATAAAAAGTTGCGTATATAATGCAGAAAAATTACATCAACTGACACCACACACAGTGATGAGGAAGGTTTAGTGGCCTTCGAAAACAGCCGGTTGTTACGTTCTACTACGTGTTTGTCAGAATATTTACAACTAACTTTGGTGTTACTTGTTCATTAATAATTATAATTATCACATATAATTTGGCTTACAAAGCAAAACGAACTTTAGCCTGATCAAATCATAAACATAAAAATTTTTATTATTTATGATTTGATCAGGCTAAAGTTCGTATCGCTTTGAAAGCCAAATTGCATGTGATAATTATTAACGAACAAATAACACCAAAGTTAGTTGTAAATATTCTGACAACCACATAGTTGAACGGAAAAACTAGCTGTTTTCGAAGGCCACTAAACCTTCATCATCAGCGTTCTTTTGTGTTTGGTCCACTGTGTGTGGTGTCAGTTTATGTTGTAAATTTCTGCTTTATATACTCAGCCATTTTTGCAAATGGAATATGTGAATTGTTTTGATTAATCGTATTACAATTTGCTGAAAGCTTTTTTTGTAATGAAAGCTCATTTTTACCATCTCTAATTTTACAACAGTCTTGCCATTGTCGTTTGTTCTTTACAAACTATGCACATGTTGCTTAATTTGCTTATTTTTTGTTAATTATATTTTTGTTTTTTGCCACAATTTTAATTTGTTAAAAAAATTCTGCTCATAGAGGATTTTTCTCATAAATGTACATGTACATACCTATTGCAGGGTAAAGGTTCCCCGATCTGCTAGTGCATAAATAGGATCCAGTTACCCCCTCAATAATCAATTTCAATGTATTTTTAATCAAAAAAATATTTTACTGAGTGTGTTCAAAAAAATTTTAAATGTAATTGTAACATTTCCAGAAAGCACCAATTATGAACGGTTTTATGTTTATATGTGCTATCAAAATACCTGTAAATACCAACCAAAGCAAATTCAATTGTCTTTTCTACATTTAAATCTGGCATTATAGTTTTCTTCTGCAGAACATTTTAGCAGATTTTTTTTTTACCAATTTAGCAGTCTTTCACCATAATTTTCTGGCAACATTGCCACTGGTGATGCCTGTTGTAGATCTCCCTGTGGTATTCAGTATCAGCATTCAGCTAGTCAAGCTCATTTATTAGTTTCTTAAAATAATTTTTAATTATGCAAAAGTTAAAAATTCACACATCCACGAACATACGAATGTGTGGGAATTGTTTAATTAAGTGGTTTTCTGAACACAATTTAATCAAGTTAAACAGCAAACACATCCCAGTGTATCCATCCACTAGTAGACGTTTGTAAGTAACTCAAGTAAATTATTTAT
This sequence comes from Nowickia ferox, assembly GCA_936439885.1. Taxonomy (NCBI): domain Eukaryota; kingdom Metazoa; phylum Arthropoda; class Insecta; order Diptera; family Tachinidae; genus Nowickia; species Nowickia ferox. Next base: position 113,464,913 of record OW387023.1, read on the forward strand.
TTTTTACTTTCAACCTTTCACTCAAGTCAGTGTTACTAAAATAAGTCAGTGGTTGACAGGATATGTGTTTGTTTTATAAATCAGCTTCAACCGATAGCTTTATGATTTAAACACCAGGGAACAAATATATTTATCTTTAATTAAATCTTTCTCATATACTTAGAACCGCGCTTCGACGACGTCTGTACTTCAGGGCTATACCAACAATTTCACTGCATTCATTAATCATAAAAGCATAATAATTGTCTGAAAAGCAAAATGATAAATTTATATATTTACACTCGCATGTGTAAAGAAACTAGTTAAAATTAGATAAAAGTAAAGGAGAAGCCAACAGATGTGATGTGTGTATAATATCCTAATGACAAATAAAATTAATATGAGCGTAAAAGCATCAGACAGTTGCTACGAGTAAAAGATATTTGAAAAATACTTTATAGAAAGAAAAAAAAAATAGTTTTCTTTTTACAGCTACAGCAATTGATAAATTAGTGGTGAAAAGAAAAAAAAACATTTCGCAAAATTAAATATTGCTTCATTTGACTCCGCACAGACAGAGGATTTAAGAATATAACTTAAACTTTTTTTAAGAAAATTAGAAAATTCTGCACACGCATTTGGCTTGAGTTAATTTTTTTTTAAGTTTCATATTAAAATCTACGAAAACAAGGTTTATTTAAAATTGTTCGCCAATTACTTTGCTTCAGATGTGTTTCATGTTAATTCAACATGATTTACAGTGAACTTGCTTTATTTTTCACCAATAATTTTGTTTCATATTTGTTTCATGTTAATTCAACATGATTTACAATAATGTTGCTTTTCCATAAAATTTATTTTCTATACCGTGAGATGAAAGAAGTTTACACATCACATCATTCACATAAGCCAACGCAATAAATTATTAGTTGAAAAGAAATCACACACATTCACACCAAAATACTTTAACTCAACAATAGTTACACAATGTCTAACTGGCAGCATTTTTTATTAAATAAAACGATTTAAAACCAGACGTGTGTGTTTTATAATGCATCGAAATACAATTAAATAAATTGAATTTTAGTAAGACACAAACTATTGCCTCAGCTACACAAAACGTGTCCTCCTCCATATACCATCAACTAAAATAAAAATTGCAACAATATTGTTCAATTGGAATCAATGGACCACGAAAAAAAACTGACAAATGGAAAAATTGCAAAAAAATATGTTCATTTCTAAAGGTGCAGTCCCCCGAATATGTTGCCAAGAAAAAGATAATGGAAAAATTCCAAAACAAAAACTATATCCCTTTTTTATATTATTATTTTTAAAACAAATACTTTTCAAAAGAGATTGTTGGTGTTTGCAAGGAATACAAAAAGCAAGCGTCTACAGATTTCTGCATTAAAACAGACAACAACAAAAAAAAACTGAAAGTAGTTTATACAAAAAATACAAAAGCTACCAAGTTAGATTAGAAATATTGTTGCAATTCCCTTGTTGCAGTTGAATTTTTGAAAGAATTTCATTCGTTTTCATGCAACAGAATAATGAACATGTTCTTCGCTTTATATTTTTAAAATACAGTAGACTCTCCATAATTTGAAATTCAGGGGTTAGAGAAAAAGTTTTATTAATCGAGAAATAAATTCACAAGAGTTTGATTAAAATTTTGTTTGTTTATTTGGAAACTTCTTATTTGAAATAAGTACTTAAATAATTAAAATGGAAAAAAAGTTCGTATGTTTTTGCAGTGAGCAATGCGATTTGAGAAAAATCACAACTTGCATGGGAACTAAAGCGAAGGATTTTTTTTTATTGTTTGAAATACACGAGCACAAGCACATTATCAGTTCAAATGACAAAGTCGAAAAGCCAAATGATAGAACGTCTGCTAGCAAGATGACTATTTTTTTGTTTCTATTTTATTTTAATTTTTTTTATAGCTATGCTATTTATGTCACGACACAGGAGCTGGGACGTGATTTTTGTAACAAAACTAATTGACACTATTAAATTAATAAATTTATTTTTGCTTTGATTTCTTTGTACTTAAAACCAGAATACAAAAATAAAAGAAACAAATTCTTTGATTTTAGTTTATTTTGTTCTTTGAACTTTTGTTTTTGCATTATTTTTGCACATAAGCACAAACCAGAGTACACAGCCGATCGGCTGTAAGCCGGCAAACAGCCGACGCAGGCCACAGACAATACACTAATTTAATCGTACGCCGCTGGAAAAGAAAATAATGGGAAATAAATGCAAACGTTTTGAAATATTTGCGGCGAATTTGACATCATCATGTAATATAATTTTATTGCATTATTGTTTAGCACATTAAGTTTATTTTATATGGCTCTTCTTTTTTATTTTTATAAAGCACATCACACAAAAATAATTAAAATTATAGATCGTAAAACCGAAAAATTAAAATTGTTACATGTCGGCAATAAAATTGCCTTGCAAATAATCACATGAATCTTTTAAGCTTATTGAATGAAACAGTTTAAATTATCGAGAGATTCATTTTAGCGAGTTTCACTCAAAAGCTTCCAGGATGATTTGGAAAATCATTTGGAAGTTATTTTTAAGATCTTAACAATAATCAATCAATTATATTTAGTATTTTTTTTATATTTTTTCATGCGTATATTTATTTATTGTATCTTCAAAAAATGAACTAACAATAAGTATTCAAATATAATAATTAGGCCCAACCAGTGTCAGGCATAAACTTAGTGATAGTAATCAATAATACATAAATATCGTATTAAGCACATAAATATTTTCAAGCTGTTTCATCTCGAGTATATTAAAAATTATAAAGGCAGATGTTGAAGTTTTTTATGCGTGGAGATGGTGAATTGTCAAAGCAAATCATAAATCGTTTATATTTTAAACAGGTTTGTGGAACATTTCAAAGCTTCTTCTCGGTATGTTTATTTTTCGTCCCTTTAGTAAAAAGCAACCTTTAAGTAGGGATGCAGAGTTGAAATGCCCTTCAGAAACTTTCACAGTAAAGCTCTGGTTGGTTGGTTGGTTGACAAGGCTGCATTTTTCACGCCGACATTCAGACGATTCCTTTTTGAAAGGAGCCCTATCTAGGTATACGAATACGCTGGTAGGTTTTAGATCCAACCCGTCCCTTTGGGATATCTGATAAGGTCACTCAACCCATTCTGAGATAAATCTCAAAGGTCGTCTAGTACATGACTGCCTAAAAACTTGTGTCGCGAGAGATGCAAAGCTGAAAAGAAATTAGAAGATTGTCTCATCTTTGCGTTCTTCTTGACAACTTCGACAGAACTCATTGTGGGACAGGCCTATTCCGGTGCCCAGTCATGACTGCAACGAGCATCGAGATGTCCCTACGGTTCCTACTAGTTGATTGTATTGAGCGCCTATCATCGTAGCAATGCCACATTTTCTTAGAAACCTTGCCCGTGACTATATTGCGCCCTCTGCATTCAGCCTTATATAGGTAGTGCTTGAATATAAAGTTTCTAATAGTACCAAACGGTATGGCGAGCCAGCTCTAGCCAGCTCGGTCGTCCGTTCGTTATCTAAAAAATTTATATCTTTGTGCTCGAACCCAGATGAGGGTGAGGTCAGCCTAACCACCCCGTCTAGATAGTAAACTTTTACACTACCAAACTAGAATAGAAACAGTGATCAGAGAGTGATCAGATCAAGATCATATATCTTAGGGTTATAAGAGCTGATTAGCTGTCGACCCTGTACCTTCCCATCAATCAGCCTGAAATATAGTGGTTTCGTTGGGAAGACGGAAAGATCATTCCATCCATTCTCTTACTATTGTGCCTCCTTTCCACTCCCGTCTAGATGGAATCAGAACTTTGTGGTCAATAGATTTTCTCTGCGTATTGGGTGGTTGATCCGTAAAGCTTCGCTATAAATCTTTGAAGGCAATAAAGCTGGAAACTCAACTCAAAGCACAGATACCAATTCAAACTTAAAATGCTTAATAAGGCTAATTTCGTGCTCATTTACACTTGTGTAGAAAGTGTTAAGCAGTTTTAACACTCTGACACTTCTAAGCATGCCCGCTCTTGCACTCTGTGAAAGATGGAAATCTTGATGTTTTTGTAATTACTTGAAGGAAACTTGTACATTTCCATCCTCAACGCCTTACACAAACAGACTGTTGTTGGTGAGACTGGTTTCCAAAACGAGCCAATAAAAAGTTTGCATGCTTTTTGGATGCGGTGTTTGTATCGTGTACAAATACAAAAATGCGAACCATTACAACCATGAGCAGCATTTTTAAAACTGATGCATTGATTGCTTGTTGACGACTATTTAAAAGGTTTTGCACTGCAGAATTATGAAACATTAAACTTTAATCGAAAACAATTAACGTTTTGGAAGCCAGTCTTACTTTCCTAAGAAGGCGTTGCAAAAATATTTTCCGTACAATTTTGCTAAAATATCTGAATACATAAAAGATATATTTCAGCTTAATCTGATCTAATTTTTATATGAGCGTGAAATTTTTCAGTACAAATTTGTTAAGGAGAGCTAAATTAATTTAAAGCAGACATTCTAAGTTTTGGCTCGTGCATTTAGGACTCAATATTAGAATGGCGAATATTTCGCAGGGCATATTAATGCATTATACCGCCGTTAAAAAGTATTTATTCGAACTCCTTGTACGAAAGATATAAAAAACCGCACGGAGATTTGTGAGAGGATCGAAATGTTATACACAAATTTCTGTTAGTTATAAAATGCCGAATTTATGTTAAATCTAAAATGCAGGGGTGAATAAACTTCAACTCATTTGAAGTTTGACCGGTTTTTTTAAAACATTTTTAATCCCTGTTTTACGATACTTTTGTGACTCTTTTTTCGAAGGAGACGAAAAAGACGCTGATAGAGTGTAGTTGGAGTATTAAAATTATTCCTTGCAAGATTTTATAGAAAGCTGCTGAGCACGTCTTATATTTAAAAATGCGGGGATTAGATGGTGACCATAACAATGTGAAAAATAGGCAGGAGATATTATATCCCCTCCGCCCGTTAAATTAAAAAGCAGTTGTAAAATTATACACAATGTGTGCATAAGTAAGTGCATGGTTATTTCCCTCCGCATGTTTGTATACAAATGTCTACATATATTTCATTTAAAACATTTCAGTCCTTTATATGTACATACTTGGCTTAAAACAATATTGTAATTTGCAAAATTTGTATGTGTTTATTATTCGCATGCAGGCATAAATATTGCAGAAATGAATAAATACGTGTGTGATTGCATTCACATTCATACGTACTACGTCGCAGAGCATTCAGGACATATCATATCCGATTACAATTTCATTTAGTTTTTAGTTTTTTAACCTCAAGCCATACAAGTAGATGCAACAACGAAATAAAGAGTTGAATGCAAAAGTGTGGCTATCGGCGTTGTTGCGATTGCATTTATGTATGTTTTCGAATGATGATATTTTAAAATTTAAAAACACAAATAAATAAGAGCTAATACCGTGGCACATGGACGGGTTTAATTAGGGTGGTGCAGATGCTGAGGTATTCTAAACTGCTGAAAAATCAATTATGTTCTCGGCACAGGTCTCCCGATCCAATTGCAGCAGGTAATAATAAATGGAAACCTTCTGGTCCCATCAACTACTAAGCAAGAGCTGAGCGTCATGTCTATTCGACTTGGGCATTGATTCGGCTGGTTGGCCGAGCTTTATGTACGATAATATACAGCTTGTACTTCGGGTTGTGATAATGAATCGATTTTTCAGTGCGTGTAATACTTTAATGCAAAAATCACTGCTTTTTATTCCGCTAATGCAGCATTTCAGACATTTTAAATATTTCAAGGCCTCTCTGCCTCAAATCGTGTGGTACTCAATTTTCTTATTTCGTATTTTTGCTAAATAGTCTATGTTTAAAATTTTAGATTGGGAAAGCAATTGGCTGTCAAATGATGAAATGCCGAGAATTTGACGTTTGACGTTTATTTAATAAACAGTTGTGAATTTTTGAATTTCAATTTGAAAGACCGGCTTAAGCTTACGTGAACAAGCCAGAAAACACGCTCACGCTCTGAAAGATGAAATTCGAAGCGGCATTGCCGAGATAAGCAAAAAACATTTGCTGTAAAATGTGGTTCAAAATATTTGTGAAAATAGCAGACGTCTGCCAACGTGCTAGAGGTAAACATTTGCCCGACGTCATATTTCATTAATAATTCCCATATTTCTACTTTACATTTGTAACAATAAAAACTGAATTTGTCAGAAAGAGTTTGTTTTAAGCCAATTTACTTCTTAACTTTCTTAATTTGCCCACCCTTTATATATACATTTGCATACAGTCACCTGTAATGTAAAAATCCCTAACTTACATTTTCATGGTTTTACAAAGGAGGAGAAGGTTAACACGAATTCTCCCAGTGCAATAAAATAAATAAAATCGAGATTATAAAAAAGTTGATTTTAAATTGTTTATTAGACAGGACGTTTTGCGTGCTAGGTAACGATATATGCTGTTGAGTTTTTCCCTTTTAAAAACGTTATTTGTTTTAGGTAAGAATATTTACAGTTTCATAAAAAGTCGGCCGTGTACAATTTTCTTGTCATCAGTATAGTTTATTTACTCAAAACTTACATTAACAACCTTTTAAGATACACAATGTTATATTATTTACTGCTGGAATACTACGATGTTAACATCTTGGTTCTTTACAGAAGACTGCCTGCTTAGCTGCTGTATCGCCCTATTTCTGGTGATTATAAAGCTTCCAGCAGAATGTTAGCAACATCCATGAAGTAACAACAGCACATTAAACAGCCTCTCATTAAATTAGTAATATATAATATTTTCTAATAAAATCGAAAAGTAAATATTCGCAATATTCCTTACTACCCTAGTACTAATTTGCGATATAATAAATACAAAATTAATGTGTCACAATGTGCACATAAGCACAAGCCTCCCCAAGTTTGTATTTATGTATAATTGGCTGTCGATGTGACCGACTGACTGCATGTCAGATAGTCTGACAACAATATGTAAATGTTTTGATTACTTTTGGCTTTGAATAAAAATAATATTGTTGAAAATACTTGCAGTAATAAATACGATACGTAATTATAGTTGAAATCGCAATTCAATTAAAACAAACACCAGGACACAATAACCCGGTGTCCCATCTCATATGCCAGTGAATATAATAATAATGTGAATATAATATGATGAACGAAGGTGAACTGAAAAGTGTTTTTGAGTTTATGAAGCACAAAAATATAGTCTTCATAGTCATAGTCTTGAATTGTAATACTAGCAAAAGAAAAATAATTTGAAAATAATACAAAGATTTTATTTTTATTGTTAAAATCGATATCCAATAAAATACGCAGCGAATTATGAATATCGCTTTAGCGATGAAAAATAATATATCAAGTTTCCTTTTGGTAACTTTGAAGAAACTTTTTAGTCCTTACAATTTTTTTAGATATAAATATAACACATAAACTGCATGAATTCGTATACACGCAAAGAAAAGACATGGTAGAGTGGGTGGCATTGTTACGACAACAATACGAGTAAGAAGCTCAATCATGAATATTTGCACGAAATTTATATTTCGAGCTATAAATTCCGTGTGAATGAAAAATAAGGGAGAGGGTAAATAAAGTTTTCAGAGTAAATGCTTAAACAGAATTGCGACATAAACACATTTTACATAAAAATTTATGGAAATAAGCAGCCCCAGGAAGCAGTCGAGAGATAGAATCTATTTTATTTTGAGAGCGTTTTTTTTTTCTTATTCTCTCACATAGCAATACTCATTCTCGAAAAAATGTTACCATACTTTTAATAAAGTTCGTACATTTAGTAGACAAAACTGCAAAGAATAATAAGCGCAAACGAAAATAACACAAAAATTAGAAAGCCTTTGAAATTACTGCCGTAGATTTTGTTATGGGCTTTATTAATTTGACAGCGATTTTGACTGAAGTTGTAGATTTAGTCATGTTTAGACTCGGCAGTTTTCCTTAAAGCAGTTCTTTTCAATTATCTTTTAAAACTGCTCGTTTGCTTACACACAGACGGTTTTTTTATTAAATTTTCCTATTGTTCATTAAAACAATGCAGCGAATGAAATAACAAGAGAGAATTGAAGTAACTTTTCGGTGCAAGCAAGTCAGAACCCCTCTTTCCTCTCTTTCCCGTAAACTCAGACTTGCAGCAAGAAAAACTGCCGAGTCTAAAATATGACTTAGTGATATTAAATTTTTTACTTGTATGCGCTCAAAAATAGGATTTATTTAATATATTTTTAAGAAAGATTTTAACTACAATGAGGAGTATTTATAGATTTTTGAATAGTTTAGCAAAAAGAACGATTATTGATTTATTATAGGTTTACAGATCCACGAATCTTAAGTTATAATAAGAAGTTTGATTATCCCTCTATGGGGTATGGGGCCTTAGGTTAACCTTATGAACTATAACTTTATTAGTTCTAATGATAGATTGATCTACTATGTAATTCAAAACGAAACAAAATGCTTAGGAATTTTACTTACTTCAAGTTACATTTGAAAAGAAAATTACAAACAAAATTCAAAAAAACAAAAACCAGTTTTTTGTAAAAGTTTTTGTTTTAAAAAATTCTATTTGAAAATGTATTTTCAAATACAACTTTAAATGATGCAACAATCATGCTATTGTTTTTACGTATAAAATAATGTTACTTGTCCTTTCGTTATCATAAGATTTGTATTGTACTGCAGTTATATTTAATCAAAGCAATGTTTTGATCATGTGGAACACAATTGGGTTTTGTCGTTCAACAATACAATAATTAAAATAACTATGATTTGACCGCAAACCATATAATTTCATCACAGTCTGTTGCTCTACTATAATTTTTCTTTGAGTGTATAGAGTTCATATTTATATTTTTCTTTAATTAAAATCATTGCAAACGGATGGCAATTGAAAATCATGGGAAAAAATTCAAATGAGAGGCCGTCCATATACACCACCAAAATGCAAAATATGAACTTTGATGATATGCCTCTCACCGACAACGCTAGAGGCGAAATTGAGAATGTTTTATCCGTCGATGTACGAGCATACAAATATGTTTTTACAAGTACTATCAATAAAACACATTAAACTTTAAACTTAATAAGGCTTTTATTGCAATCAGAAGAGTTTAGTTTAAGCAACTCTTAAGGGCCAATCCCACGATGTCGAGAACGTTCGACTTGTTAAATACTAAAATTTGTTTTTGTTTTGAATGTAAGTGTGCGACAAATCGAACGCTGTTGACTTAGTGTAATTTCAAGTTAGTCTTGTCTGTTAAAATTAAAGTTTTACTGACAACTTATAATTTTTATATTATAACGGACATAACCTGCTGTTTTTGTATTTTTGCCACCACAAAAACGCTGTTATTTACCAAAGCAGCTAATGTCATATTAATTATCTAATTGAAATTTTGTCATCTGTCATCTGGGTTCGAGCCCGGTCTCCGACATTCATTAAATAACTACACCACGCATTTTTCTGACGTGTGTCCCTTTGTATCAGTTGTTGCAGGAAAGTTCAAGTGATGAAAGCATAGACACTGGTCACTGAACTACACCGGTTTCAGCAGATACTAATCCAAATGTAACATTATAGCGCCCTTCTTCGTCGGTATTGTGTAGCAGAATCATCGGGGAAGTAAAATAAGCAATAAAAGGGCTACTACACACAGCTTTGGAAATTTAATACGCCCCATTGACACCAGAGGCGCTGCAACACTGCCTTATTGAAAAACGTGCAAAAAGCAGAGTAGTAAAAGAATGAAGTTTTTTTATCTCTTCCTACATCACCTATCTTCTCTTTCACTATGCCTTTCCTAAAGAAGGTAACACCTAGTAACAGTAGAAGGCGTTCATTGCCAGAGTGTTACTTCTCTTATAAAAAAAAACACACACACACACAGTGGTGTTAATGTTGGTAATGAGCATAAACGTGAGTACAGCGATATTTGTATTCAATATATATTTCGCCTGGCTCCACGGTGCGCAGCCTACACTGTCTTGGTTCTTAGAAAAATGATGATGATTGAACTATAAAATCTGTTAAAAACGTTTAACATTTTCAGCAACACATTTAGAATTTAATGTCTGCAGTATTTTAATATAATTTTCACAAAAACAAAAAAAAAAAATACTTTAGATAATAAAACAAAGCGCATTTTAGCAAAATAAAAAATAACCACAGAAGTGCAAACCATTTATTAACCTACTGCCAAGTGCTTTCGCGGGATTTTTCAAAAGTTGCCTAAACGCAGTAAAAAGAAAACAAAATGTAATTTACATATATTTTCGTATTTTTGCTTAAAATGAACTGTATTTTGTATTCAACAAAAAAAGAAATTAACATTTACACAAAAAATGTTGGCAAAAGTACAAAAATGTTTAATCTTCCATTTTTTTTATAGAAGTAACAACAAACAAAAAAAAAGGCATGTAAAAAACTTTTTTCGTAATTCACTGATTATAAAACCAAAGTCATGGCGAAGGACCTCAAGTTCGCAATACAATTTTATTTTCAAACATAAATTAATAAAATAAAAAGCTGTTGCTGCCAACAATTTTTTGCCTTCAAATGTTAAAAGATCCTTGTGGAAAAAATTTATGAGTTTATAGCGTTATAAAGAAAGAAAAAAAAAACATTTGAAAGGGGTTTTTATTAAAAGGGCTTGCAAAATAATGACGCATATGCAAAGGCAAGTTACACTCGCATTACGAATATTTGTCAATATTAAATGTCAAGGCAACACTGCTCCTGTCAACAAACATCTGTCGGTTTTTTCTGTCAAAATTTAAATCAGCTGCGTTATTAAGTTTGCGTGTGACGGCTTATTGATACAGAGAACCGCATGGTTTGTTAATTTCATGTGCTTATTACTAATTATTTTTTGAGGAAAAGCACCATCACTCGCACCAAGGCTAAGTTTGATAAATACAATGGGAACGCTTCGCCAGGAATAGTAAAACAGGAGTTTGCTGAATTTTGCTGTGGCCGCACAAGCACGGTCTCTACACTCGAAACAATTAAACAAATGTTCGATATGATTTTGACCGATCGGAGATTGACAGTGAAAAAGATTGCGGAAACTTTAGGAATCACTTAGGTATAAAAAGCTTTCCGCAGGATGGGTGCCGCGTTCGCTCACATTTTTAAAATAAACTAAAATTTACAATTTTAACAAGTTTTATATTAAAATGAAAAATAAATTAAACAATTTCATTCATGTTATAAAAAAGTTCCTGTTGGGTATTATGCGGTTTTTGAATATTGATGAAAATGAAAGTAATTAACAAACAACGAAAGGTTTTTGTTGATTATAAATTGCTAATGATGTTGATTACCAGTGAATTGTTGCCTCTTTAATTCAACGTTTTTTTTTTTAACTTTTACTCTTCCAATGCTTACATTAACTTGTGGTTTGCTTTTTTCCGCCTGGCTAATGAAATTTGCAATTATGTATATTAATTTTTTTTTATTTAAGGATTTGTTTTTTTTTTGTTAAAGTGAAATACGGTAGTTCTTTTCCAATTCAGTTTTTTTTTAAAGCTAATACTTTTCATTTCTTATATTCATATCTCTATTAATAAGAATAGAGATATGGATATAAGACTCTTTGGATTAATACTGCATTTTCTGTGCCTCCATGAAATTGCCCAGCGACCACTCAGTTCATCAGTTCCCATAAAGTCCGTGGTGGCATAGAAAATGCGACAACATCACAACTAATCTCATTTGACTAATTTAATTTAGGAAAATCATTACAGGTTAGGTTAGATTAGGAAGAGTGGTGCTAACTATAATGCACCTCCACTCGAAGAACCAGTTGGGTCCATTGTGATTCGCTTCTATTGCCCGTTAAAATATGCTCTCATGGAAACGTCTGCTCAGCCATCTGAGCTTATGATGTTTCAGCCTCGGGCAGTGACAGATAATATGTTCAATGGTTTCTGATTCCTCTTCATCACCGCACTTCCTACAGAAATCTGGAGTGCCAGTTTCTCAAACGCTGGTTCTTGTCCTGACCGAGCAGTGACCAGTTAACGCGCCTATCATGATTTGCATCGCTTTCCTTTTCATATTCAGTAGCAGGTTCGATCTTTCTGAGTCAAGTTGTAGCCCTAGAGAATCTAAAATCCTCCCTAATTTGCCATTAACTGTGGGTCCTGCTCTCTGCCCAATTACAGAGTTCTCTGTAGCAATGACCTATCGGTAATTTCACCGATCTGTCACACATTCTCTCATGTAACGCGGACCCTATTCTTGCCAGCTCATCGACAATTTCATTTCCCTCAACACTGCTGTGGCCAGGAACCCAACATAGTCCGACGCTATATTTATTCATAACAGAGTTGAGTGCTCTCCCACAGTCACAAATAAGTTTCGATTTGACATTGTGTCCCTTCAAAGCTTTTAGAACGTAAAAGGTTACCCTCTCACCTTCAGCTACATTCCTGCCACGAGTTCCGTGGCCATAAAAATTGCCAAGTTCACTGCTTGAAAAACGCTACATTCATTCAGCAGTCTGAAAGAACTACGAATGTTCGTTCCCAAGATATAGACACCAGCCCCTAAACCTTCCCCCATTGTTGATCCGTCTGTAAAAACTTACCGGCCTTGACCCAATAGTTCTTATCCGAAATTACAAGTCAAGGTGTTATACTAAAATCAATTTGAACGACTTTATAGTACGTGAACCCAGGAGTTACGGATCCCTGATCATTAAAACTGATCTCATTTAAGATTGATGTGTGACCTGTTATTTCTGTCCTCATTAAATCTCTTTTTACGAGTCTAAGGAGATTTCTAGTCGCCGTTCTCACCACAAAGTCTTCTGTAGGAAGTAGGTCAAGAATGACGTCCAAGGCAACCTGAAGTGTACTCTTTTGAGCACCTGTGTTGCCCAGCGAATCTCTGAACCTTACTCTGAAGATTACTGGCTCCTGTGACTTTCCTTCCTCAATGCCTGCCACCATACCACCCAACCATAGGAAATAACCGGTCTGACAACCGATGCTTAAATCCAGTTTACTATCTTCGGTTGTATAATCAAGTTCCTTCCTGTGGAGTTCCTGTATGCGTAATAGGGATTGAGACCTCTCTTTAGCCTTTCATGCGTGTTCCTTTCTGAAGAAAGCTTGTTATCTAAGAAAACACCCAGGTATTTCACTACCTTTGCTAGTCTCACGTCTACCCCGCCCCCATCTTATGCAGTACAAAGTTATCTATTTTGTTTCTACTGGTAAACAGGACTAGCTCGGTTTTCTCTGGGTTGGCTCCCAGTATTTTGCTGCCCAGGAGAATACTTCTCCCAACGCCAACTACATGACTTCACTGATAGTAGGAAGAACCTTTCCTGTTACCAGTAAAACCACGTCATTGTGTTCATTGTCAACTTGTCACTAATCTGCTCAGTTTTCCCCTTCCCATACTCCAGTTGATGATTCTGCTACTAAGCACGATAACTATCCACTCCCTAACAGCCTTAATATAAAGTTGTTAAAGGCTCCTTCAATATCTAACAATGCAGCCAGTGTATAATACTTGTGCTGCAGTCCTCTTTCTATAACACCAACCACTTCAAGGCAAGTATTTTGAGAGTGCGCTTCAAAAGACCTGCCTTTTTCATAGACATGCTGAGTCCAACTAATGACGCTTGTATCAATTGTATTCCTTAGATGCAGATCAATCAGTCATTCTAATGTTTTCAAAAGAAACGACGAACGACTGATCGGCCTGAAATCCTCGGCTTGCTTTATCCGCTTTGGGTATAAAGAAGATCATATCATAGATGAGCATATCTTAAAGATACTCGTCAGAGACAGTAGTAAGCGCTCTGGGACATTCTGTAAGATGGCCGGAAAAAGGCCATCTGGGCTTAGTGATTTCTACGGTTCGAAGGATCAAAATCCCTTTAATTCGTAATAAAAATTCGAAAAAAAACTTACGGAATTTGAGCCTGACCAAGAAATAATATCAAAGGCTTGATATTTCACCAAGATATCATGCCATCTATAACCGCCAAAAAAGCTTAAGCGACATAATATTCTAATTTCGTTTTTTTTTTTACGAAAATCGATTATTTTCGTTGGAAGATAATCGATTTTCGTCACAAAACGAAGTTAAAAAAATATATGTCGCTTAGGATTTTTTTTTTGATAATACCGGAACAAACTTTATACTGAGAAAAGGGACTGGTATAAAACAAATAAAATATTTAAAAAAAAATAATTTCATGAAAAACTTCATAATTTCAGTTGTAAAATTTTTGAATGTCATTGCGTCAAATGCGGAAGCATTGGTTTTCACTGGCTTTTTGAATACTACAGGAATTTATACATATATCTAAAATGACGCCTCCTTTCACCTTTGTAAAGCTACCCATACATTTGCAATATTATTGTGCAATAACTGATATTTTACAATAAAGTTGCCTGTGTATATTACATTGGTATATGACACCATATATCAGATAAAATCAAAAGTCATTTGATTTATATTGGGAAATATTTTGTAATGTTTTAAGAACATTGTACAATAATAATTTCCAGGTACATCACTAAACATTATTTTTCTATTTTTTAAATTACTAAATACAAACTTAATTAATTTTGAATACGTCTAGTAGTAATGTATTACAAAAATTTAATTTTTAAATTTCTTAAATGCTCATTTGTGTGTAGCTTTTGTTTACTTTTACACACATTGCAAGAAAAATTGTGCAATACTTTTTATAATATTGTGCAATTTATTGAATAGTGTGCAGCAGAACGATAATAATAATAGTAATAAAGTCTATGGGTACCTTAAGAGTTTGCTTAAAAATAAAACTTGCTACACTGGCGATTTCATTTTCAATCGAATAATTATGAAATTTTTTTCCTTCACAAGATGTCGCACACGTGTCTCTCATAAAACTCGAATAAATATCTTTCAAATAAAAAAAGTTTCTTTTTATGGCAAAAGTCAGTCGTCAAGCCACCTGTTAGAAATAACTCGTGTCCTATGTACAATAAATATCCTTGGCAACTTTAAGCAAAAATCATTTGTAAATGAAATAAACACAGGAAAAAAAAGTAAATAAAAATTTAAAATTTGTGTAACAAGTGTTTGGCAGGAGGAGAAGAAGGCGCAAAAACCCACATCCCAAGTTTGTTTATTATTTCCTTATTTTTAGAAAAACAATTTTGAAAAAAAAACATGCTCCAATCCTTTGTAAATAACAATTTAATTAACTTTCACTAACAGTTTATTAAAGGTTCAATACAATGTCAAGTGTCCCAAAGTTGCCTGCTGAGAAATTATTGAAAAACTTTTTAAAGCAAAATGCTTTAATAAAATTTTTCATTTTAATATTTTTAGGAGACATTTTACTGCAAAGGTATGGAAGTTATTTAATAATAAAAATATATATACATTAAATTAGGTTTTATTGCTTTTTTATGTTAAAAAAAAGTATGAGTGGATAGTATATTGTTTGCCTTAAGCAGTTAAAAATTTTATAATTATAAATGTCAATGGTTGAAAAACTTTCGACGCTCTTTAAAAGCAGCCGTCATTTTCAGATGTGCTTAGTAAAATTTAGAACTTTTAGGGTAGGAGGCACAGCTATTGTGAGTTATTGATATTAAAATTTTCTCAAAATAAATATTGTAAATTAAGCCAGTGTTGCAAGAACTATTTAAGCAAGCATCGCTGAATATTACAACGAAAATAGTTTCAGGCCCATCACAGGAGCTTTTTTCAATTTGTAAAGTTTTTCGTAAAAATTAAAGGGAATAATGCAATTATTCATGGTAAAATTTTTAAATTTTTAAAATCTTTTTTAAAGTAAAATTGTAATACTTTCGATCAAAACAATTCTCGTATTCTCTTTTTACAAAAAAAAGTCATAAGTCACAAGTTTTTAAATAAACTTTAGCACTTCAATTCCAAACAAGAAATATTTATTCCTTGCGACCAAGATTATATATTCGAACTTTAGTTATTAAAAAAATATTTCAAGAGACAAATAAAGTCTATGATTAAATTGTGAAAGAGATGGCTCAGCGAGAAAAATTAAATCTTTTGCAACTCCGTATTTGCAAACAAAAATTCGTCTTTAGAATTTTCCTTTATATAACAAAAGTTAAAAATTTCCCTTTAGCCAAATATAAAATCTAATATATGACATTAAATCACAAAATAAATAGCTTAAGTAAATGAGAACAAAAACCAGACATCCCACGCACAATTTGTCTGAAAATAATAATAGGGGCCATCATTTGATATTGCTGCTGTTGTCGTTGTTGCCTTTCATAATCCTTCAAATAAGTTGCATAGTTATATTCTGGTTTTTTTTGTATGTACATTTGCACTTTACTATTTATACCCTTAGAGGGTAAAATTTAACATAAAAAGTACAATGCAGAAGTTTCCAACATTAAATATAGAAACTATAATGAAGATAACACAACTATGGAATTTCTATATTTTGTTTTTTGTTTTTTTTAGTCGAATAAAACAACCAGGGGTGTTTGCTCATGATGGAATGACTGAGCCAAAGTGCAAAAGACGCAGTGCAAAGTGCGAATGCAACTACATGTCGAGCCTTTGCTGCAATAGAGTCATAACGTAAAAAAAAACTTACATATTTTACAGAAAACGGGTTTAAAGTTTTGATTTTAATTACAAAAAAATTTCCTCTAAAATTGCGAGCGCGCAAAATATTTGTATTGTATATTCACACAACAAAAATAACGATATGTGATATTAATTAAAAAAATTAAATTTTTTGAGTTATGACTCTCCTGCATCAAAGACTCGATATGTATGTACATAACAAAGACTACATCATAAACAGTCACAATTTAAGAAATCCCACATGTTCAGGAACGGCGAAAAACTGCTGAGACTGTACATATAACGCATAACGGTATTTTTATCGTTCTAAAAGACTGTGTTGCAAAACAAATTTTTGGGGTTGTTACAGATTTTTTTCAGTGAACTCGTTCATGAAAAATCAAAAAAAAAAAAAATTGCGATAAATTTGAATTGTGACTGTTTATGGTTTAGTCTGCGATACGTTTACATAGTGCTTATTTTGGTTCAACGTTGTGCTGTAGAAATGACGCAATCAGAATTCCAAGACCGACCCAGAAAAATACAAAAAGCAGAATATTAAAACTAACAAACTATTTTTGTTGAAACTACAACAGAGTGAGCTGAGTGTTCATTTTTGTATAGAGAAAAGATAAGGCAAAGCAAAAAAAAAAAAAAAATCCTGAATTACTTGAGCTTGTGGGAGAGCAAAATATCCTTTGCGAAGCAGTCGCCTGAGTAGGCTAGAAATAAGGTAAATAATAATGTTGATGATGATGACTATGATGCTATAAATGCTCGTACCTTAAAAACTCAATGAAGTATATTTGAGGGAAAGAAAACAAAAACACCACAAGTTAGTTTTAGAAGAGTCAATAAGATATAGTATATACATAATGTGGGCATTAAAACTAATTCTGGATAAACTAAAAATATATCAAGCTTTAAAGTAACATGTGACAGCAATTCTAGGAATATTTTTGCTCAATATAGGTCTTACACCGCCATGAGTTATAAATAAATTCATAACCTTAAAAAATTTCTAACAGTGAAGAACAATATTTTTTCACTGAAATGTCGCGTGATATTTTTAATTATTCAAACATTCTAAAAAGTTTAATTTACGCCAGTAAAGAGGTTGTATGGAAACTTGGTTAGTATATCTCTACAGTAAAGGTAAAAAAGTAATTACTTAACAATTGCTGCAATAGACACGCATTAAGTGCTGTAAGATATTTTTTAAGCTTACAAATGATTATTTAAAATGGGTAAACAACGAATAAACTCTCTCTACAATTACAATTATAATTACAATTACAATTACAATTACAATTACAATTACAATTACAATTACAATTACAATTACAATTACAATTACAATTACAATTACAATTACAATTACAATTACAATTACAATTACAATTACAATTACAATTACAATTACAATTACAATTACAATTACAATTACAATTACAATTACAATTACAATTACAATTACAATTACAATTACAATTACAATTACAATTACAATTACAATTACAATTACAATTACAATTACAATTACAATTACAATTACAATTACAATTACAATTACAATTACAATTACAATTACAATTACAATTACAATTACAATTACAATTACAATTACAATTACAATTACAATGACAATTGTTATACATACTATTATTATTATTTTAACATCCAGGCGAAAGCGTTTAGCAGAGGACAATTTTAGTGAAATGGTTTTATTTTTTGTTTTTTTTAGCTAACGATATGTAACAAATTAATTTGTTACGCAAGAAAGATAGTTTTTATAAGTTTAAAATTTTTTTAGTAACTGTAATTGAAAAATTTTGCAATTAATTAAAAAAATTATTACATACATTTTCTATAATTCTTTATTAAGAAACTACATTCACAATTGCTTTGAATTGTAATTGATTTTTCTAGATTGCAATTACATTTAATTTTGTCCAATTACATTCACTTTTTTTAGTTAATTGTAATTAAATTTTTTTTCGACCACAATTACTTTTAAATATAATTGTGGTTTCGTTTATTTTTAATTGTAATAAAATTTAATAGTAATTGAAAACTTTTTATTGCAATTACAAAATACATTGTAATTGATGTGTGATCAATTACAAAATGTAATCATTACTGCTCAAGTCTGATGTGGGGTGCCTTGGCGTATGCCTGATTTAAAGCTTCTCTTCTATGCAAATTAGAATCAACAAGTTATTACTCCAACTAAATCCGTAAACTTTGACTTACGCCACTAGTTCAGCTTTTACTCCTTCTATTGTTCTTCTTCTTTTTGCTTTTCTTTTTAAATTCGCTGCAACAGATGCTTCTAATAGAGTTGTTTATTTCAATTTACTTGCTTTTAATTTAAATTAAATTTCTCTTCAATAAACTTTTATTAATACACTGCAAGCAACTTGTGTTTGTAGAGTGCAGAGTACTCACACGTAAGTATTTTTCTATGGTTCTAAGTGAAAAGTTGGCAGGATACTAAAAACTTCACAGCACCATTTGCTGGGCCATAATTTTTGATTGCTAAAGATATACTGTTTTATGTTGGCAAATATGTGCGTGCTTAAGTTTTTAGTTTTATGCTTTTCAAATGGTCCAACAAATTGTCTTAGTTGTAAATTTTAAATTTAAGTTTTGCACAAAACTCCCTGATGAAGTTGTAATTTTTTTCCTCACTTGATTTTGTATATCAGTCAAGTAGAAAAATAGTAAATATGTATGTGAAAAATTTATGTTTTTTTTAATGTTGTTGTAGCATAAAAAACTCTTTTGTATGTAAAAGGATCTATAAGCATTCACAATAGCCATACTCGCATTATTGTGAGATTTTATTTGTAGCAACAGAACAGTAGTAAGCTTTACTTGCTGTGTTTTTTTGGGACCAAAAATACTAGTTGAGTTTTTTAATGTATGTGTTTCATAACACTGTGCAACAAAGACAAACATTCTCCAAAATAACAAGGATCTATTGCCAGGCCACAAAAATAAATGTACTATATCTGGTTCTTGAAAGCTTACGTGTGATGCTGTTATTGTGAATCAGCAAAGTGAATCATAATATCTTTATATTTTAGTCACACAATGGGTAGTATGAATAAAAAAAATTATTTGCTCTTTACCTAAATTTTTTTTTTAAAACACAAAATTTTGGAAGTTATAAAATATGAAGCTAAGAATTTCGAATTTTAAAACATTTTTGTTTTTCAATTCACAGTAAATATATAGCAATAAACAGACGCACATACATCATTTTCTAAATACAAAGCAAAATAAATCATTGGGAAGCAAAAAGCAATTTCAAGGAAATGAACTCATATTTCGCTTGAAGAGAATCAAAACATCAAAGAAAGTTTGAGTGAAATGTTGTGCGTGAACAGGAAACATTACTCGTATATGCAAAATAATCTCTGGGGATTGCAATGCCGATGGTCGATGGGCGTGGCCGATTTTAATGAAATTTAAATATTTTCTTGATTTAGTCACTGCTCTGTGTCAACTTGTATTGGTCTAAGACCATAACTTATACAAAGTTTTTGCACGAATATGTATAAGGTAATCCCACTGTGTGGGGATCTGCAAGTAGACTCCGTGATAGCTGCCATATTTTCTGGATATTTGCTTTCAAAAGCTTTAATTAATTCGATTTGGTTGCATCAGCTTTATGCTTTACAACAGGATTGCGAGGAGGGCCAATTATGTCATCTATCCTGGATATAAATTTTCCAGAAAAGTCAAGCCCTTAATTCTTGCACCACTTGAATTTTGTAGGGAGTCAGCTTTAGATATTTCTGTAAAATGCGGTATAATAATGATCTCTGCACATTGCACAGCAACTATGCGCTTATAAATTGAAAGATTAAAACTGTCATGAAGAGACCTTTGTACATTTTACAAGTTTTCGATCTTTCTTAATGAACTTAGTTGCCCGAAGTTTGTTTTTTTAATGTTGTCCGGTCTCTTCAGCTGGTTTCTTGCATTTCGGAAAGAGAAGTATTCTGAGCGCATTGTATTATTGGTGCAAGCGTCTCTGGTAGCGGTGACGTATTAAGCTAAACTTTCAAACTTTCTTTTAAAACTCCCCGTATAATTTGTACGTAAAGTGAATAAGAGCTACTATGCTTGGCTTAAATTTATTTAGTAAATCAAAGCAATGTGTTACATGAGTGCAAACAAAAAACACAAATGATTTATAGAAAATGTTGGTAAATGTTCATGAAGAACAATGGGCGTCAACGAATTCTCTCGACCTTGTTCGATTGTTAGCGCGTATCTTTACTTGGTTCCAGGTAATACTACGGGATGCACATTCGTTCTTTACTACGAGGGCAGATCAATAAGTCCGTGACTTTTCGAACTTCCCTCGTCGTTATATGAAATGCAACACTGTTACCATCAAGTTCCACCTGTAAATAGACTACTGTCATATTCTGAGCAAGTGTCGTCATTTACTTTGCGTTTAACAGCTGTTCAAAACATACAACCTCGTGTATTTTTGTATTAACTTTTAATTGTATGCAACATCAAGTCACCATACCAAATTCTACGTTTTGTTTCAGTTGTTAAGAATGTTTATTAAATCCCACTGAGCCTATTAATATAAATAAATAAAGCAAAAATAAATGATTCGCAATCAAAAAAACTCATACGTGCATTAAATATTGGCCCTCAGTACTTGTTTATAACAGAGTGGGCTTTTACCATTCATTTCGTCAACGATGTATGACACTTACTTTAATGTCCTTTTATATAACTCATCTTTCTTATTTATGTCTTTCTTCTTCACGTACACATACAAGTCTGAATATTTTAGTTCAAGTGTGGGTGCGTGGGAAAATGTGCTTAGATTTAAGTACAATTACATCTGATGTCAAGACCACAATTGCTGACAATATAAATCCATTAAAGTAGAAAAAATTGTATAAAAAGAAAATCAAAAAATAAGTGGATGTTAATGGTTGATACTTGTGTCTATGAGCTGTAGTTTTGCCATCAAACACTTATGCTCTACCGCACTACAGTGCGAGGCAAAAGTTTGAACCACAAATATAAAAATAAAAATAAAACATATTGCCATGCTCACCAGTTTCTATCTACGGGAGCCAAAGTTTAAATATTTTTTTTACGTTTCCTTCTGTTCGAATACTTTTGCATTGCCACTGTACACATTCTAAATGTAAAACTTTAGATGCAAAGTTTTATGTAACTCTATAAACAATGTTTGTCGTACAGGCATAAGAAATTTTATGGAACTAAATGTGTGTTTATCTGGATAATTTAATTGTTGTAATATTGTTTGTGTACACATACACAGACACACACACATACACATTTGATATTTTACATTATCCAAGTGCGTACATCTCTTTATTTCCATCTTAAGTCCAAAATATTCTTAAATGTATTTAAAGAAAATGAATTTGCTGTTGTTGTTGCTAAATAACAAATTATTTCAAAGTATAAATTCAAATCAACTAGAAATGCTTTTGTTTATAAAACTTTATGTTTTCATTTAATTTAATCTTATTTATTATTTTTGTATAAATATTAAAAGTGCTTTTAAAATTAGCATGGCCTTAAATATAAATTTGTATTTTGTAAGAAAGTATGTCAGAATATTTGATGCCTGTATAATTAAAATGGATTTTTGTGTTTTTATTGTTTTACTAACATGTGGTCCAGAGAAAATTTTACGTACGTTATAATCTTGCGTGATTTGTTGTGGTGAAGTTGAGCTAACGCATACCAAATTGTAGAGAAATGTCTTGGTCATTGACTAGTATTGAGGTAAAATATCTAACATATCATTATATAAAATAAATCATCCTGCTAGGCAGAGTGATATTCATTTCTGATGAGCAAATTGGAAGGACTCTTAAAAAATACTTCATAAATAAGAAATTTTAATTTTTTTTGCCATATCTAACGACTAATGCCAGAAACAGATTTGGGACGAATGAAGAATTTCGCCTACCACGACGAATTTGCCGTTAAGATCTTGCTCGTGTGGAGCACATCCACGGGGATCCAGTGAACTTTTGTTTCACTGACCTCTTGTGAATAATTTTTTTTCCAATTGATCCTTATTAATATTTAAAACGTATTTGGATTTTTAGGTTGTATTAAAAATATTCAAGACATTGTCTCTTCTACGAGTAAGGCAATCTCTGATTCTCGGTATTTCAAACTGCATTAAATTTCAATCAAAATAAAGTTGGATCTGTATAAATCCAAAAATATTTACAAAAAAGGTTTAACTTAAAAATTAATATGTACAGTGAAACTTCGATATCAAAAAAAAAGAAAATAAAATTCTTTATTTTTGCAATCGTTGTATCCCAAACGTGCCGAAAACTGTTCAACTTTGCTCTTTAGCATCAGTCCTCCCAATGGAATGTTTTGAAATCAACTTGGCATAAACCATTTAAATTAATATTGGCCAAGGTCTTTATATTTAGCAAGGCGCTTTCTTTTACACTTAAAGTACTTGCTGTTGCAAATAGTCTCCCAAAATTTTTAAATTGCAGCAAGACTACTTAAATTTTTTTTTTTTTTGAAATTTCTCACTTAGATTTATCAGCACGATTCATTGTCATTAATTTTTCGCGCGTAATTAATTGATTTAAGCTTAAATTCACTCATTTTGGTGAGCATCGAAATAAAACTTATTTTGAGTGCTTTGTTTTTGTTTTCAATATAAATAGGCAGACGAGAATTTTAATATGGCTTCTATGAACTGGCAGTACGACTTCGTTGTTTTGAGTTACTTAAACTAATTTTTTTGTTTTATTCTGATTTCCTTGTATACAGGCTTTTGAATTAATACTTCGCTATAAAGAGGCTTTTAGCTCAATAGTTTTTTTTTCAGGGGATCGAGAAAAACATGCGTTATGTTGAGTTTTTCGGTATAACGAGTATCACTGCAGACTGAAAACGACTTAAATTTTATTTCAAACTCAAGTTTTTCACCGCTTCTCGCGAACTCCTTGAAATTTGCAAAGGATCCGCATATGTCCTCGAAACCCCATTTGGGAACTACTTTAATAGTGAGAACATACCTTAAATTGTTAATCTAGTTACTATAATAAGCAATAGAGCTATAACAGAAAACTTCTCTAATTGAAGTTTTGTTAGAGAGCTCGTACGATTTCTTAGGAGCGTTACCCCAGCGAAACACAATATTTTACTGAATAAGCGTTTTTCATCACCATTCACAAAACGATAATATCAATTATCCGAACATGTACATGCTATTGTAGGATGTACATCGGGTTGTATATCCGAAATTCGGACATAAATAAAGAATTATTGCTTGGTCGGACAGGGTTAGATTAGCTATGACTAGCAATCAGTATGAGAAATTGCGGAGAATAAAATATTTCTCTATAACAGAGGACAAGTCCTGGCCCTACTGTTGCAATGGAAGTCTTCATTCAACTCTTCAACTTCAACACCTCTAATGATTGTAATATAAACTGCAGCTTTTCTTTGGAGTTATCGTCCCTGGCGAGACTCTTAGTCTTACTTGCGCAACACTCTGATGTGATGAATGAATAGTATGACTTCATTAGAGGTTTGGTAATATTCTGATCAGTAGAAAGAAATGGTCAGAGATGGCACCACGATACATATGTGAACACGGCACTGTCAGATAGCACACGGGTGGTTCCAGAATGCTGAAAGGTTTTGATGTGGTGGGTTATAGGAACTAGGATAAAATACTATAAGACTTTGGGGCAAACCTCTACTATCTTTCAACCCCAAGTTTAAGCCACGCTCATTTGATCCCGAAAGGAACTACCGAGAAAGAAAAATAGCCATCTTCTCGGATAGTCAGGCAGGCATTAAGGAACTTACTTCAGCTAGGTAGCATTGTAACATCTACAGACACCTGAGAGTGTACCAAACTGCACCTGAGTGCAGGCAAACTGGCCAGTAAAGGGTGTTTTATAAAGCTGGACCAAAACTGGTTTGAGGACTCGCATCAAATAGAATCCGAAAAGATATGTACATGGGGATGAAGAATATAAAAGAACATACTTGCTTAAATCTCCTTGGATTGAGGCATGTGGATCCACTGATTGGGACGTGTAACTAAACATTGTCTTGAAGCTCTCGTGTCCTTCAGTAACAATAATCTAAGAATGCTCAGCATCTTCTTTACACGCCACTGCAAGTTGATAAGAAATGTCAGCAGACTTGGCATTGAGAATAACAGCCAGTGCAGATGCTGTGCTTATGAGGCTGAATCAACAGAGCGAATTCTAAAGAACTATGAAGCTTTATGACACAGAAGATACAGCCAATTGGGCAACAGCTGTTGGAAGATAGGGAACTGTCAATATTGGAACCAATGGCAATCTTAAGATTGTTTAGAAGAGCAGGTCTAGATGAAGTGCTATAGCACCTGGCAAGCGAAATAATAGATATTTTTGGTCGCAGTATCCTGTTTTTTTCCTGCAACAATTTAAATTGGTTAATTCATAAAACTTGCACTGGATATTAATTAAGCCGACTTATTAATGAATTTAATTGATTTGAAATCGTAATAAGACCTTTCAATTTTTTGTAATTAAAAATATGCGTAAATAAATAAATAACTTCATCAAACTTGCATGTTCGGCCAATTAACGGCTTTAATTGAAAAGTTTTTCCTTATCATTCGTTTTCAATTCAGTATATATTTTTCCAAGACCAACAACAAATAATTAAATTATTTATAAAATAATTAATGTATTCAATTAAAAAGCTTGACAAAAAATTCCTTTTAGCGTGATTATTCTTTCGCTAACAATCCGACGACGGGCCTTTAAAAAATGTCTTATTTGCAAACTAAAACATTTTCATACCTCTACCCTTGTTATGCTCTACTAATAATTAGAGCAAACAAAACAAAATAAATAGAGTAGAAAAGGCAAGGAAATGTTTTCTTGAATATTTAAATTAAGTAAATGTAAATGTTGCTGATTATGTGCCGCTGTTTGTTGAATTTATGTTGATTTTTATTAACGCTTATACTCGTATATCTCTATAATATTATTTTTATTTATTCCTTTTCTTATTGCTTTTGGTAAAACAAAGTAGAAAAGAGGAATTAAACTGTTTTTCTTTCTGTCTGACCGACATTAACAATCGTCATGCGATAAATGAAACAAAATAATTCAAATATCTACAACATTAGTAGTTAGTAAGCAAATGAAAAGCACAACCAGAAGAAGCGAAAAAACAAAAAACAAATATAAAACATTTATTCAAACTGTCTAATTTGAAAAAGGGCAATTTAAATTTAGGGTAAAAAAGTCTTTGATAAGACTTTCGTAGCAATAAGGACAATTTTTGAAATTAAGCACTTATTTTGCAATTCAGAGACAGTGAGTGAACTTTAAACTCGACGTCAAATTATGAATGGGGATTATTTAAACAATTTACATAACGAGGGTTGTTAACCGTTTTCAGTGCTTAGTTGAAGCTCTTGGTGAGGGGTTGTATTTGTATTTGAGAACATCAGTATGATTAAAATTATCATTGATTTATGGACTTAAGAATGTTTTAATGAAGTTTAAATAAATTCCAATTGCTGAACGAGCGGTAACAACTTCTTTTTTTTATTATTTATGGTCGACAAATTCGCCACAAAGACCGACTGAAGTCATTGGAAATATGCATTAACTATTAAATTGTTTTGCAAGTTTTATTTTCTAGTTTTTAATTTTAATTGCCAAAATCTAATTGTATTAGTTTTACTCTAATAATGTTATTTGTCTTTGAATTTATAACGAACAAATAACATGAATTTCAGCCAAGTACTTGAATTCGTTGTAGAAGAAGTCATCTAGACAAAAAGCTCTTCATTGTGATGTAAAAAGTAATATATTTGATAAAGACACTATTTAATCTCCATATCTCCATTAACATTTCATTACTTGAATAATGCAATTCCATGAGCAGAAAGTATTTGCCTTCCAAGTTAATAATGCAATAATGATGGCTTCAAAAATAATTTCAACTCAAACATGTGTAGCATGGGTTTTAACATCCGAGCTCACAAGCAAATTTTTGAGTTTGGAACGATGTGGAGGCCAGAGCATACACAATTTATAATCAAAATGTCTTAATTAAAAAATAGTTGATATCAGTCAGCGGAAATGCAAAAATTAATTACTCCTACGAATATGTACCGTGAACTGACCTTGTACGAAAAATTTACAAAAATTAGAACATCCAGCAACTAGTGGATAAGACCAAGAACAGTGTGGGACGTAAAAAATCTCGCTGTGAATTCCAGAAGTTTATGTTAATTTAAATAAGGGCATTTGAAGCGCGCATACAGCTATCTTTTCTGTCATTTATGCTTACTTAGAAGAGGACGAGACAACGGCACACATTCTTTGCGAGTGTATGCTATTATATTTTTCATTCTGAGCTTCTATGTTCAGATGATATTAGACGAGCTTCTCCAATATCTGTGCTGACTTTCATAACAACCGTCATTTAGAGATTGATTTAACTTAATTTACAGTTCTATGACACAAAAGATCTATCAAGTGTAGCAGTGCCGATCTTTTGACCAGTTCTTTCTCCATTCTATTCAATTAGAAAAGAACATAAAACACAATCACGCAAACATACAAGATTATGTTGACCACAATTAAACACCTATTTATAACGTTGAACACACTTTCTGTTTGTTAATAAAAATACAACCACATAAATACATAAGCCAGTGCAGATGTCAGATACAAATAACAACAACTTGAATCGCTTCTATGCACATGCTTAATTGTAAACGCACATACACCCAAAACGCTATAGTATAAATTGTCATAGAATCTAATCGACTCTTTTTCCACCAGAAAATATACTGTTCATTCCAAAGAAAGTGTGTGTTTGTAGAACACGACTCGTCGATAATAAGCGCTAACATGTTGCAATTTTCTTTTTTTGGTTTTTAGATAGATGGTAACTGCTGGCAATTTTAATTAAAAAACGTAACAACTGTCAATTTATTTGGGTTTGTGTATCACGGTTTGGCTCATTAAAAACGTCAAAGTGCACGAAAATTAATCGAATACTGACAATACACATACACTCACATAATATTAACATGTATTCATTAAAATCACACTTTTTGTTCTTCAAGCAGCAACAGAAATTTTGAAGAAATTTTTTTCTAACAAAACAATAAAAAAATATAAAAATAATTTTTCATTCAACCACAAGAATTGGGTTGCCATTTTTTCAAGTTGAATATATAATTTTCTATGAAAAAAAGACAGGCTGGGCTATATAGGCAAGACAACGTAAGCAGCACGACAAAGTCATGTCGGGTTATACAAACGCTTTTCACTGCGTATTCGTCAATTAATTGGCTCGTCGTGAGTCGGCTTTGTCGTGTTCTACAAACAGGCTGTTAGACTAGAGACTCTTCTGAAAATGTGTTTTATGACTCCCTCTTATGATCAATTACGACTTATTTTCGAGGCAGTTTGCGCTAGTACTGCAATCATATACGAATCTTTTTCGAGTAATTTTTCAATCATATTACTAGCGATTTCCTATTAGTTTTTGAATTATATTATACGCGTATTTCTAATCGCATTTTTGCTGTAGTCATGCAAGCGTCAAATATATGTATTGGTATTAGGGTCTGACTGTTTTCTTTTTAACCGACTTCAAAAAAGGAGGAGATTATTTATTAACCGACTTAAAAAAAAGGGAGGAAGTTATCCATTCGTCTGTAATTTTTATCTTTTTAGTACATTTTCGACCGATTGTAAAAACTCTTTTTTTCTGAGAGGGTATAGCTTCAGATTGGTCCCATTTAAAAAAAGTGGGCGGTGACACAACCACAATTTTTTAATTTGATTTTGTGATATTGTAGTTATTTAATTGTTGCGAAACCTTGCAAATACCTTTGGTTCTTGTAATTACACAATTTTAAAGTTGTAAAATTGGGCGGTGCTACGCCCATTAAAATGTATTACTATATTTCACGTGGTTCTACATAGACGATTTTACGAACCTTACCACACACCTTGAGCTCTAAAATAGACGCAGTCTTAAATTAAAAAAAATGGGCGGAGTCACGCCCATTAAAATTTAATATTTTACTTAAGGAGGTTCTACTTTACCGATTTTTGCAAAACTTAACACACACCCTGAGCTCTAAAAAACACACAATCTTCTGTTTAAAAAAAGGGCAGAGTCACGCCCCTTAAAATTTAATATTTTATTTTCAGTGGGTCAACTTGACCGATTCTTACAAAAACTCTGAAATACACACAATCTTGCAGTTAACAAATGGGCGGAGGCACGCCCATGAAAGCTTAATTTTATATTTATTTCATGTACTTTTTCTTAACCAACAGATCTACAAAATTTTTGTTGTTTGAAAGAGTTTACATCCAGATTAATATAATATCCACGCATATAATATGAAAAGTTTTGACTGTTTGAATTGGAAGATAGAAACATTGCAGTACATTGTGAGAACTAGAGATCGATTTAATGGGAAAATGCTTTTTCGCATCATGGAATAAGACTAAATTTATATTGAAGTATTAAGGCTTTAAAACCATCTCTTTCTTAAATAAAAGGTTTTTGTTGTAAATACTAAACATATTTTTTCAATGATTCATTTCACTTTAAATTCCCGCTTCTGTGGAAAGAACGCAATGAATAAGCAAAAGCAAAAACAAAAAAAAAACATTGCTCATGCGAACATCTTTGGTATCTTTGAATTGCGATTATTGATTTGATGCAGCATTGAACAGTTTTACTTACTGGCATTCAGCAATTTTCCGGGCCCAAAAAGGGCTGTGAAAAGAATAGCCGTGAAGAGCTTAAAAATTATTTCAAAGCAATGATAAATTTTAATCAATTACTTCGCTTCTCCAATTGTTTTACTTTATGTTAAAATTGTATACTCGTACCTTTTGTAAGCGGCCTAGAACTGGCACATTTGTTTTATTTGTGGGTAATGAATTGGTTTGTATTAAAGAGTTCTGTAAAATATTCTACTTGCAAAAGGAAAATTTTCCATTTAGCTTGCTGGAAAAGAGCAAAACAAGGAGTAACATACATACATACATACAGACATACATACATACATTCCATGTTTGCTGCCAATATTATTAAACATTTCAGGGTTATATACTCTGACCTTGCGTTTGTGCTTGTAGTGAAATATTTTTTTTTTTAATAATTGTATACACAATATAATCATTTCTCATATGCCATTTCATTAAAAATTTACTTTAAATAGCTGAAGTTAATAACAATCTCTACCCAAGTAGATAGACAAGGGTGCTGATGAAATGCGTGGCTGCACAGAAAAATGCCGATATTTCCCCCAGCTAAAAAAAAGTCTACCTTATTTTTTTTCTCTTCTTTAGAAACTGACATTATAATAAGAATTGAAAATAATGAACTTAAAATATTATTCCTGATTAAAATATATATTTTTTTTCATTTTCATGATTATTTCGACTATACGGAACGGCTTACACACAAATTATCAATGCCATATAAAACCTTGCTCTTCTTTGGCTTGTAGCTAAGCCATTAAACAAAAAAAAAATCATATTTGCAAGTCCACACAAAAAAAAACGTTTTTTGCAATTTTAAAATTAAATGCCAGAAAATGTGCTGCAATTTTTTTTCTCTGTGCCACTCACTGCTCATCAGTTATTCCCACGCAAAAGGATATCAATCACTTAAAAAAGTTCCATAAAAGTCTATAAATTTTTAAACAAACACATTTTGTTAACATTAACAAAAGCATATTTTTTTTTAAATATGGAGACATTTATATTTTATTTATTTTTTTTTTCGTTATGCGAGTGTATTTACTGGCCAAAAACGATTCACAGATTTGATTATACTCGTTTTTGTTTGACATTTAAATGAAATTCAGTTTATAACAGAAAATATTTTATTGAAAAATCAAAAGATAAAAAAATAAATGTATGAATTAATACTTTTGGGCTTTTTGTAACAACAACATTTAAATAAATTCAGTAAAGTGTCACTTTGACTGACTTGTTATTGAGGTTTCTTAGTTTTTCACTTTTGGGGTTTTTTTTAGTATTAAGGTTTTTTATTTTTGAAATTTTTTTCTACAATGCAACATGCATGACTTCTATCAAGTTTATTTATTTTGGCGTTTTTTTTTTGTTATGGCGATTTATTTTCAATTTGGCCTTTTTGTTTGTTTTTTGGCAACCTTTTTACTTCATAAATTTTTTTTTGCATTTGAGCGATTTATTTTATTTTTGATGATATTTTTCAGTTAAGCGATTTTTAATTTTGGCGATTTTTTTAGTGTTGACGATTTTTTAATTTTGACGCTTTTTTCGTTTTGGACATTTCTTTTTTAGTTTTTTTTCTTGCGATTTTTTCAGCTGCTTTCTAGTTTTAGTTTCACTTAAATAATTAATTATTGAATCTATTAAAAATTTAATTAAAATTACATATTATGGCGAACAATGTATTTAATAGAAAAAAAACTAATGATAATTTTTTCTGTGAAAACAAAGCTTTGTCAACTATAAATTATTTTCCTATTGCATTAATTTCTAAGTTTGCTTTAACAAAGCGCCCAAATGTTCTATTAACAGAAGCATGTACAAAAATTTAAAAAACTATACATAGTAACTTTCAAATATGTATTTATGTATGTTCATATCTGTGTAAATTTATAACATGACAACAAATCTTTAAGGTGATACATCTTTTTTTTTAATATTTTATTTCCCTTAAACTGTTAAAAATCCGATAATATTTTTCTAATATAGATATAAAAATTTTTTAAAATTATTTGTTGCTTTTACTTTTAATTTTTTGTTTGTTTTCGGAATTTCATTCATACATATTTTACAAACACTTGCCCAGAAACTCATGCACACAAATGCAATCAACTGTCATTGTAAATTTATAAGGCAGCAATAGTAAAGGGCGACAGCAACACAAGGCAGAGACTTAAAAATTTTTATATTGGAAATCTCAGATACAGTTTGTGTTTTTCATATGTCCGTATTTATATATTTTTTATTATTTTTATAAACTATTGGATGCAAGCCAAACAAAATAATATACACTACAATTTAAATGCCAGAGGGTTTGTATTGTCATAATAATGGAAAGTGTGAAAACAATTTTATTCCAACAACTAAAACAACAATGGCAGCAAATTAATTAAAGACTGAATGAATGCAGGGAAATCTTTTTTAAATTCATATTTGAAAAATGTCTATGATGAAAAATGGAATAGAAAATATTTATAAGAACAATTTAAGAGATCGATTAGATGCTGTGATGTGTTATGGGAATTATTTATATGAAAATTAATAATAATATACACTGAAAAAAAAACACGAAGTAACATTTAACAAATTATTTCCATATTTTGTATCAGAAAGCTACTGCGTAAAATGTGTGTATGTAACTTTAAAGGCACCAGTATACAGAAAGAAAAGTTTTAGAGTCTGTTATTGTAGAGCACAAACTCAAGTGTATTTTTCTTTTTTTTTATCAAAAATTTTGTTTTACGATGAACTACAAATCCAAATTATTTCTTTAGGTTATGCCAGTTAGTTGGCGATTCATTATTTTTGAAATTAAGAAATATAAATGACAAAATTATTGCTTGAGGATTATTTCGTAATATGTTTACATATGCCTATGGAAAGCTCATGGATTATTTTTAGTGTAGCCAAAGACAATTGTCGATCGATTGAATACACGCAAAAATACAAAGTTCTAATGCCTTCTGCAGTAACTGAAAAGTTTTGTTTTCATTATTTTGTTTACAAGCGATAATTTTTAAGGAACAATTAACACCAAAGATCATTGCAAATATTCTGAAAAAAAAACTAATAAAACTATTCAAATTTTGTAGCAATTTTTTTGGCTTTTTGTAGTTTCTACGCTTTGGGAAACTTTTTTAATTCAGATTTTTGTGTTTTGGCGATTTTTTTCATTTCCATTACTTGAAGGCATAATTAATATTGATTTATATTATAGATTTTATATAATTTTTGATGTTTAGATAAAAATAGTCGATCCTGATGTAGTTTTGTCTGCTGATTACAATGGCATCATTAATTTTTCCCTATCAGCTTTAGTTTTGAAGATATAGTGCCATTAAGCATTTGCCTTGCACTTTTTGTGCTATTCCCTTAATATTTCACGAATGGTCCTCCGAACTTAAAAATACTTTCTGAATTATTAGCCTTCACAAAAATTTCATTGTTTAAGATAGCGTCACATTGATGAGCATATCAGAGTATCTTACTGTTATTGCAAGGATATTAAAAATCGTGTGTTTTTAGTTTAGTCCTTAAAAGTTTTTTTAATATAATTTCTTTTAAAATAATATGTATCTAATCCTTATGTATTTTTATTCGCCGATTACGAATATGGCTTTATTATTTGTCTAGCCCTTCTAGTTTCAGAGATAATAATAATAATAATACAAAAAGTGGTGTAAATTATACAAATGCTAAATTTCACTATATCTTTGAAACTAGAGCTAATGGGGAAAAGCTAATGATGCCGTTGTAATCAACAAATAAAAATACATAAGGATTGGCTATTTGAATTTAAACATCAGAAGAAAAGCTCTATTTTGTGTTGCAGTATAATAATTCACTAAGGGTGAAATTAGCAAAAACTATTAAAATTTATTACGGTTCATTTTTAAATTACATTACCCGATGGAATACCCTTTAATTTAATGTTATATAAATTTTAGTATTTTTTGTTGTTGTTGTTGTGCTTTGTACATTAATATACTACATAATATACTGCACTTTGACTACAAAGCTGAAGGTGCTGGGTTCGAGCCTGGTCTGCGACAGTCATTAAATAACACTATGTGTAATTTTTTAAGTCATGGAAATGTAACCATATACGGACACCACTATGTGATGAAAGACCAAAAAAAAAAAGATCCCTGTCTCCCAGTTTTGCCCCAAGTTATGCACTTTTCTTTTTATGGGCCCCCAAAGATTTGGGGCCTCTGTGTCATTTTTGCATTTTCTCGGGCTCATACCTTGCGATTTGTTCGGAATTTTGATTTACTCTCTGAGGCAAGGTTGTAGCTCTTGTCATAAAGAACAAAAATTATGAACATATAAAATCAAAAAAACCACATATTCAAGATCAAAATCGCAAAAAGTTTTAAAAAAATTCGATTTTTTTTAACTTTTTTCCTCTGTTCAAGGAAAAAATCCAGTACAAAAATGTACCTAAGATCTCAGTAAACAACTTTTTTAAAAATATATCAACTTCCTAGGAATGATTCTTAACACCGTTTAGGTACCGCTTAAGTACCCGCAGAAGTGAAAAATTTGCAAGCAAATGAAATTAAAAAATTTTCGGGAAAATTTTCATTGTTTTTTTTGGACTTTTATCACGTAGTGGTGGCCGTGTATGGTTATATTTTTTTGTGTTGCACTGTGTAATAATACTACGCATTTTTCTAATGTGCATTAGTATGCCTTTGTATTAGTTGTTGTAGGAAAGACACTGGTCACTGAACTACACTGGCCTCGGCAGATACTAATCCTAATGTAACATCACAGCGCCCTCTTTCGTCGGTATTGTGTAGCAGAGTCATTGGCGAAGTAAAATAACTAATAAAATGGCTACTAAGCACAGCTTAACAAATTTGATACACCTCATTGTCACGAGAGGCGCTGCAACATGCGCAAAAGGCTGAGTTGTAAAAAAATAAAGCCTTCCTCTATCTCTGCCTTCAACACCTGTGTTCTCTATCACTATCTATTTCCGAAAGAAGGTAACACTTAGTAATAGTAGTAGGTGCTCATTGCCTGACTGTTACTTCTCTTTCAAAAATAAAGGGTGTGCTTGCTTTAGCACACCCTTTAATTTTTAGCTTTGTTAAATTTTGAACATTTGTTGTTGTATTGTGAAAATTTCATGTCTGTACCTTAAACTGACAAAAGTATCGTTTTAAGTACTCTTTGAGTATTTGCTTTCAAACAACTATGAATGTGTACAGCTAAAAAGAAAAACTGGCTCATATGCAATCACACGTAATAGTTTTAAACCAAATACATACGTATAACTATAAATAATCCACAACTACGAGTATGTTCACACGCATTTCTTAAATTAGGCAGAACAAATGACTAAAACGAAAATTTATAGACTATATGAGCTACAATCATGCATATTTTTAATCGGCTACACATGAGTATATACAGGGCTATTTTATTTACAAACGTACATAAGGCATGACGAATGATTAACAAATACACCGAGTGTCATGGGTATATTTTTTGTCCGATTAAATATTCATAGCCTGAGTATAAACATAGTCAGACTATAAGAGAGTCATTCCGTTTGTACCGTATTTTTAGGTTTTCACATAAACGAAGTAGTGATGCTCTTGAATGTAGGAATCGGCTAGGGTCATAGTAGCTTGAGAGAAAATATGTGAATTTATGAATTGTTTGCGTTACAATCAGTTAAAAATTTTTTCTTAAAAATACATTGAAATTAAAATAAAAATGAAATAAATTTTTTTTCCGAGACTCCCTCTTCTTCAATATCTTGTTGCATGCAGAGAATATATACAAATTTAAGAATGTCTTATTTAAAAAATATATAATATATGTATACATATCCCGTCACTTTTGTTTAATGAATCGAGCATGAGGGTGCGTAAAATGCGAACAACACGTGTGATAAGCTGTGTGTGGTCCTTGAAAACCACAAAGTGCACATTGTGATTGCTAAGAATGAAACATACTAAAGAGCTTAATTGTTGAAAATTTAATAAAAAGATAAAAAAAAATAAAAAAAAAAATATTGCCAAGGAAGAACAACAACTGTGCAAAGGATCAATAATACAACTTGTACAACAAGTTTTATTATTTGCTATTGTAATACATCTGTTGGTGGCATTCATGCGACAGTGTGTTTGTTTGTTTGTTTGTGTGTGTGTGGGTGTTCCTTTCTTTTCATTAATATGTACCAACAAAAAACGCTGAAATAAATTGCTATAAAATAGCAAAAAAAAAAGAAAAGAAAAATTATACTTAAACTTTAAATGTATGACTGATGTCAAGCTGGGAAAAATAAATGTTGTTGATTTCGTTCACATTTTACGTAACACATTTCAAAGTGAACGAACGAACAATGGCTGAATGCATATTTTGAACTTTAGAGAATGGTGATGCGGTGTGAGCGACAGGTGAAGTTAGAGTAAAATCTTTGCTTTATTATACAGCAAGGAAGGTTGAATTACATGTATTGTATTGAATTATTAAAAAGGTTGTACAATATGTCTTCTTCGCAATTCAATTGTTTGGAATGTTATAACGAAAACTTCAATTGTACTCTCTGAATTTGTGAGGGAAAGGGAAATGAAACATATCATATAATATATTATAACAAAGAACAGTACATACATGAATACATAAATATATGTAACAAGTAACTTCCTGAAAAATCTTACAAAATAACTGAAATTTTTCACAGGGTTACTTTTGAATATGAAAACTCCGCTAACTCAAAATTAATTTATCTCGACTTAAGCAATTTGTCCTAATAAAAAGTATTAAAAATCATTAAAAGCTTAAGAGAGAGAGAGAGAGAAGTATAAAAACATTTTCATTTACGGCCTGGCCCACGATATCGACAAGAAAGTTTCTTTCGCTTACTTACATTGAAAACAAAAACAAATTCTCTTATTTTAAGCGAAAGAAACTTTCTTGTCGACATCGTGGGCCAGGCCGTTAGTTTTTATTTTACTCACTGAATAAATAAACCGCAAGCCAAGCTTTCCTTCCACTTATTTTCAAACCCTGATTAAACGATATTTTATTGTTTTGCATTAAATCATCTACT
This sequence comes from Nowickia ferox, assembly GCA_936439885.1. Lineage (NCBI taxonomy): Eukaryota > Metazoa > Arthropoda > Insecta > Diptera > Tachinidae > Nowickia > Nowickia ferox. The sequence continues at coordinate 113,501,462 of OW387023.1, forward strand.
TAAAATATTTTCAAAATGATTGTAATGCTAATACATTTTTAAAACTTGTGAAAACAAGCCAATGATTTACTGTTTCATTTTCAAGTTCACCGCAGCTCTTTTTGATGCATTCTTATTTATTTTAACTAGTTGGCTGTGTGCACCATAGTTTGTAGTGTATAACCAAGAAGATAATGAATTTTATTTAATAGCATTTAAAATATTATGCTATTACGAATTACACCAAATAAATCAATTATTCGCTCGATTGCCATAACAAATAAAATAAAATCGAGTAATAACAAAAAAAAAAAAATGCTCTAGTGTTTTTTTTTTGGTGCATATTAAATTTTAGTTGATAGGCCGTTAAGAAATAATTACAAGCAAATAAAAAAAATTTAATTCAACATACGTATGGGTAATTCCAGAAAAAGGTCAAACAAAAAAAATTTTTTTTGCTCAAAAAATTTTAAAATTTTTTAACTGCAATATGCGACTGTAAAAAAGACAATTTTTTGGACGGAGCCTTTCTTTTGCGATTATTTAAAGTAAAAGGTATTAGTTTTTATAATATACAAATATTATTTTATTAAAATAAAAAATAATATATTTTACTTAAAATAATCGCTAAAAAAAAGGGCTCGACAAAAAAATATTTTTATATTTCGGTCAAAAAATTAAAAAATTAAAAATGCTTTTACATTTATAAAGTATAGACTATTCAGCTGCATTAGTTAAAACAAAGCTAAAATTTTTGATAAAAAAATTTTTTTTTGGTTGAACTTTTTCTGGAATTACTTATATGACTTAGACCACTTTCAGATTTAAGGGCACATACATATGTATGTACTTATGGTAAACAAATTTTTTTATAAACTAAATGTGATAACATTTTTCTTTCTCATTTTAAGATATTTAAAATTACAAAAAAACTAATCGAAAAAACATGTGTACGTACATTAACGTTTTAGGAGTCTACTCCTAAGTGTAAGATAAAAGGGGCAATTTCAATTTTCCTCCTCTTGGTGTTGATTGTTGTGATTATCACAGGAAAATATAAAACCTTGAGTTTGAAGTACAAGGCATACGCAACACTTCTATTTCACATCTAACGTGGATCATTTTTTTTAAAGGAAATTAAACAATTTGTTTGATATTTGGCCTACTGTATGTGGTGAAAGCTTTGAGAAATTTTGGATAAAGATTTTTTCATGAAAATAGAATACGTGAATTGCTTGGAATAAAAAAAAGATTTGTTTTGTACTTAGCAACAGTTTGCTCTTTATTATTAATGTTGCTTTGTTTCTTGATTTTATTTTTAATTAATATACACTTTTTGCACTGGCTGCCAGTTGACCTGTAAGTCGCTGAATTCATTGCCAGTCCAATGAATTCAGCGATAAGGCTACAGGCAACCATTGCATGCAAAAAAAGCGATCACTGGACATGCGTTGATATTGGAAAAATTACAAAGTTTTCCCGATTATATAGATAACAGGTCATCAACACATCTTGCACGCATGGATCCATGATAGGAAATCATTTCGGGTAACTTGATTTTTCCACAGGCGGACTGAAATCGAACAAAAATGTAGCTGGGGAAGTTTTTGTTCCCCATTGCGTGCAACGAATTTGCTCTAAGCTAGACAATCAGAGTAGTTTAATACAAACGGCAACCTCAGCAATAAGGCTGAGATCAAATCTCTATCCGGTGTATAAACAGCACATATTTTGGTCTTTGAATGCTGGATATCTCTTAATAAGATAGCGAAATATAATAATCAAGACTTTATCTGGGTACCAGGGCCCGGAAGTGTACTCGGAAGCGACATCTTCCGATTCATTCACATATTCTTAAGCTATGACATTCTTACTTACATACACAAACACACTTACACAGACCCACATGTCGACATCATCGCGAAAATGGTCAGAATCGATTCCCAAGGTCTCTAAACTTCGAAAAGTTGTGTAAACCCGATTTTCGAGAATGAGTGTAAAATCAGTATGTTTTTATAGCGGGAAGTTAAAAAATTCAGTCAAGTGCGGCTTTGACTCGCACATGAATGGTTCCCTACGAACTTTGCATTTGTAATAATAAGAACGAACTTAAGCCTATATAATAAAAAAGAAGCCGGTAAATTTCTTTCGGTTTTTGGTGATTTTTCTTAATTTAGGCGCTTTTTTGGTTTATGAAATTTTTGGGTTTTTTTTTGCGTTTGTTCTTAATTTTGTAATTCTTTACGTTTACACGATTTTATATATTTTTTTTTTTGGCGATTTTTTTTTCGGATTTTGGAAATTTTTTCGTCTTGATGATTTTTTTGTTTTGGAATTTTTTAGTATTTTCGTTTTTTGACGATACTTTTAGTAACGCCGATTAGTTTTTAGTTCTGGCGCTTGTTTGTTTTTCTTTTCGCGATTTCTTGGACTTCGGAGATTTTTTTACGATTTTTGCCGATTTATTTTAGTATTAGTATTAGTCTTAGCGATTTTTCTGAGTTTTTTTGCGATTTGCTTGTATTTTTGGCGACCTTTTTACTTTTAGCGTTTTTTTTTTCTTTGCTTATTTTGCGATTTATTTTATTTTTAGAGATTTTTTCACTTAAGCCCTTTTTTCATTTGGGCGATGTTTCGTTACAGAATTTTTTTAATTTTGGGATTTCTTAGTTTTAGCGTTTTTGAAAATTTAGGAAAGTTTGCCTCATATGGTTGTCAAGATATATGTAGCAAGTTGTCAAAACTATGTACTCAAAACTACATTAACTGATAGAATACCCTTAAATTTTGATTTTTTTATATTTCAGTGTTAATTGTTGTAGTCGAAATAAAAATACACTAACTGCGAAAATTTCAAGTGTCTGTACATTTCATTTGGATTCCATAATTTTTCGTTGCTCACATTAGGCCATCCTTTAATTTTTAACTGTGATATATTTGTTGTTGTAGCGGAAATATTTTATATTGGAATAACTTAAAAAATTTATGGAAATTTTGTTGGGCGTTATTCCATCGAGGCGAGCAAAAGATCTCAAACTAGAGTTTTTTGCTTATTTTAAAAAGTTGTTAACAAGTGTAATTTGTCTTAGATTTATGTTATAAAATTTATTGGAACTTTTCATAAATTTCTATTTTCAATTCTATTTAAATTCTTTAAAAAACAATTCTAAAATTATTTCCTATTATAAATATAGAAATCTATTTTCTCTGAACTTAAGCTAAGTAAATTAATAAAACTGATGACTAAAATAAAACAAGAAATTCTTGCAATTGTTGATAAAAATATGGAATTGAATTAAAAGTAATTTTAAATTGGTTATTTATTTGTATTTCCTGTTCTTGCCACGACAACGACAACTTGCCATTTGTTTACCTTTGGAGAAACAATAACAACAGCAGTAACATGTTTAATCCTTGAGGGTATTGTTCACTCTACTTGTTTTCTTCTACTTTTTTTCATTTTGTGTTTAGTTATTTTATTTTTTTGTTCTCTTCAACAAAACACAGCTGAGTGTTAGCTGTTGTTCTGTTGATTTTACCACAATCTGAAGCAGATATTTAAGCACCAACTACTCTGGCTGGAATGTACAAGTCTGTACATAAGTATGTTAACACACAAACATAAATATAAAGCGCATGATTTAAGTGTAAGTGTATGCGAGCTGATGTAAAAATATGTAACTTTGAACTCAATAAAACAAAAAATCAACAAAATATATTTTTTTTATTCAGTTTTTTTCTTCTATATTCTTGTTCATATGAGGTTTGTTTTTGTTACACAAAAAGTGAGGAGTCAAAGTTGAAAATAACGAAATGGGAAAAAGAATTAAAACCTGCATGTATTGCGCTGCTACCAAATTCTGATTTCTTACATACATCGTACATCGCACAATACTCGCAACAGCAGAGAGCCATCAACCCAGCTAAGGGTTATTTTATGTAGATTTTCTTTTTAAAATAGTTTACTATTTTATTTCCAAATGGGATTCAACATGTACAACGTGCTTGTTTATTTAGTTTGGCATATTGTATTTTAATCTTTTTTTTTTTTGATTCCGTCTGCGTAGAAAGTGTAAGTGTACCACAAGGCCTTTAACTTCTTAGTAGACCCATTAAATCCACTTATGGCTTTCTTTTGTTATCGCCCATGATTAAGTTGTTCCTTGAGAATTTTTCTAAGAAAGTCAATAGATAACTATTGAATTTGCCAAATATATGCTGCATAAAAAAGTTTGTGTTAATTAGAAACTAAAAAATATGGGAAATGGTTGCATGCCACACCTAAAACTTTCTAAAGGGTCCGCCATCTAACGTTTTTTTTTTCAACTAGTGCTTATTTCGCGAATAGTAAGTAACACTTAGCTCATATCTGATTTGAAAGATAATTAGTTTTATCCTTCCGCTGAACGAATATGGTTGTGTATACGCTTGAACAACGCTGGGAAATATTGCCTGCGATCGACTTACAGAAGATGCCGATTTTGCCAAAAAAAAATCATCTTTTCAGATGAAGGTCATTTTGATCTTGGCGGGTATGTAAACAAGCAAAATTGTCGCATTTGGGGCATAGTAAACCGGCAGGCATAATTGAAAAGCCGACGCACCCAAAACGGGTCACTGTTTGTGGCGGATTTTGGTCCAGAGGCATAATTGGGCCATTTTTTTTCGAAAATGAGCAAGGAGTGGCCGTTACAGTCAATGGCGATCGTTATCGGGCCATGTTGAACGAATTTTTGTTCACAAAAATTTAAGAGAAGGATATTGGCAACATTTGGTTTCAACAGGACGGCGCTACGTGCCACACAGCCGAAGCTACACTCGATGTTTTGCGCCCTGTTTTTGAAGATCGCATTATCAGCCGCAGAGTTGATGTCGTTTGACCACCTCGCAGCTGTGATTTGACACCGTTGGACTATTATTTGTGGGGTGCCGTCGAAGGTAAGTGTTACGCCGACAAGCCAGAGACAATTGACGCTTTAAAGGACAATATTCGTGAAGCCATTGGTGAAATACAGCTGCACACAATCGATAATGTGCTTAAAAATTTGGACTGATCGTGTAGGCTACTGCATGGCCAGCCGAGGCAGCCATTTGAATGAAATTATTTTTCATTATTACCCGGAAGGATTGTACTTTCAAATAAAAAAAGAAATTTGAGAAAATATTCAGTAGTTTTTTTTTTGGCATTTTCAAAAAAAAAGTTATCTGGGCGGACCCTTTATTAAGCTAAAACCATAAAATATTTCATCAGCTGAAATGCAATACCATGTAATTAATAAAAATTTTAAATAAAATTTTAAATTTGTTTTAGAAATTTTCAAACATTTATTATAAAAATCAGCCGAATAAAAACGAAAATAAAGAAACTTTACTTCAGTAACTTTAGTAATTTTGTTTAGTTTTTTCCCTCTTCCCTGCGTTTAAACTAAGAAAACGAATAAATAAAAAAATTCTTCAAAACTATTTAAAAAGGCCTTCAAAACCAAGTCCTTTATATTTTCACCGCAAAAATCATTTAAGACATGTATAACCACATCCCTACTGATATTTCCTCCCAAAATATTACTGCATGCGAACGGTGCGAGTAAATATTGTAAACTCAAATAAAAAAAAATATAAAAAAAATAAAAAAAAAATAACAAAACTGTGTTCATATTGACTTTTATAATATTTTTCTTTCGAAATCACGGTGGACACATTATGCAAATAACTATGAAATTACTTTTATTTATTGCGGTACATTTGCAAAAAAAAAAAAAAAAAACTAAACAAAATAAAAAATGTGTTCGCTGTGATAAAATGTTTACTTTTAAAAATTTACACTAAATAGAGATATATATATATAAGTGACTCTATGTCTGCTTCAGGAGAAGTTTAGCAATGCTCAAGCATTAAATGGATTTTGAAATTTTGCCATCACTTCATAAGCAGGAATGGAAGGCCAACACTATAAAACATAAAGCAACTTTAACATTTGTTAAAGCACTACTAATCTGAATATTTTAGGCCCTATTATGAGTTGCATTCAATTTTCGAACTTTGCTTGGTATCGAACATCGAAAATCGAATGTTAAATTCATATTACGAGCATGAAAAATGAAATGAATTTTCTATCGAACAGATTTTAGCTTTCGATGAAGTATTTTAGCATGAACATTTTTTTGAAAAATCTAAATGTTAAAGTGTTATTTTTAAGTATGACGATGTTCTCTGTCGAATGCTCGTCATAATACCAAATGAGAATTCGTTCGATTAGTACTTTCGACTACAGTCGAAGACCGAATGTTGCTTATTTAGTAAAATATATTTTTTTTTAACAATTCCTAAAAACACCAGTTAAAAAGCAACTTTGTTTCTCAGGGAAATAGTTATAGTTGGCAGCCAAATTACAGACTATTTTAGATATATAAGCAAGCTAAGTTAAACTAGAGTTTGGTTTTGGGGGAAATGCTGCATATTTTGTATGCCACCACGCATTTCATCAGCACAAATGTCTACTTACTTGGGCAGAGATTGGTTGCTAACATCAGATATTTAACATGAATTTGTGGTGAAGTGGAATATGAGAAATGGTTTCGTACTATTTGTCTGCCACAGGCTGTTTTCTCGAGAAACGTACGAGGTAGGAACCTGTAAATTTTTGGCCGCTACAACAACAAATCTGTGGCAATAAGGAAAAAGGCATTAAGTCATATTTGACTGTTTTGCAGGAGAGCACTTTTAAGCGTTCAAGTCGACTTTCAGAAATTTATTTCTCTTTCAGTTAAATTGGGACATTCTCTGTTAACCTTTACTTTTTTAAGCAAACATCGTTCTACATACTGTAAATAATACATTCAAGTCGAAATATACCAAAGTATAACCCAAATAAAGCTGTTATTCCAAATGAGATAAGCCGCGATTCATTTTAATATAAATTCTTCAAAACTCGCTCAAATTATTTGAAATTTTGCCCAAGAATGCTTTCAAATGTTGCAAATTACGGCGGTACCATTAACTTAAAATCAGCTTATCTCGACACAGAAATGTATGCCAGTTAAAAATTAAAGGGTGTTGTAAATGGTGCAACGAAACATGTTGAAATCTTGAAATTGTCAAAGTCAGTGTATTTTAATGCAAACTACACCAATTAACAATGAAATTTAAAAAAAAGAGATCAAAATTAAAGAATATTTTATCTCGGAAACCGTAAGAGGCAAAACGCTAAAACTAAAAAATCCAAAATAAAAAGTCGCTGCAGCGAATAAATCGCCAAAAACCGAAAAAGTCTCCAAAACGAAAAAATTGCCAAAATTAAAAAAAAAACGCTGGTATGACAACAAAGCCTCAAAAAAAAAATGGAGAAAACAACAAAACGAAAAGATCGCCGAACGAAAAAAGCTAAAAGCCAAAAACCGAAAAAAGTTGAGCTGTAACTTAAATGTTTAAAAAAAATTCTACATCGGGTAAAATATTGTATTATATAGCTAAATTACGTATAGTATTACATATGAAGTGTCTATACGGAATCCTTCGTGTGCGCGTCGAAGTCGTACTTTACTGAATTTATTTCAATCAGAATCTTCAATTTATCTTTTTATGAACATCACAATAATTGATTTGTAATTTACAGACATACACGAGTACGTTACTTTATTTATTAAAAAATCTTTTGATGCAAAAATGAGAAGGGATCACTTTCCAATTTAGTACTTTATCAGCATAAACGGAACGTATATGATGGAATCGTGCCTTTAATTCCTGCACCAGCTAAATCTACAGCGTGTGCAGGCCCAAATATTTTTTCAACATTTTCTCCACGTAGAGGATGGACAGTGCCCCAATTCTCGCTTACAACGGCAATATTCTCTTCAGTACACATATTCCATTATGAAATCTATCCATAGTTGGATGGGTAACTTGCTTAAAAGGATGATTATGTGCAGTATGGCTGTTTGTTAGGCTTTCTGTTGGTTCTGTCGGTCCTAAAAAACATCATTTATTTTTAATTTATATCTTAGTTTATTTTAACTGTGATATACACATTTGAAAAATTTCAACCTTTAATGATATTACAGATTGATCTAACCTAGTTTAATTATTTAATTTACCGCAAAAAATAATTGTTTTTACGATTCAGATAAACAAACCATTCATTTTGGTTAACTTAACCAATTCCAGTTGTTAATTTACTGTAAATGTAAAATGTTGCTGCAATTCGAATGATTTTGTCTTTAAAATTCTTGATACTATTTTTATTAAAATTTGTCAAAATTTGATCAAATTATATCAAGAATATTTTTAAGTGCAGTATTAAAAAACAAACATTATTTTCACAAAATTTTTTTTAATAAAAAAATTGTCTTTTGATAAAAACTTATCAAATCTAGACAATATTTTAATAAACAAAATAATGCAACTTATTTCGTTACCTTAATATAGAAGCGCCCTAGCAAATTTTTTTTTTTGGTATTGAGATTTTTGCATTTTTCGATACATTAGATGTTTTTCAGTCGATGTATTTTAATTTAAAGATATGGACGTATAATTGTCGTAATTGAAATCAGATAGCAGATTTCTTCAAAAAAAAAATGAACCAACAATAAGTATTCAAATCTTAAATCTAGATGTAATAATTTGGCCCAACCAGTGCCAGGCATAAACTTAGTGATAGTAATCAATTATTATTATATTTTAGTTAACGGATATGAAGTATTCAAGATCCGTTACTCCATTTGGAGCTTCTAGCAAAACAAAATAAGAAAGAAGAAGAAAGAAAGAGGAGAAAAAAAAACAATAAATTAAAACTACATTTAAATTAAATTTACAAAATCTCTCCATCTGTTTCTGTCTTGCGCAAGTCTCTTTAATTGTGACCAAGACATTCCTCTATCGAACTTTTCAATTTCAGTTGATCTACGCCATGTAAATTTCGGTCGTCCTACGCTTCTTTTGCCTTGTGGATTCCATTGCAGGCTGATTCTAGAAATTTCAGATATATCTTTCCTTAAGGTATGGCCAATCCACTTCAATTTTCTTCTGCGTATTTCAACTTCCAGGGGATCTGTATTGCAGGCTCTTAGCAGATCTACATTGCTTATACGCTCAGGCCAGAATATCTTTAGGATTCTCCTCAAAGACTTATTGACGAATACCTGCAGCTTTTTCGTAATCACACTGCTCACCTTCGAAGTTTCGTATCCGTACAATAGTACAGATTTGACGCTGGTATTAAAAATTTTAATTTTTTGTTTTTTTGATATATGGGAAGAACTCCGTACCCTGCCAAGGGATGCATAGGCGTGTCTAGCTTTGTTAATTCTGCTTCTGACATCAGCGTCGGCACCCCGTCTTTGCTTATAACACTGCCAAGATAGCAGAAATTTTCAACGTCTTCTATGATGCCACCATTTAGTGTTATATGTGTTGCGTTGTTAGTTGCTGTTCTCAGAATCTTTGTCTTTCCCATATTTATTTTTAGACCAACTGCAATACCATTTTTTTGCAGGCAATTGAGTTTCTCCTGTATGCCATTAAATGTGTGAGACATTAGACAAATGTCGTCTGCCTAGTCTAAATCGTGTAGACGTTGATTTAGATGCCACTGTTTAGACATCGTTTGTCTTAGACATGACATTGTCGAGCACTAGGAGAAATAATATTGGAGAGAGCTATCAATAATACAACATAAATGTCGTATTAAGCACAAAATTTTTCAATAGATTTTATATATCGTACTATTACAACCGTAAAAAAAGTTGAAGCGACATTATATTCGAACATAATTTTTTTTGAAAATGATCGATTATTTACGATCGAAATTAATAAATAGATCTTCGTCAAAAAATCAAGTTCGAAAATTATGTCACTTAAGCTTTTTTGGCGGTTATGGCACGACATATGCATATACATATTTCAAATCAAAATTTCGGTGGATATAGAATGCTACAACTGGACTACATATTTGGTATACTAGTTTTTTTCTTGTAAGACTTTGGACTTATATCTATAGAATTTTGAAACCAAAAACCTTTCTATTTATCTTCTTAAAAATCGTAAAATCGTATTCGTCATGTATAGTAAAATTTTTGCACTACTTCTTTTTATTTCTATTTTAACTATTTAAGCAAGAAATTGCTCAACAACACCAAAATAGCTGGGGATATAAAAAATAAAATTATATATTTATGTATGCATACACGTATGTGCATGTGTATGTATGAAGGTTTTGGTATTTATTGGGGTTGTAAAGTTTTAGTGGGGAAAAATTTAACAGCATACTCGTAATATAAGATTTAAAAATAAAACAAATGGCTGATAATTTGAAATTTTATTTCTTCGCATTATTACAAGAAAAATGTAATGCAAAAATAAAATTTACACCGAACAATAATTTTATATAAAGCATGTAAACTACTTCCTGCTGTGTGTTGTGCATCAAGTTGAAGGACAGTGGCCTTCAACATAGCAATGCTACTCTGTTATCGAGCTTGTCGAGCATTAGATGTAAATGAGGACAAAATGGATGATGAGTCCAACCACTGGCATCCATAGACTACACAATATTATTATTCGCAATATGCAATAACTTGAACAGCATTAAAAAAATATATATGTATACATATACTGTATATCAAGCCATAACCACCAAAAAAGCTTAACCGACACATTTTTTGGACTTTGTTTTTTTTTTTTGACGAAAATCGATTATTTACGATCGCAAATAATTTAATAATTAAGTTCGAAAATTATGTCGCTTAAACTTTTCTAGCGGTTATGGCCCGATATATGTATATGTTAATGGCTCAACAACGTCATAACTCAATAAATTAAGTTTTTGAATTCATAGAATCGAATATCTTACCTGAGGTAGACACTTTTTGAAAAATCATAGGTACCCGATAAACTTTTTTTTGGTTTTTGGAAATTTTTTTAAGTTTTGTTGTTTGTTCGGTTTTGGCAATTTTTTTTTGTCTTGGCGATTTATTTAAGTTTAAGACACTTTTCTTTTAATTTATGCGCGTTTTTTCGTTTTGGCGATTTTTTCCTTTTTGGCGTTTTATCGGTTTTTGGCGATTCTTTTACTTTGGCAATTTGTTCAGTTTTTGGCGATTTATGTTTTTGGCAATTTTGTTCAGTTTGTGACAATTGTTTCCTTTCGGCTATTTTTTTTATTGTGGGATTTTTTAGTTTTAGCGTTTTTGAAAATTTCTAGAGTTTGCCTCTTACGTTTTCCGAGATACAGCAAGTTGTCAAAATTAAATAGTCAAAATTAAGTGAACTGGCAGAATACCCTTTAATATTGATTTTTTAACTTTTAGTATTAGTTGGTGTAGTCTGCATAAAAATACACTAACTTTGAAAATTGCAAGTGTCTATATAAAATTGTCTGTTTATTACATTAGGAATTCAACATATTTCGTTGCTCGCTTTAGAACACCCTTTAACTTTTAACTGCCATATATTTAATTTTCTAGCGGCCAAAGTTTTACATATTCTGTAGAAATATCAACTTTGTAGCTCTAAAGGTTCTCGAAAAAAAAGCCTGTGATGAACAGACGTACATCGTGGGGAAAACAATAGGGGTTTTTTTCACCTTTGGTGTGCGAAATCCCAAAAAGAGATAAAACAATTTCATAATAGCAGAAAATGGAAAAGTAAAAAATCTGCGCGAAATTTTTTTTATGCATTAAAAATAAAGTTTGCTTTCCTAATTAAGTTGCCTAGAAATTGAAAACTTTAAACTAATTTTTTAACAACTACTATTTTTTTGAGGTATGAAGTTGTTTGTGTAAACGAGAGATATGTTGAAATAAACAAACCCACACACACACCCTCACACACACAATTCGCTTAGTGCATTATTTAATTTTTTTGCGTAGCAGCCAGCATTGATGCAAACTGTAAATCTTTTTATGATTCAGCAACTTTTTATTTGTTGTATTGGATTTTATAGCGTTTGCCCCCTTCCCAATTTAATGATAATTATGTGCTGCTACTAAAAATGCTGCTTGTGGAAAATTATTTTACAAAATGGGGAAACAAAATTCCAAAAATGTTCAGAGGGGTTTTAAAACATTTCAGTCTAGTTTAACAAAGTTAATAAAAAGCACAAGCAGCATGAGTAGTTTTGAGTTAATGACTGAATGTTTGGTATGCACAGGTGTCTAATAAAAATATTTATAGTATGTATTACCTATAAAAAATTACATTAAAAAGTAAATAGCTCATTATGGCTCGTATGGAAAATAACATACAAGTACACGTGTGCCCATAATTATGAAAGTGATCTAAGTCATATATTCGTTGTTTCGCAATGAATGATGGATTAAACTTAAACAAATTCGGAAATTATAGTTCAGAATGATATTGGTGTTGACTGATGAAAATATGTTCAACATTTCTGTGGCAGAAAGGAAAAACTGCTTAGGTCGAGATAAGCTTATTTTGAGTTAATGGTACCACTACAATCTTTATACTCAAAAGTATCATTCTGCAAAATCTCAGTTATTGTATACGATTTCTCAAGAATTTTAGCGCAGAGTGATTTGCTGCTTAATTAATTTTTTTATACTTTAGTTTATCGTTACCTGAAATGCAAAATGCCCTAACAAACATATTCATAATTTTACAGAAGGAGGAAAAAACGCACTAAAATTTGAAAGTGTTGAATGGATTAATGTGAATTTTCGAAATGTAATAAAATAAACAAAATTTCTTTTTTTGTTCGCGCAGATTTCATTTTTGTTTGAAGCGAATTTATAAAAAAAAATCAATTTTAAATTTTTTTGTTAGATAAGTCGATTTGCGTTTTAGGTAACGATATTTGTTGTATTATTTAAATTGTATATAATAATAGTTTCCTCAAAAAAAAAAAAAAATTAATTAAAAACGAATACTGAATTTTCCAATTTAACTGTAAACGAAATAAATTTTTTAAAATCTACTTGAAAGTTTTAAAGTGCTCTCCTACAAAACAGTAAAATATGATTTAAGCAGTTTTTACTTATTCCCATAGATATATGTACAATTTATTAAAGTTTATTTCAACATTTATTTAAAAAAAATATAATAATATAAAAAATATTTATTACTGTTCAAAATTTCACGCGAAATGTTGACTTAATCCATATAAAAAAATTTTACATGAAATATTCATGAAAAAATTTTGCAAAACTTGTACTCTGTTCAACTAGTGAAAAATGTATGAAATTTATCTGGCAACATTTTCTTGCAATCTGCGAAATAATGTGACTGGCATTTATTTCGCGTGAAATATTGACAGCTGATGTTTTTGCTTACAAAAGTCGATCAATATTGCATACTTCTAACCAATAAAAGCGATTATTGCTTTGGAAAAAGTAATATGGGCATCACTTGTTATATGTCAAATTTTTCACGCGAAATAATCAAAATGTTGCTTAAAAATTTTCACAACTTCGAACAGAGTACCAGGCTTTAAACTTGTGTCTCTTAAGCTGAAGGTCTATACCATCCGTTCTATGCGTTTTATGCATTTCTGTACGTTCTCTCCGATTCTAAATTCAAGTTACATGCAATACGTTTTATGCGCCAGGTATTTTTGTTTTGATCAGATGTAGTGTAAATATTTTTATCAAATAAACACAATTTTGGGACAAAATGAAAAGTGAAATTATGACTGAAAGAATTTGTGAAATTTGTGGAATATTTTTTAATAAAAATAATACGTAATATTTTCCACATTGCACTTTCTTAAAAAATAATAAACACAACAGAGATGACACTCAGTACATAAAAGCAATCGATAACTAAAATGCAAATTTCGTTCGTGAAATAACTATGTTAAAAACTGATTTTAATGTATTTTATTCTTAAAAATAGTAATAAGCTTTATTACAAAAGCTTTTTCTTTTATTAAAAACTTTTTTTATGCCAAAAAATTTAAAATTCAAATCCTAGCTATCAAAAACAGCTGACCTTTTTTCGTGATGCATGCGACGGGTACAAAAGTAGAAAGTAAACATACTTTATCCGTCGTATGCGCCTATGCGTTCTATGCGTTTCGCTCTGTAACTTGTCACATACAATTACACTGATTCTACTTTTTTGACACATGCATAAAACGCAACAACGCATGGAACGGATGGTATGGACCTTCAGCTTTAAGCATTTGCTTTGTCTAGGCATAACGCCGCGGTACACAACGTTGACAATGTAAACTGTTTCAAAACATTGATGCTTATAATTCCAATGTTGAGCAACTTTGTATCTATACATGATGAAAACAGGACATCCGAAATGTATACAAACTTTGTATTGAAATGTTTTGGAAGTCAGACATGTTAAGCGCTCTTCTTTAAAAATAGGGTTGTGATGGGGGGAGGGGTGGCGGAGGACTGAGTTCCCATTAAAGAACAAAAAAACATTTTTTACTTGGTTGAGTTAAAAACCTTGGATTCTGCAAGTTTTTGTGAACCGAAAATCCTAATATGTATCGACATATTTATTCATTTGCGATAACGATAATGTGATTCTGTAATTTCTATTTTAAGGTAGTGCCCAGCTGTATTTTAATCACCATTTAATTAAAATTCAAGGTAAAAAGAAGAATAAAGAAAAACTAAAACAATTTGAGCTTGTGATTCTACCTTTTCTACTTCAACCGACAGCGAATATCGTTAAAATATGTTAGTGAATAGGAAGGTCGATAAATTTTCGTTGTATTTATTATAGCGATACTGTTATCGTAAAAAAAGTTACTGAATCCATGCACTGGACCACTATATCGACAGAAAATGTTCGGTGAATCACTTATACTGAAAACATAAACTTATTTCCCCTTTTTCAATACAAGTTGGCAATCAAGCGATCACTGCCGACACCGTGGGCCAGGCTCGATGTTTTTCCAATCTGAATCTTTTAGTTAGTTCACCTCTGGTATTATGTTTGTAATTGATAGGATTGAGCCTTTTATGTGCAGTCATGTAATCCAGCAGAAAAGTTAAAACTATCAAAAGAAAAAAATGAGTTTTTTGTGAACTGTGGTTTTTTTCTTATATTTATGTTTTGCTAATGTCACTTAAATGTATATTATTTGTTTGAAATTATTGTTTTGTTGTGCGAATAATACATTTCATATGTAAATTCTTCGCGTAACAAATGCTAATTAAAGGCAACCATAATTTATAAACTCAATAGAAGAGAACAAATCAAATTTAAAAATAAACTTTATAAGTAAACAACGTTACCACTTTAGTGAAGCTAAATTTGAACTATTTCTAAAACTTTTAGCCTCAAATTTGTTAAATTTTTTAGATTTTTTTTTTTGTTATCTTAAATGCCCTTAAATATACGAATTTTTAATTGTTATGAATTACGTAGATATACGAGTATATGTTAGACCGACTCACTGAAAAGAATTTTTATTTTTTTTTAATCTTGCTTAAACAGGCAGCAATGTGCGTTTTTAAAATTCTCGTTTGGTCTTAACTAAAGAGTGTTACATGATACATGCTTTCCAGCAAGATCGTGTTATTTGACCCTTTAGACTTTTTCGCGTAAGACTTGCAAGCAAGGTCTAAGCGAATAAGGCACAACGTCTGTCCAGACTAGAGATGGGCGCGTGTCTGTTTTTTGTGTTTGTGACAGAAAATCTGATTTCGTGCGCGTTCGCGTCGTATCGTGTTGAGCAAAATTGACACGATAAACACGAAGCGAGTTTTGGTCTTAAAAAATATATATGACTGAACGGAAAGAAAAAATTTAATATTTTGTGTCGTCAAATACATAAAACCATCAAATTTGTTGATAGTGTTGGGGTCTCTTAAGCTTAAAGTTCTGAAATTAAACAAAAATACATATGTATTTATTTGAATATAAAAAATGTTTTTTTGCTATTCAATTTGATTTCGTGCGTGTTGTGCAGTTTCGTGTTTTGAAAATATTTCGCGTGCGTGTTTCGTACGTGTATGACATCTTGGCATTCGTGTTCGTGTCGTGTTGGAAAAATTAAACACGCGCCCATCTCTAGACCAGACCAACCTAACCCGTGTCATCGGTTAACTTCAGCCTGATTTATGCGCCAGAGTCTAGAAAAAAATTTACAATATCTAAACTGAAATCCTTATATTAATTTTAATAAGGCCCAAATGAGAATTCTCTCACAAATCGCTACACTTGCATTATGTTTTTTATTTGCAAATTTGTAGGTTTCAAGTATAACCGCATTGTACTGATTAATATTTTGGAAGGAATACAAATTTTATTTCTTAAATATCATCTCTGTTTTTATATTTTTATTTAACAAACACAACCCGCGAAGCCATTAGCTTATCTGCAGAAAACACTAGGGTCTATAGCGGGAATCGAACCCATGACCTCTACCCTTGGAGGATAGCATCGCTACCAGGAATCAATTTGTTGCCTTTTTTCTTCAGGTACTGGCAAGACTAGTAACAAAGGGAACAAATCCCAGCAACATGGTTTATTAATAAGTTTTTTTTTTATCCTACAGCAGTTAGAGGTCCTCTAATCCTTTGTAAAAGTTCAATACAATATCAAGTCATTGAGTTGAAAAACTTTTCAAAACCAAAGTAAAGGCTGTAATAGAGCCTTCCAATTAACAGTGAAGAACTATAAATTTCAATTTGTTTTATTAAGAAAAAAGCTCTTATGGAAAAGTTGTGAAAGCTTTTCTACCCTCGATTAAAAAAAATTCAAATATGAGTTAATTGCATATTTATTAATATAGTTTCAGTAATGTACCACAAAGTTTATTTGCAAAACACAATTTTCCCCTAGTTGATATATATATTATATAATCATACATACATACATACATATATGTTCATATAAAAGTGCATATTTCTTTCAATCCCTATTTCAAATTTATTATAAAATGCAGTTTTACGAAAAACTTTTCCCCTTTATTGTTGTAGTTGCAGTATGTCAAGATATAAATAGTTAAAACATTCAAGTTCTTATAGATGATGTAGATTTTGTATTTGAAAGAAGGGTTAAGTTTGTTAATGAGTTGCAAAGGCGGAAAAACGTCCAACATTTGGTTTTAATAGTAAAAATAAGAAGGGTAGAACTTTGAGGTCCTTATACTAATTAAAATAAAAAAAATAAAAATCTTTACAAATGAAATCTTTAAGAGTACACTAATAAGAAAATTTTGTAAATATACAAGAACTCAAATCTAAGGTAAAGCAAATAAATATTTGCAAGGTTTGCAATAATTTGCAAATAATGTAAAATGACCAGGACTATGAACTGTAAGAGGAGTACGTTTTGGGGAAAAACTTAACTTTTGCAAACCTAGCATAAATGCCAGCCTAGTAAATTTGCAAGCCTTAGCAATTTGCAATTTTATTAGAACTTTTAGCTTTCTAGCTAACAAATATCTTAAATTTGCAAAAGTATTTATATATAATACAAAAACGCATATCTAAGGTAAGGCAAAGCAACATTTACAAGGTTTGCACATTTGCAACGAATGTAAACTGACCGAAATAATCGGCTATAAGTACAAATTGTAGCCAAACAATTAAATGTTTGTGTTCAAACAAATTGAACATCGTATTTGTTCATTTTAAAGCAATGGTTTATTTAGGAAAAACCTAATTAAAAATCCTAAGTATATTATAAGTTTTGAGGTACCATTTATTTATAATGAGACAAACGTGTTACTTTCTTATGTTTGCTTAAGGCAGACATCATAAATATGTTGTATTCCACTTATCATAAAGTATTTACATGTACTGTTAATTTGTGTATTTTTGTCTGCGAGTCTAAATGATCATTTTTGTCTACACCCTTAGTCAGTATCTTTAGTTTATTGCTTTGTGTGTAAATATTAATTATAATCTCTTACATTTTTATCTCATTTTACTATTTGTTTAAAATTAGGAGACTAAATTAAAGAAAATAAAGCAGTGTTCTTTAAAACATTCAATGTGTAGTTTGATAATTCTATAGTTTGCAACCGTAGTACATATGCCACCCTAGTAAAATTACAAGACTGATGAATGTCCAATGTTTCTAGAATTTTTAGATTTGTAGGCAACAAGTTTTAAGAACGTGCAATAGTTTATACATATATAATACCGAAACGCAAATCTTAGGTAAGGCAAAGCAATATTTACAAGGTTTACAACTTTGTAGTGAATGTGAAATGACCAGGACTATGAACTGTGAGTATGTATATTAAGTTTTTTTTTGGGGAAAAATTTAACGTTTTCAAACCTACTAAATGTATATGCAACCCTAGCAAATTAGCAAGTCTGATAAATTTGCAATTGTGTTAGAATTTTTAGCTTTTCAGCTTACAAAAATTTTAAATTTGCAACAGTGTAAATACAATTATATAATACAAGAACGCAAATCTAAGGCAAGGCAAGTCAATATTTACAAGGCTTGCAAATTTGCAACGGATGTAAAATAGTCATGATAATAGACTGTAAGAACAAATTTTATCAAAATGTTATACGTTTGCAACCCTAGCAAATTTGCAAGCCTGACAAATGTGCAATTTTTATTAAATTTTTTAAGTTTTAAGTAACATATTTTTTAAATTTGCAACAGTTTCCATAATAGTTGCCTCTTGAATTATTTTTATCAATTTTGAAAGTTTGCGATCCTTTTAAGGAATATTTAAATCGCAAATCACTCTTTATTGCACATCTGCAATCTAAGGATATTATAGAGAGTTTTCCTTGACACTCTCTTTTTGTCTAGTAGTGCTTTTAGCAAAAACAAAAAAATTGTTTTGTTCAATATATTTTATGAAAGTTCATAACAAACTACACAGTAAAAAATTGTAAATTATTTGTACGAAACTACACAATACCGAAGTATATTTATTTGACATAAGTCTTTATTTATTTAATTTGAAGATTTGGCTCGTTTTTATGGTTAAGCATTGTCTATATGCATTTCGTTCCTGCTTTTGGAACTCGTCAGTACACTTCAACCCAAAAAATTTTTGAATTTAGTTAACAAACTTCGTATGTTTACTATAAACATACATATGTTTACTATAAACATACATATGTTTATAGTAAACATACGAAGTTTGTTAACTAAGTTCAAAAATTTTTTGGGTTGAAGTCTACTGACGAGTTCCAAAAGCAGGAACGAAATGCATATGGACAATTGCTTAACCATAAAAACAAGCCAAATCTTCAAGTCATAAAAAATTTTTAATTTCGTTGTAGTTTTAAAAAATTAATCGGTATGTCTAGGAAGTCTCAGTTGTCGTTGTTCTTTGTTGAAAAAAATAGTTAACTCTGCTTTTCTTATATTCAAAAGTCAAGTGTTGAGGCAGCTTAAAATTATATCGGCCTATCGTTTCAATATCACATCATTTTTCGTTTAGAAAAATTAAAATGCACGAACAAATAAGTATATTTGCAAAATGCATTCTGAAAATATGCATCTTTTAATTCAACATTTGCCTTAATTGACACTGTTAACTTTAACTTATTTGTTTTTACTTTAAAATACTCAAAATTTTCCTAGAACAATTGCATTTTATTTACCCAATAATGTACATACATATGTCTCCTATGTCCGTCCGACTGTTCGTCCGTCCGTCCGTCCGTCCGTCTGTGTGTTATTTCTGCACTTAACTTTAATCCAAAATACACAAGCATCAGGCGACATGTGATACTTCTTCGTACATGATTGCAAAGTGAATAAGTGTTTGTATTTTTGTTGTCTTCTGGCATACAGTAGTGTGTATTATTAACTTTGTGCACTTTTGTGCATAATTTTATATGCACAAAATAACAATAACAAAAGCATTTATCTTCACAACATGATAAGAATGTTAAACAAAATCAAGAACAACTTTTTGGATAACAAACAACAAGAAGAGCACAATTAAAATTGCAAATCTCCTATTTTCATAAATAAAGTTATAAAATTTGTGTAAATTATGCATGTTCTCTTCAACATTTTTTTTTTTATCTTTTGTGTACTAAAATTTTTGGAAAAAATATAATTTATGTTTCTAAAGGAGCATTTTGTACGGTAATTATGGTTTGTGTAAACTGGCCGGCAAATGTTGTATGCAAATTCTGGGTGAAATGAAAAGTTTTTGTAAACTTAATTTTTAAACGTTTAGGGCGAAATTATGTAATAAGAAGATGCAATTAAATTATGCTAATGGCGTTTTAATTTTTGGAAAAATGTGGAAGATAAAAAAAAAATTATTTAGAATAGACGTGATTAAGCAACATCATTTATTGCACAGCTATTGCCAGATTTCTGTATTGTTGGCAAGGCACAAATAAAATATATTTTAAGAGTTCAAAACTAGTATTTCCATACTGGTTTTAAATTCTTAAGGTATTCGTATACTTTGTTTTCACTATGAATTTTCGCATTAATAGTTTCCTTAAAGTTTAGCGCTTTTGCAAAAAAATTTAAAACAATTGTTGATATTCTTGATTCACTCAAAGATTATCTCCAAAAGACTTTTACTTAACTGTTGCTTGCCAAAGTCATGTTTTCTGTTACATGAGAGGAGAGCCCAAAAATAAAATAATAAAATTATTTAAAACGTAAAATGGAAATGAAATTAATTTAGCAGGAATACAAAAGGAATGATTGAAATGATTGAAATGAGTCCCATTTTAAAATTAAATCACGTTTTTAAGCAAATGTATTAAGTAGGTGGAGGCAATAATAAAGACAATTTTAATTAATATGTCATGTCATGTCATGTAAAATGGCGTTATGCACATGTATATAATTTATACGAGTACGTCGTTTGGAAGGGAGCCTAATTGTTGTCGCGGGGCTGAGGAATTATGTTTGCTAATTAGAAAATGTAATTAAAGGAAATGTTTTCTCCATATTCCTAGGCAAAGCTTTGTTTTTGATTTAATTTTCCATTTTTGTAGCTTACGATGTACTTTTAGGCAAAAGGTTTTCTTAAAATAAAGAAAAGATTTGCTCGATAGCACTGTACAATACAAAAATGGATAAAAAGTTTCTCTGGCATGATTCGAGCACTCCACTCTTTAAGGGTGTTCCCATACAAAAAATAATATTTTTATTAAATTTTTGTATGGTAACACCGTAAAGATTTCTCTTGGATTTTTAGCTATTTATCCCCAACTTTGACCTCAATGTGGCTTGTGTTAATATTAAAAAACCGAATTAAAACTTTTTACATAATAACTTATTTGCTAGAGCAACATTAAATATTGTAACTTTTTAAAAACAAAGGAATAGTCTAATAAACATCTTCTTCTTCTTATCAACTTTTAAACCAAACTCCCTTTTCATCACGACTGTATGCTGCTAATAAAATTAATAAAACTTTCAAATAAATATTAAATTTATTGCAGTAATTAATCTACTAGATTTAAATGTTGGTAGACAACAAAAGAATAAGAAACATAATCAAAAAAAAAAAAAAAAAAAACCCTCGAGTACAGCAAACGAATAGCAACAACACTGACAGCATTACGACTACAAGTACGACGAGTAGTAGGAAAATATGAATATAAAACTTGAACACTTGTCCTAAGCGGATTATCTTGACTACAAGGATGCGGCCATTAAAAGAAAAAAGAAAAAAAACGAAAATAAAAAACACAAAATAAATAAACGGAAGATGTTTACTTAAATAGCACATTTAACAGCCATCCATCCGGAAATACTCCAGACCCATTTACACAACCACACGCCTGTCGTCCACTCAGACAATTCCCAGCAAAAGATGAAGATAAAATTATAAGATTCTTTAAGTAAAATATTTTTCTTGAATGTTTTGTTTTGTTTTGTTTTTCAATTCCTGTTCATAATTACCAAAATTAACAACAAGGCTCTCAGCAGCTTTATAAGGGGGGGGTGATGCCTTGTAATTTGAGAACTAATCCTGATGTTGAATTTATCGACTGTAACGTCTTTTCAAGCAAATTATGAGGAAGTCACTGGTGCTTTTCGCAGCAATTCGAAAGCAATAGATTTCAATATGTTGAAAAGTAAGTCAACAAATGTGCTAAATTAAAGACCAATAAAAACAAATTGCTTGTAACTTCTGTTTAAAAGTATTCAAATTATATACGATTTGTCGCTGGCTTGCTTTCAATTAGTGTTCGCTTAGTTATCGGTGCTTTAGAGTTTTTATTCAAGAGAAATTTTAAAGGATAATTTTGTAACATTTTCGATGAGTCTTGAAATTGTTAACTTTATTTTTATACCCTTCATCAAAAATAATATAGGATATACTAGGTTTGCAATGCCATGTGCAATTTCCACAATATTGATATGCGACCCAATAAAGTACATATCGCTCGTTTACTCAAAGAATTATAACTCAGTAAACAAGTTTAAAGTTTTAAATTTACACACAACTTAATGGAGAAAGAAAATTTAGTTTTTCTCTCAAGAGACTGAGTAAACAAGATATTTGTATGGAATTTTTACATCTTCATAACGATGTTAATATTCAACGATATGAAGATTGATTCAGCGTCATTAACTCGAAAATGGAATTTTTTGATTTATGACGTTTTTTGAGTCAATGAGCGATCTGTATGTATATTCTGGGTCCTTATAAATAGGGAAGACGAATAAGCGATGTACGTCCCTCTGACTATACATCTGTCTGTACGTGAACTCAGTTTTCCGAAGCTCCCAGAAAAGCTAGCGACTTCTTAGACTGGTGCAAAAAAGATTGATATTGAAAATCATTAAAATCAAAAAGAAGTTTTCAGAGTTGGAAAACTTAACTTATTTTGGTACGTAAAATAATTTAGCTTAAACTAAGTAAGAATTAGATTGGTATTGAAAATAAAAATAAAAGAGGTGATTGCAGGGTTGGAAAATCTTAGTTTTTTGTTATATAAAAGTAATCTACTACAAGTAATTTTTTTTCTTTTTCTCTATAAATTTAAAATATATTGATATAAGAAATCAAAAAAATCTAAAAGGACGATTCCAGGAATGAAAAATTTATTTTTTTTTTTTTTGTATAGGTTAGATTATTTTGTTTTCTTTATAAATTATATACAAAATTTAAGAAATTTATTATTCGACATATTGTCATAAGTTTATTTTAATTTGAAATTTATTTGCTGGAGGTCAAGCAAAATGTGGTTAAAGTCTACTGATGATTTGGCTAAGCACCAATGAAATATATAGACAATGCTTGACCTCCAGCAAATAAATTTCAAATTATATACAAAATAATATAAAAATATATAAAGTATGTTTTATGTTTTAGAAACAAAAAAATTGGTACAAAAAAAAACAGCTACCGAGCTGAGAAATTAAATTTTTTTTTGGTATATAAAAGAAACTAAGTAAAACAATATTTTTTTTTGATCATAAAAAATATTTTATATTTTTTAGAAAGAAATAAATCAGTGTTAAAAATTATAAAAATAAAAAATATGGTTTCAGGGTTGGAAAAATTATAGTTTTTTTTTTTGGTATTATATGTATAAAATATGTTTAATATTTTAGTAAGAAATAGATATAAAATCAGAAAATAAAAAACTGCTCCAGAGCTGGAGAATTTAATACTAATTTGGTTTATAAAAGTAACTAAATAATACAATTTTTTTTGTTAGTTAAATACATTTTATATTTTAGAAAGAAATAGATTAGTGTTAAAAATCAAAAAAAAAAAAAAAAAAATATGGTGTCAGGGTTGGAAAATTTATACTTTTTTTGTATATAAAAGTAATTACATAAAAATACATATTTCTTTTTAATTAAACATACATACGAGTAACTATACTATATTTTAGGAAGATCTTTACCCACGAATTTTTTATATTTGCTAAATTTTGATTTGAAAATTTAATTTAGCCATAAGCATGGGCACTCCATTAGTCTTACGAAGCTTTGCTATATGTTGCTTATTATGCTCTCGCCACAATTATGTTTCAAATCGATGGTGATACGTCGACAACTTGCAACGAGTTCTTATTCATTTTTAGTAAATGGAAATAACATTAAATATATCGCTAACGAGTAGTGACAACTAAAAAAAAATTCATTAAATTATATGTTCCAATTCATATCGCTGAAACTTTTAATTTCTATTGAACAAAAACAAGAAATTCTGTGGAGACCGCGATATGCATAAGACAAAGTGGAATGTTAGCAATGAGATGTTTGAATTTGAGACAATAAAAAGTTTTGTAATATGAAATTTTATTATATATCGGAAAATATGTTTGTAAGAACAATGCTAAGATTTGTTTGCAATTCAGTATTATTCACTTTTCCACCCCTGCCATAGTTTGTGTTGCTTTTCTGTAAAAACCATAGTTAACTTTAGTCAGATTTTACATGCATCAGTTTTTTGTTTTGCTCAAATTTTTATTTCTGTGGCAATAAGGAAAAAGAGTTTTAGTCATATTTTACTGTTTTGCAGGAGAGCACTTTTAAGCGTTCAAGTCGATTTTCAGAAATTCATTTCTATTACATTTATATTGGGATATTCTCTGTAAAATTTTATTTTTTTTAAGCAAATATCGTTCTACACAGTATAGATATGTATTACATTTAAGTTGAAATATATCAAAGTATAAACTAAATTAACCTATTATTCCAAATGAGATTATAAGTCAAAAAAAGATAAGTGGCAAGTCAAAGTCACACAAATTAATTGAAATTTTGACCAGGGGTACTTTCGAATATGCAGATTTCGAAGGTATCATTAACTCAAAATGAGCTTATCTCGACTTAAGCACTTTTTCCGTTTCGCCACAGATTTTATGAGAAAACAAAAGACAGGTATACAAAATGAATATAATATTAATTTCTCTTTCGCACACAAAATCATAACCTGAGCATCAAAATTAAATGCCTGCACCATTATCATTTATTTATTATTTTATTTATCTTATTTTTCCCCCTTCCTTTGCGATGTAATAATTGTTCATGATTAATCTATTATCATTTTTTTTTTATAGCATGATAAAAAGAAATTTTATTACCGAATATAAAATGAAGTAAAAGCAAACTCAATTGCTTGCTACTTGCTACAACTTTAAACTAAATTGTTTTTGATTAATTTATTATAAAATTCAAAAATATGAAAGACATTAATTGACTGCCATCAACATTTCAAACAGTTTCATAAATTTATTCTCAAGTTAATTAAATGGAAAATAATAAGTTGTTTTTAGTCCAATAATTTTAAAAGACTTTTAATGCTCTACCAATTTTTAAAGATCATAAAAGCTATTTGTATTCATTAAAATAATCTGCTTAAGATTTCCCCAGGGAATTGCATTTCGCTTAGAATCGTTATTAGAAATCTTATTATGATTGCCGTAAAATAATTCTATTAAAACTTTTTAACTGCTAAATGTGCAGCACGTAATAAATTATATTACAAAGGAAAGTCCATTTCATTTATTTAATGTGACGTATGAATTGGTCACAGGCTTAGACTTTTTACAAGCTTCCCATATGCTTCACATAAATGAAAGCCCATGTGAAATGTCTTTTGAAACAATCATGAAATAAAAACCTATAAAATGTTGTGATGAAAAATATTATACGTACGTGTGTTCATCTGAATCCAATGATAATTATTATAATTGGATAACAATTGAACTGCTGCTCTTGCTATTGGGGAACTAATTTTCTTTAGCTAGCAAGGAGGCAGTTAGCACAGTTACACTGGTGGGTTTGGTGATTAAACTGTCCCTTAATAGTTTGAAATTGGCACCAAAATGCGTCAAACTACATAAAAAAGCAATAACAAGAAAACCTTAAAATTAAATTATATTTGCTGGACTAGAAAGAAAACTAATTCAAAAAAAAACAAGATTTGGTTGACATGGCAAAGCAGTCTTACCCAAGGCCTTGATTGATTAGATTGTTTTACAACTCAATCGAATTTGATTCTTGTTAAAACAATATAATTTGAAATATATTAAATTATAAAAAAATATATGAAACAAATAACAAAGCATGTTGCCCGAATTTTCATTGGCAGATATAAAATATTTTTTTTTTGTAATAAATCCGACTTTTACACACCCAAAGTTTACTTTGCAAAGTCTTTAGTTCGTAGAGGAGAAGAAAAAATGGGCGGGAATAGATACCTATATTCCCGTCTCTTCTATAAATTTAAAATTTTGCAAAGTAAATTTTGTGTGTGTGTAAAAGTCTTCAAAAAACTGCTAAATTCTTATTTAAATTAAAAAAAAAAATAATATTTATATTGCGGTGAAATTTTTTTTATATAATTTATACACTACCTATGCCCATAAAGTGGCCTGGCCCAGGATGTCGGCAAGAAACTTTCAATCGACAACTTGTTTTGAAACCCACAATAAAATAAGAAAATTTGTTTTTGTTTTCAATATAAGCATTCGATAGAAGGTTTCTTGTCGAGATCGTGGGCCGGGCCGTATGTCTACTCAGTTGTTTACATATGTTTTTAGACGATTTCAAGAAACGATACGGTTGTCTATTCAGCAGTGTTTTTTTATGTACGAGTATATTGCGTCATTTTTAGACCGATCTCAAAAATTCTTTTTTTGTTTTAAAGTGTATTTTCTTTTGATTTTATGTACTTCTACTCATCTTATTTATATGAAACCTGTTACATAACTGAAACACTCGTATTGGCACAATCTTACCAAATGGGCGGAGCCACCCCCATTAAACTTTAATATTATATTTCACGTGGTTGTACTTAGCTTATTCATGCTACAGTTAGTACAAACCCTGACCTCTGTAAGTGACATGACATTGCATTTAAAAAAAAAGTGGGTGGGGGCATGCCTATTACAGCTTAGTATTAACTTGCATGTTCTGCCCCAGGATGCAATAACGTAAACGAATGACGAAATTTAGTACAAACACTGCTAAGTTGGTCGGCTGCTTATAGTCAAATACTCAAAGTTTTTTATAGTGTATCCTCTCTAGATTACGTGCATATAAATTTGGATGCTAATGAAATTTTTATTTCATGTTTTTATTTTTTATTTTTAATTGAATAAAGAGCAAATTTTTTTAAATCATATACATATAAAAAAATGAGGTATGGGCTTCCTTCTGCACATCTTAGATGCATTCAGAAGCTCATACCTGGAGAGCTACCAATTGGGACGTCATGAACAAAAATCATGTGAAAACGCACCAGAGCACAACAGCCCCTTACCAACCTGCTTCCAGGTAGACAAATATTTTTGCTGAGTCTAATTATCCTATCCCCATGAAACTTGGCAAACGGTTTTGGCTCTTAGATACAGACAGATAGTGTCATTATCTGTATTTAAAAAAGGACGGGCCACGCCCTTTCATTTTGGCGATTTTTGTAGGTTCTTGGTGAATTTTTATTTATTTTTTACTTTGGCGATTTTCCTTAGTTTTGGTGCTTTTTTCGTTTTATGTTTTGGCGATTTTTGTTGGTTTTTTATTTTACCGTTTCTGAAGATTGCAAGAGTTTGCCTCTTACGGTCTATATATGTATATACATATATGGTCGGCTTAGAGTGTAAACCTGCTAATTCTCTTCAACCACATTGTAAAGGAGAGACAAAATACTATTAACATTTTCTATATATAGCATAAGAAATTGGCATTTCGACATGCAGAAATTGAGTTTAAAACTAATAAATAACAAGTCGATGCGGTATCTCTTTTTCTTTCGAATGGCATTAAAATCCAATATATTATAAAAAGTGGATTTAGCAGGTTTACACTCTAAGTCGACGATCTATTTCTCCGTATATTACATTAGGATTTCAACATTTTTGGTTGCTCTCTTTGCAACACCCAATAATTTATAACTGTTATATATTTGTTGTTGTAGCGGCCAAAGTTTTACATATTCTGTGAAAATTTCAGATTCGTAGTTCTTAGGGTTCGCAAGAAAACAGCCTCTAACGGACACACGAACATCGAAGCGAAATCAATAACGTTCCTTTTAACCTTTGGTGTACGGAACCCTAAAATAGATTTTTTTTAACTCATTCTAGATTATTTTTAACTTTCAACTGGCTTTTTTATAAAAACTTGTTTTGTTTTACAAGGGATTTACAAAACAAATTTTGCATGGAAAACAGTTAAATGAACCTCTTGTAAATCAAAAATACTTTTTTTTTATTAATTTTTATAATCTAGAAATCATCTTAAATTTCAGCCACTTAAAATATTCAATTAAAACAAATTTTCTAAAACAAACTCTACCCGTAATTGCAATTCATGGCCAGAGATATCACCCATCTTTAATTTATTCAAAAACCAAATAAATAAAGAATAAAAAAAAGCAAAAATAAACCACCAGGATAATTGAGTGAGTGTTTATTATTGTGGTTGTTTGTGTTCATGTCGTTGAAACACGTACTGGTTGGTACAATGTGTGAGAACATATTTTGGAAAATGGAATTAACGTAACGAGCAAAAAAAAACAACAACAACAACAGCAAATGAACAGTCATACAATAAAAGGTGTGCTGCCCCTTTAATTAGCACAGTTGTACAACTAAAAACTATTAGACGAACTAAGTAAAAAATTTTCTCTAGTCACCATGACAAGTCAATGCACTGCACGAATATTTATATGAGCGCGTGTCATTGACATACAAATACATGCACACATACGCACGCATACGATACATATTCTCGCACATACTTATAACCATAGAAGGAAGCATTTGTACGCAAAAAGTCCAGTTCGCCTTTTAATCCTCAATCTAGCTGGGGCAGCAACAGTCATTAATGTGCATTTTATAAAAATGCAGCAATTACAAGGAATTGATTCTTTCTTAAAAATGAGGAAAAAACCTTCATATACATATTTTTCCAAACTTACGAAAAGACTGCTACACAGTCAAAGAGCTTGCATATGTGCCTTTTAAAAAAAATATTATAATAGATTTGCTTTAACGTGTAGACATTTTAAATACGGCTGCATTACAATTGAGGAGGATTTTTTTCTGATGTAGAGCCTTAAATTGAAATAAAGCACACACAAGTAATGTGAATTTTGTTTTATTATAAAGATGATTTCCTGCCGACCTCCTTAATCGTACAGTTTTCTTTCATTATTCTTGCAAGAGAGGTCGTGGGGCTCATGTCGTTTTCCAAAGCGTAGAGCAGAGATTTCTCAAATCACAACTAAGACATGCCATAAAATTGCATGATCTTGAAGGCCAACTAACGGGTCCTATATGCAAAATTATTCGATCTCCGAATGATTCTTGTTGAAACGACAACCCTGTCTACCCCTTTCACATCTGACGATTAACTGCTGGGAATTTTTGCATAATATTTGGAATATACGGCCCTGATGTCCTATAAAACTAAAATAAATATTTACTATTTCTATGATTTTCAAGGATATTCAGGATACACACAATTGATGCACTCGTTAAAATTTTTAGCTAAAACGCATTTTATTGGTTTGAAACATTAAACATTATAAGTTTTTTTAAATAACATATGCCCACTTCACGATTTGGTAACGAGTAATACTAGAGATGTGCAAGTGTCGTGATTTCATCGTGTCACGCGTGATTAATAATAAATTTATATTTAAATTTATTTAAATTTAAAATGCGTGAACGTGACTTAAAAAAAATTACTCGCGCGTAATCGTGCGTGAGCTTTTTTTTTTAAAAATCACGCAGGAATTCACACGCTCTCACGAGATAACATTCCTGCGTAGGTACTACGTGTATGTAGGAAATTTCAATTGAGAAATACTACTGATTCACCAGTGCCTTTGTCACAAGTACTATTGACGAATTGTACCGCAGAAAATGTTGTTTACTCTAGATATTTAACATGTATGTGCATGTTATTGAAAATCAACTACTGCCTTTGGTACTATTGACTAGGTAGTTATTTTTGGACCATGTGTAGATATTGACTCACTAGTACATTCACATTTTGTGTTTTATTAAAAGAAAAGAACTAATTGAAAAACAAATATGTATATAGGTACATAATAAGTGAAATTTATTTGCTGGTGGTTAAGCGATGTCTATATGCATTTCGTTGTTGCCTTAACAGATCGTCAGTAGACTTCAACCACACATTTTGAACAGTCACAGTGAATGCCCTTAATGTTTGTTACAGAAAGCACAGTGACCAAAAGCCAATAGATGAGCAGCAAGTTAAATGGATTCATTCGGGTCTTTCTCGATACTACGCACTATCCCTCATAATTTATATTTTAATGACGCTTCCGCATTCAGTTGTAAAAAAAAAACGAAAAAGGTATTACAACGACAAATAGAGTCGTAAAAAAAGAAGCAGACAAGAAGAATATCTTAAAATATCTTAAAGTATCAGAGATTTTCTAAACATTTTAATAAAAAGTTAAATTTGGTGCAGGTAAAGCAATTATTCTGATACTACAAATACAGGTTTTATGATAAAATATTTTGGTGCACAAAGAGGTGAGAGGAAGCAAAAACGTTACGAATGTCTTAGTGTAAACATACACACTGTGCGTCTACATAATTACATTATTTTTATTAACTAACTCTTTTAGAAGTCTGTAATAAGTTTAAATATTTGTTTGTGTAAATGTATGCAGACATTGAAGCCATGCATACTGGGCTTTTATAGTTTAGCTGGTTTTATGTGCTTGTAATTGTGCTTAAAAGCCTGCCTAAAATTGAAGTATTAAAAAAAACTATTTAAAAATTTTTCATAAATGGGTGTATTTTGCGAAAGTGTGTAAATATGAAAATACATTAAATGTATGTACATGTAGGCGTGCATTTTTTGTTTGTAAACCATATTAATGTATTTGTGTTATAAATTTTGTTGTACATTTATTGGTAGCGACTCAGTGCTCAGTTTATAGCATTATTAGTTGAGCGTGTTTTGCAGGCCAGTTTTATTACTTGTGTTTCCATTTATTTTTTACAAAATGCGAGAACAAGGTACACATTAACTTTAGACACAAGCAACTAAGAATTAATTAAGGGCTAGTTACTTAAAGTAATTACTGCTTTTTTAAGTTAAAATGTGATTTTTTTGGAATAGTAAAATATTTAAGGCAATTTAACGACTTCTGATCCCCAAGTCATTATGCCAATCGACGAATTTCTTTTGTTTGGCGTTTTGGAGAACAAAAGTAAGTTATATAAACTCACAATTTGTGTCAGGCTTTTTCATCATTGTTGCCATTGTTGCTTTTTCACTTCTAAATTTAGTTTTTTCTTTTGTAACAAAGAATTATAGTGTTTCAAGGCTGTACGAATTATCGCCCAAGTTATTATCGCCCAAAAAACAAAAATGTTGCATCGCCCAAAAATTGTTGTAAACAAAAATGGGTGATTGTTCATCGACTTTGGGCGACTCAACATTTTTAGATATTTGGGTATTTGTTCATAATGAATAATTGCCAAATTTCCGCAAAATGTTAAAAAACCCAAAAAAAAAATTTTTAGGCGATTATTCATTCCCAATTCGGGTGAATGTACGTAATGAACAAACACCCAAAAACTTCGGGCTATTATTCATTTTCCACTTTTGGGATTTCTTCATTTTTTTGGGCGATTGGGCACTGTTTTTTGTGTATTTCTTCACAATGACTAATTACCCAACAATTTTGGGCGTTCCTTCATTTAGCTGTTTTGGGCGATAGTAACTTGGGCGATAATTCGTACAGCCGTTTTCCAAACATCTGCTTACTAATTTTTATCTGAATTTATTGCTGAAGAAATTTCATTTTTCTACAGTATATTTAATAAATCTGTACTTAAGAGCAATAACATCATAAGTCGACATAGGGCAAAATCGAAATATATATGCTACAAAATTTTACAAACCAAACTTTATATTTACGTGAAATCCGCCTTCCGGTAACGAAATTAATTTTAAAGATATAAACAAACCAATATCGAAATGCATATTTTACATACATACATGTTTTTTTTTTTAAGTTTATTTACGAAGCTTTTATTCAAGTATATGTCGGATCTTTATTTTCTTAAATGAGTTGCAAGTATTTATATTTATATTTTCCAAATTATGAAATTTTTTTAAGATTTTAAAATTTCTTAAAACATATCAATGCGCGCATGCATAAGACGTAGCTGTTGAGCTCAACGTTTGCGCAACTGCTACGTCTTATGAATGCGACCATTTATTACTGCACTAGTACTTCCGTTTGTAAGTCTATTTCTAAATTTTATTTCATATTGTTATTTACTTATTTTTTGCTTTAAACATTTTTAACTGAACTTTGGGTAAAACTTCTTTAAAAAAAAATATTACAATACTCTTACAAACTTTCAATTTTCTTTGGTTGACTGCACACTAAGTCAGTCAAGTTTGCAAAACCAATACAACCAATGAAACAGTATTTAAAAGAAACTATTTGACCTTATTGGATGTATTGAAAAAAGAAATGAATAAGTAAATAAACATGTTAGTTTATTGAATACAAAACAAAAAAGTTTAAAGTAAATTTTTTTTTAAGATATTTGATTTTATAACAACAGGAAAACTGCAATATTATTGCAATAAATTGTTGTACTCAGCAACACCGAACCACATGCACCGTTTGGTGTGTTGGTTTAAAAATGAAGCCAAATTATCTCTATACTCGTATATTTCCGTTAAAATGCAAAAAAAAAAAAAAAAAATAATAATAAAAAATGCAGCTGTTATAGACAGGGAACAAAGAAAGCGTTTCTTAAGTCGAGATAAACAGATTTTGAATTAATGCCATCCGTGCAATCTTCATATTCAAAAAATCCTCTGGACAAAATCTTAATTATTTTTACGATGAAATTATGGCAGCACTACAAGAATTCCCGATATTATGGCAAGCTTCTTTCCAAACAACAGCTGTTTAACGTAAATAAGAAAGTTGGGTTATCAATACAAAGACACTGAGAATTTCATTTTGTGAAACAAAAAGAGCATCAGAACGCATTTTTCTATTTATATAGTCCATGAAAATTAAATTAATCCAATAAACACACACTTAATCACGAAAACATATGGTAAGATCGTAAAATTTAAATAGAATTTAATTACACAAGGTTGAACCTTTGGGTATTATTTAATCATTTTTTAAATGTGCACTCAAAAACACAATTTTGTATTTAAGTAGAACTTAAAAAAAATGTAGTTATCAACTTTAAAATTGACCATTAGACAACTAGTAGAAAGTGATTTTTTTTATAAAATACGTACTTCGTAATCTGTAAGTATAAAAATGTTCTTAAATGTTAGCGAGATCAGGGAGCAAATTACGCAAATTAATTTTGAGCGAATCACGAAAGTATTTTAATTTTAGTATAACTCACTTACTGTAACGCACTATAACATAATGTTCATTGAAATAAACACAAATTAGAACGCTGAGCTGACAAAAATTTAAGCTACACACTTTTTCGACACAATAGTTTAATAATGATTTGTCAGTAAAATTTAAGTAACATAATTTTATTTCCATTGTCATGATAAAGAATAGCAAGACTTAATGAAAAAAGTAAAATTAATATATAAACAGAGAAAATTATGGAATAAAACTAGACATCGCTTTTATATATAAATCGGTAACATTTGCTTAGAGTGCGAGATTTTTTTTGAAGTCTCAAAATTGTTTCGGCAGTTCTTTGAGACGCCTTAGTTTTAGCTGGAACGCTCTGAGCTGTGCAAAATAAATACAAAAACCCTTATTATGAATGGCATCGTCGACGTCACATCGAGACGACAGTAAATATTGTCGCTTGTCTACTCTTTATCGGCAACAATTGGCTCTTATTGACAATCTCTTACTATTCATCAGTAGACTTCAACCCAAAACAATTTTGATTTTAGCTAACAAACTTCGTATGTTTATAGTAAGACTCTTAATACTATATTGTTAGCTAAAATCAAAAATGTTTTGGGTTGAAGTCTACTGATGAGTTGCAAAAAGCGGGAACGAAATGCATATAGACAATGCTTAACCATAAAAACAAGCCAAATCTTCAAATTAAATAAATAAAGACTTTATGTCAAATAAATATACTTCGGTATTTCATGTATGAAAATAAATATTTTATTTTTCTTTTTGCCTTTTAATACTCTTATTGTTGCCCAATGTGGCAGCTAATTGTAAAAAGGTGGTGGAAAATAAAATAAATGCACAATCGAATAAAGATGCTTGTTTTATTAATAGAATATGTTAATTGTAGTCAATTGTTGTCGACAAAGAGTAGACATATGACAATTTTTACTGTCGTCTTGAAGTGACATCAACGAAGCCACTCGCAATAAGGGGGAATGACTATAGGGTAAATCTGTTCGAATAAAATCATTAACAACAATCCTTAACATGCCGATCGTGACATTCTAATACTACAAGAATCATTTACATCATTCGATAAAAAAACCTATAAATTGCCTCCTGATGTAAACTTAAAGAAACTACTCATTAACTCGAACTTATTTTTAATTATAAAATTATTTACAAGATACCTATATCCAGTTCTGGCTTACACAATTTGGAAATTAAATTTCTTTAATATACTTTATGCCCAATAAATATTTTGTTATACTATAACCAATCAAATGTTCGTTAAAAATACTTTTCCTTTATGCAACACAAAACCAAATCCACAGCATTGCCATGTGAAAAATATAATTGTACTTAAAGAACAATTTTCGTATCAAAGAGTTGCATTTGCCGGGAAAATACTCTTACATGAACACACTCTTATGCATGAGTATTTTTTTTTTCTACAAACGTATTGAGAGCAAAAGCAAATTTTCCCTTTATAATAAAAAAACTTTAACACTTGATTTGATACTACTAACACACATTTTCATGCATGACACAATTCGTATACAAAATCAAATACACACCCGTTTTTTTGTTTTTTTTTTGTACATAAATTGCAATAAGGTGGCCTCTGCTACTCTTATCGAAATAAGACATAAAATAATGGCAATGGCAAGACTGTTGTAAATTTAGAGATGGTAAAAATGAGCTTTCATTACAAAAAAGCTTTCAGCAAACTGTAATACGATGAATCAAAACAATTCACATATTCCGTTTGCAATAATGGCTGAGTATATAAAGCAGAAATTTACATCAACTGACACCACACACAGTGGACCAAACATAAAAGAACGCTGATGATGAAGGTTTAGTGGCTTTCGAAAACAGCCGGTTGTTCCGTTCAACTACGTGTTTGTCAGAATATTTACAACTAACTTTGGTGTTATTTGTTCATTAATAATTATCAAATGTAATTTGGTTTACAAAGCGATACGAACTTTAGCCTGATCAAATCATAAATATATAAATAAATGAAGTTCGAACAACAATAATTAAAATTAAGTAAAATAATTTTATTACATGAAGTAATTGTAAAAAAGAACTGTTTTTAACACCAAAATGCTTAAGTATTCGTCACAAATTTATTTTAAAGTTCAAATAGAAAATTTTGTTTTGTATTCAATTACTTAATTCCAAAAACCAATTAATATTTTAACTGAAATAAGAATTCGTAAAACTAAATACCAAAATTCGTAAAAGTTTAATAAAATGAACCACATTTTTTTTTTCTTTATTTATAATTTATAATTTGCTGAACATTCATTAAAACCAAATAAAAAATAATAATACAAGTTAAAATTAGTATAAATCAGTCCGGAACGGATTGGCTCAATATTGTTTGCAACTCTTTTCAATCTATTCTAACCTTAAATTAGTTTCAAAAACATGTTTGTTAAAACAAAAACTTATCATGATTTCTCAAAAAAAATTTTAAAAAATTTTTTCTTCTACTAACCTTTATTTATAACAGGCAGCCGATTTATAGTAACACAACCTACTTGGGTCCGTTGAGTTCCCGTTATTTGGAAAAAAAATACAAACAATGAATTAAAAATTTAATTGAGTCAATTAAACCTTTGTTTAAAATTTTAATTGATTAAAAAGTTTGGTTGAAACAATTAAATTTTTAATTGATTTTTATATTTTTTTTCTAATAAAAGATGTTCATAGGAAAACAATTTTTTTTTGTGTAGATACCGCTCATTGACTAAAACAACGTCATATTTCAAACTGGGACAGAAAATGAGTTTAAGGTTTTCAACTTACACACAACTTAAAAAGTTGAGTATACAAAATATTTGTATGAAATTTTTACACAACAGGAATAACAATATGAGGATTAATTCTGCATCATTAACTCAAAAATCTCAGCAAATGAGCGATATGTATGTCCATATACACTAAAACAAAAAATACTCTTAACTCAAAAAACATTGAAAGTTACATAGAATCAATCGTAAGTGTATTTGTACGATTAAAGAAGATCTTAAAACTTTTTGGGTTACGATTTTTTCAATCTGTTTGCAAACATTTCAATTATAGCTGACTGATAGATACGTATACGTGTTAAAAATACGAATTATTAAGTATACGTACAAGAATATTTACGGGACGAGCATTTCGTACTAGAGATGAGCACACCAGTGATTTTTTTAACAATGTTGTTTCTAGTGAACGTGATTTATAAATCACTGTTCCTTTTAACAGTGATCGTGATCAGGGTATAACTGAAAATGCACTAGAACTTAGTGATGCAACTATGTTTTTTTTCTCAAAATTATAATTAAAAATATGTGTGAATTAGCTTTATTGTTTGGTTGCAGTAGAGGAGACACTTCACTCAATGGTTTTGATTTTGGATATTAAATCAGAATAAATCTCAATAAACGTAGTATAAACCCTATAGATATCGGTAAAGATTTCATTTGATTAACGGTTTATTTTTAGTACAATTTTGGAAAAATCAAAGATGCTACTGAGTGTCACCGGACGTAATAACTTTTGTTCTGTAGGGAAAATCTACTGAAATCTAATTGAAATCTCGTAACTATTAGATTCTGATCAGAAAGCATTTTTTTTGTTTAAGTGGACTGGGTTGGGGAAATAATGGAACATGGTCATTCTTATAAGGCTCGTCTAGCTCTTATAAGGTTGTCAACATTTAACAGTTGCAGAATTTGTTCAACTTAAAATTTCTGGTAAAAATTTTTAATTAGGTCGATACACACAGAACTTCGGCGAAATGGACTCAATTTCAATATCCAACAAAATGAAAACATGACAAATCATGTGTTGAATCATGGGTTCAAGTGATGACGAATTGGTTCGATTTAAGTGAAACATGCATGAGTTTCACTTAAATCGAACCATTGTCATTGGAGAGCATGTGTTTGTGCGAGAGATTAAATACTTTGATATCCATTCAAATAAACGAATTTAACTTTAACCCATGCAAGTGGCCTGATTCGATGAAGTTTTTATCACGTAAATACAAAACAAAAAACAAGAAACAAAAAAAATTTTTTTTGTCGCAGCCAGGACACGAATCATGCTGTTCTCACTGTTAAGGCAAACTCTCTACCACTGAGTTATTGTATTCTTGTTATTTGTAGGAAATAAAACTTATTTTATAAAAATGTGTCAATGTGATGATTTAACTCCGCTGGATATTTATTTCAATATATTACTCAGTAATATCGCATGCGTTTTTAACAAATTCTCAAGAAAGCATTAAACTCTATTTCATTTTGAACTACTTTCATTTATTTTTTGTTGGTCATGCTAATGCTTTGAATTTAATTTAATGAATTTAAAAATATTATTGATTTTAGTAAAAACTGGGACGCAAGATTTAATTTTAATTCATAAAAACATAAATCGCATTTGAAAACCATTTTAAGAAAGTTTTGCATGAACAATTCTGCCAAAAAACCGAATTCAGTGCACAGATCTGATAGAATATTTACGCCAAAAAATTATGGGACCAAGTAAACTAGTTCAAACAAAAACAGACAAATTTTAATATTTAAAAGGAAGTATGTGAAATATAAAATAAAATTTTAATGGGCGTGTTTCCGCCACGCGCATTAAAAATGTAAAACAAAATATTAAATTTTAATGGGCGTGACTCCACGACTCTATTTTAGAACCTTGTGAAATATACTAATGAAGTTTAATGGGCGTGTTTCTTCGCCCATTTTTTCAACTTTAAAATTGTGTACCTACAATAATCAAAGGTGTTTTCTTAATTTCGCAGCCATCAAATACACAAGTAGAATATCATAAAAACAATAAAAAAAATGTGTGAGCGTGTCACCATTTATTTTTACAATGGACCAATTAGAAGCTATATTCTCTCAGACAGAAAAGAATTTTTGCAATCGGTCTTAAATGTACCGTTTTATAAAGTAACAATATCAAAAAAAAAAAAAATAAAATAATACACACGAATTGATAACCTCCTCCTTTTTTAAATAAAATATATTTTAAACTCATTTTAAATTTTATTCTATTCATACTTGTAATTTGCCCTTAAAAAATAAAAAATAAAATGATATTGATAAAAAAAAGAAAACTAAAAAAATACATTAAGATAAATTTTCAAACAATTGAAAAAAAAATATTTATTTCGCCTATAAATTACTTTGTCTATAAGCAACAAAGTTGACATGTCTCTCCTAGTTCATTATGACAGAACTCCACCGTACGATAATATACATACGTATGTATGTATTTTATTTTGCTTTGAAATTATTGAAATTCTGTATTAATCTGTTGTAAAAATCCAATATTTTCGTATACTTATGCTTAGCTTCCTTTTCATGTGCTTTTACATTTATCTTGAGTGAACTGTATTATCATATTTTTCTCTAGTTTTGATGCGAAAATTACATTTTGGCTGCATCCTATTGTATGGAGCACACGTGTGTATACATACGCGTGTGTGTGTGTGTGTGTACGTGTGTGTAAACATTTTCTCTACAGACTGTTGCTTGAAATTTTCACAACAACAAAACCTAAAACTCTCATTTATGCTTGTAATTAAATCTAAGAGACAAATATTTTTGTGAATATTACAACTAGAGAGAGAGAGAGAGAGAGAGGGAGAGTGAGAATAACGAGTGGATGTTATGTTTTCCTAAACTGAAAGCATTTACTTTTTCCTTAATATATATTACTTTTTTTCTAACAAAAGTAAAATATTGCTCATACGCATTTTGGGATAAATGGAGACTGTGATGTTATTTTATTGTTGTTGTTGTTGTTGTTGTTGTTGCTGTTGCTGTTGCTTTCAGCTCTTGCTTGCTTCTTCTTTTTCATCTTCTTGCACTTTAGTTGTGCTAGCAGCTGGTTGTAAGGAATTTCGTATAAGAAAATTTCGAGTTTCAGTTATGTTGTGAAATTCAAACGGTATAGAACTTGTTTATCGCGTACGCGACAAAAAAATAAATAAATAAGAGAAAAATAAATAAATAATAAAAAAAACAACAAGCAAATATATATAAATGCATGCATGTATATTTTGAATAGTTAAACAAATATTTATAATAAAAGAAGTGGCAAATAAAGTATAGTACGAGTTCAAAAAATTAATATTTTCGATGAGAAAATAGAAAGAGTTTGCTTTTTTGTACTTACTTAATATAAAACACTTAACAAAGTTCTGACTGGAAAACCAATCGATAGATAAAAAAGAAATTTGCATGTAAAAAGTGCGTGCAGGAAATTGTGGCAGGTTTTGCATTTATGTTGCTGTTGTTGTTGTTGTTGTTGTTCTTGTTTTTGTTGCTGCTGCTGCAGTTCAGTGTTTGTAAATAAATAGACCAACCAAATGAAAAAATGTCTTCTCTCGTTGCTTGGCTCAAATATTTTATAAATAACAAAAATATATTACATTAAATTTTTTAAAGCATAATTTGCATACCGCATTTGAATTAAGATGAAATAAACAAAATTTCTGTACTGTAAAATTAAGTATGTGTGTAAGTGTAAATAAAACTGTTGAAACAGTTTCTTGTGGGCAAATTAATTTTTCTTTTGCTCACGTGTAGCATATGAATATGTGTGTGTGTGTGTGTGTGTGTGTGTGTGTGTGTGTGTGCTGTGGGTATAAAAGTATTTGTGAGCGTGTTTGCAATAAGTGATATTTATATATAATTTCTTGCATAAAATCGATTTATAGTTTATTAATTTTAGAATTCAAACAACTATAAAAAAAGTATACCGCATAAAAAGATAAAAAATAATTAAAAACAATTTCGGGTTTCGGCTACAAGACAAACAAAAATAAAAATACACAGCAGCTAAAAGCGACATTCAACACGAACTAGATTTGTGTAAATAAATCATTAAAAAAAAAATAAATTTAATGGAAACAAAATAATATGTCTGTGAGATTTGAACTTTTTGCAGAAAGATAAAAGAAAAATTCTTTAAAATTAAAAATAATTTTAATTGCATTGCAAAAATAAAATGATAATAATAATAATAAAAAGCAATGAAATGTTAAATAAATGGCCACAAGAAATTCCTTTAATTTATTAATTGTGATGTTAATAAATCAAAACGTAAACGAACAGATTTTAGTAAAAATTTAAAACAAAAGAATTAAATTAAAATTTCTCAACACAAGTTTCGGTTAAAAACGGGTACATTAGCAAGTAAAAAAAAAAATATAGTTAAGAAAAGCATAATAAAAAATAATAAAAAAATATATATAAGTACATACACATTTTGTTAAATCATAACGCCAATTTAATTTAATTTCAAAATCTTAAGACACAATAAATGTAAATAAAATGACAAAAAATTAAATTAAATTTCTATAAATCAGTATAAAAAAAAACAAAGTAAGTTACATTATCATTTCAAACAATAAATAGACACTTACTGCCATCTAAATAAATAATTATTTTACAAAACAAATTGTCTATAGAAATTTTAAAGTTGTTTGGTAAACGTTTATTAAAGCAAAATTATTTTTCATAAATAAATGCTTTTAAGCTTTGATGTATTTAACTTAGTAACTTCACATCGAAACTTTCAAACAAAGCTTTTGCAAAACATTTGGATATTTTTTGAGTTTCACTTGCTTGGTATATACCAATGCAAAACTTTCGTATTGACTTATCAGTCATTATATGTCTTTTACGAGAAAACCTTTTATATATGAGTCTCCATGATTTTGCAAGTTGTTGTTTTTGGCTGAAATTGCCGGTCTTTGTCTTCGGTGTATATGAATCTGTCAAAACCATGATTCTCACGTTGAAATCCGGTGAGCAATCGATGTGCTTCAGATGCATTTTTCTTCAAATTTAAGAAGAAATAATACTTTATTGGCATAAAGATTTGAAGCAAAAAAACATTCGTTTTATACACTAAATGCATTCACTTCAGCATTTGCTACTGTGCAAAATTCCATTCCATTTTCTGGTTGAGACAACTATTTTGTTTAATTGACTTCAAAGTCAAACACAATATATGTATGTATGTTTGTTTCTTTATTGTAAAAATTGTTTGCCGAAGCAAAGTCTTAAGACTAGGCTAATTAATTTTGTTATTAATTAAATTAATTCCATTCCATTTTAAAATATACCAAGAGGCATCAATTTGAAAAGCATAAAAAAAAATTTATAACACATTTGAGCCTTATGGGTCTCTTGAGAATAAAAAAAGCAATACCATATTAATTTTAATTGAACTAGAATGCATTTTAATCAGGAATAGTAAACAATCTCTACATGGTTGGTGTTGAAGTTCATGGCTGCACAGAAAAATGCGGCATTTCGCCCAGCTGAAAGTCTAGTTCAATTTTTCTTCCCTTCTTTAGAAAATCACATTAAGTAATGAAAATATTTCATTCCAGAAGCGTTAAAAATACTGAACTTAAGCCCGATTAAGAAATTATTTTTGAATAAAAAAAATTATTCATTATCCTAAAATCGAAATGAATTTTTATATTTTGACATTAAGTCGAAAATTTTTATTTAATTTTTTCGAATCCCTTCGTTTTCCAATTAATCTATTTTTTTATAAAAATTTCCTTAAAACAAGAAAATGAAATCACTCTTCTCCTAAAACTTTCTAAATAATTCTGCCAAAAACCCCGAATTCAATGCGAAGATTTGATAGAACATTTTCGAAAACTGGAAGTAAAGTCTTTCAAACAAAAAGAACTTTGAAAATCTGTTGGCTAAGAAGAAGTTCGTGAAATATAAAACTAAACTTTTATGGACGTGCCTCCGCCCATTTTCTTAAATGCAAGATTGTGATGTTTTTCAAAGCTCAGGGTAAAATAGAACCACGCCCATTTTTGTTAATGAAGTATTGTGTATATTTTAGAGCTCAAAGTGTGTGGTAAGTTTCATGAAAATCGGTTAGGTAGAACCATGTGAAATATAATACATATTAAATTTTAATAGGCGTAGCCCCGCCCATTTAGTTAACTTTAAAATTGTGTTATTACAAGAAGCAAAGGTGGTTGCTAGGTTTGGCAGCAATCCAATAAGTAGAATATCAAAAAATCATAAAAAAAAACGTTTTGGGCGTGTCGCGTCCACTTTTTTACAATGGGACTAATTGGAGGCTATACCCTTTCAGATAAAAAATAAAATTTACAATGAAGTAACAATGTCAAAAAAAAAATACAAACGAATTGATAACCGTCTTCTTTTTTTTTAAATTGGTTAAAAATTATTTATTGAACGTTAATGTCCGGTACGGAGTTCTTACCAGACTTCACGATTGTAAATTTACATTTATTTCCACACGGAAAAATAATCGTGTAGCCTTTTGTTAAGAATTATGTTTGCATACACACAAAATCATTTATTTTTTTTTTTTTTAATTTACAACACACAAAAATAATAAAAACTAATTTGCAAATATAGAAAATGTCCAGAATTTGATAAATAATTTTTGCTTTAGTTGGCGAAAAAAAGTCTCCACTTATAGTAATAAAATTCTTATAATAGACATTAAATATCATAAATTCTCAAACTGAAATTCCTTTAAGAAATTCACCAACCTGAATTTCCGCATGTTCTTGTTGGAACCTGAAATTCCGTAAAAATTTCGTTAAGCTTAAGGTAGATTTTTTCTAATACATAAATAACAATAACCAGCAACAATTGTATTTATATTAATGCAATATTTCGCTATTCCTTTGCGTAGCATCTTCAGGAATTAATTATGTGTAATTTACAATTATAATAGATAATAATTTATTTCAAAAGTTTTATATGATAAAATGTTTTTTAAAATTGTTAAAAATATTGGCCTCAAAATAAAGTATTATGTAAGAGTTTACAACCAGTAATAATAACACTGGTGCATATTAATAGTCAAAACAAAGTATACTTTAAGATTTTAAGTCCAGTTTTTTGTATAAAAACATTGGTTTTAATTTCTGAAGGTATACTTTGTTTCGACTATGAATATGCGTAATTGATTTTAAATTTTTAAAGTATACATACTTTGTTTTGACAATGAATACAGGCCATTATTTTTATTGACAATAGTTTTTATTGCACCTTTTTCTATTATACTTTTTTTTATATTTTAAAATATT
This sequence comes from Nowickia ferox, assembly GCA_936439885.1. NCBI lineage: Eukaryota > Metazoa > Arthropoda > Insecta > Diptera > Tachinidae > Nowickia > Nowickia ferox. The sequence continues at coordinate 113,544,763 of OW387023.1, forward strand.
AAGTACGAGATAAATTTTGTATAAATAATGTAAAAAAGTTTTTATTTAAATTAAATTTAATCAATCAACAATATATTATTCTATAATAACAATTAATTAATAGCAATAAGTAGCGAAATATCGGTGTTAATTAATTCTTATAATTAAAATATATAAAAATATTATTATAATTGTAAATAAAGAGTAGCAAGATATTAAATGAATAAAAAATCGAAATTGTTGATAATAATTGTTATTTAAATTAAAAAGAAAACTGACTAAACTTTAAAATTTCTAAATTAAATACAAAAATAGATATTTTACTCAGCAAAGCAGTAATAATCAGGAAAGACAGGAAAGGAAAAATATTTCAACAAGTTGTAATACGTTGAATCAAAACAATTCACATATTCTATTTGCAATGAAAAGAGGTATACAAATCTAATATATAAATCATTAACTACACAATACCAAGTGGACCAAAGACAAAAACGCTGATGCTGAAGATGTAGCGGCTTGCGAAAACAACATGGTGTTGTGTTCTGTTAGTGTTTGTCAGAACTATTGCAGTTGTCTTTAATGCGATGTCTTCTTTAAAAATGATCACATGTATTTTTCCTTATGACTTATTTACATTAAGCATTTGTTATAATCAGGGCAAGTTTTTGTGGCACGAGGAACGATTCAAAACTCTGACTTATAAAAATTTCTTCTACCTTGCAAAAAGGGTATTTTATTTCACAGTGGACTTAATGGCTTTTTATGTCAGTGATTGAAGGAATGGCTGATATCACAAAAATGGCATATGCCACAAAAAACTTGCCCTGATTATAATCATTAAATTAGCATGAAAATTTTTTGCTCGTCAATAGGAGACCTGAAGTAGCAATTCAGCCAAAATAAAACGCTCCAGAATAAAAATAATAAAAAAATATGTACTATGGGAGTAAAAATTTTTCAAATTAATATTTTGTTATATCAACAATGTATTTTGTTGACCTTTTTTTTTTTGTTCAATTAAATTCAATGTTATATCAAAAGATTTTACTGTTGACTAAGGGCCAATTTCAAGATGTCGACAGCGTTCGACTTGTCCAAATTTAAATTTGAAAATTCAACAAAATATGAAATTTTTTTTTGTTTTGAATGTAACTGTGCGACAAGTCGAACGTTGTCGACATCGTGAAATTGGCCCTAAATGTTTCTTTTTAATTAAATTTTTTGTTATATCTAGAACTTAAATTTTTGGAAAAAACTATTTTTGTAATTAAGTTCTTTGTTGTATCAACAATTTGCATTGTTGGAAACAGAGGTTTTTCAATAATTTTTTTTAATAATTTATTTTTTTTTTTTGCTATGACAATAGATTTAATAATAAGTTTTAATATTTTTATCGCACTTTTTCCCATAATTAAAATTTAAATTTTTAAATAAAATATTTATTGTTTCTTTCTTGCTAATTGAAATTACCAAGGAACGTTTTTCTTGAATCAGCTAGAGATATAATGTTAAACTTTCATTTAAATAAATGATAAGGTAAACAAAACAACAACAGCAACAACTCGTTACCTTAATATAGAAAGGAACTAACTCATAATTTTGTTTAATCAAGTTTTTTGTATATTTCGATAGAAGAACATCGAATGTAACGAACAATGCATAAATCTCAATTTCAAGAAAATAATGAGTTAGGGCCTTTCCATATTAAGGTAAGAAACTATTCATTGCTTTTGCAATAATAAAGTGTTGCCACACAAGTATTTTTGACCGGGTGCATTCAAGTTAATCACCTGCATTCCGTATGTCGAGTCGAATATTCGTCTACGAGGATTTTGTTTTAGATTAAATGAAATTGTTACAAGTTTTCTTTAATCTAGGACAAAACTGCCGCAGACGAATATTCGACTCGACATACGCAATATGGGTGAACAACTGGTGTTTTTTTTTTTTGGAATTATTAAAATTAATTGTCACATGTCGCTCATTTACTCAAACAGCGACAGAAAACGAGTTTAAGGTTTTTAATTTAATCACAACTTAATGGAAAAAGAAAATTTAATTTTGCATTTATTGAGTTGTGACGTTCTTTGAGTAAATTAGCGATTTGTTAATGCTCTAATATATAATAATAAATATAATAATAATTGAATACTTGTGTGGCAACACTTTATTCTTGCAAAAGCAATGAATAGTTGTTGTTGCTTTTTACATTTATTTTCATTACATACTGCCTGCAACTGCAATTACAATACAATTTTAATTTCAATAAAAAAGTTTATGTTTTACTACATGCCGCTTACGATTAAATTGAAAATTGGGCTCGATATAATGAAATAAATACATATTAGGGCTGTAATTCACAAACTCAAAGTCCATTCTAGTTCTAGGGCCTCTAGGACAAAACTGTATAACATTCTTCTAGTGGCTGAAATTAAAAAAAAAATTAAATTAACCTAAAAAAATATCGCATTACTGAAAACTATTTAGTAAAATTAAGGCAATACTCATATTAACAAAAACAAACATACATACATACCTAAAATGCTTCTTGGAAGACAAATTTCTAATTAATTTTTTTTGTTTTACATTTCAGACACGAATTTCCATAAAATTACATGCAACAAAAAATATTCCAGTAAAAATTCTGCGCCTAATGGAATTGTTTCATAAAACAACAAAACAACAACATAAACATTGTTTTTGTTTACTAAAACAACAAAACAAAAAATTATGGAAATATGAAAAAATTATGAAAATTTATAAATAGAATTAAGTAGTGGCAGACATTTTGATTTTAAAGTAAACAAATGTGTGTAAAGTAAATTAAAAATAAAATAATTATACGAACAGAATTCAAACGCTTTATAAAAAAATATTACTTAAAAAAAACCGATTAAAGGGACCAAAATATCAAATAAATAAATGAATTAATAAATGCAATAAAATGTGTAAATAATAAAGGAAAAAAATAAAACTCCAAAAAATAAGCATAACCTTGGAACTTTTTAATAAATTAAGAAAAAAGAAAAATAATGGATTACAATAACCCGGTCGAGAGTAATTTAAATACAGGCAACATAAGCACAGATGATTTTTTGGCCATTTTTACCTCCACCTCCACAGCAGCCACTAATGAGGCTGGTGGCGGTCCTGGGGGAGGAGGCAAAGGAGGAGCAGGTGATGGTGTTCTTGCTTGGAATAACCCTTTCAAATCACATTTAAGTAAAACCAACAGCTCATATCCATCAGCTAATACCACACTTAATCCGCCCTTACTGACTGTAGACGCTCAATATACAGTAACCAGTCTCTTAGATGCTTCCCTTACAGCTTCCACACTACAAAGCCCCCTCGAAGGCGCCGACGTTAATGACACACTCTTCCTTTTGACATCCAATATTTATAATGCCACAGCCAATAGCGGCACTGCGGCAACAATTAATCTCACCTCCTCGTACGGCAACTACAACACCATCAATCAGAACTACACAAATCTCAATGGCAGCAATATTACCGAAGTCATTTGGGATGGTCGCTACCCCAGCGGCTATACGCTAACACAAATTGTCATAGCTTCCATTATAGTAACCATACTAATGATTATCATTATTGTGGGCAATATGCTGGTCATCATTGCCATAGCCACCGAAAAATCGCTCAAGAATATACAAAACTGGTTCATTGCCTCGTTGGCGGTGGCCGACTTCTTTTTGGGTCTGATAATTATGCCCTTCTCATTGGCCAATGAGCTGATGGGCTACTGGATATTTGGCAGTTGGTGGTGCGACGTTCACTCGGCCATGGATGTACTGCTGTGCACTGCGTCCATAATGAATTTATGTCTGATATCGCTGGATCGCTATTGGAGCATAACGAAAGCAGTCGATTACCTAAAATCACGTACACCGGCACGTGCAGCTGTAATGATTGCCGCCGTTTGGATAATGTCAGCATTGATATGCATACCCCCGCTGTTGGGTTGGAAAGTAAAAATGCCGGAGGGGCCATTGCCAAAGTGTGCGGTAAGTAGAAAAAGCCATACAGTCAGCTAGTTAGTTAGTCTTTCTCATTGCAACAAAAATTCATGCACAAAAATATATTTACTAAATTTAATGAAAACCAGACACAGATATTTATAAAGCACAGAAATAAGTTTTCAGTATAAAAATAAATTTTCTAGTTTGCTCTGCTGATGCCTGCGGGAAGAAACAGAAACCAAAATACCTCATTAAAGCATTAAACACATAGACCACAGCAGGCTGCATAGCAACATGACACAGCAACATCAGAAGCATCTGATACTGAAGTGGTGCCACTTGCAAATATTACACTGTTATAAAAATAAAAAAAACATATATAGGCCATTTACACCTGCACAAAATGTAGCAGATTTTAATTAAAATCTTTATGAAAATATATGGCGTTAACATCAATTTTTTTTTTGACATTTATCAATATTTTTTATTCAAAACAATCCCTTAACTGAAAATTTTCTAAAACTACAACCAAAGAACTGCAATGTAGCCAATTCACACACCTTTTTTAAGTATAGAGGCGGACTTTTCAGAAATCTCGTAAGTACTAGATTTCGCTTTAATGTAAATGAACTATTATTTCAAAAATATATTTCTGAATGAGTATAAATTTGAATAAATTTTTTTATGCGTTTGCGTGGCGTCCTGGATGGTTTAGATTTACAAATCAGCCCGGCAGATGGCGCTACAAGCGGTATCCATTTTACTTATCTATACTGCAACTGCGGCTGGAGAAAATTAAGAAAGTTGCGCGGAACAGGGTAAAACGGGAAAAATTTGTGTTGTTGGTATATATTCTGGTTTTTGATAAGATTGGTATAAATTCAGTTTATGCTCAGTTTCTTTTTGGATACGAACGAAGTCGCGAGAAAATTCTAGTACATAAAAAATTCAGTAAAGTGCGACATTGACTCGCACACGAAGAGTTCCGTACGGACACAACATAAGTAATACTATACGAACTTTGGCTTATATAATCGAATATCTTACCTCATATAGAATTTAAAAAAAAAATTAAAGACTCGGTAAACTTTTTGTTTGGTTTTCGGCGATTTTGTTTAGTTTTGACGTTCTTGTTTTCTTTTTTTTTGGCGATTTTTTCGTTTTTTTACGACTTAAAATTAGTTTTAGCGATTTTTTCGATTTTTGCGATTTTTTTCGGTTGGTTCTTTAGTTTTTATCCTCTTTTTGCTTTTTTTCGATTTTTTTTAATTTTTGGCGACTTTTTTCGTTTTGGCGATTTTTTCGGTTTTTGACGATTTTTCTTAATTTTTTTAAAGACCTTTTTACTTGTGATGATATATTTGAATTTTAGCGATAAATTTTATTTTTGGTGATAGTTTTCATTTAAGCGTTTTTTTATTTTGGCGATTTTTCTTTTCGGCCTTTTTTTAATTTTAGGATTTTTTAGTTTTAGCGTTTTTGAAAATTTCAAGAGTTTGCCTCTTACTTAGCAAGTTGTCAAAATTACATAGACGAAATTACATTAACTGATAGAATAATCTTTAATTTTAATTTTCAAAATTTTAGTTTGAATTGGTGTAGTGTGCATAAAAATAAAGTAAAGTATATAATTGTCGCTATTTTACATAAGTATTTCAAAATTTTTCGCTGCTCGCTTTAAAGCAGTCCTTCATTTTTAAATGTCACATGTGAAAATTACAGGTCTGTAGGTCTTACGATTCTCGAGAAAACAGCCTGTGGTAGACAGACGGACAAACGGACATACGGACATCGAGGCGAAATCAATAGCCTTCTTTTCACCTTTCGTGTACGGAACCGTAAAAATTAGTAAATTTATTTCTTGTTGTGAGTTCTAAGATATTATTGCTGTTGAATAATATCCAATAATTTAAAGTTTTCATTCATTTCACCATATAATTAGCTTATATCGCTTATAAAAATATAAATTAGCCTTATTTCGCGACAATGTAGTCGTGTAGCTGCAATTGCTTCAAAATGATCGCTTTCATAAAAACGTGTGTATTCTATTTTCTGACAGACTGTAGTCGGTAGCCTGCTGGGGTCTATGTGTTTAATGCTTGTGTATAATTATATGCACATATAATTGTTATTTTTGTTTTTGTTTCGCTTTTGTTTTTGTGTGTGTTTTGAAAGATACGCGGCGTTATAAGTGAAAATAAATAATTACAACATGCAATTATTTGGCTTCTCCCCATCCCCTCCCCACGCCCCATTTGATATTAAACATTGTTTTCTCTTTGGCACAATAATTGAAAATGTTTCGATATGTTTTATCTTTATCGCTTATTAAGCCTTTAAAGCGTAGAATGTGTGTAAATTTAAATCAATAAAAATTCTACTGAAGTCATTTTAAATGCGTATTAACCCCCTTCTTGGCACTGCTTCAGATAGCGATTGGATTCATTTGCATTTTATTAAAGGTTTTGTTTTTTTTTTTTTTTTGCTTAAATTATAATTATTAATATTATTAAAATATTGGCGATATTCGATGTTTGATGCAAATTTTCGTGCGTTAGAGCAAATGTAAAATATCGTAGCTTTTCTTTGGATTGTGTGTGTATTTTGTTGTTGGATTTTAAAAAAAAAGCTACGATATTTTGCATTGGCACTAACGCATGAAAATTTGCATCAAACATCGAATACCATTTGCCATTGTTTTACTTTTAATGCTAATAAATAATGTTATTTTAAAGTTACAAAATTTTAAATTGAAGCGCATAAATTCACTTGGCTTTCTCAGGATAAAACCTTAGACTAACTCAACAATTTGATATCGAAACATAGTGTTCGATTATTGCAAAAAAACACACATTTGACATTATGCGAATGAAAATTTTTTTATTCTGAAGAAAGTAAAATTTTCGACCGGTTTTTTAATCAAGGCCATAGTGCTAACGTGGCAAATGTTTTCTTACAAGCCGTCAAAACACTTGGACTTATCGGAGTAAATCGGGAACTTTGCCAACAACAAATATAAATATAAGAATATATAGTCCAACACTGGACGCCATTTCCCAAAATTATTCATTCATCGAACGTTTATTTCCACAAAGAAATTGTGATGGGTGGCATATTTTGGGAAGTAAAATTATATTAATTTTATTGAACTTTCTTCAAGTCCAAAAAAAGTTTAATTAAATTGATGGAAAAGAAAAGGAGATTATTAATTAAAAATTTAATGAAATTAATTTCATAATAAATTCGCTAAGTTAATTAATTTTTTAACCAAAAATTTTAATTGAATCAAATAAAGTATTGTTTTAAAAATGAATTGATTAAAATGTTAACTTAAATTTAAGTTAATTTTAATAATTTAACTTTTGTTAAAAAATTTTATTAAGTAAACAATTTAATTGACACAAATACATTTTTAATTGATTTTTGTTTTGTTTTGTCTATTAGCAAAATATAGTGGTGGAACACCTTAGGAGATATTTTAATATTAATGAGGCGTTTTCCAAAAGCCAAGACATTTTACAATTTTTTAAAGTATTTTAGAAAGAAAAATTATACCACTTTCTCTTTAAAATGTGTCAAAGCATTTTGGTATAAAATGGTTTATTTTTTTACATTTTCATTTGTATTTCATTTCTCGTTATTAGAGGCTTGGTTATAAATACTTTTGTATAGATTTCAATTCAAACTATTCGAAATGCCATAAATTTTCCGTCAGACAAAGGATTAAGGGGAGTCGTTTTTTTGTCAGCATTTCAAATTTGATTTTCCTTTAATATATGTGCATATATTATTGCTGTATCTTAATGTTCACAGCATATAAATACTTTAAAGCTTTTCTTTTTTTTTCTCTGTCCAAAAGTTTTTGGATTTCTTTCCCTTTAACTGATGGATTTTCTAACCAACGATAAAAGTTAACTTACACCTGATACCTTTTTTCATATTAAATCCTTTGTATGCTTTTCATTTCATATTATTCAATAAGCTGTAGACATTTAACAAAATAGAAAATAGAGCGTATGAAATAGAAAAAAAAGCAGGAGGAAATCCTTTAAGCGTAAAAATTTACACTCATTTCAATATAATGATATATTATATACTCAAAAAGATCAGCCAATAAAGTAGTCGGTGCTGGAAAAAGGTAAACGAAAAACACCTTAAATAAAATTAATTGAACATTTCTTGTTCCACCCCACAGTTTAACACTTGCGGCGAAATGCTGAAGCGGAGCTAGAGAGAAAAAATGTTAATAAACTGCAAAATCGGCTAAGACTGCCTTTCTTGTCTGTCTTTCTCTATAAATGTATGTGTGTTCATCCCATATGTACATACGCTATCAAACATTCGCACATGGAAACGGAAATCAATGTTTATGGTTCGTAGAGTTAAGCACACAAACGCACACACACATACACCTACGTGTGAACTTATAAATCATATGCCAGTGTTTGTGTAGGCACTAAAGAAATTCCCCGGTTTATTTGTCTCCCCTTGCTCTTTCTCATTGTTCACTGAAATGCACAAAAAGGAAAGAAACATACTAAAAGGTAACAGAATAATCGTCATGACAATGTCGAATCGGTATTGAAGAGGGTTTGAAAGCAATAATGACTTTTTCATAATGTTAATATTGACAACAATAACGTTTAGAAAGAAACGCATGTGTTTTTATCTTAACATGCACATTTATTTGTGCTAGAGAAAAATAAAAAAAAAACAAAATTGGTGGTTCGAGAGGGGCTGGCAAGAGAAGTGAAGTAACTTTTGGGTAAGTGTTATAACAACACCCATGAGATTTATTTTTACCTTTGCAAATTATTTACACAACATAAAAATCAGTTCATTTTTCATGAGGGTTAATGAGTTTAACTGATGTTAAAGATAAAGTGCTGGAAAGATATTTCACTAGTAAAACATTGATTTTTTTTTGGTGTGTGAATCATACTTTAGTTGCAGATTTATATACTAGCAAAAACTTATGGAATTTTTGTAATATGGGAAAAAGTTTTGTAATGGGTTACAAGGTAATGAAATGCATCAGTTCATTTTGTGCTAATGTAGAAATTCAGTTAGTATTTATTATTTATATTTATATATATTTATTAAAAGTTCTTTTTCCATTTTCTGCTTACTAATAAAGGAAGAAAACAAGATATTTTGTTTTAATATAGCGCACAGTGGTGCCAAAAGCATTTTTTTCGTGTATCAATTCATATCTCCACAACTATAATGGTGGGGGTCATAATTTTATAGGGATTAGAACAAACTGCATGTATTTGTATAAATTTTTATAATACAATGTTTACATCAAACAATATTATGCTTACATTTAACCAAAACATGATTATTTTATTAATGTCACAGCTATTTAAAAAAAATATCGTTATGTTTCAACCAGCTTTTAAAAACGTCTCATTTGTGTATTTTCTTTTGCTTCTGCTCATACTTCTGCTTCTGCAAATTCAAGAGTCGCAGCAAAAGTTAACACAATAAATGAATAGCTATACCAAGGCATATCAAACAGGTATATTGCTCATCCGCTGATTTTTTGTTTACACGCTTATAACGAAGAATTCATTTGACAATTACTTTTATGCCTTGTTTGATGCATACAATTGTTGACAATTACTTTGTAAAACTACGAGAGAAGCACAGAGTTGCACTTAATGCGTGTACCTGTATTTAATGTGCCTTGAGCTTTACCTGTAGACACGTTCGACAAGTTTTCTGTTAGTTTGAGTGTTGTTGTTGTTTGTTTTACTATTATATTTGTACATTACAGGGTTGTCTAACCGCTCTTTTGAACTGAAATGAGCTGTTGAAGTCCGGACAAAAACATCAATGTAAATTAAATGGGTTTGAAACAACTTTTGATTCGATGGCTCTCAAACTATTTAATTCAAAAAGAGCTGTTAGACACAATTATATTGTACATACACAAAAAAAAAACACACTCAAACACATACACACAAACATTTCTGCTTCGTTAACTTCGTATTGATTTAAAGCAGTAGTCAGTCAAACCGAAAACTGTAACAACATGTGGAGAGCTCTTCGTGGTGTACTCGTATATCAATTCGTTTATTGTGTTAACTTTGACCGCGACTCTTTGAATTTCAGTAGCAGAAGTATAAGCAACAGGTTGTGATTGGGCAGTCAAAAAATAAAAAGTCAAAGAAATAGCATAATGTTACGACTTTTGTTATTTCGACTGCAGTTTTTTTAACTTTGGTTTCAACAAAAAAAATCCTCAATATATGTTAGATTCAGTTCGCTGGCTGCTGGTTAGGAAAGATTAAATTTAGAGTACAGCTCACTTGAGTCCAATACAATGATCGCTTTTGTGCTATCTGTGAGTTGAAAAAAAAGATAGTGACAGAATCTGATACGGAAGGGACAGTGATAGAGAAGATAGGTGATATAGGAAGAGATGGAAAAAAAACTTCATTCTTTTACAACTTTATTAAATCATAATTTAAAGTATCATTCATAGTATCTCTCAAAGCCTCAGCCTTTGGTAGGCTTGTTTTATGGCTGAATGAGAAAGAATTGCAGATGGTGCCGTCATCCACCAGAAAAAAGATAGGATTGTAAGTTTGATATAGAGGGTTAGGTTAGGTTAGGTTACATTAGCATGCTGCTGGTAAGGAAAGGTGAAATTTAGAGTCCAGCTCATTTGGGTCCAATACAATGATTTCTTTGTGTTACCTGTTAGTTGAAGAGAAGATAGTCAGAGAGGGTGATAGGGAAGGGATAGTGATAGAGAAGACAAGTGGTGAAGGAAGATGGAGGAAAGCTTCATTCTTTTACAACTCTGCTTTTTTTTGCACGCTTTTTTGATAATGCAGTGTTGCAGCGCCTTCTGGTGTTAAAGAGGCGTACTAAATTTTGAAGCTGTGTTTGGTAGCCATTTTATTAGTTATTACTTCGCCAATGATTCTGCTACACAACGAAGGAGGGCGCTCTGATGTTACATTAGGATTAGTATCTGATGATGCCGGTGTAGTTTTTAGTGACCAGTGCCTTATGCCTGCATCACTACAACTTTTCCCACAACAACTGATACAAAGGACACTAATGCACATCAGAAAAATGCGTGGTGTTATTATTTTTAATGACTGTCGGAGACCGGGCTCGAACCCAGGACCTTAGGTTTTGTAGTCAACGTGCTAACTACCTTGCTATTCCCAGAATTTACCTTGAACTTCTTTGATGAGATCCCATCTAAGTATAACAACTCTTATAGTGCAATCCCTGAGGAAGCTCATAAGAATCGATAGAAGGTATCAGCGGCACAAAAGGCAATACATATTGACACCATGCCACACTCTATCAAACGGCTTGAAGATATCTAGAGCCACCACCTTACTCTCGTCAAAATGGTGGATTGAACAACACGAATTCTCCTAGATGAGGGCAAGAAGGTCGCCTGTAGGAGTGGTCCCTACCAAAGCCATACTGCCGGCCGTTGAGTAAGCTATTGGACTCCAATTACAATTTGCGTGTTAAAACATTAAAAAGATGGTATGACTATGATATGATGAAATAATTTTGCTTTTCACCATGCCGAAATTGTTGGGCTATTTAAATTTATTTAAAACCATTATTAAAATAAATGATTAGCGAGAATTTCATTCATTCTGACTCATTGTGGCTTGACATATAATATATATTTACATATACGTATTAAGGCTTAATTAAATCATTACTTATGAAATTGTAAATTATGTTGTTAAAATTCTCACAATTTGCAATTCCTCCTGCAGTGCAAGAACATTTCATTTTCAACGGAAAAAGTTAATCACCTCTGCGTACATTTGACATTTATTTCACCTGTTCATTTTTCTAGTATGAGTGATTTAATAATACGTATAAGTTAACCCTAAAATAATATCAGTTGCTTGAAAAAAGTTACGACTTAAGTAATATTATGCTGTGGGACAAACAATACTCGAACACTATTATTACCTTTAATGTTTCCTAATACGGGGTGTATTTATTGCCTGGATTATATATTTATGTACTGGGATTTATACTCGTACTTACGACTACATTTATTTAAGTGATGAATGAAGAAAAATAAGTTTTCTTTACTTCTGTGCGAAATGCAAGTAGATGTGTGTATTTCATTTTTATTTTAAATTGTCTTTTTATTTTTTGCTATTTCGATTTAGCTTTTCGGTCTTGACTTCATTTCTTTCTTTATACTTTGGGTATTAGAGATTTTAAATCTGCTGCTATTAGTTGCTGAAAAATAAATGAGTTGAGTTGCAGTAATCACCAAAGTATTTCTTGAAGAAAGTTTTGTTATTTTTTTTTAACTAAATCTAGATTTAAAGTTAAAAAAAGTATACATAAGCTTGCAAAGTAGAGTCAGTTACATGCTTGTTGTTTCTTGACTAGAAAGCAAAATATTTTTATATAAATTTTTTTAAATAAAAAGGGTGTTTTCTGCGTTAAATACATAAATATGTACATATATAGAATGAACAAAAAAAAAACAAACAAAAAATAAAAGTGAGAGATATAAGGTTGTTTCCAAATAAACAACTTTCTAAGAAGAAATCATATTGAATTAACATGAAACACATGTAAAGAAAAATCACTACCCAAAAATGCTAAAATAATCTTGTTTTCGTAGAATTTAATATGAAAGTTTTCTCTGTGTGTTAAAAAGTTGATGTTAATAACCAATCTCGCCACATGACATGGGTGTTAATGTAGTGCGTGGCGGCACAGAAAAATTTCATTATTTCCCTTAAATAAATTCTAGTTAAATTTTGTTCGTCTTCTTTAGAAAGATCACATCAACTAAATAAAATATTTCATTCAAAAAGAATTGAAAATACCGAACTTGACCAAGAAAGAAAGAAGAAATTATTATATGCAAGAAATTTTTTCTTACCAATATCTAACATATTTAATTTATAAAGGAAAATGAAAACTTAACTTGTTCTCATGACCTTACGTTTGTTAGTTGATGGTTTTTGCGCTTGTTATAACTGATTTCCTAACAACACCATCTCTTCTGTTTTGCAAAGCTAAGATCACTTTGTGTGATAAGCATCAAGGCGAATTCACCACCAGCTGAACTGAAATTGATTATTGAGGGGATTAGCTGGTTCATATGCGCATTTTGACTGTTGCTAATGCATATCATCAGGGAACCTTTATATCATTCCATTTAAACATATTTTTTTTGGGCAGTGTTGCATTTCAGTTCATACTGAATTCGCCTTGATAAGCATAAAACAATGAATTAAACGAAAGTTTTCAATAATATTTTGCTGCAGATCTTATGACGCTTGTGTATGAATTCCTCTTTAGTAGAATCCAGCTCTTAACTCACTAAACCATTTGTTAATTTATTCATAACAATAATTCTGCTCAATGATTACAGTTTTCGCATCAGCAGCAAAACAAAAATAAACCCATTTTAAAATAACAATGCAAACCAACAAAAATATAAATTTTAATTAACCTTGAGGCAAGAAAATGAAAAAGCCAGCGCGAGACAAGAAAAATTAATAATGAATTGACGTCTAACATTAAAAAGAAATAAAAAACAAAATAAAAAATAAGAGATACAAAAAAGTCACATTAAGTCTAAGGATTAAAATTCTACACCATGCATGTCCTCGCAATTCCTTCGCAAAAACTAGAAAGTGTAGCGATTGCTGTTTATCACTTGTATATACTTCTCTTGATATTTTTGCTGCCATTTTTCATTTTAATTTTATTTAGTTGTGTTTTTTTTTATTTTATTGCTTTTCTTTTTTAAATATAAATTTCAAAAAAAAATAAGACCTTAATCCCTGGCCATTTGCGTACATTAAATATAAATAAACAACAAGAATTAAAGCAATTATTAAAACCTAAAATGATAATGAGAATTTATGGAAGATTAGTGGTAACTTTGGGGGTAAGTAAAAGGGGTTCTAAAATATATTTCGTAAATGCAAAGTAAAGCAGATATACTTTGTCATTGCTTACGAGGAAAGATTGACAAGTTGAGAAAAATTAACACCGACAATGGCAAGACTGTTGTAAATTTAGAGATGATAAAAATGAGCTTTCATTATAAAAAGCGTTCAGCAAATTGTAATACGATGAATCAAAGCAATTCACATATTCCATTTGCAATGAAAACTTGAGTATATATATGTACATACATACATGTATAGCAGAAATCTACATCAACTGACACCACATACACACAGTGGACCAAACACAAACGAACTCTGATGATGAAGGTGTAGTGACCTTCGAAAACAGCCGGTTGTTCCGTTCTACTCGTATTTGTCAGAATATTTACAATTAACTTTGGTGTCATTTGTTCATTAATAATTATAATTATCACATGTAATTTGGCTTACAAAGCGATACAAACTTTAGCCTAATCAAATAATAAATATAAAAATCAACACCGTTGAAGCAATGTAGGCCGTATATCAGAAATTTTGAAAGTGTCACTGAAATTAATTTCTCTTCTTGCATGAATTGGACTTAAATATTCCCCAAAGTCTTCCATAAATTGGATGGACACAGAACCGATTGTTGAGAACTATACCCATTAACTTAATTGAAATTGATCCTTTCTAGATACTACGCACTACAACAGCAATCTTAGAATGCTTTGATTACGTTGATGGATGGACGATTATCTCGACCACTCCCTTCCAAACCGATCAAAGCTCACCAAAAGATAAATATAAAGAAGAATATATGAGCATCAACAAATAATACACATTTGGCATTTCTTTCGTTGTCATTTTGTGGAGTCATTTATAAAATGCGATATCACAAAATGGCATAGTGTGTATTCAGCATAAGTTTTATACTCATCCTTTGAAAATCTTTATATTTCTTGTTATTTTTCAAAAGCTACAAATTTGTCCATCGAGCAAAAGAAAGAGAAATAAAATTTATAGTGATTCATGTATATTATGTGAAATTATCTTGTCAAAATAAACCCAAACCATGATTTGTGGCATTTTTTTATAAACTGCTCTTTCCCTCACTCAAAATAAAAATAAATCACCACACAAACTTATAAAAATATGGAAACAAATTTAAAAAAAATTTAACCACTGAACAGACTCAAAGGAGGATGAAATTATTTTTCCTATTTAAAAAAAAAAAAATGCTAAATTTATGTAACATAAACAGCATGAAATAAATTAATGAAAGAAAATAACATTTCAGGGCCGACCCACTCAAAAAAAAAAAAAAACTTAAAACATGGAACATGTTTTTTAAGATAACAAATGGGCTAAACTTTTCATTTTTAAAGGCAGGTATGGTAGATACGAATATACATAATTTGTTAAATGTTATCTTGTATTTTTCTCTTAGTGGGTGTTATTTTTGTTAATGTAAAATGACGGACAGTGACTTATTTTGATATTTCGACAACTTCCCTTCCATAAATGCATCTTTAGTTACATTTCAAAAAATGCTTTGTATTTGGTTTTTTTGTGGGTTCTGTTTCATGATGTTATTTGTGTGATAAGTATTAAGAAAACATCAGATAGAAATTCATTTAAGTATTGACATATATTTATAGTTGTACCCGTATTTGTATTCAATTTCATTTCATTTTCCAGTTACAGATGAAAAAGCTGCCCAGCAAACGCTGAGTCACACGTATGATAATCACCTTTAATTTCAAATAATTCTGCAATCTCCACAGTCTCCAAAGTAAACGTTAAACGAAATGATAATAAGTAAAAATATTGTTTAGAAACCATAATCATTTGGTACGTTATTTATGTCCGTACAAATAGGGCCAAAAAGGACTTTAGTTAACCGGGTGGTAGCGTAAAATTGTTAATGTAAAATCTTGTTCTGTGTCAAGAAAATCTCATATTATATGCCGATCAGATCAGACACTATATGCAAATAATTCTGCCAAAAAAAACCGACTTCAATGCAAAGATCTGTTAGAAAATTTTCGAAAAAAAAATTTATGGGACAAAACTGGAAGCAAACTCTCTAAATTTTTTTTTTTTTAATCTATTGGTTAAGAAAACGTACGTGACATATAAAATTAAATATGAATGGGTGTGCCTCCCACCATTTTTTTATATACAATATTGTGTGTTTGTCAAGGGTCGGGGTGTGTGTTAAGTGTTGTAGAGATCGGTAAAATAGAGCCACTTAAAATAAAATATTAAATTATAATGGGCGTGACTCCAGCCCTTTTTTTAAATGGAACATTGCGTCTATTTTAAAGTTCAAGCTGTGTGGTAAGTTTCGTAAAAATAGTTTAAATAGAACCACGTCAAATATAGTAATAAATTTGAATGGTCGTAGTCCCGCCCATTTTTCCACTTTAAAATTGCACAAAAAAGCACCAAAGGTGTTTGCTTGCATATCATAAAATCAATTAAAAAAAATCTGGGTGTGTCCCCGCCCACTTTTTTTTACAATGTGACCAATCGGAAGCTATAGCCTCTCAGAAAAAGAAAATTTACAATCTGTCTAAAATGTAGACGAATTGGGCGCATTCATAAGACGTATCTGTTGAGCTCAACTGTTGTGAAGCTGTTGGCCCCAACAGTTACTTCTTAGAATGATGGATGTACTGCAAAATGTACAGCTGAACCCGTCTCATGCCCAAATCATTGATAAAAATCGAATGGCACAAGCCAATCGATATGTCTACGTCCTCAGCAACTTCTCTAATCGTGATTCGACGATTGGCCAATACCATTTTCTTCACTTCATAAATTTGTTCGTCTGTTGAAGTGCTCGGGCACCCGGCACGCTCTTTATCGTTCATATCATATCTTCTCGGCCTTCTGAGAGCATTTTGTACCACCGATAAACGTTTGCTTCGGTCCAAGGTAGCTTTTCCATGTGCCATAGTCAACATTCGGAATGCATCCGCGCACTTAATTTCGTTTTTCACACAAAATTTGATACAGGTTCTTTGTTCCATTTTTTTAATAGGTAAAACTCGAAGACGAGCCAAAACACGTGCAAGCAAAGCCGCTGTCAACACAAAAAAATCAAAATTCGAATACACGTAACCCGCAAAAATTCAAAATTCGCGATACGTTTTGAACAAACCTCGTATGTCGAAGAAACTTAATGTATTAGGCTAATTTGTTAAGCTTTGTATAGACACTGTTAACAGTATTTGGTCTCCCCTGTAAAATTTGCTGGAAGTGAGTTAGCAGGTTTACACTCTAAGCCGACGATATGTATAATAAATATAAAAACAAACAAAGTTAATCTAAGAGTGTGCATAAAATTCTGATCTGAAGAGCATTATTAATTATTTACATGTGAAAAAGGCACGAAGTATGTATGGGCTTCTTACTGCACACTCTATATGCATTCAGAAGCTCATGCCTGGAGAGCTACTAAGTGGGACATCACGAACAAAAATCATGTGATACCGAAAGTTTTACATGTATATGAAAACATTGTAAATATAATATTTAAAATATTTATCAACCAAGATAAAAAATCATTCTTAAAGGAAAAGCTGGTGCTTTTTTAAGGCAGTAGCTTTTGCTTGACGTTTGTCACATTCCTCTTTACCTCGTTGAATAATCTACACTTGAAGTTCTTTCCTCACTTGCAATTTTGCTCTCTATCAATTAGTTATTTGTTCCAATAACCTTTTAATATTACCAGCAAAAAATATTCACATTGCAAAACATGTATCCCGTATAAAACAGCCTAAAGATTTAAAAAAAACGAAGAACCTTCATCAACTTCCTTTTTGTAAAATAAACCTTCGCCTGAATAAATATAAAAAGGCAAAGTAACCAAAATGCTTAAAGTCTTTTCAAGTTTTATTCAAAACTTACATTAGTTAAAGCAGTACGTACGAGCTTTGTATTTTATTAAGGATGAATAAATACAAACAAAAGAGAAAATTACAATTAACTTCCCTCTAGTCAGCCTAGAACCATATGTCTATATCTCAACACTCTTTTCTCTAGCGATAATTGCAATACATAGTGGAAATGTCAACAACTTTCCTTTTATGCGCGAGTAGAAATACTTTCTATGAACGCGTCAATAGTTTGTTTTTCTTTTTTATTATGCTATGCAATAATGTTATATGTTATACATTTGTATGTATTTAAGTTTGTTGCCCCAACACTTTTAAAATTTTAGACAGGGGTCACTAAAATGTACTAGTGAATCTTTGGTTGAAATGTCTCCATATGGTACCAAAAAAACTACTTAGTCAGTAGTGCTACAGTCTAGTGGTAGATTTTCAATGACCAGCTAATGTTAAATGTCAATAGGCGATTACATTGGCTGGGGTACACCTGGTCAGTAGTACTACTGACAATGTCACTAGTAAATCGCTACATTTTCACTATTCGCATTTTCTGCAGGGTTACGTACTCGTTTGTATGTATGCCTGATGTCAGCGCTTCTTTCACTATAAGGATGATAGTAATTTGACGTATCCACTCTCTCTCTCTCTCTCCCTCTAATTGTTTTATTTATCTAAAATTTATAAATACATACACTTTTATGCGTACAAATTGGGTTTGTGTATTAACAAAGCCGACCTTAATGGAATATTGAATTTTTGTTTTTCAATGTTTATTTTTATAATTTTCATTTTCACTATGTAGGTTTTATGCCTTTAAGAGTATAATTGCTTAGACTTGAAAATGTGTCAATGATGTCCTTGGCAAATGCAAAGCAAATAACCACGCACACACTCACACATACAAAACAGATGAACTTACAAGGACAAACTGTGAAAATGTTTTCTTCTTTTTTTTATCTATCTTTAGTAATATCTTTGTGCATGTGTGTGCTTGTGTGTTCTATTTTAAGGAGTCTTTTATGTGTGAGTTTTTCCATTTTTGTGTTAAAGTTCTTACATTGAAATTATTTATCTCTGGCTTGTCGTTGCTCATTGCAACTACTGTATGCCTTCGGCTAGAGCAAATAACCAGCAAAGACTATATAATCGAATATCTTACCTGATGTAGACATTTTTATAAAAAACTTGAAAACACGCTAAATTTTTTTCGGCTTTTGGCGACTTTTATAAATTTGGCACTTTTTTCCGGTGTTTGGCATTTTTTTAGTTTTGACTTTTTTTCGTTTTTTTCGTTTTTGTCGATTTTTTCGGTTTTTTAAGTTTGGCGCTTTTTTTCTTTTCGGCGATATTTTCCGTTTTGGCAATTTTTTTGTTTTGGGATTTTTTATTTAATTTTTTACTTAAATCCTTCTTAAGATTCCACATAAATGCCGCTGTCTCTGTTTCTAGAGGGATCTATTCGTAAATTACGGGTGTGGGAAGCCCGGGGTCTCAGCTGGGGTAATGCTATTTTTTCCGTTTAAGTACCTTTGGTACTTTACCCATAAAACTTATGTGTTACTAACCAATCTCTGGCAACAGAGCAACGGATGTGCGCATATTTATAAAAAAGAAACAGGTCTGTGTTGTCAATCAGGTGCAGCGTCACCTGGAACTGTCTTGAGTTCAAAATACGATAGAAGTGAAGCCTTTCGGGGTGGAACTTCGAAGTCTGACCGGAGGCTATTTTTGGTTGCACGGGTGCCGCTTGCCCGACAGTCGAGCTGCTCTAGGAGTTTGGGTGTTTGTAGCGGTCGTCAGGATCCTTTGCTAAAAGCTCGATTTCGTTCTAACCCACGGTGTTAAATGGATGATGTTGATCAGTGTGGAGTAAGCACTGGTTTGTTGGCGGCACAAGCATACGTCTGGCTCTGATGATTGGTTGAGCTGTGCCGGCAATGGTGAGCAATTCTCTTGGAGACCTCGCTGTGAGTGTAAGCAATTACACTTGCGGCGTGAGGACTTGGAGAATTGTACGTAGTGGCTGTGGTTGCTACTAAAAACGCTGGGAGAATAGTCTTGGCTTCCCAGTGTTAAATCAATGCTAGTGATTGGCTGACGCGATCAGCCAGACACTATTCTAGGTGCTATTGCCATACAACACAAGCTGATATGGGCACGGACATAGCAGCAGAGTTTAGATAGATCAAAGTACCTCAGCAAGGTATTTGAACATAGTACGGGGATAACTATACTCAAATATTGCAACCTATGTGCCTTGTGGAGTTGGCACATGGTTCATTCTAGGGGTGCATGGGGACGACGGTATTTATACCAAAGTGAGATTAGGCCGTAAAGGCAGGTGCTCACGTTAATCTGAAACACATCTGTCTCTGATCCTGACATATATTTCGCTTTAGACTTAGAGATATAGCAAGCTTGTCAAAAAAAGTGTAGGAGTCTACTATACAAAATATATATTTTTAGTCATATCTTGATGAATTGAAATTGTGCGATATTTAATTAAATAAAAAATATACAGAAGTAAATTAGTTGCATACACATATTCCAATGACAAAGGCGAACCATTTCGTCAGTTAAACGACTAAATATTGTGCCATATTAGGTCAATATTATTTCACTTATATGAATAGCTAGAGAAGATGTCATATGAATTTATAGAGAGCAGCTAACAATAAACAAATACATAAGTAGTTTTGAACTAATCAAGAGCTTCATTTAAAGGGAGAGCACTGTAACTGGAAGCTAAATATAGGTATGTACAAATTTTTTACACTAAAATTTATGATTATTAAAATGGAACTGTTACTTCAGCTAGAATTAATGTCGAAAACTGTTTTTTTCTCTGCTGCTATGAAGGATTCATATAAACTAAAATAAACGAAATACATATTATTTTTATTTAAGGTTCATTGAATTATATTTTTTTTCTTAAATTCTTACTTATTACAATAAAAAAAAGGACAACGAACATAACAAATAATAAAATAATGAAATTTATTATTTTACTATTTGTTCCAGGATTTGTGTAAAACAAATATGTATGATATCTAAGAACTTTCCATTGAAACAGTGTTGCCAGAAGTGAAGGAAATCTTTGCTGTGGGTCTCTTCTGTAATTTCATTTACAGGTATTTTCATAAGAAAATTTTGTTTCAATGTGTTGTAATGAGAAATATTTCAGTATTTAAAAAAACTTTAATGGCTACACTGAATTGAAGAGGAAATGTCACTACGAAATAGATATGCATGCATACATTTAAACAAATATTGCTGCTTTAGTCAGTAAACTGGTTATTTGCTTTCTTTTTAATTTGCCAGAGAGTTAAAATACTGTCTAACCTTTTCTTTGTTTAGCTTTTTTTTCTTCAAGTAAATTTCGTTTGAATACCAATATTTGTAGAATTCCAAAATAAAGTTTTTGGAAGCTTACAGAATATTTTGGAATTTAAAGCATTTACTCATGATGATTTTCTACTTTTCATTTGAACTTAGCAGATTTTCTCTAAATGTTTGTTGTTTTATTTTTAATTCTAAATTTATCACTGCAAAGGCTGGATGGCAACACTGATTGTAAAAATAATTTTCCTAATTTCTATTTTTGCTCTCTAAAGATTTTCACTGAAGTAACACAGCGCCAAATAATAAAAGTTACTAAATCTTTTAGGCCTTTTATACAACCAAAATGTTTTTTTACTTGTCTTTGTTTTGAAAACAAATTTATATTCTTATATTCCTACACAGTGTGTGATCAAATATTTACTTTGTTAAGGCAAACATTTGTTCAAGCATGACCACAGAGGGAATAAATAAACTTGATAAATAAAAATTATATACATACTCGTATACGAAATTAGATTACATAAATATGTACATATGTATATACCCTTCGATATACAATTTCAACAAGACAATAAAGCAAACAACCCATCAATTATAACCACCATCCATGTCCCTGTTTGTTTATTGCAAAGAAAAGGAGGAGAAATATTTGTGAAAGTAACAACATGCTGTTAAGAAAACAAACAAAAACTTCGACAGAACCTACTGTTTGAATTAAATAATTTATTAGCATTGCACACTTAATCAAAACGAGTTTGATCGAAATAAAATATGTTTCCCCTCCTCCATCAGCGACCCAAAGAAACAACAACAACAACAACAACAATATAATAAGCAACAGCAAACACAGCAGTAGTAATAACTACTTTCAAAAATTTTTGTTTTGTGCTGACAAACTGTTTAATATATGAAAGAAGCATGAAAAAAGTAATAAAAATAATAACAATATTAACAACTACATACATACATATGTACATACATACCCACATCCTACGTACACACACACACACACACAAGCACATACATAACTTTAGTTTTCAATAACAGCACAAACAAGAAAAGGGAAATTTTTTATTTGTACGAAACTTTGAAGGAGATTTTTCTTCATCACTTAAGCTACGGTCACACTTGGCAAATAATTGCCCAAAAAAAAAACGTAACCACTAAATTATGATGAACAATTTTTTGTATTCAGACACGTTTATATTATGGGTAACATTGTTTGTTTGCAATTAGTATTTTTTTAACTTATTTTTAAGGTAAAATCTTGATATTTAAGTAATTTTTAAATTTAATAACTCATAAATAGCGCCTGCAAAATATATGAAACTTTAATTTTTCACTGTCACCAAATTTAAAACTGAATACTTCTCTTTTTTGTTTTAGTAAAAATTTAATAATTATATTCGTTGTGCAATTTGTCACAGGATCATTCTTATAAAAACTTACAGAAACTTACAAAAAATTTCAACAAATAGAGTTTTTTTCTCACTCATCATATATTTCACTGGTCGATAACATTTTTTTTAACTAAAATTTTTTCCACTTGCATTACAGAAACGTATTATGGACCCCAGCTGTTCAGAAACAACTGATTTATTTCTTTATTGTAATTTCATTCTGCTCTACAAAACATATTGAAAGTTATTTTTATAAAAAAAAAAAAATATTGCATCTTATAATGCCAAACGTGTGTTTGGTGTGCGTAAATAGACATAAAAAAGTATTAAGTTGTAAACGTATTTCAGATGTCCTTGTTACGCCATAAAATACTCATTTCTTCGTTCAAAATAAATCCATCATTAAAGCATAAAAATTGTTCCAGACCAAAACAAAACACGCTGGAGACTTCTAAGCAAATTTGTAAATAAAATAAAAATAATCCAGAAATATGATTTGTTATTATTATTATTATTATACGAGTATACGTATATTTCAGCAACATGATACTGGAATACATGCTGGCATATGCATGAAACACATTCACCACAGCAAGCTACCGACTACAAAATGTCAAGGATTTTGAAGACAGCAAGGCAACATGGCGGCAGGTTGTTGTCTATGCTGATTTTCGTTCGTGTAGCCTGCTGTGGTGAATGTGTTTAATGCAATACTCCTTCCCATGCCAATTTTTTATTTTTTTGCTCATATAACCATAATGATTGTTTTTTGTTGCTGTTGAATATGTAACACATATGATGCTTTTGCTAAATTTCTTGTCATACATGTAAAAATATACAGAGTAGAAAAAATTATTATTAATTTGTTTAAGTGAGACATTTTAAATTTAATTGAACTATAGTGAATTTTAATCAGAAATAATTTCTTAATCGGGCTTAAGTTCCTTAATTTCAATTGAATGGAATATTTTTTTTTATCTAATTAATGTGAGTTTCTAAAAAAGAACAAGATTTTCCAAAGATAAATCAATAATTTTATATACAATATAATCATTTCTCATATTCCATTCCATTGAAAGTTTGCGTTAAATAGCTAATGTTAATAACAATCTCTACCCCAGTAGATAAATATATAGTAGGTGCTGATGAAGTGCGTGGCTGCACAGAAAAATATCGGAATTCTCCCAGCTAATAAAGTCCAGTTTAATTTTTTTTCTCTTCTTTAGAAACTCACATTAATTAATAAAAATATTTCATTCAATAAGAATTGAAATTACTGAACTTAAGCCTGATTAAGAAATTATTTCTGATTAAAATTAATTTGTTTAGTTTGCTTAATCAAAAATAGTCCGCGAAGCGATCGAATCGAACCCACGACCTCTGGGCTGATACGCTAGCAGCGCTACAACTCAGCTGCGCTATAATGAAATATTTGATAAATCGCTATATACATATTTTTGTTCAGTGTATGTTTGTAGAAAAAGTTTAAGTTTAATAATAATTTCATCAGCATCAAGTTCATGTTATTCATTCGTTTTATGTCTGCCGAGATAAAAACTTTTTACATCCTCCTCCACAAATAAATAAAATGGTTCCATATCATCTATTTCATTTATCACAACAACAATTTTTCAGTTACTACGAATAAACAACAGAAGCAAATGTTTTAATGTTTGTATTGGTGTTTAAGAAACAGTACAACACACCTGTGTATTTGTGCAACATTTTTTTATTAAATCATGCCCATTGTGTTGACGATAAGGTTTTTTTTTAATTTTTTTTTTTTAATTCGTCTGCCCATCAAGGGAAATGATATTTTGAAATGATACCGAATACAATTTTAAATGTAATTTTTCATTTGGTGTAACATTTTTGTAAATTTAAATTGTATTTTTAATGAAAACTTGTAATATAAAAATAACAATAATATTACATAGCAAATAGGGCATTTCTAATGTTCGTTTTATAACATTCACGAATCTTTTAAAATTTCTTAAGGGTTTAAATTGCTGGTAGTTTGGTTTTGTTTTGATTTTTTTGTAGCTTTGCTATTTATTGGGCGCTACAGGAGTTAGGAAGTGATTTTGGTAACAAAAATAATCGACATTATTACAGTTATAAATTTATTATTATTTTTTATTTCTTTGTACTTATAAGAAAAGTACGAAAATAAATGCAACAAATTGTTTGATTTTGTTTTGTTTAGTTCTTTGAAGTGAGAAAAACAAAAAAAAATTAGAACGATTGCTCAATTTGTTTTTGTTTTGTTTTTGCACATGAGCACAAGCCAGAGAACATAGCCGATTGGCTTTAAGCCGGCTAAAAGCCGCCACCGGCCACAAACAATACATTTATTTAATCGTACGCCGCCAGAAAAGAAAATAATAAGAAATTTTTTTTTTTTTTTTTTCATGCGTATATTTATTTATTGTATCTTCAAAAAATGAACTAACAATAAGTTTTCAAATCTTAAATCTAGATATAATAATTAGGCCCAACCAGTGTCAGGCATAAACTTAGTGATAGTAATCAATAATACATAAATATCGTATTAAGCACAAAAATATTTTCAAGCTGTTTCATCTGGAGTGTTGAGTATTAGAGCCATAGTGTCCCTCTTTTTTAAGCGGATGTGTCCAGTAAAATTCAAGATGTTACGAGCAAGTGGATTAGGATGAGATTCGAGTTTTGTTAAGTATTTGCCTGCGTATTTTTTAATTTCTTCAGTCACTAGTGGCATATTTAAATCACGATGTAAATTTGAATTTTTGATGTACCATGGAGCCGATGTTATTAGTCTTAAAATCTTATTTTGCCTTCGTTGGATTCTCTCTATATTGGAAGCTGAAGCAGTGCCCCATAGCTGTATTCCGTAGCACCATATGGGTTTCAAAAGCGACTTGTATATTAAAAGTTTACAATCTAGACTGAGTGTTGAATTTCTACCAATCAGCCAATGTATCTGATTTAATTTAAGTTTCATTTGTGTTAGCTTTGAGTCAATATGGTGTTTCCATGTAAGCCGTCGATCAAGGTGTATACCAAGGTATTTTACATGTGAATGTTGAGGAACAACTTGATTGTTGATTCGAATTGGGGAACAAATATCTCTTCGCAGGGTAAATGTTAGCTGAACACACTTTTGTTCGTTAACTTTAATTCTCCATAAGTTTAACCATAGTTCCAGCTGTGTAATATATTCTTGTAGATATCGGGAAGCCTCGTGAGGGTTTTCGTGCATACTAAGGCAGGCTGTATCATCGGCAAATGTAGATGTATGGATATTGCTGCTCAAAGGCATATCACAAGTGTAAATCAAATACAACACTGGCCCCAATATGCTCCCCTGTGGCACACCGGATGATATAGATTCGGGCACACTCATGAAGTCTCCTTCAACAACCGTGAACTGCCGGGTAGTAATATAACTTTCCAATAGCTTCAGAAAATTTATTGGTAGATATGATTTCAATTTTAAAATAAGGCCTTCATGCCATACTTTATCAAATGCCTGAGAAACATCAATGAAGAGGGCAGAACAATATTTCTTTTCTTCAAAAGTTTTTCGTATAAATTGAACCAATCTATGAGTTTGTTCAATGGTGCTATGCTGACTTCTAAAACCAAATTGATGGTCCGGTATGCACTCATTATCAGTTAGAATTGGGGACAATTTTATCATGAGTAACTTTTCAAAGAGCTTTGACATTGTTGACAGTAAACTTATTGGCCTGTATGACTCAGCCTTGGTAAGATCTTTGCCCGGCTTTGGTATCATTTTAACCTTGGCAAGCTTCCAGCTGTTTGGATAATACTCCAGACGTAAAATGGCATTAAAAATGAATAACAGGATTCTAATTGCAATACGAGGCAACCTCATCAGCATCTGGTTACTAATTTCATCAATACCCGGAGCTTTTTTCGGGTTGAGTTCAGCAATTAGTTTTTGTACATCACGCGTCTTAAATTTTATGGGTCGAGGGGGTAGCGCAACTACACTCGGCAAATCAACAGCACCAGAACATGAGTTTGGGGTAAATACGGATTTTAAATGCTCAGCAAATAATTTACCTTTTTCAGAGTCGCTTCTTGCCCAACCTCCGGTAGATGTGCGCAGAGGTGGTTTAAACTCGACGGGTGTTTTAAGCTTTCTAGCAGCGCGCCACAAAGAGTAATTAGATGCTGGTGTGACATCAAGACCTTCCAGATAATTTTTAAGAGATGCAGTTTTTTCAAATGCAAGCAACTCTTGGAGTCGTTTAGTGCACTCTTTAAACCTAGTTTTATGTTGAGGTGATCTGTGCTGTTGCCATTCCCTTCTAGCTCTTCTTTTTTCACACACGAGACGTTCAATATCAGTAGAATAAATTCTATTAAACCCAGTCTGCGGATGGGAGGTAGTGGCATGTTCAGCAGCCTGTTTAATATTTTCATTAAGGTTGGTAATGTTAGCTTCAATATCATCGGGTGTTCTTAGCCTAATATTTTCTGTGCAATGACTACTAAGATATTTTTTGAATCGCAGCCAATTAACACGATTTATCATCTTCACATAAGGATGTGGTAAGTCACTTCTTAATGGGCTACAAATTGAAACGATCGTGGGAGAGTGGTCGGACGAGAGATCTAGAGAAGCTTCAACTTGAATTAAATCCCTAGAGATATTTTTCATGACGCCAAAATCTATAACATCCGGAATTTTTTGTATATCTGTAGGCCAGTAAGTGGGCTCCCCACTCGAAATGACGTCCAAGCCCATTTTTGAAATTGTGTTGAACAACGCTCGACCTCTGGGTGAGATAAGACGCGAACCCCAGAACGTATGTTTGGCATTATAGTCCCCAGCTGCTACGAAACAAGGGCCAAGAGATTTGAAGAAATCCTCGTATTGATCTTCTGTAATTGCGAATCTGGGAGGGGAGTAAATTGATGATATTACAAAATTAGTGCAAAAATTTTCAATACAAATATTCGTTGCTTGTAGATGTTCTTCAGAAATGTTGTCAATAATATAATGCTTGAGTCTTGACCTTATTAGAATTGCTGATCCACCGCATGCTCTTTCTCTTGGGTCCTTTGAATCATATAAGGTGTAGCCAGAAATTTTAAAAAGACTTCTCGAAGTCAAATGAGTCTCTGAGACCAACATTATATCAATATTTTTTTCCGTGAGGAAGTGCTCAAGTTCATTTTTATGTTGGCGAATGCCGTTTGCGTTCCAGAAACATATTTTTAACGTGTTCATGGTTTGTTAACTAATGCTTGAAGCAGAGTATTCTGCATTCGCAGCATTTCTTGCATCATGCTAGTCATATTTGTAGTAAAGTTGTTTATAGTTTGCACCAGATTATCAATAGTGGCTTCAAGGCGACTGAAATTAAAGCTTGTGTTAGCATTTGTTGAATTACTTGGTGGAGACACTTTCTGCGTGGGAAAAGAATTTGTCTTAACAGCATCGGCATATGATACACGTGAAGTACTTGGTTGGCTCATTGGAGGAAAATTGGCGGAGAAAGCATTTGCTGATTGAACTGGAGTTAATTTAGGTTTTTGTCCCATGGTCTTTTTAACGAAAGAATATACAGGACATCCTCTGTAGTTAGCAGTGTGATTACCTCCACAATTACTACATTTTTTTTCAGCTTGATTTTTTGCCTTCGTACAGCTAGCAGAACCGTGCAATTCACCGCAGATAACACAAACTGTAGGTAATTTGCAGTAAGTTTTAGTATGGCCATATTCTTGGCAATTGTGGCACTGTACGGGACCTGCACGCTTACGTGGCTCTTCAACTGTGATTTTTCGGTGCAAGAGAAACTTTACGCTATAAATTGGATGGGTTTCATTTTTTTTCAATTGTGTGTCATTCGGCTCCAGTTCGACCCGAAATAGGGGTTGGGGGACCTTTTCTCTGTTAATTATATTAGTAACATTTTTAATCTTAAATCCTTTGTCGATAAGAGCACATTTTACTTCTTCGGGGTCAACATATGAATCTATGCCCTTTAATACTATTTGTAGGCCTTTAGCACTTTTAAGTTGATAGGTGTAAAAATTTGTTTTGTTTTTTTCAAATTCACTAATAATTTTCCGGAAATCTTTTTCATCATATATTTGGATCTTAGTTTCATCAATATTACCTCGTTTAATTGGAATGATGTGAAAAGTATTTTCACCAATGGCCGACAATAGTTTTTTTAAAAGCGCGTTAGAGTTTTTTTCTCTCAGATAGATAGGTGGTGGCTTAAAAGACTTTAGCGATAATGCAGCGGGCTTGTCGTTATTGTCTTGCAATAGTGAAAACCGATTTTGACGATTAGTAGATGATGCGCTGTTATCCCTAGACATCTTTGGAGCAGATGAAATTTTTGAAGAATTTGGGCTTCGCCCACGCTTTACCACAGTTATATACCTATCCATTCCGACTTGGACCTTGGCTTTAGTGCTACTGTTATCTGTAGTGATAACCTTGTTAAGTGATGTATACGAGCCCGAAGGGGATGATATCGCTGACTTATATGAAGAAGTACTAGGCAATTGTAATGTTAACGAATCACTAGTTGGCATTGGACAAAGCGAAGTTGATCGCTGACGAAAAAGTGGCTTTGCCGTTAGAAAAAGACTATCATCAGATTTTTTATTTTTATTGTTAACATTAAGAGCTTCAGAACTCACAGTAAAATATGCATTTCTGCCGTTTGAACTCACTTCACAATTTTTTGTTTTTGAGGTACTCATGTAGAGTATTCCTCAAGGACACTTTGTTTGCGGTTTTTGTTTGTTTTTGTTTTTTTGTTTCTTGCTATGTACAAAAATAAAATATCAGCAATATTTGCTTTGCTTATTTATCAAAGTTAATATGTATTACTGTTATTATGTATTACGAATATTTTTTGTATGATTTTTTGATTGTTTAATATGTATATGAAAAAAAAAAAACTCCGCTAAGACGTCTGTTCACTATGAAGGTTCAGCGAGAACGTCAAATAATAAGAAATAAACGGAAATATTTTGAAATATTTGCAGAGAATTCGACATCATCACATAATATAGTTTTATTGCATTGTCATTTAAGACATTAAGTTTGTTTTGTATAACCAAGCAGCAAAGGCGCTTATCTTCTTTTTTTTTTTTTTTTTTTTTTGATAAATAAACCAAAACCTTTTGCATCGAAACGAATGAGTCTACTTCTATGATCAAAAAAAAAAACTTTTTTCAATGCCAAGCAGTAGAACTTTGATATCAATAACTTCGTTTCATTTAGATGCCAAATCTTCTTGGTATTTCACATATTTGATTTGCTGGTAGCAATAGCAAAATTTTAGTACCACTGAGTTGCTTGAGTGGCATGAATGTCTAAATTAATTTCATTATTTGTTGTAAGAAAAAAATCTGCAACATATTACTTTTTGCCATTTAGTTAGTGTTAACTGAATTGTAAAATCCAGTTCATTTTCCATATTTTATTAACTCCCTGTACGCTCTTTGGCCCAAATATAAGAAGAAGAAAGAAATACTAAAATTGCTGTCTTTTGGTTAACCTTATTACATCCTTAAGAAGGCATAACTCGAAATGGCATAGACTCTGACATTTGGAAGAATGTAAAAGAAAAACAAAATTTATTTTATTTAAAGCATCTTGGTCATTATTATGGCTGCTTCAACTGCAGACATTAAATATTTATTATCTCTTTCTCTCTATCTCTCTCTCTCCCTCTCTCTCCCTCTCTCTCCCATCGTTTAAAAGTACTTGGTCGTTGTGTTTTTTATCACTTTGCAACAAAATTCTACTGTAAATTTAATATTCTTGTTCGTTTTAGGCTATTTAGTGCTTGTTTGTTCTGTTCACTCAAGTAAAGACAGCGGCGCTAAGGGAAAATAAATTTAGGATTTTTTCCTCCAACTTTCTTTATTATTCTTGTTATCTGTCATTGATATAAAAATACAATTTTAGTGTAAATTTTTGAAAGAAGAACACAAAGAGAGTTCTTAATATTTACATTGAAATATGTTTTTCTTCAAAACTCTTTAATTTCTAACCCGTATTTATCAAATAAATTTTTCTTAAATTTTGTAAATGAAAACAGGTCACTTTCCTTAAAATTTTTCAAATATTCTTTTACGCCTTGGTTGATTAAGGAATGAGTAGACCGGAAATTAAAAAATATAAAAACTTATTTTTGCAACTTTTCTTTGACCTCTTATTATTATTAATAAAGTAGTTGTTGCATAATAATAATGTTTTTTTATTATTTAAATAAATTATTCTATCACTAATACCTAATTTAGAGTAAACATTTTTCTATATTCTAACTGCAGTGCTATAGAGAAAAGGGATTTATAAATAAATTCAGTAAAGTGCAAATGTGACTCGCACATGAACGGTCTCGTTTGGACAATACATATCGCTCGTTTAATTCAATAGTGTCACAACTCAAAAAAACAAGTTTTGCAGAAAACGCGTTTTAAGTTTTCAATTTGCATACAACTCAATGAAGACATGAACAAATATTGTTCTCTGAGGAGGTGATGCTATAAGCTATTTATATGAAATTTTTACACAAAATAAAATACGAAATTCCACATTATTCTGCATTATTAACACAAAAACCCCATTTTTTTGTGTTATGACACTATTGAAGTAAATGAGCGATATGTATGTTATACTATACGAACGTTAGCCTATATAATTAAATATCTTACCTGATTGAAATATAAAATAAAAAATAAGTACCCCGTAAACTTTCTTTCGGTTTTTGGCAATTTTTTTAGTTTTGGCGATTGTTTTTTAATTTTGGAATGTTTTAGTTTTAGCGTTCTTGAAAATTTCAAGAGTTGATGTAGGAAAGTTTAAGTGATGAAGGGATATACAGTGATCACTGAACTACACCGGCTTCAGCGGATACTAATCCTAATGTAACATCAGATCGCCCTACTTCGTCGGCAGAATCATCGAATTAAATAACCAATAAAATGGCAACTAAACAGCTTCGAAAGTTTAATGCAATTCATTGACAACAGAGGCGCTGCAAAACTGCTGTAGGAAGAAAAGCATTCATCTATCTCTTCATTCACTACTTGTCTTCTGTATCACTATCTCTCTCCTAAAGAAGGTAACACCTAGCAATAGTAGTAGGCATCCATTGCCTGAGTGTTACTTCTCTTTAAAAAAGGAAAAAATGCATTAACTGATAGAATACCTGTTAGTTTTGATTTTATTTTTAAATTTTAATGTTAATTGGGGAAGTCTGCATAAAAATACACCACCTTCAAATTTTCAATCGTCTTCATAGGATTTAAATATGTTACCCTGCTCGATTTAGAACATCCTTTAATTTTTAACTGTCACATAGTTGTTGTTGTAGCGGCCAAGATTTGACAGATTCTGTGAAAATTGCAGTAAATCTTCCTTAGCAAATTTGAAGCTAACCTCTAAGATATTGAAATTTTTTAAGTATTTATTTTTTATTTATGAGTGAGAGAGGCTGCCTTTGGAAACTAGGTAACTGCTCCAAAGGCGAATATGAGCACTTATAAATTAAAATTGAGAGTTTTACTCTCCTAAATCGGGGTTTGTCTAAGAGAACTTTTTTCCTTTTATTCCTTTCCCTTATTCTCATGGGAGTAGAGGCTGACTTTGGAGACTGGGTCACTGTTTCAAAGGCGAATCTATTCATGTATTTTTTGTCTTGATAGAGTAATATAAATTCTTTAGAATAAATATTGTCTCGATAGGGTTTGTGCCTCTTTTTTTCCGAGTAGAAAGTACCTTTGGAAACTAGGTCAATTTGTGACTGCAGTGATCAGTATAAAAAGAAGAATCTCAACATTTGTGAGAATTTAGTGCATAATTTTTATGCTCGTGTTTTATACAGATAAAATTTATCAAATCGTCCTCTCTTTTAGTTTCTTGTGGTATCGCGTAAATTTATGTGACTTAGTAATTTTATTGTATGTTTACAAAACAATACCAAACGAACCTGGTGTACGTGCTTTATTTTCTTCCAAGTAATCAAGAGAAGATATCTACAGTACTCCAACCTTATAATATACACGACTCTGGACTCCGCTAAACCTACCCAAGCCACCAGCGAATCCGTGTCGTTACAGCTTTCAGTACAGCTTTTTGAACCATTCACCAAAAATTTGTAAAGTTTTATATAGGCTTTCATTCTGTTTGTAATTGCCACAATATTTATATTAGACCTAATATTCTTGGTCCTTAATAGGAAAGTCAAATAAGCCATGTCCGTCTGTCTACAGGTGGTCAGAAAAATCAGAAAATTAAAAAACCGTTTCCCGCCGTCGATATTGCTCTATTTTAAGCCAGGACTGGATACATTAACTTTTTTTGCTATATAATTTTTTTGTTTTCAAAGTAAACGTAGAAATTTGCTATTTATTTAAATTTAAAAAATATCGTACTATATACGAGGGCGGATCAATAAGTCCGTGACTTTTCAAACTTCCCGCGTAGTTATGTGAAATGCTACACTGTTCACATCAATTTCCACCTGTTAATAGACTACTGTCAAATTTTGAGCAAGTGTCGTCATTTACTTTGCGTTTAACAGCTGTTCAAAACATACAACCTCGTGTATTTTTCTAAAAATGGAAAAAAGTGAATTTTTAGTGCTTATTAAACATTATTTTTTGCATAAAAAAACCGCCAATCACGATAAATACTATGGGGACTCTGCACCATCGATTTCAATGGTAAAAAAGTGGTTTACTGACTTTCGTTGTGGTCGCACAAGTACAAATGACAATGAACGTTCTGGACGGCCAATTGAGGTCAGTACACCCGAAAATGTCGAAAAAATGCACGATATGGTGTTGGCCGATCGAAGAGTAAAAGTGTGTGAGATTGTTGATGCTTGAGGCATTTCATATGACTTCCTGCAAAATCTAACAAAATAATTGTAACTTCGTCTAAGAGTACCTTTGACCATGAAAATTACAAGAATGCCATTAACACAAAATCAGCTTAACTCGACTTAAGCACTTTTTTCTTCTTACCACAGATTATTATTTATTATTATTTCGCACAAAAACTTGAAATGTTTAAAATACGTTTCATTATTTTCCCAAGATGAACAGAAGAGTACTACAACATTTGCTTCATGAACACTTCATGCCAATTTTTTATGTGTATTTCGACGCATTTCACGCGAGAGTTTGGAGCTTATTCCATTTTATTAAATTTAGTTTAGTCCGAGGAGTGAAAGAAGTATCCCATTGTAGCATATTTCCTTTTCGAAGTACGAATAATTTCACTGTAATAAAAATTTGCATGGTTGCCTTTTTAAAGCGGTGACCGCAATTGCAGGCGTATCGCTTAAATCTTATTGAAAGAGAGTGTGTGTGTGTGTCAAGCATCATTTAATTTGAAATTCTGCCGAATACGTTTCCAAATTTAAATTTGCTTGTGGCCATACGACCACAAAG
The DNA here is from genome assembly GCA_936439885.1 of Nowickia ferox. Taxonomy (NCBI): domain Eukaryota; kingdom Metazoa; phylum Arthropoda; class Insecta; order Diptera; family Tachinidae; genus Nowickia; species Nowickia ferox. The sequence continues at coordinate 113,578,713 of OW387023.1, forward strand.
TGATTAACTGTGCACACATATAAATTGTCTTTACATTCTCAGCTCTCTTTTTTTTAATATAAAATTACTTTAGTATCCTGGCTGCAGCTGAATGTTATGGCGGCGTGGGTTTTTTATTTTATTTGGAATATATTTTGTATATTAACACTTAAATCCTTAATTCTTATTGTTATTATTTTGCTGTTGTGATTAGTGTAAAACTGTTTAGTGCAAGATCTGTTTCTCTCACAAGACTAATGAGATAAAAATCTCTTATGATAATTGTTTTTGAATTGTCGTTTTGATGAAGCTAAATTTTGTTGACGTAATGCAAAATGGATAACGAGATAAGTGGTATAAATTGTTTGTTATTTGCTGAAGTATTTACAGTACCAACGATTTCTTTTTATAAATAAGCCAAGTGAATAATTTAAAAAAAAAATTATTAGATCTTCAATTTAAACATGTTAATTCCACATGCTCATAAAATTTAAAATGAATTTGAAATGTATTTTATTTCAAAAAAGCAAACTCAAGGTTACCAGTACTGTGGACTTACCAAAGAAATGGTTTTTTTTGTTGTCTTATTATTAAAATAATAAATAAAAGAAATTAAATCAGATATATTTTAAAACTCCATAAACTTGCTTATTTCAGTTGTGGTACCTTGACTTATGCTGGCTTTTGTATGCATGTTAAAGTTTACTTGTGAGTTTTTTTTCACATTCATTTATAACAAAAATAGTTTTAATGGGTGTTTCTTTTTATCTTAACAACATTAAACAGGCCGAAAGAACATTATAAAATACAAAACAAGCACAAGGAAAACAAAGAAAGTTCATCACATGTCAAAATTTTAATAAACATCATGTTTGCTTTGTCAGCCCCCAATAAAATACCACCGCTATCACTATCACGATTTTGATAATAATAAATGATATCTAACATAATACTCTGCCATGTGCGTAAAGTATGAAAAAGCAAATATAAAAAACTAAACAATGTTAAGCAATTTCATTACTCCTATCAACACATTTATTTATTTTATATAATAAATTAAATAAAATGATATGTCTGGCAGGGACAGCAAAAATGTTTGCAATAAAATTATTTCATACACGCACAAAACAAATTAGTGTCGATGGCAGCCAGACAGAAGTCAAGTCGTGCAGCCCCAAATGCCATACAATGCTGCCACACTATTTGTTTTTTAATATGACCTTTTTTAATAACAGAATTAAGAGAAGTACTTGCTATCATGTCTGTCATTAAAATTTAACCCAACTTGTGCAAAGTCTCTCGATCGCTCTCCCTCCTTCTAATTCAGGGATGGGATTGAGAATTTTAAAATTGTAGTAACAACTTTCAACAATTTTACTTTTTCTGACCTTAATTTTACTAAAAGATTTTTTAGTTCAAATTACATAATCGTCTACCGAATCGTTTACACAAATTTGTTTGTGAGTTCGGATCTTAAAGCATATGGCTACAACAATGTTTAAGGTGAAATTCCTAATTCAGGAGAAAAATAGTTTGGAAATGAAGAGTTCACATTTTTTAATTTTTTCGTTGCGTTCTACTTTCACAATACTATTTGTAATTAGTTGAAAATAAATGCGGTGTGAAACTGGGGAGATTTCTCAAATGTTCTAAGTTAGCCATTGGTGTACTATTGTACTTTTCGAGTTTGAATAGTACGAATTTTGCAAACCCTGCTCTGTTTTCTTGATGTATAATATCATCTTTCATAAACATATATTTTCGACTCCATTTCTCCGCAATCTAAAGTTTTTATTTCTACAATATGTAACTTAGCAGCAGTGAAATCAGAAAAAACTTCAGGGGTTTTGAGAAAAGAAATGAATAAAATTTATGAGTACAACTATAAATAAAATTCTGTGAGAAATTTTTCCCGGGGAACAATTTCTATCAATAACAACTAATAAGGTAAAAAAAATAATCTAATTGAAAAACGAAGAAATTCGTGCGTATTTCCAAACAATGCCGACAATGGCATAGAAAAAGAAAAAAGATTTGTAAATATAATTAATTTATTTGTGAATACAATTAAAATATTATTTAAAAAGGCACCAAAAACGATTTTTGTAAATACAAACACACATTTGTAACATCAGAAAACAAAATCAACTCAATTATTTCCAATTAAAATGATTGTGTTATTCACAATTGAGTTGTTAACAGAAAACAAAAATTTTTAATGATTTTTTTTTCAAATTCTAATGTGTGTTTCTTTGTTTATTTTTTTTTTCATTATTTTTATTCAGAATTTGGTTTTTTGTTAAATTTTAAAGTTATTTATTTTTGCAAACAACACTCGAAACTGAATGTGTTTGGGATGAGTCGAACCGGCAACCTCCTGTAGACTAACTAACGTACTTACCACTCAGCTGAAAAGCAAATCGCTATTTGATACGCAAATACCAAATACACGCAAAACATGATTTCTATGTTTCTTCCACATGTGCGCTTTGCGTTATGATATAAATCATGACACAATAATACAGTTGGCCGCGAATCTACAACAAATGTACAACAAATAAAACAAAAGGGGTTCTTATTGCTGTTTAGTGATGACAACTGTCAAAAAACCAAGAGAAAACAAGAGACATGTACTTCCGTTTTCTCTTGTCTTTGCAAAGCTTTATTTGTATTAGTACAATTTTAATAGGCACCATGATTGCATGTTCTCTTGTATTTGCAAAGCTGGTTTGTATTAGTACAGTTTAAGAGGAACTGTTACAGTTTAATAGGCACTGTATTGGTAAAACGTAAACAACAATTGGCAGATCACATCACGAAACAAACTCCATTAGTTGGCGCTTCGAGGCTACCTGTATTATTGTATCATGATATAATTTAACAAATAACTTTGTTGAGTAAAAAAAACAAACCACAACGTGTTTCGGCTTATTGTCGGCATTCACACGACAACAATAGCACATCACGGCGATCGGTCAATGAACAAGCAAAATAAACACCAACATAAACCAATTAAATGAAATGATATTTTAAAATGCACGGTGTTGTTAAATATTGTATTAAGTTAACGACAAATATTATTGAAATTAAAATTTTTTTCTGTGTGACTGACTGTGCTCTTTCTGGCATCATTGTCAGTTTACACGGTTGTAAATTTTTTTATCTCATTTTACTGACAATATTGTAAGCTCTGACAATCGCTTAGCTCAATAGGAAACTCGAAAGGTCGAAAGAGTTACTTAAGTAAATGTTTTTGTCAAGTAGATCTGGCAACCGTGTTTGTGTATGACACGTTATGGCGGACAAATGAGACATCGTGATGCGATGTAAAGCAATTTTTCTAAAGCACACTTTAAGCAGAAAGTAGACACAACGCAAGAATAAAGTGCTCCTTGCGAAAGGAAAGGAAAATTAAATTGGTGTGCGAAATGACTATGAAGATGTTAACAGAAGATTTATTGATTTGCTTTTAAATTGAATTTACATACCATAATAAACTTATGAAATAACTCCTAACGTTTTATCTATTGCCAATGGACTTTGGCACGCCTAATGTGCGAATTGTCGTATTCGACTAAATGTGTAAGATAAATTGAATAAGAAAATACATGTGTGAGTATTTGGTAAATATTTCGTTTTTATTTAGCAAAAAAAAAAAAAAAAACTAATTGGAATTTGTATGGAAAAAAGTAAAAGTAAAATGGCACAAAAGATATCATCGTATGCAGTTAAAATATGTTTAAAATGATTTTTTATAAAATATATAGTTATGTGAGGTTTTGCGACGACACTACACATCTGATTATTAGCGTGATTTAAGCAAAGCTGTCGTATATAGGGCCTTTACACTTAACAGGTTTACACCCAGTATTTTTTAATTTATTATAAAACAAAAATCGTTCCCGGTCGATTTAGGCTACATTTAGCGAAGGCAAGAACCAAAACTTTTAGCAGAGCTCTTTTTGATGTCAACAGGGAATCCCTGATAGACCAGTTGCCAGTTGTACTTCAATTTGGATGTAATATTGATTTATTATATATTTGACTGTACGAAAAACTTAATATTGATGTATCAGTTTAAGCGGAATTAAGCACTTATTTCTTATTGCCATAGAATTAATTTAATCAAAACTTAACAACTTTTCACTTCCCTGGAAAAACGTTTCTCTGCAACGTTTCAGTACAAAGTTAAACATTTGCTTTAATTTAATGAGCAATCATTTTAATTAAATTTTAAATTGAAATAAACATTGACGACGATATTTTCTTTGACACTTAACAGGCCATAAACTTTTGTTTTTCTCATTATGGAATGGTAAAAGCAATATCTTCATCGAACTTATTAAGTCGCAGAAATATGTTTGTTTTGAATATTGTCCAATGTAATGAAAAAGGAAAATTATTTCAGGATGGAGTAGAAATTATTATATTAAATGCTTTTAGCTGGAACTTTGTTTTTCCTTTGTAGTTAATACGAACACTTTTTTCCATTAAGTCCTTAATTAAATCTTTTAGTTTAAATTATTTTTCGCATCGCCACCATAATGTAGTAAGTGTGTCTAAGAAAGAGGTGTATATCCTGAGCTTAAGTAGCATCAGAACAATAACAATCTTTTCAACAACAACAACAACAAAAACAACAACAACTCTAACAAGGATCAGAGTAGTAAACCGTAGAATAAATGACTTTGGTTTGCTGTTTGTGACAGCCTCTATGGCATTTTGTGTCAAAATCCAAAGTGAAAGAGTGGGTAAGTGGAAGCAGATAAGTTTGCCAGACAACCTGACAAGTTGGCTGCGGGTGAGTGCGTTCGTTTATGTGTGTGTGTCTGTGTATGTGTATGTGTATGTGTGCAGTGGTTAAAATTTAATTCAAAGCTGTTACAGAATTAAATAACGGTGGCTTCTATTTCTTTGTGCAATCGGTGTAACGAATTTAATTCAAGTACGCGTTTGCTATGCTTGCCATGATAAAGACACTGCTGTATATTATTTATATTTGCAGCATATTTAATTTTTTGGTTTTAAAAAATTCCTTAACAAAGCTTTTAAAGCTGACAATATTGAATATTGAATATTAGGCAGGCTTAAAAGTTAAGGTCGAATGTTATAAATTTGAATTTATATTCTCCTTCAAATATGATTTTTTGTTGTTTCTAATCCTTTAAATATGCATCGTTTGTTTAAATTGTTATTTGCCTGAAGGTATGCTAAATAATTTACTGCATATGTTTGTTACCTTAATCCTTTTCGATTTATTTTTTTCTATCATGTTTGCATGATTAATTTCTATTGCTAATTACATGTGTGTATGTAAGTATGTCCCTTTGTGTTTTTTTTTTCGTTCAATAAAAATTATGATTATTTAATTTTTTTTTTAATAAAATATAAAAAAATAAATAAAAATTAAATAATCATAACCTTGAGTACATATGTTATATGGATTTTATATTTTTTTAATCTTATATCTGTGAGGCATACATTTATAAAAAAAAAAAAATCAATACAAAATAATTACAAGTTAAAGGTTTTATTGTATTGTAAGCATTGTATATCACTTGAAAAAGCCATAGCTGCATCACTGAGTTCTACTCGATTTTAAGTAGATTTCGACAAACACACTCTATTTGATGAGAAGGAATGAAAGCTAAAATTGAGATGTTTTTTAATGTGCTGCGACTCAACGGATGTTGCTAACATTCTTCTGCAAACTTTATTTTAAGTGTAAAGAACAGCGAAGTTAACATCGTGGTATTCTAGTAGTAAATAGTTTAACATTGTGTGCTTAAACAATCTCAATATCACTGTTGTGTAAATAAAGTGCTGTGATTTTATAAGAATTGTACACTGGAGTCATTCAATTTAATTGTAAGTTTCGAGCATACAAAAATAACAAATTAAAAAGAAATTTTTTTAAGATTAAATCTCGCTGTCGTCACTGGCAAAAGTGACTGAAAAATATTTGTAAGAACATATTGAAATCTTTTTTTTGTTCAACGCATGACCAAAATGAATAAAAATTTAAAAAATTTTGTTCTTGGTTAATCACATGTAGATGCATTTCATTGCTTCTTAAGCAACTAATCAGTAGATGGCTTTTTATATCGCTAAAAGTTTTTATGAAAAAGGTTTAATGTATTAATTTATTGACTGCTTCTGTAAACTATTAATAATGAGATGAAAAACTTACAAATATCTTTTTATATTCTGTAAGCTTTTTGATAAATTCTAAATAATTTTTAATTGAAAATATTGACTACTGGCTTCATTTTCCTGTCTACGTGGTCTGATGAAAAAATAACCGTTATTTTCAATTTTTTCAAAAAGTATTTATTTATTCATCAATAACTATCTTGTCCCTTTCAAAGTAATCTCCCTCAGATATAACACACTTATGCCGGCGTTTTTTCCAATCCTAGAAGCACTTCTGAAACGTGCTTTTTGCTATCGCCAACAGCTCCTGTTTCGATTTTTCTTCTATCTCCTCAATCGTAGCAAAACGCTTTCCTTTCATCGCTGTCTTCAGTTTTGGGAAGAGGAAAAATTGATTGAGGCAAGATAACGGTTTTGTTTTTGGTCCAAAAACTCACGCACAAGCATCGATGTGTGAGCTGGTGCATTATCATGGTGCAAAATCCATGATTGTTTTTTTTCACAATTCTGTGCGTTTCTGACGCAAACGGCGCATAACTTCAAGGTAGTATTCCTTATTGACCGTACAACCTTGTGGCAAGAATTCATGATGCACCACGCCATTGCAGTCGAAGAAAACAGTGAGCAAAACCTTCACATTTGACCGAACTTGACGACCAGGACGAGCATCGTCATTGAAATCTTCTTGGCCTTCCTTAAATCTGTTATACCACAATTGAAATTGTGTTCTGCTCATAGTAGACTCGCCAAACGCCACAGTTAACATTTCAAATGTATTTGAGCATTTAATTTAATTTTTTACACAAAACTTAATACAGTTTCTTTGATTCATTTTTTCGAATAGTAACAAATCGAAGAGCACACTAAACACGACTAACCTTTTTATCTGTCAAAAAGAAACTGACAATCCAAAATGGCTGATATTGCCAACATATATATATATATATAACAGACATGTGTACCAACATAACAGAAGAAAAAAAATGCGAAAATCGAACATACGTAACTCACGAAATTTGAAAATAACGGTTATTTTTTGATCACACCTTGTATATAAAACTACGAAAAAAATTTATTCTCCTTTTCTTCGGTTAGAAATATATAGTATAGTCTATTTAAAACTTCATTTTATGTTCATAATTTTTAAATAAAAACGCTCAAGTAATGTGTTTAAAAACCACTTCATAGTAAACTTAATTTTAAGAAATCCCTATATTTCATTTGATACCAAATCATCTCAATTCAAAGTAAATATAGATCAGTAGAAAAAAAAATAAACTATTTCTTTCTGTTTTTTTTTATTTTATTTTATTTATTTGTTGTTAAAAAAACAATAAGTAGATTTTATACGTTTAAAATCGAATCATATTTGTAGATAAAAATAATGCAATTACAATATTATCAGACACAATTTAGCCACAAAAATGGCCAAAATGATTGATTGACTGATTGATGAGTTTGTTTTTGATTGGTTGTAAAAATATTTGTAAACCGCACATTGCTAAATTTTTACTTCTTCGTTTTTCATCTTTCACTTAAATAAACTTAAGCAAGCCAATAATTGTGTATTAAATTATTGCCATTCAATAAATTAAGTAAACAACAACAAAATTAATAATAAAAATAAAACACATACACAACAAACAAATAAACAGTTTTACTTAAACAAGCAATACACATTATTCTAATGTTTTTTTTAATTTTATTTAATAAATTTTTTACAAGAATATGTCTGGAAATGTTATAAGGCAATAAATATCCCTCAAATAAAATAGACTCATCATATTGCTCATTTACTAAAAGAATGTCATAACTCAAAAAAAAATCTAGTTTGCCAGAAAAGCTTGATTTACACACAACTTGATGAAAAAAGAAAATCTTATTTTTTTTTCGCAAAAGTTAAGAAACCAGATATTTGTATGACACTTTACACAATAGGAATAAGAATATGAGAATTAGGTTGTTCTGCCTCATAAAATCAAAAATCCCATTTTTTGAGTTATGAAGTTGTTTTAGTAAATTGTTACGAAGAAATTTGTGGTTAATGCTAATGTAGTTTAAAAAAATATTTCCATTATATGAGTTTAAAATATAAGAAGCTTAAAAGCTTAAATTCAGGGCAAATTTAACATTCAATAATTTACTCAAGCTTTCTTTCGATTATTAATTCCTTTGTTCTTTTGTTGTGCAATAACATATGAAAAGGATTAAGATTACTTTGAAGGGCTAATTAAAAATAAAGATGTGATGTGCTATTATGTTTGTTCATATATTTTAGAACTTTCTCAAATATTTTTGATAAATTTTTTCCCAACTTTTTTCTGTATTTTAACTTTTAGTCTGTGATATGATACAGAAAATTTTGTGAATCACTCGATTTCCTTCACATGCCTGAATATTCAGGATTAAAATGAAGTAATAAGTCGCAGTCTTCACACTAGAAAACATTTGCTGCAAAACTTTCGATTGATGAAGGGGGATAGAGGAATGGCAAATTGCATAATTTTCCACCTAAACGAGCAATTTCAGCTGAAAGTATTGCTAAAATGGATAACGAGCTGTAGGATAATTTTCAAATACATAACAGATTTTATCTTATTGATGGTATGTGATGTTCTGATCCTTATATTCGCATTTATAAATATTTTCGGCTGCAAATGCTCGTTTAGGTGGAAAATAATACAATTAATATACAGAAAGTAAGAACAAATTGAATCCAAAACAAACAAAAAAAATTTCACAAAATCCCAAAAATAGAATTTTTCAGTATTTTTGCTGTATTTTTTTTTTATCTTTAGCCGGTCGCAGATAATATTTTTGAAAATATTTAAAAACATATTATGCCTTAAGGTGTCATAATGAACTATTTGGTTTCAGAATGGAATTTGAGAACCAAAAGGCCTTAAATTTGATATTTGTAACAAAAATAGGTCTATTTTGAAACGATCGGGTGCCATCAATAACGAAAATTTTGAACATAACATTTCTTTGTAATATTTACTTTTGAATAACCAAAAATATGGGCTTGGAATTATTGCACCATTTTTTTATAATAGCGAAATAATTAACCAACTTGTTTCTGCAAAAAACGGTGAAAAGTCTACTTTTTTTTAAATTTTAATTTAAATTGCGTATAACTTTTGACTTAATTGTACTCTTGATACAAGTTTTGTTCTTAATTCATAATATAATCCTTTTTTAAATCGAATAAGATTTGACTTTTCCATTAGCAGAACAGTGGACCAAGGTTGGTAAAAAAATCCAAAATTTTAATTCTATTTCTCGAATATTTCCTAAACTATAAGCAAAGTCCCATAAATGTAGCAGACTCTTTTTTAGCTCTTGAATAGATAAAAATCCAGTTGCAAGAAATCTTTTTATCACATCGGATTTAGTGTTTCATTAAGCCAAGATCGCCTACTTTGGGGCTTTGTGGCTCCGCCCCCTTTAAAGATATATACTCCAAGTTCCAGACTTACGCTGTGTGACACTTCCTTAAATACTGTGTGAAATTTCATAACAATCGGCTTGTTTGGAAACTGCAGAATTATTTCCATTCTTTTTAAACAAAAATATCCCCCTGTGTATCGGGTACTTTAGGCCCCCCTAGGCACCGTCGAATCGAGCTAAAATATTAAGACCGCATTTACGACAGCAAATCTGATATTTTATATGTTGCAAATATATCAATTAAAGAAAAAAGATATTGCGACCAGTCAGTCTAGTGTGTCTACTGCATGCAGTTTAAAAAAAGAGCTGAAAATGTTTCGCAGCAAATGTTTTACTGTATGTACGGAGACTAAGCTTTATTTTCTTTTCATGTAAAATTTATAAATTCAACTTTAAAATAGAACTCGAACTAAAATACAAATAAAGTACTGATCCACAACATTCCACACGTGGTTTGGGACGCCTTCAAATGAGACTCTAGAGGCAAATTCTCACATAAAACGATATACTTTTGCATATTTAATTTATTTTTATTCTCCTTTGAAAGCATCACCTGTTATATCCTTTTCATTAAGTGCAGTTTGTTGTATAGACTGAACAGTGATTTTAGAAATCATGTATCTAATTTATTCTTTTTTTCAACAATAATTGTTGTAATTCAACTAATGACAGTTTATCTAAGAGGAGATTCATATTTTTGTCAGTATTTTCAAGGGTTTCACAGTGATAAGATAAAATAGCGAAAATCTAAAAAAGAATAAAAATAACAATTTTAATTAGACCTGGTCCCTTATTCAGTAATTCGCTAAAGCTAAAGCTAAAAACGCTGAACAAATACAAAATTAAACATTTTTGGCGAATGAAATTTTTAAACTCTTGCCTGAGTTAGGAAGAGCTTAAAATCGATAAATCGACTTTATAGATTTTTAACGATAGAAATTTGGCTTTAACGGGTTACAGAATAAGGAGGCTGTTGCACACACATCAAGTTTGTGTGGATCTAATTTTCAAGATAAAATTTCCAATTCCAATTGTCAACATCGACGTAACATGTGCATGAGCAGTCGATTGTTTTCGACAACGGATAAGCAAGCCCTTATTTTTATCGTTGTATTAACGTCATGTCGATGTTAACAAGTGGAATAAGAGTAAATATCTACAAAAAAAAATCACTTACATCCGAGTAGGGATTTTTCAAATTTTTATACGTCTCGAATTCCCTCATTTCCTCCAGTATGCCGGGCAGTTTATTCATTTTTCCATTCGTTTCTTCCAACAACTGCAAGAAGTGCAGTCGTTCAGTCTTACAGCGACACAAACAACACAAGCCACAGCCACAATTATTTCTTATGCAAAATGTTTCGCTTTTGCTTAACTCTTCTAAGCTTTGTGCGATTTTTGTGAATTGTTGAAACAAACACTCCAAAATCTGCAATTCCATTTGAACACTAGCGAATTCTTGTTGCAATTTTAACAACATATTAAAAATATGCTCGATTTGCTGTTCATTTTTAAAATTTTGCATAAATTGTTCATTAGCAAATTGCGCTTTTGTTTGAAATTCATGCCTCAAGTCTAAGGTGTCAATTGCCAGACAATTCGCTAAGCTTTCCAATTGCGAAAATATCAGTGGGCCATGTGAAATAGCTTCTTCTGTTTTTGTTGTACTTGGGAATTTTGACATTATTTTTCGTGTGATTGTTTTTATATTCTTTTTATTTTAATTTAATTTTTGTAATAAATTTTGTTCATGGCCTATTAATAAGGTTGTCTGTCTCTGCGAGGACCCAGCTGATAGAACGTTATACATCAATTTATTCATATTTTATAAGCTTTTGGACAAATAGGTTAACGAGAAAAAGTCTAGGCGAGGCATATTAATACAAGGTACGTCCCTATTCACAATATACGATTAAGAGTTAACTTGAACCTTAACTGCAAGTTCTTGATACAAAACTTGCCGTTAAAGTCCCTGTTAGCTTTTAATCGTATATTGTGAAAAGAGTCGATTTTCGTAATTTTATATGTCGCGTACATGTATGTATGTATATAAATATGTCCATATTTATTTATGTCTTGCCAATATTTTATTTTTATTAGCTTAAGGACACTGTAGCTCCCACATAATCCTATAAAGTTTAAAGATGCGTTACAACATATTTAAATAATGTGCTTAAATTATTAAGCTAAAACAAATTGCAAATTTTGTTCAATGAAAAGCATAAGAAAATATTGAATTAATGGCCTCATAAATAAATGCGAAGGAGAAAAACAAAACTTAACTGAGATAAACAAAAAAGGCAAACAAAAAACAGGAAAAAAATAAATATCAAATAACAATAAATAAAATATAAGGAAAAATCTCAACAAAATAACGGCTTATTTTTATCTGCATAAAAAAATAAGAAAGAACGAAAAATTCCTATAATAAGCTTCAATAATGACTGTAATAACACTTACAATGAAAGAGTTATGATTTCCAATTTATTTTCCCTTTTCATTGGTAACAACAATTGTATGCGTATGTATGTATGAATGTATATATGTATGTATGTATGTGTAAGAAATGTGTGGGCTGATTTAAGCACGTGTACACAGAAAGAAAACACTTGCTATATACATATCGAGCCATAACCGCAAAAAAAAACTTAAGCGACTTACCTGATGTGGACGTCAAAAAAAAAGTACCAATTAAACCTTTTTCGGTTTTTGGGATTTTTTTTATTTTTGTTGCTTTTTCTTAGTTTTGTCGCTTTTTTCGTTTTGGGGTTTTTTTTCGTTTTTTGGCGATTTATTTTAGTTAAAGGATTTTTTTAGTTTTAATGCTTTTTTTCTTTTTGACGTTTTTTTTTAGATTTTTGTCGATTTTTTCGTTCTAGCGATTTTTTGTTTGTTTTGGCAATTTTTGTTATTTTAAGCGTTTTTAAATATTTCAAAACTTTATCTCTTAGAGTTTGCAAGCTAAAACACCCAGTAATTTTTAACTATGATATTTTTGTTGATAATGCGGCTAAAGTTGTACATATTCTGTGCAAATTTCAGGTGCGTAGCTCTTACGGTTCTCGAGAAAACAGCCTGTGACAGACGGACATCGTAGCGAAAACAATTTTATTAAACTTTGCATTCAAAAATTTATTAACAATTCACAGTTACAGAAAAAGATATTTAAAAAAAATATATATACTCGTATATGTTTCAGATGCAAAGTCATTCTACTTCAATACCTTTTACCATTACACTTGGTTAGATTAACCGAAAATAAACATTCTCTGCAAAAAATAAAAAAAATGTAATCCATCAATACAGTGACTACTTTAAATTGGTTTTTTTAATCTAAGAAAATAAAAATTGTTTAACTAAATCGCAACAACAACTATCATAAAAAATAAAGTAACATATTATGCTTGGTTAGATTAGCCAGCTGAATTTGGTTAGACTGACCTACAAAGTTGGTCTCTGTGAACAAGTCTAATATATATAAACCCTTTCCTTTGCTCTAAAACAAACCCAAAGCCATAATAATAAACAACCCTTTTTTATTCGTTAAATAAATAATTTATTTTCTTGCACTTTCTCCCTCCTACTCACAGCGTCATTCGCACACACACAAACAAACAAACAAACAAACAAATACCCTTCTTCAGACACGCGCGAACTCTTCCATCATCTATTGTATAAATGTGTAGTGAACTTTGAATATTTAAATCTATTGTGAAACTGCTGCTGTATGTTGTTTTATAAAATATATTGAATGTGTGTGGCCCGAGGCAGAATGGATAACATTTTCCATTCGCTTATTAAGCATCAGCATATTTTGTATTTCAACTTTTAAAATAAGTTGCCGAGGGAATAGATAATTTCAATTTGGTGTAATAAATTATTTGTTGGATGTTGCTATTTGAGTGGAAGATAAATTAATGCTTTTACACATACATACATACATACATGCATACTCGTACACATATATTTATCCTTAGTAATTGGCTTATACCTGTGTAACTATGACAAATAAGCCTATATATCGCGCTCTAAACTGTAAACTGCCACAACTCAATATTAGCAAAGTTTTATACTTTTTCATAAGCCAACTCAATTTGACACTACAGTCTCTTCGCAAAATATAAAATACCGTTATGCCTGTTTACATGCTACATACGTGCCTCATTTGTACAATCTCAGCCGGTTTTTTCCGTTCCTGTATAGCTGGGATTTTTCGTATTGTGACTGTTGATGATTTAGCGTGCGATATGTAATATTTTATTAAGAGTCCACTCTTTATTACTTTATTACTTGAAGAAAATAATTTAAAAAATTCAAATTAATAAGTATATGTACACCAGCCTTGTCGCTGCTTGTGTGGGATTTTTTTAAATTGTTAATATACATATGCGCTGTGTAAAATAAATAAATATGAGGATTGCTGTCATGAATGCGGTCTGCTAAAAATGATCGTTTAGATCGAAAATGATACAACTGATACACAGAAAATAAGAACAAATTCCTGTTCCTGACAATTCCCAAAAAAAAATCCCAAAATCCCAAAAATGAAATTTGTTCAGTATTTTGCTGTATTCTTCTTTTTCTTGCAGATAATATTTTTTTTGGAAATATCTAAAAACATATTTTATCTTAAGGTGGCATAATAAATTTTTTAGTTTTCGCTTTGGTATACGAGAAAAAATTGGTCTATTTCGAAACGATGTGGTTCCTTCAATAACAAAAATTTTGAACAAAAATTTATTTGGAAATATTTGTTATAGTATTACCTTTTAACTAAGTATATCTAAGGGGTTGGTATTTTTGCAAGAAAAAAATTATAATAGCGAAATAATTAACGCACTTTTTTCTGCATAAAACACCGAAAGTCGACTTTTTTCAAAATTTCAATTTAAATTGCGTATATTTTTTGACTTAAATGTGCTTTAAATACGAAATTTCTTTTTTAATGTTACAAATTTTGTTCTTAATTCATAAGGGGTTACATTTTCTAAATCCAACAAAGTTTGACTTCTCCATTAGCAGAACAAAGTACCAAGGTTAATAAAAAAAAAGCCAAGATTTTAAACTCTTTTCTTGAGTATTGCCTAAACTGTAAGCGAAAATCCATATATGCAGCAAACTTTTTTTTTAGCTTTTAGATAGAAAAAATCCAATTGCAAAAAATCTTTTTTTATTAGATCGAAATATCAGCTTGGCACCGGTTTTAATTTGTCATTAAAGCTAGGTTGCCCAATTTCCGTCCCCTTAAAAGATATAAAGTCCAAGTTCCAGACTTAAATTTTGTGACACCTTTTGAAATGCTGTAAGAAATTTCAAAACAATCGGATGGTATGGCCTGCTTTGAATTTTTGCAGAATGATTTTAATTTTTTTAACAAAATCCCTTGCTGTATATCGGATACCTTGGGCCCAACTAGGCACCACAAGGCACCGTCGGATCGAGCTAAAAAATTATGACCAGATTTACGACAATATAACTCATGTTTTAGATAGTGCAAAAATATCAATTAAAAAAAAAATTTGTGACCAGTCTAATGTACACACTAGTGATGATTAAAAAAAGCTCTGAAACAATATTCGCTAATGCGAATGCGTATGGGGTGGGTATGTGTGTGTGGCTATTTTAAAACATGCTTTATGTATGTGTGTATATAAAATATCCCTGTAGCCGATTAATAGTCAGAGTAAGATTGTATGAATTTTAACTATAGATGTTTGTTCTGCGTAATTTAAAAATATGTATAAACACAGTTGTTGGATGCTTATAGTTGTACATATTCGGTTTAAAATTAATGCGTATATTTGCATATGAGCGAACTTTTTATTCTCAGCTGTACGAATTCATAGTTAATGGACGGCCAATAATACTCAAAGAGTACTTAAAACAATAATTGTGTCCTTCTCTGTTATGAACGCCAGCCTGCAGGTCGTCTAATATTGCACAACATTTCCGCCCATAGCCGGTCTTAATTCGTCAATAGTGTGCCACTACTGCCAACTAAACCTGCCATTGTTGGAAAGGCCAACAAAAATATAGCACCACTATCTCTCTTAATGTCTGGTTTATTTGTTGAATTTTTAATTTTTATTTTTCACAACATTTTTCCCCTTTTCTTTTACGTTTTATGTATCCATTCTTTCTTCTTTTTTTTAAATATTCGACAAATATTCGAGGCCTGAATTTTGCGAATGTAAATACGAGTATGAATATCTAAAAATCGTGAATATTCCCACAACACTACTACGCATATGCATATTTAAAATAAATTAGCTTGGGGCGATTTTATTAATAAAGTTTATTTTTGGTAGTTTTCAAAAATATTTGTGATTTCCAAAATGTGTTCTAAACATGTTTTTTTTTTCTCAACGACATAATTATAATTGTAATTATAATTTCAAGTGCAGATTTCCTTTGACATTTTTATTTTTTCTTTGAGAATTTTGCTGCAAACTGGAAAATTTGTTATAAACTTTCGATTCTTTAAGAAAAATATAATATGCTGTATTACTTAGTTTTGTTGAAAAATTCCAGAATTTCTTTAAATGACACTAATAAAATTTAAGATTTATATTAAATGGAAATATATTTTTTACATATTCTCCCATCCAATAGGACTACCCCATCTGTGATGTGTGTATGTATGTAAATGTCACAATTTATTTAAAATATTTTTTTTATTAATTTAATTCATAAACGTGCCCCCAGTCGCCTTAATCTAAAGTTGCCATTTACTTCTTATGAGATGTGGTGTTTTCCTCTTGAGCGGCTGCGAGCCGAAATGAAATTACCATAAAAATCAGTGTAACGGAATTTCCCTAAAATATGCATTTTCACATACAATAAAAAACAGATGTAGAAACAGATGGACAGACATATTTATACAAGCTCATATATGTACATGATTACATACGCACATACGCACACATATCTATGTATGTATGTACATACATACGAGATCTGATCAAAAAATAAACGTTATTTTCAAATTTCGTGAGTTACATATGTTCGATTTTCGCATTTTTTTTCTGTTATATTGGTGCACATGTCAAAGAAACTGTATTAAGTTTTGTGTAAAAAATGAAATTAAATGCGCAAGAACATTTGAAATGTTGACTGTGGCGTTTGGCGAGTCTATTATGAGCAGAACACAAGTTCAATTGTGGTATAACCGGATTAAGGAAGGCCGAGAAGATGTCAATGACGATGCTCGTCCTGGTCGTCAAGTTCGGTCAAATGTGAAGGTTTTGCTCATTGTTTTCTTCGTCGGCAATGGCGTGGTGCATCATGAATTCTTGCCACAAGGTCGTACGGTCAATAAGGAAGTTATGCGCCGTTTGCGCGAAGCAATTCGTCAGAAACGCACAGAATTGTGGAAAAAACAATCATGGATTTTGCACCATGATAACGCACCAGCTCACACATCGATGCTTGTGCGTGAGTTTTTGGCCAAAAACAAAACCGTTATCATGCCTCAACCATCGTATTCACCGGACTTGGTCCCCGCTGACTTCTTCCTCTTCCCAAAACTGAAGATACCGATGAAAGGAAAGCGTTTTGCTACGATTGAGGAGATAAAAGAAAAATCGAAACAGGAGCTGTTGGCGATACCAAAAAGCGCGTTTCAGAAGTGTTTCGAGGATTGGCATAAGTGCATTATATCTGATGGGGATTACTTTGAAGGGGACAAGATAGTTATTGATGAATAAATAAATACTTTTTGAAAAAATTGAAAATAACGGTTATTGTTTTATCAGACCTCGTACATACGCGTATGTATAAGATGATGCTTAGAGGAAAAGAAATATTTCTTTTATAAAAAAAAAAAACTTGCATTGCTTGAAAGAAATATTAGTGGTCTGTTCCATTAACGCAGCATTTTGTTAGGTCTTTTGACAAACGACCTACAAACCTCCACAACTTATTGAAACAGCATGAATGGATATTATAAGGAGCAAAAGAAAATATAATACGAGCATATCTTATCGTTCTGTTCTTTGTCGTTGCTATCAAAATTAAATGTTCTTGAAAATGTAAGCGACAGCGATTGGATGATTTTATGCTTTTAGTTGTTGTTATACGAGCACTTAATTCATACGTTAACATAAAACATTAACTGCCAAGTTAAAGTAAAACAAAACAGATAGCCAGCCAGTTGCCCTCATAGTCAACTTGATAAAGTGATTTTGTCTTGTGGGGCTAATGATTCTATAGCCAGCAAAAACCATGTTTTAGAAGATATTCGATGCTGCAGGCGTTAATTTAAGTTCAAAAAAATTTGTAATATTGGTATGAGACACTTAGGGCCAATTTCATTCATTGAATATGAATTGATTTAAATATCAATTCATATTTAAATGTCGATTTTCATTAATTTTTGTATGGAAAAAATATTTTTAAATAGGAATTGATATTTAAATAAGTTGATGAAATTGGCCCTTAATAACTAAATATGTATGTAAGTAAATGTGTATTTTGAAGATGCAAAAAAAAAATCTTAAGAAATTGTGACATGCGATAACGCATGTTTTCATTTCAACATTAAAATGATTGTATTTCAACTCAAACATCATCTATGATTTTATATAAAAGGAAGAAATAACGAAATTCTAAATACTTGCTACACATTCCTAAAATGAGAACGTGATTAACCTTTTCTTTCAAGGCTTCATGAAAATAATAAGGGGTTTCATGAGAATGTTCAAAAGTTTCGCAAACTGTGCAATTGTGCATTTTTACACTATCGTAAATAAAATGTCAAAAATTGTGTAGAAATTTATTTACTGTAAGTGAAATTTATTTGCTGGTGGTTAAGCGAAGTCTATATGCATTTCATTGTTGCTTTAACAATTAATTATGACAATATGTCGAATAATAAATCTCTTGAATGTTTCATTAAAATATTATTTTTCATTTTGCCTATAAATACTTTTATTGTTATCCAATGGATTTCTAATTGTATAAAAGTGTAGAAAAATAAAATAGATTCATATCGAATAAAAATTATTTGCTGGGTTTTGTATAAGTTACTAAGCCTACTATGCTTACTTTTCTTTTGTGTTTTTAAAAAATATTAATACTTGTGAATTCTCAAATAGTTTATGAAAGTCTGTCCATAAGATAAGAGGTTTGTGACTGTTCAAAATGTGTGGCTGAAGTCTACTGACGATTTTTTAAAGCAACAATGAAATGCATATAGACATCGCTTAACCACCAGCAAATAAATTTCATTTATAAAAGATCTCTTGAAATTTATTTACACAAACAAACCTGTTAAGTATGCCCAACAATTTAGACTCGTAAACTTAAGCTGTGTAATTGTGCATTTAGTAAACAACAACTTCTGCCTTTTTGGATTTCTCCAGGCATTTTTAGACACACATACACACTTTTTTATTTTATAGAAATATATAAATATGTTTTTAAATTAAAAATTGCTGGAAATTTTCTTAAAAATTATGAGACTGAATGATAGCAATATATCTAATATACATACATGTCGTTCCATAACCACGAAAACAGCTTAAGCGGCATAATTTTCGATTTTCATTTTTAATGAAAATCGATTATTCACAATTGGTAAGAAACCAACTTAAAGAAATATGTTGATTAAAGTAAATACTAGAAAAAATCTTAACGGCCCTATGCAACGTTAAAAACTAGCATGAAGTTAGCATTATTGGCAGAATTGACTGGTTAAGTTTCTATCGGATCTCGAATAGAGATATCCATATCATAACTCACAGCAAAACTGCTATTAGGTCTCTCATAGGTGTGTACACCACATCTGTTCTCGTCCAAGAATGTCGCATAGCCCTCGATGTAGTTGCGCAGCACTCAAATATTCTACTCAGCTGGGTGCGGGGACACGGGACTATTTCAGGAAACATAGTTGCGGATGACCTGGCAAAGAGGGGAACCATACTTACAGAGGTTGATATTGACAATCACTGTCGTCTCCCACTCTCATCCTGCTGGAGACGTTTCGATGTTACCTTTCTTGAAATAGCCCAAGACAGATGGCGCAATGAGCCAACCTGTGCAATATCGAAAACCCTCTGGCTTTACCTAAACTACCATAGAACGAAAAACCTCATGAACTTCAATAGAAAGCACTTGAGAAACCTCATGGCCACGTTGACCGGTCACTGTGCCTTCGGAACGTATGGGTTTCCCGTATAATGACTACTGCAATAGTTGCAATAACGAGGAAGAGGAGGAAAATGTCCTGCACCTCCTGCGTCATTGTCCTGCACTGGAGGATCTCCGGCTGCACTTCTTTGGCAGAATATCCTTCGGCAGCTTATCCGAGTTATCGGAAATTGAGCTAAAAAACTTGAGAGCCTTTATATAAGGAACAGTGGTTGGTATAGCCGCTAACGCCACCCTAGCCAAATTGTGACCCACTCTCACCTCTCTTAATATAACTGTCATGTTTTTCTATTTCTATCCCTCTCACCCTCCTTCCTCTCTCTCTTTTTCTATATCCTTTTTAATACGGTAGCACAAAATGATCATTGTAATGGACCCAAGTGAGCTGGACTCTAACTTTTCAATCTTCCTTGCCAGCAGCCTGCTAACCTAAGCCAACCTAACCTAACCTGACATTAAAAATCATGCCCTGAATTTGAATGTCAGATTGTATGACAAAACTCGTTAAATTTTGCCAATAATGATAACTTCATGCTAGTTTTTAATTATGCATAGGGCCGTAAATATTTAAATATGTGTGTGGAATGTATAAAATGCTAAGAACTGAGGGCATGTGATATGACAAAAAGTTTTGTATATTTTTTAATTCATAAAAAAACCTGATATAATACTTGAAACAAATTTTCCGTTGCCTTTTCTTATTTATGGAAAATTAATATGTATATATAAGAATTCACCCTAAATTTTGCAGAATTATTTACAATATTATGTTTATTTGATGATTTTCTTTTGATGATAAAAGAAAATATCCTTTTCGTCTTTTCATTTTTTATTTATTTAAGATTTTGTAATAAAAGACTTGTGTACATGTCTTTGCTTAAATGTTTATTTAACAAAAAAAAAAGTTAGTTGCTTGTTTCTCAAAAATTTATAAAGAAAACAAAACTTGTACATTTACTGAAAGTAATGGCAACATATTGCAATAAAAAGGACACAATTTTGTTAAGAGATGAACTGTGAAATATGAAAAAGAAGTATTTATGTAAAAACTTTTATTACAATACGAGTACATACATTTCAAAACTCTCACATAACTCGACTTAAAATAAATTCAAATTTTTTTAAATAATGTGAAAGTAGTTTTTATTTAAAATTTAATTAAAAACTAAACAAATTTGGCCTTAAAAAAAGGAGCATTCCTTTTAAAAAATACTGCTGTTTGTTATAAGGTTTTGAAGGTTTTTATAAAAAAAATCTGCGGCTCGAGCATTTTTTTGGAAGCATAAAATGAAAATTGTTTGGTCCTAGTGGTAAAATATTAAGAAAATGTACGATATATTACTTCTCGTATGTATGTATGTATGTATAACACATAAAGTAATTTTTCTATTTTGGTGAAAATATAAAAAATACTTTTATATTACGCTGCTCAAAATTTATTCGTAATAAAATATTATAGTCCATTTTAATACTATTTGAAATTATTGACGTACTTAAAGCCCAAGAATGATTATATATTTCATGTTTTTAAATGAAATAAAATATAACCTCGCACGCACTTACAAAATTATTGCTGAGAAAAATGTTCATCAGAAATAAAAGCTCTGAATTAAAAATTTAAAATAATTTATTACAAACTTATTCAGAAAGAAAATTTCATTATGACTTTTGTGAATTGTTCTTTTTAATATTATTCGTACATTTCCTGGCAAAAGGAGACAATGAGCGAAAATAAAGGCCAACAGTATATAATGGAAATAAAACAGAAAAGGAAATGAGATAAAAAATAGAATATTTTCTTTAAAAAAACATAAGTTTTACCACAGTGTCATCAATATTTAACACAATCACACACACACAAACACACACATTCATATATACATACATATATAAAAATATACTCATTCACAAAGCGTTTTTTTTATTAAGTTCTGTGTTTTATTTAGTGTTTTTTTTCATTTCATCACTAAATGAGCAAAATAAAAAGGAACATCAAAAGTTACAAAACAAAAAAAAATGTATTTCCCAGAAAAAATTGTGTGAAAGAAAAATATTTGTGGCAGCAAATATTAACAGCATACAAAAGAAAAAAAAAAGAATAATAAAAATAATAGTAATAACAATCATAATAGCTTTAGCAATAAAAGCAACAACAATAAGAGCAACACAAAGCAATGCAAAATAATTTGTATTGTGCATGTAATCTGGTTTTTTTTTAAATTTTGTACAAAATGTATCATAAAATTGCGCAACAAAAATTGTCTTGATGTTATAAAAATATATTGCAGGATAGTAATATGTTTGTATGTCAATATATCTGCGGCAAAAAGGGAAAAATGCTTAAGTCGAGATAAGCACGTTTTGAGTTAGTGGCAGCTCGATAATTTCCTTATTCAAAAGTACCTTTAACAAAAATTTATATTATTTTGTTCCATTTTTCAGGAAGTTATAGAGCAAAAAATTTGTGCTTATCTTCTTACGACTTAAGATCTCATACGGAATAAAAGCTTAAGCTTTATTAAGCTTATACTTTGATATTAGGTCTGTTCATTTACTTTCCCCGCAGAAACAAGCAACAAGAGAGTAAAGCAGAAATTTACAAATATGAAAAAGTAAATTAACGCTTTGCTTGTAAAAACTGGCAGGAAAATGTTATTCATATCAGAACCATAGAAGGAAATCATGATACAATTGTACCTTTTCTGATGTATTTTGCTTGATAATATTTTAAATTGCTAATTTTTTTAGAAATTGACATTCAATATGAAGTTCTTTACACAGTTTCATGTATTATTACTATTTTTATGCATTTTTCTTAATTTTTTCATTTTATTCATTAACAAATACAAAAATTGCACTTTCCATCTCTGATCGTATATGATAAACAAACAAAATTCTTTGACATTAAAATTGAATTTATGTGGCTTAATGAAAGAAAAACAATACATTAAGAAAACATATTTTGCTTTTTACATACGTATACTTGTACATGTTTTTTTTTTTAAAGAAATTCACATTTTTCAGTTTTCCTTTTTCAGATATTTTTGAAATAATTAATTAATTAAAAAGTGGTTGAATAATTCTTGGAAGTAAAAATTTTAAAAGTAATCATTTCTAAGAATTTTTTGTCTCTCAATTCTTTTGTCTCTTTTGACGCTCTCTCCTTACAAACTTTTTGATTTACTGAACAATTGCTACAAATTCGTAACAATTTATAGTAAATGAACAAACCTATTATTTCGAATTGAATTTATTACTGACAGTGTGTAGAACGATGTTTTTCTAAAAAAAAAAAATTCAACTGAAAACTGAATTTTAAAGTTTAAACTGCTCTCCAGTAAGATATGACTTAAGCACTTTTTCCTTATTGCCACAGATATAGTTTCACTAACAAAAACAGAATTTATAAACGAATGTTCGAATTGTTACATTGTTTAGAAATTTTCCTAGAAAACTATTCACATAATGGAAAAGAACATAAACAAATCTTTGGTAGTCTGACTTTTAAATTTTGTTCGCACGAAATCTTCACATATTTCAAGACGCCACTTTAAACCGTTTATGAATATTGAACTTATAATGGGTAAATATTTATTTGTTGCTTCTCAATTAAAATTACTTCCTTTAATTGCATTCAAAATAACGCCTTCACTCTCTATGAAGTGGAAAATAATATGCACACAATTATATAAAACAGCTCACCACGTGATAAATTAAATGGAAAAAATTTAAATTCATATATTTAAAATTTTTTTGTTTTTCCATAGAGTTTTCACAATATTAAGAAAATCCTGCATACATAAAAAATTCATGTTAAAATCTACACAAACAAGGTCAGTTTAATATGAAGTTACATTACAACATTATTTGCAGGGATTATTTCATGTTGATTTAACATTCCAGTACTGTTAAATTTAAATCAAGAATCATGTTAAATCAAAGTTTTTTCCAAGTTGAAAATACATGAATTTGATGCTGAAATAACCCAGTGAACAATGTTGAATCAAAGTTATTTCAAGTTGAAACATCATGAACTTAATTTAATACAGTCATTTTATTTCGTTAATCATTTAACTTAAGGAATTGTGTATACTGGCACAGGCAACAGAAAAATATTTCTGGGTGTAATTGGCTTCTTTGGCCAAGACTGGAACCCAAACTCATGTCGTGTTAGTCTACGCTCCAGTCGCTGCAGCCATAACAACCTTAAATCTTGTTTAGATAAATAAATAGTATCATGAATTAAATTTTAATTCATCATGATATAATTCATCATTTAACTTCAAATTTATTTGAAATTAGAGTTATATAGAAAAATTATAAAAAGAACAACAAACTTCGTAGCTATTTTGGCAGGTCTGCAGGATTCGAGCCTGCAACCTTCCGACTAGAAGAGTAGTGTATTTGTTTGTTGGGTAGAACTCTTGACAAAAAATAGCGACAGAAAATGAATGTCAAATTGATATGTATGCAGTAGAAAAGTTATCTGTCATTGTTAAAATATAAGGACACTTAAATCAGAAATAATAGTAAATGTGTACTTGCACATGCATGTATGCGTGTCGAGAATTATCATTTTAAGGACACACTGAAATAAAAGAATAACAAAATAAATCAGCTACAGACGAAAATAACTCCAGTGCTTTTAAAATAACAAAAAGAAAAAAAAAAAAAGAAATCTAATGCATTTTTCCTCTTTGCATTTCAAAATGTACATTTCAGTGCTCACAAATGCATGTAAATGCACTAAAGCACTTGTTAGAACTTGTGCTTGTATGAACATTAACGCACTCACACACACGTACATACACATACGCACACACGCAGATCAGTTAACGTAAATAATAAACACGTTTTGTGTTTATTCATGTAAGAGAGGTGATTGAACAAAAACTTTGCACACAAACATACAGACATAAAATTTATTAAAAAAAATATAATAACGTTTCTCTTATTTTTGTTCAATTATTGTTTGTTTTTTTTTTGGAATTTTTGTTCTTTTGTTCGTTAGAAAAGGGAAATAAAATAAAAGCATATTTTTCTTATTTTTTTTTTGTTCATTTAAAAAGTAAATATGAGTGCTCAAATTACATTTGTTAATATTCGAAGGAATATTTGTTTTTCGTTGTGTGTTTTTTATGTTCGTTTATTTGTAATATTATTTTACTTTTTCTGTCAGTTTATGAGTTTTATTAGAATTTAATTCTGATTTATGGCAAAAGTTTTTCGTTTAATAGACAATTACTTTTTTTTTCGTTGGGTAGTCAAGGTTATAACAACAACTAAGGGCACGAAAAAAAATGCGAATCTTTTTACTTCATACGAAAAATTAAACGACAAATCACACGTGCTTTATAGCAGAGTGTAGAGCGTTCTGCAAGGCAAATACGTTTAGATTGTTGGCTATAATAAAGTAAAAATTCTATTAAATTTATAACATAAAAATTAATACTTTTTTAAAATTTTGTTTTATATTTTTTGAACGTTGACACGTGTTGAATATAATGAATAGGAATTTAATGTGCAGTTTCCACAAGTCAGGCAGACGACTCGTCCGGAAAATTTTTATAAAAGTCACTCAAAAAAATTAATGCTTTCCATATAAATTTTATACTCACGTCGACTGTCTGGCTTGTAGAAACTGGAGGGGTGGGGGGGGGGGGGGGGGGGTAAAAAACCAACAACAAAGAAATTTTGTAAGTAAGTATTAACAATTAGAAATAAAAATAAAAACGAAACAAGCAGAGTCCAGATTAAAAATAAAAAAAAAAATTAACCGAGTCAAAGTGAATTGCTTATCGATTGTAAGACCCAATGTCAAATCGCACTTACTCATTTACAATATTTTTTATATATTTAACCAAAGATGGTAAAAGTGTGTACAGGTTTGTCACTCCGTTTGTAATTTCCACAATACTCATACGTGACTTCATAAAGTCGAATAAGCGATGTTCGTCTGTTTGTATGTAAATCGATTCTCCGAAGCCCCCAAAGAAGCTAGACACTTCGGTATTGGACTAATGCATCAGAGTTTGTGTTAGTTCCATTGGCTTTGAGAATCAGAAAAGCGTTTAATGATACTGATATTGTAATATTATAAGCCAGAGCTGGAATGGAAAACTGTTTGTTTTTGCTTATAAAATTTTTTCAAATTGAACATTTTTGTACTAAAACAACTTTTTTTTACTAATTAAAAAAAATCATTTGATTACAATTTCGAACGAAGAAACATTAGAAAATGATAAATTAATTGCAATCGCAAAAATACCAGAGTTTTCAGAATACAAAAAAAAAATATAGCTAAAAAATTCATGTTCACCCAACAAACACTATCCGGTTGAGATATTTTTATTTTATTTTAATAAAAAAGAACAAATAATCGATTCTCGTAAAAAAATTAAGTTCGAAAAATATTTCGCTTAAGCATTTTTGGTCGGTATGGCTCGATATACTGACGTTTGCAGTGTTGCCAATTGTGAATTTTACGAAAGCACTATTCATCAGATTTATTGCAGGCATGGATTTACGAACAATTCCCACGTAAGATTCGGCACAGCCGAATAAAGCACAATGACTCCTTTTTTCCATGAGATAATTTGTTTGGTTTATAATGAAACCTCATTAAAACGATCCTGTGCAGCCAAAATTGCGCATTACAAAAAGAATGAACAAAAAATAATCTTAAAAGGAGAACTATTTTGATAATTAAAAGTGATTCGTTACAACTGAGAATAAGTAACAAAAAATAAGAGTTAAGTAATGGAAATCGATTTTAAAATCGGATCCATTTAAAATATATTGTGTACATTGTACATTGGCCTTGCTGATTTAACACCTTTAGACTTTTTCTTTAGAACCGATAGACCAAAACTGTTTCAAGACCTCAAAGAGGAAATTTTTGAAGTTATCGAGGATGTGAAGCCGCAATTGTTTAAGTTGTTGGTGAAAATTTTTAAGAAAAAGTATGGCCATATGGATTTCCATTATTAATGGCATATTCTCCCTCTTTACAAACTGGAACCTTTTATTGTAAGACCCTTAAGTATTTTAGCAAATTCCAAATATTTAACAATTTCTAATTATTGTACTTGAAACAATACAAAAGCTCAAACAAATCAGTTGAAACTTTATAAATTTCCAATTAAATTGCAAGTGCATGTACACAATGTGTATACAAAAATGTAACAAAAAAATTTAAGCAAAAAAAAAGAAACAAAGAGTATTCAATGAAAATAAATTGAAATTGTTTAATAGTTTTGGTGGCAGATTGCTTTTTCAAAATTTTACTCAATTTTATTTTTATTGTGCGAATGAAATTGAATGCGGTTTTCCAAAATCGTTGTGTAGTGGTGTTTTTATATTTGGTTCTTTTTCGAACAGGCATTTAACTTTTCTGTTGAAGTATAACAATTGTTTCATTTATTACAAAACAAAGATTTTTATGAAGTTGGTGAATTTTTAAATTAAAACGAAAATCCCAGTTTACAAACGCTTTAAATATCTTCACAATTTCTGCCTATTTATATATGGAAACCGATTTAGCTTATTTCATATATTTTGTAATTATTTTTAATTATGAGAAGTTTTAGCAGCAAATTAGCAATTATATGGGTTATTACATTTGCCTGAGAGTATTTTTTTAAACTTAAATAAACTTTCAAAAATAACAATATAAAAGCCGAATCCCACCCTAGTGTAAAAATAATTCATCCCCTTATTGGCAGACTTTGGAAAATCAAAGTTTGCCTGATGAATTAACCGCAGATATTATTAAAAAAACAGACATAAAGAATTAAATTTGACACAATCCTTGTAATTGGAAGTGGTATTACTTTGTTTAGCATGGGCGAGAATGTCATTGCTCAAACAATTTCAAAAAGTATTTCCAAAAATTGATACCAGACCAAACCTTACAAATTAACTCTCGGCCACATCAACATTCTGCGTATCAGAGCTCAATAGCCTGTAGGAAAAGCATTTAATATATTAAGCCATAATGTAAATAGAGCAATTTAAGATAAAACAACGTCCCTCATTTACTTATAAAAGTTTAAGCAACAGCATAAAATTGAAAACGTGGGCTCGACAAGTATATGTTATGTCTCCACTTTTATTTGAAAACAAATTGGACATATTTCTGAAAAGTTAAAGCCGCTTAAATCACCGTGATTACGCCGAACTCACAGCAAATTTGCAAAGAATAGCAATATCAACTTAAAAAAAAACAAAAACACTTCGTGTCAGTACGTCGAAAAATGTATCACCTGTTTCCGTGAGCCAGGTGTCGACTCATTTAAAATACGTACTGCCAGTTTATACAAGCCAACTAAAAATTCTCGTCTGTCTAGTGTCTTCTATAAACTGGCAGATAGTAACACTCTGTTTCTAGAATACGGACGTCCGACTTGAGTATAAAATTTATATGAAAAGCACTCATTTACTTGAGTGATTTTCATAAAAATTTTCTGGATGAGTCGCCTGCCTGACTTGTGGAAATTACACATTAGTAACAAAAATTTTGAAGATGTTAGTAATTTTTGTTTCTTTGGAAGTACAATATCCAAACATGTCGGGTGATGTAATGCGCATTTGAAGCACGTCTTCTTTTCCTCACTGCATGAAGCTAAATGTGACTTTCTGTCTCCGCTACGGTTGTAAACTCTGAATTCACGAGATATACAAAAGAGCCAGGTGTTTGTAGTTCAGTGCCTTAGAAGAAGAATGCAAATCTTTTTACCAAGGTTAATATCTAACAGTAAACTTTAGTTAGCAGCAATCCAATCAGCACCTAGTTCCAATAGATATAAATGAGCAAGGGAGATTACAGATTGGTCACACTTTTAAAATGGCTAATAACGATATCACTGCCAATGGCATAGAATGCATTCCACAAGGCAAACACTGACACACATATATGAATAAGACAAATCGATGCAGAAACATCTGGGGCGAAGTGAAAGCATTAGTACAAGATTGAAATATTTTTAACCCATTTACTGAGGCCCTCTGCTTCTTATAGGATCGATGTGTTTCAGAGATTCATAGAAAATTTTTCGACTCAGAATAAGAAATTTTTCAAATATTAGCAAATATTTTTCCGATTACTGATATTGCAATTATTTTTATTATAATTTAGTAATTTTTCTTCGTCACGTTTTGCAAACGTGCACGTCGCCTGATTTTAGAAAAGAGGAGTAGTGCAAAAATTTACGAAACATAAACAGTAAACTGTGACATAGACCGTTTCGAATTATCCTAAAATATTCAACGCATCTTGCACTAAGGCCCACGTTATACTAACTGACACAAGAACGAGTACGTTACATATGGAAATCGTCATAAAGTGTCTGAGAAGTGCAATTGGCATTTTAAAAGTAACATTTCTATTTTGAGAATGTTAAAAATAAGTATAATCATGTAATCATTGCTTGCATATACAAAATTTTTCTTAATTCTAAACTGGATAAAAAAATTTAAATATTAGATTATTGTTTAGTTGTTTTTATGTATGTGTGTGTTTATACATGTGCTTATTGTAATTAATTATGAAAATTTAACAAGCGAAGGTCTTGTGCAGCTCTTTAGTTTTTTATGTACAGCTGTGTTTAATACATTATGGGATTAGTGGCGTATACTTGTTTTGCAAATATTAACAAATTACTTATACGCAACCGGTACGACTTTTGAAACAGAGTAACATGTCGTTAGTTAAAGGTACGATTTAATTGGACGGATAAACGCTTTTTCGTTATTACAACTTTACTTTAACCACAGTTGAGCAATAAGTTAATGGCAATTTCACTCTATCTGTAAATTTTATCGTGATGCTTAGTCATTTGAAGTTGCCACATTGTCAGAAGTTGCCATACTTTCTACTTTATAAATTACAGGCAAATGTAAATTAGTGTTTTTTGGGAATTGTCACAAATTAAGTTTAACATCTGTTAACGCACTACCAATTCCAAATTCCTATTTACTTATTCAGTAAAATATTTTTTTATTAAAAATACATTATTAATAATAATTGAAATTGATCCAGCTAACCCCTCAATAATCAATTTCAATGTATTTATAATACAAAATATTTTACTGAATAAGTAAAATAATAATTTGGGATTATTAGTGCATTAAAAAACAAAAAAAAAACAAAACAAAAACAATGTAACACCAAACCCATAATAGCATTAAAACAAAAGAAAAAAATTGCCAAAAATAGTTTTATTATGTTTGTATTTTGGCAAATAAACAAGAGGAAGTTTCCACTTAATATTTGTAACAATCAAAAGTAGTTGTGGCACCCACAGCAATGTTGCCATAATACACAAATTGTATTATTTATTTCATCGGAAAGTTGTAATAATAGAAACATTTTAAAAGTCACTTCATAGTTCAATTTCGCTAGATTTAAGATTAACTATTTAGAACTTTATCGCGAAATTGTATTAATGGCCCTAAGAAAATAAACAAAATGAAACGTTAGAAAACGTGTGTACCCATCAGTTTTATTTTGTGTTTATTGTTGCTCACAAACTGTATTTGATTAAGAACAGAATTAAATTTTGTTAGGAAAAAAAATAGTTCATTATAGTTGAGTGCGATATAATTATAATTAAATAAATGAATGATTAAGAAAATATATATTTCAACTTTGGTTCGCAGTTATAGGATTGTAATGGTAAGAAAACAGATGAATAGGAAGATAATTAATTTGTTTGCTTTCAATATCTTTGAAAAATATTTGTTTTGATTTCGTTCATGTGCAAAATGATTTGAAAAGAAGAAACTTTTGCAAAACGTTTTTTGAGTTTAAAATCAATAATAAGTTATTATACATTTAAAAAAATTAAAGTGGTTAAAAAATTATAAATATATTAAGATTTTTTTAAGATCTCCATGAACGACACGTTTCAATAAAAATTTGATTTAAGTAACTCACCAGCCGCCTGTATACAAAAACATCAAGAAACATAATTTTGAGGAAGGCAATGCTCGGACTGAATATTAATTCCCACACAAATTGAACAAGACAAGACAAGAGAAGCAAAAAATTATAGTAATTACTTGAAATTATTAAAAAAAAAATTTTTAAAGAAAACCCGTGAGCAATATTACTTTTATTGATAATAATATTATTTTCAATTAAAAACTACTAACAAGTCTTCAACATTTTATTTAAAACATTTTGTCATACAAAATTAATTGATATTTAAGAGAAACTTTGTAAAGTTATTTGCAAACAAAACATGTAAAACATAAAAAACAACTTTTTGTTTGATAAGGAAATTGTTTTCAATTTTAATCGAAATCATATTGACATAAACTGTACTTTAATTAAAATGAAAGATGTGAAATGTAAACTGAGTAGAAAAAAATACAGACTGCAAAACATAGATTTTCTATGCTTGTCCTTTTGTTTTCTAAACATCTATAAATTCTTTTAATACTTTTTCTAACTAAAAATGTTCTATTAAAAAGTTTGAATAGATGCTTTATTTGAAATTATACCGAAAAAAATAAAATTAAAGCAAGAATAGGTATACTGATTGAAAGAAAGTTAGTGATGTAGAAAACTTTAATATTTAAAACAATAAAATGGATATTGTTTGTGTAACAACGAGAACATAAAATAAAATGATGGAAATAAATTTTAAGTTGTATTAAGGATAATTTAAAGTAAAAACACCATGTAATAACCAATATTAACTAAGATAATGCCTTTGAATAGAAATCTGAATCGATATACAAATGACGGAGCTATCAAGTAACACACATTAAAAAATGCAGACAAAGCCAATTTGGAATTGTCTGTTTTAAAATGCAACAACAATTAACGCTTTCAATTTCGTAACTATTACAAATTAGTTATTTTAACCAGTGTTTTATTAGTCGACGTCGGACATACTGCCTTTGAGTTGTGAGCATCGACGTCACTTTAACACAATACCAAAAAAAAATTATGGTTACACACGTTATCGAAAATAAGTGACTCCTGTTGGCAGGCTTATGCTATTTTCTAGGCCCTGGGAAACAGAAATAGATTGCCAGTAGCACAAAATTGTTCTCGAGAGCGAGCAAACAATCCCCAATTCTTTTGTGTTGTATTAAAGTGACATCGGTGTCGACAACTGGAATAAGGGTGAATTTATTTTCTTTGCCCGAATATTCCTGTATACGCTTTGCGCTGTTGTTCCAAACCATTATATCCAGCACATATTTTTTAATATATTTTTCAAACTATGGCATAATACTTTAATTTTGGCCTAATTTTATAAAACGCAACGCTTAGTCCTCCTCCAGACTTGCAAATTTTGTTGCTGCAATTTTCTATAATTCTGCTTTGGAATTGCATAAGTGCTCACATTATGAAATTCTAGTTTTGCAATCCTGTTTTAAAAAATTCTATTACACTACAAATTTCCCTGAAAAATTAACAATTCTATTTGCTTTTTACTATATTTTGTGTTTTTCATACAACTGAAGAAAGAAAATAAAATAAAACGTCAAATATATTTAAATTAATAAGTGCGAATTTCAAGACAAAATAGAATTGCATACAAACTGTGTACCCCTCCCCAATCTTCTCACCTCCCTCACCAATAAACTCATGAATTGCTGCAACAAAAATTGCAAATTTTGTATGTATTTATTTTTTGTAACTTAAATTTTTTTCATATAAAATTTGTCAACGCTTGGCGCTGCGTTTTACAAAATTAGGCTTTTAATTTTTATGTTTTAAAAATAGTGGTAATACAAATATTTTTGTTTTTTATTATCAAAGACAACAATATTGCCTCGAAATCTTGTAATTGCAAGATTTCGAGCTAAATCTTGCTGCTTTTTACTAGATTTTCTATACAAAATAAAATCTATTTTGTCAGTAGATTTGTGGGAAATCTAATCAAAATCTAAAATTTTCATTTATTTTTACTACCCTGTACAACATGTTTATAAAAAGAAGCTGCGGTCTACTTAAAAATGTGTGTAAATGGGCTACATTGGAGCTGTTTGGTTGTAATTTTGAAAATTTTTCAGTTAACGGGTTTTCAAAAAAATCTTGATAAATGTGAAAAAAGTTGTTGTAAACGATATAGATTTTTATAAAAATTTTAATTAAAATCTGCCAGATTTTGTGCAGGTGTAAATGCCCTATTAGAGAATTCAAAACCAAACACTCAAAAATATTTTCAAATAAAATACTTATTATTATCTTAAATTTAAAACCAATACATAATCTGCCAAAACAGCAATCAGCAGCTTAAATATTATTTTAATATATTCTTCTTTTCTTTTTTATTGCAGGTAAGTCAACAAGAAAACCTGCAACATGTTATATGCATATTTTATGCAAATTGATTAGAGGTAAAATATTCGAATTTCATAATTATTAATTTATTGTAAATAAAACTTGTGGCAAATAAAACAAGCATGTAATATTTTTAAGTCAAAAGAAAAAAAGAAAAATGGCCGCCATTTATTGACAAATATTTTTTTTAAAACGTCAAGGAAGTCGATTTATTGGCCTAACCAAAGATATGATACCATTCCACAGGAAAATGCCCATAGGGATTAAATAAAGACATCAGATCAAATTTATAGGAATATCAATTCTCTGACTGGCATTCTTTAGATTTAATCCTTTAATTTATTGAATTTTTTAGGGTTTCAGCTCTAGGTCTTTGTATAAAACGTGGTCTAATTATAGCCTGTGCTTTCATTTATTGATGGATTGGGATCACCACAACGAAACGAGTTAACACTTTCCACGTTTTATATCGATCTTGATGATGTTGATTGCACCACTTTTGGTTTTACCAATATTATATCGGACTCTGTTAACTTTTCGATTCTTTATCGAATGAGAGGTATGCTTGACGCATCTTTTACGTTGGATGCACAATCTTATATGCCCTACAGTAGGCAAATTACAAATTTTGTAAAACTCTTAATCTCGCAATGAGCAAAATGCTCCACACACTGGGAGAAAAGCTCTATGGCGACTAACTTTCTAACAACCACTCAATCGATTGGCATACTCTGTACGCCCTTCATATTTGATGGGCTCAAGCAGCAACATATCGCACTCATTCTATTCTCAGTAGAAACAAAAAGTTTCTTTTTAAATTAAAAATAATTGCTTTTTTAGACGTCGATACCACAAAGAGCCATACATAAAAACTGTTATTTTTATATTTTTTTTAAGTGTTTTTTGGCAACCGAGTATAAAAAAGTGATGTAAAATTTTTACAGTGGGTAGAAATGTCTACAGTTTATCGTGTTTTGTGAAAATGGAAAAATTTTGAGGTTATCGCCTTTAGAGAGTCAAATGCGATATATAAGCTTTTTCTTTCGATATTGCCTCTACTACAGCATCTAGCTTCTGTAGTATAAAGGTTTTTATATGGCTTTTGTTAATAGATACATTGCAGTGTATTCCCGTTTTGTTAGAAATCAGAAAGAGGATGGTTCTTAAATAATGCCTGTTATCTTGTAAGAGTATTTTGCTCCATCACGTTCTTTCTTCATTTAGTTTTTTTATTCGCTCTATGGTATTAACGCTTTGTAGTAAAATATAAAATATTTCTTTTTCCTTGAATAAAGTTAATTAAACGTTGTTTGAAAGCAACAACAACAACAACAAAAAACAATCTTCTTGAGAGAAAGTATACAATACAAAAGAAACTAAAATTAAGCAGAAGAAAAATAATAACGGAACTGAAAGTCAATAAGGATGTATAGAGGAAATGCAATCAACGCAAATTGGACAAAGAAAGCTTAAGCAAAGAGTACTAATTAAAAAGTTAAGAAATTTCTAAGAAAATATTTTTTTTTTAATAATTATGTGCATTAAATATAAGAAACTTCAAAGCTTGCGAGTATTTATTATTCTATATAGAGGAAATAATATAAAAAAGCTTGACGAAAGTTTTGAATTATGAGATCGTGCTATACATATTTTTTTCAATATTATGTGGATTTTTTTTTTTTACTCCGAGTCTTTCTTTTACGAATAAATCTAAGAATACAAAAATTGTGGATAGGAAAATATAAAAATGTTGACTTAAGACAAAATCGATGATTATGTATTAAAAAATTTCAACAAACCAAACTTCGTCACTTTGTTATAAAGATATAAATAAAACAATATTGATCTAAGTTTTAATAAAAGTACAATGAAATTTGTCATAAATTAAAATTCTACTAATATCTTAATTCTTCCCAGTAAAAAAAGACACTCCAAAAAAGTCATGAAAATGTAGAGTTTGCGATCTGGAAGTAGTGCAAATTTCGATGCGTTCTAATGATTTTAAAATAGAGTTGTCATTGCAAGAAGTTCTCTTTTTCAATACCCAGTCACCGAATTGGACGCAATTTTAAGAAAAACTTCCTTGCGAAACAGTGTTTTCAGGTAAATTTAAGTAAATAACTTTTAAATTTTAGACCGAAATTAATTCAAAAATTTCCTTAAAAAATCAATTTTATTTTTCTTTTTTCTAAAACTATTTAGGAATTACAAGGTTTTGTATGACTAAAATAAACTTCTACTTGGTTTTCTGCTAATTATGGGCAAATTGAAAATATCGACTTTCAATTTTTTTTTACTGGGTTGTAAAATATTTGGTGCATTTTAATTTGTCCATTTTTATTTATTTTTTTATTTTTTTAAAACGTTCGTATGTTAAAAAGGACTTTTCTCGAAATTTATTTTTAGACATACGCTGTTATAGCTGGTGACCACAAATATATGCAAAAAGTTGATTTTTAGTTGTTGTCAAAAGCTAAAAAAAAAACATATATTATCACTATAAAAATTTGCGTATTTTCCATTTCTTTGAGCTTGAAGTAAAATTAAAGCTGCAGAGATATCCTGCAAGGTCAAACGTTTGGTTAGAAAAAAATATTTTTTTTATACTTTTGCCAGCATCTTTTTTTTTTTTGTATAATAGAGAAGATGATTGCAGAAAAGCTACAACGATTTCTTAATTCAGGGGCCTTACCCTCAAAAACCCTCGTATACATTTACTGAAGATATCTTGCGGCACAATCGTTTTTAATGCTTAATCGCCTGCTGTTTCACTATCTCGCAGAATTCTGAGAGAAAAGTGAAGCAAATTGGCAACACTGCTTAGACTTTACATAGAAGAATACGAAAGTGAGAGGAAACTGGAAAAAAAGAAGAAACAATTTTTTACATCGATTCACAAGTCTCTGGCTTTTCTATACCTGTCACTTACAAATCATTGCAGCATAACTCATGCAGCAGGGACAGATCTCTAATTGTAAATGGCCTCTAAATCGGTTTAAATAAATGGTCATTCAATGGTCCAGCACACATATAGAGACATTCATTATTACGGGTTTTTTAATGCTGATTATGCCAAATTATTTATTTATATTTTGAAATTTTAGCATTTGTTTAAATGTCCTTGATTTTATTTTGCATAAATGATAATAATAATTTGTTGATAAAATTGCCAAAGGGAAAAAATTCATCAATAATAATAATAATGGATAAGATTTATGAAATACATTTGCCAACATTTGTTTTTAATTAAATATTTTACTGCATAATCATCTCTAATTGTAATCAGTTGCTAGTGCAAGCAAAATTCACTTACATTTACACTTGTACGTTTGCTTTAATATCTTTATAGTTACTCAAGTATTTAATTCAATTATAAGATTAAGTTGCAGTGCAGAATAAAATTGTATAACAACACCAGCCATGACTGCTGATTGTTAGGGGAAATTCAGTCAGAAATACAATATAGTAAAATTAGTTCCTTTAAAATAAAAAGGTTTTTGTTCTGAAAAGTTTTGCAAATTTATTTTAAAATTTATAGTTAACATAGCAAAAACTGAATTAAGAGCAAAACGTGGTAAATCGAAATACAAGTCAAGAAACATTTTTCAAACACTGTGTTATATCTGGGGATATGCTGCAATCTCACAGTGGGTGGGTGGGTGCCATAGTAGAGATAGTATTAAAATAAAAATTACATATATTTTGCTTGCTACGTGAACCCAGCTGGCGGAGGCCAATAATAATAATTTGGCAAGCGTGGAACTGTCTGCATAATTACAAAGTAAAAAACTGTGGCTTAATCTTTAAACTCAACGGTTTTAATTATACACTATTTATAATTAAATTTGAAATAACTTTCGAAACAGTTTATATTTATAAACCAAAAAAAAAAAAAGAATTTTCATACTATCCTGGCATAAATTTAAATCTTTTTTGGGTCGGTCTTGACTTCAAAATTAAACCAAAATTTAATTACTGTGTGTAGGTTGGCACCACCTCAGTGGTAAACCAAGAATACCTCTCGTTCTACATTAAATAGAAAAGTTTGAAGAGACCAGCTCAACAGGGAAAAACCAAAATTTGGGGCTGTCAAAAGAAAATATGGAAAGTATTTGGTAGTCTCTTTGTGATGATCTTAAACTTTCAATTAGAAAGTATGAAAATATTTCAAATGTGCACATGTCATCGCAGAGTCTTGGTTTTTCAAGAAAATTAATTTTCACGAGAGGTGATATATGTATATTTTTGCCTCCACGAAGTCCTGATTTAACTTCTAGTAGTTTTTCCTGTGAGATCATCTCAACTCTAAGCCTTACGGCAATAAAATAACATCACTGGTGTTTTTAATATTAAATATCCTTCACGAAATGCCAGCCATCTTGGAGTCTGTCTGCCGATAACTTCCAAATTGTCAACAAGTGTGAATTTTGGACTTTGAAGATAATTAATTAAGAAGTTAGCTCCACGCCAACTGGGTTTTAAGGCTCAATTGAACAATTTTATATAAATAGCTTTTTTGAAGTTACGATATATAAATACTCAAGCTTAAGGTCTTTGTTTTATGTCAACAATTATATTGGAATTATTTATAACATAATTGTTTATAAAAAAAAACAAATACCTTAAGCTTGATTATTAATACATATATCGTTACCGATAATACAATGGTTTTCCGGCTATATTTGGCCTTTCCATGGCTAGTAGTGAGTTTTTTCTAACCATGTAAAAGAAAAGAGAAATTAATTCCATTCAATTTATTAAAAATAATGATACTGAAAAAGTATCAAAACGAGAGCTTTTACCAATGACATTTACTACTTCTGTCTCACAAGTTTGAGCTCTTATTGACTTCCTTACAGGTTTCTTTTTTTACTGGGTTATTTTTTCATCATCGAGCCACTTAATATATAAACTCTCTTTGATAACACTCTGCATGTACGAAAATTGTGTATGCACAAAACAAATTTGTTTCTCTTAAATTTTGTCCTGGAGGCAAATTACGGCATTCGACACGATTTGAAATTTAAAAATATTTCCATATAAACTTAATTGAAATATTTCGTAATTTCGTTGGATTATTTTCAGTGTACAATAACCAAACAAAGTCTGGTCCTTAATATGTCACAACACTTCTCTTATACACTTCCACTTTTAATTTACCTATTCAATAAATAAAGAAGACCTTGATATTTAACGTTTGTAAAAGTAATAGTTAATACAAGTGACCTTCGAATAAACTTAAATATTTATTTCTATTAAAGTTGTACACAAGTTGTTTCTTTTAATAGCAGTCTTCTGGCTTTGTCTCCATGCATACTCATATTTGTATCCATGTGCGAGTTAGTAGCACGTTCATATGTGTTTACTTAGAAGTTAATATAATATAACGCTGTAATCTGTCTGTATGTTTGTATGTGACTATGTTCATTATATGCATGTATGTATCTACAACTTACGAAAAGCAGACAATTTTCTTCTACTGGGCAATGGAGCAAATTTATAACTGAAATAAATAAATTATATATCTATGTATGTGCAAAGTAAGAACGTGATATTCCTTAAGCGCTTTGTTGTCATTTTGTTTACATAGAAATTATATAAGAAGTTTTGTAAGTTTAGTTGGGGGAAAGAAACCTTATTGGCTAAAAATTTCATACAGATTGAGGGATCTTTAATTAATTTAAACGCTAATTGAAGAGATGATATCAGAAAAGTTTAAATTATCTATAAAACTGATTTAAGGAGTAGCTAAATTTTTATTTTTATTAAATCTTTAAAAAAAATTGTTTATTGTTGTTTAATCATGTCGAGTTGCATGTGGTTGCTGCTGAATCAAATTATCAATAGACTTAAACCTTATTTTAATAAAGCTTACAAAGCCCCAATACTTAATTTTTGTTCTGTTTTGACCGAAATATACAACTTTAAGAAAATTTGTTTTTGCTGAGCATTTTTGCGTCTATTTGTAATAATTTTTTTTTTTGTAATTTACAAATTTTCTATAAACATTTACCTTACTCATTAACACAAAGCAGGAAAGCGGAGTTCTAATATCTGATGTTTTTGAGTTTACTTTCACTTATATATTAATTTCGCGTCTCTCGCCCAAAATCACTATTAATTGTTTTCAGCAGTAACTAATCATTTGTTATTGTTTTATTAAAGTTCTATTGCTATTATATGCAAAGTTGCTGAGTTTGTTCTCTTGGAAAAAATTTACGCATCCGAATTTGTACTCAATACAATTTTGAAAAAATGTTTTAACAAAATTTGCTTATTTCCTAAATCTAAAAAAACCAGATAATCTTTCACCTAAATGTCCACATTCACAAAAAAAAATTTATTCACCAATTCCGCTGAATTATATGCTTTTCTATAAGTGCACCAAGAGAACTCCTATTTTTTGTGGCGTCCGTTTCTCGCTAATATTTGCTTATATCCTTTTATTTTATTACTGATCGGATCTTTCCATTCTGTTCTTGTTTTGGCTCAACGATTGTACGAATGTTGCGTCCGACGCGTCGCCCAGGAGTCGACCATATATATATTAGAGTCAGGTTAAATTTTTTTCTCAACCAAGCGGTTGTCAAAATCGTTATATACGTCGAATTTTAAGAACTTTTGCCCAAGAAACCATGTGCCTAAAACTAAAATCGAGCTTTTCGTTTTTAACGTGAAACTTTTCTTTGCTTATTTTATTTTATTTTTTTTTTAAGTATGCTAAAATTGTATTGGGTATAAGAAACTTGAAAAAATTGTTATGTTTAAGCTTGTTTAAAAAGAATTTTCATAATTAGTAAAAGAGCAAATGACAATGGCAAGACTGTTCTAAATTTAGAGATGATAAAAATGAGCTTTCATTACAAAAACGCTTTCAGCAAATTGTAATACGATGAATCAAAACAATTCACATATTCCATTTGCTATAAAAAGTTGCGTATATATGTATAAGCAGAAATCTACATCAACTGACACCACACACAGTGGACCAAACACAAAAGAACGCTGATGAGGAAGGTGTAGTGACCTTCGAAAACAGTCGGTTGTTCATTCTACTACGTATTTGTCAGAATATTTACAACTAACTTTGGTGTTATTTGTTCATTAATAATTATCACATGTAATTTGGCTTAAAAAGCGATACGAACTTTAGCCTGATCAAATCATAAATATAAAAACTAAACCAATTTCATCCATGCTATTTTTTGAAAAACCAATTTTTTAATATTCCTACTGCTGATGAGCATACTTCCCTTATATCTTAGCGAGCCTTTAAGAAAATTTCCATTTAATTTCTTCATTGTGGTATGTCACTATTCTTGTAAATATTTGTTTTCATAAACTTTATAGCATTTTCTTTTCCGTAATTTTGCTTTAAGCTTCCAAAAGAAGTGACGTAATGAAAACATTTAATTAAGGAATATAATTTTCTATTTGGATAATAAATCATAGAAGGATAACTTTTGTTAAAGGTTTGCAATATTTCGCGTCAAAAGAATGAAAATATAATTTAAAGGATTTAAGAAAGACAAGGAAGAACAGTTGGTTTTAAAAGAAAAAATTCAAATCATAAAATATTTATATATACACATATATAATTTCTTAATCGGGCTTATTTCAGTTCTTATTGATAAAATATTTTGATTAATTAATGTGGATTTCTAAAGAAGAGAAGAAAAATTAAACTAGACTTTATTCGCTGGGGGAAATACCAATATCTATTTTATGTCGTAACATTTTTTCCTTAATTTATTGTTATTATTACGAATTATAAAAGATTGCTTGTTATGGTTTAAGCAGCGAAATTATGCAACTAGACGTGCCTAACCAACAAAAAATAAACCTTTTGAATTTGTATTAATACAGACTTGAGGTTTAATCAAATTAAAAAATTATGTATATATAATGATCAAACAGAATTGCATCGTGAACACATTTTTCGTACAACTTGGCGCAAAAAGTAGTCATAGAAAGCAGTCGAGCGATAGAATCTAGTTTATTATGACAGAATTTGTTCGTATTCTCTCACATATAGACAATAATTCTCTCAACAATGCTACCATACTTTCAATAAATTTCATAAATTTTGTAAATAAAACTACAAAGAAAAATAAGCACAAAAGAAAATAAAACAAAAACTAGAGAGCATTTGAAGTTTCTGCCGTAGATTTTAATATGGGCTGTAGTAGTTTGACAGCGATTTTTGCTGAAATTGCAGAGTTATTCTGTTTGGTCATTTATTATGAATTTTTTTATTCCTTATTATTAATTAATTTTAAACTTTTTGCCCATTTTCTTAATTATTTTATTTTGCCGAAAATTCATTTTTATAACTCTCGACAAATGAGATTGGTGCGGTACATATTAGAATAGAAACAAATGCATATCAGATGAATTTATAATATTGATATGACTGGGTCTGTCGTTTGCTTTGTATTCAGGGTACGCAGTTGTTGAATATACTACTGTTCTCTTTTGATGTTTTAAGGAGCTTTTTACAATTCCAAAAATTTAAAGTCACACCCTCTACCAAGTTGTGTGGTATTACTTACAGCCAACCATATATGCAAATGTCCTATTTGAATTACAATTCGAAAATTGCTTTGATTGATGATATTACAATTTATTGGAAGTGCTTTGTAAGCAAACTTAAAATTTTTTACCGCTTACAGTTTCTTGTTCTATAAAATTTCACTGTTATGTTTCTGTTATTGATCATGCACATGCCTGCCTGTTTAGTTATTTTGTTTTAACTTGACAGAAACTTCTTTCTTCATTTAAATACTTTCGAAATATATTAAGTTTAGTTTTATTCAAACCAGAAGTTATTATTTTTGCTTCTTTATTTAATACAAATTGGCTAACGTTCATATGAATTTTTTTTTTACATTTTATTAACACAATTAAATCAATATAAGAAAAATTAAATAATATCCAACTTTTCGCAAGAGTTTTTAATTTGTTTTGATTTAATAATATTTCTTTATTGCACTTATGTATGTAAACCGACACTTTATTTTACATTGGCTTAAAAGATTTCGATAAAAGTTTTTCTTTATTTTCTTTTCTGTCTTACTTTACTTCTCCAACAAACTATAAACATGATTTATTGAATCAGTGGCAAGAAAAAAAGTTGCTTGTTATTCTTGCACAAGGAAGCTGAAGCTGAAAACATTTGAGGAAAATTTTTAAAAATAGAATAAAATTATTTGAAGTGTTATTTTCTCAATTCATTATTGAATTGATTTTTTTTTCCTAGGAGAACTTCATGAAACTGTTTTACGCTTGAGCAATTGTTTCACAAATTAGTTTGCTGTGCTGTTTAAAATTAAATTGAGATTTTTCAAGTGCAAGACACGAGTGCTTAATGTTTGGTTTGATATTAATCATGTGCCCCACATGGTTTTTTAATTTGGCAAATATATTTATGTTCATACGTACATAAATGTACAAACGATTGGATGATGGTAAGATTTTTTTATAGCTTTCAGATGTAGGGTAGATTGGCCAGTGAGTATACTGCTCAACAAAGAAAAACAAAAGAACAAGGTTCTAATGCCGGATTTTGGTAAAGAAGGGCAATAAAGTATACTAACATCGGCCTTTGAAGCCTTATCGTAAATTTAAAAGAAAAATTAAGCTTCACACATGTTGTTATGGTGCAACGGCACAGGAAATCATTACTAAAGAAGAATAGTGACAGTCAGTTGGGCGCTCATAAAACAAAGTTTCTATAAATTTCTAGAACACAAAATTAAAAATTTAATATCAATGTGTTTACAACTTTTTACAGAATGCATAAGTACTTAGCAAAAATTACTGCTTCCCAGAAGCTTTTTAGAATCACTTGCTGTTGCGCATGAATAAGGCATTTTTTTTTTTTGTTCGAGATGAGTTAGCTAGAAGCAATACATTTTGCTTCCAAAAAGCCATGAATTTTTTGCCTTACCAAATTGCTTTACGGAAGTAATAATATGTTTCTATATATAGTTTTTATTTACTCAGATGCAAAAAATACTGGCTTGCAATTTTTTTTTTCAACTTTTTTTCTCCTGTGTCAGAGAGCCCGCCTTTCGTTAGTGCTTTTCAGAAGCATTTTTCGAAGCTTTTGTTATCAAGTAAGCAATACATTGCTGCCCTCCCAGCGGGAACAAGAAGGTGTAAGGATGCCTTCTAGAAGGCCGCTGTACTACTTCTTCCATTCCATGCTCATTTTTTTTACACGCGTTGTCATTGCGGTGTAGGTCTTCTGTTCTTGCTTCTTTCGCCAGAAATTCTGGATGGCCTTCAAATTAATTTGCTTTTGCTTTGATAAAAAGCAAAATGATAGAAGATAGTGTGGAATGTGTGAATCAAAAAAAATCCTAAGCAGGCTTTTAATAAGGCCTGCACCAAGAAGGCCTTCTGAGTTTTAACGCTGGACTCAGTTGTTAGTGCTTCCAAATTAGAATTTTTCAGCAAACTCTTTTACGTTTTTCTATTTGCTAGCCTCGGCCATTCGTTTATTGCAGGGATGCAGCTCTCTTACCTCTTAATAAAAATTCTCATTACTTTTATGAAAAATTGTATGAGGAACATATTTGAAGATCTCTTTCACTTTCACTTTCACTTTCACTTTCACTTTCACAGAATTAGACTCTTCTCTCTAGGGGTAGTTTTTGTATGTTTCAAAAATGGCCAAAAAGTCTCCTAGGATTATATCGCATAAAAATTTAAAAAAAAAATTGCATAAATTATCAAAATTTAACTTAAACACCAGGGGTGAGATTCCGCAAGGATGAGTTTTGAAGTATTAACCAACTTCATTGTTCACTTGTTGATTTGTGCATACGCAACAGGAGGGAATAGATTACTTTGATAGTAACAGTGAAGACTAGTGTTAAAATTTGTCACTTAAAAAAGTGCGCTTAGTTGTGAACAATGAAATTGTCGTTGTTCTTCGTTATACAAGATGATTCTTTCCAACCCCTGTTGGTTTTAACCGAACTCCACTGTAGTGGAATTTAATATCAACTATTTCTAGGGAATATTTATATTAAGCCATTATGTTCTTTTTAAAAGATATTTCTTTTATCCCTTATGGAAAGGGGCTAAAAATATTCATACGTAAAAAATTCGAGTTTTAAAACGTTTCACAAAAATGTTGCTCTAATATTTTGCAGAAAAAAGCTAAAAAATTTTCTTCAATTGTTACTTTTCATCACTAAAAACCAAAAACAATGATGGTTAGCGATGGCATCAATAATAATTATATCATGAGAAAACTAGGCGATGGTAATCAGTTTGATGATGACTA
Source organism: Nowickia ferox (assembly GCA_936439885.1). Lineage (NCBI taxonomy): Eukaryota > Metazoa > Arthropoda > Insecta > Diptera > Tachinidae > Nowickia > Nowickia ferox. The sequence goes on from OW387023.1 coordinate 113,623,043, forward strand.
AAAATTTCATCAATGCAACGACTGACAATTTTTCGTCAGTGACATCATCATTATTTATTTTATTTTTAATTAATTTGATCTAGCCTTATGACCTGCTTTATGTCGGTCCTTATGTCAAATAACATAAGCTAATTAAAAGTTCTCAAAAGCCTTGAAAACTGTGCAATTACACGCTCGTAAATAAACTGTCAAAAAATTTTATGAACATTTATTTACACAAACCTGTTACGTTTGCCCAACGATTATGACTCGTAAACTGAAAATGTTCCATTATGCATTTTACGAAGACAATTTTAAAAGATCTAAGCAATTTAGATTTTCTGCTTTTTTTAATGAATTTTAGGGCATAATTTACACTCTTTCACCCATTTTCATAAAGTTTAAAATGAGTTGGAAATACATTTTATGTATTTAAAATTTTTTATACAAAATTTTCTTAAAATACATTTGCTTCATTCACAAAACCTTTTGCATCCATGTATCGATTGTATTATCATATTAAATAAAATAGTGTAAAATTTGTTGTTTGTAATTTTCATATAAAAATTAAAAATACACTTTTATTTCATATAAAAAAATTTTAATAAATATTGATATTATGTGCCGAATTTCGTGTTTGTATTATTAGTTCATGTTTTTTCTTAAGTTGCAAAAAAAATGTCTGTCTTCTGTGGAGTAGATCTTATGTTGTTCGCATTTGTTCGCCGAATGATATATATTTGTATGTGCCGAGCAAAAAATTAGACAAAAGGTAATCGGACATTTTTGGTGGAAACTCTTCTCTCTGGATTACAAACTTAATGTCCTTTCACACACGAGAACAATTGTAATGGCACAACATGCCAGTTTGAGGGTAAGAGAGGCAAAGAGAGTGGTTTTGTGGTTGGCATAATTTTTCAACCAGATGCAACCCCGCATCAGCAGCACAAAACCAATACACACACAACTTAAAAAACAGCATATGTTAAATGAATACAAAAAACACTAATACACACAAAACTGTATGCACGTATACATTTTAATGCCAGATGAATTAGTCTCATGTGTTCTAAAAATAACAAAAATTGTGCGGCATAAGAATTAGTCTCGTGTGTGATAGGCCAATGATTTGAACAAGGCGAGAGACTAAAATAATCGATACTTTAGAACTACTTATTTTGTTTATTTGGCAACATGTTCACGAAAGCTATTAAAACTAAAAGAATCATTATTTTCATCAATCAACTTCTGCAGACTTTTTTGAAATTTTATGTAATGTGATTTGAAAGCGAGTAATGAAAATTGGCAATCAGAAAAGTAAGTCAATATATGGAAAGAAGTTCTGATGGTAATGTCTAATTTTTTGCTGGGTAGTTTTTGAGGAAAGCTTAGGCTCAAGCTCAAATTTACTTATATTATGAATACATATTATGTATACACATTATGGCATTTTTCTGTGCATTACTTTGTTAAACAAGTCATACATATGTATACGTGTACATATGTATGTACATATGTAAAAAAATAATAAATAGTCCTGACAACTTTTACTTTTGTGCTATAACAAAAGAACTTAATTATTGAAATTAACTAAAGCTCCATTTAGTGCAAGCAATAAATCAAGCAAATCTTTCGTCTTAGCTCCTGCTCAAAAAGCTTTTGTGTCATTAATTATACAACAACACTTTGGCAAATTTTCTCCCTCAAAACTCATTAACCTTTCTTTGCTCATTAAGAAAAACGTCTCCTTGTGATTAATTTTATATTTTATGAAAGTACAAGTAAATTAATTATATTTTAATGTAATATTAAATAAGACAGTCAAAAACAGTATTAAGAAAGAAATGTATACTCTCTATATTTGATATTTTTCTTAATTTATTATCATAATGTTTAAAGAATCCCTTAAGGAATAATTTTTTTTTTAAATATGTGATATACTTTGTCTATTAAATGATTAAAATGGCACTTGTTTACTTTTATATAATTGAAAAATATACTTCAACTAAAGGCAAAGAAAAATTAGGTAAACTCAAATTAAAATTAAAGATTATTTATCACTTTTGCTGTGTAACTTCAAGTCCGCCAAACACAAGTTTTAAATAACTAATCTTTAGGGAAAGTTATTGCCTAAATTTTAAACGGAAAAACTTTGGGTTATTCAATTTATTAAATAACCCATAACAAAGTTTGCAAAGTAACTTAAATTAAAAAACACAACTTTAGACAACTTGTATTAATTAAATGTTGCCATGAGGGAAGCCAAAAAATAAGTTATAATACGAGTATAGTTGATACTCGTATCTATACTAATTTCTCTTGCTATTTTTATAAACGTTTTTGTTGTAAAAAAATATTCAATTAAAAAAGAATTTTTAGAGCTGTCAATTTATTAAGGTTGACATGGTTATGCTTTACGAGCAAAATAAATGACACATGCTTTCTTAAAAAAAAAATAAATCAGTTTGAGCACAGTGGAGCTCATCATAAAATATATATGTGGCAATAAATGACAATGGCAAGACTGTTGTAAATTTAGAGATGGTAAAAATGAGCTTTCATTACAAAAACGCTTTCAGCAAATTGTAATACGATGAATCAAAACAATTCACATATTCCATTTGCAATAAAAGTTGCGTATATATGTATAAGCAGAAATCTACATCAACTGACACCACACACAGTGGACCAAACAGAAAAGAAAGCTGATGAGGAAGGTTTAGTGGCCTTCGAAAACAGCCGGTTGTTCCGTTCAACTACGTGTTTGCCAGTATATTTGCAACTAAATTTGGTGTTATTTGTTCATTAATAATTATCACATGTAATTTGGCTTAAAAAGCGATACTAACTTTAGCCTGATAAAATCATAAAATATAGTAATAATGGCTTAAGTTGACATAAGTGCTTTTTCATTTTATTACATATGCTTATTCTCTTCTTCAAGATCTATCACTCAGCTCGATTTCAATTATAAAATGTTATTATTAATAACAAAAATTAAAATATTAAAAACCCCCGATATATCTAGAAAAGATGTGATGTCTCTTAAACGGTTGGACCGATTTTCTTAAAATATAGCTAAGATCAAGTCACTTTTCAAACAGAAAAAACTAAATTAAAATCCGGCCGGCCATTTGGTCTGTACATGGAAACATTTTATGTCAAAACTAAACACAAAAAAAGACAAACCCCTTAATATCTCAAAACAAGAAATTTCGACTTAAGCCATTATTATTTATTGCCACAGATATATATATACATGCTTTATTTGGTGAATGTATAGTGTGGGCTTAAAAAATCTTCTTTCTTTAATATATTATGCCAGAATATTTTCTATTACAGTTTTCCGTGTGTGAAAAAAAGAGGTGAGACGTCTGCCAGTTGGCCAGAAATAAACAGATTTTTAATACAAGGCATATGGTTAAGAGAGTCCTAATTTAGTTCAGTTACAAGGTGGCGCAAGTAATGTGATAGTTTGAATTGGCATAGAAGCTACATTCCACTGCGCTTTGATATTTGCGATGTACATACAATATAGAGAATTAGTTGCCAAATGAGGGGTCACGAACACCTGGTGATCAGTATCAATCATCCGGAGGATTCGCGTAAAGAACCGCAAAAGCAGTATTTTAAAAATAATATGCTATTTAATTTAGTCTGATAAAATGTGAAGTGAAGCTTCAACGTGTCAAAAAATACACAATATTTTGAAGAAAATCTTAATCAGGAATAATTTCTTAATTGGGCTTAAGTTCAGTATTTTCAATTTTTATTAAATGAAATAGTTTTATTATTATAGTGATTTTCTAAAGCTAATTTTATTTTTATGTTTTAAAAACATGGTAATAATATTTTTATTTTTCATTATCAAAGACAACAACCATTTTTGACGAAAATAATTTAGAGAATTCAAAAACAAACAAAAATTGTTGCTCCCTCATACAAAAAAAATAATAATTTTTCCATCCCTGGAGCCATGTATTTTTTTAATTTTTAAATTAAAATTTCCTACCCTGATTTTTATTTTCAATATCAACCGTTTTCTTCCTAATATATAAAATAGGTTCAATTAGCAAACAAAAAAAAAACTAAAATTTATTTTGGCTAATTACTTTTGTATACCAAAAAATAGTTTAAGCTATCCAGCCATAGAACCGTCCTTTTGATTTTGTTGATATTCGATTCTAATCTATTTAGTACGAATTTTAAAATATCAGTCCAAGACCGAAGTCTCTATCTGTTCGGAAAGCCGATTTCACGTACAGAGGGAAGCATATCATAAGTTATGCTCGTACAATAGAAATTTTTTAGAAACACTTTTCCGCTAAATCAAAAAAAAAAAATTAAACTCAAAATTGTATAGGAGAAATGTTAAAATATCTGAACTAATTTATAGGCCAAATTTATATCTAACATTGTATAAAAAACCTCATCAAGACGATCGCTTTTTGTTCCATCAAGTTGATGGCTGCACAGCAGTGCAGTGTTCTCAATTCGCATAATCTATTTGATAGTATTTGACCTCTTGGCTAGTGAAAAACATAATAGTTTCATAGTGGGAGGGTTGCAGATTCGGTTCCTGCTATTTGCATTTCTGTTTGTTAATTTATATCCAATTTAAAACAAATGTCATTGGTCCACGAAAATATATCGTTGGGACAAAAGCTTATCATATATCTCAACACTAAGGTTTATTCTTTTATTTTTGACGCCCAATTACATTAATTATTTCTTTTATTTGTGGCAAAAAAAAAATGTTTTATTTACTCCCTTACTTCCTTTTACAAATCTATTGCTTTGCATATTTTATTTGCCTTAATCTTAACATCAGCACACAAACATTTAAGTATGCAAAAATATGAAATAAAAAGCTGCACAGACGACCGACCAGACCGGTGTCAAGTCAATTCATTTGAATTGTTAGAAAAAGTCTAAAAATAGAAACGTTTCTTAATATCATTTTGCGGTTTGTTGGCAGCTTTTGAATTCATAATTGCTGAATTTTTTTTCTGTTCATATTGTTCCTTAATAAATGATTGTCTTTAAAGCTTATTCGGAAAAATACACCGATACGAACACACTTATACAAGGAAGGAAATATAAAAAATATACATACACACACAGACACAAGGATAGAATGAATGGTCGTTTTACCAGTAAATTGTTGTTAATGGCTTAAAAGCTTTTTTCGGTTCATATCACTCAATGTAAATTATAATAACTTTTTTACCGCAATTATTTGCAAAAACAGACATATCCCAATGAACATTTATGGTCGAAACTGTTTAGTTTTCATTCTTTTTCGATTTTATATGAATGCTTGGTACTATGGGGGCGTTTTCGAGGACCTGAACTGAATGAAGAACGAAGTCTTCGTTGAGCTTCAAACAGGATGGAAGTGGAGTGTGATAAAGTTTATAAATATCAACAGCGTAGAGCACTGATGTTCACAAATTCTTTATTTAATTTTTCAACCTCTTTTTATATGTTCAATTAAACAATTTTTTCAAGATTTGGGTCTGTCTATATTTCTATTTTTAGTTTGAAATTCTTCAGGATATTTATTATTATTTTTTTTTTTTTTTTTGATATTTAGTTTTTTCTTTTGTATGTTTTTGCTGAATATTCGAGTTTGAGGTCACCTTTTTAATAAATATTTCTTTTTATTTTTCCAATATTTCGCCACTCCGCTGTGTGGCTTCTTTAAGAGGGATAGAGATACAAAGTGGTTTGAAATTTGAATCTTGATTATTGAAAATTATTGACACAAACCTAAAAATTGTTTTTCAAACATCAAAAAAATTCTAACTGCTAAGAAATTTTAATTTTATAACGTTTTTAAAATAGAAAAAAAACATTCCCTGAAAAAGCCACACAACGGAGTGGCAAAATATTGGAAAAATAAAAAGAAATATTTATTAAAAAGGTGACCTCAAACTCGAATATTCAGCAAAAACATATAAATATAAAATAAGATCGAAGAGAAGATACATAGATATACAATTTTTTATTTTGTCACAAACAAATATTTTTTATAAGGCCCTTATTATCAGCAACTTTCGACTTCGACTGTAATCGAAAGTACTCAACGAGCAAATTTTCATTTGGTATTATGACGAGCATTCGACAAAGAACTTCGTTCGAACTCGTCGATTAGTTCGTTTTTGCCACAAACCAATGTTCAAACCTACTTTAGTTACATGGGTTTGGTCATAGGTTTGTGGCAAAAATTAACTAGTGAACGAGTTCGAGTCAAGTCTACTCATTATTGTGAATAAAATAGACAAAAAATTGCTTACAATTTGTGTTTGTGTACTTAAACATAAACATTGCTTAACACTTAGATTTTTTTTTAAATTTTTCATATAAAAATACTAAAGCTAAAATTCTGTTCGATAGAAAATTCGGTGCTCTGCAAAATTTTCGATGCTCATAATAGAAATTTAACATTCGATTTTCGATGTTCGATACCCAGCGAAGATCTAAAATCGAATGCAGCTCGTAATAAGGGCCTGATTCTGAATAACAATGTGGGTCATAAAATTTTAAATTTTTTGAAAAGTTTAAGTAAAAAAAAACAAAATAGCTATAAGTCTACAATATATGTTTATGTTAATAATATTAAAAAAAAAAATAATTGAAAAAGCTTTTTAACATATACATTTTTGAATATGTTAGACATAAGTCAAGGCTCAGCATGTTATACTGGGGGAGTAAGAATAAAATAAAATTATATAGTGTAACAAAGTGCAAAATAAATAAAATATACAAATTTCTCTGCATATAATATATATGCGTATGAAGCAATTTCAACATAACTATCCCATCAACATCAAGCATCCTGAAATACAAACGTTCGCTGGGTGCATTTGTGTGTAAACAACAATAAGAAAAGTAGCGCACATACACTAGCAGGCAGAAAAACTGTATAAACAAGTGAACGAAAAAAGTCCACCCCAGAAAAAACTAAATAATTTTTGACATAAAACAGGAAATAAGCTTAAATGGAGCAGTAACTTTAAGGAAATTTTCGGAGAAAAACGAAAACAAAAATCCTTTTAAGAGTTTGGGCAAATAAAAACACTATTCTGTTTGGGCAAATAAAATAAATAAAAAATTTGACACTACACCCACGAAGTTATCCATTGGAATTAAATCTTTATTTTCTTTAATCATCTTGCTAAAATGTTTTTATTATTAAAAGGACTCTTGGGTATACATTTCATAGCAGCCTTGCAAAACTACATTAAAAGTTGTTTATTTAAGAAAACTTGGAAAATTGTGTGTTAAAATGAAATATAAATATGTATGCGTCATGTATCCAAGAAAGGAAAAATTATGTTTTAAGTGTTAAAGTTTGCTTTAAATAAACAATAATTAAATTTCTTTAATTTACTTGTATTCAGCAAGGGGTTATTATTTAAAATTCTGTAAGTCAACGGCTTAATTTAATTTTAGTTTTTTAGTTAAATATTTTTTTTTTTATTAAAAATACATTGAAATTATAATCATAATAATGAAGCGTTAAGCTATTCCTACACAGAAAAAATTATGACAGCATTTTTATTCAAACAATAATTTTATTTTTAATTGATTTTAAATTATATTTTTGTCTGCATTTTGTTTGATGAATATATAGTGCATTATTTTAATGGAGATTAAATATTACGAATTTTTGTATTTGATGCTATTAATTCTGTGGACCTTTCAGTAAAACTATTAAGGGGATTCAAATGATAATCTTTTTAGACATAGTGTCATAATGTTTTAAATTAATATAATAGAATTGCTTTCGCTTTTGTTTTTTCTTTCAAACAAAAATTTTGAAACATTATGACAATATGACACTTAAGACTACAATTTGAATCCCCTTATTATTTGATATTTTGAATTTAGTAATTGCATACAAAATGAAATTGTTTCTGTGCATTATCCATTTCAATTTATTTAAAAAAAAAAATTTTCTACTAAAATAATAAATTGGGGAAAATTATTGCGTCAAGAACTAAGGCTCCCTCTGTAGCCTAGTGGATAGTATGCTAGGCTATCAGTGCGCGTGTTGTGGGTTCTATTCCCACCAAACACTCTGTTCGTCAAAACCACTTGTGAATAAACAATAATTATTAATGGCAACATTTCCAAAAAAAAATTAAAATTTTAACTGAACCACTTTTATGAAACGAATTCTTTTTAATTTTATTTGCAAAAAGTTTAATAGATTATTTTCAGTGTAATTTGTATGCTGCTTAAACTTAACTTGCCTCAAAGTGTAAAGGAGATTTGTATAAAAATATGATTGTATGTAAAACATATGATGCCATTTAAAATTTTGCATTAATTGAATACTTTGCTTAATGGAAATGTTAACTTTAACAACCCCAATTAAAAATACAATTCCCGTAAATGCATCTTCATTATCATTTCCCTACTTTTGTTTTTTTTTTTTTGTTGCTGTATATCTGACAATATGAATTGTCGTTAATAATTATGGCACAGGCTCTAGTATTATATTATCTTTTAACAGCTGCTGCTGCTCGTGCTACAGAGAATAGCAAAATTATTTTTTTTTTCGCAAAAGAAAAACAAACAAATAGAAACATTAAAAGCAAAGAAAATGATCGCCTAGAAAAAATTCTCGTTAATGAAAAGGCTAATTTACACGCAAATAGGGAAAACCTTCAAATATTTCTTTGTAAAACATATTTGGCTTCTAAGGCCAAAAACAAAAAGAAATTAAACAAAGTTTAATATTAAAGAATAAAGGGCACACAAAATATAAAGCAGTACAAACAACTGAACCTAAAATCACAAATATTTATAAGTGTTGCTAAATTCTTTAATGGCATGTCCCAACAAACATGAAAGCTGGATTACAAATTGAGTTTGAATTTAAATAAACTTAACAATTTTATTGCGAATCTTGCATTTTTTGTTTTAATAAAGAGAAGGCAATGAATACCTATTACTATTACGAAGTGTTACCTTCTTTCGAAAAGGAATAGTGATACATAAGACAGGTGGTAAAGGAAGAGATAGAGGAAGTCTTCATTATTTTACAACTCTGCTTTTTTCCCCCTTTTTTTTAATAATGCAGTGTTGCAGCGCGTCTAGTGTCAATGAAACGTATTAAATCTTTGAAGCTATGCTTCAGACAGTAATGCGCATCAGAAAAATGCGTGGTGTTGCTATTTGATGACTGTTGGAGACCTTGCTCGAACCCAGGACTTTCGGCTTTGTAGTCAACGTGCTAACTACTGCAGCCAACGCCACGTGCACAGACGAAATATAATATTAACGAAGAGAACTCAGAGTATTTTGGGTTACTGGCCACTGCAATGTTGAAGGAAATTAAATTGCCGATGAGGGAATGTGTTACACATCGCTTAAATGGCCGATGGGTCATTACTACAGGAAATTCAGTAATTGGCTTGAATAACATAAATTTAACACTATTACAAGTCGAAATAATATTATTATAGAATATATATTAATGTATAGAAATGCGTAAATACATCTGTGACAGTAAGGAAAAAAGTTTACGTCATATTTTACTGTTTTGCAAGCTGATTTTCAGAAATTTATTTCTTTAATAGTTAAATTATGACATTCGATGTTTAGTTGAATTTTTTTTGAAAAACATCCTCCTGCACACTATAAATAATGCATTAAATTTTAAATACACCAAAGTATAAGCTTAATTAATATTTAATGCGATATGAGATTAAAGGTCAAAAAAATATAAGCAGCAAGTCATTGCGCTATAACTTTCTGTAAAATCATACAAAATAATTGAAATGAAATTTGAGGCTGGCGTTGGCTGAAGTAGTTAGCACGTTGACTACAAAAACGAAGATCCTGGATTCGAACCCGGTATCAGACAGTCGTCAAATAACAACACCACGCATTTGTCTGATGTACATTAGAGTCCCTTTGCATAAGTTGTTGTAGGAAAGTTCATGTGATGAAGGCATAGTCACTGGTCACTGAATTATACCGACTTCAGCAGATACTAATCCCAATGTAACATCAGAGCGCCCTCCTTCGTTGTGTAGCAGAATCATCGGCGAAGTAAAGTAACCAATAAAACGGCTAAAACGGCTACTAATCACAGCTTCAAAAATTTAATACGCCTCATTTAACACCAGACGCGCTTCAACACTGCAATATTATATCACTATCCCTTTCCTAAAGAAGGTAACACCTAGGAATAGTAGGCATTCATTGCCTGAGTGTTACTTCTCTTAAAAAAAAAAAAAAAAAAAAAAAAAAAAATTGCCCAGGTTTACTCTGAGGTAGAAAGCTTACAGAGGTGCCACTAACTCCAAATAGGTTTATCTCGACTTAAGCACTTTTTGCGTTCTTTCACCACAAAATATATTAACTCATAAGGTAATAGAAATTTAATTTCACAAACAATTGAATTCTTTACGCACTTAATTAACTACATTTGTAAATAAGTGAAATAAATAAGGGTATTTTAGGCACTAAATTGGGCCAAAACTATAGACCATTTTAAGCTGCCACAATTGCGTACATGTTCAACCCCAATAGTTGGGGTTGGCTTTACCTAAATATGTGTTTTAATGACAAAACACTAATTTAGAGTAACAACAAGCAACAATAAAAGGAATGACATAAAAGAAAGTTAAATTATTTGTATACATAAAACCCACCCGTGTATGAGTACAAATAAAATTTTTTTTCCCATATGTTAAGTACCCGCATGTTATTTAAAGGAGACAATAAATTGCTTATACGCTTATGCGGGGATGTGTATAAAACTATTTAATAAAATATTACAGTGGGAATGCATAACAAATAGTAACACATATGGATTCTTCAGTGAAAGAGTGTTGTAGCCTAAAGAAGAAGAATTGCCTACGGAAAACAAGAACCAAAATTCTCATATCGCAATATTTATATTCCCCATAAAAAGGAACTTCCAAAAGAGCCAATAAGGTCCCAAAATTTGTGATGTAATAGTGTTGCAAATCTAGATAGTTGCTAATAATTTTTACATAGAATACTTTGATACATATTCGGTGAAGTCATGTTCATTGTGTGAAGTAAATTTGATTATTAAATATATGTATATTATGAATAGGAATAGACTTACACTGGATATATAATTATAAAAACTCCTCTACAAATATTCATAAACGATTGTTAAAGTTAAAAATTTTACTAAACTGGTTCTCTCATACAAAATTCGACGACTCCGGCAGAGCAACTGTGAAAAATTCATCAATTTATTTGTTGTGGTGGTGAATACGTGCCACGTCCATGTTCAGGCATATCAAAGTAGTTTGCTATGGCTCGATAGAGATGGAATATTTACTAATTTTGTTCTGTCTCTTTTCTTTCTATTGCAAATGGTTGCGGCTGGAGAATCTCAGGGCAAACATTATTGCTCAGCCAATTGTTCGAGCATCGATTCATGGACATGAGCGGCATCCCTTAGCCATGTGCTATGTCTGACATGATGTCCATACCAACTTCATGGCCAGTAGAGACCCCTAGCTATCATTAGCAAACGCCCATGAATACCGGCGTTAAAGTTAAAAAAATATTTAATTATTTTTTTTTCACCAGCAAAGCCTGCTGTTCATACAATTTTACTTACAGTTTTTGTAAAATTCCATGAAACTTTAGATAATTTCTAGACAAAAAAAGCAAAAAAGAAAATCAAATCTTCAACATTCACATCATGCTGTTAAAAATGCACATTGTGAAAGTTGACCTTTGGCTTTTCAGCTTCATAAGTTTCAGGTTGTTATGTGCTACTGTACAGTTGGGGAATAGGAGAAAAAAAAGCAATTACATATAAACAACAAACGAAATTAAGAGAGTTATTAAGACAAACAACAAAAGTTCAACAGAAGAAATTGTTTAAGCATTGTGTAATGTCAAAAGAACATTTGAACGTTAACCTACTGAGACAAAGTCGTTCACAACCACAACAGTATATTTGATAAAATAGTAAGCAACCCCAAAATAGTTTTTCGTTTTTACCTCAAAAAAAAAAGCAAAATTAAATGTTAATAATATAAACACAGTCTCCGTCATACCAAATCAAAAAAGAGTATACATACGAGTATACATGAAACTTTTACATCTTCCAAAAATTAATCTGAGTGAATTTATGCGTTGTGCTAATATTTTTCTCCAAAAAAATGAGTCATTTTAATTTAAAAAAACTACTATTCTTTTATACCTTGATCTTAAAAAAAAGTGATGTTCGATATTGTAATAAAAGGGTAATCTTAAGTGTCATAGTGTCATAATGTCTTATGTGTAGTTTGCACAAGTCAGGCAGACAACTCGTCCGGAAAATTTTTATGAAAATCATTAAAAAAAATTTGTGCTTTCCATATACATTTTATACTCAAGTCGACCCTCTAGGTTGTAGAAGCAGGCGTTTAAATTATTTTAAAATAATTGTTTTTTCTTTTGTTTTTTTTTTTTTAACAAAAATTTTAAAAATACGATAGACCTTTCTGGTCCTGAGATAAGCTTTTGTCAGATATAGAGAAAAAAAAAAGTGCGAGAATTCAATAAGTAAAAATATTTCCTTATTGGCAGCACTACAACAGGCAATCAAGGTTTATGAATATGTGGCTGCATTTTAAATGAGTTTAGATTTCAAAATCGGCAACTACAAAAACTTAGAAAAAAAGTTTTAAACATCTTTTTTTATATTATATTTTTACTTCACCCGTTTCAAAATGCACACGAACTTAGCATGTCTAAATACAATTCGTTGCTGGTAAGCAATTGTAGTTAAAGTCTACTATTTTGTTGCTTAGCAGCAACGAAATTTATCTAGACGTGCTAAAGCAATATTAACAAAAATTTTGAAATTCGTTTTTAAAAAATATTTTGAAATGAAAGCATAATGTAAATTGCTTAAAATGGTAAACTATAATGTTAATTCTGTGGCAAAAGGGAAAAAGTGCTCAAATCGAGATAAGCTGATTTTAAGCTAATGCTACCTACATAATCTGCATATCTGAAAGTACATCTGGGCAAAATCTCAATTAATTTATGCGTCTTTTCAAGAAGTTATAGCACTATGATTTGCGACTTATCTTTTTTAGACTTCTAATCAAATTTGGAATAAAAGCTTTGGTAAGTTTCAACTCAAATGTATTATTTACAGTGTGTAGAATGATATTTCCTTAAAAAAATAAAGGTTAACAGAGAATTTCCCAATTTAACTGTAAAAGAAATAAATTTCTGAAAATCGACTTGAACGCTTAAAAGTGCTCTGCTGCAAAACAATCAAATATGACTTATGCACTTATTCCTTATTGCCATATAGAATTTATTGCGTCTTTGGCGTTATCTATGACTGTTGTGATAATCTTGCTTAATGATCATAGACTATATGTGCCCATGATTATGAAAGTGAGTCATTTATTTGTTGTGTCGAGATATTTACTAGATTATATTTCTATAAATCAAAAAATATTTATATATTATGCAACAGTTTAATTAGGAGTTGCACTTAATATAGATTTATTTAATATTTATTGAAGTTGGTTTTATTGAGGAAACTATGTATGTTATTTCTGATGATTCACTTTGAAAGCTTATATATAATTAATGCATAATTAGAAAAATATGAACCAGAATTTGTGCTTTATTGGAAAATTTTCGCTATAATTTAAGGTTAGGTAATAAATTGGCTATCACATGATCAAATGTGAAGAATTAAGCTGTCATCCTTTGACATTTATTTAGTGAAAAGTTGGCAAATTTTATCCATGGAATACTACAATCTTGAACAAAGAATTTTAATTGCGAAGTTTGTGAATTTTTATTAGAACAACAGGGTGTACGCGAACAAACCAGAAACAACTGACGTTTTGAAAGATGAAATTCGGCGCTGCATTGACTTGATAAGCGAAGTTTTGTTGCAAAATGTGGATCAAAATTTTGCGAAAAGAACTGACATCTACCGACGTGCTAGAGGTGGACATTTGCCCGACATCATATTCCATTATTGATTCTCATATTTCTACTTGACATTGGTATCAATAAAACTGAATTTGTCAAAAAAAAAGTGTGTTCTATGCAAATTTACTTCCTAACCTTAAATTCGTCCACTCTTTATTAAGTTTTAAAAGTTTCATTGAAAAAAAATATTAAAACCTAAAAAACTGCCAAAATAAATATTTCACTTGTTCAGTGAAATATTCACTGGCTGTTCTAGTCTTCTAAATTCTGCTTATAAAAAAGAGGCTAACAAGTGGCAAAGGCGTGAAAAAAGTATCACAACGGTAACACTGGTATTTGCGGTGGGAAATTTGATGTCAGATGTCAAAAACAAAACCAAGTGCCGTTCAAACTTTACTTAATAATGATAAACCACTCAACTTAAGCGAGAATCTTTAGCGGAATTAAAAGAAACTGATGAAACATTATTCCATAAATTATTTCCAATTTAAAGTCATATTTTTACATACACATATATATGTATGTATTTTTATTTAGAAGCTTTAGAGGCCTACTTTTTTACTATATTTCTTCTTTGCCTAATTATGACAGATTAGAAAAATAAATGGCATCATTTGGGGGAAAGAAAGCAGATGCTGTTAGCGACTTACTTCATATATTTTGTTGGAAGCTACTTCCTGGCATTATTTATACTTACATACGTATATGAGTATTTACAAAATGGAAACGCATATTTTCCCATACCAAAAGCCCAACCTAAGGCACACATACACGTGTTATATATATATAAATACGTAAATATGGTAGTATACATTTTTATGTCATGTACTCGTATTTGTAAGTTTGTATTTCCTTCCGTACGTGTCTGTGACTGTAAAGCGAAACCACCAGCAAAGAAAGAGTAAAATCTACAATTACTTTAAGTGAAATTACATTTGCAGCAGAACCAAAAATGTACATATATGTCAAACTTACCCAGCAAACACACAAACTCTAGACTAAAAAGCAAAAAAAAGGAGTTCGAATTATGTTAAGATAATTACCACACACTGTCTTAATATTTAGACATAATTAAAAAAAATCTTTTCGTGATACATATTGAAATTTAACTGAACTGGGTTTAAGTTCAGTATAGTCAATTCTCATAGCATGAAATATTTTTATTAATTGATGTTATTTTTTAAAGAAATATCGAAATATCGAAAGAAATATCGATATCTTTCTGAGCCACTACACACACACATGAATAGTTATAGTTACAAAGGAAAATCAATAATTCTATATACAATATAATCACTTCTCATATTCCATTTCCTTAAAAATGCATGTCAAATAGCTAATGTTAACAACAACAATTCTCTCTCTTATAAGAAATTATTCCTGTTAAAAAAAAGATTTCTTACCATAAACTTGCATTTGTTCAAGTGAATGTGTTTTGTGTAGATGCCACAAAAATCTACAAAATCTGAAGTAAATGAGAGCAGAAAAGCACCGAGATATCAAAATTGTTAAATGCTTAATACGTGCTGTGTTTTGTAAAAGCATCAGTGTGACTAGATCTAAAAAAATCTGTCGCTAAATCAGCCTTAAAATAATGCTAGAAAAATGCTAAAATAATGCTAAAATTAAAAAAAAACTTAGTGCCCTTTTACATTTGGGAAATTGAAAGACAGACAGACGAAGTTTGTTGAAGAAGGGGTGAATATGCAGAGTGTGTAGTACACGACCCCCAGTACCGGACATTTTTTGTTTCTCTTTTCTACTTTTCGCAATTTATTCTTGTTGCTTCATATGATTTTTCACATTTCAGCGGAAGTATGTATACTTGATGTGTACTATCAAGGCATATGGTATTTATGTGCATGTGTATGAGTAGCATTCGCGAAAAAGAAGTAAATAAACCACAAAATTTCTGTCTGTCTATTGATTTCCAATATGTAAAAGCTTCGGGCAAGAACAAAAGAGAATTGAAAAAATGTCCGGCAGGAAATGTCTCAAATGTAAAAGAGGACTTATATTATTAATGAACACTTGATGTAATTGTTTGCGTTACAAAACAAAAGGAAAATAAAAATAAATATTTGTGTATGTTTGTATGTATGTATATATAAATGTACTGTATGTATTTATGTGTCACGTTAATGTTTATGGGGGACATTAGCATTATTAGCTTAGTCAACAGCAAAAAGAGAAACCAACAACGACAGTATAGCAACTATGAGGGAATAAAAAAGAAATTGCAGACAATGACAATTAGAGGTAAATAAGAAGACTCATACAAAACTCATTAAGGAACTGTTTTTCTTTGTTTTATTTATTAAATTTTTCTTGTTTTCTATTTCTATTTTATGCAATTGAAACGTTTTGCTTTGAAGGTAGAATCTGCGCTAAATGGTTTTCAGATTCATTTGGATTGGTGAAGCTAAATGGGTTTTATAATTTCTTTAAATGTCATCTATAAATTTTGAAAAAGTTTTAATTAAATTGTGCTACAAGAAATATATTGAGCTAACGTGGCAATTATTTGCCACAAAGTATGTGGATGCGAGTGAACAGCAGTAAGTTTAATTTGATGTCATTCACACATATCTACATGCATACATATCATCCATGCGTATCATTTTACACTGTGCTTAAGTACATATCGCACGTGTTCCTCTAAGGAGCTCAACTCAAAATTTATAAATTTAAACAAATAAATATAAAATAAATTTAAAAAATAAAGTAAAATAAATATAAATTTTACGTATTCAGTAGAGGCAAATAACTGTCACAATAATTAACATTATTTAATTATAAATATATGTTTTTATATTCCAAATAAAAGATTTTTTAGAAATTAAACATTTTTGTATGGGGACCACCCTAATGATTGAAGATGGACGGTAGGTGTGTGCTGAACAAGTGTTGGGGCAACAAAAATTTTGGGCATCGCTCATATATTTGACACATTTAGGGGCAATTGTAGAAAATAATGTTTTGTATGGGAAATAGGTGGTTGGTATCTTTATATCAAATATAGAGGGTTGGAGTGGTGGGAATATTAGTGGGGGTCGGTCTTAAGTTTTACCCATTAGGAGCAACTCAGGGGCACTTGTGAGGTTGTTAGTGGATCTTGCCTCGTTTTTCTCTTGTTTTGACCCCGATGAAGACCCATTTACCCCAAAACCACACCCATAACTTTTTGACTTATACATTTTTTTCTAAACCTTACAAAATAAGGGGTTCTAGCGTATCGAAATCAAAAAGTCATGCGCTAATACAGCCCAAAAGCTCAGTCGCGTTTATAAAGTTTAAGAAAAGATTATATTTGTTTATGCGCTTGTGAACAGACAAATTTGTTATATCATTATTTTGTCATATTTGTAGAAGCCATAAATTGAAGTTGACATTAATTTCATTTCATAGCATGCAATTATGTAAGCCAGGTAT
The DNA here is from genome assembly GCA_936439885.1 of Nowickia ferox. Lineage (NCBI taxonomy): Eukaryota > Metazoa > Arthropoda > Insecta > Diptera > Tachinidae > Nowickia > Nowickia ferox. The sequence goes on from OW387023.1 coordinate 113,640,413, forward strand.
GGGAATTTTAATTTGATTTCAAATAATTACAGGCATTTCGCGATAATCACTTTCGATTAAAATAGTTTGAAAACTAAATTAAAAAGAATTTAATATATAAATATTTATTATTTAGAAGAATATAAATTCTGGTGTTAGTAATCACATATTTAAAATATTTTTACAAATAAGTTCAACAAATAGAATATTCCCAGACCTGGCTTCAATACAACTACTTCAAAATATACATAAAATTCTACTGTATAATTAAAACACAGTATTGTATGAAAATTACTAGCTACAAATATACATTACTGTATAATTGGACAAAGCATTTGACGTCAATGCGTGCTTGTGATTTGAATAAATGTTACTAAAAAATTATACAACTTCATTAAATTGAAGCAAGCGACGCACACCGGGCATCAGCCATATCTCTATCAATATACACAAATTCCAATAAAAATATACATATATTTTCTGTTCCTACATTTATTAATAATTATACGGAAACATTTTGCTTTTTCTATACATATTTAAACGCGATTTTTGCTAAACTATTTCTAATAGCATCATAAAACCCATGTCAGATTTTCCTTTTTTTTAATATATTTTATATGGATTGTACATATATAGATATATTTCCTCTTCTGGTTGGTTTCTTATATCCAGCTCTTTGTGCTTAAAACAAAACACAAACAGCAGAGCGTTATAAAAATTTGTTTTTATTAAATTCCATATACTGCAGCATAATAAAACCAAAAGAATCAACTAAACTACACATGTGTGCGTCATTAAATGTTAGTTTCATTTATATCGAGTTGTAAAAGCAAATTGCAACTTGTAAAAACTTGTTTATTGGACGACGGACGGCTAAGGCAAAACAAACTGCACACTGGTATTGACGTTAATGGCAGCAGAACATTTACCAACCAACAAGTACTAAAATAGAGAGCAAATGCCATTTATTGTAGCAACTATTTAAGATATTAATGGGCAATACTTTTTTTCGAGGGATTTCTGGGTTATAATTTTTGTTTAAGGAACATTTCTCTTTAATTACATTAAGGAATGACTGCTTTAAGTAATAACCACTCAATTAAAAGGAAACATGCAAAGAATTAAATAATATCCAGTTTTTGAAGCAGCAAACAATTCTTAATGTTTTTACAATAGAATAATCTTTGTAAGACATTTTGCTTTTGAACCCTTTACATTGCTTCGAATCGGTAAAATATTCCACTTTCCCAGCCGAGAATTACTGGTGTAAAGAAATACAATAAAACGTTAAACTGGGGTTAAATATGGTCTGGTTAATTACTTTGCTAATGAAAATTTTCTGGAAGAAAAGTGTGCTGTGACACAGTCAACTTTTCGATTAGAAAATTGTGCAGTGACACAGTCAACTTTTCTATAAGAAAAGTGTGTTGGGACACAGTAAACTTTTCTATTTTTCTGACATAGTCAACTTTTCGATTAGAAAATTGTGCTGTGAAACAGTCAACTTTTCTATCAAAAAAGTGTGCTGTGACACAGTCAACTTTTCTATATAGAAAGTGTGCTGTGACACAGTCAACTTTTATTTGAAAAAAGTGTGCTGTGACACAGTAAACTTTTCCTTAAGACGCATTGAACTTTTCTTTAAGAAAAGTGTGCTCACACAGTAAAATTTTCTAAAAGAAAATGTGAAATTGTAAATTTTTCGATAAAAAAAAATTTGCAGTGACACAATTTTGAAAATTTAAGGGAATTTTTTTTTTAATTTATATCCAATTACTATTCTATAAATTATTTCCTTTGTGATTTTCATTTGATAATTACATTTTCCAAATCTAATCGGAAGATAGATTTGTTGTACCAAAAATTTATTACAAAATGCGCTGCCTGTGAACTCAAGAAAATGCTTTTGATGCCAGAAGATATCAGTAAATTTGAAATCTTGACTCAAAATTCTGCATTAAAATTGTATATGATGACACATTTTTTTTTAACTTAGATTACAAAAAAAAACGATCAGTTGTTATTGCAAAGTTTGATAGTATTTTCAAATGGTTCAATACAACTTTTCAAAGAAAATCAACAAATCAATCATAATTCACAGTATGCTCACACAAGAAGCATCCAGTTTGAACAAAAACTATTCAGGATTAAACAAAAATTTACCAGAAAATATGTTTAAATCTTGATAGCAGAAAAATAAGTAGAAATGAGCCGAATACCAAATGTATAAAACAAACTGAGCAAAAAAAAATAAAAATCAACAGCAAATGGACATTTGAAGTCTTGTGGTGCCGTTTATGCCTTAAAACAAACCAAACCATAAAAACAACATGATAGACATAATTCAAATTAAAAGAAAATGTAACAGAGTAAAAAGGAAGAAGAAGAAGAAGAAAACTTGAAACTGAAGACAACAAACTGTCAACGTCGGAATGGAAATGTTCTGTTAGTGATGTGTTTCTTATCGTGCATAGAGGAACGTGTAAATGTCAGGGTATTGTGGCTTTAAATGATGCATCATACAAACCAAGCATTAGACATAGAAAATTTAAGTGTTAGAAAAAGGAAGATTTCGATATTGATCTCAGGCTATAAATGCAAACATTTTCTCTTGAGCTTCTTTTTATTGTCAATGCGCTAAACATTTATATGTAAGAAAATCTTATTTTGAACCGACTTCAAAAAAAGGATGAGGTCATCATTTTGTTTAGATTTTTTTTTTTCTAAGTATGTATGTACCTTGAGTTTCGTCCCATAAATCTAAATTATTTTTAGTTTTTAGTTTATGTTTATGTACAAGTGTAGTTTTATTAAAAAGTATAGTTTGAAGAACTGGAAATTAGTTGCAAATTTATTTTTTTTTTAAATTGAGGAATTGAGGAAAACGATTTAAAACTTGGCATTTAAAATTTGTATGCAATAAGGACTAAAAAGATAGTTCCGCCAGGCATAAAAATGTAACATGGCGGCACTATATACATAAAAATTAAAACAAAGCAAGACGTATTGAGTTTTGGGGCGTGGCAGAAATTTTTGTTTTTGTTTTTGAAACTTCAATGACATATCTTTCATTTTAGTGCAGACTGGCACTACTTTTTTGACCCACCATGAGCAGCACTTTTATTTTATAATTTCATTTTTAATTTCTAAGATTTTTTCTTCAAACTTTTATTTATTAAAACACATTACCTTTGCCTTACCTTTGAAGGATTTTCCTTCCCTCAGCAAAAAAATAAAAAATAAATAAAAAAACACCCAAAAAGGTTGTCAGGCAAACTGTTGCATGGATATCTAATGTGCTATAATACTTCTACATGAAAAAAGATTCCCTTGAAATAAGAAACACATCAAAATTTACACTCAAATTATGTGCATTTCGAACTAAAAAGTTTGACTATAAAGTTCAAGAGTATTTTTCTTTGCTTTGGCCTTAGTTACGTCCGTATGTACGAGTGTATTGTTTCTTTTATTACACTGAAATATTTTCAAGGAAGAAAATCGAGAACTGAAAGGAAACAAAATTCCTTTATGGTGAAAGTTTTGCAAGGCAAAAAAAAAGACTTATAAATATATGCTTGTATTTATAAATTCCATTTAGACAACTCTTTTTCTTTCATTTCTTTCATTTACTTTGAAAACAAAAAGGAAATGTTATATTTCTTGTCTTAAAGTAGTTTTAGCAGCTGCTAGAGTATTTTATCATTTGCTGTGTTTTTGTGTATAAAGTTTTTATTAGCTTGCTTTTATGTACGATATCAAAGCTTTATGACAATTCATCATATTATAATATGATTTGACAGAAATAAAATAAACAAGAAAGAAAATATAACATGAAACCAACTATCAAGTTCTTATATCAAATACAACCTTGACCTTTATGGTTTTTACTATAAGAACTAGTAAAAAAAATATGTTTGGTATTGAATGCGTGCATGGACGAAACATACAGATAAATCATGATATGAAGTCATTTTCCAAGCATATTTAGTTGATAAATAAGTATTAGGATAGTGTTATAAATAAGTTAGTAAAACATGATACACAAAATAAGAAAGTTTTTAACTATCAGGCTTTTCATAGATCTTTGGGTTACATCTCTTTTTTTCTAATCTGCTATCACAATAATATATATAAATTTATAGTTAAACATATTGACCAAGGCAGATTAATAAGCTAGAAACAAGACAAATTCATATAAAGCAAAGCAACCAAAACGAATTCACTTGGAGGTGGTATCCATAACACATAAGAAATATTTGCCTCACTTCGCCTTGAAAAGTTCATACTTTGGAAAACAGTGTCAAGTGTACTTAAATATGTGAGTTGGCATCTGAGAGATTCAGATTCAGATTATAAGCGGCGAAAGTAGTCATCAGTTGAGACCATATTATATTAAGATTCGATTTGTATGCTAGTGCTTGTCTAATAATTTGACATTCCTTGATCGATTTAATAATGCAAACATCATCACATATTCATCTGCGAAAAAATAACAACTTTTATACACACATAAACAAAATAAAAATAATTGCTCAATTCAATTGCTGTATTGTTTAAAATTATACTTGAAATTGCAATTTTAATCCAAATATCTCTATACAAAACCAAAACATTATTTATATCGCAATTTGCACAAAATTACCAATCTTTTTAAATATAATTTTGCTGTAGCTTACTTTCGGATAACAAAAGGAAACTGCAAGCAAACTGTTAATGTTTTTTTTTTTTAATTTTGCCTTTAAAAATTTAATATAAACTTTGCAACTTCAACACCACACCTGAACTACATGCAAAAAAAATAATCGAAAATTCAACGACAACATGCGAAAGTATTTGCAAAATAAATTTTTATCAAGTTTTACCAAATTAATTTTTAAGAAAATTTTTTTAAAAGTATTAAATTTTTTTTTAAGTTTCTAGCGAACTTTCAACAATAATTAACAGTAGCGACTTTTGGTGTTGACTAATTTGGGGTGAGAAAAGCAAATTTTAAAGTATTTTTTTTTATATAACGCACAATATTTCCACAACTAGAGGGGCTAGAAAAATAAGATAGCTATTTTCCCAAACAGCCGGCAAAAATAAAGTTATTTTAGGTTAAAACATTATAATAAAAAAATGTTAAGTACTAAACTAAAAACGACCTCTAATATTTTTGCAATAACAGTGGGATATACTGATATACTCATGAATACGACTCTACTTAAATAAAAGTTAATGTTATGTAGATTAATATTACAGAAAGTATTTTTACATTTGGAGGGTCAGTCACGAATATTACAAAAAAGTGGCACAAATTGTGCAAATTCTAAAGAGCTGTTAAAGAAAAATTACATAAGGATCGGCTATTTTTATTTGAACAACAAAACCGCTGTTCTGCTGTGTAATTAAGGGCGCATGCATTAGTATGGGAACAATGTGCGTATGATTAATATTTAAACTGTAATAAGTAGAGGAAATAACAAAAAAAGTGAAGCATACTTTTTAGCTGCCATGTTAAAATAATTATGGGTGCGTATGATTAATGCAATTGGGCATATCTTGTAAAATACCATTTGTTGTCAGTTGATCAAATAACTGAAATCAGAAATGAGATTCTTCAAGTTTTTTTAGTTTAAAATTATTTTTGTTGCAGAATTACACAGAGCATAAGTTACTTGAATTACAAAGAATTGAACAGTTAAAAAAATAACTGGAAATAGTGACACAGTTTCGTAAGCTCATCATTAATCACAAACAGCAATTAAAAATCTTAAATCTTTGGACTTATGTATATCCTCTTCGAAACATTTATTCACATCAAAGATTTTTAGTGGCACCACCATTCACAAAGTAACTGGTCCGTGTCATATTGGCTATGCTACTTACAATTTGAATCCAATTAAATCTTCTACAATGACACCATTTCTATTACACAAATTACACTAAAATTGTATCACTGAACATTATTCGTGTGAATAAATGCTTCAGATAGGTTCTAAAACAAATTTCTCTTAGTCCATTTTATATATATGTACATATTTCAGTTATTAGATCAATAAGACTTAAGAATATTCTCCCAAAAAAATGGTCTGTTACAATGTCCAGTTGCATTAATCATACGCTTCAATTATTATTTTAACATGACAGCTGAGAAGTATGCTTCACTTTTTTATTATTTCCTCTGCGCATTAGAGTTTAAATATTAATCATACGCACATTGTTGTAGATGTAATTGATCTATACATATCGCTCAGTTACTAAAACAGCCTGTTTTTCGGAAATGAATAAGAATATACGTTCTTTAAAATAAAGAACGAAACGATGTTTACGTTTTTGTAACATTTAACTATTAATCACATGAAGATTATAATTTTTAATGTCAAAATGTTAACTGACTTAAAACAGTAAAAACTATATATTTTTCTTTTATTTTTTACTTTAACTTCCAGAAAACAAAATAAATAAACGAGAAAATGTGAATGTATTTTTCTATAATCGGATTAACTTGACTTTCACAAGAACGAATCTCGATTTCCGCACAATGAACAGATGTTTCCCTTGTAGCTGCAATTTTTCTGTGAAATAATCAGCAACAAATTCAGTATAAACAAATAATTTTTATTTTATGCATCGTAATTTAACTGTTTTTTAGGAAAATAAAGTAAAGGTTATAAGAAAAAAACTTAGAAGTTAAACAACGGAAAATACGAAATACAATGAAAGTGTCTATTAATGAGTAAATGGTTGTCTAAATGAATGTTAGAACTAATTAAAAATAAAATTGCTTATCCGCTTTAAATTTGAAGTGAAGCTTACATATATCAGACTTTTCATAGAAACATTTTTTTTTTTTTTTGGTTATACCTAAAAAATAAAAGCTTTAGAATATGCTTTAAAAAAAGCAAATTTTTATAAACGAAACATAAAAACGAAAGGGCTTATATTTTCTAAAAACCGGCTGTTAATTCTCATACCGTTATTCATATTGTGTAAAAATTTCATACAAATATATTGTTTATTCATCTCTCGAGAAAAAAAATTTCTTTTTCCATCAAGTTTAGTGTAAATTGAAAATGTTAAACTCTTTTCCTGATAAACTAGTTTTTTGGAGTTATAACATTGTTTTAGTAAATGAGCGATATATGTACCACATGGTATTTTTATTTATGAGCTCTTATATCTTGCACACAATTTTTTTAAACAAAAATCTCAGGAGAGAGATGATGAACTAATTCCAAACTTAACAGTTTTAAGGCCAATGTGCAATATTACTCGTATTTTTATTTTTAAAGTTTATGTTCAAAAATTTTTGAATCAAGTAAAACAGAACTCTGAGCTGTCATTAAAAATAATGTTTTAACTTTTAACATACTCTAAGCTAAGGGTTATCAATACTGGTGAAAACTTTTATTTTTATGAATTAGTTGATGTGGGCGCATGACATTCATTTAATAAATTGTCCTTGTAGTCACAAAAAAATTTTTAGATAACAAACAAAGAAAAAAACGAATTATGATATTGATGATAAATGGGAATAGTTAAACAAAAGTTAAGAAAATGTTTATTTGTGAAATCTTAACAATGTTACAACTTTCTTTATAAAATGTATGAAAGAGTTTAAAAAAAATCAAGTAATCTTACATGGTTAAAAAAAAACAAAAATTATTCTTGAATAGTCTTCCCCAACCAAAAGGAAACAGAAATCCCGAACTTAGCAACATGTTAGATGGAGAGACATTTTCACATTTAAAGTGAACAAAATTTTACGATTTAAAGTTTGCCCAAGGGTTCTTCTTTTAAATAAAATGAAAACTTAAACTAACAGATATTTTCACAAATATGTTGTAAGTTGCAGTGAAAGTTTTACGATAGAAGAAATAAAGTTAACAGTAAAACGATTGACACTACAAGTCCCTGGGGTGAAATGTATAACATATGGATTTTACTTGGAAACAAAATAATTTCATATATGCAATAAATCTAAAGTTTCCTCCATTACCACAAAAACGCAAAACTCAATTCAAACTTTTTGCTTAAAAAACAGAGGAAGAAAAATCGGGGATTGAACAAAAATTCCTAGAAACACAAGTCAAGCTGGTGATGTTGAACTGCTGTTTTTTTATAAAAAAAAAAATATTGTAATATATTTGTTTTTTTTTTATTTAGCTTGTAGTCAATTGTTAAATAATATAAGTTTATGAAAAATTGTTTTCTTGACAAAAATATTAAAGAACTCCCATTCCCTTTTCCCTTCTCTCCAACAAACCAAAGACTTGGCAAACTAAACTTTACATGTATAAAAGTCTTTATATCATAAAAGAGTGTATTCCAATATATTTATTATTGAAACATTTGAGATCTAAGCAGATTCGTAAGAAAGTTCAAACAAAAAATAACAAGCAAGTTATTTTTAATGCGTCGAGCAAATGATTTTCAAATAATTAAAATGAACTATCTGAAAGCCGTGTGGTGCGTGTACAAAGTTTTATTGACTCGTGCATTTAATCAATGAGAATGATTTGTGGGAAGCAAACAACAAAATTGATTGACTATTAATTAAAGATTTTTGTTATTTTAATTTGGCAAAACTAATTGATTTTAATGGGTGTTGTTCAGATTAATGACACACTAAAAAAACACTTAAATGTCACATAAAAGTGCTGGCATAAATTAAAATTTACAAGCAATCAATACAAATTTAATTGAAAGCAAATAAACAAGTGCTTCCTATAAAAAGAAATAAAGTAGAAAAATGGTATATCAACACTTTTAATGAATTAAAAAATTAATTGCTTCTGTGTCATTCAAAGTTTTGTACTTAATATATTTTCCCCCATATTCATAAAATTTAAAATGTATTTTATTTCAAATTTTTCATAAAAAATTTTCCTAAAATGGATTTCAAGTTCATTTTAATTTTTTATGAATATGGGGGTTTATGTTAAACATAAACTTTGAAAAAAAAAACTATTTATTTTTTACTATACATTTAGTAGTTGGCTTAACTCCAAATACTTTATTGGAATAAATGACTTTTAGTTCTTTAATAAATTAAATAATTTTTTTTATAAATTTTTTTCTTGCAAAATTTATATGCATGTTGTAGGTATGTAATCATGTGAAACAGAGTAAAATTACCAAACTAAAAGCCAAATTATGTAGTTTGTGCCACAGAAGCATGCCAAATTGTAAAATAAAATGACACCTTTATTGTGATAAGTAAATGCAGCGTTTTGCAGCACTTGCACACAGATGCAGACACGCTACGGCATTATCTTGCATGTTTCGCTGTCTGTTGTAGTTTCAACATTTTTATTTTAGTTGTTTTACAAAATGAAAAATTATACATTTTATTATTGTGCAGTAGAATTAAAACAAAATAAAAAAATTCAAATTAAAGACTCCGGGAGTTGCACTGGCCGCAAAGTGAAATAAATGAAATATATTTGAAAGCAGGTTAAAAAACCAGGGAATTGAAACTATTATAAAATAAATGTGATGTGGCGTTTATTTAAGATTATGTTATAGCATGAGTTTTTAAAACAAACAAACAAACAAACAAATATTTGCATGTATCCCAGCAAACGCACGCTCATAGAACAAAAGATTAGTTAAAAAAGCAACTGAATGCTATTTTTGCATATGAGCATATTTGGTATTTGGTTCGTTTAATATTAAAACTATTGGCAATTGCAATGATCTTGCCATTCAGATCACTTTCCACTATAACTTGCAAGAAAAACGGTGACAGTCAATTGACCAGTCATTTGGTCGATAGTGATGATGCATATATCCATCATTACGTAGAGCAAAGTTTTTAACACATGATTAAATTATTAAACTATTCATGGAATTATTATGAAATTTTTACACAATATGAATAACAATATATTATTAATAAATTCAGCAATATTAACTCAAAAACCGAATTTTTTCAATTATAAAGTTGTTCAAGTAAATGAGCGATATGCATTTTTTATTTTTTATTTTTTTTTTCTTGCAAATGTTCTAATACAAAATTCACACGCAGACTAATGTTTACATTACATTTGATAGTTTTGTGTAAAATTACTTTTTTGAGTTATGACATTGTGTAAGTAATTTTGGAATACTTATATGCTTTCATTGCACATGTGGTACCTCTTTTTTTGTAGCGTCATCCTTTGATAAATCACCTGCAGCCATCCGTTTTTTTGGCATTAATATTATGCCATGCGGTTTTAAAATATCTTCTTTACTGTTTGTTCGAAAGTTAGGTTTGCGAAAACATTAACATGCACTTCTCATCTACTCTTTGAAAAATATAAGCATAAGCTTGCAATATAATAAATACAGTAAAGTACATAATAATGAAAATATATTTTTATTAAATGAACAAAATCACACTAATCACGAATTTTTTATTCCCATGAAATTTGTCTTTCATCTGAATAAATATTTGTTATCGCGGCCTTTTGTGCCCTACACACGTTCAAAATGTAAAAATCAAATTGTTTGAACCAAAATAAATTCTTTAAATAAAAAATAGCAGTGTACACCAAAAAATTTATTTAAATATAAATTTATTTATTTTTTTTACAGGACCAGCACTCGTGGGATAACCCCTACTCATGCAATGCATTGTGCTAGAACTAGGAAAGGATAGAGGGAGTAGTGTCTGTGAACATTTGATTTAAACTTTTTCACGCTGGTAGTGACAGGAAAGACCTCCGTAGGTAGTTGGTTCCACATACGAACAGTGCGGCTAAAAAGGGAATTCTCTCTGTAATGTGTATTGCGATTCGTTGGCCAATCGACCACAAAGGGATGTGCTCTGAATGAGGCACGTGTTGTGCGTGTAAATGTGCGGGTTTCAGGAACAAGTTCCCTAATTTCGTTAGAACACATACATGAGAGTTGTATTCCATTTTTGGTCCGATATAAGTGGTATAAATAGTAAGGAGATCGGATGGGGTGAAATATCGTTTGCACCGTTTTAAAAACCCGAGGCACTTGAATGCTTCTTTTGCAACTTGAAAAATGTGTTCAGCCGATCGGACATCACAATGTATTTTCATTCCAAGAACATCAAGAGCATCCGATTCCTTAATATTTATACCCCCATAATTACAGAGGCAATAGCATTTTCGGTCATGCGTCTATAAGTAACCATACAACATTGGATCTTACGGGCGTTAAAGTCGACCCTGTTCGCATGACCCCATTCAGAGATTTTTGCTAAATCATAATTTAGCAAAAAAAAAAATTACTAACATAACTTTATTTTGTATTTAGACTCTTTTAAAAATTATAGAGCTGAAAAAGCTGCCTTTGCTTATCTTTGATAAGTTCTCTACCGCTTGCAAAAAAAAACACTATTTTCCTGGCATTTTGAAATTATGCTCTTTTATGGGGTTTTCCACTAAAGGTGATTATAAAAAAGGTTTGGGCAGAATGAACATTCAGCAAAGTGACTTCAAAATGGAAGTGCAAATGTGTACAGTATTTTTACTGTGGACGAACTTCCACGCATCTTTTGCAATAATATTTTAATTTGCCTTTTATTTGTTGAATTATTCCAAAATTGTTATTAAAAAAATAATAATACAGATGTTGATTACATTTTATTTTTAACAGTTCGAACAGAACAAATTTGCATGAATGTTTTTTGAAGCAAAATTTACGACAGCGATTTTTCGGTTTTGTTCCAAGGAGAATTTCATTCACGATAAGGTTGAATATATCAAAGAGAAAACTAGTATCCTTTCGCAATTAAAGGCTAAAGAAATTTAGCGAATTTTTTATCCAAACTGGGTGACTAACGTACAACTAAATACTTCACATGGCTAACTGAAAGAGAAATATACAGGCGCAAGTGAACTTTGATTGGTCACATCTTGAGAAGATGATACAAACATTGAAAGACATGCACTGGACTATAATCTGGAAAAACTGCGAAAAAAAACCTCGTAATACTTGAATGTGAATGATCGAATGTAAATCTCGAAATATAACCAAGAGAATGGAGATCCATCTCAATGACCGAGTAAAGTAGAGAGAATTTATTAACATCCTGAATTCATTGTGAACTTTTATCTATTTTATTTATTGTCGTCAATGACAATATGCAGACTTAATAATTTTAATAATGAATAGCGTCGTGGGCCCGAAAATGGAAGTGTCCACGTTGTGGTATTGATGTTAATTTATGACACAATTATGGCTACTTTTCTGTCAGTGTATTTGACAGGATGCAGCAGGATGTTGCTTAAAAATGCAAAATGCAAACTGAAATCTTTCTATAAAATTATTTTTTTTTACATAAAATCCAAAGGGAAAAGTAAGTATCTTATAAAGAAAATACTTGTTTGCTATACTTCTTTTATTCTTTACCAAGATATTTTATGAAAATAAATCTGCTTGCAAATATTTGCTGGGTTTGAGGTGTTATTAAAATAAAACCATAGACCTCAGTTTGCAAGGCGCGACCGTTGCAGGAGCAGGAAATGCAATTATTCTTTCGCTGTTCTGTTTTTGTTTTTCTCCTGCACTCTTGCAGTTGTTTTATTTCCTTGTTTCATTTTTTTTAACGGAAATGAAATGAGTTTTGTGGCTATTGTTATTATTTTTTTTGTTGTGTTATGCTGGTTTCTTTTTTTTTTTTTTTTTGTTTTGTAATTTTCTTGTTGCAGTTCTGCACGTGCAAGAGAATGTATGTTCGAGCTTTTCCAGGCGTTGACTGTGCAATTAAATGAAACGTATGTTTATGGCTTGCCAGCGGTATGTCAGCTTACCTCTGTTTACTCTGTTTACTTTCTACTTGATGACCAGCCATTAAAAATGAATGTGAACATAAAATCATGTTTGCACTTTAATATAAATGAATTTTTAATGTGCACTTAAAAACCAGATTTGTGTTTTACTAAAATTGATATGTGTGCAAGGTAATTTAGAGAAGAAAATAACCATATATTGTACGTTTGAGAATATTGCTCAATATAAAAGTGAATAGAAAATAATTTCAAGATAATTATAAGCAAAGATTTTTTTATATTATTTTGAATTATTTGCTAATTTTTTTCTTTTAGTTTTTGATTTATTATATTTTTCATATTAAATTTATGAAAGTTCATTCATCAAAAGGAAAGTATAATTAAAGCACACAAGTACACACTAAAGCTTGTTTATGCCAATTTTCGTGGCGCAAAAAAAATCAACACTAAAACAGAAATGCTATTGGTCCAACATACATACATATGTACATAAATAAAGAGTTAGCAACATACTTTGAGCTGCTCAGCAATGCCATTGAAATGTTTGTGTTAATCGCAAATACAAAAAGTGTTTATAAAACGCACAGTTCGCTTGAAGTGCTTAGAACAACCGGAAAAATAAAGGTGAGACCAAAAGAGAAATCTCTATGGAAAACCCCACTTCACTTGTCACTTTAATGGACAGCAGCACACAGTAAACTCTCCTCGTCCACAGCTTAGTAGATGTGTTACTTAGTTAGTCATAAATTTGTGTCTGTTGCCTTACTCAAACTATAAGCTGACTGTTACAAAATGTTATTTATTACATCTTTTAATGTTTAATCATAAATTATGATTAAAGCACTGGCAAATGGCATTGTGACTTGTTTGTGTTGTATAAAAATAACAATATTCAGTGTTACAAGCGCTTTCCTAAGCAATTAAGCACGCACTCGTCGCCACATTTACGCGCGCACTGACACACGCACACACACACACACACACGCACACACACATTGTAAGCTAAAATATAAATGGCATAAATGTAGGCATATTAAAAGCAGCAGTTAATTTACGATAATAGAGTTCTATAGAAAAGCTATTAATTCAGGTAAATTGCTTTGAGATTTGTTTGGTTTAGGCACAGATTGCATAAACTTTTATTACAAATCGCTCTCTTTGTCATTTTGCTGCAGAAGTCTACATAATTAAGAATAATTTTCTCATATTTTTACTTAAGTTATATTCTCCTCTTTGAAAAAATAATTACAAATATTAACCAATTAAGGAGAGGAAACCAATTCGCTTATAAACTTCTACTGAATGTGATTAATTAAATCGATTACAATTAGGGTTACCGAACAAGAGGGATTTTTTTTTATTCCAAGACTAAAGAATTCCAAAATTTCTAATTCGATGAAACGAAGATTATTCGACATGTCATTTTGTCAAAATTGCTAAATACGAATTAGGTTCTGATAAACAAGCTTTAAGGTCTCGTTAGCCGAATGTATTTTTTTTTTTTTTTGTTTATTGGGTAGAAAAAAATATATATTTACACTATAATAAACACTAGCTAACAATATTTTTTTTTTATATTTACAATATACAATGTCTCTAATCGAGCGCTCTAGTATTTTCAGTATGATTATATTTTGTTTTTACAAAATCTCAATAATTTTTATTTATTTACAATAATAATATGTATAACAATAATAATTGCAATGAAAATATTTAAAAACATTGCTTGAGTATTAGCCGAATGTATATTTAATGGAATGTATCAGCTGTTACGTAACAGCTGTTAAAGTAGTGATGGGATGAGTATTTTCACTTTTTACACCACTGCCCGACATAAAGAAGGGTTCCTTTGCGATACTATAGGTATATAAACCGAACTCGTGGAGAGATTTTGATGATTCTTGCATCAATCGATTTGCCTATACGAAAGAAAAATAAAAAGTTGGCGAACTATGTCAAAATGCGTATCATTCGATGCGGTTCAAAGTTGGTCGCAGTAGGATCTTTTTGGGTTTTTTAATTACTACTGATTTGTACATTTGTGCTTCTAATAACGATTTGTTTAAAATTTTATGCGATTTTTAAGTACTATGGCTGAATGGACTACTGGTGAAATTGTTATAAGCACCAAATAAAATTATAGGCATATAAAACAAATACTGTCCAATTATGAATAACAATTCCCCTTTTCCCATTCCTCCTATTATGAGCTAAAATTTCTCCGAGAAAAAGGTATGTATTCTAAATATACGGGAAAGGGAGATTTTTTTTCTCCCCAAACATTTTGAAATCAAATTAATTAATGTTGAAGAACAAAATGCTACAAGCATTTATTTAGAAGAGCAGCGAAATGTTATATTTCCCTCCTGTTTTAGGCATTTGTATCCAATGCAGGGCACTTCAAAAACATGAACTCTTTCTTTTTTATGACCAAAAAAATTTCTTGTGGTTAAAACTTAATGGAAATCTATGTACTTACTTTGCGTATCACTATTCTTCAAGTTATCTTCCCACTACAGCTGCAAAACATTTTTAGACTTCCCTGATCTATATACATCAAATTTACATGTCTAATCTATTGTATCTGCTTAATTTATATCGTGAAAAAAAATTCATTAAAATGGTTGAGGTGTTTTTAATATAGTGCGGCAATACGTTTTTTAATGTTTTCGTGTGTTATGCCAAACTATTATTCACCAACAAACTGTAAATTAAACACACCATAAAGAAAAAAAAGTTTCATCTAGATGACGAATCTGCAAAAATATTTTATGATTCTTGTGTAAAATTTTTACAATACTGCGAAAAACTAAATTTAATGTAAATTAATATCTGTACGTGATGGACTATTTCTGATTTCAGAGCCTTCATAAGGAACTTTAAGACATTTCATACCACGCAGAGCCATATAAGTTAAACTTTTTTTTTGGCAATTTGTTGAGTAGTATAATTGCAGTAGTTCACATTTGTTTAGTACTGTAAATAAAATAAAAATTACTGAAAAACCAAAACTCTAAGGTTTCATAAAAGTTTTACAGCTCAAATCATTTGACTATGCGAAAAAGCCACAAGCCACAGTGGCCCTCAAAGGAAACATAAGCCATGTCGCCGATTAAACTTCGCCGCCTGATAGAGCAGGGAAACAAGAAAGGGGGTCAGTGCAGACTTTATTGTACTCGCAGACTTGATTTGTTCTTCGTTCGTTTCTTTCGTTTTCTTCTTCTTTACGTATAGTTCCTTCGTGGTATAGGTAAAATTGCTCAAAGTAAACTTTGCGTGTAGAGATTTGCACAATGGTATGTATATTCCTTATTTAATGACATTCTTTATTCATATATTCAGTATTCGCAGGAATGCAACTTATTTTTATTTTTATGACAAATCTGGAATTCCCAACTCCAAGTTCTCTTGGATCCTCGGATCGTTTTTGATAAGTCAAAAATGCTTTGAATCAGTTTAATGCATGTGCTGCGTGCCGTTGAATATGTGCCACCCAATAAAGCCATAATGTCGTGGTGTACACGTAACAACATTTATAGTCCTTTTAGGACTCACACGTAACTAATTTTATTCAATTTAATCATACACATACTCGTGTGTTTCATCTAAGCCGTTAATGCAATACAAACTACTGCAAATAAAAAACAAATAAAACAAAACATTTATATCTTCTCAAATTCTTAAATACGCTTAAACAAAATAAATGTAAGAGTAGATGCTAATGCTCAACCGAGCCTTCTTGAGCTCCTACCCAACCACACAAGACACTCGTACTTTTACAGTCATGCCGTAATGTCGCTTGAAAACAAAAAAACAGCAGCAGTAATACAGGACAAGTGTAAAAGTATTCGCATAAATGGAATAAAATAAAAGGAAAAGAATTCATATTGAGAAATATTTTCCACAATAATTTGCATACTATTTCACGTTGTTGTATACGAGTACGTGCATGCATAAATATCTTTGGTAATACTATGAAATGGCATTTTAATGGTTTTCCACTTGGCACTTTTTCTTCTATTTCTTCTGCTTGCTTCCTTTTTAGAATTTCTTGTAATTTTAAAAACGAATGGAAAAATGTATATACCGCTAGCTAAAATGCAAAAAGGTGTAACTAACAAACATATTTAAAATCGAGTTTTTGATTGATTATTATGAATGCCATTAAACTACATGTCATGACAAAATTGAATACTTCTGCGATCAAAAATTACGCTTTTATATATTAACAAAAAACAAGGGGACTTAACTATAAGTTTGCTTAGTTTTTTTTTAGTAAAATTACATTTCTGTTAGTTACGTCTTTTTGCATTTTAGCTAACGATATGTATGTACGAATATGTATGTTTTTTTTCTTACTTCTGTTTGTCTTCTTGTGGATATAGTTAAAGTAAGTTTTTAGGCGCTCACAAATCGTCGCCATAGTTGTCTTCTTCCTCCTTACAATTCATAGTTGAGCTGTTTGCCATTCTTAAGGGTGTTTGTATGCAAATTATCTAGTGCTGAGAAAATTTCAATGTGCAGTAAGTGAGTCGGTGAATGAAGTAATAAAAGTTTAATAAATATTTAGCAGCAATCTTTTTTTTATTTCACCATGTCTTAGATACTTAAAAAAAAGCCTGAAAAGTAAAACAATTAAATGTTTTAAAGCCACGTCTATCACGTACCCGCAGAGGAACCACAAATGTTGCATTGACAAAAGCCGCATGCACTTTATACTAAATAAAGTACTGTGGATACATTTTCACATTAATTGACTCTGGAATTTTCAATAATCTAGAACTCAGAGTATAGAGTATAAAATCTTTGAAATTTCTACTTGCGCTTAAATCTATTTTTCGCGATGGATGGCTGCAAATGAAATTCGAATCGCTTAATCACACTTTTTATTCTTGACGGTGGTGGTAAAAGATTTCCCTAGTAATGGGGTTGATGGCTATTTTAAGGAACTAAATAATTCTGTGGCAATAAGGAAAAAGTGCTTAAGTCATAATAGACTGTTTTGCAGGAGAGCACTTTTAAATGTTCAAGTCGATTTTCAGAAATTTATTTCTTTTACCGTTAAATTGAGAAACTATCTGTTAACCTTTAGTATTTTAAGCAAACATCGTTCTAAACACTGCAAATAATACATTCAAGTTGAAATATATCGAAGTTTAACCTGAATTATGATATTATTTCAAATGAGATTAAAAGTCTAGGAAAGATAAGTCGCAAGTCATAGTGCCATAACTTCCTGAAAAATCACACAAATTAATTGAGATTTTGATCGGGGGTACTTTCGAATATTCAGATTACTGCGGTACCATTAACTCAAAATCAGCTTAACTCGACTTAAGCACTTTTTCCTTCTTGCCACAGAATTGTAACTATAAGCAGGATATTGAAGTTATTGATTATCGCTGGGAAAAACAGCGTTTACAAAACTGCAGTAAAGCTGCCCCTTCACAATTTTTGACTTAATATCTTTAATTTTAATACCTTATTCTGAATAATTATTAAATTAGTTAGATATAAATATAAAACCAAATAAGTTGCGTTTAATTTTTTTAATAAAATATGCGGAATATTTTTTTTTTTTTGTTTATGTACATAAATCACCATGGTTTGTGTTTAATTTCAATAAAGTTTAATTTGATTTGCGCTTATTTTAATTTAGGTTGCGTTTGGTTTAATCTGATTAGCGTTTGGTTTAAATAAATGTGCGAATGCACATAATTTTTTTATTGACGCCCGCTCCTGATGAATTGTCTTCTGTTGAATGAGTTCGAATACGATTTAAGCCAAAACAAGAATATTTCGCAAACATAAAAACTGTATCTTACATCACACGCGTTTTTTTTTAAATCATTATTACATAAATATAATCATGCGTGACTCAAACGTGACAAATGCGTTATTCACTTGTAGCAAATCATGAGGTTTGTTCATTTCATTTGAGAAAGCACATAAAATAATGGCAAAAACAACAGCTATAAAAAAAATTAGTGAAAGCTCTTGAGCGCTTATTATTGGTAAAAAAAAAACGCGTGAACGCGTACATAACTTCTGTGGCCCAGCATAAATATAAATACCGCTCATTTGTTCAACCTTTAAAATAAAATTAAACTCTCTGCTTAATTGAGCCCAATAAATAACTTTATCTCTACTGAAACTGATAAGATGCATATATTTTTGTACTTCCAATATAAACATTAAAAACAAAAACACTTGCGCAAATAATTTTGATGGCAAATGTGAGCAAAACATTTGAACAAAGTTTTAAGATTTATTCAGTTTACTCTCATGTTCACTTTTGGGGCGTCACTAGAAGAAAGCACCCTTACCTATCTGACACATATCTTTTGCCTAGTGATGTGGAATTTTATGCACTTTATGCAATTATTTTCAGTTTACACGGTACTTGAACTTTTTTTAATTAATCCGTGAAATTACCGCTTTTGGTCCCTTTGTGCTCTGGAGTAAAATGTATCGAACTAAAAGTCAATTATGCTGAGAAATTAAGAAAATGTTTACCAAATTTGTTGTATTTTCTTTGTTAAGTCTACTAAGGAACCTTCTTTTTACATTCCATCAATTCATATATAATAATATACAACAATTTTCCCAAATATGCTAAGCAAACATATAAAATAAAATAAATTTTTCTACCTGCTTTTTGCTGCCTTAGTCGTAAATATTTAAACTTTTAATTACTTAAATCCGTTTGTTGGCAAGAAAAACATTAATACCAGTAACTGCAAAAAGCAAGAGTTCACCCACATTCTTTACATTAAAAAATAATATTTAAAATACTACAAAATGCATACGTATATAAATTAGTTGCAGGTTTTGTTGTGCCAACAGAAAATGAAAAACAAAAAGGAAAAAGAAAACAAAATAAAAAATGTTTAAACCCATAACGTGTTGCCCATACACACAAAAAGGCTTCTTCAAAATACCTCGTTATTGCATGTTTTTATGGAAATGAAAATTGTTGTTGAAAATATTAAAAAGTTTTTGCTAAAATTAAAAAGCAACACCTTTTGCCAACACGACTGCCAATGCATTGAAAAAAAAACCTTATTATTTTTATCTGCATACAACGTTTTCATCAGTTCAAGCTGAAAAGGAGAAAGAAAAGAAAAACTAAAAAATTTCCCATTTAAATTAATACAAGCCCTTTCTTTTTGCCTTAATGTGTGCAAACACTTATGCATAAGAAAGTACTCTTTCAACTAAAAGTTTAAAAGAATGAAGTACTCTGACAAACTAAGATTACAAAAAACTTAAGGTTTTAATATATTTTTCTTCCATCTGAATGTTAAAGTTTTAAATAAATGTTCAATATTCCACAGATTAAGGTGTTGTAGTTTAGAGGGCGTTCTTGATTGTTCTTTGGTTTACACTCTGCGCCTGTATATTGGCTTACGTGCACAATTCGTGGTAGTAAAAACTACTGACTTAAAAGCAAAATTCTTTATTTTTACTTTTTAGCTTAAGAGCTGATTAAAGTTGGGAAATTAAGGAGAACGATGTGCATGTGAAAAATAAAGATATGTAAGGACTTTTTGATTTTGTTTTTGTTTGCATTTTAATAAATACTTAAAGTTAATAGTAATAGTTAGATAGAGTTTTGTTTAAGAGAAAAAAATGTATAAGAGGTATGGAAGGCACAAAGCGTTCATATGCCATAAAAGGCTGTTAGTATTACCAGTCATCTGTAGTGTTATTTATTTAGCGAAAGGTTTGTGATTTACCAATAGAGAGCGTTTAAAAACATGAAGAACTCGTAAAAATAGTTAAAATTTACGACAAAGGTGCTGGACATTTTTCGAGCATTACAGGGTGATTATGGTTGTCATACTCGGCCTACTGTGCAAGGAGTTGTCAAGATTGTAAAGAAATTTCAAGAGACTGGAAGCATTACAGAGGCAGTAATTGCTGTGCAAATCGTCAAAATAAGTGCTCTGCCTGATATAGCGCTTCTCTTACTGTCTAATATATCCCTAACAGCTGTGCACAGTAGAGCAATCATGTATGATTGATATACTGATCAGCTCTTATAAATTAAAGTTGATTAATATAATCATAATAAATATAATTTGTATATTATTATATATATATATATATATATATATATATATATATATATATATATATATATATTGGTTCCATTGGCTCCTTATAAGGCCTCAGTATATTGTTTTAATTGTTTTTTTTTTATTATAAAAAGTAAGTAAAATATTTAACCTCAATGCTTTTTATAAATTATATTTAAAATTTAATTTTTTTTTTTTTTTTCAACACTTGCATAAATTTTAGTTTCACAGACTGAATAAATTTTATGTTTTACAATAAACTACGATGTTTTAAAAGCTTTGGTACATTAACATTAATTAACATATGTATATGTTAGAGTGGAGCAACTATAATTGATAAATTTATCCCTCATCACTACAGATCAAATGACCAGTCAATTGACTGTCACTTTTGAATTCAATATATAATATTGTGGCAAGTGCATTTGCAAAAATAAAAAAAATCCGGTCATTAATATCTTGTAGGGAAGGAGTGAATAAAAAATAAAAAAAATACACTATTTTTGCACACAAAATATTATTTATAAATATTTTATGTTTATTAATTACTGCACATTCAAAAGCATTTATTTTCCTTTCTTGCTTATTTTCCGCTCACATTTCTTGTTCCACTTGAATAAGTTTACTTCAATTTATGAAAGAACTGTAGTTGATTACAAATTCACCTTGACTCTAACCATTTTTCCCCCACACATTTTTAAAAATAATCGCATCCTGAAATATCGAAGAAAAAATAAACGAAAGAATGAAAACATTGTTGGTTGTATGAAATAACATTAATGCGATAATATTTTAAAGGTGTGCGTGACTTTTTGCCATAACATGTAATTTTATGTTTTACTCATTCTTTGGCTTCCTTTTTTTAAGCACGAACAATTTGCAGTAGAGAAAAAGGGTTAAAAATTACACAAATATAAATGAAGAGGAAAAGCTATTAATAGAATTTTTTGTTGTTCCAGTGCCACCCAGCAAACACGCTTCAAATACGATGAGATTTGAGTTAAAGCTCAAGTTTCAAAAATGTTTTCAAACTTGAGTGCATATGCAGTTATGTAAAATTGTAAGAAAATTTGTTAATGTTGCCGTAAATATGAAGCCTCAGCCTTAGATTACTACCATGGCTGTTTTAACATTAAATTACTGAAAGAAATTTTTTAAAAATGATTGAACGAAATGCACATGTTGCTTGTGTGAGTTGGATTTTCTAGCCGTAATTTTTATTAAAACTCAATGGGAGTCTGTGTATAGTTTTAGGAATGAGAAGTTAATCTCTATATATAAAAGCTATGTTAAATCTCCAAGTCTGTCACGTATTTTTAGGGCGCCGTACACTTAAAGGGAAAGGAACCCCATTGTTTTCGCTACGATTTCCGTGCGTCCATTTAATTTTTTGCATAAAAATGAATTTTTGGTATAAAAAATTAACGATGTATAGCCGATATACAATAATTAATACGGAAATATAAAAAAATCAATATCAAAGGGTGTTCTATCAGTTAATGTAGTTTGGGTTGGCAAACTCTTGAAATTTTCAAAAACCCAAAAACTAAAAAAGCCTAAAATTATCACCAAAAATTTAATAAAATTCACCAAATGGCCATAAACAGAAAAAAATCGCCAAAACCAAAAAAATCGCCGAAACAAAACAATAAAAAAAATTGATTAAAGTTAAATAAATCACCAAATATTAAAAAGCGCCAAAACTAAGAAAAAGCACAAAACAAAACTAAATATGCAGTCTCCCTATCGAACCCTTAGTCGCACTTTATTGAATTTATATATATTCTTATCTTACTTTCTTGCAAAGTTTGGCTTGAATCTCACTGCAAGTGTTGTTGCACGAAGTAGCATAAAAACGTTGTTGCTATAGACTCGAAAAATAAAGGCGAATTCCATTTGAAATTTATTGATAAAACTATCATGTTGTAAACATGTAACTTTGCGTTTAGTTAGTATATACTCGTATGTACGTACATATTTCGATTAGTAATATTGAAAGAAAAAAATTTATGTAAAAAATGTTTACTGTCACAAACAACTCAACTCAATTCCCTCTATTTCCATCTGCAAAACTAAATAATTTGTACCTCTTAAGCAAATTTTGTTTGGCAATACAAATACCAAAATTTACTAAAAGATAAAAATTGTATACTTAATCATTTATTTCCACTTTCATATCTTTTGTCTCTATTTTTTTAATTATGTTGATTTCTTCTATTTTATTGTTCGATTTCTTTGCTATCTCTTGTTCTTCGAATGCCAAGTCTACATTTGCAAGAGCACAAAGTTTTAAATTTATTACCTGCTTGTAAATTCTATTGTTCATGTTTAACTTTATTACATAAATCTATTTTGAATTTGTTTATTCGTTTATCTGGTTGTTTGTTTCCTTTTCCAGTATTCAAGACCTTCCGTCTGTTTGTATCCTTTCATATGCATCTGGTTATTTGTGTTACTTTCTTGTTGCCATAAATTGGGTTTTCTTGTTAAAAGTACTTGAGGAGACTGTGGAGGTAATTTTCTGTATAATTCTCTCTTATGTTTTGCCTTCTTGGTTAAATGCAACAATTGCAATGCATAGTGAAAACGGACAAATAAATTTGGGCAAAAGATTAGCTGCTAGAAGAAAGAATTAAAAATATAAGTCAGATGTCTGAAAAATAAACCGAATTTTGCTTCTTAACGTGTATTGAGTCTGATGGTGCAACTGGGTGCTGCTAACTTTTTCCTAAAACGTCGTATACAAATACACGTCGTTTCATCTTATTTGTGTCTGAGTATCCAAGCTTAAAATATTCGAAATGGCAAAAATTCTTACATTGCGTACCATTATAGGTGCTGTTGGTTGAAGTACTCAGTCCAATTTCTATCCCTTTCTAGACCCACTCACATCAACTCCTCCTCCTCCTCCTACTCCTCCTATTTCGATGATATTTTTGTGGCAATGAATCGTCGGCAAAATTAATACACTAATAAAATGGCCTACTTAACACCAGTACCTGGATTCTGTAAATTCTTGCAAACATATCGACATATTTATTCGTTTACGGTAACGGTAACGTAATTCCGTAATTTCTTTTTTACGATAGTCTGCAGCTTTATCCTGCTCACCATTTAATTCAATATTATGCGGTATCTCTGAATAGAAAATGTGAAAATAGGCGAAAAGCAAATAATAAAAAGAAAAACTCAATGAATTTGAGCTTGTGGTGTTATTTTATTTTTCCTCCAACGGCCATCGAATATCGTTAAAATATGTTACTGAATAGCAAAGTCGATAAATTTTCGTTATATTTGGGAGTTGCAAAGAGGCTATAAAGATTAAGAAAACGCACAATAGCAGAGTTGCAAAACGAGCTAAGCTTAATAACTTAATACTTCACCATTTCTCCTCTCATCACTTCGCCTTTGCTAAAGAAGGTAACATTTATGCTAATGTTTAAGCTTTAAGCTTTAAAACCCGTTATTTTTTGTAGGTTTGTATTCCTTGCAATTAAATAAAAAGTCACCAGAGTATGTACAGATAATTATCAAATCTGAATACTTACTTACTTAAAATGATTACTGATTAAAACCTTTAAGCACACAAGGTTAAATTATTCACTGCTGAAATACCACGATGTTAACTTCGCTGTTCTTTACACAAGACTGTCTGCTTATATGATGCATATTTGTTTTCAAAAGAATGTTAGTAACATCTAGAAAGTTACAGTGCATTCAATAGGCTCTCAATGTTAGCCTTCGATCAAGTCATTAGTTCGTTTTACAATTCGTTCTGTTGGTTTGTGTATACGAGCATGTATATTGACAATAGACCATCATTGTAAAAAGATTTATAAATGTTTTTGTTGTTTGTGTCTGGCGTCTACATTGTATTAAATGCAATGTTAGTTAGGTCAGTTAGTTAAATCAGCGACGATATGAGCTCATGTATTATAATACATTTTATATATTCTTCCATATATCAATTCATATAAAATAGTTTTGCCATGTATAATCCCATATATTTCCGTACATGAATTCATTCATATTCATATACATTTATATACATTCATATATTAAAAATATATGGACCATACATATTTTTTTTAGCTGGGTATATAAAAATATACAATTTTTGTTTTTTTAAATGCTTTAAATGTTGTAGAAATAGTTTACTTTTACCCTTGTGGTACGTAAAAACTTTATCACATTTTCACAACAAAAACTTTGTCTCTTAATAAAGAAAAAGGAGCTGCTATTAAAAATAACTACTCATTATTAAAAATACAATTCATAAATTTCCCAAAAGTTAAACCGGAATTATGTCGTTTAATATTTTTATACCCGTACTTGCTAACCAACATAACGAAGACTTGAAGTTTTAATTGCCTGCACGAAAGAAATCGTAAAGTATTTAAACAACCAGCAGAATTTTCTAACAAAAAAGTAGCGTAATGACCTCATTATAGATTTAAATGAAGAAAGAATAGCAATGAAGAAGTTAAGTACATGGAACTGACGTTTAAAAAACTACTTGTAAATGCGAGTAAAAAACAAAAATCCTTAAGATTGATTGACAAAAAAGAAGGAAAAAAAAACTTAACAAAACTTTTACTATTACGCTGACGATGTGGTTGTCTATCACTTGAAAGTATTTATTTGTGATGAAAGAATACCTTTGGGCTTCTAAACAACTATCAAATCGATGGTTTAACTGCTTTCATTCCGATGAATGTTCTCTAACGTGGAGAACAAACAAGGTGAGAAATGGAAGTATAAAACATCAAATAAGAGTAAAATTACATTTTTGAACAAAAAAAAAACAAAAAAGGAAAAACTTTACTTCGAAAACATAAAACTTATGCGTGTGTTTTATCAGAACACCTCTATACTTGATACTACAAGTATTCTTTATATTGCTTTGCTTTCTATTATATTTTTTGTTTGAAGCAAAAATATTTGAGATACTCTTGAAAATAAATCCAAATGGAAAACAATTTTGTAAACCCAGCTAAAAAAATATGTATGAAGCATATATGATGTATGAACATATATGATAATATATATACATACATTTTCATACATGTATGTGTATATATTTCCTATACAGTATGCAGAGTTTATATTCATACTTCCTTGATTCAAAAAAGCGCACTGCTGTTCAATAAATTAAATTACTAAAATAATATATTTTGTAAGCTTTTGCACAGAAAGGTTGTGTTTAATGAAACATTTGTTCGAACAAAATAATTCAACATAAACTGAAAGACATTACATTCGACATTTTAAAATAAACGGCCTGGCTCACGATGTCGACAAGAAATTTTCTTTCGCTTATTTATATTGAAAACAAAAACAAATTTTCTTGTCGACATCGTGAGCCAGGCAGAAAGTTTGAATCGATTATTAAAAAAACACAAAACTCATATTCCTGCACAAAATATAATTTAAGAAATGAGACTAAAAACTAATGCAATTAATTATAAAAGAAAAAATAATCACTTTTTATACTAATACTAGTTTTCAATATAATTTTTTGCAGTAATGTAAACTTTGTTTCTTAAAAATTAACGACAGAATTATCCTTTTGATTATTTGATTAATTAAATAGGCCCACAATATATAAAATCTTACAAGAATGATTTTTTTTTGTTACCAGAGTTTTTACGCACATAGACTTTGCATATCGTTTGTATTTTCTAATAGATTTCCAATTCACCAGTGGTAAAATAAGAAAGAGAAAGATCGATTTAATCGAGTTAATAGTATGCAACCTTTTTTGATTGCAAAAACGGTCTTATTTGAGATATTATGGTTCAATTATTACATCTTATTTTTATATATATGTAGATCGACATACGAATGGCTTGATAATTAAATTTACACATATGAGCTCATATATTATAATTAATTTCATATATTCGTCCATATATCAATTCATATATAATACTTTTGCCATGTATAATGCCGTACAATTCCGTACATGAATTCATACATATTCATATATATTTATATACATTCATATGTTAAAAATATATGGATCATACATATTCTTTTAGCTGGGTAGTTATTGAACAGTTATGTTGGCAAACAATGAATCTTGTGTTTCTACGTGAGTGATTTCCTAGTCACGCAAGCAAACGTAAGTAGTTGTTTACATCCTTATGCCATGTGTTCACGAAGGCAGCCGTAAGTAGTTAATTATATACTAAGGCCGGGTTTCCATCGGTGTGCCATTTGCCACACATGAGTAAAAATAACGTAACCACTAATTATTAATGAAAAACTGTTTGATTCAGACACTTATTTATTAAGTTAAACAGTTTCATACTTAACTAATAGACAATTTTATAGAATCCAACATGATTGGAAACAGTTTAAATCAATA
Source organism: Nowickia ferox (assembly GCA_936439885.1). Taxonomy (NCBI): domain Eukaryota; kingdom Metazoa; phylum Arthropoda; class Insecta; order Diptera; family Tachinidae; genus Nowickia; species Nowickia ferox. The sequence continues at coordinate 113,667,577 of OW387023.1, forward strand.
AATACATGACTGAATCAAACAGTTTTTCATTAGTAATTAGTGGTTACGTTATTTTTACTCATGTGTGGCACATGGCACACCAATGGAAACCCGGCCTAAGTCCCGTGTAGCCAAGAGAGTGATTTCCTAGTAATGAAAAGAAGGGGGACACGAGCAATTAAGCTAGTTAAATTAGGTTTCCTGAGTAGCAGTGCCACGAAGCCGGCATGAGTGGGACAGTTTACAGTTTCGACCAAGGATAAGTTTAAGCATAAGAGTGCTATCCGATACTAACAACAAAAAGTGAGGAGCAGAATAGCAGCAGAGGGGGCTAGTAACTCAAGGACAAGATTTCGGAGAGATTGTTAATTTTGAATATTTAATTTGCATGCTGTACACTATAGTACGACATAAGGAACATAATTAAGTATAAAAACTATTAAAAACTAAAATTATTATTATTAAAATTTACTACCTAACTAAAATTTTCAATTGTTATTTTTGTGGCGACCTGGCATTTACTTAGTATCATCACCTCCACGCCAAAAATTTTCAACTTGTTGTTCTTTTTATATGATATTATATAATATAAAACAAAGTATGAAATTTCATCTGCACAAATTACAAAAATTAGCTTCAATTTAAAAAAAAAAAACAAAACTTGATATTTTTCATTATTTTTTCTTATAAAGTGCAGAAGCATAAGTCCCGGCAGCAAGGCCATCTTTGTTTCATTGTTCTTAAATAATGAATTAAAAATTTATGATATACTGCCATAATGTGCTTACTTCATAATATTCAGTTTGTTTTAAACCTAAAAATGTTTCAAATTTCTTTAAAAGCCTAAACAAAATAAGCTTTCAACTTTAAACCTTATATAAAACAATTTGTATGTATAAAAAAAACTGTGACGTTCTTGATTTAATACCCAACAGTAAAGATTTGTGCTTAAAGGTTTTTTTTTCTCAAATACAAAAGAGTGATTTTTTATGATAAAGGTCGGTTAAATTTCGGTTTTTCCCATTTAGTTTATCTTAAACAAAATACAAATTCTTCGTCAATGAAAAACACTTTCTAATTCTAAAACCAACTTTTAGAGAGAAAACAAAGCAAATTTTTCTTATGAAATATTTTTCGAACTTAAAGCCGCTTTTAGTGCGGAAAATTGAGAAATTTTGTTTTGTTCCAAGTGAATGCTGGTTTGTCTTTTAGTTTCCATATACAGTTTGTCAAGAAAATATTTTCAAAATAAGAAAATGTGGAAAAATCTTATATAGAAGTTTCAAGGCTTCAAAAGAAAAGTAAATTATACATATGTGACCTTCTCCGAGAAAAGGGACCTAATGTGTCAAAAACGGGTTTGGACTTAAGAGTGTATTCTGGTACCTAAAAGGGTGTAGAATAAAATGAAATGAGTTAGATTTCTGATAAAAATTTATTTACCCCATAAAAACTTGGGAAAATCTATAAAAAGGAGAAAAACATTAAATTTTTTTCTTTTTTGATTTAAAATTGTTTTTTTTTTCGTCAGGTTCCTTTTCTCGGAGAAGGTCACATAAGTATGTAAATCTTCGGCTTAGAGTGTAAGCCTGCTAAATCCATTTTTTATAGCATATCACATTTTAGTGTCATTCGAAAGAGACGCCTCATCAATTTGCTTAAATATTTATTTTAATTTGAAGCTCTATACGTCGTAGAAACTTAATGTTTAGGCGAATTTCTTAAGCTTTGTATAGAAACTGTTAACAGTAGTTTGTCTCTCCCATAAAATTTGCTGGAAGTGAGTTAGCAGATTTACACTCTAAGCCGACAATATGTTGTTTACTTAGGAAAGAGAATGCTTTATTGCCCGACTGTGCGACGCAAGGGTATTCTGTTTATCAGCGTATGTGTATATGTACGTGTGTTAATTCGCGGCACTATATTAATCGAACGTGTGGGCCGACTTTTGTGATTCTTATGCCAATCGATTTGCCTTAATAACGGGAGCGTCACTAAAGATATGACAGCAGTCAAAATGGGAATCATTTCACAGGTATTTGAAAATCGATCGAATGAAAAAAATTCAAATAATCGAATGAAAAAAATTCAAATAATACGTTCAAGTGCGATATTGTAAATGTAAAATGTCACGATGAATGGTAAATAATACGATAAAAATTTTACATCTCCAATTTTAAGTTTTATCCATTTTTTTTAATGTTGCTAAACGATAAGACTTTTCATCTGATCAGAGTTGCATTATTACAGAATCAAGTAATCAATAAGCTGATAAGTCATCTGTTTCGACGCCGATGCCTTGCCGTCGCTTATTATATATTTCTTTGTCTTAAACCGGCTTTAGATATTTAATATTTTTATCGTATTGAAATATAATTCGTGTAAGCCATTTCAGACATTGCGTGGAAACAAAATTATCTTATTTTTCGTCTCTTTATCTTATTTAAATCTACTACTTTCACCGCCGTCTATTTTCAAAGGTCGGCACGACCAAAGCTTGCATGGAACTGCTCTGCCGCCGGCAGGAAGTCGACGATTACTCAAGAGCTGTTTGCTTTCTACTCGTGTTTTTTTAATGTAATTTGAGGCGTGATGGTGTGTGAACAAAAAATATCACTTTATTTTGGATTTTTTGACAGTGCAAACATAATTTCTTTTTATTTCTTTCTCGTAAAGTGTGATGAAAGTCTTTAAACAATGTATAATAGTCTGAGTGGCACAAGATTGATTTTGAAACCACATGTTATTTGAAAGCATGCGATTTCCAGAACAGGCCTGTATGTACATACTTTATTCTTTATAAAGGAATTTTCATTACATATCTCTCATTTACTATAATAATGCCATAACTCCAAATATAGGCATTTTGATTAGTATTATTATTAGCGGTATTAGTTATCATATCGTTATTCGTATTGTGTGAAAATTTCATACAAATATTTTTGTACACTTTACTCAACTCTTGAGAGAAAAATAACATTTTCTTTTTCGACAATTGTGCCATCTTTTCTAAGGACGGAAAAAGTAGCAGTTCTGATTCTTCAAGACAAGTATTGTTTATTGTCTATGCTAAAAGGTTTGCAAAGCATAGCGCTTGCATCTGACACATGTTTCTTTGTTGAAATTTTTCAAAATTTCGTATCCCAGACAAAATATCAAATTTTTTTTAGAGCGTAGTTAGTTCACTTACTTCTTACAGGGCAGTAAAAAATAAATAAAAATATAAGGGTTTGAGTAGATTTCCTACAAATCTTCTGACAAAGCAAATTTCGTTTTGTATAGGGAATCTAGTAAAAAGTAACTAGACTTAGCTCGAAATCTGGGAAGTACTAGATTTCCAGACAATGTAAATGCCCTATGATATGTTAATTTTTCTTAATCGAAGACAACAACCATTTTTTTAAGGAAATGATTTATAGGGCACTTACACCTGCACAAAATCTTGCAGATTTTAATTAAATTTTTTATAAAAATCTTTAACGTTTACATCAAGTTTTTTTTATCGAAAACAAAAAGGCTGATTTTTTAGTACAAATTTGAAGATTTTAAGGAAATTTTGCCAAATCCAGTGACGGAGTAGATTTTCGTTTAGTACGCGAAATCTAATAGATTTTGCCCTAAATCTCTTAAGTAATAGATTTTGTTCAAATGTAAGCGCACTGCTAAAGAATTCAAAAACAACCATCAAAAATAATTTCAAACTTAGTTTTTTTTTATTTAAAACCTTAAACTACTTTTCCGTCAAACTAGTTTATTTTGACTTATGACATTGTTGTAGCAAGCGAGCGATATGTATGTGTAACAACTAATCTGTAAATCAATTGAATGGCTTTAAATCGTTGCGATTGAAGTGCTTAAAAAATTCTCATCAGTAAATATGTACGCCAACATCAAGTTTTATATGTATAAGGAAATAAATCAATATCCTTTAATCTTCTCATGCTGTTTCAAGTAAAATATATACAGGGAATAGATTTAAGAGAGCCATGTGTGCGGTGTTACAGTGAATGTAATACGATTTTTACTTTTTCCAACTTCATATTTGATATAAATATAAATAAAGGCAACTGGCAAACCTCTGCTTACACAAATACGCACACAATCTTTTGTCATTCTTATGCATTTATGCACAAAGGATAAAAAAATAAAAAATTACAGAGATTTATCAAGTTAGTTAGTGTTTGTTAGTTAAGCATACTTCAGCAAAACTTTTTGAAAACCAATGATTGTTAAAATGTTCAAAAAAAAAATTGAAAACGAGGAAAATGAAAATACTTTCTTATAATATTTATCCAATTTAGTTTATCCTCAAGGCACACCCAACCACTCACTCGATTTGCTCTCAATGTCACATGCTTCTCAATATGTACTTTAAAAACAAAATTGTAAAATAAATAAAACAAATTTCTAAAGATGAAAAACAAATCATCTCATCATTTACGGTCTTTTGTTGATTTATTGATGACTACGTACTCTTATATAAATATTTGCCTTCAACTTTTTCATTTCAGTTTACTTAAATTTACTTTTAATTTATCCAAGAATAAAATAAAATTTAAATATTAAAAAATCCGCTTTAGCTTTTGATAACATGAAAGCTTTTGATACAAAATATAATTACATTAAATGATTCATCCAAGGAGTGTGATTTTGAGGTCTTGCAAATGGTGGGTTTACATTGCAACACAAGTTCCTTTTTTTTTCTTTTGAATTTTAAATAAACGTTTTATATTTTTATTACTAATCCGCATACGGTGGTATGAGGGACGGATTGAGGAAGCGCTAGAAGCGCAAGCAATAACTTATCTGGTGCTTTTATCTTTATAACTTCCAGCCATAAAACACCAAAAATAAAATGAATACTTTTGTGCTAAAGCTTTTATTAAGGACTCTTTAAATTTTATTGCGCCCATATAGAGTTGCAAAATGTGTACAAAATGACCCCGTTTTAATGGAGTTTTTTTTTAAATAAGCACAAAATTTTACATGCCTACAAAAAATCCCTCTGAAAGGAACCAGAAGTGATAAAACGTTTATTATTATTAAGTTATTTTAATGGAGGTTAGGAATATAAATAACAAAGGATACACAAAAAAAAAGAGTTTTTTATTTAGGGAAAAAATTAGATTTGTAAGCGATATCCGCCAGATGCAATAAAAGCAAACGACACGCAACAAAAGGAAACAAATTCTTTCAACAGTATTTCTTCAATATCATTAAGATAACTTTCATTTCCTTTAAGCACACAAACTTGGCAGAAAAGGAACTTGATTTTACAATATTAAAATATTGATAATGGCACTGCGAATATATATATATATATATATATATATATATATATATATATTTTTTTTTTTTAATATAGGAAACATATAGAAAGAAGTTTGTAGAAAACATATAGCAAATGTTTTTATATGTGGGGAAATTTTAAAGAAACTTTCGATATACCTGAACTATGGTGGAAAAATGTGCGACTAAACAATTGAATATTTTTCGATCTATTTATAACACTTTTGTTTATTTTATTTTTATTAGCAAATACAAACTGCGAAGCTGCATTGGCTTGTCTGCAGAAACAACCAAAGTCTCCGGCAAGAATCCAACCCGCAGGCCTTCGACTCCCAGACTATCACACTGTCAATCAGCCAAGAGGGCATTTGTTCATTTGTTATATTAAATCCAAATATAATATCAGAAATATCTAAATGTTTTTTTACGGAATATCGTGTATATCCGCCGCACAGTGGAGGTTTCAATACAAAAAGTTGATTAATTGTAATTTTAGATTTTTTTGTGAACTTTACTTAAAGAGTTTAAGCTTCGAATTAAGGCACAGACTCTTTGAGTATCGGCCGTCAAACAACTATGAATGCGTTCAGATTAAAATAAAAACACGCTCATATGCAAACACACGTATTTATTTTAAACCAAATACGTATAACTATAAACATCCAACAACTATGTTTATACAAATTTTTTAAATTACGCAGCACAAACAATTATAACTAAAATTTATAGAGAGTATGAGCTAAAATCATACACATGAATATAAGAATACTCTGACTATTAGGCGGCTACGCATGCTTATATACAGGGCTATATTATTTACACACACATATATTGAATATTTTTTCAAACAACCACATATACCCTTACATATTCCATTCAATTTTATATACATAAATGTTTACGGTGGCAAATGATGAACAAATATTTCAAGTATCATGCGTACATTTTTTTGGTCCGATTAAATATGTATATCCCGAGTATAAGCATACTCAGACTGTAAATATGAGAGAGAGAAAGTCCATACGTTTGATACGCATGTGCCTCTTTATTTTAAGTTGTGGTGTATTCTAGTTTTTGGCAGAAACGAATTATAGATGCTCTTCAATGTCAGAAGGGGCTATAGTCGTAGTTGCTAGACAGAACAAATGTAAGCGTATGAATTATTTGCGCTACAATAAATTTTGTGCATAATTTTTGTTAATTAGTCATTTTATCTTGTAAAGCAAAAATGGGCGCATGGGGACTGCGGAAAGTGGTATTCACCATATAATTTAATTAATAATAATCTGCTATCTTCAAACCCATACTAGCACTATGTGACAAAGGAAGACTTTTGAAAAAAACACACGTTCTTGACAGAAGAGGTTCGATAGCACTATTTTTGGAATATTGGTGAACAAATTTTTATAGATTTCGAAAATCAGTGCGCCCCCAAAAAATTGTATCATGAGTTTTTGGTCAATAGCTAATGCAGACTTGGTGGCAGGTTTACTTTAAAAAAAAATTATATTTTTTTCACTTCTTAGAACAACTTGCAAGCACTCATAATATTTTGCTAACAATATTTAGCGCAAAGTTGTAGCTACGGTAGACATGAACAACTTGTGTGAATATTTCAATATAATCTGAACATATCTATTGAGCCCAGTATCTCATACAGAATATACTTAAAAACTTGTCGTTTCATATTTGGATCAATTGTCACCAAATATTAGGCATAGTTTTTTACTTCTACACATCTGCCAAAACTTTATCCCCAGTACTTGTTTTCAAACATTTCTCAATGAACGATGAAGTAATAAATAATTCTCAAAGCAATTAAATTATTTTAGCTTCACAAATTCATACATAAAATGATTATGTGTATGAAGTAATTCATGTTTTTCACTAATAAAAATTTATGAACTCGAGTCATTTATTTCTACCATGTGGATTTAAGTATTTTGCTATTTATGTTTTTAACTTTTTCTAACTACAGAAAAGTATTTACAGAGCAAAAGTAAAGCTCTTTTATTATTTATGAAATAAATTTTAATAACATTTCACTAATTTCAAACTGTATTTTTATTTTGTATTCTTTTTCTATTTTAAATTTATAGCTTAGTGAAGATATTGGATACGTATTATATTCCGCTTTGGGTTCTTTTTACATTCCCAGCTGCATAATGGTTTTCGTCTATATACGAATTTATTTTGCCGCCAAAGCGCGCGCGAGACGTGGCATTAAAAAACATCCGCGCAAAACGAACAACGAACAGGTGAGTGCGAAATTTTCCCCAATCTACTATTTATTTAATATTTATTTCATATTAAATAGATCTGTAAGTATATGTATTTTTGTATGAAATTATTTACTTAGAAAGAAAATGAACGATTCTCATAAGTAAATATAAAAGAAAAAAAGAAGTGCTAACGCGTTTAATGGGGAGTTTATGGAGCTTTATGAACAGATAACATTTGTTAGCTTTAAACGGAAAAGGAAGAGAATAGTATCAGCAAAGTTGAACAATTTATATTTAACTAGTGTTTTAAGCTGAAATTATGTGTAAACGTGAAGTTAATACGATTACGAAAGTTATGTGATTTTTGTTTTATGTTGCAAAGTCATAATTGAAAGATATGCAATGATTTTTGATACATTCTGGGGTACCTTTTCGTGTGCAAAGTTTTTATAAGAAATTGCACACAAAAGCATAAAATATATTTTTGCTTTCTATTACAAAGCCTAAATGTTATTGCCATTGCTATAAATATTTTAGGAAAAGATTTGGTATTAATCTTTTGGTGATGTGAAAAAATTTTACATCAAAATCTCAGAATATAAATCGCTAATTTTCAATCAATGGAAACGATGCTCTTATTTGAGTAGAGAACGAACTCCGACAAAAAGCATCGCTGTTTTAAAAACATTGATGTATTGTGTCGACACATTGACATAATCCGAGATTTTTTTGCTCCTAAACAATCGGAAAACATCGATGTTTTCTTTCGATGCATCGAAATGACAAATTGTATACAGAACGTGTATATTGATATACAAGCATGTATATGTGTTGGCACAATTTAAGTTTGTACATTTAAACCAACTGGCAACACTATTATAAGCGACGAATAAGCTCGTGTCATCTTATACTCGGAACAAACAGCTTGCTAACCACTCGCAAGGCGTATCTAAGGCCGATCGGCTGAGAGCTGGCTAACACGAGCCGCCGAATAGCTTTGACCGGCCGCCGCTACTGATTTTTTTTTTGGCTAATAAGCGGCTGGAAATTAGCCGGCGTTGATATGACTTTTTAATATTTAATACTCCTGTTGGAAGACTGAACAAAAGAAAGATTATAAACCGCTGTTTCCCAAACTTTACAAGATTACTTTTAAATACAATGGTGGGAATATCGGTACCGTCTGAAAGATTATTTTCGTGAGCGGTGAAGGTGATGACTCAACAAAGAAACCGATTGTGTGGTGAAAGACTTGGTAAACTTTTATTTCTAAACAGTATTGAAACAAAGTATTGGCAGATAAATAAATAAAATAACTTAAGATTTTTTGAAAATATAATAATAAATTAATTTTATGGAATATCGATGCAACATCGATGTATGTTAGCTATGCAGTGCGTCAAAAAATATCGATATTTTTTTACAAGGTCCATCCCTACCTCCGATTGTCTTCTTATTTATAAGACCGGTGGCAGGCAAGGATATAATGTACGTATTAATGTCAAAAGTTGCTCTTTGTTTTGCTAAAGTGAAAATGCAGTTTTCAAAAAAATCTAATAACAACCGCATAGAAAAGTGAATTAATTACCCTAGGCTAATTTGCTTCAAGAAAAAAATTTAACAAATATTGGGCTCAAGCTATTACTCTCGGTTTCGCATTGCGACAGCCAGATATTTAAGGATCTTCTTAACTAAAGTATATCGCATCAAAAACACATTCCATACTAGAAATGCACTTACCCTAGGATGATTTGGAATTAAAAGATAAAATTTAAATTGTAACGAATTCAGAAAAAATGGCATTCATATGTTCACTTCCGGTTTTGAAATGCATTAAGCGTATAAAGAAATTTTCATAACTCCTACATTTTAGGAGATCTCATTTTAAACTTTTACAGTATAATTCGAACATTCTAGAATTATTTTGGTAAGAAAATAAAAATGAATCACGGTAATTTTCAGCATGTTGATTGCATTTTTTAAAATTTTGATAGTTCTCTCTCTCTCTTCCTGATTAAAACCTCAATCAGCTTTTTCCAATAAGAAATTTCCATTACAAAATTTTTCATTTTCAAATCAGACAAAAAAAAATTTCAAAAATACTCATAAATTTATGCATTGAAATTTTTCTAAATCATTCTATCGCGCTCTTTCTCCAATCCATAGTTACCATCACTGTTGCGAACAGCTGATTATATATTCATTGTGGCTTGTTGTACTTTGAGTTTCTTTAACATATATGTTGAACAAATTCAAAAAGCTTAAATAAATAAATAAATCTTCCAAATCTGTTCAAAATTGTATTTTTATATACAAGGTTTGCTCAAAATGTATCGCTAATTTTGAATTTTCGCGTGTTACGTATATTCGAATTTTGATTTTTTTTTTGTGGCCTTATGTTGGTACTTATGTCTCTCACATATGCCGAAAATTTCGGCCATTTTGAATGTTAATTAATTAATTAATTGTTGACAGCTGCTTTGGCTTGCAAACCTTGTACTATATGATTTTATTTGTTTTGACCTACGGCACGTTTTTAAATATTCTATAAGTACACAAATGTGCTAACGTTACAGTAAATTATGGGACGCTTACAGCAACGTTCGCCTAACGAGACCTTTACTCAAGAAACCGTAGAGCGCGCAAGCACTTTCATTCCTTTTGGAATAATTTTTATTGAATTTATATTGTTGGTTTGGAGACCAAGTTTATTTTTAATCATACATAAATATGTATGTTTAACCGTAGCATTAAATAAAAAATTCTTTAATTGGGAATGAGTCCTTTCTAAATTAATTTGCCTTGAGTTAGAGAGAATGTTTTTTTTTCTTAAAGGGAGTTGTTAATTTTGCGAGTTGAAAATTTTTCGGAAGTTTAAAAAAATATGCGAACAACTCGGTGTACGATGTTCACAAGAAAGTATATATCGCTTACTTGTCGAGATCGTGCCAGGCCGGTACTGAAGATTAATTGAATAAATTTCAAATTTTATTTTACTTTTCATTTAAGCCAATTTTTTGTATTAACAACAATTTCGATTAATCCAATGTAAAAGTTTTTAGAGGAAATGAAAGAGGCGCAGGTATATTTTTCATTGTTATTCAGCAGATTAATTGCAAAATTCTTAAGAGTCATTATTGTGCGATTTGCTACCATTAATATGCATTAGACCTTTATACAAGTAGCACTTGCTTCTCGATGCAAATAGCAAACGTTAGTGGAAATAGTTAGTTGTGCGTTCCATAATGAAGGAAATGATCAACAAAAACTTCTAATCAATTTATCACAATCTCTCCTTTTGTAATGAAAAAGTTTCAGGTTTTTTTCGCTTTAACTTTTTTATTTTTTTTTTTTTTTTTTTTCACTTCAATACAACAAAAGCTATAGAAAGAAAAACCTTTAAGAAAAACTTATTTGAAATGGAACAAAGTACTTTAGATAGTTTTTATTTGCTGTCGACAACTTAACATTCAAACACTCATTTGCCCCTTCATTCATTCTGTTCCAACTTTTTGTTTTGCTTGTCAGTTCCCTTTTTCTCCTCAAACTATAAATTCAGGAAGAATAAAGCGGTGAAAACATTTGACGAAAGAATGCAATCGATTGTTGGCATAAGTTTTTATTGTCTTGAATTTAACAACAATGACCAGCGTCATTTTCAACGTTGGCGGTAAAGAGGAAAATTATAAAAACAGTTTTACACTTTCAAAGTATTTACTTGTATGAAAAAAAGTAGTTGGTGGCAATGACGAGGAGTATGACAATGATGTCAGGGATGACAAGGGAGACAATGCTTAGAGTGATAGATATTTTTAATGGCTGCTGTCTTGTATTGTTAGTGGCCCTTTAGCTGAGTACAAGAGGAAACAAAAGAAAAAGGATAAGAAAAACTATTTAATATTGTGAATTACACAATAGAAGTTGCTGCTCGAGTAGTTGTTATTTTGCTAAGTAATTATAAAAATTCAATGCATTCGAAAAGCGAATACGTTTACAAAAAGAGTAAAAATAGATTAGATTTTCAAAAATTTTCAATGGAAGGAAAGCCAGTGAATGGAATTTAATTTGAGACTTTAAATTGCTTGTTGTGTTGCTCTAGTAGTAGTTTCGTTTAATTTGCTTTTTTTCATACAGTTGCACGCACTAACTCGCAAATACATTTGTACATACATACTAGAGAGCTGCACCAGCCTTTCTCTAATTTAAACTTCAATATTGCCCCAGAAGCATACACTGTACCTCAATGTAGCTTTCACACTAAAACAAAAAGTTATATGTGCTTTTTGCACAACAAAACAAGACCGTAACAGTGAAAAAAAAAATTGGAAGTAATTATTCAGGAACTGCTTTTTCTCTACTTCTAAACTTTCATTAAATGCAACGACCCACTATTCTCTACAATCGCACAACTTTTAGGAAAAATGCAACCCTGATCTAATGAATTATTGCTGTCTTTTGAAAATTTTAAATAAACTATCGCATACCAGGGTTGTATTTTCTCAAAAGTCGTGCGATTGTGATTTGAATCAGCAACAATGACAACTCTAGGTAAAAATCATTTGAAATTATCCAAATTTGCACCTCTTCTGCATAACAAGTTCGGAATCTTATTGACTTCCTTGAAAGCTCTTTTTTACTGCGCCTGTATCAGTTGAAAACTGTTCTAATAGTTCATTGTCAGTGATTGTAGTCTGCTCTGTCATAAAATTTCAAAACAAAACAACCCAAAATTTTGTAGTTTTTACTTTTTGCAAAAAAAAAAAGTTTTTTTTGGGCCTCTATTTCGAATTTTTTTTAAAAATGTTTAATGGAAGAAAATAACTTATTATTTTATTCATTACAGGACAGTGATTATTATACTCATCAAATAATTAGATAAATAAGCACCACTCATTACTTTGTAAATCGTTAAAAGAGTACTACCCATTACAAAATCTTCAAAAATTTTTGCTGGGATGTTATTAATAACTCCGCTTTCGATGTAAGCAGAAATTCAAATATTGTTTAAATATGAAGCATTTTTAGTTTTATGCAAATTTTTTATAAAACAAAATAAAAAATACTATTCCAGTAGTGACTGATATCGTGGAATAAAAATAAGTTCTGGTATAGCAGTGGGCCAGGATTTATATTACAGCCTAGGATGTGTAGATGTGGAATGTAGTTTGTTCCGCGCCAATAGATGCCGCTTTTAGGAGATGCGATGAAAAAATCAACTGTATATCATCGATTACATAATGTATATTTTTTACCACTTGGAAGTTAATGCTAGTTAGACTTGTGCAGCTCTTTAATTCATACACCCATACATACATACATTGCAAACATCTAAACAAATTGTATCGACAAATGTTCGTCATGCTTGACTGAAAATTTGCTTGCATCTTCGTTTGTTTGTTTTTGTAAGCAATACAGTTTTTGGTGAGTTTGCGTTAGAGTACATATATGTACATATGTATGTATGTATGTGTGGCTGTTTTTGTATGCCTGTGACCTGTTCTGCATACACTCTCCTATATTGGTTTGGAAAATTTGCATAATGTATGCATTCGAACTACTCAATCTGCCATGAAGTATGCCTTGTAAAAATACTCGTAAATATTTATGCATGTACATATGTACATATGCGCAAACATATGTATGTAAGTATGTTTGCATGTTTTTTAATGGAATATTGCTAGCGTTTCGCACATTTTTTCGATAAGCAAATGTTTATTGTCAGCAAAAAAAATCGAAATTGCAAAGCCCCCACTACATCAGCCGTCAGTCGGCGTTCATTTTAAAATCCCTTGTGAGAATCTTTTGCCTTGATAACAACAAGACCTTCTGAAGGAACACTTTTGACAGAAGAAATGCAGCAAGTGCATACTTGTCTTATTAAAACTTGAACTGAAATATCTCCTGGGATAACTGGATAAATTTGCTTTTGCATAATTTTTCTACCACAAAACATTAATTTCTGATAGCTAGCTCTATAGTAAAAATAATTTTTGGGAACATTTTTTGGAAAATCTTTTAAAAAAAATTATTATTTACTTCGTTTGCGCACGTATTTTTCATAATAATTTACTGTCGGTACTGTGAATAGGACAAAGGTTCATTAGTTATTAAAATTTGCTAATATAAATAAAAACTTATATCGAATGAAATTGTTTTTTCTGTGTTTTTCGCCTCAACTAAAACAAATATCCCACGCAATACTCACTTAATAAGTAAATAAGTAAAATATTGATTTAGGGAAAAATGGTGATACAAAAATTTCTAAACTAATATTAACAATTTTAAATAAAGCACCAATTAAAAGAAATATGTTTTCTAAATAAACTATCGAGACCTAAGGCAGCAAATGGCATTAACAAAAAAAATTCTTAAAGACGTTCAATCATTTTTTCACTCTAAATTTCGCACCAAACAGTCACTTTAGTGGGGAGAGCCTCTCATGAATTTCGTACATACATATGTATATGCATATATATGTAGTCTCTGTGCTCCAGAAAATAAAATTTCGTTTGTTAGCATAACCACTTAAATCGGAATGGGCTTCGTCACCCATTATGATTTTTGATATGAAATTATCCTCTTCTTGCACCAAGTTTAGCAGAGTAGGCCAGTAAATTAAGTTAATCCGATGATCCGATTCTCTGATATCGCTTGCAACAGCAGCAATGTTTTCAGTCGAACGAGCAATACACAGAACAAATTATTCCCAAAAAAATTTCAAACATACGTTTGTTTAAAATAAAGTTGAGTTTCAGCAAATATTTTTTACTGTTCCTTTAAAGGCCGTGATACACTATCATACAAAGTCGTGCGATCTACGAAAAAGTACAACCCTGGTGTGATGAATTGTTATTGTCTTTTGAAAATTTTCATAAACTCCATCATACCAGGGGTTTATTTTTTCGTAGATCGCACGACTTTGTATGATAGTGTATCACGGCCTTAAAGAGTTTATTCCAATTTTGTTTTAAGCAAAAAAAAAAAACAGTATGGAGTGAAAAATTCTAGTTCATACAATTCATATAAATTAACATCTGTAACGACATTGTTTAGAGAAGATTTCTGTTACTATATACAAATTGCATACTGCGCAGCACAGTTATTTGTTTTATTTGCTTTTTAATTTCAGTAAAAATATTTGTTAAATCAGGCAATTTGTTGATTGAAAAAATCCATAGGCAAGGAAAGACCAGTAATTATTTATTTTATTATAACTCACAAAAATCACCAGTCATAATGCCCCCCCCCCCCAACTTCCGCCCCTAGAAAAATTTTTTAGCTACGACAATGAAAAAATCAGAGTTTTCAAATTATTACAAAATTTTGCATTTGAATTCACAAATTTCTTTGTTGGACCTGAATTGAACAAATTTATATTTGATTCAGAGAATTTTGTGTTTGAATTGCAAAATTAGTTTTTCTATGTACGAAGCAGTCTTTTTTTGCAACAACTGTAGTGGGGCCAGTTTGCACGAGACGCTTAGCAAAAAGTTTAGTTCTTCGAGCACATGAAATACGACGACAAGGAAAACTAAGACGAAACAAGCGCTGAGTTAAAACAGCAGACTAAAGTTTAACAAACAAGCAGTAATTAAAAGTTCCTGAGGTGTGCATCGCTTGTTGACAAATTATTCATAAAAATGTCAAAGTACAGTGACTGACATTGGCGCCATCTGAAAAATTGGCAGCCAATTCCACCTTGTACATGTGTGTATACATGTATGCATGTACTCGTATGTATACATATGTAAGTGTATGTGGGCCGTTAATTGCTTGGTATCTGCACACTTGCAACAACTGCTATCATCATTGAATATAAATTTATTCTGCAGCAACTTCATTTCTAACGTGTTATAGTTAAAAACTTGTTTACACACATACATGCATTTGCAATCAAATGCACATACACACATACATATCGCTCGTTTTCTCAAACAACGTCATAACTCAAACAAACTAGTTTGCCAGAAAACGATTTTAAAGTTTTTATTTTACACCCATCTTAATGGAAAATTAAACTTATATTTCTACAGCATATGAAGAACGACATGAGGATGAATTCTGCATCATTAACTGAAAAATTTAATTTTTAGAGTTATGACGTTGTTTGAGTAAATGAGCGATATGCATTGTATTGCCTTTTCTTCATCAACAAGAACGGGGAATACTGCAGACTAGAGATGGGAGCGTGTCGCGTTTTTTTTTCGTGACAGGAACACGCACGACTCAACACGAAGTGTTCGTGACCAAAAATCTGATTTCATGCGAAAAACACGAAACGATTTTAGTTGTAAAATATTTATGAATGAATTTCCAGTAGAGAAAAAATTTAATATTTTGTATTGTCAAGTTCTGTACGTAAACAGTTAGTATCAGCTGTGGTGGCAGAGTGTATCAGCTGGCAGTGCCAACTCGGTGCCATATTTTTAAAAGTGACTCCTGAAAAAAATAAATTAAATTTTCTTATCTTCAATACTCTACCAATAACATTGCTTGCGTGTTTTGCAGTATCATGTTGACGTGTTGAGCATCTTGGTAAATATTAAACACTCTTCATTCATTATTGCAATTTTAACATCAAAACGAAATTCGATAGTGGTTGTATAACACTCACGTAAGTGATGTGATTAATGTCATGTCGTGATCTCTCAAAGATCTTGAAAAGCTTATTCTATTTCCTTCAATCTCTCTAGCCGGCATGACGAAGAATATGAAATGTTTTGAGTAAGTATGCTTGAGTAGAATTTTCCCGTGATCCTTCTGTAATTGAAAATTTACAATGAAACACAAAAGTATGCAGAATATACACACATACGAGTATATGTATTTATATTAAACCTTTTGTACATTTAATGAAACATTTATTTATTACACAATGGGAAAGTCTTGCGTGAAATATACTAAATTTATAAATGGTGAGTGTACAAAAAAAGTATTTAAGAAAATGTTCCATGTGAAAAAATAAATTAAAATTCCTTGGAGTTTAAACCGCTGAGCAATTATCCACTTAACGCCAATTTTTTAATTCGTATTTAAACATCATATGGATCGTTAATTTTTATTTAAATACTACAATTTGTTTGCAGTTTAAATTTGAGAGACACTTGAATAAATAATAAATGAATATTTTCTTGCATTTAAAGTCCATTAAAATTTTACAAATACACCATGTGATTTTGTGCTTCTATCAGAGTTTTTTTTAAATGCTTCTAACTTCCAATTTTTTTTTTTTAATATGTGGATTAATGGAATGATTCCCATTAATATTATAAATGTGAAAATTTTTATGTTTGGATTTTGTTACCTTGTGATGAAAGAACCGCTTAAAAGATTTTAATAATATCGCGAAAATAAAACAGTTTAGCCTGTTATGGGCCCGTATTTTTCTTGAAATTTAAAAAAAATCCAATCAGGGGAATATTTGTGGCTACAGAATGAAAAAGATTTTTGAGCAAAAAGCTTCGAGGTTTTTTAAATGATTTAAACCTGCTGTTAGATTAAAAATATGTACGAATCTCAGATTAAGAAACCATTTGGTCCGTACTATATTTCGGGCATATATTGGTATACTTATTCCTGCAGGAGTATACCAGTATGTACATTTCTGCTATACATATCGTGCCATAACCGCCAAAAAGGTTAAAGCGACATAGTTTTCGAACTTCATTGTTTGACCACAAAATCGATTATTTTCGATCGTAAATAGTAGATTTTCCTCAAAAAACAAAGTTTTAAAAAATGTGTCGCTTAAGATATTTTAGCGATCATGGCTCGGTATGCAGCAAAAGATCTTTATATGTGGTGGAAAATATCAAAACATTCATGGTTTATTTGAGGCAACTTTTGGTTGCCTGGTTTTCAGTTCTATCTCAACGCACTTCCCATATGATTAACTATAAGTGCGCTTCGTTTCGATTATGTATGTTTCAAATCGACGACAAATGCGCAGTGGCGATAAACTTGCTCCTATTAATGATCAGTGGGAGCTTTTGCACACTTTTTCTTTTCATGTTTTATAATTGACATGAAAAGGTTACAACTTATTGTATTTAGGGGCAGATGTTCCTCTCGGCAGCGTATGCTATCAAAATCTGCAAAATATGGCTTAAATTGTTTGATGTCGGTGGACTTAAAGGAAGATCATATGTGATGTGTTGGAAAAGCAAAAAGTTTAAAGCGTGAGCAAAGCCAAAAATACAACGAGTTGCTTGAAAAGGGAAAGTGTAAGAGGCGACAACATTGTTCGACTTTAGAAAACTTAAAAAAACATAAAAGCAACATATTTATTCTCACGAAGTTGCTGAATTTTAAAAAATCCCCATTCTATAAAACCACATTTGTTTGTTGATCGCTACAATTGGCAGAAACTCAACGAACTTCTGTCGATTTTTTCGAAGTAAAAACTGAGTTTTTTCTATTATTACAATTCGACAAAAGATATCCTCTTTCGTTGTTCGTCTATAGGTTCTTATATATTGTTTCCCATAGGAGCCATAGACACTGTTGAAAATGAAAAACAGAAATATAGTGGAACGTTGTACATATGTGAAAATATTTTGTGTGTTTTATGGGTACCAGCTGATCGAAATCGCAAGGGACAGAAGTTTGTGCAGAAACTATCACTTTCTTTGGCTGAGACGAATATGATAAAACAGAGCAGATTACTTCCAGTTCTCAGCCCATTTATTGAGTTCTAACAGTAGTGTTCCTTCTAATCATGAGATTTAAAAAACTCTAAATTACATGTTACATTTGCGGCAGGTTAGGTCCAGGATTGATCCTTAGCGATACCAGCAGATGAGAAGAGAATCTGTAAGATTTAACAAACTTTAGCAATCTACACAGTTCCACTCTCCATACAAGTTCAAGACTACGAAAAGTGTGAGCACCAAGACAGTTATTTCTAGTGCGGCTTAGAGCCGGACAGTGACACCGTAGATGTTCCATTGTTTCAATTACACCGGGTTCCTTACATTTCCTGCAGGTACCGTCAAGTATTCGTTCTATTTTGACAGCATACGAAGCCGTCCAGCAGTTTCCAGTTAATACCCCCAATAGAAATTTGCAGTTGCTTTTGGTTAATGATAAAAAGAGATGAGAGCGCTATACAATTTTAGAAGTTCAGCAAGTTTTCGTCACACGCCAACATTTCTCCGCTTCTTCCCTCATCTTAGAGTCTATGATCTCTTTAAGGTGTCGAATTGGTTTTTGGACATATATCGTTTTCTCAGTCGGTAATTGAATTCCCCATTTGGCCAGTGTATCGGCCATTTCATTTCTCTCAATTCCCATGTGTGCCCGGACCCAGAATATATGTACTTGTCTACCAGTACATAACATATTTAGGGCCTTCATTTGCGGCAGATTCATGTGTAAGGCCAATCGAAAAATATTTTGTTCCACATGTAATGAAAAAAATTCATCAATAAATTCAAAGTTTTTGTAAGTAATCGCTAAAAAATTAAAGTGTTTTATTTTCAATCGAAGAAAAATACGCTCTGGACGTAATGGTCTCTAATCTAAGATAAGTAAATTCTTATTTTTTCTAAGTCCGACCTTAAGTTTTATCTTGTACTTGTGTCAAAATAATAAAAAAAAAACTAATTTATAACACTCTTCAAAAGTTATAAGCTTAACGAGCAAAACATTGGACAATATGGGCTTAATTTAACAGCAGAGTTAATTTATTACAGGCCACTAATCCCAACAATATTAAAAGTGCGAAAGTATGTATTGTTGTGAGCTTGGATGTTAAATCCTCTTTAATGCAAAACCCGTTCAAAATATATTTACACTAAATTTGATGAACTTATAGTCAATCTATGGTCCAAATTAAAATATAAAGACTTTTTTAAGGCCTAAAACGGCTAAAAATTTGTGCTTTTGGTAATTTTCGGTTTTTTGCTAAGCCTGGTTTCAGTCCATTTTGTAGGAAAATTTCAGTTTCTTTCCGAATGCAAACGAGGTCGCGGGAAGATGCTGGTATATAAATAAATTATAAAACTGTTTTTGTGTTGTTTCATAAAATGAATTATATTTTTGTTTTATTTATTTAAACTTCCTCCCCATTGAATAATTTAGTTTCTTGTTTATGCTAAACAGCTGTTACCTTAAAAACTTTGCAGATTTATGGGAATTTATTTTTAAGTCCTTTCAAACTTTCATTTATATTTAAATGAGAATTTTAATTTATGATTTAAAAAATGGTCATGGTGTTCAATTAAATACAATTTAAATTTACATGAAAATTATTTAAATGAGTATTTAAGTAACTCTTCAAAATGGACCTTAAACTGTTTTTAATAAACATACATATGTACATACTTACAACTTAAAAGCGTATCAAAGTGAGAACAAAACTATATCTATGCTTACAAGCGATAATAGCATATGTCAAAAAATATAGTTTTGAGAAAAATAAAAATAAAATAATTTTGTTGCAAAGTAAAAATTACTGTATAAACAATTGCAATTCTTTCGCTTTTTTATTTTGGCAAATTTTATTGGGCCTTTTATTAAGATTTAAGTCAATATTTTTTTGCTTTATAACAAACTTCGTTAGAGACATGGGGATTTCACGTAAATATGTAGTTCCATTTGTAGAATTTTGTAACATATATACTCGTAACCCGAGCCGGCTTAAGCTGTTATCGCTTTTGATCACAGATATATTTTACTATGCAGGTAATCATGAATAAAATTCTGTGAGAAATTTTTCCCGGGGAGAAATTTCAAACAATAGCAGGTAACAGGGAAAACAAAAATATTCAACTTGGAAGAAATTTCTCTGTTTTTATAAACCTGTTAACACAATCCAAACGTTTGAGTATTCTCTTTGTACCTGCCAAAGCGCTGCCATGTTATCCCTGTATACACAAAGGAAAAACTAGTTTCATAAATACGAGTACGAAAGTTGGCAACATCCTTTGTCGTAATAGAGCTAAGCACATTTGTTCCCATTTCAACAGCGCATGGTGTTAAGATTTTAAAAACGCCCAGAAAAGATTCATAGGTAAATTTAACCAATTTGGACGTTAAAAATTGCACCAACCAACGAATTTGGTAAAGCTAGCCAATGTGAAGCAGTTGAAAAAAATAAAACAGGAATTTGGCATGCAGCGATTCCTGTGGTTAAGTTAAATGTCACTGGTAATACTCAAACAATTTTAAAACAATCATTAATTATAAGGAAGCATTGAGAATTTAGAAAATTACCCACTATAAGATTTTAGTATCTCACAAATATTCCATTTCGTATACCAGGGGACAAAGTGCGGTATTGCGATATTGAAGAAAATTCTAAAATGTTTCCATGTAAGCTTCATTGAAATTATTTATAATTTCGTTCCATGCCCACAAGAAAGAATAGAAGACTAAATTTACTCTATGACTTTCTTCCATTTTTCATTTAAAATAAATTGACTGAAAAATCCATGGAATGCTTTTAACATATACAACTATCTTGTGGAGTTTTCTATGCATTTCCACTAGTAAATTCATACAACAATTTTTGTGTTAAGGATAAAATAAAAATTCAATAAAAATTTTCATTTTTTATTTTTTGGCCAGGCCCTTGTATTTGCATATTGTTTAATACACCAGTCAATCATTCCATGATCTGGGAAATAAATAATTAAGTATTGATTTCCTGATTGCCCCCCAATATCGTCTATTTCACTTCACCCTTAAATACGTACAGCTTCTGAGTAAAAGATTTCTCTCACAATTTAGCTAAATGCAAACGATTTGAGCCGTTTGTCGTTTGTTACAGTTTCCCATTAAAGTTTCATCATTTTTCATTTGCCATATTTGCCAAGTGTTTAATAGTCGAACGGCGTGGTTGTTGTTGCTATTGCACTTTAAGTAAATACACAGTATACTGCTATTTGTTTTATTTAAGTTGTCAAGTTTCCGCTCTGCACAAAATTTCCATATAAAATTTTATTTGTTTATCTTTCGTTTGATTTTAACTAGAAATGGAAAATACTGAGAGGGTAAATAAACACACACAAAAACTGTTATTTCACTTGACTTTCATTTTATATTTGAAGAGTTAAATGAAGTATCTAACTCAGCAATTTTTTCTTTTTTATTTCTATTTTGTGGCACATTTTTATATTGAAAAATCATAGAAAAGTATTGATAATAATGCTGCTGCACGACTGCATCAGGAAGTTGTTGAGTTTAGAAATCAATTGAGGGTTTAATTGATTTTTATCTTTGCAAAATGTTGCAATATATCCTGGCCTTTGGGGGAGAAATTAATTTAAAAGGTTTTCCAATAAGAGGCTTCGTTTCGATATTTAAAAAAAACTGTTTTTTTAATGCGACATTATCGGATGTTTATTTCATTGTAAAGAGGAGAGAGTGAAAAAACAATAACAGGCAACTGGCCACCAAGGCTATGCTTGCAGCACCATATTACTTTTATGAAATTTTGCATCACCAATTCGCACATTTGATAACTTCACAAATTACATCTTACCCTGCACTTAATTCCAAAGCAAAAGTCTAAGGGGTATGCCAATGTTTCACCATCAATTTAAGACCTCAAAGATGGAATTCGAAAAGTTATCGAGGACATACAGAGAATGACAATGAGTACTTAAAACAAATATACTTAAATAAATAGTCCTCATTTTAGTATCTGCGTTTAAGCATAATTCTAGCGCAAACACTTCCTACGCTTTCATATTTTCTCTCAAGCAACTATATTACTATAGACGATTATATGCATACTTGGTTTATGCAAAAAAAAAAACTAAAATATGCTACACTAAAAATAAAAAGGCAAAAGCGTATCAAGCGTATTGACTCTCTGCCATACTTTTAATTGAAATATGCTTGTACTCAGAGTGTGGATAGATACTCGGTATACTTATTCATAAGTCGCAACCGTATCCAAACATTTGAGTATATAAAGTGGAATGTTAAATGTGTTTTTACTGTTTGAAAACATGCTTTGTGTGCGTGTGTAAATTAAATAACCCTGTATATAGGCATTTCTAGCCGATTAATACTCAGAGTATTTTTATACTCATGCGTATGATTGTAGCTCACACTGTCTGCGTAATTTAACAATGTGTATGAACATAGTTATTGGTTGTTTATAGTTATACATATTAAAATTAATGCATGTGTTTACATATGAGCATATTTTTTTTTTAATTTTTACCTGTAAGCATTCATAATTGTTTGAGGGCCAATACTCAAAGAGTACTTAAGGCGATAGTTTGGTCATTCTCTGATACAGACGCAATTTCGATAATTAATATTAAAAATAAAAACATATTTTGCAGTATAATATTTTAATTATACATCGTTGCACAAGTTTAGCTAAAGTGTACGACTTTTTAAAATTTCGTGCCATAACCGCCAAAAAAGCTTAAGCGACATAATTTTTGAACTTCATTTTTTGAACAAAATCGATTATTTGCGATCGAAAGAAGTCCAACAAATGTGTCGCTTAAGCTATTTTAGCGGTTATGGCTCGATTTCATTCATTGTAAAAGTTTATATATTAAATTTCCTTCTTGATCTCATACCATTGACAGGTTACCAGCTTTACCACCGCCAACAAAATAAAAGGCACGATACCAATGCCATCCTCGAGCGCGGGTGCACTGCAAAAGCACCAGCAACACCAAATAGCCACAATCGAAACACCACCGAACAGTGCCGGAGCGCCACCAATGCAAATACCAACTGTAACCTGCGATTTAGCATCAGACATTTCCACCTCCGAAGCAGCGGAAATGGAACCACACCCTCTAGTTTATCCCAATAGTACTTGTAGTAGTAGCGGCAATATGGGCCTGCTGCCTGCCAATAATGTAGACATCCCAAATAATTTAAGTGCATCAGCGAATTGTAAGGAAGCATTGAAAGTGAGTACAATAACGACGGGGCACGGCGCCTTAAATGTGCCCGTGCCACCCTCAATGGCTGCCAACAATAACAGCACAATGACAACGACGGCAATTGCTTTAAACAACAACAATGGCAGTGTATCGACGACGACGACGACGACGGCGACGGCGACGGCGAGTACTACAACATCGTTGCCAGCCACTGCACTAACAGCCTCCAGTGGCAATGAACTTAAAGTGTCACCTTTGGTAGCACGCTGTCGAGCCTTATCGGTAAATGTTGATTCTGATATGGTAAGTGAATTTGATCCATCAAGTTCCGATTCAGGAGTTGTAAGTCGCTGTGCGGTTGTAAAACCTCTAAAATTTCGCTTATGCCAGCCAATATTTGGACGCAAGTCCAATAATCGAAGGCAAGATGAGCCTAAAACGGTGGCCGCCAAAGATGTGCCGAAAGAAGAGATCGTCAAAGCCGAACTCGAACCTGCCATACCCAAAGTACAAAAGCCACGTGACCCGGAGAAAGAAAAACGTCGCATAGCGCGCAAAAAAGAGAAAAGAGCCACTCTCATATTGGGCCTCATAATGGGCTCCTTCATCGCCTGCTGGCTGCCTTTCTTCTTTCTCTACATCCTAATGCCGGCCTGCTCCACTCATTGCCACATACCGGATTCGGCCTTCGCAATCGCTTTTTGGCTGGGCTACATGAATTCGGCGCTGAATCCGGCCATCTACACCATTTTCAACAAGGACTTTCGACGAGCGTTTCGCCGTATACTCTTCAAGTGATGTTTGGCCTATGTGTGCTGCTATCGGTGCGTTCATGCCAGTATCGAAAAGGCCACCGAACGCGCCATGGGCAGCACACCCATGGGTTACAACATGTATCATTACAGACGTTAGATTTGGTTATTCTTTGCTTAGATTTTTTTTAATTAATTAAAGATAATTAAATAACTATTATAAAGTTCTTAGCCATGCATGTGGGCAAAATAGACTTTAAAATTTTGTGACAAATTAAAATCAAAAGGAAAAAGGTTTCGCCAGCAATAAAACTAATCTAACTATTTTAGTTATTAAAGTTTAGAATTGATAATTTAGGTTTAGATACTTCGTTTGCTGGTACTGAAAAGTGTTGCTTCTGTTTTTTTTTCAAAAATATTTTAATTCGGGTTATTTGCAATTTTTAGTTTTTTTTTTTTGTAATAATTTATTTTTTTAGTTTTTTTTAGACAAAACAAACTTTAGCTCATTTTAAAGCATTAAAAAAGGCTGTGAATTTTATATTTTAATTAGTTTTTTTTTAATTCTTTCTCTTTATTTTATTACATATTTTTAAAAACTATTTATGCTAAAAATATTTGTGAGAATTATATTTAAGAGTTTGATAAAGTTGTTGCTGATAATGTGAAAAATAAATATTTTATTTAGTTAAATATGAAGGCAATGAGTTCTTCTGGCGAAGATCCTTAGTCTTTTAAAACAAATAAAGTTTAAAAATCATCATTCTAATATAATAATCTCTAGTCTTTTTAAGCTTAAAGTCTCTTATTGTTATATTAAAAATGCTTTGTTTCTATTTCGATATTTAGCCACTCCTTCAGGAAAATAGAATATAGAAATATAAAGAAAACATTTTCAATATAAAAACAAGAGACCTTAAGCTTAATAAAATTGGTACGTTATAATTTAAAAGAGGTCAAAAAATTAGAAGAATTATGTTCATCATTCTTTAAATAAAAATACCGAAAAATAATTATTTGACGTTAATAGCCTGTCCCACCATGACGAGAGAAAATGTTCCATCGACAACGTGTGTTGAAAACAACAATACATCTGAAACTCATTTAACGGCCTATTTAAAGGTGCAAGCCTTGTGTGGTAAGAAAATTTTGAAAATCTTGTGATTCTTACGTTTTTGTTATATACTGTCTTCGGAACATTTATTCAAGATATTACAAGGAACATTTTGTTGGCGTACGTCATTTCTCTAACTTTTCTGGAAATGGTTTTTTTTTGGAAAAAAAAATTCAATTCAATTCAATTAACAAAAATAAAAAAAATTATTATATAATTGTTCAAATTGGTTATTTTATGGTTGCCAACACTTTACTGTCAACACTTTAACTATATAAAGCCTGAACTGGAAAATGATAATATGTACGAGTATGATGTACTCAACAACACGCATCAAAACAAAACTTAATAGTACTTTACTCAGCTGAAGAATATAAAAAAATTTAAAAAAGGAACATATCTCTTAGTTTTTAAAATTTTAAAATCCATTCATAAAATATTTTTCGGCCAAATTGATGATTACTGCACTCAGCCATTCAATTGCACTTCCAAACAACTGCAAGTGAATTTTACAACTTTAAATTGCAGCCATTTGTCAAAACAATACCAATTTTACCATCATCATATTAAATTTTTTTGCTGATTAACATTTTCTTTCTCTACTCCCTTGTGCGGCTACTGTTGCACTTTAAAATGTCCTTTTTCATTTTTCATAACTGAAATATCCATTTAAATGGTAATTTTATTTTAATTTTCAAAATGTATTTCCTTCTTTGAATTAATTTCTTTTTTTTTTTTTTTTTGCTTGTTAACAATTTTGCATGGTAGACATAAAGTGGAATTGAGAAATAAAACTATTGGATTGGACAAAAAAATTCTGCACAAGTGTAAAGAATTGAACTTTGATGGCCAAACCAATAACAATTTATCGTTACATTGAATCTTGCAGATGAACGAACGAACGTACGAACGAATGTTTATGTGTACAAGGCCGTGCATGGCTTAACTGCGGTTGTCGCCGATGTTGCTCTTTCCATAACCAAATATCACCAAAATATGTAGAGAAACACAAAACAGTTTTACCATGTTCCTTTGTATAATGACCGCATGCAAGTCCTGTCGTGGGGAAGTCGAATTTATTTATGATTGTTTTGGTAAAGCCAATGGAAAAATTTATGGAAAAAAGATATGAGTCTAACATGCCAATCAGTGAATTCTGGCACCATTTAGGCGATGTCTCACACAAATATGAAGAAAACTTTGACAAAATTAAGGCTCATTATAGTTGTTACTCAACTTAACGATCCATATAATACAATTCAGATCTACTCACTGTATAGACAAATTCGACAAATCGTTAACACTAGTTTTGAAGGTTTGAACCAAGGACTTTGTTTGTTATTCCTCATACATTAAAAATTTGATTTTCAAAAGTTGTAAAATTATTTAAAATAATCTTTGAGGTCTATTTATTTTTACAACAGTTAAATAAAAATTAAGCGATATCTACTGCAGCTCTCAATGCAATAAAAAATTACAATGCTGATCTATTTAATAATTTTTAAAAATATTCCTTAAACATTTTTATGCTTCTGCTTTTCATTTCCATCACTTTCTCCAAATTCATGTTTTGCAAAATTTTATTTACATTAAAAAATAAACTGTAATTGTATACATAAATGATTCCCAGATAATAATAGCGATAATTTTCTTTACATTTTAAAAAGTTTTGTTCACTTTTTGTAACTGATTTTAATTAATTACACTATGCAACAAGTTGAGAGTTTTGCAAAAACACACAGACTGGACAGCATAGGTTTGGTATTACTACTAAAGCATTTTACCTATACTCAGTTCGGCGATTTTGGTGACCAATTTTTCAAAAATCAGTGCACCCTCAAAAAATGGTGTCATCAGTTTTAGGCCAACAGCGAATTCAGACTTAGAGCAAGCGCTTAGCTATGTGTAACAATAATGTAGCTAAGAATCTACCAAACAAATCTTGCTAACATGTTATGCCAAAAAAAATATTTCTTCATGCAGTTTTTTTTGTACAAATATTAAGGAAAACATTTTTTTCAGTTTTTTCAGAATAACTTAAAGGGACAACTAAAGTTTTGCTAACAATACTTGGCGAAGTGATTTTCGAAATCTTTGGTGGCCCATAAAAATATATGTCACCAAAATCACCAAACTGAGTATAGGGCTTTACTACTCTTTGGTAGTATTATCGAATCTATACTGTCAGGACCGCGCGGATTTTTCACTGTTTCACAGTGTTATTATTGATTTCAAATCATAAATTACATTAGAACACTCATCTCATCTCATATTTTCTATAATGCTTTTGTATAATTTCGTTATAATTATTTGATACAAAATTATTTATTTATTATTGTCTTACTTGTAACATAATCGAAATATTTTGATCGTACGTCGAGTTGTGAATTGGTTAAACCGGTAAACCACTGTTAGATATTATTTACTAAAATAATTTTCTTGTTCTTGTTTAAGCATTTTGTATTTTTATAATTAAAATTAAATTAAAGAGAAATTGTTAAATAAATAAAAGTTCTTTTTGTATGTGCACCGTTTTTTTTTTATTTAAAGCCTAGTACTCTGTTCGAAGTTGTGAAAATTTTTCAGCAACATTGATTATTTCGCGTGAAAAATTTGACACGTAACAAGTGATGCCCATATTACCTTTTCTAAAAGAATAATCGTTTTTATTGGTTAAAAGTATGCAACATTGATCGAAAACATCAGCTGTCAATATCATCGCGCGAAATAAATGCCAGTCACATTATTTCACAGATTGCAAGAAAATGTTGCCAGATACATTTCATACATTTTTCACTAGTTGAACAGAGTACAAGTTTTGCAACATTTTTTCATGAATATTTCATGTGAATTTTTTTGTGTGGATTATGTCAACATTTCGCGTGAAATTTTGAACAGAGTACCAGGCTTAAGGAAAAAATTATTTAAAAATTTAACAACAGCAGAAGTTTTTTTATTAATTCCATTTCCACAAAATTTCTACGCTAAATATCACTAATTTGTGTATGTGTGTGCGTGTTGCGCAATCACTCCTCACAAAAACAAAAAACAAAGGCTCACTCATTCTTTCTTGTATTATTAACTAAATGCTTTTTTGAAGCAACAATAATAACATACAAACAAACAATAACATTCATTCGTCTTCTTAATTATTTTTTGGTGTTATTGTTGTTGTTGCTATTATTATTATTTCAATGCTTCTTCGAGCTGCACAGGGCTGTGTGTGACGTCACGCTCAAAACTAAGTCACAAACCGTCATCATTTCAGTCACAAATCGATTTTTAAGTATCAGGAGCACAGAAAACTAGCAAGCTGTAACTTAATTTTTTTTTTGTGTTTCACAGCATACTTCGAGGCGCTACAAAGTACTTGGGTCAGGCTGTAGAGAAAAAAATGCACAGGGTGCTTCGAGTATTTGATTTAGTTAATGCCTAAAAGTATGTGAAGGATTTATTTTTAATTTTGTTTTTGATACATACTGAATTTTTTGTTGTTCTTTGCGCCTGCTGTTAAGAAATCACCATGTTGCCCAATATCAAAAAATATTTATTAAATTTACTTTTTGTGTGACGTCACCACACCCCACTCGCTCACAATAGTGGTATTGATTGATTTAAATGGTTGAGTGATGGATCACGGGGTGATGAAAAAAAGTAAACAAATTAATCAAAATATGTATGCATATTTATTTATTTGTTTGTAGTTAACCCAAATGTATGGAATGAATAATAAATAATAATATAAATAAATAATTAATAAAAAATACATATGTGCCCTTAATTATGAAAGTGGTCTAAGTCATATGCATTTTTGCTTCGAAATATGAAATAAATCTTGAAAAAACTAGAAACACTCAAAATTAAAATCTTGCACAATATAAAAATGTTTTTTGATTTGTTCAAATGTAATCCACTAAAAAATATCGCGACCAAAGAAAAATATGACTTAGACCACTTTCATAATTAAGGGCACATATGTATGTATATACGAGTATGTATGTATATAATTTATTATTAATACTATTTACATTGCTGTTATATTATTTATTTTATTTTATTTTATTTCATACAATAGCGAAAAATACATTAAATTCAAAAAGTTTCTTTGGAAGACAATTAATAAAATTTTTAATAGCTAGATAATTAATTGTGAGTTATGTAAAGCAAATGTTAACGATTATTACAAGTTTTTTTCAACAATTAAAAAAATGTACTGCTTGCAGAAGGAAAACGTTCTCATTAGATTTATTATATAGTAAATGCTCAAAGTATTGTTTTTCTTTAGATACTAAGGGACAGGCTAAGGCTGTAAGTCTTTGTTACTTTTTATAGTTATTATTTTTAAAGAATTTTTATTTTTTGCCGATTAATTTATTACATTACTTTGTTTGTATGAAAGACTGTTTTATAAACCTCTTAGAAATCAAAAATATTTTTTTGAAAACATTTTCATATTCAGGCAAATTTTTTATAATTTCTTATATACATATATTTCAGTCTGTTGAAATTGCCGTATCGATAACATTTAACTTAACTTTATTCTTCCACACCTTAAATTTAATAAATATTATACAACTCACTTTTGTTTGAACAAAGTTCTTATTTAAAATAATACCTACTTGTTAAAGTTGGATAATTATTATGCGATTGTTTTGCAATCAATATGTGGTTTTAAGTGCGTATTATACTGCAACACGTGTCTGCAGGTGCTGTAATAATATTTCGCGTAACACAGTTCAATGTACTTAACTTAAGGTGTTTATTTATCTAATTTTGGGCGTTAACTTACATGTGTAAGAGACATGTTGTACGTTTGCATGTTTTTTACTAAATCACGCAAACAGAGTGGCATAAAATTTGACACACAAATGATTTGACTGGTTAAATTTATTATACACTTTTAGTGAACTGGACAGTGTCATGCCCATATAAATTTAATATTGTTAAAAAGGTTCTTAATATACTTTTCTAAGAAATATTATTTATTTTAATAAATTTAAGCCGCTAAGACGATTGACTAAAAAATCTAAGAAACTAAAAATAAACTCAAAAAATAAAATCAATATAAATTTGACGAAAGTAGACTCATCCGTTAGAAAAAAAGGGGTTTAATTGAGATTGATTTGCTGGTGGTTAAGCATGTCTATATACTTATATAGACTTTCAAAACCTATTTGAGAATTTACAAATAATAATATTTTTGAAAATCAAAAAAGTGTTTTCTTATAAACTCCAAAAATTTGTTGCCAAATCTTGGAAAGACAAGAGTTTTGTCTTAATTGGTTAAAAGAAAATATATTATTTTTTCATTACTCCAAAAGTCCATGTCATGCTATGAAACACTGACTCACAAAAAGCCGAAGGGATGCAGAATTTATGAGTTTTAGAAAGCTTTGTGGTGGAGCTTGAAATATTTTTTTTTATCTCACAAATTATTTCTATTTAATTTTTGTTATTTATTAGATGTTACAAAATGGGTGGCGTTGGCTGAAGTAGTTAGCACGTTGACTACAAAACCTAAGGTCCTGGGTTCGAGCCCGGTCTCCGACTGTCATTAAAAAATAATAACACCACGCATTTTTCTGATGTGCATTAGTGTCCTTTGTATCAGTTGTTGTGGAAAAAGTTGTAGTGATGCAGGCATAGGGCACTGGTCACTAGAAACTACACCGGCAGCATCAGATACTAATCCTAATGTAACATCAGAGCGCCCTCCTTCGTTGTGTAGCAGAATCATTGGCGAAGTAAAATAACTAATAAAATGGCTACTAAACACAGCTTCAAAATTTAATACGCCTCATTTAACACCAGAAGGCGCTGCAACACTGCATTATCAAAAAAGCGTGCAAACAAGCAGAGTTGTAAAAGAATGAAGCTTTCCTCCATCTTCCTTCACCACTTGTCTGCTCTATCACTATCCCTTCCCTATCACCCTCTCCGACTATCTTCTCTTCAACTAACAGGTAACACAAAGGGATCATTGTATTGGACCCAAGTGAGCTGGACTCTAAATTTCACCTTTCCTTACCAGCAGCCTGCTAACCTAACCTAACCTAACCTAACCTAGATGTTACAAATACATTTACAAATTATATGCATTATTATTCTGATGAACACAGTAACAAAGACCTTCAACCGAGTTTTTATTTATTTTTAGCGTTACAGTTAAATTTTCCGCTATTTCCCCATTTGAGGGTATTTTCTGCGCCCTATTAAAAAATTAAATTAAAAGATTAAAAAAAATGCCACACGAAAAATGCTATAAAGTTAAAGTAACTTGCAAGAAGGTTCGATGAAGGATTTCAAATAAATTTTTAAATTTTAAATTTAAGATCGTTTCTGTATTTCTCGAATCGTAAAATTACCCGCATGAAACGAAGGAATCGTAACAAAAACAGTGTAAAATTTGTGTAAAAATATATGAATTTTTGAATTTGAGTGTAAAAATTTGAAAAATAAATTCGTTGAAAAGATATGCAACTAATTGTTGAACTAAAATAGTTTCGAATTTTTTATTTCGAATTTTTTATGTACACAATTGTCTTATGTAGAGACAGATGATAGACAAAACTTATTTCAATCATTTTACACATTCTTTTTTTTTTATATTCTTGTTCATTATTTTATTTTATTTTTCTTGTAAATTGTTTCTGTTTTTGTTATTGATATAACATTTTGACACTCGATTCCTGGAAATATTCCAGTAAAAATTTAAACACCTTTTTTCACAAATCTAGAAATGATGGAATTTGCTGCTGGTGTGTAATATTAATTTTTGGAAGTAACATTTAAATTGAATGAATAAAGTAACATTTAAATTTAATAAAAAAAATGTATAGTAAAATCATTGAAGATCTATCTTTCATACAAACTGATCTTTATATTTTTCTCAGAACAAATTTGCTAAATTTCGATAATTAAATCGCTTTTAAAATTTAGTATAAACTTTTATAAAAATTCAATATGTTCTGCCAACGAACATACGATCCTCCTTATTTGACTTCGACTACAACGTTTTTGTAATAGATTAAAGAACACCACAACTTTTTTTTCTTAATCTAGTACCAAACTGTCGTAGTTGAAGTAAGTCGAAATACGCCAACCACGATAAGGCCCGGTATAATTAACAACTATGGAGTTGTCAAACTTGATGGATGTTACTTTGCAAGGATCAATGTAACGAAGAACACTGGGTGTGGCTTTCAAAATTTCAAGTTTTTGCAAATTTAAACACAGCGAGTTTCCTTCAATATATAAATCCACCATTTGCTCATAGCAACCTGAGTAGTATCAGTTTTCTTTTCATTATACGTCCGCTCCTTCAACTTTAATTATAAATTTTCGTGGACTGTTCGTGTTTATGGCGTTGCTTTAACCCATCTGGTGTTAATAGGTTAAGAATTGAAAAGTTCGACAATAAATAAGTTGCAACAACAGCAACATACATAAATGAAAATTAATTTGAATCCTTCAGTGTTGATGACGCCTGGCTGCATAAATAGCTTCTATTTTAATTATAGTTGCTACTCCTATTTAAAATTCATGTAAAGTAATATTCATCCAAGTTATTATGCAGCAATATGGTTTTTAAGGGTATTAAAGTTCCTCAAGCAAATTGTATTCATTAAGGATAACGTTTAAGTAATGAATTTAAAATGAAATTCTAAGAAAATTCACTAAAACTCATACCCATGCATATACACACACATACATACACACACACATACACATGCAGTATGTACCCTGAAGGAAATGTTGATGGTGAAAATGTAGTGAGTGGCTTTTGACTTTGTCGCCATACAATACTTTGTGCTATAGACTTTAGCTTATGCTTGTCATTGAAAATCTACTCTTAACACTAAAACAGTTGAATAGTTAGTGGCTACATAGTTGTTATGGGAACATGGAGACATACCATACATATCTATACTTTACGTACATACAAATTTATGTATATTGACAAGTTGTTGAAACATCTTCCAGAAATACACCACATCTGTTTTCCCTCTTACTTTTATACTGACGGCTTGAAGAAAACTTGTAAACAATTTAAGTACTAAGATTGTCACTACAATTTTCGTGCTGACATAAAGACACTTGGTCCCAGTCTGACTGCAGGGTATGTTTGTATGTGTGTGTGTATATGATTAGGTCGTGCACCTTTAGTGGACAGGCAAAAGAGCAAAATAGCAAAATAAATAAAAATGAAAAAGGGAAATTTCCCCAGTTTAAAGTTTGTGGCTTCTGTGCTTTGTTTTTTCTTTTTTTTTTTGCTTCAACTCAAGGTCATTTCTTTAATGCCGGTAGAAAAAATGAAGAGATTATTTGTGTTTTTTTACATTTCTCTATTTTTTACCTCTTTTGTTATCAAAGATGTTCCATTTTATTTGCTCTGGTAATGTATGTATGTAGTTGTATCTTTTATGCTCCTTTTTCGTATTATACACCGTATACATGTGTATTAGGGACAGCCTGAAAGAAAAATTATAACAAAAAATAAAACTGCTACTTTATCCCTGAAACCCTGAGTCACTATTTTAACTTGACAACTGTAATTAACAGCTGCTGGTTGTAAGTTGCCACGTGTTATAACGTTTTGTCAACTGGCAACGCAACTAAAGTTGGGCTACCAACCATAATCGAGCCATTTGTTTTCTTTTCTAAAAAGCTTCTTGCCGAAAGAAATATACTGACCCTACTGCATATAAACACATTCCGCCAGAGAAGGGTGTGTGATAAACATTTATTTGCACATGCACATACACTGGAATTTATCTGTTGGAGTATAAAATAAATAAATATAGTTTTGTGTATGTAAGTATGTAGTACTAGATATTTGTTTTATAAATTTCCTGCTGATATAGTGCTTTTTTCATGCCGCAGCCTCTCATACCCCCCGGTGAACCATTAAGATAAGTCCTACAGTTGGTGTCGAGCTTATATTTATTAAAAATAAATTACTTGTAAAACACTCATACTACAGCAAACAACAACAACAAGCAGCAACAACAGCAGACATTGCAAACAACAAACAATGCAAACGCTTAACATACAAGTTACATGCCATTGAATAGTTCTTTCTCTATGGTATACCAATACTTGTGTGTAACGATTGAAAGTGCACACTACTGTTCATAGTTTTAAACACAACTATGTCAACATTTACGCTTACTTTTTAGACCACAATTCGAATTTTATAGTACGTTTCTACTAAGAGCAAAACAAGTTGCTTTTCACAGAACATTTCGAAGAGTTTCCCTTATGCTTTTGAGTAGTTTGGCTATACGAATTTTCGCAATCAAGTTCAAGACCGCAAACCTTAGTAAATTTTTCACTCATTTACATATAAACAACACATAAATACAACTGATGTGGTTTGTGTAATTGCTTAAAAAAATTTAATAGACACTGTATTAGTGCCATCTTTTATCAGCATATTGTGGCTTTTCTTTCAAAGTTTTAGCCAGCAACGCAGTGTTGCACTGACAAATTTTTTCATGTTTTGGAGGAAAACAACTTATTTGAGGTGTTTTGCTCATTTGAAAAATGTATGGAAAAATATGCAGCAAAACAGTGGTTTTGAACAAACAAAACAAATCTTCTGCTCCAAAACACGTACGATATATGGACACGTACTATTAGATTTTTTTATTATCAAAATATTAAAAAAAAATCCCTACCAACATATTCATAAAATTTTAAATTAATTTGAAATGTATTTTATTTAAAATTTTTCATACAAAATTTTCCTAAAATAGATCATTTTATTTTTTATGAATATGGGGGCTAATATTTAAAATTATCTTTTCAGATTTTTTTTTTTTTTAAATATTTTAAAAACTCCCTAGTGTTTCAAATGACTTGCTAGCTTAAGAAGATATAGTAGAGTTTTATGACAAGTATTTCAAGCCATTATAAAATCGTTCAAGGATTCATACTTTCCCTTTTTGCCCGACTGCGCGACGCAAAGAAGGGTTGTGTGTTTGTAGGCCTATGTATGTATGTGTGTATGTATGTATGTTTGTGTGTATGTATGTATATAAGCCGAACACGTGGACCGTTACGTTACGTTACGTCAATCGATTTGTCTTAATTCCGGGAGTGTCACTAAAGATATGACTATAGTAAAAATTCAATATGGTGGCCAACAGACGCCATTTTGTACATACGAAAAAATAAAAAGCCGGCGAACCATATCAAAATTTTAAAATCATCCTTAGGTTTCTCTTATCATTTTTCATTGCGAGTGACCGTTTAGGACATTGAACGGTTCAAAGTTGGTCGCAGTCGGGTTATTTGTTTAAAAAAGTATTCTTCATACGATCATACACAGAATTTATAAGCACATTTGATACCCAAATCACTTTTCAAGTGCCCTGGAGACGATCAAATAAGCCGTCAAGCAGTGCATATGTATGCTTGCATTGAAAAAGAGACGAACAAATAAATACAGCTCAGCAATTGTAGTAAAATGAAGTTACTATATAATTTGCGATTGTGTATGCAACATTGAATAAAAAATAAAATATGTACTTTATAATTAAATTCAGTAGTGTCCTGCCGTCAGTAGTGAGCCCGCACTTGATTCTTTTTTGTATTGCCTTTATCTTTGTACAAAGTATTAAATTCCTCTTTATCATATGTCTGTACTTGACAGAAGCTTAAGGATTCTTTATTTGCACATTTGTTAAGTGAAAAAAAAATACATACATAAATATTTTTGTATGCTACCAGTGAGTAGTACATATTGCCAATAAAACTATTTCCTTTAACAGATTTTCAGTAAAAAATCATCACAAAACCTTTTCCGCTCGAAGTTAAACTGATAAATTTTTAATTCCAGGAATAATTCTTCATATTCAGATTTTTCAGTGCAGTATTTTCAATTCTTCAATAAAAAAAATCAATACATGTATCTACATCATTTTCGAATAATACAAAACAGACTTTAGAAAGTGAGTAAAAAGAGATTTAGTATAGAAATAAGTAGAACAAAAAATTTAATATTTAATTTTGTTTGTTTTTTTTTAAATACAACTTGGGCAACAGGTGTTTTTTCCACATTTCCGTTAAATTTTAAGCAAATTTATTCCCAGAATTTATTTGTAAAGAAGTGCTATACCCCTTTTCCACACGCAAAGTTTACTTTGCAAAGTCTTAATTCAGCTGTGAGCAAGACAAAGCTAGAAGTACAGTCTCTTTCTGTCTTTCTTCCAGCTGAATTAAGACTTTGCAAGGTCCCGGTTTACACACTTCAACTTTTGTTGATCAACTTGTAATTCAGCTGTAAGAAAGACAGAGAAGAAAATACGACAGTTTCTTGGTCTATTGTGATTGTAGTTTTGTAATTCTCAATAGTTTGTTGGAAATTTTTTTTAAGCAGTGGTTGAAATCTACTGCTGAAATGCCTAAGGAGCAACGAAATGCATCTTGACGGGCTTAACCAACAACAAACAAATTTGTTTAAACTCGTATTCATTTTGACATTGAGTTAAATAAAAATAAAACTTTTTAAGAAAAAATTAAACCGTATTTATGCACTAAGAAGGTAAAAATAACAAAAGTATTATCATATAAAATATGAAAGAATTTTATCGTATTAGTTGACAGACTAGAAATGTATTTCTGCATTTAGTTAACAAACTTCTTGGCACCGTCTGTAAATAGTTAAGTAGTTAATGCATATAATACGAAGGGCGGATCAATAAGTCCGTGACTTTTTGAATAAAACACAGATTTTTTTCGGAAACAAAAATTTATTTTTCCACATAAGCTCCTTTTTTAAGTTGGTACTTGATGGGAACAGTGTTGCATTTCATATAACTACGAGGGAAGTTCGAAAAGTCACGTACTTATTTATCAGCCCTCGTAATACTTTTGTTATTTTTAACTTTTTAGTGCATAAAGTCGGTTTAATTTTTATTTTTTACTTTTTCGTATGGTAGGGAGCATTTTCGCTGCTCTTACACAGCAACTTTTCTGCTGAATTTCGTGCATTAACCATAAAGTAATTCACACCAAGTTTGTTTGCGGCTCACTAATATGGGCAAGTTCACAGAATGTCACATACTGCGCCACATACGAATACCAATCAATTAAGCTAGTATTTCAGAGAAAATTAAAATGTTTCTTTATTTCTTTATGTATATACTTTTGAGGAGCCAAAGTAGTTCTACCTTTGTTAAAAGGTAAGGAAAACTTTAACCGCATTGATCTGAAATACAAGCTTAATTGATTGGTATTCGTATGTGACATAGAACGTGACATTCTGTGGAATTGCCCATATAGTATTATCAATATACAATTATAATATTATGGGAGTTAGTCCTTCCCCTACTCTTGCACCAGCACTTTTTCGCTGAATTACGCACATTTGGTTAGGTTTAAACTTCCCGATATCAGTAATGCATTCATGGAAACGTCTTCTCAGCCATCTGAGCCTATGACGTTGCAGCTTGGAACGGTGACATATAATATGTTCAATTGTTTCTGGTTCTTCTTCATCCCCGCACATCCTACAAAAATCTGGAGTGCCAGTTTCCCAAATGCTGGTTCTTGCTCTGACCGAGCAGTGACCTGTCAACGCGCCTATCGCAATTCGCATCGCCTTCCTATTCATGTCCAGTAGCAGTTTGGATCTTCTTGGAGTTGGAGACTCTACAATCCTCCTTACTTCGCCATGAACTGTTGGTCCTGCTTTCTACCCAATTACTGAGTTCCCTATAATAATGACCTAGTGGTAATTTCACCGACCTGTGTGACATTCCCTCATCTAATGATGACCTTATTTTTGCCAGCTCATGGGCAATGTCATTTCCCTCAACACTGCTGTGGCCAGGAACTCAACATAGTCTGTCACTATATTTATCCATAAGCAAGTTGAAGGCTCTCCTACAGTCACTAACAAGTTTCGATTTGACAATGTGTCCCTTCAAAGCTTTTAGCGCTGCCTGGCTGTCGACGTGGAAGATTACCTTCTCACCTTCAGCTATATTCCACCAGCTCCGTGGCCCTGATTACGCACATTAACTATAAAGTAATTCTCACCATATTTGAAGCTTATCAATAGTAATTAATAATTTATTTGTATGGGTGCTACCCATCCCCCTGCTCCTATCACATATTTGTGAATATGGAACGACTTGTGGAGTATAACATTTCATATAGGAAAAGAATTTTTTAAATCGTTGAGCATGGAAAAAAAACATGCATGACGAATATATAATCTCCTCCTCTTTTGAGGTCGGTTAATAATAATCTACAATAATTTTATCAAAGAAATTTTGTTATTTTGCT
Source organism: Nowickia ferox (assembly GCA_936439885.1). Taxonomy (NCBI): domain Eukaryota; kingdom Metazoa; phylum Arthropoda; class Insecta; order Diptera; family Tachinidae; genus Nowickia; species Nowickia ferox. The sequence goes on from OW387023.1 coordinate 113,706,089, forward strand.
TAATAAATGCATTTTATATGTTAATGACTCAAAAGATGGAGAAATTAATGTATGCAGCTGTTGTACTCACAATACCGATATATAGTTCGACCGCTACAAGACCAACTACACAGAATTCAAAGATTCGCCTGTATCAGAATTACGGGCTATTTATTTATTTACTTATTTAAATATATTTTGTAATACAGTAAGCCTGCAAGGCCAAAATCGTATTACTAGAGCACATTTCTATGGCTAAAATTTAATACAATTGTTTTAAAAAAAAAATATAACAATAAATGTGTAATAATATAATATATACTAAATTTCTTTAGCATATATGTATGTAATTAAAAAAGTTTTTGTAAATATATGTATTATTATATCAAAATAAAATAAGTTATAATTGGTCAGGAAGTACATCTTTGAAAAAAAAAGGGCGAGCGGTGTGTTTGTATGCCAAGTAGTCCATATCGGTGAAAAACGTAGATATGAGGAAAAAAAATATTAAGAAAACAGATACTTGCACATGTCTTTACGTATCTAAAATAAAGACTTGGTAATGTACATATGTATATTCAGTATTCTAGCGACGGAAAGTAGTTAAAAATACCTTTTTTAAAAAGATTGCAGGAGTTGGAGAAAGATCGCAAAGCACATGGTAACGTGTTCCAAGATCTAGCAATCCTTACAAAAAACGAGCGCTCAAAATAGAGTTGCTTATTAACGAAATGATAATTTGGGGATTTCTTGCAGATCTCGTAAATGAGAACTTATTATAGAGATAATTGGGAGTTCCATATTTCATAACTTTGTAAAAGAACAACAAATTTCTAGCCAGGAGGTATTGTCTGAAATGACAACCAAGAAAATTTTTAATGAAAATAGTTGTATGATCACGATACGGTAATACGGTAAACGAATCTAACAATTCTTTTTACTATTTGTTCTATTTTGCGTATATTATATCCGAGTGTACCAGAGTACACTTCGATACAATAGTTCAAATGTGACATCAATAGACTATGGGCAAGCATGTACCTGACTCTAGTGGGTAAAAACAAACCGCAATGCTAAAGTTTTCTAAGGCCATACGTAATTCGAGAAGATATAGTATCTATATGCTCGTCAAAGTTGAGATATTGAACGATAATCACACCGAGGCACTTAATAATAGATTGCACGTAAGAAACTTCAATGTTATTAATTTTAATAATTGGATTGGGTGCAATTCGAATTTTTGTACGGAAAATAATGGCTTTAGTCTTATTGGGGTTAATCGAAAAAGCGTTAAGTGTCATCCAATTATATAGTTTTTGAAGAGTAGAATTAATAACTGCTTCAAGGACATCAGGAAAGTCTTTACAATTTCCAAATAGCAACTGAATGTCGTCAGTAAAAATAAAGGGTTTAACCATGTATGAATCAAAACAATCAATGCAGTCATTTAAATATAAGAGAAACAGAATGTACAAAAGTCCTTCGGAGAGCCTGAAAGCTGTGGTTGGAATTGTTGCAATAGACTTACATATAATGGCTTCACAGCTACAAGCAGTTCTGCGTAATTGGCGTCACCTAGTTTATTGAGGTTAATAAAGTACGGAAACGCAAAAATGTGAAGTCCCCAAAACTAACTTTGATAGAAGTTTCCCCATTCAGCAGCCAAGTAAACCAACAGAACAATCAATGTTAAATAACAACAAACCGAGCTCATACAGTATATTACTCATCGGGTCACAAAATTATCAAACATTGCGCAAATACAGTCTACGATGGAAAAAAAAGACGAGAGGACGTACTGTAATTTTATATTAATTTTACTTCATTTACTGTAGCGATGCATTTTTCTTTTATTCCACTATTTGATAATAAAATTTGTTAATTAAAATGCATTCTGTGAAAACAATCCAGCAGCTATTCTTACAAGTTAACTTTTGGCAACATCAAAATACTCGTAATCATAAAATGCAAAACCAAGGAAAGGAAATGAGAATATATATAATTTACAGTAAAGAACAGCGGCAATAACAATACTGAACATAATCAAATTTATCATAACTAGAGTAAATGTAAGGTAACGATAAGTTGTGTATTCGTTCGTTGAAAATACAACAACAAATAAAGTCTTTATGATCCTATTTAATGGTGGATTAACGAAAATAAATTGCTTGTGTGAGAAATGGAATAAGAAATGAGAAAATTTTTACTTTTCGCATAACATGAACAGAAGGATGATGGATAGACTTGTGCCATTTAGTTCTTTTCAGTGACCGGTCATTTTAGTCCATTATTTATAAATGAACTAGTTCGTTCATTTAGTTCAATCGCTCTTTTTAGTTCAATGAACTAGTTAGGTATACATGAAGTGTCAAAATGTGTTCATTTAGTTCAATCAGCTTTTTAGTTCAGTGATTTGACATCTACATACATACATACATATATATTTTGTGGTTTTTGACAGACACAGGTCTGTGATTAAAAAACTTTACGAAAACTAAAATTGATTCCCTTATTCATAACAAATAACTTTGCTTTATAAAACAAATCTGGTTTAAAAATCTCTTAAATCAAAAATATCTTTTGTGAATAAGGTAGTATAAGTTTTTACTTGTTTTTGTTCTTGTTCTTGTTTATTGCACTTGTGGTAGTAGCCAGCATTTCACAAAGCACACACACAGTAAAAAAGTAAAGCAAAACGTTGAAAACATTTTGTTCATAGCCAGTGTTAGTTCATTTTGTGTTTTAGTTCTTAGTTCAAAAATTGAACTAGTGAACTAGTGAGCGTAAAAGAATTGAACTAGTTCACATAGTTCAAAGTACTGAATCGTTCATTTGAACTAGTTCGTTCATGAACTACACAAGACTAATGATGGATGGATGTATCAAATAAAATTAACAAAGATCTAATGAAAAAAAAACATATAATAAAAATTTAGTAACAATTAGATGAAAGGTTGTACTTTGGTATGATTCTGTGTCTACGAATACCCAAAGCAGCGACTAAAAACAAATTTAAATGTAAAAAAAAAACTAAAAAAATTTGCTACAATTACCTTCATGTTGGGCCTAAAAATGCCAGTGCCAACCTGTTTTATTGTGTTGAATAGTTTTGTAAAAAGTGGCTTAATTATTTTTATTATATTATTGTATGGTTTGATTCCATCATCCTTTTTGCTTTGGCCACTCTTCCTTTGTTTTTGTTTCCGCTTAAGAAGTAGACTTCAGCCAAACAATTCTTGAGAAAAGCTAAAAAAAAAACTTCGTATGTTTATAGAAAATTTTTCAAAATGTTGTTGAGAATAAAGAACCTAGACAAACATACAGGGGTGTTCTGTAAACCGCACGTTTTGAAATCGCCTAATTTCCAGGAAAGAACTTAATTAAAAAGGTGACTTGTTGCAGCTTTTTAATTGGTTTTAATATTTTAGATGTTTAAGATATTTTATACGAACTGACCTGCGAATGCGCTAAGTTGTCCGATCAGCAGATCACTGTTTTTTGTTTTTGAAATCGCACGATTTCAAAACGCGCGGTTTGCAGAACACCCCTGATAATAAGTTAAAAAGTCACTAACAGAAAAAAGTCTAAAACAAAAATCTTTATTCGATTCTGAGTTCACTTTCCAATTTTCCCTTTTGTCAATTAGTTGCCATATTGGGAAACAATAAAAATAAGGCATTCCATTGTTTTAAAGAAATTTAGTTGAAACAAATACTTTAATTCAAAAACACTTTAATTTAAAAACATTTTATTCATTATTAGTAAGCATAACGTTTAAGTTCGCTTAACTAACGCCAGAACGCGTAATTGGCGATTTTGAAGTAACCGAAAATACACTCATTTAATTCACCCGTCCATCGTGTGAATCGTCTAAGAGACTCGCAAAAACATTTACAAAAGTGAACTAAATACGATTGCGGTGAAATAACAAACTATCAATGGTCGTCAGAATACTTCAACGACAGTTGTGGAGTGACCTAAAAACCAAAATGTAATTTTGCTCCAACAATTATCTGGATGAATAAAAGAAGAGTTCCAGGAAACTTAAACAATTCGCTTTATTATTAATTAATATTTAATTTTGTTTAATATTTCACTCCAATCTCTCACTATGCCATCCCATTTGTAACTTGTTGTTTAATATTTATTTTGATTTTTTTTTTAATCTTCTGCACATTTCGCATATAATGATGACGTAATGGATATTTGTCTCTTCATTAATAGACTCGCCAATAACAGCATTTTAAATGCATCATAATTATTAAAATGGTGAATAAATTCCAATGAATTTAAAGTATCGTTTGGAGACCAGAAATCATGAATGCATTAATCGCACACAAGAATTTAATGTGTTTTAATAAAAATACTCAGGATTATTATTAATTTTTATATAAAATTACAATAATGCAAACGCAGTAGTGGAAGGCAGGATTTTAAAGCAATAAATTATTATACTTGTAGTTGTGAATTTAATTACACCCAGCAGAAAAATAAAAAATCGGAACTAGTTCCAATAAGATTGTGAACACCAAGTATAAACGCTTTTAAGCGAAATTTTCACAATTATAAAATTTGAAAATTTTGCTTGTTTTTATGGTTAAGCGATTGTCTATATGAATTTCGTTCCCGCTTTTTGGAACTCATCAGTAGACTTCAACCCAAAACAATTATATTTTTATTTTCTTATTGGAGGATACTAGCTTGGGCGGCTTTACCCAACAACATCTAGGGAATAATTTTTTAATATTCCCATGAACAATAAACATCTGTTGCAAATCGAACATGCTATTGTGAATTGATTTAATTTTATCTTATAAGCGTAATTTCGTAATATTCTTGATAAATTCAGCAAAATGAAAAGCATTTCGCTCCGGTTTATGTTATTGGAAAAAGAAAACAACTTATTGGAAAAAAAATAATCAAGAGACGAAATGCATCAAATTCACTGTGTTTATCGAAAGCAATGTATAGGGTGTTTTTTTAGAGGTATAGAACTTCGAATTGAAATAAAACACAAGAAAATCGTTTTAATGTCCATCAATTTGGCTTTATTGGAAGGATAATTTTATGCCATTAACGTTTATATATGATTTCGGGCATGTGGCCGCCGCGGCTGCCTCGAATAAAGCCAATTCTACAGGTCCAATTTTCAACCACTTTTTCGAGCATATGGGGCCGTATGTTGGCAATAACGCCACGAATGTTGGCTTCCAAGTCCCCTAACGTTTCTGGTTTGTTGGCGTAGACGAGCGACTTCACATATCCCCAAAGAAAATAATCCAATGGTGTCAAATCACACGATCTTGGTGGCCAATTGACAGGTTAACCGAATTAATTGCTCTGATGGACGATTATGTCGACCATAAAATGGACGGAGCTTGCGGTACGATTGCACGATTTGCAAGCGTTGTTCTTTTGTCAACCTGTTCATGATGAAATGGCAAACCAAACTAAATATTAATCACTTGACAGCTGACAAAATGGCCGCCAGTTAAAAAAGTGATGCCAACTTAAAGTTCTATACCTCAGTGAAAACACAAAGAATTGTTGGCAGTATGTACACATGTATGTATATAAATAAATTCGTGCAATTAAAAATTATTTTGAAAACAACAAGAAAACTACTTCCTCCCAAACAAAACGTTTGTGAAAAAACACACATAATTTTTGGGGGAAAACTCACGGGAATAAAAACTGGCTATGCCATTGTTTTTTTTTTTGACCATGAGAGTTTTTTTCACATGAAAATAATGCTCTTTACTGCATACAGCTGCATATTGTAAACACATGGAAGATATATTTTATTACCTGGCTATCAGGGATTACCAGTATTTAACCCAAAAATAACACAAGATTCTTGTTGCATTTACATTCTGTTCTGACTAAATTAATTTCTAAAGAGAAAAATAAACTCCAAAAATAAAAAAATATAAGCCATTTCGCTAATTTTTTCTTGTAAAAAATGGTGAACTCCCCAAGGGTGGTTCCAGGGGGTGTGCCACTGGCATAGGTGGGTCGGCCCTCCAAAATTAGTGGGGGTCGGTCATACATTTTGACTCGATTGTGGAACTCTAAATGGGTCAAAGTGAGATTTTTCAAAATTTTACCCTTCGGATCAAAAGTCGGGACATCAAAATACATTTTAGAGGCAAAGTTTCTTATTTTGATCCCTAGAATACGATTTTCCTTGTAATTTGAGCGATTTTTTTGCCTCCATACAAATCGACCCGCCCTAATATATATATATATATATATACACATACATATATACCCTTATTAAATAATGCATTTGTTGTAATGACTTTTACAAAAAAAAGTTTCAAATACAGTTAATGATGCGAAGAAATTTAAAGTTCAAAAGAAATTATTCTGCTATTTAAATTTTAGTAGCATTTTACATTAAATTATGCAAATTTGTTGTATACGAGTACAAATTCTGTATAAAAGATATTTTTATTCAAAGGAAAAAGGTGTTAAGTATACACAACAATCGTATAAAATGTGCACATTATCAGCTTCAATTTTGTTTTTTTAAAGCGACAATATTTGACGAAAAATATGCAAAATGAATGTTTATTGAAATATATACTATACATACATTTGTATATATGTACTCGTATATGTATAAGCATTTCCACAGAAAAGTCTCCCTTTGTCATGTTACGTTACTTAATGACGTACTTATGTTTTATATATATTTTTTTCTTTTTTTTTTGCAGTTTGGTTTAGAGCGTAGTTATTTCTATGTTAAGTATAAATGTTCAGTATGGCTCTAATATACATGGACTTTTCTGTGGAAATGCCCATACATATAAATATAAATGTATATTGTTATTTAGCTTAAATAATTGTTTTTGTTTTCTTTTATTTAAACTTTATGTTTGATTTCACTTTAAATTACTTATATGTATATTTGGTGTGTTTTGTAAAAGAAATTTTTTTGCAAAAATAACCCTTAAGCAATTTTAAGCAAAAGCAAAGAAAGCAACAACTTTTATAATATGCAAATATTATAAGCAACAATACATGTACGTATAATATTTTCACCAGCTCCATAAGGAACAGAAAATTTATTTAATAATTTTATTATTATACATACATACATTTTTTCTTTGTTAATAATAATAATAATAATAAAAAACAATACGAGTCAAGATTAAAAAGAACAAAGAAAAATCAAATCAAAAAAACCATAAGTAAAATTGAAAGCAAAATAACGAAATCCAATTTCGAAATGTAAAACAAAATCACCGAAAGCACAAAAAAATAAATAAATGAACACAGAATATAAAATGGAATTTTATGTTTAAGTTTTTGTTTTAGAAAATTAAATTATTAAAGCAATTTTGTTTGGGCGAGTTAAATAAAATCGTAAGATTAATTGGAAATGATTGGTCGATTGTTAGTTGAGGGAAAATACTCAAGTAAAATGCAAAAGAAATTTTTTCTTTAAAGTATAAATAAAGTAAATAATGGGATTTTAAGTCAAGAGATCTGTTAATTATTTTGTTTTTTTAAAAAAAAAAATTTAGCATATAATAAAAGAGACATTTGAAATCTTAAAAAGAAATTGCTATAGTTGGATGTAGCATCGTTACAAAAATTACCGCGTGTAAATTCAGTCTACACGTTCTGCAAATTGTTGCCAGATGTAAAATGTTTTCCCATATTAGTTGCCAGACTTTGTCTTTTTAAAGAGTTTCTTCTTTTCCACAATTAATTTGTTAAAACCCAAACAAACAAAATGCAATATTCTTAGCAAAAATAGAAAGCAAATGACTGACTGATGTTAAACTTTAACTTTTTAGACGAAAAAATTGTGTAAAAAAATTAAATAAAATTAAACATAAAATCCAATAATAATAATAATGTATACTGTAATCAAAATGAATTGTAGAAAGCACAAAATACAATACAAAAATTTAATAAAGATACATATAAGAAAGTAAAAACAAAAAATTAAACATTTTCTATTTTTTATGTCTAAATGTGTAGAAGAACTTTTTGATAATTAGTAGAAACAATTTAGAAAAAAATTATATATTTATTGAAAACGTGAGTAAAAATTTAACAAAAATTAAAAAAAAAATTTAAAACACTCAATATTACAAATAAAAAGAAGTACTTTAAAAGCGGGGAAGTCTTCCACTATTGTTACTGTTATATAAAGTTACAAATTTAAAAAAAAAACTCAAACATTTTAATAAACATTAAACTTTAATTTAAAGGCCTCATTTCTTTCCAATTTTTTTTTAACTGTTACATGTAAGTGTCTAAAAAATATAAAACTTATTAAATATTTCAAAAAATAAAAAATGTACATATAAATAAATATGAAAACAGCCCAAAAGGTTTTACCATAAAATTTGCATCTAATTATAAATTGCTCTAAAAAAATATTCTAAATAAAAATCCACCCCAACCAATATGTGTATAGTTATTTAAAATATTTATTAAGTAAACTATTTTTAATGTTTTTATATGAAAATATTTAAAAATTAAAACTCTTTGTATTCTGAATATCACTAACATAAATTAATATTAAACTTAACTTTATGCTCATAACTTTAAATCAATTTAGCTTAAATTAGTAAAAAAAAAAAAACAAGTTGTAAATTGTTTGTAAATTTATAAATTAAATTCAACATGGTTTCGTAAACTATTAAAGTAAGATGAATTAAAAACAAATTCTATATATAAAATAGTTTTAAGTTACATATAATAAGTTGGAACTTACAGGAAAGATCATCTTAATGCTTAAAATAAAGGAACCTATTGTCGTTCTCAACTCAACTCAGTTTGCTGAAGATGGCCAGGAAACAATCCAACTTGCCTACATTGAGATTGGCATTCACAACTTCTACAAAACATAACAACTGCGTGTGAGAATTTGTTGTGATTTGCATTACTACAAAATAATTCAATTGTGTGAGAGTTGCGTTGAATCTCAGATTGAGTTGAGAATGACAATAGAGGCAAACAATTTTTGCAAAATTATGCAGCTGTTTCAATGCCCAAAAAAATATAAAGCTGATTTTCACCAACATTAAATTTTATAGCTAAGAAAAATTGCCCGTCTTCTGCCTTTACAAATTATTTGCGAAACACTTAACATTCATTTAAAAGAAAAATTGCATTTATTTTAACCTTATTCTTAAGCTTTTTTTTTATCAAATATCTTTTAAATTTGATGACAGTTGAGTTTGCAAGAAATATCAAATATCAATTTCAAAAGTTCATAATTTTTTGCGGAAGAAAATACGATCAAAACCATTGGTTAATTTCCTTTACTCGACATACATACAGTCACACAGATAATAATACCTACCCCGTAGAAACATTTCATTTTCGAAAAAAGATCTTGTATGTTCTGAATTTGCAATCGCAATTGCCGATAAAGTTGTCCATTATAAGAGCACTTTTTTCCAAATTTTCTGTTAGTAAAATTATTGACTGTGCCAAGTTAGCAGTGTAGCAGGGACAGCATTAAGAATTTTAAAATTGTACCAACAACTTTCAAAAATTGTACTTTTTTGACCAGAATGCAAGAAAAATTTTTTTTTAGTTCAAATTACATAATTTTATTTGTTCTGGCTACCGAATAGTTTTCACAAATTTGCTTGTAAGTTGGGATATTAAAGCGTATGGTTACACCTGTTTAAGTTTAAATTTAAAATAAACAAGTTAATAGCATGTACTCTAGCATTCGAATTTAGAAGAAAAAAGATTTGGTTCTCGCTACGCTTTGCTTTCACAACACGGTTTTCAAGTGAGAGGAATATTAAAAGATGGGCCAAAAGAAATCAACCTATTGGAAGATGCTCTTATTTTTACAAATGGCGACTAATGTTAAATCCGTTTAAGCATTTGTGAACAAGACAGATGTAGAATACAAGTGAATAAGCCATGGGGCGATACACTCCCCAAGAACGCGGAATAATCGTGTTTATTTTTTCCGGGTCGCCTAATCTCTCGTTTTGGCAATTTACACTGGCCCGGAAGATCGCCCGATTTAAACGTTCCAAACTTTTTTGTGGGGTTTTTTGAAGTGCCGCGCTTACGTGAACAAGCCCGAGACCCTGTAAGCCCTCAAGGACAACATTCGGCACGAGTGCGAGAATCTGTCGCCCAAAGTTCTCGCCGAAGTGATGAAAAATGCCATAAAACGAGCCGGTATAGCAATCAATTGTGACGGCGCCCATTTGGCCGATATCATCTTCTCGACTTGACCAATAAAATTCTAAAGGATCAAATAAACATAATCAAAAAACAGAATGGAAGATTTTTATTTAGAAAAAAAATTATAGCCAAACAACAAACAACTTCTTTCAGCCCACCTTGTAGTTTCATTGTTCAAAAGTGAAAATTGGCATACGCAATCGCTGGAAAATAAACTGGGGAGATTCCTTAAATATACTAACTTAGTCGTTGGAGTACTATTGTACTTTCTGAGTTTGAATAGCACAAAAAAAGTACAATTGTACCAACTTTGCCATGCCTGCAGTGTAGTCTAGCAAGCAAACCAAAATTAGATCATCCATGCAAAGTGTGAACGATGTATAAAATACGTTATGGGTAAACATTTCAACTCCAGTATTCATAAGCGATTGTTAAAATTAATGTTGGTTTAACACTCAATATTTGTATGAGAAAAGTAGGGGCCTACATACGGCATACGATATCGAGCAAAATTTAAAAAAAAAATTAATTTTGCATCATTACATTCATTGTCGAATGTACAGTAACGCAATTTAAAATCATATCTTTGTATGTAATTTCTTGATCTTATTGTTAATATCAATTAATGTGGTTTTATAGATATTGTATCTATTCAGGCTTTTAAGGTCATGCAATTTCTTCAAAATGTAAATAAAAGATGTTTTTATTTCATTTCTAATGTGTCCGACGTTTCGTTGGGATTTTCCAACATCTTCAGGGATAATTATTTGATTGAAATCGATGTCATTTGACATCGAGTTTTCATTCGCTAGATAAGAGGCTATAGTATACACAATACGATAGGCCAATATGTAGATAAAAATTTAAGTTTTTAAATATGTATATTTAAAGCTTAAAATAGTAAAATAAAACTTTAATTGTATTTTACTACCAATATTAATAATATGGTATGCAGAAAACCTACACCGGCAATAAAACCAAATAAAGCGGCCCAACCACTTGCAATATAATACATAATTGTGCAGATTTTCGTATTGTACAATAATATCGCCAATGTGTATGTCATACTCGAAAGTGGCACAATATATTGGCAAATATCAAAAGACTTTTGATTTTTATTGTATAATGTGGTGGCAACATTGTTCAATGTTGTTTACTTTTTCACTATCAGGAAAATATTGTGCCATTTATTGCATAGTATAGCTCGAAACGACAATAATATGTATAACAACTTATGCAATAATATTGTATAATGGATGGGCCGCTTAAGATGCAAAAAATTATGGTTCTCTTTTATTATGATTGTTCTGCAAAAAAAGAAAAACATGTAAACCTTAATACGGTTGCAGAATTGACTTCGGTTGTTGCACTAGCTTAAATAAATGCAAATTTTTTCTATATATAATTTAATACAAACTCTCTAGTCGATTCGCAAGCTATCGAATGCAGTAATCCATACATTCATTCAATTCGAGACGAAATTTTATTCGATACGATATCATGAAAAAAGCGAATTCCACGGCCATTTACCGAGATAAAAGCATTTATAACTGAAATAAACAGAACGGAAAAATAGCTAGATTTTGTAATGCCGTATGTCGACAAATTGACTGTTATCTGGGCAAACGTGATAGTCATCAGAAAATTTGGAAACAATTGATCCAAACGTACTCGTACTATGACTTGATAAAATGGGGTTGTTACCAAAAGTAGGGAGTAGTGTATGGTGGAAAAAAGACATATCGTTTCGTCTTGATATTTTGTCACTGAACAAGTTCGATATGGTTGCATCCAGGACCTATCAAATAGTATAAATATAATGTTAATTGTTCCCTCCAATGAAAGCGCCAAACCACTCTGGATACTTAGATATTAACCTAAGCTTAACTGGTGTTTATACTTGTGGTCGAGTGGATAGTGTGCAAGCCGAAGGTTGTGTATATTAAAATACACACATTATTGGCGTTCACCATACACAGCGAACTCTGCCATAGATTTATTTCTATTTGTGACGGAGGCAAAAGACGAACATAACAGAACAATGTGATTATGTGCGCATTGTAAGATTAGTTTACGATGCTCTTACAAATCAGATGATATTCCTGCACAGACAAAACATTTCGTTAGATTACAATTTCAAATGAGAGAAATTTAAAAACGGATAAATTAATAATTAATTTAATCTTCGACTTGAAACCAAAAATGAAATAAAATTGCACAATCGACAAATTAACGACGATTAATAAAATGTATATAATTAGTGGGTCCCAAAAAAAATTTTTTTTTGTACTTTCAAGAGTGCTTAAGCATAATTTGAAAGCTTACTGGGTCAAGTACTTTTAAGATTTTTTTTAGATTTTTCGGAAGAGGTTTAGAGGTCGCACAAGTCGAATTTTTGCCAAAAATCGAGTTTGCCGGCCATTTTTAGTATTTTCTTCATTACTGCGATTTTCTTCACTTTTGAGGAAACAATTTAAAAGAAACATGTTCAAGCTTTATTTTTTATTCGACTTGAGCGACCTCTAAACCTCTTCCGAAAAATCAAAAAAAAAAAAAATTCAAAAGTGCTTGACCTGGTAAGCTTTCATATTATGCATGAGCCCTAAAACAATTTTTTTGGAACATATACATACATAAATAACAAATTAAATATTAAAGGCCTTATTCGAAAAAAAAAATATTTTGGTTTACAACATGTTTAACCAAAAATTTCAATACAAAATTTCTTTTGTAAAGCAAAGTTATTTCTTTCTGGATACGGCAGTTCCTCATCCAATCGGCTATTTTGTAATTAGTGTTTGATATATTTTTGCTTATCATATACTTCAGTGTTGTATTTTAGAACACATACCATTATGTGCCTCAGATGCAATGCAACGCAGTGATGGATTTTGGAATAGGCACAATGTTTGGTTTTATCAATTATAACAGCATTTATTTTTAGGTCACTAATGTGCTTTAATCGATGAATTTCTAGAGTAAATTTGTTTTTACCCAGGAATTCGTCGTGTTGGGCTAAATTCGTCCTTCGTCTCAGCTGTGTTCTTAGCATAAGGGTTAATTTCGTAAGAACACGCATATTCTTTATTTTTTTTTTGTTCCCTCGGCCAAAATCAGTTGTTAGAATCCTTTTTTGTGTTGTGCAGAATAATTAATATTTTATTATTAATTTTTAATTTAATTAAAATATCTCTATTAAGCAAATATTTCAATATTTTAGCACAAGAAGATCCTTTTTGCGAAGTTCAATAAAATAAATGAAATAAGAAAATATATAGAAAATTTTACTGAAAGTAAAGAGCATAAACGTCTTTAATTTGTAAAAATGAGCAAAACTAATTAATTACTTAAATTGTATTACGAAAGTTCGAAAGTTTTTAAAATAGTTTGAAATTTTTTTCAGAATTTTAAATCTTAAAATTATTATTTTGATTTTTCTTTGTTCATTTGTTAGTTTCTTGGTCGAACTATTTTTAATAATATACTTTGATGGCTGCTAAAGTTTCTTAAAATCGAATTAATTTGAATAAAATCAGGACAAAATTTTTTAACTTGTTTTGTGTTCTTGTAAGAAAACAAAAAGAAACTTTTACTGAAGGCTAGCAAAAGCAGCCAAAGCTAAAAAAAATATATAAAGTTATTTTTTCGTTATATTAAAAAAGTTTGTTTGTTGTTGGCTAAGCACGTCTATTCCAAAAAGCTTTTAAGCCCCCAATGCTTATAGAAAAAATCCCAATGAATTATTGAGAATTACACAACTACAAAGGCCAAGAAACTCTTTCAAAAAATAACAAAGAACAGTATTGAGCAAGTGTTGCCAGCAACGAAATGCATTTTGACTTGCTTAACCAACAAAAACAAACATTTTTTTCAATTCGTATTCATTTTGACAAGCATTAAATTAAAATAAGATATTCTGAAAAATATTCATTGAAAATAGTTCGTTTTGTCTCTTCATTAGCGGAGGTGTTTTCTGCAGAAAATTTATTTTCTTTTAAATTAATATTTTACTGAAATAGTTAAAAACATGAAAAATTATTTAAAAAAAAAAATCATGTTAATAAAAAAACTTTGATTTTAATTTTCGTATTTTTGTAAAGATTTCAAATTCTGAAAAATTTGTTATTGATAATTTTCCAAACAAAAAAACAAAAGAAAAATAAATAAAAATTTGACCAATATTTTTAAATAAATTTAAAAAACAACGAATTAAATAAAGGTGCTATGAGTTACAATTAATTTAGTTCATTACTGCAATAAATTCAATACAATAATTAAAAAATAAATAAATAAAAAAAATTTATGTTTCCACAAAACCGAACTTCCAAATTAAAAAATAAAACAGTTAAGATGGTGATCAATAAGTTAATAAATGAAAACGAGAAAAGCTGAGCCCCTTTTAGCGTTTTAAAATAATTTATTAATGAAACCATCTTTATAAATTTATTAGAAAAAAAAACTGAAAAGAATTCAGAAAAATTTTGTTTCAATTTCGTACTGAATAAAACAATAATCGTATAAAACTAAAAACTGTAGTGAATTAAAAAATATAAAAAAAAATATTTCTTAAAATATTATTTACAAATGTTAAATTTTTATTTTGTACATAAATTGGAATTAAAAAAAATAGATGCGTGAAATCAATTTATTATTTCTTATTATAAATAAAAAAAAATTGTATACCAATATTAATGTAGATATTCTTTATATAACATTTATTAAAATAAAAAAAATCAATATTTAATATCAAATTATAGTTTGTAGTTTAAGATGAATTGTAAATTATATAAATTAAAAACGTGTAAAATTTGAGAAAGGAAAACGCCACTAAGAATTGATTTTATGATCGTATGTAAGTTATTACAAATCATAAATATTTAATTGAATTAAATTTGAAATTATAAGCAAAATAATTGAATAAAAGGAGAGCATTTTTTTTATAAACGCTGAAGGCCAAAGGAGTTTTCTTTTTTGCAAAAACATCAACATTATTTTTCTCTTTTAAATTCAAGAACTAAGTCAACGTTATAATTTAGGATATTATGGGCCCTGGAGACGATCAAATAAACCATCAATCATAAGTATATCTATAGTGTCGTATCATTGAGTCTTGTTCGCAGACTTATATACAACTGAAATCATCAATAAGTATCTTAATTTTAAGTTTGCCAGCTTGTCTTCGTCGTTCGTTTTTAGCGGCTAAAGTAGTTTTATTTTATTATTTCTTGGTATAAAAGAGGAACAATTTAATAAGTGCATTTAAAAATAATATTATACTAAATTAAATTATGATTTTCTATTTATTTTTTTGTAATTACTTTTAATTTTTATTGTTCGACATTTGTTTGTTTCTATATTTATGATTTTATTAGGCTTAAGTTTGTATCGCTCACTACAAAAAAGCTTTCAGCAAATTGTAATAGATGAATCAAAAGAATTCACATATTCCATTTGCACTGAAAACTTGAGTATATAAAGCAGAAATCTACATCAACTGACACCATACACACTGAACCAACCAATAAGAACGCTAATGATGAAGGTGCAGTGATCTTCGAAAACATCTAGTTGTTCCGTTCTACTAAGTGTTTGTCAGAATATTTATAATTAACTTTCGTGTTGTTTGTTCATTAATAATTATCACATGTAATTTGGCTTACAGAGCGATAATAACTTTAGCCTAATAAAATCATAAAATATTTTTCTATTTTCTATGCTGATTTTTCTTCTACTGTGCAGCATTGATTTGGTTTTTTACAATGAAGAACCAAAGTTAAAGTTATTTGTTTCGGAAAACCTTTACTTAAACAGAAGATAGAAAAAACTGCTTGCAAGCAACAAGAATTTTCGAAAACATTCAGGGCCTGTCCCACGATGTCGACAACGTTCGACTTTCGAACAAAACAAATTTTAAAATATTTTTTTCTTTGTTTTGATTTAATTGATGAAATTTTTTATTTTATTATTTGTCGCTTGATTATTTGTTTCTGAAAATTTTTAAATTTGTATTTGTTTTGAATGTAAGAAGTAAGCGACAAGTCGAACGTTGTCGACATCTTGGGACAGGCCCTTAAACTAATTTTGTATTTCATCAGCGCACTTTTCCTTGCAAATAACACAAAGCAAGCAAATTACATTTTTATTGTCAATCAGAGCTGGAGACGCACAAATAATCAAGCGACAAAATAAAAACTTTCATCAATCACTGCCAACAACGCCTACGTTAAGCCAAAAAGTACTACTGCATGCACGCAATTATGTGATTGATGAGTTGATTTGATGGTCTCCAGTGTACATAACGGCATGGCAAATGGTGATTTGCAAGCTTATTTTTGTGACCCCTTTTCAAAGCACAAGCATACGCCACTCATACATAAGCACTGATTGAATAGCTTGTTGGATCGTATCAAAGGCCCATTAAAATGATCTTTTATATATGTATATATATGATAAATCATCAATTCTAGCAAAGCTGATCACAGCCTTAATTTGATGTATAACAGCAGTGTCATAATATAGATGGTGTTATATCTATGTGATTCTATGTACTAGTTTTCAACTTATTCTCTGCAAACAGAATGTTTAAAGTTATTTGCAAGACTTAGGGCACATCTTAAAGCCAAACTTCTTAAAATTAAACATTTGTTGCATTGTCTGCAACTAAACAAACCTTTCACTGAACAATGTCAGCTTTCAATTTTCGCTTAGTGTTCAAAAATTTGCTCTTTAACATCAATATTTAACGATTATATCAATTATTTTGCTTATAATTTCCACACAGCATTAAATAATTTAGTCTATTACAACAACAAATTAAATTTTTAAGAAAACCTGTACCATATAGAGAGACTCATTATTTATTAACGAAATATCTAAATTAAGATTTAAGCAAATTGTAAAAATCATTAAATATTTCTAAGATATCTAAAATGTCGTAAGAATCAAAACTATAATTAATGAAATAAAAAAAACTTTTATTTAATAAATTTAAGCAAACGAGTTCTCATATTTATACCATCGTATAATGAACATAATTTAATGATTTATTTTTGTCTAAAAACAGAAATAGTTACACTGAATTTCGCATAATAAAACTTCTATTATGTCCACATCAAGCTGGACAATAAAAATTCAACTACAAAAGGAACAAACACAACAAACATACATACATACATACATATGTATATACTATATAGAAAAACTATTCCAGAAAAAAAAATACAAAATACAACTTCATCATTTGTAATATTATGGTGTGATTGAAAAAAAAATATTATAAATTTCCAAAAAAAAATTGTAAAATTAACTAAAACTGAAAAAATAATCAATCTTACTGAAACTACAAATTATAAAGAAAAGAACATAGATAAGTAAAATCACATGAAAACTACTTAAAGAGAACATAAAATCAAACAAAATAAAATTATATTTAAAAAAAATGTAACTGCATTCAAATGGATTCATTTGCTCGGCCACGAAAAGGAAAGCTGTAAGTATTAAGGCTCAGTTAGCCGACTGTAATGCAATGTAACTGCAACAGTAGGAAACAGCTGATCGATATTTTTATATAAAAAGTATGTTACGTTACATTACATCTCTATAACCATTTCCATTACTTTTCACATAACAATATCGATCAGCTGTTTCCTACTGTTGCAGTTACATTACATTACAGTCGGCTAACTGAGCCTTTACACATACTCACATTATTTTAATTAAATAGAAGATCGAATTTAAATTTCGTATACACTTAAAATACCTGACAACTGAGCTACTGGCTGGGGTTGGAGGAATCACGCATTTCAGCCGAAATTTCTCAGACTTAGTAAATGTTTCTAAATTGTGTACGCTGGCGGAGTCAAAGTACGAGTATGTGTATATTAAATTAAACACAAACACAATTATGTATTTTTGTTTTTATATAAAAACAAGGCAATACTTTCAAAAATTTTTATTATATTGGCTTTATATTTTTCAGTATCCCAGTGAACCAAAACGATTAAAAAAAACTCTAAATTTTTTTCAAATGTTTGTGAGTATAGTCAGAAAAAGATTGAATACGAGGTTTGTTCAAAACGTATCGCGAATTTTGAATTTTCGCGGGTTACGTATATTCGAATTTTGATTTTTTTGTGGCGTTATGTTGATAATCATGCCTCTCACTTATGCCGACAATTTCGGCCATTTTGAATGTTCAGTTAATTGTTGACAGCTGCCTTACTTGCACGTGTTTTCGCTCGTCTTCGATTTTTACCTTGGTTCGTGCGGCAGCTTCCATTGAGATGATTGAGCTTTGGTTTCCACTTCATAGCCATAAACCCACGATTCGTCATCAGTTATGACCCATTAGAGCAAATTTGGGTCGTCGTGGACAGAGTCCAACAGCTCATTATCAATGTTCATGCGATGCTTTTTGGTCGAAATTGATCAATTTTGGTACGAATTTCGCGGCGACCCGGCTCATGTTCAAATCATTGACAAAAAATCGAATGGCACGAGCCAATCGATATGTCTAGGTCCTCAGTAACTTCTCTAATGGTGATTCGACGATTGGCCAATACCATTTTCTTCACTTCATCAATTTTTTCGTCTGTTGTTGAAGTGCTCGGGCGTCCGGCACACTCTTTGTCGTTCACATCTTCTCGGCCTTCTGAAAACATTTTGCACTCCCGATAAACGTTCCAAGGTAGCTTCTCCGTATGTCACAGTCAACATTCTGAATGCATCCGCCCACTTAATTTCGTTTTTCACACAAAATTTGATACAGGTTCTTTGTTCCATTTTTTTTTAATAGGTAAAAACCGAAGACGAGCCAAAACACGTGCAAGCAAAGCAGCTGTCAACAATTAACTGAACATTCCAAATGGCCGAAATTGTCGGCATAAGTGAGAGACATGAATGAGTACCAACATAACGCCACAAAAAAAACAAAATTCGAATACCCGTAACCCGCGAAAATTTAAAATTCGCGATACATTTTGAACAAGGCTCGCATATTCCCCTTTATCAGGAAAAAAAAGGTGTACACTTTGTTCAGGTGAAATTTCGGTTTTGTTTTCATACAAATACCAAATATTCCCGTGAGCAAACAATTTCTTCGTCTTTTAATCATAAAATGATACCGTTTTCGTCACTATATCGTTCTTTGGTTTACTGGGATAGAACCTTGACAACTCTGTTAGAATTGGTTTTCGAGTAATGATATTTTTCTTCAAAAGTCACAACTATGGCACAGTGGTATCGATTTGTCTTTTATTCCTAAAAATATTAATAGGCAAAACAATTTTTTATTGATATTTTTAAATTTTATATGACTTGCCACTGCCAGTGACGGAGTATTTTCTTGATTATTTTATTTTACTTTTTTTATTTTTTTATGTTTCTTTTATGCCAGACGCTTTTTCTGCGATATAAGCCAGTTTTCAGCACAATAACTTATGCCGAGTATACACTATGGTATTTTGTGTCAGCGCAATAGTGTGTATTAGTGGCAACGTTCGTAATTTCTGCTACTTCTTGTTGTGCGGCATTGATTTCCATATGAAAAACATAATGTGAACGGCCTTGCACACATTTGGAAAATGACACCACAAAATTACAACACAAGAAATGCCAGATGTGTACTTGGCATTAGAGATGGGCGCGTGTCGAATTTTTCGAACACGAACACGAATACCAAGACGCTCAACACGTACGAAACATACACGCGAAAAATTTTTTCAACACGATACTGCACAACACGCACGAAATTGAAGATAAGAAAATTTTATTTTTGTTTTTTTTCAAGAGTCGCTTTTCGATATATGGCACCGAGTTGGCACTGCCAGCTGATACACTGTGCTGCCACAGATAATACTATCTGTTTACGTACAGAACTTTAAGGTGCACAGGTGCATACAATATCAATAAATATGCTGGTGTTGTGTGTTTGACGATACAAAATATTTAATTTTTTCTCTACTGGAAATTCATTCATAAATATTTTACACATAAAATCGTTTCGTGATTTTCGTGTCAATTTTGCTCTACACGAAACGACCCGAACATGCACGAAATCAGAATTTTTGTCACGAACACTTCGTGTTGGGTCGTGCGTGTTCGTGTCACGAACAAATATACGACACGCGCCCATCTCTACTCGGCATTGCCGTCGGATATAAATAAATGAAATAAAAGTTGTCTTTTATTTGCATTTGAATCAATTTGAATGAACTTGGAAGCCTGAATAGACCAATTCTATAAAACGCATTATACTTTATATAAAAGGTCGAATAATTAATTATATATACATACATTGCCAAACAAAATTTCGATTTGTTGTGGGAAAAACGATTGTCTTCATGCCGAACAACTCCAACCAACAGAGACGCGGATACAGTGGAAATCGTGAGACTATTTCAATTCAAGACTTTGAAAAATTTAAGGACTATAAACTATATACAAAAATATCTTAATTATTTTAATTATTTTTGTTCAAACTGCGTTTCTACTTTTACGATTCCATTAGGCTAAACTTCGTAAAGCTCTGTAAGTAAAATTAAAAATAAAAAACATATTCTTTTCGAAGGCTGCCCCCCAGTTATCATCTGCGTGGGCCACTGTGTGCCAATAATACATAAATTTCAGCTCTATATACACAGAAAAAATGATTTTGATATTTGAATACGAAAATAGCTGATTCAATAAAAAAGTATTTTGTATTTTCTGTGATGACGATTTTTGCATTATTGATAAATAAAATTGTATGCACGTTTATTGAAAATATAAGACTATATTTTTATTTTTATTCCACATTCTAGTTATCATGTTGTTCAACATCAATTAAGTTAAATATTTCAATATAAAATCGACATGTTATACACAAGCATATAGCTGGTTGTTTTAAACTGATTTTTTATGTAAAGGCCTAGAGTTACCGCCTTAAGTTATCACATTATCTTCCTCCGCCTACGAGAGTTGTTGTCATCTCCATGTTAATTTTCTGCTGCTTTTGCAGCATACGAATATTTAAGTTTTAGTGATCGGTACCACGGTAAATGAATTTTATACCGCAAATAATACCACACACTAACACATGCATAAATATTTGATTTAGTTTTTATTCAATTTAACTTTTTTAGTACGCAAGTGTTTTTTACCTTTCTTAACATTGACGAATTATTAAACTTGCCAATGATATCGGAAGCTTTTTGAACAATTTCGAGTTAGTTGTCTAATAGCCAAGTGCGCAAGTAAGTTGAATATATTTTATGTATACGATTTTATCTAATGGTGAAGTTTTTATTATAATTCTAAAAGAAAAGCAATTATTTTTTTTAACTCAGTTATTATGAGACCCGTGAACTAATTTTTATGCATGGGTTAAGTTCTTAAAAAAAAAAACGTTGTTTTGCTGTGAATGCAGATGTTTTAAAAAACAAATGAAACAAGAAATATTTTGCAAATAGCAAACATTAACAAACAAAAACATATTTACCAGCAATTAAAGTGATAAAAATTAAAATATTCTCAACTCAACTGTTCAATTTTGTGATTAAAAACTGAATCTCTATCTATAAAAGTGTAAAAGAAAGAATTAATGGTGGCTATTCCGGAAAACGCGTCAAAGAAGTGAAAATTTCCATTAAAAAAAAAGCAATTTTTAAAAAATTGCTTTTGTTTGCCACACATTCCTAAAATTAAAATAAACGTGAGAATTTTAACGCGTTTCTCTTTCTTTTAAAAAATGCGAACTTTGTATGATAAACAAAAACAAATTTTCTCTATTTGTGTAGTTTCGTTTTTTTTTTTTACTTTCATCAACTCGACGTGTATTCCAGAATAGACACCAATATGTTATCTTTATCCCACTGTAAAACGTGCGTATATAAATATGCTGGCATCAGCTGTTTTTGCTGTAACAAAGAGTAGCGGCAGAGTTATGAGTCACAGAGTTGACAAGTCAATTGTGCAAAGGGTTGGTCCAAGTGAGTTTTAATACGCATCAGTTTCTCTTGCTCAAATTTTGATTTTATACCGAGAAAGAAATAAATACGTATGCAATGCGCGTCGTACATTTATTGCTTTCTCGACTCTCTCCTGCAAAATCAAAACTTGGGCAAGAGAAACTGATGTGTGTAAAAGGTGCCTGAGAAGAAAGAAATCCAACGTCATAAGTTTATAAAATTTTTATAGAAATTAAAATTTAGCCTATTGTTTTCGCTACGATGTCCGTCTGTCCGTCACCGGCTGTGTTCTCGAGAAACGCAAGAGGTACGGAACTGAAATTTTCACAGAATATGTAAAACTTAGCTGCCACAAATATATGACAATTTAAAATTAAAGGGTGTTCTAAGGCGAGCAACGAATAATTTTAAATCCAAATGTAATACGAGTATACAAACAATTCCAAATATGCAGACTACAACAATTAACACTTAAATTTAAAAAACCATAATTATGGGGTATTCTATCAGTTTGACAACTTGCTGTATCTTGGAAACCGTAAGAAGCAAAATCACAGAATACACAGGTTTTCTTAAATTCGTGGAAAGAAGAGAAAAATATAGTATATTTGATATTGTAGTGTATTACTACTTACCAATTAACACAGCTAATAAAAAGCGTTGCAGTTTTATTGCACTAGAAAGAAGAATCAAAACAAAAACGCCGATAAAATTTGTGGGAAAACAAGACAAAAAGAAAAATACCCTTATCTTCCGTCTCGTGACACTTCTGTATGTTCTGTGGCAATCTTGAAATATTCTAAAATATCGAATTTATGAACGAAAGTCATAATACTGATGGATACAAAAAATTAATTCAGTAAAATGCGACTTTGACTCGCGCATGAAAAGTTCCGTACCGACAAATTTTTTCAGTTTTCGGCGATTTTTTGTTTGTTTTTGCGCATTTTCTTAATTTTTGCGCTTTTTTTTTGTTTTTGGTATATTTTCGGTTTTTGGCGTTTTTAGTTTTGGCGCTTTTTCTTAGTTTTTGGCGATTTTTTCAGTTTTTGCCGATTTATTTTAGTTTCTGCGATTTTTTTTTAGTTCTCGTGCTTTATTTTACTTTAAGCGATTTTTTTTGTAGTTTTGGTGTTTTTTTTTTTTTTGGCTATTTTTTTAGATTTTGTAGATTTTTTCATTTTGGAGTTTTTTTATTTTTAGTTTTAGTTATCGCCAAAACGAAAAAATCGTCAAAACCTGAAAAATAGCCAAAACGAAAAAAACACCACAACTACAAGAAAAATCGCCTAAACTAAAACAAATCGGCAAAAACCGAAAAAATTGCCAAAAACTAAGAAAAGGCGCCAAGAACAAAAAAATCGCTAAAACCGAAAAAAGTTTGTCCGTACGGAACTTTTCGTGCGCGAAAGGGCAAGATTTCGAATTTTTTGTAAGTTCCGCCTTTTTTGATTTTATATGTATGACGATACATACGAGGACATGTATTAGCTTTTCCAAAAGTTTACATCGGAACTCAATATAAAATAATATGGAGACAAGTTTAGAGAATTAAAGGCTTAACCAGAAATGTTACTCGCAGAAATTTACATAGCTAAAATAAAAGCGTGCATAAGTAAGAAATCAACCCTTAAATTTAATTTTAAATCTTGAATATTTTGTGGTGCTTAAGTCAGTCAAAAGAGTTTTGATGTACCCAAAGATAAAAGGTAAATTTTTATGGGGGATATTTTTTTAGTAGGGATAATTTGTCATCCCCTTTTTGGGAGAGGACAATAAAGGCCCATACGAAGATGATTTAGAGGGTTAAAAATATTTCGTAAAAATTTGGCTCATAAAATTTTACGTAAAAGGGAAAATGGTTGAATGCATTGGGGGTTGTAATTCGACCACTTTTTTATATTATTACTAGATTTTAAAACCCAGTGTGCTTCGCTACAGCATATACGTTTTGTGATTTAATTTATATTAAAAATTAAATAACAAAATTTAAGCAAAGTTTAAATTTTCTCAACGATCACTCTCAATGCACATATTTGAGATTTTACTAAATAAGAAAAATATTAATTTTGGGGTAAGTGTTACAAAAATTATTAAACTTAAGTTTAGCAATTCCCATAAAAAAAATTAAGATAAAACGTTTAAATAAAATGTTAAATAAATACTTGGCAACTCTCAACAGGGTTCATTGTCAAGGTCACAATATAATAGACACGACCTATGAAACACAAACTTACTTAAACCACCCTTACTTCAGTAGACATACATACATATGACCGAAAGTAACACGAAACGCATTATTAGTTTGTTGACTTACATTTTCACTTTATCGAATAGTCAGTAGTACACGGAATTTCAATTATTAAATGTCTTGTTAACAATTGTTTAAATTTACACAAATTAAATTTAACAAAACTGTAAGTAGCTACGATGTACATATTTTATTTTTAAAATATCAAAAGCAAACAAAATATAAATTCAATGAAACAAACGAAACGAAACACAACAAAAACCTCCCCCAAAGTATTAAACAAACCAGCTGCTTTCACCAAACAAGAAAATAATGTGCTCCAGTTTATCTGACGTCCTTGTGTAAGAGCAGAAAGAACAACGCTGTCAAAAATATTGATTTTATACAATCCCATAAAGAAATCTTTTTCCAAATATAAAAAAGAATTGTGCGCATATCAGCAAAGGGTTGCCATTACAAAAAAAAAATCTAAAAAATATCTAAAGCTTGTAAATTGTAAATTACCAAGTGGGCAACATGCTTCGAACACAAAGTCAAGCATGTTCCAACAAAAACTGTTGCATACAAACGATGCTAAAAAATAACTGACACTACATGCGAAAATGTACTGCAAAAATTAAACAAAACAAGGAATATAAACTTTTAGCATACTTCTAGGCATTTTAAGAGAAGGCAAAAACATTAACAACTTTCACACTATACATATGTAGTGGTTTTTTTCCTGTTCTTTATAAAAACTAAAACAAGCATTATTAATTTGATTTAACAACTTTTCAGTTTTTAGTTAGACAAAAAAAAACTGTTGGAAAAAACCTCAACTTGCAACGTTGTTGAACATTTTACACAACAAATTGGTTCTACAATGGCATACGAATGCACATTAAGAATACATCTACACATCAACAAAAGTACTGCACAGCCGTATAAACAGCAGTAGTGGGGAAAAAAATATAGAAGGCTTAAGACATTTATAAACAAGGACAGGAGTTTCATGCAAATGCAGGTTTTTTCCCTTAATCCTTATAATGGCAAATAGTGAGTTTTTGTTAAAATGGCATCGATTTTGTTCGTGAATATTTTGATGAAAATTCATATTTTTACATAATGTCTTCCTCATTCACTCTGTTCGGCTGATTTATCCTCGAATAACTGTTTCTTGCTCCCCAACCTCAAGAAATTGAAAGAAATTTTACAATTTTGATGAACTCGACAAATCTTTTTTTTTTTTGGAGAGAGCTTAAGGTAGACTAACATGATAAATAAAGTGAAAATCTGTGTTTCATTCAAAAAGTTACGAACTAATAAACCCTCTTTCCTATTTGAGGAATAGCATGTGCAAAATAGATAAATAAATGTAGACAACATGTAAGGACCAGTGTTGTCAGATTTATTTTCAGCATCCTCGCCAAATTACTTTTCTAATATCGCCAAATATCGCCAATGTAATAAAACATTAAATATTAGCTACAACAAATATATTTATTTTGTAATTACATTACAAATATTGTTAAATTTTAAATTCAGTACGTAACGTGTATCGTAAAACATAAAAATTATATTGTTTAAGAAAAAGTAACAAGTGTTTAAATTAACATATAAATACTGGTGTATAGAAAATACTTAAAAATAGCTGATTCCAAAAGATCAATCTAAATAGGATAAATTGAACTTAAACACCAAAATTAACATTAATATTTAAATCTTATGACAAAACTGAAGGGATAAGTACCAGCAGCATCGTCGCCGTAACCATGCATTTTAGCTGAGAACTCGTGCAGGCGTTTTGTGCTTCTTTATCAAAATCTTGGTTCCAATTTATAGAAGGAAGTTTTCCCTACTGTGTTCATAAGCACCAACTGAGATTTTGTAGTCTATTATTTTCTTTAAAACTTCTTGAATTTCAGAAAATTTTGTTTGAGATAAAGACTTACAACATTTATAATATTTTTCACGAAATATTTTATATTGAAGAAAAAATTCCTTATCAAAAAAATTTCATGTTTTTAACATTATTCTATTTTATTGAAATCGTAAAAATATGGCCAAAAATATCGCCAAGGATTTCAAATATCGCCAAGTAAATCGCCAATCGCCATTTCAAAATTTTCATCGCCAAAAACTAATTTTTGTCTCCATATCTGACAACACTGGTAAGGACAGCTTTAAAAACATTAACAGAAATAAGTTGTTTACATTATGCCTTAACATAATGTTAGTGTTAATGTTGTTAATGTTATGTCCGGTACAGACGGCAAGTAACAGCCTTAAAGCATTGTTTTATAAAACGCCACGAAGCTCAATGCAAAAGATTTGTAATATCTAGCGTTGCTTTGCTTAATTAATTTAAGATTATCGGGAATGATTTCTTATGATTAAAGTTTCTCTAAATGACATAAAATCCACATAATCCTAAACTCTAATCACACTTTCTAGCCTAAATCATTGCTAAAGTGTATTTCTATAATTAGGGCTGGTGGGGTGTGTTTAGCAGCTTATGTTTTGACTATTATCCATTATAATAAGTTTTCTAAGAAATATTCCTAAAAACTAGTACATTGGCCTAGAAATTAATTTGCACACTCAAAGACACATCTTATTCAGATATTGGCATTGTTAGTTTTCAAGAAAGTCTTGCTTTACAAGTTGGGATTTGTATGCGAAATGTTTTTTAATTAGTTGCAACCGCAGGGGAAATTACATTACTCGCACTAACATTCATTCACAACGTTACAAATTTAAATATGAAGGATAAAAGAGGAAAATTCGAAAGAACAAAAAATAGAGAATAAAAAGAAAAGAAAAACCAAGACACAATAGTTTGCACATACAAACAAACATTTGCAATTATAGCTGAAGTCCAAATATACGTCTTTTTATATGTAGATGTCTCAACACTTTGTAGTGAAACAACAATGATTCATTGAGACAACGAAACGTTTTCACTAAATGCATTTCATTATGGCAATGAATTGCATTCAAATTAAATATTATATTTCATATGATTCAACCCTTTATACAAAGTGGACCCACTCGCTCAAAACCCATTCGTGGTAGAATTCTTTCATTACCAAAAAATTAAAAATAAATAAATAAAGTTCAAAATATAAAAAAAAACTCCTACAACCACCATCAAATAAATCATTTCTAAATTTTAAGTGATTTAAATTAGCAAACTGGGGGAAAATTAAGGCACACGATATCGTAGGGAATTTCAAATTATTTCAATCATACGATATCGAATGCCGTATTTTGACCCCTGTACCTGAATTCAGTAGTTTTGATTACAATAATCGTATCGCAGTAATAAATTTAACGAAAATTTATGGACTTTGCTATCCAGTAACACATTTTAACGATATTCGCTGTCGCTTAAATAAAAAAGCAAAATCACAATCTCAAATTCATTAGGTTTTCCTTTCATTCCGACAGATGTACACAATCCTAAAATAGAAATTAGAAAATTACATTATTGTAACCGCAAACGAACAAATATATCGATAACTATTACGATTTTCGGTTGGCAAAAAGTCACTGAATCCAGATACTGGTTTGTTTGATTTAAATTTTAAAAATTTTTATTTTTAACCCCCGACCAAAAAGAGGAGTGCTATAAGTTGGTTGTGTGTGACTTTGTATCTGTGTGTCTGTCCGTCCCCACGTACAGACCAAACGGCTGGACGGATTTTGATTTAGTTTTTTCTGTTTGAAAGGTGACTTGTTCGAGAATGTTCTTATCTAAATTTCTTGTTATCTTTAATCTATCATACCTTTCGCTTTATCAAAAAAAGAATTTTATTATTTTTTTTTTGCTAGAAATTTCAAAGCAAATTTAATTTAATTCAAATCACAATGGACCCAATTGGGTCTCCGAGTGGTGGTGCGGTATAGCACCACCCTTCCTAAACTATCCTAATTTAATTCAAATATTTGAATTTGCACTTTTAAAATTAATTTCCGTTTTGAGCAAAAATATTTTGTTTTAACAAATCACGCTAAAATAAATAATTGGCATGACTTAATTTTGCAATTATTCATGATTTTTTAAATAAATAAAATACATGCTAAATTAATATGCCTCTTGAAATCATCAGCAATTGCTTTTCAATGCAAAATGATTTAAGCTAATTAAATGTAAATAATTGAGAAATCTTTCTAAGAAAATCACACACAAGCGCCAGTAAGTAAAAATAAGCACATGACTGGCTGATTGACTCGACTCTTTGTTTTTTTTTTATCAACAAAGATGAAAGTCTAAGCACAATCATTGACGAAAAATAGAAGGGACTGTTAATTAAGGGTTTTTTTTTGTTTGTTTGTTTTGACGCTAAAAATCTACAGTACGAGAGCAAAACTGTAATTAAGAAGTAATTATTATTATTACCAATAGATAATAATTATTGTTATTAATTATAGGCAATAAACCAAATTTCAGGTAAACGATTTTAATCAATTTAAAGTAGTAAAAAAAGACAAAATAAAAATCCCCACAAACAAATACCCAGATGACATTTTAATTCCTATTCCTTAGTTTAAGAAGAACCGAAGAAAAATCCACTCTAAGCAAAGTGACCTTTTTCACTTCTTCTTTAACTTCTTTAACTTTAACTTCTTTATTAGATTATAACTTGCTTGTGACTTGTCCGGTGAATAATTAGTCATAATTCGCATTGTGCCCTTTTAGTCATAACTTTTGATTTGTCCTTCTCTTTAAAATTGTTCAGCCAAAGCCATGATCATTTACACTACACCTTCTTTTCCGTGACTCTTTTTGAGGTTTGTAGCATAGCAACAATTATTTATGCAAATAGTAATAAAATTAGGGATAAAGACTATAAGAAATTATATTTTTTCTAGTAAACGGGGACATACATACACACAAAAATCTATGGCAGGTAACATTTCCTTCTTTGTCATTAGATACTTCTTTGTCTAAGATGTTCCCTAATTAAAATTACATTAAATGAACATCGCTTGCTTGCTTGCTTGGTTGCTTGCTTGCTCACTTCCAAAGCAGCAAACGAGCAGATTTCGTTCTACAAATTAAAACGGTCAAGTGCAATGACGTTGCGATACGCAAGAAATACATGTATGTGTGACGTTTAAAATTAAACGAGCAACTAAAACATATGGGGCATTAAATAAATTACAATTAAATAAAAAACAAATAAATTTTCTTTTTCTTAATTTTTGCTTGTTTACCTCTTTTTCGCTTTTTCTTTTTTTTTTTGGTCTTATACACAAAGTGATCAGAGGCAGAAGAAAATATATAAATATACTTACATACATACAATGCATCTTAGCACAATGTGCTACATAAAGAAAAAGCAAAAGAAGCGAGAGAAAAACTTAGCATTGAATATAAGATAAGGATGTTATACCATGTGGCGATTTTTGACCATAAGTAAATTTTCAGTTTCGCAAAAGAACGAATTCAGGAGTAGAGATCATATCGATCCCTATTTTCGCCAATTTATGTATGTATGTAAGACATATTTGAATATCATAAAAAACCTTCTCCTGAAAATTTTAACTTTTGTAGCTTACGATTAAATCGAAAATAAGGCTCGATTTGGTTTAATCTTTTTGCAAAAAGCGTTTTTGCAATTCAAATGAAGTAGAATACGAGAATCAATTTTTGGTTCTTATACATTTTAAATTCGTAAAAAATGGCATAGTTCTATAGGCGTAGAATTATAGGGTGTTTTTTTTAGAGGTATAGAACTTCGAATTGAAATAAAACACAAGAAAATCGTTTTAATGTCCATCAATTTGGCTTTATTGGAAGGATAATTTTATGCCATTAACGTTTAAATATGATTTCGGGCATGTGGCCGCCGCGGCTGGCTCGAATAAAGCCAATTCTACAGGTCCAATTTTCAACCACTTTTTCGAGTATATGGGGCCGTATGTTGGCAATAACGCCACGAATGTTGGCTTCCAAGTCCCCTAACGTTTCTGGTTTGTTGGCGTAGACGAGCGACTTCAAATATCCCCAAAGAAAATAATCCAATGGTGTCAAATCACACGATCTTGGTGGGCAATTGACAGGTTATCCATGGTTAACCGAATTAATTGCTCTGATGGACGATTATGTCGACCATAAAATGGACGGAGCTTGCGGTAAACTTCGCGAACTGAACCATTATTTTCGAAATAAATTTGCACGATTTGCAAGCGTTGTTCTTTTGTCAACCTGTTCATGATGAAATGGCAAACCAAACTAAATATTAATCACTTGACAGCTGACAAAATGGCCGCCAGTTAAAAAAGTGATGCCAACTTAAAGTTCTATACCTCAATAAAAAACACCCATTATATAACACTTAAAATTATAACACTTATGCCTTCAATTTACAATGCATACGTTATCACCGGATTCACACACTACACTTTTTCACCAACAAAACTCTAGTTCATGGGCGAGAAATACCCAGCGGAAAAGGTAATGAGTAAATTCAGTAAAATGCAACTTTAACTCACACACAAAGGGTTCCGTACGGCACTACATACATATGTATGTAATACTATACGAACTTTAACCTATATAAACGACCATCTTACCAAATGTAACGATTTATTTTTAAATTTTATTTTATTTTTTACTTATTGTTAGTTTTGGCACTTTATCTTAGTCTTTGCGTTTTTTTCGTATATGGGATTTTTTCGGTTTTGAAGTTTTTTTAGTTTTGGCGTTTTCTAGTTTTTGGCGATTTTTTCAGGTTTTGGCAATTTATTTTAGTTTAAGTCATTTTTAGCGATTTTTACGTTTTTTTTATAAAACATACATACATATATTTAGTTTTAGCGATTTTCTAGTTTTGGTGCTTTTTTCATTTTTTCGATTTTTTCGGTTTTTTTTTTGGAAATTTTTGAGTTTTTTTATCAACCTTTTTACTTTTGTGATTTCTTTGAAATTAAGCGATTTATTTTATTTTTGTTCACATATGTCATTTAAGGGATGTTTCCATATTTGGCGATTTTGATTTTGGGATTTTTTAGTTTTAGCGTTTTTGAAAATTTCATGAGATTGCTCTTACGTTTTTCAAGATACAGCAGGTTGGCAAAATTACATAGTCAAGATTACATTAACTGCTAGAAAATCCTTTAATTTTGTTTTTTTTTTTTAATTCAGTGTTAAGTGCATAAAAATACGCTAACTTTGAAAATTTCAAGTATACGAGTATTACACATGGATTTAAAAATTTTTTGCCCGCTTTATTTTTTTACTGTCATGTATTTATTGTTGTAGCAGCCAAAGTGTTACATATTATGTAAAAATTTCATGTCAGGTTCTCGAGAAACAGTTTGGGACAGACAGACGGACGGAAATTGTAGCGAAAACAATAGGGTTTCTATTCACCTTTGGTGTACGGAACCCTAATAAAAAACAATAACGAAATTCACAACAGGTATAAAATTTCATTCCAGCACAGAGAACCAAGCCAGCCGTTTTTGAGCCGATGGCGTGCCGCCTTCGGTTGATTTTTGAACCATCCAGCCGCCGCCGATGTAGTCAGCACGCATCGGCTCAAACTCCGCCGCCGATGTAGGCGGCTGGCGGCGGTTTTTCCCAAACGAAATAGTATCGCAGAGTTGAAAATTTGAACACTTCTATATGATTGGAAAAATAATAATACTTTTTCAATCATATCAGAATGCCGTTAGTTTTTAGCTTGGCCATTTTTTCATTAATTTTACTTTTTTCTTCTTCTAATATAAAGTAAAGATATGCCGAGTGCAAAATAGGTACCGAAATTCAGTTTTTATCCCCTTTTTAACCACCATATCGAAGTATATTTCCTTCGAAAGATAGATGTCTCAAGCTTACATTAAGAAGTATTTCCTGAAATCCACTGGGCATGATGTGTTAGAATCCTCAGACTCGGAATATGAAGCCATTATTAAGCAAATTGATTTTCCAAATAATGGTGTCTATTTTGGAATACGCGTCGACTTGGTGAAAGTTAGAGTACACACGTAATATAATTCTCTGCTTTAAAATTTGACGTTTCTTGGTAGATATATATTTGATATTATATGAGGTATAGACGCTATGTAAGAATCACTGCACTAAAAAGTTGAGCCGCCGAAAATTTTGTCGGCGACCCTAAAATTGCCCAGCCGCCGCCGCCGATTATTTTGCCTCGGCTTGTTTCTCTGTTCCAGCACCAGTAACTTTTATACGATAATCGTATCGCTATAATAAATATAACGAACATTCATCGACTTTGCTATTCAGTAACATATTTTAACGATATTCGCTGTCGATTGAAGAAAAGAAAGTAAAATAACAAGCCCAAATTCATTTTGTTTTTCTTTAATTCTTTTCGGTTATTTTTCCATTTTGTTTGCAGGGATGCCACATGATATACAATTGAATGGCGAGTAAAACATAAATGTACACTGTCGAAAAAAGGAAATTAGAGAACCACGAACGAATTAATATATTGATAAATATTACGATTGTCGGTTCGCAAAAATTTACTGAATCCAGGAAGAGAATTCTTTAAACTTGATTAAAAAATATTATTATAGTGCGCCAAAAATTAAATTTCTCTTATTATCGCTTCTAATACTGTGATAAGGAATCTTAAAAGAAAACTTCTGACAAAAGACAAGCATATGTAAAAAGAATTTTTTTTTTTTAATTTACATCCGGATCGCAAATTTTACATATTCATGACTTTTTGCGAATGTATCTTTTTACTGGGTTATTAACAAAAATCATAAAATAAAAACCAAAGAGAAAAACATGTATTTTAATGCTAAATTTGTGAGATGTACCGGCTTCATATTGGCCAGTGCAATCAGACAAGTTAAAAGTCTAAGCAAAAAATAAATAAAATTCAAAACAAAACAAACTGAAGAGATCAAATTCAAAGAGGCCGATCATGATCATCATTATGCTTGCTTGTTTATGATGATGATTATAACTTTCTCATTCGTAAACAAACAAAATATTTATGCGAATTAAACGAAGACGTTTGTTTATACACTCTGCTTATCATTTGTTTTTAATAAGTATTGGTTGGAATCGAACTAAATTTAATTGAATTGAAAAGACGAAGATGAGCTGCTCATACTCACAAATGTACGTGCGAGTAAAATTGTTTGTAAACGAGTGTTTGATTGTGTATGAGTAAAGAAAAATTACAAACGAAAAACAAAACATATACTAAATACAAATAATAAAATTAAACTAACAGACCTTTACAACACTGAGGATAGTCGGATGTGAACCTTTGGATTAAACGGAACGCGTATTCGGCTTAAGAGAACATCTAAAAAATAAAAAGAGAATATTAAATAATAATACAGTTAAAACATAAAATATGCAAAATACGACTACAACATAATATATTATTAATGTTCAGTGAAAAAGGTGATTTTAAAAATACACACAAACACACAAAAATTAATTAATAAAAATACCCATTTACTTATAATTGAAAAATTAAATATCCTTGACAAAAAATTAAAACAAATTTTCTGCATATTAGCATTAACAAAAAACAAATTGTCGTGTGTGTTTAAAAAACCGCTTTAAATATTTCAGTTTTTTGTATCTAACGACAACAACAACAACATGCTTCCACACATTAAAAATTAAAATTAAGTCAATATGTATAATGATTTTTTAGCATAACATAATTAAGACTATAAAAAAGTTAATATTCATCAATAGTTTTGTTTGCTTGCCCTACGACTCTCAGCGCTTGAAAGTGTTTAATAATCATGAGAA
This sequence comes from Nowickia ferox, assembly GCA_936439885.1. NCBI lineage: Eukaryota > Metazoa > Arthropoda > Insecta > Diptera > Tachinidae > Nowickia > Nowickia ferox. The sequence continues at coordinate 113,740,185 of OW387023.1, forward strand.
AAAGCAATGGCGGTTACTGCTGAAATATTGGATATATATTGACAATTCTTTTAAATAAAATTGTTGGAACTCACATCTTATGACAAGGTTTCAAATCATTCGTCTTAAGAAGGTCTAAGTCAATCAAAAATGCTTAATGGCAAACGAAAAATAGAAAAAGAAAATGTTCAAGAAAAACTAAGACATCCCAGTAAATTTTTTTTTAAACAAGAATGAAAAAAAGTATATGTACTATCCAACCGTAAGTACTAGCAAGTTGACCTAATAACCCATTATTTTTGTTACAAATTTATCTTCAAAAAAGTGATGTTATAGGACTACGAGAATTCAATATTTTTTCTTTCAAATATTCTAAAATTAGTGGACTACTTATTGCCTACAAATGCCTTAACTTTTTTAACAAAAATTATAGTCGGTTGAACATAAAATCAAAGCAAGTTGATTGGAAATTGAGACAAGAATCTTCTTTGTTTTCAAAGCTCACTTTCAAGGTCAATAAAATTTTTTCTATACATATTTCATTAATAACTGGAAAGTGCTAAAGTAAGTTCTTTTACATAATGTTATCAAAAGTGCTTCTTTTATTCTTTACGGGGTAGTCATTATTATACACATAAAAAAATTAAATAAGCAAGTACAGCTCATGTCTTTGTAAGTCATTACGAGAGTAATGCCCATTACCAAATCACGAAAAAATTTTGCTGGGATGTTCAATTAAATACGCTTGTTTTCACACCTAAATTTGAAACCTGGTTTTAACATTAAAGCCACAAACAGCTGATTTTGCTTTCAAACTACACAGAAAAAAGTATTCACCAATTAATGTTTTCAATTAAGAATTTAATTAATTCAATTAAATTTTTAATTGTATTAATTTGAGTGAAAAAACTTAATTGATATAATCAAATTTTTTATAGGTAAAAATTTAAATAAGTTTTTAATTGATATTACAAAATTATTTATATTACTATTTTGTGTGTACAAGTGTAATAAATTTAGGTTTGATTGTTTTCAAAGTAAAATAAATCCCCTGCTTTTTATAACACTTATGTGACAAACTGTACAACAGCAGTTACACAGTAACGCACTGTTGCAACAATTTTTGAAGTTGAGACATGTTTGTGCCGTTTTGTTTGAGTTCTGTGAAAAGAACCGTGTCCACTTCATATAAACTATTTTTCTCTTGACAGATAAACTATAAAACGTTCTGTAAATATTTTCCTGCAAATTGAACATACACACACATACGCACATTATTATAAACTATAAACTTTTTTTATCGTCAGATGGATGTCAGTCATATCGCCTATTTTCTTTACTCAGAGGACAATGAAAATATTTTCTTTGTTTTCCGTCCAAAAGTTTATTTTTTTCCGGATTTTCTTTTTTTTTTTGAAAATGTTTTAAGTTGAAAATGTTTTAATCGTTATCTAGTCTTATAAACTGGCACAAGCATTTATCAGCTGCTTTCGGTCATTTTAATTTGGCAGCACTGAATTTCGTACAGCCAAGGCAAAGTTGCATTTCATAAAACCTATATAAAACTAATTCAAAAAAGGTTTTGAGTTGGTTTTAAAAAAATCATTTTGTAGTATGGAAACACATTTATTAAAACCATGTTAGCATGAAAACACTATGACACTTTAAAAGTTTTTAAAATAACGATTTCGCAAGTCATGTGAGTCTTACAACTTTCCAAGAACAAAGAGATTATGATCCGTAAGTAGTGCAGATGTGGTTTATTTCCAAAAATTTTAACATTAATGTCTACTCGTTGGTTTGAAGTTCGGTAGAAGACACAACTACAAGACTTATGTACAAAAATAGTGATGGATATGATATGACCGGCACTGTTGATTGATATATCCATCAGAATAAAGTTTCTACATCTCAGTGTTAACCAGTCTACTGTGTGTAAGCCTATTCAATCTTAGAATCTCTTTTGACTTGTCTTGATTTGTATTATTATCCCATATGCTTTTGGTTACTCTTGCGCTACATTAGCATTTAGCCAAACTCGCTCGTGTTCTCCACTCGCCTATTGTGCTAGTTCAGTTTTTAGTATCTTAAAACGTTTGACGTTGTGCAGTTCTTCAAAGAAGATTCCATCCAGCCATGCCTAATCAGTCTCTTCGTTTCTTGTTATACCTTGATGTCCCGGTATCCATATCATCTTTAGATATATGATAGGCATATCAGTTTATCTCATTTTTATATTGAAGGCCATTCCGGTATTTAACTTCCTCCTTCAACCCAAATTTGACGTGGGATGACGGAAAATCATTACAAACTAGAACAACCCCCGACGAAAGAAAAATTCATCTCTCAACCCATTAATTGTTTTCCTTTACTGGTCAGTTCCAGTAAATTTTCGTCTTCATCTAACCAATCATTGAACCATAATTCACTCCTACGTAGTTACATTTTGCTTTTATTTTAGCTTTCTATGCATTTTGTCAAATCCATTTTTATTTCATTTTGTGTTTTGAATTTTAATTTTAATCTCAGCTGATACCACAACCTTGAATAATCACAATGAGCGAAGTTCACAATAGCGATAATCTTGATATTATTCTCGTGCAATCAGCACTTTCGATTATAATCGAAGATTACGAGCTGCTCAAAATAAGGGCCTAAATTATACGCGTGACTTAAGGCCATAACGAATCAGTTTACTGAAGTTACAAATCAATGCCATAAGTCAAGTATTTGGAATTATTTTTGTAAATTTTTTAACTAGAATTTTTGATACACAAAAAAAGTTTCACATAATCCACAAAATTTATCCGATTAGTCGAATAAATATTGTTCGTATAGTAACTATAATAAATATATTCTCTATAAATTTACGCAGCTTGTTTTTCAAAACAAAATATCATGCTATATCACTACCACCAGTCTGAAAAAACTGATCTCTTGATCTTCCATTTCATTTCAAATGTTAAAATGTCAAAACAAACATAAAAAAGCTCCAAACTTAGAAAAATTATCAACTATTTAAAGGTATAAGAAATTAATAAAAAAAATCTTGTGCAGTCAGCAGTGAGAATGAATTATATAAAAACGCTTAATCTGTTACAAATTATTAAAGTTGGAAAAAAAATTAATTAAAACTCGCGTGACTGATAAGCAGCCGCCACACAATCAGTCTGTTGATGAAACAACCCAGCAAACAAGAATTGGAAATATTTTTTTTTCACCATTTTATAAATTGTTTCACATATTCGTGAGTGTTCTCACACTCGCATATAGAATAATATTTGCGATTGTGTTTTGAACTTGCGAACTTGATCAAAAACAGTAATTGGTTCATGAAATGTTTATTAAAAAAAAAAATGGAATTAATAATATATTCTTTTGTTTTGTTAATTCTGTGTTTCTATTGTTTGCTTATACACTGACGATTTCAACAAACAGCTGATATTAATCAATATGGCAAAACACAAGCAAAACGAAGTGAACTTAAGTATATTTGGCGATTTGCAATGCACATGCAAGTTGAATCTAATAAAATAATTTTTTCACGCAAGGCAATTAAGCGATCTCGGGCATTACTGGGCACCAAATTTTTTGCTGTTTAAAATTAGCAACGCCAATACATAAACTCACATACATATATAATAAATATGTATAATTTTTTTTCATTAATTTATTCAACTATATTGTTATTTTTTCCTAAAAATATTATATTAAAAAAATTATAATAAATTAATAAATAGAAATTGATTAAAACATTTTTTTTTTTTGCAACCATAGCAAGTTCTTTTAATTAAAACAAATGGTTCATTTTTTTTTAATCAATAAACATTAGGAAAAGTACAAAAAAGCAACGAAGAAAAAAGCACAAAAGTATTTAATATAAGTTGCGAATTTTAATTAGTTTTTTATTGAAAAATTAAGGCACGTCGCATATTTGCCGCAATAGTGCTGTAAGTCAAGAAATATTATTGCATATTCATATAATTAACAAGGGTGTCAAATATAAATAAAAAAAGAATATGGGAATCGGTTGACCTTGCAGGCGGTTCCTAAGCTTCCCGCTAATATACAAATTTTGGTGAAATTTGCGCCTGATCTGGCACATTATTTTAAGTCTATAAAAATGAGTTAATATCCAAAATCGATTTGACGAAGACTTTTGGAGTTACATTAGAAAAAAAAATTTAAATTTTTCGTCATCGATAACTCTTGAACGAATTACCTGGCTTTAGCCTAATTGGCAGCAATATTTTTTTTTAAATCACAGTTTTTTGAAAATATCATTTTCGAAAATCAATTCTAAAAATCTACTGAACCGAACCGATTCACTATCTTACAACATCTAAGTGAGCTCAACATCTTTGGAAAGCTCAATTCTTTCGATCCATTGACCCGTTCTTAAGTTATTAGATATTTACACACACAAACACACACACACACAGACATACAAATACCGAAATCATCGCGCAAATAGTCAGAATCAACTCCCAGGATCTCAAAACGTCTAAATATGTTAAAAGCTCGATTTACGAAAATTGGGCTAAAATCGGTAACTTCCTATAGCGAGAAGTTCAAAATGAAAACGGAAAAATAAGTCTTTAGAAACATTATTATTTTTATTATTATTGATTATTTCGATTTAGGATGATGTGGTTTAAAATGTTAGTATATAAATGTTTTTGTTAAAAAAACTAATTTAAATGCTATTTACCTTTTAATTCACACAATTACCAAATGTCAATTTTAATTACTTAAAAACTGAAGTGAAAAGCCACATTAAAAATGTGTGCTTTATAATCAATTAAATTTTTAATCGAAACTAAAATTTTACAAGATTTTTTGCTGTGTATGTAGTAGTTTAATTGAACCAACTAACTTTTCAATTGAAACGTAAAGAGCTATTGGAAGTTTTTCATTTGAGAGAGTTTCGCTCTTTAAAGGCAGCATCCTATTTTATTGTTATTTTTGGGAAGAATATTATTGCATTATATTTTAGTGAAATTTTATGGAGATTATGCTTTAGCTTTCGCATTTTGTTGCGATTGATTTACAGTACTTAAAAGCTACGATTTCGATCTGCATGATCAAGGCTTATGTCGAACCGCATGAAGTGCTTGCAGATGCACTTGTAGTGAAACGAAAGACAATTTAAAAACTCTCCAAAAGCAAGGAAATCAGACACCATAAATGATATAAATACATAAATATACATATGTTTTTACTACAAGGCTACGAACGTGTTGCGTCTGTCTGACTAAAATTTTTTTTAAATCGAAAACTATATTTAAATGTTCAGAGAAATGTAAAAATTACAAAAATCACCTCCTCAAATCCGGTAGTAAACTGTAAAGAGAATACTTTCAAAATTAAATTTTTGTCACCTTGTCAAGTAAAATTTGCTTAATTTGTGATTGTTTACAACATAATTAATTATATTAGACACAGTAAATGATTTGAAAAAGCAAAACAGTTTGTCATGCACATTAATCTTTAACAACTGATCTTCGGAAATAATTTAAATTTGCGAAACATTCTGATATAATTTTATTCATAAAAACAAAAATATGATTTAGAAAAATTATTAGTTTTAATACTAAGTAAATTAAAATAAACGGTATTTTTTTACTTCTTTAAAGTCATTAATTATTATTTTTTATATCCATTAAGAGGGTGATTGCTTATGAGGTATTTTTTCGAAGAGCAGTACCTCAATAGATGTAGAGCAAGTAAATGTTTAGTTAATTTCCCGTAATAAGGCAGCCTTGATCACTAGAGTTTTGTTAGATTCAAACTCTAGCTTCTTCATGTATAAGTTGAAGTTCTTTAGAACTTAAATTTGTAAAGCAAATTTAACCCAAAATTAAATTTTCATTTAAAAAATATTTTTATTCGAAAGTTCAATGCAAAGCAGGAACATTTGAAAATGATTTAGAACATATGGCCACCACGGCTGCTCTTGAAGACCCGCATTCTAAACATTAAATTCTACGATATTTTTTCGAGCACTGCCCACCATCCATTTACATATTCATGGCGATTTGTGAGAGTATACTGATCATAAATGTCAAAAAATGAACGCATTATGACAGTTCGTTTGATAGTTAAGCCAACGTATTCATATTTTACTTAACAAGCTTAATATTAGTTTTGGAAAAAAGAGCGACAAAAATATCAAATTTTTTTTTATTTTATTTTATTTTAATTTTCTTTTATATTATTTTATTTTATATTATTTTATTTTATTTTATTTTATTTAATTTTTTTTTTATTTTATTTTAATTTATTTTATTTAATTTATTTTATTTGATTTTATTTTATTTTTTTTTATTTTATTTTATTTTATTTTATTTTATTTTATTTTATATTATTTTCATTTGTTTTATTTCATTTTATTTTATTTTATTTTATTTGGTTTTGTTTTATTTTATTTTATTTTATTTTATTTTATCTTATTAATATTTTATTTTATTTTATTTTATTTTATTTTATTTTATTTTATTTTATTTTATTTTATATTATTTTATTATATTTTATATTAATTTAGATTTGTTTCATTTGCTATGACTTGATTTGATTTTATTTTATTTTAATTTATTTTTTTATATTTTTTTTTAATTTAATGTCTTTTTATTTTATTTTATTTTATTTTATTTTATTTTATTTTATTTTATCTTTTTTTACTTTTTTGTTTAATTTGATTTTACACTCACATTTTTTTACTAACACTGCCACACTTTTGCCACTTGCCAGTCAGCTTGCAATGAAATTTTGATGCAAGTAAATTTTTACACTTGTCGCAACTAAAGTGACAAAAACAGTGTTGCCGATTACATAGTTATTTCATTAATTTGTTTAAAGCTGATTTTTTGTATATATAAAAAGGATATTGAAAAATGACACAAAGGCTAATTTTAGAGCTAAGTTTGTACATAAATTTCATGTTTTAATAAAAGAAATATATTAACAATAAAATTAAAGTAATACGAGTACATATGCACTACTTGCAAGTAATTACTGGCATGTTAAAAAGGGGGTTAGACCAAAGTACTTAAGTAATTTTACATTGTATTTATTTAATTTATATTTATTATTAAAATTATGTTTTTTAAATAATATTTTAAAAGGTTAGGAAATTATTGTTTTAATTATTGTTCCGTTGCAACATACATACGTATTATTGGTTTTCATCAAAAACTTAACATACATATGTATACATATTTGCAATACATAAAACTCGGCATGCCGTATTATTCGAAAATAAAAATTGTTCGAAACAGTTTTACTTTCAGAAAAGTAAGAAGCCGGTTAACCGGTTTGCGATTCCGGTTTTAGCGTACTATAATTCATTGGTTTTTTAGATTAATTTTTTGTTTGTTTTTTACTTATATTATTTGATTATAATTTTATTATTTTGCATATTTCTATGTACAAATCGCCACTCATTTACTCAAACAACGTCATAACTCAAAAAAAAAAACTAGTTGGCCAGAGTAAGTGAGTTTGTTTGAGTAAATGAGCGACATGTACCTCTAATTGAATCACTACTTATAAAACAAAATGCGCTTTTTGCAAAACTATGATGCTTTGTGCAATAATTCTGTAATTCTGTAATTAACTTAATGCAGCAATTAAATTATTAAAGTAAGTTTTTGATGATCTGTCGCACAATAATTTGAAAATTGTGAGACAATTGCAGTTCACTATTTCCGCTTGTATTTCATATTTATCATTATTATAAATCTTTAAAAACAAAAATATACACCTATAAAGATTCGTATACATTATAAAATATAAAAGATTTTGCATTAAAAAAATATTGAGTAATTTCGAATCTTGAAACAATGTGAGTGTGTTTTTTTTCGTCAAACTTCAAATGCTTCCTCTAGAAGTTCGTTTACATTAGAAAACTATTCAATTCAACGAAATAAACGTAACAAATATCTTTAATAAATATTTATTTGATCTAGCCCTGGCTGACTGTAACGTTAGAAGCAAACACAACTTGTTTTATTCAATAAAATAAACATTTGTGTAAATATAGAAATCTAATTATCTAATTTTAATAATAATATAATCGTAGTAACTTTTTAAAACAATATTTCCAATGGCAGAAATAATCAAAATATTAAGAAACTGGTACATGGCCTTCACTATCGTTTCGGTTTTATTATTTTTGATTACTGGTCGTGAAAAAAAAAATATAAATAGTTTAACGTGGCATAACTTTTCCATAGAATTTTGATGACTAAATTAGTTATTTTGTAACAAATATCAAAATGCGTAAAGAATAACATAAAATTATATTTATTCACAATTAATTTGTAAAAATAAAACATCTTAATTTTAAAATGAACTAAACTATTCAAGATCAAAGCGTTTTTTTTTTTTTTCAATGCATAGAGTAAATTTTTTAGACGATTCGCGACTCAACTAAATAAAACTCGAAAAATATAATGCAAAAATTATTTAAAGCGAAAACTGTTTTCGCTATATCCCTGATGAGAGAATTATTGGAACATGTTATTATGGAAATAATTTAGAAATTATGCAGTATCAATTGTCAATTTTATTTTTTCTTTCCTTCTTTAACCGACTCCAGACAGACGAATTGTATTTTTTTTTTTACATTGTTACTTCATACATACGGTACATTTTAGATCAATTGTTAAAAAATTATTTTCCTTCCAATTGGTACCATTGTAAAAAAGTGGGCGGAGATACGCCCACACAAAATTTTTTAATTTGATTTTATGATATTCTACTTATTTACCAAACACATTTGGTTCTGGTAATTACACAATTTTAAAGTTGAGAAAATGGTCGGGACTATGCCTATTAAAATTTATTATTATATTTCACGTGGTTATACTTAACCGATTTTTACGAAACTTACCACACACTTTGAGCTTTAAAAAAGTCACAATTCTCTATTTGAGAAAATGAGCGCAGTCATGCCCATTAAAATTTAGTATTTTATTTACACACAATCTTGCATTTTAAAAAAATGGGCGGAGGCACGCCCATAAAAAAAGATTTTCAAAATTATGTATGTTTGAAAGAGTTTACTTCCAGTTTGGTTCCATAAATTTTTTTTTCAAAAATGTTCTATCAGATCTTTGCATTGAAGTCGGTTTTTTTTGCATAATTATTTGTGTTTTTTTTTATGGAAAATATTATTTCTAGGTTTTATTTTATTCCAAATACTTAAATATTGTCATAAAATTAAAGAGTTTCAAATAAAATATACGCGGCCTGTCCCACGATGTCAAGAGAAGACGTCCGATCGATTACTTAAATTGAAAACACAAATTTTCATATTTTATTAATGTCGATCAAACGTTCTCTGTCGACATCGTGGGAGAGGCCCATAATATTCAAATATTCATTTCATGATGCAGAAATTTTAAAACTATAACAAACTAATCGGGATTTATTTAAGTTTTTGGATGTTATTTCATGCAGCCATAAAACCTTTGAATTCATAAAATACTTAAATATTCATGGGTATGTATGACATTTGAAAGTACGACTTAACAGTAACTGCCTTATTCATAATAATAATATTAATAATATTACAGCTTTATAAATGATTAAGAAAACAAAAATTGCTGGAAATCTGTCTTATCAACCATTTATCAAGGCCTTTAGCAGACAACTACCTCCCATTTCCTGAACCTCAACTTACAAATCTACAAGAAATTTAAAAAAAAAGTTCCTGGTTTTTGGTTTTCAATTATAACTCTATTGTAGTCGCCAAAAGCTGCCCTTTAACAAAAAGATGGTAGCAGCTTTATTTGACAATAAGTATATTGAAAATTTAATGTCAAACAGAAAAACAAACACCCTTTAACTTATGAAACAAAGACAGAAGTAAACAAATTAAACTATTGAAAAATCCCAGCCAACACAAAGCCAAATGTTTGAATTGACACAATTTTATTATCAAGCACAATTTTCGTGTTTTTCGCAAAAATTGAGGAGCAGGTTTTAATGAAATATTTGAAATATTTTTTTATATTATTAAGAGTTATGTTAAAAATACTTCGAGAACATTGAAGTTAAAATTATTATGAAAATTATGTATCGCTGGTTTTACAATAAATTTGTTTTGTAATACATTTACACCTGAAGGAAATCTAACCACATAAGAGATTTCCAGCAAGATTTCCCATACAAATCAAAATCTAAGTCGTCACTAGATTTTGCCAAAATCTCTCAAAACTACCCTGTAAAAGAAAAACTTGGCACAGCACAGCAGCTTTTGCAGAAGTTGAACTTCAATGTTAATTAATTTTTTTTTAATTAATTTTTATGCTTCATAAATATCGTAAATGGATTTGAATTTTAGTTTTAATTTGTATATATTTTTTATATATTTTTTTGTATATTTTTTTATAAAAAATATTTTAAAACAGCATTTTTTCTTATACGTTTTAATCAGCTGTTTTTGTCATGCAAACGAAACCTTGCAAAATGTCAAAAATGTAGATGCAAAGGAATTAGACTTGCAGAACGATTTTGACGGAAATTTACTAGACTGAATTAAACAAGCATTCTTAAAACAAGAATTTTGCGTTTTTGTTTTAAAAATGCTGCATTTTTAAAAATCATTTTTTAAATATGAATGTTTCTTATAATATTAATACACAACATTGTTATTTTTATAAGGAACCAGTTCTAAAACAATGTTTTCTTATTAAAATAAAAATTATAATTTTTGAAATCATAACAAAAAAGGAAATGTATTTTAAAAATTCTAAAAACAGAAATATTTTATTATTATATCAATAATTTTTAATTTTTGAAAATATATATTTTTCCCCAAGTAACATTTTATATTTGTGTCGTATTAAAAAAAAAAGAGAATAAATTTTTTATTATGACGAAGTGTATATTAATGTCAGTTATCCTGTATGATCCTTGAGCACAATATCTTAAAATTATTGCGAAATTTTAAAAAACACGGTGTTCATAATAGCGAAATTTTTTGTTGAATGCTCGTCATGAGCCAAATGAAATTTCGTTCGATTAGCGCTTTGGACTGGACTATAGTCGCAAGACCGAAAATTTTTCATAATACGGCCATTTTGATTCCAAACAAAATTAACATTTTTAATTTTAATACAAACCATCGGTAATTTGAAAATTCTCTTTTATTAATTTAAAACGATTCATTCTTAATCTAAGAACTCTCCATTATTAATTCAAAACATTTAATTTTTTATATAAAAATAATTAGTTTTAAAATAAAAATGCTTCATTATTACTTCAAGAATATTTTATTCTTAACTCAAAAACATAATTTCTTAATTTGAGTATGTTCAATTTTAAATCAAAGTTGTTGTTTCTTAAAACAAAAATAATAATTTTTCATTCCAAAATAGTTTTCATTTTTAAGCAAAGAATGAAAATTTTTAAAATAAGACAAAAGAAACTTTGTTCTATTTCATAAAGGTTTCGTTTTTAAAATCAAAATGTTTCTTCTTGATTTTAAAACTTTCTTTTTTGGGTGTAGAGTTGATTCAGATGTAAATGTAGTATTATAAATTTCCTCAATTCGAACATTTAAACTTCTTTACTTTACTGCTTAAAAGATTCCAAGTTTTATTTCAGCAACTTTTTAACCCCCGACCAAAAAATGGGATGTTATAAGTTTGTAGTGTGTCTCTGTGAAGCTGTGTATCTGTGTATCTGTGTGTCTGTCCGCATCCACGTACATACCAAACGGGTAGACGGATTTTGATTAAGTTTGTTTTTTTAAAGAAGACTTGATCGAGAGGGTTTTTAGCTATGCTTTATGGAAATCGGTCTAGCCGTTTAGAACATATCACATATTTTCTAGATATATCGGGGTTTTTAACATTTTTTAACTTTGTTATTAAAGTAATATATTTTATTATTTTTGAACAGTTAATATATCTTAAAGTCAGCATAACTCTCATTTACATAATTTATTATCGTACTAAAGGGTGTTTTTTATTGAGGTATAGAACTTTAAGTTGGCATCACTTTTTTAAGTGGCGGCCATTTTGTCAGCTGTCAAGTGATTAATATTTAGTTTGGTTTGCCATTTCATCATGAACAGGTTGACAAAAGAACAACGCTTGCAAATCGTGCAAATTTATTTCGAAAATAATGGTTCAGTTCGCGAAGTTTACCGCAAGCTCCGTCCACTTTATGGTCGACAGAGCAATTAATTCGGTTAACCATGGATCGTTTTCGCACTACGTTTACTCTATGTGATAATACGCATCCGCTGAAGTCGCTCGTCTACGCCAACAAACCAGAAATGTTAGGGGACTTGGAAGCCAACATTCGTGGCTTTATTGCCAACATACGGCCCCATATGCTCGAAAAAGTGGTTGAAAATTGGACCTGTAGAATTGGCTTTATTCGAGCCAGCCGCGGCGGCCACATGCCCGAAATCATATTTAAACGTTAATGGCATAAAATTATCCTTCCAATAAAGCCAAATTGATGGACATTAAAACGATTTTCTTGTGTTTTATTTCAATTCGAAGTTCTATACCTCTAAAAAAACACCCTATATTTACGAAAACAAAGTTCGAATTATAATAAAGAATTCTGCCAAAGATCTAATAAAAAATTTATGGGATCAAACAAACAAAAAAAATTTTAAAGTCTTTTAGTTAAGAAGAAGTACGTGAAAAGTAAAATAAAATTTTAATGAGCGTGCCTCCACCCATTGTTTTTAATGTAAGATTGTGTGTTTTTCAGAGTTCAGGGTGTATGTTAACTTTTGTTAAAATCATTAAAATAAAATATTATGGGCTTGACTTCATCCATTTTTTCCAATGGAAGATAGCTCCTATTTTAGAGCTCAAGCTGTGTGACAAGTTTCACAAAAATCGGTTAAGTAGAACCATTTAAAATATAATAATACATTTTAATGGGCGTATCTCCGCCCATTTTTTTAACTTTAAAATAGTTTTATTGCAAGAACCAAAGGTCCTTGCGAGACAGCAATAAAATAAGTAGAATATCACAAAATCAAATTAAAAAATGTGTGGACACATCCCCGCCCACTTTTTTACAATGGAACAAATTGGAAGCTATACCCTCTCAGACAAAAAAATAATAATTTTTGCAATCGCTCTAAAATGTACCGAGTTATGAAGTAACAATGTGAAAAGAAAATACAGACGAATTGATAACCTCCTCCTTTTTTTTTGAAGTCGGCTAAAAAACATTTTATTATTAGCACAAACATATTATTTTTGTTTGTTGGGTTATGAAAAATGAATCTATTTCTGCAAAAAGACAACAAGAAAAACTTTTACGTTGTGTAAAACCAAAATGAAAAATTTTGGCAGACATAATAAAATTACAAAAGAAAAATAATTGTCATTGTTTTCTTTGGCCACGTGCCAAAGAATTGAACAACCAAGAACACAACACATACAAACAAACACATGCATGTGCGTACGTACATACACTATGTACATAATAACATAATAAAAATAACCGGTAAAATTAAAAACAAAATAATAATGATAAAAAAAGCAAAGAAAACTGAAACAAATGTAATAAAAATGAAATTAAAAAAAGTAATAATTATAAGATTTCCACAAAGAAAAGTTTTCTTCTTAAGAAATGCATATTTTGTTCGTTGCATAAAAGAATTTTCACTACCGGGGTTACAAAGGCCATTGCCTTTGATTTTTTTTTTTGTTTTTTTTTTCTATATATGTATGTAGATCGCACAGTGGGATGGAATAAATTTGTCTAGAGCTCGTATGCTTGCTAAAATATCTAAAGAAAAGCTTCATTTTAGTGCAGTTTATTTCTAAACCCAGTTAAAAAACAAAACTATGTATGGAGCATGTACGATATGGTTCGGATCCCAAAAATGAGGGTATGTGGACATATATGATAATATAAAGTCATACATTATAAATTAAACATTTAAGAGATTTATTATTCGACATATTGTCATAATTATACTTTAAGTGAAATTTATTTGCTGGTGGTTAAGCGATAAGATAAGAGGTTTGTGAGTGTTCAAAATGTGTGCTTGAAGTCTACTGACGATTTGCTAAAGCAACAATGAAATGCATATAGACATCGCTTAACCACCAGCAAATAAATTTCACTTATATTATAAATTAAATTACTAAAACAATATTTTTAAAAGATTTCTTACAGAAAGATTGTGCTTAATGAAACGATTGTTTGGACAAATAATTAAAAACGAACCAAAAGAAATTTTATTCATCATTTTAAGAGCAAATGTGAATCGATTATATAAAAAACATAAAACTCATTGAATACAAATGCGGGAATTTGCTTGTATTTTATGTATGTTCTTTATAGTTAACAAGAAAGGGATAAGGCAGGGGTCAGCTACAAAGAAATGTTACATATAATAACTCGTAATAGAGTTATTATAATTGAATAGAAAATTGTGGGAATTAATTTAGGGGCTGGTTGGAATCGTCAAACTCACCTTTGAGTATGAGAACAAGTTAATGAGGTAAGTATAAAGATGTAGATGGTTTAAGTACACTTCAGTTTATTTCTTTAATAGTTTAATAATGGCAATTAAGGTAAAGGTTATATTAATTTTCTTTTAGGTTAAATTTCTTTAAGTTAAATTACACAATTGAGAGGTAAGCTAAAATGATAAGCTGTGATGACTGACAACTTTTAAGTGACCTTTTTACATTTTTAATTTTCCCTCTAAACCTTAAGCTTAAGATATTACTCGTTGAATTTTAATTTAGCGAGTACTGAGTTTGTTTGGCGTTACCAGACCCAATGAAATGTTTGAAAGTAATTTTGGTGTCCAAATTGAATTTAGACACTCATATTCGTATATAAAATTTAATTTAAGAAACCAAATTAAAAACTAATGCACACACACACACACTCTAGTTTTTAATTTAATTTTTTTGCTGTAATATGAACTTTATTTCTTAATAATATCTAGAGTATTCCGTTATTTTCTATCAAATTAATGACTGAATTATCCTTTTGATTATTTGATTTATTGGAAAGGGCCACAATATATAAAATCGAACAAGAATGGTTATTTTTCCTGTTAGAAGACTTTTTATTTTTTGAACGTTGAGTCTCTATGCATATAAACTCTGTATACCGTGTGTATTTTTTAATTGATTTCCAATTTACCAGTGATAAAAAGAGAGAGAAAAAGATCGAGTTAATAAAATGCAATGAGATGTCATGTATGCATACATTTTTATATGGCCCAATATTATACATCTTATTTCGTTTTTTGGATCCACTTATGAAGAGCTTCATAATTAAATTTCTATATATGATCTCATATATTGTAATACATTTCATATATTAGTCCATATATCAATTCTTATATAACACTTTCGCATGGTATAATCCCATACATTTCCATACATGAATTCATACATATTCATATATATTTATATACATTCACATATTACAAATATATAGACCATACATATTTTTTTAGCTGGGCGGTATGCAAAGTTTATATGCGTATTAGGGTGATCGACTCGGATTTTCAACCGGTTTTAAAATCCGGTTTTTTACAATACGTTTGTCGGGTTTTTCAGAATATTGATTTTTCGAATGTCGAATAGTCCGGTTTTTTTACAATTTACAAACCGGCTGAGTCGAATACTTTTCGATTTGTATATTTTGCAATAGAGTTAGTTTTTACTATGTTAAAACTTAAACCAACGTGTCCTGTTGATTTTCCTAAGTATTTTTTTTTTTCAGTGTAAACGTTCTAAGCGTTTTTTGACCATAGCAACACTTACTGAAACATGAAATTAAAGCAAAATTATTTTATTAAGGGGTACCAGAGGCGAATTAAATTGGCCTTATGGTGTGCAATCGATTTGCAAAAAAGTGTTTTTTTAGTTTTGTTGACATTTTGCTTCATATTTTATATACAGGTAGATAGATATCCACCTTGTCCATAGATTCATATGTTTTTGTATATATATTATACACGTGTACTATACATAAGCATATGAAATTAATTTTTATATTTTACCTTTAATTTTTTTATTGTTTTATAGTATTCACATGAACTGTTAACTCTTTTTTTTTAATACAGCAATTTAAAATCAAAACTTTTGTATAATAATTTTCTTACTTAAAAAAACCGGATTCCTGAATTGTGAAAACCGAAACCGGATTTTTCATAATTTCAAATATTCGAACTATTCGAAAACCTGTTTCTGGAAAAAGTCGAATAATCGATCACCCTAATACGTAAACGTCAAAGTTTAAAAATATATGTCATACATCCAAAATTTTAATTTTGCTTACAACGCTTTTTGGGCTTTACGTATTGTTTTTTATATCATATTTTGAATCACATATGATGATGAAATAGACTAGATATGCATCATATGTGGTACACAGGTCAGGGAAAGGGGATAAAAGGAAAAACTCTTATAACTAAAATACTTTTATTCTTATTGTACGATTTTATACAATGTGGCCCTATTTAATAAATCAAATAATCAAAAGGATAAGTAAGTCATTAGTTTGTATAGAAAAACACGGAATACTCTAGATGTTTGTAAGAGACAAAGCTCATATTACTGCAAAATATTATATTGAAAACTAGTGTTAGTATAAAAACGAAATATTTTTTCTTTTTACAATTAATCGCATAGTTTTTAATTTAATTTTTTAAATTAAATTCTGTGTACGAATATGAGTTTTGTGTTTTTTAAATAATCGACCTTTTCTCTTAAAATAATGAATGAAATGTCCTTTAGTTCGTTTTAAATTATTTTGTTCTAACAAATGTTTTATTAAATACCACCTACCTGTAGAAAATCTTACAAAAATGTAATTTTAGTAATTTAATTTATTGCACAGCCGTGCGGTTTTTTGAATCAATATGAACTTTGCATACTATATATGGAATATCTACATATACGATTACATGTATGAATATATATTATCATATATGTCCATATACCTTCATTTTTCAGACCGAGTGGTAATATTTTATTTTTTAAAGTATAGTTTGTCTTCACTATGAATATGCTGCAATGTTTTTTTCCAAAAGTACTATTTTGAAAAAAGAAAATTTAAAGTACTAATTTCAAGAAGTACATACTCCTAAAAGAACTTTTTTCTGAGTCTCAAAAATGTGTTCCCTAAAATTGCATGAATCGAATTTTTTTTTACTTCTTTTTTTGTATTTAACCTCTTGGAGAAATTTTTTATCCCCTACAAAAAACAAACTTTTTCCAAAAAAAATAAAAAAAAAGTCATTCGGTATATGTATATACATTAGTGATGAGCGATTTTTCGAAACCTGTTACCTTTTCACAGCGATTGAAAAATCACTAATCACAACTGTGACTGAATTTATCAAGTAACAGGTTTCTTTCATACAAACTGTGAATACTCGTGTATGCTTACTTTACAGTAAATAAAGCTACCACATAAATTTATTTGTATACGTTCACCATTTGTCGAGAAAAAAACCTTCTAATCGTGTCAAATCGTCTTTTCTGGCAACTAAGTATAGCTCTCACATTTTTGTATTTGCAATTTTACTGTCTCTCTGACTCTCATACGACAATTATCAATATTTGGTTGGGGTTGATTGCTAATTGTTTGTTCTTATCGCTCTTCTTAAGTAAGTATTAATCAAACTACCAATACTAATACATAGTTTTAAAGCAGAAGAGCTGAAATATGTTAATCCGTGATCACAGTCACTGTTTAATTTCACAACTGCTCTTATTATTAGATTTTGTCAAAATAACAGAACTGCTACAAACAAAATACTGCTAAACTGTGATCACAATCACAGTTTAAAAGATCATCGATTTAGAAATCACGTTCACAAGGAGCAACATTATTAAAAAATCACAGTTTCGCTCAACACTAATATACATATAAAAAGAGCTAATATATTTTTTTTCGCATAAGGGGTTATGCCTTCAACTAAGCAAATAAAATTCAAAATTTATTCGATTAAGCGTAAACATTGTCGAATAGTTTTGAGCTCGAATAATTGGTAACACTATATGAGTAGCCGAAAATTAATGCTGTTAATGACTTTTGGGCTGTAGAGTATTTCGCAAATTACTAAAAGCCGGTTTTTCAAACCATGTTTGTATACGTTTTTATTTGATTTTCATTTAAATTTAAATTGGGCTTTTTTTAAGTGGATTTTTTTTTTTTTTTGCTTTAACGTACGAGGGAGGGCCAATGAAACAAAACAAAAACAAATTTTAAACTCTTGTTTGTTTTTCAGCGTACGACAGTCCCTAAATGATGCAGCTTGTTAAAATTTTGGCAGGATTCAACTGACAGCCTGTTGACTGCAGCAGTGTTAGCTAAGAGTAAAAAAAAAATCAAAAGGCCTCGAACTTATTGACCTACCCTCGTATTTCCACAAAATATAGAAAAAACAATTTCGGAGAAATGTATAGCTGATTCTTTGAAAAAGTGAATAACGATTATTATTTTGCACACTAAGTATCTTTCCGTTGTCTTTCTGTGTGTGAATTCTCCGCATACAGAAGCTCTAATTTCACTTTTGCGTTCATTGTTCTCACACGATTCATAAATACATATATTTCCTGTTTGATTGAGTTGTTCCGGAAAGTCTATCAATTATATTTCTGATACAAAAAGTGTTATTTTTTTGTTTTAATTTTTTTAAGTAATTTTTTCTATATATAAAAAATTTACAATAATTTTAAACATTTTCACAACTTTTAAATCAAAGTGCGTTCTTTCTCATTAACACTTCTTCCTTTTTTCTTTCTCTTTTTTTCTTTTCAGCAAGTGTACAGTGAATATTAGATATAAAGAAGGAAAACAAAAGTATTTTGAGCAACTTGCAAATTGTGTTAATTAAAGACATTCGCATTATTTAAATTTAATCAGTTTTTGTGAAATAAAAAATGAAAAAAGTGTTAAATTAACAGCGAAATAAATTAAAAATACTGTGTCAACACTTCTTATTGTAACTTCACATGGACTGGCTTGACTATTGGTGTTAACAGATTTGCTTGAGTGGTTTGTATTTAAGTTGTGAAATACCTTCCGGTGTGTTGACCATACGCGGTAAGTGTTGAAAATTTTTAATAATTATAATATAACTCTGCACAATATAAATATATACATATATATGTAAATTAATTTTGAAAAGAGTGTTTCTGGCAGCACCGAAATTAATATTAAATCGGGGTCAAAGTTCATCGCTTCTGTATATTTTTATACTGACTCATCATGCAAAAGCATGCAAACCACTTTTAAATATAAAACGAGCCTTGCATTTTTAATGAAATCTTTCGAAGAAAATTTCTATAGAACATTTTAATCTCGACAATAATATGTTCATGTTCTTGCATGTGAAGAGCATGTTCTGATTTACGAGTACCATAATTTTTAGTTTGTCACAATGTTTGTCGCATAAATCATGTTTTCGGTGTTTCAAATGGTTTTCGTATTCAAATTTTTTTTCAGGCTTTTGCTATTTTTTTCTATTTCTTGGCTGCAACAGAAAATCACATTTTATGGCCAATCTCATGGTGAATATTGATGCTCTGCTATATGTTCCGGCATCGATGTGAGAGCATGAAAGAAAATTTAACATAAGAATAAAAGTTCATGGCATGACATAAAAGTGAGAAATATTTTACAAAAATTCTTAGAGTTTTGCTGCAATCAAAGACATTTTTATATTCATAGGTGTAGAAACGCCGTTCTAGGCCATTGCCACCCCCTCCCAAGAATTTGTTTTAAGGAGCCCACACCACGAGAATTATTATAAATTGCTTGTAATTATCTATTTTAATATTACTCATGGAAATCACCAGTCCAAAATGTGAATCAAGCGATCCAAAATATGGATCATGCGATCCAAAATATGACAATTTAAAATTAGCACATTTATGAACTAATTTTTTTTGTATCTCCTGATTCTGGCAATCGTTAGAGCTTTATTAATTTGAAAAAGTTTGATTTTGATTTGTTATGCAGTGCTAATAAACTTTTTTGTTTGAAGTGTGGACTAAATTTAAAGTTTTGCATTATAATTAAATTGAATTCGTTTCTTTTTCGTTTATAACGAAAACTAATTAACCTACTTCGATTTTTGTAGCTATGCTATTTATTGCACGATACAGGAGTTACGTCGTAATTTTCGTAACAAAAATAATCGACACTATTACAGTTATAAATTTATTTTTATTTTGTTTTCTTTGTACTTAAAACTAGAGCACGAAAATTAACGAAACAAATTGTTTGATTTTGTTCTATTTTTCGTTCTTTGAAGTTAGTGAAATAAAAAAAATTAGAAGCATTACTCAATTTGTTTTTGTATTGTTTTTGCACATGAGCACAAACCAGAGAACACAGCTGATCAGCTGTTAGCTGGCTTACAGCCGCTAACAATCACCGGCCACAAACAATAAATTAATTTAATCGTACGACATCTTCATATAATATAATTTTATTGTATTGTTATTTAACACATTAAGTTTGTTTTATATAAACAAGCAGCATAACTACAACCGGGTGTCCCAAAACACCTCTCTTCTTTTTTTTTTAATTTTATAGAAATACTAGTATCCAAGCAATTAATTGGTCTCGGCATTGGTATCGTCCGACAATTAATAATTGTTAATATGGATAACGCGATTCAAAATATTGATAACGCAATCCAAAATATGGATCACGCAATTTAAAATATCCATCACGCGATCATAGATTTAGATTATGCGATCCAAACTATGGATAACGCTTTTTAAGATTTGGATCACGCGTACTAAAATTTGAATCACGCAAGCTAAAATTTGGATCGCGTGGATATTAGACTATCGTATAATTTTCTGGTCTTAATCTCATTATCAACTATCCGTTCATGGTCTTGAGCAGGAAGGAAGTAAGACTGATTCATATGTAAACCTCTGGAGTTGCATAACTCGCGTTGCCAGGCTTACCCCTCCCTACTTCCAACTTTGAATTTTCATAGTAACCAATGTATATAGGGTCCGCCATCTGACGTTTTTTTTCAACTAGTGCTTATTTCGTGAATGGTAACACTTAGCTCATGTCTGATTTGACAGATAATTAGTTTTATCCTTCCGCTGAACGAATATGGTTGTGTATACGCTTGAACAACGCTGGGAAATATTGCCTGCGACTTACAGAAGATGCCGATTTTGCCAAAAAAAAATCATCTTTTCAGATGAAGCTCATTTTGATCTTGGCGGGTATGTAAACAAGCAAAATTGTCGCATTTGGGGCACAGAAAACCCGCACGCATACATTGAAAAGCCGACGCACCCAAAACGAGTCACTGTTTGGTGCGGATTTTTGTCCAGAGGCATAATTGGGCCAATGAGCAAGGAGTGGCCGCTACAGTCAATGGCGATCGTTATCGGGCAATGTTGAACGAATTTTTGTTCACAAAAATTGAAGAGGAGGATATTGGCAACATTTGGTTTCAACAGGACGGCGCTACGTGCCACACAGCCGAAGCTACACTCGATGTTTTGCGCCCTGTTTTCAAAAAAAAGTTATCTGGCGGACCCTTTATAAAGAAATAAAAGAACATGGAAGATTAACCCACTGTTTCTACAACCCAGACGGTCGACTTTATAAAATTTATATGGAAAGCACTCATTATTTTGAGTGACTTTCATACAAATTTTCTAGACGAGACGTCTGCCTGACTTGTGGAAACTGCACATAAAATTGTACAGTGAAAGCACGCAATCCGATTTCCAAGCTGGTTGCCAGCTTTATAACGATCAAAGCAACAAATATATTTTCTGGACGTAAAAAGTGACAGTCAAGTAATTAAGTAGAAAATAATAACACTAATTTACAAAGTTTTTTATTATGACACTTTAAGACTCTAGAGAGCAAAACTAAAAATATACTGAAAATGTCTGGTAAACCTATTTTTCGTCCTACACAATCGTACGATGTTTGAGAGAATACAACCCTGGTATGATGGACTCTATGAAAATTTTCAATAGACAATAACAATTCATCAAATCAAGGTTGTATTTTTTCGTAGGTCGTGCGATTGTGTAGGATAGTGAGTCAAGGCTTTAAGTACCATAAAAAATATGTAACAGAAAATTTGAAAACTTTCTTTCTCACTCAATTCACTTCTATTGCTTAATCTAATTTCTTGAAGAAATATTTTTCTTTATTATTATTATGAGGGCTACCGTTTTTTATTAATTCAGTTTGATAAGGGATTAGTAATAAGGTTATGAACTTTTTCTGTATCAGATTATCTCCATGTTTTTTTCCTTTAGACTCAGTGTTATCACTTTGGCGACTTTTAAGCAATTACTGGCATGTAAGGAAAATTTTTTAAAAGAAACTCTTGATAAGTTCAATTTTAATTATTTATTTATTTATTGCCTACTGTAGCTTGTATAAAAAAGTTGTTAATCTATCTATCTATATACAACATACCTAAAAACGTTGTGTGTGTTTATTAGTAACGCATGCTTTGTGAAACTAGAACCGGGTCAATACCCGGTAGGTTATTTTTTTTTTTTTTTTTGCTTTTTTAACCCAATAATTGACAATCGTGTGCAGTGATTTGTACTTAAAAAAATAATAATTGAGTGTAAGACAACGTTTGCCGGGCTCAGCTGGTATACCATAAGGCTAGACAAATATTGCCACTTTATTGCAACATAGTAATACCTCAAAAAAAAAAAAAAAAAAAAAAAGATTTTTTGCAGCAAAATTCATTAAATCGTATTTTATCTGTTGTAAAAAGAGAGAATAATTTTTTTTTATATCTTTATTGAGTTGTATACAAATTTAAAATTTAAAACTTAGTTTCTGCAAAACCAGTTTGTTTGAGTTATATTTACCTATGTTGCAATAAAAAAGCGATATTTTCTAAAATTGTATTATAAATATATACTTCTATGCGGCAAAAAAAATACCTGCGATGTTATACCATTTTTTTGGTGGGCCTTGTCGAGTACAACAACAGCATGTTTTCGAAATTTTTCAAATACCTGCAAAATCTTCAGTTGCAGCTAAAAAAAACCGGGTTTTCGTACCCGTATGCACTTCTCAATATTATCAAGAATGTCAGCCGATTTTAAATTTGAGGAGCTGGCGAACAAAACCAGACTAACTGTTTTTTACAGGAGAGAAAAATAACTGAACTAGCTAGATAGAGATTAGTAAGGAAAATTCAGTTTTTGTTGCTTTGTAAGGCGGTATAGACTTGGTTTTGAATGAAAATATTTCGTGTCTTCATAGATGTGTACTTGAAGAATTAAAAAAAAAAATGTTTAAAAAAATCATTTACTGAGAACATGTCTAGTTTTGTTCGCGGATTTAGAAAGTCGAAACTTTCGAACAATGCATACATACTCGTATATATTTTATTAAAGTAAGATTCAGATATATGTATGAGTTGTTTCACCATATATGGGACCTGGTCGTAAGTGCATCACTGCGCTGCAAATGGAAGTTTGAATGTCCTAAAGTGCTTCTTCTTCTTTGAAATTGAAGCCATCACAGGTACTTGTCATGATAATATAGGGTGTTTTTTATTGAGGTATAGAACTTTAAGTTGGCATCACTTTTTTAACTGGCGGCCATTTTGTCAGCTGTCAAGTGATTAATATTTAGTTTGGTTTGCCATTTCATCATGAACAGGTTGACAAAAGAACAACGCTTGCAAATCGTGCAAATTTATTTCGAAAATAATGGTTCAGTTCGCGAAGTTTACCGCAAGCTCCGTCCATTTTATGGTCGACATAATCGTCCATCAGAGCAATTAATTCGGTTAACCTGTCAATTGGCCACCAAGATCGTGTGATTTGACACCATTGGATTATTTTCTTTGGGGATATGTGAAGTCGCTCGTCTACGCCAACAAACCAGAAACGTTAGGGGACTTGGAAGCCAACATTTGTGGCGTTATTGCCAACATACGGCCCCATATGCTCCAAAAAGTGGTTGAAAATTGGACCTGTAGAATTGGCTTTATTCGAGCCACCCGCGGCGGCCACATGCCCGAAATCATATTTAAACGTTAATGGCATAAAATTATCCTTCCAATAAAGCCAAATTGATGGACATTAAAACGATTTTCTTGTGTTTTATTTTAATTCGAAGTTCTATACCTCTAAAAAAACACCCTATACAAAGAAAGGTTATAAAGTATTTGTTGTTGCTCCTGGCGAATGACAAAATAGTAAACATGAGCCATTAACATTTTGGCAATAAAAATTCATACATACATATGTATACGAGTACACTGCATTAAGCAGACTCAATTTTAAAATAAACAAACAACAGTAAGCAAACAACAACGTAATAACTAAAATGCACTAACAAAACAAATAAACAACAATTTCTTCTTGCAACCATTTGAAATGCAACGTTAAACTTGGTTGCGTACACACAACATGCTCGTTTGTATACAAGCATATACACACGTGCATGTACATCGAGCCATAATCGCCAGAAAAGCTTAACCGACACATTTTTTGGACCTCGTTTTTTGACAAAAATCGATTATTTACGATAGCAAATAATTGATTTTGGTCAAAAAAGTTAAATTCGAAAATTATATAGCTTAAGCTTTTTTGGCCGTTATGGCACAACATGAGAGCAGGTAAGTATGTATATGCACATGTGCCGCCTTTAAAGTTTTATATGGCTTTTCGTATTATGGCTCACGTGAGCCACAATTTGAGTGGATCAATGTATTCCTGACACAGCAAAAATAAAACACAACAAAATAAAACAAAATAAAAAAAGAACGAACACCTCAACAACAGTCGCATTAACAACAATTTGCATGGTTAAGGCAGATTGACTTTGAGCAATTTATTCTCCAAAAATTTCTATCACTTGGGACAAGTTTTTAAGCCCAAAGTCTTGGTTTCTTCGTATTGAATAATCGATAATCTAAAAGCAAAAAAAAAAAAAAAAATGACAAGAACGAAAGAAGAAGAAAGCAAGAAGTGCTGCAGGTTTTGTTACGTTTTACGGGTGTGGATGAAGATGGTAATGATGAGGCTTGAGATAAAGATAATGATGATGTGTTGCACCTTTTTCTTCTTCTCCTGCTTTACATCTGACAGTTGCATACGGTGGTTGTTTTTAATGCTTTAACCATTTATTGTTGCTGATTATATTGCTGTTGCAAAGTGTTATATTTATTGCTGACTGCTTGGCTGGTTTGGTGGCAACGTTGTTTTAAAACTTGTTTGTATAAATTCTGGTATTAAATGTTTATTTTTAGCTCTCTACAACTCGTTACATACTGCAGCAGCAGCAGCAGCACATTTATTTAAGATCTTGTTTATTTTGTTATCATTTGTGGTTAATGTTGCTGTTTATTGTTGTTTTTGTTGTTGTTGTTATTGTTGTTGTTGTTGTCGATGGTGATGTTGCTAAAATTAGAAGGTAGAGATGGATGGAGGTTCTTTTGCTGCTGCTTCAGCTGCTGCAAGTTGTTTAGGGGTTCATCTTGTTGCAACAAAAATAAAATCGACTTCTTTCATTATATTACAAAAATAGCTTTTGTAAGTATGTGTTTGTCTATGTTTGTTTTTTTATACATTCGTGTGCATGTGTGTGTACTTGTTTGAGGTTTTTTTTTAATATTTTCTACGCTGTGTCCTTGAGAAACATGCATGCGAATGAGTTTGCAAAAGCTTAGAAACCATATTTTCACTATTGCTACTGTTGGCTTGTTACTTGCGGCCATAAAAATCTTCACAACAGCACTAAATAGTGTGATGATGTATTAGCTACGAAGTCCATATTATAATTACATGGCAAGATGTCAATTATTAAAATAGCTTTGAAAGCGCAGCACCATTAATATTGAGGAAAACAAGTCATCTTAGTAGCAATATGCAAAATTTATTATCAATTTAAAATTACACAAGTTGCAACATACGAAATCAAAATGTTTTTTTCAAACTCACTAACAAAAACTTCAGTTAAACTACACAGAAAAAATATGTTCCTGCTATAAGCACGTTTATATGAAATAAAAACCAAAAATCAAATAAAAATGTAATTGATTCAATTAAAAATTTTTAAATGTAATTTAATTAAAAGTTTTATTGCTTCATAATTGATTTTTAGTTTTTTTAGGAAAATGTTTTTTCTATGTAATTATTTATTTGTTTATTTTTTGTCTGACAGTGTACAACTGTTACCGTTTGATCCCCGATGAACAAAAAAAAAAGTGAGATACAATTTGTTCTAAAATTGTATATAGTTCTTTTCATCGCACTCCTTTAAGGGTGGCGTTTGCTGAGTAGTTAGCACGTTGACTACAAAGCTGAATGTCTTGGGCTCGAGCCCGGTCTCCGACAGTCATTAAACAGCAACACCACGCATTTTTCTGATGTGCGTTAGTGTCACTTTGTATCAGTTGTTGTAGGAAGGTTCAAGTGATGAAGGCATAGTCACTGGTCACTGAATTATACCGACTTCAGCAGATACTAATCCCAATATAAATAGCATCAAAGCGCCCTCCTTCGTTGGTGAAGTAAAGTAACCAATCAAGTATTTGAAACGTCTCAGTCACACCAGAGGCGCTGCAACACTGCATTATTAAAAACTTTGCGAAAAAGCAGAGTGTTGTAAGAGAATGAAGCTTTCCTCTATCTCTTAATTCACCACCTGTCTTCTCTTGCACTATTCCTTGCCTAAAGAAGCTAACAATTAGTAATAGTAGTATGGATTCATTGCCTAAGTGTTAAAAAAAAACTTTGCGCACTCTCTGGGCTATTGTAATGGTATAATTTGAGATTCATAAAAGTGGGCGGTCCGGAGCCAATTAATTGTAACTTCCACATATTCGATTCCCACGAAACTTCACATACTCCTTTAAACCATTTAGGTGGCATTTTTTTTTTAGAAGACGGCAACCCGCCCCTTAAAAGCTTTTGTTACATTTAACATACTTCCACCCAACTGATTCTTCTGGAACTTGGCATGCACCTTAGACCTTTGAATTAACATAATAATAAGTTTGCAAAAGTGGGTGGGGTCATGGCCTTTAAAATTTTCTGTTATATTTAACGTACTTTCACGTACCTTAGACTTTTGAAATTACACAATATTAAGTTTGCAAAAAAAGGCGGCGTCATACCCTTTAAAAATTGTTTTTTTTTACATATTATGTACTTTTGCGCAACTAATTCTTCTGAAAGTTGGCACAAAAGTTAGACTTTTGGAATTACACAATAATGTGTTTTTAAAAATGGTTGGAGCTACGCTTCTCAAATTTTCTGTAAAATTTTATATACTTTAACCAATTGACCCTTTACACTTTTGAATTGATGCAGTTTTGCATTTGTAAAAGTGGGCGGGTTCACGCCCCTTAAAATTTTATGTAAGATTTGGCATATTTCTTTCCAGCTGATTCTTCTAAAGCTCGACACACATCTTAGATTCTGAGCTAACACAATATTGTATTTGTAAAAGTGGGCGGGGACACACCCATTGCACTAAAATATTTATTTTTTTTTTGTAATTTTGCTTAAAATGGAAACTACGAGATTTTTGCAAAGACTTCATTCAGGCTCTTAACACGACACTATATCACATTTAAAATAAAAGGCGTGGCCACGCCCCCTAAAACAAAACAATACATTTAAAGTAATTCTTACTAACCGATTCCTATGAAACCGAGTATATATGTATATTAAGCATTTGGAATGCTACAAATTTGACATAAAAAATTAAATAAGTGGCCAGTGTTACCAGATTTTGTTTTCAGCCATTTCCACAAGTTCAGTGAAAATTAAAATTTTAATGCATAAAACGAGTACTAAAACTGTAGAAATAAAACTTTTATATAAAAAATTTTTTACTAAAAGTAAAAAAGTAAGCCATTCAGTTAAATAAAACATAATAAATAATGCATAATTTAGTGTTACAGTTCTGTTCGCAATCGGAGCCAAGCAGTTAAGCAAATTTTATATTTACTCTTGGCACAGGTTACATACTTACTGCTAACAGAGACACGTTAAACTAATAAATTATTTCGAAAAAAGATAACATAAATGTGACGATTTTACTAAAAATTAAAGAGATAAGTGAACTAACTTTGTTTGAGCGAGTTTTTACTAACAATTTTGTGCTTATAGTTAACTGTTAATTGATTTTTTATGCTTAACGGCCTCAGCAGAATTATAATTCTCTTTTGAAATGCTATGGGACTAGTTTTAAAAATGTATTTATTTTCTATAATTTGCGCTCACATTTTTTTAAGCAGCGTATGTATTATTAAAGTCTTTATTAATGAATAATTCTAAAATTTCTCAAACAGGTTTATATAAGTTCACTACTTTTAATTAGTTAGCATTAATTTAATGCTACTTTCGTCAGCTAATTCTATTCTAGAAAAGATAAAAATTTGTGCTGATCAAGTGCGTGATAGAACAAAATATGCAGCAGCATTCTGCCAACCGCTTCAAATTTAACTTTACTCATCTTCTTTAGAAATCACCACAACTAGAAATGTTTCCATTGCTAATACGAAAAGCAAAATTGGAAAATATTTCACTTGAGGCTGTATAAGAAATGGTTCCTTATTGAGTTTATATAAATACACAATCTAAAATCAGTATCAATCAGTTTTTTAGTCAA
The DNA here is from genome assembly GCA_936439885.1 of Nowickia ferox. NCBI lineage: Eukaryota > Metazoa > Arthropoda > Insecta > Diptera > Tachinidae > Nowickia > Nowickia ferox. The sequence goes on from OW387023.1 coordinate 113,768,790, forward strand.
AAAACTTTTTGAAGTGCATTTTTCCCAATCGATTTCACACACACACATTTAAAAGTGTTAAAATTGTATCCATTCAACAAAACTTTTATTACGTTTAAAAACAAAACAAGCATCATCAACTAACGACGTCACAGCATATATAGAATAGAGCAAGTTTAAAAATAAAAAAAATTAAAAAAATAAAAAATTTGTTGTATGTGCATAAATTACAAATCGATTCAATCTTGATTTTATTTTCTATTTGTATTTTTTTTTTTCATTTTCTTTCTATATTTAATTTGATTCTATTCTGGTATTGGACACAAGCTTAAAAATAGACTGCAAACATAAATTTTAAAACAAAACAAAAAATCAACAACAAGAATTATTAAAACAAAGACTCAATTCTCATTTCTGGCACGTCTTGTAGTGGCTGCGGCAAATGCTTCAATGGAATGGATGGTGAGGCAACATGCAGAAAAGTTATTACCAGAAACGAAAAAAAAATTGTTTTAATATTGCACTGACTAAGATAAGTCTATCATCATGTAGTCCAAACGAGTTAAAAATATTTATATACTTTAAAAAAAAAAGAGATCAGACAGAGGGCAAACACTCGACAGTATGAGAAACAACTGCGTTTACTGTTTGTGAGAAGAAAAGTTTATAAATAATATGAAAATATATATTTATATATTATGCCTTTTTTTGCTTGGAGTAGAAAATATTCTTTGACTGTATGCTCAAACAACAAGCCATATTCATATTTAGCAAGGCGAATCAATACTAGGTGGTAGCAACCGATCAGGTGACTTTTTTCGCCGCTTGTAATTTGAATATACGTTGGATGTCAAGACACATTTTTCATTAAATTTTTTTGACATTTTAAATATAAATTTCTCAAATCGAATTTAACTGAGTATACCTTATATGAATTTGCCTTGACATAAAGTACACTCAGCTAAATTCGCTTTGAAAATTGTATACTTTTGATGTCAAAAAAATTGGAGAAAAATGTGTGTTGACATGCAAGACGAATTCATAGTATGGACATTTTAAGTATAAATTTCTGAAAGCGATTTGAGCCGAGTATACCTTATATGAATATGCCTTGTTGATATCCAATGTATATTCAAACTACAAGCAGCGAATATAGTCACCTAATATGGATTCGCCTTGATGCTTAATCCTTTTATTACTTACCCTGATACGAAGTTACGAAACTATTTCACAGAGTCTAAAAATATGCCTATAAGATGCATATATTTATTACATAGGGTGGTTTTCTAGCTTTATGAGAGCTATAGATATCGATACCGATGGTTTGACAGCTGAGAATGTCAAACTGTGTTAACATTTCAGTTCAGTAAGGTTTGGCAAGTCACCACGAATCATTTAACGCCAGTAGAACGTTTTCAAATTGTAAAAAATTACTTTGAAAAAAATAAATCTAACCCCACAATAATCAATTTCAATGTATTTTTAATAAAAACAAAATTGTATACTGAATAAGTAAAATAATAATAGTTATGAGTTAATCCAAACCAAAAAAAAAATTAAAATTGTTTCTAAATTTTTTTTATTTTTAATGATATCTCTGAAAGTATTAAGGAAATTTAGAAACAATGTTTGTACGGCCTCTTTCTCATTCTTTTGTTGTCGAATTTCGGTTTTTTTTTTTTGGTTTTCTTTACTAAATAGGGAAACCCCTTCTGAAGTTCTGCTACTATATGTGGTGAAAGTGCCTTTATTTTTTGCGTAACACTATATATGGCGTTCACCGTTCAAAATATTTAAAGAAACAGCTTTCATTTCTAGCGAACGAAAAAGAAACCGATTTATTTTTTGAACCTCGGTTTTTTTACTAAAATCGATTATTTACGATCGCAAATTATTCATTTTGATCAAACAATTAAGTTCGTACAATTAAGTTCGAAAATTATATATCATATATATATATATATAATTTTCGAACTTAATTGTTCCGTACATACGACTATTTTTTTTAGCTGGGAATGCAAGAAAAAATTATGTTTTTTTTTTATAAAATTTATCAAAATAAATATAATAATAAATATATAAACTACTCGAAAATATCCTGCAAGTTCAACCGTGTTCCATATTTTTTAAATCTTTAATATTTTTTTAATTATTGTATTTTATACAAATTCTTTAAAACATCAAAATTGCCTGTGTGAGAATTTTCTTTAAAAAAATTACCTCGTACTCTCCTCTCTTACAAAATCTTAAATACCCTCCTGCTGGTGTAAGGTGACATGTACGAGTATTGCGTTCGTTTCCTTTAAAACAAACAGAATGCAACAAGAACTAACTTTTTGACAAGCAATACTTACATGCCAAAAATAATACGAAAAAAAAACGAAAAACTACAAGGAAAAGCGAAATAGAGAGAAAGAAACCCATTTAACTTTATGCAAAATTGTCATATCAACTTGTTATTGTTGCCCATTGTTGTTGTTGTTGTTGTTGTTGTTGTTGTTACTGCTTTCCTGTTTCTTGCTTTAAACTTAATGCAACAAATGCATACAAACTCAGCCAAACACAAGATACAATGAAAACGAAAACATGCACATGATGAGCAGCAGCAGCAATAAACAAAACGATGTTTCGTTCGGCTCACAAAGAAGATGTGGTGGTGGCTTGGCTGGTGCCGTAAAGGTGACGAAAATTATGGGAATGGTTATAACGATATTTCATGAATCATGATATAAGCATGAAATAATCATATACAGATTGCTCTAGGCGTTCAGTGAAAATTATGCTGAAAAGACGTTAATGTAATATAATGTTGCATTATGCACTTCTCAGCGTTTTCATTTTATATCTACGTACGTACTTACATATGGGCAAATCCACAGAATTTCACGTACGTTGAACAATCAATTAAGCTTGAATTTCAGAGAAAATTTAAATTTTTCTTTATTTCTTTAGATAATTTTGAGGAGCGTAAGTAGCTGTACCTTTGGTAAAATATAAGGAAAATTATAACCGCATTGATCTGAAATACAAGCTTAATTGTTTGTTATTCGCACGTGACATCGTACGTGACATTCTGTGGAATTTCCCATATGTCTGTATATTATGTTCTTGCCCTTTATGTGCGTTCTATACATAGAGAAAACGCACAAGAGCACGATTTACCTTGAGAGCAGTTAATTTGTCAGAGGCTTTATATGAACTCATAATGACCTTTAATAAAGGTGTATAGTATTGGAAAATGATTGATTTTAAAGTTTCATTTACAGCCGTGTGGAAATTGTTGCAATATTTATATAGGCAGCTTACTAAGAGCCGCTTATGCATACATACATACATACATACATATGTATGAACGTACATACCTACAAACCTCTACCGTTCGGTATGTAAAGCAGCATTTATTGCCTATAAAACTGCAACTTAACACTGACACCATCAAATATTACCGCACAAATAAGCAGCGCATGCACCAACTGAAACTAAAAAAAACTACAAAATATATTAACAAGGAAACCTACAATCAAAAGTAAACAAACAGTAAAGCATTTATTAAGGGCTGCGCCGAATTCTAGATAAGCTATATTAAGAGTCAAATGTGTTTATTTTGTTTTTGCTTATTTCAATTCGTTTTTAGGGTAAAAAGAAACCTTGTTGTTTTCGCTACGATATCCGTCCGTCCGTCTGTCTGTCTGTCACAGGCTGTTTTCTCGAGAACCGTAAGAGCTGCGGACCTAAACTTTTCACTGAGTATGTAAAACTTTGACCACTACAGCAACAAACGTATGACAGTTAAAAATTGTAGGGTGTTCTAAAGCGAGCAACGAACCATTTTGACACCCTAATGTAATAAAGCGAGTTTTTTAGAGAGTCACAATTTTTATTTGGCATCACTGCTTTATTTGAGTACCCATTTAACAGCTGATAGCTTTTGGTTAGTTTGTTTTAAAATTTCATTACAAATCGACTTACAACAGAGCAACACGTGCAAATTGTTGACATTTTTAATAAAAATAATTGTTCTATTCGTCTAACTCATTGTGCACTTCTTCCATTTTATGACGTACATAATTCTGCTTGAATGGGTACCTAAAAAAGCAGAATTGTCGCATTTGGAGTGCGGAGAATCCATAAGCTTTTGTCCAAATATCATTACATCCACAGAAAATTACTATTTAGTGCACTTTATGGGCTGCCGGGGTAATTGGCTCATATGTCTTCAAAAACGATGATGATCAGAATGTTACTGTCAATGGTGAACGGTGTAGGGACATGATTCGAATTTTTTTCGTACCTCAATTACGTGGCATTAATCTTGCTGATATGTGGTTCCAACAGGACGGAGCCACATGCCACACAGCGATCGCTACAATTGATTTTTTGATGAAAAAATAATTTCACGTAATGGCCCAATTAATTGGCCACCAAGGCGTGTGATTTAACCCTATTGGATTATTTTCTTTGGGGTTATATTAAGTCACTTGTCTACGTCGATAAACCACAAACTTTTGAACATCTGGAAATTAACATTCGATGAGTGATCGGCGAAATACGGCCGCAAATGCTGCGAAAATTTTTGAATATTGGTGTTCCAGAGTGTGCCTTCTATGCGCCAGCCGTGGCAGAAATCATATTTAAATATTAATTTCATAAAATTTTATTTCCAATAAAAATATATATTTCCTTTTGTCACTCTATAAAAAACACCCTTTAGATGTAATATTATTTTTTTTAAGAGAAGTAGCACTCAGGCAATGAATGCCTACTACTATTACCAGCTGTTACCCTCTTTAGAAAATGGCTAGTGATAGAGAAGACAGGTGGTGAAGGAAGAGATAGAGGAAAGCTTCATTCCTTTATAACTCTGCTTTTTTGCTCGTTTCTAGTACAGCAGTCTTGCAGCGCCTCTGGTGTCAATGAGTCGTATTAAATTTTCAAAGCCATATTTAATAGCCATTTTAATGGTTGTTTTACTTTCCCGATGATTCTGCTACACAGTACCGACGAAGTAGGGAGCTCTGATGTTACATTAGGATTAGTTTCCACGGAAGCAGGAAAAGTTCAGAGACCAGTGTCTATGCCTTCATCACTTGAACTTTCCTACAACAACTGATACAAAGGGACACTATTACCACAACAGAAGAATGCGTTTTGTTGTTATTTAATAACTGTTGGAGACCGGGCTCAAAGCCAGGACCTTCGGTTTTGCAGTCAGTGTGCTAACTACTTCAAAAGTAAAAATTCTAAAAAATTTCCCTAAGATAAGTGTTTGTTTAGATTTTTTTTGCTTTGTAGAGTTTGTTTGTAATATAATCGTATGTATGTAGCAAATATTTTTTATTTAAATATTTGTTTATTAAAGAACAAACTTGTACGCCAATAAAATTATATACTCCGATTATAACGAACTTAGCTGTAGCGAACAAAACTGCCCGTTAACGACAAATTCGCTATAACCGAACTCAACTGTACAACTAGAAATTTGGCTTAACCTTGCTTATTGCTTTACTAAAATATTTAGAAAAAGAAGGAATACAATGCAACAAACAACTCAGAAGCCAAACATGAAATTTTACTTGTGCGACAAATGCAAAAGAGAACTTTTGTTACAACTTGTGGTTGTGTAGGGTATAAAAATATGCTACAAACAAAACCAGAAAAATTACCATTAAATGATACAAAACAACAACCGCAACAGCTTTGAGAGCAACAGAAAAAAAACTAAGCAATTGTCAAACTGACACAGAGACCAGCTCTAAACAACAACAACGACAACCTATTGCAGAAATATTCAAGTTGGTTGATGATGAACTAAGCTCGGATAGTTTGGTCTGGTATTCTTCTTTTTCTTCTTCGGTAGTTAGCCAGCGCCAACAAACGCTGTGCACTCATTTATAATGTGCACACGAGCACGGGCAATCAAAACCTCATCTACCATAAAAAACCACAGAGAATACTCGCATGTACAAAGTACATACGTACATATGTACATATCGTTGATTCCAAGCACAAAGGCCCTAACTCAAATAATTGTAATTTTACAGGAAAAGGTAAAAAAAATAATAGAATCTGTACAAGCTGCTTGAACAACTCCTTGATAGAACTGCTTGTTAAAGTTTTATTTTTTACACTATTTTGATAAATTTTTGTGAGGCGGTGTATTTTGGCGAAATGTGTTGGAATCACTGAAAAAGTAAATTTCGTAAAAAAAATTCGAGTTAGGGCCTTTCTACTTGAGATTATCGATATATACATATATACATATGTATGCATATGCATGTCTGACTGACAGACTGAACGCTTCTCCGTCAAGTTTGCTGTCAGTTTAAACTCGTTACTACATACGTACACATGTACACGTATGTGCATGTTAGAGCGTGCATGTGCAAGTGTGTGCAAGAGCCTCCAGAGTGATTCGAGTATGATTGCACAAAAGTGCATCACGTGACTATTTAGTTAACAATTTACGTGGTGTTTATCATCAGCAATAGCCTAGCGCATATTTTTTCTTAAAACATTTTTATGTATTTTTTCCCAAATTTCTTGTTATTAAAAAAAACGAAGGAAACCCAATCAATAGGCGACTATTAGGTACTCTTATTAACATTTGTGTAAACATATCCATACATACACACGTACGCACATTTATGATGATGGCTTAATGTTTGTATGTCTGTTAACATTTGTGTACTCTAATGGAAATTGAAAACATATCGCTCATTTACTTCAACAGTGTCATAACTCACAAAAAATAGTTTCACAGAAAACGCGTTTAAGGCTCAATGAAGACATGAAAAAAACTATTCTGCTCTCACGAGGTGGCAGTAGAAGATGTTAATATGAAATTTTTATACAAGATAAAATACGAAATGCCGAATTTGTTTTGCATTATTAACTCAAAAAATGCATTTTTCGAGTTATTACACTATTGAAGTAAATGAGCGATGTAATGTGTTTAATAAGTAGGTTTCCGCATCACTGTCTAATTTTTAAAAGTCCAATTATTCTTCCAAATCGCCTCAAAGACACTCAACACATTAAAATCACGATTTATATCAAGAACCGTGCAATTGAAAATATCGTCAAAATGGTAAAAAAAAATCAATCGAAATCAAATTATCAATCGTTTATGTTTGTGTTAAACTTAAAAAGTGAAAATATAAATTATTGTAGGCCTTCAACAAACAATTGCAACGATTTTTGCCTGCGTATATTGCTCAAATTAAAATAAATCTCCAAAAACGAAACAAAATCACCGAAATGAAAAAAAAGCTAAAACTAAAAAAACGCCAAAACTAAAAAAAATCGGCAAGAACTGAAAAAAATTTTACCGGGTACTTTACATTTTTTTAAAAATTCCTACATCACGTAATATATTCGATTATAAAGGTTTAAGTTCGTATAGTATTACATATGGACATTCCGTACGGAACCCTTCGTATGCGGGTCAAAGTCGCACTTTACTGAATTTATTGATTTTTTGTGCGAACTTCCCTGTTTACGATTATTTTATGCTAAAGTTCGTATCTCCTCTGTAAGCCAAATTCTAAATGCTAATTTTTAAAGAACAAATTACAGCAAAGACAGTTGAAAATTATTAGGACAAGCACTGGCTTCCATCATCAGCGTTTTTTCGTTAGGTCTACAGTGTGTGGTGTCAATTAGTGTAAGCTTCAGCCCTACAATGAAAATGGAATATGTGACTTGTTTTGGTTCATCGTACTTCAATTTATTGAAAGCTTTTTTAATGTAATGAAAGCTCAATTTGCAATAATCTTGCCTTGAGTGCAGTCTTGTGTTGTTTGCTCTTTACCAATCATGCACAGCCTTTTGAATATTTTTCGTTAACTAAGATATTAAAAATTTTCAAAATAAATTGATATTTGGATTTGATATCTGAAAAATACTGGATTAAAGTTTTAAAAAAATAAGTACACAACCAAACAAGGCCAATAATAATAATAATAATATCACATTCTCAAATTGTAGTAGAAAGGAAAAAAAATGGCAAAAGGTAAAAATGTGTGTATAGCCGGAGTACCCTACTTTGAGGGTTCATGGTTCCACCCCTGAGCGATTTTGACGGCTGGTATTTCAACCATAAATGGGAATACTTCTTGGCTACGTTCTTGCAATATTTAATTTCGTTAGTACTATACTGATTTGTTTCCAAAATATTTTGTCTCTAACCCACTGTGCAATATATAAGTATAATAATTCGATTATAATACATTGCAACTCTATCTTTTGATTTAAACATTACGGCCTGTCCCCCGATGTCGACAGAAAACCTTCGATTGACAGCTTGCTTGAAAACAAAAATAAAATAAGAAAATTTGATTTTGTTTTCAATAAAAGTAATAGATCGAACGTTTTCTGTCGACATCGTGGGACAGGCCGTTAATTTTTCATTAAAAGGTTAAAAAAGACGGACGATTAGTGCACATACCCAATATTTGCTCTTAATTTTGCAAACAAGGTAAATGAAATTTGCAGTAGTTCGTTAATTAAGAAGACTTAAAATTCATAATTTTACACGTTTCTATTTTGCACAAATAAATGCGAGGTGAGTGCATAAAATAATCAAAATAAGAGTGCGTGTTAGCAAAAACATTTTCCTACTTTTTTTTTCTTTAATCAATTCAATTTCAATTGTAACAATTTAAAGCAAACACCACTATTTTAGCGTGCGTGCAAGGGGAAAATGTACTCCACAAATTATTTATAATGGAAAATTATTATATTGTTGGCTATGAAGCAAAAGGAAGAAAATTCAGTACTAAAACAAAAGTATTTAACACAAGTCAAATATTTGTCAAGCAAAAAACATGACAATAGCATTTTTTAATTATTTTAAAAAGGCTAAACAAATCTATTTAAACAAATCTATCTTGTGCATCATTTTAAGAGTTGCATTACAAATCGGTACAGATTAAGATTGTTTTGTTAACATTTACTTTGCATGACGTCTAGAAGCGCTTGTCAATAATTTCCAATTGTTAGAACAACAATTACAAATTTGCTAAATGCCCGGAAAAAAAATCATCAAGTTAAAATAACCGACCTTAAATACTTGTCTAATTCAGTTGTAAAATCAATAAACAAATCATTGTTAACACTCAATTATGGCATAAACTGATTCATGTTTTGCAAACAAGCCCCTTAATAACACCCTCCAAAAAAACTATTCAAAATGTTTAAAGTGTTGAACATATTTTATATTCTCAACTATAAACGTGCTTAACTGTATTTTAAACACACACACACACACACACACACAAAGAAAAACTAATGTAATAGTGTTAACAAATACCCTACAGATATTTTATTAGTATAGCTGATCGCAACTAAATTATGCAAACATAATTTTTCATATGCTTTATAATAATTATATCTTTAGAAGTTATAATTCTAGTTATAACTTAAAACTTTATCTGACTTTAAGAATATATGGAATGCAATAAATATATTGTTTTGATTATGAATTTTCACTTCGATCGATTTCATTTTAAATTCTCGAGATTTCGATCGATTTTTATTATAAGAGGAGCAAAACAAAATATCAAGGGCAAAAAAAATATTTATTTTATTGAAGTGAACAAAATTAAATAAATTTTGTACAGTACGTATGGGAGCAATTTTCGGTTTAATGCGTTTTTTATTTTAATTTAGCGTTTTTTATCGTTTTGGTAATTTTTTCGTTTTTTTGTATTTTATTTTAGTTTTAGCGACTTTTACATTATAGCGATTTTTTAGTTTTGGCGCTTTTTTTCGTTTTCGTGATTTTTTTTTTGGGTTTTGGCGTTTTTTAATTTTGATGTTTTTTTTTTTGTTTTCATGTTTTTTCGGTTTTTGACGATTTTTTAGTCTAAGAGATTTTTTAGTTCTGGCGCTGTTTTTCGTTTGGACGTTTTTTCGGCTTTTGGCAGTTATTTGTATTCTTAGCGATCTTTTTAGGCTTGACGCTTTTTTCGTTTTGGTGATTTTTTCGGTTTCGGCATTTTATTTTTTAGCCCTGACTCTATTTTTCATTTTTCGGTTTTTGGCGATTTTTTAATTAATGGCGATTTTTTCTAGTTTTGGCGCTTTTTTTGTTTTGGTGTTATTTTTCGGTTTTGGCGTTTGTTTTTAGCTTTGGTGTTTTTTCGTTTTTCGGTTTTTTTTCGGTTTTTGGCGATTTTTTAAGTCTTAGCGATTTTTTTAGCTTTGGCACCTTTTTTTTCGTTTTGGTGAGTTTTTCGGTCGATTTAGGGGTAGCAAACCCTTACTTTTGGTGATTTTTTGCATTTCGGTGTTTTATTTTATTTTCGGTGATATTTTTTATTTAAGCGCTTTTTATGTTTGAGCATTTTTTTTTTTTAATTACATATGTTGAAAAACATTTTTCTTTTTTAAATAAAGTTGTTTCAAACAGATTTTTGTACTTTCACAAACAGAAAATGTCAATTGCGAGCATTAAATTTGAAGTGGTTTCCTTTCGAGCAAATTCTTGGTTTTACGTTTTCCTAATTACGGAATTGAAATCAAGTTCGATTGAATTTGGCCTGGATAGACACATCGTCAGCATAAGCAACAAATTTTCACCCACACGATTCTAAGGTTTTCGGCTAGATTCCGCAGAGGATTTTAAAAGTTCCATCCCTTCCCCTATCGCTTTTCATGCATTTTTCAACTCATTCCATATTAAATTAAAAATTATAGTGTAGGAATCTCTTGCCATTAACAACAAATAAAAATTTAATGATCCACACTTAAATTGTTTAACCTAAATTAGCACATGAAAGCTGAAAGCAAAAAAAATGTTTGGCCTAAAATTGTGAGTTTATATAATTCCCCAGAGACTAACGAAAATATTTTTATGGCCTGATTATGAAAATTAATAAATTTCAATTTGCATAAAATCATCATTATTTAATAGAGTGCCATTAATACCCAAGAGACTCTTAGCAGCCCAATAATTACAATAATTATGTATTCCCCTTAATCGAAAAACACTCTTCCATCTATACGTTCATATGTTTCTTGTTTCTTGTTTTAATTTTCCCATTTTGTGTTTAAATTTTGCTCTAATATTTTGTTTGAAATGCATATTGCATAAAATTTTTAACAAGCCGCCATACATGGCTGATTAAATCGATAAATAAAAAATTAAAAAAAAGTCAAAATAATAAAATAGAAATTTATATAAATTAAAAGTGGTATTTATTGCACATAAAAAAATGCAAATTATTTAAATATATTTTTTTTATATGTCAATAAAAATTGTGAAATTTTTATGTCAGCATTTAATAGTCGATATGGCCCGACAATGGCAGAATTTGAAGGTGGTGGAATTGCTTTGCGAATAGTTTCAATTTATTGAAAAACTAAGAAGATTTTAAAACTTATACTCGTAAGCTGATAATTCCTTAATGATTATTTTATAGTTATTCTAAATATTTTTAGATATAAAGAGCAAAATAAGCTGCACTCACAGAAAATGTAATAAAAATATTTTAGTGGATTTTTTTAACATTAAATTCCTTATTTAGTTTCTTAAAAACCAGATAAAAGATGACCCACCACCTTGTATGTACTCAATGAGCAGATTGGGTGTCAAAGAAAACCTGAGCTCTTGCCATGAAGGCCATAAAAACCGTCTTCTTTACACTGGTAAAAATAATCTTTCTCAGATTCTTACCCGCAGTTTTTAACTTAATATTTAGTACGTATTTAGCTAATTTTTATTAAAACTTAAGTTTTATTTAAATAGGGTTTCAATTTTTCAGTGTGAAAATGTGTTTGGTATTTAATTGTGATAAAAGTATGGTAGCACTATTAAATTGTGTATATATTTGTAATAAAAGTACGGTACCACTATTAAATGTCAAAAAATATAAACAACTTTTTCACTTAACAGCTGCAAAATTAAAATGGTTTGGTCTACTTCTTATTGTACGTGGACGCCGCAAAATTTGTCTTCTTAATCTTGCACAGAATGCTGCATCATTCATATCTTCTTCATCTGAATTCATTGTTTTAGTTGATATTAATAATAACACAATCACAATCACGAGTTTATTTATTGTATATTTTTATAAAATAATGAAAAAGTTCAATGTGCAATTTTCATAATTTGCAGAACTGTCAAAATCATATGGTAGTATGAAAAACTTAAGTTTCACTTACATGGATGGGGTCGGCGATTTAAGTTATATTTAAATAGGATCTGTAAAAATGAATTTTTTACTTAAATGGAACTTAAGTTTAAAACCCGTTTAATTTTTAAGTTAAAAATTGCGCATTAGAGCTTTCTAGTCTCCCACTGCTTAAGTGGCTTACGATAGGTAGCCGTAATGCGGGGCTTGGGCTTTGGGACTTTGTTTGTATTTTAGCTGCAAAATTTACCCCAATGAATTCATTGTTCAAACAATTAAAGCAAATATAAATATTCAATTATTAATTATGTAAATGCTCATAAGTTTGAAAAATCATTAATCTATTGTACTTATGTATGTATAAAAGTATTTATACTCACATATCTGCTCATATAAAGCTAAAATATATATGTACATACATAGATATTTTTTCACCAGTGTGATTGCATTGAACTTTAAATAATCTTTCCGACATTTCAATTAAATTTTTAAAAGTAAATTAAAATTTAAAATTAAAAACAAAACAATCTATTAAATGACAACACAAAACCGAAAAAAAATCAAAGTAGACAAATAATATTGAAATTATAAATGCACATGCAATTAAATAAAAATTAAACAAAAAATTATAGCTAAAACCACAGTAAATACCAAAAAAAATATACATACATATATTTTTGATAAGAGACCAAATGTTAACCCTCTAAAGGGTGTGAAAAGCAAAACTGTATTCCATAAAAAAATACTTAAAAAATAGTAGGGTACTCAGCGTTTGGTGCGAGCCACAGCCGCCAAAAAAAGCTTAACCAACACATTTTTGGACACATTTTTGAAAATCAAGGGCCTGTCCCACGATGTCGGCAACGTTCGACTTGTCGCACACTTACATTTGCAACAACAACAAAGTTTTAAAATTTGTTTTTGTTTGGAATGTATGTGTGCGACAAGTCGAACGTTCTCGACATCGTGGGACGGACCCTAAGCTCGAAAATTATATAGCTTAAGCTTTAGTAATGGTTATGGCTTATCTTATACTTATCGATTTGGAATATTAATTTATTGTTCAAGTCGATTGAATTTATGTGCTCCTACGGAAACGCTTTAAAGCGTTTAAGAAAAAAAAAGAGTAGTCGGAAGTACGGAAAATCATTCAACACTTTCAGGGTTAAATATTTTAAAACCTATTAAAATTGTTAATTTGAAAAAGAATAAAAGAAATAAATGCACATGCAACAACTAATGAAATTTACATAAACACGAATACACACAAACATAAATATATATATCTATATACAGATACATATGTACATACATAACCCAGTTGGCCATGGCTTTAAGACCTCTTAAACGATTGGTGCAGGACAATAGAGAGTCGTGGAAAACATATTGATGGCAGCTCAAATTAATCGTTGGCGAAATTTTCAAACTAATCGCCACAAAATCATGCAAGTGACAATTTCCACCACCAAATCGATTGTTATTCACAAAATGATAGTGTGAGTTGTTGAGCGACAATATCACTCAACAAAATAGACTTTAACGGCCAGTTTATAGAATACAAGTAAAAATTCTCGTCTGCCTATTTATGTTAAAAAGAAAAACAAAGCACTCAAAATTTGTTTTTGTTTTCAATATAAATAGACAGGCGAGAATTTTTACTCGTTTTGTATAAACTGGCACTAATTAATATTTTTACGTGTAGTTTCCACAACGCAAGCAAGCGACTTGTATAGAAAAAATATTTGAAAATCAAAATCATACAAATTTTCTAAATAAGTCGCTTGCTTGCATTCTGGAAACTACACATAAATACACTTAAACTTAATTTAAGTTTTTGAGCTTAAAACCTGGCTAAAGGACCACTTAAGACTTTGTCAAGAAGAGGCCAACATATTCATGTGTTTGGCTGAAGACAAAACACACGACTTGTCGTTCAGATTCTCATCAAAAAAGTCAAGAATGTTTAATTGTCACTCAGATTGTCGTGAACGACAATTTCCCTTAAATTATCCACTAAGAAACTAAGCTAAACTAACAGCGGATAAGTCGTACAAAATCATGGATGACAGTGTCGTGCAAGTCAATCTGATCAATTGGGTGATAAAAAACAAAAGAATTTAATATGTTAAATACAATAAAATATAAATTGATTTGGCAAATAAAAAATTACACAAAACTTCATGTGCATAAATGAGAAAAAATTTATAAAAACAAAGAAAAGACAGTTGGGCAGACAGACAGACAGACATTTAGACAATTTGTACACAGAAATGTGCAGATGGTGATAAATCCCATAATAAAGAAGAAAAATATAAAATAAAAGCAATGAAAACTAATTGCGACGACAGGCATGTGACTAGACCACAAAATTTTACAAAAGTAAAAAAGATCCAAAAAATTTATTCAAAGAAAACCCCCACTCTTCTCGTCTTCTACACATGAACAGACGGAATTTAAAAAAATAATAATTAATTAATTAAAATTAATATTTTTGCAACTGAAACTATTTGTATAAAAAAGCAATAGCAAATATTTTTATGTATATTTAAGTACATACGAGTAAAAAAATAAATAGATAATAAAATTAATAATCACACTGCTCTCAGTCACCTGCAACATATGTATGGACCTGGGATCACACTTAAGGCCGAGCCACATATAATCCGTCATACGTTAAACTGCGCCTTGCCTTGTACAACTGACAGCTAAGTTGAAATACAAAATTTCTTATGAGCTCTGTCAAATTCAGTACGTCTGCGACAATATAAAAATAATAAATAAAAGTTGGGCAACTTTTAACTTTTAGCGTACATTTAGTAGTTTGACAGCTTTTGGTTGTCGTTTCTTTTTTTTTTTGTTTTGTTTTAGGTTTTTGGTGTTTTGTGGCAACAAGAATAAAATAAAACAAAAGAAATAAATAAAATAAATAAAAAAAACTTAAGTTTAATTAATGAAACGGCGGACAAACCCATTGAAGCTGCTCAAATGTTTTCGTCAACAAAAAATTCATTGTGTCAACTTCTTCCGTCGCACATGGGGATCAAAGGCTATCATTTCACGGATTAATAAAAAAAAAGTTCAAGTAGCGTAAAAACTGAAAGTACTTGTACCTAAAGAGAATAAAATTATACATAACGAAGGAAAAAATAAATGTCAAATAGGTAACGATGCTTTTGCACTGACGCGTTAAAGTTGAACGTTGTGAGAAGAAACTGAACACTTTACGTAATTAGCTAGATACTGTTTATCACAAGTAAATTTTAAAAAGTAATAAGTCCAACAAAATTGTTTGTGGAAATGCTTTTGTTTTTAATTTTTATATTGCAAGTGCAAAATATATGGATTCTCTCAGTTTAAGTGGACATAAAATTATTAATTGAGCTCAATTAAGAGAAGATTTTATTTTAATTTTAAAGGTTGAACAAATGAGCGTTATTTTAGAAAACCTAATGCGCCTCAGGAGTTACATATATACGAATTAGTAATATCCTTTTTGGATAATTCGTAGCCGAAGCCAGTCAATGGCCGGCCTCACGCGCTTAACGACTTCTGCCAACACTTTCGTTGATGTTGTTTTTGTCATTGTGCTTTCATTAGAAATATACAAAATTTCATGAATTTTTACGCGTGAGTCACGCATGAGTCACGCGTGATTTGATTCTGGTTGTATTTATGTATAGAAATATTTATCTAAGGCTTGTTAAAAAATCTATTTTTGGATAATTCGTAGCCGAAGTCAGTCAATGGCAGGCAATTTATCAGGGGCGTGCGTGAATGAATAAATCATGAATTTTTGCACCGTCCCAATAAGCACTCAAAAAATTAAAACTTAATTAATTCAAGCACTTGAAATTTAACTGGAAACAAAGTTGAATTCAAGCATTTTCTCAAGTTTGAACAAATTTTGTAATACCCAATAAGCAATTTCGCTTGAACTTAAATGTAAAACAGTTTTTATTCAAGTCACACATTCAATTTCCAATTGGTTGAATTGTGCTGGATTGACACTTGCAATTGCAATAGCATTCTCCAGCGAGAACGGAACTTGAATTCGATTCTAACAAATCAGTTATAGTACAGTTCCAAGCCGAATCCATACGAGCTGGTTCGCCATATGTTCTGTGTTTTTTGTATGCTTATTGGGGTTTATATGCATTTTGTGCCTGCTTCGGTATTTCTTAAACAAACAAAATCCTGTTTATTAATAAATTGATAATCAATTTGAGTGGGGGGTACCCATCTCCTCCTATCTTAGTCCACCAAGATTTTGGTGGCACACGCAGTTTGTTTTAAAAATTACCCAAATCAAATTTAGCGTGCCCCGCTGTTGTAGTTCTGAAGATATAGAGAAAAAATAATTCATTTGCAGTGGTTATACCCGACTCTCCCCTCTTCTATACCACCAAGATTTTGTGCGAACATGCAGCTTATTTTAAGAGCTATCTATATAAAATTCAGTGACCTTCACTATAGTAATTGTGGAGATATGAATTGATGCGCGAAAAAATGGCCTTTGGCTCCACTGTGCGCTGTCCATACATAATAATAAATAAATGCAGGAAAGTATTAAGAGCACATTTATGAATGTATAACAGAGAAAAAATATTTTTTCTAGAAAGTTGGCATTAAAGTTTCTTAATTCACGCATTTCGAGAATGAATGGGAAGCAGTTAAATGAAAACTAAAGCAATAGAACAAAGACATTAAAGCATTTGTGGTAAAAAGTGGAGAAAATGTCTGCAACACTTTGGGAAAGAAATTAATTTGTAATCAAAAAATTATTTTGCACATTAATATATTTTTCTTAAATTGTTTTTTATCAATTGATTTTCATACCCTTACAAAAAAAAAAGAAAAAAACAAACATAAAACATGTGCATATGTCTGTACATAATGGTTTATTTATTTAAATAAATAAAATTTGATATGCAAATGAAAATGTTCGCTCCTGTTCGATATTTCTATTTATTTTTATCACTTTATTTAACCTAATTTCTATGCACGATATTCGAATTTTTATTACATTTTTTGCAATTGATGGTGCTTTAAATGCGATTTGTTATTGTTTTCTTTTTTTTTAATTTGATTGCATTTTTTATATGGAGGTTTCAGTTATCCATGTCGTTCCATATGAATCATATTGATTTCTTTTTACATTCATTCGATTTATTATAAGTATCTACTCGCATGTTAGTAATGAAAAAAAAGCAAAACATTTAAGAAAAATAAACGAAATGTCATGTTTATTTAATGTGCCTGGCGATATCGTAACCCTACAAATGAAATTTATAAATTTAATAGTAAAAGTTCAATGAACTGCGCCAACGGGGTTCATTATAAAAAGCATAAACTGTAAAAGGAGATGATAGATGCAAAACGTTTATTGTTCAAGGAAATTAATTGAAAAAAAATTTGAGACTCAAGCCCATTATAGATCACTATCAAAGAGTTGGATTTTTCAACGAAATCTGCCAGCAAACTAACGTTTGGAAATGGGTTGTTAGGCCCTTATTTCTTCGAATGCATTATCAACATCACACTGAATTGCATAAAACAATACATGTCCAAAAAGACTTGAAGCTTCTGTCTCTGTCAATTAGTTGTGTGTTTTCCTAGTTTTTGTATAAATAATTCTCGAATTATATTTCAATTTACAAATTTATACATACACATGTATAAATTGTTAGAGAAAGTGTGAAACGCAAAAGACTTATTCAAATAGAAAATAAGTTAACAGTTACAACAAAATTTTGCAATATAACCCAGCAAAAAAAAAGTGAAGTATAGGGTGTTTTTTATTGAGGTATAGAACTTTAAGTTGGCATCACTTTTTTAACTGGCGGCCATTTTGTCAGCTGTCAAGTGATTAATATTTAGTTTGGTTTGCCATTTCATCATGAACAGGTTGACAAAAGAACAACGCTTGCAAATCGTGCAAATTTATTTCGAAAATAATGGTTCAGTTCGCGAAGTTTACCGCAAGCTCCGTCCATTTTATGGTCGACATAATCGTCCATCAGAGCAATTAATTCGGTTAACCTGTCAATTGGCCACCAAGATCGTGTGATTTGACACCATTGGATTATTTTCTTTGGGGATATGTGAAGTCGCTCGTCTACGCCAACAAACCAGAAACGTTAGGGGACTTGGAAGCCAACATTCGTGGCGTTATTGCCAACATACGGCCCCATATGCTCGAAAAAGTGGTTGAAAATTGGACCTGTAGAATTGGCTTTATTCGAGCCAGCCGCGGCGGCCACATGCCCGAAATCATATTTAAACGTTAATGGCATAAAATTATCCTTCCAATAAAGCCAAATTGATGGACATTAAAACGATTTTCTTGTGTTTTATTTCAATTCGAAGTTCTATACCTCTAAAAAAACACCCTATAGTTCCAAGAATTTGTATTTTTCACGCCTTCAATTCAAGTTTAACTCTTTTCTAAATCTGAATAATTCGTCATTATTCTAGTGATGAAAAAAATCGGGGAACATGCGTAGGCTTATCACCGCATTAAAAAAAAATATTTATTTGTTGAGCTAGGAAAGAGCGTCTTCTAATCAGAGAACATGCCATGATAATAAAACATTAAATATTTTTGGAAAAGTTTAGTGATATATGAGGACTAGCTCACTTATAAATAATTTTTGCCGCAATTTTGCCTTTTGGACACATAGTGAAGTGATAAGAAAAGTCTTGAAGGTATGGTCACACTTTGGCAAACATTTGGCCCAAAAAAACGTAACCCCTAAATATTAGTGAAGTAGCTTTCAATTCAGAGACGTGTTTGTTAAGTTAAATAGTTTCCAATAATGTGGAATTCTAGGACATTGTCTACTGGTTGTTTATGAAACTGTTTAACTTAAAAAACTTGTGTCTGAATCAAAATGTTTTGCACTAATATTTAGTGGTTACGTTTTTTTTGGGCAAATGTTTGCCCAAGTGTGACCATACCTTTAAAAATTTAAATAATAACTCTACAATTATTTTCAGTATATTTAAGTGAATCAAGTGAATCATTAGTGCAGCATATGGAAATCTGAGGCATCGTTTGCTTCTGGAGCTCCATCTATCTGAGAGCTTAACAAAATTTCTGAAACAAACAATGGACAAAAACCTCTCATTCTAAACAAATTTATAAAGTCTAATATTGAGCAACTTCTACACATTAAGGGCCATTTTCACAACTTGCCTTTAGCTAAAGGCAGGATTTTGTCTGCCCGATAAATATCTTTGCATTATTGAAACTTAAAATTTTTATTGTTATTATTATCAATAATAAACATATTTAATGGATAAAAGTATAGTAAATGAAGGTTTTATAATGCAAAGCCATTTATCGGGCAGACAAAATCCTGCCTTTAGCTAAAGGCAAGTTGTGAAAATGGCCCTAAATGTAATAAAAAAATTAAACCAAGATAGCGGTCTCGATATAGAACTTAGATGCAAATAAAGAAACTTATAGGTAGATTTGGTACAAAAATTTCGTTTCTAAATGTTTAAAATTTGTATGAAACATAGCGACAATTCGCTTCAAAAAATAATATTTCCCTACAAATTTCAAAACAAAAAAATCGTTTGTATTTTACAAATTCAACCCTTCAATCATTTTGAAGGTTTAAAATGTTTATCGAACCTTTTCCCACCATTAAGTTTTTACTTGGTTAGTAAAATTTTATTTTAATAATCGCAATTTATTATTTTACTTATTCAGTAAAATATTTTTTATTAAAAATACATTAAAATTGATGATCGAGGGGTTAGCTGGATCCTATCGCGCATTTCACTGTTGCTAATGCAGATCGTCAGGGCCCCTTTAAGCAAAAATTTCTTAGAACAACTAGAGATATTATGTTAAACGTCCATTTAACCAAATGAGAAGTTCAACTTATATCAAAGTTGAAACAAGTACTCAATAATCAAGATGTTTTTTATGTCCTTGTCCACCTCTTGTCACGTTACGTCACCCTGAAATTTAAGCTTGTATTTTAGAGCCATGCTCTTCGATTTTTTCCAATGTTTTCCTAAATGTAGAGCTTATTACGCTCTATACCAACATCTAAAAAAGTATATGAAGCAAGCTCTTCGCCAATTAACGTAACGGTATGAAAGATGTACTTTTATTCGTATATGGAAATTTCCATATCTTAATAATAGTGTATTTTCAAGCCAAATAACAACAACAACACCAGGTATGGTGGATGATTCTCTCCCAGCACGCACGGAACACAGCGAAAAATTAATGTTTTATAAGTCGGGATGTTTTTGTCTCTAATCTTGTTTTTTCCCCTTTATTAATATTAACAAGAATAATTATTTTGTTTACAATTCACAAATGAATAGACTTAAAATTTAAACAAAACAAAAATAATAAAATAGAGGTTGATAAACTTAGAAAAAATTTCAGTTGCTTAGAAGCAGACCCAATTTTATTTGACAAAAATTATATACGAGTATAACAATGAAGTCGTTTAAAAAGCCAGATGCTTTTTAAAACTTTTACAATTTTTTTTTTTGTTTTTCGTATTTTTTTTTAATCTTGTTTATTTGTTTGTCTGTGATTATGCAGACATTTATTTATGAACACAATCGCATAATTTGACACGTTTGTTTTTATTTTTTGTAAGCAAAAAATTTCAAATTGAAATAAAATACGGATACATTTTATTAATCGCTGCCATTATTGTTTGAATATGATTTCATGCATGTGGCCAACTTGATAAGGTCGCAGAAATTCTAATCGTGAGGTGTAATTTTTTATAATTTTTAACAGAAATAGAATCCGCAAGTCCATGATAATTTGGTGCCACTGTAAGTGAGTGGTAGCAATGCTAACCTCTCAGGCCAGAGGTCGTGGGTTCGATTCCCGCCATAGGCCCTGAGTGCTTTCTGCAGACAAGCTAATCGCTTTGCGGGTTGTGTTTTAAAAAAAAAATATAATTTTGAATTATTGTCGTAGGTTACACTCACAGAAAATAATCTTAATAATTTTGCTTAAAGGCTACAACAGCATAAGTCAACTTAAGACATAATGAAACTAAATTTCATAATTATGTCCTCAACGAATTTTATTATAAGGATGTAAACAAAATAATATTGCCCTTCGTCTTAACAAATACCCAATAAAATTTATTACTCTTAAAACTATATTTTTATAAAATCTTGTTGCCAGAAAAATATTTACTTTACGACAAAATTATTTAAATTTTTACCATTTTGATTTTTTTTTTTCTTAAAAATGTTAAAAATGGTTTTTGTCGAAACTCATTTTTTATATTTAAAAAAAAAATTTGAGTAATTAATTAGAGATTCAATCCCTTCCGATGGCAATTTATTTATGCACATTTAAAGCAACTTCAATGTGCAGATCTTTAGGTTAAAACTTTTGACAGTTTTTTCCATACTAATACCGACACCGAAAAGGGAATGAAAGAAGTGGCCATGATGATGCTAAAATATATTTATTTTTTGAAACATCTACAAGCAACCTCAAATAATTACACATATACAGATGAGTGTCACGTATTTAAAGATTGCTCTGCATGCTTTGGCCGCACAATTTACGAAAACGGCTCACAGTGCACCGTCTTACATGTGTTTCTTTTTATGCTTAAGTTTTTATTTTATGTGTGTGAGAGAGAATGTTATATAAACCTTTTTTATACCTGTCTTTTTCTATATCTATAAAAAATCTAAAGTTGAGCGAAGAAACCTGATGCTGATCTGTCTAAACTTAAATATGGTTTATATCTACAAAAAGCAATATTAACTATAGCAGGGACGGAAAAAGTGATGTGATGGTAATTTTTGCTTTGCATTTTACTAATTGGCTAACTTATTTCATATGTTCCGGTGTTCAATAAAATTTTATATTAATAAAAATTTCCATGTCTAAATTTTTATAAAATATGCATAATCTATAAAGAAAAAAAAATTAAATTTCCCAGACCTTTAAATATTCTGTTTTAATTTGCTGATTTTTAAAATCAAATATAAAACTTGTTTAAATAATAATAAAAAAAAAACAAATAGTCTTATGTGTAGTTTCCACAAGTCAGACAGACGACTCGCCCAAGTCGACCGTCTGAATTGGAGAAACAGGGGGTTAGTTTTATATACAACAAAAAGTTTCGATTTTCCATCCCTGGAGTCGCGTTTCTAATTTTGCTGATTTTCAAGAGCAAATTAATAAACAACAATTAATAAAATGTAATTGTAATGGCATATTGCACCATCTTGTTGGAACCAAAACTCCTTCATATCTGTGGCAAAAACGAAAAAAAGTGCTAAAGACGAGATAAGCACTTTTTGAATTAGTGGCACCTCCGTAATCTCAATATTCAAAAGTACTTCTGACAAAAATGTCTATTATTTTGTGCTATTTTTCAGGAAGTTATAGCGCGCAATCAATTTGAGCTTATCTTTTTTCGACTTATAATCTCATACGGAATAACAACTTAATTTAGCTTATACTTTGACATTATTTCAATTGGATTTATCAGTTACAGAGTGCAGAACGATGTTTTTCTAAAAAAAATTTAAATGAACACCGAATTTCCAAATTTAACGGCAAAATAAGTAAATTTCTGAAAATCGACTTGAAAGCTTAAAACTGCTCTCCTACAAAACAGTAAAAGATGACTTAAGCACTTTTTCCTTATTGCCACAGATATTTAGAATCATCTTTAAAGTTCAAACTTTTCAAGCAGGCATTTGTTAAAGTCGTACGCAATATCTAAAAAAAATGCTTTACCCCCAATCGTGTTAATAGTTGTTTTATTAATTGTTTATCTTTAGCTTATCATTTGAAATCGTCACATGTGCAAATAATTATTATAGTCCGTCGAAAAACTTAACAACTTTTATCTATAATAATAATAATTTTTCTCCCAAATTTCCAGTAACAAACTTATGAGTGAACACGAAAATTGAGTTTTGGTTGTTAAACTTGAATTGTGAACAATATGCAAAACACATAAAACTTTGGAACATTGCTTTAACACGCTTAAATACTTTAGTTAAGAAGAGAAAAAGTTTTTCCTACAAGAGTAGAAAACTGAACTTTTAAGAAACTTTTTCTCAAACCCACATTTTTGTCAATTTAACTTCACAAAACATGGTTATGCTCACATATGATAAGCCCTATTTATACAAAAATTTATTTTATAGTTACAGCAAATTTTAGCAGAAATTATTGTAAAAGCTTTTAAATTGCCCGTGGACTACACAATATTATTGAGAACTTTTTTTCTCTTATTATTATTTTTGTGAATACCTTTAACGTTTTGGTATTTTTTTAGTATTAAATATATATTATACTATTTTCTGGATGTCTCCTGATGAGATGAGGTAATTTGCTTTTGTAGAGCTTATTGCATTAAGGACAATTGCCATAAAACTCTTGCAGGCATATTTAACAGTTAAAATTAAATGATGGATGTAAAGTTTCTATTGCTTGCAATTTTAAACTTGTATTTTGCTATGAATTTAGCATCTCTGCAGCTAATGCACATAGCAACAGTGCTTGTGAACACATTTTCCCAATTTCCGGTCCACTCACAAGAACCAATAATCCTTTCCGCATACATATAAATGTGAATCAATGTTCCCTGTATTATTTGATTTTTTATTTTTTTTTTCTGCTCAAAGTTTGCTGCAACCAGTAGCATGAAGAAGAATTTGCAAAGTATAGTAATGAGCGAAAATATAGCGGTGTATATAACCATACAAATACTATATATATAATTTTTGTGGCATTAAGGAAAAAGGGTTTAGGTTTAAATTTAGCAGTTTAAAAGTGATTTTTTTAAACTATTCCTATGTGTATAAAATATGATACATTCTTGCGAAACCATATTAATTGAAAGGTGTTAAATATAAAATTATAACACATCAGATTGAAAGTCAAGTTAATTTTTTATTCTAAAAAAATCGGATATTGTATAAAAGGCAAAAAGAAATTTTGCTGTAACTTTTTTAAGCATCACACAAATAAACTTCACAGGTGTATTTTTGAAGTGGGAAATTATAATGGCGTCATTATTTCAATTTAAGCTTAAGTCCACTTAAGCACTTTTTCCTTTTTGCCGCAAATTTATTACATATAATAGTATATAGGACTATTTTATTTATTATGCAAATGGTTGAATTTAATTCATCAAAACAAAACTTTAAAAGCTCTATTTTATACCTTATTAATAGATTAAATTAATTTTATTAACACATAAATTAATTAATATAATATATTAATTATGTTATTATAGTCTGCAAGGAACACTGTTCTATAGACCTAAATAAATAAATAAAATAATTAAATAAAACTGTTTAAAAATATGAATATCGTTGCATCAGAATTAGTTTAGCGCATACGCCAAAGAAGCTTTACATGAAGTTTTCTTAAAAAATACCCGCTGGATGTTTTTAAGAAAAAATGTAAATTTTTATCAACTTTCATGAATGAAGTTAGAAGTTAATATTACTTGATTGTAAGTGAAAAATACGTTTTGTGCCGCATACACAGCGATGCCAACTATTTGTAACCCAAACGCGCTGTTTCCCTTCGCACAACGCGCTAGAACGCGCTAAGTTCAACATTGTCAACTATTTATAGCCAAAACGCGCTATTTTCCTACGCGCTAAATTAAATTTTAATAAAATTCGATGTATGTACATGTGCATTAGTAAATACAATTAATTTTTTTAGTAGCTCTTTTCTTTCTTTTAAATCATTCAACACAGAATCAGAATTGCTTCCAAATAATCGATATACTTTGTTTTTATTTTAATTTTATTTGCCAAATTTTGTAACAACTTATATAAATTGTCGAATAGTTTTGCGATTCAAATGCTTTTTGTACTTCAACTAGAATAGATGCTTAATAAGTAATATAATTTTTTTTTTGTCACGATTACATATTTTTAATTGTGAAATTTCAAAATGTTTGCCATTTACAGTATTAAAATGCGTTTTTAATTCTAATCCCAGTCAAGGATGAGTTTGAATACTAGAAAATTGTTAAATTTATGCAAAAAAAAGTAAAAAAATATATTGAACTGAAGCGATGATAACTTTGTTCAAAACGCGCTAATTTAGCGCTTTTTTTAGTAAACGCGCTAAGACGAAAAAAAGCGCGTTTAGCATAGTTAAAACGCGCTAAATCTAGCGCGAAACGCGCTAAATTGCCATCGCTGCGCATACACAATTTATTTTCAAAAAGTAGCTTTTTGTGCTCCATACGTATACTTTCCTGCAGTGCATTGAGAAATTTGTTGTTGAGAGGAAAATGAATGCTTCAAATTTATTTTTCTTGCTGTCTAGAGAAACGCCGACCAAGAAGCCGCCGCCGCCTTAATCTGTTTAACTATCGATCCCCTGACACAAGAAAAACAAGCAATTGAAGTGTTTTTAATATAAATAATGAAATTAAATGATTCCTTTTTGAGTATAACATGCATAATTAAGATTTATTTATTTTATTTTAGTGTTAAATAAGTTTATATTAAAACATATAATCAGCGGCTGCGTCTGGTGTTGATGATGTTCTTGCTTAACCGTCGCCGTTGAATTTTCCTTACGGCAACTTCATTTTTCGCCAAACAGTGGCGTGTACAGCAAAACAATGCTTATTAAAACTTAAACTAGTTGGTATGGAGGAAAAAGAATTTTCAATACCTAAGAAACCATAAAGCGGATATTCCAAATATAAAAACTCAGAGAAAAGCTGCAACTCAAAAATAAGAATGCACCATATCAATTCAATCATTTTCAATATCATAGAAAATGTATACTGAAAAACTTAAAAGTAAATAAAATTAATAAATAAATATTGTGAATTAATATTTTTCCGCATTGAAATAAGAAATTTCCACATTACTAGACTTTCGTTAATATTTCTTATCAATTCAATATGGTTTTTATATAATTTAAGCTCTTTTTTCTCTGGGTGTATGTGAGTCAAACCAATAATTTGGAGAAGATATATATGTGTGTATGTATGTATTACTTTAAATGACATCAAAGCAAAAATTTTGCTTTATTTTGGTTTCGTCGACGTTTTAGAGAAGACGATGTCAATAAAAAAAACTATTGACGTTTTGGGATGCTGACGAAATGAGGTGTTGTTCTTATCCCGAGCGCACTGTGTTTGTAAAATCGCTGCTCACTAGAGCATTTTTTTTTCAATAGATAAAAAAATCCTTGTATATTAAATAATTTTTAATATAAATTAAAATATCAATTCAATATGCACCGGAAGGAATATTACATACTAAAACCAATTAAATATTTATTCTACAATTAATTGAAGCACAATCATTAAAAATTTAATTTTAATTGTGTACTATAATTGCACGCCTTTTTATTTCAATATATGTACATATGTATTACACATGTACACATGTATTAGACACATATCCCTGTCGGACATTCCGTTAACTTTAAACTAACTATAAGCTAACTATTTCTCAACTAGTACTGACTGACACTTGGATTACTTTTCAATGTAAGCAACTGACTGTTTTAACATTACCATGTCCTAGGCGGTAGTCAATAGTCTTACTCTGCATGACTTTTCGACTAACTTTAAAGTTGATTTTTTTAAATCAACTGCTAGTCAGTAAATTAAAAAAAAATTCAAACATGTATCATCACACGTTGTGTAGTCAACGCGCTACTTACTACCCGGCTAAGGTACCATCTAAAATAAGAACAGCAAAATGTTAATATAAAATTGAAATGAGTTTCAAAGTAGCTGAGAATAAATTTGTTGGCTCTCATCAAATTCGATTACGCACTCAACTTAAGAATTAATTTTGGATTTGTGCTCGATGACATTGCAGTTAGCTTTCAGTCAGTCTAAGAAAAGGTAACTACATATAAGTAAATTATTTTTGTAGTCAACCACACATTCTCCGACAGGGATTTTTATGCATGTGCAAGTATGTGTATTCATGCCTACATACATACACGATTACATATGTTCTCTTTCATATGCTAAAGCCGTGGTATGGTATGGTCACTGGCCATAGTGTCCCAAAAAAAATTTCTTTTTAACTTAAAAAGTGCAAAATGTAAAAATAAAACTGAACATAAAAAATTGGGGGAAAAAATGTTTGACTCTCTTTTCAAGTTTGTACATTTTGGTTTCGGTTATTGGTTTTGTTGAGCATATAATCTACAAGCTTTGTTTTGACACTTTTTTGTTGAATGGAAAATGCATATTTTTGCTCAATTTTGGTTGCGGTGTTACTCGAGTATGGAAAATATGTATGTGCATATGTTTACAGAACCCAGCAGAGAATTTGTGAATTTGAAGGGAAGATCTTAAGATATTTTTTGATTTAATAAAAATACAAGTTCAGCTTGCACAGCAGTTTATAAGCGGACAAGAGAGATTAAGAGATTAAGAGATTAAGTGAAATATTGCAACTTGCTAAACTTTTCTGATATCTGCTTTTGCTCCTATTTCAGATTTGTCTTTGGGCTGTTACAATATAGATTAGTTAAGCGAATTTATTTAAATTTTAAGTTGTAAGCCCCTAAAATTAACAGCCTATTATACGTTAAATATCACAGAAATAATAATAATTACTCGTGGTATTGTTAGTATTGTTGCAGTTGGTTTTTTTTTCTTAAATCAAAAAATATATAATTTTTTTTCAGAAACTACCGGTGGGCCAATAAAATAAATACTTTCGGCACTCCATATATTTTTTGTGTGGTCTACTGTTTATACAAACATACCTTTTGCATTTAGTGCTTTTCAGTGCTTGTTTGAACGAACAGTACCTTTTTGCTCTAAAAATAAAGTTGGCATCACTGGTTGTGGCAAATTTGATAAATATGCTGCTAGTTTATTCTTTAGACTTTAATTATGTTATCAAGAGGAATTTTTGCTATTTATTCATAAACAAAATATTAAATTACTTTCGACACCATCAAATGAGTTAAGGGAGATTATTAAATGACATATATGTATCTCTATCCCTGCAGTGCAATACCATACTTATAATATTATTTAATTTTTAGACATACATACGAGTACGTACACTCGTAAATTTCTGCAATAATTTATTTAATTTATAAAGTGTTTGCAAAATGTACCGCAATGTTTGTTTACAGTCAAAAATATACCGCATTAAAATTTTAGTGCTTAGATTAAACGAAAATTTATTTCGTCTATATTATAAAATAAAATAAGCTGCGCATATTAAATTTAGCTGTATTTTATTTGTGCTGTTAAAATATAGATATAAAGTTAAGTGCACATGTTTGCATGTATGTGAATAAAATAATTAAACTGATACAAAATAAAAATAATAACATTGTGTGACAGGGTAGCAATACTCACATAATTTAGCGCTTATTGCTTAATTATCATTTATATGGAAGTATTTTTGAATTATCAGAGTCTTTATGCTCCTTAAAGGAACTAATCCTAGATCCTATATATATATATATATATATATATATATATGAAATACCGAAGTATATTTATTTGACATAAAGTCTTTATTTATTTAATTTGAAAATTTGCTTGTTTTTATGGTTTAGCAATTTTCTATATGCATTTCGTTCCTGCTTTTGGAACTCGTCAGTAAAATAGATAGACAAGCGAATAAAGATGCTTGTTTTGTAAAGATTTTTGTTTGAAGCTTTCAAACTTATTATGTTTGTATACTGTGATTCTCAATATAGTATTAAGAGTCTTACTATAAACATACGAAGTTTGTTAACTAAATTCAAAAATTTTTTGGGTTGAAGTCTACTGACGAGTTCTAAAAGCAGGAACGAAATGTCAGTTAAAAAAGTGTTGCCAAGTTAAAGTTTTATACCCTATAAAAAAAAACACCTTTTATTAGTAAATGAGCGATAAATATGTTCTCTATTCCAGGTGAAATTAAAAAATTCGAAATTGCCATATCATTGTTGTTTGACAAATTAAAAATGTTTTGATTCCACATAGAATACAAAACATGTGCCCATTAATTATCTATTCCTCCGTCAATAACAAATAAGCTATATAAATCAAAATATGATATTTTTAAACTTCAAGCAATAGATTTTTGAATTCTAAAATTATTTGTTTGAAAGATACGAGTAATAATAGCTGTAGAGTACAAGAAAACTCATATTACAATAAAAAGCAATTAGCCATTAGGGGAAAGCATGTGCATCTGATAAAAATGTCATTAATGAAAAATTAAATAACGACTTGTAATTATTTGAAAAAGCAAACAAAGGAAAACACATACAAAATTAAAAACAAAGTGGGCAAATAAATATTACTTGAGCTCAAAAATAATTGCAAGTATTGTCAACATTGTTTCAAAGTTCAACATCTAGTCTTCTGATAAACAAGGCAAAGTAAAATTAATGCGAAAGTAATGTGACATTTTGGACGAGAAAACTGATATGCAGGCGATCAAAATACAACAGAGAGCTCGATATACATATCGCTTATTTATTTCAATAGTGTCACAACGCAAAAAAAAACAGTTTTGCAGAAAACGTGTTTTAAGTTTTCAATGTGTATAAAACTCAATGAAGGCATGAACAAATATTATTCTCTCAGGAGGTGATTTTACAAGCTATTTATATGAAATTTTTACACAAGATAAAATACGAAATGCCGCATTATTCTGCATTATTAACTCAAAAAACTCCTGTTTTGAGTTGTGACACTATTGAAGTAAATGAGCGATATGTAAATGGAATATTGAGATTAAAGCATTAAACACATTCGCCACAGCAAGCTACCGAACGACTTCAATAAGTTAAAAATAGAATACACATATACGAGGTGTGTTCAAAAAGTATCGCGAATTTTGTATTTTTTCAAAAATTATTTATTTATTCATGAATATCTATTTTGTCACCTTCAAAGTAATCCACCTCAGTGCTTCGAAGCACTTCATAAAATCATTTTTGTATCTTGTTCAGCTCCTCCTTCGATGCCGTCTTTATCTCGTCAATCGTAGTGTAGCGTCGTCCTTTCATGGACCTCTTCAGTTTCAGGAACAATAAAAAGTCACAGGGGGGCCAGATCTGAGGAATACGGTGGCTGCAGCACCATTAGTGTGTTGTTTTTGGCCAAAAAGTGGCGTACAAGCAACGATGTGTGAGCAGAGGCGTTATCGTGGTGCAAAAGCCTATTTTTGTTCTTACACAAATCCGGGCGTTTCTGACGGATTGCTTCGCGCAAATTGCGCATAACTTGCAGGTAATATTCCTTATTGACCCTTCTACCCTGTGGTAAGAACTCATGATGCACCACGCCCCTGCAATCGAAGAAAATTGTAAGCAAAACTTTCACATTCGACCAAACTTGGCGCGCTTTTTTCGGTATTGGTTCGTGCGGCAGCTTCCAATGAGATGATTGAGCTTTGGTTTCCACGTTATAACCATAAACCCACAATTTGTCACCAGTTATGACCCTCTGGAACAAATTTGGGTCGTCGCAATGCTGTTTTTGGTCGAAATTGAGCAATTTTGGTACGAATTTCGCGGCGATCCGTCTCGAAATTCGCGATACTTTTTGAACACACTTCGTATATGCATGTATATGGGAATGATTATATTGACAACAGCAAGGCAACACAACGCGACAGGTTGCTGTTCATGCTGACTTTGTCGTTGTAGTCAAATTAAGAGCCAATTTGACGGTGTCGACAACGTTCGACTTGTCGCACACTTACATTCAAAACAAAAACAAATTTTCTTTCATATTTTTTATTTTTTTTTTTCAACAAGTCGAACGTTGTTGACATCGTGAAATTGATCCTAAGCTAATTACGTCGAGTTTACACATCCAATCTTAACCAACGACTTCATCTTGTTGGACTAAAATCATCGTTCTTCACAGCACTGTTCTCAGCATAAGGATTAGTTTTTCCCCCTCTTGAAAATTTCCGCATAGAATTTTAAAAGGGTTTGTTGAACAAATTTTATGAATCATATCTATCGATATCGATATCAATTCTATATTTGTTCAATTAATAACCTTATAATAATTAATTATTGTCAAGTTGTAGGATGGAGCACTAGCTACAAAAATCACCAGCTCTTATTATTAAGGAATAAATTTTAAAAGATGAATTTTAAATCAAATTGTGTCATAGATACATTTTTAATATTTTCAGCAAGTTAATAACATTATTACTTGTCGTTGAAAACTACACTTTCAACATTTTGTATAACAGAGCAAAGTACAAGAAATTGCATATTTATAATTTGTGTGCAATGATTCATCAAAAAAAAAAATGGCAAAGATACTCAGCATTTCAGTTTAAGTTATTTCAGAAAAAAATTACCTCCTGCCACCCCTTCGATTTTACTAAAGCCAGTCTTGTTTACTATAAAACCAATTAATTTTTTTTTTATATCTTAATTAACATTACAAATACAGCACACTTTATACAACCATGTATTAAAATATTTTCCACTTTTCTATTGTTTATTTACAGATTCGAAAGTGTTTTCAGCAAGAAAAAAAAACAAATTAAACGTTTTGCTGTGTAATAATTGATTTTAATGAAAAGGAAAATAATTTACACATATTAAACACATTTGCTTAAATAAACTATATTCAGTTTTTAGTTGTTTTTCAAAGTAATAAGTTTTACTCGTCTGAGAAAGTTAATGAAAATATACTACATATGATTTGAAGAATCAATGAATGAATACAAGATTTGTTTAATAATTAATATTTTTTTTTTCGTGTAAAGTGTTTGTAATTTTTTCTCAATAAAAATATTTAAAAATAAATCAAAAAAGTGTTGCAAAGAAATACTTAACTAAAAAGGCATTTATTTAAATAACAAACATTTACTATTTAAGAAGAGTCCAGCCAATCAAACAGGATTTCATTATTTAAAATTTAGTGTGTAATTAAATTATTTAATCAACGTTTTATAGCTACACAAAGACACGCAGCTCGGCATATAATTAAATTACCGGTAAGTGAATTTTAGTGTTTAAATATTTTAATTTTTAATTCAACTCACTAATTCGTACATCCACATAATCGTACAAACACACATATACATATACATACATGTGCATATGTATGCATATAATCAACGTGAGCGTTCATGCATCCAGCATAAAAGCACGTCTGCTTTCGCACATGCCGTTATTAAACAAACACCCCAACTAACTGCGCTTGTGTGTGTGTATGTGTGTGCAACACGAATAAAATAAATGAATTAATAAAGGTGACAGTGTTGTTAAGCGACTTAAAGAAAGGAGTTTTTCAATTCCTCTATTTTTTTAACTGGTTGCGAAAATTCTTCTGCTACCGGCGCTCCCTCATGTCCATTAAAATAAAGTTACATAATTCTTCCAAAAAAAAACAAAAAAAACGACGTCTGCAAAGATCTGGTAGAACATTTTCGAAAAAAAATTATGGGATATAAAATTAAATTTTAATGGGCGTGCCTCCGCCCATTTTTTTAAATGCAAGATTGTGTGTTTTTCAGAGCTCAGGGTGTGTTTTAAGTTTTGTAACATTCGGTACAGTAGCACCACTTAATATAAAATATTAAATTTCAATGGGCGTGACTCCGCCCATTTTTTCAAATGCAGGATTGTGTCTATTTTTGAGCTCAAGGTGTGTGGTAAGTTTCGTAAAAATCTGTTAAATAGAACCACGTGAAATATAATAATAGATTTTAGTGGGCGTATCCCCGCCCATTTTGTCAACTTTAAAATTGTGTAATTACCAGAACCAAAGGTGTTTGCTAGATTTCGCACCAATCGAATAAGTGGAATATTGCAAAATCAAATAAAAAAATTTGTGGGCGTGTCCCAATTTTTTTGCAATGGGACTAATGGGATGATGTATCCTCTCAGACAATAAAAAAGCATTACAATCGGTGTAATATGAACCGAGTTATGAAGTAACACCGCCAAAAAGAAAAGGAAAAGGAAAAGAGACGAATTGATAAGCTCCTCCATTTTTTGAAGTCGGTTAAAAAGACACGACGAACATTCGTTCGAACATTAAATTGTTCGGAACTGCCATAGCATTTTTGTTATAAATACGTATTTCCAACAACAGTTCAACGGAAATTTTATTTCACGTGGATTGCAGAACATAGCCAATTATTTTTTGTTTGAATTATAGAAATTATTTGCTTCTTTTAAAACAAACTTCGCCTACTCGTATATCTAATAAAATTGCCCAGTCCTTCGGGCTTCGTTATAACCGAACTTAACTGTAGTATATTTTAAATAATGCTACCAATTGATTTTAACGATATTTTGTTGATGCTTTAACCTCTTGCAATGACACAATATAGCGTTAGAAAAGTGGGCGAGGTGACGCCTATAACAATTCAATACCTGTGGCAGAAAAGAAAAAGTGCTTAAGGCGAGATAAGCTGATTTTGAGTTAATGGTATATGCGTAATCAGCATATTTGAAAGTACGTTTGGGCGAAATCTCAATTAATTTGTGCAATTTTTCAAGAAGTTATAGCGCAATGACTTGCGGCTTATGTTTTTTAGACTTCTAATCTCATTTGGAATAAAATCTTAATGCAGGTCATACTTTGGTATATTTCTACTTCAATGTATTATTTAAAGTGTGTATAACGATGTTTGCCTAAACCGCATAAAGGTTAACACAGAATTTCCCAATTTAACTGTATAAGAAATAAATTTCTGAAAATCGTTTTGAACGCTTAAAATGATTCCCAACACTTACACTTCCAACTTTGAAGTTAACAATTAAAATTGGTTAAATTAACCTATGGAATTTTTTTCTGTGTATTTGTTTGCTCACCTGCAGCTTCTATCAAAAATTTGTTATTCAGGTTTTTTTTTTTTTTGTAGACAAAGTTTTCTGCTTTTTTGTAAATTATAATTTTTAGAAACTCAAAAGTTTACTAAAAGCATTTTATATACAATTCACTTTTCTTTTGCATTCTTACCACCATTTACATACACAACCATGATGGAAAAATAAAACACTAATTTATTATACATTTTTATTCCACTTTACTTTGTAATAAAATATAAGGCTACTTAAATCCGCAAGAAATAAAGAATAAAAACGACGAGAGCAGAGAAATAAATAAAATAATTTAAAAAACATAAAGGAAATGAGCAACTTTTTGTGCAAGAAAAATTTATGTAAATAAACAAAAAATAAGAATAATAATCTAGAACATAAAAGGTGAATTAGAATTTATTTTAAATAAAATAAAATTTAAATAATATGTACAGTGGCTTACATTAAAAATCGAGCATTTACAAAAAAATAAATGTAACAGCCTAGAAAAAATAGACTAGTCAAGATTTTCCGATATATTTTTTAATAGCAAATTGTATAGTTTCTTACAGACAAAAATGTTCGAGGGGGTACGAATTATTATCTGTAAGACTGTAGATAGAAGAGAACATGTTCTATTTTTACTTTTTATCTCTGTTTTGTAGATTTCAACTAGTTTTATTTGAATGCTTGGATAAGTTACTGTCAGCATAAAATATTTCAATAGCTTAAAAGCTCAGAAAAAATCGCAAAAATCTAGCGTTTTATATTTAGCATTTTTCTTTAGAAGGCAGCAATAAAAAAAACAAGGCAACGAAAAAAGTTGGATGGTTTTTTATTCGAGTTTTTCGTGAATACTGCTCAAAAGAGTTCATTTTAGTCATGGAATACCCCTGTAAGAAGCACTTAAGTCGAGATAGGCTATTTTTGAGTTAATGGCACGCCTGTAATCTCTATATTCAAAAGTACCCTTTAGAAAAATCTCTATTATTTTATTATAATTTTTCAGGAAGTTATTACGACAGTAGTTAAAAATCAATATGGCGGCTCACAGACGCCATTTTGTGAATAGGAAAAAAATAAAAAGTCGGCAAACTATATCAAAATGGGTATTATTCGACAGGTATTTGAAAATCATTTTTAGGTTTCTCTTATGATTTTTCATTTCCAATGACCATTTAGAATATTTAACGGTTTAAAGTTGGAGGCAGTCGGATTTTTTGATTTTTTAATTTTTACCTGTTTCACTTCAACATCTTATACGGTATAATTGCTTAATAGCGCTTTTACTTTGGTATGTTTCCAATCGAATGTATTGTTTATAGTAGAATGATGTTTGGCTTAATAAATAAATAAAAATAAAGTATTCATAAGAAATAATTCTGTCTTATTATGGCTTAAAAACACAAATTGTGTATGGAAATCAGTTTCATAAACCTCGTATAAGGCAAAAATATTTTTTAGAAAATCTATATGAAAGTTTAATAAATTCATTAAAGTGCGACTTGGCTCACGCACGTAGTGCTCCATACGGCGCTTGCTTCTTTTAGGTGATTTTTTTAAGTTTTGGCAATTTTTTAGTATTGACACTTTTTTAGATTTGGCGTTTTATTTTTTTCCTTTAGGTGATTTTTTTGTTTTGACGCTTTTTTCGCTTTGACTTTTTTTCGGTTCTTAACGATTTTTTTGTAATGACGCTTTTTTAGAGTGGGCGTTTTTTTTCGTTTAGGCGATTTTTTAGTATTGACAATTTTTTAGATTTGACGTTTTTTACGTTTAGGCGATTTTTTAGTATTGACTCTTTTTTAGATTTGGCGTGTTTTTTCCTTTAGGTGATTTTTTGTTTTGACGCTTTTTTCACTTTGACTTTTTACGGTTTTAAGCGATTGACGCTTTTTTAGATTTGGCGTTTTTTTTTTCTTAGACGAATTTTTTTGTTTTGACTCTTTTTCCGCTTAGGATTTTTAATTTTTCCTCACTTGTTTACTTTTGGTGATTTTTTTTATTTTAGCGACTTGTTTTATTTTTGGTGATATTTTTCATTTAAGCGCTTTTTCAATCTGTCGACTTTTCGTCTTCAATATTATATAGGCAAAATTACAAATTATACATACTGATAGAATACATTTTATCGAGAAAACAGCCTGTGACAGACAGACGGAATCGTAGCGAAAACAATAGGGTTCCTTTACTCTCCATATTTGGTGTACGGAACCCTAAAAATGCACAAACTATTGCATTCCTCTTGGTGATATAAGAGAATATTAAAAAGAAATGTTTCAAATTAACTGAGAATTTGTTATTTTTAGAGGAACATGTGCGATATATTTACATTTTACATTAAATTATGAAATTGCTCGTGAAAATGGTTGCAAAAAACATTTTTCTCTCTAAAAAAAATAAATACCAAAAAACGCTTTCGAGACCAATGCTGTTGCAAATTTTTCTAATTTATTCTCTCCTCCAGCAGGGCTCTAAAAAATCGAAAATTATTCGTGCAACAAAAACTGCTTGATAAATTGTGCATGATGTACATAAATTTGTTATTCTAATGTCAAGAAATTCAAAGCAATGTTAGTCGTGAATTTCCATTGAAAAGTTGTTACAAGTTTGTCTTAACTTTTAAAGAAGAAATATGAGAGTTTTTAAAATATTTTGACTTTCTTTTAGCGATCCCCAAGGGATTAAAAAATTGTTAAACAAAATTTTAACTAAATTCAATTTGAAGATATGTTATGTAACAGCCTGTCAAATTATCTTAAAAGCCTTTCAGCTTGTCGCAATAATACCACTGATACACTGCCAACTAGACATCCCTCTTTAATATTTGTGCTTTTATTTTATACGCAAAAGAAAATCTTACTCATACAGGCTACTGAAATGTTAACTATTCGTATTTCTTGCCATTTTCAACTACACTCCCCACTTTCATTATGAGTTTTTGTGAATTCTTATTTTTTTTTTTTTCAAAATAAAAAACATAAATTCTTCAAAAATGAGAAAAGAGTAAAATGCATTACGCTGACGTAATTTTCATTAAAATATTTTATGCTTATGCGTTTTTTTTTCTTTGCCTTCTTTTTCTTCCACGTAAATTTGAACTATGGAAAAATAGTCTTGTGCTCTTTGACTTAATGAAAATGTATGTGTTTAGCGTGATTTTTTGTGTGTGCAACATTTCTTTCTTTACATGTTAACTTTGTAAAAATTTTACATACATTCAAATGTATTAATGCTAATATAAAAATAATAAATAGAATTTTTCTGCACTTTTTGCCAGCACACATACATAAATATCGCCCATTTATTTGAAGAACACCATAACTCGATAAAATTAGTTTTACTGGAAAATAGCGTAAATTTTCCAATTTACACACGACTTTATTTAAAAAAGAAAATTTTGTTTCTTTCTCAGCAGTGGAATAGAGGTATAGAACTTCGAATTGAAATAAAACACAAGAAAATCGTTTTAATGTCCATCAATTTGGCTTTATTGGAAGAATAATTTTATGCCATTAACGTTTAAATATGATTTCGGGCATGTGGCCGCCGCGGCTGGCTCGAATAAAGCCAATTCTACAGGTCCAATTTTCAACCACTTTTTCGAGCATATGGGACCGTATGTTGGCAATAACGCCACGAATGTTGGCTTCCAAGTCCCCTAACGTTTCTGGTTTGTTGGCGTAGACGAGCGACTTCAGCGGATGCGTATTATCACATAGAGTAAACGTAGTGCGAAAACGATCCATGGTTAACCGAATTAATTGCTCTGTCGACCATAAAATGGGCGGAGCTTGCGGTAAACTTCGCGAACTGAACCATTATTTTCGAAATAAATTTGCACGATTTGCAAGCCTTGTTCTTTTGTCAACCTGTTCATGATGAAATGGCAAACCAAACTAAATATTAATCACTTGACAGCTGACAAAATGGCCGCCAGTTAAAAAAGTGATGCCAACTTAAAGTTCTATACCTCAATAAAAAACACCCTTTACACGATATTTTTATAAAGTTTTTGCACAACACATATTAAATTTCAGGAATAATTGCTTTAATCGGGCTTAAGTTCAGTATTTTTCAATTCTTATTGAATGAATTTTTTTTTTACTAATTAGTGTGATTTTCTAAAGAAGAGAAGAAGAATTAAACTAGACTTTATTAGCTGGGGGAAACGCCCTTCATCAGCACCCATGTCTATCTAATTGGGCAGATATTGTTATTAACATCAGCTATTTAACGTGAATTTTTAATGAAATGGAATATGAGACATGATTATATTGTGCATACAATTATTAATTTATCTTTGGTACAAACATTTGTAAGTATCACTATTCATTTTCTGTTTTCTCCTTTTTTCATTTTCTATTCAGGGTAGCACGAAGTTATATTACTCTACCTCTACCTGTACCTCTACCTCTACCTCTACATCTACCTCTACCTCTACCTGTTCCTCTACCTCTACCTCTACCGCTACATCTACCTCTATCTCTACCTGTACCTTTACCTCTACCTCTACTTCTACCTCTACCTTTACCTCTACCTCTACCTTTACCTCTACCTGTACCTCTACCTCTATCTCTACCTGTACCTTTACCTCTACCTCTACTTCTACCTCTACCTTTACCTCTACCTCTACCTCTACCGCTACCTCTACCTCTACCTGGACCTCTACCTCTACCTGTACCTCCACCTCTACCTCTACTCTACTTACAAATGTATGTGCCCTTAATTATGAAAGTGGTCTAAGTCATGTTTTTCTCTTGTCGAGATATTTACTAGATTACATTTGCACAAATGAAAAAATATTTTTATATTATGCAACATTTTAATTTAGAGTTGTTATAGTCTCGATTAATATAAATTAATTTAATATTTATTAACAATTTATTGCAGTTTTTTAAAGATTTTTTTAATATTTCGAAGCAAAAATGCATATGACTTAGACCACTTTCATAATTAAGGGCACATATATGCATAAGAATTGAAAATAATTCAATTAAATTTAATATTGATCCATTAAAAAAAGAAAACATGAGGTTTCTTTCACTTTTAGCCGTTTGCAGGCCCTACACAGGAAAAAACTTATTTTGATATTTGAATAAAAAATCGCTGATTCAATAAAAAAATCTTTTGAATTTTCTGGTGCGACGCTTTTTGCATTATTGATAAACAAAATTGTATGCACGTGTATTGCAAGTATTTTTGGAATATTTTTTTCTGTGTAGTCAGGGCAAAAGCAGGCCTCATCGAGCTAAGGTGAATGGATTATGAAATTTTGATTATTTCCACTTAGTTTGTAACTTGAATCAATAAAAACTAATTTCACACACACAAAAATTATGGTCGTTTGAAGAGTTAACACTTCTTTGGCCCTAATCCTTATATAGAATTTTGGAGACGGCTACACAGAGAAAAAAAAGTAGTGCAAAAATATTTTCAAACACCTGTTTTCAATAAAACAGGTGTTTGGAAAAAGAAGTAAACATCATTTTGTATTTGATTCGAACACATTGCTTATCAAAATTGCAAACAAGCATTGAACTGTATATACAAACAGAAATACAATAACAATTATCAGCGAAAATAAAATTTCACTCAACGACTTAGTTCTTTGTTTCATTAAATTTCTTTATTGATTAAAAAAATTAATATTTTCAATAAATGTGCATACAATTATATTTATCAATAATGCAAAAATCGTCACACCAGAAAATTCAAAATATATTTTTATTGAATCAGCGATCAAAATATCAAAATCATTTCTTTTTTTTTTTCTGTGTAAGTAATTAGCACGTGATTAGTGGCTTACGTCATATTAATATCATTGCGGATTTTATATTCTGCATTGCGTTTGCTAGAGAGCTGGATGATTTCATCACGTTTGAAAGAACATAACGAGAATTTTGGTAAATAAATACACAAGGATTATGATGTATTAAAAAAAGATTTTGATAAAGTTTCTGCTGATTAGATATAAAGAAATATTTGCATTAAGTTGACGTCATTGAAAAACGTTTTTGATAAAATTAAAATAAAAAGTGATTACATCAGTTTGTCGTAATTACTTCAGCGAGTATTTCGTAATAGCAGCTAATTTTTCCTTTTTTACTTGATATGCCATGAAGTGAGTTTTTTTCCTTTGTAGGATTATTTAACAAAAAAAATCACTTACTCAGCACGTGATATATCGTAAAGTTATAACGATGTTCATTGTCAAAGAAGAGTTTCTGAAATAAAAATCAACTGTTGCAAGGTCGTGCCAGTAAAATGTGTATGCACATGAAACTCTTTAGTTCATGCACACATATACGAAAATATAGCAGAATTAAGTAAACCACAATAGCGCCGCGTTCCAATACAGGTGGAACTCGACTAACGCCAAAACATCTCAGTGCCCTAAAAATAATTACCCAACTCACAAAGTATGTTAAAGTGAATAAATAATAACGTTATATACAAGGCCTGTGATATTGCCGTATAAAATATTGTCATAAAATAAAATCCTTTATTGAATTTGTAAACAAAAAACAGCTGACTAAATACAACACTGAAAAAATATAT
This sequence comes from Nowickia ferox, assembly GCA_936439885.1. NCBI lineage: Eukaryota > Metazoa > Arthropoda > Insecta > Diptera > Tachinidae > Nowickia > Nowickia ferox. The sequence goes on from OW387023.1 coordinate 113,809,239, forward strand.
GTAACGAAATTGTTTTGACACAACTTTGACAGTAATGCAATTTTACGCAATACAGTATATATGAAGCATTAGAACACTTTGTGAATTGGGTAATTATCGAGGAGTATTAATCCAAGGCTTTGATCCAGAGCAGTAAGAAGAAAAAATTTTAAATTGATATTTTCATCAAATTGCTTGAATCCATCAAAAAATATTTAAATACACAGCCAAGTTCTTTCATTACTTAGATCTAAGTGAGATTAGGCCGTAACGACAGCGGCTAGCGATAGTCTAGACGACATCTTATTCCCTTCTCTGGTTAGGTGATGCCGGATTGGAATATCTGTATAAAATTTTCTGAAAAACTTAATCACCATTAGGAATTAAAAAAGGTCCAATTTTCCTACTTAAATCTTAAATCTTAAGGCCTTTCCTTTTAAAACTATCTATGAATCATAACTTAAATTATTTGATTTATTATTTTCCATGATTTTAGTTTTTCTAAGACAAGATAAGAAGAAATACAAAATCTAATTTTAATGGGCGTGCCTCCGCCCATTTTTTAAATTGTGTCTATTTTAGAGTTCAAGGTATGTGGTAAGTTTCGTAAAAATCGGTTAAGTAGAACCGCGTGAAATATTATAATAAATTTTAATGGGCGCAACCCCGCCCATTTTTTTAAACTTTCAAATTGTGTAATTACAAGAACCAAAGTTGCTTGATAGGTTTCGCAGCAATCAAATAAGTATAATATCATAAAATTAAATTAAAAAAATATTTGTGGGCTTGTCCCGCCCACTTTTTTCACACAAAAAAATTATTTTTACAATCAGTCTATAATGTACCGAGTTATAAAGTAACTCGCCAAAAAAAATAGAGACGAAGTGATAACCTCCTCTTTTTTTTTTTTAAGTCGGTCAAAAACAGCACGTAAGTGTAATGAAATTTATTGAACCGCCAATCGAGGGACACTAGTATTCTTTTCCTCTCCACTTTTGTGCGATAAACGATAAAACGAAAAATTCTTTTATCTCACCAAATGTATTCTTGAAAATGCAATAAATTTATTCACTGAGATTGTACAAATTTAAATACTTTGACATTTAAATAAATTACCCAAATACATTGACGATTTTCTAAGCAATTAGCAGACATTTGATAAGCAAAAAAAAAAAAAGCCAGCAATACTTATGACGCGAAAATGCATTTATTGATAAGAATAGAAAATATAAAAAAAAGTTGTGATATAATTTGTCGAATAATAAATTTCTTGAATGTATAATTTGTCTGGCAATAAACCCCATACACCGATAAAAAAAAAGTAAACTGACATAAAAAAACAAAAAGTGTGATTAATGGCGGCTTTTGGTAAAAAAAAAGGCGGCAAATGGCCGAGACACGTCTAAGACAGTTTTAACATAAAAAGTAACAAAAGTATACTCTCTTATCTGAACATGAAAAAGAATTTTGGTACATATTTTTTGTTCTTATGATTTTCGTAATGAACTTTAAATGCTGCGTGGCATTAGATTATACGTGTAAGCTGTAAAACATTAAATAAATAAACGACAGTAAATGGGTGGAGAATTTTACTCTAATATAAAACTTTAGTGTAAATTTTTTGTACCAAATTTTAAACACCAAAAATAATCATATCGCTTAAAAAACTGTAATAACAGACAGATAGATAGATTTTGGTTATATTTCTCCAGCATTTAATAAATAAAATTTATAAAGAGAGCTAATTTTTTTTAAAAAAAAAGGTATAAGTATATGTGTAAATAAAGATTCAGTAAAGTGCGACTTTGACTCGCACACGAAGGTTTTTGTACGGGCACTACATATCGCTCATTCACTCAAAAGAACGTCAACGTCATAACTCGGGCAAAAACAGTTTGCCAGAAAACGAGTCTGAAGCTTTCAATTTACACAAAACTTAATGGAAAAATTAAAGGAACGGTATGAGGATTAATTCTGCATCACTAACTCCATTTTTTGAAATGTACGTCACATCTTTGAAATACTATTAGAACTTTAGTCTATGTCATCGATCAGCGTTTTTTTTTTGCCGAATTTTTTCGGTTTATAGCGATTTTACTTAGTTTTAGCGATATTTTTCATTTTTGGAGTTTTTTTTTCGTTTTGGCGATATTTTAAATTTTTTAGCGTTTTTTACTTCTAATGATTTCTTGCATTTTAGCGATTTATTTTATTTTTGGTGATATTTTTGATTTAAGCGTTTTTTTCATTTTGGCGATTTTTCGTTTCGGTATTTTTTTAATTTTGACATTTTTTACTTTTAGAAAAAAAAAAATTAAAATTTCAATAGTTTGCCTGATACAGCAAGTTGTCAAAATTACATTAATTGATAGAATACGCTTTAATTTTGATTTTCTAAATTTCACAAAAATATACTAACTTTGCAAATTTCAAGTTTCTTTATATAATTGTCGCTGCTCGCTTTAGAAACAAACTTAAAATGTTTAACTGTCATATATTTTCTGTTGTAGCGGCGAAAGTTTGCACATTCTGTGAAAATTTCAGGACCGTAGCTTGCGGTTCTGGAGAAAACAGTCTGTGCCAGACAGACGCACATCGTAGCGAAAACAATAGAGTTCCGTACAGCAAAGGTGAAAAGGATATAAAAACCATGATGTCTGGAAATTCAAAATATGACAGATGGCCTAATTTGTGAATACTCCAGCTATTTTTGTTTATTTTTTTTTTTTTTTAATAAATTCTTGGTTATTTTTTCTCTAGTAAAGGGTTGGTTTTTTTAATAAAAAAATTAAACATACATACATACATTTACTTCCAAATAATTTTATTGTAACAATATTTAAAATGTAACCGCTTGTTCGAACAAAAAATAAATAAAAACACAAACTCGTGTGTGCTAGAGATCGGCGCAACACACGTGATTAGCATGATCGATGATGTGTGATGTATGCGTGAGCAGCATGATCATCAGCAGTTTAACTTTTCACCCACTTAAGCGTGCATAAATGCATAAATGCAACACTGTGCTGTGTAGTATGATTAGTCTGCGATGCTGTGTTGTCAATCAGCTGTGTATAATTTTCGCAGCTTTGTTTTGCACTTAAACTAACGCAGAGTTGCATTTTCGTTCAGCTTGCAGGTGCAATGTTGTTACTGCGTAGTGATGCATTTACCAACAGGCGCAAAATAATTAGTAATTTTATTGCATGTAGTATGCCAATTATTTTTGAAACAATTTTGTAATAAATGATAAATATGAAATTCTTTTTTTGAGAGTTTCAGGTGAATAGGAAACTTTACGAATATGACTGATTTTTTTTTAATCAGAAAAGTTGTCGTGAATGATTATTTTTGTTTTCGTCAACATGAGTGCAAAGTTACTCACGTCTCTATAAATAGTTAATACGCCTTATATTTATGACTTTAAAGCAACTAACACACAAAATCTCACGGTACTGGTTCATGAGTGCTGGGTAGTGGTTCCAGCTATAATACTTAAATGATATGACAGCAAGAATATGACACTCTGATATTCATACTTATTTTAGCGCCAACTATTGTTTAGTATCTGTCTAAAGCATACACATGTCTCGTATAATCTGTCATCATAAAACTAAGTCACGCATTTAGTCTAATTTCTTTTAATGTTTCCACATTTAATTGATAATGGTTTTATTTTCAAATTTTGTAGTTTTCTGAGCATTTTTCTCTTTACTACATATTCAAGAAACTACTAAGTACAAAAAAATAAAGAATTAAAAACAACAAATACAAAATAATGACTCATTGGGTAGATAAGTAATAGTGAACTTTTATACCACTGCCGCCCATTATCTGTAACTGCAGTATATAAACTAAGCAATTATATATGTATTTTAAACTCCAATACTGACAGCAAAACAACAGAAAAACTTACAGATATATTGAACACGAAGTTTGGTTATGATCCCAAATATATTTAAAAAGTTCGTCTACATTTTATTTATTAACAATTATTTTGTAGTTTCCACACTAGAAACATCAAGTTGCCTAGAAAACTTTTATAGAAATAATTCGCAAAATGAAGGGTGGCAACACTGATTTTGGCAGCTCAGCTTTTTTTTTCGTGTAACATGTTACTGTTAAACAAGTTTAGTTTGAATGGACTCACAAACGGATAATGCTAGGAACACAACTGGGACGAACGACGAATTTCGTCGACGTCGACGAACTCGTCGATAAGCGTTCGCTGCGGAAATTCGTCCTGTGAAGCACAATAACGCCGAATTTACTCACCGAATTCTGCTCTTATAGTTGCTAAAGTTGCTTATTGTGTATGCAAAGACAGAGAGAGAGAGAAAAAATAGTTTTTTCGTCGTTCGTCAGCGTACAAAATAGAAATAAATCTATCTCAGAGTTCGTTACGCACAACAAATTTCGCTCGACGGCGGTTTTGTTTTTTTATGACGACAGTTCGCCCCGAAAAATTCGTCGTTCGTCCCAGTTGTGTTCCAGATTATTGAATTTTATTATCGAAATTCATGCTCGGTTAAGAAAAGGCATCGTACACTGCTTGCATTTTATGGTCAGTTTGGGCGACCTTCTGAGGCGGCTTTCCATCATCTTGTGACTAAATTTCCCACCAAGTTTACATTATTGAACATTAAACCACCAACACCCATACGTAGAGTGTGAACAGAGGAAACTAACGTAGCTGTATCCAACAGTGTTGTTGATGAGAGTGCATTAAATGATTCGGTACCGATCGCAGCAATTGGGCCCAAAATGGAGGAGCTGGTTTCAGCAAGAAAACCAGATCGTGCTGTTTAACGCCTTTAGACTATTTTTTGTGCGGCTATGTTAAGGCTCGTGTCGATAGGGACAAGTACGCAACGGTTGACGCACTGGAAGCCAATATTGAAGAATTTATTCGTGAGATACCGACCAATATGCTGCATGCATTTGCATGAAATCATTCTTAATCATGGAATTATATAGATCGTTCTACCGACTCAAATAAAGATTTCATACATTTCTCTAAATTGTTTGAGTTTTTTATAAATCAAATCCGAAAGCACTTAAAAAATCACCCCTTACATACAAAGTTTTTAGAGACCTTTTTATGCATTAAACGCATTCACCACAGCAAGCTACCGGCCGACTTCAATATGACGAAAAAATAATACATATTTTGATAACAGCATGATTATTTTGACGACAGCAAGGCAGCACAACACGGCGGCAGGTTGTTGTCCATGCTGATTTTGTCATTGTACACCAATTAAATTAATTTATATTTTTTTTGGCGACAATGGGCAAATTAATACAAAATGTGGAATGAATAGTAACTTACAATTATTTCCTTTTATTTAACATAAAGAACATCCCGAAATTCATATAAAGAAATAAATTGATTCAGTTGTAAAATTTTAAGTGACATATTAAGTAAATTTTAAAAGGGTAATTTTATTTTTATAAATGTTAACTGCCTTATTCATAAAAAATATTTCAGGTATATTAAGCGCTATTTCAATGGGAAATTTGACAAATAAACCTGTAATAAAACTAATTTATTTTTTATGAATTAGACCGTAAATATTTAAAGGAGGCACAACTGAAATATGTACATATTTATACTTGAATATCAGCTGCTCTTGATGCTGCTGTCGCCTCCAAAATAATAATGTAGCTGGCTGCAAGGCGACAAATGTAGCTAACGGTATTTGAAGTCGCGTGTTTGTGATGTGTTTAATGCATAAAGTTGCCATGTTTTTATGCTTGTTAGAGGTATTTTTATTTTGAAGCCACGGGCCAGTTTCTAAAATTGTTTCAGCAAAATTTAAAATGGGATTCCCATACTCAGAAAATATTTATTATCGTCTTAGCAGAGTTCTATTAAAGCAAAAGCTTTTGTTTTAGACAGAACTCTATTAATGTGAGTTTGGTGCTCGTTCTTCCGTCCGTCCGTCCCCTGGGTGAAACAGTAACTTTCTTAGTTTGTTACTCATTATCGGCTCAATGGTGGAAACGATTTAGATTAAATTTAAAACATACAAAAACACTTATAGCCCACATATTTTTTTAAAAGCAGAACCACAAGGGGGCAGGGGCAGGGGACAATATCATCCCTGCGAAACTATCCAACCGATTTTTCTGAATTTCAAAACTTAGATACATTTGCATTTACCGAAATACATACACACTTTATAGTTTTCTGCAACTAGAGGCGAGAGGGGGCAGGGCACCATTTCTGCTCCTCCGCAACTAATCACGCGATTTGTATGCATTTCAAAGCATACAGACATCTATATTTCACGAAATTCACACCCTTTAAATATTTCAAACACTAGGGCCCAGAGGATGCAAGGCCCCTCTGCCCCTCCGAAACTAATCAACTGATTTTTATGGAAATGAATATTTCCAATTTCTGCCTCTTCAATTTTTATTAAATTCAATACACAGAAACATCTGCATCTATAACAACACAAGCTTTATATTTTATTTAAAAGGCGCTATGAAATAAGGCCCAAGGAAATAACGCCCAAATAAGAAAATGAAATAAGTCCCAATAAAATTAAGGAATTTTTAATTGGGCTTTATTTTATTTTATTTGTGGGCTTTATTTCATTTTGAGTTTCGTTTCATTGGGTCTTTTAAATTGGTCTTTTTTCATAATTGATGTTTTCATATTGATGTTTTTTCAGAAATCTTCTCTTGGGCCTTAATGACAAAAACAGAATAAGTCCGCAACTTCAGGAAAAATCGCTGTCAAATTAATAAAGTGTTTTCAAAAAAACTTTATTGAAAGTATGGTGAATGGGTAGATAATTATATGTGAGAGCATAAGAAAAAACGCTGTCAAAATAAAATAAATTTTATCTCTCGACTGCTTTCTACGTCTGCCTTTTTGTATGAAAAATGTGTTTATGCCGTAATTATGTTTAAATATTTATTTAATTTTTGTTGGGTTTATATTATTGGGGCTTATTTAATTTTTTTTATTGGATTTTATTTCATTAGACCTTATTTGATATCGCCTCGAAAATTATGCCAACGATTTTTATGAAATGCAAAGCAGAAATATCTACATCTATAACAACATGGGATTTTTTATTTTATATAATGTAGGACCAATATGATAGCAAAGGGGAAATTTTTCCTGCCTAAAACTTTAAATTATGCCAGCGATTTTTGGAAATTTAAATCATGTAAAAGAACATATGTGCTCTCGTATATTTTTAAAACTAAAACCAAGAATGGAGCAGGGCGCAATTGCTTACTCTCAAAAAAAATTTAACCGATTTTGATGAATTTTAAAATATAGGTAGATATGATTCCAAAAAGACGCACATCATAATGACACACAAGACACACACAAGAAAAACTGGATTTTTACGGTTTTTGGCCGTTTTGGCGATTTTTTAAAATTGACGGGCTGTTGCCATAAATATTGATTTTTATGTTTTAGCCTTTGAATATTTCCAAAAAAAAAACATTTGAGCTTTAAAACTGTAAACTGTTACACGGGACTCTATGCGTGCGAGCCCCACTCTGCGTGTAGAAAACAGTGTTACCATTTTAACGATCCCTGGTTTCAAAAAGCAGCCACGTAAATTGATTTTAATAATTGTTTTAAATTTTTCCTATAATTTACTTTTAAGATTGTTAAACACTAAGAGAGAGTGAGTGAGGTGGTTTAGTTTCTCCTGATACACGAGTAAATCTCGCTCATTTACTAAACCAATGTCATAACTCAAAAAATGGAATTTTTGAGTTAGTGAAGCGGAATTAATACTCACATCGTTCTTTATATGGTGTAAAAATTTCATAAAAATATTTTGTATACTCAGCTCTTGAGAGGAAATTAAATTTTCTTTTTTGATTAAGTTGAATGTAAATTGAAAATTCAAACTATATAATTTTGTGGCGAACTAGTTCTTTTTTTGAGTTGACGTTGTTTGAGTAAATGAGCAAAATATTCTTCTCTCCGAAGGTGCTAGTACAAGCTTATGAATGATAAGCGAGTATGAAATTTTTACACAACATAAAATGTATTATTAACTCACAAATCCCATTTTTGAGTTATGACACTATGGAACTAAATGAGCGATATTATTATATTATTAAATTTTTTTATTATTATTTTCTCTTCAAAAATAATCTTCAAAACTAACCAAACAGCGAGAATTTCTATAGTTGAAGGTTAGCCGCGAATAACGTTGTAAGTGACAAAATAATAATTTTTCAAGAGCTAAAGCACGTTTTTGTTTTTTTTTTCGTTTAATTTTTTTTTAGCTTATCGAAAATAATGATAATTATTATTAAATTTTCTTTTTGCATCTTTGTTACATTTATCAATTATTTTCGACGATTTCGTTTGCATGATTTTGTTATGCCGCCCATACATTACACAAGTGCACTGCACAAGTCTGGCACTGTACAGTGCGTGTGTGTAGTATATGAAGATAGTTGTGCTATTTGCTCAAGTTTTAACACTCAGTTGTGTCGTGATTTTTTAAGAGTTCAAAACAAGAAATGAGCTCAGAAAATCATTCTGGACAGAGTTCCTAGAGTTATATATATTATAGCTTTAAAATTAAAACTGCACAGTTTACTTGTATAGTGTGTGTCACAAGCTTATTTTACGCAGTGCCAGACTTGAGCACTGAACTTGTATAGTGTATGACTGGCATCAGTCACTTACAAAGCTCTTCCACTGACTGACTGTTTGGAATTATATTTTGACGGCGATAAGATGCATAATTGTGGATCGTTTGATGTTTGAACAACGCAACAGAGTAATCTTAACGGTAAACTGTGAAAAACTGATTTTGTAAAAATTGTCTTTTACAACGTTATTCGCGGCTAGGCTTCAGTTCTTTACTATGAATTTCAAATCAACAATAGTTTTATGATTCTTGTTAACAAATTCTCGGGAATGTCTGCGTTTAAGCAGAATTAGTTAAGCCAAAAATAGTGAGTGGAAAATTTAGGGCAAAAACAATTAGAACTTGACTTGTTTGTTTTGTACATTTGGTGAGTAAATACTCGTAGTTCTTGGTATAAAAAAAAACTAAAACTAAAACTAAGCAATAAAATTGTGACAAAATGGAATTGTTTTTAGTTTTTTCCTCCCTTAATTTGTTTGTGTTTTTTTATTTATTTATTTAATTTTTTTTTTCTAGTTATTTAGATAAAAGATACAGCAAAACAACACCAATTATATTTGAAAGCTGCGAGAAAGTCAAACAATATAAATATGTTCGTTCATATGTATGCATTTATTTAAAGTTTTTTTTGCCTTCAAAAGCAACAGTTTAAGATTAAATTTTCATACAGAAGAAGTCTACTAATAACTTCAAGATACACATCAATTTAATTCAGTTCTATTTCAATTGCTCAAATTACTAAAGGTATTCATTTTAAATTAATTAAATTAAATTATGAAAGCATAAATTAAACCAAACTGTCAAAATAATTAAGTATGTATGCGATTATGGAATCTTTGAAAGCGGATTTCTTTATAAAATATTCCGAAGTAGTTTTCGAAAAACGGTAATTAATTAACGAAAACAAAAGAAAAACTAATGGAAAACTTGAAATGCTGAGAATTATTATTTTTGTGCAAATAATGTAAAGGCACGAATTATTTTTACATTATTTAATAAGCAGGCAATAATAACACACGTTAAGGGAATTCCATCTATGACTTCAGAATATCAACAAATTATTAAAAAAAAAAATACGTATTATTTTTGTGAATCTAAAATAATATCGTGGGAGTTTTTCTTAATTTGTTGCAATATGGAAAACAATTGAAAACATTTTGCAATAGACAAAATTGTTTCAGTAAAATTACTCTTTTTTAGTCTATTCAAAGATAAACAGTTTTATATAATTAAAAAATTCTGTAAAAAGATGTCAATTGGTGAAATTCTTTAAATCAAATTACGAATTCATTTAATTTGAAATCAAAATTGCTGTTTATATAATTTTCTAGATATAACACTCCATTTGAGATAATTAACTACGTTGCATCAAAAAAAAAATTGTTCTGAATTTTTGTTTGTTTTGTTATTCATATAAAGATTTAAAATGAGAAAAATCTAATTTTTTTAAGTTTATATTTAGAGAAATAATTTCCCAATAAACCCTGCCATATTTCGTTAATTGATACACAACTTTTGATTTAATTCACAAATAATTGATTAGTGCAGCCACAAATAAATTCTCTGAAAAAAAAAATATTTAAAAAAACATTTTAAAACTAATGGCACATATAAGGGGCCATCCATATATTACGTAACGCCATTTTTCCCGATTTTTGACCCCCCCCCTCTTCCCCAGTAACAGATCGTAACAATTCTTAGACCCCCCACCCCTCACAATAACGTAACAAGAACTTTAAAAAAATTTAAATTGTTTTATTAAGTTTTTATTAAAAAAAAATTAAATTTAATTCATGCACATACATATGTATGTATTTTTAAATAACTTTTTGTTTGAATTGAAGTAAATTTCTTTATTTAGTTATTACAAACTAATATACAAATATTTTGATGGCATTTTCTTAAGTTTCGTTTAGGATTTATGCATTTATTTATTTTATTTATGGGAAAATGCAAGTAATTGAGAATGGACGAATATTCGGGAATTCGAATCCTTTTGTTCCTTTATTTTTATTTTCTGTTAGACTAACACAGTGCGTAGACAAAAATCAAATAAGCTTGCAAAATATAAATAATAACAATTATGTATTTATGTACATACATATGTATATGCATATATTTATATCTATTTAACACTCATGATTCTTGATTTATTATGTATTTCTTTGATAAATTAAATATATAAATAAATGAAAAATCGAAGTGTTTTTGTACGAAATTAGTAAAATTTATGTTACGTAACAATTTTACAGACCCCCCCCCCTACCCCTCCGTAACAAATCATAACAAAACTCGAAGCCCCCCCCCCCAAGGGCGTTACGTAATAATGGATGGCCCCTAAGGAATGTATGAAAGGCAATTAACAAAAATTTTATAGATTTTAATTTGAGGGTGGCGTTGGCTGAAGTATTTAGCAAGTTGACTGCAAAAACGAAGGTCCAGGGTTCGAGCCTGGTCTACAACGGTCAATAGCAACACCACGCATTTTTCTGATCCTTGTATCAGTTATTGTAGAAAAGTTCAAATGATAAAGGCATAGACACTGGTCACTGAACTACTCCTGCTTCCGCGGAAACTAATCCTTATGCAACATCAGACCGCTATCCTTCGTTGTGTATCGACGAAGTAAAATTATCAATAAAAGGCCTACCAAGCAAAGCTTTGAAAATGTAATACGCCTCATTGACACCAGAGGCGCTGCCACACTGCGTTATTTAAAAAAAACGTGCAAAAGGCAAAGTAGTGAAAGAATGAAGCTTGCTCTATCTCTCTCTTGCTTGACCACCTACCTGTCTTTCTATCACTATCTCTTTCCTAAAGAAGGTAACACCTAGTAATATATAGTAGTAGTATGCATTCATTGCCTGAGTGTTACTTCTCTTGAAAAAATAAAATAAAAATAAAAAATAAAATACCCTCTTCACTCTCGTTATAGTTTATTTTTATTTCTCTTTTGCTACTCTGTAGTCAAGGTAGCACGTAGCATAGTGCACCACTATAGTGGTGGTGATTCACACATTTGTGTCCAAAAATTATAAAGGGCGATCCGTGATCATTAAAACTTCGCGACGAGCATTATATTGACTAAATTAAGAAGTAGACCCAGCGCACTAGCATTCCAAATGGTTTTTTTTTGCATTAAATTTTTTCCTTTCCCAGCAGAAGTCTTATAAAAGTAAAGTTAAATAAAACGTTCATGATTTGGATGAAACATTTGTTTTTATTATAATACTTGGCCCTTGCCATTCGCACATTTGGGGCGATATTTCGGCGATAACTTGACGAATGTTGTTTTTCAAAATTTAATTTATGAAGAGTTTTGTAATGCCACGTTACAATGTGTAAAATTCTATGACTAAATTTTTATGAGAATCTTTAGTTAATATAAATTTTGATTGACATTTTTTTTTGTAAACTATTCCAAGAGCATATAAATCGATTGTGTGGAATTATATGAAGCATTATGCTTTATTTTATTGGTTCTTACACAGTCGTTTTTAATAATTCCTGAAGGTAGTACTCTAAATTGGTAACAAAATTCCATCCCACAAGAGCATGACCTAAAGCGAATTTTATTAAAACTTGATAACGATATCCTTTATCATCCCTATCATGTCAAACTATCCAATATGCAAATTTGTACTTTTCAGAAGAGCGCAAAGAGTCATCGATTGTGAATTTAAAGTCGGCTTAAAATATTTCTTATTGAGCTATCTATCGTCTATGAGAATTTCAGCATTTTGATACGAGGCATATCCTAGAAATTAGGTCACCAAGGTCACGAATCTAAAAAAACGAATTTTGCATATTGGATAGTTTGACATGGTAGGGACGATATCACAAAACAGCATGAAAAAAATTTACTTGCTTTAGACAATATACGAGTATGTACACACGTACTCGTACGTCTGCATTTTAAAGATCACCTTGGAGTTTTAAACTTTCCTCTCTGGTCTGTTTGGTTATCATATCGGTACATGAAACCATGTGTTCTGTACATCTGAGGTGTAGGGCTGAACAGCAGATTTGTAGAAAATATTAAGGCAAATATGCTAACAAATCGTAAAAAACTTGTATTTCATTCATTAAGTCGTGGACTTATTGGGCCGCTCTTGTAGCATTAAGATTGCTTGCATAATCCCTCTATATTTACCTCAATAATTTATCAAATATAAATAAATAAATGCCAAGAGGCAATAGAAATAATTAAATTAGAATATAATTTTATGCCACGTCATTACACTGTTTGTTTATTAGGGATGCCAAAGCGGAATAGTTGAATAAATCCCGAAATTTTAGGGGATTTGGAAATGTCTTGTCCCGGATAGCGGAATCTTTCGGGATTTCCATACATTTCATTTTTTTTTGGAATTTTCGAATTTAATTTTATTTAATTGGTGTTGTAGTCGGCATAAAAATACACTAACCCTGAAAATGTCAAGTGTCTATTTATAATTGTCTGTATATAACATTAGGATCTCAACATTTTTCGTTGCTCGCCTTAGAATACCGTTTAATTTGTAACTCTCATGTATTTGTTGCTGTAGAGGAGGCCAACGTTTTAAACATTCTGTACAAATTTCAGGTCCGTAGTTCTTCCGGTTCAGGGAGAAAAAATCATGTAGCAGACAGACAGATACACGGACATCGTAGCGGAAGCAATAGGGTTCCCTTTCAGCCTAAAAATTACCTAAAACTAAAATGTCCAAAAAGTCACAAAAAAAATTACCAAAAAACTTTTAATTTTAAACGGCATTTACGGTTGTGAACCAATCCCACAAACAACTGCACAAAAATATTTTCACCGAAATCCGAGCCCTGGGCTCAAATCGTCACATCCGTGATCGTATTGACAATCGTACGAAAATAAATTAAGTGATACGTTAATCGTATAAGCTGAATGGGATTTCAGTACGTTCAAGTATGTAATAATCCGAAAATGGTGTTTTTACGTGACGAGTTGTACGTTCACGGATGTGACGATTCGACACATGGTTACAAAAAATCAATTTCTATTAATTAAAGCAGTTATATGGCTAATTGCACATTGTCTGGCAATGCTGTCAACATTACAACAGAAAAACAACTTAAAGCTGGTACTCGTGCGACCTTTGAGAAAATATAGGGTGTTTTTTATTGAGGTATAGAACTTTAAGTTAGCATCACTTTTTTAACTGGCGGCCATTTTGTCAGCTGTCAAGTGATTAATATTTAGTTTGGTTTGCCATTTCATCATGAACAGGTTGACAAAAGAACAACGCTTGCAAATCGTGCAAATTTATTTCGAAAATAATGGTTCAGTTCGCGAAGTTTACCGCAAGCTCCGTCCATTTTATGGTCGACATAATCGTCCATCAGAGCAATTAATTTGGTTAACCGGTCAATTGGCGACCAAGATCGTGTGATTTGACACCATTGGATTATTTTCTTTGGGGATATGTGAAGTCGCTCGTCTACGCCAACAAACCAGAAACGTTAGGGGACTTGGAAGCCAACATTCGTGGCGTTATTGCCAACATACGGCCCCATATGCTCGAAAAAGTGGTTGAAAATTGGACCTGTAGAATTGGCTTTATTCGAGCCAGGCGCGGCGGCCACATGCCCGAAATCATATTTAAACGTTAATGGCATAAAATTATCCTTCCAATAAAGCCAAATTGATGGACATTAAAACGATTTTCTTGTGTTTTATTTCAATTCGAAGTTCTATACCTCTAAAAAAACACCCTATACAACCCTGGTATGATGGAGTTTATGAAAATTTTCAAAAGACAATATTAATTAATTAGATAAGGGTTGTATTTTTTCGTAAGTCGTACGATTGTGTATGGTAGTGAGTACCACCAGCCTTAATTAATTGAATCGGCGAGTATTTACAATTTTTTTTTCCTATAAACTGCGAAGCAAGAAAATTTAAACATGAAACTAATTTAAGTCACCTTTAGAATTTCATTACATATAGAAAATTTTGTATAGAAAAAATATATATAGAAAAAAAATATATTATAGAAAAAATAAATACGAAATATCGGTATTTTTGATATCGGAAAATCCCGGGATTTTATAAAACCCCGAAATTTCCGGTATCGCAATCAGGCAATCGGCATCCCTAGTATTTATATAGTAAAAAATTAATTGTCGTGCGGTGCGCTAGAGCAGTGCAGCGCTGACACACACTGAAAAAAAAATAGAAATAAAACTCAGCGAACTTTAAGAGAAGAGATAAGAAAATCGCATACACACACATACTTACAAAAACTTAGAAAACAACAAAAAAATGTGTACTTAGTAGATAAAAAAAAACTATGAAAAAGAAAAACTTCATTGAAAAATTATTAATATAAATATGTACGTACGTATACGAGGAAATTTTCTATTAAACAAGACAGACATTTCAGGGATACATATTTGTATTTCTGTGTGCTAAAGTTTGAGAAGAACTAGAAGAAGAAGAAGAAGAAGAAGAAGAAAAATATAGAACAAAATGTTGTTGTTATTGCGGCTGTTGTCGTTGCAACATTTTATTGTGATTATGACAAGTTGTACTTCAATGGTTGTCAGTTAGTCAGCTAAAAATTATGTGTTGAAAACTTTAATGTTGTTTTCTAGTGTTTGTGTTATCCTTGTTGCTGTCAGTTTTGTTGTTGCTAAAATGGAAATTAGTTAGTTTTGGTAGAAAATAGAAAATTGAGAGCAGAAGAAACTTGTGCTTTAGACTGGTTTGTTTATCATAATATAAATGTGTGTATGTATGTTTTTGTTTGAAAGGCATCTCTTTTTTTTATACATACTTACATACACAATTACATACATATGTATATTAAAAGTATGTTGAATTGTTTTCATGTCATTCATGATGTTCTTTGGAAGATGTTATATGTATGTATGTAGAAAAACTCTTTATATACCACCCACATCTTTATTAGAAAGGCAACGAAGAATTAATACTTCCTTTTGTAGAATAGTGTACAAATCGTACACTAAAAAGTTCACTCTAACAAACAAATACATAATCATACAGATAAATATGTTGCATTATAAAATTTTTAAATTTAGAAAAAAAAATCAAGCTAATTATCACTATAAATGTATACTTCCTTAACGCAATCTTTCTTAAAATTTTAATTGAACAAATTTATTCTTTTGGTAAATTTCACTAAAAATATAGAGTGCATCAATCGGTCGCCTTATTCCTTACATTTCTTGCAATTTATTTATTCTTTTATCTATTCAAACTTTCTCTTATTCTTTGTCTCATTTCAATTTGTTGTTGTTTTTCTTGTTGTTTGTTCAATGTTATATCGTCTATTTACTGCAGCAAGTGTTGCAGTTGCATGAACAAGTGACACTTTGTGAGTGTCATTAAAACAGCTCATTAGGAAAATTAGTTTGGAAGTTTATCAAATAGTTTGTGTAATCAACAGCAGCAGTAGCAACAAATAAAAAATATAAAAAAAAATAAACTATGACAAACTAGACAGATACTCACTCGCATCTTCCAAAAAAATAAAAATGGAAGATACAAAATAAACATAAGATAAAAATCTAAAATTATATCGAAAATGAAAAAATTATATATAAAATTATATGTAGTAAATGAATTAAAATATTTTTTTGAAATTTTTGCTTTTCAATAAAATAAAAAAATTGAAGAAGAAGAATGTGTTTTCATTCTGTATGTGTTTCTTATGCATAAAAACTGGACTTTCTGTACATGAAATACCGAAGTATATTTATTTGACATAAAGTCTTTTGGGTTGAAGTCTACTGATGAGCTCCAAAAGCGGGAACGAAATGCATATAGACAATTGCTTAACCATAAAAACAAGCCAAATTTTCAAACTAGACTTTTTGTTTTGAAAATATACACAGCAAAAAGTTATCAAGGGTCGCTTTCGATAACGAGCTGATTCGATCACGTTTTTTAGTTTGAGGTTATGGCGTTCGATACCGAACAATGTCATTACATTTTTTAAACGTCCAACAGCAATATCGTCAACAAAATTTGTGCTTGCGTTCGTAGTAATTGGAAAAATATTTCTTTCACACAATAAAATTCGTAGTAAAACAGTAGTCTGGTTCTATTTTCTTAAATTTATATCCTGTTTCTACAAGAAATAACAATAAAACTTTTGTGCAGACTATTTAATTTTATTATATTTTGGTCACAAAACAATGGCTTCAAAACTAAATAAATACTTAATCTAATGATGCTAATGTCACTAACGTCATCAGCATCATAAACATAATCATCATCATTACCGATCTCGTAGTCAATGTCTTCTTCTCTAACTATTTAGAAAAATATACGAGTATGTAATTGTTGTGGAGCATTATGTTTGAACTTAAATGTATTTCTTATAACACATTAGTTTATATTTAAGTTTACTTTTTCTTTTTCAATATATGAAATAAATTAATTAATTCACTAAAGTGTGACTTTGACTCGCACACCAAGGGTTCCGTACGGACACTACATATGTATGTTATACTACACGAACTTTAGACTATATAAACGACAATTTTGCTAGATACATATTTTTGTTTAATTTCAGCACTTTAAGCTTAAGAGATCCCTACACTATCAACAAATTTGATGGTTTTACGTGTTTGACGATACAAAATATTAAATTTTTTCTTTACTGGAAATTCATGCATACATATTCTAACACCAAAAATCGTTTCGTGTTTATCGTGTCAAGTTTGCTCAACACGATACGACCCGAACACGCACGAAATCAAATTTTCTGTCACGAACACTTCATGTTGAGTCGTGCGTGTTCATGTCACGAAAAAAACACCACACGCCTAATTCCTACCACAACTATTTTTTTTTACAAATTGAAGTTTTGCAAGGAAGTTCTACAGAAGTTGTGTTGCTTGTGGGCAAAAAACAATTAGTGGCACATACCGAAACCGGTATACTCGTACGAATTTATAAACTCAATTTGAGAACATCATGGGAAGAAAAATACATCAAATGCTTCAAAATCTCTTTAGACAATTTAATGAATGACAAAAAAGGAATATCCAACAACATCATTTGCCGGCCAAATGCTGAGTACAGATCTAACATTTCTTGTGTTGTCATTTTGCGAAGTCATTTTCAAATGTGTGCAGCGCCGTTCACATTATGTTTTTTATATGGAAAGCAAGGACACACAATGAAAAATATTGGAAATGACAAACTTTTCCACTAGTACACACTATTGCGATGTCACAAAATGCCATAGTGTGTACTCGCCATAACATCGTTATAATTTTCAAACTTTTTGTTTAACAATTTTTCATAACACACTTTCCTACAATTCATACACGTACTTTACACAATCACATGAGTAGCCACTTTTCCTCATTAACTTATTTAACGTTACACTCACACTCACTCTCACTCTCACTCTTTCGTAGCAACAACGTTGTTATACTTTCAACAACAATAGAAACCAGGTAACTGTATTAAAAATAAAGGACATTGTACTTATAAGCCACAAGAATAAAAAAATAAAAAATACACAGTGAGTGAGTGAATGAGGAATGTATGTACGTACGATTTTTATTGTTTGTATGTGTGTGTATGTCTGTAGAAGTTTGCTGTTATATTGTAGAAAGAATAATATAAATATAAAAAAAAACTAGAAAGTAACAAAGAGCAAAAGTTTAACACTTCACATGGACGACGACGACACATTGTAGTTGTCAAGTTATGCGCAACAAATTGTTGCAACTTGCAACACGTTTATTTGTTGACAGGAACTTTAACACAATTTTTTGATATTAATGAATTTTTGTGGCAAACAATAAGTGATGGAGTGAGAGTGAATGTATGATGTCAGCTAAAACATAAATGATGTTAAAATTTAAACAACTTTTTGACATTACACAAACAAAGTTCTAACAAATGATTCTGGTAGTGGAAATAAAAAAACACTACGTATACGAAGTTACATTACGAGCTTGTATTACGAGGTAATGATAAGACGATGTTGCAATTTTTAGTACCCTGTACTTCGTTGTGCCCAAAAAAAGATTGTAAATTTCTTGCATACATGATTTTGCCGAGGAATGAACAGTTCAGAATTCACATACATACGAGTATTTATTACCATTTCTAATTTTTTAGTTTTTGCTTAAGAAACACTGTGCGAAACTTTTTAAATTATTTCTTACACACATTTTCTTTAACCATTCTTAATAATAATAATAATGTAATTCTTTTTTTTTTTCTTACTTTGAGTTCAATAACTGTCGGATAATTTGATATTTCATAACAAATAATGTCGCCCAGTTGTTCAAAATTTACTAACAGATATTTTTATTTCCATGTTTGTTTGTCCTTTAACCAAATCTGTGTGTGTACTTAAATATGCATGGACGTGTGTAAATACGTTAAAGCTTTTGTAATGTTGTAATAGTGGCTAATACCGCATTTCGATTCGAATAAAAATTTTCTCCGTATCATTTCGATTTCTTTTTCGATTGTATGTGTTATGCTTTGCGATAGTAGCTACGTTTCTGTAAGTTCTAAATTTAGTGACGGAGCGTTTTTCGATATTTGTTTGTTTAGCTTCAAAAAAGTGATGAATTCGAATAAATTCAATAAAGTGATAGTTTGGCTCTCACACGAAGGGTGCGAACCTTCATTTATATAAACGAATATCTTACCTGATGAAGCCATTTTTTTTAATTACCCGCTTAACTTTTTTGTCGTTTTTGCGTTTTTTTTTGTGTTTTGCGGTTTTTCCATTTTTTGGCGTTTTTTTGTTTTGGCGATTTTTTTCGGTTTTAGTGATTTATTTTAGTTTTAAAGTTTTTTTAGTTTTTGCGCTTGTTTTTTGTTGTGGCGATTTTTTTCGTTGTGCGATTTTTTTAATTTTGTTTACCGTTTTTCGCAATTTAGATTCTTAAAGTTTTTTTAGTTTTTGCGACTTTTATTCGACGACGATTTTTTTCGGTTTTTGTGATTTTGTTCGGTTTTTGTTTATAGTTTTGGCGTTTCTTCGGGTTTTGGCGATTTATTTTAGGCCGGGTTTACATCTGTGTGCCATGTGCCACACATGCGTAATAAAAGCGTAACCACTAATTACTAATAAAAAACTGTTTGATTCACACACGTATTTATTAAGTTAAACAGTTTCATGCATAACTTATAGACAATTTTATAGAATCCAACATGATTGGAAACAGTTTAAATCAATAAATACATGTCTGAATCAAACAGTTTTTCATTGGTAATTAGTGGTTACGCTTTTTTGGGCACATGACACACAAGAAATGCCAGATGTAAACTCAGCCTTAGTTTAAAAGATTTTTTTTGTAGTTTTTTTTGGTTGTGCGATTTATTTTTGAAATTTTGAAATTTTTTAATTTTAGCGTTTTTAAAAATTTCAAAATTTTTTTTTTTCGTTTTGGCGATTTATTTTAGACTTAGAGTTTTTTAGTTTTTGCGATTTTTTTTCGACGGCGATTTTATTTTTGATGATTTTTTTCGGTTTTTGGGATTTTGTTCGGTTTTTGTTCGGTTATGTATGTTTTGGCGTTTTTTTAGTTTTGACGACTTTTTTCGGTTTTGGCGATTTATTTCAAATTGAGGGTTTTTTTTATTTTTGCGTTTTTTTATCGTTTGGGCGATTTTCTCGGTTTTTGCGATTTTTTCCGTTTTGGCGATTTTTTGGGGATTTTTTAGTTTTAGCGTTTTGGAAAATTTCAACTCTTACGGTTACCGGTGCGTAGCTCTTACGATTGTCGAGAAAAGAACCTGTGTTTGTCGGACTGACGGACAGATGGACAGACGGACAGCGTAGCGAACCAAAACAAACAAAAACTGCCGAACATTAAGAAAAATTGGCAAATTTAATGGTAACGACTCCATTTCTCCTTGAAATTTAAACAAAGAAACTTTATTTTTGTGCTACAATTATGTATTAAAAATTTAAATATCAAGTCTGGATTCTTCAGACCGGAATATTTCGCCGTAAATATCTCTAATTTATCTTCTTGCCTTTTTTAACTTTTCATGCTTAACTAATGTGTTTATTCAATTAAAATACTTCCCACAATATTTAAATTTCATTTATTTATTTTATTTTATTGGTCACTAATTTCTTGCACCAAATTTTACTTTTTACTAATATGCTTGAAACTATTTTTATTTTTTCTGTTCCTATTTCAAACGTTTCTTGGAAAAGCAGCTGTTTTAAACAAATTCGTCTCTTCTTCTCTTTCTTTCGATTCAGATTTTTTTTTTCAGAACGTAATCATCACGCTGAATGGGGGGGGGGGTGATTAATTTAATACATAAATAAGTATATTTTTATGTTGATGCTGCTTAAAGTTTCGATGTTTTTTTTTATAAAGAATAATTTATATTTTATTTAATTTTTCTCCCTTTTATAGCCTGCTCTATTTTCTGCTTTTTTTTGCATGTGCCATGGGGGTCAATAAAAGAAGCAATAAACACATGGTTGCACATGTTTCCAAATCGACCCCAACAACTAAATACTTTTATATTTGTTAATTCCCAGTGCAATTGCTGTTGTTGGTAGTTTTACTTTTATTTCTATCTTAAGTTCCACAGGATGGTGGGGAGGGGGTGTTTGTAGGTTTTTTTTTCTTAAATAACATAATTTTTTCTTACAATAGCAATAGGAAATGAAAATAAGTGAGCCACGAATAATTTGAACGTGACAGAAGTCTTAAGGAATAAAAATAAATAAAATAATAATTTACCATGCTCCATACAAAGTTCTCAGCTTATTCATTATTGTGAAACCAAAAGAAAAAGTATATAACTAACATGTGCATAATTAGTGAAGAACAAAGGACAATGGCAAGACTGTTGTAAATTTAGGGATGGTAAATTTGAGCTTTCATTACAAAAAAGCTTTCAGCAAATTGTAATACGATGAATCAAAACAATTCACATATTCCATTTGCTGACATCACACACAGTGGACCAAACACAAAGAACGCTGATGATGAAGGTGTAGTGAGCTTCGAAAACAGCCAAAATGACCTTATGACGTGATTGCACTACACTGCAATGACAATAAATCCATATAGACTTGTTCCGGGATAAATTGACCTTATTGCAGTGAGCCGACGAAAGTCGGTACATTGCGCCCATAGTGAGATCTCGGCTTAAGTTGCCTGAATATTTCATAATCAAAAGATTTCTGTATGGAAAGCATGTTATTCACGATTCCATTTCGTTTCCAGATCATTGGCAGTGACGAGCATTGGCACTGCATCTTGCAGTAGGATTTTGGCGTCAAATCCCTATTTTTCGGCCACTCAATTTCAAAAATTGAATGATCTAGTTTTCTAGAGGAATGTTTGAATATGAAATGTGCATTTATACTTTTGTAGAAAAATTATATTTTATTTTTTAAAAATTGCAGTAAAGTCCTTGAAAAGCTTTTAATATACATAAAATTCAATTAAGATATGAAACAACATTCGTCTCTCAGGGAAAGATAGTATAAGCTATTTATATGAAATTTTTCCACAAAATAAAATACAAAATGCTCAAAAAACAAATTTTTTGAGTTATGACACTATCAAAGTAAATTAAGCGATATGTATAGATATTAGGATGATCGGCTCGGTTTTTCAACCGGTTTTAAAACCCGGTTTTTTTCACAATACGGTTGTCGGTCTTTTTCAAAATGTTAATTTTTCGAATGACGAATAGTCCGGTTTTTTTTATAATTAAAAAACCGGCTCAGTCGTATACTTCTCGATTTTTCAAATATTCGCACTACGTGTTTCTGGAAAATGTCGAATAATCAATCGCCCTAATAGATATGTATAATTTTCTACATAATACCATTTGAATTTAATATATCTAAAATCGAATGCCCACAGACACTACTCCCTCTATCCTGCTCGCCAAAAGCCTATGTTTCTAGTTTTAGTGCATTGCGAAGCGAAAAAGTCGAACAAATCCGCCTTAAATTGAATTTTGTTTAGTTTTTGTTTTCTTCTTTATTTAATATTTGTACAATGCATAGTCTTAGTTTACACTATGCAAGTCTTATTGCTAAGCTGATTAGTTTGTTAAGAAAGAGAGACGAGGGGAAAAGAAACGTTACAGTTGCCCTCGTCTCTCTCTCTCCATCAAACTAATCAGCTTAGCAATAAGACTTGCATAGTGTAAATATGGACATACATATGCTTGAGTGACCTGTGGCATGATCTATTAACACCTGTGTTACACAAAAAGAAAATAAAACTGTATTTTGTGTTTCCTGTTTTGTTATTTGTTTTTTGTTTTTTGTTTTTCTTTTTGTATGTAACTATTGTTTGATATATAAACAACTTTAGGTTTTCCTTCTGTTTGTTGCTCGTTTTAAATGTTTTGTGGGCAATCGATAGTTTTGAATTTCCTTTTCTATCAATATTATTACAGTGAATTTTTTTATTTTTGAAACGAAATGCAAACACACTTAAACTTTAAACAAGTTGTGGTTAGTCCATACTTTTATTTCTTGCAATCAAATATGTAAAAAATTCTGTTTTAAAAAACAAATTCTTTTGGAATATCATTTTATTTTTAGAGCTGTTAGACAATTTTCTTTTCAATCTTATTTACACCTCTTTTCATAGGGTATGACTACGAGTTAACCTGGACTTTAACTGACAGTTCTTCATACAAAACTTGCCGTTAAAGTCCCGTTACACCGAATTTACATTATAAAATTTTTAAAGAAATTTTATGAAGCTCTAGCATGGAAGTGATATAGAAAAAAATGATACAGCGCGAATCTCGGCAGTAGTTTTGGGCAATAATTTTAAGGAAAAAATTTTATATTTGGGCCTGTTCGGCAAATCACGACATCGAGCTATAACCGCCAAAAAAGCTTAACCGACACATTTTTGGACCTTGTTTACACCATCGCAAATAATTAATTTTGTAAATTGCACAAATTGTAGCGTTGGAAATTGGAATAAAATGCTCTATTATAAACTTAAAATGCAATAAAAACCCATTAACAAGTCTGCTATTAAATATGTAGTTTGTCTTTTAAATCACTGGATGTGAAATCATCGTGATATTCAGAATAGGACTGATTGTAAATTCACTCTTTCTAACGATCTAAATGATAAAATGAATTGAAATTTAGCCTTTTTTTGGAATCAGGTAGTAAAATTTATTATTTTATTTATTATTTTGATGGGCGTAGTCCCGCCCACTTTTTCAAATTCAAGATATTGTCTTTACAAGAGCCCAATGCTTGCGCCAAATATCACAGGAACCTTGTGTGCAAAATTTTAGCATAAATTTAATTTTTTTCTAACACAATGGGGCCAAACGGCATCTGTATCAGCCTAAAACGTACATTTTGCTAATTTTTCTAATCTCAGTGTCTTTGCAAGGTTTCAAAGCAATTGTTTTGGGTGGAAATGTACAAAATATTGTGTTAAATTTTAGTGGGCGTAGTCCCGCCCCCTTTTAAAAAATCGAGATCATGTCGGTATAAGAGGGCAAGGTATGCACAGTGGCGTTGTGTTCTATTGGGTAAAAATAAATAAAATATTTTGTTATATGCTAGTGGGCGTAACCCCGCCCACTTTTCTAAAAGCTAATTTTAAGCATTTTAAAAAATAATATGTGAGTAAAGTTTCATAGTAATTGGTTCGGCAGAAGTTTTTCAAAAAATATATTAAACTTGAACAGGGTGTGGCCAACCCACATTAACGCCAAACTGTACAAACTTTCCTAGATTTGATGTGAATAAAGTTTCGTGGTAATTGGTTCAGCAGAAGTACATGATATATAAAATTCAGCTTAAACAGGGTGTGGCCAACCAAAAATGTGGCTGAATTGTACAAACTTTCGTAGATGTGATGTAACTAAAGCTTCGTAATAATTTGTTTGGATCCGCCAGATAACTTTTTTTTTCGAAAACAGGGCGCAAAACATCGAGTGTAGCTTCGGGTGTGTGGCACGTAGCGCCGTCCTGTTGAAACCAAATGTTGCCAATATCCCCCTCTTCAATTTTTGTGAACAAAAATTCGTTCAACATTGCCCAATAACGATCGCCATTGACTGTAACGACCACTCCTTGCTCATTTTCGAAAAATGGCCCAATTATGCCTCTGCACCAAAATCCGCACCAAACAGTGACTCGTTTTGGGTGCGTCGGCTTTTCAATATATGCGTGCGGATTTTCTGTGCCATATTCGTTCAGCGGAAGGATAAAACTAATTATTCACGAAATAAGCACTAGTTGAAAAATAAAAACGTTAGATGGCGGACCCTTTATAATATTAAGTTTAAACAGGGTGTGGCCAACCCACATTAACGCGAAATTGTACAAATTTTCCCAACCTTGATGGGAGTATAGTTCCGTATTAATTGATTTTTCAATATCATATGAAATATAATTTTGAGTCTAAACAGGGCGTGAGCAGCCCACATTAACGCAAAATTATAGACATCATTTGGATGAAATTGCTATCTGTCTACACTAACGCCAAACAAAGAATTTTCCAAATCTGTAACATATAGAGGAGTTCTGGGGTAACGAAAAAGAAATCCACCGAAAGCCTCCTCTTTATTTTGCAGACGTTTAAAGAGAATTAATTTTATTCTATTAAGCATTTTACCACAAAGGCATTCCTTACAGTGGAAATTCTGTATGTGTAATGTTGCAGTAATTATTTACACTTTTTCATTTAATCTTAAAATAGGCTTCATTTAACTAATTAAATATTCTTTTCGTTTAACAATTTCCTGTGCTGTTAAGTATTCATTAGAATAAATATCAAATGATTTCTTTTTGCAATACAGAGAAAAATTTATTGCATCATCATTCCCTGCTCAAATTACAATTTCAAATATACCAACTGAAGTGGTTGGTTGCTGTTGCTACATTTTTTCAGACCACTCTTCATTTTATTTATTTTGAAAAACTGCATCTGCAACAGTTTAAACCATCGACCAGTAAAAACAGTAAAGGAAAGATATAAAACGAAAAGCACTTAAAATAAGGTTGCAAGGACGGGGGGCGTAGGTTCATAAAGGTGGTGGCGGCCTATTCACAGTATGTTTATTGTTTGGTCGGTGTTCGGCGGCCGTTTTGTTTGGTTTGGTTAGTAAGGCAGTGTCTGGTCTGTTGGATTATTTGGCTGGCTGGTGGGTTTATTGAAAGATGATACAATAAACTTAAATAAGTTTATTAAAAACTTTTACTTTGCAAACTATTTACTAACGAATATTTTGCCGAAGGGCTAATATTTATGCATGAAAATGCAAAAATAATAAACAGCAAGAGGAAACAACTTTTGATAAAGTTTTAATTGTTTATGCAAAGTAGGCGATTTGCCAGATGTATTAAATATTTATGTGATCAATTAAATTGATTTTTTTATCGCTATTAGGAAGTGTTTTTTTTTCTGTATGCGAAACACATTGCAGGTTTGTATACATTTTTATATACAACAATTTCATTGCAACCTTTAATTTTATTTAAACATTCTCTTTAAACAGTTTTCTTTTAAAAAAAATATTCCAACCTTTTTCTATCGAAATTCACATGATGATGAATTTATTGAACGTTTAATGTTGCTCTTCTGCGCTTGTATCTTTATACTCGTATATAATTTTATGCAGTCTCAAGTGACAGTCTGTCTCTATACTGGCCTCTACTGACGTTTCATGTTCTTGTGCCAGTGTGCGTGCACTCGCTTCTGTGCTTCAGGGTTCGTGTGTGTGCTTGTGTATGAGGAGAATAATGTTCAGTTCTATAATTTTCATTGCAAAATTAACAAAGACATTTGGCGCCTCTTAAGGTCAAACAATTTCATTACTGAATTAGTTTTTCTCTATTAGCTTTCATAAAGTTATTGACAACTATACAATACAAAAATATACATACGAGTGCATAAATACAGAGATTACTTGTTTTAAAGAGAATAAATTATATATTTTACAGATATGGAACGATTGTCAAAGTCAAGAAAATTTTAATAATTTTAGGATGGCATTTGCAGTACTTTCAAAGTATGAATGCGTTTAGATGAGGAAAGCTTCTGTGAGCACAAAATTATATCATTCTAAAGTCCAAAACTGTTTGGCAAGTTTCCTTGGAATCGGATAAGTAGAAGTACACATGTATAAGTTAATACTAACCTTTCATGGGAGTGGTTTCGCCCACTTTTTAAATGTAAATTTGAGTCTTATTAAAAGCTCAGAATGTGTGCCAAGTATCGTAAAAATTGGTTAATTAGAACCACGTGAAATATAGTATTTAATTTTAATGGGCATAGTTCCGCCCACTTTCACAGCTTTGAAATTGTGCAATTACAAGAACCCAAAATATGTGCTAAGTTTGCAGCAAGCGGCTTAGTAAAAGATTAACCAAAGATATTGGTGAGCATCTTCCAGAACACTTTTTTTAAATGGAACCAAATAAAAACTTGTTCTGAAATGTACTGAGGTATGAAGTACTCGTAACAAATATAAAGAGAAAGACGAATTGATAAACTGTTCCTGTTTTGAAGTCGTTTAAAAATTAAATGGCCTCTTGTTTAAGGAGTGGCAGAGAAAATGTTTGCAGTTTTAGTATCATCATTGTTATATATGTCATTCTAGCGCCTATCTCTATCTGTCTCTATTTGTTGTTGTGGATATTATATCCAATAGCACATGTACTTTTCATTGGAAGTCAATACTAAATAAGTTCAGCAAAGTGAGACGTTGACTCGCACACGAAGGGTTCCGTACGGCGTTTTTTGCGATTTTTTTTTAGTATTAACGCTTTTTTAGTTTTGGCGTTTTTTTCGGTTTAAGGCGATTTTTTTATATTACACATATTTTTAGTCTTAGCGCTTTTGTTCGTTTTGGCGCTTTTTTCGTATTGATGATTTTTTTCGGTTTTTTGCGTTTTTTTCAGTTTTTTTGTGACCTTTTTACTTTTTCTCATTTTTTGGCATTTTAATGATTTATTTTATTTTTAACGCTTTTTTTTTGTTTTGGCGATTTTTTCCGTTTTTTCGACTTTTTCCGTTTTTGGCGATTTTTTTTTATTACACATATTTTTAGTCTTAGCGCTTTTGTTCGTTTTGGCGCTTTTTTCGTATTGATGATTTTTTTCGGTTTTTTGCGTTTTTTTCAGTTTTTTTGTGACCTTTTTACTTTTTCTCATTTTTTGGCATTTTAATGATTTATTTTATTTTTAACGCTTTTTTTTTGTTTTGGCGATTTTTTCCGTTTTTTCGACTTTTTCCGTTTTTGGCGATTTTTTTTATTACACATATTTTTAGTCTTAGCGCTTTTGTTCGTTTTGGCGCTTCTTACGAATTGATGATTTTTTTCCGTTTTTTTGTGACCTTTTTACTTTTTCTAATTTTTTGGCATTTTAGCGATTTATTTTATTTTTTAACGCATTTATTTTTGTCTTAGCGATTTTTTCCGTTTTTTTGCGACTTTTTCCTTTTTGGCTTTTTTTTATTTGGCATTTTTAGTTTCAGCGTTTTCGAAAATTTCAAAATTGCAAATTGTTGTCAAAATTGCCTAGTCATAATAACATTAACTGATAGAATAACCTTTAATTTTGATATTATAAATTTCAGTGTTAGTTGGTGTTAGTCTGCATAAAAATACACTAACTTTGAAAATTTCAAGTGTCTATATATAATTTTCTGTATATTACGATAGCATTTCAACATGTTTCGTTGCTCGCTTTAGAACACCCTATAATTTTTCACTGTCATATATTTGTTGTTGTATCGGCCAAAGGTTTACATATTCTGTGAAAGTTTCATGTTACTCGTGCTTACAACTCTCGAGAAAACAGCTTGTAACAGTGAGACAGACAGACAGACAGACAGGAGGACGGACGGTTGGACATTGCAGCGAAAACAATAGGGTTCCCTTTCACCTTTGTTGTATGGAATCCTAAAGAGGGAAAACTGCTTGGGAAATTCGCCAATTTAATATTCTGAGCGTGAAATTCAGGTGGACCTTTGCCACCAACGTAAAAAATATCCAAATTGTGGTTTTGAGAAATGTGTTATTAAAAATATCGGCCTTTGATTAAATGCTCTCAAATTAATATCACAAAAGTTTCGGAGCGATAACTAAATCCCAGAACGATTAAGCGCTCGAGCACGAATTATTTTATGTTTATGTGTTCGTTAACTTTTTTTTCATAAACATGTCTTAAAAAAAGTAAATTAAAATAAAGGAAAAAGATGTCATATGCACCCTTTCCTTTGCTTTCTAATTTTAATCTGGAAAACACTTTCAAAGAGCAAAATTACGCAAAACCTCAAATAGTTTTATAAAGTTTGCATTTTACATTTTACATACTTCAAAGCTAGAATACTAATTCAAAATACTTTTTTATCTGTTAGAGTATATTTAGAAACTATGCAACTATTATTTAAAAGAGATTTTGTTCGTTTGTTCTCAAATAAAATTAAGACAAAAACGTTTTAATACCAAACTAGTAACACTTGTTCAAGGGTAAACTTTGAATCCTCTACCCCACTTCTCTACCACCAAGGAGACTGTGCATGCAAACGTATTTCTAACTTCTTTTGGCCCTTACAAATTATATTAAAAATAATAATTAAAGGTAAAAGATCTTTGATTTTGGTTGAACCCACAACTAAGTATTTAGTTAGAATTTTAACATTTAGTGGCTACAAAAAAAAATATTTTTTTTTTACCCTAAAGTCAAAAGCCGAAAATATTTCAAACTTCATAATTTTTAGAAAATATTTATGCATCTGGGTGTGTGGCAGGAAAAAAGCCACTCACTCATTCACTCCCCTTGCAGGCTGAAAACAATAGTAGAAAGATATTCATTATTACTGGACATCAGGGAATACATTTACATATTGACAAAGGTCAAATATTACATTTGTAGCCAAATGTTTACACATGTATTTAAGCTTTGCCTCAAAATTGAGTGAACGTCTTCTATTGGATGTAACTACTACAAAAAAAATACTTTTAATAAAGTTAAAACTTTTCTTTCCTGATTTAAAAATGTAACTGCGCACACATTTCGAATATTATCTGCTTTAAGTGTTTGTGCATGCGTGTGTGTGTGTGTGTGTGAGTGTGTATATGTGTGTGTGTTTAAATGTAAATATAAAGTGCTCGAAATTCGAAACTAAATTCAATTGAGCTTAAATAAATGACCACATGGCCAGTTTTGTTGGCAGGCCTTTTCCTGTTTCCGTGTCCGTCGTGTGTAGCTTTAGGACCCTGAACAACGGCAGACAATCACATCTGCATCCAAAAGCAACCCAACAAACACAAAAGTTTAATCTCAATTTGCGAATGTTTAGAAACTACTTTAAATTAAATGAATTTTATATAAATACATTTAAAAAAAATATTTCTTACTTTTAAACTTATTTAAAAGGGCATTTACACCGGTAAAAAAAACTCTAGCATATTTCAGTTAAAATCTTTATGAAAATTTATGCCATTTACACTTATTAAGTCCGTAACTCTTACGGTTCACCAGAAATCAGCCGGACGAACGCCATAGCAAAAACATAGGGGTTCTTTCTTTTAAGCTTTGGTATACGGAACTCTAACAAGCAAAAATTTCAATTTTTTTTTTGTAATTGCACAGTAATTTCAAACGTTTGATCTCATGTTTGTTGGTACAGTTCTTACACATCAATGTTTAAACTTGTGATGGCGACGATATCACAAAACCTTGAAAGCAAAGAATTCATACAAAACGTTTGCTTTAAATGATGATGTTTGCCAGATAGTGAAAGTCTCACTCAAAAGGAATAGAATTAAATATACTAACCAGGGAAAAGAAACAATATAACTATACTTCAAACTTAAATCAAACAAAAAGTGCCACTAGCAGAAGGCAAAGTCTGCAAATTGGTTATTTGTAAAAAAAAATTTAATTTATAGAAATTTCAACATTTTGTTTTTATTAAAAAAAAATTTATTTATTATTGGTTTAAAACGTCTAGATGCATTTCAGAGTAGACTTCAAGAACTATTCAAAAAGGCTTAGATTATTGAGCATTACAAATTCACAATCACAATAGACTAAGAAACCTTTTCAGAGAACCTTTACAAAAATATTACAAAATCTTATAGCTTAAAAGAAAATGCGTATGTAAGATTATTAAGGATTATTAATTTATAAAAATTAAGATTACAAATTCAAAGTGCGTATGTACCTTAGTGTCACAGTGTAATAAATCACAAGCGGCGTATGATTAATGTTATAAAATGCAAATTACTCATACGCAAGCAACAACATAATGACACAGAAGCACACAGAGAAGAGAAAGAAAACATACACACACACAAAAACAATTGCGGGGGTGGGGGTCTACTTTGTAATTCGAAGCGAAAGAATATGCTTGCGAATTTACATGAAACGATTTTCTTTCATTTCGAATTACAGGGAAGACCTCTTGTACTTTGCCTATTTCTTCTTGGAATGCGATAACATATGAAAATCTCTTTCATTAATATCGTTTGTATGCAGCATATCGTTAAATAGCTCACAAATAACACACATAAGCATGTATACATACATATCTATGTTTACGCCTTCTATACACTCTCAAATGTTACAAATATTGTATTCAAAATGCTTCCGTTTCAGTATTGTGACATAATTTGAACATCAAATTCGCAAGAAACAACTTCCATAATTAGTGGATGAGATGATTCAAATGAACTATAAATTTGAAAAAAAAACGCACACACACACACGAGCTTCTGTACAACTGTATTAGAAGCTAATCCCATTGACACATGTAACGCTTTGTTTTCAATAGTGAATAACATATGAGCAGGGAGGAAGGGCTCTCTTGTTGCCTTCGAAAGTTACAGTAAATGACGCAAAATAATTATTATTTATTTTCACACAAGCACTAAAAAGCGTTTGCCAGCACACATTTCACTTTAAGCTAGTATTTCTGTTGTTGTTCGCAAAGCAAAATAAATTCAGTAATCGCACACGAAGGACTCCGCACGGACACTACATATTAGAAGTGAGCGCAAGCTATGAAAAAGTGCACAATATTGTATTTTTCTCAAGAGCGAATATTGTTTATAGTGGTGATCGCAATTGAGTGTAAATCAAAAATAGACAACAAGCAAACAAAAAACACACAAAACGATTGTAAAACAGTTGAATTGACAGTTGCGTCTAGTGTGCAATATTTTTATTGTACACTTCATAGCCATTACACAAACTCAAAATTTCATAAAATATTAAGTAATAATAAAACATTTTACAATTATGTTCATTGTGAAAGATATTATTTTTATAAATATTTTATTTTTTAGAGTCTTAAATTAATAAATTATAAAACTTAGAACAGTATCACACGCGAACTCACACTCTGAAATAATCTACGTTGTTTGTTTTTTCCTTTACACATACACATATTTTTACACTTGTCAATCGGTGTGCACTAGTGAAATATGCTTCGACACTACAATAACAAATGCCCTCGCTTGGCAGATAAAGAAATGCTGTTGCATGCTTTTTTATAAAATTGAATACCAGTTAGTTTTAGTGTTCTTATAAAGTAGAGAGCACTAAAAAGAGAGAACAATTCAATAATGTACATCATGAAGATTAAAAGCAAGCAAACAGTTTGTGCTCACCTCTACTACATATGTAATACTATACAAAACTTGTCCCATACAATCGAATATCCGTTTTTCGGTTTTGGCGTTCTTTTATTTCAGAATTTTCCCACTGGCATGATGTATTTTTATGTTAAAAAGAAACATACACACAAGTGTACATTTGTATGTATTTGCATATGCGTGTGTATTTACATGTTTTAAAAATATATTTTAATAACAGCTGACACCATACCACCTCAGAAATAATAGAATCAAGAATGTTAAACCAATTTTGCTTCCAGCGTAGACCGCAGGAATGAATACTTGCAAATTACATGTGGATCGATATTTATTCCTTTGAATTTTCATTCGATAATTTAAAATTAAATTTTTATATTACAAATATTTGGACACTCTTCGAATTTCAATTTCAATGAATAAATGCTTAGTTCACAAAACAAATATAATTAGTTTAAGGATCCAGTCTGAACTATTGGCTGCTTTATATATTTAAGGTTTTATGCATAAAAAATATTATTGATTTACAAAAGGTTTATAAAACAGTTTCTAATACGAAATTCATTTTATAAACCCCTTATATAAAACAAACAAATTTTTTGTGAATAAGGAAAGCTTTTCAGTAATAATATCTATTGGACCTCAGTACTATTGGCTATCGAATTTTTCGATTATACTCTTACAATTTATATATACTATAGTAAAGCAAAGTATTACATGTTTCTTTAATCTAATACAGCAATTCAGATTATAACTTTTAATATCTTTAAAAAAAAAAACTATTTAAGACGCAATTCGTAACATTTTTTTTTTGTTCATACAATGTCCCTCAGTAACAAAATTCGTTGAAACGTCACAACTGCGAGGCATATGGGTGTTTATACGCTAGCGAAAGCGGTGGCTGCTTGTGGCTGTAGCAAAATTCACAAAAACTAATCGTCACGCTACAAATAGTAAAATAGAAAACTGAAACAAATGTTAACTCTGTTGTAAACGGCATTTTTCAACTCATTCTACTCCATAACCATAAGCCCAAGCAAACAAATATTTAAAGCTTCTGCTAGCACTACAACTAAAACGACCGACGACTTCTGCCCAACGTAAGCACAATAATGACGACAAAATAACAGCTGTTATATATTATTGATAAAGTCGTATTAAAGCAAGGAATTTAAAATATTGTGAAAAACATGTAAAATGTGAAAATGCTATAAAACAAATTGTTCAGAACTCACACATTATGTTTATATAAGGGTGTTTTTTATAGAGGTATAGAACTTTGAAATGGAATAAAACAAAGATGAATTTTTTTAAAGTAACATAAAATTTACTTTATTATTATTTATTTTGGCATAATAATTTAAATATGACTTCGGGTATATGACCGCCACTGCTAGCTCGGACGTAATATAATCTGCAGGTTCAATTTTGGATGACTATTTTCAACATTTATGGTCATATATTGGCAATAATGTGGCGCATGTTTTCATGGGCTTATCAGCGTAAACTAGCGACTTCACGTATCCCCTCAGAAAATAGTCTAGCGTGTTAAATCGCACGATCGTAGTGGCCAATTCACTGGTGGTCCAAAACTTTAAACTATGCGATTACAAAACGTTTCCTTCAATAAACCAGTTGTGGCACTTGAGCTGTGTGACATGTTGCGCTGTGTTGTTGAAACCACAGCTCCTGCACATCATGGACCATGTATAAAGTGGATGGACACATATCCAATTGCGGGGCACGATGGCGTACAGACTGATTCGGGTCTTCCCCTACGCTACGCTTTACAGCAACAATGACTTCTCTGTGTATGCGTTTTATCATTTAGAGTAAACGCAGTGCGAAAACGTTCCCCAGTTAATCGAATTCATTGCTCTGATGGACAATTATGTTGACCGTAAAATGGACGAGATGCGTATTTCGAATAGAATTATGATTTTCAAAATAAATTTTGCACAATTTGGAAGCGTTGCAAGTCTATTTATGTTGAAATGCCAAACCAAAATAAACATAAATCACTTTATAGATTATATTTAAGGGTTGCTCCACTACAACTGCCGTGTGGGAAGCGGGAGCAAGTCAGAGATCTGCATGATTACGTATCAAATGACATAACTTTGCCTCTTTGTAAAATTAATATTGAATATGAATATGAAGCATTTTTGCTTCGGTATATAAAATAAATCCTTAAAAAACTTCCTTAAATATATAATAAATATTAAATAAATTTATATTAATTGAAAAAAGTACAACCCCAAATTAAAATGCTGCATAATATAAAAATATTTTTTTTATTTGTTCAAATGTAATCTACTAAATATCTCCACACAATAAATATATGACTTAGACCACTTTCATACTTATGGGCACATATTAATGTTTAAAAGAATAACAAAACATAAAAAGCACTGTATATGTGAGTAGATAGCAAAAGTGAATCAACTCATGCAGTTCTCTGATACATAACGACAGCTCACTGATTTACTTAATCATTTGAAATATAAAAAATGAAGTTGTTTGTTATCATTATAATTGTAGCCATAATTGGAAGATATATAATTTGAATTATACTAACTTTCTTTGTACAGCGACTTGTAATAGAAATATAAATCAATTGCTAAAGTAAAAAGTAACTTTGCTTACTAAAACATTCTAAAACTAAAATCAAACATGCTCACAAGTTCTGGTTTCTTTTTCGTTCATTGGACTAAAGAATATAAGTAGATATATTCACAGTTCCCCGCGTATGGCGAATTTCTACAAATATGATTTTTGCGTGAATTTTCATATACGAGTACACAAATAATCGCGGCCAAAAAATCGTCCTTCGTCCCAATTGTGTTTCTAACATAAGAGATCGAATATGCTAAATCCCACGGAGACAGAAAGAAATACGCAATTGTGTGAGTAGGATTCGAGTATGTGTAGAAAATTTATTGCACGTGTGATGTGGCGGTTAAAAAATGTAATTTTCTGGTTTTGTGCGTTAAAGTAAATTATGCATAAAATAGAAAAATAAGAAATACGAGTACCATAACACTAGTACAAAATAAAAAAATGTAAAAGTTAAATGAAGTTCTCTATAATTAAAAGAAAAATATATAATTTTTAAGCGAACAACAGTTTAAATTTTAAACAAATCTGTTTGTAGCAGAAATATTAAAACCGAAACTTAAAGCAATCTTTAACGTTTTACATTCACAATTGAAATACAGTAGAACCTCGATAATTTGAAATTTTTCGGAACAAAAATAAGCAATTCAACTAACCGAAAGCTCAAAATAACGCCAAATCAAACAAATTAAAAAAGTGGGAGGGGTCGGGGTAGGGGCAAAACAAAAATTATATTATAAGCAGTTATAAATTATCGCCAATAGACCATAATATTTTTTATTATACTAGTTTTTACATAATTTTCTTTCTCTCTCTCCCTCTTTCTTATTTGTTAACAGCTTTAAAATGGCCAAGGAGTTACATACATTGGGTTGGGATTATCTGATGTTTGTTTTGTTCATCGCATTTACTGTCTTCACGCCACTATGGAAACGACTGTTTGGTAAAAAGAAACAACACAGCAAGGCCGATTATGTCTTTGCAACAGGAGGCGTATCTATTTTTGCCGTTATGATTTCAATAGCCAGAGGGACACTGGGAGTGCGGACAGTTTTAGGTGAGACATTTTAATTTACTATTATAAGAATTTCTGTACTGAAATCTTTGCATTTTATATAAGAAATGCCACAGTAGGCATTAAATGCATATAAACAGTGCTTAAGCAACAAAACAAGCAAAAATTCCAAATCTTTTTATTCACGCACGCTCTTGATGAATTGCCTTCCATTGACTGACTTCGGATACGATTATCCCAAAAGTCAAGCACGTTATTTTTTAAATCATTAATATATATAAACACAACTACAATCACGCGTGACTCATACGTGACTCATGCGGTAAGAAATCATGACACTTGTACATCTCTAGTGAAAGCACATAAAGCAATAAAAAAACAACAGCATTAAAGGTGTTAGCAGGAATCGTTAAGGGGTTTTATTATTATTGGTAAAGTCAACTCGAGAGGCTATTACTAATTCGTACATATGTAACTTATGAGGCGTACAGATGGGCAGCATAAATTTTTCTAAAATAACTTTCATTCATTCAACCTTTAAAATATCTGCCTAATTGAGCCCAATTTATAAATTTATGTCCACTTAAACTGAGAAAATACGTTTACTTTAGTGCTTTCCCAATATAAAGCACTCCACAAATCACACTAGTTTACAAAATTATATTTTTTTTATGTACATTTGATGAGAGATAGATTTCCTTATGCACTTCTTTTGCCGCTGAATTCGACCGAATTTCTCTGAAGAAACCAAAATGAGAAAATTAAAAGAAAAATACATTCTGAGACTTAAAAGGCCAACACTTCGAAAATTGGTTAAACTAATAACAGGACACACAAAGAATAACCTGTGTCTCGCATGGGTGTTGTTGCACTTGAACACTACTTGTCCCACTGTCCAGCATTCAGTCAAATTAGAAGACAAATCTTCTATTTAAGAAATACATTTCTGATAGAGAATATCTTAGTGATTGGCAAAGTAAAGGGTATTTTCATAGAGGTCTAGACCTTTGAAATGAAACACAACAAATATGAATTTTTAAAATTGACTTGAAATTTACTTTATTCGCAAGATAATCTTCTGGCATTATAATTTAAATATAACTTCTGGCATATGAGCGCCACGGCTGGCTCGGACGTAGATTAATCTGGAGGTCCAATTTTCGATGACTTTTTCGAATATTTGTGGCCGTATATTGGCAATAACGCGGCGAATGTTGTCCTCCAACTGGTCAATAGTTTCGGGCTTATCGGCGTAGACTAGCAGCAAATAGTCTAGTGGCGTTAAATCGCACGATCTTGGTGGCCAATTCACGGGTGGGAAGAGTGAAAATATGCGGTTACCAAACGTTTCCTTCAATAAATCAATTGCGGCACGAGCTGTGTGACATGTTGCGCCGTCTTTTTAAAACCACATACACGCTCTGC
Source organism: Nowickia ferox (assembly GCA_936439885.1). Lineage (NCBI taxonomy): Eukaryota > Metazoa > Arthropoda > Insecta > Diptera > Tachinidae > Nowickia > Nowickia ferox. The sequence continues at coordinate 113,846,521 of OW387023.1, forward strand.
AGCAGCAATGACTTCTTCCGTAGGCACTGTACGACATCTCTGTGGAGGCGTATTATTATTTAGAAAAAACGTAGTGCAAAAACGTTCCATAGTTAGTCCTCGTTTACACTATGCAAGTCTTATTGCTAAGCTGATTAGTTTGATAGGAAAGAAAGACGAGGGGAAAAGAAACGTTACTATTCCCCTCGTCTCTCTCTCCTTCAAAGTAATCAGCTTAGCAATAAGATTAGCATAGTGTAAATATGCTCTTAATCGAATTAATTGCTCTGATGGACAATTATGTTGACCGTAAAATGGATGCGATACGTAATTCGAACAGAATCATGATTTTCAAAATAAATTTGCACAATTCGGAATCGTTGTTCAGGTGTCAGTCTCTTCATGTTGAAATGTCAAACCAAACTAAACATAAATCACTTGACAGCTGGCAAAATGGCCGCCAGTTAAAACAGTGTTGCCAACTTTAATTTTTGTACATCTATAAAAAGCATCCTTTACAGAAAATAACCTGTAACAGTACCATGACTACTGTTGATGGTACAACATGTAGAGCTTACCAGGAAGATAATGAAGCACTAGAACACTGCTTGTGCCACCATCCAGTATTTAGTAAAATCAGAAGACAAATCGTCTATTTGGAAAAAAATATCAGATATAGAATATCCATGTTGTTTAATCGGTGTTTTTCCTTTTTTGGTTTCTTTATTGCGAACTTTCCCTTCCATACTTCTCTTAAACGCATCCAATACTTAAGAGCGCAAAACTTGCCCGACGAATGGGGTTCACATTGATATTCGTCTTTTCAACCTAAACTAACCTAAAAGTTTTTTTTTTTTTTTTTTTTGTTGAACAATCAGACTTAACTTTCTCATCGAATCAAATGCACTTTTCATTCGCAAGCAAACAAACACTTAGTTAAATTAATCACGTGCTATTAATTAATATTACAACTATTTGCCTTATAATTTTCCAATTGTGAAAACTACAAAATATTGGCACAAGAATCCACCATTCACTATTACTAATTAATTAATTAAAGCTGAACGCATCTGGAGCACAAATCTATTGCAAAAACGTAAATATCAACCAAATATTTCGTAATGAAACAAACAATGAATTGTTTTTATTATATTTTCACAGCTGTCTAAAAACTTTCCTGATGTTGCAAAATTCAATAGGAAATATTTAAGTTCAATAATTACGTAGACAGCTGTAAAAAGACATTCACTCAGCAACTCACATGCAACAGTAACAAAAAGAAAAAACAACTGTCTTTCTTTATTAAATAACATTTTAAAAACAAACAATTAGTTTCAGCTCAAGTTTGTGAAAATAAAATAAATAAAACTTTCTTATTTTATTATTGCAGGATATCCCAGCGAATTGTTTTATCGCGGTGCCGGCATGTGGGAAACCATCTATGGCATGGCCAGTGCTTATCCCCTGGTGTGCTTTATATTCGTGCCAGTATATTTTAATTTAGGAATTACATCTGTTTATCAGTATCTAGACTTAAGGTAAGTTCATTTTATTAACGAATAACGCAGACATGTTAAACAAACTTTAAATTAAAATTTTAAAAAGACAGAAAAAATACCAAAAAAAAAATACAAGAATTTAAAAAATTTACAACAATCACAAAAACCTACAAGTGCTTTTGTCGTTCAATTTCTTGTAGTTTTATTTAATGAACGAACAGAATAATACAAGAAAAAATTAAAGAAGACAAGTTAAATTTTTACTTTTCTTTAGTGACAGAGCGGAAAATGGTGTATGTGTATGTGTATGTGTTTGTGTGGCTGTGTGTGTGTGTGTGTGTGCTTGTGTTCTTTCAACATTGTGTTTCCGTTTGGCATGATTTTACACTTGTAGCTACAAGTGTCAACATCTTTTTTTGTTTTTTGGCTCATTTCTATAAAATTTTAATCGCATTATTTAGTCTATGTGAAACAATATTAACAAATTAAAAACTAAAAAAAAATTAGATAAAAGAAAACAAATATTTAAAAGGAATTAATAGAGTGGAGACAAATATATAATTGAACAAGAAAACAAACAAACAAGAAGTTAGATAAACAAAATAGAAAATTCCATTAATATGCTATTATTAAAACTAATTTGTGCTTTAAAATTCACTTTAATTCAGAATACACAATTATTGTTTATTTCACCCTCAGAGGACAAAAAAAATTATTTTTAAAGATTCGCAAGATTAAATTTAATAAAAAATTTAAATTAGCATAAATAAATAATTACTTTTTATTCTTTATAATAATATTTTGCCATGAGGCATGGCAGTGAAGACATGATGACAAAGCATTTCCAAAAAAATCAAATACAACTTAGATATCTTAAGCTATGGATCAACAAAAAAGTATTTAGGCTTCACGGTTTTCAAAAAGCTTTACACAAGCATCTTTTCTAAAGACCTTCAACTTTGCAATGCTTTTAAAGGCACTGGTAACAGAAGGCATTTTTTGCTACAATTACTTTAATTCAAATACTTGGAAAACGGGCTTTATATCGCATATATGTAATAAACAAGATAATTAGCTTTAATTATAAATAACAGCAATGCTACTTAGCAATAATGCTAAACAGCAGTAATGCTAATAGCATAACAGTAATGCCAAGTAGTAATAATGCTAAATAGCAATAGCAGTAATGCTAAATAGCAATAATGCTAAAAAGTAGTAATGATAAGAGCAATTATGCTAAACATCTAAACAGCTGAAAGGCAGTAATGCTAATAGAAGTAATGCTAATAGAACTAATGCTAAGGTGTAATAGTGCTAAATACCAATAACGCTAAATAGCAATAATGTTAAATAGCAATAATGCTAAAAAGCAGTAATGCTAATAGCAATTATTCTAAACAGCTAAAAAGCTGAATAGCAGTAATGCTAAGGTGTAATAATGCTAAATAGCAATAATGCTAAATAGCAATAATGCTAAAAAGCAGTAATGCTAATAGCAATTATTCTAAGCAGCTAAAAAGCTGAATAGCAGTAATGCTAATAGCAGTAATGCTAAGGGCAGTAATGCTAAGGTGTAATAATGCTAAATAGCAATAATGCTAAGTACTAATAATGCTAAATATAATAATGCTAAATAGCAATAATGCTAAATAGCAATAATGCTAAATAGCAATAATGATAAAAAGCAGTAATGCTAATAGCAATAGTGCTAAATAGCAACACTGCCAAACATATATATAATAATGCTAAAAAGCAATAATGCTAAATAGCAATAATTCTAAACACCAATAATGCTAAATAGCATTAATGCTAAATAGCAACGATTCTAAACACCAATAATGCTAAATAGCAGTAATGCTAAATAGCATTAATGCTAAATAGCATTAATGCTAAATAGTAATATAATGCTAAATATCATTTGTAATGCTAAATAGCATTTGTAAAGGGTCCGCCAGATAACTTTTTTTTTTGAAAACAGGGCGCAAAACATCGAGTGTAGCTTCGGCTGTGTGGCACGTAGCGCCGTCCTGTTGAAACCAAATGTTGCCAATATCCTCCTCTTCAATTTTTGTGGACAAAAATTCGTTCAACATGGCCCGATAACGATCGCCATTGACTGTAACGGCCACTCCTTGCTCATTGGCTCAATTATGCCTCTGGACCAAAATCCGCACCAAACAGTGACTCGTTTTGGGTGCGTCGGCTTTTCAATGTATGCGTGCGGGTTTTCTGTGCCCCAAATGCGACAATTTTGCTTGTTTACATACCCGCCAAGATCAAAATGAGCTTCATCTGAAAAGATGATTTTTTTGGCAAAATCGGCATCTACTGTAAGTCTATCGCAGGCCACTTAGCGAAACGTTGTTCAAGCGTATACGCAACCATATTCGTTCAGCGGAAGGATAAAACTAATTATCTGTCAAATCAGACATGAGCTAAGTGTTACTTACCATTCACGAAATAAGCAATAGTTGAAAAAAAATCGTTATATGACCCTTTATTAGCATTAATGCTGACTTGCATCAATTAGCAATTGCTAAATAGTTAATATGGCACATTAGCAATAATTGTAAGCAGAAAAAAAAGTAAAATTTCAAAGATCTCATATAGTCAATATCTTTAATGACACGCCATTTTGTCAGTAATTTTTAGGCTACGAAAGTTTCTCATGCCTTAATTTACTGATGTAGCTAATAAAACAAACCTATTTAACCATTTTCAAATAGTGATCTATAATTTTAATATGCACATAAATATGTACATACTTATTTATGCACATATAGTACGCACTAATATTCATGCATATGTGGGTATATGAAATGTGCTGTGACACATACTCGTATACATAATTTTTTAACATTTATTTGCAATTGATATCACTGTGCTTTCAAAAGATCAGATTTTTTTTTTGCAATATACAGCAACATGTTATTATTAATAAAAAAAAAATGTTAAGTAAACTGTAAAATAGAAATAAAATTCTATAGCAAGCTGCTCCATTAATTTGAATTTGTCAAAGTGTTAAGGAACAAACAACTAAGAGCGTAACATTAAAGGATTTGTATATACTCGTATAAATTAATATTAACGGATAAAAATACGCATGATGTATATGCACATCATTCAGTGACATGCAAAATTCAAAACAAAACGGCAACACATCTCATAACCACCTACAGCAAGATGAATGGGATGATAACAAAGAAGGGAATAAATGACACATATGCAAACATATACACACACACATATACATGCATACATACCTATGTACATATGTATGTATAAATTTGCATAATTGTTTGCTTGATTGTTTTTCATTAAATTAGCATTATTGTAATTTTTGGAATTATGTATTGGAGTTTTCATTTTACATACATATGTATATATGCACATATGTTTATATGTATGAATGTATGTATGTTTCTTATTCTATTTAGGAAGTTGACGTAATTTTCAATAGTGACAAAGGCTATAAGAACTAAATATGTATGTATGTATGTATGTATGTATGAGCTAATGTATGTGCATGATTAACCCGGCAAAAAATATCGTTTTAGTTTAGAGATTATTAACTTGGCGAATGTCTACATGAAAAGGAATTTAAATTAAGGCTTTTGCATTTACTAAAAATTCATAAGAACGAAAATACGTGTTGTCAACATATGATCATCGCTTTTAAATTTAGGACCGATATGGGTGTGGAAAAAATATGTTTTTAAAGCAAAAAATATTAGTTTTAGGTATGATTTCATGTGAGTTGGAGAAAGTTAAAGATTTGTGGGAAGCATTCTAGATATCAGAAGCCGTATGTAGAATTTGGTTCTATTTTCAAAACACAAACTGCGAAGCTAATTTGGCCTGTCTGCTGGAGCACCCAGAGTCTGTGGCAGGAATCGAAACTGTGACCCTATGACCAGGGCTGTTAGGATTTTTTTTTACATCGTCAAAATTATAAACAAGATACGTCAAAATCGTCACAAACACTTAAGAAAAACGTCAAAAAAATCGTGAAACTGTTCAATGTTACAAATTAAATTTTTTATTCAAAAAAAAAATTTTTTTTAACTAAACTGTTAAAAATAACTTCGGAATTAAAAATAGGCACACATAAATACCCACTTAGATAACATTATGTTGATGATTTGTCAACAGTGCGCTGGAGACGATCAAATAAACTCATCAATCACATAGTTGTGTACTCGCAGTTGTGTTTTTATAGCTACACGAACGCATTGTGGGCAATGATTGATGAAAATCAAAGGTTTAATTTTTTTTTATTTGACGACTGATTATTTTGTTGTCTCCAACTGTGATTGAATAATATAATATTGTTTGTGTTATGCATATGCATTGCGACATCATAAAGAAGTGCGCGGATTAAAAAAAATGTTTCATGTTATCGAAAATTACCGTTGTTTTGTTTAATTTCAATTCACGTAAAAAAATTTGGGATGCCAAGATTTCATCAATACTGATGTTAGTGATGTCAGAAAGTCGTCAAAATATAATAAATTTTTTAAATCATTCTGCAAAAAAAAAAACAAGCGACTTCAATGCAAAGATTTGGTAGAACATTTTCGAAAACTGGAAGTAAACTCTTTTAAACAAAAAAAAAATTGAAAATCTCTTGGTGAAGAAGTACGTGAAATATAAAATTAATTTTAAAGGGCGTGTCTCCGCCAATTTTATTAAATGCAAGACTATGTGTTTTTCGGAGCTTTGGAGTTTTGTAAAAATTACCGAGTAAAACCACTTAAAATAAAATATAAAATATTAATGAGCGTGACTCTACCAATTTTTTAAATGAAAGATTGTGTATATTTAAGAGCTCAAGGTGTGTGGCAAGTTTCGTTAAAATCGGTTAAGTAGAACCACGTGAAATAGAACAATATATTGTAGTGGGCGTAGCCCCGCCCGTTTTTCAACTTTAAAATTGTGTAATTGCAAGAACCAAAGGCGTTTCCCAGGTTTCGCAGCGATCACAGAAGTATAATATCATAAAATCAAATAAAAAAAGTTGGGCATGTCCCCGCCCACTTTTTTACAATGGCACCAATCGGAAGCTATACGCTCTCAGACAAAAAAGAATATTTACAAACGGTCTAAAATGTGCCGACTAATGAAGTAACAATGTTTTTTGAAGTCGGTTAAAAAAAAAGCGTTAATGTAAAATAAATCATCAAGATGACATAAATCGTCCAATCTAACACTCCTGCCTATGACTATTAGACTTTATGGCCAAGAGAGCAATATAGGAAAAAACAAATGAACGTATTTTGAGGCGTGGCAGGAAAAATGTTAAATTTTAAAATCATAATTGAAATATCTGTCATCTTTTTTATATGAGAGTCGATCGGTATGCTGTCCATACTTTCAACAAAATTTTCAAAAAAATATTTCATTTACAATTTTAATAATTTTTAAATGTTTTTATTGTATTTTTTTTTTTTTTTTTTTTGAAATTTCAAATATGAAATTTAAACATTTTAAGCAAATTTGTAAATTTTCGCTGGGATATAATCATTATTACATGCTAGAGGAAAGGGAAATAAATTAAAACGAGCCACCAAAATAGAAAAGAATTGTTTGACAATATAAAATAAAGTTTTAAAAATACTACGACTACAAGATATTTAGGAGGGAAAAAAGGTCTGCACGAGGATATAAAATTACAATAACTTAAAAACAGTTTGTAATAAAAAAAATGTCTTCAGCAAGTGTTGACATGTTTGGTTTGTAGCGATAAAAAAAACATATAATTTGTATTTTAGGGCGTATTTTGTATCTTTGTACAAAATTTTTAAATTAATAAAATACTGTAAAATTAAAAGCAAAGACGAAATGTGTGACACAATATACAGCAATGTCAAACATGTCAGGCTGGCATTTGGGATTTCGCCATGTCGATCTGAAGAACAGTAGTTAGTGAAGGTTAAAATTTTAAGGAAAAACTTATATGTATATAAAAAATGAAAATTGTTTGTGAACTCCTGGTAATAAGACCAAAGTAGTCTTAGATAAACATATTTTATATTTTAAGAAAGAAGCATAGAAAATCAGCAAAATCAAAAAGAATTTGCCAGGGCTGGAAAATTTTAACACTATTTTTTTTTTGGGTTTATTCATTAAATATATTTTATATTTTAAAAAGATTTTTATTGCACAGTTTTTGTATATTCGTTAAATTTTTTTACACAAATCCATTAATAGAAAGCGTAAGATGTTGCGGGCTTGCCTGCTTGTCAGCTTCACTGTCCATGCCTTTTTTTTGGCACAAATTCAAAAAGAAATTTTAAGTTTTAAAACTTTTCTAAAATGTGCAATTATTTTTATTATTTTTTTATATTTAATTTTAACCTTAAAAACTACTGTCCGCTGTCATGTTACTGCCAAAAGTCTTTAAACAGACAATCACAGTAAACAATGTTCTCTCTGTTGTCGTATTTGTCATTAAAGTTGTAACTTAGTTGTACTTTTTGTTGTCAATTTCCAAACTGCTGTAGCAGCTGTTGTTCATGTTGACATTTTTAAGGATGGCAAGGGAAAAACACCCCATGTTTGACTTAAGGGAAAGAAAAACATTTAATAAGTTAAAAATGTAAACAGCGCAACCACCCCTCTTAACATCCGTATTTATATTTTAAATTTTACAGATTTTCAATTATAATTCTTATAACATTAATTGTTTGTTTATCAAACGGAGCGAGCACTGGTGTGTGACAATAGGGTATCCAAAGAAACAGTTTTTTGTTTGTTTTATACAACAAACAAGTTAAATTAAATAAAATTAAGCAAGTTAAGTATTTAGTTTGGCAAAAAGTGGGATAAAAATATTAAAACTTAATATAAAAGCAATTATCAAGAAAGCACAAATTAATTATTTTTTTTTTTAATTTAAAGTGATTTTTAAAAATTCTTAAAAAGCGAATACTAAACCAATTCGATTCTAATGATATTTTTTTTCTAATGTCTTCTGGTCAAGTTGTCAAAAGCCACTCGTGCTGATAATTTCCCAGCCTTTTCAAAACTTAATATGTCTGCCATATCTTCAGCAAATTTTTAAATTTGATTTCTAGGTAGTTTGCTGTTACTTTTTTATTTAAAAAAATTTGTGATGATTTCTGCCTTAAAATATTATTTTTCGGCATATGTGACCTGCTCCATGAAAAGGGACCTCTGCGCCGAAAAAAATTTTTTTTTTACTTTTTGAGTGATTCTTATAGGAAAAACGAAGCGCTTTTTTTAAACGCATTTTTCTCATCAGAGGTCCCTTTTCGTGAAGCAGGTCACATATGATGATTTTCTTCCTAAAAGCTTCTGGCAACGCTGCTTGCATACAAACAAAACAACTGGCTTCGAAATGCGGTGATGCCACTTATTAATTAATATTTTTAGTTTCCAAGGAATTTATGAATGGATACATTTTTTTCGAGCAAATTAATTTTCGTAAGAAATTAATTCCGAGGAAATATTCATATTGAACTGTATATCAAATAAGATTTTTTTGGAAAAAAAACTAATCATAATTTTTACTGTGATTATATTATATTTTTATAATATCCAATTAAGGTTATTACACTTTTTTTCATTCCAACAATTAATTTCTAATTATCCGTTCAAAAAACTAATAATCAAAACTTCGATTTGATTGAACACCCTACTAGGCACAAAAGCACGAATTGTTCTTCAGTCTTTGGTATGTCCATAGTTCCTTTACTGTTTGTCGTTTCCGATGCTTGCAGTTCAAACCAAAATTTCGTTAGATTGTTTTTTAATGAAGTATTTGCATTTTAAATGAGCTTAATCATTAAACTGCCATTTAAGTAATGCTGCAATCAGCAGACAACACTAGCTAAGTAAATCTTTGCTGCTGGAAGAACAACTTTCAAACAATTTTGAATTTAGAATATTATTAATTGGTGAAGCATCTGCAGGATATTATTTCAAAATACTTACAAGGATAACAATGTAAATACACAAATAAGTATGCTTAAAGAATTTTATTAGCAAATTAATTTTTAATTCCCAATAACCAATTTGATGCATTAATCGTTTGTTATTGCCAATTTTATAAAGCTTGCAACAGGTGAAGCATTAGCGTCACGTAATTTAATTTTCAAAAGTAATCAATTGTGGTTTGGAACGATATCCATGTGCTTATCCCCTCAGTTGGGTATTCGTTTAATAAGCCAAATACACTATATAGATCAGGCATCGCCACAATATCTCACATTCTCTCACAAGTTCTCAATTTCACATTAGAGATGATGATGATGACTTTTGTTAAACTTCAAGGAAACGGTGGTACTCTCTAATATGACTGATTTTCTAATATTTCAAAGTTTTCCCAAACAAAAATCTTTTGTTTGAGGATTTTAAACTTATTCCCCCCATATTCATAAAAACAATAAAATGAATTTGAAAAATTTTATGAAAAATTTGAAGTAAAATACATTTCAAATTCATTTTAAATTTTATGAATATGGGCGATTTATTTTAGTTTTAGCGATTTTTTTAAATTTTGTCATTTTCTATGATTTTTTTTTTTTTTTGCATTTCAGCGTTTAATTTAATTTTTGGTGATATTTTTCATTTAAGCGATTTTTTCATTTTGGCGATTTTTCATTTCGGCATTTTTTTTTAACTCTGGCATTTTTTAGTTTTACCGTTTTTGAAAATTTCATTAATTTTTGTATGGAAAAATTACTTTTAAATATGAATTGGTGAAATTGGCCCTTACCTTGAAAATTTCAAGTGTCTGCATATTACATTAGGATTTCAACATTTTTCACCCTTTCATTTTTAACTGCCATATCGCTCATTTACTTCAATAGTGTCACAACTCAAAAAAAAAACAGTTTTGCAGAAAATGCGTTTCAAGTTCTCAATTTGCATACAACTCAATGAAGACATGAAAAAATATTCTTCTCTCAGAAGGTGATGGTACAAGCTATTTATGTGAAATTTTTACACAAGATGAAATAAATGCCACATTATTCTGCATTATTAACTCAAAACACTAATTTCTTGAGTTATGACACTATTGAAGTAAATGGGCGATATGTTTGTTGTTGTAGCGGCCAAAGTTCTACATATTCAGTGAAAATTTCATGTCCGTAGCTCTTTCGGTTCTCAGGAAAACAGCTTGTGAACGGCTGACAGACGAACAGACGGACGGACGGACATCGTATCGAAAACAATAGCGTTCCTTTTCACCTTTGGTGTACGGAACCCTAAAAATTAGTAAATTTATTTCTTTACATAAATTTCAGGATGTTCTTTCTGTTAAATAATTTGAAATAGTTAATTGTAAATATAAATTAGTTTACTTGCTGTCATTAAAATAATAATTCTCGAGCCATAACCGCAAAAAAAGCTTAAGCGACAAATTTTTTCAACTTCGTTTTTTTAATGAAAATCGTTAATTTTTATCGTAAATAATCGATTTTCGCCAAAATTATGTGTCTTAAGTTTTTTTGGCAGCTGTGGCACGATATAAATAAGGCAAGACGACGGCAGGTTGCTGTACATGCTGCTTTTGTTATACATAAGTTAAAGGCAAATATTGAGGGCAATCATGAATAAAATTGCGCGAGAAATTATTCCCGGGGAACAATTTCAAACAATAGCAAGTAATAGGGAAAACAAAAAAATTCTAATTGGAAAAGGAAGAAATTTCTCACGGAATTTTATTTATGATTGCCCTGATTATTTCGATTTTAAACAAAAGCAGTAATTTCTTCCAGCTTTTTTAATACTTTTTGTATGAATTGTAAGTAACGCCTTTAGTGCTTCTTAAAATATTAAATTCAATAAAGAAACGATTTTTAAATTATGTCGGCTAAGGCAATTAGCGTTTGCGTTAACGCGTAAGATTTAATTGAATAAAATAACAAACAAAAAAAGTCCTTGCAACAATTGCTAAAGAATTGTAAACTAATTGCAGCATTAGAGTGAGTGTTTTAGTAACATTTTCTCCAACACAAATATTAATTACAAATTCAATTAGGCATTTTTTTCTTGCATACGCATATTGTTGTATGTTTTTGTAATTTTAAGGATGCTGCCTAATTGAAATTGTTTTACAAATTAATTACATGATTTATTTAATCTAAACACTTTGTTGAAAATAGATGACAACATATTGTCCATATTTTTTTTTCTTTTCTATAAAAATGTGTATAATTTCATTCATTTCATACCATTTAAAGTATTCCGCTGGTAAATTTGAAAAAAGAAATTATGATGATATCGTGGTACTGTTGTTTCCTCATTCTCTTTGTGTCTACATAAAATTAAAATATCGTTTGAACGACAAAAAAAAACAAAGCCAATTTGTTTTAAACGAAATATAATTAGCAATTAATAATAAAGGCCAACAAGGAAGAGTTGTTGACGGAGTAACAAATAAAGAGAAATACGACAACGAAAGTGCTGACTATGCGGGCATAATCTTAAACACTGTAAGAGGCTTAAAAAAGTTTTTTAGTTAAGAGCAAATTTTAACGCTTCCTTTACGCATAATTTATTTATTAAATTAATAGGCCGTTTTGCATTTTTTTTTTTTTTAATTTATCTTCGTTAATTACATGTTCGCCTTTTTTAATCACTATTATTATTACTGTTTTAGAACGCCTTGTTATGCAGTAATTGACACTTGCTATGACATTGGATTACGGGAAAAGTATGCAGTAGTATAACTTGAGACTTTATAACTTAAAAAATATACAGTGCTGCAAATAAAAACGAGTCTGAACATGAAAAAACCAGTCAAGAGTTTGAGATGCTAGGCCATGAAGTTTGCAAAAATGCTACCTTGGACATATTTCTAATCGATGTGCGAAAATTCTCAAGATTTTATTATTATATTTCTAAAAGAAACTGTCATTCATGAGGAGTTTTAAATTTTCTATAACTTTAATTTAAATATATATAGCAAATGATGGTCTTCGAGATCCCGAGTTCAATTCTTGGCCAAACCCAATCGTATGAACATCACAGGTTCTTCTCATGTGCATTCTTAGCAACGAATCGGTGGCGGAGTAAAATATAATGAAATGATTGCGTAGTTTAAATAAATTCTGTAAAGTACGACTTTGACCCGCACACAAAGGGTTCCGTAAGAATACTATATACGTAATAATATACGAACTTTGGGTTATATATTCGAATATATTACCTGATGTAGACATTTTTTTTTTTAATTTAAGCTCTTTTCCTTTGTTGGCAATTTATTTTAGTTTTAGCGATTTTTTTTAGTTTTTGCGTTTTTTTTTTGTTTCGGAGATTTTTTCGGTTATTTGCAATTTTTTTTCGTTTTTTTTTTGTTTTGGCGCTTTTTTTTCGTTTTTGGGTTTTTTGCCGGTTTCTGGCGATTTTTTCAGTTTTTGACGATTTATACTTTAGGGATTTATTTTTGGTGCTCCTTTTCGTTTTGGCGATTTTTTTTCCGTTATTGGTGATTTTATTTAGTGTTTTTGAAAATTTCAAGAGTTTGTCTCTTACGGTTTGCAAGATACAGCAAGTTGTCAAAATGACGTAGTAAGAATTACATTAACTGATAGAATACCCTTTCATTTTGAATTTTTTTTTTTTTAATTTCAGTGTTAATGGACGTAGTGTGCATTAAAATACACTAACTTTGCAAATTTCAAGTGTCTTTATATAAATCTATGTATAGGGTGTTTTTTTAGAGTGTCACAACTTTGAGTTGGCATCACCGCTTTACTTGAGCACCCATTTAACAGCTGATAGTTGCTTTTTGTTTAGTTTGCTTTGAAATTTCATAATGAATCGACTAACACTAGTGCAAATTGTTCGGCGAATTGAGTGAAGCAGAAATTGATATTGATTTTGAATTTTAGTTCAAAATTTTATTTTCCGATGAAACCCATTTCTGGTTGAATGTGTACGTAAATAAGCTTTTGTCGAAGAACCATTACATCCACAGAAAATTACTATTTAGTGCGCTTTATGGGCTGGCGGAGTCATTGTTCCATATGTCCTCAAAAAAGCTGATGGTCAGAATGTTACTGTCAATGGTGAACGGTATAGGAGTACGATTCGAAATTTATTTGTACCTCAATTATGTCCACATGCCACACAGCGGGCGCTACAATTTATTTACTCAAAGAAAATCAAAATTTTGACACTCTAAAAAAACACGCTTATATTGCATAAGGTTTTCAACATTTTTCGTTGCTCGCTTTAGAGCACCCTTTAATTTTTAATTACGCTGCTCTACCAAATCGGATCACAAAACAATAAATTATGATCTGTTAAAATTTTTCTGTTACACGGGCTTTTTCTCTGGCGATAAGCGAATGTAAATTTGACTCAATTAGCGAAAAATTGGTGTAACCCACATTTTCAGTTGACTACTGTTCTGGCGTTCAAAATCATTTTTGCACTGAAAATAATATAACGAAGTAATAGAGCAATTAAATATTTAAACAAAAGTTTGGAGTTACGCCACTTTTGTGATTACAGCCTCATTTATCTTCTCTATTACATTTGACTAACTCTTTGTTGCCAAATTGTCAACAATTTAAAATGATGCTCTTGTTTTTGTTTAAGGGGGCGTTTGATTGATGACAAACATAAGCAAGTAATACGTACAATGCTTTATCAATAAATTTGTTTTACGATATTGGTATTACCACATACTGTAACAAAAAAAAACCTAATAAGATTTAAAAAGATTGAAAAGAAATTAAATTGCATATGCAGAAAGTCTCTCTAAAGGGAAATGAGCTAATCAGAATTAATGCTAAGATTAGTTACAGAGTATGAGGAACCGCATCTAGTTCTAACAGTTTATGGAAGAAGCTTTATAACTTTAACACGAGATTTTAATTTGAGGCGCAAGTACTAAGCTTGAGTTCATTAAATTTTTTTAATTGAATTTCCTTTACTACAAAAATATACAGCTGTGGAATAACAAATTGAAGATTATTTTATTTTTATATAAACCATCCACAGTTTTTTAAGACGTGGGTTTGATTTCCATCAAAGAAACTTTCCTGCTTTTTCTACTATAAAAATAAGTCAAAAAAAGACTTGTGTGGCAACACTCTCTTCTTGAATAGCTGTTGTTGTTATTTACATTTATTATCTTTACATACTCTTACAACTACAATTGCAGCTGAGAAAAAGTCAGCCAATGTAGCAATGGTAAAGTAACAGCCTGTTTGTGTAAGATCAACGTCTTACACAAACAGGGGGTAAGAAAATAAAAAAACATGTTGATTATTGAGTTCTTGTTTCAACTTTGTTATTTGTTGAGCTTCTCATTTGTTTAAATAAAAGTTTAACATACTAACTCTAGTTGTTCTAAGAATAATAATATTGAAAATCACAAGTGAAACAACATAAGCGTAGTAGGCTTAGAAACTTTAACAATTTAATTTATATTATAAATTATTTGCTGTGCTTATGTTAAAGTTTGTAAGCCTACTACGCATATATGTTTCACTTGTGATTTTCAAAATTATTATTATTTGTGAATTCACAAATAGTTTTTGAAAATCTGTGCATAAGTCTACTGATGATTGGGTTGAAGCGCCAATGAAATATATAGACAATGCTTAACCAACAGCAAATAGGTTTCGGTTGGGATGGGGTTATGACAATATGTCGGATAATGAATTTCTTAATAAGTAAAATAATAATTTGGGATTATTGGTTTACGTGGCTGCCCACTACACGCAGGCATTCAAGTAGAATCTAAATGATTCCTTTTTGATTATTAGTGCGTTAACAAATTTTAAACTTAAATTGTAACAATTCCCATAAAAAATAAGTTATAATGCATTTACAACTGATCAAAATCTACTACATGTCTTGTAAAACCCATTTGATTTTCATTAGATTTCCCATGCAAATCAAAATTTAATTTGTCACTAGGTTTAATGAAAATCTCTCAAAATCGTGTAATACGAGTACAACAATATTTTTCTGCATACTATACTAAAAAAATACAACGCTGTTTGTTGTTGAAGTAAAAGTTGGCATTACAGCAGCTTGTACAGAAGTTAAACGTCAAACTTTAAAAAATAAAAATCATTGGTGTTTTTTTAATAATTGTTACAATTAAGTTTAACATTTTACTTGTTCAATAAAATATTTTTTTATTAAAAATAATTTTTTTCATAAAAAAACCACTTTATGAATGGACCGAATGTGTCTAATGCATTATTTAAGTGGTCTAAAACCACCTTCTATCTCATTGTTGCCGTCCTAATGAAACCGATTGGATGGTTTCAAAGTCTGTAACAGACACATATATAGGTAGAAAAATTGTTTGTATTTTACATACATATGTATATGTCTAGACTATAGAGTTGCATGAACAATTCCATCCATGAAACTACTGAAATGTTTGTTTACTAAAGTCCAACTTCGAATAAATATGTTAATGTTGAACAAACTGTTGCTTTTATCATACTGTGAGTGAAAACATTTCGTTTCATACTGTTAACACAAAGAGATTGTTCATTGAAACGACTTTTGTTTCATGCTGCTTTCTCTCATCTCATCTTTTGTTATTAATACGCAATAGCAATATTGTTGCCAATATAGTGAAATCATCGAATTTTTTGTATGCGTCGCACATGTGTAATAGCAGAGCACACAAAAAGGTAATCAGGTTTGGAATTAAGCATTTTTGGTGGAAGTTCTTCCCTACTGTATTACCAACTTAATGATTTTAACAAGGCGTGAGACTAAAATAATCGATTCTTGAGAACTTCTTACATTTTTTATTTGGCAACATATTCACGTAATCTATGAAATCTAAAAATATCATTCGTCTTACCAAACAACTTCTACTTTTTTAAATTTTATGTAATGTGTTTTGTAAGCGAGTAATGAAATTTTTTAACTTCCTTTTCGGCGATTATTCTAGTATTTTCCCTTTTCCTACAACTGGCAACACTGATCTTTAAAAGCATATTGTTTTTGCATGAACTTAATCGAGATTTACTCAACACATGTTCTGTTTCACATTTGTAAATGTTAGTATGCTCTTGTATTAGTAAACAAACCAATGTCATTTTACTGCGTTCTTAACTATTGAGTGTTCATTGTGCTTGTTTCATAATTATTCATCTGTATCAAATAGAATGAAACGAATAAAAAAATTATAGCGAAAGTTTCATGAACATCATTATTTAGTTTCATGCATATGTTTAGTCTAGACATATACTTATATGTATACATACATACATATATGTTACTCTACTTTATTAAAGTTATAAAGCACTTACATTTTACATTGAACTTTAGGTACCTGTAACAAAAGAAAATATAAACAATTAATACGAGTAATTTGTTGTTAAACTACTTAAGGTTAGCTTAACAATTTTTATTTAAAAAAATATTTAAAATATATAAATATAAAAATAATTCATGTCTTCTACTACTTTTTAACTTAAGTTTGAGTTTATTCTTCCAGTGTACGGCAACACTGTCACAAGTGCTGCTAAATTAAAGAGTGAGAGAGAGAGAGAGAGGAAAACATTAAAAAAATTTGTTAGCATGTGTGCATTTCTATGCATGTTTACAATTTGATTTCCTTTTCCTTTAAAAACAGGGCCTGTTATTTGTTAAACGATTATCAGTGCATGTAAAACAAAGTCTTCTTTTTTATTCATTTTGCTTTACTATTATTTAGAGTACTTTTTTCTTTTAATATGAACAAAAAGTCTACATACAACATATATATAAATGTATACAAAACTATAATCCCAAGGCCGTACAAATATAAACGTACCATGTGTACTACACGCAAAATTTTAATGTTTCTTTGTACAACAAAAAGATTAAGAAGAGTAAAATAGATATCAAATTATCAAGATTAAAGAAGTGAATTTAACAAACAAACAAAAAATAATAGAAATAAGAAAACTAAGTATAACACAATTAGAGACAAACAAAGTACAAAATAGAGAAAGATACTTATGCACACACATACACACATACATCTGTATGTATGAATGTATGGACTTATGTATGTGGTAACGTGCGTAGGCAAAAGTCAATAAAAGTAAAGGACAACAAACATTAAATAGAGAGTTGGTAAATAGAAAAAAAAGGAATACCTTCGCAGGGAAACAAACCATATGATGTTTTGAGTAAATAAATAACTTATTTGAACCGGGAATAATTTATATACACACAATACATATGGATATATGCATGTATGTACGTACTGTAATGTTATACATAAATACTTACACATTATTATGGAAGTAGTGTAAGAGAATATGTTTGGTTTTTTTATGTCTAAACTCGCCAGTTGTCAAACGGATTAGCTTTGTCTTGTACGGCAAATTAGTGAAATTGTGTGTAAAACATTTTTGCTCACATGAGCAAACCCAAAAAATACTGTTTTGTGGGACAGTTGGGCAGCAATTACGTATGAATAAATTAAGCTTTTACGTATTGCTGATGTTTAAATTTAATTTTGTGTGTTGGTATATTCAGAAACCTAAAGTATAAATTCGTATATTTTTGTATAAGATATGCTTAAGGACACGTCCTAGGCCTTAAATATGCACGATTAAGCCTTTTCTCAATAATGTCGAGTACACATTATGGTATTTTGCGACACCGCAATAGTGTGTACTAGTGGCAAAGTTTTCATTTCCGATATTTTTCGTTGTGTGGCATTGCTTTCTACATAAAAAACATAATGTGAACGGCGTTGAGCACATTTTGAAAATGACAGCACAAGAAATACAGCCTCAGACTGCAACGTACATTTTCAAAACGCCAAATTTCTTAAATGTTGTATAGTATTTTTTAAAATAATAAAACTTTTGATTTCATTAAGCAGATTTCTCTATTTAAATTTTCAGTTAAAATTTTACTTTATTTGAATAAATTGTTAGTTACTAGCGATACGTATTTGTTATTTAATTGAGCTATAATGTATTTTAATCAGTAAAAATTTCTTAATCGGACTCAAGTTCAATTCTTATTATGGAATAAAATATTTTGTTAATTTAATGTTATTTCTTAAAAAACTGTTGAATTTTTCTGTGCCACCAGCACGCTATTTAACATGAATTTTTAATTAAATGGAATATGAAAAATGGTTTTAGTAGCTCGAAGTTATACGAGTATATATCTCTCTACTCTAAATAAGATGGCACCCTGACAATAGTTAAATATAATACATAGCATATTGTAGTCAAAGGTATTATACCAAATAAGAACTTGGTCGAACTTTTGATCCCATTACTTTAGAGGAGTGAACGTTTGGAGAAAAGTTTGGCCTTTTTTCACATTTTTGTTTTTGTTGGGATTATTTATTTTCCCCTACAAATTCCACATCCAGCACACAAATGTCAAAATATTTTGAACATATTTTGATGAACAATTAAGTTAAACATTTTGTTATAAGACAGATCAAACTCGAATTGAGTTACGTAAAAAAAACAAGCAGTGCTTTAAGAACACAGCTAATTACAAATCAAATAAATTTACGTGAGACATTGAACATCGGTCACACACTTCGTAAAGATGATAATGATGTTGCTAAGCAGGCAATCCAATGGAATCCCCAGAGCAAGAGGTTTATAATTGACGAGATATCATAAAAGCTGCAGGGAAAAAAACACAAAAAATTTCTTGTTTATTATACGAGGGTGGATCAATAAGTCCGTGACCTTTTGAATGAAACACAGTTTTTTTTGCAAAACAAAAATTTATTTTTCTACATTATCTCCTTTTGACTCAATACACTTAGTCCAACGTTTCTCCAGTTTTTGTATCGCTTCCAAAAAATAGGATTTTTCGAGGTCCTTAAAATGGTCAATAATTTCATCGACGACACTTGCTCAAAAGTTGACAGTAATCTATCAACAGGAGATACTTGATTGGAACAGTGTGGATTGGAACAGGGAAGTTCGAAAAGTCACGGACTTATTGATCCGCCCTCGTATACACATACCGAGTTTGAAGATAAGATTATTATTAATTCTTTGTATGTCAATATTTACACTATGCAAGTCTTATTGCTAAGCTGACTAGTATGACGGAGAGAGAGACGAGGGGAACAGTAACGTTTCTTTTCCCCTCGTCTCTCTTTCCTATGAAACTAATCAGCTTAGCAATAAGACTTGAATAGTGTAAACTAGGACTATGGGGAGTGCCCTTCCCCCCGTCCTATTCTACCAATATTTTGAATTAATTCGCACCTTGCTCTCAAAAGAGTCCATAACCAAACTTCAATACTCTTTGAAGATATAAGTTATTTCGTTCATATGAGCGTGGTACATGCCAAAAATAGATTACGATCTATTCTCATACCCTTATCAAAACCGTGGTTATCACAGCTGGTTTTCACATCAGCCACCTGATAACCTGAACTGAAAGAAAACCCAAAATCCCCCATTTGTAACAGGCTTGCCAACATTTTTAGTTTTCCCCAGTTTTGAATTCCCAAAACAGGCCTCAGACCGCCATTACTTATCTACTTTAGCAAAATTTAATCTTAAACCAGTCTACATTTAAGACATTTCTTTTTTTCTCTTTTTTACACTCATTAAACAATTTCGACAATTCTCAGAATTTTTTTTTTTTGCACACCCTTGGTGCTCGTAACTATTGGCAGGTAATAAATATCACATGAAACATACCTCTATATTAATTATAATTCTTTTTTTTTTTTCAACAACTTTGCTGCTGCTGTTCCATCATTATTTCATAGCTTGTTTTTACTCATAATACATACAACGTACATAAAGTGCAAATCTTGTAGCCTGAAAGTATAAGTATTCCCCACAACGCTATAGTCAGAGCACGTAAAATATTTGCAAGTATTTCTTTTTCGAATGAAATCTATAGAAAAACATGTCTGTTTTAAATAGATAAAACAATAAAACACTGGACACCAGCAAGTTATAATTAAGGTAGAAGCAGCAGGGAATATTTATGATTGAATAGTGTATCTGATTTTTATCAACGGTTATATTACAAATAGAATCAGCTGTGGATAATATAACGTGATAATCGTACTTACACTTAAAGAAAAGCTATCAAAGCGCTAGTAAAATTTGGTTGTATTAGTCTCTGTAAAATCAATATTTTATTTTATGATTTTTATTGCTAATTTATCGTATATTATCATTATCATATCATACTTGTCATTAGATTAATTTCACTTTAATTTATATGAATGACATTTGTCATAACACTGATATCGAAAATCTGATAATAATTTGTAGATGAATTTTTCTCTGAGCGTAAGCGCAGAAATGTAAAAAGAAGAACTGTAACGACATTTACCTTGGAGTTCTTTGCAAACTGTTTAATATTTATAATAACATAAAACGTGCAAATATCTAATATTAAAATATTTTTTATTGAATTTAACGTTTATTTTAGGGGAAAGCGTATTAAAATAAGAGAAATATAAAAAAAAGAAATAAAAAAAACAAATTCATAATCAACAACGACCATTTATATGAGTGAGTAATTGCTATCAAGTAGACAGAACCATTAACACAGCATCTACGTTTTAATTGCCGAAGGATTTCTTAATCGTATTATTATCCCCCAAATTTAGTTGATTTGATATGAAAATGTGAAAAACTACATTGTACAACAAAATCAAACTTTAGCCAAATTGACAAAAAGTTAACGCCCCTATTGCCGTTCTCAACTCCACTCAGTTTGGTTGTCTGACAGTCAACCCAAATTTGATACAACCCAATTATATTTTAGTATTGTGAATCACAACTAATATTATGGCACAAGACTCAAACCATTCATTAAGTTGTGAATGGCAATACTATTAGTATATGTGTATATATATTATTGGTATTGCCATTGTTAGCGTTGCCTGACTCTCAGACAATCAAACTGAGTTGAATTTAGAATGATGAATGGTGAATAGGAGCTTAAATTTAAACTAGAAGGAGAAGAAGAAGAAATGTGAAGCTTTGAATAATTTTTGGAGTTTAAATTAGTGTATATAGACACATACATACATATCGCTCATTTACTAAAAGAACGTCATAACTCAAAAAATTTGATTTTTGAGTTAATGATGTAAAATTAATAATCGTATTGTTACTCACATTGTGTAAAAATTTCAAATAAATATCTACCTAAAGTGATTTCCGAAGCCGATTCACCACATTAATCTATAGAAGAAGGAAAATGTATCTCCCACCGCCAAAATTTATCTTAACCGCCAAGAAAGCTTAAGCGACATAATTTTCTAACTTCATTTTTTGACCAAACCCAATTATTTGTGATTGTAATTATTTACAATAAAAAAAAAGAACTAAGCCCAAAAAATGTGTCGCTTAAGCTTTTTAGCGGTTATGGCTTTTGGAAAGAGTTAAATTTATGTTGTACGGTGCTATTTAACAATTTTTGTATTAACGTTAAGTTTTTGGACTGAGTTTTAATCTACTTATGTATATTTGCAGAGTTGCATATATTGCCACATTAAATTATAGAAAATATGAAGACTATTTCCACTCATGGATGTGTACTATGGACGCCAAATGTTAACAAACAACTTTATTTTTATTCAAACTAGTTTTGTTTCTTATTAAATGAAATGAGTCTAACGTTTGTATCAAATTATTTTCCTATGTGGAAGTATACAAGGATTTAATCGCAAGTGACATGTAGTAAAAAAGGAAACTTTTTTATTGAAATTAAAATTTTGTGTTCCTAACCATGGTTTAGAATTATCAATCAAAATGTCAAAACTATTAATAACTTTTAAAATATAGGCTGTAAAGCTTTGTAGTAAGCGACAATTTATGTATACAAAACGTATTTAAATATTTAAAAAACATACTTTAATTTTTTCCGCTTACGATTAAATCAAAAATATTTAAATTCTTCCATCAAACGTTATGATCTATTGTACGTGGTGTCACTTAATATAAACGTAAAGCTTATGTAATACATAAAGTTCAAGTTAAATGGAATAGAAAGAGCTTTTATGGCTCAGTGTATTATAATATACTGAAAGCTTTTCGTAAACAAACGCCAAATTTACTTCAAACTTGCTCCAGCAAGTGTAAAAAGTATGATAACATTAATTTCAAGAATTTTTCTAATATGTATGTATCGTATATTATCGTTTTAATAAGATGAAATATTAAATTATTGCCGATGTCAACTCACTTTCAACGCCCATAGTATATACATACATACATGTGTATTAACCTATACATGAGTTGAAAAATGCAAGCATATCTTGTTGTCTTTATTAATAGAACAATGTGCTCACTAACGGTAAAAGGTAGAGAAAAGTCTGTCATCACATTTGCGTTGCCATTACGTTGACACAAATAAATCATCACACTTTTTCCTCTATTGACAAATGAATAAGCGTGTAATAATGATAATATTAAACAGAAGCATGAAGTGGTGTGTGTGCGTGTGTGTGTGTGTGAGTGTGTGTGTGTACATGTGTGGTAGGTAATTATTGGTACAAAGTAAACATTTTAGATTGGCATGCACACCGTTCGCTCATCAAAACACATTTACAAACACAGCCATACTCTTGACTTTTTCAATGAGTTTCATATTAAAATCATTGTTGCGTTGCCATTTTAGCATTTTCACTGCTAGATTTAGCATACTTGGGGGTCACACGTTCAATTTTTGCCTTTCAATTCCATTCAATTTGCAATACACTCACACTTTTTTTACTAACACAATCAAACTTTTTAAATTGAAAAGTAGATTGCTTTCAAATTCACCTATCCATTTATATGGCAATTTAATTTTCAATTTGAACAGCTGGTCACAACACACATTGATTGAAGCTATAAATTTGAGTTGTTTCTTCGTCGGTTGCATTTAAAAAATGAAATTGTTTATCAATTTGAGTCACAGCTATCAATTTAAAGGAATTTTGACACAAAGTATGTGTGATGAAATTGAAAGCGATTTATTGAACGTGTGGCTGCGGCAATAATCAAGTTTTTCAAAAAATAAAAAATAAATAAAAAAAAAACTGGGAATCAGCTCATTATCGAAAGGAAAGATTAGACCCCTGTTAAGCCCCCTTTAACACAAGACAATTTTTGTGGAGCAACTATTTATAACCTTTTTCCACAAGTCAGGCAGGCGACTCGATTTGAAAATTTGTACGACAATCACTCAAAAAAATTAGTGCTTTTCGTATAAAGTTTTTATTCAAGTCAACCGTCCGTGTTGTGGACACAGAGAGGTAAGTTCATGGGTGGGAGAAGAAAATATGACGGCTCAACTAAAATTGTCGTGTGTGAAGCCAGTATAAAAGAACTTATGTAAATTTGAAATCTTGCATTTTAATTTTTCTTCTGTATAACATTTTAGCAGACTCTTTAGACCAATTTAGCATTTCTCCCATTATCATTTTCTGGCAACACTGAATAAAATGGAAGTGTTATTTGCTACTTTCCCACATTACATATGTACATATGTATGTACCTTGTGTATACGCAAGCAAACAACTACCAGATGTGTATATGCAGTCTCGTTTGTATTAACCACATACATCCATATTTATGTACAGACATACATACATACATACATACATATGTATGTACATAAATGTGCTCATAATTACGAAAGTGGTCTAAGTCAGATATATGTATGTATGTATATTCGTTGTTTCGAGATATTGAATAGATTTCATATTTGGATAAATTAAAAAGTATTATTATGCATATTATGAAAAATTTTAATTTAGAATTGTATAAGTGTTCTAACTAATGAAAATTAGTTGAATATTTATTTGATATGTAATTTTTTTTAATTTCATATCCATTAAAATCTTTTTAATATTTCACCGCAATTTTATAACTATAGACAATATATATCTGTAGACAAATGTACAAAAAAAAAGTATTAGGAAATATAATAAAATATAATAAAAAAATTTATTGAAATTGCACCAACAACAATTTTTGCTATTACAACTACGAACTTAAGAAAATAAAATCAAATTTATTATTTTTAATTGAATTTGTTATTTTAGTAATAATCAAATTGTTAGAGTTAGATGAAGATTCGTATCCCGAGGAAGCCAAGTGAACATACTATCTTTACCAAATTTGCTTATTAAATTAGATTGGAAGGTATAAAGTTTCTAATGCAGTTTTTTACAGTGATTAGGATGTGCCAAGCACGATAAATAAAAATTCTATTAAGTTTAAAATTTGTTAACACACTAGTAATCCCAAATTATTATTTTACTTATTAAGTAAAATATTTTTTTAATAAAAATACATTGAAATTGATTATTGAGGGGCTTAGCTGGATCCTATGCACATTTCACTGTTGCTAATGCAGATCATCAGGGAACCTTTACCCAAAAATTTCTTAGAGCAAATGAGAAGCTCAACAAATAACAAAGTTGGAACAAGAACTCAATAATCAACATGTTTTTTATTTTCTTACTTTATCATTACTATATTGGCTGACTTTTTTTCAGCCTCAAGTTGTAGTTGTAAGAGTATGTAAAGAAAATAAATGTAAATAACAACAACAGCTATTCAAGAATAGAGTGTTGCCACACAAGTATTTTTTGACCGGGTGCTGTCAAGTTAATAATTAGTGTTTTTTGTGGGAATTGTTACAATTTAAGTTTAAAAATTGTTAACGCTTTTTAGGTTTTTGGCGTTTTTTAGCTTTGACGTTTTTTCCGTTTTTTCTGGCGATTTTTTTTAGTTTTGGCGCTTTTTTTTTGGTTTAAAGATTTTCTCATCTGGGCGATTTTTTTTTTTTGGATTTTTTGGTTTAAGCGTTTTGTGAAAATTTCAAGAGCTTGCCTCTTACGTTTAGGGCTCTCGAGAAAACAACCAGTGACAGACAATCGGACTTTGTAGCAAAAACAATAGGGTTCCTTTTCACCTTTACTGTACGGAACTCTAAAAGAAACATGCCATTGAAAACATATTGTCGCTGTTTTAACTAACTAATTTAATATTTTTATGATGATTCTTTTATACATGCATTGTTAAAATATTTTTACTCTTAGAGGCGCAACAGCAATGCTTACAGACATAAAAATTGTAGGCAAGGCGTATTATGACCTATAAAGTTCGGTAGTGAACTTAACTTATTTTTCAAAAATATTTCATTTAAGTCGTATACTTAAAACAGCAACGATATGTGCATTTGTACAAACCAAAGTATGTTTATGCTACGCCAGGAGAAGTTCTGCTAAAAAAAATTATTTAACAATATTTTGAACAAGTTTTTAAAGAAAATGCTAAATCCTGCAATGAGAATGTTAAAATGGCATCACTGACACAAGAACCACAAGAACTGTTCTTTACTCAATAAATTAGTAGAAAATTCGTAGCGTATTAGTAATAATTTATTAAATGTACATAATATCACTCATACTCCACGGCATTTACATATGCATGTCAAACTGTACAGTGTTCACTAATTCTGTTTTCAGAGAGATCCCAACTACAAATTTGAATTCAGCAGACAATTTAAGTACCTTTAGAAAAAAAAAACCATAAAAGTTCATAATAAAAATAAAAAATTTAAAAAGACATTAACAGCCATGAATTTTTTAAAAGACAATATGCATTTTCTTCACATAAGTAATAATTTATAAATATTTTAATATCTTAAATACTTGTTTCACTTTGAATACTCACTCCCCTTGCATAAAAACTATAAAGGAAAGGAGAGGCAAAAACAAAAATAATATAATTTCTGTTAACTGTCAGCAGTAATAAATGGTTGACCAGCCACAAATTAAATACAAAGCGATCTCATACATACATACTCGTATTATACACATATTCATAAAAATATTGCATACGTGCACATATTCATACACATGTAGGAATGTAAGCACTTGCCTCGCACATCACACAACACTTATTCAATATTTAACATTGTTAATTATACAAAAATATTAAAAATAACATACGAGTATTTCCTGCATTCTGTCGCGGGTATGTACCATAGACCAAAAACGGATGTTGTTAATTGTGTTCTGAAAC
The DNA here is from genome assembly GCA_936439885.1 of Nowickia ferox. Classification (NCBI taxonomy): domain Eukaryota; kingdom Metazoa; phylum Arthropoda; class Insecta; order Diptera; family Tachinidae; genus Nowickia; species Nowickia ferox. The sequence continues at coordinate 113,872,991 of OW387023.1, forward strand.
CTTTCAGGATGTCCCTTTCGATGCGAAAAACGTGCAAAGAGACAAGCTTTGCAGTTATAGAGATGAAAGGTACTCGTACACATAAAACAGAGATGTGCAGATGTAGTGATTTGGTCGTATCACTCATGATTGGAATTATATTGAAAATCACATATTCGTACGTGATTCATGAGTGAGTGATATTCTCAAAATCTCATATAATTTTTCACTCATTGGTGTCAATTGGTGCAAACTTCGTAATGAGAGTTGTGCTATGGAGTAGTTTTTAGCTTTTCGGAAAAATTTTTTGCAACAACAAATCGATGCCATTTTAAAGCAAATTCATTCATTGCTTCGTAAAGATATTTCTTTGCCCTCATTAAGTTAAGCGTTAAAGTACTGGTAATAAGTAAAATTGAGAAGAGAAAATTAAATAGCAGCATAGCCTTTGTGATTTATTGCTACGAACGATACTGGGACGAACGACGAATTTGTAAACAGAAATCCACTTGTGCTGAGATTTGATATAAACGATATGTCCCATATTCGCGAATCTAAGAAAATTCGATTGTTCGCTCAAGCGAACTTCTCTCGATACTTTCTCGAATGTGTGACTGCTAATCTGTTAGTCTAGAGGCACCGTGTTTGAATCCTGCATCGTAAGTCAAAGAATTCAAAAATAAATCAAATAAATTAAAATGAATAAATTAAAAAATAATTATAATAAAAAAATATTAAAAAATTAATTTTTTTGCTGCGTTTTGGTGATATCGAAATTAGCTCGATATTGGCTCACTTTTTATATTGTTGTCAAACCTTCGAAATCGCATGTTTTTGATTTTGATTGATTCATTTTTGAGTGTTATTCTTAATAGTTTTGCACAAGAAATGCTGGTGAAATCGATGTCATTAACAAAATTCTTGGTTAAGTGGGAATATTCGTCGCCAAAAATAACTCGTAAATGTGTATATCAAAATTCCCAAAATCATGGCTTTGGCAGGAATTCGCCATAAGCGGCGAACTCTGCAATAGTTTATTTATATTTCTTACTGCGACGAACGTCAAACAAATGAATTGTTTCTTTCTTTGCACAAAGAACTTTATCAATTATAACACCTGCTATTTTTTCATCATTTATGTGTTTCATACCACGAATTTACACAGCGAATTTTCGCTGACTAGTGCGTCATGTTGGGCGAAATTTGTCGTTCGTTTCAGTTGTGTTTTTAAGCTACTGCTATGAACACAAAATAAAGAGATCAATAAGTTGCTGCCAGACTTGACGATTTATCATAATTTTTACGAGTTCTTTTCCAAAAAGTCTGGCAGCTATAGTTACTGCCCAAACTACAATACACTTTATTACAATTAACCGTTACTTGATATTGTGAATTCAGTCACAGTAGTGATTAATCAGTTTTAAGCCACTGTGATTGAATAACGGTTAGAAAAATATCGCTCTTCTCTACTTGATATGTACGTATGTATACTGTGTAAAGTAACAAGAGAATGACAAGTAATTTTACATGAACATTCGTACTACTCGTACATACAAAGAGGATAAAAACGAAACTCAACAATGACAGACACTTCAACATCATCACTGTTGCAAGTGAAGGATTATATATTTCCACTTGAATTGAAGACATGAGATATGTAATTGCATATCCCATGCAGAATAGTGACATCAAACACAAACACACAAGTACATACATACATACATACATGCATCAGATATTTTAACAAGTTGCCTCCCTCGGCTGAAGGCTGAGTATGCGGAACGTGTAGTCACTCATTTTAATTATTAATAAAGTAATAAGTAAATGTCATTCGTTGAAATTGTATCATCGTTGCAATTTCTTTTACCAGAATTTTTGTCAAATTTGAATGATACAATATGATGACGTAGTGTACATACAATTACAAGAATTACACAGTTACAAGAATTTTAAATCTTTTTAAGTAAGTCCATATGTCTGTATGTGATATGATATTTAATTGCTGCCAAGTCTTATCAGGTTTTTTAGCACTTTGTTTATTTTTACGCATTGCCTCACGTTCAATAAATCGCTTTCAATTTCATCACACACACTGTGTGCCAAAATTCCTTGAAATTGATAGTTATGATACAAATTGATAGTCAATTTCATTTTTGAAATTCCTCCGACGAAAGATACAACTCAAATTTGTAGCTTCAATCAAGGTGTGCTGTGACTGGCTGTTCTAATTGAAAATTAAATTGCCATATAAATGGATAGGTGAATTTGAAAGCAATCTAGTTTTCAATTTAAAAAGTTTGAGTGCGTTAGTAAATAACGTGTGAGTGTATTTCAAATTGAATGGAATTGAAAGGTAAAATTTGAACGTGTGGCCCCCAAGTTAGGTCATGCATAAAGTAAATTTTTCGGAAACTTTGTTAAAACTTAAACATTCTTTCAAATTTGTGTGTCTGTAAATGACAGTTTCCAAATGAAGTTTCAGGAATTTATATAATTTTTTTTTTCTTCCACAATATACACGTTTAACAGTTTGGCATTGTTTGCATCTTTTCGGCATTAGACCTGACAGTCAGTCAAATCCATCATAAACTTAAACTTTGTTTCATTAAAGCAGCAAAAAATACAGAAAGTTAGCCAAAAATAAATTAAGCACTTTTAAACATTGTCGTTTTTATATAAATCGAGAGATATATATAGAAAACAAACAAAAAATTAAATTAAATATTAAATATTACAAAAGTAATATTTTTCTTGCTCTCTATTACATAATTTAGCAACTACATACATACCAGAAGTTTCATATATACATACATGGATGAATGAATGTATGCATGTTTACATGTACATATATTTATGTATAAATATTGCAAGAGAAATAAAATAAACAGCCGATCCTTTAAATGCAAAATTCTAGGCAAATACTTTACAGCTGCACAATTATAAAGAAATATTTAAGTAGATGTACATTAAGCTTCTTACAAATAAATAGCAGAAGCATTGGTTTTATTGCAGCACATTTATATTTATATTTGTATTTTTTTCTTGATTGTTGCCCACCTTGAAAACTTTCACTTACTTGAAAACATAAATCCAAAGAAACAAGCTTAAATTGCATCTTAAGTATTTACACAAATGAAGACTAAAATTTATTTCTTGAGAAAAAAGAAAAGGGAACAAAAGAAAAGAACATTTCGGCAAAATTTTCTTGCAAAGCAATGACTTAAGGTTACAATGAACAGGTAAACCAGAAATATGTCATGGAATTTCTTCTAAGAATCTTATTATTCATTTTTAGTGTATGTGGTTTTGTATATCATAATCTTTGTGGGATATTTTTGCATATTTTTTAATCTTAAGGGCATATTTATAACAACTTTTGTAGTTCCTCTTTTAGAGATTTTTTTTATTTTAAATAACATAAAAAAGTATTCCAATAGGGATCATGGAACTTTGACAGCTGATAGCGGTCATATTGATGAAGCTTCATCTATGATATTTTCAGTCTGTTTTGCCGAATCACCAAGCACCACACAAAAAAGATTTCTCTTCAATTAACATCTTTAATTGGAAAGATATACAAATAATCAATTAAAACTTTAATTGATTTAAGAGATTTATTATTCGACATATTGTCATAATTATACTATAAGTGAAATTTATTTGCTGGTGGTTAAGCCATGTCTACTGACGATTTGTTAAAGCAACAATGAAATGCATATAGACATCGCTTAACCACCAGCAAATAAATTTTAATTGATTTAATTAAACGTTTGCTTAAAAATTCAATTGATTTAAAGTTTAATTAAAAATTTAATTGAGTCAATTAAAACTTAAATTAAGTTAATTAAACTTTCAGAAAAATATAATTTAGATTTACAAAACGTTTAACAAACAAATTTCCCTATAAAATTTGTTTTCTAAAACATTTGCAAACCAAAATTGTTTTTTCTGAATACGGCAGTAAAAGTATGATTAAAAGTTTAATTGTGTCAATGAAATTTTTGTTTAAAAATTTAATTAATCAAAAAATTTAATTGACACAATTAAATTTTTAATAGATTTTTTTTTCTACAATTAAAAATATGATTAGTGAAATACTTTTGGAAATTCTTTGATCAAAATGAGAACACTAATTTTGGGGAACTTTCCGAGCACTTCGCCCATTTTGCGATCGCGAGCTTATTTTGAATACCAACGACATGTTTCAACAGCACGGCGCTGCATGCCACACAGCTGATGTCATGCTCCGATTATTTTAAATGCTTATTTTTTATTTAGAATATTATTTTTTTTATTAACAGCTGATTTTGCAGGTCAAATATTTTATTTGAACTAAATTTCGAGTAATTTGTAGAACACCAAACAGCCATTTACTTGTTTTTTGAAAATTTCTAGTTTTTAAAAACGATTCAATGGAAAGAACAGAGCCGAATAGTTCTATGAAAAGCTTCACCAACTTCATTGTTTATTTTCTTATTTTATTGTCTTAATTGAAGGATTTTCATAGTTTGAAAGCTTCAATTTCCCAGCATCATGCATACGAACCGAATCTATGAAGGTTCGATAGTATTTCAAAATACTTTGTTGTTTAGCTCTTCTTGTCTATTTAAAAATGTATGAATTTTAATTGTTTATGTGAAATGAACTTATAGCGCATTTACATTTGAGCAAAATCTAGTACTTACGAGATTTCGGGTAAAATTTAGTTGATTTCCCATGCAAAACGAAATCTACTTCGTCACTGGATTTTGTCAAAATCTACTTAAAGTCTAGTATGGCTTATTTAAAATTTTTACTAAAAAATCAGTCTGCGTACATAAAAAGGTGTGTGACTTGGCTACATTGCAGTTGTTTGGTTGTAGTTTTGGAAAGTGGTTGTTGGTTTGGATAACAAATCCACAAATCAAATAAATGTCAAAAAAAACTTGGTGTAAACGGTATAGATTTTCATTCTGCTAGATTTTGTGCAGGTGTAAATGCTAATATAGGAATTTCAATTTATATATACAACCTTTGACATCAAAAAAACCTCACTAGGCGATTGAATTTTATTGATTTAATAAGCATAATCGACCGATTAATTGAAACAGACAACTATTTTCCTTTAATTTCTAAAAAGTCAACAAAAATGTTTAACTCTATTTTAATATCTTTTATTTATAGATTTAAATCTCGAATGGTTCGCTGTTTAGCATCATTCACTTATATATTGCGTCAAATATGTTCGCTTGGAGTCACGGTCTATACGCCAAGTGTGGCGCTGTCAACTGTGATTGGTATACCATACTGGGCATCCATTTGTTGCATGTCAACAATATGTATATTTTTCTCAATCAAGGTAATTTATAATTTATCCTTTTTCGTATAAGAAAAACTGAAATTTTGTTTTTATTAATTCATATTTTCAATTAAATTTTTATTTTTAATTTTTCGATGTTTCTAAATTTGTTTGTGGCCTGTTAGTCATGCTATTATGCTTTATATATTTTTCAGGGCGGTCTAAAGGCAGCCATAAATGCTGATGTTATACAGACTCTCACAGTTATTGTCGTTTCTATAGCCATCATTATTAAAGGCACCATATTTAGTGGTGGTGTGAAACGAGTTTACGATGTAAATCGTAATGACGGTAAGTGAAAAAAAATTAAATTAAAAAATTTTATAAAAACATATCAATGCATAATTTTAAAAAATACTCTCGAGTACTCGTAATAGAGCTTTAATTTTTTTCTATTAAATTTATATCAGCAGTTAAACTTTTGGTACATTTTGAGGTCATCACACAGGTCTAAGTTTTTGTAGAGTGATAGATATGAATATTAAGTGCTGATTGCTGCTTCTATTTAAATTTTTTAGTTTTTACATTTGTGCTCTTTTGGTTCTCACTCGTAATATTATAAGGAACGTGCTTTTAATTGTGTAACTAATTTTTTTTATTTTTTTATTAATCCAGAGCTTTCATTAACTGAAACGATATGTAACAACTTAATGTGTGTGAAGATTTAATTCAAATTTAACTAGCAGAGATACAAACCAGAATTTCTAACGTAGCTTGTTTTGCACTTAACAGAGCACTGTTAGCTATTTAACAGCAATCTCTAGATGGATTAGCAATAGCAAACCTCAGAACCGGAATGAGTTTAATAAAATAAAAAGTATAGGAAAATCAGTCGAATAGCTATTTAATGAAATTATAAAAATAGAATTTTGAAAATATGTTTGCTAAAGCCAAGAAATACGATTTATGAAGAAACTATTTCCTTGATAATATTTGTGGTCACTTTGGACAAATATGGAGTTGCTTACAATACACTAGGAAAATTAGTTTTGCAGGTTTCAGAAGCGACCCAATTGCTCGCTTTTCTGAAATAATTTTGGAAATTGAAGTAATCGATTTTGAAACATACGATTGATGGTGAAATTTTTTGAGAAGATTAACGGTAATAATAATAAATGGCAAAGCGTATTGGTAATAATTTCTTATATGTTCATTGATATTACTCATACGTCTCGCAATGTACATATTTACATACATACGTACTTTATTTAAAATTTTAGTTTACATAAATATGATTTCAATAGCTAAAGTAAAATAAAATCTTTGATATAAAACTTTTTTCTTATCTCAGTTTAGTTAGAAATAAAACCTATTTATTCTATTTTTATCCTTCAAATTCTTAAGAGTTAGCTATTGAAATCAGACTAGAATTCAGACAGTATAATGACAACTTAAGGTCTATGAAGCTCTATGCTCCAATGGGAAAGAAAGATGACAGAAGAGACGACAAATAAAGACTTTTGCATAGAACTCATTTCTAATTTATAAATGACAATTAGAGATGAGCGATTTTTCGAAACCTGTTACTTTTTCACATCGACTGAGAAGTCACTAATCACAACTGTGACTGAATTTATCAAGTAACAGGTTTTGGAAATAAAGTTCTTTCATGCAAACTTTGAATGCTCTTGTATGCTTACTTTACAGTATATAAGAATTTTGGTATAATTTTTTTTTATATACCTTCACCGTTTGTCGAGAAAAAACTATGTATAGCTCTCACATTTTTTAATTTGCAATTTTATTATATCCCTGCCTCTTATAAGACAATTCTCAATGTTTGGATGGGGTTGATTGCTAATTGCTTGTTCTTGTCGCTCTTATTATTAGTATTTATCACTGTTTAATATCACTGCCGCTCTTCTTATTAGATTTTGTCAAAATAACAGAACTGCTGCAAACAAAATACTGCTAAACTGTGATCACAGTCACAGTTTAAAAGAACAGCAATTTAAAAATCACGTTCACAAAGAGCAACATTACTAAAAAATCACAGTATCGCTCAACCCTAATAACAATAGATGGTCAGTAAAGTTTTCTAAACTGTTAATATGACAGAAATTCTCACATGAGCTCAAAACTTATAAAAAATGTAATAATAATAGTGCAAGATTATTTTTACTTATTTTTTAACATAATTCGCAACAAGAAATTTTCTTTGCATTTTAGTGCGCTTAGTCTTAAATTAATATGCATGAATATGAAAAACTAATGTATCTGTTATAGTACGTACATGCATATGTGGATAAGTATGTGTATGTAGATGTGTACATGTTCTCGTAAATGCGTTTCATGTGAATGCATACATAAATCGTCATTTAATTTGGCCATTAGAATTGAGCTATCAAAAATACGCTGATATTTTCTTGTGATTTCAAATATTCCGAATATATTTCAGCGTATGCTATAAATATGTGATTTGAAAATGCGACCAGCTAAATACTACAGATGGGCTGATGATGATGACGCCCAAAAAGGAAAACAAAATGAAAAAAAAGAAGAAAAAGAAATACATACATTCCTGCTTAAGAAAATTTTTTTTTTGGAATAGCTCAAATTAATGTGTGATAAAATTATAAATTTTAATGCACTGTCACAAACCATAATGTTTAATGCGATTAAGTTCTCACATTACAGAACCCTGTTAATCATTTAACAGTCGCTTCTGTACTGCAAGAAACAAACCATTTTGTTTTTGCCCTTGAGCAGCGTTGCCAAGTGTGCTGATTTATCTGTTTTCCGCAGTTTGTTGAACTCTTGAGTAGTCGGTAAGTTTTTGTTAAAAAAATCTATTTTTAATTTTTCAGTTTCAGTTTTAAATTTGTTTGCTCTCTCCTTATTTACTTTTAAGTAAATTTTTCAAACCATCAGTAATTAATTTTTTCACCGCTGATAGAAGTTGATGCAAAGTGACAAGCACATACGCTTATTCATATTCTAATTGTATAAATCACTTTATTAAAAAGTAAAAAGAGTCAAAATTATCAAAAATTTTGTTATGTCTTTCCAAGTATCAAAAATGATGAAAGGCAAGGCAAAGTCTGAATTTCTATCCCTTTTTTTTACAAAAATTTAAAAGTTTTAATTTTAGTGATACATATTAAATTTAATTGAACTACAGTAAATTTTAATCAGAAATAATTTCTTAAACGGGCTTAAGTTCAGTATTTTTAAATTCTTATTGGATGAGTTTCTACAGAAGAGAAGAAAAATTAAACTAGACTTTATTAGCTGGGGGAAATACCGATATTTTTCAGAACAGCCACGCACTTCATCATTGATAGACATGCATACTGATGAAGTGCGTGGCTGCACAGAAAAATATCGCAACTAATAAAGTCTAGTTTAATTTTTCTTCTTTTCTGTAGAAACTCACATTAATTAATACAAAAATTTCATTGAATAAGAATTGAAAAATACTGAACTTAAGCCCGATTAAGAAATTATTTCTGATTAAAGTTTTTATTATTTGGGTTAGTTAACCGACTTGTTTCCCTATTTATGAGTTATTAGGCTAAAGTTTGTAGCGCTCTGTTAGCCAAATTACCTATACGTGATCGTTTTTAGGGAAAAAATTCTACTTAAGACAATTGCAAATCATTATGACAAACATTAGCAAAACGGAACAACATGCTGTTTTCGAAGGTAGCCACACCTTCATCATCAGCGCTCTTGTATTTGGTCCACTATGTGTGTTGTCAGTTGCAGAAAATTTTAGCTTTATATACATATTTTTCAGTGCAAATGGAATATTTGAATTGTTTTGATTCATCGTATTATAAGATTTTTTACATTATAATCGTCTTGAAGCAAAGGCTTCTATTCTTTTAGAATCATTCAATAAGATTTAAATATTGATTTTTAAAATACCACCGCCACGTTATGCAGTCATATTTAAGCTTCTTTCCAATATAATCATTCGTCCTTTACAATTCTAAATGCTAATTTCCATGGACACATGATGAATGGATGAGCGAATTTATTTTTAGTTGTATTTGCATAAATACATAAATAAGAATTTATGTACATACATACTCGTACATACATACATATGTAGTACTTTAGAGTGCTACATATTCAGCAGTGTAAAATTTTATTTCGCAAAAACATACAATGTCTTTTTGCATAAATTGCATTATATAAATTTGTATGTATGTACGTACATTTTAATGGCTTTTAGTATAAGTTTTAAGTAGCAGTGCAACTAAAAACTATTTCCGCTTAATTTTTTTATAAAGTAATTATGACACAGTATACGATTACACTTATAAAGGGCAACTTTTAATGTTTCATCTTCTTGGCATCTGTTGTAATACAGTTATGCCCTTATTGACATAAATGTGTAATATTGTAATTTAGTTTTAAACAGCATGGGATGTTGGGTTAGAAGTTGTAAATATTTATTGCATACAATTTCAAGAAGTACTTGGCCAAACACTCAATGCCAGCTCATTAAGTTGTTTTCAAAAGAAAACTGTTGCAGTGTTTCGTAATACGTAATTGAGAATATTGTTGAAAAGGAAAACAAAAAAATTTTTTCTTAAATACAGCACTTAAAGTCCTGTTCAAGGTTTTTGTGAAGTATAATTGAATTATCTTATTGAAATATCTACAAAAAGAGAGTTATTTATTATATCAGTATTTAAAGATGTCTAAAATTTCAACAAATCGCCATATTCACTCAAACTTAATTTTAATGCAAAAACAAATTGAAGATATTATTAATTAATATGATTTTGATTACTTGCTAAATATTAAGAAGTTACCATAGGAATAGAAGGGCCATTCTGTGGGCCTGGCCCACCCGGGAATTGATTTTGCCCTCTTGAATTATTTAAAAATGTTCCTGTAAATATCTATTTTAATATTAATAATGAAAATCGCCACTCGTAATCCACTCGTAATGAACCCCTTTTAGCTACGCCAATGAAGTTGTATTAAAAATTTCGTTTCTTATTTAATATCCATATATATAATGGAATTCTCATTAGAAACTAGTAGCCGTATCTAATCGTCCATCCCATAAACCAATGACTTTACATAGTCCCGGAGAAATTAATATGAAGGTGTTAGCTGCCAGTGTTGGGGATTTGTCCCCAAAGGTTGCTGATTTTTCAAACCTTTTTGGGAAAAAAACGATCTGAGACGCACGTCCAACTTTTTTATTTAATTTTATGATATTCTACTTATTTGATTACTGCGAAACCTTGCGAACACCTTTGGTTCTTGTAATTACACAATTTTAAAGTTACAAAATGGGCGGAGCTACGCCCATCAAAATTTAATATTTTATTTTAAGTGGTTCTACTCTACCGATTTTTACAAAACTTGACACACACCCTGAGCTCCGAAAAACACACAATCTTGCATTTTAAAAAATGGGTAAACGCACGTCTATTAAAATTTAATTTTGTATTTTACAAACTTCTTCTTAACCAATAGATTTTCAGATTTTTTTTTTTTTTGTTTCCGTACAGTTTTTTCGAAAATGTTCTATCAGATCTTTGCATTGAAGTCGGTTTTTTTTTGGGAAAAACTATTATTTCATAAAAGGTTATATATAAGATACATAGAGGATTTTTGGGGATTTCCTTTAATAGGGTTAGAGCGAAAAAAAAGTACTTGGCATCTTTGGCTAAAGCTCAGGAACTTATACAATTTCGAGTAATAACAAATTAAATAAACGCTTCCTCTTGAAAAATTAAACTTTTAAAAACTCATCCTTAGAATACACAAAAGCTAAATGACAAATAAAGCAGCAACCATAGATTTTGTACTAGACTAAAGAACATTGCAACAGTTTTTCTTTAATCTAGTACAAAATCGGCATAGTCAAAGTCATAATACGACACTCGTAATTAGGCCCAAACACAAACAAAATTAATAACTTGTGAGAAACAGGATAAAAATAAGTGAATTGTTCAATAAAGACAAAATATTACGTTTGCTAGGTAAGGCAATTTATATTGAAAACAGTTACGGAATTCACAATGGGTTATTTAAAATTTTTGTGTGGCAACATTGTGCCATCTTAAAATTTTCATTGTAAGTCCATATTTACACTATGCAAGTCTTATTGCTAAGCTGATTAGTTTGATGGAGAGAGACGAGGAGAACAGTAAAGTTTCTTTTCCCCTCGTCTCTCTTTCCTAACAAACTAATCAGCTTAGCAATAAGACTTGCATAGTGTAAATATGGCCTAAGCAGGCAATGATATAAAACGCAATACATATATTGAAGTATGTATTAAAATAACAAAATTTTTTAAATTATAAATTATTGTTGGATAAATTTATCAAAATAAGTTTTGTTCTGCAAAATGCCTAAAGACAGGGAGATATACAAATATTTTTTCATCAACTACAGCTGCGCTGACAGTTTTAATTTATTTAGCTTAACATTACCACGTTGTTGCCATATTGCTTTTTATACTTTTAAATTTGCCACCTGGTATTAAATTTGATTTACACACAAACAAAAACAATAAAGTTGCCAGCTCATATTAAGGAATTTATTTATAAACATTGCAATATTAGGACATAGTATTTTAAAACGCTATTGTGAACTTCCTAAATAATAAAATGAAATAAACTCTTTTGCCATAGATACCTCCATGCACATTACGTACATCAATAAATGTTGATTTGGTATAAAATAAAAGAAAAAAATATATATTTATAAATATGTATCTACCAGGCAATGAATGGATTAAACAACATTTGTTTGACTATTTGTGGTTAAAAGCAAAACACAAAAATAGATAAAAACCAACAAAAAAAATACAACAATCAACAACCAATTTGTAACCACAAAATAGCTAGTCTCATGGCAATGAAATGATTTTAAAAGAATTTTTTAATAAACTAACTTTAAAGCCATAGCAAAACAAGCTACTGCGACAATATTTGTAATTAGTTGTTGTAAGAAATTTTTGGGTAAAGGTTCCCTGATGATCTGCATTAGCAACAGTGAAATGGGCGATAGGATCCAGCTAAACCCCTCAATAGTCAATTTGAATGTATTTAAAAAAAAAATAATAATTTCTTAATATTTTACTTAATCAATTAAATATTAATTTTGCGGAAAAGTGCGATAAAAATATTAAATCTTAATATAATGTTAAATTTATTTTTTACTTGCCCGCACGCAGGACGCTTAAGTTTTTTCAATTTTACTGGTGACATGACGGTGAGAGTGGATACAACATCCGCTTGGCTGGGCCAATTATTCGTTTGTCTGTCACAGTTTGGATGCCAGCAGAATTTCATGCAACGCTATGTTAGTTTGAAAACCTTAAAGGATGTGAAATAGTAAGTTAATTTTGTTTCTTTTGTTGAATACGCTGAAGACTCTTGAAATAACTCTTTAATTATGTACATTGCAGTGCCATGATGTCCAACATACCAATAATTTTTGTATTTTTCTCATTATCTTGGCTGACGGGCTTGGTTATATACTCCTCCTACTCGGGATGTGATCCTCTAAAGGAAGGCTACATAAGTAGACCTGATGAAGTCTTACCCTTCTATGTTGAAGATCAGCTATCGATAATACCCGGTTTTCTGGGCATATTTATGGCCACTCTATTCAATGGTGCTCTATGGTTGGTTAAGAAATTAATTGATAACAAAAATTCTTACACGCTAACGAATACACATGTTTTTTCTCAGTATGATGGTATCCAATTTAAATTCTTTGGCCACTGTGATATCAGAGGACTTTTTGACCTTGGTTCCTAAGTTTAAAAATCTAACTGATAAGCAACAATTGAATGTCATCAAGTCGGTGACAGTTATTTGCGGTATCATAATAACGGGCGTGGCATTCTGTGTGGGTTTGCTATCGGGTGTTATTGAATCATCAATGATCGCATTTTCAGCCACATCTGGTCCATTATTGGGCTGTTTCATTTTAGCCATGTTAGTGCCAATTGCAAATTGGAAGGTAAGATTTTTGTATTTTTCATTTTTCACTGTAGTAAAATAATTGCAAAGCACACAATTTATTTTGCTTATACATATATATATTTGTTGTTTAATTTCTTTTAATGAGTTTCGTTAATTTTAAGGGCACATCCGCTGGCATGGTTTGCGCCTGCGTCTCAGTATTGTGGATTATTGCCGGATCGTCCACAGTTGCTAAAAATCAAAGTTATGAATTTCTACCAACATCTACTGAGGTATGTTCGAAATCAAATTAAATGTAGTTTTAATTAAATAAATTTTTTTTTTCAATGCGTAGTAGTAAGTTTAAACAACATTACTAATATGCTACTAATACTTTTTGTAGCTACGCTATTTATTGCGCGATACAGGAGTTAGGACGTGATTTTCGCAACAAAAATAATCTACACTATTACAGTTATAAATTTATTTTTGTTTTGCAACACATTTGAAGGAATAACTGAACTTATTAATTTTAAAAAATCACTTGATTTAATTAGGATTTAATTACGCAAAGTTTTTATATTCTTAATGGTTAGTTTTCCAATTTTCTCTTACAATTTTCAACTTTAACGCGTCATTAGAGAAGCACCGTTACCTATTTCACATTTATTTTGTTGCTTAGTGATGTAGAATTTTATGCTCTTTAAGCAAGTACTTTCACTTTTCACGGTACTTGAACTTTTTTAATTAAATCACCGTGAAATCACCCTCCTTTGAACCCTATGTACGACTGTCACGTTCAACATCATGGAAATTCCTATATACATATGTACATTTATGTACTTCGCAACTTTCCAAAAAAAAAAGTTGAGATATTTTGTCAGCAGTTTTATATATACATATACATACATATATATTTTAACTCTCCTGAAAAGCTTGATTTTTAGACTTAGGTCGACATTCATGAAAACCACATTTAGATATATGTATATAGATATCTATCTACTTATATGCTTTTGTTCACATTTTTTTTTCATATTTCCAGGGCTGCTCCAATTTCACATTTTCACAGTCAATACATAAGCTGAACGAACAGGACTTTTCATTTATGCCTACCTCGTCGTCGTGGTTAATGCAGCACACATCCACTAACAGTGGCGTGAGTAACAATTACACCAAATTAAATGATTCCTTCTTATCGTTACTGAGTACAAATAATACGGCTGGCTTAGGAGCGGTAAACGGTGGATTACCAACTGCAGTCGTTGATGAACGGTAATAAAATCATTCCATTTCATTTCTGAATATATTTTTGCGTTTGTGTGCGTTATTTCTAGCGATACACAAATTGCTTTTCATTACGCTGTTCTGTTCTGTTCTTGTTTCTAATTTATTTTTTTACCTTTATTTGCAGCACACCATTGCAGTACATGTATTCTATTAGTTTCATGTATTACAGTCTCATTGGCACTATGCTGACTGTGGTTATTGGCATCATAGTCAGTTATGCGACGCAAGACCCTAAAGACATGTACGATGGGAAATTACTGCATCCACTTGTGCTCAAATTGAGCCAGCGTTTCACGGGTGAAAAGCCTTACTATGTCAAGGAGATCGACGCTGTTATTGGCTCAAACGGTAATATTAGCAGTAGTGGTGGTGGCAGTGGTGCGAAAATTAATCACGCTTTTGAGGCTCAAAATGAAAGCAATATTATAATTGATGTTAGCAAAAATGGCAAAGACAAAAATCCCATGGAAGTTATTTTCACAAAATCCCTTCCCACTACAACACCTGCATCACCAATATCTGCAGCAACAACGCTAACAACTGCCACTGCTTCAGCTAATGCTGATGCAACAAACAGTGCAAACAGTCAGTCAACAGCAGAAATGCCTAAAGTACAAAATATTTTCTCAGCGCCATGCTTCGACAATAAGTTGGCAATGAATGATGTCGTCAATGGTTCATATCGTCAAATCACAGAAAAAGAAAATGTATGATTTACAATGGAATAAATAATGACTACACACACACACACACACGTACATACATATTTGCATACATATGCATGTGAATATGTATGTCAGTATGTCTGTACGTACTATATATAAAGACTAAGGGGGCAAATTGCGGCTTTCGACATCGTTTAAATTTTCCTACAATTTTAATTATGTTTGTAAGGAAATTTCGCTCGATTTTGAGTGCGTTAATTTGCCACCAGAATTTTTATAGAAACGAATCTCCACTTAATATTAAAAAAATATATACATGTGTACGTGGATATTTATATACATATCGTTGCCTTAATATAGAAAGGCCCTAACTCACAATTTTTTTGAATGCCAGTTTTTTGTATATTTCGATAGAATAATATCTAATGTAACGAAAAATGCAAAAATCTTGATTTCTTAAAAATAATTAGTTAGGGAATTTATATATTAAGGTGGGGATATTTATGTACATATGTATGTGACGAGGAAAGTTAAAAGGTACCTATGGGTCGAAAAATTTATGTTTACTTTTGTGGTGACAACACGCTCTTTCTAATGCAACAAACCGCACCTTTCTAACTGCATTAATTTTGTCCTAAATAAGCTTCAAAATACACTTTTCATTAAAAAAATTTTAAAAATAGTCCGATGTGAGAAACTATTCTGCAATTGATTTAATTTGCTTGAAACTCGTCACTCAGTGGTTTTCGGGGTCTCTGATTACGAATCTGGTTTAAGACTATAAAAATCCAAAATGGCGAATGCAATATGGCGTATGATTTTTTTTTTTTTTTTTAATTGATCAGATTTGTTTTAAAATCGTTACTCAAAGGTTTTTGCGGTCGCAGATTATGAATTTAAAGTCGGATTTTTAAAATTCAAAAAGACGAATCCAATTTAGCGGACAAGTTTTTTAAACATTTATCGATATAGCTTTTGAAAATTTAAAATGGATAATAGATATCATTTGAACTGAAATCATCTATATCACTGACAGCACTAGCATTATGTTCCGAATTGTTATCATTTTCACACAAATGCTGTTTTTTACTTTTTTAAACTCATCTTCTGAACCAGAGCTGAAAATGAATCATTCATTTTTGAATTAATTCGCGAATCATTCTTGCACCGAGTTAGCAAATTTTGAATTAATTCTTTTCACAACAAAAAAGAATTGAATGAAATTTGAATCAATTCAAAAAAATTGGGCAGAGATGAATTTTAATTCGTTTCCAAATCAAATGAATTTGTAGAATGAGTTAGAATTCGTTTTCAATTCAAATGAATTTATTAAAGTGAATTGTAACTCATTTCGAATTCGTTTCAATTTCATTGATTTTGAATTCATTCAAATGAATTAGAACAATGAATCAATTCAATTCAAATGAGCTGGTTATGAATCGCTAATCATTTGAGTTAATTCAAGATCAATTCAATTCAAATGAATTGTAAATGAATTGCTGCAATTCATTTGACAAATTCATTTGAATTTGAAATGAAATGTTATTCATTTTTAACAAATTCATTTGAATTGACTCAAATTTCATTCAATTCATTTGCTTATGTGAGAAGAATTAATTCAAAATTTGCTAATTCGCTGCATGAATGATTCGCGAATTAATTCAACAATGAATGATGCATTTACAGCTCTGTGCTGAACACATTTTACCAGTAAATAGAATTTCGAAACATAAAAACCGCAATTTTGAAACGAGTCGATAACAAAGAAGCGCGCAATAAAAAAGTTAATAATTTCCTTATTTAAATTTTTACTATTTTCTTTTTGTTTCACTTTTATAACACTTCGAAAAACTGATACTTAGAACTAAAAATACTAAACACCAGCGTAATTAGATTTAAGCAAATTCCCTCAATTCTTAATAAAAATTCCGACATTTTGAATTTGGAAAGCTTGACCTTAGACTCATAATCAGCGACCCCGAAAGCTCCTGCGTTACGAGTTTCAAGCAAATCCAATAATATTACTAAAAATAGTCCACAATCTTGGAACCGCCATTTTTAATTTTTGATATATAATACTAGTTTCGTAATCAGCGACCACGAAAACCCCGCAAGTCACGAGTTTCAAGCCATAGAAGTGTTCAAGCACATCAAAATCAACTTGTTAACTTCAAAGACGTTTTTCTCCATAACTTATTTTCTGAGCATGGGTCCTTTTTCACGTTCCGTGTCGCATACATATATTAATAATGACTTTAGCATAAACATTTACATATATACATACGTATGCTTAATATACAAACATAAACATATTTTTAAGATATTTTTAAAACATATTTAAGCAATACATAAACATACATACATACACAGTAAAAAGTTGATGTTTAATTTTTAAACTCAGTGGTCTTAATTATAAACTATTTGGAATTAAATTTGAAATTAATATTTTGTAATTTATATGTAAAACCAAAAAAAAATTGTCTCTTATAAAATCTCTTTATATTCATACTATGCCGGCATAATTTTAATTCTTGTTTGGGATTGTTATATACGAGTCCTGGTATCAAAATTAATGCAAAATTTTTTACTGTGTACATAGCTGTGGCAATAAGAAAAAAGTGCTTAAGTCTAATTAATTAATTATTTTTTTTTAACAACATATTCCTATTTCTGTAAGAGATCTTACTTTCTTACGGTATCATATTAATTGAAGGGTCTTAAATATACATATATTTAGAATATATTAGATCTTAAGTCAAGTTAAGTTTTTATATCAAAAGAAATCGCATATTGAAATGAAATGAGTAAGAGTTTGAACACAATGTAGTTTAACAATAATTTATTGCGGTGTGGTTTTTCATACAATTTTGAAGTAAAAAAACGCATGCGGAGCGGCATAAAATTAAAATCTATTCTACTTTCATTGCGGCCTTTTTTATTGTGTAAATTTTTGAATTTCTTTCTTTCTTTGTCAATTTCTGATGTTGCCATAGTTTTTGAATAATTGGCTATGTTCACAACATTATTGTAAACAAAAAACATGATGGCTGCTACCAAATCAACAATTTTTTTAATAGCTTAAATTTTTTTATTTACTGCCATTACAAAATATTTAGAACAAACAGTAAATTTTGTAGAAAATTTTATAAAAATGTATGAACAAATAAATTAATAAAAATGTAACAATGACAAGTATTGCAGTCGCCGTCGCCATCACCGTCTTCCGTTTTATTATGTTTATATTTTTCTCCCGCAACGAGAAATCGCACCGCACCGCACCGCAAACATTGTGTTCAGACTCTAAAAATTAATTGTGCTGTAACATGCTTAAAAATCTTATAAATGAACTGAAATTATAAACAGGTGTACTTTTAAATGTGCAAATTATGATGGCGTGATTGTCTTAATTTTAGCTTAAGTCGACTTAAGAACTTTTTTCTTTTTGTCACAGATATATAATAATACTAATTTATTGAAGAAAAACAAAAGAAATTTATAGTTAAAAAAAAATTATACATACATAGTTATGTATGACCATATCGCTCTTTTATTGCAAAAGAGGCATAACTCAAAAAATCTAGTTTTGCAGAAAATAAATTTTACGTTTTCAACTAACAATCAACTCAATGAAAATATAAAAATATTTTCCTTTCTCGAAGGGTGCCTTTTATATGATATTTTTAGACCAGATTAAACATGATATAACGATTTGTTCTGCCTTATTAACTCTAAAATCAAATTTTTTTGAGATATGTCTATATTGCAAAAAAGGAGCGGTATCTATCGTATGTATGTCCTATGATAGATAATAGATTTAACCATGCGCGAGTATGTCAGTAGCACATAAGTTTTTACAAGCACGAAAAGTGCGAAAAAATAAACTACTACCTTTAAGTTTTAAGTGAGTGACGATAAAGACACTGTGATCATAACGCATGTTTAATATAGTGTATTTGATTTTTTAGAATTTACTTACATATACATACATACATATGTATATACAACATATTTAAAAAAAAAGACAAAAAATACAGTAGGGGTATTCACAGAAAATCTAATTTCCTCAAGACAACAAAAAATAAAAAATAAAGATCTCTTACATCTTACCTACATACATACATATACGGGGAAAGTCACTTTATTATTGTTGCTGATTTTAAATGAGAATTTTGAATGAATGCGTTTGAATACCAATAAAATTAAGAATAAAAATTTTTAGATTGTATTTTGAGAATTTACACACACAAAACTTTATAGTACAATGTAAGTTTAGTTTTAAAATTATATTATAAGAAAGAAAGAAATATAAAAAAAAACAAATAAAAAAATAAAACTCTTTAAGTAAATAATCATTTAGAATATCTTTAAATTAATCAAGAAAATATTTTTTTTATTTACATAATTCCATTCTTTAAATGTTCAACTTGAAATAAGTTCAGACATGGCAAGTATGAGTTTTTTAATATAACTATCGTGACACGAATACGCACGACTCAACACGAAGTGCTTGTGACAGAAAATCTAATTTCGTGTCGTGTTGAGCAAAGTTGCATGCATTTCTTAGTGCCGGTCCAGACTTGCAATTTTTGTTGCAGCAACTTTTTATTTTTTAGTGCAAAATGTATACATATATTTCTATTTCAACACTCTCACACATATTCAAGAATTGCTGCAACAAAAATTGCAAGTCTGGACCGGGACTTATAAAGAATAAATTTTATATTTGGAATCGCCATACACGCAAAACCAGCAAATTTGTTGTTAAAGGCCGTCATACGTTAAACTTCGCCTTTTTCAACTGACATTAACGCAACGACGGAGAAGGTTGGCACAATGAGTACTTTATATACGCCAGCATTTGAACAACATCAATAGATTGGTCTCCATTTTATTCATTAAATTGAACTATTTTTATTTATTTCGTTTATATCTAAATCAGAACATACAAAAAAAAACCAACCAACACCTGCCGAACTATTCAACGCACGCAAAAAGGTAAAAGTTGACCAATTTTTGTACTATTCGTTGACGGGCACGTACTGAATGCAACAGGCCTCATAAGAAATCATGTATTTCAACTCAGCTGTCAGTTGAAAAAGGCCTTAAGACCCTCTCTTTAGCTTAATCCCCCGTTGCCACATGCAAGTGCAAATGAAAAACACTCAATGCACCAACATTTTTTTACTAAGCCAGCCACACTTTTGTCACTTGCGACTCAGTTTTCAATGAAATTTTGAAGCAAGTAAATTTTTAATTTTTTATTAAGTAATTGTAAGTGACATCATAAATTAAATAGAAACATTTTGAAATAAATTGTGATTGTGCGTTTAAAAATTAAAAAATTAAATTTTTAAGAGAAAAACATAAAATTATATTGAAATAAGTATAACAATGGACAATGCAAAACTCATCACTTTAGTGGAAAACTGCGACTCTGCTGGTCAGACACGGCAACAGAAAATTAAGTACTCAAATTTAGAAGCAGAACGGCACAGCACAGAAGAGAAACAGAAAGTAAAGACTAATGAGGCCTTTACACTTGTCCAAGTAAAGTGACAAAACGAAAACAGTGTTGCTGAGTACAGAGTTATATATATCATTAATTTGGTTAAAATTTCAGCTGAATTCTTGTGTATGTATGTATGTACTCGTATGTACATTGTGACAGTTGAGTTGAGTTGAGTGACAGTTAATTTTTTTTTTCTTATATTCTCTCCCCCAAATCGGTTCAGTTTTATGTAAAAAAAATGCAAAAAAAATTTCATAGTTAAGTTGTGTTTTAGTGGGTGCGTCTGCCCCTTAAAGTTGGCCTTCAAACCCATATTTCAATGTAATTTTTTTGTTTTTTGTTTGTTTTTTTGTTGTTTAGATTGTATTTTTTTTTACATAAAACTGAACCGATTTGGGGGGAGAGAATATAAGAAATCAAAAAAAAATCTCCATACAACTAACGGCCACTCTAATGTACATACTTATATACATACATATGTATGTATAAAAAGGATATCAAGAAGTGGGAATAATTTTATATTACCGTTGACAAATGAATTTTTTTGGGTCTGTTCTTAAATCAATTTTTGTGAAAGTGATTGAAAAACACCAAATAGTGGTCTGGGTACAAAAACATTTTAAGTCACGTGACTTCAAACGGTTTGGGTAAATGACTGGCGATTTAAAATCAATTCAATTGTTTCCTACATTACAGTTACATTGCATTATAGTCGCTATTTCAAAATTAAGCTGTTTAAAAAAGTCCTAAATTGTTAAATTTTTATCTTTTTGATCTTGAAATGCCTAAAACAATTTCTGCAAACTTAACTGCCAATGCACAAAATTGGCCAATCAAAAAGACGGTAATTTCGAATGTGGAATTCGCACATATTCAACAAAAAAAAAATACTTAATTTCTTTAAATAATTTACTTTTTGAACTTATAAGTGTAAGCATAAAAATGTATTTTACTGGGAATGGTATAATTACGAATCCTTAGAGGCAAAAACGCTCAAAAATTCAAAAAATTTTTGGTGGGAGCGTAGTGTTGTTGCCTAAAATGAAAGGCCATTCATGTAAAAAAATTTTAATTTTACAGTAAATTTAAAAAAACTTTATAAAATTTTTCAAGTGATAGTAGTTGGGTGTCTTGATAATAGATATTTTCTTTCAAATGTAGCAGTTTTTTAAGTACAAAGTTTCAAACCTGTGAGAAGAATTGGTTTTCATAAACATACTATGGATGCATGTACATAACGATGGTCACAAATAGAAAGGCACTACTAACACGTATTTTCACGGAATTGAGTCGTCACAAAAATTTATTGCAATAGTGTAAAAAATGAACGGTTTTACAAGCAGTTGTACAAAGCAGTTAGTTGTACTATTTATGATTATGTTTTTACCTTCTCCTGTAAAGTTACAGTTATTTGAGTTGGAGCCTTTCTACTTGTGACCAACGAACGATATGTACCTACATAAAAACGATTCCAAATTTTTTGCTAGTGACATGGTTATTTATTTAAGTTAACGATGTAAAGTTATGTTTCCAAATAAAAGATTTATCTTACCTTTTATTTAACTTCAAAGTTTTTCTTCTTTAGTTGGATGCAAGTTTTCTTGGGTATTGCATTTTTTATCACAAAATTAATCATTCTTAAAATGGTTTCATATTTAAATTTGCAACATAACCACAAAATAATTTACCGAAATAACTTGACTACATGCACTTGTTTGTATGTATATACATATGTATGTTTGTATGCAGTATGTATGGTTGCGTACAAACATCAACTACAATAAAAAGTAATTAAAATGGCGATCTAATAAAAAATTTAGATACAAAGAAAAGGATTTGTTAAGTTTCTGAAAAAATATTTTCACAACTAAATATGAATATATATGTACATATACACACGTCCAACCATACATATGTAAATAATAGATGTCAATATTTCATTTAATATGGAAACTCGTCACCATTCTGATCCTTTTAACTTTTTCGATAAGCAAGGTGCATCACAATATTGTTATTTTAAGCCGCCGAATCATACTAAATGCACTACGCATTGTGCTTTAGTATTTAGATACACTAAAAAACAACGATCTTTTATTTACTTCAAATTTATTAACGTATTTTAACAAAAAATTCTTATAATGAACAACCGGCTAGTGAAGGTACTGAGAAAAACTAAAATGTTTCGATACCATTGTTGCCAGATGGTTTGTGTATACACCAACTTTTATTTTAACATTTTCCAACACCGGTATTAGCATTTTTAAACAAAATGCACTGAGCGGATATAAGCATAACAGAAATAGACTATTTTAAATAAAAGCTATCAAACTTTATATAAGTAGTTAATAAGTTGAGTGTAGGCTACTATCTTTAAGTTTCACCCATGATACAATAATATATATTGATTTCACCTACATATGTTTACATATCGCACATTCAGTACAATAATATCATAACTCAAAAAAATCGATTTTGAGTTAATAAAGCAGAATAATAATGGATTTCGTATTTTATCTTGCGCAAAAATTTCATATAAATAGCTTGTACTATCACCTCCTGAGAGAAGAATGTTTGTTCATGCCTTCATTGAATTGTATATCAATTGAAAACTTTAAACTTGTTTTCTGAAAAACTAATATTTTTGAGTTATGACACTATCTAACTGAATGTGCCATATGTCCTACTGTTTAGCTTTGTTTATGCAAGTTTTTTGAGTGAAAACTGATTTAAAAAATATTTTTTATATTGTTTTATTAATTATATATTTCGTATACCAAATATGGGTGATTGTCTTATTAATTCATCCAGTTTTATTTGAAATAATTCCGAAGTAACTGGAGTACCTGGTATCCATAATGGATCCCTCACCACACATTCTACCCAAATTTTGCTGTAAATTTGTTGAAGCAGTTCCTTAACATTCATGGCATTTACATCCGTATTCAAGACAAATCTGTAATATACATATGTACATATATAAACATTCATACATTATTTGCTATACATGTATGTATGTACATATGTAATTTCGAGCATAACCATTTTACTTACTTTAAACCCGATGGTGTCTCCAAGTAATGTAAGGCATATTTGTTGGTTTTATAGAATAGAAAGCCTTCTCGGGGATCGTGAGGTGAGATTTTGCTAACAAATGATTTGATGGATGACAACATACCATATGTGAGTTTGGCCTCCTACATTTTATTAAGATGAAATGTGAACAGATTCAGTAGTTACACTTTACACACAACATACATACCTCTTCTCGGGTTAAACCAGATTTTTTGGTGCGGTTCCATTCAGCATAATACATTAAGGTGCCAAGTTTATCAAATATATATAAATTAAATATTTTCATGCTGAAGATGCTTTATTTGAGTAAAAATAATTGTAAAACAAAAATACTGAGGATGTCCTATATTGGAAAATATTTGTTTACAAGTCTGCACCTCAGCTGTTAAAAAATCAGAGATGCCATATCATATCATTTACAGTAAATAATTTTTCTACAAAAGTACCAGATAGCACTAGCAACCTTTTAGTTATGCATTCACCTTGATTTAAACTTAAATATATATATACTTATCTATATGGATGTATTCAAATAAATAAATGTAAATATATATATATATATATATATATATATATATATTTATCTATATGTATGTATTAAAGTTAAGTTTTAGTTTTTGAAGATTTTCGATTCGGAAGTCAGCATATATAATTTGTTACTTAAATTATCGTATTATATTGTAGTCCCCGTTATATAATAACTAGTTTTATATTATTGTATTCATGTGATAATCAAATCTTCTGTTTGCCAATATGTATGACAATGTCTATGTTTTCCACTGTTTTGTAGAGTTGCATGTAATTATACAGTTGTCAAAAACATAGACTGTTTAAAAATATACCGTGTGAACATATCTGGATTGTCAACATTTTGATTTCCTTGTTTAGAAATTTTTGTGATTATTTGCAAAGCAAAAAGAGGATCCTTGTTTATAAAAATTTCATTCTCAGTATGTAGATAAACAAGCCCAAAAGAAAAAATAACTTGAAAATAAACAAACAGGTAGAAAATCTTTTAAATAATCAATATGGCGACTATGGAAAAACCGAAGAAAAATGTAAGATATGAACCCATTATATTTATGCACATACATACATATATATATATAAAATCTATTTTACAAAAGTAAATCGTAATAATAAAATTACTAATTTAAGAAAACAAGAAAATCCAAAACGCAAATAACTGAAGTAAATATTAGCGAAGAAAAAAAATCGGACAATGAAGTGGAAAATTTCTTTGTTAGGGAAGGATCGACTGCTTCCGCTGCTTGCGACAAAGATACAACGTTGACAAAACCTACTATCGAGAACATAAATGACTTTGTAGCATCGACATCTGCCACTAGAGATAACATAGTGACTAAGGAATGCTTTATTGCTTCTACTTATAAAGAAGATGATACAGTTTGCAAAGACGAAACGCCTACGGAGGAAATCTCAAATGATGTAAAATACAAAAAGGAAGAAGAGGGTATTTGTGATAACACTACCACACCCTCTGCACCTCCTTGCTTGGACAACGCACACAAAAATTCAGCAGCAAGCTCAACAAAGCCAATCCATTATCCGCAAATTCAACATTTTCAATATGAGGAAGCTGCCGCTGTTGTTGCATATAACACAAAAAAATCGCGCACATCCGCCTTCCGCTTATCAGAACTAAATCTTCAACCTCTGACCCAGGAACAACTGTATCAATATTATTATTGTGCCGATTTGGTTGTGGTCCAACAATTCGAAATGGAATTTCTTATGAATTCTCTGTTGGAAACTTACGAGAATGATCCATTGCATGCCGCTCTAAAGGAATACTACCACATGCAAAGCAAACTAACAATGAATTTACACGATGTCAAGAAGTTTCGAAAAGAAGCCGAAGGTGCTCAAGAGCACATTTGGGTAGAAGTACCCATTACTAAAACATTTTCAGAGAAATGTGGTGATAACATAGAGGTTAAAGAGACTGTTACATACAAGTAAGTATTATTTGTTAAGTACAAATGTTATGCTTGTGTACATTAACCAATTTTTTTTAGTATTAAACAAGTTGATGCCAAAAATTTGGAAGTTGCTAGTTCTGCTCTAACTGTTTTATTTGATATAATATGCAATGCATATACCAGCAACTTTATAACAACAAAAATGATTAAAATCAGGGTGAGTTTATGCAAAAAAAAATTAACACAAACATGTTTAATATTGGATATTTGGGATATAATTGAGGTTTTGAAATAGAACTTGCTTTCGAGCAATATATTTTTGAGTCAGTATCAGACTTCAGAAGTTTTTTGTACACACTCATGACTTTCGCTATGAAATTTATGCCGAGTATTGTTCTCTGCTGCATTTTTTTTTACCAATAAACATAATAATACATAATTTATTTAGTATTCGCAAGTGACGGACTATTATGTTATTTGTTGCTTAGGTTTCCCAAGCTCCCAGTTCCCTAAAAAAGCGAGTCACTTTGTTCATTCATACCAAAAATCTTACCTATAGTCTAATTATCACATTAGTTTAAGTTGTCTGCAGCATTAATGAAAATACATATCGATGGTCACAAGTAGAAAGGGCCTAACTCGTATTTTCACGAAATTGAGTTTTTCAGTGATTCCAATACATTTCACACAAATACACCACGTCACAGAAATGTATTGCAATAGTGTAAAAAAATAACTCTTTTTTTTTACCAGCACTTATACAAGGAGTTGTACTGTTTATGATTATCTTTTTACCTTCTGTAAAGTTACAGTTATTTGAGTTAGGGCATTTCTACTTGTGACCAACGATATGTACATTTGATCGTTATTTGATTTCTTTTGTTGCTATATTTTTTTCATAGATTGATCAAATGATAGATGAATTGATAAATCATCCTACAAAAAATTTTGAGGAACCGCTTAAATTGCAATACCAACTAAATGCTGATGATTTGGGTATTATAGCACAGATACGTAGAGCCCTAAGCATACTTTTCCATTTCTCTAGAAAACTATCGCCAAACAAGGTAATCAAAATTAACTATAAAAGGCTTTAAAATGTTCTTAATAAAAGTGGAATCTTAGGATTTTGATACCGATCTGAAATGTTGGTTTAGAAAATTGATATCACTACACTTACACTTAGCCACAAAAGAAGATCATTGGTTTTTACTGTTCAATATCTTAAGATGTCCTAGTGGTGTTGGCGCCTGGGCTAGTGAATTTATACAAATACCCTGTAATCGGTTTGTAAAAACGACAAAAAATACAAACGAACTGCCCCTAAAATTAAATTCACCCGAAATAAATCATTGTATGTCAGTGTTGCAAGTTCTCACTATGCCCATTAGGAAACGCAATGAATATTTAAGACAATTTACTCAGGTTAGTAGTAGCTTTGATATTTTGTAGTGAATTTTGAAATAACTTAATTAAAGTCTCAAAAGGAAATAACGGATCCAGTGACAGAGGAACGTTGGATTTTAGTGGACTCCGATGGCGAAGACAGTCATACACCAGCTGGTGATTGCGTTGGCTTAAAAGAAAGTGACTTAATAGCACTTTTGAATCAAATTCCATTCGATGAACTATTTAGGTAAATATCTTTGGTGGAATTGATTTAATTGTTGAAATTTAATCATATTAATGTGAATATTATTATTACAGATCTGCTTTGACCATAGAAAAGTTTTTAGACGATTATATCATCGAAACAGATTTAATAACTGCTGACAAAATGCTTCAAGTTATGGCCTTCTTTTCCCAGCTGCTTACACTTTTTGGCGAAGGGATGTTGACTTATAATAATGAGCGTTATAAACAATTAGCCAAACGTTTTGGTCGCTTAATGAGACATTCCCTGCAATATGTTTCCGACTACCATGAGCTGTTTAAGTAATTTATGTTTAATTTACCTTTTAAGATTTAGTGTATTCTGATGCATTTCTTGTTGTTACAGACAAAATAATTTGACTAAGGACTTGTGCGTCAGTGAGCGTATCGGTCTAGAAAATAAAATTTTACTTTTGAAAGCTTGCAGTTACATCTATCGTACTCGCAATTTGGCAACGTGGCAATATTTTTCCTCGTTATCGTTTTCTTCTATGGAAACAAATACTATTTGGCAAATATTTTATTATTTGAATGTGGGATTTCCAGAAGACATTGCAACACCAGCAGAAGGTACGTCCGTTATCCATGAATTTTTGTTTAGCTTAATACACATTATTGCAGTAATAATTTTACACTAAAACATTTTTTAGATTATGTGGAACTTTTAAATGCTTCAGATTTTTGGGCGAAATTTAATATAGCCAATTCTGATTCATCCGACGAAGATTTATATTATTTGCTGCAAGCTTTCTTTGAAATGGCCAACGATAGAAATAAGAACAAAGACTGGAATTTGATAAACACCATTTTTCTACACATTTTCAATGTAAGTGTACATACTGGAAATATTTTAATTGTATTTGTTTTTTAATTTTAATTTCATCACCTTTGCAAATTTAAAAGATTGGTTTTATAAACCGTAATACAAGGGACATTTGCTATAAGTCTGCACGAGATTTGTTGGTTAATTTATCTTTGGCGTATGAGGATTTAATGTCTTCTTTATTAGCTCAATTAAAAATACGTTTTGATGAGTGTGAAAATGTAAAATATTTATTTAAATCTCTTCCACTTGAGAACTGGAAACCAGATATGGAAAGTTTTGATACACTGGCTAATTGGTTGCTGCATTTCGATTTTAGAACGGAAAAAAATATATTAGCGCGTCTTATAATCAGTAATTTAAATTGGTCATTCGATTGTGATGGTCGTTTATTTTTACCACACAACATACACGTTCGCATGGCCTGTTTGATCTCTGATGCGTTGACAAAACACGCCCCTGAGATCTTGGGCTTGTCGGGTATTTCCGAAAGTGTACGCCAGGTTTCGAGTCTCATTGATTTTAGCCAATCGACCAAAGAACAATTTAGTACGTGGTGTTGGAGTATAGTTTCGTTATTACGTCTACACATTATGGATCAAGACGTAGAAAAAGTTAAACTAACTCTGCGTGATCCCGCAGAGGCTTTAGTGTTTGTCGCTGAATTAGAACGCATTGATTTAATTTACCAAGGAGTAACCGAGAACAGACCGTTGGCATTGTATGTGGGCATATTAGTATCCTTGCATGGGCATTCCATACCGTTAATATGTCAGAAGGGGTTTGAATTGATGCAACGTTTGCTTGGCGACCATAGACATGCTGCGGTCATTAGATGTTTGGAATTAATTGTCCCTTTATTCTTGGAGACACCAGATACACTGGGAAATTCGGAATGGTAAGCAATGGAATATTTTCTCTAATATGTCTCAAGTTTATGCTAATTAAATTTTTGCAGCTTTCAGTCTATTCTAAATACTTTATTAAATGCTGATAAGACTTACTTAAAAATGGCGAAGGATATGGTATATCCAAACACAGTGGGCCCAGTCCTAGAACTATTAGACAATATGATACACCATCAAATAACTTCATATACCAGGTAAATTGTTTTAAACTTAAAATATCTTTCACTTTATTATCATTTGCGAATGACGCATATTTTACTTGCAGTGAAACGAAACAATAAAAAAAGAGAACGAAAAATCTAGTTCAATAATTCTGCTTTTTAACCACCTAAAAAAAGGAGGAGGTTTTCAATTCGCCTGTATTTTTTTTTTTTATTATTATTATATTTTTACTTCATAACTCGGTAACTTTTAGACCGACTTTAAACATTAATTTTTTGTATGAGAGTATATAAAAAGCTTCCATTTGGCGAGGATGGGTTAGGTGAGCAGGAGAAGGTAGTGAGGGAGTCTGAAAGGAGAGGGATAGTGATAGAGAAGGCAGTTGGTGAAGGAAGAGATAGAGGAAAGCTTCATTCTTTCACAACTTGCTTTTTGCACGTTTTTAATAATACAGAGTTACAGCGCCTTTGAAGCTGTGTTTAGTAGGCATTTTATTTATTTATTGATTTATTGATTGATTCTACACAATACCGACGAATGAGGGCTCTCTGATGTTACATTAGGATTTGCCTCCGCTGAGGCCGATGTAGTCCAGTGACCAGTGTCTATGCCTTCATCACTAGAACTTTTCCTACAACAACTGATACCAAGGGACGCTAATGCACATCAGAAAAATACGTGGTGTTGTTATTTAATGACTGTCGGAGGCTGGTCTCGAAACCAGGACCTTCGGTCTTGTAGCCAACGTGCTAAATGCTGAAATGCTAACATTTTTCTTTGATTTATGATATCTTACTTATCTGATTGCTAGGAAACTTAGCAAACATACAATATCGTTGTTGATTTAATGGGCGGAGCCACGCCCATTAAAATTTAATATTCTCAGGCATGTTCTGAAAATCACATTTTTCAAATCATATGTGCTATTAAAAGTTGTAATGGTCCTGCAGTCGTTTTTAAAATCATATACGATGCAATTCTTCCAAATATGATATTTGATGTTCTATAAATAGAAAACTTAAAAAAACAGAGTGTGCATGACCATTATTTCTTTTAAAATCACATGTGATTTGAAAAATATGATTTTCACAGCATGCCTGTTTATTTCACGTACTTCTACTTCTAGACTCTAAAAAAAGAGGCTAGACCACGCCCATTAAAATTAATTCTTATATTTCACGTGATTCTAGTTTACCTATTTTTACGAATCTTGGCACACAGCTTGAGCTCTAAAAAATACTTAATCTTGTGTTCAAAAAAGTAGGAGGGGCACGCCCATCAAAGCTTAGTATAAAATTACAGGTACTTCTGTGCTTATCCGATTTCCACGAAACTTGGCAAACTGTTTGGTCACTTCAAATGACATAATTTCGTATTTAAAAATTGGGAGGGGCCATGCCCATTAAAACTTAATATTATATTTCACGTGGTTCTACATGACCAATATTTATGAAATTTGGCACACACCTTGCGCTCTTAAAATGACACGATGCAGAACTTATAAAATTGGGCCCCTAAAAGTTTCAAAATGGCTTTTAGTGCCATAGTCAAAAATAAAACTTAAAAAAATTCAAACGAATTCGAAAAAAGTTAAAAATAATTTTGATTAAGTTAATTTAAAAATTTTTATATGTGTCGCCCATAGTGATATTGCTTTGAAACTTTAAATATTTCTTTATATATTTCAGTTATGGCCTTTCATCACCTTTAAATCTTATCAACATCTGGCTGAATTGCTTAACTGCTTTGCCTGGTTGGCAAAATACATATGTCGTATATCTATTGGATAAAATACTTAGAGTAGCATATCAATTCCCAGATGCGCATATGCAATGTTTAGAATTTTTCCATAACTACTACAGAGAATGCACCGACTGGAAAGGTGTTGCTAAAATGTCTACATTCAAGGGTTTCTTTGGTGGAACTCAATCAAAGATTCCCGCTATAACATCGTATTATCCTTGGTTGGCTTTGGTTTTGCTTGAAATTGAATTTAATACTCAAGATTCTTATATATGGCCGGAGCTGTTGCGCCAACTTAATGCAGCTGAAAATAAAACTAACTTAGATACTCTTTTAAAGGTATACCTATATTTAATTATTTTTAAAGATGTATGGCATTCACAATTGAACCTTTCAATCATCCTTAGAAAACCTTAACTGTGGCCAAGAAATCTACTTATCCAGCCAGTATGTTGGTAATATATAAATATGCGAATCTCATAGTAAATATGGATATAAAACACGCTCTCTTCCCCATAATAAATCAAAAATTTTTCGAATTATATTTATCGCGCTTGCCCATACACTATGACGAGCACAGTTTTCAACAAGTTTATGGAGTTTCAGACAAGTTCTACGATTATAATGTAACAGTAATGAAGAAAATGAAAACGCAACTGAAAGCTGCTCAAATGTTCTACGAAACTGAAACGACAAAAAATGCCCAAGATAATTCCATTTCTTACTGGTGTCAAAATTGCGCTAAGTATGCTTTTCATTTATAGTTTCTCTTAACGAAAGTTATTTTTAAATTAAATTTTAGAATTATGAAAACTTACGCCTTATGGCTGGAAGATACAGCCATGAACAAAATGTCCAGTGAGCAGACTAATTATCCACCTCAGTATAATAACGAAAAACTGAAAGAAATTTTTAATGGTAATACGGTAAGTGCGAAAGTTAGGGGGAAACTTCTTATTAACAAAATTTTTTTAATATTCGGCCTGTTCTCGGTGAATCGTTGCGGAATTGGATTTCACACAAAATTTCAGTTCAATTTCAGCGGAAAGAGAAGAATACACATGATTAAATAAGGAAATGCAAACTAAGAAAATACAACGAATGGTGAATTTCAGAAGTAGAAATTGTATATGAAAAATATATTCGTTCGATAATTGGCACAAAATACCGATGAATGAAAACATGAGAAATTGTAATATTTGTTTTTGCCTCAATAATTAAATTTTTATTTAATGATATCAAATATTCAGGCCCGAAACTCAAAATATCGAACTTAAAATCACTAATTCAAAATCCCGTATTTCAAATTTTCGAATTTCAAAATTCCGAATCGCAAATTACCAATGTCAAAATTCCGAATTTTAAAATACTGAATTTGAATATCTCAAATAATAATAATGAACATACAGAATCTATCATTAACATCGCAAAAGAATTTTCCCCTCATACTGGGTGCAAAAGATGTCAATTCCAATGTTTAAGTACAAAAGTATGGCAACTCTAAAGAATTTAGCTTCCAAGTAGAAATTGTTTTTGGGATCCCAAATTTTGGTCGGCTTGTCTCAGGGTACAAAAAAACTTCCATCCATCCATTCCCGAAACTTCCCGCTAGTTTTTAAGTCCAAAAAATTTAACGTGTGTTCGAAATCGATTTAAAAATACGGACACTTTTCTTGCAAATTTTCAACAACGATATTTCACGAACCATTTTACAAATTTTGGTCAAATTTAGCATCTGATAAACTTTTTAAAACTACAAATCAGTGGATGGGTCTATTTATGTCGAATTTTGACTACTACTGCGACGATTTTGTACTAGATTAAAGAAAAGCTGTTGCAATGTTCTTTAGTCTTGCACGAAATCGTCGTAGTCGAAGTAATAATACTCGACACTCGTAATAAAGCCCAATATCCAAAGTATGTTCGGCGATTTAAGTTATTAGATAAAAACGATTTTTTCGAAATTTTTTGGTCAACGATATCAGTCGAACGAATCTTCCGATTTTAGTTAAATTTGCAGCAATCGACGTGTCTTTTTGTAGATGAGAACTGATTGCATTTTGAACTTGATCGGCTTAATAGTTTACAATTTGTTTAAAAGAAAATTTTATTTACTATATACATACATATATTACCATATTGTGCTCAAAATTTTTTATAATTTCTTCCATTTGTGTAGAGTCATTGGACCGAATTTTTATATCTTCCGGCCATACGCAGAGAACAACGCTATCAGGCTGATCAATGGGCTCGTAAGTGCTTCCGATTGAAACCAAACGCGAATTCACGCTCTCCTCTCCAACCGAAAGCAAAAGCCACTCCTCTACAACGCATTAAGTCACACTTAAGTTCTTATGATACACAATTGCCACCGCCGAAATATGTTAAACCTGGTCTGTTGTTGCAGCAAGAAATTACCCAACATTCATTGAACGAATTGAAAGAAAAGTTAAAAGTTTTAACTGGAACAGCAACGTAAGTTACAATATAGAAAAACTTGCATAAATAATGGGCCTTATTACGTGTGTCGTATTACGACTTCGACTACGACGATTTTGTACTAGACTAAAGAAAACTGCAACAGTTTTTCTTTAATCTAGTACAAAATCATCGTAGTCGAAGTCGTAATACGATACTCGTAATTACGCCCAATACACGTCGTGGTCGAATTCGAAACACGCCAGCCACGATAAGGTGAAATATTTCTTATAATTAAAACTTATTCAATCTTCAACCCATTGTAGGATTCTCTATTTTTTCTGCCGAATAAAACAGAAGTAATGAAAATTTACAAAAATAACTACTAAAACTAAAATCTTTCCAGATCACCAAAATTTAAAAAAAAATCTATGATCATAATCAGGGGTTGGACTTTCATGCAAACGCATTTTTTTTTTGTGAGAGTTAAAAAGGTATTGAATAATTATCTAGTCTATTTGGCAATAAATGCAAATGTTTGCAGTTGTAACCAGTTTTTAATGCATATTTAAAATTTAAAAAAAAAAAGTTTAAAGTCTATAAAGAATGATTTCACCCTTTCATACTCGTATTCAAACTAAACTTTTTTAAGTGAAACTATTACACTACTGCAAGGGATCAACACCACAGAATGACAAAAGCATCGTTTTAAGTACTCTTTGAGTATTGGCCGTCAAACAACTATGAATGCGTACAGCTAAAAATTTAAAACACACTCATATGCAAACACACGCATTAATTTTAAACCGACTACTTATAACTATAAACATCCTACAAATATGTTCATAAACATTTTTTACACAAACAACTATAACTGAAATTTATATATCGTATGATTTACAATCATACGCATGAGTATAAAAATACTCTGATTATTAATCAGCTACACATGCGTATGTCCAGGCCTATTTCATTTACTCACACACATAAAGCATGTTTTCAAACAGAAAAAACATACATACATAAATACACAAATGTATGCATACGTTGGCGAATAATGGATAAATATCCTGAATATCATGCGTATATATTTTTTTTGTCCTATAAGTATGACAGAGAATCAATATGCTTGATACGCATACGTCTTTTTATTTATAGTTGCAGCGTATTTTAGTTTTTCGCACAAACGAAGTGGAGATCCCCTTGTATGTTGGAATTGGCTATAATCATATTTAGGTTAGGTTAATGTTGGGGGTTGCTGGTGAAAAAATAAAAGCTAAGGGTCCAGCTCACTTGGATCCAATACGATGATCGCTTTGTGCTACCAGTAAGTTGGAAATAGTAAAGAAAGGGATCATAAAGAAGAAAGGGGAAGATAAAAATGAATAGTTACTAGAGAAGAGAAGAGAGTGGGTCGGGAAAGGGTCGCCATAGAAGGGTGTTAACGCTCATACCATCCGATGCTCCTCAGATTCTTGAGTCTTATTTCCGATAACTCTGATATGCTACTGAAGGATAATATGCCAAGGAAGCGCAGACGGAGATCCTTCATACCGCCGCAAAAGCAGAGGAAATGCAAGATGCTTTCCTCGTCTTCTTGATCATTACAACTGGAGCAGTAATCATTATACCGGAGACCTATACGTTTAGCAAGGGTTCCGAAAGTGCAGTGGCCGGTCAGTGTGGCCAAGAGATTCCTCTA
Source organism: Nowickia ferox (assembly GCA_936439885.1). NCBI lineage: Eukaryota > Metazoa > Arthropoda > Insecta > Diptera > Tachinidae > Nowickia > Nowickia ferox. The sequence goes on from OW387023.1 coordinate 113,908,082, forward strand.
GTGCTTCCTAGTGAAGTTCATGAGGATTTTAGTTTTGTGAGGGTTTAGGCGAGTCCAAAGGGTTCTCGCTATGGCGTACGTGGGCTCATTGCGCCATCTGTTTTGATGAGAGTGGGAGCCCACAGAGATTGTCGATTGCTATGAGTACGGTTGGCTTCGTTGCCAGGTCTGCAAGCTGTGCACTTTGCGACTACACATCGGTGATTGACTTAATTGCAGATTGGCTGCCAATTATGACATGGATATCTCTGCTTGATATCCGATAAAACCTTAGCCAGTGTGTTGCTCTTTTAATGGCAGATATCTCTGTCTTTCAACTCCGAATTCTGGAATATATACTCCCCTTCCAACTCTTCCCTTCCTCCCCCCCCAACCCCCTCTTTAGCCGTCCGTGAAAACCTATACGGCTCCGTCCAGTGGGGAGAACCCTTCTGTCAATGAAATATTATATAGTTATACTATATAGTTGCTTGCAAGAAAATATGTGAGCATACGATTGTTTGGGCTACAATTATGATTACACGCAGCTACTAAAATTAAGACTATTGACTTAAATTTTCTTTTTTGTACTCATCGTCATTCTCTGATCAACACCCTTAGTACCCGTCTATACAGTGAAACATTTGGGACTTACTAAACAAGTAAATTCCGTTGAAGAAAGAATTAGAAAAGTTTACAGTGTATTTTAGTTGCATGAAAGTCCGAGCCCTGATTAGGATAAATCCATACTTTCGCGTCCCATCTCTAAAAAAAAGGTAAAAATTTAAAAATGCCTAAATCACAATTAGTTTGTATAAATCGAAAAAATAAGTTGAGGCACACCCAATAACTTAAAAAAAATCACCTTGATAATGAGAACTATTGTTATTATCTGTTATTCGTTTTATAAATAATGTGTGACCTGGAGACCATCAAATGAACCCATCAATCACTGCATATGCCTGAGTGTCGTATACTTGCGCTTCGTAGCGCAGTCTAGACATTTGTTCATCCGCACACTTCTCCATCATTAACAAGAACCACAATCAATTTGATGTTTTTCTTTTTTGTCACTAATCATAGTTGGAGACGATCAAACAATCCGTCGTCAAGTGAAAAATCTAAACTTTTTGGTTTTCATCAATCATTGCATACAACGAGTACGTTTTGCCGAAGAAACACAACTATGTGATTGATGGGTTTATTTGATCGTCTCCAGGGCACTTTAATGTCGGCCTACAAAAGACTGTTCACAACTACTCAATAAATACATCCTTTTTTTTAATAAAATTTTATGGTTTTTTATGATTTTTTTTTTATTATTACAGTAAATTTCACTTTAAAACTTCCGAGCTTAATGCTATTAATCGCAACTACTTGGACAATATTATAAATCTATATAGAATGGTGCCTTATGAAGAAATAAAAATTAAAAGTTGTAACTCGCTACTGTTTAATCGCCAGTGTACAAATCCTGCAAGAATAAAAACCACTTTAGAAGCCATACGTAAGAATAAAAAGGTGCAAAGTAAAATAAATTCTTATCGAGAGAGACACAATAAAATCGTCGATGAAGTGTTAAATGAAAATGTTAATGATTTTGCCAAATGTGTGGCAGAAATCGGCCAAGTCGTACGCTTATTACTGAGTAGAAGTAACAATCAGCATGATGTTTTAAATCAGTTGAAATCAAATACTGGTTCGGAGTTTTTCTACCATGTCACTGAGAATATGTCAGATATAACAATGAAATTTAATGCCACCAATAAATTTTACACCGAATTATTGAATGATTTAGGAGTAAGTAAATGAAAATATTCCAATAATTCTTTTTAAAACATAATGGCAATGATTTTTGTTTTGCTATAGATTTTTATACAAGAAAACCAAGAAAGTGAAGGCTTGAAAATATTGGAGCTGGCTCTGAAAAGACCTGACTTGATAAAGCCCTTGTCTGCTGTATTTACGCCCGGTCAAACTCGTCCTTCTTATTTTCTTAAGATGTACAAATTTCTCATTGATTCCCATCTAAAACTCTGTGATACAAAAATATTATTTGTTTTATTTTCCAAGGTTTGTGATCCTAAATCAGCCATAGCTTTTCAATAATATGTACAATATGCACAATTCTGTTTTATATTTTGTATTAAACAGTTTGATTTAATTTTATGGTTGGAATCCTATCGTCCCAAACTATTTGATATAAATAATTTGTTGCAATTAGTTGTGCAAGGTCTACAGTCCTGGTCTCAGCCCTCGTCAGCGCTTTTGCAAGATCAATTCCGCCGCCATTTGGTTCATATATTCGATTATGATTTTCCCGAGCACTACGGCGAAGTGATGCAAATGGTATTAGATCGCATATCAGAACAAGAAATAATGCCTATAGTGGTTTTGGATCTTCTGAATTCATTGTTAGTTAAGTCTAATTGCGAACAATTGGATTTGAAAACTAATCAAGATAAATTAGAAGAGATTGCAATGGAATTTGCCAGAAAACAAAATCTGTTTAATCTCAAGGCCACGACTGATACTGTTATGTTGTTTGCTCGACACTTTCAAAAGGAGCGTTTAAATCACGGTTTGCATGGCTTGTATCCAAAACATAAAGATTATTGCCAACCTCTATCGATGTGGTTTTCCTGTTTTGGACACTGTTTGCTAGTGACAGCAATTTGTACTTATCAGGAATTGTTGGCCGACCAAAGTAAGTGTATTTTAGTTTACAACAAATTTAAGTTTCTAAAAAAAAATCATATTCATTGCAGTTTGCGATTTGGTATTTGGCTCCGTTATTGAAATGTATTCACCGTGGCTTATTACCTACAACGAACAGACAATACAACAATCTTCCGCCAACTGGATACGCCAGCTGGTCAACAGTGTAAATGGCAAAATGTTATACCCCTGGAGTGAGCAACATGCAGGTTATAGTAAAATAATTATTAAAAATTTTATTCGGACTTTGATATTTATTTTGGAGAATTTACCAAGTGCGTTTTTACATGTTCAATTATTTTTTCAAGCTTAATCTTAACTTTTTTTTATATATGAACACTTTAGTTTCACATAAAATTTTGGCACACACATTCAGCTGGTACGTTCACCATTTTAGTGTTCCCAATATAGAATACTATGTTTATGGACCCATCCATGAGGGTATTGCGGAATTGCCTTGGGAATATTTTAAGCCTCAGGAAGAATATATAGATATGCTGTACGATAGTCTACAAAAGGTAATTCTCGGTTGATGTACATTCACTTATCATTAGCTAGATATACATATGTGTGTATGTAATTACTAAGCAGTTAAACAGAAAATGTTTCGCCAGTATCGGTTGGTGATAGAAACAAACGTAATCAAAAACGTTGGGCAGTTTTAAGGAAACTGTTACACGTTTCCTTTATTCTATTACAAAAAGACACGTCATTCCCATATAAATTTAATCACCCCTCTATCGTGAACAGTCTTTCCTTCGAAATTGTTCCCCTTTTTACAAAATTGCAATCGTGAACTATTTTCCCCTAGAAATGTTTTCCTTTTTTTATTCCCCTTATCATGAATAATATTTTTCGCGGGTAATTTGTTCACTTTATCTTTGCAAGTGAACTGAACTATTACAGTGAGTGAATAATATCGATATTTCTCTTCGAACTAAATATGTATTGAAATAGTAAATAAAGTTTGTTAACAATAATTCTCTGCAACACCCCTTTTTTGCATGGAGTATGAATCTCTTTGATTCACAAACAGTAAATTTAATAGCGCTGCACCGCGGTGGTATTCTAAAGAATTTTTTTCTGCTGCAGCTAGAATATTAAAAACACAACTTTATAGCTAAAAAAATTAATTTTTTTAAACTTATATTTGATTTTCAGCTAATTTTTAAGCTTACACATTTACACATTTGTTTCCCTTTTTTACATTCACTGGGACTGATAGCGGGGAACAAAAATGCACTTGTTGTTCACGATAGAGATGAATATTGTTTTAAGGTTAGGATTCACTATCCTACACAGTCGTATGACTTTTGAGAAGATACAACCCTTGTGTGATGGATTTTATGAAAATTTTCAAAAGACAACAAAAGCAGCCCTATTCTGAATAACAATTATGTGCTTTTATATGCTTTTATGTAAAATAAAATAACTGGAAACAAAAAAGCTGAATTCTAAATTCTTACTTACTTATTTTTCTCCCGCCATGTGTGTAGAAGAAGAGATGTTTATTCTCGGAAAAAATTAATTCCTTAGAATTGCGCTTGTTCAGCCGAACAGGTAATCTTAATCTGGCAACTTCGAAAGCATACGATATTTTAACGGTACTTTTAATGCAACTTGAGACCAAAAATGCAAGAGACATTTTGGTCCTAAATCAGTGATATCAAAAATAAAACTATAGCTGTATGTGTGAAAAAAGTTGTCTCATTCGTCTCTGAAGTAAACAAAAAATAAATATTTGGAGCAAATGCAGTTTAGTGAAGCATCCTATGTCATCGAAAATTAAAAATTAAGAAAACAAAATTAAATGAAAAGGTTGCTTGCGACCCATATTTTCCGAGTTATGGGGCTCTGAACTTTTCATTGTAAACTGTGAAGAATCTCCAAAACAAATTAAATATCTTATTTGATAGAAAATTGAAAATAGGAAAAACAATTTTTAAAAAATAGTCTTCGCCCTTAGCCCTTAGAAAATGTAGTTTAGTGAAGCATCTCCAAAAAATCAAAATGTTTTTTAAGGCATATTCATTTCTTTGCTTAAAATTTTTGTAACATAAAACAATTGAATGTCGCGAAAATCATTGGTGATCATAGAATATTTTTCGCATACCACTTCTTTCTTTCAATTCATCTATAAAAAATTTAATACACCCGCTACGCACGTGTTATCGTCGCTGTCTCATTGACGACTAAATGAAAGAGAATAAGATTGTGTGTGATTTTAGCTAGCACAATTGGTCCATATTTACACTATGCAAGTCTTATTGCTAAGCTGATTAGTTTTTTAGCAAAGAGAGACGAGGGGAAAAGAAACTTTACTGTTCTCCTCGTCTCTCTCTCCATCAAACTAATCTGCTTAGCAATAAGACTTGCATAGTGTAAATATGGACTTGTGCTATGAAACTTGCATCAATGTCCTAGATTAAAGAACAAATGTTGGGGTGTTCTTTAATCTGTTACGGAAACATCATAGTCAAAGTCGAAATACGCCAACCATGATAAGGGGAATTATTACTACTGCCCAACTGATTCATATGAAAGTTTTCCTCAGCTATTGTTTTTCATTTAAGCTAACGATATATCTATTTTCAAAATTATATTTTGGAAGCTATGCTACGTGTCTTTCAAATTTGAGAAACCAGCCCCCATGTTCGGTAACTCGCTAAAGCTAAATCTCTATCGCTAAAAATCTGTAAAGTCGATTTATCGATTTTCCGCTACGAATCCAATTTACAAACGTGTATTGCTAAACCATGGGTCTAATCGTAGCTTTCGATAACGAGGTGATTCGATCACATTTTCTCATTATCGAATAATATGTGTAATTTGCATTTTCGATATCGATTGCCATAATCTCAAACTGACAAAATGTGATCGAATCACCTCGTTATGGAAAGCGACAATTGCTTAAAAATTTAATCCGCCGAAATTTTAATTTTATATTTGTTCAGCATGTTAGCGATCGAATTGCTTTAGCGAATTACAGAATAAAAGGCAGAAGATATAAGACAATGTAACAACAATAAAAAATTATTTTAAAAATAAATTTGCCACAAAATAAAATTATTGAAAAATGTGTTTATTAAAAAGCAAATTTCAGTTTTTGAAATCTATATTTTAAGGATTTATATTAATGCAATTTCTTAAAATAATTCTTCGTCCAATATACTTTTAGTTTCTTCCCGAATCCCATGCTATGCTAGGACACATATTCATACGAATAAATTGGAACGAATGGTTTTCGGAAACCCTACCCAAAATACCGGTACTACAACAAACGACTGTTGTCTCTCGTTTATTCACCATATTCATTAAAATTGCCTTTGAACCCAATATTCACATTCAAGTTAATACAAGCAAAATACTTGAAGATGCCATCAACTTCCCTTGGCATTTGATCGACTATACCGAATTGGAGAATCTATTGAAATGGTTTGTGGCAACTGTGGAGCCAACGATTGTTCTCAAAATACCTTCAGAAACAAATTACACTGATAGGGCTGTATTAGAGTAAGACTGGCAAAATCTAAAAAAGAAAATATATATACATATATATCTTTTTTATTTTAGTTTAATACGTTTAGCTTGTGTTATGATGCCAGAGCGAAGTAATCAAACCAAAAATATAACAAATGCTACAGCAAAACGTATATTATACACTAGATCCATGATACGTTTGCAAAGAGCTTGTGCGGCTAAAAATCCAAAGCTGCTGGCCACCAAAGAGGGATATCGTGTGTTCGAAAATGCATTCCTAGAACTAATAAATACACTTAGCCAGTCCTTAAGTGCGCTGGCTGCTACAAAAACTCATGAGGAACAAAGACGTGAGGCCCTAAATGTTATGTTGGAAATAATATTACCCATGCAAACTCAAAGTGAAGAAACTTCAAAGTGAGTGAATTTGTTTGTGTGTTTTTCTTAATTCTATTCGATAACTGCTTAAATTCCCTTTAGTTTACATATTGAGTGCATGATAAAGTGGCAAGATTTGCATGCTCAACCTGGTAATTTACTGATGTGCAGCATTTTAAGTTCTATCGGGCATATGAAAGCTTTCATAGGCGGCACTTACACTCTACTGGAAGCCAGTATTGCCTTTTATTTTCGTTCTTCGCAAGATAGCTTGGATTGGCACACACCTTCGTGGTTAAATCTGTTGCAGTTGCTGCAAATGTCTTTGGATAAACTTCAATTAATGCCCATTATGAGAAACTCTTCTATGTTTACGTTGCATGTATTCATTCTATATAAAATGGAGCAAATGCCAACAGTTGGTGATCAAATAACATTCCTTCAAGATCTAAGTCAACTGATTGAAGGTTTGAAAACAGAGCCTTACAGTGAGCCCATCCTGGCAGTAGTTTGGGGTGCTATGATTTCTTGGGGCTGCAGAATTATATCGCAGGAACCTCAAAATGGTAGAAAACCTTTGATCATGTTAGCACGCCACTTACAAATTATATCAACACAAGCCGAAGGTTGGGGTGAAGGTATTCTAGGAGCTATTGGTTTTAAAAAGGATGTGGTTACCAATAAGTAAGCATCTCACTTTAGAAATTACTAAAATTAAATGAGAATACTTTTTTTTAATTTAGACGCAAAGTTCTTACGCGTTGCTTGGCAATTTTGATATTTTCATTGTTCCCTTATAAAAGGTAATTTTTCGCAGACTTCTTAAAGTTGCTTTATTTAATTATTATTATTATTTTTCTCAAACATATTTTTTCAGTCACAGCGGTAATAATATTGTGCCCAGCGAAGATCATGCATCGTCTATGCGGGAATTATCAATGCTTCTAGCTAATAAAAAATTCATCGACGTTAAGGCACTAATTGTTCAATCTATAGGAATTTTAAATGAAAATAAATTGCCTCAACTAAGTGATGTGTCCCATTTGGTGTGCCGTCTTATATCATTGTTTTATAATAATGTTTTTCTGACAACAGTGCCGGAAGTTTGGGAAATGGATTTTAAAATTCCTTGTACATAAAAGTGATTTCGTTTACTTTTATTTTTGTTAATACAACTTAAGAGTCTGGTTATATTTCTAGTTATTTTTTATATCTACCCATATTATTATTATCAAGAAAATATCATTTCTTTATTAGATTTATTACGAATGTGGTTGTCGTATTTCAAGTTATCAATAATTTTGTCCTAGACTGAAGATATCACTAATCTAGGACAAAAATGGCGAAATTCAAATACAGCAACAGCTCAATGGCCCAATTCACAGTTTTGTGCAAAACGCCTTGCATCGTAACATGTACAACATGGTGTAGTATATTGATACTCACCACTAAGAATTTTCAAGTGGTGAGTATCAATATACAAGGTTGTGAGTTGGGCTTACATATATGTATGTATGTTAAGATTTTTGCTTAAAAGTTATTTTTAATACATATTTTTGAAAAGTTAACTAAACTAATTTTTTCCCTTTTTTTGTTTATTTTATAGAATTTAAAGTTTTTTGCGAGAAGTAAGTCAAATTCAGTTAATCATCATCAAAAATCAGTTTTAAGGTGTTTATACGCAATAGCACATTTGTGTGGCAACCTGCAAGTGAAGAAATTTTCACTCCTATCGTGAATAACAAATGGAATTTTTGTTCTCGTGAATCTCCCGTGAAATTTTTTCCCCGCTATCAGTCCCAGTGAATGTTAAAATGGAAAAGGGATTTTAAAATTGAGGGTCGCGTTGGCTGAAGTAGTTAGCACGTTGACTACAAAACCACAGATCCCTTTCCTAAAAAGAAGGTAACACCTAGTACTGCTAGTAGGCATTCATTGCCTGAGTGTTACTTTTCTTTAGTAAATTCTGTAAAGTGCGACTGTGACTCGCACACGAAAAGATCCGTACGGACACTACATATGCAATACTATACGAACTTTAGCATATATAATCGAATATCTTACCTGATGTAGACATTTTTTTTTTTAATTTAAGTACCGAGTAAACATATTTTCGGTTTTTGGCGATTTTTCTGATTTTGGCCTTTTTTGATATTTTTTACGTTTTTGGGATTTTTTCGGTTTTTTGACGTTTTTTTAGTGTTAGCTTTTTTTTCAGTTTGGCGATTTTAGGATTTTTTATTAGTTTGGCGCTTTTTTCGTTCTGGCGTTTTTTCGGTTGGGCGATTTTTTAATTTAGGGGTTTTTTAGTTTTTGAAAATTTCAAGAGTTTGCCTCTTACGGTTTCTAAGATGCAGCAAGTTACATTAACTAACAGACTACCCTTTAATTTTGATTTTTTAATATCAGTGTTAATTGGTGTAGTCTGCATAAAAACACACTAGTTTTAAAAATTTCAAGTTTCTATATTACATGGGATTTCAAAATTTGTAGATGCTCGTTTTGGAACACCCTTTAATTTTTAACTGTCATATACATATTTGTTGTTGTAGCGTCCAAAGTTATATTTCAGGTCCGTAGCTCTTACGGTTCTCGAGAAAATAGCCTGTAACAGACAGACGGACAGCGTAGCGAAAACAATAGGGTTCCTTTTCACCTTAGGTGTACGAAACCCTAAAAATTAATTGAAAATCAAACAAAATTTAACTTTAATAATAAGAAATACACAAATTTTAGGTTCCATATGAAATTTTTTAACTTTAAAGTTGTGTTTTTAAATATTCAAGAAAACAAAAATTATTCAATGGAATGAAATTTACTGTGTGTGAACCAAAGAGATTTATACTCCATGAAAAAAAGGGTTGCAAATTATTAACAATCGTGAACTTTATTTACTAATCTTGTCCTAAAAATAAATATTTATAACTTTTAACATTTATTCGAAGAAGAATATCGATATTATTCGCTGCAATAATTCAGTTCGCCTGCAAAGATAAAGTGAACCAAATCAAGGGAAAAGTGAAAAAATCTCCGTGAAAAATATTATTCATGAAAAATAATTCACGATTGCAATTTTGTAAAAAGGGGAACAATTTCGAGGGAAACAATTTTCACGATGGGTATGTTTATACAACAATTCTGCGGCTGGATTCAGTAACTTTTTGCGAACCGAAAATCGTAATGATCTTTTTTTACGATAGTGTACATTTTCGTTTTATTCACTCCTTAATTGTATATTATCCCAGTATACAAAATGTTTTCACCAAAAAAAGCGAAAAGCACAAAAAAGAATAAAGAAAAAGTAAACAAATTTGATCTTTTTTACTTCAACCGACAGCGAATATTGTTAAAATATTTTACTGAATAGTAAAATCGATAAATTTTTGTTATATTTTTTATAACGATACGATTATCGTATCAAAAGTTACTGAATCCAGGTACTGGTGACATTGTTCAAGCAAATCTGGTATACAGAGACGATCTCCACAGGATGGAAAGATGGAATGGTTATAAAAATATACCCAAGAAAGGTGATCTCAAACTACGCCATACTAGCGGTCTGTAAAATCTTGAAAAAAAAAATTATACATAATCGTATTCTTGAACCGTTAGTTATTCGTCTTCGTAAAGAACAAGCCTGATTCACACATAATCCCATCTGGAATGATCTCAAGAACAAACACGGGCCTTTCAAGATGATAAATCCATTAAAATTCCAATACAGCAAATAGGTGAACCCCACGCGCGGTTGGGCGGTTAGATTGCAGCATACCACAAAACAATTACATATTCATAACATTTTCATAAATGGTACTTTTTTAAAAGGGGATTTTTTCGAACGTGCAAATTTTTAATAGTTCATGTTGAACAAACTATTACTGTTCATTCTTAACTTTATTAGTCACATTTGAATATGCGGTAAAGGCCGTGATACACTAGCCTACACAATCGTGCGATTTTTGAGAAAATACAGCCCTGGTATGATGGAGTCTATGAACATTTTCAAAAGACAAAAACAATTCATCACATCAGGGTTGTATTTTTTCTTAGATCGCGCGATTGTGTAGGATAGTGAATCATGGCCTTAAACAACTATAATATTTTAATACTTTTGCAGTAGAAAAAAATATAAGAAAATTCAAAATTCACTTTTGGTAGAACCGTACCTTTGCAGAATTTTTAATGCATTAGCAAGAACAAAATTTACTGAACGGTTATTAACAACGCTGTTATTAAAAAAAAAAGCTTTAGTAAATGCTACTGTTAAATTTACCAGAATAAAAAGATGTTTATGTTACTGCAAAACTTTTCGATTTCACTTGGTAGTTGTAAATATATTTAACTAAAAGGAAAGCCACTTTAAGCATTCAAATTGAGAAAAACTAATATCAGGCAGCTGGTTTATTAATTTACAAAACTATACGAGTAGTATACATATGTATGTATCATTCAAGAGATTTATTATTCGACATATTGTCATAATTATATTATAAGTGAAGCGATGTCTATATGCATTTCATTGTTGCTTTAACAAATCGTCAGTATAAGTTACTAAGCCTACTATGCTTATTTTTCTTTTGTGATTTTCAAAAATATTAATATTTGTGAATTCTCAAATAGTTTATGAAAGTCTGTGCATAAGACAAGAGGTTTGTGACTGTTCAAAATGTGTGGTTGAAGTCTACTGACGATTTGTTAAAGCAACAATGAAATGCATATAGACGTCGCTTAACCACCAGCAAATAAATTTCTCATATGTATGTATGTACATATCGTCACCTAAAAAAATAACGGTACATCACTTTTCATAAGTTTACAGGAGAAGCAAAAAACTGCATAAAAGGGAAACTACGAGTATTAGAGATATTAAGTCAACATTTTTAAATCATGATTTAAATAAAACAAGAAATTCATTTTGGATAAAAATTATCCGTTTTTATCAAAACTTAGTGTCATGTGTCTTAGGTTATTTTGAATTGTGGTTTTCTGAAACAAAATAACGTATCGTCAGCTTTATAAGCTAGAATATGAAAAAACGAAAGCTAAATTAAAATTATAGTTTTTACTTATACTTGAAAATAAATTTTTGGTGTTTTTTACCTTTGCATATTTTGTTGACAACACTAATTGAAAAAAAAGAGAATTTCCTTAACTTTTATGGTAGGTACAGACTTAGCAACGTGTTTATGCAACCAGGTAGATTGCATTGTCGGTCGCATAGTCTGTAGTCTTGTTTATGGTTGCGTTGGAAGTTGCATTCGAAGTTTCGAAAATATCAAAATGTTTTGATGTTTATAGGTTGCATTGTAGGTTGCAGTGTCTGCGTCAAAATATTCGAAAACGTGTTGCGTAAGCAAGTTGCAAAGTCTGTACCTACCATCATAAGCACAGCAAGAAAAAAAGAAGTATTTTAATTTGTTCAGAGAGAATAAGTTGATAGCAAAAATAAGATAATCAGCTCAAAAGGTATACTATCATGAAAGAAATGATAGTCTGCTGGAAGCAAAGATTTTAGATCTTGCATGTGTAGCCATTTCTTTTTGGAAATTGTAAGCCTTTGCGAATGCAATCGCTTAGGTTGCTGACTTCCAGAAATTCTGGTAGTCCTTTGTCGAAGAAGCTGATAGTCATCCTTAATATTGTTTTTGTAATATATGTATGACTCCTGTACACATTCTATTGATTTCACAACACTTGTTTGCTTTTCTTTTCACTTTTGAATAAATTATTCAGAATGATAAAAATTTTACTAAAACTAAGATGATATTAAATTGAATATATCTACATAACTAAAAAGTAAATGCTTTCTTCAATTACAAACAGGAAAATAAATGTTGTGTAGTTTTTTTAAATTCGTATGAGTGATGGATGATACGTTATATTGTTTGATGATACGTTATTTTGAATTTTGCTTATAACTTTGGTATTTTTTATATAAGACCTGCAAAATTTTGTACACATATGTTATACGATATAGTGAATCGTAATCAACAAAAAAATCAAGTTTGTATTTTTTGATGATGCGTTATTTTGCATTTTAGCTGACGGTATATAAAACTTTTCTAAAATAAATTTTTTACCTTTTTAGGTAAATATTCGCTCGAATCTATCGTTCGCATTTCGAAGCAATTAAGAAATTTTTTTGTTTTTGTTTTTTAATTTTAATATACATATTTCAATATTACAAATATCACATAAATACATTTACACACACATAAAATTATATCTAGCCTTAAATTATCCTTGAGGATGGAAAGGTTGAGCAGGATATGGCCGTGAGCCCACAAAGGCGTACGGATTCCCATTGATGACACGGGCAATATCACTATAAGTGCGTCCAGTGCGTTTATTTCCGCGGCTATGACGCCGTCGGTAATGGGATGAGACACCACTAGAACCACTACTATATGCACCAGCATTATAATCATAAAAATTTGAATAGCCGTAACTGGGAGCATAACTGCCGTAAATAAGTTTTTTCTTAAAGCCTTTCAGAAGTGAAAAGAATAAGCCATCAGATAAACCACTGCACAATATAGTGACAATCAATAGCAAAAAACAATGTGCGAATTTCATGTTTTGTAGGGAATTAAATTGAATTTTTTTTAATACAATTTTTCCGTTCGAAATGTGGTTCTTTAGTCAAGGCTGCTTATTCGCAACTGTGTGTTTCTTATCATCAATAGATGTATTTATACACACAACGAGAGAACAAAAGAAAATACTATTAAGAACTATTTCTTTTTTTTTAGTAAATTCAAAAATATTTTTCAATTATACCGAATTGCATTTGTAACTGCTTGTAAACAGAAGCAAATACTGATTTAATTTTTACATGCAAACCTGCTCAAATATTTCAGTGATTCACTTTGTTTCCATCTCAAGCTTTTATTTTATCATGATTTAAATCTTTAAGTTTTTACTTTTATTTTGATTATATGTATTTTTACAACATTTCTTTCGTTTTTTTTCTTTCATTTGGTTCAAAGTATGATGTCCGATTTATTTTCCAAGTTTAAATTCAAATCACGTACTGACGCTAAGACTGCACGTTTGTAAATGGTAAATTTCTTTATGTAGTTCTAACCGGTCATTACCATGGCTTTTAGCACAATCAGTGAGTTCTTTTTTTTTTTTGGTTAGTCCATATTTACACTATGCAAGTCTTATTGCTAAGCTGATTAGTTTGATGGAGAGAGAGACGAGGGGAACAGTAACGTTTCTTTTCCCCTCGTCCCTCTTTCCTAACAAACTAATCAGCAATAGCAATAAGACTTGCGTAGTGTAAATTAGGACTAAGTTCAATGTTTTTTTTTTATTAGTTTTTAATTATTTTGATAATCAAGATTTCAAAGAATAAAAAACAAAAATTCAAAATAGCAATTTAGGATAAATTGAAACTAAACATAACCAAAAAAAAATACATTTACATGAATATATCTAAATATATTTAATTTGATCAAAAAGAATTAAGGGCCTAATTAACTAAATCACGTCACCAAAGTAATTTTTACATGCAAATAAAAACATAATTTTGGAAATTTTAAAAATTTCATACAAATTCTAAGGGCCAATTTCATAAATTCTATTTAACTATCAATTCATACTTAGAAGTTGTTTTTCATAGAAAAAATAAAATAAAATATATGAAAAACAACTTTTAAATGTGAATCGATATTTAAATAGAGTTGGTGAAATCGTACCTTACAATTATAAAAGGTCAAGTAAAACCTGAGTTTATTTTGTTTTACTTCAGTGATGAATTTTTAAATTAAATATTTGTTTCCATGTAAAAATCACTTTGGTGACGTGGTTCACACAATTAAGTTATAAATTCAAATTGTTACGAAAACAAGATTGATAAAAGTAAATTAAATAATTTTATTATTATTAATTATTTTCTTTCAAAGTTATTTAATTTATTAAACAATGGTGAAATTAAAAAAATAACGGCACAATAAAAAACAGGCCCAGTAAAATATGACCCCAAACTGAAATATTGAAAATTTTTATCAAAAAAGTAGGAAAAATTGAGCCAAAAAAAGTTTGCTTGAGGTCAATTTCTATTTTGCAGTTTGGGGAAATTTAGCAATGGATCCATTTTTCCGCAAGCAGGAACCACGATTTTAAAATCCAATTATTCCAATTTATTACTTTTTAATTTGCGGCTCATTTTTTGTTATAAATTAGGAAACGACTTTTTTCGGTTTTTGACGCTTTTTTCGTTCTCGGCGATTTTTCGATTTTTGGCGATTTATTTTAGTCTTAGCAATTTTTTTTTTATTACTCCATGCCCCTAAACAGTGTTAGGATGGGAGAATTATTTGGCTGATCCTACGATAAAATGCCACCAATAATTTATTGTTCTTTTTTCTCGAGTTTTTAAAGTTTTGTATTAATTTATTCTAGGAAGTTGGTTATTAATTGGTATTCTTCTGGCTTCCGTTCGGTGAAAAATGAGCGCGTGTTGTTGTAGAGTTCCAATAGTGGATATTTCGTTCTTTTGGTATTAGCAATTTTTTAGTTTTGCCGCTTTTTTCGGTTTTTTGCTATTTTTTCATTTGGCGATTTTTTTTTATTTTGGGATTTTTAGTTTTAGCATTTTTGAAAATATGTACCAAGACTTGTCAAAATTACTTAGTAAAATTTACATTAATTGATAGAATTCCCTTTAATTTTTTTAAATAAACAATTGAGACAGAGAATTGACAAACTCAAAGCAAGTTATTAAATTGCATGTTTTAAAATTAAGCTTCAATTCATTTTCTCTCTAAAGTGCAGTTCAAATAAAATAGACCAGATCATTTCAGTATACACCAGCGGTTTGAAAACGGCAAATTTCAAGCTTTTTCGTTTGTCAGAACACCTGTTTGGTGGTTTCAAATCGAAAACGCGAATTTTAAGCGATATGCATTTTTCAGAATATCAGCGTGTGTATTTATATGCAGACGGCAATTACATCAAGACCTGCAGCTACATGCAACTGCTGCAATCACATCAACTTCTGCGATAAATGGAGCAATCCGCTCACTTATACCGAAAAGAAAATTGCAACCAGAAGCATCACAATTTGAAAACTTTTTCAAACTTGAGGAACGAATACTAGACGCGACTTTTGATCCGAAGGGTCAAATTTTTACAAGAAAAAATCAGCGAAATGGCTATGTTTTTTATTTTTGGAGTTTATTTTGTTCTTTAGAAATTTATTTAGTCAGAATGAAATGAAAAAATGAATTTTGCTTAAGGCCATGATTCACTATCCTACACAATCGCGCGATCTACGAAAAAATACAACCCTGATCTGATGAATTGTTTTTGTCTTTTGAAAATGTTCATAGACTCCATCATACCAGAGCTGTATTTTCTCAAAAATCGCACGATCGTGTAGGCTAGTGTATCACGGCCTTTAGTAATAGAAAAGAAAATAAAAAAATTATTTTTTGAAGTCTTTTTTGCTTTCAAGTCTGGGCAATTTCGCACGCTCTCTATGGGGAACCCCCCAGGGATGGTTCCAGGGGGTGTGCCACTGGCATAGGTGGGTCGGCCCTCCAAAATTAGTGGGTGTCGGTCATACATTTTGACTCGATTGAGGAACTCTAAATGAGTCAAAGTGAGATTTTTCAAAATTTGCCCATTCGGATCAAAAGTCGGGATATCAAAATACATTTTAGATGTATGGTTCCTTCGGGAAAGTTTCTTATTTTGATCCCTAGAATACGATTTTCCTTGTAATTTGAGCGATTTTTTTGCGTCCATACAAATCGACCCGCCCTAATGTATACATATTCATGTGCATCCAAGCAAGAGCAACACAAATTTCTGGCTTAATTCTCGTACATTTTTGTCACTGTATTTGTTGCTCTTATGAAGAGTTCTTTCAGATTTAAATTAGTTCACAGTAATACACGGGAAAACATTTGCAGTAACTCAAACAGCTTATTTACATACATACATATGTATGTATGTATGTATATACAGTAGAATAGTTGCTATAACTAATTTGTAGTTATTTTTAACCGATTTCAAAAAGTACATTTGTATTTTTTATTTGAGTTACAGTCAAATCCCAATAATTCGTATCACGATAAATCGTAATTCCCGATAATTCGTAATAAACTGTCGGCCCCTTGAAAAAATGACGTTAATTCGTAAAATTTCCATACATTTTGGTCCCCTCGCTAATTCGTAATTTCTTTTTTTTTTCAAATAAAATCTTTACCTCTTATAAATCGTAATTGTTTGCTAACTACCACTTATAATTCGTAATAAAAACAACAGAAACATGGAAAGAATGATTTTTTGTTTACCGCTATTTTTGCGTGGGTTTTTTATTTTGCTTGTGTGTGTGTTTATTTTCTTAAGATCAGTTTGTTACATGAATAATAAAGAAAAATGTCAAACAAAGCGCACGCATAAAACTCTGCCGGTGTTACAAAAACAACAAATTTTCATAGGTATTTATTATTTGATCAGGCTAAGGTTCGTATTGCTTTGTAAGCCAAATTATACGAACTTTAGCCTGATCAAGTCATAAATATAGAAACAAATGAAGTTCGAACAACAATAATTAAAATTAACTAAAATTAATAGCCAATTGCCTGTGGCAAAAAACTAAATAAAAAATATACTTAAGTATCAAACCAAAAAAGTTTATCTTAAGTAGAACAAAAAATAATGAAATTAACTAACATGTGCATAATTAGTAAAGAACAAACGACAATGGCAAGACTGTTGTAAATTTAGAAATGGTAAAAATGAGCTTTCATTACAAAAAAGCTTTCAGCAAATTGTAATACGATGAATCAAAACAATTCACATATTCCATTTGCAATAATGGCTGAGTATATAAAGCTGAAATCTACATCAACTGACCCACACACAGTGGACCAAACACAAAAGAACGCCTTCGAAAATAGCCGGTTGATCCATTCAACTATGTGTTTGTCAGAATATTTACAACAGACTTTGGTGTTATTTGTTCATTAATAATTATCACATGTAATTTGGCTTACAAAGCAATACGAACTTTAGCCTGATCAAATCATAAATATAGAAACAAATGAAGTTCGAACAACAATAATTAAAATTAACTAACAACAAATTTTTGTTTGTAATGGTTTTTTATCGTTTTAGTAAATAAACTGAAAAAACCCCGTTATTCGTATTTATTTTATTTTAACCCCGTTAAATCGAAACCCCGCTAAATCGAAAACCCCTATAATTCGTAAGAAACAGCCGGTCCCTTGCGATGACGAATTATCGGGATTTGACTGTACTTCATAATTCCGTCCACTAATTTTTTTCTTTTGGCAAACACTGGATTATCAGAGTGATATATTTTGCCACAAAAAGACGGCGAAAAACTTGGCAAACACTTTGGGCTCCTAGAATGGCATAATATTGTGCTTAAAAAAGTGGGTGGGGCCACACCAATTGAAATTTTGTAGAATTCCGAAGATTCCTAATCGCAAGGGAGCATACATTTTTAAGAATTACAGGAGGTCTACTGTGTAATTCGAAATGAAAGAAAATGCTTTCGAATTTTTATGCTTTTAACATGTAATTTCGAAAGCATTTTCTTTTGTATCGAATTCAAGAGTAGAATCCCAAAAAATTTCGATTTAACCGAATTTCTGTTTATTTTATGCGTAGGACTATTTGACAAACATGGTATTGGAACTCGAATTAATGAGGGGACCAAAATGCATAGAATTAGTGCGATTGAAAGCAATTTTTTCAAGGGACCAACGATTTGTTACGAATTTGAGCTTTTAAATTCAACGGGGAACGAATAATCGAGATGCTATTGTATTATATTTCATGTGCTTCTATTTAACCGATTCTTGCGCAACTAGGCACACACTCTGAGCTCTAAAAGTGATACAGTCTTGCAATTAAAATGTTGATTTGATATTATAAATTGGTAACTTAGCGCATAAATATCTGAATGTGGAATTTCTTAAGATTCAAATTACTTTGAGTTTAGGCAAACAATTCGAACCCCGTGTAGAGAAATTCGACTGTAATTACTTCGAAAGACAAAAATTAATTTGTTTCATTATTTGGTGTCTTATGTCGATTTAAAAATTAAAGCATTATGATTAATAATGAAATTCCAATATACAAAATGCGATTATCAATGTGTCATCGTTTTGGAACATTTTGCGGTTAACAAAAAAAAAATCTTATAATAAAAGGTTATCTGTTAAATTGAATGTATCTATATATGTATATGTATATGTATACCTATACATATGTAAGTATGTCCATATGTACCTGAAATCTTTATGTATTATAATTAAATAAATATAAGAAACAAAGTTCAATCATTAATATCTGCCAGATTCAGTTCTTTTTTAAAAGTTAAACACATCAAACGCACTACAATGCATATACGATATTTTATCTTGAGTGGAGCTATTGTTCTTTTGGCATCTGATATTAGCAGCATTTATGCTTTGAACACATTTGAGAGTTCATCAATAATTAAACGGAATGTAGTTGATTTGCCAATAAGAGCGCCAATTTATTTAAGTCAACAACCAGTTAATACAGGATCAATACATCCTTATTACTTTTATTATCCCCAATCCCAGTATCCAAACACCGGGGTGGTATATCAACCATCAGGAACCGCTGTTCAGTATCCATACTATGGCTGGACGTATACACCAAATTATAATACGCCTTCCGTTCCTGCAACACCAAGTAATGCTTTTGCCGGAAATTCTGGTGATCCAAACAATCCCAAGAAAGATGTAGAATATATTTAAATTTTAACGAAGTTAATTTCTTAATTAAAAATTTAATTTTGTGATAGCAAAAAATACAAGAAAATAGTAAATAATGGCTTGTGATTAATCTGAAGAAATCCCGGAATTTGTAAGTACACTCAAAAAAATTGTACATTAAATTAATTAGGTTATTCGTTTTTACTCAAGTTTTATGTTAAAAAATTAACATTCAAAAATAACTGAGAAAATCGTTTGATTCAAATGAAATGTTATTAATCCGCTTTTTAGCTGAAAATACGAGTACTATTGTTTCAAACGATTTTTCATTTGAATTTACCTGCATAATATTTTGAGTCTACATACATCAGTGGTGGGCGCTGTGAATGAATTGGTGCACTCGGAATGTTTGAGGTTGCGAGCTACTACCCACCAAACACAAAGCCAAGCGTTTGAATTATAATGCTGCATCATTTATTCATATTTACATAAGTGGCATGTAGAAACTTTTTCTATATTGGTACCTTGAAAATAAACGTTTATTCAGTTAAAATATTAATTGAAAGTAAAACAGTGTCTAACTGCACATTGAATTGAAAAAAATTTGTTCAAACTTTTACTTTGGTATGGTCCAGTGTTTGTTTTTGAGGGTGGCGTTGGCTGAAGTAGTTAGCACGTTGACTATGAAAACGAAGGTCCTCGGTTCGAGCCCGCTATCAGACAGTCATCATATAACAACACCACGCATTTTTCTGATGTAAATTAGTGTTCCTTTGTATCAGTTGTTGTAGGAAAGTTCATATGATGAAGGCTACCCACCAAACACAAAGCCAAGCGTTTGAATTATAATGCTGCATCATTTATTCATATTTACATAAGTGGCATGTAGAAACTTTTTCTATATTGGTACCTTGAAAATAAACGTTTATTCAGTTAAAATATTAATTGAAAGTAAAACAGTGTCTAACTGCACATTGAATTGAAAAAAATTTGTTCAAACTTTTACTTTGGTATGGTCCAGTGTTTGTTTTTGAGGGTGGCGTTGGCTGAAGTAGTTAGCACGTTGACTATGAAAACGAAGGTCCTCGGTTCGAGCCCGCTATCAGACAGTCATCATATAACAACACCACGCATTTTTCTGATGTAAATTAGTGTTCCTTTGTATCAGTTGTTGTAGGAAAGTTCAGTGGTCACTGAATTATACCGACTTCAGCAGGTACTTAATCCTAATGTAACATCAGAGCGCGCTACTTCGTTGGATAGCAGAATCATCGGCGAAGTAAAATAACCAATAAAATGGCTACTAATCGCAGCTTCAAAAATTTAATACGCCTCATTCAAAACCAAAGGCGCTGCAACAGTGCATTATTAAAAAAAAACGTGCAAAAAGCAGAGTTGTAAAAAGAATGAAGCTTTCCTCTATCTCTTTCTTCACCACCTGTCTTCTCTATCACTATCCCTTTCCTAAAGAAGGCAACACCTAGTAATAGTAGTAGGCATTCATTGCCTGAGTGTTACTTCTCTTTCTAAAAAAAAAAAAAAAAATTTGCTTGGAAAAAAACAAATTCCTACCCAGCAAAAAAAGTAGCAAAAGCACCTCAACTACTAATTCGAAGCACTCCAAGCAAAAAGTAGTAAATTGGTTTGTTTTTCCCAACCTGTGAGCGAATAAAATTCACTTTTTATTTGCTATAAAAACTCTAAAATAAGGTGTGATTTAATATTGGGGAAGTAAGTAAATCCAATATATTTTACATTTAGGATGTGGTTATTAACCACTTTTCCAAAGCAGTTAAATTTATGATTTAGTAAGTGGTGCTTAGTCATTGCTTTATTAACCCACTTGTAAAGTCTTTTAATTCTTGTCTCACAAGAAAAAAGAAGGGAAATCTGTTCATTTTTGAAATTGAAAAATTTGTACTTTGAAGCATTTAAATCAATCAGTCAATTTTATTAGCTTACGGGCTCAGAGCTTGAAGTGGTTCGTATCCGAAGTTCATCACTTTTTTGCTGGGTTTTTATTTTAGAGAATAATAATAATAAAATAGGTGATGATCTTTGAAATTTTATTTGACCTTTTATTTTATAATTAGTAACTATTTTGTTAAGCTTGAATATAATCCAAAAAAATTATAGCCTGAAGAAGACACACAAAGGCGTGTCGAAATATCGTTGAATTAAATTGTTAATTTTATTCAAAACAAAAAAGACCTTAAGATTACTTATTATAAAATAGTTACTAATTATAAAATAGGTGATTTAACATTACTTTAGATGTGTGATTAAAAATAACTTCATTAAACGTTAAAAAAATGTGCATAACCTACTTTGGAAGAATTAAGAAGGGGTTTATAAAGAAGTACTTATTCGGTTTCTTTCAGATATAATCGGTCATGTCACAGAGCTCAATTACGTTCGGAAACGGAATTGAATCCAACTCAAAATGTCGAGCTCTAACCGAAGTATAACCCAGCATACCAGCGCCCCCAACAGTTTGGACACAACTGACAAATTCCCTTATTTTAGTTTTCTTTTTAAGACACCATCTCCTACAAAAATGGGGTGGATTGAATTCCTTTTCAGAACGGAATTGAACTCTGTGACATGGCCGAATATTTGAAGCACAGTATAATAGACAAATGGAAAAAATTCAGAAGAAATACATATTTCTATTATAATTTTAATTTTCTAAAATCGTGCGATTTCAAATCGATTTACAAAACAGGGCCGGATGTAATTTTGACAGCGTGCTATATCTTTTAAACCGTAAGAGGCAAACTCTTGAAATTTTCGAAAGCGCAAAACTAAAAAAATCTCAAAATAAAAAAGTCGCCAAAGCGAAAAAAAACCCGAAAAAAATCGCCAAAACGAAAAAAGCGCCAAACCAAAAAAAAAACGCTAAAACCGAAATAAATCGCCAAAACAAAAAAAAACCAAACCAACTAAACAAACGCCAAAAACCGAAAAAACCAAAAAAATAAAAAAAAAACACCAAAACTAAGAAAAAGCACCAAAAACCAAAAGAAATTGTTTACCGGCTAGTTAATATTTTTCAAAATAAATTTCTACATCAGGTAAGATTTCGATTATATAGCCTAAAGTTCGTATAGTGTTACATATGTAGTGTCCGTGCGAAACCCTTCGTGTGCGAGTCAAAGTCGCACTTTACTGTATTTATTTTAATTGTATTCTATTGGCAAAAACGCTGACATAGCTGAGAATATTTTCCTAAAAAGAGTTTGCTAGTGAAGGTTTCACAAAATTTCATTATAACATTTTTAGAGTTTGTAACTCTACGTTTCCACCTGACATTAAATTTTGTTGTAACTTCTTGTAAATAAAGGCAAATTTTAATTTAAAAATCTAAAATAATAAATTTTAAAACGGTGGCATGTACGGTGAATATGTACTCGTACATATCGCACATCTAGTTCAATAGTGACATAACTCAAAAAATTAGTTTTTTGACTTAATAATGCAGATTAATTATGTATCTCGTATTTTATCTTGCGTAAAAATTACGTATAAATAACTTGTACTATCACCTCGTGAGAGAAGAATATTTGTTCATGCCTTCATTTAGTTGTATGTAAATTGAAAACTTGAAACGTGTTTTCTGCAAAACTGTTTTTTTTTTGAGTTATGACACTATTGAACTGAATGTGCGATATGTACACACATGCAACAATAAGAACACGGTTTTTTAAATATGAAAACGCCAAAAAGCCTGTTTAAATACACATGGAGAAAGTCTTTCGCTTTTATTCACTAATAGCCATTGTGTGCATATCCATAGGGTGCATTATTATAATTATAGCCGTTTGGTTGATGATTAACATACGGTGGGCCTTTGTAGTAGCCCTGATTATCATATACTGCATTTGGACTGTAATTTACAGCTCCGTTGGGTGTATAATATCCGGCGGCATTGTGATTATGTGGGTAGTACGTAGTTGGTGAATTATTTGGGTAAACGCTACCGCTAGCTACCTGATGGGGTCTTTGATTGTAACCGTATCCGCCATGCGCATGGTCTGGTCGATTGTAACCATTATAAGTATATGCTGAATTATGAACATAGGGCGCCGGTCCGTGATTTGCTTGATTTGGTTCATGTAGTAAATCGTGCATAATATCCGCTATAACATCAAATGTTGGTTTAGCTGCAGCATTAACGGCAAGTAATGCTATTATTAAGAAAAATTTTACAATTTTCATTTCGATTTTCGAAATTTTCTTAGATAAGGCTAAAGTGATACTAAAGCTGGAAATAATTTTTAGCGAATTTTTATACATGTTCGTAAAACCAAATAGTACGATAAGAATTGCTATTGATGCATATTTCGCCTGAATAAACACAGAAAATTAAGACAGTGGAGTGTTGTGCTAAAAGGTTTTTTTTTTGTACAATTTTGACCATGTGATTTTCTTACTGTCATTTTGTTGGGAATGTAAAAAAGACTAGCAGAACAATTATGCGACAATAATCCACCATTAATCAAAAGAACAAGATCGCGCAGGTCCGTTACTTTTGTTGTGTAGCGGCGATCAGCTGCTTGTGTGACGTAGACATAGAATATGTGTAATAAACAAAGTAGATTTGTGTATGGAAAGTGCAAAAGAGTTACATAATAAAGTAAACGGTAAAAAGATTAATTAAAAATAAAAATTAAATGTGCAGTGAAGAAATGTAAGAATGAAAACAATTCACAAAAGCGTGTAAAATATGGTTTTACAATTTTCCCTTGCATCCTTATCTATTAAAGCAGTGGATACTGTTTTTGTGACCGCAAGGGAAAATTCAATGTGAAGACGTTGCATGTCCATCATAAGGTTTTACTAAAAGAAGATTCTTGAAGCGTGCGACAGTCGAGACACGCATACAAAAGCGCGAGATTTTTTTTTTTGGAAACGCTACTTAAAGTACACCGTTTTCAAAGGTAAAAAATAAAGGGTTTAATACCTGGCTAATAGAATTAGTTATCATGACAATTTTTTTTTACTATATGTGACCCGGTCTATGAAAAGGTGGCTTATGATTCAAAACCATATATACATATAAAATATTCAAGAGATTTATTATTCGACATATTGTCATAATTATACTATAAGTGAAATTTATTTGCTGGTGGTTAAGCGATGTCTATATGCATTTCATTGTTGCTTTAACAAATCGTCAGTAGACTTCAACCACACATTTTGAACAGTCACAAACCTCTTATCTTATGGACATACTTTCATAAACTATTTGAGAATTCACAAATATTAATATTTTTGAAAATCACAAAAGAAAAATAAGCATAGTAGGCTTAGTAACTCATACAAAACTCAGCAAATAATTCTTATCCGATATGAATCTATTTTATTTTTCTACACCTTTATACAATTAGAAATCCATTGGATAAAAATAAAAGTATTTATAATGCAAAATGAAAAATAATATTTTAATTAAACATTCAAGAGATTTATTATTCGACATATTGTCATAATTATACTATAAGTGAAATAAAAATAAAAATATACAAAAAATATACATATAAAAAAGTGAAAAATAATTTTTTGAGTCATAAGCCACCTTTTCATAGACCGGGTCACATATATAAAAAGTCCAATAGTGAAGGTTATGGAAAGTGAAGTTCTCACAGAACATCATTCAGAAGAAGAAACGCTTATAAAAATAATTTGATTTTTATTACAAGAATTTTTATATAAGCCGGTAGCCGCAAGAATTTATTCCTCGAATAGCTTTTAAGACAAAACTCAAAAGGTATACTCGCCTGCATCTCCTTTCTGGTCATTTAAAATTTTGATCAAATCCATGCACCATTTTACAAGTTATTTTGTAGTTATTTCCAGTTTTGCGCCAAAAATATCTTACAGTTTTTATAAGAAACACTCATTTGCATTCTATGAGGACGTAGATGCACAGTAGAAATTTTTTTTATACGGCTGAGTACGCAATTTTTTATTCATGAAAATCCCTCTTGCCGTTGGCATATTTCAACTCTGACTTTTTTGCAATATATTAAAAAACACCGCAAAATATGTTCTTTAATCTACGACCAAACTGTCGTAATCCAAGTCGAAATACGCCAACCACGATAGGGAGGATTATTATTATGATTTTCTAATTTTAAATAGTTCACCTGGCTAAAATTTCCATTGACTCGTACGACTTTTTTGAGGTTATGCCAAACTGACTTTTAGCTTAGTCTGTTTTTAGAAAACGAAAGAGAGATTTCGTCAGACAGTTTGTATTGAAAATATGAAAAGAGAAAAATATGTTATCGCTTTTAAGTCATGTTGTTTTTTCATGCATACATATGTACATGCTTATGAATTGCCGAATGACCTTGTCGTGATTGGCGTATTTCCACTTTGACTACATCATTTTCGATCTATATTAAAGTAAAAAACGTCGAAGTAGGGGCCGAAATACGCCAACCACCATAAGGAGGAATAACTTGTCTCAGGGGATCTACTCTGTAATTCGAAACGAAAGAGAATGCTTTCGAATTGGTATGTTAATAACATGGAAATTCGAAAGCATTTTCTTTTGTTTCGAATTAGAGAGTAGACCCAAAGATCTTTAAAATTTATATTCGCAGCTTTTGATTCAATAGGCATATACTAAAAAACAAACACCTCTTCTTATTGACAGAAATACTCGTATACATATATATCCATCCATCCATTCCACAGTGCACAAAAAAATATTTTCACTTTCGTTTATTTCCATTATCGTTTCAAGAAATAAATTATATGTAGGTCAATATGGAAATATTATTATTTTGCTATACATATTCTGTTATTAATCTACATACAGTGCACAGTAAAAGTCAAGGCAGCGGTCAATACAATAATTTTTTTTAATTCTTAGAAATTGCTTCGCAAAAAAAATCGACAAGCATGCATACAACACGTACACTTGGTGTTGTTATTTGTATAATATAAAAAATAGACAAAATATTTCCCTCATTAAATATAGTATAATGAAGGAAACCAATAGTGTGCTCTAAAAAATGTAAAATACATATGTATGTGCCCTTAATTATGAAAGTGGTCTAACATATACATATGTACATACATACATATTTCTTCCATCGAGATATTTACTAGATTACATTTGAAGAAATTAAAAATATTTTTATATTATGCAACATTTTATTTAATATTTATTGAAGTTTTTTAAAGATTTATTTCATATTTCGATGCAAAAATGCATATGACTTAGACCACTTTCATAATTAAGGGCACATATGTATGTATGTATGTATGTACATATGTATGGTCTTAAAAATTAAAGATAAAATAAGGATTTACAGTTTCATTCCCTTAAAGTGTTTCCGTAACACATAAAAAGACAACAACAACTATTACAAGGATTAAAAAAAAGAGACGATAAAATGATGAGAACAATAACAGGTAGAAAAATAATTCTTAAAAAAAAGCACCCATACATACATATATATGAAAGGAAAGCAAAAAGGACGTGTGTTTGATAAGAATAGTTCATAACAAAGAAAATTTTGCGCAAATTTTTATTAGACAAATGTATAAAAACATTAGTGTAACATTCAATAGACACATCGCTCCTTTGTTGCAACAGTCACAACTCAAAAAAGCTAGTTTTTTAATTTTATTGATTGAGATTTAAAATTAAAATCAAGATTAAAAAGTAAAAAATAAAAAAGCTAGTTTTTTATTTATTTATAAATTAAAACTCAAGCCTTTAAGGCCAAATGTGATTCATATTCTAGCCCACAATTATAATTTGCAGAAATATTTAGAATAGTACTAAATATTAATCTATATATAAAAAATAATCCCTTTTTCCCTTGGTCACGGCATCACGCGTG
The DNA here is from genome assembly GCA_936439885.1 of Nowickia ferox. Taxonomy (NCBI): domain Eukaryota; kingdom Metazoa; phylum Arthropoda; class Insecta; order Diptera; family Tachinidae; genus Nowickia; species Nowickia ferox. The sequence goes on from OW387023.1 coordinate 113,935,227, forward strand.
AACGGCTGGACCGATTTCTGCCCCCCACACTCTTTTTTTGTTTTATTTGTTTATTGCCTGGAGAAAAATTATATGAAAAATATAACAAAAATTAAAAATTTTAAGCACCTCCGACGTACAGATCAAACGGCTGGAACGACTTTCTTCAAGTAAAAGCGAGAATATATGTATTAGATCAAGTCACCTTTCAAACGAAATAAATCAAATTAAAATCGGTCTATCGGTTTGGGTGCTAGGGCGTCAGACACATATGTATGTATATTCACCAAAATACATTTAGAAAAGATTCGATATCTTCTAAACGGCTGGACCGATTTTCTTCAAACATAGCTAAGAACACTCTTGATCAAGTCACCTTTCAAACAGAAAAAAAAATCAAAATCGGTCGTACGTGGACTCGTACAGACACACAGCTACACAGACACACACTACAAACTTAGAGCAACCTTTTTTTGGTCGGGGGTTAAAAATTAAGAAAGTTGCGCGAAACATTACACTGTGTAACAAAAAATAAATAAAATTGTTGAAATTCTGTTGTAAGTTTGAGTTTGTTTCACTGTAAAGCAAAAACTTATCAATCGATTAAAAAATACAGGGTCTTTTTTATGGGGAAAAAGGGGAGAAAATTTATACTTTTGGTGCTTTTACGGTTTTTGTTAACTTGGTATAAATACAGTTTATAGTTTTCAAATAAAAATATTCTTTCGACGCCGCTGAGCAGGCCTTTATTTTTTTTTTTATTACACAGGCAAAAAAAAAAAACTATTTTTTGGTGCGGTATGTGTTACAGAGCTCCCCAATGCATATAAAGTGCTCTCTCCCAATTGCATATTTATTCAAATAAATTCTAGAACGCTTTGACCTATTTCGTTAAATAAAAAAATTTTAAAAAAATTGCCGCAAAAAGCCTTGAATTTACATTATCGTTATTCTTAATTTTAATGGAAATTTTGTTTTTTAATTTACAAAAAATATATTAGGCATATAAAATTTGGTTTGCAACAGCGATTGGCTGTGCTAGTCTAATAATTTTATTATAGAAGTTAGGAAGCAAACGGTTCACCCCTATCAGGAATAAAAGTTCACGTGAAATGTGTTGCCTTTCCCTAAGATTGTGATCGGGAATGTTTGCGTTGTTGTTGTGTCAGTATACTATTTTCCAAATTTGTTCACCATTTTTTTCTTCATTTGAATATTTCACACGAACAAAATGTTCGCCTTTTATTCCCGATAGGGGTAAATATTTAGGTATTTAAGTCCGGGAATCACAACCAAAATATTTTTACACAAATTTTAAAACTATTTCTCGACTATCAGCTTAAAGTTTAATATTCTCACACAAGTTTACTGTTCGCGGAAAAAAATTTCTCGAGAATAATTACAAGGGAATGAAAGACAAGGGAGAGGGAACATATAATTTTCGGATTCATCTGTTTTGATTTGCGCAGGGAAATACATTTTTGTTTTTACTCATTCATAACTGGCTTAAAAATATAATCCGCCGAAATTGTTAATTTTGTAAATGTTCGACATTTTCGCGATTAAGCTTTAACGAATTACAGAATAAGGGGGCGGCGGATTCTCTTATTGTGTTAATAAATACAATCTAGTTTTTCAACAAAATTTTCAGCTGTCCAAAAGCAGATATTTGGGCTCATCGTGCTTGGGTTGGCGTGTTTCGACATGGACAACGACTACACGACATTTTGGTCTAAGATTGAAGAACAAATGTTGAGGTGTTCCTCAACCTATTACAAAAGCGTCGTAGTAAAAGCCGAAATACGTCAACTACGACGAATTTTAAAAACTAACGCCCTTATGTATAAAAAAACTGACATGAAGTTAGCATAAGTGGCAAAATTTAACGTGATCTTAAAGAATTTTGCGCCTATTTTTAATGTCAAATTGTATGGAGGAACTCGTTAACACCTAATTCAGTTTCGTCACTAATGCTAACTTCATGCCAATTTTTTCTTATACATAAGGGCGTAAATAAAACATTGGCATTTTAAAGGCAGTTTAAATAAGTATACATAACGTTACCTTAATATGGATTTCAAAAATATAACGAGTTAGGGCCTTTCTACATTAAGGTAACGATATTCACTTGAGTTAGATAATCAAGTATGTGATGAAAACCGATTTAGACACAAAACTAATTTGAAAACGATAAAAGGTGTGATGTGTTTGCTATAGTCATTTTGTCAATAATTTAAAATTTTGGTTCTAATAGTTTTTGCAATAATTTTTGATAAATTTCTTTTCACATCCGTACTAAATTGTTTTTTATATGTATATTATCTTCTAGTGGGCTTTTTAAAAGTCAGTAGCTTAAGATGCCCTAAAAAATGATACATAAAATTGATCCGAATTCATCACATCTTTTCAAAACGATCGGTTTGAAATTGTTTTGAAAACGATCGTTTTCCATCACACACCTAAATATTTTATTTTATTTTTTTTTAATGAAATATGAAAATTATTTAAACACAAAAAAATAACAAAACCAAGCATATTTTGATGAAAAGTTGTATTTATTAACCAATAAAAGAACAACTTAAAAAAAAGAATATGAGAAAAAAATGCTTTAAATATATTCTTAAAAAATAAAATGGCATAACAAATAGTGGTAATAAACAAAACATACATATATGGCGAAAGAATTTAAAAAATCAAAAATATAAAACAAACTAATATATTTAATGCTGCAAAAATAAAAACAAATCAAATCAAGTGGAATAAAATCAAAAATTTTGCTGAATCTTTGAATCTTTTAACGGAATGTGGGAGGCCATTTACCAATATTTGTTTTTTTTTTAATCATATTAAAGATATTCCACTGGTACAGATACTTAAATTTTATTAAAATGTAACAGTTGCTTTGTATTGATTACATAATAATTTAAAAAGAAATGTGGCTTAATATGACTAAAGTATATAAGGCCTATTGTTTCTAAAACACGACAGCAAATAGCAATTTAGATGGAAAACAAAAATTTCAAGTATTATACCAATTTTTTGTTTGTTTTCCCTACGCACTTGCTGTAGTATTTTAGGAATCTGCGACCTTAATAATGAGTATTTATATCTAGGGATATTTACTGCCTTATTTATAAGAAAAAAAAATTATTTTGTCTTATGAAGGGTTTATTCAACAAATTTTGTTTGGAAAACAACTGTTTTATAAACCTCTAATACATCAAAAATACTTTTTATGAATAAGGCCTTGTAGAGTTTAGCAAATAATAATAGGCATGATTTAAATTTTTAATTAGATAATACTTTTAATAAGACTTAATGCAAAATTGTATTCTTTTTCTTTTCTCTCGTAATGAAGCGTAATTGTGTTGTTTTTTAGGTTTTGGTAGTGTAATATTTTAATTTGTCTAACTATATAGGGCGATACTTTTTTTAATTGTTAATTTTATTTGTAGGATTTTTTTAATTTTTGCTAAATAAAACAGCTTTGTTTATGAAATATATAAAGTTTAAAAGTATATAAAATAAGAATTAAAAATATTAAGTGAAACAATGTTGTATTGAAAAGGAGAGATTAACTAATAATGAATGAGAAAGAGGAGGATACAGTTTGATTGCTTCCGAATTTTTGTAACAAAAAAGTAATATGTTCATTATTAAATTTCTTTTTATATAAAGTGTACTCGTATGTATAATCAAAAAAGGATGTTCAGCAAAACGGTTTTAAATGTTTTAGATGCCTAAAACAGTGTTTCGATTTTAGAAATCCCCTTATTGTAAAAATGATCACTTGTCTACTCATTGTCGACAATTGAATACTACTAACATGCTTCATTAATTTACAAAGCCTTAGAAATTACTAAGAGATTGTCAATAAGAGCCAATTGTTGCCGATAAAGAGTAGACAAGTGACAATGGGGGTTATTATGTAATTTGTTTCGAAAACAAATCTGTTCGAATTTGTATGTTATTAGCAATACAACTCGAAAACATTTCCGTTCGATTCGAATTACATAATAAACCCCAATATTTACTGTCGTCTTGATGTGATGTCGCGAGTTTTCAAAATTGTAAAATTTCACCACAATCCCTGAAAACTTTTAAATATTTTAAACAAGTAAAAAATCTCAAAAACAGAAACATTAGAAAATATTCAACATCAGGGGGTGTACTCTGTAATTCGAAATGAAGGAAAATGGTTTTTAATTTGCATGTTATTAATATATTATGTACATATTTAAAATGACAAATTAAAGTTTCAAACGCATAAAATGCGAATTAGTAGATTTTATGTTTTCATTTATTACTATAGTGCTCTGGGGGTTTACTATGTCATTCGAAACGAAGGAATGATGCAAATTCGAAAACATTTTTTTCCATTAGTATCAATTTGAGGTATTTACTAATAGGCCCTGAAAATAAATCATATTGCAGACAACTTTAATTTCCAATAATTTGCGAGATGTAACAAATTAAAAAAGGAATGCGACTATAACGTACTAGAACGAACCAGTTGGATAATTGCAATAAATGAAAACAGAACATGTACTCGTTCACTTTTAATAAGATTCCACTTTAGTTCGGCATTTAAATATTTGTAATAGACTTTTTTTCAATATTCAATTGTTATTGCTAATCAAAAATCATTTTGTTATTTAGTACAGACAGTCTCCATTTTATAATTGTCGAAAACTTATATAATTTTTCTAAAGGCTCATATCGAAAGAAAATTGCAATTTTTAAAGTTCGAAACACTCGGGCTTCTGCTAACCAACCCTCTTTTTATGAAAAACCAAACCATGGCATACAAATTTTATTTATATGCAGAAAATTTTCATCCCGAAGTTTAATTATATCACCCTATTTATGCTCTCCTTTTTCTTTGTTTGCATCTATTGTTTATGTTTTTTTATCAACACTTCTTCTACCACTTTTCTGTTGCAACTTTCCTTTTTCTGGTGTTGTTAAACTTAAATCAAAATCCAAGTTATTTGCAAAGAATTGTTCTGTAGGCATTAGAGGAACCTTGGCCACTTCGTGGAATATTTTATGGGAATATTTACTTTTAATGGTTTTTATAGTACCCTTGGGCCTGCGGTGTAAGCCAGCATTAAGTATTGGCACAATTTCCGCAAAATCTTGCAGTTGGTAGCCTGTATAATAAATTAGTGTAGAAGACCATGGTGTAGATTCGCCATGCAAACGTAAAGCCATAAAGAGAGCAGCACATGCCATCTTTGAATCACTTAGCGTAATGCAATCGTAGTCCATTAGAGATAATTCTAATATATATCGAGCCAGTGTTAGAGTAGGCATCGGAGTTTTGGCACAGCGGGCATAACGTCTGAGAAATCGATAGGAAAGTGGTATACCCAGATCAAATTGTATAGTTTTAAGGGTTGTTATCTCCATCTGTATTAGTTCTTCATGTTTGTAAGCCCCGTCACAGATGTACAGGAAATCCTCAACAAGCGGAGGCGTCCTCTCGTCGAATTTGCACGCTATAAAAAGAGCGGCTGCACCCAAAAGTTGTAATTTGTCTTTGTTGATTAATTCTTTACACAGAAATAAATCTACTATTTTAACAGCTAAATATAAAGTTTCGTGGTTAAGTTCGAAGGTTTCTTGTACCTCAACCATCCAATCGACTAGCAGCGAACGCATCCACTTTGATATATGAGTTTGCCGTCCCATGTAATCCTCAATGGCAAATTCTAACTCACGCTGTTTCAAATACTTGAAAATGTCGCGAGAGTAATGAGACACTAGGAAAATGTCGCTCCAGTTGGCTTTGTCTATATCTTCGACACCTTCTGGCAAAACTTCTTCCTCCAAAGCCTTTGCGTCTTCGAGTTTTGAATCATCGGTTTTATTTTGTTTCGATTTAAAAGATCTCCGCTTGGCTGCTTCGAAATTAGCAGACAAACGCACTGAATCACTGCCGGATATGTCTTCCAAAGCTGACATATACAACGATTCTTCAGTCTTATTGAATTCATTTGAAATACGTCGAACAGGTTTGTTGGTCCCTTTTTGTATTTGATGATGCTGCGCAAGTGGCAACGGTGCAGCTGGAGGTTCACATTTAATTTTTGTTTTTGTCGCCTGGCAATTTGTTAATGTCTTATTTGTCTGATCCACTAATGGTTCCTTCAAAATGGTAGCAGCGGTAGTGGCAGCATCTTTTTGACCGCGCGTGGATGCACGTGTAGCTACTTTTGTTACTGCAGCCACCACCGGTTTTTGCATAGCCCCCTGTGCATCTTTTAATAGTTGTGCTGCTGTAGTATTTTCTCCAATAAGATTTTCAACTGCTTCTTTCTTTTTCATTTGTTGCTGTTTATCATCTTCGTCTGTATGCAAAATCGTCAATTTATTGTTGTTAACATTGTTCGTGAGATTTCCCAAAGCTGATCGTTTGATTTTATCATAATTATTCTGTGGACTATTTTCAGCTTTGCGTTTTGCCCTTGTTTGCATCACATCGGCATTTTGATCTTGAACATTGCCGCCGGTACGCCTTGTTAGGCCTTTTCGTGGCAGTGGCACTAAAGTACTCACAGATTGTTTGGAAACCGCACGGGTACTCTTTGTAGGCGCCATTTTAAATTATTTTATGATATATGAACAGAAATCATTTATTGCTTTACAAATAAAAATTTCAATACTATTTTATTATTTTTTCCGTATTAAAATATCTTTAATCTTGTTTACTTTATTCTGAAGTTGGTTAATATATGTAATTTAAAGTAGCTCAGTTCTCGACTTGTAATCACACTTTTGGATGTTGTTCAATTTATTTTTTTTACTATGTTCTCATTCTTCTGCAATTTTCAATGTTCTTGGCTTAGTTTGATTGAATTTATTAAGACGCCACGAAACTTACCTCTTATATTAGTGCGAATTCTTTGTAAACACCTGGTGTTTTCTTTCTTTTAACAATTTCCTTTATTTATCTAATTTGATCCTGCCGCTTGAATGAAGTAACGGCGCTTGCAGCTTTTCAAAGAATACAAGCGCATAAGCGCAGCAAAAATCCGAAGTTGGCTGCAGTTTGAGTCAAAGGCTGCCACCTGATTAATTAATTGAATGAAGTTAATTAGTGAACAATCAGTCAATTGACCCGTCATTTCATCGGAAGTCATACAGAATATATTTATCATTGCGTAGAACAAAGTTATTATAAGATTAATAATTGCAAAATGAAAAATGTGATGAAACTTTTGGGTACGAGTGATGTTGCATCTCACTCTATTCTATTATTTATATAATTTTGATCCTGCCCCTTGAGTGAAGTATATAAGGTTATAAATAATTTAAAAATTAAAATAAATTGTATATAAAATTATAAATTATGTATAATTTTACCATGTGTGGTTCGATTAGTTTCGTGGTTGAATCAGGGTTGAAATAACAGTTATGTTTATTTATTTAAAAGTTACATTTTACCTGTTCTATGTAAACATTAGCTAGTAATAGCTTACCAGTTTCTATGTAAACATTAAATAGGAATAGTTTACCAATGCTTATGTAATCTGTGACTGGCAAAAAAGAAGCAGAGTAAGCAGTTCAAATATATGTGTTCTAATTAAATGAAATTAATAAGTTAGAGAGAGATAAAAAATCACACGTACACAAATGTTTTGGTAATTTTTTTCACCAAGCCCCTAATAAACTAACTGGGGACTATGACCGAAGTGTCGGTTATCGCTACTAGTCAATTGACTAGTAGTCTTCTTCTAGGGTAAGTATTGTATGGCAAAGCGAACCTCGCATACGAACATTATAATCATTATGAGATTATGTGTTTGCTCATTATGAGGTTACAAATGTGTTTCTTTATACACTTTTAGTTGTAGTTGTACTACATGGATGAGTTGAATGAGCTGAATCGATTTAGGTAGTAGTAGTAGTAGTATTTATTTAGTAGTATTATATATACTTTTACAATATTTCAATATTTGTGTTTCTCCAACGAAGCTCAGTTGTTCAGACAGATACTCGTGTGCGTTACTAGTTTTAATTTTTTGCATATATTCATATTCTGTGATGAATAGCTTAAAAACGATGCATTTCAGATCAATGGTGAGTATGTGAGCTAGCAAGGGTTAATCAATATGCATTTGGAAGAACTGTTATTTTAAGCTTTTGACTTTAGACGTTTTACAACACTATAACCTTAGTAATGAATTTTGATTGTGTTGGGTTAACTTTGCGGCGGCAAAATTATCAAAAAAAAAGTGCTAGTGAATTTAAAATCTTCCAAAAACTTATTGAAGAAATATATTGTGGTCATATGATTAATAAGATAAAAATTAACAAAATAAAAACAACAGTGTGTTTTGGCTGATCTTTTGGTAAGTGATATTTAATCTTATAAACAAACTTAGACGAGCAGTGTTTGATATTTTTAATATAAGGTATTAAATTACATATTTTAAAACTTTTATTAAAATTGAGGAGCGCTAAATGAACTTCTTCGTGGGTCTATTTTGATTTTGTTCTTGCTCACAATTTCCTGAAAGAATGAAATAATGTTTGCAACATATGTATGTACGTTCGTAGGCATGTACATACATACATGCATACATACCTACCAGATAATCACTTTTATCCCAGTTATGAACATCGACGTCCCGTCAATACAATACCAAAAAATTGGGTCTTGTCTACTTGTTCTCAAGAACAATTTTGTGCTATTGACAGTCTATTTATGTTACCTAAGTCTTAGAAAATAGTATGAGCACGGGTAGACAGGTCACAATTTTTTGGTATTGTATTGATGTCACGTCGATGTTGACAACTAGGATAAGGGTGAATATTGGATTACGCAATCTGTTATATGTATCTGAAATCACAGATATAGAAGCGGTTGGGGCTAGTCTAGTGTAATGTAATTATACCATGTGGCCATGTTTTTTTTTTGTACATACATCTGGATTACCTTAGTCCAGTGCTGGCCACCGAGAGTAATGTATTTGTGTATGTGTATTGAGTTGTATAAGAAGCCGATTGGAGCTCGGCACTCTGTTACCACTTTAGGCGACTATGGGCTGGTCTTAGGTCTTTATGGGGCTAAAACTTTCTAAATAAACATAGAATCTGTTTTATTTTTATAAAAATAAACTATGTACATGCATTCATTTTTGGTAGTATTATAATGTACATACATATGTCCCTCGGTTCTTTTCCACATTTGCATGAAATTTCCTGTAATTTCAAGTAACCCCTTCATTTTTGCTTGAAGAAAATTAAATCGGTTTTAGAATTATGCAGTTATGTATGCATATTATTTACCATTTTATTTGTTGGGCACATACAATATATAAATGTTATTATTTACTTAAATTGGATACATGTAAATATGTATGTAAGTACACACACATTTACACACACATTTATATACATATGCACATACATATGTATATAAATGTGCATCTACTTACGTACATATGTAGATGTTGTTTCAAATAGATACTTTTAAACAGCTCGTCTTAAATATAATTACAGTAAATAAGTTTAAAAATATAAAAAAATAGAATTATTTTTTGTGAAAGATTATTTCCACAATTTAATTACACCATCACGGGCAGCTGAAGCCACATAAATTTGATCCTTATCAGTTCTGCACATAATCAAATCCGTAATGGCATCGTGGTGGCTGGCAGAAGGCATTTCCGGCCCAGAACGTGGATTTTCTTCGCCAGAAGCTCTGATTGAATTCATATCACCCACATTGCCCAGCGATATTATATGTTCCTCTATGACTTGGCTACCCTCAATCAAACGCGAACTGGAAGAAAAATTTTATGTTTAATATTTTTTTTTTTGAAAGATTTCAAACAATTTATAACAAAACGCACTCATAGCTAAATGATACATCATTGAGATCATCCTTAGCAGAAGGTACAATTAATGAAGACATTTTGGGGTGAGTTATGTCCCAGAAACGTAAACGTTGGTCTGAACTTCCGGTTATTATAAAGGGAGCATTATCAACTACACCACTTAAAATGCCGCAAGTGGTAGCAGGATCATTCTGTTTAAATTTTTTTTATAAAAAATGAATAAAGGGTTGAAATTTTAAATTATCTGCAATACAAATTTTTTATGGTATCACATACCATACTGGTGTAAGATAGCACTGGTGCTGAACTTGCCCATAATACAGTGTGACGATGACCTGTTTCTATATTCCATATAGACACTTCATTGTTAGACTGTGAAGCTGATATGAGACAGGACGGTTCTGTGGGATGACAAGCTACCTTCCGTATCCAAGAATCTGCCGGATGTTTTATTTCAGCTATTGGCAATCGAAATCTTAAATCCCAGCAAATATGCTTGCCACCACTTGTGCCAGTTACCAACCATGATCCAGTGGGATCAGCACATATGGTAGTAATGACACCATGTCTTAATTCATTTTGCAGGCGCCAAGCGCTATTTTGCATGCGAGTATCCCACGCTACTATACCTCCATATAGTGTTGCGTATATGATAACACTTTGTAAACTTTGTTCATAGGAATGCATATCAACAACTGGTCCATCATTTTCACTGAAAAATTACAGAGTTTTTAAAATTTTATAAATTCAATTCCTGTTACATACGAGCTTTTTGTTTTATTTATTTTTTGTTTAGAAATCATTATACATATTTATATTAAAAGCCTTTGAATTAAGATTTCTCTAAGGAATGCGTTTCTTTGAAGACTTACTTTTGATCTAAATGGATTGCCTGTTGCAGAGTCATCTTTGATGAATTTCTATCTAAGCGCATTAATAGCAAACTTCCGTCTTTACCACCCACTGCCAATGATTGCCCATTATCACAGGCAGCCAGTGAATACACTGGTGTATTGGCAGGATACATTTGTCGTGATTTATTTATACCATGACTTCCACTTAACTTATTTGCATCCCAGAGTCGGACAGTGCCGTCTATACTGCCACTGGCAAATATTGATCCATATGGCTTCAGTGATGTTAATTTTATAACGGATTCGGAATGTTCGTGCAAATGTGCGACCATTGTGCCACCTAAACGCCAACCATGCGTATATGGGCTGTTATGTTTATCTAAATGGCTGCGTTGTGACAAAGCTAATATACTATAACGACTTTTCATCTTAAAACGCAAACTTTCTAAATCTTTGCGACACTCTGGGGAACGTTCTGAGAAGATATTGTCATAAATAAAACAATAATGTGTTACCTTTTAAAACTAATACTTTGAATATTTATGCTCGTAGTACGAGTACTTACCCTGCCAATAATTCCTTTCGGGCATAGTGTATTCCCCCAATGAGGTTGCGGCGCTAACAGTTGTTGCCTGGGTGCCCAAAACAATGACGCCTGAAGCAGGACTTCCTGACAAACCACCACCAGGTGAAATTGCAACATCCGACATGGGAGAAGTGGGTGTCATGCCCTCGTTAACTCTTGGCTCCAGAGTCATCTTGTTATTTGAATTTTTATCGGTCAAAGCATAATCATGACACACAATAAATTTACGACTTAATGTTATTCGTCCATTAGACGAAATAGATGGTTCGTCAGTATCTTGTTGGGATTTGTATTTTAATTTCACAAGAAAAGTTTTCATTGCCAGAAGTTGCATTTCTACTAGGTCTGTCAGTCCTTCAGAATTTAACCGGCAAAACAGCTAAAAAGAAACAAATTTATTTCAAGCAAATGTAAACAAAAATATCTAGCAAATATATTCATTCCTACGTTGCTCAATGTCTGACCCATATCGCCATATTGTGGTATTAAACCTGGCCTTGTGGTATTGCGCACTTTGGATCTTTCTTCCAAAGCATTTATAAATTTGTGAACATCTGCGAAACGCAACACGCTGTCATAGATCTGCCTGGGTACGGGCGGTTGTATACAATCTAATAAAATAGCTGGTTTTTCGACTTGTATCAATGGTGATTTGAGAAACTTCGTTATAGCCGGCATTATTTTGCATTGCACATCAATAGCAGATAAGGTGCGAGCAGTTGTTGCAATCATGCCACATATTTCATGTCTAATCCACAAATTCGGGTGACACAAATAGCAAGCAGCATCTTGTATAATTTCGGTGACTGTTGGTTTCTTAATGTGACCCAATTCGATGAGTATGGTTACAGCTCTTATAGCTTTGGCTATAACAAATTCCTCACGATCAGTAAATCCTTGTTGCAGAAGAGGAACTAAAATATCGGATACCTGCCAGCCCACATAACCCGCCACACCGGCTATATTATCGTAAAATGCTCCCCTTAAGTTTTTATCTTCATCGTTGAGGAACGTCATTATATGAGATAAAATGACATCGTTAGCTATAATGAAACAAATGCCTTTTAGGTTACGAAAAATATTGCTATAAAATGTATTCTTTTCTTTACCCTTTTCCTTTCCAAAGAAAGCGCAAAGATCGCAAATATTTGATTCCATTAAAGTTTGTTTAACAATAGGTTTTGGATCAGTTAATAAACATAATACTGTTTGTCGTATAATGTCATGCAGAGCATTAAGTTCTGCTTCATAACGTCTGGTGGGCATATCGTTAGGCGAATTACGCTGCGTTTCCTCCAAAAAATATATGGCTATTTTTGCTAACTTTGATATATTTCTCGCAAATGCGACCCTTACAATTACAGCACTTTGATCGCAATTCGCTAACTGGGTAATTGCTAATAAAATGTATTCTGGAAATACATTTGCATCACTTCTGGGTATATCTTTGACCATACTGAGACAAGCGGACAGGGTTTCAATAGCTTGAACCTGCACTTTAGCCGAGGAGTTTTTAGCTAAATGTAGCTGCAAAGTAAAATGATAAAAGAAATTTCAATTAATTTTTTACATTGCTTATTTACTTACTATGTAAGGCAAAATTCGGTCAAGTATTGTTTCCGAAGTTGTATATTTCGAAAGTTTTTGTAATATTTCTAATGAGCATATTTTTGTATTTGAATGTTTCAATCCTCGTATACACGATGTTACAACAGTAATTATTAGTATTAAACCATCTTGATCCGGTGACATATTGGCACATGATTCGGGATCTTTTTTCTCATCTTCTGCTGCGTTGTCACTGATCCTATCGTTTTTATCAGCGGATGTCTCAGATTCCGGAGTTAAATCTGAACACTCGCCTGATGTTAAGACTTTAATACAATGATTAATATCCGAATGCAAACGCATTATTTTATCATCTGGTGACATAATGGGCGATGATGAAAACATTTGTAAATACGATTGTAAGAAGGAATAAAAATATTCTGGAAATAAACGACCACGCTCTTGGTCCAAATAGTCTTCAGCACGTTTGCGATTAATAGAGTTTAAATCAATCATGGAACTGAGCAGATTCCTTAAACGTTCATTCTCTATGCCTTTCAAATGTTTTTCAACGAGTTCACGTTCTCCACTACGATAGGTTAATAATTGGGAAAATTCGAACGGTGCAGTACCTTCAGTCCACAACTCCAAAAGCGCACATCTTAAATAAAATGCCGAAAAGGTACATATTACAAAAATAGTTCGACAGCGTGTATTTTTAAATAAATTACTTTAAAAAGATTTCATTTTTACACAATACTACGAAAATTAACGTTTTCAGAATAATAAAATTAATGGCTCGATTATGGATAGCAAGCGAACTTAAGTTGTCGTGTTAACTTTACTGGCAAAGCAACTGAAATTATAATTGATATTATGTATGGCAACTGAAATCCATATACTTTCGCTATTTTTAGATTCCAGAAGAGTACACTTAAATATAATAGCTCCTATGTCGTTGAATAAAGAGCATAGCTCTAAAATTACTTACATAATTATATGACCTTTTTTTGTAAATCTTTTTTGTAAAAACAACGCATGTTGAGAACAATATTTTATTTATTCGATCATTTCTATTAAAAACAGAAAGACAAAAAATCCTCAAAAGAATATTTAGCACTCTATTTCATTTCCTATGCCTTTTTTAAAGCTTTATTTAATATAAATTTTTCTTGCGACCATGGCTACCTGCTGCTACACAAGCAATCATCTAGAACAGTGGTCACCAAAAAGAGAAAATGCTTAAAAGTGAGAATGTATTAATGCTAATACACTGAAAAAAGAAATCGCTCTTTTAAATGTGTAATATTTTTGTGTTAATTTTGTATGAATGAACGTTGGTATGTAGTGGCGTCTTAGTCCGTGTACTAATTTTTTCAATTTCGCACTAGACATTTAGCGTCTTTAAAAATATTTAAGACATATAAAAAAAATTATCAAAATCTATATTCGATATATTTTCTTTTTTCAACTGCAATAAAATGTACTGTGACATGATTTATTTTTATAAAAATAAAATAATTTTGGTGGCTGTTGAATACTCTCGGTGTATTTATTTCTGAAAATGAAAAAAACCTGTTTTTTTTGTTCTCTTGCTTTAGAGTTTTGTTGATAGTTGTGTTTGTGGGATGAAGATGTCTGATCTAGAATTGAGAGCCTATTTTGACAAAAATATATTTTTTTGGTCCTATTATGAAATGTATCATTCATCATTGATATAAGTAGCATTTTCTTTAGATATTTGTATTTGTGTACCCTTATTGGTGCTAAGGGGATTGCTCTCGAAAACAGGCTAACAGTCTGTTCTTGTGAAATTATTACTTTTTCCATACAAAATACCAAAGTTTCATATGTACAAACTTTTCGCCTTTTATTACCAATAATGTCCAGTATTATCTTTTAGTATTTATTTAATCCATATATAATCTTATTTCTCGAGAGAAACGAATTTCTAATGTTATGACACACTATTTGAGCTTTAATTAAAATTACGAGTATCTTGGAGAAACTGAAAATTGTAATGTACCACGCTTACTTACCCTGCTGAAAATATGTCCATAGCTGGTAATAGTGTATTCCCTGAATAGTAGGGAGCCAAACGTATAATAGAATCTGTAGGGAACATTGAAGCATTGCCATCCGCATCGTCAGATGACAAAGTTTTTACAAATCTTTCGGGAGCTATGTAACAAGTACGCCTTCTACTAGTATCAAAGAAATACGTATAATCAGCGGGATTATCCTCTGGCAAATATGTTGGTTTAAAAGATGCGAAATCTGACAGTAGAATCCAGTTCCAAGATGTTATTAAAATATTTTCCAATTTAATGTCGCCATGGCAGATTTTTTGCTTGTGACACTGGTTAAGAGCACAAAGAATTTGGAATGTTATCCACTTTTTTTCCAAAATTGTTAAAAAGGGTCTAGTGGATACACGATCATACAGGCTGTGTTTTACATATTCGCGCATAATATAAGCAGCTTTGTCGGTAAGCTAAAAGTTTAAACATGCATATGTATGTACATATATGTTATTATCTAATTTTAGAACAAATAAAAAATTCAAATTAACTTACCTCCACTCTTTGGAAAGGCAAACAATTTACAGCGTTGGCCAATGACTTTTTTATATACTCTACTCGTTCCTTATGGTCTTCCAAAGGTAAAGTGGGATCATGTTTTACAAAAACCTTTACCACTATCAGACCTTCTTCCGATTTAGCTTTGGCCACTTTAAAAAACCTGGTGCTTCCCATACTGCAAGAGGGAAAATATAATTAAATAAACGCCTCTTATAATTTATGTGTATACAAAACAACGAATGTATTTATACAAGATATGTAAATATGTATGTATGTAAATATATACTCACTTTGTATTAAAAATAATTTCACTGCCAAATTGTCCCGAAAAATAATGTTCAACGGGATAAATTTGCGAAGGCGCTATACCGACTAATTGATTTCCCATTTTATAGTTGGTAGTTAATATTTATGACTTTATTTTTTGATTTATTAATATTTTTTAAGTTTTGCTTACAAATGTATACAGACAATTTTCACAATGAATTTTTTGTTTTGTTTTTTATCAGCTGTCACAGCGATAAACAAATTTTAATTAACAGTGTTTGTTAACATTCGACAGTGCTGTCTAATTTTTATATGAAAATTTGCAGCAACAGTACCTAACGAAGTTGGATGGTACTTATATAAATATATATTGGTACAATATTTAGGGCCCATGCTTAGGCAGTACAATAAAATTGCGTGTGTGTATAGTAATTTATCAGGTAACACAATATACATATATAAGATAAAATAATAATAATGTCTCTTGATTAATATTGCACAAAATGGAATGTTTTAAAATGTGTTAACAACATTGTACAATAATGATTTCCCACAACTAAACATATTTCTATTTGAAGAATTTTTGTGTGTTGTGAAAAACAAATCTGACGCATAACTAGCGGTCTCCACTAGCCATTAACTTGGTATGGGCATCATGTCGGACATCGCAAATGGCTAATGGAGACCGCTCATGTCCATGTTTCGTCCATGCTCAGACATAGATGCCCGGACATATGTCTGAGCAACAATGTTCGCCATGAGATTTGCCGTCCGCAACCATTTGCAATAGAAAGAAAAGAGACAGATACTACGTTTATACTCAGGCTTTATTATTATTATGTTTTTATTGCGACTTATTAATTCAGGAAACTATTCACGATTAACGCACTATTTGTAAATAAAATGCTTGAGGTTGCCACACTTACAAATGTTTGGTAATAAAAAACAAAAAATTGTGCAATTGCAAAATAGTGCGCCTATAAACGTAGTAAGAACAAAATTGGTAAATATTTTATATCTATTGCCCTACCGCAAAATATCTTGATATGCCTGAACATGGACATCGCCCGTGTTCACCACAACAAAGAAGTTGATGAATTTTTGACAGTTCCTCTGTTGGCGTCATGTTCATGTCATGGCCAAGTTGATGGCTCGTGGAGAAGTAGGCAAAGACATTACAATATTTTTAATTTCACAAAATGGGTACAAAACTTAAAAAGGGTATAACTTTGGAACACTATTTATCCATTTTTTAAACTGAATCATTAGTTTTTTTAACTTTAATAGAAATCTTAAAAGTTACAAAGCATTAGTTTTAAAATTTATGCTAAGTTTCCAAAAAATATTTATAAAGGGCACTCAAATGAGAAGTAAAATTTAAATAGTTTTCATTAAAAATATTTACTTAGTAACAAAAAAATCGTGCTAATGGGCCGCCGCGTAATGGGCAAAATTTAAAAAAAGTCGAGAAAGCCCGATTTATGGGTTAAAATCGATTTTAGCGACCTCTAAACCTCTTCCGAAAAATCTGAAAAAAAATCACAAAATACCCTATAAGCTTTAAAAAAATGCTGGGGCAAAAAAAAAATTTTTTTGGGACACACTAATGTATATGTTAAAAAATCTATGCATTTGCATTTATTTTCTCATATTTTCTGGACAATGTAGTATAAAATTCGATAGAGGCCGAAATTGTCGCCCTACTACTTTATCTGAATTTTGAAAAAAAGGCATAGCTTATGTGCCTATTTAAAAAGCGATGTTTGAAATTTTATGAAAATTTACTTGATAGTTTCAGAGAGGCACATATTGCCCTCTAACCTCCTGTGATGCTAGTTTTGAAAAAATATACTATAGCCTATGTGCGCTTTAAAGATTCAGATCTATCTATGTTTGAAATGTGATCAAAATAGGTTCTGCGGATCAGGCGCGTATCAGGTGCGTAACAAGGAAACAAGCAAACAAAGTTACTTTTGCATTTATAATGTTACATAAAAAATAATAACGTAAAATAAAAATAATACATACAGTAAGGATTTATATATCGTTAGCTAAAGTGCAAAAAGGCGTAACTAACAAAAATATAATTTTACAGAACAAAAAAACTAAACAAACTTAACTACAAGTTATGTTTTTTTAATAAAGCATAATGTTTGATCGCAGAACTGCAAAATTTTGTCAAGACAAAATCTCGATTTTTAATGTTTTGTTAGTTACGACGCCTTTTTGCATTTTAGCTAACGATATGTAAGTACATACATCCAGTATTCATAAATTACATATAGTATATATGATTAAGTTGCTGATATTCCCATATATGGATAAAAAATATCTGTTTCAGGCATAAAGTTTTCTTTAATAATTTGTGCTGAAGTCCAGCGTAGTAAGTAATAGGGACTTCCGGGCTTATCATTAGTTCCCGATAAGTAGCTTCCGCCAAATGGTTGCTGACCTACAACAGAACCCGTAGATTTGTCATTAATATAAAAATTTCCCGCAGTTTTCTTAAATTTTTGCAAACATTCTTTAAGAAATTTCTCATCCGTAGCAAAAACTGCTCCTGTTAGGGCATATTTTGGATTATTACAAACTAATTCTATTGTTTTGTCCAAATCTTTCTCCTTGTAAGCAAAAACCGCAAGTATGGGACCGAATATTTCATCCCTAAACAGACTATCTTCTGGATTAAGTACTTCAACAATGGTGGGTTCAATAAAAAAAACCGTGTAAATTCGAGCAGTGACCTCCGACCAAAATATTGCATTGAGAATTGGTTTTGGCATAGTCCAAATAGGAATTAATACGCAGAAATGCTTTTTCGTCGATAACAGCTGACGTAAACGTTTTGTAGTCACAAACATCTCCAATTATCAATTGACTCGTTAAATCGCAAAGAGTTTTCTTTATATTATTCTCCCACAAATTGTCTGGCACGTACAATCTTGAACATGCTGAACACTTTTGACCAGTGTATTCAAATGCACTACGTATAGTAGCAGCTACAACCGTATCCACATCGGCCGAAGAATGAACAAAGTGGTAGTTTTTACCGCCACATTCTCCGCTGAGGCGAGGAAATGTTCTTTGAAATTCTATATTTTTCGCTACTGATTTCCATAATGTGCGAAATGTTGAAACGGATCCCGTAAAATTAATACCGCCCAGATTTTGGGAATATGTTACTGTATTGCCAAATAGAGGTCCGTCTGCCGGTATGAAATTTACAACACCATCCGGTATGCCAGCTTCACGCATTATATTGAAAATTATCCAACTGGATAACATGGCGCCATCTGCAGGTTTCCAGAATACAGAATTTCCCATTAAGGCTGGAGTGTAAGCTAAATTACCGCCAATAGCGGTGAAATTGAAAGGACTTATGGCTGCAACAAAACCATCCAAACTTCTCCAGAGCATGTGATTTTTGTAAATATTAGGACTGGGACTTACGGGTTCATAATTGGCCAATTCCTTGAGGAATTGTGCATTTAGGTGTATAAAATCGATTAACTCGGCCGCTGCATCTATTTCGGCTTGATAAACAGTTTTAGCTTGGCCTAACATTGTGGCGGCTACCAAATCTGCTCTATATTTAGTGGACATTAAACTGGCAGCCTTTTCCCAAATGTCTATACGCTGCTGATAGGGAGTATTTCCCCATTCTTCTATCGCTTCCTTAGTTGCATAGAAAGTTTGATTTAAAATGCTTTGGTCCGCGTAATAGTATTTGGCAATAATACGTTTGTGTTCATGAGGCATTACTTGGAAACGAGTTTGGTTTGTTTTCAACTCTTTGCCGCCAATTACAATCGGGATTTCTTCTACGTTACATGAATATTTTTGTAACGATCTCTCCAAGTTAATTAACTCTTCCGATCCCTCTTTATATTGCAATACAGGCTCATTTTTTAAGTCGATCTTTTCAAATTTAGTTACTGGCACCACCGATGATGTTAATGCAGATTTGTTATGATTCTGTGCAATTTTCGTAAAAACTGTTCGTATGATTTGAAATGATGGTGGCATTGGAAACATTTTAAAAGTTTTGATTTTTTTTCTATTTTAATTTTATGTCAGTGCTGCACGACTTTCAGAATTTTTTTAACCAAAATTTGTTAATGGTATTCGGTACAAAACAAGGGGAATGAATATGCTTTGGTACAAAATGTCGAAATTTCCAAAGATAGATAAATATTGAGCGGCACTTCTGAACGTCTCTAACAGAAAGTCGCAACAACTTACATATTTTTATAAATTATGATGATAAAAATTTTTTTTTTCGCGCCATCTATCGCACAACAGCAAAACTACTCAGAAACACTTTTCAAATTTTTGCCAAAATCTGTGCAGTACTGTTTGAGATGATCGATTACGTTAAAAAACAAAAAAATCATATTATGTCTGTAGGACATAGATGAGAAAAAGGTCTGGGTTCCTAACCAAAATTTCGGCAGTAAAATTTACTGAGATCTAAATTTCGATCAAATTCTTGTTTGGTTTAAATAACTATCACTTCATTCTCATATGTATTTTATTTGATAATCGTCATCATGTAAATATGTATAGTTGGTTTCAAGGGGTATCTATATCAGGTGACCTAAACCGCTCTGGTGACTGTTTTCGCTCAGGTGACATTTTTCAATAATTTTTTTTTTTTTTTATTATATCCCAAGTATGAATTTTTCAAAGCGAATTGAGATTAGTCGTCGTTATATGAATATGCGTTGGTTGTTTTGTTAATAATAATAGCTATAAAAAATCGTTAACGATAACGGAGAGTGTACTCTGTAATTCGAAACGAACGAAAACGTTTTCGAATTTATACGTTAATGGGATGCGAATTCGACAGTATTTCCTTTTGCTTCGAATTACAGAATCAACCTCTAGGTTTTAGAAATAAAAACTAAATAATGGTGGTAATATTGATTGAAAAATTTATTGGATTTAGAATGCTGTAGGTTAGGTTAGGTTAGGAAGGGTGGTGCTATAACGCACCTCCACTCGGAGAACTAGTTGAGACCATTGTGATTCCCTTCCATTGCCCGTTAAAAGTAATATTTACCCTCCATATGTACCCAAAAGTGACAATATTATTCGTCACTAAGCCACTGAATTCCCATGATGAAGCCCCTGATGCCCTCTGGTTTACACTTCCCGATATCAGTAATGCTCTCATGGAAACGTCTGCTCAGCCATCTAAGCCTATTACGTTGCAGGTTCGGGCAGTGGCAGATAATATGTTCAATATTCCTCTTCGTCCCCGCACATCCTACAGAAATCTGGAATGCCAGTTTCCTTCCTATTCATATCCAGTAGCGGTTTGGATCTTCCTGCGTCAAGTTTTGGCCACATGGCCCTCGAGAATCTATAATCCTCCTTACTTCGCCATGAACAGTTGGTCCTACTCTCTACCCAATTACTGAGTTCCGTGTAGTAGAGACCTATCGGTACTTTCACCGATCTTTCACACATTCCCTCATCAGCAATTTCATTTCCCTCAATACTGCTATGGCCAGGAACCAAACATAGTCTGACACTATATTTATCCATAAGCAAGTTGAGTGCTCTCCTACAGTCACTAACAAATTTCGATTTGACATTGTTTCCCTTCAAAGCCTTTAGCGCTGGCTGTCGACGCAGAAGGTTACCTTCTCACCTTCAAGTATATTCCTGACCACTAGTTCCGTTGCCCTGAGGATCGTCAAGATCTCAGCTTGGAAAATGCTGCATTCATTCGGCAGTCTGAAAGAACTACGAATGCTCGTTCCCAAGATATAGACACCAGCTTCTGTGCCTTCTCCCATTTTAGGTAGTGCCGTCTGTTAAGACCGCACTACCCTTATATAGCTTATCGGATTCAACCCAATAGTCCCTATACGGAATTACCAGTGAGGGCGCTCTACTAAAATCAATTTCAACGACCTTATAGTCCATGAATCCAGGGGTTACGGATCCCTGATCATTTATAATTGTAAATTATGAGGGGTTGCTCACAGCAGTCACATTTTTTCGTGTTATTACTTTAAAACGTGTTAATTTATGAGTACCATTTGAATACCCCAAATATATGTATATGTATATGTATATAATCATGTTATATTATATGATAAGAATATTTCTTCCACAAATAAACAACGGAACATTTTGTTAGTTAAAAGTTTTTTGGGGATAATATTTGCATTAATATTTTTATCTATTTTAGTAAAACAAATACCGAAAATATAGAATAGTTTGAATCGAATAAAGCTTGGAAACATGAAGATTGTAAATAATGTAACGTGGGTTTAGAGCAAAGTCAGGCAAACACATACATATATTTATAATACAAAAGAGAGTAAAATGCATGCTTGTACGAATGTACGTGTAAAAAAGAGCATAATGAAGTGCCCACGGGTGGCCTTTTGCTTTTATCTCTGGCTTAGAGTATAAAACTGCTAAATAACTGTAATTCAATTTCAATTTATTTTCCATGGTAATATACATATTTATGTACATATATGGCCTCAAGACCAATATTATTAACTCAAAATTTTCAGTAGAGATGAAAAACTGTTTGTCACATTAACAATTTGATTATAATAATAAATATTTTATGAAAACATACGATAGGTACATTCCTATTTCCACTTTTGTATTAACTCAAAATAATACCTTTTTGGTGATATAAAGTCACTACACTATTACAAAAATGATCTCAAATATGTGGTTTTAGAGATGAAAGAGTAATCAGAATACTTAGGTAGATAATAATAATAATAAGATATAAAATTAAATTGTAATGGCTGTGCCTCCGCCCATTTTTTAAATGCAAGATTTTGTGCTTTTCAAAGCTCAGGGTTTGTGTTAAGTTTTGTAAAAATTGATTAAGTAGAACCACGTGAAATATAATAATAGCTTTTAATGGGCGTAGTCCCGCCCATTTTTTCAACTTTAAATTTGTGTAATTACAAGAACCAAAGGTGTTTGATAGGTTTCGTCGCAATAGAATGAGTAGAATTTCATAAAATCAATTTTTTTTTAAATTGTAGGCGTGTCTCCGCCCAATTTTTTTTTTTTTGCAATGGGACTAATGGGAAGTTATACCCTCTTAGAGAATAAAAAAATTTTTACAATCGGTCTAATTTGAACCGAGTTATGAAGTAACACTGCCAAAAATAAATAATAAGAAAATAGAGACGAATTGATAACCTCCTTTTTTTAAGTTAAACATTAAATATGCGTAAAAAAATATTTAAAAAAATTTAAATTAACTCAAAAATATTCAACATCATAACGACCTAACGTCTTAAACGACTCCCACACAAAAAAGAGTGCATTTCAGCGGAGAAAAGAAAATAAAAGAACAAAAAATAAAATAAAGAAATCGTCTTCGAATTTGTGTGTTAATAAGAATTCGACAGCATTTCCTTTTATTTCGAATTACAGAGTCGACCTCTAGGTGTCAGAAATACAAAACGAAAAATGTTGGTAACATTGGAGTTAGCAATAAATTTTGATTAGAATATTAAAGTAATTTTTACTTTTTGTATAGATAATTCAAAAATGCTGTTATTTTAAATGTACTTACCTGCCTTAATGTGCAGGTATACAATTGTGGTTTCCTACCTAAAGTGCAGGTAAAAAGTGTTGTTTATTATATGTATGTATGTATGTATATACATATGTATGTACATAATAAAAAATGTTTTTATCTATACACATACATATGGCTGTGTTTAATTTTTTATTAAACTTTTTTTAATAAAAAAAACAATCACTTGTGGCCTTCATATTGAGTTTTTTATCCCAGACAAATCTATTGATGTAAGAATCATCAAAATCGGTCCACGCTTTCGGCTTATATAGTGGCGCAAAGGAACACACATGTGGTTATGTGTTTTTTTTTCAATAAATTGCCATCACGCAATTGTGAGTCGATTTAGTGCATTAGAGCTGAAAGATATTTGAATAATTAAGAAAGAAAAAATTCGGAATTGGTCCATGTTATTAGCAAAATTTTTGGTCCATGTAGAAGAGCATATAAAATAATGTAATTTGGCATCAATAACCCAAAATCGTCAACAATTGACATACACGCTTATTCATGAAAACTACAGAAGTGATTAAGTCGAGATAAGCACACATACATAATTTTATTATTTGTTATTTTGGTATGTATACATAATAATTTTTGTTTGTAAACAACGTTATAATAAAGATTAACTCATTTGTTTGTTTTTGTTTTTTTTTGGAAGAATTATTTTAGTATACATACTAGTATATGTACATATACATATGATGGTAGTTTATATTAAAGTATAAATTATCATCATATATATACTAAGATAATTCTTCCAGAAAAACAAACAAACAAATGAAAAATAAACAAACTATCCCCTTGTTCATAAAATTTAAAAACGGTGAAATGTATTTTATATAAAATTGTTCATACAAAATGTTCTTAAAATAGATTTCAACTATATTTTATTTTTTTATGGACGTAAGTCTTTTAGAAAAGAAAAATGCTCCCTAACAAAAAATTTTAAAGTGAAATTATTAACCAGAGCAAATTTATTTTAAAAAAATTAAAAGCGCTTATTAATTATAATATTAATTTTAGCATATTTTTTAAAAAATTATAAAAATATTTTTTTAAGGCGTCATTCATACTTACTATATAATATACCAAAACATATCTCTCATTTAACAAACAACGTCATAACTCACAAAAGCCAGGGGTATGATCGTCGCCTTCGATAACGAGCTGATTCGATCACGTTTTTCATTTTGAGATTATGACATTCGCTATCGATCAATGTAATAATATGGTTCGATATTGAATTCCATAATCACAAACTGAAATACGTGATCGAATCATCTCGTTATGGAAAGCGACGATTATAGATCCCAGTTTGCCAAAAAACGAGTTTGAAGTTT
Organism: Nowickia ferox; assembly: GCA_936439885.1. NCBI lineage: Eukaryota > Metazoa > Arthropoda > Insecta > Diptera > Tachinidae > Nowickia > Nowickia ferox. Next base: position 113,959,807 of record OW387023.1, read on the forward strand.
TTAATTTACACCCAACTTAATTAAAAAAGAAAATTTTATTTTTCTCTCCAGAGTTGAGTAAACAAGATATTTGTATACAATTTTGGTACAATGTGATTCATAAGTTAAATTTTTTGAGTTATGACGCTGTTTGAGTAAATGAGCGGTTGTACTACCAATTAACGACCTTTTCAAAATTTAAATTTGTTATTGATTTAAATTTATCTTCCGTACACTTTCCAACACTTATCAATAAATACAGCTGTTAGAAAAAAAAAACAACAGATGTGTATAATTTTACAGGTGTTTTTTATTTGCAAAAGCTTGCGTAAACAATAAATTCTCAGAAATTTTAAGTAGAAAGCGAATTATACAATTAAACCGTAGATGCAACTTACGCGTCTGTTATTTAAACCAAAAGCTTCACATGTATTGACAGCGTACTTAAAACAGTGCAATGAACCGCCTTGGACATCGTACTTTGTTAAGGTAAAATCCAAAAGAATTCCAATTTTTAAAATAAAAATTCTGTGTACCTTTTTTTAGATAAAAGATGTCCAAAATGATCAATGGGGGAGGTCCCATTTTAATTGGACTCTAGACACAGGCACAAATTATCATATATTGCGGACGGCTTGTTATCCATATCTGAAATATCATTGCAGTAAAAGAGAAATACAAGACTTATTTCTAGAGGATAAATTCTTTCGTTTTTTGAAAATTATTAATTTCGGTATTTACATATATTTATAAATGAATTCCTACAAGGTGAAAATCTTTAAATTTTTTAAGGACTGCCAATGTTATTTTACGGTTTAGCAGCAATGCGATTAATTAGTCACCACGAAACTGTTATAATGCCAAGTGGAGAGAAAGTTACCATTTATTTTCTATATGCTGAAGATAAAGGATCTCGTTTTTAGAATTTTGTGACCTTGTTAAATGTTATGATACATACAAATTTATTATTTTGGGTGAAACTGTAAAAAGAAGAGTAAAAGATTCATTTCCTGAAAAATGCCAAGCACCGTTTCTCCTATCACTCTACTTTGTTTCAGAAGAACAAATACATACATAATCCGGTTAGTTCAGCTACCAGCGAACGTACGTTTTCCACTTCTGCCATCGTATTTTAGACAATTACGCAGTGGACTTTTAAGCGAAAACATAAATAGATTAACGGCCTGGCCAAAGATGTCGATAAGAAACTCTATCGCTTACTTATATTGAAAACAAAAATAAATTTTCATATTTCATTGTTGTTTTTAATGCAAGTTCTCGATCGAAAGTTTCTTGTCGACATTGTGGTCCAGGCTGTCCATTTTATATATATGATACATATTTATATTATATACTCGTACATATATATTTTTAAACAAAAGTCAGTAGCTGGCGAACAAAACCAAACTAGTCCCGTTACATGACATGCAAATAACTGAACTACTTCTAAGTAGATAGAGACTTACAAGCAAAAGTCAGTTTTAGATTAGTAATTGATTCAATTGAATTTTTAATTAATTATTTGTATTATTTTTTTCAATTAAAGGCGTTAGATACACAAATTTACAAAAAAAAAATATCGAAATTTTATGTTTGTTTTTCGAAATTGAAACCAAAACTTTCCCTGAGAAGTAATATTTGTTTTTGCTCTCAATATAAAATCTCACAAGAAATTTTGTTTTCAATAACTAAAAACATTCAGTATATGTCTAATTCACCCGCCTCTTTTGGCGCCCATATAAAAAGCTGAAATAAGTCTCAATAAAATTAAGAAATTTTTAATCGGGCTTTATTTAATTTTTTTGTTGTTTATTTCATTGTACTTTTTTAATCGGACTTAATTTCATTTAAATTGGTTGTTTTTTAATAAATTTTCTCTTGGGCCTTATTTATTTTTTTTTGGGTTTTATTTCATTGGGGCTTATTTCATTTCTTATTTGGTCTTTATTTCTTGGGACTTATTTCATAGTCGTGTATGATGTGTTGAAATATACTTTTGCTTATTGTTTGTGAATTAAAGTTTTATTGTATTGATAGCACATATGAGGTCACCAGCGCAGAAGTGGTGTAACCCACATCTAGTTTTTTAAACAATTGCTCTTTTTAATTACTTAATTGCTTTATTACTTTGCAATATTATGATCTGTGCAAAAACAAATTTTCAGCTCCATTTTCTTTAGAATACCAAAATGCGGTTTACTCTAATTTTGTTTGATAGTTGGTAACGTAAATTATGTATTTACAACCAAACATCGAGTGTGGGTTACACCACTTCTGCGCTGATAGCCTCATATGTGTGATTGAATTAAAAAGCATTAAAATACAATCAAAACAACAAACTTCGATTCATTTCTAAGAATAACGCTACATTGTTCGCAACAAAATAGTCGAAATATCGACCAAGATGTGGTTACTCCATTTGAAAGAAAATGCCATGTTTGAACACATGACATTGGTCACAAGTAGAAAGGCCCTAGCTCAAATAAATATAACTTTACAGGAGAAGGTAAGAAAATAATAATAAACAAGTGCTTGTACAACTGCTTTGTAAAACTGCTTGTAAAAGCGTTATTTTTTACCCTATTGCAATAAATTTTTGTGACGTGGTGTATTTGGGTGAAATGCATTGGAATCACTGAAAAACTCAATTTCGTGAAAATACGAGTTAGGGCCTTTCTACTTGTGACCATCTATACATACTCTTATAGCCACAAAATTACATATATTTTAATTCAGCTAACAATTATACATAATATTTTCTTAAATTTTATTAACTAAAAAAAGTATTCATGCAAACAAAAACTATTTGTTTACCTTACTACATACAATACAAAAGAAAAATGTTTTCGTTTAGAGTTATTTTCTAGATAACATTATAATAAATGATTTTTTTTATTTGTTTTGATAAAACAAATATTTTTAGCTTAATTAGGTATCATAAGACACAAGTACCCGAGATACAGAAGGGTCTGAATTGATTAAAACTTGTAGACATGAAAGTCTTATACTCGGCATTGGCCATAGTTTGAATTTAGCATTTCGGGTATGGGAAATAGGCGATCCCATAATTGAAAGCGTTCTGGATAGATACCATTCGATTTAACATTTAAGTTTTGACCGATTTCCAGATATTGTTTCTTGTCTTTACAGTACAAAGGCCATTTTACGGTCTTTAAGTATTGGTCGGAAGCATTATTTGGATCTCTGCAAAACAAAAAAAAAAAAAACGAAAGTAAAAAACGTATAATTTGGAAATAGATAATTAATATACATATTACCCCTTCTTAGCAAATTCAGACCAAAATCTGGTTAAACGCTCAATAGTATCGTTTTCGGGATCCGTTTTTGTTAACTGGGGCGTGAATAAGGGAGCATTCAATAGATATAATAATTCATCATGATGCATAGCTCCTACATACAAATAGTTACTTTAAAATGGGCCATCGCATTACTGTAGTTTAGTTGAACTTACCTACGGTCTGATTTGTTTCAGGATTAACAAAATGGCTATAGCGTCCTTTGTAGGTAAACAAGTAGGTGTAGACAGGAATATATTTAGAAACCATTTGCAAGAAACGATAATATTCAAAACCAATCAATCCATCGGCATACAGCTCCCCAAAAGGTATCAACGACTGAGGAAACTGTAATGGTTTATTTTGGAAATAAAATGATCGAATGGCAGAACTAGCTTCCTTGGATTTGGGTGTATCACGTTCATATAGAAAATAAATTGGAGAGTATTTAGAGAAATCGTCATTAAAATACTGACGATGAGTGTCATTGCGTAAAATATCTGAAAAAAAGTTATAAAATGAATTAAAATTATTTATATAAAATGTAAATCATCTCACAGTATCCTATATAATAAAACTCATATTCAGTTATTCCAGTTATTAAGGGAACCTTATAGATGTTGCCTTTAGACATTGTAGTATATGGGTCTTCCGTAAGATAACGTTCTTGATTGCCGCCGCAGTCATTTTCAATAACAGGCAACCAATTTAAGACTGGATTCCATCCATATTCAAACATGGCTTCTGTAGTGTTAACAAAGTCCATCATGGATTTCTGTGAAAGAAATGAAAATTCAGTACTTGATAAATTTTCTAAAAATGATTTAACAATCACATGAGCATTCCTACAAACTTACTGTTTTCAAACACTTAACCATGTCCTTTATTGGTTCAACTGTACAATTTAAAAGTCTAGCCTGCTTTTTTGCCAAACCAAGTTGATTTGTATGATACTTATATTGTCCCAGTGGGGAGGCGCTCATCATTATAGCTTTGTGAAATAAACCCTTTGCCATCGGCGACATCATATGCAAACCAATACTTAAACTGCCGGCACTATAGCCCCACAATGTCACTGAATTTGGGTCACCTCCAAATTTATCAATGTGATCCCGTATCCAACGTAAAGCCACAACTTGATCTTTTAAGCCCATATTTCCAGCTGCCTCAGAAGTGCCAGTGGCTAAAAATCCCAAGGAACCCAAACGATAATGTAATGTAACCAACACAATGTCACGGTCCATAAAATTTTGCGGACCGGCATAACTGCTAATGGCAGCAACGGCATAAAATCCACCTGGATGCAAATACACAATGACTGGCTTGCGCGCTTTCGTATCTTTAGTGTAAACATTTAAACGCAAACAATCCTCTGATAGATATGTTAAATTAACGGTTACTTGTGGACATATCGGTCCATCTTTGGTGGCATCATATACATCGGGCTTCCAAGCCCTCACCGGTTGAGGATTTTGAAAGCGTAAGTCACCAACGGGTGGTTGAGCATAACGTATACCAAGAAATGCCCAAATTTTAGCACCTGAACGCGTCTCCATATCAGTGCCTTTCACCTGTCCCAAGGAAGTATCGACAACAATTGTGTGATCTGGTTCTGCATCACATATTACAAATAAGAATAAGACAAGTATTACACCACAACATTTTCTAAATATATTAATCATAATTATTTCCACAACAGCGCGAGGAATACTTTTGAAACAAACGCGACGTGAATTCTTGATCAAACCGTAGTTTACTGGAAGTAGAAATAAAAATGTTCTACTATTTATATTATTCGCAGCACAACAGAAAGTTGTAGGCAATTTTTGTTTTTGCTATTCTTAGAATTAGTTTCGGAAAATCCCTTTTGTTACCAATACATTTACATAAATATTAAGCTAGTGCTATTTTTCTGTTAATGTTTAAACTAAAAATACATAAAATAATTTTTATATTAGAATAATTTTTATTGTACAGAACTTAAGTTTTGTTGTTAAAGCATTTATTACAACTAGAATCGCACGGTGTGTACATGTATGTTTGCGAGTACAAAAAAAAAAACGAAATAGAAATTTATTTCTTTTCAAGCAAATTTAAAACAATATTGTGCCATTTCTATACTAAGAAGTTTGAAAAAAAAACATTTATGTTTTGCATATCTACACAAAAATGCGTTTTTAACGATATATGTTTCACCAATAGTGGTGGACGATAAGAACTTAAAAGTGTAATATCATTTAAAAAATTAATTAAATTTTCACCTATAAACAATAATAATTTAATTAAATGTTTCCCCTCGAATTAATTAAAGCAATTAAAATTTAATGGAATAAATTAAATTCTTCATTGAAAATTTAAATTGGTGAAAAAATTTTTTCTGTGTAGGATGTTTTAATTTGAAAATATTTTTGAGAGCAGTCGTAAAGCAGCTCTGGGCGAGTCAACATCAAGCGTCGTTGGCAATTATCTCTTAAGTGCAACCAGGCCACTGTTGTTTATTGGCCTTCGAGAGTTTTGCGTCTCACTCGCACTGGTTGACTGATCTGCCACGGATAACCTTATATTCTTGCGGTTCTTTTGTGGAATTTCTTTAACAACCACGTTGCTACTTCCTATGAGAAGGCATAGGTCGTGTACAGTCAGTTACAAAGCCTTTTTAAAAACCTGTTAACAACATCTTGGGCATATGGTCTAGCTACCCCGCCCATATTTGTGCAACAATACTTTGCAAATTTACTTTGTAAAGTATTTCTTAAATAAATAAATAAATATTTTTGAGTATTTGTGTTCGAACTCTCTAAATCATTTTCTTCAAAAATGGTTGCTGTCTTTAATAATGAAAATTAGAAATATTAGTACCATGGTTTTAAAACGCAAAAATTAAATTAAAGCATTATGTATGTATATATACGGTAGTTTGAAAAAGATATGAAAAAACATATGTTGGACATAATGGTTTGGAACAGAAGCGTAAATCATATACACGAACCTTTAGCATACACTGCCACAAAACACACTGCCTAGAAGTTTTATCCTGAAAAAAAGAAACATATTTTTAATCAACTATTTTTAGAATATTGTGCATCACTTCATGGGTGTATAAGAAAATTATGTAGAGCACAATATTTAGTTTCACCCTATTGGTGTAAAAGGTTTTGTTCTATATTTTCTTTATAATTTAGTGTCAAGATTTTACTTGATTTCGCATCTGTTATCATTTAAATTAAACCATCTGCTTTTAGAGTCTAGTTACAGATGTCAGTATGTATATATATGGGGCATTCCACTAAAAATCGGACGGTTAAAAAAAGAATTGGCTTGCAGAGCGATACGAACTAGCCTAATCGAATCATAAACAGAGAAACAAAAAAAGTTCCAACTAAAATAATTAAACTACAATTTTTTCATTCCCCCAATTTTGTAATATTTTTTATTACCTTTTTCCTGCTAAATTTTGCGATTTTATTATTACTACATAGTTAAAAGGATATTAAATTAAAAAAAATTGTTTTTAAGTTGTTTGTTCATAATTTTCTTAATAATGGTCCAAATTGGAATTTTTGTAATTTTTCGTTTTAAGATGTTTTTTACATAAAAAAATATTCCAAGTAATTTTGATTAGGATTTTTGGATTTTGAATTCGTATTTTTGAAAATGAGTGTACCTACTCTTGGTTATTTTTTTAAATTTGTAATTTTAAACTTCTATACATACAACAACTTTTTGAACTGTTAAAACTAAACAAGCCCGAGCTAGGAAAGTTGACCGGCATATTAACGGGACACTCTAATATACGAGGGCATTTGTACAATGAATGCAGGGCATGCATGGAGGACATGGAGACAATGGAGCACTTCCTTTGTCATTGTCCAGCTTTCGTCCAGCCGAGATCCCGTTATTTTGGGGATGACATCTTACCGTACATTACCCACATTACAGGTATTGACTGGAAAAGCTTGAGGGACTACGTGAACGATAATGAGTTCCTATAAATGTGGGGTTCGTTTGTTAATTTATTTGAGAGCGCACAACAGGCCTATACTGGCTTATGTGTATATCCCCGGACGTGAGCGTAATGGCTCCTCTTTTCAACCTAACCGAACCTAATCTAACCTTTGAACTTTTAGTGGGAATTTCATTACTACTATTGTTTTGACTTTTGAAAATTTAAAAAAAAAATTCATGTAAATCATTTTAGGTATCGATTTTTAACAACATGCATTCTCTTTTTAATATATAATGGAAACAAACTTTAATCCCTTTTTTTGCAATTACAAAATTGGAAAATTCATTGGGTTGCAACATCTATGATGCCGGGATTTGGCCTGCATACTTAAATATTGATTATTGGGAAAGTTATGAACAAATATATTTTGAATCAAGAAGGCTCTTTTGAGGGACACTAAAAATATCACAAAATTGGGGAAATCCCAAAAAATTTAAACCGTCCGATTTGGTGTGGATCGCCCCATATGTTTGTATGTGTTTATATTTCATGAGAAAAAAGGTTATTTTTATAATTGATCTTTTTCTGATTTAAAATTAATGAAGCATACAAAAGCTTTTGCGAACATAGAGGATGAATACTTTTGATTTCATTGTGGATAAGAAATAGAGCTATAGAAATTAATAAAGATTGTAGTAGTTTAAAATTTTTATAGTTATTAAGTAACCTAATTAACTTAAAGGGTTTTTAAGTGAATCTCAATTACAAGTTATAAAGATGTACAAACATAAGTTAAAGAGAAAAAACAACGTATAGAAAGCAAATTATACAATTAGCTAAATAGAGCATTTTGACTTAAAAATACAAATGAAAGATATCAGAAAAATTCCCTAAGTGCGAAAAATGTTGTCACCAACGGAAAATTGTTAAAAATTTATTGCAAATATCTAAAACTGACATCCACTGTAATGCAAACAGTATAAGAATATGTGCATGCATACGAGTACATAATTTTTTTAATAACTAAATGCCATACCACCTATTCGTGAACAAGAACGGTAGGAGTGGCGTAGGTGGGTGCATATTTACAGTACAGGTAACTCTACTATAACACGGTTTTCCACAACGCGGTTTCACTCTAACACGAAATGAAAACTGTCGCAACCCTCTTTTAACGCCGCACTTATCTAACGCGAAAATGAAATTTCTAACATTATTTTGTGTTAAGTGCAGGACTATTAGATGAAATGAAAAATAAAATGTATATTTCTCATTGAAAATATCGTAATTTTAATTTAAAAAAAATCTTCAAAATTAGCATAAATCATCATACTTAGTAGCTGTGTTTGTATGCATGTGCGTAATTTATGTAATCAGATGAAAATTTTACTTTGAGGGTGTTATCTGTACATTTAAACTGCATTTTATATTAATAAGTGTTGTATAAAGACGTTCTCTGTTGCTAACGCAATAATGCCACAAAAAAAATTTTAAATGGTTGACCTTCCTGGTCATCCTTGGAACTTCCCACCAAGCTCCGGCGTAAGAAGAGAAAAATTTAAGGTATTTTTTAATATAATGCACAATATCTCTGAAACTAGAGGGGCTAAAAAAATAATAAAGCTTTTTTCGTATTAAGCGGACAAAAATGCAAAAGGAATATTTAATGAATTGAACAGGCTAATGTTCGTATCGCCTTTTAAGCCAAATTACATGTGATAATTATTAATGAACAAATAACATCAAAGTTAGTTGTAAATATTCTGACAACACATAGTTGAACGGAACAGCCAGCCGTTTTCGAAGGCCACTAAACCTTCATCATCAGCGTTCTTCTGTGTTTTGTCCACTGTGTGTGGCATAAGGAATAGTTATTTTAGGTTTGAAAAAATTCATAACCAAAAGGTTTTAAGGACTAAACTAAAAACACGATTTTTAACATCCTTGAAATAACACTTAAGATATCCTGATGTACTCATCAATCTGATTTTACTCAAATTAAAGATAATTTAATGTACATTAATAATCCAGAAAGCATATTAATGTTTGGAGGGCCATTCGTGAAATATTAAGCGAATAATATAAAAAGTGGTGTAAATTATGCAAATAGATACTAAATGCCACTATATCTTTAAAACTAGAGCTAATAGGGAAAAACTAATCAGGAGATAAAAATGCATAAGGATCAGCTATTTTTATTCAAACAACACAAAAAAAACTATATTTTGTTGTGCTGTGCCCTGGAGACGATCAAATAAACTCATCAATCACATAGTTGTGTGCGTGCAGTCGCATTTTTTCGACTACACGTGCTCGTTGTCGGCTATAATTGATGAAAATTAAAAAGTTTTGATTGTCGTATTTGACTTCAGATTATTTGATCGTATCCATTTCTGATTTGTGATTCGCACGAACAAAATAAAAAATGGTGCTTGAAGTGTTTATTTGTACGTATCCTTTTAAGCGACAAGCATACGACACGCACACTGATCGCATCCAGTGCCTCGTTTCTGTAACTTGTGAGAAGTTCTCTCGCATTATAATATTGGCTGTCCTATTTTATACAGGGATATTCATATAAAAACTTAAATAAATTTACAAAAAATATCAACAAATATAGTTTTTCTCTTACTCGCCCTTTGTTTCACAGGATGATAAAAAAAATTTCGACTCGTAAAGCTCATACATTCCTTACAGAAACGAGGCACAGAACCGATAACTATCTAAAGAGAATTTGAGAAATTTCTATTAGGGATGTAATTTATGGTACAATTGTATTTTTTTTTTGTACATTTTCGATCTTGTTGGTACCGTGGTACTACCGCAACATATTTGGTACAATTTAAAAATTTCAACGAAGTTCGGTCAATAGTCAGAAGTTTAATTCTACCAGAAAACACGTGCTCTACTTTCAGTTACTACAAAAATAATTACTATTATTTCATTATTGATGAAAGCACGAACCGTACAGTCTCGACAACCCAGACAGTTGTTATTCGAAGTTTTGATGGTCAATGTCGTGACAGATTTTTGTGTATGACACAGTTGACAGATACAACCACTAATGGAATCTACGAGTATTTACATTTTTTAATGTAATATTTATTAATTTTATGGTCTAAAAAGTACTTTTGTTTTTATTGTTGCTACAAAACTATAAAATTCATATTCCATCCCTGATTTTTATACTTTAACTTTTAGGGCCAATTTCACGATGTCGACAACGTTCGACAAAAATAAAATTTTCATATTTTGTTGTTGTTTCAAATGTTAATGTGCGACAAGTCGAACGTTGTCGACATCGTGAAATTGGCCCTTAGTTGCCCATACAAAGTTCTCTCCTTGAAAACTTGATGTTTTCGACTTATTTTGGTAATAATGAATTATCGGATGCATTTAAATTGCATGGGTTTGATCATTGGCTTGTGTCTAAAATTACCGACTGAACCGAAGTCTCCATGGAAGAAAAGCCTTGAGCAATCAATCCTAAAAATTATATTTTAAATGATTAACAGATAATTTCTAACCCGTGTGTTAGTATTTGCAAACTGTATTTCATAATATACAAACTATTTTGTACTCATATATGTCGCAGAATGTGTGATGCAAAATAATAATTTACATGTTTTAAAACTTTTAAATTTTATTTACACATATAATTACATATAATGTTCAACCTTTTAATACATAATCATTAGTTTCTTTCCACTTTGCAATTCATATTATGTGGACTTAACATTTGGGAAATGGGAAACAGTCTGTCCCACAATTGATAGCGTTTCTGAAAGTTTTCATTTGATTTTACATTCAAATTTTCTCCAATTTCTAAATATTGTTTCTTGTCGTCAGAGTACAAAGGCCACTTTACAGCTTTTAGGTAATCGTCCAAAGAATTGTTGGGATCTCTACATAAGAAATAGAAAATTTATATATGTATGTAAATAAAAATTAAATTTATTAAAAATTGTTTTTACCCCTTTTTGGCGAACTCAAACCAAAATCTGGTTAAACGTTCAATTATGTTATTTTCTGGATCAGTTTTCTTAAATCGGGGCGTCAGTAAAGGAAGATTAAGCAAATACAATAGTTCATCATGATGCACAGCACCTAGAACAATTAATTGGTTACTAACATAACAAGTCACATATCGATCCATAACCGCCAAAAAAGCTTTACCGACAAATTTTTTGGACTTTTTTTTTACGAAAATTTATTTACGATCGCAAATAGTCGATTTTGGCCCAAAAATTAAGTTCGAAATTTATGTCGCTTAAGCTTTTAAACGGTTATGGCACGATATTATCATTATACTGCATTTACCTAATGTTTGATTTGTATCGGGGTTAATAAAATGGCTAAAACGTCCTTTATAGGTGAAAATATATGTGTAGACGGGCGTATGTTTCGACACCATTTGCAAATAACGAAAACTGAAGCAAATAGCACCATCGCCATACAAGTCGAGGAATGGCTTTAATGATCCAGGATATTCGAGAGGTTGATTTTTGAAATAAAACGAACGGAAAGCCTCAGTAATCTCTCTAGATCTTTGTGTTCCACGTTCGTATGAAAAATAAATGGGCAAATATTTTTCCAAATCTTCATTGAAATATTGACGTTCAGTGTCGTTGCGCAAAGTATCTGGGGAAATTATACACTTCTGTTAATTCTTTCGTTAATACGAGTATGTAATCTAACTTACAATATCCTAAGCCATAAAACTCGTATTCTGTTATGCCAGTTATCAGGGGAACTTTATTGATATTGCCGTTTGACATTGTAGTATATGGGTCCTCTATAAGATAGCGCTCCTGATTTCCTTCACAATCACTTTCGATAACCGGCACCCAATTGAGGAGAGGATTCCATCCGAACTCAAACATGCCTGTTATTGTGTTAACAAATTCCATCATGGGTTTCTATTGAAACAGACAATAATTAGAAGAACAGTTTTTAAAACGATATAAACTTACAGTTTTTAAGCATTTCACCATGTCTTTAATCGGTTTCACAGGACAATTCAAAAGTCTAGCTTGTCTTTCGGCCAAATCTAACTGATGTGTTTTATATTTAAATTGTGCCAGTGGTGTGCCACTCATCATAATACCACGATGAAACAAACCTTTTGCCATGGGCGACATAACATGCAAACCGATACTAAAGCCGCCGGAACTATAGCCCCACAATGTTACCGAATTCGGGTCACCTCCAAATCTATCGATGTGATCCCGTATCCAACGTAAAGCCACAACTTGATCTTTTAGGCCCATATTTCCAGCAGCCTCAGAAGTTCCTGTGGCTAAAAATCCCAAAGAACCCAAACGATAGTTTAATGTCACCAACACAATGTCGCGATCCATGAAATTTTCCGGTCCAGCATATAGACTAATAGCTCCACCGAAATAAAATCCACCGGGATATAAATATACAATAACTGGCTTGCGAGCTTTCGTATCTTTAGTGTAGACATTTAAACGCAAACAATCCTCTGATAGATATGTTAAATTAACCGATACTTGCGGACATATAGGACCATCTTTGGTGGCATCATATACTTCGGGCTTCCAAGCCTTCACCGGTTGAGGGTTTTGAAAGCGCAAGTCACCAACGGGAGGTTGAGCATAACGTATGCCAAGAAATGCCCAAAATTTATCGCCCGAACGCGACTCCATTTGAGTGCCTTTTATTTGACCCAACGAAGTGTCTACACAAGTTGTTGAATCTGGTTTGGCATGACTTATTGTTATCAGTAATAATACATTTAATAGCACACACGGAACATATAAAAAAAATTTCATATTAACAATAAATGCACTTATTATTACAATCGAGTTGTTAGTGTGTCATTAAACAGAAACAGATTGAAAATACATTAAAATTGTTTTACTATTTATATGATTTTTACCAGAAGCAAGCAACTTTGGAAAATCCCCGGCAAATAGAGTAATAATATTGTTATAGACAAACAACTTCAAACAGCGCTAGCAAATCAATTAGGGAGTTCACAATAGCATTTTAAAATGTGTCTTAATATTGCAACGTTTCAACTTTAATACTTTAATATGGTCTGGGAAGTTTGTTGTTTTTGTTTATGTGTAAATCAAATTTATTAGCAGGTGGCAAATTTAAAAGTATAAAAAGCATGTCATTTTCTATATGGCAATAAGGCAATGTTAAACTAAACATTTTAAAACTGTCAGCGCAGCTGTAGATGATGAAAAAATATTTGTATTTTTCGCAGAGCAAAAGTTATTTTGAAAAATTTATCCAACAATAATTTCTAATTTAACAAATTTTGTTATTTTAATACTTACGGAAGAAAATAATTCAGTCTCTCATAAGCATTCGTACAAACATGCATTTTATTCTCCCTATCTCATATAATAAAAACTAATATGTAAATAATATAAAGATGTATGTGTGTTTGCCTGACTTTGATAAATAACTGAAAGCTTATCTATTGAAGTATGTATGTATGTACTCGTATGTGCTAACGAATTTATCCATACAATTTGACATTAACAAATCGGCGCATTATGTTGTTTTAACCCACTATTACATCCTAGCGTGATTTTTAATGCAGAATTGTATGGCAAACCCCGTTAAGATCATATTCAATTTTGCCACTTATGCTAACTTCTTGCCAGTTTTTTCTTAGACATGTATGTATAAGAAAATATACTTTAGAAAGTATGACCAAAAGTGTTTTGTGGTCTATTTCATGGCCGCAAATACATACATATATATTATTTTAGAACTAAACTACTGATGCATAAATCTTTCTTTAGAAAACCACAAGCTGTGGTATGTGTTTTTTTATTAATGGGCAAATAATTTTAATAAGATTATCAGAGAAATAAAAACAGATTCAAAATTAAATAAAAATTTTTGTTGGAGACTTCTTAGCTTATATATACGAGTATGTACTTAAGTCTCAATAACATTTGGAAAGTTTTTCTATAAACAAAAGAAGTTTTTTTTTTAATTTTTTCAACAATTTTTAGTTGAAGTCTGCTGATAGGTTTCCTAAGCAGAAACGAAATGCATCTAGACATGCTTAACTAACAACAAACAATAATTCTTCATATTAGTACATTGGACTTAACGTCAAATAATAATGCTTCAGTATTTTTATATAAAAAGATTTGTTACAAAATTCTACTATAAAGTTCTGAATACAGCAAAACTCGAAATTAAACTTAAACACCAAAAGTCTTCTAAAAACTATACGAGTACATATGAATTTTATGTTCTTTTATATTGTGTGCCAATAATTTTGGAAATTGACAATTTATTTGCAAATACGAGTATATTTGAATTCTTCCCCAGTGTGAGTTCCACGTAAAGTGTTACGTAAAATTCAAACTGAAAACTAATATCATTTTCTATTTTATTAAATCTCAATGAAATTCAATTAAAAAATTCTAAGAACTCATTACTGTTGCCAGTACCACAGATTTCTATTTAAATTTAAAAACAATTCAACAAGATTTATTTACAACAAAACAAGTACATTCGGCTCAAATAGCATTTTAAATCTAAATGTAAAATTATTAGTGCAATAATTTTTTTTAAGTCATTTGATGGTACAATCTGTTTTTGGATTTTCGCACGTCTCATCATAGTCCGTCAGTAGTAAATGCTTGATGGAAGCCGAGAACTTTGTTAACGAACAAGGAGCATCACAATTAGGTATAGACAACTCTTTAGGGAACTTGTCATCGCTGTTGTAATAGTAAACAATCTATAAATAAAAAAGTTGGTGTTTACAAAATGTTTAATTAATTACATACATATACATATATAATTAAATTCTATTGAAATATTTTGAAACTTCGTTCCATATCGAATGCAGTAATTTGCTCTGATTTATGTGTACATTAAGCAATTTAATGGAGAGCTGTTCTTACGTATTCGTATAGTAAAAAAAAGGTCTAAATTGGAAAACATTTCACTTCACCTACATTTTACAAGGATATTATAGAGCTTAACTTCAATTTCCATTTAAAACTTCTTAAAATTTTTAAAATTGTTTGAGCGATTTAGCTTCTTTTTTCTATTTTAGGAAGCCGATTAGCTTCTCTTTCTTAAGATCCTTGCAACACCGCTTTTAAAGTACAGGAACTAACAGCGAACTTAATTTTTTAATGTGGTCATTGTTGATCGCTTCTGTCATCGTTGAATAAGAAAATCAAGATACACTACGTTTATATGCGCACTATTTTCAAATAAATTAACTCACTGTAAATGTATAAAAACTTGGTAGCACTTCTATAGAAATGTAAATGCATAAAATAACAAATAATCAGCCTTATGATGAATTCCACATGTGAAAATTTCCGAATCAAATTTTTCGTTCACAAGGATTTTAATCTCGTTTAATCAATTCCAATAAAATTAAAAACTAACATATTTCCACTTTTTCCAACAGACAAATCTATGTGAATGATTTTTTTCATAAATTGTCAGATTATTTCGCAATCGTATGAACTTTTTTGATACCAATTTTTCACACGTTTTTATTGTCATTATTTCCTTCTATCAATAGATTTCTGAATTGGTAAGTCACAATAAAAACAACAATATGGCAACAATTTACAGTCTTATTTGCAAATAAGCCGTGCGTATAAACGTAGTAATAGCCAAGCATGCTTAAGAACCGATATTTTCATTTTGGACTTCTAAGGCATGATATTTATACCTTGCAAATTTTCCAAGTAAGAACCATAGTCGTTGTCGTGTACTCCATCCATCGCTGTATATAATGATGAAATTCTCCTTTGGTTCATATTAAAATCAATACAAGTGCTTTGAGTCTATATACAGTTGGTTAGTGGTTACTGTAAGGTTATGAATGTGTAATGATGTGTGATAAAATTCTCATTTCATTCATATTAAAATTTATAAATGCATATATATACATATGTAAGTATTTGTAGTTCACATAAAATTGGTTAGCGATTACTGTAAATAACCAATGTAAATAAATGAATAGAAGTGAAAACGAGATCGTCCTGCAAGGAAATGTTTCACATTTGCACTACTTCTAAAAGATAGATATATAGCTAAAAATATAATACAAGGGGATGTATTGTTAATATACAAGGTGTTCCAAAAAGACTTTTCATATTGAATAACCCGCCATTTTAACATGACTGAAAAATTAAAATGGTCTTATGGAGGCTCGGAAAACCCAAGAACCATTGTTGAAAAGCCTCTTTGGTTTTTGGTCTGGCGGGATCATTCGGCCTTACTTATTTGAAAATAAGGCTGGAGCATCTGTGAATGGATTGCGGTATCGAACGATGATTAATAATTTTGTATGGCCGGAATTGGATTGATGTGGTGGACGTTTTTATTCAACAAGACGGCCTATGGCGTACAATCGGGTCAAGACCTCAAAGATAGAATTCGTGAAGCTATCGAGGACATGCAGCTGCAAATGTGGGAATTGGTGAGGTAAAATTTCATAAAAATAATGTGGTCCTTAACAATTAAATAAACATCCGATGATTTCGCTTAAAATTACTCGTTTTTTGCATATCAAAATGAAACCTCTTATTGGAAGACTTTTTAAATTTTAACTATTTTCAATTCTTCATGGAAAAACAAAACATTACAAAATTCCTTTTTCCCATTTGGAAACAAGTTTTTGAAAATGGCATCGTAGAGAAGTAGTATGTTATGGTTTTCCACCATTGGACATCCTTTTAGAGACGTCCAGTAGTCTGCCCCATACATATTTTTTTCTATCCTATCACCTGCACTTTTTAGGAAAAAATTTACAAAATCCTTATTTTACAAATAGGACTCAAGGTATGAAACTAACAAAGAAATTTGACTTCTTTTTCTGGTCTACTTTGTCAAGATATAGGTTAATAAGTTCATTATACATATAAGGCAAAAAATTTGTGATGAGGTCTGTTAACATTAAGGGCGACTTTGTGGGTTCGAGATTAAGATTAGTTTATTTCTCTAATTAGCTAATCCGAAAATTAACTTAATCTCACATTAATTGAGTTTGATGTTTTTGGTGGTTTTTGCATGTAGTATTACCATACTGAAGAACAAAATAGTGGCAACATTTTTTGTGTAAAAGTCATACATGTTTGAAGAAGAAGAAACTGCCGTATTTTATTATTTACAAGTAAAATTTTGGGCGTGTTAAAGGAAATAGATACATAAATGATATAAAATATACATATATATTTATTTATGTGTTTTTAAATTATTTTATCATATAATTTTTACAAAAAGTTATATGTTTCACAAAAGTTCACAAGTGCCAATATTAGTGTAAGATTGAACCACCACATTGCCCGCTTAAACTACTAAGTAAAACCATATAACCGACTATCCAAAAATCACAAATGAAGATTAATGTTAATTTAATCTGTAATCTTGAACTCAAAAAGTCGTCCGAAAGAGTGTAAATTAATTAATTTAATTTAATTACCTTAACCTCAAAATCGTCTTTAAAAAGGGAACTATGGTGCAATTCAAATGCTAATGCCGATGCATATTCCGGTAATTTCGACGTTTGGTCTAATATATTCAAAGAGTTCATAACATTTACTATTGTCACATCGTGGCCGGAGTACAAAAATATTTTGCGATCCGGATTTAAATTACGCTTCCTCTTATCAATCATTTTTGTGTGAATTTCATTGAGAAATGCTCCTCCCTTTACTTTTTTCATGAGATTCGTTTCCGTGAAAAGCACATAACTTCGTTCTGCTAATGACTCCAAGCGTTCGGGATATATATTCTCGGCCCAATCGGGTAAATCTAAACCAGCTTCACTTTCAATTTTCAATGTATTATATAATAATTCAACATCCAATACATTGCTTATGTTCTTGCCCGTATGTCGTGTCAGTAGTTTATACAATTCAGCATTTTCATCATTTAATTTTTTCAAATCTGGTGGTGGATTCTTATATAATTTGTCTAAAATTGTATCATACTTTGCACAGGGTTTCTTTTGAGCCAAAAGCTGTAAAAAAGAATTTTATATTTTATTATAAAGCCAAACTTTAGAAAATTACAACAAATATTTACAATATCTTCATTTCTTGGTATGGTATTCACTGCCACCGGTTGCCATTGTATTGGCAAAGGGTTACTGTGTTCTAGTGGTGGCATAAATCCTGCCAACACACTATTGGCACTCAATATACATCTTTCGGCTGCTGAACTTAAGATACGAATTTGCTGTTGGGTGTACAAACCATTCGGCGGCAACAATCGAAAGTAACGCATTCGCAAATTTTTACCAAGGTTGTAACATTGAAGGCTACCTTTCTAAAAAAAAAAGTGAATGATATATATATTTTACTTATGTATATAGGTATGTATGTGTGTATATCTGTCTATCTGTAAATTAATATCAAAACGTTAGTTTAGGCTAAGGCCACATGAGCGTTTTAAATACGAACGTTTGTGGTTTGCACTTTTTTGTCTTTAAACATAACTGCTACACGAATATTTTTAGCAAGGCAAGAATTCGATAGGGAAATATATTCCTCCAAACCAATAGATACGGTTTCTAAACCCAAGGTTACTTTTATAGGAACTCAGCATCGTTTACGCAGTCCAGTCAATACCTCTAAGGTGGGTAATGCCCGGTAAGGTGTCATCCCCAAAATAACAAAATCTCGGCTGAACAATGACAAAGGAAGTGCTCCATTGTATCGATCTCCTACATGCATGCTCTGCATTCATTGTAATCTGTGGTTCCAATACGGTACAAATGTCCTCGTAAATTAGAGTGCCCCGTTAAGATGCCGGTCAACTTTGCTAGCTCGGACTTTTTTAATTTTCAACAGCCCCCTTGTTTTGTCTTAGTCCGGATCGCCCCATTGAACCTTGGTTAGATTACCCACAGTATCACTATTCCATCGTGTCCCGTGGGCCAATTTTGTAACTCAATATTCGCTGCCTTTTAAGGCTTTGCATTAACTAGAGTTACTGTCCGTAACGTTCTGGCCTTTTTCGCCAATCCGTTTGCACGTTTCTATGTTTGATGCAAATGGTATTGCGTAAGTGCAAATGCAAAATATCGTTGCATTATGCGTGTATTTTGTTGTTGGATTTTAAAGAAAGGCTACGATATTTTGCATTTACACTTACGCACGACTATTTGCATCAAACACCGAATACCGCCAATGTATTTAAACCAGCAAACCAATAAATTAGTACAGTATTTAAACCATCTCTGAACGCATAAATAGGGCGTTTAAACTACCAATATGATTTTGTTACTTACAGAGCACTTTGCTTTTTTTCGAAACCTCTACTTTTTCTTCAGCTCTTGCTCGATCTGTTTTCTTACACTCTATTATTCCTTAGTACTTTTCTACTTCGCCAAGCACAAAAATAATTTCATTATCAGTGAAATTTGTCGATCTTAAATTAAATTTTTTTGCTTTGTTGCCTTTTTAATTGTGCAAAGAGTTGACAGTCTCCTGCAAAACAGCTTTTTTTATGTTTATTCTAGTGCTGCCATAATATTATTTTTTAAACTACACATAGGGTATGTGATCAAATTTGCCTTAGCTTTGGATAGTTAATAACAAATTTGTACTTTAACTTGTCTTATTTAGAGGAAAATAATGACAAACTAGAGCTAGTTGTATTTAAATGTTTGTAAGGATGACAAGCAAAAGTATTGAGGACAAGGTGACCTCAAGAAACTGACGAAGGACAACACGAAGGATTCTTAATGAGGCGATAGTTAAGGCTTAATTACTAATGTTGCCAGGATGGTATCCCTGATTTTGACCAGTAAATGATAAAACACGAATTTCTTCAACATTAACTTACATTATTTATTTAATAAGTATGTAGATACGTTTTACTTGGTACAATTGCGGGAATTTGTTGGTGGAGAGAACCTTTGGTGTCAAGCACTTTCTTGATCGCTGTCGAAAACTAGACTCCATTACTACACCAAAAACTTGGCGCTCTCGACCCACAGATTTACATGCATAGTTGTATATGTTATAACGTTTCGTTAAATAATTCACAATCGTGTAAATTCATGGGTGGAAATTTTAAAGTACTAATAATTAAATTCATAAGCTATTAATATTCACAATTCAAAATGGAGTTGGTAGTTAAATTCAAATAAGTTGTTTAAATTACATATAAATATACATACATATATATGAGGTGTATTGGCGTTTAAGTGGATTTAAACAGTATGGTTCACTGATTTACTCCTTTTTAGTTTAAACCACATGTAAATTTAAGTTTAGTTCAACTAAATCAGCGTTTAAAATTTCACTGAATATATTTTTCAAAATGATTTAAAAAACTTACCTGTGTCAATGCTCCTAAACCACCAACCCATTCATGTGTAGCATGCGTATCATTCGGGTAAAGTTCACTTGGATTTTTTTCGCCGTGTCTAAAAAGCTTTAATAACATTAATTTTCTATATTTATGATTTGATTAGGCTAAAGTTCGGTCGTATCGATCTGTGAGCCAAATTACATGTGATAATTTTTAAATAACAAATAACACCAAAGTTAATTGAAAACATTCTGACAAAAATTATCAGAACGAAACAACAACAACACCTTCAATATAAATAGCTTCCCAGTGGGAAAAGTGGTCATTAGTTAAATAATAATCGGAGAAATAATGTATTATTTTCCAAAGCAAGACAATGCATTCCCTTAGAAACGAGAGGGTAATTTGATCGAACACAATAAATTCACATTGATTACCGCGTGCATTACCACATCTGCAGAAGAAGGAATGCACGCATTAAAATAATTCATTACTTTCCTAGGACATGTTCTGTGTTAACTGTAATGAATTCTGGAATGGAAATTATACATGCTGTGCATTGCCTTCTGCTTTACTATTCATTACCTTTTCCGACTGGGTTGTATTTACAACCATCTCCCGAGAGAAGAATATTTTTTCATGTCTGCATTGATTTTTATGTAAATTTAAAACTTTAAACGCGTTTTCTGCAAAACTAGTTTTTTTTAAGTTGTGAAAATATTGAAGTAAATGAGCGATATGTACATACATACATATCGCACATTTGTTAAAAATAGAATTTTTGAGTTAATGATATTAATCCCCATATTATTATGCATATTGTGTTAAAATTTCATACAAATATCTTGTATGTTTTTCTTTTTGCATTAAGCTGTAGCAAAATACATATTTAGTTATTTTGAGTTATGACGTTGTTTTAGTAAATGAGCGATTTGTATGTATGTATGTATATACTCGTATGTACGTACATATAAGTATGTATATAATTATTTTTGTCGTAAAAATTCTGTTGCACGCTGTAATCATTAATGACCAGGGAAACCAGAAATATGCTCTAAAAAAGTGTTTTATGTTCATTCAATATGCACTAAAAACTTGAAAATATGAACTAAAAACTCAAAAAATATGATCTTAAAAATAAAATAAGTTGGTTTATTTTTAAATGAAAATATATTTTTAATTAAAAAATTCAACAACATTTGCATATAAAATAAGACAAGAATAAAATAAACCAAAAAAAAATTAACAAAGAATAACTGCCGTATTAAAAACAATAATTTTGGATACTCTCGTAAAAACTTAGCTTCAATTTCAAAAGAGAGCACGATATAAGACAAGATTTTTATTTATATTTTTTATTGCAATAAACACCAAATTATTGACCCAGATTTTCAAATAAAAATCGTTGCTGTCGCATATAAATAAACTTTTATACATTAACAATGTTGCTTCAATGTCTTCTTGGGGCAAAGTCCGTCACAAACAATTTAGACTTGGCGAAGAGATGGCGAAAAATAAAAATACAAATTTTGACAAACAGATAAGATAAAAAAATTTATAATTATCAAAATATGCAATAAAAGCGTAAATTATACTCTAAAAATTCGAAAATATGATAAATATAAAAACAATATGATATATGTAAAAACATGCTTTAAAGAGTAAAATATGCACTAACAAATCGATGCTAAAATTCATAAAAAGATCTGAAACGGATAAATATCTTATCCCCGCATTAATACCTCACACAAGAAAACACATGCAATTGCATATTTGCGGTTTCCCTGTTAATGACGATAGTATTTGTTTACGTTTCTGTGTGTAATTGTAAAAAAATATTTTATGTATTTTGTACAGGCATTTTAAATGCCGCATAGGGGAATTGTTATCTTATTAGTTCTACAGTTTACGATTGATTTGCACTCATAGGCGTAGAAATGCCATTCTGGTGGTAAACGCACCCCCCCCAAGAATTATTAAAAATTATTAATTATTAATAGTAATTATTTATTTTATTATTACTCATGAAAATCACCAGTCATAATGCCCCCTTAGAAAAAATGTATAGCTACGCCAATGTTTGCAAGTAAAACCGAAAACCAGTAAGAGAGTTCTCGTGTGATATATTTTGCGGATGCCTGCCCCCTTAATCTGTAACTCGATAAAGCTTAATATCTAACACTAAAAATCTATAAAGCCGAATTAAATTTTCAAACTTGTAGGTATTGGTAAATCAACAATGACTTAAAAGTTTAATCCGCCGATATTTGTTCAGCATTTTTGAGATCGAATTTAGCTTAAGCTTTAGCGAATTACAGAATAAGGGGGCTGGTCTAGTATATTTATGCTCTCTTGCTAAATTTTCCAATTTTCCACTTCCCCTTTCAATTATTAAACAATTACCAAAGCAAAAAATATTGCAACAAAAAAATACATGGCATGGTAAAATTATACAAGGTACTTGCACGACTACAACAAAATTACAACACCAAAAAACACACGCATTTTGTTAGTAGAAACAAACGAATAATTGTCGGAAACAGATGTCTTTTGCTTTTAAAAATAACAATCACAGGAGTAACTAAAGTACAATTGCAGACGCGGCATTCATGCATTATTATAGTCATTCAGTGTTGCCAATATGTGTGTAATACACAGTGTGTAATTTCTACTCTCATGTGTAGGCCATGTAATGAGATTAATGTATAATCTGTGTGTAATTATACTTTGAGTTCTATTTTTATTTATTTTTGTTTTAATTTTAACCTACACAAGAGATGTGTAGTGTAATTTTCTTCAATGTATAATTGGATAATAATAATTGTAATCATTTTATTCACACACATACACTAACATTTTTGCAGCTTGTAAACAAAGTTTGACAACTTTCTGCATTGTATGCATTAACAGGATGGACCTGCGCATGTACCTTGTATAATTTTACCATGATACATGGTCATCATTGCCGTACACGTCATACTTACAATCGATATCATACGTAAATTTCGTAAACCACGTTCATCATTCGTATCACCAAATACAAAATAGGCCATCATTACGGCACAAAGGGCGCCACCCAAAATTAAAACTGATATTTTGGTGCCCCGTCTGGAATTACAATCGATCTTGGCCATATTTTTCAATTATTTCATAAATTAATTGTAATTTAAAATCTGCTTTTAGAATTTTATTTATTTTCTTCACATTTTATGTTTTTATATGCAAATTTGCGTGATTCTAAAAATACTTGCTTTTTGTTATGTGTTTCGATATTTTAATATGAAATTAAAAATTATTACTTGTTTTGTTTTAGTTTCTTATTTCAACCTCTTTGTTTCCAAATGTATTTTCAACTGAAATGTTTTTTTTTCGAACTCACATTGTGTGTTATTTGTTTTGAGTACAAATTGTGAGCACACAAGTAAATCTTTCCGAACATAAATGTTTTGAATACACAGGTAACACTCCTATAACGTGATAGATACGTTCCAAAAAAAAGCCACTTATGTGAAACTGCCCACAATGAGGCAAAAAGATATAAAAAAGTGAAGCAGCTTTTATTAAGTAAAACATTTTAATTAGATTAGGCTAAAGCTCGTAACCCCTTGTCTAGACTACACAAAAAAATATCATCAAAATGCAACCAACAAAACAAACTGTTAAGTTAGTTCAAGAAACTTAACGAACCAAATTTTTGCTATGCATGAGTTGAAATCTAACAAAGGAAAAGTTGTAAAAAAAGAATTCTCAACAAACAACAACAACAAACAAAATAAACGACCACCTAGTATGAATTCGCGTTCCCGTACTTTTGTGAATTTTTGTATTTTAATGAGAGAAATTATGTATAGTTTGCTCCCATTTTACCGAACTTTGCCAAAAAAGTAAAGAAACAGACTTAATAATTTTAATTGGAAATAATTCAGTTGGTTTTATTTTGTTATATTTAAAATGCATGTTAAGGCATTTTTACATAATATTTTAATTTAAGCGTAGACGCGAATAACGTTGTAACAGACAATTTTTACAAAACCAGTTTTTTCACAGATTACCGTTAACATTACTCTCTTGCGTTGTTCAAGCATCAAACCATCCAAAATTATGGATCTTATCGTCGTCAAAGTACAATTACTAACAGTCAGCCAGTGGAAGAACTTTGTAAGTAACTAACAAAACCATGCAAACGAAATTGTCGAAAATAATTGATGAATGTAACAGAGATACAAAAAGTTAATGCTAATGGTCATTACTTTTCGAAAAATTATTATTTTGTCATATTTTGTATTTACAAATCTTTTTTTCTGAGAAGTATTACGATTTATGCTATTTTTATTTTTTTTATTTTTCATTTCATCTGTAAAAACTTATTATTCGTGTAGTTTTCATTTCGTGTTAGAGTAAAACCGTGTCGAGGAAAATTGTGTTATAGGAGGGTTACCTGTATTAATATTTTGTCTGTTCATATATTTCAGTTAGAGATGGGTTTGTGCAGCTCACGTGCTTGGCGTTAAAAAGGCATGACCACTCTTAATCTGGCATGATCGCAAATAGTTTTTCAAATCCTTGAAGCGTAAGCGTGAATATAAAAAAAGCATTGATTGCAGAGCATGCTTCAGTACAATTCTTACGTGATCGTTTCTTTATTGGAGAGCTAGAAGAAATTTTTATTTCTTGAAAGACATCGAATAATCCGAAGTATAACCAGAAGTGGTCTCACTGCAGTAAAAATAAGTGTCTTCTTTAATCATTTTTAACTCTCAGTTGGTATAAATCTTTGTGATCGTAATTAATTTTTTCGCTGTTTTTTCTGTTCAATTGAAAACCTTTATATGTGGTCTGTTTTTTCTTTTTCGTTCTGTTCTGTTGCTGAAAACTCTGTTGAATTTATATTCATCGTTAAGTCGCTTACCTCTAGTTTTTAACTTAAGTACGTAATTAGCTAATTTTTACTTAAAATTAAGTTGTAATTAAATACGATTTAATTTTTTCAGTGGTTAATTAAAGTTCTTATTAAATTACGTTGAAAGTACGGTAGCACTACAGAATTTCCCAGTATTACTAGCGGTCTCCACTAGCCATGAACTTGGTATGGGCATCATGTCGGACATCGCAAATGGCTAATGGAGACCGCTCATGTCCTTGTTTCTTCCATGCTCTGATATGGATGCCCGAACATATGTCTGAGGAACGATGTTCGCCATGAGATTCGCCGTCCGCAACCATTTACAATAGAAAGAAGAGAGGCAGAATAAAATTGGTAAATATTCTATCTCTATTGCGCTACCGCAAAATGCTTTGATATGCCTGAACATGGACATCGCCCGTGTTCACCACAACAAAGAAGTTGATGAATTGTTCACAGTTGCTCTGCCGGTGTCATGTTCATGTCATGGCCAACTTGATGGCTCGTGGAGACGTAGGGTTATGGAAGGCTTTTCAAACAACAGCTGTTTAACATAAATAAGAAATTTAGGTTATCAAAATGCAGAAAATTAAAATTGCATGAATCACATTTTATAAAACCAAAGGAGCATCAGAATGCATTTTTCTATTTATTTATTCCATGATGTGAAACTATAAATTGTGAATGTTATATATTTATGAAAATTAACGAAATTCTTTTTAGTACGACCACATGATGTTTTCAATACGACCACATTATGTTCATGTGTATGTTTTCAATATACACATACACGCATAAAAACATATTTACCGATCATAAAACTTAAATAATACTTATTACACAAGGTTGGGCATTTAATTATTATTTAATTATGCACTCAATTTGATTACCAACTGAAAAAATGGGCATTAGTTTCTTGTTGTTTTTTTTACTCATGCGTTCGAAAGCCACTCACGATGCTATCTCTATTTTGAACAAGCAAAATAATATTTCGAGTTTTATCTCATACGCGTACACTACAGTTGGTAGTGGTCAAAAGATAAATAATAAATAAATTTAAGTAATCAAAAAACCCAACTAGTACATAAAAAAACTGAAAAGAAGAAAAAAACAAGTCCAGTAGTGAGGACCATAGGGACTTTTACATTCGGAAGCCACTATCTAGAAGATTTGAAGATTCGATTTTTAATGCTTCCCGACTTCAAATATGATGACCTCACCAAACGTTTTGCACGTATTTTTCATGTATCTTATGCCTGTACGAACACTTTTGTTCAATGCCTTTTAAATATTTTTTTTGCTATTCTTGTTATTTTAATTATAAATTACTTTTAAATTTTTTTATTTAATAGCACACTAAATATTGGCATAATTTATTTTCTTAAATTTCTCTCAAATTTCCTCAAATCCCAAAAATTTTGATAAAATACATATTGAATTGTACCGATCATATATGTCGGTGAAGAAGGCCTTTTTTCACATTTAGTTTACTCTTGTACAAATAATTATTCTCCTCGTATTCTCTTAATCGTATTTCAAGGCATGCAGTTTTATTGAATGCAAATTACGTCACATTCTCACGAATGAAAACTGTTTTTAAAGTAGAATAATCTAATTAGTATTAGAACAAAAGCATAAATACATATGTTACAAGAATGTTAGAATACATTCTTGAATATGTAGTTGTACCAAACAGCTGATAATTATGTATGCTTAGCGGCCCCCAACTGTATAATTGCTCGAATATTCATACGCAACCCAAAAAGTATATACATACATACATATGTATATTCCTGCGATCTTATGAATAGGGAAGACGAAAAAACGATGTCCGTCTGTGTGTACGTGAAATCGGTTTTCCGAAGCTCCCAGAAATTATAGCGACTTCGGTCTTCGGCTGGTGTGTCAGAAATGGTTAAAAATTGATTGGTATTGAAAATCAGCAAAATCTTAAAGATTGTTTCAGATCTGGAAAACTTGAACTTTTTTTGGTATACTCATATAAAAGTAACCAGCTAAAACAAATTGTTGTTTTTTTTTAATAAACCTATTTTATATACCAGTAAGGCTGAGTTTACATTGGCACTTCTTGTGTGCCATGTGCCCAAAAAAACGTAACCACTAATTACTAATGAAAAACTGTTTGATTCAGACATGTATTTATTTATTTTAACTGTTTCCAATCATGTTGGATTCTATAAAATTGTCTATTAGTTATGTATGAAACTGTTTAACTTAATAAATACGTGTGTGAATCAAACAGTTTTTTATTAGTAATTAGTGGTTACGCTTTTTTTACGCATGTGTGGCACATGACACACAGATGTAAACCCGGCGTAAGAATAAAATTGGTATTCAAAATAAATTCCAGGGTTGGAAAATTTAGATTTTGCTTTGATTAATCTCTCCTCATTCATTTTGAAAAGGGAAAATATTAAAAAAAATTCGTGCGCTAGTGCAAATGCAAAATATCGAAGCTTTTCTTTGGATTGTGTGTATTTTGTTGTTGGATTTTAAAGAAAAGCTACGATATTTTGCATTTGCACTAACGCACGAAAATTTGTATCAAACATCTAATACCGCCATTGTAAAAAAATTCTAAAATACAGAGTGTATAATAAAATATTTCAACTAAATAAATTCTTTGAATGAAATTCAAATTCCCTTACTATAAATTGCACTATAGCAAAAAATAAATTATCCATTTTTTTCATAAAACAATGTGTATCTGTGTATTCATGTATGTACATATATATGTACTCTATATACATACATACGTCGAATGAGGGTAAATAAAATTCGGCACAGTCCAATATAGCAATCATACTTGTTTTGACATCCAAAGTATAAATATTTCAAAGCGAGATAATCCTAAAAATTTATAAAAAGTATTCGCTAATTAAACTTTTTTTAATAGTCACATTTATTTCACCATCAATTTAATCACTAATATCAGTGTTAACCTTAATAATTAAACACTTTCATTGGGTTCCTCCACTAGATAGCCCTCACTAGCACGATACACATTAGCATTAAGTTCTCCACTATAAGATTTTTTCAATACCGGCGACTCCGTTTCATCATTTAAACGTTTTCGTTTGCGTACGCTTGCATCTTGGTTCTCTGTAAAATCCTCTTCTTCAATTTGTGGCAAAGATGATATTTCTGCTTCACCATCATCATAATAATTAAATATCACTTCCCTTCGCTGTGATTGCATTGATGTAGGTACCTGCAGTTGATATTCAAAATCACTTGGATAATTTGCTATACCAAAACGATCAACAACATAAGTGGCCGTATTGCAATATGGCTGCCAGTAATTTGGATACGTGTAATTATAAGGTGTTACCTCACTCACAACTTGAGGAATATAATAGCATCCGGGGCGATAATATTGATATTGATATTGATATACTTGAATATTAGGTGCAGAAAGTCCATTACTGAATAGGCTGATTGGAGCAACTCGTTCGCGGGACATATTTTTTCACTTAACCACTATACACACGTTGATAATTTGTTAAGAACCTAACTGATCCAAGGGCTGTTCTATGGGTTCAATTTGATTAGCAATGTTTACACAAATACGCAAATAAAATATATGAACTTCAAAATGTCTCATCAGATAAAAATTCAAATAAATTTCCAATATCATGAAATATTTAAGTTTTCTTATGGGCAAATTGCAAGTGTTAATTTTTAACACTGGCTTAGCAAATATAGAGTTAATTAACAGTTACAAAATATATATTGATTAAAAATATTGTTGACAATGTATAAAATAAAATTTAAATTTTTTCGCTAAAAATTTTGATTTAAAAAATCTGATAACTCTGTCAATTTTATTTTTTTTGTATTTATTCATTAATTTAAATATTGACACCAATTTCGAAATTAACCCTTCTTTACTTGCAACTGCAGAGAGTTTCCAGTGCTAGAAAAAAATGTATTCGTCGAAAAAAAGTTCCAAATTTTTTTCAATATAGTTTCATGGCCTCTCGCCTAACTTAACGTATTTTACAAGCTTTCATTTAGTTTCACCTGCCCCGTTGTCTGTCTGTAATCAAACCTTGCAAATAAAATTTGATCCACTTCCCGGTTTCCGATTGAGCTGAAATTTTGCATGCAGGTATAAATCGGATGACAAATGCAATATTATTATGACATAGAGCTGATCTGATGATGGCGGATAATTTTTTTGGATAATTTTAATATCATAAAAAAGGTTTTATAAAAGAAGGTCTTAAAGTATTCAACGAGATCTAAAAATGCATACAAAAAGATTATGTTTGAAAAGGATTATATAATAAATATAAAAAGATGTCAATATTACATATTTTTATATGTTCCTTTTAAATCTCGATCAGTAATACCTACATACATATGTGACGAAAACGAAAACGAAACTAGCGTTATGTAATATGCGAATAGCCCTATATACATATTTATTATTATTATTTTCAACCGACAGCCCCTAATTATTTCCTTGAAAAAAATTTTTTTGTTCATCATCCTCTGAAGTATAATTTCGATAACGTTTGTTTATGACATAACAAACCCATACAGATAATGGCAATAATGCCAAACCTACAGGCATTAGGAATAGTAACCAAAAATCCTTGGCATCTGTGGGCAAAATCTCATCTTCGTCATTGTATTCTGACCAATATTCCGTCAAATCATCAGCATTTGGGGTATATACTTTTAAATATACTTCTCGTATGTTATGACTATGAATAGTCATTGCCACACAAGCATAAAAGCCTTCATCTTGTAAATGTGCATTGTTAATGATAAGTTTACTTAAATATATATTTCTAGAGGTGAGCTTTCCACGAGTCGATGTCAATAATTCGTATGGTCGACCATTGTTGTAGACTATTGAATGTATTCTCTCATATTTGTCGTAGTTTGAATTCGTTAAACGGCGAAACCATTTAATAGTTGGATATTCTTCGCTATAAACACGAGACTGAAAAACTGCTTGGGATCCTTTATTTATAGTTTTATTTATCGGATAGGCGCCTAAAAATTCTGGAATCTTGCTAGATGAATCTGAAATTTATTGAAAGTAAAATTTATGTATAATGTGCATTAGAGTGGTTCGCCTTCAATGTGCCAGTCAACCCCTTGGATTAAAGATAATGTAAAAACAATTCCAAAAATATATTTTTTATTTTTGCCACGCCTACAAATACCGCCCTTTTAGTATTTTGTTCAATGTTTCGCCATTTTTAGTCCGATCATAACATTTTGTATACCGGTGTTCATGGCTCTGTAAGGGCTACATTTCTGTCTTTAATAGTTTTTTACTACCACCTCACACTCTAGTCATTACATTTTACATTATCTTTAATCCTAGGGGGTGACTGGCACAACACTTTTTTTCGAACCACTCTAATGTACAAGGTGGGCCAAAAGAAGTCATCCGATGTAGTTTGGCTCTCTTTCTATGTAAATGAAAAACTTCGATTCCGTTTTTTGATTATGTTTATTTGAACCTGTAGAATTTTATTGGTCAAGTCGAGAAGATGATATCGGCCTAATGGGCGCCGTCACAATTGATTGCTCCTTTTTGTCTATGAGGGCTTCCAAGGTCTCGGGCTTGTTCACGTAAACACGAGACTTCTAAAAACCCCTCAAAAAAGCCACAACACGATTATTCCGCGTTCTTGGAGAGTGTATCGCTCCATGGCTTGTTCACTTGCATTCTACATCTGTTTAGTTGACAAATGTCAAAACAGATTTGACATTGGCCGCCATTTGCAAAAATAAGAGCATCTTCCAATAGGGTGATTTTTTTTGGCCCACCTTGTAGAAGGTTTTTTATCTTAATTTCATATTAAAACTTATAAAACTTTGTTCGCCACTAGATTTTAAATATATTTTCATACATTTTTCCATTTTTCTAGTATTTAGATAAATGAAATTTTTCTTCTTTGTTATTGTTTATTTTTCAAACAGCTGATTGATTTTCTATGTGCCCAAACTAGCACGAAGAAAAAGTTCGGGCTGCTTCGTGCAAGAAGAAGAGTAACATTACTCTCACAAAACCTCGCTCATTGACCCAATTTTGGAGTACGCAAACGCTTTTTGGGATCCCTAATATTTAATACAGGAATCTCTTAAATTATTTCTTTTAGCAAAAAAAAAAATTATTGTGTAAAAATTTCCAGTTGCTATTTTAATATTAATACTTGCCGCATCGAGGTCAAAGTTCGGGATAAAGGGCTCAAAATCCACGGAAAGTCTCATAACTGCTCCTGGCCTGTTCCCAGAAGGGTAAAATGTAACACCGATCTCTACTAATTCCTTTTCCCTAAATTTTTTTTCAGAATATACTAACCCTCTATCACACTTCGTTAAGGTCTTCCCATACGAAAATATGTTTATAAAATTTCTCCCAAGACCCTGGTTATCCCTAGAGGAACCAAATGTATAACCGGGCCACATTAATTTTTTTCTCCTCCATTGAACTTGCTGCAGCACATTTTAATATTAAAATAGCGACTTGAAAAATTTTTGTACAATATTTGTTTTTTTTTTACTAAAAGCAACAATTTTAGAGATATATCGTACATACCTAACTTGACCAGACATCCCGCTTTTCACAGGTCGATCCCGCCTCGAATCTCTACCCCGCTTTTTATAGCATGAAATTGTCAATCTCTGTAGTGTAGTTATTGCTTAACTAGCCAAACCCCTTTGTGCTTCGCTACACCCCATATACGTTTTGAGATAAAAATAAATATTTTTTATATTAGATATGCCACGGTTAAACTTTCACTATTTTGTAGAATACAATTCTCATTATTTACATAAATAGTCATGAAGAGTTTCAAAATTCTCACTGCATTAGATTCCCAGATATTTTTTTAAGAAAACATTTTCTCTATTTGAGGGAAGCCACGCTCACTTGTCCAATCCCGATTATTTTCTATCATTGGCAGAATCAGCAGAATTTCAAGTTTGTGTTTGTAGCAGATACCCAGATATTAAAAAATTAATACTTAATTTAAATAATCGATTTTCGTAAAAAAAGACGAGGTCCAAAAAATGTATCGGTTAAGCTTTTTTTTTTTTGGAAGTTATGACTCGACATTTCCTTCTCATACCTCTCACATGCAAAATCAAAACTTGAGCAAGAAAACTCGTGTGTGAAAAAATTTTATTGCTTTTTTATAAGAAACACCTACTCAAAAAAAATTATATTCAAGAAATTAAAAAAAAAACAAATTTGACTATGCAATTATTCAAACATTAAAAACAACTTGTGATTTTCTTTTTAATATTTAATTAGGTAAGTTTGGAACTTCCTTTTGTCGACTATGTACTCGTACATATGTATATGGAACCCGATTACAACAGTAATACATACATTATTCAGACTTTTGTCTGTCCCTACACAGGTACGAGTTTCATCAAATTCGCGGATAAACATATTTAAAACTCCGTTATTACCTTTACTAAATAATATAAATTTATATTCGTGCACATAACTTATTGGCCTTAGATTGACAAATTAAATTTTTAAATTCAAATTAATATACCTACATACATACGAGTATGTGCAAATACAATTGATTACCTGTGTGCTCTATGAAAAATGCATCTACTGCTTCAACTGTGACTACATTCAAAAGTACAAATAGCCATCCAACGAAGAAATTGCAATAAATTAAAACTCTGTTAACTGTGATCTTATTATTGCTGACCATCTTCAAGAGCCGCAACGATTAATTGTAATAAACATTATAAAAAAGTGCATATTATATGCTCATATACTTTTTCCATGAACTGATGTGCAAATAATTATATGGGAAATGTATGTACATAGTACGTATATGTACATATGTATGTATGTATGTATATCTATGTATAAACCATTTGTTTATTTCATTTTTCTTTTGTAATTTTTCTCTTTCAACTTATACTTTTATAAATTTTGATTTTTGAAATTTTATTGTTAATGACTTGCAGTTATATTCGTGCATCTATCGTCAGCTGAAATGCAAAAAACCAACAAAATGCAGTTCTATTATGTAATTACATACATATGTACATCTATGATAAAAAGGAAAAAGTGCTTAAGTGAAGATAAGCTGATTTTGAGTTAATGGCACTATTTTGTGCAATTTTTGAGGAAGTTATAGCGCAATGACTTGCTGCTTATCTTTACTCGACTTATAATCTCATGGGGAATAATAGCTTAATTTAGCTAAATAATTTGGTATTTTTCAAATTGAATATAATACTTATAGTGTGTAGAACGATGTTTTCCTGAATAAAATAAAAGTGTATACCAAATTTCCCTATTTAAATGCAAAAGTAATGAATTTCTGAAAATCGACTTGAAACTTTACAAGTGCTCTCTTACAACAAGACAATAAAATATTGCTTAAGCACTTATTCGTTATTGTCACAGATATATGCACAGATATGTACATATATGACCGCGAGATCAAAATTTCTATAATATATTGTTCTCGGGCAGCGTAATACTCGTACCGTTGGGAACACGTGTCGCCTACGTTTTTGTCAAAGTAAACTTTTAAAATCGAAAATACGAAGTGTTAATTTTGAGCCACTGTAGTGCTTAGCAAAGATATTATTGGAAACTGAATTGTGAAAACATAAATCTGATGAGTAACATAGAAATTACGAGGGTGGGTCATTAACTGAATGTCTTCTTGAATTTCCCGTCTTCTAATTGAAATGGCAACACTGTTCTTGTCAACAAGCAACTGTCAGCTGATTCCTGTCTAAATTTGAACATGCTTCGTCATTTAGTTTATGTTTGGCAGCCGTTGATAGCAGACTACCCCTCGTTTTGAGAAGAAAATGGAAAAAAGTGGTTTGCTGAATTTCGTCATGGCCGAACAAGCCGAACGTTCTGGAAGCCCAGTTGAGGTCTCTACATCCGAAACAATTGAAAAAATACACGATATGGTTTTAGCCGATCGGAGACTGAAAGTGAGCGATTGTGGAAGCCGTAGGCATCTCACATGGCTCAGTGGTTTCAATTTTGAATGATAACTTGGGTATGAGAAAGCTTTCCGCAAGATGGGTGCCGCGTTTGCTCACAATCGACAACAAACGCATTTGTAGTTTGCATGGCAAAAATCCATGAATTGGGCTACGAATTGCTCCCTCATCTACCCTATTCTCCAGATTTAGCCCCGAGTGATTATTTCTTGTTCCCAAACTTGAAGAAATGGCTCGGCAGGAAGAGATTTGACTCTTGTTGACAACGAACAGTCATCTTACAAACAAATGCCTATTTTGATGACTTCGAAAAATCATATTTTTCGGAATGTATAACAAAATTTAAGAAACGTTAAACTAAGTGTATAGAACTCAAAGAAGACTATGTTTCTTCAAAAAGTCACTGAGTTAATGAACCACCCTCGGTATTATTATTCACCCTTATTCCACTTGGCGACATCGACGACACTTTAACACAATACAAAAAAATTGTTGCTTGCTTACTTCGCTCTCGAGGAAAATTTTGTGCAACTAACAATCTACTTCCGTTCTCTAAGGTCTAGATAATAGCATACGCCTGCCAGCAGGAGTCAGTTGTTTTCGTCAACTGGTACACAAGCCCCAATTTTTTTTCTGTCGTGTTAAAGTGACGTCGATGCCGACAACTGGAATAAGGGTGATTATTAATAATTATATTGTGCATGCGTCACAATGCAGTAGGAAATTTTCTTTAAAAAAATTACCTTTACCAATCCCCAACATATTTGTGTTATTTAAACCTTATTTTAGATGTCTTTCGCGCACGCAAAATTTACTTTCCAAAGTCTTGAGTTTGAAGGAGAAAAGAGAAAATAGAATGGGAGCTATTTTCCGTTCTCTACTACAAACCTAAGATTGTGTCAACGCAAAGGCGTGTCGAAATACTGTTTTTTTGATAAAATCTTGTTAGTTTTATAAAAAGTCCTCAAGCTTAATAAAATAGTTATAATAATAAAATGCCAAAGAAAATGTGTGAAAAACAATTGTGTGACCATTTTATTTTCGAAATAAAAAAATAATAATTATTAAAAAAGCGGTCTATTTATATTATAATTTTATTAGTACGATATTTCGTTAAACTTTGGTTAACTTCTTCAGGATATTTTTTATTTTTGTTTCTTTGAAATTTAATTTTTCTTTTTGATTAAAAAAGCGGGTTTTTCTTAAATTCTAAACTACTAATCTAATCAGCTCATAACCTCGAAAATATATTTGACTAAAATCAAGTGATTCGTTCATGTGATATTGACTAAAATTTTTCAAAAATTGTTTTTTTAGTAATCGATTATAGATATTCACTAATTTTTCTAGACTTGAAAATTTTATCGGTTGCCGCAAATTTGACCAAAATCTGTAGCTGAGTGGGAAGATTCTGGTATGGCCTCCAAGGTCAACCGATTCCCATTTTTTTTTTTGCTTCTTATAAAAATTTTTAAAATATTAGATAAGGCGGTTTGCATTTTCTGTGACCATATTTCTGTCAGTCAGCATTGTATGCAGATTTTTATAAAGAAACCGGATACATTTCCGCATGATTCTCTTATTTTATTCTAAATATTGTTGTGGATATTACAGTTTACAGTTCTCTACTTAAACCAACAGTAAACAGTAGAGTATTCAATTAATCGAGTTTTTGTTTTAATCGGTCAACCGCTCGATTAATTAATGGAGTATTTTGGCTTAAATTATTATAAATTAGTTTAAAAAGTGAGATAGATTAGATTGTTTAATGGATTAAAAATATCTTCTAAAATAATCTTTCAGAGATAGTATTTGGTTCAAATGTTTAGGTTTGACTTAGAAAAAATATTTTCACTAATCGTTGTCGTACAAAACAAAATATTTTTCTCAAAATTAAGGGTCTGATTCTCTAAATGCGAACGATAGATTCGATCGAACATTTATATTAAAAACAAATAAATGAAATTTGTTTTTGTTTTCAATGTTAATATTCGATCGTTCGCATTTAGAGAAACAGGGGATAAATAAAACAAAGAACTGTTGATAGCAAACACTTGTTAAATGAAATGAAGCTCACTGAACATATGTACTTCTTTGTCTGTATGAAAACCAATCTCACAACACATGTATTTTGTTTATGGGAAGAAAAAATTATTTGTTTCATAAAAAATATATTGAAATACTACAAACATTTTCTTTAAACGGTTAATCGACCGAAGTTAACTGGTTTAACAGTTAATCGCAAATTTTAAGTGAATCGCACAGTTAATCGGTTATCAATTAATCGGTTAACTCTTCTAAACAGAGTTTAAAAAAGTCTGAAAGCATTTACACATACTTACATACATATGTACTCGTATGTATGGAGGATAAAATCGTATCTCCTTCCGTTAAGAACTATCGCCCTTGCAGTTTCACTAATATACATACATATGTATGTAAGTATGTATGCATAAATGTCCATATATTTGTATGTATTTATTTACATATCGTCGGGTAGTTACTGGTTTATCGCATCAATAATGTATTCTTAATATCTGTGCGGCAAACTAGTAACCACCCGACGATATGTATACCACTGACTTGCAATGCTGCATCAGCAGAGTATTAAGTTATCAAAAACATTTAGAATTAAAATATTGAATTGTGCATGGAATATTCTTTGCAATTGTTGTTGTGCCCTAAGATTTTTTCCGAAACGAAGTTCTCTTCATAAAAGGAAGGCAGTAGCAATAAATATCGACATGCACAGTAATTAAAATGTATATAAAAGACCAGATAAATGGTGTTAATTGCCATGAATTTTTGGCTTTATTCGAACGAATAATTCCTTAACATTTTACTCGTACTAGTATTTGAATATGGGAAGTCAAATTTTTCATCACCTTTTGTTGCAATGGGGGACGTAAATATATTTGTCAGTGACAACTTCCCAGGGCGTCAATCGTCTGTGACTATATACCAAAGAATTTTCATAGGCGCAGAAAAAAAGTCCTGTGGTCTTCAATCGGATAGTTTTAGAGTCCAATTTAAGGGTCCAGTAAGCGAAATTATTCGCTCATGAAATATTTCTTTCAATGCATCAATTGTGACATGCACTGTGTGGTATGTTGCACCAGTTTGCTGAAAGCACATCTTTTTATTAAGGGCATTCAATTGCCGTACAAAAAAGTAAGTCATCGCAGACCTGTAGCGGTCACCGTTAACTGTAACGTTCAGGCCGGCATCGTTTTTGAAGATATGATTCCATCGACCTATAAGACACACTAAACAGCGAACATTGGGGAATTTTGGGAAAAATTGAAATAATTCTACAGTTTCTTAACGGGCTGTCCGATACCATATCCAAACTGCTATTTTTGATCTGATAATCACCCCTATCGTGAATAAAATGTGAAATTGTTGTTCCCATGAGATTTTCATTCCCCATGAAGGGAAATTTGCTATCGGGAACTTCATGGGAACGTTTGTTCCCGCTATCAATTCGTAGTGAATGTAAAAAACGGGAAGAAGATTTGTTAAGCTTAAAAATTAATTGAAAATCAGAAAACTTTATGTTTGATAGTAAGAAATACACAAATCTTTTGTTTCAAATGCAATGTTTTTAAGTGTAAAGTTGTGTTTTTAAATATTTCAGGTGCCTCAAGCATGACATCGCCATAAAATGTTCTGCGTGTGAACCAAAGATGTTCATATTCAATGAAAACAGGTGTTGTACGGAGTTATTGTTATTAATCGTGGACATTACATATTTACTGATATTGTCCTAAAGATAATTATTTATAACTTTTAATATTTAAATGGAAGTTTAAACATGAAATTACGCGATGTATAGATTCAGTTCGCCTGCGAAAATAAAGTGAACAAAACCAAAGGAAAAGTGAAAAAATCCATGTGAGAAATATTATTCACGATAAGGGGAATCAAAAAAGGGAACATATTTCTGGGGAAAAATTATTCACGTTTGCAATTTCGGGAAAAGAGAAAATAATTTGAGGGAAAAGCTGTTCACGATAGGAGTGAATAGAGTACTTTTTTACCGTTAAAAAAGTAACGGTCGTTACTGTACGAGGTCATTTACTGTGGAAACACCCATATACTATTTATAAAATATTTATCACTACTTTATATTTTCGCTGACTGCATTAACATTTTCTTGTATATACATATATGTATTCTTATTTGAATTAATTAACAATAATTTTGGTTTTATTATTTGTTACACTTGATCAGTGAAGAGGCGGAAAAGTGAAAGTAAATATGCTGATACAAATGGAAAAACAAACTTGCGTATTGTTACTATCGTTGCACTAAAGAAATGCATTGAATTAACTACACATACGAGTATACGTAAATTAAATGCGAAGGGTGTTTTTTGAAGCTTATATTTTCTTATATAATTTTCATATCATATCATATATATACATACATACATGCGCTAACAGTCCACAAAAAAATTCACCGCTAAATGGAGTTCGTGTGCCGGTGGAATAATTAGTTATTACAGTACTTTAGGCTCAATTGATCTCCTGTTAATTGATTGACCTGCTTAATCAATTCGAAAAGCATTCAATTACATTAGAAAATTAATTAAACAAAGTATTTAAGGATCGATTATGTATAGAAACCGAACTTCAGTTGCGTTGCCAGTTGTCAAAACATAATGTTACCGGTGCAAATTGGCAATTTTGTCATTCTCAGTAGATAATTAGTGATCTCTATAAGGCTATTTTTTTTAAATCAACAAGCTATTTTGTAAATCAATTAAGCGTAAATTATTGTACCTCTTTAAAAATCAGAGGGTCTACTGCGAAATTAGGAACGAAATAAAATGCTTTCGAATTTGTATGTTTAAAACATGTAAATTCGAAAGCATTTTCTTTCGTTTCGAGTTGAAGAGTAGACGTCCAGGTCAGCGAGAAACGTAAATGTCAATGGCGATCGGTAGTCATATTTATCATTTATTTCCGCACCCAATTGGATATATTTCTGAGAGCCTATCACATACCATTTATTCGACTTCTTAAAGGAAATATTTTTTGCAATTTAACTTCTGTAGATTATTTTTAGGGTTTAAGTAAAATCAATAGTTTACACTCAGAAGCCAGAAAATTTTGACGTTAGAGCTTGTGTGAATCAAATTGAACTTCCGTAATTGGCCACATCCAAGGCAGTGCTATTACAGATAGCATATGATAGATGGATATGATACTTTGGACCTTATGTCGATTAATTAAATTTTTTTTAGTTATTTGGGAATCAGAAATTCTGTTTTTAATAATATTGTTATTGCCATCGCAAATGGCAAGTTGTTTTCTGCCACAGACAAACAAAGCATTGGCGCATATTCAGAAATCGTAACCAAAGTCGAAACTAATAAAACAGAAACTAATAAAGCAGCAACTGCTTTCAGCTGGTAAACAAAATGCAACCTTGCATATTGGTAAGTAGAGAACATAAAATGTCGATAATATTTTTAACGATAAATTCTGTAATTAATTAAAAAGCTTATTATGAAGCTATTAAATGCATCTTGCTGGAAGAAACTGAAATTTGCTCCGAGTTTGCACGATAGTACTAAATCGATCTATAGCGTGTACACTGTACATAGATACAATACATTTTATAATATAATAACAATGGTCACATAATATGCCTTGTACATATGTATGTATTAGTGTGGAGCGATACTGTGATTTTTTAATAATGTTGTTCCTTGTGGACGTGATTTCTAAATCACTGTTCTTTTAAACTGTGACTGTGATAACAGTTTAGCAGTATTTTGTTTTTAGCACTTCTGTTATTTTGACAAAATCTAATAAGAAGAGCAGCAGTGAAATTAAACAGTAACTGTGATCACGGTTTAACACATTTCAGCTCTTCTGCTTTAAAAGTATTTATTAGTATTGGTATTTTGATTAATACTAATAAGAAGAGCGACAAGAACAAACAATTGGCAATCAACCCCATCCAAATATTGAGTATTGTCATAAAAGAGGAAGAGAGACAATAAATTTTCTCGACAGACGGTGAAGGTATAAAAAAAATTCATGTGGTAGCTTTATTTACTGTAAAGTAGCTATACAAGAACATTTACAGATTGTATGAAAGAACTATATGTATTTCCAAAACCTGTTACCTGATAAATTCAGTCACAGTTGTGATTAGTAGTTTTTCAATCGCTGTGAAAAAGTAACAGGTTTCGAAAAATCGCTCATCTCTAGTATGTATGTACGAGTATTTACTACA
The DNA here is from genome assembly GCA_936439885.1 of Nowickia ferox. Classification (NCBI taxonomy): domain Eukaryota; kingdom Metazoa; phylum Arthropoda; class Insecta; order Diptera; family Tachinidae; genus Nowickia; species Nowickia ferox. The sequence continues at coordinate 114,000,464 of OW387023.1, forward strand.
TTTTTGAAAACCAAAACCTTACAAGCGCAAAAACTAAAAGAATTTATTTATTAGTTTGAGTTCTTATAATTGACCTTGACCTTATTGATTTCGATGCAGGAACCAAAACTTGATACTAATATTTCTCTTTTAGCACCTCAAATATGAATAATCGTATATTCTTCACTTGGAAGAGTTTATGTTTTCTATCTGTTATGTATGTATGTATGTACATACATATGTACCAGTAACATATGTATATGCAAATACAAAACTAAACTGGTCGTCTTTAAATCAATTTAAATAATGACAAAAACAAGATTTTGTTTAATATATGGGTCATTCCATAACACCAGAAATACATTCAAAAGCTCTTACTCATACAACAGGTGTACTCAAGTTAGCTATAGCTTCTTAACACAATTTTCTTGAATTATTGAATATTATGTATTAAGTTATTATTAATGTTGTGAACATGGCTGTTAATCTTTAGAGCAGTGATTCTCAAAATTTTTTCTTTGTTGCGGCACTCTTAACGATTTTAAAATTTGGCTTCACACAAAGAAAAATATAAGTTTAAAAATTATTTACTTACCTTTAACACACTGTTTAAAATAGTTTATGATAATAATTTTAAAAGTGCGAAATAAAATATGTGCTAAAAAATTTAAGAAACACTATCGTTACCTTAATATAGAAAAGCCCTAACTCATTATTTTTTGGAAATCGAGTTTTTTGTATATTTCGATAGAAGAACATCTAATGTATCGCAAAATAAATAAATCTCGATTTGATAAAAATAATGAGTTTGGGCCTTTCAATATTAAGGTAAAAGGTAAAATTTTTAATTTTATTTACTTTGTATGAAAATTTGTACATTCTAAAACCTTTTCAATAATGCGTAGGTTGTTTCGTAAATTCGATTCAGAATAGAATCATACAATAATTTTATGTAATAGAGCGAAATATTCGACCAAGTCACTTTTATGCCTCCAATAAGTTTGGTAGTATACTGCTTTCCATGAGCATACACTTTACGAACTAGTCATTCCCAAACATTTTCATGTTAAGGTCCGGCGAGTAAGGGACCAATAGAGCTCATTAACGTTTTGATCGCTTCGCCATGTCTTTACCGCCCTTGCAGTATGAATTGGTGCATTGTCATGCTAAAATTTGTACTGTAAGTTTCCAAAAATGTTCTGAAAGTGAGGAAACTCTTCTCGTAGCGCTCCAATATAGCAATTACCGTTCATCGTGCTGGACAAAAATTTCAGCTCGCAGGTACCATAAGGGGACATTCGCATATTACGTAACGCTATTTTGGGAGTTTATAAGGCTTTTTACAAATCCTTAACCCCCCTCCCTGGAGCTTGACGTAATATCGTCTTTGTTTTAACTAACCGATATAGCTGACATTTTTTTGAATAATTAGTTAAGTTCTTTACTAGACTTTATAAGTCATAATACACGTTGTCTACAATTTTCTTGACTGTAAGCATTACTGTTGTGCCTATATTCGTATAAGTAAAAAGATTTCAGACGAAGCCATAAGAACGAATGTATAAAACAACCATAAAAGCTGCTCTCCTGTTAAATTTTTAAAATGTTAGTTAGGTCAGTTAGTTAAAACAGCGACGATATGTGATATGGGCTCTCCACACCATAACCCCTCCTCCCACTCTGCTATACAAACGATCTAATTGATGCTCCTCTTTGCGGAGATATTGAAAATAATTGAAGCCATCAGAGCACAGAACATACAGAAGTGTCACGAGACGGAAGATAAGGGTATTTTTCTGTTTGTCTCGTTTTCCCTCAAATTTTGTCGGCGTTTTTGTTTTTTATTCTTCTTTCTAGTGCAATAAAACCACAACGCTTTTTATTAGCTGTATTAATTGGTAAGTAGTAATACACTACAGTATCAAATACACTATTGTTTTCTCTTTTTTCCACGAATTTTAAAAAACCTGCTTGAAGCTTTTTTACCTGTCACTTTCTACACTTCTGTGTATTCTGTGATCAGGGTCTTCTAAATTATGCCACTCTATATTGAACGAATTTTCAAAATGTGAATGTATTTTAACATTTCATTTGATATTGAATGCAATAATTTATTTCTGGCTGAACAAACAAACTATATGAGATAAGAATAACATCTACATATGTATGATTTAAGCTCTTTCTGAGAAAAAAATTCTATGCTCATAACTCCTGTGGAAATTATCCAATATATTACAGAATAACCCATACATTTAGACGCTGCAGATAAAAAAATTTCTAATTGTTAACGTTTTTTCCTTTTTTGATGTCTAAATCATACATCTACTATCATAAGCTATTTTAATATTCTGCGCTTAATATTTTTAGTTCTTTATGTACATGCATACATATGTATGTACATATTTGCATATCTATATGATTATTTATATATATGTATGTATGTATGTGCATATGTATATTGTATATTATTTGTTTTTCTAAAAAATTCTAATTCACATTTAAGTTTTGAGTCTCAATGATGGCGTTAGTACATTTGTGAATTTTAAACTTTATTGACGTCCAACATGATTACTTTAAAAAAAAGTGTACTTAAAATCATATTAATCTATAGTTATATTGTAAATCGTAACACGCTTTTTGTTGGAGGACAAGTTGTATCCAATGTTGTTGCCAGTGCAAATGGATTTGCTGCTTCCTCATCTTCTAGTGCTTCGACAGCACTCGGATATGATTTTACACCAATTTTAATTAATTTCTATCAACCGGTTGGAAATGGTTTCAATGACTTTTCAATAATTGCTCAACCTTTTTTTCAAGAAAATGTGAAAAATGTTTATGGTAATATAGCAGGAATTCGCAAAAATCAGCAATCAATTGATCAAGGGAGTAATGATGCTAACGGAACTCCTCTCGGCAATAATAATGTTGCCTTTAATAATAACAATCATAATAAACTTTCTCTTCCCGAAATTTTTTACCCAACTCAAACTTATTTCAACAGCAATCGTCAACCCAACCCAAATTTTGATACAAACCTCAATTATAATCCAAAAACTTCATCAAATTTAAAACAACCACATAATCCAACATTTGAAAACAATCCCTGTCGAAATTATCCTGTCATTAGCAATATACAAATAAATAAACCTCCAAATCCTATCCTATGGAATGTACATGGTATGTGGAACACACTCACGCGTGAAATCAGCACCCAAACATCTAATTCTCAATCACCGTGGACTTCAAAGCTCTTTAAATCATCATCTCAAACATCGAAAAACAATAATTCACCACCAACTACAATCTCTCCGCCTTATACCTTACAACCAGGCACTATTATAAATCCCGACTCGCCCTACTATATTGCTGGGACTGACTCGGAGGAACCCTCGTCATTATTGGATATAAGACGTTAATTAAACGAAACAAACATTCATTGTCAAAATTTGAAGATTTTTACTTACATACAACATGTTTTTAAAATGACTTCTTCTTACTCTGTTTTATTCAGCCGTTATTTATGGTTCATAATTTGAATATGAGAGACACCTACGAGTATATCACGAATGGAATTGTTACTTAAACCGAAATTTATTTTCTGGCGGCTAAGCATATCTATATACATCCATTTCATTGGTGCTTTGCCAAATCTTCAGTAACTTATTTGTCGGCGTTACATCAATACAATACCAAAAAATGGCAATTGCCCGTTATTTACTACAATTGACTACTACTCGACATGGGAACAAGGGAAAACATTATGGCGTACCATCATTAAAACAAGTGCGCCATGATAGCGTCGACGAGTTAGCGTCGATTTTGGGAATTTAACAACTGGAAAAAAATGGGGGAAAAATTATGGGTATTTTTAAAAGTATATTAAGAAGCCTGCATCAATCTTGGTAACGGGAGGAGATCAACGCTTATCAGCTAGTATATTTTTTGTCCATTCTAACGCCGATGCTTCGTCGACTGTTAAGACCTCGGCTGGCCTGACACTAAGTGAAACACGCACCCTAAGCTGAGGTGACGGAGCCGGAAGTCTTATTCTCAGTTTCCTTAACGCCACTTGATGCGTAAGTAGAAAACTCAAACTATGGCTCGCGGTTTGTTTGCTAACGTATCAAAAGGAGGGAATAGACGCAGCTCTTGAACCCGAGCTATTTTTTTTGATTCCATTGCCTGGGGGAGGTACAACTCGGGATCCTAAAGCTTTGGCCGACTTCATAAATTCATTTTGAAATCAAAAACTGCAAAGAAATTCATTTACAAGGCAAAGCAATACTTTATGGCAACACTGCTTTGGCAATTAGTGAAATTGTCGGGTGGTTACTGGTTTGCCGCACAGTATATGAAGAATACATTATTATCGCGGCAAATCAGTCTTGTGCTATTCTTTTGAAAACCGTTTTCGAATTGGCTTATAGGCCATTTCCACCTGCAGAAAATCTAGCAGATTTTAATTAAAATCTATACTGTTTGCAAAAAGTTCTTTTGACTTCTATCAAGATTTTTTTATCCAAAACAAAACCCATTTACGGAACAATTTCCAAAACTACAACCAAACAACTGCAATGTAGCCGATTCACACACCTTCATCTTTTATAGGACATTTACATTCACTCTTATCGTGGTTGGCGTAGGCGTTTTTATACGACTGGCATTTAGCAAACTTTTTGCCAATTATTTTTGAATTATTTATAGAAAAGTAATAATGTTGAGTGTTGTGATTTACTCATCATCGGAAGATGAGAATACTTCAAGTGTTGTGGAACGTAATTCTTTAAGAAAATAGTTAAGACACCAAACAAGTATAAGGAGCTGGCGACCAAAACGAGACTAGTCCCGTTTATTGTTTTTTACAGGACACGAAAATTACTTAACTACCTAGATATACACTAGTAAGGAAAGTCAGCTTCATATTTCTTATTTATTTATTCAATGGATGTAATACATATGGCCTCAAGGCCGTTTTTTTTTTAAGGTAGGATCGAAAGAATTAAGGAAAACATTTTCTGAGGACGTGTCGTTCGCCTGCTCCTCATATATTCTCGTAAATTGCTCTTGGGTTGCAATCCTTATTCAAAATCTTTAAAACTAAGAAAAAAAATAAATTTTGTAATAAAATCAATTATGGACCCTATTATGATTTACAACCAAATGGATAGTTTAGTTGTAGTTGTAAAATTTTTTTATGGATTACACTTCTCACCATGAGACAACTGCTTTTTATCAGTTGTATTTTGGTTTTTATTTCGAGTGTTGTATTTGTTTTGCTTCATTATTCCAGACGCCAACCAATCTCATTTGTCAACCAATATTGTTGCCATATTCATAAAACATGAAAACTAAAAATAAAACTCAAAATATATAAAATGTTTTGTAATGGCTACTATGGCTTCAAAAAACATAGCAGATAAAAACCTGTTTTTTTCGAGCATTGTGTCGAATACAACTAGAATTAGTTGTAATTACAACTACAACAACAACAGAATGCCATAAAAACAGTCGAGTTGTTTTAAAGTTAAGTCAGGGTTCCCAATTTTAAAATTTTTATCCCCAAAAGGCAATTTGTACTAATTTTACCGCTTCTGGAGGTGGATCAGAAGTGTCACAATAAATTCAATCACTTTTAAAATGCATATCAATTCGTAACAGAGATTAGCACTGAATTTTGTTTCTAATTTAATTTTTTATTGACTCCATTGCCGAAAAAACTCGTTCAATGCAAGCGTTGCTGATTGATACATAAAGTATATTTAATATATACAATACTCTACTAGTTCTTTAAACGGCCGTGATCCAGCGGCATCTTGATATGAACCAGCTTCTGCCCAAAACATGTTAAAGAACTAATTGTGAAATAATTTGTAAGTTATATAGTACATACGTGTAAACAATAAAATTAGCTGATGAGCAATTTCCCCAATGCGAGTACCTGTTTGTCTTGTTTTATTTATTTAAATCTTGTTAACAACAAATGTTAAACAAATGTTGTTACCATTTAAAATTATTTATGAACTCAAAAAGAGCAATTGGAATATTTATTGAAATTAAAATATTCCGAGAAATAAATACAAAACCCCAAAAAATCTCATAAAATCCCCAAACCATAAAAGTTATCCCCAATTAATTCATCAATCCCCATTTCGAAAAAAAATCCCCGATTTGGGGATAAATCCCCTAATCTGACAACACTGAGTTAAGTTGGTACAATTTCAACTAAACTTGGTTGAGTTGTAAACCGTAATAGGGGCATATTTTTTGCAAGTTTGACAGGTAAATACGCCAAACGTACCGCGTTTAATCGATTAATCAATAGATTTCCTATAAATCTGCTGACAAATTAGATTTCGTTTTGTATGAGAAATCTGGTAAAAAGCAGCAGTTTTGAAACAATGTAAATGCTCTATTATAACACAAATTTAAAAAAAAATATACCAAGCACAAAATAATCATAAATGAAAACAATGCACAAATTTGACAGATTTTGCATATTGACAAGCATTGCCTTGCAATAATAATGGCATTGCCAAAAATAGCGATGCTGTATTTATGAAGACTACGCATTACACGGTTGCATTGCAAGCTGCATTTATGAAGTCAGCCTATCTCTTTGGCACGTCCACGCCTTGGGAATCCCGAAGCACAAGCTTTCGCATCTTCGGAGGTACTTGGTGCAAAACCAGAATTAGCTCGCAGCAATTTCTGTTGCATTTGGCTAACTTGGATTTCTTCAAGTCACTTCTGCGCTGTTTTTTCCAGTGGTCCGTATATTAGTTTGGCCTGGTCTCGCCACCAATCTAATTTTATCCGTCACCGCAACTCTTTAAATAGACTAAAATTCTCGTTGAAGTCGAATTACGCCCAACCAGCATAAAGGCCATTATGTATATTGCATTAAAAACATGAAAACACCATCTGAGAAGACGTTTAAAGATGGAGCAAAAAAAAAACTGCCGAATGATTCAAAACTAACCGCTGTGTTAAATAAAGCCTGACTTTCAAAACGTATCAATACAAAGTTATATTATTTGGATGCGGTATTTAGTACACGTGAACAGATATAAAGTTGCGAAACATTCGAAACCAAGGCGTTGGTTTCTTGTTTGCGGCGCAGCGGCACTTAAAATCGTTTTTCTGTATTATTTTTAAATGGTTGGAGGATATTTCAGTAATTTTTGTTTTGACGAATAAAACTTGAACTTTTAGTAGTTGAGAAATTCAAGCATAAAGCTCAACTTTTGAATTATTTTAAATTTTGCACTCAAATTATTAAAAAGGCCAATGTTGTTTCAATAAGTTACGAATGTACATAATTTCTAAAAACAGTCTAACTGCAAAAATATATGCGAAAAATGTGTTTGAAAAAAATTTACTTCTCATGAAAAATAGCTGCAAATATGTTTGTTTTTAGGTAAATTTTAACAAATGAATCTTAACTTAATCAGTCGTAGATAAGTTCGACTTCTTTTTCTTATTTTTGTATTTGTTTTAGCTCAATAGGTACATACATACATGCATAAATATAGAAAAGCTGTAGTCAAAAACATGTTTGAAGAACTTTTTGCTTTAAATAACGCACTATTAGACGTTAATGTTTATTATAATTTTTATTTTGTTAAATAATAATAAAAGGAAATTACAATTATACTGTAAGTAAAATTTTAACTTTCGAAATGACAGAAAAACCACGAGACACCCCAACTTAATTTTGGATGATGAGGCCAAAATCAAGAGATATTGCATTTTTAATTTTGTATTGTCTCTCAAGCGATTTGTTGGGCTTGGTGTGAATTTTTCCTATGAGTTTTGAGTATTTTTCTACTATTGTAGTTATTTGAATTATGAATGAGTGTTTAATTTTTTGTATAACGTATTTATTAGCACCCCAAATATTGGATTAATTAATATTGTAAATTTCTTTCCAAGCTTCCTCAGACCCGAAATATGATGGGTGTATTTACTTATTTCCTAAACGTACATCTTATTGCGATTTTCATTTCTTCTAAGGTATTCTATAAACTAAATTCGGCCTGTCTAATTTATCTACTTTACTTTATCGTCTTACTAAAAAATTTGTTTAATGTATTATATGTACGTTCTGTAAGCTACCGTATATTTTTCGGAATAACATAGGCTCTTATTATTGAATGAACGATAAAGAATGTCGTTATGTGAATACCACTCACTGTAATTTCTAAAATTTGCAATTAGGTTAGGTTGAAGAGATTTTACGCTCATGTCCGAGGACATACACTTTAGCCAGTCCAGGCCTGTGTTCACGAGTCCCTCAAACTTTTCCAGTCAATACTTCTAAGGTGCGTAATGCCCGGTAAGGTGTCATCCCCAAAATAACGGGATTTTGTCTCGGCGAAAGCTGTACAATGACAAAGGAAGTGCTCCATTGTCTCCATGCATGGCCCTGCATTCATTGTCATTCGTGGATCCAATCCGGCACAAATGCTCTCGTAGATTAGAGGGCCCCGTTAAGAGGTCAACTTTCGCTGCTCGGACTTGTTTAGTTTCAACAGTCCCCTTGTTTTATCTTCGTCCGGGTCGCCCCCATACAACCTTGGTTAGCTTACCCACAGTATCACAATTCCATCGTGTCCTGTGGGCCTTCGCCCAATTTTGTAACTCAATCTTCGCTGCCTTTAAAGACTGCATTAATTGTACGAGTATGTTCTGTACTCCACGTGGAATTAAAACGTGCGGAATTTCCATAGAATTGTTGTTGGAAATGAATACAGAACATACCCGATAGTTACTGTCCGTAACGTTCTGACCTTTTTCGCAAGTTCATTTGCACGTTCATTTCCGGTTACGCCGTAGTGGGCCGGCACCCATGCAAGACGAATGTTGCCATGTACTTCGTAATCGTTTTTTATGTTCTTGCAATTTAAAACGGTCCTAGAGTTTACTCTTTCGGTTGTGATTGCCCTAATTTCCGACTTGCTATCGGTAAATATATAGACCTCTGTGGGTTAATAATATTCACACTGATCCATTTTATAACCTCCGCCTGGAAGACTCCCGATTTCCGGTTCTTCTATGAAGAAACCTAGGACCGTTCTTTCCCCTAGCTGCGAGCCATCCGTGTAGCAGCAAACTCCCACGGGTCTTTGTTCTAGGGTTCGATTGACCCAGGAGTGTCTTCTTGGTATCAATATCTCCAAAGTCTGGCCGTATCCGGTCAGTGACGTCCATATGTTCTGATGGTGTGCTATGTTGTCTTGTCCGATCCATTCCCCCATCACTTGTAGACGTTTTGTAGCAAGAGCTGCTTCGTATCTAATACGAATGTATTATATAGGTTGGGCAAAAAGAATGGTATCCAATGCCCTGTTTTATGTAGTTCTCACAGCACCACTTATACCTGGGCAGCACATGCAATTACTTTAAGATTTTAAACTTAAGAATCATACAGAGTAATGGAAATTAAAATACACTTGCTCCTGCACAGCAAAATGAGAATTTTCGTGCATAAGTGAAACCTTTCGAATTGTTTCGTCCTTACGACCTTAGATCTACATAAAATCGACAAAAATTGCTTCCAATTGGTGGTTGGGTACCTAAAAATAAAAAGCAATCGTTTAGCACCAAGTATTTTTTCCATACAAAAATTGATACTTAAATAGAGTTGGTCAAATTGGCCCCCACATTTTTAATAATTTTTCATAATAAAAGACCCCATCGAAAGCAAAATTCTGTTCAAAAGAAAATTCATTGCTCAACGAAATTTTCGATGCTCCATAATGTGAATTTAACATTTTCGAGTTCGATAGCCAGCCAGTCATTTTCCCGATTTTCCTATTCGTTCTTATATTCATAATACACAAGTTAATGATTTGAAAATAATTGATTCACTCGTATCATTCTTATTATTATTGTTGTTGTTTCTCAACCTATATTGATCTATTAACTTATAAATTAGACAATTTGGAAAATCAATATTTCTTAGGACGAGTTTACATCTGGAACACAAAAGCGTAACCACTAATTACTAATTAAAAAATGTTTGATTCAGACACATATTTAGTAAGTTAAAGCAGTTTCATACATAACTAGTAGACAATTTTGTAGAATCCAAGATGATTGGAAACTGTTTAAATCAGTAAATACATGTCTGAATCGAAGTATTAGTAATTAGTGGTTACGCTTTTTTGGGTACATGTGTGCCAGATGTAAACTAGGCTAAGTATTTTTTATTTTTTGTTTCTTCTATGAAATTTATCATCACTGATATTATTATTATTATTATTCATTTATTTAATTAATTACTAATTATTTAGATAAGAAATTCTAAAATTATACTTCCTTTTTAATACAACTATTAAACTCATTCAATGCCGTCAACATATTCGGGTATGTACTGCATTGCATATGAAATTAAAGTGTGGAATTACCATTGAATTGTTCTTAGAAGTATGTATGTATTTATAACAATGCTATGGCAACGCCGAACGATTTAATTTCACGTGGAATACAGAACATACCCGATTATCTATTCCAAAATTATGCAAACTACATTGTTTACATATTTACGGTCTAATTCATAAAAAATATTTTAGGTTTATTACAGGTTTATTTGACATTTTTCCCATAGAAATATGTCAACTAATCGCTTAATAAACCTGAAATATTTTTTATGAATAAGGCAGTTAGTCATTATGCTCGGTTTAA